>JAQSUU010000259.1:20010000-25010000 GCA_038087645.1 Saccharum hybrid cultivar R570
TGGGTGTGGTTACATTATAGGTTAGATAGCCGTACTATAAAGAGGGGAATTAGAACTCCTAAGTGCCTCTAGGTGTGCATTTCATAATCATGTGCATTTGGATAGAACTAATAATGCCTCGAAAAATGATTGTGAAAATGCTAACACACTCGCACATGACGCGATCACTTGGTGGTGTTAGCACTTTTGCGATGGCGTTGGAGTTTGAGCGATAGAGAGGGTTTGGGTCACTCTCTTCCTCCCGCCGAGCTTGCGAGGCGGGATTTAGGCGTTTTCGAGGAGTTGAAACGACTATTTTCCACTACGCCGGAAGTCGGAAAAGAAACGGAGGCGAACGGAGGTCACAAAGGTGACCGGACGCTGGACCGGACGCGGTCTCTGTTTGACCGGACGCGTCCGGTCAGTATTCAGCATCTGCGCGTGTCTCGGCTTTTTGATCGAACGCGCAGCGCGTCCGGTCACTGTCGACCGGACGCGTCCGGTCGATCAGGGAGCTTACTGGACTCCAACCAGACGCTGGCATTGTGGCGTTCGGTCAGTTCTGCAGCGCGTCCGGTCGCTGTTTCGTTGGAACGCGGCTCAGGCTTGACCATCGCGTCCGATCGTACTCAGCGCATCCGGTCCGCGCGACCAGCGCGTCCGGTCGGTGCTTCGCGAAAGTAGCCGTTGTGTGATCGGCGCGTCCGGTCCGCGCGACCAGCGCGTTCGGTCAGCGTGATTTCAGCTGAATCTCGTTCCTAACGGCTATATTCGAAGGGGTACATCTATAAATACTCATTGGCCGGCTCAAGGCTCCATCTCTTGGACATTTGACATACTTGTGAGCACTTTGAGCTAAGCAACTCCCCTCCCACTCATCTCTCTTGCTTCTTTGCATATTCGAAGTGAGATTGAGTGATCCAAGTGCATTTGCATTGTGAGATTGCATCTAGTTGGCACTTGGTGGTTGATTTGCTGCAGGATTCTTGTTTCTCTTGGTGGTTGCCGCCACCTAGACGGCTTGGAGCAGCTTGGAGACGTTGGCAAGAGTTGGTGTTTGTTCTTGGCCACCTCCTGTGATTGTGAGGGGTTTGTGCCTACCTCGGCGAAGCGCCAAAGGCAACACTAGTAAATTGCTCGTGTCATTGCAACCTTTTGCCATTTGGTAGGTTCTTGTGGCGCCTTTTGAGAGGCTCGGTGTGAGACCGATTAGCCACCGAACCACGTGGTAAAAGGGGACACAACGGGGACTAGCGTGCCGGCAAGCACGTGAACCTCGGGATAAATCTTCGTGTCATCACTTTCATATTGTGATTGATTGATCCCAGTGTTCGGTTGTCTTGGTATTCATTGTTGATCATATTGGTTGGCTCAATACTTCGCCCCTCGATGAAACTCTCCTAACTCAACTCTGCATTACTTTCTTAGTTATCTTTGCTAGCTAGTTAGCTTTGCTAGAGTAGCTCTTTTGTGTAGCTTGCTAGTTGTAGTTGTAGTTACCTTCTCGGTTTGTCTTGTGCGGTTGAGTGCCAATATACTAGAATTGTGAATTGGATAGGTGGCTTGCAAACACCCCGTAGTCTAAGCAAAACTCGCATCTCGCTATTTGTTGTATTGATAAACTTGTTTAGCTTGTCTTTGTAGAAAATTTCAAAAGGCTATTCACCCCCCTCTAGCCATCAAGACCTTTCCCCAAGAAATTAAGGTTGTCCGGACCCCAACAGTTCTTATGCACACCCACTCGGGGAAAGGCCCAATGTCCCTAAAAGACTAGTCCGATAGGGGAAGGGTGGCTCTCTCTTTTAAGGTGGCTTCCTCCTCCCAAACTAAGCAAGGTGGGATTATTCAGAGGCTCACACGGTCGCCGCCCGACTAGAACTAGGCCACTTGGCCCTTTTTTGTTGCGTCTTTGCCAGCAGGTAATAGTGGAGGATGTCCTCATCATTCCCACCCCCTTAAACAAGGGCCCAGCTCTGATACCAAATGATGTGAACTAGGGTTCCTGATCTTCCGAAAGGTTCTGATAACTCTCGATTTGGTGGAGTCACGACACAATTCGATCCGGCTTCCGAACAACTCGGCTCTGAACCCCGTAATCGCAGCACCACGGCCCCTCTGGTTATCGACCGGCGTTGCACGGTCGACCTCGCTAAGAAGGCTAAGTCCTTGCCTGTGAATCGAGAACACACGCAAGAACACAAAGGAATGCAACCAAATTGCAGATGAATGATTAATCTCACAAAGTTGGGGTCTCACAAACCGATGACGGCGGCGAAACTGTTGTCAACAGAATAATCTAAGCAAAACCCAACCCTAATGTAGGCGACGACTACTGATTATATAGCCTAAGGGGCATCCAAGGACCCCTATTCGCGTCCCTGGGGAGCGCCGACACGTTACAAGGCCCAAACGGCCCAAAAGACGACGACACAGCGCCCTGACAGATTCTGGACGGTGACTTATTTCGACGATTTCCGTTGATTCCGAACAGCTTTTGATGTGGGACCACTTGGGTTGGTTTCCTTATCAAATAAGCTTTCCATCCATATATGGATCATCGAAAACGGAGTCTGGACGCGTCCTGGGTGACCAGTTCAAGGCAGACTGGTCCTGAACTGCGAGGCAGACTCGAACTCAACTTGGTTTGGTCCTCCATCTTTATTCGGGCGCCCTCGCTGGTCCTCCACGCCTCCAAGCCCTCCACCATGTGTCTCCTGGACCTCTCCTTCATTCCTAAGCACAATATAATCATTAGGTAGCAATCTATTCTCGAAATCATATAAAGAGTTACTTAGGAACGAGCTCACCTCTAAACTTAATTGACGCGCGCGAGCTCTAGTGATTGGACCTTGAATGTCCAGCAGTGGATCATTGTGTGTATATGAAGGAGTGATGTCCTCATCACCAATCAACATGATCTGGCATTTGAATATGTTTGAACCACCTTAAAAAATCTCTTTTACCAGAAGGGGTACAAGGTGCATAAATATTAGTAAGGATCCATGTTGCACCATTATATAGAGAGGAGAATTCAACAGAGACAACATATGTGTTTTGGAAAAACACATTTTCCATTGAAAGTGGAGCTTTTCCAAATGATAAGAGAACCACCTGAGGCCCCCACAGAGGAAAGGTACTCAAAACAATCAAAAGAGGGAGGGGAAAAAGTCTGATGAAACTTAAGTCAAAATGGGCTCGCTTTGTTTCTTGCAAGCAAGCGATGTCACAAGCACTTTCTACAATACGGTCTCTTATAGAGTTCCATTTCTTGTCCGAATTGATGCCTCGGACATTCCAACTTAACACTTTCCAAGTTCTATTATTCATATCTAAAGTGGGAATAGATACAAAAGCAGCTTAGATAATTAAGACCTACGGACAACATTAGTTCTCTTTTGGGCCAGGCTTCTTGGATGGCCCAGGCTCCTCTTCAGCAGACTTTGAGTTGCTACTCTCGGCCTCATCATCAACAGGTTTGTCATTGCCACCATTGCCACCATTCTTCTTGGCCTTCTTGGACTTGGGCCTTCCAACAGCTTTTTTGGCAGTAGGCTTGGAAAGAAGCTTTTCATCAGTTAGGCTCTTTGGATCCACCTTGTAGAAACTAGCACCAAGATCCCGAACTACAGCAACAGAGATAAGAGGTGGCTTAGTTTCACATCCAAGACAACTTTTATCTTTGCATAGAGATGGTTTATTTTGGGAATGAAGTCTGGAGCTACGCCTGACTTGAGATTCAGAGATAATGATAGGTTTACCTCTCTTTGTACCCTTCTTCTTTGTTAATAGGAGTGGTCATAATTGAAGGATCTAGAGAAGCTTGGTCCTTCTTCTCCAAGGTAGGGGTGTGTCTCTCCAGGTTCTGAGAGGGATCAAAGAAGCCCACTGATTCTTCTAGAGAGTTTATAGTGGGCTGCTTCAGTTTCTCCAAGGGAGAGGTGTGCTCCTCTAAAGTCTGAATATGATCATAAGGGACTATGTGCTCCTCTGCATGGTCGGAGCAACAAAGTTCAGAAATAATGACTGAAGGCTTGGATTTAGGAAGAGAAAAATTATAACAATTACCAGAGGAAGAATTGGAGAGATGGGTCCAAGCTTGAGACTTGAGGAATTGTGTGGCCCACTCATTTGATGAATCCTTAAGAAGCGTCATAGTAAAGAAGTCCATCCACTCAGCTGGGATGGTGACTGAAGGCAGCCTAGGATCTCTATTGGAGAAGCACTTGGCCCACATTCTAAAAGTGGTAGAAAAATACTCTATAAAATTTCAATTGCATAGCATAAAATATTTTTCTCACCCATTTTTTATGACCCAGGTGCAAAAATATTTATCATACACTTGATGTATATATTTACCATACTCCATAAATATTTTTCTATAAATAATTTATCATACTCTATAAATATTTTTCTCGAATTGCTTTTTGTGAACCTGATATTTTAGACAAAGACCTTGGTCCCGCTTTTGTGAACCTGCTATAACAACCGGATGCTAAAATTATATAGCTAGGAATTGATATAAGTTTCTGTGTGACTTGACCACTTATATAATTTCATAATTCATCTGTACAAGCCAGTATTGTGAATTCGTAATTTGTGAACAGCTGGGGAAAAACGTGCAGGAAAAAGGTTCGCGGGCTCTCGGCCTACATTCCAATTGAGGAGCACGCTCAGGCCCAGCTTGTCAGCCCAGCTGGACCGTTTGGCTGGTTCCATCAGAATAGCGCGTTCCATTACTCGTGGGCCACATCGTCCGGACAGCAGACGCGCACGCAATGTGCTCTGCGAGAAGCTCTACATCCCCAGAGACCCGGACGGCCGGACCCCGGTAAACCGCGTTGCGAGTCTCGCTTGGCTAGAGCACACTGCGATTGCGAATGGGCCTGTGGGTGACAGGGTAGTTCAAACCCAGGTGTCCATCTATTTTCTAATTTTTTTCCTAGAAAAAGCAAGGTATACGCACGCGTGCACGTTCGGTCTGCGTGTTTCCTGCACACTGAAGGCTAAAGAGTCTCTCAATCTCCTCTTTACGTGTGTGTTCGTGTAGTGTTCGTGTGGAGTGTGTGCGTTCAAGTTGTACCCAATCATTAAAAAAATGCGAGTGCCATGATTGTTGACCGTGACAACCTGAATGGGGTTTTGATGCAGAATGGCAGGATCTAGATTTTTGTAAAAACATTTTGGATCTAAATTTTATTGACAAATATTTTAGAAAATCAATCAGAATTATTTTACAGGACCGTTTGACTAGTAGACTAGATTTTGATTTACTAGAGAACTTTTTCACAAAAGTTATCTATACTATAAAAGAGCGAAGGAATTGAAAAATACCTGTTACTCGGCAATTCCTACCCACCCTATGTTTTAGCCCTTAAATCATAGATCCAACGCATCTAATCTCCTGTCCTAACCTGACAAACGGACCCGGCCGGAAAACTTTTAATTCTTTACGCGTGTTTATGCTGTGTTTCCTCATATCGCTATTTTTTTCACACCAAAAAGAATACCCAGCAGCCCACCTATACGTTACGAACAATATCGATTCATTATTGTCATATGCACACACGTATAACCTCGTGGTGCGAGACGCTGGAGAACCAGTTCCGTCGTATTGTTTAAGCGACGGCATCATACACACTTTCAAGCCCGTCCGCAACGGATGGGGATATCCAGATTTCATCACGAGAAAGGCCCCGGAGGAATCAATCTATCTGAAGGACGACTGTTTCAGGGTCAGGTGCGATGTTACCGTCTTCACGGAGATCCGCACGGAGGGCGCCTCGCAGTTCGTCACGGTGCCACCGTCCGACATGAACCAGCACATCGGCCGTCTCCTGTCATCAGGGGTGGAAGCAGACGTCACGTTCCAGGTCGACGACGAGACGTTCGCCGCACATCGGCTTGTACTTGGTGCTCAGTCCTCGGTCTTCATGGCATAACTCTTTGGCCCGATGAAGGAGAAGGGAACTGGCCATATACGTATCGATGACTTGGAGCCAAGGGTGTTCAAGGCTATGCTGCACTTCATCTACACTGACGCACGCCACCAAGTTCCGCACGGTAGTGTGGAACGGGCTATGGTTCAGCGGCATCCCGGAGATGGCGTCCTATGCCGACGAGTTCGCGCACCTCACCCAAAAACTGCTTGCAACACATCACATTTTTATATCCCTTACCGACTAACTATCCAAATGTCATCTGAATTATCAAAAAAAAGTTAGATTAAAAACAATACAAAAATAAAAGGATAATAAAATAATAATAATTTAAGCTAAAAAATAAAAAATTAACACGATATCTTCTACGCACGTGCGTGCCGCATGTGCATGTTGACTAGTATAAATAAAAGACGTTTAAAAATATATTTTAGGCAAAAGAAAACTTAAATTATACCTCCGTTCCAAATTATAAGTCGCTTTAACTTTTTTGGTTCATCCATTTTGCTATGTATCTAAACATGTTATTATATCTAGATGCATAGTAAAATGGATATACCAAAAAAAGTCAAAGCGACTTATAATTTTGAATGGAGAGAGTACAGTTCAGTTTAACCTATTGCATTAAAAAATACTTATAAGTAAAAAAAATAAAATTGATAGCAGCAAAAGAAATGAAAAAACACTGTGAAACCACCCTCTAGCCGATTCAGAAGCCAAGACAAAGAACATGAAACTATTTCGCTCCTAAGCCGTTTGCGCTGTTTCTTGTGATTCTCGGGAGAATCGAAACTGATTCAGGCGACCAAACAACCTCTTAGTCGAGAGGAGTGGAGTCATCCTACAAGAAAATATCCCTCTATAGATCCAGAACAAACTTGACTCTAGAAATTGATAGGAAGGAATGGGACGACAGATTTCTTTCTTTTTTAAAAAACTTTTTTTTGACCGGTAAAACTCGGGATACTTGACTCTCGAAGAAAGTTGAAATGGCTTATAAATTGGGATAGAGAGTAGCCAACATGGCAAAGGCATGTCTTCCATCAAGCTAAATTATTAGGGACTTGCGGAGGAGGTTATGTATAAAGGTTTCTGAATCAGACAATGCACATGGGCCGTCCCTACATCATAAGACACCTTCATGTATGAGGCTGACTCTGAGTCGACGAGAAGTCGGTGGTGATGGTTTCGTCAAGTGCAAATGCCGGAGAAAGGAAAGGATTAGGGGTATGGGACTAGTAGTAAAGTAAAACTTCAGATCGGATCAGATACTCAGCCTCCTTTGACACGGCTCGCGCTGTCACGGTAGCAGCAATCTATTTCTGTCTCCTAAAAATTGAGAGCCGATTTTTCCTTAACGAGCTCTTGGAGCCGCTGAAGATGTAGCAGGAGATAAAGCTTGGAGCCTCGCATGTCTGCATTTGTGACACGTACAGTCAATCTAGGCGTTTCACTGTTTACTCATAGTACAATTTTAGGCCATGTTTAGTTGAGGGCAAAATGCAAAAAGTTTTCAAGATTCCTCGTCACATCGCATATGTCGGCATATGTGTGGAGCATTAAATGTAGGTAAAAAAATAACTAATTGTACAATTTGTTTGTAAATGTCGAGACGAATCTTTTGAGCCTACTTAATCCATGATTGGACAAAGTTTGTCAAATACAAACGAAAAGTGCTACAGTGCTTTTCACAAGTTTTTTGCAAACTGAACATGGCCTTAGTTGATTCCACTGGGTGTCTGGGTGTATCAGAAACTCAGAATGGAGCTTCTTGGCTTCAGCTCCGACAAATTTTGTTTGGCGAAGCGGAAATATATGATTTCGAAATTCGAAGCAGATACTGCAATGATCAACTCTGCGCATCTGCATGGGTAAACTTGATATGGGAAAGATATTACAAAAATGGGAGGCTACCAGGGACTGCAAATGTTGGATCGCCTTGGTGGACGGATATTCTGAAATTGATTGACAAATTCAAGGGCCTTGCTAGTGCAAACATTCATGATGGAAAATCATGCCTATTTTGGGAGGATCTCAGGAATGGGTTAGTTCCTAAGATAAGTTTCCCTGAACTCTATTCCTTCACAAGAAAAACAAAGATCACTCTTGCCGAGGTGAAAGCAGCTCCCAATTTACATGATCTCTTCCATTTGCCACTCTCAGTAGAGGCCTTCTCTCAGCTGGTTAAGTTGCAAAGCATCTTACAAACGGTACAAATCTCTGAACTTCCTGATGTTTGGGCCTATTCGTGGGGATTCACTGATTTCTCCTCAAGAAAGGTTTATAGACAATTGAGTGGACATTGCACAATTCACCCAGCCTTCAGATGGCTCTGGAGAAGTGCTTACCAGAACAAACATCGAGTATTCTTCTGGCTACTCATGAAGGATAGACTTAGCACTAGAGGCTCGCTTAGAAGAAGAAATATGGAGCTGGATGATTATAACTGTATCCTATGTAGTGGTCAGGTGAAGGAGACGGTCGAGCATCTCTTCATAAGCTACCCCTTTGCACAAGATTGTTGGAGGCTCTTAAACTTGAATGTTTATCACAGAATTGGCCCATTTCCCAATCTGGAGTCTTAGAAACCAGCTTAACCGCCCCTTCTTTATGGAGATCATCATCCTTTTAAGCTAGGCCATCTAGATGACTAGAAATAACAAGATTTCAAGCAAATCAATGCCTCGACGACACGCTGCTACTGCATGCCAAGAAAAACTATTCACCAAGGTTACAAGAATGGATAAGTGGAATTTCTTAATTATCAAGCCTGCGGTGGCGAACTGATCATAGATTTTTTTGTTGGGTTCCCTATGGTGGAACATGTCCACCCGGGTTCAAGTCCTCGACTTGACACGAGTGCTCGTATTTTCCTGTAAATTAAGGATTTTGCGAGACGAATTTTTTGAGCCTAATTAGTCCATAATTAGACAATGTCATGCCACAGTAAATATATGCTAATGATGGATTAATGAGTCTTAATAAATTTATCTCACAGTTTACAGGTGAGTTCTATAATTAGTTTTTAGTATCTGAACATCTCTTCCGACATCTATAAAATATTCGACGTGACAGCCTTAAACGTTACGCCCTGGGACTAATCAAGGCCACACGACTTAAAAGTAAAACCGCAAAATCTCACCTCTCCCATGTTTGGTGGGCTAGGTCCTTGTGCGGTCACCGGAGGATGTTCTGGAGCAGGATCTCGTTGAACGTGTCGACAGGCCCGGGGATGCACCAGTGCACGCAGTCGTTCTGCACCCCGCCGCCCGCGCCGCCGCCGCCGGCGAACGAGTCCTTGTGCATGTACGGGCCCGGGTGGCCGTCCGGCCGCAGGTTGGCCAGAGTTGTCACGTCCAGCGCTGCGAACCGCAGGACGGACCCGGCGCCGGCGGCGTCGGCCGCGACCTGCACCGCCTCCACCACGGTCCTCCGCATCTCCGACTCCTTGTACCCCAGCTCCTTCTCGCCGTTCCTGTACGGCCGCTTCTTGGGGCACGCGCCGGCCTTGTCCCAGTCCCCCTCGAAGTGCGCCGGCGAGAACGTGGTCAGCGCTACCACTTTCTTGTCCGCGCCGTGGCCGTGGCCGTGCCGCCTGGTGACCTCGGCGAGCGTCCGGTGGATGGCGGTCTTGAACACGCCGAAGAAGTCGGTCTCGGTGTGGTTGAGCTCCGCGCAGTCGTGGCACCCGACGACGCTGCCGCCGTCGTGGTAGATCCCGGGGAGCAGGAACCAGTGCCCGACCGACAGCACGGTCGCGTCGAGTGCGCCCAGCCGCGACATCCACCGCTCGTCGGGCGCGTCCAGGAACACGTTGTTGTGCCGCACGCCCGCGCGCTCCGCCTTCTCGGCGACCTTCACCAGGAACGGCGACCAGAAGACGGACACCGTGGCGTTGTGCTCCTGGAACACGAACCGCTGGAACCTGTTCTCCTCGCCGTCCCGGTACACCAGCTCTGGCGCGGCGGAGCGGGACGCCAGGAGGCACAGTAGCGACTCCGCCTGGTTCCGCGCCAGGGAGTCGCCGACGAAGGCCAGGTGCTTGTTGCGGAGCCAGCTTAGGAACGCCTCCGGGGAGAAGGCCGGCAGGTCGCAGCGCCGTGGCCGCCACCGCCAGTAGAGGTAGCCGGTGTCTGGCCGGCCGTGCGCCATGCAGTTCTGGCCGTCCTTGATGGTGCCACAGCTCGTGCCATTGTAGAGCGGCGAGCGCGCGTCCGGCACCCACTCGCCGTCGGAGTAGTCGCACGGCGGCGCCGGCACTTCTTTGGCTACTAAGAGGCAATGGAATGCAAGATTAGCCTTCATCAAACGGTGAAGAACTAGAAAATGAGTTGCAAGTACTAATTTTGCACAAGAATTTAGGAAATTATATATAGATGCCCAAAATGAGAGAACTGAACGTGTCAAAGATGGTAACTACTGCTGTTCAATAAGATGCTTTCCTTGAGAAATTGGCATGAAACTCAGAAGTAGCATTCATACAAAACGGAAATCTGCTTAAGCACTCAACCAATCGAGCCCCCAAATCAATCCAAGTACAAATTTTGCACAGTGCATTGCAACAACTACTGTGAGAAATTAACCGGAAAACCTACTAATAGGTGTACCTTGAGTTTGTTGATTCCTCAATACTTCATCTCCTTGCTGAGGAGGAAGAGGAGGAAGCAGCTGCTCACGCGCATTCACCCGAGCTGAGACACCCGCTGCAACCTCGTCTTGTACCTGCGCCGCCGCCACTGATTTCTCAGATGCGGGTGCGGGGTAGAAGATAAGGTAGTGGAGGAAGGAGAGGGCGATGAGCGCGTAGAGGGCGTAGGTGACGAACTGCTTCTTTGGAAGTACGAGGCGGTGGTTCTGGAGCTGATATTTCTGCAGGAAGTTGGTGACCATGACTGCAGGAAGGTGGGTCTGTCTGTATGTTCAGCAAGAGGAAACCATGGAAGAAGCCGAGGCAGGGGAGGGGCGGAGAGCGGTGGGACTGGAGGGCTTCTTTGGTTCCAAGCCTGGGCTCCTATTGCCTGGATGAACAGCTGCCTGGTTCTTGCCTGTCCACAGTTTGGTTGCAGCCCTACCCTACCTTGCCTGCTCCAAACCAGGCAACCATGCTCCAGCCAGACGAACGAAATCCAGCGCCGGGTGCAAAGCTCATTTACCTGGGCTAACAGAAATAGCTATTGGTCGGTCTGCTAATTGCACGGGTTCCATCCCATCTCTCTTTTCTTAATTAACTATATGGTTATGCAGACTTGACAAGACAACTCGCCAAAAGAATAATTATTTACTTTAATTTCTCATGCTTCACTCTAATTAAATATAGCAAAAAATAATTATTTTAAATAATCTTATGAACTTAGAAAAAGACTAATACAAATAATTTATCTTGATATGCAAACTATAATACTGTACAATGGTCTTTTTTAGATAATACAAAATCAATTTACTTTAGTTAGCGTTCTCAGGCAGAGGCATCCAACCAAACATATTTTTGTAGACTTGCCTGGTCAGACAAAAATCATCAACTTTACAGGCAACTCTCAGGCAATAATTTTTATGTCATATCCGGCTCAATTTGGAATTTGGCCCGTAGTAGCCCATGTGCATGTTAATGAGATATTATGGAGGGTTTAGTCCAATCTTGGTTGTTAAAGGTGGGTTAAACCAACATGTAAAGCTTCTAGAGTCCATCTCACCATCTCCGAGTTAATCCTTTTACGCGAAGCGAGGACGAAAACGCAAGTAGGATGGTGATAGTGACCGGTGTGATTCGCTCGGTGTGTAAAGTGAATCTAGGGCGTTACATTTTGCCAGGCAACTCATCCGGGACATCACAAACAGGCTGGAGACTCGAGCGAGGGGGAGAGAGGCAGGGTGTACTGACGGAAAGATGCCTTGGACGTGGACCATGGTCGTGTAGTTTAGCTGGGCTCTCTCAATACATCTCAGGTTCACCAGTAAAGATGTTTTTTTTCTGTGTTTTAGTTTTCACAAATGAAAATGTTTTTTATATATATTTTGGCTTCACGAACAACATTTTTGCTAAAGTTGAGCTGTTTTTGTGACCTCGTTTGGCAAAACAGTTTCACATGATAGATAAAAGAAAAAATGACTAGAATACCCTTTGTCTTTTCTTTTCTTCTATTTTTTCTCGTCTCCTTCTCACCGGGTCTTTTTTTTTCTTTGCTCGCCTTTCTCGATATGGCATTGCTCATCTTCTTCCTCTGCTTGTTCGTGCGTGGCTCCTGGCGACCGCGTCCCAGTGACTCCATGCCCCCGGCGGTCCGCGCCCCGGCAACCCACACAACCGGCGGGCTGCGCCCTAACAACCTCCCCCGCCGGTATGAGCCTCGGGAGCTGAAAGCTCTATGTTTGGTGTTGGTAATTAGTGACAATGCCTAAGTACTAATCATATGCTTTAGTTGTATATAGCATATGAGGATTAGTACATTCCAAGGTTGGTGGCAAGATAGACATTGTGATCATGATGGCCACACTTGGATTTGGACGCAACCCTACGTGATCAAGGCAAATGTATATGCTTAAGGGTTGTGTTTTAGTAACCAAAATATCTAGTGGGTGTGGTTACATTATAGGATAGATATCTGTACTATAAAGAGGGGGAATGACGCGGCTATTGAACTCCTAAGTGCCTCTAGGTGTGCATTTCATAATCATATGCATTTGGATATAACTAATAACGTCTCGAAAAATGATTGTGAAAATGCTAACACACTCACACATGACGTGATCACTTGGTTGTGTTAGCACATTTGCGATGGCGTTGGAGTTTGAGCGGTAGAGAGGGTTTGGGGTCCTCTCTCCCTCCCGCCGAGCTTGTGAGGCGGGATTCAGGCCTTTTCGAGGAATTGAAACGTCTATTCTCCTTTACGCAAATGTCGAGTTTTGGAGGCATTGTCACATGTTGTTTCACGAGCTAAAACATGTGCTAAAGTGACACACATACTTAGTTTAGCTCATATGTGAAAGGGTGAATCAAACGGAGGCGAACGGAGGTCACAGTGGTGACCGGACGCTGGACCGGACGCGTCCGGTCAGTGTTCAGCATCTGCGCGTGTTTCGGTTTTTTGATCGGACGCGGTGGCGCGTGAAAGGTCCTTGTTTGGTTTTGGTAATTGAGTGACAACTTAGGTGGACTAATATGTGGTTATGTAAGATACACAGGAGATTAGTCCACAGGTAATGGTGTCATGAAGGAGCTCATTGCATATGAGACATGACATGGAGTCATGTGACCAAGGTGGCAAAGATCAAGATGAGGCTTGGCTCGACGGACCGGTTGCAAGTGTGAAGGGCAAGTCGGAGGCTTTGGAGCGATGGACCGTGAGGCGGTGAAGCTTGAGCAAGACTTGGCGCCGATGGACCGACGCAACGGTGAAGAGCAAGTGAGGTCAAGATCGATGGACCAAGGTCACATGATGATATGAAGTGGATCATATCATTTGTGATATGGTTGGTGCATGTGTTGCATCAATGTCGGAGGAGATGGAGTGGAATGCGCAAGGCAAAGGTATAACCTAGGGCATTTCCATTTCACCGGTCATAGGTGTGTAGAGAAGCTGATGACCGGGTTTAGGATAGATGGCCGTACTATTAAGAGGGGCAAACTTGTTTGCATATCGGTCATCTAGTGCCACTTGAGCGATCTAACTTTGCATACGTGTTAGGATCGAGTGGCGAGGCAAGTTGAGTGCCTAATTCCTTCGAAGAAAATGTTTGTGAAAATGCTAACACACGTGCACAAGGTGGTGATCACTTGTTGGTGTTGGCACATTTGCGAAGGCGATTTCGGGGAAATGAAATGCCTATTTTCTATTGCGCCGGAAGTCGGAAAAGAAACGGAGGCGAACGCGGTCACGGAAGTGACAGGACGCAGCACCGGACGCAGCACCGGACGCTGCACCGGACGCGGTCACTGTGGACCGGCGCGTCCGGTCAGTGCAGCGCGGGCGTCAGGCGCGCGGGCTAGGGTTTGACACCGGCGCGTCCGGTGACCCACGGGACCGGCGCGTCCGGTCTGGCGAACAGCGAGTCACGAAGTCATCGGACGCGGTGCGCGTCCGGTGTCACACCATCGGACGCGTCCGGTGGTCTCGGGTGCTTTCTGGACTCGCACCGGACGCGGGTACTGTGGCGTCCGGTGGTTGCGAGGAGCGCGTCCGGTGATGTCTTCGCGCGCGCGGTGACTGTGCGCACCGGCGCGTCCGGTGGTTCGCGTCAGCGCGTCCGGTGGCTCGTTTGACCGTTGGCGCGCAGTGACCGTTGGAGGATCTAACGGACGAATTTGAATTTGGAGAACACGTGGACGTCGCAGGGGCACCGGACGCGGTTGAGCGCGTCCGGTGAGTTACCACCGGCGCGTCCGGTGCTCCCGCGAAAAACGTGAGTGGAGTTGTAACGGCTCTATTTGACCGTGGGGTTATAAATAGACCTTGTGGCTGGTCTTGGCCGGTAGCTGAGCACACTTTGGCCTTGGTGGCTTATGTGGTAGTGCTTGGAAGCCCTCTAACTCACTCATGCTTGATAGTGTTCATCGGATCGAGTGAGAGAGCGATTCTAGTGCGATTGCATTGTGAGATTGCATCGAGTGGCACTAGGTGTTCGTGTTGCAAGCCGGTGGTGCTTGTTACTCTTGGAGGTTGCCACCTCCTAGACGGCTTGGTGGCTTGTGGCTCCGTCGAAGCTCGCAAGAAGATTGTGCGAGGCTCCGGAGAAGCTTTGTGAGGGGGATTGTGCTCACCCCGCGGGGATCGCGAAGAGCAACTCTAGTTGAGCGTGTCATTGAGCTACCACACTTTATGGTCGGTTCTTGCGGTGCCTTTTGAGAGGCTCGGTGTGTGACCGATTAGCCGCCGAACCACGAAGTGTTGGTCGACACAACGGGGACGTAGCTTGGTGGCGACCAAGTGAACCTCGGGAGAAAATCACCGTGTCAACATCGTCTACTCTTCTCGGTGGTTTGCCTTCGTGCAACACAAGCTTGTATTTACTTTCATATATATATCGTGCTTGTGTAGTTGCTCTCGTAACTAGTTTGCTTGTGTAGCTTGCTAGTCGTCTTCTTGCTTGTGTAGCTAGAAGCTTCCCTTTACGTGACTAATTTGGTTTGTGTAACCTTGTTAGTCACATTGCTTAGTTTATGTAGCTAAGTGTTTTGTGCTCTCTAATTTGGCATTAGTTGCCTTGTTATTGAGCATTGCTAGTGAGCTTAGGAGCTTTGTGCTTTTGCTTCACTAGTTGTGTAGGAGCTCCCTCGGTTGGCAAAGTACTAGTGCATAGGTTTGTGTGACCTTGCTCTAGAATTGTTTAGGTGAGCTCTTGGTAAGCTTAGCACCTTAGTTGCTTAATTAGGATCTTTGCAAGGTGCTAGAGAACTTAGATAGAGGGGTGTAGTCTCGGCTAGACCGATAAGTTTAATTCCGCATTTATTTTGGTTAGCCAACGCGTTTAAGTTTTAGAAAGGACTATTCACCCCCCTCTAGTCCGCCTTCTCGACCCTTTAATTGGTATCAGAGCCGGGTCTCTCATTTGTGGTCTTCACCGACCCGAGAGGATGGCGGCTTATGGGCTAGATGTTGAGTGTCCACACATTTTTGATGGCACACACTTTGCACGGTGGAGAAATTGGATGACATGCAATTTTAAGTTTATTTCTCCTCAATTGTGGTGGATCGTAGATGTGGGCTTTTCCTTTGCAATTGATAAAAAGAATGCAACTCAAGCGCAAAGTAAATGCCTACATCTCGATAGCCAAGCTACTAATGTTTTCTATCGATCTATGGATAGTAGCATACTTTGTGAGATCATGGACTTCAAGTCCGCCCATGAGATTTGGGTGTTTCTAAATGAGGAATATGGGGCGATCTCCGATGATGATGAGCCCAAGAAGGAGGCGCATGAGGATGTTGAGCATGACCACAACAAGGTGGTTGTGGAGGATTGCTCCACCTCACGGTCAAGTGATGACAAAAATGATCATATCACAAGATCACTTGACAAGAAGAATGATAATGCCACAAGTGATGCAAGCAATGATTCTACTTCATGCACACTTGATGATGAAGATGATGGCTATGAGAGTGATGCTTCAACAAGCTCTTCAACATCATCACATGGTAACACTAAGATACATGTTGGTGGTTTTGTTGTGGATTGTGATGATCCAAATTTAGAGCTTTTATATAAACTCTCAAGAGCCTTGAAAAGGGAAATGGAAAGAGTAAGTAAATTGGAAAATGAAAACTCTTTTCTAAAGACCACATGTGAACAACAAAAGCATCTACTTTATGTTACTACTTGTTCACATGAGGAACTAAAATTGACTCATGAGAAACTAAGTGTTGCTCATGATAACTTGGTACAAGAACATGCTTTACTCACTAAGAAGCTTTCTAATGAAGAAACCAAAACTAGTGAGAGCTCATCTTTTGGGTCAAATGATCAATCACATATTACTAACCCTTGTGATGTAGGCAAGAAGCATGTATCCACCTCTTGTGATGATTTATTAGATATGTCATGTTCTTCACAATTAAATGCTTGTTCTACTTCTATGTCTTGTGAGACTAACCTTTTGAAGGAGAACAATGAGCTCAAAAGTGAAGTGAAGAATTTGAGCAACAAGTTAGAGAGGTGCTACAACTCAAAAGTCACCTTTGAGCACATAATGAAGACTCAAAGAAACTTCGGTGACAAAAGTGGCCTTGGCTTCAAGAAAAAATTGACAAAGGGTGAAAGAAAGCAAGAAAAGAAAATGAAGAGACTACTCCAAAAGAAGCTCTCGCATTCCATGTGCTATCGATGCCATGAAGCGGGACATCTTGCTAATGGTTGCCCAAATATTGAGAAGCTCAAGAAAATGAAGGAAGAAGAGAGGCTAAAGCATGTCAAGTGCTTCAAGTGCCGCACTTGGGGTCATCTCACCTCAATGTGCCCAACCAAGCAATTGGTGAAGCAACAAGTAAAGCCTCAACCAAAGCCACTAGTTGAGCAAGAGAAGACACTCCAAGAACAAATCAAGATCAACCATGGAGATGATGGTGACTTGATAAAGAAGAAAAAGAAAACAAGAAGGGGTGGTAAAGCAAGGCATCCAATGCAAATTCAAGATGCCAAGATGATGAGCAAGAATCAAAATGAGAAAAGAAATTTGACTCACATCAAGTGCTTCAAATGTGAAGATATGGGACACTTTGTCTCGGGGTGTCCTACCAAGCTTGAGAAGAAGGCTCAAGCAACTCATAAGAGGCAAGGCATTGAGAAGCAACACATGAGCAAGGAAGAAAAGGCTCACTCTAAAAGAAGTTGCTACTTATGCCGGGAAAGGGGACACATGGCTCATTCATGTCCCCTAGGTAACAATTCTAAGCCTATTTCAATTGATGATACTAATATGCTTAGAAAGGATGGCAATGGTACCTCATTGGTTGGAATTGCAAAACATCCCGCTACTCATACTAAGGCTATGCCTAAGTATGTTGCACCTAATTTGAGAGGACCCAAACTAGTTTGGGTACCATCAAAGAGTGGATGATTGTTTGTAGGTACCATCGGCATTGGAGGCTTGATTCAATTGGTTTCATCTTGTTCATCATATATTGAGTCAAGTTATGAAGCTCAATGCATATCCAATCCCAATGCCAAGTCAAAATAAGTGAAGTCCAAGTGCTATAACATACAAGTGCAATGTTAAAGATTGTGGTGATTTATTGGATATATTTGATGGCTTGCAAATATTCAAGTTGAAAGCTTGCTATTGAATGATCATGAGCTAACCAAGGTATATCTCTAGTTGATCACTTCATTTGGGTGCATATAAGTTGATTGAATTGGATAAATGTGCAATGTTGCTTGCTACGAGATGATTGAATGGATTAAATGCTTAGTAATCAAGTTTGAATTGATTTGTGATGGATAAATTCATGAGATGACTTTTTAGTAAGTGGATTGAATGGATATATGTCCTGTGAAAGTATTCAAACAAGTTAGTTTCAAGTTTGATTCATATTTGTTGAAGAATAGCTCATGTATTGAAATCTGTCCAAAAGTTGAAAATATGAGCTAGCTGTGATCTTAGCCATGTTTGAGTGATCAAATCTATTTGGATTGGCTTGAAATTTGGTATACATGCTCTACACTTATGAAAGAATATTCTGTAGAAATTTCATGAGAATTGGATAAGAGATGCTTCTGTTTTGGAGTGCATCTTGTCAGCTATAGTGCAGCAGATTTCAGCATGTAGCAGTGGTGGAAGATTTGAAATCTAGTAGCAATCTAGAAGTCAAATGAAGCTCAAATTTTTACAGTTGCTAGATGACTTAGTAATTAATATCTCCACCAAATTTCATGGCATTTGGACCTGTACATTGGGAGATATGAATTATTCTTTGAAGGGTACAGAATCTGCCAGAAAAGTGACAATCATTGGATTAATCTAGAGTCACTTTGATTGAAAGGTCCTCAAGTTGGAAACATGTTTATAAGTGGTTGAGGTACCTAAGTTTGTTTTTGGTTTGATCTAGAAGCATGAAAAGCAATGAGTACAAGAAATTTGATTGTAGAATGTACTTGGTGTACATATTCGGTACTCAAATTGGAAGATCAAGATCAAACTCAAGATGAAGGTGAAGTTTAAGTTCTAGTGATAATTGGAGATCATTTGGAAGAAAGAAAAAGACTTAAACAAGTAGAAAGAAAAGGACTTAAAGAAGGATTCAAGGTTACTCATCAAATTAAGTTCATCACTTGGATCAATCAAACAATGTAATTTCAAGTGAGTATCAAGAGTGGTTCTTTGGAGAAAGGTCACTTCTCCCTAGTGAGGGGCTTGCCGCCGTGTGTAGGTGAAACCAAGTTTGGGACTTGGAAGGCTAACATGGAAGTGGTGATTCGAGGAACCTGTGATGCTTAGTTGAAGCAATCAAAAGGATTGATCTAAAGAGCAAGCAACACCCAAAAGAGAGTTAGTCATTGCAATTCAATTGATATTCTAAGTGATTCTCTCATACAAGCAAAGATGATATAATGAAGCAAGCCAACCACAACTCAAAGAGATAGTGCACTTGATCATTAGTGGTTTTCATTTCATATGGGTGAAGAATGAATTTATCTATGATGATTGGTCTTCACCAAGCAATAAAATTAGACTTCACATTGCTATTGGAGTAATGAATTGGAATCTATATGACTATCCTCTACTCCAACATAGCAAAGGTATCATTGTAATGTGCATGATCATTCTCATTCCTTACTAGTATGCGGTTAGTGCATATAGTACATGTTTATTAGGATCATGCATAACAAATGAAAAGTTTTAAATTCATAGCCTACCACTATTGCTTGAATTGTTTAAATGATCTAGTGGTATGTGTATGAATTTGTTCATGAGCTAGTGAACCCAAGTACTTGATCTAGTTTGGATTGCTAACAAGTGACAAGTACAACATTGGCAAGATAACCCTTAGTATGAGGAGTGAAGAAGCTTGTCATTGGATCAAACCGGACTTAGAATCTTAGGCAAATCAACTTAGTTCAAGTCATACTAGAAGCTCATGACAATGATATGGGTACAAGCACAAGACAACAATGCAAATGGATATCTAGGGTGCTTCAAATGGTATCTAGACTCAAAGTATTTCTTCAAGTGGTATTTACAAGTGGTGTCTAGATCATGATCTACAAGTGATATCCTACAAGTGGTACTCATAAAGATAGCAAATGTTCAAGAAAAGATCATATTGACAAATCCTACAAGTGGTTCCATGATAGAGGATTCTTCAAATTGGTATCACACACTTATTCGTGGTTTTTCTACACATGATATCATTTATACAAGACGGTGGTTCCACAAGTGATCCTCAACTTTAAGTGATCATCAAATGAAGAAAGTTCCCTCACACACAAGAGCTCAAGATTATCAAGTGAATGACACATGCTATGACTTAGGGGGAGGAGCCCCACCTAATGGTATCAAGGTCAAAGATCCTATGTGGAATCTCAAGAGCAACCATAAAGTTTGTCATTCCAACATATGTGGTAATGTCCATAAAAAATGCAATATTCAAGTTTCAACCATCTAACCCAATGCAAGCCTTTGTATCAATTGAGAAGAACACCTTTTATGGAAATTGATGACAAAGGGGGAGAAGTTGTACAAAGATATGAAAGCTTTTTGAGCTTTGGGGAGAGATTGGAAAGATTGGACATGGACATGGACAAAGAGGGAGCAACATTAAAGGATGTATGGGGATCAAACATTCTTGGACAAAGAAAGCACACAAGTAGGGGGAGCAAGCTCATGAACTTTGATTGATTACATTTGATATGTGCATAATTCATGTGCTTGCTTGCAATTGCATAAAGTTCTTAAATTCAATATGCATGCTTGTGTGGTGTATGCTAGTTATAGAATTTGATTGATGCTTTGATAACTAGCATGCATAGGATGTTAGCTAGACTTATGATTATCATGCAAAAACTAGAACCTTGCTTATAATGTTGATCTCACGGGGTTTCTAGTGTCTTTGATGTCTAGCTACTCATGATGCTAAGGATGATGGCAAACTTGTGATTTTCAAATGGTATCAAGCTGTCAAATGGTATCGAACTACAAAGGTTTATTCTATACACCTTAGCATCACTTAGTAGTGCTAATCCTCCCACAAATTTCATATTTAGGCATATGTGCAAGCTTGAAACCAAACCATTTGAGCACATATGTAGGGGGAGTTATCACTACCAAGTCGGGTTTTATGGTGCTTATCCAAATCTTGACATAGAGCTTAAATGTTGGATAAGTAGCATAAAATCCAAAACAAGTTAGCAATTTACACTTTGTGTGAAGTGCTAGCTTGAAAAAGCTTAATTTCCATATCTTTGTAGAGTTGTCATCAATTACCAAAAAGGGGGAGATTGAAAGGTCCTTGTTTGGTTTTGGTAATTGAGTGACAACTTAGGTGGACTAATATGTGGTTATGTAAGATACACAGGAGATTAGTCCACAGGTAATGGTGTCATGAAGGAGCTCATTGCATATGAGACATGACATGGAGTCATGTGACCAAGGTGGCAAAGATCAAGATGAGGCTTGGCTCGACGGACCGGTTGCAAGTGTGAAGGGCAAGTCGGAGGCTTTGGAGCGATGGACCGTGAGGCGGTGAAGCTTGAGCAAGACTTGGCGCCGATGGACCGACGCAACGGTGAAGAGCAAGTGAGGTCAAGATCGATGGACCAAGGTCACATGATGATATGAAGTGGATCATATCATTTGTGATATGGTTGGTGCATGTGTTGCATCAATGTCGGAGGAGATGGAGTGGAATGCGCAAGGCAAAGGTATAACCTAGGGCATTTCCATTTCACCGGTCATAGGTGTGTAGAGAAGCTGATGACCGGGTTTAGGATAGATGGCCGTACTATTAAGAGGGGCAAACTTGTTTGCATATCGGTCATCTAGTGCCACTTGAGCGATCTAACTTTGCATACGTGTTAGGATCGAGTGGCGAGGCAAGTTGAGTGCCTAATTCCTTCGAAGAAAATGTTTGTGAAAATGCTAACACACGTGCACAAGGTGGTGATCACTTGTTGGTGTTGGCACATTTGCGAAGGCGATTTCGGGGAAATGAAATGCCTATTTTCTATTGCGCCGGAAGTCGGAAAAGAAACGGAGGCGAACGCGGTCACGGAAGTGACAGGACGCAGCACCGGACGCAGCACCGGACGCTGCACCGGACGCGGTCACTGTGGACCGGCGCGTCCGGTCAGTGCAGCGCGGGCGTCAGGCGCGCGGGCTAGGGTTTGACACCGGCGCGTCCGGTGACCCACGGGACCGGCGCGTCCGGTCTGGCGAACAGCGAGTCACGAAGTCATCGGACGCGGTGCGCGTCCGGTGTCACACCATCGGACGCGTCCGGTGGTCTCGGGTGCTTTCTGGACTCGCACCGGACGCGGGTACTGTGGCGTCCGGTGGTTGCGAGGAGCGCGTCCGGTGATGTCTTCGCGCGCGCGGTGACTGTGCGCACCGGCGCGTCCGGTGGTTCGCGTCAGCGCGTCCGGTGGCTCGTTTGACCGTTGGCGCGCAGTGACCGTTGGAGGATCTAACGGACGAATTTGAATTTGGAGAACACGTGGACGTCGCAGGGGCACCGGACGCGGTTGAGCGCGTCCGGTGAGTTACCACCGGCGCGTCCGGTGCTCCCGCGGAAAACGTGAGTGGAGTTGTAACGGCTCTATTTGACCGTGGGGTTATAAATAGACCTTGTGGCCGGTCTTGGCCGGTAGCTGAGCACACTTTGGCCTTGGTGGCTTATGTGGTAGTGCTTGGAAGCCCTCTAACTCACTCATGCTTGATAGTGTTCATCGGATCGAGTGAGAGAGCGATTCTAGTGCGATTGCATTGTGAGATTGCATCGAGTGGCACTAGGTGTTCGTGTTGCAAGCCGGTGGTGCTTGTTACTCTTGGAGGTTGCCACCTCCTAGACGGCTTGGTGGCTTGTGGCTCCGTCGAAGCTCGCAAGAAGATTGTGCGAGGCTCCGGAGAAGCTTTGTGAGGGGGATTGTGCTCACCCCGCGGGGATCGCGAAGAGCAACTCTAGTTGAGCGTGTCATTGAGCTACCACACTTTATGGTCGGTTCTTGCGGTGCCTTTTGAGAGGCTCGGTGTGTGACCGATTAGCCGCCGAACCACGAAGTGTTGGTCGACACAACGGGGACGTAGCTTGGTGGCGACCAAGTGAACCTCGGGAGAAAATCACCGTGTCAACATCGTCTACTCTTCTCGGTGGTTTGCCTTCGTGCAACACAAGCTTGTATTTACTTTCATATATATATCGTGCTTGTGTAGTTGCTCTCGTAACTAGTTTGCTTGTGTAGCTTGCTAGTCGTCTTCTTGCTTGTGTAGCTAGAAGCTTCCCTTTGCGTGACTAATTTGGTTTGTGTAACCTTGTTAGTCACATTGCTTAGTTTGTGTAGCTAAGTGTTTTGTGCTCTCTAATTTGGCATTAGTTGCCTTGTTATTGAGCATTGCTAGTGAGCTTAGGAGCTTTGTGCTTTTGCTTCACTAGTTGTGTAGGAGCTCCCTCGGTTGGCAAAGTACTAGTGCATAGGTTTGTGTGACCTTGCTCTAGAATTGTTTAGGTGAGCTCTTGGTAAGCTTAGCACCTTAGTTGCTTAATTAGGATCTTTGCAAGGTGCTAGAGAACTTAGATAGAGGGGTGTAGTCTCGGCTAGACCGATAAGTTTAATTCCGCATTTGTTTTGGTTAGCCAACGCGTTTAAGTTTTAGAAAGGACTATTCACCCCCCTCTAGTCCGCCTTCTCGACCCTTTAGCGCGTCCGGTCACAGTCGACCGGACGCGTTCGGTCGATCTGGGAGCTTACTGGACTTCAACCGGATGCTGGCTCTGTAGCGTCCGGTCAGTTCTGCAGCGCGTCCGGTCGCTGTTTCGTTGGAGCGCTGCTCAGACTTGACCAGCGCGTGCGATCGGCGCGACGAGCGCGTCCGGTCAGTGCTTCGCGGCATAGGTGCTGTGCGATCGGCGCGTCCGGTCAATTCGACCAGCGCGTCCGGTCAGCGCGACTGCAGCTGTTTAAGTGCCTAACGGCTCTATTCAAAGGGGTACGTCTATAAATACTCATTGGCCGGCTCAAGGCTCTATCTCTTGCATTCTTTGACTACTTGTGAGCACTTTGAGCTAAGCAGCTTCCCTCCCACTCATCTCTCTTGCTTCTTTGCATATTCGAAGTGAGATTGAGTGATCCAAGTGCATTTACATTGTGAGATTGCATCTAGTTGACACTTGGTGGTTGATTTGCTGCGGGATTCTTATTTCTCTTGGTGGTTGCCGCCACCTAGACGGCTTGGAGCAGCTTGGAGGCGTTGGCAAGAGTTGGTGATCGTTCTTGGCCACCTCCGGTGATTGTGAGGGGTTTGTGCCTACCTCGGCGAAGCGCCAAAGGCAACGTTAGTAAATTGCTCGTGTCATTGCAACATTTTGCCATTTGTTAGGTTCTTGTGGCGCCTTTTGAGAGGCTCGGTGTGAGACTGATTAGCCACCGAACCACGTGGTGAAGAGGGACACAACGGGGACTAGCGTGTTGGCAAGCACGTGAACTTCGGGATAAATCTTCGTGTCATCACTTTCATATTGTGATTGATTGATCCCGGTGTTCGGTTGTCTTGGTATTCATTGTTGATCATATTGGTTGGCTCAATACTTCGCCCCTCGGTGAAACTCTCCTAACTCAACTCCGCATTACCTTCTTAGTTATCTTTGCTAGCTAGTTAGCTTTGCTAGAGTAGCTCCTTTGTGTAGCTTGCTAGTTGTAGTTGTAGTTACCTTCTCGGTTTGACTTGTGCGATTGAGTGTAAATATACTAGAATTGTGAATTGGTTAGGTAGCTTGCAAACACCCCGTAGGCTAAGCAAAACTCGCATCTCGCTACTTGTTATATTGATAAACTTGTTTAGCTTATCTTTGTAGAAAATTTTAAAAGGCTATTCACCCCCTTCTAGTCATCAAGACCTTTCAGGAGCCACACCCCCGCGGTATGTGCCATGGCGAGCCACCAAACTAGTCTTTTGTGCATGCTGGGCTCCATATTTGTCAGGTGAAGCTGGAATAAGCTACTTTTTTTAGTTTCATCTCACCCCATCCCCCTGTGAGCGCAAAAAAAGGAGATTCACACATGAAGTTGTTTTGAAAAAAGTTTTTTTGGCAAAAAAATAGCTCATAGCAACTCATGAAGCTGTTGGTGAAGCTGTGCCAAACATGATCTTACTAGTGTACTATTACTGTTCTAAAAAGAATACAATATACAATTAAATTTCAATCAAACTTATTAAAAATTAATTTTAGTAATATTAAATTTTATTGGTTTCTCAGCATAGAGTGTACTCCCTCTGTCCTAGGAAAAAATGCAACTCTCAACTCCCGATAAATCGAATAATTTGAACTTTGACCAAAAAAAATACTAACATTTGATATAAAGAAGTATCATTAGATTAATTACATAATATATTTTTATAAGATATTTTTTATAATATATCAAATTCGTGTTAATGAAAATCAAATTCTTTATATCAAATTTGAGCTAGTAATTTATGAGCTAGATTAACTGACACGAATTTGATCTAGCTCAAGTTTTAATACTACTAGAAAAGGATGCGCGCTTCGCGGTGCCCTACCAGCGAGATTTTGAAGCAAGGGTTAAATATCTCCAGTCAAATTTATCTGATGCTAAATGGTATTCATAGACTTAGAGCTTATATGTAACTTGCTATGCTGAACATGAATTCATCCAAGCATCAGGGAGACCATCATCAAAGAGCCAAGAAAATACGTGGCATATAGTAGTCAATGTTAACATAAATGGGCCAAAAGTGGTATGTGTCAATATAAAGTTATAAACTGGGAGAATATTACATCAGAGCTCATTAAAGTACAAAGCAATGAGCTACACGCATTAACAAGACATGCTCACTTATAAGAATAGAGAAATGTAAAAATCACCATCTCTGAACAATAACAATTAAGCCACCACTTGTCGCAAAATACAACTTAGCCAAAATTTCCCTTTCCTGCCTCTACCAACTGTCCTGGAAAAAACACATTACGAAGAATATGAGAAAATGTAAATCAGTCAACTTATAACATACTACCAAAAACTTACCAATTAACATAGATTAAGGTTTCTTCAACGCCAAACTCCAAACTCAAATTTGTGGCATTAAAAAGTAGGCAAAATTTAACAACTTGGTAAATGAAGTGAACAGTGAAGCCATCTTACAAAAAAAAGACAAGGAACCACCTGCTACAAAAATCGTGAGTAGCCGAGGAATGTAAAATTTCACCATGCACTAAAGATCATGTATATCTTCTGCCAAACTAAGCTTTGGACCTCAAGAGAGCGTATTGTTTCACTGTGTATCTGCTTCATATAAAAATATATATTTCTAAGTATAAACTTGATGGGTTAAGATGCTATGTACTTATCACATGCATTTGAATATAATATTAGTCTAGTCTAAATAATACACACATCAATATATCTTCAAAACTAATTCAGAAAAAACTGGATAAACTTAAAGTTATTCCTGCTGGAAATTTCATGACTGAGATAATCTGAACATGATGAAGTGGACTGGAGCTTAGGTCTCTGCTTCAGATCTAATGTCTCTTCATCATCATATATAGCATCTGTAGTTCCACATCTAAAGATGATGCTACAACACTATTATCTAACTCAACCCAATAGAAGGTATACATCTATTGCTGCTGTAAGCTAGCATTGACTCAATTGAAGTCACAATTTGTTATAAAAAAAATTGAAGTCACAATTGTTGATTCAAGAATAAGTATGTGCTGACAAAATAGTTTTCTTCAATCCAATGTAGTGTTTGATTATGCCCAGGTTAGTAATCAATCAATTGTATCCTGCTGTGATAGCGCACAGAAATAAGTCAATCTATAGCAGTAATTTTAGAATGGTTCAAACTTAGACACCAGCAAACAAAAAAAAGAACAAAATTATTAAAAGTAATGATTTAGGCCAATATGGAATGATAATTCATAAATTTAAAGCAACTGAATTTACACAAGAATGTGGCATATGCTAGCTAAACATTTAATCAAACATTTCAGAGGCACCGAAGCAAATTGAGAAGACCATTACCAATCTCCGCGTTTTGGCTGTCTCATAATGAGAGCAAGCTATAAAACCAGAAAACTTATTGGCCCCTTGTCTGGATTATCCTGAACGGATCAAATAAACCAAGGGATCTGGCAAAAAAAATATAATCTGATTGAAACTAATAACTAAAACATATGACAACATGAATACAAAATTAATGAAGAAAAATGGAGTTAACAGGAGAAGGATTGTTGGTCAGGCTTACATCCGAAACATAACTGATGAAGAATCTCTTTACAAAACATGAAGGAATTAGATTGTATCACATAATCTCATTAATCTATATAAAGGATTTTAGAATTTATCACCAGCTATATTCGACATGGCAGCCACTGAACATATGCAAACATGATATTCAGTCAAAGTGTTTATATATTTGTATGCTAGTTGGAAGAGAGATTCGTCGATAGGGATCAATCCATGCATAAACAGGAGAAAATTGAAAGCTGACATGCAAAGAAAGAATGATTAAACGGGAACAAATAAGAGAAAGAGAGGAGTGGGATCTGTGAGCTACACACAAACATTTGGACCTCCAGCCAGTTTAGCATGCTCCCGCACTGCTCAGTTCACATGGATCTGCTAGCACATGCCCTTGGTTCTCTAGATCTGCAATAAAAGAAAAATATTTTTAGGAAGTCCGACGAAAGCAGAAAAACTTGAGCATCCAGTCATCTGTGCCTTTCAGAAGGTGGATGTTGCATCCCTGCGTCCTGGAGGAAGCTCTAGCCGAGGTGCCGCACATCTCGTCCAGCGTCGAGGCAGAGGACATCAGTCCTGTCATGATGAGGGAGGGGGCTGAATGGTTGATACATGTCACTACGCCGACGGGGAGCAGCACCGACAGCACACATCCTCGTCATTCTCACTGCCTGCGATGCCATCCACGGACTGCCTCCGAGCAGTGGCGTAGCTAGGATTTGAATGTACGGTGGTCTGAATTAATATAGTTTTTTTTTTTGTTAATAATATAGTCTTGTTTAACATGGCAACAAACATCATCGACTTCTTGCTACATACGCGGAGGAGCCACAGCCGATGAAATAAAAGCTAGTGGTTTGACTAAGTCCTAATTAACTTTAAGACAAATTAAAACGGCTCCTTGTTCTAGTGCATGAAAGAGTCTAAAATGGAGCTGATCATAGCTCTACCAAACAAGACTAGCATGTCATTATGCAAACATATAGTGATTTACTGAAACCTAAGACAAATACATCTAAAAATTCTTGCAAACATTTTTAAAATAAGTAATAAACTCTAGAAATTACTTAAAATAATATTACTATTAATTAAATACCTATATATATAATACTTTGCTCAAAATTTTAGGGTGGTCCATGGCCCACCCGGACCACCCCCTAGCTACGCCAGTGCCTCCGAGAACGGGAGGGTCCCTCAGCGATGTGCTTGCAGGAGATGTGGGTGGACAGGCAATCCGACATTGGGGTCGGCAGATCTCGATCACAGTCGTGACGCCTGTTAACTGCCCGAGAGCGGGACGACCGGAGGAGTCCGACTCTGAGCACTTGAGCGTAGTGTTTCCACCCAGCGGCGCGGCCACGACAACAACAGCGACTCGGGAGGTTTGTACGGTCAGCGGCGAGGTGGGGACGGTAGTTGCAGCGGGGAGAAGAGAGAGGAATGAGGGAAGCTATGATTGGGTTGGGAGCGCTCTGAAACAGGAGGGGTCTCTCTGCTGCTTGCGGGCGGTTTTATGCAAAAACTATGAGTAAATCGAATTTTCTCTTATTCGTGTTATAATAAATTTTACATGAAGGGTCTGTATACAAAATAGTTAAACGTGTGTACTGTTCACCTTGACCGAGTGGGACGGCGGGTTGATTGACAAAAAACTCATAGGGCTTCGTCGCAAAACCGCCTAGGCCACGCGTCACGACACCATGCCTCCGCGAGGGCTCGGAGCGCTTTGGTATGCCCAATCCGCGATAGGTTTCAAGGGCCGTGATTTACTATAAATTTGATCAAATTTGAGCTAGATTAATTAACACGAATTTTATAATTATATTGTGGACGGAGGGAGTAGTTTAAGTGGAACCAACAACCAACCAAATTGACAAGTGCATGTGAACACATCTATAAATCGGTAAATTGTGAATGGCAATGCTCCAGTGATTTTGATTGTCGCCATAGATATTGTTCAATTTTGAAGTATTGTTTTTCACATTATAGGCTACTTACCCCAGTCATTTTCCTGTTGCAGATGTGGATATACAAGGAAGAGTACGATGAATCCGGCCCAACAATTTTCCTCCGAAAATGCTTCTGAGCTTTCAGCCACGCCTTTCGTAGTGTGTCAAGCTATTGAGATCCACATTATTGAGTGTCCATTTGAAGTACATATAAGTTTCTGCGAGCATGATTGCATGAGGGAAAGAGTGTTGCGGGTAGCGGCGGTTGTGCCTACCTCCTCCATGTAAAAAGGCCTAGGGCTATTAGATCTGAGGACCTTCATTTAAATTCATGAACTATAAAGGGTGGGGAGTAAGATGCATCCTCCCACCTTCCCTATAAATAGAACCCGAAGACAAGGAGGAAGGTTCTCTCTCCTGTGTGGGACTAGCACCCTAGCTCTCCCTTCACCCCGGTGAATGAAGGTACCTTCGTCTGTCCGGGTGAAGGAACGAGTGAAGGGCTACAACCCAACATTGGCGGCATCTGTGGGGACCCTATTGCACCACAAACCAAAAAAAAGACAAGAAAAAAGGCTACCCTCGTCGTGCTACCGCGGCCAGATTGAGCAACCTTCGTCGTAGCCAGACTTAGCAACCCTCGTCCTGGCCAGGCAGAGCAACCTTTATCGAGGCCAGGCAAAGCAACCCTCATCATGGCCAGGCAGAGCAACCCTCGTCGTGACCAAGCAAAGCAACCCTCGTCATGACCAAGCAACCCTCGTCGTGACCAAGCAAAGCAACCTCCGTCGTGGCCAGACTGAGCAACCCTCGTCATGGGGCCAGGCAGAGCAACCTTCGTCGAGACCAGGCAAAGCAACCCTCGTCGTGGCCAAACTGAGCAACCTTTGTCGTGGCGAGGCAAAGCAACCCTCGTCGTGGCTAGATTGAGCAGCCTTCGTCGTGACCGGACTGAGCAGCCCTCGCCGCGGCTAGGTGGAGCAACCCTCGTCGTGACCAGGTAGAGCAACCCTCGTCGTGACCGGACAGAGCAACCCTCGTCGTGACCAGGCTGAGCAACCACTGGTCATGGCCACACTGAGCAACCCTCGTGATGCCAAGCACACAGCTAGCCTCGTCGGGCTGCCGAATCCATCTATTTGCGCGCGTTGCCTTAGATTTGCTAGGCTGACACACCTCCGTCTTCGTCCGCCATCGACCTTCACCTTGGGCCGACCTCGACTCTCGGCCTCCCTCGCCAAAGGTCCACTTCTGCCCTGAGGACAGGCCCAAAGAGCTAAGTACTCCGAGCACCTCCGTTAAATTTGTGTTCTAAAAAACCCTCCGTTAAATTTGTGCAAAAAAAACAAAACAAACAAAAACAAATTCCCAAAACAAATACCCTCGCGGGAGCCTAATCCAGTGGTCTGCTGGACCACGGCTCACGACAAGCTGCCCACCTTTTGACAGGTGCTCAGCGTCCCATTTTTAAGTTTAGTCTACCAGTGGCAGGGCACAAATGCGGGCTCAAATTTGAAGACACAGGAATGTATACTCGACATTGTATGTCATGCATAATATGTATTAATATAGTAGTGGGCTGAAGCATAATTATATAGATATTACACATCGCGAGCACATGGAGGGCTCAAATTTGAGGAATTAGAACTGTAACTCGAACACTGCACAGCAGTAGATAATGCAAGATAATATAGGAGTCGACTGGAGCATAATTATACAGCTATTGTACATGGAGTTGTTCATAATTATACAACTATTATACATTGAGTTATTCCTGCAGCACTTCCACGTGTCTTTCAGTCTACAATTAAACAAGGACTTGGCTTGCTAGATGGCGGAGTAGAGTACCTATACAAAGGCATCACAGGTTGTTGAGCACATATATTATACAAAGTCAATAGCAAGCTAACTGGAGTCTTTAGTAGGGCTTGTGGCTCCTATATAAAAACATTGTGCAATGGTTGGCAGATCACTTGATCATAGATATAGTATTTCCAGCTGCGATCAGACTCCTAGCCATATTCTTCGGTGTCCGAGTTGTTCAGCGAGGAATCGGTAGAAATATCTGCATAGATGTAAGCATGTTTTATGGTTGTAGGCTTAATTATGCTGCATCTGTGGGGATATAAGGAAGCAGGAAGAAGGAATTTATGTATGTTGCAAGAACTGTGTATGTATGAGGTATTGGAATATGCAGGTTGCAGAAGTTAGTTTTTTATATATATATATTGTTCAATAAAGGAGGAAGGATATATAGAAGATGGGGTAGTGTGAATTGTAATCGTCCTCTGGGTTTTTTTATTTAAACAATATGATAAGTATTGAGATGGACTGTATAGATGTCATACCTCGTCGATGGGAGGTTGTCATACCTCGTCGATGGGACGTTGCCTTGTCGTCCTGACCTGTGGAGTGAAATAACTATGTTATTATACACTATCTAGAATCAGCTTTTGAAATATTGTTTAATGGGCAGTCAAAGCTGTGGAGTGAAATACTAACCAATTTCTATGTAAATAGGCACTCAAAGCTGCAAGGATGATTCATCTTGTAACAAATTGGTTAATGGGCATCAAATGGTGGTTCTTTGAGTTTGTCAATATTACAAACTATCACCGCAGCTTTAGAGAATTGTTGACTTAAAAAATGCTAGAACCAGTAATATTATTATGTCCATCTAAAGGTGCATGCTATGACTAATGCGCACCCTTGATTTACTATAATTTCTGTGAAGGGCAATAAAGAAATGGAACACTCTGCAGTGATCATCTATTGTGCAACTTGCTATCATATACAGGGGCATGTTTTCAATACAAAACAGGATGTATATGCAGATAGACTACTTTTTATAGTGACTAAGGTAAGAATAATTAGATGTTACATTTATTAATGGAAGGATGCAGTGCCTGCAAACTGCAAGAACATTTTTAGATTCTTGACAAACATTTAATCTGTGTCATTTGTACAACAAAAGTGTAACAGATTCAACAGTCCTACCTCGACATTGTTTAAGATGACCACACAATTAACTAATTTAAGCACTGCCCCATAGATCAAACTGGTGGCCAACCTTGAGAAGAAATTTAATCTGTGTCATTTGTACCACAAAAGTGTAACAGATCCAACAGTTCTACCTCGACATTGTTAAGATGATCACACAATTAACTAATTTAAGTACTGCCCCATAGATCAAACTGGTGGCCACCCTTGAGAAGAAATTTTGGATACATGCCTGTTTAACCTAAGCTGTTTGCTCTTGCCAGCGATGGTGTAACAAGGTAATCAGTTTGACCTCATACCTAATAAACAAGACAAAATCAGTTCAGTCATTGCCGTATTGGAAGATGTCTCTTTGGCTGACTGCAAGCAACATCAACCAAGACTATAAAGTGTTGAACAGAAGGACCAAGATATTTGAAGTAGTCAGGTTTGTGCTATTAGTGTTTACGCTAAAGTTCGTAACCTGAGGAAACAATACTCAGCAAAGGCTTTCTTGTCTCGCATTTGTAACACATGAGGGCACAGTAATGGGGTTCAGGAACACAAACTGCAAGAAGTTGTGGAATTACAGGGATCCCAGGCACTAAAAAGGTGTATAAAATTATGTTTCCCATAACACCATAGAGGTTATTGCCTTTTAAAGGCCGGAGCAGTAGGCAACAAAGACAGATCCTTTCTTGCACCTAAAAGTGGCCTGTAAATCAGAAATCATAGATTGAGAAAGGAAAAAAAATCGCCAAATAAAACTTATGCATCTAATTTTAAGACACGAAGTAGAATCTTGTTTGCAGTCCACCCAGTGCATACAGATGTGTAACCCACATCATTTCATGAAGGAGTTCGAAATGGTAAATAAAAATCATGTAAGCCTGGTGCAGTTGGTGAGTGCTAGCTCGCCGAGTCACCAGGTCCTGGGTTCGAAGCCATCTCTCTGCAGAATTTCTGCGGGGGTAAGACTTTGCTTCGGTTATTTCCTTCCCCAGACCCCACTCGTATGGGAGCCTCTGGCACTGGGTCTGCTTTTTTTTAAGGAAGAAAAGTAGCAGGCGGCCAATCCTAGACGAACTGTACAGGTAAAGCTCATCAGTGAATTGCCAACGTGAGATTCAGAAGCAAAAAATTAGAGCTCATTAGTGGACTCCTTTTTTATCTGACTAGCATGTCCTTTCACCAAGTATTATAATCTTACTGCCTGTATTGAATTCGCAGGTAGCCATTGGGAGCTGAGAAGCCGGAAACAAACATTTCTCATCCCAACTAAGGGTAAGTAGGGGCTATTTTAACATAATGACAAATTTGGTAGATTTAACTGCAAATTGCAAGAAAGTGGAGAGAGATGGACAGGAATAAATAGTCATTGGCAATGGGGTGTGCTCAGTAATAGAACAACCAACAAATTATGTGAAGCAAAGACATCATTGACAATGGACCTATGCTCAGTAGCAAATGCACAAAAAAATGTAGCAACCAACGCAAACAGAACAACACATGCAAACGAGAATTGCTAAGGTATAATGACATTGTCATCACAAAACTAATGCAGATAGCAAGAATCATGGAAGGAGTGAAATAAGTAATCATCATTACACAATTCCATTGTCTCAGTCCAAAAATAGTTCATCACTGCTGAACCCCAAAGCATCAGTAGATGACACAAAGAATGAAACAAATAATCAGTACAATGGAGGATATCAGTTGTGCACATGACCCATACGTTTAAAAAACAAGAGAAGCTGCAGGAGCAAACAGCCTCCTAGAGCAGGGGCAAATCACAGTGAGGAGAGGGAGCTGAGGGAAGGGAATGGGGAGAAGGGGAGAAAGCGTGCCTCTGCTGTGCACAACAGGCCAGATGCATCGGTGTGGGGCTCCTCCAGCGAGGAAGGCCGGCGAGCCAGATCCACACACGTACTCGGCCTGGGCACTTGCAAGGAAAGCACACAACGGAGAGGAAAAGGGAGGAAAAGCAAGGATGGCATGGAGAAAAGGACCCTCCCTTTTTGTATGGAGCAGAGCAGGCGATGGACGTTTAGGTGGTGCAGGTGTGGCCGCTGTACTCCAAGCGAACGGCAGGTCGACAACGACCAGCTGCCATAGGTATGGTTTGTATCAACTTAAAATACTCCTGCAATAAGGGCCAATTTTCAGTATAAACTAAACAAGCTACTCTGATAAAATATGTAGTTAAAATTGCGTTCTGTAGTTAAAATATTGCATTAGCACATCTAAAGAATCTGATAAAACACAGTTCCCAAAAAAATAAATTCAGAAAGTGTTATTAACAAACAAAAGATAGCATAGGCTAACTATTATCATTTGGCTAAGATCTCCCAAACCATCACCTTTTATTGCATAAAGCCTAATGCAAACAACAAATTTGGATAATGAATTAGGTAAAGCAAGAAGATTATATACCGACGACACAGACTGGCATGAACTTGCCACCTAAGCAGTGAAGCTTCATTTAGCAGGCACATATACTGAGAACGAAGCAGGCAGAGCAATGGCAGAAGGAATTGAAAGGGTGGGTGTAGCTCGTACCTGTTCAATGGTGAGGCACCACACCTCACTCGCCCAAGAGAGGACCATAGGAAGCATCGTGGTGCCAATTCTAAGACACCATTGTTGCAAAGGATGGATACAAGGTTAATAGAATTGGAATAAACACCATAGGAATTTGCAGGCACGAGGATCCAAGAAGGTGCAACCTTCGAACCAAACAATGCACCCAGGTCAGAACCTCTAACTGAAGGAAGGCAAAAATAGGAGAGCACACCTATCAATCCAAACTGCCTGGTCCAATCTGCAGCAGTATGTTTCTGGTGTGTGCATTTTATTAACTGAAATATATTAAAAAAAATCTCCCAAGAAGCACTATGTTGCTTTCAATTGTCAACCCTGTGAAACACCAAGCAAAATAAAAATCAGAAGGAAAAGGAGGACAGAACTATAGCTAAGTATCATGGAGCTCTAAATTGCAACTACCCTTGAGGCTGTTTTTTTTTTGGCAATATAAATACTTGGAATAGCTAGCAAAGCACACCTAGACTGAAGACAACAAACTGTAAAAAATAATCATCAATTGAGATGTAACTGGCCATGGGAAGCTGTTACATTTAGTATAATTAGCAGATCATGCCTAGTACCTTACAAGCGAACGAACATCAGAAGCTCTTACATTTAGTATATAAACAAAAAGATTTTATGACCTAACAAAAGACCAGCAGAGTGGGAAGGAGTGGACAGCCTACCACTCATCATCTGTCACAATGAAAAATGCACCCAGGCAACCTCCAACTGAAGTAAGGCAAAAATAGGAGAGCACACCTATCAATCCAAACTGCTTGGTCCAATCTGCAGCAATATGTTTCTGGCGTGTGCATTTTATTAACTGAAATATATAAAAAAAATCGGCCAAGAAGCACTATGTTGCTTTCAATTGTGAACCCTTTCAAACACCAAGCAAAATAAAAATCAGAAGGAAAAGGAGGACAGAACTATAGCTAAGTATCATGGAGCTCTAAACTGCAACAACCCTTGAGGCTGCCTTTTGTTTTTGCAATATAAATACTTGGAATAGCTAGCAAAGCACACCTAGACGGAAGACAACAAACTGTAAAAAATAATCATCAATTGAGATGTAACTGGCCATGAGAAGCACATTTAGTATAATTAGCAGATCATGCCTAGTACCTTACAAGCTAACGAACATAAGGACCTCCTCCATTTAGTATATAAACAAAAAGATTTTATGACCTAACAAAAGATCAACAGAGTGGGAAGGACTGGAGAGCCTACCACTCATCATCTGTCACAATGAAAAAGATAAGAATTTTTCTTAACGAACACAAGATTTTTAGAGGCCTTAGAAACATATCAATCATCATTTGTTCATCAACTTGGAGCTTTGAGGCATGGTCACAATTTAGTTACTCTCATAAATTGCACAATATAAGTAGCAGAGCATGCCTAGTACCTCACAAGCGAACCAGCATCAGTTCATATCCTTGACCAATGGGTCTAGAATTTTCATTACAGGCCGAAGAAGGGAAAAGTTTAGGAATCCAAGCCAATGTAAGGAGAAATCAAAGAGACAGAATCAAAATGACAAAATGAGAGGAAACGGGAGCACCTGAGACTGCTCCTTCCCAATCGCGGCACCATGGAGGGCCATCTGTCCCGGGTGCGTCTACCATGCGTGGCCAACGCAGGGTCTCAGGCGATCTGCCACGGCACGGGGAGAGAGGGAGAGAGAGAAGGCGCTGGCAACCAACGAGCGGAGAGGGAGGTGCTGAGAAGGGCAACCGTGGGGGCGTGCACCGCAAGGGTAAATCGCCGTTGCCCGCGTCCGGGGAAGAGAGGGAGGGAGACGCCGCAAGCTCCCCAACAATCAAACCTGCTACTGTCCCCCTTGGGCCTCAGTGCGTCAGATCATACCACCTGTGCCTGAATTGTAGTTATGGTGGGCCTTTGTTACTGCAGAGAAGCTAGTAAAATACGTTAAGGACAGTAAGAAGCTGTGAAAAGCCAGTAGAATCCGCACAGTGTAATCAGAGGCTAATTCTAGAAGATTCTTGTGGGGGGGGGGGGGGGGGGGGGCCTGGGCACGGCTTCCATCTCAGGTGCTAATGGGTTTTGTGGGGTTAAACTATCAAGGAATTCACGCATAGAAGTGCTCTGTGCCACCTGGAAAGAACAAAAGTTAGCATATGTCATAGACATATTAAATGATTCATATTAACCATCTATTTTTTGAAGCATCAATTAGTGAGATAACGATAAATTGTATGAAGCAAAGACATCATTGACAATGGATGCATGCTAACTAACAAATGGATAAAAATGTTTAACTAATATAACGACATTGTCACCACAAAGGCACCAGAAATAGCAAGATTCATGGAAGAATGAAATAATTATGTAATCATTGCTGCACAATTCCATTGTCTCAGTAAAAAAAGATCATCATTGCACAATCTCCAAGCCTCAGTACATAACATGAATGAAACAACTAATCATCATTGTACAGTCAAAGATATCAGTTCTGCACAGGAGGAAAGGGAGGGAGAAGGGGAGAAAGCGCACACCGGAGTTTAGGGTTTGGCCCGTCGGGCATGGTACCTAGGGTTTCGCCAAATAGAGGAGCGCACGCTTCCCTAGCAGGAGGAGGCATTGAGTAGACCACGTGGACGATGGGAGAGACGGAGGGGGCCGTCGGGCTCCAGCCGCGCCGGCGCGCCGCCTGCAGGGGGGCTGCCACCTCAGGAGGGAAGGGGAGAAAGGGAGAGGAAGGGGAGGGATGGAAGGAGGAGGAGGAGGGTGGGCACCGCTGCCGCAGACCGGTCGCAGAGAGCGGATGAGGTCGGGAACAGCGAGGAGAGTGGGGAAGATGAGGCAGAAGCTGGAATCCCATAATATAACTTATCATATTTATGGACTAACCTTCGCTTTCGAAGCCAATTAAATCACTGTGTTGCAGGTTTTGAACCCCTTGGTGAGTCCATTCCGCCTACTCACTATATATATATATATATATAGTGGCCCTTTGTTACCGCGAAGAAACCAGTAAAACACATTAAGGACAGTAAGAAGCTGCAAAAATCCAGTAGAATCTGCACAGTATAATCAGAAGCCAATTCTAGAAGATTCTCGTGAGGGAGCCTGGGCCGTCGGATTAGGAGATCTAATGGTTGAAAAAAATTATGCCGACGTGGACACGGCTTCCATCTCAGGAGGCAATGGGTTTTGTGGAGTTAAATTTATTTACTTATCTTCTTTAAAAAAAACCTCATCCGACATAATATAACTTATCATATTTATGGACTAACCTTCGCTTTCGAAGCCAATTAAATCACTGTGTTGCAGGTTTTGAACCCCTTGGTGAGTCCATTCCGCCTACTCACTATATATATATATATATATATATATATATATATATATATATATATAGCCTGGGTTGTGAATACTAATCATCACCCCCGGCGGAGCTCCGCCCAGGTCCGGCAAGGACGTTGTGTTCCCAACCGCGCTTACCGTATTTGTCAGGCCCACAAGATCAATAATCACCCGTGAACGTAAATCATGGCCCATCATAACCGGAACAATTACTATTCACTCATATATAAATATAGAATTCAAAGCCTGATTATTTCTACTCCAATTTCTCCTCCCGTCAAAATATCGGCCGCGGCAGTGGCGGCATCCTCGCACTCGCGAGTGGCGACGCGTCCTTCTTCCCCACGGCGGCAGCGGCTGCTGCCGCGCCGTTCCATCGCCGGCGATGACGACCATGTTTCTCTCCGGCGCAGCGCCATCGTCGACACCACAGGCGGACTCTTTCCTCACTGGCGGCGGCGACCCTCCCTGCGGCGGCGCGCTCTCCATCCCACCCGGCAGCAACGCCCTCTGCCTCTCACCCGGCGGTGCTCCCTCTCTAGTCTCCTCCAACTCGGTGGCCCAGCAGCCCCGGAGCGGCGTAGCTCAAGCAGCGGCGGAGGCGGCTGCGCCGCCTTCCCCACATGGATCCGCGTTGATGCGCCCCGGCCCGTGCCAATGGCGACCGTGGCAGCCCGGCCCGACCCCGATGGCGGACGCGGATGTGGCGGCTCCAATCACCTTCTTAGCTCTCGACGGTGGCGGCGACGGTGGCCATACCATCTGCAACGACCGCGCGTGATTGCTGTCACGGTGAAGCTCCAGTAATCGCCCCCAACAGTCCCCACCTCCACATGGAAGAGAACCCAAATCGGTGAGCATCCTCCATGGATTTGTTCGGCTCTGCCATTTTACCTTTTTTTCTGCACTTCCCCATCCCGATGGCGTCCGTCTCGCAGCTTTCCCCATGCCGACGACGCCCGTGGGGGAACTTCCCCCATCACGACCACGACCGTGCGACTCTTCCCCATCCTGACGACGACCATGGCGGAGCTCCCCCATCAGCCGGTAGATGCTTGGGCATCGAGATCTACTGCTTGAGGTGATGCAAATCAGGATTTCAGGATGGCAGCACACCATTGGTTACTCGCTAGTCTATACCACCGCCACGGACGATGACGCGGCCAGCGGCAGGTCAGTGACCGCCCCTATCCCTGGCAGAACATGTATCAATATACTACTGAATGTTTCATGTATATTCAGATCTCAATATATTCAGATCTCATTTTATTACTTAATGTTTCATGTATCCAGATAACTACTGGGTTGTCCCTTTTTTTCAGTATAATGTTCGCCTAATCAAGAGTATCAGATTACCTTGAGACCGTCGTCGCCGGCCATGCAGCGGCATCACCGGCCTCCTCCAGGCAGGCGAGCTACTGCTAAATGTTGATGCAAGCTACAAGGCTGAAGCGAGTACAGGCAGTACGGGTGCGATCATAAGAGATTCAAGCGGTTCCTTTGTAGAGGCCAGGGTGTGCTATTTTGAGCATATGGCAGATGCTGCTATGGCGGAGGCGAGTGCACTTAGAGAAGGGATGATGCTGGCGCAAATGATGGGATGCAACCGACTAATGATTCAATCAGATTGTTCGGAGGTAGTAGAAACAATGAGACAAGGGGCTTCTCAGCAACAGTAAGTGCACCAATATATGATGAATGTTACATGCTTTGGCAAGACTTTGTTTCTATTTGTATTGAGCATTGTAACCATGAAGCGAATTGTGTAGCTCATGAATTAGCTAGTGTAGCTATGCAAAGTAAGTTATCTTGTAATTGGGTCGATGAATCCCCTTGTTTTATTCTAGGAGCCTTGGTGAACGATGTAACTATTATTCAAGATCAATAAAGTGCGTCAAATGGCTTCAAAAAAAAATATTTGTGGATTCTGTGATGATCAACTGATCTGCAACTGAACACTATTGCTAATGCTATCGAGAAATGAAATTGGTCTTGTCGATTACGAGAGTATTTTGAATCGTATTTTCCCTGTTGATTTTTACTACTATGTCACACCCAAAATTTTCTATTTTGGGTTGTGCTTAGAAAACACTAAATAAAATAAATGATTTCAATATCTGAATAAATTTATTAGATAAGTTAAGTTGCTTCTAATTTAAATATAGAAAATTGTGGTTTTAAACTTTTTCATATTAAATTAATAATGTGGTGTTTGTGTGATGCTTGTCTTTGGTGTTGGTGAGTGCTATTATTTTCAAAATACCATAGGACGACGTTTACTTATCACCGGAAAACTTTTTGACATTTTCTGGATTTAAAATTTCAATTTAAGTGAGCTTAATCTTTTTCCTTGATCTCTTCATCCATCTTTTCATGAGCCCAAACCTATTTAGTTGAGTTCCTTATCTTTCCAAGAGTCTCTAGGATTTTTCCCGTGATTTTTCTGGGCTCCGGGTTATTTTTCACGGCCAAAAAGGTAATTTTAGATTTTCTGGAATTATTTTATTCACGGAATTAAAATAATCCCGAAATTAAGAAAATCCGAAAAGTTTCCAAACCCTACAACTATATATATGCCGGCGTAGCCTTCGACGCCCTGGTTTCAGAAGTACGACCCTTATCGCGAGCCGCCGCTCGTAGCTCCCTCCACCTCTCGCCGTATATATATATATATATATACACACACACACGTGCATGCAAGTGCAATACGTGCTGTCAGCCCTCAATTTCCTTCCTCTATATGAAATTCTGAATCGTGTTTGAGTTGGACATCGTCCTGCCAGCCCAGTACGCCGTGAATCCACGCGTATAAAGGGCGAAGCCATCGTCTTTTTCTGATGTATATATCTGCTACATTAGTTTTGCCCTAGCTACCTCCCGCCGCCGCAGGTTGCTCATCGATCCTGTAGTTTCAGCTCCAGTAGTCCTGCTCAACATGCGCTGCCGCCGCCGTCGCCGCCGCGTGAAGCCTGCTGATGATCGTTGCTGTGAACCATGCCGAACTGCAAGTTGATTCTTCCCTTGAGCCATGCTCGCCGAAGCTGCGGATTCGAGCGCCACCATGATGAGAAAGATCAAGCCGTTGCCTTTCAGATCATCTCTGGCAGGGCAGGTCGTACGTCGGTCCCGTCCCATTGCTATCCGGTCCGACCTGCCAATCCTCGTCACGATAAGATACTGCTCCACGCCGCCGCACCGTCCACTCTGCCTTTGTGCCTTGGATCGTCGAATTCATCAAACTTGATCAGTGAGAATTCCAGGCACACGTTCCTGTCTCTCTCCACCACACATGTATTGCACTGGCTAGATCCATCTGACTTGCTGTTCCTTTTCCGTGCAATGTTACGGCCTGCTGTGTGAGTGCGACCATCCTCCGTCTTCGATCAAGCAAAGGCATGCCTGTGTGTGCTTAGCAGGAACAGCAGGTCTTGAACAGCACGTAAGTCTGCCTAGTGCCTGCACCCTTTGCCGATTTTCTTCTAATCATCTACTTCCAGCCAATGGTGATTTAGCCACCTAATTATTCAATCTATATTCTTTAGTTTGGTCTCCAACTCAATGCCTATTAAATTCTGCAATCAGTTCCTTAAAGAATCACCCGTAGGGTGCACGTGATGGCTATTGACTGGCATGCAAGGAAGGTTTGGCTAGGGAGAAAGCAGAATTGCCACCGTACGTACCCGCTATTTGATCGTTTTAACTCTGTTTTTCTCAGATTTAGTTGTGTTAGTTTTGTGTTAATGCGATCTATGTGCTAGCAGCATTGTTTATTCCGTTACATGTTTATCTATTTATAATTAAAATATTAACTTGGTTAATTTGTATATGAAACTAGTTTTCTGATTAGAAGAAACATATCCTCTATGTATAACTGGTGATTTGATTAATAGCGGCATAAATACGGTTTGCCACACTAGATGAGATTAGCGGTAGTTTAACCGTTTTAATTTCGATTCACTTCGTTCAAGTTGCGTTAGGTTCATGTCGACACGATCTACATATTAGTGCTAATGTTTTCATGACACATGTTTTTCCATATATAGCTAAATATCAAACTGATTAATACGGATATAATACTTTTATATAAATTAAAAGCAATTAAGGTTTACACTTTGATCTTTTATTTTCAAATCTTAAATTGATCCATACTAACTTAAATATTTGTTAATTATAAATATAATAATTTACTTAATTTTAAATGTGGGTCATATACCGGTTATAATTTACTTAATTCCAAACTATAAATATTTAAATGAATAAATAATAGATACTCATTTACTTATAAATAAAAAATTATTTAAGTTTAACTTTAGCCTTTATAGTTTAAAATAATTTGATTAGTTCAACTTTAGATAATTCTTTGAAAAGTGAATTGCCTTAATTTTCAATAACTAACATGTATCAAACTTTTAGTCAGTATTTTCTGTTATGATTGTGAACCTCGATAGTTGTGTCCTCTTTGACGGTAGCTTTGTTCCCTGTTGTTCTTGTGTTCTCGTAACCATTGCAACAAGCCGTGACGTTTAGTGCGCTTCCTTTTAAAGTGCATTCTTTGTATGATGTTTGTTCTTAGATGTGTTTGTTGTCTGTTTGCTGTGCTTGGTTGCTGCGAGTAGAAGTGTGATTCGCGAGCGCTGAAGATTAGGAGCTGAGGACCGACAGTCAAAACAGAAGTTGGAGATCAAAAGATAGCAGCTGAAGATTCTGAGCAGCTTAACCTTGGGAAAAAGGCAAGTATAACATGGGACTATCCTTGTTACCTATTCACTATAATCAATATCATATGCATGTGTCTACATTGATAACCTTAGAGATTATAACTTAGTGATTGTTATCTTGATTCCTTGTCAACCTTGGGAATGCATTTGGGTAGCTATTGCTAGTGCTTAATCCTGAACAATGATCTTGTAATTTTGATTAATGGATTAAGCAATCAACCTTTAATGATGATTTTATTTGCTGTTGAAAAGGGGGCTAGAGCATGTGGGTTATTTTGATGCTCTGGTTTCTCTCCATAAGGACTTATCTGTATGTGATCATCCGGGACATACAGTACAGCTGTGAGGGCTATATGGCTCTGGCTTTAGTTGCTTAAAGGACCTTTTCTAGCTTGTTAGTGGTTACCTTAAATGGCGTAAGAATGGCTTGCCACGTTGGGTGTAGGACAACCTCTAGTCAATGAGTATAGCCGAGAAGGAAGTGTGCCATTTGAAAAGGGGGGTTTCTACATCTGCCTGCCGAGTGAATCTAATGGCCCTAACTTGTTAGACGAACCTTTAAGTGGTTTTATATGGTTTTCAGTGTTTTGGGAGTAATTAACCCATGCATTTGGAAATCATGACTCACAGTGAAAGTGTACACATCTGCGCAGAGTTAAAAACTGGTATACTAGCCGTGCCCATGGATACGGGCGGCCTTGGAACATTTACAGATAGCTGATCACCATTGTTATATCATGCTTAATTACTGTTGATTATTATTATGCTCATGTTAATGCTATTCATTATCTTATTACAATTGATCATTGATTCATTAATGGGAAGTGGATTACCTTGATGCTACTCAATTGCTAATTACATGATGAATAAAAGCTAAATACAGTCAAACAGTGTCTAGCCTTTTGTGCCTCATGAACCCTGTGTTGTACTTGTTGAGTTCGACATAGACTCACTCTTGCTATTTCCCCCACACCTCAGTGTGTAGTGAGGTGCTGCTCAGAAGAAGGATAAAGAGGTGGTGGAGTTTTCAGAAGTCTTTTAGAAGTGTTTGGTATATGGAGCCACCAGTCAGCCGTCCCTGAGAAGAATGGAGCCTGAAGTTTAGTCACCGTTCTGCGATACTCTGATGTAAGTGTTAATATAGCTATGTATGTTATATAATAACATTGTTTCTGGTACTTTTTCATTCTGACATATGTGTGGACTTTCTGGACATACATATGATTAGCCTGGTTTTGTTCTTTAGAAAACCGGGTGTGACATACTATAGGATGATCAACCTGCTCCATGATAGTTGGACCAGGCAGCACAGTGAATGAATATTGTGGTTTAAGGCCTGCGAGATGCTGCCCGCAACCTTCTGAACATGAAAGAAGCAACCTTCTGAACATCAAAGAAGCGAGCATGTGCTTTCAATGATTGTGGATGGTTGACAATTTGTCCTGACCGCTAATAATCCTCTGCTTCCCGGCTTCTAAATCTCTGATCTTTTCCTCACTATTTTTTTACATGTTTTGTCTACATTCCCATGATATATGTGTTGCTGCACGCGACTGGCACCTGAGTAGATCATGCTGGCATAAGTGTGGATCCTTACGAAATGAACTATGATGGATTTTTTTTGTGTACAACGTTTTGTTGAATTTGTTCAAGCTTTCACCATGTGATGGATTATGATTTTATAATTTTTTTTCTGTTGAAATGTGATGGATATTTCAAGAGGCTCAAGTGCTCAACTCTCTACAGGAACTGCTGTTGACAATATTGGATTCGATGTTTTTTTTACAAGTTCGATGGATGTGAAGAATGGTGTATAGATACATGAATGTTTCTTATTTTTTGTCCAGATTTCCATGTATGCGATTTTAATAACACTGAATGACTACTACTTGTTCTGTGTTTAGTTTGGATCCCCCGTGTTCACTACTATTCTAATGATATTATTTGTAATAAAAATTACATCATGCGGAAACATGATGGAATTATTTCTATAACAAAGTGATACTATTAGTAATAAAAATAACCTCTTATAGGCAAATTTATTGCTTTGAAGTCAGGATGGAATTATTTATAGAACAAAATGATACTTTTTAGGTATAAAAATTAACTACTTGAGCATTATCCTAAGTATGAAGTTCAACTTTACTGTGCATAATCTGGACAGAATTATTTCTAGCAACAAATGGCAATAGTAGTAATAAAAATTTACCATGTACAGAAACCCTGACGCCTCGGTATTTCTCTCAGACAGTTTTACTGTTTACAGGTCTAGGAATAATTATTTATTGAATCAAATAATACCATTAGTAATAAAAAATACCCATTGATTATGAAATGCAAATTTATTGCTCACATGTCTAGATAGAATTATTTACATAGCAAAATGATACTATTAGTAATAAAAAATTAATTTCACCGTACCGCATGCCCTATTAACTATCATAGGCAAATTTACCGCTTAGAGGCCACGATGGAATTATTTACATAGCAAAGTTAAACTATTAGTAATAAAAAATAGTCTAACTAGAGATTGGACGTCCCATTGAATATTACAAGCAAATTTACCGCTCACATGCCATAACGGAATTATTTACATAGCAAAATGATACTATTAGTAATAAAAAATAGTCTAACCGCCGACCGGACGACACATTGATTAACACATGCAATTTTACCGCTCACATGCCACGATGGAATTATTTACATAGCGAAGTTAAACTATTAGTAATAAAAAATAGTCTGACTAGAGATTGGACGTCCCATTGAATATTACAAGCAAATTTACCACTCACATGCCATGATGGAACTGTTTACATAGCAAAATGATACTATTAGTAATAAAAAAATAGTCTAACCGCCAACCGGACGACACATTGATTAACACATGCAATTTTACCACTCACATGTCATGAAGGAATTATTTACATAGCAAAATGATACTATTAGTAATAAAAAATAGTTTGACCGCAGACCGGACGACCCGTTGATTAACACATGGAATTTTACAGCTAACATGCCATGACGGAATTTTTTATTACCAACAGTATCATTTTGCTATGTAAATAATTCCATCCTGACCTATGAGAGGTAAATTTGCATATGATAATCAACTGATATTTTTTCATTACTAATAGTATTATTTGATTCAATAAATAATTATTCCTAGACCCGTAAACAATTTGATTCTATTAGTAATAAAAAATTAGCCTGGCTACCGACCAGGCACGCCAGTGATTAGCACATGAAAATTTAACCGCTCACATACCAGGAGGAAATTATTTGCTTAACAATTTCATACTATTAGTAATAAACAATTATCCTGGCCGGCGACCGACACGCAGGTGATTAGCACAGGGAAATTTAAACGCTCACATACCCGGAGGTAATTATTTCCTTAACAATTTTATACTATTAGTAATAAAAAATTAGCCTGGTCCGCGACCGGACACGCCGGTGATTAGCACAGTGAAATTGAACCACTCACATACCAGGAGGTAATTATTTGTTTAACAATTTGATACTATTAGTAATAAAAAATTAGCCTGTCCAGCGACCGGACACGCCGGTGATTAGCACAGTAAACTTTTACTGTGCACATACCAGGAGGTAATTATTTGCTTATTAGTAATAGAAAGAAGTCTGAACATGGACCCGGCACGCCAGTCTTTAGCACAGGCAAATTTACGGTTGACATGCTAGGAGACAATTATTTGCTTAATAATTTGATACTATTAGTAATAAAAAATTCGCCTGGCTGACGAATGGACACGTCGGTGATTTGCACAGGAAAATTTAACCGCTCACATACCTAGAGGGATTATTTGCTTAACAAAATTATACTATTAGTAATAAAAAAAATAGTCCGATCTTCGACCCGGTATGCCGGTCTTTATTATCAATGCCAAATTTATGGCTCACATGCTAGGAGGGAATAATAAAAAGTAGCCTGATCGAATATCGGACGCTCCCTTGACTATTGCAACAAATTTATTACGCACGGGTCTAGAAAGAATTATTTACAAGCCCAAATAAAAATATTAGTAATAAAAATTATATCGTCTAGTAATAAAAATTGCTGATAGTAACAAACGTTACTAATAGTAATAAAAATAATGACTATCAAAGTTAATTTTACTGGTCACAAGTCCAGATGGAATTAATTATATAAGTAATGATACTAATAGTAATAAAAACTACCCTGGCTAGAGACCGACCCGATGATTACAAAGTTAATTTTACTCCTCATAGGTAATAAATTTATCTTCGTTTGGAATTATTTACCGAGGCAAATGGTAATAGTAGTAATAAAAAATTCGAAGTTCAGGATGTCTCGGTAACTAGCACATCCAAAATTTTACTTGGTATGAGCTTGTATGGAATTATTTATCAAAGCAACTAATGATAGTAGTAATATTTTTTTTACTTCGTCTGTGGAAATATGTAGCAGCTGCAACTACCGTTTGTACTCCCTAATAAAAAAATTATTAATTAGCAACAAAGGAAAAACTCATGCAGGCTGGACGCGTATATCCAGCAGCTGCATGCTACTTAATTATTGCGCCATCACTGGCTGGTCAATCGGCGTGGCTTCAATGCTAGCCCATCATGTCAATCAATGGCATACGCCATGCACACAATAACTCAATAGTAAAAAATAAGTCCCTTTTACCTCCAGCATCCTCCGTTTTTAATGCCTCCGGTTCATTTGATGGCTCGCCGGAGCAAAATTTTAATACTAGTGAACACGGCGGTGGGTGATGAATATTATTCCTGGTGCAGGATGCTAATTAGTAAGGTCATATATATATATATATATATACATATATATATATAGCATCAAACTTCACATTTGTACTTGTATTTTGAAACAGTTTACTAACTGTGGAGTGCCAAAGAAATTTCTTCTCGATCTCCAAAGAGCACACGTACGGAAATATCCATATCATGGCTTCATATATGCCTTAATTTCATAGGGTAACACCTTTCTGCGAAGTTAATTGTTTCTCAAATTGTCAAATACACAGACCACCAACGCGTCTGCACCGTCTACGCTCCAAAGTATTTATTTTGTTGTAAAACACGTCACCAGAGTTTAGGATCTTTCCCTCTTCGTCTCTTATGATCAACACAGTAGATAAAAGTAGAGAACAAATAGACATAAGATAGAGAGACTATTCTTTATTTCTCTGAATATTGATAATTACAACGTAGAGCTCTTACGTATATATAGTCTTGCTAAGGGCTAAGAGTTTGGTAAGAGCCCACATACAAACGGACTAAAATTAGGATTTCTTCTCTCCTTTCCTTTTAGGATAGAGTCAGTATGTTTTATAACACTCCCCCTTAGGTGATTACCACGATATGCACATGTCTCGTTAAAAACTCTATCTAAAAACCCAGTAGAAAAAAACAGTTCTTAGAGACAAGAGTACATCACATTTGTCAATTACATTGCACATGTTGTCTCATTAAAAACCTTGTGTGAGAAACCTTCAAGTAAAAACTCACATAGGAAAAAAAGTACAACATTTAACCTTCTTGGTCTGTATTCTTCAGGATATTCTATTCTTCATGAATAGATATTTATCTTCATGATAAATGCATAAACTTCTACATTTTAGCATATATGATCTACTTGATCTATGTAATTCTAGTGGTTTTAATTACCTTCAAGGAAGACTCAATCAAATTGCTCCCCCTCGTAAAGCCATTCTTTAAATACCATTGTTCAAACCACACTTTTCATAAATATATGCTTAATAATGGTATGCAGTACCATAATACTATATCTTTTAAAATATTGGCTCGCATCTCTTCTATGAATTATAATATGAGTAAACAAGAGCAACATACTTCATGCATAAATGACCACTTATTAGTTGTGCAAAGTAAATAAAATTTATCCTTTAGGATAATAAATCCTTTCAGAGGATTATGAGGTTAAATAATTTACAATATTCAATATCTTCTAGATAGTGCATCAAACTTATACTAAAGTTTGAATACTTATAATTCTTCCTTAGTGAATTTTTAAATTATATGTTCTATAAATTTTTAGGATTTTGATTGTACCACTAAATAATAAATCAAGTCTTGCATTTAGCATTTAGGGGATAATTCAATTAACAAAGTTACCATTATTATTATACCTTCTATGGTACTTAGAGGATATCAAAAGTTCACTGCTAGCTTTACAATATACACTTTTTGAATGTTCATGTGACACCTTCATGGTATTTATGATTCCTCATTTTCATTCTCTCGGGTCTATATTCACTTCATGGATTAATGATGTTTATTCTAAAATCGACTGATAAATCCTTCATGGATTAACTCCTTCAAGGATGTTCTCATTTTCGGTGAATAACATTTCTCTTCTATGAGATATATTCTCTACTTCATGAGAGATTGTTGATATACACAATGAGATAGTATTATTCACTATAAAATCATTTTATGACTCTTCCTTCTAGGACATGCTCTTGTTGAGACTTAAATATTCATACAGGAATATATTTTATCTTAGACTTCTTAATACTTATTATGAGATTTAATTTCTATATGTTGCGATTTCTATTCTTCAAGAATTATATAGATTTTCATAATCCACTTATTAACTGTATATTTTATATTTAATTATTTCATTTGCCAAAGATATAGTAGAACATTTAATTCTTCATAGCAGGAGATTCAACCTCAATTGCTTTCTTCATTGACCTGATATAATTGCTACAAACAACTTTGCCATAGACTTTATTTTTGGATCCGGGTTCTCATAAGAGAAACATTTGCAATTATAGAGGTAGCATTGTCGATAACTATTATTTTCTCCCAATATTAATTCTCACAATGTGAGATTATTCATCTCTTTGCCATTTCCCAAATAAGAAATGATTTGTTGTTTTGCATACCCAACACTACTGATGTGCGCGCATAGTATGCTGGTTTTTATCTTCATGATGACCATCTTCATGAGGTGCTTAACCTTCTTCATGAGGTGTTCTCTTTATGATAATGAAGGAGTTTGTTCTTATTTCATTTAACAAATATACACTAAACTAGAACCACCTACAGGCATGCCCATAGATTTTAGCTTGATAGTATATAACATTTAGTTTACTAGTAGTAAACACAACTTCTGGTTTATAACTTCAAGTTACTCCTCTCATTTTTAAAAATATCTGGCATATGCTCTGCTTCATGTTGAAAGGATCAAGATGCCCAAGAGGGGGATGAATTGGGCTTTTCTAAAAATTAATTGCAAGAATTAAATCCTACAAGCCAAAGTTCACCCCTAGTGCCTACTTGTGTTCCTTGTAATTCTACCGGTAAAAGTTTTGCACCCTAAGTTCCAATCCTAGTCTAGCATGGCAATTCTAGGAAAGTAAACCAAGCAATGAAAGTAATACGAGAAAGTAAATGCTTGAAAGTAAGGGCAAGGAACACAGCGATGTTTTCCCGAGGTATCGGAGAGTCGCCACTCCCCACTAGTCCTCGTTGGAGCGCCCGCGCAAGGGTGTAGCTCCCCCTTGATCCGCGCAAGGATCAAGTGCTCTCTATGGGCTGATTCTTCGACACTCCGTCGCGGTGAATCGCCCAAAACCACTCACAAGATGAGTTGGGTCATCCACAAGCTCCGCCGGATGATCACCAAACTCCCAATCACCACCAAGCCGTCTAGGTGATGGCGATCACCAAGAGTAACAAGCTAGAACTCTCACTTGACCACAACAAGCCTAATGAGAAGATGGATGCACACTTGCTACTCCCTAGTCACTAATGAGGGGTTCTCAAACTTTGATTCTCAAATCACTACCCTCACTAGAGCTCTTGCACTCCCTTGCACTCCAAAGGTGTTTCTCAGCTGAACAAATGAGCAAGAGACCTCTAAAAGAGGTGGAGAGGATGTATTTATACACCCCACAGTCAAATCCAACCATTACCTGCCAACTCAGCAAAAATACGCGTTGACCGGACGCGCCGGTCGACGTGACCGGACGCGCCGGTGGAACGTAACGGTCAAAAACCTGAAACACTTCGCTGAGTGACCGGACGCGCCGATCAGAGGTGACCGGACGCGTCCGATCGTGCAGGGAGCTTACTGTACTTTGACCTGACGCGCGACCGCATTCGATCAGTGATGACCGAACGTGTCCGATCGTCAAGGTACCTTACTGGAACGTGACCGGACGCGCCGATCACTTCCCAGTCGTGTCCGATTAGGTGATTTCCCTTCTGTGACACGTGTCAGCCTGAACACCGCGTCTGGTCCTCGCAAGGACCGCGTTCGGTCAACAGCGCTGAAACACGGTAACTAAAAAGTACTGACCGGACGCGTCCGGTCAAGCCAGACACCGCGTTCGGTCAAGGGAAAACAGCTCTAACAACTCCGAAACGCGACGCAACTTGAACCAAGTTGCTTCCAACTAAACTTTGAGCTTTTCTTGAGCTACCTAGTGCTAAGTTTGACAAGTGTGCACCACACCTAAACAAAAGACTCACCTAGGTCAAGCTACTCGTTCACGCCCCCCTTTATAGTACGGCCAAAGGAAAAAGCGGAGATCCTAACGACTATTCCGAATGTAACTCAACTCCTTGATATCCGGAACTAACCGTCCTTAATCTTGTCGTCAATCCTTTGAAAACCGAAATGATTTCCATCAAGGGGCATGAATACCATAGTGCCCAAAGCAATTATCAACCCCATGACCTAACTTACCAAGGTTTCTGCAAAACACACGTTAGTCATGGTAATAATGCGTTGTCATCAATTGCCGAAACCAACTCTCAGGGCCTAGATGCTTTCAATCTCCCCCTTTTTGGTGATTGATGACAACACTTAGATTCAGAAGATAAGAGTTGAGGTTTTCGAACATGCTTGGATCACATAAGCAAGAAGCAATAAGCACAAGGGTTAGGAATTGCTTATGTGTTCCAAGCCAACAGGGTGTACTCATAAGATAAAACATGAAGCGTTAGAACACATAAAACATAGCTCATATGAAATCGGAGTAAGGCACGGAAGCACAACCTTATGAGCTAGAACCAATTAAGTGACATGATATATAATAGTGACAAGATAGACCACATATGACTCAAAGTATCTCATTAAGCACACATGTCACAAAATGCAAGTATGTGAATGTAAACATGATGCATGAATGTAGCACACAAAGAAAAGCGAAACCCCTCTATCAAAACTCCCCCTGAATCTACTCTCTCCCCCTTTGGCATCAAGCGCCAACAAACTAAACTAAGGATCCGACGGGGGAACAGAAGCAGTCGTGTCGGGTGCCGAGGAGCGTGGAGTGATCACGAACTGTGAAGTATCCTCCTCAGACTCTGAGCTGTCAGGCTGACCCTCTGAAGAAGCACGTGGCTATGAAGCGGTCTGGGTCAGGAGAGCAGGAGCAGGGACTGATGAAGATGTAGCAACAATCGGAGCAGTCTCTGTCACCTGAGCCTGAAAAATGCCAACTGCGGGAGGATCTGTAGAGGCAACTGACGACGGTACTATCTCTGTAGTCCCAGTCCCTGTCACTGGAGGAGCCACAGTCTCTGAAGTTGACAACCCTGTAGAAGTCACAACGGTGGTATGCGAGGGTGTCGGCTGACCAGTCAACTCGCTGTAGGTGGCACTCAAGTCAGTGAAAGGAGTGCCTGTCAGAAGGTGCGGTCTGGGCTGAACTGGTGGAGTGAACCCTGTATGAATAGGAGTGTAGCTAGGGGACTAAAAAGACTGAGGAATCTGCTGCTGGGGAGAGGTAAACTGGAAGCTCGGCTGTCCCTGACTCTGAAGTCCACTGACTGTAGTGCTAGAGTCAGGATAGACGCTGGAGGAGGAACCCCAACTGTAACCAAGTGACGCAGGAGCTCAAGGTACTGCTGCTGGTTTGCTGCCTGCTATCGCTGCATCTCAAACTGTTGTCGCTATAGCTCAAGCTGCTGCCTCTGGAACTCATCCTGACGGGCCTGTATCTGAGCAAATGCAGCTGCTGTGTCCTGAGCCTGTCGCTGCATCTGAAGCTCATGTCTCTCCTATGCCTGGGTCAGCCTCTCAAGAATAGCCACCATGGCTGGGTCTGAGCGGGAGGCTGAGCCCGAACCACCAGCCTCATGGTCGTGAGACCGAGGAGAGCGATACCGGGGGATGGGCTGGTAGTCCTCGTCTGTGCTATCGGAGGCCTCATCCTCAACTGGATCAGCAGGCTGAGCATCGAGATCTGCAAGCTCGGCTCCAGCAAGACCCTGAATGGTCTCGTCCTGCTCAGCTGTTGTCTCGGGGACCTCTGGTCTCTCACGCTGTCCTGGCCTCGGTGCCTGCTCTCTGGTAACTGAAGCCCATAGCTAACGAATATCATACTCTGGAAAAGCAGTGGTGGTATCTGATATCTCAGCTCTAATCTTAGGAGGCAACTCACATGCAGATCTGATAATAAAGCATATCCAATGTGCATAGGGCAGCTGACGGTGTCCCTTGAATCTCTCTGCCAAGGTATCCTCCATCTCACATAGCATAAGATCCCAGATGTCAAACGGTGTCTGTGAGAGAAGGTGATGTACTACCCATAGCTGCATACGAGTCAATCTCTCTCTGTACCCCAGCCTCAGAAGAAGAGTGCGTCTAACAATAGCATCCAAGACTCTGGCGAGGGGTGTCAAGCTGGCTGGTGTACGTCTGGACCCTTCGCCAAAAGGCTCACGAAAGCAGGGTCGGATCATATCAGTAGGAGGCACAGTACCGCCGTGAGGGCGTCTCGGTGGAGCAGTCTGACCAAAACATAGCTGGTGTATCTTAGTATCTGAAGCTGGGAGTCTGAGAATCTCCCGTACCCTGGTGCTATAGAGTCTGCGGTCACGGCCTCGGAATGCAAAGTGAATAAACTCATGTGCCGGTCAATCCAAAGTGAAGAATAGAACTCCCTGACCCAAGTGCCGCAGTATGCTCCTGTCCGTCCAAGAAAGTCTGACAAGCCCGGAAGAAAAGACAGGTGCAGACGAAGCTGCTCACCAACCACCTCAACTAGAGCCTCAAGACGACAGACCCTCTGAGGTCAAAAAGCAATCCCACTGTCGATGTATGCTCTGTAGAAGTCCTCGTGCAGAGGTGTGTAGAAGCCCTCTAACGCTCGGGGGTCCCGCTGAGGTGGGAACCACCGACTAACCTCAACAAACCTCAGGGCCTGCACCTGGCGTGCTGTAGCTCCCCTCAAGTCAAAGTGCTCGACTGGGGGTGTCCTCAAGCCCTGGGAGGTGGACGTCCTCCACGACGCTGGCCCTCTGGCCTAGGAGTCACCTGAACTCGCGTACGTCCTGAGCGACGACGCGGTGGAGAGTGAACTGTCTGCTCCTCTGTCTCCTCTGGATCCTCTGTGGGTGGATCAACTGACATATCCTCTGTCCCTCCGGTGGCCTTAGTACCGAGCTGTCGACCTTCAAGATGAAAGCGACGCTCGCCAATGTGAATCCCACTGCTCCTGCCTCCCCTCTCTGCTAGCTCTGCTGCATCTGCAACTGCCTGAGCAATCTCTGCATCTGTAAGTGTTTTCTTCTTCTTTCTAGCAAAGGTCTTCTTGCGCTTGCCACAGGCAACCTCTGTCAGTCTGGGAGGACTCTCGTCCCCGTCACTAGGAGCACCCCAGCGTTCTTGCAGCGAACCATACTGACCAACTACTGGGAAACCCTGAAAGATGATGAACTGTCACTCAAGAGGCTTGGCCTCAATCCGTATCCGCAGGCTTGGCCTCGGATTCAAACACTGACTAGCTGTCACCCAACACACCGACAGAACTCGCTGAAAAGATGGAATAGATGGATCTACTATAAGCAACATATATTTTCTAATAGATAAGAAACCCTAAAGATAGCAAGCATATGAGATAAGATATGAAACGAATAGCAATGACTACCTCAGATCAACGAGAACTTGGTGAAGGGATGAGATGACCTTGACTCGCGAGATTTCCCGAAAACGCCGGATGAGCGCTGATTTGCCGAGACAAGAGATAGTTAGAAATTCAATGACACAATTACGGCAAACCCTAAGGAGGAGATCAAGGTACCACGAAAGAACCTCGCGGAGAAGACGTCACGCGGAAAAACCTCGACGACGAACGGCCGAAACGAAATCACGCGAGACCTAGGGTTAGGGCAGACGTGAAGAGCTCACGAGGAGGTCTCGGTGGCGTGGCTGCAGCGAGGGAGGAGGCACAACTACGCTGGCGTGGGAGAGCTGTGGCACGGCTGCACGAAGACGCGACGGCGGCGCGGCGAGGTGAAGGCTGTGCGGCGGCGCTGCGAAGGAGCGAAGGCGCGGCGGAGTGAAAACGTGGCGGAGGAGGAGTGGCGCTCGGCGAGGAGGAGGCGCGGTGGCGGAGCGAGAGCAGCGCGCGGCGAGGAGGAGACGAAGCACGGGCTGGGGCACGGCGGCGCGACGACGAGAAAGCTAGGGCACGACAGACGGCGGTGTACGGCGGGTGAGAAAACGGATGAAAGAAAAAACAAGATCGGAACAAAAAGGTTATATGGGGGCTCAGATCCGCTTTCGACGCACTGACCGGACGCGGTGGTCGTCTGACCGGACGCGGTGGGGCAGCGTCCGGTCACAGTCTAGTAAGCTCCTGGAACGACCGGACGCGTCCGGTTAGGGCTGACCGGACGCAGACAGAGTCCGGTCGAAGGTCATCCGGGAAACTCATCGCGCATGACCGGACGCGGTGGTGGATACCGGAACCGGACGCGGTGGTCAACAGAGACGCGTCCGGTCGAGCGTCCGGTCACAGGTCCAATAGAAAGTCTTCGGGATGACCGGACGTGCTGGTGGTCGCCGGGACCGGACGCAGTGGTGAAGCAGCACCGCGTCCGGTTCAGCGTCCGGTCCAGCGTCCGGTCGCTGTTAAACGCCTTTCTTCGATCTGATCTTCGACGCGACTTCTCCCAATCATGTTCCAATTCAAAGAGACTCAAATAAACACCAATTGGAACCTGATATGAGTGACCACACTCAAACCCTCAAGTTTTTCAAAATATTTTGCCTTACGCTAGTATTGTTTTTAGGAAAATAAGCAATAAACACCCGAGGAGCAACGTATGGCCATGCAATAGAGTTTATGAACCCTTGGGAGCGTCAAATGCTCTCTCTATTCATGGACGAACACAGAGGTTGCTCAAAGCCAAACCGAAAAGAAACGACAAGGCAACAACCATGCATATGCAATGCAAAGCGAGAAAGGAAGACTAGGTTGCTTGTCAAGTTTGATCCACGGTTAGGCTTCTTCACTCCTCCAAAGGAGGGTTATCGTAACCGTGTTAGACAAGTCCTAGATGCATTGCGGAGAAATAAACATGACATATGATACAATGCAATGCAAGGGACAACACAAGCTCATTTTTTAAAGTTACTAGAATCAAGCACATTAAGTTCACTTCTCAACCTACAAAAGGTAGCCTCATCCAAAGGTTTAGTGAAGATATCCGCTAATTGATTTTCACTTCTTACACCTTCTAGTGATATATCATTTTTAGCAACATGATCTCTTAGAAAGTGGTGGCGGATATCAATGTGCTTGGTGCGTGAGTGTTGTACCGGATTTTTAGCAATTTTAATGGCACTTTCGTTGTCACACAAAAGTGGCACCTTTTCAAGAACAACTCCATAGTCTAGGAGGGTTTGTTTCATGTATAAGATTTGTGCACAACAAGCCCCCGCGGCAATGTATTCCGCCTCGGCGGTGGACAAAGCCACACTATTTTGCTTCTTTGATGACCAAGATACTAAAGACCTCCCAAGCAAATGGCACCCTCCGGATGTGCTTTTTCTATCAATTTTGCAACCGGCATAATCCGAATCGGAATAGCCAACTAGTTGGAATCTAGATCCTTTGGGATACCAAAGACCAATGCTTGGAGTGTGCTTAAGATATCTTAAAATTCTTTTTATGGCACTTAGGTGAGGTTCTTTAGGGCACGCTTGAAAGCGAGCACACATGCACACACTAAACATGATGTCGGGCCTAGATGCGGTAAGGTACAACAAGCTACCAATCAAGGAACGGTAGAGAGTTTGATCAACCGATTTACCTCCCTCATCTAGGTCGAGATGTTCATTAGATGGCATTGGGGTCTTGATAGGCTTACACTCTTCCATCTTGAATCTCTTGAGAAGATCCTTGGTATACTTTTCTTGAGAGATGAAAATCCCTTCTCTCATTTGCTTGACTTGAAAACCAAGGAAGAATGTGAGCTCACCAATCATAGACATCTCGAACTCCTTCGACATCAATTCACCAAATTCCTTGCAATAATCTTCATTTGTTGATCCAAAGATGATATCATCAACATAGACTTGACAAATGAAGATCTCCCCATTAAGCTTCTTGGTGAATAGTGTGGTGTCGACCTTCCCAATAGTGAAGCTCTTCTCAATGAGGAAGTTCCGAAGGCGCTCATACCACACTCTAGGGGCTTGCTTAAGCCCATATAGCGCCTTTAACAACCTATAAACATGATTAAGATATCTAGGGTCTTCAAACCTGGGAGGTTGATGTAACACTCCTGGTGTTATGAGCTCGTTTAGCATCTTAGTTAAGGATCGAACAATTTTACCATGAGTTCCTCGGATTTTAGTTGTACAAGTCACAAAAAATTGATAAACAAATATTATGCGACTCACGTCTTTGGTTGAAAAATAAATAAATAGTTAAGTCAATTTACTCAGTGCGTGGCAGCGCGAATGAAAAATTCTAATAAAAGGATAAACTCAGTTGCATTAATCGTTGGCACAGAAACAATTTAATGAACAAATAAAAATATACACTCACGTATTTCGTTTCGATAAGCATGTTGTTATAGTAATTATAGTGTATAAACTTATTTCTTCTCGAATGTATCTCTATAGATAAGTATACATTTAAACATACAATAAATATATGCATGTGTGTATGGACATTAGTGATAAAGAAATAATGACATATGTGTAATTATATAATTATTTATATATATTGGGTAAAAGAAAAAAGAAAGGAAATGGCAAAACACACGCACGTACACAACACTCATGGACGCCTGTGCACGTCTAGCCTCGTCGCTGCCTTACTGCACGCTGGCCACCACTGCTTCGTGACTGCTGCTTGCCGACCGCTGAACTGTGTCTCTGCTCACGACGTTGTCGCGCTGCCCTCCCTGTCGGGCGTTGTGCTGTTGCTGTCCCGCTCGCATGTGGGCATGACCCTGCTGTCGGTGCCGTCGCCTCGACGTCGCGTCCGCACCCCTGCAGCTCTGCGTTGTGTCTGGCCGTTGCTGTGCCGCGCTGCTGCTGCATACGCCTGCCGCGTCGCGACACCGTGCGACTGCCCGCACATGGCCGTATGTAGGTGCACTGGCTCAGGCCTTTATGGCTCGTTCAAGCACGACTCAACGTGCCCATTCTGCACTGCCGAGCTGCTGCTGCCGTGCTCTACTGCTCTCCCTCCCTGCTCTGCTCGATGCTGTTCGCGGTCACCATGTCAGCACCGCCCCGTGTGTCTCTGCTAACGCCGCCTGCTGCCGCTGCCGCGCCATGACGCGCCCGTACTGCATCCGCATGCGCGTCCCTGGCCTGCTGTGATGCCTACATCAAGGCCGAAGCCCTCTCTTTCTACTCTCGCCATTGCCCAGTTCGTCGTCTGCCTTGACCGACGAGCAGAGCTCCAAGCCGCCGAGTTCCCAGGCCTCTGGTCTCTCTCTCCCGCGCCCCACCTCTAGCCCTATAGCCAGGCGCGCTGCTCCTCCACCCCCATGCTCTCGACCCCGCCACTCCGGCCAAGCCGCCGCCGGAGCCGCGCCGGTGTGCGCCGGGTCAGGCGAGCGTAGGCGCTGGCCACTGCTAGCAGTCGCGTCCGGCCCTCCGCAGGCCGCAGCCACCATGGCCGCGCGGGAGCCGGGCCAGGTCGCGCCCTAGTTGCTCGCCACTGGCCGCGGTTTCCAGCCAGCCAGCCAGCCGGTCTCGATCCCCGGTTTCCGTCCGTGCGTCTATACATAAGGAAGAAGAGAGAAGGTGAGAAAATAAATAGAAACTCTTTACCATGTTCATTCTGTAAAAATGCTAGACTCATTGATTTACATATATGGGCTTTGTATATTTCTGTAAAATTGAGGGTTCCCGATGAAAAGTTGTTGTCTTATTTGTTTTTCCATTTTCGTTTTCAGTTTATGTGTCAATCTTGTAAAATTCATAACTCGAGCTAGGAATGTCCAAACGCAGTGAATCAAATTTTGTTAGCTTTGTTATAAAGTGCTCTACCTTTGATGCATAGGAATGTTTGTTGTTTGAGAAATGTTTTTAGGGTTTTTCGTTTAAGCCAAGAAAGTGCTCCTAAAACTTGATAAATGGAAAACTGGAGTTAGGAGTGTGATAAAAATGTGGTTCCAGTTTTGTTGGTTTTCTCTGAACAAGTCTTAACTACGAAATATAATGTTAAGCCTAGTCAAATACATTTTCTGTAATGTACTTGGTTAAGTTTGTTTAATGCTTGTTTTGATAAAGAAAATTGGAATGGGAGCTATAGGTATCAAAACTGGGTGCAACAAATTTTCATGACTTCTCGGTGACATAACCTTTGCAAGAAAAATATAAAACTTTCTGTTTGCTAAAGTTAAATAGGCTGAACCTATTTTAATAGGTTTCATCCTTTATCGCTTGCCATTGTTGTGCTGGCTGTTATGCATGTCCAAAACTGGCGAAAATTATGTTAGGTGCTAGTTAGGACATATATGAGCTGCTGAAAATTTTCTAGAATTCACTATGAACAGAAAGTATATATTTTTCCTTTTCCGTGTGTGTTTGCTAGGTAAATAGAAAAAGGTACATAAATATTTAATCTAGGGCTAAGCATTAGATTTTCTAGCATGTGTAGGAGGTGTTCCAGTAGTTTCTAACATAACATGACCATGTGTTCATACAAAAAGTTTAGTTTTAGATTTATCTTGTTTTACATGCCTTGTTGCAATTAAATTTTGTTGTTGTTGTAATAAATAAAATATAAAGCAACACTTTGGGTTCATATGACTAAATACTTGTTGGGTAAATGATGTCTTATTCAACAACTTGGGTACGTAGCTTAGTGCGTTAGAGTTAGCTCGTGAGCTTGCGAGGCGTACCGTGTTCTCCTAATTGCAATTATCGTGGTATATTTACGTCTCTGCATTGCATCCATGAATGTCATAATAGGAGCGATGGTGGATCGCGGATTCATCCGGAGGTAGCAGAAAAGATGGTGCCTTGATGATCGTGTCACCATGAGGGAATGCTAACTTGGTTAAATTCTACCCAGGCAAGCCCCGGTGCATAACCCCTATTATTCTGCACTTTATTTTATGCTTGTGCATTAAGTTTAAAGGAGTTGAATGAAACCCACTTGCATATAAATATTCTGATCCCATGCGTCTTACTAGTATGTCAGAATCGTGTAGATTGCTATGCTACAGGACTCCGTTAGAAGTCGAGTGATTTCCTGTCACTCGCGAGAGATAGGAATTATAATATTGTTACTATTATCATGTTACTATCACATGGAATATAAATGTATATGGATAATTGGAGACCGGGCGGAACGGGTTGGATGGACTTGGACCTGGTTGGGCAACAGAGCGGGGCTCTGGTTGCATTTGTTCCGCCTGTGTCAATTAAGGACCGTTCGTTGCATGGACCCTGGTCAAGTCACAGATTTATTGTCCCGAGCATATACTAGCGGATGGGGGCTAGGAAGACTTGTTTCTCTCTTGTCATGGGTTCCGGCTCTTTCCGGACCGGCTTCTTAGGGTGGTTATATATATTGGGTTGAGGAGGTCTAAGCACCATACTGAGGCCGGGCCTGCAGTGTTGGGGGCTTAGAGTCCGAGCTTGGACGGGGACCTGGACCCCTTGACAGGAGTGGAACGGGTTGGTCTTACTTATGCCCGGGGTACAAGCAAGGCGTGTGTTTTCGGGGCACCCAGCTGGGCATATTGATTCGCGAATCGCCGTTTCTGCGTGACGGTACGGCTTGACTACGCTCTGGCATCGTAGTAAGAACTGGCAGTGGAAAGATGAAGAAATGGTTTCTGTTTGCTCAACCCTGCTTGATTATAGACTAGGTGCTTACATAGAAGGTTGGATAAGAAATAAAATACGGCTATTAAAAATAAGAAATTAAGGACACACCCTTAGCGCTGCTTTTTGCAAACAAGAAACCCACCAGCCAAAAAGCCTTGCATAATCCTTGGAGTCTTTTTTCTTTCCTCCTGACGGGTAAGTCTTGCGGAGTACAATTGAGTACTCAGGGTTTGTTCTACCCTGTTGTAGGTGGCAGGTGCTGATAAGCTGACACTTGTGTGTGGAAACCTCCTGGTGGGCTCAGCGAGGATTTCCTTTGCGATGCGGAGTAGAGTTTATTTTATGAAACTCTCACCAATAGTTTTGCAAGGAAAAATCACTTATAAACTGTTATTATTCCATGCATATAAGCGTTCTTCACGTTAATGTTTAACTATCATTAAATGATTTTATTTCCGCTGAACTCTGATAATGTTTTATATTCCGCTGTTATAACTACTTAATGGCTTACTCTGTTGTTGTACTAAAAGTGATGTAAGAAATGGTAAGGATGTTGTAAGCTTTACTCTCTCATTTGTGATCCTGATGTAAAAATGTGGATCTTCGAGTTCTCCCTCGCGGTGTGCTCGACAGAATCAATTAGTTTAGTGTTCTCCCTTGGGTACTTAGGGTCTAATGGAAGACGAGTACTCTTGGGAGGGCATTAGATTAGGCGATTCTGCCACAGGTGGTATCGGAGCATAAATGAGACAATAAAGCTTCGAGACCCTTTCTAAATTAGAATTTGGCAACCAACTCTTTTCAAAAAGTTAGGGCGTTTACTTGCGAGTTATGTAAGTAGCCCTATTACTATGGTTATGTATCCAGGATAGATGGCACACTGCTGACTTAGTTAGGCCTAATCAAGTTTTCTGCAGGTACCCTAACCCCGAGACTAGTTCGCTAGCATCGACTAGCTTCAGGGAGAGCACGATGTGCCAAAAATTTTAGAACGGTTGCCCTATATATCGGTAACAGTGTGAGGACGGATAGGACGTGCATTCATGCATACGCTGTTGTGCACTAGTTGTTGAGGTCGATCAGTCTTTGTTCATGTAGCCATGATGGCACTGTAGTCTCGTGTGTCGCGCACGCCTGTTGGTTCACGCCTGTCTAGCCCATACATTGTCGTATCCCTTCTGCGCTCTTGTCGAACCTCTGCCTTACAGTCGTACTAATCCTTTATGACCTCGATCACCGCTCGTCGTGCGCGTGTGGAGATCTTGCTGTTCACTTTTGCTGGCCTCGTGCAAGGCTCGAGGGTGGACTGCGTTAGGACCATTGACCATTCTGCCTTTATAAAGGGAGCCAAGCCCTGTCACTGGGTATCACCATTCGGTGCATCCTAGCTCACTTAGCCCTTTTCCCTTGAGCAAGTTCTCCCTCAAGCCTTCCTTGTAACCACCACTCACCACCCACCAAGGATGGCAGGAGTCTGGGTTAGCAGCTACTGCCTAAACACTGAGGGTTTTCCCAAAATCCTGTATGCCACCCTGCAAAGACTCGGTGTTCGAGAGCGTCCCGAGTATGAGGGTCGTGAGTACATGAAGCGTGGCACTGAGCGATGCAAAGTCACCGTCTACATTGGCAAGAGTCAGGAGTTCCCCGATATCACTGAAGCCTGGAATGTGACCGCAACCGGGTTTCGCTTCGGCGACACCTACCAAGTTGCGGCCCGCAAGGCTCTGCGTCATCTCTGCCAGATCTATGAAGGGCCCATTGCTCGTACCCCCATGCGGTTCTTTCCCCCTTGGGACAAGAATCGGCGGGTATGGAAGGCCCGCATGGAGGCTTTGCAAGGTCCAGATGTGCAAGAAGACAACCCGACCTTGGTGCACCTGACCTCGTACTTGCTGGCCCTGGATGAGCAGTACGACCGGCAGGCCTCGGAGCTAAGGGAGTGTCTCTGCCGTGCTGAGGAAGCCGAGATCTTCTCTAGGATGCTCGAAGTGCAGCTTGCTGAAGTCCATGCCAATCTAGCAGCCGCAGAGAGTCGAGAGGCGGCCATGGCGGAAGCCGTCCAGGTGGATCAAGACCATCATGCCCAGGAGTTGGAGGACGCCTATCTTGCCACAAGGGCCAAGCGGAGGACGCTCGCCACGGAAAGGCAGGAACCCTTAATCTTGGAGGGGATCCCTGTCCATCCGCTGGAGAGAAGGAGAACTGGTGTTGCTGTACCGCCAGCACCTCCACCCATGGAAGTCTCAGAGATAGAGTCTTTCGTTCCCCTCACCCAACCTTTGCCAGGAGAAGAAGCGGATCCGCAGCCCAGTGCAGCAGAAGAGCCCCAAGAGCCCAGGGATGAAGTCATTCGGCCCGATGAAGTGGATTAGTCATCCTAGGGGAGATGTAACCGTAGTTGGTAGTGTTTTTCATCACTGTCCTCCAGTGTTGTAACCTTTCCCTTGTCCTTCGTCCAGAGTCGTTGAGGTCATCTGGTCGTAGGATGCAAGTGATGTGTCGAGTATGAGAGAGTGAGTGCCTGTATGTTGCACCCTGACGACCGTTGGAATGAGTGTTTGCTTATCTGTTGTGTTGGTTACGTCAAGTTGCCTTTCGGCCATGATAGACGTGCTTAGGGTTCTTGAGATGACCGCAAACAGGTTGCAAGAGGAATAGTTTCAGATACAGCAGATCAGCCGCGTTTGAATGACAGAGGACACTGTATCAACTAATTGTGGATGTCCCAGTAGAACACTTGAATCCCCTTGATTTAAATCCGCCTTGGGATTTATTTTCCTTGTTCCTTGTTTTAAAAAGGAACCTTTGTTGCCTGAATTCCTTTGTGATTCTTTTCTAATTCTGTGGTCTATGACCCCACCGCTTTTGCTGCGAGTAAGTTGGTAATAGTTATCTGGTTAATAGCTTATGGTGCCGCGATGGAACCGAGGGCCACCTGTGGATCGCGACCACATGGCGGTGCCGCTCGGTGCGCGCTGGTATCGAGGTTGTTGACCAAGCACTGTTGCTAAGTTACACCGCAGTACCACTCTTGCTACCGATTTTCTCCTTGGTAAAAATATCCTGGTGTTCTAATGGGAAATCCACGATGGGTTGATGGAGTAGTGCTCTCATAATTGCGACTGAGATGACGGGGTTTTTGGAAGGAGCACGTAAGTCCTGATCACAGTTTATATGAAAGGCTGGTGTAAGCTGGATTCGGAAGGGAAAAGAAGAGGGAGAAGAGCGGCAAAGAAAGAGCAGCCATCAGTGGTCTGGAGTATTTGGAACACCTGACTGGACGTTGCCCCTGTGCCCGGTGACCGCTCTACACTTGCCGGGTCGCTGTCACTGTGTGTCCTGCGGGAGCCATCGGTGGCCGGACCCACGTGAGTCGTGCTCGAGTGGCCACGGCATGGCGCCGGACTTGCCTCGCCCTTGCACTATACGCCCCTCTTTCCCTGGCACACTTGTCGGCTCTCGATTCTCGCCCTCGTCCCCGTACCGGACCCCCCCTCTCTCTCGTTTCCCTTCTCGCTGGTGTGTCGCTCGCACGCCTCCTTGCCGAGCGAACCCCATCCCGTCCTTTCTCCTTTTCCCCCACTCCAGCTCGCATGGGGAGCGCACCATGGCGATGTTGTTCCCCACCTCGTGTCCCACTGGTGATCCCCCTCCACGCCGCCTCTGTCTTCGGTGCGCTGCGCCACCACCTCCGTCCACCGGTCTATAAATGCCACCTTGTTTGCCTCTCCTCCATCCCGCCTTCAGATCTGAAGTAGAGCTCATAGAATTGATCCTCTCCATCTATGCTCAGGTGGGAGAAGCTCGGGAAGCAGTTGGGAAGGAAGTAGTTGGAGGCAGAGATACGTGATCCCGCCGTCGCTCGCAGATCTAGGGACGTCAGTCAAAGGTGTTGGTGTAGCTCAGCGGAAGGGATCTGGTTTCCATCGAAGGTGTTCAAGTTCTTCTCGGGATAGTTGGGTTTTAGGGTTCGCGATGTTCGAGTTCTCAATCTCTTGTTTCTGGATCTGCTGGGCGTACGCCATGTTCTGGATAGTCGTTTTCCTTTTGCTCTTCCACTGTCCCCGTTTTCGTCGGTTTCTAGAGAGGTTGTGAGTTGTATCAGTTTGCTCTTAGCCGTAATGCCGCTAGATCCCCGAGTGTTGTAGTTTTCAAAGCCGTGTAATCTCCTTTTGTAATCTCTGCTAAGAAGTGCAATCGAGTTTCCCCTTTTCAGATTCTCGCTCTGAATCTCGGGACGAGATTCTTTTAAGGGGGGTTGGTTGTAACACTCCTGGTGTTATGAGCTTGTTTAGCATCTTAGTTAAGGATCGAACAATTTTACCATGAGTTCCTCGGATTTTAGTTGTACAAGTCACAAAAAATTGATAAACAAATATTATGCGACTCACGTCTTTGGTTGAAAAATAAATAAATAGTTAAGTCAATTTACTCAGTGCGTGGCAGCGCGAATGAAAAATTCTAATAAAAGGATAAACTCAGTTGCATTAATCGTTGGCACAGAAACAATTTAATGAACAAATAAAAATATACACTCACGTATTTCGTTTCGATAAGCATGTTGTTATAGTAATTATAGTGTATAAACTTATTTCTTCTCGAATGTATCTCTATAGATAAGTATACATTTAAACATACAATAAATATATGCATGTGTGTATGGACATTAGTGATAAAGAAATAATGACATATGTGTAATTACATAATTATTTATATATATTGGGTAAAAGAAAAAGAAAGGAAATGGCAAAACACACGCACGTACACAACACTCATGGACGCCTGTGCACGTCTAGCCTCGTCGCTGCCTTACTGCACGCTGGCCACCACTGCTTCGTGACTGCTGCTTGCCGACCGCCGAACTGTGTCTCTGCTCACGACGTTGTCGCGCTGCCCTCCCTGTCGGGCGTTGTGCTGTTGCTGTCCCGCTCGCATGTGGGCATGACCCTGCTGTCGGTGCCGTCGCCTCGACGTCGCGTCCGCACCCCTGCAGCTCTGCGTTGTGTCTGGCCGTTGCTGTGCCGTGCTGCTGCTGCATACGCCTGCCGCGTCGCGACACCGTGCGACTGCCCGCACATGGCCGTATGTAGGTGCACTGGCTCAGGCCTTTATGGCTCGTTCAAGCACGACTCAACGTGCCCATTCTGCACTGCCGAGCTGCTGCTGCCGTGCTCTACTGCTCTCCCTCCCTGCTCTGCTCGATGCTGTTCGTGGTCACCATGTCAGCACCGCCCCGTGTGTCTCTGCTAACGCCGCCTGCTGCCGCTGCCGCGCCATGACGCGCCCGTACTGCATCCGCATGCGCGTCCCTGGCCTGCTGTGATGCCTACATCAAGGCCGAAGCCCTCTCTTTCTACTCTCGCCATTGCCCAGTTCGTCGTCTGCCTTGACCGACGAGCAGAGCTCCAAGCCGCCGAGTTCCCAGGCCTCTGGTCTCTCTCTCCCGCGCCCCACCTCTAGCCCTATAGCCAGGCGCGCTGCTCCTCCACCCCCATGCTCTCGACCCCGCCACTCCGGCCAAGTCGCCGCCGGAGCCGCGCCGGTGTGCGCCGGGTCAGGCGAGCGTAGGCGCTGGCCACTGCTAGCAGTCGCGTCCGGCCCTCCGCAGGCCGCAGCCACCATGGCCGCGCGGGAGCCGGGCCAGGTCGCGCCCTAGTTGCTCGCCGCTGGCCGCGGTTTCCAGCCAGCCAGCCAGCCGGTCTCGATCCCCGGTTTCCGTCCGTGCGTCTATACATAAGGAAGAAGAGAGAAGGTGAGAAAATAAATAGAAACTCTTTACCATGTTCATTCTGTAAAAATGCTAGACTCATTGATTTACATATATGGGCTTCGTATATTTCTGTAAAATTGAGGGTTCCCGATGAAAAGTTGTTGTCTTATTTGTTTTTCCATTTTCGTTTTCAGTTTATGTGTCAATCTTGTAAAATTCATAACTCGAGCTAGGAATGTCCAAACGCAGTGAATCAAATTTTGTTAGCTTTGTTATAAAGTGCTCTACCTTTGATGCATAGGAATGTTTGTTGTTTGAGAAATGTTTTTAGGGTTTTTCGTTTAAGCCAAGAAAGTGCTCCTAAAACTTGATAAATGGAAAACTGGAGTTAGGAGTGTGATAAAAATGTGGTTCCAGTTTTGTTGGTTTTCTCTGAACAAGTCTTAACTACGAAATATAATGTTAAGCCTAGTCAAATACATTTTCTGTAATGTACTTGGTTAAGTTTGTTTAATGCTTGTTTTGATAAAGAAAATTGGAATGGGAGCTATAGGTATCAAAACTGGGTGCAACAAATTTTCATGACTTCTCGGTGACATAACCTTTGCAAGAAAAATATAAAACTTTCTGTTTGCTAAAGTTAAATAGGCTGAACCTATTTTAATAGGTTTCATCCTTTATCGCTTGCCATTGTTGTGCTGGCTGTTATGCATGTCCAAAACTGGCGAAAATTATGTTAGGTGCTAGTTAGGACATATATGAGCTGCTGAAAATTTTCTAGAATTCACTATGAACAGAAAGTATATATTTTTCCTTTTCCGTGTGTGTTTGCTAGGTAAATAGAAAAAGGTACATAAATATTTAATCTAGGGCTAAGCATTAGATTTTCTAGCATGTGTAGGAGGTGTTCCAGTAGTTTCTAACATAACATGGCCATGTGTTCATACAAAAAGTTTAGTTTTAGATTTATCTTGTTTTACATGCCTTGTTGCAATTAAATTTTGTTGTTGTTGTAATAAATAAAATATAAAGCAACACTTTGGGTTCATATGACTAAATACTTGTTGGGTAAATGATGTCTTATTCAACAACTTGGGTACGTAGCTTAGTGCGTTAGAGTTAGCTCGTGAGCTTGCGAGGCATACCGTGTTCTCCTAATTGCAATTATCGTGGTATATTTACGTCTCTGCATTGCATCCATGAATGTCATAATAGGAGCGATGGTGGATCGCGGATTCATCCGGAGGTAGCAGAAAAGATGGTGCCTTGATGATCGTGTCACCATGAGGGAATGCTAACTTGGTTAAATTCTACCCAGGCAAGCCCCGGTGCATAACCCCTATTATTCTGCACTTTATTTTATGCTTGTGCATTAAGTTTAAAGGAGTTGAATGAAACCCACTTGCATATAAATATCCTGATCCCATGCGTCTTACTAGTATGTCAGAATCGTGTAGATTGCTATGCTACAGGACTCCGTTAGAAGTCGAGTGATTTCCTGTCACTCGCGAGAGATAGGAATTATAATATTGTTACTATTATCATGTTACTATCACATGGAATATAAATGTATATGGATAATTGGAGACCGGGCGGAACGGGTTGGATGGACTTGGACCTGGTTGGGCAACAGAGCGGGGCTCTGGTTGCATTTGTTCCGCCTGTGTCAATTAAGGACCGTTCGTTGCATGGACCCTGGTCAAGTCACAGATTTATTGTCCCGAGCATATACTAGCGGATGGGGGCTAGGAAGACTTGTTTCTCTCTTGTCATGGGTTCCGGCTCTTTTCGGACCGGCTTCTTAGGGTGGTTATATATATTGGGTTGAGGAGGTCTAAGCACCATACTGAGGCCGGGCCTGCAGTGTTGGGGGCTTAGAGTCCGAGCTTGGACGGGGACCTGGACCCCTTGACAGGAGTGGAACGGGTTGGTCTTACTTGTGCCCGGGGTACAAGCAAGGCGTGTGTTTTCGGGGCACCCAGCTGGGCATATTGATTCGCGAATCGCCGTTTCTGCGTGACGGTACGGCTTGACTACGCTCTGGCATCGTAGTAAGAACTGGCAGTGAAAAGATGAAGAAATGGTTTCTGTTTGCTCAACCCTGCTTGATTATATACTAGGTGCTTACATAGAAGGTTGGATAAGAAATAAAATACGGCTATTAAAAATAAGAAATTAAGGACACACCCTTAGCGCTGCTTCTTGCAAACAAGAAACCCACCAGCCAAAAAGCCTTGCATAATCCTTGGAGTCTTTTTTCTTTCCTCCTGACGGGTAAGTCTTGCGGAGTACAATTGAGTACTCAGGGTTTGTTCTACCCTGTTGTAGGTGGCAGGTGCTGATAAGCTGACACTTGTCTGCGGAAACCTCCTGGTGGGCTCAGCGAGGATGTCCTTTGTGATGCGGAGTAGAGTTTATTTTATGAAACTCTCACCAATAGTTTTGCAAGAAAAAATCACTTATAAACTGTTATTATTCCATGCATATAAGCGTTCTTCACGTTAATGTTTAACTATCATTAAATGATTTTATTTCCGCTGAACTCTGATAATGTTTTATATTCCGCTGTTATAACTACTTAATGGCTTACTCTGTTGTTGTACTAAAAGTGATGTAAGAAATGGTAAGGATGTTGTAAGCTTTACTCTCTCATTTGTGATCCTGATGTAAAAATGTGGATCTTCGAGTTCTCCCTCGCGGTGTGCTCGACAGAATCAATTAGTTTAGTGTTCTCCCTTGGGTACTTAGGGTCTAATGGAAGACAAGTACTCTTGGGAGGGCATTAGATTAGGCGATTTTGCCACAGTTGATCAACATAGACTAGTTCATTTATGAAGCCATTTAAGAATGCACTTTTCACATCCATTTGATATAGTTTCATATCATGATGTGATGCATATGCAAGAAGGATATGAATGGCTTCAAGTCTTGCAACAGGTGCAAAGGTCTCTCCAAAATCAAGTCCTTCAACTTGAGAGAACCCCTTTGCAACTAGTCTTGCCTTGTTCCTCACTACTATGCCTTGGTCATCTTGCTTGTTGCGGAACACCCACTTGGTTCCAATGACTCTTGCACCTTTTGGATGCTCTTCAAGTGTCCAAACTTGATTGCGGGTGAAGTTGTTCAATTCTTCATACATAGCATTCACCCAATCCGGATCTTGAAGAGCTTCTTCTACATTCTTAGGTTCAACACAAGAGACAAAAGAGTGATGTTCAACAAAAGAAGTAAGCTTTTGAGATCGAGTCATTACACCCTTTGTAGGACTCCCTATGATGAGATCTTGTGGATGTGCTTGAAGTAGAGGCGAGTTTCTTCTATCAACCACTTGAGGAGAGGGTTGGGGAGCATCAACATCTTGAGCTTGTGCCTCGGCTTGTTCATGAGAGACATGAGTATCTTCATTTTCAACTCTCTTATTCTTATCATCATCTTGTGGCACATGTGATGAAGATGGTGGATTGACAATTTGTACATCGTCTTCATCATCTTTTGGCTTGATGTCTCCCACCGGCATGTTCTTCATTGCCTCCCTCAATGGTTCATCACCTACATCATCACAATTCTCAATTGCTCCTTGGGAGCCGTTAGATTCATCAAATTCCACATCATATGTTTCTTCAACCAAACCGGTGGCATGGTTAAATACTCTATATGCTTTGGACTTTGATGAGTAACCAACAAGAAAACCAATATCACAACGTCTTTGAAACTTCCCTAGGTGTTGACACTTCTTATAGATGTAGCATTTGCAACCAAACACCCAGAAGAATGAGACGTCCGGCTTCTTCCCATTTAGCAACTCATAGGGGGTCTTGCCAAGAAACTTTTGTAGGAAGAGACGATTTGAAGCATAGCATGCGGTGTTGATTGCCTCGGCCCACAATTTCTCTGGTATGTTGTACTCATCTAGCATTGTTCTTGCAAGGGTGATCAAAGTCCGGTTCTTTCTCTCAATTACACCATTTTGTTGAGGAGTGTAGGTTGATGAGACTTCATGCTTAATTCCAATTTCATCGCAATAAGCTTCAATGTTTATGTTGTCAAACTCTTTGCCATTATCACTTCTAATCTTCTTTATCTTGACTTCAAATTCATTTTGAGCTCTCTTTGCAAACTTCTTGAAGCAATTTGCCACTTCGGATTTGTCATGAAGAAAGAAAGTCCAAGTGTATCTTGAGTAGTCATCCACTATCACAAGACAATAGAGATTTCCACCCAAGCTCTTGTAGGTTGTAGGACCAAACAAATCCATGTGTAGAAGTTCTAGCACTCTTGAAGTTGACATGTAAGCTTTGGTTGGATGAGTGTTTGCAACTTGTTTGCCGGCTTGACATGCACTACAAGGTTTGTCCTTTTCAAACTTTACATCCTTCAAACCTCTCACTAATTCTTTCTTCAATAGCTTGTTGAGAGTGTTCATTCCAACATGAGCAAGCCTCCTATGCCAAAGCCACCCAAGTGAAGTCTTGGTGAACAAGCATGTCATTAAGTTTGCATCTTCGGAGGTGAAATCCACAAGATAAAGATTGTTGTATCTAAAGCCCTTGAATATTATTTGCTTGTCATCTATCTTTGAAACTACCACTTCATTTGGTGTGAACAAGCATTGGTAGCCAAGGTCACAAAGTTGCCCAACGGATAGCAAGTTGAAACTCAATGAAGCAACATAGAGCACATTTGAGAGTGAGTGATCATTTGATATTGCAATTGTAACGGAACCGTCCAAATTATAAGAGCACAAGTACAAAAACAATCACCGAAGTGATCAAATTCTCGCACTTGAGCCCATATAACTCCGGTAGTCCAATGAAATCGCGAGGGATTTCAAACCAACCAACATACCAGCCAAGATCGTAGTGATTCAACATAACAAGTCACATGTTACAACCATTTCACAAGTAGTTCAATATACATCGGAGTTCAACAAAGTTATTACAACTTAACTAGAAAAGTAGCGGAAGCAAAGTAATTTGAAACTCACAACACCTTTATTTCAAATATATGCCAGTACTAAGGTCGACTTCCAACAAAAGCATTAGAGAGAAGATAACTTAGAAAGATCATGCCCGTGATCACACTTCGCCTCTACGGCAGGAGTCAACCAACTCTTGCAGCCATCATGATACATCACAACCTGCAACAAGTGGGGATAAAACCCTGAGTACGAGAAGGTACTCAGCTAGACTTACCCGTCAAAAACCAGAAATAAAGGTGACACCAAGGATCATGCAAGGCTGATATAAAGTGGGCTAGCTTGACAACATTTTGCATAAAAGCTTATTATGAATAAGTAATCATTAATGCTTAAGCATCAAGTTAATTATCATTAACCTGTCCTCTATATTAGAACCTGTACTAGAGCACTCACTTTATTAGGAGCAAACAATATTAACCATAGCAGGTATAAATTGAGGCAACCTTTCCATCGTTATCCAATTAACCATCCGTTCAATTTAATGGAATCTACGTTGCCGCTGCTCAAGTCAAGTGCTCACTAACCGGGAGCGACGGCGATTCGAATCGAATTCCTATCCAGCTGGAGGGGTATTTCTAACACTCACCGCGCAGGCCCCTGCCAGGGTCGCACAAGCCACCTTTTCATATGATTCAGGAATCGCGGGTCCGAATGATGTCGCGACCCCAAGGGCGACACTCTGCCAGGTGATAGGGACTCTAACCCCCCCTTGGTCTCACGCCAATGTCCCCAAGCACATCCTTTCTCTCCTCCAAGAAGCAACCTACCATTCGATTCCCGGCCTGAACCATATTACTCGGCTTCGCGGTCGGAACGACTTATCCGGCCAACTAAGTGTTAGACTGCGTTCAACATGACTCAAGGACGTACAGCGAATCGGTCCTTAAACGACTCAGACGGGGATAGATCCACACCCAAGACCTCCATGCCTTGTTGCTTCACTATCGTCATCCCGCCCGGTCTCATTTCATTTTATTAACACATGGTTCCATTCCACGATAGCAATATAGCCAACCGTGCCATATATGGATATCCCTATATCTCGCAGGTGACAGGAAATCACCTGACTTCTACCGCTTAAAGCAGGGCTAAGCATCTACTCGATCCTAGTCTATGTAGGATTCAGGGATTCATATATCTGGACAAGGAATGATATAATGCAGCAAGGGTTTCCAACCAACTCCTATCACTTAATGCAACAATACTTATAACATATATATATATAATTAATTGCTTTGAAGATAGGAGGCTTATAATGCTCCGGGGCTTGCCTGGGATCCGACTCAAGTCAGAGTTTGTCAGATATCACTCGCCGAGTACTTCCATCTTCGGGATAGTTTCCCAAACACCGTCTTCGGGTTTGGCTCCAACGTCACATCACGTCCTTCACGTTTTTCAGCTAGCGTACCTAAATGAAATGCAAGATGCAAGTGCATGAATACAAGGAAATGCAATAGATGATGCATCACACGTTAATCAAGGCAAGTATAAGGTTATAGTAAAGACACGTAAGCACATCACATCACTTAAGTAACCTTATACAAACAAAATGCTTAAATAGCAAAGAAAGCAATACCAAGCATGACATAAGATTTACAAAGTCTCAGGTGTAATAGCGTAATCACCAAAGACATGAATCACACTTTAGCAATACGCAAACAAAGTAACCAAGCAATCATGTATTTTCCACAATTCTGAACATACATGCAGTAGCTGGGTAAATCAATCATAACTGGAGATCCCTAAATCCAAATGACTCGCAAGAAGATATTCTGGAAATCTTATGAAATTGTCTACAATTCATTTAATATTCACTAAGCCTGATTCCCAAGTTTAATTGGTCAAAAAGATGAAACTACAGACTCTGGTCTGCTCCAAACAGAGAGCAACCAAATCTGGAACCTGACTTTAAACATCTATAACTCAAAAACTACTTGACCAAATGCCACCAAATTTTAACACAAGTTAGATACATGAATTATATACAACTTTGTTATAGACAAGGTGCTCAGAAAACATCATTATCATGGGGTAATCTACATTGCCCCCAGAACTGTCCAGAAACTACTAATTGTAAGAAATAATTATTAACTTATGTTGCAAACATACAATTGGACAAAACCAACTTTACCAACATATCACACATGACTAATGAACACCAGAAAACATAGTATCTATTACTAAATAAATTCTTTTAATGCATTTTCTTAATTTATTTAGATAATTAGGTGGAATTATGAACACCTATCAAAAGTGCATAATAAATTATACCAAAATTACAGTGTCCTACAAATGCTACCAAAAGTCTACTGTACAAATTTGAGACCATTTGGACATATATATCAACCTCTATGAAAAAGACAAATAGCTAATGCAAGAATTCATGTGAGAGCAAGATGAATTAATAACTCACTCATACTACGACTAAAATTCATGAAATTTTTACCACACATCAAACATCACATGAGTAGCATGCCACAAAAATTTCACTTCATTTGGAGCCCTACATTTGCAGTTATGAAAATGACAAATACAACTAGCATTGAAAACCTAATCTGAAAAATCTATTTTTACAGCAAAAACATTAAACTAAAACATGTCATATTATAGATCTACTGCATAGAAAATTTCACAATGATTCTAAAAAGTCCACATTTGCTATTTTACGAATTTCCTATGAATTACTATGAATTTCCAAAGTTCAGCAAATTTCCTGCAACAAGGTCCTTAACGGCACTATTCATATGAGTCAATGACATTGTAGTTAGGCCCCTGACTTTCGTCGAATTCATGTAGGAGGTCCCTGACGAGATTTTGGAGCAGAGGCCATCGGGGCTCGCCGTTTCCGGCGGAGGGAGGCCATGCCGACGGCAGCCGACGGGCGGGGGAGCACCAGGGGGCCCTTACGCACTCGCCAGTGGCCTCAGCTCGGCCCGAGGTGGCCTGTGTTGGCCCGGCCACGCGAGCCCGCGGCTCGACGGCGACTGCTCCGCCAGCGACATCAAAGGGCTGCTCGGCGGCCTCGGGAAAGCGGCACAGACGAAAGAGCGAAGGCTGGGGAGGCTCTCGCTGCTCTTAGCTTGGGCGGGGATGGCCTCCAGTGGGAAAGGACGGTGGCCATGGAGTAGAGCACCGGCGACCATGGCGGACGCGCTCCGGAGCGGCGGAATTTGGGCTGTGGCCATGGCGCTATGGCCGTGAGCTCGGCATGGCATGGCGAAGGCAATCACGACAGCCGCTAGACTCAAGGAGGAGTGGAGCAGCAAAGCCGTGCTCTGCTGCGGCCATGGTGAGAAAAACAGAGAGCCGAAAGAGAGAGATGGAGAGCGAGAGATGAAGGGCGAGCGCTCGGCTTTCTCCAACTGATGGGCTAGGCGAGCTGGCGGGCATGCACGAGCGACGACGGCCGAGGTGTCGAGCGAGGCGAGCCCGAGGAAGCCACGCGGCGTCGAGACCCCGCCCATGGTCAGCCACGACGCTCTGCTCTGCTGAATGCGTTCAAGTTCAGAATGTAAAGAACTAATACTACCGCAATCATTCAACTGAAACGTCAACTTTCCCATACTCTATCTCCCAATCCAGTTGTCCATTGATTTTGACACAAGAGGCAAAGTTGTATATCTTGGCGAGGTGAACAATATTACTTTAATAATCAAGAGCTAAATCTGTCTAGATTAGAAGATATCGAGCTCCAAAGGAGGGTATCTCAAAACTGAAATCTGCAGTCCAATTGAAGGTCGACTGAACCTACCTTCTTCTCCCCTCTCTATCTCCTAATCCATGTACTTATTTGATCAACCATTTTCACCATCCGCTAGATCTACATGAGTACTCCAACTTTTATTAAAGAAGTTTGGCCATATTCGAACGGTTTGCAAACTAAAATTCACCAAAGATAGGTACCCGAAAACGAAATCCCGGAATTCCGTCATCCCAGACTTAACCAATTTTTCGTCCCTGAAAACAGCATAAGATTCGATTTTGCGAACCCTATTTGACCAAGCTAGGAACATAATCGGCTCTTGCTCATTAAACAAAGTTTGTTGTACTCAAACCAAACTACAATTATTATTTAAGGATCAATGTTTGAATCAGCTTGTGTTGCAAGATATAAAGCTCCAACTAAGGCACTTAGCACTAAAACAGCATAAGGACTTAGCCAAAATTTCCAAGTGTCAATCAGCCCCTATTCCTGGCTTGTGGGCCACCTTTGAGATTGTTCGGGTCATTTTCATGAGATGATCATTAAACAACTTTTGTTCCATAACAAATTTTCTACAACTTTGTTTAAGGGTGCAGCTACAGGAAAACACTTTTATCTACCCTTTTAAAACAGTCAAGTAACTATGCTCTCTAGGTCAAACAAGGTCAAATCAAGGTCAACTATCACTTAGAGACTTAATTAGTCAACATGGTCAACATGAACATTGCTCCATTAAGTATCCTAAGCATAGTTAAGGTATTGTAGAGGCTAAACATACACACCGTGCATAGGTTGCACAAAAGTGTAGGCCTCACATGCACTGAAACATAGAAATTACTACAATTGCAATGCTTGTTTCAAAGCTCCGTTTCACTTGTTTCATAATGTTGTTGCAAGGTACATGCTACACATGTTTCACTAGGTTGTTCCACATATTTCCTAGATGTGTTGCACATGTTGCACTTGTATGTTGCATAAGCACCGGTTCACATGGAATGTAAAACATGTTTCCTGGTTTCAGAAGTATGTTTCAGTTATAATCCAAACAAGCATATAACTTATCATTTCATGTGACTTTTTGATTCCAAACTTCATGAAACTTTTCCAGGGATCAATATAGATAGGTACTAAGGTGAGACACATGAAGATATTGCCATAACACCACCCAAGCATATATCTTGAAAATGTCCTATATGCAAAGCAAAGGAGTAACATCCAAGTTTAGATTAGGCTCACCTCCACTTAATCTATCATGTTTGAGCTCAAACCCACTGCTTAGTGAATGACAAACACCTGGGGTGTTACAGCCCTCCCCCCTTAAAAGAATCGCGTCCCGAGATTCGGAATGGAAGACCTTTTTAAGGAAGAGAGGCACGTTATCTAGTTCCCATCATCTGCTATAGCATTCGGCTACAAAGCTTTAACATTGGTGGAACTAATTTGGTCCAGGCATTTTCTGATACTTACTCTTCATGGTAAAATTTGTCTGAAGAATTTCCTTCATTGACTTCCATGAAGCATTGTTACTTTGGGAGGAATCCAAAATAACTCAGTACTTCGTTCTCGTAATACAGAGATCAATTGGTCCATAAGCTAACCATACACAAGTATCTCTTCTTCTCTAGTGAACATAGTATGGGCCGTATGAACTCCACACTAGACCGGAATTATCAGAAGTATACTCGTTGAAATGACTCTATGTGCACAAGGTTTGAAAAGCAGTCCTCTACCAAAATGGCTTGAGCACAACCTTCCAAAAGGGTGAGATCATAGGCGACAAATATACTCTGAGGCTATAAGATACTGACTAACCAATAGACAGGGTCTATGTTGGTCATAATTGTTCATTCCTTTAGGCACCAACTACTGGAAAACTACTTGTGGTTCCATGTGTGCAGTTCTCTTTCCCTGATGACAACACTGTATTATCTGAGTCGGTCGAGGGGTCAGTGAATGTGATAGCTGACTATGTCGGCTTCGTATTCCAGCCAACAGTCATCTAATAAGATTCTTTTATCCAAAGACAACAGCTATCTGGGTTGAATCAGATGCAACCTCTTGGGTAAAAACATTTATACGGTACCAAAGTATGTCATCATTGGAAAATAATTCCCAAAGAAAGATGTAACGAGGCCTTAAGGACAACAAAAGTTGTAATTATTCACTTAACCGCGGGGAGTAGTCTACCACTAAGCGATTGAGTAAAAATTTTCCTTGGTGACTTAGTTGTACTGGAAGTTGAGTTGACTTGCAGCATAACAACTTCGTCAGGCCAACTTTCACCTTAAGGCTTCCTCTTTGGGATCAAACAACAGCTCTAAGATGGAAAATATGTTGTTTGACACTTCTTAAATTACTTGCAAATTTTCCTCAACAGTTTGTCCAATAAAGTTATGAACAAACCGTTTGTGGCACCTAAGGGCACAAGGATGTTGATCGAAACTAGGGCATATTTTCTCTAATTCTTCACTTTAGTTGATAGAACACTTTGCACTATCTGTGTGATTGTCCAAGATGGAATTGACTTGGTCACAATGGTTGTGGAAGATAGGGTATCACTTAAGTTGTTGGCTAGTTGATTAACTTCTTGTTGGTTATTGCTCTGTAAGACCTAGCCTTCGTAGCTACCAAAGAGTCGTTACCTAGCTGGAGATTAACCTTCCTATTGGTAACTAATGAGTTGTCTCTCAACACTTAAAATGTTCCAAATCATCACTCTTGACCACAACAACTGTGGTTGATGCAGAACAGATGGTTGCCATCGAAGTTAGCGAATACGAAGTTATTCTAGAGATGGTTGATTTTGCTTGTATGATCATTATGCACCCAAGATTGCGACTTGGATAGCTTCGGTCATATGCACAATGCGACAATCGATTCTCATCCCACCGATAACTTGTCCAACATTAAGTGTTGTGTGTCCTTTTTATCCAACAGAGATGAGATACGTTGCTCACGAGATTGAGTTGTCAATACTGGAACAACTAAGTAGAGTCACTTGTCTACCATCTATTGCAGTCTGTTAATGTTTATGTCGGTGACCTGTTCTTCAAAGGTTATCCTCTTGGCACTTCAAAAGGAAACTCCACTAAATTCAGTCTAAGATATGGATCTTACGATACGATATGGGAAGATAACCAAGGAACATCTCACAAGAAAGCCCACATCGATGTAGTTCCATAATGGGCTATGACTAGCAACCTCGATACCAGCGCGTGCCTAGCAGCACTACCATGTGCCGGCCGGTCACAAGGAGGCCCTAGGTTTCATCGCGGCACCGCAGAATACTAATCGTAACACCATTACCGAACAGGCGCCCGATGAGGAATTTCAAATGACACAGATTGGTGGTCCGAACAAGCACCATACAAGGAGGGATAGCAAGCAAAGGTAGTCACAAGGCTTAGAATCAACAGGGAAGCTATTCGCAAATCAAAACACCTCACAAGATAACATAGCTCCATTGCCGAAGGCGACTGAGCATGTGATTTTTGCGTAATTCCACGCACGCCTAGCGTTCACCAAAGTGAGGACAAAACGAAAGATTACCATGAGATTTGGTCATGTTGGACCACAACATGAGATCAAGACTGGTAAACATCTCGAGACTTGAGAAGGTTGGGGACGCATTAAGCAACTTTCAAGGGCGAAACCCGATAGGTAATCATAGATTGAGTTGATAAGGTGGATGCACGAATTTGCAAACAAACAATTTTGAGGCCGCAGCAAACAGACGTTGCGTCATACTAGCTAACCTTTGGGAGAGGCAACCGGAAGGTCCAACATGGATTTGGGTACGGTCTCCACAACTGGCAACGTATGAACCATGGTCAAAGGCTAGCGTTGATGGAAGTTAACTTGGTTGGTCAGTCGACAAGGGTCTCCCCCAAAGAGGGTTGCAAAACATCCATGACTTATGCAAACATATAGGAGAACTAAACTTTGGGCTTTCGGTCAAGCAAAGATATGGATACAAACATTCAAGGGTTAACCACCAAGTCTACAAGCTCAGGCTCCTAAGATAGAGAACCTAATAGAAGACAACAACCAAACAATTATGTACGTGAACATTGTTCTAGGATAAAGCTATGTGACACTCGTATGCTCACCGAGGACAAACGAGGTGATAACTAGGGCACTACCTAGATAACAAGCATACATACAATATCGCAGTCAAGCAGACATGGAGAAAATTCAAACAATGGGCTTAAGCAACCAATATAAAGCACAAGGCTCACTCAAAACAAGCATTTATCTAAAGCAAGAACTAACTGCAAGTTTAGTCCAAAACAAACGCTAGCTAAGGTGGGTAACTTAGCATGTGCCCAGAATCTGGACAGCAATGCCGTAGTTACTTGTTCTAACCATAACTGAGGTTATAGACATCCCACAAAGGTGATCCTAGACTTTCTAGAAGGATTAGGAAGATGACTATACTTTAATTATTCATACCAAAAGCTAATTCATAGATTAACATGACCAAAATTGCTAATGTTTCAGATCTGTACCAATATGGACAGAAAACTGACAAGAACTTCAAAGATTCAAAACTAGAGCTCTAGGGACACAACAAGGCTGAGCCTTAACTTTATGTAAAGCTTATTAAGTTGTCTATAACTTTCTTATTATCATATTAAGATGATTCTATAGCTAACAAGGCCAAACAAGATAAAGAAGACATCTCTGCCCAGATTTGGACAGATTCTGTCATTTCCCTTTGCAAGCTCATAACTAGAGATTTAGACCACCACAATTAGTGCTATAGGACATTTTGGAAAGCTTAGAAAAAGTACTACACTTCTTCTATTATCTCCAAGACATGATTCCATATGCACGTAGGTTAAACAAACCAAACATTCAGATCTGTTCTGAACATAAACAAAACCTGACAGCAAACTTCTAAAAGTCATAATTCTCTAACCATAAGGCTTAGGGTCATAAAATTTTAGGAAATGCTAGATAAGTAAGTTAGCTACAACTTTGGTATTCTCCATAACTACAGAAAACACCATTATGACCATGAAAGTATTACTACAACAGAAACCGTTCTAGCAGCCAACGTCTAATAAGCAAAACAAAGCTTGCCTTTGTTCTACTTAACAAGAGAGCACACAAACATGTTATTCTATTTGCTCTAAACATTGTTACCTTAGACCAACCAATTTAATTCATTAATAAGAATCACAATTACTTAGGTGAGGTCTAAAGCATTTGCAAACGCTTGGGTGAACAACATATCCACCACTTGGCTAAACTAGAGGACATTTACAGGTTCAAGCATGTAACCACACTTATTTCTAGCAAGACTAAGCACACACTATCTTCAAGCACTTCCTATTCAAGCAACATGGAACAAAGCATTCTTGTTTGACTCCACATAAGGAAGATAGTATACCACATCACTCATAAATTACTCATCATTTGAACAAGGGTGAGAGGAGCATAGCTATGCATAAAGCAACAATCATGAAGATGCATGCTTCGTCCTATTCGTCCTCACAAGATTGCCAACCTAAGGTGGCGATCACGTTCTATGTCGGTGGCATAACACGCACTCTCTCGATATATAGCTAGTCGATAACTACTTCGACTTACGCATTCGTGGTTAGCGTACCTGCATAAAAGTTTCATTGCAGCCCAACATTTCCCAATATAGCACACAATGAAAGCAGAGAAGTAAAATTCTAAGTACTCCCATGTACATATACCCCCGTATACATACATGTAGCACCAAAACTACCCGAATCATCAATCACCCACAATTAAGTACCTTCATATATACATGTGTGTAACATGTAAATAATCCAGTAACCAAAACTAACTTTCCCCTAGACCGACGGATGTTCGGTCATGCTCTCACAACTCACACTTACCTGTGCGTAGGTGCGACGTTGCATAAAAGTAAACTAGCAACATATATGGCTATTTCATATATGAAGGCTACCTCTAATCTAACACACCGGTAGCATAGTGTGGGAGAGTCATCACACGTACATACCTTGGTCTGGGCGTAGATGCATAAATGAAAAACCCCCCAAGTTAGTACTTATATAAGCCACCTAATAATCCTTATATGGGCATAAGGAAATTGACTACTGGCATACTTAGGTTTAGAATTCAGATTTCACAAACCTATATATAGCTATAAGTTGATAAAACTGATTTTATAAAACAAAACCTTTGTTTTAAATACACATACGACAAGTTTAATGTTGAATCTTGCTATGATACCAGCTGTAACGGAACCGTCCAAATTATAAGAGCACAAGTACAAAAACAATCACCGAAGTGATCAAATTCTCGCACTTGAGCCCATATAACTCCGGTAGTCCAATGAAATCGCGAGGGATTTCAAACCAACCAACATACCAGCCAAGATCGTAGTGATTCAACATAACAAGTCACATGTTACAACCATTTCACAAGTAGTTCAATATACATCGGAGTTCAACAAAGTTATTACAACTTAACTAGAAAAGTAGCGGAAGCAAAGTAATTTGAAACTCACAACACCTTTATTTCAAATATATGCCAGTACTAAGGTCGACTTCCAACAAAAGCATTAGAGAGAAGATAACTTAGAAAGATCATGCCCGTGATCACACTTCGCCTCTACGGCAGGAGTCAACCAACTCTTGCAGCCATCATGATACATCACAACCTGCAACAAGTGGGGATAAAACCCTGAGTACGAGAAGGTACTCAGCTAGACTTACCCGTCAAAAACCAGAAATAAAGGTGACACCAAGGATCATGCAAGGCTGATATAAAGTGGGCTAGCTTGACAACATTTTGCATAAAAGCTTATTATGAATAAGTAATCATTAATGCTTAAGCATCAAGTTAATTATCATTAACCTGTCCTCTATATTAGAACCTGTACTAGAGCACTCACTTTATTAGGAGCAAACAATATTAACCATAGCAGGTATAAATTGAGGCAACCTTTCCATCGTTATCCAATTAACCATCCGTTCAATTTAATGGAATCTACGTTGCCGCTGCTCAAGTCAAGTGCTCACTAACCGGGAGCGACGGCGATTCGAATCGAATTCCTATCCAGCTGGAGGGGTATTTCTAACACTCACCGCGCAGGCCCCTGCCAGGGTCGCACAAGCCACCTTTTCATATGATTCAGGAATCGCGGGTCCGAATGATGTCGCGACCCCAAGGGCGACACTCTGCCAGGTGATAGGGACTCTAACCCCCCCTTGGTCTCACGCCAATGTCCCCAAGCACATCCTTTCTCTCCTCCAAGAAGCAACCTACCATTCGATTCCCGGCCTGAACCATATTACTCGGCTTCGCGGTCGGAACGACTTATCCGGCCAACTAAGTGTTAGACTGCGTTCAACATGACTCAAGGACGTACAGCGAATCGGTCCTTAAACGACTCAGACGGGGATAGATCCACACCCAAGACCTCCATGCCTTGTTGCTTCACTATCGTCATCCCGCCCGGTCTCATTTCATTTTATTAACACATGGTTCCATTCCACGATAGCAATATAGCCAACCGTGCCATATATGGATATCCCTATATCTCGCAGGTGACAGGAAATCACCTGACTTCTACCGCTTAAAGCAGGGCTAAGCATCTACTCGATCCTAGTCTATGTAGGATTCAGGGATTCATATATCTGGACAAGGAATGATATAATGCAGCAAGGGTTTCCAACCAACTCCTATCACTTAATGCAACAATACTTATAACATATATATATATAATTAATTGCTTTGAAGATAGGAGGCTTATAATGCTCCGGGGCTTGCCTGGGATCCGACTCAAGTCAGAGTTTGTCAGATATCACTCGCCGAGTACTTCCATCTTCGGGATAGTTTCCCAAACACCGTCTTCGGGTTTGGCTCCAACGTCACATCACGTCCTTCACGTTTTTCAGCTAGCGTACCTAAATGAAATGCAAGATGCAAGTGCATGAATACAAGGAAATGCAATAGATGATGCATCACACGTTAATCAAGGCAAGTATAAGGTTATAGTAAAGACACGTAAGCACATCACATCACTTAAGTAACCTTATACAAACAAAATGCTTAAATAGCAAAGAAAGCAATACCAAGCATGACATAAGATTTACAAAGTCTCAGGTGTAATAGCGTAATCACCAAAGACATGAATCACACTTTAGCAATACGCAAACAAAGTAACCAAGCAATCATGTATTTTCCACAATTCTGAACATACATGCAGTAGCTGGGTAAATCAATCATAACTGGAGATCCCTAAATCCAAATGACTCGCAAGAAGATATTCTGGAAATCTTATGAAATTGTCTACAATTCATTTAATATTCACTAAGCCTGATTCCCAAGTTTAATTGGTCAAAAAGATGAAACTACAGACTCTGGTCTGCTCCAAACAGAGAGCAACCAAATCTGGAACCTGACTTTAAACATCTATAACTCAAAAACTACTTGACCAAATGCCACCAAATTTTAACACAAGTTAGATACATGAATTATATACAACTTTGTTATAGACAAGGTGCTCAGAAAACATCATTATCATGGGGTAATCTACATTGCCCCCAGAACTGTCCAGAAACTACTAATTGTAAGAAATAATTATTAACTTATGTTGCAAACATACAATTGGACAAAACCAACTTTACCAACATATCACACATGACTAATGAACACCAGAAAACATAGTATCTATTACTAAATAAATTCTTTTAATGCATTTTCTTAATTTATTTAGATAATTAGGTGGAATTATGAACACCTATCAAAAGTGCATAATAAATTATACCAAAATTACAGTGTCCTACAAATGCTACCAAAAGTCTACTGTACAAATTTGAGACCATTTGGACATATATATCAACCTCTATGAAAAAGACAAATAGCTAATGCAAGAATTCATGTGAGAGCAAGATGAATTAATAACTCACTCATACTACGACTAAAATTCATGAAATTTTTACCACACATCAAACATCACATGAGTAGCATGCCACAAAAATTTCACTTCATTTGGAGCCCTACATTTGCAGTTATGAAAATGACAAATACAACTAGCATTGAAAACCTAATCTGAAAAATCTATTTTTACAGCAAAAACATTAAACTAAAACATGTCATATTATAGATCTACTGCATAGAAAATTTCACAATGATTCTAAAAAGTCCACATTTGCTATTTTACGAATTTCCTATGAATTACTATGAATTTCCAAAGTTCAGCAAATTTCCTGCAACAAGGTCCTTAACGGCACTATTCATATGAGTCAATGACATTGTAGTTAGGCCCCTGACTTTCGTCGAATTCATGTAGGAGGTCCCTGACGAGATTTTGGAGCAGAGGCCATCGGGGCTCGCCGTTTCCGGCGGAGGGAGGCCATGCCGACGGCAGCCGACGGGCGGGGGAGCACCAGGGGGCCCTTACGCACCCGCCAGTGGCCTCAGCTCGGCCCGAGGTGGCCTGTGTTGGCCCGGCCACGCGAGCCCGCGGCTCGACGGCGACTGCTCCGCCAGCGACATCAAAGGGCTGCTCGGCGGCCTCGGGAAAGCGGCACAGACGAAAGAGCGAAGGCTGGGGAGGCTCTCGCTGCTCTTAGCTTGGGCGGGGATGGCCTCCAGTGGGAAAGGACGGTGGCCATGGAGTAGAGCACCGGCGACCATGGCGGACGCGCTCCGGAGCGGCGGAATTTGGGCTGTGGCCATGGCGCTATGGCCGTGAGCTCGGCATGGCATGGCGAAGGCAATCACGACAGCCGCTAGACTCAAGGAGGAGTGGAGCAGCAAAGCCGTGCTCTGCTGCGGCCATGGTGAGAAAAACAGAGAGCCGAAAGAGAGAGATGGAGAGCGAGAGATGAAGGGCGAGCGCTCGGCTTTCTCCAACTGATGGGCTAGGCGAGCTGGCGGGCATGCACGAGCGACGACGGCCGAGGTGTCGAGCGAGGCGAGCCCGAGGAAGCCACGCGGCGTCGAGACCCCGCCCATGGTCAGCCACGACGCTCTGCTCTGCTGAATGCGTTCAAGTTCAGAATGTAAAGAACTAATACTACCGCAATCATTCAACTGAAACGTCAACTTTCCCATACTCTATCTCCCAATCCAGTTGTCCATTGATTTTGACACAAGAGGCAAAGTTGTATATCTTGGCGAGGTGAACAATATTACTTTAATAATCAAGAGCTAAATCTGTCTAGATTAGAAGATATCGAGCTCCAAAGGAGGGTATCTCAAAACTGAAATCTGCAGTCCAATTGAAGGTCGACTGAACCTACCTTCTTCTCCCCTCTCTATCTCCTAATCCATGTACTTATTTGATCAACCATTTTCACCATCCGCTAGATCTACATGAGTACTCCAACTTTTATTAAAGAAGTTTGGCCATATTCGAACGGTTTGCAAACTAAAATTCACCAAAGATAGGTACCCGAAAACGAAATCCCGGAATTCCGTCATCCCAGACTTAACCAATTTTTCGTCCCTGAAAACAGCATAAGATTCGATTTTGCGAACCCTATTTGACCAAGCTAGGAACATAATCGGCTCTTGCTCATTAAACAAAGTTTGTTGTACTCAAACCAAACTACAATTATTATTTAAGGATCAATGTTTGAATCAGCTTGTGTTGCAAGATATAAAGCTCCAACTAAGGCACTTAGCACTAAAACAGCATAAGGACTTAGCCAAAATTTCCAAGTGTCAATCAGCCCCTATTCCTGGCTTGTGGGCCACCTTTGAGATTGTTCGGGTCATTTTCATGAGATGATCATTAAACAACTTTTGTTCCATAACAAATTTTCTACAACTTTGTTTAAGGGTGCAGCTACAGGAAAACACTTTTATCTACCCTTTTAAAACAGTCAAGTAACTATGCTCTCTAGGTCAAACAAGGTCAAATCAAGGTCAACTATCACTTAGAGACTTAATTAGTCAACATGGTCAACATGAACATTGCTCCATTAAGTATCCTAAGCATAGTTAAGGTATTGTAGAGGCTAAACATACACACCGTGCATAGGTTGCACAAAAGTGTAGGCCTCACATGCACTGAAACATAGAAATTACTACAATTGCAATGCTTGTTTCAAAGCTCCGTTTCACTTGTTTCATAATGTTGTTGCAAGGTACATGCTACACATGTTTCACTAGGTTGTTCCACATATTTCCTAGATGTGTTGCACATGTTGCACTTGTATGTTGCATAAGCACCGGTTCACATGGAATGTAAAACATGTTTCCTGGTTTCAGAAGTATGTTTCAGTTATAATCCAAACAAGCATATAACTTATCATTTCATGTGACTTTTTGATTCCAAACTTCATGAAACTTTTCCAGGGATCAATATAGATAGGTACTAAGGTGAGACACATGAAGATATTGCCATAACACCACCCAAGCATATATCTTGAAAATGTCCTATATGCAAAGCAAAGGAGTAACATCCAAGTTTAGATTAGGCTCACCTCCACTTAATCTATCATGTTTGAGCTCAAACCCACTGCTTAGTGAATGACAAACACCTGGGGTGTTACAGCAATCTTGCCTATACCCTTGACTTTGCTCTTTGAATTATCCCCAAATGTGATCTTCTCTTGACATACCCCATTCTCTTCAAGTGAGGTGAACATATGAGGGTCACCGGTCATATGTTGAGTGCAACCACTATCAATAACCCAATGGGATCCACCGGTCTTGTAGTTCACCTACACATAAGAGATCAAGCTTTTTGTTTAGGGACCCAAACTTGAGAGGGACCCTTGACTTTCTGAACTAGTGACTTGGCAACCCATATTTTCTTAGGCCTATTCTTGTTTGGGGGACCCAAGAACATAACTTTCATCTTTCCACTTGAATCTTTTCTAAGCATGTAATGGGCATTGAAGGCAAAGGGTCTAGCATGCTTGGGCAAGGGTTGTGGTGGCGGAGTTTTGCACTCATGAGCAAAATGGCCCTCTTGTCCACACTCAACACATCTCTTTGGCTTAGGCTTTGACTTGCTTTGTTGTTGTTGAGCTTTAGCCTTCTTCTCTTGATTTGCCAAATAGCCAATGCCACTTCTATCCATCTTCATGACGGTGTTCATGAGTAGCTCACTTTGCAAATATTGGCCTCTTGTGAACTTGCTTAGGCCGGTCTTGAGATGCTCTTTCTCTTGCTTGAGCTTTTTGTTCTCTTCAATAAGTGACTCATTTGTTCCTTGCTTTTCAAAAGCCATCAACCCTTTTAGCTTCTTGTTCTCATTTGCAAGCATCTCATTCTCACTTTTGAGCTTGGCATAATCATCATAGTTATTGGACTCAACCACACTCTTGCCTTTGCCACTAGAGCCTTGCTCAATGCTTTCAATGATCAAGTCATCACATGATGTAGCTATATCAATCTTAACAACTTGGTTAGTAGCATCATGTGTCTCAAGAGAAAGCTCATTAGCAACAATAAGACTATCATAATTGATTTTCAATGTAGTGTATTTGTCTTTTAGAGAGTTGTGTCTAGTGTTGAGCTCATCATGCTTCTTCTCAAGTTTATCATGTTGATCTCTAAGCTCTTTGCTAGAAGTTTTGAGCTCCTTGAGAGTAGAAGACATAATTTCATTTTGATCTTTGAGCTCATCCCTAGTCTTTTGTGCATTCTCAAGTTTAGATGAGAGTGAGTCATTTTCATTTTGGAGCTCATCATTTTCATTTCTAGTTCTTCTTATGACTTTAGAGTATTTGTTCAACAATTTTACAAGTTCATCATAAGAAGGTGCATCATATTCATCATCACTATCACTATCATCATCATCACTATCACTATCATTGTTTTGTACCTTTCGTTCACCCTTGGCCATAAGGCATAGGTGAGTAGTGGACGATGATGGTGAAGATGGCGGTGAAGGTGGTGATGAAGATGTCGGTGAAGATGATGTCCCAAACACAAATGCGGCAACCTTCTCTTTCTCATCATCGCTCTCATCACCGGAGGACTCACATGATGATTCAATGTCGATGAGCCAATCACCAACAATATAGGCTTTGCCTCCCTTCTTCTTCTTGTGAAACTCTTTTCTTTTGCCATCCTTCTTCTTGTATGGCTTGTTTTTCTTCTTCTCATCTTCTTCATCACTTGAATTATTTTTCTTGCCCTTGTTCTTGTTCTTGTACTTGTCTTTTGGAGGTCTAGGGCATTGATGAGCTAAGTGGCTAAGTTCACCACAATTGTAGCAATCCATTTCCGATATAGGCTTCCTTTTGCTACTTGTGAAGATTTTCTTCTTCTTGCCATCGAACTTGATGCCACTCTTATTTAGCTTCTTTAGCATCGTGGTGGTCTTCTTCACCATGAGTGTAAGTGATGCATCATCAATATCACTTTCACTTGAACTTTCTTGCACCATCATGGCTTGACCCTTCTTCTTCTTGTCATGGCTAGCTTTGAAGGCCAAGTCCTTCTTGGAAGATGATGAGCCCTCTTCCGGAGTGATGTGCATGTACATCTCATGTGCATTGATCTTCCCCAATACTTGTGTCGGTGTTGCGGTGGAGAGATCACTTTGATGAAGCACGGTGACAATGTGACCATACTTCTCAACGGGAAGAACGCTCAAGATCCTCCTTGCAACATCCGATTGACTCATTTGGGTGAGCCCAAGAGCATTGAGATCTTCTACAAGAACATTCAATCGAGTATACATGTCATTAGCACTTTCTTTAGGAAGCATCTCAAAAGAATTAATTTTCTTTAAAGCAATATGATAGCGTTCCTCACGCTCACTCTTAGTTCCCTCATGGAGATCACAAAGGTTTTTCCATAATTCATGAGCGTTTTTTGCATTACGCACACGATTGAAGATATCCTTGCCTAAGCCCCGGTAGAGTGCATTTTTGGCCTTTGCATTCCACCGGTCGTACTTCTCCTCGTCACCACTTGGGTTGGCGGGATCCTTGATAGCGGGAAGCCCTTCTGTTGCGGCTCTAAGGCACCCAACATCTATGTCTTCGAGGTACGCCTCCATGCGGATTTTCCAATATGGAAAATCATCTCCCTCAAAGGTGGAAGGTGGTCCTTCCCCGTTAGACATCTTGCTCTAGGCGGTGAAGCCTAAATTAGGAGCAACTCGGCTCTGATACCAATTGAAAGGATCAAGATGCCCAAGAGAGGAGGGTGAATTGGGCTTTTCTAAAAATTAATTGCAAGAATTAAATCCTACAAGCCAAAGTTCACCCCTAGTGCCTACTTGTGTTCCTTGTAATTCTACCGGTAAAAGTTTTGCACCCTAAGTTCCAATCTTAGTCTAGCATGGCAATTCTAGGAAAGTAAACTAAGCAATAAAAGTAATACGAGAAAGTAAATGCTTGAAAGTAAGGGCAAGGAACACGGCGATGTTTTCCCGAGGTATCGGAGAGTCGCCACTCCCCACTAGTCCTCGTTGGAGCACCCGCGCAAGGGTGTAGCTCCCCCTTGATCAGCGCAAGGATCAAGTGCTCTCTACGGGCTGATTCTTCGACACTCCGTCGCGGTGAATCGCCCAAAACCGCTCACAAAATGAGTTGGGTCATCCACAAGCTCCGCCGGATGATCACCAAACTCCCAATCACCACCAAGCCGTCTAGGTGATGGCGATCACCAAGAGTAACAAGCTAGAACTCTCACTTGACCACAACAAGCCTAATGAGAAGATGGATGCACACTTGCTACTCCCTAGTCACTAATGAGGGGTTCTCAAACTTTGATTCTCAAATCACTACCCTCACTAGAGCTCTTGCACTCCCTTGCACTCCAAAGGTGTTTCTCAGCTGAAAAAATGAGCAAGAGACCTCTAAAAGAGGTGGAGGGGATGTATTTATACACCCCACAGTCAAATCCAACCGTTATCTGCCAACTCAGCAAAAATACGCGTTGACCGGACGCGCCGGTCGACGTGACCGGACGCGCCGGTCGAACGTAACGGTCGAAAACCTGAAACACTTCGCTGAGTGACCGGACGCGCCGAGCAGAGGTGACCGGACGCGTCCGATCATGCAGGGAGCTTACTGTACTTTGACCTGACGCGCGACCGCGTCCGATCAGTGATGACCAGACGCGTCCGATCGTCAAGGTACCTTACTGGAACGTGACCGGACGCGCCGATCACTTCCCAGTCGCGTTCGATTAGGTGATTTCCCTTCTGTGACACGTGTCAGCCTGAACACCGCGTCCGGTCCTCGCAAGGACCGCGTCCGGTCAACAGCGCTGAAACACAGTAACTAAAAAGTACTGACCAGACGCGTCCGGTCAAGCCAGACACCGCGTCCGGTCAAGGGAAAACAGCTCTAACAACTCCGAAACGCGACGCAACTTGAACCAAGTTGCTTCCAACTAAACTTTGAGCTTTTCTTGAGCTACCTAGTGCTAAGTTTGATAAGTGTGCACCACACCTAAACAAAAGACTCACCTAGGTCAAGCTACTCGTTCACGCCCCCCTTTATAGTACGGCCAAAGGAAAAAGCAAAGATCCTAACGACTATTCCGAATGTAACTCAACTCCTTGACATCCGGAACTAACCGTCCTTAATCTTGTCGTCAATCCTTTGAAAACCGAAATGATTTCCATCAAGGGGCATGAATACCATAGTGCCCAAAGCAGTTATCAACGCCATGACCTAACTTACCGAGGTTTCTGCAAAACACACGTTAGTCATGGTAATAATGCGTTGTCATCAATTGCCGAAACCAACTCTCGGGGCCTAGATGCTTTCACATGTTTTACAAGAGCATTAGTTAAACTATTATTTGATTTAGTGCATGATACTATTCCTGCTTCAAGCTTTGAGGAATATTTTACTCTTAAGATCATTTTTCTTCTGTGAAAATAATATTTGACATTCAAAAATACGCTTTCTCTCCTCCTTATGCCAATATTAGATCTTTAATAGCATACTTCAAAATATATCCTTTATCATAGGCTTAAAATAATTCAAATTCGTGTATCACCAACTGGCCCATTCATGTATGCTATGATGGAGTTTTATGGGAAATAATCATACACATATTTAAATACGGGGGTTATTATTCATTAAATACAGCGAACTAAAATACATTAAGTGCACTTAAGAACGTTCAGCATTACTACAAGGGATGTTCTCTCCCTAATTTGCACATATCATAGTTTATAAAACTATTTTATTTATCTAGCTTCTTTATTCTTGAGCCCCAAAAAATTGATCCAAGTACTCATATATTAAAAAAATAATGGATCATATACACTTCAAATGTATAAAATACGCAACATTCAAAATCACATGGAATTTCTTCTAGAAATTTCTAATTGCCATTAATATAAAATTCCTAAAATGCCTTTTCTTCAAAAAAACTCAAATCATCTAAGTGTGTTATCCACCATCTTAATTCCACAATTATTCATCCCATCAATTGGATCACTTCTCCATTTAGCTAATTTCAGATTAACCAACTCCCCCTGATCTTAGGTTAATTGGCCATAGACCAATATATTGCTTATGCATGCAACACATTAAAAATAAAATATTCCTTAGTTCAACGAGAACTAGCATGCTAGCTAGCCAATTTAATTATGAGGGGAAAAGGTAGTAGCTACAAGCTAGGAGTGGAGATAGTTGCTGCTCGACCAGAGCACAACATAGTGATACACATTCATGTGTAATGTGGAATGTTGATATTCAATCCAACGTAATAGATAACAACAAAATGCAAAGCTACAGGTTCGCTAAGGAGCACAGGCATGCCATCAGAAGGTGGCAGCGGCTGACCTGCGCGTCCAGTTAGGGTTAGGAGTGGTTGGCTAAGGGTACGGTGGATTACCTCTCACCCCTAGCCGTTGAGTTACCGTTGATGGCCTCACATCAACCCTTTTGTAATTTCACCATAGCCCCGAGTATATGCTATAAATACCTGGGGGCGCCCGTGTATAGAGGGGGCCTTTTGTCAATTTAATGGGCAATTAATCCGCATTTATTTCTCACTCCCCCTATGGGTACCTTCGTACTACACGCTCGTTTTCATTGCATTCCCTGTGGGAAACCCTCGGCCTCTCCCTGTGAGGTTAGGAGTAACCCCACGTATGGTCATAGTTCAAGCGGTTGTCGCATTTTCCAGCAAATAGATGGCTCTCACTATTTCAACAGCCGAGAAGGTTACCACATGACATACTATCTGTTGGGAATATGCCCTAGAGGTAATCATAGAGATGATGATATTGTGACTGTATCCATGATATATTATGTGTTCATTAAATATCCATTAAAGACAACTTGTATCGATTGGTAATTATATGAATTGTTTGTGAAACTCTTTTACTTGTATGGTTATTCTAAAGTTGTCCCTGATCGGAGTTCATGTGAGGACACACATGAATATTAGATCAGCACATGTATTAGTTGATGACTATGTTTCACAAGTCAGACATAGAGATGTCGAACTAATAATGTGGGCACCTGTATGACATGGAGCTGGACTGACCCAAAATGAGATGTTCTTATTATCTCTTTACATATCATGTACATTATGTCCTTAAACCTGAGATTGTCGTATGTACTCAAGATGTGAAACGACTTACTCAGGGACTGTCAAACGCTACTCCGTAACTGGGTAGTTATAAAGGTGGTTTTCGGGTTTGTTGGGAAACATGCTATGAGACATAGACAATCAAGAAGAAATTTGTCCCTCTCCATGTGAGAGAGATATCACTAGACCACTCGAATGATTGGATCAAGAAATACATGGTCGTGCTTGGGTTAAGTGTTAACTTATGAGTTGGACCAAATATCGTGAGGCAAGGGAATAACATGTATGTGATTTGTGGTGGTTCGTCTGATATGATCTTTGCGTATACATAGGAGTTGACACGTCTTGCTAGAGGCCGCTGTCAACTATTGGTCGAGTAGTACTCGGACCGTGTCTATGTGTATGTGAACCCATAGGGTCGCACGCTTAAGGGGATGGAAGCCTGATTCGGATTGGACCCAAATTAGACAAGGCTTAGGGTTACTAATGGGCCTCCAACTCGGGAGCTCATTAGGACGCTTATATAAGCAAGGGGTGGGCGCCGCCAGGGCTAAAAGACGCCATTTGGCAGCCGTCGCTGCCCATCCCACGCCCGCGTCTGCTGCTCCTCGCGGATCTAGCAGTCCGAAGGCGTAACGCTTCCTCCCTGTACGTGTGGATACTTCGGAGGTACTGCATTTGGAGCACAAGGACGAACTGCACGAAGGGGACGAACGGATGGACGACCTCGCAACTGCACGGCACTGCTACGACGCGTACGACTACATCGAGTCGCTTCCGCTGCACCTGCGCGTCTAGTGGTAATCCCGTGATCTATAACTAGCAGTAGTTCCTGGTTTATGAGGTCGAAAATTTTTGTTTTCCGGCTAGCGTAGCATCCTCATATCCCTACACTATCAGCAAAGTTTCCTGACTTATTTAACATTTTACTGTTGTTCTTGCACGTAATCATCTAAACCTTCGCTCAAATATTTGATCCTGATATGTGTGCACTAACATCTTCGCTCGCGAGGCCATAATAAAGTTTATTCTTGCTGGCTGCTGCAGAAGCTCGCACAGGTTTATTATCTTGGAGGATAATAGACTTTGTGCAATTTCTGACCACACAATTTCATGAGTCCTAGAATTAATCGTCCAAGCAGGTATCTAACCTCTTCGATTGGATTTTAACCCTTCCCATAGCATGTCAGTGCGAGAAGGTGCCCATGCGAAGTTAAAAAGGGCTGCAAAGGTGAAGCCAGATTCCTTCACAGATATTTGACCAATCTCAATGGGAGGTTTCGTCCCACTATTTATAAGACGTGACAACATTGGTAGCCGTGAATGAAACCGACTCTCTCCGTGCACACTTTCATCTCACTATTTCATAGGCTAGTTACAACACTTAATTCTTGTATGGTGCTGTGATCAACCGTGTCATGTGAACTATATAGCTATTTTTTTTTCTAAAACTAGCACATTAGAATACCACACTGTCACACAACGTATCATATATTATTATATATATAGTCATAATAATCATCTATATGTTGTTCAGAGAGACAAAATAAACAAATACAAAATGATAAAAGGAATCAGAAAAATGGAGGAGACGAAGCTAGCCAACCTTATCCTCAATCTTTACTCACTTGTCTCCTCCCGTGAAAATACTCTCCTGTCAGGAACTCGGAGACGGCGGCGACAGATCCATCGGGAGACAGAGGAGAAGTCCGGAGGAAAGGGGGAGCAGGCGGGCCGTGGAGATTTGATGGCTGGCTGGCTGCTCTGCTGAAGGGGAAAGGGAAATTAGATGGCTGCTCTGCTGAAGGGGAAAGGGAAATTAGATTGGCGGCGAAGCGAGGATGCCATAGCGTTGCGCCGTTTTTCTCCTCCGCCGGAGCCGTGCGGCACGCACGGCACGCCGCAATGGCCAGCCGGGCCTGGGCTGCGGCTTTCGTGGTGATGGCGGTGCCACAGCTTTGGACTGCGAGTCTGCAAGCGCACGACCGCACGATCGGACGAAACGAAAGGAACCGTCTCAATGCAGGAGTCGTGCGGTTTCCAACGTTTTGGAAACGCCGCACGGTCGTTTCACCGCACGAAAGGTTTGCCTTCTCTCTCATTCTTAAAATATGCAAAGATTTTATTTTTCCGATGTATCATCGTATTTAATGTGCATGAAACCTCCATAAAAATTTCCATTAAGACTAGCCTTGGTATCCGCCGCAACCGACCGCCATGTTAGCCAATGCCCAGTGGGGCTTCTCTACATAGAGGCTGTTTGGTTCAGCGCCGCAACGCGCCACGCCTCGGTCTGGCGAGCCACAGACCTGGAGTACATGTTTGGTTGAGCATTCAATAAAGGCAGCCACGGGAATCTATAGCAGAAAAAAGTGAGAGTCTCGCCATAGAGTGTGGCGGACATTTTCAGCGCCACAGAGTGTGGCAGCCACAGCAGCGGCGTGGTGCGTTGCGGCGCCAAACCAAACAGCCCCATATTCACTCGTGCATTTAAGAAACGGGACGTCTGACGCCCGGACGTCCGGCGCCAGTGATGCGTCCGGACGCCTCGCGCGGCCGCACATGCTGTTTTCTCACGTAGGCCTTGTTTAGATTCCAGAGTTTGGCCACCAAATTCACTATGCAGAATTCCTATTCTCCGTCACATCAAAATGCCGGCACATATATGGAGTACTAAATATAGATGAAATAAAAAACTAATTGCATAGTTTTGTTGTACTTTGCGAGACGAACATTTTAAGCCTAATTAATCAATGTTTGGACAATTATTACCAAATAAAAACAAAATTGCTACAGTGTGACATGACACTATGCAAAATTTGGTTCTAAATTTTGGAATCTAAACGTGGCCGTAGCACTGGCAACCGGTTTGACGCAGCGCAGCGCTCGTGACCCGATTTGTCCGCCTCCCTGACACCCCCAGAAGAGTACTGTAGATCGAAGACAAAGGAGGGCTTATCAGCAGGCAGTAGCAACCTCACGCCTGGTCCCATACTCATGCTGCCTGCACGCTGCTGGTGACCGGCCGAGAGAACAGCATGCAACTCCGTGCTCCACGCTCACGCTGGCATCCTGCTTCGCGCGCGGCTTTGTACTCCGCGTCTGGCTTTGCCCAGCTACAACGTCGAAACAATATGCAGTGCAACGCAGATAAACATACGTACACTGCAACATCAAAAAAAAAAATCTACTGTAACAACAACAAAAATCTACTGCAACAAACAAAAAATATATACTGTAACGTCAAAAGAATATCTACTGCAACATGGAAAAACATCCATTACAACATCGAAAAAAATCTGCTGCAACATCGAAAGAACATATACTGCAACATCGAAAAAATATCTACTACAACAATCAAAAAATATCTACTGCAACAAACGAAAAATATGTATTGCAAACGTCGAAAAAATATATACTGCAACATTGAAAAGCATCCATTACAATATCGAAAAAAATCTACTGCAACAACGAAAAAAACCTACTCCAACATCGAAAGAACAATATACTGCAACAATGAAAAGAATCTATTGCAACAAACGAAAATATATAGTGCAACATTATTAAACATGCACTGCAACATCGAAAAATATCTATTGCAACAACGAACAAACGAAAAATATATATTGCAACATGGAAAAAAATATCTACTTCAAACAAACGAAAAACATGCACTTCAACATCGAAAAAAATCTGCTGCAACAACGAAAAATATCTACTACAACAACGAAAAAAATATGTACTGTAACATTAAAAAACATGTACCGCAATATTAAAAAATATATACTGCAACACCAAAAAACATCTATTACAAGCACCTAGAAAATCCACTACAACATTCAAAATTAGTTGTTACAACATCAAAAAAAAATTATAACGCGACGAGATCTGACCCAGAACTTGCCTGACGGAGGCCAATTTTTGTTGGTTAAAATGCGATCGATTAGCACCGGCAACCACCCTGCCGTGCATGGTTTAGTTGGTTACCACTTTACCAGTGTAAAAATTTCTCTTGCTTCCCGTTTTTCCCTTTTGAGATGAGAGTCCATGGGACCGCCTGGCCAAGGCCATGCCCATGCATGGAGGCCACATCTCAGTGTCTCATTGAGTGTCAGAGGGCTCCTGTGTGCGTTCGAATGATTGAGATGAGGACAACCGCAACAGACCTACTTCCTCCGTTCCATTCAAAGTGTCGTTGGAAAAGCGTGCCCCCCTCACAAACACGTTTCCCAGGCGACACTTTCAATAGGACGGAGGGAGTACGGAGTAGGCAGAGTCTTTTCACACAGCTTTCGCACAGCACGCCAAGTCTTTTCACACGGCTGATCTTCGGGACCATGGGTCACACAGCGTGGGTCGCACAGCGCCAAAAGCATGCAGTCTGCAGCAGCGTTTGATTCGCATCATGGTGGCGTGTACAGTACGATGGTAGGGTCGAGGTCGAGCACAGGCGCGGGTCAGCGTGGGGCCCGAGAGACTGCGTGGGGGCACGTAGCGCTTCCCGCGCCGTTGTTTCGTTGGGGAGACACGCGCTGCGGACTTTCACCCGTGCAAGGCTGCAAGCCAGTGGAAAGCCACGCCGATACGGAAGCCGCGCCGCAGCGGGGGAAGCCGCGTCCGATCCATCCGGACGTCCTCGTAGTAGCGTTTCCGTTTAAGAAATTAAAATTACCATATAGCAGCCAAGGCTAATCCCGCTACTAGTGTTTTGCAGTTTGGTTTTGCGTACACGCTTCCATCCTTCATACAAGGTATAAAGCCTCACTTGTGTACACATTTTATTTCTAACACTAGGAACATGGCCGTGTGTTACAACCAGAACAAAATAACCACAATAATTTTTATTTAAACGTGTGTTGTATTACTACCTCTGTTTTAGCTTATATTGTTTATGCTTGTACTCCATAGTTTGACATCACACAATCTATTATATTATATTTTTTATGCTTATAAAATTTTGATAATTGGATAGTACATTTGATATAAATCTAATCATATCAAATTAAAAAGTATTTTAAATTATTGATCAAAGATGTTAATGTTTGAATGTTGTGCCTTATAAAAGAAATGGAGGGAGCATTACTAAAAGTGATATTTTGAGTGTGATGCCCGCAACATTTTGTTTTGCAGTCATAGTCACTATTACACGAGTCTTCACGAAGTATAAACAATTAGCACATAATTGAAGTTTTGATGTATATTGTGAGGACAAAGGTATGCTCTAACAGTCGTTTTATACTAACAATCGTTTGCATTACAACTATCCATTAAGGATCTTGGTCAATCTACTTGTCTATGTAGAAGTAACTCGCGGTCCATTTCTTATGAGCACGACGATCTTCTATGGCACTTCCGCTAGCCTATGCTCCTCACCTCATGTGTGTTACGTAGTCGCTGGTGCATACCAGTACCACTGCTGCTTACCTAAGCTCCGTCTCTACTTTCCACAAAGTAACCTCCATCTCGGCTCTCCACAAATTGCAGCTAAGCATCGCCTCGCCATCACTCTATTGATGCCTTCTCTCTCCTGTCTTTATTACAGTAACATCTTCCATAGTCACGCCCTCACTCAGGATCTGCCCATAAACAATGCTCGGCCATTGCTCTTTGTTGCAAGATCTTAAAACCAATCGAGCCAATTGCCAAGTTGATCGGCCTATTCATAGTTATTCAGGTTTTAATCCCATATAAGATATGAAAGCCCATGACCCAGCAGGCCAGAACCCTTACTCCTGATGATCAGATTGTGTGAGCTCAGGGCATTCGGATGATTGACCCAGATTACAAGAACCTAGGGAGAACAAATCTGGCTAACTGGTTGCTTAGTACGAAAATCGATCTGACCGTGGAAAAATACAATGAGTTAGTGATAAGATCGAACATGACAATAAATTTATCATTAAAAGGTAAAAAGATTGAAAAATATAGACGCTGAGCTGGTAGTTCTTGTTAGAGTAAATAGGAATAGTACCACATTGTGTACCCACGTGAGGTGTTAGTCCTATGTACCCTATATAATCAGCCCATGAGGCCCAATGCAATACATCTAATATTCCACCAATTATATTCTCCTTCATGGTATCATTCGCCTAGGTTTAGTCCTAACCCTAGCCGCCGTTGCTTCCGCACCGCGCGCCCCCGGGGAGAGATCGATCTCCGCCGGGGGCAGCGCCACCCCTTTAGGCGCCGGATCCTATTGATCCCGCTGCCATCTTCGTCGTCGTCCAACAGCAGTTCGGGCTTTCTCGCGACGTCACGCTACCTCGTCGCCCTCACCATACTCGCCATGGAGGCGCTGGGCGTCGTCCCCATCCTGCGCTGCCGTGGTGGTGGCCCGGGCCAAGTCGACCCTGACACCGAGCCGCCATGGTGGCGGCCGGCTAATCTGCGCCATCCTCGCGCGACTACCCGTGACTGCGACCCGTGCGCCCCGGCGCCGTCCAACTCCGAGTGTGTTGTCTCGTTGGGTACACCCGATCTCCTGCTGTTGTATCTTTTTGGTTTACCCGATCACTGATCGGGATTGAGTCGCCCACCGCCCGTCGACCTCGCGCGTACTACTCCGGCATCGGCATCGGCTGCCCCGACACGTCGGCTGCCCCGGCACGCCGACCATCGCCGAGTACTACGTGCATCTTCTCCGAGCAACAGGGCTGCTGCTGTGTCGCCTCATCGGGCCGCAGCACCGCCGCCCGTGTGTCTGCTTCGCCGTTGCATCTACATCGCCGTCACCTGTGCATCGATGACTGTGATGCGCAATCCCTGCTGCGCTATCCGTCTGCACAAGGTCTTCGTCTTGCTGATTGGGTCTTCGTCATCGAGCTGCCCCTACCCGCACCGTTGCTGAGCCCTGCTCGCCGGTCCGGCCGCCGCATCGCGTCGTCGCTGAGTCCTACTCGCCGATGCGTCCTCTCCCGCATTGCTTCTTCTTCGTCCAGCACAACCTCGCGGTTGGGGCCCTCTCCCTTGTACGCCTGGTATTGGCAACACCGTCGCGTGCTTTCGTCCCCGACACGTTGCTGGATCTGGCAAATCCAGCCTCGCCTCGGCGCTCAGGCGACTTGACTGCATCGACTTCGGCATCGACCCTCCCGTTCCCACCCCGTCTGCCTCGATTGCATCGTCGCCTTTCTTCTACGTCCACGACGGCCCTGACTGCGTCGACTTCGGCATCGCCTCCTCCCACGACGATTGCCTCAACGCGTCTCCGTCATCACCATGGCGCCCCTTGTGCGCATGCAGCTCCATCGACACGGCAACCCGACCACAACTACGTCGACCTCGGCCATCTTCAGCACGGCTTCTTCGACCACGGCTACTGCGCCCTCACACTCGGCTACCTCGACATTGGCATAAAGGGCTACCACCTTGCATGAGGAGTCATCGGCTTCTTCTCCAGCCACAGCATGCGCGGCGCATCGACTGTTATGACTGCGGGGGATGTTAGCTTTGTCAGCTTCTTCTCCAGTCTCACCGTCTGCAGCGCTCCCACTGTGACTGCGGGGGGATGTTAGAGTAAATAGGAATAGTACCATATTGTGTACCCACGTGAGGTGTTAGTCCTATGTACCCTATATAATCAGCCCATGAGGCCCAATGCAATACATCTAATATTCCACCAATTATATTCTCCTTCAGTTCTTTTACACCAGGGAGCTACTCATGTTTTTTTTGAGAGAACTGGGAGCTACTCATGTTGCTAAAGCACTATGAAACCTCACAAACTTTATAGCTGGTTCCTCGCTCTATATGCAAAATCTCACACACCTATTGCCGGATATTGTACAGGAACCGTGGCAAGTGTCATCCATTAATAATGATTAAATGAACAACCACCATTGATGTTATGAATTATGAAGAGATCCCTAAAAACCAATCAATCTCGCAAACTTGTTGCTGAATAGGTTGCAGCTTTTATTCCTTTTATACAGTACAAGTATACAAGAAACTTAAGCATCACAAACTTCTGGATATTCAGCAAAAATATAATTTAGATGTATGACCAGTCTAAATAAAACATAGAGATTGATGTGTGACACGCATCAGACTAATGCTTATGCAATGCAAGGGCTTCTTCCCCATGGTGCAAAAGAAAGCAGCAGGAATGAGACGTGCAGCCATATAAACACAACAACAGGATAACAAGATCATGCAAGGAATAGTATGGAAGACGAGCCCGGCGGCCACCAAGGACAGCAGAGCGTGGCGACACCGGTGCACGAGCTCGGCGCCGCCAATTCCTCCTCCTGAACGAGCGCAGGCCGCAGGCCCCGGAGACAGCAACAGGCTATGACCGACACCGCGATCCGAACGGTGCAGGCTCCGGCTACCATGTAACCTAGAATGGGAGTACGCAAGAAAGGGACCAACCTTACGTAGACGTAGATGATGGCATGATGCTGGCCTTGTTCCTCATGGAGGGCCAGCCAATTAGCTAGCAGACTGGAACGGTGGAGGGTAAGCTTCAATTTGAACGGCGGTGGCTGTGATATCGCTGCTCGCATTCGGTACATGGTTGGCTGGTGTCGTCTTGGGTGCGTAGATAGATGCCGTCATGCCGATCGAAATGATGGGTGGACGAGCGGAGGCGCGATGACAACTACGTGAGCAGAGCTTCAAGAGCAATAATGCTGTGATTGATGCCAACACGAGAAGGAAGACAATCCGTTTCCTAATTAGTCGTCATCTCCTATATACTCCTAATTAGCGTGATCTTGTGGAGCAATAATGCTATGATTGATGTCAGCGAGAGAGAAGGAAGGCAATCCGTCCTAATTAGTCGTGGCTTCAGTTGATGGGTGAGGCAGCGGTGATCGCATGAGGGGCTTCCGTCCGGCGTGTGTGCAGGGTCGAACGCGTACAATCGTGTGATCGAAGGGCCAGCGAGGGGCGGCGGGCACGCACGATCGGTGGCCTTCCAGTTGATTTAGCATTTGCCTTCCGTGCACGGATGGGATTTTTTCGTGTGATTTTCTGCCTGCGGGGCGAGAGGTCACGGGAATTTCCTTTTATATGTGCCGGGTAGTCATGGATCGTAAGGTGATTTTGTGCTGCCAGATAGACGTTATATATATATATATATATATATATATATATATATTGCATTTTTTATACTCCCGGGAGTAATTACTCCCACCGAGAGTATACAGACCACAGAGGGTCCGGCCAGGCAGGTGATTGTTACGGGTGGAGAAACCTGACCCGTTTGGCCTGTTGGCTGCGGATGTAGTACAGCCGGATTTTTCTGGACAGCTAGATTATCGGCTGCATGAACCTAATTCTGAACGGTACGTGTCCATACTAGTTTTAAAAGGACGTATGCATTCGTATTGAGTATATGCATATACTTTACGTGACAAGAGAGTATATGTACATACTATTTTATTAGTTTGACAAATACACATATACATTGTCGACCATATACTCTGGCAGCGTGCAAGCCTGTATGTACACATACGCCCTACTATATTTCATAAGTAAAAGAGTATGTGTACATACTCTGTGTGCATACATGATATCACAGAGAATGTATTCATAGTACTATTGCCGGGGAAAAAATATATGGGATATCTGTATATACTTTTCTTGACCAAATTATGTGAAGTATGCCTACATACATGGTTAAGAGAAGTATGCAGACATACATATTATTTCTGGGAGTATATGTACGTACATGGTGGGAGTATATCTACATACATGGTTAAGAGAAGTATGTTAGTATGTGTTTATACTTTTTTTGACAAATGAGTATGTGTATATACCTTCTCAACAAAGCATGCAGATATACTCATTTTTATTAAAAAAAAAGTATCCACTCATACTTTCAAAAGCAGTATTTGTATTGCCAGACTGAGTATATGTATATACCATTCAAAAAAGGAGCATTACAAGTAATCTCATACATATATGTCCATATAGAACTGGTGAAATGCGTATAGAAGTACTAACACATTAAGAATACAATATTTGAAGTGTACTGCTCTGAACATGTATCCGGTGATACTCTAATCTAGATGTACCAAATGATACTCTAATTCTGAATAATGTATTGAGAGCACAGTTCCTATGGTAGAGTTGATATTTCTGATCCATTTTGATCGACGACATCCTGTTAGTACGTAAGATTTGCAGGACCAACAATCAACACCCTACCACTCTATGCCTGAAAAGAAAATAGATCGGAGTCAAATCGTCCACACACACCACACTGATTATTCACGATGTGTATGCGAAAAGGAAATATCAATTAAAAATTTATTCAGACCGAGAACTCACGAGCCTGTTGTCATGGCCGTCGAGCGGTCACTGTGAGTGGAAGGGAGCAGAAACAGGTGCCCTCGCTGAGACCATGTCGTCGCGGCACCGGGAGGGTCGGGGGGGGGGATGCGAGAAGGAGGCGCCATTGAAGCACCTACACGGCCATCGTCCGCACGATATCCCAGATCCACCGCGCTAGGGGGGAGGGGGCTCGCCGCTGGTCTCGCTGCTGCAGCCGCGCCGCCGCCAGGGGCCACCAGGCCGTCGCCGGGGCCACGGAGCGCGCTGGCCTGGCCGCGCCGCCGCCGGGGCCCGCGGAGCGCAATGGCCTGGCCGTGCCACCGTCGGTGGCTGCAGAGTGCGCTGGAAGGGAAGAAGGCCCGCCGTCGCGGCTGGGTGGAGGGGATGGGCCGCCGAAGTCGGTCGTGGAGGGGATGGGCGGCCGCCGCCAGGTTGGAGGAGGGCCTCCGCCTCCCTCGAGCGACACCACCGGTGGGAGATGGGGGCGGGGGGCGCTGTTCGCTAGTGGAAGGTCGTGGTGTGCTGTGGCCGCCGTCGAGGTGAGGGTGAGGGAAGGTGTTAGCACTTTCACTCAGGCCCAGCCCACTCACTGCCGCCACAGGGTCAGGCGTTCATGCGCTCACGGCCCCTTATCAGGCAGGAGGCCCATTCCTCCCAAAAGCCCGGACTGTTGGGAGAGGAATCCTCCCCCTTTTAAGGCGGCCATGGCCCCCTTACCTTGGCGAGGTGGTACTAACCACCTGAGGTGCTCACACCCCATCCCCCGCAGGGCGATGAGGCCTGACCCAGGCTTAACCGGGCTCTGATACCAGTTTGTTAGCAACACTCAGGCCCAGCCCACTCACTGCCGCCACAGGGTCGGGCGTTCATGCGCTCACGGCCCCTTATCAGGCAGGAGGCCCATTCCTCCCAAAAGCCCGGACTGGTGGGAGAGGAATCCTCCCCCTTTTAAGGCGGCCATGACCCCTTTACCTTGGCGAGGTGGTACTAACCCCCTGAGGTGCTAACACCCCATCCCCGCAGGGTGATGAGGCCTGGCCCAGGCTAACCGGGCTCCGATACCAGTTTGTTAGCACTTTCACTCAGGCCCAGCCCACTCACTGCCGCCACAAGGTCAGGCGTTCATGCGCTCACGGCCCCTTATCAGGCAGGAGGCCCATTCCTCCCAAAAGCCCGGACTGGTGGGAGAGGAATCCTCCCCCTTTTAAGGCGGCCATGACCCCTTTACCTTGGCGAGGTGGTACTAACCCCCTGAGGTGCTAACACCCCATCCCCGCAGGGTGATGAGGCCTGGCCCAGGCTAACCGGGCTCCGATACCAGTTTGTTAGCACTTTCACTCAGGCCCAGCCCACTCACTGCCGCCACAAGGTCAGGCGTTCATGCGCTCACGGCCCCTTATCAGGCAGGAGGCCCATTCCTCCCAAAAGCCCGGACTGTTAGGAGAGGAATCCTCCCCCTTTTTAAGGCGGCCATGGCCCCCTTACCTTGGCGAGGTGGTACTAACCACCTGAGGTGCTCACAGAAGGTCACGGGGTCACGGGCCGCCGCCGGTTGCCAGGTCGCGGGCCACCGCACGCGGAGAGGGGCTGGCGCTGCTCAATTCAAATATCTGGATCTGGATGTGGATACGTATCAACGGCCTATTGGCATAAAAATCGGATGCCACAAGGATCGTATATGCTCTATCGGATGTACTCGTTTGTTGACCCGCTAATGGCGTGCGTGGCTTGTTTGACCCGATAAGGGAGTGTGGCAGCCTGATGTAAATGGGGGAGTAACTACTCCTAGGGAGTAGAAAAGTTTTTCCCTATATATATATATATATATATATATATAGGACTGCACTAAATAGTACCCAGGGTACTAAATAGCTATTTAGTACCCGAGCCCTCACGTGCCCGACCTTATGACCGCAGTCGGCGGCACCCCCGATCCCACCACCCACCGGTTTTTGACAGTCCGTACATCTCCCTTGACAGTTTTTTTTTTCATTTTTTTGCAACTAGGATTTGCATCGTCGACCGTTTCTTGTTTTTTTCATTCCGTTTTTTTCAGTTTTTCTGTCGCTCATTTCTTTTCTCATTCCGTTTTTTCAGTTTTTCCGTCGCTCTTTTTGTCTATTTCACGTGAACAGAATATGCAACTGGTCTTTTTTGTTTTTTCACGCGATCAGGTTTTGCAAATATCCTAAGTCTTGTTTTGTGATTAAGATTATTTTTCTCTCCTCTGTGTTTTTTGTTTAGACGACAGTGCAAATTACAAGCAATGAATATGAACCAGTGATATCTGTGATTACAAACGAATAACATCAAATTGGGAAAAAATACATGTACTGATGGATCATGATACAATGTCCAGGAAAGGACGATAGTTGAAAAATAAAAAAGAATGGGGGAGAGCAAGACTCCAATGCAGGCTCTGTTGCGCAGTTGTCGCTGTTACAGTTCTTATTAGTACTTGTAGTTGTCGATGCGATTGGTACCAACGATTTTGGAATGGTGCCGATTCTGAATGGTGCATTTGCCCCAGGTTGACTGTAGCAGAACATGATCAGAAAACAGGGAAAAGCTATATCTATTTTATCTCAAAAAAAACATAAACCATGACAAAAGAACTACTGGATCTGCACATACTTGTCTTTTACTGCCTGAAGACATTGCGGAGTGTAACAAAATTTTATGCCTGGTGGAGACAGCGATCAGTCCAGACAAGTGCAGAGCAATCCAGCATACCTTGTTCATGCTAGCGGCACACTAGTGTTGCTGATTGAGTGCTGATGAGTGATGAGGCCAACATCACCTACTGGTGGAAGAAGGCTAACTAATAAAATTAGAAAAAAAAATATAACTGGTGAGAGCTCACATCAGTAGGCAAGGTTAAATAAAAATTCATGCATGGTGGTAAGCTTAGAACCTCAAGGCTCTCAATTTTTTTCTGTCCCAATCCAAAGACAGAATATAATATTTTTACGGTGGTAGGGATGGTACGTATTGGAAATATTTGGAATAAACATAGCACCACCACTGTATTATTTTATCAAGCTATAAGTAAGAGTTATAAACATATATAACTACGGAAAAGAAATTTACAGAAAAAGGACGAGAGCATATGAAAAAACTTTTAGAACATGTCTGTCTTCTAAAACTCCATGTAATTTAAATCTTAATATTTTCTATACTACCTCATAGAGAATCTACGATTCTCTCGACCACTATATTTCAAAACATTAGCAATGTGACAGTAGGCTAGTGCAAATATACATGTCAACATGGGTCCAGGGATCAAAATATTTAAGGGATCAAAAACAGGTAAAGTTGCAGCTATTTAGCAATGGCAGGGTTTTATTTAGATTCTGATACTCTGACAAAAGGGTATTGCAACAACATTTACGATGATGCATGCAAGAGTTCAAATGGAAGGCTATAGATCACATGATAATGTAGTAAAAAGGCACAATACTTTTTGTCCTACTAACTTGAAATAGCAACATAATGGTCAATTCCAATGCAGTGTTGTTTCAACTATAGTTTGAGATTCAGACATAGTTACCTAGTTTACTTCTGCATCATATACAACAGTCAGGTGGTGAATAGAAGACAGATTATTTATCCACCAATCGACAGAAATAGCCAATATTCCACAAGGCTAAAACAAACAACAATGAGCAAAAGCTTCTAGCACTCTCAAACAAGAAGAGCAAAAGTTTCCAACAAACTTGACAACAGGAATCTGAATCTCTCATTTGACAGTATATTTGGTTCAACGAATTTCAAAGGTAGTAAAAGGAAAGCAAACATGAATGCATTTGTGGCCATTTTGAGGAATAACAATAGTTTAAAAGCTTCAACCGAAACTGCTCATTTGATAGTCCAACCAAATTTGCGAGCACATTTCATTTCGGCTAAATTAAGATGGCTACGAACTCACAACCAAGAGCATTGAGACGAGAGGTTGGCCACCGTCCATCGCACACCCCATCGAGACAGCTCCACAGTATCCAGAAAATGTTGCTTCGTTTGCCATGGGTAGGATGAATAGAAAAGGCAACGGAACAGTCAACATACCAGGTCTTACATGACTCAAGTGTTAATTGAAAGGACAATCAGATTGACCAATTAGAAGAGTACACAGATATGGCTCCAAAAACCGGTGCTTAGTTATTGACTTATTAGAGAGGAATTTAGTAAGAGTAGACATGCAATAGCAGAGCCACAACATTGCTTCCACCCTTGGTGTCAAGCCTAAAAGGTCAGGTGACGTCTGGCAGACAAATTAAGCTCTTATAGGATCTATTATTAAGTTTATTTGTCACCTCAATGTATTGTATGCGTTCAGTGAAAAAAAAGTGGCGAAATAAGCTCATATATGCGAGTAAGATTTTTATTACCAGAAGATTAACAAAATGTTCCTTTATCAAAAAAATATAGGATCTATATTTATATAAGAAAAAGATGGCATGAGTTCATTGCTGCAGCATAACCTCTATGCCATTAAATTACAGAAGTCAGACGAAATGTCCATGCAGAGACATTGGCACTTGTTAGGATAAGGAAATATACGAAGAAGGCCTAACAGGCTGCATAAATCACAAGTGGCATTGCAATTGTTTGGAAAATAAGGCCAAGGTGTGAGTTGACTAAAAACAATATGAACAACGACCATTCAGAACTAAAAGTGACCAAAAGAAATACAAATAATACATTGTACACAAATTATTTGGCTCATCTCCCATACGGCTAAGACTCAAGTTTCAAATTTGGAAGTGCATTAGGATGTCACCACATAGAAATGACTGACAGATCATAAAAAAAATAACAACAGATAAAGCATATACCTATCCTTGTGGCTGCCGGGTTTATCAGGTGCATCCGATTAGCTTGACAAATAAGGGGAAAAAATACCACAGGTTCACCATTGAAACAGGCGACAAAAGAAATCCATGGATAAGGAAGTTGGCATCCTTGCTGCCATGTTGCTACCACTTTGGATGAACTCCTATGAAACATATTGATTATCAATTAGTCATTGCACCAGGTCTATAAGTTTTGGTACTCAACATCAGAAGAAGTATTCTTGTTACTTTATTTCCCTACAGGCATTCAAGGAACTGTTGTTGTAAATGAGACTATATGGAATAGAGAGTTTTAACTGTATTTAACAATTGAGCATTAGCAAGCCATCCAGTGCATGGACATAGTTATTTAATGTTCAGACTATCTAATGTTCAGAAACTTTTACCAAGCAAATAATCCAGTTATGTAATCAAAACCATAAAAATACTGATTGGAAGGGAAGAATGCAACAATCCTACTCTTATCCATGTGGCATACACATTGGTTCTGCGTTATAGTACAAATAAATGTTGAAGGGCAGAATGTTCTAGAGTTACCAAAAATGGGACACACTTTTTTAATTGATCTATATGTTAGATTGTAGCGACTTGAAAACTTCTCTCTTCACCTTTTTTCCTCGAGACCTCAAGGTTCTTGTTGCTATGGAAAATATGGAGCTGGGGAACTAAATCTGCAGATGTAAGACAACACAAAAATCAGTGTGCTGGTTTGAACAGATCTGGCCCAAAGAAAATTGAAACACCCAGCAAATCACCCCCCCCCCCAACCAAGAATATATTGCATATAAATTGTAATCAACTAGTAGCATAGTTGCATGCTTTTAAGGGAACAATCACATACAATGAATCTTCAAGATCAGCAAACCTAATCCAGAGACTGGCGCATAGCACATCCAGCTAGCCATATCTTAATAATAGACAATTCCAGTACAAGCGAATGGCAAATAAACAAGAATTGAGGGATGGCCGCTTGATTACTTACACGAGTACATACAGGCAGCCTGATCTAGAAAGTACCTGGTGAATATATTGTGTTATGTTAGTATCCATGCATGTTTAGCATAGTCCCTTCTGATAAGAAACATAAATTATGTGACATTGTTTCCTGAGTTCGGTCCACAAATACTTATACCTAAATTTATTCATACCGTAAAAATTCATTTGTCAAACCACAAGGAGCACTATGTTGAGTAAATAAAAGGTCAAGCATCGTAAAAAGGCAAAACCAAATCGACTACTCAAGAAAATTATATTTGACCAAAAAACATTAATTTGTATCATACAGCTACATGCAAGGAGTATTTTATTTTCCTATGTAAATTGAAAGAAGTGAACAGGAAAGGAGGAAATATTTTCTATCTCATGGAGAGCAGATAATTGGAGATGCTTACTTAACTAAGAAAGTTTAGTGAACTGGATCACAGAATAAGACTGTTGTGTCTACAGCTGTTTATTCTGAAGGCACAAAAAAACAAAATAGAGAACAGGATATGAGATCAGGACCGAGTGTTCCTACTGAAACATATTTCATATTTGTACCGAAGCATTTTCAAGTGGGCAATAGCTAGAAGATAAAACAACAATATGAGTAGCAGTTCATTAGATTAAACAAGAAAAAATTAGAGAAACAGGACAGGAGATCAGGTCTCGCAAATGTTGACTGAAAATAAAATAAAATAAAAACAGGTAATAAGATGCACAACTAAACTAAAAGTCAAGACTTGAAAAAAGGTCCGGCTCCTCATCAATCCTCACTATACAACCTGTAGTAATCTGTGAATGATAAATACAAATAAGGTATATCTAAGTAAGCTAAACAATCTGCAGGCTCATTTCACGCAACAAGGAAAAATCCAGAGAACAGGAGTACCCAAGGAAGCAGAGCACAAATCTGATTTGGATGGCAGATGAGATCATGCCATCGGTGGCAAGCCTGAGCACATTAATGTTGCTGCTGCAGCGGTGCTATTTTGTAATAGCCGCGCCCTTCACCTCCTGCACAGTTGCTCCATTCAGGTGCTGCCAAATCCAGCGTGCACATGTGGTCAAGCCAACACTAGATTTGCACAATACAATGTGCTGGTGGTGGTGAAGATATACAGATTTTGGGACCAAGAAATTGAAAATAGATGGGGAAAACAACATCCATTGTTGGACAAATGCACAACTATGGTTAGGGAGAAATTATTTATAAGGATTTTGGAAATGGACAAATGAAATGCAACTGTGTTTTGATATATGAAATATTAATTCATTGTTCAATATATTAGTTACTAACTGAAGTTGTAAAGTGGGTTTTTATGAGTAAGTGTAGGTGCATGTTTAATATGCTGTAACTCACAAAACTAAATAATTGTACAAATGAAAATTCAATATGGTGAAACTGGTACAAATGCTCACATTAGGAGAAGTCCTAATAACTTATTTCTGAAACATAGGCAGGTAGAAAATCCATTCAATATATAAACAAAAAAAATGGCGTATGATTCCCATACCTGTAGACACATGTGAATAAAATTGTGCATTATTCATTCACTGTGAAAAGGAAAAACCTTTTTTCCAAAGAACAAGCATGCCCAATACGAAAGAAACGAGCTGTAGTCCAAACCCTGAAGCAAGAAAGAACAGGATAAATCGAAATTGGAGAGATTCAAAATGAAACGCAGCGCTGAATTATTAAAGGCTAATTATTATATTTGCATGACAAAGGTAAGTTCAGATTTGTTTATAGCATTTCCTATTGTTGCAGTGCTGCTCACAATTTTTAGAAGCCTGACAAAGCAATGATTCCATTTTGACATCAGATACAAGGACCAAAATTACAGATTTAACATTTAGGCTTTCTACTGGGCATGAACCTTCCAAATAACATTTAGACCTGCTAAACTTGAACTCTAAAGACTCAATGATCAGCTTACAAATAGAATTCCTAGCAACATATGACCAAATCCAACTGAAGCTGAGCTGCACGAAAACCATTGCATGGTTCAGTTGGCTATGGGGTTTTAGCAGAAAATGGATCGAATACTGAAATGAAAGAAGTGTGTGATCTAAATAAAGAACATGAAACCTAGGCATATTATAAATGCAAAATTCATTTAGATTTAGGCAGTGCCACAAGCAAGAACCCTGAATTCTATTTAAGGGACAGGGTCTAACCCCACCATATAGTCTAATTGCAAATAATGTCCCGTGAACACAAATAATTAGTTACTACTAAATTGTTGTAATAACTCCAATACTAATCCACAACAATAGCCTCATCTGAACCATATTAAATCTGAATAACTCATCCTAATCATTACGACATTCTATAACGAGATCATACAACAGGGTCAGTATGTGCAGAACCAGAGTAGGAGTGATAGGTACATAGAATAACAAGTCTCCATTCCCCAAAGCACAAGTACAGAGAAAAAAAATGGTTGCTAGTTATAAGAATAACTAATCCAAATGGCAGTTGTTGTCTACAAGAAATTTGCCAGTCTAGCATATAGAATAAACAAATTATTTGACCTTTCTTTTGCCCAGTCACATAAAGTAGCGACATACCTAGTGACTTCATGATACAGAAATAAGGTAGGTGTACTATTTAATCAGCACCGCTCTTGATTTTTCTTCTAGATTCTAAACGCAAACAATTTTTTTTGCGAATACTCGTATTTAATATTCTTGAGAACACTAATGAGGATAGTGCATCCACAATTCGCATTCACAGTTGATATTGGTCACAGTTACAGCACCAAATTCTTCGCCACGAGTAACTGAAAGCTGCATTGAACCAGCATTGACAGCCGAGACAAACTCACCTTCCTGCAATTGAAGAGGAGCTCCTGGCCGCGACCTGCACCGAAATCGAACACTTGCAGAGAACACATCCTGCACTCGAATCGTCAAATCGAATCAAGAAGGGGAAGGGGGAGATGGTGCAAATGCTGAGCTGGGGAAGGGGATCTGGAGGAGGGGCACCTGGATCTACCAGCAGTGTTGGAGGAGCGCACGCAGGAGAGGCGGTGGCGGTGGGCTGACGGTGGCAACAGCATCCCAAGGCGAGTTGCCAGTCCTTTCTCCCGGGTTCGCGGCGGGAGCTGACGATGAGTCACGGGCGAGGACGGGAGGCTGATGATGATGGCAAGGTGCGGGTAGGACGGCCGCCCCAGGTGTGGCGAGCTCGCCGGCGCCAAACCCGACAGCAACCGTCGGTGCCGACCCTCATCTAGGGCTTCAAGACCGCGGTCGTGGCCAGTAGCGACGGCGAGCTGAGAGGGTGAGGGATGGGGAGGGAGACGGCGCTAGGAGGGCCCTCGGCGGCGGCGAAGCTGGGCTCGTGCGGGGAGGTGGCAGGGAGCTGGGCTCCTGCGGCGGAGGGGGCGGCGAGCTGGGTGAAACCGGCGTTTCCTCGACTCATCCCCACGATCTCGAAATTATAGAACGAAAAAAAAACGCGATATGATAAGGATGAGGCGGACGCGGGGGGATCCGGCGCGGGGGGAGCGCCCGTGGTTGGCTCGGGTCCGGTGATTTGGCTATTTTGGACTCGGGTACTGATTATTATTCAGTACCCAGGGTAATACATAGAATATATATATATATAATATATATATATATATATATATATATATATATATATATATATATATATATATGTGTGTGTGTGTGGGGGGGGGGGGCGCAAAGGTTAGTCATGAATCCTCAGGTGATTTTGGTGCTGCCGGATAGACATTGACAATCCATATGTTTTAGCTGTAGATAGATTAGTACCTATCTTTTATCACCTTCGTGACTAACATTAACTAAGAAATTCTTAATGAACTTCCGAACAACATGTGCGCTTTGATCTATTGCATGTTTTTTTGCAGGTTTGCACCACATGCAGGGGCAGATCTACAGGGTATGCCAGGTATGCACCGGCATACCCTGCAGTTCCAGCTAGTAGAGGACGTATACATGTATTTGTGAAAAAGAAAACAAGAAAAAGTTACTGGAGAAGACGATAACGCAGCGGCCGCTGCTACGACCTTGCCGAGACGGCCTTTTTCAGGCCCATGCAGCCACACGACGGGAGGTCCACGTAGTCCCTGGAGGGTCCTGATGCGTACAGTATGTCTTTGCTTGTAGGCTCCACCGCTCCAGCCATCGTCATTCATTGATCCACCCAAACTGCTGTGTTGCTACCGGCTGCCTGTACACGCACGCAAAGCCTAACTGCCTGTTTAAAATCATGAAAGGGTATTTTTCTATGATAGTTTCTGTTTAGTAAAAATAAATTTAAGAAATAAGATAGGTGATAATCTTTTGTATGATCGTCTAGTCATATTTATTAAACGACATATTTTCATTGTAGTGGATAAAAATGATATAATCAAGACATTTATGTCCCTTAGAACTTGTTGGCTAAAAGGGTCAAATAAATATTATTATAAGTCTCTTACACCCGATGCAATTTTGCAATTTTTCATCCCCATAAATAATATATTCCATCCATTATTTTCCAATTTTTCATCCTATCTTGTTGTGTCCCTTGAAATACACCATGACATATCACATGAGCTTTTTAACGAAATGTGATTGATATTGCTTTTACCGGTAGCATTCAGAAAGCAGCGGATAAATAAGTTAGACGAGTAGTATTTAAGTCTCTTTATGGCTATATTTCAAATTATCTGTATTTCATTTGAACTTTATATCGTAATTTGTTGTAGTTTCTAGCTTAATTTTTGAATTTAAGGTTTATCATGTTTTTATGCATGTGGTTTTACCGAACTGAAATATGGCTTACTGATTTGACAACAGTTTTACCGAATGGCATAAATTTTTTTTGTGTGTATACTAAAATCCTAGGTCCGCCACTGACCACATGGCAAATGTAACATCGACCCGACCATCCGAGAGACCTCTAATGACTGCACTAAGGTCTCTGCCTTCTAGCAGCAACGTCCAAACGTCTGCAGCTCAGCCAACTAATTCACGGAGATACAGAAAAGCCCATGCCATGGTCTCTTAGACATGCAGCACCTTCGACTTGCAACCCCTGCGCCAGCGTCACCTTCGGCCACCCTCACGACAATGATGGTCCGCGCCATTTTTGGCCTGCGTCACCTCCGGACTCAACTAGTCGGACAGTACCTTCGGCACACCTTACTGTATGTGCACACTAACATCATCACTCTCAAAGCCTCAACAATTCTACTGTCGCAAGTTTTTTAATCTCCCTTAAGAGTTCTCTCACACTCACAATTTTCATAACCCTTCATTCATGTGCTTAACCTTCGTGACATGACCAATGTTCATGAAATGCGGTTTGTCAATACCCTCGTATCATATTCAAATTTTTAGTGCCCAAAGGGAAATTTCCAAGTGTCATAAATATTAAAATCATATTGTACTAACATGCAGGTTGTCAACACTGTGAGTATATTCTTTCCCATTCAAACTAACCCCTTATTGGATGGAATGGACTCTGTGTTCGAATGCAGGTTTTCATCCTTCACAAAGTAAAATCTCCCGTCGATACACACTTCATCTCAAAACCTTTGCACTGATCATTGTCAAATTCGCGAATAACTGCCACTCTGTACCCTCGTGTGCAAGTCTAAAATAATCTAGTAGTCATGCTAAGCTTCGTCTTGAAGGGCAGTACCTCCTGTTTTGCAGGTCTCTGCACTTCATTCAAGGTAATGAATTTCTTAACATCCAAAACGTACTTAGACATTATATCATGTTTGTCAAAGTGACCATACCTTCGCTTATCTCGCGCTTCAGACTTCTTATGTCCCATATGCGAAAAACTTTATACTATAAGCTGCTTTGCAGGAATACACCTTCTGCAATACTCCACAATTCTTATGTGGCTACAAATCATTGAAATAATCTCTACAAACTAATTTCTATTATGTGAAGCTCTTTTCAGCTTCAATTGATTTTGCAGGGATCAAACCATCCATTTTGACTCTCACACATATATTTTTGTGCCTTAAATATCACATTTTCACTATACAAATGCTTGGCTTACATTCACACTCATTTTGTGCAAGTACTTACCATAAATGCATCAAGCACATTCATGCATCGTACCATTGCATTGCATGAGCATAATGCATACCAAACCTCACTTCATCCTTCGAAAGACAAAGGAGGACGAAGAGGGAGGTCACAAACTGAGCACCCTCGCCAAACAACCACGCAAGGGGTCACCACAACCAAACCTCCCTTCACCCTCCAAAAGACAAAGGAAGATGAAGAGGGAGGTCACAAACTAAGCACCCACGCAAACAACCAAGCGAGGGGCTCACCACAACTTAAGATTCCTCGATGAAGTCAATATTTGAAAATAACTTTGTTTTGCAGGGCTGCTCATTTGCATGTAACTTTTGTAAAGCAAGTCAAATGTTTTTCTCAAAATCTTATCAACTTCACAATACTTATGAGATTCCCTTGTACGCCTTCACCACACCTACAAGGGAAGCTCCTCGCATAGCAAAAATAAAATAAAAAAACATGAGGTTCATCCACATCAACGTACCTTCTCCAACGTTCTGGAGAAGATACCTTCTTTATCGACTCCGGTGACATCAACATACCTTCTCCAACATTTTGGAGAAAGTACCTTCGCCATCGACCTCGGCGACTTCAACACCAATGTACCTTCTCCAACATTCTGGAGAAGGTACCTTCGCCGTTGACTTCTCCAACACTCTGGAGAAGGTACGTTCATCATCGACCTCGGCGACTTCAACAGCAACGTACCTTAGTACCTTCGTCATCGACTCCAGCGACATCAACATACCTTCTCCAACATTTTGGAGAAGGTACCTTCGCTATCGACTCCGGCGACATCGACCGCACCTTCACCAACACTTTGGCAAGGGGCTCACCATCAACCCCGGCGATGCCAACAATTCGACAAGGGGCTCTCTATCGACCTCGGCGACATCAACCGCACCCTCGCCAACACTTCGACAAGGGGCTCTTCATCGACCCTGGCGTTGCCAACAATTCGGCAAGAGGCTCTCTATCGACCTCGGCGACATCAACCGCACCCTCACCAATAGTTCAGCAAGGGGCTCTTCATCGACCTTGGCGGTGCCAACAATTCGGCAAGGGGCTCTCTATCGACCTCGACCTCGACAACATCAACCACACCCTTGCCAACACTTCGGCAAGGGGCTCTCCATCCAACCTCGGTGGTACCAACACTTTGGCAAGGGGCTTGCCATCGACCTTGGTGATAGCGACCTCACCCTCACCAACACTTCATTAGTGCCTCGACCTCACATTTGGGTTGAAGATCCTATAAGTGCATTCACCCCCGATGTGGGTTTTGGATAATTAATGACAATCAAATTAGGGACTAACAAGTTTATTCAAGATGTATTTGCAGGTGTTAGTCCATTAAAAGATTAAACATTGACATTTGGTGATATGAGCACCCCTAAATTTTCTATGGATGGAAGGCGCTTCGACTCAATTGGTTCACATTTTTAATTTTAAAATTGAGTCATAGGAAACGCCTTACTATCAAGAAGGATACAAAATAGACTAGCTAGATGTGGTTAGAAGTGCTCTTGTCGATTATATATATGCGCTTGAGAGACACACTGCACTCATACACACTTAGAAAATATATAGTGTTTTCTACGTGCACCAGTAGTACCAGTGTCTCTCCACCAATAGTACTGGTCTGCTCGACTGCGCGCTCAAGGTTGCGCAAAGTTGCGCACAAGTGAACTACCGGTAGTACCAGAGTTACAGCGGTAGTACCGGTCTAGACCGGTAGTACCGGTGGAAACCCGGTAGTACCGGTAAGTCATTTTTGCGCACGTCTTTGGCGCAGCCTCAATGGTCGGTTTTGGAGGACTGGTAGTACCAGTGAGACATCACCGGTAATACCGGTAGTCGTTCTGAACTATAGAGTATATATTCTTCTCTCCTCCACTTCTAACCGTTACCCACGCCATTCTACTCGTTCCCCATCTGAGAAAAGAGCTCCCAAGCATTGACTCACCCATTCTCTCTCTCTCCCTCTTTGCTCCTAGCCTTCAATCCTTGCAAGATTAGAGCTAGAGAAGTGAGATTTGAGAGTGGGAGGCTTCGATCTATGACTTGAGCACTTCGATCCATCGTCTTGCCGGTTTGTTTTGCATTTGTTACTCTTGGGTTCTTGGAACCCTAGTCGGCTAGGCGTTCTTCGTGGTTGCCCGTGTTGAACCATTTGTGAGGGCGTCTCAAAGTGTTTGTAATCACTCTCTCTTAGTGGAAATCTCAAGGTAGCCTTCGTGGTTGCTTGAGGGAGGAGACCTTCATGGTCGGACCTTAGTGGTCACCTCAACAACGAGGACGTAGGAACTCCTGTGTGGGGATTGCCGAACCTCAGGATAAATATTGTGTCATGCGTGCTTGTTGCTGTGGTGGTAGCTTCGACTACCCTTGCTCTTGTGTTTGCTTGTGTTCTTCCTCCCTACCCCCTATTCTTAGGTCGGAAGGCCTGATCTGCAACTTGGGAAGGAGCCAAGCTTTGGGAACCTTAGCATCATCAAGGAGTGTGGGGTAACACTTGGATCCGAAATCAAAACTCAATTTACTCTGATTTCGTAGCCTCTATAGGTCATCAGTAGTACCGGCTTGTCGGCACCGGTAGTACTGGTTCTCATAGACCGGTAGTACCGCTCCAGACAAACCAGTAGTACCAGTTGGTATTTAACTTCTGCAGTTGAGTTTTGAGTTTTAGGTTTTTAAATAGGCCTATTCACCCCCCTCTAGGCCAATTAGATCCTTTCAATTGGTATCAGAGCTTTGGTCCCTAGGATAAATGCTTCACCGCGTGAGGAGTAACATTGGCCAAAATGGATCCGGAAACATAAAAGCAAATTGTTGATCACCGCATCCCTGCAGCTGCAACAACAAGAGCAATTGACCAAGATGCAAGAGCAACTAGACAAGATGCACCAGCTTCTAGATAAGAAGAATCAAGAGTCAACTAGTGAAAGTGGTGGTGGTGATGCAAGCAAGACACCAAAGAGCTACAACAAGGCCAGGTTTGATTATAGTGGATCAAGCAAGAACAACAATCCTACCTTGCCGATGATCAATCCCGGAAAGCCACCTCCATTTAATGGTATAAGGTACACCGATTGGGCTCATAGGATGAAGTTACATCTTATAGCCGCAAGATGTTGGGAAGTAGTGGATGTTGGTGTCAATCCGCCTCAAGATCCTAATGAGTGGTCACCCGAAGATGAAAGAGACTTTCACCTTAATGCAACGGCGGCAACCTTGATCTTGCAATACCTCACTCCGGAAGACAACAACAAGGTTAATGGTATGGTCAATGCAAAGCAAATTTGGGACACCTTGAAGGTATCATTTGAAGGAGACAAACGTGTGAGAGTTGAAAACATTGAGCTCTTACAAAGCAAGATTGAAAACTTTAGATTGATTGAAGGAGAAACAACAAAGGCTATGTTTGATAGATTCATGACCTTAATCAACAAGATTAGAGCACTTGGGTCAACAAGATGGGATGACAACTCCACCGCAAGGAAGCTATGTAGAGTGTATAGACAAAAGAATAATATGCTTGCTTCGGTTATCATGGAGAAAGACAACTATGACACAATAACACCTCAAGAGATGCTTGCAAAGTTGATGCATCATGAAGTCTTGGATGATGAAGCTAAGGAAGCAATTAGTCAAAGGAAGAGCATTGCCCTCACGGCATCACATGGAAGTGAATCAAGTCATTGTAACAAGGGATGTTGTGAGCATAGACACAATGACAATGACAATGACAATGACAATGACAATGATGATGATCTTGATGAAGAGCAAGCTTTCTTGGTGGGGAACTACAAGAGATTTTTGAAGATGAAGAAAGAGAAGATGATGAGAAGTGGTGGAAACAAGCAATACAAGAAGAGGTTTTGCTATGAGTGTGGTGATGTTGGTCACTTTGTGGCCGATTGTCCCAACAAAGGCAAAAAGTCAAGATTCAACAAGCAAGGTGACAAGAAGTACAAGGACAAGAAGAGAGGTGAAGCACATCTAGGTCAAGAATGGCAATCCGATGATAAAAGTGAAGATGACAATGATAATGAGAAGAAGAGTGTGGCCGCTATTGCTATACATGAGATGTCTTCTTCTACCAAGAGCTTCACCGACAACACTACATCTACATCTCTCTTCACCAACACTTCTTCATCACCTAGACTCTTCACCAACCTCTCCGACAATGACTGTGATACTCCTACTTGCCTTATGGCAAAAGGAGATATGGTACAACTTGACTCTCCTACACCTACCACTAATGAATGTGTTAGTGATGATCAAAATGATGAAAACTATGCCTCTAATCTCATCAAAAGATATGGCAAAGCTGTTGCAACTAAAATCTTAAAGCTAATATATGCTAAAGATAAGCTTGAGTCATGCATTGAGTCGCAAGGGGAATTGCTCCTAGAAGAAAGGAAGAAGACCCAAGGACTTGAGGCATGTCTCTCTAAGGAAAAGGAGAAGGTTGAGAAGTTGAGCGTAGAATTGTCTTTAGCCATGGATGCTAATGAGCGCTTGGCTAAGGAACATTCTTCACTTAATGAATCTTTGGCTAGTCTAAAGAATGATCACAGTTTGGCTCAAGAAAGCCTTACAAGCTTGACAAATAAATTTCATGAGCTTGAACTAAACTATGACAAATTTTGGAATAGCACTTCTACCATTTCTAAGGATGCCAAAGCCTCAACTAGTCAAGGTTGTGAAAGATGCTCAAATGTTGATATAAATGCTTGTGTTACTAACCTTGATGAGTTAGCAAAGAAGGACAAGGAGATTCAAAGGTTAAACACAATTGTCAAGATAGGTTGCAAATGCAAGGATAAGAAACCGGCAAATGTGTTTAAGACATCAAGGCACCCCATCATTAAGGATGGCCTCGGCTACAATAGGTATAATGGTAAGGCAAATGGAAGGAATATGGTGAATGGGGTGGCTTGTGTGAAGTTCAACAAGGGTGTGCCACTTGTTGACCTTATCAACAAGGTGAACAATGTTGCTACACCTACAACTCCACTTGTCAACAACAAGAGCAACAAAAAGAAGCAAGTGGAGGTGCCCAAGCAACAAGTGCCTATTTCATGAAATCACATTTGTGATTACATGTGTTGTTGGGACAAGGATGGCAAGATTGTTATGAAGTATGTGGGCACCCTCAGGAAGAGACAAATCTTGAGAAGTGTTTGGGTGCCCAAGTCTTATGTGTCTAACCCCTTAGGTTCCATCTCGGGACCTAAACCAAAAGCTTAATCTTGTTTTGTAGGAATATTCCTCTGGTGGGCCAAGTTGGGTGCTTGATAGTGAATGCACCAATCATATGGCCGGAGAGAAGAACATATTCACCTCCTTTCAACCAAATCAAATCATAAGTGAAAGGATTGTCTTTGGTGACAATAGTAAGGGAGACATCCTTGGTTTGAGTAAAATTGCTATCTCAAATGATAATTCCATTTCCAATGTATTACTTGTATATTCATTGGGATACAATTTGTTGTCTGTCTCACAATTTTGTGAGAAGGGTTACAATTGTCTCTTTACGGATAAGGGTGTGGAAGTCTCTAGAAGATCGGATTCCTCTATTGCTTTTACGGGTCAATTAAAGGGCAAGCTCTACCTAGTTAATTTCTCATCTAGTAGAGTGGGGTCTGAGACTTGTTTAGTGGCAAAATCTAGCATGGGCTGGTTATGGCATCGTCGACTAGCACATGTTGGCATGAGAAACTTGGCCGACCTTCAAAGAGGTGAACACATCCTTGGACTAACAAATGTTTCTTTTGAGAAAGATAGAATTTGCAGTGCATGTCAAGTGGGTAAGCAAGTTGGAGCCAAGCATCCCGCCAAGAACATCGTCACTACTACAAGGCCACTTGAGTTACTTCACATGGATCTATTTGGACCCAATGCTTACATAAGCATTGGAGGTAACAAATATGGTTTTATAATTGTTGATAATTTTTCTCGCTTCACTTGGATGTTCTTTTTGAAAGATAAAAGTGAAACCCAAGGAATCTTCAAGAAGTTTGCAAGAAGAGCATAAAATGAGTTTGAAGTGAAGATCAAGAAAGTGAGAAGCGACAACGGGACGGAGTTTAGGAACACCAACATTGAAGCATTTCTTGATGAAGAAGGCATCAAGCATGAGTTTTCAGTTCCATACACTCCACAACAAAATGGTGTTGTGGAGAGGAAAAACCAAACACTCATTGAAGCCGCAAGAGCAATGTTGGATGAGTACAAAATTTCAGAGAAAGATTATTGGGCGAAAGCGGTCAACACAGCATGTCATGCCATCAACGGCTTGTACCTGCACAAGATAAGCAACAAGACCGCCTACGAGCTCCTAACCGGTAAAAAGCCTAAGGTGGATTACTTTAGAGTTTTTGGATGCAAGTGTTTCATACTTAATAAGAAATCCAAAAGCTCTAAGTTTGCACCAAATGTTGATGAAGGGTTCTTACTTAGTTATGGTACTAACGAACATGGCTACCATGTTTTCAATGAGGCCACCGGCCAAATTGAAATAGCGGTAGACGTGACTTTTGATGAAAGCGACGGCTCTCAAAAGGAGCAAGTCAATGCTGAAATTATAGGCAAAGAAGAACCATCTCATCAAATGATCAAGAAGCTTGCCACCGGTGAAGTTAGACCCATTGAAGATGAAGATGATGATGTGCATGTGCAAATTCCTCATGATCCAAACATGCATCATGGGTCAACCAATGCCCATGGTGATGCTTCCACCTCAAGAAGGGGTCATGACTTAAGAGAACAAGCTAGTCAAGATCCACCACAAGCTCAAAGAGACAACCAAGGTGGTGATCAAGACAATCAAGATCTTGATCCTCCAATCAATCAAGACAATGAAGATGAAGATGATGGTCCAATCCAAACAAGAACAACCATCCCTCACCCAAGAGTTCATCAATCCATTCAACGGGACCATCCCATTAATAGCATATTGGGAGACATACAACGAGGGGTAATAACACGCTCTCGTTTTGTAGCTTTTTGTGAGCGTTACTCTTTTGTCTCTTCCAAATTGCTAGAAAGGGTGGAGGATGCTTTGAAGGACCCGGATTGAGTAATGGCCATGCAAGAGGAGTTGAACAACTTCACTAGGAATGAAGTCTGGTCCTTGGTGGAGAGGCCCAAGCAAAATGTGATAGGCACCAAATGGGTCTTCCGCAACAAAGAAGATGAGTATGGCGTGGCCACAAGAAACAAGGCACGGTAGGTTGCTAAAGGTTTCACTCAAATCGAAGGTTTGGATTTTGGGGACACCTATGCACCCGTAGCTAGGCTTGAATCTATTCGTATATTACTTGCCTTAGCTGCTCACCATGATTTCAAGTTGTTTCAAATGGACATGAAAAGTGCATTCCTCAATGGCCCCCTCTCTGAAACCGTGTATGTGGAGCAACCACCGGGTTTTGAAGATCCACATCATTCCGATCACGTCTACAAGCTTGACAAAGCGCTCTATGGGCTTAAGCAAGCCCCTAGAGCTTGGTATGATTGTCTCAAGGACTTCCTACTCAAACAAGGGTTTGAGATTGGGAAGGCCGATCCCACTTTATTTACTTGCAAAGTCAATAATGATATCTTTGTATGCCAAATATATGTCGATGACATTATATTTGGTAGTACTAATGCGGCTTTTTGTGAGCAATTTAGTAGGATCATGACAAAGAGGTTTGAGATGTCCATGATGGGGGAGTTGACATACTTTCTTAGATTTCAAATCAAGCAACTCAAAGATGGCACGTTCATAAGTCAAACCAAGTACACCACCGACATGCTAAAGAAGTTTGACATGGACAAAGCCAGACCCATGAAGACACCAATGCCTACAACTGGACATCTTGACCTTGATAGAGACGGCAAGGTCGTAGATCAAAAGGTATATCGCTTCATGATTGGATCCTTTGCTTTATCTTTATGCATCTAGGCCCGATATTATGCTTAGTGTGTGCATGTGTGCAAGATTTCAAGCTAATCCGAAAGAATGTCTGTTGACACCAATTTTGGCATACCCAGAAATGTGTGAAAATATTTATACCATATTAAATAAAATGGTATAGATCAAGTTTCATCAAAATATGATATAGGCACATAAGGAATAATATAATATCCCTAAAGAGGAAAAGAAAGATAAAAAAAAAGAAAAAAAAGGTGACACATATGAAACTTCATATAGCGCGTAGGATCCGCGTCTTCTCAGCGCTCCTGGTTACTGCACATATACGCCCAGCCAATCACCTTGCGTCTTCCGGCACCCTCCGTCTCCCTCCACTCCAGGCCGCGTGGCTTTCTTGTATGTACATATGCATGAGCGTGCCCAGGCCATGACAAATAAACATGTGCTTTATATCAGCAAAGTAATAGAGTGACAAAAGCACAGCAATTACAGGTCCCGAAGATACACCCGGCCGTAAATACATACACTGCATACGCATGGATTAAAACATGATCATGCAACGTAAAGTACGCGTGGTGTATATACCTAGCGTGCAGCGCTACGTACGCCGGTCAGGAGACAAACCACTCTCTATTTTCCTTAATTAAATTAATTACTTCAATCTAAAGATAAACAAGTGGCCTACAAGCCATGGAGAGGGAGCAGCAGGTCTCGATGTGTTCCCCGTTTGACCAAGTCCAGGACCGAGTCGACGAAGGCAACTTCCACGATCACACGTTCTCCGCTCTCCGCCAGCGCGCTGTCAACTATTCAAATTCTCGTGCCGGCGTCATTAGCAAAGGAAAATTAAAACAAAGGAGCGCCAAATGTCCTGGCAACTGCATCTCTGCTACTGGCCTATAAATACAGGACTCTCGGCCAGCCGTAGAAGACTCCCCGCTCTCCAATACCAAGTGCCGCCAGGCTGCCTCCCTGTCTCGCCGCTGTAGACACAGACAGACGCCGCTAGGCTGTCACTCTGCCGCGCTAACCGCCCACCAGAGAAGCCAACCAAGCGAAGTAGACGCCGGAGCGGATCGCTGCAGCAAGCCGCAGCGCTCTCGAAGGATTTCGAGAAGGTGAGAGGCCGCATGGCACATCTCTGATCCCATCCTGCTTCTCATCTCCGGCCGTCTCATCTACAAGCGTCGTCATCGGCAACTTCGTCGGCGAGCCTTGCGTCCTCTATTCTGGTACCAGGGCCAGTGAGGACGGTGCTCCATACATGGGCGTCATGCCTCGGTAAAGGTATAAGAGCCAAATGGCCGCGCTATGCGCATGGGCTTTTGAAATTTAGGTTGGAGGTGCTTTGGCTCCAACCCGATTATGTTCATGGTGCAAATTTGGTTGCACGCGATGTAGCTCCAACCCGGTTAAAGGTTCATGGTAAATTCGGTTTGGACGCGTTTTGGCTCCATCCCAATAAGTTTGTGTTGATCACGGCCACGGTTTTGCTGGCCTATATCTGCATTCATACGGTTCATAGAAGAAAACAAATTTTGCATGCCACAATCACCAAGGTTTTGCATGCCAAAAGATAAAGCCTTAATTAAAACTGATAGACGAAACAGCGGTGTTGTCTTGCATCCTGCACTTGTGCATTACGACATGTCTCCTGGTTGGGCTTATGTGCTCAGTACCAATCAAGTTGCATGCTCAAAATTTAAAACGCTTAATTAAATCAATGAACCGAGTAAAAGATGTTGCATATGTGCAAACCATAGGTTAGCTAATTAGCATCACTCTCGCCAAAATACAAACTAGAACGGCGGCATGATCAAACCGCCTATACCACATAGACAAAGTCAATTAGTGTTGCATTAAAATCAACACGGCTCATTTACATATACTTGATAGATTATGCAGTGATAAAATCAAATATCCACTCCCATGGTCTTAACCTAATTAAAATTAGGAAGCATATAAGAAAACCTGCACACCATGTCGTGGTCATGCCGGGGAGTCAAATATATCTAATCATGCATTAGATGAAATTACTCCGTTTTAAATTACGGCTAGACCATACAAATAAACTCAAATAAATTGATTTCATCATATCAAATTCTATACCATGATCGCCCATGCTAATTAATCTACTGCATCGCCAAACTTCATCGGCAACTCTTCAGCGTCGATAATTGCTGGCCTATGCCGCTGCAGATGAGCAGCGTGTATGGTCTTACCCCAGTAAAAGGTAAAAGAAACTGTGGTGGCTGCGCTATGCGCTTGGGCTGCGAGCCCTGGTAAAAGGTTGGCCAACCGTGCCATGACCGCGCTTTGCACATGGGCGACGATATGCCCTGGTGAAGGTACAAAAGGCCAGCAAATGTGCCTCGGTGAAATTTGGGTCCGACGCGCTGTGGCTCCACCCTGGTTTTGGTTCACGGTGCAAATTTGGTTGGACGTGATCTTGGCTCCAACCCGGTCAAAATCCATGGTGTCAAATTGGTGGACGCGCTTTGGCTCCACCCGGTTCATGGTAAAATTGATATGGACGCGAATTGGCTCCGTATTTAAACAAATCTACGTGTGTTTTGGCCGCGACAACGCCAGTCCGTTCATATCCTGCATCAAAGAAAATAAAGAACTTGCATGCTACTGCCATGAAGACAGATCATGCGTCGGTTTCTATCAAATCTAAGAAACAATCATACGTGCAAATGAAATTATATATAAAAAAAACAAGACATTGACAACGTACTGCATATTCAGTCCGTTAGTTAGGCACATACATATCATGTAACATGCCATTAGCTTTGGCCAGCATCCGCTGTTTACACAAACCTTGCATGCCGCACAATCATCAAAGATCATGTGTTGACATAATCAAGTCATAAATAAACAAAAAGAAAAGGTTGTGCGTGTTATGCTTCGTTAGCTAGCACCTCCCTTGCACAAACCCAAAACTTATCTTGCATGCCTCGCTTTGCATGTACAACGACAGGATTGAATTAAAGAACAAGATGCTAAGTTGGTGTTGCATCAAAACTGTCACATCTGCCGCACCATGCAAATAGAAGCAAAAGCTAGCGTAAAGATTGCATGCATCTCACATCTTAATTACGTTGCATTCACCCAAAACAGGTGGATTTAAATAAATAGGAAACTGAACAAAATTAGTTTCTTCGTGCCAAATATCATGTCATGACCGCTAGTGCTAATTAGCCTGCTGCGGCGCCATGGTAAAATAAAATAATCAAATGTTACAAACACATGAACTTAGTCCAAACTAAATAGGCTTTGTCATATTCATCATAATTCCCACACATGTCATCTATGCTCGATATAGGTTCTCCAGGCCAGGTGCTAGGCATCCTAAGTAAATCAAATGTTGCATCTTAGCTGATTGCACCCATAAGGTCATGTTTAACTAAGTCATTAAAATATATCAAATTAGTAGCATCGTACCATAGATGACATCCATGAACGGGCATCCATAAATACTTTGGCTTAGCCCAAATAAAATATTGCACCATATGCTGAATACATCCATGAACGGGCATCCCAAAACATGCTAAATCATGATCTTAAATGATCTAAGAAGACTATGTCAAAATTAGTCTTCAAAGTAAATTACGTGCATACATCCATAACACAATGCACTAAATAAATGATCCGGCATGCATACGTGCCGCACCACATATAACACATGAATTAAGTACATGCATATCATGGGTCGCCAGAAAGCTAAGCAAGCTAGCGACCAATCGTATAAGGAGTATATGTTAGCTCCTCAATGAATGAAAATGTCATGCTTACAAGAAATGACAGTTATCAAGTTCAAGTCTATGCCAAGCATGCATATTCATCGATCTACGGCTACAAGATTGAAGACCTTGTTTTCTTTGTAGTTTGTAATAGGAAGCTATATGATGTAATTTTATTTTTCATGTACTCATGTTGGAACTCTTAATCAGGGGTGTTCTCTACGGAGATGTAATTAACATAATTTTTATGCAAATATACGAATTATGGAAGTATGGACTCGCAACACATGTTCTGTTATTTTTGTCCCAATTAAATTTAACCAAAATCAAATTTGTCTCTGCTGACGCGGAGGCGGGTCATAGCCGCCCATTTCCCCGCCATCAGATTTATACCATTTTATTTAATATGGTATAAATATTTTCACACATTTCTGGGTATGCCAAAATTGGTGTCAACAATGTCATCTCATAGCCGTTAAGAGAACTTTTCGGTATCTTGTGCTCACTCCTAATCTTGGCTTGTGGTATCTCAAGGGCTCCACTTTCACTCTACTTGGCTATTCCGATTTGGATTATGCTGGTTGTAGGGTAGAGCAGAAGAGTACATCTAGGACATGCCAATTTCTTGATAGGTCCTTGGTGTCATGGAGTTCTAAGAAGCAAAACTCCATTGCCTTATCCACCGCTGAGGCCGAGTATGTGGTAGCCGGTGCTTGTTGTGCCCAACTACTTTGGATGAAGCAAACCTTGAGAGACTTTGGTTGTGTGCAAAGCAAGATTTCTCTCTTATGTGACAATGAGGGAGCAATCAAGCTAGCCGACAACCACGTAAACCACTCTAGAACAAAGCACATAGACATCCGCCATCACTTCTTGAGAGACCACTAAGCCAAAGGAGATATTGTAGTTCAACATGTGAGAACCAAATTCCAATTAGCCGATATCTTCACAAAGCCTCTAGATGAGTCAAGATTTTGTGCTTTCAGGCGTGAGCTCAATATCGTTGATCCTCGTAACGTGGCTTGACATCTTGTGCACACTTGTTTGCCATAGAGTAAGACAAAAACTCTTGAGAAAATGTTGTATGCAAATTTCAAAATCTAATTTCAACATCTCGAATATGTCCATTGTTATGTACTGGTTTCATGAAATCTGAACATGTTTGAGGTGGTTCAGGTTTGCTACATGTTCACCACCCTGTAGAATTTCTTGTGCTGTAAATTTGAACCACCGGTAGTACCGGTGTGCTGGACCGGTAGTATCGGTTTCACCGGTAGTACCGCTCCAACCCCGGTAGTACCGCTAGTTCAAATTTGTGCACCGTCGATCTGCGCAGACCTGACCAACCGATAGTACCGGTCCTTCCCGACCGGTAGTACCGCTTGACCAAATAACCGTGGTATAAAAGGGTCGCGCAGTGACTTTTTGTTGACCTTTCTATTTTCTCACCCCGTCTTCTACCTGACGGCGGTGGCGGCGGCGCACCCACCCCTCCCACCCTGATCTCCCTCCTCCTCCGGCCAAACTTGAATCCTTTTGAGGGGAAGGCCTCCCTTTCCTTGGAGATCATCTCGGTGGTACCGGTGGACCTTGGGGATCGCAGATTCGGCCTCTTCTCTTCGAGCAATGAGGTACAACGGTTCAATCGCCCGATCTACCAATGTACCTTGTTCTAAGTCGTTTCCTCGCTCTTGCTACTTCCTCTTAGGCTCTACAGGTGATTGGGATGCTTCTTGTGCGATTTCCACGGTTGATTTGGTGGGGGCAAGGGGGAGGTGCCCTGCACAGTAACCACCGGTAGTACCGGTGGTACTGCACCGGTAGTACCAGTGTGCTGTGGACAGCACCCCCCCTCATGAACCCCTCATCTCAATCGTTTGTCGCATCCCCACTGTATCTAAGACATATGCCCTGCCCTTGTGTCGTTGCAGCATGGAGCCCCTTCGCCGTAACCCCAAGCGTGATGCCACTCGCCGTCTCTCTAGCGGTGATGGTGCCGAAAGAGAAGGAAGCTCAAGGGCTGTTCGTGGGCGTGCTGCTGTCCAGATAGCGGGTCATGGACAGTGGCGCCCTGCTGCTGGTGATGGTGATGCCGAACCTAGTGTGGCCGCTCTGCTCCACACCCACACCAAGCGGAACCCTCCTCATCATCACAGCGATGTTGTCCATGGTCAAGAATCCGATGACCCCATTTAGGTTGAGGGGCGTGCTATTGATCCTCGGGTTGTTCAGCACTCTCCAATCCGGATTGGTCTTGCCACCACCAACCGCACTATCCCCTACCACCTGAACCACTACCATGCTTCGATGTGGCGTCCCGATGTAGGGGCTGACATGCCTCATCTACCCATTGACTACTCCCACCGGCTGCAGGATTTGAGGACTCAGCGTGGCGAGAACCCTACATATTTGTCAAGTTTCAGGGGGTGGATGAGAGGTTTTGGTCTCAGTTCCACAGTGACTACTATAACTCAATTCTCTACCAAGATGGTAAGCGTGGAACCAAACCTCCTCTCTTCATTCATAAGTATGCGGTTCTAAAGAAGCTGAGGGAGCACCAAAATGCTGAAGTTGATGCCATGCTTAATCAATTGGATGAGTGGCGCATTTTGCCTCTTATGACCTTCCAGCACGATTGGAATGAGGAGATTCTCTGTCAGTTCTGGGCCTAGCTTTGGATTGATCATGAGAACAAAGTGCTTCATTGGATGTCCCAAGGTACTCACTACAGGGTGGACTACATCACTTTCTCTCACTTGCTTGGGTTTGATCATCATGATAGGGGTGCACCTGCCTTGTCTGACATATTCTACAATGGCATCAACACTGATGACTTGAAGGCAGCTCAAATGTACAAATATGAGGATTTGGCCGATGGCAAGACCACCTTTCTGAAGCCTGCTTTCTTTGCTCTCAACAATCTCATCCGAGCTTCTATTGACCCTAAGATTGGAGATCAGGACAACCTCCATGCAGATGCTGCCAAGATCCTTTGTCGTTTTGGAGCTGGTGGTGGTCGCTTCAGTGATTCTAACTTCACGTGGTACAAAATTGCAGATGTGGCTGTGGATTCTCACAAGTCACTACCTTATGCTCCTTACCTCATGTATATCATTGAGCAGGTAGTTGGCTATGAGTTTAGCCATGACACCAAGCATGCCTCCTACACGCCAAAGCTTCTGGCTCCTCGCACACCCAAGGATGCTCCTGCTTCTACTTCAGCTCCTTCTCCTGCTGTAGCTGATGCTCCTCAGCATGGTGGTACTAATGATGCTCCACTTGGTGGTGCTCCTGTTGCTCCTCCTCCACCTCGAGGTGAGTGCTGGGAGTCCTACACCAAGTTTGCTTTCAAGAAGTTCTTGGCGTACTTTTGCTACACGACGAAGAGGATAGATGAGCGCCTTTGCCGCCTGGAGGAGCAAGCCAATCTTGCTCCTGTCTCTCCCCTTTGTGAGTTTCCTGACCCCTATGCTCAGTATGATGAGATGTATGGCTCTTCTTCTGGTGCTGCTGCTGCTGGGGGTCAGGGTGAGGACACTAGTGCTCCGGCGGACTTTGTGGTTGGTAGTGAGATATACCATGTGGAGCATGTGTACCCTCTCACTCAGTCGCGCCCGGCCTCCACTGCTGCCTATGATGACCACTTTGCCACTGCGGATGAGATGACCAAGACTAGTGACTTCACCAGTACTGAGGCGGTTTCTGGACCTTCTACTTCTTCTGCACCTTTTGGGAGGAGCCGCTACAACCACTACAGCGACAGTGAGGGCTTCTCGGACTACTAGTGGCTACCCTTTCTACCCTTGCCGTTTATCATGGCCTACCCTTTTTAGCACTTGATGCCAAAGGGGGAGTGTTAGGCTTTTATCATGATGTAATAGGGTAGTTAAAATTCGGTTATGTAATAACTCTATCTTAGTGGTGAACTTCGAACTTTTTGTGTGTTGGATGATTGTAAGCTAAACACCTATGCTTATTCGCTATATCATGCTTGTGTTAGCTTACTTGATATTGTGATGGTGCAATGTTGTTTTAGAATGGTTATGTTGGTTTTAAGTCCTTTTCCTTCTTGCATAACCATTCAAGTTCTCTTATTTCATTCTTTGTGATATATCTTGTCATTTTGCATCATAGTATCTTGCTTATCACACACATTTAGGCACCTCACAGATTGCAAAATTTAGGGGGAGCTTGCTCTTAATGTATGTCATCTTGATTTGTATCAAGAGTTGAAATTCCAAATCCAATGCATACATTAAGGGGGAGCTCAACTTAAATTTTGGAATTCAAAAGCTTCAATTCTTTCAATTATTTGTAAGCCTAAGTTGGTTGTCATCAATTACCAAAAAGGGGGAGTTTGTAAGTGCATTCGCCCCCGATGTGGGTTTTGGATAATGACAATCAAATTAGGGACTAACAAGTTTATTCAAGATGTATTCGCAGGTGTTAGTCCATTAAAAGATTAAACATTGACATTTGGTGATATGAGCACCCCTAAATTTTCAATGGATGGAAGGCGCTTCGACTCAATCGGTTCACATTTTTAATTTTTAAAATTGAGTCATAGGAAACGCCTTACTATCAAAAGGGATGCAAAATAGACTAGCTAGATGTGGTTAGAAGTGCTCTTGTCGATTATATATATGCGCTTGAGAGACACACTACACTCACACGCACTTAGAAAATATATAGTGTTTTCTGCGTGCACCGGTAGTACCTGTAACAGAACCGACCAAATTATAAGAGCACAAGTACAAAAACAAGCGCCAAAACGCTCAAATTTTTGAACTTGAGCCCATATAATCCCGGTAGTCAATCGAAACCATGAAGGATTTCAAACCAACTCGCTTACAACCAAGATTGCATCATTCAACATAAACGCATCACACGATATATTTCACAAGTAGTTCGGAATTAAACTTACAACGCCACAGAGTCGCAATTATTACAAACCAAGTTTATAAAGTAGCGAAAGCATAAACACACACACTTAGTTCGAATACCACTGCTAGTCTTATAGATCAACATCCCACAAAAACATTAAGAGAAGTAAACTAAAAGACGATCACGCCCGAGTGATCTAGTCCTCATCACCCGCCAGGTGGAGGCAATTCTTGCAGAAGCCCTGATATAGCATGTCATCTGCAACAGGAGGGAATAAACCCTGAGTACGGGAATGTACTCAGCTAGACATACCCGTCGAAACGGAAAATAAAAGACACCAAGGATCATGTAAGGCTTTCTTAAAGTGGAGCTGGCTGACATCATGTTTTGCGGAAAAGCATAAGTATTAATAGCTCTTTTAACCTGTGCTAGCAGTTATTTTTAGCATTAACCTGTCAGCTATCTTAGCACTTGTACTAAACAATCATCTGATGATTAAGCAAACAATAATAACCATAGCAGGTATAAATTTGAGGCAACATATACTTCATCATCCAATTAACCATTGGTTCAATTAATGAGATCTACGTTGCCGCTGCTCAAGTCAAGTGCTCACTAACCGGGAGTGATGACGATTCAAATCGAGTTCCTATCCAGCTGGAGGGGTATTTCTAACACAAACCGCGCAGAACCCTCGGTAGGGTCACACAAGTCACCTTTGGTATAGTTCAGGAAAGCGCGGGTTCGACTGATGCCGCATCCCCAAGGGCAACACTCTGCTAGGTGATAGGGACTCTAACCCCCCTTGGTCTCACGCCAATGTCCCCAAGCACATCCTTACTTCCTCCAGGATGTGACCTACCCTTCGATTCCCAGCCTGAACCGTATTACTCGACTTCATAGTCGGAATGGCTTATCCGGCCAACTAAGTGTTAGACTGTGTTCAACATGACTCAAGGACGTACAACGATCGGTCCTTAAACGACTCAGATGGGCATAGCTTCGCACCCAAGACGTAAAGTGTCTTGCGGCTGCACTATCAAACTCCCGCCCGGTCTCAATTCATTTTTCAGCATGGTTCATTTCTCATGATAGCAAATATAGCCAACCGTGACCCACTTCATCTAAATCTCGCGGATGACCGGAAATCACCCGACTTCTATCGCACTAAGCAGGGCTAAGCATTAACACATGCCTAAACTTAAATTGGGATTCAAGTGCGATATCTGGACAAGGATAGATATAATGCAACAAGTGTTTTCACTCAACTCCTACAACTTAATGCCATAAACAAGTAAAAGTACTCAATGATTGATATATAAAGATTGGGTCAGCATGCACCGGGGCTTGCCTTTCAGGAAAGAAGAAGGGCGATGGTCAGGGCACTCGGGTAGCTCTTCTTCGGGAACTCCTTCGCCGATTGGCACCTCGGCCTCCGCCGGTTGCTCCTGCTCCTCCGGAAGTACTTCCTCGAATTCCAGAAGTGTCACCCCCTCCGGAACACCTATTGCATGAATGCACAAATGAATCTCATGGATGCATAAAAAGGAATGCAACGTGTGTAGAGAATGCAAATGTAAACTACACCAACACTAGTGCTCTATTCAAATCGCTTTACAACATGTGCATATATCTTCTCTGGTAGAGAAGTACTTACCTAATCTATACAACCTAATGTACAATTGTTCTTCCTCAGCTAAGGGCCTAATACCTAACAATCAACAAGAACAACATTACTTAAGCTTATCACAAACCTAAACATAATACAACACAATAAAAATCTGGACAGCAGATAAGTATTTTAACCATAACTAGAGATCCAAAAATCTAAATGATATAATACAAGACAATCTAGAAAGATTATAACATGATCTACAATTCATTTTTAGACCTCAAGACTGGATTCCTAAGTCTACCTACTCGAATTCCCAAAGTTCCAGAACTCTACCCTCTCCAAACAGAGAGAAGTCATTTCTGGACAGTCACTTCAAACAACTGTAACTGCTAAACTACTAGGCCAAATACCACCAATTTTTGACACAAGCTAGTTTAACAAGTTTACTACCACTTTAGTATTCACAAGATTCCCAGCAAACATATTTTTCAAGGCCTAAACCCAAAAATACGACCAGCTGTCCAGAGAACCTAGAAATATGAAAATTAAATATTTACTCATGTGTCAAACTACTCCTATGACCAAACTAATGCTACTACTAGGTCACACATGACATCAAACCACCAGAAAGTAAGGTATGTTCACCCAAGTCATTTATTTTAATCCCTTTCTTAATTTAATTAATTAATTAAGTAGAAAATTAAACTTATATGCAAACCACTCAGAAAATTCTACAAAAATTACAGGGGACTCTATGCAATACCAGGAGGCTACTATAAAAAGTTGAGCCAAAGTTATTCAAATAAACTCCCTAATCAAAATTCACAAGCTAGAAAGGCAGATTTTTGCATAATTAACAAATCATAATGAAAAGTGTCAAACAACAGAAACAATATTTTTCTTAGCAATCTTAGTGAACTAGGACATTCTCCATAAAATTTCATGAGCATTGCACATACAGAAAAATTATGAAAACTCCTTCAATTATCTCCAAATATAAAATGACAACAACATAACATGAAAACTACTCAAGCAATAGCAATCAAATTTTTACCCGAGCTAACTTAGACATGAAATAGCACACCCACCAAATTTCATAATTTTTGGAGCAATAGAACTCAAGTTATCAAATTCACAATTTTGCATCTATTTTTAAACACATTTCAAATATCTATTTATATCTTCCAGAATCTAAGCAGCACCTATACATTTGATATTTTTCCTAAATACTACACTTTACAAAGAACTAAACACAATTGGAATCACCACATTTGGATCTATATTTCTTGAGATATGAAATTCACAATATGGCAACCAATTCTGTGAAATAAATAAAGAAAATACAAAAATCAAAATCCTAAACTGACTACTGGGCTGGCCCGCTTAACGCCAGCGCGGCCCAACCCGCGCGGCCTGAGCCAGCTCCCGCCCACGCGAGCGCACCGAGAGGCCGGTCCCACATGTCACCGACAGAAAACAGGGGGGAAAACTCCGGCCGGCGTATCTCACCGCCGGTGACCCGTCTGACGGAGATGAACGCCCAAGCGTGCTCCCCGTGCCACCCTAAATCTAGGCATCCCATTTTCCCTAACTCTACTACACCGGAGCTACCTCGCCATCGTTCATGGCGGACGACGGAGGTAGGCTGCCGTGCTCTGGTCATCTTCGGTGACCAAAACGACAGGACAGGGAGGTGTTGGAATTGATCTCCCACCAACATGGCCCAACGACCACTTGGGACTTGACTCTTGCCCTGATCGGGGGCGTCCAGCCCAAGCACGGCTGGTGGCCCCCCGTCGCCTAGTGCCATAAATAGGAGGTGGGAGCCAGTGGGTAGGGTTGAGGTTTTCACAGCCGCCACTCCACCGTCCTAACCCTAGTCCGATCCGGGAGGCGCTGTCAGCGACGGGAAGCGCCACCACTACACAACAACACCACTGTCTCCCTTTTGTCACCAACGCCATGGGAACGTCGAGCTCCTCCGCCAAGCCGGACGGTTTGCGTCTCTACCGCTCTCTCTTTCTCTACCTCTAAGTCCTCTCTGTTACCCCATGTTTATACAACAGTAAAGATATTACCACTCGATCTACACCTAGGATGATCCAAAGCATATAACATTGGTATCGAGAGCCGGTCTAGTGTGTGGATCCAGTTGGGATAGGAAGAAAAGAAATGAAAAGAAATCAACCGATCCATGTGAATCGGCAAAGAAACCAAACCCTAACCCTACCCTGATCTACCACCGCCGGCGTCTATTGATGCCGTGTGGGAAGCCACCGCTCGCCGAAACTCCATCGGCGCTCGGGAAAAGAACCACGCCGCCACTTCGCTGGCACGCGGGAAGAAGGTCGAGCCGTCAACAGAACCGAAACCCTAACCCTAAGTGGGTCAAAGAAAGGTCGGTGTGGAAGGAGACCTACCTGGGCTCTCCTCACCGCCGGCGCCACCGCCGATGTGTGGCAAAGAGAGCACCGCCACCGCGCGGGATGGACGCCGGGCGGTGAGATCACGCCGAGGGCGTGGTCCTCAGTCTCAGGCACAGGCAAATGGCACCGCCCGCACGGCCGCTCGATGGCGGCAAGCTCTTCCTCGGGAGAGCTCGCGCGCCGGCGAGGGGCCCGACGGCGGCGCTGCGTTCCCCTCATCCGGCGGCCCTTGGTCACCATGGCGGTCGCTGCTCTACTGCGAAGTGGAAAGAGGAGGGAGGAACGGAAATGAAAGAGGAAAGGCGGGCGGGGAGTCGCTGGTGCACGCTCCGGCGCGGCCGTCGCCTCGCCGCCAGAGCAGGCCAACGCCGTTTGCTGCCGCTGCGGCGTGCGGCGAGAGGAAGGCGGAGGAAAGAATAGAAATAAGTCTAGGGTTTCAGGGGTGAGAAGCAGTTGCGGGTTTTGATCTCGCGAAATTGAAGGATGACCGTCAGATCGAGATCTACGGTCGAGAGCGCAGGGCTAGATAAGGCCCAGGTGGGAAGCGACTTTCCTGGCCCAAGCCCAGGTTGCGGCCTGGGCGCGGGGGAGCTCTTGCGCGTGAGAGGGCCACGGGTCGTCGTGGCCTTTGGGCCGCGGCGTTGAGCAGCGCGCGTATGCGATTTCTAGCTGGGCCGCGCGCGAGCGCGTGGACGAGGTTGGGCCGCGAGCAGGCCTCCGACCAAAATGAACAGTAGAATCAGAGTTTAAGTTTTGTTGTTTTTTCAGAAGCATGATTCTGAATTGAATCAAGTTTTGGAGTTGAGACCTCTGTCACAATTTGATCCAACGGGAATTTTAAATTGGAGGAATAGTCAGTTTATTGTTAAGATAAATTATAATATTGTTATTTTCTGACCAACGTTGATGATAACAATATTATAAGTTTATTTAAGAGTTTAAGTTTAAAGAAAATTATGATATTGTTATTTTCTAACCAACGTTGATGATAACAATATTATAATTCTATGATTTTTATATTTAAAGTTTAAATCTCTGATAAATTTTGCATCAAAGTGACCAATTTTCAGAGAATAGATAAGAAACAAGAGATGCTCCAGAGCGAGCAGAATGTAATGTATTTTTATGTTTCCGCTGCAATAATGATGATGATCTTCAAAATTAAATTCGAACCAACGGGAGAATTTAATTTTGAAGATGGTTATAAGATAATTGAGGTTTCATATGTTAATTCTATTTCTGCCCAACGGTGATGTGGAATTAATGTAGAAAAATGTTGTTTTATTCTATTTCTGCCCAACGGTGATATAGAATAGAACATAAAGTTTTATAAGTTTAATGAGCATTATTGATGATTATTGATTAATGTTTTTCAAATAAAGAACTTCATGCCTTTATTCTTGAAGGGTGAAAAGGAAATGAGCTGGGTACTTGTGACTCAGAAGATGAAAAGTGTAATTTTTTGCAGAAAGAAGACCATTGTGTAAGGGACTGCGGTCTCTTTAAAGAATGGCTTCAAAAGAAAAGAATTCTAGGATATTGATCCAAGAAATAGAACATTAAGAGTTTATTTTAAAAGATGCCTTTTATGTACTCCTTATGAAGAAGAATTTAGTTTTTAGTTTTATCATCATGGTAAAAGGTGTAATAAGTAATATAATTTTTTAGTCTTAATCATCATGATTTGAAATGTAATAAGTGACATGCATGTTTAATTTGACCAATGTCGGATTAAGCATGTGTGTTAAAGAGTATTTGGATTTATTTCTAAATTTGATTGAATATGAGCCAATATTGACATTTATGTCCCTTCAAGAAAATTATCTCGCATGGCAGGAAAAAGTTTGTGATAGTACCCGCATGACGGGAAAAGTTTAAGAAAATACCCGCATGGCGGGGTAAAGTTGGCATAGTACTTATGTTAATCAATCTTGCATGGCGGGAGAAATTTGACATAGTATTTATCCTGCATGGCGGGAGAAAGTTGTGATGACTCATGTGCTTTGAGTGTATTCCGCACAGGGAGAAAAGTTTAGGGTAGCTCTTATGCTATCCTAGTATAAGTTTAAGGAGAACAGAAAGTTACAGACGAACCTCAAAATAAGAATGACATGCAAGCGTGACTTGCGAAAGTATTAATGATAAAAGACTCTGTTGAGTTCTTGAAGTGAAATGAGGAAAAAGTGCTCCCAACAAATTAAGAAATAATTTCATTTGCATGATGTAATCATGTGGATGAAGATAGTGATCAAAGTTTCCTCATTCACAAGAGTTCTGAATAGTTTTCAAAATTGTGGTAGAAAAGTTCGTACCACATTTCGAGGGGGAGAAAGGTGAGATCAATTAGGAAAGACAATTAAGAAATATACTTCCCCATAATTCAGACAATGCGATGCATACTAAAGTGATCTATAAAAGATGAATGTGATCGTCGGGGGAGTAAGACGGTCATAATATCGATACCCCTAAATAAAGAAATAGCTAAATTCATGGACCTTTTACAGTTCTAACAGAAAGATAGCATAGTCAGCCAGTATTCATACTGGACGTGTTCAGAGTTATTAAGGCGGTGCTAAATGCGCCATATGAGTTTTATCATATTAAACCTAAAATAAGAAAGTTTGAAGATAGGACAATCTGGGGGAGCATGGTACAAAGAGACCTAACTCCGCAAGGAGGATGAATAATGTAAACAAGGATCTTGTTACACAGGACCTTGTAGAATCAATTGTCTTTTGGCAATAAAGGTCAAAAAAATGCTAGTAGCTGAGGCCCCAGAAAGTCTCAAAGAATAAGAAAATCAGATATTTCTGATGATTATAAAGTATATATTAGTGAAATTCAAATGAGGGTAATCCCACCTAATTTGAAGAAGCCATGAGAGACGTTCACTCGTCCAAGTGGCAAGAAGCGAAGAAAGATGAAATGGAATCCATAATACCAATAATATTTTGGGAACTAGAATAAATTCCTAAGGAGCCAAAACAGTAGGCTGTAATGGGTCTACAAGACAAAATGTGACTCCAAAGGGAATATGTAAAGATGTGGAGCGCGACTGAATCAAAAGTTTTTGCGCGAAGCGAATGAATAGATTACAATGAGTGCTAGTGGCACATCATGATCTGAGTTACATCAGATGAAAGTAAAGACAACATTTTCCAATGGAATTTGTATGAAAATGATTACGTGGCACAACCTAGAGGTTTTGTCATGAAAAGAAAATAACGTAAGGGATGCCACCTGTAGAAATCTCTTATGGACTAGAGCAAATCTCTAGACAGTGGCATTTAAAGTTGAAGAGTCAATTAGAAATTTTAGGTTAAAGAGAATGAGAGGACAATTGCGTTTGTACAAAGTTATAGAATGGGAAATTCATTTCCTAATCCTGTGTTGATGACACCTTAATTGTTAGTAGTGATGTCAATCTACTGCATGAGAAGAAGTTCTTGTCCTCAAGGTTCGATAAGAAAGTTCTCGGTGAAATGTCTCTCGTTATAAGAATTGAAATTCACCGAGATAGAAGAAAAGGGGTATTAAGACTATCGCATAGGCATGCTAAGAAAAGTTTCTAAAGAAATAATGTACCTATGTGGATAAATCTACGTCTGTTCCCATGGTCAAGGGTAATAGTTTTGAGAACTTTAGTGTTCCAAAAAGCAATGTGAGATTGTTATAGATGGACGTCCTATATGCTTCAACTGTTGGAAGCTTAATGAGTACAAAGATAAGACCTTACCCTGACATAGTTCATATATCCGGGTTATTTTGGCAAAAGTCCAGTCCAGAAATAGATCACTGGAATGGAGTTAAGAATGTTGGCCTCATGCTAAGAAAGAACAAGTACTCTCGAGTAGTTGTGGGTACAAATGTTAGATTTTGGCGAGATGTTTAGTGAAACCCACATAGTAGCTAACACTCGTAGTTGGAGTTTTATTGTGGAAAAGCTTCAAAGAAATAGTTTTAGCATCGTCAGTGATGCAATGTTATAGTATAGCATGATATAAGGCTGCGGGACAGGCAAAATGATTAAGGAACTTGTACCCGGAATTGATAATGGTTGTCAACAGCAATAACCATTTAGTAGTTTGCTCCTAAGACAACGGGTCAAGTGTGCTGCCAAACACATTGACATTAAAGTTACACGTTGTAAAGGAGAAAGTCCGGAATCATACTAAAAGGTATTGAGCATATAAGTAACAAGAAAGTGATTGCGGATCCGCTTACTAAAGGCTTACCACCCAGTGTGTTCAGAGAACACACAGTCAACATGGGTTTATGGTATAGCCTATGATTTCCGGACAATAAAGGGCCCAAAAGTTAAGGAATCTGTTTCAGATCAGAGATGTGTATTGTAGCTGTTAAATCTATCGGCGACTGACCGTGACGATGAGGCATGCTCTATGCACTAATTTGTGATGAAACAAATAAAAGTGAAAGCAATTAAAGTCAAAGTTTAAAGTTAAAGTATAAGATGAGATCAAGGGGGAGAATGTTGGAATGATCTCCCACCAAGATGGCCCAACGGCCACTTGGGCCTTGACTCTCGCCCTAATCGGGGGCGTCCAGCCCAAGCACGGCTGGTGGCCCCCCGTTGCCCAGTGCCATAAATAGGAGGTGGGAGCCAGTGGCTAGGGTTGAGGTTTTCACAGCCGCCACTCCACCGTCCTAACCCTAGTCTGATCCGAGAGGCGCTATCAGCAACGGGAAGCGCCACCACTGCACAGCAACGCCACTGTCTCCCTTTCGTCACCAACGCCATGGGAACGTCGAGCTCCTCCGCCAAGCCCGACGGTTTGCGTCTCTACCGCTCTCTCTTTCTCTACCTCTAAGTCCTCTCTGTTACCCCATGTTTATACAACAGTAAAGATATTACCACTCGATCTACACCTAGGATGATCCAAAGCATATAACAGGAGGGAGAAGGATCAGCAAGCGATGGCGGAGAGGACGATGTGCTCAAGATGGATGATGGCACGACAGAGCGGCCGGACCATGTGCACCGAGTAGCGGCGGCGCACAGACCGCTCCGGCGAGGTCAGCGTTCCGGACGAGCTACGGAGAGATACGGGGCTACATGATCCCAAGGCATACTACAGCTCAAGGTGATCCCCATGCGTGCACTAGGAAGGGCAGAGATGGTCAAGACGAGGTTAGCCGTGGAGGATTGCCATCGGCGGCCATGGCGGGCACGGCCAGAGCACGACACACCCGTGGACCATTCCGGTTTGCACGAACGATTTCCGGCGGTAGCATCTAACCAAGAGCATCAACACGTGCTGAGAGAGTGGGGACGGGGTTCAGAGAAGGAAGAGAACGGCAGAGGTGAGCTAGCCACGGTGGACCGTGACGATGGCGACGCTCTGGTGAACTCCGAGCGGCAAAAAGTTGGCAATGCGCCCTTACCTCCACGCGATTGGCTCAAGCAAGAGGTGGAGGAGGTAGAGGGGTCCAAGGTGGAGCTATGGACGAAGTTTGTTGGGCTGCAAAGTGACGGTGAGCTCGCACGACCGTGGGGAAGCACGCGGCGGCGATGGCGGATCGGGTCTTTCGCTTTGGCGAGGACATAGGGAAGGAGGAGGAGGAAATGGATGGAGAGGCGAGCGGTGGAGGGCGTGGCGGGCTTGAGGCTCACGTGACCTGACCGGTGGGACCACAGCCGGTGTACGGGTGCCACGGCATGCCCACGCGGCGGTCACGGCCTGAGGCCGGTCGGCCACTGTTGAACTGAATCGGCTTCCATGGGGTGACTAACAACGAATTTTGGTCGTCCATTAACTCCCAAACCAGGCCGTTTCAGTGAAAATTGTAAACATAAAAGTTGTAGAGGGATGTGAGGTCTACAAGTTTGTCAATAGGAGCTCGAGCTAGTTCAGTATGGTTTGTGAGTTACAAGCTTCCCAAGGTGGGTACTTTGAAATGGTTTCAGTGTTTGACTTAGCCAATATTTGCTAAGTCCCAAAACAGCTACTACCACTGACTTGTGGGCCACTTTTGAGGGTGTTCTGGTCATTTTCATAAGATGGCCATATTGAGACTTGTGTTCCTTATGAAATTCTCTACAACTTTGATAAAGGGTGCTCCTCCATGTAAGAACTCTAAGTTGGCTTTTTAAATAGTCAAACTAAAGCATTCTAGGGCCCAAGGCTTGGTCAACATCACATAGGAGGGCATTTTGGTCAATTTGGTCAACACGAACATTGTTCCACTAATGATCCTAAGTGTGATTAAGATACTATAGGACATAATTGACCACTGTACAACTTGGTTACACCAACTTCCAATTGTCACATAGGTTGAAACAACAAAACAAGTATTTCAACAAAAATGTTGCAACACCATGTTGCATATGTTTCAAGCCCTTGTTGCAACAAGTAATCTCATCATGTTATACCACCAACATTGCCATGTTTCAAAGTATAAGACACCCATGTTGCCAATACATGTTGCACTACTCACATTTCATAAGCTACACATTTTGAAACAAACTTAATAAAGTATGTTGCACACTCATGTTGCAAGCCAAACAAATGCATAAATGAATGGAATGATGCTCATGCTTATGAAATGCAGGTGCAATTATGGGAGCCAAACACCTGGGGTGTTACAGTACCAGTGTCTCTCCACCGGTAGTACCGGTCTGCTCGGCTGCGCGCGCAAGGTTGCACAAAGTTGCGCAAAATTGAACTACCGGTAGTACCGAAGTTACAGCGGTAGTACCGGTCTAGACCGGTAGTACCGGTGGAAACCTGGTAGTACCGGTAAGTTATTTTTGTACACGTATTTGGTGCAGCCTCAATGGTCGGTTTTGGAGGACCAGTAGTACTGGTGAGACATCACCGGTAGTACCGGTAGTCATTCTGAACTACAGAGTATATATTCTTCTCTCCACTTCTAACCGTTACCCATGTCATTCTACTCGTTCCCCATCTGAGAAAAGAGCTCCCAAGTATTGACTCACCCACTCTCTCTCCCTCTTTGCTCCTAGCCTTCAATCCTTGCAAGATTAGAGCTAGAGAAGTGAGATTTGAGAGTGGGAGGCTTCGATCTATGACTTGAGCACTTTGATCCATTGTCTTGCCGGTTTGTTTTGCATTTGTTACTCTTGAGTTCTTAGAACTCTAGCCGGCTACACGTTCTTCATGGTTGCCCATGTTGAACCATTTGTGAGGGCATCTCGAAGTGTTTGTAATCACTCTCTTAGTGGAAATCTCAAGCTAGCCTTCGTGGTTGCTTGAGGGAGGAGACCTTCGTGGTCAGACCTTAGTGGTCACCTCAACAACGAGGACGTAGGAACTCCTATATGGGGATTGCCAAACCTCGGGATAAATATTGTGTCCTGCGTGCTTGTTGCTGTGGTGGTAGCTTCGACTACCCTTGCTCTTGTGTTTGCTTGTGTTCTTCCTCCCTACCCCCTATTGTTAGGTCGGAAGGCCCGATCAGCAACTTGGGAAGGAGCCAAGCTTTGGGAACCTCAGCATCACCTTCAACATCATCAAGGAGTGTGGGGTAACACTTGGATCTGAAATCATAACTTAATTTACTCTGATTTCGTAGCCTCTATAGGCCACCGGTAGTACCGGCTTGTCGGCAGCGATAGTACCAGTTCTCATAGACCGGTAGTACCGCTCCAAACAGACAAGTAGTACCGGTTGGTATTTAACTTCTGCAGTTGAGTTTTGAGTTTCAGGTTTTTAAATAGGCCTATTCACCCCCCCCCTCTAGGCCAATTAGATCCTTTCAGATCTGCACCCGCCTTCTAGCACCATCGGCACCATCTATGTCGGGGTTTTGATCCCCGGGTGTCTCAAGGCACCGATTAGTTAGCAGGTTGAGCAGCCCACGATACATCGGTTAGCGAAGGCCTGAACGACCGAGGCCCAGCTGAGCCAAGTGAACCAGGCCAGATGTCAAGGCCAGGGTTAGCCACAATCCCTCCCTTCTGCCTTAGTTGCACGATGCACAAGAGACTCATGACCTCTCCATCGTCCTGACCCCTGGGAGGAACGGGGAGAGATCAAGCCCAGCCAAGCGTGCCCACCCTGACAAGAGTAGACTAGCCACACTGACTCCACAAGGACTGAGGGGACAGTAGTCACCTCGGTCTGGTCAGACGCCATCCCTGTGCCACGCAGCGCAGACAAGATAACACCGCACGACAGTGACTGCTAGTACGGTGACCCACCGTCCAAATATGGATAACTAAGACACACGTACGATTCCACCCACTATGGGACAGGATCCACGATGGAGGCCTTGACTTAGAGGCTATCCAAACTAATGGGAGCCATGACCTCGGAGCTTGAGATCATGGCCTCCTACACCACAAGCTAACTAGAGAGTTGGCGACCTAGGGATGGCCACCAACTCATGTACAGCGCCCCTAGAACATCAAGAGATGATGACGAAGACCACAACGGAGGCCACGTCGCACAAGACGGCTGGCAAACCACAACCATGCCAACAGTGCCGCCACGGCCGGCACAGTACCACCATGCCACACCTTACCACGACGTGGGCAAAAGACTATGATGACAACCACGCCCGGACGTGCACCACAAGACAGTGTAACTTGCAAGCCAAGATAGCTAGGCCCATCCCTCAGGTTCACGACCCCTCAGTCGGAAGAACCTTCTTCTTTGTACGTGCCCTGGCCCCGAACTCTATATAAGGGTAGCCAGGGCATCCTTCATCCTTCATCTTCAACACATTCACACCGTAGTAGGGCTCTTGAGGCTTCCCTTTAGGCATTCCATCTCCTAGCTCTAGCTCTCCTACCTCTTTCACCATTCTTACACCTCCCATTGTAAGAACTTCAGAGCATTCAAGCGAGAAACACACACTCGATCATCTCTAAGATTGGACGTAGGGCTCTAGCCTAAACCAATATAAATCCTCATATCTTTTGGATGCTACCATCGTCTTCCTAGAGTAGCGCGATAATCGTATAAGTTTACTAGTCTGGTTTACAAAACACCGATAGTTGGCGCATTAGGTAGGGGATAATCGCGCACTCTCGTTTGTTGAGAAGGAAGTGATGGCTCCCTGCATCTACATCGGGCTTGCTCTTAGCATGACCCCCAGTGGTCGCATCCGCTTTGAAAGCCATGAGTTTGCCGACACCGATGGGCCAGCTCCCGTTGATAGTCTTATCCCCGGCCAAGCTCTGCGCTTCGGGGACCTAGACTTCGTAGCCGACCACCTAGGTCAGCAGCAGCTCAGTGAAGAGAATGCGGCCTTGCTGCACATCTCGATGCTTGATCACAGATCGGCCTACGCCGGTCCCAGATCATTGATTCTGATGCGCTAGCATGTAGGATCGACGCCTAACTCGGGGCAAAACCCGAGCTAGAGGTAAGCCAACGTGTTTTCTATGTGTTGGTGAACGCTTTCACCTAGCTCTCCGGGAGTGGGCCACTGCCACCAGAGGCTGAATTCTAGAACCCCAACACCACGCTGCCCTCCAAAATGAGGGACACGATCGCACTCTTCGAGCGAGAGCTAGCCAAGCGCAATGGCCATACGATGACACCAGTTTCCTTTAGGTTCATGGGGATGATGGAGCAGGATCCAGAGTCCGTCTATGATCTCCTACCGGTGACCCCCGAGAACATAGACTCTGAGTCTGATTCTGAAGGGAGCTGCCATCCGCTGAGGGAATGCAACATGTTGCACCTCTTGGAGGATGGGGCGGTGCCAGTGAGAGGTGCAGAGGACAACACCTATCTGATTCCACACACCCTCGGAGAATAGGCAGAGTATGACCAAGAACGCCTAGAATGAGCCAGGGCCCATGAAACCAATCAGGCCAATGAATGTCGCGATGATGGATGCCCTAGCCTGCAACACCTCGACGCCGAGGGCACGCGGCGCGGGCGCACCGTGTATATGATGAAATCCAACAAGGTAAGAGGGAGAGGCACGTCTTTCCTCTAGCCAGCTAGAATGTCACTGCAGTTGCCATGATCATGCAGACGGCCCCTGAACCCTCAACCGACGAGGGAAAGCACATCTACCAGGAGCTGCGAGACCTGCTGGAAACCATAGCGGTACAGCAGGCTCAAAGCTATATGGAGGGGCAGCATCTCGAGGCCAGCATCGTGCACATCTCCTCAGCTCGTGGCGCCCCTGAGGGGTACCATGCACTGAGCGCGCTCCGGCCCGGCAGCGGTGGTGCGACGCACAGGCGGGAGCCATCCCCAGCGTGCAGCCGCTATGACGAGAACCATAACGCTTGTCCGACTCAAGGCACCAAACACCTTGGGCTAGACCTGGCGGGCAAGGATCAGCTGCACTACGATGACAGTGACCTAGACAACCATGGCTAATAACCCAGGATCCGAGATGCTCAACACAGCTAGAGCCCGGACGCTTGCGGCCTGCAGGCGTTCGCAAAAAGGATCCGATAGATGCCGTTCCTGACACGCTTCCACGTGAACATCGTCAAGTACTCCGAGGACACCAACCCCGCTATGTGGTTGGAAGACTTTCGCCTCGCTTATCGAGCAGGCGTGGTGGATGTTGATCTCTTCATCATCCAATATTTGACACTCTACCTCGCAAAAAGCGCCCAAGCTTGCATGGCTCGAGCATCTCCCCACGGACAGCATCCACTCGTGGGTAGACTTCAAGCACATCTTCATAGAAAACTTTCAGGGCACGTACACGCGCCCTAGAAACTCCTAGGATCTCAAAGCCTGCAAACAAAAAGCGGGAGAGACCCTACGCGAGTACATCCGCCGCTTTTCCAGATAGTGCAATGAGTTTCCTGATATCAAAGCGTTCAACTTTGGCATGACCAACGAAGCACTCGTCCACAAGCTTGGACGTAGCAAGCCGTGGATGATGCGAGAGTTGCTCGACCTTGTGACAAGCCATGCCTCCAGCGAGGAGGCCGTCTGTGCAATCTTTTGCAAATACAAGGGTAAGGCTCAAGCCAAACCCATGGACGAGGCTAAGGACCGCAATCGGTGAGGAAAAGGCAAGAAAGATAGCTGGAGGTGCTGCGACAGTGAGTTTGTCATGACGGTCGATAGGGTCCACAAGCAGAAGACTGGCAAGCTCAACCATGTTAGTTTCGACAAGATGGTCAAGATGCCATGGCACAACCACGGCTATCCAGTCAAGCACACCCTCGAGGAGTGTGGCCTCATCAAGCGCTACTTCAATGGCGACTACAAGGCAACTAGCACGGACACGTCGACCGGATCCGCCAGCAATGAGGAGAAAGGGGACACGTATCCTGACCTGAAAGTGTGACTCATGATCTTCGGCGGACCGATGGCATACGAGTCCAAATGTCGGCAGAAGCTTATGGCTAGGGAGGTCAATGTGGCTATCTTGGGCGAAGCTATCCTGGCTTTCCTGAAATGGTATAAAAGTACGATCACTTTTGACATAAAGGACCACTCTGAACATATTCCACAACCAGGACGCTTCCCTCTCATCATGGACCCAATCATCGGCAAGACCCACCTGTCTTGTGTCCTCATGGACGGCGGGAGCGGCGTCAACCTCCTCTACGCTGAGACATACGACGCCATGGGCCTGTCACGAGCGGGGATACGGCCATCCGGTGCTCCGTTCCACTGAGTCATACCCGGGCTCTAGGCCATCCCCCTCAGGTAGGTTGACTTACTCGTGACATTTGGAGGTCAAGCCAACTTTCGCACGGAAACACTCACCTTCAAAATAGCGAACTTTCTCGGTCCCTACCATGGCATCCTTGACCGACCATGCTACACCAAGTTCATGGCCGTCCCCAACTACACCTATCTCAAGCTCAAGATGCCAGGTCCCCACGGGATCATCACCATAGGAGGTGACCTTTAGCAGGCCCACCTCTATGAAAGGAGAACTATGACATTGTGATGACAGCATACCAACCCTCGGGGGCTGGGCCCTAACGTGACTTCCCTACGCGGTAGGGGAGCACGGGGAGGTCATGCTCAGTGACCTCGGCCGTGACATGTGATGAGATAGGCAACGACCCAACATGAGGATGGCGCGATCGATGAGCTCCGAAGGGCTCACGACACAGTGCATTACTCAATTCGATGAGCCACGCGTTCTAGGCCTTGCCGCACCAAGCACCACGGATGTCAAAAGCCACGGCCAGCGGCGCAGACGCCCAGCATTCGCACCAAAGCTACTCTAAGACATGAATCTCCCCGGCTGATATTTTGTACATAACCGAATGAATCCTTCTCGTGCCTAGAGCTCATAGTACACCTCGATAAGCGAGCATCAAAGCGACACCAAGTGACCCATGGTGTTCGGCGCATGCCAGTCAACACAGCTCACTCGCAGGGGCTACATCATGACAAATTGTGCATCAACGCATGAACACGGAACGTACGAGACCGAACCTTAAGAGCCAGCTCTGGGTAAGGTCACACACCCGCGCACAAAGAAAAAGGGAAGGAAAGTTGTCGCGACCTGAGGGAAAGAAGCCAACGAAAGGCACGCTACTGCCGGTCCGTCCTATGACACTTTGGTCATGGAAATAGAGTTGTACTACACTGGGCCCTGCGGGTGAAAGCCCTAGTTTAGTTTTAGATAATTGATGAAACCTAGAGAGTGATCATTGTGCTAAGTGTGTAGACATAAAATGATAAGTTCCATACCAAGTGGTGGAGCCTAGAGAAGGATCATGGTGATGATGGTGTTGACCACAAGATGACCAAGTGCTCAACTTGGAAAAGAAGAAAGAGAAAAACAAAAAGTTGATCAAGGCAAAGGTATCAATAGGTTTTTGTTTTGCACTCAAGACACCATAGAGGGTGTGAGTGATTTAGGATTGATAGCCGTACTATGAAGAGGGGAGCTTTAAGGTTGAAATGGTTATCAAGTACCACTAGGTGAATTTATATGAGCATATACATTAGGACCTAGTGTGAGCTAACATAACCCTTAAAAATATTTGTAAAAATATGCTAACACATGTGTACAAGGTGATACACTTGGTGACTAGCACTTTTGAGCAAGGGTTGAGAAGGTGGTGAAGTCGCGGAAGTGTTTCTCGCTGAGAAACAATGACCGGACGCTGGTTAGAGAATGACCGAACGTTGACGTTAGTGTTCGGTCAGTGCTGGCTTGGCGCGGTGTAGAGAAGCTGAGGGCGAGGGCTTCACACAGGACGCTGGCTGGTCACTGACCGGCGCGTCCGGTCATCTTTTGATGGCGCGCGGACGCGGCTGATCGGACACCGCTGGTTCACTGTTCATCATCAGGTCCAGCACTGACATCAGCAGCTGAGAATCACAAGGAACGAGCGGTGCACTGACCGGACACTGGGCGCGTTAGGTCAACCTTGACCGGACGTGTCTGATCACAAAAAATGCGCTTCAGGAGCTCTCTGGAATCGATCGGACCCGGCGAGGCGCTGCGTCAGGTGTGGTGCATCCAGTCATCACTTGACCGTGATATTGACTGACTCATGACCGTTGGAATTGAACGACTAAAATTTGAATAGGGACACATGGCAGGCATCGGCGTGCTTGGACTGTTGCGACCGGACAGTAGGGCTGCATCCGGTCACACCCTCCTGAGCGTTCGGTCGCCCCTAGGCAGGCACATTGTTGAGCCTAACGGCTCTATTCTTTGGGGACGCTTATAAATAGTTGGTGGCCGGCTCTTGGGGAAATCTCTTGACATTTTTGGTCATCTTGACATCCTCTTGAGCTAAGCATACTCCCTCCCACTCATCTCTCTTGCTTGGTTGCTAATTCAAAGTTAGATTGAGTGATTCCAAGTGCATTTGCTTGAGTGATTACATCTAGTGGCACTTGGGGATCGTTTGAGCTACGGGATTCTTGTTACTCTTGGTAGTTGCCACCACCTAGATGGCCTGGTGCAGCGGAGAAGTTGTGGCAAGAGTTGGTGATTGTTCTTGGCCACCTCCCGGTGATTGTGAGAGGTTCTTATGCCTTCCCTGGTGGAGTGCCAAAGGTAACTCTAGCGGATTGCACGTGTCATTGAGCTACCTCACTTGTGGGTAGGTTCTTATGGTGTCCACAGGTTGGATGAGGTTTGTGCTATACCTCTTAGCCGTTAAACCACCAAGTGTTGGTCGACACAACGGGGATGTAGCGTGCTGGCAAGCACATGAACCTCGAGAGAAAAATACTTGTGTCTCTTGCCATTTGGTTTTCTCTTGGTGTATTGATTGGTTATCATCTTGGTGATTGGTTGATCCCCTACGTGGCGGTATAACAATCTTGACCTCTCATTTACTTTCCCGCAAAATTCGAGTTTTTAGCTCTCTCGTGTAGTTTGTTAGTGTAGCTTTTTCTTGCCTTCCTTGTTCACCTAGAGTAGCACGTATTGACATAGCAAATTGTATGCCTAGAGATCATAATGACTAGAATTGATTGGGTAGGTGGCTTGCAACCCTTGTAGAGCTAGAGCAAAACTTGCTTTTCGCCATTTGTCTTACTAATCAAGTTGCTCTAGTGCTTTGTAGAATTTTAATAGGCTATTCACCCCCTCTAGCCATAGTAGGACCTTTCATTGGGTTGATCCCCAGGCAAGGTCATGCTACTATGGCATTCGAATGACCGGATCATCGGCGAGCACACAAAAGAAAACAAAATGCGAGACGCAAGCTAAGAAGTTTTCTTTATTGAAGGACCCTAGGTACAACCTAAGGCCCTTGGCCACCACTGCGGAGGAGGTCCTCCATGTCTATGGTAGCAAAGTCGCCGACCAGCTCCACCCGCTCTGCCTGTCCCGCATGGACCGAGAACCCGAGTGCCACCTGACGAAAGTCCTGGCCAGTGCGGAGCAGCAGCGCAGCAAGGGCGACACCGGCTTCCTATCGAACTCTAGCCACAACCACGTGCTCACAGTCCTCCATTAGGAGAGTCTCCTGGAGGTGGGCCTCCTCTGTCTCATGATGGGACGTCGCTAACTGCTCCTCTAACGCTAGCAACAAGACGGCAAGAAGGTCAGAGGTGGCGAATGGCGAACGACGAACAAGAAGAGCATCCTTACCCACGATGCGGGCCAACACATTGATGGCCGCCGCCTGCATAGCAGTGGTCTCCCTCTTTGAGGCCCAGAGGGCCACCCTGACGGCGTCAAGGCAGCGCTCCAGTCGACCCACCTTGCGGGTGGCGTTGGAGTAGCGCTGGCAGGCTTCATCCGCCGTGTGAACAAGCTCATGAAACTCATGCCGATCATCCAAGGAAGACGATGGCAAAGACAATGAACTCAACCCCCCCCTGAGGGTGGAGTTGTGGCACGAGCGACGCCAGTGGCCCCACCAGATGCGGCACGGGAGGCCGCCCTAGGAGCGCACACGGTCAATACAAATCAAACTTTGAACTTGAACACCATCCGAATACACTTACCCCTGATCGTGTAGGCAAGCATGAAGACGCGGTGGTGGCTCGCCACCCTCCGGTGACTCCTCCAGTGGCTGCTTGCCGTGATCCATCACGGCTGGTGAAGAAGGAACACCGAGCACACGAGAACAAGAATAGGGACGTGGCGGAGCAGGCGACTCGAAGCGAATGCCTCTCTCGCCGTACCACTCAAGCATATTTATAGCCGCTGAGGGCACTTAAGACGCACACGTGTTCACTCACATTTACTAACCGCTTGGGAAATCCCGCAGAGCAAGTGAAGTGATCGGAAGGAAGGAGAAGGGACGGTTGCCCACAAAGTGGCGTGAACGAAGTAAGCCTAAGCACATTCTCGCTCTTTATCATTTTGATTTACACGCTCGCGTTCCATGGCGCACAACTGCCCACGAGTGGGCGCCATTATGCCATGACATGACAAGGGATGCCAACTGCCCCCTGTGTTCGTGCGTAGAACAACCCACCACGACCACGACCCCACGTCACACTTAGAAAAACCTCTCTTGGGCCAGCCCTTGGAAGGGCTCGAGGCCACAAAAGGGATAGGGGAAGGGAGGAGATAGGCCCCTGTAGCTCTAATCGGTGGCGCGGAGCCACACGACCATCTCTCTCTATGTTTGAGTCATCCGCTTCGAAGTCACCCGGGTTGACCCCCTCTGGGGAGGCATCTTGCCCTCTGACCGCTGCGGAGGCAATTGAGGACCGACTAGTTTGATGGCCAATGATTTATGGGATGTCTCTCGATGAGGCACAACTGAACTCCATGGTGATTGCAGAGGATATCGGGTCTCGCTCGAATTACCCATCAACCCCGATGAGGCACACCGCTCTGACCGTGTGGTTACGGTGGACATGCCTCTCCCCACATGGGGCGAAACCAAACCCGCCTATAACAGGGCAGCCCGGCCCCTCAAGGTCAGTGAGGATGCATGGGAAGAAATGGAGTCGGGCCCCCGTGACCCCGTAATGGGTCAAGGCCAAGCCACGACCAAAACTACTCCCGTCATCTCCAAGTCTAAAGACCTAAGGCTGGCTTCAGAGACTCACAAACCGTCAGAGGCCCACGACCTCTCTGGGAGAGATCGATGAAGCAGATAGTCTAGGTCATGCAGCGGTGTCTTCCATATGAAGCAACATGGAGCCCAAAGCGTGATCACAGCTCGGTCACATGGAAAACACAAGAAGGTCCAAGACCTTCGAGCCAGCGCACGATCACAAAAGCCTCATGACCGCACAAACAGAGGTCGAGAAAGCATTTCCTCACATCATCAGTGCAAGAAGGGCCCACCAATGACCTCAGGCTGAACCCACGAACCTGGTCCCCGTGACTCGGGGGCTCGCCACCTCCACAAAAGGGAGCATCAGCATTGAGGATAGGGAACTCTCTCCTTAGTATCCACAAGTACGAGAGTGACCACGCCGCTCAAAAAACAAAAAGTACAAAGGATTTAGTGCCACCTCATCGGTGGTACCTCTGAAGGCCAGAAGGTGGATGCTACAAAAGCAGGGAAAGTAAGGTCAAGGTTTGCCCCACCATCCCTCTAACAAGCATCATGTTCCCGCGGCCAGAGCATGGGAGAAAAAGGACAACAGACCCAATAGCTCTAGGAGGCCCTCCGCATGCACCGGGAGACTTCCAAGAAGCACTCCTAGAAAGCATGGAGCCCACCAAGCCAACAGGAGTCGTCCCCATCCTCATGATGGCTAAAGGAGACCGGTCGGCGACTGAAGTGCACCCATGTCACGACTGTGCCTTGCTCAGCACAGGCAGCGTGATAAGGTAGTGCTACTTCATCCTCCTCCCATTCCACGAATAGCATGAAGTAGGTGTCAAGTGACCTCTCACAAAGGTCATGACACACCGCTGGCCAACGCACAGGACTCGGGAGGAAGCCAGAGATGTCTCTAGCCATCGTCCGCTTCGGGCATCTGAACCAATGACGTCCGGAGCAAGAAGCGGTGGTGGGATGGAGGCCTAAGATCACATATGACCAAACTCAGTGCCTACAACATCTACTACCCCCTGCTCACAAATCTCCTTCTAGCACCAGCTGCTGGAAAGGGCGACACTGGCTTCGGCCACCACAAGCAACCCCTAGTGGGACGCATAACGGGAACCGCATGGTTCTCCTCAGACTTTCCTCTCTCATTTCCTCACTCTCTCAGCACCTAACAGCTTAGAGAGGCAAAGAACAATTTGTAGTCATGGTCATGAGTGCCTCAAACGGTAGGAAGGCTCCCATTTATAGGCCAAGGGCGGACTAAACAGCCAGAGATCCCCGCGCCGCATGGCAAACCATGGGGGGTCACAGCCAATATCAGATGCCCACGTGAGGTTAGGGAAATCGAGACCCTCCCGAAGGCAGGGCCGGTACAGTGTCGACGAGACCACTCGGCTCCGCCTGGATCACGATCCCCGATATGCAGCACACTAACACGGAAGGCTCAACAGTCGTGTATCACGTCGTCGGGGCATCCTGACAGAGCAGAGCGTGCCCACCAAGGGATCGAGCAACAAAGCTAGAATAAGCCACAACTATGAACACGCACTCGACCTGCACGCATCTCAGCACTTTCACGATCCCTTCGTGATCGCAAAAATGCTCAGGGGCTACTGTCGGGGTTATGATCCCTGGGTGTCTCAAGGCATCGATTAGTTAGCAGGTCGAGCAGTGCACGATACATCAGCTAGCGAAGGCCTGAATGACCGAGGCCCAGCTGAGCCAAGTGAACCAGGCCAGACGCCAAGGCCAGGGTCAGCCACGACCCCTCCCTTCTACCTTAGCTGCACGACGCACAAAAGACTCATGACCTCTCCATCATCTCGACCCCTGGGAGGAACAGGGAGAGGTTAAGCCTCGCCAAGCGTGGCCGCTCTGACAAGAGTAGACACACTGCACTAACCTCACAAGGACCGAGGGGACAACGGTCACCTCGGTCCGATTAGATGCCATCCCTGTGCCACGCAGCGCAGACAAGACAACACACGATGGTGACTGCAAGTACAGTGACCCACCATCCAAATACGGATCAACAAGACACATGTACGATTCCACCCACTATAGGATGGGATCTACGACGGAGGCCTTGACTTAGAGGCTATCCAAACCAACAGAAGCCACGACCCTGGAGCTCGGGATCATGGCCTCCTACACCACAAGCTAACCAGACACTCGGTGACTTGGGGATGGCCACCAACTCCTATATAGTGCCCCCAGATCATTAGGAGATGTTGACGAAGACCACGACCGAGGCCACATTGCATAGGACAACTGGTGAGCCACAACCGTGCCAACAGTGCCGCCACGCTCGGCACAGTACCACCACGCCACACCTTACCGCAACATGGGCACAAGACCATGACGATAACCACGCTCGGACTACACCACAGAAGGCGTAACTTGCAAACCAAGATAGCTAGGCCCCTCCCTCAGGCTCATGACCCCTCGGTCAGGAGACCCTTCTTCTTTATACGTGCCCTGGCCCTGAACTCTATATAAGGGCAGCCAGGGCATCCTTCATCCTTCATCTTCAACACATTCACACCGTAGTAGGGCTCCTGAGGCTTTCCTTTAGGCAGTCCATCTCCTAGCTCTAGCTCTCCTACCTATTTCACCATTTTTGCACCCCATTGTAAGAACTTCAGAGCATTCAAGCGAGGAACACGCACTCGATCATCTCTGAGACTAGATGTAGGGCTCTGACCTGAACCAATATAAATCCTTATGTCTTTTGGATGCTACCATTGTTTTCCTAGAGCAGCGCGGCCATCGTATAAGTTTACTAGTCTGGTTTACAAAACACCAACAATCTACATCACCATTGCCTCACTTGTCTGCCTTCGACGTCAACTTCGGCTCTGCTAGGTTACCTTCGGACCAAGGGCTCACCACTATCAACATCATCAACTATTTTCAACGATGACTTCAACTTCACCTCGCTATCACCCTCGGCTAAAGTGGAGAACCTCCCCCAAAGTTTATCGTAACACTGTCAACAACTACGCACGAAGCCCCTGCCTGGTCATATTAAGCACCGGCCAAGAGGGGCTAAGGGGGGTGCATTGGGGGACCAATTCAACCCGAAGGACATGTCTTGCCCGCTGCTCATGATCCAGAGAAGGCAAGCCCTGCCAACTATGACAACTACTCCATCCATGTCAACCTCGACAAATGCGTCATCATCGACCTTTGATGGCAACTCCTGCATCCATCTACGTCTGGCGACCATGATCGCTAGAACTACTACTTGCACTACTACAACTACTTCAGCAGAGAGCAGCTCCCGACAAGGTGAAGACCCTCACAACAGCTGAGTCTAGCAGGAGCTAAGTCATCGACCTTCGCAATCGACAAGTCATCATCGTCATGTCATGGCCTTTGACCCTTGCCGCCGAAGCGCTTCCTGCTCTAAGGACACCCATCGAAGCCCAGAATTGACTTGGGAATTGTACTCTTAGGCCTTTTTCCTATTATTATAGCGACTAGGCTTTGTTGTACCACCAAAACCTAGTGGCTAAGGGGCTACTATTGGGGGTAGGGATGGCTGTGCCTACCCCCTCCATGTAAAAAGGCATAGTGCCTAGTATATATAAGGACCTTCATGTAAATTCGTGAACTATAAGGGGTGGGGAGGAAGATGCATCCTCCCACCTCCCCTATAAATAAAACCCGAGGGCAAGGGGAAAGGCTCTCTCTTCCCATTCTATTCTCCTGTGTGGGACTAGCACCCTAGCTTTCCCTTCACCCCAGTGAAAGTACCTCGCTGCCCTAGTGAAAGTACCTTCATCCATCCGGGTGAAGGAACGAGTGAAGGGCTACAACCCAACATAGAGTACATCCAATTAAGCATTTACCTATTAGATGCCCTGCTTTGCCATATGTAAAGTAGAAAAATGATCAACTATGACCACACTTGTTGTAAAATGATATCAACTATGTTAGACCTACGTATCTATGTATATTTTGTTTGACCAAGACTGTGCTTTTATAATATCCCTCTGCCTCCTTAACCTTAGATGATGAGCAATGCATGCATACTTTTGCTACCATTGTGTCCCCATTGTATTAAATTGAAATGTTGTCACGCGCGTATGGGCGCGCACAAATTACTAGTTTCCATCGAACCAGGCTATCAATGATATTACCACCACCACCAGAAGCAGCAGCAGTGAGAACCCAAACGAGGCTAGATGAGCATGATGACATATATGCATATAGAGGTAGTATTGGGCTCACGACAGATGAAGAAGAGGAATGCTCCGGGCAGAACGAAGCTTCTATTTGTATATATGACGATTATGAAGCAATTGAATTGATCATTAGGCATGATGAGGCGAAAGTTTCTCGCCATGGAATGATGGCTACTGTAAGAACTGATGAAGCACCAAGAAAGACTTTGCTAGACCAGCAGATTGTGTTCTTTGCAAAGGAGAAGGATGTCACTTCATCGCAGTCTGCATAAGTGAGTTTGATACAATGACTGCCTTGCAGACACATTTTTCACTTTAGGTGCATCATTTAGTGCTTATTAGCACAAAATACTTGTCCTGTGTGACGTAGATCCCTATCAAATTCAGACGAACTTATTAATAGGTATGGTGGTTTGCTTCCTTGTGCATGTTCTTAACCCAAGATGATAGAGGTGTACTACTGCAGAACACTTGTTTGCCTTTGCAAGTGGATGTATCATTCATTACTTGTCCTTTTCGGCCTTCTATTTCAGATGCTTATGGTGTTAAATATTTTCTTCTCAAATCTTGCACAAGTGAGTTTTAGACAATGGAGATAATTCTTCTGCTTCAACCCCTGGGTAGGTTTTCATGCTTAGATGCATTCTCTCTTTGCATCAGGATCATGAATAATGTAGGTTCACTTCTTTGACCAAATCTTTGTTGTGTTAAAGTTTGTATGCCAAATCACTTTCATTTCCACTGACAAACTAATTAACAAATATATCTTGGTTACACATGTACATGTAATTATTTGCTTGTAGGTACATAATTGAGAGCTTTGGGTGGTTGTGGGCCCCACATAGGGGTCGGCCAACCACCCTGTGGGCCCACTGCCCCCTCTCAAGCCTCCCATGATCCTCCCAAACACTTCTAGAGAAGTATCAACCCTTGGATCACAAGTGTGTTTTCTCTCAATGGCTAAAGATGAGAGCACATGGATTGAAGGGCCCACCTTGCAAGAAACCGACATGCCAAGAGAAAAAGGTCAACACTTACCCACTCTAGATGAAGGCAAGAGGCCCCACACCCAAGGGGGGAGGCCCCACCTATCATAGGGGGTCAGCTGACCCCTATGGTCGACCGACCCCCCATCTGCCTCCACCACCTTTGTGCATGGCCTCATGCATGAAAGTTTGATCTTGGCCTTTGATTTATGGTCAGTTTGATCCTATGGTAAAGAGGGGATGTCACATGGATCCATGGGTCCACCTAGAGCTATAAATAGCCCCTATCCCCTCACTCTCACTCATGAAACAAAGGAGGAAACTACACTCTAGTAGCTTAGGCGAAGCTATGTAACAGTATGCAAATAGAGAGTGAGGGAAGTCTTCTAGAGAAAGGTCCGAGTCTATTGGGAATCTTCTCTAGAACTTTTTTATGGGTACACAAGTTATGTGTAGGTACATAAGTTATTTGCCAGAGCTTTGTAGGTACACGAGTTATTTGTTGGGAAGGAAAAAAGGACAGTGTACCACAAAATAGGATCAAAGTGTTTGTATTGGTTTTTATACAGCCAAAAAGAACCTTACTAGGGATCCACTGAGAGAAAGGGGCTACAAGGGGATAAGATGTGTGGTTGTGGTTCCCGAGATGCTATGGAGATGATTGCAATTTTTTCACATAGCGTTGTAGCAGTACAAGTGTATGTAGAGTAGATTACAGAGAAGCATATCGTTAGAAACAACTAGGAAATATAAGTGTTTATATTGATAATCACTAAATCTGTGATAACTTAATTGAGTTTGTTGGGAATGTTGTTGGATGCAGACCATAAAGAGAATCTGAATGTGCAATTCATAGTCTCGACAAGGCTTCGTGCCTCGTCACCTACTATTGCTATTACTCTCGACAAGGGTTCGCACCTTGTCACCTGCTACTAGTACTGCCCAAGACAATCCGAGAATAGGCCGTGAGTCAGTTCAGGGCCTTGGAAACCGAATAGGCAATTCGCTGGCCCGGAATACTTTGGATGTATAGACACGTTATTAACTATAATATTTTCTCCTGTAGCTGCTTATCTCTTACTCCAATTTATAGCCAATTCGTGTGAACAACCGAGTATCAACACATTATTTCATTTTGACGCTTAAAGGTTTAGCTCTAGTTTAGAGTTTTGCACAGGGCCTTGGATATCCAGTGACACCTCGGGTGCCTTCTTTTTTTCTTTCTAGAAAACTACTCATAGTTAAGTTTCCCAATGTAAGGATCTATAAGTTGTTGAAGAGCAAAATTTATAGATTATGGTTTGTTGTCTGCTGATGGACACATTTTGTAGAAATTGTTTTCATTACATAAGAAACACACATACTCGTACATCATAGGTGAACATGAAGTTCCTTTAGAGAATGAAAACAGGTGAACATCATCACTACGGACAAGGGGCAACATCATACGCAATATGAATTCTCTTCTCTCTGGCTGCGACATGCCACTATCTTCTATTTGTCCTGCGCACAGCCTTTTCAGGGTAGCGATCACGGCTTGGCCTCAACGATGGCGTGCGCAACCATTATCACAGTTCTTTTTAGGCGGAGCATCTCTCTAAACGTGCTCTCGTCGCCATTTTTGGAACAGGAGGGGTTTAAATCCCTACTGGAATTTCATTAAAATTAAAAAAAGTTTGAAGAGATACAGAGGGCCAAATCAAGATACAAGATCAAAAAGAAAATAGCTAAAATGACACAAAGCCGTCTAGCCATGAATCTATAGAAGGGTGAAGTGCCGCTTTTGCTCTTAGGATAACTAGAGCAAACTCTTTCTTGAAAATAGTCTTGCATCTTTGGATTGAATGAGGGATATTCTTGAAAATGATATCATTGTGCATAATCCATATGGCCCAACACATCGTAATGATTATTTCCATGAAAAAGACTGATTAATCTAAAGTTTGATGCTTTCTAGGATAACCAAGATATCATTTGAGCTTGGCAAGTAAACATTTAAAGTGAACCAACAAAGCCTGAGCATAAGGATTAAGGACAATGGAAAAGAAGATGAAGATCTTCCTTGATGTTCGTCATACAGAAAACACATTCGTAGTTGGGGAGGTGCATGTGTCACCGTCTAAGGAGGGATCAGGTGCTCAAACAATCCTTCAGCACTAACCAGAAAAAAGAACTTCCTTTTGTTTTGACAAGCCAATTTCCATAACCATCTATAGACCCTGTGCACAAGATGGTGTCCCAAAAGATGCTTATAAATCTTTCTTGAGGAGAAAAGGGTGGAGCCCCAAATGTATGACCAGACATCATTAGTTTACTGCATTTTTAAATTTTCAAGGATGAACTGAAGCTCTTGAAATTGAGCATAAGCTTCACTAGAGAGAGGCAAATAGAACATATCTTGAAGTGAATGTATGGAGACAGCCACTTTCAGAGTTATATGTTGATTCTTAGCATAAGAATAAAGTTCTGGAAAAGCCTTAGAGCAAACTGATCCTTACCAAAGAACATGCCACAAAAAACATGAAGATCCATTATTCACCAAGACCATAGCCATACCTTTAAATTGCACTTGTAGTTTAAGTATATCACACCACCACAAGAATCCTCTTGAAGTTCTCCCAATGGCGGCAATCAGTCTCTTGTATAATATTGATCCCAGATTAACTGAACCCATGGCACATCAACTTTGTTATAAAATTTATGCAGATTTTTCATTAACAGACTTCCATTCTAGACTGACAAAGCTATAACTCCCAAACCTCGCTCCAATTTAGGTAAGCAAACCATTAGCCAAGCTGCTTTTTGAGCGTTTTTATTGTTCAAATCAACATCTCTCCAAAGGCAGTGCTTTTGAAATTTATCAATCTGCTTGGTGATTGTTTTTAGCAGCAGAAAGGTACAGATTGCAAAAGGTTGGCAAAGTAGAAAGAACAACATTTATGAGTTGCAACTAACCTGCATCACTGAGAAAAGAAGAGAAAGCTATCAATCTTCTTTCACACTTGGCCAAAATCTGCTACCGAAGGCCTGGTTATGCTTAGAGGGAGACCCAAAAAGTAAAAGGTAAAGAACCTCTAGAGCAGCTTAGAGTGTTGGTTAAAGTCTTGGAGCTACAGTCTTCGCCCTCGAACCTATCCCCGTCTATTTTATATTCAAATTTTGCATGGCTAGCGATGTTGTGGTATCTAATTTATGATATGATGTTGTGGTTATTGTTTCTATATCTGTTGCAGCAAATTTTGATGTTGTAATTACCTTTTTCTCCCCGCATTGCATGCATCAACCTATTGATCAACCCATTTGATTTTTTAAATGGCTCTATGTCTATACCTACTAATAAAGAGACAAAATTTCAGCCTATTTTTTTCGTCTATCCATTTTTTTGGTCCACCTCCCTCTAACTATCTGACAATGGAGAGTTTCTTCCATACTGACTTATATATATAGCCCGTGCTCAGATACGTTAGAATATAGCTCTTGTCTAGAGCGATACGGAGTACGATTCCAAAACGTATTGGGTCAGAAACTGGAAGTCTAGATTCCTATGTTTTTTTAATATTTATATTGGAAATTGGAAAATGGGAAAAAAAAGTGATGGATTGAAAACCAATCAGAAGTGACGGAACCAATGGGATGTGGAAAAAAAAGACCATGAAAAAAGCGAAACCTAATCAGATACTGTAAAGCAACGAAAGAAAATCAAACAGAAAACTTCTCTAAGCTAATAACAAAATAGAAAAACAGATAGAGCGTGCACAAGAAAAAAAATCCTGGAACCCCAAATCCCACGCCGGCCAGTAGTGACGTATTTGTCTAAAAATGAGCCGTCGGTCAAGAAAAAAAAGAGAAGAAAAAAGACTAACAAAAAAAAACTCCCCAAATATATCCTAGGTAACCTAGATAGTTAGGAATCCTAATCCCAATAGATCTCTCTGATCATAAGTAAGTTGAATACGAATACTAATAACAAATAGAAAAGGATAAAATAGAAATCAAGAAGACTTTTTCGTCCAACTCAGTTCGCCTCTGAATATTAAATCAGGAAAGTTTTTATCCGACTACAAAGATGGCTGTTGTGGGTTGGCGGCCTATTTCGCCATGCCTGTTTTCCTTGAGGAACATGTACCCCATGGCCGGACTCACATATGCATGGGGATGGTATGGGCATGCATGCATAAAGATATGCGACCAATTTTTTTCCCATGCCTTTTGTTTTTTTTCCATTTTATTTGTCCTTCAGTAGAAAACAAATAATAAATATACTTATCTTTCATTACTAAATAAATATTCCTATCGCTAAGTTGTTGATATAGTTTTGATTATGAACAAAACTTATTTTTGTTAGAATCCAGATCAACCAATTATCCATTTAATCAAATAATGAGCAAATTTTGAACAAGCTATACATAAGTACCAGTGTAATCCTCGATAAGGGCTGTAACTCAATATTAAACTCTAGCTACATATAGATATTATCAAATCTAAAATTATGGTGTGCCTTACAATGGGTGAAATGTTTCTATCAAAGTATTATTTTTGGATATAGATTTAATAGGATATTATCATATTATTGGCAATACTATTTGATATTATAGATTTCGTGCTCATCAAAATGACTTATAAACTTTAAATTTTATGGAAAGAATAAAACATAAATGGATATGTAATATTTTTGTGATATCTTTTTTTTTCTCTCGTTGCAACGCACGATCATGTGTGCTGCTAACATAAAAAAACAAAAATTTTCGACATGCCACTCGCTGCAGCATGGGAAAAACATTAATCCCTATCTGCCGGATGGAACGTAACACCAGAATACCAGATCAAAGACATCGCTTGGAGGGGGGAAAAACATCATCGTGACATGCCAAAAAAACCAAATCCAACATCGATGAAAAGCTAAATCTAACAAAGCAGCATGTAGTGCCATTTTTTTTTTAACGTAAGCATGTAGTGACATTTTAATTTGCACAAATCCGCTTTTGTTTTTGTACACCAACCGCTTGTAACACGGCGTGCACAAATCTACAGCCACGGCAAACCGAAGCTTTGAAGCCGAGCCTCCAAAGCGGCGCAGATTTCAATGCACGACGAGCTCCGCGCTGGATCCCTCCGATCCGATCGGTGAGCTGCCATTTCATGGGCGTACACGTACGGAGCACTCGAGCCAGCCCTGCCGTTGCCCCGGCGAAGATGCACACACGCACCGCGCGTGCACGCAACGACCCTCAGCCAACGGCCCAACGCCACGCTCCATGGCTGCAGGGCAGAGGGGAGCGGTGACCCAAATAAAAAACGCCGACCCGAGCCGGCGCGAGCGCGCGGTGAGCCAGCCAATCGTCGCCGCTGGATCTCGATCCGTCCGTGCAGTGCCGTCCGTCGCAGTCAGTCGCTAGTACCCCACAGGCCACAGGCAGTCTGCACACCCGGCCACACCCACCGCCCACCGCCGCTTCATAAATCATAACACCGCCGCTCGCTCGCGGCCGCCGCCACCACCACCACCACCTTGTGCGTGCCTGCGCCTGCCTCCCCTCCCCTGGACCTGAACTGCACAACCACGGGCGGCAGAGGCCAGAGGAGCAGGGAGCGCCGATCGATCGAGGATGGGCAACTGCCAGGCGGCGGAGGCGGCGACGGTGGTGGTGCAGCACCCGGGCGGCCGCGTCCAGCGCCTCTACTGGGCCACCAGCGCCGCCGAGGTCATGCGCGCCAACCCGGGCCACTACGTCGCGCTCGTCACGCACCGCGCCGACGCCGCCGACGACGATAAGCTTCGGTCCCAGCGGCAGGGGGAGCAGCAGCACAGGCACGGCGCCGCCGCGCGCGTCACGCGGGTGAAGCTGCTCAAGCCCCGCGACACGCTGGTGCTCGGCCAGGCGTACCGCCTCATCACCGCCGCCGAGGTCACCAAGGCGCTGCAGGCCAAGAAGGAGGAGAAGACCAGGAGGGCGCAGCAGCAGCTGCAGGTAGTTCAGACGAAGCACGCCGGCGGGAAGACGGGCTCCGGTGATGACTCGCAGCCGCGGCAGGTGGCTGATGAAAGCCTTGATCAGGTACTGCTTTTGCCTTGTGATCGCCATCCAATTCCAATGGTTGCTTGCTGCACAATCTCTCTGTCTCTTCTCTGTTTTCTTGTTCATCCCACCTCTGTTCTACTAGACCATTATTCTACTAATCGGATTAGCACATCCATGGATTTGATTTTAAATGTTCTTAGCGTATCCATTCACTCATGTTCTTCGATCAGCCCAATAGTTTGTACTACATGCTCAAAACATTGTCCAACAAAAAGATTGACAGTATCATTAGTTCATTACCCGCTTGAAGTTCTGTTCTGAATATTTGCTTGTGATTCCAGTCTCATAATTTCCTTATGACTATGACTACACAGGTCCACTACGAATTTTCATTCCTGCCACAAATTATGTTTTGTTTGACTGATAAATAAGAGTAGGTGATAGCCTTTCGGAAGGATAAGAGTTGATAAGTACCTAGTAATTGTCTAGGTAACTTGGCTTACGTAGCTTATTCCAGTTGATTGATATTTCTATATTTAGCTGCCCACCCTCCTAATTATCTATACCTTTATGCGCCACTAGTACCTACCTAACCAACCAATTTGATTGCAAAGGATATCACTATAAAGTAATCTAATCGATGGTCAAGATACAAGGAATAATTCGAATAATTTACTCTGAAACATGATATAATGGCTGGTTATATTAAAAAAAGCGGGCAAATTGTTCCGGCGCAAAACTAGGTAATATCATAGTAATAGCTTTGTCACATCTTGCTTTTTCCTCACATCACATGGAAATGGTAGGGATGGGATGCACCGAAATTTTTTTCAGCTGTCTCCTGATATCATATCATATATTTAGAAAATTTTGTTTGACATTCTGCAATCCAATAAGACAGTCAGATAGGCGAAGAATATGCATGGAACATGGATGCATGATGCCAGCAGGAAGAAGGCCAAGAAGCCACTAATTCATTGCTAATGAGCACTAACAGACAGACAGACAGAAAAAACTAGATATTGTTTACAGTCGTCATTTGATGTTTAGACTAGCTTAGCTCAACAGGATAAATTATCTCATCTTCTGGTTACCGTTACTCTACTGCCGCCATCTAACTTCAATTGTCGCGACAGCAGGAAAAGGACGGCCAACGGAGCAGCTCAAGTTCGGCGGCGCACTCTGGCGCGAGGCATCGCCATTGGCGTCCTTCTCTCCACAGCATCGCCGAAGTCAGCAGCTGATGTGAATGAGCAGCTGCGTTCTAGAGTCCATGCTCATCAGCCTCCAGCCTTCCTGCAGACGAAGGATGAGACAGTGGGTCCGGTTCCTGTGTTGGGCGTATGTCTCAGTACAAAACAAACGAACACTTGTTCCCACGGGGCTCGTAGTTAGAATCAAGCCCATGTAATATAAGAAGAAGTGACAGATCTTGCTCAGGTCATTTTAGGGAGTCCAAAGATCGATCGGTTGGGAGATGGGGCACACTGATGAATTGGAAATGTTGAGAAACAAGCAGTGCGCTGTACTGTTATATTCAGATTTCAGACCTGATGCTGGGGTACATCCCTTTGCAGATAGCTTTTGAGGATCTTGTTGCTTATTGTAATTGCGTTCGTGGCGCCGGACTGGCAATCATAAGCTCGCCGCGATGATGCGGCCGGAGCTGGAATCCACACACTTTATGCGTTGGAAGCGAGATTCGGCGTTGGCGCGCGGCCTCCCAAATCAGGTGCCCACACACCTGATCCAAGTACTTGTGCAATGAACAAGTTGGGTACGTAGTACTAATACGTACTTGAAATGATTGTCTCAGTTGGTAGAGCAGGGTTTACAGGTGAGGGGGCACAATAGCATCTGGTCATGTTTGTACAGCCTGCAGAGATATTCAGTTGGCAAGGTTTCCTCCCATTGTAGTTCTCTCACAAATCTGTTTTATAAGCTAGTGTTTGGTAGAGCTTGGTTTAACATTAACAAGCTAAAAATGCTGCCAAAGAGGCATTCTTTTACCGCCGCGCCTGAACCGGAGTGCTGAAATGAAGTACTTAATCCGTAACAAATTATAAGACGTTTTGGCTTTTAAAAGTGGGGGAGTAGTAAATAGTACACTGACGTACGCAGTACCTGCTCCTCGCTGGAAAAAAAAATTGAGTGCTGATGAAAGCGAGTAGCTAGTATACCGACGTACGTAGTACCTGCTCCTGATTTCAGAGTTGCACGATTTGCAGGAACGTAACCACGACTCGGAAAAAGGTCTCCAATGTTCTTGCTGTTTTTGATGAGTAGCGAGGCACACAAAGGCAGGTCAGGAATGAGGGTGCGGTGCTGCTAGTGCTCGGCGCATTGACCAACCAAAGCCGTCGCTTTGGCTTTCGCTTTTCTGATGGCCGCAGGGGATACATGCATTCAGCAGCCAGCACGTTATCAGCGCACCGAGACCGAGCTGCAGCTGCTTCTCTCCCAGACTCCCACCTTTGGGCTTTGGGCACTGCGCATTTGGGGTTTCTTTCTGCAGAAACCGCAGGCGGCCGGTCGAGCAGCTCCCGCGCCCGCGCCCGCGCCCATCCACTGCGCCCGCGTGCCGTGGCAGGGCGTGGCCCGCCGCTCCACTAGCCAACTACTGCTACTGCAGCATGTGTATGCGTGGTGCGTTCTCCTTGCCGTATCAAGCGAAATCCTCCATGTGTCATTGCAGCCTTTCTGGCTCATCCCTGCTACGAGGGAGAGGGGATCAGTGATCAGGCAGCGCGGCCTCGGCGCTTTTGAGATGGGACTTAGGCCGAAAGGAACCGCACGACAACGCGACGCAGGAGCGCGGGGACGGACGATTCTGGAATTTGGATTACGCTTGCTCTCCTTTTTGGATTGTGCGACTTTGCATCTCGCTCCGCTGCGTCTGCGTCTCATCACTCATCAGTCTGAGCGGAGGACATCGTGGTGGCAGACTGGCGGAGAATTTTTATAATTTAATCTTTTTTAATAAATATTTTAATATTAACCGTTTCAGAAAATATTTTGCATCACGTAGCCCCTTTGGTTGCGCCAATCTTGCTGGCACGACCAAATAACGTAGTCACGCTACATGCGTTGGTACGGCAAGATACGGCATATTTGACGGCGTGGAAAAGCTTGTCACGTCACTCCCGCTGGCGTGACAGTATTGTCTTGTTGCGCCACCGGGAGTGGCGTGACAAGACTGAACTTCTAAAAAATCATAACTCTTCAATACAATGTCGGATGAAGATGGTTTTTATATGAAAATTGTAGATCTCGACGAGATCTACAATTTTCTAGTTTTGAGTTTTTTCGTTTGACGACATTAAGATGCTCAAAAAAAATTATATAACGTTTCAGCACCAAAATGATCGCGTATTAGCGCTTGTCGCATTAGAAAAATAATATATTTTTTGTATGGATTCAAATGAAGATATCATTTATATAAAAGTTGTAGCTCTTAATGAAATCTACAACTTTATAGTTTTGAATTTTTACATTTGAGGTCGTTAAGATGTTCGAGAAAATAATATAAAGTTTCAGCACGAATATGCTTTTGAAGACTGGCCTTACGAACGCCTGCGCCTTACGAACGCCTGCGCTTGTAGCTGTTTTCCGCGCCATTTCATGCGCCCATGCGGGGCCCGCGTCGCCTCGAACGTCACCAACATCAAGAAGAGGGGTAACGGGCGGCGGATGCCCATCCGACGCTGGGAGGAGGAGGAGGAGGAGGGGGAGGAGACACCGCGGCAAGACATCAGAAAGCGAGAAGGGAGATACAACACCCGATCTATTTTTGAAATATCCAGATGCAACACTTGCAACATACGTCTGAAGAAAGATGAAACACTTGAAACATGCATCTAAAACACTTGCAAACCATTGTAAAACATACGCAACATCCAGATAAAACACTTGCAACATTTGTGTAAAACATATGCAACATAAATAAACACACTGGCAACATACGCCTAAATAAACAGATAAAACATTGAGAACAGAATCTTGCAACATACGTATACAACAATTGCAACATATGCAATATCCCGATCTACTTTTACAACATCCGTATGAAACACTTGCAACATACCTCTAAAAACATCTGAAACACTTGAAACGACATAAGCTTGTAACATGTGCTTTCAGCACAATGTCACCTTGCTACTGGGACGAATGGACGCTCGTCGTTGCAGAGCTCGACGCCGGCGTGGAGTTTGGCGGCGATGCATGGAGCTCGCCGGTGCAGTAGTGGTGCGGCCCTCCTACGATTCTCCAATGCCTACTCGCAGCCCAGGCTCGCGCTCGTTGGCATGGCCCTGTTGCTGCTACTCTAGCGCCGCTACTTGCTCGACCACAGTCATCCAGCGCCGTCCGCTCGCCAGGGATGGGGCACGGTGCAGCTGGCGATGGGTTGCGGCGTGGTGGGGCGAGGACACAGCGCGACGCCGCGATGGGGGACGAGGCGCGGCGGAGCGGACGGATGAGCGGCTCGGAAATGCTCAGCCACACCACGATGGGCGGATGAGCGGAGTTGGGATTGTTTTTTAGAGGCCGGTCCGCTATGCTAGGAGCCGCGTCCGGATGGGGAGTGTTTCCGATTGGAAAAAGAGAAAGGTCTAAAAAAGAAAAAAGATGTATTGTGATGCTATAAGGTTAAGTATTTTAGGACAAAATTTAAATCCTGATAGAATGATGAAACAAATAACATGTGTAGATGACTTGGACATTGATAGATTAAAGATTAAAAGGACCTCACATAATAGAGATAATTCAGACAATTTTTGTAATTAAGGGGATGACATAAATAGCTTGCATGAAATGATTGCAAGGTACTAGAACACTTAGTGACAAATGATATGGACACCTTTATTAGAGTATATAGATTCCAAACTAAACTATATAGTAGTGTAGCTTACCTCATTATAGTCGATTAGAATCTCACACGTTATGCTATAAAAAATTAAAATTCTCACAAAACATATAACATCTAACTATTAATTTAGTAAACTCTAACCATCGTCGGCAAAACTAGCCATATGATTTCTTCACTTCTTAAAAACTAGCAACATGCATGTGCGTTGTAATAGAATTGGAATATGTCTTGGAATATGATTCTACCATTGTGCGAGGTTGTACTAACTTATATAAGCACGAATCGTGAGCCCGAATTACATAAGGGATGGAGGGTGTAAACACTCACTTTGCACTTTAATATTAGATATATAAATAGCTTACTCATATTTGCTATTATGAAAGGTAATCCAAAGTTACCCTATAAGTTTACATCTAAATTATATGTCTCTACCAGCATAAAAGATAATGTAAAGTAAAATCTTTCAACTTACATCTAGATTATCCACATATACTACTATTAAAAACATAAAAGTACCTCTTAAATCTACCTTTAAACTAACCCATGTATATTATTATAGAAAAAAGTATGCATTATTTATAATGATCCAACCTACAATTTTTTATTAAGGATGCATTTCATCTAGCTTCATCTCCTTGAAAACATTTTTTGGAATCAAAGATCATACCATGTATAAGCCTAGCTGTTTCGACTTGGCGATAGTCTGGCCCTATTTTCTCGGATGGTCTGGCAGTGCCACATCAACAATCACAGAAGACCAGTCAATAGATCAAAAGGTTAGCAAAATCGGGTTTCTATCCATCTGTCCTTCACTTGGACCCACCTGGCACCACCATCTCTCCCTTTCTTGCCACTCTATTGCAGAACCATTCAATTTAACTTGACTCTAAGTACCCTCATCAACCTTTTGACACTAAGTATACTTAAAACCAAATTAACTTGACTCTAAGTACCCTCATCATCATTTCATGTTCTTACTTAAATTAGACAACATGTAATGTATAAGTATGTATATGTATGAATGAGAAATGCTAGTGCTCATGAGCAGTGGCGATGCATATGGAATGCACTTTCTTAACATCTAGGGTGTTAACATTCTGTATCCCCCTCTCTCTAGATCTTGTAGGAGAAAATAAGGAGAGTAAAACGAATGGGAAGAAGAAGTAGAGGAGGAGACTCACCTGGCCACCCTCTTGTCCTCCTCCTTGGATAAGGATTAATCTCACCCCAAGTCCATCCACTCTCTAGACCATAGAGAGAGCCATCCCTTTCCCCCATGGTCTAGCAATGTTGCCCAATCAATTAATTGAAAGCGAAAGCATGAGAACAAAATAAGGGTATGGTTTTTCACTGGTCTTCACACCACTTCTTCTCTTGCATCCCTATGACATAATATAACATGTCTAACACACCTTTATCACAATTGTTAGTACTAGGCTTGTGTTGTCGTCATAATCACCAAAACTAAAAGATATGATCGTAGACACATGATCCTTATAGTATCTTCATAAGGCCTCAATGTACAATCTACTAAGAAGCCATCAAAATCCATTCAGATGTGCTTTGTTGTCTCTTCCTCGTCTCCCTTCTTTCCTGTGTGGAGCTTAGATCACTAGTGAAGGATGAAGAAAAATGTCACTAGTGTTAGATAAAGAAAGAAGCACATCATTATCGACACGTTAAAATGATGAGCGAGGCCCATCACTTTTGACTTAATCTAAAGTATATTTGGGTGTACTTCGTCAGACCAACTAGGCTCGAATAAAAAAGTAGGCACCCTACAGGTGACGGTAGTACCTGCAGAGGCTATAAAAGCTCCAGGAGAGAGAAGATGGGAGACCATACAAATTGCAAGGGAAAAAGTGGAGAAGAGTGATAGAATTATAAGGACAACAAAAGTATGTTGGATTGGATGAATAGTAGCTTAAAGTTTTCAATTCCTATTTCGACCTACTATTTTTTAATGAAACCACCACTAGTATATGCCTGCATTGGTCATGCCATTATAGGCCTTATCAGACCATGTGACATGTCATTAGTGACTAACCTAACACTTTTTTGGGTTATCCTTGTCATATTAATATCTAGTTCATGCTCGGGAATTTCTTTGCCTTTACATGCTTTATTTTTTAGCCGTCTGATCATTTTCACAGGGCTTTCAAGCCTAGCATTGGCCAAATTGTTGCTCTTTTATTGGCTAGTAGTGTGAACTGCCATTCTCTGATGATCCTTACCAAAATCTAACCTAAGCTTAAGCTTAACCATGTTGGAGCCTTGTCTTAATGCCAGCTTATCATTCTCGATGGGGATTTAAGAGGATAAAGGGGGGAAATTACGAGCCGCCTGGTTGTCAGGTTGGTAACGCAAACGTAAATGAATTAAATCTGCGGACGTTACGGCAAGAGAGACGATTTGAACTGATTTTATTTTTGCGTTACTGTGGAATGAACCAAACAACACGTTAGTTCAACCCCACAATTCGCTTTGATCCACACATGAAATGCGCGTGCCAAAATTAATCTAGCAAGGGATACGGAGCACTTAAAGCATGAAATGTGGCTATGAAAATATGGTCAAATGTCGGGAAGAAAACGTGCCACTGAAAATTGCAAAATGAATAAAGAAACAAAAAGTATCCTACCCTACACTCAACCTTGCCGTCTTACCGACTCAGATAATCAGTACTTCGTACAAGTACAACGCTGGCAAATAAGTTGTTAGATCTTCGAATGATCACATATCGTCTGAGAACACCTGCTAAAGGCAGCACATACCAACTACCAACACTACTCTGGTACCATGTTCTGGAAGGGCCCAAAACGAATAGGCTGTGAAGGATCTCGTTCTCTGCTAATATATTATATACACAATACATACACATCATCCTCATGGTTTCGCTGCCAGCAATAATCGCTGCAGGACTTAACCGTTGCAGTTCCGTTGGACAACAATTTTTCAGAGTTTGTGCAAGAAACATTTCACATTTTGGGGGCGCGGGTAGCACAGCTCGCTCAAATCTTTCATAAACCTCATATCTTTTGTAAAACGGCAGCTGGCGGCGGTTCAAAATGCGCATCGAGCTGGTCAGCAAATGATGTCTTTGTGACACTGCTTTACATAAAGACCGGTGAAATTTGTGAAGAGGGCCTCTTGCCCTAAACTAACAAATAACCGTGTGGTCTCAAGCAATTCTAGCGTAGTGGGTACTCTAAAACGATACTCTAAAGCTTTAGAGTATGAATATAGAGTAGAAACTGCTGCACTGGGTACTCTAAAACGATACTCTATCCTTTCTCTCACTCTATATTTAGAGTGGTACTGTGCTTACTCTATACTGTACTCTACAGTGGCGGACCCCACTAGCTAAACAAAGGAAAAAAAATGCTATAACTCATAAACTAAAAATCCAAATTAAATTCCGATTTCACCATTAAATCCGTCTCAATAAATCCTTCAAAACTAGATCACACATGGATATATTTAGATAAAGTGACAAGTAGGTCCCACAGTGGATAGAGTGGATAGAGGATGATATAGAGGATGGATGGGTGCGGGAGAATTGAGTATATATGAGAGAATCTTGCTGACTGTGACGTATAGAGGATGAATATAGAGGTCCATGAGTGCGGGTAGTCTTACTATTACATCTTTCATGTATTATTAAAGCGCAGCATATTCTAGTCGATTGAGAAATTAAACTACTGAGCAGTTTAAAATTCTACCTACATTGCTCAACCAAAATAACCAAGCGTCCAAGCATATCAGTGGCACCTGCTTGTTTCTCAAAGACGCAGCGCAGCACTCTAATGCCACTATGGTGCAGGTACAACCAACACAGGAAAATCATCGTTACGGAATACAAAATCCTAGTGTACTAAAGTAGAGCAGCAAAATGAGTAATAAGGTTTACCTAAACAAATACCTCAACTCATCAATTGCAGTTTGCAAGTGACAATGGGAGGATATATATGCTATTGCCCAGGTATATATGGCTATGGTACCTAGCTTGACCAACCCTGAATGCTATCCAACAGTCTGATAAAAGTGTTATAAAAAAAGTCTAATAAAAGTGTTAAACTGAATGCAGACCCCTGCCTGACTTTTTTTTTTGCGACTCCCCTGCCTGACTTTTGCATCACTTTCCCGAAAGAAATGCACTAGTTGTTTGCTATAATGGCCCCCTGAATTCATCATGCAGAAGTTGCTTTCTTTCTGTAGTCCCCCCACATTTATGTTCAAATTTGTATATATGTTCCTTTTTTTCTCTGAAATAAACTACAAAAGGAATATTTATATTTAGCACCCTAGGAATTGAAGCACCGGAGAATCAAGGGAAAGAGGAACACAACTCATCTTGTAATCGAAAGTGCCCAGGAATTAACTCTGACCACAGAAAATAATTGAATCCTTGTCACTCCTCTTTGCGCGTTTGCTGGGAGAAATCGAGCTTGCTGACGAAGGTGTTGGCCTCAGCAGCTGTGATGCAAGTATCTTCCTCCTTGTCGTCATCGGTGCTAACTGCTGCAGTAGCTGGTAGCAACTTGTAATCCCTTCCTGTTAAAAAAATCTAATTAAATCACTGACAAGGTTTCGTTACAGCTGATGGTTCTGTTAGCGTCTTTCTGCATGTTTTGTGATGTAAGCACAAGCACTTCATGGAGAGCTTTTGATAAATTAAAAAAAAAACTTCATGGAGAGCTGGCTTACTCCAGCAGCTCTACTCGAACCTGTTATGGCTACTATAAAAGCTGGACAACCTATTTTCTTAAAAAGAAATACTGACATGGTTTCAAAGATCTATAGTAAATCATGTCACGAGCTGGTCGGTCAGTTATGAACCTCAGTCAGGCCAGTGCACCATGAAGCTCAGTCTCAGTGCTGATGCCGAAGCATGACGTGCCTGGTACCTCAGTTACTGTGCACAGCATGGCGGCTGCCGCCGTTGACGCAGGGAAGTGGCCCAGGAACTCGGTTTCTGCTCCATGACAAGCAATTCTTGGATTAGCTTTCAGTGATTCAGTTCAGTCTGCTTATCAATTGATTGGATGACACTGTGTGTTTGGATCGTAATCGTAAGAGCATGAATGGTGTTTGGTTTGTCCAATGAGCATTGGAACCGAAAATTTCCTTCCTATACATGTAGGACAGGGGTTGAAAATTAATCCAGATGCAGATAGTACTGGTCACGGACAATCTGAATCTACTGGCCCCATGTTTTTGAAAGGAGAAAGACAGAACCAAGAGATTGTGTAGGCATACAGGGAGTATGTATTTTGTTTCTTTTCTTGTGGTTTGCAAGCCTTATGGCTTCTGTTTTGTATTCTCAACTCTCGGTTGTGTACCATCAGTGGATGGTAGAGGCTGGAACTTTGTTCCCTTATCTAGAAAATACAGGAAGTATGTTCACATTCAGATTTTCAGCTACCTGTGTGCATTTCAGAATACTAACTCAATAATTGCATTTCATGCTACAGAGGCAACTTTACTAATACTACCTCCACTCTTTTTTTACCTCGTTTTGTACACGCCTAAAAGGAGCACTCATCTTATCATGTGGGTTAGCATGATGCAAATGTTGGTTCAAATGCAATTTTGAAACACCCTTGGAAGCATTCCTCAGAAGGACAACTCAAGAAACAGAACGAGTGGTACCATTAGCAAAGAGGCAAGCATCTCTCAAGGTCTTATAAGAGGAACCAATACAAGCACCATGAGAAACATGTCATGGGCCAACACATGAGGCACTAGAAGCATGTCCACGATCATGACCTAGGCCACTAGAAAAGGAGTCGTAAAATCCATCAATGAAAAGAGGCTTCTTCCTAAGTTCACAAGTGTTCATACCATGAGAAGGGCTATGAACAACCACTCATGCGTTTGGCACACCGATAGCAAAAGCTCTCTTGATGCCCATCTTTCTCACAAAAAGTGCAATGGTACAACAACCTATTTAAGGACCAGAAAGGTGACCAGAGGGGGGGGGTAAATGTGAGACAATCAAAATTTCTTCCGAAATGACCGCTGTCCCAAATAGTGCCCTCGAGCCAACTGGTGGCTGGATGTTCTCAGTAATGACCAAAGAACAAGGTGGGACACTCACCACAGCAGAAAAACAAGCGCAAACTCGAAACAATCCAAAACCCGAAAACGGAGCTCTCAACTTTAGTCACAATGAATCAAGACTACGACTCAAAATCCTCTAAGCCAACCGGTGACTTGAGGAATAAGAAAAGTTACTGGGCATTGTTGGACACCCAAGCAAGACCAAACCAAGGAAACGCCTCGCAACTGTCAGAGGTCAATTATCAACTCCTAGACCGCAGAACTTCAGCATTTGAACGCGGAAGTTCAGCGAGTGAACGTGGAACTCGATTAAATGAACTCCGATTGAGCTGAAATTTTGCACACACCTTCTCTAGGGAGTTACTAAGGTGTCCACAAAATTTGAGCTCCAAAATATCAAGAAAACTCCATAGATTGAGAAATCTTCGGACTGGATTGGGGTTTTCTAAACTTTCCTCAAACTTAACCATGTCATATTATAAGCCACTCCTAGCAGATCTCAAAGCTTGGATGGCCACACTACAAGAATTCTGGGCTTTTGTGACAATTAGAATATGATGATCAGAGCCTGTTTCCTATCACTGCCTGCCTGCAATGATGAACTGACTGTCGCCACAGGAGGTGGGTCACTAACCAGCTTCTGTGACCACCAGAGGATGTTGTCATTGTTACAGTGACAATAGTTCTCCTGTCATTGATATAGTGATAGGACTAAATTCATCACAACATATTGAACAGAATACCGCCACATGTGGTGACAGCACATATGATGTAGCAGATGACTTGGCAACCATGTGACGTGGCGGTTTTTTCATTATTTAATTACGCTCAGCCCAATTGGCCCACATATGGCCAGCCATTTTGGTCCAATTTCTCATCGCTTTTTTGGCCCATTACCCTTTTTTCTGTCCCTAGAGGCCCAAAATTATATCAGCCCACTTGCATATCCTACCATGGGCCAAGCCCATTGAAAGAATCATCAGAAAAAATACATATGACCAATTATATAATAATAATAATAATAATAATAATAATAATAATAATAATAATAATAATAATAATAATAATAATAATAATAATAATAATAATAATTAGACATTCCAACACAATAGGTCATCCCAATATAATGCTTCGTACAACATGTAGCATACTAACCATACATACATAAACAGCCATATACATACGTAAACAGCCATACACCAAATTATAATATCAACCACCTATGTAGATGCTAGCTATTGAACAATGCTAACTAAAAGACCTTTTGCATGCTGCAAAGCCCTTCTCTTGTTGTTTCCCATTTCTGCAGCTAGCATGTAGCAAAATATAAGTGATTTTAACTCATATAACATTGAAGCAAATTCTTGAAAAAAAACTAATCCAGGAAAATTAAAATACTAGCAAATATAAAAATAGCAAAAAAATGTTAAAGAAACTATGATACTGATTCTGGGAGCTCTCATGCATCAAGTAACAAATGAACTAGAAGTACTACTGGATTTCATCTTAAACTAAGCACTTGTTGTTCCACGCATTATGAATGAAGACATCACTTCTCTCTCCCTATCTTCCTAGCCCTAACAAAAATCTCTCAACCTAACAAATGAGAGACTAATCCCCAAGGCTTGGTCTCCACAACCAGACATATCCCTTATATAGAGGCACTTGACTATTTCCCTAGTTGCCCTTACATGAAGTACTGAGCCTAAATCATCCCAGGGGTAAATTCATCCAAGTTTTTCCTCATCGATCCAATGGATCCTGAACCTTCTCGACTTCGCTTCGCCTCGACCCAAGCTTCAAGATACCACCATGTGTCCACCGATTCACCACTCCCCGGTTTTGAGGCCCAAATCGGTCAAACCGACCACCAATGGTTTTGGGGCCCAAATCAGCAAACTCTTCTCCATGTTTTTGAGACCCAAACCACCAAATCATCCATCTTCAGTTTTGAGGACCAAACAAGCAAACCCTCATGCACGCCTCACCAAGCGTGACTAACCGATGTCGACGCGTGTCTGACCTCCTCCAAGCTTGACGCCTTCACCTTCCTTCTTCACTTGACCGATGCCATCTACATCACCCATGCAGATGTGTGCCCGGCCTCTGCCACGTGCCATGATGCCATCGTTCTCCTCCTTGACTTGCTCATCGCCATGTTCATCATCACCCATGTACTCTTGCTCTTCCAGTGCCCAATGTGAGCCACACACGGTCCGTTCTCTAGCCTATGGTCCCTCGGTGTAAGCCATATCGTCCGCCCTTCACCGCTCCTGGTCTATCGCGCATGGACTCCACACTTGACCTTCTCTATTGCCATCGACCGTCTTGGCGCACCCAACACCTTCACATTCACAAGCCAAGAGACATGTTGCACAACACACTCAACGCAACACAACTCAACACAACACCTTCGGTTAGCCATACACACTCAACGCAACACAACACCTTCGGTTAGCCACTAGCACAATCAAGCACATATGAAATATGACTCAACCGGTAAAGCCTCAAACCTCTGAAAGGTCCCTAGTTTAGTTTTGGTAATTGAGTGACAACCTAGGTGGACTAATGCATTTAAATGTGAGATTGATTAGTTCACAGGTACACTTGTGTGAGCAACTCATGCCATGATGGTGAAGATGGCTTGGATTGCAAGGCTCACACATGTGATGAATGAGCTCATTGCATACGAGACATGACATGGAGTCATGTGACTAAGGTGAAGAAGATCAAGACAAGACTTGGCTTGATGGACTTGTTGCAAGCGTGAAGGGCAAGTTGGAGGCTTTGGAGCGATGGACCGCGTGGCGGTGAAGCTTGAGCAAGACTTAGAGCCGATGGATGAAGGAAATGGTGAAGAGCAAGTGAGGTCAAGATCGATGAACCAATAAGGTCACGTGATGATATGAAGTGGATCATATCATTTGTTGATCAAGGTTGGTGCATGTGTTGCATCAACATCGGAGGAGATGGAATGGAATGCGTAAGGCAAAAGTATAACCTATAAGGCATTTTATTTCACCAGTCATAGGTGTGTAGAGAAGTTTATGACCGGGTTTAGGATAGATGCTTGTACTATCAAGAGGGGCAAACTTGTTTGCATATCGGTCATCTAGTGCCACTCGAGTGATCTAACTTTGTATCATTGCTAGGATCGAGTGCCGTGGTGAAAAGAGAGCTAATCCTTTGATAAAATATTTGTGAAAATCTAACATACATGCACATGATGCTGTATACTTGGTGGTGTTGGCACATTTGCAAATGAGAATTTGTTGGAGTTGATTTGGAGCAACTTGGAGAAGAAAAGAGCAAGTTTGGGTTGTCTGAGGGTCAGAAAATGCAACCAAACTTGTGGCCAACGTGCAGCCTAGCCTGGGGGGCACCGCCCCTCAGGTGCCCCATGCAACGTGCCCAAATCAGCAGTGACACACTTTCATATTTTGGGCATAACTCTTAGCTCCGAACTTCGAATTCGATGATCTAGGACTTCTCGGAAAGCTAACGAGTAGATCTACAAGCTTGAAGTGATGGAAATCAATTTTGAGCAAGTTAGGGTCATCGGATTGTCCGGTGACCATGGCGGTGTGGCACCACCCCTTTTTCCAAAAGAGGGAGGAAACTTGTCGGGGGGCACCGCCACCCCTAGCTCCTTTGCGTAACTAATTTGTCTTGAGTAGCCTTGTTAGTTACATTGCTTAGTTTATGTAGCTAAGTTATTTGCACTCTCTAATTTGGCTTGTGTAGCCTTGTTATTGAACATTGCTAGTGAGCTTAGGAGCTTTGTGCTTTTGCTTACTAGATTGTGTAGGAGCTCCCCCGGTTGCTTGAGTACTAGTTGCATAGGTTTGTGTGACCTTGTACTGAATTGATTAGGTGAGCTCTAGCTAGCCGGGCACCTTTGTTGCCTAATTAGGATCTTTATAAGGTGCTTGTGAGCTTAGATAGAGGGGTGTAGTCTTGGCTAGACCGATAGTTTTAATTCCCCATTTGTCTCGGTTAGCCATCGTGTTTAATTTTAGAAAGGACTATTCACCCCCGCTCTAATCTACCATCTCGACCCTACAACCTCCCACAATGTGTCAACCATTCATCACACACACATGGACGCACATCTCCACCTTGTGTTCACAACCCTAAGCACAACATGCTTTCAACTAGGAGGGGCAAATTTCTGTAAACCATAAACTCATGTAGCAGGCCATAGATACTATGATTTAGTAGCACAAAAATTCACTAACATGGTCCTAAACCCTAAACCGTAAACCCTAAACCCTAATCCTAAACTCAAATGCTAAACCCTAAAACCAAAATCCTGAGCACTAAAAATGACAAGCTGCTAACCGGGACAAATTACTATAAAAACATTGCATAGAAACATGTATCAATCATCATAAGAAACTCTCAATTAAAAACGCGACCTAGCATTGGCATATCTGAAAGGTCCTTGTTTGGTTTTGGTAATTGAGTGACAACCTTAGGTGGACCAATTGTGTTTATGTGAGATATATAGGAGATTAGTCCAAAGGTATATGTGTGTAAGCAACATATGCCATGACGGTAAAGATGGCTCGGAGATGTTGCAAAGCTTACACATGTGTTGATGAAGGAGCTCATTGCACATGAGACATGACATTAAGTCATGTGATCAAGGTGGAGAAGATCAAGACATGACTTGGCTCGACGGACCGGTTGCAAGTGTGAAGGGCAAGTCGGAGGCTTCGAAGCGAGGGACAGTGTGTGATGGTGAAGCTTGAGCAAGACTTGGCACCGATGGACCGACGCAACGGTGAAGAGCAAGTGAAATCAAGATCGATGAACCAATATGATCATGTGATGATAAGAAGTGGATCATATCATTGTTGATCGTGTTGGTGCATGTGTTGCATCGCCATTGGAGGAGATGGAATAGAATGCTCAAGGCAAAGGTATAACCTATAGGGCATTTCATTTCACCGGTCATAGGTGTGTAGAGAAGTTTATGACCGGGTTTAGGATAGAAAGCCGTACTATCGAGAGGGGCAAACTTGTTTGCATATCGGTCATCTAGTGTCACTTGAGTGATCTAACTTTGCATCGTTGCTAGGATCGAGTGGCATGGCAAGTTGAGTGATTAACTCCTTTAAAATGATTGTGAAAATACTAACACACTTGCACATGATGGTGTATACTTGGTGGTGTTGGCACATTTACAAAGAAAAGAAGTTGGAGAAGTTTTGGAGAAACTTGAGTTGAAAAAGATGAGTGATGGCTCTTAGTTTGGAATACTGCTTTGATCCATTATGATTTTGATCGTTTTAGCGGTGACAGTTAGTGACCGGACGCTGGACCGAACGCGTAGGTGCAGAGTTCGGTCGAGAGTCTGGTCAGTGTTAATTTCGCGTGCTAGAACGATCGAACGCTCAGTGAGTCTGGTCAGTGATGACCTGACGCGTCCGGTCACTAAAATTCGTCTCTGGAACCTCTCTAGAAGTGAGCAGACGCTGGGAAAGTCGAGTTCGGTCACAGGAGAAAGCAGAGTCCAGTCAGTTGTGCTAAAGCATGTTGTGACCGGACTCGGCTTAGGCGCGTCCGGTCGCTGGACCTTGGCACGTCCGGTTCTTTAGCAGTGGCACTTGGGAACTAACCGTTGGCGCCCAACGATCGGCTTCGAAAGGAGGGGACGCGTGGCGTCATCCTAGCGACTGAACTAAGGGACTTGCGCGTCCGGTCAGTGCGTTTTCTACGCAGTGAAGGGGTAACGGCTCTATTTGTTCATGGGCTATAAATAGAAGTGGTGGCCGGCCTTGGGCTGGTTGCTGAGCACCCTCACGCCTATGTGGCTTGTATAGGAGTGCTTGGATGCCCTCTAACTCACTTGTGCTTGCAAGAGTGTGAATCGATTGCCAGTGAGTGACTCTAGTGTGTTGCATTGTGAGATTGCATTGAGTGGTACTAGGTGTTTCGAGTTGCAAGCCGGTGGTGCTTGTTACTCTTGGAGGTTGCCACCTCCTAGACGACTTGGTGGCGAGTTCTCCGTCGTGAGGCCTGCAAGAAGATTGTGCGGAGCTCTGGAGAAATATTTGTGAGGGGCATTGTGCTCGCCCCGCGGGAGCCGTGAAGAGCAACTCTAGTAGAGCATGTCATTGAGCTACCCTCACTTTCGGGGTAGGTTCTTGCGGTGCCCGACGTGCGGGCTTGGCGGGTGATGCCAATTAGCTGCCGAACCACCAAGTGAGCGGTCGACACAACGAGGACGTAGCGTGTTGGCAAGCACATGAACCTCGGGAGAAAAATCACCGTGTCAACATTGTTCTTCCCGTTGGTTTGCAATCTCCTTACACAAGCTTGTAATTACTTTCATATACATTGTGCTTGTGTAGTTGCTCTTGTAATTAGTTAGCTTATGTAGCTTGCTAGTTACCTTCTTGCTTGTGTAGCATAGAAATAGCTCTTGTGTGACTAGTTTGGTTTGTGTAACCTTGTTAGTCACATTACTTAGTTTGTGTAGCTAAGTAATTTGCGCTCTCTAATTTGGCATTGGTTGCCTTGTTATTAAGCATTGCTAGTGAGCTTAGGTGGCTTTGTGCTTTTGCTCCTAGAATTGGTTAGGTGAGCTCTTGCTAGTCCGACACCTTAGTTGCTTAATTAGGATCTTTGTAAGGTCCAAGAGAACATAGATAGAGGGGTGTAGTCTTGGCTAGACCGATAGTTTTAATTCCGCACTTGTTTCGGTTAGCCGGTGTAATTAGTTTTAAAAAGGACTATTCACCCCCCCTTTAGTCCATCATCTTGACCCTACAAGTGGTATTGGAGCCAGGTTCTCTCATTTGTGGTCTTCACCGACCCGAGAGGATGGCGTGTAGTGGGATAGATGAGTGTGACACACATTTTTTTGATGGCACACACTTTGCACGGTGGAAACACCATATGCTTGATCATTTTCGTGCAAAGGGACCTAAGTTTTAGTGGGTTGTCACAAGTGGTCTCACCCATGTCTTGGACCATAAAAATCTAACCAAAACTCAAAAGGTTCTCTTTCAACTTGATTCTGATGCTTATTTATTTATAATGGATGCTTTGAGCTTTGAGTTGTTTTATAAGGTGAACCACAAAGGAACCGCCCATGAGTTGTGGGAATCAATCAAGCACACCTTCGGTGACTCCTCCACATGGGATGATGGCAAGTTCAAGAAGGAGGATGAGCCCAAGGTGGAGACGCATGAGTGTGTTGAGCATGACCACGATTTGGTGATTGTGGAAAATTGCTCCACCTCATGGTCAAGTGATGACGATGATCGATCCACTACAAGTTCACTTGGCAAGATTGATGATGATGCCTCAAGTGATGCAAATGATGATGCTACTCCATGCATACTTGATGGTAATTATGATGGTTCATGCTCGGATGACATTGCTACCACAAGCCCATCCACTACACCACATTGTCTCATGTCACAAGGTGACACCAAGGTATCAAATGCTAATGTGGTTGATCATGTTGATTCATATGATGAGCTTGTTAGTAGGCTTACTAGCATGACCATGTCTTTAGAGAATGAGAAAGCTAAAACAATGAAATTAGAAAATGAAAACTCATTTCTAAAGAACTCATGTGAAGAACATAAGCACTTTACTTGATGTTCTTAAATCTTCACATGATGAGCTAATAGTGACTCATGAGAAGCTTTTTGTAGCTCATGAAGAATTATTGGAATAACATGCTTTTCTCATTAAAATGTTTTCTAATAAAATTAAAAATAATGAGAGCTCATCACATGAGTCAAGTGATCAATTGCAATATGTGACTAACTCTTGTGATGTAGGGAAGAAGCATGTATCCACCTCTTGCGATGATTTATTAGATATGCCATGCTCTTCACATATAGATGCTTGTTCTACTTTTATGTCTTGTGAGACTAACCTTTTGAAGGAGAACAATGAGCTCAAGAATGAAGTGAAGAAATTGAGCAACAAGTTAGAGAGGTGCTACAACTCAAAAGTCACTTTTGAGCACTTGTTGAAGACTCAAAGAAACTATGGTGACAAGTGTGGCCTTGGCTTCAAGAAGAAGATGACAAAGGGCGAAAGAAAGCAAGAAAAGAGGATGAAAAAGTTGCTTCAAAAGAAACTCTCCTATTCCATATGCTACCGATGCCATGAAGTGGGACATCTTGCAAACACTTGCCCAAACATTGAGAAGCTCAAGAAGATGAAGGCAGAAGAGAGGCTCAAGCAAGTCAAATGCTTCAAGTGCCGCACATGGGGTCATCTCACATCTATGTGCCCAACCAAGCAAGTGGTGGAGCATCAAGTGAAGCCTCAAGCAAAGCCACAAGATGAGCAAGAAAAGACACCCCAAAAGCAAGTCAAGATCAACCATGAAGATGGTGGTGACTTGATGACGAAGAAGAAGAAAACAAGAAGGGGTGGAAGAGCAAGCCATCCAATGCTTGATCAAAATGCCAAGATGACGAGTAAGACTCAAGATGAGAAGAAGGCCTATGCTCACATCAAGTGCTTCAAGTGTGGAGATACGGGACACTTTGCCTCGAAGTCTCCTACCAAGCTTGAGAAGAAGGCTCAAGCAATTCATGAGAGGCAAGGCAATGGGAAGCACCACATGGGCAAGGAAGAAAAGGCTCAATCAAAAAGGAAGTGCTACTTATGTCGGGTGAAAGCATCTAGGCCCCCAGGTTTGGTTTCGGCAATTGATGACAACACTTTATTACCATGACTAACGTGTGTTTTGCAGAAACGTTGGTAAGTTAGGTCATGGAGATTATAACTGCTTTGGGCACCATGGTATTCGTGTCCCTTGATGGAAATCGTTTCGGTTTTCAAAAGAGTGACGTCAAGATTAAGGACGGTTAGTTCCGGATGTCGAGGTGTTGAGATACATTCAGAATAGTCGTTAGGATCTTCGTTTTTCTCTTTTGGCCGTACTATAAAGGGGGGCATGAACGGGTAGCTTGACCTAGGCGAGTCCTATGTTTAGGTGTGGTGCACACTTGTTAAACTTGGCGTTAGGCAACCCTAGAATAGCTCAAAGTTCAGTTGGAAGCAACTTGGTTGAAGTTGCGACGCGTTTCGGAAAGTTTCGGGCTGTTTCTCCACTGACCGGACGCGGTCCTCGGCATGACCGGCGCGTCCGGTCAGTACTAAACCGCGACTAGGGGTTCGGCCCTGACGACCGAACGCGGTCCTCGCGAGGACCGGACGCGGTGGTCAGTGGCCGACACGTGTCATCTGTGGAGAACACCCGTCGGACGCGACCTGGAGGTGATCGGCGCGTCCGGTCACAGTCCAGTAAGGTCCAGAGACGACCGGACGCGTCCGGTCATCAACGACCGGACGCGGCCTCGCGTCCGGTGCACTTACAGTATGCTCCTTTGCACGATCGGACGCGTCCGGTCACCCCTGACCGGCGCGTCCGGTCGTTCAGTTGAAAATTAGGATTTGACCGTTACGGGCGACCGGCGCGTCCGGTCAGTTCGACCGGCGCGTCCGGTCAGCCCGTGTCAGAACATAACGGTTCGTTTTCTTTGAGGGGTGTATAAATACATCCTCTCCACCTCTTTTAGAGGTCTCTTGCTCATTTGATCAGCTGAGAAAACCTTTTAGAGTGCAAGGGAGTGCAAGAGCACTAGTGAGGATAGAGTTTTGAGAATCAAAGCTTGAGAGCTCCTCACTAGCGATTAGAGAGAGTAGCAAGTGTGCATCCACCTTCTCATTTGGGCTCATTGTGGTCAAGTGAGAGTTCTAGCTTGTTACTCTTGGTGATCGCCATCACCTAGACGGTTTGGTGGTGATTGGGAGTTTGGTGATCATCCGGCGGAGCTTGTGGATGACCCAACTCATCTTGTGAGCGGTTTTGGGTGATTCACCGCGACGGAGTGTCGAAGAATCAACCCGTAGAGAGCACTTGATCCTTGCGCGGATCAAGGGGGAGCGAGACCCTTGCGCGGGTGCTCCAACGAGGACTAGTGGGGAGTGGCGACTCTCCGATACCTCGGAAAAACATTGCCGTGTTCCTTGCCCCTTTACTTTCAAGCAATTACCTTCTCGTATTTACTTTCATTGCTTGTTTTACATTCCTAGAATTGCCATGCTAGACTAGGATTGGAAACTAGGGTGCAAAACTTTTTATCGGTAGACTCTCTAGGAACACAAGTAGGCACTAGGGGTGAATTCCGGCTTGTAGGATTTAATTCTTGCAATTAATTTTTAGAAAAGCCCAATTCACCCCCCCTCTTGGGCATCTTGATCCTTTCAATTGGTATCAGAGCCGTGTTGCTCCTATTTTAGGCTTTACCGCCTAGAGCAAGATGTCTAACGGGGAAGGACCACCTCCCACCTTTGAGGGGGATGATTTTCCATATTGGAAAATCCGCATGGAGGCGTATCTCGAAGCCATAGATGTCGGGTGCCTTAGAGCCGCAACCCAAGGGCTTCCCGCTATCAAGGATCCCGCAAACCCCATTGGTGACGAGGAGAAGTACGACCGGTGGAATGCAAAGGCAAAAAATGCACTCTACCGGGGCTTAGGCAAAGATATCTTCAATCGTGTGCGTAATGCAAAGAACGCTCATGATTTGTGGGAGAATCTTTGTGCTCTCCATGAGGGAACTAAGAGTGAGCGTGAGGAACGCTATCATATTGCTTTAAAGAAAATTAATTCTTTTGAGATGCTTCCCAAAGAAAGTGCTAATGACATGTACACTCGCTTGAATGTTCTTGTAGAGGACCTCAATGCTCTTGGGCTCACTCAAATGAGCCAATCGGATGTTGCAAGGAGGATCTTGAGTGTTCTTCCCGTTGAGAAGTATGGTCACATTGTCACCGTACTTCATCAAAGTGATCTCTCCACCGCAACACCAACACAAGTATTGGGGAAGATCAATGCTCATGAGATGTACATGCACATCACTCCGGAAGAGGGCTCATCATCTTCCAAGAAGAAAGACTTGGCCTTCAAAGCTAGCCATGACAAGAAGAAGAAGAAGGGCCAAGCCATGATGGTGCAAGAAAGCTCAAGTGAAAGTGATGTCGATGATGAATCACTTGCACTCATGGTGAGAAAGACCACCAAGATGCTAAAGAAGCTCAACAAGAGTGGCATCAAGTTCGATGGCAAGAAAAAGAAATTCTTCACAAGTAGCAAGAGAAAGCCCATCTCGGAGATGGATTGCTACAATTGTGGTGAACTTGGCCACCTAGCTCATCAATGCCCTAGACCACCAAAAGGCAAGTACAAGAACAAGAACAAGGGCAAGAAAGATGATTCAAGTGATGAAGAAGATGAGAAGAGGAAGAACAAGTCATACAAGAAGAAGGATGGCAAGAAGAAAGAGTTCTACAAGAAGAAGAAGGGAGGAAAGGCATATATTGTTGGTGATTGGCTCACCGACATTGAATCATCTTGTGATTCCTCCGAAGATGAGAGCGATGATGAGAAAGAGAAGGTTGCCGCATTTGTGATGGGTCCATCATCTTCACCGACATCTTCACCACCACCTTCACCGCCTCTTTCACCATCATCGTCCACTACTCACCTATGCCTTATGGCCAAGGGTGAACGAAAGGTACAAAATCATGATAGTGATGATGATGATGATAGTGATAGTGATGATGAATATGATGCACCTTCTTATGATGAACTTGTAAAATTGCTAAACAAATACACTAAAATCATAAGAAGGACTAGAAGTGAAAATGATGATCTTCAAAATGAAAATGAATCACTCTCATCTAAGCTTGAAAATGCTCAAAAGACTAGTGGTGAGCTTAGAGATCAAAATGAAGTTATGACTTCCACTCTCAAGGAGCTCAAAACCTCTAATAAAGAGCTTAAAGATCAACATGATAAACTCGAGAAGAAGCATGATGAGCTCATCACTAGACATAACTCTTTAAAAGACAAATACACCACATTGAAAATTGACTACGATAGTCTTGTGGTTGCTAATGAACTTGCTCTTGAGACACATGATGCTACTAACAATGTTGTTAAGTGTGATATAGCTACATCATGTGATGATTTGATTATTGAAAGCATTGAGCAAGGTTCTAGTAGCAAAGGCAAGAGTGTGGTTGAGTCATGCAACCATGATGATTATGCCAAGATCAAGTGTGAGAATGAGAAGCTTGCAAATGAGAACAAGAAGCTTAAAGGTTTGATGGCTCTTGAGAAGCAAACAACAAATGAGTCACTCATTGAAGAGAACAAGAAACTCAAGCAAGAAAAAGAGCATCTCAAGACCGGCCTAAGCAAGTTCACAAGAGGTCAATATTTGCAAAGTGAGCTCCTCATGAACACCGTAATGAAGATGGATAGAAGTGGTATTGGGTACTTGGCAAATCAAGAGAAGAAAGCAAAAGCTCAACAACAAAGCAAGTCAAAGCCCAAGCCAAAGAGATGTGTTGAGTGTGGTCAAGAAGGTCACTTTGCTCATGAATGCAAAACTCCACCACCACAACCCTTGCCCAAGCATGCTAGACCCTTTGCCTTCAATGCTCATTATATGCTAAGAAAAGATTCAAATGGAAAGATGAAAGTCATGTTTTTGGGTCCCCCAAACAAGAATAGGCCAAAGAAAATATGGGTTGCCAAGTCACTAGTTGAGAAAGTCAAGGGCCCCTCTCAAGTTTGGGTCCCTAAACAAAAAGCTTGATCTCTTGTGTGTAGGTGAACTACAAGACCGGTGGATCTCATTGGGTTATTGATAGTGGTTGCACTCAACATATGACCGGTGATCCTCGTATGTTCACCTCCATTGAAGAGAATGGGATATGTCAAGAGAAGATCACATTTGGGGATAATTCAAAGAGCAAAGTCAAGGGTATAGGCAAGATTGCAATATCAAATGATCACTCACTCTCAAATGTGCTCTATGTTGCTTCATTGAGTTTCAACTTATTATCCGTCGGGCAACTTTGTGACCTTGGCTTCCAATGCTTGTTCACACCCAATGAAGTTGAAGTTTCAAAGATAGATGACAAGTAAGTGATATTCAAAGGCTTTAGATACAACAACCTTTATCTTGTTGACTTCACCTCCGAAGATGCAAACTTGATGACATGTTTGTTCACCAAGACCTCACTTGGTTGGCTTTGGCATAGGAGGCTTGCTCATGTTGGAATGAACACTCTCAACAAGCTTTTGAAGAAAGAATTAGTGAGAGGATTGAAGGATGTAAAGTTTGAAAAGGACAAACCTTGTAGTGCATGTCAAGCGGGCAAACAAGTTGCAAACACACATCCAACCAAAGCTTTCATGTCAACATCAAGAGTGCTAGAACTTCTACACATGGATTTGTTTGGGCCTACAACTTACAAGAGTTTGGGTGGTAATCTCTATTGTCTTGTGATAGTGGATGACTACTCAAGATATACATGGACTTTCTTCCTTCATGACAAATCCGAAGTGGCAAGTTGCTTCAAGAAGTTTGCAAAGAGAGCTCAAAATGAATTTGAAGTCAAGATAAAGAAAATTAGAAGTGACAATGGCAAAGAGTTTGACAACACCAACATTGAAGCTTATTGTGATGAAATTGGAATCAAGCACGAGGTCTCTTCAACCTACACTCCTCAACAAAATGGTGTAGTTGAGAGAAAGAACCGGACTTTGATCACCCTTGCAAGAACAATGCTAGATGAGTACAACACTCCGGAAAAGTTTTGGGCCGAGGCAATCAACACCGCATGCTATGCTTCAAATCGCCTCTTCCTCCAAAAGTTTCTTGGCAAGACCCCCTATGAGTTGCTTAATGGGAAGAAGCCGGACGTCTCATTCTTCCAGGTGTTTGGTTGCAAATGCTACATCTACAAGAAGCGTCAACACCTAGGGAAGTTTCAAAGATGTTGTGATATTGGTTTTCTTGTTGGTTACTCATCAAAGTCCAAAGCATATAGAGTATTTAACCATACCACCGGTTTGGTTGAAGAAACATATGATGTGGAATTTGATGAATCTAATGGCTCCCAAGGAGCAATTGAGAATTGTGATGATGTAGGTGATGAACCCTTGAGGGAGGCCATGAAGAACATGCCCGTGGGAGACATCAAGCCAAAAGATGATGATGACGATGTACAAATTGTTGATCCACCATCTTCATCACGTATGCCTCAAGATGATGATAAGAATGAGAGAGTTGAAAATGAAGATACTTATGTCTCTCATGAACAAGCCGAGGCACAAGCTCAAGATGTTGATGCTCCCCATCCACCTCCTCAAGTGGTTGATAGAAGAAATTCACCTCTACTTCAAGCACATCCACAAGAACTCATCATAGGGAGTCCTACAAAGGGAGTAATGACTCGATCTCAAAAGCTAGCTTCTTTTGTTGAACATCACTCTTTTGTCTCTTGTGTTGAACCTAAGAATGTAGAAGAAGCTCTTCAAGATCTGGATTGGGTGAATGCCATGCATGAAGAATTGAACAACTTCACCCGCAATCAAGTATGGACACTTGAAGAGCATCCAAAAGGTGCAAGAGTCATTGGAACCAAGTGGGTGTTCCGAAACAAGCAAGATGACCAAGGCATAGTTGTGAGGAACAAGGCAAGACTAGTTGTAAAGGGGTTCTCTCAAGTTGAAGGCCTTGATTTTGGAGAGACCTTTGCACCCGTTGCAAGACTTGAAGCCATTCGTATCCTCCTTGCATATGCATCACATCATGATATGAAACTATATCAAATGGATGTGAAAAGTGCATTCTTAAATGGTTTTATAAATGAACTAGTCTATGTCAATCAACCTCCCGGGTTTGAAGACCCTAGATATCCTAATCATGTTTATAGGTTGTCCAAGGCGCTATATGGGCTCAAGCAAGCCCCTAGAGCGTGGTATGAGCGCCTCCGGGACTTCCTCATTGAGAAGGGCTTCACCATTGGGAAGATCGACACCACACTATTCACCAAGAAGCTTCATGGGGAGATCTTCATTTGTCAAGTGTATGTTGATGATATCATCTTCGGGTCAACAAATGAAGATTATTGCAAGGAATTTGGTGAATTGATGTCGAAGGAGTTCGAGATGTCAATGATTGGTGAGCTCACATTCTTCCTTGGTTTTCAAGTCAAGCAAATGAGAGAAGGGATTTTCATCTCTCAAGAAAAGTATACCAAGGATCTTCTCAAAAGATTCAAGATGGAAGAATGCAAGCCAATCAAGACCCCAATGCCATCAAATGGACATCTCGACCTAGATGAGGGAGGTAAACCGGTTGATTAAACTCTCTACCGTTCCATGATTGGTAGCTTGCTATACCTTACCGCATCTAGGCCCGATATCATGTTTAGTGTGTGCATGTGTGCTCGCTTTCAAACGTGCCCTAAAGAACCTCACTTAAGTGCCGTAAAAAGAATCCTAAGATACCTTAAGCACACCCCAAGCATTGGTCTTTGGTATCCCAAAGGAGCTAGATTCCAACTAGTTGGCTATTCTGATTCGGATTATGCCGGTTGCAAAATTGATAGAAAAAGCACATCCGGAGGGTGCCATTTGCTTGGGAGATCCTTAGTATCTTGGTCATCTAAAAAGCAAAATAGTGTGGCTTTGTCCACCGCCGAGGCGGAATACATTGCCGCGGGGGCTTGTTGTGCACAAATCTTATATATGAAACAAACCCTCCTAGACTATGGAATAGTTCTTGAAAAGGTGCCACTTTTATGTGATAATGAAAGTGCAGTTAAAATTGCTAACAATCCGGTACAACACTCTCGCACCAAGCACATTGATATCCGCCATCACTTTCTAAGAGATCACGTTGCTAAAAATGACATATCACTAGAAGGTGTAAGAAGTGAAAATCAATTAGCGGATATCTTCACTAAACCTTTGGATGAGGCCACTTTTTGTAGGCTAAGGAGTGAACTTAATGTGCTTGATTCAAGCAACTTTAAAAGATGAACATGTGTTGTCCCTTGCATTGCATTGTATTATATGCCTTGTTTAGTTTATCGCAATGCATTTAGGGCTTGGCTAACACGGTTACGATAACCCTCCTTTGGAGGAGTGAAGAAGCCTAACCGTGGATCAAACTTGACAAGCAACCTAGCTTTACTTTCTTGTATTGCATTGCATGTGCATGGTTGTTTGTTTGTCTTTTCTTTTCGGCTTAGCTTTGAGCAACCGCTGTGTTCGTCCATGGATAGAGAGAGCATTTGACGCTCCTAAAGGTCCAAAAACTCTATTGCATGGCTATACGTTGCTACTCGGGTGTTTATTGCCTATTTTCCTAAAAACAATACTAGCCTAAGGCAAAATATTTTAAAAATTTTGAGGGTTTGAGTGAGGTCACTCATATCAGGTTCCAATTGGTGTTTATTTGTGTCTCTTTGAATTGGAACTTGATTGGGAGAAGTCGCGTCGGAGTTTGGAACGGAGAAAGGCGAAGAACAGCGACCGGACGCTGCACCGGACGCAGTGATGCTTCACCACCGCGTCCGGTCCCGGCGTCCACCAGCGCGTCCGGTCATCCAGAAGACAAATTCCAGACCTGGTCACCGGACGCTGCACCGGACGCGCCTGTGTCGACCACCGCGTCCGGTCCCGGCTACCACCACTGCGTCCGGTCATCCGCGATGAATTCCCGAGCTACCAGCGACCGGACTCTGACCGCGTCCGATCGTTCCGCACCGGACGCGTCCGGTCACTCCAGGAGCTTACTGGAGTGTGACCAGACGCTGCACCACCGCGTCCGGTCATAACGACCACCGCGTCCGGTCATCGCGCGTCGAGCGGATCTGAGCCCCTCATAAAACCGTTCCGACTCGTCCGTTTTTCCTTCACCCGACCGATTCCGCCGCTCGCCGTTTCACCGTTTCGCCGCGCAATCGCCGTCTTGCCCACCGCCGGCGTTCCCCCCGCCGTCGTGCTCACTGCCAGCCACCACGCCCAGGCTGCCCGCGCGCTCCCCCACGCCCGAGCCGCGCCCCCGTGCTGCCGCAGTCGCGCTCCATCGCCGCGCCGCCGCAACCGCCGCCTCCTCCTCACCGCCGGCTGGTTCACCGCCGCCGTGGGCATCCCAAATCGTAGCACCGCAGTTTCCCCTCGTGCCCTAGCCCCTCATCCTCCACCTTCGATCGGCACCGCAGTTTCACTCAATCTCCTTAGGGTTTGCCCTAACTCTAACCTAGGGTTTGATCGAAACCCTAGTTCTTCAGGTGACGACTCGCTCGATTTTTTCGATTCCAATCACGTCAATTCCTTTGTTAGGGCTAACCTTGACCGATATCATCCGTTGATTATCTCGACTCGGTCCTTTCAGAGCTCGATCGTCGTTTTCGGGGATTCTCGCGACCTAGGTCACCGCATCTTCTCACCGTCGTTTCGCCGATCCGAGGTAGCTTCGCGTCTCGATTCACTTCGTATCTCACATGCTTGCTATCTCTAGGGTTTCGCACCTTTTAGTTATATAAGTGCTTATAGTATATCTTTCTATTCCGTCGGTGCAGCGAGTCAGTCGGTGTGTCAGGGTCAGATCTGTTTGCTGAATCCGAGGCCAAGCCTGCGGATACGGATTGAGGCCAAGCCTCTCGAGTGACAGTTCACCATCTTACAGAGGTTCTCAGTCAGTTTGACAGCATGGTGCATTGCAAGAACGCCGGTGGTGCTCCTGGTGATGGGGACGACAGTCCTCCTCGTCGGTCTGAGATTGCGCGTGGAAAGCGCATCAAGGTAATGGCCAGAAAGAAGAAGAAGACACTTACAGAGGCAGAGGTTGCTCAGGCCGTGGCAGACGCTGCAGAGCAGGCAGAGAGAGGTGGCAGACGCAGTGGCATACATATAGGCGAGCGTCGCTTTCACCTTGAAGGTCGACAGCTCGGCACTGAGGCCACTGAGGGTACCGAGGATACTGGTGCTACAGAGCAGATGTCAGTTGATTCACCTACAGAGCCGACAGAGGCTACAGAGGCTCCACAGGCTACAGAGGATACAGAGGAGCAGCCAGCTCAGTCTCCACCACGTCGTCGCTCCACACGTGCTCGTACTCAGGTGACACCTAGGCCAGAGGGCCAGCGTCGTGGAGCACGTCCTCCTCCCAGAGCTAGAGGTTCACCTCCGGTCGAGCACTTTGACCTGAGGGGTGCTACAGCACGTCAGGTGCAGGGGTTGAGGTTCGTGGAGGTCAGCCGATGGTTTCCACCTGTCAGAGATCACAGAGCTTCAGAGGGTTTCTATACCCCACTTCAGGAGGATTTCTACAGGGCCTTAGTTGACAGTGGTATTGCTTTCAGACCTCAGAGGGTATGTCGGCTTGAGGCACTGGTTGATGTTGTGGGAGAGCAGCTTCGTCCGCACCTGTCCTATCTACCTGGCTTGTCAGATCTTCTTGGACGGACAGGTGCATACTGCGGCACATGGGTCAGGGAGTTCTATGCTTCACTTTGGATTGATCCTGCCCATGAGTTCATTCACTTTGCTTTCAGAGGCCGCGATCACCGACTTTACAGCACCAGAGCTCGAGAGATCCTCAGACTTCCAGCTTCTGACACGAGGATCCATCAGTTATGCTATGGTCAGACTCCTCCACCCAGACGCCCTCACGGCAGAGCAGTGCCACCTACAGACTTAGTTCGACCCTGTTTCCGTGAACCTTTTGGCGAAGGGTCTCGTCGTACGCCTGCCAGCCTGACACCACTTGCCAGAGTTTTGGATGCTATTATCAGACGCACACTTCTTCCCAGACTCGGCTACAGAGAGGGACTGACACGTATGCAGCTTTGGGTTGTTCACCACCTCCTCTCACAGATACAGTTTGACATCTGGGATCTTATACTTAGTGAGATGGAGGACACCATTGCTGAGGGCTTCAAGGGTAATCGTCAGCTGCCCTATGCACACTGGATCTGCTTCATTATTAGATCTTCTATTCAGATGCCACCAGAGATCAGGGCAGAGATATCAGCCACTACCACTGCTTTCCCTGATTACGATATTCGTCAGCTTTGGGCCTCAGTCACTAGAGATCAGGCCCCAGTGCCTGGACAGCGTGAGCGCCCAGAGGTTCCTGAGACAGCAGCTGAGCAGGATGCCAGAGTTGACGAGCTTGCTGAGGCAGAGCTTGCGGACCTTGAGGCTCAGACTGCTGATATACCTGAGGATGTGACTTCAGACAGCACAGATGAGGACTACCAGCCCATCCCCAGGTACCGGTCTCCTCGGTCTCACGACCACGAGGCCGGTGGCTCTGGTTCAGCCTCCCGCTCAGACCCAGCCATGGTGGCTATTCTTGAGAGGTTGACCCAGGCTCAGGAGCAGCAGCAGCAGCAGATTCAGAGACAGGCACAGGACACAGCTGCAGCACTTGCACAGATTCAGGCTCGTCAGGACGAGTTTCAGCGACAGCAGCTTGAGATCCAGAGGCAACAGGTTGAGATGCAGCGACAGAGTCAGCAGCAGTACATGGATCTCCTGCGCCACCTTATCACAGTTGGGGTTCCTCCGCCTGCTTCTGTCATGACTCAGGCTTTGCATTCCAGTGATCCATCGAGTCAGGGACAGCCGAGCTTTCAGTTCACATCTCCACAGCAGCAGGTTCCTCAGTCTTTTCAGTCCCCGAGCTTCACTCCTATTCATACGGGGTTTACACCGTCAGACCAGCCTCGCCCGCACCTCCTGACAGGCACACCTATTGGTGATTTCAGTGTTACCTACAGCGAGTTGACTGGTCAGCCGACACCCTCGCACACCACTACGTTTCATACTTCGTCAGGGTTGTCAGCTCCCGAGGCAGCTATTCCTCCAGTGACAGGGACCGGGACTACAGAGACCATCCCTTCTTCAGTTGCCTCGACAGATCCCCCAGCTACTGGCTCACTACAGGCTCAGGTCACTCAGACAGATCCACTTGTTGCTATTCAGTCAGTGCCCGTTCCTGCTCAGACCCAGACCACTTCACAGCCACGTGCTTCTTCAGAGGGTCAGCCAGATAGCTCAGACTCCGAGGGCGATACGCTACACTTCGTGATTACTCCGCGCACCTCGGCACCCGACACGACTCCGTCTGTCCCCCCGTCAGATCATTAGATTAGTTTTTTTGGCGCTTGATGCCAAAGGGGGAGAGAGAGTAGTTTCAGGGGGAGTTTTGCTAGAGGGTTTTCGTTCTTTGTGTGCTACATTCATGCATCATGTTTACTTTTCAGCATTGCATTCGTGTGACATTGTCGTCGTGTGGTAAACCTTGAGTCTTAATGTGTTATCTCGTCACAGTGCTAGTATATGTCACCGTTTTAGTTATAGCTCTAAGGTTGTGCTTCCGTGCCTTACTCCGATTTCTTATGAGCTATATCTTTTTGTGTACTAACGCTTTTTGTCTTATCTTATGAAGTACACTCTTTTGGCTTGGGGCACATAAGCATTTCCTAACCCTTTGTGCTTATTGCTTTTTGCTTATGTGAACCAAGCATGCTCGAAAACCTCCACTCTAATCTTTTATATCTTAGTGTTGTCATCAATCACCAAAAAGGGGGAGATTGAAAGCATCTAGGCCCCCAGGTTTGGTTTCGGCAATTGATGACAACGCTTTATTACCATGACTAACGTGTGTTTTGCAGAAACGTTGGTAAGTTAGGTCATGGAGATTATAACTGCTTTGGGCACCATGGTATTCGTGTCCCTTGATGGAAATCGTTTCAGTTTTCAAAAGAGTGACGTCAAGATTAAGGACGGTTAGTTCCGGATGTCGAGGTGTTGAGATACATTCGGAATAGTCGTTAGGATCTTCGTTTTTCTCTTTTGGCCGTACTATAAAGGGGGGCATGAACGGGTAGCTTGACCTAGGCGAGTCCTATGTTTAGGTGTGGTGCACACTTGTTAAACTTGGCGCTAGGCAACCCTAGAATAGCTCAAAGTTCAGTTGGAAGCAACTTGGTTGAAGTTGCGACGCGTTTCGGAAAGTTTCGGGCTGTTTCTCCACTGACCGGACGCGGTCCTCGGCATGACCGGCGCGTCCGGTCAGTACTAAACCGCGACTAGGGGTTCGGCCCTGACGACCGGACGCGGTCCTCGCGAGGACCGGACGCGGTGGTCAGTGGCCGACACGTGTCATCTGTGGAGAACACCCGTCGGACGCGACCTGGAGGTGATCGGCGCGTCCGGTCACAGTCCAGTAAGGTCCAGAGACGACCGGACGCGTCCGGTCATCAACGACCGGACGCGGCCTCGCGTCCGGTGCACTTACAGTACGCTCCTTTGCACGATCGGACGCGTCCGGTCACCCCTGACCGGCGCGTCCGGTCGTTCAGTTGAAAATCAGGATTTGACCGTTACGGGCGACCGGCGCGTCCGGTCAGTTCGACCGGCGCGTCCGGTCAGCCCGTGTCAGAACATAACGGTTCGTTTTCTTTGAGGGGTGTATAAATACATCCCCTCCACCTCTTTTAGAGGTCTCTTGCTCATTTGATCAGCTGAGAAAACCTTTTAGAGTGCAAGGGAGTGCAAGAGCACTAGTGAGGATAGAGTTTTGAGAATCAAAGCTTGAGAGCTCCTCACTAGCGATTAGAGAGAGTAGCAAGTGTGCATCCACCTTCTCATTTGGGCTCATTGTGGTCAAGTGAGAGTTCTAGCTTGTTACTCTTGGTGATCGCCATCACCTAGACGGTTTGGTGGTGATTGGGAGTTTGGTGATCATCCGGCGGAGCTTGTGGATGACCCAACTCATCTTGTGAGCGGTTTTGGGTGATTCACCGCGACGGAGTGTCGAAGAATCAACCCGTAGAGAGCACTTGATCCTTGCGCGGATCAAGGGGGAGCGAGACCCTTGCGCGGGTGCTCCAACGAGGACTAGTGGGGAGTGGCGACTCTCCGATACCTCGGAAAAACATTGCCGTGTTCCTTGCCCCTTTACTTTCAAGCAATTACCTTCTCGTATTTACTTTCATTGCTTGTTTTACATTCCTAGAATTGCCATGCTAGACTAGGATTGGAAACTAGGGTGCAAAACTTTTTATCGGTAGACTCTCTAGGAACACAAGTAGGCACTAGGGGTGAATTCCGGCTTGTAGGATTTAATTCTTGCAATTAATTTTTAGAAAAGCCCAATTCACCCCCCCTCTTGGGCATCTTGATCCTTTCATCGGGAAAGGGGACACATGGTACATTCATGTCCCCTAGGTAACATTTCTAAGCCCATCTCAATTGATGATAATATTTGTGCTTAGAAAGGATGGTAATGGTACCTCTATGGTCGCTATTGCAAAACATCCCGCTATTAATACTAAGGCAATGCCTAAGGATGTTGCTCCTAACTTGAGAGGACTCAAACTTGTTTGGGTACCATTAAAAAACGGATGATTGATTGTAGGTACCATCGGCATTGGAGACTTGATTCAATTGATTTCATATTGATCATTATATGTTGAGTCAAGTATTGAAGCTTAATGAAATCCTATCCTAATGCCGAGTCAAGAATTAGTGAAGTCCAAATATGTTGCAACATACAAGTGTCATGATCAAGTTGTGGTGATGTATTGGATTATTTGATGGCTTGCAAATATGAGAGTTGAAGCTTGCTAATTGGATGATCATGAGTTAACCAAGGTATATCTCTTGTTGATCAATTCATTTGGGTGCATATAAGTTGATTGAATTGGATATATATGCAATGTTGCTTGCTATAAGATGTTTGAATGGATAAATGCTTAGTAATCAAGTTTGGATTGATTTGTGTTGGATAAGTTCATGAGATGACTTTTAGTGAGTGGATTGAATGGATATATGTCTTATGAAAGTGTTCAAAGAAGTTGATTTCAAGTTTGATTCACATTTGATGAAGTTTAGCTCATGTGAAGAAATATGTCCTATAATTGAGAATCAGAGCTAGCTGTGATCTTAGCCATGCTTAAGTGACCAAATCTATTTGGATTGACTTGAAATTTGGTATGTATGCTCTAGACTTATGATATAAGATGATGTACAAATTTCATGAGAATTGGATAAGAAATGCTTCAGTTTTGGAGTACATCTTGTCAGCTATAGTGCAGCAGTTTTCCGCACTTGTTTCGGTTAGCCGGCATAATTAGTTTTAAAAAGGACTATTTACCCCCTTCTAGTCCGCCATCTCGACCCTACAATATCACTATTGGTCGGTGGAATATCATAACAGCATGCCTCCACCCAGAATAGAAACTGATTACAAAGGGAGATTACCATTTATTTTGATGCTCGTTTCTTTAGTAGAGTGCACTTGTGACTTTATCGCACATTCTTTAGAAGGAGCTGCACTTTTGTCAATTATCAGTTGCACAACACATGTGGTTTCATTTCTTGGTCCCAATAATGTTGATGTGATGAGGAGGAGGTCAGCTCTCCTTGAGGTGAAACCCTCCAAGACACATGTACTTACAGAAGCTAAGTTGAAAAATTATTTCATTTTTCACTTATTCAAATAGAGTCGGAGGGATAAGATTTACACGGAACAAACCTTGACAAGTTGTTCCCCCCTTACATATGCTAGGTCCAAGGTCCATTATGCTGTACGGATATAGGCTTGTTTATTCTAGTACTATAGTAGTCATACTTATTATAGTTTGTATATATGTTGCGATGATCTCTAGCTCTTCAGTGTGATGATTCCATTCTGAATCATATACGTCATGTTCCAGGGTAGAAAGGGGTTCTGAAGCGTCCAGTAGGCCCATCCAAAGGTAGCATTTCCGTAAACATCTTGCTGCACTTTCGCAAACCTCTGGTAGTCAGTCTTATTAGGGCAAAACCAACGCAGGCAGGACGATCGTTGGCCTCACCTGAAAAGATGTGCTCCACGTAGGGATGAAAACGGAAGAAATATTCCGAATTAATTGTTTTCGTTTTCTATATTATGAACCGTTTTTTAACATAAAAAATTGTCAGTTTTAATTGGTTTCACAACCATTTTCAATCATTTTTTGTACTCTTTAATTGCTAAATGTAGAAATATTCCGAACCGACCGTTTTCGTTTTTCTATATCGTAAGTCCGTTTTCGACCGTTTCCGACCGTTTTCATCCTTAGCTCCACGTAGATCCGTATAAAGGCAGTAAATTTTACAATGCAGACCACCATAGGCTGTGTTTAGTTGAGAAAAATTGGGTGAAAAGTTACTGTAGCATTTTCGTTGTTATTTGGTAAAATTTGTCCAACCATGGATTAATTAGACTCAAAAGATTCGTCTCGAACTTTATAGATAAACTATGCAATTAGTTATTTTTTTTCCTATATTTAATGCTCCATGCATACGTTTAAAGATTCGATGTGATAGATGGAAGAGGAAATATTTTAGGTTTGCAAGGAAGTAAACAGGGCCATAGCCTATTTACTTTCTGATCCTACCGCACTCTCTCTCTCTCCTCAAATGTCGCTTTCAAGAAATTGCTTTTGCAGCTTACCAACCAGCAAGATTCATCCTCCTTTCTCCTTTCTGGCCAAGCTGATGCTTTTTCACGAGGCTTTGGTCTCCTCTGCAAGCGGCTCTGAGAGACTGCAAAGCCACTGTCCCGTTACCTCTCTCTTCCATATGGCATCCGAGCCTATGTGTCACGTTAGGGCTGCTGTACAGGCTGGCGTGTTGGGGACGGCCTTAGGCTATCCGCACTCGTCCACCTCTATTTCTATCTCTAAAAAGAAATATTTTATCTCACTCATCGAGATTCTCTACTCTATATCTATTTCTCCCGCACCCGTGTTATCTCTATCCCATACTCTATACCTACTATTCCATATTTTATTCCCCTCTCTCCCCAACTCTCTCTTTCTCTCCTGCTACAGTGTTTAACGTACGTGCACAGTGAGCCTCCAGGCGTAGCGCGCGCACCGGCCGGCCGCTACGCGCCCGTGCGTGATACAGGCGCGCGGTGCGGGCGCGCGCACGCTACGCCTGGCGTAGCGGCCGGTTTGGCGGTCCGCAGTGCGGACAGCCTTAGCACCTTGCACGCCCCACGCGGCCGACCATTCTCCTATACATTATACAACATAGCAGTATTTATCTGTACAATTTACAAATGTTCTTTTTTTCTGAAAGGAATGACTGACAGATCATATTGCTTACCCACAAACGTGAGAGGGCGCCCATTCTGATTTGTGATGGCTTTGAGGTCGGAGGAGCGGTTGTTCCTCACATAGTCGATGTTCTGCTCTACAGTGAGGTTGTCGAACTTGCTGTCGAACAGGTTGTAGTAATGTACGTCGAGGACGGCGCCATCGAAGCTGCCCACGAACTGAAGGATCTCGGTCTGGTTTGCTATGTTTAACCTGTTAGACATGATCACATAGGATGCCGGCGTGTACCGACGCACTGCATTGTAGCCGTCCTGGTAGTATTTCATCAATACAGACAGATTTGCTCCCGGTGCCAACGGCTCATTGAGCAGTTCGATGGCCAAGAGGGCTGTATTGTTCGCGTACCTGATGATATATAGAGCAGAGCAGCTCGTTACCAATCGATCATTAAGGCTACAGAAAACTAGATTGCTAATGAATTTTCGTTGATGACCTTTTTGCAAGGAAGTCGATGACTTGCACGGTTTGGGCGATGTTTGCATCGGTATTGCCCCACTCCTGTGACCCGTCTCTGGTTGCGCTGTGCTCATATGGGTTCTGTGAACCCGGCGCAGCATGCAATGTGACAATAACACTAATGTTGTATTTCCTATGAACACAAATTACAATCAGTCTCCGTTATTCCTTGATGGACATGAAATTGCAAATGAAATATATAGTTCAATATAATTGTTATATGTATATAATATAGGTCGACAATGCTTGTTGTTGAATGGAGATCTGGAGACACACTTACTGTCCCCAGCTGAATGCCTTGTCCAAGAATTGGAGGGAGCCTCCAACGAAAGGAGGAGGAGGGTTGTCGCCACTGGCGATCCACCATCCAACCGGGACTCTCACCGCATTCAGTCCACTTGACGCCATGAAATTGAAGTCCCTCTCAGTTATGAATATGTTCCGGTGGTTCTAATAAGAAAACAAACAACATTCATGTCCGAACTTACAAGCAATGTGATTCGTAACTATTGTTAATCATGTCCGAAAGTCTTTGCAGCATAAGTGCTTATCTTAATTTCTCGAGAAAAAAGTTATTTCTGCCGATTATAAGCAAAAGAGAAATGATTGCTACTGGAAAAATTATTAGTGGATCCATGAAGCCCGTGCAGTCCACATATGTTGATTATTATGAAAGAAATAGTACTATATAAGTATGTGAATGTTTCTTTGCAAGATTCTTTCATGCTTTCCGTCATTCAAACATCCCAATTACAAGAGGTCCTGTTTATTCACCAGTTTATTGGTCAATTTGGAAAGTATCGCCAACTCAAAATGGAACAGGCCAGTAAAGACTCATTGAGACCAAGAATCATGCATCCTTATATGATGTGTTCCATCACTCTGTTTCCAATATGACGTGCCGCTGTGCCCATATCATCCTTGGCTGTTATGAGTTATTATATGGTGTGTTCCATCATTCTATTTTAGGTTTCAGCCTATTAGAACCCATTTATTTAGTAGGGATATTGGCCGTATCATGGATCACACATATTTACCAATACGGGCATACGGCATACCCATATCATGAATCTGTTATGGATTCTTCTATATTATGTGTTCCCTGTTCGGTTTCACCTCTTACCACCCATTGAGTAGAGATCAGTTATTTTAGCAACACGTGTAAAGAACATCTGTTCATCATCAGACTAATGAAGCGGCCTCAGAAAACAATGTGTTTGGATATATATCTTACCATGAGCACCTGTGTTGCATTTGCTATGCCATAGCCATTGCATAACTGATACTCCCCTTGTAAGCCACCAACATTGTTTGTTACAAAAACTGAGGGGTCATTGTCACTCCAGTTTGTATTCTGGCCATAGTCCGCCGTCACTGATGCCGTTGGCTTCACCTAACAGCATCAGAATGGAGGAAAATTTATTGTGAAGCACTAACGTATGTTGGAAAACTGATAATCACAGGTATAGTATATACAGTACTACATATGTACTTAGTTTCTTTTTTATAGAATATTATGTATAATTAGAAAGATCTAGTTATGAATTAATATACTCCAATCTCACCATGATAATAATATAGCCATTGGATTTATTTAGTTTTCTAGCAATGTTAATTAAGCCCCCAAATTTGCAAAGACAATAAAAATAATATCTTGCAACCAATTTACCTACATATGCTATTATGAAACATAATAAATAACAATTTACTAATTTTCATCTAAATTTCCCACCCTACCATTAGGATACATCTAAGTAAACACTTAAATTCTCATCTACATTAACATTTTTGTTATGATTGAAAATAAACTAAAATATATATGATATTATGGAAACCTGTTTAAACACACGCCTATGTATTTCTGAATTACCAACTCCTATTGCTCTGTTGCTCAAAAAAAACTCCTATTGCTCTTGATGTATATAATAAGAAAACATAAATATTGTACCATCATGTAGATCAAGTTTACATGTACGAAAGATGAATATATATTTTATGTTTCAGCAATCATGAAACTATTCCACATATAACAATGACACTAACAAATTATTTTAAATTATGTTAATTCCAATCATATTAACTAATGTAAATTGTTAATTATATATAATTGAAACATTATGACATATTTTTATTCATAGTATAATTGTAGCACTCTGTTTTTAATAAAATTAAATTTCTTCTACACATAGTTATTTAACTAGCAAATATGCCCGTGCGTTGCAACGGAAGAAAAAAAACTATCAGACATTAATAGAAAATAAGGACAAAAATGTTAAATATCTATTTATGTTTTACTTTTTCATATATTTTAATGGCTATAATTTATTTATGATGATCATGACATCCATAATAAAGTTAATATCATTAATAATATGACAATGTCCTATTAAGTCTGTAACGAATTTAAATACTCTCATTGTCCCGAATCGCAAGTTATTCGGAATTTTTTAGATACATAGATTTTATTATGCTTCTACATATACATTATATCTAAATACACAGTAAAAGGTATATATATCTTAGAAAGTCAGAACGATTTACAATTTAGAATATAGAGAGTACAACCTTGGTTTTTTTTTCAATTGTAAAACACAAAAAATACTTACTCGTAATATATCATAACTTTAATCTATATCTATATGGATCTAGTCCAAATTCAAATCCGAATAGAAAAGGATATAAGAATAGAAATGATCCTAATTTTATTTTAGCCTATTTTTTTTGGTCCACCTCCTCCTAAGTCCTAACTATAACTCTTTAGAATGTAGGTATGTGTCTCTACTCGTCTCTAGAGCCCTCCTATTTTATAGAACACCTTTGGTTTTATATAACATATTGGACACAAGTACAATTAGGAATCGTATTCTAATTCGAAAAAAATAGATATCTCGAGTAAATTGAATAGAGATCCCAATCCAGATCTAAACAGAAAAGGATAAAGCCAGAGAAACACGCGAATGATGAAAAAGGAAACACTCAACCAATGAAGAAAATAAAACGGAACAGAAGGAAACACCAACAAGGAAAAAAAGAAAAGAAAACAGACGAAGGAAAAAAAAAAAGGAAACGCGACGGACGATGGAGGCATTGGGGACAGGCTGTTCGTGACCCGCCCGAGCATTGCGGTCTCCGAGGATGAGCCGAGCGTTTTCCTTCTTTTTCCGTTCGTTTTTCTGTTTCTGTTTTCCTATTTTTTGCGTTCTCTTTTTCTTGCGTTGTTTTTTCTGTTTCTTTTTTCCTTTTTCTCCACGTTGTGTATCTTTTCATTTTTTCTGGTTTGTTTCATGTTCTATTTTTTGTTCGATTTTCCAATACTCTTCGTTCTAACTTTTGCTATTTTTCCTATGAAGATTAGAAAACAATAAATATAGCACGACTTATAAGTCAAGGTCAATAAATGACCCAATATGTTTTGGAATCGAACTCCGTATCGCGCTAGACAAGTACTATTCTAACTGAGTTATATATGTAAGTCCGGATGGAAGAAAATATAAGTTCGAACAGAAGAAACTCTTCATTGTCCGGTTATTAGATGGAGATGGACCAAAAAAATGGATGAACCAAAAAAATAGTCTGAAATTTTGCCTCTTTATTATTATTAGGTATAGATATAGATAAAAAAAATCAACATCTTTAGAAATGGACGAGGTTAGTGACTATGACCTCGCTAGTTTTCTGATTTATTTAGAGTAAACACAATAGGCTTAAGCTTTAATAATTTATGGGTAAAATCAGTATGAGTTAGAAGTACCTGCAAGAAGAACCCATTTGGCGCCCTGATGCGCACTCGGCTCTTGTCGCTGTCCCTGCGCACGAGCTGGAACGTCTCGGATTGCCCAGGCGTGGTGGCCGTCGCCACAAGGGCACCGGTACTATTGACGCCCCAGAACTGCCCGCCATTCACCCTCAAGTTGAAGGTCGTCTCGTTGATCCTCCACAGCTGCTTGCATGGGTAACAAAGTACGACTAGTTGAGAACAAGTTTGGTTATTTAGTACTAGGAAAAAAGGTGCACGGTTGGGCAAGATTGATCGACCCTGAAGGTCTCCCAGCCGGACGCATTCATCCGGTCGGCGAGGATGGCGGCGCCCCCTCCCTTGTCAGCAACGAGGTACCTTTTCTGGGTGACCGACATGAACTGGAGTTGGGTTCCATCCTGCATATATATAAATGCACATATGACATCAACATATCGAGCGACATGTACAGTGCTTGCCGATGGTACGGTACAAGTTGCGTATAGTATATACCATGGTGTCGTTGTTCGGAATGCCATAGAAGAGGGACGGCTTTATCCAGCCCTCCGTCACCAGCCAGCCGCCGAGGTTCACCGCCCGAACAGGCAGCTTCGGTGCCGTGGCCGCCGCATCAGAGCGAGGGAGGAGCAGCCACGACGACGTGCAGACGAGGACGAGAAGCGCGATGCTGCCCATGGTCGTCGATCGGTGACTAAGGATGCCTAGCTAGCTAGCAGCTCGCTGGTCGACCAGCCAACTTAGCTCCGATATATATATACGCACATGTGCTCCTGATCAAGAAGCTATACCATGCTCTTGCTTTGCTGTGCAAGCGATCGACGCTGTCGCTCCTTTTTTTGGTCTACGCACGGTTCCATGTTGGACGACGTACGTACGTGAAGGACCGAAAACGGTAACCAGAGGGGGTAAATGGGAGCCTCAAATTTTTCTTACGAAATATTTTTGGCCGCTGTCCCAGTTTCACCGCCAAAAACAAAACATGTCAACAATTACCAAATCTAAAATACCCAAGTCATCTGGTGACGAGAGTACCTAGATATGTTCCAAGAAACGGTAGAAGACCGACGTAAAAGACGGAACACTAAACGGAGCTTAAACGACCAAACTACGGACAAAACACTAACACTAAGCAGAGGAATTATAAACCAGAAATTCGACCGGCAATTCGTTCGTCACAGAGAGAAAACGAACGCACTGCACAGCACAGAGAGGGGCTCGGCCTAGCACGAACTCCATGGGCCGGCCTGCTGCAGGGAAGAACAAGGAGTGGAACTGCACACTGCACACAAGCACCGGGCGACACCAGTTCACAGAGCTGATGATTGCTTTGGTATTTCACGGAGCAAGAAATAAACTGTTGACCAATCAAAATTAAGTACAGAGCAAGCACCAACTGAATTGATTGAACGCCTGGTGCACCAACCAGTGCTACTCTGGATGCAGCTGTAACCACGGGACTTCACACGAACACAGCAGGAAGGAACCTGTACGGCGGGACTGCTCACCGCAGGGAAAAGCAGGCACCAGCTGCGCTGCGATAGCACCCAGGCGCGGCCACGCTGATCTGCACACTCGACGCGTTGAGAGAACAGGGACGGATGCCACCGGTCTTGACCGGTCTCTAGTCTGCAGCGCTCGAACGCAAGAACAAGGAGCCAAGAACAGAGACCGAACAGAAAAAGAACGGAATGAGAAAGACGCTGCACGGCATCAGTTGGCTACGGGACTCCAGGGCCAGGAGCTAGCACGCACAGCGCAGAGCGCTCGGCGCTTGTAGCGCTGCTGCTGAACCCCATCCACGAGCGACGGAAGAACAGGAGACGCACAGCACGAACAGAAGGATACAAATTTGTCCCAAACTCGATTAAATCAATAGATCTCGGCCCCAAACTTTGCACAGGTGATCTTCATGATGCTGGTGAGCTATCCTTGAAGAATCATGGCTCAAACTCAACCCAAACTTCGTGAATTTCAGATCAAAGCAAAGAACGAAAAATGGGGAAAAATAGAGTGAAAATCACAGCTTCAAGATAAGAACCCCAGAGGGCAAGAGGAGGATTTGGGCCTCCATTCCCACTCCAAAACACAAGAATTACACCACGAATTTTTCAGTTTATGTGACCTCTCTCATGAACACTAGAAGACCTAACCCTAGGTGGAAGAGGGGAAAATGAAAGTGGGAGAGAGGTGAGGGGGATGGGAGCTCCCTCATCCTATTTAACAGGGCTATTACACATTCCTAGTTTTGCCCCTGGATACAAATGAGCCAAACCATTTAGCCCAAGGGCGTAAAGGTCCAACCCTGTGTCAACTTCATCCGACGGTCACCGCGCCTCCTCACCGGTAGTTTCGTCTCGACGCGAACTCCCCGATGCCGCCACGTGCCGTCCGTTCCTCCTCGGAACCTCCGCCCGGGTTTTGAGGCCCAAACCCGTAAACCCGCCACCGATGGTTTTGAGGCCCAAACCACCAAACCGCTCGCGAGTAGCGTACTCCATACGCGTCCCCCGCCGATGGTTTTGAGGACGAAACCACCAAACCCCCGATGTCGACGCGTGTCCGACCTCCCGCCAAGCATGACGCCTTCGCCTTCCTCCTTGACTCGGCCACCGGCCTCCGCCAAGTGCCACGACGTCATCGTCTCCATCTTGACTTGGTCGACGCCGTCTTCATCACCATGTACACTTGCACTCGTCGATGTCCCAAGTGTCAGCCACCGCGGCTAGTCACCCGGCCTCTTGGTCCCTCGATCCAAGCCTCACATTCGACCTTCACCACTCCTGGTCCGTCGGCATGGCACGTCCTCCTTGACCTTCACCTCGCCGTCGACTACCGCCTCCGTGCTCCACACCTACACATCACGAGCCAAGAGACATGCACACATAGCTTTTGCCATGGTAGGGTTAGTCACCACTCAACCTACTTTGTGGATCACATTGACAATCACTCATCACAAAATGAACACACAAGGGTACTTGTCAACCTTGTGTTCGCAGTACGTAGACACAATCAAGTTCCGTCCGGTGCTTATAGTTCCAATTGCAGGAAACGGATATCACACACATTTCTTCCAAATAGCAGGACGTATTGACTTGCATCTCGACGATTCCATGGATGCCAAAGGAGGTCAAATGTCTTAAGATCCACATCACCAGAACACAGAGTCATAATCTTTCGTTCCAAATTATAAAAACTCTAATTTTGTTCTCAGTCTCGCTTCTCTAACTTTGACCGAATTTATATACAAATGTATCTACAACAAAGTTAATATGGATCTGATTGGTTACCTACACAACTCCTTATCTAAGCCCTCGTAAAGCAAGCTAGGCCTGGTTGGTTTTCTGCAGAAGGCTTTACGTAGGCTAGCACTTTCTTCAAAGTAGTCTAAGTCTGCATCGCACTATTCGCTCAAAAAAATAGACCAAAGGCCTTTCAACCTAGCTTATACTGAAAGCTTATTAAAAAGAGGTCAGCTGGGGTTGCCAGCTTACAGATCATTAAAAACATCAACCCAAACAACAAAACCCTCCAGCCTCACAAAAGCAACCACACCATCGCTTACAAGCATCACGCCTAAGGACAAGACAAGATCCCAGCCTAAGCAAAAGCAGAAAAAACTAGAGAAACACCATCTAGGCGCAGATCACCATCGAGCTAGTGCTTCCTTTAGCTTCTCCACCCAAGATTCCTTCATGCTACTGTCCTTCTTCGATAGCTTGGTCCACTGTTTCATTGATTTGTAAGTCACTTGTTTGGGAGTTTTGATCACAATGTTAGAAAAAACTAGATCATTTTTGGTCTTCCACTAAGACCATCCAACTGTCGCCATCACCCACCACAACAATCCGGCTGGAAGTGGGGGAGGTAGCCCACCCTAGGCTATCTCTGACCCAACACCATGTTACTACCTCAATTGGACATTGAAACAGAAGGTGGTTTACGTATTCCTCCTTTCCACAAAACTTGCACACTTTAGATCCATCCCAATTTCTTCTCGTCAACTATTGAGCTATTTGAATCCTATCATGCCAGGCCATCCAAAGGAAGATTTGAACTTTCATAGGTATTCTAGCATTCCAAATCGATCTCCATCATCCTAAGATCAATATAATGACTCCTCCAAAAGTTATATACCTGTACATGCTCCTTGTTGCGAACTTCGCTGAGTCTAGAATTTCCACATTACTGTATCATTGAAATATCATCCTCCTCTTCAAGCATAACACACTTCAGCTTTGACATCAACTCCCTCCACTCGACCATCTCTTGTTCCCCAAAGTTCCTTCTATAGCTCAGATTCCAGCTGCAACTTCCAGATCTCTCCATTGAAATATCCTAATCATGGCATTGAAAAGCCTAGAAAAGTAATAATTAGGGGACACTCCTCTAACCAAACCTCTTTCCAAAATCTAGTTCACCATTTAAATTTACAGCCACTCTCCCTCCTTGCACATCTCTCATAATCCAATCAGTCCACTTCTCATCAAAATTCCTCCTCCTCAAAACCTCCTTCAAAAAAGTCTAATTGACCTTATCATAAGCCTTTTCAAAATCCAACTTCAAGACAATCAAAACACCATCTAAAATGAAATGGCCAGGAATAAAAGTTGTTTATGTCACACTGATCATCTTACTAATCACAACATTTAGTCTAATAGTAAGGACTTTAGGGTTTATAAATGACATTGAGTAAACATATGGGTCTGTCCTGCTTAATTTGATTAGCTTCTTCGATCTTTGGCAGCAGCACGAAAACACCAAAATTTATCTAGCCAAATCCAGTTTTCCTTTGTGAAGCAACTGCAACATCTCTAGTATATCATATCTCGATTGCCCTCAAAAAAATTTAAAGAAAATTGTGGAGAAACCATCAGGCCCAGGAGCAATACTAGATTTTATCTCTCTTATTGCCTCCTCTAATTCCCCCATGGAAATGCCCCTCTCCCTTTAGAAATCCTCCTCCAAATGAATTCTGGGCATCATTTCACAACCAAATAACTGTTTGTAGAAATCAGTGACATACCCTTTCTGATCCTCTTTATCTTCTATGATCTCTACTAGTTGCTTGATCAAACATTTCCTTTTCCTCTCATTAGCAATTCCATGGAAATAGTTGGTATTAGCACTCCCTTTTTACAACCAGTTTTCTCCACCTCTTGTCTGACAGATCATCTATTCAGTCTCATATACCTTCATAAGCTCATCTTCTTTATTATATCTAGCAATCCACATTCTTGGTTTGATAGCCCCCTTTCATCTGCTAATCTATTCCACTCTTCTATTCTAAGTAGCAGGTTTTTGTTTCAGTTTCCTTTTATCACTCCCCCAATTACAACTCCACCCTTTCATAAACTTCCTCAACAAATAGGACACTATATTCCAATGGTCAAGTACATATTTCTTCCTTCTTTATGGCCACTTGCTCACCACCCACTCCTTGGAACCTTCCTGTGAGAGCCAATGTGTCTCAAAGATGAAGATAGAAGATCTCACTCTAGCACCACTTTCTATTTTAACCAACAAAGGATTATGGTCTGAACCCACCCTAATCAAAGATTGTGTTGTTGCTAGAGGGAATTGGACCTCCCAATCAGCAGACACAAACACCCTGTCCAACACCACCATGATAGGAGATTCCTGCTTATTGGTCCATGTAAAACAACCTCCATGTCTATGCATTTATCTCAAACTAGCATCACTCACAAACTGATCATGTTGTATACTAGCAAACGTTGTTAGTCCAAATGATCATGTTATTCATCGAGCACCAAAATCCAACTTAATGACCCATAGGGTCTATTTTCCTTACAAAAGGCTCACAATTGATTATGTCAAGCATTTGACTTGATTATTTTGCATGTGTTTTGGAGACAAAAACTTGTATGGATGAACAACTGATGTAATGCCTCTATGAACGGTTGTTATGTCTATGGACAATGTTGTGTACTATGTCTATGAACAAATCTACTAGGGGCCTAGGCAAGAGTTGCAGTTAAGGGTGTAAACCATAACTTCAAACAAAGATATCTAATAAAAATAGAGAATGACAAAGATCTCACACCATCCACATTTCTAGGGCATTTGAAGAAGATACACCTATAGTTTTCTTCTCTATCTTTGCCCGGGGCTCAATTATCCTCCCCCTCTAGCAATGCATCCACCAAATAAGGGGGAGGTTAATCTCTGCCCTAGTTTGAATTGCCACCTTGTTCACCACTTGATGCACTGCTCCTTCAAGAGGACTCCATCCTCAAAGACATAGTGCAGGAATGAGGAAAACTTGTCATCACGGCTAGGAAAGAGAATGGGTGGAGAAGGGAGCGGTTGTGGGAGGGGAGCATTTGAACCAAGAGGGAGTGGCTAGGAACAAAAGAAAGAGGCAAGGGCAAACCGGACATCTTGCGTAGCCACTACTGGTTTCTAGGGGCTTGTCCATGCTAGTTGTCCTATGTGGCAAGCCATCTTAGCAAAAAATGGCAAATATGTAACACTTTCATTATTCCTAGTGGCAAATGTGTAGGTTCCCGCCTAAAACTGGCAAATGGAGAGGTGTCATTCATAAGGATGACAATAATTTAATATCCAACCTAGTTGTGGGTATTGGTGCACTGTGGTGAAGATGAGGAGAAGCAGAGATGCAAAGTTGCAGTCTTGTGTCATGTCACATGCAAGGTGCGAGGGTGATGAGAGTAGTGTGAGGATGGAGATTCTTTTGGATCACCTTTCTAGTTAGTCAGCAAGCAATATCAAATTATAAACTCTCTTAGGGGAACACTCACCCATACGTAAATCAAGTTTATTGCAATCTCACCAGCCTCGTTGTTGGAAATATCCTTTTATGTACACACTCCATTGAAGAATAGAGAATTTTTTATGAATAAATGATCTCCAATAATTTTTTTAATTAGATCTTTAAATGTTGCCATCATTTATTTTGAGAAGACTAGCCTAGAGACATGATCTTCTCTATGAAAACATGACTACTTCATTCCTTGCTACTGCAGCATTTGTTACCGTATCCGAAAACTTGTTGATAGCTCCATCCACGTTAATGTTCTGGTGGGAGTGTTCATCCGTCCGAATGCTCCTTGCCAGACCTGCAAACCATCCAAGAGGCCTGCTCCTCCTCTCCACCTTTAGTCGTTCATGGTTCTCCAAAAAAAGACAGCGACATTTCCCCATCTCGCATGGTTGTCGTGGCGTTCTACACCGCCGCACGCATCCGATTGCTGCAGGCGCCTCCACCACTAATCGGCGCGGGCAACCCATCGTGGCCTTCTCTAGCGCAGTGGCACCGCATCTGGCCCCATCCCACACCGTTCCACGCTCCGCGCCCTACGCCACGCCACCATCTTGCGCCGTGTCCCCATCCACCTCGCCTGTCACGGCCACGGCTAAAAAGTCCCTAGTTTGGTTTTGATAATTGAGTGACAGCCTAGGTGGACTAATGTGTTTAAATATGAGATACACCGGTGATTAGTCCACATGTACACTTGTGTGAGCAAGTCATGCCATGACGATGAAGATGGCTTAGATTTGTTGCAAGGCTCACACATATGATGAAGGAGCTCATTGTATATGAGACATGACATGGAGTCATGTGACTAAGGTGGAGAAGATCAAGATAATACTTGGCTTGATGGACCGATTGCAAGTGTGAAGGACAAGTTGAGTGATGACTTGGCACCGATGGACCGAAGCAACGATGAAGAGCAAGTAAAGTCAAGATCGATGAACCAATATGGTCATGTGATGATATGAAGTGGATCATATCATTTGTGATTGGTTGGTGCATGTGTTGCATCAACATTAGAGGATATGGAATAGAACATGCAAGGCAAAGGTATATATAACCTATAGGGCATTTTATTTTACCGGTCATAGGTGAGTAGAGAAGTTTATGACCGGGTTTAGGATAGATGGCTGTTGACGGTCACTAACATCAATTATAAACCATCAACATAACCTGTATATATACTTAATTCCATCACCAAACATAGGTATAGGGGTTTAAACTAATAAATTCCATGAGTTTTGGTGAATCTATGTTTTCAGCAAGGTTTATCCAGAAAACCGCCAAGGGGACCTATTCGTCAAAAGAAATCACGTAAATCCGTAGCGAAACCGACGTGGGAAGACTCTAGAAGATACTAGAAGGCAACCCACGGAAGATGACCGTGAGAGACCTTAGCCCACTTGCAAGCCGACCGACCCCATGGCCCACTTGTCAGCCTTCAGCTTCTACGTCGGTTCCTCCACCATCTCCTAGATTGCATCCACGCCGTTCTTTTTAAGTCAGTTTGATCCGAGGATCCAGAATTGATGCTTCGGCCTATATATACCAGCCCCTACCCCCCTTCCTAGAGTCATCCTGAAACCCTAATTCATATCCTCCTCATCAGGATCAGAGGCAGTTATCAAGAGAAAATTAGTCCTCATTAGGATCTAGTCTTTAGAAATAGAGAGATGGAGAGTAAGGGAAGAGTTTGGAGGAGGTGCCGGCTTGTCGGTGCTCTCTCTACGGCTTGTACCTTGGCGGAAGTCAACCTACGTCTGAGATTTCTCTGGTAATCAACTTCTGATTTAAGTAAGCAACGTGTTTATATTATTCTTCTGGTTTGTGAGTCTCTTTTGAGTGCTTTAATCTATTGGCCTTAGGTTAAAGTATTATTCGTAGTGTAAGCGTTGTGCTTAGACTCGATAACTTGTGGATGTACCCAGTGGTGGACCCAGCCAAAAATTTTAGGTAGGGCGGACCGCTACGTCCATATACTAAACTTGACCGATATTTCGGTCTAAGCATATATGTATACCGTGTTTATATTGGTATATCACATAACAATTATATTCTAATTGGTAATTCGGCAAACAATTGATAGAGGTGAAGATTGAAGATGATTACCACTCAATGAAAAGCACATAAAAAATTGTTACATAGTCCATATAATTTACCATACATCAAATGATCAAAACAAAAACGCATAGACTAACTGCAATTAAAATAAATTTAGTTAGTAATAGTTGAGGGAATATGTAAGAAACCATGTCGAACATAGTACGAGAACATACCAATCCTAAAATATTAAGAACATCGAAACCGCTTCGGAGGTTTTGGTAAACTCATCTTCCGACCTTTCGTGGATTGAAACATCCTTTTAATTTTCAAGTCCTCTAAAAATCTCCTTCTCAATGTAGTTCTTAGTTAGTACTACTTGCTGAATTTCTATTAGTACTAAAGAAGCTTTTCGAATCTGGAAAATTATTGAATTGGACTACCATACATCCTCTTAATATTAGTACTACCACAATGTCGTGTGCCGCCGCCGCCGCTTCTGTCCACGAGAAGTGGCAAGCTGGCAGGGCCCGTGCTCACCTAATTCCTAGTGGGCTAAACAAGGCCCAATGGCCCATTCCAAGTAATGGAACAAGGCAACAAGCTAACAGCTAAATGGCCCACTCTGTTGGACATTGGTAGTCTTCAACCTTCGATGAAAGAGATCGGGCGTTCGGTAACTCCTCGGCCGTCGTTGGGAGGCAGGGGCTCTCTCAGCTCTCACCATCGGGGGTGAGGGAGGTCCTGCTAGAGGGAAGGTAGGGTGGCCGCCCCACCTTTCCCTATAGGTGGGTCTGTCTCTGGATGTATCCTACATTTCGGATCGGTGGCAGCTCACGAGGGTGACTCTTATAGCCTCGTTGAATCCTTTATAGTCCACCTCCCATTTGTAGGCCTAGCAGGACCTTATTACTACGGAGAGCATCCTCTGATGGTGTCTTTCCTTAAGTAATGTCCCTAGATAAAATAGTAGAAGACATAGCTTACCAAGATTAGAACTAAAAGACCTTCGCGATCTCCTCTACACTCCTGACTTTCTTAAGTCTTGTTGCTACTCCGGGTTAAGTTGGACCGTAGTTAGCCTCACAAGTTCCCCTGTGGATATGATACTTGGAATACTTTTGGGTTGAAAGCTATAGCGGTATCCGTGCACTTGCAGATTTATCTGTGTGCATCTTAATTATACCAACAATGGTCATACTATCAAGAGGGGCAAACTTGTTTGCATATTAGTCATCTAGTACCACTCGAGTGATCTAACTTTGCATCATTGCTAGGATCGAGTGGCGTGGTGAATTGAGTGACTAATCCTTTGAAAAATGTTTGTGAAAATGCTAACACACTTGCACATGATGGTGTACACTTGGCAGTGTTGTCACATTTGCAAATGTGATGTTAATAAAGAAGAAATTTATGCTAAAGTGAATGGAGGAGAGCACACATGCATTGCAAAGAGAGAGGGAGCCTTGTGTGCGCTCGGCTTCTCTTTCATTGCATGAACTTTGAGAAGGGTAAAAATAGACAAGCATTGCATGCACTCTAAGCCAAAGAGAGGGAGTGTGTGGCTGCATGCTTGCTTTGTTGACCAAGTGAAAGGAGGCACCGTGTGAAGTGAAAGAAATGAGTGGTCGTGGTGACCGGACGCTAAGTCCAGGATGACCGGACGTGTCCGGTCATGTGACCCGAGGCATAGGCAGAGGAGCAGACTCGATCAGACGCTGAAAGGGAGAAGGACCGGACGTTGGCAATTCACTGTTTAGTGTCAGGTCATTGTGACGTGGTGCATTGTCCTTCAGCTGAGGAGGAGCGGGTCACCAGACATGTCCAATCAGCCTTAGGAGCTCTTGGTGTGGATTTTGACCATGATCAGGCTCTGGCAGAGGAGCGTCCGGTCATATTGAGAAGGCACGTCCGGTCAGGTGTGTGAGCGTGCCAACGGCTATTTTGCGTCCGGTCGATGCGCAGAAAAAGTATAACAGCTATTTTTAGTCTTTGGGCTATAAATAGAGAGGTGTCTCGACCATGGCTGAGGTTGAGCACCTAGGGGGACTTTGTGTCCATGCTTGAGAGTGCTTCGGAGCCCTCCATCTCACTTGTGCTTGCAAGAGTGTGATCCGATTGCGAGTGAGTGATTCTAGTGCGTTGTATTGTGAGATTGCATTGAGTGGCACTAGGTGTTCGAGTTGTAAGCCGGTGATGCTTGTTACTCTTGGAGGTTGCCACCTCCTAGATGGCTTGGTGGCGAGTTCTCCATCGTGAAGCACGCAAGAATATTGTGCGGTGCTCCGAAGAAGGATTTGCGAGGGGTATTGTGCTCACCCCGCGGGAGCCACGAAGAGCAACTCTAGTAGAGCGTGTCATTGAGCTACCCTCACTTTCAGGGTAGGTTCTTGCGGTGCCCGACGTGCGGGCTTGGCGGGTGATGCCAATTAGTTGTCGAACCACCAAGTGAGCGGTTGACACAACAAGGACGTAGCGTGTTGGCAAGCACGTGAACCTCGGGATAAAAATCACCGTGTCAACATTGTTCTTCCCGTTGGTTTGCAATCTCCTTACACAAGCTTGTAATTACTTTCATATACATTGTGCTTGTGTACTTGCTCTTGTAATTAGTTAGCTTGTGTAGCTTGCTAGTTACCTTCTTGCTTGTGTAGCAAAGAAGTAGCTCCCTTGCGTGACTAATTTGGTTTTAGTAACCTTGTTAGTAACATTACTTAGTTTGTGTAGCTAAGTAATTTGCGCTCTCTAATTTGGTATTAGTTGCCTTATTATTGAGCACTGCTAGTGAGCTTAGGCTTTGTGCTTTTGCATACTAGTTGTGAAGGAGCTCCCCCATGTACTAGTTGCATAGGTTTGTGTGACCTTACTCTAGAATTGATTAGGTGAGCTCTAGCTAGACCGGCACCTTTGTTGCCTAATTAGGATCTTTATAAGGTGCTTGTGAACTTAGACAGAGGGGTGTAGTCTTAGCTAGACCGATAGTTTTAATTCCATATTTGTTTCGGTTAGCCGGCGCTATTAATTTTAGAAAGGACTATTTACCCCCCTCTAGTCTGGTATCTTGACCCTACAACGGCGTGCACCGCACCACCACCACCCTGGCGCCACCAGGAGTAGGTCACCGCTAGTCCAGACATTGTCTCCCATGGCCGACCGAAGACACCGTGGCAGGAAGGGGAGGCCTGCACTTGTGCCTGGGTGTACGTTGGACTGTTGCTCTCGACGTCCCCCTGACCCGAGCTTGCTGGCTACCGCAGTTTCCAATCAATTAGGCCGTGACCACCGGTGACGCTGTGTTTCAAGTGTTTGAGGCATTTCAGACTTATGTTTCTAGTGTTTCATCTAGATGTTGCAAAAGTAGATCTAGAATGTTGCATATGTTGCAATGACAATATATGCATGTTGCAACTTATAAGCCTATGTTTCAAGTGTTTCAGGTGTTTCAGACGTATGTTTCAAGTATTTCATTTGAATTTTACATATGTTGCTATGGATATATATGTATGTTTGTAAGGTCTAAATGGCTAGAGGGAGGTGAATAGCCTATTTAAAAATCTACAAGCTTCACTAATCAACAATTGTTAGTATAAAAGATGGCGACGCTAATTCTAGCACTAGCTCAACTACACTAAGCAATCCATCTATACAATTCTAGTGAACAAGACTATGATATCTAATTCACACCAACAAAGCTAAGTTTACTCCTATGTGATACAAGCTACTCTAAGCACACAAGACAAGATATAGTGCAAGAATGAAAAAGGGGAGTGAATTGATTCTTATACCGACGGTGTAGAGATGAGATGTATCCAAAGAATCAATCACACACAATCATAAAGAGAATCCTCGACAAGAGATGACATAATATTTTTGACTGAGGTTCACTTGCTTCCCGGCAAGCTACTCCTCGTTATGGCGATGCACCCACTTGATGGATCACGAGCTAATTGACTATCAAGAGTCAAACCCTCAGCGGGTGCCACATATCCACTCACAAGATGAGGATCCTCCAAGCCACGAGCTTCACTAGAGTAGCCAATTCGTGAACTCCCGCGGGAAAGGCTCAAGAACCCCTCACAATCACATGGTGTCAGGTACCACAATTAGGGGTACCCAAATCAAGATGAAAAAACACCTAGCCCCCCATTTAAGGGGAAAAATCAACAAAAGAGAGACGGACTAAATTCTCCCTTACTGGGCCTCCAGCGAGATATGTGAGCAAACCAGCCCATCTCCCCGCTTCATCCAAGGCCTCGCTCAGAGGGGTCTCGGATCACCTTCGATTTGTCCGAGGCCTCAGCACTGGGGTCTCGGACACAGGCCGACCCCCGACGACATCACCGCCTCGCTCGAGCCCCAGAATTGGTATTGTCCATCTCTGCCTCGCCCGAGACCGGCTTCTGACGCCGCTTCCCCATTGGCGCGCTCGAGACCCCCTGTGACGTCACCCACGTTCCTGCATCTGCCCAACCGGATAGGCCAGGAATGACCAGGGTCAAATCACCACGCCATCGTCTACAACAGGCATGGGGAAGAGCTACTAACCACTAGCCATCCATACTGGCACTATACGCATGATTCGTGCCTGCGCAGTGTACGGAACAACTGTCCTGGGCCACTATTCCCACGATCAGGATAAGATTGCACCGCAATTCCCGCCTCTGAGGCCTCGGCCCTCTACGCTGGTCAAACTGCAAGGACAAACACACCACGCCGGTTACAGGACCAGGTATGACAGGGCACGTCGCTACAACACCGAAGGACAGGAACCACTCCCCCAATAGTGGCGCACATGCCTGAACACGTAGCAGCAGTGTCAGAAGTACCGACGCCATGCCTCCATAGTGCAGATCACGTCGCCACCGGATAAGGCCCTCCCGAGGCCTCTAGGCTCCTCCACCAGCAAGAGTCGCATCACATGCCAATATTTTGTAACCCTGCACCTCCTTGAGTCTATAAAAGGAGCATACAGGGATCATTCCAAAGGCCCGGGGGGACGACAACCGGAAAAAGAACAACCACCATAGCAACACAAAGCAAGACACGAGCAGATAACTCTCCTGGACCTTGCGAGGGCACCAGCAGAGTCGGATACACCCACATTCTCTCCTCTCCTCTTGAGACTTGAGAGCTCCTCCCTCTCACATTCGCTTGTAACCCCTACTACAAGCACTTTGGTGCAATATAATACAGAACTCTCCTCCCCCACTGGACGTATGGCATTTCTCGACCTGAACTAGTATAAATCGTCTGTGTTCTTCTTGCACACCATCTGAACTCCCGATGCGCGGACACTCATTACTCGTTGGTGCTAGGACCGCCGTTTCTTACACCGACACTTGGTGAGGCTCGAAACAATCTCTAATCATGAGCTCAACACCACCGCTGCTCCAAGCCATTTAGGATGTCGGAAAACACCCAAGTGTAACAAGAAATCCGTAACAAACTCGAAGATCAAGTGCCACTAGATGCAACTCTCAATGCAATGCACTTGAATCTCACTCAATCTCACTAGGATTAGCAATCAAGCAAGGAGATGAGTGGAGGGAGTGTTCTCTAGCTCAAAGAATGTCTCAATATCTCAGAAGTGCAAGAGAGAGCCCCCAAAATCGGCCACCAACTATTTATAGCGAAGGGGTAAGCAACTAGCCGTTATGCCCTAGTCGGGGACAACAGACGCGTCTGTCGCCTAGGCAACAAACGCGGTCGGCCGCGTCCGTCGCACCCCAAGTCACCACGTGTCCTGTGCATTCAAAGTTCCAATGGTCAAAACGCCGATCAATAGACATGTCTGACGCCCGGAGCCCGCGCGTCTGTCACTCCATCGGACGTGGTCCAGAAAGCCATTTTTCACGCTCGGTCAACGGACGCGTCAGACGCGTCATCAACAGATGCTGACGTCAGCGTCTAATGAACAGACAGCGCTACGCCTCCACCGCGCTCTGCTGACGCCACCGCCAGCGAGCGCTGACGTCACGCGTCAGACGCCACACCACCAGCACGTCTGTCGCCACACCCTCGGAGCACTATAGCACGACGAGTTGGTCGGACGCTGACGTCAGCGTCCGACGCTGTCGTAGCCAGCGTCTGACGCCAAGCAACCCAGCGTCCGACGCCTAGAGATCAACACAGATTACTTCCGCGACTTTGCCTCCTTTTTCATCCTTCGACACAATGAAAAATAAGCGTTTTAACTCCACGAAAACACCTGAATCCCGCATCGCAAGCTCAGTAGGAGGGAGAGAGGACCCCAAACCCCTCTCTACCACTCAAACTCTAACACCTTCGCAAATGTGTCAACATCACCAAGTGTACATCACCATGTGCATGTGTGTTAGCATTTTCACAATCATTTTTCAAGCATTACGTTAGCTCTCTACTAGATCCTAATACATATGCTCAAGATGATGACCTAGTAGCACTTGATTCACGAGCTAACCATGATTGCCCCTCTTGATAGTCGGCTATCAACTCTAAAACTGGTCAATCACTTCTCTACTCATCTTAGACCGGCAAAAGCAAACCCTATGATTATACCTTTGCCTTGATCACTTTGTTCCATGTCCATCTCCTCATGCTTGATCACCATGATCATCATTTCATGTGTATCTCCACCATGATCATCATTTCATGTCCATGCACCATCTCTTTGTGGTTTTGTGGCCACCACTCCTTGCCACATACACCTTCATCACATGTGTTGCTTATGCCTAACTCAAACCACTTAACACATGGCATTAACAACTTAGTGTCATTAATTACCAAAACCAAACTTAGGCTTTCAATGTTTCAGGCTTACGTTTTAAGTGTTTCAAATGTTTCAGGCTTATGTTACAAGTGTTTTATCTTGATGTTATAAAAGTAGATTTGAATGTTGCATATATTGGTATGGCTATACACGCATGTTTTAAGTGTTTCATCTGTTTCAGACATATGTTACAAATGTTTTGTCTGGATGTTTCAAAAGTAGATCTGGTGTTGCACATGTTGCAATGGCACCGGTGGCTGGCGGGCAGCGGCCTGCCGCAACTGCCTGCTGCTGCTGGGGCACCGTGGGTCACCGTGCGAGCGCCAGCGCCTCTGCAGCGCGCGTCCACAGACAGGAGCAGGTGATTGGGACCCACGTGTGTTTCCCGTACGGGAGCGAGATGGGTGTGAGTGCTGCGTCTAGACGCGGACGCTGGTGCTGGATGGGATGCGGATGCGGGGCGTGGGATGGGACGTGGGCGAGGGAGCTGCGTTTGGACTTGGGACGCGACCCCGGGTGCTGGTCCTTTCGTAAACTTTGCTACCCTAGTGCAACTAGGTTAAACGTCGATGTGTGGGTTTGGGCCACTCTGGTGCAATTGGGTTAAGTGTCGATGTGTGGGCTTGGGCCGACTGAGCTGTTTGCCTGCTAGCTGATGCACGCGGGGCGTGGGATGGGACGTGGGCGAGGGAGCTGCGTTTGGACTTTGGACGTGACCCCGGGCGCTGGTCCGTCCTTAAACTTTGCTACCCTGGTGCAATTGGGTTAAGCGTTGATGTGTGGGTTTGGGCCACCTTGGTACAACTGGGTTAAGCGTCGATGTGTGGGCTTGGGCTGACTGAGCTAGCCTGCTAGGTGATGCACCTCGCCTCATTAAGGAAAGAGAAATTCTGCTAAAAAAATTAAGGAAAGAGAAATTGGCTTTGACGCTGAATCACTAGAGACGATAGAAACCATTTTACAATTTCCTTTTCATGGAATTCTGCACCACTTTTCTCATTTTTGTGATCAAAAGTTTCATTTAAGATCGTGGTTTGTTTTGCGAAAGGAAATGTCATCGATCTTTCTTATTATGATGAAAAAAATCATCCCCTCAAAAAAATCATTGACAATTTGAATTTATTATTACTTCCCAAAGCTTTATCTTCCTTATATTATTTACTCCTACAGTAAGAAAAATCGTTGACTGGTTTGTTTTCTGAATTGTGATGATAGGCGCGGGCACCACGGCAGCGCGAGAAATGAAAGAGGAAAAGAGAAGACATGACACAAAGCCAGGGACGAAAACTGACGGAATTTTTCCCGTACCGTCTCATTCTGTTTTCTACATTTTTTTTGTCCGTTTCCGTATTTGCGAGATCCCGTTTTTGTATTTGCAGAAGTAGACAATGGTGTTTTCCGTTCGTTTTCGAGTAATCCCGTTTTAATACGGAATAGACCCGTATTTATCCCGTTTTCAATCTATGCTCACCATGTTCAACAATTATATGTCCTTATGTTATGTTAATATAACTACGAATCACCAAATATGCATGTTATATTCACGTACATAACATGTAAATAAATATTAAACTTTGTATATATTATTACATGACTTTATATATGTATACTTTGAGAATATTAGATTATGTGATCTTAATTTAATTTTTCGGCTCTCCATTCGTATTTGTCCGTTTCCGTATGTCCACATATTCCGATTCTGTTTTTGAACCCGCATTTTCTGAACCCGCTTCCATTTCTGTCAAAAAAAAAAAAACGGAACTAGAAATAGGTTTTTTCGGTCCGTTTTCGTAGCAGAGGAAGGAAAGAAAAAGTAAACCAAGACCTGTCTATCATAGCGTGTAGAACCGCTGCCACGCCTCGCCGTCCGAGAGAAGGGAAGTGTGGGGAAAAATGCTCGCCAGAGCCCTCGTCGGCGGCGTCCGAACCCGCCACGCGCCGTCCCTCGCGAGCCTCCTCCTCCGCCACGGCTACGCGTCCCCCGCCTCCGCCGCCGCGGCCGCCAACGACCTTGTCATCGACGAGGACCCGCCGCGCGCCGCCTCGACGTCCGCCGCCACCACCGTGTCCGTGGCGGCCACCGTGCCGACCGTCCTGCAGCCGCGCGTGCTCATCCACGACGGCGTCTGCCACCTCTGCCACCGCGGTGAGTGGAACACCGAGACCCTGCTCTGCTGGGGTTTTCTCGGGGGATCGTTTCGCTGGCTGGCTTCCCAATTGGGCGAACGACTGATGGGCACCCGATTGTTGGGTCCGGGAAGTACTCGTGATCGAGAAATTGATCTCGCCTTTGCAATGCAGGGGTGAAGTGGGTGATCAGGGCGGACAAGCACGCCAAGATCAGGTTCTGCTGCGTGCAGTCCAAGGCCGCCGAGCCATACCTCAGGCTGGTGGGCATGGACAGGGAGGACGTGCTGCGGCGTGTTCTCTTTGTCGAGGGCCCCGAGGCCTACTACGAGGGCTCTACGGGTCAGTTACTACACTTCTGATCGGATCAAAAAGTTATTGTGTGCTATGAACAGACTAACGTTGTGATGCTGGGGTGGTGTGCAGTGCATGATAGTAAGAATGCTAGTGGCAAGTTAGCAACTATGAGCTATTTAGATTACACTTCTTCTATTTTACTTGAGTTGCATACTTGCATGACACCATCTTGGAGGATATTTCAGTTCTTGAGTTATGCGTCCGTAGGATGCTGTGCCAATGTGACATCTGTCATGACTCATGATTTACAAATTGTGGGTGGGTCACCTTTCGCTTCTTGTTGATGCTTATGATTTGGGTCAGCTGCAGGATTCATCATTAACAAGCATTGTGGAGGATAGTAATTTAGCAAGCCTTATGATGTTCAGTGGAGTAATTTCATTTTCAGTTTGTTCTGCCTCATGTTGTCCATTCTACTATTTCTCCCATCATGCATTCTTTACCAATGAATAAATGATGTTGCAGTTGTAGCTGTTATTGCCCTCCTGTATCGAAACCATGCAAAATTTTAGAAGGTGTGCTTCATTTTTTTAATGTAGTTTCATTGCTCCTTGATGATTCAGTAGTCCAAAGTATTGAGCTCCATGTGAATGACAAGCCAAACTTTGGTACCATGACACTGTGATAATAGTGAGTTTAAACCATTAGAGGGTTTCTTTGTAGGATGCCCATTTAGCCAGAAAAAAAAAAGGAGAAGACAGCAATTTTTCCTGTTGTGTGTACTTTTGAACTGTGTCATGTTTCACTGCAACTATTTCTCTCTTAGTGATGTTTAATTTATCTCTAATGATAGTGCTAACATCTTCATGTTTTGGTTTCAGCTGCACTGAAAGTTGCATCATACCTGCCTCTTCCCTACTCAGTCCTGAATTCCTTGCTGATCGTACCCACCCCACTGCGGGATGCAGTCTATGATTACATCGCAAAGAACCGTTATGACTGGTTTGGCAAAGATGATGAGTGCATTGTCACCAAGGACAAGGAGATTCTGGAGCGCTTCATTGACCGGGAGGAAATGCTTGGTGGTGGTCCCAGCAATAGCTTCTTTTGATTGCATTTTGGGCTGTGCCGTTGCTCACGTATACTGTAGGGAAGCGCTGTAAATAATCCTATCCATCTAGGTACTTTTCGGATAGTTTTCTTAACTCCTAGAACTGCATTCCACGTTAACAACAATGCGGCGCTACAGTAAACATGCTAATGACGGATTAATTAGTCTTAATAAATTCGTCTCGCAATTTACTGACGGAATATGTAATTTGTTTTTTTTATTAGTATCCGAACACTTTATACGACACTCATGTAACATGACACCAACTAAACTTTAGTCCCTGCATCCAAACACCCTCTTACTCCTGTTTGATTGCAAAACTTAAGCTAATTGATGTCTAAGATTAGAATTTTGCAATATGGATTGGTAGTCAATGCAAGGCAGGAAAGTTACAAGTGCCTTGATTTGACATTATATCTTTTACTATACCTGCTGTCTCGTGTATGGGGTATCTCGTTCGATTAACTGCACTACTTAATAATATACTGAGTTGCAACATTATCTTATGATTTTCTTTGCGCTGAGATTTGCAATTCATGTGATACAGAGATCTCCTGTAGAGGCTGAGGTCGTTTGCACAATTTGTATATAATTCATGTTTCCTGTAAAGGCATGTTGGGTTCTCTATACCCAGCCTTGCCAGCGCTTTCCTTTCCAAAATTTGGCAGTTGACCAAATTTTGCAAGCATTTGGTTTGTGTTCCAAACTTTGGTAAAAATTCCTCCTATTGCCAATACTTGTTTGTCTTGCCAATGTTTGGCCAGGTCATTGGGTGGCCAAAACGGTGACCAAACTTTGGTAAGATTCGATAGGGTAATTTCCCCTAAATCTCTATGGCTTCTTGATTGCTTAAACGTTTTACATAACTGGATGATTATTATATGAATGATAAATAGGTCATCAGATAAAGTTTAGGACAACTTATAGTTTTTTGGTTGAGATGCTTCAAAACGCTAAGGACAAGCTAATGAGATATTTCACAGTTATGCATGAGCTTAGCTGCCAGCTCAACAAATCATTGTACTGACCGAGAAGACAAAAGTTTTACTGACAGAATGCTTCTTTGCATGCTTTCAACAAGGTTGGGAGAAGCATAGAAAGCGAAGCTGAACAAATACCGCCTACTAGTCACAGCACAAAAAAGGGAAGGAAGATAAGAACAACAATCAGTACAAAGGCGCAGCACAAAAAAAGGGAAGGAAGATATAAGAACAACAATCAGTACAAAGGCGTTTAGTCACCAGGAAGTCGAGGTAGGTTAGAGATACATACATATAGCTGTACAAAATACATTCTCTACATGAACGTTCAAAAACAGCTAAAGGTTGCGCTTATGGGGTTCCAGCCAAGGGAATCCAAGCGTCTCAAACACATCCTTCTCAGTGTCACAGTTAACTATGGCGTCCGATCTGCCAGCCTGTAAAAAATTATAACAAATCAAATGAAACTGGACAAAAGGGATTTCCATTCGTGATGATATGAATATACGTACATGCTTTCCACCACTGCTGCGTGTAGCTAGATATAATCCAGTATCGTCAAGTACATATCCCTTAGAATCTGCTAGTAGCCTTAATCTGCATGGTTCGTTGAGTTTAGATCCAAGGGAAGAGGTAGTTTTCGTTGTGACCGTCAGAATAAGAAAAGGGTAGATTTTGAGTTGTACCGCCGATTTAGTACATCATTTCCAGTCCATGCAAGCAGACCACATGCATATCTGTTCCTCGGGTATACCTGTCGATACACAATGACAGTCAGTTTTATAATCCAGAAACTGGTATAGTGTCAGGCTTGTGAATTCATCATTCAGTGCCACCAGGAATAGCAAAACAGGGTTTGCTGTTACAACAGTAACTAGAAAAGATCATGAAAAGTCAGTTAATGTAACTACTACATATAATACGAGGACCACAATACTGTTCCTACTTTTCAAAAAACCTAACTGACGATGTACATTGGAAACTTCCATGTACCTTTAAGTCGATACGGTGCCGCAGCTCACGCCCAGGGTACGTGCAAAGACCAAAGTATGTGTCGACCCCACTATCAGATCCCTGCATTGAATTTCAACCATTTCAGAACTTCTAAAAAACTTGATTATCAGGATTTAGAGTTTTAAGTTAATTTATCAATTTAACACATCGGCTAAGCAGTTCTTGCAATCACAGGAACTGCTAGAGAACTACAGAAGTAACAGCTCATCAGGTGGTGGTGTTTAACAACTTACATCAACACTGTGTATGCTAAAGATAAGATCCTCCCTCAAAAAGTTAATTTCCTTCAACCGTTGAACAAACTTGGGTAAAAATCCTACATGGCTGAAGGAAAATTGTAATGGTTTATGCAAACATTTATTTAGGTACCAGCATAGTTTCAAAATCTTTTAGGTTTACCTTTCTCCATCAGGATGAGTTATAATAATATCCATGTCACCACAAGATGCTTTACCACGTCTATATGATCCTCCACAAACAATTATTACCTACAAATAAAAAAGAATGTACGCAAAAGTTCAATAGTAACTAGAAATTGTACTTCAACACTATGCAAAAATCAGAAGCATAGAGAACTGTACTGAATCGATGTGAAAGCATTTCAATTCAACTGGTAAAAAAACACCTAGAATGTTTGCAACGGATATAGCGTCAACATATGCTTCAATATTGGCATTTAAACAGCTTTTGTATGCTGGAGAACACAGTAGTTCCCCTAAATGGTCTATGTAACTCACCCCAGGCAAGATATCAGTGCCAACATCTTTTAAAAGCTTCTCCATCTCGCTAACCTAGATATTATGAAGCAATATGTATTATATGCAAGATCCATATAAGCTAGTAACGAATACACACATAATCATACAAACTACATACTTCATGTCGGGGTATTCTTTGCTTGATATCATCAAAAAACTTCAATCCAATCCTCTGCGCATTGGTAAGTGATTCATCTTTGCGTAGATCATCAAGAGTATGGTGTCCCTTTTCATATAACTTGAGAGCATTTGCAGGACCAACTCCCCAAACTTCACCAAATAAACTGATGGTCCTTACCTTCAAAGTGAATTATGTTGATATTGACAAAGGTAGCTGAACATGTCCAAATCATGTTGTGCATTACCTTTTCATCATTCTCAAAGTGTTCCAGCTTGGAGAGTTTTCCAGTGGTGACTATTTCATTTATCTGCACACAGAGATTGCTGGATTTAGTTGAGGTCATGGGCACTGCAAGTCTAATTATAAATGTAAGACTCCTACTGTTTCTGGGAATTGTACTTGTACTAGTTGACATAGTAATGAAAACAATGTACGGCATCCAGTGGTACTTTGATACTATTTTGAACAATATAAAAGGCAAAGGTCTTTGTCAGAACACAAAGATCGCAGATGCCATTTTTTAGAACCAGAGTTCGCAATATGATTGCTAAGTGATTCACAAGATACTGAAAAAAAAATGACTACTGACTACTGAGGTATGTTTCTTTCACATTATTGAGCCCCAAACATACTTGTTGGCTTGTTCATTTTGTAGAAATAGTGGTAAACAGCGAGAACGATTTTAGGAAGCAATATTAACAGTAATCAATGGTAGAATTAGACATACATACATGGTCTTTCAAAGATTTCCCGATAGTAGGGAGACCTTTGACTTGGTCAGCACTTTCGATTTTGAATGGCAATTTCTCAATCACCGGTATGGCCTTGTAATAGCTAAATGATCTTCTGTCGTCTCCCAGGGCTTCAGGAGGAAATATGATATGTTAAAGCAATCAATTAATGTACGAGAGAGTTTAGTGCACTTACCCCTATAGATATCGATAAGCCTTCCGAAAATTTTGGTGATGTTCCTGTTCAAGTCTGCTGGAGCATATATGCTGGGTCCTCCAGAAGAGGCTTCCTGGTCATACAATTCACGAATTAGCATTTGAATATAAACATCCACCTGAGCCATAAATAGAGAATACAGATGAGGTTATGACACAGCTTTCTCCCAATAGTACAGTTAAGCCCTCTTGCAAGAACATACTACTGCTTGCGAAAAGGATATCTGAGAAATGCAATAGTAGCCCTTAAGATATCATATTGAAGTTTGTGAAAATGAGGTCCAAATTCATTAACAATGAACATATGTGTGCTTTTTGTTCACATTATTTGGTATGGACACAAGAAATGTGAAGAAGGATGGTGCGAGAAAACAATATACTTCAGAATAAAAGATGGAACACTAGTTTTTCAGATCACGCTTGTATACCTCTATGTCAAATGTACCATGAGAACCTACGGTATCCTTGGAATCTGCTGAGCTACTTTGGCTACTTGCATACTGGTTAGGCTGCTTTCCGGCACTTGATCCTTCAACTGCATGTGCACTTGCACCAGGAGACCCTCCAGCTGCTAGTTCGCTCTCCCTATCCCCTCCACTAATTCTCTGGCAGTCCCCAGGATCCTCAGATGACATTTTGGTCCTTTTAGCGGGCTGCGGCGCACCTAAATTTCCAGTGCCAACTGCATTCTTTGGCTTTAATTCCTTTTCGTAATTGATTGCAAACTTGTGGTTGGGCAGCCTCTCCCCGGACTTCAGACACTCCTCCATCCATTCGAAGGACACCACACACTGCAATCAAATGTCCAATCCATAAAACGGCAATTTGGCATGACAACACGAAGCCTCCACAGCTGAATGCAGCAACGAGATAGCCAAATACACATGGCAGCACACGCGCAGGAATAGGAGGCTAGGGCTTGTATCGCAGTGGGAGTGGGGAAGCGAGCAGCGATTACCCCGCGGAAGCGGTGGAGCCAGGCGGCGTCGAGCTCCCGGAGTAGCGCCTTGGCGTCCATGGCCAGCACGTGGTTGACCCCCGCCAGCTCGCCCTTGGTGAGCTTCTCCACGACTCGGCCCCCCATCTGCACCAGCCTCTGCTTCCACACCTGCATCGACCATCCCCAAATGCCTAAGGACACAATAACGACTGGAGGCGCCAACGAGAGTGGGTTCGGGGGGAAGAGCGCGACCTCGAGGCGGCGAGCCTGGACGCCGTGGGGAACGATGAAAGCGGAGACGCCGCGGAATATGCCGTCAGGGTCCCGCTCCGCCGCTACGGCGGGCTTCCGCTTCGGCGCCATCAGAAAACCCCTCCCGCCTTGTCCCCTTGCGGTTGCGGCGTCGTTGGGGTTTTGAGTTTTCTGCAGTTCTGCTGTTACACTATCTGCAGCGGGTACTGCACACCCGTTCGGCATCGCGTTGCAGTATGGCCCGTGTTCAGTTCCGGAATCAGGCGTCCCGAGAATGCGTACGGTTTCAATTCGTTTGTATTTGGTAAAAATTGTCCAAATTTTGATTAATTAGGCTCAAAACGTTCGTCTCACAAAGTACAATAAAACTGTGCAATTAGTTTTTAATTTCATCTACATTTAGTACTCCATACATATGCCGACATTTTGATGTGATGAGAATCTTCTTTTTGCATAGTGGAATTTGGGTATAGAATTTGAAAACTAAACAAGGGCATGGTTTAGCGCAAAGATCACCTGCAGCGGTTACTGCAACCAGTACGCTATCACGAGCACGTCCGCTATATCTGGCGAGTTGCAGGAGATACGCTAAATCAGCAGGCCCACCACGCGCGTGAGGCAGCAGCGGCTGCACGCATGCACGCGCATGCACAGTTGCAGGTCCCACGTTTTCAACTGTATAAAAAATGCTATAACTCACAAGTTAAAACACCAAATTAAATTTCGATTACACCATTAAATTCGTTCTAATAAATTCTTCAAAATAAGATCTCACATGGATATATTTAGATAAAGTGACAAGTGGGCCCTACAGTGAATAGAGGATGATATAGAGGATGAATGAGTGCGGGAGAATTAGATATAGAGGAGAGAATCTTGATGACTAGAATATATAGAGGATGAATATAGAGGTTCATGAGTGCGGATAGTCTTATACAGCGACAGACCAACTCCTTCCCCTTTTTTGGCCCCTTTTTGGTTTTCAGTTGTCCCGAGGAATGGCCTTCGGTCAAAGGAAAAAAAAACTTCAATCTTCTCTATAAATTTATTTTTAAAAAGTAGCATATTTATAATCAAATTGATCTTATTTTTTCAGAGAATATATTTTCATAACATACCTATTTAGTGTTGTATGCATTAATATTTTTCTTTTATAAAATTCCCGTCGTGTAAGAAATGCAATACTTTGTGCCCATGGGAAGACAGGCCTCGTGTTAATACATTCCTTTGCTAACTCTGCGGTTTACACAATGACAATAAGATATATTATAGAAAGCCTAGTAGCCACAACCATTTGCACATAAAATCTTGCTAGATCAATTTACAAGTACAAAACTAAATATGAGCAAGCACAGTAATATTTGCACAAAATCATTTACAAAGTGTACACCATCCAAACAAAAATCAAAACCGCACACAAATCCTATATATAGAACTTCAATGGTATCCTCCTCCTAACATGGGGAGGGGATTATTACTTGTAAAAAAAATCAAATCAAATCAATACTTATAGTTTCTTTCCCTCAAATTTTACAACTCAAGCATTGTACAAACCCCCCCAAAAAAACAAACAGAAGGCAAGACGAACTATCACCAAAAGTATTCGATCCACACTGTTAAAAACTGTTGCTAACTAACTGTAACCAGCTAACTGCTGTCTCATGCAGTTTCTGCAGTGTCAGTTGTAGCTGAGGGCTTTTCAGTGGCAGTGTCGTCCTGAGATGACGGCTCAACGGCTGCGTCCGCGTCTGCCTGCTTCTCATGGACTGGGTCCTCTTCCTCTAATGGTTTGCCAGCGGCTGATTTCTCAGGGGACACGCCCTCCTCTAATGCTTTGACACCGTTCTCCTCTTCCTGCTGTGGCTTCTCCACAGCTACACTGTCCTCTGATGACTTGGCATCTGCCTCATTGTCCTCCGACGGTTTCTCAAGAGCAGCATTGTCTTCCGATGGCTCTACGCTTGACTCACTTCCCTCCAATGACTTCTCAAGTGCCGCACTGGACTCTGGCTTGGGAATCACCTCATCTTCTTCTTTTGCTTCCCCAACGGCAGCATTGTCTTCTAATGGCTCTGCAGTTGTTGAGCCTTCCTCCAATGGTTTCTCGGGAGTTACAACATCCTTCGACGGCTTGGCAGCGACCTCTCCTTCCTTCCATGGTTTATCAAGAACAGAATTGTCTTCTGATGGTTCCACACTTGCCACACCTTCCTCCAGTGGCTTCTCAGGAGTTGCAATATCCTCTGATGGGTTGGCACTCACTTCATCGGCCTCCAATAGTTTCCCAAAGGATGCATCGTTTTCTGATGGCTCCGCGCTCGTCTTGTCCTCCTCCAGTGGCTTCTCAGGAGTTACAGTATCCCCTGAAGGCTTGGAGCTCTCCTCATTGGCCTCCAATTGTTTCCCCAGGGGAGCATTGTCTACTGATGGCTCTGCATTTTCCTCGTCTTCCTCTGATGACTTCTCAGAAGTTACATGGTCATCTGGCAGCTTGGCACTCACCTCTTCTGGCTCCTCAATAGCTTTGTTTTCCTCTGATGGTTTGCTGCTGGTATCTTCGTGGTGTATGCAATCTTCAACAACTGTGTCACTTCCTGGTGTTGTTTCTATGGGTGCACTTCTCTGATGTGGTGTCTCATAAGAAATGTCACCTTGTACAGGTTCATCAGTGGTTATGCTGCTGTTCTGATGGCATACAAGAAGTGTTTCAGCATCTGAGCTGCTTTCTGACGGTTTATCACAAACAGCATCACTTTCAGTTCCCATTGGCTTCTTAGCAGAAGCATCATCTTGAGGTTTCACTGGCTGATCAGTTGCCTTATCAGGAAGAGCATCAATTTGAGGTTCTGGTGCCTCCATGGTAATCACATCAGTTTGAGACTCTGATGGCTTACTGACAGATGCATTGCTCTCAGGATCTGATGATGGTACTGATAGTTTATCAGCACCTGCATCACTTTGAAGCCTAGAAAGCTCATCACTAGATGTACTACTTTGATGCACTTCTGGCTTCTCAGTTGATTTATCGATTTGCGGTTCTGATGACTGCTCAACTGACTGATCTGCATTATTTTGTGATTCTGCAGGTTTTTCTGTAGTTATGTCACTTTTAGGCTCTGATGAATCTTTGGCAGCTGTATCACTAACAGGCTCTAGTGGATTCCCAGGATGATTCCCATTTTGAGGTTCCAATAGCTGCTGCATATCCGTATCCTTCTGATGTTCTGATGGTTGCTCCTTTGGAACCTCAGCAGGTGCAACGCTTTGAGATTCTGATGAGTGCTCAATTGCATCATTTTCAGCTTCCATTATATGGTCAGCTGCCTTCTCAGCCACAATGCCTTTAGACTCTAATTGCTGCCCAGCATTTGGATTGCTTTGAAAGTCTGGAGGATTCCTACCGGATGAAAGCCCTTCAGGTTCTGAGTGATCCTTGTTTAATTTAGTGGCATTACTTTCAAGCTCTAGCATATTCCCAATAGATACCTCACTCCCTCTTGTCTCCGCAGCAATCTTTTCACTTTGATGTGGCTTCTCAACCTCTTTAGTTTTCAGTGGCTGCTCAGATGGTTCGTTAGTTTGAACTGGCTCCTCTGAAGCATCTTTTATTGATGGCTTCTCAGTGATCAAATTGGTTGGAGGTGGCTTCTCAACAGCCATGGCACTTTGCAATATTTTCTCAGTAGCCATATTCCTCTCCAAGATCTCCTGAGGGGCTGTATCACTTTGAGATGGCTTCAATGTGGCTGCTACACTTTGTACCTTCTCAGTGATCATACTTTGAAGTGGTTTCTCAGCAGCAGTGTCAGTCTTTGATAACTTCTCAGCATTAAAAGCACTTTCTGATGGCTTCTCAGTGGGCTCAGGGATCTGACTAGGTGCTATGGTAGGCATGTCAGTTTGCGATGGTTTCTCTGTGGAAACATCACTTTGCAATACGGTTGCAGCAAGTGGTGGCACTTTGGTTGTCTCACTTGTTACTGATAGCTTCATGGATGTATCATTGCTCTTCTTTGTAACTTCGATGGTCTGCGATTGGTTTTCAGTGGCCACAATGACTTTCTGTGGCTCCTCAGTAGGTACATTGCTCTGAAACATCTTCTCAACTGTGTTGCTTTGCACTAGACTGTCAACAGCCACCTTGCTTGGCAATGGCTTATTGCTAGACATACTACTCTCTAGCTGGTTTTCAGGAGTTACACTTCTTTGCCATGTCTTTTTCACAGCTACGTTGCTTTGGAACGGCTTGGAGACAGCCACACTGCTTTGCAATGTTTTCACGACAGCCGTAGCACTTTGTGACGGCTTGTCAGTTGCAGCACTGCGCTGCCACAACCTTTTGACAGTTCCACTAGTTTCAGTCACCTTTGGATCAACTGCAGTGGTCAGGGGTTGCTTCCCAGTGCCTATGTTGCGTTGCCATGACTTTCTAACTACAGCTGCAGTATTCTCTGATGGCTTTACATCATCTGTAGTCTTCGTATCATCTGCGCTCTTAGCATCATCTGGACTGGCGACCGATAGCTTCACATCATCTGCACTCTTCGTATCATCTGCACTCTTCGCATCATCTGCACTGGTGTCTGAAGGTTTCTCAATGTTTTCAGTTTGTTGCTGTGGCACAGGGGCTACTGTACTGGTTTCCCCTGGTCTCACATCAACCACACTGGTTGCAGACGATTTCTCAGTACCTACAGTGCTCTTTAGTGACTTATTATTGAACATCCTGCGTCCCCATGGACTTTTAACTTCTGTGGTGTTATCTAATGACTTCATGTTGGTTGTTGGTGATGGTTTATCAGTAGCTACACTTTTCTGTGACTTCTCAGTTGGTGCACTGTTCTGTAATTGCTTCTCAGCAGCCGTATTGCTTTGCCATGGTTTTTTTACCACTTTACTCCTTTCTGATGGCTTTGCATCATCTACACTGGTCGCTGATGGCTTATCCGATGGTAAAACGCTCTGTGGTGGATTCTCAGTTGGTACATTTTGTTGCCATGGTTTTTTTACTAATGTGCTGCTTTCAGACTGTTTCATATCAACCCCATTACTTGATGATGGCTTCTCAGTCGTATCACTGCCCGGTGATGGCTTTACAGTGCTTGTGCTACTCAGAAACGGCTTATCTGTTTGCAGACTTCGTTGCCAGGGTTTTCTCATGGCTGCACTGTTTCCCGATGGCTTTACATCAACCACACTGTTCTGCAGTGGCTCTTCTACACTACTTTCTGATGGCTTCTTGTTGACAACATTATTCTTTGACTCACTCTCAGTGCCTCGTTCATTTTCTGCTGTGGCGCTCTCAGATGGTTTTGTGACATCAACACTACTTTGCAATTGTTTCTCATCATTCTTTGAAGTTTTCTCATCTGTAGGCTCATTTTCTACTGATTTCCTTGTGACTTCATCACCTTGATCTGGATTTTTGGTGGCTTCTTCAGTTTCTGGTTGTTTCTCAGTAGCAACTTTTGCAATCCCAGAATTGTCCTCAAACTGACTGAAATTCCCCTTAACCATAAACAGTTGAGAATGGTGGGTCTTGCAATAAAGTTTGCCTTCATGGGTGATATGATTGGATGGGCTGAGCGTACAACCACCATGGGTGCAGCGGAAGCATGATTTATGATAAGAATTTCCATTAAGAGCAACCTGCAAAAATGTAACGGCGTGATGTAAATGTGCCCTTAAATTGCACTCCGCAAAAGAGGCTGGTTAAAATTATTCTATGACCCTTTGACAGCTATGCACTTAGTGCACTATGATAGAGAAGGTCACTAAATTCTGAACCACATACTTTTGGCTTAGCACACCATCACTTTGGCTTGTGGTGAAGAGATCGAAATTTTAATACTAAGTATTTTTCTACATGTTACATGCAATGGGGAACTCCGCCTATGTTGACTGGAAGACTTTCTTAAGTCGTCTCAACATAGCCGGTCCCAAGCCCGGATAAAGGAGGAGGGTGTGTTAAGGTCTGGCGAACCAACAATAAAAAACAGCTACTCTCATGGATTTGAAACCCACAAGAGATTCGTTGGGGCGTAACCCTCTTAGCGACGCGCTACATCGGAACCCGGGTGTGGTGTTAAATGGGCAAGGGCCGGGTCGTCATCCCCTTACTGGCGCGTCGTATCGTGATCCGGGTACGATGAAAAATGAGTAAGGGTCGGGCCGTCGCAACCTTAGTGGCGCGCTACATCTACGCCCGGGTGTAGTGAAAAATGAGCAAGGGTCTTCACACTTCCCTCGACGGGTGCGAAGGATAAGGAAGCTAGCCGAGCCAACTAGGATTCGTCTAGGTAGCTGGAACGTAGGGTCCCTAACGGGTAAGCTAAGAGAGCTAGTCGATGCAGCAATTAGAAGGCGTGTAAATATTCTATGCGTTCAGGAGACTAAATGGAAGGGCCAGAAGGCGAAGGAGGTGGAGGATACTGGCTTCAAACTTTGGTACACGGGGACAACTTCGAGTAGGAATGGTGTAGGCATCTTGATCGATAGGAGCCTTAAGGATGGAGTCGTTGATGTTAGGAGGCAAGGCGACCGGATTATCTTGGTCAAGCTGGTAGTTGGAGATTCAGCTCTAAATGTGATCAGTGCCTATGCCCCTCAGGTAGGTCTTAGCGAGGGCACCAAGAGGCAGTTTTGGGAAGATCTTGATAGCATGGTTAGTACCGTGCCTATCAGCGAGAAACTCTTTATAGGAGAAGACCTCAACGGCCATGTTGGTGCGACTAATGTAGGTTTCGAGCGGGTGCACGGGGGTTCGGGTATGGTAGTAGGAATCAAGAGGGGGAGGATGTTTTGAACTTCGCGCTGGCCTATGACTTGTTGATAGCGAACACCCTCTTTAGGAAGAGAAAATCTCATCTGGTAACCTTTCATAGTGGATAACACTCGAGCCAGATCGACTTTATCCTTGCAAGGAGGGAGGATAGACGTGCTTGCTTTGATTGTAAGGTGTTACCTGGGGAGTGTGTTGTCCCTCAACATAAGCTTGTGGTGGCGGACTTTCGCTTTCGGGTACGTGTCCACCGGGATAAACGGGCCAAGATTGCAAGAACGAAGTGGTGGAAGCTTAGAGGGGAAGCAGCGCAAACGTTTAAGGAGAGGATGCTAGACGATGAGCCTTGGGAAGAAGAAGAAGATGCCGACGACATGTGGCTAAAGATGGCAACATGTGTCCGGAAGGTGGCTTCGGAAGTATTTGGCGTGAGTAGGGGAGGCAAACGGGAAGCGAAAGACACACGGTGGTGGAATGACGAGGTGCAAAGGGCTATTAGGGAGAAGGAGTGTTCCAAACGTCTCACCATGACAAGAGTGCAGCCAACATCGAGGGCTATAAAATAGCGAGGAGGGCTGCAAAGCAAGCTGTGAGTGTAGCAAAAGGTCAGACGTATGATATAGCGTAGATATGGATATAGATACAGGTAAAGCTGCGGTTAAAAAGTAGAAAAAATGACCTAAGAAACGCTTTGCTCTTTAATACTAGGTATAGATATAGCGTAGATATGGATATAGATACAGGTAAATGTGCGGACAAACTCACGACTTGTTAAGCATAAAGGAGCTTTTGACTTTTGAAAGGGTGTATGATACCGGTACATATCTGTGCCTTCATCAGGTGCATTTCCTGTGTTCGTGTAGCATTAGCACACCCAACGATATGATTAGCGCTTGTTCCGTTCCCTGCCCGCTGAACCTATCACGAGCATCATGCCTTCCGGATGACACGTCGGAGTCGGGCCCACATTACGAGCACACAACACAAACATGTCAAAACAACAAGCAGGAGTGCAGAAGAGTGCTACAGTAGACACGAACCCGTGGCCGTACCATTTTTCTTCATTCCGTCCGAGCGCAGTCAGTGGGCCCTGCGACGAACCTTTTATTTCTGCCGCGAGCCCCCGACCCGGCGCCCGGCCGGCCGCCGCCGTCCGGCGCACGGCGCGTCGACATTTTCTCCCAGCCTCCCAGGTCCCAGCACATCGACGTCCAATCAATGGCGAGGCCTCCCGCGCTGGCATGCTCGCCGGTCGCAAACTCGCAAGGCTTCACCTCTAGTAGTAGTCTGTCCGGCCTGCGGGCCGCCCGTTGGTTGGAGCTAGGCACCGACGCCAGGGCACAGTTGTTGGGCGCGGGCGCGCGGCTGATGGGACCGGGGCTTACGAGTTACTAGTACGACCGGGTCCGATCGCGCCGAAAGCGCCGGCAGTCCGAGTCACTGCGACGCTCGCCTCGCGGCGGCGCGCCGCGCCTACCCTAGTCGTTACCGGCCTCGTGACGGGAACACGGAGCGCGTGGCTCTCTGTCTCCTCCCGCGGAGCCTTGACGACACTGTGGACTGCGGTCACTGGTCCAGTGGTTGGTCCGTGGCCAGGCGCGAGCGGTGAGCGTGATCGATCTGCCGACTACCGCTGTGAAGTGGCCTGGCCCGCGCTCTCTTGTTTAATCATCACATCAATCAATCCTCCGCGCTTTTTCTCTTCTTCGGGATTCCGGCGTACCTAACCTTTTTCCCGTAGCGTGGACTGGAGCCGTGGATCGGAGCAGCGCCCGTCCGGGCTGCGTGTAAGACTACCGCACTCATAGACCTCTATATTCATCATCTATACGTCTTAGTCAGTAAAATTCTTTCCTCTATACTCAATTCTTCCACACTCATTCATCCTCTATATCATCCTCTATTCACTGTGGGACCCACTTATCACTTTATCTAAATATATCCATGTGTGATCTAGTTTTGAAGGATTTATTGAGACGAATTTAATGGTGAAATCGAAATTTAATTTAGATTTTTGGTTTGTGAGTTATAGCATTTTTTTTGTTTAGCTAGTGGAGTCCGTTGCTATAGAGTATAGAGTAAGCACAGTATCACTCTAAATATAGAGTGAGAGAAAGGATAGAGTATCGTTTTAGAGTACCCAGTGCAGCAGTTTTTACTCTATATTCATATTCATACTCTAAAGCTTTAGAGTATCGTTTTAGTGTACGCATTGCTAGTCTAAAGCGCTGTTCTGTTTTTCGGGGACGCTGGTGCCCGTCGCTGCGATGGACGGATATTGCGCTGGTGGGCAGCTGCCTTTTGCTGCAGATTCCGCTAGCTGCCGCTGCGTGGTGCAAGCGAGTGGAATCATGCTGTCCGCTGGTTGCACGGTTGTCTCTGGATCGTGCTCGCACGAGCACGCCAAGCCGCCAACCATGGATGACGGTTTATCGATCCATCGTCTCGATCATCCGGTGATGCGCCGATGGTAGGCCCTAGGCTGCCTGCCGCGCCGGCGTCCTGGGCCTCGTGGCTCGGGCTCCAATACTAGTAGTTCACTGCTGCTCACTCCTCAGCCGCGCTGGCCCGATGGCGAAAGAACTGAAACATCTTTTAATTTAGAAGAATGAAAAAATGTATAAAAAATACAGCAAAATCTTAAGTAATTAACTCTCACTATATTAATTTATAATCTAACATTTTTTTTGCTATATATGCTTGTTGCGATATGCTAAGCAATATAGTATAACAATTACTGTGCGCTACCCTTTACATCCTTTAGTTGCGTTCCATACAATGTTTAAAATAAGGTTGATTACAGTTGGCATATTATACAAGCTACTATTCTACTAAACGCTACTAAATTATACAAGATTTAACGTTCAATTTTCTATTTACGCTAAGGTTGGCCTAGGAGAGGGCTTGGCCACAAACCCATTGATGAGATTATTACATTACTTTTGCTTAATCGCTTAGCTAAGGTTGCAAACCACAACAATATATACACTAGGATCACTATATCTCTCTCTCTTCTTTATTTTTCACTATACGCTTTTGGTGCTGATCATAGACTACACATTCTAGTGGCGTTCAGTTAGGAGGAGTGAACCTAACTACGACTCTTTGGAAGTTCTAAGCATATAAAGGACTACGTCACACTCAAGGATGCCCGGGGATGATAGTATTTCACTGAGCCTTGCTACAAAGTCTAGTTGACAGCGTCTTTTATTTAATTTAACCAGTCCTTGTGGACTTGTACTCGTAGTTTGTATTCATCTCGATTGAATGTAAACTTTGATCTTATGTAGTATTATATTTTTATAACAATATTTTATATGTATCTAAAATCACCTGAATATAAAGTTACACGTAATAGCCAAAATATCATGTACCGAATATGTAAAAGTTTGGAATTTCTGCCTAGAAATTTATATATCTAAAATTATCTAAATATAAAATACAATCTGTGTTTGGAGATTTGTTGAGAATGCAGGAATTCCATACGAATCAGTGGTCCTGTTCGGCAGACTGTTTTTTTGGCTTATAAGCCGGCTGTGGCTGATTTGCTGTGAGAGAAAAACACTGTTCCACGGCTGATAAGCCGTGCTGATAAGCTCAGCCTACGAAAAAAGAGAAAATTTCTCCATATTCAGAAATCAGAACGACCAGGCCCTCGCCCCAGCGCCTGACGTCACCGAATCTCGCTCCCTCAGGCAGTCAGGCCCCAGCTTCAAAGTCCTGGCTCCACCGGCCACCGCTGCCGCCGGATGAACCCCAGCCGCTGTCGCCTCCTCCTGCCAACCTTCTCACAACCCAATGGTCCGCTCCGCCGTAACCTGGCTGCCAACGCCGCGCTGCAGTGGCTGGAGGACGAGCTCGCGTCGCTCGCGCTCCCCAAGCTCGACTCCTATGCGTGCGCGAGGCTCCTGCAGCGCTGCATCGCTCATGGTGACGCCCGCGCCGGCCGCGCCGTGCACGCGCGCGTCGTGCAGCGCGGAGGGGTGGCGCAGCTGGACACCTTCTGCGCCAACGTCCTTCTCAACCTTTACGCGAAGCTCGGCCCACTAGCCGCCGCGCGTAGGCTGTTCGACGGAATGCCGGAGCGGAACATGGTGTCCTTCGTCACTCTCGTGCAGGGGTACGCTCTGCGTGGGGAGTTTGAGGAGGCCGCGAGGCTATTCCGAAGGCTGCAGAGGGAAGGCCACGAGGTGAACCATTTCGTGCTCACCACGATCCTGAAGGTGCTGGTCGCCATGGATGCTCCTGGGCTTGCCTGCGGCATCCACGCCTGTGCCTGCAAGTTGGGCTACGACAGGAACGCATTTATAGGGTCAGCGCTGATTGATGCCTACTCACTTTGTGGTGCTGTCTGTCATGCGAGGCGCATGTTCGATGGGATCATCAGGAAGGATGCTGTCACTTGGACAGCGATGGTTTCTTGCTATTCTGAGAATGACATTCCAGAGGATGCGCTTAATACTTTCTCCAAAATGAGGATGGCAGGTGCGAAGCCTAATCCTTTTGTTCTTACCAGTGTGCTCAAGGCCGCAGTTTGCCTGTCATCCACTGTGCTAGGCAAGGGCATCCATGGTTGTGCAGTCAAAACACTTTACGATACTGAACCTCATGTTGGTGGTGCCTTGCTTGATATGTATGCCAAATGTGGAGACATTGAGGATGCCCGCACTGTTTTTGAGATTATTCCCCATGACGATGTCATACTCTGGAGCTTTCTCATATCCCGTTATGCTCAGAGCTATCAGAATGAACAGGCCTTTGAGATGTTCCTCAGAATGATGCGGTCTTCTGTTGTGCCAAATGAGTTTAGTTTGTCTGGTGTTCTGCAGGCTTGTGCTAATATCGCCTTTTTGGATCTCGGCAAGCAAATTCATAACCTTGTTATAAAGTTAGGCTATGAGTCTGAACTATTTGTTGGCAATGCACTCATGGATCTGTATGCAAAATGCAGAAATATGGAAAATTCACTTGAGATCTTCTCGTCATTACGGGATGCCAATGAGGTGAGCTGGAACACAATTATTGTTGGCTACTGTCAGTCTGGTTTTGCAGAAAATGCTTTGAGTGTGTTCCAGGAAATGCGTGCTGCACATATGCTCTCAACTCAAGTTACATTCTCTAGTGTGCTCCGGGCTTGTGCAAATACAGCATCCATCAAACATGCTGTCCAAATTCACAGCTTGATTGAGAAATCCACATTCAATAATGACACAATTGTTTGCAATTCACTGATTGATACATATGCCAAGTGTGGATGCATTAGGGACGCTCTGAAGGTATTTGAATCTATAATACAATGTGATGTAGTTTCATGGAATGCCATAATCTCGGGATATGCCCTCCATGGACGAGCCGCGGATGCTCTGGAACTTTTCGACAGGATGAATAAAAGTGATATAAAGCCAAATGATGTAACCTTTGTTGCTCTCCTGTCTGTCTGCAGTAGCACAGGCTTAGTCAATCAAGGACTCTCTCTGTTTAACTCTATGACGATGGATCATAGAATCAAACCATCTATGGAGCATTACACTTGCATTGTTAGGCTTCTGGGACGTGCTGGCCGTCTAAATGATGCTCTAAAGTTTATTGGCGATATTCCTTCAACACCATCTCCTATGGTTTGGCGAGCCTTGCTTAGCTCATGTGTAGTCCATAAGAATGTAGCTCTGGGAAGATTTTCTGCAGAGAAGGTGCTTGAGATTGAACCACATGACGAGACAACCTATGTCTTACTGTCAAATATGTATGCTGCAGCCGGAATTTTGGATCAAGTTGCTCTTTTGAGGAAATCAATGAGAAACATAGGTGTAAAGAAAGAGGCTGGTCTTAGTTGGGTTGAGATCAAGGGGGAAGTTCATGCCTTTTCAGTGGGATCAGCAGATCATCCAGATATGCGGTTGATAAATGCAATGCTGGAATGGCTAAACCTGAAGGCTAGTAGAGAAGGTTATGTTCCAGATATAAACGTAGTGTTGCATGACGTGGACGAGGAAGAAAAAGCTCGCATGCTATGGGTGCATAGTGAGAGGCTGGCTTTAGCATATGGCCTTTCTATGACACCTCCTGGCCATCCAATACGGATAATGAAGAATTTGCGTTCCTGCTTGGACTGCCATACCGTGTTTAAGGTTATATCTAAAATAGTTCAACAGGAAATCATCGTTAGAGATATCAACCGCTTTCACCATTTTGAAGAAGGAATATGCTCCTGTGGTGATTATTGGTGATGTTCTATTGTTCATTGATTTATTTGAACATAGGATAGCATATACTGTATAGTGCTATCAGTACAATTTTGTAGGAAAGCTTCTTTCCATGACAAGAACTCCAAAATATACATGCGTGCTTGATTTTCTGGACGGACTATTCTGAAGCTGATATGTTGCTTGATCTGAAGAGTACTGCTGCTGATGTCCTGTTTGGCAAACGGTGGTGGGGGCCATGGCTTGGCAACGGCACTGGAGCTCATTCCTAGTGTGGCTTCCACACCTCCGCCGCCTACGGTCTTCACTCCCATCGCCGACTCCTATCTCCGATCCCGCCACGGCCTCTGCAGTCTCTGGACCCACCACTTCCACCAGCCGCCAGACCCACAACGTCTTGGCTGGTAGGCCGACCAGAGACTCCACGGTGGCAGGCAGATCCATCATGGATTTTTTATTTGCCGCAGCGGCCATCACTGCAGCATTAAGGATGACGAGGCTGAATTAGCAATGCTGCTGTGATACTTGCAGTGGGGGAGTTGAATGAGCGGTTAATAAATCATATGTGCTATTACATCTGCAGTTACCCATAGGGATATATTTAGAGTAGTTCGTAGCTAATGATATGCTCTCTTTCTGCTATAACGGTTTAACCATAGGTTGCTGTTGCTGCTTTAATTTTTGAGGTCCACAGAAGTCCAATGGCTGAGACTACAAGGGAGGAAGTTTGTAAACAGGAACTCAAGGTAGTGTATTTCACTTGATGCCATTTCTCTCCTGTATCTTAGATTTTGAACTCGTACAAATATGCTATGGTAACTGTATCTGTACCTTCCTTGTTCACTACTCCATTAGAGCACAGGACAATCATGAAATGTAATGCACCCTATCATGTAGGCCAGTGAAACAAAAAATATCTGGTAATTTTAGTTTCTTCGAAGAAAACTTATATATATAGTTAATAACATACATGGAGATACCTGGATATCTGAGGATATTGCATAAGAAATAAATTAACGTCTTTAGTGTAGTTCGCCATAAATTGATCATGATCTATACCTAATATATCATATGATTGTTGTGAATGTACTGCTCGCAATATATTAGCCTTTTTTATGTCCTAGAGCCTGGAATATAGTTGGCTTTAAGGACAGTGAGATTGAAGTCGTTGGGATGATGGATCAACTAAAAGGTATTTCACAGCGCTGTCAAATGCACTAAGCACTATTGTATATGTGAGCTACCATCAGGAAAAGGTATTTCACAGCGCTGTCAAATGCACTAAGCACTATTGTATATGTGAGCTACCATCAGGAGTTTGTTGTGTTAAAAGAATCAACTATTGCTGAATGCTGGACATGATCTATTTTATTTGTCAATCTATTGAGGCTTCTCCAGCTTAATCATTTCCTTTTACCACCTCACCTCAGCCTCACTTAACTAATCTGCAGCTTCATGCCTTACCTATATTTATTTCAATGATCTGTTGTTTCAGGTTAGGCCTTATGAAACATATATTGTTTGTTGTGAAGATGATGGTGCCTCACTAGTTAATCGAACTGCCTTTAATGGTGCTTAGCTTGGAGCCTGTTGATGGCAACAAAATGGATCTACATGATTGTGCAAAGGTATTCTTGACTGTTGTCTGTCATTGTTGTTAAGTATTTTGATCACTTACACTATGGTGGCCGTGTGGTTCGGTGACCTCGGCAGCAACACCGCTGCATCCTCTTTAGTCCCTACCTTGAGCTCTTCATAAGTGGAGCTATAAATCCTATAATATAATATTTAGAGTTATAGGGCCAAGCCCCTGCCTTAACCAAGACAAAAAAAAAACGTTTTAAAGCATCCAGATGGATGGACCACATCTTACCGTCTAGAAAAGAAAACGTAAACAGTCTAGAACCCAACTAGAAACATTACACAAAACCAGAACCCAGCCTCGCTCACATCTCCCAGGATACCCATAGCCTCGAAGGATGCACTCTTGGAAAACAATTCTTCTGCTTCAGCCGGCAGGAAGTTGTCTTTCTTTTTTTAGAAAGAAGGATACCCCTGCTTTATATTTCAAAAGCAAACATTCACAGTGCTGCGTTTAGGCGCGCCCGCCAAGAAAAACAGCACTTCATCAGGCTGAACCAAAGCTGCATTGATTAAGACCAAACGCCGAGCATCCAATGGCTCCAACTCTGATGATGAACTTGTCATGTCCTCCATCCTCCACTGCAGTTTGAGGCGGAGAGCTTGCCTTGATTTCCAGTTGTCTTGTAAAGTTGTCCACTTGCTGTCCCACGTCCTGCTTGAACAGTGCGATCCATCTCCTCGGCATCCTGACAATCCGCAACAGTATTCTTTTCATCCCCGTCCATGTAACACACTGAAAGCAAATTTCATTTCTCAGTTTCCATACAGACCAATGAACCGATGAGGAGATTATATTAGTAAGCTTGTGACGATTCAAAATCAGTTCCCAGCCTCTGTCCCAGCAACTCTCTCTCTCTCTCTCTCTCTCTCTCTCTCTCTCTTGGGCAAGCTGTCCCAGCAATTGTGATACAGTTAACCAGACATTGCTGGCCATACAACAGCCAAAGACCAAGTGTGATATGGATTCCTTTTCATTGCAGAAAATACAAGTGGGATCACTCACATCCCTGCGTTTAGCCAAGTTATCCCTAGTTAATAGTATTATTGGACAGGAAGTTGTCTTTCCAGTTTGTAGTGTTCAGAAATAAGAAGCTTCTCCCTGTGTTCTCTTTCATCAGCATTTATCAAGTCAATCTTGCTCGGCTTGCTGCAATTCTTCTCAGTTCGGCAAGTTTAGAGTTGAACTCCGGATGGTGGTCCGGTGGGCAGAGTACCAACTACCCCGGCCCTGAGCGATGACCGCAATTTTCAGAAGGACTTCAAATCGTTTCTAGTATATCCTCCTGAAAACACAAACTGTTCCTTAGTCTCCAAAGCCCCCAAGGGCTGCAGCAGAGAAGATATTAGCAACTACAAACTTTTTGACATAAATCCTATAATATGGATTTGCCGTGACATGTGGTTGACATTTCATTTAGAAGAACACAAGTAAACATATTCCACATACCATCTTGTCGTTACATATTCCATTCCTTGCATCTTTAATTAGTACACCTACTAATCATATTATAGTAAAAGAATGACATAACAAAATATGTATTTTATATACATGCAAGTAAATCGTGTCATTTCTAACTGTATACATGGCCGATCTCACATCTGAACTTTTGAGTGACTGGCTTCATGTCTTTTTGCCAGCAGTTGTATCGCTGTATCCAATGCCCTTCCGTTTTGTCGGGAAGATCATGTAGACAAAGCTTGATAGGAAAGCCATCCCCAGAGGCAGGTTCTTACGAAGCTCGCTGGGTGTTGTTGCTAGCGTTGGGGAAGAAGCACCTCTGGAGGCCGGCGTCACTGAAGGCCACGGTGAGGAACACCACGCCGGTGACGATGACAGGCCGAAGGCGAAGTTTCTGGAGCTCGCCGAGCGCCCACTCCTGCTCCTCCTGCTTGCCCGAGAAGTTGAAGACGTTGAACCCGTGGGGCGTTGCCACGCAGTAGTAGAGCCTGCTGTCTCGGCCGACGACGCTGTCGGTGATGGAGAAGAGGAGGGAGAAGGCGGCGAGGACAGCGACCAGTGTGGCCGTGACCACTTGTTGACGGGATGGCACGTCCCGTGGTTGGTGAAGGACGGGGACAGCGCCTGGTACGCCACCACCGTGCCAGTCGGCAGGAGCTGCGCCAGGTTCACCGCGCTTGACATCACCTTGTCCGCCACTGTCCGGTCGGCTGCCATGGTAGGAGAGCCGTCGTCCGCACCCTTTTGCACCGTCGGCGGTGCTCTGTCGTTGGTCTGAGATGTCATTTGGATCACGGTGGCCGAAGGAGGAATAGACGCCATTAAGGTACTTTACTACTGTAACATGTGTGCTGGCTCTAGGTGTCTCTGGACTCTGCTTCGCGCGTGTGGTCTTGTCCATTCGTGTGGAGAGTAGATGTTTATCATAGGTGAATCCTTGTGGCGGCTAGTTCATGTGTTGCTAAATGATAATGATAGGATGGCAACGTTCCGGGCGGACGGACCCGACCCATGCTGTGCCTTTACCCTGACCCTGGCACGCTTGACATCCACATGCGTGACTTATTAGCCACCGCTCCTCTTTCTCATGCCTCTAGCGCTACTCTCTCTCTCTCTCTCTCTTCGGTGTGGGCAAGCGTTTCGGCATGGCGGCCTCGGCGTGAGCAGCGGCCTTGGTGTGAGCAGCGGCCTCGGCGTGAGCGGGCTACGACGAGGAGGCCCGAGTGGCCCTTGACATGGCGGCGGCGCCGACGGCCCCGATCACGGGCGGACCAGCACGACAGGGCCAGCATGAGTGGCTCCCTAGCGGATTTGGCTCTCTCTCCCAGTCGTGCGGGTGCTGTCTTCTTGCCGCGTCGTGCAGCAGCCGCCGCCGGTCCACCGCCAGGCCACTGCCTCCGGTGAACTTCCCACGCCGAGAGGAGCCTCCATTCTCCCAAGCAGCATGGAGATGTTGCGCTGCGTTGAAAGTGCATGTTGTAAGCATATGTTTCATGTGTTTCATATGTTTTAGAGGTATGTTGTAAGTTGCTTCGTATGGATGTTGCAAAAAGTAGATCGGGATGTTGCTCATGTTGCAAGTGTTTCAGATAAATGTTGCAAGTATTTGTTCAAAATGTTTCATCTGTTTCAGACATATGTTTGCAAGTGTTTTGATCTGGATGTTGCATATGTTTTACAAATATGTTGTAAGAGTATTTTTCAACTGTTACAGTCTTATGTTGTAGCAAGTGTTTTCATGTTGCAAGTTGCAGTTGTTTATCTGGAAGTTGTATATGTTGCAATGGCTATACATGTATGTTGCAAGTGTTTTATCTGGATGTTGCATATGTTGCAAGCGTATGTTTCTAAATGTTTCATCTGTTTCAGACGTATGTTGTAGCAAGTGTTTCATATTGCAAGTGTTTTCATTAGCAGGCACGGGAAGCGAGCGCAGACAGAGGCGGTCCCTGCATGCATGCGCAGCAACATGGCATGCGTAGGCGTGTAATAGCATGCGTGTGTAGCAGGAGCATGCGGGCGCATATAGGGCGCGTTTGCGAGGGCGGCCCACGGGCTCGGCTGCACTCGTGGGCTGCAACTTTCCGTGTTTGTGGCGGCTGCCCGCGAGGTGGCCTGGCTCTGGGGAGCCAAAGCTGGCCTCTCCGCCTGGCTCTCTGGAAACGCCGAAAATCCTCGTTTCTTCCGAGCCGTGCTCGTGGCGGCGCGCGCGGGCGATTTCGGGCAGCGGCGGGGTGGCTCGCGCGGGCTCTGGCGGGAAGGGAAACCTCCTTCGCGCGCTTTGGCCGCCGCGCGCGAAGCCAAAGGCCGTCGATTTCGCCTGCTTTTATTAGCTCCGCCACTCTCCACTGGATTTCTTCCTCTCGTTGCTTGCTCTTCCACCTCCCTGGTGAGAGACCGGCGGTGAGTGGTGGTGCGTGGTGGCAGCAGCGACCTCCGGCTGGTTTCCGCTCCGGCCCCGAGGTTCGTGGCGGCGTCCAAGCTCCGGCTGCTTGGACTCCGTGGCGTTGGTCTTCCTCTTCTTCTCCGTCCGCATCTGCTTCGTCTTCTTCTCGATCTGCATCCTCTACTTTTAGATCTGCATCCTCTACTTCCAGATCTGCTTCCTCTTCGTTCGTTAGACCCCGAGCCAAGGTGAAATCGACCCCCTTCTTCATGATATGTGGTTCCCTGTTCTTCATGTGTTAGGGTTTACTTCTGTTCTTCATGATCTGTTAGGGTTTGTTCTACTATGATGTCCTTGATCTGTTAGGTTTACTACCTATGTGTATGATCTGTTAGGGTTTATTGTACCTCGCTGTTCTTGATCTGTTAGGTTTTAGTACCTATGTTCTTGATCTGTTTCGGTTTCTTCTACCATGCTATTTTTGATCTGTTAGTGTTTCTATTACCTTGCTGTTCTTGATGAGTTTGGGTTCACTGCTTATGTAGTCCTGTTTCTGATTGGTCGATGATGTAGTCCTATTTATCTGAGTTTTTTGTTGGTTGATTGGTCGATGATGTAGTCCAAAGATAGCACTGGGAGGCATCACTTACAAGATGCAGTCGTGCTTTTCATACGCATTGATTTCACATTCATGTTGATGCCTTAGCAGGGTACAAAACTGAATTCATGGTACATTTTTACATGCTTGTAGATGGATCTGTCTTTGAGCCGTGACATGCTGTGTAGGAAGGCAGCTGCCTTGACTGTTGTTATGGTTTCCTTTGTATCCACTAGGCTGAAAAGGAAAACCCCTGAACCTGAAACCCCCCAGCCAGACCCTATAGCACTAGCCCTGATTAGGGATGAAAATGAACAGCATAGACAAAGAACATTGGCAATGATATACCATTCCACTGATTCAGAGTGTATTTCTATGATTAGGATGAAGAGAGCTGCCTTTTTTGGGTTAGTGAGCACTTTTAGAGAGAGGGGTCTTATCACTGATAGGGAGGGGGTGTCAGTGGAGGAGCAGGTTGCTATGTTTTTACATGTTGTAGGGCACAATCAAAGGTTTAGGGTTGTCCACCAGTCCTTTAGGAGGTCCATCCAAACTGTCCACAAGCACTTCCATCAAGTGTTGTATGCTGTGGGTGAGCTTAGGAATGAAATGATAAAGCCAGCTAGCACAAGCACTCACCCAAAGATACTTGGAAGCCATAGATGGAATCCATATTTCAAGGTAAATGTACATCCTGGGTTCATTAGTTAAATTAGATATGTTGCAAAGACTGACCCAAGCTTTTTAGGATGTAATTGGCTTTATAGATGGCACTCATTTCCTAGCAAGGGTTCCTAGGCGCATGCAACAAGCTTTCAGGGGTAGGAAAAAGGATCCCACCCAAAATGTGATGGTGGCTGTGAATTGTGATCTCAAATTCACTTATGTCCTGGCTGGCTGGGAGGGCTGTGCCCATGATGCTACTGTTTTGGCAGATGCTGTAGCCAGGGCAGATGGCTTGAGTGTGCCAGAAGGTAATTGCACAACAAACTTAATATATATTCAATGGCCTATTAACACACACTACTCTCACAGTAGATGTCTTGTGTAGGTAAAATGTTCTTGGTAGATGCTGGGTATGCATGCAAAACTGGTTTCCTACCTCCCTACAGGGGGGTTAGATACCATTTATCTGAGTATGACCCCAGGAACAGGCCCACCAATGCAAGGGAGCTCTACAACCTTAGGCACTCATCACTTAGAGTGACTGTGGAGAGGGGTATAGGAGCACTCAAGGGCAGGTTTAGGATCTTGGACAACAAACCCTTCCACAAGTATAGGACACAAGTGAAGCTGGTTATTGCCTATGCCATTTTGCACAATTGGATCCTAGGTTTTGGCATTGATGAAGTAGTGCCTGCTGAGGAAGGTTTCACAGGGTCATCTGATCCAACCAACCTACCCCTAGCCCATGTGGACGAAGAGTCTGTTGAAATGATTGAAATAAGGGATGCCATATCTAATGCTATGTGGGAAGGGAGGGGAACAAACACTACTTGATGTAATATGTTCTTGAATTTAGCTGCTGTACCCTGCTGTGGAACTCATGTGTGTGATGGTGATGTAATAATTTGGTGGACAAGGCTGAGACCAATTTTTTTCTTTCTTTCATCCTGTTATTCATGCTGTTACTTGTTTATCTATGTTGGTCATGGTTCAGTTCATCCATTCTGTTATTCATGTTGCTTATGTTTCTGCAATGCTGTTACACATTATTTGATTAAGTTTGTGTATTTTCAAACCAATGTTTTCCTAAACGCTAAACGGTAAACAGTCAGTCACCCTTCGTTTAGCGTTTAGACCGTTTAAACGGTGTTTAAACGGAGTTAAACGGCCTAAACGGTTTTGTACAATAACAATAAAATATACATATTTATGTAGGTAAAAATAAAATTTGCTAGAACCCATACATATCTACACATGTAAAAATCAAATATTCTACCAAATAATCTTATTGGAAGAAATCTAAATCCCACAACACTTCATATAATTACAATGTTAATTAGTTTCATGTTGATTATGATAGACGTAGTCCTTTAATTCACTTAATTATGGATTAAATGGTTGTTTAGCTCATTTAATCACGTTTAATCTGATTTTGTTTAGATCGTTTAGATGGGATTGAACGGTTTAAACGGGTTTAAACGGCCCAACCGTTTAATTCACCGTTTAGAGCCTAAACAACACGGCTGACTTCTGTTTACCGTTTAAACGGTGTTTAAACGGACTAAACGGCCGTTTAGACGAACAGTGTTTCAAACATGCCAGTACTAGGATGACTTCATCTCCATTTGAGGGTGGGTTTGTTGCTGGTGCCCCAGTCATGGACCAGCCATCAGTGGTGGTTCTACAACGGTTGAAGCTCCTGCTGGTGCTAGTGCTGCTGCTCCAGTTGCAGCTGGTGCTGGTGCTGGTGGTGCTCCAGTTGCACCACCACCTGCTGATGTTGCTGCTCCTGTGGCTGGGGCTGGGGCTGTGAGGGCAATGAGATGGACCAACATCACCTCTGGTTTTGTTCTTAGGAGGATGACTGCCCTTGTTAGTGATGGCAGCAAGCCTGACAAGGTCTTCAAGGACAAGGATGTGAATGCTGTGGCCAAAGCCCTTAAGCAGTTCTGTGGGGAGGTTGTTAGCCCCACTCAAGTGTACAACCACTTAAGGAAATGGAGGCAGAAGTGGTCTAGGGTGAGCAAGCTCAAGGACCTTAGTGGTGCTCTTTAGGATGATCAGACTCATGTTATCATGCTTGAGCAAGAGCACTACCTTGGCCACTGCAAGGTAGCAAATTGATCTCTTTTCTTTGCCTTGACCTTCATATCCATTCTCATCTTTGCCTTGATCTTTTATCTTTCCCCAACCATGCAGGACCATCCTAAAGATGTAGAATTTCTTAACTGCCCTATTAGGTTCTACTGTGAGATGGAGGCTATCTTTGCTAATGCCATGGCCACAGGCAAGTTTGCACTTGGGTCTGGTGAAGCCTTAGGGCAGAACCAGGCTGACAGTGCTGCTGCCAAGGCTGATGGCCCTCCTCTGACCCACACCACAGTTCCTAGTGAACAGAGAGGGGATAGCAAGGCCACTGAACTGCTTCCTACCTCCTCAGCTGCTGGCCCAAAGAGGAAGAGAGGAAACTTCTCTGAGGAGGAGATGCTCATGTTGAGTAACATGAGTGATGCTGTCAACAATGTGGCCAATGCTCTTAGGGAGACTGGACCTGCCCATGTTGATGCCAATCTATACCTTGCTGTGATGGAGATGCCTGGATTCTCTGAGGAGGAACTTATTGTTGCCTACACCTTCCTCCTGGACAACAAGGCCTAAGGCAGGGGCTTTGTGAACATGAGTGATGCCCACAGGACCATTTGGCTTAGGACCTTCCTAGCCAAAAACTATTATGTGTAGTTGCACTACACATGATGGTCTAGAAGGCCAGGAGGGGCTGACTGTAGAGATGTATAGTTCCTCCACCCCTTCACCCACTCTCTCTTCTTTTGACAACAGGAGCTTTTGTGCAGTCTTTTTGTTCTTTTGACACCTGACCTTGATGGTGTGGTTTGCCTAGGAGGGTGGCTAACAATAGGCAAGGATGTGGGAAACATTTCAGCCCTTGGCTGTTGGGCTCAACTTGATATTGTAACAAACTTAATTGTAGCCTCTGTTGGCTACTTTTTATTTCAGAACTATTTGCATCTTTATGTCTTTGGTGGTAACTGTGGGATTTTAAGGCCTATGATGCATAAAACTAAAATGAGGTGGCTGCCTTGGTGTTCTTTTGGATGGTTTTGCTGTTATGCTTTGTTCTTTATTTGCCTATCCTGCTATACTTATGGTCAGTTGTACTCCTTAGCAACAACATCCTTTTGTGATGGCTGATGGCAGTGAGTGCAGCTGGTCAGCTGTTTCAATTGTTGCCTGGTGTTTTCTTGCCTCTTTACTTGCTTCTTTCAATTGTTGGCAGCCACCAATGACTTAACCAATATATAAACCACCATTATACAAAGCTGAGGCCACTAACCTATTTTACATTTGGTTTGTTTTAGGCAACATGCCTCCTTGCTATGTGGTCTTTGAAGGCAAGAAACCTGGGATTTATTTCTCTTGGTATGAATGTGCTAAGGTAGTGCTTAGGGACAGCGGGGCTATATATCAGAAATACAACAACTATGATGATGCTCTAAGAGATTTCAATGCAAGGGTACCTCAAGAACCCTTACTGTTACCAATTGATGCCTCACATGGGGATGCATCAACATCCCATGAACTGGTGACAGCTAAGGAGGGGTCTCAAACCTATCCTCATTCACCTACCATCAAGACCCCCTGCTGTTGCAAAAATGTTGTCATCTTCATCTTGTTTCTGGTTGTGGTTAGTCTGTCAATCAAGTTGTTCATGTGCCGTAAGTGTTGTCTAAACTAGGCTGATGATGACACAATGGATAACTGCATTAGCTGGCTATCTTGGTCTTGTTGGTGCTTCTGTTTGGTCTTTGGTGCAGGCTGTACATTTGTCAGAAATGTCTTAATTTGGCCGATGATGACACAATGGATGAATCCATTAGCTGGCTACATGTTCTTTTCAATTTTCTACTTCCATTTATGCCATCTCAAACTGTTGCCCCAATCTGATTATGGTCACTGATGTTATACAGACAAAATTGTTCTTCTTTCGTAATCTGTTGTTATCTTCTTTTTTCTTTGATTCAAATGTGTAGCCAGCAATGATTATGAGATTTACAAACTTATGTCTGAGACTTGTTATTCTGCTGGGCTTCAAACATAGCTTATGATGTTGTACTTCTTTCTTTTGGTTTGATTATTCCTTGTAGCCAGCAATGCAATGTGAACTTTATGAAATTTGTCTAAGGCCAAGTGCTAATGTCAGCACTGATTGTGTATGGTTTGGTAATGATGCTCATGCTTATGTTCATGATCTTCTTACTCATCTGTCAAACATTCTCAATTGATCAAGTTATAAATCTGTTTTGATCCCTGAGCCAGGCTGACCACAGCCAGCTGCCAAACACGTTCTCGGTTTGGCAGTTGGTGGCGGTTGGTCTCTCAGCCCGGCTAAGGGCTGGGTCGCAAACATGACCTCGCTTGGACCGAGCTCTGTCGGTGCATGTGCACAAACAGATGCTCTTGCACCACTTGGGACAGGCCTGCTCAGGCCTGGTCCAGTTCGGCTGGCCAGGCCGCCCAGGTGCAGGGTCGCAAACGCGCCCATAGTAGGCGCATGCGGACACGCGCAGCAAACGGGGTATGCAGCAGCATGCGCAGGCAGGCAGGCATGGGCGTTTGGACGGGGCTAACATCGCTAGCCACATGCCGCTCAAGAATGGATCGGACATGGATGAACTTTCTGCTACTACCGGTCACAACCGGCGCTAACATTGAACTCTGCTTAATACGATTTGTGTGCTAGGCGAGATCTCTCCTTGGAATTACCTCTAGATTTTTATTGTGCTTTTATACCAATACTAGATTTTATAAGATGTTATTTTAAATAAGTTTATATATACACACACAATTCTTCATTATAGGAAATTTAATATCTCGAGGCTCCAACCTAAAAAGATTGCTTATGCCATTGTAGTCATTAATTAAAAGTATAGCCTGCTAGGACCTAGAATGTTTTTAGGAAATCAAAAAAGTAAAATTTTAAATAAATGCGCAATAAGCACTAGAGTTTGAACTTAACATGTGAATAAAAGAATAGCAACTACCAATAAGATCAAAAGTTGAAAGCTAATATACACAAGTGCTTATATACTTAGTTTTTAACTAATGCATATCATGCATGCTAGGGAACAAATCCTAAAAGTTCTAACTAGAGGTCCACCATGAAGCCTCCGTGTAAATTGTCATGAGAGGTGCTAGAAAAAAAATAAATCATAGAAATTCTCATAAAAAATCAGAAAGATACATGACCATTTATACTATGGTAGTACTTTATTTAAAAGTGCAGCTTATGACAGGAAATGTTTATTTTCATAAAATCCAAAGGAGTTAACAAATATACATTAAGCACAAGGGTGTAAACTTAAATTAGTGAGAGAAAAATCTGTATGAATTGATAAGATCCAAATTTAAAATATAAAAAATCTAGGTTTGTGCCGCGGTTTATTATGTCTCCTAAGATTTTAGCTCATCCGAAAGCACAGGTTGATGGACTAGTTATAAGTTTCTAACAAAGCATATAATAGGATACAACCTAGAATCATTACTTACTTAATTCAACCCTTCAAATAATGGACTGAACTCAGAAATAGTCAAAAGGACTATGTCAAATTCCTTTTTGAAACGGAAGCGTAGCCTAGCTTCACCCCTGAGTCCCGACGTCGTCGCAATGGCCAATGGCACACTGCGTGGCTCAATGGCTCAATAGTCAATTCAATCAGCTACTACTAGTATATACTGATGTGGAAACGAACGGTAAATAAGGAAGCGTCGTACGTTGTGAACACTTAAAAGCAAGATTGTGGAGTGGGTAGCACGAGGCCAGCGGCCCATCACCTTGACTTCTTCCTCCCCGTGCCATCCCCGACGTCTCCGGAAAGGCTGCAGGGTCGTCGCAGGTCACGATTGAAGGACGCGTGCGCGTACCGCCGACCGAGTACAACCGAGTTTTCCTTGGTCCAAGCGGCCAAGCCTCCTGCACTGAACGTCTCGCGTCCTCGCGAGGATGGCTGGCCACACGCACACCACGCACGCGCACGTTGGTGGACTAGTTATTTTACTAGCAGTTGGACCGATCGAGAAAGGTTGAGTTGGCTGAATCGATCGATGCAGACGTTTGGCATTGGATTGGGCGAACCTGCACGGAAACAACGAAGCCCCTCCAAGATCCCATTTTTTCCTCCAATTTCGCTGCATTATTTCGTCTGCAGTCACGGTTTCCGACTAGCTGGTTCGATGTTCCGATTGGTTACGGTGCACGCACTGATCGCTACCTGTTTTGTCGTCAGCTAAGCCGGGATATGATGATCGATATGTGTGCATCCCGGCGGCTGCTCAATAATCCATAAAATGTCGCTGGTCTCACTATAACATGAGCACGCAAATGTTGTATTTGTATAAATTAAATGGAACACAATTAAAAGTGACCACACAACAATCACGTCTCTCCCATGCAGACTGTGTGAGTCAGGAGTAGTGCTCCAACACGCGAAAAACCCTCGAAGCAACAAAAACGCCTGATTTGCATTGGACGACCATCATCGGAAACGTTGTCACAACAAGCGAAATACTATTATTAAGCGCATTGCATGCTCGTAGTGCAAGGATTCCACATCGTCATGAATCATAAGGCTATCCACACTCGTCCACCTCTATTTCTATCTCTAAAAAGGAATATTCTATCCCAGTCATTGAGATTCTCTACTCTATATCCATTTCTCCCGCACCCGTGTTATCTCTATCCCATACTCTATACCTACTCTTCCATATTTTATTCCCCTCTCTCCCCCCTTCTCTCTCCCTAACTCTCTCTTTCTCTCCTGCTACAGTGTTTGGCGTACGTGCATAGTGCGCCTCCAGGCGTAGCGCGCGTACCGGCCGGCCGCTACGCGCCCGTGCGTGATACAGGCGCGCGGTGCGGGCGCGCGCACGCTACGCCTGGCGTAGCGGCCGGTTTGGCGGTCCGCAGTGCGGACAGCCTAATGTTGTTGCACCAAGGGTTTATTTCTTTGGAAGAATATATTATCCTTTAGCAAAAAAAAAGTACAAATCTTCTAGAGTGAGTACGTATATAATTAATCCACTGATACCCCTTCATCCTTCAACCATATTTCTCAAGATTATCTATTTCTTGAATGATGCAGTATTTTCCAAACATGTATTTATGAATGAACGAAAACGCAGTCACATATCAAATTAACATGCATCTACCCCGTCCTCTACCTATTACCTATATACAAGTATAAAATCTAGTTTTCCTGCAAAAGAAAGCACAAAATCTGCAACTTTGTAATGAACCTAACAAACTAATTAACCAATAATATACAGGCCGGTCATGCACAAAACTATATCATATTCTAAATTTTGAATTGCATTCGAACCAACTAGCTAGTATTATGTCCTAAAAATAAACCGTATCACAACTTTTGAAACACCGGCCCCCTATGTCGCCTTTTGGTGGGGAGTGGTGTCGTTGTATCCGATGCCCTTCCTTGTGGTCGGGAAGATCAAGAACACGAAGCTCGACAGGAACGCCGTCCCGAGCGGGAGATTCTTGAGAAGCTCGTTGGTATTTTCACCAGCGTTAGGGAAGAAGCACTTCTGCAGCCCGACGTCGCTGAACGCCACGGTGAGGAACACGACGGCGCCGAAGAAGGCGTGCACGTAGTCGCGCGGGCGGAGGCGGAGCCTCCGGAGCTGGCCGGGCGCCCACTCCCGCTCCTCCTCCTCGCCGGAGATGTTGAACACGTTGAACCCTCGCGGGGTGGCCACGCCGTAGTAGAGCTTCCCGTCGCTGCCGACGACGCTGTCCGTGAAGGAGAAGAACAGGGAGAAGCCCGCCAGGACGCCGACCAGCGCGGCCGTCAGCCACTGGTTGGCCGCCGTGCAGGTGCCGTGGTTGGTGAAGGACGGGGACAGCGCCTGGTACGCCAGCACCGTGCCCGTCGGCAACAGCTGCGCTAGGTTGGACGCGCTTGTCATCACCTTGTCTGCCATTGTCCCGGAGCCTGCGGCTGCCATCACCGGCAAGGTCGTCGGTGAGTTGTCATCGGCTCCGCCGCCCTTGGGCGTCGGCGGTGCTATGGCGTTGCTGGTCTGCAGCGAAGACATCTGGATCCTCACGCTAGACGGCTGAGGAGAAGATGCCATCGTTAGTGTGCTTGGGGTTTCTGATCTCGATGTGGTAAGGTCCATTCGTACGATAGAGTAGCTGCTTATATAGGGCATTATCATCGTGGAATGATTCCAAGGTTAGCTAGCGCGTTGATTTGTCTACTAGGGTCCTGTTGCTGTGAAGGAGAAGAAGGGCTATAGTTGCATGGACTTCAACTGCCCAAGCGTGGTCATCCAGTCATCATCCCTTGATAGTCACGATATTTTCCAACCATCCTACTTGAAATTCTCTCCATATTTTTTTTTATAATCAACTTGCAGTCTACAGTGACTTGCAAAATGACGTTTTATATGTCATGCCACGAATGCCTTATTCCAAGAACGTGAGGAAGAGGGGGAGTCCTGCAAGAAGAGGATAATCTCCAACTTCGACTTGTCAATTTTATTTCTCATGAAAATAGGAGATGACCAATCGATCGAAATACTCCAAGACTTCACCTTTGTCATATATTCCGCATATCACATTCGATAGACAGAGAATAGACAATCATATACTGCTGCCGAGGTTGATGCATGCGATTTTGGAAGTTAAATGAGATAACATGAACAATAGCTTACTAATCACGTATACAATTTGAGTAATTGTAGATGAAAATCTATCGAGTTTGACTTTACTAAATCCTAATAAATCATATACTTTGAAACGAATAAAGTACTCAATAATCTTAATTACAACGCGTGATAATATATGACACACGTGGTTTATTAAATAGTCAAGTCTACAGTGCGAGTCATCAAACATCCACTAGCCGTTCGCACGGCAAGGACGGATCGCCGATATCTCCTCGCCCGTTTCGTACGCATGCATGGGAAAAATGGCAGCGAGACACTCCAGCACGGTAAAGCAACCAGCACGAGCGGCTGGCCTTGAGACCATGCGATAGATTGACGCACACGGAGGACGGAGAAACGGTCGCCGGTGGATGTGCCAATGACCGACGTGGATGATACAAGAGCACCTGCAGTGTGCTTGAAAGCGCGATGCTTTGGTAAGGACATAGAAAATCTCGCAAACCAACATGGAGAGAAAGCTACTATTTGTCCGCATCCAGTGAATCCAACGGCAGTTTCGTCTCATGCACCCTTTTCGGCCCTACGATTTTTCAGCATCGCGTCGTTATCCATCGATCCGTCACAACTCACAATCCGTCACAACATCATATATTTAAGCAAGTGATGGCAGTACAATCGCATCCGTTGGGCATGAACATTTCTGTCTCCAAATGTGAGAGGAGAAGACGGTACATGGGTGTTTGTAATCTGAAATTTTAGCAAGCAGTTTTAATTATTCCTTGCCATGGTTTAGTACATGTGATCTTCTTGTGTTTTAATTTATATATGCCCATGTCTTCCTGCCTTGTGCTTATTAATATGCTTAATCTCATATACAAATGACATGCTTAAAATTGTGAAATAATGACCTGCTCTATATCATGTACATTTGTCCTGCCTTACTTGTTATATGCGTGCTGTGCTTTGCTTTTTGTAACATGTATATACTGCTAGTTATACAAATGACATGCTTGAACATGGATATACTGCTAGTTTATTGTATGAGAAGTGAATATGTTGGCAACAACGTATAGAACGTTGTTCATGCAGGATTAATCGCATGGATGCCACGTATGTGTTTATTTGGTACGAGTGGTAATGTATGTGTTTATATTTCTACAATATATCCATGTTCAAGCTTGCTGAACTTTTAGAGAACCCATGTTCGTATGCAATTGGTGTTTACACTTAAGTAATATTTTATTGCTTACCCAATTTTGCCATGAATCTCTTTGTGAAAAGTAGCCTAAGTGAGGATAACATCTAGCTAGAATCGTGGTAGTCTTGCATCCAGCATGTTGCATACATATGCTAAGTGGTAAAGGAGTAGCTGCTGCTCTTTGGAAGATCCTTCGAATCTCAAGGACGAGATTCCTTTTCCAATAGAGTTTGAACTTGTATAAGGTTTTGGTGCTTTTGCCTTTGGTCTGATAAATACAGCGTCAACAAAGAATAACATATCTTCGGAGATGAACTAATAATGCCACCTAGATAGAATTTATGTAAAACAATTGCTACTGATAAAAATTCCGAAGGATATCAAATAAAAGCTGAAACGATATTGCAAAATAGTTCTAACAGCAGAAAAAAATTCAAACTTTTTCAACCAAACAAAAATACACACAAGTTGAGTGAACAAACTATGCTTTACTCACTTTCCAGGAAGGAGGCACTCTAGGTCTTGGCACGATAAAAACGTCAGGTTTATTTCTAATTCCTAGCAGCCAGAACAAAGGTAGATTCTCGCAAATCACCGAGACACAACTTGCACAAAGCACGTTAAAAAATTTCAAGTAGCGTTGCTAAAAAAATACCGTATTCAGGATTTCAAGGTAGGGTTGACTGACCAAGGCGCATGCTTGAAAAGTCGAAGTCCAAGCATGCATCTAACAAGCCCTTGACAAATCAACGCACCAACCAGGGAATCATTCTCCAACGATTTGCCTATATAAAAGCTACTACCTCACGCATGCAAATGGACAATGCCACACTAACAAACACAAAGCATACAGCAAGTCCACAATGGCATCTCCACCGCCGGCCACCGTGCTCCAGATTCCTAATTCGCACACCAACAGCGTGCCAGTGAGATCACCGACGATCATTACCGCCCCACACATGCCTAGTAAGGTCGCCGATGCTGAATCCACGGCTATGCCGTCAGCACCCAATCCTGGGACTGCGACCGACAAGGTGATGGCAAGCACGGCGAACCTGGCGCAGCTCTTGCCGACTGGCACTGTGCTGGCGTACCAGGCGCTGTCTCCAACGTTCACAAACCATGGGAGTTGCTACCCGGTGAACAGGTGGCTCACCGCAGTGCTCGTCGGCGTCCTGGCTGTTCTCTCCCTCTTCTTCTCGTTCACCGACAGCATCATCGGCCATGACCGCAAGCTCTACTATGGCGTGGCCACGCCCGGCGGCTTCAATGTGTTCAACTTCTCCGGGGAGGAGGAGGAGCGGGGGTGGGCGCTCGGCGAGCTGCAGCGGCTGCGGCTCCGCCCGCTGGACTATGTGCATGCCTTCTTCACTGCCGTGGTGTTCCTCACCGTGGCGTTCAGCGACGTTGGGCTTCAGAGGTGCTTCTTCTCCAACGCTAGTGACAACACCAATGAGCTCCTTACCAACCTGCCGCTGGGGATGGCGTTCCTATCGAGTTTCGTGTTCTTGATCTTCCCAACGAAGAGGAAGGGCATAGGCTACAACGATACCACACCCCGTCGGAGAGCAGCTTGAGGGCCACTCTGCAGTTCAGAATTTCAGATCTGGAATATCAAACAATTGTTAATTCCAATGCTGTTAGCATGGCTAATAAGTTTAGGTCTTGATTACTTCTTGTATTGTCTACTTTGTTCCTGGAGACTTGACTCTGTAGGTCACCCAGTTTTATAAGGTCCACGGATGTACCATGTAGTGATTCGTTTCCTAGATTATTTCAGCCATTTGGATTGCATAGATTTTAGTTACTCACTCTGTCCCAAATTCTAAATCTCTATATCTAAAAAGATCTAAATGTCATCGTACCCGATGATACCAAGTCTCAATCCTTGCTCATGCGTCCTATCCGGTTCCGAACTTCCGATACGAAGACCAGATCCAAGTGTCCACGTCCGATATGAAGTCTTTGGAGCTCACGTGTCCGCGTCCGCGTCCGATTACTAAGGTTCAGTCCAAGATGATGAGCAGACCGTAGGACCAGCCGCCTGGAGGAAGGGGTGCACGTGGGAGATGGGCTGCCGGCTGTGCAAAAATCAAGATTTTTGGCATTATTTTTAAGGAATTGTTGGAGATTCTCACGGTAGCAAAGATGTTGTGATCGTGTTTCTATAATCAATTTGATCCCCTGGCCTATTAGAGAATGACTAAGAAAATGTTGTCTGAATTTATGAAATGATTGTTTGCATTTTAAAAAAAAAATTGCTTACATTTAGGGGTGGAGTAAAGATTGCATGTAAAGATCTTGATCATTGTCCCAGTGTAACACATGGGCATTAGTCTAGTTCTAATAACATTCTGAGCCTTGTATTTCTACTGATTTGGTAGATGTCCTGCTAACCTGCCATATTACAATTCATTCTTGTTTTTTCTTTTTCTGAAAATTGTCCTTCGCAAAAGAGAATCTCAACCTGAGATTCGCAAAAGGGCAAGGAGGGATCAACACATCAAGGAATTGGGAGTATGGTACATTTGTCAATAAGTGAAAATTTGATGACAAGGTAACCTTGAGAGTGAAAATGGGTTGGACAAGGATAAGTCTGTCAAAGGGGGATGCTTGGGCACAATTCGATGTTAATGTTGAATAAGAGGTGGTTACAAGCTTTTCATGATTCCTAAAAGAAGGGAAGCATGGGCTAGAGATATCAAGGTGTTGTTAGGTTGAAGGTTATCAAGGTAAGGTATAGATGGGCAACAGGCCGGCCCAGTCCAGCACGACATGGGCCCGTGTAAGGCACGGTCCGATGGGGATCGGGCTGGCACGGCACGTCGTGCCTCCCGGGCTGTGCCTAAGAGGGCTTCATGCCTCGCCATCAGCCAAGGCACGGCCTGCTGGGCCAATTTTTGGGCCGGGCTGGCCCGATAGCACGGCCTGCCAAGGAGGCCCGGTCAGCCCGAGGCCCGCTTCAGCACAGGAGGAGAGGAGTCAAGGACGGTGGCGCTCGAGGCCGCGGAGGCGATGACGGCATCAAGGGACCGCGTGAAGCCGTGGAGGAGCCCACAAAGGCGGTGGAGAGGCACGAGGTCGAGGGGGCTGCCGGCCGCGTCGGCGTCGGCGGTGGATCAGATCTATGCTACGTGGAGGTCAATGGGGGAAGAGAGATTCTAGAGGCGGGTTAGGCCACTGGCGGCGCACCCCGTTGGAGAGAGGAGGAGGGCGAGATGGGCGAGTGGGTGTCGCGGGCGGCCGAGTGAAGGAAGAAGAGGAGTGCGAGACGAAGCGAGCGGATGGCTGTCGAGCGGAGGAGGAGACTTGTGAGTCGCGATTGGGGAACGAGAATATCCGTATCGCTAACTCGCACAAGGGCGGGGAAATTGGTGATGGCCGAGTTAGTCAATGGACAGGTTGGTGGGCTCTTAGCAGGCCAGGGTGATCACCGGGCCGCCATCGGGCCTCTCACTAAATTTTGGGTCGTGTCGGGCTAGCCCGTATGCCTAGGGTGCGGCCCAGGCATGGCCCTGTGTACCAGGCCGTGCTAGCCCGGGTCCGCTCGCCATCAGGCCAGGCCGTGCTCGTGCCGGGCCATCGTGCCACGGGCTGCATGCCCATATATAAGGTATGGTTCATCAAGGGTTACTCGACACAGCGAAGGAAAATGTATGGAAGGGACATTATTCTCATTAAGAAGGTTTATTGATGGGCTGTTACAATTGATCATGACAGTTCTCTTGATACTTGCGGGCATCCATAAACTACCCATGTGGCTACAGTTCCACATACAGCCTCGGTTCCCTGGCAACATCAAAGGGTTTAAAAGTAGGCAAAGGATGTGATCAAGTCATCCAAGAATGAGGATACATATATGTTGGTCAGGCTCATGTCTCAAAGGTGGTAAACACATCAAGGTTAAGAGAAAAAATTTTGGGGAGTTTTAAGGCATTTTAGCAAGGTCGGCGACATCAAGGATTTTGGGAAGAGTTGCGCAAGTTAGGATAATGTGGTCCATGATGGGTCACGATCACATATTCCTCGACACCTGTGTGCACCTAGGATCACCACCATATGGCTGCAGCGCACAGGGGAATCTAGGTTCCATCGTGGCACCAAGGTCATAGACAGTGATGCCATCGCAGAGCACACCAATGAAGGCAAGCCCCACTAGCACAAATTAGACGTGGATAAGTCAAAAAAATGACAAAAGGAGGTCAAGTTTAAGCAATAAGGAATGGTTTCAACGGAAAAGCAACAATGATATGATGCAGCCAAGGGCATGTACAAGGGCAATGGACAAGAATAGTGGATCAAAGGTTATAGGTAGCAAGACAAGGTTCGAGTGACTCATGAACAAGGAATGTAACAAGGATGGGAATATGGGAACAAGTAAACATAGAAGGACCATTCACATAGAGAGGCCAGCATTGGATGGCAAGAAAAAGGTGGAAACAACTTGAAAGAAAAGAGGGTCAAACAAGAACATGGGTTTTAGATAACAAGGCTATGGAGATGCAACATGTGATGCACGAACAAATGTATGAACTTTTTTTCGAAAGATACAAATGTATGAACTTACATGCATATGCAGTACCGGCGGTCTTTAAAACAATCGGACTTGCTAAGAATTCTCTACCCCCCTTATAAAGAGATCAACTGTGGGTCACTTAAAATTAGCTTGCATCTAGTATGGTATTCTTCAGTGCACACATTGGTATATACTATTCTTCTTAACGAACTGATATGGAACGAAAGAATGTGAGGCACACAAATGATGAAGTCTAGGATTCCGAAATGGAAAGCCTGGCCTGCAGTGAATGCGGGGGCAAAACGGGCTAGCCTCGCGCAGTCTATGGTGAACTTGAGGGTCTCAAAGCGGATGCTGCCACTAGATGTTGTGTCGAGAATGCCATTTGATAAATTTCAAATTTGTTATATTCCTAGGCATGAGAATACCAATATTTTAGCACAAGTGTTAGGCTACCATGTCGCGGAGCGACATTTTCATATTATAGAAGAGTCAATGCAATAACATGTTGCTGAAGGGCCCTGCTGCTAACATCGTCTTCAAGAGTTTTGATAAATGGTATACCATGGGAGAAAATCAAGCATGGGCGCAGGCTGAGACAGGGAGACCCTCTTTCTCCAATGTTGTTCATCCTAGCAATTGATCCCCTACAACGCATTATTGAATGGGCCGCACAAAAAGGGTTCCTGCAACCGGTTTTCCCGAAAACTGCAAATCTAAGATGTTCATTATACGCAGATGACGCAGCAATCTTTGCAGCACCAACGGCCACGGAACTAGACAACTTACAAAAAATCCTCCATGTCTTCGGTCAATGTTCAGGACTCTCAGTAAACATGGCTAAAACAGAGATTTTTCCAATAAGATTAGACACCGAAGCGGTAGAGCCACTAATGCAAAACTTTTCGGGAAAAAATCAACAACTTCCCAGGGAAATATCTAGGGCTGCCATTACACACAAAGAAGTTAAGAAGAGTAGACATACAGCCACTCATTGACAAGATAGGAGCCAAGCTCTCGGGTTGGCAAGGAAAATTGCTATCGACTGCGGGAAGAGAAACTCTGGTAAAAACGGTCCTCTCTTCTCAGCCCATATACCACCTAACAGCTTTCCCGGCGCAAAAATGGTTGGTAAAAAGGATAGACAAAATTAGAAGAAGTTTCCTTTGGCGGGGGGAAACACCAGAGAATGTCAAAGGAGGGCACTCCCTCATCAACTGGCCGACTACTTGTCTACCAAAGGAAAAAGGATGACTAGGCATTTTGGACTTAAAAAGATTTGCAAGAGCACTCAGGCTAAGATGGCTATGGTTTAAGTGAAAACAAAAACAAAGGGCCTGAAACAAATTAGACATATCGTGCGATTAAACAGATTTGGAGCTTTTCTATGCTTCCGCGGTGGTGACGGTAGGTAATGGGAAGTTGACACCCTTCTGGACATCAAGTTGGATTGATGGGGAGAAGGCCAAAAATATAGCTCCCGGTTGTTTGCCAAGTGCAAAAGAAAGAAAATTACAGTGGATAGAGCCATAAGGAGTAACGAATGGATTCAACACATTTTGCCCATCACGAGTAGCGAAGAACTGGTGGAATACGTGCATCTCTGGGAACGCTGTAACACCCTCGGTGTTACCGCATAAAACAACTCATTAAGCATGTCATGAGCATCATGTTTATGTGTTGTTGCATGTGGTCAACTGTGAAAATAAAATCTCGTAAAACAAAATAATCGATAAATATGTAAATGAAAAGCTCTCCGGTAGTTCTTGTGATTATCAAATAGGTTTGTAAACCAATTTTTATTGAACAAAAATACTATAGAACATATATGTGAACCATAAATAAAGTTCGAAGCGCAAAATGTGTAGATGAGAATGCAACTTTAGTCTGAGCGAAAGGTTATTGGTAGCTGGTACTTTTGGTTAGATGGAAATCGAACTTAGAAATAAAAACCAGCCCTAGACTTAGAATAATTTCAAGTCCAAAAATAGTTCGACGACACCAAGTTCACGAATTTATTCTGTGGAATTTAGTTAGGTAGTGATGTCGTGTTTTAGCTTCTCTCAATAGCCCTACGTACCCCCTTTCTCGTGGTTGGGGTGGTGAAATATGAATCGAGCCAGATTAGTTTGTTTACGCGCTTTAAAAGTTGTGCACGCGCACTGCCTCTGACCGTTTGGCCGGGAGTGCACGATCATCGCGTGCTGGGGCTCGTCGTCGCTCTCCTGGCTGCGCGCCCGCATGCGCCGTTGCCAGTGCTAGTCGGTCGGGACTGTCCCTAGCCCGGCAGTGGCTTGGCGTGGCCAGCCGCCGGTGGCCGTCCGCTCAGCTAGCTGCTGACCGTGCGCCGCGGCTGCTGCGGCCCCACCGTTGCCACACTTCTGCTGCAGACCGCTCTCGTCTGCACGCGCGTGAGTCGGTCCCGCCTGCCACCGCCATCACCCTACGTGGCCACCCTGTGCCGTGCCCCTGGCCGAGCTGCCCCGCTGCCCTCCCCCCACGTCACGCGCAGTGACGCGACTGCTACCTAGGTCGACTCGCGTCACGTCTACGCCTTGGCCCAGCGCCGCTGCTGGCCGGCCGCTGCTCACACACGCTACGCCACTCCCTCACCGCTCACGCACGTTTTGGTGTTGGCTCCTGCGTGGGTCGCGCCGACCGTGTTCTGCTAGGGCGAGGACAGACTGAGCCGGAGGTGACCCAAGCATTGACCCATCTTTCCCTCTTCCCCTGCCACCATGGCCGCCTGAGCCACTTCCTGTAATTCGTCAGAGAGGGACTGCCAACGCTCTATTTCTCTACGCCCTCGACTTTGCAGTGGAGTCGGCCAACCTACCGACCCCACCCCACCTCGAGCTTTGCCCCACCGAGCTCCAATTTTGGAGCTGTGTCCGGCACTGTGCCATTAAGGCTGTGCCCGCCCATCACCGTGGGCAGCCCCCCTCGGACCGCCTGGAGCCAAATTGATCGTGCCACCTAACCCGCCTCCATCCCCTTGTCACCCTGCGCGCCTGCCCCGAACCCCAACTACCTCCTAAATCCCACTGATGCGATCGCACCGCCGCGGTGAGCCACCGTAGCAATCGGGTGCACGTGGCTAGCCTTACTCAGGTGATCTCCGGCTGTGACATCACTTTGGCTTGGTTCATGGTGAGTCATTGGAGCTCACCGCCACCTCTACCACTCTCTTTCGCTCCATGACTGAACGGAACATGGTCGCTACCGCTGCAGGTTGCCCGTCGCCATGGGGAGGCCGCCTTACCTCGTCTCCAACCCCTGAACTACTGCCCGGGGCCACGCGTCAACTTCTAGGTGAGCACCGGCCCCCTAATTAGGCTTGTGCGGGTCCTTATCGGCCGGCATTGCGGCTCCGTGCCGGCCGCGCAATGCCGGCGAGCGCGCGGAGCTCTGAGGACCTCCCCGTTGCGAAGGAGAGATAGTGCAAGGGCCTTAGTGCTTAAACGTTGACCGAAGAAATAGTATGTTTGGCGTTCACGTAAAACGGCTTAAGTCCAAGGACTCTTTAGCAAGTTTGTCGGCACGCGCAAGGGCTCCCCGTCTTGGGCCGCTTCCGTGTGTGGGCTGCGCACGTCATGGGGCACGCTGGGCGCACGTCGTGGGCTTTCCCTTTTTCGTAAAGGAGTAGAAATAGCTTTATATTTTACATTCTGAGCTAAACTTTGATAATTAATATCAATTCGTGTAGATGTCCAAAAATTGTGAAACCACTTTAGTTAAGTTCCTAAATTCATGATCTGTCTGACTATATAATTAGTTTATACGTATCTGTGATGAGGTCACGGTCCATAAAATCATTTAAAGGGGATTAACGTTATTGTGATAATAATTGTAGGAATTGTTGTGGCATTTTGGTAATAGCTTTGATCATGAAACTTTATAGTAGCTTCGTGGTATATTTATGTGCTTGCTATAATTTTTGTAGCTTCAAAATAGACTGTTGGCTAGGGTAACTAAATATCCATCAAAACTAGTATGAATAGAAGCATAATATCGATTTGTAAAAGGAAACACTTGTAAGATGAGTAGATATCTTGCTTGATGAAGTTGATATATAGCTCACTATCTTGGCCATTAGGGCTAGCTTAGTAGCTTAGTATGTGTATTTGCATTTTAAGAGTTGCTGTTGTCTAAATCCTAAATGTTGCATCGTTATCGTATGCATATAGGGAACGACCTGGTGGAGTTCGTGACCGCCGGGGAGCAAGAGTACGACGAGGTGATCGAAGAGTACGAGGAGGAGGTGCTCGTACGGGAGGAGTTTTTGGAGCCACCCGTGACTGACACCACCGACACTGCGCCTGTCCAAGGCAAGCCCCGGTGCATCACCCGTATTTTCGAATCAGTATGATAACTATAAATGTTGTGCATTTACGTTGCAGGAATTTTATTAATACCCACATGCATATACATATATCTACCTATGAGTCTTACTAGTACAGGATCGCATAGCTGCTTTGCTTAGGTTTGTCGGTAGCGTGAGTAACCTGTCGTTACTCACAATAGGTGGTTATCATTATTATAACTCTCATGATAAAATGATGGAAAGAAAAATGGTGACCGGGTAGGGATATGGTATGGGTAATGGTGGGTGTAACAGGTTGTGTCCCACGGCCATAGGGCTTAGCTTGGTTGCACTGTTTTTTTTCTGTCCGTGTCGATTGAGGACCGTCCATTGCATTGGACAGTAGTCAAGTCATAGACTTATTATCCTGAGCACATACTAGCTTATGGGAGCGGGATGGCTTGTTACTCTCTTGTCGTGGGTTCCAGCTCTTTCCAAACCAACTGATTGGAGGCGGGGATAGGTGGAGGTCTAAGCACCGCACTGAGACCGGGTCTCACTCGTGGGGGCTTGGAGTCCAAGTTTGGATGGAGACCTGGACCCCTTGACAAAAGTGGAACGGGTTGGTCTTGTTTGTGCCTGGGGTACAAGCGAGTCAAGCATTTTTTGGGGTACCCAGCTGGACACATTGATTCGTGAATCGCTGTTTCTCTGTGATGGTATGACTTGACTATGGTCTGGCACCGTAGTAAGAACTGGAATAAGAACAATGGAAAAATAGTTCTGATTGCTCAACCCTTGCTTGAAAATAGAATAGGTGCTTACATAGAATGTTTGGATAAGAAACTAAACATGACTGCTAATAATCTAAAGAAATAAAGACTCACTTGTGGTGTTGCTTTCCACAAACCAAGAACCCACAAGTCATAAAGCCTATCATATTCCTTAAGAGTCGGGAAATATATCCCCTAGTCGGGTAAGTCTTGCGAGTACATTGTGTACTCAGGGTTTATTTTACCCTTGTTGCAGGTGCACCTTGAGAAGTTAGTCCTTGTGTGGAGGATTCTTCTAGTGGGCACAGACGGATCCTTGTACCTTCCGCTAGATGATTATTTTTTCCGTTGTTTAATTATCACACTCTAAACTCTGGTATTCTAATAAATAATTTCTAAGACTCCATGTTGTATGAAATAGACTAAGTATTGTAAGCTTATACTCATTATTGGATCTTCGATGTAAAATATGGATTGGTTTGAGTTCTCCTGTTGGGTGTGCTCGACGGAACTGTCCGGTTTAGCTCACTTTCAAGGTACTTAGTGTCTAGTGGAAGACAAGTGCCTTTGAAAGCATGCTAAATCAGGCGGTTCTGCCACCGTTGGTACCAGAGATAATAATGAGTTTATGAGCTTAATCACCCTTTCAAAAACTTAAAAATTTGACCAACAAAAGATTTGTGAAAAATAGGATGCGGTAAAAATTTATGTAAATAAGTATAAGCCCTAACAATATGGTCTATTTAGGATAGTGGCACTGGTTTATCTAATTATTTCCTGTAGGTACACTAACTTACGCTGCGTATGGAAGCCTAGTGTTCGAAAATGAGTGTTCGATGTGCCAAAAATTTCATACGAATTGTCATTATATTCTGGCTTGAGTGAACGCATAGGCCGATGCATGCATCATGAAAAGAAAATCTTTTTAAGCTAACACCCTCTTCACATATAATTTTTGATAGTTAATATGATAGAGCAATAAATAAAAAAATAAATGCTTCAATTTTTACTAAAAGCCTTATCATTTCCAAGTCTCTTGTTCATAATCTGGAGGGTATTCCAAATGGTTGGTTCTTATCTGTTATAGATGAACCTGAGGTCCAGTCGTGGGGGCATTGGGTCCAGTCACAGGAGCACCAGTTTGGAGCGGGCCGTGACCCTGAGGACCATGGTGATAATTGTCGTGATAATGCCAATGGGGAGAGCCATGGGGTCCCATCTTGGGTCCCCCTCTGCCACCCCCACCTCTGATGACTCCTACGGAGATGATGGCGGAGATGTTGGCTGCACGTCGTGAGACAGCCCGTGCCTTGGAGATGATGGCGCGGGCTATTGGTGGCTTCACCCGTGGAGGCCAAGGTGTCAATGGCGTTGACGAGGGTGGTGCCCGTGGTCTTGATAGGCCCTGTTCTTACCAAGACTTCTTAAAGACCAATCCTCCCATGTTCACGCCAACTACTGAGCCTCTGGACGCAGAGCATTGGCTTCGTGTTCTGGAGCAGAAGTTTCTGCTGCTCACGATGACCGACGAGCAGAAGGTGCGCTTTGCCGCACATCAGCTTTTGGGATATGCCAGTGCATGGTGGGATACTTTCAATGCCATGCAGCCGATAGATCATCCTGCGACTTGGCAGGAGTTTACCACTGCCTTTCAAGAGTACTACATTCCTGCTGGTGTGTTGAACATGAAGTTGTCCGAGTTCCTGGACTTGAAATAGGGAAGTATGTCCATGATGGAGTATGCCAACAAATTCAACCATGTTGCACAGTATGCTAGGACTCATGTTGACACAGATGAGAAGAAGAGGGACCATTTCTACCGCGGCCTCTCTTGCATCTTGCAGAAGGAGCTGTATACTGGGAACTATCAGACTTTTGGTACATTGATGAATGCTGTCGTTGCTATGGAGGGACTTCAGCGTGACACTCAGGCTAAGTGGAAGCACAAGCGGGGGATCTCTAGCTTGTCTAGCCACCCGCAGACTCAGAAGGTGTAGGTTGTCAAGAGGACGTCCTACCACTCCCCTGGTGGACAGTCGTCTCGGCTGCCTCAGCAGACACATCAGGCACTGCCTCCTTAGTATCGACACCTACTCAGCCGGTGCAGCAGTCTCAGTGGTAGCAGGTTTCACCTTGTCAGGGGCAGGTGGTCAAGTCTTCTGCTTGTTTTAGGTATGGCAAGGAGGGCCACTTTGCTCGGAGTGTCCCAAGAACTGACCTGCTCAGTCTTCTCAGCCGTCAGCCAACTCTCGCTTGGTCAAGAGGACAGTCATTAGGAAGAAGGTGCCAGTCAGCCATTTTGGATAGGTTAACTACACTGAGGCTGAGGAGATCCTGCAGAGTGAGCCGATGATGGCTGGTATGTTTACCATTGACTCCCACCTAGCATACGTGTTGTTTGATTCTGGTGCATTGCATTCATTCATGAGCATGGGATTTGTAGAAAGGCACAAAATATCTATTATGGCTATCCCTATTGCCTATAGAATCAGCACTTTAGGTGCACAGATGCTCATTAATACTCAGACGGACACCGTCAGTTTAGTGCTAGCCACTCACTCTTACCGTCTCCGGTTCATGGTGTTGCCTGGGCATGGTATTGATGCAATTCTGGGCATGAACTGGTTGAAGAGTTGTTGAGTCATGGCTTCCTTCTTCTGAAGATAGAATGTCTCTCGTTATGCCCTCTGATTTCGCTTTCCCAATTGTTGCTAATGCTGAAGCTTCTCCTGATCTTGCTTCTATTCCCGTGGTTTGTGAGTTTCTGGATGTCTTTCATGAAGATTTGCCTGGGTTGCCACTAGATAGGGTTGTGGAGTTTACCATTGAGTTAGAGCCTGGCACTGCTCATATTTTATGGCGTCCTTACCTCATGGCTCCAAAAGAATTAGCAGAGATGAAGAAACAGTTAGAAGAATTACTAGAGAAAGGATTCATCCGTTCCAGCTCTTCGCCGTGAGGTTGTCCATCTATTTTTGTAAAGAAGAAGGATGGTACTCTTCAGATGTGTGTAGATTACCGCCCTCTCAATGTGGTAACCATCAAGAACAAGTATCCCTTGCCTCACATTGATGCTCTGTTCAATCACTTGGCTGGTGCAAAAGTGTTCTCCAAGATTGACCTTTGGTTGGGTTATCATCAAATTAAAATCCAGCCGCAAGATATACCCAAGACAACCTTCTCTACTAGGTATGGGCTGTATGAATACCTAGTCATGTCTTTTGGTCTCACCAATGCTCCTGTATTTTTCATGTATGTCATGAACTCAGTCTTTATGCCAGAGTTGGACAAGTTTGTAGTTGTGTTCATTGATGATATTTTGATATATTCCAAGAATGAAGAAGAGTATGCACAACATATTCGCATCGTCCTTACCCGACTACGCGAACACAAGTTGTATGCCAAGTTCATCAAGTGTGAGTTTTGGTTGGATCGAGTACAATTTTTGGGACTTGTTCTGACCCCTGAAGGTGTATATGTAGATCCTAGTAAGGTGCAAGATGTGCTAAGTTAGAAATCTCTAGAATCAGTGCATCAGATCCGTCAGTTTCTTGGTCTGGCCGGTTACTATCGACGCTTCATTCCTGATTTCTCTAAGATAGCTCATCCGATGACCAAGTTACTTCAGAAGGATGCCAAGTTTGTATGGAGGCTAGTCTATGAAGAAGCTTTTCAAGCTATGAAGAAGTTTCTTACCTCTGCTCCTGTTCTCACTCAACCGGATATTGAGAAGTCATTTGATGTATATTATGATGCCTCTAGGACTAGACTTGGTTGTGTGCTTATGCAGGATAGGCGTATGATAGCTTATGCTTCACGTCAACTAAAAACACGAGGTGAATTATCCGACCCATGATTTAGAACAGGCTGCAGTTGTGCACACTCTAAAAATTTAGAGACATTATCTGCTGGGAAACAAAGTGTATATTTTTACGGATCACAAGAGCCTCAAGTATATTTCTACTCAACCCGAGTTAAATCTGAGGCAAAGGAGATGACTTGAGTTGATCAAGGATTATAACTTGGAAGTCCATTACCATCCTGAAAAAGCCAATGAGATGGCTGATGCATTGAGCTGGAAGTCGCATCAGTCCGATGAAGAGCTTTTGCTCATCTCTCACCCTGCAGTTTTAGCACATATTGCTTTAGTCTCGGAGTTACTTGAGCAAAGGCAGGATGAATTGGAGATTCCCCATATCAAGAAGTTGATGGCCGAAGGGCGTGGTTATCATTTCAGCATTGATGAATAAGGTGTGATGAAGTTCAAGGACCGGTTGGTAGTTCACAAAAGTGATGAGCTTAGAAGAAGAATTTTGGATGAAGCTCACAACTCCAAGCTGTCCATTCACCCTTAAAGCAATAAGATGTACCATGATTTGCATCACTTGTATTGGTGGCCAAATATGAAGCAGGACATCACTAAGTGTATTGCTGAGTGTGACATTTGTGGAAGAGTTAAGGCAGACCACTGTGTACACCGGATTTTTTGCAGCCTTTTCCTGTTCCAGTTTGGAAATGGGAGGATATTTCCATAGATTTTATTACGGGATTGCCCCGTATATCAAAAGGGCATGATTCTATTTGGATCATTGTGGACCGTCTTACTAAGTCAGCGCATTTCTTGCCAGAGGATATAGGGTATATAGCCACGCAGTATGCTAAGTTGTATTTTGATCGCATTGTAACCCTCCATGGAGTTCCCCTTACTATTGTTTCTAATCGTGGGTCAGTTTTTATGTCATGTTTTTGGACGCAACTCTAGAAATGCCTTGGTACTAGTCTTCTCAAAAGTTCAGCTTATCATCTGCAGACCGATGGTCAGACAGAAAGAGTAAATCAAGTGCTTGAGGACATGTTGAGAGCTTGTGTCATCTCTTTTCCTGAGAAGTGGGATGAATGCTTGAAATTGGTTGAGTTTTCTTACAATAATAGCTATCAAGAAAGTATTCGGATGGCACCATTTGTTGCTTTCCGCAAACCAAGGACCCACAAGCCATAAAGCCTAACATATTCCTTAAGAGTCGGAAAATATATCTCCTAGTCGGGTAAGTCTTGCGAGTACATTGTGTACTCAGAGTTTATTTTACCCTTGTTGCAGATGTACCTCGAGAAGTTAGTCCTTATGTGGAGGATTCTTCTAGTGGGCACAGACGAATCCTTTACATTCCGCTAGATGATTATTTTTTTCCGCTGTTTAATTATCACACTCTGAACTCTGGTATTGTAATAAATAATTTCTGAGACTCTATGTTGTATGAAATGGACTAAGTATTGTAAGCTTGTACTCATTATTAAATCCTAGATGTAAAATATGGATTGGTTCGAGTTCTCCCATTGAGTGTGCTCGACGGAACTGTCCGGTTTAGCTCACTTTCAGGGTACTTAGGTCTAGTGGAAGACAAGTGCCTCTAAAAGCGTGCTAAATCGGGCGGTTCTGCCACAAACGCGTCCATCAGATAGAATTGAATGAAGACATTGAGGACACAATCCGGTGGCGTTGGACGGCGGATGGCGAGTACACAACTAGTAGTGCTTATAAAATGCGATTCGCAGGCACCTTCAGTAAATTGAGGATAACACTGATTTGGAAAGCACATGCAGAACAAAAATGCAGGTTCTTCACATGGACTTTACTACACCAAAAAATCTTAACTGCTAAAAACTTGATCAAAAGGTGATGGTCAAACGACCCTATATGTAAACTTTGTGGACTGGAACCGGAGATGCCTCAACATTTATGCAAAGACTGCAATTTCACAAGGGAGACATGGGCAATAGTAAGAAACTGGTGTGATATTACCCACATTCAGAGTGTCAACCAAAGCGGGTCCATTTACAACTATTGGCAGAAATGTAGAGCCACTTTCGACAAGTCGAAGAAGAAGGTTTTCAATGGAATAATAATCTATTTTTGGTGGAACATTTGGAAAGAGCACAATAGAAGGACATTCCAACAAAAAGCCAAGTGTCCGGTGGAAGTTGCTACATTGTGCAAGGATGACATTGCACAATATAACATGGCAATGCAAATGGGAGCTTCTCCAACGCAGTAGCTGCTCAGTTTCTTTTTTCCCTGTTTGTACATGGGTTGTTGTTGCTGTAGGGGCTGGGCGGGGGCGCTGCTTCTAGTCGTTTTGGTTTCCTTCTAGGGGTTGTTAGAGGTTTTCCTTTCTTGTTTTGGGGTCTCCTTTGGATCCAGGCTGAGGTTGTAAAGTCGGTTTTGTAACTCTCTTGTTTTTTGTTTTATTCATCTAATAAAAATAGCGGCAAAGCTTTTGCCGTCCTTTCAAAAAAAACATGCTGCTAAAGGGATTCTAGGAAAAAAACGGTCCAGCCAGACTCGAGAAATTGTCCAGTTATTCTTTGGTCGACAGTGCCAAAGTGTCTTGGGCAATTTTAGAAACCATCCTAGCTAGTTTTCTTGATAAAACTTTTTGTAAGTGATTTGAGAGCTTCCATTATTGAGATCAAAGTAAGTGATTTGAGAGCTTCCATTATTGCTTATGTATATGATCCAAGTGCTAAAATTTATAAAGACTGTTTGGTGGATAGCATTTAAGTACATGTTGGTCAATGATGAGTTGTGTCAATGGACCGTCAAAGACTTATTGTCGAAGTGCTTGGATTCTGATCAAGCTTTAGTGACTAGGGAGAGGTACACGAAGGCATTTGTAGTATGAATCAATCGGCTGCCGATGAAGTGGTTTCTACGATGGACTCATTTTTATTGGCTTAATATGATAGCCGAGGGTTTGGAAAGTGTCAATGGTTATTTGACAATGTGCAGTCAGTGCCTGTTGGAATGATGTAGGCTATCATCGAACCATGGACATTTCAAGGATGGGGATTGGACTTCATTAGGCAGGTTCATCCTCCTTTCAAAGGAGATTGCTCCGTGTTGGTGGCTTCAAATTATTTCACAAAGTGTATTGAAGTTTTTCTTTGGAAGAACATGATGCATAAGTATAAACTCCTTATTACATTCATCTGATTCTTCTCATTTGAAGATGGGTTATGGCTAAATTTTCACCATATTCGCACCCTTACAATAAAAATATGTAACACAAGGCAAGTGGATCACCGTTGAATTTGGTCTAGCTCCGCCCTTGTGTTACCTTCTCTTATTATCTTTAAAGAAAATCTTAGGTCCTAAATAAAACGATATATTTAAGCATGAACATGGCATAACTTGACAAAGCCAGAATTACGGTTGTTTTCAAATCAAACAATAATGACACTCACAATAACATACCCTTTACTATTATTGTTCCAACAAACTATCACACAGCAAGAGTATATATATACGTATATATTATTCACATAAACCGATGATTCTATCCACCGTACCAGCACACCTAGCCCATCAAGCATAGCTGCACTCGATCTTGCGGCCTTTCTTGTTGGCGCAGTAGTCGGAGATCATGTACTTCTTCTTGACGCCCTCGTAGGCCGCCCGCTGCTGCGCGGTGAGGTCCCGGTAGCCGCCGCCGTTCCACCACAGGGCCGGCGAGTCACACGGCGTCCCGCTGCCCGTGGCGCAGCCGCTGACGTCGAATCCCTTGTACCCCGCCGTGAACGGTGCCTTGGACCAGTCCACCTTGGTTCGCCCGCCGTCCGTGGCCCAGGAGGAGCCGTCCCAGATGCTCGCGCGGATCAGCATCGGCTTCGTTGGGAACTCGTACCCCGGCACTGTGCTCCTCAGGTTGCGCACCACCCGGATCGGCGTCTCGTCGACGAACATCCTGTGGATTGATGCATTGCATTGACATGCAAAATGTGCCTAGCTTCTGCGTACACGAGCTCACGTACACGAGCTGGTAGGGGTTCCAGAGGATCTTGTAGTCATGGAAGTCCGCGGAAGGGTCGAACCAGAGGTGCAGCCGCTGCTCCCTCTCGCCGTGGCCGTTGACGAAGAAGTTGGTTTGGAGGGTGATGGGCACGCCGGCCTTGTCGCCCAGGATCTCGAAGTCCACCTCGTCACGGGTGCCGTCTTCCGGCTGCGAAATGAGCTATATACAAGAAGCACACGATCGATCTTCGTTATTGTATTACTAGTATATATGATAAAATAAAATGAACAACAAGTCTAGTTTCGATCTCACATAGAAGGTTGTGACGACGCCGGCCGTGTAGCCGGACGGCAGCTTCATCCTCAAGTGGAAGAACCCTGACCCGTACGTGGACTTGGACTTAAACCCACCACCACGAGCCGCTGCACGATCACGTTCGGCAATGTTATCATCACGAATTCACGATTCACGAGAGCGCCACTCTCCTAGTCGTCTCTTGCATGCATGCAGTACGTGTGTCGTTTGGCAAGAACTAATAACTAAGCAGCAACCATGCATGCAGGTACGTACCGGTGCTCTGATCCAAGATGAGATCAACCTCAGTCCCGTGGTCGACCAGGCGCCCCCAGTCCTTCACATAGTTGAGGTTGAGCGGCGGCGCCGGCGCTGCCCTTGCTGCCGGCCCCAAGCTAGCACCCCCGGTTAGGAGGACGAGGAGGAGGAGAAGCCATGCGCGCACCTCGGAAGCCATCGCAAGAGCAGGCCCAATGCAAGAGAGACCTAAGCTAGCTCTTCTAACTTGCCTTCTCTCGCACACCCCCAAGCCCTGTTGCGAGGGTTCACCTAAATGGTCTCGCCGATTTGTAGCTGCTGGGATTAATGCTAGGGTAAAATTTATGATGCATTAGTTACCATTAGTGAGATGTTTTAAGGAGGGTTAGTGGTTCATTAATAGGTTACTGGTAACGAACAATTGATTTGTCAGTTACTAGTAACAGATGTGGTCTTTATGGCCATTATATCAACCATTCACCCTGTGTCTTGGTGTTTCAGGAAAGGCTACAAAAGGCGGCGTCCTCCCCCTGTCCACGGACAGATAACACATAACCACATCTCACCATTTTGCTACTGCGCTGCTCTCTGTCATCTCCGTTCTGGCTTCCTGCACGCACGGGCTACCGAAAGAGCAAGCCTACGAAACTCTGCTCGCTTGAATATCTGCACGGATAGACAGGCGATCAGGTTTTTGGGGAGTGCTTGTGCGCGACTACTCACTTCGCGCTCATGTTCCCGGTGATCAGTGGTCTAGTACAAGGCGTTCCTGAACGACTACTTTGTGGTGGTTTTCTTATTCACAACAAGCACCTAGCGGTCGGCGCTACTCTTTCTGCGCTGCATCAAGCGTGATCGGCTACATCAAATAGCTCACTATGTCAACTAGTGGAATAGTGCCTCCAGTGCCGAAGGCCTCAGGCCGGGTACACTGCGCTCAATTAGTAATCGAACTAAAAGTTGCATGGATTTCACACTTGTGAGCAGGCATACATATATATATTTTGACTAATCAAGGGACTCTAGCGAGGACAAAATGGCACATATGAGTTTCTTTTTTTCCGGCGGGATCAATCAGATATAGTTCCGTAGTGCCTATATGCTCTTGAAACGTTTCCAGGTTCAACCAAGGCACGAGTCAGAGCCGTGACAGCAACGACATGAACTTTCAGAAAATGGCCGCATGCAGGAGCTTCCGGAGCTGCCTCATCAGCTTTGCAAAGGAACAGTCAAGTCCATGTACGCACCAACCACAACCAAACAAATGCTTAATTCTATATATGGTGTCACCACTCACCAACCACAACCAAACATGCTTAATTCTATGTTTGCTCGTAGTGGTTCTTGTAGGTTTCTCCAGATATCCTAGCGCCCAAGGCAGACGACGGTTCTGTGCCGAATGAAGCGATTCAGTAAGCAGCAGGCAAGTGGCTTACTTCGCATGTAGTTTGCCATCGTTTTGGTGTGATGGATCGGAGACCATCTGTTGCTCTGTTTTCCTATTTGGAACACAGTAATTTTACAGGATTAATATAAGAATTTCACAGAAATTAGTTGAAATTTCGCAGAAAAAAAACGTAGAAACATGGCATGTAGGGCCCTCTTACAGTGCCCGGATGCTTTAAGCACAAGTGCTTCAAGAGAGACTGTTGCTACATCATTAAGCACCCGTATAAAAGCTAATCTCTCTGAAACAAATAGAAGAAATATGCTAAACTACTTTGTTAGCATACCAAGAGCAAAGTTTAGTTTTTTACCCTCTTTATAAGCACCTGGTGCATATTATGACATAACGAATTTATCGTTTATGGTGTAGGAGCATCATGGTGATAAAGCTTGGCACGAAAACTAACTTTTGAAAACCGTGCACATATATTATAGGGCTATTGACCTATTGTCATAGACACAACTTATCCAACAATTAATTGAGCTGTGATTCCTAAGAAACAACACCATGGCACTATGAATCGCAAGAGTTGTATGAATTGTGTTAGAGTATAAAAAAGCATGCACGTCATGTTAAGTTATATATGCGTAGCATGCCCATGCTTTGGCCATCTATAGTCAAAGCACTAAGGCTTTCTAGAACATTGAGCAGGGATATGCTATTTTTATCTAATTCAAAAATATACGGTTACCAAAACACTTTTTTGAAAGGTCCAAGACAAAGCCCGCATAAATTAATAAGGAGAATTTTTGTGCTAGAGGCGTAGCTACATCAAACCCAAATTAGCAGGGGATTATATAAAAAACAGACTACTCAAAAACTAAGATGGTCAACTAACAACTATAAAGGATCTGCTCTTACTCGGCATTGATGCTTCGTCTTAAAACACTTACTACCCACAAGAACAACTCCAAAGCCTACACCGAAAACTAAACGAGACTCAAGACCTAACTTAAACGACTAAAGGCTACTGTGTGCCGACAGAAAACGAAACATAAAACACATATGGCTGCCACTAGAAACTGATCAAAAACCTAAGCTTCATCCTCAGTGACACAGGGCCTGTGGTGGTCTTAGTCTTCTCATTGTTGTTGAGGCAGGCTACTGAATGGATTGTTGCGATAGCCTCGACCAGATGGTTCCTTACAAGAAACTAAGAATGTTGTGATCGCTGCTTCACCCACAAATTCTTTAGGATTGGTGAAGCTCAACTCACGGATCAAACGGTGTTGAGGGATTGGTAGCAAGGTGGCTGCTATAATGTTGTGCCTTCGCTAGCTTGGTGAAATCGGCGGAGCTTATTGCCTACAAACTTTTGCTGGCCTGCAAACTATTACTAACCTCAGAGTGAGGAAACTTGGTCAACATTGGTGGAGGTGTTGCCATGGGTAGCCAAAGGTGTAGCGTCATTAGGAAGCTTCTGGGCTGAGTTCAAGCTATCCAACTCCATCATGGTCCTCATCAAGAGAGGAGGACATTTGAATGGATGATCGAGCAATAGAGCAGAACTCGTGAACCATGGGGGTCTAGTCTAGGAAGGCAACGGTCAGTAGGAAGCACCTCATCTTATTGTACCTTGTAGAAGTCAAGTAAGAGCAAGGTCAATAGTAGAGCCAAGTTGCTTGGCTATAAGACAAGCTATAAGAGCCAAGTTATACAATAAGTGTCTCCTATTTGTCTTCAAAGAGTCTCTCTCTCCTATTTCTCCTTAACACTTGCTACTTGGGCCCACTAATACCTATGCTTCCGTGCCCAGCTTAGTGCTTGTATGGGAGCCAAGCTCTCATCTTTTTTCTCTCTTCTCTCCTCCACATCAGCATTAGCTTGGCTATAAGCCCATTATTGTACCTGCTCTAAGGCCAATCTCAGTGGATAATTTCATAGCATTGTTTCCAAGACTACCATGTCAAATGAAATTCGGATGAAACACCGACTCTCCATGTAAAGTTTCATTCTATAATTTCATAGGCATTTAATTCCATGACTCATACAGAGTTGGTATTCGTGTCAAGAGAGTTTCATATTTCTTCTCTATCTTATTAAATACACTGCTATGTCATCAAAAATGCCTGTGGTACCCTATTTAATGCAAATGAAACTCACATAAAACTCCCACTCCAATGGATCCAGTTGGTGGCATGATAGAGAAGGCTCGTCAAGTTTCATTGGCTCCCGCTGCTCTTCACCCAAGGTACAGCAGGCCAGCTTTTGCTACGGACCTTGTAGACCGTGCCATGCTAGTCCATCTCTGAGGTAGCCACAGGCGACATCACATGAATGGTCAATGGTGATTGGGAGTAGCGGAGCTCCAATGCAACATGTTGTGGGGAATCTCAGCTATTGAGAATGTGGAGGAGAGCCATGGTGGACGCAACCACTGCTGCAACAAAGCCAAGTGTTGGCCATTCAAGGTGTGACCTCAAGGCGTAGGGTCGTGATTGTTGTTGGATGGGAGGGCACATTGGTAGCAGGGGAGAAGTAGCTGAGGGAAATACAAACGATATGCTCGGAAGTGGCGGTGGCATATATAATAGTGCTGGGAAGGGGAGACAATTGTTGAGTTTGTGGGTTGCAATGGAAGTTGCATGTCGTTTAGATGTACAAGAGCTTGCTTTGTGATTGCATACCACATAAGAGCTTGTGATTACATAAGTTCCACCTCCAGGGGTCATGACACTACACAATTTGATGGTCCGTGGCTACGCATCTGAAGCAACGACCTTGGAAGAGCTCGTGCACTAGGTGGTGGATTTCTGAGCTTGGTATCTGCATTGGAGATTCATTTGTTGGGTTCGGTGTGGCTGCATCTTCTACCACCAAAGCCTCTTCCAAACCTCCTGCTACTTTGGGCGAGGGATTGGTTGTTGTGGAGCAAGCACAACGACTTGAGGCGCAGAGTGGTGGTAGGCTGCACACGGACACCCACCTGAAGCTTGCCATCTTTGGCAGCTGCCATCCTATTGTAGATGACCTCATCCTAGCGTGACACGTAGAACCATGATAGAGGAGTGTTGACACTAAATATCGCTCCAAGCCAACACACCAGTGAGGGCCTTGGACGCCTAAGAGGTCTCACAAAACCTGCAATGCAGCAAGAGACGAAGCGTAACCGGTCTAACCGATCTAGAGATCGATAGGGCCGATGTAGAACTCGTTCTCGGCCGAAACGGCTCCCGAACCACTCCTGAAAGGATCCGTCGGGGAGAAGCATGTGGAGGATCACCTAGGACCAGCAAGGCTGCCTAGGATGCCGACAAATCTCGTGGAGAGGCTTGCCGAACAGCAGGGTAGAGGGTTGAGAGGAGAAAACTAGGGTAAGATAGGAGTTTTGGTTGTTGTTTTGTCGATTGGATAGATGGGAACTCAATCAGCCATAATCCTCTCATATATATAGAGGGGGTGGTCTTATCCCAGTAGAAAACCTCTCTAAGCCTTATTTTCCAAGTTTCCCACGAGTTTAGAACAGTTTAGATCAGAATCCAGAAGGCCAGATCTAAACAACCCTTTTTATTAGGTGTGTCGGAAGTCCCGACTCAAGTCGGAAGTCCCGACATGGGTCGGAAGTCCTGACTCAGGTCGGAAGTCCCAATATATGTCAGAAGTCCCAACATGGGTCAGAAGTCCCGACTCGGGTCAGCAGTCCCGACCATCGGAAGTCCCGACAGCGCAGCATCTTTCCGGGGGCATAACTCCTTCATCCGGACTCCGAATTAGACGTTCCATATATGATTTTTAACCGTCTCGACGAGAGGAACGCAATGGTGAAGTTCATTTCATATTTTGACAACTTCACAAAATGAACATTTTTTAGTGTCAACATATGCCCCCTGTTTTTAGGTGAATGATGCATGAACCTAAAAACACTTAATTGATCCAAACACAATAAAGTTGAACAGCGACGATACCCATCTCATCGGCTGCTCAGCGACTAAGGGCGATGTATACATCGGCCATTTTTATTCTAAGGGCGATACATGTATCAGCCATTACTTGAAGAGCACTTAGGCTTCTTGCCAAACACTTGGAAAATACTTTTTCAAGTACCTCCCATTGAATGCTCTATTGAGACGTTCACCTTGCAATATCTCTAGCAGATAGAAATTACCATATATGACTTTGATCACTTTATAAGGACCCTCCCAGTTAGGTGACCACTTGCCAAACTGATTGCTCTTCGATCCAATAGGTAGTATGGTTTTCCACACCAATTCTCCTACTTGGAAGAATTTGCTCTTGACTTTCTTGTTGAATGCCCTAACAACTCGAGCTTTATCTTTCTCTATCTCCTTGAGAGCTTTTAATCTTACATCAGTTACCTCATCGATGTTATCCATCATCAAATCATTATACACAACGGCTGATAGATCATTTTGTTTAGCGAGCCTGTATGCATCCAAATTCACCTTGACAAACAACACGGCTTCTTGACCATATATCAACTCAAAAGGAGTAACTTTTATGGCACCATGCCTTGAAATGCGATGTGCCCATAGAGCTTCAGACAAAACTTTATGCCACCTCCTTGGATTCTCCTCAATCTTCTTCTTGATGACCTTGATCAAAGTCTTATTACTAGACTCAGGTTGATCATTAGCTTGAGCATAGCTTGGAGATAAATTGAGCAACTTGATCTTATATAATTCAGCAAATTCCCTCACCTCTTTAGACATAAATGATGTCCCTGATCTATAGTTAATGTCTAAGGGATGCCGAATCTATGTATGATATGCTCGGTAATGAACTCAATAACCTCATTATGTGTCATATTCTTCAAAGGAACTGCCTTGGTCCACTTAGTGAAGTAATTTGTAGCAACCAACACAAAGCAGTGTCCCTTGAAAGATGGGGGATGAATTTGGCCAATGAAGTCTAGCCCCCACCTGCAAAAAGGTCATGGCTTGATGATAAGATGAAGCATAGCAGCAGGCACCAACTAAACATTCCCAAACCTTTGGCACTCTTCACAACCTTTGTAGTATCGAAAATAATCGGCCATCATGGTAGGCCAATAGAAACTGGCTCTACGCAACAACCACTTCATCTTCGGGGCTGATTGATGCGTACCACAAATGTCTTCATGGACTTTCTCCATAGCCACTCTTGCTTGATCAGATCCTAAGCACTTTAGTAGAAAATTTTTCGGCGGTTCTTTGGTAGAGCTCATCGTTATGCAACACATACTTGAAAGCACTCCGCCGAACACTTTTGTCAACTTTAGCACTTGGATTACGTAGATATGCCAACAAGGGAGTCCTCCAATCACATAAATCGGACCCAACATCACTGGAAGTTCTGCTAGGCCAATTTGAAAGCTTCTTGAGCAAATTGGCCGGGTCGGCCAGTCGGCTTAGCCGACTGGCTAGCATCCATCAGGGGGTCGGTTAAGCCGACTCTTCTGTAGCTGCACGGAAAAATTCCAAATCTTCATGCATCGGCTTTTCTTGAATATGAAAATTACGCCCACCGACATCATAGCCAGATGCTTATTGAGCTAACATGTTGGCCTTTTGATTTTCATGCCTCAGAATATGCCGAATTCGAAATTCAACAAAATAGGCAATAATATCAAGGCAAGCATCAAGACAAACTCTTAGTGATCCTTCTAAACATTAAAACATACCAGCAACTTGCTGCACCACTAGTAAAGAATCACCACAGGCTTCAACATGTCATACTCCATGAATTGCAATATTGGCCAAGCAGAATAAGGGCATGAATTTTGGTGCAAATATAATTTTAATCGGCTTGATGTCTCAAACAACACTATTGTGAGAAATAATGATCATGCCAACACCTTGGCCTTATTTGCAAGCTGATTAATCATATTGTCACATCCATGAAGTAAATCAAAATGCATAAATCAAGCCTCTCGGGCCTGAAAACCATCAAAGTGAGTTCCGTGGAGGTTTTCTAATAGCACGATGGTTGCATTCATCGGCTATATTTTTACACTAAGGGCGATATCAAAATATCAGCCATATGAATTCATCCACAAAAGTATATATAACTTAAATAAATATTTTAGCTTTTCATCATCGATAAGCAAAATAATTTGGCAACCCTCCGAAATATAAAGATTCATACCAAGGATCAAAATAAGGAGTTAAGGGATAACCATGCATACCAGGGGATGAATTCCACATAAGCATAGGAAAAGAGTATGGATGATGCCATGACCACTGATTTTGATGATTTGGTGTAAATCTTCAACTTGGCAATTGTTTCTTGAATCTTCTTTTCTTCTTTCCCTTTGTTGCACCACTTGCTTGAGCATCATCTTTTTGAGCTTGAATACTTCCTTTAGAAACCCATGCCAAACCCTTTTCTTTTAGATTTTCTGCACTAAGCTTCTGCAACTTCTTTTCTTGCCACTTTGGTAAACCGATTGAGCATATCGGTTTTATTTCTGTTTTGGATAGCGGCAAATCTTTCTTGATTTTGGGCACTCTCACCTTCTTTTGTCTAGATTTGGCACCTATAATATCAATAGATGATTTTCCCACTTCTTTGCCATCAATAGCCGGATTTTTCAGCAATGTAATCGACTTTTCAATAGTTGAATTCAGATCTGAACTTTTCTTTTTCGGCCATCATACTTCACACGGTAAACTCGCTTTACCACTTTCTTCTTTGGTTGAGCTCCAGACCGATTTTGATCAAAACGGTCTTTACAAGATGATGATCTCTCTGAGTGTCTAGGAGCTGTATATTCTATATATTGTGGCCTAAAATATGATGGAACATGTGCCTCTTGATCAAACTAGCCCCAAGATGAATAAGGATGAAGATATGCGAGCTATAGTCCATATGACATAGGAATTGGCTGCTCAAAAGGAGAATATGTTGCTGCTGCGTGAAATCTATCTACTTGCCAATTCCACTCTTGAGACTTGCGCTTTGGAGGCAATCTTGAGGATTAAACCTTCTTTGGCCGACTAGTGACATTTGCTTCTGCTATCTTCTTGTATTTAGCTAGAAGTTCCTCGAAGCTGAGCTTCGGCCTTCCACTCTTTTGCTTGTCATGGCCTTTACCTCCATTAGCTTTATGAGCATCCTCCTTTTTCCCATCTTGATAGACATGCTCTAAAGGAGGATCCTTAGACGATTCCCCTTACTCAACGGGATCAATCGACTTTTGTCTAGTTGAAGAGATTTCACCTGCCCTCCAGTGTCTTCTGGAATTGTGATAACATTGTTGTCCTCTTGAGTATCTTCAATTTGCAATTCATGAACAACAACCTTGTCTCTGCTTGAGGGCTCCACATCTTTCCCTTGGGCATTTGAGCCTTGAGCTTTGAGTGAATCGGCTATTGCAAGCCGATGCGAAACTTGTTTGCCATCAAGACCAATTGAATCCAATTAGTCCATTTGTTGAGCTTTAGAAAATCTCAATCGTCCATTATCAATGGCCGATTGGATCACTTGATGAAACACATTGCAATTAAAAGTATTATGATCAGAAGAATTATGCCACTTGCAATATGTAAGCTCATCTAAGTTTTGAATAGATGACAAAGCATTGTGATCAATGATTCTAATAAAATTATTCTTGAGCAAAATATCAAAGACATAATCATAAAAATAAAAGTCAAAGATGTATTTTGATTTCTTTAGCCAATTCTTTTGCGGAGTCGGCTTTAAAGCTAAGCAAACGAATGGATCAGATTTGACATCAATCCATTCGGCCACACCTTTGCAACTACTTTTGAGAAGCTTTAGCTTTGACAAACTAGCACTATCGGCCTTGCCATATGGCACAATGTGTTGACCGATAGGATCTGAATTTGTTTTACCATTAACAAATAAATTGCTATTCTCAATCGGTCTATTACAACTATTAGTAAGGATTTCTCTAATAGTTGCAGAGATTGAAATAATTTGACCAGATTGGAATTTGAGCAAAATATTTGTGTTTTCTACCTTGTTGATCATGTTGGAGAAGTGCATGTCCTTAATTTGAATGACATTGCTCTTCATCCCCAGAAACCAATCAACAATAGGCGTCGAACCATCCGAAGATACATTGGTGGCTGCCGGAACCGGGAAAGTCGGCTTAGCCGACTGGGAGTCGGCTAGGCCGACTTGGGCACTAACAGGCACAATAGCAGCAGGGGCAGTCGGCCTAGCTACCTCAGAGCAGGCGGCAGAGGCAGTTGGCCTAGCCGACTGGGAAGTCGGCCTAACCGACTCAGAGCAGGCGACAGAGGCAGTCGGCCTAGCCGACTAGGAAGCTAGCCTAGCCGACTTAGAGCAAGCAGGAGTCGGCTCAACCGATTCTGAGCAGGCAGACAACCCTTCTTTGTTGCTTGTAGGGGCTTGATCTCCATCAATAATGTGGTAATCACTAGATAAATATACAACCCCTTAACTCCAAGGACGACGTAGCCCCACTTGCTACCACCATGCCGGAGAAGCCCCCAACACCAACACACTTTTTAGCTAAAGGGGTTGTATATTTATCACAAATGGGAAGGTCGGCGATGAGGTGGCATGAGGAGCAGTAGGACACACTCCCGCATACACTCGCATCCATCCCCACTCATCTTGCTCCCAAGGAAGACGCTCGGAGCTGGCATCATGGGTGGCTGCTGTCGTGACCTAGCAGAGACGTCCAAGGCCAGGGAGCAAGGGGAGCCCCTGGTAGCAAGACCGGCGAAGAACGATCCAACTGCCAGTGCCAGGGACAATCCAGCGGTGATCTAGTCATACGGGAGGTCCAGACAGCGAATCAAGCCAGATGAACCACTTTTTCTATCTAATAATGATATATAATATGCGGTCCTTCTAGGTATTCAAGAGAAAATGGGGGAAAAGAGGGGGGAGAGAAGGCGAGGGATGGTGCAAAAAAAAAACGCATGTCATGCTAGCACACCACATCCCTGAGGATGAGCTGCTGAAGTAGTATGAACATAAGGTGCACGAATAATAATAAATTCAGTGACATATTTATTACAAATATATTTTATAGCCCTTATAACGAATTGTGAATTTAAACTCTTGCGATAAATAATCAGACATATCTTTTCGTATATCTATACCTAATAATAAAGAGGCAAAATTTCTAGCCATTTTTTTTGTTCATCCATTTTTTTCGTCCACCTCTCCCTAACTATCGGTAGTCGCCAGACACTGAAGAGTTTCTTTCGTCCAAACTTATATATATAATAATTCGTGCTCATACGAATTAGAATAACTCTTGTCTAGCACGATACGAAGTTTGATTCCAAAACATATTGAATTGTGTATGGTCTATATTTAACCAAAGAGTCCATACACCTGCACAAAAAAAGTCCACACCCGATACGATTACTATATATAGTAAATTCAGTTTTTTTTTCCTTTTCCTATTATGTCATCTGTTCGGTCTTTTTCCATTTTTTTCTAGATTATCTCCGGTTACTTTATCCAATCTGTTTTTCATTTCGTATTCATTCCACCTCTTTTCCTGATTTCCTTTTTTGTTTTTTCTTCTCTTTTTTATCTTTTTTTTCCTTTTCTGGACTACCAAGTTCTTTTCATGCCCTTTCCCTTGTTATTTTGTATGTCATTTTTGTTTTCCCGATTCTCTCATGATTTTTTATGAACATTAAAAAATAATAAACACAATATTACGGGTTATAAACATAAAAAAGTAATAACCACGATATTATGGGTCTTTGGATCCTTCCTCCTTACCTATTCCTTAATAATCAAATATTCCGACCACTAAATTATTGATGTAATTGGACTACAAATAAAAATTATTCTTATTATAACCTAAATTAGCTAATGGTCTAATTAATTAAATCATGAATAGAAATCTTGGGTGGTTTATTGTCCAATCTAACTGGGAAGCGGTAACGGGGATTGCATCGCCGACAGATGTGGCACCGCGGGAGGCGGTGGCGGCCGGGCGACGAAGCAGCCACGATGACCTGTTGGGTGGGGAGGCAAGCGGAGAAGGAGAAGGGGGTGGGGAGGAGGTGGCGGACGCCGGCGAGGTAGCTGCCGCCGGCAACAGCGACGGTGAAGCGGACGCGGCCGCTAGGGCGGAGCCCTAATGAGCGATGCGGGCTGCCTGCAGGGATTCCTTTTTTCCACTGAACTTTTTTGATCTTTCATGGATAATTAAAAATATCAGATTTACTCCTCGTCAGTTGCCTGATTTTTTACTTATCTGTCAGTCACCTGCTGCACCTAAACATCCCCCGCCAGCTGCCATCCTCAATTACGTCGATCCTTCTCAATCCACAACCGTCAGTGGTGCACAAGCGCCGCTAGGCAGTTGCTTGCGGGATGCACGGGCGCCATGGTGTGGTGAGGAACCAACGAGGAGGAAGAAGAAAGCAAACCTGCCGTTAGATCTAGGTCTATGGTCGAGGTTGTTGACTGCCACTTAAATAAATTTTCAGTCACCTGACAAGGATACACTCCCTAAAAATATTTATATATTTCTACTTATTTTGTAGAATTTGCTAATTTGGCTGACATTATTCTAAATTGCACTTTTATAGACGCTTAATGTTCTAATGTAATAATTGCTTCATTGCCGATGGATTAAATGCAAAATATACATATCTTTAGTAACTATAAGTAGAGATATAAGTTTTTATTTTCTTCCATTGCAATGCACGGGCATGTTTGTTAGTATAAAATAAATCGTGGATTTAATTTGATATACGACGCCACTCCTATCAAGCGTAGTTGCACTCGATGGGTACGGTGTTATTGAACCTGGCCTTATCGGCGCAGTAGTCATAGTTGAAGTAATTCCTCTTCACGTCCTCGTACGCCGCCCGCTGCTCCGCGGTGATGTTCCAGTACTCGCCACCGTTCCACCAGAGGTCCGGCGACTGGCACGGCGTCGCGCTCCCGTTGGCGCAGCCGCTGAAGTCGAAGCCCTGGTAGCCGGTGGTGAAGGGCCCCTGGGACCAGTCCACCTTGGTCCGCCCGCCGTCCGTCGCCCAGTCGGAGCCGTCCCACATGCTGGCGCGGATCAGCATCGTCTGCTTCGCCGGGAACGGGTACCCCGGCACGATGCCCGTCAGGTTCCTCAGCACCCGGACCGGCGTGTCGTCCACGAACGCTAGGGTGTGCACACGCGAATTGCACCAACAATTAGGGACTTGGGTGGTGGCGGACTGGCAGTGGCACCATTTGTGTGGAACGCTAGGGTTCCAGAGGATCTTGTAGTCGTGGAAGTCGGCGGCGGGGTCGAACCAGAGGTGCAGCCGCTGCTCCCTGTCGCCGCGGCCATTGACGAAGACGTTGGTCTGGAGGGTGATGGGCACGCCGGCCTTGTCGCCCAGGAACTCGAAGTCCACCTCGTCACGGGTGCCGTCTTCCGGCTGCGAGATAAGCTGGAAGAGACGATATGCTTATAAGCTGGATCGGAAGAGAGGATGTAGGTCGAGCAAGCAAGTACGCATAACGTGGATCGTCGAACTCACGTAGAAGGTTGTGACGACGCCGGCCGTGTAGCCGGAGGGCAGCTTCATCCTCATGTGGAAGAACCCTGAGCCGTACATGGACTTGGACCGGAACCCGGCACCTGCAAGCACGCACTATCATCACTCACACGACAGATTTTATCGCAGCAAGAACGTACGCAAAGGTCTCGCTTCACACGTTGCACACGTACGTACCAGAGCTCTGATCCATGGTGATATTAGCCTCCGTGCCCCGGATGACAAGGTGATAACCATCTTCACCCCACTGCACCACGTAGTTCTCATCGAACGCCGCCTCCGCCGCCGTCGCCATCGGCGCCGAGCCAGCGACGACTGCCACCAGCAGGCACACGACGAGGACAGCCCACGGGCAAGCCTTGGAAGCCATTGCAAGCCAAGACCGACGACGACGACGAGAACGCGCGGTTCTGCGACGAGAGGCGGCGCACCTCACGGCCTCATCTGTCACGCCCTTTTATAGCTGTAGCTGAAGCTTGCCGTTGCACTACGTATGCTGAAAACAATTGGAAGGTGTGTCAAGTGTGCTTTGTGCACACGCATCGACTACCTCTCCCCTGTCCCTGCTGCTGTGCACATCCCGTCTTCGCTGGCTCACCCACGCAACGCAAGCCTGATTTCGAATTCGGCCATGGATGTGTACTTGCGCAAGTTGTGCAGCAACTGCATATGTGTGTATCTACTACTCCGTATCTAGCTAGCTGGGTGTCATGGTGTGTACGTACGTGATGCCGTTTTCCGTTATGGGCGCCGTTGCTTGACTATCACAAACACTGCGTCTGCGTGGCTCTTAAATTCGTTCGTGCACGCGCTCGCGCCAACACATCCAAGATATGCATGGATTTCGCACCTATGGCCAGCATTTTAGATATGCAAGCAGAGTACTCTGCCAGTACACGGCTTGACCAAACTGTGGCATGGGCACGCGGGCTTTTTTTTTTCTGCGCGGATCGGTTCAATGTTCACGTACATATATACAGATATAGATAGAGTTCGGCGGTGTTGGTACCGATCTTTTTGGCCCTAGTCGGAGTCAACCAAATGATTGTGCTTGTGATTGCTTCAGAGCCGTGACAGCAACATGAACATATGTATACCCTCGCTAATAATGACTTCAACCACAGATCGATGTAGCTGACGGAAATTGTTTCAGTGACCAAACCGGCCAACGCTTATCAGAAATGTGTCAAAGGGTTACCCTCTTCCCATCACATTGTGCCCTTCCCATCATATGACCTCAGTCAACCGCAGTCTGTGCATGGGTGATCTTGCAGACGCGCGAAATCTTTGTGTGACATTCACAGCAGCCTACAGGTCTGAGATTACCAACATCGTCCCATATTTTCCCATACACGTGGATGGCATGATAATATGTTTCAACTTCTGCGGAACAAAAACCGCCACATAAGTGAAGTCCTCCACAAAAATAAGACGCCAGTGTGAGCATATATGTGAAAACAGCCCAGACAGCCCACGGCAAGATTTGCCAAAAATCAGGCCGCTGCAAAACGGCTAAAGACACAGCAATGGAATATCAGCTGTGTACGAAATGAGCATAAGTCAGGTGGTTTGATTCCTTGTCGTTAATGCAAACACAATGTTGACAAGTACTTTTATGTGTTTGTTTTGTGATAAGGGATTGTTAATGTGATCCACGAAGTAGGTTGAGTGATGACTAACCCTACCATGGCGAAAGCTATATGTGCGACATGTCTCTTAGCTTGTGGTGTGCAGGTGTGAAGCTCGGAGGCGGTGGTTGACGGCGAGGTGAAGGTCAAGGAGGACGTGCCGTGCCGACGGACCGGGAGTGGTGAAGGGCGGACGTGAGGCTTGGACCAAGGGACCAAGAGGCCGGGTGACTAGCCACGGTGGCTGACACTTGGGACATCGACGAGTGCAAGTGTACATAGTGATGAAGACGGCGTCAGCTAAGTCAAGATGGATACGATGGCGTCGTGGCACTTGGCGGAGGCCGGTGGGCCAAGTCAAGGAGGAAGGCGAAGGCGTCATGCTTGGCGGGAGGTCAGACACGCGTCGACATCTGGGGTTTTGTGGTTTCGTCCTCAAAACCAACGGCGGGGGGACGCGTATGGAGTACGCTACTCGCAAGCGGTTTACGGGTTTGTGCCTCAAAACCCAGGCGCCGAAGAGAAACGGACGGCACGTGGCGGCATCGAAGAGTTCGCGTCGAGGCAAAGCTATCTCATGAATGGCGCGGTGGCCGTCGGATCGATAAAGAAAAACTTAGACGGATTTACCCTTAACGAGTATTTGGGATAAGTACTTCATGTGAGGGTGTTTGTGTCTTTTAGCGTGCGCCTATATATATATATATATGTGAAGGGGCTGGTTGGATAGCTGTCCTTGGAGAGTCACTTTCATTTGTGTGGTGTTAAGAGGAGGCTAGGATTGAAGAGAGAAATGACTCTTGTTTTTGAGCTTTCTGCCATCCTAACTTTGATTAGGCCAGGAGTGGCTTGTAATATGACCTCTAATCCGAGGATAATTTCGTGCACACTTGTTCCCCTCTCCGATTTGAGTTTTTTTTCTTTTATGTGATTTTCGGAGCTATTTTTTGGATACTTTGTTCGTCGGATTTGACAGCGTTTTGGGGCAAATTTCTCGAGGGCTTTTGGTGCTAGGACATATGTGAACAGCCTCACCAAGTGATTTGGATTAATTCCACACGAGCACCGAGAAATCGACGATTTTCGTTTTGGGGGATTTTATTCGTGTTCTTGGCCTTGATCTGATTTCCCGGAGTTTGGGTAAAAATTGGGCGATGATTTCTTAGAGTATGCTCACTGACTTCGTGATGGTCTGTGTAAAATTTAGGAGTGAATCGTCGAGTTTTGGATCGGTTCCCATCGATTTTTGTGACCGGCTGTTTTTCTGCTCGAGTTCTACATGCGCTCTGTTCGTGAGTCGGTCCTACGACCGTTCACCCTCCGATGCGGTGTGAACGGGCCAGTGCAGCCCCTGCTCGTATCCATCTGCAGCGGCGTTTGTCAGGAGCTGAATTCGAGTTCGTTGTTCATCGGCGGTAAGCAGCCCTGCCGCCCGTGGCCTTCGCTCCTGTGCGTCCGCTCTCCCTCTGTTAGTAGCTGTTCGTCGCGGTGTCAATTGAAGGAGTCGGACTCTCTCGATCCTTGCCTCGGCTAGCGCAGCACCTGGCCGAGCAGCTTCAGTTCGACGGCAAGCAGCCCTGCCGCCCGTGGCTTTCCGTCCTGTTGATTGGTCGAGCGCTCAGCGAGGACGCCAGTAGCGCCGCCCAGCACCGAGCTGGCTAGACCTCTCGCTCTCTCAGCACCAGGTGCTCTTCCGTGAGGCCAGGGCTGCTCGGTTTCTGGGATTCAGTTCACCGTCGCCTGCTGATTGTGGAGCATCAGGCTTCCATTGAAGCCACCGGTCCTGGCACCGGCGGGCACAGGCTCTGCTAGCGCGAGCTCCAGTAGACAGCTTCTGTCCAGAAGCAAAGAGCAGCAGCTTTTGGTTCTTGATTTTCTTTCTCCAGCTCGGCAGTCTCTCCTTTAGTGCGTGTGTGGTTTTTGCTCTGAATTTGTCCATGTGCATCAGACCAGCCCTTTGGCAGCGAGCAATGATTTGTTCTGGGTAGTAGAAGCAAATGTGCAGTAGGTGCTCACCGTGCTGCTGTTGGTGATCAGCGACAAATATCAACTTTGTTTTTGTGTTGCAAAAGGTGTTCACAAGCTCATGCAGGTAAGTAGCAACACAGCAGGTTTTTGATCATCATGAATATGCATGTCATTGTCAAGCTACAGTAATGGAATAGTGAATAACCTTTCATACAATCTTTAGCCAATGATGATTTAAGCTTTAATGAAATTTTTCTGTTGATCGTGAGTACAGCTTGTATCCTAGTAGTTGCAAAGGAGTTGCACTTGTTGTCTTGTTTTATTAATAGCTCCTGCAGGCTTTTGTCTAATGAGCTTGATATCTATTTCACATGATCATTATTATTTTTCTTAGACTGAAATTGTGCAATAGCTGTTGGTTCGGTCAGAAGGCAATTCATGTTTCAGTAGCTTCCGTGAAATGTTTCAGTAGTGTCCAGACTTTGTTTCAGTAGGTCGTTTTCTTTGTTTCGACTGGCAGTCTGTGAGCAGACCCAGACAGTCCGTGACTCTTCAGTTCCTTGTTGTTTCGTCGTGCGCTTAGTTTGGTTGGTTCTCGATTGTCCCGCTGTGCCTCTAGGTTATCACCGGAGGTACCTAGCCACCAGTTGGCTTGTGGATACATGGTTTCTTGTTCTTGGGGTTTGAATTTAGGACAGCAGTCAAAAAGTTTTGAAAGAAAATTTACGGCTCCCATTCACCCCCCTCTGGTCGCCGTTTTCGGTCCTTCAGTTAAACTTATTCATCTGGATTTAAATTCTTGACTTGGTGATTTCATCAATCTTAAGATCTGCTGGCTTGGTGTCAATGTCAATCTTGTATGAGTACCTGTATCTATACTGTAATTCGCAAAACAAAAGTATCAGTTGTATGTGATGCCCATCATATCCATTATTTGAAAATGAAAGAAAAAATATATAAATAGCGAAGTGAAGTTTGATGATGCTTCAGGTTTTGGTCTGCTTCACATGCATCATCTTCAGAAGCCAAGTTAATTGAAGCAACAACATTTCATACGGATACCCACAGAAATGTAACCTAGAGTGACCTCATTGCTGCAGTGGTGCACTCTGTTCGTCATCCTTCGAATAGATCTTGCAACATCTCTTCCAGCTCCTGGGGAGCTATTCTTGGGGTGGTAATGTTGTTATCATTTATGTATTTCGTATAGCCTGGTTTGATTATCTCTGTGATAGCCTTGCGCAGACTTATCTTCAGATCAGTATTTGGGACCTTCCACAGCTTTTGAGTGATGTACGTCTTCCTCAACTCAGACTCGAACATAATCTTTGCATTGTAGTTTTTCCAAAAGGGAACAGGTTTAGTATTGAACAAGAATTTCAACAGTGGTGCCCAAGATACTTGTAGATAACTCTCCTTATATTCGTTGAGTTTGTCATATAGGGCTGGCACGTAGACTTTGAGAGAAGAATAGTTTAGACGGCTAAGCCCCTCCCATATGAAATATGAGTTATTAAGTAAAAATAAGAAACTGAGGCCTTGATCTGGAAATAACTCTGATATGTCCACGAGTCTTTCTTGTAGAAAAGACGTCATCTCCATGATCATGCTGTTCAAAGGAAATAGATCTTCAATGTGAGGCACGTACTTGCCAATTCTAGCTGCTTCAGACACAATTTGGAGACATGGACGAATAATGCGACTGAATGAAGCTGATGTACCTCATTAGGGACCGAGTGGCCTTGTGAATGTCCGGTGATGATCGTCCTAAACTACGAGTCGTCTATGCACAGAAGGACATGAGTTCTAATATACTCCATTGCAACCCATATGATTTCATCCAACTTGGCCTCCTTTGCTGACAAGAGTCTGATTATCTCGTCCTGCTTCCTTTCAACTTGTGCAGAGGTTGGGGAATGGAATAAAAACAGGATCTTTGATAATGCCTCCGACAAAGCAAAGCGCACACCGAGCAAGATACTTAGCTTCTCCATCACGTATGACACCGGCACGCCACGCCTAACAGCAGCTTCACTGCATATGACGTCAACAAAAGCGAGCATTTCAAACATGGTTTGGTTGATAAGTTTTGCAAACTGGAATTGATCCGGGATGCTAGCTTCATCGTCCCCACACTGGTCGGTCTCAGTCTCAGGTTCTTCCTCGCAAATGCTGCGCATGGAGGAGCCATGACCTGGAAAGAAAGGCGTCACGAGGTGGATGGTGTCCGTGATTTCAGAGAGCACCCGAATCCAGCTCCGTGTATAAAAGGTGTCGTGGACAGCAGATGCACATGCACCACCATCGAGTTGGAGAACCCAGCCGACGCCCAGCTCCGTGAACCATCTCTCCAGGACACCCATGGGACCTTTGCCTTTGCCTTTGATGCTGCACTCTGCTGACGGCGCATCACCGGCGAAGTCCTCAACCAGGCGTTTAATGCGCTTCATCCGCTCCTCTTTCTCTTCCGTTTCGCTGCGGTTCTTGTTGATTGGTTCAACACGAACAGACTCGGTATCCTTTCTCTCAGTTTCTATCCCGGACCCAGAGCGCATGTTCTCGTCCAGCTCCAAGTTCGGCAGGTGCATGGCCGTCTCCATGTCCATGGAGGTGGAGGAGAGGTGAGAGCTGGAAAATACATAGCCAGACCCAGACCCACAAGACGAGACGGTACCTGCCGAGGAGCCGTAGAAACGGGATCTGGATCCGGTCTTCCGGCGGCGCCCGCCACACCCATTCATGCTCGCGGCACACCTTGCTTCTCACTTCTCAGTCCTCACTTACCACACGCGTGATGCGACGAGATCGGGGATCGGGCACTCGGCCTGTTCTCCGCCGGAACCGCGACCTCGGTCTCCTCCAACCTCCCGTCTGCCGTCTCGTCTCTTTATTTTTCCAAAGTTCGTTTCTGGAACCTGTCGCTCATGTCTCCGTGTTCTCCCTTCCTAGTGCAAGCCAAGCCAGAACGTTTGATGATGAACCCAAAGCGGCATTGACTTCATCGCCTGCGAAGACGACAACAAGGGTGCAGCGGCAGTCGACACTACTCGTTGCTTTGTGTGTTGTGTTGGGCGAAACAATGCTAACGGTTTAGTAAGCGATAATGCCAAACGGAGACAATTTTTTTTTCTAGATCATACGTTATGGCACGTTTTTCATTAAGAAGTAGAGTTTGTAAGGTTACATAGGACTCGCAAGTAATCCAAGGATTATCAGCACAATCCCATCGACACGAACGAACAGCAAGAAAATACGATGGGGGAGACCCTCCACCTCAACACCCCAACCGACTGAGTCTATTACATGAAGATAACAACATATTGGTAGCCTCTAGTGTAATGACAACCGCAATGGCGACGAGACGAGCTTCCAACATCAGGGGGGCGCAAAGTATCCGCCCGGAAAGGACCAAGCGACCTCGGCGGCAAAGCATCCGCCAAAGAAGCCGGTGCGACAACAGCGGCCAAGTATCCGCCGGAGCTGCAACACGGTGGCAAAGCATCCGCCAAAGACGACATGAAGCAACAAAGCATCCACCGGCAGGGGGCCATCACTCACTCAGTAGCAAAGCTCCTACCTAAGTGAGGAGACCGATGTGATAACGGCGGCAAAGCATCTGCCAAAGCAAAAGTGACGGCAAAGCATCCGTCATGGAGAGCGCAAGCAGCCAAGCATTTGTTGCGAAAGTAAATGACTGCGGCGACACCAAACACGAGGGAAGGACACACCAGTGTGAAGGGGGAGTTGAAGCATACGCAGGCCCAGCACAAGAAGGAAACACTCCGACGAGAGGAGCGGGACGGCAGCAGGCATGCTCCAACAAGGTCTTCAAGAAGGGGATGACATCGGCAGACACCATCAATGTTGGAAGAAGCGCACAGGACTTTCATCCTAGAACCTGCCCCATGGACTCTCACAACGAGCAGAAACTTCGACGACGCCTCCAGGAAGGGACATGGCACAGAACGTGCCATCGCCGCCGGCCCAAAGCAGAAGCTGGGCAGAGTTTTCACCCAGAAACTACTCGACCACAGATGGATGGGGGCTGCCCTACAGCTGCCGCGGCACCTGCACGACCTGCGCGGAGCCTGGGACCCAACGCAGCACCGACGTTGGCCGCACCACATAGCACGACGCGGAGGAGCGGCACGACATAAGCAGTCGCGCCCCCGCAGGCGCGCGAGCCTACCTCGTCGGCCACCCGTGTCGCCGGAAGGTAACCGTGTCGGCCCGGCCAGGGGGGGTGGCGGCACGAGAACGGCACCGCCAGCCACCCGACGTACCCGAGCCGCCGGGCGCTCCGCACATGCCACCCACCGCCGGGAGGGAAGAGGGTGGGCCCCGCCACGCCAGCCACCGACAGGTCGCCACGGCATCAGCAGACTCCAGATCCGGAGTAGGAGGTGCAAGATCCGGCCACAGAGGGCTCGGATCCGCCCCGCCGGCCACGCTAGCCGCCGGAGTTGGAGGTGAGGAGGAGGAGGGGTGGTGGTGGAGTGAGGGGGAGGGGGGTTGCGGACGGCGCCACGGGCAGCCGCTACCGCGCGCCGGGGGCAGTGACGGCGGCCGGAAGGGAACGGGGGAGGAAGGCCCTAGGCCACCGGCGAGGGGGCCCCCGAGTCGCCGTTGGGGGCGCTTTGGGGAGGGGGAGCGTCTAGGCCTCTTCAAGTTGGTTTTAGCGAAGACGACAGTTGTTTATTTCAAAGCGTAAACGGAGACAAATTAATTAAGGACTACTACTAGCAGCTCAATGGCAGTTGAGAACGTTGTGAATGCTGAGGTGTGAGAGCAGCTCAGAGCACCACAACCATGCACATCGACATCGGCACCCTCCACAAGCTTGCTTAGCTTCTGGATTTTTCTATCTGGATCCTTTTGTTTGGAGAAACTAGAATCTACTTAATGCCTATTTGGCTTCAAATTTAACAATATCCCATAACACTACATAGTTCTGATCATCGTGCTATGCTTCGGTTGATCATAGAGTGGGAGATAAAAATTGATTCTATAGATCATCGTGCTATGCTTCTAGTCTGCAACTTATAGCGCACTTTTTGGCTTGCTTCGATACAACACAAATGCAGCACATTAGTATCTCCCTCGTATGACCAACGGTAGTATACAAATATATTCTATATACAATTATATTAGCTTGATTATATATTCTATATACAATTATATTAGCTTGATTAACTGTGGCTAAATTATATTATTAAAATGGGTGATCTTGCAGACACGCGGTATCTCTGTGTGACATTCACAGCAGCCTACAGGTCTGAGGTTACCAACATCATCCCATATTCCCATACACGTGGATGCCATGAGAACATGTTTCAGTTTCGAGGAACATAAACCACCACATCGGTGAAGTCGTCCACAGAAAGAAGACGCCCGCCGTGATATGCGAAAACAACCCAGACCAGCCAAGAGAAGGTTTGCCAAGAAGCCAGGCCAGCGAGTGGAAACGGCTAAAGAGACACGACAATGCAACGTCAGCTGTATGTGATGCCCATCATATCCATTCCATTCCCAACCAATATGAATGAATGGTTCAAGACAAGACTGATGTCTCCAGCAAAATTTGCATATAGACACTTGAATGGCTAACCTAAAGAGTAAAGAGTTGACTAACTCACCAAAATTTCCTATACAAGGATAGAGCATTGCTCTACCGCGACCTTATTCTTCAACCTACTTGACAAATAAGCATCGATCCTGTGTTAACTTGTGCAGACGGAACCGTTGCCACCTAAAAATAAATGTCTATCTCCTTTTCGTGCATCTCGAATACATGATCCTGCGCCTCAGAAAGAGCAACCTGCAGTGACTCAGAATAAGACATAAATTGAAATTTAATATGCCTTCATACATAACCATTGATAGATGAAAACAAACTAAACTATAACCTGTCCAAATTTTGTGAAGAAGTTGTTTGCAAGATTTAATGATGTGACTGCCAGATCTTCATTAGCCTTAAGTGCTTGTGCCAATGCAAATGCTCCATCATCCTGTTGGAAATATAAATGGATTTGAGTATACAAGATTTCCAAATGCCAATAACTAATAGGACGAAACAGAAACACTATGTTCGCTTACTCTAATCTCATTAAAACCCAGGTCAAGAGACGTCAAAGATTCATTGATTATCTTGAAACTTCGTGCTAAGCATATAGTGCCCTTCAGGAATTGGAAAATGTCAGCAACCAAAGCATGGATCATACACCAAAGTGCAAGTCATCAAGAAACATGAAACAAAGATTGCCCATACATCATCTCCAAGTCCATTTGCCCGCAAATCCAATGTTGATAGCGTTGTGTTATACTTGAGACAATCAGCAATACACTCTGCACCCTCCACACCTATCTGCAGGTTATGCAACTTTGGTAAGAACACTTTAATGGTGAAACTGCTCATACAATTCCATTCAGTTCTGAGGATGACCTGGCACCAGCCAAGCTTAAGGGTTTGGATCTTCCCATGGAACTTCAGGACATCGCACAAAGCCTTTACCCCATCTGATCCAATTGGATTGTAGCTCAAATCCAGCTACAATGCATATTCTGAATTAGTCTTAAAACTTATTGTATGGGCAAATATTGCCTGAATGTTTAGACAACTTACTGTTGTCAGCACCGCATTACCCTTCAAAGTTTCCGCTATTGCACTAACACCTTTGGAATGAATGTTATTGCCACCCTGGAAATACAAGAGGATTCAGCATGAACACATATCCTCTCTAATGTGGTTTATCAGGGGAATTTCAAAGAAGGTTTATTGACACCCCCCCCCCCCCCCCACCCCAACACACACACATAGTTCCCATATGTGGGGATTCAGTATGAAGTTTTTGTGGTAATGACCCAAAAACTATACTGAATCAATAATTCCAGGATCATGTAGAGAAAAGGCATATTTTATGAAATGAGTAGAGAAGAGCAACTTCAGCATAGTCCCCATATGTGGGAATTTAAGATAAACTGGAAGGTATGTGAGAATCTGACTTTCTGAGGTTTGCAGCAAATAAATACTCACCAAGTCTATGGTAGAAATTGTTTTGTTATCTTTCAGAGCCTCAGCAACCTTTTCAGCTCCCTTGGCGAAATTCATTTTAACATACATTAGGATTCATTAAATGAAATGCATAAGAATAAACAAACATGCTTATACACTGGATACAGGGGAAATCATGTGATGAATCATGAATATTCTTATTATAAACAAGCAAGTATATGTAATCATTAGCCATGTGACTGAAAAAACAAACAAACATACTGGAGGAGCAACCAGAAATAGAGGATAGCTCTTCAAGGAATAATTCCTGTTCCAGACTTAGCACCCAAAAAAAAATAGCAACAGACATTAACTTTCTGAAAAGGATCCTATTTGCATCATGAAATAATTTGTCTCAGGTTCCCAAAGGAATAGCCTGACAAATAATGAAGAGACTGAAAATAACAGCCAAAGCTTTAAGGAGCACTTATATGTGCTAAAGGTCTATACAACAACAGTAAAGCCTTTAATCTGAATTTCTATCATATACATCGCTAAATGGTCATTAAGTTATGGTGACTCATTATCTTGTTAGCTAATTGGTTCTAGAACTGATGGTAGGTTCATATGTAGACCATCCAATATTTTAGTTATTGCCATCATGCAAACAGAAAATAATTGAAGCAACATTATTACCTCGTCGCTAATATCATTCATGTAGAGACTGAACCACTGTAAGGACTTTGTCCTTTTGAGGAACTCGGCAACAGGACGTAAACCTTCCGGGCTAATGTTGTTGTTGCCAATATCCACAACTGTGATCTTCCCTGTAATTCAGCCAAGCATGCACACAATTAGGAATAACCATCCAATAAGCATAGGCTTGTTGATAGTTTCTTTAGCCAGGGAAAAAAAGGCACCTTTGTGAGCAGATAATGCAGACATCAACTCACGTATTCCCTCATTCCCAATCCCATTACCATGCAAGTGAATTTCCTAGCAAAGGTTGAATGCTTATATATCATAATCATGATAGGTTAATTGAATATAATATAGAAAGTTAGAAACGGTCAAAAAAACACCAGACAGCTTTAGAAATTCTTATTACATTTTGAAACTAAGGTCTTAGAAATTCTTATTTCTTAACAAGTTGTTCAGTTTGGTCATAGATAGCACATTGGTACAAAAGAGTTCTGATAATCATCCTACCAATATTGCCACAGCATGACTTACAACTTACCAATAGGTTTTTCATCATTTAAGCAAGAAAAGTTATTAAACTGGTCTTTGTGTGGCAAGTCCTAGTATACAAATTTGATGATTATTTTTTCACTATTATGGGTCACTCCATGCTTTACAGATATGTATATTCTGAAATCCAACCATATTGTGCCTGTTAGCATAAAGTAGTGAGAGGGCAAATTGATCCATACAAAATTTGGACATATAGCCAAACCTGAAAGTTTCAAAATATTATTACCCTTCAGAAAGCTAAAACAGATACTTCTCCATAATTTGATATATAAGCAGAGATGGAATGGAATCTGGTTCACTTTCAAACGTTTAAAAATTTATAAAAAGAAACAACAATAAAACTATGTGGAAGACTGGAAGTATATAATCAAGTGTCTTAAATAGTACCCTTAAAGACTTGTTCCCTAAAATTCCTTGAGCTAGGCTGGATGCACCAAGAGGACCGCCATAGTTGCCACTAGAGAAATTGAACATAACGCACCAGTAGTTAGTCAGTAGTCACACACAATTAGTCATCATAGGCTGTGTCCACAAAATCATTTGCACATTCAGTATAAATCACATTAAGGCTGCCAGGTTGTGAGTGACTAACTTGAGATACAAGCTCCGTATCGAATTATTCTCTAACAGGGCTTCTGCAATACTTACAAAACCCTGTTTCAAGGAAAAACAAAAGTAAAAGGTCTTGCAACCTTTCAAGGATGTAATCATAATATTGTAATTATTTTTCCCCTATGTATACAAGTGCATGTCTTTGTGGATGCTTATACTTACACTGTAGTCAATTGTATTATTGCTCAGCTGTAGAATACGTATAGATTTATTCTTTTTCAGCATATTTGAAATTGCCTTGGCACCCTGAAAAGAAAAGTGAATGTTACAATGCAAAACAAGTAGGTAGCGAGGGAGTGAGAGCAAACAAGAGGGGGAGCAAGCACCTCATCCCCAATATTGATACTGTTCAGAAGGAGTTTCTGAATACCCACATTTTCAACCAATATATCTGAAAGACACTGTAAGCATTCATGAGTGTTACATTCAGTCAGGTGTAAAGGGAAAATATATTCAAGTCAGTACTGAAAACATTTGCTGCTATTTATATTTTTTGGACCATTTCTGGTTTAACTTGGCTACTTTATCTAGCAAAACCATAAACACTAAAAATTTGAATGACTAATGAGGCAAAGACTCCAGTTAGAAACTAAAGAAAGAAATTAAAATACAACTCAGATGGTGCCCCACTGGTACCAGTGCCACAATGAGACGGTACCCGACCTTGGAGAACAGTTAAAGTTAAGCAAGTACTAAAAAAAGTTATCTCTACATGATTGTGAAGTCAACCACTCCAAATTTTGGTTACAAATTATCTTTATGTGTTTAGTTTGGATATTTGGAAAATAATAAGAGTTGTATGACAAAACAAGTAGTCAAATATTTTGGATACCATGTTGATGTCGAATAACTTATTTATGGCTGAAGGGAGTATATTACCATAAAAAATTGCAAATTACAAAATGATATGTGGAACGTAGAGATGATAAGATTGAGAAGACCTTAGCTCCTTCATCCCCAATGTCATTTCCAGATAAATTGAGAGTTTTCAAAGCTGTGTTTATCTGAAGAATTCCATCAAAGGCTTCTATCCCCACAGCTGTTATCCCATTGCCAGAAAAGTCCACCTCTTCTGCACTCTGAAAATGCACATGAACAAACATTCATTTTCCAAAATATTCAAACGAGATTAAGCTGCTAAGGTATAGAAACACAGCTAGGTGTGCAAATATACATATAGATTATAGGGTGGAATCAAACAATGCTTAACATCTCAGACCTTGTTATAGGCTAAGCTTTCTGCTAGAAAAAACAGACCCTCATCTCCAAACTGACGACCTGTCAAGCAATTGAGACGTAATTATCACTCCATAAAATGCTGGAGCTTTAGCCCAACATTTCCAGCCATTGTATTCAAACTTTAGTTCCCTTGAGTTACCTGCCATGTTAACAGTTTTCGAAGTCCGAAGTTCTTTGTAGAACTTGTTAAGATTTTTCCGCAACTCCTTTTCAGCACTGAGGCTAGGTGTTGACAAATTGGAACCAGCAGCAAAGGACCACATGATCCCAGAAGGCGCAGATTCTCCAGAATTATGGTCCTTTTTCTTCCCCGGAATCATATTCTGAACCACCTTCCATATGACTGTCCTCTGAAACAGAGAATTAGTAGCCATTCCACACCCCAATGCTCAAGCCTCAAAAGCTTTAAATGTGACCCGTCACATTATCAGAGAATGAACACATCCTAAACAATCCATTATGTGCAAAACCATGAAGTCACATCGTGAAGTATGCTTTGCATTTTTTCCTTTTTTTTTTTTTTGCAAAAGTATAAGTTGACCTTTTTTTCAAAATGGAGTACACTAAATACAGAACTGATCTATAGGCAATACTAATACTTTTCGATCCATTTTACACCACACAGCTCACATTTATTTTTCAGAATGGGAACTATTCCGGTATCTCATCAACACCAAGGGATGTGAGCAATTATAACCCAAAATGCTCCCCATGATTTAAGAGACATGTTGCGGGGCATCGCATGTCGGAACAGCAAACAGCGTTGTACATAGGGACGAGACAAAGGCCATACCAAAGCTCAGCACGAGTACTGCCCCGACCGGCGCGGCGTAGGGCGCGACTGCTCTCGCAGCCGCCGCCAAGGGTGGCACGGTCGCCTCGCCCTGCGCCTCGCGGTAGGCCCTCCGGCGAGCACCCACGTGGCCGGCCCCGGGAGGCCTGTCCTGGCTGCGGAAGCCGTCGCCGAGCGATACGCTCGCGGCGCGCGGCACCGCCAGGCCCAGCCGGCGGCTCCCGTGTGCGAGCGGTGGCAGGGGCGGCGGCGGCGGCGAAGGCTTCCCGCGGAACGACGCGTGGCGACGACGAGCCGTGGGGAAGCGGAGTGGGTGGAAGGGCTTGAGGGGGCGCGGGGAGGAGAGGAGGAGCGAGGACTCCATTGGACGCGGCGGCTGGGGGCCGGAGGAGGAGATGGGGAGGATGAGGAGGGAGACCGGACCGGAGGCGGGCGGGCTTTGGGATGGGGAGCTTTTGATGCGGGGAGAGGTAAGGTTGTGGATCATGTCGGACCGGGTTTGGATTTTACCGATGTCCCACACTTGCACTACCTATGTTTGGAGACTATAATGCATGATTTTTTTTTTTTGACAAATAAACAAGATTATATTTAGCACCATGAAGCTGAAAGCATGATTACAGCTTGCGTATTTACAGAATTTACTGCAGCCCATAGCGGACACCGATGATGGTGATGCAAATAAGAGCACCTGAGCACGCAGGCTCAAAAGTGGAACCCGAAGCAGAGAGAGCCTGTCTAGCCACAGCAGTTGACTTTAGGTTCCTACTAATCTTGAAGATCTGTGCATAGCTCCGAGCTGAGTAGTTGTTGAATAGCTAAGTGTAGAACTTGATTCTCCAATCTGGAGGGTGAGTGTGGTCATTTTAGTTGAGGAAGTCCACCAACTGCTGACAATCTGATAAGAATGTCGTATGGGCAAAATTGAGCGCTTCATTCAGAACTGCAGCCATGCCTAAGGCAACCGTCTCAGCCATAAGCACAGAATGGGTGATTGACATTTTCGCCTTGATGTAGATCATCTGCGCCGGCTGTACCTACGTGTTAACAAAGAGGATTCCAATACACGCCATCTTTGGTGGTAGAGATGGATGATTTGGAGTTGTAGATGCATCAACATAGCATCTGACCCCAGGAATGAGTGCGGGAATTTGGATGTTGGGCCTGTTCGTCCGAATGCTGGTTTCTTCCTGGACGCAGTGGGCAGTCTGGTTGAAACCTATAGCAGTGGTAGCCATACCTTGGGTATTGTGGTTGGCGTGCCATGGTAGTGCTGGTGCTTGTAAGTAAGGTCTGGTGATCCCTTTCTGTCGTTTGTGAGGGCTGCAACTTTGTGGGTGGGTGTTAAGGATCATTGAGCGCTAGGGTGGTGGCAGTTTGAGCTGCAACTGCATGGTGTACCTGCGAAGGTGTCCATGACTTTCGCCGAAAGCAAGTGTCATTTCGGGCCTTCTATAGGTACCACATAGTGATTAGGATTTTGTGAAATAAATCATTAGGGGTTGAATTATCAAGTATAGCCTGAATGGTTAGCTGAATTCCATCATTTTCCTGCGGAAGATTGTCAGTTCTAAGAGGTGGATCCATGGAAAACCAAACTACACGAGGTAATTGCCATTGAAAGAAGAGATAGGCATCATCTTCAACTACTCCACAAGCTGCATAGTGTTTGTCAATATGAGTGGAGTACCTTGCTGCACGGTCAGCAGTGGCGAGAGCCATTCGGATGAGTCTCCAGGTGAAGGCTTTAATGAGCGGTGATAAGTGTTTGCTCTTCCATGCTCGCTACAGGATGTTGTTTGCCTGTGGGTGGATGCTTCTTGATCCTTGCTCGGGTAGTTGGATGAGTTACTGCTGGCTGAGGTACCTGTAAACACTTTTAGTAGTGCACAGACCATTCTTAGAGGGAGTCCATCTCAGAATGTCGTGATGATCACTGTGTACAGGTTGAATATTAGTAATAGCCTGGAGTGCCTGGTCATAAAAAATATTGGCTATGAGGTCAGTATTCCAGGAGCGGGAATTAGGGAACCATAGGTCAGAAATAGTAGCAGGCAGGGGAAATGTTAGTAACAGGTAGAATCAAGTGGTCATGAATAGAGTGCCACAAAGGACACCAAGGAGTGGACCAAATGGAGCTATTACCTGCATGTAGTTGGTAGATTGATCGTGCGCAAAGATCCTTTTTAACCTGCAAAATAGACGACCAGAAAATGTATCGCGGCCCCGTGGTATTGGCAGTCCAGAAGGAACAATCGTGGTAGTATTTAGCTTTGAGAATAGAAGTAAGAAAAGGGTTGTTATTGGTAGCAATGTTCCAAGCAGCATGGATGAGAAGACTCTTATTGATAGTATGCAGGTCTCTAATTCCTAAGCCTCCATTTCCTTGGGTTGGCAAATATCTTCCCAAGACCTAAAATCAATGGGAGAAATGGGAGTATCGTCCTGAATACCAGACCACCAAAACTTCTTAATAATGGTATTAATTTTACCCACAAAGGTCTTGGAGAAAAGCATAATGGACATATAGTAGGCAAGAATAGAGGCAAGAACAAATTAGATGTAGGTGAACCTACCAGTATGATTAAGCTTGTTAGCTTTGATAGTGGTAGCTTAGCTCTGAACTTAGCAATAATGAATTCGTAGGCTCTATTTCTATCACTGTGGTTGAAGATAATGGGGTGACCAAGGTGCATGGTGTTAGGTTGAAGGTCAGGGACAGGGAAGATGTCCCTGATTTGGGCTCTGGTAGCACTGTCAACATTCTTGCTGAAAAGAATAGAGAACTTCTGGAGGTTAGGGGCTTGACCCAAAAGCGTACAGAAGTCATCAAGGATATTGCGAATCTTGGTAGCCTCCTACAGAGAGGCAGCACCACAAAGAATGAGGTCATCAGCAAAAAAAAAGGGAATGGATGAGAGGGCAACCAGGACCAAGGGTGATACCCAAAAGGTTAGAGTTGAGTAGTTCCTCATTGAGACGAATGGAAAGTTCATTAATTGCTACAACAAAAAGATAGGGCGAGAGGAGGCAGCCTTGGCGGATGTCACGCTGGGTGGAGAAGGTAGCAGTAGGCTCACCATTACCAAGGATAGAGAAGGTAGGTGTAACAACTCAGGTTTTTGTGCAACCTAAAAATATGAACTTTTTAAAAATTTTCCTGCAATGTGTGTTACATGTAGTTGCTAGGTCAAACCCAAGCCAAATCCCTTCCTTTCTCGACCTAACTACCAGACTAGGACGTCGTAATCTTGTGCACACAAATAGCTTAGTTGCATATTTGAGTGCCTTGAGTTGGTTCTTGTTGGAGTTTATTGTTTGATTGTAGGAATAATTAGCTAGTTGTTGGACCAAAACCCTAGAGCCAATTTAGGAAAATCACCCCTTCTTAATCCCTTGGTCAGCAGGCTGTACAGGCGTGCATGCTCTTGTGCCTAATTGTTTGGTAACGTGAATCACGTAAGTAGGCAGCCACCTAGGCATGCACGACTCAAGCCACCATGCAAACACTCTATCTACGTGTATATACACGTACAAATGCCCCAACCCTACCGGAGCCTAGCTCCTCTTCTGGCCCAGCACCAACGCAGCCCAACTCCACTCCTACTGCCCGCATGTGAGCAGCACGCGCACGGGAGAAGCCGTCGCCACGCTCGCAGCTCACGCAAGGAAACGACGTAGTACGCGGGGAGTGGAGTTGATCCTGGATGTGGAGGCCCGTGCCGATCGACTACACTGACTGATGGAGACTTGTACCACTACTACCTCGACATCGCAGGTGTCACATCAGCACCTTTTACTTAGAGAACCCTATTAGGCATTGCAAAGTAGATCTGCTAGCGCTTTACATTAACTCCTTTGCTAGAATATGTGATGCATGCTATTGCCTGAGCCTTGATTGCCTTGATTGAAACCACTTCACCCTGATTACCTAGCTCCGCGCTCACACTTATATATGCATGTCTGCTTGCTTGCATTTACTTCCATCATAATTACATATATTCCTTGTTATGTGATGTCTGATGGATGTTTGGATGATGTGGAAGGTGGATGGGATTTAGCCGTGAGGCACCCCCATGAGGTATAGGGTTTGATACGCGACGGGAGCGGTGAATCCTAAGTGGGTGGTGGTGATGTGAGGAGTTCTAGAGATATTTCCTTGCCCTCAACCTGATTCTTGGAGATACTGGCTAGAGTGAGAGGTTGTTGTGGTGTACGGAGTGCACCAAGGGTAGTTCCTGTGGCGGGAACACAGAGTCCTGGAGGGACGTCGTACGGTCCCCGAGGGGCATTGGGATGAGGAGTTTGTGGTTAGACCACCTCTGAGGGGTGGGTCTAGTGCTCTAGGGGCACACGGTCTGGTGGAAGGTGCTCGCTCTGGCCAAATTAAGGACTTTGTAGGTTGCAACCATAAATCATGGGTTACTTCCGTGCACACCACATGCTTACATGGGTGCGGCCCGTTGTCCAAAGTAGTGTAGGCGACCATCAGTCTCTGTGGGAGATAGTAGGCACGCGGTCTGTGGCCCTATGCAATTAGTGTTAGGAGGACGGAGGTTACTCCATGCTACCTCGATGACACGACCCCAACTTATATAGTGGCATCTATATATCTTCACCCTGGCTGGTAGGCAGGACTAGTGTTAGTTGACCTAGTTTGCGGTGGTGGTGTTCATCGTCGACAGTGGTCATGTGGGGGAAAATCTATATGTATAGCCGCGGTCTCGGATATGACCACTTACCTATGTGTAGGGTTCAGCTCACTAGCTTCTCTTGTGCTATGCTTCTCTCCCTCTGAAGCTAAGGTACGGCTTGAGGTCGATTAGACGAGGGGCGTGAGAAGGCCACCTCGTCGACTAGACTGAGAGACCGAGGGTGCTGTGAGGGATAATGAGTGATGACTTATGATGATGATGAGTGGATGGTGAGAATGAGATTGTGGTTTGGGATTAGAGAAGATTTATTATTACTTTTGATGCTACTTCTGCATGCGCTAAGGATACAAACCATAGCCAGACTATTAGGATCGCCAGATCCCTTTATTTTCTATTTTTCCACTAAAGCTCATCGGTGCTGACCATGGCATGCATACATCTGGCGGTGTATAGATTTCTTAATTTGCAGTGATGATTGAGATTAGTAGCTGGTTTTGTTCTGCACTCAAGGATGCCTCTGGATGGGAGATCACTAAGCTTCACTTCCACGATAGAATAACGGTATTTTGGTTGTTGTTAGCTATATTCAAATTATTGTAATATATATTTATTTGTGCACTCAGATGTTATATGACTCTGTAATCAGCTGTAAATTAGACGCCCGTGATAGCTGAGGTATTCTAGGACTATCACAGAGGGGCAAAAGGATAGGAGTTTTTATTTTGGAAATCCTGGTCTGCCACAGTAGGGGTGGAAATGCAGGAACGGATGAGACTACTGAAGTGAGACTGAAGGCCTAGACGGCTAAGAGCAGTAGTAATGAAATCCCAATGCATGTGTTGAAGGCTTTAGCTAAGTCAAGCTTAAGAAAGAACGCATGATTGAAACATTTTCCGATTGACTGAAACATGTCCTCGTAATGTCGGTGTGACTAGCGCTCGGACGTCCGGACGGACGCTCATGTTTGGACGCACGCGGCTGCTCTTCCTTTCCCGCATGTAGCGAGCAGACGACGTGGATCTCAGCTTGTTGTGGGGCCACTACACGGACATCGCGTCGTCGTTGACTCACCCGGGGCCACCACCTCCACGGGTGTCTGCACGCTCGTCGGGTAGAGCTTTCCCGCTGAACTCAAACTGCCACAGCGAAATGAAGAGAAGGGAGGAGAGTGAGAGGAGAGGAGAGGGTGAGGCGCGCCGTGTGAGAAAGGCACGAGGTAGGAGCCGAAGCCCTGCGGTAGGCCACTGCTGTCCAACAACCACTAACGTCATTGCAACAACTGATCTACTTTTAAAACATCCATGAAACATTTACAACATATGTCTGGAGACAAATAAAACACTTCAAATATATGTCTGAAACACTTGTAAAAACACCTAAAAACACTCGAAAAGCCATTGTAAAACATATACAACATCCAGATAAAACACTTGCAACAAATGTGCGAAACCTACACAACATCCAAATAAATACACTTGCAAAATATGTCTAAAAACAGATGAAACATTTGGAACAGACACTTGCAACATACGTGTATAGCCATTGCAATAAATGCAACATCCTGATCTACTTTTGCAATATCCATATATGAATTGCAATATACCTCTAAAATATCTGAAACACTTGAAACATACGCTTGCAACATGCGCTGGTCAGGGAGACGTCAATGGCCCAGCATACACCCAGGCGCAGGCCTCTCCTTCCGACCAACGAGCGAGGTGGATGGGGGCGCAGACCTCCCTAAGCGCAGGCGCAAGCTTCACCTACCTTCCCTTCAATGATGGGTGCAGGTGCGGCGTTGCCGCACTGGAGAAGGTCACGGCATGCGGGGTGCGCTGCCTACGGCGAGCGGCCCCGGCTGGAGAAAGCGAGCGGCGCTATCTTTTTTGGGTGAAGAAATAGACTGAAGCAGCGATACAGAGTGCAGGCGCGCTGTAACACCTCATGTGTTAAGCATTGCATTAAGCATTTCAAATCATGAACACAAGTATCATCTTGCATTCATTATCACATGTAATGTAAGTGCAACAGTGAAATGAAACATGAATGTTGCAATTGCTTGTATACATATAACTATGACATGATTATGCTTGTTATGCTATTGATACATGTTTGATTATTAGTGCAAATCATTTAGAAATGTTTAGCTTAAATTTTGGTGCAAGTTTGGTATTCAAAATTTCCCCAAATTTTGCTTTTAAAAATATTCTAGAAAGATGGAATTTTGATTTAAAATGGGCTTTGAATCTCCATTTCAAAATTTGTTTGGAATTTCAAAATGTGCCCTAAAGCAATGTTGTAGAGAATTAAATTTTGAACAACTTTTGTTTTGGGGTCAAGTTTTGAAAATGTCTTTTTCCACTTCAAAAATTTGAATTTTGAACTGTTAGTAAAATTTGGAATTTGAATTGGAAAAGAAGGGCTTTTTCTTGCTTCTGGGCCACGCGCTCCAATTCTGGCTCAACAGCTGAAGCCGGCCCGCTCCCTCCCGCGCGCCTGCCTCCGCACTCACCCCGCACCCCGCGCGCCACGCCCGACCGCGCATAGGCGCCACGCGCCCCGTGGCCGCCATGCACCGGCGCCGGCGGCACCTGGCCGCTCGGTGGCCCCCGCGCGCGCCCTCAAGGCGCCCAGCGCCGCGCTCTGCCTCCCCACTCGCTCCATTTCTTCCTCCTTCGCTCCACCGCAGCAGCAGAGCAAGCCAAGCGGCTCTCCTCCGCCACCGCCCGCACGCGCGCTCGCCGGCGTTGCCCGTTCCGGCCACTGCAGTTCACCGCCGACGCCTCCATCTTCCTCTGAGCTCTGTCTCTTCCTCGCGCAGCCCGCGCTCGCATAAGCTTCTCGTGGTAAGGCCCCCTTCGACGGGCATTACTCGCCGGAGCATGGCCGAGCTCGCCGGAGATTTCCGCTCCGTGGGCTCCTCCTCTCCGCCCCACCTTCTCTCCTTTCCTTGCGCGCATCTTGCTCGCCTCGGCTCACCGGTGCTTGAGCACCCTTTCTGTGACCATCTCTTAGCCGGGAATGGCCGGCCGGTGACCACCCGCGCCGCCGCTCCGCCATGCACGGCGGTGATCGGTCTCCCGAGCTGCACTGGCCACCGCGCGTGCACCATCGAGTTCGTGGGGTTAAGGTGGTCATCTGGGTGACCTTGGCCTGGTCGGAGACATCGTCGTCGGGGAGATTTCGCCGGTTAGCGCCGCCCCGTCTCGGCCTAGCTGACGGGTGGGGCCGGTTGACCCGCGGACCCCAATTGCCAGCGCCTGCGGGTGCACTGCACCGGGTGCACCTAGCATTTTCAGCGGCTGATTTTAAAAGGAATTTGGAAAATGGATTTTCAGAAATTATGTAAATACTTTGGAAAATCATAACTTGCTCATTTTGGCTCCAAAAATGGTGAAATAAATTTTGTTGGGATCCTCATGACTAGATCTATAGCTTAAAATTGTTGTATGTTGATTTTGTGATACTTTTCTATGGAGCTTTATTTAATTCTTGTAATTGCTGTTTTGTTAAGAAATGCATAATAAATCATAGGGAGCTCAGAAAAATATGATTCCAAGTTTGTTATTCTTCTTATGTGATGCACTTTGTATGAAAAATATATGTCATGCATATTCTGTAGAAAAATTTGGAGGTGTAGTTCAAGTGCCTTTATTGGCTGATTTTTGTTATTTTTGCTATAGAGCAAACTTTGTATAAAACATGCATATGACAAATTTTGCATAGTGTTTATTTACTGTGTAGAACCTAGGAAAAATACTAAATTTGTTGTTTGATACTTTTCATAATACAAAGTATTTTCATGCTCATTTATAGGTCATAACTTGTTATTTTTGTGTAGGCTGTTTTACTTATCCAAATCCCATGAAAATTTTATGGTAGGCTACTTAGAGTAGTACTATGCTACTGTAATTTTTGTAGGTTTTTCTATGCACTAGAAATATAGGTTGCTGTTGTAACCCTAGTTTAAATCAAATATGAAATAATATTCTTTATGGATAATTAGTTTAATAATGAAGCTTTGGTGTATCTTTGAAGCACCAAATCACTTGCTGGTGTTGCTTGACAAGTTAATGTGGTTGTGTTGTAAAGTGTAGTAGCACTCATGTTAGGGTTATATGCTAATTAGCAAAAAAGATGAGAATTATTAGCAGAAGAGAATGCGGTAGATGATATGCATTAGTAATAATTGATCTTGGATGATGTTGACTACCTTGTAGAATACTTTTATCTTTATGCCACCCAATGAAGTATTAATGTGTTCATCTGCACATCATGTCATCATGATCATCGCATGCCATCGCATCCGATGCATCGTTTGCATATTTGCTTATACACTTGTATCATACAGGATCGCAGGAGGAAGCACTAGTAGCAGTGCAAGAGGAACAGACTGGGTCTGATCCATAAGAAGTTCAGGCACAGGAGGTGTCCGAGGTAGACGAGCAAGAAGAGGATCTAACTGAGTGTGTGGACCACCAACCTAGTTCCTTCGAACGAGGCAAGCTCCGGAGCATTCTAAGTCTCCTACTTTATAAAAGCAATTCTATATATATATATATGAGTTTATATATTGTTACATTAAGTTACAGTAGTTGAGTAAAACCGTTGATGCATTTATTACTATCCTTGCCTACCTGACGATATTCTTACCCTGATAGGTTTAGGATCGAAAAAACTGCTTAGCCCTGCTTAGACCGGTAGCGATCGGTGATTTTCGGTCACCTACAATTATAGGTGGTTACTGGAATGCTTTAGCTATGGAATTGATGAAATCCTGAAAATAACCATGTGTTGATGGATAATTGGAGACCGAACAGAAAAGTTGGAGACAAATAGACAGGGTTCTGGGGTGCTATTAGTTTCCGTCTGTGTCGGTTAAGGACCGATCGTTGCCTGTCCCTCTTGTCATATTGAATGCATGCCTCACATTTAGCTGGCCGAATAAAGTACCTTTCGACCGTGAAGCTAGTGACACTTTTTGGACCGGGATAAACTCGGATTGGCAGACTGGTGTCGAAGGGGGTTAGACGAGGACGTGAAGAGTGAGCCCAATGTGCGTTCTAGCAGTCGAGCGGTCCCTGGGTAGTGCGGTCCATGATTGTTACCCCGCGATGTTTACCTAAAAAGTGTTATTGGTGATCTGTAGCTCACTTTAGCGGGTGAGTGTGGTTTGTGTGAGGAATAAATCACCAGCTGGTTAGGAATCGATTCGAATCGTCATCGCTCCTAGATAGTTAGCACTTGACTTGAGTTACGACATTGTAGTAATGATGATGGAACACTGATGGTTATATAGATGATGTTGGAAATGCTAAATTCAAGTGGTAATAGGATGTTATTGGTTAATCAAGTGATTGCTATAGTATAGGTGCTTACCTAGCTTGATAGGTTGTAATAAAAATAATGCAAATTACTTAAAATAGTTTAGTCATGATAGCTTATGCTTTTCGCAAATGAGTCAGCTAGTCCACTAAAAGAAAGTCTTGCATCCTCCTTGGTGTCACATTATTTTGGTTTAAGACGGGTAAGTTTAGCTGAGTACTTTATCGTACTCAGGGCGTTGTTCCCATTATTGTTGCAGATGGTCAGATATACTACGGCTATTGTATCAACTGCTTGTATTCGGTGATGGGCGACAACTAGGAACAAGGGGAATGGTCACTCCGTATGTCTTACTTAATGCTTTTGTGGGAAATGACTATCTCCTAGCACTGTAATTAAACTAAGTGTGTGTGGTTTATGAAATATTTAGCTTCCGCTATTTTATCTTGAACTTGGTTTGTAATAACTTTATGTTCTAAACTTCGATGTATTCAACTGTCGTTGCGAACTTTATGTAATATGTGACTGTAACTGTTAAACTTGTATGATCTTAGTTGGTATATTGGTTGGTTTAAAATCCTTCATGGTTTCACGGACTACCGGGTTATACGGGCTTAAGTTTGTTAAATTATCTGTTTCGGCAGATGATTTTCTTACTTAATTTCGTATAATTAGTCGGTTCTATTACACGCACAAAGTAGTAAGGCAGAGTGCGGGCACGCAAAGCAGCAAGGTAGAGTGCGGACGTATGATATTCGGACGGACGGACATCCACATCCTATCATTATTGTTGATTGAAACATTGTCCTCGTCATGTGTCTCAGTGTGTCTCGGATAGAGTTACACTATACATTTTCAATGGTAAGAGCATCTCTAAGAGACTCTTTATATTCTTCCTAATTCACAAGAATAAAGATTTTACTGAAACAATACCCTCCAACAGCCTCTTCAATTGGATATTCAAATATAAACATCATCTATTCCGAATTTCTCCCTAGCCAAAGATGAAGAGCGAGAATGACTCTCTATACTGTGCACAAGATATAGAAGACTTATTGGAGGATACAAAGATATAGAAAGCGATTTTTACTCAAATGACTCTCTAAATGATGATTTAGAGAATATATTCTCTCCGTTCAAAATTATAAGTCGCTTTGACTTTTTGGTACATCCATTTTGCTATGCATCTAGATATAATAATATGTCTATCTAGATGCATAGCAAAATGGATGAATAAAAAGTCAAAGCGACTTATAATTTAGAACAGAGAGAGTATTTTAGAAAAAATACTGGAGATGTTTTAAGAGTTAAAATGCAACTTCTAGATATAATTGTATCATGTACTTCCTCCAAACCTTCTTACACGTCGTTCTCATGTATCGAAAGGTCAATTGTACTCAATTTGACCATTATATACAATATATTACTAATATTATAGTGTGTAATAAATATCTTTAGATTTATTATTAAAATATTTTACAAAACATTTATTTAGATATATAGATGTTACTAATATTTTTTATAATTTAGTTAAACTTAAAAAGTTTGATATGCATGAAAATATAGAGAACACTTAAAAAAGAACGAAGGAAGTATGCTCATATGTAAGATATTGTTTTATTTATATATTCTCTCTCTTGTCAAGAGAGATATGCCTCTTGTGTATTGGATGTGCAAAGAGTTTGGCTCTTCTTTTTGGGCTAGTTATGTTGCGCCTCTCTATCTCTACTACGTCATATCTAGGTCCCGTTTGGAAGAGCTCTGCTCCCTAATTTTTCAGCCCTGGTCCTTGATTCTTCGATAGAGTGATTCCACTGGATTCCTAAGAGGGAGCAGGGTGATTCTTTGCTGATCCCCACCAAAATATAACAGGGAGCTGGTGAGAATCCGAAGAAGCAGGTTTTTTCGTCTCGCTCGCTTGTATACAGAATAGAGTGATTCACTTGGATTCCCTGAAGAAGCTGGGTCGTTTTTTGCGTTTGGCAGCCGGGTGAAAGTCCCTAGTTTGATTTTGGCTAATTGATGAAACCTAAGTACTAATCACATGTGCTTGAGTGTGGATAGCAAAAGGTGATTGGTACACTCTTAAGTGATGGCAAGATACATGTTGATCATGATGACTTGGTGCCATACTTGGAGAAGAAGAGAAGAGGCAAAATCCTATGGAGCTCAAGGCAAAGGTATAGATATGATTTGCTTTTGGTGATCAAGACATCATAGAGGGTGTGATCACACTTAGGATCGCTATCCGTACTATAAAGAGGAAAATTTTCGGGGCTATTGATCACTTAAGTGCCAATTGATCTAGTGGAGAGCTAACTTAACGCCTCGAAAATGATTGTGAAAATGCTAACACACATGCACATGGTGATGTACACTTGGTGATGTTAGTACGTTTGCGAAGACGGTGGAGTTTGAGCGGTAGAGATGGGTTTGGGGCCCTTTCTCCCTCTCGCCGAGCTTGCGAGGCGGGATTCAGCGCTTTTTGTGGAAGTGAAACGCCTATTTTCTACTACGCTGGAGGCGGAGCTTATCTCTAAGTCATCATGGATAGAAACGGAGACGAATGACGGTCACTGGGGTGACCGGACGCTGAACCGGACGCGTCCGGTCAGTTCTTCCCGCGTGCTGCGAACGTACGCACCGGCACGTCCGGTCAATTGCGGGACCGGTGCGTCCAATCAGGCGCCAGAGGGACAGCGAACGCAAAGGGTTGATCGGACTCGGTGGCGCGTCCGGTCGTGTGTGGGTGCTTACTGGAATCGACCGGATGCTGGCACTGTGGCGTCCAGTCAATTCAAGCAGCGCGTTCGGTCGCATGGTCAACTGTAACACCTCAGGTGTTATAGTGGCTAAATAACCTGCCATGTCATCATATTGCACCGCAAAAGCATCCATGATTAGGTCAACTACGATATGCATCCACTAAAATGAGTTTACATTTTTAGGTTGGATGTGCTTCTCAGTGGTGTGATTCGAACCGAAAACCCTAATTTCGAATGTCACCGCAAATACTTAGTTTATGCCCTGCATGATTTGGGGTGTGTGACTGTGTTACACACTAGTGCCAAGTGTAGGGTATGAACTCAAGTCCAACTCATAAAATGGAGCTTCAAGTTTGAGTTTGAATTGGAATCCAAAACTTGTCGCAAGTTTTCCAATTCGAATTTGAATTCAAATTTGGGGAATTATTAAAAGAGTTTCAAAAGTCAACTTGGTCAACCAAGAGTGGCATTTGGTAATACATATGATGATTGACTAAATGATGCCCTTGGGTGATGGTTTGATCACTAATAATCACCAATTAAAATAGCAACAAGTTTCAATTTGAAATTCTTCCGAAAACCCTAAATTTCAAAACCCTGATTTTACCCCTTTTGAAATAATTCAAAATCTAAGTAAAATTTGGGAAAAAGTTTAAAACCAAGTTTGTAGATCTTTTCAAGGGCTACAACTTTCGTGTTTTGAGTTTTCAAAGTTTTAGTGTAAAATGTGGAGTAATTTTGAAAAGAAGCAAATTTTAAATTTGACCCATTTTCATCCCCAAACTCAAATTTCAAAATGGAGGCAGAATTTGAAAATGGTTTGAATAGAAAAGTTGTAGTCTTGGTTAGTTGTATAACTTTTGTGTTTGGAGTTTTTGAAGTTTCAATATAAAATTCAAAGTAATTTCTAAATTACCAAATTCCAAAAAAGTGTCCCCTTTTGATTTTAAATTCAAATTTTGAAATCCATTTCGAATTTGAAAAAGTTTTCAACATGAAACTTGTAGGGCTTGAAATGCTGAAGATTTCATATTTTGAGAATTTTTCATGTTGCTACTTGATTTTAGGATTAATTTGGCAAAAACAGTTTGAATTTGAAAATGGGGGGAGTGCTACAGTGCACCGGCGGATCAGGGCAATGCAGCACGTGGCATGGACGCCGGCGAGACCCGCCGTGGCCGTCAGTAGCTCCTAGACCTCGCCACACTCCTCTACTTCGTGTTGCCCTGCTATTGATCAGCTTCTCCTATATAAATGACCGACGTCGTCGTCGTTTTCCTTTTCCGCCACCATTGCCGACGAGTTCACCCGCTGGTGAAATTCACCGCCGTCCAGCCATCACCATCCTCTCCATCTCTCCCAGAGCACAGCCATGTTCTTGTGCTTCTCCTGAGTTAGCTCGCAGCCGCTCGTATAGCCCCCACAGCTCTAACCGCCACCGTCTTCCTCGGGTTTGGCAAAGTGCTGCCGCAGTCCACCTTGTCGTGGCCAGCCATCTCCACCGCCTCTCAGCGCTTGCCAGCTATTCCACTGCACTCGCGGTGAGCTGTTGATGCTCCCCATACCGTTATTTTAGTCGCTATCGGCCTTGGTTACCGGGACGACGGGCACCGCGGCCACCGTGCTGCCATGGCCAGTGAGGTGCTCCCTCCGGGGGGTTTGTGGCCGTGTGAGATGTCTGAGGGTGTTCGCGGTGTCGCGTAGGTCATGTTGGTCACGTTAGTTGGGCACGGTCTTGTCACCGGCGCCGTGGTCGCCGGCCGGCCGCCGTGCGGGCATGGCCGGAACCGCGGGAGAGAGAGCGAGAGAGGGAGGAGAGGGATGACAGGCGGGGCCGCCGTGTCAGCCAGAGGGAGTGTGAGGGCGAGTGCGCGCGCGGGCAGGCCGCGTTGCTGGGCCAGCTCGGTCTGCTGGGCTGCGCGAGCGCGCGGGCAGGCCGCGCTGCTGGGCCGAGCTGAAGAAAAAAGAAGAAGTCGGCCTGTGCTGCGATTTTCGTTTTTCCTTTTTCAAAAAAAATGTAAATAGTAGTAGTATTTGTTTATTTCAATAGAATTTTTGTAGAGCTCCAAAATTAGTGAAAATTTTTGTGTAAGCTTTTCAAGGTGTAAACTATTTAGGAAAAATATTAAATGCCAATTTTGATTACTTTTTGCAAGTTAATTAATTAGCTCAATTAAATATTAAATGCAACTTCCAGGAATTTTAGTAATTAAAATATTAATCCAAAAATCATGAAATTTGTTTTGACACTGTTTTAGGCCATGCTTAATCTATAGAAAAAGTTTAAGCTCAATTAGATGAAGTTGGTTTTATTATTAATTTATGCCTTAATTAATTAAGTGTTTAAATAAATGTTAAATTGATAACTTTAAGTGTTGTGTGCTCTTTTGATTGAGTGATGACCTTGGGTCGCTGATTTTTGGTGATCCTTGGCACCTTAATTACTTGGTTGAGCTCGTTAGTAGTATGTTCTTTAAGAAGCGTTAGTGTTGCTTAAGTAATCGTTGTTAGTTAGTAGGTTCTTTTGTTTTACAACTGTACCGCGAAGGAAAGTTGTACTCAAGTTATTAACCTTGGCATGTCATCGTTAAGCATCATGTTTATCACCGCATCATGTTGAAACATGTCATATGCTCGTATAGTTCCCGCTTTCGAGGAAGTCGACGTTGAGCAAGCCTTCGGAGAAGAGCAGTCGCCGGTGGGTTCTGGACCGGACGTCGGAGTTGTTGAGCCCGAGCCAGTCGTCTCGTTTGAGCAAGGCAAGCCCCGATGCATTTAAACTCTTCCTTGAGTTTTATGAATCTTTATCATTTATACTATGGTTTATTGCATTAAGTAATTAGGAGTTGAGTGATAACCCAATTGCTGCATTATCATCCTTGATTATTACGATATCACCCTTGGTACCTGTTTTATGTACAAATGCATAGTATGCTTCGCCATGCTTATTAAGTTAGGCTTTTAAAATGAAATGCTTATATGGCCACGATGGCATACTTGATGAATATTGAAATGTAAGAATGAACTTGAAAGATCGGGCGGGTGGTTTGGCCACTGCTAACTTGCATTGGGAAATGAGTCTCAATGTAGTGTTTTCGCCTTATCAGTTAAGGACCATACGTTGTTGGCCCTCGAGTCATGGAGTTTTTATTAGTACTAGCTATGTACCCATGTTGGGTAAGCCTTACTTCGGCTATTCCATTACGAGAACGTCTAACCTCGCATTGGGAGTGGAGAGATAACGAGAGTAGTATGTACCCTCGGGGCTAGAATTGGACCGGGTTCGAGGAGTACTGTGCTCTTGGGTGGCGATAGACACGTTCTGGTTTTGGGTTACTTGGGTAAGAGTTGATATATGGAAGATTTGGTTCTACATATGTCGTGTGGTTAGGAAGCCCCAGCTGGGTAAATCAAGCGGTTCGAATTGTCGTTACTCCACGAGAAATGAGTCTTGGCCTTGCACCAACATCGTAGTTAAGAAATGGAATTGGAAGAAAGAATAAGAAAGATCTTGATGAGAATTACTTTGATCTAGATTAGGATCACTTAGAATTGGTTAATGAACCATTAATGATGAAAATAAAATAGTGAAGGTAAGGTCTTACTTTAGTAAGCTTTTCTGCAAAAGAAATTTTGATACCCGTACCTTGATTCCCTAAAGCTAGCATGCCCTTGAAGTCTTTTTCTTAGTCGGGTAAGTCTTGTTGAGTACTCCCGTACTCAGGGTTTGTTAAACCCCTGTTGCAGGTGCAGTGCATGAGCAAGTCTGCTTTGAGCCTTGCTGCATGACCGTTGTTGTTGAAGAAAGTGACGACGAATAGGCTATGTGGCCTCTGGGCAAGGCACCTCATTTGCGTGTTGTAATAAAGTTACTACCGATACTTCCCTACTACTGGTTTGTAATAATGTTACTTAAGGTTTAAAATTTAGAAACTATGGTTTGTAAACTTAAGTTATTGTAAGACTTCCGCTACTTTACTCTGATGGTATTTTGAATAAACTGTTGTAATATTGCAATACTCCTGTAATTGGATCCTGTTCGGAGGAAAGCGGACCTTTTAGGTTATGAGGAACATAAGTACGCCTATCAGAGGTCACTATGACAATGACAAGTACATGTGGGCCATCATAATTAGGAGGTTTTGTGACATCAACAATGCGAATTGTGGCAACCGGACGCCGAGGCGCGTCCGATCAATTTTGATCTGTGCGTCCGGTCACTCTAGTGCATGAACGAGTACATTTAAGTGACCATTACGATCGAACGAACGAGATTCAAAGTGAGACACGTGGCGTTCATCGGGAAGGCGCGCAAGCGCGACCAGACGTTGTGACCGCGTCCGGTCACAACATCCAGCGCGTCCGGTCAGTACGCAGGCAGCAACAACTTGTCCCTAATGGCTCTATTCTTTAGGGCTGCTTATAAATATGTGTTTGACAGGTTTGGAGAGCTCTCTCTTGGACATTTTGACTCTCTAACATTCTCTTGAGCTAAGCACATCCCCCCACTCATCTCCCTTGCTTGATTGACAAATCAAAGTGAGTTTGAGTGATCTCAAGTGCATTTGCTTGTGAGTTTGCATCTAGTTGGCACTTGGGTGAGCATTGGCTGCAGAATTCTTATTACTCTTGGTGGTTACCGCCACCTAGATGCTTGGAGACAGCGAAGGAGTTGTGGCAAGAGTGGTGCTTGTTCTTAGCCACCTCCCAGTGATTTGTGAGGGGTGTTGTGCCTTCCCCGGCGGAGTGTGTCATTGAGTTACCTCACTTGCGGTAGGTTCTTGCGGTGCTCTTGGGGAGCTTGGCTTTGAATTACCATTTAGCCGCCGAACCACGAAGTGGTGGTCGACACAACGGGGACGTAGCGTGCCGGCAAGCATGTGAACCTCGGAAGAAAAATTGTGTCACCTTTGTGATTGATTTCTTGGATTTTTCCCGGTGATTGGTCTTCATATTGTTGTGATTGGTTCATTCCTCGACGCGGCAGTATAAAGATCACTTACCTCTCTTTTACATTCCGCAAACTAGTTGTAACAAGCTCTTTAGTGTAATTAGTTTTGAGAGCTTGTATTTTATTTGCTAGTGTAGCTTGTCACCTAGTTGAGCTCTTTAGTGTAGCTAGCTTGTGAGAGCTCGTAGTGTCTTAGCCCTTGATTGTTATAGTGATTATAGTTACTAGAATTATTGGATAGGTGGCTTGCAACCCTTATAAAGCTAGAGCAAAATCGTATTTCGCCATTTGTTATACTAACCTCTTGCTCTAGTGAGTTTGTAGAATTTTTAATAGGCTATTCACCTCTCCCTCTAGCCATATTTGGACCTTTCATCGGGGGTGATTCTCTTCGAGAATCTACTCCATAGAGAGCTCCCAAACGGCCCCCTATACTAGCTTAGATTAGAGGTAGCCATACAGGTTCCATAAGTATGTTTTGTTTTGTTTTGTTTTGTTTTGTTTTGTTTTGTTTTGTTTTTCGTATGCACTCTTCTATATGGTATTTAATACTAATAACTTGAGCTGGCCATCGAAGCTGCCCTAAGTCATTTTTGGTCCTTTTTTTTGCATCAAACAAGAGCTGACAATTGGAGCCTCTAAATTATTTTAGTTTTGCTTTTTAGCTAGCATTAGATAGATACAGATTATGTGCTGATTTGTCAAAAAGATGTTAAAAGAAAAAAGAAATGAAAAGAAAAGGGAAAAATGATGGTATGGGCTTTTATTTAGTGGCCCATCTAAAAGCCCCATTAATTCAGCCCAAACCCACGTCTCGCCACACCCATAGGCCTCGTTTCTTTACCCTAACACTGCGCCAGGCACACAGCCTCACATCCGCCGCCGTTTCTTCATCTTATCGCAGCGCCGGCGCTCCATCTTCTGCTCCTTCCCCCACTCGCGCTCGGCACGCAGGCGACGGAGGCGGCGCTCAGGCTCGGGCTCTCAGCGACGGCGGGGCAGTCCCAGGCTCGGCGGCGGCGTCAGCGGCTCCCCCTCCCGCCTCTCGCCCTCGCCTCCGTCCTCCGCACACCGGCCGGCGACCCTGCGTACGCACCTCCCGCTCCCCTCCCGCCTCCGCTGGACCGTCGACGGCGCCCGGCCCCTGCGGCTGCCCTGCGCGCCGCGCGCGGCCGGCGGGCAGCGGGAGCCAGCAGCCGCTGCTCCACCAAGGCGGTCGCGCCGCTTTGGGAGCGCTTATGCCCCATAGCGAAGGGCTACCCGTCCGCTTAGCGCTTCAGCGCGCTGAAGCGTGGGCTTAGTGCCGCTTTTTGGATCCCTGATTTGTTCTGTACCTTTGTTATGTTGTTGTGTGTAGCATTTGGTTTTAGTTTCAGGCAGTTCAAACTAAGATTGGGGCTTTGTGGAATTTTAGCTTCACCTCTGGCTTTCATACCATTTTTTTTTTGTATCACCGTCATATTGGGTTCTGTTAATTAATATTATCTCAGTTTCTTTGGTAATAGTAAAAATGGTGGCCGTTGCAAATGAAGAGGCCTTGGCCCATGATGAAGACATCATGGATGATGTTGATTCTGATGTTGAAGAATCGGACTCAGAAGATGATTCAGGTGAAGAAGCTCAGGCTAAGCCTTCAGACAAAGCTATATACAACAAGGAGGCTATTCTTGAAAAACTTGAAGACATAGCCTGGCCCAAGAATGTGGACTGGATGCACAAGCTCACTATTGAGCATGATCAGGGGGAGAAAGTTAATGTGAATGATGATCTTGCTCGCGAACTTGCGTTTTACACCCAAGCTTTGGATGGCACAAGGCAGGCCTTTGAGAAGCTGCAGTCGATGAAGGTCCGGTTCCTCAGACCAACAGATTACTATGCTGAGATGGTGAAGACTGATGCACACATGCACAAGATCAAGGGGAGGTTGTTGTCGGAGAAGAAGAGGATCGAGGAGGCTGAGGAACGGAGGAAGGCTAGAGAGTCCAGGAAGAAAGCAAAGGAGGTTCAGGCTGAGAAGAAGAAGGAGAGGGCTAAGCAGAAGAAGGAGCAGATTGAGTCAGTCAAGAAGTGGAGGAAGCAGAGGCAACAAGGGGGATTCACTAAGGGAAATGATGATGTGCCAGACTTTAATTTTGAAGGAGAAGAAGGATTTAAACAATCAAAGAAAAAGAGGCCTGGTGTTTCTCCTGGTGACAGGTCTGGTGGTCTTGCTAAGCGAGGTAAAGAAGGAAAGAACAGGAGGGCAAGGGATTCCAAGTTTGGGCATGGTGGTCGTAAAGGGCTGAAGAAGCAAAACACTGCTGAGACCACTAATGATTTCAGAAGCTTTAACCAGGGGGGTGAGTCTCAGAACAAGAAGAGAAAGAGGTTTTGAACTGTTGACGGATATTTTAAGAATCTGGGTGAGTCTCAAAACCAGAAGAGAAAAAAGTTTTGAACTTTTATCGTTATTGCTATTCTCGTTGTGGCATTATTTTGTTATGGTGTGTGCCAGAAGCAAAAATTAGCTAATATTAGTCGGGGGAGCAGTCCAAACACAAGACTTAATGTTTTGCTTTTATCTGGTGATGGTCTTCTTTTATCGTGGAATGCAGATAAATTTTACCCCCGCTGAATGTATACTCAAAGTTGCTGCTGTTCTTCCTGTTTGTTTATTCCTTCTGTTCTGCATTTTGTTTGGGCTACTATGCATGTGTAGGTTGGGTTAAAGGGGTGATAACATTGCCTTTGTCGGTGAGTCACATCTCCCTTTATCAATTTTGATGATATACAGTTTCCTCACTGCACCGACTGCGATGCAGCATAAGAGTGTTTCCTCACTGAATCTGATTGTGATAGAACTTTAGAAATGTTCATCCTGACTGCTATGGGTGTTTGCATGCATCTCAGATAACATATCAAATATTTGGGTTGTGCATGTGGAATTACTTGTGCATTAGTTGTGACATACTTGTACATTTTATTTAATGAGCTATACTGTTTGCCAAACAAACACATCCATATTTTGCAAATTGCTCCTTGTCTGGTGATAATTGCCTAGTACAGTGTCATGCCATTGTGAATATTTGTCACAGAACAATAGAGTCCCCCTGGTCCCTGCACACCCACACCCAGACCCAGATATTAGCTGCCTTTACGAGTTTGTTAAATTGCCTTTTGATCGTGTTCAAGTGAAAATACTGATGGCTGCCCCTTTCAGGCTTCAGGAATTGTTTTTTTTTGTCTGTCTTTCTTATGAGTTACTCCTAGACATGTAGTAATTCGAGGAAGTTTTTTTTTTTCATCCTCCAAAACATCAAGATTACAGTTGCTTTACCAAACTGTTAGTTGCTCTAAGCCATACAAAGATTGCAAGTAAGATTGTTTTAGCGCATTTGTGAATCGACCATGCTTCTTTTTATCATTTGCTTCCTATTAGTATACAAGTTTGGGTACTCCCTTGCACAGCCTGCAGAACATTTTACACATGATGGTGTAGGAAAGGTTTTGAAAAGTAGTTGGATAAGGTGATTGTTTTGAGTCAGTCCTTCATGCGTCATCCTGCGTCTGGATTTCTCATTGAGAATTTGTTGCGCCACTGGCTTGTCTGGATGAACACACTGGAGACAGTGAAATACAGATACTTTTTTTTTTTCCTTTCGAGGTAACTGTCAGCTGCAACCAAGCTGATGGACCTTACTCTCTGTTCCTTGTTCTCATTCACTTGAATTTGTGAATTTGTGGTTTTGTTCTCTTCATGATCCCAATAGTGCCCTGATCCAATAAAATGCTCTTGAAAAATCTATAGCAGGCAACAGACATGCCAATGTGTCCAGCATTCCTGCCAGTGTATCTGAACCTGCACAACAAAGATACAAGGGGTGTTTGAATATCAGGATAAAAGTTAGCACATCTTGTGATAATGGGTTAATTAAACATTAAAGCCCATTAGCTCTTATTAGCTTATAATTAGCTCATGTTTAGTCCTTTTATTTTGCATCCAAAATCTAGGGCTAATTGTTAGCTCACGAGATTCAAACACCCACTGAGCTGAGCTGGTAGGACATGTTTACTAGAAACCATGAATTATGTTTTATATGTTTTGGTGCGGCTGACATGGACATCCGCATCGGTAAAATCGTTCCTGTTTATTTGCTCCATATTTCTCCATCAGTATTTGGTTCTTGTTTCCCGGCGACGGAATCGAAATCGTCTTGTGTGGACAGAAATTGTCTCTTGATTTGTGTAATGATTGTTCATGATTAAGGGGAATGACGGAAGGAAAGCAACACCCACACCACCCCCCGGCGGGTGGGTGGCGTGGTTTAATTTTGTTGATCTGTTCTCATCTTATTCAGACCCAAAGTAAGGAAGGTCAAACACTGTCAAGAATCAAGATCTCTTTCTTAATACTGATTCCTGTTCTGTGACCTGCACGCTTCTTTGTGTTCCATTCCGTGTGATGACTCAATAAACGTGCTGAGTACCCTGAAAATCTAGGTAAACATGTTCCACTACAAGGAGCCGTACGTGTTATGCTCAGTCAGTTCGCACAGCTTATTATTATTAGCTTAGCTACTTATAATAACCAAAGGAAAATTGTGAATTTGGTGGGGGCATCGGTCGAGTTTCCACACTGGTAGAATAATATAAGATGGACATACTCCTGTAAGCTTTTTTTTTTATCCAAAACTCCTGTAAGCTAAGCTAATCACTGTACACAAGGACTGAACTGAATGAACACCGTACCAGAGTGATTATTTAAGGTCTAGGGTGGCAACTGAGTAGAGCTACTAATCACTGTATCCCCGGACATGTATGTATAGCTTTAGTCGGATGGCTAGCTATTGTAAATTACTAGTATTAATTAAGGTTTGAAAAGTTGGCAACTGAATAAGAAGATAATTTATGGATAGATTTGCGTGGCATATGGAGACAGAGCGAGCACATGCGGCGCCTTGCAACCATTGCTGCTGCCTGCTACGAACTCCCGTCGTCGTCCTCACCTAACACCTACACCCAGCTGCCAGCCCATGGAAACGCCATGGCCTTATTTATTTAGTTCCAGAGTGTAAAGTTTTAGGGTGTCACGTCGGGTGTTATATGGAGTGTTGTATAGGGTGTTTGGATATTAATAAAAAAAAACAAATTACAGAATCCGTCAGCCGCGAGACGAATTTATTAAGCGTAATTAATCCGCCATTAGCACATGTGTTACTGTAGCACTTTTTAGGTTTAAAAGATTCGTCTCGCAAATTACACGCAATCTGTGTAATTAGTTATTTTTTAATCTATATTTAATACTCCATGCACGTGTCAAACATCCGATGTGATAGGGCGTAAAGTTTTAAGGTAAAAACTAAACAAGGCCATATATATATACATATATATATATATACATATATATATATATACATATATATATATATATATATATACATACATATATATATATATATATATACATACATATATATATATATATATATATATATATATATATATATATATATATATACATATATATATATATATATATATATGCAAATCCAAGCTTGTCTCCCTTACTCAACCCAATACATGTCAGTATGTCACTATAAAGAGTTGGTGGCCGATGATATGATGTACCTGTAGCGGTTTTTGTTTGATTCAATCCAATGAAGTTCAAGTGAATGAAAGAGCCGTAACAAAAGGATCGGATATGTACGTTGCATTATTTAATTATTAAATTAACAAGCAACAGTACTTACACCCCTAATTATGATTTACACAACTTTACATAACAACTAGCTAGTGTCTTGTAAAGGGAATGCAAAGGGTATAGTATTATTGCACCAACTACTAATAATATTAACTAGTACTACGTAAAGCCTTGAGTTTGATAAAATCAATTGCACCCTTCACAAAAAGAGTTAAAATTAAGAACTCGATTGGTTGCCTGTATTAGACTTAGTTTGTATTAGACTTTATGAAGCACAACCTAAACCAACATAAAACGTATGTAGCGCTTCATGTTTGGTTGTCCTGTATGCGTTTAATAAAATTATGTTTGTTTGTTTGTTTGTTTACAATTTGTTGCATGTAGTCATCTTATATGTTCTATTGGAGGTCTCATATTTCTAGTAAAGATAGAGAATGTAAAAATATTTTATTTTTTTATGCCTCATCGGCTTATGCAAATATGTGTCTAATGCAGAAAAAATCTAGCATAGTAGCTAATGCTGCATTGGTTTGTTTTGAGTATTGTGCAAGCCTCCATAAGAGCCTCTACTCCCAACCAAACATGGGCAAATTGTATTGCACAAGCCTAGATACATGTTAATGCATGTAACCAATCAGATCCTAAACGTTCCACAAAGCACAACTTTGTTTGCTCACTTGTCCCTCTGCTTTATTTGACACCAGGGTCCAGCACAGAGAAAAGAAGGGCGACGTTAATGATTTTGGCGGCATTTGGCAACTTCATAGCTTCACACAAAATGCAGCTTAGCTGCATAGCACCAGCTACCGTGCAACAGTAAAAAAAGAATTTACAGAAGTCAGTGGGGAAAAAAAAACCCAAGAGATTCTTAGAATTTAGCACGCGGATCCTAGTGCGAGGAAAATGGAATTTTGTATTTACATCAGTAGAGGAATATTTACAGCAGCAGTAAAAAGACACTCAAGATTCTTAGAACACAAATATATAGCTGTACTACGATTCGCAGCATATACAAATTTACATGCCATACATAGGCATCAGATATATCCTCTAGATCTCATGCCCATGCACCAGGGATTCGGAAGCAGGGCACCCCCAATTTGATCCAATGCCAAGAACGGCCACTTGCCAGCACAGGCTTCACAAAAAATATAAGCTAAAACGACTCACGTTTCAATTCTTATGCTCACATGTGATCTTTACATGAAATAATTTGGGTACAACGAAGAAACGTGGTAACAGTGGGAGAGGGCTTGGTTTGGGAGGCCACATTATTGAAAATGCTCTGTATATCAATCTAGTGTTGGGCCGAGAGGGACTTCCTATAAAAACATCAAAAAGAGAAGAAAGGTGAGTTCAGCTGAGGTTATGCATAAAAAAATAGAATAGTGGAACATATAATACATTGCTCAGCATGTCTTTCTCCTGTCAAGTTTGAATGGAATGTTCAACCATTTCTTCCTTGGGAACCGCTCTTTTGATTTCTTTTCACTTGAGTTATCACTGTCACTTCCATATCCCTCCATGCAGTGATCCTTCACTTTCTTTTCCTTCTGAGGATGTTTTTCTGTATCGGTTTTGGCCACTTTCGAAGGTGACTTGCCTTTATTCCTGCTGGAACTCCGTTTTAGAGGTGGATTGTTGGTATAGGAAGCATGGATCTCATTCCTTTCCTTCAGAAGATCATCAATCTAAAAAGGGCCATAAGGAGTTGGAATGTTGTTGGAAGTGGAAAATGATTACTGCTAGCATAACAAAAACAAAGCCTTGTAGTCCCAAGAAAGTGAAAAAATAACTACACTAGAAAAATAGATAATACCGCTTGCATTTCTTGTGTGTATTTGCTGGTCATTTCAGTGAACTTTGCCAAAACCTGAAAATCCCAGTGTTCGAGAATGATTTCCTTCATCACCACAAATACAAAGAAAGAATCTGATGGGGGTAAAACAATACTTCCTCTGTCCCAAATTATAAGACGTTTTGACATTTCTAGATTCATAGCATTTTTTTATGTATCTAGACATAACATATATCTAGGTGCATAGCAAAAGTTATGAATCTAGAAAAGCCAAAATGTCTTATAATTTGGAACGGAGGGAGTAGAAGACAACTTAAGAACATACCTCCCTATACTCTGACTCAAATTTGGAAAGTTCAGCTCGTTTTGTGAGTATCTTTGCCTCCACATTTCGTAGCATCTCCTTTTCGGAAGGAAAAGATTCACCAAATACAATCTCTATAGTATAACTTGCGCTCTTAAAGAAATTGTCACCTGAGGAAGGTAATAGGGTTTAGTTCCATCCTACCTTAATTAACTAACATTGCAACAATACAAAAGCAATATACCATAGACAGCAAAGAAGTGGGTTCCAGGTTTCAGTTCATGTATGTCACATGGCTGAAAGCTATCCAATCTTTTAAAGAATGCGCCATCAGAATCCTTTGCAGCAGCTGCCTGAATGTAGTTAGAGCTTATAAAGGGGTAGATCCACAAAAGAATTATTTGGACAACAAAAGGCCCCAACTGATCTTCTAAACTCACCAGGTTATTTTGTTCAAAACGGTACACAGGAAAACCAAGGAAATACATCCCTGCAGCAGTAACTTTCCCAACCTTCACACTGTCTTCCTGCAATAGATCACACACTAGATGAATCCATGCTCAAGGCAGAACATGATCTTAAAAAAATATTTGCTCATGTTTTGAATGACAGATCATCACTGTCGAAACATATTGGGCAAACTGCATATCTGACACAATTTCATGCCTTGAACTCGAAATTGCCATTATAGAAGCATGAATTGCAAAATTGCCGTGGAAACCAACCTTAACCCTTCCTTTTCACCACTGCTCTGTCATCCCGTCAAATTAAGTAAAATAATAATTTCGAAAATAAAAAGGGAATCTTTGACATGCAAAGACAATAGTGTCAGTACCCTTTATCTACATTCTTCTTCATATTTCCTCAGCCAGACTGTGAGACATAATCTGCTGCTGCCCCAACTCTCTCTCTCTCTGCTGCAGATTAGGATTTTGGGTCAGCATGGCTGTCCATTCCCTTGTGCTGTAGCTTGTAACTATAGTTGGTAGATGTACATCAGCCATGACTCTGGTAGTGGGCTGATCTAAGCCATGTACTAGTAGTACTAGGAGTAGATGGGGCTGTACTCAGCCATACTCTTGTGTACCTTATAGTTGGTACAGGAGTTGTATATATACTACAAGATATGCAATGGAAAAAGCAGTTCAGTTGCCACAAAACTCAGAGCAGTGCTCTGGCCAGGGCTAGTGCGTGTGCAGAGTGAGTGTGTGCTGAGCTCAGGGTCTTCTTCAACCTCCAGCTGAGTGAGTGAAGGTAGGCTAGCTGCTTACCTGAGCTGTGATTGTAGGGGCCAACAAGTGGTATCGGAGCCGTACATCTTCGTCCTTGCTGCGCTTAACCGCCGGCGATGGCTGGTGATGATGCGACCGAGAAGGGGGCAGGCGGGAGCGGCAAGGATGCCGAGCCTGCCCAGCCACGGCATGAGGTCGTCCTGCGCACGGTGCGGGAAGTCAGTGGCCACAACTGGCCACAGCTGATCCGTACCAACTACGGCGAGTGGGTGGTTACCATGAAGGTCAAGCTCAAGGCCCGGCGGCTTTGGACTGCGATCGAGAAGGGCACCGACAACGAGGACGACGACGTCTCTGCGATGGAGGCGCTGTTGTCGTCCACGCCGTAAGAGTACCACCAGATGCTGGGCGAGAAGAAGACGGCCAAGGAGGCCTGGGAGGCACTCGCGTCGATGCGCATTGGCTCGGATCGAGCCAAGAAGGCCAAAGTGCAACAGTTGCGCTGCGACTTCGACGACCTCAAGTTCTGCCCTGGCGAGGCAGTTGAGGACTTCGCACTCCGGCTCTAGTCCCTCGTCAGCCAGTTGGCAATCTTCGGCAAGATCATTGACGAGGAGGTCGTCTCCAAGGTCCTATGCGTCGTCCCGCCCAAGTACACCCAGATTGCTCTCTCTATAGAGACAATGCTGGACCTGGAGACCCTCACGATTGAGGACCTGATGGGGCGGTTGAAGGCGGTGGACGAGCGCACCGAGCCCACGGCGACGGAGAAGGACGGCGGCAAGCTGCTGCTGATCGAGGAGGAGTGGACCGCGCGGATGAAGGAGCGGCGGTCCGGGGAAGGCTCCTCTGGTCGCAAAGGCGGCGACAAGTGACGCCGCAGGACAAGAAGAAGAAAGTCGACCCGAACGCCTGTCGGCGGTGCGGGAAGACGGGGCACTGGGCGAAGGAGTACCCAACCCGGAAGCTGGAGAAGGAGGAGGTGCACCTGGCACAGGCGGACAACGACGACGAGCACACGCTTCTGATGGCGTCGTTCTGTGCGCTCCACAACGTCGAGGCAGTGGAGGAAGCAGAGGCGGTGAAGGCGGAGCAGAGGAGCGCTTCAACGACCGTCGACCTCGACGAGCCGCGTGCTCAGGTCCATCTTGGAGCAGTGGGCGGCGAGCAAGAGCAGAAGTGGTACCTGGACTCCGGCGCCAGCAACCACATGACCGGCTCCAAGAGGGCGTTCTCCGAACTCGACGGCAGCATCACTGGCACGGTCAAGTTCGGTGATGGCTCGCGGGTAGTGATCCGGGGCCGCGGCATTGTCATCTTCCGGTGCCAGAACGGTGAACATCGCGCGCTCACGGATGTTTACTACATCCCGCAGCTGCGCTCGAGCATCGTCAGTCTCGGGCAGCTGGACGAGCGCGGCAGCGAAGTGTTGATCAAGGATGGCATCCTCAGCATTCGGGACCGAGAGCGGCGGCTGCTCGCCAAGGTAAAAAGGTCTCATAACCGCTTGTATCCCCTTGATTTGAAGGTGGAGCAGCTGGTTTGCCTGGCGGTGCAGCGCATGGAGGAGCCATGGCTGTGGCACACCAGATTCGGCCATCTCAGCTTCGACGCGCTCAGTCGGCTGGAGAAGATGGTGCGCGGACAGCCCCACATCAATCACACTAGTGAGCTCTGCGACAGCTGCCTGGCGGGCAAGCAGAGGAGGAAGCCGTTCCCGAAGACGGCGAAGTACCGGGCGGCGGAGGTGCTTGAGCTGGTCCACGGGGACCTTTGCGGGCCCATCACGCAGGCGACGCACGGAGGGCGGCGGTACTTCATCCTGCTCATGGATGACTGCAGCCGGTACATGTGGCTGCAACTCCTGACGAGCAAGGATCAGGCGGCGGAGGCGATCAAGCGCTTCAAGGCGCGAACAGAGGCGGAGTCTAGGAAGCGGCTGCGCGTGCTCAGGACAGATCGCGGCGGCGAATTCACCTCAGTGGAGTTTGCTACCTCCTGCGCGGAGGAAGGGGTGGTGCGCCACCACACTGAGCCGTACTCGCCGTAGCAAAACGACGTAGTAGAGCGGCGGAATCAGACCGTTGTCGGCATGGCTCGCTCGATGATGAAGGCCAAAGGGATGCCGGCGGAGTTCTGGGGCGAGGCGGTGAGCACGGCGGTGTTAATCCTCAACCGCGCGCCCACCAAGGCTCTGGAAGGGCGGACACCGTACGAGGCGTGGCACGGGCGCAAGCCAAACGTCGTGTTCCTGCGGACATTTGGGTGCGTCGGCCATGTGAAGAACACCAGACCGTTCCTCGGCAAGCTAGAGGACCGGAGCACACCCATGGTGCTCCTGGGTTACGAGGAAGAAGCAAGGCCTACCGGCTCTACGATCCAGAAGGAGGCAAGGTGGTGGTGTCTCGGGATGTAGTGTTCGATGAGGCGGCGGCTTGGAAATGGGAGGAACCGGCGACGGGGGAAGCTCGCGGAGTCAGCGACATCTTCACCGTCGAACACCTGGTGATCCATGGCGGAGGAGACGCCGAGGTAGAGCCGGTGGCGGGAGAGCCAGGCTCACCCACAACAGAGGAGGTGGAGCCACCAAGCCCGGCCGCGGCGGGAGCCGGCGGGCAATCTCCACTGGCTGCGGCGCAATCGCCCCCGCAACCGTCCCCTGCTTCGGCAGGAGAGGGGACTCAGCGATAGGGGCGATCGAGTTCGCGTCACCACCAAGCAACATCAGCGATTTCGTGGGCGCGTTCCACAACGGCGAGGAGGTCCGTTTCCGTCGGATGGATAACGTCGTTGGAGAAGCAGAGGCGCCAGGATTGGCGAGCCGTCTGCTCGACGACCCGGAGCTGCTGCTCATGAGCGCAGAGGAACCGGCGACGTTTGCGGTGGCGGAGAAGGATGCAAGCTGGCGGCGGGCGATGCTGGAGGAGATGCGGTCCATCGAGGAGAACCGCACCTAGGAGCTCGTCGATCCGCCGGCGGGTTGCCTGCCGATTGGCTTGAAGTGGGTGTTTAAGGTCAAGCGGGACGAGCAGGGCGCTATCGTCAAGCACAAGGCACGGCTCGTCGCCCGCGGTTTCGTCCGGAGGGAGGGGATTGACTTCGAGGAGGTGTTCGCCCTGGTGGCGCGCATGGAATCCGTCCGGCTGCTGCTAGCGCTGGCGGCGGCGAGAGGTTGGCGCGTCCACCACCTCGACGTGAAGTCGGCCTACCTCAACAGAGAACTCGCGGAGACCGTCTACATCAAGCAGGCGCCGGGTTTTACCGTGAAGGGGGTAGAGCACAAGGTGCTCAGGCTGCGGAAGGCCCTTTACAAGCTCAGGCAGGCGCCGCAGGAGTGGAACGCCAAGCTCGACGCCACCATGGGTGAGCTCGGGTTCACGCGCTGCGCCACGGAGCATGCGCTCTACACGCGACGACGGGGGAAGGAAGAGCTCATCGTTGGCGTGTATGTGGACGATCTAATCGTCACTGGAGCGCGGGCACAGGACATCGACGCCTTCAAGCGCGAGATGGCGGCTTGTTTCAAAATGAGTGATCTCGGCGCGCTGTCGACGTGTGAGGCGGAGTACGTCGCAGCGGCCACGGCGGCGTGCCAAGTTGTGTGGCTGCGCTGGCTGTTGGAGGAGCTGACCGGCGAGGAAACTCGCCCGCCAGCGCTGACGGTGGACAATAAGCCAGCCATTGCCCTCGCCAAGAACCCTGTCCTCCATGACCGGTGCAAACACATCGACATCAAGTTTCACTTCCTCAGGGATTGCGTCGATGGAGGACAGCTTGTCATCGAGTTTGTCGAGACCGGCAGGCAGCTCGCTGACATCCTCACCGAGTCTCTCGGACGCCTCAGGTTCTTGGAGCTGAGGAAGATGATCGGCATGGATGAGGTCAAGACTCAGGGTTAGCAACAGGATTAGGGGAAGAACTGTGAGACATAATCTGCTGCTGCCCCAACTCTCTCTCTCTGCTGCAGATTAGGATTTTTGGTCAGCATGGCTGTCCATTCCCTTGTGCTGTAGCTTGTAAGGCAATAGGCCATCTAAGTACTATAGTTGGTAGATGTACATCAGCCATGACTCTGGTAGTGGGCTGATCTAAGCCATGTACTAGTAGTACTAGGAGTAGATGGGGCTGTACTCAGCCATACTCTTGTGTACCTTATAGTTGGCACAAGAGTTGTATATATACCACAAGATATGCAATGGAAAAAGCAGTTCAGTTGCCACAAAACTCAGAGCAGTGCTCTGGCCAGGGCTAGTGCGTGTGCAGAGTGTGTGCTGAGCTCAGGGTCTTCTTCAACCTCCAGCTGAGTGAGTGAGTGAAGGTAGGCTAGCTGCTTACCTGAGCTGTGATTTGTAGGGGCCAACACAGACTCTCATCCAACAGAACTCTCTCGCAAGTTGCAACCTCCCTGTGCACAAAGCCTTGAATCCTAAATTCCTCTCCTCCCCCTTCCTAATCAAGCGCAAATCCCATAAAAATTTTGATCACAATGGGCACGGAGGGGGCGGTGTCAAGGTCTTTGGCAATGGATTTTGGCCAGAGGGATGAGGGAGCCCACGAGCCCACGATGGTGGTGGCTGGGAATGCATATGGCGGCTGTCTGGTGCATGTCACCCAAACTTGGTATCGCTGCGTTTGGGGCACGATAAGCATCGGTTGTTGGATCCTCAATGCCTAGCTATCGGTCCTCAAATCGGTTGTCATCACAAACTCATTTTACTCACAGTATGTATAAATAGTGGTGTTATATTTCTCAGTGTATTATTAAAAGAAATTAAGTATGATTCGATTCCTACAGCTGCAAAAATACAGTACTAACATTATTTTTTTTATTGTCTGCTAGTGACATGTTAGAAACAAAAGAAAAGAAGAACACAGTGCACATACCTGTAGTGCAAGACTAAGCCCACCATTTTCTTCAAGCTCAAAATAAAGCAACTGAAATTGAAAGAAGAAAATCTATGAAACATAGGGACAAGGGAAAAAAGAATTGAGGGAACAAATCATGTGTGTTCAATAATGCATCCATTCGAAATGGTTGCTTTAGTATGATTGTATTAGTACAGTCAAACCTTTAATGCTTTAACCACTTGCAGACATGGAGTATTTAGAATTGTCATAGAAATAATATCAGTAGACTTTTTTTGTCATAAAAGACTTCTAAACTCAAGTACAGTAGCTGAATTTTAATATCGATAACTTTGATGTCCAAGACAAGCCGTAAATTTATGAGCAGTCACATCATATTATATAAAAGAAACTCAGCTTATTAAAGAAAATATGTTTGTAAGTAATAAAAGTAGAATCATAAAACTATGATATAGGAGAATAACATGGGAACTTTCTCAAGTTCACTCATGGTACCATTAGTTACGCTCACACTTTTGCAATGTTTACAAGTCGTCTAGTCGAACCTAGTCGCCATGGGACCAACTAGGACGAAAATCGGGCGACTTGGGACGATTAATCGCGATTAATCGGACGACTTGTAATCATTGCACTTTTGTGAAAGAAAGTTCAATTGCCTAGGAAAATGCTGACTTTATACAAAGTTACAAACCAGTACATGTTACTGACAACTACCAGAAAGCTTGCTAAGGAGCTAAATCTTGAAAACTAGCATAAAGTTAACTGAAAACAACCAAATAGCCCGAAACGTCATGCGGATAGATTTGGAAATACAGTTGCATTAGCTATAAAACCCTAATGCCACTACTTTTGATTGGCAATCTGGTTGTATTAGTTAAATAACTAGAAGGTTCAGATTCTCTCAATTAATGAAATAACTTCCCAATGTTTCTTGTTCCCCTACTATATTAGTACCATTGAGATCTGCTGAGACACATACACACCCCGTGGCCACCGGTGGTGAGGACCGGGACGTGAGGAAGACGATGATACTCTCACCGATAGGTTCCCGTGGCCGCCGACGAGGATTGCCGGGACATGAGAAGATTCGTCGCCACAGACGAAGAGGGAAAGGGGAAATCCCAATTCAGTATTTTCTGGTTCGATGCCCTCTCTCCTTCGGCTGTTGGCTTTATGTGCATTCCTTCACATTGTCTTACATGTGGGCCCCTTTGTCTTTCAAGATCCAAGAGAAGTTTATCATCACTGACGTGCCTTAACTTGTCACTGATGTCCACATGGTCTACACACAAAGGGGCCCACATGTAAGACAATGTGAAGGAATGCACATAAAGCCAACAGCCGAAGGAGAAAGGGCATCGAACCAGAAAATACTGAATTGGGATTTCCCCTTTCCCTCTTCGTCCGTGGCGACGAATCTTCTCACATCCCGGCGATCCTCGTCGGCGGCCACGGGAACCTATCGGTGAGAGTATCATTGTCTTCCTCACGTCCGGTTCTCACCACCGGTGGCCACAAGGTGTGACACTATGTAGATATAGATTCCAAACATAATCCAATGCAAGCCATGCATTTCATTTTCAATATGGTTTTACAGGGTAAACCAGAACATCGAACCCAGCCTCTCTATGCCAGCATGCCATTTAAAACCCCCCTGTTTCAAAGGTGTTGCCTAGGCGTCTAAGCGGATTCGCCTGGACGGCTGGACGGCTGGTCGCCTTTGAAACCATGAAAAATCCAAACCATTTTAACCACTTGCTACAAGAAATTAAGATGCCTTTTATTTTGAATGTAGAATAAGTTGTTGACCTAGTATTTGATGATACATACAACTCCATTTTAGACATAAAACATCCAAATGTAGTATGTAGCAGGAATCTGTGTGGGACCGGAAGCTAGTCTGTTAGTATCACAATTCACAAATGTGAAACATTCAAATTTAACCAAACAGAGGACAAAAAAAATTACAAGGTACAGAATTAATAATAAAGATAAATACTAGAAAAGGTAGATAAAGAATACTAGAACACCAGGACCACATGAAATGTACTTAAATAGTGCAGATAAATGAAAAAAAAAAGTTACAAACCTTGAATTTGCTCTTATCGTTTGAGTGAACCCGACAAACTAGCCCCATTTTAGCTTGTTTTTCAGTTATGTCCACAGAATAGAAATGGGCCGATTGCTTTTCCACCTGGCCACATGTGACAATTAAGCATTTACTTATTAAAAAGGAAAAAGGAACATTGCAGACAGCTGCTGCCAACCTTTCTCTGCACTGAGTTTCCTAGCTGGAGTTGAGAAACCATAACCGAACCATTCAATGCCTCCTCCAAAACTGTTGCTGAAACAGTTGTTTTAATTGGCACACCAAGCTTACTGCATGTATTGTGCACGTACAAAAAGCGTCACACAACAGCACAATGCAAACTAGCAAAGAATTGAAGAAATATTGCATCATTTACAAAGTTTACCTAAAAAGAGCTGCAAACACCGTGTTTACAGTATTGAGACTCGATAGGTCCAGCTCCAATTCCTGACTATCGGATTCGATTGCCTGAAGAAAATGCAAGTGTCATAAAATATTCAAGTAAGGACCATGATACACCAATTATCTGTGTCAATTACATCAAATCCCGATGTATCGTACTGCCGCCTCTTATCTGGATCTGACAGGATGTTGTAGGAGAATGTGACTTCCTGGAACTTGTCTGATGCAACAGGGTCATCACCATTCTTGTCCGGATGGTACCTGCCGCAATTCACCAGAAGGAAACACCGAAATGAGTGCTATCCTAAACCAGGCTACTGCTATGCAGCCCCATCAATGTTCAGACAAAAATGGCTCGCAAGTCACAAAGAGGAAGGGGAAACCAAAAGTGCTCAAACATAACAGGAAACCTCACTAAAAAAGTGCACACGCAACATATGCGACAGAATTCGCTAAAACTGTGTCTGTTTTGGCACAAAATTTGAACGATATTTCCAAAAAAAAATCCACACGGGGCGAGGAAAACAACAACAAAAGCAGCATCAGCACAGGTGCGGAGGAGGTTGAATCTGAGCGGAGAGGTGGCGGCCTTACTTGAGCGCCATGCGTCGGAACGCACTCTTGATCTCCTGGTCGGTGGCGGTGCGGCCCACCCCGAGCACCTCGTACGGGTCCCTCCTCTGCGCCGCTCCACCCGCCGCCCCCGCCGCCGCGGAGGCGGAGTCGCCCTTCTCCGACTTGAACGACCCGAACCTCGACCCCGCCATGGCCGCCCCTCCTCCTACTTCTCAGCAAGCTGAAGCAACCCGCCACCGAAACCGAAACCGAAACTCACGGCACAACAGCCAACGCGCTCTCGGATCTCGCCGCGGCGGGGCGTCCAAAATCACGGACTCCCGCCCGCGGCGGCTGCAACGGAGCCTACAGCAGCCTCATGAACCTCCTCCCCTCGCCCGACCGGAGCCGCGGCGGCGACCGCGCGCGCTCAACTAGTCGTTGAGTCCGAGGGACGGGAGGCCAGCCACGCGAGGTGAGGTGGTCGGCGAGATTGAAGAGGAGGGCCGGGTGAGGGAGGTGCGGTGGGGGAGGTGGCATATTAGGTGTACCTCGTGGCGGGGCCCGCGGCGCAGTGGGCGTTGGTGGCAGGCACCGCCGCGCTGGGCCTCGTACTAGTGAGCTCCGCCGCCAGGGACGAAGGACGGCCCGGATCCGCTGAGCGGGCTCGGAGGTTAAACCCTAGCCGTAGGATGTGGCGTTGGCCTTGGCCTGAGGACCCCTTGCTGCCATGCACGTGAATGGCAGTTGGGCCACTGTTTTGTGGGGCTCGTGTGTCAGTGTGCAGAACTACCGGACAACTGTGTAGCAGGCTAGCAGCTGCCGTTGCCTTCGCTTCTGGTGGATGATGACAGGTGGGCCCGGAGTACTTGGATTTAGCAAGTGGACCCTACGGGCAGCGACAACCCCACCAAATTGCGATCGCACACTAGACAGTAGACACTACCATATGATATGATCTTTTTGTTTACGTATAGTGTAATTCTGTAAGCAATCAGGAGCTTGCATTGGCAGCTCTTTGTTTATCACTTGCCGTTGTCTGCACTTGCCCTGTTGCATTGCACCTGACTGCATTTTCATGATTCTTGAGAAACAGACAGGAGCAAACAAAAAGAAAAGACCCCTCCAAAAGAAAATGAAAAGAAAAGACAGAGTAAGCACCTTGTGTCATTTACTTTTTTTTCCTAAGACATTCTGATTTCTGAGGGCACCGATGGAAGCTAATACTTTTAGTGGTTCTAGTACAAATAAAGTGATCCACGTAGGCTAGAAAATGTTAAGACTACTATTTACACAATGCAAACAATTACTACCTTTGGTTTGCAAAGAAACCTTTTTATTTCATCTTTCATCATACATCACATTTATTTAATCTCCCTCTTCTTTTTTAGCATGGACCACCTTCTCTCTCCCCAAGCATACGTAGCTTCTGCGAGCTACTATGACAAGTGTAGAGCACCTACTTTTTTTTATCCAATCCTACGTGACACTTGGGGCTACTAGCAAAAAAAAAAAAAAAGCATGCGTTGGGAAAAGCCTGAAGAAGCAGAATTGCAAGTAGTACTATAAAAGTATCATCTCACATATTATCTAACAGTACTTTCTTGAGTTGATGCTATGTTCAACACTCGAAGCAAAGATGATAGCCCATGGTTCATGAGTGTCTAAAGATGCACCCCAAAATACAAAGCAATGGTAGGCAGTGGTTACTTCTCAGAGAAAGGTCAAAAAGTGATTTCAAACCTATGTTCCCAAGTTTAACCCGTGAGAGTCTTCACTACAACCCAACCAAACTAGCAACTGCGACCCATGGTGCCGGTAGTTAAACTTCATGTGAGCATGAAGCAAGCCGCCGGCCACTCAGATCACATGGCAGCATGGTATGGTGCATTGCTCTGCTTCAATCCAAAGCATTATGAAACAAATGCGCATCAAGGGTCCACATCTTCTCCACCCCAAAGCTCCAAGGTTTACACAATTGAACTCAAGTGAAGACGTCCTTTTCAATCAAGTGGGGCGGTAGGATTCAGCTAAGTTTGCACCGATTGTGATTGAGCATTTGCCGAATCAAATACAGCAGAGCCTTTTGAACGCTCTCAGCTACTGACTGCTCTGGAAATCACAAGCCATCTGATTGGGGCACAAGAGATCGCGTACACTAGAAAGTTGTGGGGACCATGCGCATACAATCGGTTAGTTGGCACTCTTCATTGTTTTCTCCAATCTGTAATCAGTATGATCATCTTTCGATCAGCCATTAATCTCAAACTTCTGGAACTTGTTTAGTTGGTGTAACAATCCACAGGTGCTGGTGTGCCAAACCACAAAACCAGAAACATTAGGGTGAAACCATGCATTCTGTTACTCCTTAAACTGAATAATGGCATATAAAAGCGCCATGTCACATAAATTGCTTTATCAGTAGTACTGTGGGGAGGTTCATGAACTTTTTCTCAAAACAACAGTAGCCATTAATGGTGCCTAAACAGCAACAGAACATTTCAGGACTGCTTCGCTACATAGTCACAACAATTAGGTATGAACTTTCAAATTCTCATGGGTACATTTGCCACGAATAACAAATTTCAGCAAAGCAAACAGCTATAGCAAAGGTTATATAATTTTCCTTCTACAATGTCTACAATAGAAGAAAAAAATAGACCATACTTCCCAAACACTGATAACAAAGTCAAACCACATGACTAAGAAAAGCTCATCAAATAAAGTATTAGGCAACAGATAAAAATCCAAACTGTAAAAAGCTCCGTTCCTTTTCATCATATCCTTTTAGAATGCATAATTTGGCACTACCATTACTGAAAAATAAGCTAGTATTGAGTTATCCCTTTCAAAAAGCTTGAGTTAACCTATTCCATACCAAAGCTCATGCCTATATTTGTCTACCTCCATAAGTTCAGTAGTGCATTAGAAATGTTGCACTTACAAAATATTGATGTTGAACAACCAGGACGCGCTCAGTTTTGTAAGAAAAGCAAACTCATTGAGCAGAGTATACAAGTGAATGGACCATGAAAATCAGCTGACAGTAACACCGTCAATATTTGACTTGAGATATAAAGTTTTCAAAATGTTTCACCAGTGGCGCAAGCTTGTTAGTCACAAACCTTCACTGTTGCTGAAGCTTTTCTCCTGCTAGAGGACAGGCAGCATTTGAACTCTTGCTTTTATCACTTACCACCTTTTTGGTACATGACTGACAAAGCTTCCCATGAGTTACAAAAAGACAATTCAAATCAAACTTCAGATCATCAGGAATCTTATTATTTAGATGAATGTAGGCCTTCTCCCTGCTAGCTGTTGCAGGAACCCAACCCATAGCCTTTGTAATGCGGAGTACCTATTTGCCCCCAAAAAAAATATTTGTTGTTAAAAATACATGATGCACATTGAGCGAATCTATGTGACAACGACAAATGAATATTTGCGTACATGAGTATCCACTGGAAAATCATCCTTCTGTAGATAGAACATCAGCACACATGCCACCTGTTGTAAGATTCATATATTACATAAGGCATCAATATGTGCTTGCTTACTCCAGCAGCCTACAACGACAGCAAGTCATCCAACTAAAAACGAAGAATTAAACAAGCAACCTAACCAGATATTTTTTTTGATGTGGGGGTGGGCGGCGGGGGAGGGGGGGGGGGGGGGGGGGGGGGGCGGGGTGCGGCGCGCGGGAGAGGATCCCCACCTGAATTTTTGTATTGATTGAATGGTGCCTTTGGCACCGAGTTACAGAAATTTTACATCGTTTGATCTTCAAGTGATCAATTTCAGCTCTGTTTGTGACACATGTTTGTGAATAGACCATTTTCATTGCTTTGAATAAGGATATCAAGTTCCCTCAATATCAGCCACTAACTCTAATACACTGACAACCTCCAGTGACTGTTCACTGTTGTAACTAAAATAATTAACAACAAAAAAAATTGAAATAACATCGTATCTCAAAAAGAAACCTAGATTAAGTTATACATCACTAGCGAATCACTCTCGCTCACCTGTTTTGTTAGCCATTCATTGCAAGACAAAATTGATTGTTGGTGGCAACCACCAGGCCGACAAATAGGTGCTCAACCAATAAAAACATGGTTTGTTTCCATCAACGCATAAGATTACTGTCCCTTATCTTGAAACAAGATATTTACTATTTTTTGCCAGCAAACATTTCAATAACAAGAAGAGGTGGTACCCCAATTGATATTTGGAGCTTTCACTGGAAACATGAAACTCAAGCTGCATACACTCAAAAAGAAGATGAAAAGAAAAGCTGCCTAACAGGAACATCCTGCATTTCCCTTTCCCTTTCATCACTATCACATGCCTCGCATGACTCACCAGCTAACAATTGTCGTGCAAACTAAAACAATGGACTGATGGAGCAATACCTCCAAAGGATGACACTGACAACTCCAGCAGTTGTTGTAGTTAACGTTAGTTAAGAACAAACAGTTCCCAAAAAAATGTACTCTAACTTAAGAACCTAGGACAAGCTACACACTCAGCAACAAGCTTTTGGTCACCTGTTTCTGTTGGTCATTCATTGCAAGACGAAATTGGTTGTCGGCGACCGCCACCAGCCACATCAATATTTGAGTGAAACCAGTCTAAACATAAACCGCTTCCATCAAGGAGCATGGCTTGTTCTTTTTTATGAAAGACTTACTTCTTCCTTTAAGCACATTTGCACACATTTCAATCATATATCAAAAAATGGGAACTTGTTAAACATGGCATCAGAACTCCTATGCCCATTTGCAGTCCTCACAAACAAAAAGTGAAAAGCTCAACAACACACTCATCCCCCCCTCCACCCGCGCCCCCCCACCCCCCCCCACCCAGCGGCGGATCTACAGGGGGGGCTGGGTGGGCTCCAGCCCCCCCTAATGACTTGATTTAGCACTAAAACACTGTAGCAAAAACCTTAAATCACCGTTAAATCTTCGTGCAAATCAACATCTCCATTGTTTTAGCCCCCCCTTCGTTCTCATCCTGCATCCGCCACTGCCCCCACCCCCCTGCCCTTAAATCGCCATATGGTGCCTCTCATCAAACTGTCGTTCATTCAAAGGTCAAGGCTGAACAACCTCCCACCAGCCCTCCTTTTTTTTTGACAACAAATCAAAAGCAATGCCTTTACTTCACCATGGTCCATCCATGGCATGCATCGACCGTTGCAGAACTCCAACAACCTGAACAGAAAATCACTTCATCACTGAAAGAGGACAAGGAGGAGATGGAACTCACGGTCTTTGGTCCAATCCCTTTGAACCGCGAGAGCTCCTTCTTCACCTCGTCCACCGACAGCTCCCGCAGGTACTCGAGGCAAATCTTGCCCCTCCGCTCCCTCACGTCCCTCAGCATGGCCCGTATCCTGGCCGCCTTCGTCGCTGCCAGGCCGCCGCACCGGATGGCGTCCTCCAGCCTCTTCCCCTCCTCATCCACCACCTCCAGAACGAAACAAATAGGAATAGAAGGGAAGGAGTGAGTTTAGACCCCGGGAGTTTGTAGAAGCTTCTGGAAGGCACTGGTGCGCAGGCATTGACTCCATGCTAGTAGCTCACCTGGTCCCAGGAGGGGAAAGCGGCCTTGAGGGAGGCGAAGGCGCGGCGCGAGATGGCATCGGTAGTGTTCTGAGAGAGGAGGGTGATGACGAGGCCGTCAAGCACTGTGGGAGACAAAGGCTGAGGCCGAGGGTCACGGTTAGGCGAGCGGCCACCGAGGCGGAGGAGGCGGAAGGGCGCGAACTCCTCGGGGAACCCGTGGAACGCGAGGAGGGCGTCGCGGACTGCCAGGCATTGTGCCGAGGAGGGGGAGGCGTGGGAAGGGTAGGGCTCCGGCGAAGTGTCGTGCCTCGCCGGTGAGGCCGGAGCCTTCCGCTTGGGCTTCCTAGGCATCGCAGAAAGAAGTATTGCGGCGGCGCCGGCGACGGCGATGCGGCTGGATATGTTTAGACGGTGGTGTAATTTTTTTTAGTACAGTAACTCTTTCGTTTTTATTTTGTAATTAGTGTCTAATTATAGACTAATTAGATTCAAAGATTCGTCTCGTGATTTACAACCAAACTGTATAATTAATTATTTTTTTACCTATATTTAATACTCCATGTATGTGTTCAAAGATTTGATGTGACAAGAAATCTTGTAAAATTTTTGGAACTTTAAAGCATGGGCCGAAATGTGAGGCATGTGCTTTTGTGATGGATCCTAGGCCATTCTCCAAGAAATAGTTTTTGGGCCCAATAGAGAATAAACAAGACGCTAGAACGTTTTACTTTTATCGTATTTTCCTCCTCAAAAACCAGATATCTTATCCCTGAAATCAACGGTTCAGAATTCAGATTATTTTTCTGCCCTGCTTTGGAGTGGTTTTAGAAGTGATTTTGTTTTTTAGTTAAAAGATCGATAAATACTTGGTAAAGTTTTAAAATCACAAAAGATGTCTATACAATTTTTAAAATTCTGAAAAAAAATTCGAGATGGATTTGGATACACTAATTCCAAATAAAATATTTAGAGCTCATGAAATTTTCTCTAGACGCTTCAAAAAATACTTAGCAAAAAATATTTAGCTCTAGAAAAAATAGAAAAAATCTATAAAATTTTTGCATAGCAAATATATGTGATACAACTAGCATGAATGCAACATGCATTAATATTGAATGCATTCATGCTATACAATTGTGTTGGTTGATTATTATGTTTTTATTACCATCGATTAGAATGCTTTAGGAATTTTCCATATTTTTCTGGATATTTTTTTCATTTTTCTAGAGGTAAATACATTTTTTGAAATGTTTAGAGATATTTTTTAAGTTCTAAATATTTTATTTGGATTTGGCGTATCTAAATCCATTTCTAGCCATTTTTGGAATTTTAAAAGCGTATAGAATCAAATATTTACCAATTTTTTAACTAAAAAAGAAAATCACTTACAAAATCGCTCCAAACCAAAGCTTAGAGGTAATTTAAACGGTTTCAAGAATTCAGGGGGTAAGAGGTCTGGTTTTAGAGTTCGAGGAGAAAGATAAAACTACGACAAATAGTTTTGGGAGGTAGAATGAACCTTTTCCTTTAGAATTTCATATGTATCCTAATAACCCAATTCTAAATTAGCGATCCCATGATTTAATTACAACGAACCTTCTAACCGAGTCGTACTTATCATGTGAAAGTTGTCCTAGAAAAATTACACAAAAAATTGTTATGGCATGTTTGTCCGCTGATAGTTATGAACAAATGTTGGGTATCAATGGTCATGTAGATTGTAAGAGCATCTCCTCTCGATTGAGAAAAAACAATCCCCTATAACTGGTTAGGGATTGAGAAAACATGATTTCTGGTTAAAAGGGGATGGATGCTCCAACAGATTGAGAAAAATGCATCCCCTATATTACCTTTTCCCCATTTCTACTCTCTTTTGCATATGTCCTATATTCTAAACATTATTTCGATACCAAAAAATCTAAAATTTTATATGATTCTACCACATACATAATTCAATGACATTTTCAAATCCATAATTTAGAATCTAATTAAAATTCAAACAAAATTTAGGTTTGAGCATAATTCAACTACATAGAGCATACATAATTCAACGACATAGACATGCACAATTCAATGTCATAGAGCATGCACAATTGAACAACACAAACATCACATATCCCCTACTCGCACTCCCGCTCCCACATCCTCCAACAAGTGATGCTAAGATTTGAGCACACATTGCATGCACATATGCCTTCTATGTGTCATCAATGTAGCTTGTGTCCATGAACATGATCTTAAGCTCGTTCTCATGCTTCGTGGTACTCACCACATCAGCCATGAGGCGCAACCTCTCCTTCTCAAGATCGACCTTTTCCTCCTCGATGGCCTTCAGCTCTATCCGCATTTGTACCTTCTCTACATTCTTTTCAGACTCCATTTCCTTCTTTTTTGCCATCACCTCCTAGATTGCCTCCTTGTACTCACCACCTTTCTCCTTACACATCCTCTCTTTCTCTTGCTTTCTCCCTAGAGGCCTTATGTTTGTTGGTGTTGCTAAGCTTGGAGTGGGACTTCTACCATTTTCATCATCTTCCTTATCAAGGTCAAACATAGAAGTGGATCAATTGCTTGATTTTTGCTTCTTAGCTGGAGGAGCTTCGTGGTTCATACTATTCCACTTCTCATTGTGCCGGAGCAATGCCCAACAGTGCAAAGAGTGTGAATGGCTTATGCTTGTCCTTGTTGCTTTGCTTGTACAACTTTTGGACATAGTTAACCTATGAATTTGATCAATTAGTCAGCGAAGATTTGAACATAGTTAACCTATCAATTTAAGCAAGTAGTAAGGACTCACTTGTTCCTAAATTGCCACTCCACTTGGTTGCTGGCATTCAATTTGGACAACACATCCCGCCCATTTGTTGCACGCCTCATGAATTGTGGACCATTGGTGCTGAAGTCAACCAATTGATCTATTAGTAGATACCTTTACGTTGCGATGAAAATTGTCACTAATGAGCTTCCAATAGGTGGTGCTATTTTGGTCTAGTCCAATAGTAGCATCAAGAGTCACCTAGCTATTGTTTTTTTTCTCAATTTGGTGGAGATGCTTTGATTTCAATATCATGATCATTCCTCAAAGTGAACACTTTGACACCCTCCGTGAGTCATCCGACCCTACTACCGAGAAAGGACGTGTGGCCTAGTGTGCCCCCTTGATCCTCATGCTCTCTCTCCCCCTCCTTTTGTTTTTATTTTCTTTTCTTTACTTTACTCATTTTTTTCTTTTTTCATAATAATTACCCATTTTGTTTTTTTGTTGAGAAGTTTGTCTGGAATAAATTATGCAAAATAATGTGCTAGATAAGTTGTATATAAATTTGTTGAAACAGGTTGAACGAGAAAAACTTATATGTATAAGTTACGTTACTAGTAAAATTTACTGTATAAAAGTTGTGCTAGAAAACTATGTAGACAGAGTGGAATGGTCCTTCTTAAGGAAAATTATGGGCAAGATGTGATTCGTAGATAGGTGGATTGACCTCATAATGGAATGTGTTACCTCGGTGTCTTTCAAGGTGAAGGTAAATGGTGAATTGTCTAGGAGTTTTACACCAGAGAGATCAGAGCTCAGACAAGGGAATCCTTTATCCCCATATCTATTCTTGTTGTGCGTGGAGGGATTTTTAGCGTTGTTCAATAAAACCAAGGAAGAAGGCTGCATCTCTGGAATAAAGATCTATCAAGCGACACCCAGCATTTCTCACCTTTTGTTTGTTTGCCGACGACTCTTTGATCTTGGTTCATGCAAATAGGGAGAAGGCTATGCAGCTGCAATCTATTCTAGAGTTGTATGAAAGATGCTTTGGTCAAATAATAAACAGAGCTAAATCTGTGGTCATGTATAGCACTAATACAAGGGCTGTGGATAGAGAAGATGTGCAGGGTATTTAAAATATTACACATGAGACAACAAATGAGAAGTACCTAGGTCTAGCGATACATGTTGGGCGGTCAAAAACTGATGTGTTTGCATATTTAAACGATCGTGTATGGAAAAGAATCCAAGTCTAGAAGGAGAAATCCTATCATGGGTCGAGAAGGAAGTTTTGATCAAGGCAGTCATGCAGGCGATCCCAATTTTCCGTGGGATGTTTCAATCTGACAAAGGATCTTTGTGATAAGTAAGTGCCATGGTGTGTAGTTACTGGTGGAATCAACAAGAAGGACAACACAAGGTGCACTGCCTAAGTTGGGAGAAGATGATGAAACCAAAGAAGGAAGGATCGGAGGGCTGTGTTTTCACAACATACATGCTTTTAACCTTGCAATGTTATCTAACACAAGGTTGGCGGTTGATGCAGAACCCTGAGTCATTCTATGCAAAAGTCTTAGAGGCAAAGTACCATCAGGGAATGACCTATTTGCAAGCCAAGCCCAGAAACAGAATACTGTACACATGGCAAAGTATCTTGCAAGGCATTCAGCTGGTGAAGAGGGGGATGATTTGGTGGGTGGGTGATGGCAAAGACCTCAACATCTGGTCAGATCCTTGGCTCTCGCGTGAATGGTCCATGAAGCCAATCACACATCGAGGATGAAGCTTAGTGACGCATGTTGATGAGCATATCGACCCCCTTACGAGTGGATGGGATCAGGATATTATACATGTCATTCTATTTTGGGAAGAGGATGCAAGTCTTATACTGGCTCTACCCATGCATGAAGATCATCCAAATATTATTGCATGGCACTATGACACAAATGGTAGGTTTAGTGTGCGACGTGCTTACGAAATTTGCCAATCAGATTTGATGTGAGCTCGGAGCAGTACTGAAGGGCAAACCAGTAGTGGGAGGTCGAATGAGCAGATGTGGAAGGACTTGTGGAATCTAAAATGCCCAAACAAAGTAAAGAACTTTCTTTGGAGATTTGCACTGAATAGCCATCCCCTGAGGAAGAATCTAGTGCAAAGGAAGATGAAGATCAAGCCCTCTTGTTCGGTCCGTGGAAGATATGATGAGGACGGGGGTCATATTTTCTTCAAATGCAAGACAATCAAGCAAGTGTGGTGCCTATTGAATATGGAGGAGGAACAGGTTAGGATGGTCGGGATGAGTTCAACAAAGGAGATCATGGAGTTCATTCTATCTACAAGGAATGAGAAGAAAATGCACCTCCTAATGACGCTATGGATCATGCGGTGGGGGGAGAGAAATGCCATAAGAACGGGAGGGAAATGAAAACCCGCTGCCATCATTGCCCATGCAATGTGTATGTATGTTGTCAAGATGAATAAGGCAGAAGAAGGAGTAGGACATCCAAAACCTAGGGCGCGCTGCCGGTGGACAAAGCCGCCAATGGGAAAGCTGAAGTTGAACCATGATGCATCTTTCTCTTCGATATTCCGATCTGGCGGCTGGGGGTTCGTGATCAAAGACGCTGATGGTGAAGTGGTGACCGCGAGATGGGGCCGTGTGAAGTTTCTGCTCGATGCCTTCCAGGCGGAGGTGATAGCTTGCATCCATGGACCAGCTGTAACAGAACCATCCAAATTATAAGAGCACAAGTACAAAAACAAGCGCCAAAACGCTCAAATTTTCGAACTTGAGCCCATATAATCCCGGTAGTCAATCGAAATCACGAGAGATTTCAAACCAACTCGCTTACAACCAAGATCACATCATTCAACATAACACATCCCACGTTACATTTCATAAGTACTTAAGAAGAAGTTTACAACATCATGGAGTCGCAATTATTACAAACCAAGTTTATAAAGTAGCGGAAGCATAAGTTACACATACTTAGTTCAAGTATGGTTGCCAGTCTTACAGATCACGTTCCCACAAAAGCATTAAGGAAAGTAGACTAAAAGATGATCACGCCCAAGTGATCTAGTCCTCGTCACCCGCCGGGTGGAGGCAATTCTTGTAGAAGCCCTGATAAAGTATGTCATCTACAACAGGAGGGAATAAACCCTGAGTACGAGAATGTACTCAGCTAGACTTACTCGCCAAAACGGAAATAAAGGACACTAAAGATCATACAAGGCTTTCTTAAAGTGGAGCTGGCTGACATCTTATTTTGCGAAAAAAGCATAAATAGTAGTAACTCTTTTAACCTGTACTAGCAGTTATTTTTAGTATTAACCTGTCAGCTATCTTAGCACCCGTACTACACATTCACTTGATTATTAAGCAAACATTAATAACCATAGCAGGTATAAATTGAGGCAACATTATCATCCAATTAACCATCCATTCAATTAGTTAAATCTACGTTGCCACTGCTCAAGTCAAGTGCTCACTAACCGGGAGCGACGGTGATTCGAATCGAATTCCTATCCAACTGGAGGGGTACTTCTAACACAAACCGCACAGATCCCGCGCCAGGGTCGCACAAGTTACCTTTGGTATAGTTCAGAAAATCACGGGCTCGACTGATGCCACATCCCCAAGGGCAACACTCTGCCTGGTAATAGGGACTTTAACCCCCCTTGGTCTTATGCTAATGTCCCCAAGCACATCCTTACTTTCTCTAGAATGCGCACTTGACCCCCGATTCCCGGCCTGAACTGTATTACTCGGCTTCATGGTCGGATTGGCTTATCTGGCCAACTAAGTGTTAGACTACGTTCAACATGACTCAAGGACGTACAACGAATCGGTCCTTAAACAACTCAGACAGGCATAGCTTCGCACCCAAGACGTAAAGTGTGTTGCGGCTGCACTATCGAACTCCCGCCTGGTCCCAAATTCATTTTTAAGCATGGTTCCTTCCACGATAGCAAATATATCCAACCGTGACCCACCTTATCCTAAAGCTCGCGGATGACAGTAAATCACCCGACTTCTACCGTACTAAGCATTGCTTAGCATGTACCACGTTTCCGACTGTAATAGGATTTGCAGGATAATTTCTGGACAAGAAAGGATATGTGCAACAAGTGTTTTCACTCAACTCCTATAACTTAGTGCAGTAAAAAAGTAAGAGTACTCAAATGCTAAGTATTCAAATGTTGGGTTAGCATGCACCGGGGCTTGCCTTTCAGAAAGGAAGAGAGACGATGATCAGGGCACTTGGGCAGCTCTTCTTCGGAAACTCCTTCGTCGGACTGCACCTCGGGCTCCTCCGGCTGCTCCTGCTCCTCCTCCTGAAGTGCTCCCTCGAACTCCAGAAGCGTCACCCCCTCCGGTACACCTATTGCATGAATGCACAGATAAATTTCATGGATGCATAAGAATGAATGCAACATGCTCGATGAATGAAATTGTGAATTGCAGTAACAACTTAACACTCTATTCAAATCACTTTAACCACACATGCAAATCTCTTCTCCGGTAGAGAAGTACTTACCAAGTCTACACAACCTAATGTGCAACTGCTCTTCCTCAGTTAAGGACCTAGCACCTAAACAATTAACAAGAGCAAGTCACTTAAGCATATCACAATCATAAACTCATTCCGACAACCTAGAAATTTGAACAGCAGCTCGGTATTTCACCCATAACTGGAGATCCAAAACTCCAATTGACATGACACAAGACAATCTGGAAAGCTTATAAGATCTATAAATTATTTTCAGACCTCAAGACTTTGATTCCCATGTTTACCTAGTCGAATTCTTAAAGTTCTAGAAATCTGTCCTCTCCAAACAGAGAGTAGTCATTTCTGGACAGCAACTTCAAACTGCAATAACTCCTAAACTAATGGGCCAAATGCCACCAAATTTTGCCACAAGCTAGCTTAACAAGTTTACTACAACTTTGGTATTCACAAGATCTTCAGAAAACACCTTTATCAAAGCCTAATCCCAGGAATGCTACCAACAATACTAAAAGACCTAATATTGCTAAAAATTAATTATTTACTTATGTGTCCAACTACCCTTGTGACCAAACCAATAGCACTACTAGTTCCCACATGACATATAACCACCAGAAAGTAAGGTATGCCAACCCAATTTAATTATTTTAATCCCTTTCTTAATTAAATTAATTAATTAAGTGGGAAAATAAACCTATAAGCAAACTGCTTAGAAACTTATACAAAAATCATAGGGGACCCTATACCCTACCATGAGGCTACTGTAAAAATTTGAGCCAAAGTTACCCAAAGGAACTCCCTACACAAAATTCACAAGCCAGCAAGGCTGATTTTAGCATAATTAAGAAATCATATTAAAAAGTATCAAACAACATAAACAATATTTTTCCTAGCAATCCTAGGGTACCAGGACACTCTCCACAAAATTTCATGATCATTGGACATATAGAAAAATTATGAAAATTCATTCAAGTACGTCCTAATATAAAATGACAAAGGCATAACTTGAAAACTACTCAAGAAATAGCATTCAAATTTTTACCAGAGCTAGCACACACATTAAACAGCACACTCACCAAATTTTATAATTTTTGGAGCACTAGAACTCAAGTTATAAAATTAACAAGTTTGCATCCCTTTTAAAACACCTTTTAAGTTTCTATTAAATTTTTCTAGAATTTCCATCATACATATACATTTTATATTTTTCCTAAATACTACACTTTATACAAAACCTAACACACTTGGAATCACCTCATTTGGATGTACAATGCTTGAGATATGGATTTTACAAAATGGCATTAGATCTGTGAAAAATAACAAAAGAAAATCAAAAGAATCAAAGCCTACAAGCTACTGGGCCGGCCCAACAGAGCCGCTCAGCCCATGGCCGGCTCCCGCCCGCGCCTGTGCTGTCAGCCAGGCCCCACACGTCAGTGACAGAAGACAGGGGAGGGGAGAGCAGCGCCCAACGGCGAGCTGTAGCTCGTCGGCGGCGGGCGCTCCGGCGAAATCAGCAACACCAACATGACCTCCGACCTCTCCCGAGTCGATTGAGGTAGGGTGGCGGGGTAGAGCAAGATGGAGGTGGCACGTCACCGATAGTGGCAGCTCGACGGTGATACGCCACCGCACGCCGGCCATTCCCAGTGATGAGTGAGTGGGAAAAGTGGGGGGAAACAAAGCAGTGAATCAAGGCGGAGAAAAAGAGGTACTCCGGAGAGGCAGATATACGACGGAGTGACCGGACCACGTGCACCAAGCAGCGGCGAGCTCAGCATTCCGGCCAAACTATGGGGAGATACGGGGCTACGTCATCCCGAGGTGTACTACGGCTCAAGGTGATTCCCATGCGCGCACTAGGAAGGGCAGAGACGGACGAGACGAGGCTAGCCTCGAAGGGTTGCCATCGGCGGCCATGGCGGGCGTGGCCAGAGCACGACAAACCCGCGAACCGTTCTGGTTCCTACATGCCATTACTAGCAGTAGCATCTTACCACAAGCATCAATGCGTGATGAGGGAGTGGGGACGGGGGTCAGAGAAGTAAGAGAGCGGCGGAGATGAGCTGACCACGGTGGACCGTGATGGCGGCGGTGCATCGGTGAAATCCGAGCGGGGAAAAGTCGGCAATGCCGCTTACCCTAAGCTCGGCTGCTCCAAAGGAGTGGTCGACGAGGTTTGTGAGCTGGTACCAGAGCAGAATTCAACACTAAACACATCGTACGGGTATTTAAAAACAAAAGTTTTTGGTTTGCGAAACGTGTTTTTCAACTTACAAAACATACAAGTGTAGCAATCTAAAATTATTTCTATAGTATGTCAGTGATCATATCCCTTAGCCCAAATAAGGACTCTTAGGTGGCTTATTAAAGTACTAACTTGGGGGGATTTTTGTTTGTTTTCTGTTTCGTTGTCCATACGGCGTGTTATTATATGGATGTCATCCGCTTGGGTGGTAATGTATGGCTCAAGTACCTCTACGCACTAGTAAGTGTGAGTTGTGAGAGCATGACTGTCCAATCGGCGGTCTAGGGGAGAGTAGTTGTGATTACTCGCATACTTACATGCTCAATCATGTAGTTATGAGAGTACTTAATTGTGGGTATATCTGTCGGGTAGCTGTGATACTGAAGATATACATCGGAGGATGTATGTATGGAAGGTATTTAGTTTACTGCTTACTTGCATGCTTTATTAGGAACTGTTGGGTTGAAATGCAATTTTTCTGCAGGTACACTAATAGCAAAAACGAGTAGACCGATAGCTTCACATATATGAGAGAGCGTATGTATGCCACCGCCTAGCGTTAGAATTTTAAAATTCCACTAGGGTGAGAGAACATACGGAGTGGACATGCATCATGCTTATTCATGTCATACATATCATATCACCCTCCCTTAAAAATTTATTGTCCAGGGTAATTAAATTTTCGTATCTCTCAAATGATCCTCACCATAAGTGACCCCCTATTTCTACAGATGGCTCGCACCAGGACCACTGCCCGCAAGTCCACCGGAGGTAGGGCTCCTCGACACCAGCTAGCTCCTCGTGAGCCCCGCCCTAAGCCTACCGAGGCGGAAAGGTTGAGGGCCGAGTTGGCTGAGGTGACTGCTGCAAGAAATGCGGCCCAACAACGTCTGGAACAAGTGACACAGGAAAGAGACCAAGAAACGCTCAAGGTGCAGAGGCTGACTGTTGCTCACTGTAACTATGAGCATATGTTGATCCACGTGCTGAACCAGCGGAATGAAGCCTGGCAAGAAGAAAATGTCTTGAGGGCTCGGCAGGTTGAGCTTGAGCAGCAATTGGCTAATGCAGAAGAGTACAACGATCACCTCCATGAGGAAGTTCACTGCTACACAATCAGCTCCACCCTCTTCTTCCTGATGAGAATGATGACAATAATGATGATGACGAGATGGGCTCTGGAGTCATCATGGCTGGAGATGACGATGACATTGAGATTAATGGACCGGAGGATGTCCCGCCCGAGGAGGAAGATGAGGAGTTAGAGCCTGCTAGCGATGAAGACGGAGGAGAGATCTTTGACACTGACTCGGAGGATGACACGTAGTTTTAGCTTACCACTTAGCTAATGCACCAGAGTTAGTCTTTTGTTGACCCTCATGCATGAATGTGTAGCTTTGTAGTAAGTTGATCTTTGGAATGTAACATCGAGCCATATGTTATCCTTGATGTAAGGTTGAAGACTTGATGGTTTGGATGTAACCTATCGAACATGCTTGTGCTCCATGTATGTGAGCCTAAAATAAATTCCGTCCTGGTGATCAGTACACATCGTTGTTTATTATGTACATCGCGTTATTGCGTCAATTGATGCACTTGATGGTGTCGTATGATTGTGATGAAGTGTTGTGCCTCTGTTTATTGTATGAATTTATTCTCTCCAATTAAATCAGTTTGGCATAATTACACAATTCATCTACAAATTTCCACATCATCAGTGCTCATTAGCTATGCATCTTGCAGATGGCGTATAATCTTCGTCGTGGTCGTGGTGTTGGGGATGAGGTGCCACCACCTCCTCTACCACCACCCACACTGGTGGAACTGATGCAAATGGTGGTTGAGGGTCAGCGCATGTTAGCTGAGGCGATGCGTCAGCTAGTCGACCGTGATGCTCGACGTGGCCGTCAGGGACCTGAGCCAAATCAGTATAGTGATTTCAAGGACTTCGTCGACAGCAAGCCCCCGCTCTTTAAGGAGGCGGAGGAACCTCTGCAAGCAAATGAGTGGCTAAATACTATTAAGCAGAAATTCCGTCTGCTTCACGTAACTAACGAGCTGAAGATCGAGTATGCTTCTCACCAACTGCATGGCCCAGCGGGTATTTGGTGGAGCCATTACCGCTCTACGCTGCCCCCTAATGCCCAAATCATGTGGGACCAGTTCAAGGCGGTGTTTCGAGGAAATTATATTCCTCCTGGGTTGATGACGATGAAGCACACCGAGTTCATGAAGTTGACCCAAGGCAATAAGAGTTTGACTGAATACTTGCAAGCCTTCAACACTCTGGCAAGGTATGCAACAGAGTTTGTTAATACTGATGTTAAGAAGATCGCTAGTTTCAAGCGTGGCCTCAGCCCCAAGCTGATGAAGACCATGGGCCCTAGCAAGTGTGCCACTTTCAATGAATTTATCAGCGATGCCCTAACCCAAGAGAACAATAACTCTGTCTATGCTGCTTCTAAGAGCCGTAAGAGGGCCTTTGAGGCGGGAGCTTCGTAGTCCCGAGCTATAGTTGCACCGAGGGCTCCTTCTCGTCCTCCTGCGACGGGTGCTAAGTTCCATCCCCCACAGAAGAAGGCTCCAGCCAAGACTGGTTTTTGCAAGGCTTATATAGTTTCTCTTCCTAAGGGTAATTCTAGCCAAGGCAGCTTCAGTGTTCCTCTAAGTAACATGCCTTATTAGAATTGCAACAAGCCGGGTCATTGGGCTAGGAAGTACCCTTATCCTAAGAAGAATGCAAATCAAGGTGGTCGCCAAGGGCAAGTTCATTACACTAGCATTGAAGAAATTCCATCTGGTGAGGTAGTCACTACCGATAAGTTCCTAGTTGACCAACATTCCGCAGTGGTGCTGTTTGATTCGGGTGCTTCGCATTCATTTATAAGCTCTATGTTTGCATCAAAGTTTCCTCACAAATTACATACTATTGAAAGTGGGGTTTTTGCATTAGAGCTGCGAGTGGTAATATTCCCACAAAACAAGTAGTTAGTGACGTAGAAATTGAAATAGAAGGGCGAAAGTACTTGATTACCTTAGTAGTTTTACCTGGACTGGGCATAGATTTCATTTTGGGCATGAATTGGATGAGCTAGAACGGGGTACTCATTGATACGTCTACACGAGTGATTATGCTCAAAGATCCTACTGATCAGAAAGGTTTTCTAGTGCAACTTCCCTAAAAAATTGATCTCTCTGGTGAAGTTTATGCGGTGCAAGTGAAGTCAATAGCTAATATTCCCGTAGTATGTGAGTTTCCAGATGTCTTTCCCGATGATCTGTCGGAATTGCCTCCAGATCATGATGTGGAGTTTAAAATAGAGCTGTTGCCTAGCACAACACCAATCTCTAGAAGGCCATATAGGATGCCTCCAAATGAACTAGCTGAGCTTAAAGTCCAGTTGAATGAACTTTTAAAGAAGGGGCTGATTCATCCTAGTTCATCTCCATGGGGTTGTCCTGCCATCTTTGTGAAGACGAAAGATCAGTCATTGCAGATGTATGTAGATTATAGACCTCTGAATGCGGTTACTGTCAAGAATAAGTATCCTCTACCACGCATCGATAACTTGTTTGATCAGTTGTCTAAAGCCAAAGTCTTTTCCAAGATTGATCTGAGATCTGGTTATCATCAGATTAAAATTCATCCTTAAGATGTTCCAAAAACTGCTTTCTCTATAAGATACGGTCTCTATGAATACCTTGTTATGTCCTTCGGATTGACCAATGCCCCCGCACACTTCATGTACTTGATGAATTCGGTATTTATGCCGAATTGGACAAGTTCGTGGTGGTATTTATAGATGACATCCTGATTTATTCTGAGAATGAGGAAGATCACGCTGAACATTTGTGTGTGGTCCTCACTAGACTGCGTGAGCATCAGTTGTATACAAAATTCAGCAAGCGTGAATTTTAGCTTCGTGAAGTACCTTTCCTTGGGCATGTGTTGTCCGATGGTGGAATTATGGTGGATCCCACCAAGGTACAAGAGGTATTGGACTGGAAGGCTCCCATCTCGGTGCATGAGGTTCGGAGTTTTCTAGGATTGGCTGGTTATTATCGTCGCTTCATCCCGGACTTCTTAAAAATAGCCAAGCCAATGACTCGGTTGCTGCAAAAAGACACGAGGTTTGTCTGGACTCCTGAGTGTGATGCAGCTTTTCACAAACTACGAACCCTTCTAACCTTGGCTCCGGTTTTGGCGCAACCGGATATCGAGAAACCTTTTGACGTGTATTACGATGCATCAGGTATAGGTTTGGGAGGTGTTCTTATGTAGGAAGGCCAAGTGATTGCTTATACATCCCACCAACTTCAGAAACATGAGGTGAATTATCCAACGCATGACTTGGAACTTGCTGCAGTTGTTCATGCTTTGAAAGTTTGGCGATATTATTTGTTGGGAGATGTGTGCAATATCTATACTGACCATAAAAGCCTCAAATATATCTTCACCCAACCAGAGTTGAACATGCGTCAAAGAAGATGGCTTGAACTGATTAAAGATTGTAACCTCCAAGTTCACTATCATCCTGGCAAGGTGAACATTGTTGCCGATGCTTTAAGCCGTAAGTCTCATTGCCATTCCTTGGTTGAAAGTGATTTTTGTCTATCTCGTCTTCTACACCCCGTAGTCCTTCACCACATCACTGTCAGTTGCACTCTCAAGAGTAGAATTATTGAGCTACAAAAGACTGACACCGACATATTCCACATCAAGCGTAAGATGAAAGAGCAAGAAACTAAGCATTTTTGAGTAGATGAGGATGGAGTGTTGTGGTTTAAGGATAGGTTAGTTGTGCCTAAGGACCGAGAGCTTAAGAATCAGATTATATTCGAAGCTCATTCCTCTAAGTTGTCCATACATCCGGGTAGTAGTAAGATGTATCATGATCTGAAGCCACACTATTGGTGGACCAAGATGCGGAAAGAGATAGCTGCATATGTTGCTAGGTGTGATACTTGTTGTAGAGTTAAAGTCGTGCACATGAAAGCTGGATTACTTCAGCCACTTTGTATCCCAGGTTGGAAATGGGAGGAGATAAGTATGGATTTCATTGTTGGACTCCCTCCCACTGTTAAAAATCATAACGCCATCTGGGTAATTGTAGACCGTCTAACCAAGTCGGCTCACTTTATTCCTGTCCGAGCAGATTATCGTCCTACTGACTATGCTGAGCTATATTTCAATTAGATAGTCTGACTTCATGGAATCCCCCGTACTATTATTTCTGACTGAGGTCCATAGTTCACCGCTCATTTCTAGGAACATTTGCACCATCTTTTGGGAACCAAGCTAGTGAGAAGCTCCGCTTATCATCCCCAAACGTCAAGACAGACTGAGCGAGTTAACCAAATCTTAGAAGATATGTTGAGGGCATGTGTTATTTAGTCCAAGGGTTCATGGGAGAAATGGTTGCCTTTAGCTGAATTTTCGTACAATAATAGTTATCAAGAGAGTATTAAGATGGCCCCATTCGAAGCGTTGTATGGTCGTAAGTGTAGAACCCCACTGAATTAGGTAGAAGCTGGTGAAAGAAGGTATTATGGTATTGATTTTGTTGAGCAAGCTGAAGAACAAGTTCGTACCATCAAAATACATATGGCTGCAGCTCAATCTAGATAGAAAAGTTATGCTGATCATCGTAGAAAGTCGATTGAGTTTGAAGTTGGAGACTTCGTTTATCTGAAGGTTTCACCTATGAAGAGTGTTAAACGCTTTGGTGTGAAGCGAAAGCTTGCGCCGAGATATGTGGGTCCATTCCAGATCATAGGAAAAAGTGGGGCGGTAGCCTATAAGATCCAATTGCCTCCTGAAATGACAGATATTTTCAATATCTTCCATGTATCTCAGTTAAAGAAATGTCTTCGGGTTCCCGAGGAGAGAGTTCTGTTGGGGGATATCAAGCTAGAATATGATCTGACTTATGAAGAGAAGTCAGTTCGTGTGATTGACACTCGTGAGCGAGTAACTCGGAGTCAAGTGGTTAAGTGGTATAAGGTAATGTGGAGTAATCAAGGTAGTGAGAGTGATGCTACTTGGGAAAGGGAAGATTATCTGTGAGAGGGTTATAAAGAGTTCTATCAACAATGGTATGCTTTTCAAATCTCGGGACGAGATTTTTATAAGGGGGGAGGGCTATAACACCCCAGGTGTTTGGCTTCCATATTTGAACTTGCATTTCATAAGCATGAGCATCATTCATCTCATTATGCCTTTGTTTTGCTTGAAACATGAGTATGCAACATACCCTAATATGCTTGTTTCATAATTGTTAGCTTATGAAATGTGGGTGGTGCCACATGTAGAGGTAACATGGGTGTATCATACTTTGAAACATGGCAATGTTGTTAGTATAACATGATAAGTTTAATTGTTGCAATAAGAGCTTGAAACACATGCAACCTGGTAGTGAAACATTTTGGAAGAAATGCTTATTTTGCTTGTTTCAACTATGTGACAATTGAAAATGTGTGTAGTCAATGTGTAGAGTGGTTAATTATGTCCTATAACACCTTAACTACACTTAGGATGATTAGTGGAACAATGTTCATGTTGGCCAAAATGACCAAATTGCCCTCCTAGGTGATGTTGACTGGGTTTTGACCTCTAGAGTGCTTTCATTTGACTGTTTAAAAAGTCTAGCTTAGAGATCTTTCATGGAGGTGCACCCTTAAACAAAGTTGTAGAGAATTTATAGAGAACAAAAGTTGTAATATGGCCATCTCATGAAAATAACCAGAACACTCTCAAAAGTGGCCCACAAGTCAGTAATGGTGGCTGTTTTGGGATTGTCAACATTATTTTGGAGACAGATGTTGTGCTTGTGAAGCAAGCCATTAGTGCTAGAGACTACACTCATTCGATGGTGGGAAGTCTGCTCGAAGAGTTGCAGTGCATGGTGAATGCAAATTTTAATTCCTTTGTTTGTGTTTCTATTCCTAGAGATTGTAACAGAGTTGCTCATGAGCTAGCAACCCTTGGGTGTGTGTGTGTGTGGAAGGAGCTGAGCCATACGTGAACTCGTTTCTGGATCACATTAATGTAATTGTTGCTGATGAACAATAAGCCAATGAGTAATATAAAGCCACCCATTCAACAAAAAAGAAAATAGTGTACATAATTTTTAATCATAAGTTTGTTCCCTTATGAGCAAAAATTGAGATACAAAGGTGAAATTGAAAGAACTAGGCAATTCCTAAAGGGGGTTGTGATGACCTTTCTATATAGTAGTGTATTGTTTTTTGCTCGAACTAGATTGTTTCCATTAGTTTTCTTCTCAATAATATCCATCTTGAGATCTTTCACGCTTCAACAACCATTTATCATCATTTGCACAATATCAACAAACTTCATATTAGAAACCATGAATTCCATCAAACCATGTCCTTTTGCTATATTATCATATGCTTGTCATTTATGCATTTCATCAGTAAACCTTGGACTCTTCCTTATTTATGTCATTTGTTTCATAATTACGAGCTCAATCACAATACATCAAACATGGGACTAAACACCTATAATCTCATGAAATTTATTAGATCCTTAATCATGTTGTTATTCAATCATCAAAAACCACTTACGGCCTAGTAGTTGCGTGAAAGTCAGACAGGGAAGAGTCAAGGAATCCATCCTTGTAACCGCCTAGTCCGTAGAAGGAAGGCTTTCTATTTTGTTGATTCTGTGTTGTACTTCTAATCCATGAAGGATTGACTCTCTGTACCAATAAGAAATAATAAGATATGGAAGGCTGAATGAGCCTGATGCTGGGTAAGGTGGCTGTGACTTACAAGATGTCAGAGGGAAACCATTGTGGAAGTTCTGTTCACTAATAGTTATGAACAAAAGTTAGGTTACAAAAGGTATATAGAAAAGTTGTCATGAAAAATATCTATTAAATTATATTAAAAAGTTACGATGACAAAATGTGGTTATAAATCATTTTGTAAAATGATATGCACAATCATTGTGAGTGTAACTTTGTAGCTTCTAAAAAAGAAAAGTTATAGGATCGAATCATGCAAAGGTTTGCTAATTAATGGAGTCAGACATGTGTCATTTGCATTCAAGCACATTAATTTGAAACACTTTGAACTAAAATGGAACTACACACCATGGAGGTCATCGATGTGTGATCCTAAACCCAGTGTGTGACCTCGACGGCCTGGCCAACCATCAGTACCCAATATTCTTTCTCCCCCCTCGTCCCACTCTGTAGCAGGAGAACCCTTTCTTCCTCTTGCCCATACACGATATACACATTGGTGATGGCGGCGATGTTGCGTGTACTCGGTTCATGGATGCGGATCACCTCTACTGAGGATGCCAAAGTACCTTCTCTGTCTCCGTTTCTATCTTCTCTTCATCTCTGTGTGTCCAGTTGAGGGTTTGGTGCAGTGCGTGACTCACCTCCCTCCCAGCGAGCAGCGTTATGCATGGTGATTTCTACCGCGATTTAGGATAAGATTCCATGTGGAGTTTTGGTGTGTCTATCTCCTCTATCATGATTTCAGCATTTATCCCATCTACAAATCTGAAGAGTCAATGTAAGGTTGTTGTGTTTCTTATGATATTTGTGTTAATTTACACCGTTTCGTGTTATTAATTTTGTTAGTAACCAAAGCATTTATTCACTAAACACAGAAATACATAAAATAGTGGATTAATGGAGCTATAGTTTCTAGAAGATACTAGAGTATTCTGAGCATAGAGATTGGTAGTATAGAAAGAGGAAGAAGGTTTTAAAATTTTAGGTTATCCTCAAACCAATCTAGAAACAATGATCTGCTAGGATGCCATGGAATAAATATCACTCTAGTGTTGATTGTTCTATCAACTAATTTGTTATCCATAATCCAATTTACAAATCTAATTCCTACAAGGCTAATGTACTTTCAAGAATAGATTGCGAGGCCTTCACTTTTGTCTAATTTGAATGTCAATATCTTGTCATGTCTTGAACAAGGGTAGGTCTCATGTTGGTCTTTCGACAGAACATGAGAGGTGGGAGTGGAGAGGATGATAGAAAGTCAAATGAGTGAGAGGAGTCCCCCTACCACCCATGTCTCCAACTTTTATAGGTGAGGTGGGAGGGGAGGTTTTTATTATTTCCCCTAGCGGGGCTTGTATTTACAAAACAATTTATAGAAGGCTATAAATGAGCCCTAAACATTATCTCACAAGCACCAAATCTAAGTAATTGGGCCATAAACACACTAATGGGGGTTAACATATGATACACCACCAGTAGTAGCCCCTCAGCTATTCAGTTTTGATCAAAAGTACAAGACCCAATAGCTGAATATAACTAAGTGTGACCCAGTTACAACTCAGACCCGACACACAACTCTCGTCTACACAGAGATATATAGGGATCATTTTATCTTTGGCTAGTCTTCAGGTAGGCTTTAGCACTAGCCTTCACTCAAGACTCTGTGACCCTATATTTGGTAGCTTACTCCTTTGCATGGCCTTGAGCCTTCGATACCTTCTCTTCCTAAGAGAGCCTTCGCCGAATAAATTGATGTAGTCAAACGCGAGGTAGTTGTAGATGATCACGACACGTCTTCAAACTTCCACTCATGGGCACCATGCAAGGCTATTGTCTTCGGGTGAAGTGCTTGTCCAATATAATGCACTGCTCACCATCTCTTCTTGGCTGGCACTTGTGAGAAATTATTTCATGTGCTGGAAGTAAAACACATAGGCATAATTGTTGTCATAGATGTTATAGGTGGCAATTGAACGTGAAGCCGAAGATGCCGATGGTGATCTGTCTGCTCCAAACTGATGGCAAAGGTGAAGGAAAAGATGCTGTTGGTGACCTTTCTCTCCAAATTGATGGCGAAGGCGAAGTCACAGATACCGATGGTGACCCCCCTGCTCCAAACTGATGGCGAAGGTGAAGTTGAAGATGCCGATGATAATTCATCCGCTCCAAATTGGTGGCAAAGGCAAAACCAAATATGTCAATGGCGATCTTCCCACTCCAAATTGATGGAGAAGGCAAAGTTGGAGATGACGATGGCGATCCCCCCTCCCTCGCTCCAAATTGATGGCGAAGGCAAAGTCAGAGATGCCGATGGTGACCCCCTCCAAATTGATGAATAAGGCAATGCCGATTATTCTAAAGCTAATGGCAAAGCCCCTCGCTGAAATGTTGATGAAAGCGTAGCCAATGATGCTGAAATCAAAGTCAATCCCTCACTGAAACATTGGCAAATACATTGTCAATGAAGCTAAAGTCGATGGCTAATCCCCTCACTGAAATGTTGATGAAGGAGTTTTCAATGACGCCGAAATCACTGGCAAAAACCCTCGCTAAAATATTAGCGAAGGCGTAGTCGATGACATCGAAGTCAGCAATGAATCAAGATGTCAACGAGGCCCCGTTCCACGATTCCCCGCGGGGAATTCCCCTATTAGGGGGCGGGGATGGGAGCAAATCTCCCCCCACAGGGGATTAAATGGGGGAAATTTCATCCCTGTCGGGTTTCACGGGGTCGGGTCTGGTACGCAGCCCCCCGTCCCCGTTCCCCATGGGGACCCGAGTACAACAAGGCCCGGTAGCCCACAATACTCAAGGCCCAATACCTATGTACATATAAAATGCAAAACCCTAACTTTCCAGCACCTCTCCTCCCTTCCCAGTTCCCATCCCCAATTCCCCAGCCGCGCGCGATGGCTCGCACAGGCGCACTCACGGTCGCTGTCGCGGGTCTTGGGCTTGCGGCTACCGCTTCCACGCCGGCCGCCGGCGCTGCAGGCTACACCGAGGGAGGGGCGGCAGGCGAGCAGCGCTGCATGGAGGTAGAGGGAGGCCAGAGGCACGGTGCTCCCAGAGATCCAGAAGGCCACCGATAGCCACCACCCGACACCCACCATGGCTTCACCCGGCACTGCACGAAAGCGAAGTTGGGAGTCAGGATTCAGGAGCCGCGTAACCACCGTCGACGGCCACCTGGATTTTGCTTCCCCAACTCATCCATGAGTGGTCAAAGATGGAAACAAGAAGCCAATCCTGAAGCTGTAAAGGAGCAGAGCACTAGTGCTTGTCTGATGGATTTGATGCAGAGCACTAGTGCTTGGCTAATGGATTTCTTGTTTATTTATTTAATTTTTTCTTGGGATTTGTTTATATGTTAACTTAGTATTGTCTCTTGCAAATCTGCGTGAGAAAATTAGTATCACTCAATTCGCATGCGGAAACTAGCACTGGTTTTTTGGGATGGGATTTTAGATTTGCTTTTAGTCATCTTATTGACTATTTTTGATGGGGACGGGGAACCCCGCAGGGATAAAATCCCCGTACAGGGATGGGGAAGGGGAGAAACTTCCCCCGTGGGCATTCATGGGGACGGGGGAAGGGGGAATTTCACCCCCCCGGGGGTGGGGATGGGCAGCTACCCCCCGATGGGGAATTCCCCGTTGACACCTCGAGTGATGAAGCCCCTTGCCAAAACGTTGGCAAAGTCATATTCAATGACATCAAAGTCGGTGTTGGAGCCCCTTTGGCAAAATGTTGGTGCAGGCATAGCAATGACATTGAAGTCAAAGTTGAAGCCCCTCACCAAAACGTTGGCGAAGGTGTTGTCGATGATGCCAGAGTTCTTGGCAAAGCCCCTCGCCGAAATGTTGGTGAAAGTGTCATCGATGACGAAGTCCCTTCCCAAAACTTTGGTGAAGGCGGTGTTATTGATGCTAAGTCGATGGCAACAAAGCCCCTCGCTGAAATGTTAATGAAGGCGCTTTCGATGACGACAAAGTCATTGGCGAAGCCCCTCGTCAAAATATTAGCGAAAGCACAGTCGATGACACCGAAGTTGGTGGCGAAACCCTTGCCAAAACGTTGGCGAAGGCATGGTTGATGACGCTAAAGTTGAAGTCGAATCCCCTCGCAAAATTGTTGGCAAAGGTGCTGTTGATTACACCATAGTCTTTGGAGAGGCCCCTCACGGATATATTATCATAAATGTTGTTGAGTTCGCCGAAGTCGGAGGAGAAACCCCTCGCCGAAATGTTGGCATAGTGGTGTCAAGTTTGCCAAAGTTGAAGTCAAAATCCCTAGCTAAAATGTTGGTGAAGGCATTGTTGATTACGCCGAAGTCGATGGTAAAGCCCCTCGTCGAAGTGTTGATGAAGGCGTAGTCAATGATGCCGAAGTCGATGACAAAACGCCTCGCCGATATGTTGGCATAGGCGATGCTGATGTCACCAAAGTTGAATGGCAAAGCCCTCACTGATATGCTTGCGAGGGTGAAGTCAAAGATGCCAATTGATGGCAAAATTAAAATCGTTAAAACAAAGTTTCTAAAACATGGATTCACATTTTGATTCGGATGGAGATCTTTTTGGCAACACAAAGTCATTGAGCTCTTTCATTTCACTATGCTCAGGTTTAACGTATTTTTGCAACGCAAAGTCATTGAGCTCTTTTCATATATCATTGTGCTTCAGTTGCACATATTTTTGGCAATGCAAAGTTACTAAGCTCTTTTCATATCATTGTGCTTCGTTTGCACGCATTTTTGGCAACATGAAGTCACTGAGCTCTTTTCATGTCATTGTGCTTTGGTTGCATGTATTTTTAGCAATACGAAGTCATTGAACTCTTTTCATATCACTGTGCTTCAGTTGCACATATTTTTGGCAACTTGAAGTCACTGAGCTCTTTTCATATCATTATGTGCATAGAGATCGGAAAAGATGCATGCGGTGCTCTGCAACTGCTCACTAGTTTTGATCTCATCAATCATGTTTTTGTGGATACTGGGGAACCTTACGATGCTAAGGCACACTTTTTAGCTCACAAGTGCTCATGCGATGAATGCCATGATGCATATAATAGATGCATTCACACATGGAAAAAAGATTACGAAGTAATACATAAGGTTGCAAAAATAGGCCTCGCAAAAAAAAAGTGTTGCAACATGGTAAGAAAACTTGGAAATTCCAAAGGTAGGGAAAAGTTAACTTGCGCGTGGAGGTTGCATAGTACTTGAGATAATAGCATTAATTGTGTGAAAACACAAGTAAAATTGATTTGGGGCTAGCAAGAAGTAAATGACTAAAATGATAGCAATAAGCGAAATTTTACAATAGTTGAAAAAATATAGACCATCCATTGGGTGAGATCGGACGGTGAAAAAATAGGAGGTACCTAATTGAAAATACCTGGAGATACCACATAGGTGGGGATAGTACCAAATTAGGTGGGACCAATATCAAAATAAGTGGGGCAATATCTATTTTTTATTTTTATTTTATTTTTGAATAAGGGTAAATCGGTCATTATAGTACTGGGCAAAAATGGGATAGCTGCTAGATGAGACATGTGTACTTGTATTTGAAGACATTTCTTCTTTAATTTTCAAAGGGAAAAAGAGTGTATATGACATCATCTGCGAAGACGGGATATGGACCTTCCCGTCCTCGTTGCTATGTCTTGCCAAGGTGAAGCCTTCGATCTGCATGAAGTTCTCGCCAGGAAGCTAGTACGATGGGAGAGGCGAAGAGTAGAAAGCGTGGTCCTGAAAACGGCCGCGCGCTCGGCATCCTAACTCCTGAGCCTCACTGCTGCATAGTCCACCGCGGCACGCTCGCCACTGACCGCACCCTCCGCTGGGTGGCGCGCCGCCAGTGAGGCCGTCTTAGGGGCCGCGTGCGCCACGGCTGGTGTTACGATACTTTCAGAAAGGCACAACCTCAATTACTAAATTAAAATACCCTCTATAATATATTTCTTAATTAATTACTTAGAAAATAAAAAAATATGAAAGTACCTGAAGGTACCATGGTAAAAGATCTCTAGCAAGTCTCGAGATGAAAACTAAAAAGAACTATATGAAAATTGACTGGACGCGAAATATAAAGAATGCAAAAGTAGAGGTTGTCGATACTTGCTTTTAAACCTGTTGTAGAGGTATGATGATTTGTGAAGGTTGATGGTCATTGAAATTCGATACTTGATGACAACCAATAAGTTCCAAATATCCATGTACATGGGACCAACGCGTAGCGAATGCCAATAATAAAAGAAATCCATCATTTCAGTGAAAGCTAGCCAATATTATGAAGACCAATATAGGATGAAAACCAGTATTTGCCAAAGGTTAGTGACTGTATGTAAACCATACTAGATGGAAAACAAGATAACTCGTGTATAATGCTGCGCTTGAGGAACAAACATGTGACATAAACAGTTAGGCGAGAAAGGGTCAGAGATACTCACAATGATGGATTCCTGCACGTTAGAGATAAAAAATTTCGACGAAACCATTGCTCCGACTGTCGCATACTGCATCCTCGAGCCAGATCCGCTCGCGAAGGCGTTGTGCGAGGGCACAAGGCCTCCTACTTGAGTCATCTCGATCGACCCGATGCTGGACGAGATTGCCGCCTCGCTATGCCTCTAGGCTATGGCAATCATGTAGGGTCGAGATGGCAGACTAGAGGGGGTGAATAGTCCTTTCTAAAAATTAAACGCACCGACTAACCAAAATAAATGCGAAATTAAAACTATCGGTCTAGCCAAGACTATACCCATGTTCTCAAGCACATTAAAAGATCTTAAACTAGCAACTAAGGTGTCGGGCTAGGTAGAGCTCACCTAACCAATTCTAGGAGCAAGGTCATACAAACCTATGCCACTGGTACTTCAAGCAATGGGGAAGCTCCTACACATGCTAGTAAGCAAAAGCACAAAGCCACCTAAGCTCACTAGCAATGCTCAATAACAAGGCTTCACAAGCCAAATTATAGAGCGCAAATTACTTAGCTACACAAACTAAGCAATGCGACTAACAAGGTTACTCAAACCGAATTAGTCACGCAAGGGAGCTACTTTTATGCTACACAAGCAAGAAGGTAACTAGCAAGCTACACAAGCTAACTAATTACAAGAGCAATTACACAAGCACAATGTATATGAAAATAATTACAAGCTTATGTAAGGGGATTGCAAACCAAGGGGAAGACAAGGATGACACGATGATTTTTATCCCGAGGTTCACGTGCTTGCCAACACGCTAGTCCCTGTTGTGTTGACCGTTCACTTGGTGGTTCAGCAGCTAATTGGCACCACACCAAGCCCACACGTTGGGCACCACAAGAACCCCATGGACCAAGTGAGGGTAGCTTAATAACACGCTCAACTAGAGTTACTTTTCGTGACTCCAGCGGGGTGAGCACAATACCCGTCACAATCTCCTATCCGGAGCATTGCACAATGTTCTTTGCATGCTTCAACGGAGACCACCACCAAGCCATCTAGGAGGTGGCAACCTCCAAGAGTAACAAGCACCACCGGCTTGCAACTCGATCACCTAGTGCCACGCGATACAATCTCACAATGCAATAGACAAGAATCACTCACTCGCAATGGATTAGCACTTCTCGCAAGCACAAGTGAGTTAGAGGCTTCTCAAACCAAGCACACACAAGGGCAACACATACCCAAGGTGCTCAACCTTAGCCAAGCCCGAGCTCCACCTCTATTTATTGCCCCCAAGCCAAATAGAGTCGTTGGAGCCTTAGAACACATTTTTGCACGGTCACCGGACAGCAACGTGCGGGCACCGGATATAGGGTGGCGGTGCCCAATAGTTGAATTTCAATGGCTATTTCAAACTAGCCATTGGGACCCTGGCACTAGACATAGGGGCAGTGCACCGCCCTAGGGGTGGCAGTGCCCTCGCAGCACCAAAACACGTTTTCACCCCTCTAGAAAATATGGCGGTGCTAGGCACCAGACAGTTCGGTGACCATAGCGGTGCCACCTTCAGCTCAAACATGATTTCCACCATCTCAAGCTTGTAGAGCATTTCATTAGCATTCCAAAAAGTGTTAGATCATTGAAATTGGAGTTAGGAGCTAAGAGTTATGCCCAAAATACTAAAGGGTGGTGCTGCTGAAATGGGCACGTTGCAGGGGGTGGCGGTGCACCTTGCCTGGGGTGCCAGTGCACCGCCCTAGGGGTGGTGGTGCCACTGCCCTAGGCTGTCTGATGCACACCTGAAAGGGCAGTGCCACCCCCAGGCTGGGCTACTCGTTGGCTACAAGTTTGGTTGCGTTTTCTGACCCTCGGACAACCCAAACTTACTCTTTTCTTCTCCTTTCTTCTCCAACATCACCAAGTTGATCTAAATCAACTCCAACTTCTCCTTTGCAAATGTGCTAACACCACCAAGTGTTCACACCATGTGCAAGTGTGTTAGCTTTTCACAAATATTTTATAAAAGGACTAGCACTCAATTCACCACGCCACTCGATCCTAGCAACAATACAAAGTTAGATCACTCGAGTGGCACTAGATGACCGATATGGAAACAAGTTTGCCCCTCTTGATAGTACGGCCATCAATCATAAACCCAGTCATAAACTTCTCTACACCCCCGGTCATAAACTTCTCTACACACCTACGACTAGTAAAATGAAATGCCCTATAGGTTATACCTTTGCCTTGCGTATTCCATTCCATTGCATCCAATGTTGATACAACACATGCACCAAACATATCACAAATGATATGATCCACATCATATCATCACGTGACCTTGTTGGTTCATCGATCTTAACCTCACTTGCTTTTCACCATTGTCTTCGTCCATCAGCGCCAAGTCTTGCGCAAGCTTCACCGCCACGTGGTCCATCGCTCCAAAGCCTCCAACTTGTCCTTCACGCTTCCAACCGGTCCATCAAGCCAAGTCTTGTCTTGATCTTCTCCACCTTAGTCACATAACTCAATGTCATGTCTCATATGCAATGAGCTCCTTCATCACATGTGTGAACCTTGCAATAAATCCAAGCCATCTTCACCGTCATGGCATGAGTTGCTCGTACAAGTGTACCTATGGACTAATCACCTATGTATCTCATATTTAAACACATTAGTCCACCTAGGTTGTCACTTAATTACCAAAACCAAATAAGGACCTTTCAATCTTCCTCTTTTTGGCAATTGATGACAACTCTACAAAGATATAGAAATTAAGCACTTTTGGATTCATGTTGCTTGCCCAAGCAATTTTACCATGTGTAAATGATTTTGGACAAGTACCACAAACCTTAATTTGTAGTATTAGCTCCCCCTACATATGTGCTAAGAGTGTTTGGTTTGAAGCTTGCATATATGTACATATTAGAATTGTGGGAGAGTAATTACTACCAAATGATGCTAAGGTGTATAGAATAAACTTTTGAAGTGGGATACCAATCGAAGTTGCACTTTTAACACCATCCCTAGTACCATGAGTAGCTAGACAACAAATACCCTAGAAACCCCATGAGATCAACATTACAAGCAAGGTTGTAGTATAACTTGTAAAAACATAAGTCTAGCTACCATCCTATGCATGCTAGTTATCAAATCATCAATCAAGTTCTATAACAAGCATACATCACACAAGCATGCATATCAAATTTAAAACTTATGCAATGCAAGCAAGCACATGAATATGCACATATCAAATGCAAACAACCAAGTTCATGAGGTTGCTCCCCCCTACTTGTGTGCTTTTCTTATCTAAGAATTTTGATCATTCTTCATTCTTCAATGTTGCTCCCTCTATGTCTATGTCAAACTTCTACTTCTCCCCATGATACATTTTCATATCTTTGTTCCAACTTCTCCCCCTTTGTCATTAATTTCCATAAAAAGTGTGCCTATTATTGATACAAAGGATTGCATTGGGGTAGATGGTTGACACTTGAATCTTGAATTTTTTTATGGACACCACCACATATGTTGGAATGACACCACTCGTAGCCCTTGAGATACCTCATGTATGATCTTTGACCTTGATACCAATTGGTGGGACACCTCCCCTATGTCATAGCATGGGTCATCCACTTGATAGTCTTGAGCTCTTGTATATGAGGAAACTTTTCTTTCTTGATGATCACTTAAGGTTGAGGATCATTTGTGGAGCCACCATTGGATGTGCTAGATACCACTTGTATGAATCTCACTTGTAACAAGGTGATAATCTAGATATACCACGTGTAAGAACAATCATGGAACCACTTGTAGGATTTATCAATTATAACCATTTCTTGAACACTTATCATCTTCATGAGCTTCTATGTTTGACTTGAACTAGATTGATTTGCCTAAGCTTCCAAGTACGGTTTGAATCCTCTGTAAGCTTCTTCACACACATTAAGTGGTTATCTTATCGTGGTTGTACTTATCACTTGTTGGCAATCCAAATTAGATCAAGTACTTGGGTTTACTAGTTCATGAACAAACCCATACACTACCACTAGATCTAACTAATCATTCAAGCAATAGTGGTAGGCTATGAATTTTAAAATTTTATTTGTCATGCATAATCCTATAAGCATGTACTACATGCACTAACCGCATACTAGTAAGGGATGAAAATGATTATGCACATTACAATGATACCTTTGCTCTGTTGGAGAAGAGGATAGTCACATAGATTCTAATTCGTTTCTCCAATAGCAATGTGAAGTCCAATTATAAGCTTGGTGAAGACCAATCATCAATAGATAGAATCTATTCTTCACCCATATGATTTGAGAACTGCTAATGATCAAGTGCACTTTCTTGTTGTGGTTGGCTTGCTTCATCATCTATCAATGCTTGCTTGAAAGCACCATATGTGAGAAACCACTTGAATTCTATTGATTTGCTCTCTTTTGGGTGTTGCTTGCTTTCTAGATCAACCCTTTTGATTGCTTCAACTAAGCATCTCAAATGTCCCTTAGATTATCACTTTCATATTAGCCTTCCAAGTACCATAATTGGTTTACCTATAAAAGGCGGCAAGCCCCTATACATAGGGAGAAGTGATCTCTCTCCAAAGAACCATTCTTGGCACTTACTTGAAATATATTGATTAATTGATTCAAGTGAAAGACTTAATTTGAGAAGTAACCTTGATTCCTTCTTTAAGTCATTTTATTTCTACTTATTTAAGTCATTTTCTTTCTACCAAAATGATTTTCAATTGTCACTAGAACTTAAACTCCATCTTCATCTTAAGTTTGATCTTGATCTTCCAATTGAGTACCAAATGTGTGCCAAGTACACTCCATAATCAAATGGCCGTATACTCTTTACTTGTCATGCTTGTAGCTCATATCAAAACCAAACTTAGGCTTCTCAACCATTTATAAACAACTTTTCAACTTGAGGACCTTTCAATCAAAGTGACTCTTGATGAATCCAATAATTGACACTTTTTTGGCAGATTCTGTACCCTTCAATGATAAATCCATATCTCCTAATGTGCAGATCCAATTATCACAAAATTTGGTGGAGATGTGCTTCACTAAGTTATCTAGCAGCTATAAAAATTTGGGCTTCATTTGACTTCTAGATTGCTACCAGATTTCAATTCTTCCATCATTGCTACATGCTGAAAACTGCTGCACTATAGCTGATAAGATCCACTCCAAAACCAAAGCATTTCTTATCCAATTATCATGAAATTCATACAGAATCTAATATCATAAGTATAGAGCATGCATACCAAATTTCAAGCCAATCCAAATAGATTTGATCACTCAAACTCAGACTTGATCACAGCTAGCTCAGTTTTTGTAATTTTGGACAGATTTCAATACTTGAGCTATATTTCACCAAATGTGAATCAAACTTGAACTCAACTTGTTTGAACACTTTCATAAGACATATATCCATTTAATCCTCTTACTAAAGTCATCTCATGAATTTATCCAACTCAAATCAATCCAAACTTGATTACTAATCAATTAATCCATTCAATCATCTCATAGCATGCAACATAAGCATATATATCCAATTCAATCAACTCATATGCACCCAAATGAATTAGATCAGCCAGAAATATACCTTGGTTAGCACATGATCATCCATAGCAAGCTTCAACTCAATTATTTGCAAGCCACCAAATAATTTCAATAAATCACCACAACTTGATAAATGACACTTGTATGTTGTAAAACTTGGACTTCACTAATAACTTGTCATGACATTGGGACAATGATCATTACTTTTTCAATACTTGGCTCAATCATGTGATCAACAAAATGAATACCACTTGAACCAAGTATCCAGAGCTAATGGTACCTACACATATTCATCCACTTTTTGATGGTACCCAAACTAGTTTGGGTCCTCTCATGAGTACTGGGATGTTTTGCAATAACAACCATTGCGGTACCATCACTATTCTTCCTAAGCATAGAATCATCATTAATAGAAATGGGCTTATGAGTGTTATCTAGGGGACATGAATGTGCCATATGTTCCCTTTTCTGGTATGAGTAGCAATTTCTCTTGGTTAGAGCCTTCTCTTCCTTGCTCTTGTATTGCTTCTCATTGCCTTGCCTTTTTTGGGTTGCTTGAGCCTTCTTCTCAAGCTAGGTACACTTCGAGGCAATGTATCCCATATCTTCACACTTGAACCACTTGATTTGAGCATACACCTTCTTCTCATCTTGAGTCTTGCTCATCATCTTGGCATCTTGATCAAGCTTTTGATGCCTTGCTCTTCCACCCCTTCTTATTTTCTTCTTCTTCATCATCAAGTCACCACCATCTTCATGGTTGATCCTGATTTGCTCTTGGGGTGTCTTTTCTTGCTCAACTTGTGGCTTTGATTGAAGCTCTTCTTGTTGCTTCACCACTTTCTTGGTTGGGCACATAGAGGTAAGGTGACCCCATGTGCGGCACTTGAAGCACTTGACATGCTTGAGCCTCTCTTCTTCTTTCTTCAACTTGAGCTTTTCTATATTTGGGCATTGATCATGAAGATGACCCACTTCATGGCATTGGTAGCATATGAAATGAGAGAGCTTCTCTCTTTCTTGCTTCTTCATCTTCTTTTCTCTTTTTCTTTCGCCCTTTGTCATCTTCTTGTTGAAGCCAAGGCCACTCTTGTCACCAAAGTTTCTTTGAGTCTTCATCATGTGCTCAAAGGTGACTTTTGAGTTGTAGCACCTCTCTAACTTGTTGCTCAATTTCTTTACTTGTTCATTGAGCTCTTTGTTCTCCTTCAAAAGGTTAGTCTCACAAGACATAGAAGTAGAACAACCATCTATATGTGCAGAACATGGCATAGCTAATAAATCATCACAAGAGGTGGATACATTCTTCTTGCCTACATCATAAGGGTTAGTAACATGTGATTGATCAATTGACCCATGTGATGAGCTCTCACTAGTTTTAGATTTTTTTATTTGAAAGCTCTCTAGTGAGAAAAGCATGGTCTTATACCAAGTTATCATGAGGAACACTAAGTTCCTCATGAGCCAATTTTAGCTTCTCATGTGAACAACTAATGACATAAAGTAGATGCTTTTGTTGTTCACATGTGTTCTTTAGAAATGAGTTTTTATTTTCCAATTTACTTGTTTTAGCCATCTCATTTTCTACAGCTATGTTCATGCTAGCAAGTCTACTAACAAGCTCATCATATGAATCATGACCAATTAAATTGCAACTTGATACCTTAGTGTCACCTTGTGACATGAGGCAATGTAGAGGTGTTGGAGAGCTTGTTGTAGCAATATCATCCGGGCATGGACAATCATCATCATCATCAATAGTGTGCATGGGGTAGCATCATCATTTGCATCATTTGAGGCATCATCATCAACCTTGTCAAGTGAACTTGTGGTAGATCTTTCATCATCATCACTTGACCATGAGGTGAGCAATCTTCCATAATTACCAAATTGTGGTCATGCTCAACACACTCATGTGCCTCCTTCTTGGGTGCCTCATCATCATCATCATTATTGGAGACCCTCCCATATATCAAGTTGAGGTACAACCAAATATCATGGGCGGTCTTCATGTACATGATCTCCCCAAATATGTTATCTTTCATAGATTGATAGAAAATATTAGTAGCTTGGCAATCGAGATGTAGGCATTTCTTTTGCGCTTGAGTTGCATTCTTTTCATCCAATGAATGAGAAAAGCCCACATCTACGATCCACCACATTTGAGGTGAAATAAACTTAAAATTGCATGTCATCCAATTTTTTTCACTGTGCAAAGTGTGTGCCATCAAAAGTGTATAGACACTCAATATCTAGCCGATAAGCCACCATCCTCTCGGGTCGGTGAAGACCACAAATGAGAGACCTAGCTCCGATACCACGTGTAGGGTCAAGATGGCGGACTAGAGGGGGGTGAATAGTCCTTTCTAACAATTAAGCGCACCGGCTAACCGAAACAAATGCTAAATTAAAACTATCGGTCTAGCCAAGACTATACCCCTCTATCTATGTTCTCAAGCACCTTAAAAAGATCTTAAACTAGCAATTAAGGTGCCAGGCTAGCTAGAGCTCACCTAACCAATTCTTGAAACAAGGTCACACAAACCTATGCCACTAGTACTTCAAGCAACGCGGGAGCTCCTATACATGCTAGTAAACAAAAGCACAAAGCCACCTAAGCTCACTAGCAATGCTCAATAACAAGCCTACACAAGCCAAATTATAGAGCGTAAATTACTTAGCTACACAAACTAAGCAATGCGACTAACAAGGTTACTCAAACCGAATTAGTCACGTAAGGGAGCTACTTCTATGCTACACAAGCAAGAAAGTAACTAGCAAGCTGCACAAGTTAACTAATTACAAGAGCAACTATACAAGCACAATGTATATGAAAGTAAGTACAAGCTTGTGTAAGGGGATTGCAAACCAAGGGGAAGACAAGGATGACATGATGATTTTTATCCCGAGGTTCACGTGCTTGCCAACACGCTAGTCCTCATTGTGTCGACCGTTCACTTGGTGGTTCAACAGCTAATTGGCAGCACACCAAGCCCACACGTTAGGCGCCGCAAGAACCCCATGGACCAAGTGAGGGTAGCTCAATGACACGCTCAACTAGAGTTGCCCTTCGTGACTCCTGCGGGGTGAGCGCAATACCCTCACAATCTCTTCACCGAAGCACCACACAATCTTCTTTGCGTGCTTCGACGGAGACCACCACCAAGCCATCTAGGAGGTGGCAACCTCCAAGAGTAACAAGCACCACCAGCTTGCAACTCGATCAACTAGTGCCACTTGATGCAATCTCACAATGCAACGCACTAGAATCACTCACTCGCAATATATTCACACTTCTCGCAAGCACAAGTGAGTTAGAGGCTTCTCAAACCAAGCACATACAAGGGCAACACATACCCAAGCCCGAGCTCCACCTCTATTTATAGCCCCCAAGCCAAATAGAGCCGTTGGTACCTTGGAACACATTTCTGCGCTGTCATCGAATAGCAACGTGCGAGCACTGGACATAGAGTGGCGGTGCCTAGCCCAGTGGTTCAATTGCAATAGCTATTTCAAACTAGCCATTGGGATACTGGCACCGGACATAGGTGGGCGGTGCACCGCCCTAGGGGTGGCGGCGCCCCCGCGGCACCCAAAACACGTTTTCGCCTCTCTAGAAAAATATAGCGGTGCTAGGCACCGGACAGTCCGGTGACTGTGGTGGTGCCACCTTTAGCTCAAACTTGATTTCCACCACCTCAAGGTTGTAGAGAATTTCATTAGCTTTCCGAAAAGTCCAAGATCATCGAAATCAGAGTTCGGAGCTAAGAGTTATGCCCAAAATACGAAAGGGTGGTGGTGCTGAAATGAGCACGTTGCAGGGGGTGACGGTGCACCTTGCCTGGGGTGGCGGTGCCATCGCCCTAGGCTGTTCGGTACACACCTGAAAGGGCGGTGCCACCCCCCAGGCTGGGTTACGCATTGGCTACAAGTTTGGTTGCTGACCCTTGGACAACCTAAACTTGCTCTTTTCTTCTCCTTTTCATCTCCAACATCACCAAGTTGATCCAAATCAACTCCAACAGCTTCTCCTTTGTAAATGTGCTAACACCACCAAGTGTTCACCACCATGTGCAAGTGTGTTAGCTTTTTACAAACATTTTATCAAAGGATTAGCACTCAATTCACCACGCCACTTGATCCTAGCAACGATGCGAAGTTAGATCACTCGAGTGGCACTAGATGACCGATATGTAAACAAGTTTGCCCCTCTTGATAGTACGGCCATCAATCCTAAACCCTGTCATAAACTTCTCTATAGACCTTGGACCGGTGAAATAAAATGCCCTATAGGTTAAACCTTTGCCTTGCGTATTCCATTCCATCTCCTCTAATGTTGATGCAACACATGCACCAAACATGTCACAAATGATATGATCCACTTCATATCATTACGTGATCTTGTTGGTTCATCGATCTTGAGCTCACTTGCTTTTCACCATTGCCTTCGTCCATCAGCGCCAAGTCTTGCTCAAGCTTCACCGCCATACGATTCATTGCTCCAAAGCCTCCAACTTGTCGTTCACGCTTGCAACCGGTCCATCAAGCCAAGTCTTGTCTTGATCTTCTCCACCTTAGTCACATGACTCAATGTCATGTCTCATATGCAATGAGCTCCTTCATCACATGTGTGGACCTTGCAACAAATCCAAGCCATCTTCACCGTCATGGCATGAATTGCTCACACAAGTGTACCTGTGGATTAATCAGCTGTGTATCTCATATTTAAACACATTAGTCCACCTAGATTGTCACTCAAATAGCAAAACTAAATAAGGACCTTTCAAACCACCTCTTAGGAGGTTCAAGCTTCGTTGGTGGACACACGTCCTCCGGCGACGGCTCCTCAGTGCACAACGAACTCACCTCTGTTGTCCCCTGTGCAGGGCTCGCCACCACAAATGGGACAACCCGTTGTCACAGGTGTTGAGGCGCCAGGGGAGGATGGTGAGGTTTGGCCACCTAGGTTCGAGCCGGCCAAGCACATGGCGGGTACTTCTACGCCGACGCAAGATGGCCAAGCCACACCTAACCCTTCTAGGCCGACGAAGGATGGCCAGCCGAACAACGACGCGACGCCCACGCTGCGCGAGGCCGCTCAGCGCCTCGCACGGTTTACCAAGGAGGTGCAGCTCAAGCGAAGGTCACCCTTAATCGCCACTCTACTAAGGCAGAAGGCGGCAACCAAAAGGCCCCTGCCAACCAAAAGTAGATGGATTGCCGCTCAACCGCTGGCGCACGTACCGACCTCCAAGTGGGGAGAGGTACTCCTCATGAAAAGGATGGGCACCCTGTCATAGGCGACACCAACTTCATCCATGTCCAAGCGAGCATACGACGCCATCTTCACAGGGAACTTGACGTCGAGCCAAGTTGCAACTCTGGACGAGTTGTTTCTAACAACCAACAATAGGGATGGTAGAAGAGCCGCTCGTACCATGGCACGCTCTTCTAGGATAACAGAGTAGGAGTGCGCAGACCGCAACTCGGTTGTGTACCATTTATGTAATATCGAAATTTGAATCTGTTTACTAGAAAGGTCAACTAGTAGACCTCCTAGGGCGCTCGTCAGAGTGCGTCGTTTGTATGGTTAAACTCTTATTCTTAATTACAATGATGCAAAATCTTTTATGTATTTGAGAAAAATTATAAAATACAAAATATTATCCTTTCAGAAAGGACACTAAGGCTAAGTGAGAAGGCCGCTTGGGCGATTTTTAATCAACAACTAAAATTGTTGCAATTATTTCTGCCATATCGGTAGGCATTATAAGATGAGTAAGAAGTACTTACAAGGATGTAAGAACCTGTAAAATGAAGATGGCTACTTTTGGGAACTTAACTGTTAGAAGTTCACACAGATGGAATTGCAACAGGGCTAAAACTAGGGATTATGCTGATGTAATAACATGATGGCAGTGAACATATATAGAGATTAAGATATGTGAAGTCAAACTGTTTGTACAAAATGATTAGTAGAGCTTAAAATAAGCGAAAGTGCTCACGAGGAGATTTTCAATCTTTAAGTATCATGTTACCTCGGTTGTGTTCTGCTTCTAGATTTCTGCAATTAATGAAAATCCATTATGTGAAAAAAAAGAAAGTGAAAACTTTGACGAAAACACGTAACTCTGCAGGAAGCCGGTTACTCCGATAGTCTATCAGAAACAGAGGTGGTGCTGCGAGAATACTTCGCAGAGGCACCTGACTTGCCGGAGGTACATGCTTATTGCTTACCGCAGAGCCAAACTTGCTGGAAGAAACCATTGGTAAGGCGAAGCCTTGAAGTCCGGAAAATCCAAATATCAATCAAGAAACCAATTCTGAATTTCTGATAGAGCTGATGTGGAGGATAGGCCAAAGGTTGCCCAGAAAGTGAAAAGGCTCAGCTCAGACCGAAGAAGTGAAATGAAGTGACCTTCGGTAACAGTTGGTGATAAAAAAAAAAAGTAGCCTTTGCTGATAACACGAAAGGTCCTGAGATTCCTGAGTTAGCCTCAATATTTTCTAAAGGTAATGTGATTCTAATTTTGTGTTGGTAGAAGATATGGAGCATCGTTGCTTGACACAGATTTTTATCTATAGCTGATAGTATAATGCAGGCGTAGGAGCTAGTGCCCTTCTCAACATTCAGAACCATGACCTTCAAACAGCAGAGTAGTTCACTACTCAATACCTTCGACATGCGCCTGTCCTGCTGATGAAGCATGTCCTTGGATTGCACAGAGTACTTGCTCTATGGAGCAGACGACGTCCAGTGAGAGGCGTCCCTAAGCCAGTCGCGGCTCCACGGTGACCTTCGACATTGCAGCGAGTTCATGCTTCTCCACCATCACCTCCTTCAGCTGTAGATTGGCGGTACAGGGAAAGTAGGGAGGGGATGGATGGTGTACAAACATGTTTGACTTTCACTCTGTATCTATTTATTGTACACAATATTGCAATCATGAAGGAACGTTAAAATCCCAATATTCTTGACTTTGGCCAAACAATATAGGATATGCACTGCACAGCACAGGTGTGGTACAACTGCCAAACTGTAAGCCGCTGTACCGAAAATCTCAACTGATCATATGTTCGTCCTGAACTGAAGAAAAGTCCGTCACTCGGTGCTCCTCCTTTTATACGCCATTCACACCTTGCATTCCCTACCCTCTAGCATAGGCAGGCTGATGAAATCCTACTAGCTACTATATTATATTCTAACATATTTTCTTGATAAAGATTATATTCTACTAACATATTGACATATATATCTTGGCATATACCCTGTATGTTTCTGCATAAATCAACTGCTAGCTCAGTGCTGTTGCGAAGGTTTGTTTGGATAGAGACAGACGCAAGACTTACTTCACTACGGGGCTGCGCTGCTCCCGAACGGTAGCGACAGAGTTCAGAGACCGCTCATTGTTGTTCAGCCTAAGATCCACCTCGACACGATGAGATGCTTCATCAAGCTTGATCAAGAGGACAATATTTTATGAGCCAGCAAGAGACAAGAAGCAGAAGTGCAGAATCTTTTGGTGTTGGCTAGAAAAATAGGACTACGCTCAGCTGTTATTTTTCCACATTGCAGCAGCAGCACCTGCGTCTTGCAGAATCGCAGCCGCTGCTCAAGAGAGAAGAAGGGGCATTATTGTAAGAAAAGGGTGTTGTTAGCCGGGAGTGCCGAGTGGAGACTGGAGAGGGAGAGAAGACAACGCAATCCTAGTAGACAAGGCATCAACACATAGTTAAGTTTAATATTTGAAGAAGAGCTAAGCAATCATCTTTCTATTTGCATGTAGCAGTATCCGTCACAAAAAAAAAAGTATAATCGCCTGTTTGTTTCGCTGGTTTATTATGGCTGAAAGTATTGTTCGCTGATTTATTGTGAGAGAAAAACACTGCTGGATGGCTGCTGATTTGGCTGAATAGCTCAAACAGAGTGCAGGGCATCATGCAGCATTGACCGATGATCCTCCAATCTCCGTCCAAACAAAACAAGGTTTCTTCTTGCATGACATACACGCAATTGTTTACGTATTTGTGTTAATTTGTGAATCGTGATCACGTAGGCTGCTGATCCTGATAGGCGACCCGGGTGCGGCGGACTCGTAAGGTTTAGGGTTTAGGGTGCGTCGGCGCGCGGCAGCGTCGCAGTGGAGCCAGCGCCACGGCCACGGGACGCACAGCCGCACAGGGAGTCTTGGGAGCTGCACAGCCGCACGGCATCGGCAAAATTTGGTACTCATGGCCGTAGCGGCAGGGAGCGCGCTGCTTCGATCTGTGGCGACGAAGATGAGGGGGATGACCATCTGCCCCCGCGCATCTCCTCTTCGTCACCCCCTCTTGCTGGGTGGCCGCCGACCTGGACCAGCAAGCTCACGACAGCCTTTTAGCTCTTCTTCCTCTGCCCCTAGCGGCTCAACGCCGCCGCCAATCAACGACAAGGTACGGGCTCTGCTCTTAACAATTTTGTATTACGTTTCTGTCACTGTTAGACATACCCTGAGAGACCGGGGATGATGTCGCGGGGGCCAACCACCTAGGGTCCGCCGCCGCCGCCGCCCTGGTGCCTAGGCCATCTCTCCTACCACACCTCTCCAATCCCACCACTCGATTTTTTCTTGTTCTCTCTCCGTTTGTCTCCTCCGCCACAGCCTTCACCGGCGTGGACTCCTGCCGCCGTCTCCGTGCTGTCTACGGCACTGGTTGTCTAGGCTCTCCCACGTACAGTATCTTCTTGATGCCATCGTTGGAGTATTAACTTTGCAATCATCAAATGTTTCAACTGATCGAGAAACGGAAATAATAAATATAGATATATGTAATTAAAACGATTGTGCTCATGCTTTAGGTCTGGTTTGCGTGCGCATGTATTCATCTCAATCCACATGTATTGAAGTGGATTGGAGTGGAATTAAACTAAATTATATTATATTCTACTTCAACACATGTGGATTGAAGTGAATACACATGCATCCAAATAAGGCCTTAGTCAACACAGATCTCTGTAGTTCAGAATCAGATATATAATAGACTGCTGTAATACCGTTCAATTTAATCCCTCTTAAGCTACCCACAAATACTGGTCAAAATTTGGTTATCTGTAACTCTGAAACATTTGTATACTCCTCGAATAGGACTTGTTCATACGAAATACTTAAGATATGTTAGATTTAATAAGATATGTTAGATTTAATAGATATATTCTAATAGAAAAACAAACCAAAGCTAAATTAGACACTTGTCTTTACGGCTGGTGTATATTACATCTCTTTATTCAATTTCTTCAATTATATGTTGTTTGATGTGTTCTTTTCTATCATCATCATCTTCTTCAGAATCTCAGTCAGAACAAGAATGCTCCTGGTGAATTGCATAGGTAAGAACTTCGCTTGTTCCACTATGTGAGAATTTGAGGATATGCAATTGTATAATAAACTAAGGATTTACTGATTCACATCTCACTAAATCATGATCCCTTCACCACATGTCATCAAGACAAAAACCACAAATCAGTTCCCACTATGGAGAGTCATATCCTGAATTATTTCCATCTTTTGGACCCATAAATGTTTTATCGTAGTATATAATAACAAAAGTTCCACTTGCACTTGTGATTTTCAGTGCAAAGCCTATATACGTGAGAATTGCACCCAAAGTGCCTTACTTAACGCTGTTTGCTTCTGCGGCGATTATCTATTTTTGGCTGAATCCGAGATTGGAAGAATTGGGCAATGAATTGAATGCTCTTCGTAGAGAGAGGTCAATCCTGATCAAAGCTGTGGAGGACTGTCAAAGAGAACATACTCAAGCCAAAGGTGTGTTGTCCAATTCTTGTGAAGCCCAAAGCATATTATTAGGTATTAGTTTTATACACCATCTGTTCCTTTTTCTTTTAAGTTGTGCTCACATTTCAATGTGCAGACTTCATGACCTTAGAAAAACTGATTGATGCTAGAAAATTTTTTTAAAACAATTGATGCTAGAGTGAATTCTTCATGATACATGACTATGCTAACATTTTGGATCGGCCAAACTTGGGGCGATCGTTTGGGAAATGTTTTGGCTGGTCAAAGTGTTCTTAGGAAAAAAGTGGCCTCCAACCAAATAGTGGCAAAAAATTTCATGGGAAAGACCTACACTGAGGCCTAGAACTACTTTCCTGTGACTGTGGTCTTGTTAAAAAGATATACTACAAGAGGAAGTAACTATAGAAGTTTAGTTTTGGAGACCGCATAGAGTCAAACTGCACCTTACAACAAGTTGAAACTTGGGAGGGAGTACTAGATTGAGAGAAACTATCAGCGAACATAAATGACTAGATACCTAGCTATTTTACATCTTGCCATTAGGGAAGAAATTTGCAGACCACAACCCTGTAATGAATGGTTTGATTGTTTACTTGTTTGGTTTTTTTCGTCTTTTGTCACTCTTGTTTTCGGTGCAAGTTCATCCCTCTCTCTCCCTCCCTCCCTCCCTCATTTTCATTTTAGCTACTGTGCATTGGTAACATACATGTTGTTTTGCATTCTATCAGTGCAATCGCTAACTTTGATCTATGCTACATCCAGGACATGGTAAGGAGAGTGATGGACAAGACTTATCAAAAAAAAAAAAAGAGTGATGGACAAAAAACTTCTTAGATGATTAAGATCATCCTTGAGCAATACAATAATTGAGCTGAGAGGCAAAGCTCTATGGTTTTTTTTTTCTTCCAGGAAGACTAAACAATGTCATCTTGTTGGTTTTGATATTGTGACATGTTCTTTTAATTGGCATGAACTTTTAATCTAGTACTGTATTATGATGATTTAGTGTTGGCATGAACTTTTAATCTAGTATATTGTATTAAGATTTGCCTGTGTTGTGTTGCTACACGTTGGTTCTTAGCAATGGTGGTGTAAATTAGTGTTCTACAGCGATGGAACATTTGCTATAGAATCTGCAACACTAATTTCTACAACAGCGGTAGCATATAACTAATTTACACAATGAATTTGCAATTTTAACATTTGCATTTATTTTTCTGTGCATCTTTTCCTTCCCTGAATCATCCTGCGCACTACATAGATATTAAGCGGTTTCAGCCTTATTGCATCCTCAATTTATTTCTTCTGTGCATATTTTCCTTCCCTGAACCATCCTGCGCGCTCATAGATGTTAAGCGGCTTCTGTTAGCTGTTCTGAACTACCCGTATGCATTCAGAGTTTCTTCTCCGGTGTACAAACAGCAACATGTTTGGCCTTCACTCTGTATTTGGCCAAATCTCTTAATACGATTCACGCACCAAAAGAAGGCCAGGGAGCGTGGCCACGTCAACAGCCTTTCTCGGCCGTTGGATCGGGCTCACGAACGGTCGAGATCGTGAGATGGACGGCGGACACCAGGCTCGAGCTCGGACGCCGCGGCCCGTCCTCGTCGCTGCGTACGGTCGCGAGCCGAGCCGAGCTCGCCCAGCCGCGAGCACACGCCTTGGCCGCCGGTGCCGTGCAGTCTGCCCTCGTCCGCGGCGCGGCTGCCGCCAGGCTCCGACCGCCGCGCCCGCCGTTGCGTGCAGCCACGCCCCTGCGGGCCTGCCCCCGCAGCACCGCCTCGCCGCCAGGGAGCTGTCCCTTCGGCTGGAATCTGTCCGGCCATGGCTGAGGCTGAGGGCAGCCATCGTCGTGGCCTGCCGGGCACCAGCGTCGCCGAGAAGGGGGCGCCCGCGCCCGCGCCGGGGGCGGCCACCGCTGGGGCCTGGTAGCGGCTGCAGCCACCGCCGGAGCCCACCCGCACCGGTGCCGCCGCGCCGGAGGGCGACAACCGCGGGTGGTCGCCCGCTGCAGCACCACCTGCGCCTGCGCCGGGGCGGCCGGGTCTGCCGCGCCCATACCTACGCCTGCGCCGGGGTCGCCGGGGCCCTCGCCTGCGCCAGGCCGACAGGGGCCGCCGCGCCCGTGTGCCCCCGCAGAGCCGCCAACGCAGGGGCAGCTGATGCCGCTCCGGGATCGTCGGGGGCGCCACGCCCGCAGCCTCCGCACGTGCCAGGGTGGCCGGGGCCGCTGAGCCGTGCACCCCCTGCACGCGCTAGGTTCGCCGGGCCGGCCGAGCCCCACGCCCGCGTCGCCACCGTGCCCGCGCCCCACGCCCGCTGCACAGTGGCCGCAGTCGCCACGGTCGCACCCCCGCCAGCGCCACGGTCATCGGGGCCGCCACGCCCGGATGGCCAGGACCAGAACGGCTCACACCGCAGCGCCCGCACCGTTCCTCATGGCGAGGCCGCCTGGGCCGCTTGGGCCCCCGCTCGCGCCAAAATGAGTAGACTGCCGCGCCCATGAACCCCACCGCGCACGATCTGGGGTGGCCTGGGCCACCGTGCCCACGCCTGCCGCCAACGCTAGGCCGCAGCTGGAGACGACGGGTGAGGGGAGAAAGATAGCGTGGGAGAAATGAGAGATAGAGGTCAGAGAGCGTGTGAGACTCAGACAGGATGGACTTGAGGGGTACCGGACTTGAGTGGATTGAATAGCGGACTTCAGGCTCGATTCAACTGGAATCTATGGAATTTTATTTCAGGTCCAGAAACTCTATCCCCACACCACATACATCCAACCAGGCACTGACCCACAGACGATGCAGTGATGGTGGTACGATACCTCCGTCCTGTGCTGCTCCTGCGCATAAATAAAAAAAAGGGTCTTGTATTCGATCCCTCAACTATGCTTATTCACGAGTGTCCCAGGCTACTATATGTGCTTTTTTTTTAGGAAAGACTACTATATGTGCTATGTCAATTTCAGTACGCTTATTCCAACACAAATTTACCATGTATTTTTAGCAACCATCACGGATAACTGATCTCAAATAAGTAAAGACTAGGAGTAAAAAAAAAGCTACGTAATACCAACTAACCAAGATTTTTTACCAATTCATATTACCATAACTGATATTAACATTAATTAATATATAACATGGGTGCTCTTGCTATGGGCTATGGCCAATGAGCATTGAATGTCTTTTTCTAAGACAAACGAACTATTGCTCCGCTGAGCGGCTTCCTCAACGCAACAGAGCCCTATAAACAACTAATACTTCCAAAAACAACTCATAACAAACTATTTACAATCAAAGCTTACTAACACATAACAATACTTTATTATGGAATTGGTGTCAGTGCCTAGGCCCATCCTCTACACTGCAAGCAGTCCACTGGCCATAAGTACGCGGCAAGGCCGCGACCATTTCTAGTAATATAGGATATGCACAGCACAGGTGTGGTACAACTGCCAAACTGTAAGCCGGTGTACCGAAAATCTCAACTGATCATATGTCGTCCTGAACTGAAGAAAAGACCATCACTTCTGCTCCTCCTTATATGCCATTCCCACCTTGCACTCCCTACCCTCTAGCATAGGGAGAGCCTGTTTAATCCTATTAAGCTCAGGACTGCTGCTACTGTATTAAATTCTGACATTAGTTTTTCAGATAAAGATTATTATGTTGGCATATATGTTTCTGCATAACTCAACTGCTAGCTCAGTGCGGTTGCGAAGGTAGTTTGGCTGCCCCCGAACGGTAGCGTCAGAGTTCAGAGACCGCTCGTTCTCATTCAGCCTAAGATCCATCTCGGCACGATTAGATGCTTGTTGCTTGATTAGGAGGACAATATTTTATGAACCATCAAGGGACAAGAAGCAGAATCTGTTTGGTGTTGACTAAAAAACAGAGTAGCAGGGAGAGAGGAGAGAAGACAAGGCAGTTCTAGTAAGCTAGGTATCAACACAGAGTTAGGTTTAATATTTGAAGAACCAGCGATCCTCTTTCTCAACTGCATGTAGCAGACTGTATCCGTCATTAGAAAATTAGAGATCAGGGCATCATGCCGCATTGGCCGATGCCCTTCCATAGTCCATCCAAACAAAGATTTCTTCCTCCACGACATATATATACGTTACGCAGTTGTTTATTCGTGTCAATTTGTGGTACGATCAAACAACACATTCCCAGTTCGCTCTCTCGTCACGTAGGCTGATGGGCGCCATGTGACCGGATCCACCGCTGACACCACCGGCCGCTCGCCGGTGAGGTCACTGCTGAACAAGTCACGCGGGCAGCTGCTGCCTGCTGGTGGCCTGGTAGGGACTAGGGGATAATGGGATATGCTGCTCCAAGAACAGCTAGCTGTTCAGAGATCTCTTTAATTAGAATACTCTTTCCAGCTCCAATTACGCCACACAAGCCCGCAGCTCGTCTCACTCTCAGCTTGCTGTGTTCAGCAGTTCAGCTACTAATAAACCTAGTAGGCTAGCTCTAACCCTGCTGCTGCACCAGGTAGCAGGTCATAGTCGTCACAATGTGTGCCTCAAATTACAAGGGAAGATATCATGAAAACAACAGCCAAAGTTGGGCGAGAAGATTGTTTAGCTTAGGACCAGTCTGCTGCTACCTTGTGAACAAGTTGACGGCTTGCATTGCAGCTGGAGCACACAACACAAGCCAGCTGAGTGCCTGACTGCATCCCTTCTTGGTGCTGGCTGGAGATTCCTCTTTTCTTGCCTTCCAAGCTCCAAGAGGGTTATCCCCCGTGGAATAAAGCAGATTCCAGTGCGTGCTGTGCTTTGCTTGCCTGAACAAAAATCTTAGCCTTGCTGCTTGCTTTGCTCTGGACCATTTGATTATGTCTGGAAAGTTTTATTATTTTTTCAGACAGATTTTCTTTCGACAAAAGTTTAGGATAACTTTTGATCCGTCGACAGTCAGTGTGGCCAAAAAGAGATGGGCAAAAGGAAAAGCTCGTCTAAAATCTTGTGAGAATTGTTTGACCCCTAGGGATTAGTAATGGGAATTAGGGATGGATGGAAGATGGATGATTATTCTCTCTCTTAGGGAGCTCCACGCGAGCTGCCTGCAACTGTCAGCAAATTCCGTGGTGATGACAAGGACACAAAGCACTTTGTTGCTTAAAATACAATTAAAGGACTGGAATCTGTTAAAGTGAATGTAAATGAACAGTGATTTAGGAACAACCATCTTTCATTGATCTGTAAAAAGGGGTTATATACAATCTGAAGGGGTGCCTTCAAGTGTTACAACCGTTCACCAAAGGACAGGCCCTTTGGTGACGGGATTAACTGATATATTTAAGCATATAATTAACTGCTAATCATAATCCTAAACCGTCCGTACGGACGGGATGAGATCACCGCTGTTGGGAACAGACGCCGTTTCATAACACTCCCCCTTGATCGAATCCTCTTTGAGATCAATGCAGCTGTAAGCTTGGATTCCTTGAAAAACCCTGTGGAAAAAATCTAAGGAATATGCATGTATAGATATGCCATAAAAACTCCTTTAAACCTTATAGGAAAATAAGGAGAAAATAGCATATGTAAGTGTGATTAAATAAATCACTATGTCATTGGTATCCCGTTAAAAACCCCCGTGGGAAAAAATATTGGAGATACGACATATAGATAACTCCCCCAAAAACCTTTTTCAAGAAAAATATGAGGAGCTATATAAAGTGATATGTCGCTAAAACTCCTTTAAAAAACCAGTGGGAAAATTAGGAGAAAATATGACGACATATTATTAGTATTGCCTCTTGGATAACTCACATGAAAAACCTTTTCAGGGAAAAACCATAGATGAGTTGTGAGGGCAACGTGTCTTTGATATTTCCCACAAAAACCCTGGTGGGGAAAATAGAAAATATGACACTTGCTTATGTTAATATTACCTCATTAAAAACTTTAACAAGAAACCTTGTGAGTAAAACTTGTCAAAGAAAAGAGTATAATATGATGCCGGTACATGTCTACATCTAGGGGATGTCTCCCCCTGATTCTGGCAAATCTCGAAGTCGGCGCATACCAATTCCATGTACCAATTTTTGAAACACAGAACTTGGTAAGGACTTAGTAAATAGGTCAGCGAGATTATCACATGACTTGATTTGCAAGATGTTTATTTCCCCACTTTCTTGTAGTTCATGGGGATAAAACAATTTAGGAACAATATGCTTAGTGATATTGCTCTTTATGTAACACGTTTGCATCTGTGTAACACAAGGAGAATTATCTTCATAGATAATTGTAGGTGATTCAATTGCACCTAGACCACATGACTGTTGTATGTGGTTAATCATTCTGCGAAGCCATACACATTCTCGTGATGCCTCGTATAGAGCAATAATCTCATAATGATTAGTAGAGGTCGCTGTCAGAGTCTGTTTAGAAGACTTCCATGAAATAGCTGTACCTCCATGTAGAAAGACAAATCCTGTTTGAGATTTTCCGTTATGAGGATCAGATAAGTAACCAGCATCTGTATAACCAATCATATTGGGATCATGATTTTTTTTGAAGAATAAACCAAGATTCTTTGTGCCATTAAGGTATCTGAGGATACACTTCGCTCCCGTCCAATGACGGCGAGTTGGGTCTGCACTATGCCTAGCTAGTAAGTTTACTGCAAATGCGATATTAGGCCTGGTGCAATTTGCAAGATACATAAGTGCGCCAATGACACTGAGATATGGGATTTCTGGTCCCAATATCTTTTCCCAAATATCCCGTGGTCTAAATGGATCTTTCCCTATTTCTAAGGTACGAACAACCATCGGGGTTTTAATAGGGTATGATTTATCCATATTGAATTTCTCCAATATTTTTTGGATATAGGCTGACTGATGCACTAAAATCCCTGAAGGACGGTGCTCAAGTTGTAAGCCTAGGTGAAAGGTCTTGATGGCTAGAGGGGGGTGAATAGCCTTTTAAAATTTTCTACAAAGACAAGCTAAACAAATTTATCAATACAACAAAAAGCGAGATGCGAGTTTTGCTTAGCCTACGGGGTGTTTGCAAGCCACCTATCCAATTTACAATTCTAGTATATTGGCACTCAACCGCACAAGACAAACCGAGAAGGTAACTACAACTACAACTAACAAGCTACACAAAAGAGCTACTCTAGCAAAGCTAACTAGCTAGCAAAGATAACTAAGAAAGTAATGCGGAGTTGAGTTAGGAGAGTTTCACCGAGGGGCGAAGTATTGAGCCAACCAATATGATCAACAATGAATACCAAGACAACCGAACACCGGGATCAATCAATCACAAGATGAAAGTGATGACACAAAGATTTATCCCGAGGTTCACGTGCTTGCCGGCACGCTAGTCCCCGTTGTGTCCCTCTTTACCACGTGGTTCGGTGGCTAATCGGTCTCACACCGAGCCTCTCAAAAGGCACCACAAGAACCTACCAAATGGCAAAAGGTTGCAATGACACGAGCAATTTACTAACGTTGCCTTTGGCGCTTCGCCGAGGTAGGCACAAACCCCTCACAAACACCGGAGGTGGCCAAGAACAATCACCAACTCTTGCCAACGCCTCCAAGCTGCTCCAAGCCGTCTAGGTGGCGGCAACCACCAAGAGAAACAAGAATCCCGCAGCAAATCAACCACCAAGTGCCAACTAGATGCTATCTCACAATGCAAATGCACTTGGATCACTCAATCTCACTTCGAATATGCAAAGAAGCAAGAGAGATGAGTGGGAGGGGAGTTGCTTAGCTCAAAGTGCTCACAAGTATGTCAAATGTCCAAGAGAGAGAGCCTTGAGCCGGCCAACGAGTATTTATAGACGTACCCCTTCGAATATAGCCGTTAGAAACTTGAATCAGCAGCAGTCGAGCTGACCGGACGCGCCGGTCGCAACGACCGGACGCGCTGGTCACGACCGGACGCGCCGGTCCCGTGACTGACCGGACGCGCCGGTCAACACCGAGTTGCGCAAAACAAACCAACGACCGGACGCGCCGAAGAACTGACCGGACGCCACAGTGACCGCGTCCGGTCGGAGTCCAGTAAGCACCCTGGACGACCGGACGCGTCCGGTCGCCTGTGACCGGACGCGCCTCGCGTCCGATCAACCAACTGAAAAACGTGCCGATACTGGACGCTGACCGAACGCGTCCGGTCAAACAGTGACCGCGTCCGGTGCAGCGTCCGGTGCAGCGTCCGGTCACCACTGTGACCTCCGTTCGCTTCCGTTTCTTTTCCGTTTGATTTCCGACTTCCGGCGTAGTAGAAAATAGGCATTTCATTTCCCTGAAATCGCCTGAATCCCGCGCTTGCACGCTCGGCGGGAGGGAGAGAGAGACCCAAACCCTCTCTACCGCTCAAACTCCAACGCCATCGCAAAAGTGCTAACACCACCAAGTGATCATCACCATGTGCATGTGTATTAGCATTTTCACAATCATTTTTCGAGGCGTTAATAGTTCTATCCAAATGCATATGACATGAAATGCACACCTAGAGGCACTTAGGAGTTCAATAGCCGCGTCATTCCCCTCTTTATAGTACGGCTATCTATCCTATAATGTAACCACACCCACTAGGTGTCTTGGTTACTAAAACACAACCCTTAAGCATATACCTTTGCCTTGATCATGTAGGGTTGCGTCCAAATCCAAGTGTGGCCATCATGATCACCATGTCCATCTTGCCACCAACCTTGGAATGTACTAATCCTCATATGCTACATACAACTTAGGCATAGGATTAGTACTTAGGCATTGTCACTAATTACCAACACCAAACATAGGACTTTCAATCTCCCCCTTGTTGGTAATTGGTGACAACCCTTTCACAAAGATATTATGATAAAATTTTGATTGAACCCATGTCACATTGTCCAAGTATATTACCATGTGTAAGAATTATGGACATGTGATCATGAATTCAAATTGATAGCAATGGCTCCCCCTACATGTATGCTATATGTTTGGATTTTGGAAGCATACATGTTAGATAGGAAAGTATAGGAGCATTGACTACCAATAGGTGCTAAGTGTTTTAGATTATAGACCTTTGAAGCGTGATACCATCGGAGTAGCGATAAACACCATCTTAGCACCTTGTGTAGTTAGATACCACTTGAAAAAGCATAATCAAAACTAGAAACCTCGTGAGATCAACATTATAAGCAAGGCTCTAGTACCACTTTGGAAAACATAAAGTAAGAGAAATCTAACTACTTCCTATTCATGCTAGTACTTCAATACATCAATCAAATTATACTAGCAAGTCACCACACAAGCAATGTATCGGAGAAAAGGAAATGCATAACTATGCATCATACATATGAAGTGCACATGGAAATGCAACATTCATGTTTAAGAGCTTGCTCCCCCTACTTGTGTGCTCGAAATTTTAGTTGATCCCCTTCTTTTATCAATTCTCCCCTTTAGGTTTTCTCTTCGTGAACAACATTTTTCTCCCCCTTTGAGTTCTATCTTTGTGAACAACATTTTTTCCCCCTTTGGCACCAATGACCACAAGGGACCAATTTTAGATAGATTATTATGTTGAATTATGAGGTGAGGATCAAGTTTGTGATTCAACCTAGATTGCTTGCATAAATAAAAAGCTTCGGTTTGATCCAAGGGCAAGCTTCTTCACACCTCACTAGAAGGGTTATCATGCACCATGTTGAAGCAAATATTTAGACAAGTTTTCTAGATTAAACACTTAGGCTCACAAGCTCTCAAACAAGTTATATGCTACCACTAGATCATACATGACAAAGAAACAATAGTGGCACCATATAAACTTCAAAGTCATTTAATTTTCATGAATGAGCCTAGAACATAAGAAATCATGACTAGATGCACTAAACATGTCCTTAGTATAGAATGTATGACATGTCAACCAATTATACCTTGGGGCTCGAAGGAGAGGCATGTCATATATGGGGGTGCATCAACTCATGTTGGAGAAGTCAAGTATGTTCAACTCATTCTTTAGCTTGTGAAATCTCTTCTCATCAAGTGGCTTGGTGAATAGATCGGCTAGTTGATCTTCGGTGCCCACACTCTCAATAGCAATGTCACCCTTTTGTTGATGATCTCTAATGAAATGATGATGAACATCAATATGCTTTGTTCTTTGATGTTGAACCGGATTGTTGGTTAGCTTCACGGCACTTTCATTGTCACATAGCAATGGCACATTCTTGAAATTGATTCCAAAATCCTTCAATGTTGCCTTCATCCATAAGATTTGTGCACAACAACTACCCGCGGCGATGTATTCGGCTTCGGCGGTAGATAGTGCAATACTATTTTGCTTCTTGGATGACCATGAGACAAGTGATCTTCCCAACAATTGACAAGTCCCGGAAGTGCTCTTTCTTTCAACTTTATCACCGACATAGTCGGAATCCGAATATCCAACTAGCTCAAAGCTTGCACCTTTGGGATACCACAATCCAACATCTTGTGTATGCTTCAAATACCTCAATATTCTCTTTGTTGCCTTCAAATGACTTTCTCTTGGTGAGGCTTGAAATCTTGCACACATGCATACACTAAACATCACATCGGGTCTTGATGCCGTCACATAGAGTAGGCTACCAATCATTGATCTATAAAGCTTTTGATCCACCATGTTGCCACTCTTGTCACTATCCAAACTTCCACTAGTGCCCATTGGGGTTGTAATGCCCTTTGCATCTTCCATACCAAACTTCTTGAGCATATCTTTGATGTACTTGGTTTGGCTCACAAATGTTCCTTCTTTCATTTGTTTGATTTGAAGTCCAAGAAAGAAACTAAGTTCACCAATCATTGACATTTCAAATTCCTTTGCCATCATTTTCCCAAACTCATCACAATAATCTTGATTGGTTGAACCGAAGATGATATCATCAACATATATTTGCAATACAAACAAGTCTTTCCCAATCTTCTTGGTGAAGAGAGTAGTATCCACTTTGCCCATGACAAATCCTTTGGTTAGCAAGAAGTCCCTCAATCTTTCATACCATGCTCTTGGTGCTTGCTTCAATCCATACAAAGCTTTCCTTAACTTGTACACATGGTTGGGTTTCTTATCATCTTCAAAACCGGGAGGTTGCTCCACATACACCTCCTCTTGGATATACCCATTGAGAAATGCACTCTTCACATCCATTTGATATAGCTTGATATTGTGAGCACAAGCATAGGCAAGTAAGATCCTAATTGCTTCCAATCTTGCAACCGGGGCATAAGTTTCACCAAAGTCAAGACCCTCTATTTGTGTGTAACCTTGAGCCACTAGTCTTGCTTTGTTCCTTACTACTATCCCATCTTGATCTTGCTTGTTGCGAAAGACCCATCTTGTTCCAATGACATTATGATTCTTAGGCCTCTCAACTAGTTCCCATACTTCATTTCTCTTAAAGTTGTTGAGCTCTTCATGCATTGCATTTACCCAATCCGGATCTCTCAATGCTTTATCAATGTCCTTGGGTTCTTCCATTGACACAAAAGAAGAGTGAGCACAAAATGATGCCAATCTTGATCTAGTTTGAACTCCCCTTTGTATGTCACCAATGATGGAATCTAATGGATGGTCTCTTGCAATGTTGGTTGGTTGAAGCACTTGGATTTGATTGCTTGGATGTTGATGTTGATCATAAGTTGGAGATGATGAACTAGCCACTTGTTGATCTTGTTGCACTTGAGATGATGTACTAGCTTGATTTTGCATTAGAGAACCACTAGCTTGTGTAATTGGACTTTGGAGCACTTGATCTTTGTTGTCATCCACATCAATCACTTGCTTTGGCCTAATATCACCAATATCCATTTCTTTTATAGCATTGGTCAATTGAGTTCCTCTCACATCATCCAAGTTATTTTCCTCATCTTGAGAGCCATTTGTTTCATCAAACTCAACATCATGAACTTCCTCAAGTAAACTACTAGCCAAATTCCAAACTCTATAAGCTTTGCTAGTAGTGGAGTAACCAAGTAGGAATCCTTCATCACATTTCTTCTCAAACTTGCTCAATCTAGTGCCCTTCTTCAAGATGTAGCATTTGCAACCAAATACCCGAAAGTATGCAATGTTGGGCTTTCTTCCATTTAAGATCTCATATGGTGTCTTCTCTAGAAACTTGTGGCAATAGAGGCGGTTGCTATAGAAGCAAGCCGTGTTGATTGCTTCGGCCCAAAATGAATGACTCACATTATACTCATTTAACATTGATCTTGCCATATCAATCAAGGTTCTATTCTTTCTCTCAACTAGGCCATTTGATTGAGGTGTATACTTGGCCGAGAATTGATGCTTGATTCCAAGCTCCTCACATAACTCATCAACTCTTGTGTTTCTAAACTCACTTCCATTGTCACTTCTCACTTTCTTGATTGTGGTCTCAAACTCATTTTGTACTCTCTTGATGAACTTCTTGAATATGTCAAATACATCACTCTTGTCCACAAGAAAGAATACCCATGTGTATCTAGTGAAATCATCCACAATCACAAAACCATACTTGTTGCCACCAATGCTTGTGTATGTAGTTGGCCCAAATAGATCCATGTGCAACAACTCAAATGCCTTGGAAGTACTCATAATGCTCTTCAATGGATGAGTGTTGCCCACTTGCTTTCCGGCTTGACATGCACTACATAGCTTATCTTTCTCAAATGTGACATCCTTCAAGCCTCTAACTAAGTCATGCTTCACTAACTTGTTCAATTGCTTCATGCCGACATGACCAAGTCTTCTATGCCATAACCAACCCATACTTGATTTGGTGAGCAAGCATGTTGAGAGTTGAGTGTCACTAGCATTGAAATCAACCAAGTATAGATTCTCATATCTAAAGCCTTTGAAGATCAAATTAGAGCCATCAACACTAACTATCTCCACATCATCAACACCAAATATGCACTTGAATCCAAGATCACACAATTGAGCAACCGAGAGAAGATTGAAGTTCAACTTTTCAACTAAGAGCACATTGGAAATGCTATGATCATTTGAGATTGCAATCCTTCCAAGAGCCTTCACATCACCCTTGCTATTGTCACCAAATGTGATACTATCAATGCCACTATCATTTGATTTGAGAGAGTTGAACATTCTTGAATCACCGGTCATATGTTGAGAGCACCCACTATCAAGCACCCAATGCCTTCCTCCGGCCTTGTAATTTACCTACAAAACAATTTAATGTCTTTTAGGTACCTATACTTGCTTGGGTCCTTGGAGGTTAGTAACTAAGCTCTTTGGTACCCAAATGGCCTTCTTCTTTGGACCCACAATTGGTGTACCAACAAACTTAGCATGCACACCTTTCTCACCCTTGGTAAGCACATAACAAGAATCAAAAGGAATATAATCCATTTTAGCATGAAACTTATTGTTGTTCTTGTTCATTTTATTACAATTAATCTCTAGATGCCCAACTTGCTTGCATCTATTGCAATAACGACCATTGCTCTTCACAAAGCGAGACTTTGGAGTAGCAAAGGCCGCCTTGCCCTTCTTGGGAGTATAGCCCAAACCCTCTTTGTTAAGAGAGAATCTTTGGCTACCCAAGCATTTTAGCAAGCGGGCATCCCCACCATAGGCATTGTCTAATGCGCGGGTGAGATCATCCACCTCTCTCTTGAGAGTCTCATTCTCAACCACAAGTAATGAATCACTAGTAGTAGAGGTAGAGTTGGTTGTGGTGGATGATGATGAGCTACATGAAGCATTAGTAGGACCAACAAATAAAGAATCATCAATAATATCACATGTTAGTCCAATATCACAAGTGAGAATCACTTGCTCCTCCTTAGCTTCCTTCATGAGCTTCTCCAACTTGAGGTCCTTCTCCTTGATGAGCTCAAGTAGAGAGGAGTGGGCTTCCTTAAGCCTAGTGTGAGCAATTTCAAGGTCCTCGTGGTCTTCCTTTATACACTCACGAGAGGCATCTAGCTCATCAAAGGATTTCCTAAGAGCTTTGAGCTCTTGTTCAATTCCTTTGCACTCCTTACTCCTTTTTAGAGCAACAAGCTCCTCCATTAAGGCATCATTTTCATTGCTCTTGGCAATGAGCTCTTGCTCCAAGATTTTGCACTTTTTGGTTGTCCTCTTGTAGCCCTTGCTCATTTGATCTATTATGCCCAATAGATCATCCTTGGAGTAGTCCTCATCCTCCTCATCATCACTCCTACAATCATCACTAGCACAAGAATCATCATCACTATCATCATATTTTACCTTGGTAGGCTTGGCCATAAGGCATGTCGATGTAGTGTCGAAGATGGATGACTTGTTGGAGAGGGCGATGCTTGCAATGGCTCGCCGAGTGGTCCTCTCATCATCACTAGAGCTATCATCATCACTATCGGAGTTATCACTATCCCAAGTGACCACATAGCCACCACCTTTCTTCTTCTTATTGATAGTGAAGCTCTTCTTTTCTTTCTTCTCCTTCTTGTCCTTCTTGTTCTTCTTCAACTTCAACTTCCCATCATGATATCTTTTGTCTTCATAGGGGCACTTTGCCACTACATGATCGGGGCTATTGCAATTGTAGCAAAGCACCTCCTTTGCCTTCATGAAGTCCCTTCTCTTCCTTGCACCATATCCTTTCTTCCTCATGAACCTCCCCATCTTGTGCACTAGGAGGGCCATGGTCTCATCATCGAATGGATCATCATCATCACTCTCCACCTTGCTCTTGCCCTTAGAAGATGAAGCCTTGAATGCAATGGGCTTCTCTTGCTTGACCTTGGTGTCCTTCTTCTCTTCTACCTCATCTTCATCATCATTGTATTGGGCATCGGTCATTATATCTCCAAGTACATCGGTTGGTTTGACCTTGTCCAATCCCTCTCTTTGGATCATCTTCCTCAAGATAGCAAACTTCTTAGGTAAGTTCATCAAGAACTTATGTGAGAAGTCCTTGTCCTTTACATCTTCTCCTAGGCTCTTGAGATCATTGACAATAACTTGTAGCCTATAGAACATCTCCGGTATGGACTCATCATCCTTCATCTTGAAGCTTGCAAACTTATCCTTGAGCATATAGAGCTTGGCACTCTTTACCGTTGAAGTGCCCTCATATGTTTCCTCTAATCTTGTCCACACTTCACTTGCCATCTCAAGATCCTTGATTTGCTCAAAGACCTTTGCATCAATCCCATTGTAGAGAGTGTTGAGAGCCATAGTGTTGCATTGGTTGTTGATGCGGTCATTGTTGGTGAGGTTGTCGGGATCAATGATAGCATAATCATGATGTGTCACCTCCCAAACCTTCTCATTGATAGAGCCAAGATATTGCTTCATCTTTCTTTTCCAATGATCAAAAGAAGAGACACCATCAAAGAATGGAGGCTTGCCCCCGACATGGTTGAACACAACTTGAGCCATCTTACACCGAGGTTGTTAAGCCTTACAAACGGTGACCACGGCTCCGATACCACTTGAAAGGTCTTGATGGCTAGAGGGGGGTGAATAGCCTTTTAAAATTTTCTACAAAGACAAGCTAAACAAATTTATCAATACAACAAAAAGCGAGATGCGAGTTTTGCTTAGCCTACGGGGTGTTTGCAAGCCACCTATCCAATTTACAATTCTAGTATATTGGCACTCAACCGCACAAGACAAACCGAGAAGGTAACTACAACTACAACTAACAAGCTACACAAAAGAGCTACTCTAGCAAAGCTAACTAGCTAGCAAAGATAACTAAGAAAGTAATGCGGAGTTGAGTTAGGAGAGTTTCACCGAGGGGCGAAGTATTGAGCCAACCAATATGATCAACAATGAATACCAAGACAACCGAACACCGGGATCAATCAATCACAAGATGAAAGTGATGACACAAAGATTTATCCCGAGGTTCACGTGCTTGCCGGCACGCTAGTCCCCGTTGTGTCCCTCTTCACCACGTGGTTCGGTGGCTAATCGGTCTCACACCGAGCCTCTCAAAAGGCACCACAAGAACCTACCAAATGGCAAAAGGTTGCAATGACACGAGCAATTTACTAACGTTGCCTTTGGCGCTTCGCCGAGGTAGGCACAAACCCCTCACAAACACCGGAGGTGGCCAAGAACAATCACCAACTCTTGCCAACGCCTCCAAGCTGCTCCAAGCCGTCTAGGTGGCGGCAACCACCAAGAGAAACAAGAATCCCGCAGCAAATCAACCACCAAGTGCCAACTAGATGCTATCTCACAATGCAAATGCACTTGGATCACTCAATCTCACTTCGAATATGCAAAGAAGCAAGAGAGATGAGTGGGAGGGGAGTTGCTTAGCTCAAAGTGCTCACAAGTATGTCAAATGTCCAAGAGAGAGAGCCTTGAGCCGGCCAACGAGTATTTATAGACGTACCCCTTCGAATATAGCCGTTAGAAACTTGAATCAGCAGCAGTCGAGCTGACCGGACGCGCCGGTCGCAACGACCGGACGCGCTGGTCACGACCGGACGCGCCGGTCCCGTGACTGACCGGACGCGCCGGTCAACACCGAGTTGCGCAAAACAAACCAACGACCGGACGCGCCGAAGAACTGACCGGACGCCACAGTGACCGCGTCCGGTCGGAGTCCAGTAAGCACCCTGGACGACCGGACGCGTCCGGTCGCCTGTGACCGGACGCGCCTCGCGTCCGATCAACCAACTGAAAAACGTGCCGATACTGGACGCTGACCGAACGCGTCCGGTCAAACAGTGACCGCGTCCGGTGCAGCGTCCGGTGCAGCGTCCGGTCACCACTGTGACCTCCGTTCGCTTCCGTTTCTTTTCCGTTTGATTTCCGACTTCCGGCGTAGTAGAAAATAGGCATTTCATTTCCCTGAAATCGCCTGAATCCCGCGCTTGCACGCTCGGCGGGAGGGAGAGAGAGACCCAAACCCTCTCTACCGCTCAAACTCCAACGCCATCGCAAAAGTGCTAACACCACCAAGTGATCATCACCATGTGCATGTGTATTAGCATTTTCACAATCATTTTTCGAGGCGTTAATAGTTCTATCCAAATGCATATGACATGAAATGCACACCTAGAGGCACTTAGGAGTTCAATAGCCGCGTCATTCCCCTCTTTATAGTACGGCTATCTATCCTATAATGTAACCACACCCACTAGGTGTCTTGGTTACTAAAACACAACCCTTAAGCATATACCTTTGCCTTGATCATGTAGGGTTGCGTCCAAATCCAAGTGTGGCCATCATGATCACCATGTCCATCTTGCCACCAACCTTGGAATGTACTAATCCTCATATGCTACATACAACTTAGGCATAGGATTAGTACTTAGGCATTGTCACTAATTACCAACACCAAACATAGGACTTTCACTAGGCAATACTTGGTCTTACCCAAATCCTTCATCTCGAATTCCGTCTTTAGATGTTTGCGTGCTTCTTCTATATCCTTTGGGTTGCCAATGATATTTAAATCATCAACATACACGGATATAATACAAAATCCCGTTCGAGATTTCTTAATGAAAACACATGGGCAATCATCATTGTTGGAGTATCTTTTCTTTAGAAGGAATTCACTCAGTCGGTTGTACCACATTCGTCCCGACTGCTTTAAGCCATATAATGACTTTTGTAGTTTTACACAATACATGTTGCGATTTGCGTTTGGATTCGGAATTTGGATTCCATCGGGAACCTTCATATATATGTTCGAATCAAGTGACCCATATAGATATGCTGTCACCACATCCATCAACTGCATAGATAGATGATTTTGAACTGCCAATGATATTAAGTATCGGAAAGTAATTCCACTCATTACTGGAGAATAGGTTTCATTGTAATCAATGCCGGGTCTCTACGTGAACCCTTGTGCTACTAGCCTTGCTTTATATCTCACCACCTCATTGTTTTCATTCCGTTTCCGGACAAAAACCCATTTAAAGCCTATAGGAAAGACTTTGGAAGGCGTAGGTATTGCAGATGTGAATACCCCTCTTCTCATGAGCGAGGCTATCTCAGCTTGGATTGCTTCTTTCCATTGAGCCCAGTCCGAGCGCTTTTTGCACTCTGCCATGGTCTTAGGATCTGGATCATTGAGAAAGATTTCTGCAATTGCTGCGGAGAAGTACATGTCGACAACAGTAGTCCTACGATCGTATGATTCTCCAGAATCGATATAATTGATGGAAATTTCTTTCACCCTATTATTTGACTCAATATTTCCCAAAACTATGGAGTCAGGGTGTTCCGATGTCCCAGGATCAGAATTTGGATGCACCGTTGATCTGGGTTGCGGACTTGGTCCTGGTGTTGGACTTTTATCCACTATTAGGTGTCTACCAACTTGAGGTTGCCTTGGATTTACTGATTTAGAGGATTTAGTCCTCGATTTCCTCGGACGCTTACTTGGAGCGTTATCCTTAGGAGCGGCTGTACTTCTCCCCCTCTTCTTTGGAAGTGGGAGTTGAATGGTTTTTATTGGTACCTCCACTCTTTCGGGCGCATTGCGAGCAGGATAAGAGGATTTGGTGACACCCTTATAATCAGTAAATGCTTCTGGCAGGTTATTTGCAATATGTTGCAAGTTTATGATTTTCTGAACTTGTTGTTCAGACTCTATAGTACGTGGATCTGAGGGGGAAATGCCTTGGGCATTCCAGTTGATTTCCTAGCATTCGTTTTGGTACTTGAAGTCTCCCCCTAATGCCGGGAAATGGTCCTCATTAAATATGCAGTCAGCGTACCGGGCCGTGAATAAGTCCCCTGTAAGAGGCTCGAGGTACTTCATAATCGATGGAGATTGATATCCCACATAGATACCAAGTTTCCTATGTGGACCCATAGAGGTACGCTTAGGCAGTGAGATCGGTACGTATACAGCGCAACCGAATTTTCGCAGATGGGAAATACTTGGCATATTCCCACGTACTAGTTGCAATGGGGAGACTGCGTGATATGCAGTTGGTCGCAATTGAATTAAGTCAGCAGCGTGTGAGACTGCATGACCCCAACATGAAGTTGGTAGATTGCAATTTTGTAATAATGGTCTTGCTATGAGTTTAATTCTCTTAATAAGAGATTCTGCTAAACCATTTTGTGTATGGACATATGGGACAGAGTGCTGAGCTTGAATTCCTAAAGCCATACAATAATCGTTGAAAGCCTTTGAGGAAAATTCAGCAGCATTGTCCATTCAAATGGATTGAATTTGATGTTCAGGATTATGTGCTCTAAGTTTAATAACTTGAGCAATAATTTTTGCAAATGCATGGTTACGTGTGGACAAAAGACACACATGAGGCCATCTAGTAGATGCATCTATTAGGACCATGAAATACCTGAACGGTCCAGACATTGGTTGTATGGGGGGGCCACAAATATCTCCTTGAATGCGTTCAAGAAATTTAAGTGGCTCATTTTGGATCTTAACGGGCAATGGCCGTACGATCAATTTCCCTGTAGCACATGAAGTGCACATAAAATCTGAAGATTTCAGGAATTTAATAGTGTTTAACTCATGACCATTCGAATTGCTGATAATTTTTCGCATCATCCCAACACCAGGATGGCCAAGGCGTTCATGCCAAGTTTTGAATGCATCAACATTCTGGAAAATTACCTTGTACGCAACATGCGGTACGGGTTTGATGTATGTGTAGTACAATCCGGATGAGAAAGAGGGAATTTTCTCAACAATTCTTTTGTCATATCCGTTATTTTTAGTAACAAGGAGAATTTCCTCATTATTGTCATCACTGGTTTCGATGTGAAAACCATTTTGACGGATATATCTATAACTTAACAAGGTACGCTTTGAATCGGGATACAATAAAGCATCCTCAATTGTAATTTGGGTACCCATAGGGAGTACGATAGTGGCACGACCAGAGCCAACAATCGTAGCATCGCGCCCAGCGATTGTCAAAACATTTCCTTATCTTTTAGTAAGAGTTTGGAAATATTTTGTGTCCCTAAGAATAGAATTAGTGGTACCGCTGTCCACTAGGCATAATTCCTCTTCCATCGGATCGACCCCCGTAGAAACTATATATAAATAAAGAATTCAATATGAAACTCTTTGATGATATATAGAATACATACTTTATTTATTGAATATCAAATGTGTACAATACATTTATTGGATATCCAAACTAAATAGTGATGACATTATTAAATATTTACAACACATAGGACATAAATTGTTTTAACTATTACAATCACTAGGACATAAAGACACTAGAATCTAAGGGATTGGGAGCCTATTGGAAGTCTCCAAATATGTCGTTGGATGCATATTCCACGATCATATTCCCTGTATCAGCAAGATCCTCGCCTCCTCGTATGTTGTTGTTGCTTGGTTCCATTAGAACTTGTTGCGAACAACCAGTCTCTTCCCTGGTAGTGTCAAGTCAAAGATTGAAGTGGGCTTCATACTTCTGTCCTGGTGCAGCTCGTCCGCGGCCCATAGACTTTAAGTAGAGATCAACAAGATGACTTGGGGTACGACATTTCTTAGTGGTATGGCTATAACAACCACACTTTTGACATACAGGTTTGTTATCCCTGCGTTTGGAAATGTTGTTACCCTGGTTGGAAACACGATTTTGGAATTTCTTGTTGCATCTACGTTTGTTTTTACCCTTCTTGGAGTTTCCTTGATGATAGTTCTTTTCAGATCTATCATTAGATTTGGGTTTATTCTGAGTGTATGCATGTACTTCAGGCAATGGAGCAGACCCTACGGGGCGCTGCTGATTATTCCAAACCATAAGTTCAGAATGTTTTTCGGCCTCAAGTAGAGTTTGGATAAGCTCTGAATAAACCTGAAAACGCCTTTCACGGTATTGTTGTTGAAGAATCCTTTCAGAGGGAAGCATAGTAGACAGAGTCTTTTCTATCTTATCCGCATCAGTAGGTTCTTTCTCGCAGAATTGCAACTTGCAGCAAATCCTATGAACAGCATGATTGTAATCACTCACAGTTTTGAAATCCTGTAAGCGAAGTTGCGTCCACTCATAGTTGGCCGCGGGCAGAACAAGTGCCTTTTGTTGTTCATAGCGTTACTTAAGAGAATTCCATAAATTTCGTGGGTTCTTTTCCAACAAGTATTCAGCCTTAAGGTCAGGATGAATATGGCTCCTAATGAGATATAGGGCCGTGTATACATGTTGATCATCAAGTGGTGCAACACCCTCTTCGGGTGGTAACACAGCTCGATAAAGTCCACGAGACGCAAGACTAACTTTTACGTCCACAGCCCATGTGGGATAATTGTGGCCGTCTAGAGCAAGTAAATCAAACTCTTTGACAGTCATTGATCCTACACGAGGCAAACCATCGAAACATTTTAAGTTAATAAAATGTTGTGGTGTGTTGTAATTATGGGATGCAAAACAGAGACTAGGTAAATCTCGTATTATTAACGGTGTAAAGATCTCATGTGCATAATAAAATAATGGAGGTAGTCACCATGAAGGTGTAGACCTCAAATTGGGCATAGTCTGTGTTAACAGTAGATGCCAAGTAATTTATGCAAGTTGTATGAACGCGTCTTAAGGTAGTCATCAAGAATGATGTAGACCTTAGTTAATTCACAAACGAATTGGATACGCACGTTGAGGATAGTCACTAAGTTGTAGACTTAGTGTAGATCACACAGTAGCAACAATATGGTGCTACCTTGTGTATGGCCAACAGGGATGTGAATTAATGGAAGTCATCTTTGTGAAAAGATATAGACCAAATGTTTTAATTTGTGATATTGGGTACGCACGTTGAGGATAGTCACTAAGTATAGTGTAGATCCCGCAGTAGCAACTATGGTGCTACTTTGTGTATGGCCAACAAAACAAATATATATCATGCGCGTTATACAATTTGAGAGAAAAATATACATAAAATGTTGCATCCATTATTTAAGCGCGTTGTGCTTTAAAGTTGAAAAGCATAAAGGGGCTTAAATAAAATGATCAATTGCAAAATAAATAAATAATGGCAAGATCATAGTCGTTAATAACAAGGATATTGTTTATTGGATTTGCCATACATACAGGGACAAGTACTTTGAATAATATCACAAACTGATATTTTACAATAATATAAAACATCACAGGTACAATTATGAAAGTCAGTGACCTAAACATAATAATACTATTTTTTTACAGCACATAACCTAAACATAATAATACTATTTTTTTACAGCACATAATTAATAGGACTAACAAGAGTCATGTTCGAATTATTGCTGGAAATCTAAATTGATGAAAACAGTAAATAACTTCATTTGCCAAACTTGAAACCATCGGCATCCTGGATTGGGGGCCCATGCAGGTCCATGCGGGCACGAATAGTAGAAATGGAGGGGGTGGCAAGGCACAGGCCTGTGGCCTGGCCTAGTTGCAGCAGCAGGCCTTTTAAAAGGGGGCTCAGCTGGTAGCTAGGGTAAACACCTGTCGCCGTTGCCATCTGAAAAGCCGCCGCCGCCGCAAAACATCTCGCCATCACCCTCCACTACACTGCCGCTGCTGTCGTACTTCAGTTCGAAGAGAACTCCCCCTTGTCGGGAGAGTAGAAGCCGTTGCCGCCGACTGCCATATTGAGGACCTCCGCGGACGGGAGGCCGAGCGCCGCCGGGCTCCAGGTTCCCCTGCGGATGCCGGGGCGCCGGTCTACCGCGGCCACCCTGCGACCCAGGAGTCGCCGGAGCGTCGGGGGCGTGGTTGCAGTGCCTTCGGCTGGTGATGGAGGCGCCACCGGGAGGGCCTTCTCCTTCATGCGGGCCGCAGCCTCCGCGCGTGTGGCGGGCGGAGGAGCAGCTGTTGGCGGGGTCACCGCCGGAGGAGGAGCCGAGGAGCCCGCGCGTGCCGGAGGCGGAGCCGAGGATCCGGCCCTGTCGAGGAAGAAGTACGGCGAGATGCCAGTCCTCGCAGCGGTGTTGAAGATGTCGCCGAGATTGAAGAGGTTGCCGACGCCGGGGGCAGCCACCACGTCGATCTCGTCGTCGACCTTCACTGCATCGAGCGCTGGGGCAGCCTGCGTGTTCAGGAACCACGGATCGAGTGGGGAAACGCCGTTGCCTGTCGCCACTGGAGTTGGAGAGGCTGGTGTGGGCGTCGGCAGAGAGTAGGCGTACTCGAGCGTGTGCGGCATCAGGGTGTACTCCTTGCAGAAGTCGCACCAGTAGCGGTTGTTCGCAACAAGTTCTAATGTAGTCGGGCCACGGCGAACTCCGCCAACGCGGCGAAGGGCGAAGAACAGTCCACGAGCAATGTGAGACGGTAAGTCGATTCTGGCCATGATGCTTACCGGTGGTTCAGAGGCATGGGCCGTCGTTCTCCTTCTCTCTCGAAGAGCAAAAGTGCTGATAACGTGTTAAAGTGAATGTAAATGAACAGTGATTTGGGAACAACCATCTTTCATTGATCTATAAAAAGGGGTTATATACAATCTGAAGGGGTGCCTTCAAGTGTTACAACCGTTCACCAAAGGACAGGCCCTTTGGTGATGGGATTAACTGATATGTTTAAGCATATAATTAACTGCTAATCATAATCCTAAACCGTCCGTACGGACAGGATGAGATCACCATGGAAAGGTGTCTGTTGGGAACAGACACCGTTTCATAACAGAATCAACTGTTATTAGGGTTTCGGGGTCCACAGCCCTCGAGCGGAATAATCGAGGTTTCCCGTTATCAAGAGCAAAATGAAGTACTCCCTCTCTGTCCTTTAATAAATAGATTTCTGAAGTTGTCTTAAGTCAAACATTTTAAACTTTGACCAAATTTATAGAAATGAATATCAAGATTTATGATATCAAACTAGTATCATTAGATTTATCATAGAATATATTTTCATAATGTGCTAATTTTATGTCATAGATGTTGTTAGTTTTTCCTATAAAATTAGTCAAAATTGGCACGGATTCTAGAAATTAATTTATTTGGGGACAGAGGGAGTAATATTTGAAATCAAAAGTCAAACCACGAACTTTGCATGCATATTGGATAATCATTTATACTCCCTTCATCCGTAAAGAATGTCATTCTCACTTGTCTAGAAGTTAAATATTTTTAACTTTGACCAAGGGACGAGTGTACGTGCGTATTGAGCGTCTGCGTCTGTACTTGTGTAATTCAAAAAATATATATATATATATATATAAAATAATATTAATATTTATAGTGCATAATTAGTATCATTAGATAAACCGTGGAATATATTTTCATAATAAATTTATTCAATGACACAAATGTTGCAAATATTTTCTATATAGATAGTCAAACTTGACTGACACGTATCCCATAGCGTCATTCTTTTTTTTTGACGGAGGGAGTATAGTATTAGGCTTATTAAATTTACTTCCTCAGTACCAAAATATAAGACATGCATGTATTTTAAAATCCAAACTCTGTTAGCTTTGACCAGCAAATGACAAGTTTACTATGCAAAAATGGTTACATTGGAATTGTATTTACAAGTATTTTTTTTACTAATTAAACTTTTGTTGCCATAAATCAATGAAAAAGTCTAGATCACCCCCCAACTATGGGGGTGGTCTACTTAACCCCCCAAACTATGAAACAGTCTAATTTACCTCCTGAACTTTCCAAAACCGTCTACTTTACACCCTATGGCAGTTTTGAACGGCGGTTTGCTACAGTAACCGAATCTTTAAAAAATCATAGTAAATCACAGAAAAAACGTAAAATGAAAAATCCAATTTTGTTGGACTCCACGTGAGTAAATCTACACAATGAACATATAATATGGTGTACTTTAGTACAAAGTTTTTGCTGTAGCTTTAAATTTATTGGAAAATCCTATTTTAAAGATTCGGTTACTGTAGCAAAACCATGGAGTCCAAAACTGCCCCAGGGGTAAAGTAGACGGTTTTAAAAAAGTTCAGGGGGTAAATTAGACCGTTTCATAGTTTGGGGTTAAGTAGACCACCCCCATAGTTGGGGGGTGATCTAGACTTTTTCCAATCATATATTATAAGAGAAATTAGTGGTTAAAATGTGTTCTTGATAACCACAAAGTCAAATTGCACCTTATATTTTGACGAGACGGATGGAGTACAACTCCATTTGTAAGCGGAAAAAAAGGTAAAATCCCTTGGGTAACTTCATTAGTTTGGAGAGTAGATCAAGCCTAATTTTTGTTTAGTGCCAGCGTGGAAAAAGTGGATTATTAGAGCAAGGAAAACAAATTTCAACCTTCAATAAATAAAACTGGTGAGTCCTGAAGTATTAAAAAAACAAATACATAGACATATGATTTTCATGTTCCAAACTGAATATTTGAAATCAATATTGATAGTCAATCAAAACTATAAAAAAAATTGATTAGGTGTTCTCTCGCAACTGCTTGTAACTGCTGGGCCGACCGAGTTGTAGCGTCTGGCCGCGCCAGCCGCCAGGCGCTCGTGCTGCCTACGCGCCGAATTGGTTACCAGTTCCCTCCATTCGGCCAGACGCTCGTGCTGCCTACGCGCCGAATTGGTTACCAGTTCCCTCCATGCAAGAGAATGCGGCCGAGCCTCATCATCTCGTTAGAATTCAGAAGTCTCGTCAACCTGAACACGAGGACAAAGCTCCCATCCCAAGAAAAAGAAGAGGCAGCGTAGGACAAACAAACGTGTGTCTGATTGTAATTTTATATATATGCCGTCTATGGTCTATATACGCGCACACGCTATCATGTACAATACGTGTTCCTACAAGGCCACAGCACATTTGTACACTCGCGATTGCGGCGGTATATCTGTGCAGTGATTTTGCAAACATGTGATCTCCACTCCGTTATACTATCGGAAATGCTGGTTCAGGGCGTCCAATTATCCCCTTGTTGCCGTGGGCTGCGACGGTATGAACAACCCAACTATTCTAGATGCCTCTTTCGACTGCTTGTTTAATAAAAAACGTTCACGTGTCTTCTTCGTTCACATGTCTCTAAAAACATCATTTCCTAATCCCCACTCACTGCCGAATTCTAATTCCGCGCTCCACTGTGACTGCGCTCCCGCGACGCTCTCGACCGCAGCTGTCCGACCGCCATCCTCCAACTCCACCTCACCTGAGTGCCGTTGGCTGCCTACCTCCCTCTCCACCGCAGTTCACCGACCATCATGTGGCCTCAGTTCGTCACGCCCGCCCGACCGCTTCCGTCCCTCTCCGACGGAACCTTGGGCCAGGAGCGGCGACTAATCGGCCTCCGCCTCTCATCCTCTCCACAGAGCTCGGTCCGCATCCTCCCTCAGCGACGGCATCCAGGTATGTGGACGAGATCGGGCAGGGGGCAGTGCCCGCCTCTGCTAGCGCTGATGGTGTCGTCGCGTGCCTCAGGTCGGTCCCCACCAAGCCAAGGGCACCCACGAAGCCGAAATCAACCGACCCTAGCCTCTCCCTCCTTCTACGTTGCAAATGTATGTTTCAAGTGTTTCAAATGTTATCAGAGGTATGTTACAAGAGTTTCATATGGATGTTGCAAAAGTAGATCGGGATGTTGCATATGTTGCAAGTGTTTTAGAGGCATGTTGCAAGCGTTTGTTCAAAATGTTTCATCTATTTTAAACGTATGTTGCAAGCGTTTTTTATGTGGTGTTGTACATGTTTCACACATATGTTGCAAGAGTATGTTCGAAATGTTTCAGTTGTTTCAGTCTTATGTTGCAATAGGTGTTTTCATGTTGTAAGTTGCAAATGTTTTATTTGGATGTTGCATATATTTCACATATATGTTGCAAGTGTAAATTCCAAATATTTTATCTGTTTCAGACTTACGTTGCATTCAAGTGTTTCGTGTTTCAAAATTATATTCTAAGAGTCATAGCGGCACGGTCCAGGTGCTGGGGGAAGGGGCGCGGCAAGTCGGAGGCCGGTAGATGGGGCGCATGGCGCGCCTAGAGTCCTGCGGATGGGGCGTGCTCGTCCTCATTCGGTAGAGAGGAGGAGGTCAAGAGGAAGGAGTGACGAAAGCAGCTAAGGTGCACATGCAGGACAGGACAAGGCGGACAGAAGCGGGGTACGCACGCGGGCGGGATGAGGCAGACGAGTGACGAACATACGCGTGCAATAGCGATACGGCGCAGCGGCAGACGCGGACGGGCGGGCTACGTGCGAGGCGTCCGAACGCGCTCTTCTTCTCACGTTAGTAATTCCCTTAAACTATCTATATATTCGAGTATTCTTTAAGAAAAACTGGTGACCAATTTTATCCGTGGCCCAGCAAGCCGGCAAGACGGCTCGGTAAAAACTAAAAAGAAGTCTCCGGTTGCCAATAGCGCGTCCGGAAGAAGCGATGGCGAGTAGCGACTACGCGCGATTCGTTTGCTATCCCGCTCTGAGGAGCCGTCACTAAAAACCCACGACTCCATCGCAACTGCCAACGCAAGCAGCAGCAGCGACCGCGGAGGGTGGAGACGCTCTCTCGCCAATCGGCCATGGCCACGGGCACCGGCCGTCCGTGGTGGGCGCCGCCGTCCGCGGCGGCTCCCTCCGCCCCGCGCTTCCCCTCCCCGCCGTCGTCGTTCACGGCCGACCCGCCGGCGGAGTTCCTCTGCCCGATCTCCGGCACGCTGATGGCGGACCCAGTCGTCGTGCCGCCGGGCCAGACTTTCGAGCGCGCCTGCATCCAGGCCTGCGCCGCGCTCGCCTTCTCCCCGCCCGCCGTCGCCGCCGACCTCTCCGAGTCCCACTCCTCCTCCCCGCTCGTTCTCGTCCCCAACGTCGCGCTCCGCACCGCCATCCTCAACTGGTGCGACCGCCTCGCGCTGCCGCACCCGGCGCCGCTGTCGCCGGACACCGCCCACGACATCGTCCGCCGCCTCATGCCGCCGTCGCAGCGGCAGGAGCAGCAGCGCCCGCAGACGCAGGTCGCCTCGTCGGTTCGGGTGAGGAGACCCAGCGTCGTCGACGGCGGCTCCGCGCAGGCACAGGCGCAGGAGCCGAGCTCCAGGCAGAGGGGTGACGCTCTGGAGGAGGAGATCATGGCCGCGCTCGGGACGGAGGGCGGCGCCACCCCCGCGGAGCAGGCGTCGGCGATGGCCCTGCTGCGGCAGGCGACGCGGGAGAACCAGGAGGTAAGGCGGCAGCTCTGCACGCCGCGCCTTCTCGCCGCGCTGCGCCCCATGCTGCTGTCGCCCGACGCCGACGTCCAGGTCAACGCGGCGGCGGCGGTGGTCAACCTGTCGCTGGAGCCCGAGAACAAGGTGCGGATCGTGCGGTCCGGGGCGGTGTCGCCGCTCGTGGACGTGCTCCGCGGCGGCCACCCGGAGGCGCGCGACCACGCCGCGGGCGCCATGTACAGCCTCGCCGTGGAGGATGAGAACCGCGCAGCCATCGGCGTGCTCGGCGCCATCCCGCCGCTACTGGAGCTGTTCGCGGGCGCCGGCGGCGCCGCGGGCCACCGCGCGCGGCGCGAGGCCGGGATGGCGCTGTACCACGTCTCCCTCTCCGGGATGAACCGGTCCAAAATCGCGCGCGCGCCGGGCGCGGTGCGGACACTGCTGGCCGCGGCGGAGGCGCGGGACCGCACCAGCGAGGCCGACGCGGCCGCGCTCCGGAGGCTGGCCGTTATGATCCTGGCCAACCTCGCGGGCTGCCCCGACGGGCGCGCCGCGCTGATGGACGGCGGCGCGGTGGCCGCGGTCGTCAGGCTGATGCGCAACGGCTCCGTGGCTCCCGGGAGCGCGGAGCAGGAGTACTGCATATCCACACTGTACGGGATGAGCCGGGGCAGCATGAGGTTCCGCGGGCTCGCGCGCGCCGCGGGGGTCGAGGCCGCGCTGCAGCCGGTGGCCGAGGGCGACGGCGGCGTGGGGCGAGACCTGGCGCGGCGCACGCTGCGGGCTATGCGCGGCGAGGACGACGAGGCCCCGGTCACGGCCACCGGACTACTCGGGCGGCAGTGGGACGACGGGAGCGTAGTGTCGGAGGGGCTTGTCTCCATCCGGCGGCCGCCGCACCGGAGCAATTACGCCGGGCCGTCCGGGTCAAACACAACCCAGTTCTGAATGAAAAAAAAAAAAACAAAGTCAAAGTCTTCCTTTCCTGCACACTGTCCTGCCGTCTCGATTCAAGTCTTTGGAAGTGTACTTGGGTACCATGGCAGAAAAATATTGCGAGGTCCTTGTTGTCTTGTACAAACTGTAAGGTTGATTCTTTTGTTTGAAATTGAAATGTAACTTTATTGGATTTGTGCAGTGCTTTTTGGCTGAATTACTAAAACTGTAATTGGGATCAGGGAAAGGGAATTGTGTTGGGTTTGTGATATTAATATCAAGTTTAACCCTTATTTTGGAACACGAGAATATTCTACCTATGTTCCTAATAACATGTAGTTCCACTGTTTTTTGTGGTTCACAGATGCTGAAGGACCTTTACAGACGTGCATAGTCCAGCTGTGTGTTAGGAACAAATATAATCTTGGCAGGCCATTTTGCATTGACAACGGTCTGTTACGACTCAAAAAGGCTCAATGATTAAGTTGATTCCATCACATGAAATATTGATCTATTGGCCATGACCTCACCAGATCTGAAGTCAACTCTTGCTATGTTTCCACTAGTAGAGACAATAAAATTTCCTTGCTTCCATGAAAATATAAAGAAGCACAAGGACAGTGTTACAATATGTGCATCAACACGTTATGACCATGGAAAAGACCCATCCTGTCGAGTCCAATGCCATTTGATTACTCAGATCTTGGAAGCTGTAAGTTGCAGACCAATAATGCATAGCGCACACAATGACACAAAGACTTCATTTTTTTTCAAGTAATTGCTCACGAAGATGTGATGAACAACAATATCAACAACTATAACACTAAAAGTTTATTCTATTACAATATGTGCAATATGTATTTCATTTGTAAGAAGAGCATACACAGACGAGATATTGATCCATGAAGCATTCTTCGCTTATGATGACATCACTGAGCCCTGATTCCTGAATAAATTGAAAGCATGTTAAATAAAATGGTTCTGCAGCAATGCAGAACTACGGATTGACAAAATTCTCTCTTTGTATAGCAGATGCACAGTATAGGCTCAGATTTCTGAAGTTTTTGCATGCTCACCTTCCGTATTCAAGGTACTGGGAGGGGGATATCGGTTTAGGACCTCCAAACCAATCAATCAAGAATATGTTCTCGATTTCCAATTTGAAGATTTTGAAATGATGATTCTTTGGCCAATCTATCAGACAATAACATATGGTTATTTAGATAACAGATGGTAGATAACATCTCTGCATGCTGCATGATTAGAAGTATGAATTTACCCTCCATTTCAGGATGTTTGGTGAAAAGTGCTAACTTGGCCACATCTGCTTCAGATGACTGAAGGTCAACCATCTTCAACTGCAAAAATAGCAAAATGCTACTTCATATAACAACTTCTTATATGAGCGGGGGGAAAAAAGTAAAGCATGGTGGCATCCACAATACAAAATGTAGTTTGTAAATCATATGTTATATTCTACCTATGTCCATTGTGGGAGAGGACTAAAAGAAGGGATTTTCTCCTTTGCAGAATGGTAATTTATTAAATCTCACATGTTAAGACAAAAATTTACTCTTTTTTAGTATTTCCTCATGAGATAATTTAAGACGACACAGACTCAAATACATGTTGTTTGTCATGATTGCGGAAATTGATACCACTGAGTTCTCGTCACAATTATAATTTATAAGAGTTAACTACTTCCATGTGGTTTGAGATTGGATTTCCCTTCTTTTTCTTGGAAACTTCATGATTCAGTCAAAAAGTTTAATTATGAGAAATACAAAAGACATTACCATTACTAACATGAAATGGGAACACATATGCATCTATAAGTATAACTCATAGCCCAAATAGTGACAAGTTCAAGACCGTCAGCAAGTATTCATTTTACAGAAACATCAGTTGTCAAATTTGTAGGTAGAAAACCAGTTCAAGCCCAAAAAGATCATTGTCAATTAAATGATTCAATCACAACTAAACAAACAGGCTAAATGGATATAAACAGCAAGTCATCAATCATCTTTTCATGGCTGTAATTTTTTAGTACCTTTCCACTAAGAGTAAGTTTTGCACAAGTGGGGTTTTCAGGATCTACTTCCCCACATGTCCCCAGAGGGAATTCACTAAGGGTAAAGGAGGTCCTTTCATCCTCCAGTGCGTCTCTTGCAGTGGGATCCAGTGTTGTCAGATAAAAGTAGGGGATTCCACGGCCCTCGCCTGGGACTCCATCACTATATGAAACTACATTGCTATATATAAAAGAAGCCATGAATCAAGTTCACCAGTCAGAAAATAGTATATGCCAGCTGTTTGCAGCAGTGAGACAAGAAGGAATACCCAAATGGAGCTCCACTTAAGTCACTTGATATTGTGCTGCACATGAAATATTCAAGTATTGATCAGTAACCAACCAAACGGAAATTGATCTACAATTACCTGAGAAAGGAACAGAATTGAACATATTTACTGAATTCAATTCTGCAATTCACTGGTAACATGCTCACTAACAAACTGGACTTATTGATATGATGCCTCATGAATACAGTGTAATTTTAAGTCATGAATTATGAGTCTGTCTCTGTACAGTTCGCATATCAGGGTAGTGACTTCTCCCAAATCAGTCTTAAATTTTGGGCATGTATCATTGGTGGAGTCAATTTGGGTGCCTGGTGTGCCCAGGCACAACCAAAATGCCACTACATCAGCAGGAAGCAGTTCTATATTTTCACATTAGTTGGGAGCGTTCTTTATTTCAACATTCAGCCAACTATCACCAGCCAATTAGCATGTGGAGGCCTCTCGTCGATATCCCATCAAGACCATCATTGTTTCACCATTAGGTCCAACTTGGAAGGAAGCAGAAGTCAAAAGCAGAAAGCTGAAACGATTAACTCCTAATTTAAACTTATTGATTTCGCCGCGCTTCAAAATTTTTTTATGAAAACACTTAGAAATTGAAGCTCTAAATGTATGGTTCAGATTTCAGAAATAGTGTTGAAATATGAAGATGAACATTTAAGCATAAGATTAAAATGATGTGACATTTAAGCTATGTATTATACGATTGTTACCGCTTAAGGGATGAATTGAATGAGTGTGGTTTGTTCGACCCATGTGCTTTGTGCGCAGCCGATGCTAAATTTCTAGCTCCGCCCCTGGCATCTACACAGCGCCCCAAACTAAAAAGCAAGCAGCTCGTATGCAATCACAAAAACTTCTCGAGGCTACGAACCCTCAAGCAATTTCTAGCCACTCTCAGCACTTATTACCTCCACAAGATAACATCGATTCCAAAGTCCAAACTCGAAAGCGACAATTTCCTACTAACGCCAGCAATTGCCCGATTCGATCGAACCAACACGTGCTGCGACCCCCCTAAGGACACCTGTTGCTAAGGAACTAGCTCCGGCGCCAAATCGCGGGGGCCAAGAAGGGTTTCGGGATGAAGTGGAGGGAACCTGAGGACACCCCACGTGTTCTGGGCGGCGAGCCACCTCGCAGTGGCGGTGGCCTCGGAGGGGGAGGGCTTGCCAGCGAAGATCGGTCGGGCGGCAGCGGCAGGCGCCGATGACCGGACGACGAGGAGGAAGGCGGCGGCGAAGGCGAGGTGAGCAGGGGAAAGCATGGCGATTTCTTGGTTTGGCTGTCAACTACAGCTAGCTTCGTGCTGGTGTGGGAGTCGATCGATGCCTCGGTATTTTGTAGCGAATTTTCCTCCGTGCTAAGATGTGGATAGGGTCGGAGGAGCCGGTCGCAATCACAAGGTTAAAATGGGATTGAGGATAGTTCAGGCTTACGGTGATTATTATGACAATAAAACCGAAGAAACGACCGTACTGATAGAGACCGAGCCGACTACTAATTCGGTAATCGGATTTAACTAACCAAAATTATTTCAGGTAATCCGGTCTTAGGCATCGGATATCTGAATAATCGAAATAGTCGTTATTTGTTTGATGAATTGTTGTTTATAAGTATTGTGTTTGAACTTTCAACGATTGAATGTTTATGTTTCATTGTAACAACTATATGGGTACTTTGTGTTATATGTCATTTACATTTATCTTGTGATATTTTAAATGTTAAGACATGCTTTGAGATAGAAAAATTGGTGGCAAGATTTACTGTCAAAACATATCCTAAAACTATCATGTTAGTTCGGTCTAGACACAAGATAAACCAAAATAACCAAAATGAATTACTCGATTTTCAGTATTATTTTGCAATGTATTTTGGTCATCATTTTATATGACCGAAACCTTAGAAAACCAGAAGATTGAACATAATTCTTCATGACCAAACACCCATGGGCTTTGAAAAGATAGAATACCTAAAGCATCTCCATCAAATTGACTAAAAGAGATCATCTTTCCCTACATCTAGGGATAAAGGAGATTTGGCGAAAAAATAACCTCGAACATATCCATTCTTATTTTTTTTTCTCAGTTGAGAAAAACAACCCCTCAACCCCTTAAAAAAAGGGAGAGAAACTTGTCATCTTTTCATTTCCACGCGCCAAAATCAGGTTTGCTGCTGTGTTGGGGCACCATGGTAGCCCGCCATGCCAGGCCCAGCCATGCCAAAAATCAAGCACTGTCGGGGCGCCCCGGCATCCATCGTGCCAAGCAAGCAAGCCTCGGGTGGGCCTCGCCGTCGCACCGGGCGGCCGAGAGAGCAGGAAGGGAGAGGAAAGAGAGAAGGTTAAGAAGAAAGAATATTTTTTAGCATTGATATGTGAATCTCATATAGTAAAGAGGAAGAGTTTTCTCCTGTAGCCTGTACCAACCCTCCCCAATAACCTAGAATTCTGTTTTCTCAAACTCTTATAGCAATTTATAAGAGAAAAAGGAAAAAGAGTTTAACAAAGATGCTCTTAGTTTTAATTTTATATTTGAGTAGATTAAGTGCTATTTTAAAAAGAGTATAAAATATACTTTTCCTTTTATTTAGTTACAAAAGTAGAACATTGGTTTACAGGATTAAAAAACCAAATAGTGATTACTTTTCTTATGTGAAAACAAGAAGGGAAAAAATAAAAGGAGAGAAAAAAAGAAAACTCCCAGCTCGCAAAAAAATAATACAATTCTTAATTAAGGTGCCTAAAGATTAACTAAATATATAGATAAAAATATTAATGTTTATAACATCAAATAACTATATTAGGAAAGTATTCTAATAGTATTTATTTAGTAGGATAAATATTATTAATTTTTATATAAATTTAGTCAAACTTGATATACTTTACTTAACACATAGTACTATTTTAGAATTGTTTTTCTTACCGGAGGGAGTACGTGGATTCTGAGTCCGAGGGACAACGACTGCGGTTGGCTCCGAGCGAGCCGGCTGCTGTTGACGGTGAAAAAGTTTTATTTGTTTTTAATAAAATTATTGAAAACAGTTAAAGATAATAAATTTGCTTCTATTCTTTGTTTTCAAGTTGAAATTATCATTTTGAAAACGTGATTTATTAGGAATGGTTGGAGATGCTTTTATATACGTAGCAATTTTTACCGGCGCCCGGACGTACGGATGGACATCCGTCTATGCGCATGTATGAGCCCGTGCCCTCCTCCGCACCTCCCCGTCCGGACACTCGAGCCCCATCCCGCTTCTCGCCTGCACGGCTGCACCCCCTCCGTTTTCGGCACGCGCATACCACACGGGGACGTCCTGCACCCTCCCCATCCACTTCCGGCGTAAGTTTCCCGCGCTGCCCCGAATGTCACTGGCATCAGGAAGAGGAGTAGGGGTGCGGAGGATGACCAGCCAGCGCCCGGAGGAGGAGAAGACACCGAGATGAGGCAGCAGAAAAGCGAGAGGGAAGATACAACACCCGATTTACTTTTGAAACATCGAAATGCAACACTTGCAACATACGTCTGAAGACAGATGAAACATGCTTCTGAAACACTTACAAAAAACACCTGGAAAACACTTGAAAACCATTGCAAAATATAAGCAATATCCAAATAAAACACATGCAACATATGTGTGAAACGTATGCAACATCCAGATGAAACACACTTACAACATACATCTGAAAACACAAATGAAACATTATTAACAGACCTTTGCAATATATGTGTACAATCATTACAACATATGCAACATCTCGATCTACTTTTACAACATCCGCATGAACAATTGCAACATACCTATAAAATACCTAAAACACATGAAACATTCGCTTGCAACATAAGTTTTCAGCACATCGCAACATCTCCTTGCTGCTTAGGAGAATGGAGGCCCGTCGACATGCGGAGTTCACGGGAGGTAGCGACCTGGTGACGCTTGTAGGCGGCGGGCCGGCGGCAGGGACGTATCAGCCACACGACGTGGCATGGAGGCAGAGGACAGCCGCGACTCAGAGGCGGCCGCGTGCCGCGCCTGGCAGGCAGGGCCGGTAGTCTGATGGTCGAGCGTCGCGCCTGGCAGGCAGGGCCTGCAGTTGAGCACCGTGGCTGGAAGGCAGGGCCCGCAGTCCGATGGCCGAGCGCTGCTGTAAGGTCCAAATGGCTAGAGGGGGGTGAATAGCCTATTTAAAATTCTACCAGCTTCACTAAACAACCACGTTAGTATAAAAGATGGCTAAGCTAATTCTAGCACTAGCTCAACTATACTATGCAAGCCACCTATACAATTCTAGTGAAGCAAGGCTATGATCTCTAATACACACCAACAAGACTAAGTCACTAAGCTACTTACTCCTATGTGATAAAAGCTACACTAGGACTAATACAAGAAAGTAAAGAGCAAGTGACTTGATTCTTATACCAACGATGTAGAGAAGTAATGCACTTGAAGAATCAATCACAATGATCAACCACAAGAGAAATCCTCGACAAAGAGATGACACAATATTTTTTACCGAGGTTCACTTGCTTTCCGGCAAGCTACTCCTCGTTGTGGCGATGCACCCACTTGTCGGTTCGCGAGCTAATCGACTATCAAGAGTCAAGCCCTCGGCGGGCGCCGTACAATCGCACACAAGATGGGGATCCTCCAAGCCACGAGCTCCACTAGAGTATCCAATTTGCGAACTCCCGTGGGGAAGGATCAAGAACCCTTTACAACACTTGGCGAGGGCTCCAACAATCTCCAATTGCGAGCTCAATCACCTCCGCTGCTCCAAGCCGTCTACCGTGTCGGGAAACACGGAAGAGTAACAAGAAATCCGCAGCAACTCGAAGATCAAGTGCCTCTAGAATGCAACTCTCAAGCAATGCACTTGAATCTCACTCAATCTCACTCAAGATGTGCAACCAAGCAAAGAGATGAGTGGAGGGGTTGTTCTCTAGCTCAAAGGATGTCTCTAGGTCTCAAAATGTGCAAGAGTTACCCTCAAATCCCGGCCAATGTCTATTTATAACGAAGGGGTACGCAGCTAGCCGTTACGGACGACGCAGCGAAAATCGCGCTGACCGGACGCTCCGGTCAGGGTGACCGGACGCGTCCGGTCACTACACGACAACCGTGAACTGTGCGCGTCAGAACTAGCCGTTGCCCTGACTGGACGCGCTCAACCGTATGACCGGACACGACAGTGCCAGCGTCCGGTCGCGTTCCAGTAAGCTCCCGCTGCGACCGGACGCGTCCGATCGCACGTGACCGGACGCGCCAGCCGCGTCCGATCGCGTTCCAGTAAGGGTCCACTAACGACCGGACGCGTCCGGTCGAACGTGACCGGACGCGCCACCGCGTCCGATCGCGTCTGCCCTTCAAGCTGGACTCCTGGGTGCGTGACCGGACGCGCCGGTCCGCGACCCTCTCACTCGCGCGTCAGTCTGTGGTTTGAACTGACCGGACGCGCTGGTCAGACCAGACCAGCGTCCGGTCACAAACCCTAGCGCTCGCGCCGCGTTGAACTGACCGGACGCGTCCGGTCAAACCGTGACCGCGTCCGGTGCAGCGTCCGGTCAACGCAGTGACCTCCGTTCGCCTCCGTTTCTTTTCCGACTTTCGGCGCAGTAGAAAATAGGCGTTTCACTTCTCCAAAAAGCGCCGAATCCTGCCTCGCAAGCTCGGCGGGAGGGAGAGAGGAACCCAAACCCCTCTCTACCGCTTAAACCCCACCGCCTTCGCAAGAGTGCTAACACCACCAAGTGTACACCACCATGTGCATGTGTGTTAGCATTTCATAAACATTTTCCAAGGCGTTATGTTAGCTCTCAACTAGATCCTAATGCATATGCTCAAGACATTGATCTAGTGGCACTTGATTCCTGAGCTAACCGTGATTGCCCCTCTTGATAGTCGGCTATGTATCCTAAACCTGGTCAATCACTTCTCTACTCATCTTAGACCGGCAAAAGGAAAACCATATGGTTATACCTTTGCCTTGAGCTCTTAGATCCTTCTCCTCCACTTGATCATCAAGTCCATCATATTATGTGCATCTCCATCATGATCGTCACTTCATGTCCATGCACCATTTCTTTATGATCTTGTGGCTACCACTCCTTGCCACGTACACCTTCATCACATGTGTTGCTTATGCCTAACTCAAAACACTTAACACATGGCATTAGCAACTTGGTGTCATTAATTACCAAAACCAAACTTGGGCTTTCAGCCGCTCCTCAGAGGCGGCAGACGAGCGGATAAGAGCAACGAGCATTTTTTTTAAATTAGAAATGGACGAGGAGATTTGAAGGATTGTTGAGCCGGTTCACTGTGCATCTAGGGCCCGTGTCCGGATGGACGGGGATGCCCGTCCTGACCCAGCATTATCGATTTTTTATGGTAATGTACTCGGTTGACGTACTTTACTATACGGAAACGCGCCGAGAAAATACTACTCCCTCCATCTGAAATTATAAAGTCATTCCAAGAATCTTGGAGAGTCAGCTCTCAAGTTTGACCAAATTTATACAATAATATAATAACATTATGATACCAACTAAGTATCGTTAGATTTTTCATTAATTATACTTTTATAGTATTCCTATTTGATATTGTAAATCTTTCACCCTGTTCGTTTCGCTGGTTCAGCCAAATCAGCAGTCATCCAGCAGTGTTTTTCTCTCACAATAAACCAGCGAACAGTACTTTCAGCCACAATAATCCAGCGAAACGAACAGGCTGTTTGTAATTCTCTCTATAATTTTGGTTCAACTTAAGATGCTTTGACTCTTCAAGATTTTTAGAATGATTTATAATTTAGAATGGAGGGAGTAGCATTTTACATCTTTGGATCCCAATCCTCAGTGAACCCACAATAAAAGTTGACCCAGCATTTTCAGCTGCAGAAGTATCCATGAGCGCGCACGGCTACTACAGCAAATCATAAGCTAGAAACAACGACGCTCCAAATCTTGACGTCACAGTCCAGCGATCCGCTACAAACAAATGCTGCACAGCGGCAGCCGCAGCAGCAGCACTCGTCGCACGAACCGCCGTGATCACCTCCCGATTTGTTCACCAACGCCAGGCTCTTCACTGCTGCAGCATGGCCTTCCAGCACGGCGAGACAGGTGTACCCCGCCGCTGCTGCTGCGGCTGTCGCTCCCCTCCTCCACACCCTCACTGTCCTGTCCGCCGAGCCACTGTACACCACTTGCCCGGCGGCGGCCAGGCAAAGTACGGCACCCGTGTGGCCTCTGAGCGTGGCGGTGGCAGTGGCGGCCACGCTCTCTCCTGCACCTGCACGCTCCCACACGATGACCGTCTTGTCGCACGCGCCGGAGTAGAGCACCCGCCCGTCGGCGCCCAGTGCCAGCGCGTTCACCGCCGCCTTGTGGCGCTCCATGGTAGCGACCAGCGCGAGCTTCCCCCCGCGCCCCGGCTCGGGCTGGCGCCTCCACGCCCTGATCGTCCTGTCGGCCGAGCCGGTGTACACATGCCCGTCCGCCGACACGGCCACGGCGTTGATGGCGTCGTCGTGCGCGGGCGCGACGGACTCGACGCAGCGGAGGCTCGGCAGTCGCCACGCCTTGAGGCTGCGGTCCCACGACACGGAGTACATCTCCGCGCCGTCCGGGGACAGCGCGAGCGCGGTGACCGCGTCGACGTGGTGCACCCAGGTGCGCCGCCTCCGGTGCCGCCGGACCTCCACGTAGTTGCTCGGGAACAGGAACGTCCGCAGGCAGTCCGCGGCGGTCGGCAGGACGGCGCGCAGGCGCAGGGAGAGGTGGTCGCTGCTCCCGCCGTTCCTCCGGCCGGCATGCCACACTCTGATCTTGCCGTCCTGGTGCGAGCTGACGAGGCCGCCGTTGCTGGTGGCGATGATGCTCTTTATGGGACTGCTTGTGGCTGCAACCGTGGAGGTAGACTGCTCGGCTCGTTGCACGTCCATGGCCATGGCCATGTCCAACGGCCAAAGCCTGATGTGCCCATCCGACGAGGCGACGTAGAGCGAATCGCTGTCGAAAACGATTCCGGAGACGTAGGATGAATTGCCTTTGAGAGTGGCTAGGCACGGGCTCAAGTTTGGATTCTGGGGATACTGGAACGAAGGGTGACTCGGTTGAGATGGGAATAATGTGGTTTGTTCCTCGAACACAACCTGATCAGCTTGGGTTTCCCCTTGTCTACTGGTAGAACTAGTACTCATGGAAATCCAGCCATCTATCAGAGACAAGAGCTCATTGCAGTAATGCAACCTGCATGGAAGCAAAGAAGGTTATGATAAGCATCAGTAACAAACACAGTGGGTTATCTTTATAGTAGGTGACCTGAAAGATGAGAACGCAGTGCAAAAAGATCCAGCTGACAGGTACATGAGTGGGGGAAAAGACAGTCTAGTGCTTTAGGCTGTGTTTACTTCTAAAAAAAGTACTGTGCAGAAAAAGATTCCCGTCACATCAAACTTGCGATACATGGAGTACTAAATGTAGATGAAATCAAAAACTAATTGTATAGTTTGGTTGTACTTTGCGAGACAAACGTTTTGAACCTAATTAGTCAACGGTTGGACACTATTTACCAAATAAAGCCAAAACGTACTACAGTACTTTTTTTTACATCTTTTCGCGGAACTAAACACAGCCTTAGATTATGGGGACAAGATTCTTGGTAAAACGTCTGTGTCAAGATGGCTGCATGCATTCAGGCCGCGTTCACTTGCCATGCATACCCAAAATATTTTCTCTTCCACCCATCACATCGAATCTTTAAACGCATGCACGAAGCATTAAATGTAGGTAAAAAAATAACTAATTGCATAGTTTGTCTGTAAAGTTCGAGACAAATCTTTTAAGTCTAATTAATCTATGATTGGACAAATTTTACCAAATAACAACGAAAAGTGCTACAGTAACTTTTCACCCAAATTTTCTCAACTAAACACAGCCTCATTCAAAGGTAAAATTATGCGCTATATCGATTAGCTTTCATCGAATAATTCATGAAACAGGTAAAGGTGGCGAAACAGTGTTAGGGCCCGTTCGGTAAAGGTGGCGAAACAGTGTTAGGGCCCGTTCGGTTAGGGAGATTCCTGGCCAGGAACTATTCCACTCATTCACGGTTATATAAATTTGAATACCATTTCTGGTAGGACCAGTTCCGTGGCTCTGTTTCCCCGTAAACGAACGATGCCTTAGCAAGATCTGTCCAGCCTTGCCGTGTTGGCCTGTTGGGAGTCCATGCAGCTTCCTTTTCTTTCTCGGCTTCTTTCTCCCCACTTTCCAACGTGCACATTTTGCACCAAAGGTTAGCTAGTTTGCAATTTTCACTAGAAAGTAATTTGATCCGATCTCCATATGAAGCTCGTTTCAGACTTCACGGTGATTCATCGTTACTGGTTCTTGCAAAAATACTAAAGGATACAGTATTGATGATTAGCTATCTCAACTTGGCATACATCAATTCCTCGAATTACAGAGATGCCCACAAATCAGACAGGTAATGCACCTGACAACAACTGCTCTCTCCGTTCCAAATTATAAGTTGTTTTGATTTTGTCCAAAGTCCAATTTCTTTAGCTTGACCAAGTCTATAATAAAACCCCAACATTTACAACACCAAATTAGTTTCCTTTAATCCACCGTGAAATGTTTTAAGAGTGCACTTATTTGGTATCTTATAGATGCCGATATATATTTCTATCAACTTGGTCAAAGTTAGATAATTTTGACTAAGGAAAAATAAAGTGACTTATAATTTGGAATACAATGGAGAGAGTACTACTTAGTGAGGAGTATCAATCTGGCAATTATCTCACACAAACAAGTTCCAGTGAGTCAGTGACATAGAGTGTGATGGAAGATATGAAAAGACACGGGGATCATGTATCAATGATTCAGTGCCTATGTACAGCCCACGTACAATTCGAAAATAATATTTGAGCGTAAACTTGCTACGAACAACATAGTATTGGTGTTTATTTCTTGAAAACCATTGATGGAAGTGTATGCCACAGTTCCTATATTCAGCCTCACTCAGAATCAGCTGCCTAAAGCATAAGGCCGCCCCCTCCAAAAGAGAGAAAAAATCACACGGCCCCATAATTAAAGCTATTAAAACTGCAAATGTTCTGTCCTACAAATCAAAAGAATTCTCAAATGCAAAGCCATATCCCAAAGATAAGGAATAAGGATAGCTACTTCAAATCCCTAAAAAAAAATTATTGGCTACTTTAAAGGTCTTGTGTGTCAAAAGAAACGAGTTACCAAGGAGCAAAGTTCAAAAGAAATAGCTTGATTGTGAGAAGAATCGTCCTTTAGCTTAGGTAAAACCCACTTGAGAAGCCCAATCAATATCTAACAGCGCAAGAGGCAGACATGCACTATCCATTGCTTATCAAGGACCGAAAGACATGATGTAACAGCAACATCGATAAGATAGACACTGTTAAAGCTACACGAAAGCCCAGTGCATCCAGAGCAAACAAGCTGTGTGTTCTAACTCGACAAAAATAAAGTTCATAGAAGAGGAGAGTATGGAGTTAATCAGAAGGAACTGAATGGCCAGGATTACCCACTACTATTTCTACTAAAACTTTAGATCTGAGAATTCCAAACTGATATTCTTTTCAAGACAAGTAAGCACATATTTTTCTCAAACATGCAAGAGAGCCGAGCATTATTTCATTAAAGAAAGGACAGAAACTATGGGATAGGGGTGAAAAACCCCAGCACTACAAAGACCGAACGCACACCCAACTCCACACCAAAACTCACCCAAACGACAAGAAGAAAGGTTTAAGAATTTGCCACATAAACAAAGAAAAGAAAGTGACCAAAAGAATACCAAGGGACAAGATTAGCTGCCCCCTGCGAAGGACCTGGAAGCCCCTTAGCTCCAGCCAAGCACCACAGGACAAATTCATTTGCAACAGCTTGTAGCACCACCGTGACCCTCAGTTCTAGCGCCATGAGTTATGAGATTAAATGATTCAGTATTATTTCGAGGTCTTGAGGCTCAACAGTGAATAAAAATGTTTTTTTTTGCGCATAACAGTGAATAAAAATGTTGACTTGTGTGTGCATGCAGATCACGATGCATAGGATGGTAAACCAATCTACTCAATTTAATCAAAATACAATCAACGAGGACGTATCGAAAGTGCACATATGGGAGCATTCTAGAGGAAATTCTGCAAGATTAATGCAAGAAACAAAACCACGATGCTTGTTGATCCAGTTTAGTGTTGGGTCTAACAGTAACTTCTAATTCATGAAATAGCACAGAAGATACATCCTTAAGAGACACCAAGCCTAAAAAACTAAGAGCCTTATTATATATGTTCAGAAAAGCAGAAATGCATATATGACATCACAGTAAGCAGCAACTGAAGCCAAAGACCAACGGTTGAACACTTGAACCCAACAATAGGTCATGTAAGAACAACATACCATGCTACTTGAGAGAAGTAGTGTTAAGGCTGATCTTTCAGCAGAACTGCCTTCCAAATCTGAGACACTCCTTTTGTAGCCATCTGAATTTTCAAAGATGCCACTGTTGATCAAGCTTGGCTCTTAACATGTAAATTCTCTCCATGAAAGCAACACGTATGAAGCAGACAACACAGCTAGATATAGGAGGGCCTCCTTTCTGCCTACCTATAGCCTCCTTTTCTTCTAACTACGAGTGATTAAATAACAGTAGGACAACATGCTAGATAACATGGAAAAGATTGGCAGATAAGCCACACGACTGGTGGTACAGCTTGCCCAAGGCCTGTCTGTAGCTGGTTTGAAACTTGTGGATTGCTTTTGATAGATCAAGAGGACAATGGTGATATAGATGAGTCCAATGTTTTCATCTATTGTGATGTTTCAAATAATTCACACTGAGGTTTATGCAGTAATCTAATCAAATCGTCATCTGTAAGCCATGATCTCCGGTTTGGTAGGATTGAAATAACACTTTATTTCACTGTAGTTTGTGCTGACTGTGAGTTTGTCAATTGTCATATTGATGTGGCCAATGAGAAATGATTATATTTTCCTGGCGCATGATACAGTTGTCTGTTGTCTAGTATTATGAAGGACAGTAACTGCTTCGCCTCAAACCAAAGGACAGTAATAATGGTACTGTACTGTCGCTATAAAAGTGCAGGTGAGGGGATATCAATGCAAGTTTTGTTCTCTCAATAGGTCACGACCCAAGACTCAATAATTTTTTTTTCTCGAACACACAAGAGAGCTGCTTATCATTATATTAAGAAGAAGATAGGAGTCTACCAAGACTCCGAAATCATAATCCCATTAGGACACGATTTACTACTAACCGAGAAACAAGGAACTTCGACTAGCGACCTAAACACCACACTATGGCCAAATATTTCCAAGACCTTTAGCCCCAGCCATGCACCAGAATAAAATGAACTAATCCTGGATTCAAAGCAAGAAACGTACAGAAGAAAATGAATTAAGGGGGTGATCAGGAACTACCCATGGAGTTCCCATTTACATCCCTTGTGTGACCTTGTGTTAGGATCACAGATCCTACCAGAGGGTATCGGAGATGTCAGGTTCCGATGAGCCGTTGTGGGATCAGATCGTCAAGGCGCTGGCTGACATCAACACACAGCAGACGCACCTCAACTCATGGTTGGCCGCCATGGAGAGCCGTCAGGCGGCGTTTGCGCGTCAGGTGTCGGCGGCGGTGCGGCTGCAGGCGGCGGCACGTGGCCTCCTGGCACGCCGGCGAGTGCGGCGGCTGTGCGATCTGCAGCTAATTCAGCCCCGCACCCCGTCGCAGTTCCTCCAAGCTGTGCTTCGCCGCGCGAAGGCAGACACTGCACAACAGATCAAGTAGCGAAAGGACATCGCAGCGCAGCTGATGCTTATTCACCAAGTGTCGGCTGTGGTGCGGCTGCAGGCTGCTGCGCGCAGTCTCCGAGCACGGCGGCGGCTGCAAGAGATGCGCCAGAAGATGCGGGAGGCGGTCCTGGCGGCGGTGCGGTTACAGACTGCAGCACGCGGACTCCTGGCGCGACGACAGGCGCGGGAGATGCGTGGGTTGCAGCTAGTGCCTGTGCCCCGTGCCCCTTTGCTTCGCCACCAGGCTGCGCTTCGCCACATGGAAGGCCTCAATCTCGTCCGCTGCGTCATGGAGATCGGGCGTGGCATCACCACCTCGGGTGGCGAACTCGGCGTCTACAGCGCCGGCGTTTGGGGACGTGGGTGTGTGGCCACCCATAGGCGGACCTTAATTAGCGTTGTCGTGCTCCGGCACCGGCCGCCGCGAGGACGTCTCCGCTGGTCACTATCGCGACTAATTCCTAGTGGCTATACCCGTGCACCCCTCTCGTTCCGGTGGGCTCCATGGGATCCAGGTGGCTACACATGTGCAAGTTCATCACGCGGAGGGTGTCCACCGTATCTTCAGGAGTCAAAAATAAAGAGTCGTAGTCTATTTCAGATCAATAAAATAAGCCGAAATGTAAAAGACTTGTTTTTAGATGTTAGGTTTGTGTCTGGCAGAGTCGAGTTAGGTTGCAACTCGAGGACGAGCTGCATGTCTAGGTGGGGTGTAGTGTTAGAAGAGTCAAGGGCCTATTGGTCCTTAGCCCATTATGGTTAATTAGTCGCTTGCTTAGGGGCCAAGTAAGACCTCTTCTCTATATAATGAGAGGAGATGTATCAATCTAATCAAGCAAGAGATTAGAAGGAAAAACCTTCTCTCTTGCCGGCCGTGGGCGAAGCCCCGCGGCCGGCGTTTCCAGCGCCCCTCACAGCCCTAGCCGCCGGTCCTCTGCCGCTCTCGACGACGTGAACAGTACCTACGGCACTGTAGCACCGTAGGTACTGTAGCGCGTCCGTCGCCGTCGCTCCCCTCGACTCTCTCCTCTCGATCACAACAGCCCACATAATGCTAGGGCGTATGAGCCCTTGCTCTAGCATCGCGGCGCATTGCCGCTCAAGCTCGTCCTTCTGTAGCTGGGGGTAGCGGTAAGGCCGGACGGTGACCGGCGCAGTGCCCGGCAGGAGGTGGATCCTGTGGTCATAGGGGCGCGCTGGTGGCAAGCCGCGTGGCTCCTCGAATATCGCAGCGAACTGGAGAAGAAGCCGGTCCAGTAGGGGCTAGCCGGGCACGGCGCTGACCGCCCGAACCGCAGGCTCTCGGATGTCGTCGCGAGGGGAGCCCATCCCCTTCCACAGGATGCGGCGGCCGCCGCGAGTGAAGGCCATGCAGAGATCCTCGAAGTCCCATAATATGGGTCCGAGGGTCCGAAGGAACTCGACCCCGAGGATGAGGTCAAATTCTCCTAAGTTGATGCCGAAACAGTCAATGGAGAATTTCTCGGTGCCGATGGCGAGCGCGACGTTGCGGGCGACCCCTTGGCACGGAACGCGGTCGCCGTTGGCCACGAGCACCCGCAACGTGGGATGCGGGGCCATAGCAAGCCGGAGACGACTGAAGAGGTCGACGTTGATGAAGTTTGTCGTCGAGCCGGAGTCGAGGAGCGCCACCAGTCGATGACCATGCACTGTCACGGGCAGCAGCATGGCATTCTCCGTGCGCACCCCCGCGAGGGCATAGAGGGACACCGTAGGGGGCAGCGCTGCAGTGGTCGGCGCCTCCCCCACGGACTCCTGGGCAGCAGGCGCGGCCGCGGGTTCCTGCTGGAACGTAGCCGCAGCTGCGACCTCGGTGGGGATGTCGTCGTCGACGTAGTCGTCGTTCTCGAGGTAAAATAGGCGCTGACACACATGGCCTCTGACGTATGGCTCATCACAATTGAAGCAAAGCCCTTTTTGGCGGCGTTCGAGCTGCTCCGCCGAGGACAGGCGACGGAAGAACCTCGGTTGGCCAGTCGCCGAAGACGAGGTCGCCTGAGGAGCGGCGGCGCTGGACCCTGTCGAGGGCGCGCCTCCTGGCCGTGGGCCGGAGCGCGCTGGTGGCCGGGCGCCCCGCTGCTGTTGCGGCTACTGCGCAGGAAGGAAGGCTGCCGCGCGACGCTCGTACGCCCGCGCGTAGTACATGGCCGTCTGCAGGGTAGGCGGGTGGTGCAGCTCAACGTCGACCTTGATGTGCTCGGGAAGGCCGCCGACATAGAGTTCGGCCTTCTGGCGCGGGTTGAGGTCACGCTCATGGCACAACAAGGCGTTGTAGCGGTCCGAGTACTCCTGGACCTTGGAGTGGAAGGGTAGCCGAGCAAGTTCAGCAAGATGCGTGCCCTGCGTCGGCGGTCCAAAACGCAGCTGGCACAGCTCCCGGAAACGCTCCCACGCGGGCATGCCCTCATCCTATTCCAGAGCATAGTACCACGTCTGTGCAGCGCCGCGGAGGTGGTAGGACGCAAGCCACGTGCGATCCGAAGCCAAAGTGCGTTGGCCGCGGAAAAATTGCTCGCAGTGGTTGAGCCAGTTGAGGGGATCTTCGCTGCCGTCGAAGGTCGAAAATTCCAGCTTGTAGAATTTCGGGGGAGCAGGGGCGCCGTGGAGCGCGCCCGGTGGCGGCGCGCCGTCGTCCGCGCCCGAGTAGCTGCTGCCCCCAAAGGCCACGGGCGCGGTGGCAGACGGACCCCCGCTGTAGTACAGGGAGCCGTCCAGTGCGCCGTAGAGGGTCGCCGATGCCGGGGTCGAAAGAACTGGCGAGCTGATCGCAGCGGCTGGCGTGATCAGCGTTGCGGTGGTGTAGATCGGCGCGGGAACCGACCCCAGTGCCCATGATGGAATCGGGGATGGAGAGGGCGGCCGCTGTAACTGGTGGAGAGGCACCCCCGTCCGGCTGTTCGGCGGCATGCCGTAGGAGAATAGCGCCGGCTGCATGGGCGGCGCTGAGGCAGGCAGTGGTGGTGGTGGCGCGGAGGGCAGTGGTGGCGGTGGTGGCGGCACAGGGTGTTGGGGTGGGAGGAGCGGCTGGACCAGACTGGCCAACTGCAGCTGCATGGCCGCCATGTTGCGGCCGATCTGATCCACCACAGTGCCCAAAGATTCCAGCGTCAGCGTCCCCCCGGAGGACGCGGAGGACAGCCCCAATGAAGAGGACAGTGCGGGGGACGACGGCACTGGCAGGGACGGCGTGGTTGATGGAGGGATCGTGGAGGACAGCGGAGGACCTGACATCTCCGATACCAGGCTGTTAGGATCACAGATCCTACCGGAGGCGGAACGGAGATTGTAGGGATGCGAGAGAGGAGGACGCGGCCTGTAAGCTCGGCGGCGGCGCTCAGGCGCCGTGGTGCTAGAACGCACAGCAGCAGGCAGCGGCGGCTAGGGCAGGAGGCAGCGGCGGCTAGGGCCGGAGGTTAGGGTTTCTCCCAGCTCCGAAAACAATAATATGTTTCTGCTTAAAATCCCAAAATAGTCTTACATGGTATTTATAACTCTTCTCATCTAATACTAGAAAAATACTCTAATAATTCTAATAATACTATTAAGGGCTGCACTTGGGCTTGGGCGCCCCTCCTGGGCGCGGCCCTCTAGCCACGAGCAGGCCTATGCCTTTCATAGTGCACGCCCGTCATAACACCTTGTTACTCCTATGACTAGTGGGCCTGCAACAGAACACATCAGTAGATCACAGCCAGGGTGATATTGCACGTTCACCATTGGTGGAAGAATGAGTGCTGCAAAGTGGGGAAATGGATTAAGAAGAAAAGGAAAAAGCATGTACTCCCAAAATGACAAGAAAATCCATATTAGGTATAATGTATACATCTGCATATGTGTATAGATATTTCTACATAAGCGATAAACTTCCTGTTCGAATGTTTCCATGAAATGAGATCCGCACTGAAGACTAGTGGATTCAGAACTTGATTTTATTTTGACTGCTATGGTGCTACCATCTAGACAGACACTTTTCCAAGAAATTGCCATCATAGTCTAAATCATTCTGTTCACAGAATTAAAGTAACTCAGCTGGAGATTATTTTCCGCAAATCATTCTCATGAAACTTTTTGAAACACATCATTTACAAGAAGGTAGAAAGTCACTTACTAAACACAGATGTTAGCCTAGTTCTTGTGGCTGACTGGCTGCCTATTATAATCGACTTACTCATATGGATATGGATCCATTGTCTGTTAGTGGATCTAGATCTGAAATTTTGGTGTGCCCTGATATTGTTTGCTTGGTTACTTTCTGGTATGGTTTAGCAACAGGCAAAAGCACACATTGGTATATTTTGTAACTCAAATATGGTGGAAATACTCTAATCCTGTAGACCTTTAAGCAAAACAACAAAACATTACTAGAGCAGTAGAAAGACAGATACAAGACTAACCCTAAGCATAATGCACATATGCTGTAATTTGTTTACCAAGAAAAATGAAAAACAAGCATATAATGCATTGCTGAAACTAGAGGTGCATTGAACCAGTTGTCGATTAAAATCAATGGTAGAGAGAATTTTTTGTGTTCAACAAGCATGGCCTCATTTAGTAGCCACTAGTAAACACAGCTATAAAGAGAATAATCTTTGCTACCAGCATCACGGGCAGTCGGGCAGTTCTGCAGGCAATCCTCAGCATGCATTTATAGCTGAAATAAGAAGCCTTAATCTTGCATCAAAAAAACTGAAGTCACCAACGAAAAAGAACAACTTTTCCCCAAGAGAAAGTGGAAGCAAATAAAACTGCAAAGAGCAAACACCTTTGCAATCTGTCATCCAGCCTCGGAAGCCAAATAGCTGAAACAATGAACCCCTCTGAATCTTAGTACCAATGGATCTTGATTTTAAGGCACAACTCACAAACCCAGCATCCACACAAGAACGTACAATGCATTTCACATCACCCTAAATGCTTCAGAAACCAAATACCTAGGCACAAACTACCACCAGATCACTAGAAAGAAGTTGCAACATCATGTACTGTTTAGCTGCCCTAAATCCCCTCCACCACAGGGATACGTTTCAACTCATTTGATGATCTAAAGTCAGCAATGTCACCATGCTAAACTGTGTATTGGATAGGGTCAACTGATGCCACCATGGTCATGACTCATGAATGTTTCACCCATACCAGACCACCAGTATTCACAGGCAGCTGATACCTGGTAGATTGGTTCACATCAATCCCAGCAAATGCTCCTCCCAAGTGTGACCAGTGGCAGTTGCCTGTATGAGGGATTGCAGCACTTTGCAATATCGGATTGCAAATGTGCTTAACAAATTCCACACCTATTATCCCAAGGGCTAAGGGTATCCATTTCTTGTGAAGAAAAGATAACAATTAATCAACAGATTCACAGAGTGGATGATGAGCTCATAATGGGGAAAGGGACTGATGTAGGAGAGGAGGATTTGGGGCAATGACATGCTAATTATAGCAACCAATTTCCATCCAAATTCACAGAGTAGAACAATGTCAACTAATCTAAATTCTAAAAAGAATAATTTGATCATTTCACTAGCAGCAAAAAGAATGATGTAACTCTGAACAGATACATCTATGCCGCAGGACTTTAAAATATCATTAAATAAACTGAAGCAGTTGTCAATTGTTAGACAATAGAGTAAGTGGAGAACACAAATTGATCTCCAAGTTGAACACGTGTTAACTTTATTTCTGAAAGATCTATCTAAACCCAACAAATTACAATATTTTACAGATATTAACTCTAATCTATGCAGATCAAACTAAGCAAGATTTCTTTCCACATATATAACCAAATATCAGAAAGTGAAAACCATATGAAAATGATGTACCAAAACACACAAGCATGGAGCCCCAGTGTGCTGGAGCTCTGTCGACATCCTCTTCCACTTGGCTAATCAACAGAAGAACAGCGCCCAAATTTCATCTGTCACTTGGAACCGGGTTCGTGCAGTGGGATCTCTTCATGGGACTCCGCGCCATTTGCCACTGGAGCTGCTGTAGAGGTGATCGCTTCGTCTTCCTTCTCCTCATCCGAATCCAGTGTGAACTGTGACATAATCGGTATCCCCTCCATCTGCACCTCCTTGCCCAGAACACTATACCCGCTCGGGGGCCGGTTTGCCCTGGATAGGACTGCTGCATAAGCGGCCGTGCCTGCGATCACAAGCAGCGCGAGATGGCCGTTGAACTGCAGCGTGGCGACGGACCGCGCGCGGTGGTAATCCTCGTGGGTGCGGCACTTAATGGTGTAGTCGGCGCGGCTGGCGGCGTGGAGCGCACAGCCCTGCGCGATGGCGCTGGTGAAGAAGGAGAAGCCCATCTGCAGCATCCACGTGCCCTGCAGCGCCAGGCCCGCCGCGCGGGCGAGCCGCGGCGTGGCCTCCCCTGGCCGGTGCGCGGCGAGCAGCGTGGCGCCGAGGCAGAGCGCAATGGGTACGAGGAGCAGGTCGAAGTAGCGGTTCTCGATCCCGGCCGCGGTGGAGGGGCGGCGGTGCGCGAAGAGGAGCAGCTCCTGCGCGAAGGCCGCAGCGAGGAGGAGGTCGAGGAGGGGGAAGGGCAGCGGCGCGGCGAGCGGCAGGAAGGGCGCGAGGGAGTAGAGGAGGAAGAGGGCCGAGGCGGCGAGCGTGGGGAGCGAGAGGTGGTGCGCGGAGACGAGAGCGGAGATGAGGCAGAGCGCGGAGAGGGCCGCGGCGAGGAGGTGGCGGAGGTGCAGCGGCGTGGAGAGGCGGCGCGGGAGGAACCGGAGCGGCGGGACGCGGAGGGGCAGGGACTCGAGCGCGGCGAGGGCCAGCAGGCCCAGCCCGGCGCCCGAGTAGGCGACCAGACCCGGCATGGTGGGAAGGGTGGGAGCTTGCCGCGCGCCGGGCCGCTTGTCGTGGTTGCTGCCGGCGCGGGCGGGACGGCGGATCTGAGTGCCGGCAGGGGAGGGTAGGCGAAGGGGGTGGCCCGGTTCCGGTTGGCAGCGAGTACTTGTCTTTGGAGCAGTTGGCTATCGGCGATCGCATCGCGGGAGCTGCGACCGGCCGGCCGTCTCAGTTGACGATTTGTGCGAGTCGCTGCCAAGTGGGCCCACCCGTTAGCTGCCTCGTCCAAGTGTCCACCTGTGGTCCCGCCGTGAGGAAAGACGATACACGAGAGTCGAGTCGAGCAGAAAGCGTTTCTGAATAACACTTGTGGAAAATACGTTTTCTCTGCTGAAGCACGTATCCACTTGACAAACCCCATCCAAAGCCCCGCGGCCCCGCCGCACTTGAGGCCGCCGCCGCGAGAGATGTCGCTCTGCTGCTGCAGCACCGCCGCCGGCCGCGGCGTTCTCCTCCCTAGCCTCCTCCTCGGCCGGCGCCACCTTCCGCGTCACCCCCTTCTCAACCTCCGGACCACCACGACCGTCGCCTCCTCCTCGGCCGCCGCCGCCATCACCTCCCTCTCACCGCCGCAGCAGCGCCAAGTCACCGTCTACGTCGACACTCTCCTTGAATGGAACCAGGTCCGTCCCGAACCCCTGAGCTCCGCAGCTACCACACCTGACACTCCTAGGCACGGAGCGCTTCCGACGGCGACGCGCTACCCTGCGCGTGCGTCTCTCACTCTTTCGAATCTGTTCAGAGGATGAACCTCACCGCCGTCACCGACGAGGCCGAGGTCATGACGCGCCACGTGGCGGACTCCCTCGCCATGCTGCCCCCGCTGGAGCGCGCGTACCGCAGCCGTTCCACCTCCACTGGCGGCGCCATCGACGGGGTCAGCCTTATCGACGTCGGCTCTGGCGCCGGGCTCCCGGGCCTGATCCTTGCCGTTGCGCGGCCGAGTAAACACCCCTCCTTTTCAGTTAATTGGTGTTGTAATGTGGCTGGGAAAACGAGTTGTGGTTGATTTGGTTGTTGCAATCTCGATTTGTTTCCTTGGTTTCAGGCTGGAAATTTACACTGTTGGAGTCGATGCAGAAACGATGCACCTTCTTGGAGCGTGCTATTGAAGCCATGGAGTTGTCAAATGTAGACGTGGTGTGTGACAGAGCTGAGGTAAGATGGTTTTAAGACTAGCATATGCTGTTATGTTGTGAAATACTATTCTCATTAGTCTGTAAAATCAGTGGCGGAGCTGGTGAATCTTCATGCCTAGGACGTAGGACCCATGTGGCCTACATACCAACAGTTCATATAAACGAAGGACAAAATGCATAATTTATAAGATATATCGATTCCATGTTTGATTGTACAACAAACATGATAAAAACATGCTGCAGTACAAAATAAATTCATGGACACCACCCCAGTGTAGCAGTGCTTGTTTAACAAATAGATTATTTCATGCAATGAATATAGGACTAAAGTTTTTAAATAGATGTGTGAATTAGACCACGCAAAGAAAACATTCAATGTTGCACATAACACAAAATCTAGTTAGCGTCAAATTCTAATCAAGGAACTAAGATAGTGCTGTAGCAACCACGAGAAATCTACAGTAAGAATACCTAAAACTTCAATACATAAGGTGAGGTATCAGTCAGATTTCTTGTAGTATGAATGGGTATATTTATTTGAAGTCGAAATCATGGCATCACCAAATTCATCTAGTCTGCTTTGACTTAATCAAGCAACGCTTCTCTCATCCTTTTGGTTATATATATATGAATTTGGAGCTACTAAAATATTGTGAAAACACAGTAGTAATAGCTTTCATGTTCCTTCTAAACCTTTTAAAAATTTACAGTATAAACACATGATGGTTATTGATCAAGGAACATTGTCATACATTTGAAAGATAAGAAACCATGGTCGTGAGGCTGAAGGCCAAGTTCAGTGTTACAAGTAATAAGAAATTGAACTGGTTCCCTACAATAGTGTGGTAGCGTTCAACTGCTATGAGCGGCATCAGCCATCAGGCACACAAACAAGCTTTTGATAGATATTAGATAACATGCTCAAATAGAGTCCCTTCTCTGTTCCTAGGATTCGGGAGTTCAGGACTGAAATAGAGCCAGGGCAGACTGGGGAAATGCTGCATGCCACCTGCAAGGCTGCACCTAGGCTTGTGACCTGCTGTACTCTCTTCCATCCAATGGGCCATGGCCAGCCTCCGACGTCTGGCGGTCTGCCTTCGCTACCCCAGTGCTCAATTTGGCCATGCTGGCGCACCACTGTTTGCCGGTCCACGCTTGTCGATTTGGCTGCCACCAGCTCTCTGCTCGGGTTTCGCAGGGACAAGAACGAGAGGACAGGACAAGAGACAAGGAGGAGGGCATCACTGTGGGCGCATGCATGCGAGAGGCCAAGAGACGTAGATAGGCGCAGCTGCACAGGTCGCTGAAGTTTGCTGGGCTGGGAGAACTGAGACATGTACTTGGGCCACGCCTAGGGCCAGATTGATTGGGCCAAAAATTTTAAAGGGGGTACTAGAATTTTTTGGGAAACGCCTGGGACCGTGGTCCTAGATTGCACTTTTGGTTGTTTTAAGAAAATTGTTTTCTTTTGTTGCACTACTATAGTTATTAGGTTTTCAATTCATTTGTGCTGATTCTACTATTGTTATTACTCCTTGAGTAGATATGCCTTTATTTGTTTCCTGGTGAAGAGATTGTTTTGTGGAAACATTTCTTGCCTACCATGAAACTAGCCATGGCATGCTTACATTGTTGTTATGTTACCTGCAGAGGAATCTATCTTTTTTTTCCACAACGTTAAACCCGAATTTCATTACCAAGGCAACGAAATTACACAGTGCATCAGTTCGAGACCAACGTTACCAAAAGCGAGAACAGCAAGCCTTCACGCACATGATCACCAAGGGAACATATGCATGAATGCACTAACACTACCACCATACTCACGATAACATCCAACAGGCCTAACTAAGGCAACCAGAAGCGATTCCATTACAGGGCGCCATGCCCAGGATCACAAAAACAACCAGCTGATATTACTAGAGCTATCCAGCAAACGGCACCAGTTGACGCTCCCCCTGAGAATGCGCCTGCAGGTCTTGAGAGTGAAAGAAGAGGGCCGCGGTCTTCATCACCTCAGCTCCTTGGATCATCTGTTCCTTCAGGTCCTCCTTGAGTAATCCTGCCCAGTATGATAAAAAAGCGCAGGTCAAGCAAATAATCTCAGTAGGAGATTTCACCCTTTTATCCTCAAAGCATACAGCATTTCTGGTGCGCCAAATGGCCCAGCAAACTGCTGCCAGCCCAACTGCATGCAGACATATTTGAGGAAGGATCCTCTGAATCCACAGCCAGAATTGGTTCAAATTGCTGGGTCTACAATCCGAGCCCAGGGAATAAGCAATCAAACTCCAAACATATTTGACAGTTGGACACTCAAAAAACAGATGCTGGCTACTTTCATTCTCATTACAGAAAGCAAAGGTAGTTGACCCTTTCCATTTTCGTTTCACTAGATTATCTTTAGTGAGAATCACATTCTGAGAAACAAGCCACATAAAAATCTTGATTTTCAGAGGTATCTTAGCTTTCCAAATTTTCTTAAAACTGGGACCATGCTCATGACTACACAAATGATTATAAGTAGATTTCACGGAAAACAAGCCAGATTTCTCCCATTCCCAAACTGCTCTATCATTCTCAGAGTTAATACCATACCGGTAAACAATGTCATGTAATCTCCTAAGTTGACATTGAAGGTCTTCATGCAACCATCTCCTGAAAGAAAGGCGCCAGTTTTTAAGTTTCATGTAATCAACAGAGCACATTTGTTCCTCACTGATCTCATATAACCCTGGAAACTTGTCTGCCAAAGAGACAAGGCCACACCACCTATCGTGCCAGAAGTTGGTAGATTTACCATTGCCCAGAATCATGGCCCTACCCTTCAGATACACGTCTCACCTTCAACAGATCATTCCAAACAAGGGAATTTTTGGGGTTCTTGGTTAGTAAAGCAATTGGGCCCTTTTAAGATATTTCTTTTTAATAATGTCTTGCCAAATGCCAACACCATTTTCAGCTTTCCACCACCACTTACAAAGCAGACTTATATTCGTTCTTCTTAAGTCTTTGATCCCCAAGCCTTCCTTTGTTTTTTGGCTTTGTAATTTTGACCCACTTGATGAGATGATATTTTTCTTCATATTGCTCCCTTGCCAAAAAAATCTTTTTCTGGCAGTGTCCATCTTGTTAATGATTGACACAGGCAGCCAAAACATGGAAAGGAAGGTTACTTAAGCAAGAGTTAATAAGAATCAGCCTACCTCCCAAACTTAAAACGCTACCCTTCCAACCATCAAGCCTTTTGAACATTTTCTCACTAATAGGAAGCCAATCTGCCACATGCAGTCTAGAGCCAGCCACAGGAACTCCTAAGTACTTAATGGGCCATTTACCAATTGCACAATTGAACATATTGGAAAATTCCAGGCTTTTAGTGTCATCTTGACTTATCATAATGACCTCACTCTTAGCGAAGTTAATTTTAAGACCAGACATATTCTCATAGAGGTAAAGAAGAAGTTTGAGATGAGCAGCTTGCTCTTTATCATGCAGAGGAATCTATCTGCATTGTTAAAAATGACCATTTTCTTTACATGGCTTTATAGGACAGAAAGTTGGCCAAAGTCTTGATTTCAGAGAAAGATATGATATAGTAGCTGCAAGAGCTGTTGCTGAACTGAAAGTTCTTGGTATGCGATACTTGAATTTGTATTACAAGACTTGTTTTAGCAAATTATCTAGAGTTCTCTTTTGCAGCGGAGTATTGCATCCCATTGGTTCGCATTGGTGGTTTGTTTATAGCTGCAAAAGGACATGATCCCGATGTAAGTCTTGGATTTTCTTGTCTTACTAGCTGTGATACCATTGTACACTGCAAACACTTATCCACATAGTTTCCAAAAATATATATTGCTTGCTCGGAATTGGATTCAGCACTTTGATTTCATACCTTTTTTTTTGGTACAGGAAGAAGTAAGAAATGCTGAAGGTGCAGTACGGAAATTGGGTGGTTCCATGCTTGAGTTATGTAATGGTATTGTCTCCTGCTTTTAAGTGTGCAGAAGGATTTTGTGTTCTTGCAATTTTATTCTCCCCCTTTCTCTTGTAAAAAAAGGACATTGGTCGTATCGTAGGACACTGATAAAATGTGACTTGGTGTGCACGACACGGTCCAGAAAAGACTCCATAGTCTATTTAGTGTTCTATACAAGACAAAATAAGTGTCCTGCAGACAAAAAAGTTTCCACAAAAAAAAATCATAAAAATTCAGTGTCCTGCATGACCAAAATAAATAAAATAAAAAGTAGTAGTTGAATTAATAGCACATATTGCCTATAGTGATTTCCCCTCCTTGACTAAGTGATGGATTTCCTTTAGTTGCATTTTTTAAGCCTTTTATCATTTTGTCAGTAAATTCTGGAATGAGATGGTAGTTGAAGTCAAACACAAATGTTGACCTCATTCCTGTGCTCATTATTGTACATCATTATTTTGCTGTAACATCTTCCAGCCTTTCAGGTTGCAACAAACATAAAGCTGGTAACATGTTAAACTTTTTGTTCTCAGTTGAATCAATGGGACCTCATGGTCAACGAACAGCTGTTATATATGTCAAAGAACATGCCACTCCAAAAAAATACCCACGTCTTCCAGGTATTTCCATGTGCCACCATGAAAAGCATCACATTTTAGAAATTTCTGTAATCTGAAACATCCATTGGTCCCATCCAGGTACTCCTTCTAAGATGCCATTATGAGAAGCGTGTTATTGTTGTTGTTGTAGACTTTTTCCATCAATTAAAGACCATATTTGTGGCCTAGTTCATAGGTCATCTACTGGAAGATGTCTTTGTTAGAAGGATGGGTGTCTGAACCACCTTGGAATCTAGTAGCTGTTAACATTTCTTTGTTCCAATGTGTTGTTCTCCCCCCTTTTTCGCTATGTTTGCTTGGGTTGGTGTTAAGTAACCACTAAACTGTATGACGCTAAGAAGTTTACTGCTGCTCTTGTAACTGTCGGAACTGGAAAAATTCCAGTGGTGGAATATATTGGTGATGATAAGGATATGTTTGTGGGATAAGAATGTAGCAAATGAGGTGTTAAGGATTTCTATCTATATCTATAACTATAATAATAATAATAATAGTTGTACCAGGACATGGAGCCGTAGCCGTAGTCTTCAAGTGCTACGGCTCCTCGTCCACATCTCAACGACTCTTTATGGTTTCTTTCTAGTTGGACTAGGGCCCCTTCAACGAATCCGTCCGTGTTATTACCTACAAAAAAAAAAACATTGGCAAGCGCTAATTGCTACAACTCATGCACATGGGCACTATCATTGCCCTCTCCTAAACATTTTTCTTTGCCTGTAGCGTTATACCAACTTGATTATTACTTTAGTAAGAACAACGAACCTTCTTCACATATACTTTCCCAGGAACAAGTCCTCACGTAGGCCCTGTCACCAACATAATAACCATTGTACACGCACAACAAACACGAGACTCATTCCCCAGCTTGATCCAACCAAACAAACCACCAATCATGCCATGCCACAAAGAAGGGTTCCTGTTCTCCCATCTTAGCCGGCTCTTGCCGGCTGACCAAGTAGTCGTCTTTGGACGACCCGTCACCCTTCAAAAACATCGCCCAATTGTCCCGCCTCATCCATTCTTCCTCATCCCCTCACTACTTCCCTTCTCCCCGAAACTCGAAAGGTTGCGATGGCCAGCACCACCTCTCCTCTCCTCCTGCTCGCCGCCGTGGTGGTGGCGATGCTTGTCGTCGCACCAGTTTCGTCGGCCGACTTGCCATCCGGTTTTGCTTCCATCACGTCAAAGATCCCAAACCCATGGTCGGCGTTCCAGAACCTCACCGGTTGCCACTTCGGTGAGCAGCAGCAGGGCCTCGCCAAGGTCAAGGACTACCTCTCCCACTTCGGCTACCTCCCCGAGTCGTCCGGGTTCAACGACATCTTCGACGCCGACCTGGAGGAAGCCATCAAGGTGTACCAGCGCAACTTCGGCCTCGACGTCACCGGCGTGATGGACGCGTCCACGGTGGCCCAGATGATGGCTCCGAGGTGCGGCGTCGCGGACATCATCAACGGCACGTCCACCATGGGCGCGTCGGCGCACGTCCACGGCCGGAACCTCTTCTCCTACTTCCCCGGGTCACCGGCGTGGCCGCGCTCCAAGAAGAGCCTCACGTACGCCATCACGCAGACCTCCCTGACGTCCATCGACCGGGCGACGCTGAGCCAGGTGTTCGCCCGCGCGTTCGCGCGGTGGTCCGCTGCCACGACGCTCAACTTCACGGAGACCGCGTCGGGGAAGGATGCCGACATCACCATCGGCTTCTACGCGGGGGACCACGGCGACGGCGAGGCGTTCGACGGGCCCCTGGGCACGCTGGCGCACGCCTTCTCCCCGACGGACGGGCGGTTCCACCTGGACGCGGCCGAGGCGTGGGTCGCCACCGGCGACGTGTCGCGCGCGTCCTCGGACGTGGCCGTGGACCTCGAGTCCGTGGCGGTGCACGAGATCGGGCACCTCCTCGGACTGGGCCACTCGGCGGAGCCCGGCGCCATCATGTACCCGACCATCACCTCGCGCACCAGGAAAGTGGACCTGGCCGAGGACGACGTCGCGGGCATCCAGAACCTGTACGGGGGCAACCCCAACTTCAAGGGCGTCGCGCCGCCGGCCACCAGCAGCCGGGACATGGACAGCGGCGCCGGCGCAAGCTCCCGACCCTGGAGCGCGCTGGTCGGCGCCGTAGCCATGGCCGCTGGGCTAGTGGTGGTAGCGTTGTAGTGATCGGCAGTTTTTAGGCTGACCTTTTTACTCTGTTTTTCTTTTTATTACTTTTATTACCTTAGCTGATTTTAATTCTGGTGTTCAGATCGATCAGTAGATACATTTGTAATTTATATACTTGTTATCAGATGATGACTGAGTTTTGGGGGGTTGGTGACATCGAGATCGGCGCAGAACGCGTCCGCGTGAGACAACTCGTCGTCCAATTGCCGTCCGTGTTTCTTGTGCGATTCGACTAAGGCTGGACGAAAAACTCGAAGCTCGTTAGCTCGCTCGGCTCGTGGCTAGCTCGACTCGGCTCGGCTCGGCTCGTTACCATAACGAGCCGAGCCGAGCCAAGAATTTAGCTCGTTAGCTATAACGAGCTAACTCGAGCTAGCTCGCGAGCGGCTCGCGAGCCAAACGAGCCATAGTTTTAGGGAAAAGTCATCATAACTTATATTATGTTTGTATTACTTCATGTCTTGCACTCTGCAAATGGTTGATATGTTAGCTCATACAAATATTTTATTCAATTTAAAGCTATTAGATATATTATTTTTGTATTATTACTATTTTTATGTTTTTGATAAATGCAAATATTAATTTTTGTATAATTTTTATAACTGGCTCGCGAGCCTAACGAGCCAGCTCGAGCTTTTAACGAGCCGAGCCGAGCTGGCTTTTTGGCTCGTTAAGATAACGAGCCGAGCCGAGCTAGCTCGTTATCCTAACGAGCTATAACGAGACGAGTCGAGCCGAGCCGAGCTGGCTCGTTATCCAGCCTTAGATTCGACTTATGGTTGGTGAGTGTCGTCCACCGTGGCCCATGCGGTCATGTCTCGTGCCATTCAGATGCTGAGCCTCTTCTTCTACTTCCCCGGGTCCCCAGCGTGGCCACGCTCCAAGAAGAGCCTCACGTTCGCTATCACGCAGACGCACAGTCTTCCTCTTCCTTGGAACGTCTTCTTCCTTCCCGGATTCAGCCCCGCCTCGACCACCGCACGGGCCACCGGTGACCTTTCCGCCCGTCGCCCACCCCCATCGAACCATCCCGTCCTTACCTAATCTCAATCGGAGAGTTTGTCCGGTTACTCCTCGCCCTTGCCGTGGGCACTGCCCATCCGGTTGTCTCCCACCACCTGCCCACCGGTTGTCTCCCACCACCCGCTTAGCAGCGCCACCCCTGCCTCACTTGCCTGCCCCTCAACCCACCACCACCGTCAGACCCTTCTCTTTCTAAGTCCGATGGCCACGGACAGCTTCTCTGGAAACCCTAACTGCCGCCGCCGCCTCCTCCTCCACCGCCTCGGCCTACGGCGACCTCGCCGCCGGTCGTCCCGCCCACCACACGCCCCCTTCCCATTTGGATTCGCCGCCGTCCTTGCACGTGCGTCGTTTGGGACAGTGACAAACGCACGCCGACTAAGAATTTGGTTCAGACGCAGGTCGTGTCGCCTGCACACTACACTTAGAGGCACTACATCATTCACAATCAGCACGGCCGATGCACTACTCTTTTTCTCCCCTTAGAACCAGGATTGGAAGACTTTTTTTTTAGAAGGATTGGAAGATATCTGATGACAGGCAGGATTACTTTTATCTAAAATTATTTAAATAGGCAGCTCAGAGCAGGGCCGACCCTGGAGGCGGCCGCCCTGGCCCCCAATTTGATGGGCCCCACCCCGGCCAGATTATACAAACACTAGGTTTTTCTTTTGAGCAGATATACAAACACTAGGTATAGTAAAGTAGTATTAGGCCTTTTCAAAGCCCGGCCGGTACAGAAACGTTGCGGGCCTTGAAGTCCTGGCGTCCGCAAGAAGGCAGGAGTCTGGATTCCGATTACCTTATTTGACACGGGAATTGAACAGCAAAAGACCGGAAACTCCGATCTACGTCGGAACCCAGTCCGACTAGAACTTGCACTCATCTGCCGGTGTATATATATTGCCGGCGCGCCCCTCTCCTCTGCCTCCTCAGGTTGCCGTGAGTCCTCCACCGGCGAACGACTAGCAAGTTCTGCTCGATCTGCCGGCCGGTGTATATACATTCCCGGTTCTGGATCATCACGCCTCGCCTGCACCCAACAAATTTTCCGTCCAAAAAGTCATCCGCGAAGATGGTAGACATCAATCTATTGCGCACGGGAGAGAACAAATGCGACGGCAAGCCGGATCTTGTCCGCCTGTCTCAGCTGAATCGTTTTGCCTTCGTCGAGCTAGTTGATGAAGTCATTGCCCTCGATGAAGCATGGCGCCAATTGCGGTTCGACTTGGACAAGGATCGGCAGGAGCTCAACGTCGCTAGCAAGAAGATCGGAAAGCTCAGGACAGGCAAGCAAGAGGAGGAGGCGAAGAAGCTCAAGGATGGCACGAACGAGATCAAGAAGCGGCAGGCTGCCATGGAAGCCGAGGAGCAGGAGGCAAAGGTCAAGCTTGAAGCCAAGCTCATGACGATTGGCAACATCTTGCACGAGTCTGTGCCCGTTAGCGAGACGACGAGGCCAACAATGTTCTCGTGCGTGGATTTGGAGAGAGGAGGGTGGGTGGAAAACTCATGAACCACGTGGATCTTTGCATAGCAACTGACATTGTCGAGTTTAAGAAGGGTGTTGCAGCTTCAGGTGGAAGGGGCTTCTATTTGATAGAGGAAGGTGCCCTCCTGAATGAGGCACTGCAACGATTCGGCATAGCTTTCCTGAGAGAACGAGGCTATCCGTACTCCACATATCATGACGAAGGAAGCCATGGGAAAATGTGCTCAGCTATCACAATACGACGAGGAGCTTTACAAAGTGGAAGGACCAGGGCCGTAGCAGAGGAGGTGCGGCGGGTGTGACGCCCTAGGGCCCAACTTACTAAGGGGCCCAAATCCAGGTATATGTATCCCATATAATGTCCATTGTCCAACCCAACAACGGCCTTGTTACTCTATCCTGATACTGTCATTGCTCATCAATTAACTCCTTTGTATATCTACCTTTATATAATTGCATATTAGCACATACTCTCTCCATCTCAAATTATAAATCATTCTAAGAATCTTGGAGAGTCAAAACATCTTAAGTTTGACCAGAATTATAGAAAGAATTACAAAGATAATAGATACATTATGAAATATAATTAATGAAGAATCTAATAATACTTAGTTGATATCATAAATATTATTATCTTATCATATAAATTTGGTCAAACTTGAGATGCTTCTTGGAATGACTTATAATTGGAGATTGAGGGAGTATATAACTAAACATATATGTAGCCATAAGGGCCAATTGTCAAGTTCGTCCTAGGGCATTTGAAAACATAGAACCGGCCTTGGGAAGGACAAGGCAAGTTCTTTATCGCCACGGCGGAACAACCATTGGCCGTCCTTCATCAAGGTGAGCAGTTTCATCCTGATCAGTTGCCAATTAGGTACGTTGGCTTCTCAACGTGCTTTCGGAAAGAAGCTGGTTCACATGGGCGAGACACGGCTGGCATCTTCCGAACGCACGAGTTCGAAAAGGTTGAACAGTTCTGCATCACAAGCCCAGATGGCAATGATTCATGGGAAATGCACGAAGAGATGATTAGAAACGCAGAGGATTTCTACAAGGAGCTTCGCATAGCAGGCCATGTTGTCAATGTTGTATCCGGTGCTCTTAACAACTCTGCGGCGAAGAAGTATGACCTAGAAGGATGGTTTCCAGCATCCAAAACCTACAGGGAACTAGTGTCATGCTCAAATTGTACAGACTATCAAGCAAGGAGGCTCGGAATGACCTATGGCCAGAGAAAGCATGGTGAACAGTCCAACAAGTATGTTCACACACTCAACTCTACATTGACTGCAACAGAGAGAACTCTCTGCTGTGTTCTGGAGACATACCAGAGAGAGAGGATGGTGTTCAGATTCCGAAGGTGCTGCAACCATATATGGATGGAATAGACTTCCTTCCATTCAAAAAAACTCCGGATGGCAAACAAGGTGGTCGCTTACGTTCAAAAAAAAAAGAAACAAGGTGGTCGCCCCAATCTTTTAGCTCCAAATAAATGAAAATTGAGCTAGATGAGAGACGAGTCAAAATGCTAAGCTACTTCTACTCGATGAAGAAAAACTCTGCAATCTGCTACTTCTATTTTATTTTATTTTAGATATATTTTTTTAAGGTCACCGGGGGGGGGGGGGGAGAGGAACCCCACCTGAATTTGTACTCATTCACTGAATTTGTATTTTAGATAATGGCTAATTCTATTTTATATTATGTTCAATTTGTAATAAGAAATAGTGATGATTAGTCATAATGTCATATGGTTTCATCGCCAAAACACGAATTCGATCTCTGGTACATTCCACAGTTCTTTTCACTATAAAAAAAGGATTTTTGAAAACAGCCCCTTATTAACAGCGACAGACATCTTATGGTGTCGTCTTTGTAAATAATTGGACTCGCCCAAGCAAACACTCTCCTCTATTAATTAGTCATTAACATAGGTGAGGATTCTAAGATGACCACATCTGTTAATCGACTATTAACTGAGGTGATCGCTCTATGACGTCCGTCTCATTAATCCATTAACGGATGTTGACTTCTTAAGATGCATATTGCAAAAATGATTTTAAGCGTCAGTCTCTCATTAATCCGTTAACGGATGTTGACTTCTTAGGATGCATATTGCAAAAATGATTTTAAGAGACTGACGCTTAATTTGATTAACAGAGACGAGCACATCTAGAGATCATCTCTGTAAATGATTAGCCTCCCTGTTAATCGACTTTTAATAGATAGAGGTGGACATCTAAGACAATCCGTGTTTGTTAATTAATTAATAGAAGAAGCCCATCTCTGAAACTTATTATTAATAGAGGCAAACATTCTAAGGGTCCACCTCTAAAAAACGATTAACATGCATGAATTTTATAGAAATCAGTTCAATTCGTAAGAAACACGCAAGGACATGAAAATTTTCTCGTGTTGTAAACAAGGCCTAATTAAATGGCTAAATAGATGAACATTTTCTGTTCAACACAATGGCCTATACTCTAGTTCCCGCCATCGTAGCGCCTAACAGAAAAGGAAGTCTCACATCATCTCCAATAGTCTTCCTTAATAAACATATTCTCTAAATCCTCGTTTAGAGAACTATTCTAATAAAAATTGCTCTCTATATCTCTCCACCCTCCAACAATGTCTATATTTTGTTTGGCATTTTGGAGAGCTAGCTTCACTCTCTATTTTCGGTGAGCGTGAAAGCAGTGATAGAAGATAAAAATATTTAGAGATCTAGTCGAAGGAGCTATCCAAGAGAATTTTTTTAACAAAACCTTTCAAGGGATTTTTTTTCTATAAATATAAATTCTATATACCTATCGATACGAAAGGAGATAAAGAAACTTTTAGGATTGCTCTCACCACTATTTGTTCTATGGTTGTGCAAAATCTTTTCCGAGCGCGAACTTCCTTGTGGTGGAACCTACCCACCCGGATTCAAGTTCTCGACTTGGCATGAGAACTCGCATTTTCCTGGATTTATTATAGGATTTAAAGGCGCTATACTTTCAGTAGTAGGCGATACCTACGTGTGTTCATAGAGGTGCGTGTGTGGGCGTCTACGTTGTACTGTGTAATTCTAAAAAAAAACTTTTCGGAGCGGGAGATCTCAATTCATAAGTTCATATAAATTGATGGTTGACCTAGAGACTAACAAGTCCACAGCGATTTAGATATAGCACCTTGACAATGGATGACCAGTAGTTTTTACCTGTCCCACACTCCAACTCGCTAGTTACAGACAGCACAGCAGCTTGAACGACCGGTAGCCATGTGCGCTTTCGGCGCCCTGGCCCGGTTTTGGCCGTGCACGTTCATCCGTCTCTCGCTACGCTGTCCATTGCCGGACGGCCACCGACCACCGTCCGCTGGTGTCGTCCCAATCGGAATTCTTTTTCCTTTCCATCCACGCATGAGGAGTTGAAAAAGAAAATGCGTGCCAAACGCGAAGGTGCCCAGGTCCAGCATCCAATCCATGGCGAGATTTTGGCATTTCACCCATTATCAAAAATCGGTTTCGCATTTTTACCATCGATCGAACTGGTTTCGCTCCTCTGTCATTACGAAGCTGGGGCTACCTGCTCGATTGCCATTCGGGAAGTTTTGATTTGTAAAAAAAATAAAGAATACACATCCTTCCCCTTCTGCCCTGCGGTCTTCTTATGCCCGTGACTGAAACGTTCCGTTCCCGACCGAAACGGATCGAGCCTCTCTCTTCTCCTCTTCGTCGTCTCCACTGCGCCGCCCCTGGACGTCGCCGCCTCCAGCCCAGCTCTTCACAATTGCATACAAATTCATCACTACTACAATTGCACAGACAAAATATTAGCAAAAGCACAATCTGCTCTGGTTGTTGGGAGAAAAACTCCAGTACACTGGATGGTCCCCTTCGATCTGCTGCTTCCCTCCGATGATCACTGACTGGGGGAGCGGTGATGGCTGGGAGCTGTGCGCCATGGGGAGCAGGCCTGCGCCTGCATAGGGCAGGGAGGCGTGGGGGTAGCCCTACGCCGGCAGGAGACGGGGAGGTGTGCGGTAGCCCTGCGCCGGCAGGAGATGGGGAGGCATGCAGCAGCCTTGCGCCGGCACAGGATGGGGGAGGCGTGGAGGCAGGCCTGCGCCTGCATAGGGCAGGGAGGCGTGGGGGTAGCCCTACGCCAGCAGGAGACGGGGAGGTGTGCGGTAGCCCTGCGCCGGCAGGAGATGGGGAGGCATGCAGCAGCCTTGCGCCGGCACAGGATGGGGGAGGCGTGGAGGCAGGCCTGAGAGGACAGCCATGGTGATGGAGCGGCGCTGCCCGTCGGTCGGCCATGGGAGGAGACGGAGTAACGGGAGACGAAGCTAGCGCCGATCCGTTTTCTTCGTCGATCCGTTCTGACGAAGAATGGTAGACAGGGGCAGAAGTGGAAGGATGGATCTTCTTTTTTTTTCTTGATGAATCAAAATTTCCCAAATGGCAATCGAGCGGGTTGCCCCAGCTTCATAATGGCAAAGGAGCGAAACCGGTTCGAAGAATGGTAAAAGTGCGAAACCAGTTTTCGATGATGGGTGAAATGCCAAAATCTCATCCATGGCTACGAGACCCCGTTCTCCGGTCCCGTCGCAATCTGCTCCCACGTCATCTCAGGCCAGATGCCGACTGCTCTCCTCCTCTCACCTCTCGCAGCAGCCGCCCGGAGATCGTCCCCCTCCGACCCCACACGTCGGTGCCACAGCGGCCGGAAGCTTCCCTGCCCGTGCCCGTGTGCCGCCGTCGCCTGGTCACCTCCAGCTCCCAAAGTCCCAGCGACACGCTTCTAGAACGCGTCGCAGCGTAGTATACGCATCACGCGTGAGGCCATGGGCGCCTCACGATTTTCTTTCTGAATCGATCCCTTCCCTTTCCGTCGCCGCCCCATCTAGATTACCTCCCCTGAGCTGTCACCGACGGCGACGCGTTTCTCGCTGCGCCTTTAAAACTCCCGGAGCCGGAGACCACGAGACCAATTCCAGTAATCCACCGCCCGTTCCTTCATTCCCGAGGAGGGTTTTTTTTGTCTCGCGCCGTGCAGCTCTCCTCGGCTTCTCCTGTGCTTCTCAGCGGCAGGCATGCAGCGGAACAACTCGTTCGGGACGTCGTGGGCGGACCAGTGGGACTACGGCGGCGACCCGAGCCCGAGGGCGCCGCGCGACCACGCCCACGGGGGAAAGGCCGCCGGCGGCGGCGTGGGAGAGAAGACCAAGGCGGCCGCGGCCACCGGGATCAGGAAGGTGAAGGAGGGCACGGCGCAGGGGTTCCAGTGGATCAAGGACAAGTGCCAGCGGAAGAACGGCGGCGGCGGCGGCAAGAAGCAGCAGGGCTCCGAGGTCCCGGGGTACTGACCCCTCAATAAAATCTGGAATTGTGTTGTATAAGTGAACATGACACCTCATCAGATCAGCGTTGCTCGGCTTCGACACGCTAGCTGCCGCTCCCGGTAGACACAGCAAATTCTTTTTTTCTGCTTGTTGTTGTTGGTGCGTGAATAGTATACTGCATATAGGTTATGGCCGGTGATCATCATCATCTGATCTCGCTGCTGTTGCAGTTGTAGAGTAGTTTCATCGTACCTGGTGTCTGCTGATTACTGAATTTGCTACTTCGAAGTACATAAAAGGATATTTATATACTTGTATTTTTCTGCTCATATTTTTTGGAAAAAAAGTGTAGATGAAGTTGCTTATATACACTCACTCAAAGTCTCAAACCCATGATTAGGAGAGACTAGCAGGCTAGCATAAATTAAGTCAGGAAATTGTATCTTGTCGAAGAACATGTTGCCTACATAAAGAATAAGAATTACTCGAGAAGATTAAAAAGGGGAGTGCCGTTGAACTTAGGACCTGTTTGACTCGCGTCCAACTCGTGCCGAAGATCGCCGCGCCGCGGGTGCTGCACGCCGCAAATGCCAAACGCCTACGCCACAGCATGCCAAATTAAAGCTTTGGCAGCCGCTGCAGCTACTAGTTCAATCTTTGTGCCAGAGCTTGCCAAATGTTTGGGACGAAATTGAGCGTTGTAGTTTCGGCAGTGCCGCGTTGCGGCTTGGTGATCTGAGGTGTAAGCCAAACAGGTCTTTAGTGTGCAAGTTCCACGACAAAGAATCTACGGAAACGCTCCAACCCGAGCGTCCGACGTCCGGATGCTGCACCCACTCTCTGCGCCACACGCCCTCTACGCCACCTGTGCCACCCACACCGGGCCCTCTGTGCGCTGTCGGCGAGCTCACCAATGACCTCCATGTGCCACCCACCCGCTCGCTCGCTGCGTGCACCGCTGCCCGTGCTGCCTCCACACCCGCCCTCTGTGTGCCACCGCGCAGCTCTGCGTTGCCGGCGAGCAACTGGTGACCTCCACGCGCCGACGAGCCTCCATTTGCAAAGCAGCAAGGAGATGTTTGCGTTGAAAGAGCATGTTACAAACATATGTTTCAAGTGTTTCAGTTGTTTTAGAGGTATGTTGCAAATGTTTTATATTGATGTTGCAAAAGTAGACAGGGATGTTGCAAAAGTAGATTGGTACGTTGCACATGTTGCAATGACAAAATACGCATGTTGCAAGCCTATATTTCAAGTGTTTCAGTTGTTTCAGATGTACGATGCTATTGTTTTCATCTGGATGTTTCAAAAGTAGATCTTAGTGTTGCACATGTTGTAATGGCTATACACGCATGTTTCAAGCGCATGTTTCAGGTGTTTCATCAGACGTATGTTGCAAATATTTTATTTGAATGTTTTAAAAGTAGATCTGGTGTTGCATATGTTTCTAAGGCTATACACGTGTGTTTCAAGTGCATGTTTGAAGTGTTTCATCTGTTTTAAATGTATGTTGCAAGTGTTTCATTTGAATGTTTCAATAGTCTCAAGGAAGCACATGTTGCTACTGCTAGTGCACCGCCGTGGGTCACCGTGCATGCATGCTGGTGTGTGCATGCAGGCACAAGAAATGTAGCAGGCTCGGGGTGGTCCCTATGCCTACGTGGGCCTGCGCGGCCTCTGGTGCGGGTGAGGGAGCTGTGTGCATCAGGTGCGGGTGCGGGCGCGGGAGCACCGTCCGACGCTAGCACCCCGGATCAGACGTCCAGGCGCTAACAAGTCCGAAGAATCTATTCAACTCCACGTTTAATTGTTGTCTAGTCTTACACAACTTCTTGGCACTAGTTAGTTTATTTGTGGGCTTAGGCTACGTTGGAATCCTTACTCTAAAGTTTAGTTGGATGCTAAACTTCAGACCATTTTTACATAATTATGTTGTTTAATGAACTAATACTTCTTCTAAGTTGACTAAACTTTAGGCTTCATGTTAGCCTATACCTATTTAGAGCCTTCAGAGCTAAAGTTTAATGGCTAAACTTTAAACCATGGGATCACCGAAACAGTCTGTGGTGACTTTATCAGTGAGTGCATCCGTACATATGAGAGTCATCTTTAAAATCATGCACACAGACAAAAATGGCCTAAAACCTTCCAAAGTAACACCGTTAAGAAAAACTTTTCAAAGTAACGTTTGCCCATGTGATCCACATGTGACATGGTTTATTACTTAAAATGTGTGCCCAGTCTAGCTTTATCTTTTTTTTAATATAGTCGGTAGCTCTCTTGCCTAATTCGTTTCAAAAAAAAATTATTTAAAATGTGAAAAGAAACGTATTTAGCATGTTCTTTTCTTTCCAGGCATGTATTTTCTTTTGATCTGACAAATCAGAAGGGTACAAGCTTTGTACAAGTGTCTCATGGAACAGAACACGTCTGAAGTCCTGTACTCTCATTCTGAAAACATTACACACCTGAACTACTACCCCTGAAATCATCCTGCAAATAGAAGTATGGAATTTTCACACCTGTCAAGCAAAATCAAGATCGAACAGCCAATCGTCCTAGTCTCCACTCCACCTACTCTGAAGTCTGAACCTACCTCCCTGATGCAGATTTGCCATTGTAGTACTTGCACAAGTGCGTGAAGATCACAAAGCTGATGAAGCACAGGAGAGCCAGGAACCAATAGAAGTTATCTAGGCGCGCCTCCCGCGGATCGTCAGAGAACCATCCCCGGGCGTTGCTGGGCCTCGCCGTGGCCATCTCGAGCGCGGTGATCAGGAACGCGCCGAGGAAGCCGCCGACGCCGAAGACGCTGAGGTAGAGCCCGATGCCAGTGGTCCTCATGGAGGCCGGCACCTGCGTGTAGAAGAACTCCTGCATCCCCACCACCGTGAACACGTCCGAGATCCCCAGCAGGACGTACTGCGGCAGGAGCCAGAAGATGCTCAGCCGGACAGGTGCCACGCGGAGCCGCCACGACTCGACGAGCGCCGCGGTGACCATGGCCACGACGGAGAGGACCATGCCGACGCCGATCCGCTGGAGCACTGTGATGCCGTCGCTGCCCCCGGTGACGGCGTTGATCAGCGGGATGATCATCCTGTCGTACATGGGCACGAGCAGGATGATGGAGACGGTGATCGAGCTCTGGAGCATCGCTGGCGGGATCACGAAGGAGCCAGAGCCGACGCCGACCGTGTGGTCCATCAGCATGCCCTGCTTGGTGAAGAACGTCATCGGCTGCTGGAAGATCACCGCGAAGACGAGCAGGATCGCCCAGATTGGCAGGAGGCCGAGTATGACCTTGGCCACGCCGGGAGCAGCCTCATCCAGGGACGACTCCTTTGTATCTGCTGCTTCAGCTTTCAGTGGCTTCTCCTGCAACCTGCAACGTTCCAGATGCTGCACGATTAGCATGTACTGCTACAGCTACAAGAAATGCTCCTGGGATAACAAGATCGAACACACATACTCAAGCTCAGAAGTGGCGTCGCCATTGTCGTCTCTTGACGGCAGACTGATCTTTCGGCTAGCAAGAATCGACTTGAGGACCTTGAAGACGCTATTCGGAGACGGCTTATTACTGGCGCCCTTTGCCTTCGTCTGCTGCTTGAACAGAGGGGTGCAGCAGAAGAATGCCGCGACGGACAGGGCCATGACGGCGCTGGGGATGGCGAAACCGAGGTCCCAGCCGAAGTTGTCTTGGACGTATGACATGGTGGAGTTCCCCAGCAGGCTGCCGCTGCACATGCCGAAGTACCACCACTGGAAGAACATGCTCTTCACCTTGGCCTTCTCCTCTGGCGTGGCGCTGGGCTCGGTGTCATCGTCGTCGTCGCCATCCCCGATGCTAAGCTGGTCGGCGCCGAAGGCTTGCAGCGAAGGCTGGTATCCACCTTGCCCGATGGACATCAGGTAGAGCGGGAAGAAGAGCGTGGAGCGCGGCATCCGTGTCCGCAGCAGTGCCCATGTGGTGAGTGCTACCATTCCCTATCCAAGGAGGAACAGTGTCAGTGAGAAGCAGTAAGCTGTTTTTTTTAACAAAAAATGGCGCGCACTTGGCAAGTATCAATGATGGCCATTTTTGTGTGATGAAATAGTGACCGTCTTAAGTTTAACCAAATTTATAGAAAAAGAACAATATATTTACAATATCAAATGATCCTTATTAGTTACATTATTATGAAATGTATTTTCATAATAACCTCTACAAACTTGGTCAAATTTAGAATGGTTTGACTTAGAACAAATGAATATCCATTATAATCCCAGACCAAAGAGTGTCATACTTTGTCACTGAACTGTTCGTTAGACTCGGCAGCTGTCTATGTCCTGAATCATCAGAAACTATGCCAAATATCTGTATCTGGAGATTGCAATAGCTACTGGCTTTGAAGCAATGTTTTTTATGTGTGTACATTGCGCTTGCGCTTTTTCTGAGCACGTCTGTTCCTTGACTGCAATCACAAGGTTCAGAACTGTTTTTTTTTTCAGATGACGCATTTGCTCATTTTTGTTCCATAATTACAATGTTCAGAAATGGACATACTCTACTGATTAATCCAAGATTGCATATTTATTGGCCAGAATTCCTGATTGGCACTCTAAGCCAGCTAATTCTATCTACTATAAAAGAGCAAGTTTTTTTTGAGGGAGTTTTCCCTCTACAGTAACCGTTGGATCTAGACCTCGTGTTATTTGAGCCATCCGTCATCTGAGATCTTATATATAAGATGTAAGATTTCTCCTAACCGTTCGATCTAGACGTTATGTTATATGAGTCATCCATTATATTATCTAACATCTTAATTACCTTCCTGAGTTCTTGCCCATAATAGTAACGACGTATTTGACTCCAACGTACATAGAAGCCAAATTATCTTCTTCCAGGACTCCACACGGCACTCATACGTGACGTATTGGATGCTAACTTGTACACCGCATGCAGGAAGTTAATGTGAAGCACAACACGGGCTACTTCAAGATTAGCTTGTTTGCATCACCCCAATCTACTCACTTACGCACATGGTGTTGGCGACGACGAAGCAGGAGCAACACGCGGCGGGAGGGGAAGGCAGCGTCGAGGGCGGCGGCGACCTACGGCTGCTGGAGGAGTGTGGCATGGAGGTGCGGTTGTCACGCTCCGCGGCGTGGATGTCGGCGACGCTCCTCGGCATGATCGAGGCTGGCTGCGCGGAGGGCGGCATCCCCATCAAGGGCGTCGACGCCGGCATCCTCTGCCTGGTGGCGGCCTACTGCGAGAAGCACGCGCCGCACTACGACCCCGTGGCCTCCGAGGCGAAGCTTCACGACCCGTTGCCGCCCTTCCCCATCGACTTCACGCCGGCTTCGTACGCCGTCAAGCCCATCACCCAGCTCGACCCCAACCCGCACGGCACCATGGCCTCGAGGCTTGGGACCGCAAGTTCATCGGCAACCTTCCCGACAACTCCGCCCTCTTCAACCTCATCATCGTAAGTAACGCACCGCACCGATCGATGCTTTCCTTCTTCAGAGCGAACTTTTCGTTGATCGAACTTCGGAGTGGTACTGTGGTTAGATGAAACGAAATTGATATACTTGCCTTGGGTTTAATCTGAATTTGAGCCAACTTAATGGCCATCAAGGACCTGGTCGACCTAGGCTACACAGTCGTAGCGGACAAGATGAGGGGCAAGACGCCTGACGAGATCCGCGTTGCTTTGGACATCGAGAACGACTACATGCCGAGCAGGAGGCCGAGGTCAGGGGGGAAAACTCCTGGGCATTCGAGGATTGAACTGCGCCTCCTCCTTGCTTACGTAATTACATTACATTTACATTGGTTCGTCCTGCTGCGGTAGGCACATTCAGTTTGATGTCAAGTAGGCAGATCAATAGATAGATCAGTTTGTGGGAAGTCTATGCAAAGCAAACTGTGTGAGTTGAGCTTCTAATTCTGAAAGTTTTGATGCGAATTGTGGATGGATGGATGGATGTCTGTCTGTTCGACTGGTTTTCTTTCATCAGCAGAAAGTGATATGCTTCTTGCACACTTTGTTCAAAGAAAAGTTTTCCTCTTTAATAATATTCTTAGGTAGAGATAGAGAATATAGACAGAAATAGAGAGTAGAGATAAAAATAGAGATAGTAGAGAGTAGAGAAGAGATACACATATAGATGGCAAAAAAACAAAAAACCACAGGAGCGGAGGAACATGTGCAACCAGAAAGCATGAAAACTGAATTTGATAATAAAAAAAATCAGAAGCGGCAAATGAAACGGAAGCTCGGGCAGATCAGCGGTTGATCACACCATGTGAATAGAAATGTTGTTAAGTTACGACCTCTACGTGCGTGTCACACGAGTACCATTAAACAACAAACACAACAGCAGAACGAACACGATTAATCGGTGTCTCCGATCCGATCGAGAGGCTTTTGCCGGAATCGATCATCAACGATCGTCGAGCGTGGAAATTAGTTAGCAGGCTACGATCATGGACTTACGAAGACGTAGAGCAAGGAGGAGGCGGCGATCGTGCAGTAGCGGTCCCAGTATGAGTCAGCCAGGATGGCGCTGACGAGCGGCAGCAAGAAGCTGACGCCGTTCCAGGCGATGACGCTCTTGGCCGCCGCCGCCGTGCTCATCCCCACCACGCCGGTGAGGTACGTCACCAGGTTCGACCCCACCCCCTTGTTCGCGAACCTCTCCACGCCCGCCATGGCTGCCACATCGATCACAACGTCACCGATCAACAGGCAGGCTCATCTCGAACCACATTACTGTACTTCAAGCAGGTGGCATTGTTGATTACCTATGATCAGAACGCATGGCCGGCTCAGCGTCGCCTTCGTCGGCGTCGTCTTCTCCGACATGCTCGCTCGTCGCGCCGCCGCGGCGAACCAGACGTCGTCACACTGGCGACTCGTCGGTCGGCTTATTCCTGTGGGAATCACGTACTTATAGCGCCCGCGCGATCCGACGGACCGCCGAGTCGTCGACGGCAGTAGCAGCTTCTTTTTGCTCTCCATTATTACACATCGTGCACTCGGTGCGACGTCGACGAAACAAACGCAAAAGCTAGCAAATAACTGAGACGACGACGACGACAGTCTCCTCCGGGGGTACGCTAGCTTCTACGGCTAGCCGTGCCGCGCCGGAGGAAGTGGAATCCACCACTGCCAACACAAGTGACCGGCCGGACCGGCCTCCTCCTGGCTTTTTCAGTTTTCAGCAAAACAAAAGGAGTTTCGTTTTGCTCAGCAGGGGGATGGCGATGGCCCCTTGCGTGGCGATGGTGGTTTCTCCACAAGACCGACAAAGGAACGAGCCAGCTGGTCAGGCTGGGCTGCTGCTACTAGTACATTCGTGCTAGTGCAAAACACACACGATTGGAAGAAAAAGCTAAAAATTCACCTCGATCTTTTTCAGGACGTCGCAACATATACTTGTTTTTGACGAAAAACATGTACTTGTGAAAGGACGAAAAACATATACTTGTTTTTGACGAAAAACATATAATCATCCACCTTTGGAGTACTCGACTTATAGTTGTCTGAGCGACGATGTCAATGTCTGTCTGGGGATTCCTATTCCAAGGTGAAGATGGCCTCGGTTTCTTCGGCGGCTCCGTTGCATTCTTGCGCCGATGAATCAGACAGAATTCGAGAAATTGTTGTTGATATTGACAATTTGTGCGTGGTTCCCACAACACTTGCTACTCTGCTAGGCGCGGCCGGTGAAACCCGTGTGTTGACTGTTGAAGTAGGTGGATACTCTCTCTTTTAACTGTTTCTTGCAACATATATAATCATGATGCCACCCAATCCTGTGTGATGCTCTATTTGTTTCAAAAAAAATCCTGTGTGATGCTCCATCAGAGTCTAATCGTCAACCTCCACCGATGCAAAGGAAAAGCCCAAACAAACCTGAATTATATTGAGCACTCATCTCACCTAATTTCGGAGTTCGGACTCCTTCTCACGAGAAGGATGTGCTGTTGAATTATTAATTCCTCCTAACTGGAATTTGGTTTCCTACTTACAAATTGTCTATTTCCATTTAATGCTTTGAAGAATTTAAATTCAATATCTAAATTTCAAACGATGAAAAGTCGTTGCAATTGCAAAAATATGGTACCAGAAGGGCAAGAAATGTGTCCTAGGACAGTTCACTAGACGTCCTCAAGTCTTGCAGTATATATGGATATCATGTTCCCACTCGCCACATGTCTCTTATTAAGGCCAATGGTAAGGGAAACTTTTATTTTTATTGTTTTTGATAGTGCTACATTATCTAGAGTGTTTTGAATTGACAAATTAAACACCTTTGATGTTTCTTAGGGTGATTATCTTGTTTGCGACTCATGTGATTGAGGTAGTCCAATATAATGACACCTCTGGCCCTTGGCGGAGGGAGGGGGCCTGGCATCCCTCAACATTTTTATGCCCTTCCTCCCTCCCCCAGAAAGCCCTAGTTTAGTTTGGGATAATTGATGAAACCTAGCACTAACATTTGTCATGAGTTGTGATATGAGCTAGGTTGGTGCAATCAAAGTGTGGAGCATGGCGATGAAGTCCATGGAGATGAAGATGGACATGTGTTGATGATAATCAAGCTCAACTTAGAAAAGAAGAAAGAGAAAAACAAAATCCAAGAAGATCAAGGCAAAGGTATTTTATAGGTTTTTGTTTCGTACTCAAGACACTATAGAGGATGTGAGTGACTTAGGATCTATAGCCGTACTATAAAGAGGGAAAATCTTTGGCTAAACCGTTTATCGAGTGCCACTAAGTGACATGACTTTTGCATATGCATTTAGGAACCTAGTGTGCTAACTTTGACCCTTGTAAAATGTCTTGAAAAATGCTAACACACATGCACACAAGTTCTACACTTTGTGGTTAGCAAGTTGGAAGCAAGGGTGAACTGGTTGTGGACTTAGAAAAAGAAAAGGAGGAGCTACACTGTGACTGGATGCTGCCCGGCGAGTCCGGTCAATTTTTAAACCTTGGTGCGAAGTTGGCCGAGCGTGCAGTGTTGTGATCGGACGCTGGCCTGGCTTGACCGGTGCGTTCGGTCACAAGCTGAAAGACGGCGAGTTCACCTGATCGGACGTGCAAGGCTTGCGTCAGGTGGTGCGTGACGTACGCTCACATCAGCATCGCAAGTGCACGGAGAGAAGAGGAGTGCTGATCGGACGCTAGCCTGGCTGGACCGACGCGTTCGGTCACAAGCTGAAAGACGGCGAGTTCACCTGATCGGATGCGCAAGGCTTGCGTCAGGTGGTGCGTGACGTATGCTCACATCAGCATCGCAAGAGCACGGAGAGAAGAGGAGTGCTGACCGGACGCGTCCGATCTATGAAAACCGGCTCTGGAGGCTCTCTGGACTTGATCTGACGCTAAGTGATCCAGAGTCCGGTCGTTTCGTTTGTGAGTCCGGTCATAACTTAACCCTGGGCCGCTTGCTCAGTTGACCGTTGGAGATCAACGCACGACGTTTGAAGGCAGTGACACGTGGCGGAAATCTAGCGACCGGACACTGAGGAGGCCGTGTCTGGTCAACCCGACCTGTGCTTCCGGTCGACGCGCAGAGGCACCCCTTTGAGCATAACGGCTCTATTTCATTTGGGGAGGTCTATAAAAGTGTTTGGCCGGCTCGAAGCCATCTCTCTTGGCACTTTGACATACTTGACATCCTTGTGAGCCTAGGCAAACACCTTCCACTCATATCCTTCATTGATTTAACATCATAGTGGGATTGGGAGTGATTCCAAGTGTGTTTGCTTGAGTGATTGTATCTAGTGGCACTTGGGGATTGTTGTGGCTGAGGATTTCTTGTTACTCTTAGTGGTTGCCGCCACCTAGATGGCTTGGAGCAGCGGAGGAGGAGCCGAAAGGTAACTCTAGTGGAATGATCGTGTCATTGAGTTATCTCACTTGTGAGTAGGTTCTTACGGTATCCAATTGGTTGGATGAGGTTCGTGCAACACCTCTTAGCTGTCGAACCACCAAGTGTTGGTCAACACAACGGGGACTAGCGTGCCGACAAGCACGTGAACCTTAGGAGAAAAATTGCTGGTCTCTTGCCCTTTGGTATTCTCCCGGCGATTGAATTTGTATTCATCTTGTGATTGGTTCACTCCTCGACGTGGTTGTATAATCACCCTACTCACTCCTTTACATTTCTTGCAAACTAATTGTCAAGTTTTTTAGTGTAGTTAGTCTTTGAGAGCTTGTTAGTTTGGTTAGTGTGGCTGTTTAGTTAGTCTTTGAGAGCACACTAGCTTAGTGAGTGTGACCTAGCTTATTGAGTGCTTAGTGATAATAGCAACTAGAATTATTGGGTAGGTGGCTTGCAACCCTTGTAGAGCTAGAGCAAAATTGTATTTCGCCATTTAGTGTACTAACCACTTGCTCTAGTGTGTTTGTAGAAAATTTTAAATAGGCTATTCACCCCCTCTCTCTAGCTATTTAGGACCTTTCACCCCCTTTCCCGCCCAACCACTCTTCAATTAGCTATTTAATAGTTTAATTAACTAGTTACTGTTATTATTTTTGTTTTGGAAATTAGGTATTTCTATTATTTTTCATCTCTTTTGTTCTTTTTATTATAGCCTATCAAATACCTCGATCGTCCTACGATATACCCTCTAATTAGCTAGTTTGTAGTTATTGCTTTGTTTGTTTGCTCTCTCTCAATGGATCTCCAATGACATCTATATTGTTAGGATTAGTCTTCATGTTATGTTATTTCGGTGATCTATTTTTGGTCTAAGAATTAGACTGATCGGATAAAGGTTAGAGACCTAGAGCTTATTAATTTTGTTCACTTTTTCTATATAATATTTACTGTTCTTTTTATAGTTTTGAGCTTTCTCTTGTATAATCTTGGCTCGGCCCCTGTTCATACGGATGAAACCTCTTTTTATTTCTATCTCTTCTTCATAACTCTAATGCATGTCTTCAGTTCTATGGTTCTATCTATATGGCATCTCATTTATTAAGAATGAAATTAGCACTAGGATTTGATCTTAAATATGAAATGTCGACATTGGCCAAGAAAGGTATTACTTTCTGGAAATTTAGTAGAAAATTTTTCCAGGTGCATCATAGCAGAAACCTGATTAGTTATCAACCCCCGGATCAGATGCCATTTGTACACGCTGGGTTACTTTAGTCGATAAAGATCACGATAAGTGAGATGACAAAGCAGGGACAGCATCGCGCACACTTTCCCAAAACGGTCTCCAGGTGCTAGCCGACGTGGAGATCACTCCACCGAGATGTGAGATGGATCCTCTTGCTCGCTCCCTCTTTTGTCTGCCCTGAAACGTGTGTGGTTGGTGGAGAATGCACGTGGACCTCTGTAATTTTGTTTTAATCATAACACAGACACATATATTCACATATTTATAAATGCATAGGCGCGGCGAGCAACCACTTTGAACTAGCCACTGCCCGCGCTTTGTTGCGGGTGATGTACTCAGTATAGGAATGTATAGAAATGTCTTATATGTTTTCTTATCGTGTTGGTACGAGAGGTTGGTCTACTTTGTACATTAAATTTTAGAAAAATATGGGAAGAAAAGAGAATATAGCTTTTCTCATTAGAATGCTTTAAAGGAAAATAGAGATTGGTTGCCATTACATGGTGTCTATTCTAGGCCATCAAATCAATGACATGTTAGTGTAAAGAAGTATTCGATAGAGTTGAGCTCAAGCAACCAACGTATCTAGATTCAAAGCACAACATTGGGTAGGATTATTGGGGTGCCTGCACATCTTCTGGTTGTGGAGCTTCTTGATGATCATCTTGTCACGGTGCCTTCTCATTGCTTGATTCTTGGGGTTTTATAGTGCCAATCCTCGGGTTATGCTTCTTTTGAGCAACAATCATAGTGCTCTTAGGATTCGGATCCATTTCTCATGCAGAGATTTAGAGCATGTTTGGTTGCCGGCCGATGTGCGCCACGCCACGCCTGCGGCTGCCACGGAGACAAGGCTGGTGTTTGGTTGGCTGCCGACGCAGGACACGCCGCAGTCTGTGGCGGCCACCGGTCCCGTGGCTGCTGTTTGGTTCTTGTCAAATCTATGGCTGCCACGGAGTGCTCCAGCACAAAAGCACGCCACAGCTGTGGCGCCCAAACTCATCGCCTAACCTTCGGCGGCGGCGTCGTCGCAGTGTGGCGAGCCACGCCAGAAAAGCAGAAGGCTTCGGCGGCGCCACACATGCCGTGGCAGGCTTTGGCTGTCAACCAAACGTCCCCTTACATCCTTCTTTTCTACTTATCTCCGCCCTGTGTTTTCTTGAGTCAGATCCGAATTTACTCCACTTAGAAGATTTATCCTTAAATCTTTTATTAGCTAGATCTGTGTATTTTTCACGTGTCTACTCCTTATGGTCGCCGATTTTTATCTTCTCAGGGTGTGGTTTCTTGTTCATACACCCTCTTCAGTTAGTCTAGCTCATGCACGTAGGAGGTTGTGAGCCAAATACATGGATTCGATTGCCACGTGTGGAATACAACGATGGACAGAGGGAAAGAGATGCTAACTACGGGTACATCTCCTTCATGAGTAGCTAATCTACAAGGCAGAGAGCCTCATGGCAGGGCTCTTTGGGTCCTTCAACGGTGTTGGAGCGAGGATCTCCTTCTTCTCTTGATGGTGACTGGGTGAATGGAAGGAGGGGTTCAGCTATAGTTTCACAACACAGACCTGCTATGTCATGCTTCTATACAGTCTGTTCTGGTTAGACCATTATTCGTTCATGCAAGATGGCAAGGCACTTGTATTGGTGGTTTTAGTGCAACAAAAGCCAGGAACAACAACACAAGCTACTGCGGGGAGAGGGTGTAACAGAAACGACCAATTATATGAAATTAAGTAAGAAAATCACCCGCCGAAGCAGATAATTTAGCAAAACTTAAGCTCGTATAACCCGGTAGTCCGTGAAACCACGAAGAATTTCAAACCAACCAACATACAAACCAAGATCGTACAAGTTTAGTAGCCACAGTCACATATTACATAAAGTTCGCAACAACAGTTGAATACATCAGAGTTTAGAACATAAAATTATTACAAACCAAGTTCAATATAAAGTAGCGGAAGCAAAAGATTTCATAAACCACACACTTAGTTCAAATACAGTGCCAGAAGATAGTCACTTATCACAAAAGCATTAGGTAAGGCATACAGAGTGACCATTGCCCTCGGTCCTAGTTGACACCCATCGCCAGATATAGGCAGTTGATGCAATAGCCATAGTACATCTGATCATCTATAACAATAATGGGAACAATGTCCTGAGTACAAGAAAGCACTCAGCTAGACTTACCCGTCTTAAACCAAAATAAAGTGACACCAAAAAGTATGCAAGACTTTCTTTTAGTGGACTATCTGACTCATTTGCGAAAAGCATGAGATATCATGAATAAACCATTTTAAGTACTCTATATCATCTTTATTATAACATATCCAGCTAGGTAAACACCTATGCTATAGCAATCACTTGAGTAACCAATAACATCCTGTTACCATTTCTGGTTTAGCCTTTATCATATTATCCTCATAACCATCTGTGTTCCATCATCATTACTACGATGTCGTAACTCATGTCAAGTGCTCACTATCTAGGAGCGATGGCGATTCGAATCGATTCCTAACCAGCTGGTGATTTATTCCTCACACAAACCACACTCCGATCAAGTGAGCTATAGATCACCAATGACACTTTCCAGGTAAATGTCGTGGGGTAACAATCATGGACCGCATTACCCAGGGACCGCCCGACTGCCAGGACGCACCTTGGGCTCACTCTTCGCGTCCCCGTCTTACCCCCTTCGGCATCAGTCTGCCAATCCAAGTTTATCCCGGCCCGAAAAGTGTCACTAGCTTCGCTGTCGAAAGGTACTTTATTCAGCCAACTAAATGTGAGGCATGCGTTCAACATAACAAGAGGGACAAGCAATGATCGGTCCTTAACCGACACAGACGGAAAACTAATAGCACCCCAGAACCCTGTCTGGTTGCTTCCAACTTTTTCATCCGGTCTCTAATTATCCATCAACACATGGTTATTTTTAGGATATCATCCAGTCCATAGCTAAAACATTCCAGTAACCACCTATAATTGCGGGTGACCGGAAATCACCGATCGCTACCGGTCTAAGCAGGGCTAAGCAGTATTCGATCCTAAAATTAACAGGGTACGAATGTAATAAGGTAGATAAGGATAGAAATAAATGCATCAACGGTTTCACTCAACTCCGGTTACTTAATGCAATAATATATAAATTCATATATATATATATAAAGAATTCCTTTTATAAAGTAGGAGACTTAGAATGTTCCGGGGCTTGCCTCGTTCGAAGGAACTGGGTTGGTGGTCCACACACTTAGGTAGATCCTCTTCTTGCTCGTCTACCTCGGACACCTCCTGTGCTTGGGTTTCTTGTGGATTGGACCTGGTCTGTTCCTCTTGCACTGCCACTAGCGCTTCCTCCTGCGATCCTGTTTGATGCAAGTGTATAAGTGAATATGCAAACGGTACATCGAATGTGATGGCACGCGACAATCATGATGACATGATGTGCAAATGAACACATTGACCTTATTGGATAGCATAAAGGAAAAAATATTCTACAAGGTAGTCAACGTCATTCAAACGATAGTTACCACTAGTGCACATCATCCACTGCATTCTCTTCTACTAATAATTCTCGTCTTTTCTGCTAACTAACATATAACCCTAACATGAGTGCTACTACACTTTATCAATACCACCACATTAACTTGTCAAGCAACACCAGCAAGTGATTTGGTGCTTCAAAGATACACCAAAGCTTCGTTACTAAACTAATTATACATAAAGAATATTACTTTATATTCAATTTAAACTAGGGTTACAACAGCAACCTATATTTCTAGTGTATAGAAAAAATTATAAAAATTATAGTAGCATAGTTCTACCCTAAGTAGCCTACCATAAAATTTTCATAGGATTTGGATAAGTAAAACAGCCTACACAAAAATGACAAGTTATGACATATAAATAAGCATGAAAATACTTTGTATTATGAAAAGTATCAAACAATAGATTTAGTATTTTTTCTATGTTCTACCTAGTAAACAATCACTGTGCAAAAATTATCACATGCATGTTTTATACAAATTTCTCTCTAGCAAAATTAACAAAAATCAGCCAATAAAGGCACTTGAACTATGTATCCAAATTTTTCTATAGAATATGCATGACATATATTTTTCATACAAAGTGCATCACATAAGAAGAATAACAAACTTCAAATAATATTTTTCTGAGCTTTCTATGATTTATTATGCATTTTTAAGAAAACAGTAATTATAAGAATTAAATAAAACCCTATACAAAAGTATCATAAATTTGACATACAATATTTTTATACTATAGATCTACTCCCAAGAAGTCTACCAAAATTAGTTTCATCATTTTTGGAGCAATATTTTTCAAGATATGATTTTTGGAAGCATTTTCACAATTTATGGAAAAGATTTTCTTTTAAATTTAAAAATCCACACTGCCTTAATTGCTACGAGCACCCTACGTGTTTCCCCCACTTGCACCAGAGCGGCTGACAGTGGGGTCCCCGGGCCCGCCTATCACACACACAGGGAGGACACGGCGGCTTTCTCGCCGGCGGTGAGCTCTCCGGTGGCGGAGGTCACCACCACTCGACTCCTCGCGACGAGGCGAAACCGGAGGCACCTAACACGCGGTTAGACGGGCATGGCATTGAGCTCGCCAGCGGGCATGGCGGCACGGCGGCGCTGGCGCACGACGGCCGGCCGGAGCAGGCCGTGGTGGCGGCCAACGAGGCGCGCACAAGCACCACGAGGTGAAGGCGATGCTGGTGCCCGAGACAGAAGAGAGAGAGAGAGCAGAGGGGACTCTGGCCACGGTGAGCCGAGCTCGACGGCCATGGCGTCGCGACGGAGGGTAAAACGCCCGATTGGGCCTTACCTTCGCGTACACGACGGCGCAAGCGGGAGCATGGGGAAGCGGAGGTCGAGGCGAAGCTAGAGCCGCGAGGGATTTGGCGCGGGAGGAGCAGCGGCGGTGCTCGGCTGCGTCAAGCTGCGGCGGCATGCTGCGGCTGCGCTGCGAGCTCGAGAGCGGGCAGGCGGAGAGGCAAAGTGGCGAGGATGGGGAGCAGCTGCTCGGCTCGGCCGATTTGGAGGCGTGGCGTGGCAGTGGGGGCCACGGCGTGCCACCGGGCAGGCAGCGCCAGCGACGTACGGCCACGCGGCGGCGAGTCCCTGCCGCTGGTCGGGCGCGAGCACGCACGCGCGCGGGCGAGAGCGGAGGCAGGTGCGGAGCTGGACCGGGCCGGCTTCGGCCGTGGGCCGAGAAAGGAGGGGCGCGACCCAGTAAAGCGAAAAATTGCTTTTTCTTTTATATTTTCTAATCTAAATTTTCCTAAACAGTCCCAAATTCAAAATTTGAAGTGGAAAAAGACATTTTCAAAAACTTGACCCTAAAACAAAAGTTGTTCAAAATTTAATTCTCTACAACATTGATTTAGGGCATAATTTGAAATTCCAAATATATTTTGAATTAGAGATTCAAAGTTAGTTTAAATCAAAATCCCATTTTTCTACAATATTTTTAAAAGCAAAATTTGGTGAAATTTTGAATACCAAACTTGCTCCAAATTTTATGCTAAACATTTCTAAATGATTTGCACTAATAATCAAACATGTTTTAATGGCCTAACAAGCATAATCATGGCAAAATTGTATTGAAATAAGCACATGCAACATTTATGTTTCGAAGTCATGTTTCACATGTTTCGATTCCATGTTACCCTTATTATCACATGTGATTATGAATGCAAGATGATGCTCATGCTCAGGATTTGAAATGCTAATACATGCTTAACACCTAGGGGGTTACAGAGGGCACCTGCAAGCAATGTGAAGATGAAGGGATACTACGAACTACAAAGAAGGCACTTGCAAGCAATGGGAGGAGACGATGATGCACCAAGCAGCACACCACATGCTTATATAGGCAAGAGCTGGAGCCTTGGACGATGTATGAGTGCCTTTGTCATCACCGGGTGCAAGGACCTCATCAATGTAGTGGGGGCCATCTTAGGAAACATGTGCATACACGCTTGGATGGTTGTGTGAGTACAAATATCGATGAATGTTGTCCACGGGATAGCAAGGAGGTCAATCACTAGATGGGCCCAACTAATCTTGCCCTATGCTGTTCACGAGATTTTTTAACCAAAGCACTTCATGCATGGTGTAAAAGATGGACTAGTTAACCTCCAGAAAAATATAAGAGAGTCACTATTAGGTATATACGGTGCACATGTTCATAGCAAATCTAGACGGTAACAACACCCATAATTTTTATATAGTCTAGAGAACACTCGTGCATGCACAAAAATTTACCACGTTGCCTTTAGCTACCTGTAGACTTTAAACCACATGTGATAAAAAATTACTCCATCGTTTTTACCTACGGGTAAATTTTGAACCACAGGTGATATAAATTCTTGCTGAGCTGTCTTTACATACGTGTAAATTTTGAACCACAGGTGATGTAAATCCTTGCTGACCAGTAACTTTTCTGTACGTAAAGAGGTCTTTTCAATGGTCCCACCTGTGATGACTACTATTGTGCACATGTGCATAGTAAATCTGGAGGGCAAGAGGACACGTGCATGCATAAAAATTTACCCATTGTAATTTCCTGTTTGTAAAAGAAGAAGATAAAGTGGTGTAGATGTCCATGGAAGAAGAAGACAAAGTGATGTAGATGTCTATGGTAACTTTCTGCATGCAAAGAACACCTAAAGTTTTTGACGGTGCTTACATGCATGCCCATTCAAATTTCCATCTGTTTTAAATTTCCATCGGTTCCATTCAATGCATCCACTTTCTTTAGACCGTGGCATGCATAGAGGTAGTACATGTGGGTCATAGAGGTAGAACTTTATCTGGGCCATGGAATTCCTATCTAAGGCACCAACTAAATAGAACATACGTGGACACACTGGGAGGCCACCTAGATGGCGCGGCCTTATATTTCTAATATGAAATAGAATGCATATTTATAAATGAACGAACAGACACAGACCTCATTGGTATAAGAGCAATGAGCCGGCATATGTTAAGGTTAACAAAGTCACCATAGGACAGAAAAAATAGAGCCATTAAATCAAAAAATATGAGTATTGGATTAGAGCAACCACAATATTATTCAAAAGTAGTCTATAGAAATTAAAATTATCCCCACCAGCTAGCTATATTGTGAGACCGGTCCATTGAAGTGAAAGATATCCATAAACTTTTGAACGGTGATGTCTGGGCTGGGCAGTGGAGTTCGGTCGGGGCCGAGGGCAGCTTCCCCTTGAGTAGAGGCGGCGGCGGCTTCTGGGTGGCTTTCCTCCGAGCGGCATCTAGGCGGCTTCCCTCCAAGTAGGGGCGGCGTTCCTCGGGGCAAAGATGATAGTGGTGCCCGAGCATCCTTGTGGGGACAGGGGTGGCATATCTCCGGACATGGGCAGTGGCATCGGGCATCCGACGATGGGGAAGATGAACAATGACGGAAAAGGGAGAGAGCGAAGCATGGAATTGAGAGAGAGAGAGAAACAGGAGGCAAGGGAGACAGCCGAATAGATTTATTTTTAATTTTTAGAGACCTACCTCATAGAATACTCCTTAGTTGAACATTGTGAAGAAAATAATACCAACTATATGGACTACTTGTTTCATATATATTGTGGTTGCCCTTATATGCATCAGCCACTCCAACGCAAAAACTTAAGTTGATAGTTAGGTGGGTAATTCACTATACATCAATATTGCCCCTAACGTGGAGTCTCTCTCATCCTACATTCTTTTGTTGTTGCCTTTGGGCATGCCTCATAGCTTTGATTGCTTGTGTGTGTGAATAAGTTTTGGCTTGTCAGTCCGGGAAAGCTGTTTCTGCTCGCTTGCGCTAGTAAGGTCCAATTTGGATCCTCTCAACTAACTATTAGCAGCGTTAGTTAGAGGAAATCAGCTAATAGCTATAATTGTTAGCTAGGTGATAGGTTGGACACTAATTAGACAATTAGCTAGGGACCTAAATGAAACCTCAGCTAAATTTTAGCCGCTAATTGTTACCTTGAGGGGATCTAAATAGGCCCTAAGTTCATAGACATCCAAATCTTGTCTATTCTAAGAAAATCTTGCTCATCATTCCGGCAATGCTCTCTATCCTAGCTGGGCAAGGAAATTCAGTTTCTAGCAAAGAAATCAAGTGTGCCCTTTATCTCTCTAGCTCTATATAGGCATAGGAAAAGCGTAAAATATATCGACAGTCCCTAAACTTGGGAGACGGTGTCATCTAGATCCCATACTTTCATTTTTTTTAATTTTTAGGTCCACAAACTTGCCAGGGGTCCAGTACTAGCTCAAATTGGTTGACCTGCTGCATACACTGACATGACATGCAGACTCCAGTGTTCACATAGATCTAACATGGTGGGTCTAGTATCTAACTTGTATGATGGTGCCATCTAGATCTCAAACTTTCTAAATGGGCCACTTGAGGTATAAAAAATTGAACGACGGTGCCATCTAGGTCTCTAACTTTCAAAATTATATATCTAGGTCCTTAAACTTACTGCTTGGGCCACATGATGTCTAAGTTACGGTTATTTTTGATAAACCGCCTGCATGGATGTTGACCTGTGCACCTAGCATGTGGGTCCACATGCCATTTATATCTCATCTCCGTCCCAATCCCTCCTGTGCAGGCCCATATGCCGTCCCTCTTTCTTATCTCCTTCTTCACTTCCTCTTGTCCCCATCCCAACAACGCTCCCTGCCCTTAGTTCAATGGTGTCTAGACAACCTTGCACATCAAGATCCTATCGTAGCGTGGATCTAGCTGCCCGCGAGAAGCCTGCTAGCTTGCCCATGGGCGACCACCATGGGGCCTTGGTCGTGGCCAAGCTCGACAAGCGTGTAGAGGATAGGAGGGACCGTGTAGAGACCGTCCATCACCGCTTGATCATAGCGGTGGTGCTGCTTCTACTGCTCAGAGGCGCTCCAGTTGTTGTTGGTGCTAATGCTCGGGCTACGATGGCACAAGAGAGAGAGAGAGTGGTGGCGACAACACGGAGGGAGTGAGGAAGAAGATAAGAACGAGGGACGACATGTGGCCCCACATACCATGTGTGCGGTCAATAACCGCGTAGTTGGTTTATCAAAAAATAGCAATTTGGACCTCACATGCCCTGATTTGCAAGTTTGAAAGTCTGGATATATGCAATTTTGGAAGTTAGGAATGTTACCATCGTGCATGTTTAGTTATCTTGTGTTGTCCGAATATTAAGTTTGGGAACCCAAATATGTAATTTTGGAAGTTTAGGATATATAAATGACATTACCATGTAAGTTTAAATATTGAACTCAATATGTCAAATTCTTGTTAGTACTGAATCACCGTGCCATATTGGCATATGGAGCGGGTCTAGACACATTTGAACTAATACCAAGTCCAGAATAAATTTAGGGACTATAGAAATAAAAAAAAGAATGTATTTTACTGCCTTGGACAGACACTCCAGCATACATTCACCTGACAGCTGACACTTGCAATTCTTGAGTCCAGGGGAAACCAAAATCACACGCGCGCCGCGCATGACCGAGACCGACCGCGGCTCGCCGGCACTTCCTCGCCAGTTGCCACTCCTCCCGCCCCCGACTATCAACAGTTCAACACCTCTGCTCCGATCTGCCGAGCTCAGGCCGCACATACGAATAAAAAATTAACCCCTCCATCAAACTGCAGCTTAAACTAATCGCACGGCGATCGCAGGATCCGACGAGCCACCCGGGGCATCTCGTGCTTCTCTGCTCGCTTCCCACCGAACCCCGTCTGTCGAGATCCAAATCCAGCGCCAGAATGCCCGAGGCGGCGGCGCCCCCGCCACTGCCGCTCCTGGCGGCGGCGAGCTCCCCGGCGGCCGCCGCGCTGCCGCGGGCGAGGCGGCGGCAGCAGCAGCAGCGGAGGGGGTGGCGGCGCCCGCGCAGGTTGCTGGTCTGGGGCGCCCTCGTGGCCTTCTTCTTCGTCATGAACTGGTGGATGTTCTCCCGACTTCAGGACCCCTCGGCGCGCCCGCACTTCCGGCTGAGGCGCCACCCGCCCCGCGCGCCCGCCACTGCCAATTCGTCGCTCGTGACTCTGGTAATGCCGTGGTTGGCCTCCTTTATTGACTGATGAGTGTCTAGTAGCTTTCATCCGGTGAGGTTGATGTGATTGGTTTGCTGGGGCGATTGGTATATGGTGATGCTCCGTAGCTAGCAGTTAAAAAGGTTAGCTTAGCCAAGATAATAGTGGTTGTGCCATTTCTTACTTCCACTTCTCAATCGCCCTTGGTTTGTAAGGTATTTTGCGCTGGGGGAGAGCATTCTTGCTAATTTGTAGTCAACTAGCCATAAAAAAAATACTGCTCTATTGTTCAGTTGCAATTTTGTAATTCTACATCTAGCTTTTAATAATTTAATTCAGGCTAACTCTCCAGTAACATTAACAAAGTCTTCAAGGCATGATATTATGATATTATGATATTATCTTGCACCTAAAGCCATACTCGCTCCATTTCAAAGTGTTGGGCGTATTAGAATATAAAACAAAGTTAAATATTATTTTGACCTTCGATTCTTCAGAACATTTGCATGTTTAGGGCAGATGCATCAATAGATTCATACTTCACTTGTCTTTTAGTATGGTCTGGGTTTTATAGTAACTGATAATATATTGTACGGTAAATTAATGGTCAAAGTATACCTTGAAAGACTTCCTCATATCCTATTTGCCTTATTTAAAGAAATGGATAGAGTACTGTATTATGATAATGTAATTCTTGGGTGCCATGGCAACCATTGCCCGCTTTTGGTGTTTATGTACGTTATTTCTAATTCATGGTTTTTATTACTGAAATGTTTTAAGGAAGAGGTGGCTGGTGCTGCTAAGGGGAAGAGGGCACATAGGGTTATGCTCACCCGGTTGCTTGCTTTGGCAGGCCATGCTTTGGCAGAGGTAACATTCATAAATGCAGCTACATGCTCTTTACATATTCTAAACTGGCCATATATTGCACATACATGCACATTGAAATATGTCATTGTTAATGACATAATGTGTAATGCTAATTACCTAGGCAGAGACCAGGCCTGAACCTAAGGATCTGTGGGAAGAGCCAATAAATGCTACTATGTGGAGACCGTGTTCTGACCAAAGGGATTTGAAAGCCTCAGGTAGTTGCTGATTTATGTTACTCGATGTTATCAGTGTGCATTTATCTTGATAGTGGCATTGGTTTATTTTTCATATTTCCAGCATATTTTTAATTCAGTGCCCTGTTTCTTTAACATCTTTTCTTCGTAATTGAAGAGGGAACCAATGGCTACATCATGATCAGTGCGAATGGTGGCATAAACCAGCAAAGGGTTGCGGTGAGTAGTTTAGTAATCTACTAACATCCTTAACATTTCTGGCAATCTTAGCAAATCTGCTTGGAGAAGTAATTCATTTTTTTGGTGCGTGAATTGGTTTTGCAGTTATGCCATTGATTTCAATCCTTCTTTTTCCTTCTGTTTCACAGATCTGTAATGCAGTTACAATCTCACGGTTGCTCAATGCAACTCTTGTCCTCCCAAAATTCTTGTACAGTAATGTGTGGCTGGACAAAAGGTACACTATTTTTTAAATACAACTCTGTCTTATGTTTAATTTTTCAGATAGTTTATTTCAATAACTGATTATTATATTCTCCATAAATGACAAATTGAGTTCAATATCTTAGTCAGTTTGGCGATATATATCAGGAGGATTATTTTATCAAATATCTGAAATCTGATATTCAGATTGTAAAGGATCTTCCAGTAGAGCTGCAGTCATTAGACCTGGAGGCGATCGGTAGCCTTGTAAGTAACTAATCTCAGTTTTGTCAGTTAAAGAAAGTACATTGGTAGAAATATGAACTTGTAATTGATTATTGTTTTAACTTTTCCTCTGCAGGTTAATGATACAGATGTCATGAAAGAGGCAAAGCCCAGTTTATACGTGAAAAAAATACTGCCAATTTTACTGAGAAACCGAGTTGTTCACTTTATAGGATTTGGCAATCGCTTATCTTTTGACCCAATACCTTCTGACCTTCAGGTATTACTCCAACTAGTCACGTGACGTAAGTTCATTTTGGACACTGAATTGTTCTCTTTAACATCATTTGGGTTGCCAATTTATTTGTGATATATCTGTAGAATCTAATAAAATTGTGACAGTAGGAAAGTATTTTCTGAGACAAATCTACTATGCAGTACCATTATCGACCTATTTATGTATTCATAAAGATATTGTTTGTCATAAAAAAAAATTCAACTGCACCTGTTCTAGACTTCTAGTACACTCTTACTCCCTCCGTCCCAAAATAAGTCTCCATCTCGCATTTCGAGGAGTCAACCAATCTCAACTTTAACTAAGTTCATAGAAAATAGTATCAAAATTTGTATATCCAAAATTCAAATAGGTTTACTATAAAAATATATGACATAATTAACCTAATGATGTTTATCCGGTATCACAAATATTAGTATTCTTTTTGTATATATTCGGTCAAAATTGAGATTGTTTGACACCTTGAAATGCGAGATGGAGACTTATTTTGGGACTGAGGGAGTACTTTTTACTGGAGAAGTTGCCATAGCGTGCTGATTGCTACCAATACCATTTATCTGCATATCAGAGTTTGTTAATTTTCTTGAATTGCTTCCCACTATGATGTGTTTACCCTCTTACTGAGATAGGAAATTGTTATTTTGGTTTCATTGTTTATAATCGTGTAGTACTCTAGTGTAACTTACTTGATGATCTGTCAAGATATGATTATTTGACACTAAACTCTACGATGCAATTACACTTTTACTGGGACGGAAAATGGGTATTTTGGCATCAGTGTTATAGAATCCTTTAGTACTCTAGTCTAACTTATATGATGAACTGTCAAGATTTGAATGACAGCTGATAGTACTACAGATGAATATTGGTTATGTGCTGCTGTTTTCTTCTCTTTGTTCTGTTCCTCCCCTAAGAAAAAAAAAATCAGGTGCATGCTCTGACTGTATGGGTACTGTTCCACAGAGATTGCGATGCAGATGTAATTTTCATGCTCTTCGCTTTGTACACAAAATTCAAGAAACTGGTGCAGTTCTTGTAGAGAGGTTGCATGGCCATAGGACCTCTTCGTCGCCTTTGAAGGATAATCTTTTAGGCCAGTTTGCCATGAAGTCTGACCCCAGTGTGAACAAGAGTGTTGCATCCAAATATCTAGCTGTTCATCTCCGGTTTGAGATTGATATGGTTGCATACTCATTGTGTTACTTTGGTGGTGGCAAAGATGAGGAAGACGAACTAGAAGCTTATCGCCAAATTCACTTTCCTGTTCTGTCAGAACTCAAGAAGACGACAAAGTATGTTTGCAGTTCTACATTGCATGACAATGAACCATATTAAACAAAAATGGCAACCTAATATTGATCTATTGCTGCCTATTTTTCATCAATGAGCATTTCTGACAGAACCGTATCTTGTTAGGTTGCCCTCTGCTGCTTTCTTACGGTCTGAAGGCAAATGTCCCCTTGCACCTGAAGAGGCTGTGCTTATGCTTGCTGCTATTGGTTTCAAGCGCAGCACAAATATATACATTGCAGGTGCTGAAATTTATGGAGGGAAGGATAGGATGGCTGCCATAAGTCGTCTTTATCCTACTTTAGTAACTAAAGAAACCCTTCTGTCTCCATCAGAGCTTGAGCCATTTAGGAACTTCTCATCTCAGGTAAATTTCCATGAGATATCTCTTTTTTTCGAACAAATAAATTTCCGTGAGATATCTCACGTGATCTCTTCTTGCATGATTTAGGTAGAAAAGATTATAGACAGTGCTAGCATGTAAAAACATGGAAAATAAGCACCCAAATAGAAAATTCAGGTTGTAGCTACCTGATTATTTGTTTGTAGATTGACTGAATAGATTATGTCTTCAAACTGTTGTCACATACATAGAGGTTAAAACGTAAAATGTCAGGAAGTGCTAATTTTATTTTCTGCTTTCAATTTAGAGGTAATTCATGTGGGCAGCAAACCAGCAACAGAAGTGCCAATTTTATTTTCTGCTCTCAATTTAGAGTTAATTCATATGAGCAGCAAACCAGTAACCGCAAGAGTGACATGAAGGATAAGAAAATGGCTGTGACATTTGCTAATTTACATTAGTATCTTGTGAACTATGACTACGCTTATTTGAATAATTTCTTTGTGCTCCTCTGGTTTGCAGTTGGCAGCCCTGGACTTCATTGCATGTGCAGCTGCCGATGCATTTGCTATGACTGACCCAGGAAGTCAGTTCTCTTCTCTTGTTCAAGGTTACCGCATGTACTATGGTGGTGGGGACCTTCCCACAATAAGGCCAAACAAGCGCCGGCTAGCTAGCATACTTGTGAAGAATGCCACGATTGAGTGGAATGAATTTGAAAGTAGAGTAAGAAAACTCATACAGCAAACTAAGCAAGTTCATGAGAGGCCTGTTGCAAGAAGCATATTTAGACATCCACGATGTCCAGAATGCATGTGCAGAACAGAGCACTAAGATTTTTGATAGTTTCTTGTGTCTATACCAATACTTCTTTTTCAGAAGAAAGACTATACCTGTTGGAGTATATGTAAGCCCATGTGGCTAAGGCCCATGTGGCCCATGTAAGGAACCTATATAGCTACCCTTCTAGGGTTAGCCCAAATCAATAGAGTCACTAATTCTAGCATGGTATCAGCAGCCTCTCTATCTTCTTCCTGGTAGCAGCCGCCGCCCCCCTGGTGCAGCCGCCGCCGCTGCCTTCCTGGCCGGCGGGCGCCACCATGGCTGGCCGCCGCGATCCTCCCCCCTCCCCTTCCTACTTCCACTCTTTTCCCTCTCTCCCCACACCCTCCTGGGCCACGGTTGCTGGAGCTGGTGCTCCACCCGCCGCCGCAGGGCCCCAGGCACACCACCACCCGCCGCCGCTGGGGACCCAGCCGCCCCACCTCCAGGCGCCGCTGGGGACCCAGCCGCCCCACCTCCAGGCGCCGCTGCTGGGGCTGTCTGCCCGGCCCACCCTACCCCTTTCCCCTGGCGCGGCCGCCTTCACCCATCCCGCCGTCGGTTTCCCTCTGGCGGGCACCCCTGTACCCAGCGCCTCCCCCTCTGCTGCTGCCCTCACAGCCGCTCCTGCTGTTGAGGGCGCAGCCGGGGGCTCGGGCTCCTCCTCCCTCACTGCTCCGGCGGTTGGGGGACATGGGGGGGCCCCTGCTGCAGCCCTTCCTGCAGGGGGTGTTGAGGATGAGGGCGTTGATGCCCTGTCAGAGCGCCCCGCCGACGCCGTCCACCTTCCCGGCGCCGGGACGGACACCGGCAACCACCTTCCCGCCGGTGCCCCCACTTTCCCGGCCTCGACACCGCCACTCCTCTCCCAGATCTACGCCGGCTCTCAACCCTATGATGGCCGTGACACCTCTTCTCTCGCCGCTGCTCTCGTCGCCGCGCGTGCCGCCGCCGCGGAGGGGCAGGCCCGGGTGCGGGCAGCCGCCCTCGTGTGGGAGCACGAGCGCGAAGCGGCCGACGCCTTGGCTCGTCAGATTGCCGAGGCGGAGCGGCTCCTCTCTCCCGCCTCTCCGGCTGGTGCCCACTCCTCTGCTTCGCCGGGTCGTCGTGCATCTCACCCTGCTGTTCTCTGGCACGATCCGGCTGACCCGCTCGTGGCACAGCTTCACTACCAGGCCGGGGGGGTCCAGAACATCCGCCTCCTCGTGCCGGTTGTTCTCGAGCCGGAGTCACCCTCCTACGCTCGCTGGCGGGACCTCGTGGTTCTCACTCTTCGCCGCTACGCCCTCGACGACCACGTCCTCCTCGACGCTTCGGCCGCTGTCCAGACCCCGTCGTGGCTCCGTCTGGATAGCATCGTCCTCTCCTGGATCCTGGGGACGATCTCCCTCGACCTCCACGACCTCGTCCGTACCTCTCCTGACGCGCGCCGGGCTTGGCTTGCCCTTGAGGGCCAGTTTCTGGGCAACGCCGAGGCCCGGGCTCTGCGCCTCGACGCGAGTTTCCGGACTTTCGTCCAGGGGGACCTCTCCGTCGCTGAGTTCTGCCGCCGGATGAAGGGCATGGCGGACTCCCTGGGGGACCTTGGGTGGCCCGTGGAGGATCGCATCTTGGTCCTCAACGTCCTCCGGGGGCTCAGCGACCGCTACGCCCACCTCCGGACGTGGATCACTCGCCAGCGGCCCTTCCCCACCTTCCTGGAGGTCCGCGACGATCTCGTCATGGAGGAGCTCACGCAGGGCCTCCAGCCGGTCTCCACTCCTGCAGGGGCCTCGGCCTCCTCGACGGCCCTGGCTGCTACTCCTCCGCGCCCCCCTACCCCACCACGGACCACTGCACCACCACCGTCGTCTCTCCTGGGTCCTCCTCCCTCCGGGCCGAGCGGAGGCGGGGGGGGGGCCGTGGCGGTCGCCGACGCCGCGGTGGGGGTCGAGGGGGTGGCCGGAGCGGCCACACCCAGGCTCAGGCTCCCGGTGGGTTACCGGGGGGGGCACCATGGCCCTCCTTCCAGCACCCATGGGCAGGGCGCATCTCTATGTGGCCCTACCACGCCACTGGGGCCGAGTCGCGCCCACCGGTGGCCTTCCTCACCGGGGCTCCTCCTGCTGGTACTCCACCTGGCGCCTTCCCTGCTGCAGCGTGGACTCCACCGGGGGTCGCCGGATGGGACCCGACGGCCCTGGCTCGTTCGTTCTCCACCATGGGTCTGACACCTCCGGTTGGACCCGAGTGGATCGCCGATTCAGGAGCCACCTACCACACCACTCCTGACCCTGGTATACTTTCGTCGCTCCATTCTCCGTCCTCCTCACTTCCTTCGTCCATTATGGTCGCAAACGGCTCTTGCCTTCCTGTCACGTCTGTGGGTACCGCCGGTGCTCATGGCTCCTTTCGTCTTCCTGATGTTCTTGTTGCTCCTTCTATGGTTCATAACCTCCTTTCTATTCGTCGTTTTACAGCTGACAATTCTTGTTCTGTTGAATTTGACTCTTCTGGTCTTACTGTCAAGGATTTGGCTTCCCGGCGTCCTCTGCTCCGATGTGACAGTACCGGGCCCCTTTACACCCTTCGCTTTCCGCCGGCGCATTCGTCTTCTTCGCCGTCCCTTTTTGTCAGCTGCCTTCGCCGCTTCTACTTCCTCTACTACCTGGCACCGGCGCCTCGGCCATCCTGGACGTGATGCCCTGATACAGCTCAGTCGTAGCTCTGGTCTTCCATGTACTCGAGCTCATGATGAGCAACTGTGTCATGCGTGCCAATTGGGCCGACATGTTCGTCTTCCTTTTTCTAGTTCTTCTTCTCATGCGGCCCGCATTTTTGATCTTGTACATTGCGACCTATGGACCTCTCCTGTTATCAGTATTTCTGGTTATAAGTACTATCTTGTGGTTGTTGATGATTTTTCGCATTATTCGTGGACTTTTCCCCTACGTGCGAAGTCGGATACGTTCACCACGCTCCTTCACTTCTTTACTTGGGTGTCTACTCAGTTCGGTCTCACCATCAAGGCCGTCCAGTGTGACAATGGTCGCGAGTTTGACAACTCCACCTCCCGAGCTTTCTTCCTCTCTCACGGTGTTCAGTTGCGCATGTCTTGCCCATACACTTCTTCGCAGAATGGCAAGGCAGAGCGGATGATTCGCACCACCAACGACACCGTGCGGACTCTACTGTTTCAGGCCTCTCTTCCTGCTCGCTTCTGGGCTGAGGGCCTGCACATCTCCACCTACCTTCTTAACCGCCTTCCTTCCGCTGCCTGTCCCGCTCCCACCCCTCACCACGCCCTCTTCGGTACCCCGCCTCGGTACGATCACCTACGCGTGTTTGGGTGTGCTTGTTACCCCAACACTGCCGCCACCTCCTCTCACAAGCTGGACCCTCGTTCCACGCTCTGTGTCTTCCTCGGTTACTCCCCTGATCACAAGGGTTACCGATGCTTCGACCTTGCCTCCCGCCGTGTTCTCATCTCGCGCCATGTGGTGTTCGATGAGTCCGTCTTTCCCTTTTCCGGCACCTCTACTTCTCCGGTCCCTGACCCACCCACCCTGCTTCCCACTGACCCGGTGGTCCAGCCACCTTTCTTGTGGTCTCCTGCAGGTACCGCTTCACCGCGCTCCGCGCCGGCCACCGGTCCCGGCTCCCCTGTGAGTCCGGGCCCCTCGTCCTCCGGCGCGGCCCCGTCTCCTTCGGTTGGTGCAGACCCGGGGCCTTCGTCCCCCGCTTCTGCCCCGGGGGGGTCGTGCCGGCTGCCGACGCCGGATCCCGTCTCGGCACCCGCACCGGCGCCTCCGTCGAGGTTCGCCGCGCCGGTACGGGTCTACCAGCGCAGGCCGCGGCCTCCTCCGATCGCGGTCCCTTCTCCACCGGGGACACCGACACCGCCGCCACTGTCTCCACCGGCCCGTGGTCCCTCGCCGGTCTACCATCCGCCGCTGCTTCACCGACACCCGCGGCATGTTCACCCGATGGTGACACGACACGCGGCTGGCACCTTGCCGCCTCGTGTCCTCGCGGCTTCGACCGACGACGCGGTGGTCTCTCCGGTACCCTCTTCCGTCCGCGACGCCCTGCTGGACCCTCACTGGCGCCGCGCGATGGAAGAGGAGTATGCCGCGCTACTCGCCAACCAGACGTGGGAGTTGGTGCCCCGGCCGCCGGGCGCCAATGTCGTCACCGGCAAGTGGATTTGGACTCACAAGCGCCGAGCGGACGGCTCTCTCGAGCGCTACAAGGCTCGATGGGTCCTTCGGGGTTTCACTCAGCGCCCTGGCGTCGACTACGATGAGACCTTCAGCCCGGTGGTCAAGCCGGCCACAGTCCGTACAGTGCTATCGCTGGCGCTTGCTCGGTCTTGGCCCATCCACCAGCTGGATGTCAAGAACGCCTTCCTCCACGGCCTTCTTACCGAGACGGTGTACTGCAGTCAGCCGGCGGGGTTCGTCGACACCACCCGTCCTGACATGGTCTGCCGGCTCAACAGGTCCCTCTATGGCCTCAAGCAGGCACCTCGGGCATGGAACCACCGGTTTGCTACTTTCTTGATGACCCTGGGATTCGTGGAGGCCAAGTCTGATACGTCCCTGTTCGTCTACCACCATGGGACCGACACTGCATACCTGTTGCTCTATGTTGATGACATTGTCCTTACCGCCTCCAGCGAGCCACTTCTTCGGCGGATCATTGCAGCTCTCCAGCAGGAGTTTGCGATGAAGGACCTGGGTGAGCTCCACCACTTCCTCGGTGTCACTGTTGAGCACCGTCCTGCTGGGCTTCTTCTTCATCAGCAGCAGTACACTCGGGATATCCTGGAGCGGGCTGGGATGTCTGACTGCAAGCCCTGCTCCACTCCAGTCGACACCCAGGGCAAGCTGTCGGAGACTGAGGGACCTCCGGTGGCCGACCCCACTGCATACAGGAGTCTTGCCGGGGCCCTTCAGTACCTCACCTTCACCAGGCCGGACATCACCTATGCAGTTCAGCAGGTCTGCCTCCACATGCATGATCCTCGGGAGCCTCACCTCACGGCTCTCAAGCGTCTCCTCCGCTACCTCCGGGGCACCCTCGACTACGGCCTCCTCCTACACCGGGCCTCCTCCACCGACCTCGTCGTTTACACCGACGCTGACTGGGCCGGGTGCCCGGATACTCGCCGCTCCACCTCCGGCTACGCCGTCTTCCTGGGCGGCAACCTGGTGTCTTGGTCTTCCAAGCGCCAGCCGGTGGTCTCCCGGTCCAGTGCCGAGGCGGAGTACCGCGCCGTGGCTAACGGCGTGGCGGAGGCTGCCTGGCTCCGGCAGCTACTTACTGAGTTGCACACTCCACCCTCCCGGAGCACACTGATCTACTGCGACAATGTCAGTGCGGTCTACCTCTCCACCAATCCCATTCAGCACCAGCGGACGAAGCATGTCGAGATCGACCTACACTTTGTCCGTGATCGGGTGGCCATGGGCGAGGTACGGGTTCTTCATGTTCCGACGACCTCCCAGTTCGCGGACATCTTCACCAAGGGCCTCCCGTCCTCGACCTTCGCCGAGTTTCGCTCCAGCCTCAACATCACCGGTGGCTAGTTGCGTCTGTGGGGGGGTTGTGTGTGTTCTTTCTTGTTCAGCCTCGAACTCCGCTGCGACGGTAGTTCAGACTGCGGGGGGGTGTTGGAGTATATGTAAGCCCATGTGGCTAAGGCCCATGTGGCCCATGTAAGGAACCTATATAGCTACCCTTCTAGGGTTAGCCCAAATCAATAGAGTCACTAATTCTAGCAATACCAATGAGATAAGACTATACCAATGAGATAGCCAAAGGTAGTTCTTTTGTGCTTCGGCTGTTATCTGGATATATCTCTTGCCCTTGAACTACTTTGGAATCAAACTGTAAAAAAGAAAATACAGTGATCGAGCTCTTGTTTGTATCAGAAGCAATATAGCTGACTAGCTCATCCATTTTCTTACTGCCATGATCTACTGTTAGGCATCTTGTTGGATTTGGAGTATTTGGCAGAATTTTGTCTCATGTTTGATAGAAGAAGTAGACCAGGGACTAAATTGCATCTGGACAACAATGCTGCCATATTTTTGATTGGGGTCAGCTAAATCATTCTGTGAATGAAGGTGCTTCATCTGCAACTGTTGACCAAACTGAGCAACAACATTGGATTACCATTGAACAAATCAGGCTGCCAGAGTTCTGCCAACCGTGTATTGCCATCTCCATTGTTGCTATCGTGCAATGGAACCAGGTGGCATCTTGACTCCTTTTTTAACCATTCTTTTGTTCATTGTACCATAAGTGACACATATAGTTAGGTTGTAAGTTTATGTCAACTGAAAGCTTTCATTATCAGCGAGAGAAATGTTCCTTTTTGTGCATGCTTTATATGTGCTCATCCAAGGGCACTCTTGTATATTGATGTTTTGACTATTTTCTTTGGCAATGCCCTGAAACTGCGAATGAACTCAGTCAGATTCGTGATTCTCAGTGTAATGTTAGAACCACCTGATGTCTGGTGTTGTGATGAATGTTATTGGAAGGCATTTTGTATGGAGACCATTGGATTGATAGTTACAGTTCTGATCTGAAATAGAGCCCTGGCCAGGGAGTCACATTTGACGTGTTCCATACTTCATGCCTACTGCTAAAGATCAGCCTTGCATAACTCATGATGCAGAGATAGTTGAAGAAGCTATTGCTTGTTAATCAATATAGTATAGTAAGATGAGCAATAGTTGACTGTTGTGGCAAATGGACTTGTTGACCAAGGCAGAGAAACTGGTAAGTCTTTCAGAAAGGGAAGGGGTCTTCAGCTGGAACGACTTGCTTCCCAAGACATGGTTAGACACACTTCTCTTTGTTTGTTCCTTTTCTTATTTCTGAATTTCCTTTCAGGAGTTGCAGTTTTGTTTGGAGAATACGTTTAAAATGTACACGTCCAGGTGCAGCACACAACACTCATACACTAGTACACAACACTCACACGAACCTAACTGAGAGGCACACAAGGCCTCGTGTAAGGGTCTCTTTGGATTCATTAACACTAACAATTAGCTAATTATTAGCTGGTGTGCTGCTAACTATTAATTTCATTAGTTAGTTTAGAGTTCCTAATAATTTATATGTGATTTTAACTCACTATCCGACCAATTATTAAAAAGTGGATCCAAACGATCTCTTGTATATAAACAGATGGCAACAACTTAATTTCGTCGAAAAAACATAATTTCTCTATTTTCATGCTCGAATCTCTTTTTTCCTCTTAGCATTTTTAGATAAAATTCTTATCGTGTATATAAACAAATGGTCCAATGTGTTTCTTTTCGAGCTTTCAATCATCTAAATAATCTTTTTTTATCAAAGTTCGAGCAGTTTTCTAAGAACTTTGTTTTAATGTGAAACCTTGTGGGTACAAAGGGGAAACAGTAATGCTTAGAGGCAGCGTCCGTCCGATCGGACGCCGCCTTCCTGGGCCTGTGCGGCCCACCAAGCCTGCCTCCTCCTTACGTCTCCTACATCTCTCTTTAAAAAATATCTACCCACTTCCTCGCCTATCGCATGCTTCACGGTGGCATGCGGCCGTCCTTCCGCTTCACTCTGCATTTGCCACCGCATCCATCTCCCTGCACGCGCCCACCCTATGCTATTCGCGCGCTCTTGCTCCTTGCTCCCGCAATCCCACCTGCCGACCACCGCACGCCCACTCGCGCCGCTCGCTTCCACGCCGTCGGGCGCGCCGCCCGTCTCTGCCAGTGCTCGTGGTGCCGTCGCGCGCCTCAGGTCGATCCCCGGCCGAGCCAAGGGCACCCATGAGCGCGGCTCGCGCTGGTGGTGCTCGCGCCCCGAGGCCGAAATCAACCGGCCCGACCTCCCCTCCCATATGTTGCAAATGTATGTTTCAAGTGTTTCAGAGGTATGTTGCAGGTGTTTCGTATGGATGTTGCAAAAGTAGATCGGGATGTTGCAAGTGTTTCAGAGGCATGTTGCAAGCGTTTGTTCAAAATGTTTCATCTGTTTCAGACTTATGTTGCAAGCGTTTTTATCTGAATGTTGCATATGTGTTCACACCTATGTTGTAAGTATATGTTCGAAATGTTGCAGCTATTTCAGTCTTATGTTGGAATAAGTGTTTTCATGTTGCAATTTTATAAGTGTTTTATCTGGACGTTGCGTATGTTTCACACAGATGTTGCAAATGTATGTTCCAAATGTTTTATTTGTTTTCGTCGTATGTTGCATCCAAGTGTTTCATGTTTCAGAGGTAGAGAGTCCTGGGGGGCACGACCTAGGCGCGGGGGATGGGGCATGGCGAGCCGTGGGTCAGCGGTCGGGGCGCGCAGCACACCTAGGATCCTGTAGATGGGGCGTGCTCGTCCTCGTGCCGGCTCTCAGGCCCCGCCCGCGCAAAGATGGATGATGGGGTCAGGGGGAAGGAGCGGCGGTCGCAGCGTTTCCCGCAGGCGTGCGGGCGTCTGAACTCATGGTCACAGAGAGAGTGGAGGGGGCCAGGGGCCAGGGGAAAGAGCAGCTAGCACAGCCTTTTCGCAGGGGCGCATGAGGAAGGTGGCATGGACGTTCGGACACGTGCTTTTGTCCGGAGGTTCGGCGCTAGTATCTCTCGAAAAAGGGAGTCATTTATTATTGGCGATTACAATGTCACAAGATAGATGGACTATTCAGAAATTATTATTATATAAAAAAAAGCTCTAAATGGGACACTTATATTTGTTAATAAATAGACCTTTACGCCGTTGAATCTAGACTCGAGAGAAGTAGAGGATGACATAAAATTACAAAATGAAAATAAGCAGTTGCAATGCAAAGCCTGCAGCGGCACAGATACAGTCATACAAACACGCTGCCCTCAACGTCACTCCTGATGTTCGCTGCCGCCGTGTCCCTCAAGCGATCACACCAGATACAAAAGCACCTTTCTCAATCGGGGAAGAGTCAAATACCCAAATCCAAACCTCTCCGCAGACCACCTGCTCGATCAATTGCCCGCGCCCGCCTGAAGAACCCCCGGCCCAACGCGACGCCGTCCATGAGCTTCCTCGCCGGCCGCCTCGCTGCCAAGGAGGGCGCGTACTTCCTCCAGGAGTCAAAGACCGCCGTCGGCCGCCTCGCGGAGAAGCTCCCGATCCCGCCCTCCGCTTCGGCGCCCGGGGGTACGTCGGCGCAGCCCTCCCCCGACGTGCTGCCGGAGATCCTCCGCCACTCCGTGCCCATCAAGGGGACGCCGCCCCCGGCAGAAGCCTCCCTCTCTGCGTCCTCCCGCTGGGCCCTCGCGCCGGGCGGCGCCGAGGCTGCGGGCTTGCACCCCGACGCGCTCAACCCGCTCCGCTCCTACGTCTCGCTGCCGCAGGCCACCTTCGGCCCCAAAAGGTACGCCCCTCCCCACTCGTGCCTTTTCCGGATTTTGAAATTCGTCGTTCGGAGTAGTTTTCTGAGTTCTCGCATTCCGGGTGTGCACGCGCACGCGAATGTACTGAACTGGCTAATTTTGTACCCGATTGTCCATGCTTCATGCTTGGAACTTGGATACACGCGCAATCAGTTCTTCAACTGAGGAGTTGTGAATGCTAGATACGGGTGCAACCGTGCCAGTAACTATCAGAAAAAATATTGAGATCTGGAGCAACATTATGCACAATGTAGTGTAAACAGGCTTTTGCTTTCATATGGAAATGATTTTCAAATAGTTATATGTACCATCCGATGCACTGACCTATATGCTATCTTGTATGGGCCAGTTCAGAATATATAATTCGATCTATCGGTTACATGTCCAACATGTGTGATAACAGCAGAAAAAATACACTGCACGAATTTGCTATATTCAAAGAAAGTTAGTTAGTATTAACATTGATTAAAGCAGCTATTCATCACGAGCACAGGTCTCAGTTAGAAAAGGCGTTTTCATTTGTTAGTCTGATACAGCTATAGGGATTTAAAGTACTTCCTTCGTTCCAAATTATAATACGTTTTGGCTTTTTTAGATACATTGTTTTTACTATGCATCTAGACACATAGCAAAAGCTATGAATCTAGAAAAGCCAAAACGCCTTATAATTTGAAACGGAGGGAGTACTTCAGATTATATCTGAATTTAACATGTTTTTTTTAATAAAAAACTCGACCATGGAGAGAAGACATCCTGGCTGGCTGTGTCTTGAATCTTGAGTGAGGGAATACTGAACCCTGGCTAGCTGGAAAACTTGCTGAAACCTGTTCTCAGGGACAGGGAGGTAACCATGCAACCTCTGAGCACTGGGATTCGAGGTTGGGTGGGCAGCCTCTCTGCTGGAGGCTGTTCTAACTGAGCTATCATTTGTTTCTCAACCTGATTATAACCTCAAAGGGTACCGCACTTCTGCATTATCTGGTGTATCAATTGAGTTGTTATCTTTCAAGCAAGAAACCAGACACACTGTTACACTCCTATATCTGTCTTTAAAATCATGAATATGAGGGGTAATGCTCTTTTATAAGTTGTGTTCTCCCACACCTATCTGCTTATAAATTCATAAGTGAGGAGATGCAAAATATTTATAACTTAGATATAATGCTGATTAATATCAGGGGATGTTACACAGATGCATATTAATAGAAATATGTGAATGAACCATATAACAGCTGAAGCTTGGATGCTAACTCGTGGATGGCTCTTATTTTTTACCATGTGTTGCTACAGGATCTGTAAAGAAACATTTTCTAATGTATAGCATTTAAGTATTTGTTGTAGTTCCAAATTGATATGTGTGTATTTCTTATGCTCATGCATCCTGTGACCTACTTGTGGTTTCAACTTACTAATTTGTTTTCACTTGCCTTTGTATGTTCTCTTTTACAGATGGCAGCTTCCGAATGAACAACCTAACTACTTGGCGTCAACAGCCAATGAAAGGCGGCGAGATAGGACCCCACCTCCCATGGACCCTGAGAAGTTGAAAGCCGTAATTGCTGGATACTCACAGAGTATATTTTCTTGCCTAAAAAGTTTGAGTTCAAGTGTTCTTGAAGATCTTCTGTTCTCATTTTGGATTGTTACAGTTGGGAAGGCATTCATTGCTGCAACCTTTTTGGTGTTTGGAGGAGCAACAGCTGTGATGTTGTACACAGCAGATAAGCTACAGTTGCATTCAGTAAGTCATGTAATCTGAACAACATATCTGAGGGAATGTAGGACCTTTTAATGAAAAGAAAAGTACAATGTGCCAGAATTTAAATAATAATGCTAAGCTTGTGCCTAGAGGGTAGAGCATGCTCTTCATTTGCTTTGTGTAAACCCAATGAGTTGTGTCAGGGTTTTGTCGTTGTTTATTCATTGTTATCTCTTAATTCCTAGTTACTTCTTTTGTCTTTCTATCTTTAGTTCTTGAATGCTGCTCTCTTCATTTTGAAATTGCTGATTTGTATGGTTCTCACTACGCTACAAACTTTCATTGCACAGGGATGAGAAAAATGGGTCCTAGCATTCTTTAGTGATCCATAATCATGCAGAGTTAATGTGGAACTTTTTTATTATTTAATCCTTTAAGTAACATCCTCCTTGCCACTCTGAATGGCAATAGGGCATAGGAGCCCTTGCTAGACTGTTCTGTTTACCACTCAACCATGGAAAGCGAAATTCAGTTTTAAAAATAAGGTCTGAGCTATCTGCGGAACAGCAAAGTTCTGTGCCACCAATGGGGCCCTAACTAACAAATTCATGTTGGAAATAGTTTGCCTAGGAGTTTATTGTTGAAATAAGCTGTGGATATATTTATGTGATGAAACTTTGGATGTTAGCCTTGAGGCTGTCAAGGGGTTCTTAAGTTCAATGGTAGTGATATTAGTCTCAAAAATTGGAAATTTGAAATAATATGGTTTCACATGGATAATGCAATGATAAATCAAGTTTCTCCTTTGCCATTATACTTGTATGAACTAGCCAAATTGAATTTCTTTCGTCTCGTGGGCAAAACATATTATTTATCAAACTCTTGAACATTTGATGTTAACGACGCATACCTTTGAATATTATTTCTTTCGTCTCGTGGGCAAAACATATTATTTACCAAATTGAATTTCTTTCGTCTCGAGGAGCAATGAAGAAGATGAAACCTCCTGCATTCAGGATAAAAAAATCCAAGTGTCAAGTAGCCCCTCTGAAACAACTCTTGTTTCTCCTTTCAGGTAGATGACGTGAAAACTAAAGGAAAAGATGCACTGCAGCCACGAGCTGATATGATTAAAGAACAAATAGCTCCATTGAGAAGCTGGGTAAGTGAACTTCTGCTATTCTTGTTCTGGCTAACAATTGCTTATTGTATTTTCCCTTCAGCACATTGTACTTCAGTTTTGTTCAAGTTTGCTTTGGGGCTGTCAGCTGTGGTGTATTGTGGGTCTGTGACAATATTGATTTACCATTCCATGTATTGTAACTGCAGGCTGAAGAAATGTCCCGAAAATGGCATTTCAAAGGCGATAAAGAAGCAAAGGAGAAGTCTGTCATCATTAGAGAGCTTTCAAGAGCTCTGGGCTCCAGGACTACCCCTAGTTGATCAACAATGACAGACGGCTGCTGTAAATCCACCATTATCAAGTCATCCACTTTGTTGTATGCGTCGTTATCGTTTTCCATAAGTTTGTGTATAGGAAACAGTACATCCTGAGATATATTGACCAAACTGAATCGATATGTACAATATTGATAGTTTGGACTTTCTGATAGCGGAGATTGGGATCCAAGTCCACATAATACCCGGGGCTGCACCCTTACCCGAACAGACTCTGAAATGATAAGAAATGAGGTGTTTGGCTTTCGATGAAGCCTGGAATTTGTGAAACTATTGTTTCGTAAGCTCAATTACAGGGTGTGGGAACACAAAAATGGTCGTGGCGGTCCCTTATGCGGGGTACAAGCTTTCAACTTTGAATTAGCATCTGACCGCATGGACGTGTCTGAACTGCCTGTTTTGTGGCATAAGATTTTAAAGTTCGGTGGCATAATTGGAATCCTGTAGGACCGAAGATATGGTTTCATTCTGTAAAGCAAAGCTCCCTGCATTGTATTTTATAATTGCGATAATCTTTATAAACTCAAAATTAAAGTTCACAAGCAGTGTTGTACCGTCAAGGCGTTTAGGCGTATATAGCAGTATTGCGCAAATTCACGTCAATTGCCAAAGCTTTCGTTATCAGTCTGTCGTGCAGGTGCAGCGTGATGTTCAGAAATCAGAACCACCTTACGATCTGGTGTTAATTTATAGCACGAAAGCCTATGGCAGTAACAGCCGGCGTTGCTGCTGCCCTTATTAAGGATCTATTGAAATGGTGGCACTAAATTAATCTCTAGATGTAATACTGCCGGCAAGCACAAATGCACGGTAATTTCAGACTAAGGGGAAAACCGGGTAAACCCCGTGATGTATCATAAACACGCTCTTTAACAAAGACAATTGCACAACTACATCAGATATAAATTATAATGTGCCTTCAACCAGCCACAAAGTTGCATCACATCTGCAATGCAAATGCAAGTAGCCCTGCAGAAAACAACCACCGCAGATTTTGTTCAGAAAAAAGTATGTGGCTGGCTTAAGATTACACAGATGGGCACAGAAATTTCTGCAGAATGATTTTCTCAGAACATGGCATCATAATCATCCAATGCATCATTGTACTCCATGACCTTCCTCTTGATCTTTGAGGAATCCACCCAAGTGATGAAGTCCTCCATGTTTCTGGTCACAAGAAAGGCTGGATCTGTGACTGTCTCTGGACCGACACGCACATGCCCCTGTTCAATGTATGTCACAGCCTCCTTAAGGTGCTCTGCAAACCTGAGCTTCACCATAACTGTTGCAAGTCTCCGCCTGCAATAATTGAGTAAGCAAGGTAAACAGAACTGCATATGTCATATTGTTTCCTACTTTGTTCTACTATTACCATGCATGCGGTTACCAAAATGAATAGTAGGATATAGTCAAGAAAAAACACTTGAACTCAAGTAAGATGACCTATAGAATGCAACATCCTACAAAGGAAAACAAACATACTAGGGAGGAGAGAGGGAGAGGGAGGGGGAGACCTGCAGAAGGCGCTCACTGAAAGTTTCTCACACTTTATCAAGCTCTCTTTTGTTGAAATTACACCCATATTATACCTGAAATTTAAGTAGCTCCATCAGACAAAAAAAAAGTATGACAAATTAAAAAACACCAGAATACTAGAGATCTGATGAGTATGATATTATATGATTATGATTTAGTCAAAATGAAATAGGTTTAGATCTCAATGATTAAGTCAAGAAAACAACATCATAGCATGTTTCGTGACCCGTGCTGGAGAGTCTGGAAATGAAAATAATGGTTTCTGAAAAAAAGTCAATCCATTATGTTCAGGGAACAGGCACTAGTACAGATGATGGGCCAGTGGCAATCAAGCCCAATGCAGATGTAAAAATGTTGATAGTACTACCACAAGTGAAGCTCAATATAGGATTGTATGACCAGACATAGGGAGAATAAAAAATACGATTAGAATCTCAGGATTTCAGATATCCAAGCAATCTTTGCACATTTACACTGCAGTAAGTTCTGAGCAACCAGTCAATCAATTTAATTTCACATGAAAAACGCAGGACTCAAGAATCCAATTCATAAAATTATCCCATATGAGAGGTAGTAAAGGGCACAGTAGTCTAGTTGGACTACATCTGCCCTTCCTTGACACACTACATACAGGTACAGGCGAAGTTCATACTGTTAACTCTACAAGCAGTCAACGATACAATCAATAGCTACACAGGAGGCGAAATTGTAAGGTTTTGGTACTTGAGGATGTAACCTTAATAGTACAAGTGGACTAGCAGTCTTACAGCTTATCGAGAAGCATGTCTGTCATCTCGATTCTGAAAGGGTCTCTTGGGTCCATCTGCTTTATGATGTTAACGAGCTTCTGCACCATTAAGCATATCCCGTTGTACCTGCCACCCGACAGTCAGAAATTTTCAGTGCATCCTTGACCAAATGCTTCGATTAGAGATCAACATAAAGCAATCCTACTACTGATTCAATACAAACTACAGAGCTGATTAAACAGGCAAGCAGGAGACAGTGGGGATAGGGAAAAAAACCCACTTCTTGTAGTCGTCCCTCTCGACGAGGCCGTAGCGCTGTGTGACAAGCGCCTCGCGGTGGCCGCCCTCCCTCTTGTACTCCAAGAAATTGGTCCTCTTGAGAAGCTTCTGCTCATGGAACTTGAGCTTCCTCATCTCTCAATTTCACGCAGCAATCGAGGGGAAGCCGGGTAAGAAAAATAACTGCTGGAAGCCAGTGCGGTCAGTACCAGCAGAGGGCGGAGAGACGGGGGAGGGAGTGCGGAAGAATGTCGGGGCGCGGCCGGCGAGGGGCGCGGCGGCGTGCGGGCGTACCCCGGTGTGGTCGGGTAGTCGGGACTCGGGAGGAGGGAGCGGGCGGGCGGCGCGCGGCTAGGTCACACCGTTCGCCCGTTGACGCTGGACTTGACACCTAGGGTTTGATACGTGGGCTGGCATTGTGGGCAGAAATGGATACTGGACTCAAAATTCCAGGCACCGTGGGCGCTCGTGGGCTGTTTCGGGTCCGTGAACGCTTTTTTTTTCGGGACAAAAAAAATCTGCCAGAAGATGTGTAGTCAGTCTCTTTTTTTGTAGGGAGGGGGTCCGTGAACGCCAGGGGCACCTGTTATTACCTATGATATGAGGAAAGAGAAAAAAAAGTCCATACAAAAGTCAGCTCCTCCTCCCCCGGCTACTCGCTCCCAAATCCTTTGCTAAAAAATCGCTACTCCCAAATCCTTTGCTAAAAAATCGCTACTCCCAAATCCTTTGCTCAAAAAAAAAAGCTACTCCCAAATCCCAATCTACACCGATCTTGCAAGTAAAGCGCTGACAACCGCTCCGCATGTGTACTTATTTTTCTTGTTGGACCACTCAAATGGTTTCTAGAAGCGGTATGAATTCCGACCGTTTCCAATGAGCAATTCCATTGTGTATGTCCTTGACTTTTTTTTGCAAAATTGGAAATTAAAATTCAACCTGTATACGGAGCAAAGAAAAGATAAATCTCATACGTGAATTGAGCTAAAATTTTATTCATGAGGTCAAATGGAGAAACTGAATTTTTCAGGATAGTAAAATAGACCTTTTCATACAGTCATAGTGTGGCACAACAGTGGTAGTATGCACACCGGGCTTTGATAACTCGAATATGATGCCAATTTCACATGTTTAGGTATAGAAGTTGGATTTTGGAATGTTCGGGGAGGGAGATGGGGTAAGATTTAAATAAACTTCTCGCAATAGAGGTTGTATAGATAAACAACTAAATAAATTAGATTCCATTTGAACTCCAAAATCTAATCTTTCACTGGATCAACCGACACAATATTAACTTTCACATTCTAACAACAACATAAGAACATTATTCTGGACTACTACACTCGGCAACAGACAAATGCCTTGTAGGACTCATTGGCCCAATAAATACATACCTAGCCTTTACTATTCAGCGACATGACAATTACTGACAGCCTGTTCGTTTCACTGGTTTATTGTGGCTGAAAGTATTGTTCGCTGGTTTGTTGTGAGAGAAAAATACTGCTGGATGGCTGCTGATTCCGCTGAATAGCTCAAACGAACAGGGCGTGAGTACTTGGTCTTCTCCTTCTCTAGATGTTTGGCCACATTACATGCATACCTCTTGAAGAGTTCATCAAGGGCCATGTTTAGATACCAAAGTTTGGCCACCAAATTCACTATACAGAATTCCTATTCCCCGTCACATCAAAATGCCGGCACATATATGGAGTACTAAATATAGATAAAATAAAAACCTAATTGCACAGTTTTGTTGTACTTTGCGATACGAACATTTTAAGCCTAATTAATCAATGTTTGGACAATTATTACCAAATAAAAATAAAATTGCTACAGTGTGACGCGATGTTTACTATGCAAAATTTGCCCCCAAACTTTGGCATCTAAACAAGGCAAAGTATCTGTTCACCAAAGTGGCTTGCAAACAAAGGTTCCATCACTGCTCTAAGGCTCCTAGCAACATTCACTCCACTTTGAATACTATCCGGTACAAGATCACCTTCACTATCATCGTACGGGTCCCAATTTGACTCAAACAATTGGATGTGGCCGATGTTGAACAGCCCACTCTGCCTAACAATTTTTGTCACCTCATCAGCTGATGGCCCATAAATGGGCGGATTGAAGGAGTCCAGTTTTTCCTTGTCCACTATACTCTGCAGCAAATGGTTACAAGAACATTTTGTTCAATCGGTTTTATGTATCGCAGACCCCAACAAGAACTTCGTCAATCTGTCTTCCAAGATTTACAAAAAAAAGAGATAGAATGTTATTTTACTTTAAATGGTATGGTATGATATTTTGTCTGCTCATGCAACACATTTAGTCACACCCCTTTGCTTCCTGAACTTTTTAAAAAATTCCCAACAAACTAAAAAATGTTGGTGGCACCAAACAATGATTCCAAAATTAGTCACCAGTAGAAGACTACTAGGTAGGGTGAAAGCTCTAGTTTGGTTTTAGTGAACTGATGAAACCCTAGGTGCTAACCTAAGTTATCAAAGTGATCTTGAGATAGGTAGCACTATTCTAAGTGGTGGAGCAATGGTGAAGATCATGATGATGGTGTGGTAACCATGATGATCAAGTGCTTGGACTTGGAAAAAAAAGAAAGAGAAAAACAAAAGCTCATGGCAAAGGTGAAATCTTGTAGGAGCTTTTTGGTTTGGTGATCGAGACACTTAGTGAGTATGATCACATTTAGGATTAATAGCCGTACTATTAAGAGGGGTAAAACTCGTATCAGAATGCGGTTGTCAAAGTGCCACTAGATGCTCTAACTCTTGCATATGCATTTAGGATCTAGTGGAGTGCTAACACCCTTGAAAATGTTTGTGAAAAGTATGCTAACACACGTGCACAAGGTGATACACTTGGTGGTTGGCATATTTGAGCAAGGGTGAAGAAGTTGGTGAAGTGAAGGAGTTGGTTTTCACTGTGAAACAGTGACCGGACGCTGGTCACGTAGTGACCGGACTCAGAGGTCCAGCGTCCGGTCAATGTTGGAGGCGCTGGGTCGCTAGGGGTTGGAGTCAGACGTTGGCGCAGACTTGACCTGCACGTCAAGTCATTTTCTGCGGGTGAGCGGACGATGCGGACCGGACGCGTAGGGCCTGCGTCCGGTTAGCCGTGACATACACTGACGTCAGTCGCGTTGCTTGGCGCGAAGTGGAGAAGAAGGACCAGACTTTGGCCCGCGTCATGTCACACTGGAGCTGACGCGTCCGGTAGCTAAAATGTCACTCAGAAACCTTACTGGAGTTGATCTAACACGGCTCGGCTCAACGTCAGGTGTTCTTAGCAGCGTGTCCGGTCAGTGGCTTAGGGGCATGCGCGCGTGAGTGAACAGCGTGAGCACTGGCGTGTCCGGTCTGCGGATCGGTGCGTCTGATTTTCTCTTTAACCGCGCGAGAAGTCAACCGTTGGAGATCGGTGGTCAGCGTTCAAAGGTAGGGACACATGGCGAGGATCCCATGATCGGACGCTGGTGTGGGTATGTCTGGTCGTCCTCATCTATGCGTCCGGTCAGCCCGAGGAAGCTGACTGTGTGAGCCCAACGACTCTATTTCGTGGGGGCTTCTATTTAAGCCACATGGCCGGCTCTAGCTCACTCCCTTAGCCATTTGCATTGACATAGCAACCTTGTGAGCTTAGGCAAAGCCCTCCCACTCATCTCCATCATTGATTCATCGCCTTTGTGAGATTGGGAGAGAATCCAAGTGCATTGCTTGAGTGTTTACATCTAGAGGCACTTGGTGTTCGTGTTTCACTGCGGGATTCGCTTGTTACTCTTGGTGGTTGCCGCCACCTAGACGGCTTGGAGCAGCGAGGATCATCGAGCGGAGGAAGGTGCTTGTCTCTAGCTCCGATCGTGGTGATTGTCAGAGGTTCTTGACCTTTCCCCGGTGGAGAGCCAAAAGGTAATCTAGTAGATTGCTCATGGCTTGTGTGATCCTCATCTTGTGTTGGTTGTGTGGCACCCTATCGAGGGTTTGGCGTGTGATGCCAATTAGCGCGTGAACCTCTAAGTGAGTCAATCGCCACAACGAGGACTAGCTTACCGGCAAGCAAGTGAACCTCGGTAAAAAATTATTGTGTCACTCATTTGATTCCAAGATGATTGGTCTTCATTGGTATTCATTCTTGTGATTGATTGACTCCATTGGTGATTGGCTCACTCCTCTACACGGCGGTATAACATTCCATTCTTCCCGTGTATTTACATTTGTTAGTGTTGCTTGGCTGTTTAGTGTAGTTAGTTTTGAGGGCAAGCAAGAGTCGACTCTAGTGGTTAGTGAGGGTCTTTAGTTAGTCTTTGAGAGCTCACTAACTTAGTGTAGTGACATAGCCTTTGTGTGCATAAAGATTATAGTTACTAGAATTATGGTAGGTGACTTGCATTTGTAATAGGATAGCGCAGCATTTGCTTCGTCTCATATTTGTCTAACTACTTTGTTTATTGTTGTTGTAGAAATTTTTATAGGCTATTCACCCTCTCTAGCCATTATGACCTTTTAAGTGGTATCAGAGCCGTGGTCACTGTGATTTGAGGCTTAACAACCTTCGGTGTCAAAATGGCTCAAATCAATAACACCAAGAAGTCACCCCAATTTGATGGCACAAATTATCTATATTGGAAGTCAAAGATGACCACACATATCAAGTCAATCAATAGAAAGTGTGAAAGGTGGTGGAGACCAAAATTAAGATAGAGAATCTGGAGAATCCCACCGCGACTGAAGAAGTGCTTCTCTAAAACAATGATATTGCTCTTAGTGTCATTCATGATGCTATTAATGAGAGAATATTTGAGCAAATCAAGAACATTGAGATGACTCATGAGGCATGAAAGAAGTTGGAGGAATCATTTGAGGGCACCAAGGCAATCAAAGGTGTAAAGGCATACATTCTCAAGGAGAAGTTTGCTAGCTTCAAGATGAAGGAAAATGAGAGTGTGCTAGACATGTTCCATTGAATAGAGGTGTTTGTCAATGATCTCAAAGCACTTGGTGAGAAGGTGAAGAACAAGGACTTCTCTCATAAGTTCTTGGGATGCTTACCCGCAAGATTTGGCATGTTGGTCACCTTGCTAGTGAGGACCAGTTTGGACACAATGACACCAAACCAAATCTTGGAAGATATCATGACCGACGATGCTTATAGCGATGATGACAAGAAGGAAGAAAAGAAGAAGAAGAAAGATGAGATGAAGGATGAGAAGAAGAAGAGTGTGGCATTCAAAGCCACATCATCATCAAAGGGCAAAGCCAAGCAAGATACATCTAGTGAAGATGATGACTCAAGCTTTGATGATATGGATGATGAGAAGATGGCTCTCTTTGTCAAGAGATTTGGCAAGTTCATGGTGAAGAAGGACTACCGTGCTAGAAGAAAGAAGTCTTCATCTAAGAATAAAAAAGAGTCAAGAAGGTGCTTCAAGTGTGGAAGGAAGGATTATCTTATTGCTCAATGCCTATACAATAGCGACAATAATGATGATGACAAGAAAAGCAAGAAGAAGGACAAGAAGGAAAAGAAAGAGAAGAAGGATAAGATGACCATCAGAAGAAGAAGAATGGTGGTTTATATGTGGTCACTTGGGATAGTGATGCTTTCTCAAGTGATGATGATGATAGTGATGATAACAAGACCACCAAGAAGAAGGGTCATGCAAGCATTGCCATACAAGAGAAGCCTTCTCTCTTGAACACTCCATCATGCTTCATGGCTAAGGCCACTAAGGTACAAACTTGTGATGATGGATGTGATAATGAACATGATAATGAGAGTGAAAGTGAAAGTGACAATGATGATGAACCCACTAAAGATGAACTAATTGACATGTTAGAAGATGCTAAAGAACATTTTAACATTAAGAGAAGGGAATGCAAAGACTTGCGCAAGGAGATAAAAACTCTTAAACAAGCTTTTGATGAGCTCAATGTATCTCATGAGAGGATAGAGGAAGCCCATGAGAAGCTTGGCAAGGTTCACAAGAAGCTTAAAAAAGCTCATTCCTCTTTGCTTAATGAGCAAAATAAGAAGAAGCATGTTGTAACATGTGACAAAGGCTTAACATATGATATAATTGATAGAATCATTCTATAAGCCTATCACTGTTGCTTCCACTAACCCTTCTTGTAGCACTTCAACTTCTACCTCATCTAGTAGTGATGGTTTTACTTGTGATGCCTCACTAATGGTTGAGAATGAGATACTCAAGAAGGTAAAAGAGCTCAATCACACCTTGGCTAAGGCCTATGATGGTGAGGACTGCTTGCTTATATGCTTGGGTAGCCAAAGGGCATCTCTCTACAAAAAGAGATTGGGCTATATCCCCAAGAAAGGCAAGACCGCCTTTGCTAATCACAAAACTAGTTTTGTGAGGAATAATGGCCGGTATTGCAAAAGTTGCAAGTAAGTCAGTCACATAGAGTAACAATGCATGAACAAGAATAAGAATGCTAAAGTATCCTCAATTAAGCTTGATTCTTTCTATGTGCTTACTAAGGGTACAAATGGTGTTCATGCTAAGTTCATTGGTGCACCATGGATGGGCTCAAAGAAGAAAGCCATATGGGTGAAAGAGCTTGGTTACTAACCTCCAAGGACCTAAACAAGTGTGGGTATCTAAAAAGAATTGATCTTCTTTTGTAGGTCAATTACAAAGTCGAAGGAAGACATTGGGTTCTTGATAGTGGGTGCACTCAACACATGACCAGTGATGCAAGAATGTTCAACTCAATCAACACCAATGATAGTAACGACTATGATAGTATTACATTTGGTGACAATGGCAAAGACAAGGTCAAAGGGCTTAGTAAGATTGCAATATCCAATGACTCAAGCATATCTAATGTATTGCTAGTTGAGAGCTTGAACTTTAATTTGCTATCCATGGCTTAATTGTGTGATTTTGGATTCAAATACATATTTGGAGTAGATGATGTAGATATCATAAGTGTAGATGGCTCTAACTTAATCTTCAAAGGCTTTAGATATGAGAATCTATACTTGGTTGATTTCAATGCTCGTGATGCTAAATTGTCAACATGCTTGTTCACTAAGTTTAGTATGGGTTGGTTATGGCATAGAAGGTTTGGTCATGTTGGAATGAAACAATTGAATAGATTGGTTAAGCATTACTTGGTTAGAGGCTTGAAAGATGTGTTTGAAATGGATAAGCTTTGTAGCTCTTGTCAAGCCAGCAAACAAGTTGAAAACATCCATCCTAAGAAAAGCATGATGAGCACTAGTAAGGCATTTGAGTTATTGCACATGGATTTGTTTAGACCAACATAATACACTAGCATCGGTGGAAACAAATATGACTTTGTGATATTGGATGACTATACAAGATACAATTGGGTATTCTTTCTAGTGGACAAGAGTGATATATTTGCAACTTTTAAATCATTTGTCAAAGGCATTCATAATGAGTTTGAAATAACTATCAAGAGAGTTAGAAGTGACAATTGTAGTGAGTTCAAGAACACTAGAATTAATGAGTTATGTGATGAATTTAGAATTAGACATCAATTCTTGGCCAAGTACACTCCACAATTAAATGACCTTGTTGAGAGAAAAATAGAACACTCATTGATATGGCAAGGTCTATGCTTAGTGAGTACAATGTGAGTCAATCCTTTTGGGCTGAAGCAATCAACACCGCTTGCTACTACATCAACCGATTGTATTGTCACCCATTGAAAGAGAAGACACCATATGAGCTCTTGAATGGTATAAAGGCCAACATTGTATATTTTTGGGTCTTTAGTTGCAAATGCTATATCTTGAAGAAAGGCACTAGATTGGGCAAGTTTGAGAAGAAGTGTGATGAAGGATTCTTACTTGGATATTTAACCACAAGCAAAGCATATAGAGTTTGAAATTTGGCAAGTGGCACTCTTGAGGAGGTACTTGATGTTGAATTTAATGAAACCAAGGGTTCCTAAGATAAGAATGAGAATCATGATGATGTTAGAGGCATTTAACTTTCAAATGCCATGAAGAACATGGATGTTGTTGAATTGAGGCCTAGGCAAGTGAATGATGAAGAAGATAATCAAGTGCAAGTGCTCTCTAACTCAAATGTGCTAGATGATACAAATCAAGCAAGTTCAAGTGGATCTCATGACAATGTGCAAGATCAACAAGTGGCTAGTACATCATCTCAACCAAATGATCAAGCAAGTGCAAGCAATCAACTTTCAATACTCTAACCAACCAATATTACAAGAGACCATCCATTTGACACTATAATTGGAGATATTTCTAGAGGTATACAAACAAGATCAAGATTGGCTTCATTTTGTGAGCATTTCTCATTTGTATCATTCATTAAACCAAAGAAGATTGAAGAAGCATTGAGAGATGTTGATTGGGTGAACGTTATGCATGAAGAATTGAACAACTTCACAAGAAATCAAGTATGGGAGTTAGTTGAGAGACCAAAGAACCACAATGGGATTGGAACCAAATGGGTCTTTAGAAACAAGCAAGATCAAGATGGGATAGTAGTAAGAAACAAAGCAAGATTGGTAGCATAAGGTTACACTCAAGTTGAAGGTCTTGACTTTGGAGAAACATATGCCCTGGTTGCTAGATTGGAAACAATTAGAATCTTGATAGCCTATGCTTGTGCCCACAACATCAAGCTCTATCAAATGGATGTCAAGAGTGTATTTCTAAATGTTTACATCAATGAAGAAGTATATGTTGAGCAACCTCCCGGTTTTGAAGATGATAAGAAGCCCAACCATGTGTACAAGTTGAAGAAGGCATTGTATGACTTGAAGCAAGCACCTAGAGCTTGGTATGAGAGATTGAGAGATTTTTTGCTCTCTAATGGGTTCATAATGGGCAAGGTTGACACCACTCTTTTCACTAAGAAGATTGGCCAAGACTTGTTTATATTGCAAATCTATGTTGATGATATCATATTTGGATTAACCAATCAAGACTATTGTGAAGAGTTTGGAAAGATGATGGCTAATGAGTTTGAGATGTCCATTATTGGAGAGTTAGTTACTTCCTTGGTCTACAAATCAAGTAATTGAAGAATAGTACATTTGTGAGTCAAGGCAAGTACATCAAAGACATGCTCAAAAAATTTAGCATGATTGATAGCAAGGCCATTAGTACACCAATGGGAACAAATGGTAACTTGGATAGTGATGCAAGTGGCAACATGGTGGATCAAAAGTTATATTGGTCTATGATTGGAAGCCTACTCTATGTGACCGCATCAAGACCAGATGTCATATTTGGTGTGTGCATGTGTGCAATATTTCAAGCCTCACCAGGAGAAAGTCATTTGAAGGCTACAAAGAGAATTTTGAGGTACTTGAAGCATACACAAAATGTTAGTTTGTGGTATCCCACAGGAGCAAAGTTTGAACTAATTGGATATTCTGATTCAGATTATGTGGGATACAAAGTTGGGAGAAGAAGCACATCGGGTACATGTCAACTACTTAAAAGATCACTTGTTTCATGGTCATCAAAGAAACAAAATAGTGTTGCATTATCAACCGTCGAAGCCGAATACATAGCCGCTGGTAGTTGTTGTGCATAAATTCTTTAGATGAAGGCCACATTGAATGACTTTGGAATAAAGTTCAAGAATATGCCATTGCTATGTGACAATGAGAGTGCTATCAAGCTCATCAACAATCCGGTTCAACTTGCAAGAACAAAGCACATTGATGTCCACCATCATTTTATTAGAGATCATCAACAAAAAGAGGACATTTGCATTGAGAGTGTGGGCATCGAAGATCAACTTGCCGATATATTCACCAAGCCATTAGATGAGAAAATGTTTTGCAAGCTAAGGAATGAGTTGAACATATTGGATTTCTCAAATATGTGTTGATGCACCCCCACTTATATGACATGGCTCTCCTTCGAGCTACCAAGGTAAAAGTTGATTGACATGACATACATTCTTTGCTAAGGACATGTATAGTGCATCTAGTCATTCCTCATGTCTTATAGGCTCATTCATGAAAATCAAATAAATTTGATGCTTGTATGGTACCACTATTGCTTCTATACTTGACTTGATCTAGTGGTAGCATATGACATGTTTGTGGCTTGTGAACCTAGTGTTTGATCTAGAAAATGAGCTATAAGTGTTTAACTCAACATGGTACAAGATAACCCTTTAAATGAGGTGTGAAGAAGATTGTACTTGGATCAAACCGAGTTAAATATCTTTGGCAAGTGTTCTAGATTGAACCAAATTTGGGAAAATAATCCTCACCAATTGATTGACATTGATAATCTTAACCTATCTAAAATCGAACCTTTGTTGTCATTGATGACAAAGGGGAGAAATTGCACAAAGATAGTAAAAAGATGACAAAGGGGGAGACTTTGACATAGGGGGAGAAAAATAACAAAGTAAGGGGATCAATTAAAATTTTGAGCACACAAGTAGGAGGAGCAAGCTCATGAACTTGTATGATGCATTTGAATGTGCATTCTCATATGCTTGCTTGCATTTGTCAAGTTTAAATTAAAATTCCAAGCTTGTGTGGTGTATGCTTGTTGTAGGCTTGAATGATGAAATGAGAAACTAGCATGCATAGGTGATAGTTAGATATGCCTAGCTTTGCTTTCACAAGTAATACTAGAACCTTGCTTCTAATGTTGATCTCACGAGGTATCTAGTTCTTGTTGTTGCAAGTGATATCTAACTAGCAATGGTGCTAAGGATGGTATATTTGGTGCACTCCGATTGGTATCACGCTTCAAAGGTCCATCTCTTATACCTTAGCATCATTTGGTAGACATTGCATCCTATTTTTTTTCCTATCTAAGCATATGTGCAAGCTTCAATCCAATCTCTACGCACATATGTAGGGGGAGCAATGATACCAATTCAGGTTCATGAAACTTGTCCATATCCTTTTACAGATGGTAAATATGCTTGGGCAAGCAATAGGGATTCAAAATGATTTCAATTCATAACTTTGTGAAAGGGTTGTCATCAATTACCAAAAAGGGAGAGATTGAAAGCTCTAGTTTGGTTTTGGTGAATTGATGAAACCCTAGGTACTAATCTAGTTTATCAAAGTGATCTTGAGATAGGTAGCGCTATTCCAAGTGGTGGAGCAATGGTGAAGATCATGATGATGGTGTGGTAACCATGATGATCAAGTGCTTGGACTTGGAAAAGAAGAAAGAGAAAAATAAAAGCTCAAGGGAAAGGTGAAATCTTGTAGGAGCTTTTTGGTTTGGTGATCGAGACACTTAGTGAGTGTGATCACATTTAGGATTGATAGCCATACTATTAAGAGGGGTGAAACTCGTATCGGAATGTGATTGTCAAAGTGCCACTAGATGCTCTAACTCTTGCATATGCATTTAGGATCTAGTGGAGCGCTAACACCCTTGAAAATGTTTGTGAAAAGTATGCTAACACACGTGCACAAGGTGATACACTTGGTGGTTGGCACATTTGAGCAAGGGTGAAGAAGTTGGTGAAGTGAAGGAGTTGGTTTTCACTGTGAAACAGTGACCAGACGCTGGTCACATAGTGACCGGACTCGGAGGTCCAGCGTCCGGTCAGTGTTGGAGGCGCCGGGTCGCTAGGGGTTAGAGTCAGACGCTGGCGCAGACTTGACCTATGCGTCAGGTCATTTTCTGTGGGCGAGCAGACAATGCGGACTGGACACGTAGGGCCTGCGTCTGGTCAGCCGTGACGTACGCTGACGTCAGTCGCGTTGCTTGGCATGTAGTGGAGAAGAAGGACTAGACTTTGGCCCGCGTCAGGTCACACCGGAGCTGACGCGTTCGGTCACTGAAATGTTGCTCGGGAACCTTACTGGAGTTGATCTAACGTGGCTCGGCTCAGCGTCAGGTGTTCTTAGCAGCATGTCCGATCAGTGGCTCAGGGGCGTGTGCGCGTGAGTGAACAGCGTGAGCACCGGCGCATCCGGCCTACGGATCGGTGCATCCGATTTTCTCTTTAACTGCGCGAGAAGTCGACCGTTGGAGATCGGTGGTCAACGTTCAAAGGTAGGGACACATGGCGAGGATCCCATGATCGGACGCTGATGTGGGTGCGTCTGGTCATCCTCATCCGCGCGTCCGATCAGCCCGAGGAAGCTGACTATGTGAGCCCAACAACTCTATTTTGTGGGGGTTTTATTTAAGCCCCATGGCCGGCTCTAACTCACTCCCTTGGCCATTTGCATTGACATAGCAACCTTGTGAGCTTAGCCAAAGCTCTCCCACTCATCTCCATCATTGATTCATCATCTTTGTGAGATTAGGAGAGAATCCAAGTGCATTGCTTGGGTATTTGCATCTAGAGGTACTTGGTGTTCGTGTTTCGCTACGGGATTTGCTTGTTACTATTGGTGGTTGCTGCCACCTAGATGGCTTGGAGCAGTGAGGATCGTCAAGCAAAGGAAGGTGCTTATCTTCGGCTCCGATCATGGTGATTGTGAGGGGTTCTTGACTTTTCTTTGGTGAAGAGCCAAAAGGTACTCTAGTGGATTGCTCGTGGCTTGTGTGATCCTCATCTTGTGTTGGTTGTGTGGCACCCTATCGAGGGTTTGGCGTGTGATGCCAATTAGCGCGTGAACCTCCAAGTGAGTGAATCGCCACAACGAGAACTAGCTTGCCGGCAAGCAAGTGAACCTCTGTAAAAAATCATTGTGTCACTCATTTGATTCCGAGGTGATTGGTCTTCAGTGGTATTCATTCTTGTGATTGATTGACTCCATTGGTGATTGGTTCACTCCTCTACATGACGGTATAACATTCCATTCTTCCCGTGTATTTACATTTGTTAGTGTAGCTTGGCCCTTTAGTGTAGCTAGTTTTGAGGGCAAGCAAGAGTCGACTCTAGTGGTTAGTGAGGCTCTTTAGTTAGTCTTTGAGAGCTCACTAACTTAGTGTAATGACATAGCCTTTGTGTGCATAAAGATTATAGTTACTAGAATTGTGGTAGGTGGCTTGCATTTGTAGTAGGCTAGCGCAACATTTGATTCACCTCATATTTGTCTAACCACTTTGTTTAGTGTTGTTGTAGAAATTTTTATAGGATATTCACCCCCCTCTAGCCATTAGGACCTTTCATAGGGTTACTCTTTCACTTACATTTTGTTTGTTAAAAGAAATTGCAGATACAACTTTTAATTTTGAAAATAGTTGTCACATGCCAAGAACTAGATGTATGTGTTTATATATAATCGTTTTCTCTAGTTCTCAACCAAATATTTTTATTTCTTGGTCACTTAAAATTTCCCACTACTATTATAAAAATGGTAGTATTGCACATATGCAGCTTTAGTAAGGTTTACTACCATTTGACACCTCATGAAAACAAGACATGTGAGTTGTTTGATATATGTTGATGATCTAATGGATGAAAAAAGTGACTGAAATATAATAAAGTTTGCTAGTTTTATTTAATCTCAAGGCCACTTTGAAGTTAAAATGAGACCTACTTTGCTACACATGTGTTGGCATCTCTTAGCATCGCTTAAGTTAAGTTGTCATCCCTAACATGACACTAGAGATGTGGTTGTACTTGTGATCATGACACTTACATAAAATATAGAATAAAGGTTATCCGCAAGCGCACATATAAAAGTACACCCGTTGTAGCATTTCACCCAGGAATATTCTAGGTATCATTATTTATACTTTACCACTGGAAATGGACATGGACTATAAAGGATATAGGCTATAACTTTTACACTCACATGTGATAAGAGAATAACTAGATCACTATCTTTACTTAGAACAGGGATTCAATCATATGATAAAGATAATAAATGATAAATAGTTCAAGATCATCCTATAAAGGTCCTAGAGCATTTCCACCCTATAGCATTAGCGTTGATTAGAACAAGAGATTAGAGACTAATTCCTAGTTATTCTAATTATAAGTCATAGTATACATTGATTAGTGCAATTACATCTAGCAGTCATTGTATCAATTATATTATATCTTCACACAAGAGACATTTCTAAGGCGGATTAAGAACAGAACGTAATCTAGCCTTGAAACTAGGTCTTACTAGGCCTGTATTCGGGGAGTGCACTACAGAGGACTCAACAGGAATATCACACCCGCGATCTACACTTGTTGTCCCGGAATATAGGGTGCATCCGCAGGTAAACAACGTATAAGCACCACGCTTACACAATGTCGACCACTCACCCTCTGATCAGAACAATGAGTGCTATACGAACATATGCTTGAATATAAATATAATCTAACTATGCTAGATATATAATCAAAGTAGACAATGATCATTATAACTAAGAATATATAATCGATTAAGAATAAAGTCATATCAAGTAGAACAATATGATCAACTAGAACAAGAACTAGAAGAACAATAAGAACTAGACTAAGAACACGATGAACTAGACGATGAACTAGATGAACAAATAGAACAAATAGATCAATAATGTTGATACAAGAGAGAAGTACAAGGCTTTACCGAGCCTCCTCGCGACATGATCTGGAATCCAAGCGAAGCTTGCCTCCTCTAATTCTATTCTATCTAGCTATGCCCTAGGTTTGGTGGAGCTCTAAGGTTATCCTTTCGAGGGACACCTCTTGCTATGATTATGATTGATTGAATATGGAGGGGGGGTCTGGGGTCCGGTTATATAGTCCGGACGGATGACCCACGGCCCTCGGATCAAACCGACATTGATCGATGGTGGAGATGCGTAGTAGAGTTCGGTTGGAACGTGTTGCGTGAAGGAGAACGGGCTTCGAGCCTCTGACAGGCCGGTCGGCCTAGGGGTGGCGCCGGTCGGCCCCCCTAGCGGTGTTTCACCTCCAGCTTTGTTCTTGTGTCTTCTAGTGTCTTCCACGTCCTTCCCGTGCCAAAGTTCGGTCTGTTTGCGCAATTAATCGTATCGTGATAGGTTTCTCCTCATCCTAGATCCTGTTTTAATCCCTGAAATATAATATTTCACAAAGCTATGGAATTCTGTCAGTTAATCCCTGAGACTTATGGTGGTGATAGTTCTAGGATGTTCTAGAGACTTTCCAAGTTGTATTCCACCAAATATGTGATATCTTTCTCTCCGGAACTCCAAATATAGCAAGTGTTATGTCCATTTTGATAGTCTTGATGAGCTCTTCGCAATGGTGCACTCTGTTTCATCACTTGAGATACTTTTATATGGTGAAATATTGAATATCCTACAAAACAAGTGAGAACACCAACACTCGTTAGAATCAAACCCTACAACTATGCTTTATAAGTTTTTATATCAAATCAGCCATTAGCTGATGGTATATAGTTGACATTAAGGACTATCAACATGTTTCCCCAAGCTTTCCCTTTGCTAGTGCCTTAGCAATTTATTTTGATGGATCAGGAGTTGCTACTATGCTTTTGCACCTCAAAAGTACACATGCGTTCAAACAAGAATTCTCCTCTGGATTAGAATCAATCATTCTAATTTTCAAACTTACTCATATTACCTTCGACCATGGAGCTTCTTAGCCTTCACTTGTGTCTTGAGTAATTGAAAAGCAGAATGATCAAGTCAAGCACTATGTCTCAAGTCTTTGATAAACCGTTATTCCAGAGTTTTGCAAGGTTTTCAAAATAAAACTCAGAGTTTCCTTTGTATGATCCTCTCAAGTCTCTCATTTGTGGTATTTGTGAATCCTCACCAAGGCAATAGTGATGTTTTACCTTTTCTCTTCTCTCAAAATATGTGGTATTTTTGGCATAAGGCAGAATAACATTGTGCCTTCTCTCTTCTCACCCTATAACTAATAGGCTTATATGGAGTTCATAGGTGGGGAGACAGCCTATACATACTTGCTCAGCATATATTGCACAGTCAAACTATAGATCCAGAGAAATGAGGCATACAATCAAATCAAGATGTGCATGTGTGTGGACCTATATATATGGAGTGGATATATGGTGGAAGTGGTATAGAAACATAGTGGAACTGGTGGAAACATGATGGTAACTTGATTGGAAACATAGTTCTACTCTTGCTCCTTAAAAACATACCTCTCTTTTAGAAATTGAAAACTTTTGAGAGAACTTGGATTGCTCTTGTACTTTTCTCTTTTTTTCTTTTTTCTTTTAGACACTAGTCCTTTTTCTCTTTCTCTTTTTTCAATACAACTCAAGCCGCTTTTTATAACAAAATTTTGAGAGATAACAACAAGAATACTGGAGCATTTATAACTAGGGCTATGGAGTGTAGGGATAGGAAAATATTTTTGGTGGCTCACTCCCAGTGTAGGAGTAGAACATTTTTGGGTGGATCTAAATGGGAAACATGTTGTTGTGTACTTCTACGGTAGAAGCAGCATATTTGAGTGGAGTGTACGTGATCTTGATTTTAAAAGCATGACAAGTCTCTAAGGTATCAACAAAGCTTGACCACACTCAATGCATATACAAGCAGCAAATCTATAAGTGTACTTCCTAGTCTATCAAGCATGTATATATGGCTGTGTTAGGAATTTAAGCTCTCATCATACAGGAACTCATCATGTAACAATTTTAAGATTTTCAAAAGATAAATCTCTAGAACTCTAGTATAACTTAGAACAAGATAAATAGTAGCTCAGACCTTCTCATATCATACCCGTCAACTACATAGACTTAGATCAAGCATATGCCCCACAAGTATCAAGTTCAGAGCAAATCTTCATGTCAAAATAATCTTATCTAAAACTCAGGAGAATTCAAGGCTGAAAACTAGGCACTTGAAAGGAATTACAGCAGAGCAACTATTTATCATTTCCATGTATACATGATTATCTTAAAGAGCTCATTTATTCTTAAGACAGTAAACCAACTTTGCACAGTCTCTCTTACTTAAATATCTTTAAACAAAATTATACTAACTAATTATATATATATTCTAACAAGCAAACTTTTTATTTTGGTTTTTTTAGTTATGCCTCTTTTTATTTCTTTTCTATAATAACTAATATAGATAAATCATACGTAAGGAAAGAAATACTTATCTAGATACATAGGGGATGCACCTCCCCCAAGCTGGATGTTGACATAATCGTTCATCTTGAATCTTTGACAGCGTAGATGCACTTTTCTTCTCTAGAACTCTAAAGGTAGTGCTCTCAGAATGGATGAAAACATCTATCTGTATTTTTTCAAATCCTGCTAAATTCAAATAGACAACAAAGCTCGTGGAATAGATTAAGCGTTAGTGATAAACCTTCTATACCTTATTTGTCTAGAGCTTTTTAGAAATTGATAGGGTATCTCTATCTCAGTATTTTTGGATTTTCATTTTTATGTGTTTTATATATATGCAGATGACTAATGCAAGATATATTATTTTTTATGCCTCCACAATAAATATCTGGAATACTTATTTACATGGGGCTTAAAAGTTTTCTTCTTAAATGTAATGAGATGATGCAATAAAATATATTTTTATTCTTTTCTTTTTACAATGCAAGAATATTAAAGACATAAATGCTTATATGGATGATTATATTAAAAACTAAGGGTAGCACCAGAAATAACTATGATCAAGTAAACATGGTAGAGAAAATTAATTAATGCAAAAGAAATAAATATGCAGATAACTACCGAGTTTACCTTTCAGCGAAGGTTCGGAGATTTAGGTCCGTCGAACCAGACGATATGCCCTTACATCTTTCCTTGTGTTGATGTATCTGGTGGTGTTCTCTCTTTCTTCTTCCATACCTTCTTGGACTGAGGACTCTCTTTCTGTGGTTCATCTTTCTAGGATTCTTCCTCTTTGCATATTGTGATGACCGGTGTGTCTATTGGTGGTGTAACTTCCTCAAGGGGACTTTCATTTTTCTCTGGTTCATCATTCCAACGGTCTTCATATCTAGACACTTCCCCTAGATAGTCTACCCATCCATCCTTAGTGATTTACTTCTTTTGGCGCTGAGAATGACGTCTCCTCGACATGTTTTTCTTGGCCTGCTCATAAGAGGTATAGCTATTAAAATAGCAGCACACCTTTTCTGCAGGAAATTAGAAGTGGATTTGTCCTAATTTTATATAGATGATCGCGCTAGTGGTGTTGAGGAATATCTTCCTAAGATGGGGTGGACGTCATCTTCATCTCCCATGTCTAGAATCATGAAGTCGGTTGGAACATAGTGATCTTGGATGTTGACCATAATGTCTTTTGCTATTCTCTCAGAAAATCAGAATGTTTGATCCGCCAGCTGCAACCGCACATATGTCTGGTATAAATGTCTATTACCATACAAATGTTTATATGTTACCATAGACATTATGTTGACGCTTGAGCTGATGTCGCAGAACGTCTTGTAAAGGGTACTTTCCTCGATCTTACAATCTATGGTTGGTACTTCTGGATCATCCTTCTTGGTGAGATATGGTGATGGCAGAAGGTGGTCATACTCTGTCTCAATAGTGTTAACCATCCATGCTGAGTCTTCTCTTTGTTGCTTAGCTTTGTTCCTCCTCCTGTTGTTCTTCTTCTTCTTTGGAGTAGTAGTTGGATCTGCGTAGATGTACGGTGTCTGGGGATAGACAGGAGCCTTGAGTGTACGCTTCTTGAAACTAAACCCCTCCTTTCTATCATTGATTGTGAAACAGATCTTGGCACTATCTGCGTAGATGATGGCTTTGGCTGTGCTCAAGAATGGTCATCCCAAAATAATGGGTGCTCTCTCATCTCCTCCTGTTTCTATAACCACAAAGTCTACTAGTACACCTGAGTGTCCAACTTGTACGTATACATCTTCAAGAATTCCCTTGGGGTAACACAGTGTCTGATTTATAAGCTGCAAACACATGGTTGTGTATAACAAAGGTTCACCATGAATTTTCTCATAAATTACCCTTGGCATGATGTTGACACTTGCTTCAAGGTCACAGACAACTTCTTCAAAAGTGTGAGCTCCAATGGTGATAGGGATGACAGGTCTCCCTGGATCATCCTTCTTCTTTGGTAGGGAGTCATCCTCTCATGCTCTTGATGGCGTGGTGAAGTAGTGTCCTGCATTGTAAATGTCTACAAGGTTCGTAGTTTCTAAATCTTTTGGCTTCCTCGGAATCTTACCTTTTTCGGTCACAGGAACTGAAGATACTAGCTGATATATTTGTGATTCTATCATCTTATTAAAGCTATGTTGATTCTTTATGGCAGAAGTAAAGCTATCAATTCTATTATTAATGGTTTCTAGAATTTTATCATTGGAAGCTAACTTCCTGGACATGTTCTCAATAACTTTATTTTGATTAGTAATCATTTCTCTCAAGGGTGGTTGGTTGAAGTTATTACCTTGGTAGTTACCTGAGTAATTGGGCCTTTGTTGCTGACTCCATCCTTGATTCTATTGAGGATGATAATTGCTGTTGTTGTTGATGTAGTTCACATCCTCTTGAATTTCAGGGCAGTTGTTCCCTGAATGGCCAGTGCCTCCACACTCCTCACAGGTTACGTGGGAATCGTGAATGAGCTTGACTTCTTTCTTCTCATTGTCTTGTTCATCAAACTTCTTCATGAGCAGGTCCATCTTAGCAGACAACATGTCTACCTCCTTGAATTGATGCACTCCTCCTCCTCTCTTGTGTGGTTGAGTGCGTTCTTTGTTCCATCCTTGGTTGGACGCCATCTTCTCCACAAGAGCGGTTGCATCACGAATAGTGAGCGACAAGAACGATCCTCCAGCAGCTGCATCCATGTTCTCACGGGTACTAGTAGTGAGCCAGTGGTAGAAAGTCTGCATGAGTAGTCAATTCTCCATCCCATGATGAGGACATTCTGATATATAATCTTAAAAGCATTCCCATGCCTCAGGGATAGATTCATCATACTGTTGTTGAAAGCTTGATATCTTAGTACGCAGAGCATTGGTCTTGTCTACTAGAAAGAACTTTGCTAAGAAAGTAGTGGAGCAGATTTTCCATGTAGTATTTTTATCCTTATTGGCGTAGAAACATTGCTTTGCCTTTCCCACGAGTGAAAATGGAAACAGACGGAGTAATATGGCATCCTTGGAAACTCCTTTGATGGTGAAAGTACTACAAATCTCCAGAAAGTGTTGGAGATGAGCACTTGCGTCTTCATGTGCCTTCCCACAAAACTGATTGGCTTGCACCATGTTGATCAAAGCTGGCTTGAGCTCGAATCCATCCTCCCCCACATTGACTGTTGGTCCAGTCCGGATGTTGGCAGTGATTGGAGCAGAAAATTCACGAAGGGTCTTGCCTGCCATGACTTCAAACACTGATGTTAAACTTCTTCTTACTTGAGTATCTTTCGACACAGAGGGTGAAACCTTCTTGAGTTTGGATCTAGTCGTCCTGAGTAAAGCTTCTAGATTGTCAACAAAGTTGTCTAGAAGATCACGCATGCATTACCCCTGCATAAGATACAAAAGTAGATAAAGCCAAGATAAGCCTGTTTAAGCAAACAGATCAATAGTGTATCTCAATTATCACGGTATAAAAGTTATTCCTGGATATGAAATTCTAGCAACCATATTTAATTCCATTCCCCGGCAACGGTGCCATAAATGCTTGTTGGCATCTCTTAGCATCGCTTAAGTTAAGTTGTCATCCATAACATGACACTAGAGATGTGGTTGTACTTGTGATCATGACACTTACATAAAATATAGAATAAAGGTTATCCGCAAGTGCACAGATAAAAATACACCCGTTGTAGCATTTCACCCAGGAATGTTCCAGGTATCGTTATTTATACTTTACCACTGGGAATGGACATAAAATATAAAGGATATATAGGCTATAACTTTTACACTCACATGTGATAAGAGAATAACTAGATCACTATCTTTACTTAGAACAGGGATTCAATCAAATGATAAAGATAATAAATGATAAATAGTTCAAGATCATCCTATAAAGGTCCTAGAGCATTTCCACCCTATAGCATTAGCGTTGATTAGAACAAGAGATTAGAGACTAATTCCTAGTTATTCTAATTATAAGTCATAGTATACATTGATTAGTGCAATTACATCTAGCAGTCATTGTATCAATTATATTATATCTTCACACAAGAGACATTTCTAAGGCGGATTAAGAACAGAACGTAATCTAGCCTTGAAACTAGGTCTTACTAGGCCTGTATTCGGGGAGTGCACTACAGAGGACTCAACAGGAATATCACACCCGCGATCTACACTTGTTGTCCCGGAATATAGGGTGCATCCGCAGGTAAACAACGTATAAGCACCACGCTTACACAATGTCGACCACTCACCCTCTGATCAGAAGAATGAGCGCTATACGAACATATGCTTGAATATAAATATAATCTAACTATGCTAGATATATAATCAAAGTAGACAATGATCATTATAACTAAGAATATATAATCGATTAAGAATAAAGTCATATCAAGTAGAACAATATGATCAACTAGAACAAGAACTAGAAGAACAATAAGAACTAGACTAAGAACACAATGAACTAGACGATGAACTAGATGAACAAATAGAACAAATAGATCAATAATGTTGATACAAGAGAGAAGTACAAAGCTTTACCGAGCCTCCTCGCGACACGATCTGGAATCCAAGCGAAGCTTGCCTCCTCTAATTCTATTCTATCTAGCTATGCCCTAGGTTTGGTGGAGCTCTAAGGTTATCCTTTCGAGGGACACCTCTTGCTATGATTATGATTGATTGAATATGGAGAGGGGGTCTGGGGTCCGGTTATATAGTCCGGATGGATGACCCACGGCCCTCGGATCAAACCGACATTGATCGATGGTGGAGATGCGTAGTAGAGTTCGGTTGGAACGCGTTGCGTGAAGGAGAACGGGCTTCGAGCCTCTGACAGGCCGGTCGGCCTAGGGGTGGCGCCGGTCGGCCCCCCTAGCGGTGTTTCACCTCCAGCTTTGTTCTTGTGTCTTCTAGTGTCTTCCACGTCCTTCTCGTGCCAAAGTTCGGTCTGTTTGCGCAATTAATCATATCGTGATAGGTTTCTCCTCATCCTAGATCCTATTTTAATCCCTGAAATATAATATTTCACAAAGCTATGGAATTCTGTCAGTTAATCCCTGAGACTTATGGTGGTGATAGTTCTAGGATGTTCTAGAGACTTCCCAAGTTGTATTCCACCAAAGATGTGATATCTTTCTCTCCGGAACTCCAAATATAGCAAGTGTTATGTCCATTTCGATAGTCTTGATGAGCTCTTCGCAATGGTGCACTCTGTTTCATCACTTGAGATACTTTTATATGGTGAAATATTGAATATCCTACAAAACAAGTGAGAACACCAACACTCGTTAGAATCAAACCCTACAACTATGCTTTATAAGTTTTTATATCAAATTAGGCATTAGTTGACGGTCTGTAGTTGGCATTAAGGACTATCAACAACATGTGCGTGCATACAACTTCATTAAATATTCACCACAATTTGATAATGCACATAATAGCATGATGTTTATCTAATTGTTGAAACACCGTCTAAAAAATAGTAATTATTAGACACAAAAATTAGACACTCCGTATATCATACATAATATATATGTTCATGTACCTTTGCTACAAGAGACTGCATAGCTTGCCCAAGTATCCATAAACATGATTGAGATTTCCATGGAATGTATCTCTGTTCTTCCTTCCTAGTAAAGTCAGCAGCATTTGCCCACTAGGTGAAAGTTCTTCGAAGCGCAGCTTAAGATACAGTGACAAGTCTTTCTGGAACTGTAGCTGGTACATTTTCACCATTGAAGGTGGTGTAGTACTCGTTATGTAAATGTTTCCTTCATTTAGGTGTGTTATGCTTTTGATATCCAATTCTTCCGGTAACTATGTATATGCAACAACATAATGTAAGAACTGGGTTGTAAAGCAACCAAATGAAACTCAACATGGATACTCCCTCCATTCATAAGTCATTTTTAGTTTATGCTCTAATTCTAAGTTTGAGAAAGTTTTTATAGTAAAATATTACCATCTACAATACCAAATAAACACAATATCAGGAATATTTCATTGTGGACTTAACAAAACAAATTCAATGTTATATAGAAGTTCATGCATTATTTTTAAAAACTTGGTGAAAGTTATAGTAGTATGGCTGAGGACAAAATAAAACGACTAACATTTTGTAACTGAGGGAGTAATAGGATATGGATCAATCAACTACATGGGAAAAAGTTGTATTGCACACTCAATTTCGATTGGATAATAATGGTACATTATTTTGTGGAACACGGTACATATATAGTGGCATGGATTTTCAACACTAAGCTTATGCACACTTCTTGTCCTATCATTAATATAATTTGGTCCATGGCTTTGAAGGTTTTGAGCTTTTTTAATTCCATTTTAAAACATAGGGATTTTTTGTTGATGCCAAATAGAAGGAAATCTTTGTGTATGCCGATTATTGCGCTAGGTGTGCAGACCTATTCATGTGTATCTCGGCCTTGTGGGCTTTGGCCCAAGCGCGACCTAATTTTTCTAAGTTCAAGTCGATTTTAGGCATGAAAAAATATCTAGGTATACGTATTTTTGCAAGAACATATTAGTACAAGAAAGTATGATGAGTCTTAAAAAAGCACATATATGCTAAGTTTACATGAACAAAATTTCAAATCTGAATGTGGATGGTGTATATGATAGAAAATACTTAGTTTCTATCGTTTCTTGTTTCACTTCGCTAGGAATCTCAAGACGATAGAGCAAACGGTGATGAGAGTGATACAAAAGATACTTTCCTAGTACAACTAAGGCTATAGGCAATAATTATAAATGGCTAGATCGGCATTGTGACCCATAATTTTGGTCCGACCGATTGTGCCATGTTTGTGCTTCGTCTAGTGTCTCACCCCATTTAGCAGTATGGGCATGATCCATACCCTTCCCACATATATATATACCCTAATCCAAAATGCATCTCAACCATTTATCCTTATATTCCATTTCTTGCCCCACCCCACAGTCTCTCTCACATCTCGCACCACTTTGCCATTCTCGCTTTATCTTTCTCTTGCCATCTTGCCACCATGGAGCCATGACTCCATCTTGTCCTTATCGTCTCCTATCTTCCTCTCTTGCCCCTAACCAATCTACTTCTTTGCCTCTCTAGCTCTAGCCTACTTCTCTAAACCACATATATGGTTTCCCCTAATATAGTCTTTTATATTTAGTCTTGGCATTTGGTAGTTCTAGGCGCTTCAGTTGTGTAGGTTCATGTTTTTCACAAACCCTAGATTTTTCCCCTTTCAAGGTTCATAGTTGACTAGATCTTCAGTTTAGGGTTTGTTCCAACTTTTTATGTTTCCTATTTGTTTGTGGTGTTTCATAGATCATTAGCAAGTACTTGCATTGTGCTAGTGTGGTGCGCGCCATTGAGGTATTGTAGAGTGCCAATAATGGAGGCGGAGCTCAATCCAACCTCAATCGACTATGACTATCGGCCCCAAGGGGACACCAAAGAAGATGGCTTGGACATGATGCCTTGTTGGGAAGCAACGCACCCAAACTAATCAACTTGACTAGTCCTCATGGCAATCCCTCAGTTGAGAATGGTTGCATGAGTATGGGAATAGGCATAAGAACCAATGGCTAGAAGAGCACCAAATCCTCCACCTTGATGTCTAAATGACTTTGGGAAGTTTTTTCAAAATGGAGGTGGCTAGAAGAATAGTTGATTCTAAGTGTGACATATGCAAATCTACTGCACATTTTGTTGGTGGTACTAGCCATTTGATTCAGCACTAGTAATGCATAAAATTTGAAAGCCAACATAGTTTGCCTAGAGTTTAGTGCCTACTGTTGGTATATTTAAACGAACACAGAATAATCCACAAGCGCATGGATACCAAAGTAGCACTTCACCGAAAAGTATTCTAAAATATCTAACTCAAGGAAACGTGTGTGAGAATAACTAAGTCTAACTTAACCCGGAGTAGCAACAAGACTTAAGATAACAGGAGTATAGAGGAGTTTGCTAAGGTATTCTAGTTCTAACTTTGGTATATGTCTTCTATTGTTCAATCTGGGGATATTACTAAGGAAAACACATGCAGAGTATGTTTTCCTAGTAACCAGGTCTTGCTTGGCCTACAAACGAGAGATGGTCTACAAAGGACTCAACGAGGCTATAAGAGTCACCCTCGTGATCTACCACCGATCCAAAATGTAGGGTACATCCACGAGTAATTGAGTCTAAGCACCACGCTTACACTATGAATACTACTCTAACCCAAGAGTGACAAGGATTAAAGTACTCAAAAGAGTCGCAAACCTAAAGAACCATATAAACACGTTACTTACTTGAATCAGAAGTTGATTACCAGAGAAATCTCAGAAGCAAGCTCAATTAGAACTTGATTCCGCCAGGGTACAAGCCGTAGAGAGAGCACCGACAGGCCGACACTTCCTCCAAACTCTTCTCTCATACTCTATCTCACTATTTCTAATACAAGACTAGATCCTAACTTGGAGGACTAATCTTCTCTTGATTGCTAGCTCTCATCCTGGTAGGGATATGAATTAGGGTTTCTGGATTTCAGAATTCAAGATCATTGCCTACAGGAGGGGGACAGGGAGATATATAGGGGGTACATCAATTCTAGACCCTCGGATCAAATCGACTTAAAACAACGATGTAGATTTGATCTTTAAGGCAGTGGAGAACCAACATTCGAAGAAGGGGCTGACTGGTGGGGGCCACAGGCTGGGCGGCCAGACAGTGGGCCTAGCTGACCCCACATGTCATGGACACGTGTCCTAGTTTGGTGGATTGCCCTCTGGAGTCTTCTATCGTCTTCCTGAATCGGTTTCACTGTGGAACAACGTGATTTCCTTTGACGAAGAGGTCCTCCTAGACAGTTTTCTGATTAAATCCTGCTGAAAACACAGATTCACCAAAACTTGTGAAAAATATCAGTTTAAAACCCTAAGTCTGTGTTGATGATCTATTTTAATTATTTATGCAGGGTATATTGATGCTTTATGATTGACATTAACTACCGTCAACAAGCTCCCCCATACTTAGGCTTTTACTCATCCTCGATAAAAGGATGAATTACTTAAGACATAACCTTGGGATAAGACATCAACATAAAACTATTCCTAGTCATTCAGGCACTACAGGATTCAAAGTGTCCACCATGAGACTTTGGGCGGTTGAAGAATGGAACAGCTTGAAACAGATCACCTTCCTCCTTCAGTCAAGTCAATTGGAGAAACACTTTAGAATTTTTTTGAAAACAAAACATAACTTACCTTCTCCTTTTGTGGCACACTCAAATTACTCGGTGTATGTGGTATTTTTGGATCCTCACCAAGGCATAGATAACTTTTGCCTTCTTTTTACCTACATCGAAAAGTCTATGTGGAGCTCGGGTAGGAATAAATATGAGAACATACTTGCATTGCATATATTGTAAAGTCAAAACAAGGATCCAAGGAGGAAAAAATGTCATACTCTTAGATCAAGATGTGCATGTGTGTGGATACATATATGGTGGCTAACCTAATTCTACTATGCTCATTGAAACATATCTCTCTTGTTTGAAACTTGAAATACTTGCAAGAGCAGGGGCTATCTTTCTTTCTTTTCTTTTTTTCAGGCGGGCATCTAAGTATCTATTGTTTTAGATATTTTGGACACTTGTCCATTTTTTCAATACTTCTTTTTTTTTCTTTTTTTCTTTTTCATAGCCCATGCTTCTTTCTGCAGCAGAGATTTTTTTAAAGAGAGATATTTACATGTACTTGGAGCATTTATTCGGTGAAATCCTAACAAACATATTTTTGTGTCCATTCCCAATGTAGGAGTAGAACATTTTTGGTTGGAAAGCATGTTTTTGCATACTCCTAGTGTAGGAGCAGCAGATATATGTGGAGTGTACATGATCTTGATCTTGAGAGCATGATAAGTTTCTCAACAAGGGTCACAAGGTTTAACCAAACTCAATGCAGTAGCAAGTAGTATATGTAGAGGGTTTTCCTAATCTAATATATCTTGTATGGCTTTGGTAGGACATTGCTTACCACAAAGGAGAGGTGTAGCTATTCTATTTTAGAGTTTGAAATAAAATTCTCCAATGATGAGACATCAAGAATCAAGTTCTCATTATTCTACTATATCTCATTCCACAACAACTTAAGTAACACGGGTCCCTAATAATAAGTTCCCAATAGTAGCAAGACTTCTAGGAAAAGTATTATGTGAGTCTATCCTTAAGTCATAACTGAAATAACCTTTCCTCATGTTTTAAAGTTATTTTATCTAAGGATTTTCAATTTGGTTTGAAACAGAAAGCGAGATAGGTGAATATAGATCATACGGGACTCAACCCTGATCGTGGACGAAGCATGAGGCAAGACAGAGCTGGGCTGGGCAGGCTGGTCCATGTAGGAGACCGGGCGGCCCACTCTTGGGTTTGTTTTAGTCCAACTTTGGCAAGCGTGATATTTGCGTTGATGCTTTCTGAAATTCATGATTTTCGCGATCGGATCTCATTTTGTTGTCATGGTGTCCTTCCCCCACACTTGTTTCCTGTTTACCTTTATGCACAACATGTGGAGAGAAAACTCATATCCAAAAAGTAGAGAGCAAATAATAGCAATAAGATTCCATTGATATCATAAAGCACTTTATTACAATCTGAGCTAAACAAACTTTAATTAACACAATTTTCTGAGCTAACACGATCTAACACAATCTTTAAACTAAATGAACTAAATGACTAAGCGTGCCTTATCAATCAACATCTAACTCTCAATTCTTATATTTGTCCTGATTAACAACATAGCAGCGGAGGATGGTAAGCTCATATTCTAGATCCTTCCGATAGATGTGCTCTTGATCGATCCTATGCTGCAAAGCATGGGTGTATTAGGTAAGGTTCTAGACCTTCTCATGCAACATTGCAACGGTCATCTGTTAGCGCTTCTCATCATTCTCTTGGGAGACAGGTGGCGCCCTCTTCTTCTTCTCCTTCGGTGGCACAACCTTGACTTGCTCCGGTGCAGCATGGACACCATCTATGGTCATGTGAGGCATGACTGACTTGTACTTGGCATAGGTGACATCCCCAAACTTGTTGGTCTTCACCCCTGTCAGCGTCTCGTTCAGCTTGGGTGGAAGGAGGTTGATCTCCTTAGGCACCTTGATCGGCTTTGGCGCGTCCGGCTGGCATGGCTTGTCTTGTAGAAGTAGATGCGACAGCGGAGGAATGATCACCTGATGACAGATGGCTTGGGCGAAGTAGGACTGGCTAGAGGGGACGAGAGCTATCTCTCACGGCAGAATGACGCTCTCTTTTCCAGCCATTGAAACTTGGGAGGAGGAAAGCTTTGTTGCTGCTAGAGATGAAAGGCTTGTTGGGATGGCTTTGTTGGCTAGCAGGGCTTCTTTATATAGGGGGGAGAAATAGGCAGCAGGGGGTTAAGATCTATCCATAAGAGGTTTCGTAACGAGGGATGATCAAATGGCTTGGAAATTTGGAGAATTTTGTGAGATAATGAGGAAAGGTTCGCGAGCCAATTGAGTGGAGGCGGGATGGCTGACAGTGGGGTAGGCGGCCTAGTAGTAGGCCGGCGGCCTCTCCCTATGCTGCCTCTCGGTCTCGGTTTTTGTTACGCCTTCTAACGCTTATCTAATCCCAAAAATCATGTTACCGTGTTACGAATTGTAAGAAGGAAGGTAGAGATGAAAATCTATGGCAAAATACTGAAATCTACCTCATCCAAATCCTTAGGTGGGTTTTTAGGTTCTAGAAAAATCTTAAGATGATGACGATTTACCTTAAATAATGTACCTTCATCATTTTGAAGTGTTACCACTCCATGCCACAAAGTGCTATGACTTTGAATGGTCCTTCCTATTTACTTCGAAGCTTTCCGTGCCCAAATAATTTCACCATAAATTAAAAAGTAATACCTTATCTCCTGGAGCAAACTCCTTCTTGATCCTCTTATCGTGCCATCTTTTTGTTGTCTCCTTGTATATCTTGGCGTTGTGATAAGATTTTTCACGCCATTCATCAAGCTTAGAGAGTGGCATCTTTCTTTTTGTTCCTGTAGCTTCCAAATCCATGTTCCATCGTTTGATGGCCCAGTGAGCCTTGAATTCTAGCTTAACAGGTAGATGACATGTCTTCCTGTAGACAAGTTGATATGGTGACATTCCAAGAGGTATTTTATTGGTCATTCGGTAGGCCCACAATGCATCGGGTAATCTATCCTTCCATGCAGTCCCCATCTCATTGACCATCTTATGCAGAATATTCTTCATTTGTTTGTTCGATGTTTCTGCTTGGGTACTCGTCTGAGGGTGATACGGAGTTGTGATGTTGTGATGGATCCCATGCTTTGACAAGTACTTGCGAAAGTTCTTGTCAATGAAGTCAGTGCCTCCATCACTTATCACCATTCTTGGAACACCAAAGCATGAAAATATTATTTCTTCAAACATCTTCTTGGAGCTCTTGACATCAGTAGCTCAACATGGCATGGCTTCAACCCACTTAGAAACATAGTCAACTGCCACCAAGATGTACTCACAATTCTTTGACTTTAGAAATGAGCCCATGTAGTCAATTCCCCAGACATCGAAAAGCTCGATCTAGAGGTTGTTGGTGAGTGGCATGGCATCTCTTGAATTGATGTTCCCGTGCCTCTGACATGATCCACACCTCCGGATGAAGTCCTTTGTGTCTTCATACATGGTTGGCCAGAAAAATCCACTTTGCCAGATCATTGCATGAGTGCGGAATGCACTATAATGTCCTCCATATGGTGATGAGTGACGTCATTCTATGATCTTGATGCCTTCATCTATCGGTACACACCTCCTGAGTAGCCCGTCAGAGCAGACTCAGGGGTCGGATCTTGTGACCTTAAAGAGCATGTCGTCCCTCAGAGAATCATTAATGGGTAATTCCTACGAATTCTCAAATTGCATTCTAGACAAATGATCGGCAACAGAATTTTCTACTCGCTTTTTTATCTTTTATTTTTAAGTCAAATTCTTGGAGTAACAAAATCCATCTTATAAGTCAAGGTTTAGCATCTTTCTTAGTGAGAAGGTATTTCAAAGTAGCATGATCAGTGTAAACAATCACCTTAGATTCTACTAAGTAAGATATAAACTTGTCAATAGCAAAAACAACAGTCAGAAGTTCTTTTTCAGTTGTTGCATAATTAAGCTGAGGTCCTATCAAAGTTTTGCTAGCATAGACAATTGCATGATGCTTCTTATCTTTTGTATGACCTAAAATTGCCCCCACAACATAATCACTTGCATCACACATAATTTCAAAAGGTAAAGACTAATTAGGGGGTTGAATGATTGGTGCAGAGATGAGTGTTTTCTTAAGAATTTCGAACGATTTTAAGCATGCATCATTAAATTCAAAGGGAACATCCTTGGTCAAAAGATTTGTAAGTGGTCTAGCAATGTATGAAAAATCTTTTATAAAATGGCAGTAAAATCCTGCATGACCAAGAAAAATGCGGATCCCTCTGATATTTACAGGAGGAGGTAACTGTTCATTTACTTCAATTTTAGCTCTATCTACCTCAATCCCTCGTTCGGACACCAAGTGTCCAAGCACTATGCCTTCTCTAACCATGAAATGATATTTTTCCCAATTAAGGAATAAGTGCTTTTCTTCACATCTTTGAAAAACCTTGTCTAAATTTTTAAGACAATCATCAAAAGTTTTTCCATAAACAAAAAAGTCATCCATGAAAACTTCCATGATTTCTTCAATCATATCAAAGAATATAGACATCATGTATCTTTGAAAAGATCTCGGCATGCAAGAGTTTCAAAACTTTTTTCTTAACAAACTCTCTCATCATATTGTTAATCATACACTATGGCTCCCTAGAAGGTATAGAATCGGGGTCTATAGGGATGCGATGTGTGCAAAAAGCAGGGCTAATTCTCTTGAGATCTTGAAGCGAGTAGCCAAAAGCAGAGCGATGCTTTTCTAAGACAGTTGGTAAGCGGAGGGATTCTTCCTGAGAAAGTTTATCACTTATGATCACAGGAGAATCCTGATCATTATTGTAAAAAGCATATCTAAGTCCAGAAGGCAGGGGTTTAAGCTCAATGGCGGGCTTAGGTGGTTCTAGCAATTCATCTAGGGGTTTAGGTTCTACAAAATTGTCGTCTTCCTCCTCGATTAAGAACTGGGCATCATCTTCAAGATTGGGTTCAATCAAGCCATCAAGAGATGTGACCTTAACCTTTTCCATTGGGTCTTGCTCAAGAATCGGCTCAGTTTTAGTATTTAGAGAATGAATGATGGGTAAGGAAAGTTTAAAGTTTTTCCCGAGGCTTATTTTTAATTTCCCTGTTTGTACTTCTTGAATAAGTCTTTCAAGTGATTGTCCTATCAACAAGTCAAACTCCATGATATCAAAGATATAAAAGCTCAGATAAATCATGGTTCCTTTTATCTGGATAGGAAGGACATAAAGTATTTCCAAGCTTAGGAGAATGTATCCTGAAAGACTTTTCAACAACTTTGTTGTTGGGGTTAAGGGTATGTCTTTTAATAAATCATGAGCACAAGATGCAGACATGATATTAACACCCACAACTGGAATATAAAGAGCATCAAAAGGAGCTTTGTTAATTTGGCAATGAATAGAAATAGAAGGTGAATCTAGATAAATCATATCAGAGGAAAGCTCTGATTCTTCTAACCATTCATTGCTTATAATAGACACTAGCTCTTTCGTAGTCTTTTTAAGGAAAGCTTCCTCAGAAGGGTCAAAGATTCCTTCATGGGGTGATGATTTTCTAGGTTTCTGGGGTTTCCTTAGAGTACGATAATTTGAGGTATTTCCATATTCGGCAAAAAGTTCATCCTCGAATTCAAGCATAAAATCTGAAATTGGAGTTTCCTCCTTTTCTGGTGGTTCGGGATCTGAGACAATTGAAGTTTTGTGATGGGTTAGGCAAAGGTTCAGGTTCAGCTATTTGGGATTCTTCTTCTAAGAGCTTCTCTTCTACTTCTTCAGGGGTGTTCTCTAAAATTCTAGTAAGAATGCTTCTCCCTGAATTGGCAGAGACATGCAAGAACGAGCCTCCTGAAGCTGTGTCAAGGAACTTAGAGGTTTCCCTATTAAGACCTATATAAAGGTGTTGAAGAAGAATGGAGTCTTGAATGGCAAGGTCAGGGCCAGTATTAATAAGAGCATTAAAACGATCCAATGCCATGCCTAGAAATTCTTTATCTTCTTGTGTAAAAGATAGAACCTCTGAACGAAGACTGACTACACTAGAGATGGGGAAGAAGTTCAAGCAAAAGCTAGAGCATAAAGCTTTCCAATCTCCTTGTCTACTCCCTATAGTTTGCTTATACCAATGTTTAGCTCTTCCTGTCAAAGAGAAAGAAAAAAAAGCTTCCATCACAAAGTTTCATCTGACATGCCCGCAATATGCAAGCATGCATAGGTCTGTTCAAACTCATGTAGGTGGGAGTATGGATTTTCATCATCTTTGCCCGAAAAGGATTGATCCCGGACCATGTTAATTAAACACAGGCGCAACTCAAAGCCAGGTGTTAGGATAGGCTTTGAAGATTTTGGTGGCTCTAGGCATGTGCTCATAGGTGCGGATTGATAGACAGAAGTGGATTCTAAATCCATAGAAAAGAATAAAAGAATAAAAGATAAAAGAATAATGATACAAGGTTAAGCTAGGTTCAAAGTTAACTCAACAAATGTTTCCCCGGCAACGGCGCCAGAAATGCTTGTTGGTATATTTAAATGCACACAGAATAATCCACAAGCACACGGATACCGAAGTAGCACTTCACCGAAAAGTATTCCAGAATATCGAACTCAAGTAAATGTGTGTGAGAATAACTAAGTCTAACCTAACCCGGAGTAGTAACAAGACTTAAGATAACAGAAGTATAGAGGAGTTTGCTAAGGTCTTCTAGTTTTAACTTTGGTAAGCTATGTTTTCTATTATTCAATCTGGGGATATTACTAAGGAAAAACACATGCAGAGTATGTTTTTCTAGTAACCATGTCCTGCTCGGCCTATAAACGGGAGATGGTCTGCAAAGGACTCAACGAGGCTATAAGAGTCACCCTCGTGATCTACCACCGATCCGGAATGTAGGGTACATCCATGAGTAACCAAGTCTAAGCACCACGCTTACATTATGAATGCTACTCTAACCCAAGAGTGACAAGGTTTAAAGTACTCAAAAGAGTAGCAAACCTGAAGAACAATATAAACACGTTACTTACTTGAATCAGAAGTTGATTACCAGATAAATCTCAGAAGCAAGCTCAATTAGAACTTGATTTTGCCAGGGTACAAGTCATAGAGAGAGCACTAACAGGCCAGCACTTCCTCCAAACTCTTCCCTCACACTGTCTCACTATTTATAATACAAGACTAGATCCTAATTTGGAGGACTAATCTTCTCTTGATTGCTAGCTTTGATCCTAGTAGGGATATGAATTAGGGTTTCTAGATTTAGAACTCAGGATCATTGCCTGCAGGAGGGGGCATTGGGAGATATATATAGGGGGAACATCAATTCTGGACCCTCGGATCAAACTGACTTAAAACAACGATGTAGATTTGATCTTTAAGATGGTGGAGAACCGACATTCGAAGGAGGGGCTGACTGGTGGGGCCCATAGGCCAGGAGGCCTAACAGCGGGGCCGGCCGGCCCCACATGTCATGGACACATGTCCTGCTTTGGTGGATTGCTCTCTAGATTCTTCTAGAGTCTTCCTGAATCGGTTTCGCTGCGGAATAACGTAATTTCTTTTGATGAATAGGTCCTTCTTGACGAGTTTTTGATTAAATCCTACTGAAAACACAGATTCACCAAAACTTGTAGAAAATGTCAGTTTAAACCCCTAAGTCTATGTTGGTGATCCATTTTAATCATTTATGCAGGGTATATTGACGGTTTATGATTGACATTAACTACTGTCAACACCTACTTTAGGTCAGTCCTATTTGCACTGTCCATCAATGGGATTACAACCTTGAGGTACTAACCTTTGTTGCTTCATTTCTAGAGAAGATTTGCCACTTCACTTTGGTCAGTTTAATGTCTTCAAGGAGTATATTATGTGTGCTCATAATCTTAGATTCTTTTTGTTTTTTCTCGGCCAAACACTACTAGAGATTTGGTGAAATATTTCACTAAGCACCTTGTATTCTTTTGAAAACCTTACAATTCTCTATTTTTTCTATTGTGCTTGCTTCTAATATTTGGTCCACGATTGCTAAGATGGATCACCTTAGCGTGTCTACTCAATTTTCTTAATGATGAATGAGTATTGAAATTAAAAAGGGTTATAGGGCTTTGGCTTATTGATGTGTCACATTTAGGTGTCAACATAACTAAGTGTGTTGCCTTTGTGTTAAATGAGTTTGGTTGAATTGATAAAATTTTCTATTACATTGGACAATGCTCATGCTAATTTTACTGCCATGGACATTCTCACACCTATGTTTAGTGGTTATGTTGGCTCTCATTTTCTGCATTAGTGTTGTGCATGCCATATCATTCATCTACTGATAATATAATTAATCTATTGATAATTTTAGTTTGAAACGCTTGAAGTCTTATGTTGAGACTTTCAGACTGCATGCAATTTCTTTATTAAACTCTTCAAATAAACATAATGCTACATAAGAAAGCTATTGTATTGGTATGTGGTTACTCCCTTGTAAGTTTGGTTTGCACTAGCTTGGATGTGTCATGAAACTCCACTTATCTCATGCTTACTATCACTAGCATGTGGGCCAGACACCTAGACCCTACTTGCTAAAGCACAATAGTATATATACTAATAAAAAAGTTTCAAAACTACTAGAGCTATTATGTGATTATACCGTTGCTCTATCTGGAGTTCAATATCCCACATATCCATTGATCTTACATCATATTATTGAGATAGCAACACATTTGAACAACTAATGATAATTGCTTAAAGATGTTGTTCGCATGAAGTTTAAATTTCTTAAGCACTGAGATACCTACGTTACGTCCATTTGAATTCATTTTGGATCCTAGAGCTAACTAAGATAAGAGGTTTTAATAATGTTCTTCAGCCTCTATCTTATCCCTTGGAGCATATTACTTTGAGGACCTAAATGAGGCCAGAACTAAATTAATTAATACATTTTCTAACTATGAAAACCAATTTTGTTCAATGAGACTATAGAGGCTAGCCAAATAGCTTCATCTACTAATATGAAAACTGCATGGGGCAAAAATATTTGGTGTTCCTAGTTCTAGTTCTATATTTGGTGTTGTAGGTTCCTCTTCTTCCTCTACATTGCTAAGGAAAGTAGCATATGCTTTAGCCTTTGCAGAAGATGCAACTATTTTTGAACCGTGATCCAACCTTGATAGCGATACCATCACACATTGTGATGCCAACTTCAATATACTTATCTGGTGGTAGGAGCATGTCATACCCAGTTTTAAGAACAAAACCAGATGTACACCATATGTGTGCCCAGAAAGTCAAATCACGCATATAGCGACAAATTACAATAGTATCAAAAAACAATGCTTTATTACTTAACAAATAATAATATAATATTATCACTTACATAGAGACAAAGCTTGCATCAAAGTAGCAGAATCCTAAATTCTAATCTTCAAGTGAAGCCTCCAAACACCATAGAGAAGGTTGACTGGGGGTACGTACGTCTATCACTTCTCAGAAAACTCACTTGCTCTACCATCTGGTACCCATCCGGGATTTTTATCCAAGTAGTAAAAATAAACAAGCGTAAGTACATCTCATGCTCAACAAGAATAACATGGGGTTCATGAGGCTCAAAAGGTAGACACTGGTTTAACTGCAGTTAGCTTTTAATAAGTCATAATTTTAAGCAATTGAGTAGCAACAAGTTTATCATAAACCCATATAAACACACGATCAGGTAAACATGAATAATGAATAGCATAAACATAATTATCATTAGTGATTATCTATTTCATAAGGGTCTAAGGCCACTCGTGCCCGTAAGCACGGCTGATATACCAGTTTTACACTCTACAGAGGTTGTACACTTTCACCATGAGCCGTGATTTACCCTTTCGCCCGAAGTGATCAGCCTCTTGACCCACCACCAAGGAAGGTCGGCAGGGTTCACTATGAAGTCTTTTAAAAGTTCGTCTAACAAGTTAGGGCCGCTAGGTTTCCAATCGGCAAGGGGATATAGAGCCCCCTTTCAAAAGGCACACACACGTAGAAGTTCTCTTAAGAACAGAGGCCGTACTATACCCAGCTCGTCAAGCCCCCTTTTGCACCCGTTCGGGTAACCAATAACAAGCTAGAAAAGGTCCTCATACTTGACTAAAGCCAGAGCCATATAACACTTATGGTTGTACTGTAACTCCCGGATGATCGCTTACAGATAAGTTCTTAAGGAGAGGAATCTAGAGCATCACAAAAACTATGCTCTAGCCCCCTTGTTCCTTGTTGCTAAAAAGCATCTTTTAGTGTTTATTGCATATATCATTAGTCAAGTTACAAGATCATGGTTATTGTTTGAGCACTAACATCATACTACCCAATGCATAAATCCATAGGTTATAAGGTACAAGTTATAAAAGCTAGAAAATCCTTAATGGCAATCAAGGTAGACACATGTAGTATGATTTAAATGATTAATAGTGAATAGGACAACAATGATGATCCCATGCTATACTTGCCTTTTACTCTTGCTCACATTTTCCTCATACTTTACTTCTGGTCATCACCTTCTGATCTTCAGCGCTCACAAATGGTTCTCGTTCTACTCATAGCAAGCACCAAGCAAGGACAAAAATACAAGCAGACAAAACAAGAAAAACTAAGAACAATACACCAATCAAAGCAAAAGGCTTGAAAATAGCGTGCTAATAGAGAGGCTCGTTGTTATGATTAAAAAGAATCACCTACCTAGAGATTTATATGATAGAAACAAGAAAAACCTACGTGCTTCATTCATTTTATTTAAACAAAACATGTAAATATATTTTAGATAATTAAGTCAAATTATATTTGGATTATAAAACCCAGGGTAAAACTTAGTGTTGACACCGTTTTTGACACGTGTCAAAATGATCAGAGTGGGCTAATCGGCAGAAGGAAAGTTATTGTATTACGCTGGTAGAAGGGTGCCGATGAAGATTAGCTTGTGAGGATTGTTGCCGATGAATGGTGGTAACCGATGGAAAGGTTGTCGTTTGACTTAGACTCAGAGGCGTTGCTGACAAGATCAGAGATGTTATTGCCGATGCTGATGAAGGAAGATCTGAAGACTACTGCCGATGAAGCTTGTGATGACGAAAAGCATGCCGATGGAGAGGAGACCGATGGAAATTTCATCATAATTAAGGCGTACAAGGAAATAGATAGGTGTTGTTTTCCTTTTCTATATTTGTTAGAGTATGATTCATGTAAGGGTCACATTTTTCCTTAGATATGGACTCGGTGTTCTAGTCGTGTCTGGTTATGTTTCTTTAGATCAGGGTATAAATATAGACTGAGGGACAATGTAAAAGATATATCAATCAAAATATTAAACCAATTTTACTCCTATTTGCATCTACTTACTTTTCGGCGACTTCGTCAATTTGCATATTTTTCTTTTTACGAGTTCTCATCGATTTGACGAGCTGCATCGCTTCAGTGCGACCTTCAGCAATCCTCGAGTTCCGCGTGAGTACCTCTTGGCCGTGGCTTCCGGGCGTATCGCTGTTGTCAGGACCAAAGTATTCGAATTTTCATCCTTGTCGATTAACAGGTCAAATCGACTGGCACGCTTTGGATATCGGATTGGGTATTAGCCCTTTGTGTTTGCAGATCCACTTTTGCATCAACACATCTTTTGGCACGCCTGGTGGGACAAATCAACACGATCAATATGTTCAATCCTGAGATCGATTCGGGGAACGTCATCGTGATATCAGAAGATCTTAAGGAAGATCAGAAGCAGGCTATGGAAAAGGCTATAGAGGATTACAGGCAGCTTTGCCTGAAATCATTCAGCTTGAACAGGAGCGGAGAAGTCATACAAAAGCAAGAACTGCCGTTGCCTCGGCAGGTTACCTTTGACTCCAATCCTGGTAAACTTCAAGAGATGGTTAATTCTGCAGTAAATCATGCTTTGATTAACCACTCTAATGTGCTGTCCAATATTGTTCACAATACTGTGGTTTGAACTTTTAAAGAGGGACAAGTGCCACCACATTACGTTGGGCCAGCTTATCATCAACCAGAACCGGCATCGGTCAATGCTCCATCGGCTCCCTCAGCCGTTGTGGGTACAGAAGTTACTTCTCCTCCAGTCTCGGCATGTTTGTCTAATATTCAATCTACACCAATAAGATCAGATCCAGTACTTTCAGGAGGACGAGTTTAGCTCAATACAGATCTATCGGCATCAGCTATGTCAGGGCCTGTGTCTCAAAACAGCCAGATTCCTGCTAATTGGTGGGGATATGGTATGCCTCTGGAGTTGTCTGCCTTCAACTCTGGTTTACCTCAAGTGTTTGACGCAGTAGGAAAAGCTCCTGTATCATCGGCTATTTCACTGATGAATCAGGTACCTCAATATGCCACATCAACTACTGTGCAATCAACTTCAGGAGGTTTCTAGATGCCTTCGTTTCAAGCACCCAATATAAGTTCATCGGCAAGCCTACTGCCGATGCAGCAGAAGGCCCCTGCTATGAGTCAACCTGGGATGCAGTTCATGCCTCAAGCCGGTTATGCTAATTGTTATCCAACAATTTCAGCAAGTTACCAGCCATCAGCAAGCTTTGTACCGATGAGTTCTAATAATGGTTTTACAAGACAGTTACCTGTTCAGCATGCAGTTCAGCAGAATCAGCAAGTTACAAGAATTCAGCAAGGTCATATGCAAGCTGGTTTTCAGAATCAGACATCGGCAGCTCAACCGATGAATCCTTTCCAGCAGGTTAGTGGGCCACAAGTGGCGGCAAATATGCGCCACAAAGATATGTGGAGGGATATCAGCAGGCACCTCATGTAGAAATTCAGTCAGTTCGTCAGCAGGAGGCTGATGCTTTTTGGGCCGATAAGATAGCAGAAATCATGAGAGATCAGCTTGGGATAAAACCCAAAGTTAATACTTATTCTTATTGGACTCCATACCCTCCAGCATATGATTTAATTCCTCTCCTGAATCGGTACAAGGTACTAGATTTCACCAAATTTTCTAGACAAGATGATACATCAACGATGGAACACATCAATCGCTTCATTATTCAATGTGGAGAGGCAGCTAGCAGAGATGAATTAAGAGTTCGATAATTTTCATCATCTTTGTCTGGATCAGCATTCACGTGGTTCATATCATTGCCACCAAATTCTATTATTACTTGGGCTGATCTAGAAAAACAATTTCATAAGTATTTCTTTGCTGGAATCCATGAAAAGAAACTTACCGATTTAGTAAAATTGAGGCAACGTAATGATGAATCGGTAGAAAGCTTTGTGCAGAGGCTACGAGATGTAAAGAATAAGTGCTATAGCCTGGTGCTGGATGATCGGCAGCTTGCCGATCTGGCTTTTCAAGGGTTATTGCCACATCTCAAGGACAGGTATGCTTCTCAGGAGTTTGAAAGCCTAAGTCATCTTGTACAAAGGATCTCTGATCAAGACACTAGGGTTTTTGAGCCTAAAAAGAATTGGAGCAAAAAAGTATCATTTGTTGATGAGGTAGAAGATTCTAATTCTGATGAAGAACCAGTTATCGGCTTAGCTGAGTGGGTTAAGAATAAAAGGCCGATATCTTGTCCTTTTGGTCAGAAAGAGCCAGAGAAATTTACCTTTGATATCACCAAAGCTGACAAGATATTTGATCTTTTACTTCAAGAAGGTCAAATTAAGTTGTCACCTAATCATGTGATTCCATCAGCAGAAGAACTGAAGAAGATCATGTACTGCAAATGGCACAATGCAACTTCACACAGTACAAATGAGTGCAAGGTGTTCAGGCAGCAGTTGCAATCGGCTATCGAATCTGGGAGAATTAAGTTTGACAACTCCAAGACCCAGAAGCCGATGAAAATCGATCAGCATCCTTTTCCAGCAAATATGTTGGATGCCAAGGGTAAGACCAAGGTATTGACATCAGAGGCTGCTGAGAAGAATGCATCAGTGGATCCCCAACATCGGATAACTACCGATGACACAAAAGGCAAGGGTCTGCTGGGAGAAAGCAGTAGTTCCAAAAAACCTCCTTGACCTGGCATTGTGATTACTCATCGACGACAACAGGAAGGAAGGCAACAGGAGGGTTGGCGTCGGCGTAAGGACTGATATCGACAACAGCAAGAAGAGAGATGTCGGGAAGAGTGGCATCGGCATAAAGATCATTGGTGGTGCCCGTTTTTCATCCATTGCTGGGAAGAAGGCATTAAATTGCCAACTGTTGAAAATTGCCCTGAGTGCAATGGTTACTATGGGGCCAATCGACCAGAAAGGAGGTTTCAGCCTGGTAATCAGGGTTTATCTATCAATGAGCCAATCAGAGGCAGATCATCAGTACATGATCGGCTGGGGGGCAGACTTAGTGTACATGAAAGGCTTGGTAAGCGCGCTGGATATTTTCCAAGGAATCAAGAGGAGCTTGAGGAGATGATAAACGTAAGAGTTCCCGATGAAGAAATATTCTACAGGGACCCTAATATACGTCGTGGAGAATCAACCAGGACCTGTTATCAGCCAGTTTTGAAAACTAAGCTTCCTCGATGGTGCCCTGAGGGTATGACAAAGACACAAAAAAGGAGGATGCAGCGTGAGCATCAGGAGGACCTATACCGAGAGGAAAGCTCTTCCAATGAGAGGTCCGGACATCGGCAGTGGCAGGTGAAACACAAAGATAAGGGCACATCGACAGATGTTAATATGGTATTTATGTTGCCGATGGAGTTTTTGGCACTCTCTGATGATGAGGAAGAAGTTGTTCTCTCTGATCAAGTAGCTCAGCTGGCACTAGATCCAATGATGGTTGTTTTTGAGAAACCTACCGATGACGAGAGACAGCATCTCAAAGCTTTGTTTGTGAAAGGCAGGGTTGATGGGCAGCTTGTATCTAAGATACTTATCGACAGAGGAGCTGCGATTAATATTATGCCCTATGTAATGTATCAGAAACTTGGCAAAGGAGATCAAGACTTGACTAAAACCGATATGATGCTGAAAGATTTGAAGGCAATGTGTCACCAGCTAAAGGGGCAGTATGCATTGAATTGACCATCGGCAGCAAAACCTTGCCGACGACGTTCTTTGTTATCAATGGTAAAGGTGCATACAATCTGCTTCTAGGAAGGGACTGGATTCATACCAATTGTTGTGTTCCTTCCACAATGCATCAATGCCTCGCACAGTGGGTTGGGGATAAGATTGAGGTTGTCCCTGGTGATTCTTCTTATATCATTGCATCTCAGAATCAGATACTTATGAGCGAACCAAATGCATATCAGGAGAAGTTTGGGAGAAAGAGTTCCTCAGAGTTGCTGATTATGAAATTCCACCGATCCAAGCAGTCGGTTCTAAGGAGTTTTAATGGATAGGTTTGCCGATGATGGAAAATTAGGTCAGGGGTTCACATCGGCTGATGATTTAGTAGAGGTAGATATTGGTAATGGTGATAGGCCAAGGCCTACTTTTATTAGCGCTAAGTTAGATTTCAAGTGTAAGCAGCAAATAACCAATTTGTTAAAAGAATATAAAGATTGTTTTGCTTGGGATTATACTGAAATGCCTGGATTAGACCGATCGATAGTTGAACATCGGTTACCTATCAAATCTGGATTTCGGCCATATCAGCAGCCAGCGCGCCGATGCAACCCTAATATACTTCCTGACATTAAGGCTGAAATAACTAAATTGATTGAGGCAAAGTTTATTCAGTAGTGTCGATATGCGGAGTGGATTTCTAATGTGGTTCCTGTTTATAAGAAAAACGGGAAACTTCATGTTTGTATTGATTTCAGGAACCTCAACAAAGCCACACCAATGGATGGCTATCCAATGTCTATTGCTGATTTGTTGATTGATGCTGCAGCCAGACATCAGATTATCAGCTTCATGGATGGTAATGCAGGTTACAATCAAATATTCATGGCTGAAGAGGATATTCCCAAGACTACTTTCAGATGTCCAGGTCATGTGGGGTTGTTTGAGTGGATAGTCATGACCTTCGGTTTGAAAAATGCCGGTGCTACTTATCAGAGAGCTATGAATTTTATTTTTCATGAGTACATCGGCACATTAATGGAAATCTACATTGATCATGTAGTGGTTAAGTCTGGGGATATCACAAAACATCTAGCCGATCTACGAAAGATACTAGAGTGCATGAGAAAGCATGGATTGAAGATGAATCCTAATAAATGTGCATTTGGTGTATTGGCAGGTCAATTCTTGGGTTTTATGGTGCATCAGAGGGGTATTGAAATCAGTAGGAAGTCTATTGATGCAATTAACAAGGTAGTTGCTCCTGTCAATAAAACTGAATTGCAATCTTTGATCGGCAAGATTAATTTCATTAGAAGATTCATATCTAATCTATCGGGCAAGATCAAGGCTTTCAGCCCGTTGCTTAAATTGAAGGCCGATCAGGAATTTGTATGGGGAGCTGAGCAGCAGTAGGCCCTAGATGAAATTAAGAAGTACTTAACAAACCCTCCAGTGCTAGTTCCACCCCAACAGAGGAAACCCTTCAGGTTGTATTTGTCAACTGATGATACTGTTATCGGCTTAGCTCTTATTCAAGAATTTGAAGGGAAAAAATGTGTTATTTATTATTTGAGCAGAAGATTGGTGGATGCTGAGACAAGGTATTCGGCCATCGAAAAATTATGTCTATGTCTATACTTTTCTTGTATTAAATTGAGGCATTATTTGCTATCGGCCGAATGTACTGTCATATGCAAAGATGACGTGGTCAAATATATGCTGTCGATGCCGATATTAAGTGGTAGGATCGGCAAGTGGATTTTAGCATTGTCAGAATTTGACCTACGTTACGAATCGGCTAAGGCAGTTAAAGGGTAGGTTATGGCTGATTTTGTCACTCAGCATTGCAGTACAGTGGACTCTCTGGAAGTTGCTCCTTGGACACTTTTCTTCGATGGGTCTGTGTGTGGTGAAGGAGCAGGTATCGACATTGTGTTGATTTCACCTCAAGAAAGGAAGTATGAGTTTTCGTTGCCAATTGTTGCTACATCGACAAACAATCAGGCTGAGTATCAAGCTTTGATAAAAGGATTGGAATTACTTAGGGAGATACGTGCCGATGCTGTCAAAATCTTTGGTGATTCTATGCTGGTTATAAATCAATTAGCTGGGATTTATGAATGCCGAAGTGAAGTGTTGATCTCATATCATGAGAGATGTTTGCAATTATTGAAAGAGTTTAAAGATTTTCGTCTTGAACATATCTCTCGATTGCATAATGAAGAAGCTAATCGGCTAGCTCAGCATGCTTCAGGGTATCAGCCTGTCCAGGAGGTGCTGACATCGGCAGTTGATACCGATGACTGGAGAAAGGAGATTATCGATTACTTAAGGGATCCATCTAAGAAGGTTGAAAGACGTATAAGATTTTAGGCCACTAAGTATGTGCTCCTTGATGATAAATTATATTATCGGACTATAGATGGAGATTTACTCAGATGTATTAGCGATGATGAATCGAAAAGCTTGATGGGTGAAATTCATGAAGGAGTGTGTGGGGCACATCAGTCGGCTTTCAAGATGAAGTGGATGATCAAAAGGAATGGATACTATTGGCCGACTATTCTTGAAGATTGCTTTAAATATTTTAAAGGATGTCAGGGGTGTCAGAAGTTCGGTAATATTCAAAGAGCGCCTGCATCGGCTATGAATCCTATAATTTAACCTTGGCCGTTCCGGGGATGGGCTATCGATCTCATCGGTCATATTTATCCACCATCGAGCAAAGGACATAAATTTATTCTTGTTGCTACCGATTATTTCACAAAATGGGTTGAAGCAGTTCCTTTGAAAAAGGTGACATCGGCTAGTATGATCGATTTTGTGAAAGAGCATATTGTTTACCGATTTGGTATTCCTCAAACTATCACTACCGATCAGGGTACTATGTTTACATCGGGAGAATTTGATGAGTTTGCTATTGGTATGGGGATTAAAGTTTTGAATTCCTCTCCCTATTATGCTCAAGCTAATGGTCAGGCTGAGGCTTCTAACAAAGGAATTATCAAACTCATTAAGCACAAAATTAAAGAAAATCCTAAGCGGTGGCATACAGTATTGAATGAGGCCCTGTGGTCATATCGGATGGCATGTCATGGTGCAATCAAAGTAACGCCTTATCAGTTAGTATACGGCCACGATGCAGTATTGCCTTGGGAAATTAAAATTGGCTCTAGGTGGATATTTTCTCAAGATCAACTGACAGCCGATGACTATGATACTCTTATGAAAGACGAGTTAGAAGATGTGGCAGGTCATCGGTTGAAGGCTTTAGTTAGCATCGAAGAAAATAAGAAAAGGGTAGCCAGATGGTATGACAAGAAGGTGAAGGTAAAGGAGTTTGCCGATGGAGATCTGGTTTGGAAGTTGATTTTACCGATTGGGACTAAAAGTTCAAAGTTTGGCAAGTGGTCTCCTAATTGGGAGGGTCCATATCGGATAAACCAATCTGTTCCTAGCAACGCAAATATTCTAGAAACCCTCAAAGGGGTTGTATTTACCAGAGCATTAAACAGAAAATATTTAAAGAAATATTACCCTAGTATCTGGATGGATGCATAAAAGCATAAGTACCGATAACAGTCCTATCGGCCAGAATCATACAAGGGTATCAGTGTTTCATAGAGCGCCGATGCAATAAACAGGGTTTACAAATTTAGTAAAGATTGGATGGCCGATATCACACGCAGGCGAATCTGATCGGCTTCCTTTATCTCTTTGATATCTTCGTCGGCAGCACCCTCCAGTGGCTTAAGTTTTTTCTTTATTGCCAGGGCTTTGCGAGCTTGGATGTCTCTTTCTTGCTGAAGAGCCTTGATAGCATCGGGTAACTGGTTTTCTTCCTGCCTGGCATGAGTTAGAGCTGCCTCGACTTCTTTCAGTTCAGCCAGTAGAGCCATTCTCTTTGCCGATAAGTCCGAGATTTTCTGCTTAAGTTCGGCACCCGAAGTCTGCAAACTACCGATGTTCTTGTGCTTCTCATCGGTGGTCTGTTTCAATTGTAGCATCTCTTCTTTAAGCTGAGCCTGAGCAGTTCTATCGGCAATGCGTTGAGCAGCCCTCTGATATTGGAGTTGTCGGCTTTCTAAGTGGGCTGCTGGGAAGAGTGCCTCTTTGATGTTGGCAGGGACCTGGCCACGGATTGTTTTGAAGATCGCTTTTGCAGGGTCCGAATCATCCACCAACTGGGCGGTATCTTGCTGCAGCAAGTTCAGTAGAGCCTCCAGCTTGGACTTGACTTCTACCGATATTGCCCCCAGTGCAAGTGAAGAGCTTGCCTCCTCTCCGTCATCGTCAGAAACGTCGATGGCAAAGGAGAATAGACTGTCTGGGGAGTCTTGTTCCTGAAAGAAGAAAAGGGGTCAGTTGAGGACAAGTATGAATATTATAAATCGGCTAGGTCAGTCGGCTTACTTGCTTCAAGGTAATTTCTTGTCTTTGACTGGAGGAAGCAACCTGGAGTGTGCCATGTGAAGGATCGGCTGAGCTTGCCGATGGGATATCTTCAGCTTCAGGACTAACTGGTGCTAAGATTGATGGCAATTCCTCCGTGATTTCATCAATAGTTGGTCCTTGGGATACGACAGCCGATGATGTGCCCTGTGCAGGAGGATCGACTGCTTGCTTAGTTGCATCGGCCGATTCTGGTTGGCTCGGAGGTGCTGGATCAGATGTTGGGATTGATACGGACTTCTTCCATTTTGGCTGTGCCTCAGTATCTGTTGAAGCTTTGCGCTTTGTTTGGGCCTCAGCAATGGTTGGCTGGGGGCATCGGCACTTGTTGGTTGTGAAGGTTGGACATCTGGTACACTTGCTGATGTACCCATTTGTTGCTGTAAAAACGGGTGTAAGATATGATTTTTAACAGATTAAATATAAAGTTGAAGGATTACCTCTGAAGGTTTGTCAGAGATGGTAGTGCTTGATGCCAGAGGAGTTGCCGATAATGATCCAGCAGTAGTTCTTACATCCTAAAAATTAGTGTTAGTACAGTCTGAGATTGGCGTGAGTTGGGATAAACAGGGTTGTTACCTTGAATGCTTTTATCAGGGTCGCAGTGGCAGTCGATGGAGTGGCTCTAGCCTTAGCCAGTTTTGGCTTGGTAGTGATTTTCTTGGCACGGGTTCTTTGATGAGTCAGAGCACCCAGGGTAGGGGCGTTGTAGCTGATCGGTGATATTGGGGAGACAGGTCGAAGGTCAATGGGTCTCCCACTCCTGCTTATGGATGGTGCTGGGTCATCGACCTGTCACAAGAAAGTTAGTTGCCGATATATAAAAGAAAAAAAAGAAGGGTGTTAAAAGAAACTTACTGCGTCATCAGGAATGACATGCTCGGGGTCAATCATATGCTGATATGTATGAACGGATGTTGCAAATAATTGTCCCTCCCACTATTGCCACCATAGCTTATATGATTCAGTGATAAAAGAGGCTGGCATCCAGGTGGATAGATCAACGTCTGTAGCATCGACATTAGGAGAGAGTCGCACTACCTTGCTCCAGTCTGACCCGCTGGTGATTGTTTCTCTCGGCTTAATCACATCGGCAAAGCAGAGTTTGATTGGCAGCTATCCAAAGGCCAATTGACGTGATACTGCCGATGGATTGTAGAATTCATAGGTGGTGTTGGTGTTCTTCCCACTGCCGAATGTATTCACTGGGATTGCCTGGGGAGTAATGATGGCCATCATAAGTTCATCATCCTTGTTCAAAGCATCATCGGCAAAATTGAAGAGAAGGGGGAATCTGGCTTCTTTGTCGATACAGGGCATCCAGGCCCGATGATCACGGGAGAGACCGTTGTAAAAGTTTTGGAAAAATCAGCCAATCTGGTCTTCGTTGGCCTCTGTCCCAGGGAGAACTATTATGGCTTCACCAAAATTGAGGGGTGGGCGTGTTGCCGATTCTTCATCTCCAAGTTCGTAGTCTTCAGCGATATCTCGCGGGAATTGCTGGGCAAAGAAGTCCCATTGCAAGCGTTTGTGCATGTGGGCATTCAGCCACATGTTGATGAACCACCACGGGCCTCCTAAGTTGCCGATGGGTTCACCAAGCATAAGCTTCTGAGACACTTGATGTAAAAGGTGATAAGTGGAGCTCAGAAGATATCGGCCAAGAGGGAACCTTACACCGTTGGCCAGTAGTTCAGCTGCGGGGAGGTAAGCATTGGTTGGCCCTACCGATCGACCATAGAAAATGAATTTTTCTAACCACATGTTCAGGAATGTGGCATGTTCCCTCTGACCAACTGTCTCGGTCTTCCTGTATTCTTGGATATACCCTGTCCAACCACCGATGTTACGGGTATTCACCCTGTACTCAGATTTTCTGCCATAAACGGAGGCATCATCGGCAGTTGAAATATCTAAGCTGGTGAGCATGTATACATCAGCAAGAGTGGGAGTAGCTAGGCCGTGTCCAAACATGAAGGTATTTGTTATGTCTGACCAGAAATAAGCGACAGCAATCATCATCGACTCATTCTTTTGCATATCGGCAATGGACAGTTTGATGCATTGGTCTAGTTTTCGCTCTGCCCAGTACACTTGCATCGACCCGTTTACCCTCAGATACCAATCTTTCCACCCCTTGGTGGTTTTAGGCCAAGATCGGAAGGTATCCTTCCATAAATTTAAAGAGAAATTCTGGGCTCTGAAGGAAATTCTGTTAGTCTCTGCATTGATCAAATCGGTTGGATCTGGGTCACCCATTGGGCCTAGACATTGGATGTGCGACTGATTGGTTGGGATAACTAACTTGTTGCATAGTTCCTAAGTTTGGAGGATCAAAAGAACAGAGGAAAAGAGAAAAAAAAATCACCAACTATATGAACTTGCAAGGGCAAAAGGAATCGCAGTAAAAAGGGATGAAGGTGAAACAAACCGCAGGGATGTCGAAGTTGATTGCCATTGTTTTGAGAAGGATGGAGGCGCAGCTGGAGACTCGAGGTTGCCGCTGAGGAAAGTTCTTGCTGGTTGAGGTCGCACGGTTGTTCGTCGGGGTCGCCGCCGGAGAGAGAAGATGTTGAAGGTTGGAGTCTAAGGGTAGAAGACGAGCATTTGGGAGAGATGTATTTATAGGCCGATTGGAATGGGGGCATTCTGGACTTATCTCTCTGTCGCGCGCATGTAGGTCGAGGTGGTTCAGATGGATATGGTAACTGTTCGCACGATAATCAAGGGATTGTGCAGGTGGTTTGATGGCAAGCAATCATGACTCGGAAGAAATCTCGGTATACAGGATATTCTAATTCCAAGATCAGCAGCGGTACTGTGTTAGGTTCTTGCCGATGGACTATTGCTTTTGTATCTTAACCATAATCAGAACGAGAGTGATTGAAGATTGTGCGATATTTACTAAGACGCGTGAATCAGGGCTGGATTCGATTGGATTTGGTAACAGATTATGTCATGCTTGGAGGATGAGCTAGATAATTGGGTAAAGGCAATCGTTGTCTGGAGTAAATTTCGGAACATTAATGATTTTATACTCCGAAATTGGGGGGCATGTGTTGACACTGTTTTTGGCACGTGTCAAAATGATCAGAGTGGGCTAATCGGCAGAAGGAAAGTTATTGTATTACGCTGGTAGAAGGGTGCCGATGAAGATTAGCTTGTGAGGATTGTTGCCGATGAATGGTGGTAACCAATGGAAAGGTTGTCGTTTGACTTAGACTCAGAGGCGTTGCTGACAAGATCGGAGATGTTATTGCCGATGCTGATGAAGGAAGATCTGAAGACTACTGCCGATGAAGCTTATGATGACGAAAAGCATGCCGATGGAGAGGAAACCGATGGAAATTTCATCGTAATTAAGGCGTACAAGGAAATAGATAGGTGTTGTTTTCCTTTTCTATATTTGTTAGAGTATGATTCATGTAAGAGTCACATTTTTCCTTAGATATGGACTCGGTGTCCTAGTCGTGTCTGGTTATGTTTCTTCAGATCACGGTATAAATATAGACGGAGGGACAATGTAAGAGATATATCAATCAAAATATCAAACCAATTTTACTCCTATTTGCATCTACTTACTTTTCGGTGACTTCGTCAATTTGCATATTTTTCTTTTTACGAGTTCTCATCGATTTGACGAGCTGCATCGCTTCTGTGTGACCTTCGGCAATCCTCGAGTTCTGCGTGAGTACCTCTTGGCCGTGGCTTTCGGGCGTATCGCTGTTGTCAGGACCAAAGTACTCGAATTTTCATCCTTGTCGATTAACAGGTCAAATCGACTGGCACGCTTTGAATATCGGATTGGGTATTAGCCCTTTGTGTTTACAGATCCACTTTTGCATCAACACTTAGTCATATTTATTTATTGTTGTATTAATTAAGCAAGTTAACTTTGCAAAATATAAATTTATGCGAGCATCTAATCCAATTTATATAATTGGTTCTAACTAAGCAAATTATAATTATTGAAAACATATTTAAGTTGGCCTTAATCAAGTTAATAAGTATGTATAAATGATCTGGCCGTTGTTGGTATTTATTAACGAGAACAGAAAAGATCCGCAAGCGCACGGATACCGTTGTAGCTTTCACCTGGAGGGTTTTAAATATCGTATCCACAGGGAAACGTGTAAGTTAACTACGTGTTCTAACTTAACCAGAAAAGGTGATTGAGTTGGAAATATAAATAAGGTGGGAACAACTAAAGTGAAAACAAGACTAAAATGTAAGAGAGGATCAATCTAGTATGGGGTCGATAGTAGTAGTATAGAGAGGATAACTCGATCAGGGTTTTCTACTTCTAACTTGGGTAGTCCACATCTTCTACTATTCAACTAGGGAATTACTATGGAAGACCGCAAACAGAGTATGAATCTGCCATGTAATTATATATCCTGCTAGGCCTACAGACGGGAGGTGGACTACAGAGGACTCAACAAAGCTGTCACCTTCGTGATCTACCACCGATCCGGAATATAGGGTGCATCTACGAGTAACCCTAGTCTAAGCGCCACACTTACACTATGAATTATACTCTAACCTAGTCGACTAGATTAAAGCGCTCAAAAGAGACTCGCAAACCAGAAGAATAATATAAACATGAATCTTACTTGAATCAGAAGTTGATTGCCAGAGCCTGAGCCATCTCAGGAGCAAGCCCACGTAGAGCTCGATCCTGCCGAACTACAAGTTGTTGAAGAGGCACCGATAGGCCAGCACCTCCTCCGAACTCCTCCCTCACTCTCCATCTCTCTACTATCTAGAAGACTAGATCTATTCTAACTTGGGAGTTGAGAGGACATCCATTCAAGGGACACCTCTTTTCCCCAAACCCTAGCTTTTCTCTTAAAGGTGATTATGATGATGGATTGAATGAATTCCCCCCGAAGGGGGGTCTGGGGCCTCGTTTATATAGCCCAGAGCATGGAACCGTGGCCCTTGGATCAAACCGACCTTCACGTGGGGTTAGGATGCATCCTTGGAGGCGATTGAAGTAGCTTGCAAAGGAAGGAGACGAGGGGCGGCGGCTAGGGGCCGGTCGGCCTAGGGTTGAGGCCGGTCGGCCCCACCTGGCGGCGCCTCGTGGTGGCCCTCCTCGTGGAGTCCTCTGGTGTCCTCTAGAAGCTTCTTGCGTATTCGTGACATGGAGATTAGGCCGATTGACATGGGTTCCTTCTCATGGAAGGTATCAATTCCTGAATTATTCTAATAACCCCCTGCAAAATATAGATTCACCAAAACTCATGGAATTTCGTTAGTTGACACCCTAAACCTATGTTGGTGATCATTTATTAGCCCTTTATATATTTATTTTAACCCTTTATTATGGTAGATAACCATCATCAACAACTCCCCCAAGCTTACCTTTTGCTAGTCCCTTAGCAAATATTCATAATGGATCAGGAGTTGCTACAATGCTTTCACGCCTCAAAAGTACACATGCGTTCAAACAAGAATTTTCCTCCGGATTAGGTCTAACCACTTTAACCTTCAGACTTACCCATATTACCTTTAACTATGGAGCTTATTAGCTTTCACTTGGGTCTTGAGCAGTCAAAAAGTAGAACAATCAAATCAAGCACTATGTCTCAAGCTCTTCATTCAACTATTATTCCGGAGTTTTGCAAGATTTTTAAAATAAAACTCAAAGTATCTTTTTGTATGACTCTCTCAAATCTCTCAATACATGTGGTATTTCTGGATCCTCTCCAAGGCAAAGTGAGATTTGCCTTCTCTCATCCTACATCTAATGCTTTATCTGGAGCTTATAGGTATGGAGACAGCGTGTACATACTTGCAAAGCATATTTTGTAAAGTCAAACAGTGGATCCAGAGAAACGAGGCATACGATCAAATCAAGAAGTGCATGTGTATGGATCAAGGAGTGGTTTATTTATGATGAAGGTGATAGTGGATCTAATTCTACTTTTGCTCCTTTGAAAGAGATTTTGATCTCTCTTTGAATAATTGAAGAACTTAGACTAAGATATATTTTGGGCTATAGTTTTTTTAGAGAGGCGGGCATCTAAGTACCCATTGTTTTGGTAGGACACTTGTCCATGTTTTACTCTCTATATATTTCTCTTTCTTCTTTTTTTTATAAATATATAAGCCCAGAACATTCTTGTCTATAATGAAAGATTGAGAGATAATAATAACCTAGAGCAACAATAACTGGGGCTTATGAAATGTATGGATAGGTGACAAAAATCCTATAAAACATGTGAGTGATGTTCTCTCCCAGTGTAGGAGAAAAATATATTTGGTGGATCTAAAGGCATGTTGTTGCGTACTTCTAGAGTAGAAGCAGCATATTTGAGTGGAGTGTACGTGATCTTAATTTTAAAAGTATGACAAGCCTCTAAGGGTCAACAGAGCTCAACAATGCTCAATGCAAGTACAAGTAGTAAAAAGAATGAATGGAGTTTTCTATCCTATGTATGGCTGTGGTAGGAATTTTAAGCTTTGTCATACAAGTACTCATCATGGTATTTTAAGATTTCAAAAGATAAAATTCTTCAGAACTCTAGCATCAGTAGGAGCAAGATAAATAGCAGCTCAAACTTTCTCATATCATACTCCTCAACTACCTAGATTTAGATCCAGCATTTGCAACCCACAAGTTTCAAGCTCAGAGTTTATCTTTAGATCAAGACAGTTCTACCCAAAACTCGGGAGAATTCATGTTTGAAAACTAGGCACTTGAAAGGAATTACGACAGAGCAACTATTCATCATTTTCATAACAGAGATTATTCTGAGTGCTCTCTATTCATAAACTAATTCAAGCAAACTTGATACACTCTAACTAACACACATTATTACAAAATAGCAGAATATAAAACAAATACTCGACTAGATAAGGTAGACACAATAAAGATCCATAAATATTAAAAAGTATGTCTCCTGACCATAATTATGTAAGTGTGAACCTTCATGTGCTCACTATTTTTTTTCTTTCTTTTTGAATTTATTTATAGAAAGAAAACTTTAAGGGGTAAGGATACTTACCTGGAATACACGGGGGTGCCTTCCCCCAAGCTAAATGTTGACGTAGTCGTTCGATCTTGCAATGTAGCAGACTGGCAGTGGAGATGTACGTCTTCTGTCAGAAATTGATTGATGTTGATGACTGATGAGAAAGTGCTCCAACAATGGATAGAGCATCCACTTGCTTGTCAGCTCTTTTTGGTCCTTCAAATCCTGTGAAACTCAAATAGACAACAAAACTTGTAGAACATGTTAAGCGTTAGTGGTTTGGCCACTTAAGCCTCAGTTGTCCAAAGCTTTTCTTCTAGGCAGAGTTTCAGTGGGATTTCTTTCTCAATATTTTTGTATTTTTATATTTTCTATGATGCAAAAGAAAATGCAATAGGATGAATGCATGCATATTTATTTTTATTTTTATGCCACTACGGTGAATATTCCTATGGGTTTTTTACACACCACAAAATTATCCACATGGGGCTTTAGGATTTATGATGCAGCAAATAATATATATATATATGTTATAATGCAATGCTAATGCAGAAAAGTAAATATGCTAAATGAAAATGATTATGTAGAAAAGATAAATATGGATAACTACCGATTTTACCTCCCGACGAGGGTTCATTGTTTTAAGTCCTCTGAACAGGACTTCTCATCATGTTCATTCCTTAGGTGAATCATCTGGTCTCAGAGGTGGAGACCTTGATAACTGCACCTCTTGATATGGTGTTACCTATGTTCTTCATTCGTCCAGCAGCCGTTTGAAATGAAGCATTAATTGTGGAAGTTGACAGCATCTTGCTCAGTGTGCATGTTCTTATAGATCCAGGACCTTCACTTTGTAGAATTTGGGAGAGTTGACAAACTCATCCATGTTTTGTTCAAAGTGCGTCCTGCTCATAAAGACAAGGTAGAGATCAAGTGCATGGGCTCTGTTGGTGGAAAAACACCAACAAAACCAAAAGTTTTATTCGTTCTTCTCTAACCTTAGGCATGGTGAACAAGATAAAGTTGATGTTATAGGTGATAAGATCAGAAGATGAGCATGATTGTGAATATGCAATATTTTTAGCTCATTTAGTTAAGACAGTGAGATCAAGAGAGTGAAGCTAAGAACAAATATTAAAGAACTGAACATGTTAAGTTGATCAGGTTGGATCAAGCGAAGTTGTAACTTAAACATGTTTGGTTCTTCATTTATGTGCATACCAGGATCGAGAAAAGCTTTTTGAATAGTGATTATGTACCTCAAGATATTACTTTTGTCATTGAAGAGTGATGGTACTGAACCACCCTGTGGAAGCTTCTCTTGCCCAGCTGGTTCTGCTCATGAATGGCTTGTCTTCACCATCTTTTTGTTCTCCTGATCTTGACATTCTTGTCGGTCCTTGTGCTCTCCTCATTGTCTTGAGAATTTCTCCATGATGGTCTTTGTCTTGAAGGGGCTTGGTGGAGATTTGTTCACCTTCTTTCATGGAGTGAGTGCTTTGATTATAGATCTTGTTTCGTGGCACTCATCTTCTTGTTCCATGGATCTCTTCATGATGCGTGAGCTGTGTTTCGCTTGTGTTTGTTATTCCTTTGATCTTTTTGCTCCAGACCTGGAAAGGTTAGTGACAAGAGTACCCGAAGGAATATTTTTACAATTATATCTCTATGCTCGTTTCATAAGGGCAGCATAGCAGAAAGGTGAATACTCATGTTAGGATCTAAACAGTGCTTGTTTTAGGACACTAAGCTTGTCCTTAGGAAACCTTCAAAATGTGTTTTGGTGAAGTAGGTTCCCCTCCAACACCAACCTTAAGAGCACAACGAGATCTGCAATATTTATGATAAACATATGCATCTACAACCACCCTTTTGAAATTTTTATAAACAGAAAGAGTGAGGGGGTTGGAGATCTCGAATGTGGGGAGGTTGAAGAGACCAATTGAATTGGGAGATGTCTCATATGAACATGGAGTTAATAAGGTGGTTATGGAATAGATTCCATGCTCATTGATGTCATCTTTGTCTCCAATCTGAATATTTAGAATTTCACTTGGATTGGTGACTCTTGAATTGGCCTCGTCTAGGGCTTCCTCCATAGATGGATAAGTATCGTCCTCAAAGTCAAAGGGAGTTAAAAACTCACCATTTGAGTTTGAGCCAATATTAGATTCTATTAAGGCTTCTTCCTTGTCCATCCATTCTACACATTCCTACCAATGTCGTAGCATCTCTTCGTCATCCATGTGGTCATTATGAGTCCTATGGTTTGGTTGTCTTAATAGATTTCTAGGATCATCATGAGATTTAGGAGGGAGAGCATACAAGGGATCATCAGGGTCAAGGATGGATTGAAAAATGGGTTGAGGTAAGTCATCTGATGTGGGCATAGAAGGGGATAAGATAGAATAATTTCCAAAATTGCTTGGCTCTCCTTCTATGGCATCGCTAGACATGCCATCCTTGCATTTCTTCCAATGTGCTCTATGGGGGAAAGGTAGTTGAGAACACTTTTTTTCTAGATGCCATTCTATTTTTATATTGATCTACCAGCATCTTACAAAACTAGAAGTCTAAGCTATCATCATTACGTTGGGGTATTGATGTCTTAGGATTGACAACTGAACCTCGGGATTGAAGTGGTTGTGACTTAGCTATCAAAACTTCCTCTTTTTGTTCAGGAGAGAACTCCTTCTTTTTCTTGGGGGCTTAAAATGAATTTTAGTCCAGCGAGTGGCTTGACTAGTAATTTTTTTAAGCATGACCCTTGCTTCACTTGTAAGCAAATGAAGAAAAGCTCCTCCAGAGGATAAATCAAGAAATTCCCTAGAATCCTTGCTAAGACCTTCATAAAAATGTTGAAAAAGTATTGGGTCTGGAATAGCAAGGTCCGGGCCAATGAGGGTATGGTCAATAAAGCGATCCCATGATTCGGCAAGAGATTCTTCTTCTAGTTGTCTAAAAGTTAGAACCTCCTTCCATAGGTCATTCACTTTGGAGATGGGAAAGAATTTTGATAGAAATTCATTGCATAGTGTCTTCCAATCTCCTTGCGCACGTTCTACATTGAGTTTATACCAATGTTTAGCTTTTCCCGTTAAAGAGAATGGAAATAGCTTCCATTGGATGGTCTCATCGGACATGCCCTTTATGCGAATGAGGTCACAGATCCGCTTAAACTCTCGTAGGTGCGAATATGGGTTTTCCTCAATTTCCCCCATGAAGGGTTTTTTCTGAACAAATTCTATGAAATCCGGGCTTATCTCAAAACCAGATGCTGTGATAGGCTCAGAATGTTCTGGTGGTCTAAGGTGTGTGCCCATAGGGTTAGCATATTGATAGATAGGAGTGTTATTATCCATGCTAACAAAAGATGAAAGGAAAAAGAATAGAAGGGATGAGGTGAAGGATAAAAAGAAAGAAGGTATGAGAAAAGATTTTTTTCTTTTTAGAAAACAAAAGGGTAAAGTTAAGAAAAGAGAGATTTTTTTCTTTTATGTATATGTATATTTATTTATTTTTGTTTTTGAAAAAGGTTAGGCTAGGTTCGTAGTCAATTCAGCAACCGTTTCCCCGGCAACGGCGCTAGAAAGCTTGTAGGTATTTATTAACGCGAACAGAAAAGATTCGCAAGCGCACGGATACCGTTGTAGCTTTCACCCGGAGGGTTTTAAATATTGTATCCATAGGGAAACGTGTAAGTTAACTATGTGTTCTAACTTAACCAAAAAAGGTGAATGAGTTGGAAATATAAATAAGGTGGGAACAACTAAAGTGAAAACAAGGCTAAAACGTAAGAGAGGATCAATCTAGTATGGGGTCGATAGTAGTAGTATAGAGAGGATAACTCGATCAGGGTTTTCTACTTCTAACTTGGGCAGTCCACATCTTCTACTATTCAACTAGGGAATTACTATGGAAGACCGCAAACAGAGTACGAATCTACCACGTAATTATATATCCTGCTAGGCCTACAAACGGGAGGTGGACCACAGAGGACTCAACGAAGCTGTCACCTTCGTGATCTACCACCGATCTAGAATATAGGGTGCATCTACGAGTAACCCTAGTCTAAGCGCCACGCTTACACTATGAATTATACTCTAACCTAGTCGACTAGATTAAAGCGCTCAAAAGAGACTCGCAAACCAGAAGAATAATATAAACATGAATCTTACTTGAATCAGAAGTTGATTGCTAGGGCCTGAGCCATCTCAGGAGCAAGCCCACGTAGAGCTCGATCCTGCCAAAGTACAAGTTGTTGAAGAGGCACCGACAGGCTAGCACCTCCTCCAAACTCCTCCCTCGCTCTCCATCTCTCTACTATCTAGAAGACTAGATCTATTCTAACTTGGGAGTTGAGAGGACATCCATTCGAGGGACACCTCTTTTCCCCAAACCCTAGCTTTTCTCTTAAAGGTGATTATGATGATGGATTGAATGAATTCCCCCCGGAGGGGGGTCTGGGGCCTCGTTTATATAGCCCAGAGCATGGAACCGTGGCCCTTGGATCAAACCGACCTTCACATGGGGTTAGGATGCATCCTTGGAGGCGGTTGAAGTAGCTTGCAAAGGAAGGAGCCGAGGGGCGGCGGCCAGGGGCCGGTTGGCCCCACCTGGCGGCGCCTCGTGGTGGCCCTCCTCGTGGAGTCCTCTGGTGTCCTCTAGAAGCTTCTTGCGTATTCGTGACATGGAGATTAGGCCGATTGACGTGGGTTCCTTCTCATGGAAGATATCAATTCCTGAATTATTCTGATAACCCCCTGCAAAATATAGATTCACCAAAACTCATGGAATTTCGTTAGTTGACACCCTAAACCTATGTTGGTGATCATTTATTAGCCCTTTATATATTTATTTTAACCCTTTATTATGGTAGATAACCATCATCAACAGCCGTGTGAAAACCTTAAGTTGCTTTTAATTTTGAAACCAGTTACGTACCCATTAATCACATTAATATTTAATTATGAACACATAAACATGTGACGTGATAAGCGGCGCTGACAGGCCATAAGATCAAAGCGATATGAAACTAACACAGCAAATGAACTAAAACAGAGCTAAAACAGATAAGATATGAATTGGACAACCTCTCTTGAAAAATTGTCAAAAACCCCCAATTCGAGAGAGTGTTTTTAAATCTAGTGGTCAAGCTTTGAAATTTTGGGAAAAAAAATCATGGACACATTCACATCAACCTTGGGAAGGTTTGTGCAAAATTTTAGCTCATTTGGAGGCTTCATTTGATTGAGTTTTGTCTTTTTTTTCTTTGGTTCAGCCTGATGAAATCTAGGAAAAACAGGCTGGACCAGGTTTTGTTGGCATATATGCCTGATCGGGTTTTAAAAACGGCCTAGCTGGGTTCGAAAATAGCCTAGCCGGGTTAGCATATAGGCTAGGTTAGGTTTCAATATAGGCCTAGCCGGGTTTCTCATAAAAAAATCCCTTTTGCCTCATTTCTTGTCCATGTAGCTTCCACAGTGTTTTTTAGCCATCTCTGATTAACTGTAAGGCCATCTTATCTTGTTGGCATGTGTGATCTAGATTTGAAGAAGAGGTTGATTGGGATATAGGTTATTTCTAAAAAAAGAATTTTGATTGTCTCCCATTCACCACCCCCTCTGGTCGCCATCTCGGTCCTTCATAAGGCCTTCAATAAATTCATGCCCCCCCTCAAGCAGATCCATCTCCGCCTCTCTTCGCCCGCTTTTGCACAATAGGCTTCGGCGTCATTGTCGGTCTAGCTGGGTTGGCATATTGGCTCTTTAATATTATATTAGATATAGATATAGATATAGATATAGATATAGATATAGATATAGATATAGATATAGATATAGATATAGATATAGATATAGATGGGCGGTTGGTCTTCCCTAGAGAGTCCATCTCATTCTACAAATGAGGTTCGGCCATATTAATTTTCCTATAACATCCAAAGTCCAAACCAAGATATGGTTTCCAATCCAATACAACCAATTACGTTGAGAGTCCATCTGATTATACAATGGGTAGGATGCTTCGTTCTCAATCTCAATTTCTATTATTATGACCATTACAGAAGCAACTTCCTGTCGCATGAATAGGAAAATAATTAGGATTAGAATTTTATACTAATATCATCGTTGCATATAATATCATCTCTTCTTGTATGTTGAGAACTGAGAATAGTTGCTCACATTGCCGGATCTGATGAGATTTTTAATGCAGAGAGATGCACATAAATCAATTATTTCAGTGCTTGATCCACTAATAGAGGTGTAGAGCAATTCTCCATAAAACAACCATAATGATTCCCCGGGGCAGTCTAAAAAAACTGATGACTCGAGCATGCATTTTTTAATAAGGGGCCATGCAGATTGAGGTATGTAAGGGGGTGTTTGGGATGGCTCCGCTCCTGTTTTTGCAGCTCTGCTCCACCAACTCCATCATGGAGCAGCTCCACCGTGGAGTTTGCGGAGCATATGGTACTGTTTGGCACATAGCCTAGCTCCAGCTTCAGGAATGGGTTGTTTACATGCAAATGGTCCATTATGCCCTGATTGAAATTGCACTTGATATTTTTCTAGAAAAATAGAAAATAAATGAGAGAAAATTAAACAGAGGACATAATTGGAATACAAATAATTGTCCCATAAATTGGAAATGATAGAAAATTAAACAAAGGCCATAATTCGAATACGAATAATTGTTCATAGATAAGCACAACAACTATGAATCGAAGTGTGGGTTTATGTAGTAGACCTGGCTATATATTTGTTATACCTTCCTGGGATGTAAGTGTATGCTTGCTTTTACTAATTGAAATATGATGTTAAAATACTATAAATACAAATACTTTATTAAAAACATATATTACAAAAACATAATAATTAAAAACATTGACATCCATATATACATGCTGCGTATACATCCATGTATGTACTATACTCTAAGCTAGGCTTCGAATGCATTAACCTGACGCGTGCATGCCAGAGAAAAAAATATGGTCATTAGAATGTTCACGTAACCGTACGTGAACATGCATGCTAGAGAAAAAAAAATTATGGCCATTAGTGCGTGTACATGAGGTACGCTCACATAGGGAGAAAGCAAATCGGTTCGTGAGGTAGGCTCACAGAGGAGAAAGCAAATCGGTTTTGGAATTAATGAGTGGCAAGTGTTGATAATTTCTTTCCAACTCCATGAAAAGGTATAAAAGTCTAAATCCTTTAGTACCTCTTGAGGTGCTCTAAAAAAACGTGGAGTTAGCCTCAAATTCCACATTTTTCTTGGAGTAGAGTTTTTAGAGCTGAGAGTGTTTGGCAACGTAGAGCTGAACTAGAGCTGCAAAAACGGGAGCGGAGCAGTTCCAAACACCCCCTAACTCCAGCAACTTGTTGTGCACTGTGACTGAATGCATGCATCACCGATATCCTCGTGAGTTCAAATGTTTACCTCAGGAAAAGGGCTTATGGTCCCGTGGTAGGACTGTCTAGTGGGATGCTACCTACCAGGTCAAAACTTGGTGTCGCATTTTTTTGGAATTTTTCTAGAAAAATTAGGGCACACGCAGCACGCGTGCGCGTTCATCGGTACTACGCGTTTCCAGCGCACGCAATTGATTGTGAGTGTAGAGTGTGTGGGTTATATCTTTATGTTCGTCCAAGTTCAAGTTGTACCCAATAAAAAAATGTTTACCTCAGCCTTTCTAGAACTTTCCTAGACTACCAGAAGCTAAGTTTTTTTTGGCAAGCATAGATAAATCATATTTTCAGCATCATTGATGCCAGAGTTTTGATTTTCCGATAAAATGGAGAATTTGTGCAGTCATTATTCGTCCTCTCGTGTACATAGCAGTGATGATGTTTACAAGTTCAGAACTATAAAGTTCTTCCACTGGTTGGTTGGTTGGTCGTTAGTCTTCCTCACCGCATGGGCCTCCTTTACTATACCCAATCTGGTCCGCCACATGCAACACTGCATTTTGCGCAGTAGTGAGGACTGATCAAGATGCAAAGAATCGGTTGGAGGGCAACCATAGAATTGATAGATTCATCCTTACCTTTCCAATTTTCTATGAATAAAACAGAGTCAAATTCGATGGACGATGGCACGATAGCACCAAAGCAAATTGACATGAAACGAGAGGAGCAGCGCTTGCCGTTCACGAGCCAGCCGACATTAGAGGGGGTGTACAACTTTGGAGTTTGGACATAATAGAGATGGTTAGTTCTTAGTAACCGTCCCTATTGTGCACATATTAGAGACGAGTTTTTCTTAGAAACAGTCATTATTGTGCAAATATCAGAGACTGTGAATAACCTGTCACTAATGTTGTCCACATCATAGTCGTGAATTTAGAGACGCTTTATTTCCCGTCACTGATGTACATCCTGAACCGTCACTCATTTACTTTTCTGTCATAGTGGAGATGACGGGGTCGAGATCAGCGAGCAGCTGCAGCTCTGCAGCTGCACCATCTCTAGTAGCAGCCACTACTACATAATTAGTTTGTAGCAACGGCACATTTTTTTGGTAGGGGTGGCTCACTCTGCAGCCGCCCCAACAGTGCCCCCGCCGGGGTCCTACGAGCCCAGCCGCCCTTATAAATGGCATAGTAGGGGCGGCTGGTGATACGAGCCGCCCCTACAAATGGGTCGATTTGTTGGAGCGGCTCACTCACCAGCCGCCCCTACTATGCGATTTGTAGGGGCGGCTCACCAGCCGCCCCTACAAACGCCTGACGTGTAAATAGCTGCAACATCTTATTTCTCCTCGGGTCACTCACTCCAACCCGTGAAAAAAAGGTAGGGAGGCCTTGGGCACCTCAAAAAAATTGTTCTACGAAGGAGGGAGGTTTTGTTCTCATTTTCTTTGGTGGAGAGGTTGTAGAACGTAAGAAAATGCTATTTCAAACATTTTTTTGAAGTTTTAATGGCTGGTTAGTGAGTAATTAGAGTTTTACTTTTCTCTCTCTTCTATGGTGCTTGAGCCATATATGAAGCAAATTAGACCCTAGTTTTGAAGATACTAAGGTAAATTAGTTGGATGAATAAGGTTACACCCTTTATTAGTCGATCTTTGTTGATTTTAGTGGACTATTAGTAAAGTTTTATGGATGTGTCATGTAGATCTAGATCTAGATCTATGGTTTGGTTTTTTTATTTTTTTATTTTTTATAAATTTTTGTTTATCGAAATGGGACTAAGTTTGCATGAAGGTTAGTGGGTAAAATATTAATTGTTACTAATTGTTGTCTTTGAATTTGTTTATTGTAATCAAGAAATGTATATTTTTAATTCATTATGGACAAATAGGCCATTAATTAATTATTCGCTAGCAAGGTGTTTGATATGCATCATATCATTATATTTGCTAATAGGAACAATAATAATTATTTATTTCAATGAATTATTAATTTGATTCATGTATATACATTAATATATATCCGAATAATTAGTCCTTTAATATATTTTTTTATTGTGTTGTCGCAAAAGATGGAGTACAAAAAGTCTTGGATGTATGGTTCGTTAAGGTGGAAGCCAGGTTTTCGTGAGGAGGTGGATAAATTTATTGAAGCCACAAAGAACCATGCAATGATGTTGACACAGAATAAGGATTCAATTATTTGTCCGTGTCACGATTGCAAGAACCATATAGCGTGGAGAGATGTGGATATCATCAGATCACATTTGATTATGCGAGGATTTGTTGAGGATGGTTGTTGTTAACGACGACGATGATCCAGAAGACGACGACGAAACCCTAGAAACCTTGTCCCAATATTCAGTAGAGCTTGATGCACGAATGGATCCCGAGTTTGGCAATGAACAAGGTGATAATGCTGGTGGTTGGGATGGTAACGACGAAGGTGGTGCCAATAATGATGGCAGAGCACGTGTCAGGGATGAAGATGATTTTGATGATTTGGAGGACATGATTTGGGCCCTTGGACCAGAGATTTTACTAAAGAGCCTGAAAGGTCTAGAAAATCTGGAAAGAGTGAAAAAAGCATCGAAGGATACTATGTTTGGTGTTGACAAGGGTTGTCCAACACACTGGATAGTGCTACGTTTTGTGCTTGAGCTACTCATCCTGAAGGCTAAGTATCGCTGGTCAGACTGTAGTTTCAATGATCTATTGCGTCTCCTATCATGGTTGCTGCCACAGCCAAACTCAGTTCCCACCCACACATATCAAGCGAAGAAGGTTATAAGTCCATTGACAATGGGGGTTAAAAAAATCCATGCATGCCCCAACCACTGTATCCTTTTTCGTGACGACACGTTCAAGTCACTAGATAAATGTCCTAGGTGTGGGGCCAGTCGGTACAAGAACAACGACCTTTACGATGGGGATGAAGCCTTCACGGGGAACAAGAGGAAGAAGGGTGGGAAAAAGGTGATACAATATTCTCAACCCGCAGAGGACAATCCATTAGGCAATGATGCAAAGCAGAGAAGAATTTCTGCCTTGGTAATGTGGTACCTACCAGTGGTTGATCGCTTGCGGCGTATCTTCCTAAACCCTAAGGAAGTAATGTGATTGCACACCCGCCCGATGGTACTCAGTGGCAATGCTTCCATGACAAGCACAAAGAATTCAATGCTGACCCAAGGAATATACGGTTTGGCTTGAGCACCGATGGAATGAATCCCTTGAATGAGAGGAGCAGCGACCACAGCACATGGACAGTGATCTTGACCATGTACAACATCCCAACGTGGCTATGTCAGAAGAGAAAGTACATTCTCCTCAATATTCTCATTTTGGGTCCAAAACAAGCAGGCATTGATATAGATGTGTTTCTTGAGCCTTTGATGCAAGAAATGGAGAAGCTATGGAGGCATGGGGAGCCGATGTACGATGCATTCTGAAAGGAGGACTTCATATGTAGAGCCATGATCTTTGTTACTACCAATAATTACGTCGCATTGTTTGCTTTGTCTGGACAGATCAAAGGGAAGACGGGATGCTTAATTTGCTTGGATGGTACTACATGGGTGTACCTAGATGCATCCAAGAAGACAGTTTACCTAAGGTACTGATGCTTCTTAAAGACAAATCACAAATACCACAGCAAGATATACTTCAGATATTATTACAACAAGCTAGAGAATGAACCCCCTCCGGAGAGACGTAAAAACGGGTGTTGATGCTAGATAACTATCATTTTTAATCATCAACAAAAGAGAAGAAAGGGCATAAAACAACACCACCATAGACTTAGGGGTTTAAACTAACAGATTTCCATGAGTTTTTATGAATGTCTGTTTCTGCAAGGGATTATCAGAAAAGAACCAAAGGAGGCCCACATGTCGGGATTACATAGAGATAAAACACCTACGTATGAAAAAGAAGCATCTAGAAGAGTTAGGAAGGCAACCCCCCGGAGGGGAGGGCCCACCTGTCAGAGGGCAGGGCGCCCGCCCTGATCCCTGGGGCGCCCGCCTTGGGCAGGAGCCAATCACGGCTCAGCTCGTGGATCATGCCTCCACCGCTGAAAGCTCTATGTTTGGTGTTGGTAATTAGTGACAATGCCTAAGTACTAATCCTATGCCTAAGTTGTATATAGCATATGAGGATTAGTACATTCCAAGGTTGGTGGCAAGATGGACATGGTGATCATGATGGCCACACTTGGATTTGGACGCAACCCTACGTGATCAAGGCAAATGTATATGCTTAAGGGTTATGTTTTAGTAACCAAGACACCTAGTGGGTGTGGTTACATTATAGGATAGATAGCCGTACTATAAAGAGGGGAATGACGTGGCTATTGAACTCCTAAGTGCCTCTAGGTGTGCATTTCATAATCATATGCATTTGGATAGAACTAATAACGCCTCAAAAAATGATTGTGAAAATGCTAACACACTCGCACATGACGTGATCACTTGGTGGTGTTAGCACTTTTGCGATGGCGTTGGAGTTTGAGCGGTAGAGAGGGTTTGGGGTCCTCTCTCCCTCCCGCCGAGCTTGCGAGGCAGGATTCAGGCATTTTCGAGGAATTGAAACGCCTATTTTCCTTTACGCCAATGTTGAGTTTTGGAGGCATTGTCACATGTTGTTTCATGAGCTAAAACATGTGCTAAAGTGACACACATACTTAGTCTAGCTCATATGTGAAAGGGTGAATCAAACGGAGGCGAACGGAGGTCACAGAGGTGACCGGACGCTGAATCGGACACGGTCTCTGTTTGACCGGACGCGTCCGGTCAGTGCTCAGTGTTTGCGCGCGTCTCGATCTTCTGATCAGACGTGGTGGCGCGTCCGATCACGATCGACCGAACGCGTCCGGTCATTGTGGGTGCTTACTGGACTCAAACTGGATGCTGGCACTGTGGCGTCCGGTTCGTCTAGCAGTGCGTTCGGTCGTTGACTCGCTGGAGCGTTGCTCAGACTTGACCAGCGTGTCCGGTCGAGCTTCGTGCGTGGGTGGTGTGCGACCAGCGCGTCCGGTCAGCGCGACTACAGCAGAATCAAGTGTCTAACGGCTCTATTTGAAGGGGTACGTCTATAAATACTCGTTGGCCGGCTCAAGGCTCACAGCTAGCACTCTTTGACATACTTGTGAGCCCTTTGAGCTAAGCAACTCCCCTCCCACTCATCTCTCTTGCTTCTTTGCTTATTCAAAGTGAGATTGAGTGATCCAAGTGCATTTGCATTGTGAGATTGCATCTAGTTGGCACTTGGTGGTTGATTTGCTACGGGATTCTTGTTTCTCTTGGTGGTTGTCGCCACCTAGACGGCTTGGAGCAGTGGTGGAGGTCCGGCACGTGTTGGTGATTGTTCGTGGTCGGCTCCGGTGAGCTTGTTGTGAGGGGTTGTTGTGGTTCCCCGGTGGAGCGCCGAATTCCAACTCTAGTGGATTGCTCGTGTCAGAACTTCTCGCCATTTGGTAGGTTCTTGTGGCGCCTTTTGAGAGGCTCAGTGTGATACCGATTAGCCACCGAACCACGTGGTGTAGGGGGACACAACGGGGACTAGCGTGCCAACAAGCACGTGAACCTCGGGATAAATCATCGTGTGTCACACCCGGTTTTAAGGACAAAACCAGACATACACTATATGTGAAATAAAGGAGTCAAATCTCACATATAGCCACAGATAAGTGTAATATCAAGAGACAAATGCTTAATATACATAACACAATAGTATAAAATATACCTTAAAGAGCAACACAGCGGAAAGACAACTCTGAACACCGGGTGTAGACTTCACTCCAGGAACAAACTGACTGGTTGATCACAAGCCTAAAAACTCCAAAGACTATCCTGAGGTGTGGGAAATAGCAAGAGTGAGTCCATGTCGAACTCAGCAAATATATCATGGGGTTCATGAGGCACAAAAGGCTAGACACTGTTTGACTGCGTTTAGCTTTTAGTCATCATTTGCTTAGCAATTGAGTAGCATCAAGGTATTTCAATTCCCATTAATGAACCAATGATCAATTGTAATAAGAATAATGAAATAGCATTAACATGGCATAACAACATCAGTATTAAGCATAATATATCAATGGTGATCATTTATTCTGTAAGAATCCCCAAGGCCGCCCGTGTCCGTGGGCACGGCTAGTATACCAGTTTTTAACTCTGCGCAGAGGTGTACACTTTCATTGTGAGTCATGACTTCCAAATGCATGGGTTCGCGACTCCCCAAAACACCAGAAATCATATAAAGCCATTTAAAAGTTCGTCTAACAAGTTAGGGCCGCTAAGGATTCTCAATTGAAAAGCATGAACCTCCCTCCAAGGGGCGACTTACAAAAGACTGCACCCACCTTGGCAGGCCAAGACCATACTAGACATGACCCCTCTTGCGCCTTTCGGTAACCACTAACAAGCTAGAAAAGGTCTCTTAAACAACTAGAGCCAGAGCCATATAGCCCTCACAGCTATACTGTCAATCCCGGTTATCACTTACAGATAAGTCCTTACAGAGAGAAACTAGAGCAACATAAAAACAACATAATGCTCTAGCACCCTTTAACAGTAATTAAATCATCTTAATGGTTGGTTGCTTAATCCATTAGTCAAATTACAATATCATTGTCCAAAATTAAGCACTAGCAATAGCTACCTAAATGCATAACCCATAGGTGACAAGGGAACAAGATATCAATAGCTATGTTATAATCTCTATGGTTGTCAAGGAGGACATATGCATATGTATGATAATTTTAGTGAATAGGACAACAAGGATGGTCCCATGCTATACTTGCCTTAAATCAAGATCCTTTCTCTGATCCAAATCTTCAATTAACAGCTTCTTGAATCTCCACATAAATCTCACCGACTGGACTTGATCAATAAATTACCACACACGCATCGAGCAATCATACACAAAGCAACAATGAATAATAATTAGAACAGTACACCAATCAATAAAAAGGTTTGAAAACTGATTTACGCATTGCTACGAACACATAAACGCGGAAAACACGCTAATCAGAGCTACGGTGAAAGAGATACATACATCGAAAGATTTTGTTGTATAAAACAGAAAAATTATAGGTCTCATTTGTTTTAACCATATAAAATCATATATATAGAATAAAATACTTTTTATAGATATTCAAAAGTGACTTAGGCTAAATTACATTTAAATTTAGAAAACTAAAGGAGAAATCAATAATATTTTATTTATGAATCTAGTGGCACAGTTATTAATCAAGTTAGATCTAAACTATGAAATTCCAGAAATCTTGATAAAGAAAACATTAATACTAATATGTAGTTCATGTTGTTATAAATCCATTGCAATTTGAACGGACTAATTCGGAATTAAAACAAATAAGTTATGAATTAAACGAGATTTTCTTTAGTAAAACAATAGATTAAATCTAACATCAAATCTTAAAGGTGGAAAACCTAACCAACAGTTGCACTAACAGTATAAAAAGTTTGTAAAACTCTTCTACACGTTACTACGATCACGCAGACGTAAAAATCACGAATTTTGGATTTAAAACATGAAAGTTATGAATTTTCTAAGATTTCCTATATATAAATAAATACTTAATTATAAACTCGAAAATTAAATTGTCCAAACTGACTGTACAACTATACTAACATGTAGAGCTCACAAATATGAATCTAACGCAACTTGAACGGATCAAATCGGAGTTAAAACGAAGATTTTATGACCAAAACAATCCTAGTGGCAAAACTGTAAATGTCTGAAAACGTATTTTTGATTTACCGCGAAGAAATACGCTTTCAAAACACGAAAATACCTTTCGGGAATTACGCTTAGGACGGCGGGTTCTATAATCCAAAAACCCAGGGACTCTCTAGAAAGATTACCCCGCGAAGGGGTAAGTTCTAATCTTGGCCGTTGATCCAAGATCGGACGGCTGCTATTCTATTCAAGCGGGAGAGAGAGAAGAGGCCGGCCATCTACAGTACATCTGGCCGGTGGCCGCCATGGCCGACACCATGAGCTTGCCGGAGCTCCTCGGGAGCGCGTTTTCCGGTAGCTCTGACCATGGAAAAAGCATAGGAAGAAAGCGGAGAACGTCGCGGCTCACCTAGGGCCTTAACCCGAACCGAAGACCGGACGGAGACGATGGTTGACGTGCACAGCTACCGGCGGAGATTCCTGTGCATCCGGTGAGGTTAAGCAAAGAGCAGAGAGCATGCGAAAACAAGGGAGGCACGGGACAACTTCGTTACCGCGTCGAGAACCCCGGCAGCGGTTTGCGGGAAATGAAGATACGATGTGCGAGCACTTCCCCGCGACGGTCGGAGCTTGAGCTCCTCAATGGCGCTGCGAACAAAGATGGAGGCAGCGACGGCTAATAGATGGAAAAGAGGAGGGCGTAGCGGATACAGCGTAGGGTATTATGCATCTTATAGAGGAACACGACTTGCGGATCAATCCAAAGAAAATCGGGCGGAGCCGGATCTCACCGAGTTGGAGTCCAACTCGACTACGAACCGGAGGTGGGAGATACGGCTGCCGAGCGGCCCCCACCCGTCAGCGAAATGAGGGAGGGAGAGGCGCGGCTGCCGCGGCTCTGGGTCGGCTCAGAAGCACGCGGGGAAGAGGGCGCGGCGGCTTCGGCCCGATTCGCGGCCCAGGAGTGAGGGAGGGAAAGAGCAGGCCGGCTCGGGCTGTACAGGTAAGTGCTTCTTTTTTTTATTTGTTTGTTTTCAAAACCATTTAAAGAGATTTTAAATCCAAATCAAATAAAACCAAAATCACACCACTCAACACATTAAAACCAATGCAGAGGCATGTATGCTCAAACAAGTTGCTACCTTAATATAAATTTTAATGTAATGAAAATTTTTATTTTCCTATGTTTTTATGAGCACACAAATTAAAAATTAAATCAATTTCTCTCTTTTTCAAAAGAAGCAAATTTTAGGGTGTTACATCGTGTCTTCACTTCTTTGATTGTGATTGATTTATCTCGGTGGATTGGTTATCTTGATTATCATCACTTGGAACTATTGATTGATTGGCTCAATTCATCGCCCCTCGGTGAAATATTTCTTACCCTACTCTTGTATTACATTTCAAGTACTTAGTTGTTCTCTCTAGTGCTTAGTACCTTGAGTAGAGTAGCCTTCTAGTTTTCCTCTTGCGGTTTGACTTGTGCGGTTGAGTGAAATATATTAGAATTGTCTTTTGGATAGGTGGCTTGCAACACTCCATAGGCTAAGCAAAACTCGCATCTCGCTATTTGTTATATTGATAAACTTGTTTAGCTTATCTTTGTAGAAAATTTTAAAAGGCTATTCACCCCCCTCTAGCCATCAAGACCTTTCAACCGCTTTTGAAGATCAATCTAAACCCGTTGATTAAGGTCGGTTTGATCTGACGGCCGACGTTTCTCAAAAAGGGCTATATAAGCAAGGCCCCCTGGCCTAGGAGAAACCAGGAATTCATTCATTAGAGGGAGCCATCAGCAGAGCTAGTGTTTTAGAGATCATCTCTCTACCAGAGAATTAGAATAGCTACTCCAATCCTTCAAGTTTCTACATAGGTTTAGACTAGATTGATTTAAGAAGAGTTGAGCAATTGTGCTCGAGATTTCGGATCAGCGTCATCAAGTTTGGTACTATCTTGTATCTTTCTCTATGACTTTACTCTAAATATTATTATGTTTCTATTTGTTATGTTCCTAGTTTGCTCTAGTAGTATATTTGATATAGTATTGAATGATAATGAGTTTATGTATATGTTTGCAAAGCACTTAGCTCTCGTCGCGAGGGGGTTAAGTGGTAGATTGCATGTAAGCATGGTGCTTAGATGTCATTTACCTGCAAATGCACCCTATTGGCCAGGTCGTGTGGTAGATCGCGGAAGTGACAGTTTCGTTGAGTCTTATATAGTCCACCCCCCGTTGATAGGACAGGCAGAACGGTATTACGTGGGAAAGCATGCTATGTTCTGGTTTCCTTCAATGATGTTCCTTATACATAGATGAAGAGTCAGTTATGCTATAGATGATTGTGTATGTGCTAGAGTAGATAAAAGACTTAGTAGATTAGAACTATCTAGGAATTCAATCTCTTGACTAATCTCCTGTCAACCTACCTATATAATGAGTAGTCTATCTCTAATCTCTGCGTGTGTTATCCTATGAGCTTATAATTCATTATATTTATTTATCATGGCTTACCCCCTGCCAAAGTAAGTGACTGTGTGATTGATCTCTCATAAGTAGTCATGTTTTGCAAATCTATCTCTCTAGTTTAAGTCCTTAGTTCTTTCCCTTGAGCTAAAATATAAATAACGATACTTGGAATATTTTCTGGTAAAGTGCTACAATGGTATTTAATCTGTGCGCTTGCGGGTTCCATATAGAGGAGCAGTACATTATTTTATACCAACACTTCTGGTGCCATGCTAGGGATGACAACTTAGCTTAAGTGGTTTTAGAAGTGTCAACAAGCATCTCTGGTGCCGTTGCCGGGGAAGGAATAAACTATAGGAGAAAAATTGTGTAAATAGATACTTTAGAAAATGAGAAATCATAACAAGGCACCTCTGCTTTGGTAGGTTCACCCCTATTTTTTTCTATGTTTATATTTTATACAGGGTATTACAGGATTGATTATGATTCACTCAACTCTCCATCATCAAAATCGGATCAACCAAAGAAGGAGCTCGTCACCAATTTCTGAAGCTATGGCCGAAAAGACCTTGCTTGAATTCTCTGCTCCAAGAGTTGAGAATATCCGCACAGGTCCAGTACTTGACACTGAAGATCTCGAGTTTGAGCTCAAGCCAGGCCTCATCAATATGGTGCAAGCTACCCAGTTCGGTGGAAAGGTACATGAAGATGCAAGTACACATCTGCAGAATTTCCTAGAGATTGGAAGCACCATCGCCATCGACGAAGTTAATAAAGACCTTATAGTACTTCGTCTCTTTCCATTCTCACTAGTAGGAAGAGTGAAACAGTGGTTTTATACCAATAAAGAAGACATCAACACATGGGCGAAGTGTTCCAAGGCCTTTCTAGAAAAGTTCTTCCCAATAGGCAAGACCAATGCCTTAAGAGGAAAGATTACCAACTTTCAACAGCAGAAGACAAAAACTATTTTAGAGGCATGGGAGCGTTTGCAAGGATACATCTCAGATTGTCCTCATCATGGAATGGAAGAATGGTTACTTATGCAAGGCTTTTATCATGGATTAACTCAGAAGGCCCGTGAGCACCTAGATGCAACTGCTGAAGGATCATTTTTGTCACTCACTCTTGGAAAAGCTAAGATACTTATGGAAAAGATAGCAGACAACCAAAGCTGGTCCCAAGACAACACTCAACATTATCATCAGAGCAAAGAAACAATTGAAGAAGTAAACGCACTGTCTACCAAGATGGATGATTTGCTCAACTGGCTCGATCAGAGGGCCAAATACAAGTAAGATCAAAGAGCGATTGAAGCAGCATACAAACATAATACAAATTCCGCTGTCAAGAAGCCTCCAAGTCAACCAAATTGGAGACAGCAAAACAATAATCCAGGTAAGTCTACAAAACAACTTACTTTAAGAGACTTAGTCATGCAGCAGTTTAGAATAAATAATGACATAAATGCAAAGCTTGCTGTTAATGATTAAATCCTGGAAGATATAAATGTTAAAATGAACAACTTTTCATCTGCCATTAATGATCAACTTGCTTATAATAAAGAGATAGAATCAAAGTTAGCACAGATAGCTGTTGTGTTGCCTGTTGCCACTAACCCTGAGCAGGAAAAAACTGTAACTACAAGTGGTGGGAGAACTACTAGGGATCCTCCTTATCCAAAAGGAGCAAGAAGGGCACTGGCAGTACCACCAGTGGCAGAAGGAGAGAACAATAATGAAGTTGATCAAGGAGTATTACCACAAGAACCTTAAGAACAGGAAATGAGACAAGATTTTCATGACACCAATTATATACCATTTCCTCGCAGAATCAGAAGACCATAATCGGATGAGCAGTTTGGTAAGTTTGTGGAGGTTATTCAGAAATTATATGTCAACATACCTCTGCTAGATGCCATACAGGTCCCTACATATGCCAAGTACATCAGAGATATTCTCAACAAAAAGAGACCACTACCCATCACTGAGGTGATCAAGCTGACAGAAGAGTGTAGTGCGGCCATCCTTAATAAGTCGCTAAAGAAGAAAAAGGATCCAGGATGCCCCACTATTGATTGCTCAATTGGAGATCAACATTTCAACAATGCACTTTGTGACCTTGGAGCAAGTGTCAGTTGATGCCTACAACCGTCTTTAACAAACTCAAATTTACAACGCTCGAACCAACATCAATGTGCTTACAGCTGGCAGATCAATCAGTCCGATATCCCCTGGGCATTGCGGAGAACATCCCAGTTAAGATAAGAGAATTCTTTGTGCCAGTGAACTTTGTGGTACTGGAGATGCACCAGGACTCGAAAGTGTCGATCATCCTTGGGAGACCATTTCTGAGTACCGCCAATGCACACATTGATGTCGGGATAGGAGAAATCAAGTTTACTATAAATGGGAAGGAAGAGCGATTTGCATTCAAGCCAAGACCAGAACTCAATTCCTCTGCAAAGATGGTAGAACAAGACAAGACAGAAGAATCTGCAGAGTTGATATCTCTGGGATTGGATGCAACAGAAGAATAAATAATTTGGAAGGTCCAGTTCGGAGCACCTAGATGCAACTGCTGAAGGATCATTTTTGTCACTCACTCTTGGAAAAGCTAAGATACTTATGGAAAAGATAGCAGACAACCAAAGCTGGTCCTAAGACAACACTCAACATTGTCATCAGAGCAAAGAAACAATTGAAGAAGTAAACACACTGTCTACCAAGATGGATGATTTGCTCAACTGGCTCGATCAGAGGGCCAAATACAAGGAAGATCAAAGAGCGATTGAAGCAGCATACAAATAGAATACAAATTCCGCTGTCAAGAAGCCTCCAAGTCAACCAAATTGGAGACAGCAAAACAATAATCCAGGTAAGTCTACAAAACAACCTACTTTTAGAGACTTAGTCATGCAGCAGTTTAGAATAAATAATGACATAAATGCAAAGCTTGCTGTTAATGATAAAATCTTGGAAGATATAAATGTTAAAATGAACAACTTTTCATCTGCCATTAATGATCAACTTGCTTATAATAAAAAGATAGAATCAAAGTTAGCACAGATAGCTGCTGTGTTGCCTGTTGCCACTAACCCTGAGCAGGTAAAAACTGTAACTACAAGAGGTGGGAGAACTACTAGGGATCCTCCTTATCCAAAAGGAGCAAGAAGGGCACCGGCAGTACCACCAGTGGCAGAAGGAGAGAACAATAATGAAGTTGATCAAGGAGTATTACCACAAGAACCTCAAGAATAGGAAATGAGACAATATTTTCATGACACCAATTATATACCATTTCCTCACAGAATCAGAAGACCATAATCGGATGAGCAGTTTGGTAAGTTTGTGGAGGTTATTCAGAAATTATATGTCAACATACCTCTGCTAGATGCCATACATCAGAGATATTCTCAACAAAAAGAGACCACTACCCATCACTGAGGTGATCAAGCTGACAAAAGAGTGTAGTGTGGCCATCCTTAATAAGTCACTAAAGAAGAAAAAGGATCTAGGATGCCCCACTATTGATTGCTCAATTGGAGATCAACATTTCAACAATGCACTTTGTAACCTTGGAGCAAGTGTCAGTTGATGCCTGCAACCATCTTTAACAAACTCAAATTTACAACGCTCGAACCAACATCAATGTGCTTACAGCTGGCAGATCAATCAGTCTGATATCCCCTGGGCATTGCGGAGAACATCCCAGTTAAGATAAGAGAATTCTTTGTGCCAGTGAACTTTGTGGTACTGGAGATGCACCAGGACTCGAAAGTGTCGATCATCCTTGGGAGACCATTTCTGAGTACCGCCAATGCACACATTGATGTCGGGATAGGAGAAATCAAGTTTACTATAAATGGGAAGGAAGAGCGATTTGCATTCAAGCCAAGACCAGAACTCAATTCCTCTACAAAGATGGTAGAACAAGACAAGACAGAAGAATCCACAGAGTTGACATCTCTGGGATTGGATGCAACAGAAGAATAAATAATTTGGAAGGTCCAGTTCGGAGGACTTTAAAAATTCGAACCCTCGCCGGAAGGTAAATCAGTATTTATCTAAGTTTACTTTTTGATCATGCATATTTTATTAGAGAATATTTACTTTTACAACACTGCATTATAAAAACTCTAGCCCCGCGTAAATAATTTTTACGGTGTGTAAAAACCCATAGAAAATAATTACCGTGGTGGCACAAAAAATATTTACTCATGCATTGTTAGCATTTTAATTTTTACTTTATAATTCCTGCATTTTCTTTACAATTATCAATAGTGCAAAGTAGGACCCACTATCTTGGACCCACATGTCATACACTCCACCTCACATACATCACATCACATTACTTCATCCACTTCCACTCACCTCCACCATCTCCTCTTTTCCACCGTCCAATTCCACCACCGAAACTTTCAATTGTGCTTAACCACGAAGCAAAGAGCCAGGCAACATGGCATGGCCAAAGAAGAATTCGGATGTGACGAAGAAAGATAGAAGCACACCTCCTGTCATCGGTGTACCTTTCAAGAAACAGTTGATCTTCTTTCAGTATCTACCTTATTGGCTAGACTTGGAGGTCTCCCATGTCATTGATGCTATGCACATGCAGAAGAATATCTTTGAGAGTCTCATTGCTACCTTGATGGACACAGGCAAGACAAAGGATGATCTGAAATCACGGAAAGACATGGTGCAGCTAAATGTGAAGGCAAAGCTTCACCTAGTACCTAAGGGTAATGGAAAATACACTCTGCCCACGGCTAACTTCAACCTAACCCCAGAAGAGAGGAAGGCGATATGCACTTTCCTTAGGGGGATCAAAGTTTCAACTGGGTTTTCATCAAACGTGAAGAGGCTAGTGTCGATGAAGGACCTATCGGTAAAAAACTTCAAGGCTCACGATTATCATGTGATGTTGATAGTGCTCCTACCCATTACAATCAGGGCTATAAAGCCAGAGTTCTTGAAAATGGCCATCATCCGCATGTGCTACTTCTTTACGAAGATCTCACAGAAGACGATTGGCAAGAAAGAGATGAGTGGCCTATATGATTTTGTGGAGACCCAGAACCAACTAGAGATGTGTTTACCTCCTGATTTTTTTGATATAATGCCGCATCTCATGATTCACATGGTTCATCAGATAGAGGCCCTAGGCCCTTGTTACTTGCATAAAATATGGTCCTACGAGCGGTTTATGTCAGTTCTAAGCTGATACGTGCATAATCAAGTGTACCCAGAGGGCTCCATGATAGAGGGTTACAGTACTGAAAAAGTCGTCGAGTGCTGTCAAGAGTATTTAAAAGTACAAAGAGGGATTGGTAAACCCGATTCTCATCACAAGGGTAGGCTGGCTGGGAAGGGCACCAATGAGAGAAAAGTGTTCATTGACCATGATTACAAAGAAGTGAGTCCGGCGCATTACAATGTCTTGTAGAGTACAGAACTGATGCAACCATACATTGATGAACACTTGGCTATCATTAATGAAGAGAGAGATGGCCGTACAAATGAGTGGGTTATGAAACAGTACAAGCAATGATTAACTACATGGTTGAAGGACCAAAACATACCGACTAAAGAAACCACAGATGATATTACCATCAGTAGGTTGGCGGCGGGGTCATCGAGACAAGTGACATCTTGGAAAGCTTACGAGATCAATGGGCACACGTACTATACCCACACAAAGGATAGTACATGTATGAACCAAAACAACACCATTCGAATAGAAACTCTTGATGGAATGGGGTGAAAGATCCTATTCTTCAGCATCATTGAAGATATATGGGAACTTGACTATGGAAGGGATATATAGGTGGCTATGTTTCGATGTCACTGGATCAAATAGCACCAAGTGAACGAGGTCGGGTTGACAGTCATGGACCTCGACAATCTAGGCTACCAAGATGACCCTTGGGTGCTCGCTTCACGTGTTGCATAAGTTTTCTATTTACCTGACCCATGAACTAACCTTCCCCCAAAAAAGAAGACAAAGCATGTGGTTGCCTCCGGGAAATAGCGCATTATCGGAGTTGATGGCATGGATGATATTGATGAGTACAATAACTACGCTAAAATGCAGCCATTCACAGACTTCCTTAAGAAGGTCAGTGCTGTGGAAAAGAACCTACCCAAAGACATATTGCCTTGGGAACGAAAAGTCGTCAAGGGAAAATTTGTTACGGGCTAGTTGTTCAACATGGAGTGTTTGTGTAAGTGTGTATCTGTAGGACTACATTTATGTATGTGTGTGAGAATATATTTATGTATGTGTGTGGGACTATATTTATGTATGTGTGTGGGACTATTTATGTATGTGTGTGAGACTACATGAGAGATATGTCAATTTGTGAACAATGTTTGCTACCACTTTGTTGGACGAAGAAATGACCAAAACAAAAGTTGTAGATCTTGATGAGTTCTACAACTTTGGTAATCATCACTTTTTCAGCTGAAATCATTTAGTGTTTCAAAATTTGGTTTGAAGTTGTAATTTTTTTTTAAATTCAAAATTTGAATTGTTCAAACTTTGTCACATGAAAAGATGACCAAACTAAAATGATAGAGCATGATTTTAGAAAATTTTAGGAAAAGACGTCACATTTGGAGTTAGTATGTGGAAGAAAGACTTGTTACAAGTTTTGGCCAGAGATTAAAAAGAGAAATCACAATTGTTCGAGAAATCACAATTGTTAAACTCTGGCTAAAACTTGTAACAAGTCATTCTCCCTCATGCTAACTCCAAATGTGATGATTTTTTACCTAAAATTTTCTAAAATCATGCTCTATCAAGTTATTTTGTTGATTTTGTCAATCTTTTCGTGTGACAAAGTTTGAGCAATTCAAATTTTGAATTTTAAAAAATGATAAGTTCAAACTAGATTTTGAAATACCAAATGATTTCAGCTAAAAAAGTGATGAATACCAAAGTTGTATAACTCATCAAGATCTACAACTTTTATTTTGGTCATTTCTTCATTTGACAAAGTGATAGTAAATATTATTCACTAATTCATAAATCCCTCGTATAGTTTCATTTGGTGTTTAAAAATCTGGTTTGAACTTGTCATTTTTTAAAATTTAAAATTTGAATTGCTCAAACTTTGTCGCACGAAAAAATGACCAAAATAAAAGTTATAGATCTTGATGAATTCTACAACTTTAGTATTCATGACATTTTCAACTAAAATCATTTGGTATTTCGAAATCTGGTTTGAATTTGTAATTTTTTGAAATTTGAAATTTGAATTGTCAAAACTTAGTCACATAAAAATATGACCAAAATAAAAGTTGTACATCTTGATGAGTTATACAACTTTGATATTTGCAACATTTTTATTTGAGGTCATTTAAATTCTATTGGAAATTTTGAAATTCAATTTTTCAAAATTTTAAATATGTTTTTTTAAAGAAGAAAAATAGAATTATATATACATATCAGCAATTTGTTTTAATATATATATTTGTCGGTGTTTAGAGAACCAGGGGTCTAAACAGAGCGATGATTAAATTTGTATTTGCGCGTTTGGGCCTGGATGGTGTGCAAAACGGACACAAGGATGTATACTGGTTCAGGCATGAACGACCCTACGTCCAGTGGGTTTCGCTGCGGCTTGTGTTGCCTTACACCGGAGTGCTCGTAGTAGGGGTTATAAGCTTTCAAGAGATGGAGCGGATCCCAGGTCTCTTATGAGGGGTGCTGCGTGGATTCGTGATGTGTGAACTCTAGTTGGTTTGCTCTATCTGTTGTCACCTGATCGCCCCCCCCCCCTTAGATGTGGCCCCTGCCTCCCCTTTTATAGCATCTAAGTGGAGGGCTCGGGTTACATTCGTGGTAAAGAGGTGAAAATAAAAGAGAAAAACAATAAAGGTAGCCTCGAGTGTGGCCGTCTTCCTCCTTATCGGTGAGAACAGTTCTCCTATAGCGCAGAGATGCGACAGACGTTGGTCTTTTGGCCTCTCCATCTGCTGGTGTTGTGTGCTGTGGCTATACCTTGTCTTGTGTGCCTCTGTGCCGTTCAGGACGGGCGACATGGGCACTCGGATTTGCGTAGAGAGAGGGTTAGGTGGTATGTGATCATTACCCCCATTGCTGTAGAGGTATGGATATCATCGTGGTGGAATGACCGGGGTCATATTGAGTCAAGGCGTGGTTCTCGTGCTCCTATTTACTGTGCACGGTCACATCCATCCCATCGGTGGGAGCGGGTGCCGCGGTTGGGGGTCCCCATGGCTCTTCGTCTTGCCAAAGGGTTACACGTGCCCCTCGGGCGAGGCGGAAGTAAGCTCAGGGGGTTGGGTGCTTTCGATGATGCCGTGGGGGCTCGGGCGAGGCGGAGAGATGTCGCCCGAGGTGCCTATCTCGCCTGAGACCTCTCCACAAGGCTCGGGTAGGATGGAGTTTGTCATTCGTGCCGCAAGCGACTGACATGTTGTCCGCGCTTTCGGTGAGTCAACTTTACTGGGGCCCCTACGGTGGGGCTTTAACGGGCGTACAGGGTGTTGTATTTCACCGTCTATTGGGTACCCTAGGTATTTTGATACCCGACAGTAGCCCCCAAGCCTATGAAGGAGTGGAGCACTCCTTCAGAGGCTTGAGAACGAACGACTGTGGGTAGTTTTTGATTTGTTTTTGTGTTAGAATAGGACTGTCCGGTGGGTGCATGTGAGCGCACTCGACGGGTGTAACCCCTGAGGCTTTAGAGGGATGAGTTATCCCTTCAAGGGCTTTTAATTGAGCGAGTATGGCATTTCTTGTATGACCGTGGGCCGGGTGGGGATCCCCCGAGCCCTTGGCCTTGACCATTCGCTAGGTCGGGATGTGAAAGAAGCCCTCAAGCCCCCGCGCGCTGCAAGGGACTAACCGGATGGCCTTTCTGCTATCGTATTGTTTTCCTTGCGCTCTTTAGCAGAACAGAAGGGTATGTGTGGGTCCTCATCATCCCATTTGGGTTTATCGCGGTTTATTTGATTTAGAGAAGACTATCTAGTGGGTGCTGTTGTGATGCTTCGTGTTCTACTACGTGAGAAGATGGGGGTGCCTAGTTTTTCGCATTCATGGCGAGGTGGGCCTTTGCATGACGCAAGGTCATGGCCATTTATTAGGTCGAGGCGCGGGTGCTGCCCCTGAGCCCTTGCTTGATGCTGGGGTTCGGTCGGAAGGCCACTCTTCTTCGGTGCAATTTCTTGCGCGTAACCCTGGGGAACGGAAGGGGCGAGCCGAACCACGCCATCCTCGTTGGACGATCTGTGGCCCTTAGGTAGGTCTAAGTGGAGTTCAGGTTCCACTCGCTGGGCACCGGCTTGCGATCAAGGTGGTGACTCACTCCTAACTCTTGACTCAAGAGTCCCAAGGCGGTTGTCGAACCCACGGTGGGCCAGCCTTTGAACCCCTGGACTATAATTGGGCCAAAGGAGCGTATGTAGTTCCATATTCTTCTCTTATCTGCCGAGGCCTATTATCGGCTCGTGGAGAGGAGAGGCGCCCGAGCCCCGTGTGGTGATGGGATAACGGCAGGCGTGGCGTGCGAGGCGGAGGGTGCGAGGTGTCAGAGCAGATTCACATGGGGCGTGCAAACGGTTACCGAGATATCTAGGACGTGACGAGACGTTTTTGTAGTCGCATTTAATGTGGGTGGTTGGAGTCACGAATTGCCCCGGCCTCCCCCTTTTTAACTCGATGGTTTTTCCTCTCCCTTGCACATCTCTGCTTTTTGCCTTTCTAGTGCTCACATTTTCCATCTGCCTCGGCAAGGAAGTGAGAGAAAGGGATAAAGAAAGATCAAAAACTCACCCTACAGTCGCCGTCGTTGCCTTCGCTGGTGGAGTGCTCTCCCAGTCACCTCAATGGATCCGTGGGGCCATTCTAGCTTCAGTGAGAAGATTGTGTTGCGGCTCGTCGAGGATGGGCTCTCCGTTCGGTGACAAACACAGCGCGATCAGAGTGGATTGTCCCTAGCAATGAGGATGAACTAAACCCCCTGGCCGATTACGTCGTCAGCTTCGCGCACTTCCACAAACAGGGGTTCGGGACGCCTGCGAGCAACTTCTTCCACGGTCTTCTCCACCATTACTGGATTGAGATGCAGAATCTCAATCCCAACTTGGTTTTGCAGATTGCAGTTTTCGTCGCCCTGTGTGAGGGCTATCAGGGCATCAGGCTCAACTTCGCCCTGTGAAAGTACTACTTTTGCGCCACTGTCTTCATCAAGACAGTGAGGAAGGGCGAGTCAGTGTTGGTGCGCATCGGTAGCTGTGCGATCCAGCTTTGTTAGAGCCGGGCAGACAAGTACATCGGCATGAAGGGGTCATCGTCGAACAAGGGGTGGCACCAGCGGTGGCTCTACCTTAGGAGCGACACCGATGCGCCCCTGCCTCCGTACACCGATCGCTCCTTTGGAGAAGCACCGAAGCGCTTGGGCTATGGTCCCATCGCCTTCGAAAAGAGAAAGATCGACTCCCTTCTCCAGGCGGTCAAGCGTCTGGTAGATGCAGGCGTGACGGGAGCTGAAGTCATCGCCACGTTCCACGAGAGGAGGGTGCTACCACTGATGCGGCGAGCACGCCGCTTGGACGAGATGGTGCCAAACGCACCCCTCGAGGGGACCGTGCTTGTGATGGGGGCTTGATTGGGAGGAGATCAAGAGGCGCATCAAGTCGGCGCTCGGGAGTGTCCCTCCCGACGCCGTCCTCGACGTCCACCCACCTGCATCCCGATGATGACTTCATTGAGATGGTAAGCATCCTCCATTCTTCTTCTCCTCCCCCTTTCCCGTAGCCTCTTTGCGTTTCTTTTTGCCTGATCTGGGGCTCGGGCGGTTGCAGGGGAATCTCTGCCTGGTCCCCGACTTCGACCCACCCCTTCCCGAGGACGCGATGCAGAGGGCGTGGAATCGGGCTTACGCCAAGGGGGTGAGGAAGCAGAAGGAGGACGGAAAGAAGAAAGCGGCTAAGAAGGCCAGAAGGAAGGAGGAGCGCGACAAGCGCCGGAGACTGCAACGGTAGTCTAGGTAAGAGGAGTCATCGAGCATTGATGATGACGACGACGATGAGGAGAAGGAGGAGGAGATTGACTAGTATGAATTCTTCTGCACGCCCTCGAGCTCCGCCCACCCGCTCCATCCCCCGGGCCTCTAAGAAAGTTAGGGATTGCGGCCACGCCGTCCACATCCAAGACCCGGCCCGCCGCCGCCTCATCTCCGACCTTGAGGTGACACGGGCCCGCGCCCCGCCCTCCCACGGTCCTAGTGCTCGTGCGCTCTGGCATCCGCGTGCTTCCACTGGCGTCCGCGCTCCTCCACAGCTTCCCCTACAATCGACAGGTTCGGATCCACTGCTGCTGCTGCTGCTCGCTGCTTGCTACTTGCTGTTCCAGCACTTGTTCACGATGGTTCACCCAATGTGCATTGCATTGCCTTGGTTTATTGCAACCTAACGATCCTGAAACGACACTATGTGCATTGTTGCTTGTGCTTGTACAAGTTTCAGTTATGTCTTATGTGTGCTCCAAACTATGAAATTATTTGGAGCGTGATACAATATGCCTAAGTCAACTACATAGTTTGAATGCCAATGTGAGCTTTGGGACCCTTCCATTGTGATCACAAATTTACTTAAAAATATTGCTAAGACCCTGCAATTGTGATCAAAATAAAAATTGCATGTTGTTTCTATATATGCCCACTATTTTATATATGCCCACTATTTTATATATGCCACCTGTTTCTATATATGCCCACTGTTTCTATATAAGCCCAATGTGTTTATATATGCCCACTGTGTTTAGATATGCTCACTGTGTTTAGATATGCCCATTGTATTTAGATATGCTCAGTCTTTACATATGCTCACTGTCTTTACATATGCTCACCATAGAGATATATGCTCACTGTCTTTACATATGCTCACTGTCCTTACATATGCTCACTATCCCAGATTACTTGATAACATGTCATGTATTGAAAGTTGAGTTTGCTGAAAAAAAATCCATTCTGTAACTGCTATTCCATAATTGTTGTTTTTTTCTCTGCTCAAGTTTATATATATGCAGTGCAGTGTGCTAACCATGGCTCTTCTCTCCTCTCCTCTCCTCTCATCTCCTCTCCTCTCTTATCTATTGCTGACCATAGTTGCTATTTTTCTTAAGCTCCTATCTTCTCTCTTCTACTACTCCCACTATTTGTACTGCTCTCTCCTCTCTTCTATACTACTACTTCTACTACTTCTCTCTTCTATTACTACGGCTGCTCTATTTTTATTTTGGTAAGCAGCAGCTAGTATCTTTTTAATTTTGGCAAGCAGCAGCTACTCTCTTTTTTATTTTGGCAAGCAGCTGCTGCTCTCTTGTGCTACTCTCTTCTCTCTTCTATACTACTACTTCTACTACTTCTGCTACCTCTACTCCTCTCTTCTCTCTTTTGCCTATGATGAAATCTAACTCCAAAAAATATCCGGAATAGAGCTGATGATCATGAACTTGTGAGGAACGTGGAATCATTACTAGCCATCCCTACTGTCTTTTTCTATATGCTCACTGTGTTTATGATGCCTTGATGCTCTAAGTTCATGATCAAATGATGATTGACATGTTTCTGAGGCCTCTACCACTACTACTATTACTACTCATTTTTGTGATATATGGCAGCAGCTACTGCCTGCATATATAAAAACACTGAACATATATATGCTTTTCTTGGCCACCTTTCCTATCCTCTATGTTTGAGAAGCAGCTGCTGCTTTTTTTGGCCACCTTTTCCTCTCCTCTATGTTTGGGAAGCAACAACTATTTTTTTTTGTCAACTCTCCTCTCCTCTCTCTTTTGCCAATAATGAAATTGTCCAACTCCAGAAAATACCTGGAATATGAGCTGATGATCATGAACTTGTGAGGAACTTGGCATCATTACCAGTCGCCCCTATTGTCTTTTTCTATATGCTCACTGTGGTTATGATGCCTTTATTCTACAAGTTCTTGATCAAATGATGATTGACATGTTTCTGAGGCCTCTACCTCTACTACTATTACTACTCGTTTTGTGAGTTAGTTTGAACCTGATTGATGGCTATTTTCTTCACTTCCACTAGAAAATGGGCCCTTGCTATGTTGTTTTCTACGGGAATAAACCTAGGATTTACATGTCTTGGCATGAGGCTAGTGAACATGTGCTTGGGTTCAAAAATGCTATACACAAGAAGTAAAACAACTATGAACATGCACTTAGAGATTTCTATGCCTATGTTGAAGCAGCAACTCCCTCCCCTAAACTGATTCCAACTGATTGTGGTGAAAGCATCCCCCTCAGGGTGGTAAGACTGGTTCTTGGAAGAATGTGGTAATTATCAGTCTATTGGTGATGTTGTTTGGACTTTGGATGAGGCTTTCCATGAGCTGCCAATGCAACTACAATACTTAGGCCTGTGAATACACAATTAGATGGTGATGTAGTTGGATAACACAATTGTATGATGATTTAATTATGGTGTCTGAGGCCTATTAGTTTGGATAACACTAATTGTATGTTGCCAGCTATATTTTGGTTGTAATGCAACTCCATCTATTAATACTATTACTGTTGTTGTCCTATTAATACTACTGCTGCTGTCCTACTACTACTACTCTCCATTGGCAGGCAGCTGCTGCTTTGTAGACCCTCCTCTCCTGTCCTCCTCTACTATAACTGTTTTCCTTGACATAAATTTAGGAGAAGAGATGGTTGAACTCCCTTCGCTGGATCTGCCAAATAATTATGCATTTGATCTGGACTTCCGACTAACATTGGGGAGGGGAAACCACCCATATCCAAGCATAGTAAGTTACATGTTTTAAAGACACCTCTATAGATATTTTGTTCTAATATATATAATTCTTAAATGTAGACAATTCATCCTATACCATGGTTCAGAGAGAAACTCTCAAATTTCGGGGTTGATTTTCTCAATGTTGGTACATTTCCTATAGACTAGTATAGTGCCCGTGCTAACGCTACGGCTTCATTTCAGGGATGCACATGAAAACCAAACGAAGACATTTTCCCATAGTTTAAGTCTCACACAATTGTATATGACCATGTATATAACCATGCATACTACATTCATGTCTATGTCATCCATGTGTGTACTTTAACAGATAGTTGTATGAGTTGGCAAAAAACAGTAAGAATAGCAAAGGTACATATATATCACCGGAAAATAGAAGGCACATATGATTGTACACGCTCTTTCTCGGCTGCCTCATCTCCCCTGTCCGTCCCTTGAACAGCTAATGATGCCTTCCTCCCTAGATGTCCCTCGTGAACAGCTATTCTCCATTTCAGATTGTTTTCTTTTGATCCTCTCACTTCATAAGCAAGGCAACATCCTCTCACTTCAGGAGCAAACAGACAACCTACATGAGGATGCAGTTGGTGTATATTAATGAAAATGCTAGAGGGGAGTTTCCAATTTCTTCAACACAAAAGCAAGCGCAGTTAGTGTAAATCAAATTATGTTTTGGTGGTTCAATAAAGCCGCAGAAACATTTACACATTCTACCGCGGATTCATGAGTCTCAACAATTTTGTGAATTATATTAGCTAAACTCGTTCCCATGAGTCTAATCAAGAGTCTCAGTTGTACTTGTGCTAACAAACAAAAGAAAACATAGTAGCAGTCCAGCTATTCAATAGAGATAAATACATAATGTAACCCAGGTTGCAACATTTTATTTTGCCAGAAACACCACCATAATCCTTCTGTAGCCAAGATACTTTTTAACACACCTAGTGAAATTTACACATGATGCTCCATGATCCAATGGATGATGAAAATCTTAATTCATACATTTGTATTACTACACATAATTTTTCAGAGATAGATTTGAAGTCTGAGCAATAGAAATGAAAAGGTGCAGTTGAGAGCTTTACCTTCCAATCACATTTGACGATGATATGCCTCGGCCAACCGTGAGCCTGCCAAGCACACCGCAGTGGAGCATTGAGTCTACTTCCACCATAACACTACACATGCAAACCATGGCCGCGGCCTGCTCAGGTTGGCGATGGCCACCACAATCCTAAGCATGCGCCACCCTGAACTCCAAGTGGTACTTTGAAGTTCAGTTTCTCTGCAAATATCGCATCCCAGCTGCAGTCCTTGCTACCCAGAACTCCAGCCAGAGAAATGGTACTTTGTAATTTTAATGCTGTGTATAAACTGGGTTAACATATTCCTAGGAATATGATTGTCAAAATACCAAGGCATCAACAAATGTAAGCTCAAATGTAAAAACCTTGGTGGCAAGGAAAGAAACCTCCTAAACTCATCAGATCATGCTGTGGCTTTCTTTGACGCCTATTATGGCCATTCAAACACTTTCGAGAACTTCCTTTTTCCTCATCAAACTCGGATGGCATGTGAAGCCTACAAATTAGTAACACAATGTAGATCTATCTCAGAAAAGCTTATGAAACAAACAAAATCTAAATTCTATCATCCCCTGGTTGGACGTCTGCAGGATGTGCCAAATCAGGGTATTCTAGGCGACCCTAAACTAAATTTGACAGGGTATTTCATACAAATAAACAGGCCATAATATATTAAGAGAAAAGGCAAAGATTCAGGCAACGGCTGGTGTGAGCACAATTATTTTTCGCAAGCACAATTACTGTCAAAGTGTGTATTATTTGACATAATGTTTAAGAACAGTTGAAGATAGGGATTTGCACAAGAAAAAGCAAAGATTCAGGCAACGGCTGGTGTGAGCACAATTATTTTTCGCAAGCACAATTGTTGTCAGTAAAGTGTGTATTATTTGACATAATGTTTAAGAACAGTTGAAGATAGGGATTTGCACAAGGAAAACATATATTCCAAAGACTGAACTGTGACAAAAAAAAACAATGCTGTTGACACTTCAACTGGAAGAACCTATAGTATCTCAGAAGTGACCTTAGATTGCCAATATAAGTGCTACTTCTCTTTGACATATCAACCTTATCAGGACAAATTAGGTAGTCTGCAACTCTGCATGTGGGCTTCTGACACTTGTGTGCAGCAAGTAGGAATTTCCCATCATCAGCCAATGCTGCAAGATAATTATTCCAAACTCAGTAAACATATATAGTCCGGTTCCGCCTGATGAAACATTTGAGAGTGCCATCCCTTGGGCCAGGCTGAAAGTCAAGGAAATAACAGTATAAGTACTATTAAGTCAGAATAATTTCTCTTCAAACTTTAGGAGAATGTAACTGTACAAGTACTTATTAAGTAAAAAATTTGAAGAATTCGCAATGTAATCGTCCCTCATGTCCTGAATCAGGCTCCTGAAAGATATCTTCCTCCTGCACCGTGCAAGAAAAAAGCCTTCTCAAAAATGGAAAGAGAAGTATCAACCACTAACGTGGATTAGCAATGCAATGGAACAGGTTGCATTTCAGTGCCATAATAACAGGACCAATCCAAAATTCTCAGCTTTGTTCTTTTATAGCTCTACTGAGTATATAATGAAAGGGCACTGGAAGATTGCGTGGACGCCAAAAATTGATGCAGCCAATGCCAATACAGCTTCTTGTTTGGGCATCTCATAACCTCATCCGTGTACAAAATGTCACACTCAAAAATAGGAAAAGCAGCACAAGAAAGCATTCAATAGCAGTGAGTCCACAATTTAAATAAGATAAAACAAAAAAAATGCAGAATTAGCAAAAACCTGACGAATGTTGTCTTCATGGACAGGTGGACGCTGGCAGGTTGAGTCCTTTAGTTTAGAGACCTGTTGGCCTTCCAACTTCTTCGGGTATTGTTGTCCAGCTACTATCTTGCAAACCTGAAGTCCACATGGAAATTAAGAAACAAGAGCAAACAATATAGAAGAGAAAAGAGTGTTGAAGCATAAGCCACATAGTTAAAGTTCATAGTTAGCAACCTCCACAGAGAATGTGTTTTGTGCTTTCTGCAGTCAAGAAGGACAAGCTCAAATTTGATAACAAAGAATTGTGTTTATTCTGTTGTGATTATAACAAAACGGCCAAAATTACCTGCTGCCCAGGTATCAGGATGACATAAGGGCCACTGCTTGACATATCCCTGATGGGAAGGTTGGTGCCTCCAATCACCTTGACATTCAATATTCCGATGAACTCGATCATGCCAACCTGCAAAAGCGAAAAAGGAATCACTACATCTAAATAGTAAACCTTCAGTTATTTGTGTTTCTCCTATCACACAAATTACGCAAATGAATACCCCAATATTACCTGATCTGGAAGGATAAACCTCAGTTATTTGTGTTTCTTCTATCACACTATCCTTCAGAGAGAAATCTAGTTGCTGTACCATACATGTAGAAAAAATGTAAAAATTGGAAAACCTTCAGGAAAAAAATTACATTTGTATTTTTGGTTGATCGTGTGTGCATTATCAGGAACATATATATGTCTGCACAAGGCTGCTACGGAATATTCTAGTGCTTAGCACCAGGAAATTATGCCACGCCACTCCATGAAGTAAAAATACCTGAGGTCACAGTATCACCATGTCCACTCATCTTCTTAGGTGTATGCGTCAAACTGTACTCAATCCTAGCAAATGGATGTTTTTTTGTGAATCCTGGCAAATGGATGTTGAATACGAAAAAGAAGTGAATAAAAGATGGCGAATCGCAAGTCTACACAGCACCAACTACCCCATGCAATTTAGCATCGGAGAAATCAGGAGCCCCCAGGGATTGTTGGCGAAGAATGAACCAGAGATTACCCAAATGAAGAAAGATCTGCAGGATTGCTTACCGGGAGACACACAGCTCCGCGCCCCTGGGTGGCGCCCCCGTGCGGCCAGCCTGTGCACTTGTGCTGCGCCGCCGCATCCACCCCACGCCGCCGGCGGTCGGATAAGGCATAGTGGCGGCAGGGAAACCCTAGCAGGGTTAGGGTGTGGCCGTCGCCAGTCTTCACTCGCGGCGTCCGGCCTGGGAGCGGCGTCCGCCCTGGCGAGGGCGTCCCTGGTGCCGGCGTCCGGCGTGGGCGCGGTTTCCGCCCTAGTGGCGGTGTCCGGCCTGGGCGCGGCGTCCCTGGCGAGCCCCGGCGAGTTCCTTCCCTGGTGGCGTGGGTTCGGCGGCGTCGTGGGAGATGATCATGGGAGAGGAACGTATCGGGGGGAGGGAAGCAATAGCGGCGTCTCGGGGAGTCGTACGGTCTCGCGCGTGACTCGCGGTGGGCGCGGGACCGAAGGAGGAGATGAGTGATGAGTTTGATCCCAGCATTTCTGTCCGTCGGATATGAGTGATTGAGAGAAAGGAGAAGTTAGAGTTAATCTCATCCTTTGATTTGAAAGATTAGATGCTGCTGGGTGCAAATTTTTGGGTGCACTTAGGGGAGGTTATGACTGTGATGGTCTGTTTATGGGTGAGTTTAGCTAAGTTCATAACTGGTGTATTATAAAGTAGTGGAGATGGTAGACTCAAGCAATGTCGAATTGGCTTTTCTATTCTCGCTAGGGCGGGTAACCAACAAGGTATGGTTTTATACATCGATAGGACGAGCAGCGGTCAACCTCATGATATTAGTGTGCAAAAATATGTTGTGCAAGCATGTTTAAGGGCGCTTCAAAATATTGGGTACAATATTCCTACATACTCCTCCATGAGGATTGCTGCTTTGAATGTGGGCCTCCACAACGATATTGGACTGTTTTAAGCATAGCTTGTTGAGGACAACATAAATGATATTGTCAGTCTCATAACTTATATCCAGATTAACTGTTATGTCTATATATATGCATGGTTTTGATAACCACATTTTTCCAACACTTGCAGATTCAGGAGAATGACGTAACATACGCAAGTTATAGCTTTGAAGCCACTTTAAACCAGGCCATGTATCACTGGGGTCGTTATAAATGGGAATATGGTGGCCCTGTTCTCACTTCAAAGAGAATCTAGGAAAAAAATTCTTGTGACTAGGAGGGAAGGTTCTCGACCAATACTGATTATCGTCAGTAGACCTTGTAAACGATCTTGTGAAGTAAGGGAGAGTGCACTAGTAAATACATTGCGCTACATCAGTGACATTTTGACATATAAAATGAATGATTTGCACTTCTCCGAGTACGTGGTACAACGTTGGGAAGTTCTAGGAAATTAAATTAATGTTGGTTGTAATAATGAACTGATCTAAATTATTATGGTTCTTGTGAATTATTATGGGTTTGTAATGAAGTAATCTAAATTATTATGGTTCTTGGGAACTAATTCATATTCTGGTCAGATTTGAATTTTTAAATTTCAATTTTTTGGTCAGAAAATTGACTGTAGGGGCGGTTCTATACTTAACCGCCCCTACAAATGGAAACTATAGGGGCAGTTGGTGTCACAGCCGCCCCTATACAAATCTAAATTGTAGAGGCGGCTGGTGTTATCAGCCACCCTTGCAAATCCTTTTGTAGGGGCGGCTCGTAACACCAGCCGCCCTTACAAATCAATTTGTAGGGGCAGCTTGAGAACCGTCCCTACAAATCAATGATTTGTAGACAATGTTGCTTAGAGGCGGCTGGGGAGACCACCCCTACAAACCCTTACCAGCCACCCCTACAAATCCTGATGGTAGTACTGAGCCTGCAGTCCCTGTTCACCCTATTAGGGCAATTGTACATTGATGTTGTCTTATAGATGATCTCATATAATGCCATGTAATTTTAAGACGGCTTAATAGACAACATGTGTAATTGTTGTCTTTTTAAGTTATTTCATAGTAAGTCACAATTCCTTAATTTATACATAGGATAAAAACAAAGTTGTGAGCTCATACAAGGATACAATAATTATCTCATAGTTCTAAATTTTAGCTCATGATATGCTTGTTTCGTGAAACAACGACCTTTTTTCCTCTCTCCCCTCTTCTTTTTTCTCCACGTGAGTAAAAATGACATTGCATGGGACGAAGTATAAAACTGCTAATTTGTAGCAATGTACTTGCCATTAACCTGAGAATGAACGGGACCACAGAGACATGAAATCAAAATAATACCTAGTTTTTTATTAAAAATAATAAACAATAGAGAAATATAGTTACTCTGGTACTAGATTTTGATACTCTCCCTACCTAATTTTGTATTTTCCATCGTTTTTTCCATAGTATATCTTATATTTTTTCATCGTTCGATTTGATTTCTCCTATAGATGAACTATATCTTTTTGCATCCTCCGTTTTTCTGTGTAAAATGATATACGTGTGGACGAAAATAAATCCCACAGGGTCGGAACGGAAGTACTCTTGTTCGCACCACTTACTTAGGACGGATAGATGATAGTGGATGATCGCTGTGTGTGTGGCACAGACGCACACGATAGGTGGCCCGGTGACCCCAATCCACAAGCCCCCAGCTATATTGCTTTATGGTAATAAAGCGCTGGGGAAACCTATTATTCAAAAAAAAAATCCACAAGCCCCCAGGACCCCACGTACATCTGCATAAGGAGACAGCATAATTAGAGAAAGCGGCGTCGTTGCAATGACACTTCGTTTGCTTGCTAAAGGAAGCTAGCAGTGAACGCCTTATATTCTTTGTAGTCAATCGTCGGACCGACCAACCGTAGGTCACTACAGATAGGTTGTGGTACAGTGCATGCCACTTAGCTTCACCAACGAAAAAACGCACTCAATAACAGGGGCCACTAATTCTGCTCATGAATTCGAGAGATGGTGATGGAAATGGAAGTATGGCACATAAATTGACCACATGATTCACGTGCAATAGCACTACTGTGCGTGTTTTAGCTACGTCGCTGTTACACGACCATGACAAATTTATCTATAAATTTAGCCCTTCACAAAGCTTTAGTTTGCAAAATTGTTGTGCTTGTATGTGCTGAGCTTTGGCCGGGTACTTCTCCACACCATAGCTGACAAAGCCTCAACTACTCGCAGCCATGCCAATGAGAATCGAGCGTGATCTCCACAAGGCCACGGGGAACGGAGAAACTAGCTACACAAAAAACTCTAGGATTCAAGTAATATTTCTCTCATTTATTTATTTTTTCCAGCATGCACAACTCCTTCTGTTGCATACTATATTTAATTACTTGGGCATCATCAGGAATTGGGTCTCATTAACATGAAATGGCATTTTTCTTATGTTTTAGAATCATTATAATTGGTAACACTGCTACCTACCTGTGATAGTAATCAGAATTGAGGGTGGGTTTAAACAAAGACTCCTGGAGATGCATGCTGAGCATCTCCAAGAGTCTTTCTAAATCTCACTCTCTAAATCATTATTTGGAGAGTCATTTCTATAAAAAACGTTTTCTATATGTTTTCACTCTTAGCTTTTCTATATCTCGTGCGCACTCTAGAGAGTCATTCTCCTCTTCTATTTTTGGCTAGCGAAAAATCCGGAATAGAAGATGGCTATATTTGCATAACCATTTAGATAAGCTGTTGGAGGGTAAATTTTCACTAAAATCTTTATTCCTAGCATTTAGGAAGCATTTAGAGAGTCTCCTGGAGTTGCTCTTACGTTGGGTAGAGTTTGGTAGGTGTGTGGACATACATGGCAACAGCACACTCGTACACTAGATCGAGCACGTCACATGAGATCTAATCCTGATGCATGCGCGCATGCATGGCTCATCATGTGTGGCAGATAAGCTTTATTATTGGAAATAAAGCTATTTGTTTATTCTAAATTCAATTAATGCCGAGTAGACATGAATTCCCCCAATGTGTACCATAAGATTTGTTATGCAAATAGTTATATATTCCTTACCATTATGAATCACGATTGTATAGCCAACCATTGCTGGTAGAATAATGCTAGATGCTCAGGACCATGTTACTATTATTTCTTTCTTCTTCATATTGACCTTTTTTATTTTTGCCAATAAATGACAAGCTACAAAAGGTTTCGTTTCTTTCGTGTCATAGTTGATAACTCATTTTTTTCATTTTAAAGAGTGACATCCTATATCCACTATCTCGATCAGGTATGGAGGTGAGAGTAAACAGAATAATAATGAATGAAAAAAGAGAAAATCTTTTAGCTGGATAAGAGACAGATGTAGCCAAGTGGATCAAGAAATTGGATTGTGAATCCACTATGCACGGGTTCAATTCCTGTCGTTCATCCATCACATTATTGCAAATTTCAAAAATGCATTTTTTCATATTCCTAGTTACGTATTTACTTACGGTGACAAAGAATAAAACCGTCACTATTTTTTCCTTTTCCTAGTTACAATGTCAACAAGGTATCATATAAGTAAATGGATCCTGGTTGTTCAATCCTTTGATAACCAAGGTCAATCTTTGCTAAAGAGAAATGGTCACTACGGGTCAAACTCAATAGAATTGGATCCATCACAAACAACGAGAATCAGGATTCTTGATCTCTTTCAGTTCAAGGACCCGGACACTAGTAGAGAACCTTTAGTCCCGGTTCCTGACCCCCTTTACTCCCGGTTTTGGAACCGGGACTATGGAATCAGGACTAAAGGTCTCGATTTTTAGTCCCGGTTCCTACAACCGGGACTAAAGGTATTTATTAGGTAAAAAAAGATGCATATGTGGAGATTCGAACCCAAGACCTCTCACTTCAGCCCTTGCACGCGTTGCCATCTCAACTCCCACCACACATCTGACTTAGATAAGATACGCTCTCCTTTTAAATTCACTCTGGGGACACATTTAGTCCCGGTTTGAGACACAAACCGGGACTAAAGGTACCTTTAGTCCGGGTTCGTATCTAAAACCGGGACTAAAAGTTTCTCGCATTGACATGCCTTGGTAAACCGGGACTAAAGGTCCAGTCATCTTTTTAGTCCCGGTCTGGGTTACCAACCGGGACTAAATATCTTTTTGTCCCGGGCGCAGATTTCGCCGAGATTATCGCAAAATTTGGACATCGACCAAAGGCCTGTTCTCTAGTAGTGGGAGAAGTGTTTTCATAACAAATCCTTGGTTTAACTGAATAAATAAAGAAAATAGACCCATTCTCTTCATCTTAGATGTATGGATCTTCTTAATTGAAAGATCTCTCATATGGATAATACACATTTCAGTTGACCGAGCATAATGCTAACTGTTTTATTTTGAATCAAAGATATCCGCGGAGACCGGTTCATTCGTCCTATTCTGATATTGAGGACTAATAGGTCCTAGATTCTCTTTCAATAGGGCCCTGAAAGGAGAAGAGAAACTAAAATACCAATAGACCTTTGTCTATTCTCTAAAATTCATCCAATCCGTTAATATCTGTTTTTTGAATGTCCACTGCCGAAGTCACTGAATCGGTAAATCACCAATTCAATACATACATGTGTACGTTCCACGTGCTAGCATTTGCCGACATCTCCGTTGTCTGACCTGACACATATGAAGAGCTAGATACATTGGCACATGCCCTCACAAGCACGGATGCATGCACCATATCCTCTAATTATAGCCTGATGATAAATGCTATATATATGGAAAAATAATTATTTTTCCGAATTTTTTCTAATGATTTATTTGTGGCCATGAATTGGAGAGATGGTGATGACGAAGTTGGCACATAAGTGAGCAGCTGATTCACGTGCAATCGCGCTGTGCCTGTTTTGGCTACGTCGCTGCTACGAGCATGCATGTGAAACATGGCAAATTTATCTATAAATTTAACCCTTCGCACAGCTTTAGTTTGCAAAATTGTTGTGCTTGTATGTGCTGAGCTTTGGCTTGGGTACTTCTCTAATCTCTACACCTTAGCTGAAGCCTCAACTCGCAGCCATGCCCATGAGAATCGAGCGCGATCTCCACATGGCCACAGGGAACGGAGAAACTAGCTACACAAAAAATTCTAGGATTCAAGTAATAATTCTCTCAGTTATTTATTTTCCAGCGTGCACAACTGCTTCTTCTGTTGCATACTATATTTACTTGTTTCTACTTGTCCCATGCATTAACATGAAATGGCATTTTTCTTTCGTTCTACAATCTTGATAACACTACCTACCTGTGAGATAGTAATAAGAAGATCTGAGAAAGTAATAACACATGTTTCTGTTGGATGGCAACACAGGAGAAAGCTATGTTTCAGATTAAGCCGGTCCTTGAGGAGGCCACTAGAGAAGTATACACAGCTCTCCTCCCTAAAACCATGGTCGTGGCCGACTTAGGCTGCTCATCGGGGCCTAACACACTGCGCTTCGTCTCCGAGGTGATTGGCATCATAGCTCGCCATTGCAAGGAACTCGACCGACGACATGACCGCCCGCCACAGCTTCAGTTCTTCCTGAATGACCTGCCCGGAAACGACTTCAACAATCTCTTCCAGCTGATCGAGCAGTTCAATAAGTCGACGGCAAGAAAGCACAAGGGAGAAGCAGAGGCAGGGGCACTGCCTCCGTCCTATATCACTGGGTTGCCGGGCTCCTACTACACTAGGATCTTCCCTAGTGAAAGCGTCCACCTTTTCCACTCTTTGTTCTGCCTTCAGTGGCGCTCTCAGGTATGTATGCATGCTGGCAAGATGCAGTTCGCACACGTCTTTGTATTTCGCTCGTGGACTCAGCATTATCTGGTAGTTGCTTTTTGTTTGATCCTCTTTTTTTCGTATATGCATACATATATAGGCACCGGAGCAACTGAAGGGCACCAAAAAAACATGCCTAGATATCTACATCACAAAGACTATGTCACCGTCGATGGTGAAGCTGTTTCAACAGCAGTTTCAGAAGGACTTCTCCCTCTTCCTCAAGCTACGCTACGAGGAGCTCGTGTCTGGCGGCCAAATGGTTCTAACATTTATTGGAAGGAAGCATGAGGATGTGCTCACTGGAGAGTCCAACCATCTTTATGGATTGCTTGCGCAGTCGCTGAAATCCATGGTTGATGAGGTAAACTAAATACAAAGTACTGTAGTTTTGATCACTCTACTAGCTAGTGACTTCAATTAATTTGCGGTAAATTGGACTTTGATCTTCGCAGGGTCTTGTGGAGAAGGAAAAGCTTGAGTCATTCTATCTACCGATGTACTCACCATCGGTTGGTGAAGTGGAGGCAATAGTGAAGCAAGTTGGGTTGTTCAACATGAATCATGTCAAAGTATTCGAGACAAATTGGGATCCCTACGATGACTCGGAAAGTGATGTTGTGCATAACAGTATTAGGAGCGGTGAAAATGTCGCTAAGTGCCTACGAGCAGTGATGGAGCCGCTGGTTGCAAGCCAATTTGGAGAAGCCATACTCGACAAGTTATTCCAAGAGTACGCTCGCCGTGTTGCCCAACACCTTGAGAATGAGAAAACCAAGCATGCTGTGCTCGTCCTGTCCATCAAGAAACCAATCCATGTGTGAAGTGTGTTCTTTCTCGCTCTCGCTAGTTATTATCACAGGCTACTACTAGTAGTTCTCCAGGAAATTCGATATGTATGTTTGTGTGTGTACATGTGTGTGTATTTAGTGTACTGTATGCCATGATGTTTTTGTTATCTTCCCTGGTTGTTGAATTTGTACGATGGTGACTCAAATAAGTATGTTTTTTTACGAAATCAAATATCAAGGAATTTTAAATAACGATATGTTCCCGTGTGCCTATGGCGTCGTACAATACACACAACATGTCGTCGAAGCCACACGCTGACATGTTCGTATTCAATCGTTATTTAAAACTGTCCAAATACGCAAGACACACTAGTGAGATCTCTTGACACTCAAAACCCGACAAGTCCGGAGGAGACTTTGTTAGAGCGTGCTGCACCTATGGGCTGCCCTAACTGGCCTGGCTGTTCTAGGGTGTTATAATTCGTTGAAGCAACAAAAAAAAAGGAATAGCATGATAGGGCTTTGAGTACGTTGATTTTGTGTGTTGCCAATCAGCCATCACCCTTTATAAATATAGGGTGGTTGGTCTCTCCATTGAACACATAAATTCTATTTTAGTCTTCATCCAGCTAAGCATTTAGTAATATTTTAAGTACACCTTCTTCCACCTTTTTCATAGTGGGTTGAGCCAAATTCTCAATGAAAATGGGTTTTTCAACTTCATCAACCAGTATTTCTATGGAGCCAATTATAATTGATGTTTGATTGATGGCCTTCATAGGAGGAGCAACAACCTCCTTTTTAGGCACATACACTTGCTTTGGAGATGACTAGACTTCTTTTTTTATAGGCTGATTCACCAAATCGACCTTTCGCTTGGTATACTTGTTCATAAGTCGATCAAAAGCTGGTTGTGATTGCACCTCCTTGATGGAATTCTTGATTTTATTGGTCTTCCAAATCCCAATGCAATCTCGAGTTGCCTTGGTTTATATGTGCACGAGGGTCTTGAATCCACTTTAACTAGGCTAATTTGAAAAAAAAATCACCCTTGCTATTTTTTGTTTTAATTAATGCCCTGGACAACAACAATAACATCTTTTTTTGCTCTCTAATGGGAGATTTTGATTGCCTCCGAGCCCAAAAGACTTTGATAGTAATTTTAATATTCCCCTGGCCATCCATGGACCTCTCAAGCATGATTTCACGATTCTCAATCTTGTAGTCTTTCTGGGATCTCTAATTATCACATTTTTCCCAGCAGTAGATTCAGCTTGATTAGGCCAAACCAAGATAGCAAGATTCTATAATTTCAGAGCATTAACCGAGAACGGCATTGTGTCGCCCTATATCAATGTCTAGAACTGTACCCTAGACACTAAGACGTGTAAATTTGTATCTACGCGTCTAGGCCCAGATGGTGTGGAATGCGGACATAAGGGTTTATACTGGTTCGGGCAAAAATGTCCCTACGTCCGGTGGATGTTGCTACTGCTCGTGTTGCCTTGTACCAAAGTGCTCGTAGTAGGGGTTACAAGCTTTTTTGAGAGAGGGAGCGGATCCCAGGTCTCTTTAGTGATGGGTGAGCTTGAGTGCTTGCTCAGCGAGTTGTGTTTCAATCGGGGTCCCCCTGGATGTGGTCCCTGCCTCCCCTTTTATAGTTCCCAAGAGGAGGGCTCGGGTTACAATTGTGGCGAAAAGGTGAAAAGAGAAGAGATGAAAGAGAAAAACAAAAAAGGTGGCATTGGGCGTGGCTGTCTTCCTCCTTATCCGGCGTGAGCAGTTTAGCGCAGGGACGCAATGGGCGTTGAGCTTTTGGCCTCTCCGTCCACTGGTGCAACGCGTTGTGGCCACGCTTTGGCCTATGTGCTTTCATACCATCGAGGATGGATGGTGTGTGTACCTGGATTTGCATAGAGAGGGGGTTAGGTAGCATAGTTGCTGTTACCCCCATTGCTGTAGAGGCGTGGACACCGTCGTGGTGGAATGACCAGGGTCATGTTGAGTCGTACCACGGCTCCCATGCCCCCGTTTATTGTACACGGTCGTGTTCATCCCATCATTGGGAATGGGAGTCGTGGTGGGGGCCCACGTGACTCCCAATTGCGCCCGAGACCCTAGCATGTCCTTTGGGTGAGGCGGAAGGATGTGATAATGTTATGAGGGCTCGGGCGAGGCGGAGACTGCTCCTGAGAGGTTGGCACTGCCCGAGGCCTCACGGTAAGGCTCGGGCGAGGCGGAGATCATATCCGAGGGGTCCGCCTTGCCCAAGGCCTTTTAGGTGGGATCGGGTGAGGCGGAGATTACCCCTAAGCCTCGGGAAGTAAGTGTAGACACATTGTTTACTGCTTTTGGCTGGGTACCCCTGACATTGGTACCCAACACCCTATATCCCTGATAAACTCAAACAGACTTTATTAATAACCAATTGGACTTGCATCCAAAAGATATTGCAATCATTAGTAGCATGAGAAAGCATAATTATGCCATTTACAATATGCACGGCGCTTCAATTCATTGAGCGGCGACAAAGGCTGCGACAGTTTTCAAAAAAACAAAGGCTGCGACAATTTAATTAGTGTATCCATTCTTCAACATCTTATCAAAAATGCGATCACACTTGGGTATATTGAATGTAAATTTCATCTCCTCTTGCCGATTTTTGTGAGTCAGCTTGAGGGAAGAGAAATGAGTTGATTTAGTTTGTGTTGGCCAAATAAATTCAGCAATTAAACAAGTTGTTTCATTGTCTGAGCCATCTGAATGGTAGTCAATAGCATGCATATTGGGATGATGTGACTTATAAGATTCTCCAAAATCGTTTCAGTTTTCAACGGCTGAAGCTTTTTATAACTGATTAACAAAGAGAAAATCAAAGTGCTCTAGCTTTTCTTTGGTATTAGACCACAAGCTAACAAAAACCAAATTGGCAAGATCTTTTCAGAAATTGTCAAATTAAAACATCGGTTTTTAACATATCTGAATCTTTTAATATAATCAAGCATGATAGATTCATCACACCCTTGCTTAAGCTGATATCAAATTAGACAATTTAAGATCATTGGTTTCATTGTAGAAAAGTTCATAAAACTTCTCTTCTAGTCTTCCCAAAAACTAATAGAGCAAGTTTGCAATGAAGAATACCACGAAAAACAATATTAGTAAGAGATAACAAAAAGTTATGAATTCTCATACGTTCCATGGTACTAGCTTCACCCAGTTGAGCAAGAAACATGATAATATGCTCATTTGTATTTTTATTATCTTCACCACTGAATTTATAAAAGTTGGGTACTTTTCAACAGGAGCTTTCTCATGTAATCCAGATATGAGGGATATGGTCTAGTATAAATCATATGTGCTTTAAAATGTACACCCATACTTTTTCTAAATCTTTTTGCAAATTTTCCCCAAATCAGATTAAAGATTCTTGCCGTGAGGCCGGATTGCTCATTTGTTGAGTATTCACATATGCATTAGCTTGCTAAATCCTTACGGTGTTTTAGGTGGATTTGGTACACTATATTATGAGCAAAAGGGGCATGTGGTGTTGTTGAATTGCTATCATCATGTGTGGTAGAAATTGATGGTTACGTAAAGGTAACCATCAGTTTAGTAGTACCAACCCCCCTAAATTGGCCCTAGAAGTTTCCAACGTCAATTAGGCCAATTTGGGTTGGCTGGCCAATGCATAGCTCATTTGTTCCTCAAAAAAGCCAAACAACATCCCAATTGAGGTTGGCTAGCAACGAAGTCGCCCTGCTAACATATGTGTTGTGGGTTCGTAACCACAACTAGAGATTAGTGGTCGATGTGTAGGACTTCGGTGGTTAACACTCAATGATATGAGATGTTTATCCTGGTTTGGGCTTTGATGCCCTAAGTCCAGCAAGATAGTTCTTCATGTTAGAGTGCTTAAGCAGGTTCTTACAATGAGAGAGAGAGTAGGAGAGCATTGGGTTAGTTTTGATCTAGGGTTTGGGAATGGATTTGATTCCCCCTATGGGGCCCCTTGCCTCTCCTATCTTCATAGGGCAAGGGGAGTACAAGAAGTGGGTTTCATAACTTCCTTGGTAGTCAAGGGAGTGCTCTCCATCCTAGTCTTCATGGCATTGAGGGTGTCCCTACTCTAGGCGTGGTCATGGCCAACAATGTAGAAACTGCATGTGGCATCTTTTGTAGATGGCAGGGGCAGGCTGGTGTTCTGCCATTCCACCTGTTCATTTGCATCTATCATACGCCAAGGGGGGTGAGAACTAGGGGAGGCTGACATGTGGACCTGATGCGCTCATCTCCTTTGCGAGGGGAGAGTCAGCGCACGTCCCTTATCGTGTTCTGTCACGCCCCGAGCACGACCCCTAGCCAAAATAGGCGGACAACGCCATGCTGAGATGGGGGAACAATACCCTGTTAGGGGTCTAAAGGCCCTGCTCCTCTGCGTAGGTGAGTGTCAAGCACCTGTAGCATGTTAGGGACCTGTTGTAACACCCCTGGTGTTACGAGCCTGCTTAACACCTAGATTAGGGCCTAAGAGAAATAATCAAAATAAATTCCTTGGATTTTAGGTTTAAAGCACCCATGAAATGATAAACAACTCTTATGTAACCTATGTTTACGGTTGTGAGAAACCAAATCTGAAAATTAAAAAAGAGTCCTTTCGTTGCATCGGCAAGAACATGAACTTAGGTTTAAGAGTGCTATTTTTGATGAATTATATTGAGCAAAATAATTAAATAGTGCTTAATATTTTATTCCTATGGGTTAGTACGAAGTATGGATGATTACATGAAATACTTGTTGGTTCACATTAATAAAGTTTAGACCTTTTAAAAATCATGACAAAAGTGCTAATGGTTGTTTAGTTCAACTGAACCCTTGATTTTCTAAGACTGAAAAGGTAGTAGACAGTGTCATTTTGACGTTTAGATTATAACTAAAATATGTAAACACTGGCTTCATGATTTTATATTGTTGGTTGCCTCTAAGTGAGCACTTAAGCATAGTATATGTCGTAGTGGTGTTGGGTGTCACGTTGCCCTCTTACAAATTGCCCAAACCTCCTTAGAACGCGTTGTGAACCATGATTCGGTGCTCGGTTCATGAACTGGCGTTCGGCGTGACGAACTCATGTTGGCATTCTTTTACCTCCCTATCTAGTTGCTCTCTGGTCATGGTGATTGCTCTGCTAGATAGCTGGTATGGTTGTCTTTAGGATACGGGAATTAGTTGAACCTCAATCGTGATCGTTAGCAGTTTTTGCTTCGCTTTAAAAAGTGTGCTTGTCACCGTTTTAGCTGATTGGCCCCGTGGTCACGATCACCGCACGAGCGGGTGCGTTGCCGGTGGCGGGCTCAGCACCGTGGCCGTGCCCCGCTGGCTAGCCCTAGGGTCGGCCGGCTACGCGCCAAGCCAGGTGTGGCTGCCATCGCTTCGCATCGTGTGCCCGTATTGCCGAGTCGCGCACAGGGTTGCACCTTGTTTCCCTTATCACCTTGCCCCGCCCTGTAGCGAGCGATCTCAGCCGCTCACCTCACCTACCTCGCCCCTAGTCGTGCACGCTCTGTATTCCTACGGTGTATGCGATGTTTTTAGGCACGTTAATTTAACCGTGCTTGTGCTTTTGTTTTAGTGCTTGATGTAGCGGCTTAGCTAAATATTAACAACTGATATTTAAATATATTTATTTAATTGTGTGTATGGAAATAAAAAAAGAAACACACGCACACCCACACACTCAAGCTACACACTCACACGCGTACTGCACCACTCGCTGCTTGCACGTTGCACCACATGCTGCTACCGTGTAGAGGGGGAGAGTGCAGTAGGGCTGCAGCTCAGCTGGTGGCTCTTGCGCGCCATTTTTGTTGACCGAGCAAGCATGCAGATCAGAGCAGATAGAGAGAGGAGTGCTGCATGCTGTGCAAAGAGAGAGAAAGGGAGAAAGTGAGAGAGAGCATGCGATCAGGACCAGCCTGGAATGGTACTAGAGAAATTGCTTAGCAATTTTCTTCAAGACCAGTAAATACAGCAAGAGAGAAGGGAGAGGGGACAGTGCATGCATGGAGCAAGAAACACATCGGCAACTTCTCTTGGTCTTGGTCATGATGAAAATTGCGCTTCCAGCATGCGGGCAGCTAATTTGACTGAGCGGGGCAGCGATACGCATGCATCATGGTCTGGGTCGTGCAGTAAGGAGGAGACAGTGCTAGCCTGTGGGTGTAGGGTTCATACATGACAACAAGCGCACCAGCAGCAGGACATCTTTTAGAGCACCAGCAGCCAGCTCCTTAGCAACAGCTGCCTCAGCGTCAGTGGTGTTCGCCAAAATTTTTGACGAGAGCACCCAGCCGAGCAGTCTGTGCTCTTTATAGCACCAGCAGCCTAGCACTAGTAGCCGAGCCATCCAAGTTGAAATAGACCCTTTCTTCCTCGTCTCCCACCCCGCTTGGTGCGCCGACGTGAGCATCCTGGCACCCCCGCGTCCGCGCCTTGCACCTGGCACGCCCGCGCCACCGCCTCCACGCACCGGCGCAGCCACGCTGCCATTGCCCCCGCAAACCTGCAGCCAGCGGCGATCGCACGCGACTCCATCTTTGCCTACCCGCTGCCATAGCTAAGCTCCAATTTATTCTTTCGTCTTTTAATATCTTGTTTATGCATGTTTCACTTAGAAAAGCATATTGCATTTGCATACCATTTAGGAACGACGGTAAGCCAATGGATCAACTAAGGATGTCGGCGTCACCTGATGATGATGGGGGACATATCCTGAAGACAAAGCAATACTAACTTAGTAGCATACAAATTACTCAGGCAAGCCTCGGTGTATAACCCCTATTATTTTGCACTTTTATTCATGCTTGTGCATTAAGTTTTAAGGAGTTGAATGAAAGCCACTTGCATATATATATATCCTTATCCCATGAGTCTTACTAGTATGTCAGGATCGTGTAGCTTGCTATGCTCTAGGAGCCCGGTAGAAGTCGAGTGATTGTTTGTCACTCGCGAGAGATAGGAAAAGATATTATTGTTATTATTATCATATTACTATCACATGGAATATATATGAATGATAACTGGAGACCGAGCGAGACCGTACTTTGGATTTAGATTTGGACTTGGTTGGGCAACCGAGCGAGTCTCGGATTGCATTTGTCCCACCTGTGTCGATTGAGGACCGTCCGTTGCGGTGGATGGTAGTCAAGTCACAAATTTATTATCCTGAGCACATACTTGCTTATGGGATCGGGAAGGCTTGTTACTCTCTTGTCGTGGGTTTCGGCTCTTTCCAGACCGACTGATTAGAGGTGGAGAAAGGTGGAGATCTAAGCACCATAATGAGACCGAGTCTCGAGTGTGGGGGCTTGGAGTCCAAGTTTGGACAGGGACATAGACCCCTCGACAGGAGTCAGGGTACCTAGCTAGGATACATTGATTTGTGAATCGCCATTTGTATAAGACGGTACCGAATTAGACTATGGTCTAGCACCGTAGTAAGAACTAGAACTTGGAAGAAGATAAATTTGTTCTGATTACTTACCACATGTTTAAAAGTAGCATAGGTGCTTACATAGAATGGTGTAAGGTCCAAATAGGCTAGAGGGGGGTGAATAGCCTAATTAAAACTTCTACAAGAATTACTTAACCACACGTGTTAGTACAAAAGGTGGCAAAGCAAAATGCACTAGCTCTAACTAATTAAGCAAGCCACCTACACAAGTCCAGTACAAGGTTATCCACTAAACACAACAACAACTACAAGCTAGAAACAAGGAGTAACGTGAGAGAAAAGCTTTGAGTGATTATACCGCCGTGTAGAGAAGAGAAGAACCAATCAATCAACTCACACACGAGAAATCCTCGGGAAGAGAATGACACAAGAATTTATCCTGAGGTTCACTTGCTTCCCGGCAAGCTACTCCCGTTGTGGCGATACACCCACTTGTCGGTTCGCGAGCTAATCGACTATCAAAAGTCGAGCCCTCGGCGGGCGCCGCACAACCGCACACAAGATGGGGATCCTCCAAGCCACGAGCTCCACTAGAGTATCCAATTTGCGAACTCCCACGGGGAAGGATCAAGAACCCCTTACAACACTTGGTGAGGGCTCCAACAATCTCCAATTGCGAGCTCAATCACCTCCGCTGCTCCAAGCCATCTACTGCGTTGGAAAACATGGAAGAGTAACAAGAAATCCGCATCAACTCGAAGATCAAGTGCCTCTAGAATGCAACTCTCAAGAAATGCACTTGAATCTCACTCAATCTCACTCAAGATGTGCAACCAAGCAAAGAGATGAGTGGAGGGGTTGTTCTCTAGCTCAAAGAATGTCTCTAGGTCTCAAAATGTGCAAGAGATACCCCAAACCCCGGCCAACTTCTATTTATAGCGAAGGAGTACGCAGCTAGCCGTTACCGGATGACGCGGTGAAAAACGTGATGACCGGATGCACCGGTCAGGGTGACCGGACGCGTCCGGTCACTACAGGACAAGCGAGAACAGTGCGTGTCAGAAGTAGTCGTTGCCGTGACTGGACGCGCTTCACCGTCTGACCGGACGCGCTGCACCAGGCGTTCGATCGGAGTACAGAGAGCTCCCACCACGACCAGACACGTCTGATCGCACGTGACCGGACGCGCCGCGCGTCCGGTCGGCTCTACGTCTAGCTCTGCCCCTCTGGGTGCCTGACCGGACGCTCCGGTTCCGTGAGGGACCGAACGCGCCGGTTGCAAACCCTAGCATCTGCACGCCTAACTGCTGCGAGAACTGACCGGACGCGTCCGGTCAAACCATGACCGCATCCGGTGCAGTGTCCGGTCACCACAGTGACCACCGTTCGCCTTCGTTTCTTTTTCGACTTCCAGCGTAGTGGAAAAAAGTCATTTCAACTCCTCGAAAACGCCTGAATCCCACCTCTCAAGCTCGGCGGGAGGGAGAGAGGACCCCAAACCCCTCTCTACCGCTCAAACTCCACCGCCTTCGCAAATGTGCTAACACCACCAAGTGTACACCAACATGTGCATGTGTGTTAGCATTTTCACAATCATTTTTTTAAGACGTTATGTTAGCTCTCTACTAGATCCTAATGCATATGCTCAAGACATTGATCTAGTGGCACTTGATTCCCGAGCTAACCGTGATTGCCCCTCTTGATAGTCGGCTATGTATCCTAAACCCGATCAATCACTTCTCTACTCATCTTAGACCGGCAAAAGAAAAACCCTATGGTTATACCTTTGCCTTGCGCTCTTAGATCCTTCTCCTCCACTTGATCATCATGTACATCATTTTATGTGCATGCACCATCATTTTATGATCTTGTGGCCACCACTCCTTGCTACATACACCTTCATCACATGTGTTGCTTATGCCTAACTCAAAACACTTAACACATGGCATTAGCAACTTGGTGTCATTAATTGCCAAAACCAAACTTGGGCTTTCAAATGGTTAGTTAATGAACTAATGATGACTGATAATAAAATTGGATATAAGGATGCACGTTTAGTAATGCTTTCTACAGATGCAATGAACCCACAAGGCAGATAGCCTTGCATATCCTTGAAGTCTTTTATTTCCTTCTAACGGTTAAGTCTTGCGGAGTACCATCAAGTACTCAGGATTTGTTCTACCCTGTTGTAGGTAACAGGTGATTATCGAGCTGACACTTGTGTGTGAAAACCCTCCTGGTGGGTTCAGCGAGGATTTCTTTTACGTTACGGACATAGAGTTGATTTATAACCTTCACCAAAATAATGTTTTGGAAAGAAAAACTTATAATCTACTACACCCACATGTATATAATTATAATTTTATACTTAATGTTCACTAGTTACAAGTAAACTTTAATTCCGCTGAAACTCTGATAACATTGTTATATTCCGCTGTTGTAATCAATTGGTATAATACTCTGATGTTGTAATAAAGTGATATAAGAAATGGTTAAGAATGTTGTAAGCTTTATTCTCTCATTTATGATCCTGATAGAAAAATGTGGATTTTCGAGTTTTCCCTTTGGGTGTGCTCGATAGAACTGCATAATTAGGTGCACTCTCTTGGGTACTTAGCGTCTAATGGAAGACAAGTACTCTTGGGAGTGTATTAGATTAGGCAGTTCTGCTACACCTGTTGGGAGGTCCGAGGCATTTCCTCGAGCCTACTGTCGAGCCTTGTTTGGTCGGACAAGACGCCAGTATAGCGAGGGACCAAATAGCCCAGTTCTTAGCCCTGTCCTTGGGCTAGCTTTCCTTGGCCAGATCCCTCAAGCGATGTAGGCTCAGGCCTTGTGGGCTTTGGTCGGTATCTAGCGGGAGTGCGAGCAAACCCGCTGGGGTAGTCCCAGAGCCCCTCGCTGATTGGTAGAATCAGTCAGGGGGTTAATTATGTTGTAGAAGTGTTGAGTGAAGGGTTTAAGTAACTCCGTCATAGGTATTCATCAATATGCATCTTAAGGAAATAATAACAATTTTATATTTCTTTCCCTCTCTTTTATTAAAATCAGCCATAAAGTTGCTCAAATTTTCTTGCATTTGAATTCCAACTAATCTATTATATTCATTAACCATAACGACACATTCATCATGTGTTGTCCCATATCTAGGTGGATGTTGATTTCTTTACCTCAAATGTAGATGTAGCAAGAAGATAATCGAAGTTGACATCTTGAATCTTCTTGACAGCTTCCCACTGATCCACCTCAAAGCATGCTAGGGCATACTCTAGATCGAAAGTAGCTCAATTCTTCGTGCTCTCCTCTAGCATCTTGCAGATCTACTTAAAAAGTTGAACAACCGAAGGCTTGATGCTGAGCTTAGGATTAGTTGGATTTGTATGATCATCCTTCTTTTCGTCGACCATCTTAGTAGATAGATCACCCCAGCGAAGTTGTCAAAAAGTGTGTTCATGCTGATTCGGATTACACATTGGTAGGAGATAGATCACCCAAGGCCACACATGACTCAGATACGCAATGGAGGGACACGTCTAAACAACGAGGCTGGCCAGTAGGCCGATGAGGCCAATTTGACACTCGTTCTTCACTCGAAAAAACCCTACGGATATCTCCCGCGAAGACCCATCTGGGAGATACATAGAGGGATGCCCTAGGATTTGCATGGCTGCCTAGAACATGAGCAACACCGAGAGACGTGCTAAATAGTAAGGGGGTTGAAAAATCTTTAGGTAGAAGATAAAATATAAAGATAAATTGATTTTGATAAGAGGATAGATGGACCTATCAATCGAACACGATCCTCTCATATAAATATAGGAGCGGTCTAATACCAATAAAAAAACTCCTAACCATTGATTAGTCATGTATACAATAGGTGAGACAAGTACCTTCCTAACCACAACATACAAAAGCTTAAGTTCATTAATTTTAACTATTCTCGCAAGCAATGCATGAACCTCAAAGTTGGATTATGAATATCGATAGTTCTAGGTGCATCACACTAAGTTTGTCCAGTTTTTTCTTCTAAAACCTACATTTCTTCTAAAATATGAGATTTAATAATAGCAAACTGACGGAAATGTCATATAGATAAGAAAAATTGATGGAGTGGACAAATAAGAAAGATTTCAAGTTTGAGTGTCAAATAGAAGAGCTCAACTTTTTCTAGTGTCAAATAGAAAATTTTCTAAAAAATCAAACCCTACGGATAAGAAGTTGGCACTATTAGCACCATATTTCAAAGATCATAGTATGTAGTAATGCCCCAAAGGTTGTTGTATGCTCTTTTCCATGCCAAAAGTTGTTGCATGCTCTCCTCCTCGTACCGGTTCTTTCTGATTCTCTCTCCACTCATAGATAGGCAGCCACCGAAGAACGTTTACCGCTCCAAGGTTTACTAGATCTAACATTATTACTTATAAGTTTATAACATGTGAAGTGATGCTTAAACTCTATCTTTCATTTTTTTATCACTCGGAGACAAACAATGGGGAGGCGTAATTATGGGTTCTTCGTACCATCATGAAAGAACATCTCCGGCTCGAGAAAATGTGAAGAAGCGCATCACCGGAGCAAAATTCTCAACCATGATGATGTGGTGCTGATCCAAAACTCTCAACCATTGATGTGGCCACCAAACTAATCCGAGCGGCCCATTGGAAACAGACTCCTCATCTCCACCGCCGCTAGGCCGGCGCGACTCTTGCAAAACCCTCGACCCGGACGGTGCGCCGCCGCCTCACGCCATGGCGCGGACGATGCCGCCGTCTACCTCGCCTCACGCCACCGTCAAGAGAGAAATCGACGTCGCAGAGCCCAGCGCTTACACGCCGGCGCCACCGCCCCGCAAGAAGCGCCGCCGCGGAGGCCGCCTCCCAGTAACCCCGACCCAGCTTCCCCTAAGCCCTCCCCTCCTCACGCCCCAGACCATCCCGTCGGTGGCATCAGGGGACGCGTCCTTGGCCGGCTTAACGCCGACGCCCGCGTGCTCCGCCGTCAAGGTCTTCTCCCTCTTCCTCAAGCTACGCTACGAGGAGCTCGTGTCTGGCGGCCAAATGGTTCTAACATTTATTGGAAGGAAGCATGAGGATGTGCTCACTGGAGAGTCCAACCATCTTTATGGATTGCTTGCGCAGTCGCTGAAATCCATGGTTGATGAGGTAAACTAAATACAAAGTACTGTAGTTTTGATCACTCTACTAGCTAGTGACTTCAATTAATTTGCGGTAAATTGGACTTTGATCTTCGCAGGGTCTTGTGGAGAAGGAAAAGCTTGAGTCATTCTATCTACCGATGTACTCACCATCGGTTGGTGAAGTGGAGGCAATAGTGAAGCAAGTTGGGTTGTTCAACATGAATCATGTCAAAGTATTCGAGACAAATTGGGATCCCTACGATGACTCGGAAAGTGATGTTGTGCATAACAGTATTAGGAGCGGTGAAAATGTCGCTAAGTGCCTACGAGCAGTGATGGAGCCGCTGGTTGCAAGCCAATTTGGAGAAGCCATACTCGACAAGTTATTCCAAGAGTACGCTCGCCGTGTTGCCCAACACCTTGAGAATGAGAAAACCAAGCATGCTGTGCTCGTCCTGTCCATCAAGAAACCAATCCATGTGTGAAGTGTGTTCTTTCTCGCTCTCGCTAGTTATTATCACAGGCTACTACTAGTAGTTCTCCAGGAAATTCGATATGTATGTTTGTGTGTGTACATGTGTGTGTATTTAGTGTACTGTATGCCATGATGTTTTTGTTATTTTCCCTGGTTGTTGAATTTGTACGATGGTGACTCAAATAAGTATGTTTTTTTACGAAATCAAATATCAAGGAATTTTAAATAACAATATGTTCCCGTGTGCCTATGGCGTCGTACAATACACACAACATGTCGTCGAAGCCACACGCTGACATGTTCGTATTCAATCGTTATTTAAAACTGTCCAAATACGCAAGACACACTAGTGAGATCTCTTGACACCCAAAACCCGACAAGTCCGGAGGAGACTTTGTTAGAGCGTGCTGCACCTATGGGCTGCCCTAACTGGCCTGGCTGTTCTAGGGTGTTATAATTCGTTGAAGCAACAAAAAAAAAGGAATAGCATGATAGGGCTTTGAGTACGTTGATTTTGTGTGTTGCCAATCAGCCATCACCCTTTATAAATATAGGGTGGTTGGTCTCTCCATTGAACACATAAATTCTATTTTAGTCTTCATCCAGCTAAGCATTTAGTAATATTTTAAGTACACCTTCTTCCACCTTTTTCATAGTGGGTTGAGCCAAATTCTCAATGAAAATGGGTTTTTCAACTTCATCAACCAGTATTTCTATGGAGCCAATTATAATTGATGTTTGATTGATGGCCTTCATAGGAGGAGCAATAACCTCCTTTTTAGGCACATACACTTGCTTTGGAGATGACTAGACTTCTTTTTTTATAGGCTGATTCACCAAATCGACCTTTCGCTTGGTATACTTGTTCATAAGTTGATCAAAAGCTGGTTGTGATTGCACCTCCTTGATGGAATTCTTGATTTTATTGGTCTTCCAAATCCCAATGCAATCTCGAGTTGCCTTGGTTTATATGTGCACGAGGGTCTTGAATCCACTTTAACTAGGCTAATTTGAAAAAAAAAATCACCCTTGCTATTTTTTGTTTTAATTAATGCCCTGGACAACAACAATAACATCTTTTTTTGCTCTCTAATGGGAGATTTTGATTGCCTCCGAGCCCAAAAGACTTTGATAGTAATTTTAATATTCCCCTGGCCATCCATGGACCTCTCAAGCATGATTTCATGATTCTCAATCTTGTAGTCTTTCTGGGATCTCTAATTATCACATTTTTTCCAGCAGTAGATTCAGCTTGATTAGGCCAAACCAAGATAGCAAGATTCTATAATTTCATAGCATTAACCGAGAACGGCATTGTGTCGCCCTATATCAATGTCTAGAACTGTACCCTAGACACTAAGACGTGTAAATTTGTATCTACGCGTCTAGGCCCAGATGGTGTGGAATGCGGACACAAGGGTTTATACTGGTTCGGGCAAAAATGTCCCTACGTCCGGTGGATGTTGCTACTGCTCGTGTTGCCTTGTACCAAAGTGCTCGTAGTAGGGGTTACAAGCTTTTTTGAGAGAGGGAGCGGATCCCAGGTCTCTTTAGTGATGGGTGAGCTTGAGTGCTTGCTCAGCGAGTTGTGTTTCAATCGGGGTCCCCCTGGATGTGGTCCCTGCCTCCCCTTTTATAGTTCCCAAGAGGAGGGCTCGGGTTACAATTGTGGCGAAAAGGTGAAAAGAGAAGAGATGAAAGAGAAAAACAAAAAAGGTGGCATTGGGCGTGGCTGTCTTCCTCCTTATCCGGCGTGAGCAGTTTAGCGCAGGGACGCAATGGGCGTTGAGCTTTTGGCCTCTCCGTCCACTGGTGCAACGCGTTGTGGCCACGCTTTGGCCTATGTGCTTTCATACCATCGAGGATGGATGGTGTGTGTACCTGGATTTGCATAGATAGGGGGTTAGGTAGCATAGTTGCTGTTACCCCCATTGCTGTAGAGGCGTGGACACCGTCGTGGTGGAATGACCAGGGTCATGTTGAGTCGTACCACGGCTCCCATGCCCCCGTTTATTGTACACGGTCGTGTTCATCCCATCATTGGGAATGGGAGTCGTGGTGGGGGCCCACGTGACTCCCAATTGCGCCCGAGACCCTAGCATGTCCTTTGGGTGAGGCGGAAGGATGTGATAATGTTATGAGGGCTCGGGCGAGGCGGAGACTGCTCCTGAGAGGTTGGCACTGCCCGAGGCCTCACGGTAAGGCTCGGGCGAGGCGGAGATCATATCCGAGGGGTCCGCCTTGCCCAAGGCCTTTTAGGTGGGATCGGGTGAGGCGGAGATTACCCCTAAGCCTCGGGAAGTAAGTGTAGACACATTGTTTACTGCTTTTGGCTGGGTACCCCTGACATTGGTACCCAACACCCTATATCCCTGATAAACTCAAACAGACTTTATTAATAACCAATTGGACTTGCATCCAAAAGATATTGCAATCATTAGTAGCATGAGAAAGCATAATTATGCCATTTACAATATGCACGGCGCTTCAATTCATTGAGCGGCGACAAAGGCTGCGACAGTTTTCAAAAAAACAAAGGCTGCGACAATTTAATTAGTGTATCCATTCTTCAACATCTTATCAAAAATGCGATCACACTTGGGTATATTGAATGTAAATTTCATCTCCTCTTGCCGATTTTTGTGAGTCAGCTTGAGGGAAGAGAAATGAGTTGATTTAGTTTGTGTTGGCCAAATAAATTCAGCAATTAAACAAGTTGTTTCATTGTCTGAGCCATCTGAATGGTAGTCAATAGCATGCATATTGGGATGATGTGACTTATAAGATTCTCCAAAATCGTTTCAGTTTTCAACGGCTGAAACTTTTTATAACTGATTAACAAAGAGAAAATCAAAGTGCTCTAGCTTTTCTTTGGTATTAGACCACAAGCTAACAAAAACCAAATTGGCAAGATCTTTTCAGAAATTGTCAAATTAAAACATCGGTTTTTAACATATCTGAATCTTTTAATATAATCAAGCATGATAGATTCATCACACCCTTGCTTAAGCTGATATCAAATTAGACAATTTAAGATCATTGGTTTCATTGTAGAAAAGTTCATAAAACTTCTCTTCTAGTCTTCCCAAAAACTAATAGAGCAAGTTTGCAATGAAGAATACCACGAAAAACAATATTAGTAAGAGATAACAAAAAGTTATGAATTCTCATACGTTCCATGGTACTAGCTTCACCCAGTTGAGCAAGAAACATGATAATATGCTCATTTGTATTTTTATTATCTTCACCACTGAATTTATAAAAGTTGGGTACTTTTCAACAGGAGCTTTCTCATGTAATCCAGATATGAGGGATATGGTCTAGTATAAATCATATGTGCTTTAAAATGTACACCCATACTTTTTCTAAATCTTTTTGCAAATTTTCCCCAAATCAGATTAAAGATTCTTGCCGTGAGGCCGGATTGCTCATTTGTTGAGTATTCACATATGCATTAGCTTGCTAAATCCTTACGGTGTTTTAGGTGGATTTGGTACACTATATTATGAGCAAAAGGGGCATGTGGTGTTGTTGAATTGCTATCATCATGTGTGGTAGAAATTGATGGTTACGTAAAGGTAACCATCAGTTTAGTAGTACCAACCCCCCTAAATTGGCCCTAGAAGTTTCCAACGTCAATTAGGCCAATTTGGGTTGGCTGGCCAATGCATAGCTCATTTGTTCCTCAAAAAAGCCAAACAACATCCCAATTGAGGTTGGCTAGCAACGAAGTCGCCCTGCTAACATATGTGTTGTGGGTTCGTAACCACAACTAGAGATTAGTGGTCGATGTGTAGGACTTCGGTGGTTAACACTCAATGATATGAGATGTTTATCCTGGTTTGGGCTTTGATGCCCTAAGTCCAGCAAGATAGTTCTTCATGTTAGAGTGCTTAAGCAGGTTCTTACAATGAGAGAGAGAGTAGGAGAGCATTGGGTTAGTTTTGATCTAGGGTTTGGGAATGGATTTGATTCCCCCTATGGGGCCCCTTGCCTCTCCTATCTTCATAGGGCAAGGGGAGTACAAGAAGTGGGTTTCATAACTTCCTTGGTAGTCAAGGGAGTGCTCTCCATCCTAGTCTTCATGGCATTGAGGGTGTCCCTACTCTAGGCGTGGTCATGGCCAACAATGTAGAAACTGCATGTGGCATCTTTTGTAGATGGCAGGGGCAGGCTGGTGTTCTGCCATTCCACCTGTTCATTTGCATCTATCATACGCCAAGGGGGGTGAGAACTAGGGGAGGCTGACATGTGGACCTGATGCGCTCATCTCCTTTGCGAGGGGAGAGTCAGCGCACGTCCCTTATCGTGTTCTGTCACGCCCCGAGCACGACCCCTAGCCAAAATAGGCGGACAACGCCATGCTGAGATGGGGGAACAATACCCTGTTAGGGGTCTAAAGGCCCTGCTCCTCTGCGTAGGTGAGTGTCAAGCACCTGTAGCATGTTAGGGACCTGTTGTAACACCCCTGGTGTTACGAGCCTGCTTAACACCTAGATTAGGGCCTAAGAGAAATAATCAAAATAAATTCCTTGGATTTTAGGTTTAAAGCACCCATGAAATGATAAACAACTCTTATGTAACCTATGTTTACGGTTGTGAGAAACCAAATCTGAAAATTAAAAAAGAGTCCTTTCGTTGCATCGGCAAGAACATGAACTTAGGTTTAAGAGTGCTATTTTTGATGAATTATATTGAGCAAAATAATTAAATAGTGCTTAATATTTTATTCCTATGGGTTAGTACGAAGTATGGATGATTACATGAAATACTTGTTGGTTCACATTAATAAAGTTTAGACCTTTTAAAAATCATGACAAAAGTGCTAATGGTTGTTTAGTTCAACTGAACCCTTGATTTTCTAAGACTGAAAAGGTAGTAGACAGTGTCATTTTGACGTTTAGATTATAACTAAAATATGTAAACACTGGCTTCATGATTTTATATTGTTGGTTGCCTCTAAGTGAGCACTTAAGCATAGTATATGTCGTAGTGGTGTTGGGTGTCACGTTGCCCTCTTACAAATTGCCCAAACCTCCTTAGAACGCGTTGTGAACCATGATTCGGTGCTCGGTTCATGAACTGGCGTTCGGCGTGACGAACTCATGTTGGCATTCTTTTACCTCCCTATCTAGTTGCTCTCTGGTCATGGTGATTGCTCTGCTAGATAGCTGGTATGGTTGTCTTTAGGATACGGGAATTAGTTGAACCTCAATCGTGATCGTTAGCAGTTTTTGCTTCGCTTTAAAAAGTGTGCTTGTCACCGTTTTAGCTGATTGGCCCCGTGGTCACGATCACCGCACGAGCGGGTGCGTTGCCGGTGGCGGGCTCAGCACCGTGGCCGTGCCCCGCTGGCTAGCCCTAGGGTCGGCCGGCTACGCGCCAAGCCAGGTGTGGCTGCCATCGCTTCGCATCGTGTGCCCGTATTGCCGAGTCGCGCACAGGGTTGCACCTTGTTTCCCTTATCACCTTGCCCCGCCCTGTAGCGAGCGATCTCAGCCGCTCACCTCACCTACCTCGCCCCTAGTCGTGCACGCTCTGTATTCCTACGGTGTATGCGATGTTTTTAGGCACGTTAATTTAACCGTGCTTGTGCTTTTGTTTTAGTGCTTGATGTAGCGGCTTAGCTAAATATTAACAACTGATATTTAAATATATTTATTTAATTGTGTGTATGGAAATAAAAAAAGAAACACACGCACACCCACACACTCAAGCTACACACTCACACGCGTACTGCACCACTCGCTGCTTGCACGTTGCACCACATGCTGCTACCGTGTAGAGGGGGAGAGTGCAGTAGGGCTGCAGCTCAGCTGGTGGCTCTTGCGCGCCATTTTTGTTGACCGAGCAAGCATGCAGATCAGAGCAGATAGAGAGAGGAGTGCTGCATGCTGTGCAAAGAGAGAGAAAGGGAGAAAGTGAGAGAGAGCATGCTATCAGGACCAGCCTGGAATGGTACTAGAGAAATTGCTTAGCAATTTTCTTCAAGACCAGTAAATACAGCAAGAGAGAAGGGAGAGGGGACAGTGCATGCATGGAGCAAGAAACACATCGGCAACTTCTCTTGGTCTTGGTCATGATGAAAATTGCGCTTCCAGCATGCGGGCAGCTAATTTGACTGAGCGGGGCAGCGATACGCATGCATCATGGTCTGGGTCGTGCAGTAAGGAGGAGACAGTGCTAGCCTGTGGGTGTAGGGTTCATACATGACAACAAGCGCACCAGCAGCAGGACATCTTTTAGAGCACCAGCAGCCAGCTCCTTAGCAACAGCTGCCTCAGCGTCAGTGGTGTTCGCCAAAATTTTTGACGAGAGCACCCAGCCGAGCAGTCTGTGCTCTTTATAGCACCAGCAGCCTAGCACTAGTAGCCGAGCCATCCAAGTTGAAATAGACCCTTTCTTCCTCGTCTCCCACCCCGCTTGGTGCGCCGACGTGAGCATCCTGGCACCCCCGCGTCCGCGCCTTGCACCTGGCACGCCCGCGCCACCGCCTCCACGCACCGGCGCAGCCACGCTGCCATTGCCCCCGCAAACCTGCAGCCAGCGGCGATCGCACGCGACTCCATCTTTGCCTACCCGCTGCCATAGCTAAGCTCCAATTTATTCTTTCGTCTTTTAATATCTTGTTTATGCATGTTTCACTTAGAAAAGCATATTGCATTTGCATACCATTTAGGAACGACGGTAAGCCAATGGATCAACTAAGGATGTCGGCGTCACCTGATGATGATGGGGGACATATCCTGAAGACAAAGCAATACTAACTTAGTAGCATACAAATTACTCAGGCAAGCCTCGGTGTATAACCCCTATTATTTTGCACTTTTATTCATGCTTGTGCATTAAGTTTTAAGGAGTTGAATGAAAGCCACTTGCATATATATATATCCTTATCCCATGAGTCTTACTAGTATGTCAGGATCGTGTAGCTTGCTATGCTCTAGGAGCCCGGTAGAAGTCGAGTGATTGTTTGTCACTCGCGAGAGATAGGAAAAGATATTATTGTTATTATTATCATATTACTATCACATGGAATATATATGAATGATAACTGGAGACCGAGCGAGACCGTACTTTGGATTTAGATTTGGACTTGGTTGGGCAACCGAGCGAGTCTCGGATTGCATTTGTCCCACCTGTGTCGATTGAGGACCGTCCGTTGCGGTGGATGGTAGTCAAGTCACAAATTTATTATCCTGAGCACATACTTGCTTATGGGATCGGGAAGGCTTGTTACTCTCTTGTCGTGGGTTTCGGCTCTTTCCAGACCGACTGATTAGAGGTGGAGAAAGGTGGAGATCTAAGCACCATAATGAGACCGAGTCTCGAGTGTGGGGGCTTGGAGTCCAAGTTTGGACAGGGACATAGACCCCTCGACAGGAGTCAGGGTACCTAGCTAGGATACATTGATTTGTGAATCGCCATTTGTATAAGACGGTACCGAATTAGACTATGGTCTAGCACCGTAGTAAGAACTAGAACTTGGAAGAAGATAAATTTGTTCTGATTACTTACCACATGTTTAAAAGTAGCATAGGTGCTTACATAGAATGGTGTAAGGTCCAAATAGGCTAGAGGGGGGTGAATAGCCTAATTAAAACTTCTACAAGAATTACTTAACCACACGTGTTAGTACAAAAGGTGGCAAAGCAAAATGCACTAGCTCTAACTAATTAAGCAAGCCACCTACACAAGTCCAGTACAAGGTTATCCACTAAACACAACAACAACTACAAGCTAGAAACAAGGAGTAACGTGAGAGAAAAGCTTTGAGTGATTATACCGCCGTGTAGAGAAGAGAAGAACCAATCAATCAACTCACACACGAGAAATCCTCGGGAAGAGAATGACACAAGAATTTATCCTGAGGTTCACTTGCTTCCCGGCAAGCTACTCCCGTTGTGGCGATACACCCACTTGTCGGTTCGCGAGCTAATCGACTATCAAAAGTCGAGCCCTCGGCGGGCGCCGCACAACCGCACACAAGATGGGGATCCTCCAAGCCACGAGCTCCACTAGAGTATCCAATTTGCGAACTCCCACGGGGAAGGATCAAGAACCCCTTACAACACTTGGTGAGGGCTCCAACAATCTCCAATTGCGAGCTCAATCACCTCCGCTGCTCCAAGCCATCTACTGCGTTGGAAAACATGGAAGAGTAACAAGAAATCCGCATCAACTCGAAGATCAAGTGCCTCTAGAATGCAACTCTCAAGAAATGCACTTGAATCTCACTCAATCTCACTCAAGATGTGCAACCAAGCAAAGAGATGAGTGGAGGGGTTGTTCTCTAGCTCAAAGAATGTCTCTAGGTCTCAAAATGTGCAAGAGATACCCCAAACCCCGGCCAACTTCTATTTATAGCGAAGGAGTACGCAGCTAGCCGTTACCGGATGACGCGGTGAAAAACGTGATGACCGGATGCACCGGTCAGGGTGACCGGACGCGTCCGGTCACTACAGGACAAGCGAGAACAGTGCGTGTCAGAAGTAGTCGTTGCCGTGACTGGACGCGCTTCACCGTCTGACCGGACGCGCTGCACCAGGCGTTCGATCGGAGTACAGAGAGCTCCCACCATGACCAGACACGTCTGATCGCACGTGACCGGACGCGCCGCGCGTCCGGTCGGCTCTACGTCTAGCTCTGCCCCTCTGGGTGCCTGACCGGACGCTCCGGTTCCGTGAGGGACCGAACGCGCCGGTTGCAAACCCTAGCATCTGCACGCCTAACTGCTGCGAGAACTGACCGGACGCGTCCGGTCAAACCATGACCGCATCCGGTGCAGTGTCCGGTCACCACAGTGACCACCGTTCGCCTTCGTTTCTTTTTCGACTTCCAGCGTAGTGGAAAAAAGTCATTTCAACTCCTCGAAAACGCCTGAATCCCACCTCTCAAGCTCGGCGGGAGGGAGAGAGGACCCCAAACCCCTCTCTACCGCTCAAACTCCACCGCCTTCGCAAATGTGCTAACACCACCAAGTGTACACCAACATGTGCATGTGTGTTAGCATTTTCACAATCATTTTTTTAAGACGTTATGTTAGCTCTCTACTAGATCCTAATGCATATGCTCAAGACATTGATCTAGTGGCACTTGATTCCCGAGCTAACCGTGATTGCCCCTCTTGATAGTCGGCTATGTATCCTAAACCCGATCAATCACTTCTCTACTCATCTTAGACCGGCAAAAGAAAAACCCTATGGTTATACCTTTGCCTTGCGCTCTTAGATCCTTCTCCTCCACTTGATCATCATGTACATCATTTTATGTGCATGCACCATCATTTTATGATCTTGTGGCCACCACTCCTTGCTACATACACCTTCATCACATGTGTTGCTTATGCCTAACTCAAAACACTTAACACATGGCATTAGCAACTTGGTGTCATTAATTGCCAAAACCAAACTTGGGCTTTCAAATGGTTAGTTAATGAACTAATGATGACTGATAATAAAATTGGATATAAGGATGCACGTTTAGTAATGCTTTCTACAGATGCAATGAACCCACAAGGCAGATAGCCTTGCATATCCTTGAAGTCTTTTATTTCCTTCTAACGGTTAAGTCTTGCGGAGTACCATCAAGTACTCAGGATTTGTTCTACCCTGTTGTAGGTAACAGGTGATTATCGAGCTGACACTTGTGTGTGAAAACCCTCCTGGTGGGTTCAGCGAGGATTTCTTTTACGTTACGGACATAGAGTTGATTTATAACCTTCACCAAAATAATGTTTTGGAAAGAAAAACTTATAATCTACTACACCCACATGTATATAATTATAATTTTATACTTAATGTTCACTAGTTACAAGTAAACTTTAATTCCGCTGAAACTCTGATAACATTGTTATATTCCGCTGTTGTAATCAATTGGTATAATACTCTGATGTTGTAATAAAGTGATATAAGAAATGGTTAAGAATGTTGTAAGCTTTATTCTCTCATTTATGATCCTGATAGAAAAATGTGGATTTTCGAGTTTTCCCTTTGGGTGTGCTCGATAGAACTGCATAATTAGGTGCACTCTCTTGGGTACTTAGCGTCTAATGGAAGACAAGTACTCTTGGGAGTGTATTAGATTAGGCAGTTCTGCTACACCTGTTGGGAGGTCCGAGGCATTTCCTCGAGCCTACTGTCGAGCCTTGTTTGGTCGGACAAGACGCCAGTATAGCGAGGGACCAAATAGCCCAGTTCTTAGCCCTGTCCTTGGGCTAGCTTTCCTTGGCCAGATCCCTCAAGCGATGTAGGCTCAGGCCTTGTGGGCTTTGGTCGGTATCTAGCGGGAGTGCGAGCAAACCCGCTGGGGTAGTCCCAGAGCCCCTCGCTGATTGGTAGAATCAGTCAGGGGGTTAATTATGTTGTAGAAGTGTTGAGTGAAGGGTTTAAGTAACTCCGTCATAGGTATTCATCAATATGCATCTTAAGGAAATAATAACAATTTTATATTTCTTTCCCTCTCTTTTATTAAAATCAGCCATAAAGTTGCTCAAATTTTCTTGCATTTGAATTCCAACTAATCTATTATATTCATTAACCATAACGACACATTCATCATGTGTTGTCCCATATCTAGGTGGATGTTGATTTCTTTACCTCAAATGTAGATGTAGCAAGAAGATAATCGAAGTTGACATCTTGAATCTTCTTGACAGCTTCCCACTGATCCACCTCAAAGCATGCTAGGGCATACTCTAGATCGAAAGTAGCTCAATTCTTCGTGCTCTCCTCTAGCATCTTGCAGATCTACTTAAAAAGTTGAACAACCGAAGGCTTGATGCTGAGCTTAGGATTAGTTGGATTTGTATGATCATCCTTCTTTTCGTCGACCATCTTAGTAGATAGATCACCCCAGTGAAGTTGTCAAAAAGTGTGTTCATGCTGATTCGGATTACACATTGGTAGGAGATAGATCACCCAAGGCCACACATGACTCAGATACGCAATGGAGGGACACGTCTAAACAACGAGGCTGGCCAGTAGGCCGATGAGGCCAATTTGACACTCGTTCTTCACTCGAAAAAACCCTACGGATATCTCCCGCGAAGACCCATCTGGGAGATACATAGAGGGATGCCCTAGGATTTGCATGGCTGCCTAGAACATGAGCAACACCGAGAGACGTGCTAAATAGTAAGGGGGTTGAAAAATCTTTAGGTAGAAGATAAAATATAAAGATAAATTGATTTTGATAAGAGGATAGATGGACCTATCAATCGAACACGATCCTCTCATATAAATATAGGAGCGGTCTAATACCAATAAAAAAACTCCTAACCATTGATTAGTCATGTATACAATAGGTGAGACAAGTACCTTCCTAACCACAACATACAAAAGCTTAAGTTCATTAATTTTAACTATTCTCGCAAGCAATGCATGAACCTCAAAGTTGGATTATGAATATCGATAGTTCTAGGTGCATCACACTAAGTTTGTCCAGTTTTTTCTTCTAAAACCTACATTTCTTCTAAAATATGAGATTTAATAATAGCAAACTGACGGAAATGTCATATAGATAAGAAAAATTGATGGAGTGGACAAATAAGAAAGATTTCAAGTTTGAGTGTCAAATAGAAGAGCTCAACTTTTTCTAGTGTCAAATAGAAAATTTTCTAAAAAATCAAACCCTACGGATAAGAAGTTGGCACTATTAGCACCATATTTCAAAGATCATAGTATGTAGTAATGCCCCAAAGGTTGTTGTATGCTCTTTTCCATGCCAAAAGTTGTTGCATGCTCTCCTCCTCGTACCGGTTCTTTCTGATTCTCTCTCCACTCATAGATAGGCAGCCACCGAAGAACGTTTACCGCTCCAAGGTTTACTAGATCTAACATTATTACTTATAAGTTTATAACATGTGAAGTGATGCTTAAACTCTATCTTTCATTTTTTTATCACTCGGAGACAAACAATGGGGAGGCGTAATTATGGGTTCTTCGTACCATCATGAAAGAACATCTCCGGCTCGAGAAAATGTGAAGAAGCGCATCACCGGAGCAAAATTCTCAACCATGATGATGTGGTGCTGATCCAAAACTCTCAACCATTGATGTGGCCACCAAACTAATCCGAGCGGCCCATTGGAAACAGACTCCTCATCTCCACCGCCGCTAGGCCGGCGCGACTCTTGCAAAACCCTCGACCCGGACGGTGCGCCGCCGCCTCACGCCATGGCGCGGACGATGCCGCCGTCTACCTCGCCTCACGCCACCGTCAAGAGAGAAATCGACGTCGCAGAGCCCAGCGCTTACACGCCGGCGCCACCGCCCCGCAAGAAGCGCCGCCGCGGAGGCCGCCTCCCAGTAACCCCGACCCAGCTTCCCCTAAGCCCTCCCCTCCTCACGCCCCAGACCATCCCGTCGGTGGCATCAGGGGACGCGTCCTTGGCCGGCTTAACGCCGACGCCCGCGTGCTCCGCCGTCAAGGTCTTCTCCCTCTTCCTCAAGCTACGCTACGAGGAGCTCGTGTCTGGCGGCCAAATGGTTCTAACATTTATTGGAAGGAAGCATGAGGATGTGCTCACTGGAGAGTCCAACCATCTTTATGGATTGCTTGCGCAGTCGCTGAAATCCATGGTTGATGAGGTAAACTAAATACAAAGTACTGTAGTTTTGATCACTCTACTAGCTAGTGACTTCAATTAATTTGCGGTAAATTGGACTTTGATCTTCGCAGGGTCTTGTGGAGAAGGAAAAGCTTGAGTCATTCTATCTACCGATGTACTCACCATCGGTTGGTGAAGTGGAGGCAATAGTGAAGCAAGTTGGGTTGTTCAACATGAATCATGTCAAAGTATTCGAGACAAATTGGGATCCCTACGATGACTCGGAAAGTGATGTTGTGCATAACAGTATTAGGAGCGGTGAAAATGTCGCTAAGTGCCTACGAGCAGTGATGGAGCCGCTGGTTGCAAGCCAATTTGGAGAAGCCATACTCGACAAGTTATTCCAAGAGTACGCTCGCCGTGTTGCCCAACACCTTGAGAATGAGAAAACCAAGCATGCTGTGCTCGTCCTGTCCATCAAGAAACCAATCCATGTGTGAAGTGTGTTCTTTCTCGCTCTCGCTAGTTATTATCACAGGCTACTACTAGTAGTTCTCCAGGAAATTCGATATGTATGTTTGTGTGTGTACATGTGTGTGTATTTAGTGTACTGTATGCCATGATGTTTTTGTTATTTTCCCTGGTTGTTGAATTTGTACGATGGTGACTCAAATAAGTATGTTTTTTTACGAAATCAAATATCAAGGAATTTTAAATAACAATATGTTCCCGTGTGCCTATGGCGTCGTACAATACACACAACATGTCGTCGAAGCCACACGCTGACATGTTCGTATTCAATCGTTATTTAAAACTGTCCAAATACGCAAGACACACTAGTGAGATCTCTTGACACCCAAAACCCGACAAGTCCGGAGGAGACTTTGTTAGAGCGTGCTGCACCTATGGGCTGCCCTAACTGGCCTGGCTGTTCTAGGGTGTTATAATTCGTTGAAGCAACAAAAAAAAAGGAATAGCATGATAGGGCTTTGAGTACGTTGATTTTGTGTGTTGCCAATCAGCCATCACCCTTTATAAATATAGGGTGGTTGGTCTCTCCATTGAACACATAAATTCTATTTTAGTCTTCATCCAGCTAAGCATTTAGTAATATTTTAAGTACACCTTCTTCCACCTTTTTCATAGTGGGTTGAGCCAAATTCTCAATGAAAATGGGTTTTTCAACTTCATCAACCAGTATTTCTATGGAGCCAATTATAATTGATGTTTGATTGATGGCCTTCATAGGAGGAGCAATAACCTCCTTTTTAGGCACATACACTTGCTTTGGAGATGACTAGACTTCTTTTTTTATAGGCTGATTCACCAAATCGACCTTTCGCTTGGTATACTTGTTCATAAGTTGATCAAAAGCTGGTTGTGATTGCACCTCCTTGATGGAATTCTTGATTTTATTGGTCTTCCAAATCCCAATGCAATCTCGAGTTGCCTTGGTTTATATGTGCACGAGGGTCTTGAATCCACTTTAACTAGGCTAATTTGAAAAAAAAAATCACCCTTGCTATTTTTTGTTTTAATTAATGCCCTGGACAACAACAATAACATCTTTTTTTTCTCTCTAATGGGAGATTTTGATTGCCTCCGAGCCCAAAAGACTTTGATAGTAATTTTAATATTCCCCTGGCCATCCATGGACCTCTCAAGCATGATTTCACGATTCTCAATCTTGTAGTCTTTCTGGGATCTCTAATTATCACATTTTTTCCAGCAGTAGATTCAGCTTGATTAGGCCAAACCAAGATAGCAAGATTCTATAATTTCAGAGCATTAACCGAGAACGGCATTGTGTCGCCCTATATCAATGTCTAGAACTGTACCCTAGACACTAAGACGTGTAAATTTGTATCTACGCGTCTAGGCCCAGATGGTGTGGAATGCGGACACAAGGGTTTATACTGGTTCGGGCAAAAATGTCCCTACGTCCGGTGGATGTTGCTACTGCTCGTGTTGCCTTGTACCAAAGTGCTCGTAGTAGGGGTTACAAGCTTTTTTGAGAGAGGGAGCGGATCCCAGGTCTCTTTAGTGATGGGTGAGCTTGAGTGCTTGCTCAGCGAGTTGTGTTTCAATCGGGGTCCCCCTGGATGTGGTCCCTGCCTCCCCTTTTATAGTTCCCAAGAGGAGGGCTCGGGTTACAATTGTGGCGAAAAGGTGAAAAGAGAAGAGATGAAAGAGAAAAACAAAAAAGGTGGCATTGGGCGTGGCTGTCTTCCTCCTTATCCGGCGTGAGCAGTTTAGCGCAGGGACGCAATGGGCGTTGAGCTTTTGGCCTCTCCGTCCACTGGTGCAACGCGTTGTGGCCACGCTTTGGCCTATGTGCTTTCATACCATCGAGGATGGATGGTGTGTGTACCTGGATTTGCATAGATAGGGGGTTAGGTAGCATAGTTGCTGTTACCCCCATTGCTGTAGAGGCGTGGACACCGTCGTGGTGGAATGACCAGGGTCATGTTGAGTCGTACCACGGCTCCCATGCCCCCGTTTATTGTACACGGTCGTGTTCATCCCATCATTGGGAATGGGAGTCGTGGTGGGGGCCCACGTGACTCCCAATTGCGCCCGAGACCCTAGCATGTCCTTTGGGTGAGGCGGAAGGATGTGATAATGTTATGAGGGCTCGGGCGAGGCGGAGACTGCTCCTGAGAGGTTGGCACTGCCCGAGGCCTCACGGTAAGGCTCGGGCGAGGAGGAGATCATATCCGAGGGGTCCGCCTTGCCCAAGGCCTTTTAGGTGGGATCGGGTGAGGCGGAGATTACCCCTAAGCCTCGGGAAGTAAGTGTAGACACATTGTTTACTGCTTTTGGCTGGGTACCCCTGACATTGGTACCCAACACCCTATATCCCTGATAAACTCAAACAGACTTTATTAATAACCAATTGGACTTGCATCCAAAAGATATTGCAATCATTAGTAGCATGAGAAAGCATAATTATGCCATTTACAATATGCACGGCGCTTCAATTCATTGAGCGGCGACAAAGGCTGCGACAGTTTTCAAAAAAACAAAGGCTGCGACAATTTAATTAGTGTATCCATTCTTCAACATCTTATCAAAAATGCGATCACACTTGGGTATATTGAATGTAAATTTCATCTCCTCTTGCCGATTTTTGTGAGTCAGCTTGAGGGAAGAGAAATGAGTTGATTTAGTTTGTGTTGGCCAAATAAATTCAGCAATTAAACAAGTTGTTTCATTGTCTGAGCCATCTGAATGGTAGTCAATAGCATGCATATTGGGATGATGTGACTTATAAGATTCTCCAAAATCGTTTCAGTTTTCAACGGCTGAAGCTTTTTATAACTGATTAACAAAGAGAAAATCAAAGTGCTCTAGCTTTTCTTTGGTATTAGACCACAAGCTAACAAAAACCAAATTGGCAAGATCTTTTCAGAAATTGTCAAATTAAAACATCGGTTTTTAACATATCTGAATCTTTTAATATAATCAAGCATGATAGATTCATCACACCCTTGCTTAAGCTGATATCAAATTAGACAATTTAAGATCATTGGTTTCATTGTAGAAAAGTTCATAAAACTTCTCTTCTAGTCTTCCCAAAAACTAATAGAGCAAGTTTGCAATGAAGAATACCACGAAAAACAATATTAGTAAGAGATAACAAAAAGTTATGAATTCTCATACGTTCCATGGTACTAGCTTCACCCAGTTGAGCAAGAAACATGATAATATGCTCATTTGTATTTTTATTATCTTCACCACTGAATTTATAAAAGTTGGGTACTTTTCAACAGGAGCTTTCTCATGTAATCCAGATATGAGGGATATGGTCTAGTATAAATCATATGTGCTTTAAAATGTACACCCATACTTTTTCTAAATCTTTTTGCAAATTTTCCCCAAATCAGATTAAAGATTCTTGCCGTGAGGCCGGATTGCTCATTTGTTGAGTATTCACATATGCATTAGCTTGCTAAATCCTTACGGTGTTTTAGGTGGATTTGGTACACTATATTATGAGCAAAAGGGGCATGTGGTGTTGTTGAATTGCTATCATCATGTGTGGTAGAAATTGATGGTTACGTAAAGGTAACCATCAGTTTAGTAGTACCAACCCCCCTAAATTGGCCCTAGAAGTTTCCAACGTCAATTAGGCCAATTTGGGTTGGCTGGCCAATGCATAGCTCATTTGTTCCTCAAAAAAGCCAAACAACATCCCAATTGAGGTTGGCTAGCAACGAAGTCGCCCTGCTAACATATGTGTTGTGGGTTCGTAACCACAACTAGAGATTAGTGGTCGATGTGTAGGACTTCGGTGGTTAACACTCAATGATATGAGATGTTTATCCTGGTTTGGGCTTTGATGCCCTAAGTCCAGCAAGATAGTTCTTCATGTTAGAGTGCTTAAGCAGGTTCTTACAATGAGAGAGAGAGTAGGAGAGCATTGGGTTAGTTTTGATCTAGGGTTTGGGAATGGATTTGATTCCCCCTATGGGGCCCCTTGCCTCTCCTATCTTCATAGGGCAAGGGGAGTACAAGAAGTGGGTTTCATAACTTCCTTGGTAGTCAAGGGAGTGCTCTCCATCCTAGTCTTCATGGCATTGAGGGTGTCCCTACTCTAGGCGTGGTCATGGCCAACAATGTAGAAACTGCATGTGGCATCTTTTGTAGATGGCAGGGGCAGGCTGGTGTTCTGCCATTCCACCTGTTCATTTGCATCTATCATACGCCAAGGGGGGTGAGAACTAGGGGAGGCTGACATGTGGACCTGATGCGCTCATCTCCTTTGCGAGGGGAGAGTCAGCGCACGTCCCTTATCGTGTTCTGTCACGCCCCGAGCACGACCCCTAGCCAAAATAGGCGGACAACGCCATGCTGAGATGGGGGAACAATACCCTGTTAGGGGTCTAAAGGCCCTGCTCCTCTGCGTTGGTGAGTGTCAAGCACCTGTAGCATGTTAGGGACCTGTTGTAACACCCCTGGTGTTACGAGCCTGCTTAACACCTAGATTAGGGCCTAAGAGAAATAATCAAAATAAATTCCTTGGATTTTAGGTTTAAAGCACCCATGAAATGATAAACAACTCTTATGTAACCTATGTTTACGGTTGTGAGAAACCAAATCTGAAAATTAAAAAAGAGTCCTTTCGTTGCATCGGCAAGAACATGAACTTAGGTTTAAGAGTGCTATTTTTGACGAATTATATTGAGCAAAATAATTAAATAGTGCTTAATATTTTATTCCTATGGGTTAGTACGAAGTATGGATGATTACATGAAATACTTGTTGGTTCACATTAATAAAGTTTAGACCTTTTAAAAATCATGACAAAAGTGCTAATGGTTGTTTAGTTCAACTGAACCCTTGATTTTCTAAGACTGAAAAGGTAGTAGACAGTGTCATTTTGACGTTTAGATTATAACTAAAATATGTAAACACTGGCTTCATGATTTTATATTGTTGGTTGCCTCTAAGTGAGCACTTAAGCATAGTATATGTCGTAGTGGTGTTGGGTGTCACGTTGCCCTCTTACAAATTGCCCAAACCTCCTTAGAACGCGTTGTGAACCATGATTCGGTGCTCGGTTCACGAACTGGCGTTCGGCGTGACGAACTCATGTTGGCATTCTTTTACCTCCCTATCTAGTTGCTCTCTGGTCATGGTGATTGCTCCGCTAGATATCTGGTATGGTTGTCTTTAGGATACGGGAATTAGTTGAACCTCAATCGTGATCGTTAGCAGTTTTTGCTTCGCTTTAAAAAGTGTGCTTGTCACCGTTTTAGCTGATTGGCCCCGTGGTCACGATCACCGCACGAGCGGGTGCGTTGCCGGTGGCGGGCTCAGCACCGTGGCCGTGCCCCGCTGGCTAGCCCTAGGGTCGGCCGGCTACGCGCCAAGCCAGGTGTGGCTGCCATCGCTTCGCATCGTGTGCCCGTATTGCCGAGTCGCGCACAGGGTTGCACCTTGTTTCCCTTATCACCTTGCCCCGCCCTGTAGCGAGCGATCTCAGCCGCTCACCTCACCTACCTCGCCCCTAGTCGTGCACGCTCTGTATTCCTACGGTGTATGCGATGTTTTTAGGCACGTTAATTTAACCGTGCTTGTGCTTTTGTTTTAGTGCTTGATGTAGCGGCTTAGCTAAATATTAACAACTGATATTTAAATATATTTATTTAATTGTGTGTATGGAAATAAAAAAAGAAACACACGCACACCCACACACTCAAGCTACACACTCACACGCGTACTGCACCACTCGCTGCTTGCACGTTGCACCACATGCTGCTACCGTGTAGAGGGGGAGAGTGCAGTAGGGCTGCAGCTCAGCTGGTGGCTCTTGCGCGCCATTTTTGTTGACCGAGCAAGCATGCAGATCAGAGCAGATAGAGAGAGGAGTGCTGCATGCTGTGCAAAGAGAGAGAAAGGGAGAAAGTGAGAGAGAGCATGCGATCAGGACCAGCCTGGAATGGTACTAGAGAAATTGCTTAGCAATTTTCTTCAAGACCAGTAAATACAGCAAGAGAGAAGGGAGAGGGGACAGTGCATGCATGGAGCAAGAAACACATCGGCAACTTCTCTTGGTCTTGGTCATGATGAAAATTGCGCTTCCAGCATGCGGGCAGCTAATTTGACTGAGCGGGGCAGCGATACGCATGCATCATGGTCTGGGTCGTGCAGTAAGGAGGAGACAGTGCTAGCCTGTGGGTGTAGGGTTCATACATGACAACAAGCGCACCAGCAGCAGGACATCTTTTAGAGCACCAGCAGCCAGCTCCTTAGCAACAGCTGCCTCAGCGTCAGTGGTGTTCGCCAAAATTTTTGACGAGAGCACCCAGCCGAGCAGTCTGTGCTCTTTATAGCACCAGCAGCCTAGCACTAGTAGCCGAGCCATCCAAGTTGAAATAGACCCTTTCTTCCTCGTCTCCCACCCCGCTTGGTGCGCCGACGTGAGCATCCTGGCACCCCCGCGTCCGCGCCTTGCACCTGGCACGCCCGCGCCACCGCCTCCACGCACCGGCGCAGCCACACTGCCATTGCCCCCGCAAACCTGCAGCCAGCGGCGATCGCACGCGACTCCATCTTTGCCTACCCGCTGCCATAGCTAAGCTCCAATTTATTCTTTCGTCTTTTAATATCTTGTTTATGCATGTTTCACTTAGAAAAGCATATTGCATTTGCATACCATTTAGGAACGACGGTAAGCCAATGGATCAACTAAGGATGTCGGCGTCACCTGATGATGATGGGGGACATATCCTGAAGACAAAGCAATACTAACTTAGTAGCATACAAATTACTCAGGCAAGCCTCGGTGTATAACCCCTATTATTTTGCACTTTTATTCATGCTTGTGCATTAAGTTTTAAGGAGTTGAATGAAAGCCACTTGCATATATATATATATATGCTTATCCCATGAGTCTTACTAGTATGTCAGGATCGTGTAGCTTGCTATGCTCTAGGAGCCCGGTAGAAGTCGAGTGATTGTTTGTCACTCGCGAGAGATAGGAAAAGATATTATTGTTATTATTATCATATTACTATCACATGGAATATATATGAATGATAACTGGAGACCGAGCGAGACCGTACTTTGGATTTAGATTTGGACTTGGTTGGGCAACCGAGCGAGTCTCGGATTGCATTTGTCCCACCTGTGTCGATTGAGGACCGTCCGTTGCGGTGGATGGTAGTCAAGTCACAAATTTATTATCCTGAGCACATACTTGCTTATGGGATCGGGAAGGCTTGTTACTCTCTTGTCGTGGGTTTCGGCTCTTTCCAGACCGACTGATTAGAGGTGGAGAAAGGTGGAGATCTAAGCACCATAATGAGACCGAGTCTCGAGTGTGGGGGGCTTGGAGTCCAAGTTTGGACAGGGACATAGACCCCTCGATAGGAGTCAGGGTACCTAGCTAGGATACATTGATTCGTGAATCGCCATTTGTATAAGACGGTACCGAATTAGACTATGGTCTAGCACCGTAGTAAGAACTAGAACTTGGAAGAAGATAAATTTGTTCTGATTACTTACCACATGTTTAAAAGTAGCATAGGTGCTTACATAGAATGGTGTAAGGTCCAAATAGGCTAGAGGGGGGTGAATAGCCTAATTAAAACTTCTACAAGAATTACTTAACCACACGTGTTAGTACAAAAGGTGGCAAAGCAAAATGCACTAGCTCTAACTAATTAAGCAAGCCACCTACACAAGTCTAGTACAAGGCTATCCACTAAACACAACAACAACTACAAGCTAGAAACAAGGAGTAACGCGAGAGAAAAGCTTTGAGTGATTATACCGCCGTGTAGAGAAGAGAAGAACCAATCAATCAACTCACACACGAGAAATCCTCGGGAAGAGAATGACACAAGAATTTATCCCGAGGTTCACTTGCTTCCCGGCAAGCTACTCCCGTTGTGGCGATACACCCACTTGTCGGTTCGCGAGCTAATCGACTATCAAAAGTCGAGCCCTCGGCGGGCGCCGCACAACCGCACACAAGATGGGGATCCTCCAAGCCACGAGCTCCACTAGAGTATCCAATTTGCGAACTCCCACGGGGAAGGATCAAGAACCCCTTACAACACTTGGTGAGGGCTCCAACAATCTCCAATTGCGAGCTCAATCACCTCCGCTGCTCCAAGCCATCTACCGCGTTGGAAAACATGGAAGAGTAACAAGAAATCCGCAGCAACTCGAAGATCAAGTGCCTCTAGAATGCAACTCTCAAGAAATGCACTTGAATATCACTCAATCTCACTCAAGATGTGCAACCAAGCAAAGAGATGAGTGGAGGGGTTGTTCTCTAGCTCAAAGAATGTCTCTAGGTCTCAAAATGTGCAAGAGATACCCCAAACCCCGGCCAACTTCTATTTATAGCGAAGGAGTACGCAGCTAGCCGTTACCGGATGACACGGTGAAAAACGTGATGACCGGATGCACCGGTCAGGGTGACCGGACGCGTCCGGTCACTACAGGACAAGCGAGAACAGTGCGTGTCAGACGTAGTCGTTGCCGTGACTGGACGCGCTTCACCGTCTGACCGGACGCGCTGCACCAGGCGTTCGATCGGAGTACAGAGAGCTCCCACCACGACCAGACACGTCTGATCGCACGTGACCGGACGCGCCGCGCGTCCGGTCGGCTCTACGTCTAGCTCTGCCCCTCTGGGTGCCTGACCGGACGCTCCGGTTCCGTGAGGGACCGAACGCGCCGGTTGCAAACCCTAGCATCTGCACGCCTAACTGCTGCGAGAACTGACCGGACGCGTCCGGTCAAACCATGACCGCATCCGGTGCAGTGTCCGGTCACCACAGTGACCACCGTTCGCCTTCGTTTCTTTTTCGACTTCCAGCGTAGTGGAAAAAAGTCATTTCAACTCCTCGAAAACGCCTGAATCCCACCTCTCAAGCTCGGCGGGAGGGAGAGAGGACCCCAAACCCCTCTCTACCGCTCAAACTCCACCGCCTTCGCAAATGTGCTAACACCACCAAGTGTACACCAACATGTGCATGTGTGTTAGCATTTTCACAATCATTTTTTTAAGACGTTATGTTAGCTCTCTACTAGATCCTAATGCATATGCTCAAGACATTGATCTAGTGGCACTTGATTCCCGAGCTAACCGTGATTGCCCCTCTTGATAGTCGGCTACGTATCCTAAACCCGATCAATCACTTCTCTACTCAGCTTAGACCGGCAAAAGAAAAACCCTATGATTATACCTTTGCCTTGCGCTCTTAGATCCTTCTCCTCCACTTGATCATCATGTACATCATTTTATGTGCATGCACCATCATTTTATGATCTTGTGGCCACCACTCCTTGCTACATACACCTTCATCACATGTGTTGCTTATGCCTAACTCAAAACACTTAACACATGGCATTAGCAACTTGGTGTCATTAATTGCCAAAACCAAACTTGGACTTTCAAATGGTTAGTTAATGAACTAATGATGACTGATAATAAAATTGGATATAAGGATGCACGTTTAGTAATGCTTTCTACAGATGCAATGAACCCACAAGACAGATAGCCTTGCATATCCTTGAAGTCTTTTATTTCCTTCTAACGGTTAAGTCTTGCGGAGTACCATCGAGTACTCAGGATTTGTTCTACCCTGTTGTAGGTAACAGGTGATTATCGAGCTGACACTTGTGTGTGAAAACCCTCCTGGTGGGTTCAGCGAGGATTTCTTTTACGTTACGGACATAGAGTTGATTTATAACCTTCACCAAAATAATGTTTTGGAAAGAAAAACTTATAATCTACTACACCCACATGTATATAATTATAATTTTATACTTAATGTTCACTAGTTACAAGTAAACTTTAATTCCGCTGAAACTCTGATAACATTGTTATATTCCGCTGTTGTAATCAATTGGTATAATACTCTGATGTTGTAATAAAGTGATATAAGAAATGGTTAAGAATGTTGTAAGCTTTATTCTCTCATTTATGATCCTGATAGAAAAATGTGGATTTTCGAGTTTTCCCTTTGGGTGTGCTCGATAGAACTGCATAATTAGGTGCACTCTCTTGGGTACTTAGCGTCTAATGGAAGACAAGTACTCTTGGGAGTGTATTAGATTAGGCAGTTCTGCTACACCTGTTGGGAGGTCCGAGGCATTTCCTCGAGCCTACTGTCGAGCCTTGTTTGGTCGGACAAGACGCCAGTATAGCGAGGGACCAAATAGCCCAGTTCTTAGCCCTGTCCTTGGGCTAGCTTTCCTTGGCCAGATCCCTCAAGCGATGTAGGCTCAGGCCTTGTGGGCTTTGGTCGGTATCTAGCGGGAGTGCGAGCAAACCCGCTGGGTGTAGTCCCAGAGCCCCTCGCTGATTGGTAGAATCAGTCAGGGGGTTAATTATGTTGTAGAAGTGTTGAGTGAAGGGTTTAAGTAACTCCGTCATAGGTATTCATCAATATGCATCTTAAGGAAATAATAATAATTTTATATTTCTTTCCCTCTCTTTTATTAAAATCAGCCATAAAGTTGCTCAAATTTTCTTGCATTTGAATTCCAACTAATCTATTATATTCATTAACCATAACGACACATTCATCATGTGTTGTCCCATATCTAGGTGGATGTTGATTTCTTTACCTCAAATGTAGATGTAGCAAGAAGATAATCGAAGTTGACATCTTGAATCTTCTTGACAGCTTCCCACTGATCCACCTCAAAGCATGCTAGGGCATACTCTAGATCGAAAGTAGCTCAATTCTTCGTGCTCTCCTCTAGCATCTTGCATATCTACTTAAAAAGTTGAACAACCGAAGGCTTGATGCTGAGCTTAGGATTAGTTGGATTTGTATGATCATCCTTCTTTTCGTCGACCATCTTAGTAGATAGATCACCCCAGCGAAGTTGTCAAAAAGTGTGTTCATGCTGATTCGGATTACACATTGGTAGGAGATAGATCACCCAAGGCCACACATGACTCAGATACGCAATGGAGGGACACGTCTAAACAACGAGGCTGGCCAGCAGGCCGATGAGGCCAATTTGACACTCGTTCTTCACTCGAAAAAACCCGACGGATATCTCCCGCGAAGACCCATCTGGGAGACACATAGAGGGATGCCCTAGGATTTGCATGGCTGCCTAGAACATGAGCAGCACCGAGAGACGTGCTAAATAGTAAGGGGGTTGAAAAATCTTTAGGTAGAAGATAAAAGATAAAGATAAATTGATTTTGATAAGAGGATAGATGGACCTATCAATCGAACACGATCCTCTCATATAAATATAGGAGCGGTCTTATACCAATAAAAAAACTCCTAACCATTGATTAGTCATGTATACAATAGGTGAGACAAGTACCTTCCTAACCACAACATACAAAAGCTTAAGTTCATTAATTTTAACTATTCTCGCAAGCAATGCATGAACCTCAAAGTTGGATTATGAATATCGATAGTTCTAGGTGCATCACACTAAGTTTGTCCAGTTTTTTCTTCTAAAACCTACATTTCTTCTAAAATATGAGATTTAATAATAGCAAACTGACGGAAATGTCATATAGATAAGAAAAATTGATGGAGTGGACAAATAAGAAAGATTTCAAGTTTGAGTGTCAAATAGAAGAGCTCAACTTTTTCTAGTGTCAAATAGAAAATTTTCTAAAAAATCAAACCCTACAGATAAGAAGTTGGCACTATTAGCACCATATTTCAAAGATCATAGTATGTAGTAATGCCCCAAAGGTTGTTGTATGCTCTTTTCTGTGCCAAAAGTTGTTGCATGCTCTCCTCCTCGTACCGGTTCTTTCTGATTCTCTCTCCACTCATAGATAGGCAGCCACCGAAGAACGTTTACCGCTCCAAGGTTTACTAGATCTAACATTATTACTTATAAGTTTATAACATGTGAAGTGATGCTTAAACTCTATCTTTCATTTTTTTATCACTCGGAGACAAACAATGGGGAGGCGTAATTATGGGTTCTTCGTACCATCATGAAAGAACATCTCCGGCTCGAGAAAATGTGAAGAAGCGCATCACCGGAGCAAAATTCTCAACCATGATGATGTGGAGCTGATCCAAAACTCTCAACCATTGATGTGGCCACCAAACTAATCCGAGCGGCCCATTGGAAACAGACTCCTCATCTCCACCGCCGCTAGGCCGGCGCGACTCTTGCAAAACCCTCGACCCGGACGGTGCGCCGCCGCCTCACGCCATGGCGCGGACGATGCCGCCGTCTACCTCGCCTCACGCCACCGTCAAGAGAGAAATCGACGTCGCAGAGCCCAGCGCTTACACGCCGGCGCCACCGCCCCGCAAGAAGCGCCGCCGCGGAGGCCGCCTCCCAGTAACCCCGACCCAGCTTCCCCTAAGCCCTCCCCTCCTCACGCCCCAGACCATCCCGTCGGTGGCATCAGGGGACGCGTCCTTGGCCGGCTTAACGCCGACGCCCGCGTGCTCCGCCGTCAAGGTCGAGCCCGGCGCGGACGCCGGGGTGGGGGGCCACCGGAGGGCGGCCGGGAAACCGAACGAGTCGCGGGACCCCCGCTCCGTCGCGAGGCCCGCGGCAGCGGAGCCTCCCACACTCTGGCTTAACCGCCGCCGCCTGGGCCAGATCCTCCACGAGCTCGCGGGAGCGCACCGGTGGCGCGACGCGGCCCGCGTCGTCTCGACGCTCCTCAGCGGCAACCGAAGGCCCGACTCCTACGAGGACACCCGCAGAATGTTCGTGGTAAGCAACCATGCCTGATAAAAATTTGCAATTTTGTTACTTTGTTTTGGTTGGCGTTTCTGATGCAAGTGCTGGATGAAAGGTGGCCATGGAGATCCATAAGCGGCTTGCTGAGCACAGCAGCGTGCAGCACGGCGGCAGGAGCAGCTACTACCTCAGAACGCAGAAGTTGTTCAATGTTTGGATGCGAAAGCTGATTTGGTTTCCTTCTTGCCCACAAGTGAGTTCCAAATTCTACTGTCAGGCTTCTGTAATCTAGAGGGATTAGTGTTATCAAGTATTCAAGTTAGCTGATACTAGTATAACTGAAATGAGAAATATATGAATGAAACTGAACACATACCTTGGGTTATACTACTAGCGGTTCGTATAAGGACATATCTGGAATATTTTTTGGGAGGACAAAATAAAGGTTATGTGTTTCTACATCAGGATTACAAAGGCTTTTTATTTTTACATACTAATGTGATGGTTATCGTTTTGCCTGCGGAATGCTTATTTTTGCTTTTAATTTTATAATATTGATAGATGGGAAAACATGATCCTGCTTGGCCATTTTGTTATTGTTATTTTGAGATACTTGACCATTTTTTTTTTCATTTGACAGAAAAACTTGGTTACACTTGAACTGGCCCTATTTTACCTTTCACAAGGCAACATCGACAATGCACACATCGCAACAAGAGCGTGCGTCATATGTACACTCATTCAGTGTTCTCTTTTGTTCCATCTGTTAGACCTCTTGATCTGCTGTGGTCATGGGTTACAAGCCTGTTCCCTTTACTTTTTCTGTTCACTTTTATGAAACATGTTACCTTTATATAGACATCCAAGAAAAAGCTCATGGGATGCAAAGATTATTAGCATAGTTTTTTTTTCACTTGAGGTCAATGAATCACAAGATACTTGAGTTGTAGTTTAGACGTGCAATTTCCAATATGGCTTCAGAATATACATATGCACTTCTATCACTGCAAAAGACTATACATTTCTTAAATTAGATATTTATTCTGCTGAAAGTTTCCTAGTACCTTATGTGCAGTTTCTGTGCTATTTGCTTAGGGTTGAAGCTTTTGGGTATTAGTTGCTTGCCACCTTTCCCTTCTATGCCTTTTTTTAGTTCTTTCCACATGACTGAATTGATGTACTTAGAACTTGATAATTTCTTTTGTTTATCAGCCTTATCGCCAAGGGCAAACTGCAGACAGAACCAATCTTAAATCTGGTTCATGGTTTGATATCATTTGATAAATGGTACTCTGGCTTGCCTAAAGATATGCAAGTTGAGGATTTTGATGTTTATGATGAATCATGCGGTATTTCCATGAAGTCAAATGGTTCTGAAGGAACTGATCTTCTGGATAATTCAGATGAGGATAGCATGTATATTGATGAGTCCAGTTTGGCTTCTTGCTCTTCAGAAAGTTCGATCAATAATGAGAATATAGACAGAAAAATGAATAACAAACCTAGTTTTGTTCACCCTAAGGAGGAAATGGATCCACTTGAATCACAAGCAAATGAAAACTTGCGAAGCATATTTTTGAATACCTCTGATGGTCCTACTTGTGGTAAGTATCAATTTTGTTGTAGTTGTTCTTTTGTGTTCTTCGAGGTGTTCTTTTGCTTTCTGTTTCAGTTAAAAAGTGAGATACTTTAACTGTTCTAGACTTCTAGTTACACGAAGGAATTTGTACTCAGGGGCAGATGTAACGATCCCATATTGAGATCATATGGGCTAAAGTACATTAAAAAAATGCTTAAATGTTAAATGTTAATGTAGCACCTACCAGAGTTTTTTTTGGTGCTAGCCCACATTTTGTTTTTAGTGCATCCAGTTCTGCATGCACCTCTGCAGTGGTTTTCTAGAATCCATTACTAAAATAATTCTAAGTTGTTCGATGCATGATCTAGTCTAGATTCTAAGTATCCTTTTCATTGTTATGAGTTTACAAAAAGTGCAGAACAAAGGAGCATTCGTTGGAATACTATTATTAAAATCATGAAGATGCAATGAGTATGAAAAAGACAAGAGTGACAACAGGACATTTTGTATGCATTTCCTTAAGGCTTTCTACTTCATTTTGGTACAAAACAAGCTAGATTTTCTTTATTTCTAGTTTGTTTGCATCTTGTTGCCGTTGGGGTGGTAAGGATTGAGTTACTTTACTTATAGCTTCTGTTATGAACATGCTGCTTGAAGATGCAGCTTCAGCTCAAAAAGAAACTAAACCAGCAGGAGGAGACATCTCCCGGGCATTTTAATTAAAACAGAGCGTCAGAGCCTAGACTCTTGGCATGTGTTTGGTTGCATGGTTGAAGGAGGATGGCATGGACCAGTTCCTCTTTTAGTGGTGTTTGGATTGGAGACACTAGGGGGCAGGATCACCCAAATGAGAATATACCTCCATGATGCAGGCTCACGCTGTCCCTCCAAATTTGGTGGACGGGGTCATCCATGTTCCTCATTCCAGCTCCACGTGATGCACACGAGATGTTCGGTGCAGTAACATGACGCATGTGCCGTCCCTTTTCACCCCACCTCTGGTGAGTGAGCACCGTGGACGAGTGGCGGCGTTGGTGAGTGTGGCATGAGTGGAGCAGCAGCGCGGGCGAGTGGCAGCGTTGGTGAGCGGAGCAGCAGCTGGCATGGCAGATTGGCAGTGGACGCAGAGCGGTAGTTGGTCACGGCATGAAGCAGGCTGCGGTGTCCTAGCAGAGAAGCAGCAGGTGGTGGCGCTTGGGTCTGGATGTGAAGGAAAGAAAAAAGGTTTGGGAATTGGAATGGATGGAAGCTGCTGAAATCCAGGCCCACATGGTAGTCATAGTAATGAGGAAAGGAAGGAGAAAAGATAACAAGAAGAAAACAATTAAAATAGGGAGGTAACCTCACCATAAAAAATTAGAGGGTAATGTGTCCTATCCTCAACCCTCAATCCTAATACTGGACAGGACCATTCCATCCCATTTTATTCCTCTAATCTAACAAAAAAATAGGGATCGTCCCATCCCTCAAACCAAACAAAGACTGGGACGATCCCATCCTCAAAAATTGGAACGGGACCATCCCATCTCAGGTTGTCCCTAAATCAAACACACGCTTACCGGTCTAGAAAGGCCCCAAAGGTTGGTTTCACACTCAAGAATACGTCCTGTTGATGGCACCTCTTTTAGGCCAGCAGCTTTCTGTGTTTATTGGATATGAAGTGTGAGCCAACGAGGGCCTTTTTTTAACCTAGCCTGAAATTCACAACCACAGGCAGTCAAACTCGGGACTTGGGGTGCTACTTGAGCTGTGCTAACCAGTCAAGTCACAGGCTTGTTTGCGAAGATGCAGCTTCATTTCTGTTTCCTGTCAGACTAGTCCTCAGACCAATCCACCTCATTAAGCTGAATTACCACCTTACCAGTATATTCCTCTATTAATTTTACGATCTTGTTGTGAAGTCATATTTGTATCTCCACATGATTGTATCCTAAAATGTTACATTCTATTATCTGCACTGAAAGATTGGAGCAAAGCCTGCTGCCTTTAAAGCTAAAGTTTGCTACTGGGGCTTCCAATGATTGTTTTGATAAATATATGAAGTACAAGTCAGTGCCTAATACCTTATATGAAGATGCAGAAAAATGTCTAAGATTGGCTCTTTATTCAAATCCGCCGGTGATGGCTGCATTATTGCCACTAATACAGGTATTTGGTACTTGATCTCCTCCCATGCATATTAGGAGTTACGTGATTCTGCAACTGTATTCAAACTAAAACCAAATTGCCCTGCGTGAACTAGCCTTTTTATTTAATACACCATTTTCATCTAATTTGTGCATCACTGTACCATTTTCTGCTTCTGGCCCTCTCTTTTGGTTCCCCTCCCTCAAATCCTCCACATTGTAATGAGCCGTTTGTTAGAGGGGAATGCTGCTAGGAAGATAGCCAGGCGGGCTTGGCTTGGAGGGAGACTAGAATTCTGGGGAGACTTGGATTACTAATTCATATTGATTAATTACAAAGAGAGGCATGTGTATACCTCATATAGAGCCAGCCTAACAACCCCTAATCTAATCATCATAACGAATCTTATCTGTTACTGCATAGGCTGAAACTGCAGACCTTAGCTGATCGTTGACCTGATGTGCACGCGCAGGTGCACATAAATACTGTGCTGAAAGAAGCCTTTTACATCTTGGCTTCATTTTATTTGCGAGTAAGACATGGAATTAACTTGAACTCTTTCATTATGTCGCATCTCTAAATATAGGTGTACCCCCATCCTGAAGCATGAAAGAAAAGGGCCGATGTAGAGGCTGCTCCTGAATTTTCTTGCATGCACCAATATGGCTCACGGGGAATATCTCCTAATTCTTGGTCCACTTTATCTCCTGCTTCATTTTTTGGCTTCTCTCGCAGAACTGTTCAGGCAGTACCGCAGTAGAGTGGAGTCCAAAAGGGAGTGGAATTCAAAAGAAAACATTCATGCAACTGAAATTATTTGCAGGGTTTGCTTGCTATCTTTTATCTTCATATGAAAAATGGAAACTCCAGGCCTCATTAGGTAGATCTACATGATTAGATGCATACAGGAACTCTCCTGGATAGCATGGGATTCGCGAGACTAAAGCAGATGTAATGAGCCCTAGTTCGTTAGGGGTAAACATCACCAGGAAGATAGCTTGGTGGAGTTGGCTTGGAGGGAGACTAGATTTTTTGGGAGATTTCGATTGATTCTTCTTCATTAATTAATTAAAAAGAGAGGTATTCATGTGCATTATATAAAGCCAGTATTACAACCCCTAATCTAATCCAACTTCTTTCTGTATATCTTTCTTTTCTTTTACTCTTCAACAACAACAACAACAACAACATAGCCTTTTGTCCCAAGCAAGTTGGGGTAGGCTAGAGATGAAACCCAAAAGAGACGAGAAACAGGGAGACACATAAAGGGACATAAAGGGCACAAGACAAAAAGAGGTCACGGTTCAGGCACGTTGATTGCCAATCTCCAAGCGCTCCTATCCATAGCTAAATCCTTAGAGATATTCCACTCCTTAAGATCTCTCTTAACGGACTCGTCCCAAGTTAGTTTAGGTCGACCTCTACCGCTCTTTACATTATCGGCCCGCTTTAGAACTCCACTACGTACCGGCGCCTCAGGAGGCCTCCGTTGGACATGTCCAAACCATCTCAACCGATGTTGAATCAATTTACTCTTACCCTGCTATTTTCTCACAGTTTCTTAGAGTATGGTGTGACCTCACTTCACCTCACTCATAAGTACCCTAGGCATAGGAGGTGGGTGGATTGCCATGCCTCACTTGTACAACCTGCATTCTAATGGAAGTTGGTTGTCTCACTATTTTTTTTACATGTGCCCAAGCTATCCAATGCATGAGAGACATCTTGGTTTTCTGGACACCCCCCCTCTCCTCTACATCACTCATGCTGCACCGCATCGCTTATAGAGTGTTTATATAATTGCTTTATAGACATTCCTTTAGAGACCAGATTTTCTTTTTCAAGTTGTTATTGGGTACACCATAGTTTTTTCTTAGCCTTTGCATCTTTGGTTCCATATTGATATAATGACATTGATCTAGTCTTCCGTTGTGAGACTCTCCAATGATACTTTGGTAAATCACAAGTATATGAGTTGGCTAGATACAACTATGATCGAAATCGCTGCTGGATCACTGGATAGCGCCGCCGTCAACACGGCAACAAGCCAAAAACGAAGCCAGCCCCCTTCTACACGGCTCCTTCTTTTACAGATACACGGTCACACTGGCCTCACCTGTGAACACACGCACACCCACTTTTCACACGGCCCATCTCCTAGGCAGACCTGGCCTGGTCTTTTGCCGCTTTGCCGCCTTCCTTGATTCTCCTGGTACACCCGTAGTAGAGTTGCTGACATCCGTGTTTTCTTTCATTCCTGATTCATACCAAGCTAATCATGTGCTGCTTGTTTTGAATCGACATGGAATGCTCCTGTGAATTTCATTTACTTTTATGATTTTTTGTTTTACCATTTGTTCAAAAAAAATTGCTACATACGTTTTGACAGATTCTCCTCCTTGGTGATAAACTGAAAGATGCACTAAATGAGCTTGAAAAGGTCTGCCTCAGTTCAACTACAGCCCTCCCTTTCAGGTAAAACAATGTGTCATCTTGAATCATGGTATTTTTTAATCATCTAGTCTGTTTTTTCCTCGTCTGATTAAAAACAAGGTTTTGTTGATTTGAGTAGTTTAAGTTAATTCGTTTCTTGGTGCAGGTTGAGAGGTAGGCTGCTAGAAGAGTATGACCAAAACCAGGTATCAACCATTTCCTCTTGCTATGAGGAGGGCTTTGAGAAGAGATCCTACATGTAGCTACTCCATGGAGAGGCTAATCAAAATGCATATAATATCATCTCTTCTTGTATGTTGAGAACTGAGAATAGTTGCTCACATTGCCGGATCTGATGAGATTTTTAATGCAGAGAGATGCACATAAATCAATGATTTCAGTGCTTGATCCACTAATAGAGGTGTAGAGCAATTCTCCATAAAACAACCATAATGATTCCCCGGGGCAGTCTAAAAAAACTGATGACTGGAGCATGCATTTTTTAATAAGGGGCCATGCAGATTGAGGTATGTAAGGGGGTGTTTGGGACGGCTCCGCTCCCGTTTTTGCAGCTCTGCTCCACCAACTCCATCATGGAGCAGCTCCACCGTGGAGTTTGTGGAGCATATGGTACTGTTTGGCACATAGCCTAGCTCCAGCTTGAGGAATGAGTTGTTTACATGCAAATAGTCCATTATGCCCTGATTGAAATTACACTTGATATTTTTCTAGAAAAATAGAAAATAAATGAGAGAAAATTAAACAGAGGACATAATTGGAATACAAATAATTGTCCCATAAATTGGAAATGATAGAAAATTAAACAAAGGCCATAATTCGAATACGAATAATTGTTCATAGATAAGCACAACAACTATGAATCGAAGTGTGGGTTTATGTAGTAGACCTGGCTATATATTTGTTATACCTTCCTGGGATGTAAGTGTATGTTTGCTTTTACTAATTGAAATATGATGTTAAAATACTATAAATACAAATACTTTATTAAAAACATATATTACAAAAACATAATAATTAAAAACATTGACATCCATATATACATGCTGCGTATACATCCATGTATGTACTATACTCTAAGCTAGGCTTCGAATGCATTAACCTGACGCGTGCATGCCAGAGAAAAAAATATGTTCATTAGAATGTTCACGTAACCGTACGTGAACATGCATGCTAGAGAAAAAAAAAACTATGGCCATTAGTGCGTGTACATGAGGTACGCTCACATAGGGAGAAAGCAAATCGGTTCGTGAGGTAGGCTCACAGAGGAGAAAGCAAATCGGTTTTGGAATTAATGAGTGGCAAGTGTCGATAATTTCTTTCCAACTCCATGAAAAGGTATAAAAGTCTAAATCCTTTAGTACCTCTTGAGGTGCTCTAAAAAAACGTGGAGTTAGCCTCAAATTCCACATTTTTCTTGGAGCAGAGTTTTTAGAGCTAAGAGTGTTTGGCAACGTAGAGCTGAACTGAGCTGCAAAAACGGGAGCGGAGCAGTTCCAAACACCCCCTAACTCCAGCAACTTGTTGTGCACTGTGACTGATTGCATGCATCACCGATATCCTCGCGAGTTCAAATGTTTACATCAGGAAAAGGGCTTATGGTCCAGTGGTAGGACTATCTAGTGGGATGCTACCTACCAGGGTTCAAAACTTGGTGTCGCATTTTTTTGGAATTTTTCTAGAAAAATTAGGGCACACGCAGCACGCGTGCGCGTTCATCGGTACTACACGTTTCTAGCGCATGCAATTGATTGTGAGTGTGGAGTGTGTGGGTTATATCTTTATGTTCGTCCAAGTTCAAGTTGTACCCGATAAAAAAAATGTTTACCTCAGCCTTTCTAGAACTTTCCTAGACTACCGGAAGCTAAGTTTTTTTTGGCAAGCATAGATAAATCATATTTTCAGCATCATTGATGCCAGGGTTTTGATTTTCCGATAAAATGGAGAATTTGTGCAGTCATTATTCGTCCTCTCGTGTACATAGCAGTGATGATGTTTACAAGTTCAGAACTATAAAGTTCTTCCACTGGTTGGTTGGTTGGTCGTTAGTCTTCCTCACCGCATGGGCCTCCTTTACTATACCCAATCTGGTCCGCCACATGCAACACTGCATTTTGCGCAGTAGTGAGGACCGATCAAGATTCAAAGAATCGGTTGGAGGGCAACCATAGAATTGATAGATTCATCCTTACCTTTCCAATTTTCTATGAATAAAACAGAGTCAAATTCGATGGACGATGGCACGATAGCACCAAAGCAAATTGACATGAAACGAGAGGAGCAGCGCTTGCCATTCACGAGCCAGCCGACATTGGAGGGGGTGTACAACTTTGGAGTTTGGACATAATAGAGACGGTTAGTTCTTAGTAACCGTCCCTATTGTGCACATATTAGAGACGAGTTTTTCTTAGAAACAGTCATTATTGTGCAAATATCAGAGACTGTGAATAACCTGTCACTAATGTTGTCCACATCATAGTCGTGAATTTAGAGACGCTTTATTTCCCGTCACTAATGTACATCCTGAACCGTCACTCATTTACTTTTCTGTCATAGTGGAGATGATGGGTCGAGATCAGCGAGCAGCTGCAGCTGCACCATCTCTAGTAGCAGCCACTACTACATAATTAGTTTGTAGCAACGGCACATTTTTTTGGTAGGGGTGGCTCACTCTGCAGCCGCCCCAACAGTGCCCCTGCCGGGGTCCTACGAGCCCAGCCGCCCCTACTATGCGATTTGTAGGGGCGGCTCACCAGCCGCCCCTACAAACGCCTGACGTGTAAATAGCTGCAGCCTCTTCTTTCTCCTCGGGTCACTCACTCCAACCTGTGAAAAAAAAGGTAGGGAGGCCTTGGGCACCTCCTAAAAATTGTTCTACGAAGGAGGGAGGTTTTGTTCTCATTTTCTTTGGTGGAGAGGTTGTAGAACGTAAGAAAATGCTATTTCAAACATTTTTTGAAGTTTTAATGGCTGGTTAGTGAGTAATTAGAGTTTTACTTTTCTCTCTTCTATGGTGCTTGAGCCATATATGAAGCAAATTAGACCCTAGTTTTGAAGATACTAAGGTAAATTAGTTGGATGAATAAGGTTACACCCTTTATTAGTCGATCTTTGTTGATTTTAGTGGACTATTAGTAAAGTTTTATGGATGTGTCATGTAGATCTAGATCTAGATCTATGGTTTGGTTTTTTTATTTTTTTTATTTTTTATAAATTTTTGTTTATCGAAATGGGACTAAGTTTGCATGAAGGTTAGTGGGTAAAATATTAATTGTTGCTAATTGTTGTCTTTGAATTTGTTTATTGTAATCAAGAAATGTATATTTTTAATTAATTATGGACAAATAGGCCATTAATTAATTATTCGCTAGCAAGGTGTTTGATATGCATCATATCATTATATTTGCTAATAGGAACAATAATAATTATTTATTTCAATGAATTATTAATTTGATTCATGTATATACATTAATATATATCCGAATAATTAGTCCTTTAATATATTTTTTTATTGTGTTGTCGCAAAAGATGGAGTACAAAAAGTCTTGGATGTATGGTTCGTTAAGGTGGAAGCCAGGTTTTCGTGAGGAGGTGGATAAATTTATTGAAGCCACAAAGAACCATGCAATGATGTTGACACAGAATAAGGATTCAATTATTTGTCCGTGTCACGATTGCAAGAACCATATAGCGTGGAGAGATGTGGATATCATCAGATCACATTTGATTATGCGAGGATTTGTTGAGGACGGTTGTTGTTAACGACGACGATGATCCAGAAGACGACGACGAAACCCTAGAAACCTTGTCCCAATATTCAGTAGAGCTTGATGCACGAATGGATCCCGAGTTTGGCAATGAACAAGGTGATAATGCTAGTGGTTGGGATGGTAACGACGAAGGTGGTGCCAATAATGATGGCAGAGCACGTGTCAGGGATGAAGATGATTTTGATGATTTGGAGGACATGATTTGGGCCCTTGGACCAGAGATTTTACTAAAGAGCCTGAAAGGTCTAGAAAATCTGGAAAGAGTGAAAAAGCATAGAAGGATACTATGTTTGGTGTTGACAAGGGTTGTCCAACACACTGGATAGTGCTACATTTTGTGCTTGAGCTACTCATCCTGAAGGCTAAGTATCGCTGGTCAGACTATAGTTTCAATGATCTATTGCGTCTCCTATCATGGTTGCTGCCACAGCCAAACTCAGTTCCCGCCCACACATATCAAGCGAAGAAGGTTATAAGTCCATTGACAATGGGGGTTAAAAAAATCCATGCATGCCCCAACCACTGTATCCTTTTTCGTGACGACACGTTCAAGTCACTAGATAAATGTCCTAGGTGTGGGGCCAGTCGGTACAAGAACAACGACCTTTACGATGGGGATGAAGCCTTCGCGGGGAACAAGAGGAAGAAGGGTGGGAAAAAGGTGGTACAATATTCTCAACCCATAGAGGACAATCCATTAGGCAACGATGCAAAGCAGAGAAGAATTTCTGCCTTGGTAATGTGGTACCTACCAGTGGTTGATCGCTTGCGGCGTATCTTCCTAAACCCTAAGGAAGTAATGTGATTGCACACCCACCCGATGGTACTCAGTGGCAATGCTTCCATGACAAGCACAAAGAATTCAACGCTGACCCAAGGAATATACGGTTTGGCTTGAGCACCGATGGAATGAATCCCTTGAATGAGAGGAGCAGCGACCACAGCACATGGACAGTGATCTTGACCATGTACAACATCCCAACGTGGCTATGTCAGAAGAGAAAGTACATTCTCCTCAATATTCTCATTTTGGGTCCAAAACAAGCAGGCATTGATATAGATGTGTTTCTTGAGCCTTTGATGCAAGAAATGGAGAAGCTATGGAGGCATGGGGAGCCGATGTACGATGCATTCTGAAAGGAGGACTTCATATTGAAAGGTCTTGATGGCTAGAGGGGGGTGAATAGCCTTTTTTAAAATATTCTACAAGAGCAAGCTAAACAAGTTTATCAATATAACAAGTAGCGAGATGCGAGTTTTGCTTAGCCTACGGGGTGTTTGCAAGCCACCTATCCAATTCACAATTCTAGTATATTTGCACTCAACCGCACAAGTCTAACCGAGAAGGTGACTACAACTACAACTAGCAAGCTACACAAAAGAGCTACTCTAGTAACGCTAACTAGCTAGCAAAGATAACTAAGAAAGTAATACAAGTGAGGGTTAGGAGGGTATCACCGAGGGGCGAAGTATTGAGCCAACCAATATGATCAACAATGAATACCAAGATAACCGAACACCGGGATCAATCAATCACAATATGAAAGTGATGACACGAAGATTTATCCCGAGGTTCACGTGCTTGCCGGCACGCTAGTCCCCGTTGTGTCCCTCTTCACCACGTGGTTCGGTGGCTAATCGGTCTCACACCGAGCCTCTCAAAAGGCACCACAAGAACCTACCAAATGGCAAAAGGTTGCAATGACACGAGCAATCCACTAATGTTGCCTTTGGCGCTTCGCCGAGGTAGGCACAAACCCCTCACAAACACCGGAGGTGGCCAAGAACAATCACCAACTCTTGCCAACGCCTCCAAGCTGCTCCAAGCCGTCTAGGTGGCGGCAACCACCAAGAGAAACAAGAATCCCGCAGCAAATCAACCACCAAGTGCCAACTAGATGCTATCTCAAAATGCAAATGCACTTGGATCACTCAATCTCACTTCGAATATGTAAGGAAGCAAGAGAGATGAGTGGGAGGGGAGTTGCTTAGCTCAATGTGCTCACAAGTATGTCAAATGTTCAAGAGAAAGAGCCTTGAGCCGGCCAACGAGTATTTATAGACGTACCCCTTCGAATATAGCCGTTAGGAACGAGATCCAGCTGAACTCGCGTTGACCGGACGCGCCGGTCGTAACGACCGGACGCTCCGGTCGCGTAACGGCTAGATTTCGAAACGCCGACCGGACGCGCCGGTCGCAACGACCGGACGCGCTGGTCACGACCGGACGCGCCGGTCCCGTGACTGACCGGACGCGCCGGTCAACACCGAGTCGCGCAAAACGAACCAGCGACCGGACGCGCTGAAGAACTGACCGGACGCCACAGTGACCGCGTCCGGTCGGAGTCCAGTAAGCTCCCTGGACGACCGGACGCGTCCGGTCGCCTGTGACCGGACGCGCCTCACGTCCGATCAAACAACTGAAATTCGCGCAGTCACTGGACGCTGACCGGACGCGTCCGGTCAAACAGTGACCGCGTCCGGTGCAGCGTCCGGTGCAGCGTCCGGTCACCACTGTGACCTCCGTTCGCTTCCGTTTCTTTTCCGTTTGATTTCCGACTTCCGACGTAGTAGAAAATAGGCATTTCATTTCCCCGAAATCGCCTGAATCCCGCGCTCGCACGCTCGGCGGGAGGGAGAGAGGACCCCAAACCCTCTCTACCGCTTAAACTCCAATGCCGTTGCAAATGTGCTAACACCACCAAGTGATCATCACCATGTGCATGTGTGTTAGCATTTTCACAATTATTTTTCGAGGCGTTATTAGTTCTATCCAAATGCATATGACATGAAATGCACACCTAGAGGCACTTAGGAGTTCAATAGCCGCGTCATTCCCCTCTTTATAGTACGGCTATCTATCCTATAATGTAACCACACCCACTAGGTGTCTTGGTTACTAAAACACAACCCTTAAGCATATACCTTTGCCTTGATCACGTAGGGTTGCATCCAAATCCAAGTGTGGCCATCATGATCACCATGTCCATCTTGCCACCAACCTTGGAATGTACTAATCCTCATATGCTACATACAACTTAGGCATAGGATTAGTACTTAGGCATTGTCACTAATTACCAACACCAAACATAGGACTTTCAATCTCCCCCTTGTTGGTAATTGGTGACAACCCTTTCACAAAGATATTATGATAAAATTTTGATTGAACCCATGTCACATTGTCCAAGTATATTACCATGTGTAAGAATTATGGACAAGTGATCATGAATTCAAATTGATAGCAATGGCTCCCCCTACATGTATGCTATATGTTTGGATTTTGGAAGCATACATGTTAGATAGGAAAAATATAGGAGCATTGACTATCAATAGGTGCTAAGTGTTTTAGATTATAGACCTTTGAAGCGTGATACCATCGGAGTAGCGATAAACACCATCTTAGCACCTTGTGTAGTTAGATATCACTTGAAAAAGCACAAACAAAACTAGAAACCTCGTGAGATCAACATTATAAGCAAGGCTCTAGAACCACTTTGGAAAACATGAAGTAAGAGAAATCTAACTACTTCCTATTCATGCTAGTACTTCAATACATCATTCAAATTATACTAGCAAGTCACCACACAAGCAATGAATCAGAGAAAAAGAAATGCATAACAATGCATCATACATATGAAGTGCACATGGAAATGCAACATTCATGTTTAAGAGCTTGCTCCCCCTACTTGTGTGCTCGAAATTTTAGTTGATCCCCTTCTTTTATCAATTTCTCCTCTTTTAGATTTTCTCTTTGTGAACAACATTTTTCTCCCCCTTTGGCACCAATGACCACAAGGGACCAATTTTAGATAGATTATCATGTTGAAATATGGGGTGAGGATCAAGTTTGTGGTTCAACCTAGATTGCTTGCAAAAATAAAATGCTTCGGTTTGATCCAAGGGCAAGCTTCTTCACACCTCACTAGAAGGGTTATCATGCACCATGTTGAAGCAAATATTTAGACAAGTGATCTAGATTAAACACTTAGGATCACAAGCTACTTAAACAAGTTATATGCTACCACTAGATCATACAAGTCATGGAAACAATAGTGGCACCATATAAACTTCAAATTCATTTGATTTTCATGAATGAGCCTAGAATATAAGAAATCATGACTAGATGCACTAAACATGTCCTTAGTATAGAATGTATGACATGTCAACCAATTATACCTTGGGGCTCGAAGGAGAGGCATGTCATATATGGGGTGCATCAACTCATGTTGGAGAAGTCAATTATGTTCAACTCATTCTTTAGCTTGTGAAATCTCTTCTCATCAAGTGGCTTGGTGAATAGATCGGCTAATTGATCTTCGGTGCCCACACTCTCAATTGCAATGTCACCCTTTTGTTGATGATCTCTAATGAAATGATGACGAACATCAATATGTTTTGTTCTTTGATGTTGAACCGAATTGTTGGTTAGCTTCATGGCACTTTCATTGTCACATAGCAATGGCACATTCTTGAAATTGATTCCAAAATCCTTCAATGTTGCCTTCATCCATAAGATTTGTGCACAACAACTACCCGCGGCGATGTATTCGGCTTCGGCGGTAGATAGTGCAATACTATTTTGCTTCTTGATGACCATGAGACAAGTGATCTTCCCAACAATTGACAAGTCCCGGAAGTGCTCTTTCTCTCCACTTTGTCACCGGCATAGTCGGAATCCGAATATCCAACTAGCTCAAAGCTTGCACCTTTGGGATACCATAATCCAACATCTTGTGTATGCTTCAAATACCTCAATATTCTCTTTGTTGCCTTTAAATGACTTTCTCTTGGTGAGGCTTGAAATCTTGCACACATGCATACACTAAACATCACATCGGGTCTTGATGCCGTCACATAGAGTAGGCTACCAATCATTGATCTATAAAGCTTTTGATCCACCATGTTGCCACTCTTGTCACTATCCAAACTTCCACTAGTGCCCATTGGGGTTGTAATGCTCTTTGCATCTTCCATGCCAAACTTCTTGAGCATATCTTTAATGTACTTGGTTTGGCTCACAAATGTTCCTTCCTTCATTTGTTTGATTTGAAGTCCAAGAAAGAAACTAAGTTCACCAATCATTGACATTTCAAATTCCTTTGCCATCATTTTTCCAAACTCATCACAATAATCTTGATTGGTTGAACCGAATATGATATCATCAACATATATTTGCAACACAAACAAGTCTTTCCCAATCTTCTTGGTGAATAGAGTAGTATCCACTTTGCCCATGACAAAACCTTTGTATAGCAAGAAATCCCTCAATCTTTCATACCATGCTCTAGGTGCTTGCTTCAATCCATACAAAGCTTTTCTCAACTTGTAGACATGATTGAGTTTCTTGTCATCTTCAAAACCGGGAGGTTGCTCCACATACACCTCTTCTTGAATGTACCCATTGAGAAATGCACTCTTCACATCCATTTGATATAGCTTGATATTGTGAGCACAAGCATAGGCAAGTAAGATCCTAATTGCTTCCAATCTTGCAACCGGGGCATAAGTTTCACCAAAGTCAAGACCCTCTATTTGTGTGTAACCTTGAGCCACTAGTCTTGCTTTGTTCCTTACTACTATCCCATCTTGATCTTGCTTGTTGCGAAAGACCCATCTTGTTCCAATGACATTATGATTCTTAGGCCTCTCAACTAGTTCCCATACTTCATTTCTCTTAAAGTTGTTGAGCTCTTCATGCATTGCATTTACCCAATCCGGATCTCTCAATGCTTTATCAATGTCCTTGGGTTCTTCCATTGACACAAAAGAAGAGTGAGCACAAAATGATGCCAATCTTGATCTAGTTTGAACTCCCCTTTGTATGTCACCAATGATGGAATCCAATGGATGGTCTCTAGCAATGTTGGTTGGTTGAAGCACTTGCACTTGATTGCTTGGATGTTGATGTTGATCATAAGTTGGAGATGATGAACTAGCCACTTGTTGATCTTGTTGCACTTGAGATGATGTACTAGCTTGATTTTGCATTAGAGACCCACTAGCTTGTGTAATTGGACTTTGGAGCACTTGATCTTTGTTGTCATCCACATCAATCACTTGCTTTGGCCTAATATCACCAATATCCATTTCTTTCATAGCATTGGTCAATTGAGTTCCTCTCACATCATCCAAGTTATTTTCCTCATCTTGAGAGCCATTTGTTTCATCAAACTCAACATCATGAACTTCCTCAAGTAAACCACTAGCCAAATTCCAAACTCTATAAGCTTTGCTAGTAGTGGAGTAACCAAGTAAGAATCCTTCATCACATTTCTTCTCAAACTTGCTCAATCTAGTGCCCTTCTTCAAGATGTAGCATTTGCAACCAAATACCCGAAAGTATGCAATGTTGGGCTTTCTTCCATTTAAGATCTCATATGGTGTCTTCTCTAGAAACTTGTGGCAATAGAGGCGGTTGCTATAGAAGCAAGCCGTGTTGATTGCTTCGGCCCAAAATGAATGACTCACATTATACTCATTCAACATTGATCTTGCCATATCAATCAAGGTTCTATTCTTCCTCTCAACTAGGCCATTAGATTGAGGTGTATACTTGGCCGAGAATTGATGTTTGATTCCAAGCTCCTCACATAGCTCATCAACTCTTGTGTTTCTAAACTCACTTCCATTGTCACTTCTCACTTTCTTGATTGTGGTTTCAAACTCATTTTGTACCCTCTTGATGAACTTCTTGAATATGTCAAATACATCACTCTTGTCCACAAGAAAGAATACCCATGTATATCTAGTGAAATCATCCACAATCACAAAGCCATACTTGTTGCCACCAATGCTTGTGTATGTAGTTGGCCCAAATAGATCTATGTGCAACAACTCAAATGCCTTAGAAGTACTCATGATGCTTTTCAATGGATGAGTGTTGCCTACTTGCTTTCCGGCTTGACATGCACTACATAGCTTATCCTTCTCAAATGTGACATCCTTCAAGCCTCTAACTAAGTCATGCTTCACTAACTTGTTCAATTGTTTCATACCAACATGACCAAGTCTTCTATGCCATAACCAACCCATACTTGATTTTGTGAGCAAGCATGTTGAAAGTTGAGTGTCACTAGCATTGAAATCAACCAAGTATAGATTCTCATATCTAAAGCCCTTGAAGATCAAATTGGAGCCATCAACACTAATTATCTCCACATCATCAACACCAAATATGCACTTGAAACCGAGATCACACAATTGAGCAACCGAGAGAAGATTGAAGTTCAACTTTTCAACTAAGAGCACATTGGAAATGCTATGATCATTTGAGATTGCAATCCTTCCAAGAGCCTTCACATCACCCTTGCTATTATCACCAAATGTGATGCTATCAATGCCACTATCATTTGATTTGAGAGAGTTGAACATTCTTGAATCACCGGTCATATGTTGAGAGCACCCACTATCAAGCACCCAATGCCTTCCTCCGGCCTTGTAATTTGCCTACAAAACAATTTAATGTCTTTTAGGTACCCATACTTGCTTGGGTCCTTGGAGGTTAGTCACTAAGCTCTTTGGTACCCAAATGGCCTTCTTCTTTGGACCCACAATTGGTGTACCAACAAACTTAGCATGCACACCTTTCTCACCCTTGGTAAGCACATAACAAGAATCAAAAGGAATGTAAGGTACATTAGCATTTTTCTTGTTCTTGTTCATTTTATTACAATTAACCTCTAGATGCCCAACTTGCTTGCATCTATTGCAATAACGACCATTGCCCTTCACAAAGTGAGGCCTTAGAGCAGCAAAGGCCGCCTTGCCCTTCTTGGGAGTATAGCCCAAACCCTCTTTGTTAAGAGAGAATCTTTGGCTACCCAAGCATTTTAGCAAGCGGGCATCCCCACCATAGGCATTGCCTAATGCGCGGGTGAGATCATCCACCTCTCTCTTGAGAGTCTCATTCTCAACCACAAGTGATGAATCACTAGTAGTAGAGGTAGAGTTGGTTGTGGTGGATGATGATGAGCTACATGAAGCATTAGTAGGACCAACAAATAAAGAATCATCAATAATATCACATGTTAGTCCAATATCACAAGTGACAATCACTTGCTCCTCCTTAGCTTCCTTCATGAGCTTCTCCAACTTGAGGTCCTTTTCCTTGATGAGCTCAAGTAGAGAGGAGTGGGCTTCCTTAAGCCTAGTGTGAGCAACTTCAAGGTCCTCGTGGTCTTCCTTTAGACACTCACGAGAGGCCTCTAGCTCATCAAAGGATTTCCTAAGAGCTTTGAGCTCTTGTTCAATTCCTTTGCACTCCTTACTCTTTTTTAGAGCAACAAGCTCCTCCATTAAGGCATCATTTTCATTGCTCTTGGCAATGAGCTCTTGCTCCAAGATTTTGCACTTCTTGGTTGTCCTCTTGTAGCCCTTGCTCATTTGATCTATTATGCCCAATAGATCATCCTTGGAGTAGTCCTCATCCTCCTCATCATCACTCCTACAATCATCACTAGCACAAGAATCATCATCACTATCATCATATTTTACCTTGGTAGGCTTGGCCATAAGGCATGTCGATGTAGTGTCGAAGATGGATGACTTGTTGGAGAGGGCGATGCTTGCAATGGCTCGCCGAGTGGTCCTCTCATCATCACTAGAGCTTTCATCATCATCACTATCGGAGTTGTCACTATCCCAAGTGACCACATAACCACCACCTTTCTTCTTCTTGTTGATAGTGAAGCTCCTCTTCTCTTTCTTCTCCTTCTTGTCCTTCTTGTTCTTCTTCAACTTCAACTCCCCATCATGATATCTTTTGTCTTCATAGGGGCACTTTGCCACTACATGATCGGGGCTATTGCAATTGTAGCAAAGCACCTCCTTTGCCTTCATGAAGTCCCTTCTCTTCCTTGCCCCATATCCTTTCTTCTTCATGAACCTCCCCATCTTGTGCACTAGGAGGGCCATGGTCTCATCATCGAATGGATCATCATCATCACTCTCCACCTTGCTCTTGCCCTTAGAAGATGAAGCCTTGAATGCAATGGGCTTCTCTTGCTTGACCTTGGTGTCCTTCTTCTCTTCTACCTCATCTTCATCATCATTGTATTGGGCATCGGTCATTATATCTCCAAGTACATCGGTTGGTTTGACCTTGTCCAATCCCTCTCTAAAGATCATTCTTCTCAAGGTGGCAAACTTCTTGGGTAAGCACATCAAGAACTTGTGTGAGAAGTCCTTGTCCTCAACCTTCTCTCCAAGCCCCTTGAGATCATTGACAATGACTTGGAGCCTATAGAACATCTCCGGGATGGATTCATCATCCTTCATCTTGAAAGTGGAGAACTTGTCCTTGAGCATATATAGCTTGGCACTTTTTACCGTTGAAGTGCCTTCATATGTTTCTTCAAGCCTTATCCAAAGCTCATTTGCCTTTTCAAGATCTTTGATTTGCTCAAATACTTTATCATCAATGGCACGGTAGATTGTGTCAAGTGCCGCCGTGTTGCATTGCTTGTTGATGCGGTCATTTGGAGTGAGATGTTCTTCATCAAGAATGATGTATCCTTCTTTTGTCACATCCCAAACCTTCTCATGTATATTGCCTAGATATTGCTTCATCTTCCTTTTCCAATGATCAAAGGAAGAGACGCCATCAAAGAATGGAGGCTTGCCATTAACATGGTTGAACATAACTTGAGCCATCTTGCACCGAGGTTGTTAAGCCTTGCAAACGGTGACCACGGCTCCGATACCACTTGAAAGGTCTTGATGGCTAGAGGGGGGGTGAATAGCCTTTTTTAAAATATTCTACAAGAGCAAGCTAAACAAGTTTATCAATATAACAAGTAGCGAGATGCGAGTTTTGCTTAGCCTACGGGGTGTTTGCAAGCCACCTATCCAATTCACAATTCTAGTATATTTGCACTCAACCGCACAAGTCTAACCGAGAAGGTGACTACAACTACAACTAGCAAGCTACACAAAAGAGCTACTCTAGTAACGCTAACTAGCTAGCAAAGATAACTAAGAAAGTAATACAAGTGAGGGTTAGGAGGGTATCACCGAGGGGCGAAGTATTGAGCCAACCAATATGATCAACAATGAATACCAAGATAACCGAACACCGGGATCAATCAATCACAATATGAAAGTGATGACACGAAGATTTATCCCGAGGTTCACGTGCTTGCCGGCACGCTAGTCCCCATTGTGTCCCTCTTCACCACGTGGTTCGGTGGCTAATCGGTCTCACACCGAGCCTCTCAAAAGGCACCACAAGAACCTACCAAATGGCAAAAGGTTGCAATGACACGAGCAATCCACTAATGTTGCCTTTGGCGCTTCGCCGAGGTAGGCACAAACCCCTCACAAACACCGGAGGTGGCCAAGAACAATCACCAACTCTTGCCAACGCCTCCAAGCTGCTCCAAGCCGTCTAGGTGGCGGCAACCACCAAGAGAAACAAGAATCCCGCAGCAAATCAACCACCAAGTGCCAACTAGATGCTATCTCAAAATGCAAATGCACTTGGATCACTCAATCTCACTTCGAATATGTAAGGAAGCAAGAGAGATGAGTGGGAGGGGAGTTGCTTAGCTCAATGTGCTCACAAGTATGTCAAATGTTCAAGAGAAAGAGCCTTGAGCCGGCCAACGAGTATTTATAGACGTACCCCTTCGAATATAGCCGTTAGGAACGAGATCCAGCTGAACTCGCGTTGACCGGACGCGCCGGTCGTAACGACCGGACGCTCCGGTCGCGTAACGGCTAGATTTCGAAACACCGACCGGACGCGCCGGTCGCAACGACCGGACGCGCTGGTCACGACCGGACGCGCCGGTCCCGTGACTGACCGGACGCGCCGGTCAACACCGAGTCGCGCAAAACGAACCAGCGACCGGACGCGCTGAAGAACTGACCGGACGCCACAGTGACCGCGTCCGGTCGGAGTCCAGTAAGCTCCCTGGACGACCGGACGCGTCCGGTCGCCTGTGACCGGACGCGCCTCGCGTCCGATCGAACAACTGAAATTCGCGCAGTCACTGGACGCTGACCGGACGCGTCCGGTCAAACAGTGACCGCGTCCGGTGCAGCGTCCGGTGCAGCGTCCGGTCACCACTGTGACCTCCGTTCGCTTCCGTTTCTTTTCCGTTTGATTTCCGACTTCCGGCGTAGTAGAAAATAGGCATTTCATTTCCCCGAAATCGCCTGAATCCCGCGCTCGCACGCTCGGCGGGAGGGAGAGAGGACCCCAAACCCTCTCTACCGCTTAAACTCCAATGCCGTTGCAAATGTGCTAACACCACCAAGTGATCATCACCATGTGCATGTGTGTTAGCATTTTCACAATTATTTTTCGAGGCGTTATTAGTTCTATCCAAATGCATATGACATGAAATGCACACCTAGAGGCACTTAGGAGTTCAATAGCCGCGTCATTCCCCTCTTTATAGTACGGCTATCTATCCTATAATGTAACCACACCCACTAGGTGTCTTGGTTACTAAAACACAACCCTTAAGCATATACCTTTGCCTTGATCACGTAGGGTTGCATCCAAATCCAAGTGTGGCCATCATGATCACCATGTCCATCTTGCCACCAACCTTGGAATGTACTAATCCTCATATGCTACATACAACTTAGGCATAGGATTAGTACTTAGGCATTGTCACTAATTACCAACACCAAACATAGGACTTTCACATATGTAGAGCCATGATCTTTGTTACTACCAATAATTACGTCGCATTGTTTGCTTTGTCTGGACAGATCAAAGGGAAGACGGGATGCTTAATTTGCTTGGATGGTACTACATGGGTGTACCTAGATGCATCCAAGAAGACAGTTTACCTAAGGTACTGATGCTTCTTAAAGACAAATCACAAATACCACAGCAAGATATACTTCAGATATTATTACAACAAGCTAGAGAATGAACCCCCTCCGGAGAGACGTAAAAACGGGTGTTGATGCTAGATAACTATCATTTTTAATCATCAACAAAAGAGAAGAAAGGGCATAAAACAACACCACCATAGACTTAGGGGTTTAAACTAACAGATTTCCATGAGTTTTTATGAATGTCTGTTTCTGCAAGGGATTATCAGAAAATAACCAAAGGAGGCCCACATGTCGGGATTACATAGAGATAAAACACCTACATATGAAAAAGAAGCATCTAGAAGAGTTAGGAAGGCAACCCCCCAGAGGGGAGGGCCCACCTGTCAGAGGGCAGGGCGCCCGCCCTGATCCCTGGGGCGCCCGCCTTGGGCAGGAGCCAATCACGGCTCAGCTCGTTGATCATGCCTCCACCGCCTTTGAAGATCAATCTAAACCCGTTGATTAAGGTCGGTTTGATCTGACGGCCGACGTTCCTCGAAAAGGGCTATATAAGCAAGGCCCCCTAGCCTAGGAGAAACCGGGAATTCATTCATTAGAGGGAGCCATCAGCAGAGCTAGTGTTTTAGAGATCATCTCTCTACCAGAGAATTAGAATAGCTACTCCAATCCTTCAAGTTTCTACATAGGTTTAGACTAGATTGATTTAAGAAGAGTTGAGCGATTGTGCTCGGGATTTTGGATCAGCGTCATCAAGTTTGGTACTATCTTGTATCTTTCTCTATGACTTTATTCTAAATATTATTATGTTTCTATTTATCATGTTCCTAGTTTGCTCTAGTAGTATATTTGATATAGTATTGAATGATAATGAGTTTATGTATATGTTTGCAAAGCACTTAGCTCTCGTCGCGAGGGGGTTAAGTGGTAGATTGCATGTAAGCATGGTGCTTAGATGTCATTTACCTGCAAATGCACCCTATTGGCCAGGTCGTGTGGTAGATCGCGGAAGTGACAGTTTCGTTGAGTCTTATATAGTCCACCCCCCGTTGATAGGACAGGCAGAACGGTATTACGTGGGAAAGCATGCTATGTTCTGGTTTCCTTCAATGATGTTCCTTATACATAGATGAAGAGTCAGTTATGCTATAGATGATTGTGTATGTGCTAGAGTAGATAAAAGACTTAGTAGATTAGAACTATCTAGGAATTCAATCTCTTGACTAATCTCCTGTCAACCTACCTATATAATGAGTAGTCTATCTCTAATCTCTGCGTGTGTTATCCTATGAGCTTATAATTCATTATATTTATTTATCATGGCTTACCCCCTGCCAAAGTAAGTGACTGTGTGATTGATCTCTCATAAGTAGTCATGTTTTGCAAATCTATCTCTCTAGTTTAAGTCCTTAGTTCTTTCCCTTGAGCTAAAATATAAATAACGATACTTGGAATATTTTCTGGTAAAGTGCTACAATGGTATTTAATCTGTGCGCTTGCGGGTTCCATATAGAGGAGCAGTACATTATTTTATACCAACACTTCTGGCGCCATGCTAGGGATGACAACTTAGCTTAAGTGGTTTTAGAAGTGTCAACAAGCATCTCTGGTGCCGTTGCCGGGGAAGGAATAAACTATAGGAGAAAAATTGTGTAAATAGATACTTTAGAAAATGAGAAATCATAACAAGGCACCTCTGCTTTGGTAGGTTCACCCCTATTTTTTTCTATGTTTATATTTTATACAGGGTATTACAGGATTGATTATGATTCACTCAACTCTCCATCATCAAAATCGGATCAACCAAAGAAGGAGCTCGTCACCAATTTCTGAAGCTATGGCCGAAAAGACCTTGCTTGAATTCTCTGCTCCAAGAGTTGAGAATATCCGCACAGGTCCAGTACTTGACACTGAAGATCTCGAGTTTGAGCTCAAGCCAGGCCTCATCAATATGGTGCAAGCTACCCAGTTCGGTGGAAAGGTACATGAAGATGCAAGTACACATCTGCAGAATTTCCTGGAGATTGGAAGCACCATCGCCATCGACGAAGTTAATAAAGACCTTATAGTACTTCGTCTCTTTCCATTCTCACTAGTAGGAAGAGTGAAACAGTGGTTTTATACCAATAAAGAAGACATCAACACATGGGCGAAGTGTTCCAAGGCCTTTCTAGAAAAGTTCTTCCCAATAGGCAAGACCAATGCCTTAAGAGGAAAGATTACCAACTTTCAACAGCAGAAGACAAAAACTATTTTAGAGGCATGGGAGCGTTTGCAAGGATACATCTCAGATTGTCCTCATCATAGAATGGAAGAATGGTTACTTATGCAAGGCTTTTATCATGGATTAACTCAGAAGGCCCGTGAGCACCTAGATGCAACTGCTGAAGGATCATTTTTGTCACTCACTCTTGGAAAAGCTAAGATACTTATGGAAAAGATAGCAGACAACCAAAGCTGGTCCCAAGACAACACTCAACATTATCATCAGAGCAAAGAAACAATTGAAGAAGTAAACGCACTGTCTACCAAGATGGATGATTTGCTCAACTGGCTCGATCAGAGGGCCAAATACAAGTAAGATCAAAGAGCGATTGAAGCAGCATACAAACATAATACAAATTCCGCTGTCAAGAAGCCTCCAAGTCAACCAAATTGGAGACAGCAAAACAATAATCTAGGTAAGTCTACAAAACAACTTACTTTAAGAGACTTAGTCATGCAGCAGTTTAGAATAAATAATGACATAAATGCAAAGCTTGCTGTTAATGATTAAATCCTGGAAGATATAAATGTTAAAATGAACAACTTTTCATCTGCCATTAATGATCAACTTGCTTATAATAAAGAGATAGAATCAAAGTTAGCACAGATAGCTGTTGTGTTGCCTGTTGCCACTAACCCTGAGCAGGAAAAAACTGTAACTACAAGTGGTGGGAGAACTACTAGGGATCCTCCTTATCCAAAAGGAGCAAGAAGGGCACTGGCAGTACCACTAGTGGCAGAAGGAGAGAACAATAATGAAGTTGATCAAGGAGTATTACCACAAGAACCTTAAGAACAGGAAATGAGACAAGATTTTCATGACACCAATTATATACCATTTCCTCGCAGAATCAGAAGACCATAATCGGATGAGCAGTTTGGTAAGTTTGTGGAGGTTATTCAGAAATTATATGTCAACATACCTCTGCTAGATGCCATACAGGTCCCTACATATGCCAAGTACATCAGAGATATTCTCAACAAAAAGAGACCACTACCCATCACTGAGGTGATCAAGCTGACAGAAGAGTGTAGTGCGGCCATCCTTAATAAGTCGCTAAAGAAGAAAAAGGATCCAGGATGCCCCACTATTGATTGCTCAATTGGAGATCAACATTTCAACAATGCACTTTGTGACCTTGGAGCAAGTGTCAGTTGATGCCTACAACCGTCTTTAACAAACTCAAATTTACAACGCTCGAACCAACATCAATGTGCTTACAGCTGGCAGATCAATCAGTCCGATATCCCCTGGGCATTGCGGAGAACATCCCAGTTAAGATAAGAGAATTCTTTGTGCCAGTGAACTTTGTGGTACTGGAGATGCACCAGGACTCGAAAGTGTCGATCATCCTTGGGAGACCATTTCTGAGTACCGCCAATGCACACATTGATGTCGGGATAGGAGAAATCAAGTTTACTATAAATGGGAAGGAAGAGCGATTTGCATTCAAGCCAAGACCAGAACTCAATTCCTCTGCAAAGATGGTAGAACAAGACAAGACAGAAGAATCTACAGAGTTGATATCTCTGGGATTGGATGCAACAGAAGAATAAATAATTTGGAAGGTCCAGTTCGGAGGACTTTAAAAATTCGAACCCTCGCCGGAAGGTAAATCGGTATTTATCTAAGTTTACTTTTTGATCATGCAAATTTTATTAGAGAATATTTACTTTTACAGCACTGCATTATAAAAACTCTAGCCCGCGTAAATAATTTTTACGGTGTGTAAAAACCCGTAGAAAATAATTACCATGGTGGCACAAAAATATTTACTCATGCATTGTTAGCATTTTAATTTTTACTTTATAAGTCCTACATTTTCTTTACAATTATCAATAGTGCAAAGTAGGACCCACTATCTTGGACCCACATGTCATACACTCCACCTCACATACATCACATCACATTACTTCATCCACTTCCACTCACCTCCACCATCTCCTCTTTTCCACCGTCCAATTCCACCACTGAAACTTTCAATTGTGCTTAACCACAAAGCAAAGAAGAGCCAGGCAACATGGCATGGGCAAAGAAGAATTCGGATGTGACGAAGAAAGATAGAAGCACACCTCCTGTCATCGGCGTACCTTTCAAGAAATAGTTGATCTTCTTTTAGTATCTACCTTATTGGCTAGACTTGGAGGTCTCCCATGTCATTGATGCTATGCACTTGCAGAAGAATGTCTTTGAGAGTCTCATTGCTACCTTGATGGACACAGGCAAGACAAAGGATGATATGAAATCACGGAAAGACATGGTGCAGCTAAATGTGAAGGCAAAGCTTCACCTGGTACCTGAGGGTAATGGAAAATACACTCTGCCCACGGCTAACTTCAACCTAACCCCAGAAGAGAGGAAGGCGATATGCACTTTCCTTAGGGGGATCAAAGTTTCGACTGGGTTTTCATCAAACGTGAAGAGGCTAGTGTCGATGAAGGACCTATCAGTAAAAAACTTCAAGGCTCACGATTATCATGTGATGTTGATAGTGTTCCTACCCATTGCAATCAGGGCTATAAAGCCAGAGTTCTTGAAAATGGCCATCATCCGCATGTGCTACTTCTTTACGAAGATCTCACAGAAGACGATTGGCAAGAAAGAGCTGAGTGGCCTATATGATTTTGTGGAGACCCAGAACCAACTAGAGATGTGTTTACCTCCTAATTTTTTTGATATAATGCCGCATCTCATGATTCACATGGTTCATCAGATAGAGGCCCTAGGCCCTTGCTACTTGCATAAAATGTGGTCCTACGAGCGGTTTATGTTAGTTCTAAGCTGATACGTGCATAATCAAGTGTACCCAGAGGGCTCCATGATAGAGGGTTACAGTACTGAAGAAGTCGTCGAGTGCTGTTAAGAGTAATTAAAAGTACAGAGAGGGATTGGTAAACCCGATTCTCATCACAAGGGTAGGCTGGCTAGGAAGGGCACCAATGAGAGAAAAGTGTTCATTGACCATGATTACAAAGAAGTGAGTCCGGCGCATTACAATGTCTTGTAGAGTACAGAACTGATGCAACCGTACATTGATGAACACTTGGCTATCATTAATGAAGAGAGAGATGGCCGTACAAATGAGTGGGTTATGAAACAGCACAAGCAACGATTAACTACATGGTTGAAGGACCAAAACATACCGACTAAAGAAACCACAGATGATATTACCATCAGTAGGTTGGCGGCGGGGTCATCGAGACAAGTGACATCTTGGAAAGCTTACGAGATCAATGGGCACACGTACTATACCCACACAAAGGATAGTACATGTGTGAACCAAAACAACAGCATTCGAATAGAAACTCTTGACGGAATGGGGTGAAAGATCCTATTCTTTAGCATCATTGAAGATATATGGGAACTTGACTATGGAAGGGATATATAGGTGGCTATGTTTCGATGTCGCTGGATCAAACAGCACCAAGTGAACGAGGTCAGGTTGACAATCATGGACCTTGACAATCTAGGCTACCAAGATGACCCTTGGGTGCTCGCTTCACGTGTTGCACAAGTTTTCTATTTACCTGACCCATGAACTAACCTTCCCCCAAAAAAGAAGACAAAGCACGTGGTTGCCTCCGGGAAACAGCACATTATCGGAGTTGATGGCATGGATGATATTGATGAGTACAATAACTATGCTAAAATGCAGCCATTCACAGACTTCCCTAAGAAGGTTAGTGCTATAGAAAAGAACCTACCCAAAGACATATTGCCTTGGGAACGAAAAGTCGTCAAGGGAAAAGTTGTTATGGGCTAGTTGTTCAACATGGAGTGTTTGTGTAAGTGTGTATCTGTGGGACTACATTTATGTATGTGTGTGAGAATATATTTATGTATGTGTTTGGGACTATATTTATGTATGTGTGTGGGACTATTTATGTATGTGTGTGAGACTACATGAGAGATATGTCAATTTGTGAACAATATTTGCTACCACTTTGTTGGACGAAGAAATGACCAAAACAAAAGTTGTAGATCTTGATGAGTTCTACAACTTTGGTAATCATCACTTTTTCAGCTGAAATCATTTGGTGTTTCAAAATTTGGTTTGAAGTTGTAATTTTTTTAAATTCAAAATTTGAATTGTTCAAACTTTGTCACATGAAAAGATGACCAAACTAAAATGATAGAGCATGATTTTAGAAAATTTTAGGAAAAGACGTCACATTTGGAATTAGTATATGGAAGAAAGACTTGTTACAAGTTTTGGCTAGAGATTAAAAAGAGAAATCACAATTGTTCGAGAAATCACAATTGTTAAACTCTGGCTAAAACTTGTAACAAGTCATTCTCCCTCATGCTAACTCCAAATGTGATGATTTTTTACCTAAAATTTTCTAAAATCATGCTCTATCAAGTTATTTTGTTGATTTTGTCAATCTTTTCGTGTGACAAAGTTTGAGCAATTCAAATTTTGAATTTAAAAAAATGATAAGTTCAAACTAGATTTTGAAATACCAAATGATTTCAGCTAAAAAAGTGATGAATACCAAAGTTGTATAACTCATCAAGATCTACAACTTTTATTTTGGTCATTTCTTCATTTGACAAAGTGATAGTAAATATTATTCACTAATTCATAAATCCCTCATATAGTTTCATTTGGTGTTTAAAAATCTGGTTTGAACTTGTCATTTTTTAAAATTTAAAATTTGAATTGCTCAAACTTTGTCGCACGAAAAAATGACCAAAATAAAAGTTATAGATCTTGATGAATTCTACAACCTTAGTATTCATGACATTTTCAACTGAAATAATTTGGTATTTCAAAATCTGGTTTGAATTTGTTATTTTTTGAAATTTAAAATTTGAATTGTCAAAACTTAGTCACATGAAAATATGACCAAAATAAAAGTTGTACATCTTGATGAGTTATACAACTTTGATATTTGCAACATTTTTATTTGAGGTCATTTAAATTCTATTGAAAATTTTGAAATTCAATTTTTCAAAATTTTAAATATGTTTTTTAAAGAAGAAAAATAGAATTATATATACATATCAGCAATTTGTTTTAATATATATATTTGTCGGTGTTTAGAGAACCAGAGGTCTAAACAGAGCGACGATTAAATTTGTATTTGCGCGTTTAGGCCTAGATGGTGTGCAAAACGGACACAAGGATGTATACTGGTTCGGGCATGAACGGCCCTACGTCCAGTGGGTTTCGCTGCGGCTCGTATTGCCTTACACCGGAGTGCTCATAGTAGGGGTTATAAGCTTTCGAGAGAGAGAGCGGATCCCAGGTCTCTTATGAGGGGTGCTGCGTGGATTCGTGATGTGTGAACTCTAGTCGGTTTGCTCTATCTGTTGTCGCCTGATCGCCCCCCCTTAGATGTGGCCCCTGCCTCCCCTTTTATAGCATCTAAGTGGAGGGCTCGGGTTACATTCGTGGTAAAGAGGTGAAAATAAAAGAGAAAAACAACAAAGGTAGCCTCGAGTGTGGCCGTCTTCCTCCTTATCAGTGAGAACAATTCTCCTGTAGCGCATAGATGCGACAGACGTTGGTCTTTTGGCCTCTCCATCTGCTGGTGTTGCGTGTTGTGGCCATACCTTGTCTTGTGTGCCTCTATGCCGTTCAGCACGGGCGACATGGGCGCTCGGATTTACGTAGAGAGAGGGTTAGGTGGTATAGTGATCGTTACCCCCGTCGCTGTAGAGGTATGGATATCGTCGTGGTGGAATGACCGGGGTCATATTGAGTCAAGGCGTGGTTCTTGTGCTCCTATTTACTATGCACGGTCACATCCATCCCATCGGTGGGAGCGGGTGCCGCGGTTGGGGGGTCTCCATGGCTCTTCGTCTTGCCAAAGGGTTACACGTGCCCCTCGGGCGAGGCGGAAGTAAGCTCAGTGGGTTGGGCGCTTTCGATGACGCCGCAGGGGCTCGGGCGAGGCGGAGAGATGTCGCCCGAGGTGCCCATCTTGCCTGAGACCTCTCCACAAGGCTCGGGTAGGATGGAGTTTGTCATTCGTGCCGCAAGCGACTGACATGCTGTCCGCGCTTTCGGTGTGTCGACTTTACTAGGCCCCTACGGTGGGGCTTTAACGGGCGTACAGGGTGTTGTATTTCACCGTCTATTGGGTACCCTGGGTATTTTGATACCCGACAGTAGCTCCCGAGCCTGTGAAGGAGTGGAGCACTCCTTCAGAGGCTTGAGAACGAACGACTGTGGGTAGTTTTTGATTTGTTTTTTGTGTTAGAAGAGGACTGTCCGGTGGGTGCGCGTGATCGCACCTGGCGGGTATAACCCCCGAGGCCTTAGAGGGATGAGTTATCCCTTCAAGGGCTTTTAATTGAGCGAGTATGACATTTCTTGTATGACTGTGGGCCGGGTGGGGAGCCCCCGAGCCCTTGGCCTTGACCATTTGCTAGGTCGGGATGCGGAAGAAGCCCTCGAGCCCCCGCGCGCTGCAAGGGACTAACTGGATGGCCTTTCTGCTGTCGTATTGTTTTCCTTGCGCTCTTTAGCAGAACAGAAGGGTATGCATGGGTCCTCATCATCCCATTTGGGTTTATCGCGGTTTATTTGATTTAGAGAAGACTATCCGGTGGGTGCTGTTGTGATGCTTCGTGTTCTAATACGTGGGAAGGTGGGGGTGCCTAGTTTTTCGCGTTCATGGCGAGGTGGGCCCTTGCTTGACGCAGGGTCATAGCCATTTGTTAGGTTGAGGCGCGGGTGCAGCCCCTGAGCCCTTGCTTGATGCTGGGGTTCGGTCGGAACTCTTCTTCGGTGCAATTTCTCGCGCGTAACCTTGGTTAACGGAAGGGGCGAGCCGAACCATGCCATCCTCGTTGGACGATCCGTGGACCTTAGGTAGGTCTAAGTGGAGTTCAGGTTCCACTCGCTGGGCACCGGCTTGCGATCAAGGTGGTGACTCACTCCTAACTCTTGACTCAAGAGTCCCGAGGCGGCTGTCGAACCCACGGTGGGCCAGCCTTTGAACCCCTGGACTATAATTGGGCCAAAGGAGCGTATGTAGTTCCATATTCTTCTTTATTTGCCGAGGCCTATTATCGGCCTGTGGAGAGGAGAGGCGCCCGAGCCCCGTGTGGTGACGGGATAACGGCAGGCGCGGCGTGCGAGGCGGAGGGTGCGAGGTGTCAGAGCGGATTCGCAGGGGGCGTGCAAACGGTTACCGAGATATCCAAGACGTGATGAGACATTTTTGTAGTCGCATTTAATGCGGGTGGTTGGAGTCATGAATCGCCCCGGCCTCCCCCTTTTTAACCCGGTGGTTTTTCCTCTCCCTTGCACATCTCTGCCTTTTGCCTTTCTAGTGCTCATGTTTTCCATCTGCCCCGGCAAGGAAGTGTGAGAGAAAGGGATAAAGAAAGATCGAAAACTCACCCCGCAGTCACCGTCGTTGCCTTCGCTGGTGGAGTGCTCTCCTAGTCACCTCAATGGATCCGTGGGGCCGTTCCAGCTTCAGCGAGAAGATTGTGTTGCGGCTCGTCGAGGATTGTCTCTCTGTTCAGTGACGAACGCCGCATGACCGGAGTGGATTGTCCCCGGCAATGAGGACGAACTGAACCCCCTGGCCGATTACGTCGTCAGCTTCGCACACTTCCACGAACAGGGGTTCGGGACACTTGCAAGCAACTTCTTCCACGGTCTTCTCCACCATTACCGGATTGAGATGCAGAATCTCAATCCCAACTCGGTTTTGCAGATTGCGGTTTTCGTCGCCCTGTGTGAGGGCTATCAGGGCATCAGGCTCAACTTCGCCCTGTGAAAGTACTACTTTTGCGCCACTGTCTTCATCAAGACAGTGAGGAAGGACGAGTCAGTGTTGGTGCGCATCGGTAGTTGTGCGATCCAGCTTTGTTAGAGCTGAGTAGACGAGTACATCGGCATGAAGGGGTCATCGTCGAACAAGGGGTGGCACCAGCGGTTGCTCTACCTTAGGAGCGATGCCGACGCGCCCCAGCCTCCGTACACCGGTCGCTCCTTTGGAGAAGCACCGAAGCGCTGGGGCTATGGTCCCATCGCCTTCGAAAAGAGGAAGATTGACTCCCTTCTCCAGGCGGTCAAGCGTCTAGTAGACGCAAGCGTGATGGGAGCCGAAGTCATTGCTGCGTTCCACGAGAGGAGGGTGCTACCACTGATGCGGCGAGCACGCCGCTTGGACGAGATGGTGCCAAACGCACCCCTCGAGGGGGCCGTGCTTGTGATGGGGGCTTGATTGGGAGGAGATCAAGAGGCGCATCAAGTCGGCGCTCAGGAGTGTCCCTCCCGATGCCATCCTCGATGTCCACCCACCTGCGTCCCGATGATGACTTCATTGAGATGGTAAGTGTCCTCCATTCTTCTTCTCCTCCCCCTTTCCCGTAGCCTCTTTGCGTTTCTTTTTGCCTAATCTGGGGCTCGGGTGGTTGCAGGGGAATCTCTGCCTGGTCCCCGACTTCGACCCACCCCTTCCCGAGGACACGATGCAGAGGGCGCAGAATCGGGCTTACGCCAAGGGGGTGAGGAAGCAGAAGGAGGACGGAAAGAAGAAAGCGGCTAAGAAGGCCAGAAGGAAGGAGGAGCGCGACAAGCGCCGGAGACTGCAACGGTAGGCCAGGTAAGAGGAGTCATCGAGCATTGACGATGACGACGACGATGAGGAGAAGGAGGAGGAGATTGACTAGTATGAATTCTTCTGCACGGCCTCGAGCTCCGCCCACCCGCTCCATCCCCCGGGCCTCTAAGCAAGTTAGGGATTGCGGCCACGCCGTCCACATCCAAGACCCGGCCCGCCGCCGCCTCATCTCCGACCTTGAGGTGACACGGGCCCGCGCCCCGCCCTCCCACGGTCCTAGTGCTCGTGCGCTCTGGCGTTCGCGTGCCTCCACCGGCATCAGCGCTCCTCCACAGCTTCCCCTACAATTGACAGGTTCGGATCCACTGCTGCTGCTGCTGCTCGCTGCTTGCTACTTGCTGTTCCAGCACTTGTTCATGATGGTTCACCCAATGTGCATTGCATTGCCTTGGTTTATTGCAACCTAACGATCCTGAAACGACGCTATGTGCATTGTTGCTTGTGCTTGTACAAGTTTCAGTTATGTCTTATGTGTGCTCCAAACTATGAAATTATTTGGAGCGTGATACAATATGCCTAAGTCAACTACATAGTTTGAATGCCAAAGTGAGCTTTGGAACCCTTCCATTGTGATCACAAATTTACTTAAAAATATTGCTAAGACCCTGCAATTGTGATCAAAATAAAAATTGCATGTTGTTTCTATATATGCCCACTATTTTATATATGCCACCTGTTTCTATATATGCCCACTGTTTCTATATAAGCCCAATGTGTTTATATATGCCCACTATGTTTAGATATGCTCACTGTGTTTAGATATGCCCACTTGAAGGGTCGAGATGGCGGACTAGAGGGGGGGTGAATAGTCCTTTCTAAAATTAATCGCGTCGGCAAACCGAAACAAATGCGGAATTAAAACTATCGGTCTAGCCAAGACTACACCCCTCTATCTAAGTTCACAAGCACCTCACAAAGATCCTAATTATGTAACTAAGGTGCTTTCCTTAGCAAGAGCTCTCCTAAACAATTCTAGAGCAAGGTCACACAAACCTATGCACTAGTACTTTAGCAAGCACGGGGGAGCTCCTACACAACTAGTAAGCAAAAGCACAAAGCCAACTAAGCTCACTAGCAAAGCTCAATAGCAAGGCAACTAATGCCAAACTAGAGAGCGCAAAATACTTAGCTACACAAACTAAGCAATGTGACTAACAAGGTTACACAAACCAAATTAGCCACGCAACGGGAGCTACTTCTATGCTACACAAGCAAGAAGGTAACTAGCTAACTACACAAGCAAACTAGTTACAAGAGCAACTACACAAGCACAAGTATATGAAAGTAAATACGAGCTTGTGAATCGAAAGCAAACCACCGAGAAGATGTACACAATGTTGACACGGCGGTTTTTCACCGAGGTTCACATGGTTGCCACCAAGCTAGTCCCCGTTGTGGCGATACACCCACTTGATGGATCATGAGCTAATTGACTATCAAGAGTCAAACCCTCAGCGGGTGCCGCACATCCACTCTCAAGATGGGGATCCTCCAAGCCACGAGCTTTACTAGAGTTGCTCTTCGCGATCCCCGCGGGGTGAGCACAATCCCCCTCACAAATCCTCTCCGGAGCCTCGCACAATCTTCTTGCGAGCTTCGACGGAGCCACAAGCCACCAAGCCGTCTAGGAGGTGGCAACCTCCAAGAGTAACAAGCACCACCGGCTTGCAACACGAACACCTAGTGTCACTCAAGCAATCCTCACGATGCAACGCACTAGAATCACACTCACTCGCAATTGATTCGCACTCTTGCAAACACAAGTGAGTTAGAGGCTCTCCTAGCACTCCCAAAGCATGGACACTAAGTCCCAAGGGTGCCAAGCTGTGGCCAAGGCCGGCCACCACTTCTATTTATAGCTCCGCAACGAAATAGAGCCGTTACCGCTTCACTGGACGAATTTTCGGGTCGACCGGACGCGCCGGTCGAACGGACCGGACGCGGTGGTCAGTAGCGTGCTCCAACGGCTAGTTTTCGCGCGTACAAACTTCTATTGACCGGACGCGGTGGTCACTAACGGGACCGGACGCGCAGGTCGCAGCGAAACAGCGAACAGAGAGGTTCCAGCAAGCTCCCGAAGTGACCGGACCGTCCGGTCATCACTGACCGGACTCGCTGCAGCGTCCGGTCACTTTCGCCCACGAAAAACACTGACCGGACGCGGTGGTCGACACTGACCGGACGCGGTGGTCGACACTGACCGGACGCGGTGGTCACGAGTCCGGTCACAGACCACTCTCCGGTAAAACGGCGATATCTCTTAGCTCCGAACTCCGATTTCGATGATCTCGGACATTTTGGAAAGCTTACTCAGAGGGCTACACAACCCACTAAAGCACTTGATCCAGTTCATAATGGATCAAAGCAGTATTCCACTCCAAGAGCCATCCTAGTGTCCGGAGAACACTGAAAAACCTTTCTCTCTTCTCCAAGTTGATCAACACCAACTCCAACACCTTCTCCTTTGCAAATGTGCCAACACCACCATGTGTAAAACACCATGTGCATGTGTGTTAGCATTTTCACAATCATTTTCTCCAAGGAGTTAGGCACTCAACTTGCCTCGCCACTCGATCCTAACACGTATGCAAAGTTAGATTGCTCAAGTGGCACTAGATGACCGATATGCAAACAAGTTTGCCCCTCTTAATAGTACGGCCATCTATCCTAAACCCGGTCATCAACTTCTCTACACACCTATGACCGGTGAAATGGAAATGCCCTAGGTTATACCTTTGCTTTGCGCATTCCACTCCATCTCCTTCGACATTGATGCAACATATGCACCAACCATATCACAAATGATATGATCCACTTCATATCATCATGTGACCTTGGTCCATCGATCTTGACCTCACTTGCTCTTCACCGTTGCATCGGTCCATCGGCGCCAAGTCTTGCTCTAGCTTCACCGCCTCACGATCCATCGCTCCAAAGCCTCTGACTTGCCCTTCACACTTACAACCGGTCCGTCGAGTCAAGCCTCATCTTGATCTTTGTCACCTTGGTCACATGACTCCATGTCATGTCTCATATGCAATGAGCTCCTCCATGACACCATTACCTATGGACTAATCCATGTGTATCTCACATTAAATACAATTAGTCCACCTAAGGTTGTCACTCAATTACTAAAACCAAACAAGGACCTTTCAATCTCCCCCTTTTTGGTAATTGATGACAACTCTACAAAGATATGGAAAATAAGTTCTTTTAGACTTTATGCCACTTATCCAACATTTTAAGCTCTATGTTAGGATTTGGATAAGCATCATAAAATCCGACTTGGTAGTGATAACTCTCCCTACATATGTGCTCAAATGGTTTGGTTTCAAGCTTGCACATATGCATAAATATGAAATTTGTGGGAGGGTTAGCACTACTAAGTGATGCTAAGGTGTATAGAATAAACCTTTGTAGTTCGATACCATTTGATAGCTCGATACCATTTGAAAATCACAAATTTGCCATCATCCTTAGCATCATGAGTAGCTAGACATCAAAAATACTAGAAACCCCATGAGATCAACATTATAGGCAAGGTTCTAGTACCACGTGTAGAAATAGAAGTCTAGCTATCATCCTATGCATGCTAGTTATCATATCATCATTCAAGTTCTATAACTAGCATACAACACACAAGCATGCATATTAAATATAAAACTTATGCAATGCAAGCAAGCACATGAATATGCACATATCAAATGCAACCAAACAATGTTCATGAGCTTGCTCCCCCTACTTGTGTGCTTCTTTTGTCCAAGAATTTTGATCCTTCTCATTTCTTCAATGTTGCTCCCTCTTTGTCCATCTCCATGTCCAAACTCATCTTCTCATGATATCTTTGTTCAATCTCTTCCCAAACCTCTCTCTTGGTGCATTGACATATCTTTGTTCCAACTTCTCCCCCTTTGTCATCAATTTCCATAAAAGGTGTTCTTCTCAATTGATACAAAGGCTTGCATTGGGGTAGATGGTTGAGACTTGAATATTGCATTTTTATGGACATCACCACACATGTTGGAATGACATTACTTGTATGTTGCTCTTGAGATACCACTTAGGATCTTTGACCTTGATACCATTAGGTGGGGCTCCTCCCCCTATGTCATAGCATGGGTCATTCACTTGATAATCTTGAGCTCTTGTGTGTGAGGGAACTTTCTTCATTTGATGATTACTTAAAGTTGAGGATCACTTGTGGAACCACCATCTTGTATAAATGATATCATGTGTAGAAATACCACAAATAAGGGTGTGATACCAATTTGAAGAATCCTATATCATGAAACCACTTGTAGGATTTGTCAATATGATCTTTTCTTGAACATTTGCTATCTTTATGAGTACCACTTGTAGGATATCACTTGTAGATCATGATCTAGACACCACTTGTAAATACCACTTGAAGAAATACTTTGGGTCTAGATACCATTTGAAACACCCTAGATATCCATTTGCATTGTTGTCTTGTGCTTGTACCCATATCATTGTCATGAGCTTCTAGTATGACTTGAACTAAGTTGATTTGCCTAAGATTCTAAGTCCGGTTTGATCCAATGACAAGCTTCTTCACTCCTCATACTAAGGGTTATCTTGCCAATGTTGTACTTGTCACTTGTTAGCAATCCAAACTAGATCAAGTACTTGGGTTCACTAGCTCATGAACAAATTCATACACATACCACTAGATCATTTAAACAATTCAAGCAATAGTGGTAGGCTATGAATTTTAAACATTTCATTTGTTATGCATGATCCTTAGTAAGCATGTACTATATGCACTAATCGCATACTAGTAAGGGATGAAATGATCATGCACATTGCAATGATACCTTTGTTATATTGGAGTAGAGGATAGTCACATAGATTCCAATTCATTACTCCAATAGCAATGTGAAGTCCAATTTATAAGCTTGGTGAAGACTAATCATTATAGAGAAATCCATACTTCACCCATATGAAATGAGAACCACTAATAATCAAGTGCATTATCTCTTGTTGTGGTTGGCTTGCTTTTTCTCTTTGATCAATGCTTGCATGAGAGAAGTACTTATGATACCAATTTTATAACCATGACTAGCTCTCTTTTGGGTGTTGCTTGCTTTTCTTGATCAACCCTATTGATTGCTTCAATTAAGCATCTCAAATGTCCCTTGAATTCATCACTTCCATGTTAGCCTTCCAAGCCGGTGCTCGGTTTACCCACCCATGGGCGGCAAGCCCCCTCAGCAGGGAGAAGTGACCTCTCTCCAAAGAACCATCCTTGACACTTGCTTGAATTGCCTTTGATTGATTGATCTATGGACTTAACTTGATGAGTAACCTTGAATTATTCTTTAAGTCCTTTTCTTTCTACCAAATGATCTCCAATCATTACTAGAACTTGAACCTCATCTTCATCTTGAGTTTGATCTTCATTTTCAAATTTGAGTACCAAATTTGTACACTAAGTATATTCCACAATCAATGCCCTTGTACTCATTTCTTGTCATGCTTCTAGATCAATTCAAAACCAAACTTAGGTACCTCAAACACTTATAAATATGTTTCCAACTTGAGGACCTTTCACTTAAAGTGACTCTAGATCAATCCAATAATTGTCACTTTTCTGGCAGATTCTGTACCCTTCAAAGAATAATTCATATCTCCCAATGTACAGATCCAAATGTCATGAAATTTGGTGGAGATGTGATTCACTAAGTCATCTAGCAATTGTAAAAATTTTAGCTTCATTTGACTTCTAGATTGCTACTAGATTTCAAATCTTCCACCACTGCTACATGCTGAAAACTGCTGCTCTATAGTTTACAAGAAGTACTCCAAAGCCGAAGCATCTCTTATCCAATTCTCATGAAATTTGTACAGCATCTTATAACATAAGTCTAGAGCATGTATACCAAAATTCAAGCCAATCCAAATAGATTTGATCGTCCAAACTCAGACTTGATCACTGCTAGCTCAGATTTTCAACTTTGGACAGATTTCAATACATTGAGCAATACTTTATCAAATATGAATCAATCTTGAGATTAACTTGTTTGAACACTCTCACAAGACATATATCCATTCAATCCACTTACTAAATGTCATCTTATGAATTTATCCAACACAAATCAATCCAAATTTGATTGCTAGGCATTTAATCCATTCAATCATCTTATAGCAAGCAACATTGCATATATATCCAATTCAATCAACTCATATGCATCCAAATAAAATGATCAACTAGAGATATACCTTGGTTATCACATGATCATCCACTTAGCAAGCTCTAACTCAAATATTTGCAAGCCATCAAATATATCCAATAAATCACCACAATCTTGAATGTTGCACTTGTATGTTGTAGCATGTGGACTCCACTTATTTTGACTTGGCATTGGGATAGAATATGCACTAAGCTTTAAAACTTGATTCACCATATGATGACCAATATGAATCCAAATGAATCAAGCCTCCAATGCCGATGGTACCTACAACCAATCATCCACTTTTTGATGGTACCCAAACAAATTTGGGTCCTCTCAAGTTAGGAGCAACATACTTAGGCAAAGCCTTAGTATGGGTAGCGGGATGTTTTGCAATTCCAACCAATGAGGTACCATTGCCATCCTTTCTAAGCATGTTAGTATCATTAATTGAACTAGGCTTAGAATTATTACCTAGGGGACATGAATGAGCCATGTGTCCCCTTTCCCGGCATGAATAGCATCTTCTCTTTGGTTGAGCCTTTTCTTCCTTGCTCATGTGATGCTCTTCATTGCCTTGCCTCTCATGAGTTGCTTGAGCCTTCTTCTCAAGCTTGGTAGGACACCCCGAGGCAAAGTGTCCCATATCTCCACACTTGAAGCACTTGATGTGAGCCAAATCTCTCTTCTCGACTTGATTCTTGCTCATCATCTTGGCATCTTGGATTTGTATTGGATGCCTTCCTCTTCCACCCCTTCTTGTTTTCTTCTTCATCATCATCAAGTCACCAACATCATGATTGATCTTGACTTGAGCTTGGGGTATCTTCTTTTCATCTTGTGGCCTCATCTTTGGCTTCTTGGTTGGGCAAGACTTGGCAAGGTGACCCATCTCATGTCATTTAAAGCACACAAAATGAGATAGCTTCTTTTGTTCTTGCTTCTTTTTGTTGCCCTTGTTCTTGTTGAAGCCAATGCCACTCTTGTCACCATAACTTCTTTGAGTCTTTATCATGTGCTCAAAGGTGACTTTTGAGTTGTAGCACCTCTCTAACTTGTTGCTCAATTTCTTCACTTCACTTTTGAGCTCATTGTTCTCCTTCAAAATGTTAGTCTCACAAGACATAGAAGTAGAACAGGCATATATATGTGAAGAACATGGCATATCTAATAAGTCATCACAAGAGGTGGATACATGCTTTCTCCCTACATCACAAGAGTTAGTCACATGTTGCAATTGATCACTAGACTCATGTGATGAGCTCTCATTATTTTTAATTTTCTTTAAAAACATCTTAATGAGAGTAGCATGTTTTTCTAACAATTCCTCATGAGATGCAAGTACTTTCTCATGAGTCAACATTAGCTTCTCATGTGAAGATTTAAGATCATCAAGTAAGCTCTTATGTTCTTCACATGAGTTCTTTAGAAAAGAGTTTTCATTTTCTAATTTCATTGTTTTAGCTTTCTCATTTTCTAAAGACATGTTCATGCTAGCAAGTCTACTAACAAGCTCATCATATGAATCAACATGATCAATCACATTATCATTTGATACCTTTGTGTCACCTTGTGACATGAAGTAATGTGATGTAGTGGATGGGCTTGTAGTAGCATCATCAAGGCCCGAGCATGAACCAACGTTGTCACCATCAAGTGTGCTTGGGGTAGAAACATCACTTGCAACACTTGATGCATCATCACCATCCTTGTCAAGTGAACTTGTGGTAGATCGATCATCATCATCACTTGACCATGAGGTGGAGCAATCCTCTACAACCACCGTGTTGTGGTCATGCTCAACATCATCATGTGCAACCTCCTTAGTCTTGACATCATCATCATCATCGGTGATAGCTCCATACTTTTCATTGAGATAGGCCCATATCTCATGAGCGGATTTGAGGTCCATGATCTTACCAAAGATGCTATCATCCAAAGATCTATACATGATGTTAGTAGCTTGGATGTCAAGATCTAGGCATTTCTCTTGTGCTTGAGTTAGATTATCTTCATCCAACACATGAGAAAAGCCTACATCTACCATCCACCACATTTGAGGGCAAATAAACTTAAAATTGCATATCATCCAATTTTTCCATCGTGCAAAGTGTGTGCCATCAAACATGTGTGGACACTCAACATCTAGCCCATATTCCGCCATCCTCTCGGGTCGGTGAAGACCACAAAAGAGAGACCCGGCTCCGATACCAATTGAAGGGTCGAGATGGCGGACTAGAGGGGGGGTGAATAGTCCTTTCTAAAATTAATCGTGTCGGCAAACCGAAACAAATGCGGAATTAAAACTATCGGTCTAGCCAAGACTACACCCCTCTATCTAAGTTCACAAGCACCTCACAAAGATCCTAATTATGTAACTAAGGTGCTTTCCTTAGCAAGAGCTCTCCTAAACAATTCTAGAGCAAGGTCACACAAACCTATGCACTAGTACTTTAGCAAGCACGGGGGAGCTCCTACACAACTAGTAAGCAAAAGCACAAAGCCAATTAAGCTCACTAGCAAAGCTCAATAGCAAGGCAACTAATGCCAAACTAGAGAGCGCAAAATACTTAGCTACACAAACTAAGCAATGTGACTAACAAGGTTACACAAACCAAATTAGCCACGCAACGGGAGCTACTTCTATGCTACACAAGCAAGAAGGTAACTAGCTAACTATACAAGCAAACTAGTTACAAGAGCAACTACACAAGCACAAGTATATGAAAGTAAATACGAGCTTGTGAATCGAAAGCAAACCACCGAGAAGATGTACACAATGTTGACACGGCGGTTTTTCACTGAGGTTCACTTGGTTGCCACCAAACTAGTCCCCGTTGTGGCGATACACCCACTTGATGGATCACGAGCTAATTGACTATCAAGAGTCAAACCCTCAGCGGGTGCCGCACATCCACTCTCAAGATGGGGATCCTCCAAGCCACGAGCTTTACTAGAGTTGCTCTTCGCGATCCCCGCGGGGTGAGCACAATCCCCCTCACAAATCCTCTCCGGAGCCTCGCACAATCTTCTTGCGAGCTTCGACGGAGCCACAAGCCACCAAGCCGTCTAGGAGGTGGCAACCTCCAAGAGTAACAAGCACCACCGGCTTGCAACACGAACACCTAGTGTCACTCAAGCAATCCTCACGATGCAACGCACTAGAATCACACTCACTCGCAATTGATTCGCACTCTTGCAAACACAAGTGAGTTAGAGGCTCTCCTAGCACTCCCAAAGCATGGACACTAAGTCCCAAGGGTGCCAAGCTGTGGCCAAGGCCGGCCACCACTTCTATTTATAGCTCCGCAACGAAATAGAGCCGTTACCGCTTCACTGGACGAATTTTCGGGTCGACCGGACGCGCCGGTCGAACGGACCGGACGCGGTGGTCAGTAGCGTGCTCCAACGGCTAGTTTTCGCGCGTACAAACTTCTATTGACCGGACGCGGTGGTCACTAACGGGACCGGACGCGCAGGTCGCAGCGAAACAGCGAACAGAGAGGTTCCAGCAAGCTCCCGAAGTGACCGGACCGTCCGGTCATCACTGACCGGACTCGCTGCAGCGTCCGGTCACTTTCGCCCACGAAAAACACTGACCGGACGCGGTGGTCGACACTGACCGGACGCGGTGGTCGACACTGACCGGACGCGGTGGTCACGAGTCCGGTCACAGACCACTCTCCGGTAAAACGGCGATATCTCTTAGCTCCGAACTCCGATTTCGATGATCTCGGACATTTTGGAAAGCTTACTCAGAGGGCTACACAACCCACTAAAGCACTTGATCCAGTTCACAATGGATCAAAGCAGTATTCCACTCCAAGAGCCATCCTAGTGTCCGGAGAACACTGAAAAACCTTTCTCTCTTCTCCAAGTTGATCAACACTAACTCCAACACCTTCTCCTTTGCAAATGTGCCAACACCACCATGTGTAAAACACCATGTGCATGTGTGTTAGCATTTTCACAATCATTTTCTCCAAGGAGTTAGGCACTCAACTTGCCTCGCCACTCGATCCTAACACGTATGCAAAGTTAGATTGCTCAAGTGGCACTAGATGACCGATATGCAAACAAGTTTGCCCCTCTTAATAGTACGGCCATCTATCCTAAACCCGGTCATCAACTTCTCTACACACCTATGACCGGTGAAATGGAAATGCCCTAGGTTATACCTTTGCTTTGCGCATTCCACTCCATCTCCTTCGACATTGATGCAACATATGCACCAACCATATCACAAATGATATGATCCACTTCATATCATCATGTGACCTTGGTCCATCGATCTTGACCTCACTTGCTCTTCACCGTTGCATCGGTCCATCGGCGCCAAGTCTTGCTCTAGCTTCACCGCCTCACGATCCATCGCTCCAAAGCCTCTGACTTGCCCTTCACACTTACAACCGGTCCGTCGAGTCAAGCCTCATCTTGATCTTTGCCACCTTGGTCACATGACTCCATGTCATGTCTCATATGCAATGAGCTCCTCCATGACACCATTACCTATGGACTAATCCATGTGTATCTCACATTAAATACAATTAGTCCACCTAAGGTTGTCACTCAATTACTAAAACCAAACAAGGACCTTTCAATCTCCCCCTTTTTGGTAATTGATGACAACTCTACAAAGATATGGAAAATAAGTTCTTTTAGACTTTATGCCACTTATCCAACATTTTAAGCTCTATGTTAGGATTTGGATAAGCATCATAAAATCCGACTTGGTAGTGATAACTCTCCCTACATATGTGCTCAAATGGTTTGGTTTCAAGCTTGCACATATGCATAAATATGAAATTTGTGGGAGGGTTAGCACTACTAAGTGATGCTAAGGTGTATAGAATAAACCTTTGTAGTTCGATACCATTTGATAGCTCGATACCATTTGAAAATCACAAATTTGCCATCATCCTTAGCATCATGAGTAGCTAGACATCAAAAATACTAGAAACCCCATGAGATCAACATTATAGGCAAGGTTCTAGTACCACGTGTAGAAATAGAAGTCTAGCTATCATCCTATGCATGCTAGTTATCATATCATCATTCAAGTTCTATAACTAGCATACAACACACAAGCATGCATATTAAATATAAAACTTATGCAATGCAAGCAAGCACATGAATATGCACATATCAAATGCAACCAAACAATGTTCATGAGCTTGCTCCCCCTACTTGTGTGCTTCTTTTGTCCAAGAATTTTGATCCTTCTCATTTCTTCAATGTTGCTCCCTCTTTGTCCATCTCCATGTCCAAACTCATCTTCTCATGATATCTTTGTTCAATCTCTTCCCAAACCTCTCTCTTGGTGCATTGACATATCTTTGTTCCAACTTCTCCCCCTTTGTCATCAATTTCCATAAAAGGTGTTCTTCTCAATTGATACAAAGGCTTGCATTGGGGTAGATGGTTGAGACTTGAATATTGCATTTTTATGGACATCACCACACATGTTGGAATGACATTACTTGTATGTTGCTCTTGAGATACCACTTAGGATCTTTGACCTTGATACCATTAGGTGGGGCTCCTCCCCCTATGTCATAGCATGGGTCATTCACTTGATAATCTTGAGCTCTTGTGTGTGAGGGAACTTTCTTCATTTGATGATTACTTAAAGTTGAGGATCACTTGTGGAACCACCATCTTGTATAAATGATATCATGTGTAGAAATACCACAAATAAGGGTGTGATACCAATTTGAAGAATCCTATATCATGAAACCACTTGTAGGATTTGTCAATATGATCTTTTCTTGAACATTTGCTATCTTTATGAGTACCACTTGTAGGATATCACTTGTAGATCATGATCTAGACACCACTTGTAAATACCACTTGAAGAAATACTTTGGGTCTAGATACCATTTGAAACACCCTAGATATCCATTTGCATTGTTGTCTTGTGCTTGTACCCATATCATTGTCATGAGCTTCTAGTATGACTTGAACTAAGTTGATTTGCCTAAGATTCTAAGTCCGGTTTGATCCAATGACAAGCTTCTTCACTCCTCATACTAAGGGTTATCTTGCCAATGTTGTACTTGTCACTTGTTAGCAATCCAAACTAGATCAAGTACTTGGGTTCACTAGCTCATGAACAAATTCATACACATACCACTAGATCATTTAAACAATTCAAGCAATAGTGGTAGGCTATGAATTTTAAACATTTCATTTGTTATGCATGATCCTTAGTAAGCATGTACTATATGCACTAATCGCATACTAGTAAGGGATGAAATGATCATGCACATTGCAATGATACCTTTGTTATATTGGAGTAGAGGATAGTCACATAGATTCCAATTCATTACTCCAATAGCAATGTGAAGTCCAATTTATAAGCTTGGTGAAGACTAATCATTATAGAGAAATCCATACTTCACCCATATGAAATGAGAACCACTAATAATCAAGTGCATTATCTCTTGTTGTGGTTGGCTTGCTTTTTCTCTTTGATCAATGCTTGCATGAGAGAAGTACTTATGATACCAATTTTATAACCATGACTAGCTCTCTTTTGGGTGTTGCTTGCTTTTCTTGATCAACCCTATTGATTGCTTCAATTAAGCATCTCAAATGTCCCTTGAATTCATCACTTCCATGTTAGCCTTCCAAGCCGGTGCTCGGTTTACCCACCCATGGGCGGCAAGCCCCCTCAGCAGGGAGAAGTGACCTCTCTCCAAAGAACCATCCTTGACACTTGCTTGAATTGCCTTTGATTGATTGATCTATGGACTTAACTTGATGAGTAACCTTGAATTATTCTTTAAGTCCTTTTCTTTCTACCAAATGATCTCCAATCATTACTAGAACTTGAACCTCATCTTCATCTTGAGTTTGATCTTCATTTTCAAATTTGAGTACCAAATTTGTACACTAAGTATATTCCACAATCAATGCCCTTGTACTCATTTCTTGTCATGCTTCTAGATCAATTCAAAACCAAACTTAGGTACCTCAAACACTTATAAATATGTTTCCAACTTGAGGACCTTTCACTTAAAGTGACTCTAGATCAATCCAATAATTGTCACTTTTCTGGCAGATTCTGTACCCTTCAAAGAATAATTCATATCTCCCAATGTACAGATCCAAATGTCATGAAATTTGGTGGAGATGTGATTCACTAAGTCATCTAGCAATTGTAAAAATTTTAGCTTCATTTGACTTCTAGATTGCTACTAGATTTCAAATCTTCCACCACTGCTACATGCTGAAAACTGCTGCTCTATAGTTTACAAGAAGTACTCCAAAGCCGAAGCATCTCTTATCCAATTCTCATGAAATTTGTACAGCATCTTATAACATAAGTCTAGAGCATGTATACCAAAATTCAAGCCAATCCAAATAGATTTGATCGTCCAAACTCAGACTTGATCACTGCTAGCTCAGATTTTCAACTTTGGACAGATTTCAATACATTGAGCAATACTTTATCAAATATGAATCAATCTTGAGATTAACTTGTTTGAACACTCTCACAAGACATATATCCATTCAATCCACTTACTAAATGTCATCTTATGAATTTATCCAACACAAATCAATCCAAATTTGATTGCTAGGCATTTAATCCATTCAATCATCTTATAGCAAGCAACATTGCATATATATCCAATTCAATCAACTCATATGCATCCAAATAAAATGATCAACTAGAGATATACCTTGGTTATCACATGATCATCCACTTAGCAAGCTCTAACTCAAATATTTGCAAGCCATCAAATATATCCAATAAATCACCACAATCTTGAATGTTGCACTTGTATGTTGTAGCATGTGGACTCCACTTATTTTGACTTGGCATTGGGATAGAATATGCACTAAGCTTTAAAACTTGATTCACCATATGATGACCAATATGAATCCAAATGAATCAAGCCTCCAATGCCGATGGTACCTACAACCAATCATCCACTTTTTGATGGTACCCAAACAAATTTGGGTCCTCTCAAGTTAGGAGCAACATACTTAGGCAAAGCCTTAGTATGGGTAGCGGGATGTTTTGCAATTCCAACCAATGAGGTACCATTGCCATCCTTTCTAAGCATGTTAGTATCATTAATTGAACTAGGCTTAGAATTATTACCTAGGGGACATGAATGAGCCATGTGTCCCCTTTCCCGGCATGAATAGCATCTTCTCTTTGGTTGAGCCTTTTCTTCCTTGCTCATGTGATGCTCTTCATTGCCTTGCCTCTCATGAGTTGCTTGAGCCTTCTTCTCAAGCTTGGTAGGACACCCCGAGGCAAAGTGTCCCATATCTCCACACTTGAAGCACTTGATGTGAGCCAAATCTCTCTTCTCGACTTGATTCTTGCTCATCATCTTGGCATCTTGGATTTGTATTGGATGCCTTCCTCTTCCACCCCTTCTTGTTTTCTTCTTCATCATCATCAAGTCACCAACATCATGATTGATCTTGACTTGAGCTTGGGGTATCTTCTTTTCATCTTGTGGCCTCATCTTTGGCTTCTTGGTTGGGCAAGACTTGGCAAGGTGACCCATCTCATGTCATTTAAAGCACACAAAATGAGATAGCTTCTTTTGTTCTTGCTTCTTTTTGTTGCCCTTGTTCTTGTTGAAGCCAATGCCACTCTTGTCACCATAACTTCTTTGAGTCTTTATCATGTGCTCAAAGGTGACTTTTGAGTTGTAGCACCTCTCTAACTTGTTGCTCAATTTCTTCACTTCACTTTTGAGCTCATTGTTCTCCTTCAAAATGTTAGTCTCACAAGACATAGAAGTAGAACAGGCATATATATGTGAAGAACATGGCATATCTAATAAGTCATCACAAGAGGTGGATACATGCTTTCTCCCTACATCACAAGAGTTAGTCACATGTTGCAATTGATCACTAGACTCATGTGATGAGCTCTCATTATTTTTAATTTTCTTTAAAAACATCTTAATGAGAGTAGCATGTTTTTCTAACAATTCCTCATGAGATGCAAGTACTTTCTCATGAGTCAACATTAGCTTCTCATGTGAAGATTTAAGATCATCAAGTAAGCTCTTATGTTCTTCACATGAGTTCTTTAGAAAAGAGTTTTCATTTTCTAATTTCATTGTTTTAGCTTTCTCATTTTCTAAAGACATGTTCATGCTAGCAAGTCTACTAACAAGCTCATCATATGAATCAACATGATCAATCACATTATCATTTGATACCTTTGTGTCACCTTGTGACATGAAGTAATGTGATGTAGTGGATGGGCTTGTAGTAGCATCATCAAGGCCCGAGCATGAACCAACGTTGTCACCATCAAGTGTGCTTGGGGTAGAAACATCACTTGCAACACTTGATGCATCATCACCATCCTTGTCAAGTGAACTTGTGGTAGATCGATCATCATCATCACTTGACCATGAGGTGGAGCAATCCTCTACAACCACCGTGTTGTGGTCATGCTCAACATCATCATGTGCAACCTCCTTAGTCTTGACATCATCATCATCATCGGTGATAGCTCCATACTTTTCATTGAGATAGGCCCATATCTCATGAGCGGATTTGAGGTCCATGATCTTACCAAAGATGCTATCATCCAAAGATCTATACATGATGTTAGTAGCTTGGATGTCAAGATCTAGGCATTTCTCTTGTGCTTGAGTTAGATTATCTTCATCCAACACATGAGAAAAGCCTACATCTACCATCCACCACATTTGAGGGCAAATAAACTTAAAATTGCATATCATCCAATTTTTCCATCGTGCAAAGTGTGTGCCATCAAACATGTGTGGACACTCAACATCTAGCCCATATTCCGCCATCCTCTCGGGTCGGTGAAGACCACAAAAGAGAGACCCGGCTCCGATACCAATTGAAGGGTCGAGATGGCGGACTAGAGGGGGGGTGAATAGTCCTTTCTAAAATTAATCGCGTCGGCAAACCGAAACAAATGCGGAATTAAAACTATCGGTCTAGCCAAGACTACACCCCTCTATCTAAGTTCACAAGCACCTCACAAAGATCCTAATTATGTAACTAAGGTGCTTTCCTTAGCAAGAGCTCTCCTAAACAATTCTAGAGTAAGGTCACACAAACCTATGCACTAGTACTTTAGCAAGCACGGGGGAGCTCCTACACAACTAGTAAGCAAAAGCACAAAGCCAATTAAGCTCACTAGCAAAGCTCAATAGCAAGGCAACTAATGCCAAACTAGAGAGCGCAAAATACTTAGCTACACAAACTAAGCAATGTGACTAACAAGGTTACACAAACCAAATTAGCCACGCAACGGGAGCTACTTCTATGCTACACAAGCAAGAAGGTAACTAGCTAACTACACAAGCAAACTAGTTACAAGAGCAACTACACAAGCACAAGTATATGAAAGTAAATACGAGCTTGTGAATCGAAAGCAAACCACCGAGAAGATGTACACAATGTTGACACGGCGGTTTTTCACCGAGGTTCACATGGTTGCCACCAAGCTAGTCCCCGTTGTGGCGATACACCCACTTGATGGATCATGAGCTAATTGACTATCAAGAGTCAAACCCTCAGTGGGTGCCGCACATCCACTCTCAAGATGGGGATCCTCCAAGCCACGAGCTTTACTAGAGTTGCTCTTCGCGATCCCCGCGGGGTGAGCACAATCCCCCTCACAAATCCTCTCCGGAGCCTCGCACAATCTTCTTGCGAGCTTCGACGGAGCCACAAGCCACCAAGCCGTCTAGGAGGTGGCAACCTCCAAGAGTAACAAGCACCACCGGCTTGCAACACGAACACCTAGTGTCACTCAAGCAATCCTCACGATGCAACGCACTAGAATCACACTCACTCGCAATTGATTCGCACTCTTGCAAACACAAGTGAGTTAGAGGCTCTCCTAGCACTCCCAAAGCATGGACACTAAGTCCCAAGGGTGCCAAGCTGTGGCCAAGGCCGGCCACCACTTCTATTTATAGCTCCGCAACGAAATAGAGCCGTTACCGCTTCACTGGACGAATTTTCGGGTCGACCGGACGCGCCGGTCGAACGGACCGGACGCGGTGGTCAGTAGCGTGCTCCAACGGCTAGTTTTCGCGCGTACAAACTTCTATTGACCGGACGCGGTGGTCACTAACGGGACCGGACGCGCAGGTCGCAGCGAAACAGCGAACAGAGAGGTTCCAGCAAGCTCCCGAAGTGACCGGACCGTCCGGTCATCACTGACCGGACTCGCTGCAGCGTCCGGTCACTTTCGCCCACGAAAAACACTGACCGGACACGGTGGTCGACACTGACCGGACGCGGTGGTCGACACTGACCGGACGCGGTGGTCACGAGTCCGGTCACAGACCACTCTCCGGTAAAACGGCGATATCTCTTAGCTCCGAACTCCGATTTCGATGATCTCGGACATTTTGGAAAGCTTACTCAGAGGGCTACACAACCCACTAAAGCACTTGATCCAGTTCACAATGGATCAAAGCAGTATTCCACTCCAAGAGCCATCCTAGTGTCCGGAGAACACTGAAAAACCTTTCTATCTTCTCCAAGTTGATCAACACCAACTCCAACACCTTCTCCTTTGCAAATGTGCCAACACCACCATGTGTAAAACACCATGTGCATGTGTGTTAGCATTTTCACAATCATTTTCTCCAAGGAGTTAGGCACTCAACTTGCCTCGCCACTCGATCCTAACACGTATGCAAAGTTAGATTGCTCAAGTGGCACTAGATGACCGATATGCAAACAAGTTTGCCCCTCTTAATAGTACGGCCATCTATCCTAAACCCGGTCATCAACTTCTCTACACACCTATGACCGGTGAAATGGAAATGCCCTAGGTTATACCTTTGCTTTGCGCATTCCACTCCATCTCCTCCGACATTGATGCAACATATGCACCAACCATACCACAAATGATATGATCCACTTCATATCATCATGTGACCTTGGTCCATCGATCTTGACCTCACTTGCTCTTCACCGTTGCGTCGGTCCATCGGCGCCAAGTCTTGCTCAAGCTTCACCGCCTCACGATCCATTGCTCCAAAGCCTCCGACTTGCCCTTCACACTTACAACCGGTCCGTCGAGTGAAGCCTCATCTTGATCTTTGCCACCTTGGTCACATGACTCCATGTCATGTCTCATATGCAATGAGCTCCTCCATGACACCATTACCTGTGGACTAATCCCTGTGTATCTCACATTAAACACAATTAGTCCACCTAAGGTTGTCACTCAATTACCAAAACCAAACAAGGACCTTTCACCACTGTATTTAGATATGCTCAGTCTTTACATATGCTCATTGTCTTTACATATGCTCACCATAGAGATATATGCTCACTGTCTTTACATATGCTCACTGTCCTTACATATGCTCACTGTCCCAGATTACTTGATAACATGTCAAGTATTGAAAGTTGAGTTTGCTGAAAAAAAATCCATTCTGTAACTGCTATTCCATAATTGCTGTTTTTTCTCTGCTCAAGTTTATATATATGCAGTGCAGTGTGCTAACCTTGGCTCTTCTCTCCTCTCCTCTCTTATCTATTGCTGACCATAGTTGCTATTTTTCTTAAGCTCCTATCTTCTCTCTTCTCTCTTCTACTACTCCCACTATTTGTACTGTTCTCTCCTCTCTTCTATACTACTACTTCTACTACTTCTCTCTTCTATTACTACGGCTGCTCTATTTTTATTTTGGTAAGCAGCAGCTGGTACCTTTTTAATTTTGGCAAGCAACAGCTACTCTCTTTTTTATTTTGGCAAGTAGCTGCTGCTCTCTTGTGCTACTCTCTTCTCTCTTTTGCCTATGATGAAATTCCAACTCCAGAAAATATCTGGAATAGAGCTGATGATCATGAACTTGTGAGGAACGTGGAATCATTACTAGCCGTCCCTACTATCTTTTTCTATATGCTCACTGTGTTTATGATGCCTTGATGCTCCAAGTTCATGATCAAATGATGATTGACATGTTTCTGAGGCCTCTACCACTACTACTATTACTACTCATTTTGTGATATATGGCAGCAGCTACTGCCTGCATATATAAAAACAGTGAGCATATATATGCTTTTCTTGGCCACCTTTCCTATCCTCTATGTTTGGGCAGCAGCTGCTTTTTTTTGCCACCTTTTCCTCTCCTCTATGTTTGGGAAGCAACAACTATTTTTTTGCCAACTCTCCTCTCCTCTCTTTTGCCAATAATGAAATTGTCCAACTCCAGAAAATACCTGGAATATGAGCTGATGATCATGAACTTGTGAGGAACTTGGCATCATTACCAGTCGCCCCTACTGTCTTTTTCTATATGCTCACTGTGGTTATGATGCCTTTATTCTCCAAGTTCTTGATCAAATGATGATTGACATGTTTCTAAGGCCTCTACCTCTACTACTATTACTACTCGTTTTGTGAGTTAGTTTGAACCTGATTGATGGCTATTTTCTTCACTTCCACTAGAAAATGGGCCCTTGCTATGTTGTTTTCTACGGGAATAAACCTAGGATTTACATGTCTTGGCATGAGGCTAGTGAACATGTGCTTGGGTTCAAAAATGCTATACACAAGAAGTAAAACAACTATGAACATGCACTTAGAGATTTCTATGCCTATGTTGAAGCAGCAACTCCCTCCCCTAAACTGATTCTAACTGATTGTGGTGAAAGCATCCCCCTCAGGGTGGTAAGACTGGTTCTTGAAAGAATGTGGTGATTATCAGTCTATTGGTGATGTTGTTTGGACTTTGGATGAGGCTTTCCATGAGCTGCCAATGCAACTGCAATACTTAGGCCTGTGATTACACAATTAGATGGTGATGTAGTTGGATAACACAATTGTATGATGATTTAATTATGGTGTCTGGGGCCTATTAGTTTGGATAACACTAATTGTATGTTGACAGCTATATTTTGGTTGTAATGCAACTCCATCTATTAATACTATTACTGTTGTTGTCCTATTAATACTACTGCTACTGTCCTACTACTACTACTCTCCATTGGCAGGCAGCTGCTGCTTTGTAGACCCTCCTCTCTTGTCCTCCTCTACTATAACTGTTTTCCTTGACATAAATTTAGGAGAAGAGATGGTCGAACTCCCTTCGCTGGATCTACCAAATAATTATGCATTTGATCTGGACTTCCGACTAACATTGGGGAGGGGAAACCACCCATATCCAAGCATAGTAAGTTACATGTTTTAAAGACACCTCTATAGATATTTTGTTCTAATATATATAATTCTTAAATGTAGACAATTCATCCTATACCATGGTTCAGAGAGAAACTCTCAAATTTCGGGGTTGATTTCCTCAATGTTGGTACATTTCCTATAGACTAGTATAGTGCCCGTGCTAACGCTACGGCTTCATTTCAGGAATGCACATGAAAACCAAACGAAGACATTTTCCCATAGTTTAAGTCTCACACAATTGTACATGACCATGTATATAACCATGCATACTACATTCATGTCTAAGTCATCCATGTGTGTACTTTAACAGATAGTTGTATGAGTTGGCAAAAAATAGTAAGAATAGCAAAGGTACATATATATCACCGGAAAATAGAAGGCACATATGATTGTACACGCTCTTTCTCGGCTGCCTCATCTCCCCTGTCCGTCCCTTGAACAGCTAATGACGCCTTCCTCCCTGGATGTCCCTCATGAACAGCTATTCTCCATTTCAGATTGTTTTCTTTTGATCCTCTCACTTCATAAGCAAGGCAACATCCTCTCACTTCAGGAGCAAACAGACAACCTACATGAGGATGCAGTTGGTGTACATTAATGAAAATGATAGAGGGGAGTTTCCAATTTCTTCAACACAAAAGCAAGCGCAGTTAGTGTAAATCAAATTATGTTTTGGTGGTTCAATAAAGCCACAGAAACATTTACACATTCTACCGCGGATTCATGAGTCTCAACAATTTTGTGAATTATATTAGCTAAACTCGTTCCCATGAGTCTAATCAAGAGTCTCAGTTGTACTTGTGCTAACAAACAAAAGAAAACAGAGTAGCAGTCCAGCTATTCAATAGAGATAAATACATAATGTAACCCAGGTTGCAACATTTTGTTTTGCCAGAAACACCACCATAATCCTTCTGTAGCCAAGATACTTTTAAACACACCTAGTGAAATTTACACATAATGCTCCATGATCCAATGGATGATGAAAATCTTAATTCATACATTTGTATTACTACACATAATTTTTCAGAGATAGATTTGATGTCTGAGCAATAGAAATGAAAAGGTGCAGTTGAGAGCTTTACCTTCCAATCACATTTGACGATGATATGCCCCGGCCAACCGCGAGCTTGCCAAGCACGCCGCAGTGGAGCATTGAGTCTACTTCCACCATAACACTACACATGCAAACCATGGCCGCGGCCTGCTCAGGATGGCGATGGCCACCACAATCCTAAGCATGCGCCACCCTGAACTCCAAGTGGTACTTTGAAGTTCAGTTTCTCTGAAAATATCGCATCCCAGCTGCAATCCTTGCTACCCAGAACTCCAGCCAGAGAAATGGTACTTTGTAATTTTAATGCTGTGTATAAACTGGATTAACATATTCCTAGGAATATGATTGTCAAAATACCAAGGCATCAACAAATGTAAGCTCAAATGTAAAAACCTTGGTGGCAAGGAAAGAAATCTCCTAGACTCATCAGATCATGCTGTGGCTTTCTTTGACGCCTATTATGGCCATTCAAACACTTTCAAGAACTTTCTTTTTCCTCATCAAACTCGGATGGCATGTGAAGCCTACAAATTAGTAACACAATGTAGATCTATCTCAGAAAAGCTTATGAAACAAACAAAATCTAAATTCTATCATCCCTTGGTTGAACGTCTGCAGGATGTGCCAAATCAGGGTATTCTAGGCGACCCTAAACTAAATTTGACAGTGTATTTCATACAAATAAATAGGCCATAATATATTAAGAGAAAAGGCAAAGATTCAGGCAACGGCTGGTGTGAGCACAATTATTTTTCGCAAGCACAATTATTGTCAAAGTGTGTATTATTTGACATAATGTTTAAGAACAGTTGAAGATAGGGATTTGCACAAGAAAAAGCAAAGATTCAGGCAACGGCCGGTGTGAGCACAATTATTTTTCGCAAGCACAATTGTTGTCAGTAAAGTGTGTATTATTTGACATAATGTTTAAGAACAGTTGAAGATAGGGATTTGCACAAGGAAAACATATATTCCAAAGACTGAACTGTGACAAAAAAAAACAATGCTGTTGACACTTCAACTGGAAGAACCTATAGTATCTCAGAAGTTGACCTTAGATTGCCAATATAAGTGCTACTTCTCTTTGACATATCAACCTTATCAGGACAAATTAGGTAGTCTGCAACTCTGCATGTGGGCTTCCGACACTTGTGTGCAGCAAGTAGGAACTTCCCATCATCAGCCAATGCTGCAAGATAATTATTCCAAACTCAGTAAACATATATAGTCCGGTTCCGCCTGATGAAACATTTGAGAGTGCCATTCCTTGGGCCAGGCTGAAAGTCAAGGAAATAACAGTGAGTCCACAATTTAAATAAGATAAAACAAAAAAATGCAGAATTAGCAAAAACCTGACGAATGTTGTCCTCATGGACAGGTGGACGCTGGCAGGTTGAGTCCTTTAGTTTAGAGACCTGTTGGCCTTCCAACTTCTTCGGGTATTGCTGTCCAGCTACTATCTTGCAAACCTGAAGTCCACATGGAAATTAAGAAACAAGAGCAAATAATATAGAAGAGAAAAGAGTGTTGAAGCATAAGCCACATAGTTAAAGTTCATAGTTAGCAACCTCCACAGAGAATGTGTTTTGTGCTTTCTGCAATCAAGAAGGACAAGCTCAAATTTGATAACAAAGAATTGTGTTTATTCTGTTGTGATTATAACAAAACGGCCAAAATTACCTGCTGCCCAGGTATCAGGATGACATAAGGGCCACTGCTTGACATATCCCTGATGGGAAGGTTGGTGCCTCCAATCACCTTGACATTCAATATTCCGATGAACTCGATCATGCCAACTTGCAAAAGCGAAAAAGGAATCACTACATCTGAATAGTAAACCTTCAGTTATTTGTGTTTCTCCTATCACACAAATTACGCAAATGAATACCCCAATATTAGCTGATCTGGAAGGATAAACCTCAGTTATTTGTGTTTCTCCTATCACACTATCCTTCAGAGAGAAATCTAGTTGCTGTACCATACATGTAGCAAAAATGTAAAAATTGGAAAACCATCAGGAAAAAAATTACATTTGTATTTTTGGTTGATCGTGTGTGCATTATCAGGAACATATATATGTCTGCACAAGGCTGCTACGGAATATTCTAGTGCTTAGCACCAGGAAATTATGCCACGCCACTCCATGAAGTAAAAATACCTGAGGTCACGGTATCACCATGTCCACTCATCTTCTTAGGTGTATGCGTCAAACTATACTCAATCCTAGCAAATGGATGTTTTTTTTGTGAATCCTGGCAAATGGATGTTGAATACGAAAAAGAAGTGAATAAAAGATGGCGAATCGCAAGTCTACATAGCACCAACTACCCCATGCAATTTAGCATCGGAGAAATCAGGAGCCCCCAGGGATTGTTGGGGAAGAATGAACCAGAGATTACCCAAATGAAGAAAGATCTGTAGGATTGCTTACCGGGAGACACACAGCTCCGCGCCCCTGGGTGGCGCCCCCGTGCGGCCAGCCTATGCACTTGTGCTGCGCCGCCGCATCCGCCCCGCGCCGCCGGCGGTTGGATAAGGCATAGTGGCGGTAGGGAAACCCTAGCAGGGTTAGGGTGTGGCCGTCGCCAGTCTTCACTCGCGACGTCCGGCCTAGGAGCGGCGTCCGCCCTGGCGAGGGCGTCCCTGGTGGCGGCGTCCGGCGTGGGCGCGGTTTCCGCCCTGGTGGCGGTGTCCGGCCTGGGCGCGGCGTCCCTGGCGAGCCCCGGCGAGTTCCTTCCCTGGTGGCGTGGGTTCGGCGGCGTCGTGGGAGATGATCATGGGAGAGGAACGTATCGGGGGAGGGAAGCAATAGCGGCGTCTCGGGGAGTCATACGGTCTCGCGCGTGACTCGCGGTGGGCGCGGGACCGGAGGAGGAGATGAGTGATGAGTTTGATCCCAACGTTTCTGTCCGTCGGATATGAGTGATTGAGAGGAAGGAGAGGTTAGAGTTAATCTCATCTTTGATTTGAAAGATTAGATACTGCTGGGTGCAAATTTTTGGGTGCACTTAGTGGAGGTTATGACTGTGATGGTCTGTTTATGGGTGAGTTTAGCTAAGTTCATAACTGGTGTATTATAAAGTAGTGGAGATGGTAGACTCAAGCAATGTCGAATTGGCTTTTCTATTCTCGCTAGGGCGGGTAACCAACAAGGTATGGTTTTATACATCGATAGGACGAGCAGCGGTCAACCTCATGACATTAGTGCGCAAAAATATGTTGTGCAAGCATGTTTAAGGGCGCTTCAAAATATTGGGTACAATATTCCTACATACTCCTCCATGAGGATTGCTGCTTTGAATGTGGGCCTCCACAACGATATTGGACTGTTTTAAGCATAGCTTGTTGAGGACAACATAAATGATATTGTCAGTCTCATAACTTATATCCAGATTAATTGTTATGTCTATATATATATGCATGGTTTTGATAACAACATTTTTCCAACACTTGCAGATTCAGGAGAATGACGTAACATACGCAAGTTATAGCTTTGAAGCCACTTTAAACCAGGCCATGTATCACTGGGGTCGTTATAAATGGGAATATGGTGGCCCTGTTCTCACTTCAAAGGGAATCTAGGAAAAAATTATTGTGACTAGGAGGGAAGGTTCTCGACCAATGCTGATTATCGTCAGTAGACCTTGTAAACGATCTTGTGAAGTAAGGGAGAGTGCACTAGTAAATACATTGCGCTACATCAGTGACATTTTGACATATAAAATGAATGATTTGCACTTCTCCGAGTACGTGGTACAACGTTGGGAAGTTCTAGGAAATTAAATTAATGTTGGTTGTAATAATGAACAGATCTAAATTATTATGGTTCTTGTGAATTATTATGGGTTTGTAATGAAGTAATCTAAATTATTATGGTTCTTGGGAACTAATTCATATTCTGGTCAGATTTGAATTTTTAAATTTCAATTTTTTGGCCAGAAAATTGACTGTAGGGGCGGTTCTATACTTAATTGTAGAGGCGACTGGTGTTATCAGCCACCCTTGCAAATCCTTTTGTAGGGGCGGCTCGTAACACCAGCCGCCCCTACAAATCAATTTGTAGGGGCAGCTTGAGAACCGCCCCTACAAATCAATGATTTGTAGACACTGTTGCTTAGAGGCGGCTGGGGAGACCACCCCTACAAACCCTTACCAGCCACCCCTACAAATCCTGATGGTAGTACTGAGCCTGCAGTCCCTGTTCACCCTATTAGGGCAATTGTACATTGGTGTTGTCTTATAGATGATCTCATATAATGCCATGTAATTTTAAGACGGCTTAATAGACAACAGGTGTAATTGTTGTCTTTTTAAGTTATTTCATAGTAAGTCACAATTCCTTAATTTATACATCTCTATCTCTGCCACTAAAACATATGGATGGGAATCGTCCACCCGGCTTTGCACGCTCGCTCGCACCTCGCGCCCGCCCGGCTTCTTCTCTCTCGCTCGCCTGCCTCCCCCGGCGTGCGATCAGCGCCTCCCGGCTTCCTCCCCAAATCAGCGCCTCCCGGCTTCCCCTCCCCCAATCAGCGCGCGATCTCTCCGTCCCGTGTCTCCCGGCTCCCCCTCCCCCCAATCAGTGCTCGGTAAAAAGGAAGGGAGCAATCTACCGCCGCCAAGCCGAGAAGGAGAAGGAACCGCGCCTGCCGCCACCAAGGGAGAGACGATGAGGATCTCATCCTCGCCCAGCGCACGCCCTCCACGGCCGCCGGCGAGAGGCGAGGTCCCATCTGGCGGATCGATGGCGGCTCCCTTGCCCCAGCCCCGGTGGCTCCCAGGTCGACCGCCCCATCCCCGAAGACCGGCGTCCCGGACAGCTGCGGCCCCAGCACCTGGTGAGTTCCCCCGCCGAGGCCATCGACGCCCCGCCCCACTCGCCGTTTGCTCCCCAAATCGCTTCAACCGCGACTATAGGGACGAAGGAGGCGGCGCGGGTCAGATGAAGGAGGCGGCAGCGAGTCATCCACCTCGCGCAAGCCACCATGGCGGCACCACCCGTGGAAGGCGACCGACGCTGCCGTGGCTGCCGTGGCGTCCTCCTATGACGACATGTGTTTTGCAGCCACCTCTCTTGCATCGTCCATCCCTCCCTCTCTCCCGGTGGGATCAAAACATGGCCTTACCGATGGCTCTTCCATCCTCTCAGGTCACTGCCGCAGGTGAAGATGGTACGTGCTCAGCACCGTTCCTCCCTCTTCGCGGATCTCGACCGGCACACTTGATTTCTCACCGTGGCATTTTTTCCTGCAGTGACCAGAGTTATCGACGGTGAGCTCGTGAGGCTTCGTGGAAGCGGCGCGGGTGTTTAGACCTGCGTGACGGAGGTCACAGTGACGGTGATGGCACGTTGCCACCAATCGGCAATGATGGTGAGGGTCGTGGTAATCCAAGCTTAGTGCTTCCATGGTACGGTAAGAAATCCAAGCTCCTGATGGTATGCCAGCGCGGAAATCACATCTGCAGCATCTAACAATGTCTGAAGTCTGAACTGGTTTTTTCTTTTGTGGTTTGTACACACCACCGAATATATATATTCAGATGTTTTTCTGTTTTGGAAAAAAAATTATTTCGCTCCTTCAATTGTTTGTGTAAAAACTCTCGTCTGTCCGAATGAACACAGAAAATTTTTCTGATGATCTGCGGATTGGCAGTGGCAGGTTTGCGGTGATTTACAAGGCATAAGAAACTCTCATATGCCTGCTTGATTAATCATTATTTTTTTAAAAAAAAACTCTCCTTCATCCTGATAAGGAAGATGCTGTTACTTTAGACTGCAGGGATTGCTTGAAAAGGTTGGAAGTTGGAACGGTAGCTGTGAAGAAGCTACTGAACACAATTTATATGGATGATGATCTATTCCAAAAAGATGTTAGTTCTCTGATGAGGGTGGGACACAAAAATATTGTGCAGTTTATGGGTTACTGTGCTGATACACAAAGGAAAGCTTATCCTAACAGATGAGAGACAGAGGTTGCCTTCCTAATGGGAGTATTGAAAAATATATCAATGGTATGATAGTGTGGCGTCGAGGCGGAAGACAAGAGTGGTTTAGGGTGGAGGCGGAGCCGCAGAGTGCTATGCCAGCGAGAATGACCCGCTGTTTTTTTTGTTTTTTGTTTTTTTGCTCTACTGGCACAATGTAGGCATAGCTGAGCGGCCCATTGTTTTAGCATGTTTCCACGCCCAGGCCCTCCCTGCATTTTCTCAAAACTATTTGTTTTTTCTTCCCACAGAGGATTGGTAGGCATGCTTTTTGCTGCTGATGGCAACAACTGGTATACAGTTGGTACATCATAATCTGTCTATGTGTATTATTATTGACCGAAAATATTTGCTTCCATCTAAAATATTCTTGGCTGAGCTGTTGTGGTTAGCGGTTACAGCTTGTTCGGCTGGTGGCCTGGTGGGCAGGTATGCTGATATGATCAGCAGCAAAGCAATATTTGTTTTACATTTCACTTCTATACAGCCATAACATCATAAGTTAAAATGCAGTTGTGCCTAGAAATTGCAGCATCGGATTATCATCAGTGACATTAAAGTTATATTATTATCTCTTTATATTGCCTATTACTTACATGCAAATAATTGTTTAATTGCTTCTGCAGGATCAATAATTGTGTCCACGATATTAGTGACGCCATCTAAGGAGGCAGGGATTTACCTCTCTGTGAATCGAACAAATATGACAAATGAAGGCACGAAAAAAAGTGAGTCTTCGTGTTAGCTGTTGCCTGGTAGTGATTTTGAGAATGTGATGATGTGGTTTTTGCTCCTTTTGAGTATGTGGCGATGTTTCTCATGACCGAGTCATGTGTAATGGGCTTTGTCTTCTGAACATGGGACAATAAATGCAATTTTTTGAATGAAATAGAGAAAGTTTGCTATGTTATTTTGCCCCGCTAGCAGGTTCCATTGTGCTTTGGGTCTGTACACTTATGTCTATGCATGCAGCTTGCTTGCTTAGTATAATGTCTGACTAGCACTCTTCGGTTGATTACCGCAGTTAGTATAATAGTATGTAATTTTTGTTTGTCCGTAGCAAAGCACGGGCACTTTCCAATGACTGGGCATTAACTCTTGCTTCTCACTCTTTTAGTAGAATTGTGACTCGCCATTACCTGCATGAGAGACTAGGCAGAAACTCTGAAACATAGTGAAACTTTCGGTAGTCACTTGGTAGGTCCTGATAATTTTTTAGTAGCTTGGCCCTGCAGTTGCAGTCACTTTACTATTCTTATTGAGTAGCTTGGCATATATTGTGATTTGGAAGATATGAGATAATTGATGCCTTGATTGCTTTGGATCAATAACCTTACAAGGATCAATTGCCTGCTGAATATTTGGAAACTGAGTATAAGACAATTATGTTGTGCTCCATGGTTCAGATCTTTTAACTCTTCCTCAGTCATACTTGATGCATATTCCAACTGGGCTTCATTACTGGAAATTATATCTTAGCAATGGAACAGGTGAATTAGGCCTGATAATAGTTACCATCAGCACTACTCCTGAATCATGATGTGTACAGGGGAATCAATATCACTTAATTGCTTTGGATAAATAAGAATTTTGGTATGGCTATAGTTCCTATTGTTCTACCTTCTGCTTCTAGATATTACATCTTAGAGAAATCCAACGTTTAGAAAATAGTGGTTTCTTGCTTTGCAGCAGAGTTAGAATCCAATTTTCACTTCACATGAGTTAGTATCACATAACGTACTGGATTGCAGATTTCTTTAAATATGATACTATAAGTGTATAACAGGTGACAATAATTTATTAAATGGCAGTCTTTATAGTAGAAAAAAAATGAAAAGGGCACAAAATGCTAACATGGTTGTTGTCAAATTTTTTATCTTGCAAATCAGTGAGTAGTCAAGTTCCAAGATAATGAGTTACTACATAGTAATTGCTTGTGCCACTACTGCAACTATAGGCCATTATTAGGCATTTGGATATCTGCAGTGTTATCTCTGTCAGTACTGCCAACATTTTCCATACTTTTTTTTGTTATCTCAGGGACCAACCTTGTTTGGGGGATACACCGTCTGAATCCATGCACCAATCGTCGAGTGTTGGCATGCAACGATCATAAGAAGCAGAAACTAAAGCACGGTCTGCCCATAGCCAAGTAGTCAGGTATATGAAATAATGGTCATTCCCTGAATATTTTCAGGATTATAATTTTGTTGTTTAGTGATCATATCTGCTTGCAGAATTTCACTTCTACTTACAATTACAGATTTCTTGAAATAACAAAACATAGACTTCACTTTTTTCTACTTTGGATCATCTTGAGTGGTAGAACATTTTTTCTGTTTCATAAGGTAAGACCATAAGAGAAGTTGCTCTCTATGTGATCGAAATATATCAACTTAAGTAATCTGTATAGTTTTCTGCTTTTCAGAGTATAGAATGATCGAAAGATTAACAGGGAGATAATGGTTTGATACTTATGCAGATCACTCTTCAGAAATACAGGTCCTGTCAAGCTTGTGCAGGTGCGTATTTTTTTGCAAGCTATTTCTGTAAGTGCTGGACGAGAGGGTCTATTCTATTAGTTGTTGGTTCACTACTATTCGTTGGCAGACGGTATATTGCATTGCCCTTGTTCCTCTGAATTTCACAGACAAAATGGAATTCATGTATAGTTGTTTGCATCCCAAGGTCTATCATGAAAAATTAGCTTCTATTCATGAATCTATGGACATGTGTTCCAATACAGCTTGTTCATGATTTTTTTTACTGAAAGCTTGTTCATGATTTTTGGCACATGTTTTTTCACACGGCTTAGTTTATACCACTGGAGGACCTCCTGATTTCATAGTAGTGCTGCTAATTATTTGTTACCACTGGAACCTCATTAGATTGTTCAGAATTGTACTAAATGAAACCTATGACTTACGGGAATCATACCAATGTGCAATTTTTATAAACACTGTTTGAAAAGAACACAGATTGAGTATTGGAGTTGGTAGAAATTTCACAACTACCTCACTTAACCAATTTGAGTTTGTAGCTAGGAACTTTCATGGCTCTCTAACTCACTGATGGACCCTGTTTCTACTGCACTGGGCCTGGTGCAGCATGAATAAAATTCAAAAAAATTATAGTGCACTTGGTCTACTGCCACCTCTTTGCTTCTTGCAGCAAACTGCCATGCTGTACAAACTAGGTCTCTTTCAGAACTGCAACATGACATATGCCTTCACCTGGTTGTGTAGTTACTACTGCATTTGGCCTGGTTCGTGTCTAAAACCGGGACTAAAAGTCACACTTTTAGTCCGGGTTCGTGTCTCAAACCGGGACTAAAAGTTTCTCGCACTGACATGCCTTGGTAAACTGGGACTAAAGGTCCAGTCATCTTTTTAGTCCCGGTCTGGGTTACCAACCGGGACTAAATATCTTTTTGTCCCGGGCGCAGATTTCACCGAGATTATTGCAAAATTTGGACATCGACCAAATGCCTGTTCTCTAGTAGTGGGAGAAGTGTTTTCATAACAAATCCTTGGTTTAACTGAATAAATAAAGAAAATAGACCCATTCTCTTCATCTTAGATGTATGGATCTTCTTAATTGAAAGATCTCTCATATGGATAATACACATTTCAGTTGACCGAGCATAATGCTAACTGTTTTATTTTGAATCAAAGATATCCGCGGAGACCGGTTCATTCGTCCTATTCTGATATTGAGGACTAATAGGTCCTAGATTCTCTTTCAGATAGGGCCCTGAAAGGAGAAGAGAAACTAAAATACCAATAGACCTTTGTCTATTCTCTAAAATTCATCCAATCCGTTAATATCTGTTTTTTGAATGTCCAGTGCCGAAGTCACTGAATCGGTAAATCACCAATTCAATACATACATGTGTACGTTCCACGTGCTAGCATTTGCCGACATCTCCGTTGTCTGACCTGACACATATGAAGAGCTAGATACATTGGCACATGCCCTCACAAGCACGGATGCATGCACCATATCCTCTAATTATAGCCTGATGATAAATGCTATATATATGGAAAAATAATTATTTTTCCGAATTTTTTCTAATGATTTATTTGTGGTCATGAATTGGAGAGATGGTGATGACGAAGTTGGCACATAAGTGAGCAGCTGATTCACGTGCAATCGCGCTGTGCCTGTTTTGGCTACGTCGCTGCTACGAGCATGCATGTGAAACATGGCAAATTTATCTATAAATTTAACCCTTCGCACAGCTTTAGTTTGCAAAATTGTTGTGCTTGTATGTGCTGAGCTTTGGCTTGGGTACTTCTCTAATCTCTACACCTTAGCTGAAGCCTCAACTCGCAGCCATGCCCATGAGAATCGAGCGCGATCTCCACATGGCCACAGGGAACGGAGAAACTAGCTACACAAAAAATTCTAGGATTCAAGTAATAATTCTCTCAGTTATTTATTTTCCAGCGTGCACAACTGCTTCTTCTGTTGCATACTATATTTACTTGTTTCTACTTGTCCCATGCATTAACATGAAATGGCATTTTTCTTTCGTTCTACAATCTTGATAACACTACCTACCTGTGAGATAGTAATAAGAAGATCTGAGAAAGTAATAACACATGTTTCTGTTGGATGGCAACACAGGAGAAAGCTATGTTTCAGATTAAGCCGGTCCTTGAGGAGGCCACTAGAGAAGTATACACAGCTCTCCTCCCTAAAACCATGGTCGTGGCCGACTTAGGCTGCTCATCGGGGCCTAACACACTGCGCTTCGTCTCCGAGGTGATTGGCATCATAGCTCGCCATTGCAAGGAACTCGACCGACGACATGACCGCCCGCCACAGCTTCAGTTCTTCCTGAATGACCTGCCCGGAAACGACTTCAACAATCTCTTCCAGCTGATCGAGCAGTTCAATAAGTCGACGGCAAGAAAGCACAAGGGAGAAGCAGAGGCAGGGGCACTGCCTCCGTCCTATATCACTGGGTTGCCGGGCTCCTACTACACTAGGATCTTCCCTAGTGAAAGCGTCCACCTTTTCCACTCTTTGTTCTGCCTTCAGTGGCGCTCTCAGGTATGTATGCATGCTGGCAAGATGCAGTTCGCACACGTCTTTGTATTTCGCTCGTGGACTCAGCATTATCTGGTAGTTGCTTTTTGTTTGATCCTCTTTTTTTCGTATATGCATACATATATAGGCACCGGAGCAACTGAAGGGCACCAAAAAAACATGCCTAGATATCTACATCACAAAGACTATGTCACCGTCGATGGTGAAGCTGTTTCAACAGCAGTTTCAGAAGGACTTCTCCCTCTTCCTCAAGCTACGCTACGAGGAGCTCGTGTCTGGCGGCCAAATGGTTCTAACATTTATTGGAAGGAAGCATGAGGATGTGCTCACTGGAGAGTCCAACCATCTTTATGGATTGCTTGCGCAGTCGCTGAAATCCATGGTTGATGAGGTAAACTAAATACAAAGTACTGTAGTTTTGATCACTCTACTAGCTAGTGACTTCAATTAATTTGCGGTAAATTGGACTTTGATCTTCGCAGGGTCTTGTGGAGAAGGAAAAGCTTGAGTCATTCTATCTACCGATGTACTCACCATCGGTTGGTGAAGTGGAGGCAATAGTGAAGCAAGTTGGGTTGTTCAACATGAATCATGTCAAAGTATTCGAGACAAATTGGGATCCCTACGATGACTCGGAAAGTGATGTTGTGCATAACAGTATTAGGAGCGGTGAAAATGTCGCTAAGTGCCTACGAGCAGTGATGGAGCCGCTGGTTGCAAGCCAATTTGGAGAAGCCATACTCGACAAGTTATTCCAAGAGTACGCTCGCCGTGTTGCCCAACACCTTGAGAATGAGAAAACCAAGCATGCTGTGCTCGTCCTGTCCATCAAGAAACCAATCCATGTGTGAAGTGTGTTCTTTCTCGCTCTCGCTAGTTATTATCACAGGCTACTACTAGTAGTTCTCCAGGAAATTCGATATGTATGTTTGTGTGTGTACATGTGTGTGTATTTAGTGTACTGTATGCCATGATGTTTTTGTTATCTTCCCTGGTTGTTGAATTTGTACGATGGTGACTAAAATAAGTATGTTTTTTTACGAAATCAAATATCAAGGAATTTTAAATAACGATATGTTCCCGTGTGCCTATGGCGTCGTACAATACACACAACATGTCGTCGAAGCCACACGCTGACATGTTCGTATTCAATCGTTATTTAAAACTGTCCAAATACGCAAGACACACTAGTGAGATCTCTTGACACTCAAAACCCGACAAGTCCGGAGGAGACTTTGTTAGAGCGTGCTGCACCTATGGGCTGCCCTAACTGGCCTGGCTGTTCTAGGGTGTTATAATTCGTTGAAGCAACAAAAAAAAAAGGAATAGCATGATAGGGCTTTGAGTACGTTGATTTTGTGTGTTGCCAATCAGCCATCACCCTTTATAAATATAGGGTGGTTGGTCTCTCCATTGAACACATAAATTCTATTTTAGTCTTCATCCAGCTAAGCATTTAGTAATATTTTAAGTACACCTTCTTCCACCTTTTTCATAGTGGGTTGAGCCAAATTCTCAATGAAAATGGGTTTTTCAACTTCATCAACCAGTATTTCTATGGAGCCAATTATAATTGATGTTTGATTGATGGCCTTCATAGGAGGAGCAACAACCTCCTTTTTAGGCACATACACTTGCTTTGGAGATGACTAGACTTCTTTTTTTATAGGCTGATTCACCAAATCGACCTTTCGCTTGGTATACTTGTTCATAAGTCGATCAAAAGCTGGTTGTGATTGCACCTCCTTGATGGAATTCTTGATTTTATTGGTCTTCCAAATCCCAATGCAACCTCGAGTTGCCTTGGTTTATATGTGCACGAGGGTCTTGAATCCACTTTAACTAGGCTAATTTGAAAAAAAAATCACCCTTGCTATTTTTTGTTTTAATTAATGCCCTGGACAACAACAATAACATCTTTTTTTGCTCTCTAATGGGAGATTTTGATTGCCTCCGAGCCCAAAAGACTTTGATAGTAATTTTAATATTCCCCTGGCCATCCATGGACCTCTCAAGCATGATTTCACGATTCTCAATCTTGTAGTCTTTCTGGGATCTCTAATTATCACATTTTTCCCAGCAGTAGATTCAGCTTGATTAGGCCAAACCAAGATAGCAGGATTCTATAATTTCAGAGCATTAACCGAGAACGGCATTGTGTCACCCTATATCAATGTCTAGAACTGTACCCTAGACACTAAGACGTGTAAATTTGTATCTACGCGTCTAGGCCCAGATGGTGTGCAATGCGGAGACAAGGGTTTATACTGGTTCGGGCAAAAATGTCCCTACGTCCAGTGGATGTTGCTACTGCTCGTGTTGCCTTGTACCAAAGTGCTCGTAGTAGGGGTTACAAGCTTTTTTGAGAGAGGGAGCGGATCCCAGGTCTCTTTAGTGATGGGTGAGCTTGAGTGCTTGCTCAGCGAGTTGTGTTTCAATCGGGGTCCCCCTGGATGTAGTCCCTGCCTCCCCATTTATAGTTCCCAAGAGGAGGGCTCGGGTTACAATTGTGGCGAAAAGGTGAAAAGAGAAGAGATGAAAGAGAAAAACAAAAAAGGTGGCATTGGGCGTGGCTGTCTTCCTCCTTATCCGGCGTGAGCAGTTTAGCGCAGGGACGCAATGGGCGTTGAGCTTTTGGCCTCTCCGTCCACTGGTGCAACGCGCTGTGGCCACGCTTTGGCCTATGTGCTTTCATACCATCGAGGATGGATGGTGTGTGTACCTGGATTTGCATAGAGAGGGGGTTAGATAGCATAGTTGCTGTTACCCCCATTGTTGTAGAGGCGTGGACACCATCGTGGTGGAATGACTAGGGTCATGTTGAGTCGTACCATGGCTCCCATGCCCCCGTTTATTGTACACGGTCGTGTTCGTCCCATCATTGGGAATGGGAGTCGTGGGGGGGGCCACGTGACTCCCAATTGCGCCCGAGACCCTAGCGTGTCCTTCGCGTGAGGTGGAAGGATGTGATAATGTTATGAGGGCTCGGGCGAGGCGGAGACTGCTCCTGAGAGGTCGGCTCTGCCTGAGGCCTCACGGTAAGGCTCGGGCGAGGCGGAGATCGTATCCGAGGGGTCCGCCTTGCCCAAGGCCTTTTAGGTGGGATCGGGCGAGGCGGAGATTACCCCTAAGCCTCGGGAAGTAAGTGTAGACACATTGTTTACTGCTTTTGGCTAGGTACCCCTGACATTGGTACCCGACACCCTATATCCCTGATAAACTCAAACAGACTTTATTAATAACCAATTGGACTTGCATCCAAAAGATATTGCAATCATTAGTAGCATGAGAAAGCATAATTATGCCATTTACAATATGCACGGCGCTTCAATTCATTGAGCGGCGACAAAGGCTGCGACAGTTTTCAAAAAAACAAAGGCTGCGACAATTTAATTAGTGTATCCATTCTTCAACATCTTATCAAAAATGCGATCACATTTGGGTATATTGAATGTAAATTTCATCTCCTCTTGCCGATTTTTGTGAGTCAGCTTGAGGGAAGAGAAATGAGTTGATTTAGTTTGTGTTGGCCAAATAAATTCAGCAATTAAACAAGTTGTTTCATTGTCTGAGCCATCTGAATGGTAGTCAATAGCATGCATATTGGGATGATGTGACTTATAAGATTCTCCAAAATCGTTTCGGTTTTCAACGGATGAAGCTTTTTATAACTGATTAACAAAGAGAAAATCAAAGTGCTCTAGCTTTTCTTTGGTATTAGACCACAAGCTAACAAAAACCAAATTGGCAAGATCTTTTCAGAAATTGTCAAATTAAAACATCGGTTTTTAACATATCTGAATCTTTTAATATAATCAAGCATGATAGATTCATCACACCCTTGCTTAAACTGATATCAAATTAGACAATTTAAGATCATTGGTTTCATTGTAGAAAAGTTCATAAAACTTCTCTTCTAGTCTTCCCAAGAACTAATAGAGCAAGTTTGCAATGAAGAATACCACGAAAAACAATATTAGTAAGAGATAACAAAAAGTTATGAATTCTCATATGTTCCATGGTACTAGCTTCACCCAGTTGAGCAAGAAACATGATAATATGCTCATTTGTATTTTTATTATCTTCACCACTGAATTTATAAAAGTTGGGTACTTTTCAACAGGAGCTTTCTCATGTAATCCAGATATGAGGGATATGGTCTAGTATAAATCATATGTGCTTTAAAATGTACACCCATACTTTTTCTAAATCTTTTTGCAAATTTTCCCCAAATCAGATTAAAGATTATTGCCGTGAGGCCGGATTGCTCATTTGTTGACTATTCACATATGCATTAGCTTGCTAAATCCTTATAGTGTTTTAGGTGGATTTGGTACACTATATTATGAGCAAAAGGGGCATGTGGTGTTGTTGAATTGCTATCATCATGTGTGGTAGAAACTGATGGTTACGTAAAGGTAACCATCAGTTTAGTAGTACCAACCCCCCTAAATTGGCCCTAGAAGTTTCCAATGTCGAATAGGCCAATTTGGGTTGGCTGGCCAATGCATAGCTCATCTGTTCCTCAAAAAAGCCAAACAACATCCCAATTGAGGTTGGCTAGCAACGAAGTTGCCCTACTAACATATGTGTTGTGGGTTCGTAACCACAACTAGAGATTAGTGGTTGATGTGTAGGACTTCGGTGGTTAACACTCAATGATATGAGATGTTTATCCTGGTTTGGGCTTTGATGCCCTAAGTCCAGCAAGATAGTTCTTCATGTTAGAGTGCTTAAGCAGGTTCTTACAATGAGAGAGAGAGAGAGGAGAGCATTGGGTTAGTTCTGATCTAGGGTTTGGGAATGGATTTGATTCCCCCTATGGGGCCCCTTGCCTCTCCTATCTTCAGAGGGCAAGGGGAGTACAAGAAGTGGGTTTCATAACTTCCTTGGTAGTCAAGGGAGTGCTCTCCATCCTAGTCTTCATGGCATTGAGGGTGTCCCTACTCTAGGCGTGGTCATGGCCAACAATGTAGAAACTGCATGTGGCATCTTTTGTAGATGGCAGGGGCAGGCTGGTATTCTGCCATTCCACCTGTTCATTTGCATCTATCATACGCCAAGGGGGGGTGAGAACCAGGGGAGGCTGACATGTGGACCTGATGCGCTCATCTCCTTTGCGAGGGGAGAGTCAGCGCACGTCCCTTATCGTGTTCTGTCACGCCCCGAGCGCGACCCCTAGCCAAAATAGGCGGACAACGCCATGCTGAGATGGGGGAACAATACCCTGTTAGGGGTCTAATGGCCCTGCTCCTCTGCGTAGGTGAATGTCAAGACCCTGTAGCATGTTAGGGACCTGTTGTAACACCCCTGGTGTTACGAGCCTGCTTAACACCTAGATTAGGGCCTAAGAGAAATAATCAAAATAAATTCCTTAGATTTTAGGTTTAAAGCACCCATGAAATGATAAACAACTCTTATGTAACCTATGTTTATGGTTGCGAGAAACCAAATCTGAAAATTAAAAAAGAGTCCTTTCGTTGCATCGGCAAGAACATGAACTTAGGTTTAAGAGTGCTATTTTTGATGAATTATATTGAGCAAAATAATTAAATAGTGCTTAATATTTTATTCCTATGGGTTAGTACGAAGTATGGACGATTACATGAAATACTTGTTGGTTCACATTAATAAAGTTTAGACATTTTAAAAATCATGACAAAAGTGCTAATGGTTGTTTAGTTCAACTGAACCCTTGATTTTTCTAAGACTGAAAAGGTAGTAGACAGTGTCATTTTGACGTTTAGATTATAACTAAAATATGTAAACACTGGCTTCATGATTTTGTATTGTTGGTTGCCTCTAAGTGAGCACTTAAGCATAGTATATGTCATAGTGGTGTTGGGTGTCACGTTGCCCTCTTACAAATTGCATATCCTTGAAGTCTTTTATTTCCTTCTAACGGTTAAGTCTTGCGGAGTACCATCGAGTACTCAGGATTTGTTCTACCCTGTTGCAGGTAACAGGTGATTATCGAGCTGACACTTGTGTGTGAAAACCCTCCTGGTGTGTTCAGCGAGGATTTCTTTTACGTTACGGACATAGAGTTGATTTATAACCTTCACCAAAATAATGTTTTGGAAAGAAAAACTTATAATCTACTACACCCACATGTATATAATTATAATTTTATACTTAATGTTCACTAGTTACAAGTAAACTTTAATTCCGCTGAAACTCTGATAACATTGTTATATTCTGTTGTTGTAATCAATTGGTATAATACTCTGATGTTGTAATAAAGTGATATAAGAAATGGTTAAGAATGTTGTAAGCTTTATTCTCTCATTTATGATCCTGATAGAAAAATGTGGACTTTCGAGTTTTCCCTTTGGGTGTGCTCGACAGAACTGCATAATTAGGTGCACTCTCTTGGGTACTTAGCGTCTAATGGAAGACAAGTACTCTTGGGAGTGTATTAGATTAGACGGTTCTGCTACACCTGTTGGGAGGTCTGAGGCATTTCCTCGAGCCTACTGTCGAGCCTTGTTTGGTCGGACAAGACGCCAGTATAGCGAGGGACCAAATAGCCCAGGCCTTAGCCCTGTCCTTGGGCTAGCTTTCCTTGGCCAGATCCCTCAAGCGATGTAGGCTCAGGCCTTGTGGGCTTTGGTCGGTATCTAGCGGGAGTGCGAGCAAACCCGCTGGGTGTAGTCCCAGAGCCCCTCGCTGATTGGTAGAATCAGTCAGGGGGTTAATTATGTTGTAGAAGTGTTGAGTGAAGGGTTTAAGTAACTCCGTCATAGGTATTCATCAATATGCATCTTAAGGAAATAATAATAATTTTATATTTCTTTCCCTCTCTTTTATTAAAATCAGCCATAAAGTTGCTCAAATTTTCTTGCATTTGAATTCCAACTAATCTATTATATTCATTAACCATAACGACACATTCATCATGCGTTGTCCCATATCTAGGTGGATGTTGATTTCTTTACCTCAAATGTAGATGTAGCAAGAAGATAATCGAAGTTGACATCTTGAATCTTCTTGACAGCTTCCCACTGATCCACCTCAAAGCATGCTAGGGCATACTCTAGATCGAAAGTAGCTCAATTCTTCGTGCTCTCCTCTAGCATCTTGCAGATCTACTTAAAAAGTTGAACAACCGAAGGCTTGATGCTGAGCTTAGGATTAGTTGGATTTGTATGATCATCCTTCTTTTCGTCGACCATCTTAGTAGATAGATCACCCCAGCGAAGTTGTCAAAAAGTGTGTTCATGCTGATTCGGATTACACATTGGTAGGAGATAGATCACCCAAGGCCACACATAACTCAGATACACAATGGAGGGACACGTCTAAACAACGAGGCTGGCCAGCAGGCCGATGAGGCCAATTTGACGCTCGTTCTTCACTCGAAAAAACCCTACGGATATCTCCCGCGAAGACCCATCTGGGAGACACATAGAGGGATGCCCTAGGATTTGCATGGCTGCCTAGAACATGAGCAACACCGAGAGACGTGCTAAATAGTAAGGGGGTTGAAAAATCTTTAGGTAGAAGATAAAAGATAAAGATAAATTGATTTTGATAAGAGGATAGATGGACCTATCAATCGAACACGATCCTCTCATATAAATATAGGAGCGGTCTTATACCAATAAAAAAACTCCTAACCATTGATTAGTCATGTATAAAATAGGTGAGACAAGTACCTTCCTAACCACAACATACAAAAGCTTAAGTTCATTAATTTTAACTATTCTCGCAAGCAATGCATGAACCTCAAAGTTGGATTATGAATATCGATAGTTCTAGGTGCATCACACTAAGTTTGTCCAGTTTTTTCTTCTAAAACCTACATTTCTTCTAAAACAGTCTTTTTACATGAGATTTAATAATAGCAAACTGACGGAAATGACATATAGATAAGAAAAATTGATGGAGTGAACAAATAAGAAAGATTTCAAGTTTGAGTGTCAAATAGAAGAGCTCAACTTTTTCTAGTGTCAAATAGAAAATTTTCTAAAAAATCAAACCCTACGGAGAAGAAGTTGGCACTATTAGCACCATATTTCAAAGATCATAGTATGTAGTAATGCCCCAAAGGTTGTTGTATGCTCTTTTTCATGCCAAAAGTTGTTGCATGCTCTCCTCCTCGTACCGGTTCTTTCTGATTCTCTCTCCACTCATAAATAGGCAGCCACCGAAAAACGTTTACCGCTCCAAGGTTTACTAGATCTAACATTATTACTTATAAGTTTATAACATGTGAAGTGATGCTTAAACTCTATCTTTCATTTTTTTTATCACTCGGAGACAAACAATGGGGAGGCGTAATTATGGGTTCTTCGTACCATCATGAAAGAACATCTCCGGCTCGAGAAAATGTGAAGAAGCGCATCACCGGAGCAAAATTCTCAACCATGATGATGTGGAGCTGATCCAAAACTCTCAACCATTGATGTGGCCACCAAACTAATCCGAGCGGCCCATTGGAAACAGACTCCTCATCTCCACCGCCGCTAGGCCGGCGCGACTCTTGCAAAACCCTCGACCCGGACGGTGCGCCGCCGCCTCACGCCATGGCGCGGACGATGCCGCCGTCTACCTCGCCTCACGCCACCGTCAAGAGAGAAATCGACGTCGCAGAGCCCAGCGCTTACACGCCGGCGCCACCGCCCCGCAAGAAGCGCCGCCGCGGAGGCCGCCTCCCAGTAACCCCGACCCAGCTTCCCCTAAGCCCTCCCCTCCTCACGCCCCAGACCATCCCGTCGGTGGCATCAGGGGACGCGTCCTTGGCCGGCTTAACGCCGACGCCCGCGTGCTCCGCCGTCAAGGTCGAGCCCGGCGCGGACGCCGGGGTGGGGGGCCACCGGAGGGCGGCCGGGAAACCGAACGAGTCGCGGGACCCCCGCTCCGTCGCGAGGCCCGCGGCAGCGGAGCCTCCCACACTCTGGCTTAACCGCCGCCGCCTGGGCCAGATCCTCCACGAGCTCGCGGGAGCGCACCGGTGGCGCGACGCGGCCCGCGTCGTCTCGACGCTCCTCAGCGGCAACCGAAGGCCCGACTCCTACGAGGACACCCGCAGAATGTTCGTGGTAAGCAACCATGCCTGATAAAAATTTGCAATTTTGTTACTTTGTTTTGGTTGGCGTTTCTGATGCAAGTGCTGGATGAAAGGTGGCCATGGAGATCCATAAGCGGCTTGCTGAGCACAGCAGCGTGCAGCACGGCGGCAGGAGCAGCTACTACCTCAGAACGCAGAAGTTGTTCAATGTTTGGATGCGAAAGCTGATTTGGTTTCCTTCTTGCCCACAAGTGAGTTCCAAATTCTACTGTCAGGCTTCTGTAATCTAGAGGGATTAGTGTTATCAAGTATTCAAGTTAGCTGATACTAGTATAACTGAAATGAGAAATATATGAATGAAACTGAACACATACCTTGGGTTATACTACTAGCGGTTCGTATAAGGACATATCTGGAATATTTTTTGGGAGGACAAAATAAAGGTTATGTGTTTCTACATCAGGATTACAAAGGCTTTTTATTTTTAAATACTAATGTGATGGTTATCGTTTTGCCTGCGGAATGCTTATTTTTGCTTTTAATTTTATAATATTGATAAGGTAAGTTCTATAGGACGGCGATTCGTCCGGCGATGTTATACGGTGCTGAGTGTTGGCCTACAAAAAGGCGACATGTCCAGCAATTGAGTGTAGCAGAGATGCGTATGTTGCGTTGGTGTTGTGGGCACACAAAGAGGGATAGAGTCCGGAACGACGATATTCAGGATAGGGTTGGGGTGGCACCAATTGAGGAGAAATTGATTCAACATCGGTTGAGATGGTTTGGACATGTCCAACGGAGGCCTCCTGAGGCGCCGGTGCGTAGTGGAGTTCTAAAGCGGGCCGATAATGTAAAGAGCGGTAGAGGTCGACCTAAACTAACTTGGGACGAGTCCGTTAAGAGAGATCTTAAGGAGTGGAATATCTCCAAGGATTTAGCTATAGACAGGAGCGCTTGGAGATTGGCAATCAACGTGCCTGAACCGTGATCTCTTTTTGTCTTGTGCCTTTTATGTCCCTTTATGTGTCTCCCTGTTTCTCGTCTCTTTTGGGTTTCATCTCTAGCCTACCCCAACTTGCTTGGGACAAAAGGCTATGTTGTTGTTGTTGTTGATAGATGGGAAAACATGATAACTTCTGTTCTGCTGCCTGCTTGGCCATTTTGTTATTGTTATTTTGAGATACTTGACCAAATTTTTTTTCATTTGACAGAAAAACTTGGTTACACTTGAACTGGCCCTATTTTACCTTTCACAAGGCAACATCGACAATGCACACATCGCAACAAGAACGTGCGTCATATGTACACTCATTCAGTGTTCTCTTTTGTTCCATCTGTTAGACCTCTTGATCTGCTGTGGTCATGGGTTACAAGCCTGTTCCCTTTACTTTTTCTGTTCACTTTTATGAAACATGTTACCTTTATATAGACATCCAAGAAAAAGCTCATGGGATGCAAAGATTATTAGCATAGTTTTTTTTTCACTTGAGGTCAATGAATCACAAGATACTTGAGTTGTAGTTTAGACGTGCAATTTCCAATATGGCTTCAGAATATACGTATGCACTTCTATCACTGCAAAAGACTATACATTTCTTAAATTAGATATTTATTCTGCTGAAAGTTTCCTAGTACCTTATGTGCAGTTTCTGTGCTATTTGCTTAGGGTTGAAGCTTTTGGGTATTAGTTGCTTGCCACCTTTCCCTTCTATGTCTTTTTTTAGTTCTTTCCACATGACTGAATTGATGTACTTAGAACTTGATAATTTCTTTTGTTTATCAGCCTTATCGCCAAGGGCAAACTGCAGACAGAACCAATCTTAAATCTGGTTCATGGTTTGATATCATTTGATAAATGGTACTCTGGCTTGCCTAAAGATATGCAAGTTGAGGATTTTGATGTTTATGATGAATCATGCGGTATTTCCATGAAGTCAAATGGTTCTGAAGGAACTGATCTTCTGGATAATTCAGATGAGGATAGCATGTATATTGATGAGTCCAGTTTGGCTTCTTGCTCTTCAGAAAGTTCGATCAATAATGAGAATATAGACAGAAAAATGAATAACAAACCTAGTTTTGTTCACCCTAAGGAGGAAATGGATCCACTTGAATCACAAGCAAATGAAAACTTGCGAAGCATATTTTTGAATACCTCTGATGGTCCTACTTGTGGTAAGTATCAATTTTGTTGTAGTTCTTTTGTGTTCTTCGAGGTGTTCTTTTGCTTTCTGTTTCAGTTAAAAAGTGAGATACTTTAACTGTTCTAGACTTCTAGTTACACGAAGGAATTTGTACTCAGGGGCAGATGTAACGATCCCATATTGAGATCATATGGGCTAAAGTACATTAAAAAAATGCTTAAATGTTAAATGTTAATGTAGCACCTACCAGAGTTTTTTTTGGTGCTAGCCCACATTTTGTTTTTAGTGCATCCAGTTCTGCATGCACCTCTGCAGTGGTTTTCTAGAATCCATTACTAAAATAATTCTAAGTTGTTCGATGCATGATCTAGTCTAGATTCTAAGTATCCTTTTCATTGTTATGAGTTTACAAAAAGTGCAGAACAAAGGAGCATTCGTTGGAATACTATTATTAAAATCATGAAGACGCAATGAGTATGAAAAAGACAAGAGTGACAACAGGACATTTTGTATGCATTTCCTTAAGGCTTTCTACTTCATTTTGGTACAAAACAAGCTAGATTTTCTTTATTTCTAGTTTGTTTGCATCTTGTTGCCGTTGGGGTGGTGAGGATTGAGTTACTTTACTTATAGCTTCTGTTATGAACATGCTGCTTGAAGATGCAGCTTCAGCTCAAAAAGAAACTAAACCAGCAGGAGGAGACATCTCCCGGGCATTTTAATTAAAACAGAGCGTCAGAGCCTAGACTCTTGGCGTGTGTTTGGTTGCATGGTTGAAGGAGGATGGCATGGACCAGTTCCTCTTTTAGTGGTGTTTGGATTGGAGACACTAGGGGGCAGGATCACCCAAATGAGAATATACCTCCATGATGCAGGCTCACGCAGTCACGCTGTCCCTCCAAATTTGGTGGACGGGGTCATCCATGTTCCTCATTCCAGCTCCACGTGATGCACACGAGATGTTCGGTGCAGTAACATGACGCATGTGCCGTCCCTTTTCACCCCACCTCTGGCGAGTGAGCACCGTGGACGAGTGGCGGCGTTGGTGAGTGTGGCATGAGTGGAGCAGCAGCGCGGGCGAGTGGCAGCGTTGGTGAGCGGAGCAGCAGCTGGCATGGCAGATTGGCAGTGGACGCAGAGCGGTAGTTGGTCACGGCATGAAGCAGGCTGCGGTGTCCTAGCAGAGAAGCAGCAGGTGGTGGCGCTTGGGTCTGGATGTGAAGGAAAGAAAAAAGGTTTGGGAATTGGAATGGATGGAAGCTGCTGAAATCCAGGCCCACATGGTAGTCATAGTAATGAGGAAAGGAAGGAGAAAAGATAACAAGAAGAAAACAATTAAAATAGGGAGGTAACCTCACCATCAAAAATTAGAGGGTAATGTGTCCTATCCTCAACCCTCAATCCTAATACTGGACAGGACCATTCCATCCCATTTTATTCCTCTAATCTAACAAAAAAATAGGGATCGTCCCATCCCTCAAACCAAACAAAGACTGGGACGATCCCATCCTCAAAAATTGGAACGGGACCATCCCATCTCAGGTTGTCCCTAAATCAAACACACGCTTACCGGTCTAGAAAGGCCCCAAAGGTTGGTTTCACACTCAAGAATACGTCCTGTTGATGGCACCTCTTTTAGGCCAGCAGCTTTCTGTGTTTATTGGATATGAAGTGTGAGCCAATGAGGGCCTTTTTTTAACCTAGCCTGAAATTCACAACCACAGGCAGTCAAACTCGGGACTTGGGGTGCTACTTGAGCTGTGCTAACCAGTCAAGTCACAGGCTTGTTTGCGAAGATGCAGCTTCATTTCTGTTTCCTGTCAGACTAGTCCTCAGACCAATCCACCTCATTAAGCTGAATTACCACCTTACCAGTATATTCCTCTATTAATTTTACGATCTTGTTGTGAAGTCACATTTGTATCTCCACATGATTGTATCCTAAAATGTTACATTCTATTATCTGCACTGAAGGATTGGAGCAAAGCCTGCTGCCTTTAAAGCTAAAGTTTGCTACTGGGGCTTCCAATGATTGTTTTGATAAATATATGAAGTACAAGTCAGTGCCTAATACCTTATATGAAGATGCAGAAAAATGTCTAAGATTGGCTCTTTATTCAAATCCGCCGGTGATGGCTGCGTTATTGCCACTAATACAGGTATTTGGTACTTGATCTCCTCCCATTTATATTAGGAGTTACGTGATTCTGCAACTGTATTCAAACTAAAACCAAATTGCCCTGCGTGAACTAGCCTTTTTATTTAATACACCATTTTCATCTAATTTGTGCATCACTGTACCATTTTCTGCTTCTGGCCCTCTCTTTTGGTTCCCCTCCCTCAAATCCTCCACATTGTAATGAGCCGTTTGTTAGAGGGGAATGCTGCTAGGAAGATAGCCAGGCGGGCTTGGCTTGGAGGGAGACTAGAGTTCTGGGGAGACTTGGATTACTAATTCATATTGATTAATTACAAAGAGAGGCATGTGTATACCTCATATAGAGCCAGCCTAACAACCCCTAATCTAATCATCATAACGAATCTTATCTGTTACTGCATAGGCTGAAACTGCAGACCTTAGCTGATCGTTGACCTGATGTGCACGCGCAGGTGCACATAAATACTGTGCTGAAAGAAGCCTTTTACATCTCGGCTTCATTTTATTTGCGAGTAAGACATGGAATTAACTTGAACTCTTTCATTATGTCGCATCTCTAAATATAGGTGTACCCCCCATCCTGAAGCATGAAAGAAAAGGGCCGATGTAGAGGCTGCTCCTGAATTTTCTTGCATGCACCAATATGGCTCACGGGGAATATCTCCTAATTCTTGGTCCACTTTATCTCCTGCTTCATTTTTTGGCTTCTCTCGCAGAACTGTTCAGGCAGTACCGCAGTAGAGTGGAGTCCAAAAGGGAGTGGAATTCAAAAGAAAACATTCATGCAACTGAAATTATTTGCAGGGTTTGCTTGCTATCTTTTATCTTCATATGAAAAATGGAAACTCCAGGCCTCATTAGGTGGATCTACATGATTAGATGCATACAGGAACTCTCCTGGATAGCATGGGATTCGCGAGACTAAAGCAGATGTAATTGCTAGAAGATGATTCTCTATTGATTTGGGCTAACCCTAGAAGGGTAGCTATATAGGTACCATACATGGGCCACATGGGCCTAGCCTCATGGGCCTAATACATTCACATTCCAACACCCCCCGCAGTCTGAACTACCGGCGCAGCGGAGTTCCAGGCTGAACAAGAAAGAAAACAAGTGCACAACACACACAGGACCCCCCGCAGCCACAACTAGCCACTGGAGACGTTGAGGCTGGAGCGGAACTCGGAGAAGGTCGAGCAAGGAAGGCCTTTGGTGAAGATGTCCGCAAACTGGGAGGTGGTCGGGACGTGAAGTACCCGGACGTCGCCGATGGCCACACGGTCGCGGACGAAGTGCAGATCGATCTCCACATGCTTGGTCCGCTGGTGCTGCACGGGGTTAGTGGAGAGGTAGACCGCGCTGACGTTGTCGCAGTAGACGAGCGTGCTCCTGGCGAGGGGGCGGTGAAGCTCGGCCAGGAGCTGGCGGAGCCAAGCGGCCTCGGCCACGCCGTTGGCAACGGCACGGTACTCCGCCTCGGCACTGGAGCGTGAGACCACCGGCTGGCGCTTGGACGACCAAGAGACAAGGTTGCCCCCGAGGAAGACAGCGTAGCCGGAGGTGGACCGGCGGGTGTCCGGGCAGCCCGCCCAGTCAGCGTCGGTGTAGACAACCAGCTCGGCAGTGGAGGACCGACCGAGGAGCAGCCCGTAGCCAAGGGTGCCACGGAGGTACCGGAGAAGCCGCTTCATAGCAGCCAGGTGGGGCTCCCGCGGAGCATGCATGTAGAGGCAGAGCTGCTGGACGGCATAAGTGATGTCCGGCCGTGTGAAGGTGAGGTACTGGAGCGCGCCAGCAAGACTCCGGTAGGCGGTGGAGTCCGCTGGCCCAAGCATCGGACCCCCAGCCTCTGATAGCTTGCCCTGGGTGTCAACCGGGGTATAGCAGGACTGGCAGACGGTCATCCCTGCTCGCTCCAGAATGTCACAAGTGAACTGCCGCTGGTGGAGGAACAGGCCTGAAGGTCGGGGCTCAACAGTGACGCCGAGGAAGTGGTGGAGCACCCCAAGATCCTTCATAGCAAATTCCTTCTGGAGAGGCAATGATGCGGTGGAGCAGAGACTCACTGGAGGCGGTGAGAACAATGTCATCCACATAGAGGAGCAGGTAAGCAGTCTCACCCCCATAGTGGTATATGAACAAGGAGGTGTCAGACTTGGCCTCCGTGAACCCAAGAGTCTGCAGGAAGGTAGCGAATCGAGAGTACCAAGCCCGGGGTGCCTGCTTGAGCCCGTAGAGAGATTTGTTGAGCCGGCAGACGAAGTCAGGACGAGAAGCATCCACGAAACCGGCCGGCTGACTGTAGTAGACCGTCTCAGTCAGAGTGCCATGGAGGAAGGCATTCTTGACATCCAGCTGATGTACAGGCCAGGAGCGCTCGAGAGCCAAGGAGAGGACGGTGCGGACTGTAGCTGGCTTCACCACGGGACTGAAGGTCTCAGCATAGTCAATGCCGGGCCGCTGAGTGAAGCCGCGGAGGACCCAGCGAGCCTTGTAGCGCTCCAAGGAACCATCAGCACGCCTCTTGTGCGTCCAGATCCATTTGCCGGTGACAATGTTGGAGCCCGGCGGACGGGGCACTAGGTCCTACGTCTGGTTGGCGAGGAGGGCCGCGTACTCCTCGTCCATCGCGCGGCGCCAGTGAGGATCCGCCAAGGCCGCGCGGACGGAAGAGGGTACCGGAGAGATCCCCGGCTCGCAGGCGGCGGCGGTGAGGGCCTGCGGGCGAGACGCCTGCCTTGTCACCATCGGGTGAGTGTGACGAGGGTCCCGGTGAAGAAGAGGCGGGTGGTACACCGGCGGGTCGGCGTGAGAGCGCGGCGAGGCCGGCGGAGCATGCACCGGCGACGACGGCGCTGGTGACGAAAGCGGCGGAGCCGGCTCACGCCGGCGCTCGTAGACGATGCCGAAGCGTCCGGGAGGAGGTGAGGGCGGACTCGTCTCCCGCCGGCGCTGGTAGACGAGGCCGAAGCGCCCGGGAGGAGGTGGGGTCGGTGCGCTCGGTCCCGCGATCGGAACGGCCGCATCTGGCACAACGAGAGGCAGCGAAGCCACAGGGAGCGAGGGTGGGAGCTCCGGGGCTGCCTCGGCCGTGTCAGGTACCGGAGGAAGGTTCTGGTGCGAGTCCGGCAGGGGCGAGGCGGGACCACCAGGAGAGGGCGCCGGAGCAGTACCTGCAGGGTAGAGGGAGAAGGGTGGCAGAATTACCGGGTCAGTGGGAAAGAAGGAAGCCTCCGCAGGGTCAGCGGGAGGTGTGGGTGGAGAGGTGGTGGAGTAAGGGAATGCCGACTCATCAAACACGACATGGCGAGAGATGAGGACACGGCGAGAGGTAAGGTCAAAGCATCGGTAACCCTTGTGATCCGGAGAGTATCCGAGAAAGACACAGAGGGTCGACCGGGGAGCCATCTTATGGGGAGCGGTGGCGGCGGTGTTAGGGTAACACGCACACCCGAAGACTCGAAGGTGGTCGTACCGAGGAGGGGTACCGAATAGAGCGTGGTGAGGCGTGGGAGCTGGGCAGGCAGTAGAAGGAAGTCGGTTAAGGAGATAGGTGGAGGTGTGTAGACACTCAGCCCAGAAGCGAGCGGGTAGAGATGCCTGGAGCAGAAGGGTGCGCATGATGTCATTGGTTGTGCGGATCATGCGCTCTGCATTGCCGTTTTGAGAGGAGGTATATGGACAAGACATGCGCAGGTGGACACCGGAAGAAAGGAAGAAGGCACGTGAGGTTGAGTTATCGAACTCACGGCCATTGTCGCACTGGACAGCCTCTGGTGAGGCCGAACTGAGTGGAAACCCAAGCAAAGAGGTGGCTAAGAGTGGGGAACGCCTCGGACTTGGCACGCAGGGGAAAAGTCCAGGAATAATGAGAGAAATCATCGACCACCACCAAGTAGTACTTATAGCCAGACATGCTGAGAACAGGAGAAGTCCACAAGTCGCAATGAATAAGATCAAATGCACGAGTGGCATGTGAGGAAGAGGACTGAAAGGGAAGGCGAACGTGACGGCCCAGCTGGCACGCATGACACAAGTGATCATCGTGAGGCCGAGAGCACCGAATGTCGGAACTACGACTGAGCTGCATCTGGGCATCCCGGCCAGGATGGCCGAGGCGACGGTGCCAAGTGGTGGAGGAAGGAGTGGCGGCGAAAGCGGCTGAGGAAGGCGAAGAAGGTGAAACAGACGCCGAGGAAGGCGAAGAAGGTGAAACAGACGCCGGAAACCGAAGGGTGTAGAGAGGCCCGGTGCTGTTACATCGGAGCAGAGGAACCTGGGAGGCCAAATCCCGCACGGTGAGGCCAGAGGGGTCAAACTCAACCGAACAAGAGTTGTCAGTGGTGAAACGGCGAATAGAGAGAAGGTTGTGAACCATGCCGGGAGCCACAAGAACATCAGGGATATGAAAGGAGCCGTGGGAACTGGCAGTGCCCACGGAGGAGACAGGGATGCAGGTGCCATTGGCGACCATGATGGAAGAGAGACATGAAGGGTGGGGAGGACGGAGAGAAGAAAGGAGACTCGCATCGGGCGTGGTGTGGAAAGTGGCGCCCGAGTCGGCGATCCAATCAGGACTGGCTGATCGCAGCCCTGTGGCAGGAGGAACTGCGGGCGAAGGGCTGGCGGTGGTGCTGAAGGAGTAGGCCAAGGCGCCTGGGACCCCGCGCCCGTGGCCGCGCTTGGACCTCTGACGGCGGCGCTGGGTCGGCGGCCTTGCGGCGGCGACTTAGGCGCCGGGAACTGGAAGCGGAAAGGCAGGGCCGCGACGGTGGCGGGCCGTGGGAGACCGGCGCCGGGGAGGTGGACGGCGTCGGCGGGCTGCTCGGTAGCAGCAGCAGCGGTCGAACCGAGGGCCGCGCCCGCGCCCGCAGCAGCAGCACCGAAATCAGCGGCAGGGGGCGGCGGCCGGACTCCAGGTGGCGGGCGAGCAGCAGCAGGCGGCGGGCGGAGACCTGGCGGCGGTGGAGGAGTGGCAGCCGCCAGAGGTCCATCCCCGGCCACCCCGAAGTAGGAGACGAAGCTCTCGCAGCCGTAGTCCCGGAAGTCGCACGGCACGCGGAGGTCGGTGAAGAAGGGGTCGAGTGCCGGGCAGTGCGCGTAGGCGGAGGAGGGGGCGCCGCGGTCGCTGCAGGTCCGGCAGCGGCGGCCCGGGAGCTTCACGCGGCAGGCGCAGCACGCCAGATGCCCCACCGCGCACTGGTAGATGGGAGGCGTCAGTACGCCAGAACACAGCGAGCAGTGGAGCTTGCCCTTGTCCACCTGAACCGCGGGAGCAGCAGGAGGAGGCAGATGGGGCCCGGCGCCGCTGGAATCCACTCCGGGCGGCAGCAGGACGACAGGGGCGGCAGCGGCGGGCAGGTCAAAGGCTGGCGCGGCGCGGCTGCCCATCGGCGTCGGGCGGCTCGGGAACGTGCGCCAGTTCGGCCTGCGTGAGCTGCAGGCGGCCACGGACGTGACGGTGGTCGTGAAGCGGCTCAAGGACCCCAGCGCGTCGGGCGAGGCCCAGTTCCGCACGGGGCCAGCGGGCGCGTCGGGCGAGGCCCAGTTCCGCACGGGGCTAGTTGGAGGGGGCGGATGGAGCGGGTGGGGGGCGTCGCGCCCTGCTGTAGCAGCGCCCGCCCCATGACCGGCGCCCGCCCCAGCAAGAGCTTCCGCGCCCGCACCAGCCGAGTCGCTGGGGAAGAGGACGGCTGTGGGAGGGGGATGGGGGTCGGCAGCAGCGGCACGCGCCCAGGAAGTGGAGGGAAGGGGAGGGAAGACATGGAAGTAGGAAGGGGAGGGAGGAGGGGGCCGGCCGGCCATGGAGGCGGCAGCGGCGGCGCCAGCCCAGAGGGGTGGCGGCTGGGGGATGGAGGAGAGGAAGAACTCAGCTTGATACCATGCTAGAAGATGATTCTCTATTGATTTGGGCTAACCCTAGAAGGGTAGCTATATAGGTACCATACATGGGCCACATGGGCCTAGCCTCATGGGCCTAATACATTCACATTCCAACAGTAATGAGCCCTAGTTCGTTAGGGGTAAACATCACCAGGAAGATAGCTTGGTGGAGTTGGCTTGGAGGGAGACTAGATTTTTTGGGAGATTTCGATTGATTCTTCTTCATTGATTAATTAAAAAGAGAGGTATTCATGTGCATTATATAAAGCCAGTATTACAACCCCTAATCTAATCCAACTTCTTTCTGTATATCTTTCTTTTATTTTACTCTTACCCTGCTATTTTCTCACAGTTTCTTAGAGTATGGTGTGACCTCACTTCACCTCACTCATAAGTACCCTAGGCATAGGAGGTGGGTGGATTGCCATGCCTCACTTGTACAACCTGCATTCTAATGGAAGTTGGTTGTCTCACTATTTTTTTTTACATGTGCCCAAGCTATCCAATGCATGAGAGACATCTTGGTTTTCTGGACACCCCCCCCTCTCCTCTACATCACTCATGCTGCACCGCATCGCTTATAGAGTGTTTATATAATTGCTTTATAGACATTCCTTTAGAGACCAGATTTTCTTTTTCAAGTTGTTATTGGGTACACCATAGTTTTTTCTTAGCCTTTGCATCTTTGGTTCCATATTGATATAATGACATTGATCTAGTCTTCCGTTGTGAGACTCTCCAATGATACTTTGGTAAATCACAAGTATATGAGTTGGCTAGATACAACTATGATCGAAATCGCTGCTGGATCACTGGATAGCGCCGCCGTCAACACAGCAACAAGCCAAAAACGAAGCCAGCCCCCTTCTACACGGCTCCTTCTTTTACAGATACACGGTCACCCTGGCCTCACCTGTGAACACACGCACACCCACTTTTCACACGGCCCATCTCCTAGGCAGACCTGGCCTGGTCTTTTGCCGCTTTGCCGCCTTCCTTGATTCTCCTGGTACACCCGTAGTAGAGTTGCTGACATCCGTGTTTTCTTTCATTCCTGATTCATATCAAGCTAATCATGTGCTGCTTGTTTTGAATCGACATGGAATGCTCCTGTGAATTTCATTTACTTTTATGATTTTTTGTTTTACCATTTGTTCAAAAAAAAATTGCTACATACGTTTTGACAGATTCTCCTCCTTGGTGATAAACTGAAAGATGCACTAAATGAGCTTGAAAAGGTCTGCCTCAGTTCAACTACAGCCCTCCCTTTCAGGTAAAACAATGTGTCATCTTGAATCATGGTATTTTTTAATCATCTAGTCTGTTTTTTCCTCGTCTGATTAAAAACAAGGTTTTGTTGATTTGAGTAGTTTAAGTTAATTCGTTTCTTGGTGCAGGTTGAGAGGTAGGCTGCTAGAAGAGTATGACCAAAACCAGGTATCAACCATTTCCTCTTGCTATGAGGAGGCTTTGAGAAGAGATCCTACATGTAGCTACTCCATGGAGAGGCTAATCAAAATGCATAGAAAAGGTTTGGGCTTAACACCTTTTCTTCCAGATTCTTCTACTGTTTAATCACAGTACTACTTGGATAGATGAATTATTCTTCCTTATAACTGTGTTAAACTCTTTGCTGGTATGATTGGCTATCTGAGATCATGTATAGACTTTTGGTGCATAGAATATCCACAGGTTTTCACTTCACTAAACTGAGGCTTCCTTGGTAAAGGCATTTGAAATATTCCACTTTCAACTAACCTATTTTTTAACTAATGCTTGTTATTTTGTTAGTCCTAATCACCTGATCATAAATATCATTCAAGGATTACTGACATTAAAAACTTGGACAATCAATTCATAAAACCCTAGGTAGGTTGACAGCATAAGATTAGTATTAGTAGACCTTCATGAAAGGTACTTTCACATTGTGTAATACTTCATTTATATTTTTCGTATTAGAAATTGCTAGTCGACAGTCTAAGGCCCTGTCCTATTTTATTCAAAGTGGGACAGAATAAAATATTAGTTTGGCCGCAGTTTTCGCACGTGCCTCCATAAGCTAGAGCAGCCTACAGCTACTCCTAGTCAAAAGGGTGTTAGGCTGCTGCAGTTCAGATATGGAAGAATCAACTAGAGCTTATATATTTTTCCTCACGCCAAAACATTGACTTCATGGTTTCGATGTTCCTACTATTTTCCATGGTGCAAAAATATCTGAACATCAATTTAGGTTGTGGTGATTTGAAGAATTTTGCGCTAAGCAAATGTTTGTATTCGTCACTTTTTCTTCTGTTGGTTGCCCCTGGATCACCATCCAACTATTTGAGGCAATAGCTTTACTTTTAGACTTGTCAATGGACTGCTTATCTGGGAAATGACGTATTTTGCTAAGCAATGTTTGCCTTCGCCTTTTTTTTGTATTGGTTACCCCCAGGATATTATAATGCCATCCAACTACTCGAGGCAATAGCTTTACATTTAGATTCCGTCAATGGAAAACCCTGCATCTGGGAAGAGCTTGCATCATGTTTCCTTCGGCTTTTTTCTGACAATACTGCTGACTATGAGGATTGCATATCATGTACTAATACCCATGGAGATGAAGCATTGGAGGTTTCCAGTAAATTGTCTTCAGTCTTTTTTGAGCGGTTTACCAGAGAATCATGGAAGGCCCGATGCAGATGGTGGGCACACCATCATTTCAGCCAAAATGCTTATACATCAGAAACTCGATCAGGTAGCTGCTCATTCATTCATATTACTGGCATAAAATGACATAATGTCCTACTTTAATTAAGATTAGTTAGGCCAGTAAGTGTCATCCATATTGACTCTAATTTATTCCATATTATACTATGTGAGACTGGGAATATTTTTTTGGTTGATCTAGGGTTACTGTTTTTATGAAAATGATGGGTATCTGTATGCAGAACCCTGCAGCATATTGTTTAGTATTGGATCACTGATAAGCCAATTTGATTCAATTCTTCTTTACGGTGTACTGGTGTGAAAAGGTTTTCTCTGGTATTCCATGTTCCTGTGACAACTTGTTCCTTTGCTGTACATAATGATAACCTTATCGGTGAGGTTTGTGAGCATGTCAGCGACACAAGATATGTTGGGGCTACACCCAAATTGGATTACTGTCCCAAAATCTAGTGTTACTGGATTGCTGTCCCAAAACGTTGATAGTAAATATATGTAGTGGTATGGTGATTCCTTGGAGAACATAATGACATTATGGTGTGGAATTAGAATTATCAGGCACATATTCCCCTTAGCATGCTATATTCAGATGTGTGCGATGGGATCACGGCTAAAAACAGTTGTGTGTTTTTACAGGTGATTGCAAGCTCCTGGCTGCTAAGGCAGCTTGTGCTGCTCATTTGTTTGGACCAGAATTCCCATATGTCAAAGCAGTTGGGAGCTATATTGCAAAGCAAGAAGCTCTGGATGAAATCAGTGTCCTAGTCAGAAATAAGCAGAACTCTGTCAGGCTATTAGAAACTTTGGAGAAACTAACATCATGATCCGACATTACACCATTGCTTGGTGTTGGTAATTAGCATAATGTTGACAATGTTTTGTAGACCCCCCCCCCCCCCCCCCCCCCCCCCCCCCCCCCTCAGGAGGCAAAATTTTGTAGGATCAATAGCATGCCACCAATGTAGTGTTGTAGGCAGAATCTCGGCGCTGGTGATGCCATATGTTGTGTGTGTGTGTCGCAGCAAAAACAGCAAAGACATCAGAAACTTGAGAAATAGAAGCCATCTAGTTTTTTGCTCCCTTGCTTTTTGCGAAATGTAAATACAAGGGCGAGAAGGATCCTGAAATCTACTTTCGCTATACTTAGCGTGCCGCACTGAAGCTGCACTGAGGCTGAGGGCCTGTTTGGCAACTTTACAAATGAAATTTTAAGCACCTGTATGCAATCCCTTGTAACTGTTCCTCTTGTAGTTTGCTGTTTGGATAAAAACAAAGTGCACTGCAGCCCAGCCTTGTGAATTAAGATGGACAACAATTATAAATAATCATCTCTAGAGAGTTAGATATAGAGAGAAATGAAGAACAATGCAAGGATAGTGTAATTATCCTCCTTGGTCTGCCTGAGATACCCAGATCGTAGTCTTTTGCAACTTGTTGAACCTCCTGATTGTTGTTTGGGAAAAACTGGTATGGAAAGAAAAAACAAACAAGAGAAAAACACAGAGCAAGGCAGTGCCGGCTGCTGATGGACGTGCCAACCTGCTCGCCGGTCTCACCATACCGTAAGGGCTCGACATCAGTCATGACAAATCTTGCAATAGATCATCGCTCCTGACGTGGACTAAGCGCTGCCGCAATCAAGGCTGTAATTGCATAGGTGGTGTGAATTGAGGGATTTGTGTGAACTGAGTGGAGGGGAGGAAGAACTGGGTTCCCAACTTCCCATAATTGTGATTCTATCATGGAACGACAAAAGGAACACAAGGCAAACACATATTAAGATGGCAACCAGACGAAGGTAGAGCATAGGAATGGGTAATATAGGTTCAGACAGGACCAGACATTCCTCAACTTTCATAGCTCAACTTCTCCAGACAGGAACTCACAGGCACAGCTCGCCGATGTGTATGACAACTTGACAAGCTCATCTAAGGCTTCTACTGAGTACTCACTAGGAGTATAATCAAATCCCTCATCGACAAGTTCAAGAATCCGGTAGCCACAGCCCACGTCACCCATCTGACAAAATTGTGTATGCACGGCACATCAAGCGACGCCTCCTCTAGTTCGCGGCCTCCTCCAGCCCAGGCATGTTGTTGACTCCGCAGCCGGGGCATGTGTACCGACGCTTCAGCTCCTCTGCAAGTGAAGCGTGCACCTTCTCCAGTTCAGCTGTCCGCGTGTTCCAAGTTAAAGAAAGCTTCGCCGAAAGCATGGGGAAATGTGAATAGAAATGCATAGAAACAGATAGCTCTGTACATAAATTTCAGGATATTCGCTGAGCTCCTGCAGCTGCTTTGTCTCTCCCATAACAGCCTCCATAAGAGCTCTATTTGCTTGGACATCGGCCAGCTCCTGACGGACCTGCAAACAAAACAACAAAATCATTGGTTTTGTTGAACTGGCAGGACACTGACGAGGGAGAGACTGAAGGTTAATATGGATTATTAAAAATAGATGACACCGCAGTTGAAACCACACACATCCTCTGCCTGCACGTCAGCCATGACCCTTGACACTGTGTCACCTACTAATGTTTGTAATGCTGAACAGCCTTTGGCGAACACATGTACTGATGTACAGCTCGACAGCTAATAAATTTGCCTTCAGATGCATTAACCAGACAGTAACAAGCATTATGCATCGTCATCATGTTTCTCACTTTCCTGATTGATGAACTACAACAACTTAGTATTAAACTATTAATATGCATTAGACAGTTTAATGGTTCGCATACTGTCTATACTTAGTAAATACAGAGCATGTCAGCTGTCATTCAAATATCACGTAATTCACAGCCACAGATTTTCATCAGGATGGTCTTATGAACAGAAAAATGAGAAGATGTTGGAAGATCTCTGCTTAATCAGTTAACATTGTGCAGATAAATATAATACAATGCTTTGGGAACAGCACACCTTATCATGATCAAGCAGATCTTTTTTATACTCTTCTTCCAAGAGCTGCATCTCAGCTTCAATGTTGCTCACCTTATCTGCCAAATCTTTCAAACTGCCTTCTGAGTCCACATTTTTACTCTCGTCTCTGACATGTTGGCCTACAAAGGGGACATCTCAGATAGTGTAAGGGAATGAAGTGCACAAATTGAGCCATACGTTAATTGCAAACTGTCAAAGAGAAGGAAACGAGCAGTATCACTCAACATATCGTAACATCAATACATTTGACTACTGGAGAGGACAAAGTATGTTTAGACTAACTATGAAAGACATACTAAAGAAACGAGATGAGAAATCAACAGACAAACAGTTTTACAAAATTTAACAACACAAATTAGATCCATAAATCCAAAGCCAACACTAAACTGGGTTATCTTGAAGTTCCTCTCTGCTATTAAATAATCACATATTTTGCTTACAGTAATAAATGAGCAATTATCAGCTGTCACCTTGCAATGCACAAAAACTCTAAAACATAACGTACACAATCAGATTCAACAATTTGACATAATTTAATATTGCAAACTTATGGGGGAAAATTCAAGCAGAGTGTAGCGTGCAATTCTTAAGAGTTCCAATCATCAATCATTTAGATTCTGTAAAAGGAAAGAAGCAATAAACAAGAAATGACTAGAAGAACACATATTCAATGGAACCCCTTGCACGATTCAGGAACAGAAAGTGGTATGTTGCATTCTGATTTTCACTACTTACCTTCTGTAGACGGCTCACAGTGATTGTGCTCTGCTAATTCTAGAGAGACCATCTGTTGAAATTTCCTGTAGAAGAGGAATATTATTTCTCTGGATAATGAACAAGATAGTACTACTTTTCAATAATTAACATGATAGTAACAAAATTCAAACTTACAAAAACAAGTTTTAGCCAGCAAGGAAATGCCAAATTCATGCAAATTGAAAACAGTAAAAGTAGGATGTAATAAGAATCTTAAAGTGCCCTCTTAGTGCAATGTCATGATTCATGCGAGCACCTCTGGTACATGTTTCATATGAAAAGTGTCACCACTGTGCTCCCTTGTACCTCACATTCTCAAGTATTTTGAGAATACCCAAACAATACATCATATCCCTAGAGGTAATTACTGCCAACACCACTAAAGGCAAAGCCAAAAAGGAGATGCAACATCAGTTATAGTTTGAGTTATGAATTATGATTGCATCAAACAGCAAAAGAAATCATCACAGACAAAACACAACATTCTATACCTTATCTTTGCGTTCATCTCATACATCTTGCTAATGAACTCCTCTCTGCAGCAGTGAGGGAAAGTATAAGCATGACCAGCAGCGAGAAACAAAATTATTGTACAGAACAATACATATGGGACATTTTGTAGAGCAACAAGGCATTAGATAGAGTTCATATTACTCACCTCTCACTGTCTCCCTTGCTCTTTTGGAGCAAATTCGTCAAGCGCCAACAGCACATCCATTCCGATTCGAACCATACACCAGAATGAACATAAGTTAATTAATACTAAAGCAACAAAGAGCCCAAATTCGCTGCGAAATGCGGAACTCACTTTGAGCGCGTCCAGATCAGTGCCGGACTTCGAGATCTCCTCCTGGAGATGCGAGATCGTCGCCTAAACGCACCAAAGTAACTCGGATCACGAAAATTGGCCATAGCAAGCGCGACAATTCATAAATTTCAGGGCGAGACGAGGAGAAACCTCTAGCGCAAGGATGGAGTCGGCGGCGATCGCGGCTTGCACCTGGCTCCCGCGGAGGTCCTGCTCCGCAGCCTCCCGCGCGCGCTTCGCGGCGTCGAGCTCCGCCGCGGCCGCGTCTGCCGCGGCGCGCGCATTGGCGAGGCGCCGCCTGAGGTCGGACACCCTGCGCTCTGCGCGCACGCCAAGCGAGAAACGGAGCGTCCGATCAGCCGCGAACGCGCGAATAACCTAGTGGCGTGCGCGCTCGGCGCGGGAGGGGTTGGGTGCTTACCGCCGTGGGACTTCTCGTGGGCGAAGTCGCGGATGATGGAGAGGAGCTGCTTCCGGGTGTCGCCGCCCGACGCCGACGCGGCTGCAGCCATCGGTTCCGGGGAAGCGGTCCGTGGAAGGCCCTTCTCGAAGCTTCTGGAGATCGGTCAGGTCGAGAAGGGGTTTGGAGGTTTTGGGGGTTTTTTTTTCCCGCCTTCCGATTTGGGGGAGGGATGGTCGATGAAGAGGGGAATGGAATGGGCTTTTAGTGCGCTCTTGGACTGGAGGCCTAAATAAATGATTACTTCCACCACTTGACGACGTCAGAGGGGCAAAACATTTTCGGTAATCCTCTGAACCGGGCCGGCCGTCCGCCCGGACGGTCAGTTGCTGCGACGCCAGCCATGCTCGTTCGTTTCTTAAAAACAACTACTCATCCATTAATTTTTATCCACTCGTTTCTCTTCCTATCACTCTTATCCGCTCGCCTGCTGCCTCCGAGCTCACGGCCGCCGGCCCTCCGAGGTGCAGCGCGTGGCCGCCTCTGACTCTAGGGGGCACTGCTCGCTGCAGGCCCTGCCAGCGCGACGCGCTGCTACCCTCTCCATGTCACACGGTCGTGGCCTCCTCGTCGCTCGTGCGACCGATGCCTCCCTTCCACGACGTGCAGCCACTGCCGCCAGGCCCGCCGCCTACAAGCATCGTCGGCTCACTGCCTCTGGTGAACACCATACACCAACGAGCCTTCATTCTGCTGAGCAGCAAGGAGACGTTGCGTTGAGCATTTTGCAAGAGTATGTTTCAGATATTTCAGAGGTATGTTACAAGTGTTTCATATAGATGTTGCAAAAATAGATCATGATGTTGCACATTTTGCAATTGTTGTACACATATGTTGCAAGTGTTTGTTCTAAATGTTTCATCTGCTTTTTCAGACTTATGTTGCAATTGTGCTTATTTGTATGTTGTATATGTTTCACACATACTTTGCAAGATTATGTTCGAAATGTTTCAGCTGTTTCGGTCTTTATGTTGCAATAAGTGTTGTCCTATTGCAAGTTGTAAGTATTTTATCTAGATGTTGCATATGTTTCACATACATGTTGCAAGTATATGTTCTAAATGTTTCATCTGTTTCAGACTTATGTTGTATTCAAGTCTTTCATGTTGCAGGTGTTTCGTGTTTGAGAGTTATGTTTAGAGAGGGGGCAGGACACGGGCGCCAAGTGATGAGGACACGCCTACTATGCCTAAAATAATTTTTACCCAATCTTTCACGGTACACGAAATATAGAAACCTTTCAATTTATCAATCGGCGAGCGGAAACAATTTCTTCTCTCAGCTCAGGTAATCAGCAGGTAACAAATATATTTGCTCTTGACAGTATTTAGTGCATAAGCGTTGGTCAGACCAATCACAGGTCACAACTAATGAACTGGAGCAAGTCACCGAAGGAACCAGGTAGCAACAATATACGTCAATTGCCAAATTCAACAGGAAGATAGGACAATACTCGTGGTCTCCCTCTAAACAGAGTTAGATTAAAATATTTGGCAACCAGTGACAGTAGTGGCAACCTCACGGCAACGACAGATCAGATCAATTGATACTTAGGTAATAATTAATTCAGATGCCACAATAGTATGCCCAAAATCTGATCAACGAACCAATCCGAAAGGTAGCAGTATAAAATAGAGTTCTCGACTTACAAAAAATCTGGAATAGATGCAATCCGAGCAACAGCGACGTTCTTCCACCCGTGCTTCCGAAGAACACGATCAGAAGATGGGGAACTCCACGAATTCCAAGCGACGCACTCAAGCCGTAGGAGCCTAATCACGCACTCCACACAGATCAACAAGAATCCGAAAGATAATCTTCAAGATGAAGAATCTAATGGGATCACCATAGGGTTTCTCGAGCGACGGCTCGACGGGGAATAAACTCCACAATAAAATTCTAATCTGCCGATACACGGCCGACTCCTGGCCAATATAACGCACGCAGGCGCTGGACCCAACTGGACTCGACCAAACCTCACATCTGACTCAGACTCCAATACGTGATGGACTTAAGGAAATAAATAAACTATGTATACTCAACTATGCTAACAAAACTCGTGTGTACATGCTCTAATATATGGAAATAAATATAATATTATAACCAGGATGTAATCACGTCAGGTTTCCTTTATGAACTGCTTGCCTCCTCAAATTAGCACATCTTTCTTTAGCAATGTTGCAACGATAAAAATAATACTTGAGGATAAACCGGTACTACTGAATTTCCCTTGATTCATGTTGTATTTCTCATCAAAAGGAATAGCTCCAAATTGAGAGCCAAATGATTTCAAAGAGTTATGAGCTATCATATTTGAAACAGCACAAGAATTTCTCGCAGGTATATTTTGAGGAGCCATGGACTCATCACCAAGGGAAGGGGCGTGGCGAGCCGAGGGCCAGCGGATGGGGCGCGTAGCGCACCTAGGGTCCTGCGGACGAGGCATGCTCGTCCTCATCCCGGCTTCCGGGTCCTACCAGCGTGGAGAGAGAGGAGGGGGTCAGGGGGAAGGAGCGGCAGACGCGGGGTAGAGCGAGACAGACGTGGGCAGGGTACGCGTGCGTGGCGGGACGAGGCAGACAGGGAAGGACTACAGTGATACGGTGGGCGTGCGGCGCGTTTTTGCTAGGCCATTTGGTACCATCTGATGGAATCCTATCCCATCGGACGTCCAGGCGCCAGCAATTCCCAACACATTTTAGATGGGCCTTGAGTTGTCAACACGTATGCACCCTAAGGATGAATGAGAGCATTTGGCACTGGCTGTAAGAGTATAAAATAGGGAGGCCCCTTCAGCCTGATGTATTGCGACTTGTGACCCAGTAACAGTTTGAGAGGTGGGACCGTGGGAGGCAGGCGAGAGAGGAGAATTTTGAGCTTCGACCCAAACCGAGAGAAGAATTTTGAGCGAAAAACTCATTTTCGCCTATAAATAACCACCTTGTATCTTCAACCCTTAAAATCGTTTAAGTTACCTCTGCCCGATTAAAAATGGTTTTCTAAACGGTTTCGTTATTTTCAAATTCAAACTAATATAAATTTGTTAAACACCTCATAAGATTTTTAAACCGCGAAAAGTTATCTCTAGCTTCTAAAATTCTGAGGAAAACCCTAGAGATAGTTGGAACATAAGAAACCTAAACAAAATATTTATAGCTTACCAAAAATGTATGTATAAGCTTCCAGGAATTGGATTTAGCTCAATAAAAATAGGAATATATCCAAAAAAACGAAGAAAATCCAAAATGTCTACCCCACAATTCCATATTGTAAGTCGTTCAGGTACATAACTTTTGCTATGCACCTACATATATATCATGTCTAGTAAAAGCTATATATCTAAAATGCGAGGACCTACATTTTTGGAACAGAGGAAGTAATAAATGCCTTAGTGGTTTTCATAATAAAACTATGATGTAAAACATCATGAATGCAAGAAAATACATTTATAAGATTCCACAAATTAGATTTAGCTATATAAAAAATTTAGAAAAAAAATGTATAAAAAATAGAAAACTCCCAAAGTATTCTAATCAATGTCTTAACATATTTTTAAAACATAAAATGCAACTAGCATGAATGCATTCAACATGAATGCAACAGATTTAGGCCTAGTCAGGGGCAGAGCTATGTATCAGTAGGGGATGCGAACGCACCCACACGAAAATGAAAATACAGTGGTAGTAATCAAATTTTTGCCATATTTGCACTCTATGATAAAAATCTATACACACACAACACAATCACACTCCTTTCAACTTTTCTCTAGCTCCGCCCCTAGACCTAGTTGAGGTTTCTAATTTATACAATATAAAGAAATAAAAAATTTGTAGCTCTTTTAGGAGCTATAAACAAATATCTCATTGAACATTTCCAATTATACAATATGAAGAAATTAAAACCATATAAGAGAATAAACTAAAAATATCATAGAGCATATAAAAAATCATGAAACAATTGACATGTACTAAAAATGGTCTTTCAAGAACAATAACTTTCACCAATAGGGCAAAGTCATAATCTAACATAGAATGGTGAACACTTCCTACCGAAACAAGCAAACTACAGCTCCAAATAGAACATTTTGAAAATCTTGGGCCGATTGAATTGTACTAAGGAAAATTCCTACCTGAACAATCAGCGTATAGGTAAAATATCATAGAATATTTTGGAAACTCATATAATAATTTATTAATTGTAGTGCCAAAAAAAACTGTTAGAAGAACAGTCCAAAATATAACATGGGACAATAGATTTTCATTCGGTAGCTGTATACGATATGATAGGCCGTACGTGCGTGTCACGAGGCGAACATATTGGGAGTCGGCGGCGCCTGACTCGCACTAACGCCTTTTGTTGGAGAAAGCTATTGCTCACCTGTCAATGGCCTGTTCTGCCGCTCATCCCCTATTAGTTGCCGACAAGCAACGTTAATTCAGCATTCCAGCAAAGGATCAGTGACCCTGGAAGTGAAAAACGTGTGTTGTGCAAGAAACGAGTAAGAGAGACTGAGATGTACTGTAGTAGGTGCTGGGTGAAAAGTTCAAGTCAAGTTATACAATTCACACAATCATCAAAAACATTTCAGACAAAACAAAGTTGTGTGCAAAGTCGTATTCATTCCATGATCGTACTTTACATGTCAGAAGTGGTATTTATAGGACCCTAGTCTTCGTACTTTACATAAAATAACCATTTTACCCCTGACTAAAATATTTACAACCCTTCTCTTATGCAAGGGCGAAGTAGTCATTTCTCCCTGATTCGGTCTTCTTTTTTCACGTTCAATCTTCTCTTCTTCAGCGAACTTGTCCTTTTTAGATTTGGTCATTTCTTGTTCTTCATCTACTTCGCTATCCAGCGAAGTTGATTTCTTGCCTACGAAGCCAATAAGCGAAGTTGATGCTCTTGACAGCGAAGCTAAAATCTTGTCTTCGCATTTACTCTTGATGTTCACTTTCATCCTCATTCTTCTGGCGAAGCCTAATTCTGCGCGACGAAGTCAAAATACATCCTTTGATATATTTTTACTATCAATCACCTTCATTCTTTTTGGCGAAGTCGAATCCTGTGCGACGAAGTCAAAATACATCCTTCATCATGCTTTTACCTGTAAGTGAATTTCATTATGATACTTCTATATTTTTGCATTCCAAAGTTCTGGCTTGAGTTTTTTGGACAGAGTTAATATTCCCAACAGTAGCCCCTCGCGAATGAAGGCCTACTCCAAAGGTCTGAGATTCGTGAATTTTTGAATTTTTAAAGCGAAGTCACAAAAAACGCCGTCCTGAACTTTGGAGTTGGCCGTTTATGACCATTATGTTATGAACAGTGTTTTTAACGGTTATTTTCCGAAGACGCCTATATATACTACGCGGTATCCTGCCCTTTTGGGTGCGTGACCGAAGACGGTGAGGTGCTGCTGAAATTTTTGTTACCGCGAAGTCAATTTTTTTCAAAGGTCACTTTGTTCCTTTGTTTCTCTTTGCCGCGAAGGTAATTTTTCTATTGTTGTATTTGAGGTTGATGATATTTAGTTTTTGTTGTATTTGATACTTTGTATGTTTATTTTTGTTGTTTTTTGTATTCTTGTATTTAGATGTCAGACATAGAGAAGAACGCTTCTGAAAATTCACCAGTTGAATCTTAGCAATCTATTTCTGATGAGGATTTATCTAATGTTTCTGCGTCGGAGTCAGAACTTGTTGGTGATGATACGAAGTCTCTGAACTTTGGCATGTCTTTATTTGATGAGTCTGAATTGCAGTGGATGGTTAAAAATAGAATGCTGGAAATGGCGGATGTTAGGTTGCCTCCGCAAAATGAGACAGTTCCTAGGCCAGAACCTGATGAATGTGTTGTGTTTCGTGATCATTTTACAGCTGGTCTTCGTATGCTATGCCAAGATTTTATTGAAGAAATTCTGAAAGCTTATAACATTAAGATGCATCATTTGACTCCAAATGGTATGGCAAAAATTGCTCTTTTTATTTGGGCAGTGAAATCTCAGAGAGAGAATCTGGACATTGGAGCTTTTTGTTCTATTCATGAGATGCATACCCAATTTCAGAGTAAGATAGTTGATGGAAAAAGTGTTATCTGTTATCAAATATTTTGGATGCTGCAGTTTTAAGCCAGCTCGCGGTGCTAAATAGATAGCTCCTGCTTCAAAAAATAAGTGGGTTGAGAATTGGTATCGCTATTGGTTTTATCATAAAGTTCCTCTTGTCGAAGAAAAGAATCAGGCTAACAGAGTTGTAAGAAGATATCCTTTAGCTGCAAGAATGCATAAGAATAGTTTTGACTGCAAGCCTGAATTTCAAAGTTGGAGCAGTTCTAAATCTTGTGAGAAGTTTTATAAGCTTACTGCAAGTATGCAAAGTGCCCGAGATTTTTGCGAAGAGTATATTGCTGCTCGGATTTGTCCTTTGAAGAAAGGTTGAGGCTTTGTTCGATTTCATGAAAAGTTAGTTAAAGGAAAAACTTATATCTTTCCAGGTAATGAAGTTTTTCGTCCAAAGAAATATACTGAAGACAAAGATTTTGTTTCTGCTGTCGAAATTAAAGTTATTGAAATTCTTGGCAAATTTTTGGAAAAAGAGAAAGATCTTATGGATAAAATCCTTGGCTCAGATTATAAGAGATTGAATAGAATTTTTGATGTTGCTCAGATAGAATATGGTGAAAGGTCAGCTCCGGCCTACACTAGAAGTGCGAAGCCTAGTATTGATAATGTTACTAGAAAAAAGAGAGGTAGGGCTCCGCTTACTAAAAAAAGCTTCAAAGAAGAAAGTGAAGACTGCTGGGTTTTCTGATTCTGATGTGTCAGAAAATTTTGTTGATGAAGCTTTTAAGAAAATGTCTTGTGATGATGAGGTGAGAATGTTTAGTTTAGTTTTTGATTCTAGTGGGTTGACTCCTCCTATGTTGACCCCACTTGGTGACTATTTTTAGAATTTGATGGCCAACATTTTCCATGGTGGTGTCACTGAAGCTATTTTGTCTTCGTCACAATAAAATGTTGGCGAAGATATTTTTCCTGATCCAGTTAATCCGGTTTCTTCTCCGGTGACTGTGGCTGCCACTGTTGTTGGGTCACAAGAAGAAGGTGAGGTGTTGGCTTCGCAGGAAACTGCTGGGCCATCCTCTCATAGATTTTCTGTTGAAACTCCTCGGGATGGTGCAGGGAATTTTGATGATGGGATGGGCGCTGTGATTTCGCCTGGAGGAGATGCTAACTTGGGTGGTGAAGATACAAAAAATATAATCCAGGTTGCGATAGAAAATGTTGTGCGGGTAGAGCAAGATGCTACAGTTGGGAGTCAGAAGGGTGCTTCTGAAGGTATTATGCCTAGTGCGAAGACACAAAAAATTAAGGGCACTACAACTTTTGCCCTTGATTTTGATGAATCTGATGATGAAGTTCATGACGAGGAGGCTGAACATGACCGTGCCTCTCGTCTTTCTGAGTCTACTATTAATGTGAATACTGGTGAGAGGGTGTCTTATCAGCTTAAAAAGGGTGTTTCCACAGGTGATTTTATTTTATTGTTTCGCGTATTTTTGTCTTGTTTTTATCTTCTTTTGATTTTTATTTTTGTCTTCGCAGAGAAATTTTTCCCTAACTCTTCTTCTCAAAGAGAGACGACTGTTGATGTTGGAAAGATGAAAGAAGTTGCCCAGGAACCTGCTACTCCGGCTGAAGTTTTGGAAACTATTCCTGATAGAGTGAATCTTGAAGCTTATAAACGCAATATGGAATACTACTAGGCTCAAGGTGTGAACTTAGATACTTTCAAATTTATTAGGATTGGTTTGGACAAACTTCGTATTATGCCCAAGAAGCCAGAATTAAAGTTGTCAAAAGTGCATTGATGATGCCTTCGCAGATCCTGATGCGGAGGCTGAACTTATTGGTAAATCTTCGCTTGAGTTGGCAGATGCTAGTGTTTCCATGATTTACATGGTTCGTGTGTTTTGACTTTGTTAACTTTATTGTGTAAATTTGGTTTTGATTTCTTGTTTTTGATTTGTAATATATGTTTGACTTTGTATATGAATATTTTTTTGTAGAATGCTCTTTTGCAAAGGAGTTTGAGTAAATCGATTGAGGATGATGCAAAGAATGCAGCACTTCGCAAAAAAAGTTTGGTTGAAGAGATAACATTTTTGAAGTCTCAACTTGCTGCTAAGGAGAAAGAGAGGATAGAGACCGTTGAAGCTCTTCATGATATGGAGTCTAAGTATATTTTTGTTGGAGCTAAACTTGAAGCGAAGATTGAAGATTGTGATAATTTGAGAAAAGATCTTAAAAAAGTTGTGAGAGAGAAGAATTATCTTGAGAAAAAATCTTCTGAAAAAGATCAGAATTTTCATGATAAGTGCAATTGTTTATGGGAACTTTGCAAAAATTGTTATGATAAATTTGGTGCGAAGCCAGAGGATCCTTGTTGGGAGCTTGGAGAGTTTGATCCGTTTTTTGCTTGGCTCTGTCGGAAATATGAAGATCTGCCCAGACCTCTGCTGATTTGAGTTGCATGTATTCTACTCGTGCACTTTTTCATTTGATGAAGGAGGCTAATAATCCTTTGTATGAGAAACTGTATGACAAAAGTTACAAGTTTCCGTCAGTGGAATCTCTTAATCAGGTTTCCTCTCGTACTCAAATGCTTTGCAAGAAATATTTTCATGAATATTGGAATCAAGATGGAAGGGAGCATGCCTTTATAAAAGCTAAGCAAAAGATGGAAAAAGTATGTTATCTATATGTGATTTTGGTTTATTGTCTTTTCCTTGTATTTTTTCTTATCTGTTGTTTTATTTTGCTTTGTTGTAGCAGCTTAAAAGGAGACTTGCTTCTGATGTGGAGGCTGAGAGGAGGCAAGAAAGACTTGAACAAGAGAGGGCAAGGAATGATGATGCTCATGATCATGTACTTTAGTTTGTCGTAGTTTAGAATTTAGATTCGAGGGGTGAGGATTTGAAAACTTTTAAGGTTTTGTAAATGTTGAACTTGGGTAGGATGAAGTTGTGGTTATGTCTTTGTTAATGAGTAAAGGTAACTTTGTCGCTGAACCTACCTTGTGGTTGGAGTATGCTACTGAAGAGGTAAAACCATCTTTTGATGCATTTGTTAAACGTAAGCAAACATAAATTTTGTTGTGTTTGTTTTTTTTATTTATATATTTTTTTCTGATGGGATGTGCTTGTTTCTAGAATTTGAAACTGAATTATCTATTGCCGAAAATGAGAGATCATGTTTGCCTCGTATTGTTGATTGCAGCAAATTTTCTCAGGTATCTTTGCTTTCGTTGTGATAGGGAGACATATTTAAAGCAAATTTTAATGGTATGTTTTTGTGTGTTTTCAGTCTTCGTGTTCAAGTGCTTCGCCGAGCTATGTTTCTGAAGACTATCTTAGTTCGGAGGTGGATCATGTTTTAGATAGGGTTGTTGAAGATTTGATTGATGAAGCAGCAGCTGTTGTTGCTTTAGAAAATGTTTGATATGTACATTTGTTGACATAATAAAACGTTATTTGTGTGTGTATTTGTATAATATTTTGGTTTGGGAGACATGTTTTGTCTTTGTGCAATATGGTTTATTATGTGAAAGCGACGTGTGGGCTTTGTTTTTCAAGTTATAATTTGTTTAATGAATTTTTTTGGAAACGTTGGTTTCTTACTTTAGCGAAGTCGAAATTCACCTTAGTGAGTTTTTGAAAACATTGTCCCCTTACTTTTTAGCGAAGCCGATGCATAGACTTTGTTTTTTTTCATTTTTTAAAGTCAAAAATTCTACTTTGTGAATTTGAAAACGCTGTCCCCTCACTTTTTAGCGAAGGCGACGCGTAGACTTCGTTTTTGAAGTCATAATTCACCTTAGTGAATTTGAAAACGCCCTCCCCTCACTTTTTTAGCGAAGGCGACGCGTAGACTTCGTTTTTCAAGTCATAATTCACCTTAGTGAATTTGAAAACGCCGTCTCCTCCCTTTTTAGCGAAGGCGACGCGTAGACTTCATTTTTGAAGTCATAATTCACCTTAGTGAATTTGAAAACGCTGTCCCCTCACTTTTTTAGCGAAGGCGACGCGTAGACTTCGTTTTTGAAGTCATATTTCACCTTAGTGAATTTGAAAACGTTGTCCCTTAGTGAATTTGAAAACGTCGTCCCTTCACTTTTTTAGCGAAGGCGACACGTAGACTTCGTTTTTGAAGTCATATTTCACCTTAGTGAATTTGAAAACGCCGTCCCCTCACTTTTTTAGCGAAGGCGACGCGTAGACTTCGTTTTTGAAGTCATAATTCACCTTAGTGAATTTGAAAACGCCATTCACTTACTTTTTAGCGAAGGCAACATGTATTTTTTTAATAAATTAAATGTTCTTTTGCAATTCTTTTGATAGGTTAGCATTGTTTTTTGTTTGTTCGAATAATGATGCTACCTACTTTGGTTGTTTTGCTGATGTATGAGTATATTTGAAGTATACTCTTCGGCCTTTGATAGGATTATTTTTAGGGGAACTAGTTTTCTCATTTATACTTTGATGAGAATTTACAATAGAGACTGCCTCATTAAAAAACCACTCACCCTGCGAAGGGCTTCCCCTGAGTGAAAAAAGAGTGCAACTCGTTTACATTTGAATTGAAACTTTTCGAATGTAAAAGCTAATCTATTTTGTACAAAAATTGAGATAAACTCTAGGGGTAGTATCTTCATAGATCTTGAATGTTGAATGTGTGATCAATTTTCTTCCCACTCATATCTGCTAAGTGAAATGCTCCTGGCTTGTTAGTTCTTATGATGATATATGGTCCTTCCCATTTTTGCTGAAACTTTCCGACTGTGTCTTCATTTCTTTTTCTTTTCAAGACGAAGTCTCCTGGTGATAATTGTCTTGGTTTAACTTTTTTATTGAACCAAATTTTTGTTTCCTTCTGATATTTCTCAAGATTCTGGATTGCTTTCGTTCTTTCTTCCTCTAGTAGGTCTTTGCTTGTCATTTGTTCATCTTCGTCTATTATTTCGATATTTGTTCTTGGGCCTTGAAATTGTATCTCTTCAGGCGTCATTGCTTCTTCTCCATAAAGTAATTTGAAGGGGGTGAAGTTTGTTGATCTTGAAACTACAGTGTTGTGTGCCCAAACAACTTTAGGTAACTCATCCACCCATTTGCCTTTGGGCAGCCCCACTAGGCATTTTGATATTCCTGTGCATATGATTCCATTTGCTCGTTCAACTGCACCGTTTGATTGTGGGTGTTTTACTGATGCAAAACATAATTGAATTTCCAAGCTTTCACAATACTCTCTGAAATTTTGGCTGTCAAATTGAGTTCCATTATCTACTGTTATGTGCCTTGGAAGTCCGAAGCGACAAATGATGTTTTGCCAAAGAAATTTCTTCATTGTGAATGATGACATGTTTGTCACTAGTTTAGCTTCGATCCACTTAGTGAAATATTCCACTGCTACTACTGCATATTGAAGGTTTCCTTGTGCTGCAGGCAATTTTCCAATGATGTTAATTTCCCATCTTGACAATGGTAAAGTTGGTTCTATTGTTTGTAAATTTGTTGCTGGAGCCTTTGTTTTGCTTGCAGACATTTAGCAATTATGACAAGATTTGACAATTTCTTTGCTGTCATTTTGGGCTAATGACCAATAAAATCCCTGACGAAATGCTTTTTCTGCCATTGTTCTTGCTCTAGGATGTGTGCCGCAAATTCCATCGTGTATTTCTAATAATAACTTTTTCCCTTCTTCTGCTGATATATATTTGAGTAATGGTGCACATATTCCTTGTTTGTATAGCTGATTGTTGATGATCTTGTAATTTCTTATTCTTTGCTTCGTTCTTATGTCATTGACTTCGCTGTCAGGCTCATGGTGTCCACGAAGGTAAGTCATGATTGGGGCTCTCCAATCTTCACTTTGTATTATGTGGATTTCTCTGGGAGTGTTTTGTACTGATTTGATGGATGCCTGTTTTAAGATTTGATAAAAAAATATCTTGAGGGAGGCTTGTATTTTGTGCTGCAGCTTCTGCTAGTTCGTCAGCATCTGAATTGTCATTTCTTGAGATGTTTTTGACTGTGAAACCTTCAAAATATTTTTCTTGATCTCTGAGAAATGACAAGTATCATGCTAATTCTGGGTCTCTTGCTTTGTAGTCTTTTTCGACGTGTCCTGCTACAATTTACGAATATGTTTTGATTATTAATTTTTGTATTTCCATTGCTTTTGCTTTGCGAAGTCCTAATAGAACGGCTTCGTATTCTGCTATGTTATTTGTATATTGAAATTCCAATCTTGCAGCATATTTCATCTTTATGTCTGAAGGTGAAGTAATTATTGCAGCTGCACCAGCCCCTGCAAAGCCCCATACGCCATCGCAATAAATTATCCATTCTGGTTGCTTGTTTTGTTCGCTTGGACTTTGGGAGAGTGTCCAATCTGCTATAAAGTCTGCTAGAACTTGAGACTTTATTGGTGTTCTTTTTTCAAATTCTATAAAATGTTGAGATAACTCTGCTGCCCATTTTCTCAATCTTCCTGTTGTTCTGCAACTTTGTAATACTTCTTTCAGAGGGTAATTTGTGAGAACTCTAATTTTGTGGGCCTGAAAGTAGTGCTTCAACTTTCTTGATGCTGTTAAAACTGTGTATGTGATTTTCTCAATCTCGGAATAGTATGATTTGATCCAGATAATGCTTCTGAAACATAGTAAACTAGTACTTGCTGCTTTGAGTGATTTTTTTCTTGTTCTTGCACTAGTACTGCGCTTACTGCCGTTTCTGTGGCTGAGACATATAATAGTAAATCTGCTCCTGGTGTTGGTGAAGCCAATGTGTTTGGTTGTAGTAGATATTTTTTTATTTCTTTCAAATACATGTTGATGCGAAGGTCCCCAGACGAAGTCTCTTTTGGATCCTTTGAGTGCCTGAAATATTGGCAGGCTTCGTTCTGCTGATTTTGAAATAAATCTGTTTAAAGCTGTAAGTCTTCCAGTCAATTTTTGAATATTTTTATATTTTCAGAAATTCTCATGTTCAAAATTGCTTGAACTTTGTCTGGGTTTAGATCTATCCCTTTTTGCTGATACGATACAGCCTAAGATTTTTTCTTTCTGAACTTCGAAGGTACATTTTTCGGGGTTTAGTTTTAAATTTCATTTTCTCAAATTTGTGAATGTTTCTTGGAGGTCCTGAATATGATCTTGTCTGTTCTTACTCTTGACAACTATGTCATCGACATAAGCTAGCAAATTTTTACCAATCTAATTTTTTAGCATTGTTGAAGTCATCCTGACAAATGTTGTGCCTGCATTGCGAAACTCCTCTGTCATTCTTACAAAGCAATATATTCCAAATGGGGTGATGAAACTTGTGAATTCTTCATCTTCTTTTCTCATCCAAATTTGATGATAACCTGAGAAACAATCCAGAAAACTTAGCATTTCACTTCCAGCTGCTTGATCAACTAATGTGTCAATTCTTGGTAGCGGAAAATTATTTTTTTGGACATGCTTTGTTGAGATATGTGAAATCGATACACATTCGTCATTTTCCGTTCTTTTTCTTGACCATAACAATATTTGCTAGCCAAGTTGTGAATTGGACTTCTCTTATGACTTTGGCATCTAGCAATCTCTGAACTTCAGCTTTTGCAGCTTGTGTTCTGTCTTCAGCTAACTTTCTTAGCTTCTGCTTTTTGGGTTTGAAATTTGGATTGATGTTGAGTTTGTGCTCAATTATGTCTCTGCTTACTCCTCCTAAATCATTGGATGTCCATGTGAAGACATCTTTGTTGCTTCGAAGAAATTCTATGAGTCTTTTTTCTTCTTCTTGGGAAAGTTCTGTCCCTATGATTACTTGCTTGTCTAGGACCAATGAGTCAAGAGGAACTTTTTTTTGTTTCTTCGACAGCTTGAGCTTTTGTTTGTTGCTTTGCATTTTCTATTTCTTCTTTCTCTTCTTCTTTGATTATATGAACATTTTTCCGACCAGGAGTGTATTCTTTTTCAATGTTTCTTGCTTCAGTTTGATCTCCATGAACTGTGATAACTCCATTTATCGCAGGCATCTTCATACATAAGTAAGAGTAGCTTATTACTACTTCAAATGCATTCAAAGTTCTCCTTCCAAAAAGTGTGTTATATGGATAATGGATGTCCACCACATCAAATGTAATTTGTTCTGTTCTTGCATTGCTTACTGTTCCAAATGATACAGGAAGAACTATTCTTCCTATTGAGTGAATTGGCTTTCCACCGAAGCCATAAAGTGGGTGTTCAGCTCTTCCTAGAAGTTTGCGATCAATTTTCATGGCATCAATTGTTGCTGTGAATATAATGTCTGCGGAACTTCCATCATCAACTAAAATTTTTAAGACAGCTCATCCGTCAATATTTGCTTCAACTACCATTGCATCCATGTGTGGATAGTCTTTCAATTATAAATCTTTTTCTGAAAATGTGATTGGTAGATGAGACCATCTTGTCTTTTTGTATGGGCCTTCCGTTGAAATAGAGTTTACTCTTCGAAAGTAATTCTTCTTTTGGTTGTTGTTTTCATGATCAATGCTATTTGCTCCAATGATTGTCATGATTCTTCCTTTGCTTGCCATTAAAGTTGATGAAGAGTTGTCTCGTTTGTTGTTTCCTTGTAGATTGCTGTTTGCCACAGAGGATTCGGGTTGTGGTGGTTGAAAATTTGTTTGTTGTTGATTTTGCCAACATTGGTTTGGATCATAAATTACTATTGGTCCGTAGCTGTACGAAGGTGATGGTCCTGGAATCATTGCTTGAGAGTGTCTAAATTGAATTGGGTAATAGGAGCTTTGTTGTCCTTGAATCATATGGTTGACAGCTTTTGATTGACTTGACATTTTGTTCTCCTCTTTTGTTTCTTCGATGCTTTTCTTTCCTTTTGGACACATTTTTATGTGTGTCCAGCCCCTTTACCATGAATAATACAATACATGTCTTCTGGTCTTAGGGGTGTTCTTCCTCTTCCTCTTTCTCCTCTTTCTCTTGTGTTGAAGCCATCTCTTTCGAATGTCCTTTCATTGTACTGACTGTTGTATTGATTTTGAGGTGGAAAATTGCTTTCAGTGGTTGAATTGCTGTTTTCAACTTGATTGACTTGGCCGAACTGTCTTCGCTCATAGTTGTTTTGCTTTGGGGGATGAAAATTGTTGCTTTTATTTTGATGTCTGAAACTATTTTCTTCCTCGATTCTTTTTCTGTAATCTTCATCGGATTTGCAGTATTTTTGGATTTCCTCATAAAGCTGAGCGAGTGAAGTTGGCTTTTCTCGAGTAAGGTATGATGCACACTGTCTTGGCCAGAGTCCCTTGATTGCTGCAATTATGACAACTTCATCTGGGATATTTGTGATTTGAGATTTGATTTGAATGAATCTCTTGTAATATTGACTTAGAGGTTCTTTGGGCTGTTGCTTGCAGTTGAAAAAATCCATGTCTGTAAGACCAGTTGGTTGAAATCCTTGGAAGTCAACGAGCAGATTTGTCTTTAGTTGCTCCCATGAATATATGGATTTTGATTTTAAGGATGAGTACCAGTGTTGTGCTGGACCTTTGACTGCCATGACAAGTGACTTTGCAAGTGTAGTTTCATCACCACCTCCGGCAATTACTGCAGCTTCAAAACTCATTAAGAACTGTCTTGGGTCTGATTCACCATCAAATGTTGGTATCATGTTGAATTTATACCTTATAGGCCATTGAGCTAACTGCAAGTTTGTTGACAGTGGGGAACTTGTATCGATTGATATGAATGATTTTTGGTTGTTTCTCTCTTGAGAGATTCTTGTTGCTAGATGCGATTCTTGATCTGTAATTTCATAGTTTGCATTATGCAGTTGCTCGTTTAAGCTGCGAAGGGTAGCTTCGGCTTCTTCTATTCTTTGTTTGAGTGTCTTTTCTCTTGCTCTTGCGTGACATTCTTCGAGTTCTTTTTATCTTCTTAAAACTTGTTCTTCAAGTTCCCTGAGTCTTTGTTCTTCAGCTTCGCCTGTTTTTGAAGAGTTTGCATCTTGGGAAACATCTTTTGTAAGACCTCGGTCTTCGCCAAGTGGTGGCTCGTCTTCGGCTGCCCCGTTGACGACCTTCTTGTTTGGTCTTGCCATTTGATTTCTTGTGGTCACGAGGATCTTTTAATGCACACACAAACGGTGGGCGCCAGATGTTGGGTGAAAAGTTCAAGTCAAGTGACACAATTCACACAATCATCAAAAACATTTTAGACAAAACAAAATTGTGTGCAAAGTCGTATTCATACCATGATCGTACTTTACATGTCAGAGGGGGTATTTATAGGGCCCTAGTCTTCGTACTTTACATAAAATGACCATTTTACCCCTGACTAAAATATTTACAACCCTTCTCTTATGCAAGGGCGAAGTAGTCATTTCTCCCTGATTCGGTCTTCTTTTTTCACGTTCAATCTTCTCTTCTTCAGCGAACTTGTTCTTTTTAGATTTGGTCATTTCTTGTTCTTCATCTACTTCGCTATCCAGCGAAGTTGATTTCTTGCCTACGAAGCCAATAAGCGAAGTTGATGCTCTTGACAGCGAAGCCAAAATCTTGTCTTCGCATTTACTCTTGATGTTCATTTTCATCTTCATTCTTCTGGCGAAGCCGAATCCTGCGCAACGAACTCAAAATACATCCTTAGATATATTTTTACTATCAATCACCTTCATTCTTTTTGGCGAAGTCGAATCCTGTGCGATGAAGTCAAAATACATCATTCGCCATGCTTTTACCTGTAAGTGAATTTCATTAGGATACTTCTATATTTTTGCATTCCAAAGTTCGGGCTTGAGTTTTTTGGACAGAGTTAATATTACCAACAGTAGGAAAAGAGGAAGCTATATAAAAGGTACGAATGACTAATAATCAAGTTGTATTAGAAGTACTCCTGATGCTTAAATGAAAAGGTAGGTAGTGTAATTTGATTTCAAATAAAAGGTTGGACAGAATGGGATGGTTTCAGTTTTCATAAAAAAAATAGATCTAGGAGAAGACTCCCCTGTGTCTTTGAAAATAAGAGGTAATAGGTTTCGAGCCCGGGTGGGACGGGAGAGTCCCGGAGCATGCTGCTCTAACCAGTCACACTGCTAGAAGCTTGGCGGTTCCATTTTTCATGATGTTTGGTTAGGAAACATAAGAGGCAGGGTTAGCCCACCACTAAAAATATTTCCCAAATTTGTGGGGCAACTCCGTCTCTCCATAAGGGGCGGACATGCTCGTGCTCAGGTCACGTCATGCGTTTCTCGTCTCCTCTAGCCTTCACGTGGTTGGGTGCAAATTGACCGAACGGGGTGCGCACGGCTAGGTGTGAGGGTTGGGTGGACGGTGGCACGGCCGGGCATGAGCTAGCTAGAGCGCGCGTGGTCGGGCGAGACTCAGGCGAACGACGCAGATGGGTGGGGGTCAGGCTGGTCGAATGGATAGGGCAAGGGCGCGGCCAAGCAAGGGCCTGATGAGGACGTCGGTGGCCATGGCGCGGACGAGCGGGAGTTGGCTAGAGTGGAGCGGTCGGATAGGAGGCACATATGGGTAAGGGCTGCGTTGGGCGGTGCAACTGACGGGCTAGCGCGGCCCGGCAAGTGCCGCGACTAAGCCCCACTGCACTAGATGGGCCGCCATGGATGGGCAGCCGGTTAGGGTGGCACAGTCAAGCCCACCGGATAGGTAGAGGTTGGACAAAAGGAAGGAGAGCCTATATAACGTGGTAAACGGACCAAAAATTACCCATGTAATCTCTTTTCATCCCCTACCAAACACAAATCGAGAACATCCTTGTTCCATCAACTAAGCATAGAGATGAGTTCATTACACTCGAGAATGTTAGAATGGGTCCATTTCATCTATCCTTGTCTTTGAACCAAACGCAAGAGGTGGACCAAACGCAATAGGGCACGAGCCTGGCCAGGACCAGGAAGTCGCTATGCTGCCGTTGTCTATTTAGCTTTGGAGATGCTGCGCCCACGCTGACTCACTAGGTGGAGTACACATGCACACAACAACTTGCTAATTCCACGACAAATCCAGTGGGCAGAGCAAGTTCACCGTTGGCATGACTAGGGGCGCAAGTGTAAAGCAGGCAGTCCAGCAGCTACGTAGTCAAGTTGAGCATTTTCGATAAGACTGGCATTTCCAAGCTACTGGTGAAAGCCTGGATAACCAAATCCAGTGCAGCTACTAAGGAGGCGAGGACAGCCTGAGGTTATTGGGTTGTCTGTCCTACGCCTGCTAATGGGGCGGGAGAAACGGTTTTTTTGGGGCGGGTTTTGCTATGGAGTGTGTGTGGACGGGTGGAAACGGGTTCGATTGGCTTGCGGGTCGGGGCGGGTTGGGTAGAGAGAAGACGGGTTGGTACGGGGCGGGGGAAAGATGACCCGTCGCGTAGCCTCCCCCTCCCGTGCTCGCCGGCGAGTCCGTGACTCATCGCTATCTCCCGTCGTGAACTCTTGGAGAAAGCAGGCAGCAAAGGCCCGGTGAGCGTTGTTCCGTACCTATCGATGCGGTTGCGGAGCTTATGGAGGAATCGCTAGTTGTCCGCCTCGGCGACGCGGAAGACGCGCTCGCTGACGCCGCACTTCCTCACGTCCACGTCCTTGAACTGCTGGCGGGGCTTGTCGTTGTCCCCGTCAGCGGCGGTGGCGATGGCGTCGGCCTCCGTGGACGAGTACAGGATGGCGGTGCGCACGCGGTTCGGCGGTTGTAGGTAGGTAGGCGCTCGATGGCCGCCCAGCGGAGCGCCTCCTCATCGTCGACGCCGCCGCAGCTGACTGACTGGGAGCCGTGCTGCAGCATGAAGACGTCGTCAATGCCCCACGCCTCCATGCCCGTGCCTGCCCGATGCTCCGACTCATCCGACGCCCCGACTCCAGGACAGCACGGCACGGCACGGGCACGGCGCCGCCGAGCGCGCCTTGTCGAACAGGTCGTGGACGTTGGACTTGCTCTCGCCTTGTTCGGCTGGCTGGTGGCTGGTGCTGAATTGATGTGAGAGAAAAATACTGCTGACTGGCAGATGGCTAGTAGCTGGTGCTGAATTGATGTGAGAGAAAATCACTGCTGGCTGGTTAGCAGCCAGCCAGCGGAACAAGTTGTAGTTGAGTATACATAGTTTGGGGCATAGAACAGCTTGGGGCATAGAAGAGCACGCCACACGACGGCGACATGCGAGACATCTCGAACATCTCCAGGAGATCCACCGGGTATGCAGCACGTACACGTACTGAATCATCTCCTGGAGCTTAACTTCTTCTCCCTGCGTTATCAAAAAAAACTTCTCCCTGCAGATATCATGGGCTTGTCGGATTCCAAGTGCAAGCCGTGCTGCCTCGGCCGCCACGCCCGCGCATTGCTATGCTCACCCAGCCACCCTGTCAGCAACGTCTTCATGCTCACAAGCAAAACCCGCACGAGCGGGGCGGGTTGGGGCGGGTCACTCATGAAATTTTTGGTTTTTTTTGCGACAAATGAAATGTTTGGGTAGAGTTGGGTTAGCATCCAGTGTTCTCCGAGGACGGGTCGGGGCGGGTCTGTCCCCATTAGCAGGTGCCTCTGTCCCCAGCTAGCGACGGTGGCCATGGCCGGATAGGAAGAAGAACCTGAGTGAGTTGGATGCGGTCCTCCAAACACTGCAGGCTCATCATATTCGAGCATCGCAGGAGTAGCATAATGCACATAACCAATGCACCAACCTACCACGTACTCCCTCAGTCCATAAGAGAATGCAATTATAAGATCTGTGCCAGTTAAAGTAGATAAATTTGATTAAAATTATAGTAAATAGTATTAATATTTATATCTCCAAATAAATTTATTATAAAAATATATTCTATAACTAATAATGATACTAATTTTGCATAAAGAATGTTAGTAATTTTTAATATAATTTTGATCGAAATTCAAACTGATTGACTTCTTGGGAAGCGGCGTTCTTTTCTGTGTACCTGCTTGGATTCGGAACCGTACGTGGGCACCGATGGCCGGTCAGCCGGTCCGGCAAGCAACGGCGGTGGGCGGTGGCGTCGACACGACCCCAGAGGCCTCACCGCGCGAGGCGACGTCGACTCGGTCGAATCCCACGCCGTACCTGCCGGCCACGGCAAGCTGCAGTCATCACTGTCACGGGACACCGGACACGGAAGGGTGTGCCCACGCCCAACGGCTAAAGATGGCAACGGGGAATTCCCCGTCGGAGGTTGCCTCCCCATCCCCGTCCCCGCGGGGAGAAAAAATCCCCGTCCCCGTCCCCGTCCCCGCCAAAGCTCACGGGGACGATTTCTCCCCCATCCCCGCCCCCGCGAGGGGAAAAATCCCCGTCGGGGATCCCCGTCCCCGCATTTGTTCATCACCATTCAGGTTAATTCATCATCATTCACATGAGTTCATCGACACAATATTAGAGTACACCACGAATCACAATCCAAAAATAGCTAAATAGCAAGAAGCAGGATATTAATCATCACAAAGGTGTAGAACTAGGGTTATTGCTGTTATATATACTCAGAAGACATTGGGCCTTCGTGGGCTGGTTGGGCCATCAGAAAAGAGAGCAAAGCCTGTATATAAATGGGGCGGGGATGCGGGTATCGGGGACGGGGAATGCTCCCCCAGACCCGTCCCCGCCAAACCCGACGGGGGACGTTTTCTCCCCGTTTAGATCCCCGTGGGGGCATATTTGACTCCATCCCCGTCCCCTAATAGGGGAATTCCCCGCGGGGAATCGGGGATCGGGTCCCCGTTGCCATCTTTACCAACGGCCACGGGGTGGTGCGAGCGGGTAGCCGGGTAGCCTGTCCGATGTCTTTGACCGGCTGCGTGTGCGTGTGCGTGTGCGTGGTCGTGGTTCTGCTGCGCCTTGATCCTCGTGTGATCGTGTTTCGTGGCAGGTGCCGGGAATTCCAAGCTTCTCCACAGTTTGGGCCTCCGGTTTCCGGCCGGCGCGGGGGAGGATCTTGCTACGGGCCGGCCTGCACCGACGCTTCTCGGTTCGTGGAAGGTGCCACCAAAGCTGCCATGGATGGAGGTGGAACAGCGCTTTCATGGGAGTCAGCGTGGACGACGAGATGGACAAGAAATATAGGCCCTGTTTAGATCAAAAACTTTTTACTCAAAACTATCATATCAAATCTTGCAGCACATGTATAGAGTACTAAATGTAGACGAAAAAAACTAATTGCACAGTTTGGTTGGAAATCGCGAGACGAACGTTTTGAGCCTAATTAATCCGTGATTTGACACTAAAGTACTACAGTAACAAATGTGCTAATGACGAATTAATTAGGTTTAATAAATTCGTCTCGCGGTTTTCAGGCAAGCTACGTAATTAGTTTTTTTATTAGTATCCGAAAACTTCTTCCGACATCGCACGAAACATCCGATATGACATTTTCACCAAAAAGTTTTCGCATCTAAACGAGGCCATAGCTAGGCCAGGCAAAGGCGTTCTTCTCTTCTCGTTTTATGGAAAAAATAAAAATAAAAAATCTGTCGGCGTTGTCTGCTAGGAGTACTTTCATTCGGTATCGTCCTTCCTCCGATATGATTAATTAATTTTGGTGTCATGCATATGGATAGAGACTAGTGTAGTGTGGTTTGGAGCCCCAACTGAATTTGATTTGATCAGATATCGCGACGCCGCGCCATATTGTCAGCTCCATCTGATAGATTTCGGCTCCAAAAATGGATAATTGCCCTTCTTCTTCCCAAAATGAAAAATGGATGATTGCTGCCCTTTTTCCAAAAATGAAAAATGGGTAATTGCCTGCAAGAACCCGACGCATTTTTAATTTGAAGCTCTTCATCATGCAGTTTTAATTACACGGTTGTATGAATATCACGCAGTCTGGGACGTCGGTGTTGGACGATGACACTGCAGCAGACGGTGAGAAGTGAACAACCAAAGCAAGCGACCAAGCCTTGATGATCTGCTGTGTTGTCGTCATTTAATTTTATTAAATAAATATACTTCGATAATATGCATGATTAGCCTTGATGGCATATATCGACCTAAAATAATGCTCGATCTGGTGGGGCGGGAGACTAATATGGCGATTATTATTAGATCACGACGTCGTGCCATGCTGTCAGCTCCATCGGACAGGTTCGGCTCAAAATGGATAAGAGCATGGTTAATAATAGAGCCAAATTGATTGGCTATAAACCAAATTACAAGAGCCAAGTTATACAATAAGTGTCTCTTATTTATCTTAAAAAAGTTTCTCTCTCCTATTTCTCCTCACAACACTTGTTACTTGAACCTACTAATACATATGCTTCTATGCCCAACTTGATACTTGTATGGGAGCCTAACTCTTATCTCTTTCATTACTTCTCTCCTCTATTTCAGCATTAGCTTGGCTATAAGCCCATTATTATACCTGCTGTGCTTTAAACGAATCCGATGCTTGCATTCTGAAGCTCCGGCTGATCCTCAGCATGACAGCATGCCATTTCTAATTATCAGAACATAATTCATCAATTCTTATTACGTAGGAGTAGAAGCCTTGTCTGAATATCGGAACAATTTGGATGTGGGACGATGACACTGTAGCAGACGCCGAAATATCACGGAAGTTCAGATTTTCTCTGACACGGAGACCAAGTGTCCGAGAACTGATGAACCGAAACATAAGTCGGTACCCGTCACATCGAATCTTTGAACGCATGCATGGAACATTAAATGTAGGTAAAAAACTAACTAATTGTACAGTTTATCTGTAAATATCGAGACAAATCTTTTGAGCCTAATTAGTCCATAGTTAAACAAATTTTACCAAATAATAACGAAAATGCTACAGTAATTTTCCCCAAAAATTTTCAGATCTAAACAAGGCACAATGCAAGGCCTTCATATCTGACAGGGCTACGCTTTTCACTTGCAAATTAAAAAGGAGTCCTAGACGTCCAACAGTTTCCGTTGAGACGTACTCCCTCCGTCCCTATAAGAGTGTCGTTGGAGCACTCAGCGCAGCTACCAAGACTGAAGGGAAATGACCATAATGCCCCTAGCATGTTCTTCTCTCTCCGCTCCTCGGTTCTCATCCAAACTTCCAGAGTGGAGGCGACGACGCGGACTGGCGCCGGCGGCCGCTCGTGGGGAGAAGAGGAGGGCGCGATCGGAGATCTCCGAGTGGACCCCGGTTGGTTCCGGCGGGCGCGAGGGAAGAGAGCGCCGGCGAGCATGGGAGCATCAGAGGGAGGGAGGGGCCAGATTTCCGGCGAAGGAGAAGAGGAGGGAGGACGCCGGCAAAGGAGAAGACGAGGGAGGGGTCATCGCAGATGTAGCCATGCATTGTGCTCTCTCCCATTATTAGGGTTAGGGTCGTTAGGGTAGGGTGCATATATATACCTCGTGTTAGGTATATACAGGCTTGAGCATGGAGTTCACAAAATTAGATTGGCCAAGTCTTGTTCAAGTCCTTTTTCCAACAACACAAACATTAACCACATGCAGATTGGCAAAGCAAGTACAGTACATAGTCTAAACTCTTAACAGACGTGCATGTCATACATTCGACGGCTCTCGCGAGCGTTCACGGTAGATAATAGCTAATGTCGCTAGCTAGTGTTGTTGTGATGTTGTCTTTTACGGGAGATGATGACTTTAGCCTCGGAGTTGCAAACCCATTTCAATTCTATCAATGCAATGCAAGTGACAACTAACGCTGAAATACACCCTGCTTGGACCCGTCGTGGCCGCCGGGGCAGCCGGTGACGACGTTAGTTTTCAACAGCTTCTTGTTCCTTGGTCACCTCACGTCGCTGCTCGTTGTCACGCATCGCGCGTTTGGTCAAGTGCACCGGTCGATGGGATGGGATTGGATGACACATTTGCAGTAATATGCCGTTCAACTTGGGCCACGTTTAGATTGCAAAAAAAAATTTTGAACCCGATGAATAGTACCATTTTCGTCTTATTTGGTAAATATTGTCCAATCGTGGACCAACTAGGCTCAAAAGATTCATCTCGTGATTTCCAACTAAACTGTGTAATTAGTTTTTTTACTTACATTTACTACTTCATGCATGGATCCAAAGATTGATGTGATGGAGAGAGTGAAAAAATTCGAACTTTTGGGTGCATCTAAACAAGGCCTTGGTGGAGGCGCTGCTGGTGCTCCTTTTTTTTTTTTTGCTAGAAGTCTGTTCGGACGACAGGACCGCAGTCCGCAGGTGATGATGGTCGTCTAATACACACCAGCTGCTGCGCGAGTCCTAGGTGACACACACACATCCCCTTAATCCTCCGGAATCCGGATTCTTTTTAATTAATTTGCATTGGCTCCTGAAGCCATCACACATCAGCTTGAACAATGCAAAACTTTGGAGCACTTAACGGTAAGTATGGTAGGTAACAACATATATATAACGGAGTGGACGAGCTGCCTGCTTTCTGACGCGAGCATGCAACGGAGGGAGACTGGACAGCTCCTTCGCCAAACATGCATGAACCGGTGGGGTGGGTATATTATTATTGGATGCCCCTGCGTCTGCGTGCGGTCATATCCGTGTGGGATAGTAGTACTGTAAAAGACAATGGCTTACTTGCTTTTCAGTTTTCACGGACAGACATTTGGCTTTCTCCGGCCGGCTGTTTTCCTGAATTGTTGCATCGTTGCTCTTTTGTTTATTACCGGCATTATATTAATTGGGCATTAGCCCATTACCTGGTACGACTATGTACGTACGGCTTTCGCCCGGCTCGATCTTTTGCCGGAAGGTGGCTACTCTTTAAACAAAGGTCGACTTGTGCGTTTAATTTTGTTTTCGAGATGCCAGAACGTACGTGTTGATGCATGAGTTCATCCCCTCGTACACTACCGAACATCATCCACGCTTACAGTAGGAGTATTCTATAGAACGGTTCCTGAAATTATCCGCGCGCATAATGGTGTGATCCCTTCGTACCGAACAAATCATCATCATTTTACTTCAACGACCAAGGACACGTGCCCGGCCGCACCAGGAACTGGAATCCATGGGTCCTCATTGCCTGCAGCGTTCCGCCGTTCCATCCTGTTTCGCTTTATGTTGGGCTTGTTTCACCCAAAGGCGTGCACGGTACGGTGCACCGTGCCGTGCCGGTGCCAGTTCAGCAGCCACCACATGATGGGCGCGGGTGGCTAGCCGCTGCCGTGCACCTGCAGCGTCCAGCGTGCGCTGTGCTCGTCCTCCCTGGTTCTGCTTCTGACAAGCACTGGATGCCCGGAAAAAATTACATGATACCGGATACAGCGTGCTGCCATGCATACATGGATGGCTCCGAATCTCCGATGGGTGTGTTTAGTTTCGCGAAAAGTGTAAAAAAAAGTACTGTAGCATGTTTTGGTTTTATTTGGTAAATAGTGTCCAATCGTTGACTAATTAGATTCAAAACGTTTGTCTCGCAAAGTACAATCAAGCTGTACAATTAGTTTTTGATTTCATCTACATTTAGTACTTCATGCATGTATCACAAGTTTGATGTGACGGGGAATCTTTTTTTTATATAGTGTTTTTTTTTTAACTGAACACAGCCATCTTGACACCCGTCTCAGAAACGGATCGAACGCACCTAGAGACGGCTCCCTTGGCAGTGAGTCCACTGAGGGCCGGTTTAGATCAAATTTTTTTTGCAAAATGGCACTGTAGCAAGTTTCGTTGTTATTTGGCAATTAGTGTCCAATCATGGTCTAATTAGGCTTAAAAGATTCGTCTCGTCTATTTCGTCTAAACTGTGTAATTAGTTTTATTTTTTATTTATATTTAATGTTTCATGTATGTGTCTAAATATTCGATGTGACGGAGAATCTGAATAATTTTGCAAAATTTTTGGATAACTAAATAAAGCCCAAGTTGGAGCGTCGGAGACAAGTAAAGCACACAAGTCAAATGCTACAGCACGCTCACCGCTCACGGTCGGCGCGGCACGGCGGCAGACCATACATACATGTCCGGTCCCGTCCCGACTCCCGCGCCCTCGTCCTCGTGAGTCGAGGCCAAGATATGCATCCACGTGGTCGTGGTGGGGTTGGACCATCTGTTCATGCATTCTGTGCACTCGAGTCCAAAGACCCAACACGAGGCAACGAGGAATTCCGGGCGCATGCGCTCTGTGGTCGTCCCATCGCGTTGAGGGGTACCGAGTGTCCTGCCATCAGACCGATCGCAGTGGGTACGCTAAACGCGTACTGGAGTAGGAGATGGAGGATGAGACAGCTGCAATGGGAACGCTAAAAGGGTCTGCTACCGCTCAGTATCCGCTATTTTCACCGTAATAGCGTCCATCCGCTATGCTGTGCTGCTGCTGCATGCGTGCCTCCTCTGCTGCTGCTATGGCGTGACCGTGTGAGGAGATGGGAGGGAGAGAGCACATGCGTGGGCCCCACTGCTGTTACTATTCTAACTAATAGCTAAAAAAATGTTATAACTCACAAACCAAAAAACCAAATTAAATTCCAATTGCACCATTAAATTTGTTTCAATAAATACTTCAAAACAAAATGTCACATGGATATATTTAGATAAAGTAATAAGTGGGCCCACAGTGGATAGAGGATGATATAGAGGATGGATGAATGCGGAGAAACTGTATATTTTGTGATGACTAGGATAGAATATTCATTTTAGAGGATGAATATAGAGGCCCATGAGTGCGGATAGTCTCATGGCCACGGGCCACCTGCCATCAAAGCCATATACTGTATGCATTGTGCTCTCCTATTACTATGGTTAGGGTTAGGGTGCATATATATATACTTTTGTTAGGTATACAGGCTTGTTGTGATGTTGTCTTTTACGGAAGATGATTACTTTAGCCTCGGATTTGCAAACCCATTGCTATCAATGCTAGTGACAATATTGAAGTACTATGAGCCTGTTTGGTTTGCCGCCGTAGTTTGCCTCCGTAGGTGTGGCGCCGCCGAAGCTTTCCGTGGCTGCCCTGTCCTTGCCATGGTCGCCACAACACCTGCGCCGAAGTTGAGGCGATGGATTCGGCCGCCACAGGTGTGGCGTGTTTTTCCACTAGGAGCAATGATGGCAGCCACAGATTTGCTGTGAACCAAACACCAGCCGGAGGACTGATGGCTGCCGCAGTCTATGGCGAGGCGCTGATGGCACGGAACCAAACATCAGCTTACTGTCCGTGGCCGCCGCAGGTGCGGCGTGTCGCAGCAAGGCGACCAACCAAACAGCCCCTACAACCCTTCGATCCGTCGTGGCCGGGCTAGCCGATGTGACGTTAGTTTTCAACAGCTTCTTGTTCCTTGGTCACTTCACGTCACTCGTCATCGCGCGTTTGGTCAACTGCACCGGTCGATGGACGATGGGATTGGATGACACGTTGCCGTAATGCCGTTCAACTTGGAGGCGCTACTGGTACGGTGCTCCTTTTAATTTTGCTAGAATCTGTTCGGATGCGCCCAAGCCGCTGCACGCCAAGGCGCGGCCCGCACGAGCTCCTCCCCTCCCCTCGCTGCGTGGTGATGTATGCATATGGCTGGAGGTTGAAGAAGGAACTGACACGTGGGGCCCAGGCGACAGTAAGTGGAGAGAGAGAAATAGCAGGGATAAATAGGTCTTTTCCCATGTCAAGTTGAGGCTCCTAGGCTCACTGCCACGCTGGCGTGCCACGTCAGCGAAAGTGGCAAAAACGTATGAGGTTTACTATTTGCATTGCGATGGCAATTGTACAGTTACGCGCACAAAGCTGACAAACGAAGGAGTGCTATCCGGACAAAAAGTTAAAAATCTCCGATTTCTTCGCTATCGTTTCTTCCCTACAGTACGATGGTTCTGCATTTCTGCTCTTGTCTCGGGTTATCGGGACACATGATTAGCGTTAGTACGATAGTTCCTGCAACGGCCTTCTCACCTTTGCATGACTATTCACAAGGTGCCGCGCGAGTCTTTTGCCATTACGGTTTTCTTTTTCGAGGGACTCCTTTAACAAAGTTGGCATGCCGCATACTATGCATGAGATAACGGAAACAGAGTGCTCTTGGAGCTCGCACGTACAGTACCATTGGTCGGCCAATCATCGAATCCCGAAACACCTTAAGTTGCCCCAGTCCAGAACGCCAAATACTACTTACTATGATGTCCGAAGTGAAGTACTCCCTCCGTCCACGAAAACATACAATTCTCACTTTTTGAAAAGGCAAACAGTTTAAACTTTAACTAAATTTATATAAAAAATACTAATATTTATAATACAAAATAAGTATTATTATATTAGTTATAGAATATATTTTTATAATAAATTTATTTGGAGACATAAATATTAATACTATTTACTATAAACTTGGTCAAATTTGAGTCAGTTTGACTGACACGTATCCCATAATTGCAAGCTTTGTTGGACGGAGGGAGTACTAGTAGAGCAGTCACTGTTTGGCAACTTTACAAATGAAATTTTATTAGGCCAGTCTCAATGAGAAGTTTCATTACGTTGTTTCCAATATTGCCATGTCATTTGAAATAAAATGAAACTTGGATGAAACACCCACTCTCAATGGAGAGTTTCATTCTATGGTTTTATAGGAATTTAATTTCATGACTCATAAAGAGTTGGTAATCATGTCAAGAGAGTTTTATCTAGATGAAATCAATTTCTTCTCTCTCTTTTTAAATACACTGCCATGTCATCAAAAGAATCTATGTGGCAACCTATTTAATACAAATGAAACTCACGTGAAACTCCCACTCAGACCGGCCTTAAAGCACCTGTAATCTCTTGTAGTTTGCCCAAATGAACAGGCTGATTGTTGTTGGGGAAAAACTGGTTTGGAAAAAACAAACAAACAAAAGAAAAAACACAGAGCAACTGAGCAAGGCAGTGCTGACTGCTGATGGAGATGGACCCGCCAACCTGCCCGCCGGTCTCACCATGCCATCCGTAAGGGCTCGACATCAGTCATGACGAATCTTGCAATGGATCATCGCTCCTGACGTAGACTGTAACTGCATAGGTGGCGTGAATTGAGGAGGGGGAATGGACATCCAGCAGTCCACGTAGAGAGTGGAGAGGGGGAGAAGGTGCCACCGGTTTGCATTGAGACATTGAGGGGGTGTTTAGTTGGGGAGAAAAATTTTTTTTGGGTGTCATATCAGATGTATCAGGAGGGGTTTTTGATACTAATAAAAAACAAAGTACAGAATCCGTCAGAAAACTACGAGACGAATCTAATGATATTAATTAATCTGTCATTACCACATGTGGGTTACTGTAGCACTTAAGGCTTTTCATGAACTAATTAGGCTTAAAAGATTCGTCTCGCGATTTTTCTAAGAACTGTGCAATTAGTTTTTTTCGTCTATATTTAGTACTCCATGCATGTGTCTAAAGATACTCTTTTACTGTAGAAGATAAAATTTTTTGGAAACTAAACACAGCCTGAGTAGAGGGAGAAAGAGCTTGGCAGCTTGCTATTGCAGAGGCGAGAAGAGTTGGGTTCCCATAGCTGTGATTCTGTCTGGAACGACCAAAGGAACACAAGGCAAACACATAAAGATGGCAACCAGACGAAGGTAGAGTATAGGAATGGGTAATACTAGCGAGGCCCACGCGCGTTGCCGCGTGTATTTGGGGAAAAAATCGAAAAGCAAAAAAGAAAAAATTAAGAAATCAAAAAGCGAAAAAAATCAGAAAAGGACAAAAGTGCTACAGTGCTATATTAATATTCTATAGGAGTAGATAGGTTCAGACAGGGCCAGACAGTCCTCGTTCTCCAGACGGGAACTCACAGCTCGCCGACGTGTATGGCCTTTTTAGTTTCCTAAATTTATCCTCAAATTCCACTTTACAAAAAGAAGAATCACATCAAAATGCCGGCATATATATATATGAAGTACTAAATGTAGATGAAATCAAAAACTAATTACACAGTTTTGTTGTACTTTGCGAGACGAATATTTTAAACCTAATTAATCAATGTTTAGACAATTATTACCAAATAAAAACAAAATTGCTACAATGCTCTACCGTGATTCAGCCACCCCCAATTCAAGCATCTAAACACGGCCTATGACAAGCTCGTCAAAGGGGCTTCGGCTACTGTAGCATTTTGTTTGTATTTGTTAATTAGTGTCCAATCATGAACTAATTAAACTCAAAAGATTCGTCTCGTAGCTTCCTATTAAACTGTGTAATTAGTTTTTTTTATCTACATTTAATGTTTCATGTATATGTTCAAACATTCGATGTAACGGGAAATTTTTAAAATTTTTGGGAACTAAACATTGCCTAAGGCTTCAACTGACTAGGAGTATAATCAAATCCCTCATCGACAAGTTCAAGAATCCGGTAGCCACAGCCCCACGTCACCCATCTGACAAAATTGTGTATGCACGGCACATCACCGACGCCTCCTCTAGTTCGCGGCCTCCTCCTCCAGCCCAGGCATGTTGTTGACTCCGCAGCCGGGGCATGCGTACCGACGCTGCAGCTAAGCGTGCACCTTCTCCAGTTCAGCTGCCCGCGTGTTCCAGGTTAAGGCTGTGTTTAGATGGGGGTGTAAAATTTTTGAAAACACAGTAACTCTTTTATTTTTATTTGACAATTAGTGTTTAATCATGGGCTAATTAGGTTCAAAAGATTCGTTTTGTGATTTACAACCAAACTGTGTAATTAATTATTTTTTTATCTATATTTAATACTCCATACATACGTCTAAAGATTCGACGTGACGAGAAATCTTGTAAAATTTTTGAAACTTTGAAGCATCAACACAGCCCAAAGAAAGCTTCGCCGGAAGCATGGGCGGAAGCATGGGGAACTGTGAACAGAAATGCGTAGAAACAGATGGCTCTGTACATAGATTTCAGGATATTCGCCGAGCTCCTGCAGCTGCTTTGTCTCTCCCGTAACAGCCTCCATAAGAGCTCTCTTTGCTTGGACATCGGCCAGCTCCTGACGGACCTGCAAACAAAACGCCAAAATCATTGGTTTTGTTAAACTGGCAGGACAATGTCCAGGATCACCGAACGCTCCCCAACTAACAAGGGAGAGCTGACAGTTCATATGGATAAAAAATAAAAATAGATGACACTGCAGTTCAAACAACACACATCCTCTGCCTGCAAGTCAGCCATGACCCTCGACACTGTGTCGCCTAATAGTGTTTGTAGAGCATCCTTTGGCAAACACATGTAAAGCTCGACAGTTCTAATTTGTCCTCAGATAATCAGATGCATTAACCAGACAGTAACAAGCATTATATACTGTCAAATGCCAACTTGTCGCCATCATGTTTCTCACTTTTGACTTTCCTGATTCATGAACCACAGCAGCTTAGGCCTGGTTTAGTTCTCAAAAATTTTTGCCTCCACCCGTCACATCGAATGTTTGGACACATGCATGGAGTACTAAACGTAGACGAAAAGAAAAACTAATTACACAGTTCTCGGAGAAATCGCGAGATGAATCTTTTAAGCCTAATTAGCCCATGAAAAGCCTTAAGTGCTATAGTAACTAACATGTGCTAATGATAGATTAATTAGTATCATTGGATTCGTCTCGCAGTTTCCTGACGGGTTCTGTAATTTATTGTTTATTAGTATCCGAAAACCATTTCCGACATCCTTCTGACACATCCGATGTGACACCCAAAAATTTTCTTTTCGCGAACTAAACGCAGCCTTAATATGCATTTGGTAATTTAATGGTTCACATGTACTGTCTAAATTTAGTAATGTCGGTGTTCGGTCCCGTGGGGGTCCTAAACCGACGAGTGAGTGCTGTGTGTCCCTAATCTGGATAGTGATGCAAGGAGAATACACGGGGGTTTATCCTGGTTCGGGCAAAGAATGCCCTACGTCCAGCGGGGGAGGGAGAGGTTTGTATTTCCTTGCACCGAGGTGCTTGCGTAGGGGTTACAAGCTTGCGAGAGAGGGCAGCGAGCCCAAGTCTCAAAGAGAGAAAAAAGAGTACAGAGATGATTGCTTGAGATGTTGATCTCTGTGTTCGGAGCTTTGGATTGCTGGCACTTGGCATTGGACTTGTGTCTTGCCTTTTGTTTCTTCGTTCTCCCCTTGTAGGGTCCTGGCCTGCCCTTTTATAGGGTGAGAGGAGGCCAGGGCACCAGGGAGCCTTGAGGTGATGTTTTGTTGATCCCTGTAGGAGTGACTGTAGCGACGTGTCCCGGGAATGGCCGGCCATCCCTGGACATTGCGGTGACGTTGGGGATGAGACGGCGAAATGACCCGGAGCACGGTGCCATGCCGGCCTTTCTTCCCTGTCGAGGCTGGGACGAGGCCGGGTCGATGCCGGACGGATAAGGCCGAATCCCCGAGATTGCGGAATACGGGCCTTGTCGTATCTTCCCTCGAGGGTGTCTGGCGACAAACAGTGCACGGTAAGGTGTATATAGTGACAGGTTTCACCCCCCATCACGGGATGGGCGGTAAAACAGTGAGGACTGACACCGGCGTTGCTCCCACGTCGATCCTGGGTGCAGCCATGTCGGTAGGTGGTAGCAGGTATGCGCATTAAATGCTCTGACTTTTGTCTTGGGGCAGGTGAATTGAGCGGGTCGAGCGCTCCGACCCGGGGTCACGCGAGTCGGAGTTTTTCCGGCGGGCGTACGAGCCTCGTGCGAGTCGGAGTGCGATCGAGGTGCTCCATCGAGCTAGCCTCGTACGGGTCGGAGTTGGAGCGCGGTCGAGGCGCCTTTTTGTACGGGACGGGGCGCGGTCGAGGCGTTCCCGTCGGGGGTGCCTCGTACGAGTCGGAGTCGGAGCGCGGTCGAGGCACTCTGTCGAGCTGGCCTCGTACGAGACGGACCCTGTACGCGGCCGAGACGTGCTGCCTTTCGCTGCGGTTTAATCGTTTTGTTTTTTATTATCGTTGGTTGTGGGTACCCCCATACTGTTGGTACCGACAGTAGCCCCCGAGCCTTTGGGTGAGTGTGTGATCACTCTCTCAGAGGCTTGTCAGTTAATGAACTGGAGTCGTAGCGTCGTGGCTTTTTCCGGTGGGGGCGCGCGAGCGCACCCGCCGGGTGTAGCCCCCGAGGCCTCGGTGGAGTACTTGGACTCCTCCGAGGTCTTTTATGCGTTCTATTAGGGAATGGTTTCTAGTGGTGGCGTGATCCGTGTCTTTTTTGTTTTTTTTGGTTTGTTGCGGTCGAGCCCCCGAGCCTCGTGCGCACGAGGTCGATCAGAGTCTCGGCCGTCTTTTATCGTTCGACCCTCACGCTCCTCCTTTGGGAAGGAGGAGGAGGGGTGGGGAACGCCGTACTACCCCTGTTTGGGCGAGTTCCGACGATCCCCGGTGAGCTACTAGCGGGGGAATTCGAGTGTGAGCCCGTGCTCCATTCGTTAGGAGTCGGCTAGTGGCGCAGAGGCACTCTCAAAAATGCCAAGAAGTGGTCGTGTGGATCTCGATTCCCTGCGACGGGATTCGAGGGCTCGGTGCCTCCCTCGAGGGGATTCCTACGTCGACCTTCTCCTATAGCCTCGAATACGTCTTGGGGTGCCTTGAGAGCGTGGCTCGAGCCCTGGCCATGTACGGGCGCATCCCTGGTCGTCCCTAACTCTGTCGCTCGAGGGCAGCTGTCGAACCCAGGTCGAGGGCTAGCTTCCGCTCCCTCGAGACTCATATCGGGCTCGGAGCCCGTTTACCAGGTATCTGGGAATATCCGTCCACGGATCCCTGCCCCGCCCGTTAGCCGGGCGCGCCTTTTTAGGAGAGGGGGTGAGATCAGCGCGGTAGTGGGTGACGTGGCGTGCGGTTACGACGTGGGGGACGGCCACGTACCCTACTCCTGCGAGATTTGGGGAAACAGTTAGGTAAGGGCATTAAATGCGAGAAACCGCTCCTACCTTCTCGCGCGGCCGTTGGGCTTCCGCCGGGGCTATAAAAACAGAGTCTGGGGGTCTGCCTCCCCTACTAGCCCTTTGCGTTCTTGCCTTCCTTGCCTTAGACAACTCTCCGTGCCCCTTGCGCCCTTCCGCCTTCATCCAGCGCCGCCGCCATCGCCCCCCCTCTGTCCACACAGCTTTCCCCGCACCAATGGCAGGCAAGGGTCAAATCCTCCCCGCCGACGACTGGGCTGCCTCTTCGGTAACGGAGAAGAGGCTGGAGGAGCTGGTCGAGGACGGATTGCTGCGGCCGAGGACGAGCCGGTCACGGCCGGAGTGGATTGCGCCGTCGCCCGATAACCGGGAGCCGGCACCCCCCGAAGGATACGTGGTCAGCTTCATCTGCTTCCACGAGCGGGGGTTTGGCGTGCCGGCGACCACCTTCATGCGTGCGCTCCTCCACTACTACCGGGAGGAGCTGCACCATCTCGCCCCCAACGCCGTCGCACAGGCCGCCATCTTCGCAGCGGTCTGTGAGGGCTACCTGGGGATGGAGCCGCAGTGGAATGTGTGGCTCCATCTCTTCAGGGCGGAGCTCTTCGCCAAGAAGGCGGGGGAGAAGGGGATACGGTGCGTGGTCCGAGCGGGGAGCTGCGTCTTGCAGGTGAGGTCTGGTCGGGCTGACCAGTATATCTCGGCCCAACTCATCTCCTCGAACAGCGGCTGGCACGACAGCTGGTTCTACCTCCGCAACGACGAGAGTCAGTTACCAAGGTATACCGGCCGAGTGCTGGTCGCCCGAGAGGAGAATTGGTCCTACGGAGTCGCGGAGGCCGAGAAGCCGCGTCTGGACCCACTGCTGGCGACGCTGCAACAGCTTCATCTGCGAGGCTTGACGGCGGCGGCGGTGGCCACGGCATTCCACCGGCGCAGGGTGATGCCGTTGTGCCAGCGTCGACTTCGTCTCGACCAAATGACACCGGAGGCGCCACTGGAGGGGAGCCGGATGTCGCACGAGTCCCTCACCCTCGAGGAGGTCCTCCGGCGAGCGCACCGGATGGTGGGGAACTTCAAGGCGGATGACGTCGACAAGGTGCCCGTGCGGCCTACCCAGGGGTTCGAGCCTCTGGTAAGTGTTATTGTTAGCACGTTTGTTTATTTCGTCTGTTTTTGGATTCTTTTGATTTAGTCAAGGCCGATGCGTAGGATTTGTCTGCGGTGAGGGAGACGCGGCCGCCAGTCCCAGAGGACCAGCCCGCCCGGGAGGCTCGACGCCAGCGGGTGTCCTAGAAGAAGCAGACAAAGGAGACTGCCAAGAAGCGGCAGACCCGCAAGGCCAAGGAGAAGGAGGCGCTGAAGAAGCTTCGGCGCCAGCAGGCCCTCGACGGGCTCCCCCTCGTGGAGTCTCCCTCCAAGACGGTCTCGGGGGAGGATGATGATGACAGCGACGGGGACGACGATGACGCCCTGTCGCGGTATGACGCCGCGACCGGCCTGGCGGACCTCCCTGATGTTCGTCCGTTCTTGGAGCCCATTGGGGGGTCGTCCTCTCGGGCGTCAGGGTCAGCCTCGGTGTTGGTCGAGGTGGTGGAGGAGGAGACGAAGGAAGAGGCGGGCAAAGAGGCGGGCCCCTCGACGGGAGGGGCCGCCCCATCCCGGACCCCACAGGAGGGGTCAACGGGGCTACCTCCATAAGTCCAGGCCCCGCAGGCTCAGCCGGCGGCTGGAACGGCAGCGCCGGCGCCGTCATCGGCGACGGCGCCGACGGGCGTGAGGACCCGAGGCCAGCTGGCCTCGGAGGCGCAGAGGGCCCGAGGCGGCCCTCCAGCCAAGGCCCTAAGGAGCACCCGGCCCACCGGGGGGCCGGCTGCGAGACCGCCGCAGGCAGCGCTAGGGGGTTCAGATCGGCCGGGGTCGAGGCCCCTGGTGCCCATTTTCGGGTAAGGATCCGCGCTCCGCTTTATCGCTTTTTATCGGTACCGTTTCTGATGTTTCTTCCTGCTTCACAGGCTTAAGCGCAAGGCGGAGCTGATGGGGCTGACCCCCGCAAAGTCGCTCCGGGCGAGCGCCGTCGTCATTAATCGGACGGCGGTAGACGACGTCGCCTAGGTCGAGAGGCTTCAGGCCGCAAAGGAGCGCCTGAAGCAGCAGGAGGCGACGGCCCAGGCGGAGGCGAGCGTCCTGACGGTCGCCGGTTCTAACCCTACCGCACAGGGGTCGGGACCGTCAGAGGTGGCGACGCCCAGTGCGGGCGGGGCGGAGCCGGGGTCGTCGTCGACCGCCGAGGCTGCCGTCGAGGCCGGAACGGCCGAGGCATCCGTCCACGACGCGGGGCGGGCGGATGCGGATGTGGTGATGGAGGAGGTCCTGCCGGCGGCGGGACAGGAGGCGGCGCAGCCTGGAGAGCCGCAGCCACAGCAAGACCTGCCGGCGGAGCCGGCGGCTACGGTGGAGGGTGGGGTTGTCGTGCCCCCGCCCATGGTCCCAGAGGAGGAGGCGCCGGCGGTCGAGGGGCCGGCCCCGGCGAAAGGGTCGACCCTGGCCATGGTCGACCTCACCCTCGACGACTCACCCCTTGACAAGGGGAAGCAGGTGGTGCGAGTCGAGGAGGTCGAGGCCGTGGACCAGGCCGGTCCCTCGGCGGCGGTTGACGGGGCCGGAGCTGCGGGTCAAGCCGGTCCCTCCGCAGGACCGGAGAGCGCCCCGGCTGGACCACCTTCGGGGTGGCCAGACATCGCCGCGCTGGCCCTGGCACGGGCGGAGGAGATATCGCGCTGGGAGGGGAGCGACCGTTGAGTTCAGGGATGCTTCCAACCCCGGCGCGGACCCCGTCTTCGCCCTGAATGACGGAGACGAGGTGCATCATTGGGAATACCTCAAGGGTCTCCGTCGACACCTCGAGCGATCGCTTTGTGTGGCGACGGAGGCCATGTCACGAGGCATGCGGGACGCCACAGAGGTAAGTTTGGTTTAGCGGTTCTTTTGCTATCCTTTTGCTGTCGTTTTGCTCCCGACTCTTTTGGTTCTAAACTCTTTGGTCTTTCGATCCGTGGTCAGGAGCTCAAGGAACGCTCCCGCTAGAAGTCGCTCTTCATCCGAAATGAGAGTGGCGTGTGGGCGGCGCTTGCCCGGCAACGGGCTCTGATCGAGGAGGCCAACAAGCGGCTATCTGATCAGAGTGCCCAGACGGCCGAGCTGCGCGTCGCCTATGCGGCGGTCAAGGAGGAGGTGGTGCAGGCCTGGGCGGCCGAGGCCGTGGCACGTGAAGACGTGACCAAGGCCCGGGAGGAGGCCGTCAGCACGGGTGAAAGAGCTCGAGGAGGACGTCGCCCTGGCCAGCCGGTAACGTGACACCTTCAACGTCCAGATCGGGCAGGTAACCGCTCGCTTCGGGGCCCTGAAGGACGAGGTCGCGGCGCTGAGTGGAGCCGTTCAGGAGAAGGACGCGGCTCTCTCGAGCGCCCGCCAGGAGATCGAGACATTGAGGGCAGCCGTTCGTGACAGGGATGGCGCTCTTCAAGCGCTCGAGAGGACGTGCGGGGGGCTCCGTGACGAGATCGTGGGCTTGCAGACCCATTCCGAGGGTAAGTATTGGTGTTACGGCCTTGGCGTCGAGGCCCCGTATTAGTGCTAATTTAGTTAATTGTGTTCCAGAGTTGGAGAGGGAGCAGCGGGTGGCCCAGGCGGCGGCCAACTCCTTCCAGAGCCTCTTCGAGGCCGAGGCCCAGCGGACTCAGGTGCTCCAGGGCGTGATCGCCTCCGTGTGTGACGGCCTGGGGGTCGAGCCCGACGCCGACACTGGGGAGGACGCCCCGGGGAACTCCTTCATCCGCCGGATGGCGGCGCTGGCCCGCCTTGTCCGGGAAAGGATATGGGACAGCCTCCACCACGGCGTGAAGAGAGCGCTGGCCGTCGTTCGATCTGGGTTCTTGTATGACATGGAGCTTGTTGCTGATGGCTTCATCACCGACCCGGACCGGACGGACGAGGAGAACGAGGACGCCTGCTTGGACCTGATTGGAGCCGCCGAGGGGCCAGGAAGCCGCTTGGCCAAGCTTTTCGAAGCCGAGGTGGTTCCGCCCGCCGACGACGAGGGCCTGTGAGCCAAATCTGGGCACAGAGGCCCATGAATAAGTTAGTGGTTTGAATTTTGGTCGTAGTGGCCTCGGAGGCCTTAAAAAACTCAGAACGTAAACCTGCGCTTGGTTTTTTAAGTTTTGTTCGAGCTTTTCTTCCATTTATTGCTTGAATCATGTTTTTGCATGATTTACTTAGCACGCCGTCGCGCCTTCGAGCATAAGGGAGTGAGCGGAGGTACCGTAGCCTCGGAGGCGTGAGTGATCTCGTGGCTCGACTGCCCTCGAACTCTAGGGTGCTCTTGCGGCCTCGCAGATCATGTAAGAACCTGATTTAAGCGACGGGAGATGTACTCCTTTTCAAAGTTATGAACCGTCATTAGGTCTACTTAGCGTACGGTCGTGCCCCTAGGCGTGAGGGGTGAGTGGAGGTACCGTAGCCTCGGAGGCGTAAGCGATCTCACGGCTCGACGACCCTCTGAGCCTCAGGGTGCTCTCGCAGCGCTGTCGACTTAAGTGGCAGCTTTTCTTTTTGAAAAAGAGTACAAATTTTTTCGGGGACTGGGGGTTCCCCCCTTGTAGCCCCCGAGGGAGGGTCGATTCTAGGAGAACAGAGTCGATCCTTCCTCATTGTTTGTGAAACGAAACTTTGAACATTGCTGTATTCTTTATTGACGAGATTGAAAAGAGAATACAGAGCCCCGAGGCTTTTTAAGGGAAAAAGCGACGTAGCTATTCAATGTTCCAAGCGTTGGTGAGGATTTCGCCCTTCTCGTTGGATAGCTTGTAGGTGCACGGCTTTAGTACTTCTGCGACGATGTACGGTCCTTCCCACGGGGGCGTGAGCTTGTGCCGTCCCTTGGTGTTCTGGCTTCGACGTAGCACCAGGTCACCGACGTTGAGGTCGCGCCTGTGGACGTGTCTGTCGTGGTAGCATCGGAGACCTTGCTGGTACCTGGCAGAATGTAACAGAGCCACATCTCGGGCTTCCTCGAGCTGGTCGAGGGCGTCCTCTCTTGCGGCGTCGTTATTTCTCTCATTATAGGCTTTTAGCCTTGGGGACCTATATTCTATGTCAGTTGGGAGCATGGCCTCGGATCCGTAGACTAAGAAGAACGGAGTGAACCCCGTGGCTCGACTCGGCGTTGTTCTTAGGCTCCATAGGACCGAGGGGAGCTCGGCAGCCCATCTCTTGCCATGTTTGTTTAGCTTGTCAAAGATTCTGGGTTTCAGGCCTTGTAGGACCATGCCATTGGCATGTTCCACTTGCCATTTGTTTTTGGATGAGCGACAGCTGACCAGAGCACACGGATGTGGTGGTTGTCGCAGAAATCCAGAAATTTTTTACCAGTAAACTGGGTGCCATTGTTCGTGATGATACAGTTGGGAACCCCAAAGCGGTGGATGATGTCGGTGAAAAAGAGCACAGCTTGTTCGGACCTGATGTTGGTGATAGGGCGGGCCTCGATCCACTTGGAGAATTTGTCGATGGCAACGAGCAAGTGGGTGAAGCCGCCAGTTGTCCTTTTCAAAGGTCCGACAAGGTCGAGCCCCCAAACAGCAAACGGCCACGTGATGGGAATGGTTTGCAGGGCATGTGCTGGAAGATGGGTCTGTCTCGCATAGTACTGGCAACCTTTGCAGGAGCGTACTAGCTTGACAGCGTCGGAGACCACGGTCGGCTAATAGAAACCTTGTCGGAAAGCATTTCCGACAAGGGTTCGGGGCACTGCGTGGTGATTGCAAGCCCCCGAGTGTAGATCATCGAGCAGGTCTCTGCCTTCCTCATTTGTGATGCAACGTTGGAGGACGCCAGTAGGGCTGCAGCGGTACAACTCCCTACTGTCACCAAAGATCACAAAGGTTTTGGCCCGGCGAGCGATCCGTCGAGCCTCGGTCCTGTCCGAGGGGAGGTCCCCTCGGATGAGATGGTCGAGGTACGGAACGCGCCAGTCAGGCTCGAGGTCAGATGGCGGGGTCGAGCCTTCCACCTGCATGGCTTCAGCCCTGGTCGAGGGGGCTTCTGCCACAAGTGGAGGGTCGAGTGACGGCCCGTCGACCCTTCCGTCCGACCCGAGGTCGACGGATGGCTGCTGGAGATCTCTTGCGAAAACATCTGGTGGAACCGTAGTTCGATTGGACGTGATTTTCGCCAGTTCATCGGCGACCTCATTATACCTGCGGGCGATGTGGTTGAGCTCGAGGCCGTGAAACTTGTCCTCGAGGCGCCACACCTCTTGGCAGTAGGCTTCCATCTTGGGGTCGCGGCAGCTCGAGCTCTTCATGACCTGATTGATCACGAGCTGGCAGTCGCCTCGAACGTCAAGGTGTCGGACCCCGAGTTCGATGGCAATTCTCAGACCCGTGACGAGCGCCTCGTATTCGGCGATGTTGTTTGACGTAGGAAAATGAAGTCGGATGACATAGCGCATGTGAACTCCGAGGGGGGAGATGAAGAGCAAACCCGCGCCTGCTCCTGTTTTCATCAACGACCCGTCGAAGTACATGGTCCACAGCTCAGCCTGGAGCTGTACCGGGGGGAGTTGAGTATCGGTCCACTCCGCCAGGAAATCTGCTAACACCTACGATTTGATAGCTTTGCGCGGCGCATAAGAGAGGGTCTCGCCCATGAGCTCGACTGCCCACTTGGCGATTCTACCCGAGGCTTCCCGGTTCTGGGCTATCTCTCCCAGGGGGAAAGAAGAAACCACAGTCACCGGGTGGCCCTCGAAGTAGTGACGGAGTTTGCGCCGTGTCAAGACGACGGCATATAGCAGCTTCTGGATCTGTGGGTAACGTACCTTAGTTTCCGAGAGCACCTCACTAATGAAATAGACTGGCCTCTGGACGAGCAAGGTATGCGCTTCCTCGGCCCTCTCGACAACCAAGACCGCGTTGACTACTTGTGTTGTCGCGGCGACATAAAGTAGGAGCGGTTCTCCTAGGGTCGGAGGGACGAGAATTGGTGAATTAGAGAGCGTAGCTTTGAGTTTTGCAAGAGCTTCTTCGGCCTCGAGGGTCCATGAAAAGTGCTCTGATTTCTTCAGGAGGCGGTACAGAGGGAGCGCTTTTTCGCTGAGGCGCGAAATGAAACGGCTGAGCGCCGCCAAGCAGCCCATGATCCTCTATACGCCCTTCAGATCTCGGATGGGGCCCATCTTGGTTATCACAGTGATTTTTTCTGGGTTGGCTTCGATGCCACACTTAGACACGATGAACCCCAAAAGCATACCTCGAGGAACGCCAAAAACGCATTTCTCAGGATTGAGCTTGATGTTTTTTGCCCGGAGGTATTTGAACGCAACGTCGAGGTCACTTATCAAGTTATCGGCCTGTTTGGTCTTGACAACGATGTCGTCGACGTAAGCCTCGACGGTTGGTCCGATGTGTTCCCCAAAAACGTGTTGCATGCATCGCTGGTACGTAGCCCCTGCGTTCCGGAGACCGAAGGGCATAGTAACGTAGCAATACATGCCGAACGGGGTAATGAATGAAGTTGCGAGCTGGTCGGATTCTTTCATTTTGATCTGGTGGTAATCGGAGTATGCATCTAGGAACAAGAGAGTTTCACATCCCACGGTGGAATCAACGATTTGATCAATACGTGGCAAAGAAAAGGGAACTTTTGGACATGCTTTATTTAAACTAGTATAGTCTACACACATCCTCCATTTTCCATTCTTTTTCCTAACTAATACAGGATTAGCTAGCCACTCGGGATGATGAACCTCCTTGATGAACCCGGCCTCCAGTAGTTTGTGTATCTCCTCACCGATGACCTTGCGCTTCTCCTCGTCGAAGCGGCGCAAGCGTTGCTTCACTGGTTTGGAGCCGGCCCAGATCTCCAAGGCGTGCTCGGCGACTTCCCTGGGTATGCCCAGCATATCCGAGGGACTCCACGCAAAGATGTCGATGTTTGCGCGGAGAAAGTCGACGAGCACTGCTTCCTATTTGGGATCGAGGATGGCGCTGATGCTCAGCGCCTTTCCCTTGGGATCAGCAGGGTCGAGGGGCACGAGCTTGACGTCATCCGTGGGCTCGAAGCTGCCGGCATGGCGCTTGGGGTCGGGAATCTCATTGGCCAGACCGTCGAGGTCCGCCGCCAAGGTGGCCGACTCCAAAACAGCCTCGCCGTGCTCGACGCACTCGACGTCGCACTCGTAGGCGTGTTCGTACGAGGGCCCTACAGTGATGACACCGTTTGGGCCTGGCATCTTGAGCTTAAGGTAGGTGTAGTTTGGGACCGCCATGAACTTGGCATAGCATGGGCGCCCAAGGATAGCGTGGTATGTTCCACGGAATCCGACCACTTCGAAAGTGAGAGCCTCCTTTCTGAAGTTGGAAGGAGTGCCAACGCAGACAGGCAGATCGACCCGGCCGACAGGTTCTGCCCGTTTCCCTGGCACGACTCCGTGGAAGCCCCCGACGCTGGGTTGGAGGCGCGTCCTCTCGACCCCCAGGAGGTCGAGGGTCTGAGCGTAAATGATGTTGAGGCTGCTTCCGCCGTCCATGAGTACCTTGGTGAGGCGCGTGTTGGCAATGATGGGATCAACAACAAGCGGGTAGACTCCTGGATTGGGGACGTAGTCAGGATGGTCATCACGGTCGAAAGTGATGGCCACCTCAGACCAGCTAAGGAAGTGGGGGACCGCCGGCTGTACGGAGAAAACCTCACGCCGCTCTCGCTTGCGCTGGCGCGTCGAGAGGCGGGTCGAGGGTCCTCCGTAGATCATGAAGCAGTCATGGATCTCGGGGAATCCCCCATCCTTGTCGTCGCCCTTGGGATCTTCCTTCTTGTCGTCCTTCTTGACGCCTATGCCCTCAAAGTACCTACGGAGCATGTGACAGTCCTCGAGGTTATGGTTTGTGGGTCCCTTATGGTAGGGACATGGCTCTTTGAGCATTTTGTCGAAGATGCCCCCGCCGGGGGGGCCTCGAGGTTTCTTGCGCTCGACAGCAGCGACAAGTTCATCGGCCGGGGCCTCGAGCTTGCCTTGCTGGTTCTTCTTCTTTCTCCGGTTGTTCCTCTTGGAGCCCCGGCTGGAGCCCGCGGGATCGTCGACCTTCTGCTTCCCTTTGTCCTGGTCACCGCCAAAGATAGCGCCAACTGCCTCCTCGTCGGCGGCAAAGTTGGTGATGATGTCCATCAGCCCGTTGGCGGTGAGTGGAGTGTTACGGCCCAACTCTCGAACCAACTCTTTGCAGGTGGTTCCGGAGAGAAAGGCCATGATCACGTCGGAGTCGGTGATGTTGGGGAGCTCGGTGCGTTGCCTGGAGAAGCGCCGGATATAATCCCAGAGGGATTCACCCGGCTTTTGCTTGCAACTCCGGAGGTCCCATGAGTTGCCGGGGCGCACGTAGGTCCCCTTGAAGTTTCCCTCGAACACCCTCACGAGATCGTCCCAGTCGTGGATCTACCGAGGCGGGAGATCCTCGAGCCAGGCTCGAGCGGTGTCAGAGAGGAAGAGGGGGAGTTGTCGGATGATGACCCGGTCGTCGGTGGCCCCACCCAGCTGACATGCCAAGCGGAAATCAGCGAGCCAAAGTTCAGGTTTGGTTTCGCCGTTGTACTTGGTGAGAGTCATGGGAGGGCGAAACCGAGCCGGGAGTATCGTCTCGCGGATAGCCTTACTGAAGACCCGAGGGCCCGGAGGCTCGGGTGAAGGGCTACGATCTTCTGAGCTGTCGTAGCGCCCACCTCTGTGCATGTGGTAGCCTCGAGCCACACCGTCACCGTGTTTGCGCGTGCGTCGCTCGACGATGTTGCTACGGGTGTCTCGAGGTTCGCGGTCGTCGGCGATGGGCTCAGGGGCAGGAGCCACCCGATTCCGTCGGGCAGGTTTAGGATGAACCGAGGCCTCTCTCTCCTGTCGGGAGGGCTCGACGAGCCGCTCCGAGGCAGGCTCGCGTCGCCTCGAGGCAGAGCTCTCGGCCTGCTGCATAGCAGTGGTCTCGAGGAGTTCTCGGATTTCATCTCGAGCTCGACGGGCATCGGGGTTTGATGGCTCGGGCATGTTACGGAGGAGCATGGCGGCGGCGACGATGTTCTGGCTAGCTCGAGCGAAAACCGGGGGGTCGACCACCCGGTCCTCGTCGATGCGACGATTGACGTCGCGATCTCTCTCGCGAGCTCTCCCGCCAAGTGCGTGTGCCACACGCTCACGCTCGAGGGTTTGTTGGAGTAGGTGCAGGTTTTCTCGTTCCTCGTCGAGCCTGTCCTGCAACTCGCGGATTTGTTCGAGCTGCATTCCTTGATCCGTAAGGAATTGAGCCTCGTCCCGCTCGACAGGGAGCTCGACATGAGGTGGCGTGTGCCTTCCTTCAACTGGCTCTTCGTCCTCCGATTCCGACGTGCTTGCCTCGTCGACGTTGAAGCACTCACGGGTCGGATCGTAGGTGTCGTCAGCCGAGTCGGAGTCAGGAGCACCGAAGTAGTAGTATGACGGAGGAATGTGGGGCCGTTGCAAATCATCTCTGGGGTTGCAACGTTGAGAAGCAGTCACATGAGGCTCTGTTTCTGGGGTCTCCATAGAGTCCAGATAATTAGAAGCCGGTGTGGATGCAACGAGGTCCAGAGTGGAGCGTAGATGGTGCCCGGGGAGTTCCTCGTAAGCGCTCATGCTAGTGCTCACAGAGGAAGCGTACGCCCGGGCAACCGGATCTAGCCCAAACGGGAATGGTGATGGAGACGTCGCGGCTCGTGCCGGAGTGGTTGATCCGGGCAGTGGCGGTGTCTCACCGGACGGGGGAGCAGCGGAATTCTCCGTCGGCATCTTACCCTCAGCCAAGCTCATCCTACCCAGACCCTCAGCGAGGAAATCTGGGTTGGCGTCTGGCTCAGAGGCGCCGGATCGGGGAATCCCACCACCCTCCGTGAGGTGAAGACGGCGGTTGTGCCGGGCTCGTCGTCGTCTGGCGGCTCGCGCCTGTCGAGAGCGATGATACCGGCGCAGTGCTCCCCCAGGCTGGGAGAGCTCGTAATCCTCGTCGGTCGGGTGTCTGGGCGGGAGGAGGACCATGTCGTAGCCGTGGCCAAGCGACATGAACTCCAAACTCCCAAACCAGATCACTGTAGCCAACGGGATAGGGCGTTCGGGGTCAGCCATCCAGGAAAAATGGCGGGAAAACGATGTTGGCACGCAGCGGTCCCCTACCTGGCGCGCCAACTGTCGGTGTTCGGTCCCGTGGGGGTCCTAAACCGACGAGTGAGTGCTGCGTGTCCCTAACCTGGATGGTGAATCAAGGAGAATACACGGGGGTTTATCCTGGTTCGGGCAAAGAGTGCCCTACGTCCAGCGGGGGAGGGAGAGGTTTGTATTTCCTTGCACCGAGGTGCTTGCGTAGGGGTTACAAGCTTGCGAGAGAGGGCAGCGAGCCCAAGTCTCAAAGAGAGAAAAAAGAGTACAGAGATGATTGCTTGAGATGTTGATCTCTGTGTTCGGAGCTTTGGATTGCTGGCACATGGCTTTGGACTTGTGTCTTGCCTGTTGTTTCTTCGTTCTCCCCTTGTAGCGTCCTGGCCTGCCCTTTTATAAGGTGAGAGGAGGCCAGGGCACCAGGGAGCCTTGAGGTGATGTTTTGTTGATCCCTGTAGGAGTGACTGTAGCGACGTGTCCCGGAAATGGCCGGCCATCCCTGGACATTGCGGTGACGTTGGGGATGAGACGGCGAAATGACCCGGAGCACGGTGCCATGCCGGCCTTTCTTCCCTGTCGAACTGCGCTGGGCGTCGAGGCTGGGTCGAGGCCGGGTCGATGCCGGACGGATAAGGCCGAATCCCCGAGATTGCGGAATACGGGCCTTGTCGTATCTTCCCTCGAGGGTGTCTGGCGACAAACAGTGCACGGTAAGGTGTATATAGTGACAGGTTTCACCCCCCATCACGGGATGGGCGGTAAAACAGTGAGGACTGACACCGGCGTTGCTCCCACGTCGATCCTGGGTGCAGCCATGTCGGTAGGTGGTAGCAGGTATGCGCATTAAATGCTCTGACTTTTGTCTTGGGGTAGGTGAATTGAGCGGGTCGAGCGCTCCGACCCGGGGTCACGCGAGTCGGAGTTTTTCCGGCGGGCGTACGAGCCTCGTGCGAGTCGGAGTGCGGTCAAGGTGCTCCATCGAGCTAGCCTCGTACGGGCCGGAGTTGGAGCGCGGTCGAGGCGCCTTTTTGTACGGGACGGGGCGCGGTCGAGGCGTTCCTGTCGGGGGTGCCTCGTACGAGTCGGAGTCGGAGCGCGGTCGAGGCACTCCGTCGAGCTGGCCTCATACGAGACGGACCCTGTACGCGGCCGAGACGTGCTGCCTTTCGCTGCGGTTTAATCGTTTTGTTTTTTATTATCGTTGGTTGTGGGTACCCCCATACTGTTGGTACCGACAAGTAAATACAGAGCATGTCAGCTGTCATTCAAATATCACGTAATTCACAGCCACATTTTTTCATCAGGATGGTCCTATGAACAGAAAAATGAATGTTGGAAGATCTCTGCTTAATCAGTTAATATTGTGCAGATAAATATAATGCAATGCTTTGGGAAGAGCACACCTTATCATGATCAAGCAGATCTTTTTTATACTCTTCTTCCAAGAGCTGCATCTCAGCTTCAATGTTGCTCACCTTATCTGCCAAATCTTTCAAACTGCCTTCTGAACCCACAGTTTTACTCTCGTCTCTGACATGTTGACCTACAAAGGGGACATCTCAGATAGTGTAAGGGAATGAAGTACACAAATTGCTGTCAAAGAGAAGGAAACGAGCAGCATCACTCCACATATCGTAACATCAATAAGGGCAAAGTATGTTTAGACTATGAAAGACATACTTCAGAAACAAGATGAGAAATCGACAGACAAACAGTTTTACAAATTTGGCAACACGAATTAGATCCATAAGTACAAAGCCAACACCAAATTGGGTTATCTTGAAGTTCCTCTCTGCTATTAAATAATCACATGTTTTGCTTACAGTAATAAATGAGCAATTATCAGCTGTCACCTTGCAGTGCACAAAAACTCTAAAACATAACGTACAGAATCAGATTCAACAATTTGAATTTTGACATAATTTTATATTGCAAACTTATGGGGGGAAATTCAAGCAGAGTGCAGCGTGATATTCTTAGAGTTCCAGTCATCAATAATTTATATTCTGTAAAAGGAAATAAAAGCTATGAAGAAGCAATAAACAATAAATGACTAGAACAACACAAATTCAATGGAACCCCTTGCACGATTCAGGAACAGAAAAGTGGTATGTTGCATTCTGATTTTCACTACTTACCTTCTGTAGACGGCAGCTCACTATGATTGTACTCTGCTAATTCTAGAGAGACCTTCTGTTGAAATTGCCTGCAGAAGGGAATATTGTTTCTCTAGATAATAAAAAGATAGTACTACCTTCCGATAATTAACATGATAGTAACAAAATTCAAACTTACAAAACAAGTTTTAGCCAGCAAGCAAATGCCAAATTGATGGAAATTGAAACAGTAAGGTAGAATGTAATAAGAATCTGAAATTGCGCCCTTAGTGCAATGTCATGACTCATGCAGTCACCCTGATACATGTTCCATGTAAAAAATGTCACCACTGTACTCCCTTGTACCTCACATTCTCAAGTACTTTGAGAATATCCAAACAATACACAATGTCCCTATTATACAGAGGTAATTACTGCCAGCACCGCTATAGGCAAAGCCAAAAAAAAGAGATGCAACATCAGTTATAATTTGTTTTATGATTGCATCAAACAGCAAAAGAAATCATCACAAACAAAACACAACATTCCATACCTTATCTTTGCGTTCATCTCATACATCTTGCTAATGAACTCCTCTCTGCAACAGTGGGGTAAAGTATAAGCATGATCAGCAGCGAGCAACAAAATTATAGTGCAGAGCAACACATATGGGACATTTTGCAGAGCAACAAGGCATTAGATAGAGTACATATTACTCACCTCTCACTGTCTCCCTTGCTCTTTTAGAGCAAATTCATGAAGCGCCAACAGCACATCCATTCCAATCCAAACCATACACCAGAATGAACAGACGTTAATTAATACTAAAGCAACAAAGAGCCCAAATTCACAGTGAAGTGCGGAGCTCTAACTTTGAGCACGTCCAGAGCAGTGCCGGCCTTCGAGATCTCCTCCTGGAGATGAGACATCGGCGCCTACTGAAGGACCGAAAACGACGACCGGAGGGGGGGTGAATGGGATCCGTAGATTTTCTCTCGAAATATTTTCGGCCGTTGTCCCAAAATCCCCGTCAAACACGCAAAGCAGATACCGTGATGTCCACGACCCAAGTGAGTGGGTGGATGTCCCCTAGGAACACAGCGGGACACCACAAAGCGAATGGGCCGCGAAGCACTCGCACCGAATCGAGGAACAGAAAATAGGCTACTCACCACCTATTGAGAAGAGGTGAGTTCCTGAATCTAAAATATCCAAGTCAACTGGTGACAAGAGTACCTAGATGGGTTCCTTGATCGATGGAAGAACAACGCAAAAAAGGATCTCAGATCGGAGCACAAACGTGAAAGATACGGGCGAAACAAGAAAACCGACCGGAAATTTCAGGCTCCCAAACCGGAAAAATCAACAGGCAAATTATATATAGAGAGAGAGAACGAACTCAGCAACAACACCAGACACCGGACACACCTGGGCGGTGCACCGCTCGGTACTTGGCGGTGTACACCGCCACTACCGGTGCCAACTCGATGCAGAAAACGAGAGAGACGGTTACCGGTCATGAAGAAAAGATCAAAGCCGATCCTGGGAGGCGGGTCTGCTTGCCGAGCACCAATCAGATCGCGAGGGAAAGAGAAGACCGAAGCACCAATCAGATCGCGAGGGAAAGAGAAGACCGAAGCGAGAGAGAGAGACCGGACTGCTGCTCGCAACGATCATCGCGGCTGGTGAGCGCTCGGCTCCTGCTGCTCGGTCTCCTACGCGCGACCAACAAAAAGAGAGAGAGGGAGCGAGGGTGCTCAGCACCGGTCCCTGGCTGCAAGAGATCGACGAGCGCCTTCAGGCCAAACAGCAGGCACCGCTCGAGCTGCAGGGTGAGCAGTGCAGCTGGACCCTTCCCTACGAGCAGACTGCTCCTGTACCGCTCTCAAAGAACAACGAACAGAAGCACGAGCGTACAAGCAGAAAAGAAGCGACTACAAAAATCTGACGAGAACTGAACCAAATCACCATGATTTGTTCCCAAAAATTGTAGAGATAATTCAACTAGGAATGATCCTATCCCCAAAAGATCATCTTCTGAAATCAATCCAAACTTCGGACCTCCACGATTTGGGGAAGAACGGGAAAACGAAGAACGGAGAACAAAAACATAAATAGTAAAATCACGACACCATGATTTCAAATCCCGGAGGGCACGGTGAGGCTAGGGTCTCACTTCCCAACTCGAATTTCTCAGTTGCTTACACAAATTTAGAATTTGTGGACCTCAAGAACAAACCCTAAGAGGAGACTAGAATGAGGAAATGAAAAAGTCCAAGAGGTGAGACTGAGTGGAGGCAGCCCCATCTTATTTTTTTTAGATAAAGGATTGTATATATCCGGCATCATCTATCAATCGATAGAATTAGGCCAATTATTACAAAAGGTAACCCAAAGGGTAGCACACGAGCTGTAAAAGGTTCTGAGTTTACATCGAGACACAGGTATAAAACAAACAAATAGAGTTTTGACTAAGAGAGGCCAATAAATCTTGTTGAAAACCATCCATTGGAACCGAAGAAATGCAAAGCTGACGACTCCAGATGTTGGCCAGCTGAGACCAACTGGTCCGTAGATCATCATGCCGCTGCAACTTTGCCCACTGTCGGAGCCAGTGAGTTCCCCTGAATAGTACCTGCAAAAAAGATTTTGGTCTACATTTGTCAAAAACCACCTCGTTTCTTGTTATCCAAACTGCCCAACAAAGTGCCGATACTGCAGTCAATAACAATGAGTTTTCTTTTTTATTACCCTTCTTTGACCACCCATTAAAAAGGTCATCTATATTCTGTGGAGGTGTTAATCCAAACAGTAAATGTACTGCTCGCCACAGAAACTTGGCATACATACAATCCAGAAAAAGATGTCGGATAGTTTCTGGACAATGATAGAAGCAGCACTTCGTGTCGTCTTTCCAATTATGCCTAACTAGGTTATCCTTAGTTAGAGTCACCCCCTTCTTAAGGTACCACAAAAATATTTTTATTTTTGTAGGTACCTTAATTTGCCAAATATCCTGTGACACTCTCACTCCATTGTTAATTAATGCAGCATACATGGATTTGACAGAGAAAATCCCTGATGAATGTAACGCCCATACAAAAATATCCCTTTCTTCAGGTAAGTTCAATCTTGTAAAGAGGAAACAATTCTGTGCCAATCCCTTAGGTTTGCGCCCACTAAATTACGACGGAATGAAATATTTAGTGGGGATGAACTAAGAACTTGTGCTACAGAATCTTGTTTTCTTCTCACGATATTGAACAACGAAGGAAATCAATCTTTTAGTGGTTTGTTTCCCAACCAAGTGTCAAACCAGAATCGTGTTTGTGACCCGTCTTTCACTTTGAAGGAACCAAAACCCAAGAAGGTGTCTTTTACATTCATCAAGCTTTTCCAAAAATGAGAATATGTTGGCTTTTTAACGCAGCTCCCTAACGTCTTATCTTTTATGTATTTATTCCTCAAAATTTCCTACCACATACCGTCCTCATTTAACAATTTAAACAGTCATTTACTCAACAAACATTTGTTCTGAATGTCCAAATTTTGTATGCCTATACCACCTTGAATTTTTGGTTGGCACAACATTTCCCATCTGGCTAATCTATATTTTCTCTTGTGTTGGTCGTTTTGCCAATAGAATCTTGATCTAAAACAATCGATTTTTTCTAACACTCCCCTTGGGATCTCGAAAAAAGAAAGCATAAACATTGGTAAACTAGAGAGCACCGAGTTTATTAAGACCAAACGACCCCCAACTGAGAGCATTTTACCTTTCCACCCGCTAAGCCTCTTTTCGATTCTGTTTTCAATCATTTGCCAATCTTTATTATTTAGTTTCCTATTATGCATTGGTAGACCAAGATAGCGGAAGGGGTACTTCCCCACTTTACATCAAACAACTGTGAATAGTATTCTTCATGTTCTTTTGCTTTTCCAAAGCAGAAGATCTCACTTTTATGAAAGTTTATTTTGAGCCCCGATAGTTGTTCAAAAGTGGTAAGAATTAATTTCATATTTACTGCTTTTTCAATATCATGACTCATAAAAATGACTGTGTCATCCGAATACTGATGAATAGATAATCCATCTTGGATAAGATGAGGAATAACCCCTTCAACTCGCCCTGCTTCCTTGGCTCTAGCAATTAGTACAGCCAGCATGTCAGCCACTATATTAAATAGTATTGGCGACATTGGGTCACCCTGCCTTAAGCCTTTTCTTGTTTGGAAGTAAGGACCTAATTGGTCATTAACCTTAATATTAACATTTCCTCCTTGCGTGAACTTCTCCACCCATTTACACCATGTTTGTGAGAACCCTTTCATCCTTAATGTTTGTTGTAAAAAACTCCATTTTACCTTGTCGTATGCCTTTTCAAAATCAATTTTGAAAATAACCCCATCCTGCTTCTTCGAGTGAAGTTTATGTATCGTCTCATGTAGTATTACCGCACCCTCCATGATATTTCTTCGAGGAAGAAAGGTTGTTTGAGTTGGTTTAATAATCTTATGGGCTATGGTAGATAATCTATTAGTTGCCACCTTGGTGAAGATTTTAAAAGAGACATTCAACAAACATATTGGTCTGTATTGTTGAATCACTTTCACATCTGTCTGTTTAGGTATCAAGATTATTGATCCAAAGTTAAGACTGTTTAGTGGCAAGGATCCCTGATGGAAATCCGTAAACAAGGCCATCATATCTTCTTTAACTAAAGACCAGAAGACCTGATAAAACTCTAGAGGAAAACCATCCGGTCCTGGTGCCTTATTATGTTCCATTTGGAAGATAGCAGTCCTTACTTCATCTTCTGTAAAATCAGCTGTTAAAAACTCATTTTCCAGTGTTGAAACTTGGGGAATGTCCTCGGTTTGTAACTCATCCAAAGTGATGGTAGAGTTATCCGAAGGGCCAAAAAGTGTTTTGTAATATTTGGTAATATGCTTTTTAAGCTGAGCATCACCACTTATTATATCATTCCCTTCTTCCAACTGGAAAATACGAGTTTTCCTATGCCAACCATTTGCCAACAGATGATAGTATTTTGTATTTGCATCACCCTCTAATAGATGTTTCACCTTAGCCCTTTGATACCATTTTAGTTCCTCTTCACGGAGTAGTTCCGCTAACCTTTCATTTAACACATGTTTTACGTTCAGTTATACTTCATTGAGCAGTGAGCTCTCTGCCTTCTTGTCCAGTTCGTCTAGTTTATTTAAAATTGTCATTTTTTCTTTCTTATAAGTACCACTCACATTTTTAGCCCATCCTCTGAGATATTGGCGTAGCCTTCTAACCTTAGCCTGCCACCTCTCTAAAGGGGTGCCTTCAGCACGTATGCTTTGCCACACATCTCTTACTATGTCACAGAAACCATCTCTAATCAACCAATCCAATTCAAATTTAAATTGGGGTTGATAAGATGAGGATGCATTGTTTGTGCAACACAACAATGGAGTGTGGTCAGAAATATCTCTAGACAGTGCATTTACAGTGGTATGTGGATACTTGGATTCAAAATCCGTACAGACTAGAATCCTATCCAACTTTTCAAAGGTTTGGTTCTACAAGTGATTAGCCCAAGTAAATTTTCTTCCCGACAATTCTAATTCTCTAAGATTTAAAGTGTCAATCACTGCATTAAACATGAAAGGCCATCTGTCGTTAAAGTTATCATTACTTTTCTCATCAGGTCTACGAATAATGTTAAAATCGCCACCTATCATAATAGGTAGAGCTTCTTTTGAGCATACTCGCACCATTTCTGATAAGAAATATGATTTTTGATCTTCCTGAGCCGGCCCATATACTGAAATCAGATTGAACTTAAAGTCATCTTCCTTATGACAAACTTTAAAACGAATAAAAAAATCTCCTTCTTCAATCTCGCCAATGTCAAAAGTTAACAAGTTTATACCTAGGATCATGCCACCAGACCGTCCCCTTGGAGCCATGCAATGCCAAAGAAAATCTCTGCCAGCGTAGATATTATTCAAAGTCGTTTGCGGAAAATTGGCTCTACCCGTCTCTGATAAGGCAATAAAATCTAGGTTCCTTTCTTTTGTTAGGTCAGATAAGAATCTATATTTTTTGGGGTCAGCAAACCCATTGCAATTCCAAAAAATACCTTTCATCTAGACCGTATTTTTTTCTTTTTCTTGTTCCTAGAACATGGCCGTTTGAACTATGATAAAGGAGTATGTAGACACAAAGGGTCACAACCCCCATCACCAAGGCCTTCTGAGATTTCTGAACAAATAAGATTCAAGGCTTCTAAATCTATATTATCTTCTATGGAACAAACAGTAGAGGAATCATCTAACTTATCCTCCTGTCCCCTATCAACACCATTCACCCTTTGAGCTTCTATATTTTTTAACGCGATTAAAGAAAGCGACACTGCATGAGCATTATTCCCGAGAGAAACCCCTATCGAATCAGCTGTAGCTAACAAACAGGAATCATCTAAATTATGAAATGAGCTTGGATGAGTTACATTACCTTTTTCTGAAGAGGGATCCAGATTTTTGCGAGCTTTCAATTTGGACGCCTTTTCCAAAGAGTCCTGATCTGAATTCGCCACATTTCTTTTGCTAGATCTTATAGGAGACACTTTCCCACCATTAAGCATGCTCATTTTTTTGGATACGCCAGAGTCATTTTGGGAAGCCATCAAACTAGCCTTCCATTGGCTATTCCCATCTGCTGTTAGCCCCTGAGTAAGCACCACCACTGGTTTTTTGCTTGCTTTAACAACTGCTGTCGCAGGTTTCACACCCGCCACCTCGTTCTGCTGAATCTCAAAACCAGCACCCATATCCTGCTGCTGAACTGCAAAACCAATGTGGTTTCCGGAGCCGGGTAGCTGGTCACCAATAGCATTATCCTTTGCTGATTCCCCCTCTTTTTTACCATCCTCATCCATAGGATCTTCATTATTTTCCCCTTTTCCTTTATCTTCATCTATGGTAGAGTCCATATCAATGACCTGAGGCTCACCATCAGATAAATCATGTTCCACACGGAACTGTAGCTCATAAACAAAATCTCCAATCACTATATCCACTAGGTCCGGGATAAAGTTGGGATCTAGTACGGCTACCTTCATCCTTACACGACCAAACTTTTTGGTAAACTTTGTGTCTACAGCTCTGGGAACACCTAAAATGGATACAATCGCCCAAATAATAGGAAATTCCCGAAACTCTTTTGGTAGACCACGAAACTGAACCCAAACTTTATCAATTTCATACTTAAAAACCTCATTCTCGACCCCTTTCTCAAAACATATTTTACCCTTTCATGTCTTTGTGTCCATAGGACCCCAGCACCCAATCCAAAAGCTCAGAGGATGGGAAATTAGTGATAAAGGCATCAGTACCTTTCTCCTCAATCACCCACTTATTTTTTCCAGGTAGTAGTTTGTCGAGTTCCACTGCTAACAGATCAGCGGTAATAGAACCCTCCAAAACACGTACCACAACTGATTTTTCCTCTACATTCACCTTAGGATTTTTAGCGAGTGGAATAAAATAAAAGCCCAATCCTTCAACCGCATAACCACAAGGAATAGCAGTAGTGTTCATTTTTTTCGTATTTGGGCAAATTTTTGTGACATGATCTCCATAACAAATTTCACAACACAAAACCGCAGTGCACTCTGCCATAGTATGACCCTTAGTGTCACAGCGATAACAAAAAGGTTTACCCTTACTTTTTGGCTTTCCTTGGTGGGATGACTCTGGCGTATCATTTGTCATAATTGAGGCATTGGTGATTGGAGGGACAGCGCTCTTGGTAGCCTCTAGCGTTGCCGGAGCTGTCGCCGAAGTCGTGGTCGAAGGAGCCTGCTGTCCAGCCCCCATGACAGGTGCCTGGGAGGTCATCGTGCCATGAGGAGGATGTCCTGCCGTGGCCTCCAGTTCCCCTCGTCCTGCAACACCTACGCCCTCAACGGCCACATGTGCGCCGCCGATGCCAGCAGCACGATGTGCGCTACCGCCGCCCCCAACTTGAGCGCCGCTGCCGCCGCCAACGGCAAAGAATGCGCCGCTGCCGCCCGTAGCAACGAGTGCGTTGTCACTACCAGCGACTGAGTGAGCGCCGCCGTCTCCCACCGCTTGCGGACCACCGACATGGGTTGTCTGGATCGCATGCGGATGACTTCCTTGTCCTGGTGCCGCTGACGGGTGGTAGTACGGCCGGCCGTTGTTCCAGTGACCACGGCCCCGACCCCCTCCGTAAGCCCCTCCATATGGGCGCCCACCACGGCCATCTCGATTGTACCGATTGTTGTAACTATTGTATCTTGGACCGCCGAAACCTGCTTGGCCGCGACCACGACCACCAGAAGGGAAGGGATTCCGGAGATGGACCACGACCACCAGAAGGGAAGGGATTCCTCCATGTCCCGGGTTGAAACCTGGGTGAAAGCCCGGGTCGTAGCCCGGCGCCCTTCCTCCTCCTCCGCGGCCAAAATTCCCGTCCGAGCCCAGAGCCGCCATGATCGCCCCACCCGTCACCACGTCCGCGTATGATCGTGAAGATGACACCGGTGCAGCGATGGATGGCTTGGGCGGCGGCTTCGATAGGGTTTTTTTGACTTGCCTGGTTCCTGTCCTTGCGAATAGAGCACAAAGACCTTTGGTGGGCCAAAAAACTTTACCAGGCCCAATGATCTTCAGAGAAGTTTGATCCGATTTCCCCGTGATTACGCATGCGCCGCACTCAGTCGAAGCGACCGGTAGCATCGCGGGTGTCAACGGAGGGAAATTCGGATCGCAGCACTGAGATTTCGGACGTTCAAATTTTTTTGAAATCTGATCACAGCTTGCTGCAGGTGACCTTGCCGGCAATGGCCGAGGTCCGCCCCCGACAAACCTTCCCGCAGGTGCACTTGACCGCCTAAACGCAGCTAAGGCACCACGAGAGCTGGCATTGAGAAATCTTGCCTTTGCAATACAATCGCCGAGAGTCCTCGGAGGGGAAACTCTTGGATACGGCAAAGGTCCTTGCCATGGCGCCCCGGCCAAATTTCTTTGAACCAGTTTAGTGACAATTGAAATAGGAAGGAGACGGTATGTGGATTGATCATTACCTGATGCTAGAGCTGCCTCGGCTCGAGCCAATTGATCTACCGAGAAACCTGTGTCCAGGGCTTCGGCAATGAACTCCGGCGTCGATGGGCTCTTCATCTCCGCCACAGCTTCATCGTCGGAGTCGTCTGAGTCAGCATCCTCCCCTTGTGCCTAGAATTTCGAGAATATCAGAGGCGGGGAATCCTTGACGACGCATCGGCCATGGACTGGCTTAGGCCACCGGCAAGCGTCCACAGTTAACGCCACGGCCCTCGAGAGAGCTTCACGGCCCTCTTTGCAACGCCGATCTTCATCTCCATCTGCATCATCTTCACTGTCGACAGTCACGGCTGAGCACGCTGATCGAGTCGCCCTGCTGGCCACCGGGGCGAGGGTCAGACGCCTACCTCTCATCCGAATCCTGTTCGATGTGCCCTTATCAGCCCCATCTTATTTATAGGCCTATTACACAATTCCACTAATGCCTTTAGATATTTTAGGGCGAACCACCTAGCTTGAGGGCATTATGGTCCAACCCAATTCATGTCGATTGGACAGTCACACTTCCTGCATAGATTTGCTTCGCCTGAACGCAACCTCTGTGATTCCGCCACGTGCCGCCCCGTTCCTCCTCAGAACCTCCGCCCATGTTTTGACGTCCAAACCCGAAAACCGTCCGCCCGATGGTTTTGAGGCTCAAACCGTCTGCGAATAGCGTACTCCATACGGGTCCCCCGCAACTCGCCCCGTGTCACCTCCGTCCTCGACCGCCCGGCCACCAAGTCTTCCAGAGCCTCCACTTGACTTGCACATCTGCCGTCTTGACTCGGTCAACACGGTCACTCCCATGTTCACTTGTGCTTGTCGATGTCCCTAGATATCAGCCACCGTGGCTGGTCACCATCTTGGTCCCTCGGTCTAAGCCTCACATCCATCCTTCACCGCTCTCAATCCATCGGCACAGCACGTCCCTACTTGACCTTCACCTTGCCGTTGACCACTGTCTCCGAGCTCCACACTTGCGTAGCACAAGCCAAGAGACACGTTGCACAACCCAACTCACACCATGATTAGTTCAAAAACTCAACCCAAGACGCAAATCACGTTGACAACCACTCATCACAAATCTAAACCACAAGGACACATATCAACCTTGTGTTCGCACCTACACGCACCAAAGTAATACGGATCACGAAAATTAGGCATAGCAAGTGCGATAATTCATAAATGCCAAGGTGAGACGAGGAGAAACCTCTAGCGCAAGGATAGAGTCGGCGAAGATCACGGCTTGCACTGGCTCCCGCGGAGGTCCTGCTTCGCAGCCTCTCGCGCGCGCTTGGCGACGTCGAGCTCTGCCGTGGCCATGTCTGCTGTGGCGCACGCTTCGGCAAGGCGCCGCCTGAGGTCGAACACCCTACGCTTTGCACGCACACCAAGCGAGAAACGGAGCGTCCGATTAGCCGCAAACGTGGGAATAACCTAGTGGCGTGCGCCCTCGGCGCGGGAGGGGTTGGGTGCTTACCGCCGTGGGACTTCTCATAGGCAAAGTCGCGGATGATGGAGAGGAGCTGCTTCGTGGTGTCGCTGCCCGACGCTGACGCAGCTGCAGGCATCGGCTCTGGGGAAGCGGGGAAGCGGTCCATGGAAGGCCCTTCTCGAAGCTTCTAGAGAGGGTCAGGTCAGAAGGTGGGGTTTGGGTTTTTTTCCTGTGTTTTGATTTTGGGGAGGGATGGTCGAAGAAGAGGGGAATGGAATTGGCTTTAGTGTGCTCTTGGACTGGAGGCCTAAATAAATCAGTACTTCCACCACTTGACGACATCAGAGGGGGGGAACATTTCAGATGGGCCTTGAGTCGTCGACACATATGGACCCTAAGAACGAATGAGAGCATTTGGCATGGGCTGTAAGAGTATAAGACAGGGAAGCCCCTTGGGCCTGATGGATTGTGACTTATGACCCAGTAATAGTTTGAGAGGCGGGACCGCGAGGGAGGAGAATTTTGAGCTTTGGCGCAAGCCGAGAGAAGAATTTTGAGCGGAAAACTCATTCTTGCCGAGAAATAACCACTGTGTATCTTCAACTCCTAAAATCGTTCAAGTTACCTCTGCTCGGTTAAAAATGGTTTTCTAGACGGTTTCATCATTTTCAAACTAATATAAATTTGTTAAACATAAGATTTTTTTTAAACCACGAAAAGTTGTCTCTAGTCTCTAGCTTCGAAAATTATGAGAAAAATCCTAGAGATAGTTGGAACATAAGAAACCTAAACAAAATATTTATAGCTTACCAAAAGCGTATGTAGAAGCTTCTAGGAATTTGATTTAGCTCAATAAAACTAGGAATATATCCAAAAAAATCTGAAAAAAATCCAAAACATCTACCCCACGGTTCCAAATCGTAAGTCGTTCTGTTTTTTCTATGTACATAACTTTTGTTATGAATCTAGATATATATTATGTATATAGCAGTAAAAGCTATATATTAAAAAACGAGGACTTCAATTTGGAGCGGAAGAAGTAATAATTGCCTTAGAGATTTTCATAATAAAACTATGATGTAAAACATCATGAATGCAAGATACATTTAGAGCTCGTGAAAATACATTTATAAGAGCATCTCAAAGAGCCTTTCTAAATCTCACTCTCTAAATCATCATTTGGAGAGTCATTTGCATAAAAATCGCTTTCTATAACTTTTCACTCCCCAACAGTTTTTCTATATCTCACGCGTACTCTAGAGAGTCATCTCGTCTTCTATTTTTGGCTAACGAAAAATCCGGAATAGAATATGGCTATATTTAGTTGACCATTTAGAGAAGCCGTTGGAGGGTAGTTTTTCACCAAAATCTCTATTCCTAGCATTTAGGAAGGATATAAAGAGTCTCTTGGAGATGCTCTAAGCTTCCACAAATTAGATTTAGCTATAAAAAAATAGAAAAAAGCATATAAAAAATTAGAAAACTCCTAGAGTATTCTAATCAATCTTTTGACATATTTTAAAAACATAAAATGCAACTAGCATGAATGCATTCAACATGAATACAATAGACTTAGCCCTAGTCAGGGGTAGTCAGTAGGGGATGCGAACTCACCCACATGAAAATGAAATATAGTGGTTGTGATCAAATTTTTGCTATATTTGCACCCCTATGATAAAAATCTATGCACACACAACACAATCGCACCTCTTCCGAATTTTCTCTAACTCCACCCCTAGACCTAGTTGAGGTTTCTACCATATAAAGAATTAGAAGGATACCCTGCGCGTTGCTGCGGAACTTTCTTGAAATAAAAATTCTTGCATGTATGAATTAAACCTATATATTTTTTACATCCATTCTTACCAAAATTAGAGAAGGCAAAGTGATGGAATGGCAAAACAAATAACAATATATGAATGCTTCTATATTTCCTATATGTTGAAATTAAATTGTGCTTAGTGGAGATGGTGTGAACAGCTTGCATTAAGAGATTGAAAATTAGTAGATGAAATGGCTATTAGTGGGAGGTGATGTGATAGATAGTCAAAATGACGTGAATGTCTTGCATGTTGAGATAAAACTTGTAGTGGGGTTTAGTTTATAAGAGATATAGATAAAAAATTGTGTAGCTCTTTTAGGAGCTATAAACAAATATCTCATTGAACATTTCTAATTATACAATATGAAGAAATCAAAACAATACAAGAGAATAAACTAAAAATATCATAGAACATATAAAAAAATCATGAAACGATTGACATGAACAAAAAAAATAAACAATAACTTTTCACCAATAGGACAAAAATCATAATCTTTTTTTATGCGAAGAGAACAATTCATAATCTAACATAGAATGGTGAACACTTCCTACCGAAACAATCAAACTATAGCTCCAAATAGAACATTTTGAAAATCTTGGGCCGACTGAATTGTACTAACAGAACAATAGTTTATTATCATTGGGACAATTCAAAATATGTCATGGGGGACAATTCCTACCTGAACAATCAACGTATAGGTAAAATATCGTAGACCATTTTGGAAACTCATATATATAATTTATTAATTGTAGTGCCAAAAAAGAACTGTTAGAAGAGCAGTCCAAAATATAACACGGGACAATAGATTTTCATTCGGTAGCTGTATACGATATGATAGGCCGTACGTGCGTGTCACGAGGCAAACATATTGGAAGTCGGCGGCGCCTGACTCGCACTAACGCCTTTTGTTGGAGAAAGCTACTGCTCACCTGTCAATGGCCTGTTCTGCTGCTCATCCCCTATTAGTTGCCGACAAGCACCGTTAATTCAGCATTCCAACAAAGGATCAGTGACCCTGGAATTAGTGAGGAGTGAAAAACGTGTGTTGTGCAAGAAACGAGTAAGAGAGACTGAGATGTACTGTAGTAGGAAAAGAGAAAGCTATATAAAAGGTACGAATGACAAATAATCAAGTTGTATTAGAAGTACTCCTGATGCTTAATTGAAAATGTAGGTAGTGTAATTTGATTTCAAAGAAAAGGCTGGACAGAATGGGATGGTTCCAGTTTTCATTAAAAAAACTAGATCTAGGAGAAGACTGTCCTGTGTCTTTTCTTTGAATCTTTGAAAATAAGAAGGTGTCAGGTTTCGTACCCGGGTCGGACGGGAGAGTCCTGGAGCACACTGCTCTAACCGGTCACACCACAAAAAGCTTGGCAGTTCCATTTTTCATGATGTTTGGTTAGGAAACAGAAGAGACAGGTTAGCCCACCACTAAAACTATTCCCCAAATTTGTGGGGCAACTCCGTCTCTCCAAAAGAGGTGGACAAGCTCGTGCTCAGGTCACGTCGTGCGTTTCTCGTCTCCTCTAGCCTTCACACGGTTGGGTGCAGATCAATCGAATGGGGTGCGCACGGCTAGGTGTGGGGTTGGGCGGACGGTGGCCATGGCCCGGACGGGCATGAGCTAGCTGGAGCGCGCGTGGTCGGGCGAGAGTCAGGCGAACGGCACAGATGGGTGGGGGTTAGGCTGGCCGAATGGATAGGACGAGGGCGTGGCCAAGCAAGGGCTTGATGTGGACGTCAGTGGCCATGGTGCGCACGAGCGGGAGCTGGCTAGAGTGGAGCGGCCGGACCAGAGGCACATGTGGGTGAGGGCTGCGCTGGACGGCGCAACTGACGGGCCAGCGTGGCCCGGTAAGTGTGCCGTGACTGAGCCCCACTGGATGGGCCGCCATGGATGGGCAGCCGGTTAGGGTGGCACAGTCAAGCCCACCGGATGGGCAGAGGTCGGACGAAAGGAAGGACAGCCAATATAACAGTGGTAAAAGGACCAAAAATTACCATCCATGCTATCTCTTTTCATCCCCTACCAAACACAAATCGAGAACATCCTTGTTCCCTCAACTAAACGTAGAGATGATTTCATTCCACTCCAGAATGTTGGAATGGATCTGTTTCATTTCATCTATTCTTTTCTTCGAACCAAACGCAGGAGGTGAACCAAAGTCCAAACGCAATAGGGCACGAGCCTGGCCAGGACCAGGAAGCCGGCCGTCCGGTATGCTGCCGTTGTCTATTCAGCTTTTGGAGATGCCACGCTGACTCACTAGGTGGAGTACACAGGCACACAACAACTTGCTAATTCCATGACAAATCCAGTGGGCAGACCAAGTTCACCATTGGCATGACTATGGGCGCAAGTGTAAAGCAGGCCGTCCAGCACTACTTAGTCAGGTTGAGCATTTTCGATAACACCGGCATTTCCAAGCTACTGGCGGAAGCCTGGATAACCAAATCTAGTGCAGCTAGCTACTAAAGAGGCGAGGACAGCCTGAGGTTACTGGGTTGTCTGTCCCCAACTAGCGACGGCAGCTGGCAGGCAAGAAGAACCTGGGCGAGCTAGATGCAGTCCTCCAAACACTGCGGGCTCATCATATTCCAGCATCGCAGGAGACCAGGAGTAGCATAATGCACATAACCAATGCACCAACCTACCACGTACTACTAGCTTGGATTCGGAACCGTACGTGGGCACCGGTGGCCGCCTGGCCGGTTAGCCGGTCCGGGAAGCAACGGCGGTGGACGGTGGCGTCGACAAGACCCCGAGGCCGCGCCGCGCGAGGCGACGTCGACTCGGTCGAATCCCACGCCGTACCTGCCGGCCACGGCAAGCTGCACTCATCACTGTCACGGGCTCACGGCACGGGACACGGGTGGTACGATACGAGCCGGTAGCCTGTCCATGTCTTTGACCTGCTGCGTGTGCGTGATCATCAGTCATGGTTCTGCCGCGCCTCGATCCTCGTGCGATCGTGTTTCGTGTCAGGTGCCGGCAATTCCAAAGCTTCTCCACAGTTTGGGGGCCTCGCGGGCCGGGGCGCGCCAAGATCGCGCTTCGTACGTGCCAGCCCGCACCGACGCTTCTCGGTTCGTGGAAGGTGCCACCAAGCTGCCATGGATGGAGGTGGAACAGCGCTTTCATGGGAGTCAGCGTGGAGGCTTCTTCTCCCACGACGAGACGGACAAGAAAGATAAGCTAGGCCAGGCAAAAGGCGTGCGTGCTTTTCTTCTCAATTTATTATATGGGGAAAAAAATTCAAAAATCTGTCGGCGTTGTTTGCTAATTTCGTCCGGTATCGTCCAACCTTCGATATGTTTTATTAATTTTGCTGTCATATGGATCGAGAATAGCGTGGTTTGGCGACCTGACTGAATTTGATCAGATATCGCGACGTCGCACCGTATTGTCAGCTCGATCTGATAGATGTCGGCTCCAAAATGGATAATTGCCCTTCTTCCGAAAAATGAAAAAAATGGGCAATTCCCTGCAGTAATCCGACGCATTTAAATTTGAAACTCTTCGTCATGCAATTTTTACACGATTGTATGAACATAACGCAGTTTGGGTGTTGGATGATGGCACTGCCGCAGACGGTAGTATGTAATGATATCCACAAATAAAGGGCCAGACTGAGAACTGAACAACCAAAACAAGCGACCAAGCCTTGATGATCTGCTGGTGTCGTCATCTAATTTTATTAAAGATATATACTTCAAGATGCATGATTAGCTAGCCTTGATGACATATCGACCTAAAATAATGCTCGATCTGGTGGCTGGAGACTAATACGTCGATTATTATTAGATCATGACGTCGCGCCATGCTGTCAGCTCCATCTGACAGGTTCGACTCGAAATGGATAGCAAGTGCCTTAAACGAATCCGATGCTTGCATTCTGAAGCTCCGGCCAATCCTCAGCGTGACAACATGCCATTTGTAATTACTCCAATCACGGGACATAATTCATCAGTTCTTAGACGCTTTGTCTGAATATCGGAACAATTTGGATGTTGTACGATGGCATTACAGGCGCCAAAAAATCACGTAGGTCAGATCACTCTCTTTGACACGGAGACGAACAGCCTGTTCGCTTGGAATTATCGGTCAGATTAGCTAGTCATTCAGCAGTGTTTTTCTCTCATAAAAAAGCAGCTAGATCAGCCAGATTTCAGCCCAAGCGAACAGGCTTCCAAGAACTGATGACGCAACTACCTGATGAAAATTCTAGGAGTTCCCGACAGCCTTCGCGCTGCCGTTGTCATCGACGACTAGGGAGGCCATGGAGGTTCTCTTTCAGGCAGGAAGCAACGGCCCGTCGGGCCGTTTGTGCCGCCTAGATTCCATGCTCTGTGTCGCCATTTCTTAGTTATTCATGTTAGGCCAGCAAGTTTTCATTTGGAATGTGCGTGGATTATATTCGTGCGCGCGCCGGGATGTAGTTCGTGAGTTCTTGCAGCAAGGACGCGTGTCTGTCGTCTGTCTCGTCGAGACGGTAGTTTGCCCTCTGTGGTCGCAATGTTCGTTTACTATTTTACATCAGCTTTGTAACCCTAGTAATTAGGGTTTCTTTGATCGACGTGTGCTGGCTCCTCGCCACCGCGCGTGATCAAAGTTGTTTGTTTGTTATCCAAAACTCTCTTAATGAAATACGAGCACAATAACCGATCGAGAAAAAAATGACTACCGGAACAAAACTTGGCAAGGCCTTGATATCTGACAGGGCTAAGCTTTTCACTTGCAAATTAAAAAGGAGTCCTACACGTCCAACAGTTTCCGTTGAGACGTATACACAGCGTTTGGTGAGATGAAGCCTGCACCCAACCATCTTGTCAGTGAATCTGATTAGTGGAGTACTAGTTAGCTTGTGCATTTCTTCGGCCCATATGGCTACTTACAAATATGTAGAGAAGTTAGTAGAGTGCCCCAGACCAGCGCAACCAGTATACGTCAAGGAAAACAAACATCTTCAGAAGGTATCGCCGAGAACAACTTTGACGACCGTCATACTCGTATATATCCGCCATTCTCAAGACGTTGTTATTTTTTCAGGAACGTGCTTAGCACGTGTTTCATTAAGAAGAAGTTAGAAAATTAGATACACGCCCATCATCACCGGATAGCGAGGTGCCAAACGGTGAAAGGGTAAACACACAAACACAAGGCACCGGATGAACGGTGAAACTGACACTGGTGTACTAAGGAAGGGTCGTTGCGACTGAAGGACTACTGGAGCGCGAGCAGCGACGAGAGGCCTGGGAAACCAGCGCTGACCCAGGCATTTGCTTCTTCCAAGATGAGGTGGTGGAGCTGGGTAGCGGTCCGAAAGGTGCCATCAAAGGTATGGCGGTTGCGCTCTTTCCAGAGGTTCCAAGTGATGAGCATCACGGCCGAATTGAATCTCCTTCTAGCAACCTTGGGAACCCTCTTGCGCGCCTGTTGCCACTAGTCGCAGAGGATGGAGGTGGTCTGTGGCACTAGACCCTGAAGCCCAATGCGCTCAAGGAGGTGTTCCCAAACCTGGCACGCTACCACACAAGAAGCAAGGAGGTGATCAACAGATTCAGCCTCCTGGCGCACAGGGTGCAGGCATCATCCGCCTGCAAGCCATGCCTTGCTCGTCGTTCTGCAGTCCAAATCCGTCCATGATGTTGTTAAGATTACCAGGAAAGTGCTACGATCATACTTCATAACCACTACTACTTGTACTCCTTGTTACTAATGAACGTTGGCTTGAAAAGTTGAGTACTTTTGCGAGCATTGGTCCATACCATACCAACTATGGTACCAAAATCAAAATTCATGGCAACATGGGCAAACCAATAATTTAGGAGTGGTCATAGACACTAATCATGTATCACACTGGCTACCTTCACGCCTAGAGTACGTTGAAAGAGACTGAACTTGTGTCTTCATTAATCGATGTTGGTGTATACATATAGGTATTACACAAGCATGCTTTGCATGCGTCTCGCACAGGCCACGACGCACAGGCCACGACGGGCGTGCAGGCGTGCTACGACTAAGTCTAGCCACTACTATTTTTACATTGTGCTAACACTCCCCCGCAGTCTAATCGGGAGCACAGCGGACGTTCAGGCTGGATCGAAACTCTTGAAAAACAGATGTCGGAAGGCCCTTGGTGAAGATGTCGGCGTACTGGGATGTCGTAGGAACATGCAGTACTCGGAACTGGCCGAGGGCGACCCGCTCCCGAACAAAGTGGAGATCAATCTCAACGTGCTTTGTGCGCTGATGTTGGACTGGGTTGCTGGAGAGATATACAGCACTGATGTTGTCACAGTAGACCAAGGTGGCACGGCGAGGTGGGTGGCGAAGTTCAAGAAGAAGCTGACGCAGCCAAGTAGCTTCAGCAACACCATTCGCTACAGCACGATATTCGGCCTCGGCGCTGGAGCGGGAGACCGTATGCTGACGCTTGGAGGACCAAGACACCAAATTATCCCCGAGGAACACTGCGTAGCCAGAGGTTGACCGACGAGTGTCTGGACACCCAGCCCAGTCAGCGTCCGTGTATACAACAAGCTCTGTCGGTGAGGATCGGCGCATGGTCAACCCAAGTGACAGAGTGCCCTGCAAGTACCGCAGGATCCGCTTGAGAGCAGTGAGGTGCGGCTCCCGAGGATCATGCATATAGAGACAAATCTGCTGAACGGCAAACGCAATGTCAGGGCGGGTGAAAGTCAGATACTGTAGAGCACCAGCCAGGCTGCGGTACTGTGTAGAGTTAGCAACAGGAGGTCCATCTGCAGATAATTTGGAGTGTAGATCAACAGGTGTGCTGCACGGCTTGCAGACACTCATCCCGGCGCGCTCCAAAATATCCTGAGTGTACTGCCGCTGAGAGAGGAACAGTCCATCTGCGGAGCGTATCACAGAAATGCCGAGAAAATGATGAAGCTGGCCCATGTCTTTCATAGCAAACTCACGCTGGAGAGCCTCAATAATATGCTTGAGAAAACCGGCTGAGGAAGCAGTGAGAACAATGTCATCCACATACAACAGCAAGTAAGCCGTATTTGGTCCGCGACGATATATGAAGAGCGAAGTATCTGACTTGGTTTCAACAAATCCAAGGGACATGAGGTGAGAGGCGAACCTCTGATGCCAAGCACGAGGAGCCTACTTCAAACCATATAAGGACTTGTTGAGACGACAGACAAAATCAGGACGAGATGAATTCACAAAACCAGATGGCTGCACGCAGTACACTGTCTCAGTGAGAGTGCCATGTAAGAACGCATTCTTCACATCTAGCTGATGAATAGGCCAATTCTGAGATAGAGCTAGAGAGAGAACAACACGAACTGTCGCAGGCTTGACAACTGGACTGAAAGTCTCATCATAATCCACACCGGGCCGCTGTGTGAAACCCCGTAGTACCCAGCGAGCCTTATAGCGATCGAGAGACCCATCTGCAAGGAGCTTGTGTCGATAAATCCACTTGCCGGTCACAACATTAACTCCAGAAGGACGCGGCACAAGACTCCAGGTGTCATTGGCGATTAGAGCATCATATTCGGCCTGCATAGCAGAGCGCCAATTGGGGTCTGACAGTGCATCACGAACGGAACGTGGGAGAGGCGACATGGGCACAACGTGGAGGTTGAGACGATCCACGGGCTGTGCAATGCCAGCCTTGCCACGTGTGCGCATGGAATGCACATTGGTGACCGGAGGGATGGCAATCGGTCGAGTAGCAGTTGTACGGCCGGTACCGCTGGCAACAGCCTGTGCGCGAGCATCAGGGGTAGCAGGACCGACAGTACTCGTGGGCGCCGTGTGGGTGGTGCTACTGGCAGCAGCCTGTGCGGGGTGCACAGGGGCAGCAGCACCAGTCGACGCGGAGGGGGCGCCATGGGGCGCCATAGGGGTGGAGGGGGCGCTACTGGCAGCAGCCTGTGTAGAGGACACAGGGGCAGCAGCACCAGGTGACAAGCCACCAGGAAGTCGAGTACCTGCAGCCACAGCTCTTGGCCCAACGGGCAAAGAGGAATTGTCATCATCGCTCAAAAACTCTAGCACGGTCGGATCCTGAGGGGAGGTGGACATCTCGAAAAAGGGAAACCGATTCTCATCGAACACGACATGTCGAGAGACGATAATCCGATTGGAATGCAGATCAAGACACCGGTACCCTTTGTGATTGGAGGAATACCCAAGAAAGACACACAAGGAGGAGCGGGGTGACAATTTATGTGGAGCTGTGGAGGATAAGTTGGGGTAGCAGGCACAACCGAAAACTCGAAGATGAGCGTAGGAGGGTTGTGTGCCATAGAGTGCAAGGTAAGGAGTGCGACCGTCTAGGGTTTTCGTTGGGTGACGATTTATCAGGTAGGTGGCGGTGTGAAGAGTGTCAGCCCAATAAACCGGAGGAAGACTGGCCTGAAAAAGAAGTGAGCGCAGGATGTTGTTAATTGTGCGAAGAGTGCGCTCAGCACGTCCGTTCTGTTGTGAGGTGTATGGGCACGACAGACGGAGGACTACACCATGAGTGAGGAAGAACGTGCGGGCTGAGAAGTGATCGAACTCGCGGCCGTTGTCGCACTGAACTGCCTTAATGGGAGAGTTAAACTGTGTGCGCACAAATGAGAAAAAGTTAGATAAAATACCAAAGGTATTGGACTTGAGGCGTAAAGGAAAGGTCCAGGTGTAGTGGGTGCAGTCATCAAGAATGACAAGATAATATTTATATCCGGATACACTAACAACTGGAGACGTCCAAAGATCACAATGTATTAAATCAAAAGGATGAAGCGCTCGAGAATTTGACATGCTAAAAAGAAGACGCACATGGCGGCCTAATTGACAGGCATGGCAAATATCATCAGGGTGGCGCTTACTACAAGAAATAACATTCGAACTAATGAGCTTGGACAATGCCTCATGACCGATGTGATCAAGGCGGCGATGCCAGAGGGTGATGGAGGATGAGATAGCAGTAAGGGCGGTGGTGCTAGCTGGTGCCGGTGGAAAGAACGGATAGAGGTCACCCGTGCTATTGCACCTGGCGATCACTCTCCGTGTTTCTAAGTCCTTGACAGAAAGGCCAAAGGGGTCAAACTCGATGGAACAATTATTATCAGTGGTGAAACGGCGGACATAAATTAAATTCTTAATAATGCTAGGTGAGACTAGAATATTAGAAAGAGAAAGAGGACGACCTGTCGTGGAAAAAGAGTGTGACCCAACAGAGGTAACGGGAAGTAAGGCTCCATTACCCACAATGATAGATGAAGGACTTGATGACGAAGGAGGATGGAAAGAGGATAGTATACCAGCGTTGTTGACCATGTGAGAGCCGGCGCCGGAATCAGCGTACCACTCGGTCGAAGGCGTTGAGTTCAGCGACATGGTGTTGAAGCTGTTGATGAGGGACGACGTGGATCCGCCCTGCATCCTAGTCCATGGATGGAGCTGCTGCGGCATGGTGTAGGATCTGGGCCGGACACACGTGTAGCCGAACTCAGAGGCTCCCCCATACTGAAAAGCGGGCGGCACGCCAAAGTAAGGTGGTGGCGCGCCGAAGTAAGGTGGTGCACCATAGCCTGCTTGTGGGGCGCCATAGAGCGGCATGGAGTGTGGCATCGCGTCTCTGGATCGTGTGACGAGAAGGGGTCACACGCACGCGAGCTAGCTGCCGACAGAGCCGCGTGGCCGAGTGACGCAGGCTCAAGACCGAGCGGCCGAGCTGCTGGAGAGCGGAGGGCACTCTTTTTTTTTTGCTTTCCTTTTTTTTTCTTTCTTTTCTTTTCTTTTGCTCCTTTGTTTTTTTTTTTTACCTTGCTGGAATCTCACGTGCGGAAGAAATCACGGACACGCAAGGAAGCCGCTGGTCCAACCGGCCACGGGGCACTCAGCGGCTGGGAAGAAAGGATAGGGCGCAGTCGTCCACTCGAGTGGATGGCGTGCAGGCGTCGCGGTCTTCACGAGGCGAGCGTCGCGGACTGCACGCGTGGACGCAGTCTCGAGCGGGCTTTTTTTTTTTTTTGAGTATTCAAGCGGGCTTCCTTCAAGGCCGAGGAACACGCGCGATCTGCACGCGACTCGGGTGGACGAGGCAGCGGATCTTGACGCAGACGTCGGGCAATCGAGCGGAGGCCTTCACTCGAAGGGCCGGACGTCGCGGATCGATCGACGAAGCCGGGCACGTGGGTGGCACGCGCGATCGGCGAGCGTCCTTTCCGTCACGCGAAGCCGGGCGTCGCTGACCGATGAAGCCGGCGTCGCGGATCGATCGACGAAGCCGGGCGCGCGGGTCGCACGCGCGATTGGCGATCGTGCATGCGTCGCGCGGTCTTCAAGCAGCGTCGGGCGAATCCTGCGGTAGAGCGGATCGCGTCGCGACGGGCGAAGACAGGGACCGGGCCGGCGAGACTGATGGGCTCGGCGACGGCGCGGACGTAGGAGGTGCCGGCGAGCGAAACAGGCTCTGCGACGGCTTGGTAGATCGGCCGGCGAACGTGGGGTTCAGCGGCGGCGCAAAGAGGGTTTGCGGAAGCGGTGGGAGGTCGCAGGAGCGAACCTCTGTGATACCATGAAAGAGACTGAACTTGTGTCTTCATTAATCGATGTTGGTGTATCCCGGTGTCAGATCTCGCCGCCGCGCCACGATGGGCTCCGCCCACTCCTCCCACTCGTCCGTCTGCACCGCCGGCGGCGACGACGATGAGGACGATGAGGAGCCGTCCGCGGCGGCCGTCTCCTCCGCGGGCACGCCGGCGCCGGCGCCCGCTCTGGAGCCGGCGCCGGTCCGCGTGCCCCCGGCGGCGTCCGCGTCCAAGGTGCTGGAGCAGGAGCCTGAGGTGCTGCCGTGCCTCGCCGCCGACTCACCGCTCTCGCCGCAGCCCTCGGCGGCGGGCAACCCGCGCCTCCTCGCGGGCCCCGGCATCAAGGTCTGGGACCCCTGCCACGTCCTGCTGCCCCCGCCGCCGCCGTCCCCGTCTCCGCACCCGGGCAGGGAGGCTGACGCCGCGGCCATCGAGGTCGTGCTGGTCAGCCACGGCGAGTGCGCTGCCGCGATGCGCCCGGACCTCGTCGGCGGCCGGTGGCCGGCCGCGGCGCTCACGGCGCGCGGGGAGCGTCAGGCGCGCACGCTCGCCGTCTTCCTGCGCTCCCGTGGCGCCAGGCTCGCCGCCGCCTACGCGTCCCCGCTAGACCGTAGGAACATGCAGTACTCGGAACTGGCCGAGGGCGACCCGCTCCCGAACAAAGTGGAGATCAATCTCAACGTGCTTTGTGCGCTGATGTTGGACTGGGTTGCTGGAGAGATATACAGCACTGATGTTGTCACAGTAGACCAAGGTGGCACGGCGAGGTGGGTGGCGAAGTTCAAGAAGAAGCTGACGCAGCCAAGTAGCTTCAGCAACACCATTCGCTACAGCACGATATTCGGCCTCGGCGCTGGAGCGGGAGACCGTATGCTGACGCTTGGAGGACCAAGACACCAAATTATCCCCGAGGAACACTGCGTAGCCAGAGGTTGACCGACGAGTGTCTGGACACCCAGCCCAGTCAGCGTCCGTGTATACAACAAGCTCTGTCGGTGAGGATCGGCGCATGGTCAACCCAAGTGACAGAGTGCCCTGCAAGTACCGCAGGATCCGCTTGAGAGCAGTGAGGTGCGGCTCCCGAGGATCATGCATATAGAGACAAATCTGCTGAACGGCAAACGCAATGTCAGGGCGGGTGAAAGTCAGATACTGTAGAGCACCAGCCAGGCTGCGGTACTGTGTAGAGTTAGCAACAGGAGGTCCATCTGCAGATAATTTGGAGTGTAGATCAACAGGTGTGCTGCACGGCTTGCAGACACTCATCCCGGCGCGCTCCAAAATATCCTGAGTGTACTGCCGCTGAGAGAGGAACAGTCCATCTGCGGAGCGTGTCACAGAAATGCCGAGAAAATGATGAAGCTGGCCAAAGAGACTGAACTTGTGTCTTCATTAATCGATGTTGGTGTATACATATAGGTATTACACAAGCATGCTTTGCATGCATCTCGCACAGGCCACGACGCACAGGCCACGACGGGCGTGCGGGCGTGCTACGACTAAGTCTAGCCACAACTATTTTTACATTGTGCTAACATACGTGTCATCCTCACATGCGGCCTTGCTCTAAAGGCGTCCATTTCTATTCAAATGGACAAACATACAAACAAGGCATCAGTACATTGTCATGTCAAAATCTACTCCAAGGGTTTTTTGGGGGAGGGGGGGGGAATGGGGGCAAGAGCCCCCCAGCCCCACAACTAGACCGGCCCTGCAGCCACGTGCTTGTTGTTCACATAGCAAGTGGTAAGAGTATATAGGTGGTGGAGAGTTCTGCTACTTGCTAATTCTAGTTAGTGATGAGAAACTGAGAATTGCATTCTCTCTCTTGCTACGTTCAGTTTACTCTCCAACAGGAAGTGGCTCCTTGCTACATTCAGTTTCCTCTCCAACAGGAAGAGGCTCCTTATGCACCTAGTAAGCTCCTCCCTCATTATGTTCAATTCATTTTTCGCCAATCGGTTGTTATCCTCGACCTCAGTGAGCTGCTCCTCCAACCTATTTATAGTTTTCTGACAAAACCCCAACTAGGGATGGATCTAGCAATGGGACGGGGCGAGGGCGGGAGGATTTAGCCCCCTACCCCGCCGAACCCTTTGGAGCCAGTGGCGGATCCAGAAACGGACCAAGGGGGGGGGCTAAATAACAAAGGCTAAAAATTTTTTTGCTCGTTGGACACAGTACACTAATAGATATAGCTAAAATTGATAATTTCATATTGATTCTAAGTGCTCAAAATCAAAGATACATAGAATTAATATAATAAGGATTAAAAAGTACCAAATAGAAGGAGCCTTCTGAAAGGATCAAGATGCCCAAGAGGGGGGGGGTGAATTGGGCTTTTCTAAAAATTAATTGCAAGAATTAAATCCTACAAGCTGGAATTCACCCCTAGTGCCTACTTGTGTTCCTAGAGAGTCTATCGATAAAAAGTTTTGCACCCTAGTTTCCAATCCTAGTCTAGCATGGCAATTCTAGGAATGTAAATCAAGCAATGAAAGTAAATACGAGAATGTAATTGCTTGAATGTAAAGGGGCAAGGAACACGGCGATGTTTTTCCGAGGTATCGGAGAGTCGCCACTCCCCACTAGTCCTCGTTGGAGCACCCGCGCAAGGGTGTCGCTCCCCCTTGATCCGCGCAAGGATCAAGTGCTCTCTACGGGTTGATTCTTCGACACTCCGTCGCGGCGAATCACCCAAAACCGCTCACAACTTGAGTTGGGTCATCCACAAGCTCCGCCGGATGATCACCAAACTCCCAATCACCACCAAGCCGTCTAGGTGATGGCGATCACCAAGAGTAACAAGCTAGAACTCTCACTTGACCACAACGAGCCCAAATGAGGAGGTGGATGCACACTTGCTACTCTCTCTAATCGCTAGTGAGGAGCTCTCAAGCTTTGATTCTCAAATCTCTATCCTCACTAGTGCTCTTGCACTCCCTTGCACTCTAAAGGGTTTTCTCAGATGTTTGAATGGGCAAGAGACCTCTAAAAGAGGTGGAGGGGTTGTATTTATACACCCCTCAAAGAAAACGAACCGTTATGTTCTGACACGGGCTGACCGGACGCGCCGGTCGAACTGACCGGACGCGCCGGTCGCCCGTAACGGTCAAAACGCGATTTTGAACTGAACCACCGGACGCGCCGGTCAGGGGTGACCGGACGCGTCCGATCGTGCAAGGGTGCTTACTGTACTCGCACCGGACGCGAGGCCGCGTCCGATGGCTGATGACCGGACGCGTCCGGTCCTCTCTGGACCTTACTGGACTGTGACCGGACGCGCCGATCACAGCCAGGTCGCGTCCGACGGGCGTTCTCCCCAGGTGACACGTGTCGGTTGCTGACCACCGCGTCCAGTCCTCGCGAGGACCGCGTCCGGTGATCAGGGCCGAACACTAGCCGCGGTAACGTACACACCGGACGCGTCCGGTGCTCCCGAAGACCGCGTCCGGTCACTAGAAGACAGCCCGAAACTATCCGAAACGCGTTGCAACTTCAACCAAGTTGCTTCCAACTGAACTTTGAGCTATTCTAGGGTTGCCTAGCGCCAAGTTTAACAAGTGTGCACCACACCTAAACATAGGACTCGCCTAGGTCAAGCTACCCATTCATGCCCCCCTTTATAGTACGGCCAAAAGAGAAAAACGAAGATCCTAACGACTATTCCGAATGTGTCTCAACACCTCGACATCCGGAACTAACCGTCCTTAATCTTGACGTCACTCTTTTGAAAACCGAAACGATTTCCATCAAGGGACACGAATATCATGGTGCCCAAAGCAGTTAACACCTTCATGACCTAACTTACCAAGGTTTCTGCAAAACACACGTTAGTCATGGTAACAAAGCGTTGTCATCAATTGCCGAAACCAAACCTTGGGGCCTAGATGCTTTCAATCTCCCCCTTTTTGGTGATTGATGACAACACTAAGATATAAAGGATTAGAGTGAAGGTTTTCGAGCATGCTTGGTTCACATAAGCAAAAAGCAATAAGCACAAAGGGTTAGGAATTGCTTATGTGTCCCAAGCCAAAAGAGTGTACTTCATAAGATAAGACAAAAAGCGTTAGTACACAAAAAGATATAGCTCATAAGAAATCGGAGTAAGGCACGGAAGCACAACCTTAGAGCTATAACTAAAACGGTGACATATATTAGCACTGTGACGAGATAACACATTAAGCTTCAAAGTTTATCACACGACGACAATGTCACACGAATGCAATACTGAAAAGTAAACATGATATGCATGAATGTAGCACACAAAGAACGAAAACCCTCTAAACTCCCCCTGAAACTACTCTCTCTCCCCCTTTGGCATCAAGCGCCAAACAAAAACTAATCTAAGGATCTGACGGGGGGACAGACGGAGTCGTGTCGGGTGCCGAGGTGCGCGGAGTAATCACGAAGTGTAGCGTATCGCCCTCGGAGTCTGAGCTATCTGGCTGACCCTCTGAAGAAGCACGTGGCTGTGAAGTGGTCTGGGTCTGAGCAGGAACGGGCACTGACTGAGTAGTAACAAGTGGATCTGTCTGAGTGACCTGAGCCTGTAGTGAGCCAGTAGCTGGGGGATCTGTCGAGGCAACTGAAGAAGGGATGGTCTCTGTAGTCCCGGTCCCTGTCACTGGAGGAATAGCTGCCTCGGGAGCTGACACCCCTGACGAAGTGTGAAACGTAGTAGTGTGCGAGGGTGTCGGCTGACCAGTCAACTCACTGTAAGTAGCACTGTAATCACCAATAGGTGTGCCTGTCAGGAGGTGCGGGCGAGGCTGGTCTGACGGTGTAAACCCCGTATGAATAGGAGTGAAGCTCGGGGACTGAAAAGACTGGGGAACCTGCTGCTGTGGAGATGTATACTGGAAGCTCGGCTGTCCCTGACTCGACGGACCACTGGAATGCAAAGCCTGAGTCATGACAGAAGCAGGCGGAGGAACCCCAACTGTGATAAGGTGGCGCAGGAGATCCATGTACTGCTGCTGACTCTGTCGCTGCATCTCAACCTGTTGCCTCTGGATCTCAAGCTGCTGTCGCTGAAACTCGTCCTGACGAGCCTGAATCTGTGCAAGTGCTGCAGCTGTGTCCTGTGCCTGTCTCTGAATCTGCTGCTGCTGCTGCTCCTGTGCCTGGGTCAACCTCTCAAGAATAGCCACCATGGCTGGGTCTGAGCGGGAGGCTGAACCAGAACCACCGGCCTCGTGGTCGTGAGACCGAGGAGACCGGTACCTGGGGATGGGCTGATAGTCCTCATCTGTGCTGTCTGAAGTGACATCCTCAGGTATGTCAGCAGTCTGAGCCTCAAGGTCCGCGAGCTCTTCCTCAGCAAGCTCGTCAACTCTGGCGTCCTGCTCAGCTGCTGTCTCAGGAACATCTGGGCGCTCACGCTGTCCTGGTGCTGGGGCCTGATCTCTAGTAACAGAGGCCCAAAGCTGACGAATATCATAATCAGGGAACGCTGTAGTAGTGTTGGCTATCTCGGCCCTGATCTCTGGTGGCATCTGGATAGAAGATCTGATGATAAAGCAAATTCAGTGTGCATAGGGCAGCTGACGGTTACCCTTGAAGCCCTCAGCAATGGTGTCCTCCATCTCACTCAGAATAAGATCCCAGATGTCAAACTGTCTCTGTGAAAGGAGGTGGTGAACAACCCAAAGCTGCATACGTGTCAGTCCCTCTCTGTAGCCAAGTCTGGGGAGTAGAGTGCGTCTGAGTATAGCATCCAAGATTCTGGCAAGTGGCGTCAGGCTGGCAGGCGTACGACGTGACCCTTCGCCAAAAGGCTCGCGAAAGCAGGGTCGAACCAGGTCGGTGGGTGGCACTGAACCGCCGTGAGGGCGTCTGGGAGGTGGAGTCTGTCCATAGCACAACTGATGGATCCTCGTGTCAGAAGCTGGAAGTCTGAGGATCTCTCGAGCTCTGGAGCTGTACAGTCTGTGATCGCGGCCTCTGAAAGCAAAGTGTATGAACTCATGGGCAGGATCAATCCAAAGAGAAGCATAGAACTCCCTGACCCATGTGCCGCAGTATGCACCTGTCCGTCCAAGAAGATCTGACAAACCAGGCATATAGGACAGGTGCGGACGGAGCTGCTCTCCCACAACATCAACCAGTGCCTCAAGTCGACATACCCTCTGAGGTCTGAAAGCAATACCACTGTCAACTAAGGCCCTGTAGAAATCCTCCTGAAGTGGGGTATAGAAACCCTCTGAAGCTCTGGAATCTCTGACAGGTGGAAACCAACGGCTGACCTCCACGAACCTCAAACTATGCACCTGACGTGCTGAAGCACCCCTCAGGTCTAAGTGCTCGACCGGGGGTGACCCTCTAACTCTGGGAGGAGGTCGTGCTCCACGACGCTGGCCCTCTGGCCTAGGTGTCACCTGAGTACGAGCACGTGTGGAGCGACGACGTGGTGGAGACTGAGCTGGCTGCTCCTCTGTATCCTCTGTAGCCTGTGGAGCCTCTGTAGCCTCTGTCGGCTCTGTGGGTGGATCAACTGACATCTGCTCTGTAGCACCAGTATCCTCGGTACCCTCAGTGGCCTCAGTGCCGAGCTGTCGACCTTCAAGGTGAAAGCGACGCTCGCCTATATGTATGCCACTGCGTCTGCCACCTCTCTCTGCCTGCTCTGCAGCGTCTGCCACGGCCTGAGCAACCTCTGCCTCTGTAAGTGTCTTCTTCTTCTTTCTGGCCATTACCTTGATGCGCTTTCCACGCGCAATCTCAGACCGACGAGGAGGACTGTCGTCCCCGTCACCAGGAGCACCACCGGCGTTCTTGCAACGCACCATGCTGTCAAACTGACTGAGAACCTCTGTAAGATGGTGAACTGTCACTCGAGAGGCTTGGCCTCAATCCGTATCCGCAGGCTTGGCCTCGGATTCAGCAAACAGATCTGACCCTGACACACCGACTGACTCGCTGCACGACGGAATAGAAAGATATACTATAAGCACATATATAACTAAAAGATGCGAAACCCTAGAGATAGCAAGCATGTGAGATACGAAGTGAATCGAGACGCGAAGCTACCTCGGGTCGGCGAAACGACGGTGAGAAGATGCGGTGACCTAGGTCGCGAGAATCCCCGAAATCGACGATCGAGCTCTGAAAGGACCGAGTCGAGATAATCAACGGATGATAACGGTCAAGGATAGCCCTAACAAAGGAAATGACGTGACTGGAATCGAAGAATTGAGCGAATCGTCACCTGAAGAACTAGGGTTTCGATCAAACCCTAGGTTAGGGTTAGGGTATTGAAACTGCTGCAGCCGATCGAAGGTGGAGGATGTGGGGCTAGGGCACGAGGGGAGGTGCTGTAGCTGCGGCTGGTGCGGCCCTCGGCGGTGGATGGCTCACCGGCGGCGAGGATGGACGCACGGGCGCGGCGGCGGTGGCGCGGACAGTAGCGCGCGGCAGCGGGCAGCGGGCACGGCTGCGCGCGAGAAGGCGTGCGGGGTCGTGCGCGGGCGCGAGCAGGAGGGCGAGCGGGCTAGGCAGGAGCGGCGCAGCGCGGTGGAGACTCGCCGGCGGTGAGCACGACGGCGAGGAAGCGGCGAAACGGCGAGAGAAAACGAGCGGCGGCGGATTCGACTGGAGAGAAAGAAAAAACGATGAAGACGAAAGGTTTTATGAGGGGCTCAGATCCGCTCGACGCGCGATCACCGGACGCGGTGGTCATTATGACCGGACGCGGTGGTGTGGCGTCCGGTCACACTCCAGTAAGCGCCTGGAGTGACCGGACGCGTCCGGTGTGGACTGACCGGACGCGGTCAGAGTCCGGTCGTTGAGAGCTCGGGAATTCATCGCGGAGCACCGGACGCGGTGGTGGTAGCCGGGACCGGACGCGGTGGTCGACACAGGCGCGTCCGGTGCAGCGTCCGGTGCTAGGTCTGGAATTGATCTTCTGGATGACCGGACGCGCTGGTGGACGGCGGGACCGGACGCGGTTGTGAAGCATCACTGCGTCCGGTGCAGCGTCCGGTCCAGCGTCCGGTCGCTGTTCTTCGCCTTCTTCGTTCCGAACTTCGACGCGACTTCTCCCAATCAAGTTCCAATTCAAAGAGACACAAATAAACACCAATTGGAACCTGATATGAGTGACCTCACTCAAACCCTCAAATTTTTCAAAATATTTTGCCTTAGGCTAGTATTATTTTTAGGAAAATAGGCAATAAACACCCGAGGAGCAACGTATGGCCATGCAATAGAGTTTTTGGACCTTTAGGAGCGTCAAATGCTCTCTCTATCCATGGACGAACACAGAGGTTGCTCAAAGCTAAACCGAAAAGAAACGACAAACAAACAACCATGCATATGCAATGCAATACAAGAAAGTAAAGCTAGGTTGCTTGTCAAGTTTGATCCACGGTTAGGCTTCTTCACTCCTCCAAAGGAGGGTTATCGTAACCGTGTTAGCCAAGCCCTAAATGCATTGCGATAAACTAAACATGGCATATAATACAATGCAATGCAAGGGACAACACACGTTCATCTTTTAAAGTTGCTTGAATCAAGCACATTGAGTTCACTTCTTAGCCTACAAAAGGTAGCCTCATCCAAAGATTTAGTGAAGATATCCGCTAATTGATTTTCACTTCGTACACCTTCTAGTGATATGTCATTTTTAGCAACGTGATCTCTTAGAAAGTGGTGGCGGATATCAATGTGCTTGGTGCGAGAGTGTTGTACCGGATTGTTAGCAATTTTAACGGCACTTTCATTATCACATAAAAGTGGCACCTTTTCAAGAACAATTCCATAGTCTAGAAGGGTTTGTTTCATATATAAGATTTGTGCACAACAAGCCCCCGCGGCAATGTATTCCGCCTCGGCGGTGGACAAAGCCACACTATTTTGCTTTTTAGATGACCAAGATACTAAGGATCTCCCAAGCAAATGGCACCCTCCGGATGTGCTTTTTCTATCAATTTTGCAACCGGCATAATCCGAATCGGAATAGCCAACTAGTTGGAATCTAGCTCCTTTGGGATACCAAAGACCAATGCTTGGGGTGTGCTTAAGGTATCTTAGGATTCTTTTTACGGCACTTAAGTGAGGTTCTTTAGGGCACGCTTGAAAGCGAGCACACATGCACACACTAAACATGATATCGGGCCTAGATGCGGTAAGGTATAGCAAGCTACCAATCATAGAACGGTAGAGAGTTTGATCAACCGGTTTACCTCCCTCATCTAGGTCGAGATGTCCATTTGATGGCATTGGGGTCTTGATTGGCTTGCATTCTTCCATCTTGAATCTTTTGAGAAGATCCTTGGTATACTTTTCTTGAGAGATGAAAATCCCTTCTCTCATTTGCTTGACTTGAAAACCAAGGAAGAATGTGAGCTCACCAATCATTGACATCTCGAACTCCTTCGACATCAATTCACCAAATTCCTTGCAATAATCTTCATTTGTTGACCCGAAGATGATATCATCAACATACACTTGACAAATGAAGATCTCCCCATGAAGCTTCTTGGTGAATAGCGTGGTGTCGACCTTCCCAATGGTGAAGCCCTTCTCAATGAGGAAGTCCCGGAGGCGCTCATACCACGCTCTAGGGGCTTGCTTGAGCCCATATAGCGCCTTGGACAACCTATAAACATGATTAGGATATCTAGGGTCTTCAAACCCGGGAGGTTGATTGACATAGACTAGTTCATTTATAAAACCATTTAAGAATGCACTTTTCACATCCATTTGATATAGTTTCATATCATGATGTGATGCATATGCAAGGAGGATACGAATGGCTTCAAGTCTTGCAACGGGTGCAAAGGTCTCTCCAAAATCAAGGCCTTCAACTTGAGAAAACCCCTTTGCAACTAGTCTTGCCTTATTCCTCACCACTATGCCTTGGTCATCTTGCTTGTTTCGGAACACCCACTTGGTTCCAATGACTCTTGCACCTTTTGGATGCTCTTCAAGTGTCCATACTTGATTGCGGGTGAAGTTGTTCAATTCTTCATGCATGGCATTCACCCAATCCGGATCTTGAAGAGCTTCTTCTACATTCTTAGGTTCAACACAAGAGACAAAAGAGTGATGTTCAACAAAAGAAGCTAGCTTTTGAGATCGAGTCATTACTCCCTTTGTAGGACTCCCTATGATGAGTTCTTGTGGATGTGCTTGAAGTAGAGGTGAATTTCTTCTATCAACCACTTGAGGAGGTGGATGGGGAGCATCAACATCTTGAGCTTGTGCCTCGGCTTGTTCATGAGAGACATAAGTATCTTCATTTTCAACTCTCTCATTCTTGTCATCATCTTGAGGCATACGTGATGAAGATGGTGGATCAACAATTTGTACATCGTCATCATCATCTTTTGGCTTGATGTCTCCCACGGGCATGTTCTTCATGGCCTCCCTCAAGGGTTCATCACCTACATCATCACAATTCTCAATTGCTCCTTGGGAGCCGTTAGATTCATCAAATTCCACATCATATGTTTCTTCAACCAAACCGGTGGCATGGTTAAACACTCTATATGCTTTGGACTTTGATGAGTAACCAACAAGAAAGCCAATATCACAACGTCTTTGAAACTTCCCTAGGTGTTGACGTTTCTTGTAGATGTAGCATTTGCAACCAAACACCCGGAAGAATGAGACGTCCGGCTTCTTCCCATTAAGCAACTCATAGGGGGTCTTGCCAAGAAACTTTTGGAGGAAGAGGCGATTTGAAGCATAGCATGCAGTGTTGATTGCCTCGGCCCAAAACTTTTCCGGAGTGTTGTACTCATCTAGCATTGTTCTTGCAAGGGTGATCAAAGTCCGGTTCTTTCTCTCAACTACACCATTTTGTTGAGGAGTGTAGGTTGAAGAGACCTCGTGCTTGATTCTAATTTCATCACAATAAGCTTCAATGTTGGTATTGTCAAACTCTTTGCCATTGTCACTTCTAATCTTCTTTATCTTGACTTCAAATTCATTTTGAGCTCTCTTTGCAAACTTCTTGAAGCAACTTGCCACTTCGGATTTGTCATGAAGGAAGAAGGTCCATGTATACCTTGAGTAGTCATCCACTATCACAAGACAATAGAGATTACCACCCAGGCTCTTGTATGTTGTAGGCCCAAACAAATCCATGTGAAGAAGTTCTAGCACTCTTGAGGTTGACATGAAAGCCTTGGTTGGATGAGTGTTTGCAACTTGTTTGCCCGCTTGACATGCACTACAAGGTTTGTCCTTTTCAAACTTCACATCCTTCAATCCTCTTACTAGTTCTTTCTTCAATAGCTTGTTGAGAGTGCTCATTCCAACATGTGCAAGCCTCCTATGCCAAAGCCAACCAAGTGAGGTCTTGGTGAACAAACATGTCATCAAATTTGCATCTTCGGAGGTGAAGTCAACAAGATAAAGATTGTTGTATCTAAAGCCTTTGAATATCACTTGCTTGTCATCTATCTTTGAAACTTCAACTTCATTGGGTGTGAACAAGCATTGGAAGCCAAGGTCACAAAGTTGCCCGACGGATAATAAGTTGAAACTCAATGAAGCAACATAGAGCACATTTGAGAGTGAGTGATCATTTGATATTGCAATCTTGCCTATACCCTTGACTTTGCTCTTTGAATTATCCCCAAATGTGATCTTCTCTTGACATATCCCATTCTCTTCAATGGAGGTGAACATACGAGGATCACCGGTCATATGTTGAGTGCAACCACTATCAATAACCCAATGAGATCCACCGGTCTTGTAGTTCACCTACACACAAGAGATCAAGCTTTTTGTTTAGGGACCCAAACTTGAGAGGGGCCCTTGACTTTCTCAACTAGTGACTTGGCAACCCATATTTTCTTTGGCCTATTCTTGTTTGGGGGACCCAAAAACATGACTTTCATCTTTCCATTTGAATCTTTTCTTAGCATATAATGAGCATTGAAGGCAAAAGGTCTAGCATGCTTGGGCAAGGGTTGTGGTGGTGGAGTTTTGCATTCATGAGCAAAGTGACCTTCTTGACCACACTCAACACATCTCTTTGGCTTGGGCTTTGACTTGCTTTGTTGTTGAGCTTTTGCTTTCTTCTCTTGATTTGCCAAGTACCCAATGCCACTTCTATCCATCTTCATTACGGTGTTCATGAGGAGCTCACTTTGCAAATATTGACCTCTTGTGAACTTGCTTAGGCCGGTCTTGAGATGCTCTTTTTCTTGCTTGAGTTTCTTGTTCTCTTCAATGAGTGACTCATTTGTTGTTTGCTTCTCAAGAGCCATTAAACCTTTAAGCTTCTTGTTCTCATTTGCAAGCTTCTCATTCTCACACTTGATCTTGGCATAATCATCATGGTTGCATGACTCAACCACACTCTTGCCTTTGCTACTAGAACCTTGCTCAATGCTTTCAAAGATCAAATCATCACATGATGTAGCTATATCACACTTAACAACATTGTTAGTAGCATCATGTGTCTCAAGAGTAAGTTCATTAGCAACCACAAGACTATCGTAGTCAATTTTCAATGTGGTGTATTTGTCTTTTAAAGAGTTATGTCTAGTGATGAGCTCATCATGCTTCTTCTCAAGTTTATCATTTTGATCTTTAAGCTCTTTATTAGAGGTTTTGAGCTCCTTGAGAGTGGAAGACATAACTTCATTTTGATCTCTAAGCTCACCACTAGTCTTTTGAGCATTTTCAAGCTTAGATGAGAGTGATTCATTTTCATTTTGAAGATCATCATTTTCACTTCTAGTCCTTCTTATGATTTTAGTGTATTTGTTTAGCAATTTTACAAGTTCATCATAAGAAGGTGCATCATATTCATCATCACTATCACTATCATCATCATCACTATCATGATTTTGTACCTTTCGTTCACCCTTGGCCATAAGGCATAGGTGAGTAGTGGACGATGATGGTGAAAGAGGCGGTGAAGATGGTGGTGAAGATGTCGGTGAAGATGATGGCCCCATAACAAATGCGGCAACTTTCTCTTTCTCATCATCGCTCTCATCTTCGGAGGAATCACAAGATGATTCAATGTCGGTGAGCCAATCACCAACAATATATGCCTTTCCTCCCTTCTTCTTCTTGTAGAACTCTTTCTTCTTGCCATCCTTCTTCTTGTATGACTTGTTCTTCTTCTTCTCATCTTCTTCATCACTTGAATCATCTTTCTTGCCCTTGTTCTTGTTCTTGTACTTGCCTTTTGGTGGTCTAGGGCATTGATGAGCTAGGTGGCCAAGTTCACCACAATTGTAGCAATCCATCTCCGAGATGGGCTTTCTCTTGCTACTTGTGAAGAATTTCTTTTTCTTGCCATCGAACTTGATGCCACTCTTGTTGAGCTTCTTTAGCATCTTGGTGGTCTTTCTCACCATGAGTGCAAGTGATTCATCATCGACATCACTTTCACTTGAGCTTTCTTGCACCATCATGGCTTGGCCCTTCTTCTTCTTCTTGTCATGGCTAGCTTTGAAGGCCAAGTCTTTCTTCTTGGAAGATGATGAGCCCTCTTCCGGAGTGATGTGCATGTACATCTCATGAGCATTGATCTTCCCCAATACTTGTGTCGGTGTTGCGGTGGAGAGATCACTTTGATGGAGCACGGTGACAATGTGACCATACTTCTCAACGGGAAGAACACTCAAGATCCTCCTTGCAACATCCGATTGGCTCATTTGAGTGAGCCCAAGAGCATTGAGGTCCTCTACAAGAACATTCAAGCGAGTGTACATGTCATTAGCACTTTCTTTGGGAAGCATCTCAAAAGAATTAATTTTCTTTAAAGCAATATGATAGCGTTCCTCACGCTCACTCTTAGTTCCCTCATGGAGAGCACAAAGATTCTCCCACAAATCATGAGCGTTCTTTGCATTACGCACACGATTGAAGATATCTTTGCCTAAGCCCCGGTAGAGTGCATTTTTTGCCTTTGCATTCCACCGGTCGTACTTCTCCTCGTCACCAATGGGGTTTGCGGGATCCTTGATAGCGGGAAGCCCTTGGGTTGCGGCTCTAAGGCACCCGACATCTATGGCTTCGAGATACGCCTCCATGCGGATTTTCCAATATGGAAAATCATCCCCCTCAAAGGTGGGAGGTGGTCCTTCCCCGTTAGACATCTTGCTCTAGGCGGTAAAGCCTAAATAAGGAGCAACACGGCTCCGATACCAATTGAAAGGATCAAGATGCCCAAGAGGGGGGGTGAATTGGGCTTTTCTAAAAATTAATTGCAAGAATTAAATCCTACAAGCTGGAATTCACCCCTAGTGCCTACTTGTGTTCCTAGAGAGTCTATCGATAAAAAGTTTTGCACCCTAGTTTCCAATCCTAGTCTAGCATGGCAATTCTAGGAATGTAAATCAAGCAATGAAAGTAAATACGAGAATGTAATTGCTTGAATGTAAAGGGGCAAGGAACACGGCGATGTTTTTCCGAGGTATCGGAGAGTCGCCACTCCCCACTAGTCCTCGTTGGAGCACCCGCGCAAGGGTGTCGCTCCCCCTTGATCCGCGCAAGGATCAAGTGCTCTCTACGGGTTGATTCTTCGACACTCCGTCGCGGCGAATCACCCAAAACCGCTCACAACTTGAGTTGGGTCATCCACAAGCTCCGCCGGATGATCACCAAACTCCCAATCACCACCAAGCCGTCTAGGTGATGGCGATCACCAAGAGTAACAAGCTAGAACTCTCACTTGACCACAACGAGCCCAAATGAGGAGGTGGATGCACACTTGCTACTCTCTCTAATCGCTAGTGAGGAGCTCTCAAGCTTTGATTCTCAAATCTCTATCCTCACTAGTGCTCTTGCACTCCCTTGCACTCTAAAGGGTTTTCTCAGATGTTTGAATGGGCAAGAGACCTCTAAAAGAGGTGGAGGGGTTGTATTTATACACCCCTCAAAGAAAACGAACCGTTATGTTCTGACACGGGCTGACCGGACGCGCCGGTCGAACTGACCGGACGCGCCGGTCGCCCGTAACGGTCAAAACGCGATTTTGAACTGAACCACCGGACGCGCCGGTCAGGGGTGACCGGACGCGTCCGATCGTGCAAGGGTGCTTACTGTACTCGCACCGGACGCGAGGCCGCGTCCGATGGCTGATGACCGGACGCGTCCGGTCCTCTCTGGACCTTACTGGACTGTGACCGGACGCGCCGATCACAGCCAGGTCGCGTCCGACGGGCGTTCTCCCCAGGTGACACGTGTCGGTTGCTGACCACCGCGTCCAGTCCTCGCGAGGACCGCGTCCGGTGATCAGGGCCGAACACTAGCCGCGGTAACGTACACACCGGACGCGTCCGGTGCTCCCGAAGACCGCGTCCGGTCACTAGAAGACAGCCCGAAACTATCCGAAACGCGTTGCAACTTCAACCAAGTTGCTTCCAACTGAACTTTGAGCTATTCTAGGGTTGCCTAGCGCCAAGTTTAACAAGTGTGCACCACACCTAAACATAGGACTCGCCTAGGTCAAGCTACCCATTCATGCCCCCCTTTATAGTACGGCCAAAAGAGAAAAACGAAGATCCTAACGACTATTCCGAATGTGTCTCAACACCTCGACATCCGGAACTAACCGTCCTTAATCTTGACGTCACTCTTTTGAAAACCGAAACGATTTCCATCAAGGGACACGAATATCATGGTGCCCAAAGCAGTTAACACCTTCATGACCTAACTTACCAAGGTTTCTGCAAAACACACGTTAGTCATGGTAACAAAGCGTTGTCATCAATTGCCGAAACCAAACCTTGGGGCCTAGATGCTTTCACCTTCCATCTTCCATCTTTAAGAATTCACACCACTTGAACCAACACCACTTGAACCGCCACGCTCAATGCTACATAAATTTTAAATGTCAAACACTTCTTCAATAATTAAGATAACAAGCAAAAAGAAAAGAACTAAAACAATACGCACCTTGGGACCTTGGGTGGCAAGTTTATCTTACGGTTTCTTAAGCCTTGAAAGCGCTTTAAAATTTTATCATCTTCAATAGATGCAAACAAATCCCGCTCAATATAGCATATCATGCTATTATTCATCCAATCATCATTCATTTTATTCCTCCTGTCGGTCTTGATAATATTCATAGCAGAGATCTTTCCATTCTACAAAGTAAAACCAATTGAAATCGGATCACGGACTGACTCAATTTCAGAAACTAACAATGAAAAGAAAAAAATAAAAGAGGAATGAAAGAGGGGATCTGATTCTCAGTTTCTCACCCTAGGTCTGAAGACTGAAGCTCCTGGACTCCTGTCTCCTGGCCTCCTGGGGCTGCCGGCTGCCGGGCTGGCGCTGGCGCTGGCGGGTGGCCGGGCTCCTGGCTGCGCGGAGCAGAGGGCCGGACCACCGGAGGCCGCGGCTGGCCGGGCTCCTGGCCGCGAGGAGCAGAGCCGCAGAGGGCCGGACCGCCGGAGCCCGGAGGCCGAACTGCCGAGAGCCGGGAGGGGGGGAGCCGGAGGGGCGGACGTGGACTGGCCGCTGGTGGAGCCGCGAGCAGGCGCGAGCGCGCGGGACGGCGGGAGGAGGAGGAGTCGCGACGGGCGGCGTCGGGGCTCGATGCGGCGCCTCTGCTGGAATGGATCACTGGACTGCTTTTTTTTAATCTAACCTAGGCATGTTTTGGGCCGGGCTGAAAACCTGTTAAAAAATTTTTCAGCCCACGGGGGGGGGGGGGGCTGCAGCCCCCCGTGCGTCCGCCAATGTTTGGAGCCCCATAATGCAACAATATGAAATTGTGGCAACATGTACCAGTTGCCATGGAGTCACTTTCAAACCTTATCGATGATACCAGAAATCAAACATGGATCAAACAAAGCGCCAATGATGACGTTAGGTGCTTGGGACTTGGGAGAGAAGATGAACGGGTATATATAGGGTCTGTTTGGTTCCTGCCTTAGTTGAAGCCTGGCTAGGATTGGAGCCTTGTTAGGCTAGTCTTGTTCCTACGAAGTCAATATCGGCTTGTTTGGTTGAGCTACTATCCCTGGCTTGGTTTCTATAAGAGTCTATTTGGTTGCTTGATTTTCCTTGCATAGAATCACCATATTTTTCCTATTCTATCAAATAGGTGGTGAGCGCCATCATGCTCCTCTAAATCCTCCCCGACGGACACCTCTGGCGCGACCTCTTCATCGTCCACGCGCGTGAAAGCATGAGAAGAGCTCCCAGCAGCGGACGAGCTCGAGCACGGTGCAGATTTTAGAGCGGGTTATGCTCACCATTGACGACCGCCGTTCTCATGACCCTACTGCTCCTCGGCAGCCCCATACCGGCACCCATGTCCGGTCAATTGGAGAAGGAGACGAGTGTTGAGGTGTAGCGGCCCACGTAAGCACGGTGGGGATTGTGGTGCGCGCGTGTACGGTCTGTTGGAGGAGCCAGGTGTGGCGGTGTGGCAACCGACTCGAGCACAGTATGGCCGCCTCGCACCGGCATGCACCGCACGATGGTGCTTCTCTGCTCTTCGTCGATGAGCACCTTCGTAGTGCCCATGCCCAGACTAGCCCTGAGCACCTCGCGTTGCTCCTGTCGACCCACCTCGCTGCCAATCGAGGTCACAGATCAGTTGGGGCTGCTCCGAGGTCTTAAGCAGTGCAGCTGTGAGCGTCTGCGCTGAGCCTGTGCTCGCCTTCCTCTCCGATGGCGAGCTACCAAGGTCCCAGATCAGTAGGTCATCCCGCGGACGGCAGTGGTCTTGCGCGGATGATGACGAGCCAACAATGGATGGTAGGGAGCCCACGGACGACGGCGAGCTTGCACCTGATGTCCTGCGGCGTCGACGAGCCTGCACGGATGGCTGGAGAAGGCACATTGCGCGGCCACCAAGGGCGCGCACAAACAAGCGCATGGGGCACCTTCATGCTAGGTCGCGGTGATGCGACTTCATATAGCTGCTTAACAAAGCTTGGCTAACTGGGAATGCCCACCACTCCCTTTTCCAGCAACCCTGGTGGGTGGCTTACCTGGGCCAAGCTTTGGACACCAAACAGGCAACCAAATAGCTCGAAAGTGGCTCCAGCAAGTCTAGTTATGGGTTGGCCGCCAAACCAAATAGACCTTATATGTCCTTTTCGTGAACGTAATATTATGCTGGCTATTTCTTTTTACTAATTTAGATCGTTCAGTTCTAATGGGCCAAATTCATTCCGCTTTCCTGTTGAACCCAAGAACAGGGGCGGATCCAGCACCGGGGCGGGGTGGGCTCGAGCCCCCGCTACCGCCACTCGGACCATGGAGCCCCTCCTAAGCTCCCGCTACAAATTTGTACATATTCAAGCTTAGAAGGAGAGGCTAGGGATGAAAGATTATGAGATAAGTCACTCCTAACTTATTTTCTAGATCCGCCACTGCCCAAGAAGATGCACCGTTGGGGGCCGAGAAGCATAGAAGAGTCCTGCTGTGTCTAGATTCACTCCAAGGAAGCTGGTGGACACGCAAAGCCATTCAATTATCGCTAATCGTGCCACCTGTTTCCCACCGTTTACTATTCGATGCCGATGCTCATCCTTATACCCTAGGCAGCACACGTGTTTTTTTTTTACCACTGTGAGTAATTTAGAAACCAAATTTGATCAATGCTGTGAATTCTAAGGATTTGCTACAAGAAATATATATTGTGGTGCTGTCTGTGACATGTTTGCATTTCAAACGGGACTTGATCAGTGCGTGCATAAGACCTGTATAGTATATTAATGAGTATAGCAATGCATTGCGCTAGTCTCCAGATAAGTTTCCCGAACGGGCGAACAGCTTCAGCTTGTAAAGCTGGACAAGCAAAGATGACAAGGATTGCAATCTACATCTACTATAGGTATAGAGGACAACAGGCCGCGGAAGAGAATAGATAGAAGGAACTAAAACACAGCATGCATGTGCATGCATGCATGTGGGGTTAGCTTTGCTGGGGTGCCGGACAGCCGGAGACGGGGAGAAGGATTGAAGCGATGTTTTTGTAGGCTCGCTCCCGGGTCCCGGCCTTGCGCGCGGCGCGCAAACGGCCACCGGGAGGAGGAGGAGGAAGAGGGATTCCGGCCACATGCGCCGCGACGTGGTCACGTCGCATGAGAGGGGGCAGGCGGGGCAGCGGCACATGCTGCGCCTGGCGGCAGGGCATGGTGGACATCGCTCTCTGCATCGCAGCATGCCAATGCCACGGTACGGACGGCGGTTAGATGCAGGGAACGCAGGCACATGCATGCCGTCGGGCAGGGGAATGGGCATGCATGCCTATCCATTCAGAAACGACTGGTTCAGAGGCACGGTACATACTGTATATATGCATGTTTTTGTTTGGTCAACATACACCGGCACTGATTCATGTATACACGGCGATTGAAGGCTGCCTCTTCTTTTATGTTATGGGCTTTTGGCATCCATCGGATTTGTGTTGGTAGTGCCGTAGTGGCATAGTGCACTGTGCACCGTATACGCGTCTGGATGTCGTTAGGCATTTTTAGCGGCATGCTTTGCATGAAGGCAAAAGAAATGCGTCTGCAGCAGATAGATTATTAATTACCGTAGTAGAAGTATTTAGCCGTGATGTTTTATTTTCTCGCTCTGCACAAAGAAAAATTAAGGTCAGCTCGTGAATACTTATCCTGATGAATGATGGATCGGTCCGGATGTACACAGAAGGGATGGAACGACATAGTACATAAATCCATGCGATATACGGAGTACGTACGCAGCCGTCACATGTGTCCAGCGCTGCAGTGCCGGCTTGTAGGCAACCGAATTAACGACCGGGGGTCCGGTTCCTCATTCCTCTGCAATTCTGCATGCACGCAGCACTCTCAACGATGCACATGCGTTTGTTCCGATTCCACCAGCAGAGAGAGCTCCACAATCCTGACAGTGGTCAATGTAATAGTAGGCCAAGTAGGCGCCCTGTCCCTGTGCAACACAGCCTGGGGACGCACTCTACAGGGGAGTGATTAGTGTGTCGGACGTATATCGCGCTGCACATACGTATATGACATATCATGTGAAATAATTGGACAATCAATCTATATATGCTAGTGCTAATACTCCCAACATGTACTTATTGTCGCTTATCCAACACAATCATTTCCTGCATGTGCTGTGTGTCATCGGATACGCCCGCATTACCTGCAAGCTAGGAGTATTAGACTAATCGCAGTGGGTACTCTAAAACGATACTCTAAAGCTTTAGAGTAGGGATATAGAGTAAAAACTGCTGCGCTGGGTACTCTAAAACGATACTCTATCCTTTCTCTCACTCTATATTTAGAGTAGTACAGTGCTTACTCTATACTCTATAGTGGCGGGCCCCACTAGCTAAACAAAGGAAAAAATATTATAACTCACAAACCAAAAATCCAAATTAAATTTCGATTGCACCATTAAATTCGTCTCAATAAATCCTTCAAAACTAGATCACACATGGATATATTTAGATAAAGTGACAAGTGGGTCCCACATTGGATAGAGTGATAGATGATGATATAGAGGACGGATGGGTGCGGGAGAATTGAGTATAGAGGAGAGAATCTTGCTGACTAGGACGTATAGAGAATGAATATAGAGGTCCATGAGTGCGGGTAGTCTTATCGATCGTTGCTCCAGCCCCACTGGCATGGCATGTAGCCATGCATTGTGCTCTCCTATTATTAGGGTTAGGGTGCATATATACGTCGTGTTAGGTATATAAGCATGGAGTTCACAAAATTAGATTGACTAAATCGTGTCTAAGGCCTTTCCAACAGCTAGCACAATCAATAATTACATGCAGATTGACAATGACAAAGAAATTACTCGTATATATAGCTAGGGCCTCGTTTAGTTCACCGAATTTAGAGTGACAAATTCACTGTAGTGACACTGCAGCATTTCGTTTGTATTTGGTAATAATTGTCCAACCGTTGACTAATTAGGCTCAAAACGTTCGTCTCGCAAAGTACAACCAAACTGTGCAATTAGTTTTTTATTTCATCTATATTTAGTACTCTAAGCATGTATCACAAATTTGATGTGATGAAGAATCTTCTTTTTGCATAGTATATTTTTCATGAGTTTTGGAGGAACTAAACAAGGCCCTGGTCTAAAGCTCTTAACAGAAGTGTCATGCACCTCACAGCTCTCGAGCGTCCATGGCAGAGAACAACTAATGCCACTAGCTAGCGTTGTTGCCTTTTACGTACGGAAGATGGTTACTTTATAGCCTCGGATTTGCAAAGGGAGAATTAGGTATTTGGCCTCAGAAAAAAGTGCGCTTAGGTATCTGGCCTCTTTTTTTTAATTTGGGTGTATGGCCTCAAAACAAATTTTCCTTAGGTATATGGCCTTCCGTCCATTCTGGGCATGTAACGGTGTTAAGACAGGGGTAAAGAGACCGTTTTACCCCTGGCAGAAAAAAATAAAAAAAAACAGAGTTGTATTTGTTTATTGTATATTTTGAGTACATAACATATATTTTCAGTACATAAGCACACATATATATTCTCACATAAGCACATGTATATTTGCAGTACATAATCACATATAACTTCACAAATGCATAGTTTCAGTCTCACATAAGTTAATTCACAAATTCACCATAGTTTTAGTCTCACATAAATAAGGTCACATCATATGTTCACATATCACCACAGTTTCAGTCTCACATAAATAAGGTCACATGAAAGTGCGAATTCAAACATACATTTGTCTCACATACAAAGAGCGAACATATCACAAATCAAAGACTGAGCATTCTTTTGCTTCGCGTGCTCATGGTAGGGCTGCTAGGAACTCCTTTCTTGCTTCTTGTACCCATCGATGGGCTGTCAGGAGGCACCTTCGGATTGTGTACGTCTTTTTTCTTTGAAAGGCCTAGCTTCTTGTTGATGGTTGTCCGCTTCCTTTTAACTTGAGCAAGTCGATCTTCAATATGAACAATAGAAAGTGCTTCGGGCTGATTTGACCCACTTCTTGACTGCCCAGAGTTGGAGTTAGTTTGGTTTCCCTTTTTCTTACTTGAAACCTCCATGTTGTGGCTGTCACAATAGTCAAATAATTTAGGTTTCTAAGGAAGATGTGATGGTAGAGAGATTGCAGCAATATGTGGAATACCTTTTAGAGGCTTCAGGTGTACAATCATCACTTCTCCTTTTGTTATTAGATGTTGTTACCAAGTTTTGACTACGGTCACAAAGATGGTACTTAGAATCAATCACAAGTGCAAAAAATCATGAGAGAAAGGAAGAAAGACCAAACCTGGGGATAATACATGGTTGCCGATGGTGCATCTTCCTCCAAAGCCATAATGGAACTTTGGGCACATTTGGTGTTCCTTGCCCTCTTCTTTTGTGCTCCATGAAATAAGAATATAATGAATAGCATGTACTTACAAAGGAAAAACATAAATGGTAGAGAAGACTAGACAAATTATTACTTGATGGTTTTCATAGCTTCAATATCTTCTGGTCTGCCCCTCTTGCAACTCTGCCAATGATATCTATAGTCCAGGCAAATAGGGCATTGGAGCTGTCCTTTTCTCTTTTTCTTGTCACCGGTACCCTTATGCCTTTCAGTTTTAGGTCTACCAGTAGCTGGTGTCAATAAAGAAGGGTAATAAAGAAGGGTGCATGAAAAATTCATGGTTAGATTCAGGCCACTGAGACTTGTCTGGCATAGCTGGAATAAGCTGACTATATGCAACTCTAAATTTCTCAACCGAGTAGTACAAGTCAACATAATTCTCTACTGGTGCATCAAGGGAGGTGATGAATGCTAGTGCATGCTTGCAAGGAATCCTAGAAACATCCCACTGTCTGCAAGTACAAGTCCTCTCTTGTAGGTTGACAAGAAACTGAAATCCACTTCCTCCCATTACAGTAACTTCAGCTACCTCTTCTGAGCATTCTTCAACTTCTAAGTTTTCCTCTCTACTCTGTTCATTCAATTCCTTCATGATGTGGGGTAGAATCAGGCCCTGGAGTTTGTTCCCTATTTTCCTTCTTTTGTTCCACTTGGACATGAGCATTTGTCTGAGCTTGTCCATGAAATCATCCAATTACATAGACTTGTGAGGCTTCATCCAGTTGTTAAAGCTTTCTGCAAGGTTATTGGTCACATAGTCTACCTTGGAAATGGTTTTGAAATGGCTCCTTGACCACAATTTTTTGTGGGTCCTACCTAGCCATTCTGTTGCAGCTGGCTTTGCACGGTCCATAGCAATCCAATGTTTTTCAAATAAATACATGTTCCATGAGTACGCTGCTGCCCATAAGTGGTCATCAAACACCTTACCATGATACCTTTTCTTGAAGTTGGTCACCAAGTGGTACATGCATTCTCTATGTTCAGCAAATGGAAATACCTCACCCACCCCTACCATCACAGCCTGTCCAGCATCAGTACATATGGCTAAGCCCCTTGGTGATCCTATGGCCTCTTTAAGGTGACTCATGAACCAAACCCAGTTCTCAATATTTTCTTAATCAAAAATTCCAAAGCAAACAGGATACAACCACTTATGCCCATCAACAGCACATGCAGTAGCTAATTGCTCCTTGTACTTGTCTATCAAGAATATACTGTCTATTGCAAGGTATGGCCTACAAGCAGCAAGGAACCCATCTATGCAAGGTTTGAATGCCAAAAAAACTTCTAAATCTGATCTTGTCATCTACCATGTGATGGTCAATAATGACTAAGCTACCGGGGCAACTTTTCTCAACTTGTGCTTTAAATTTGAACAGATTATCAAAGCTGGTATCCCAGTCACCATAAAGGTGTTTCAGAGCTAATGCTTTACCTTCAAACACTCTATGGTATGGTATAGTTACCCCATGGTGTTCTTTCAATTTTTTTCACCAATGCCTTTGCACCCAAAGTGGCATCCACTATGAGGAAGTCTTTCACCTTTTCACATATCCAAAATTTTGTTGCATTCTTCACCTTCTTTGATAGTCTTCTGCTAGAGCACTGATGACGAGAAGGGTTCCTTTTCACCTGTACAGAGAAAAACAATTAGTGACAAAGATAAACAATATGAAAACACAATTAACAAATGGAAAAAAAAACCTTACCATTACAGTGGAGTCATCCTTAGTTGTAGAAGCAAATATCCACCATGGACAATTCTCTTTGTCCCTTATTGAACAATATGCCATGTACCTATTTGGTCCACTCTTTTCAATATTAAACTCAAATTGTTTTTTGATTGCATGCTGAGAAAGTGCCACTTTGAACATGTACATATTTGCATAAGTGGAGCCTACTTCCATTGGTGGATTGTTAGGATCATGTTCTACACTTGGAGCATAGCTTTGGTCATTACATTGCTCCTCTTCCTCATCCTCATCATGTGACTCATCTCCACCTTCATTCTCATTATCATCAACAACATTGGATGGCCTCTGAACCACCTGTAGAGCATTGGGTTCTACATTGTCAAAGTACATAGCTTCCTCATCAACACCTACATGTTCATTCTGTGGTTCAGTGTTCCTAAAGTACTCATCATCATCCTCTTCCTCAGCAGTATCATCCTCTATTGTAGGTTTGGTAGCACCACCAAAATCCCACTTTGTGACAGGCTCATATGGATCAGAAGGACCTCGGTATACAACAAACATGATGATAACCTTTGTCTTCAAATGTCTCTCAAACATAGCCATCAAATCTTGGTCAGTTTTCACTTCAGGGAAAGATTTCAATTCTTCATCGTAATACTGAAAATGAGCTACTTCCAAATAACCACGTGGGTACTTATCTACCACTGAGTCATGAAGGTCGATATAATTTGATTTGTCAGAATCAACAACCATGTCAAAGCTAAAACACTTGCATTCTTGCCTACATTTCTTACGGTTGCCCAACAATTTAATTTCAAGCTTAAAACTGGAATCCATGCTATCATGCAAAATTAAAACATGGATTCAGAAATTGGAACAACAGTAAGTACACCTACAAGCACCAAACATTGTGAACTCACTCTTCCAGCAACTCGTTATGGTCTGAGTCGACGCCGTCTTGCTCAGTGGAGGTGGCTGACGCGCTGCTCCGACCGCAGGAGGGCACTCGTGCTGCTGTTGCGCCACTGGAGGTGACGTCCGCGCCGGGCTGCCCCTCCCTGTCGCTGGAAAGGCCATGGGACGAAGCGGGATGGTCGTCGGGCTGGGCGCCTGGACTGGTCGTGCCGGGGTGGCCGCCTGGACTGGCCGCGCTGGGCTGTCCGCGTGCTACCAGCCCGAGTCGCGCTCACTAGACCAGGCGGGCAGCGGCGCCCCCTCTGTGGCCCCTGCCCGACGGCAGCGGCGGCGGCACAGAGGCTGGACGTGACCCCTGCCTAGCGCCAGCACCGGCGACGGTGCCCCCTCCGCAGCCCCTGCCCGTCAGCGCCGGCGGAGGCAGAGAGGCTGGGCGCGGCCCCTGCCAAGCGCCGGCGGCGGCGCCCCCTCCTCAGCCCCTGCCCGACTGCGCCGGCGAAGGTAGAGAGGCTGGGCGCGGCCCCTGCCCAGCGCCAGCGCCGACGGTGGTGCCCCTCCGCAACCCCTGCCCGGCTGCATCGGTGGAGGCAGAGAGGCTGGGCGCGGCCCCTGCCCAGCGCCAGCGCCGCCCTGATGAAGGGATCCGGAGGGAGGCGGGCCGGCCGCGGCTCCTGCCCGGCGGCGGCCTGGCCGTCAGCCATGTTGTCGCTCTTTTTTTGCGTTGGGGGGAGCAGGCGGGTTCCGCGTACGCGATGGGGAAAGGGCCGGCGGCTTCTGTTACAGGCACAAGGGCAATTCAGTCTTTTCGCGTGCCATGGAGTGGATGACCTAATAGAAAGTGTTAACGGATCAAACAGAAGGCCATATACCTAAGGAAAATTTGTTTTGAGACCATACACCAAATTCAAAAAAAAAGGTCAGATACCTAAGCGCACTTTTTTCTGAGGCCAAATACCTAATTCTCCCATTTGCAAACCCATACATTGCTATCAATGCAAGTGACAACACTGAAATACGTACCCTTCGATCGTCCGTCGTGACCGGGACAGCCGGTGACGTTAGTTTTCAACAGCTTCTTGTTCCTTGGTCACTTCACGTCGCTCGTCATCGTCGCGCGTTTGGTCAACTGCACCGGTCGATCTACGGGATTGCATAGCACATTGCCGATACCACCGTTCAGCTTGGAGGCGCTGCTGGTACGGTGCTCCTTTTAATTTTTTGCTATACTAGGGTCATCTAAACACCAGCTGCGCGAGTCACATCCTTAATAATCCTCCGGAATCCGGATTCTCTTTAATTTGCATTGGCTCATCAAGCCATCACACACCAGCTTCAACAAACTTTGGACCACTTAATAACGTACACTACTAAGTAGGTAACAACATACTACTCCTATAACGGTGGACGAGCTGCCTGCTTTTGACGCAAGCATGCAACGGAGGGAGACTGGACAGCTCCTTCGCCAAACATGCATGAACCGGAGGGCAGTAGTAGCATTAATACTGCCCCTGCGTGCGGTCATATCCTTCCTTGTGGGATAGTAAAAAGACAAGCCGGCCGGCCAGCATGACATGGATAGATCACCATCTGAGTGACTTGCTTTTCACGGACAGACAGAGATTATTGGCTTTCCACCGCTTGTTTTATCCTGAATTGTTGCATCGTTGCTCTTTGTCTACCATGTTTACCGGCATTATATTGGCCATGTACCTGAGCGTACGACTATGCCTGGCACGGCTTTCGCCCGGCTCCATCTTCTTTTACCGAAAGGTGGTTACTCTTTTAACAAAGGTTGACATGTGCGTTTAATTTTGTTTTCGAGATCTTCTTAATAAAACACGCGTCAACGGACTTGTTTTGGGAAAAAAAAAGAATTGTTTTCGACATCCTAGTACGTGTTCATCGGTTCATCCCCTTGAACAGCACCGGAACATCATCCACGCTTGCAGTAGCAGAACGGTTCCTGAAATTATCCGCGCATAATAATGGTGATCCCCTCGTACCGAACATCATCATTTTACTTCAAAGACGACCAAGGCAGGAATTCTCATGGACCGGATCCTCACTGCCTGCGCTGCACAGGTGCCTTCCCCCTCTCCGTTCCATGCATGCATACCCAGTTTCGCTTTGAGGGCTTGGCCAGGTTTAGATCCTAAATTTTTCCCCAAATTTCACCGTGTAAAAAGAAGATTCTCATCACATCAAAATGCTGGTACATGTATGGAGTACTAAATGTAGATAAAATTAAAAACTAATTACACAGTTTTATTGTCCTTTGTGAGACGAATGTTTTGAAACTAATTAATCAATGTTTGGACAATTTTTACCAAATACAAACCACCGAAAAGGCGTGCACGGTACGGGTACACCGTGTAGTGCCAGTGAGTTCAGCAGCGTCATGCGTGCCGTGCATCCGCAGGGCGTCCAGCGTGCGCTGCTCTCGTCCTCGCTGGTTCTGACTTGTGACAAGCACTCGATGGCCGCCCGTCCCGCGGCGACGATGGTAACCAGGCATTCTTGCCACTTTGGCCACCTGCCACACCCACGCACATGAAGCAAAGCACGAGTCAATTGCTACGGCACGCTCACCTCTCACGGTCGCTGACGGCGCGGCACGGCGGCAGACCATGCATGTCCCGTCCCGACTCCCGCGCCCGCGCCCGCGTCCTCAAGAGTCGAGACGCATCCACGTGGTCGTGGTGAGGCTGGACCATGCATTCTGTGCAGTCGCGTCCCAACGAGGCAACGAGGAATTCCGGGCACATGCGCTGTCCCATCGCGTTGAGGGGTGGGTATATGTCCTGCCATCATCGCGAAGATGCATGCCAAATTGGCACACACTTCACTTCCAGTTAACTTGCAGAAAACGAAGAGCCTGCCTGGTTGAAAACGAATACTCCTACTCATATTTGTCGTGCCAATTCTAGAGCAAGCCAAAATATACTAGTAGGTAGTATATCAATATTAAACCAAGCCAATATTTTGATAAGATAAACAATGTTGGTAGCCTTTCTAGATTTTGGACCACCTATATATATTCATTCTTACGAGATGAAAATAAATCATAGAAATTCTAAGGAAAATAAACATGCGGTCTCAACTAATTATACTCCAAATAATCATTATACTCAAATTGATTGAACTATTGTGACAACATGTAACAAATGAAGTGGCCGTTGGAGTATCAGTGTATCACTATGCAAATGAACAAGCCAAACGGTCTAGCTAGAGCAGTAGGTAATAGCGGAGCTAGAATTTTTTAAGAGCACGGACGATTCTCATTATACACAAGTATTTATCAAGAGAAATATAATGTTTCTCCCTTTAGGTCTTGTTTGGATGCATACGTATTCACTTCAATCCACATATGTTAGAGTGGATTGGAATAGAATTAATGTGTTGGAGTGGATTGGAATGAAACTTAGTTTAATTCCACTCCAATCCACTTCAACACATGTGGATTGAGATGAATACATGCGCATCAAACAAGGCCTTAATAGTTTTCCCTTACACCTCGTGGATGAGCCCACTTGGATGCCCGAGGTGGCCACGTGGTGGCTCCGCCACTAGTAGTAGGACTGCTCGACGTGTATATTTTGGACTCTGCTGGTTGGGCACTTTTTTTCCAAGGCAAAATTTGCTCCTGGACACGGAAAGTGATCTCCCTTTGCTAGTAAACACTGAAAATAGAGCAATTTGCTGATGGCTATTCTTTTGTTGTCAAATTTGCTCATTAACACTGTGTCCAATAATTTTTTGGCTTAGGAGTTTTTTGCCCGTTTCTTGCCTCTCTCTTTCTTTTCTTTCTCCTTCGCACTTGATCCCGGCCAGGCCTGTGAGCAGCAGCTGCGCACGCAGCAACAACGGGGAGGGGAGGGAGCAGCAACGGCGGGAGAGCAGAGCTGAGCAACAACGGCGGGCTCGGTGAGGTTCTCGTTCCCCGATCTATCCAGAGCGAGCGCTGACGACCATGGAGGAGGCGGCCGACGGACCCAGGTCGGCGGCGGGAACAGTGGCGGTACTAGCAAGCTTCAAGCTCTGAGCTCACGGTCGTGGCAGGGCTTGTCCCGAGCAGAGAAGAAATAGCCAGGGGCAAAAAGGATATTTCACCGTTGTTCTCTCTTATTGTAAGCAAGAAATGAATATTTTATTAGGCGTAATGTCCATGAGCAAATTTGACAAACAACAAAAGTATCTACCAGCAAATTGCTCCATTTTCAATGTCCACCGGCAAAGAAGGTCACTTTCGGTGTCTAGGAGCTAATTTTTGCCTTTTTTCCAATTGCTCTATTTTGAGGTTGGGCTACAAATACCTTCCAAGGGGCTCATTTGGTGCGTTTTGGTCTTGTGTTTACTTGGTGAGGGCTTGGAAGCCAAGGAGGGGAGAAAGGAGAGAATCAAACGAGAGATGTAGTGATCTAAGACATTATAGGTCATGGGAAACATAAATATGTGAGTGATCCTTGTGTATGAGAGTGTTGTTTTAGAGTCCGAGCACTTGAGATCGTTGTGACTTTTGGATGAATGTGTGTGAAAGTACATCTAGGCGCTAAGTGAGTTTTGGTGAATTAGAAGTGCATCTAGGCCCTAACTAGGCCAGACCCGGCTGTGAGACAACACTTCACTGTCGGATAAACAGCGTCGACACGATCCAAAAGAGGAACTAGATTAATATTGGCTCTAACACAACCGACGGTGATAGGTCGGTATGGATTACTGATCAATTAATCCCAAAACTAAGCTAGTAGAGATCCATGGGGTCGGTGACATGTACTACTACGTGCGTTTGTTTGGTCAACTGCTCGGTGGATTGTGGTAGTGTAAAAGTTGGTGTAAAGTTTCTGTAGCACTTTTCGTTGTTATTTGGTAAAATTTATCCAATCATGGACTAACTAGGCTCAAAAGATTCGTCTCGACATTTACAGACAAACTGTGCAATTAGTTATTTTTTATCTACATTTAATACTCTATGCATACGTCTAAAGATTCGATGTGATGGGGAATCTTGTAAAAATTTTGGAATTTTGAAGGAAGTAAACACTGCCCGTATTGGATGACATGTTGGCGTTCGTTCACCTAGGCCCTAGTAATCAATGGCACCATAGTACTCCGCAGCAATCTCTTCCAGCCGTCACTCTAGCCATGTGTACGTCACCAATGCGTTTGGTTTTGACTTTTGGAGCACGCGCACGACAAAACGGAGTGCCTTGTTTCATGGTCTGACACGCGCAACAGGGCGACCGGCCGGAGTCCGGAGGAGGAAGGAACCACAACCACTCCGATACATCAAGGGGACATGAGACGTGCATGAAGTTCCTGCGACGGCCTTCTCACCATGACAATTCACAAACTAAGGTTCTAGTACTCCTATTTGGAGGGTGTCCTTTAACAAAAGTTGGCATGCCGCATATGCATGTGAGATAACGGAAACGGAGTGTCGGACTTGACTGAAAATAAGCGGCTGAAAGCACCGTTAACTGATTTGTTATGAGAGAAAAATACTGCTGACTGACCGAAAATAAACCGCTGAAAGCTCCAGCGCTGAATGCTCTTGGAGATGGCACAGCATCATTGGTCGGCCATTGATGGAATCCTGAGACACCTGAAGTTGCCCCAGTCCAGAACGCCAAGTAGGAGTAGTACTAATATGAAGTGAAAGCCTTGTTTAGATACCTAAATTCACTCATAAATTCAACTCCATCACATCAAAATGTCAGTATATATATGGAGTACTAAATGTAGATGAAATCAAAAACTAATTGCACAGTTTTGTTGTACTTTGCGAGACGAATATTTTAAGCCTAATTAATCAATGTTTGGATAATTATTACCAAATAAAAACAAAATTGCTACAGTATAACAGGACACTTACTATGCAAACTTTGCTAATCTAAACAAGGCCTTGTTTAGATACCTAAATTCATCCCCAAATTCTACTATGCAAAAAGAAGATTCCCCATCACATCAAAATGTCGGCACATATATAGAGTACTAAATGTAGATGAAATCAAAAACTAATTGCACAGTTTTGTTCTACTTTGCGAGACGAATATTTTAAGACTAATTAATCAATGTTTGGACAATTATTACCAAATAAAAACAAAATTGCTACAGTGTGACGTGATGTTTACTATGCAAATTTGGCCTCCCAAGTTTGGCATCTAAACACCCCTTGTTCAGTTCCTCCAATTCTCCCCAAATTCTACTATGCAAAAAAAAGATTCTCCGTCACATCAAAATGTCAGCAAATGCATGGAGTACTAAATGTTGATGAAATCAAAAACTAATTACATAGTTTTGTTGTACTTTGAGAGATGAACATTTTAAGCCTAGTTAGTCAAAATTTGAATAATTTTTACCAAATACAAACAAAATGCTACGGAAATTCTGATACAGTGTTTTTCTCCTTGTTCGTGAACTAAACGAGGCCATGGCCCAAGTCCGAAGTGCATACTCCGTACTCCGTACTAGTAGAGCAGTCACTGAGAGTCCTCGGCGCCCTCGCCGTTCCTCTCCTGTGTTCTCCGAAAAGGCGTGCGTGCACAGACAGCAGAGCGCAGCAGGAAATGGCATGCATGGGTGCCTGGGACCTGGCGGACATCTGCAGCCGTGCAGCGTGCGGTCGAGCTCGTTCCGTCCTCGCCCGGCCTTGTTGTTGTTGCTTGCTGGCCACTCCAAGGACGTGCACGCACGCATCATGTCAGTCCAGCTGCACCTGCACTGCCCCCTTGGCCCTTGCGACTTGCGAGCTGGCAGAGCGGAGCCTCGAATTCCGGCTTTTCACTGACCCGAGCCCATGTTTAGTTCTCAAAATATTTTGTAAAATATTTCAGATTCTCATCATATTAAATCTTTAGACATATGCATAAAGCATTAAATATAGATAAAAAATAAAATTAATTACACAGTTTAGTTATAAATTACGAGACAAATCTTTTAAACCTAATTAGTCCATGATCGGACAATAATTATCAAATAACAACGAAAGTGCTACAGTAACACTACAGTTATATTTTGTAAAATATTTTAGAAACTAAACAAGGGCCTGCCCCGTCCATCATTAGCATATATTTACCGGAGTACCACAGGGTCAAAGTCATGGACCAAGACATAAAAAGATTTATCTTGTAAATTAGTCTTAATCTATGTAATTAGTTTTATAATTAATTTATATTTAATACTCAGTATCTAACGTTTGATGTGATAGGGACTCAACTGCGGAGAAACAAACACCCCATATACATGTACTACTAGTCATTACGTAGAAAAACATCCAGATGGTAAATCCAGGCTTCCCGTATGCGTTCACTTAACAAAACTGAGTACTTGAACATCCCTAACATTAAGCATGATGGTGGCGACAAATGTAACGCACTAGCGTGCCACTGTGCAATGCATGCGAATCCAACTGCAGAGTGAAGACAGACCTCATCATCACGAGACTCCGCGAGGCGCTGTACCCCCGGTACACCCCAAAGCATGCAGAAACGTACGACTCCCCCTATCCAAACCTGCACGCGTCAACTCGCGCTGCGCCGAACCGAGACGACTCGCAGCAGAGTTCCACTTCCATCCACGCGACCACGCACAAGTTGGAGTAGTACGAACGAATCTCCTTTTCGGAGCTGGCTTGCGCAAAGCGAGGACGACGCGACGCGCACGGCCGTCGACCCGCGCAACCGTTGCCCACGCCGACCACTGCCACTCCTTGGCCCTTCTTGCTCTTGCTCACGGCCGCGGTCCGCACTCCGCACAGAGCCTTTTGTCCCATCCGCCCCCGTCCGCGCGCGCGTGACCGACCACTGACGTCCACGCGAGGTCGGTGCGCGCAGACAGGCCGCGCCCGCGCGAGACGAGAGCCCGTGGGTTCACGTGCGGCCAGCCGGCCACGCAGTACACGCAGGTGGTGGCTGCACGCCTAGCTTGGCTAGCTACAGAGCTCACTCACGGCCACCTAGCTAGCTAGCCGTCGTAGCCGGTGTGAAGGCCTTGGCCACTAAGGCCAGAGCGTGATGCTTGGTGAATACTGTACATCGGACAAGTACAGTTTCGTGATTGCTACTAGTACCTAAGTAGGTCCAGGAGTGTTATATACCAGGGTTCAAAATTTCAGCCAAATTTTGTGAAATTCGGTAATTTCGGTGATGGCCGAAAGAAAACTTCGAAATTTTGTAATACATGTGATGTATAACTCTAGACTTGTATTTTTCTATTGATTATATTGTATATTCTTCTATTCAATAGATGTGTAGTCATAAATCATACTAATATTTATTTACATCTAAACTTTTTTAGAAACAACATACTTCATGTTCTAATCTCTAAAAAAATTTTGGCGAAATTTCGGCCGAATTTCGCGAAATTCTGTAATTTCAGTGGTGACTAAAATTTTTACGATAACGAAATTAAAATCCTTGTTATATACGTACACTAGTACAAATGTTTCCCATTCATGGAACTATTGAAGGTATAGCTGATCTTTTCACAAAAAAAGAAGGTATAGCTGATCTCGCGATACGTCTCATTCAGCGGATTAATCAGGTAATAACCTGTCTCTCCAACAATTTAGCCAAAAGCAAGTGCAAAATCCTCCGTCGCACCTCTTGTGCACATCCCTCTAGGCGCCGTAATTCGGGTTGATTAGTGTCCAATGTAACGTACAGTGATAACTTTCAGTACACTATGGAGATCCTGACAGTGGCGGACCTAGGATTTTAATCATGGGGGTATGGACCTAAATGACGTAATTCGCTAACGGTATAATACAACAACCCAATGACAATAAAATAGTTAGGTAGATGGATCTAAAGATACAATTCACCAAGGTTTAGCCAAAGTCTTCATAAGCATATTAACCAAAAAAAGCAAGATCATTGTTTCTCTTAGTGCCATGATATTCTACAAAAAAATTATTTATTTATCAAGTAATCTACAGACGATTTTTCCTATAACATTGTTTGGTTATTAAACAAAATCAAGACCCAAACTTACAAATTAAAATTATTATGATAGTTTGGAAGGAAAAGGAGTCAACACTTTTTTTTTTAAAAAAAGAACTGATTAATTTGTTGTCATTTTTGCCTTATACTTGTGTCATGTGTATTCAATCATTTTGGGCTCCCGGGCTACAGAAGAAAGAGTGCTATATAGGGCTACAAGCATTTCCCTCTTGGATGAGCACTTGAGCTTAAGATATTACTATTTGATAAAGTTTGCTAGCAGGTATATAATATATTATAGATATATATACTTAGTGTTTCACAAAATTTTTGGGGTACAACTGTACCCCATGCCCCTATGCCAGATCCGCCTCTGGGTTCCATATAAAATTCTTCTGACGCCCTGGGATACCGCGAAGCCGTGTTGTATCAAACTATTTTCTTTGCCTTAATGCAGAGACGTAAAAATCTTTTGGGTGATCAAGAAAAAAGAATCCAAGATCAAACACCAAGGTCGGCCAGACCGATTTCGCACGACTACCCCGGTGACTATCTGCCTGCCACGTTCACGGCCGCGGAGTGCGCGACCGCGCTAGATTTGGCGACGCAAACGCGACCGAAAGGCGCGTGCGCGCGGCCTCCGCCAAACCGCCCGCGGAGCCGTGGTTTCATTTCACGTGAATTGAAGGGGCCGCCGGTCGAGCGCACACACGAGGGTCGAGGGACGAGGGATCGGGGCATCGGAGTCGCCTTGGCTGGCCAGGCGGCAGCGAGCGGATGGCCGTGGGGTTCAAAAACGGTGGCCTTTTTGTACGTTTCCGGGCGCAGGTGGCTGGAGGGCCCGCCACGGCCAGCCGAGCGGCCGCGCGCGCACATGCTCGACGGCGGTTGGCCGGGGAGGGGGGCGTGATGTCTGTCGGATAACGTTGCGCCAGCTCGTGATTGCCTGAGCTTTGGCAGAATCTTGGGAGTTCGTCATCCTTTAGGGTGTGTTTAATTGGAGGATTTTTTTTTTTTTGGCTTTGGCTACTGTACCACTTTTGTTTGTATTTATCAATTAGTGTCCAATCATGAACTAATTAGGCTCAAAAGATTCGTCTCGTGGTTTTCTATCAAACTGTGTAATTAATTTTTTTATCTACATTTAATGCTCCATGCATGTGTCAAATATTCGATGTAACGGGAAATCTTAAAAATTTTTAGCAACTAAACATGACCCGCTTGCCTGTCTCAGCCACAGACCTGCACACGGCGACACAGTCCTCTGTTGCAGTACTCTTTATGGCCTTGTTTAGATTCCAGACTCGGGGTGGCCGATTCGGCGTAGTGCCACCCCGAGTACTATAGCACTTTTGTATTTTAGTGGTAATAATTGTTCAAATCTTGATTAATTAGGCTCAAAATGTTCGTCTCGCAAAGTACAACAAAACCGTGTAATTAGTTTTTGATTTCATCTACATTTAATACTTCATATATATGCCGGTATTTTGATGTGATGGAGAATCTTCTTTTTGCATGGTGGAATTTGGGGGTGAATTCTAGAATCTAAACAAGGCCTATATTTCACAATAATCTTCATTCTATAGGCCCTGTTTAGTTTAAAAAGATCTAAAAATTTTTGCACAGTACCTGTCGCATCGAATCTTTGACGCATGTATGAAGCATTAAATGTATGTAAAAAATAACTAATTTCACAGTTTGTCTGTAAATGTCGAGACGAATCTTTTAAGCCTAGTTAATTCATGGTTGGACAAATTTTGTCAAATAACAACAAAAGTACTACAGTATTTTTCCCAAAAAAATTTTGGGATCTAAACAAGGCAAACTTCTTCTCTAATTACTCGTCGTTTTTACACGTTTTAAAACATCTTGACCTTTTACCCTTCGTCAATATAGCCCCGCGGCTCCTATTCACATCTCCCAACACTAACCGATGGGGATGCAAAACATCAAGAGAATCGTGTTGTACTCAATGAGGAAATAGTAATGCTCCTTATTTATAACTTGTTAAAGTTGCAACACTAGTAAGTTGTTTGATTCTGACACAAATGAAGTGTAAAAATGGCTCAAAAGTAACATGTTTCAATTACTTCAAAATTAGTATGCATTGCACTCCATCCTCTAGTGTAACTTGTAAGTTGGTTTAGTTTTATTCTAAATCGAACTATTTTAGTTATGACATGTGGTTAGTGTTATTAGATTCATCGTTATGATCATAAGTTCATAACTCAACCTATTTAAATAAATAACATACTTCTTCCAAAAATATGTCTTTATTGGTACCATTGGTCAAAGTGCAATATTGGAGACCGTGACGATATTCAAACAAGACCTATATTTGGTATGCTATGGTCGCGTACAATTCTGTAAATAACCAATGTAGAGTTGAAATAGGACCCAAAACACACTACACATAGAATATCAAGCATGTGTGCCATAGTGCAACTCCATCGGATCCCATTTCCCCTTTTCCTTGAAATTCACTACATGGGGTTGAGAAAACCTGACTTGTGTTTTTAGGAGAGCGTTGCTACAGCAGAACAAGAAAATAAATCCTCTCTCTCTGCAAGGCAGTCATCATGGCACAGCCCACTCGGCCCTAGCGTAGCTTGCCCATGGACAACGCAGTGGGCTAGTGCGACACACCTGCTCGGGCCCCGGCGCAGTGGCCTCGGCACGGCGGCCGGCACGACTATCCCCCCTAGCGGCTCCGGCAAAGCTTGCCTGTCTTGCCTGCCCACCTGGCACAAGGAGGTGCGACACGGCTTGGGTCGTGATGGTGTGCCACCTGCATCGACGGTGTGGGTCTAAGACGTCAGTGAGAGATGAAGAGAAAAGGTGATTGAGGAAATGTGCTGCTTGTTCCCTTTGTTGAAGAGATTGTGGTGGGATTTCGAGGGATCGAGAAAAAGTTTGTGGCGAATGAGGATTGGAAAGATGACCTAGTGGTGTATATTTTTAGCCTCGACCATCTTTATTGCTTGTTATAGGAAAAATGGTGGAGTTGCTCTAAGGCCATCCCGTGAATCAAGGAAAGTGCTTTGTAAAAACATTTAGCAAAACAGTTATGGAGAGTATGTTTGAGAAGAGAGATCGGTAGAAATAGAAACCTTTTTTTTGCTTCGGCTCGTACTAGTTAAAAAAATCTCCCTCAGTGATTTTAGGAGCAAAACCGTGTTTTAGTAATAGGGGCTTGTTGAGAAGCCAGAGTCGATGGCCTTTTAAAAACCCTACCAAGGGCCCTCAATCTAGCACCATATAGTTTTCATTAAGGTGCTAAATCATTCTCAGCGAAGTTTATTTTCCGTCAGTTTTCTGCTTCACTTCTTTTTGCATCTTCATTCATAATCTGAAAGCCCCATCCCCACAAATTGATAAGCCATCTATTCTATTCTTGATAGAGGATTATTTGCTCCGCGGACGAAGCTCGACCAGTCGCATTTTTCAAAAAAATGGCTGAAACTTTATAGTACTAGCATTTACCATCAGAAATGGACGAACATATACCCTTTTTACGCTTGTTAGGAAGCAGGCTATCCTCACCTGCTACTGTCGCAGGTACTGATTAACCCCTAGTCTTAGGCTGTGTTAATCTCAAGCCGCGACCATAGAATATCTCGATAATTGTGTCTAACCTGCCTGTCGTGTTGCGATGTCTAGATCAATCATCATTTGGTAGGGATGGTCTAGCTATAAAGTAGTTGGCATTTTCTTTTTCCATACTAGTAGTATTCATTCTTCTCTCTTTCTCTTTTATATTTTCCAAACTGGATTTTTGTAATGGTATATGCGTACTGTATCACTAGTCTCCGGCTGAACTCACATGAACATTTTGATTAGTATATGTGGTAGCTTAATCATCAATCACTAGTCTAATCTGTCCTGTGCTCTGTACTGCTAATTGCTAGCTACTCAATATACCAGTATAGATTTAGAATCATGTGCTCTACTAACGCTTGACTGGGGAAAGTAATTATAAAATTGACGGTCAGCATGGTGTTCCACTGTCTGTAGTCGCAGGCACATACTTCCTCCTTCAGTTCAATAACAAGTGTTGTTTTGGATGTTTTAAAAATATTTTTGACTTCCAAAATACAGTAATATGTTTTTAAAATATATAATTTGAGAGTTTATGGACCTCGACGGGAAAAAATCAAACAACTTCAGAGATCGCTTATCAGAATGTAACATAAGTTTTCTTTATAGAAAATGGAACTGTATTCTAATCCGGTATCTTTTTTATATGCAACCATCTAATATTAGAAAATTAGCCTCATGTTAAAGTAAGCATGCTCTCTCAAAGAGCACACAAAAATAAATAGCTGTCAATTAAGCACTAAAGGCCTATTTGAATGAGCTAAGATTACTATTTTGGGCTAAAAATTAACCCAAATTATTTATGATTGACCAGTTGGCCAACATTTAGTTGGTGGCTTGGCTAAAAAATTAGCGCACCTATTAGCTCTCCTGTCTGAATGGGTTAAGATCTAACTTTAGCGTTTTTTTTAGCTAGCTAACCATTAGTTCTTGGTATCAAATATGCTCTAAGTCTAATATTTATAGAAGGCAGTCACCCATTCCCACGAAAAATCTGAGGATTCTTGCAACCTAAGTAAAACACACTTTAGTTGTCCCATTGTCTCACTTCGCGCCACATCCCTCTTGCAACAGTGACGACGCTTGTCCCACTCTGCGAGATACAAGGGTGAGAAAACCTCTTCTTCACGTCCTTCAAGTTCAAGATTCAGAAACACATTTCTCTGTGTCGGTGAGAAAACTTGTTCTTCGCATTCTTAAAAAATCAGCAAAACAGATTTGTCGTGTGTATATTGACCATATCAAATAAATGAAATCAAATGAAAATACACTGAAAGCTGGTACAGCATTGTGCCTGAGCACTGACAGCACACCACACAGCATCTCCAGACACATTTTAAAAACCTTCCTTAGCCCTTGTTTAGATTGAGAAAAAATTTCAACCCGATAAATAGTACCACTTTTGTCTTATTTGACAAATATTGTCCAATCGTGGACCAACTAGGCTCAAAAGATTCATCTCGTGATTTACAACTAAACTGTGTAATTAGTTATTTTTTTACCTACATTTAATACTCCATGCAAGCGGTTAAAAATTGATGTGATGGAGAGAGAGTAAAAAAACGGAATTTTGATGTCATCTAAACAAGGGGTTATTTTGTTTACAAAACCAAGACAGCGTGCTGATGCAAAGGCGATGTCAGCCACGCAGTTCCCCTGGGCTTCGTTGGAGCAGTTGGTTTTTTCTGGTGGAAGAAATCAGCCGGTAACAAGTAAACAAACAAGTCACTCCCACCCCCAGTGGAGGAACCATGCAAAAACAAAGCACGGTCACATGGCATTACATGTGCACATGAGCACATCTGTCAAAAACCACATGTAACCACGCGAAGATCTATCGACGGTTTCACCGACTTGGATTGACACCTCGGCAAGGGAATAGAGAAAGGTCGTCAGCTACGTGGAGGACCATGGAATTGCAGCTCTCCCATTGGTCATGTCAGATCACACAGTGCATCTTCGGTACTGTAAGCTGTTGTATGGTAGTAATAAGACACTTATATTTATATGATACGCTTGGATTTTCTAAGAAATCAAACTGGTTTGCCAGATTGGCCGATCAAGCAGGCAACAGCTTAGTGACAACAAAGGCAGTAGTCGCACTACTTAGAGTTGTGGATAAAGTTTGGAATTTCTAGTCACATGCTTGTCGATCTCGATGTACCATTACATTAGCGGGTTGGCACCCAGCGAGATTCGTAAGGTATTCATCCATTGGACCGTGATACTTTTTTATTTATTTACAGTTATCATGTAATTATCTACTATCTTGCTCTTAAACACTGTTATAGTGTGACTCATCTATTTACTGTTATCATGTTATTATCCAGTGTGGCTCGGCTAATTAGGTTTTTCGTTGAGAAACATGCTCCCCGGAGTTTAACCTCGACACAATTCAGGTGCTCGTATTTTTTTATTTTTTATTAAATTAATGACACTACTCTTTTAGAGTAGACAGCATACCCATTAATAACAAGGCGTTTGCGTTGACTTTTTCAAATCTCGAAATATGTCGACTCGGTCTTTCAAAGCTTATAGGGTAAGGGCATGTTCGAAATGCAAAAATGTCGCAAGAATTGCTCAGGAATTTTATAAGAAAAACATAGGAAAAAATTTCCCGCATTTGAAACACGCCCTATGTGCATTCATGTGGGTGGATGTGTGTATATGTATATGAGCCTCTACGTCTATACTATAATTCACAAAAGTTTTTACTATCTGTTTTGCTCTGAAATATTGTTGTCATGTGATTGTTTATGTTATCGTAATATTATCTAGTATTAGTAATGGTAAAATGAGTGTAGAACGTGTCCACCTAGATTAGAGTTCTCGACTTAACGTGGATACTTGCATTTTTTTGAATTTATTCTATGATTCACTAGCATTGTTTCTTTGGATTTTTCATTGGCAGACGGCAAGCTTGTCATGACTTCGTCAATCTTAAGACCATTAGGCTCAGTTTCAGTATTCTAAAGGTGCTCGTAGGGTGTAAGAGTACCGTGATTCGCAAAACCTAATATTCGTAGTGGCAAGTAGGTTTTTTTTCACTCTGCAGGGAATCCTCACACTGAGCGGCTGACACCATGCGTTGAAAATTTATGGCATAAAAGGCACTAGGAATCATAATGAAAAGTATTTTGTGTCTAATGACCTTTTCGTACAAGGAAAGTTTTCCCTCATTGCTGCCATCATACAAACTTTTTCATTAGCTCGGTGTGCTGCTATCGCCTCAAATTCTAGCCTAATAGCTGACACCTCTTTTTAGTTTTTATTTGCCATTACTTCCTCCATAAAACATGACATATAGACCTTGTTCATCTGACTTATAATCTGTCTTATTCAGCTTGTTTTTTCAGCCGGAACAATATTTTTCTCTCATAAAAAATCAGCCAACAGTGTTTTTCAGCCGGCTTATAATTCCAGCCGAACGGGGCCATAGACCTAAGGGCCGGTTTAGTTGCAATTTTTTTGCAAAATGACACTGTAGCAAATTTCGTTGTTATTTAGCAATTAGTATCCAATCATAGTCTAACTAGGCTTAAAAGATTCGTCTCGACCATTTCGTCTAAACTGTATAATTAGTTTTATTTTTTATCTATATTTAATGCTTCATACATGCGTCCAAAGATTCGATGTGACGAGAAATGTTGAAAATTTTTGTAAAATTTCTGGCAATTAAACCGGGCCTAAATTTACTTGAGGGGGTAAACAAAAGGCACAACTACTCGTGACCTACCAAAACCAATTCCGGGGGAAACCAAACCACCAACCAAGGAATTACGTAGGACGCTAGCTGCTCTCACACTCGCACTTTCACCGCTCCTCAGTCAATCACACCAAACACCAACCAATGTGCTACGAGTGATACTGCCCCTACTGGAACCAGGAAATTCCACAGATAACACATCTCCAGAAATGGCCTACAGTGATACCAAAAAAAAAAGCATCGCCATCTCGGAGATGGCATCGAAATACTACTGCGGCTAAAAAAGACTATTAATTAATGCACAGCGCAACGCAGTCCACTCCAAAGATCTCGTCTCCCCCTTCCCTCCGTTCTGCGGCCTCCCTCTCCCACCCGGCACCCGCCAGCCATCCCCTCCTCCTCGAGCTATTAGTACCCGCCACGCCATCGTCCCCGCTTCGCCGCCTGCCTGCCTCCCCGGACTCCCACTCTCCAAGCCACCTTTCTTCTTTCTACACCCAAAAACCCAACTACCTGCAGCGAGCCCAGCCACGGCGGCTCGGTGGACTCCGTCGTCTACGCCTCCTCCTCCTCCTCCTCCTTCGGAGCAGTGAAACTACTACACTAGGCGGCACCATGGGCCCCGCGCCGAGGGAGCCCATGAAGCAGCGCGTGAACCGCTGCCTGCTGCGGCTCTCGGACCGTGACACGGAGGCGATGGCGGCGGCGGAGCTGGACGCGATCGCGCGCGACCTGGACGCCCACGAGCTCCCCGTGTTCGTGGCGGCGGTCTCCGACTCCCGGCCCACCGACCGGACGCCGCTGCGCAGGCACTCGCTGCGCCTGCTGGCGCTCGTGGCCGGGGAGCACCCGCGGGGCGCCGTGGCGCCGCTCGTGCCCCGGCTCGTTGCCGCCGCGCTGCGCCGCGTCAGGGACCCGGACTCCTCCGTGCGCGCCGCTCTCGTCGACGCGGCACGCGCCGCGGCGGGCGCCGCGTCCTCGCCGCCCGCGGCGCTGGCACCGCTCGCCGACGCGCTGCTCCACGAGCAGGACCAGTGCGCGCAGCTCGCCGCCGCGCTCGCCGCGGCGGCGGCGGTCGAGGCCTCCGAGCCGACCGACGACCTCGCGGCCTACCTCCGGGGCCTCCTCCCGCGCCTCTACAAGCTCCTCCGCAGCGCCGCGTTCAAGGCCAAGCCCGCGCTCATCTCCCTCATCGGCACCGCCTCGGCAGCCTCCGGCGGGGGAGCCGCCTCCGCCGCCGTGCCTTGCCTCCGCGACGCGCTCGCTGGCGATGATTGGGCCGCCAGGAAGGCTGCCGCCGAGGCGCTCGCTTTGTTGGCCCTCGAGCACGGAGACGACCTCGTCTCACACAAATCTTCCTGCATTGCCGTCTTCGAAGCCAAGAGATTCGATAAGGTCGGGCGCATAACTAAACTTCGGATCTTGACCATGGCAGCAGCCTCGTAGATCTGCTGCGGCTTCTTGACATTTCTGACACCTTCTTGGCACAATGCAGGTGAAAATAGTGCGCGAGTCCATGAACCGGATGTAAAGGTGGACTAACGAGCCAGCTCGGCTCGTTTGGCTCGGCTCGTTCTGGCTCGTTAAGATAACGAGCCAGCTCGGCTCGGCTCGTTATCTTAACGAGCCAGAAGGCCGGCTCGGCTCGGCTCGTTTACGAGCTCGAGCTGGCTCGTTTGGCTCGCGAGCCAAACATATTAAAAAATAAAAAATGTAATATGTGTATTATTTAAAGTTTGATAATGGTAATAATATAAAACTAGTCCATTCATAAGTCTTAATAAATCATACAAAAATAATATGTACTATTATATTATAATAGTACACACCATACATTATCTATGGTTCGTACTCCATACCATATATGATGCATCCATTATCCATACATTCATTTAAAATAAAAAGAGTCAAATTAATCTAAAATTTATAGAGTCAAAGTCCAATCATCAACAAATTATAAAGTGTAAGACATAAAGTTATATAACACTAATAAGAGTTTAAGGCCAACAACTTTGGCTCGTTAGGCTCGCGAGCTGGCTCGAGCTGGCTCGCGAGCTGGCTCGTTAAGACACGAGCTAGGATGCTTGCTCAGCTCGTTTGAGAAATTAAACGAGCCGAGCCGAGCCGAGCCACTATCGATCCGAGTCGAGCGAGCTATCGAGTCGCGAGCTTTTCGTCCAGCTTTAACCGGATGATCGAAGCATGGAAGGAGATCCCAGATTTGGATGAGGACGTCTGCTCCTTCGATGCGCCACCATCGTCCCAGTCTAGATCTTCTCTCACAGGTGATGTGGCTATTCATGAGGGTCGGTCTAGTCACTATTTTTCTGTTTTCTTTTGTCATTTGGGTGAATTTATTTAAGGTCTGTGCTTGGTTCAGGCTTTGTACTGCATACCGTAAGTACACTTAAAAAATAACCTACTTGGTAAAAGACAGAGATAGTCCTTGCTTGGTACTAGTAAAACACACCGAAGAATAAATAGTTCTTTGCTAAGAAAAATAGTATTTCGCATTTTTATGCCCTTTTATTTTAGATACGCACTGCAATATGCATGCTATTACATTTGTTGGATTGAGTTGTCTGTACGAGAGATACTCAGACTATGGATGTTCTTTTCTAACATTGTTTGATTGTATAATTGGACAGAGACAGCAAGTGATGGCCGATACCCTGCTGATTCCTTGGGCTCCACCTCTACTACCCCTTCAATTACAAGGAGGAACTCATGGCCGACTAACAGGCAGCCCGCACCGGATGCATCGCACAATGCCATCAACAGAAAAGGCAGCCCTCCTTCCATCGTAAGCAAGAAAATTTTGCCCCCTTCGCGCCGCAACACGGACCAGTCCAAGAAATTTGAGGACAGGGTTGACGTTACTGTCGCTCCTGATGCAACACCAATCAAAATGGTGACCGAGGAGAAGCTCCTGAAAGAGGGCAGTGTTAGAGAGAGGCTTGAAGCGCGGAGGGTGCTGTTTCAGAAGACTGGTGAGAAAGGTTACAAGAAGTTGGCTGGTCCCAAGTCAGGATCCAGAGTTGTTCCATACAGTGGGGATGGTAACTTGGAAGAGACGGCTGAGACTGAGGATGTGCCTGAGGAATTTCAGTCAGCTCACAAAGATAAGGACCTGTCGAAGATCAGGATGCAGCTGGTTCAGATTGAGAATCAGCAGGCCAGTTTGCTTAATCTTCTCCAGGTAGTTATCCCTTGTTACAATGTATCATACGTCAATAATTTGTTGAAATTCTTTATTCTTCATAATAAATTGAATATTCCATTTTCATTTTTTTCATTTATTTTTCTCCCTGTTTGCTTAAGAATCTCCTCAGTGCATGAGCAGATGAGATGTCCTACATGATGACATAGAAGCTAAATACAACTAAAAGATAAAAATCTTGTTGCTTGGAAAAATTTTACACGAAGCAAACTTTGTTGCAAGCTCTACTCATTCCCTATGTAAACGAACCAGGGCCTACCAGTACCTACTGGAGTTTTTTTTTCTTTTTTTTAGTACAATGTGGACTGATTTGTGCATGAAGGGGTGGGTCTCATCCTGTTCTTGCATCAGGATATTTAATAGGAGCTTATTATTTGGTCTCTGTGAGCAGCACTGACCGTTTGGTATGAATCATGCATTCATTCAATGTGTCCTCCAAGCACAGTCAAATCAGTATGCATTCAGGCCTGATCAGTGGCATGGTGTGGGGGAAACCTGGACCACAGTACAGTCACTAGCAATACGGCAATGTTTTAATTACTACGAACTTCTTTTAAGGGCTTGTTTAGTTCCAAAATATTTTGCGAAAAAACAGTAGATTTCCTGTCACATCGAATCTTTGGACACATGCATGGAGCATTAAATATAGATAAAAAATAAAACTAATTACACCGTTTAGACGAAATTCACGAGACGAATCTTTTAAGCCTAATTAGGCCATGATTGGACACTAATTACCAAATAACAACGAAAAGTGCTACAGTACCATTTCGCAAAATATTTCAGGAACTAAACATGCCCTAAGCATATCTTCATGTGTCACACATACTGCTGGCTATCAGGAACATCGATAGTGTTTGCCTGCATCTGTAAAAAAGCATCAGCCAATGTTCTGATCACATATTATATAGGCAATATACTATATTTTTACAACAGTTCAGTTTTTGTATTGACATTTTATGTCCAAACAACTATCCATGTTACATGTAAGGTGTTCTAAAACATGCATAGCATTCAATTATTCCCAGTTACTCCTTGTAAACAGAAAACACATCTGACCCTTTAATTACTTTTTTTTTTCTCGTCAGAAATTCATGGGGAGCTCCCAGAATGGGATACGTTCCTTGGAGACTAGGGTGAATGGGCTGGAGATGGTATTGGACGAGATATCCCGTGATTTGGCTGCTTCCTCAGGAAGGATTCCAAACAGCGAACCTGACACCAACGCATGCTGCATTCTGAGCCCAAAGTTCTGGAGAAGACACGATGGAGGTAGATACACTTCCAGGTACTCTGTATCGGATGCACCAAACTACTCCGAGGAGAGCAAAAGTTCTTACAAGTGGGACAGGCAGAAGTTTGGAGTTCATGGCGGTTTTGTCACAAATCCTTTAGCAGAGCCAAATGATTCATCTGTAAGGAGCATAGCTGTTGCCCAGGAAGGGAGGAGAAGAGACTCGGCTCAATTCAGATCAAGGTAAGGTAATAGATGCCAAACCAAGAAACTTTTTTGTTCATGCGATTATGTTAGGTAGGCCAATCAAATGTGCTCAGGACGTCTTAGACTGACAGTAACATAGTAACATCAAAGTAGTTGGTTTCTTGTATAGCAAATTAGAATGACTTCAGTTATGTTGCCAACCCATTACGCAATGCATCATTGGCTAGTTGTTACTTCCTATCACAGATATCTATGATCATTGTTGAATTTGCACGAGCTTCTTATAACATTTTTTTTCCGTATTCAGTCAACTGTCAACTAATTGTCACTCCTTTGCATCTTCAGGTTGAGTTAGGTGTGAGTGTGACAGGAAGCGGTTCATGTGAAGTGAGAACTACTTGCTTTAGCAAGAAGGCGGAGCGTTTGAAGATCCCACTGTTGGTGCATTTTCGAGCTTCTTTTCTTAGAGCTGAGATCATACGAATTATGAGGTTTTATTCATGAATTGTCCAGGGTTCAGACCCTGATATACAAGCCTAAACTCTAAAGCAAGACCCTCACTGCTGGCTCGGTAATCATATGATGGACATGGATTGCTGGTGGACATTCGCCGAGGGTATGATGCTATGTAGAGTTTAGCAATGAGAAAATTTGGGAATCGACTCTATGTTCAGTCAGTCATGGATGTACCTTGTACTGCTTGTAAATAGTTTTGATACAGTGATTCATGTGCTCGCAAGTCGCAAGGTGTCACACGAAATTTCCTTGGGTTTGCTGAGATCATGAAAGCAGGTAAAAGGTTCAGAGCCGGCTACAAATGTGTAGGGTAACGGCAGATGGCAATACTTGACTAATCTCTTTATGGCACATTTCCTCCCATTGTGTGGCAAGAAAGCGAGTACAGAAAGTATGGCAAACCAAAATCTAATCAAACACAAGTCAAAACTCAAAAATCACCGAACCACGGGCTTGCCAAACGCGGCTACAAACCGATAACGTACCACCGCGCGCCTTAGGTGATGTAACGAATCATACAGTATGTTCCGAAAAAAAAAAGAACCATACAGTAGCAAACAGAACTTTTGTTGATAATCAGGTTTGGCAAAATGCGGCAGCAAACAATACAGTATCAAACGGTAAAGCTGGTGAGCTTCGTAGCCAGGAACAATACAGTATCAAACAACGGTAAAGCAGAATTTTGTACATATAATATGAAGGCCTTGTTTAGTTCCACCAAATTCACCCTAAATTTCACTGTGCAAAAAGAAGATTCCCCATCACATCAAAATGTCTGCATGGAGTACTAAATGTAGATGAAATCAAAAACTAATTACACAGTTTTATTATACTTTACGAGACGAACATTTTGAGCCTAAATAATCAATGTTTGGACAATTATTACCAAATAAAAACAAAAGTGCTACAGTATAGCACAGTAAATCGAGAACACCCGATTTGGGCATCTAAACGAGGCCGAAGATCTCTAAAGCAAGAACCATGTACCTGAACTATCTCAGGTTTCTGCCAGCAGGATAATGGCACGACAAAAAGGATGCAAGCAAAACAGAATTATACAAAACTTGCTCTGATACAAGTTATTGTTGTGTTAGCATTGGCCGGAGCAACACAGTAATTCTGCGAACACGCAAGTCTACCCTAATCAAATTAGCTGTGCTTCAATGTGCCCCAAATCTTCCAATCTGTTGAGCATAATACTAAGAACAAGAAGTGTATGCACCTTCGTGGATGGCAAGGTTGCAATCAAATGCCTCAGCTGCAACTTCGAGAGGTTCAATCACTAACTGTATGCCAAGAGAATGACATATATACACGCAGCACTGCTGTTCCAGTACAATGTAGCTGCCACTATCAAGTATTTCGGGAAGATCCATCTTCACTTTCTTGTAGGACTGTATGCATGTATTGTTTTGGCAAACTACTCTTCCTGCGATGATGGTGGCTGTAGGTCTAACTTGTATGCCTGAATCTCCATTGGTGAGATAAGAACGTTTCCCTCCAGAGCAACATCACCGATCTGCTCAAGGTAACCTAGCATTTCAGGGTCATCATGTAAGAGGTTCAGCGAAGTCGCCTTCACATTCACAGCTGACAGATCTTTGAACATGTAGAACAGATTTACTGGCTCTTCCCCAGCTGTTGTACACTGCAGTCCACCCCTTTTGCAGTATGATGCGTCCCAGCCTCTCCTCTGCAACAGAACAGCAAATCTTGGTTCTGCTGCTTCGGTGTGAGGAAATCTTAGGGGCTGAGGGACCTTCAGGTTCACAATATGTACATCGCACGGCAAAGAAGCAGTTAATGGAGCAAATGACTGTTGAGCCAGCTTGAAGGATTTTTCATGAGTTTTTTTGCTCATAAAAGCATGCATTGGGTAGTTCAGGTGCGCCCCAACACGGTGCGAGAGGAGAGAAGGTTGAAGAGTAAGCAAACTGTGGGTTTTAGGCAAAGCTGAGACATTGGACTCCCTGAGGAGATGAAATATAACATTCATGGGCCGGTTGTCCATTACTCCCTGCCCCAGACCACGACCATCATCCTGAACCAACCTACGATCCAACATAATCTCCAGCCATCCATTTTTCAAGCTTGCTGCGCCCAATGACTGCTTGGAGTGTACAGAAAACCGATTACCATGTGAATCCTGCAAGAAGGCAAGTGATGGCATTGGGTAATAATTTCCCTGTAGAGGAATCTTATCATATGTCTGCCTCCTACTCATCTGAAAACCATTTAGATCAGAATAGAAGATCCTTTGGTTGTCAATATCTGTCTTGTATCTGACAATCAGTTCCTTATCATTAAAAACATGGCCAACAAGCTCAACATGGTATTCCTTCTCAATCAGCATGTCCTGTATAGAGTCTCCACAATTGTACATACGCGTACTATGTGAGAGAGGTGACTTATGCCACTCTGTCTTTGGAAGAGAATGGGCTTCTTGAACCAATGGTCCCTCAGTAAGGATGAAATGTCCTCCTTCCTCGACAATTGAACGAGCTTCCCCAATTGGTTTGAACAAGTATGCCCCGCTTCCATGGCTTCTGTACATGCCGATTTCTTCACCTATCACAGTTTGTTTCCCATCCTTGTGACGGGTTACTGTCTGAAGGAGACCATGACTTGTATCAAAAGAAAGAGTGTAATTAGAATTTTTCATCTCCACTGATTTGCCTTCCAGCTTTGAACAATGATATGGTTCAGGGCAAGGAAATTCCTGGTATGTTTTTACTACAGCAGGAATAGCTTTTTCACAATCCTGCCCAGTAACCACATAGTAGGTCTCCAAACCTAGTGGAGGAACAGAAGCTCTCCAATAAAGGCGGTGCCGACCAGTCGAAATCTTTTCATCGCTGACAAACTGCCACTCAGGGGAAACTTGACTTGGCAAACAGGACCCATTCGAATTGAGAACAGAAACATCTGGAGTACTTACAACAACCATAACAACCTCATCCCTTGTCTGTTCTAATGGGTTAAAAAAGACAACTAACTGTGCCTTACCTTCATGAGGGTGAAGAACCCTATGCACCGGCTGAACATCATACTTTGACCGTTCCTGCACAGGCTCAAAATGTGATAACGATGTAGGGTCAGATCTATCATGGAAATCTCCTAAAAGCACTTCGACTGCCCTGGACATAAATAACTGTAGATCTTGCAGTGAAGTGTGCATTCGAGTCCCATAGTCCACCACAACATGATCTTTAGCTGTGCCAGTTACCCCATCATGATGCTGAAAAAGCGCCAAATTCCTCCTTGCTGCTGTCAGTTTGTGTGAGAAACTGATGGGGAGTTTTGCACACTGAAACTTCTGACAGTATCCTAGAACAAATGAACCCAGAATCTCTGAGGCACGGAGCGTCTGTTCTAGTACACGGTCAACAGCTTTGAAGAATGGCCTTGACACATAGTAGCCACTCCAGTAGTCCTGATTTCTATCAGCATATGTAAAGAAATCCCCAGAAAGTGTTGGAAAACCTTGCAGCTCAGCAGAACCCAATTCACCTGACCGTGTATAGTTTATCTTTTCAGCTTCATCTCTCAATGTGGAGAAGTAATCCTCCAGGGTACCAAATTTGACTTCAGCATTAAGATGCGGATTTGAGTTTATGTAATCAAAGAGTTTCTCGTAATTGCGGAATTGTACTTCTGCTTCCTCCATACTAACATATCGGAAATCGTCACCCAAAGGAATGAGAAGTGTATTCGTTCTGTACAGAGTTGATTTTTTCCTGTACTGGTCTAGAAGCTTTGTTGCTCTCTCTTGCACATTGTCAGGATTTGTCTCAACAGGATCAAATCTCCATGGGCAGGATTCATAACTGAAACCACGCATTCGAGCAAAGTCAAACTGGCAGCAGATAGCTGGTTCTGGTCCACACGTGTGTGGAATATCATAAGAATAGAAGGGCATCATGTGAACAAATATGTCAGTTGTTTCTTCAATATCCCAGTTCTGCCTCCACAAATATTCAAGATTTTTTTTCATTGCAAGCTCCTTTTTCACCTCATAGTGCGTTCTCTGGATTAACATGTTATGGAAACCCATTCTCCTAAGCAAGTATGCCATTGTAGATGAATAACCAAATGGATCAATTGACCAAGAATTCTTAGGAATAACTCCAATAGTATCATTGAGCCACATGTTCCCCTCCATCATCTGTTAAAGAAAATCATAAAGATCAATAAATATCATCATGACTGAATAATTGTCCAAGTCATGTATTCTGAATTATAATCATATCCAACAAGTATCAATTTGGTATTTAAATATTATCAGCCTCCAGATTAGTTCTAATGCAATAGGAAATAAAATAAGCCAAACTTTGCTCCCATGGACCAATATCAAATGAGACACAGGCCATTTGCCCAGGATCAATCCCCGAGCACCCCAGTTTGTAAGGAAAAAATGGTGTCATATGGGGCCAAGTATACCGATATTGAGCACCGTGCACGGCAGGACGAGCCATGGGAATTTCCAGTTCAAGTAGTTAGGGAGTTGAAGTTGCTTAGTGATGAAGTTAAATTCAGATTCTTATCCAGGTTGTTAGGAGTTTGTTTCTTAGAAGATATAGTAGTTGAGTTGGCAAGAGAGAGACTAGATGTACTCAGGATGTATGCATGTATCAGTCAAGAAGTTAAACCCCAAACCAGTTCTTTACCCTGAGCCTTGTTAGTGGGCAAGACGCCATGGCGCCACCCAAGTTCAATTGTTCGGTTCAGTGCTTGCCTGATTCGCACTCATACAACCTCGAACCTTGCCACTTTCCTCTCCATCGTTGTGGCAAAAGTATGTGTTCTCTTCCTTGGAATATATATAGGAGCAACCACGTGGCAAGCGTGGTTAGCCCATCTCAAACTTATTTAATCATGCTTCATTACATCAAAGAAACAAATCACCGCAAACAACAAAAACTAGGGGAGAATCAAAGAAATAATTAACTGCCTAGATTTCAACATCAAAGTGATAAGACCCATGTTATGACCGGCATCCCCTACAGGCGTCGCAGCCCCGCTAGTGGCTAGGAGGGGAGCCGGCCATCAAGGGGCTATGGCCCATATAATTGTCGCAATTATATTATTTCTAGAGGGTTATTTTATAATTATCGTTATTAGAGAGACATAAATATTTGTAAGACTCTATTTGGGAAATTAAGCAGAAACATATTATTGTTTCCGGCTTCCTCAGGGAGCCGGGAGAAACCCTAGCCGGGTAAAACCCTAGCCGCCTCTTTCTCTTCACGCACAGCAGCTGCAGCCACGGCGCCCTCGCGCCGTCCCCGCCCACGTCCAGCCGTCTCGCATCCGTACAACTTGCGTAGCGGCTCCGGTAGGAAACCTAGCCCTATCAACCTGGTATCAGCATTGCCAGGCACGATGTCGACTGCTCCTCCGAGTTCTTCCATCCCGGCGACCACTTCGCCGCTGCCCGCTGCGTCGTCGGATTTGTCGGAGGCGTCCACCGCCTCTGCCCAGCCCCTGACGCTGGAATCCCTGGGGGCAAAGGTGGATATGATCGCCAACGCGCTGGTCTCCATGCAGCAGGCGTGGGCCGGCCTGCTCCAGGCGCCTCCGCCGCCATCGGTCCCCACACCACCACCGCCTCCGCCGCCGGTGCCCACGGCACCGATCCCGACTGCGCCACCGACGTCCTACCCCTATGGTATGCCGTCGACGGGAGCCGGAGTTCCGCTCCATCTGTTGCAATGGTCGGCCTCGCCATCACCGCTGCCTGACTGGCTGCAGCCGTCCGTGACGGCGTCGGCTCCGATATACTCGATGCCCACGTCGCCCACCCCATCAGCCTACACGACGGTGGCGGCGACAGCGGTTTCCACCCTGCCCCCCGCCAGCGGCACTCTCTTCGGGGGGTGGACGGCTCGCTGTTCTTCGGGGCGCCCTCTCCCTCGGGCGGCCAGCAGCAGGGGGGGCTTGACCCGGCCCTTGCTGCTGCCCTCGCAGGCGCCCAGGCGGGGCCCAAATTCTACAAATTGGAGTTTCCTACGTACGACGGCTCAGCCGACCCTTTGAATTGGTTGAACCAGTGCGAGCAGTTCTTCCGCGGCCAGCAGACGCTCGCATCCGCTCGCACATGGCTCGCGTCCTACCACCTTCGGGGTGTTGCCCAGACGTGGTACTACGCCCTGGAGCAAGACGAGGGCATGCCCCCTTGGGAGCGCTTCCGCGAGTTATGCTCGCTCCGCTTCGGGCCTCCTGTTCTGGGAACACGGTTGGCGGAGCTTGCCCGCCTTCCTTTTGGTTCTTCCGTTCAGGATTACTCGGAGCGTTACAACGCCGTCCTGTGCCATGCCCGCAACCTCTCCGCTCGCTAAAAGGCGGAGTTGTACGTGGGCGGGCTGCCGGACCAGCTCCGCAAGCAGGTTCAGCTCCGCGCACCGCCCGACCTCCAGTCCGCCATGTACTTGGCACGGGCGTTCGAGGAATGCGAACCTCCACCTGCACCGCAGCCTCGCGGCGCCCGACCGCCCCAGCGGTCGACTTGGACTCCGCAGCAGCGCACGCCGAGCGCGGGTCCTCCGACCCCGGCAGCGCCCACTTTTCGTCGGCTCTCTCCGGCCGAACAGCGGGAGCGCCGTCGCCAGGGGCTGTGCTTCAACTGTGACGAGCCCTACGTGCGCGGGCACGTGTGCAAGCGCCTTTTCTACCTAGAGGCCGACGACTACATCGATGAGGCTCCTGTGGAGACGGTCGCGGACACCCCTTCCAGCGAGTTGGCCGCCACGGAGATGGCTGCCGCTAACGCCCTTGTGGTTTCCCTTCAGGCTGTTGCAGGTATTCGGGCCGCAAATTCCATGCTGCTGCCCGTCGTCATCAAGGGCGAACGCTTCCTGGCCCTCCTCGACACGGGCTCCACCCATAATTTCGTGTCGGGGGAGACCATGCGCCGCCTGGGGCTCGTTCCTGCAGGTGGGGAGCGTCTGCGGATCACGGTGGCCAATGGCGACCGCATGCCTTGTGAGGGCATCGCGCGCAACGTGCCCATTCGCATCTACGACGAGGACTTCACCATCACGTGTGTCGGCCTCAACTTGGGCGGATTTGACTTCATCATCGGCTTCGACTTCATCCGCACCCTGGGCCCCATACTATGGGACTGCGAGGCCCTCACCCTGTCGTTTTGGCGCGACGGCCGCCGCGTCACCTGGCAGGGGGTGGCCGGGGCGGCTGCACCCTCTCCAGCCCCCTCGGCACAGCTGCTGGCCGCGGCTGCCTCCGACCCACGGCAGCCGCTGCTGGACGTTCTACTCCAGCAGCACGCCGTCGTCTTCACCGAACCCACGGGACTTCCGCCGGCGCGATCGTACGACCACCGCATCCACTTACTGCCGGGCACCGCACCGGTGGCGGTGCGCCCTTACCGCTACCCCCAGCTGCAGAAGGACGAGCTAGAGCGGCAGTGCGCGGCCATGCTCGCCCAAGGGATCATCAGGCCGAGCACTTCGCCTTTCTCGGCGCCCGTCTTGCTGGTGCGCAAGGCGGACCAGTCGTGGCGCTTCTGCATTGACTACCGCGCCCTAAACGCCAAGACGTCCAAGGACAAGTTCCCGATTCCGGTAGTCGATGAGCTCCTCGATGAGCTCCATGGAGCTCGCTTCTTCACAAAGCTGGACCTACGCTCCGGGTATCATCAGGTGCGGATGCACCCCGACGACATCGACAAGACGGCGTTCCGCACTCACCACGGCCACTTCGAGTTTCTGGTGATGCCTTTCGGGCTTTCTAATGCCCCGGCCACTTTCCAGGCCCTAATGAATGATGTGCTTCGCGACTACCTCCGGAGGTTTGTGCTCGTCTTCTTCGATGATATCCTCATCTACAGCTCGTCATGGGCCGAGCATCTGCAGCACATCAACATCGTCCTCAGCGCCCTGCGGGCGCACCATCTCCACTTGAAGCGCTCCAAGTGCTCGTTTGGGGCGCCATCCGTGGCCTATCTTGGCCATGTCATCGCCGAGGGCGGTGTCGCCATGGACGCCGACAAGGTTGCCGCGGTGGCGGCGTGGCCTCTACCTCGCTCGGCCCGGGGCCTTCGCGGCTTCTTGGGCTTGGCGGGCTACTACAGGAAGTTCATCCGCGACTTCGGCATCATCGCAGCCCCGCTCACGCGTCTCTTGCGGCGAGACGCGTTCGTGTGGGACGACGACGGCTTTCGAGGCGCTCAAGCGCGCCTTGACAACGGGGCCCGTGCTTCAGATGCCGGATTTCGATGCGACTTTCGTGGTCGACTGCGACGCATCGGGCGCGGGGTTCGGCGCCGTCCTCCACCAGGGCGCGGGACCCCTCGCCTACTTCAGCAGGCCATTTGCAGCTCGCCACCTCAAGCTCGCCGCCTACGAACGTGAGCTCATCGGCTTGGTGCAAGCTGTGCGCCATTGGTGCCCGTATTTGTGGGGGCGCCCCTTCCTGGTTCGCACTGACCATTACAGTCTAAAATTTTTGCTTGATCAGCGTTTGTCTACCGTCCCACAGCACCAATGGATCAGCAAACTTTTCGGCTTCGACTTCACGGTGGAATACTGCCCGGGCCGTCTCAATACCGTGGCGGACGCTCTGTCACGCCGCGACAGTGAGGCGGTGGCGTCTGTACCTTCGCCGGTCGCGCTCGGGGCCGCAGTGGCTTTGTCCGGGCCCTCTTTCGCCCTCCTCGACGACATCCGGCGCGCTACGACCGAGGCGCCGTATGGCCAGCGGCTGCTGCAGCAGCTCCAGGCCGGGGAGCTCGCGGAGCCGTGGCGCCTGGACAGCGGCCTCCTCCTCCACGGGTCCCGCATCTTCGTGCCGGACCACGGGGACCTCCGCCACCAGGTCCTCCTGGCCCATGCTGCCGGCCATGAGGGGACCCAGAAGACGCTGCACCGCCTCCGTGCCGAGTTCTACATTCCACGGGTTTCCACTCTCCATCGTCAGCGACCGGGACCCCGTGTTCACCGGCCACGTGTGGCGGGACCTCTTCCAGATGGCGGGCGTCAAGCTCCGCATGAGTACCGCCTTCCATCCCCAGACGGACGGCCAGTCGGAGGTGGTCAACAAGGTGATTGCCATGTATTTGCGCTGTGTTACAGGTGACCGGCCTCGTGCGTGGGTGGATTGGCTGTCTTGGGCGGAGTATTGCTACAATACTTCTTTCCATACCGCCCTCCGCGCCACGCCCTTCGAGGTCGTCTACGGCCGCCCCCCGCCGCCCATCCTGCCGTACAAGCCGGGGACGGCTCGTACCGAGGCCGCCGACGCCCTCCTCCGCAGCCGCGACGAGATGCTCGCTGAGGTTCGTCAGCGGCTCCTTCAGGCCCAGCAGCTCTCCAAACGCTACTACGACGCCAACCACAGGGACGTGGAGTTCGGGGTGGGGTCGTGGGTCTGGCTGCGTCTCCTTCACCGCACCTCGCAGCAGTCCCTCGACCCTCGCTCCAAGCGCAAGTTGGGGCCGCGCTGGGCGGGACCGTTTCGCGTGCTTGAGCGCATCGGTCGCGTAGCCTACCGTCTCCAGCTGCCCGATGGCGCCCGCATCCACGATGTTTTCCATGTGGGCCTCCTGAAGCAGCACCGCGGAGATCCCCCCACTGCGGCCGGCGTCCTGCCTCCGGCTTTGGCTGGCCGGGTCCTGCCAGGCCCGGAACGCGCCCTGCAAGCTCAGCAGCGCCGGGGTGTTTGGAAGATTTTGATTAAGTGGCGCGGTCTGCCAGAAGATGATGCAACGTGGGAGTCACTCGAGGAGTTCCGCGCCGAGCACCCCGATTTCCAGCTCGAGGACGAGCTGTTTTTGCAGGCGGGGAGAGATGTTATGACCGGCATCCCCTACAGGCGTCGCAGCCCCGCTAGTGGCTAGGAGGGGAGCCGGCCATCAAGGGGCTATGGCCCATATAATTGTCGCAATTATATTATTTCTAGAGGGTTATTTTATAATTATTGTTATTAGAGAGACATATAAATATTTGTAAGACTCTATTTGGGAAATTAAGCAGAAACATATTATTGTTTCCGGCTTCCTCAGGGAGCCGGGAGAAACCCTAGCCGGGTAAAACCCTAGCCGCCTCTTTCTCTTCACGCACAGCAGCTGCAGCCACGGCGCCCTCGCGCCGTCCCCGCCCACGTCCAGCCGTCTCGCATCCGTACAACTTGCGTAGCGGCTCCGGTAGGAATCCTAGCCCTATCAACCCAAGGACTGCATATCATTCACATTGAAATGATGTATCATCAATTGACACATCAATCATTACAATGTTACTGAAGGTTTTTTTTTCAGTGCGAAGAAATTTAATGAGTTTGTATTTCTTTTCTAGTCCATGCTATAGAGCTGCCCAATTAGCAGGTTTTTTAAAAGCTTTCCAAATTGAGGAGTTCATACAATGGGCATAAGTAAGGTGTGTCATCCGACGAACCTATGCTCATTAGGTTTAGTATATTCAAAGATAGGCAAACCTGTATTATTCTTGATTCATAAGTATTATTACGCACTAGCAATGAACTGCACAATGAAATATACTGGAAAAAAGCAATAGCATGTTCCATTTATGACAGATATTCCCATGAGTTCTTCCTGCCATCATCTCAAACCAAGAGTATGATGTTAGCCTTTTCGGTTATACTATCCTGTAAGTGGTGGTGTGTCTTGCTCATGCATGAGAAATAATGGAGAAAACTTGAGCCTGGCTTTAGAACATGAGAAAAAAAAATTACAATAGTAAATAGCATCATTGCATCAAACCGGAGTCTATATGACATCCTCTTAGTGTCTTTTAATTTGGTATGTAATGTTCCATGTGTTCTTCAACATGGTGCATGTGAAATAAGAAAGAGATAAAGAATGCATTTCGTTTATGCATCAGCTACAGACAATCATGATACAACATTTAGCGAAGAGCAAAGATATAAATAGCCATTTTGTGTGTACTTGCCTGTTCTATGATGGCAAAGTAGTGGGAGTTTGCCTGCATTGAGAAACAAAGGGAAATTCAATGTAGCTTCCTTTTAAAGAGAGTTAAATATGACGAAATACTTTGCTAGAAAAGATTAAACAACAGAAACAATACAGTGTTATAAAACACAATAATTAATATATCTCCAAAGGAGAGGTTCATTAATATAGAACAAAGGAGCACAGTATCTGTTGAACAATGAATGGCTTAATAAAAACAAGCTCACAGCAGAAGCAACATACTAAAGGAAAAAAATAAATTAAACATGCCAGTGTTGTTTGTGATCATTTAGCCATAATCCTGACTGCTGAATCTCCTTAGCATGCGCACTAATATATGCAAATTCAAGAGCAACAAAGCCTGGCATGATAGTTCATGTAACATGAAACGCATGCCCAGTTGTCCACATAGTCCGTAGATTTTCGATTTTTTAAGCTTGGAGTGGTCAGGTAGCACAAGAGTCACAACTACACATCAACACCTGACGCTAGGCCCAACCCGAATTGACTCCTAAGCATGGAAACTACAAGGGCACAAGCCAACGAGATACAAAACCAAAATAAGTTACACCCAGTTCATGCCTAAATACGAAACAGCATCAAGAGCATACCTCCCTAAGATTTGAGATAACAATGTGGGCAAGGAGAAACAATGAAATTCCATATTAGTCCTACAAGCACAGCACGTCCAGATTCATTTGTAATCAACTAGACAACCAGGTAATAAAAAGTGAAACGAAATTCCCTTTCGTTCATGGCCTAGACAAATGATGGACGCATAGCATGCCAATGGAAAACACAAGCAAGGAAACAGAAGCTACGGTTTATTCCTTAAACCCCATCTAAACCACAAAGTTTTACTTCCCTCTCACCTCGTCGTTCATGACCCATCCGCCGCTCACGATTTCGAGCTGCCCGTCACGGACAAGCTTAGCGAATGCCTCTTGCTTCTTGGGCGTCGCGTCGCGCCACCACCTCTCCAGGTACGACATCTCCTCCCATATGAACTTCCTCCGCGAATCCTATACCACAGCAGAATCCGGACCATCGTAAAAAAGGAGAAGAGCACCGAGACCCAAAAGCAAATCTCGAGTGGCGAGAACACTAGGAGGACCTTGGAGAGGGACTCGACGATGGTGTCGAGGATGTGGCGCGACTGGCGCTCGTAGTACTCCTCGACGGTGCGGATCCAGCCGGGGTCGTTGTGCGAGTGCGGCGCGACGAAGACCTTGAGCTTCTCAGCGTCCCACTCGTCGCCCCTGTACTTGACCTCCCACCCCTGCTTCCACGCGCCGCCGTCGACGTCGCTGAAGTCGATCCGGTCGTAGAGGTCCCTGGTCGTGATATCCACGGGCGCCTCGCGCCCGATCCGGGCCGCGACGGCGGCCGCCGCGGCCTCGGCCGCGGCCGAGTCCCGGTGGCGGAAGGCGGGCCTGCGGGTGAGGCGCGCGCCGCGGGGGCGGGCGGGGGAGGACAGCGCGGCGGAGCGGGACGAGGGGAAGCCGAGGCGGAGGAAGGCGAGGATGAAGAGCGCAGCGAAGGCGGTCGCGGCGAGGCAGAGGGCGCGGCGGGAGTAGGGGGAGGACGCGGAGTGGAGGCCGCCCCCGCGGCGGCGGGAGGAGGCCGGCGCGGAGAGGGAGGACTTGGAACGGAGGTGGTGGTGCGCCTTCGGCTTGGAGGTGGTGGGGAGTAGCGCGCCGGAGCGGCCCCCGCCGCTGCCGGAGAAGAAGTGCATCGCCGCCGGTTTCGGGGTCGGGATGGAGTGGCCTGAGCCTGACTGACCTCGCACGGCGCGGGGTCGTCTGTCGTCTCGGCGGGTGGGTGCGCGGTGCGCCTTTCCACCCGTGCCCGGCCCGGCCCAGCGATATTTTTGGTCGCTCCGTTTGTTTCGAAAGTCGGGTGGGGAGAGCTCTGTACGAATGGTATGCTTCAATGACATGTGGGGTAGCCTTCTAGATGGGCCAGTGGGGCGTTAAGCTGGCGGCTGGCGCTGTGAGATGGCTGGCGTGCCTGGTGGGTTTGGTGCCACTGCCACGTGGTGGCGGAGCTTGCAAGGCATGGTGAAAAGTGAACTGCGAAGTGCGAACTGATTCGTTAGGACAAGAGAACGTACGGATATATCCATTACTTACGGAGGATTAATTAGGTCAATCTTAACGGAGATTTCACGATCTGTTACTAATGTATCCACATTTTGGAGAAGAGTTTCATCCCCATAAAATTCTCTCTGGTCCTATAAAACTCTTATCATCTCTCTTCATCAATACCGTGCCACATCAACCTATTTAATACCCATTAAACTCTGATGAAACTTCACTGAGACTGGCCTTAGAGGAAGGTTAATAATAGAGTCAAGTTGGTTTGCTATAAGACAAGCTATAAGAGCCGAGTTATACAATAAGTGTCTTCTATTTGTCTTCAAAAAGTCTCTCTCTTCTATTTCTACTCACAACACTTACTTCTTGGGCCCACTAATACCTATGCTTCCGTGTCCAGCTTGGTGCTTGCATGGGAGCCAAGCTCTCATCTCCCTCCTCTCTTCTCTCCTCCACATCAGCATTAGCTTGGCTATAAGCCCATTACTGTACCTGCTCTTAGAGTCATGTAATTGTAAAGTTAATGCTTCAGATATAGATCAGCCTGTTCACTTGAGCTTTCGGCAGCTTATTTTTAACTAGCCAGCAGTATTTTTCTCTCACAACAAATCAGCCAACAGTACTTTCAGCCGCTTATTTTCAGCCCAAGTGAACAGGCTGATCGTTACTTCTTGTCTAATAATATATGATTGATGTCATTAGACCAATCTCAGTGAGGGTTTCGTGTCATTAATTACGAGTGCAAAAATCAGTGTATTGAAGTGGACGACAGTGGTCGCACACAGAGGTGGGGGAGGCATGGAGGACAGTGACGCCGATGAACGGTCGCGACTCCGCGAGCACGGAGGGGTCTATCAACTGTGAGCCCGGGCACAAGGGTGGTCGGCAGTGCGTCAATGGGCATGGATAGTGACGTCTCCAAACACAAAGAGTCATGGAGCACTGCTGCGCCGCGCAAGCGCGAGTGTGGCATTGGGGATAACAACAGAGACAAAAAAAAAAGAGTTGCAGTGGAAGGGATAGAGATTAAAAGTGGGCCTAATGACAGCGCCACATGGCCCCACATGCTAGCGAGCGAGGGGATGGAAAGTAGCATGGTCGTTTTGTTCTATATGAAAAATAATATGAACCTTAGTGTATCTGTACTAAGAGCATCGCCACCGGATGTCCTATCCAACCTCCTATACCTAAAAACTAAAATACAGTGTTTTAGAGATTATTAAGGTGTTGTGACGGATCTCTTATCTCATCTCCTATATACCCCTGTTCGGCTAAGTTTATCAGCACGGCTTATCAGCCGTGGAACAGTGTTTTTCTCTCACAGCAAATCAGCCACAGCCGACTTATAAGCCAAAAAACAGCCTGCCGAACAGGGCCATAAATTTTAAGAGATCTCCTAAAGAATCGCTCATTCTCTAGGATAAAGGAGACAACCACTGGCGGATCTAGGAATTCATAGAAGAGGGGACTCAACTCATCTTTAACCTCTAAAGCCCCTCCTCCATCTTTTTCATGCCTTTAAAATTTAGGAGGGGCTCCATTGTCGCGGCAGCGGTAGGGGGGGCTTGAGCCCCGCCCGCCCCACCGCTGGATCCGCCCCTGGAGACAACCCTCTATCCCCTGTCCTTAAAAAATATAGAAGACGTCTTAGATAATTTGTTACAAAGTGCTCTCTTATGTTCTAAACTGATTTTAAGGTGCTCTCTAAAAACAACGTATTACAGGAGATGCAGTATAGAAGATCGGGTGGAAATGCACTGAGGTGGAGTTTGGGAACGGCGTTTTTTTTTTTGTCAGGAAACATCAGTGAATTGGTGGGCTCGTGGCCTTGTCCTTGTGGGGTAAAGCTCCAAGCCAAGCCAGTTCTGGGCGGGCAGAACAAGCCACCAGGCAGCCCAGCGGGCAGTGGCCCAGCGGCAGCCACACGCCATCTCGATAACCCTCGAGCGCGAGCAAGCCAAAACCACAAACACGAAGGGCGCTGCGCGCAGGTGCAGAGGCGCAGAGCTCTCAGCCATGGAGGTGGCCGCCGTCTCCGCCACGTCTCGCCCCCTCTCACCGCTCCTCTCCACCGCGCCCGCCCTCCGCCTCCTGTCTCCCCGCTGCGTCTTCGGTCGCCGCCTGCGCGCCTCCCCTCGGACCCGAGGTACCTTCCTCCTCATCCGTCTCGCGAGACGCTTACCCGTTCGAATTCATCCATTCGTGCTGGTCCATTTCTGAGGTGGCCCCGACTTGGAACGTGGGGCGTATGGTGTTGTGGCAGGGCTCGGCTGCGTTGGAGATAGTGTCGGCAGAAGGCATTCTTCTCGTAAGAACGGATTCTTCGTAACAAGCAGTTCGTCAGGTTCAGATACTCGGTGTTATACTATTTCTGTTTTTCTATTAATCGATAATAACTGGTATGAAATTGGAGCTTCAGTTAGATTTTGTGATGCACTTTTTGCAATCTGCAGCTTCAGTAGAACCCGCTACCCAGGAGTTGGGCACAGCGGGTGCAGGGGACTGGAGTGGGGATGCGATACGCCGGCGTTTCCTTGAATTTTATTCAGCCCGTGGTCACAAGATCCTTCCGAGCTCGTCGCTTGTGCCCGACGATCCAACCGTGTTCCTTACTATAGCGGGGATGCTTCAGTTCAAACCTATATTTCTCGGCAAGGTGCGACTTGCGACTTGCGACTTGCATATTGTGTTCAGTGAAGGCTTGTGTGCTTGTGAAATTCAGCACCTCATAAGAACAAGGCAAACACTTACGATTTATGAATTATGCATTACGCTTTGAATGTGGTCAATAAAATTGGAAATGTTGCACGAAATGGCCAAGTATCAATGACGTCACCTACAGGGATGTCTGATTTTTGGGGTTGGGGATGCGAGAGCTTGTTTGGGAATTTTCTGGTATGAACCAATAGATCCTTATAAATCAAATGATTGACCTCACTCATCTCCTCCTGGTTTGAAGTTGCACATATTTTTTTTCCTAGAAAATTGTTTGGTCTATTCTTGCCTTTCTTTTATGAGACATACAAGTTATTTGCAAACAATAAAAGGTGAAACTTCACGGTTGCAAGGGCATTTACTAACTATTTATACACAAGCAGTTACTAGAATCAGTAGAATAAGACATCGGGCATGATCCTATATTTTCTTTTCTACTAGATCTGTAACAATAATAATATGCTACCTATGATCAATAGAGTCGTGACTTTCAGACTCGAGTTATGCTTCTGACGACCTGGACTGGAACAGACATTGTTTCATTTTACTTCGATCTCAGGTCCTTTGTTTTGCTACTTACAGGAACCTAGGCGTGTGCCGTGTGCCACTACCTCTCAGAAATGCATACGAACAAACGACATTGAAAACGTGGGACGCACTGCTCGACATCAGACCTTCTTTGAAATGCTTGGGAACTTCAGTTTTGGTGATTACTTCAAGAAGGAAGCAACCGCATGGGCATGGGAGCTGGCAACCATGGAGTATGCAAAATTCCTTTATTCTCCATGGAGCATGACCTCCATATTGGTGAATTATAAGCTGTTCATCTGAAAAGTTTACCTGGTCCTGTGTATTTTCATAGGGATGCCATTCAAACTTGTATGCCTCTAGAATCTCAGTGTTGTCTTAACACATTATCATGTCAGGTTTAGTTAGTCTTAAGTTCCTCTTCTTTTACCTGGAAAGATAGTACTTACATTTTAGTCATCAATGTTTGATTTTGTTTAGAACATGACCCGATGATTACTAATGCTGTACTTCTATTTGATTTGTATCAGCACTAATGAATTGCCTGTTGGGCTTATGTTTCCAGCCATCAGAAAGCATATTTACCCATCTGTATTTAGTTCTTTGATTTTACAAGGTTTGAGTATATATTTTTCATTCTCTTTTATTTAGGTACGGATTACCTGCTGAAAGGTTGTGGATTAGTGTTTTTGAAGATGACAATGAAGCATTCGACATCTGGCACAATGAGGTCAGCTATCTAAACTAAAGTTTATAAATGTCTTCAACCATATTTCACTGCCAATCTAGGCTAGGAGTACAAGAGCGTCATGCGCAATTAGAGGGGAGGGAGGGACGGAGCAACAATAACAGTGAACTGTAGTAGAAGTAGGAGTAGAGATATTCTTATGATTCATTAATCATCTTTAACTGTCAAAGCATGCATACTCTGTTCAGGAGATGCAAGGGCTATATTTTGTAACACTGGAGATGCTGGACCTGGGAAAGATATTTGTTCCCTTTCTTATATGAGTGATAGATTCTATATTTGTTCTTTTATGAAGGTTGGTGTACCAAAGGAGCGGATAAAGAGGATGGGTGCAGAAGATAACTTTTGGACTAGCGGCGCAACCGGACCCTGTGGACCATGCTCTGAAATTTATTACGATTTCTATCCTGAGAGAGGATCATCAGATGCGGTGTGTAAAGATTCTGTGGTTTTAGTGGCTAAGAGATTTATAGTATGATTTTTTTGTGTTTTGTCTGTAAGAGATTATCTGACAACTGAAATTAGTGATATCCATATAGTTGTGTGCAGGATTTGGGCGATGATAGCCGATTCATTGAATTCTACAATCTTGTCTTTATGCAATACAACAAAAAGGACGACGGATCTCTAGAACCGTTGAAACAAAAGAACATCGATACAGGAATGGGCCTTGAGCATATGGCACGCATTCTTCAAAAGGTATTACCTCCCATTATGTTTTCTCAGAAAATGATTTAGGCCATACCTTTTCTCTTAAGCTATGATCTAACCCAAAAATGTTGCCATGTATCATATAGGTTCCAAACAACTATGAGACAGACTTGATTTTCCCAATTATAGAAAAGGCAGCTAGCATGGCGATGGTGTCCTATGCTAAAACTGATGATGCCACAAAGACAAATCTCAAGGTGGTTTATCCAAGATGTAGTGTTTGCTTTATGACAAATAAGGGGGACACATACAACCTTTGATTTCTTTTCTGTTTTTCCAGATAATTGGAGATCACATGAAAGCAGTTGTTTATCTCATATCAGACGGGGTAATTCCCTCAAATATTGGGAGAGGATACGTTGTTCGAAGGCTAATTAGAAGAGTAGTTCGGATGGGTAGATTGATAGGAATAAGAGGTGACGGGCATGGAAATTCTGGAGGTGCATTTTTACCTTCACTAGCTGAGGTAGTGATCAGCCTTAGCAGTGAGATAGATCCAGATGTTGAATCACGACGGAAATCAATCATTGGAGAACTTCAAAGGGAAGAGCTGCGATTTGTTCAGACTTTGGAAAGAGGCGAAAAGTTATTAGATGAACTTCTAGATGATGCTTTATTAAGTGCTGGTAATAATGGAGATAAACCTTCCCTATCTGGAAAAGATGTTTTCCTTTTGTACGATACGTATGGTTTTCCAGCAGAGATTACAGCTGAAATAGCCAGTGAACGAGGTGTTACTGTTGATATTGAGGGATTTGATATTGAAATGGAAAACCAGAGGAAACAATCTCAAGCCGCTCATAATGTAGTCAAACTTTCTGTAGGAAATGAGACCGAGATAGTCAAGAGCATCCCCGATACTGAATTTTTGGGATATGACTCTCTCTCTGCTTCTGCCGTTGTTAAAGGTCTCCTAGTTAATGGAAACCCAGTTAATGAAGTTTCTGAAGGTTCTGAAGTAGAAATATTATTAGATCGGACACCATTCTATGCTGAATCAGGTGGTCAAGTTGGAGATAATGGTTTCTTGTATGTGAATGGAGGGGAAGATAGAAGTCAAACAGCAGTTATAGAAATTAATGATGTCCAAAAATCGCTGGGAAATATATTTGTGCACAAAGGCACGATTAAGCAGGGGTCTGTAGAGGTTGGCAAGGAAGTAGATGCTTCTGTTGATGCAAAATTGAGGCATGGGGCTAAGGTATGAAATTGGTGCAGTGTATCTGCTTCTTGACCTTTTCAATTTGGTCCTCATTTTGTTTATTTGGAATTTGGAATTGCATTAACTACGGTTCTGATTTGATTATATCAGTTTCCAGTGATCTTTAATAAACAAGAAAAAAATATTTATATAGATAGTTAATTTCATCCGTGTTAGAAGAGTCAAGGGCCTATTGGGCCTTAGCCCGTTAGGGTTAATTAGTCGCTTGCTTAGGGGTCAAGTAAGACCTCTTCTCTATATAAGAAGAGGAGATGTATCAATCTAATCAAGCAAGAGATTAAAAGGAAAAATCTTCTCTCTTGCCGGCCGTGGGGTGCCCACGGCCGGCGTTCCCAGCGCCCCTCACAGCCCTAGCCACCGGTCCTCTGCCGCTCTCGCATGAACAGTACCCCGCGTGGTACTGTAACGCCGCGGGTACTGTAGCTCCACCGCCGCTCCCCTCGGCTCTCCCCTCTTAATTCCAGCAACCACATAACAATCTGGTTTCAAAGATGCCAGGTTACGATGAGCCGCTCCTGGTCACTTCCTCACCGATGACACCAGATCAGTTGACCGCGGTCATCACCGATCTCGCCCGTTCCGTCGCCGCCATCCAGTCCTACCTCGGCATACCGCCGCTGCAACTAGCCAGCGGGCCACTGCCGCAATCGGCCGTGGCCTCTCTGCCACCGGTTTTCCCCTACGGGATGCTAGGTTACGGCACAACGCTGCTGCCGGGCACGACGCTGCTGCCGTTCCAAGACGTGCAGCCAACGGTGCAGCCACCAATGCAGCAGATCGAGCAGGCGATGGACACCACGACGGAGCCGGCAGAGAAGATGCTTACCTGCAAGGTGTCTGCGGCGGTGTGGCTACAGGCTGCAGCGCGCGGCCTTCTAGCGCGCCGGCTGCTGCAGGAGATGCGCCAGCCTATGCACGAGGCGACCTTGGCGACGGTCGACCTCAGCTTAGCAGAGCGCGACCTCGCCCCGTGGGACGGCCACCAGCAACTGCGCCGACCCGCTGCTGTCTTCAGGCGCGAGCATGGTGATTTTTCCGCGGGCAGCGACCTCCAACTCTGCGGCAGCGGCAGTAGGGGAGTCGCTCCCCTCCTTGTCACCGGCGGGGACGCACTGCCTAGCGCCACCGCATTCCGCCACCGGCCGCCGCGAGGACGTCTTCACTGGTCGCTATCACGACTAATTCCAGGTGGCTATACCCGTGCACCCCTCTCGTTCCGGTGGGCTCCATGGGATCTAGGTGGCTACACGTGCAGGTTCATCACGCGGAGAGTGTCCGCCGTATCTTTAAGAGTCAAAAATAAAGAGTCGTAGTCTATTTCAGGTCAATAAAATAAGCCGAAATATAAAAGGCTTGTTTTTAGGTGTTAGGTTTGTGTCTAGCAGAGTTATCGTTAAGTTGCAGCTCGAGAACGAGCTGCATGTCCATGTCCAGGTGGGGTGTAGTGTTAGAAGAGTCGAGGGTCTATTGGGCCTTAGCCCGTTAGAGTTAATTAGTCGCTTGCTTAGGGGTTAAGTAAGACCTCTTCTCTATATAAGAAGAGGAGATGTATCAATCTAATCAATCAAGAGATTAGAAGGAAAAACCTTCTCTCTTGCCGGCCGTGGGGCGCCCACGGCTGGCGTTCCCAGCGCCCCTCACAGCCCTAGCCGCCGGTCCTCTGCCGCTCTCGCATGAACAGTACCCCACGTGGTACTGTAACGCCGCGGGTACTGTAGCTCCGCCGCCGCTCCCCTCGGCTCTCCCCTCTTAATTCCAGCAGCCACATAACAATCTGGTTTCGGAGATGCCAGGTTACAATGAGCCGTTCCTGGTCACTTCCTCACCGATGACACCAGATCAGTTGACCGCGGCCATCAACGATCTCGCCCGTTCCGTCGCCGCCATCCAGTCCTACCTCGGCATACCGCCGCTGCAACTAGCCAGCGGGCCGCTGCCGCAATCGGCCGTGGCCTCTCTGCCACCGGTTTTCCCCTACGGGATGCTAGGTTACGGCACAACGCTGCTGCCGGGCACGACGCTGCTGCCGTTCCAAGACGTGCAGCCAACGGTGCAGCCACCAATGCAGCAGATCGAGCAGGCGATGGACATCACGACGGAGCCGGCAGAGAAGATGCTTACCTGCAAGGTGTCTGCGGCGGTGTGGCTACAGGCTGCAGCGCGCGGCCTCCTAGCGCGCCGGCTGCTGCAGGAGATGCGCCAGCCTATGCACGAGGCGACCTTGGCGACGGTCGACCTCAGCTCAGCAGAGCGCGACCTCGCCCCGTGGGACGGCCGCCAGCAACTGCGCCGACCCGCTGCTGTCTTCAGGCGCGAGCATGGTGATTTTCCCGCGGGCAGCGACCTCCAACTCTGCGGCAGCGGCAGTAGGGGAGTCGCTCCCCTCCTTGTCACCGGCGGGGACGCACTGCCTAGCGCCACCGCATTCCGCCACCGGCCGCCGCGAGGACGTCTTCGCTGGTCGCTATCACGACTAATTCCAGGTGGCTATACCCGTGCACCCCTCGTTTCGGTGGGCTCCATGGGATCTAGGTGGCTACACACGTGCAGGTTCATCACGCGGAGAGTGTCCGCCGTATCTTCAAGAGTCAAAAATAAAGAGTCGCAGTCTATTTCAGGTCAATAAAATAAGCCGAAATATAAAAGGCTTGTTTTTAGGTGTTAGGTTTGTGTCTAGCAGAGTTATCGTTAAGTTGTAGCTCGAGAACGAGCTGCATGTCCAGGTGGGGTGTAGTGTTAGAAGAGTCAAGGGCCTATTGGGCCTTAGCCCGTTAAGGTTAATTAGTCGTTTGCTTAGGGGTCAAGTAAGACCTCTTCTCTGTATAAGAAGAGGAGCTAATCATGCAAGAGATTAGAAGAAAAAACCTTCTCTATTGCCGGCCGTGGGGCGTCCACGGCCGGCGTTCCCAGCGCCCCTCACAGCCCTAGCCGCCGGTCCTCTGCCGCTCTCGCATAAACAGTACCCGCGTGGTACTGTAGCTCCACCGCCGCTCCCCTCGGCTCTCCCCTCTTAATTCCAGCAGCCACATAACAATCCGTGTCATGCCTTCTGACAGCATCCATATAACATCTCTGTTTATATGCAAATCTGTACAGGACTCATTGTAACTTATGTTTTGTGACCAGTAACAGCTTAGCTTATATCACATGTGACATCTGTTTATAAGCAAATTTGTTGTTAGAAGTCAGATATGAATTCTTTATTGTCTCCATTATCACGTCACACAGGCAAATCTTGTTATATAACTCCTTTATGCTTCCGGCACTTTGTAGGCCCATCACACTGCAACACATCTACTACAATCTGCTCTTAAAAGTGTGGTTGGTTCAGAAACTTCACAGGCTGGTTCCCTTGTGGCATTTGACCGTCTTCGATTTGACTTCAATTTCCATCGCCCACTTTCTGACGAGGAATTAACAACAATTGAATCGCTTGTAAACCAATGGATTGGCAATGCAGCACATCTTGAGACAAAAGTCATGGCTTTGCAAGATGCAAAAAATGCTGGTGCTATTGCAATGTTCGGAGAAAAATATGGTGAACAGGTTGGTATATCTTAAAACGAGATTGTACCCAAGACGGGATATTGCATTGATGTGACAAAAGGAATCATGAAAATTCTTGCATGGCACATCTGAATTTAAAGGGTCAACTGGTGCTAAGAAAAGAATTATGAATGGTAGAGCAATTCTGTTAATACCTATGGGTGTTAGTAGTGGAGACAGCTCTCTTACATGTTCAAGAAAAAAAGAAATAGTGGAGACTCTGGAGTAGTCGGTGTTTGCAAATTTGGATCTTGATTTTTCTTGGTTCATTAGATTTTACTACCTCTGTCCTGAAAAGAATGCAATTCTGGGTGCATTCTCGGTTAAAGTGTCCAAAGTGTGACCAAATATATAGGTAAAAATTTTAATGTTTTTGACACCAAATAAGTATATTGTGAAAATATATCTCATGACAAATCTAATGATACTTATTTGATGTGATACCTATTTATACTTTTTTATATAATTGGTCAAACTTGAGATACTTTAACTTGATATTGTGCTAGAATTGCATTTTTTTTCAGTACGGAGGGAGTAGATACTAGAAACATTGTCAGTAGTTAACCCTCCATTTATTTTATTCTATTTTATTGTCTGATAGGTCAGAGTCGTAGAGGTCCCTGGGGTCTCATTGGAACTCTGTGGTGGGACTCACGTCAGTAATACTGCTGAGATCCGTGGTTTCAAGATAATTTCAGAACAAGGAATAGCTTCTGGGATCAGAAGGATAGAAGCAGTTGCAGGTGATGCTTTTGTTGACTATGTTTGTGCTCGGGACAACTACATGCGGCGCTTATGCTCAACCCTTAAGGTATGCGGGTATGCATGCTGTAAAAAGCTTGTTGTTACCTTGTGATTTATCGTGCTTTTGTTGGTGAGTTGGGCAATTGGGCTGTACTCATGCACCTGATGGTATTTGTCGTCTATTCAAATGGACTTTGGGTTTGCTGTTTCAAGTGTTTCGAAACTCATCGTACATGAAACCTGCATGCCCACTACTGCTGATTATAGGCAAATTTGGTAATGGACTCCGTGTCGGTTACAAGTTTACTCACGAATCACTGGATTTGAGACATTATGTTGGTTACTGGCAATAGCCAATCCTGTGTACTGTTCCCCACCTTTGTAGAGTTATCAAAAGTATGTTTCTCCATTTACAGTTTCTCTGTTGATGTTTTAACCACGTGAGCTGTGACTTGTATTTCAGGTTAAGGCTGAAGATGTGAACAGTAGAGTAGAAACAATTCTTGAAGAGCTAAGAGCAACCAGAAACGAAGTATCATCTCTACACAGCAAAATTGCAGTGCTAAAAGCAGCTTCTCTTGCAAGTAAAGCTACAACTGTGGAACCCCAGAATGTCAGGTATTTGCTTCAGTTATCTCCAATTGCGTCCGTCATATCACTATGCCCTGTCTTTAAAGGTGTCATGCTCTGCTAATAAAGTGAGCGTGATCGTAGTTGGAAAAGGCTATCTCACCAATTGGATTTCTATAGGATTGTGGTTGAGAACATGGGTGATGTAGACGCAGATGGGCTGAAAAGCGCTGCGGAGTATCTCATAGATACCCTCCAAGACCCTGCTGCGGTGATTTTAGGATCAAGCCCAGGGGATGGTAAAGTCAGCCTGGTTGCTGCCTTCAGCCCTGCAGTCGTCAAAATGGGGCTGCAGGCAGGGAAGTTCGTGGGTGGCATAGCCAAACTCTGCGGCGGAGGCGGTGGAGGCAAGCCCAACTTTGCCCAAGCTGGGGGGCGGAAGCCGGAGAACTTGCCGGACGCCCTTGAGAAGGCCCGAGCTGAAATTGTGGCAGGGATATCAAGTTCGAGCTGATTCTCCGCTGCCTCACGCTTGATACTGGAAATATAGGGATAGGATTTACAGGAAATATATTAGATGTGATTGCCAAAAACAGTTTTGTATTCTCCCTTCCTTGCCCTGTACATTCTCTGCACATGACGCAGCCATTTTTGTCGGCTGTAACTAGTGGCGAGACAGGAGGGAAAAAAGATCAATTCTTCACACAGCAAAACAGCAAAACTACGGCCCTATTCGCTTGGCTGAAAAGTTATGGTTAAAAGTACTATTCGCTGATTTGTTATGAGAGAAAAACACTGTTAGTTAGCTGAAAAAGTATGGCTTATAAGACAAGCGAACAAGTATACACCTCGGACTCCCGGTCTCTGGTATCATCTTGGTGCTTTTATGTTAACCGCAAAACATGAGGCTGTTCGACCTTGGCCCTGCTGCCCGTTGGTCACCTCTTCGCGATATCACGAGGGAAAATGAGTACTTCCTCCATATCTATTATAAATCCCCATCTCATATTTCAAGAGTCAAATACTTTTAAGTTGACTAGATTTATACTCCTAATATTTCAAATGATAAGAAGTTTTGGTTTTTCAAGATGCATAGTAAAAACAATTATAATTTGGAATGGAGGTCATCGACGTTTATATCTCCGTAAATAGGTTTACTATCAAAATGTATGATGTAATTAATCTAATGATACTGACTGGATATTATAAACATCAATAATTTTTTACATATATTTGGTCATACTTGAGTCTGTTGATTTTTTGAAATACGAGATGATTATTTATTTTCAAATAGAAGGAGTACCTTTGCTGTCAGCCCTTCTTTGTAGGCAATAGCAGCCTATATCCTAAATTTCAGACAGTGAAACAGACGCATGCATGTCCAAAAGTACCCCTCCAACAGCCGGCAACATCACCTGCTGACATCGAATCCCTAATGACATGGAGCCATGGAGGTGAGAGAGTGTAAGAAAATCAATAGTGAGTATTCACTCGCTAGTCTATCACCTGTTCCAGTAGTCGCGACTCGTGAGACCCACGACCGCCTGTCCACTCTGTAGTTTGTACCATGGTGTCACCGCATGTTTTCGCGTAACATGGTTGTTAGTACTCTCCAAGCTAGAAACTACTGGATGGATATGCTCTACCTCTTCATTTGACGTGAACACTCTGCTAGATAGCAACTATCTATAACTATTGAGGACGCTCTAAGGGCACCACCATCGAAGGTTTTAAAACACAAGTTTCAAAAAGCTGATCGTTGACAAAGCGAATGTATGGTTAATGGCGAGTTTCAGGTCACCAGCAACACAAGTTAACAGTGTTGGCAGCCTCAACCACAAGTCATGGTACACGTAGATAAGGTTGATTTTGAGGCACTGGTCGCACAACGCAGATAGACGCAGATAGACAGGTGAGTATTTTTTCGCAGTCCCACTTTGCATGTCACTTTTTTCCCACAACTTTCTCCATCCTCAATTTGACATGGTCCCGAACAAGTATACATGTCCCTCTTCTCCACAACACAAGCCCCAACTATTGGTTCAACCTTTTATCAAACAAGGCCTATGCTACTTTAGGCACACTCTGCGAGACCACCAATCAACATGACATAGACACTCAATGCTGATACGGAGATTGAGGCATCACGGCCATTTGGTGCGTTGGGGAAACCCTCAAACAGCTTATGTCGCTGATGATTCTTCGAAGAGTACAACTGTTTGTAGGGTCTTTTTTTTTGGAGAGGACACAGATGATGTGTAAGATATAAACTAAATGTTGATGCATGTCCTTAGCTCAGTAATCCGATGATTGTCGTTTATGGTTTGTATTTCACTATACTTCTTAATAAAAAATGTGACATGATACATTCGCGGAAAAAAGTCATGCAAGTTGGATGGGTGGGTGTTGTGTGTGTGGGGGGGGGGCTAGAGCTCCACAGAGACCTCAAGCTCCGTCTTGACCATCTCCCTCCCCCCTCAACTCTTGCATCTTTGCCAACGACAAGAAAGAGATAGGCTAGCCCCTAGTTTGCAGTTGTAGTTTCGTTTCTAATTTTATTCGTTATATGTATGTATGCAAATGAGCCTCGATCTGAGTCATCTTGTTGATCTGTTGAGTCTTTTGTCCTAGCTAGGTTGCTACAAATTATCGTTTGGGATTGAAAATCCAAAAACTACATGATTCCATTAATGATTTCGATAATGTTGGGTTAGGACGTCCGTCCATCCGGATGCCTCCTTGCTGGGCCTGCAGATGGGCGGCCCAGGCAATCACAGTGGTCCATCCCGTGACTCCCGTCCGGACATTTCAACAGCCTGACTCTCCCATTCTGGATTGTTCCTCCGCCCCCACATATCTCTCTCGTTCCCCTCCGCCCTCCAGGCCTCCATGGCTACCCCTGGTCTCTGACCCGCGCAACGAACCGTGATGGTGCACCGTCTCCTCGGGGCATCACTCCTACTCTCGCTCGCCCACCTTGACTCCACCTCATCACCGCCCGCCACCACCGCAGACGACGAGCTCCACCTCAGGGGCTTCTCCCGTGGTCTGCTCTAGGCCAACGCGCGTGCCTACACCCTCGACGCCAGCTCCGGGGACTTCATCGTCGACTTCCGCTCCAGTTGCCACATCGTGCTGCCCGCGGGGAGCTACCTTGCTGTCTTCAACGATCGCCTCACGGGCTGCCTCGACGACCGTTGCATCTCAGGCCTTGACTCTTCCGCTGGTGGTCCATCACGGGCACCGACAACCTCCTTTCACTTTGTGGCATCGAGCTCCGCAACGACGAGCTCCATTCGTCCAAGTAGCAAGGTGACATTGCGCTGAAAACACATGTTGCAAGCGTATGTTTCAAGTGTTTTAGTTATTTTAGAGGTATGTTGCAAGGGTTTCATATGAATGTTGCAAAAGTAGTTCAGGATATTGCCTATGTTGCAATGGTTGTACATTTATACTACAAACGTTTGTTCCCAATGTTTTATCTTTTTTATCAGATGTATATTACAAGTGTGCTTATCTGGATGTTGCATATGTTTCACACATATGTTGGAAGTGTTTTATCTGGATATTGCGTATGTGTTGCAATGGTTTTCAAGTGTTTCATATGTTCTTTCAAGTGTTTCAGACGCATATTTCAAATGATTCATCTGTCTTCATACGTATGTTGCAAGTGTGCTTATCTGGATGTTGCATATATTTCACACATATGTTGCAAGTGTTTTATCTAGATATTGCGTATGTGTTGCAATTGTTTTCAAGTGTTTCATATGTTTTTTCAAGTGTTTCAAACACATGTTTCAAACGTTTCATCTGTCTTCATATGTATGTTGCAAGTGTTATATCTGGATATTTCAAAATTAGATCGGGTGTTGCATATCTCTCCTCGCCTTCTGCTGTCTCGCCTCGGTATCTCCTTCTCTTTTCTCTATGGTGATTGAAAGGATCAAGATGCCCAAGAGGGGGGTGAATTGGGCTTTTCTAAAAATTAATTGCAAGAATTAAATCCTACAAGCCAAAGTTCACCCCTAGTGCTTACAAGTGTTCCTTGTGATTCTACCGGTAAAAGTTTTGCACCCTAAGTTCTAATCCTAGTCTAGCATGGCAATTCTAGGAAAGTAAACCAAGCAATGAAAGTAATACGAGAAAGTAAATGCTTGAAAGTAAGAGCAAGGAACACGGCGATGTTTTCCCGATGTATCGGAGAGTCGCCACTCCCCACTAGTCCTCATTGGAGCACCCGCGCAAGGGTGTAGCTCCCCCTTGATCCGCACAAGGATCAAGTGCTCTCTACGGGCAGATTCTTCGACACTCCGTCGCGATGAATCGCCCAAAACCGCTCACAAGATGAGTTGGGTCATCCACAAGCTCCGCCGGATGATCACCAAACTCTCAATCACCACCAAGCCGTCTAGTTGATGGCGATCACCAAGAGTAACAAGCTAGAACTCTCACTTGACCACAACGAGCCTAATGAGAAGATGGATGCACACTTGCTACTCCCTAGTCACTAGTGAGGGACTCTCAAGCTTGGATTCTCAAATCACTACCCTCACTAGAGGTCTTGCACTCCCTTGCACTCCAAAGGTGTTTCTCAGCTGAACAAATGAGCAAGAGACCTCTAAAAGAGGTGGAGGGGTTGTATTTATACACCCCACAGTCAAAACCAACCATTACCTGCCAACTTAGCAAAATACGTGATGACCGGACGCGCCGGTCGACGTGACCGGACGCGCCGGTCGATCATAACGGTCAAAAACTTGAAACACTGGCTGAGTGACCGGACGCACCGATCAAGGGTGACCGGACGCGTCCGGTCGTGCAGGGAGCTTACTGTACTTTGACCTGACGTGCGACCGCGTCCGATCAGTGATGACCGGACGCGTTCGATCGTCAGAGTACCTTACTAGAACGTGACCGGACGCGCCGATCACATCCTAGTCACGTCCGATTAGGTGATTTCCCTTCTGTGACACGTGTCAGCTTGAACACCGCGTCCGGTCCTCGCAAGGACCGCGTCCGGTCAACAGCGCTGAGACGCAGTAGCAGTTGTGTACTGACCGGACGCGTCCGGTCAAGCCAGACACCGCGTCCGGTCAAGGGAAAACGTCTCTAAACACTCCAAAACGCGACGCAACTTGAACCAAGTTGCTTTTAACTGAACTTTGAGCTATTCTAGAGCTACCTAGTGCTAAGTTTGACAAGTGTGCACCACACCTAAACACAAGACTTACCTAGGTCAAGCTACTCGCTCATGCCCCCCTTTATAGTACGTCCAAAAGAGAAAACGAAGATCCTAACGACTATTCCGAATGTAACTCAACACCTTGACATCCGGAACTAACCGTCCTTAATCTTGACATCAATCCTTTGAAAACCGAAACGATTTCCATCAAGGGGCATGAATACCATAGTGCCCAAAGCAGTTATCAACCCCATGACCTAACTTACCATAGTTTCTGCAAAACACACGTTAGTCATGGTAATAAAGCGTTGTCATCAATTGCCGAAACCAACTCTCGGGGCCTAGATGCTTTCAATTTCCCCCTTTTTGGTGATTGATGACAAAACTAAGATTCAGAAGATAAGAGTTGAGGTTTTCGAACATGCTTGGTTCACATAAGCAAAAAGCAATAAGCACAAGGGGTTAGGAATTGCTTATGTGCCCCAAGCCAACGGTGTGTACTCATAAGATGAAACATGAAGCATTAGTACACATAAAGACATAGCTCAAAAGAAATCCGAGTAAGGCACGGAAGCACAACCTTATGAGCTATAACCAAATAAGTGACATGCTATAAAAAAGAGACAAGATAGACCATATATGACTCAAAGTATCTCACAAGACCACATGTCACAAAATGCAAGTACGGAAATGTAAACATGATGCATGAATGTAGCACACAAATAAAAAATGAAAACCATATATCAAAACTCCCCCTGAATCTACTCTCTTCCCTTTGGCATCAACCGCCAAAAACTAATCTAAGGATCCGACGGGGGAACAGACGGAGTCGTGTCGGGTGCCGAGGAGCGCGGAGTGATCACAAACTGAGAAGTATCCTCCTCGGACTCTGAGCTGTCAGGCTGACCCTCTGAAGAAGCACGTGGCTGTGAAGCGGTCTGGGTCTAAACAACAGGAGCAGGTACTGATGAAGAAGTAGCAACAAGTAGAGCAGTCTGTGTGACCTGAGCCTGAAGTGAGTCAACAGCTGGAGGATCTGTCGAGGCAACTGACGAAGGTATAGTCTCTGTAGTGCCAGTCCCTGTCACTGGAGGAACAACTGCCTCTGAAGCGGACAACCCTGAAGAAGTCACTAGAGTGGTGTGTGAGGGCGTCGGCTGACCAGTCAACTCGTTGTAGGTGGCACTCAAGTCAGCAAACGGAGTTCCTGTCAGAAGGTGAGGGCGAGGCTGGTCTGAAGGAGTGAACCCCATCTGAATAGGCGTGTAGCTTGAGGACTGGAATGACTGGGGGACCTGCTGCTGTGGAGAGGTGAACTAGAAGCTCGGCTGTCCCTGACTCGAAGGTCCACTAGACTGTAATGCTGGAGTCAGGACAGATGCAGGAGGAGGAACCCCAACTGTAACCAAGTGACGCAGGAGCTCTAAGTACTACTGCTAGTTTGCTGCCTGCTGTCGCTGCATCTCGAACTGCTGACGCTGTAGCTCAAGCTGCTGCCTCTGGAACTCATCCTGTAGAGCCTGAATCTGAGCAAAAGCGGTGGCTGTGTTCTGAGCCTGTCTCTGCATCTGAAGCTCATGTCTCTCCTATGCCTGGGTCAGCCTCTCAAGAATAGCCACCATGGCTGGGTCTGAGCAGGAGGCTGAGCCTGAACCACCGGCCTCATGATCGTGAGGCCGAGGAGAGCGGTACCGGGGGATGGGCTGGTAATCCTCATCAGTGCTATCAGAGGCCTCATCCTCAACTGGATCAGCAGGCTGAGCATCCAAATCAGCAAGCTCTGCCTCAGCAAGACCCTGAACGGTCGCGTCCTGCTCAGCTGCTGTCTCGGGCACCTCAGGTCTCTCTCGCTGTCTTGGCACGGGTGCCTGCTCTCTGGTAACAGAAGCCCATAGCTGACGGATATCATACTCTGGAAAAGCAGTGGTAGTGTCTGATATCTCAGCTCTAATCTCAGAAGGCAGCTCGCATGAAGATCTGATGAGAAAACATATCCAATGAGCATAGGGCAGTTGACAGTGTCCCTTGAAGCCTTCTGCCAAGGTGTCCTCCATCTCACATAGCATAAGATCCCAGATATCAAACGGTGTCTGTGAGAGAAGGTGATGTACTACCCACAACTGCATATGGGTCAATCCCTCTCTGTACCCCAGCCTCAGAAGGAGTGTACATCCGACAATAGCATCCAAGACTCTGGCAAGAGGTGTCAAGCTGGCGGGTGTACGTCAGGACCCTTCGTCAAAAGGCTCATGAAAGTAGGGTCGGATCAAATCAGTAGGGGGCACTGTCCCGCTGTAAGGGCGTCTCGGTGGAGCAGTCTGACCAAAGCACAACTGATGTATCTTCGTGTCTGAAGCTGGGAGTCTGAGAATCTCCCATACTCTGGTGCTGTAAAGTCTGCGGTCACGGCCTCGGAATGCAAAGTGAATGAACTCATGTGCCGGGTCAATCCATAGTGAAGAATAGAACTCCCTGACCCAAGTGTCGTAGTATGCTCCTGTCCGTCCAAGAAAATCTGATAAGCCCGGAAGAAAGGGCAGGTGCGGATGAAGCTGCTCACCAACCACCTCAACAAGAGCCTCAAGACGACAGACCCTCTAAGGTCTAAAAGCAATCCCACTGTCGACATATGCTCTGTAGAAGTCCTCCTGTAGGGGTGTGTAGAAGCCCTCTGACGCTCTAGGGTCCCGCACAGGTGGGAACCATCGACTAACCTCAACAAACCTCAGGGCCTGCACCTGGCGTGCTGTAGCTCCCCTCAAGTAAAAGTGCTCGACTGGGGGGTGTCCTCGAGCCCTGGGAGGTGGGCGTCCTCCACGACACTGGCCCTCTGGCCTAGGAGTCACCTGAGCTCGCGTACGTCCTAAGCGACGACGCGGTGGAGTCTGAACTGGCTGCTCCTCTGTCTCCTCTGGAGCCTCTGCAGGTGGATCAACTGACATAGCCTATGTCCCCTCTGTGGCCTCAGAACCGAGCTGTCGACCTTCAAGATGAAAGCGACGCTCACCAATGTGAATCCCACTGCTCCTGCTCCCCTCTCTGCTAGCTCTGCTGCATCTGCAACTGCCTGAGCGATCTCTGCATCTGTGAGAGTCTTCTTCTTCTTTCTGGCCATGGTCTTTACGCGCTTACCATGCGCAACCTCTGTCAGACGAGGACTCTCGTCCCCATCACTAGGTGCACCCCCAGCGTTCTTGCAGCGAACCATACTGACCAACTGCTGAGAAACCCTGAAGATGAGGAACTGTCACTCAAGAGGCTTGGCCTCAATCCGTATCCGCAGGCTTGGCCTCGGATTCAACCACTGACCAGCTGTCACCCAACACACCGACAAAACTCACTGAAAAGACGGAATAGATGGATCTACTATAAGCAACATATATATTCTAAAAGATAAGAAACCCTAAAGGTAGCAAGCATATGAGATAAGATATGAATCAAATAGCGATGACTACCTCGGATCGACGAGAACTCGGTGAAGAGATGAGATGACCTAGATTCGCGAGACTTCCCCGAGAGCGCCGGATGAGCGCTTAAAACGCCAAGACAAGTAAAGGTGGTAAGCAATTGAAAGAAACTGTCACGGCAAACCCTAATGACGGAATCAAAGGATTGAAAACAAGAATTCAAATTCACCTTTGAAAACAGGAGCGAGGGTTAGGGTTAGGGCTAGGGCGAGCCCGGAGGTGATCACGGTGGCTTGATGGAGGAGGAGGCTCGGCCTAGGGTTTTGGCGCGGGCGAGCAAGGGCGGAGCACGGTGGCGCGGCGGCGGCGGAGGAGGTGCAGGCGGCGGTCCCAGCGAGCTAGGGCACGAGCACGGCGAGTTCGGGCGCGGCGAGGGCGGCGGATGGAAAAGAACAGATCGGAAACAAAGAGTTATATGAGGACTCAGATCCGCTCGCTGCGCACTGACCGGACACGGTGGTCGCATGACCGGACGCGGTGGGGCAGCGTCCGGTCACAGTCCAGTAAGCTCCTGGAGCGACCGGACACGTCCGGTTAGGGCTGACCGGACGCGGACTGAGTCCGGTCGAAGGTCATCCGGGAAACTCATCGCACATGACCGGACGCGGTGGTGGATACCGGGACCGGATGCGGTGGTCAACAACAACGCGTCCGGTCGAGCGTCCGATCACAGGTCCAAGAGAAAGTCTTTGGGATGACCGGACGCGGTGGTGAAGCATCACTGCGTCCGGTGCAGCGTCCGGTCCAGCGTCCGGTCACTGTTTAACGCCTTTCTTCAAACCGAACTTCGACGCGACTTCTCCCAATCAAGTTCCAATTCAAAGAGACTCAAATAAACACTAATTGGAACCTGATATGAGTGACCTCACTCAAGCCCTCAAGTTTTTCAAATAATTTGCCTTAGGCTAATATTGTATTTAGGAAAATAAGCAATAAACACCCGCGGAGCAACGTATGGCCATGCAATAGAGTTTGTGAACCCTTAGGAGCGACAAATGCTCTCTCTATTCATGGACGAACACAGAGGTTGCTCAAAGCCAAACCAAAAAGAAACGACAAAGCAACAACCATGCATATGCAATGCAATACAAGTAAGTAAAACTAGGTTGCTTGTCAAGTTTGATCCACGGTTAGGCTTCTTCACTCCTCCAAAGGAGGGTTATCGTAACCGTGTTAGACAAGCCCTAGATGCATTGCGGAGAATTTAAACATGACATATAATACAATGCAATGCAAGGAACAACACAAGCTCATTTTTTAAAGTTACTAGAGTCAAGCACATTAAGTTCACTTCTCAACCTACAAAAGGTAGCCTCATCCAAGGGTTTAGTGACGATATCCGCTAATTGATTTTCACTTCTTACACCTTCTAATGATATATCATTTTTAGCAACATGATCTCTTAGAAAGTGGTGGCGGATATCAATGTGCTTGGTGCGAGAGTGTTGTACCGGATTATTAGCAATTTTAACGGCACTTTCATTGTCACATAAAAGTGGCACCTTTTCAAGAACAACTCCATAGTCTAGGAGGGTTTGTTTCATATATAAGATTTGTGCACAACAAGCCCCCGCGGCTATGTATTCCGCCTCGGCGGTGGACAAAGCCACACTATTTTGCTTCTTAGATGACCAAGATATTAAAGACCTCCCAAGCAAATGGCACCCTCCGGATGTGCTTTTTCTATCAATTTTGCAACCGGCATAATCCGATTCGGAATAGCCAACTAGTTGGAATCTAGCTCCTTTGGGATACCAAAGACCAATGATTGGGGTGTGCTTAAGATATCTTAAAATTCTTTTTACGGCACTTAAGTGAGGTTCTTTAGGGCACGCTTGAAAGTGAGCACGCATGCACACACTAAACATGATATCGGGCCTAGATGCGGTAAGATACAATAAGCTACCAATCATAGAACGGTAGAGAGTTTGATCAACCGATTTACCTCCCTCATCTAGGTCGAGATGTCCATTAGATGGCATTGGGGTCTTAATTGGCTTACATTCTTCCATCTTGAATCTCTTGAGTAGATCCTTGGTGTATTTTTCTTGAGAGATGAAAATCCCTTCTCTCATTTGCTTGACTTGAAAACCAAGGAAGAATGTGAGCTCACCAATCATAGACATCTCGAACTCCTTCGACATCAATTCACCAAATTCTTTGCAATAATCTTCATTTGTTGATCCGAAGATGATATCATCAACATAGACTTGACAAATGAAGATCTCCTCATTAAGCTTCTTGGTGAATAGTGTGGTGTCGACCTTCCCAATGGTGAAGCCCTTCTCAATGAGGAAGTCCCGGAGGCGCTCATACCACGCTCTAGGGGCTTGCTTGAGCCCATATAGCGCCTTGGACAACCTATAAACATGATTAGGATATCTAAGGTCTTCAAATCCGAGAGGTTGATCAACATAGACTAGTTCATTTATAAAGCCATTTAAGAATGCACTTTTCACGTCCATTTGATATAGTTTCATATCATGATGTGATGCATATGCAAGAAGGATACGAATGGCTTCAAGTCTTGCAACAGGTGTAAAGGTCTCTCCAAAATCAAGACCTTCAACTTGAGAGAACCCCTTTGCAACTAGTCTTGCCTTATTCCTCACTACTATGCCTTGGTCATCTTGCTTGTTGCGAAACACCCACTTGGTTCCAATGACTTTTACACCTTTTGGATGCTCTTCAAGTGTCCACACTTGATTGCGGGTGAAGTTGTTCAATTCTTCATGCATAGCATTCACCCAATCCGGATCTTGAAGAGCTTCTTCTACATTCTTAGGTTCAACATAAGAGACAAAAGAGTGATGTTCAACAAAAGAATCAAGCTTTTGAGATCGAGTCATTACTCCCTTTGTAGGACTCCCTATGATAAGATCTTGTGGATGTGCTTGAAGTAGAGGTGAGTTTCTTCTATCAACCACTTGAGGAGGGGAATGGGGAGCATCGACATCTTGAGCTTGTGCCTCGGCTTGTTCATGAGAGACATGAGTATCTTCATTTTCAACTCTCTCATTCTTGTCATGATCTTGAGGCATATTTGATGAAGATGGTGGACCGACGATTTGTACATCATCTTCATCATCTTTTGGCTTGATGTCTCCCACCGGCATGTTCTTCATTGCCTCCCTCAATGGTTCATCACCTACATCATCATAATTCTCAATTGCTCCTTGGGAGCCGTTAGATTCATCAAATTCCACATCATATGTTTCTTCAACCAAACCGGTGGCATGGTTAAATACTTTATATGCTTTGGACTTTGATGAGTAACCAACAAGAAAACCAATATCACAACGTCTTTGAAACTTCCCTAGGTGTTGACGCTTCTTGTAGATGTAGCATTTACAACCAAACACCCGGAAAAATGAGACGTCCGGCTTCTTCCTATTTAGCAACTCATAGGGGGTCTTGCCAAGAAACTTTTGTAGGAAGAGGCGATTTGAAGCATAGCATGCGGTGTTGATTGCCTTGGCCCACAATTTTTCTGGAGTGTTGTACTCATCTAACATTGTTCTTGCAAGGGTGATCAAAGTCCGGTTCTTTCTCTCAACTACACCATTTTGTTGAGGAGTGTATGTTGAAGAAACTTCATGCTTGATTCCAATCTCATCACAACAAGCTTCAATGTTTGTGTTGTCAAACTCTTTCCCATTATCACTTTTAATCTTCTTTATCTTGACTTCAAATTCATTTTGAGCTCTCTTTGCAAACTTCTTGAAACAATTGGCCACTTCGGATTTGTCATGAACAAAGAAAGTCCAAGTGAACCTTGAGTAGCCATCCACTATCATAAGACAATAGAGATTTCCACCCAAGCTCTTGTAAGTTGTAGGACCAAACAAATCCATGTGTAGAAGTTCTAGCACTCTTGAAGTTGACATGTAAGCTTTGGTTGGATGAGTGTTTGCAACTTGATTGCCGGCTTGACATGCACTACAAGGTTTGTCATTTTCAAACTTTACATCCTTTAATCCTCTCACTAATTCTTTCTTCAATAGCTTGTTGAGAGTGTTCATTCCAACATGAGCAAGCCTCCTTTGCCAAAGCCATCCAAGAGAGGTCTTGGTGAACAAGCATGTCATCAAGTTTGCATCTTCGGAGGTGAAGTCAACAAGATAAAGATTATTGTATCTAAAGCCTTTGAATATCACTTGCTTATCATGTATCTTTGAAACTACCACTTCATTAGGTGTGAACAAGCATTGGAAGCCAAGGTCACAAAGTTGCCCAACGGATAATAAGTTGAAACTCAATGAAGCAACATAGAGCACATTTGAGAGAGAGTGATCATTTGATATTGCAATCTTGCCTATACCCTAAACTTTGCTCTTTGAATTATCCCCAAATATGATCTTCTCTTGACATACCCCATTCTCTTCAATTGAGGTGAACATACGAGGGTCACCGGTCATATGTTGAGTGCAACCACTATCAATAACCCAATAAGATCCACCGGTCTTGTAGTTCACTTACACACAAGAGATCAAGATTTTTGTTTAGGGACCCAAACTTGAGAGGGACCCTTGACTTTCTTGACTAGTAACTTGGCAACCCATATTTTCTTAGGCCTATTCTTGTTTGGGGATCCAAGAACATAACTTTCATCTTTCCACTTGAATCTTTTCTTAGCATGTAATGAGCATTGAAGGTAAAGGGTCTAGCATGCTTGGGCAAGGGTTGTGGTGGTGGAGTTTTGCACTCATGAGCAAAATGGCCTTCTTGTCCACACTCAACACATCTCTTTGGCTTGGGCTTTGACTTGCTTTGTTGTTGTTGAGCTTTAGCCTTCTTCTCTTGATTTGCCAAATAACCAATGCCACTTCTATCCATCTTCATAATGGTGTTCATGAGTAGCTCACTTTGCAAATATTGGCCTCTTGTGAACTTGCTTAGGCCGGTCTTGAGATGCTCTTTCTCTTGCTTGAGCTTTTTGTTTTCTTCAATAAGTGACTCATTTGATGTTTGCTTCTCAAGAGCCATCAACCATTTTAGCTTCTTGTTCTCATTTTCACTCTTGATCTTGGCATAATCATCATAGTTGTTGGACTCAACCACACTCTTGCCTTTGCTACTAGAGCCTTGCTCAATGCTTTCAATGATCAAGTCATCACATGATGTAGCTATATCAAACTTAACAACTTTGTTAGTAGCATCATGTGTCTTAAGAGAAAGCTCATTAGCAACTATAAGACTATCATAGTCAATTTTCAATGTAGTGTATTTGTCTTTTAGAGAGTTGTGCCTAGTGTTGAGCTCATCATGCTTCTTCTCAAGTTTATCATGTTGATCTCTAAGCTCTTTGTTAGAAGTTTTGAGCTCCTTGAGAGTAGAAGACATAATTTCATTTTGATCTTTGAGCTCATCACTAGCCTTTTGTGCACTTTTAAGCTTAGATGAGAGTGATTCATTTTCATTTTAAAGCTCATCATTTTCATTTCTAGTTCTTCTTATGACTTTAGAGTATTTGTTCAATAATTTTACAAGTTCATCATAAGAAGGTGCATCATATTCATCATCACTATCACTATCATCATCATCGCTATCATGGTTTTATACCTTTCGTTCACCCTTGGCCATAAGGCATAGGTGAGTTGTGGACGATGATGGTGAAGATGGCGGTGAAGGTGGTGATGAAGATGTTGGTGAAGATGATGGCCCAATTATAAATGCGGCAACCTTCTCTTTCTCATCATCACTCTCATCACCGGAGGACTCACATGATGATTCAATGTTGGTGAGCCAATCACCAATAATGTAGGCTTTTCCTCTCTTCTTCTTCTTGTGGAACTCTTTCTTCTTGCCATCCCTCTTCTTGTATGGCTTGCTTTTCTTCCTCTCTTCTTCTTCATCGCTTGAATCATTCTTCTTGCCCTTGTTCTTATTCTTGTACTTGTCTTTTGGGGTCTAGGGCATTGATGAGCTAAGTGGTCAAGTTCACCATAATTGTAGCAATCCATCTCCGAGATAGGCTTTCTTTTGCTACTTGTGAAGAATTTCTTCTTCGTGCCATCGAACTTGATGCCACTCTTGTTGAGCTTCTTTAGCATCTTGGTGGTCTTCTTCACCATGAGTGCAAGTGATGCATCATCAATATCACTTTCACTTGAGCTTTCTTGCACCATCATGGCTTGGCCCTTTTCTTCTTCTTGTCATGGCTAGCTTTGAAGGCCAAGTCCTTCTTCTTGGAGGATGATGAGCCCTCTTCCGGAGTGATGTGCATGTACATCTCATGTGCATTGATCTTCTCCAATACTTGTGTCGGTGTTGCGGTGGAGAGATCACTTTGATGAAGCACGGTGACAATGTGACCATACTTCTCAACGGAAAGAACACTCAAGATCCTCCTTACAACATCCGATTGGCTCATTTGGGTGAGCCCAAGAACATTGAGGTCCTCTACAAGAACATTCAATCGAGTGTACATGTCATTAGCGCTTTCTTTAGGAAGCATCTCAAAAGAATTGATTTTCTTTAAAGCAATATGATAGTGTTCCTCACGCTCACTCTTAGTTCCCTCATGGAGAGCACAAAGGTTTTCCCACAATTCATGAGCGTTCTTTGCATTACGCACACGATTGAAGATATCCTTGCCTAAGCCCCGGTAGAGTGCATTTTTGGCCTTTGCATTCCACCGGTCGTACTTCTCCTCGTCACCACTTGGGTTGGCGGGATCCTTGATAGCGGGAAGCCCTTGGGTTGCGGCTCTAAGACACCCAACATTTATGGCTTCGAGGTACGCCTCCATTCGGATTTTCCAATATGGAAAATCATCCCCCTCAAAGGTGGGAGGTGGTCCTTCCCCGTTAGACATCTTGCTCTAGGCGATAAAGCCTAAATTAGGAGCAACTCTGCTCCGATACCAATTGAAAGGATCAAGATGCCCAAGATGGGGGTGAATTGGGCTTCTCTAAAAATTAATTGCAAGAATTAAATCCTACAAGCCAAAGTTCACCCCTAGTGCCTACAAGTGTTCCTTGTGATTCTACCGGTAAAAGTTTTGCACCCTAAGTTCCAATCCTAGTCTAGCATGGCAATTCTAGGAAAGTAAACCAAGCAATGAAAGTAATACGAGAAAGTAAATACTTGAAAGTAAGGGTAAGGAACACGGCGATGTTTTCCTGAGGTATCGGAGAGTCACCACTCCCCACTAGTCCTCGTTGGAGCACCCGCGCAAGGGTGTAGCTCCCCCTTGATCCATGCAAGGATCAAGTGCTCTCTACGGGCAGATTCTTCGACACTCCGTCGTGATGAATCGCCCAAAACCGCTCACAAGATGAGTTGGGTCATCCACAAGCTCCGCCAGATGATCACCAAACTCCCAATCACCACCAAGCCATCTAGGTGATGGCGTTCACCAAGAGTAACAAGCTAGAACTCTCATTTGACCACAACGAGCCTAATGAGAAGATGGATGCACACTTGCTACTCCCTAGTCACTAGTGAGGGACTCTCAAGCTTTGATTCTCAAATCACTACCCTCACTAGAGCTCTTGCACTCCCTTGCACTCCAAAGGTGTTTCTCAGCTGAACAAATGAGCAATAGACCTCTAAAAGAGGTGGAGGGGTTGTATTTATACACCCCACAGGCAAAACCAACCGTTACCTGCCAACTCAGCAAAATACGTGATGACCGGACGCGCCGGTCGACGTGATCGGACGCGCCGGTCGATCGTAACGGTCAAAAATCTAAAACACTGGCTGAGTGACCGGACGCACCGATCAAGGGTGACCGGACGCGTCCGATCGTGCAGGGAGCTTACTGTACTTTGACCTGACGCGTGACCACGTCCGATCAGTGATGACCGGACGCGTCCGATCGTCAGAGTACCTTACTGGAACGTGACCGGACGCGCCGATCACATCCCAGTCGCGTCCGATTAGGTGATTTCCCTTCTGTGACATATGTCAGCCTGAACACCGCGTCCGGTCCTCGCAAGGACCGCGTCCGGTCAACAGCGCTGAGACGCAGTAGCAGTTGTGTACTGACCGGACGCGTCCGGTCAAGCCAGACACCGCGTCCGGTCAAGGGAAAACGTCTCTAAACACTCCGAAACGCGACGCAACTTGAACCAAGTTGCTTCCAACTGAACTTTGAGCTATTCTAGAGCTGCCTAGTGCTAAGTTTGACAAGTGTGCACCACACCTAAACACAAGACTTACATAGGTCAAGTTACTCGCTCATGCCCCCTTTATAGTACGGCCAAAAGAGAAAACGAAGATCCTAACGACTATTCCGAATGTAACTCAACACCTTGACATCCGGAACTAACCGTCCTTAATCTTGACGTCAATCCTTTAAAAACCGAAACGATTTCCATCAAGGGGCATGAATACCATAGTGCCCAAAGCAGTTATCAACCCCATGACCTAACTTAACAAAGTTTCTGCAAAACACACGTTAGTCATGGTAATAAAGCGTTGTCATCAATTGCCGAAACCAACTCTCGGGGCCTAGATGCTTTCAGTGATGTTCGGGGCGGCATGGGCCCGTGTGGGGGTGGACGGCATGGGTGGGGTGTGAGTCGTTCGAGTGGCGCGGAACTCGAGCGAGCGTGGCGTGTGGCACGGCGCAGGCATGGGGCGCGGGGAGCAATGTCTAGACACGAGCCTAGAGCCGGATGTCCAGGCGCTAGCATGTCCCCTAATGATTTATTATAATTTTAATCTTTATTGAAAAAACATCACAACCCATCCATGTCAAAAAAAAAGGTTCGACGTGGTAGAGAAGAGAGAGTTGAACGGATGCTATTTTTTCGAAAGGCTAAAACGCAATCAATGAGAAAGAAAATGCTTGCATCCAATCAGCGACAAAAAATCGTACAACATACTCCATCCGTCCAAAAAAATAGAGTCATTCTCGTTTCTCAAAAAGTCAACAGCTTTTAATTTTGACCAAATATATTTAACAAAATATTAATATTTATGGTACATAATTAGTATCACTAGGTAGATCTTTGAATATACTTTCATAATAAACTTATTTGGAGATATAAATGTTGCACGCATTTTTCTACAAACGTAGTCAAAGTTGAGAAAGTTTAACCAGCACGCTTCCCACGACGACTCTATTTTTGGGACAGAGTAATAGGTTGTTTTGGATACTAGACTAAACTATGCTAGACCATTCAAACGCATGGGCTAGATTTGACAGGTGAAGTAACACTTCTCCACCTTCGAGTATTTGGTGCGGCTCCTTTGAATTCGCTGTTAGCGGTGCCAGAGCTGAAGCCGCACCAAACTGACCCTAAATGGAAGTCTTAGGCCAAACTGAAGGATATAGCACTACTAAATCTATCATCCACCACCCCTATACCTAAGACGTTCATCTAAGGTTAATCGGTTTGATTTTTTTTCCTAGAATGACAAAGCACTAATTAAAATTTTCTTTATAAACAAAAAAGACTACCTTTCTTTTCCTCCGACAAAGGGTATTAGGGGAAAAAAGACAAAGTTCGGTGTAAGTTTAATCTAATCTGAATTTATAACATCTCTTTCTCTATTGCCAAAATATAACAGTTTTAATTAATTTATATTGTCCTATCAATAATATGAACTCATGAAGTCATGATCCATGCCTACATATATCTAATCATAGTATAGTCTCATGAAGTCCGATTAGGCCTCGTTTAGATGGCTAAAAAGTGCCAAAATTTTTTGCATAGTAACTATCCCATCGAATCTTTGGAAATGTAGGTAAAAAAATAACTAATTGTACAGTTTATCTGTAAATGTCGAGACAAATCTTTTGAGGCTAGTTAGTCTATGATTAGACAAATTTTATTATCAAATAACAACGAAAAATGCTATATGAATTTTTTCCTAAAAATTTCACAACTAAACGGGGCCTTAGACGGTGTGCCGAGTGCCGAATCGAGCAGAACCTTCTGCCTGTTTCTTCCAGGCGCCGACGCCGCAGCTGCGTGTGCAGTGTGCCGATGCCGCTCGGCCACGTCTCGCCAACGCTGGCCGCGGAACAACAACCCACACGCTGCGCGCACCGTTTTGCAGTTACCAGCATAGGTGCGCCGCCACCCACCAAGCATCAGAGCTCCGTGTCACAAAAACCTGACCGATGGCGGCCCGGTGCTACGCAGCTGCCTCCGTGGTCAGAGCGGGAGCGCACGACCTCTCCCCCTCCTTTTCCTTCACAGCCGCGGCGCTTCCCTCGGTGCGTCCGAGGCCGATAGGAGCGTGGGCCTGCGGTGGAGGGTGCAGCTACAGGCTCCGCGCCGTCCGCGCCATGGGCTCCGCACCGTCGTCGTCGCAATCCCCGTCGCCGCACACGCCTTCAGGACAAACCCAAGGTGCCTTGCGGTTCTTTCGCCTCTCCTAACTTTCCTAATTTTTGTACAAGTGATTGTACAGCGTGTTCTAGTTATTGGATGGATTTCCCCCGATGTGGATGGCTTCTCGACATAGATTCTTTAGATTCTCGATTTATATAAATTGTATTGGATGATGAACTAGTCCACCGATGTGAGTGGAACAAGAAGGTGGACTAAACTGATGTTGATTGACCTATGCGGGCAACGATTTGTGCCCTGAGTCTAATTTTGGCAAACCAGAGAGTAGGCCTCCTGCTTTAGTTCCGGACTGGTATGGGAATTGGATACTTGATTTCAGAATCGTGCCAATTTCTTGGGGCAACAATGGATGAAAATGGTGGTAGGTATCACAAAACTAATTGTCTGTTAGAAGCTCACTCGATTTACCCCCCCCCCCCCCCCCCCCCCCCCCCCACCCCCTTTCTATTACAAGGGAACTCGTAATTGATAACATAGGTTCTCAGATTTAGCCCCCTTCCCCTTCTATTCCGAGGGAACTCATGTTCAGAGTACCAAAATTATTCTGATTTTGTTTTAACTAAGGGGAACAGGTAGCACAAGCAGCAACGTTTTTATCTGTCCAAAAGATATTAAAAGATGATAGTGCTGAAATGCTTCTGGGGTTTAAACTTACATGGTTGATGCCCTTTTTCAGACAAGTCACGAAATCTTGCATCAAGAGAAAAATGAAAAGGCAACAAACTAACCTGACAGAAATGTAACAGATGCAGCAAAAAGAGGTTCTTCGAAAGTTCTCCTGGGTAATCTTTTTTTTTTCTAAAAAAAATAAACCAACTGAGGAGGAACTAGGTAGCATTTTATTTTTCTATTATAATTATAATAAGAAGAAGATAGGCACTCAAATTTTTCTCAACGAGGACTTGAACTTGGGTGGTCTGGGTATACATCCACACCTTGGACCAACTGAGCTAGCTCAGCTTCCTTCCTAGGTAATCGTTGAACTGTAGGTTTGTCCATCAGCTATTAAGTAATCTGGTCCTTGGTGATAAGTACCCAATTAAAATCCTTTTCTAGAAAGATCAGAAAATATAACATTGACAAACATCAAACATGAAAGAAATGATTCTTCCTGTAAAAGATTGTACACTTTGTTGTGCCTGCTAAAGACAGTTGCAATTAATAGTATCATTAAGATGTATATTCTTGTTCTATCTTTTCTTTTGTTTACAATGATTTTCTGGAACAATCCGAGTTCACGTGATGCATTCATGCTTGAAGTGAAATACTACGTATTTCAGATAGAATGTGTGCTTTCAATATTTGGTCTCTTTTGTTGTTAAGCACCGCCCTTTCCTTCGAAGAAATTAAATAAATTTGTTGCACTTGTTATGTGATTTGGAATTTGGATGTTCTAGCAGTGACCCAGTATGTGGTACAAACTCTTTTAAGAAATATTGGACTAAAAGCCAATACTTTGACATGTGGAAACAGGGAAAGCAGATTATACATCACTGAGTGAAGAGGAGTGGAAGAAGCGCCTGACTAAAGAGCAGTATTATGTTACTCGGCAGAAGGGCACTGAGAGAGCATTCACTGGGTACATTACCAAGTGGCTGTTATTCAAATTCTTTTTGCAATCCACTCAAATTGTTAATCTTCTTTTGCCCACCATTTTTATCTACTCAAAACTATTATTCACTGGGTACATAAGATGCAGAGCATCTTACTCAGCAGAATGGTGCTGAGAACATTGTCTGTTTTTTTTATTCTATATATCAGGGAATACTGGAATACTAAAACCCCAGGCATTTATCACTGTGTCTGCTGCAACACCCCTCTGTTTGAGTAAGCAACCACACCTGGACAGCCAAGAGAAATAGCTTCATATTTCTTCGTTTGAAGTTTTCTTTTCTGGAATCTCATCTGTGATTCTGCTAATTATTCTGCACCGCTGATGCTTTGATGATGTTTCAGGTCATCAACCAAATTTGATAGTGGTACCGGATGGCCATCCTACTATAAACCAATTGGCGAAAATGTCAAGAGCAAGCTTGATATGTCAATCATTTTCATGCCCCGAACCGAGGTGCTCTGTGCAGCCTGTGATGCTCATCTGGGGCATGTCTTTGATGACGGGCCACCACCAACAGGGCAGAGATACTGTATCAACAGGTATAACCTTGCTTCCGTTTATATCCACATTACCACTGTCCTCTCTAACTCTTAAGGGCTTGCACAAGTTTATGTGTTGGTTAATATATCGTGGGATTGTGAGTCCTCCCTTCAGTACTTTCCCCCCTGCAGTGAGTCACTGACAATCAGGCCACCTGCCAGTACTTCCCTCTGAACAGGTGGGAGAGGGATGTACTGCAGAGCATCTGGTTCCAATATCGTGCTGCGATAAATCTGAGAAAATATTGAAAACATGGGGCAAATAGGTTAATTAAATTGTTAGTTCCTATGCTCACTGTTATCCTTTTTCCATGCAGTGCATCTCTGAAATTGAAGCCTCAGTCGCTGGATCCTTTAGGAAGAAGTTAAGTATAACACTGGCCCGCCCAATGTAAACTTTGGGTTTCTGTATATAAACTATTCGAGTTGGACCATGTTCATTATTCCCTCTATTATGTAATATTTGTTCACAACATATCAGGTGCACAAACAGATGAACCTAGGGTGTGTGTTTTCTTACGTCTCTCATCTAACTACAGTTATAGCATCTGTCCACTTAGCACTTACATTTAGACCTACAACTACACATAAAGTAGAAGACTCTGTCCTTTCAGAGATCATTGTCTGAAACCATCCTAGCTTTGTAGGCGATGAGAACATCACTTTTTTTTTTGTGACACCACGCGAGAGAGGTTAATTTATTTTTGGGAGGGAGTCCCGGTGAGAGGCGCGAGTCCGATTCCGGGAATCTAACCCACACTGGCTGTGCGGCCACTAGCGTCGCAAGCCACTCGAGCGCTCGGTCTCGAATCTATAGGATGGAATTGGTTGCCCGCGTCTTCTACGTTCTGAAATACCATGGATGGTTGGTTTCACTGTTCCAACTCAGGCCCTGTTTAGTTTCATTTTATTTTGCCAAATTTTTCAAGATTCCCCGTCACATCGAATCTTTAGACGTATGCATAAAGCATTAAATATAGATAAAAATAAAACTAATTACACAGTTTAAATGAAATGGACAAGACGAATCTTTTAAGCCTAATTACCATAATTGGACACTAATTACCAAATAACAACGAAAGTGGCTACAGTGTCATTTTGCCAAATTTTTGGCAACTAAACGCTACCTCAATGAAATACGTTTGGATGGTGGTTTTCATTGTTCCAACTCGGTTCTAGTCATGCAAATATACGTTTGGATGGTTGTTTCCACTGTTCCAACTCGTTTTGATGGTTGTTTTCACTGTTACAACTCGGTTCTGGTCATGCAAATATACGGTGCCATCTGCATCGCCGGAGACACTTGATTCGAGCGTATCTCCTTGGCCAGGCTCCGTGGATGCTAGTATGCAGCCGCGTGAGGCATCGGGCCAGGCTTTTGGTGCTTTGCGTTACCTTGTAGCCATCTCGTCCCACCGCTCGTCAGGTTCACTCGTGGCAGCCTCGTCAGTCTCGGTAAGTGCGTGAGGCCCGGCGGCCGAAGCCATCGATCTCTGCATGAGCCATGAGGCCGGAGGCCTCCTCCCGGTGAGATCTATTTGTGCGTAATGCCCAGTTGTCGAAGAGCTATGCTGTAATCACCGGCCAAGCCGCCGATGAGATCTATCTGTGCGTCTGGCCCGGCGGTCGAACTGTCGAAGAGCCATGCTGTAATCGCCGGCCAGTATACGGGTAAATTTATCCACAACACAAGTTTTTGTCGGAGTCGGAGTAAACAAAAGTCCTGAAATCTTTACTTTTCACCAATTTTTCTGATATTTTTTGTTTGGCCAGAATTAGAATCGCATGTTTTTTTTCACTAACTAATGTGAAGGAAAAGTTTCTCTTGTGAGGTTAAAAACCCATATGTTTTTTTTATCCGACCATCAAAGAAGCCCTGAGGGTCTCACGCAGTCACGCTCAACGAGCACCGTGAGCGCGTGACAAACCCCTGCAAGATTTTATGTTAGAAAAAATACGTAAAGCAAATGGGCTCAAATAGATTCTCAGTAAATAGAGTTGATTTTAGCAGCGAAGCAGTCCGAAACAAATCATGTTAGCAACTTTTTTTTCGACACGCCTAGAGTCCAGACGTCTGAACGAACAGCGTGCGTCCGGACACCCGCGTACGCTGCTGCTCTGCCCCTGCTCGCGCGCCCGTCCACAACCCCTCTGTTCCCACACACATGCACGTTGCCCTAGTTTCCATCAGACGCACCCCCCCGGCACACCTGACACGCCCACCCCCATCCCCATCCGTTCGCCTCGCCCCCACAGGCGCACCCCCGGCCTGTCGTGCCCCCGACGTGGGCCCCAGAGCACCGCGTGCCATGTCAACCAGTTCGTCGCGCCCATTCCCCGACGCCCCCTGATTCTCCGAACAACATGAAACACGTGCAACATGAAACACTTGAGTGTAACATACGTCTCAAATAGGTGAAACATCTAAAACATACAGTTGCAACATATGTGTGAAAACATGTGCACCATCCAGATAGAGCGCTTGCAACTTGCAACATGAAAACACTTGCTTCAACAGAAGATTGAAACAAATGAAATATTTTAGAACATATTGTTGCAACATATGTGCGGAACATATACAACATTCAGATCAAACATATGCAACAATACGTCTGGGAACAGATAAAACATTTCGAACAAAACGCTGGCAACATGCCTCTAAAACACTTGTAACATATGCAAACATGTGCAACATCCCTCGATCTACTTTTGCAACATCTATATGATTCAACTGTAACATATCTCTGAAACGTCTGAAACATTTAAAATATACAATTGCAATATAGGGGGAGAGAGAGAGCCTGGTGTGGGGAGCGCCATGGCCGCCGGATCCCGTGGGCATTGGGGGCTCCCAGTGGGGGAGGACGCCGGTGTGGGGGGAGGGGCGCCGCCAGGGTAGGGGAGGAGGACGCCAGGGTGGGGGAAGGAGTCGACGGTATGGGTGAAGGAGCCGCCGGGGTGGGGGAGGAGGATGCCACGGCGTGGGAGGAGGACGCCAGGATGGGTGAGGGTGCCGCCACCAGCCAGGGAGGGAGCCTACGACACGCGCAACAGGAGGGGCGAGGGGCGCACGAGCCATGGGGGTGCGAGCGAGCGGATGGGGAGCAACGACATGGGATGGGGTGCGCGGCACGGCGTAGCCCTTGCGTCACGAGAGGGAGCAAGGCGGCGTGAGAATGAGCGGACGATGCGACGAGCGAATAAGGCCGTGGAAAGATGAGTGGAGGAGGACGTGCGAGCGTCGTAGCCAATCATTATGTGCCGCGCCCAGAAAACGCCTGATGATTGAGTCAAAGCATTACCGTTTTTTTAATATCATGTTAGCAACTCTAAGAGTCCTTTTATTGATAAAAATAAAAATTTTAGTTAAAAAACCTCCAACAACTTTTTCTAGTTAAATCTTTAAATATTGCTATTTACGGTCTTGATTTCTCGCTAGTCAAAGATAGAGAGCGTGACTGACCCTTTAAAGCGCGCATAAAATGTAAAAAAAATATTGAATGATGAAAAAAATATAGAAAACAATTTATATTCAAATGATTCTCCTAATTAAACTGTTGGAGTGTGAAAAGTTTAGACGATCCGCACCGCGTCCGCTATCCGCGTCCGCTACGCGCGGATAGCGGACGAAACTGCTGCAGCGGCGTCCACTATGTCGCCAGCTCATCCGGCATCCGAGCCTCCGTCCGCTATCTTTGGCGGAGTAGCGTGCGTCCGGTACGCTGCCCTGGCCCCACCACGCCCCACCATGGCCTCGATGCGCCGCCGAGGAAGCTCCGCCGCGGCCGCGCGAGGAAGCTCTGCCTCACCCTCGCCTCGCGCCCGGAGCCGGAGGAGGAGGTCGTCCCCGCGCCCCGCGCGCGGCTCGCCCGCCGCCGGAGGCCCGCCTCGCCATCGGCGCGCCGCCCTCGGAGCCGGAGGCCCGCTTCGCCCGCGCGCTGGTGCTGGAGGCCCGCCGGCGCGCCGCCCGCCGGAGGCAGATCCACCGCCCTCGGAGCTCCTCGGAGATGGACGCCGCGCCGGTGGAGGGAGCCGGGAAGGGAGAGGGAGAAGAAGGGGGCCGGTGGAGGGAGCCGGTGGGGAGGGAGCCGGTGGAGGGAGACGAGAGGGGAGAGGGAGAAGGGGGGCACCGCCGCGCGGGCGGACGCCTCCGTCGCGCCCGAGAGAGAGAGAGTGGGGAGGGAGGGCAGTGCGGTGGAATGGATAAAGGAGGAGAGGGGAAAAAGAAAAGAAAAGAAAAGAAAAGAAAAGAGAAAAAGGGGAAAAAAAAAGAAAAAAAAATCTGACAAGTGGGCCCTACAGTGGATAGAGGATGATATAGAGTATGGATGGGTGCGGGAGAAATTGATATAGAGGATGGAATCTCGATGACCAGGACAGAATATTCCTTTTAGAGGATGAATTTAGAGTACGACGAGTGCGGGTAGTCTTAACACCCTATTCACTTGTACTTATCAGTTAGCCATTTAATAATATTTTAGCATCAACCCGAATCAGGCAGAAACCATCCGGAACAGGTGTAAGAAAGAATTTCGGAGATACTGTAACCAATCAGGCAGAACCCGAATCAGGCAGAACCCGCGACTAGGCGCGCCCGAGCCGCGCCCTCGACTGGAACTGGAAGTGCAAAACTTTAAACCGACAGAGCCGCGGCAATGCGGGGTGGAGGCGTTTGAAAAGTTGTGGATCCGCTGTGGCGGGCGCCAAATTACCCAACGGCCTCGCGTGAATTCTCTCCCCAACCAGCTCCCCAGATCTACGGGACAAAAGGACAATCGAAAAAAAAAAAAATTCGCTTCAAGCGAAAGAGTGATTCCCTCCTCTCCCCCTGACCCCTCTCCGCACCGCGTGAGCCAAACCCTCCCAGCTCCCGCGCCCGCGATGGATGCCCCCGCCCCCGCCCCCGGGCCTTCCTTCTCCGGCGCCGAGTCCTCCGCGGCCGGCGCCCAGCCGTCCACGACCGGCGCCCAGCAGCCGCCGGTGGATCCGCAGGCGCACGTGCCCGTCCAGGGCGCCGGCGCTGGCAGCGGCAGCGGCGTCGCGCGAGGCTGCCGCCACCACGCGTACAGCCGCAAGCAGAAGTCGCTCGGCCTTCTCTGCTCCAAGTAAGGCCAGCAGCTCTCGCCTCTCACGCCCTCGGTTTCGCGCGGGACGCTCGCGGCCCTGCGGTGCTTTGACCTTTGGTTTCATTCATCCCTTCCTTCTTGAAGCTTCGTGGCGCTGTACGACCGGGACGACGTGGAGGTGATTGGGCTGGACGACGCGGCCAAGCGGCTCGGCGTCGAGCGCCGCCGGATCTACGACATCGTCAACGTTCTCGAGAGCGTCGGGGTGAGCAGTGATTTCGCGGTCTTGTGCTTTCGAACCGTGTGATGTGCTATCCTGCTTTAACAATTCCTGCGGGGTTGGGGGTCGGCTTGCAGATTCTTGTGCGGAGGGCCAAGAATCGGTATACATGGCTCGGATTCGGGGGAGTCCCTGCTGCGCTGAAAGAACTCAAGGTCTGGATTCGATCCCGCAGTTCTGAGTCCCATCCATCTTAGCTACCATTGCTAACCTCATTACCCACAAACTTCCCCCTTTTTTTCAATCGTGTTTGGTTTGATCAGGAGAGGGCGTTAAGGGAGATGTCCGGATCACCGGTGTTACTGCCAATGGAGGACTCCTCTACTGCCAACGTTAGTTTTCTTCAACTGGGTTTGCTTGACACTGGCCTTGTTACAAAATACCTGCTGTTGGTGTATCAAGTTTCTTTTGGGTTTTGTGATTGCACAGTTATCAGATGATGAGAATGATGAAAAATTGGGCGATGCTGATGAAGATGCTGAGAGTGAGAAGCTCAGTCAGTCTGTTGACAATACGTCTGATAAGCCTGACGCACCCAGCTGCCGCCTTAGATCTGGTATAGCGGCTTAGTTATGTTCTTGTTTTACCTGGAGCCTTCTATCTTTTATGTTGCGTGCTCACTTGAAGTTTTGGTGCTGTATTCTTAGATCATCGGAAGGAGAAGTCCCTTGGGCTCCTCACTCAGAATTTTGTCAAGCTCTTCCTCACTATGGAGGTGAGAGGACTGAATTCACCCTGAATGGTTCAGGTTATTTCCCTTTCACACTTAACTGTAATGGGGCTTGTATTTCGTGCAGGTTGAGACAATCTCACTTGACGAAGCTGCAAGGCTTCTCCTTGGAGAGGGACATGCAGAGAGCAACATGAGAAGTTAGTACATGCATTCCTTTTGTTTAATTTCATGCTTCTGCCAAATGTCTTTCATATCCAAATAGAATTCGCACTGATTCTAATAGACAAAGCAGCCAAAGTTCGTCGATTGTATGACATTGCCAATGTGCTGTCTTCTTTGAACCTCATTGAGAAGGTAGGTTCTCGACTGCATACCATTTCGAATGAATGCAATGATATTTCTGGCTGGTGGCTGCTGAAGTTTCTTGTGACGTTTGTTTGTTTCAGACGCAGCAAGCAGACACAAGAAAGCCTGCATTCCGGTGGCTAGGCCAGGCAAAGCGAAAGCAAGAGAACAATGTCATGGTTGCTCTATCTCCATCCAGGAAGGCAATGCCCAATAAGAGAGCATTTGGTACTGATCTTACAAACATTGACAATAAGCGAGGCAAGTTAGACTCGACTGCAGAGAACAAAGTCAAGCTCATGCAGGGTGCTGGCAACATAGTGAAGACTTTTGAGAGGCAGCTGGGGCAAGGGAAAAGGAGTGACTTTGTTTATGGGCCCTTCCACCCTGCTAGTGCAAATAAACAGGAAACTGATGATCAAACTGTTAAGCAGCAGGAAAGGAAGACCATTCAGGACTGGGAAAACCTTGCTGTGTCCTTCCGTCCACAATATCAGAATCAAGGTGAGCTTAACATTTCATTTGTATAATTGCAGCGTTGAAGAATTCTTTTTCAAAGAAACAAATTTGCATTACCAAAACACCTTTTGTCCTCTTTTAATTTCTTGCAATTAACTTGTCAAGCACTTCTGCTTGCAGCAGGTGTCTGATCTTGAATGGGAAAAGAAAAGAATCTGGAAAATACATGAGTAACTACGAATTGTTTGCTACTAAGACTTTAAAGGCTTGCTAGATACTTAAACAGTATATAAACGCATCAAGACTAAACAAGCAGATGTGTACTTACTACTTAACATGGTTTGTGTTACAATGTTTAAAATCCAATTTCCATGTCTAAAAATCATATGGCCATTAGTTTTTTTAAGGAAAACATAGATGATTGTATTTTTGACCTAAATTCCAAAATCTAAACTCGTAATGAAAGAAACATAATTTACATTTTTTACGCTATAGAAACCAGTAAAGATCCGATATTACATGTTATTACGATAGATTTTAATGGTCCAATTATGCGCAAAGTTTTGTATTTTTTGTCTATTTGATACCTTGTGCTCTTTCTGTTAAACTACTATGGAGAGCGGATTCTTTTGATAGGTGATTGGATTGAATTTACACCACTTTTTGTTGCTGCAGCCCTGACCGACCTTTTTGGTCATTATGTGGAAGCATGGAAATCATGGTACTTGGACCTTACCCGGGAAACGAGATCATGAAGCAGGATGTTGGCAGATCAGTTGTAACTTGTACGCCGATTCCAGTAGGTAGATCAACCAGTAGTTGGTGCTTGCTTAGGGAATCACCCTGTACAAGATGTAATAAAAACTCGAAGGCATTATTGTCTTTCGATTGTATTTACTCATATGCTAGAAATGAGGCCATTTTCTCATAATGAAAAAAGCAAGAAAATTGATCGTATTGTTGCTACTGGACAATATGTAGTCGGCACCAAAAGGTACTATTTCCTCGTTTCCAGCATCTGCTTCGTTGTATATTACACAGCGTAAGGAGTTGTTTGGTACGAGGAGCACCAAGTTTGAGCAGCAAGACAGCTGTAGGCTACAATCCGTTCAGCTGGTTGACTATTTTTGCATTACTGTAGCAGTTCTGAAAGTGAACTTTTGCTGAATGTCTGGTTTACTGTGACCTGGTTTAATGATCGTGCTATAGATATTTTAAAATGACTACTTGAGAGTAGTACTTGATTCACTATTTCTTTAGGATAGGAAAAAGGTCATAAGCTAGTCATTTACCTTGGTTGCTCTAACAAAAACAGAAGAAATCAATAACTTTTTTGACATTCTGGCATCTAGGCTGGGATAGCATCATATCAAGGAGCCAAGACATGCAGATGCCTAATCAAAAGTCATAGTTACACATACGGGTGAAAACAATACGAATATTTTCTAACCGTATTCGAGACCGAATACATTTAGAGAGGGCTTAAATCTGTCCGTATCCAAGTCTAGACATTCAACATAATAACATATTCGTATCCAAATACTCAAATCACATTTTTATGATGTCGATATCCAATCGTATCCTATCCGACATGGTTGACACTATCCGTATTCGAATCCGAATAGAAATATGAAAACAAATATAATATCAGTGATATTCATCCGTATCCGATCCATTTTCATCCCTAGTTACACAAAATCGACATACCATTAGCAGTATCCAAATGAACGTTGGCTGCCAGTTTTATCATTGAAGTGCAGCAAATCCACATGACAGAAGAGCATGAACATCAAACAGGGACGATCAAACTCATTCACCATCATACATATAGCAAGTCATCACCAAGCATTCATACGGTACTTTATAAGAGTAAGAGATGTCCTCCAATTTATAGACGGCACAACATATTGAATTGCCAGAAAAGGGTACAATCCCCAATAGCAACTAGTAGCAGAACCATCAACAGCCAATCAACATGCTTCACTTCGGCTCAGTGAAGAACTTGTTGATAGCAGGCATAATTTCAGGGGTCTTGTCATGCACAAAGCTTCTTAGGCCATGCATCGCGTAACGTCTCCCCTCCTCATGATTCTCAAGCACCCCAGCTGCCCTTCCTGCCTTGTTTACCCTGTAAAATTCAAGCCATTTAGATTTTCCTGTCAACAAGTCAGTATAAAATTCAGGAACCAGGATTGTGCACTTTGTTCCTTAACCAAAAATTAGTATGAAAGGTCATGCTTCCAAATAATTCATACAAGTGACAGTACAATAGTAACAATACCATCAAAGTACTTTGTTCTTTGCATGATACAAGTTTATACCATTCATGTCGATAGTGATACAAAATTAGTGTATATGTAAATTCAGGAACCAGGGTGCATGTGACTACGTAAGCACAAACACAGCTACAATTGTGTCTTCTGGTGTCGTCAAATAGTGGGCAATCAGACTCAGAAGATGTAAACAGCATCGTACATGCATGGTCAGTCCTCATGTTCTCTGTCAAAAGAAATAATTACCACCATACAGGTACACAAACTAATAACATGTCCTACAAAGAGCAAAAGGATATGCTTACCTTGTAGGTTATTTCATCGGACCGAACAACTCCTAGGAACGGTCTAGTAGTCGTTTTCAACCTTGCCCACCAAAAAGAACGATTTTTCCAACCGGGAAAACTACGAACACAGATTTCACCTGATGGATACTACAATACAACTCTGGTTCTGGCAAGTCAACGCCGAACCATGGGTTCAGCCTTTCAGACAAGCGACTACTGAACTTGAACTACATATAGACCACTACCACTTCAACTTGAAGAAAGCACCCAAACCGAGCAGATCTACCCGGCTCCAGCAGGAGCAGCACATCTCTTGCAAGAATCAAACAGGCAAAAGGAGTTAAGAGTACAGATCCGGACCTGACTTCCGGGTTGCCGGTGATGTTCCGGAAGAGCTGAAACCCGCAGATGCCGACGGCGACGCCCATCGCCGCGAACAGCGGGTACACCTGCGCGGCACCAAGGCACCACCATCAGAGAGAGAGGGAGAGAGTGTGTGTGCCGTGTGCGTGCGCGTGGAATCGAAGAGACTGAGGAAGAAGCTCACCTCGGGTCGGACCCAGCGGCTGGCCATCAGAGTCGGAGGCTCTTCGGACTGGGACGCGGCCGCGACGGCGACGGCGGAGAAGGATGGGGGAAAGCGGAGAGGCGACGGCGGAGGGGGAGTGGGCGGAGTGGGTGGAGCGGTTTTATCGGGGTGTGGTCGCTTGGAGCTTATCGTCCGAAATGACGGTTCTGCCCTCGCGTTTCTTTCACTTTTTGTTTTCTTTCGGGCGCCCACTGTTTGTAAGTACACAGGAATTATTTTTAAGGGGATTAGGATTATTATTATACGAAGGAACCACATGCCGTCAGCACCAATGAACGGATAGGCATTGCCAAGTGTTTAGTACGTGAATGTCTGCGTAATACAGTGCCAACCATTTAAGCTTCCGTACAAGAAAAAGCCTTACCCGCGTGAAGAGTGTGATTGTCAATCTAGGGGGGAAAAATCCTTTTTTGCCAGTTTCTTGAGGCTTTATTTTTTTGGTTAATATGGAAGATTAATAATTCATATAAAATAATAGACCTAACAACACGGTAATTACGCTACTGCAACATGAATTAAGAGCAAAGTGGCTGCTAAGATTCTCTATAGAGACAAAATACTGTAATGATTATAATCTATATGACTATATAGCTATATCGATATATTTATATCCATATCTATGTTTATATCTATATCTCTTATAATTAAAACCCACTATAAATTCTATCTTAAAATGTAGCCATTTGTATCATCTCTCACTAAACACCATGCCGTTTCCTATCTTTCAACCTCTTAATGCAAGTTATCCATATCATTCCTATTATGTGCAATTACTATTTTCTCTAAATAAGAAATATACAACACATCCATATATCGTTATTTGTTTTACCGTTCCGTCACCTTACAATTTGATCTAATTTTGTTAGTTTTTATTGGATTTTTTATTGTCTTGTCGAATTTTAATAAGAATTGATGTAAGAACATGTACGGTAGATCTTACTAATATATGTAATGCTCTTATTTTATTAAAAAAACCTGTAACAACATGTAGAATATTCTTTTAATAGTGTCGTAATCATCATACAATGTCATGGCGTCCTCTGTGCTTTGGTGTTCCCATTCTTTTACCCCTCCCACACAATCCGTGCTTGTTTGGTTAAAAACCCTTTGAAAAGTTACATAGCCAGATAACTCCATTTAACCATATTGGATTAGAATAGGATGTTTGAGAATGTTGCGTGGAGTACTTTCTCGAACCAGGTCCCAAAGTGCTCTAGAGTCTAGACCGCTTACCACGAAAATATGGAAAACAGTTGGCTGTGGGCACTTATGTCATTTGCAAACACCATGTCATTTGCGCCGAAAGCATATTCCAGTGCACTTGGCACCTGCACCAAAAGAGCCGTGTGCAAGCCTGCAGAGAGATAGGTATGGAGCAGCACGACAAAGGCGCGTCGAGAAAAATGTCTTGGTTTGGGAACAGCCATAAGTTCCTGTTTTATCAAAGGAAAATCTGCATCCAACGGCTATCTCTAAGCTTGAGGTCAACTTGCAAATCTTGCGTCACTCCGGCCCCAGCCCCACGGCAGCTTCCACGGAGAGCGACTTTATCTGCAAATGATGCGATGCTTATCGCCTGCTGCTCGGCATACCGCCTAAACTAACCTATCTATCTATCTATCTACCTACCTACCTATCTATCATCTTATAAAACGGAACCTTACAAGTGTTATCTAACACAATAACAAGACACGTTAGAATTCTAACAGTTGGATTAACTTGTAGGTTTACTGCATTCATTCTATGCGTCCAGATCTTTTGTGGCCTCGACGATCCTCCACATGAACTCTCCCGTCCCCTAATTCTGAATGGGAACACAAAGCCCAAAGATCGTCCATTTCATCTTCCTCCGACCATCTAGCTTTTCATCGACAGTGTTTTGATCACCTGTTGACTATTTCTTAGTAGCGATATGTGGTTGCATGCATACCTGATTCTAGCTGTACATCATCCTGCTATTCTAATCTATTTTATTTGACTGCATAATCAATAGAATAACACTAGAGTCAGCAAGCTATTTTGTTTGCAATCGCATAGAGCTTTGGAATAATTGATACATGGACTTTTATATAGGTCCCCTGAACTCTACATAGGCAATCGTGAGTTCAGAGCTATACCTTCTAAGATGTCTTAGGAAACTGAAAATAGCTAGTGGGGGAATCACTATTTTATTGGGCCTGTTCAGCTACGCTTATGTGCAGCACTGCAGCGAAGAGGGAGTAACATGTTCTTGTATACAGTAGCGGACCTAGGAAGACGACGGAGCCCGGGGAAGACAACTGTGATGCACTAGCACCCGGCTTCCAGCCCCATAGACCATGCTCACCTAATGGACAATCTACTAGGCCCTAAGGGATTATCAGGAGGGCAGCCCGGGCAAGGGCCCAGGGTCCGCCCATGCTTGTATATATCATTTTGTTGCCAAACTTTGTGGGCATGAAAGCCCAATAGTTTTGACCAAGACTATTAATGTGAAATATTGTTTGCCCTGTTTTGCTACAGATTTCACTGCGTTTGAAGCATAGCCTTTTCATGAAAGTATGAAAAAAAGGAGAAAATTATTTGTATGGCCTGTGAAACTCAGCTATTCCTTGTATGACCCTGAAAATTTCGAAATTCCTTGTATGACCTTGTGTTCCATTTTCAATGCCCCATATGACACTACCGTCCATCCTGTTAGATTTCTCAGTTAAAAAGTGGGTCCCTCTTATCATATTGTGTTGGAGGAGACAGAAATACCCCTAGCCTCCTCTCCCTTCTGAACGACCAAGCAAGTTTCGTAAAAGGAAAAAAAGACCGACTCGTTTCTCCCTCGTCTCCCTTCCCCAGCGGAACCCTAGATCGAGAGGCAAGGGCGTGCGCAGACGCGGCAGGGGGCCAAGCTGGTGGCGTGGACTCAGGGGGCTAGGCCGACGGCGCACCGTGGGGCGCTGCCTGGTGCGTGTCGAGGGGGCAGCCAAGGGCGCGGCGAGGGGCCAGGCCAAGGGCGCGGGCGCTGCAAGGGGCAAAGGGCCACGGCCAGTGGCACCGCCTCCTGCAGGGGGCGCGACCAAGCCCGCGGCAAGCAGCCAGGGTGGGGCACGACGCCCTACTCCTGATGGCTGGGGACGAGGCGGAAGCTGAGGTCGAGGCACGGCCCCTCCAGGCCGAGGGCACGGTACCGATAGAGCTGAAAACACAGCATGGAGCACGCATTGACTCGAATGATCGGTGAGTTCCCCATGCTTGTGCCCCAGTTCAGTAAGATTAGTATAGCAGGAAAATGTATGACAACAGCGTATCTGAAACTAGTTCCTTGTTCATGTATAGGTTGGATCCAAATACAACTTTCTGTCTCAAAATTAAGTTGCTTGGTAACTCAAAAAAAGCAAGAAAAGATGTCAGATGCTTTAACTTTGAGAAGGTTCTTGATTCAAACTTGACAAATTATATGGATTTAGTTGAATCAATTGTTCAACAGTACCCTCCTGGCTATTTAGAAGTTGCACATGTCTAGTATTATGATGATGCTTTGAAAACCTTCCCAGAAGTGAAATATGACCAAGATTTATGTCTATGTTTGACAAACACCATAAGACAAAGGTTGTGCATATGTTCATTGCATATTGTGACCCCTCTGAGATGTATGAACCTATCACTGAGTGGAATTTTGATGAGGAAGAGCAACTTAATATGAACACAGAAGAAACGAAAGATGATTCTTACCTTCGTAACCCAACACCAGAGAATGAATTTGTAGGTGTGCATGAAGAGAGTATGTATCTACAGATTGTTCCTACAGACAATGTGGGAAAGCATGTGGATGGTGATGGTGATGGAGGAGGGGAAGGTGATGGGGGAGGTAATGAAGATGGTGATGGTGATGGTCATGAAGTGGTGATGGTGATGGTGAGGACGATGATGGTGAGGATGGTGATGGGAGTGAGGATATGGAAGTTGATGAGGAGGTGGCTGGTTATGGGAAAGATCACACACCTAATGTCGATTATGATAAAAATGACCCTCCAATGATAGTAGGCACCATGTATCCCAATATGAAAGAGTTCAAGGTGGCCCTTTCTCAGCATGCAATCAAACATGAATTCGAATTCAATATTGAGAAGAGTGCACCATCTAGATACCAGGTCTATTGCTCAAGGAAAGACAAAGACAATTGTCCATGGAGGTTACATGTATCTACAATGCAGGATATGCACACTGTTATGGTAATTATCTAACCTTGTTCATTTATCTAAACTTGTGCATTGTTTTTCATTGCCTCTTTTTAAGCTTGTTTTGTCTTGTGTAGGTTAAAAAGAACCCTGTTGCTCATCAATGCTCTAGTAGTAGACGGTCAAAAACGGTAAAGAATGCAACCAAGTTTTGGATATGTGAAAAGGTGAAAGATTGGCTGATTGAAGATGCAACCCTTGGAGCAAAAGAATTGACGCAGAAGATTAAAGAATATCACAAGGTGAGCATCCCGCACAAGAGAGTATGGGGTGGTGGCAAATTAGCATTGAAGGAACTATATGGTGATTGGGATAGTAGCTTTGATAATTTGTTTAGATTTAAGTCACAAGTTGAGATATCTTGCCCTGGTAGCATAATAGAGATAGATCATTATGAAATAGATGGCATAATCAGGTTCAGAAGATTTTTCTTTGCTATGAAACCTTGCATATATGGCTTCCTTAGTGATTGCAGGCCTTACTTAGCAATTGACAGCATATTCTTGACTGGGAAATTCAAAGGGCAGTTGGCTAGTGCTACCGCTGTTGATGAGTATAAATGGATGTATCCAGTTTGTGTTGGGGTGTTTGATTATGAAACAAGTGACAATTGGGTTTGGTTTATGCAAATGCTTAAGAAGGCCATTGGATCACCACGAGGGTTAGCAATATGCATAGATGTTGGGCAGGCAGTGATGTCAGGGGTAGCTGAGGTGTTTCCAGAGGCAGAACATAGGGAATGCATGTTTCACTTGGTGATGAATTTCAAGAAAAGGCATCATGGTAAGGTTTTTTTATGACCACCTCTAGCCAACAGCGTACTCATGGAACCAATATTTGTTTGACAAACATTGGATTGCAATGGAGATAGCTAAGCCAGCAGCAACTGCATATCTTAGGAAGTCTCACAAGAAATTGTGGAGCAGGAGTCAATTTTCAATCATTTGCAAAGGGGACTACGTAACAAACAATTTGGTAGAATCCTTTAATAATTGGGTTAAAGAACACAAGTCAATGAATTTGGATGACTTCATAGACAAGATTAGGTAAATGATTATGAAAAAGTGGAACCAAAGGAGGAAGATATCAAGACAGCTTGGTGGGTTCATTCTACCCCACATAATCAAGATGTTGAATGAGAAGAGTAGATAGCTAAACTTGGAGGTTGAGGAATGCTCAAAAGATGTTGGTGAAATTACTGCATTAGGAGGGAGTGGATTTAGATTTGTGGTAAACTTAAATGATAGGACATGTTCTTGTAGACAATGGCAAGTATCTGGCATTCCTTGCAAACATGCTATAGCATTCATCACAGCCAAAACCAATTCATCTCTAGAGAGTTACGTGGACTTGTATTACTCCGTTTGGAAGTTCAGAATAGCATATGAGCAACTAATCCCTGCAATGCCTGACAAGTCCCAATGTCCTAAAGCAACACATGGATTTTTTATGCACCCACCATTACTAACAACTGTTGCTGGTTGGCCCCGAGTCGAGAGGTTAAAGGGCAATGCTGCAAAGAAAGGTATTAAACGCCAACATAAATGTCCTATTTGCCTAGACTATGACCATCATTGGCACAATTGCAAGAAGGGTAAACCATAGGATATAGAAGCTATGAAGCTAATAAGGTAATAAAAAGAGGGTTAAGCAATGCTCTCTTTTTCCTGTATTATGCAAGTTAATGCAACTGATAATTTTTTCCTTACTGCTTATGTAGAGGAGAACCCAAAAAAGAACCAGTAAAGCCAAATCGGCTCAGTCATCCATTATCCCTATTGAGCATGAAGCAACACAAGCATCTATGTCTTTTCCACCAAGTTTAGCAAGCTATAAACTTATGATGATGGTTAAATAACTGTTTCAGTCCTAATAGATTGCTATTTTGTTGCTGCAGCCAAAAATTGGAACCTGCAAATAAGTAAAAGGGGAAAAAAACCTAATGCTACTTCTCAGGCATCGAAAAGGTCACTACCTGTACTTTTCAAATTTATATAATGACACATGAAAACTTGTTTGATTTCTAAGTTTCTTATTTTTTTCTCATAGTCAAAGTCAGGAAACTACAAGTAAGAAGAAGGGAAACCGTGATAGGTCTGGTTCTGGACATTCAAGAAGGTAATACTTTAATTCTAAAATATATACTATGATACATGAAATATATAGGAAATTCTAAGTTGCTTGCTTTTTCCTACAGTCCAACCTTAGAAACCACAAGTACTAATCAGAGAAAACATGCTAACTCAGATTCTGGAACATCAAAAAGGTAATTATCTCCATTCCTATATGTATAGCTGCTGTCAATTCCCTACTGTCCAGCATTGCTGTTGTTTTAGTCCCATGAGTTTCATCCAAAAATTATTGTTCTTTGAGATATATAGGTGCAGATCAAGAAGTGGCTCCAATCAGCCGGAGCCAGTCTCCACTAAAATCCCTTTGGCCGGTGAGCAAACAGCTGTACCTATGAAGAAAAATGGTAAAGGAAAAAATAAATAAATTGCTAAAAAGATTCCAATCTATCCTATGGCACCATTAGATAGCCCTGCCATGAGCACCAGAAGCACGAAAACCGATCCAACAAGCCCTGCCATGGGTACTAGAAGTAAAAGGAGATTCAGCTTGTGATTCTTGCCAAAAACTTATGATATGTATGCACGTCGACTTGATGTAATGTTTGAACATATATGTACGCGAACATTAAGAGTGTAGGTAGCTATGGACCATTTGTATTTGCTACATGAAGTGAACTGTTTGGACCAGTTTGGACTCTCCCTGATTCGGACTGTGAAAATCAGAAGTTCTAACATGGGGTCAGAAGTTCTGAGTTTCACGCAAAACCAGGACTCCCATGCGAAGGTCAAAAGTTCTATTAGAGGGTCAGAAGTTCTGGTTTCTGCACAAAGCCAAAACTGCTATACGAAAGTTAGAAGTTCTAGTAGGGGGTTAGAAGTTCTGATCTTCGCACAATAGACAATTTTGGTTGTCATCAAGTAGATAAGAGATAATATGGATGAATTACAAAGCTTAGATAATTCATATTATCATAACAAAATTATTTCCAAATTATAATATAATGTGGATGAATTTTAATGTCAAAACAAACCATATAAATACTCAGTGTCATAGAGGTAATATTGTAAACATCAGATGAAGCAGGGCCATACAAGTAATCAGCGCATTTTTCTGCAACAGGGGTATTATGGACAATACGCATGGCACTTAATGGTGTTAGGGTCCAAAACTGACGGTAGTGTCATATGGGTCATTAAAATTCGAAGACAGGGCCATACAAGGAATTTCGAAGTTTGCAGGGCCATAAAAGGAATAATGAGTTTCACAGGGCCATATAGATAATTTTCTCAAAAAAAGATCATGGTGCTACTGGTCCAAAGGCTACAACAATCTGCTTTATTGATTCATTAATTTGATGTTTGGTTGTGTGTCTACAATAAGGGCGACACAATGTTATTTATGGCAGAGAAATAAATAATATTGGTCATATATTAACATAGTGTTTATTAGATTTTGGGACCTATACTATATTTGTTTCTGAATCTTGCTGCAACCTTTTACAAATTGTTTATGTTTTTCTAGTAATCTCTGTATTGAGCCTTTTCTGTGAATTTTTAGATAAATCATAATGCAATAAGCATGGCTAAGCATACTAAGCATTTTCAAACTTTACTTAACATTTTTAAAGTTTTCTCATTAAGCATGGCTAAGCATACTAAGCATTTTTCAAATAAAAACAGTAACAAGGATAATATCGAAGTATTAAGGATGGTAATGCAGTAATTAGGTTATCACTCAAATCCTATCACCTAATGCAATAAAGCATTAACATAAGTGAAGTAAAGCTTTTCAAAACGCAAGGGTTAAATGTAACCGGGGCTTGCCTTGGTTGACGGGAAGTTCAGGTCTTGGGTCAGTACCACAAATATCAAATCCCACCTCCACGGACGTCGGCTCTTCTTCGGGGACGGATTCAACTTCGACAATCTCCTCGTTCACGGGGACTACATGCGATGATAAGGTATGCTCAAGATGATGAAGTAATAAACATGATGCTTGATGGATGTATAACAAGGTTAATAACTTGAGTACAACTTTCCTTCGCGGTACAATGCAAAGCAATCGATTCTAACCTAACCCTAACTTAGGATTTGCTTAGGTTAATTACTTCATTAAAGACTTTCGTTTATCACATGAAATCATACCCATTAAGTCTTAACAATAAGATTACTAGAGCTCAAATAATCAACTAAGGGTGCTAAAAGTCATGACCCAAAGTCAACAATCAATCACAAAGTCAAACAACCCTAATCATTAAGCCCTAATTACATGATTAACTAATTAATTAATAAAGCATAAATTAAGAATAAAATCAAAGTTATCCAATTAAGCTTAAATTTTTATTTTAGGAAGCTTACATCCTAACTAAGTGGCAAAACAATTTTCATAATTTTTGGACAATTAATTAATCCTAGAAAAATTATGAAAAAGCCATTTATTAATTAATGGAGCTAATTAACTAACTTACTAAAATTAACTAAAATTGACATTTCATATTTTTCATAAGTAGTACACAGTACAGAGAGGTTACATAATAATTTTGACCATTTTTGAAATTCTAAATAATTCACAACAAAATAAACAAAACTTGTTACTATTCACATTTTTAGAAAAAAGAAAAAACGAAAATAGTCAACCCGGGCCGGCTCCCCGCTTTCCTCCTCGCTCGGCCCAACTCGGACGCGTGTGCGTGGTCCACGCGCACCCGCGCTCTTCTCTCTCTCCCTCGGCCTGCCTCTCTCCGCCTGGCCCAGCAAGGCCAGGCCGGCCCACTCGTGCTCGGGCTCTCTCCCTCTCCCTTCCGGTGCTCGGCCAGACACCGCGGTGGCCACCGACGGCCAGCCTGCCAGCGGCAAGACCCTAGCGAGGTGGAGCCGCACCAACAACACCACACGGACCCCACGAACACTATTACAAAGTCAAACGGATACAATAAGGCTCGGAGGGGCTTGACCGCGGCCATGGCGGACACTGTGGCGACCCGCCCGACGGCACGGAGACGAAAACGTGCCTCTGACGAGGTAGCGACTAAAACAAAGTGAGCTTCACGCTTAGGAGCTCACTGCGAACGCTATGGTGAACTTGGTGAAGGCGGAGGTGGTCTGGAGTGACCGGTCCACGATGAGGCAACCGCGGCGGCGCTGTTGCCGGCCGTGGAGAAGACCAGGACGTGCGGGCAAGCTAGGACGGGCGAGGTACCACAAAGGGTTCCAGGGGCTGCGTACGAGGCTTGCGGAGCTGTGGGCGAGAGCAATCAAGCTGAGAAGTAGTGGCGATGGTTAAATGCGGTGGTGTGCGGTGGTGACTGGCTGTGGTGAGGAAACAGAGGAGGAAGGAAAAACGAAGACGACGACAAGATGTTAATATAGACGAGGCAAATCAACGAGAAGGCGACACGTGAGGACGGCTCGCCATGCTGAAGCAGCTGCTGGCGGTCGCGGGTATGCCTGGAAGCCGGCCGAAGGCCGCCGGCGTCGGGCAGGAGGTGGTGCCCTGCGGTTGGAATTGATTTCAACTAAATTACGAAAATGCCACTGGTGAATTTTTACAAGTTACTCTCAATTTTTCTTTAAAAGTTGAAAATCTGTAGATACAAAAGTTGCTCAATTTTTAAAGTTCTACAACTTTCTCAATATAAACATTTTCAAAATCGGCCTAGATTTTGAAATTAAAAGGGGATATTTTCTAGAAATTTGCAAATTCAAAATTACTTTAAATTTTATATTGAAACTTAAAAAACTCAAAATACCAAAGTTGTACATCTAGACAAGACCTACAACTTTGCTATTCAAAACATTTTCAAATTATGCCTCCATTTTGAAATTGGATTGGGGAGATGAAAAGGGGTCAAATTTGAGATTTGAATCTTTTCAAAATTACTCAAAATTTTACACTGAAACTTTGAAAACTCAAAACACTAAACTTGTAGCCCATGAAAAGATCTACAAACTTAGTTTTAAACTTTTTCCCAAATTTTGCTTAGATTTTGAATTATTCAAAAAGGGGAAAATCAGGGTTTTGCATTTTAGAGTTTTTGGAAGAATTTCAAATTGAAACTTGATGTTCTATTAATTGGTGATTATTTAGTGATCACACCATCACCCAAGGGCATCATTGAGTCAAGCATCACATGTTTGACCAAATGCCACTCTTGGTTGACCAGGATGACTTTGGAAAATCTTTTAATAATTCCTCAAATTTGAATTCGAATCGGAAAACTTGCAACAAGTTTTGGATTCCAAATTCAAACTCAAACTTGAAGCTTTATTTTATGAGTTGGACTTGAGCTCATATCCTACAAGTGACACTAGTGTACAACACAATCGTACACCTCAACTTACATAGGGCACAAACTAAGTATTTGCGGTGACATTCGAAATTAGAGTTTTCGGATTCGAGTCACACACCACAGAAACACAATCAACCTGGGAAACGTAAACTTATATGAGTTGGTGCACAACATGGTTAACTTAATCATGAATGTTTTGTAGTGCATATGATGACATGGCACGTTTTTAGTTTCTATAACACCAAGGGTGTTACAAAAAGCCAACCTCTATATTTGCTCGCGTATAGCTTCATAGTTCACCCGCATGTTGTCGCCCTCCCAGTGACCTTCTAGCACAATAGCACCGTTGTTCTTCCTTTGCTCGCCTGCAGTGTGCTCCACTACACCACTGGTTACACTACCACTCATGCATGCAGATTGTGAGCTCATCTGGCCGCCATGAACTGGGAACGCTGCCCCCACATAAGTAGACTGCTAACACGGCCCTGGACTCCAGAAATATGATTGAGAAAATTATTTCCTTGGCCCTAAAAAAGTGCCTCTTAGTTTCTTGGCCTTTTTTTGGTCGAAATTAGCTATTTGGCCCAGATTCGAGTTTTGCTTGGTTTTATGGCCCTTCCGTCTAGTCCATCAATCTCTACCGTGAGCCACCACATGGAACGCACGCAAAAAGACAAAAATAGCCTTACCCCTTGGAGCGGGGGTCGACTCCTTTCCCCTTTGCCGTACCCATTCGAGCCCGTCGTGACTTCAGGCAGGGCACGATTACTGGCGTGCCGCGTCGGGCACCCAAACCCTAGCCACCGGCGATGGAGAAGGCCGGCTTCGACGACATCCCACCGAGAGATCCACCTGCGCCAGCGCCGGATCCACCACCATCGCAGAGCAGGGCGGCCCAACTGGTGTCGGGGTTGGCCACTGTTGACATTTCTTAGCATCACTTGAGTTAAGTTGTCATCCCTAACATGATACTAGAAATATGGTTATACTTATAATCATGACACTTACATAAAATATAGAATAAAGGTTATCCGCAAGCGCACAGATAAAATACATCTGTTATATCATTTCACCCAGGAATGTTTCAGGTATCGTTATTTATACTTTACTACTGGAAGCTTAACAAGGTTTAAAATGAAGGAATGATATGACTAGAAAGAATATCAAATATACATACTCATGATAAAGATCAAATAACCACTCTTATCTTTACAGGGGTAAAACAATAGATAAATGATAGATATAAAATAAGATAACAATGGGTATTCCAGAATGAGAGAGAGACTCATAAATCAATAGAGCTAATCAAGAGATAAGTTAAGAGGTAAGAATCCTAAGTTATTTTATATTTACCAAGTCTTTTGTTCACTCTAGTATATACACTATCATTTATAGCATAATCAATCCTTCATCTATGCATAAGGAACATTACTAAGAAATATTAAGAACAGTGCAATCCTTTCCTTGTAACCAGGTTCTACTTGGCCTATATTCGGGGAGTGGGCTACATAGGACTCAACAGGAATATCACACCCGCGATCTACCACTTGATGTCCTGGAATATAGGGTGTATTCGCAGGTAAATTTAATATAAGCACCACACCTACATCATATCTACCACCTAATCCAATCCGGAATTGAACTAAGTGCTTTGCGAATATATGCATAAAATCATTACTAATCATGACTATATCAAATATACAACTAGAATAAACTAAGAACAAAATAAATAGAAACATAATGATATTATTGAAGTAGCATAAAGTCAAATAACAAGATTACAATATAATTACCAAATCTCCCGACGGCGATCCAGAATACTGAGCAACGGCCAACTCTTCTTATATCTAGCTAGATCTAAACTCTAAACTTGAAGTAGAGCTCTAATCTCTCTCTGGAAACCCTAATTCTAATATTGTCTTGACCTTATGATGATGGATGCCTCAGGGGGGTTTGGGTCTTGTTATATAGTTCGGTAGGATGAACCACAGCCCTCGGATCAAACCGACTTGAATCAAGGGTCAAAATATAATGTAGAGGTCGGTTGGATTGCGTCACGCGAAGGGGAAGGCGGTTGGCCTCTGGACCAGGCCGGCCGGCCTAAGGGAGGGGCCAGGCGGCCTCCTCTAGTGGACTCTCGGTCTCCGCCTCGGTGCCGTGCCTTCTCGTGCCTTCTAAAGTCTTCTGGTGTGTCCTTTCGTCACGATCAAGTTTCATGGTGTTTCGTCAATTTAATCCTTGTTTTCTTTCTCTCTAAATAGTCCCTGTAGAAAATAGTAATTCACCAAAACTCATGAAAATTATCAGTAATAACCTCCTATGTTTCTATTGGTGATCATTTTCTTGTACAAAGTTGACGGTTTGTGATAGGTGATAACTACTGTCAACAGCCGCCGCCCGTGCGAGGCAAGGCGCCAAGGGGCTGGCCGCCGACCGCGCGAGCCAGGGAGCCACAAGCTCGATAGCCGGCCACGCTATCCAGGGCTCCGCAGGGCTGGCAGCCGGCCGCGCCAGCCAAGGCGCCTCGGGCCTGGCAGCCCAGCCTCGCCAGCAAGGGCGCAGTGGCCCTAGGAGAGCAGGGCGACGTGAGCCTGGGAGAGCAGGGTGCCGAGACCGATGGCACTATGAGTGAGGGCGCCAAGCAGGGCCTCGCCACCTGCCGTGCTTCATAGACTTCTGAGGCAGCTGCTGTTGAGGCTTCGAAGGGGAACGACTTCCTCGGAGGGTGAGTGTACCATCATCATTTTAATTTGCATCACTTACAAATTTGAATGGTTGTGAACATAGAGCTTTCCTTGTGTTAACAGGTTTGATTCTAGTGTGAAGTTGGAAAACAAATTGTTGGGCAACAGTAAGACTCGTAGGTAGGATGTTAAATGTTTTAGCTTTGAGATGGTTTTGGATTCAAATAGAACAAATTTCAGTGATTTCGTAGAATTAGTGGTAGAGAAATATCCTCTAGGCTATATGGAAGTAGCTCATGTTCAGTACTATGATGAAGCTCTAAAAACCTTCCCTGAAACAAAAACCGACCAAGATTTTATGTGTATGTTTAGCAAGCACTGCAAGAGCAAGGTTATCATCATGTTCATTGTATATCGAGGCCCTTTTGATCCATATGAGCCAGTTACAAAGTGGGATTTCAATGTTGATAGCCAACCCAAAAACAACATAGAGGTTGATGAGGATGATTACCTTAGCAATCCTGCACCACAAAATGAACATAAAGGTTGGAAGTGGAAGAATGTTCAGAAGATGTTGCTGAAGTGACCGCAATGGGAGGTAGTGGATTTCAGTTTGTGGTCAACCTACAAGAGAGGACTTGCACCTGTAGGAAATGGCAGGTTTCGGGCATACCTTGAAAGCATGCATTAGCATTCATCACCTCGCTTAGTGATGAACCAATTGAGAAGTATGTTGACTTGTATTACTCAGTTGAGAAATTTAGAGTTGCATATAGTCAGCTTATTCCTGCTATGCTTGACAAGTGACAACGGCCTAAATCCACCAATGGATTTTTCATGCATCCACCCTTATTGACAATAGTAGCGAGTAGACTTAAAACTGAAAGGCATAAAGGCAATGGTGACAAGAAAAAAAAGGAAAGGGCAACACAAGTGCCCTATTTGTGAGGGCTATGGACATCATTGGCATAACTGCAAGAAGGGCAAACCAGAAGACATTGAAGCTATGAAAGCGATCAGGTCATAATGTGTTTACTTTTACTATCATTTCTATTTTCCTTCCTGCAAAACATAGTAATGACATGTATTGTACTTGTAGGGGACCACCAAAGAAGAGGGCCAAATCTGCTCAAAGTTATATTGTTCCTTTGGAAGAGGATGCACCGTCTGCATCTATGTCTTTTCCACTAAGGTTTGCAAATTATTACTTCCTCTAGATGTTATTTCAAACTTGTCATCAACACTAATTATTGACTTTGCCCCTCAAGTCAAAACTTGGAAACAATCAAGTAGCAAGAAAAAGAAAAAGCGATGATTGTACTCCTGAAGCATCTAGAAGGTAATTGACACTAGTGTTGAAATTTTGTGTTAGTATTAATGGTAGTTTGGTAACGAAACTAAATAGATGGTCTCTATCATAATAGCCAAAGCTTGGAGATTTCAAGTAAGACTAAGGGAAAACTAAATAAATCTAGCTCTGGACTATCAAAAAGGTATTTTTCCTACGTCTGAATTTTTTTCCATTCGACTATTTTATATTGAACTACCATCATTTGCTGTTGAAAATAAATGTTTGTAGGTCAAGAAGTGGCTCAAATCAGCTGGAAGCACTTTCCATCGAGCATCCCTCACACATAGAACCACCTGTCAAAGCCAAGGGTAACAAGAAGGTGAATCCCACAAAGAAGAAGCAAGTGCTAGGCAGTAAGAATGTTACAACTACAAATATGCCACTTGACAGCTCCTCCACGGGTACTAGAAGCAAAAAAATACAACCACCTAGCCCTACAATGAGCACAAGAAGTAAAAGAAGGTTTAGTCTTTGATTTTAGATATGCTTGTTCTCATATTTGATGTTAGTGAGCTTGAACATGTTATGTATGAAGGCTTATTTGTGAACTTGAACATCTTCTGTATGATGTTGCATGTGAACTTGAACGTCTCCTGCATTTGTTAACTTATTATTGCATATGTGTTGACAACCAAAATTGTTCATTTTGTGAAGTTGTCAAAATGCGAAATGGACTCCAACATTGCGTTCCTCTTGTCGAGATGGTAAAAAAACATATATGGAACGTCTAATTCGAAGTCCGGATGAAGGAGTAAATTGTCCTTTGGCTCTGTGCGGAAATCAGAATTTCTGACCCCTACCAGAACTTCTGAGTTTCGCATAGGAGTTCTGGCTTTGTGCAGAAATCAAAACTTCTGACCCCATGCTAGAACTTCTGAGTTTCGCGCAAGGTCAAAAAATTATTGTAGATCATTTTGTGAAATTATTGATACTAAGCAATCTGAAAAACCCGTACAGTGCATCTGTAGACTGCTGATCTTTTTCATTCGGCGTCAGGGGCAAAATACTCTTTTCACGTGTAACTTAACCCCGTTACCTCCACAAACTGACGGAAAGGCCAAGAAACCAAACAAAACTTGAATTTAGGCCAAATAAGCAAGTTCGGCCAAAAAAAGGAGGGGCCAAAAAACTTAGAGGCACTTCTGTAAGGGCCAAGGAAATAATTCTCTCAATATGATTTGGTATGGGACTGTGAGTAATAGTCCATTTGCTTTCTTCATTTTTTGTGGGGAAAGGAAGGAGCATCCTATGCTGCAACGAATTCAACAATAATGTTAAAAGAAGATAAGAGCAATCAAACTAACACTTTTAGAGGCGCACTAAATCTATTCAATGGAATGCCCCAATATGCATGGTTCCTTCTCTCAAAACTCAAAAGGTTTAGCTTTATATATCCCACCGCCTCTTCTAACACTAGAAAAAAACACTTTCTGCAAAATTGTTGGTCTTTGTCCCACGATCCTAGCGACATGCAAAACTTTTGATCTTTGTCTTTCACAGTAGTTGTTCTATTTTGTTTGTATCCAATTCCGTTCCTATTAATATAGGAAGCCTATGGGTACTTTATAAACCATATTTCGTTTGTATCCAGTGTCATATTACTAAACAAATACTTTGAATCAGTGTGTTGTATGCTTCATTACTCATTAGACAGATTTGACAATTGCTTGCAGCTCACTTGACATGCCATTGGAGCTGCCCTTGTATCCAGTGTCAGGAACCCTGTCCCTGTCCGGCAAGGTGAAACTGAAGGCAAGATGGTGGGAAAGAAAACCAAGGAGAAGGTTGAAGAAAATACAAGCTCTCATCATGGGCCGAGCGAAAGGGAGAAGCCCAAGAGAAGAAGGAAGCCAAATGTCACACTCCAATTAAAGGACAATATAGAGTGCATACATCTTATGTGCGCCCCAGGAGTAGTCACACACATAAGCCGACAAATTAACAGAAGTATCATCACTGAGTACATACATAACGTTATTACATCACGTAGTTCTTACATAACCAGCGGAAAAGTAAATAGCAACTCTCAGGCGTAGTGTCTGATCCACAGGGAAGGACGATTGGTTGACCCAAACCTAGAAATCTTCCGGGAAGTCCTCGTAGAAACTGTCATCTGTTACCCATCCGAGATTTTTATCCAAAAACAATATAGCAACAAGTGTGAGTACATTCGTACTCCGCAAGTATAGTATGAGGATTCATGAGGCTCAAAAAGGATAGACACGGTTGACTGCAGTTAGCACTTTTAGTAGTTCATCATCCCATTATTAATCATTATTAAGTTATGCTCAAGCTCCCATTTATCCCACATGATCCACTACTAGAATTAAGAAGAAAAAGCATCAGTGTGATCTCATTATCATCATCATAGTTCATCCACATATCAAGTAACCATTTATTCTGTGAGTTTTCCGGGCCGCTCGTGACCATGAGCACGACTGTTATAACAGTTTTAACACTCTGCAGAGGTTGTGCATCTTTACCCGTGAGTCGTGTTACCCATATGCCCGGGGCCCGTCGACCCCCTAACACTTCCAAGGTGAGCAGGCAGGGTACACTATGAAGCCTTCCATAGGCCTCTCCTAACAAGTTAGGGCCGCGAGGTTTCCTCGGCAGGCAGATATAGAGAACCCTCCCCCTTTCGATGGCACAATTCCCGCAGGCTATACACATCTGAACAGAGGCAGTTTTATACCCAACGTGGCAAGCCCCTCTTGCGCCCTTTCGGGTAACCTCTAACAAGTTAGAAAAGATCCTACTACTGAGCTAAAGTCAGAGCCATTTAACTCCCACGGTTGCACTGTAAGTCCCAGCTTTTGCCCTACAGATAAGTCCTTACGAAGAGTTTAGGGCAACATGATCAACATCATTTGCACCATCACCCTATAGCTCCACCATTATCATCATGTTTATCCGTTGATTCCATTAGTCATAGTGTAGATCATGTTTAATTAGAGCACTAGCATTCTACCCATATGCAAATAATTCCTATAGGAATCAAGGTACAGGTCATCAATTTGCTAGGAAGTCCTTATAGTCGAGCAATATTAGACACATGCATAATGAGTATGTTATATAATGAATAGGACAACAAGGAAGGCCCATGCTATACTTGCCTTGGTTCACGAACTGCTGCTGGTCCTGCTGCTCCTCGTACGCGTCCGGATTCCCGACGTACTCCTCACCGTCTGAACTCGAACGACACGAAGTACAACACGCAATTCGGAGCAGACATACAAGCAAAACATAACTACGATTAGAACAGTATACCAACAATAAATAAATCTAAATAAAATGTTTGCCAAGATCATCTACGTCTTGCTACGATCACAATGACGCGAAGAGCACGAAAAACGGAGCTACAACGCAAAAGTTACGCGCTAAACAAGGTTCCAAAACTAGCTATTAAACTAGACTTAATCGAGAAACTCAAAAGCTTCTAACAGGTCTATCAGTGGCACTAATACGTAGATTACGAAATTACGAAACTAACGCAAGTTGAACGGGTCGAATCGGAGCTAAAACGACGATTTTATACACGTTTTACTACAGTGGCAATTCTGTAAATAGATCAAACTATTTTCAGATTTAAAATAAATCAAAATTCAGATTTACACAAATATCCGAGGACTGCGGGTTCAAATATATGAAAGTGGGGGGTCTCTTTAACAAAAAGACCCGCGAAGGGGTATCGGCCAACCAGGGCCGTTGATCTCGCGATGTACGGTCAAGAAAGAATGGGGGGGGAGGAGAGAGGGCCGGCCGCCGGAGCTGGGGGTGAACGCGGCGGCGCCGCCATTACCGCGGCGTGGAGCTCGCCGGCATTGCTCGCACGGGCGCTACAGGGCGTCATTTTCAAAAATAAAAGCTCCGAAGCGAAGAGGGGAGGATAGCGAACCCATCCCGGGGCAAAACAAGGCCGGTGGAAGGCTCGAGGGGCACCCGCCACGGCCGGCCATGGATGAGCTCGCCGAAGTTCACGTAGAACGGCCCTAGAGACCATGAATCGTAGAATTGAAGGTGCAAGGAGAGGGAGGGAAGCACGGGGAGGCTCACCGACCGAAAAATCGCAGACGGAGGAGGCTCGGGGCGAAGACCGACGAGGTGGCCGTACGGTGCTTCGGTGGTGCGCCGCCGCGGGGCTTCGACTGCTCAGAAGAGAGGGACTGGAGCGGGAAACAGCAGGGGGGAGGCGGTGAAGGGTTGCGGCTCCCTTTTGAAGGCCGGGCGCGGGGGAAGGAACGCTCCCACGTTCTGCGGTTGTGGGCGCGGGGCGGTCATGGCGGTTGCCATCGTGACCGAGGGAGTCAGGGGAATCGGCTGGAGGTTGGAGATGGGAGCACCGACAGGTGGGCCCGCCATGTCAGCCGCACAAGTGAGGGAGGCGCTGCGGAGGCAGGCCGGCTGGGCTGGGCCGCGGCCCAGAGAAGGAGCGCGGGGGAGGAATTGGTGGGCCGGCCGGGAATCGGGCTAGCAGGCCGAAATGGAGGGAAGTGAAGGCGGGAAAAAGAATTTGTTTTCCTTTTTCTGAGTTGAATTTTCAAACCACATTTCCAAATGATTTTCAAATCCTTTCAAATATTTATCAAAACCACTCATCACAATAAAATGCAGCAGCATGAGTGCACCAAAGAGTTGCTAATCCTTATGATTGATTTTAATTTCCCAAAATTTATTATTCCCTAAATTTGAATGCACAACAAATTTATATTTAAATCAAATTTATCTATTTTTAAATAATATAAAAATTAGGGTGTCACAATTCTACCCCCCTTAAGAGAATCTCGTCCTCGAGATTGGATGATGCTTACTCAAAAAGCTGCGGATAAGACTTTCTCAGATCTTCTTCTCTTTCCCAAGTAGACTCATCTTCTGAATAACGATTCCATTGTACTCTGCATATCTTTATAGTGCGGCTCCTGGTAACTCTTTCTGCAGTTTCAAGAATCTTTACCGGATACTCCTCATACGTGAGATCTTCTTTAACAGTAAGCTCCTCCAAGGGAATCTGCTCCTCTGGTACCCGCAAACACTTTTTCAACTGTGAAACATGGAACACATCATGCACACCTGATAAACTTTTTGGCAATTCCAATTGATAAGCCACTTCTCCACGTCTCTCCAGAATCTTGAAAGGTCCCACATATCTCGGTGCTAACTTGCCCTTCATATTGAATCTTCTCACATTTCTCATTGGTGACACTTTCAAATACACATAGTCACCTACTTTGAAACTTAACTCTCTCCTTCGGATATCAGCATAGCTCTTCTGTCTAGACTGTGCTACTCTCAAGTTATCCCTAATCATCCTCACTTGCTCCTCTGCATTGCGTAGGACATCAGGTCCAAACACTTGGGTTTCACCTGTCTGATTCCAGAATAGAGGTGTTCTACACTTTCGTCCATATAAAGCTTCGAATGGCGCCATTTTGAGACTTTTCTGGTGACTGTTGTTGTATGAAAACTCAGCATATGACAAACTCTTATCCCAACTAGTACCATACTGTAAAGCACAAGCTCTCAACATATCTTCCAAGATTTGATTGGTCCTTTCGGTCTGCCCATCAGTTTAGGGATGATACGCCGAACTGAAATTTAACTTGGTTCCCAAAGCACTGTGCACCTTACGCCAAAAATGTGATGTAAACTGAGTTCCTCGGTCAGATACGATCTTCTTTGGAACCCCATGTAGACATACTATTCTCTCCATATACAACTCCGCTAGCTTTGCACCACTATAAGTGGTTTTGACTGGCAAGAAGTGGGCTACCTTAGTAAGTCGATCCACTATTACCCAGATCGAATCATATCCCTGTTGAGTGCGGGGTAGTCCAGTAATGAAGTCCATACCAACTTCTTCCCATTTCCACTCTGGTATTTTCATTGGTTGCAGCAATCCTGCAGGTCTTTGGTGCTCAGCCTTCACCCTTTGACAAGTATCACATATGGCCACATATTCAGCCACATCCCTTTTCAAACCATACCACCAATACTTCTCTTTGAGGTCCAAGTACATCTTGGTGCTTCCAGGGTGTATAGAATAAGCAAAATCATGTGCCTCTCGCAGAATCATATCACGGATAGCTTTCACTTCAGGTACACATATCCTTTTTCCAAACCATAGAGTACCATTCTCATCCAACCGGAAACCTAGTGCCTTTCCAACCACTACACGCTCAGCAATCTCCTTTAATTTCTTATCCTCCAACTGACCTTTACGTATCTCTTGCTCCAATGTAGGTTCTATAGCCAATTCTACTACATTATTGACAAAACCCAAGTTGAGATGTTCTATCTCAGCTCGCAACTCGACTGGTATAAATGTCAACTGAAGTCCGTTGGCATAGCTCTTCCGGCTAAGTGCATCGGCAACAACATTTGCCTTTCCAGGATGATAATGCACTTCCAGATCATAATCTTTAATCAATTCCAGCCAACGACGTTGCCTTAAATTCAACTCGGACTGAGTAAAAATGTATTTTAAACTCTTGTGGTCAGTGTAGATGTCACACTTATGTCCGATCAAATAATGCCTCCAGATTTTCAGAGCATGGACAACTGCGGCTAATTCCAAGTCATGGGTTGGGTAATTCAGTTCATGCTTTCTCAACTGCCTGGATGCGTAGGCCACAACCTTTCCTTCTTGCATAAGCACACATCCAAGGCCTAGGCGAGATGCATCACAATAAATAGAGAAGCTCTTACTTAAATCAGGTAGGGTCAACACTGGGGCTGTTGTCAACCTTTTCTTTAGCTCTTCAAAGTTAGCCTGAGATTTGTCTGACCAAACAAATTTGGCATTCTTCTCTAATAGGGCTGTCATAGGCTTAGCTAGCTTAGAGAACCCTTCAATAAACCTTCTATAGTACACAGCCAAACCCAAAAAGCTACGGATTTCACTAACATTGACTGGGGCTTTCCAATTCAACACATCTTGCACTTTACTGGGATCTACGGCTATTCCACCGTTAGAGACCACATGTCCCAGAAAAGATACTTCTTTCAGCCAGAACTCACATTTGCTCCTTTTTGCATACAATTTATGTTCCCTGAGTTTTTGTAAGACTAACCTTAAGTGTTCAGCATGTTCCTCTTCATTCTTGGAGAATATTAGGATATCATCTATGAATACCACTACAAACTTATCCAAGTACTCCATGAATACTTTGTTCATCAGATACATAAAGTATGCAGGTGCATTTGTCAGTCCAAAAGACATCACTGTGTACTCATAAAGGCCATATCTGGTAGTAAATGCTGTCTTAGGTATGTCAGATGCACGAATTTTTAGTTGATGATATCCAGAACGGAGGTCAATTTTTGAGAACACACAAGCACCTTTCAGCTGATCAAATAAATCATCAATTCTAGGGAGTGGGTACTTGTTTTTGATTGTGACTTCATTAAGGGACCTATAATCGACACACATCCTTCGTGTGCCATCTTTCTTATCCACAAATATAACAGGTGCTCCCCAAGGTGAAGAACTAGGACGAATAAAACCTTTCTCTTGCAATTCCTTAATTTGTTTCTTTAGTTCTTCTAATTCATTTACCCCCATTCTATATGGTCTCTTAGCTATGGGTGCAGTTCCAGGTAAAAGCTCGATAAGGAATTCGATGTCGCGATCAGGTGGCATACCTGGCAATTCATCGGGGAACACATCAGGGAATTCGTCCACCACCTGATTCTCCTGGTTAGCAACATCACTCAGCTGATTGACGGTGGCGGTAGGTTGAGCTTGCACTTCCACTTCGACACAAATTCTATCACCGCTTGGAGATGTCACAACAACGGATTTCTCCTGACATTGTATCACTGCCCTATGTTGCTTCATCCAATCCATTCCCAGGATGAGGTCAATTCCAGCGGTTCTCAGAACAATAGGATTTACCTTGAAAGCTACCCCCTTAGAAATATACTAGTAGAAGGGCTCCAATAATTTGCTGGCATGCTACCCCCGGTGAATTTACTAGCATGGGATCCTTCATGGCACACAGGGGTATGCTATGCATTCTAACAAAAGCTTGGGATATGAAAGAATGCGAGGCACCGGAATCAAAAAGTACTGTAGCGGAGATGGAGTTGACGCTAAACGTACCCAGCATAACCTCAGGTGCCTCCTGAGCTGATTCAGACGACACATGATTCACCTTGCTGGTGAACGGAGGTCGAGCGTTGGGTCTCTGGTTGTTCTGCTGGTTCTGCGGGGCCTGCCGGTTCTGCTTCTTTGGGCACTGGTACGAATAGTGTCCCACCTCTCCACAGTTGTAACAGGCATTGGGGTTGCCTGGGGTGCCACTCTTGGTTGGAGCATTGTTGGGTACTCCCTGACGTGGCGCCTGATTACTAGCTTGCTGTTGCTGGGGGCGCTGCTGACTCTGGTTACCAAACTGCGGTGGGTACTGGGGACGCTGCTGGTACTGGTTCCTCTGGGGGTACTGGCCTTTGTTCCATTGGTTGGGTGGCCCTTGGTTCCTCTGCGGAAAACCTTGCTGCGGGAAAGCTCACGGGCGAGTGTTGCTACCCGACGCCTGTCCCTGGAGCTTCCTCTTCTTGAGGTCTATTTCCTTACGCTTGTTATCAATCACAATGGCACGATCCACCAACTCTTAGAAACTGGCATACTTGTTGGACATCAGTTGCAGTTGGAGTCCATCATACAACCCTTTCAGAAAACGGCGCTGTTTGTCAGAATCCCTGGCCACTTCAGCCGGGGCATATCGCGACAGTTGTGCAAACTTGTAGCGGTATTCCACCACAGACATGGACCCTTGCTTGAGAGCCCGGAACTCCTCTTGCTTCAGTTCAATAAGTCCCTCAGGGATGTGATAGGACCTAAAGTTTTCTGTGAACTCTTTCCATGTGATCTCTGGAGCATTCTCTGGACGTCCATACTGGAATGACTCTCACCAATCCTGAGCAGCTCCTTGTAGTTGGCCTGAGGCGTACAAGACTTTCTCCAAGTCGTTGCACTGAGCAATGTTTAGCTGCTTTTCCACAGCTCTCAGCCAGTCATCAGCCTCCATAGGTTCAGAGGCGTGTGTGAACACAGGTGGGCGTCCCTTCAGAAACTCACCACGTTTGTCACGGACCTGTATAGGTGGGGGTGCTCCTGCGGGTTGCTCACCGAGACGGTCCATCACTGTCTGCATGAGCTGCGCTTGCATAGCCATCAACTGCTCAATTGTCACCGGCGGTGGCGGAGGTGGATCCACTAAAGCTCCATGTCCACGGCCACGTCCACAGCCTCTGCCACGTCCTCCTCTGGCGGCCATCTGCTTCCAAGCAAATGTGCAAACTTTTAGAGATCTCCCAAAAATTTACAAATTATTTACAAAAGGTAAATAACATAACTGAAAATTTTTGGACGGGTGTCTACAACAGCAGATCAAAAACTGGAGTGTAACTCGAGTTCCAGAAACCCAAAATAGGCGTGGCATACATCGTTGGAAAGCTTAAAGAGTCTGCTACAACTTTTGTATAGAACTTTTTCACTGATACAGACGGCAACATCATCAAAAACTGAGCTAAACAATTTCTGTTCTAGGTTACAGACTGCACAGACTTGCCAGGTTGTAGCAGGCATATCTCTCAAACCAAAATTGATAATGAGGTGATTCCAGTGGGAAATGAGAGGTACACAAGTCTAGTTCTATCCACAAAAATTTCATAATTTTTGGACGTAGAGATTTAGAGATATGAGACAAACATTGCAGACTGCTCTGAAAAACAGCACGGCAGTGATGCAGAAATTTAAACCCCAACTAAGTTAAACAAACACTAACTTAAGGTTTTGATAAAAAGAACATGTGGACAAGCCCACACTGTTCCTGCAATCACACAAACTCCAAATCATCCAAGTTCATCAACACAACCAACGAGACAACGAAAGGTTCACAAAACATACACAAACTTGACACGACTCTCGATTTTAAAACGCATTCATTATGGCGGGGCTGCAAGTATCTAAGGAGCGCGATCCACCATGGTGAACACCCTGGCCTTCTTCTTGTAAATGGTAGGCTGTCCTAGCTGCACGGCCATCTCATCTATCTGGTTCTGAAGGCGTTTTTCAGATTTTTGCGCCGCATGAAGCTCTTCCCTGAGTGCTTCGTTGGCCTCATGCATGGCGCTGAGGTGCCTCACTGTGGTGTCCAAGGTGGAATCAGAAGCTGGAGGAGCCAACACCGCCCATGTCTTCTCCCTTGGGTCGTAGCGTGGAAGGTACCGGTAGCGATCATTCTGCATGTCCTCAAAACGCCGACCATGGTAATGCAGGTATGCCGCCTGCGTAGCATCTTCCATGCTGTCATAGGCACTGGCACGCCTGGCTCGGTGGCTATGGGTGGTCACAACATCTTGAGATTGGTCGGAGTTGTTTCAGGCAGTGATGATCACATTGGTCTTCCAGTATGTCGCCTCCACTGGATGTGTGTGCTCCGCACAGTAGTACTTCACCGAGGCAGCAAACTCTGGATAGTAATCAGCTAGCATGGTGGTGAGGAGGTTGTGGTAATGGGCATCTTCGGGAGCTTCCTTAAACTTGTTCCTGGTGGTCCATCCTATCTCTTTTGGCTCCTCTGATGCAGCTGGGGAGGGCACTGGTGTTGGTGCAGAAGCGGCCTGGGATGCTGGTGGAGGTGTAGCAGCGGGGACTGGCGCATCCACATGTGGGATGGGTGCAGCCACGGGGGTCGAAGCAGGTCCATCCGATGCAGCCACTAAAAATGCCTCCTCTTCCATGGGTTCCTCCTCTTCCTCGTCGGAGATGTGGACGACCTCTGGCTCCACTGGTGGTACTGCTGGTGGTGCTGGTGGAGCAGGTGCTGCTGGAATGAACTGGGCGACGTAGGCAGCGGCACTGAGGCGAGGCATCTATAGTTTTGATATAAAATATTATCAGAGTCAATATTTTATGCAATAGAATAAAGAATAGAGCATAAAATTTTAATAAAATATCAAGATTGAGGTAGTAGCAAATAAATAAATAAAGTCAAACTCCTAGAAACGACCATTTCTATCTAGGTTCGCGTCCTACAGTCGACACAGCTCTGATACCAATTTATCACACTCCAATTAAAGGACAATATAGAGTGCATACATCTTATGTGCGCCCCAGGAGTAGTCGCACACATAAGCCGACAAATTAACAGAAGTATCATCACTGAGTACATACATAACGTTATTACATCACGTAGTTCTTACATAACCAGCGGAAAAGTAAATAGCAACTCTCAGGCGTAGTGTCTGATCCACAGGGAAGGACGACTGGTTGACCCAAACCTAGAAATCTTCCGGGAAGTCCTCGTAGAAACTGTCATCTGTTACCCATCCGAGATTTTTATCCAAAAACAATATAGCAACAAGTGTGAGTACATTCGTACTCCGCAAGTATAGTATGAGGATTCATGAGGCTCAAAAAGGATAGACACGGTTGACTGCAGTTAGCACTTTTAGTAGTTCATCATCCCATTATTAATCATTATTAAGTTATGCTCAAGCTCCCATTTATCCCACATGATCCACTACTAGAATTAAGAAGAAAAAGCATCAGTGTGATCTCATTATCATCATCATAGTTCATCCACATATCAAGTAACCATTTATTCTGTGAGTTTTCCGGGCCGCTCGTGACCGTGAGCACGGCTGTTATAACAGTTTTAACACTCTGCAGAGGTTGTGCATCTTTACCCGTGAGTCGTGTTACCCATATGCCCGGGGCCCGTCGACCCCCTAACACTTCCAAGGTGAGCAGGCAGGGTACACTATGAAGCCTTCCATAGGCCTCTCCTAACAAGTTAGGGCCGCGAGGTTTCCTCGGCAGGCAGATATAGAGAACCCCCCCTTTCGATGGCACAATTCCCGCAGGCTATACACATCTGAACAGAGGCAGTTCTATACCCAACGTGGCAAGCCCCTCTTGCGCCCTTTCGGGTAACCTCTAACAAGTTAGAAAATATCCTACTACTGAGCTAAAGTCAGAGCCATTTAACTCCCACGGTTGCACTGTAAGTCCCAGCTTTTGCCCTACAGATAAGTCCTTACGGAAAGTTTAGGGCAACATGATCAACATCATTTGCACCATCACCCTATAGCTCCACCATTATCATCATGTTTATCCGTTGATTCCATTAGTCATAGTGTAGATCATGTTTAATTAGAGCACTAGCATTCTACCCATATGCAAATAATTCCTATAGGAATCAAGGTACAGGTCATCAATTTGCTAGGAAGTCCTTATAGTCGAGCAATATTAGACACATGCATAATGAGTATGTTATATAATGAATAGGACAACAAGGAAGGCCCATGCTATACTTGCCTTGGTTCACGAACTGCTGCTGGTCCTGCTGCTCCTCGTACGCGTCCGGATTCCTGACGTACTCCTCACCGTCTGAACTCGAACGACACGAAGTACAACACGCAATTCGGAGCAGACATACAAGCAAAACATAACTACGATTAGAACAGTACACCAACAATAAATAAATCTGAATAAAATGTTTGCCAAGATCATCTACGTCTCGCTACGATCACAATGACGCGAAGAGCACGAAAAACGGAGCTACAACGCAAAAGTTACGCGCTAAACAAGGTTCCAAAACTAGCTATTAAACTAGACTTAATCAAGAAACTCAAAAGCTTCTAACAGGTCTATCAGTGGCACTAATACGTAGATTACGAAATTATGAAACTAACGCAAGTTGAACGGGTCGAATCGGAGCTAAAACGACGATTTTATACATGTTTTACTACAGTGGCAATTCTGTAAATAGATCAAACTATTTTCAGATTTAAAATAAATCAAAATTCAGATTTACACAAATAGCCGAGGACTGCGGGTTCAAATATATGAAAGTGGGGGGTCTCTTTAACAAAAAGACCCGCGAAGGGGTATCGGCCAACCAGGGCCGTTGATCTCGCGATGTACGGTCAAGAAAGAATGGGGGGGAGGAGAGAGGGCCGGCCGCCGGAGCTGGGGGTGAACGCGGCGGCGCCGCCATTACCGCGGCGTGGAGCTCGCCGGCGTTGCTCGCACGGGCGCTACAGGGCGTCATTTTCAAAAATAAAAGCTCCGGAGCGAAGAGGGGAGGATGGCGAACCCATCCCGGGGCAAAACAAGGCCGGTGGAAGGCTCGAGGGGCACCCGCCACGGCCGGCCATGGATGAGCTCGCCGGAGTTCACGTAGAACGGCCCTAGAGACCACGAATCGTAGATTTGAAGGTGCAAGGAGAGGGAGGGAAGCACGGGGAGGCTCACCGAGCGAAAAATCGCAGACGGAGGAGGCTCGGGGCGAAGACCGACGAGGTGGCCGTACGGTGCTTCGGTGGTGCGCCGCCGCGGGGCTTCGACTGCTCAGAAGAGAGGGACTGGAGCGGGAAACAGCAGGGGGGAGGCGGTGAAGGGTTGCGGCTCCCTTTTGAAGGCCGGGCGCGGGGGAAGGAACGCTCCCACGTTCTGCGGTTGTGGGCGCGGGGCGGTCATGGCGGTTGCCATCATGACCGAGGGAGTCGGGGGAATCGGCTGGAGGTTGGAGATGGGAGCGCCGATAGGTGGGCCCGCCATGTCAGCCGCACAAGTGAGGGAGGCGCTGCGGAGGCAGGCCGGCTGGGCTGGGCCGCGGCCCAGAGAAGGAGCGTGGGGGAGGAATTGGTGGGCCGGCCGGGAATCGGGCTAGCAGGCCGAAATGGAGGGAAGTGAAGGCGGGAAAAAGAATTTGTTTTCCTTTTTCTGAGTTGAATTTTCAAACCACATTTCCAAATGATTTTCAAATCCTTTCAAATATTTATCAAAACCACTCATCACAATAAAATGCAACAGCATGAGTGCACCAAAGAGTTGCTAATCCTTATGATTGATTTTAATTTCCCAAAATTTATTATTCCCTAAATTTGAATGCACAACAAATTCATATTTAAATCAAATTTATCTATTTTTAAATAATACAAAAATTAGGGTGTCACACCAAACCCGAAGTATTCCGGGTCCAGCTGGATTGCGTGATCGATTGGCTTGGAGAAGGGTTAAGAACAAGGGAGGAGAGCAGGGGAGAGAACACGGGGAAAGAAGAGAAAGTAGTCGTCCGGCTGCGTCCGGATCGGAGTTAGCGGCGGTGAGCAGGAGCTCGTCGGCCGATGTAACTTACTCGTATTTGTGTTAAACTCTTCCCTGATCGCTACTCTATACACTATATCGTGAGCTATACATCTCTGTGTTTGAGTGATTTATCGATAGGGTTCACAGTTGGTATTCGGAGCAGGCGTTCCTCGGCCGGATCACGCCGATTTAGGTGATCTCTGGTCCCCGGCGACTGTGGCAAGACTGGCGACTCCTCCTGACTATCTACTTCGACCCCAATATCAGACACGCGGACAAAAGCGGCTAACAGTGATGGAGAATCAAGTCGGCGATATCACGACCTTCCTCAAGGGGATGCAAGCGTGTCTCGACGATCAGCATGCGACACTCAAGCAATCGCTGGACGCGAACACCTCAATGCTACGCGAGCTCTCTGATTGGAAGCCCCAAGTCCAAGCGGAAGTGAAGGTGTTGCAGTCGAACATCGCCAGCTTGCAGGCCAAGGTGGACGAATTATCTATGAAGCAGGAAGAGATCGGTGCATGCAAGGTGTTCGACGTTGAGCGCCTAGATCTCACTGGCTCGACATCAACTCCTCCGAAGGATCCTTCCCAAAAGGAAACCTCTCGGCCGTTAGGCCACGGCAGTGCACAGGACCACCGGGGTTTTGGGAATGGGGTGGTCACCACCTTAGTTCTGACCCCGGTCACAGGTGCGAAGGATTCTAATACCCTCTCACCAGTTCCTTTTATCTTGGGTAGTCCATATCAAGTTGATGCTAGTCAGTACCCGTTGAATCATGCTATACCACCCGTTGAGTTCCCAGATTTTGACGACAGCTCCCCTAAACTTTGGGTCAAAAATTGTGAAAATTACTTTGATCTGTATGATGTCCCTGATTCACGCAAATCTAAGATAGCATCCATGCATCTTATCAGCAATGCAGCATTCTGGGCTCAGTCCTTAGACTTTTCTCTTAGGGATCTGCCTTGGGCAGAGCTGAGCAAGTTAGTATGTGATAGATTTGAAAAGGATCACCATGATTATCTGTTGAGACAATTTTTTCACATCAAACAAACTGATAGTGTATTTGAGTACATTGAAAAATTTGATACAATTGTGCATCAAATCCTTGCTCATGATCCCAAGTTTAATTCTACTACAATTACAAATAGATTTATAGATGAGTTGAGGGATGCTATAAGAGTTGTAGTCTTAGTTCATAGACCTGGTAATCTCGATACTGCTAGTTCTATTGCTCTGTTGTAGGAGGAAACTGCTAAAGACACTCCAAAAAGAGAGTACAAGAGGAATGATTCTGGTTCTGGGTTTCGATATTCAAACAAATCAAGATCATTTCCTTTTAGTAACAGTAACAATGCTCAAGTGGTTGCAAAAGGGTCTGATGGGGAACCCAATCTTACAAAAAGAAGTAATGACAACAGCCGCAGTTCTCAATCTGAAGATAAAGTAGCTACTCTGATGGCCTACAGAAAGGCCAAGGGCTTATGCTATAAATGTGGCATGAAATGGAATCCAGGCCATAAGTGCTCCAACTCAGTTTCTCTACATGTGGTAGAAGAGCTTTGGCAATTCTTGCAAGGGAGTGAAGGGCCTACAGATATCCATTCTGAAAATGAAGATTCTGATGAAGATTTGATGGCTATTTCTGTTAATGCAGTACAAGGTACAGAGACCGGTAAAACTGTGAGAATGATAGCTGATATTTATGGCAAGGAAGCTGTCATTCTAATTGACTCTGGGAGCTCCCACAGCTTTATCAGTGAAGCAATGGCATCTAAATGGAGGAATTGGTCTTCCCTTGACATCCCTATGCAAGTTAGAGTAGCAAATGGTGAAGTACTCTACTGCAAACATGAGTTGGTGGACTGTCCCATGTGGATATCAGGACATGGCTTCAAAATTTCTTTGAAAGTGCTACCAATTGATTGTTATGACATAATTCTTGGCATTGACTGGTTAGAAGCCCACCGCCCTATGGAAGTCGATTGGAGAAAGAAATGGTTGTCATTTGAGTATCAAGGAGAGAAGACTGTTCTCCAAGGAATTGCTCCTCGCGTACACAACTGTGAACCAGTCAGTAACTCTGAGTTGGCTGAACTTATATAGCAGGATAAAGTTTGGTGTCTGGTTGAAATTTATGCAGTGCAAGAGAATGCTATCAGCCAGAAAACACCAGATGAAGTTCAAGGTTTAATCAATGAATTTGCTGATTTGTTCTCATCACTTAAGGGGTTGCCACCTCAGAGAAGCTCAGAGCATACAATACCTTTGCTGCCTGGGTCACAGCCTTTTAGGCTTAGACCTTACAGATACAATGCAGCACAGAAGGATGAGATTGAAAGCCAAATCAAGAAACTTCTAGAAAATGGTTGGATACAAGAAAGCAATAGTCCCTATGCCTCTCCTGCATTGCTGGTCAAAAAGAAGACTGGAGACTAGAGACTTTGTGTGGACTATAGGAGACTCAATGCAATGACAGTAAAGAACAAGTATCCACTGCCAGTAATTGATGAGCTGTTGGATGAACTTGTTGGGGCTCAATGGTTTACAACTCTAGATCTCTCTTCTGGATTTCACCAAATTCTGATGGCTGAACAAGATATTGATAAAACAGCTTTTCAAACCCATAATGGTCATTATGAGTACAGAGTAATGCCATATGGAGTTACAGGTGGTCCAGCAACTTTTCAACATGTGATGAATTCTGTCTTGGCATCTGTTTTGAGGAAATTTGTAGTGGTTTTCATAGATGATGTTCTTATTTACAGCAAAACTTGGCAAGACCATTTAGAACATATCAAGCAAGTTTTTCAGCTCTTGCAGCATCATCAGTTCAAAGTGAAGCTCTCTAAGTGCTTATTTGCCAAAACTGAGTTAGCTTACTTGGGACATATCATCAGTGCAAAAGGGGTGGCAACTGACCCAAGCAAAATAGCAACTGTAAGAGACTGGCCTACACCTTCTTATGTAAAGGAAGTTAGAAGCTTCTTAGGTTTGGCAGGCTATTATATAAAATATGTGCAAGGCTTTGGAGCTATTTGTAAACCTCTCACCAACTTGCTCAAGAAAGGGGCAATTTTCCTTTGGACCTCTGAACATGAGTCTTCTTTTCAAGCCCTGAAAACTGCCCTAATCACAGCTCTTGTACTAGCTCTCCCTAATCTTCACAAACCATTCTTGATTGAAACTGATGCTTCTGACAAGGGGATAGGAGCAGTATTACAGCAAGAAGGCCACCCTGTAGCCTATGTCAGTAAAGCTCTTGGGCCAAGAAATCAAACACTCTCAACTTATGAAAAAGAGTGTCTAGCTATTCTTTTGGCAGTGGAGCATTGGAGGCCCTATATCCAACATGGAGAGTTTGTGCTCAAGACTAATCATAAAAGTTTAGCATTTTTAAATGAACAGAGATTGACTACACCCTGGAAGCATAAAGCCCTAGTGAAATTGTTGGGTTTGAATTTTAAAATCTGTTATAAACAAGGGGTTGAAAATAGAGCTGTTGATGCTCTTTCCAGAGTTCCTCCAAGACCTCATCAAGAAGTGCTGGCAATTTCTACCCTCCAAGCTGTCTGGTTGCAAGAGTTAGTGGATGCTTATCCTTCCAATCCCCAAACTGCAAAGCTTCTCACTACTTTAGCAGTTCAGACCTCATCTGGTCACTTTTCTCTCCAAGATGGAGTCATCAAGTACAAGGGTAGAGTATGGGTTGGTCATAGTCCTTCTATTCAACTGAAAATCTTGCAGTCTTTGCATTCAGCACCAATTGGTGGACATTCTGGGTTTCCAGTCACCTACAAGAGAGTAAAGGAACTCTTTGCTTGACCTGGCATGAAAAGTATGGTGAAGACCTTTGTTTCAGAATGTACTATCTGTCAACAAGCCAAGACAGAATGAGTCAAGTACCCTGGTTTATTGCAACCCCTGGATGTTCCTAAATTTTCCTGGCAAGTGGTTAGTCTTGACTTCATTGAAGGTTTGCCTTCTTCACAAAAGTATGACTGCATCTTAGTCGTTGTGGATAAATTCTCTAAGTTTGACCATTTTATACCATTGAAACACCCATTTACTGCTCTCACTGTGGCATTGGCTTTTATGGATAATATCTTTAAGCTCCATGGGCTACCAGAAGCTATAATCTCTGATAGAGATCGAATCTTCACAAGCTCCCTGTGGCAAGAGCTTTTCAAGATGACACAAACTAAGTTGAAAATGAGCACAGCCTACCACCCCCAAACGGATGGTCAGACCGAGCGGGTTAACCAGTGCTTAGAAGGTTATCTCCGGTGTTTTGTTCATGCTTGTCCATATCAGTGGAAGAAATGGCTTGCCTTGGCAGAATTCTGGTACAATACCAGTTTCCACACTTCATTGAACTCTACACCGTTTGTGATTCTTTATGGTCAGAAACCACGCCATTTGGGTATCGATGTGATCCAGTCTTGTGCCATCCCTGACGTTCAGATGTGGCTCCAAGACAGAAGCACTATGGTTCAACTTCTCCAACAACAACTTGTCAGAGCACAACACCGACAAAAGCAACAGGCTGACAAACATAGGACTGAACGGTCCTTTGAGGTTGGTGATTCAGTGTACCTCAAGTTGCAACCCTATGTGCAAACCTCTGTCGCCACCAGATCAAACCATAAGCTCTCTTTCAGATATTTTGGTCCCTATCAGGTGATAGCCAAAGTGGGCAGTGTGGCTTACAAGTTGCTGTTACCAGATAACACCACTATACATCCGGTGTTTCACGTCTCCCAGCTTAAGAAAGCAATATCTCTGAGTCTCTAGGTTTCTACTGAACTCCCTCATTCTGTTGCTTCTGATACTCTGAGATTTCCTGTCAAAGTCCTTCAGCGGCGTCTTAAACCTCATGGCGATCATCTGGTCTCTGAGGTCCTCATTCAATGTTATGCTTGGCCCGCTTCCATGGCGACGTGGGAACTGGAGACCGAGCTCAAGCAACAGTTTCCTGTGGCTCCGGCTTGGGGTCAAGCCGGTTCTCAAGAAGGGAGGGATGTCAGGAACCCTGTCCCTGTCCGGCAAGGTGAAGCTGAAGGCGAGATGGTGGGAAAGAAAACCAAGGAGAAGGCTGAAGAAAATACAAGCTCTCATCATGGGCCGAGCGAAAGGGAGAAGCCCAAGAGAAGAAGGAAGCCCAACCCGAAGTATTCTGGGTCCAGCTGGATTGCGTGATCGATTGGCTTGGAGAAGGGTTAAGAACCAGGGAGGAGAGCAGGGGAGAGAACACGGGGAAAGAAGAGAAAGTAGTCGGCCGGCTGCGTCCGGATCGGAGTTGGCGGCGGTGAGCAGGAGCTCGCCGGCCGATGTAACTTACTCGTATTTGTGTTAAAATCTTCCCCGATCGCTACTCTATACACTATATCGTGAGCTATACATCTCTGTGTTTGAGTGATTTATCATAGGGTTCACATCCAGTGGCATATCCACGGTGGGGAGTGATCCGGAAAAAAAAAGAAAAGAAAAAAAAGAAAAGAAACCCAGATCCCACAGCAAGAACAAACATCTAATCTTGTAAGGCTGCAACGTGTGAAAACAGGGCACCAGAGCCATCTAGAAGCACTAGGACCCACGTGTGCACCCTTCACGTAGTCGATTAGCAAGCAAATGATTTTTTTTACGTTGTGGGCACCCGCGCTTGAACTTCTGCTGCTTTCAGTTTTCACTAGAAAAACTGGCGCGGCTTTGCCGCGCCCTCCACGGAGGATCAGCAAGCCGCGCCCTCCACGGAGGATCAGCCTACGGTATATCGAGGATGGTGGTGGTGTAGAGATAGGGACTGAGTAGAGCGAGAAAGTCACGGTGGACTGGTGGAGGCATCGAGGACATGGAAACATTTATGTTTTTTCCATTGAGCTGTTGCTGGTTGTGGAACCGATACTCGGTTGATGAAATTGTAGCTGTTGTTTCATCGTAAATTCATAACATAGAAGATTTAGATAATTCCAAAAGCTAAATACGCAATTGTTTTTTTATTAAAAAAAAGCATTGCTAAAGGAGCAGAAGCTCGAGTTCATCTCACAAACCAGATCATCTGGATAGTAGTACTTTCGCATGAAAAATAAACGGCTTACCGCTGCCAGCAGTTACAAAGATGATATGAAATTCTGTTGGAAGCCAAAGAACATCATTGTCAGCTCCATGGAAGATCTGCAGCATGGTATCATGGTAATATGGGAAACAACATCTTCATTAGGTAGTTGACCAATGCTATTAGCACGTACATCAGATGGGGTAACAATGATAAGATGTGTGCCTTAGTAATGACAATCTAATAAAGGATGTTAAAACAAATGCGAAACATATAATTTAGTAAAAGGAGAGGCTACATTAGTTATGAGCATAGAGTCTCTTTGTGCCACACGTACATCTTAGCCTAATGTCGATATCTGGGACCAATTAGTGCACATACATGGTATGCATATGACAGCCTCCTGCAATGGAAATTATTGACAAAGAAAACATTACCATATCTTTGTGGTGATTGCCATTGCACAAAGGCAGTACTGCAGTCAAATTCATGATATTTAACAGGGTTCTACATTGACTCAAAATATTAGATATATGGACAAAAGCAATCTGAAAGCACATATGCATTGTTGTGTTGCACCGAGCATTTTGGGTGTTGTAGGAGCACATGCCAATATTTTTCGAGCAATGAGGAAACAGAAACCGAAGTATATGAATATGCATACATCATTGAAGAGTATTAGGCAAGAGCTGTTTTGTCTGAGTTAAAAGAATCAAGTTGAAGTGAATATATTAGATATGTTGAAACTAATAATCAGATTAGGAACTGTATATAAGAATCATGCTTAAAAAGAAGCGATCTGAGGTGAATGTAATAAGGTGGAAAACAAAGTATTTACCTCAATTCCAGTAATGTGCATAGCTCATCCTCCGGAACCTGCTAAAGTACGTGAAACCAATCCTCCAGCATAGGCACAGGTAGAAGATGATCTTCTTGAAACTAAATCCTGGGGTAGTCAGAGTTTAGGTTTATAAATATAGACCTTGGAGTGGCCTCCAGGTAGAGGCACTTTTGCAGATGTATTACAGGTTAGCAGACCAGATCAGCAAAATGAAAGCTACTAACCATATCTCACATCGGCATTCCATCGAGCACATGGTATGCAACTCTTGTAGAGTCGTTCACAGCTACCAGGAAATATAAGATGGCATGGTCATCTGAACCTGTGACAAAGGAATTGTGCAGAGGTCGATCAGAGAACATTAGATCTCCAAGAAGAGAACCGATGTTCATATCAATCCATACCTGCTTTGTGGGCTTGTGTGCAGAGGAAGAGAGTGTGAGAAGGGGATGCGCACGGGATCACCAGGTGCGTCGGCGCTGCCGAGGCACGGGCGCGGGCGCGGCGGAGGAGACGGCGGGCGGTGCCAGGGGGCGGATCACGGCCTCACGGCTACCAGCGGCGGCGTGGCGGCCTCGGGGAGGGGGGCTGCGTCGCGCCACCTGGGCGCCGCCGGCACGGCCACGCGAAGCGTGCGGAGGTGGCCTCGCTCGGGGCCTCCCACAGCGCCACCACGTCGGGAGAGAGGGAAAGAGAGGGAGAGGCTGCAGCGGGGACGCGAGCGGCGCAGAGGCAGCGCCGGGACCGGCGGGGGTGGCCTCAGCGGAGGTGCGTAGGCAGTGTGTCGGTCTCGACTATGCATGGGAAAAGTAAGAGGGCTTCGAGAGGGCGCAGAAACTTCGAGGCCAGGCCGGGGACGGCCGTGGCGGCGGCGGCTGGCTGGCCGGCGAGCTGCGACGGGTCCACGCGGTCCCGGGGCCGGTCCTCTCGCTAAGCCGCGGCCTGCTGGGGACGCGGCCACGAGCACCGACGGTCTGCAGCCGTACTGGCGACGGCCATGGCAGCCGCGTCCGCGCGCTGCGCGTCGCGTGGGAGAGGACGATGAAGGGAGGGGCCGGGGCCGGCTGCCGCGGGCGTCTGCCCTGCTGGAGCCGTCACGGCCGGCGGGAGCTGCAGGGACACGTGGCAGGCGAATAAGGCCGATCCCATGGTGCAAATTTCGTTATTGTAAGATAACATCACTGTAAGTTAGCATCACCGCCACAACGTGAAGAGTGATGACCCGATGTTTTCTCTTGTTTAGGCATCACTCTAAGCACATGCTGTGGACGGCCTTAATCTTCTCTGTTTGGTTCCCGTCGCCGCCGCAGCGTGTCATACCAAAACTACAACGCACCTCTATTCCGTTGGGTTGCTGCCGCATCTTTAGTTTGTCAGAACCACGACGTCGCTTGACGCTTGTTGTGTTGCACCTCAAAAGTCTGACGCTCGATTTCACGATCACACTTTTGGCAAGCTGCAGCAGCTAGGGTATGGAAGGGAATGCACCAAAGAGACCCTTGCTCCCCCAACGGCGCCGCCGGCCGCTGCGGAGATGCCTGTCATCGCGAGATTGGTCCGTGATCTAGGAACAGTGACAGGTGTCCATGCGCTCAAAACGACGCTAGCTGGGGGCCCAACCGAAGATGACCGTGTGTCCCAGGTCGCTTTGCCGGCGAGCCACCTGTGTGCTTGGCTGCTTTGTTTAGTAAAAGGGTGGCGACTCATGAAGTCATGAGTGAGTTTTGCTTCTTCTTCGAACTCGAAGATCTGCCGCGGATTCGTCCCACTGTGCAGTACCAGTATCAAGGTCCTCTCGACAGGCCAAAAGCGATCACCGGAGGCAGTCCTGGCTCGTATCCGTGAGCTTTTCTGTTGGAAAGTCAAGCTCACATCACTGTGTTTGACACGGCACACCGCACGCGCCCTCCCGGCTCCCCGTCCGTCGCGCGACGCCACGACGCCCCCCGCGCCAAGCGAGTCTGCACCACGCGGCGGCTCCACGCAGCACACGGGCACACGGCCCGCGAGCGACTGACGCCAGCACTCCCGTGACCCGTCCGCCCAGCCCAAGTGCCCCGCCACTCCGCCGAACACCACCACCAGCGGCTCGTTCGACACCTACTACCTACGCCGAGAAACAACCCGAAATCCCCTAAAAACCCCCGGCAAAACCCGGCGATTTCGGTGCACCGCGCACGTTGCACCTCGCCCCGCTCAGTTCCGTTCCAGGCGGCCGGCGGCCTCCTCCTCCCCAAGACCCCAACCAACACGAAACACCCCGTGTCAGTTCTCACGCACCCGCGGCGCACGAAGACCTCTGCTCTGCCGCGCCCGTTCCCGCCACCCTGCACGCCATGGCCGGGGCCATTCTCCGCCGCCTTACCCCCACCGCCACCGCCGCCAGCCCGCGCGTGGCGCCGCTGCCGCTGCCGCTGCCGCTACCCCTACCCCTGCTCGCCCGGGGTGTCTCCGACTCCACGGACGCGATCACCGTGGAGACCTCGGTGCCGTTCAAGTCCCACATCGTGGACCCGCCGCCGCGCGAGGCCACCACCTCGGCGCGGGAGCTGCTGGCCTTCTTCCGCGACATGTCGCTCATGCGGCGCTTCGAGATCGCGGCGGACTCGCTCTACAAGGCCAAGCTCATCCGGGGCTTCTGCCACCTCTACGACGGCCAGGAGGCCGTGGCCGTGGGCTTGGAGGCCGCCATCACCCGCGCCGACGCCATCATCACCGCGTACCGCGACCACTGCGCCTACCTCGCGCGCGGCGGGGACCTCGTCGCCGCCTTCGCCGAGCTCATGGGCCGCCGGGACGGCTGCTCCAGGGGCAAGGGAGGCTCCATGCACTTCTACAAGCGGGACGCCAACTTCTTCGGCGGCCATGGCATCGTCGGCGCGCAGGTGCCGCTTGGGTGCGGCATCGCCTTCGCGCAGAGGTACAGGAAGGAGGGCACCGTCACGTTTGACCTCTACGGCGACGGCGCCGCCAACCAGGGACAGCTCTTCGAGGCGCTCAACATGGCCGCGCTCTGGAAGCTGCCTGTCGTATTGGTCTGCGAGAACAACCACTGTGAGTTCTTTTGTTACCAACTTACCATGTGCCTGGTCGGCTGGTACTGTAATAGTACTGTTCGTCGGTGTGATTCCGAAATCGGAAGTGGAGTGACTTTGGAGTACCTACCTGGTTTATGCAGATGGGATGGGGACGGCAGAGTGGAGGGCCTCCAAGAGCCCGGCTTACTACAAGCGCGGGGACTATGTGCCTGGGTTAAAGGTAAAGAGATTTTTTTTCCTGTTTGGTTTATTTGTTTATTTCAGACTGAAGTGAATAGTAATTGATTAGTTTTGTAAACGCAAATTTGGTTGCCCCGGTGTGGCAGTGTTCAGTGTTGGATTACTGGGGGCTGTGAAACCAAATGGAAATTTGGTTGCGCCAGAGTTCAATGTTGAATTATTTGGCTGTTATACGGTTTGGTCTGCTCTATCTCAAATTGTATGCTGAAACTGAAACACATGGTCCCTTAGTTTTTGATGGACTAATAGCACTATGAGCTTTGCATATTCTAAGGCTTGATCGTTTAATTTATGTTAGCATTAGCAAGATTGGTCTCCTTTTTGGAATCCCCTGGTTCAGCAAAATCTGCACAATATGATGTTGATTTGATTTTGGTCTTCATGTCTTCAATCCAGTTAATGCTTGGCACTGAAATGGTACCTTGTGGTTGGTGTAGGTCGATGGAATGGATGTTCTTGCTGTGAAGCAAGCTTGCAGATTTGCCAAAGAACATGTCCTTGAAAATGGGCCAATTGTAAGTATTTAAGAAATAATTTTGACTTCTGTCTTTTTAATTACACGAATGCATGCATCTTAACAGCACATAATCCATCACATATGGGGTTTTAGACCAGAAGATGTTACTAGTAAAGTGGAAAGCTTTACTAGGCTACAAGCAGATACAAATATCTTTCTGCCGGCTGCCTTGATATTTGTTTGCCCCTCCGCTTTCCTGAATACAGTCTTACTTCCAAAATGTGGAAATATTATGTTTGGTGCAGCTATTTTCTTATGATCTGATATGCAATGAGATGTACTCTAAAATACTACTACACGATTTCAACTTCGTTGTTTCTCAGACCAACTTTAGTGTTTCTATCGCAACATTTCAACTTAATTTCAAGTGGTTATTTGCTTTTATCTTTTATCTTGATTTCCATTCCTTGTTGAATGAAAACTTGATTTCAATTCTTGTCAAATTGGGTTTTCTTTGTTGACATATGTTACCGTACACAGGTTTGCCTTTTGTTTTGCACCTTTGTTTTTTATCATCATGTTCATCTTTTATCTTGATTTCCATTCCTTTTTGAATGAAAAACTTGAGTTCAATTCTTGTCAATTGGGTTTTCTTTGTTGACATATGTTACCGTATACAGGTTTGCCTTATGTTTTGCACCTTTGCTTATCATCATGTTCTATTCAAGAAGCAAGTCCACAATGCAATACTTTATGTAAGGTAGTCACTGCGGAGTGTGGACTACTTACACCTAGAAACATGTTTTGCCAGCATTTCTGGCTCTCTACTTTGCGTATTTCTCACTGGCATTACTCCTAGTTCTAATTTGAGGGTCTGCAACCTGTTCATTATAGTGGATGAAATTATCTTGGAGGCATTAATATTTGAAACAAAATCTTAATCTGCAGCCAAGGTCTTATGCCTTTATTTATTTTCTTGTAGGTATTTACTGTGCATCCCTAACTCCATACTCTTGTATAGTCTTGTACTCTTTTTGTACCACCAGATGACTCAATGCAATACACCACAATTTATACGCAATCCTTCCTGTGCTTTCAGTTCACATAATAGAGACATTGACATCTATTTTGTGATTTCAAACTTTCTTCTTAAAGATGCTGATCACCATGGTTCTATTCATTTCATATTTTAGATCCTTGAGATGGACACCTATAGATACCATGGGCACTCTATGTCAGATCCAGGTAGCACCTACCGCACTAGGAATGAGATTGCTGGGATAAGACAGGTTAGGATAGCAGTTGTCTTGCCACTTGAAAAATGTGTCACTTAGAGGAGGGGCATTATTCTGAATGATTTATCTGTCGATGAAATTATGATACACAGGAGCGTGATCCAATTGAAAGGGTTAGGAAGCTCATATTGGCCCATGAATTTGCAACGGCCCAAGAACTAAAGGTATTGTTTAGACTGTTAATAAGAGAACAAATGTATGACAGAAGCACATGGCCTTGAACATCCTTTACTTGGCAGAAAGAAAAAAAAAATTAATTGCTCCGTTAAATTCCTTAAGGCAATCTCTTCTTTTGTACTAGGACATGGAAAAGGAGATAAGGAAGCAAGTTGACGTTGCCATTGCTAAAGCAAAGGTTCGAGTCTCAGTTAATATGCTCTAAATCTGTATGTCCGTAGTTTATTCAGACTAGTTATGCTTATGAGTTCATCGTTTTTTTTTATGCGCAGGAGAGTCCAATGCCTGATCCATCTGAGCTCTTCACAAATGTTTATGTTAATGACTGCGGTTTGGAGGTAAGTACAGATGTTAAAGGCTTATAGTTCATTCAAGAATCAAGATTAGTGCTTCATTAGTTCTCCATGCCAGTTCCTATGATTCATGGACACTGTCTTTCCTGAGGATATGCGGATACCCTTTTTGAAGTATAAAAGCCAACTTGCAGCGTAACACAAATTGGACTTCAACTCAAAACCTGTTGCTTATATTATTTGCCTCCTTAGGTATAAACAAGTAGTCTACTGTGTGCCTTTGCCGCTAACTGTACCTACTGTCTAGTGTCTACTGAAACTGCTTGCTGTATGTTAGTTTTTTTTTTAAAAACTTGCTGTATGTTAGTTTTGCAGGTTGATGTAAGAACGTGATGTATAGTAATATTCCAAAGTGGATGTTCTGTGCTAACTAATGATCTTTCCCGTCATGCAGTCCTTTGGAGTAGACAGTAAGGTGGTGAGGACCGTTCTTCCGTAGGCTGGCAAACAAGAGCAGCTACACTAGTATCAGTATGGTGTGTTAGTGTGTATACGTACCGAGGAGCTAGCACTACTGATACAGGACAGGCGAAGGGATCCTCTGTTGCCATGCATTTCTTTCTCAGGTAGTACGAAATAAGAAGAGTTTGTGCGTGTGTATATTGATGCATCAACTGCTGGATTCGGTTTTCCGCATCACACCGCAGTAGTTTCCTCACTTGTGGTTATTGAACACGGGTTATATATAATTTCCTCTGCTCGTTGAGCTATGATAATGTGCAGCTGAAATTTTCTCAGGTGCCCATGTCATGCAGATGTTTCATCTTGCAATACCTGCACAGATTCCGTTTCACTGAACAGTCCCCCATGTAAACAGTAGTTAGCTGCATTAGCTAGGGGCAGCTATTAGCTTTTTATTAGCTGCAAGGAGGTTGGATCAGTGGCAAATCTAGGAAATAAGTTAGGAGGGGTTTATCTCATAATCTTTCATCCCTAGTCTCTCCTTCTAAGCTTGAATATGTACAAATTTGTAGCGGGAGCTTAGGAGGGGCTCCATGGTCCGAGCGGCGGTAGCGGGGGCTCGAGCCCACCCCGCCCCGGTGCTGGATCCGCCCCTGGGTTGGATAGTTGGGTTGGTTGGATCAGCTAGAAGTATTTTTAGCAGATTATTTATATTTTATTAACTTCAGCTGACCCAAACAAGGCCTGAAACTGGGAGGAAAATGGAGTTAAATTTAAGGCTAGTTCCGCTGTCCTCCGGTGGGCATCGATGGAACTGTTAAGATGGATTCATTAGGTTGACGACGTGGTGGGAAAACATTCAAAGTGGAAATTTTGAAGCTAGAACGGGTATGTCCGTGAAAGCCATGAAATAATCTCTACACTTCTAAACGCTAGCCAAGCTCGCGCAGGAGACGATGGCCACGTCACTTGTCAATCCCGGGCCGTCGGATCTCGATCGGACGGCTCGAATCACATGAAAAATCGCTTTCGTGGTTACTGTTTATCTACTGTTTAAACACTGTTTATCTATCTTTGCTATGCACACACGAGAAATGTGGCCACCCCTGCACCGGTCCGTGGCTCGACGACGCCGGAGTGTGGCGCCACTGTGGCATTATGCTCTACCACGCCGCGCCGGAGGTCAGCGGACAGGCCAGGAGATTCGCAGTCGCTCACGCACCCACTCACCATCAGCGCTACGCCTCCTCATGTCCGTCCTAGCCCCAGCTGCCGAAGCTCCTGGAGGCAGCGAAGGAACGTGAGCTCAGGGAGCAGCTCGCATGGCTGTAGGTCCACCATCAAGTCACATGATGCCAGCGTAAGTGCTACCTCCAGCCATGACTTCCACTGCCTGCGCCACCAAAGCTGCAATGCCTTTAGCAAGCGTTGACTCCACTTTTCATCTACTGTTTAAACACTGTTTACATATCTTTGCTACGCACACACGAGAAACGTAAACAGAATGTCACTATTTATGCACTGTTCATTACTGTTCATGCATCTTTGCTACGTGCACATGAGAAACGTACCCAGAAAATCAAATTAGACCCTTCTCCTTGGTAGAAAATTTCCAAAAAATTCATAAATAAACTAGAACCAATCTAAAACATACCTCAATTTTTTTAGCCTCTTCTTTGCCGTCACAAAAAAATTCCCATCGTTCGCCTTTTGTCAAAATAGCCCATTTTTCTTTGTACAAAAAAATTTTGCACTTCTTTATCGTAAAAAAACTATCATTCGCCTTTTCTCAAAATAGACCATTTTCTTTGCAGAAAATTTCCAGAAAATTCATAAATAAACTAAAACCAATCTACAACGTATCTAAATATTTTTCTCTTCTTTGTCATAAAAAATACTCCATGACATCTACCGCCTATTCTATTACGCATATAAATAATCGCTAAAATCTACGCTAGCCAAATCTCTAAATTATACACCATTGCTTCAAAAAAGGGTCTGTAGCAACATAAACGTATAACCAAACTGACTCAAAACGCTAGACACCCTACCCGCTAAAAGATTAATCAACAATTGATCTAAGCTCCTGCACAACTGGTTCTATTCCATGAGGCTGCGCGGCACCGCGCGGCAACGCCGCGCGTTGTTTCTAGTCTCTCTCTCTAAACCTGAGCCAAGCTCAGGCCGTTCATTGGGCCATGTCACCAGTTTTTCTCGGCCGTTCAATTTACACGGTGAGTTCAATCGAGCCGTCCGTGTAGGCACCATTTCTTTCGGCCCAGTTCCAGAGCCATCGGAATCGGGAGTTTTGCCGACGCGGCGCGAACTCGCAGGGCAGAGCCCATGCTAGATGCGCCTATGTTCGTCATTGTCGCCGTCTTCACCCACAACGTTCCAGCTCCTCCGAGTGCTCCTGCTACGGCGGGTTCTCGTCGTCGGAGGTGGAGTCGTCGCAGCACCGCCGCCTGCGGCCCATACGCTCGAGCGTCGCCGCCGCCACGGCGGCTGCCGGGGTGCGAGGCGCCCGCGCCCGCGCTGGAGAAGGAGGAGGCCGGCGCCAACATTTGCCCCAAGCTGAGGGACCTCCGCAAGCCGCTCGGCACGTGACTCGCGGGGTTCCTCAACACAATCTCCAACGGCAGGCGCGCGCCGCCGACCCTGCCGTCGGCGTCGCGTGGGGCGGAGTTCGCGTGCTCCACGGCGTCCTAGCGGTCCGTGCGGTTCCTGGACAGCCACGCCGAGGCGCCAGCCGCGGTGCTAGCTGCTGCCGCGGGGTGGGAGCTTGTGGTCCCCAAATGGAGCAACTACTTCTGCTTCTGCAATATCTATGATCTCGAGTCTCAACGATGAGCTGTTCGTCATGGTGCACTAGCAGGCCAGCCTCTGCTCAAGTCCTCTTCGTCTACCTGCTCAAATCCCTTCCTGGTAACATGTTCTTTTTTTTCATGTCCTCTTCATCTACCCTGCATGTCATGTGTTCAACACAATGTCTAGGCCACTTTGGTAACATGAACAGACAAGTTTTAATTTGAGGACTTGCGATGACAATTTATATCAGATGTTTATGTCATTCAGTGGCAATTAGTCCACATGACTACATCTGGAATGCTCAACAAAAAAGACTTCACATGTCCTTTCCATGTTTTTTCTTATTGCTTTGCATAATTATTGAGTAGCCTACTGTTTTACAGAATTCTTCTAGCAATCATGGTTTGATCGAACTGAAACAGTTCTTTACAAATTACTATATGTAGAGATGGAAGAAGAGGAGGATTTCTACATCGACAAGCGAGGATTACTATATGGACAAGCAACTATACCTTAGGTGCAGAATGTAACACCCCTGGTGTTACGAGCATGCTTAGCACCTAGATTAATACCTAAGAGGAAGCAAATAAAAATCCAAGTTAAGTTAGTTAGTGTTAAAACTGTTAGTGGAAAGTCTATTGAGAAAAATATAATGCATAGCGTTAATTGTATGGCATGAAAACGATTTTTATAAACAAAAAATAAGAATACCACCGTATGTAGTACTTAATAAAATTTGAAGTGCAAGTCGAGCAGATGAAAATACAACTTTTAGTTTGAGAAATAACTATTGTTAGCTAATATCTTGCAAGCTCCGTAAATCGAATTCGAAATTCAATTCTACCTAAACCTCTAGGTCTCATCTAAAATCGCAGGGAGTAATGACAATGCCGTTTTGACATTAAAAATTCTAACTAAATTTCTTAAACGCTAGCGTTATATTCTTGTACCGTTAGTTGTATCATAGTGAGCACTCGGGTTTTGGTTTCGGTGGCAGGCATGTTGGGTGTCACGTTGCCTTCGTAAAAATTGGCCTAACTGACTAGAACACACGTTGCACCGTGTCTCGGGTTCAATTCACGAACTGACGTCCGGCACGACAAACCCAGGTTGGCGTGCTCCTAGTTTCCGGTCTGGTGACCATCTGGGCGAGTGTGTTGTTTCCTTAGCACGGTGATAGTGTCGACTGGGGTTCATGGAGTTGGGTGGTCGTAGTCGAGCTTGTTTGTGGCCTGTTGCTCTGCTTTAAAATTCGTGCGCATCAACGCTCGTTGCGTTTGGCCGGTGTCCGTAGTCACCGTGCGTGCACACCACGTCGCGGTGTCGTGCTGCCTCTGCCGCCTGTCTGCCGCGCCTGTGCTTTTGGTTGGAGGCGAGCGCGCACGGTTCCGCACTCGTCCTCCCTCTCTCGGTCTCTCCCTCTCCTTCACGCTACTGCTCGCACCTGCCTCCCTCCCTTGGAAGCGCGCTCTGTCCCTCTTTCACCCGCTAGCCGACGCCGGCCGCCCTCTGCAAATCGGCGTTTTCCCAAGCGGTTGGTCCTTTGATCGTGCCTGTAGCTCGACGGGGGAGCTAGCTAGCCGCTCGAACGCAGCGAGTCCCAGTCGAGCCCTACGCCGCGCTCATTTGGCATTCCCTCGCCACGGGCAACTTTCCGCCGGAGCAACGTGTGGGTTGGGGGTAAGCTCCAATCCTTGGAATTGATTCAAATCCTTGTGCTTGTTGACTTATATTGACGTTCCAATGCCGATGCTCTCCTTGGTTTGGCCAGCGACCCCTCCTTCGACGACGTGACGCGGTGATGCCCAGCCGGAGCGCGCTCAGCCCGCCTGCTCGTACGTGGCCGCGTCACCTCGGCCCTTCCCGGTCTTAACCGCCCCACAGCGCGGACCATGGTAAGACCCTCCTGCTCCCTCGCAACCCCTACTGCCCCGCTAGGTCGTAGGATAGCTGGAACGGCTGCGCCATCGTCGTGATCCGCCGCCTACCGCTATAGCGAACCCTAGGGCGCCTCCCCATTCTCCGCCACTTCATATCGTCGCCATATGGACGGTATGCGGGGGTCGGCCTCGTAGTTGGACCAGCGCGGGTTGCAGGTGCCTGGCGCGGCAGCCGAGTGCCGGTCGGAGCGGCGCCGCCGCACGCGGGCACGTCGGGGACTGCCCCTTTGTGAAGACGGCTTATTTCCAGGGTGCTTACTGCAACGTGCATCTCTGATGCAATAGTAGACGGAAGCTTCGCGCGAAAACTAGCTAAGCCGAGGGCTTTTTAGCAAAGTGCGTCGGGCGCTCGCGCGTGGGCCGTGGGATGGGCCGGCCTGCTGCTCGCAACTGCTCCCGCGCAGGCCGCCGTGTACCGTTGGGCCGATTTGGTGGCCGAGGGCCCTTTTCTTTTCTAAATACATTTCCAATTAATTCCCAGAACCAACTTATAAATTCAGTATCTAAATGTGTAGGAGTCCTAAAATTGTGAAACCAATTTTGTTAGCTTCCTAAAATCAAGATCTAACTGTTAGTATGCTTTTATCTACATAGTTGTATAATATTTTTAGGAGTTCGCTAATTATTCTAAAATGCTTAATATTGCTAAGAATAAACTTGTGAGAATTTTTGTAAGAAAATGGTAAAAGTGTTGACTCTAAAAATTTTACAGTAAACTTCTAATATCATTATCTGCTCTCTGTAATTTTTATAGCTCCAAAATAATTAGTTGCTAGGATAGCTAATGAGCCCTAGTTTAAATATCTATTAAATCGATAAAATGGATAAAGCAACGTATCAGGTCCGAGTAACTAAAACACGTGTCAGGAAATGACGCTATACTCGTCGACGGGGTTACCAGGCTAGTACGTTAGCCATTAGAGCTAGCTCGTTAGCTTGAGAGGACCGCATTGTACTTTAAGCGTTGCGATTTTCGTTGATTATTTACGTTTTCGTTGCATCCACGTATATCGTGTAGGGACATCGATCGTGGAGTCACCGGAGGCAGCAAAAAGGATGGTGTCCAGAGAATTGTGTCGCCTTGATGATCGTATAATCACGATGGAATGCTAACTTTGGTTAAATCATACCCAGGCAAGCCCCGGTGCATAACCCCTATTATTCTACACTTTATTTTATGCTTGTGCATTAAGCTTAAAGGAGTTGAATGAAACCCACTTGCATATATATATATATACATATATATATATATACATATATATATATATACATATATATACATATATATATATCCTATAAGTCTTACTAGCATGATAGGAACATGTAGGGTGCTATGCTATAGGATTTCGGTAGAAGCCGAGTGATTGTCTGTCACTCGCGAGAGATAGGAATTATAATATTATTGCTATTATCATGTTACTAGCACATGGAATATAAATGTATATGGATAATTGGAGACCGGACGGAACGGGTTGGATGGACTTGGACCTGGTTGGGCAACAGAGCGGGGCTCTGGTTGCATTTGTTCCGCATGTGTCAATTAAGGACCGTTCGTTGTATGGACCCTGGTCAAGTCACAGATTTATTGTTCCGAGCATATACTTGCTTATGGGAGCGGGAAAACTTGTTCTCTCTTTTCATGGGTTCCGGCTCTTTCCGGACCGGCTTTTTAGGGTGGTTATATAAATTGGGTTGAGGAGGTCTAAGCACCATACTGAGGCTGGGCCTGCAGTGTTGGGGGCTTAGAGTCCGAGCTTGGACGGGGACCTGGACCCCTTGACAGGAGTGGAACGGGTTGGTCTTGCTTGTGCCCGGAGTACAAGCGAGGCGTGTGTTTTCGGGGCACCCAGCTAGGCTTATTGATTCGCGAATCGCTGTTTCTGCGTGACGGTACGGCTTGACTACGCTCTGGCATCGTAGTAAGAACTGGCAGTTGAAAGATGAAGAAATGGTTTCTTTTGCTCAACCCTGCTTGATTATAGAATAGGTGCTTACATAGAATGTTGGATAAGAAATAAAATACGGCTATTAAAAGTAATAAATTAAGGATACACCCTTAGCGCTGCTTCTTGCAAACAAGAAACCCACAAGCCAGAAAACCTTGCATAATCATTGGAGTCTTTTCTTTCCTCCTGACGGGTAAGTCTTGCGGAGTACAATTGAGTACTCAGGGTTTGTTCTACCCTATTGCAGGTGACAGGTGCTGATAAGCTGACACTTGTGTGTGGAAACCTCCTGGTGGGCTCAGCGAGGATTTTCTTTACGATGCGGAGTAGAGTTGATTTATTCAAACTCTCACCAAAAGTTTTACAAGGAAAATACTAGTAATCTGTTATCATTTCATGCATTTAAACGTTGTTCATGTTAATGTTTAAAATGATTTCATTTTCGCTGAACTCTAATAATGTTTTATATTCCGCTGTTATAACTACATAATGAATTACTCTGATGTTGTACTAAAAGTGATGTAAGAAATGTATTTTGTTTCAACTTCACCTATACAGACTTATATGTTTTTACAAAAAAAGGGGGGGTAAGACGTGTCAACACTAAAACCGTGTAATATGTGAAGAATTCAGAATGTCTTGAACTGTTGAAATTTATTGCACTTTCATTGCTTTCCAGTCAGCCTTGCCGATGCACAGTTGCAAACTACCGCTCTATGTATAATAAAATCTGCTTTATACAAAACCTGGCTGAATACCTGGTACCGGTCTATTCTTTTCTACATCAATTGTTACATGAACTTTTTTCATTAGTTTAACCGACTACTATCAGGGTGAAGAAGCCAGAAATTAAGTTTGAGGGAAGCCAACTTAATGCAAATGCCCAATATTCAAGCAAGACACATCTACTTGACATCCCTTTTCTACTGCAAGGTGCATGGCAGGCCCAAGATCAATGTTCAGTGGAAAAAACACCCTGACCTGGACGATGTTGTAAGGCGGGTTTCTAGTGGCATAACGAAATCTCAGCATTTTCTATTGAAAACCAGTCTCTCAGCGATGGAAGAAATAGATGGGCCTGTGACGATTCCCTGTCAGGCCATAGCCCAGTTGTTGTGCATACGTACCGGGCCGTGGTATTAGCTGGGCTGGGTGTGATTGATGATCACTTCTAAAAGGAAAAAGTCCACTTTTCCTCCTCCAACTTTTACGAAAGTCCGCTTTTACTCTCCGAACTCCAAAACCGGACAAACCAGCTCTCCCAACTTTCTAAACCGTGTGTTTTACCTCCCCGGAGCGGTTTTGAAGACGGTTTTGTCTTTTTCTTTTTTATTTATTTCGGCTAAATCTTTAAAAAATCATAGTAAATCATAAAAAAATCATAGTAAATCATAAAAAAATCATAAAATAGAAAATCTAATTTTGTTGGACTCCATGAGTAGATCTACATAGTGAATATATAATATAGCATACTGTAGTATAAAGATTTTCCTGTAGATTTAAATCTATGCTTTTATGTAATTAATTGAAATAATTCATAACTGTAGTTTCTATGGTCCAATTGTGGTGAAATTTTTTTGGTGGTCTAATTATTGTATACTTGAACTGTAGTAAAAATTTCATATTTATTGGATCATGTATAACTTAGTTATAAATTTATCATAAACCCTAAATAAATCTATAACTAAGTTATATACGATCCAATGAGTATAAATTTTTTTACTATAATTCAAGCATACAATAATTAGACCACCATAAAATTTTCACCATAATTGGGCCATAGAAATTGCAGTTATAAATTATTCTAATTAATTACAGAAAAGTATAGATCTAAATCTATAGCAAAAATTTTATACTAAAACATACCATATTATATATTCACTGTGTAGATCTACTCATGTGGAGTCCAACAAAATTGAATTTTTTATTTTATGATTTTTCTGTGATTTATTACGATTTTTCAAAGATTTAGCCGAAATAAATAAAAAAAGGACAAAACCGCTCTAGGGAGGTAAAACACACGGTTTGAAAAGTTGAAGGAGGTGGTTTGCCTGGTTTTGGAGTTCAGGGAGAAAAACGGACTTTCATAAAAGTTGAGGAAGAAAAAAATAAATTTTTTCCTTCTAAAATGCAGCGAATTCCTTTCTAGCATAATATATTGGAAAATGTCCACATTACCTTTCTCAACTTCGCGAAAGTCTGCTTTTTCTCCCCGAACTTCAAAAATGGGCAAAACGCCCCTCTTAACTTTTAAAACCGTTCATCTTACCTTCCTGGCCCTGTTATAAGCAGTTTTGAAGACGGTTTTGTCTTTTTCTTTATTATTTAGTTCGACTGAATCTTTGAAAAATCATAGTAAATCACAGAAAAATCATAAAATAGAAAATCTAATTTTATTGGACTCCACATGAGTAGATCTACACAGTGAACATATGATATGGTATGTTTTGGTACAAAATTTTTGTTGTAACTTTAGATCTATACTTTTCTGTAATTAAATAGAATAATTCATAACTGCAGTTTCTATGGTCCAATTGTGGTGAAAATTTCATAGTAAGCTAATTATTGTATGCTTAAACTATAATAAAAATTTCATACTCATTGGATCATGTATAGAAATCCATAACTAAGCTATACATGATTCAATGTGTATAAAATTTTTACTATAGTTCAATCATATAATAATTAACCCACCATAAAAGCTTCATCACAACTGGACTATAGAAACTGCTGCTATGAATTATTCTAATTAATTACAGAAAAACATAGATCTAAAGCCACAACAAAAACTTTGTAATAAAGCATACTATATTATATGTTCACTGTATAGATCTACTCATGTGGAGTCCAAAAAAATTAGATTTTCCATTTTATGATTTCTCTGTGATTTATTATAATTTTTCAAAGATTCAGCCGAAGTAAATAAAAAAGAAAAAGACAAAACTGCCTTCAGAACTGCTTATAACAAGGCCAGGGAGGTAAGATGAACGGTTTTAAAAGTCGAGGGAGGTGTTTTATCCGGTTTTGGAGTTTAGGGAGGAAAAACGGATTTTCGCGAAAGTTGAGGAGGTAACGTGGACTTTTTTCTAATATATTTCTATGCACGCCGTGCAAGTGCAGTCGACCTTGTACTCAGAATAATGGGTACTCCCTCTGTTCCTAAATGTTTATCGTCACGATTTGCGTACCAATAACTTTGACTCGATTTATAGGAAATATGTGCAACATTTCTATCTTCAAATAAATTTATTTAAAAACTAGATTCAAATATCTATCCAATAATACTAATTATGTATCATAAATGTTAATACTTTTTAATATATATTTAGTCAAAATTGTTTCTCAGGAAACGAAAACAAGAGGGAAGGAGGGAGCAGACAAAGACACGAATCGATATCGGAGTAGCGTGCACTCTAATCCGCAATTTAATTCCACGTGGCTACCACCACCTGCCCACGAGGTAAGACTGTCTGCACTGGGGAACGCTACCCCACACGCAAAAGCCTTTAGCGTTCCAAATCTGTTGCAGCGGGGAACGCTACCCCGAACTGTATAGTTGCGGGCGACGCTGCATCCGGTGTCTGTGGCGGGCGTACTTTGCGAACGGTAAAGGACGTTGCGGGCCCGCTCGAGGAGAGAGAAGGCCGGGCCCGTCCTCCGCTCCTCCGCCAGCGCGCCGTGGTGAAGGAGCCGTCGCCGCCGGAGCCCCGTGCTCGAGCCCACGCCCGCCGGCGACCTCGCCCCCGCCGTCGGATGGACAGAGAGGAGTAGAGAGGAGGAGGGAGGGACCGGGGAGGAGGGCCGCCGGGGAGCCGCGCCGGGGTGGAGGGCCGCCGGGGAGCCGTGCCGGGGTGGAGGGCCCCTGCTCACCGCCGCCCGCCCTCGCGCTGCTCACCGGCTGCCCACGTGCTGCTCCGTAGCTCCTCTGCGACCGGGCGGGGAGGGCCGCCGGAGGGCCGCGCGGGCGAGCCCCGCTGCCGGGCCGCCTCGCATCGCCACGAGCCCGGCCGGGGAGGACGAGGCCCGCCCTCGCTTCGCGCTCGTCCCGCGAGCTCCGCCCACCGCGCCCAGCCGAGGTGGCAGCGCCTCCTCCCACCAGAGCAGAGGAGCAGGGCGTCGCAGGGAGGGAGGGAGGCGCCGGAGCGCTCGCCGGAGAGGTGGAGGACGGGGGCGGTGCGTGCCCGGCTGCCCGCGGTGGAGAACGGGGAGGGAGGAAGAGAGAGAGGGCGTCTGGTGAGGGAAAAAAGAAAAGGAAGAGAAAAAAGAAAAAGAAAAAAAAATTGACATGTGGGCCCCACAGTGGATAGAGGTTGAATATACATGTTGTATAGGTGCGGGAGAAAGTGGTATAGAGTAAAGAATCTGGCTGACCAGGACGGAATATTACTTTTAGAGGATGAATATAGAGGTCCATGAGTGCGGATAGTCTAAGGACAGTCCCAATTGACAGTTTCCAAGAGAGAAATAGAGCAATTAATGTGCAGGAGAAACCATCCTTTCCAATCCATGGTCTACAATAGTTTCTATGCAAGAGATAACCTAAATGCAACACAAGAATGCAATGGATTAACTGTGGCAAGTAACCATATAGCCTAATTGCTTTGTACATATATGATCAAACATCTAGTAATTTATGTTTGGTTGCACTGTACCTTTAAGATTGGCATAGGCAAATCAGTGAACACCTTTGCTGCACACTTCTGTTCGTTGGACACAGCAGAACATGAAAAGACCATTATACCCATGCGTACAGTTCATCGTCCTCGGCAACAGAATGGCTGTTTGTTGAAATACGTAAACATGTATTTCCAAGATATTTATTTTCAATTTTCTGAAAGAAAAGGAGAGTATATGACATCATCATGCCATCATGCACGACTTGGCCGGCGATTCAGAACTGGTCCAGCGGCATCGACACTTCGCTCGTGCATGCAAACGAGCGGCTTCGTGCGTGCGTGCAAGACCTCTTCCACCGCGCGGCGCTCGACGACGAGTCCGGAGAGGCCACGCTCGCCGACGCCTTCGTGGCCGCCATGGACGCCATGTCCGGCACTTTGTCCTCTATCTTCTCCGGCATGTTGACCCGCCTCCGCCGAGTCGGCGGCCAGCGCCGCGCCGTCCCCGAGGACCCCGACGCCATACTCTCCAGGCCGTGCGCGCCGGCGAGCTCCGCCCAGGCCGCGCGTGCTGGCGAGCTCCAGTCCCTCCCCCACACGACGAGATGCACAGCGGGTGCAGCAAACTGCAGAGCGGGTGCAAGCAGGCGAGCGCGCGCCATCTGCGCGGCGGCGGCGCATTGGATCCGGACGAAGGCCGCTCGAAACTGCTCGAGTCTCCCCAATGGGGTTTCGGTAGTTTTGTTCGTGTCTCGGTGCTAGCGTCGGCTCGGTTTCGTAAGGAAGAAATCGTTCCTCTATTTTATACTCTCTCTTTTCATTAATTTTTTACCACATCAGAAAAAACTAAACTATTTAGATAATTAATAGACATAGAAACCACCATAAATACCGGATTGCCCTAACCAATTCGCCCAGCGTACGGTGGCGGAGCTCAATCAAAAATTTAGCTGGGGCAGATTACGAACACAATTTTTTAATGACATTAGACAGATGCACATGAATGTCTAATATGGCAAATTTAACGATTGATTGGAGATGGTAGCAGTCCATATCAACGTAACCTAATCCATTTATTCAACAAACATCAACTAAATAAGAGTCCAAATCCAATTATCCTCCAAGAGCTAAAAAACCTGTAAAATTGAAGAAAGATTCAGGTCCCGTCCACTCCCGGCGTCAGGACCTCGCCCACGGGTCACAGGCCACGCTGTGGCCAGCTCCAGCGCCGCTCACCTGCCACCGCCATCTCCCACCCGGTCCTCCATAACTTGCTAGCTGCTGACTTGCCCTGCACTACAGCCCTAAGCCGCTAAAGCAACAGGCACCGGCGCGCGGGCTGGCGCTACAAGGGCCGCCGGCGGGCCGCACAGGCAGCAAAGGGCGCCGGCAGGCGGCAGCAAGGGCGGTGCCGCCGCGGCATCCGGCAGCAAGGGGCGAGTTGCAGCTACGCCTAGGAGCGGCGACGACGCTCAAGGGCGACAGGACGATGGTTTGATGCGGCGCGATGACTGAACTGGCAGGTATGGGGTGGGGGATTCGCAGAGCTAGGAAGTGGCCAGTGATGCTGAGCCGATGGGCTCTCTCCGATTGGGCCTATGGCCTTCGCTCGTGCACCCTGGGCCTGTGCAAATAATGTGTTCCAGTTCAGGCGTCCAGCCGCGTCGTCCGAGACCGAACATAGCTGCTCGACCGCCGCATATGAGGAAGAAGGGAGGTGTACTAGGGGCTCCCCGCCGGTGGTAGGTGGGGCAGCTGCCCCACCCTGCCGTATGGGGAGCTCCGCCTCTGCCAGCGTATATGGAACCTAACTAACGAGCAGGATCTTATATCGAGATAAACACACGCAGCGCGGCGGAGGGAAGTAGCCGTTGGCGGGGCAGCATCCGCCGCCGCCCAGATCTCTCCGTCCTGCAGATCATCTACGGCGTCCGTGCAGTACCCGTTCAAACTCTAGGGCCTAGCCGGTGGCCGCCTAGGGGCTTCCAGCCGCGACGAAACACGGCCAACGGCAACAGCGGCAGTGGTCCAACACGAACAGGTCCGTGTCGCTGTCAGCACAGCTCACAGGAATAACCGTGGGGCGTGGGACGTCGACGCGCTCACTGTTCCTAGGCTTTCTCCAGTCCACCGAGTCCGAGCGACGATAGCCCGAGCCGGAAATACCATGCTGCTACGGGCATCTGATTCCGAACTTCCGATGCCGAGCGAGCGAGACCGCCAGAAACACGACCCGTCGTCCCCGGTGGCCTCTGTTCCTGACGCTCCGTGGACCACGGGTCAAAAACACGGTCCTGCCTCGGTGCACGACCAGCTAGACTCGGGCCAGAAGAGCCCGAGTACTGCCCGAACAAAACAGGGCCTCGGCTGGGAGCTAGGAAGCGCGCTCGAGGCACGCGGACACGGCACCATTTGATCCTCGGGCCGTCGCTTCGCTTGCACCTGTGCGCGCGCTGCGTGTGCTGCTGACTGCTCGAAGGCTTTCGGGGGTTTTTTTTTTTCCGTTACTACTACTAGCAGTTGATTTCGCTTTCGCGTCCACCAGGCGGCGGCTTTTGCGTTCCCGGGTGAACGTTCTGGAACAACCCTTGAGGACGGAAGCTTTTCGAGTGCGAAAGCGACATTTCCCCGACCCCCGACCTGAAGACTGCACGGCCGCCTACAACCAACCAGAGCTCGAGTTATGCTTCGGCTGATAAGTTGTGACATAGATTATCTTAGGTAGTGTCACGCAATTATGATATAAATAACTGAACAACTAACTCATGCGATAAGTTACTCCTTCTATTCACAAAAGAATACAATTTTTTGATGGAAACACAAAAGAATACAATTCTAATGTAGTACTCTCTCAGTTCCAAATTATAAGTTACTTTGACTTTTTTGGTTCATTTGTTTTGCTATGTATCTAAGATATATTATTATATCTGGATGCATAGTAAAATGAATGTACCAAAAAAAGTCAAAGTGACTTATAATTTAAAACGAAGAGAGTATAAGTTAAACGTATCTTAAGTTTGGCTAACCAGAAATAAAAATACTAATATTTAAATCATCAAATAAATATCATTAGATTTGTCATGAGATATATTTTCATACTATATAGTTATTTGGTGTCCTAAACATTAATATTTTATCTATATATATGTAGTCAAAAACTTTGAACACTCTAACCAAGAGTTCACCTAGAATTGTATTTTTTTTATGGTTAGACGTAATATTTGTTAAGTTGTCTTAGTGCCCGTTTGGATCCTTGGAATTGAATTTATTCTAATAATTATAATTTAGACATATATTAATTAAGCTAATATAGTTGTATATGGAATACATTTGTATATTTATTGTTAAGCATACAAGGGACATACTTATATGTTGCATTTCTATTGTAGGGAAGTGAGTTGAAGAATGTGCTATAAGTTAAATAATAGAATTATAGTATAGTGATCTATAGAATCCATTTCAGAATCCATTTCTATCTCCCACCCTATGAATTTGAGATAGGCTTATTTGTGAGCTTGAGAAAGTTATGTAATGTCAAATTTCAAGCCAAATAATCTAATCATTATGTTGATTTTAATTCCTCCAAAGTGAAAGGATCCAAATGACCCCTTATAATAATTCAATTATCTTTAATTTGTATAATCAACAAAGGAATTCTGTGAGTTGCATGGCAACATTAAATCGTACAATGGTAAAATTATTGTCTCATAGTCCTAAACTTTTACTCTTGAGATGGTTGCTTCACAAACAAACATCTCTCTCTCATCAAAAAAAAAATCTAGTATTGCTTGAGACGGCCTTTGAAACTGCTTACATGTAGCAATGTAAAGCCATAAGACCACAAACATATATGTTTATCTAATCCCTTAAAACTGCCGACATGTAGCAATGTACAGCCATAAGACCACAGACATATATATGTCTATCTAATCCTTATTTATATTCAAAAGAAAATAAATCAACACTGGACATAGTACTCCCTCTATCCACTACCAGTTTCCTCAAGAATTCAAATAATTTGAAATTTAAATAGAATTATAGAAAATATTACCAATATATGTATATTCAAATATGCTTATTATAAAAAAATATATTTCATAATTAGTTTAGTGATACTTATTACAATATTAATACTTTGTTAGTACAACTGAACAACAACACCAACCTAAGGCGAAGCGACAACAACTAAAACCAGAGTTAACAATCGGCACAACCTAAAGTAACTCTGATTGGATTAAGACCTTAAGACGCTACACCAAACCTTCGTAACACAACTCACAAACAACTGCAACTAAGACAAGTGTAGTGAAGAAGAAGAAAAATGCACGCCATAAGCAGGTCCTAAAAGACATGACATTTGGCACAGAAATGGTCTAAAGAGCTCTAGTCTTACGGCGTCCACAGTGGACTCCACCAAATAGCCAGCAACATGCAAATTGGATCGAATAAAAAAAGAGGAGCACTCAGATACAGAACATGCGAGCAGGAGAGAGATGGACATAGATTTTACTGGAACCGTGCGAGTATGACAACTCGTTCGGCGCTAGCGAGTTCATTTTCTGTAGTCGAATAGTATTAGAAAAGCTTCTTGCTAGCTATTTGTGCCCCGTTGCAAACGCTCTTAGGGTGTTGACTGTTGAGCGATACAGCCTAGGCCCTAGAAGAAGAAAATTTGCGTGTTGCATGCTGAAGTTGGGCACAAAGGCTATGTTATGGCTGGTGACAGGAGACCTTTGAGTTTGCTAGCGATCCCATTCGTGTCTTTGGGGACAATCACCCACCCTTTATCCTAAAGTTTCCTCCTAGGGATCATAGCTAGCCCTATAATTACCACTAGGATACTCCAGCCCTATAATCACTTCCGTGCGACACAGAACAAATAAGCTAGTAGTCGTAGTTGTTTGGTTGGATACTCCCTACCCATCAAACCTATAGTGGTCCAATGGTCCGCATTCCACTTCTTGGATGACTCCTAATATAGGACTAACAAAAAGAACCTAAATCATGAAGTTTTCATGGTATAGGTAAATAAAGAAAAAGCTACGGCATCCATCCAGGACGCTTGAAAATGGAAGGACATCTAGATGGGTTGACTTCTACTTTTTCTGATGGTATACACTATACAGCGTATCAAGACAACCGGTAAATCAGATCTATTGTATGTGCGCATGAATCGAAGGATTGTTTCAAGTCCATGGGGCGGATTGAGAGAGGCATCAGCACTTGGTTATGTGTGCTGAGTACGTAGTATAACTGCACATTTTCCGCGAACTCATTTCTTTGACTGAAAAATGCCATCAAAATTTTGAAAGGACGATGAAAATGACGTGACCTCCTGGTCATTCACACAATGGCGCTCTTAGACTACCCGCACTCATGGACCTCTGTATTCATCCTCTTTACGTCTTAGCCAGCAAGATTCTCTCCTCTATACTCAATTCTCCCGCACTCATTCATCCTCTATATCATCCTCTATCCACTCTATCTACTGTGGGACCCACTTGTCACTTTATCTAAATATATCCATGTGTGATCTAGTTTTGAAGGATTTATTGAGACGAATTTAATGGTGCAATCGAAATTTAATTTGGATTTTTGGTTTGTGAGTTATAGCATTTTTTTCTTTGTTTAGCTAGTGGGGCCGCCACTATAGAGTATAGAGTAAGCACTATACTACTCTAAATATAGAGTGAGAGAAATGATAGAGTATCGTTTTAGAGTACCCAGTGCAACAGTTTTTACTCTATATTTGTACTCTAAAACTTTAGAGTATCATTTTAGAGTAACAATTGCGGGTAGTCTTAAGGGGTCACAGCCTCACAGGTTGTTCTAATATGGATGCCAACGAGCCTCACAGGTTGTTCTAATATGGATGCCAACGACAACAATAAAAAAAAGAACATATGGCAACAATTACAGCTAAACTTAGAAAAGAACCATGCCAACAATGAACAGAAAAAACTTATAAAAAGATTATATATTATTCCCTTTGATTAAAAAAATGTGTCAATTTGGGTTCTTCGTAAGTTTGTATATAGTCAGCATGTATAAACTTTAAGGAAAATAACACCGTGTAAATTTTAAGGAAATTCCTTTCGAGTATATCTTGGGTATAGTCGTACATCAAAACTCGAGATGCAAAACTGGAAAGAAATATGAGAAGGGCGTGATCAAGAACCATGCGCGCATTACCCACTTGACATCTTGTTTGGACGTAGTCAGATTCGCATCGATCCACATGTGTTGGGATAGATTTAAATAGAACTTAAATTAAATTCTACCCCCAATCCACCTCCACACATATGGATTGAGGTGATTCCAATAACATTAAACAAGGCCTGAAATGATGTTAATGGCCGGATCCTGAGTTGTAGTACATTATTGCTCAATTTTTTTTATCGTTATATATTTTAACTTGACTTTTGAAAATGATATAGACATATATGTATTGGAAGTACTAGTATAGATATAGTTTGCCACGTACTAGAGTTGTATTAATTATTGGTCAAAAATAGTTTATCGTGACCAAAACGATCCTCGGAGTACCAGACTGACGTTTCGTGTCAACTTCGCACTGTTTGTCTGGACTACTCTTCTGATACCTCTACTCTCAGCTGTGAGCCAGGAGTTAAAGTTTAGTCGTCGGACGTTCGGATACGAATTAAGAGAACTAAATATGAGTTAATTATAAAACTAATTGCACAGGAGTAGACTAATTAGCGAGATGAATCTATTAAGCCTTAGTTAATTTATAATTAGTAAATGTTTACTGTAGCATCATATTGTTAAATCATGAACTAATTAGACTTAATAGATTCGTTAGCCTATATTTAACACTCATAATTGATATCTAAAGATTCGACGTGACTTTTGCCCGAACGGATAGAGGTCGATACGTTGAGTGGACCGCAATAGGCCCCCAGTTTGCCGTTTGGGACAAGGGGCTTTTGCCAATTTGCCGTCGCATTTGTGGGCTCGTCTCAGCAGCCGAGTGAACTGACCCATGCCAAAAGGCGGTGCCTAGCTAGCCGGTCTGCCTTTCTGTGAGCAGGAATTGCTTGCTCGGGAAGAAGAAAAGGATTTACAGTACGGAATATAGTTTTACTAATAACAATGAGTGCTTGGAAGTAAGGAAATAACAAGATACATTCCGGTCCATCTCTCTCTTTGTTCGACTCCGTATTTATATCTGTCTAGCCTAGCCACTCAGGGCCGGAGATCTTGACATTGGGCCGGCGTTCTCGGGCGGGCCTAGCCTGCTGGCTTGTAGAGGCTTCTTCCGGGTTGGTCTTCAGTGTAGATGGAGCGGGGACGCTGACAATCCCCTCCCCTTGAGAGCCGGCATGACCCCAGGCCGGCGCCCTCGGAAAGCGCTGCTTCAGGGGTACCAGCAGCTCCCAGGTGGCCAAGGATGGTGGCATGCGCGACCATTGGATCAACACTTCTTCAGCTGGTGGATCTCCCGTAGTGAAGCGACGATCCAATATTGCTTGAGGAACCTGAAATGGAACAAGCTCATCTGGCAAAACATCAGTGACTACCTGTTGTCCATGCGATGCTTTCAACTGGGAGACATGGAATACTGGGTGGATAGCAGATGACGGAGGCAACTGCAATTTGTAAGCAACAACACCGATTTTGTCCAGGATCTGGTATGGGCCAAAGAAGCGGAAGGATAACTTCTGGTTGGAACGCTTAGCCAATGATGACTGAACATAGGGCTGAAGCTTAAGGTACACCCAGTCCCCAATAGCAAACTGACGTTCAGAGCGGTGCTTATCAGCTTGGCGCTTCATGCGTGTTTGGGCGCGGCTGAGGTGTTGTTGGATTAGAGATTGCATGACGGAACGCTCTTCCAGCCAAGTGCTCAGGTCAGAAACAGGAGTGGCCTCAGGAGGAACGAGACCAAAATGACGAGGAGGAAAACCATATAAGACTTCGAAAGGGGAGCGACCCAAGGAGGAATGGTAGGAAGAATTATACCAAAACTCTGCTAGAGGAACCCAATGAACCCATTTGGAAGGACAAGCATGAGCAAAGCAACGTAAAAACGTTTCAAGGCATTGGTTCACCCGCTCGGTTTGGCCATCCGTCTGCGGGTGATAGGCGGTGCTCATGCACAAGGAGGTACCAGTGAGAGAAAACAGCGACTGCCAGAAAGCACGGGTGAAAACACGATCACGATCAGAGATGATTGCCAAGGGCATACCGTGGAGGCGATAGATGTTGTCCAGAAAGAGGCGAGCCACTGTTGCCGCTGTGAATGGATGTCGCAAGGGAATGAAATGGGCATATTTAGACAGTTTGTCGATGACGACGAGCAAAGCATCGGCTAAACCAGAACGGGGAAGCCCTTCCACGAAATCCATGCTGATTATTTCCCACGTTGCTGTCGGAATTGGCAGGGGTTGGAGGAGGCCGGGCGATTTAGCACGGTCGGGCTTGGCGCGCTGGCAAACATCGCAGGAGCGAATAAATGCAGTAGTTGCTAAGCGCATACCAGGCCAGAAGAAATATTGCCGCAGCTTCTGATATGTAACGGGCACTCCAGAATGGCCTCCCAATGGGCTTGAATGCATAGCCGAGAGCACTTGAGATTGCAGGGCTGTGTCATGAGCCAACCAGATGCGTTGCTTGTAACGGATAACACCATTTGTCAAGGTGAAATGGGGAAGAGAATCAGGTTCCAGTGCCAACTTGGTCAAGATGTGTTCTGCCTGAGCATTACCAGCATATGAACTGACCAACTGAGAAAGCCATTGAGGAGAAGCCGATGAGATGACCATTAAGGATTCATCACTATCACGTCGGGAGAGTGCATCTGCTACTGTGTTCTCTGAACCTTTCTTGTACACGACCTTATATGTTAACCCCAGCAGTTTGGTGAACACTTTCTGCTGCCAAACGGTGTTCAAACGCTGCTCGTTTAAATGAACCAGGCTGCGGTGGTCTGTGTGAATAAAGAACTCGCCTTGCAACAGATAATGGCGCCAGTGTTCCACCGTGAGAAGGATGGCCAAGTACTCCTTCTCATAAGCTGAAAGACCCCGATTACGAGGGCAGAGAGCCTTGCTGATAAATGCAATTGGGTGGCCATGTTGATGAAGGACAACACCAATGCCCACACCACTAGCATCTGTATCAATATGGAATGGTTGTGTGAAATCCGGCAGGGATAAAACAGGAGCCGAGCAGAGCGCGAGTTGTAGAGCAGTGAAGGCTGATTGATGAACTGGAGTCCAAACAAATGCTGTATCTTTCTTAAGAAGCTGAGTCAAAGGGTGAGCGAGGATTCCAAAATTGCGGACAAATTTATGGTAATATCCCGCAAGGCCCAGAAATCCCCGCAACTGACGAGTGTTGGTTGGGACTGGCCAATCCAAAACAGCTTGAACTTTAGTTGGGTCAGTGGCGACGCCATTGGCACTGAGGACATGGCCAAGGTAAGCAATGGACCGTTGAGCGAATGAACATTTGGTCATCTTCAGCTTCCACTGATCCTTCCGTAACTAAGACAAGACCTAGCGGAGGTGGTCCACATGTTCTTCCAGGGAGCTGCTGTATACAAGAATGTCATCGAAAAAGACTATGACAAACTTCCGGAGCCCAGGCGCCAAGGTAGAGTTCATGGCACCCTGAAATGTCCCCGGTGCACCCGTCAGCCCGAATGCCATAACACATAATTCATATTGCCCAGAGTGAGTCTGGAAGGCCGTTTTATACTCATCACCCGGCTGCAATAGAATCTGATGAAAGCCTGCGCGAAGGTCGAGCTTGGTAAACCAGCTGGCCTGGTGCAACTCATCCAATAGCTGATCGATAACAGGCACTGGGTACTTAGACTTAGCTGTCATAGAGTTCAGTTTTCAAAAATCCACACAGAACCGGAAGGATTGGTCCTTCTTCTTCACTAAAAGTACAGGAGAAGAGAACAAGCTGGAGCTTGGTTGAATGAGACCTTGAGCTAACATATCCTGAACTTGACGCTCGATCTCGTCTTTGAGAGCCGGAGGGTAACGGTATGGCCTTATGTAAAAAGGTTGGGCTCCCGACAGAAGAGGAATAGCGTGGTTGCACGCCCTGGATGGAGGTAATGAATCCGGCGGCTGGAACACATCACGGAACTGTTCCAATAGTGCCTGCACTTCAGCAGGTAATGGCGCAGGCTCAAGCGGTGGAGTGGGCTGATCTAGTGCATATACTTGCAGGAACAGGGCTTCAGGTGGATCGGCCAGGTCACCTTGTAGGACAATAGAAGTGCCCGCATATGGTATTGACAACCACTTGTCTTTCCAGTGCACTTGCATAGGGCTGAACGACTCCAACCAGTCCATTCCAATAATCATATCAAATGCAGTGAGAGGGAGAACTCTGAGATCAGATGTGAATGTGTACTGACCAACGGACCATGGCACATTAAGCAGAGTTTCAGCACTTGGCAACATCCCGCCACCAGCAATTCGGACTCGGCAATGGCTTGACTGCACAGAAATGTTGTGGAGCTTGGCAGCCACTGTTTCACTGATGAACGAAGAAGAACTCCCAGAATCCAATAACATTTTCAGTGAGAGACCCTGAATGGAACCTGAGAACCTTACTGTGCGAGGAGCCTTAGACCCAGTAATGGCCAGGAACACCTGAGGTTCTTCGGTGGTTGGCTCAGAAGGTGTAGCAGTATGATCTTCGTCAGGTAGTAAATCCCACAGCTCTTGTACAAGGTGAAGCTGAACTTGGGGACTACACTTGTGATCTTTACTCCACTTGTCGCCGCATTTGTAGCAAAGGCCCATGGCACACCGGTAAGCCTTGACAGCTGAGAGCTTGGCGTCGAGAGTAGGAGCAGCCGGTGTCTCCGGGACCGCATTGGCCGTCGCTGGCTTGTCATAGCGCGGAGGTGGCGGAGGCGGCAACGGCCACGCTGTCTTGGGTGTGAATTTGCCCGACGACCAATCACCCTTGTACGGCGGACGAGAAGTCGGCGTAGTGCTCACCTCCTCCTGCACCAAAGCCATAGAGACGGCAGCATCCAAACTTTGGGGGCGAGGAACAAGAATGATAGCTTTCAGTTCGGGACGAAGGCCATCGATGAACCGCATGGTATAGAAAAGAGTATCAGTAGTGGAAGAGTAGGCTTTCAGTTGATCAACAAGTTTGGTAAAACGTTCCACATAATCTGTGACAGTGGAGGTTTGTTTAATTTGGAAGAGTTGGCGGATGAAGACTGCATGTTGATCACGGTCAAAGCGTGCATGCAGCGCTTGACAGAAGGATTGCCAGGATGCTACTGCAGGAGTATTGTCAATGGACTCATACCAGCAGGCAGCATTGCCTTCCAAATACATGGAGGAAACACTAACCCAAACAGCGGGATCAACATTGGTCATGGTGAAATATTTCTGACAGTTCGAGCGCTAGAGACGGGGATTTTCTCCATTGAACTTGTTGAATGGGAGCTTTGGAAGGCGGCCATTATGCTGGTGAGGTGGGTTAGGCAAAGTGGTGTTGGGAGAAGGATATGGTGGTGGGTAAAAGGAAGGACGCGGAGGAATGGTGACTGGTGGTGGTGGGGGACGATATGGAAGGGGAGGTGGAGGACGCGGCATCGATGTGGAGATAGGTGAAAAATGCAGTGAGGAAACTAGGAGAGGGTCCGGATTCTTACCCATGACCGGGACATTAGCCCAGGTCATCACATACCCGAGCCCAACATCCCGGTGAGACGATGCATCGCCATGCCCCATGGGCGTGATAACGGACGGGCCAGCGGAGGAACGGACGGTGGCCGTTGTGGGCGAAGCGCTGACACCCGTTGTGGGAGAAACTCCGACACTGACCCAGTGAGGTGGGGTGTCGAACACCTTGGGGGCATAGCCCTGCGACAACCGCTTCACTTCGAGCCGGAGGTCATTGACGAGCGCTTCCACCTCCAGGCGCCATGTACCGAGCTCCGTGGTGGCGACCTCCAAGGCGATGACGCAATCGTCGCGCTCGGAGCTGGCGGGAGTGCTCCGGGTGGCCTCCAGATCGGAGAGCCGCTTGTCGATGGTGGTGGAGAGGTGGGAGCAGGTGGATTCGATGGTCTCGAACCTCTTGTCGACGGTGGCGGCGTGCTCGATGCGGGATGTCTCGAGGTCGGAGAAGCGGCGCGTCCACTGCTCTTCATGCGTGTCGAACCGGCGATTGAAGTCGTCCTTGGACTTCTGGATCTCCTCGAGGATGAGCTTGAACTGCGGATCCATGGCACCGAGGGTACGACGGAGGCGAGTGAAGTGGTCGTGGTGGATTTCGTGGGGTTCCAGCGTGGATCGAGGAGGCGAATCCGATACCAATTGTGAGCAGGAATTGCTTGCTCGGGAAGAAGAAAAGGATTTACAGTACGGAATGTAGTTTTACTAATAACAATGAGTGCTTGGAAGTAAGGAAATAACAAGATACATTCCGGTCCATCTCTCTCTTTGTCCGACTCCGTATTTATATCCGTCTAGCCTAGCCACTCAGGGCCGGAGATCTTGACATTGGGCCGGCGTTCTCGGGCGGGCCTGGCCTGCTGGCTTATAGAGGCTTCTTCCGGGTTGGTCTTCAGTGTAGATGGAGCGGGGACGCTGACACTTTCCTGCTCCCTTCAGAAAATAAAATATTTTTTTAGGGAAGTCTAGCTTACCTGTTCTCCACTTCGGTGGGGTCGCTGGCTGGACCCAGCTCCCCAGCGTCAGCCCTGTGTCAGCGAGTTTTGCTAGATGAACACACCTACGTACTCCCTAGTCCCTCTGTCCCATTAAAGAGTTGCTATGTAAATCGTGCTGGTCAAATTTTCTCAACTTTGACTAGATTTATAGAAAATGCATACAGTATTTATATCTCCAAGTAAGTTTATTATAAAAGTATATTCAACGATCTACCTAATGATGCTAATTATGTACCATAAATATTAATATTTTGTTAAATATATTTGGTCAAAGTTAAAAGTTGTTGACCTTTTAGGAAGCGAGAATGACTTTTTTTAGGGATAGAGGAGTACTCCCTCCGTCCCTAAATATTTGTCGCTTTCGCTTCCCGAAAAATAACTTTAACAAAATATATATTAAAAAATATTAATATTTATAGTACATAATTGGTATCATTAGATAGATCTTTGAATCTAGTTTTTTGATAAATTTATTTGAAGATAAAAATGTTACACGTACTTTCTACAAATTGAGTCAAACTTATGGTACGAAAACCAAAAACAACATTTAAATAGGGACAGAGGGAGTAAGCCGTAGATCATAGCACAATGAAATGCCATATCGCATCCAGGTTCTTCTGGAACAGCTGTTTTTTATGCTGTCACATTGGAGTACTAGGTCTGAAATTGATTTTTTTGATAGCAAAATCTACTACGGGACTACTGGTCCATGAGCCCATTACCCTGTCACCGGCATTGTAGACGAGGAGCTCGCCTGCATTAGGGTTTGTGCGTTAGGGGATCTACTCACCGGTGACTATATAAGGGGGTTTAAGGGGTGGAGGTCGTGACATGGACGTGGTGGCGGTTGAGATGGCGGTAGGGCATGGCGGCAAGGGACCTGCTCGCTAGGGCAGTGGGAGACGGCGGTTGGACGACCGGGGCTAGCAGTAGGGGCGTCGTCGCGGAGTGATCACTGGCAGCCTTGTAATTAGGGGAGGATAAGGTCACAGGGGCGAGGCCTAGGATGGGTGGCGTGGCCATGGCGAGTAGCCCTGTAGCAATAAATAGATCCAACTTTTTACATTGATACGTCATTTGGAGGCGTAAAGTACGTAGACGCTCGAAGGCACGACAAGAGTAGGAGCCCTTGTCAGTCTACAGTTCCTTCTTCGACGAGCCCAGTCTAGTGAATTGGAAGAAATATGGCAGCTCCAATGTATAGAATCGATCCTAATGCTTAGTTGAATCCCGTAATGATTAGACATCGCCTCCTATATTATTAGCAAAATGTATAGAATTGGAGGTCGACGCCATACGTGGAGAGAGAAGGGAAGATGTAAGAGAGAAGCACAATCTTTTATTCTTAGGAACTGGTTATGCACAAAGAAGCAGGTTCCACAATTAGAAGAGTTGATTCTATGCCTACCCATGGATCCGGGTCCACAGTGTATGTAAAGAAGCTGATTCTATACATGCATTACATGTATAGGAACAGCCAGTGGCGGACCCAGCCGAAAATATGAGCTAGGGCGGATCGCTATGTAAAGATACAAAACTTCACCGATATACTGGTGTAACTATGTATGTATATCATATCTATATTGTAATGTCACATAACAATTATGTTCTAATATATAATTCGACAAACAAAAGGTACGGAAGAAGTTTACACATGATTACCTTTCACATCAAGAGCACATAAGGAGAAATTTTGTTCCATATAGTCCAGATAATTTACCATACAACAAATGATGAAAAGAAAAAACAACCTACAATTAAAATAAATAATAATGAGTAAGTGACAAGTGAGGGAATAAGTAAACAAATGTCAAACATTGTAGGAAAACATACCAATCCTATAATTCTAAGAACTTTGAGGCCGCTTTGGAGGTAAACTCATCTTCCGATCTTTCATGGATTGAAACGTCCTCTTAATTTTCTTAGGATCAAGTTCTCTGAAAATCTCCTTCTCAATGTAGCACAAAGTCAAGTCCTTAAGCCACTCATCATTCATTCTATTCCGCAAATCAGTCTTGATTATATTCATAGCTGAGAAAGCTCTTTCAACTGATGCCGTTGCCACTGGAAGAAGCAATGCTAGCTCAATGATGCGATAGACTAATGGAAAACCAAGGTGTGCCTTACTATCAACCAACTTTATGGCCAAACTTGCAAAATCATGACAAGCTCTAAAATCATTGTAACACCCCTGGTGTTTGTTACCAGCCAAGCAATGATTTTGAGCTCAAACATGGCAAGTTAAGTGATGATTGAAGGTGCTTCTTTCATGTGTCTCACATCACTCTCTATCTATAGTGATCACTAGAAAAGTTTCATGAAGTTTGAAATCAAAAAGTCACATGAAATGATAAGTCATGTATTTGTTTCAAATATCTTTACTATGTGCTTGGATGGTACCATTAAGTGAATGGAATTATAGATCATCAACCAAAACTTGCAACTTTGCCTAAATGACTCTAGATGAACTCTACAATAAAAGTCATGAAGGGTTCATGTTGAGCAAATGCCAAGAAAATGCCCCAATTAGCCTAAAACCCTAGTTTAGGCCTTATCGAGTTGCTACTTCGACCAAAGTGAAAGTTTGACTTCTAACTAGTTATGAGGTTTGACCTTAAAGAAAAGTTGTAGTTCATCTTATGTAGAACAAACTTTGTTAGTCAAGAGGTAGTTTGGCTTCTAGCTTGGTCAAATAGAGCTCACGAGATTGAATCAGCTGTTGTTTTTAGGAGAGCAGAAAATATTCTAAGTCCCTAATCGGTAGCATCAAGTCAACATGTTCGCGACATTTTATCTTCCAATTTCATATGGTAGCTCAATTATATTCCTTAATATGAGTTGAAGCACCATTCATGGTGGAAATAATGAATCAAGTGTCATCATATTTGGAGTGTATTTGGATCTCCAAAATTAGTTGCTAAAACAGCAAGAGTATAATTTGTCGCTTAAATGACCTTGATGTTGGCATGTCGCGTTCTCCAAAATTTACTAAATAACTTGAGTTGACCCAAAAGTAAAAGTTGGAGAATACATGATGAAGAAGAGCATACAAAGAGATGGCTCATGTTTGACTTCATTTTGACCACCAATTTCGAGGTTTGTCATTTATCATCATTGCGTTGACAACGTCGTTTTGGAACTTAATTAACCCCTAATCCGTTGGTCTAATGGATTGGCTCTTTAAACGAAATTTGTAGAGTGTTATGTGGGCAACAATTTTAATTGAAGGCCCATGGCCTAGTTCGACCCGTAGATAGACCAAAACGGCGCCCCAAGATGGCCATAGCAACGCATGCCAGGTGTCCGACGTAATGCCGCAGTGGAGACGCGCGTCCTGGACGTGGCATTCATGCGAGCTGAGCGCCCCCACCATTGCCGCCTGAGTCCCATGCCCTGCTGCTCGATGGGGAGAGCTGGCCACTGCCCCACTCACTTGCGCTCGTCCTCCCACTCGCTTGGCCCCTCTCTCTCGTTCGCGTTGCCATTCGCGGCCGCGCCCGCCATGGCCGGCAAGCAGAGCAGCCGCCGTCGTCGCTGTTTCTGTGCAACCGGACACCACCACACCTAGCCATCGACACCACCACCGCCCCACTCCCTTGACGCGCTTCCCAGGTTGCCCTGAGCCGGGGGCCACCGTTGCGCCGCCGCCATTGCTGGCGGAGCAGAGCTCGCTGCCGCCGGCGCTCTTGCTCCTCCACGCACCCTTCTCACCCATAGCCACCTCCCTTGGCCTCGTGCGGGCCTAGGCTGCCCACGCCACTGCCGCTCGGTCGCTGAGCCACGCCTCTGTGCTGCCGCCGCGGTGAAGCCGCCGCCGTGCATCCTGGCTCATGTGACCTCGGAGGAGTCTCAACACTCCACCGAGGCCTCGGGGGCTACACCCGGCGGGTGCGCTCGCGCGCCTCCACCGGAAAAAACCACGATGCTACGACTCCAGTTCATCAACTAACAAGCCTCTGGGAGAGTGATCTCACACTCACCCAAAGGCTCGGGGGCTACTGTCGGTACCAAAAGTATGGGGGTACCCACATCCATCGATAATAAAAAACAAAACGACTAAGCCGCAGCAAAACGTAGCCCACCTCAAACCGCATACCAGGTCCGTCTCGTGCGAGGCCAGCTCGACGAAGCGCCTCGACCGCGCTCCGGCTCCGACTCGTACGAGGCACCCTCGACGAGGACGCCTCGACCGCGCCCTGTCCCGCACGACAGGGCACCTCGACCACACTCTGACTCGTACGAGGCTCGTTCGCCCAACGGAAAAACTCCGACTCGCGTGACCCCAGGTCAGAGCGCTTGACCCCTTCACTTCACCTGCCCCAAGACAAAAGTCAGAGCATTTAATGCGATTACCTAATACCACCTACCGGTATGGCCGCAACCAAGATCAACGTGGGAGCAAGGCCGGTGTCAGCCCTCACTGTTTTACCGCCCATCCCATGATGGGAGGTGAAACCTGTCACTATGCACACCTTACCGTGCACTGTTTATTGTCAGTCACCCTCGAGGAAGGATACGACAAGGCCCGTACTCCGCAATCTCGGGGATTCGGCCTTATCCGTCCGACATCGACCCGGCCTCGACGCCCGGCACAGTTTAACAGGGAGGGAAGGCCGGCATGGCGCGGTACTCCTGGTCATTTCACCGTCTCATCCCCGACGTCACCATGGTGTCCAGGGATGGCCGGCCATTCCTAGGGCACGTCGCTACAGTCACTCCTACAGGGATCGACAAAACATCGCCTCAAGGTTCCCCGGTGCCTTGGCCTCCTCCGACCCTATAAAAAGGACCGGCCAGGACCCTACAAAGGGACACGGACAATAGGCAAGGCACAAGTCCAAAGCCAAGTACCAGCAACCTAAGGCTCCCATCACAGAGATCAACATCTCAAGCAATCATCTTTGTACTCTTTTTTCTCTCTTTGAGACTTGGGCTCGCCGCCCTCTCTCGCAAGCTTGTAACCCCTACACAAGCACCTCGGTGCAAGGAAATACAAACTCTCCCCCCCGCTGGACGTAGGGCCTTCTCTTGCCCGAACCAGGATAAACCCCCATGTCTTCTCCTTACATCACCATCTAGGTTAGGGACACGCAGCACTCACTCGTCGGTTTAGGACCCCCACGGGACCAAACACCGACAGTTGGCGCGCCAGGTAGGGGACCGCTGCGTGCCAACATCGCTTTCCCACCATTCTTTCCTGGATGGCTGACCCCGAATGCCCACTCCCGTTGGCCACAGTGATCTGGTTCGGGAGTTTGGAGTTCATGTCGCTTGGCCACGGCTACGATATGGTCCTCCTCCCACCCAGGCACCCTACCGACGAGGATTTCGAGCTCTCCCAGCCTGGGGGAGCACTGCGCCGGTATCATCGCTCTCGACAGGCGCGAGCCGCCAGACGACGACAAGCTCGGCGCAACCGTCGTCTCCACCTCACGGAGGGTGGAGGGATTCCCCGATCCGGCGCCTCTCAGCCAGACGCCAACCTTGATTTTCTCATTGAGGGTCTGCGTAGGATGAGCTTGGCTGAGGGTAAGATGCCGACGGAGAATTCTGCCGCTCCCCGGTCCGGTGAGATACCACCGCTACCCGACCCAGCCACTTCAACGCACGCAACGATATCTCCATCAACGTTCCCGTTTGGGCTAGATCCGGTTGCCCGAGCGTACGCTTCCTCTGTGAGCACTAACATGAGTGCTTATGGGGAACTCCCCGGGCACCATCTACGCTCCACTCTGGACCTCGTTGCATCTACGCTGGCTTCTGAGTATTCGGACTCTACGGAGACCCCGGAAACAGAGCCCCGTGCAACTGCTTCTCAACGTTGCGACCACGGAAGTGATTTGCAACGGTCTCACATTCCCCCATCATATTACTACTTCGGCGCCCCTGACTCCGACTCGGCTAACGACACCTACGATCCGACCCGCGAGTGCTTCAACATCGACGAAACCAGCGCGTCGGAGTCGGAGGACAAGGAGTCGGTTGAAGGAAGGCACACGCCACCTCATGTCGAGCTCCCTGCCGAACGAGACGAGGCTCAATTACTTGCGGATCAAGGAATGCAGCTCGAGCAAATTCGCGAGTTGCAGGACAGGCTCGACGAGGAACAAGAAAATCTGCACCTACTCCAACAAACCCTCGAGCGTGAGCGTGCGGCACACGCGCTTGGTGGGAGAGCTCGCGAAAGGGCTCGTGATGTCAATCGTCGCATCGACGAGGACTGGGTGGTCGACCCCCTGTTTTCGCTTGAGCCAGCCAGAACGTCGTCGCCGCCGCCATGCTCCTCCGCAACATGAACGAGCCATCAAACCCCGACGCCCATCGGGCTCGAGATGAAATTCGAGAACTCCTCGAGACCGCTGCCATGCAGCAGGCCGAGAGCTCTGCCTCGAGGCGACGCGAGCCAGCCTCAGAGTGGCTCGTCGAGCCCTCCCGACAGGAGAGAGAGGCCTCGGTTCATCCCGAGCCTGCCGGCGAAACAGGGCGGCGCCTGTCCCCAAGCACGTTGCCGACAATCCTGAACCTCGAGACACCCGTGGCAACATGGTTGAGCGCCGCACGCGCAAACACGGTGATGGTGTGGCTCGAGGTTACCGTGTGCACAGAGGCGGGCGCTACGATAGCTCAGAAGATCGAAGCCCTTCACCCGAGCCTCCGGGCCCTCGGGTCTTCAGTACGGCTATCCACAAGACGGTACTCCCGGCTCGGTTTCGCCCTCCCACGACTCTCACCAAATACAACGGCGAGACCAAACCCGAACTTTTGCTCGCCGATTTCCGCTTGGCATGTCAGCTGGGCGGGGCCACCGACGACTGGGTCATCATCCGACAACTCCCCCTATTCCTCTCTGACACCGCCCGAGCCTGGCTCGAGGATCTCCCACCTCGACAGATCCACGAATGGGACGATCTCATGAGGGTGTTCGAAGGAATCTTCAAGGGGACCTACATGCGCCCTGGCAACTCGTGGGACCTCCGGAGTTGCAAGCAAAAACTGGGTGAATCCCTCCGGGATTACATCCGGCGCTTCTTCAGGCAGCGCACCGAGCTCCCCAACGTCACTGACTCCGACGTGATCATGGCCTTCCTCTCCGGAACCACCTGCAAGGAGTTGGTCCGAGAGTTGGGTCGTAACACCCCACTCACTGCCAACGGATTGATGGACATCATCACCAACTTTGCCGCCGGCGAGGAGGCAGTTGGTGCCATCTTTGGCGGTGACCAGGACAAAGGGAAACAAAAGATCGACGATCCCGCAGGCTCCAGCCGGGGCTCCAAGAGAAACAACCGAAAGAAGAAGAAGAGCCAGCAGGGCAAGCTCGAGGCCCCGGCCGACGAACTTGTCGCTGCTGTCGAACGCAAGAAACCTCGAGGCCTCCATCGGTGGGGGCATCTTCGATAAAATGCTCAAAGAGCCGTGTCCCTACCACAAGGGACCCACTAATCATAACCTCGAAGATTGTCACATGCTCCGCAGGTACTTTGAGGATGTATTCGAGGCTGTAGGAGGAGGTCGGTGTAGGAATCCCCTCGAGGGAGGCACCGAGCCCTCGGATCCCGTCGCAGGGAATCGAGATCCACACGACCACCCCTTGGCATTTTTGAGAGTGCCTCCGAGCCACTAGCTGACTCCTAACGACTGGAGCACGGGCTCACACTCGAATTCCCCCGCTAGTAGCTCACCGAAGATCGTCGGAACTCGCCCAAACAGGGGTAGTACGGCGTTCCCCACCCCTCCTCCTCCTTCCTAAAGGAGGAGCGTGAGGGTCGAACGACAAAAGACGACCGGGACTCTGATCAACCTCGTGCGTACGAGGCTCGGGGGCTCGACCGCGACGAACCATACTCCAAACAAAAAAAACACAGATCACGCCACCACTAGAAACCATTCTCCAATAGAACGCGTAAAAGACCTCGGAGGAGTCTCAACACTCCACCGAGGCCTCGGGGGCTACACCCGGCGGGTGCGCTCGCGCGCCCCCACCGGAAAAAAACCACGATGCTACGACTCCAGTTCATCAACTAACATGCCTCTGGGAGAGTGATCTCACACTCACCCAAAGGCTCGGGGGCTACTGTCGGTACCAACAGTATGGGGGTACCCACATCCATCGATAATAAAAAACAAAACGACTAAGCTATAGCAAAACGCAGCCCACCTCAAACTGCATACCAGGTCCGTCTCGTGCGAGGCCAGCTCGACGGAGCGCCTCGACCGCGCTCCGGCTCCGACTCGTACGAGGCACCCTCGACGAGGACGCCTCGACCGTGCCCCGTCCCGCACGACAGGGCACCTCGACCACACTCTGACTCGCACGAGGCTCGTTCGCCCAACGGAAAAACTCCGACTCACGTGACCCCGGGTCAGAGCGCTCACCCCTTCACTTCAACTGCCCCAAGACAGAAGTCAGAGCATTTAATGCGATTACCTACTACCACCTACCGGTATGGCCGCAACCAAGATCAACATGGGAGCCAGGCCGGTGTCAGCCCTCACTGTTTTACCGCCCATCCCGTGATGGGAGGTGAAACCTGTCACTATGCACACCTTACCGTGCACTGTTTATTGTCAGTCACCCTTGAGGAAGGATACGACAAGGCCCGTATTCCGCAATCTCGGGGATTCGACCTTATCCGTCCGACATCGACCCGGCCTCGACGCCCAGCACAGTTTAACAGGGAGGGAAGGCCGGCATGGTGCGGTACTCCTGGTCATTTCACCGTCTCATCCCCGACGTCACCATGGTGTCCAGGGATGGCCAGCCATTCCCAAGGCACGTCGCTACAGTCACTCCTACAGGGATCGACAAAACATCGCCTCAAGGTTCCCCGGTGCCCTGGCCTCCTCCGACCCTATAAAAAGGACCGTCCAGGACCCTACAAAGGGACACGGACAACAGGCAAGGCACAAGTCCAAAGCCAAGTACCAGCAACCTAAGGCTCCCATCACAGAGATCAACATCTCAAGCAATCATCTTTGTACTCTTTTTTCTCTCTTTGAGACTTGGGCTCGCCGCCCTCTCTCGCAAGCTTGTAACCCCTACACAAGCACCTCGGTGCAAGGAAATACAAACTCTCCCCCCCACTGGACGTAGGGCCTTCTCTTGCCCGAACCAGGATAAACCCCCGTGTGTTCTCCTTGCATCACCATCCAGGTTAAGGACACGCAGCACTCACTCGTCGGTTTAGGACCCCCACGGGACCAAACACTGACACTTCTGCTCTCTATTTCTCTATGATAGGTGGGCCCAACTGAGCAGCGGGTCCTGCATGTCAATGCCACTGGTGGCCAAGCTGTGTACAAATCCGGGTGCGCCTAGCATAAGTCTAGGGTTTAAGTGTTTTTCTGTTTTGTTTTCACAGAAGCTGTGTAAATCTTGTAAAAATTTATATCTAGAGTTTAGGAGCTCCATAAATAGTGAAACTGGTCTTGTTAGTTTACTTACGAAATTCTCTTCATGGTAGATCTATAAAATATGCTAGTCCATGTAGGTTTGTGTGCTGTGCTATTTATTCACTAAAAATGCTTTTAGAAATGCTTTTAAGATGACCAGAGCCATACCATGAGTTTGAGAACTCCAAAAATAGTGATTCTTGTTTTGTTAGTTTTGTGATGACATGTAATTGCTAGTAAAAATATTAAACATACTAGTGGCTCACTATTTTCTTATGGTTTTGATTTGACCTTGATAAATAAGAAAATCTACATTATGTTGCTTGTCATTTTTATATCTTAAGTTATGGTGCTCCAATTTAGGTAAAATTTTTATGGTAGTCTCCTGAGGTTATGTGGGAACAGTGGTTAAAATTGCATGAGATTTGGTTGCTGGATGAGTGAGATATAGGTATAACTTGCTCTCTAGGGTTATTTAGCTTAAGCTACTTGTCTTTTTCATAAAGGTTGTTTTACACATGCAAATGATCTAAAATTTGTATAGTAGTCTATTGGGAGTATATGGGAGCTTTGATAATTTTTGTAGAATTTACTGTGCACTTTGGTTATATGTTTATAATTCCATCTAAGCATCTAAAATAAATTAATAAAGGCAATTAAATAAATGGTTTGGGCTTAGCCATGATGTTTTCTAGCATGTATGTGATAATTACAAACTGTTAGTAAACTTGGTTATGCTCAGGTTTCATTTCATAGGTGTAGTGAAGTATTATTTTGTTTTATAATCCAATTATAGTGGTTTCCAAACAATTTCTAGGACTTAATTAACTACACCTTAAAAATGATGTTTGCTGGGAAGTTGTTTATAGCAAAGTTGTAGATAACTCATTAAACTAGCTTGTGTTAAAATTTGGTAGCATTTGGCCAAGTAGTTTTTGAGTTATAGATGTTTAAAGTCAGGTCCCAGATTTGGTTGCTCTCTATTTAGAGCAGACCAGATTCTGTAGTTTCATCTTTTTGACCTATTAAAGTTGGAAATCAGGCTTATGTGATTATAAATGAAATGTAGAGAATTTCATAAGATTTCCAGAATGTCTTCTTGCAAGTCATTTGGATTTGTGTATCTCCAGTTATGCTTAAATTACTCAGCTGCTGTTTTGATGTCTAGAAAGTGGCAGATTCTAGTTTTAGTGCTTTGATTCACTTTGCCATGTTTGTGTGGTGCTAAGTATGACTCATAGCTTTGATGAAACTGAGTTGGTACACCTGAGATCTTGTGTGACTTGGTCATGACTGATGTTCTTATTATCTCCTATGTTGTACTTTAGTGATGATTAAGTTACATAGCTCTAGGTGCTTATATTGAACTTGGTGTGCTTGCATAAATGGTTACTTGTGGTATTTCTATGTATTCATACATATGCATTGTTGCACCTCATTTAGGTATGCTAGCTGAAACGCATGAAGGATGTGGTGTTGGAGCCAAACCCGAAGACGGTGTTTGGTGGAACTATCCCAAAGATGGAAGTACTCGGCGTGTGGTGTCTAATAAACACTGACTTAGTGTTAGATCCAAGGCAAGCCCCGGAGCATTATAAGCCTCCTAATTTCTGAAATGCAATTAAATACTATGTTATATGTATTGTTGCATTAAGTTATAGGTGTTGGATGAAAACGCTTGCTGCATTGATATCCCATCCTTGTCCAGAAAGCATACCATGAATCCAATATAGACTAGGATCGAGTAGATGCTTAGCTCTGCTTTAAGCGGTAGAAGTCAGGTGATCCCCTGTCACCTAGGAGCTTTAGGGATATTTATATATGGAACGGTTGGCTATATTTGCTATCGTGAAAAAGAACCATGTGTTAATGAAATGAAATGAAACCAGGCGGGATGATGATAGTGAAGCAACAAAGGCATGGAGGTCTTGGGTGTGGACTTATCCCCATCTGTGTTGATTAAGGACTGACTCTTGGAGCCTTTCCTTGTCATGTTGAACGCATGCCTCTCTCTTAGCTGGCTGGACCCGAGTGCTTGACCGTGAATCCGAGTAGCTCAACTCAGGCCGGGCTCCAATAAGTATAAAGTTCGCCTCGGAAGGGAGCCGTAGGCGTGAGTCCAAGGGCAGGTGATTTAAAAGTCCTGATCGTCCTGGCAGAAGGGTAATCCCTGTGAGTGCTGGCGCTGACCGAACCCGCGAATTTGGTTCCTGAGTTGTACCAAAGGTGACCTAATGCTCCCCGACGAGGAAAGTCATGGGTGAGAGTTAGGAATACCCCCTCAGCTGAGTTGTAATTCGATTCGAGTCGCCGTCTCTTACCGGTTAGTGAGAACTTGACGGGAGTATCTCCAAAGTAGATACACTAAATAATATGATGGTTCAGGAATGATGATATGATGATGGCCTTATTATACCTGCTATGGTTAATATTGTTTGCTCCTAATAAAATGATTGCTATAGTATAGGTGCTAATCTAGATGACAGGTTCATGATGATTAACTTGATGCTTAAGCATTAAATGATTACTTATCTGTACTAAGCTTTTATGCAAAATGTTATCAAGCTAGCCCCACTTATATCAGCCTTGCATTATCCTTGGTGTCACGTTATTTCTGGTTTTTGACGGGTAAGTCTAGCTGAGTACCTTCTCGTACTCAGGGTTTATTCCCACTTATTGCAGGTTGTGATGTATCATGGATACTACAAGAATTGGATGACTCCTGCCGTAGCGGCGGAGTGTGATCATGGGCATGATCCCTCTGAGTTATCTTGTCTCTAATGCTTTTGTTGGAAGTTGATCTTCGTACTGGCTTGTATTTGAAATAAGAGTGATGTGAGTTTCAAACTACTTTGCTCCCGCTACTTTTCAACTTAAGTTGTAATAACTATGTTGAACTCCGATATATGTTGAATTACTTATGAAATGGAAGTAACATGTGACTTGTTATGTTGAATCACTACGATCTTGGCTTGTATGTTGGTTGGTTTGAAATCCCTCGTGATTTCGTTGGACTACCGAAGTTTTTTTGTACTTGTGCTCTTATAATTTGGACGGTTCTGTGACAATCATCAACTCTTCGCACGTGTAAAATGAATGTCTCAAGTTCATCCCTTATATTAGAACGATCAACAATTGAAAAATCTTAATCATAGATCTCCGTTAGACGAGCAATCTTCTCCACATCAAACATAGAGAATGAATCTCTTGGATCAAGACAAGAGAAGCAAATAAGTAACTCTGATGATACCTCATTGAAGAGATGATCCGTCTCTATTAGAATAGCATCAAGTGCAGCCAAGAAAGTGTCAACACGATAATGATGTTCTTTAGTTATTAAGTCATCATCAAGCATTGATCGACCCCATCTTGGTCTACGCTCACTGAAATCTGGCAACTTTATCTTTTTTGCAACATAGAAGGCTTTGACTTCTTCAAATAATGGCTCCCATCCTTCATTTCTCAAGTTTACCAAACGTGTTTTGACATCAACAAGCAATGACATGGCCTGAATTATATTCTGATCCTTCTTTTGTAGCAAGAGAGATAACTCATTAATACGAAGCACTTTTAGCATCAACTTCATATTCAAAACAAAGGTAAAGCTCTCCATTTTTTTAATAAACCGGCTGCTCTACCAGGATTGCGTTCATCCCCATGAACCATAGACAATACCTTCGACACAGAATCCCACATGTTCTCAATACGGAGCAATGTGGTGACATGAGAACCCCATCTTGTATCACCAGGTCTAACCAAGCTAGTTCTTTGATGCTTCCCTTTTCCAAAAAAATCTCTCCACTATCCAATTTCTATAAAATTGTATTACGATGTTCAACAATCAAGCTATCTTTCCTTCGACAAGATGAACTAGCACTAGTCACAATCAAATCAAACTTACATAGTTGAAGAAATCAAAGAATGATGAACAGCAAGCTAAAACAGCAACAATTACTAGCTGCAATTGATGAGCAAAGCAACGCACATAGAAAGCATGTGGGTTTTCATCACGAATTTGTTTTTGCAAACCGTTGAATTCACCTGTCATATTAGAAGCCCCATCATATCCTTGCCCTCGAAGTCTATCAATGGATAAACCATATTCATCAAGAACATCTAGCAATGCCTTCTTCAATGAGAGAGATGTTGTGTCCTCCACATGTTTAAGACCCAAAAATCTTTCCACTACCATTCCTTTGTCGTTGACAAACCTACAGACCAATGGACACAATTAATTAAATAGTTTCTAATAATTATTACCATTTACAAATAAGCAATTAAATAGTAACCAACCTCACAATCACAACCATTTGCTTTGCTATTGAGATGTCACGAGATTCATCAATTAGAACTGAAAAAAGTTTGTTGCCAATCTCTTTCTTTATGACTTCCTTTATCTCCCTTGCAAAACTCGCACACAGGTCCTTCTGAATCTTGTGAGAAAGCATTTGGGCATTTAATGGACATAACTCCTCAAATGCAAGTCGTACCTCCTCATTCCTTTTTTTGTGCCACTCAATCATCTCTAAGAAATTCCCTCTATTTAAGGAAGAGGGAGATTCATTGTGGCCTCAAAATGAATGAGCTTGTGCAATAAGAAAACTTGCAACATCTAAAGAAGGCGTCACACGTGTTTCATATTTCTTTTCTGCATCAACACTATAAGCCTCGATCCTATGTGAGACACTTGCCCTCCGACTCCGAAAATATTCACAAGCTGTCCTTGCTCTATTGTGACAGCTTGTCGAGCCACCAACATGCTGAGGAAATCCATTATATGCATTTTTCCAATTTCTATACCCTTCTTTACTGAATGCATCATGACCAAAATGTGTTTCTACGGGCTTTTGCTTAAAAAGAAAGCAATAGAAGCAAAATGCTGCATCTTTAGCCACACTATATTCCAACCAATCATATTGTTTTAACCAATTCTTTAGAAACACCCTCTTATCATTTGGCTTCTTAGGAAAATTATGGCCATAAGGTTTGGTTGGGCCCTTCACCAAATAAGCCCTCCTAACATCATCTCTAATGTCTGGATGGAATTGATCAATTGCTACACGAAGGACTGGATCAAAAACAAGATGAACATCTGGATTGAAAACCATAATACCTTCGACTTCAACATTTTGCTCATGTGACAACAGTTCTTCATTTGCAACCCCTTCCCCTTGTACTGTTTCTAGTGGATGTGCCTCTGAATCTCCTAGCTCTTCTTGTTCTTCAGATTCAGCAACAACACCGCTTTCATGAGTACTTGGCCCCGAGCCGCTTCCACTTGTGGAATTTGTACTAGAAAAAAAGCTTTTCAAATCTACAAAACCAATTAACCATTGAATTGATTTCACTAATCAGAGATCAATCTCTACCTATTTAATTGACTAACAATTTGCAATGGATAATGGATTCATGGCAGTACCTAATTTCTTATACCGCTTCTTGCTCAATGGAGTTGTAGCTGCTGGCCTCCTCGCTGTCACCGGGTTAGACGCATCGCTAGCTCGAGCTTCATTTCCTCCTCCTCCATCCATTTGCTGCTGCCTGCTCTCCGTAGAGGCCGCCTGGGCGCAATCGCAGCGTAGCCGTGTAGGGCTGCTCGCCGCCGCTTGCTCACTTCGCTGGCTGCCGGCTTGGAAATGGGGGGAGCGCCGTGCCGCCGCCGCCAGCTAGTCGGAGCACCGCCGCCCGCCGAGCACCCAAGCTGCGAGCCTGGCAGCCTGCGATGCCGATGTGGTGCGCCTGTGTGCGATGCGGGGCGCCCCTGCCCCCTGGCCCCTTGCGGCTAGCCCTAAGGGCCAAAATGGGCCAGAAAATGGGCCTTTTTGGCCAGACGGCCTAGCAAAGCAAAGCTGCACGCCTTGGCCTTCTTCAACCTCACGCACTCGCCTGTCGCCTCGCTGGCCGCCGCCGCTCGCTCACTCGCTGCTCACCGGCCGGATTGCCGAAGAACTGGGGGGTACTAGTGGTGCTCGCCGGAGGGGACCTAGGGCGGCCGCCCAAGCTCGCCCTATAGGTCGGTCCGCCTCTAGGAACAGCTAAGGGCATCCCTAATAGGCCTAGTTAAGAGCTACTTGAATTAAATTTTTTATTCGCTAAACAGTGCAAAAGGCAAGGGGCTAGCGTGAAGTCAAGAGAGTCTCACAATGCACAATTATCTCACACCTTGATATAACTGTCGTTGTCTCTCTTTTCTTAGTTGCTACTACTCTCCCCATCCAGTTTATGGCACAAACTCTAAAATACATTTTGACCTTTGATTTATTTTATACTCCGTATTATATTATTTATGGTTGTAAACTTATGATTATTGGATAGTACAAGTATAATATTATCAACTTTGTTACAATAGTTAAAAGTTGTGAGGCAAATTATTGATCAAAGATTATGGACTTTGATTCTAGATCTATGTAAAATGCCTTATAAACCGGAGGTAGTAGTTTAGAGATAGTGCTGGTTTAGGGGTTGTTTGGTATGGCTCCCGGGGCAGCTCCCGAAGCCATTTTTCAGCTCCGTCTGCCAAACACGACCAAACTGCTCCTCTTCAACCTTGGAGTCGCGGAAAATGCGCCGAGAGAAGAGGAGAGAGAGAGTGGGAGCTGCAAAAGAGTAGCTTCGCCCGGCTCCTCCCTCAGATGTGTGGGCCCAGGGCGGATTTGCCCCTAGTGTAGGCGTGGGCACCGCGAAGAATACTGCAGCCGTGGTAGGCACCGGCACGGGCGCAGAGGAGTTGGCTGGGGCGACGGTCACAGAGCAGCCACGCGGGGTCACGCACGGGCACGGCCGCCGCTGCTGGGGCATGCGCGGAGGCGCCAGGAGGGCCGGCAAGGGCGGCGTGTAGGTGCGGCAACGGCCTGTGCCCGAGACGCCGTCGCTTCCACAGTTCCACGTCATCTGCGAGACCAGGATCTGCGATGCGAGCGACCGAGGAGGGAGAGATGCGAGCGATGCGGGCAATGTGAATGTGGTGCGAGGCCCAACTAGGAGTTGCGATGCGATAAGGTAGGGAGAGAAAGAATAAATAAATAAAGAGAAATAAAAGGAGTGAAAAAAGAAGAAAAAGAAAGAAAAAGAAAGGGTATTTTGGACCTTTCATCATTTTTTACCAGAAAGAGAAGTTGTTTTGCTAAATGGTAAAAAAATAGCTTCACCTCCCTAAGTGAATCTACTCCACAAGTGAAGCCATGACTGAAGCTATTTTGGCCGGAGCCGGAGCTCTACCAAACGGCCCTTATATTGTTGGATAATACTGTACACCCCTGAGATTCACCCCTTCTACCTGACCCCCTCCCATCGCCATCCACCGAGTTAAATACTCCGTATGTTAGGGGGTGTTTAGTTCCTCTCCTAAAATTTTTCACCCCATCGCATCGGATGTTTGGACACGTGCATGGAGTATTAAATGTAGATAAAAAAATAACTAATTACATAGATTGCGATAAATTTGCAAGACGAATTTTTCAAGCCTAATTAATCTATGATTTGACAATGTCCTACTATAATAAACATGTGCTAATGATGGATTAATTAGGCTTAATAAATTCATCTTGTGGTTTCGAGACGAGTTATGTAATTAGTTTTTTATCAGTATCCGAACACCGCTTCCGACATTTTATGCATCGGACGTGACACCCGAGATTTTTCACACCCCTTGAGACTAACCGCACTGGGTCTGGTAAAAGCTCCGCTAAACGCATATAGCGTACGCCATGTCGGACGGGAGAGCTGCAGCAGCATCCGCTATCCCGTCCGCTACCCGCGCCCGTCCGCTAAATATAGCGGGATGGCGGATAGATAGCGGACGTCCGCCATCGGCCACCGTGGTGTGAGGCCTGCGCACCCGTTCGCCCGCGCCATGAGCAGGAAGGGGGAGTAGGAGGGAGGAGGAGGAGCGCGCCGTCGGCCGGAGCTGGCGAGGAGCCACTGGATCTCGGCCCGCCGTCGTCGAGCTCGGCGGCGTCCATGGCCCCGCTCGCGGCGGCCGCCCGGTGGGACCTCGATCCGTGACGGAGGTGGAGGGAGCCGGCTGTCCCCGCGCCCGCGCCCGGAGCCGGAGCCCGGAGCCGCACCGCGCCGATGCCGCCGTGGGAGCTCCTCCGGCCTAGCTCGGTCCGTCGCCGCCAGAGAGGTGCCGCCGTGGGAGCTCCTCGAGCTCCACCGTGGGGGCCGCCGTGGGCTGTGTGGGAGAGCTCCGCGCCCGGCCTGCACTGGGGAGAGGAAGAGGCGCCGGGAGGAGCGGCGGCCGGTGCCGGGAGGGGGGAGAGAGAGAGACGCGGGTGGAGAGAATGGGGAGGGAGAGGGGTGCGGGTGGATAAGGAGGAGGTGAGGCTGACGTATGGGACCCGCGTGTGGGTTCCATTAGAGATATAGAGGATGGATGAGTGCGGTCAGTGTGATAGCTAATCCCTGGCTGCTATCCTTTTTCTCTACACTGACATGCCGTACACTCTAGTACGCACACCGGCACACGCGGTACCACGCGCCCCACGCCACGTCCAGCCGTCCAGGTCCAGCTGCTCCTGGTCCACGGCCCGCAGGCCGCCGCAAGCCCGCAACGCAAGCGAGAGATCTGCCGCTGCCGCACGGGACCCGCGACGGCGCGGCGTGATCTGCCGCCCGCGTGGGGGCGCGGCTTCCTTTTGGTCTTCGTGGTGGAACTGGGAACGGGACGCTACAGCGCCATTGGATTCCGACGGCCCAGCATTAGATTAGGCTAGATCCGTCCGGGCCTTTTCGCCTGACACCAACAGTTGTTTTGCGCTGCGGCTCCGGCCCCGGTCCCTTGCTCCTGCTCCTGCAAAAGTTGCTGCGCCACGGGCATCGGATTGGCGCTTGGTGTGCACGCAGAGATCGACCCAGTAATTTTTTTCCCTTGCTAAAAAAAAGTAATTTTTTCCCTTGCAAGGTTTACTGTATAGTACGATCTGGCCAGCATCCGAGATGCCGAGCAGACAGCAGTACGAGTATATTTCCCTAATTCCCTTGGTTTCTGCTGGAACAAACAGTCTTTTACCAATCACTGTGAAGTTTCTTAGCGCCCCGTTGTACTGCAAGAACTGCATTAATACTATGCGAATGGGAGATTAGGAGTGTTAGGCCACGTTTAGTTCCAGAAAAATTTTGGGTTTTTGCTACCGTAGCACTTTCGTTTGTATTTGGCAATTAATGTCCAATCATAGACTAATTAGGTTCGAAAGTTTCGTCTTGTGATTTCTCACCCAACTGTGCAATTAGTTTTTTTCGTCTATATTTAATGTTTCATGCATGCGTCAAAGATTCGATATGATGGGCAAAAACAAAAAAAAATTGGAACTAAGAGCATCTCCACCGGTCTCCCAATAAAACTCCCCCAATAACTTAGTATTGGGGTAGCCCAATATTTACTTTTTGGGTTATTGGAGGAGATGCTTTTGCAGTTCCCCAATATCTCATCCCCAATATGTGATTTTGGTCCATATTGCAAATTCTGGACCATGTTGGAGCAAATTGACCCATGGATATTTTTTACGTCAAAATAAGTTGTTGATGTCTTGTTTGTCGCATACTTAAGACCAAAGATCGAAAATGCAATAACAGTTTGTTCAACAATAAGAAAATGAAATTAAACATACTCACACAAAGATATATCATAAACAATATATAAAGAGAGATGTCATGGCATTGTTTTTAAGTGCAGAATCATCAATGGGTGTGTTTGCGCCAAAAGAACAGAGGATTGGGGGAGGTTGCAAGTGCCCCTTTATTTGAGGGGAGATGGGTGTTTTTTTGGTGGCCACCAAAAATTGGGGGAGGTATTGGGACACTGTTGGAGTATGAAAATTGATCTATCTCCCTCAATAATTCTGTTTTATGGGGATGAGGGGTTGTATTGGGGATTCGTTGGAGATGCTTTAAACCCGGCCTTACTGTATATAGAATGCCATGTGTCTACTCGTAATGTATTCAACTTTGTGCTTCATGCTCCCTGCTCCTTGCTCCCTGCAATAGGATCATTCCGAATTGCAGATGAAGTGTAGTGTAGCACATGACTGGACTACATGTTACTCTCAAGTGGGCGAATGATATGTCACTATCCCCTGTTCGGCTGAGGTTATCAGCACGGTTTATCAGTCGTGGAACAGTGTTTTTCTCTCACAGCAAATCAGCCACAGCCGGCTTATAAGAAAAAAAAAACAGCCTGCCGAACAGGGCCTATATTTTGGTAGGAATAGTTGCCGCTACTTGCTACTCCCAGTGACAGTAGTATAGTCTCGCCAGGAACATGTATGTGCTCTCAAGATTTTCCTATGCTATGTGACAAGTGTTGTTTAATCGCTAGGTGGTGAACATACCAATTAGATCTACTCTCACGCTCCAATTTTGAAAAGTTATCAACATAAAAGAGTGGAAAAAGACAGAAATCTCATATCAAGTGTAGCCAAACTTTACATGTTTAGAATAGAATAGAAAGATACTATCCTCCCTCACTGGTTCGAGTCCTAGACACTTGTCAAGTGTATTCACATAAGCTGAAATCAATTTTAAGTAAAACGAAAACATGCATCCACACGCATGGGTCAATGGGTGTGAAACATTTGCCCATGCTTATGCGAGAGTGTAGACCGTCAATATTGTTAAGCGTGCTGTATCATGCACCAGTGTAGATGTATTCACGTCCAAATGTACACTTAGAAAAATATTAGAGGAATACCGTTCATAGTCATAGGTATTCTTATGAAAATAAAGGAACGTTAAAGTCTTACCGTGCCTTTAACTTAGAGTAAATGCGTAGAGAATTTTAACGGTTCTCAAGTAGTTTTACCCAAAAAAATGTGTACTTAATTTCCTTATCCACTATTATTTTTAGTGTTTAATTTTCTCCTCTTATTTTTCTTTTACAAGAAATGTCGGTGAGTTTTATTTCTCCTTCAATTATTTGTTACCTCTACATATGCATGTCCTGAGGATGAGTTGACCAACAAAATGTAAGTTATGTTCAACCCAAAGATGACTTAGGTACTCGAATATAAAAACAAAATGAACAAGGAACATTGATAGAAAAATAAAGTTAGTACAACCATGACCAGAGGAACCATTGTTTGATCAACAAATGTTGACAAAATGATAATAACAAGAACATAATAAAGTATAAGGATATATAAATTGGTTTGCCATGGCCTGGAGATATAAAACACTTGGATGAATATGGAGCAGAACTAGATATTGCCTCACCATATCGATAAAAGCTACAAATCTTTAGTAATATCTCTAACAATTAATAGTCATGGTGTTGGAGTTATATTAGATTAAGCATCATTGCCACAACCATCATCATACACATGATACTAGGATAAAACAACAAGGTAGTACAATGGTATAAATGCCATTTATCACATCACTCAACATCTATCAAGTGTAAATAACACATGCATTTTTGTGTACTTATCAATATGAAATATATACCTTACTTTGACTAAAAACATAATCTAACTATTATAAATGCATGAGTATTCTCCTCGAAGCACATAGGTGTGGCCATAGAAAGAGCTTACTAGCACGTTTAAATTGTGTAGCATAAGTAACATTTTGTCCCAACGGTGACTCAAGCTACCAGAGCATAAAACAAGTTGAATACTAGTGGAACAAAGGACCAATGCAAATACCTTGACCATCAAATTACTACACAATGATGATACAAAGAACATAGTAGTCTAGGCTAATGGTAGTTGCATTAGTATCATCGTTGTGTAGTAATTTGTATATAAAATGTAGCATAGTTTGACCACGACAAGATACATACAAGCATCTAAACATATAAACTATCAAAAGGAATGAATGTGCATTGCCTCACCATATCCATGGCTACAAAAGTTAGTAGCATTATATCTAAAGATTGCAGCCATTTCATGGATATTGGATCACTATCTATTGGCTTCAAATGCTTACTCCAATCATGAATATAAGCCCATAAATACATGGACATGGTCTCCAATATGACAACTTAGCTAGTACTATATATAAAGATATATTATTATCATAGATAGAAAGAGGTATATGTTATGAAACTAGTTTTCACAGCAAACCGAATCTGGTAATGCCAATCTTGTGTTGTCATCTGTATATACATAGTTTCAAATATTATGGCAAAAAATGGCTTAGGAAAAACCATGTGGACTTATATTTGTGATAGGAGAAAGCAGCACTATATCTTGTGATCAGAGAAAGTAGCTGTAACACCACTGGTGTTACGAGCGTGCTTAGCACCCAGATTAATACCTGAGGAGTCAAATCAAAAACCTATGTTAAATTATTTAGTGCGTACCACTGGTAATGCAACTCCGAACAAAATATGCGTATGAAGAATGGGTATCTTTAATTGTTGGCATGAAAAATAATGTTTATAAAAAAATGTAACTTGAGTATTGTGTTTAAGTAAAGTTTGTGAGCATGTTCCACAGATAAAAGTGCAACTTTTATTTTTGGGAAGAAATATCGTTAACTAGTATTTTGCAAGCTCAAAAATCAAATTCAAAATTCAATCCGATCTAACTCTAGATCTCGTCTAAGTTGGACCCGGCGCTTGGCAATGCTATCTTGGCATTCGAGTTCTAGCAAAAATGATTAAACACGAAAATCTTGTTCTTGCATAGTTGGTTGAATCGGAGTGAGAACCTCGCGTCGGTGCGAGCGTTGGATTGTTGAGTTCCGTTTGCCCTTCCTTTAAATTCACCAACAATTGGTTAACCACCAGTTTAGCTTTTGGTCGTGGTCACCACGCCTTCAGCGGCTCGGCCGTGCCCGGCTGGCTAAGGCCGCCTGCCTGTCCCACTGTCCGGCCGCGCTGTTGCCGCTGACTGCCTAATCGGGCCTCCGACGCGATGACAACCGGTCACAAGTAAGTGCGTGCCGCCCCTGCCATGCTTGTCCCCACTAGCGGGCAGCCGCGTCCCGTCGGAACGACGCAGAGCCCACGCGCTGCCCTTGCCGCCCTGCCCCCGCGGTCGCGCTCTTGTGGAGGTCAAAGCTCAGCGCTCGTGCGCCCCCTCTGCTCTGCTCCCTCACTCCCTTTTTCCCTCTCTCCCTTATGCTGCCGCTCGCGCCGCTCGCCTTAACCGCGTCTGGCTGCCGCTCGCGCTCGGTCGCCACAGTTCGCGCCGCGCGACCGCCGTTCAAGTTTGTCCAGCACGTGGCCTCGTAGCTCAACCTCTCTTGGTAGCAGGCCACATAGGGAGTGAACTAGCCGCCCAAATCTCTCGAGGCCTAGCCGAGCTCTCCGCCCGGCCAATTTCGGAATTTTTGAGCCACCGGTCATCTTGTCGCCGGAACAGAGCGAGCTTTGGGGTAGGGCTCTGTGTTTGATTTTAGTTTGATTCCTTGAGCTCATAGACTAATCGTGATCCTCCGGTGTTGATGCTCGCCTTAGCTCCGGCTGGGATGCCGCCAGTGGTGAGCTAACGCGCCGGTGTCCGCCCGGAGCACCACCGCCCCGCCAGCTCGCTCGTGGCCAGGCTTCCCCGAGCCGTTCCCGCCCCAGCTGGCTCTGCGACTAGTTCTGAGGTAAGCTCCTTCCACTCTCCCGCAGCCCATATCCGCGCGATGGGTCGTAGGCTCACCGGAACGCTGGCGCCGCCGTGACGGGTGGTCCGTCACCGTGGACAGCCTAAGTGGAACCACCGGGTAGCTTCTACTCACCGCCTAGCTCTTCGCGCTTGCTTCGCGATGCTCGTCGGCCCGCTTTGTGCGCCGATTCGGCCCTCAAGTGGCCGGCGTAGCCGCGCAGCGCCGGCCGGAGCCGCGTCGTCGTGCGCAGGGCGCCGGGGACTGCCCGGTTGCGAAGACGACGTTCCTCGGGGTGTTTTGTGTAAAGCATGAGTCTTTGGTAATAGTGTCTCCCTGCTCTGGTGGATAAACTAAAAACACGAGCCCCTTTTGTAAAATGCGGGCTCGGGCGTGGGCTGTCTGTCTCGGGCCGGCCTTGCCCGTGCGGGCCGCTCTTCGCGCGCGCGCAGCCGCGCCCCGCGTTGGGCCGTCGGGCCGAAGGTGTAGCCGGTCTTTCCGATTTTCTAAAAATGATTTTCGATTTAGCTTCTAGGTAAACTTGTGTAATTAATATACAATGTTGTAGATGTCATAAAAATGCCAAACCACTTTTGTTAGTCTCCTAAAATTGTGACCTACCTGCTAGTATAAATTGTTCACATAGTGGGATAATTTTTCTTAGGAGCTACATAATTAAATTGGGATACTTGATGTTGTAAAAATATAAACTTATAGGAATTGTTGTGATAAATTGATAATAGTATTGTGTCTGAAATCTTTACAGTAGGTTCCTAGCCATATTAGCTGCTCACGGTAATTTTTGTAGCTCCATGATAATTAGTTGCTAAATAGATAATGTTGTCCTATTGCAAATAAAGATTAAATGGATAGAATAGGATAAAGAAACAACTTGGGTTTGTATAACGAAAGTAATTGTTGGGAATTAACGCCTTGTTAGACAAATAAAGATTAAATGGATAGAATAGGATAAAGAAACAACTTGGGTTTGTATAACGAAAGTAATTGTTGGGAATTAACGCCTTGTTAGACAACATGGATATGTAACCTTAGTACGGTCATCGTTAGAGCTAGCCGTTAACTTGAGAGGCGTAAACCGTATTCTACGAGTCACGATTGCAGATGATTAATTACGTCCTTGCATTGCATCACATTGCATATCATATAGGTACAATGATGGATCAACGGATCAGTTGAAGGATGATTGGGAATCCAGAGATGGTGTAACGGTATTCTCTCCAGGAGCTGATGCAATGGGCTTTTCTATCCGGTTGATGATGGATGATCTGAAGCTACAAATACTAACTTTTAATATATATCTTACCCAGGCAAGCCCCGGTGCATAACCCCTATTATTCTGCACTTTATTTTATGCTTGTGCATTACGTTTAAAGGAGTTGAATGAAACCCACTTGCATATAAATATCATGATCCCCATGAGTCTTACTAGTATGTCAGGATCGTGTAGATTGCTATGCTACAGGACTCCGGTAGAAGTCGAGTGATTTCCTGTCGCTCGCGAGAGATAGGAATTATAATATTGTTACTATTATCATGTTACTATCACATTAAATATAAATGTATATGGATAATTGGAGACCGGGCGAAACGGGTTGGATGGACTTGGACTTGGTTGGGCAACAGAGCGGGGCTCTGGTTGCATTTGTTCCGCCTGTGTCAATTAAGGATCGTTCGTTGCATGGACCCTGGTCAAGTCACAGGTTTATTGTCCCGAGCATATACTTGCTTATGGGAGCGGAAAGACTTGTTTCTCTCCTGTCGTGGGTTCCGGCTCTTTCCGGACCGGCTTTTTAGGGTGGTTGTATATATTGGGTTGAGGAGGTCTAAGCACCATACTGAGGCCGGGCCTGCAGTGTTGGGGGCTTAGAGTCCGAGCTTGGACGGGGACCTGGACCCCTTGACAGGAGTGGAACGGGTTGGTCTTGCTTGTGCCCGGGGTATAAGCAAGGCGTGTGTTTTCGGGGCACCCAGCTGGGCACATTGATTCACGAATCGCCGTTTCTGCGTGACGGTACGGCTTGACTACGCTCTGGCATCGTAGTAAGAACTGGCAGTGGAAAGATAAAGAAATGGTTTCTGATTGCTCAACCCTGCTTGATTATAGACTAGGCGCTTACATAGAAGATTGGATAAGAACAAAATACGGCTATTAAAAGTAACAAATTAAGGATACACCTTTAGCGCTGCTTCTTGCAAACAAGAAACCCACAAGCCAGAAAGCCTTGCATAATCCTTGGAGTCTTTTTCTTTCCTCCTGACGGGTAAGTCTTGCGGAGTACAATTGAGTACTCAGGGTTTGTTCTACCCTGTTGCAGGTGACAGGTGCTGATGAGCTGACACTTGTGTGGAAACCTCCTGGTGGGCTCAGCGAGGATTTCCTTTACGATGCGGAGTAGAGTTTATTTATTAAAACTCTCACTAAAAGTTTTACAAGGGAAATACTATTAATCTATTATCATTTCATGCATTTAAACGTTCTTCATGTTAATGTTTAACTTGTCATTAAATGATTTCATTTCCACTGAACTCTGATAATGTTTTATATTCCGCTGTTATAACTCCATAATGAATTACTCTGATGTTGTACTAGAAGTGATGTAAGAAATGGTAAGGATGTTGTAAGCTTTACTCTCTCATTTGTGATCCTGATGTAAAAATGTGGATCTTCGAGTTCTCCCTTGCGGTGTGCTCGACGGAATTACTTAGTTTAGTGTTCTCCCTTGGGTACTTAGTGTCTAATGAAAGACAAGTACTCTTGGGAGGGCATTAGATTAGGCGGTTCTGCCACAGTAGCACTATCTCTAACTATAGAAAAAACGAATATGTGACATTTGCCTTAATTACCTTGACTAATAACAATGTAATACAATGTGAATGCATTATATCTCCATGAACACATGAACATTCATTATAAAAAGAGATGATTGGCACCTTTATGATGTATAATATAAGTCACATATGTTTCTCAAGTTAGATCAAGTCACTAAAACATAGAACAAAATGAATGGTAACGACAAGTCGGTAAAACCATGTAACCAACCTAAACTGTTATTGACTGCTGAATTCCGACAAAGTGATAATAGAAGAACACGATAAATTGCCATAACCAATAAAATGAATGGTAACGGCAAGTCGGTAAAACCATGTAACCAACCTAAACTGTTATTGACCGCTGAATTCTGACAAAGTGATAATAAAGGAACACGATAAATTGCCATAACCATAAAATGGACGGTATAGAATCGACTAATGTATCCATAGGCCACAAACAGTATACTATCTCCAGCTACCTGCAGTCATGCTATTAAAGTTAGCGTAGACTAAACATCTTACCACGAGCATCCTACCACTTGACAGTAGATTAAGCACAAATGCAGGTACTACAACGGTACAAATGTTGTTCACACTTCACAGCATGCATGTCAGCTACTGCCAAGGCCTTGTTTAGTTGGTAAAATTTTTAGCGAAATGTAACTGTAGCAGTTTTGTTATTATTTGGCAATTAGTGTCTAATCATAGTCTAATTAGGCTTAAAAGATTTGTCTCGTCCATTTTGTCTAAACTGTGTAATTAATTTTATTTTTTATCTATATTTAATGCTTTATGCATGTGTCCAGAGATTCGATGTGACGAAGAATCTGAAAATTTTGGTAAAATTTTGGGCATCTAAACGGTACCAAGACTCCAGGAGGCACCAAAAACTGAAAACAAACAGCACAGTGCACAAGCTGCACAACTGGAAGCTAACCCATCCACACATCAGACCAAAATCAACGCGCTTCCCCAAACACGCACGGGACGCCCTCCCCTCCCCACCGCCGCCTTTTATCGCTAACGCCACCCGTTTTTGTACACACACGGCTACACCAGCGGCCAATACATACGCCTCCCCTCACCGACCGCTCTCCCCTCCCCAGCAGGCCAGTCCCCACTACTGCGACTGCGAGACAGCGCAGCACAGGCTGCCGCCCGCTGGCCGCTGCGAGAAGAGAGAATCCAAGGACGCGCAGGAGCACCCCCATCGTCACAGGCGTCCATGGGCAGCGCCACGGGCGAGGCGATGTGGGCCGCTGCTGTGGGGCGACGGTGCTCTTCTTGGCCGTCGAGGTTTCGGGTGCCGCGGGGGCGTTGCCGAGGTTTGCGGAGGCGCCGGAGTACCGGAACGGGGAAGGGTGTCCGGCTGCGGCGGCGGGGGTGTGCGACGCGGGCTTGGTGCACATCGCCATGACGCTGGACGCGCACTACCTGCGGGGCTCCATGGCGGCGGTGTACTCGCTGCTCAAGCACGCGTCCTGCCCGGAGTCCATCTTCTTCCACTTCCTGGCCGCGGAGAAGGCCGCCGGGGCAGCAGCGGACGACGGGGAGGACCCGGAGCCGGAGCTGCTGCGGCGCGCGGTGGCGGCGTCGTTCCCGTCGCTGCGGTTCGAGATCTACCCGTTCCGCGCCGAGGCCGTGGCCGGGCTCATCTCGGCGTCCGTGCGCGCCGCGCTCGAGGCGCCGCTCAACTACGCGCGGAACCACCTGGCGGACCTGCTCCCGCGCTGCGTGCCGCGGGCGATATACCTCGACTCCGACGTGCTCGCCGCCGACGACGTCAGGCGCCTCTGGGAGACGCGCCTCCCCGCCGCCGCCGTGGTGGCGGCGCCCGAGTACTGCCACGCCAACTTCTCCCGCTACTTCACGCCGGCGTTCTGGTCCGACCCGGAGCTCGGGGCCCGCGTCTTCGCGGGGCGCCGCCGGCCGCCCTGCTACTTCAACACCGGCGTCATGGTCATCGACCTCCGCCGCTGGCGCGCCGGCAATTACCGCCAGCGCATCGAGCGCTGGATGGAAATCCAGAAGGTGAAGCGCATCTACGAGCTGGGCTCCCTGCCCCCGTTCTTGCTCGTCTTCGCCGGCGAGGTGGAGGCCGTCGACCACTGCTGGAACCAGCACGGCCTCGGCGGCGACAACGTCCACGGCAGCTGCCGCCCGCTCCACGCCGGGCCCGTCAGCCTCATGCACTGGTCGGGCAAGGGCAAGCCCTGGGACCGCCTCGACGCCGGCAAGCCGTGCCCGCTCGACCACACCTGGAAGTCCTACGATCTCTACATCCCCAGCGACTCCGATGGCGCGGCTTCGCCGGCGTCCGGGCCGGCATTGTCCGCATCCGTGCTCTCATGGTAGACGGAGAGCTTCTAGTTCCAAGTTGCTACAGTTCTTTTGCTGGTTGAGAGGTTCTTGGCAGTGGCAACGTGCCCCATTGCATTGCATTGTCTTGCTGCGGCTGTTGCCGCCGCTGCTATGATCTAGCTGCTGGTCGTGGTGGGCTGTACAGGGCGGTGAAGGGAGCGGCGGTGGCGACATGGCAGGGGAAATCAGGAATGAGTTGGTAGAGAGGGGAGCTTTTGCTCTTTGGGGTAGAATTCAGATTGGTTATTTGGGGGGATTTTGATTCTTTTTGGTCCGGCAGGCGATTCTTGGGGTTCCCAATTCTCTCGATTGGAGGTGTAAAGACTTGGAATTTTGTTCTATTATTGATCATTCTTTCATTCACTTGTCATGCCTTGTTCACCTGAATTCTTACTATGGTGATATGATTTGCTTTTTTGCTTTTATTAGATCAGGGGGTGTTTGGTAGGAGGAGTTAAAAGTTTAACCAACATGGTAGTACTTTCGTCTTATTTGATAAAAAGTTTCTAATCTTGGACTAATTAGGCTTAATAGATTTGTCTCATAAATTACTCCTAATTTGTGCTGACATACATACAATTAATCTACATTTAGTACTCCATGTATTGAAGGAAACATTGATATGACGGAAGTTAAATTTTAACTCCTGGAAACCAAACAGGCCCTTAGATGAACTGACCTAAATGTGCTGAAATGCCCTTGTATATGATGTTAATTCTCTGTCAAGTGTCAGATAGGCTTATACCCCTGCAATGGTTCTTGAGCATCTTCAAGAGTTTGTCAAATCAACTTGACATCCATCTATTTTTGGCAAAACAGAAAAAATTGTACTTCAATAGTTTGGCATCCAACTTGGCAAATTTTAGCAACTTGGCAAATCTTCCTCCTCCACGCGCATATTTGCGCGCTGAGCGCGAGCGCGCATCCAGCTTCACGTGCATATTTAAGCGGGGCTCTTCGTTTCTTAGTGGGGCTCTTCGTTTTTTAACGGGGCTTTTCGTTCACTTAGCGGGCCTCTTCTTATTTTACCAAGTTCAAATGGCAAACTCTTGGAGAGAGTCTATTTTTTCACTTACCATACTACTCCGTCTCAGAAAGAAAGATGTTTTGGATTTTTGTGCCACAAGTTTGACTCGATTTGTATAAAATACGTGCAACATTTATGTCTCTAAATAAATTTATTAAAAAACTAGACTTAAAGATCTTTCCGATGATACTAATTACTTAGCATAAATATTTATATATTTTAATATATAATTGTCGGTAGTTGTTTCTCGGGAAGCGAAAACGTCTTTCTTTCTGGGATGGAGGGAGTATATTTTAGCGAATTGTTAAATTACGATATTTGTTAAGTGAATTTTGGCAAACTCTTGGAGACGCTCATGTCCAATAATTCTGGATTGAATTTGGCAAATGCACCGAGGAGCATAGCTGGCAGTACATTGAAGATTCATGGAGCTGATGAAATGAAGCATTGGTCCATCGGACCTGATGCATCTGTCTTGGGCCCGTTCACTCCTCGAAATATTTCCTCTTCCATTTATCACATCAAATCTTTAAACGCATGCATAAAGTATTAAATGTAGATAAAAAATTAATTGTATAGTTTGTCTGTAAATATCGAGATGAATCTTTTGAGCCTAGTTAGTCCATGGTTGGACAAATTTTACCAAATAAGAACGAAAGTGCTACAAGAATTTTTTTCACTAAAATTTCGGATCTGGACACAGCCTTGAACGAAATGTTTTCTCGGAACCTGGTTATTCATCTGCAGTTGGACTGTTCGTGATGTACTCTACTCCCTCTGTCCCTTATTAGATGTCGTTTCCGGTTTTTGTGCCCACAAGTTTGACTCGATTTATATAAAATGCGTGCAATATTTGTATCTCCAAATAAATTTATTAAAAAACTAGACTCAAAGACCTTTCTAATGATACTAATTATATACCATAAATATTAATATTTTTTAATATATATTTAATTACAGTTGTTTCTCGAGAAGCGTAAAGCGACAAGTATTTAGGGACGGAGGGAGTACATCCTACCAGTGATCGATATCTATTCCCTCTTATAATCTCGGGCCGTGTTTAGATGTCTGATTTGGGACTTCTCGAATTACTGTGTAACACTGTAGTAATTTTGTTTTTATTTGGTCATAATTGTCCAAACATTGATTAATTAGGCTTAAAATGTTCGTCTCGCAAAGTACAACCAAACTGTGCAATTAGTTTTTGATTTTATCTACATTTAGTACTCCATATATGTGCCAGTATTTTGATGTGATGGGGAATCTTCTTTTTTACAGTGGAATTTGGGAGTGAATTTAGGAAACTAAAAAGGCCTCCGTACCGTACCACTTCTGTTCTGTATCAATTGTACATTCTACTCTGATTGGCCGGGCTGAAGGTTGAATAGTTGCATTGGAATTTGAATGTCTGTTTCTGGAACATGCCTATTGCACCTGCAGTCAATTATTTCCAGATGTAACACTCCCTTCTGATCGGGAACAGTACTGTGTGTTACATTCTCTGTATCGATTTTTAGATCAGAATTCAATACTCCAGTCTCCACACAAGAGGCCTGTGACTGGAAACTTTAAAGTTCCTCCTGAGAAGGTTTCGCAATTAATTTCCCACCTGCTTTAATCTCGCTTGAAAACCACTCACAAATTCATGGAGTACTTGAATGTGCAGAGACTCGAATCGTGAGAATGCTTCTGCGAGCACTTGTTATTAGGATAGTATCTCCAAATATGATAGATTATGATGTAATCTTGGCTTGCCATATTTTAAGCGAGACTTCTTATACCCTAAGCAATGTACTCCTATATAATCGGCAACAAAACTTGGCAATCCCATCAATTCTATTCCAACAATAGTTCCCATATTGGTAACAGTATTCCGGATAAAGGGGCGTACGAGTAATTCCAATTAGGGAGGTGTATGTTTTGCTTAAATTATGACCAAAAGTTGATGGTTTGAGACTTGAGAAGCTACAAAACATACGGCCGGCCTCCTGTAGGTGCTGGTACTCGGAGTCGGAGCATAAAGGATGTGACCACTGTATGTCAAAGTTTAGTCTCTTTTTATACAAGCAAATCGCACCACAAGAAAGGTGAGCAACCAACTAAATGACCAGCTTGGGAATTGCGAGCAAGCTGCAAGGCAGTGCAGCTAATCAATCATTGCCAATATTCTGTATTCCGTCACTTGCTTCTTTCTAATCCAAGCCTCACCTTTTGGCCATTCTTTTTCCCTCCTTTTATTTCTGCTGCCCATACGCGCACGATCGCACGAAGAACCGTGACGAGCTCCTCCCGTCCACCCGTCGTGCATCGGCATCGAGCCGTCGTCGGTCATCGGCGGCCACCCCCTATTCAATATCCCGTGTCACATGGATGGACAACAGCTGCGTGTTTAAAGGAAAGGGCAGTGCTATTGGCGAACCGGTGGTGCTGGATCATGGATGGATGGATCATGAATGATGGTGGTGCATGTCGCGCAAGGGCGACATCATTTTCAGGTGGTGCCGTCACAAGTGTTTACTTCCATGTCTGTCGTCACGTTATTCACCAGAGCATCCAAAGTGGTATACTAGCTGCTTCTGTGGTGATCCAGTTTACACCACCAGAGCATCCAAAGCGCGCAAATGCCACCGACGCATTTTACCACCAGTCGACTACGGAGTGGGGGGTGGTGTTCTCGTCGCTGCAGATCGCAGCCACCTCCCGGTTGGTCGGTTCAAATTCAGGCGCCATTCATGAACCGTGCCGTGGCGCCTCTATAAGGGCACGGCGGCGGCCACCGAAAATGATCGAGGCCTGCGGCGGGCGGGCTAGCACATGCGTGCCGGCAGAAATAATTCGGGGCTTTCAAAGCTTCCGTTTCCACGCTGGATTTCGGCCGGGAAATGCCTGGCCGTTTGCGGGAACTGCCGCCGTGCGCCGTTCGTTTTGCATGCAGGGGTGGCAGCCGTACCGGCACAGGACGCGTTTGGTTGCGGGATTTATATTTGGGAATGGACATGGATAAGAGGACGAGTGAATGGAACGATCAGCAGCAAGCAACTGCCTGCGGTTAATAGTAAGCGATTGATTGGGTTTACTGGTGTGGTGGTACGAGGGTTACCGGTGACATTGCTGGTTAAGCATTTATATTTAAGTTTGTGCCTGCTAGGGTAGAGTAGGTACGTCGTTTTGACGTATGCTAAGGCCTTGTTTAGATTGAAGAGAGAGAGTGAAATTTAGCATTGTAGCACTTTCGTTTGTATTTAGTAATTATTGTCCAATCATAGATTAATTAGGCTCAAAAGATTCGTCTCGTAATTTACAATTAAATTGTGTAATTAGTTATTTTTTTTATCTATATTTATTGTTTCATGCATGTGTCCCTAGATTCGATGTGACGGGGAGAGAGTGAAAAAACTTGCAATCTAAACATGGCCTAAGTTTAATGCCCTTATATGCTTCCTTTTTTTGATTCACTGTTATTTTATTTTTTGTTTAGTCTCGGCACTACTTTTTGTTTTGTTTTGTTTTGTTTTGTTTGGACACTACAACATTCACCATTCAATTATTACTTTTACATCCCTTCCACTCACAACTCTCGTGCCATGGGCCCCGTTCGCTTATGCTGAAAAAACAAGCTGAAACATTGTTCCGGTTGAAAAAACAAACTGAAAAGTACGGATTATAAGCCGACTGAACAGGCTGCCTCATCTCGTGGGGAAGAAAAAAACCACATGCCACAGGAGGCAGCATTGCTCCCAAGCAGACAGTAACATTCCATGTCACCGAAACTTACAACTATGTGCATAAAATCCTCCCCCTTCTTACATCTACGTGTGTATTGATGATTAGTCTTTTGGAACGTAGGAGCCGGCTTCACCAAGGGCAAAAAGCGAAAATCACCGGATAGTGTAACTGTGTGGGCATTGGGCTGTAAAGGTATCATATTTCATTTATACATAGGACATACTTGGTAAAATTGTTGTTCCTCCTAATGACTTTAGATGCAAGCCCCCCTTTCCAGTTGGCAACCAAGGCACAATGGAATGCAACGACCGCTTCAAAATCTGCTGGCTGTGTAAGTGTCTTTTGTGGTGCACCAAAGGGCATTGTATTTAGTTATGACTGGCATGATTGAACTTATTTATGCCTGGTGTAATTTGGTTCATATGAATGGCTAGTTATTATGTTATGCCCTTCATTTTGAACATGGGGCATATGCCCTTAGGGGCAAAAACAACATTCACCGGTATCCGAAAAAAGTTGCGGCGAACATGCAAAATTATAATAAAATTGACAGAAATCAATTGGATATGATTCCATTATTACGTTTACACCGCTTCCACCCACGGCCGCTAAAAACCTCCTCCCGCTTCTCCTCTTAAAACCCTCGTGGTTTGTAGACCCCACACTTTGGCCACGGATTCCTCCACTGCAGACGTCTCCAATGGTTAAGGTGAGTTCCTTCATGCTCCGCACACCTTAGTGTTGTCGATTTAAGGAAACCATCTTCGATTTCACTTCTAAATGCGTGGAAAACCCCATCTTTATCGTTTGGTCCTTTGGTTGTTTCTAGGTCGCCATAGATCTGCACTCTACAGTAGCAACCTGACGACGGGTCTGGTGGTGCTGACGGCGGTGGGGCTGGTGACAGGACCAGTCACATCGGCGAGGACGCCAGCCGGACTGGTGTAGGTGACATGCTCTAGGACGGAGATGGCTCTGGCGGAACCACCCAGAAGGATTTGTCAAGGCCGCCGCCCAAACAGTCATCGACAAGGACGGTGGCAAAACCACCGGAGGTGGCACATGTCCTGCTGCTATGGGCTTCGGCAAAGGCGGCCTGTCGGTTGGGCTAAGGGCTCCGGCGTAGGCAGCCCATTGGTTGGGGTTGAGGGCTCTAGCATAGGCGGCACTAACGGCGGGTCAGGACGAGAGCCTCGTGGCGATGTCGGCGACGGCACTGGACCTCAATGCATCACGGCTCAAGCCAGCGGTGGGCATGTGAAAGGTCCTAATAGGCTATTCACCCCCCTCTAGCCATATTAGGACCTTTCAAGTTAGGATGTCAAAATGTCCAAGAGGGTTGCCCTAGAGCCGGCCAACAAGTATTTATAAGCCCCCTCGAAAGATAGAGCCGTTACAAACACGAAGGGGTACTCTGTGTACTGACCGGACGCGCCGGCAGCGTCCGGTCGCTCTTTCCCGGGATGCACCGATGCCTGCCACGTGTCAGCCTTTGAATCTGCGCCGTTAGATCTCAACGGTAACTTAGCACAGTTAAATATCGACCGGACGCGCCAAAACATGGCGTCCGATAGAGTACAGAGAGCATCCAGAACGCACAAATTGTGACCGGACGCGTCCGGTGGCCCTTGACCTGACGCACAGCTGCGTCCGGTCAGGCCATGCTACTGCTCAAAGCTGACATCACCATACGTCATAGCCGATCGGAAGCAGGCCCTGCGCGTCCGGTCCCAACACGTCCCAGCGTCCGGTCGCTCAGCTCGCGCGCATCTCTGCCTGAACTGACCGGACGCGACCCTAGCGTCCGGTCGGTTCCACCACCGCGTCCCGTCAATGATTTTCAGAGAAAATCAACTCTGAACAACGCCACCCTTGATCAAATGTGCTAACCACCAAGTGTATCACCTTGTGCATGTGTGTTAGCATATTTTCACAAATATTTTCAAGGGTTATGTTAGCTCCCCACTAGGTCCTAATGCATATGTTTGTATGAATTCACCTAGTGGCACTTGTTAGACCAATTAGCCGAAATAATTCTCCTCTTTATAGTATGGCTATCGATCCTAAATGTGATCACACCCTCTATGGTGTCTTGATCACCAAAAGCAAACCCTTAGCTTATACCTTTGCCTTGAGCTCCATAGGGTTTCTTGATCACCTCATCTTCAACTCCAAGTTAGGCTCCACTTCATGGTCACCATCAAGAGCACTTGGCCATCTACACTTGGAGTGTACTAATCACCTTTCCTATGCACACTTAGGCACATGTGATTAGTACTAGGGTTTCATCAATTATCCAAAATCAAACTAGGGCTTTCAGCATGCCTCCTGTCGCATGAATGGGGCGGCGGATGCCTCCATGTGGAGATCCAGGGTAAAGACGGGTGCCAGAACAAGCGAGGCAAGGGTACAGATGATGCGGCTGCGCATTCTGAAGGGTTGAAAGGCAATGTTTACGCTCGGACCCTGACAAAAAAACATCTTGCGCGGCAAGAAGCCCAACCAACAGGGTGACAGTCTAGATGACGATGACTTCCAGCATGTTTGGGTTGATAGACGGATGCATGCGGAGTGGGTTCGTGCGGCACGTAGTCATCTGATGGTTTTCCAAGAACGAGTTGATTATACTTGTTTACTTGCATTTGGCCCTACGGAGAACCGTTTGGTACTGAACCATTTCGCAAAACCAAACACGGCAAACCAAACACTCTGTTCATGGATCTTCCTCGTAGAGGTCCTGCTACCCGGCGACTTCTCCGATGCACGGCAAACTCGTGCTGCTCATGGCGAAGCAAGACACCACATGCCCCAGGAGGCAACATTGCTCCCAAGAGGACAGTAACATTTTAGGTCTGCATAAAATCCTCCCCTTGCTTCAATCTACACGCTTATTAAATCACCAGATAGTGTACATTACTACAGGATTGATTTTGCGTGGCGTTGCACTTAATCAACGGAGGCGGTCACAAAATCCAACCGCCTTAGAAAATGCTCGGTGATTAACGGAGGTGGGCATTTTTATTTACGGAGGCAGTCACTTTTGCTCGCCTCCAAAAATGGATTTACAGAGGCGGGCGTCTTAAGACAACCGCCTCCAAAAATAGACTATTTTCGGAGGCGGTCGTCTTAAGACGCTTGCCTCCATAAATCCATTTTCAGAGGCTGGCACACTATAATGCCCGCCTCCTAAAAAGGCCGAGGCCCAATAGACCCAGACGAGGCCCGATAGCTCTTTGTGTATATACATCACATAGGGTTCGATGGCTTCCTCCTCAGCCAGTCAGCCGAGCGGCGACCTCCCTCACTCGTAGTCCCTCCCACTCCCAGATGCAGGCGGTGGCCTCCCTCCCTCCCTCACTCATCCTCCCTCCCTCTCACTCCCCCGTGCAGATCTCTCTCCCTCTCCCTCTTACTCCCTCCCTCTCTCTGCTCAGATCCGACGTCCTCCCTCCCTCTCTCTGCTTAGATCCAGCGGCTTCCCTCCCTCCCTCTCCCTCGGCGGGCGGACTCCCCTCGATGTCGGGCTCGCCGCGCCTCCTCCGCTCAGATCCGCCTCAAGTATGGCTCCCTCCCTCCCTCTCCCTCGGCAGCGCACGACTAGGAGCGCACGGGCGGGCAGATCCGCCAGCTCCCTCCCTTGTTTTATCCTCTCCATCTTGCTCACCCTCTCTTCATGGCAGCAGTGGCAGGAGGAGCAGCAGCGGCGCGTTCGCAAGAGGAGCAGCGGCGGCGGTGCATAGGTACTCGGCGTGGAGGAGGACCGATGGCACGGCGGCGTGGCGTGGATGCTATCAGCCCAGATCTAGGCCCAGACCCACCGGGTCTGGGCTTTTTTTTTGTTTTTTAAAATTTGATTAACCGAGGCGGGCAATATTCAACTGCCTGTGTAAATCATGATTAACCGTGGCCTTTAATTAAGGGAGGTTGAGATGCCCGCCTCGCGAAATCGTTTTTGCCCGCCTCCATTAAGTTTTCTGTAATAGTGGTATGTTCATGATTTATCTAACTGTGTGGGCATTCGGCTATAAAGGTATAATATTTCATTTGTTCCCATGTGCCTCAAACAGTGTATGCACATGGGGGCATATGCCCTTAGGGGAAAAACAACATTTACCGATAAGAGGAAAAAGTTGCAGTGAACATGCAAAATAAAATTACAGTGAAATTGATAGAAATTAATTGAGTACGATTCGGTATAACAATTGGCTACTTTGTGCAGATTGGTGATGCTATATATATTATGGGGCCTACGTCAAAAGCCATGGCTAGACGTAAAAATCATGCGTTTTCACCTAAAATTTTAGTTGAAATAGGATGAAATTTGTTGAGATGTTATAAGCTATGTTCTATTTGAATATTCATAGATTGTAAATGTGTGAGTTCATATCGTTCCTCAGTAGTCAAAACCAAGTGAGATGATTGAATCTTTTCTCGCTAGATTGAGACTTTGTAAAGATTGTAATTGCCTCAATCTATCAATGTGAATTCAGTATGGCAAATGATATTGTGACTGTTGCGGCACTATCCTTTGTCACTAATTTTGCTCCACTAACTTAGAAGTGAAACACTTGAAAGGTGAAGTGACATTCTTTTGCTATACTGAATGCTTGCACAAATGTAAAAGTGAAATACTTGCACATTTATACAGATTTGCTCCCAGAACATAATTCAGGTGCGACAACAGTATTGAGATCACTTAGGCGGCGTTTGGATATTGGGATATGGGGGATGGGATTGGGATAGAGAAATGAATGAATGACTAGGATTAAATAAGGTGTAAGAACGGATGGCTAGGATTGAATATCCCCTATCCTGTCCCCATCCCCATCCCCATCCCCATCCCCATCCAAACACCGCTTTATTGCCATCCATTCAGTATGGCAAAAATGGGACACAGATCGCGTGCAGTGGCTATTTACACTGCAAGATATGCAGTGGCCATATCTGAGCCACTCATCTGATGAGAAACGGTTGGGATGTGTTCCTACTTTTTCCTTTCCCTGGCATTCTTGGAGGGAAACTCTAGAGCTTTGACGCCATATATTCAGAAGAGCGAGGCGGCAGGGCCGTCCGGTGGTGGGCGAGCGCAGGGAGGCCGGTGAGCTGCCACACCATGAAATGCCCAGGACCTCTCCTCGTAGCTAGTGAAGACGATGCTGCTCCTCATGTGCCTGTAGAAGCTGCAATCCTCCAACGTCCTCATCCCATCGCTCTAGGAGGTGTCACAGTGTCTGCGCCGACACCGAGCAAGGCGTGCGCGTCGAAGAAGGCCAGCGCCACGCACCTTCCCCATGCCCTCGTGCAACCTCCCATGGCGCAAAGCATTCCAGAAAGCACCCCAACAACTACAGAAGATGGTGCCATGGATGACGCCCACCAGGTGCTCAAGGAATTGTCTGCAAGGTTGTGCTAATCGTTGTTCCAAAGCTAGCTAATCAGTTCCTGCATAGTTGAATTAAATTTGTTGAAATGACTTAAGAATGTTAGGGAAACACAATATTTTGATTTTGTCTGGTTGGTTCTTGTGATTGTTACCGACAAATATAGAACTGACACAATATTTATAACTACAGGGTGGCTTCAACTCCTTTTTGGATTCCTAAAATAAGTATTGACATTTAGCAATGTTGATGAGGCTTGGAACTTCTACGTCACATATAGTGGTAGAATGGGGATTGATGTTCGGAAGTGCTATGCAAACAAGAGTGGTCTTGATGGATTAGTAACAACCTGTAGGTTTGTTTGTTCAAATCAAGGTTCTTAGGCTGAAGATAAGTTCTCGGTTTGCAAGTGTAATAGGGCGCATACAAGAACAGGCTGCATGGTTCGTATGGGCATTACCTTAGACAGAGAAAATGGGACTTACAAAGTACATGACTTATTTGATCAGCACAACCACATCCTTCAGACTGCACAAGCAAGTCATCTGATGCCATCACAGAGAAACATTTCTAAGCATCAGGCTATTGATATTGATGTGGCTGATGATTATGGAATTGCACCTAAAGTAGCACATGAGTTTCTTGGTAGATATGTTGGTGGATTAGGTAACCTCGAATACACCCATCGTGATCATAAAAATTATTTACGAACCAAGCGCCAAAGAGAGATGATATACGGTGAGGCTGGAAGTTTGCTAAAGTACTTTTCAAGATAAATCTGTGGAGAATCCCATTCAAATGGATTGTGAAGAACAGATAACCAATATATTTTGGGCTGATGCAAAGATGATTGTCAACTATGCACACTTTGGCGATGTTATCACATTTGACACTACCTTTGGAACCAACAAAGAATATAAGCCATTTGTGTGTTTGTAGGCTTCAACCAATTTAGAGAGACCGTGGTATTTGGTGCTGCTCTGATGTATGATGTGACATTTGAGTCATTCAAGTGGTTATTCAATACATTTTTATCAATACATAATGAAAAACAGCCTCAAACAATTTTTACTGATCAAGATAGTGCAATGGTAAAGACGGTGGCCAATGTATTCACTAGTACATGGCATGGTTTATGTAATTGGCATATATCACAAAATGCATTAAAGCACTTGTTGAAAGGTCCTTATTTGGTTTTGGTAATTGAGTGACAACCTTAGGTGGACTAATTGTGTTTATGTGAGATACACAGGGAATTAGTTCACAGGTGATTGTGTCATGAAGGAGCTCATTGCATATGAGACGTGACATGGAGTCATGTGACCAAGGTGCCGAAGATCAAGATGAGGCTGGGCTTGATGGACCGGTTACAAGTGTGAAGGGCAAGTCAGAGGCTTTGGAGCAATGGACCGCAGGATGGTGAAGCTTGAGCAAGACTTGGCGCCGATGGACCGACGCAACGATGAAGAGCAAGTGAGGTCAAGATCGATGGACCAACAAGGTCACATGATGATATGAAGTGGATCATATCATTTGTGATATGGTTGGTGCATGTGTTGCATCAACGTCGGAGGAGATGGAGTGGAATGCGCAAGACAAAGATATAACCTAGGGCATTTTCATTTCACCGGTCATAGGTGTGTAGAGAAGTTGATGACCGGGTTTAGGATAGATGGCTGTACTATTAAGAGGGGCAAACTTGTTTGCATATCGGTCATCTAGTGCCACTTGAGCGATCTAACTTTGCATACGTGTTAGGATCGAGTGACATGGCAAGTTGAGTGGCTAACTCCTTTAAGAAAATGATTGTGAAAATGCTAACACATGTGCACAAGGTGGTAAACACTTGTTGGTGTTGGCACATTTGCGAAGGCGGTGGAGTTTGAGCGGTTGAGAGGGGTTTGGGGTCCTCTCTCCCTCCCGGTGGGATTCAGGCATTTTCGAGGAATTGAAATGACTAATCTCCTTTACGCCGAAGGTTGGAAGAAGTGGTGAAGTCGCGGGAGAGTTCTCTGCTGAAAACCGAGCGACAGGCGCTGGGTTTGCAGGCCTCAAATGCGGGCCTGGCGTCTAGTGCTAAACCCTAACTTGCGCGACGTAGGCAGGCGTGCACTGGTGCGTCTGTTGCTCGGGCGAGGGACGCGTGACGTCATCGTCTGTTGAGGCTATATAGAGGCGACGTAGAAGCTAGCGGCTTCGGACGTGACGGTGGTTGAGCGTCTGATGCTGGACGTCAGCGTCTGTTGCGAGTGGCGTTGAAAGGTCTTGATGGCTAGAGGGGGGGTGAATAGCCTTTTTAAAACTTTCTACAAAGACAAGCTAAACAAGTTTATCAATATAACAAATAGCGAGATGCAAGTTTTGCTTAGCCTATGAGGTGTTTGCAAGCCACCTATCTAATTCATAATTCTAGTATATTTGCACTCAACCGCACAAGTCAAACCGAGAAGGAAACTACAACAACAACTAGCAAGCTACACAAAAGAGCTACTCTAGCAAAGCTAACTAGCTAGCAAAGGTAACTAAGAAGGTAATGCGGAGTTGAGTTAGGAGAGTTTCACCGAGGGGCGAAGTATTGAGCCAACCAATATGATCAACAATGAATACCAAGACAACCGAACACCGGGATCAATCAATCACAATATGAAAGTGATGACACAAGATTTATCCCGAGGTTCACGTGCTTGCCGGCACGCTAGTCCCCATTGTGTCCCTCTTCACCACGTGGTTCGGTGGCTAATCGGTCTCACACCGAGCCTCTCAAAAGGCGCCACAAGAACCTACCAAATGGCAAAAGGTTGCAATGACACGAGCAATTTACTAATGTTGCCTTTGGCGCTTCACCGAGGTAGGCACAAACCCCTCACAATCACCGGAGGTGGCCAAGAACAATCACCAACTCTTGCCAACGCCTCCAAGCTGCTCCAAGCCGTCTAGGTGGCGGCAACCACCAAGAGAAACAAGAATCCCGCAGCAAATCAACCACCAAGTGCCAACTAGATGCAATCTCACAATGCAAATGCACTTGGATCACTCAATCTGACTTCGAATATGCAAAGAAGCAAGAGAGATGAGTGGGAGGGGAGTTGCTTAGCTCAAAGTGCTCACAAGTATGTCAAAAGTCCAAGAGAGAGAGCTTTGAGCCGGCCAACGAGTATTTATAGACGTACCCCTTCGAATATAGCCGTTAGGAACTTGAAACAGCTGCAGTCGCGCTGACCGGACGCGCTGGTCCAATTGACCGGACGCGCCGATCACACAACGGATACTTTCGTGAACCATCGACCAGACGCGCTCATCGCGCGGACCGGACGCGCAAAGTACGACCGGATGCGCTAGTCCCGTAATGGACCGGACGCGCTGGTCGAGCAGAGATCGCGTTCCAACGAAAAGTGACCGGACGCGCTGCAAGTCGCACCGGACGCCACAGAGCCTGCGTCCGGTTGGAGTCTAGTACGCTCCCTCAATGACCGGACGCGTCCGGTCGGTCATGACCGGACGCGCTGCGCGTCCGATCAAACAGCTGAGACACGCGTAGACGCTGAACACTGACCGGACGCGTCCGGTCAAACAGAGACCGCGTCCGGTCCAGCGTCCGATCACCTCTGTGACCTCCGTTCGCCTCCGTTTCTTCTCCGACTTCCGGCGTAGTGGAAAAAAAGTCGTTTCAACTCCTCGAAAACGCCTGAATCCCGCCTCGCAAGCTCGGCGGGAGGGAGAGAGGACCCCAAGCCCTCTCTACCGCTCAAACTCCAACGCCATCCCAAATGTGCTAACACCACCAAGTGATCACGTCATGTGCGAGTGTGTTAGCATTTTCACAATCATTTTTTGAGGCGTTATTAGTTCTATCCAAATGCATATGATTATGAAATGCACACCTAGAGGCACTTAGGAGTTAGGAGTTCAATAGCCGCGTCATTCCCCTCTTTATAGTACAGCTATCTATCCTATAATGTAACCACACCCACTAGGTGTCTTGGTTACTAAAACACAACCCTTAAGCATATACCTTTGCCTTGATCATGTAGGGTTGCGTCCAAATCCAAGTGTGGCCATCATGATCACCATGTCCATCTTGCCATCAACCTTGGAATGTACTAATCCTCATATGCTATATACAACTTAGGCATAGGATTAGTACTTAGGCATTGTCACTAATTACCAACACCAAACATAGAGCTTTCAGGCGTCAGCAGCGTCGCAAGCCTCGGCGATAACATACACGGAGCGGCATCTGATGCCCACTCGACGAACGCGTCTGATGCGCACATGGAGGATTTCGGACCTCTTTGTACAACGTCTGGTGCGGAGGTGGCACGTCTGGTGGTGTGTCATTAGACGTGTCCGACGTTCGTCTGAAGACCGTTGAAGTTAGCTGACCGTTGGAGATCAACAGTTCTCGTTCAATCGAGGACACATGGCAAAGATCGGTCATGGGTGGCTGAAGTGCGTCAGACGTTGGCCGCATTTGTTGCCCGAGCATTAGACGAGTCTGACGCCCCCGTGCTGGCTGTTTTGAGGAGGTAACGGCTAGTTTAGCCCTTGGGGCTATAAATAGAAGTGGTGGCTGGCCTTGGCTGGGGTTGGACACCTAAGGGGACTTTGTGTCCATGCTTGAGAGTGCTCTAACTCACTTGAGCTTGATAGTGTTCATCGGATCGAGTGAGAGAGCGATTCTAGTGCGTTGCATCATGAGGATTGCATCGAGTGACACTAGGTGTTCAAGTTGCAAGCCGGTTGTGGCAAAACCGCCTAATCTAATGCCCTCCCAAGAGTACTCGTCTTCCATTAGACCCTAAGTACCCAAGGAAGAACACTAAACTAAGTGATTTCATCGAGCACATCGCAAGGGAGAACTCAAAAATCCACATTTTTATATCAGGATCACAAATGAGAGAGTAAAGCTTACAACAACCTTGCCATTTCTTACATCACTTTTAGTACAACATCAGAGCAATTCATTATTTGATTATAACAGCGGAATGTAAAAGGTTATCAGCGTTCAGCAGAAATAAAAGCATTTAATGATAAAGTAAACATTAACATGAAGAACGTTTAAATGCATAAAATGATAACAGATTAATAGTATCTTCCTTGCAAAACTTTTAGTGAGAGTTTTAATAAATAAACTCTACTCCGCATCGTAAAGGAAATCCTCGCTGAGTCCACTAGGAGGTTTCCACACACAAGTGTCAGCTTATCAGCACCTGCCACCTGCAACAGGGTAGAACAAACCCTGAGTACTCAATTGTACTCCGTAAGACTTACCCGTCAGGAGGAAATAAAAAGACTCCAAGGATTATGCAAGACTTTTTGGCTTGTGGGTTTCTTGTTTGCGAGAAGCAGAACTAAGAGTGTGTCCTTAATTTCTTACTTTTAATAGCCGTATTTTATTTCTTACCCAACCTTCTATGGAAGCACCTAGTCTATAATCAAGCAGGGTTGAGCAAAGGCATCATTTCTTCAACTTTCAACTGTCAGTTCTTACTACGATGCCAGAGCATAGTCAAGCCGTACCGTCATGCAGAAACGGTGATTCACGAATCAATGTGCCCAGCTAGGTGCCCCAAAAACACGCGCCTTGCTCGTACCCCGGGCACAAGCAAGACCAACTCGTTCCACTCCTGTCAAGGGGTCCAGGTCCCCGTCCAAGCTCAGACTCTAAGCCCCCAACACTGCAGGCCCGGCCTCAGTATGGTGCTTAGACCTCCTCAACCCAATATAAATAACCACCCTAAAAAGCCGGTCCGAAAAGAGCCAGAACCCATGACAAGAGAGGAGCAAGCCTTCCCGCCCCCATAAGCAAGTATATGCTCGGGACAATAAATCTGTGACTTGACCAGGGTCAATGCAACGAACGGTCCTTAATTGACACAGGCGGAACAATTGCAACTAGAGCCCCGCTCTATTGCCCAACCAGGTCCAGGTCCATCCAACCTGTTCCGCCCAGTCTCTAATTATCCATATACATTTATATTCCATGTGATAGTAACATGATAATAGTAACAATATTATAATTCCTATCTCTCGCGAGTGACAGGCAATCACTCGACTTCTACCGGGATCCTATAGCATAGCACACTACACGATCCTATCATACTAGTAAGACTCATTGGACAAGGATATATATATCCAAGTGGGTTTCATTCAACTCCTTTAAACTTAAGGCACAAGCATAATTTAAAGTGCAGAATAATAGGGGTTATGCACTGGGGCTTGCCTGGGTAGAATATAACCAAGTTAGCATTCCATCATGGTGACACGATCATCACGGCGCCATCTTTTCTGCTGCTCCAGATGACTCCGCAATCCATCAACGCTCCTATTATGACATTCATGGTGCAATGCAGAGACGTAAATAAACTCGACAGTTGCAATTTAGAAAATGATTTCACCTCTCAAGCTAACGAACTAGCGTGGAGACTCACGTACTAAACCACGTATCCTTCCTACCCGCAACACGCTATTTTCCGACAAACATTTTTGTTATGAAACCCAAGTTGTTGCTTTAGCATTGTACCGCTTAAACACATGTATTCAATTTAGCATTCAATGACTACCCTAACACATTTATTATTATGGAGCTATTGAACTACAATAAGTAGATAATAATATTATAAAGCTACTGTAAAATTTTTAGAACCAATACTATCACCGATTAATCATAATAATTCCTACAAGTTCATGCTTAATAATTCTAAGCGTCTCAAAATACTTTGAGCAACCTAAAAACATCATGGAACTACGTGCACCAATTACACCCTTAGATAGATCATGATTTTTGTAACCCAACCAAACTTGTTTCACGATTTTTGGACTTCTACATGTTTTTATATTGGATTTACAACTTTGCTGCCGAAATAAATTAGAAAATACCTTGGAGGATTAACGGGCCGACGACAACCTAATCGGCCCAGCAGCCCGCGCGAGCGCGGCAGCGACACTACGGCCCAGTAGGCGGCCCAGGGAGGGAAGCCCGCGAGTGCGTCCGCGCGGCGCGGCCGCGAGCAAAGTAGGCCGGCCCACGGCTTGACCGAACGCGAGCTCCTGCTTCTCCGCTCGTCGAGACAGAGCAGAGGAGAACTGCGAGGGAAGGAAACTAGTCGATCTCCGCCCGGTTGGTGGCGGCCGACGGCGGGGAGGCGACACCTAGGCACCCTGGGCCAGCGCGCACCCGAGGAGGGCCACGGCCTGGCCGGTGGCGTGCCGTGGCACCGTGGCCACGCGCGCCCAAGGCTCGGCGGCGGGGTGACAGCGGCGCTGCCGGGCGCGGCGGCCGGCGAGGGCCCAGGGGAGGAGCGCGGGAGGGACAGGGGTAGCGGTGGCGGCCCGGCCAGGCGCAGCTGGTGGTAACTTGGGAAAGTGAAAGTCCTATGTTTGGTGTTGGTAATTAGTGACAATGCCTAAGTACTAATCCTATGCCTAAGTTGTATGTAGCATATGAGGATTAGTACATTCCAAGGTTGGTGGCAAGATGGACATGGTGATCATGATGGCCACACTTGGATTTGGACGCAACCCTACGTGATCAAGGCAAAGGTATATGCTTAAGGGTTGTGTTTTAGTAACCAAGACACCTAGTGGGTGTGGTTACATTATAGGATAGATAGCCGTACTATAAAGAGGGGAATGACGCGGCTATTGAACTCCTAAGTGCCTCTAGGTGTGCATTTCATGTCATATGCATTTGGATAGAACTAATAACGCCTCGAAAAATGATTGTGAAAATGCTAACACACATGCACATGGTGATGATCACTTGGTGATGTTAGCACGTTTGCGAAGGCGTTGGAGTTTGAGCGGTAGAGAGGGTTTGGGGTCCTCTCTCCCTCCCGCCGAGCTTGCGAGGCGGGATTCAGGCGTTTTCGAAGAGTTGAAACGACTATTTTTCCACTACGCCGGAAGTCGGAAATCGAACGGAAGCGAATGGAGGTCACAGTGGTGACCGGACGCGGTCACTGTGTGACCGGACGCGTCCGGTCAGTGTTCAGCGTCTGCGCGTGTTTCAGCTTTTTGATCGGACGCGCAGCGCGTCCGGTCACAGTCGACCGGACGCGTCCGGTCGTTTAGGGAGCTTACTGGACTCCAACCGGACGCTGGCACTGTGGCGTCCGGTCAGTTCTCCAACACGTCCGGTCACTGTTTCGTTGGAGCGCTGCTCTGGCTTGACCAGCGTGTCCGGTCAGTTACGGGACCAGCGCGTCCGGTCGAGCCCAGCGCGTCCGGTCGTTGCGACCAGCGCGTTCGGTCGGTGGTTCGCGAAAGAGCCGTTGTGTGATCGGCGCGTCCGGTCAGTTTGACCAGCGCGTCCGGTCAGCGCGACTGTGGCTGTTTCAAGTGAGTAACGGCTATATTCGAAGGGGTACGTCTATAAATACTCGTTGGCCGGCTCAAGGCTCTCTCTCTTGCACATTTGACATACTTGTGAGCACTTTGAGCTAAGCAACTCCCCTCCCACTCATCTCTCTTGCTTCTTTGCATATTCGAAGTGAGATTGAGTGATCCAAGTGCATTTGCATTGTGAGATTGCATCTAGTTGGCACTTGGTGATTGTGAGGGGTTTGTGCCTACCTCGGCGAAGTGCCAAAGGCAACATTAGTAAATTGCTCGTGTCATTGCAACCTTTTGCCATTTGGTAGGTTCTTGTGGCGCCTTTTGAGAGGCTCGGTGTGAGACCGATTAGCCACCGAACCACGTGGCGAAGAGGGACACAACGGGGACTAGCGTGCCGGCAAGCACGTGAACCTCGAGATAAATCTTTGTGTCATCACTTTCATATTGTGATTGATTGATCCCGGTGTTCGGTTGTCTTGGTATTCATTGTTGATCATATTGGTTGGCTCAATACTTCGCCCCTCAGTGAAACTCTCCTAACTCAACTCCGCATTACTTTCTTAGTTATCTTTGCTAGCTAGTTAGCTTTGCTAGAGTAGCTCTTTTGTGTAGCTTGCTAGTTGTAGTTGTAGTTACCTTCTCGGTTTGACTTGTGCGGTTGAGTGCCAATTTACTAGTATTGTGAATTGGATAGGTGGCTTGCAAACACCCCGTAGGCTAAGCAAAACTCGCATCTCGCTATTTGTTATATTGATAAACTTGTTTAGCTTGTCTTTGTAGAAAGTTTTAAAAGGCTATTCACCCCCCCTCTAGCCATCTAGACCTTTTAGAAAGGTGGTAGCGGTGACGGCTCGTCCCAGGATGGCTCGGCCGCACAAGCCGCGGCGGCGCGAGGACGGCCAGCGGTAGCGGCTGACTGCGGCGGCGCTCCAAGCGCGGTTGGTCAGTGGGGCGGCTGAGCGGCATTGGATGGCCACAGCGTACCCGCGGCTAGGCCGCTCCCATGCCGAGGCAGGCCACAGCGGCCTGACCGCGCGCGCGCGGCAGCGGCGGTCCGAGCAAGGGTTGCAGCGAGTCCCGACGGCGCGGCTACGGCGAGCGCACACAGGGTCACACGGGGAGCCAGATGGAGGCGGGGGTGACTAGTGGCTCGGCACGAGATGGGTGGGAACGGTGGAACCGACTGCGGCACCAGCGAGCTCGGAGCTTGGCCAAGGCGGCGTCGCACGCAAGAAGAACAGAGCGAAGAAGAGGGAGAGCAGAGCTGGAGGGAGCACGAGGACGAGGTGAGCTTCGGCTTCCACTTGAGCGCGACCTCAGGGGGGCAGGGCGGCAAGGGCCACGGTGGCGCAGCTCTAGCGACAAGACCAGACGCGGCCCCCGACCCGACAGCGTGCACGCCATGGAGACGCGGACACAGGCCGAGCGCGAGCTCAAGTTGACGAGCATGAAATTTAAAGCGAGTCGAATCGCACTGATCGACACGACCGGATGCCAACCAATTCACTTAGCTTAACGTCGACGTTACCCGCTGTCTGGCAGAGCAAACGGCAAGACTCAATGGCATTTGGAAAGGGAAACACATGGGTGCCAACATAAGCTCGTCGCTAGGATGCCGGTTCACGAACAGAGCGCCCAAGGACAAGCTCGCAGCGCCTTCTAACGATTTCGGGTCATTAATGGGGCAACGACGCAACGTCAACCAACTTACGAACTACCCTGCGCTAAAGTGCTCGCACAGGTGCAACCAACTGTGCAAACCCATGAACCTAGTGTTAAGAAAGTTTAATCTATATACCTAATAATAAAAAGGCAAAATTTCAGGCTCTATTTTTTTGTCCAGCCCATTCTATTCTGGCCCAACTACCTGGCCCACTCGCTCATTGCCGCTGCCTTTGGACGCTGCCGGCCCATCGTAGGCTAATGCGCTCCCCGTGGCTCCCGTCCTCATCCCGTTGTTCCTCGACAAAAGAAAAAAAACGCCGCCGCCGTGTGCCTCCTCTGCGGCCAACGCTCCCGGACCGCACCGCCTGCTACGCCCCGCAGCCGTCGTCATGCTCCATGCAGCGTGCGTCCGACTCCGGCATGGACGCCGGCGCCTGGCGCTCGCCGTCCACGGCCCCGTCGTCTCACCTGCCGCGGTGGCACCGCCGCCGCTTGCCGGACCGCCCATGTGAAAGTCCCTAGTTTGGTTTTGGCTAATTGATGAAACCTAGGACTAACCTTTGTATCTAAGTGGATGATTTAGATAAAGGTGGTCATTAAATATGAGACATGACATTGACTCATATGACCAAGATGGTGAAGACCAAGATGAGGCTTGGCTCGATGGACCGGTTGTGAAGGTGAAGGGCAAGTCGAGGCTTCGAAGCGAAGGACCATGCGATGGTGAAGCTTGAGCAAGACTTGGCGCCGATGGACCGATGCAACGGTGAAGAGCAAGTGAAGTCAAGGTCGATGGATCGAGACGGTCAAGTGATGATATGAAGTGGATCATATCATTTGAAGTCAAGCGATTTCGGGGAAATGAAATGCCTATTTTCCACTACGCCGGAAGTCGGAAAAGAAACGGAGGCGAACGGAGGTCACAGAGGTGACCGGATGCGGTCACGGTGTGACCGGACATGTCCGATCAGTACAGCGCAGCAGTCAGGCGCGCGAGTTAGGGTTTGCAACCGGTGCGTCCGGTCACTCGTGGGACCGGCGCGTCCGGTCATGCGCCCTGAGGGAACTGCAGATTCGCAAGGACGATCGGACGCGGTGCGCGTCCGGTCACACACGATCGGACGCGTCCGGTCGTCGTTGGAGCTTACTGGACTCCGACCGGACGCTGGCACTGTCGCGTCCGGTCGTTGCGAGGAGCGCGTCCGGTCGTTGCTTCGCGGGCGCGGGTGCTGTGTGCATCGGCGCGTCCGGTCGTTTGAGCGGCGCGTCCGGTCATAGCGTTTGACCGTTGGCGCGCAGTGACCGTTGGAGGATCTAACGGTCGTGTTTGAATTCGGTGGACACGTGGACGTCACAGGGCGACCGGACGCGGTGAAGCGCGTCCGGTCAGTTTCGACCGGCGCGTCCGGTCGTCCCGAAAAAACGGTCAGTGGAGTAGCAACGGCTCTATTTGGATGGGATGCTTATAAATACTCGTTGGCCGGCCCTTGGGGAGGTCTCTTGGCATTTCTAACATTCTTGTGCATCCTTTGAGCTAAAGCAACTCCTCCCACTCATCTCTCTTGCTTGATTGCAAATCAAAAGTGAGATTGAGTGATCCCAAAGTGCATTGCATAGCTTGAGGGCATCTAGTGGCACTTGTGGGTGGTTGAGCCGGTGGATTTCTTGTTACTCTTGGAGAGTACCGCTCCTAGCCGGCTTGGAGATTGTTGGAGGCGTTGGCAAGAGAAGGTGATTGTTCTTGGCCACCTCCGGTTGATTGTAAGAGGTTCTTGTGCTTTCCTCGGCGGGACGCCAAAAGCAACTCTATTACATTGCGCGTGTCATTGAGTTACCTCACTTGAGAGTGGTGTCTTGCGGTGCCTTGCGGGGCGTGCCTTGAGGGGCAAGTGACTTGAGGGTCACACCGGGGAATCATCTAAGTGTTGGTCGACACAACCGGTGACGTAGCTTGTCGGTGCACAAGTGAACACCGGGTGAACAAAAATATTGTGTCTCTTGTCTCCCGGTGATTGGTCTTCATTTTGTATTGTTGTCATTATTGATTGATTGTATATCATCTTGGTGATTGGCAACATCTTCACTCCACCGTCGGTATAAGATTCGCAATCTTCTCTCTTGCATTTACCTTACTAGTTTATCTTGTGTAGCTCTAGTGGTAGCCTTGCTAGTAGTGTTGTTAGCTTGTTCTCTAGTGTTAAGTTAGTGACATAGCACTTGTGTGAACTAGAGATCATAATCTACTAGACTTGTGGATAGGAGACTTGCATCACAACCGTAGGCTAAGCAAAACTCGCTTTACGCTGTTTGTTATTCTAACAAGTTTGCTTAGTGGTGCTTGTAGAATTTTTATAGGCTATTCACCCCCCCCTCTAGCCATCTAGGACCTTATAAGTGGTATCGGAGCCGTGGTCACCGTTTTAATCAAGGCTTAACATCCTTCGGTGTGAAAAATGGCTCAAATTGTGTTCAATAATGTTGGGGGCAAGCCACCGTTCTTTGATGGTGTTAGTTCTTTTGCTCATTGGAAGAGAAAGATGACAATGTACCTTGGTTCTATTCATGAGAGAGTATTGCAAGTCACCGAGAATGATTTTGCTATCATTGATCCCGATCATCTCACCGATGAAGATAGAGCAAATAGAACATGCAATAGAATGTCTCTCAATACTTTTTACAATGGTATTGATACAAAAGTATTTGAGGGTATCAAGGATTTGGAATTTGCTAGTGAAGTGTGGACAAGATTGAGTGAAACTTATGAGGGCACTAAGGTTGTGAAGAGTGCCAAGCTATATGGGCTCAAGAGTGAGTTTGAGAACTTCAAGAAAAAGGATGATGAAACAATCATTGAAATGTTTCATAGATTGCAAGTGATAGTCAATGATCTCAAGAGCTTAGGGCACAAGACTCAAGATCAAGATTTTTGTCACAAGTTCTTGTTGAGCTTACCTAAAAGATTCAAGATGTTGATCATGATGCTATAAAGAGATGGGCTTGAAACAATGAAGCCCAATGATTTGCTTGGAGAGGTATTGACCTTTGACAAGTATGATCAAGATGTTGATGAGAAGGAGGAAGAAAAGAAGAAGAAGACCGTGGCATTCAAGGCCACCTCCTCCAAGGGCAAAGCTATCATCATAGAAGAAGAAGAAGAAGAAGAAGATAATAATGAAGGTGAAGATTTTGAAATTGATGATGAGGCACTTGCTCTTGTAGTCAAGAAAGTGGGTCACATGTTCATTAAGAGAAGAGGCTTCAAAAAGAGAAATGACAATTTCAAGAGCAATGAGCAACAAAGGAAGTGCTTCAATTGTGATAGCACCGAACATCTTCAAGCCGAATGTCCCTATGACAAGAAGAAGAACAACAAGAGGGGCAAGTTTGAGAAGAAGAAGAGAGAGGCCAAGATGACATTCAAGAAAGGCAAGAATGGTGCCTATGTGATCACTTGGGAAAGTGATGATGAGGAAGAAGAAGAAGAATCATCCAACAAGGCTTTTGCTTCCATTGCTATCAACAAGAAGCCATCACTATTTGATTCATCCTCTTCATGCTTTATGGCTAAAGAAGCTAAGGTATTATATGATGAGAGTGATGATGAAAGTGAAATGGAAAATGCTCATGATAGTGATAATGATAATGAAAGTGATGATGATGAACCAACTAAAGAACAACTATATGACTTGATGCAACAAACTAGAGACATAGCTATTGCTAAGAACAAGGAGTGTAAGAAGCTTTCAATGAAAGTAGCAATACTTGAGAAAGTCCTTAGTGAGCTTAAGACCACTCATGAGAGTCTAGTGGAAGACCATGAGGATCTTGATAAGGCTCATTCCAAGCTTGAAAAAGCTCACTCATTGCTACTTGAGCAACAAGCAAAGAAGGAGGTTGTTGTATCATGTGATATAGGTGTTACATGTGATATAATTGATGAATCCTTTAATGAACCTATCATCATGTCAAATGCTAACCCTTCTTGTAGCTCTTCATCCACCACCACTAACTCTACCTCCACTACTAGTGATGGTTTCACTTGTGATGCCTCACTAATGGTTGAGAATGAGACTCTCAAGAGAGAGGTGGATGAGCTCACTCACGCCCTAGGCAAGGCCTATGGTGGTGAGGCCCGCTTGCTTAAGTGCTTGGGTAGCCAAAGATTCTCTCTTAACAAAGAGGGATTGGGCTACACCCCCAAGAAAGGCAAGTCGGCCTTTGCAACTCCAAAGCCTAGCTTTGTGAAGGGCAATGGTCGGTTTTGCAATAGATGCAAGCAAGTTGGGCACCTAAAGCATAATTGCAATAAAAAGAACCAAAGCAAGAACCTTGTTAATGCTATACCTTTTGATTCTTGCTATGTGCTTACCAAGGGTGTGAAGGGTGTACAAGCTAAGTTTATTGGTACACCAATTGTGGGCCCAAAGAAGAAGGCTATTTGGGTACCAAAGAGCTTAGTTACTAACCTACAAGGACCCAAGCAAAAATGGGTACCTAAGCTTCATTGATTTGCTTGTAGGTCAATTACAAAGCCGGAGGAAGGCATTGGATTATTGATAGTGGGTGCACTCAACACATGACCGGTACATCAAGAATGTTTGATTCAATCAATGACAATGATAGTGGTGTTGACTCTATCACATTTGGCAATAACAAGAAAGGCAAGGTTATTGGCTTGGGCAAGATTGCAATATCAAATGACATGAGTATCTCCAATGTGTTGTTAGTTGAAAGCTTAGATTTCAATCTTCTATCCATGGCACAAATATGTGATCTTGGCTACAAATGCATCTTTGGGGTTGATGATGTGGAAGTTATTAGTGTGGATGGTTCAAATGTGGCATTCAAGGGCTTTAGATATGAGAATCTCTACCTAGTTGACTTCAATGCTAGAGAAACTTCTTTGACAACTTGCTTAGTCTCCAAATCAAGCATGGGTTGGCTTTGGCATAGAAGGCTTGGTCATGTTGGCATGAAACAATTGAAGAAGCTTACAACTCACAATCTTATCAATGGTTTGAAAGATGTTGAATTTGAGAAGAATAAGCTTTGTAGTGCATGTCAAGCCGGGAAGCAAGTTGGAAGCTCACATCCAAAGAAGAGTACAATGAGCACATGCAAAGCATTTGAGTTGATGCACATGGATCTATTTGGACCAACAACATATACAAGCATAGGCGGCAACAAGTATGGCTTTGTCATAGTGGATGACTTCACAAGATTCACATGGGTATTCTTTCTTAGTGACAAAAGTGAAGTATTTGACACCTTCAAGACATTTCTCACTAGAGTTCATAATGAGTTTGGGATTAGAATCAAGAAAGTGAGAAGTGACAATGGAAGTGAGTTCAAGAATACAAGAATTGAAGAACTTTGTGATCATTATGGCATTGGACATCAATTCTCGGCCAAGTACACTCCACAATCAAATGGCCTAGTTGAGAGGAAGAATAGAACATTGCTTGATATGGCTAGATCAATGCTTCATGAGTACAATGTGAGTCAATCATTTTGGGATGAAGCAATCAATACCGCTTGCTACTACATCAATAGACTATATTGTCATCCATTGCTAGAGAAGACCCCATATGAGCTACTTCATGGAAGAAAGCCCAATATTTCTTACTTTAGGGTGTTTGGTTGCAAATGCTATATCTTGAAGAAGGGCACTAGATCGGGGAAGTTTGACAAGAGATGTGATGAGGGGTTCCTACTTGGTTATTCAACTACAAGCAAAGCTTATAGAGTTTGGAACAACTCAAGTGGCATTCTAGAAGAAGTCCATGATGTGCAATTTGATGAAACCAATGGGTCACAAGATGAAGAAGAGAATCTAGATGATGTTGGTGGAACTCAATTAGTGGAAGCAATGAAAAACATGGACATTGGTGACATTAGAGCAAAACAAGTAATTGATATTCAAGATGATGATAAAGATCAAGTGCAAAATTCTCCATTCAAGCTAGCTAGTGACTCTCAAGTGCAAGATTATGGTGCTAGTTCATCTCATCAAGATACATCAAGTGATCAACCAAGCTCAAGCAATCAAGTGCAAGTACTCCAACCATAACATGTTGCAAGAGATCACCCCATTGATAGTGTTATTGGTGATATTAGAAGTGGTGTGCAAACAAGATCAAGATTGGCTATGTTTTGTGAGCATGCATCATTTGTGTCAACCATAGAACCAAAGAAGATAGAAGAAGCTTTGAGGGATGCCGATTGGATCATGGCTATGCAAGAAGAGCTTAATAATTTCACAAGAAATGATGTTTGGGAATTGGTAGAAAGGCCAAATGACTACAATGTGATTGGAACCAAGTGGGTGTTTAAAAACAAGCAAGATCAAGATGGCATTGTAGTGAGAAACAAAGCAAGACTAGTTGCTCAAGGTTACACTCAAGTTGAAGGTCTTGACTATGATGAGACATATGCTCCCGTGGCAAGATTAGAGGCAATAAGGATACTATTGGCTTATGCTTGTGCACACAATATCAAACTATATCAAATGGATGTCAAAAGTGCATTTCTCAATGGGATTATCAATGAGTTAGTCTTCGTTGAGCAACCGCCTGGATTTGAAGATGACAAAAAACCCAACCATGTGTACAAGTTGAAGAAGGCTTTATATGGCTTAAAGCAAGCACCTAGAGCATGGTATGAGAGGCTAAGGGATTTCCTTCTCTCTAAGGGATTCAAGATGGGCAAGGTTGATACAACTCTATTCACCAAGAAGATTGGGAATGATCTATTCATAGTGCAAATATATATTGATGACATCATCTTTGGATCAACCGATCAAGCTTATTGTGAAGAATTTGGTGCTATGATGGCCAAAGAGTTTGAAATGTCTATGATTGGTGAACTTAGCTACTTCCTTGGTCTCCAAGTCAAGCAATTGAAGAATGGGACATTTGTGAGTCAAGGGAAATACATAAGAGACATGTTGAAGAAGTTTGGAATGCAAGATGCAAAGCCAACTTCAACTCCAATGGGTACAAATGGAAATTTGGATAGTGATCTTGATGGCAAAATGGTGAATCAAAAGGAATATCGGTCCTTGATTGGAAGCCTACTCTATGTCACCGCATCAAGGCCGGATGTCATGTTTAGTGTTTGCATGTGTGCTAGATATCAAGCCTCACCTAGAGAAAGTCATCTCACGGCCACAAAGAAAATATTGAGGTACTTGAAGCAAACAAGAGATGTTGGACTATGGTATCCCAAGGGGTCAAAGTTTGAATTGATTGGATATTCGGACTCCGACTATGGGGGTTGCAAGATCAATAGAAAGAGCACAAGTGGCACATGTCAATTACTTAGAAGATCACTTGTGTCATGGTCCTCAAAGAAACAAAATAGTGTGGCAATCTCTACCGCCGAAGCCGAATATATGAGTGCGGGGAGTTGTTGTGCACAATTACTATGGGTGAAATCAACTTTGAAAGATTATGGCCTCAACTTCAAGAATGTGCCATTGCTATGTGATAATGAGAGTGCAATCAAGATGATACAAAACCCGGTTCAACATGGAAGAACAAAGCATATTGACATAAGACATCATTTCATTAGAGATCATCAACAAAAGGGAGATATTGCCATTGAAAGTGTTGGCACCGATGATCAACTTGCCGATATTCTCACTAAGCCACTTGATGAAAAGAGGTTTTGCAAGCTAAGGAATGAATTGAACATTCTTGATTTCTCAAACATGAGTTGAATGCACCCCACCCACTTATTGACATGCCTCTCCTTCGACATTGCAAGGTAAAGTTGATTGACATATCATTCATCCTATGCTAAGGACTTGCTAGAGCATGTAGACATAATAAGTGGTATATGTGAGCATTCATGATAAATCAAATGAATTTGATGGATATATGTTACCACTATTGCCTCTATGCTTGATTTGATCTAGTGGTGGCATATGACATGTTTGTGAGCTTGCAAACCTAGTGTTGAATCTAGAAAATTTGCTAAAGTGTTTAATTCAACATAGGCAAGATAACCCTTATTATGAGGTGTGAAGAAGCTTGTCTTTGGTTCAAATCGAATTAAATATCTTTGGCAAGTATTCTAGGTTGAACCAAAATTGATAAATTTTAACCTACTCCATCAAACTTTTTTCTTCTCTCCACAATTTGATTCCATTTTTTTTGGTAAGTTGTTGACAAAGGGGGAGAGAAAAAGATGATTCAACATGATAAAGGGGTAAATAAATTTTTTGATGCACACAAGTAGAGGGAGCAAGCTCATAAACAAAGTTGTTGCATTTGTTTGTGCATTCTCATATGACTTGCTCATTGCACATGTATTTAAATTCAATATACATGCTTGTGTGGTGCAATGCTAGTATAGAACTTGGATGATGAAATGATCTACTAGCATGCATAGGAATAGTTTACTTGTGGTATCTAGACATGCCTAAAGTTTTTACAAGTGGTCCAAGAACCTTTACATATAATATTGATCTCACGAGGTTCTTGAGTTTTGATGGATGTTTAGTTACTTCATGATGCTAAGGATGGTGTAAAAGGCAACTCCGATTGGTATCACGCTTCAAAAGTCCATTTCTTACACCTTAGCATCATTTTGGTAGAATTACTCTCCCAACACTTCTATCCATGCATATGTGCTAAGCTTTCAATCCAAACTCTATGCACATATGTAGGGGGAGCTAATGCTACCAAAACCGAGCTTGTGATAATTGTCCAAACTTTACTTATGAGCAAAATGATTGGACAAGTATGACAAGTTCAAAACTTTTATTATCAAAATCATCTTTGTGAGGGTTGTCATCAATTACCAAAAAGGGGGAGATTGAAAGTCCCTAGTTTGATTTTGGCTAATTGATGAAACCTAGGACTAACCTTTGTATCTAAGTGGATGATTTAGATAAAGGTGGTCATTGAATATGAGACATGACATTGACTCATATGACCAAGATGGTGAAGACCAAGATGAGGCTTGGCTCGATGGACCGGTTGTGAAGGTGAAGGGCAAGTCGAGGCTTCGAAGCGAAGGACCATGCGATGGTGAAGCTTGAGCAAGACTTGGCGCCGATGGACCGATGCAACGTTGAAGAGCAAGTGAAGTCAAGGTCGATGGATCGAGACGGTCATGTGATGATATGAAGTGGATCATATCATTTGGAGAAACAAAATGGGCTCAAGGCAAAGGTATAACCATAGGGCCATTTTGTTTTACACTCAAGACACCATAGAGGGTGTGAGTGGTTTAGGGTCGATGGCCGAACTATTAAGAGGGGAAGTCTTATCGGTTAATCGACGCACGGGTGCCACTAGGTGAATTTATGAAGTGCATTGCATGTAGGGCCTAGTGAGCTAACTGGAAAACCTTTGGAAATGATTGAGAAAAAGCTAACACACAAGCACATGGAGATGTACACTTGATGGTGTTGGCACATTTGCAAAGGTGGCGTTGGTCGTGCTGTGGTTTGGGCGGTAGAGAGGGTTTGGTTCCTTTCTCCCTCCCGCCGAGTTTGCGAGCGCGGGATTCAGGCGATTTCGGGGAAATGAAATGCCTATTTTCCACTACGCCGGAAGTCGGAAAAGAAACGGAGGCGAACGGAGGTCACAGAGGTGACCGGACGCTGCACCGGACGCGGTCACGGTGTGACCGGACGCGTCCGGTCAGTACAGCGCAGCAGTCAGGCGCGCGAGTTAGGGTTTGCAACCGGTGCCTCCGGTCACTCGCGGGACCGGCGCGTCCGGTCATGCGCCCTGAGGGAACTGCAGATTCGCAAGGACGATCGGACGCGGTGCGCGTCCGGTCACACACGATCGGACGCGTCCGGTCGTCGTTGGAGCTTACTGGACTCCGACCGGACGCTGGCACTGTCGCGTCCGGTCGTTGCGAGGAGCGCGTCCGGTCGTTGCTTCGCGGGCGCGGGTGCTGTGTGCATCGGCGCGTCCGGTCGTTTGAGCGGCGCGTCCGGTCATAGCGTTTGACCGTTGGCGCGCAGTGACCGTTGGAGGATCTAACGGTCGTGTTTGAATTCGGTGGACACGTGGACGTCACAGGGCAACCGGACGCGGTGAAGCGCGTCCGGTCAGTTTCGACCGGCGCGTCCGGTCGTCCCGAAAAAACGGTCAGTGGAGTAGCAACGGCTCTATTTGGATGGGATGCTTATAAATACTCGTTGGCCGGCCCTTGGGGAGGTCTCTTGGCATTTCTAACATTCTTGTGCATCCTTTGAGCTAAAGCAACTCCTCCCACTCATCTCTCTTGCTTGATTGCAAATCAAAAGTGAGATTGAGTGATCCCAAAGTGCATTGCATAGCTTGAGGGCATCTAGTGGCACTTGTGGGTGGTTGAGCCGGTGGATTTCTTGTTACTCTTGGAGAGTACCGCTCCTAGCCGGCTTGGAGATTATTGGAGGCGTTGGCAAGAGAAGGTGATTGTTCTTGGCCACCTCCGGTTGATTGTAAGAGGTTCTTGTGCTTTCCTCGGCGGGACGCCAAAAGCAACTCTATTACATTGCGCGTGTCATTGAGTTACCTCACTTGAGAGTGGTGTCTTGCGGTGCCTTGCGGGGCGTGCCTTGAGGGGCAAGTGACTTGAGGGTCACACCGGGGAATCATCTAAGTGTTGGTCGACACAACCGGTGACGTAGCTTGTCGGTGCACAAGTGAACACCGGGTGAACAAAAATATTGTGTCTCTTGTCTCCTGGTGATTGGTCTTCATTTTGTATTGTTGTCATTATTGATTGATTGTATATCATCTTGGTGATTGGCAACATCTTCACTCCACCATCGGTATAAGATTCGCAATCTTCTCTCTTGCATTTACCTTACTAGTTTATCTTGTGTAGCTCTAGTGGTAGCCTTGCTAGTAGTGTTGTTAGCTTGTTCTCTAGTGTTAAGTTAGTGACATAGCACTTGTGTGAACTAGAGATCATAATCTACTAGACTTGTGGATAGGAGACTTGCATCACAACCGTAGGCTAAGCAAAACTCGCTTTACGCCGTTTGTTATTCTAACAAGTTTGCTTAGTGGTGCTTGTAGAATTTTTATAGGCTATTCACCCCCCCCCTCTAGCCATCTAGGACCTTATACCATGCCAGTCTCTCACGCCAGCGCAAGCAGCCCAGGAATTGCGCGAGCGGACACCGCAGCCACCTCTCGTGGCCCTCACCCCTCCCTGAGCCTGCTCCTCCGCTCCCGCGCCGTACACGCCGCCACTGCTATGATTGACGAGCCATGCTCCGTGCGGTGCCAGGATTCCGTCACTCTGAAGAAAGTGGAAGAATTGGCTTCATCTCCGGTAATCCTCTCCCTTAGAGCGGCTTCAGGACTCCCGTTTTTTTTTGTGAGCAAAATCAAATTGAACTCTCGCTGGTCTTGTTTAGGAAAATTTAATTGAACGTGAAACGGAATCGGATTGGGTAAGGGATTTCCATGATGCGTTCAAATTCAGGTTTCTATCTTTTCCCCCTTTTCCCCTCTTATATATTGCAGCTCACAATTCTTCTTCTTGTCAAATCAAAACACCAATATAATCTTGTTGACAGCGAAGTATCTGCATCCCCAACTCGACCTTGCCAGTTTTGAATCTTGGTCTCGCCGGATTGGTGTTGACAACAGGGATTCCAAATGCGATTTCGAGGTTGCCTAATAGAAACTGGTCGGATCTTCTATTTGCTAATGCTCGGCAAAGTCTGTGGCTATTCTCTGATCTGTTTTTTTCTACCTCTTTAACCTGCTGTACACACATTCTACAAGGTTACCTTCCTCACTGATTGTTCTGACGTGTCGAAAAAGAACATATTTTTTATGGTTTGGATATTGCTAGCCAATTTGCAATTCATTGTAATTTGTGTAATTTGTTTTTTTCTTCTGATTTCATCATCTGGTTAGCGAATCGGAATCAGAATTCAAGTGTACGAAGACACCAGCTCGGATTTCATGAAAAAAATGGAATTCAATCAAAGTCGAAAGAAAGGGAAAATCGGTATCCAATAGAACAAAGACACCGGCTCAGATCGGGAAAAAAATTCATGGTAAGTTGGACATGAACTCCACGTTCGACACATACTTCTTCAAGGTTCCAACAAATCGAGAAGCTCCTCATCTCGCCCTCAAATCCTGGTTTCAAGAACAGAAGCTCCTCATAGCCCCTTCGAATCCTAATCTCGCCAAAGAACAAAAGGTCTTGATGTTGCTATTTCTTCTTCTTTTTCCTTCAGAGCTACTACAATCGAAATTAAGACTTGTTATGTTTTTTCTTGAAAGCTACTGTAATAAAAAAAAGTTTGATAGTGGTTTGCTCCGGAGCTCCATGCTGATCGGCTGATGGCATCAGCTGGCCTGCTCTCGGTGTTGATCAGCACGCATAAGAACTGGGTTCTTGTTGAAGCCTGAAGGTACATGTTGTAGATAGCATATCATACGATGAAATAAAGCTCTAATTAGAGTGATAGCTAAGAGTTTCCTTTGGAAATATAGATGCTCCTAAAACTGATACTGGTCCTCTGGGGAATGAATGAAGTTTAATCTGATTCATTTGGTGGACCAAAGGATTTATTCTGGTTCATTTGGTTGGACCAAAGAATTTTGTGTTTTTTCAGCCATCTTGATCATTTAATATTTTTGTTCTTATAAAAGTATATCTGCTGCTGGTGTGTATGATTGAGTTCAGTATGATTGAGTTCAGATAAGATGATCTTGCTTTTTCTCCAACTACATGCTAACAGCGTGCTGTTTAGCATCGTGGTTGAGGCTCACCTGCAACCTTTATTTTTGGTGAAGGCATATGTGCAGCAACCGGAGAGCAGTAAGCTGAAACTTGCACAGCTGGAGCAGGAACTCCAAAAAGCTCACGAGCAGGTAACTCTTTCTTGGTTGTATGTATGTTTACTGAGTGTTTGGAAAATATTACTTTGTGCTGTTATTTTGACTCTCTTTGATATTACTTTCAGGGAATCTTTGATTTCCAGCTCTGGAGATCAAACATATGCCATGAGTGGAAATGGAAATATTTTAATTTATTATATCTGTGTGGCTCTATGTGTTTCTAGATTTGATTAATCTATCTTGATTGAGTGCTATCTTTATCCTTAGAAGTGCATCTGAAATTATAAAATTGTTACAGGAGTGTTGACTTTTGACCTAGAATATGCTACATGGCTAGAGGACCAAAATAAGCAGATAAATAAGTGAGGACTGCAGTGAATGCTCATGCAAGTGATAGTGATCTACGACTAATTCTAGATGGCGTAATGGCACACTAGATGAAATATTCAAGTTTCAAGGTCAAAGGTGCTGCTGCAAAGGCTGATGTATTTCATATACTTTCATTCAGGTATGAGGAAGACACTAGCTGAAAGGTGCTTCCTGTGGCTTGAGGGTTTTTCGTCCAGCTGGGCTTTTAGGCCTCGTTTGGAATGGAGGAAAAACGAAGGAAAAGTGGAGGATTGAGTTCCGGAGGAAAGCAATCCTATATACGCGTTTGGAATGGAGGAACTCCGACAAACCTTTCCGGAGGAACGGCAACAAAGGTTGTACTTTTGGAGGAATGAAAGAATGAGCTCAGAGCCAAGGGAAAAATTCCTACGGTGCTCGCGGCCACGCTTAGCACACAAGCCACTCTTTTGCCCTGCCCTGCATTCTTCCTCTTCATAGCGCGTCTGCTTCTGCTGGGCGGTGGGATGCTGGGCGGCAGCGGCAGAACAGGGGCGCCCAGGTGAGGTGCTGGAGCTGGCTCAGGCGGATGGACGTGGCGTGCGGAGGTCGGGATGTCAGATCGCCGCCGAAGGAAGGGACTGGAAGGAAAGACGATTGGAAGGTCAACAACGATACGAGCTGGACGAGTGGATAAGGTTTGAGCAAATTAATAAACAAGTCCATGTATTTATAGCTTTTTTATCAAACACAACTTAATTACGATAAAAGCAAAATGACACCAAGCTAATCAATCTACTAAGCATGAGTCCCGTCAGTAGGGAGTTCCCTAAGTATATTAGGAGATCAATTAAATTACATGTGCTTCTTACTGAATAATCCATCTATATTTTTATTTATATGCTATTTTGATTCCTCTGTTTTTCATTCCTGCGTTCCAAACACCTCTTTTGATTGTTTCCTGTGTTTTTCTATTCCTCTGTTTTGCCATTTCACTCCTACCTGTTTCCTGTACTTTTTTCCTTTCCTCTGTTTTTCATTCCTTTGTTTCAAACAGGCCCTTAAAGGTGAGTGAAATATTTATTATCAGGCTCTTTTTTTTCTGTGCCCTCGTTGGGAATGTAAGATTGATGATTTCTCAGCATAATTGAAAATTCAGCTCCTAGCAAATCACCTCAAGCCCCTAACTGAGCTTTGTGGCTTGCTAGGCAGCGTGAATAGATCGTCACTATTTTGAGTTCCTGTGCAGGTTGTTTGGAATTCTATGGCATGCAGGATCCCAGCAACGCATTGCAGGTCATTGGTGGCCTCCTGTTTTTTGTTGTACAATTACTTTCAACTACTGCTTGGTCCAAATTGTACCTAAGTGGTGTACAAGTAGGTAAATCCTGTAAGTTATGGTGATTTATGGGTGTGTTAGCAATAATAATTAGAGAAATCTGGATTAGGGCTTTTGTTCTTTGTACCATTTAGAGATTTTAGTCCTAAATAAAAATGTAAGTCCCGGGACATGGGGGCACAATGGGAAGAGAGTCAGAATAATAATTTTAAAAACAGTAATGGAAGTTCTGTTGCTGCTGTGTAAATGTGTGTACCGTACACTAGCTTGTTGATCCATGTGGGCAGTGGTGTGGTGCGGCGGCACCACGTACATGGCTGGCAGCTGTCGTTGGGTTCAGCGGGTCACAGCCTCACGGGTGTAGCAGAAGCTGGTGCTCCATGCCGATGACATGAACCAACTATATATTTTGATGTTCACGCTTTAGGCTAAAGATCTTTGTGTGGCAGACCATGGACACTTTCAAACGAACAACTCCTTTGCATGAATACAATGTGTTCTATTAAACAAAGGATATTTAAATATTTAAAAAAAAGTTATAGCAGGCAGCGCATCTGGATTCGAACAAGTTACATACTCGGCAATACACTATATAAAAGAAAAGTATGATGGATTCTTAAGTCCAAAAGACAAAGATATAAAATAATTGTTGACTGCTATATGCGTTGATTGACACATCAGCAACATCAGTTGCATCTAGCAACAGTGCTTATCAAGACAGCATGGAACGACTCTTGGAACATTGACAATTATTAAAGACAAAGATATATACTTTGGACATTATAGGTTAAGTGCTTTAAAAATATATATGAGAAAAGGTAAATTCTGTCATAATGCATATTCATATATAGTTCAAACAATATATTGATGAATTAATTATTAATTTCCAAAAAAATTATGGCGTATTTATTGCTAAACGATTACCATTCTGCTAATGTCGTGACATTAGTAAAAAAAAGTTTGTTTCCAAACAAGGGTCAAATTCATATTCTTAGTTGGAAACAATAAAGGAGGAAGATAAAAAATAATGGATTTTAAAATTAATTAGACACCCGTAGCAACGCACGGGCATATTTACTAGTCACAACTTAAATGCCAAAACAACATCGACAAAGGATTTTTAGACTTGGTCGTTTTCGTTCACGAAGCCGGAATCAGCTTCCAATTTCCATTCTGAGCTACCCATATGTTATTGAACAACATTTCTTTACCAAAACAAAAGTCGCATTTTATCTATTAGACTTGCACTTCAATTTTTATTAAGTACTACATACAAGTGGTATTTTTATTTTTGTTTATAAAAAAAATCATTTCTCCCACCAACAATTAAAGCTTCGTATTGTATTTTTTTAGGATTTTCACCAGCAGTTAGCACTAAATACTGAGCTTGGATTTTTGTTTGATTCCTTACAATTACAACTGTAAGTCACATACGAGTGATTCATCAATTCATGTGTTTTAAATTTACCCTCAGGGAAACTTGCTTAGCTAATTCCTTTAGGCCTTAACCAAGGTGCTAAGCGGCTCGTAACACCAGAGGTGTTACACCGGTGGTACTTGTTACTCTTGGAGGTTGCCACCTTCTAGACGACTTGGTGGCTTGTGACTCCGTCGAAGCTCGCAAGAAGATTGTGCGAGGCTCCGGAGAAGATTTATGAGGGGCACTGTGCTCGCCCTGCGGGAGCCGCGAAGAGCAACTCTAGTAAAACGAGACGCGAAGGGCGACAAGTGGTCCGGCGGGGTCAAGTGCTAGAGCTCGTGGCTTGGAGGATCCCCATCTTGTGAGTGGATGAACGGCACCCGATGAGGGTTTGACTCTTGATAGTCAATTAGCTCGCGATCCAACAAGTGGGTGCATCACCACAACGAGAAGAGCAAGAGGACTGGCGGCAACCTTGGAGCTTGTCTCAACGGGGACTAGCGTGTTGGCAAACACGTGAACCTCGGGATAAAAATCATCGTGTCAACCTTGTTCATCCCGTTGGTTTGCAATCTCCGAAACACAAGCTTGTATTACTTTTACTTTATATACATAATGCTTGTGTAGTTGCTCTTGTAACTAGGTTGCTTGTGTAGCTCGCTAGTTACCTTCTTGCTTGTGTAGCTAGAAGTAAGCTCTCCTTGCGTGGCTAATTTGGTTTGTGTAACCTTGTTAGTCACATTGCTTAGTTTGCATAGCTAAGTATTTTGCGCTCTCTAATTTGGCATTGGTTGTCTCGTTATTGAGCATTGCTAGTGAGCTTAGGGGCTTTGTGCTTTTGCTTACTAGAATTGTGTAGGAGCTCTCCGGTGCTTGAAGTACTTGTTGTATAGGTTTGTGTGACCTTGCAAGTTAGAATTGTTTAGGTGAGCTCTTGATTGGAAGACACCTTATTTGCTTGATTAGGATTTTTTGTAAGGTGCTAGAGTTGTAGATAGAGGGGTGTAATCTTGGCTAGACCGATAAGTTTAATTTCGCATTTGTTTCGGTTAGCCGACATGTTTAAGTTTTAGAAAGGACTATTCATCCCCCTCTAGTCCGCCATCTCGACCCTACACTTGTGCTCTCAGAATGAAGAAGAGTCTGAGATTGAAGAAGAGTCAAGTATCTTGTTAGATTTCAGTGCTTGCATGTATCAGTATGAACAAAAGACATAATTTGAAGAAGCTTTTGATGCTATGAGAGAAAAAGTAAGCAGACCTTGCTGGACAGCATTTACATGTTGAGACACAAGTGGACTGAATGCTACATGCTGGATGTTTTTTCAATAGGAATGCGAAGTACGTAACTAAGCGAGAGCTTGAATAATGCATCGAAAATGCATTTGAAATCAGATCTTGACATCGTTAGGTTTCTCAAGCGTGTGGAGCATGTTGTTGAAGACAAGAGAGAGAGGGAGTTACAAGCTGAATTTGAATCTAGAAAGAAACAACCAAGAATTGGGATGATGGCACCTATATTGGTACAAACTAGTAAGATATATACACCTGCAATTTTTGAAGCCTTCCAAGCTGAATATGAAAAGTCGCTAGCAGCTTACATAGTAGATTCAAACAGAAGTACTAAATTTTCCATTGCAATTGGAGCTCTTGGGGAGTCATCTACACTTGAAAAAGAGCATACAGTTATAGTCAACCTTGCTGATCAGATTGTCACATGTAGTTGTCGACTCTTCGAAAGAATTGGTATATTATATAGGCATGCACTAAAAGGTCTCGATTTGATGAATATTAAGTTATTGCCTGAAAGATACATTTTGAAACGATGGACTCGAGGCGCAAGGTCAGAGACTATCCAAGATATGCATGGGAGGGATATAGTGGAAAATCCTAAGTTAGATGCTACACTTAGGTACAAAAATCTTTGCCGGATATTCTTTCCATTGGCTTCATGAGCTACTGATTTTGAAGAGTGCTGCTTGCTTGTTGAAGAGGCACTTCATAATGTGAGTAAGCAGGTGGAAGGAAAAATCAGAGAAACTCCTAAAATTGATGTTGAAAATTCTAGTGTTCAAGCACCATTCAGCTTACCTGAACTGTTTGCAAATGTTGCTGGTCTTAAGAAGAAAGAAAAGCCAAATGGTGGGTCAAAACGGAAGAAATCTTGGGTTGAAAATTTTTAGAAGAAAAAGAAGAACAATGCAAACAAGAAGAAAACAAAGAAAGCTACACTACATGAGGAAAGTGGAAACCTTGTGCAAGAATTCCAAGCACATGAGGAAAGCATAGATGTTAATTTGGAAAAATCTCAACAATATGAATCACTTAGTAGTTTTTCTGAACTTATTAAGGTATGCTGGCTTTCTCCTTTTCTTAAAAAAAATATAATTCTAAAGCTGTTGATTTTCATATTTAGCTTCCTCTATCTCATTTCAGAGTTCAAGTGTTATTCAAGATGCCACTAATTCTGACTCTATTGGAGGGATAGATGATTGGTATTTTTAGCATAATATAAATGTAAGTCTATGTAAATTGTATTAGTTCAATTTAATCTAGAAAGCGGCATATCTGAATTATCTTTGTTTGTAGGCCATGGCATGATCAAATCTGCTATTGGGTGATACAACATTTTGTATATGAAGATAGGAACAGTGCTATATGCTCTCCTGTTCAGCTTTTGTATTAAGCTTTTGGGTTAAAAATACTTCAGTTTAGAGTAAAATATATGTAGGATTTAGCATTGAATTAGTAACCTGGAGCAAAGAGATCCAATATGTTCAGTATGTGGGCATGTGTTCTGTATGGCTGACAATTCAGCAAACTCTTATTTTGAATATGTTCAGTACGTGGGCATGTGTTGTGCTCAGCTCCATATGCCGTCTGCTAGTCTGCTACTATACAGTAGAATGTGCTCTTGAATTATTTTTTCATTCGTTTGAGTAAAGGTGAGATAAAGAAAGGAGGGGAAAAAGATCTCGATCCTACCGTTGCTCATTAGATGAATGGCTCAGATATGACCACTGCATATCTTGTAGTGTGAATAGGCACTGCACACGATCTGTGTCTGGCAAAATGACCATACTTCCAGAATGTTCTGAACATATATGCAGACTTTGCATAAGGTGTGGGCCGTGTGACAATGCTACTAGAATACTTGCAAGATATCATAAGAGAGTCTATGTATATGTGTGTGTCTATATATATATATAGAACTAGACTTCGTGGGTGTTTAGATGCAGGGACTAAAGTTTAGTTGGTGTCACATCGGATGTTATATGGGGTGTCGCATGGGATGTTTGGATACTAATAAAAAAAACAAATTATAGATTCCGTCAGTAAACCGCGAGATGAATTTATTAAGCCTAATTAATCCATCATTAGCATATGTTTACTGTAGCACATAGTGTCAAATCATGGACTTATTAGGCTTAAAAAATTTGCCTCGCAAATTAGTTGCAATCTGTGCAATTAGTTATTTTCTAGTCTATATTTAATACTCCATACATGTGTCCAAACATCTGATGTGATAGGGACTAAAGTTTAGTTGGGGAAACTAAACAGGGCCGCTCCCAGGATGATTGATTGCATAATGTCAAAATATAGCTTGAGTTCTTCTCCAATGCTGTCACTGAACTAACTATGCTTGTTTGAGGGAAAATAACCATAAATAGGAGTTTGGTAGTCAGATATGCAGCAACATATATGTCACATATTTTTATCCAATTTGAACGAAATAGTGTCATATCCATGGTTTCCATCAAATATAGTGTCAGATCCATGGTTTCCAACCAAACATGTGCATCAGGAGCGCTCTCGAGAGGGCGACTCGGGGGTGACCCGCCGCACCGCGCCGCCACCCCAGCAGCAGGCCTCGCCGGCCGCCGCCGCCGCCCTCCCGGCGTGCGGCGGCGGCGGCCCCGCCTCCAAGCCCCCTCCCCCCGTCTCTTCCCCCACTTCCCCCACTCCCTCCTCCAGCCCCCTCCTCCCCCACCAACCCTAGGTCCGGCGAGTTGGCCGGGGGCGGGGCAGATTCCGGCTCTTCCCGCCCGGATCCGCTCCCCCCTCCCAGATCTGGAGCGCACGACGATCTGGTGGCGGCCGGCGGTGCCCCCGCATGGCCGGCGACGGCGGCGGCCGGGATTCGCCCCTTTCGGGCCGGATCCGGCCTGGAGGCAGGCGGGGGGCGACAACTGTGGACTGGCGGCGTCCCCCCTCCCCCTCGCCGTGGCGCGGCGGTGGCCGGCCGGTCCGCCACCCTAGGGCCGGCTAGCGCGGACGGGAGCCATGGCGCGGTGGCCTCCTACCGGCCCCCGCAACCTGCCTGCGGGCGTGCCCCCACCTGTCATGCACGGGTGGGCGGGCCCGCCCCGGACGGCGGCCTGGTCCCCTCCAACTGCAGCTGCAGCCGACGACGAACATGGGTGAAAACCCCTCCAAACTCCGTGCTTTGGATCGACGGCAGTGGCGCGCCAGCGTCATCACCTTCTTGGAGGCGTCGTCGCAAGTGTATTCGTCGGCAGCGGCCGCCGGGGCGATCTGGGAACGAAAGTTCCTTCGGGTGACCATCTCAACGAAGCTGACGTCCGCGGGCGTCACCTCCTTCCTGAAGGCTCCGTTGAAGCACCCTATCCGCTACGCCATCTCGGTTGCGCCCCGCCTCTACCTCCAGAATCGTTGTGCCTGTGTGAGCCTCTGCTCCGCGTTGTTTTGGTGCCTCCGGCTCGGATGTTGGTGTTGCCGTCGTTGTTCGTCGACGTCGTTGCTCAGCCACCTTTGGCCAACGACGTCGCATTTGGCTCCACCTCGGGCAGTCGCTACCGAGCGTGTGATGCCCCCTCACGGATGCTTTGCTGCGTGGGCTCCGGCGACCTGGGTCGTCTCTCGGTGGTTCCTTTACCCCGCAGCGACATCTCCTGAGTTGGTACCTTGTGTTGTTGCAACTTGCCTCGCAAAGTCGCGTTGTTAGGCTTGGTGGAGGATTCTTTCTTTTTGTTCTTGCTTTGTTTTGTTGTCGTTGTGTGTTGGTGGCCACCTCCTGCGTGGTTCCCTGTGCGTTGTGTTGTATTTGCCGTACTTTCGGTCTCCTTCTTCTTAATGAAATGATACGTGAAGTCGTATTCGAGATAAAAAAAAAGATCCATGGTTTCCATCAAATATATTCATAATGCATATAGCTTGGGGTTAAAAGCTAACTAAAGATGCAGGTATTTTTACATAATGTTATTTCCGTCTTTGATAGCTGTGGTTACTGGTTAGACAGTTGGTTGAATCTGACGTTACATGTGTCATCCTGTGAGTATAATTCAGAGTGTTGGGATCACAGGATATATAAAACGTGTGGCTCATGCGGTCATGCCGTCATGGATAGGATTAGTTGATTGTTTATTCCGGTGGCGGTGGCTGCTGTAACTTCGCGGCGACGATCAACAGCTGGACAGCATGTTGTTTTACAAGTTCTATTCATGATATATGGTGCCGTGACCGTGTTCGCTCCTAGCGGCGCCACCGCTGTAGCGCTCGTCTCCGTCGTCGACTCGTCGGCGGTCACGCCACACGCGAGGGGAAAACTGGGCTCGCTTTGTGGGCCAAACAGGGCGGAATTCGTGGGCCTGGCGGAAATTGGTGTCTGTGTAATGCTGCTTAATACACGGGAGTTCTTATAAAAAAACAATAAATTATCATACCTGTACGTCCTCGGATTTCCTTCATCGGAGGATCGATAGCTTCAACCCAACCCGCTTCTTGTGAGACCAAATCAACAGAGCAACCCACACCAACCTCAATCCCAATTCAATCCGTCGCAGGTCGCAGGATGCCTCCGCCGCGTGAGCACCACCAGCCCCAGGAGGAGGAGGACGACACCGCAGGCGTCGTCAAGCTCATCAGCGCCGAGGGCTTCGAATTCGTCGTCGACAAGAAGGCCGCCATGGTCTCCAACACCCTCCGCAACATGCTCACATCGCCAGGTAGGGTACCCTTCACCACCTCTTCCGTTCCATCAGCGCGCCGTCCTCGGATTGCATCACATCACATCGATCCATCCCCCTCGTCATCCTCACAGGCGGCTTCTCCGAGACGCGCCAGGGCGAGGTCCGCTTCCCGGAGATCCCCACCCACATCCTCGAGAAGATCTGCCAGTATTTCTACTGGTCGCTCCATTACTCCAGGTTCCTATGCTTGATTTCCACTTTCGACAATCGTCATCCCTTTTCCCCTTTCAGGCTTTCACCGATAAGACAATAACCCTCTTGTTACTTTTAGGCAGCCATTCACAGTTTGCTTAACCAGCGAAATCTGCCATTGGTTGATGCTATTTAGAATCTGTACTACGTTACATATTATTCTGTGTTTTTCAGTTCTCCCTCTGCCCCCACTATTCATTTATGAGTTCTGCATTAGTTTTGTAACCTGTAATAAATTCTTAAACTAGTTCCTTAATATCCAGAGCAAAGGACTCCCTGATGGATTTGGTTTGACCCTCCTTATTCCTGTTCTCCACAGTTAGTTTGTAGGGTAAAACGACCTATTTGCATCTAATAATCTAGTGAGAACCAGCAACAGCAACTCCATCATTCTATGGCTCTTTGTCGGAGTTCACATATTCTCTTTGGGAATTATATCAACAAAGAGATTGACACGGCCCGTCAGAATAATGACAAGACCTTACCATGTTTTGTAGCATGCATCACCATTCTGTCTTTTATGTCATTGTTCAATGGTCCAAAACACACCAAGCACGAGAATTTCGAATTTTACCTTCTGACAAAGCTTCTTAATCTGCTTTTAGAATGTTATTCCATCTTGCTACCTAATTGTGCACAGGGTGCTTAGTCCTTAGGTCCAATCTACATCAATTAGCATGCTCTATACAGAGTATGCAGAGCCAATTGCATTTTGTCATGCCCTTCTTTACTTGCTGGTTTACTTTTCATGCAAATTTGTCCTAGTTTACTTGTTGTACCAAGTATTGAACATGAGCCTAATTAGATTGTTGTTTAATTCTGGCAAGCTAAGGTTTCAGCTTTATGTTCTGTTCCAAGTTTGAAGCCATTGTAGTACCCATTTGACTTATCCATCCCTTTGCTTAGTAGAGAATTAAGGCTATGGTACCCATTTTTTAATTTTGAGAGAATGTATTAAAACCACGCTGTCTTAGTAACACATATAGTTAATCCTGCTATGGCAAAACTGCATGACACAAGAATGTGATCTTCGGTGTTTACTGCCTTATGGACCTCTTCAGTAAAGAATCACAAGGGTGACATTAGTTGCATTGCATTTAAAAATATCCTCAAAATTAAGGGCACGTGTGCTTCCTTTAGCTGTTTATTTGGCACTTCACTTTTTTTCTGTTAAAGAGTTACATGGTCCAGATGACGTAAAAATTTTGGTGTGAGGAAGTCAGACAAGGACAATAGGGCCATGGGGACTAAAACTTGAAGTGCATGTCGAGATAACGAACTACATAAGGTTCACTATCATATTTTGTAAAAATGCTGAACTTCATGTTTTCCATGCTGCCAAACAGCTCTACTAACTAATGAGTCATGTGGTGATCCTCTCTCTTTCTCTCCCCCACACCATAAAAAAGAAATAGGGTTCTTGTTGGTGGAAGATATTAGATGGCTAAGAATGCATTCAAATGGTATCTGTATTGTTATTTGTTTCTCACCTAATATTGTGCATTGCCTTGTACAACAAACTTCTGTGGGACTAGTATTTCATTACAGTTTCTGCTCAATATTTATCAAACATGAGACACCTTGATGGTTTTGCCCTACTTTATTCTTCTGTGTTGGTAGGTTGCTGCCTTACTGGTCATACGAATTCGCCCTAGTTTACTGGCTCTACCATTTCATGGGATATACGTTGGTAAATGTTAAACTTGAGCCCAATTGGATAGTTTAATGCTGGCAACATAAAATTTTAGCAGTGTGTAAGCCTCCTTATTACTACCTCTGTCCCAGAAAGGATGCAATTTTAGAATAGTAAAAACTCGACCTGCAATTTTAGAATAGTATTCAGTCAAACCTTATTAAGTGTGACCAAATTCATATAAAAAATACTAATATTTGTTATATTAAATGTGTATCATTAGATTCATCATGGAATATATTTTCACAGTATGCCTATTTGAAGTAATAAATGCTTGATGCTCAAAGTTAAGATAGTTTGACTCGGACCAAACCTGGAATTGCATTCTTTCTCGAACGGAGGGAGTACTTTACTGGTTTGACTTGTCCATCCCTTTGCTTAGTAAATAGTTAGTGTTTATTAGTGATTGAGTTAAATTCTGGCTGTCTTTGGTGACGATTAGTTGATCCGATGATAGCTACATTTCATTGAGAATGTAGTTTTGTTGTTTCCTGCTGGTGGACCTGTTTAGTCTATAATTGCCAGGGTAGTGTCAGTCAGAGTTCCATCAAATATAATAATGGTGTCCGTGCTTCCTTTATAGCTCTTGGTTTGAAGAGTCGTATGGTCCAGAATTTTGACGTGAGGGAGTCAGGCAAGGACAATAAGACTGTCACATACAATTGTTTAGTTGAAGAGCAGTCGAGATAGCTTGATCTCCCTATATTTGTTGGTTCTTAGGATTCTTGTTGGTGGAACCGTGGAAGATATCAGGTGGCTCCCGACCCTGAACTTAATTGGTGTGCGGCTAAAGTAAATTCATTCATTGTTCTGATTTTGGTGTCCACATTGTTATTTGTTTCCCAGTTAGCATACTGGACTTCAGTTTGTGTTCCATTTTATATTGTGCATTGCCTTGTACAACAAACTTTCTATGGGACTAGTAGACGCCCATGCCTTGACTGTTCCTTCTTACTATAGAATTGCGAAAGCAGATGTTGCTACAATGTTGCAATGAGAGATGGATGATATGCTTAGCAGTCTCTCCAGCATTCCCTTGAGTTGTTGGTTTACTGAGTGAATCTCAATTTCGTTTGGTTGTGCAGTGGGAAGGAGACAGCGGAGTTTCCGATCGAACCGGAGATAACCCTGGAGCTGATGATGGCCGCAAACTACCTGGACACTTGATGAGGAGCATGAGGGATCTAATCCTAGTATGTTATGAAATATGAAAGAACAAAGCAATGGATACTAGTGAATCTTTCCCTCCATGTCCCCTGGTTGCATTACATGATGTATCCAGCATCCACTGGATGAAATGGTTGTTTTTTCGCTGGATCTGATCTGATCCAGCGTAGTTTCGCACAATGTAACATAACAATGTAAGCATGAGAGGGGGGGAATGTGCAATTTAAAGTGTGTGCTACTATCAACTCTTTTAGTTTTAGAATTTACATACTCTGTTACTGCTACTGGTTTGCTGCCTCCTGTGAAGCTGACTGCTGATGCTGTTTGATGTATGTATTACCTGCTGGCGTATTTGCTGGGTGACTGATGGTGATAGGAGTATGCATACATATACCACCATATAGGTACATACCAATTACTGTGTGCAGTGTGCTTCCTTCTTTCTAGACGGGTGAAGATTAATTTTAATAGTCACTGGACGGGTGCCAGGCACTCTGGATTTTGGACGGCTCCAATGCAAAACCGAACGGAGCCACTTTGGTATATTGTTGCTGAATGCTGATCATATCGTTAACAAATGCTGATCCTGATCAACCACTCCAGCACCAGCGGTAAGTTCACGTGCTGGCCACAGAAGACATGTATACAAAGCGAAGGGAAGTTTAGCGGTAAGTTCAGGTGACTAGCCACGGAAGACACGTATACAAAGCGAAGGGAAGTTTATGTGTTGGATGCCTAGTAGGGACTAGTGCGCAGTGCGCAGTAGTGGTAGTAGTAGGGTATTCCGTACATGAATAAGGTTGTTGATAAGTTAAGGTTGTTGATAAGTCGACCAAAACTACTGTTTGGCTAGTTGTAAAAGTGGCTGATGTTGATACTGATGCTGATTTGTCGTGAGAGAAAAACACTGCTGAATGGCTGGCTGATTCTAGGCGATAAGTACAAGCGAACAGGGCCATGATAGGGTCCAGTGAGAGATGGGTGGAAGGTGACGTGAAAACGGGAGAAGAGAACACGTCATCACTCCTCGTCGGTCACGGCTCAACTCAAAGCCATACAAGCTCATGGCCATAAAAGTTGGGGAATAAAGGGAGCGAGCATAATAACAGTGGAGTATACTAGATGTCAGTGGAATCGAAACCATGATCCAAGAAAAAAAAAGCGACACCAAAGAGCCTATGACACGCAAGCACATGTTCTACCTATAAACTTTTTGCACCTCCAACTTTTTCAGGAGTACTGTACATTCTTTTACCAGACATGAGACATGTATGCGCGCATAGGAGTACTTATATGTGAATAGTTTTGTCAATGGTGTCATAGTGTGGTACTGATATGTATTCCCTACGTTCAGAAAAAGCTGTAATTCTAGCACAAGATAAGTTAAAGTATTTCAAGTTTAACCAATTATATATAGAAAAATATAAATAGTTATAACATCCAATATATATCATTAGATTTGTGATGAGATGTATTTTCATAATATACTTATTTGGTATAAAAAATATTAATAATTTTATTTATATATTTAATCAAACTGTAAACACTTTAACCAAGAATGCATCTAGAATTGTATTTTTTTTCATGACATAGATAAGTACCTGAGAAGAATACTAAGAATCATCGGTCACGCATTTTACACATTTGAGTAAGGACAAGTACAATTCTGAATGTCCTCACATTTTTTTTCTAAAGTTAATCATAAATTCTATTAACCCAAGTGCTTGGCATGCCAAATCTTGGATACAATGTGTTGCGCCTACATAAGCTACTAATAGGGGCACCCATAATGGTTAGAGCTAGTTGCTAGCTCTAAGCTAACTTCTCCAATAATACTAACTTTTAACACATAGCTTTTAACATGGATAGCCCCACGTGACACTAATCACATAACCTTGAAATGTGTGCAAGAGTTTAGCTTTTGATTAAGAGTTAGATTTTCTCTCTCTTCTATTAAAACATGAGAAAAATGCTTAGATGTAGCTTAAAAGTCGATTGTTGGAGCTGTCCTAACGCTGGTGCCACTTACGTTAATGTCGACCAAGATGTTGGTCGAAATTTTATTTGGTTCACTGGGAAAAAAAAACAAAGGAATGACAAAAGACGGGAGATTCAACAACCGGAGACAGTTCGTACTCTGAGCCAAGAGCATTCTTAACAAAGCATTAGATTCAACCAGCTGCTTGAATCACGTATTATTTGCGATTCATGTTGGACTTGCCGCCTTTTTCGGTCTGTGACCGGAACTTGTCACGTCAAAGATTAGTCATTTTTTGGTAGATATTTGGTTCATTACCACAACTATGGCGTAGCATAGTATTTAGCATCCCGTCTTACATGTCAATACGTCATTGACTCATTTCGTGCCAAACTTTGCCACAAGTGTGTTTTTAATTTTACTCACCATACTTTTTGTGACAGCCATTGTTTGCCAAAGGTTAGATTTTACTCGCCATACTTTTTGTAACAACTACAATTTTCTAAAGATTAGACGTCACAAACTAGGCACCAACCAAACAGGTCCTTAGGTTTTTCCTTTTAGGCTTAACCAAACTACTACTCCCTCGGTTCCAACTGTAAGACGTTTTACTTTTTTTAATAGATTGTTTTTAATAGATATAATATATATCTAAATACATAGCAAAAACTATACTAAAAAAACAAAATATCTTACAATTAATGGAGGAAGTAGCAAGTTTTTAGGGTTCCTAGAACTTTCCGTACGGTCCATTAAACAGCAGTAATCCAGTTAGATAATTTGCTACGATGGCCTAACAAATAAGTAGAGTTGCTACAATGCCTGCAGGCTACAACTATCGAAAGCATCTTCAAGAGTTGGCCACATTATCACTGTACTTCAGAAACAACAATATATAATAGTACTCCATCCATCCAAAATTATAAGGCATTCCAAGAATTTGGAGAGTCAAAGAATCTAAAGTTTGACCAAATTTATATGATAATATAATAATATTTATGACACCAATTAAGTATCATTGGATTCTTCATTAATTATATTTTCATAGTATACCTATTTGATGTTATAAATTTTTGTAATTTTCTCAATAATTTTGATCAAACTTAAAATGCTGACTCTCCAAGATTCTTGAAATAATTTAGAATGGAGGGAGTAGTAATCTGCTACAGGAAGTCCGGAAGAAAACAAAGTGAAATCAGTCTCGTGGCTCAACTTCACTAGTTCATTCTCACGAGATTGCAACCAGCGGAACAGGGCTACAAGAGAAGTCAGTTGGTGTGTAGATCACACAAAAAAATAAAACCAATTCTTATTTGCTACCACATCCAGTCCGCTACGCAGAAAACTCCCATCGAACCTCTTATTAAACAAAACAATGTGGAGACTGCAAGGCTGCTCCAGGAGACCCAGTGTCCAGTCTCCACACCCAAAACTGTAAGAAAAGTGAAGGACGCATCTCTATAACTCAGCACCGAGTTCCAGCATCAAAGTGTGGTTCGAGTCATCACTTCCAGGGCCACTGAACTGGATGGGGCCTGTCATGACAACGATATGTGATGTGAGTTAAACTGTTATGTACGGGGGACACTAAAGACTAAACTGGATGATCATTGCTAGCAATTTCATTTCCACATACCAGGGCTGATGTATCTGTTCTTGATGGCCCACTCATCCCGCATTGATGCATATTTCTTGAAAGGTGCAGCTGGAAATTGACGTCACAGGATATCAGATTTGGAAAAAAGATATAAACCATTAAAAAACATCATAATCATCAGTCAATCAAGCAAACATTCCAGAGTTCTTTATACCATCAAGTTCCACCATAGCCTTCTTGATCACTGGCTTGAACTTGCCTGATTGCAGAGAACAATGTCAAAAGTTACAGTCGAAGTGACAAATGATGCAGCACAAGTTATAGCCAAAATATAAATGCTAATCAACCCAAAAGGGAACAAGACTTGGCATGTCACACATTGGTTGCTACTTGAATAAACATCAAGAAGAATTTTACTAGAACATAGTAGAATAGCCATCAGTTGGAAACAAGGTGAAGCAAGAAAATTACCATGCCTCCTCTCAACATCCATCAGTGATGTCAATGCTGTTCCACCAACAGTCCATTCTTCTACAGGAGCCACAAGGTTGCCAACCTGAGCCAAGAAAAAAAAAGACAACGATCAAATCGTGCAAGTACATAAGATCAGCCACAATCATCATCACATTATAAAAGATCTCCCAGATACTCCTAATACGGTAGGTGTCTGTTTGCGAATTTCTCATGTGTCCTACATGCCATGACTTTGTAGCTGTTACCACTTCGCAGCGCAAGGTGAAACCAAATGTAACACTTTGCTAGGCAACTTTGAATATTGGGATGGTGAGTTTACATAATTTGAACACTGGTGCCTATATTTTCTGTGCCAGAGAGCTCCTCACAGATTTTACAAGGTACAGTGCAAGTATGCCTCATTTGAGTATGTCACATAAGATGATAAGATCAGTAGTTATACCGATGAAATAAGTCCTGTCTTCCCACTTTGGAGAAGGGCACCAGCACCATAGCCTAATGCATAGCAATAGTTAGAATCAAAATTAGTAGGAAGGCCACATCTTCCTTCGTACCTGCAAATAAAAAAGAAGCTGCATGAGAGAGTTGGAGAGAAGAGATCTGGAAATGCAATATTAGTAAAAAAGATCCACCACAGGGAGATGACATTCCTTGGCTTTGTATTAAAAAAGTGGAGTGCCAAAACCTTAGCTGGCCAGGAAACTCCCTGAAACCAATTCTCAGGTGTGGCCTCCTCAGTGGGAGACTATCAACCGAGTTATTGCTCAGTTCACAAAATGCAAAAAATAACGCTTACCCAAAGAAATGAGCTTGCCCTCTGAAATGTGCAGAGTATCTCCCCTCAGCTTTTCTCTTCTCCAGTTCAGTTTCCACCATGCTAATAAGCATTTTCTCGGTTTCAATTTTTGCAACCTGAAATAACAAGACTAGTGAGCATGTCTAGCTTACTTATATCCTTTCAGCAGAAAGAATCCTGTCAGAAGAGACCAAAAAAGTTAAGATGGTTAAACAATATTCCCAGTCTTTACCTGAACATTGCCATGGGGATCCCTTTCAAGCATAAGTTGCTCCTGAATAGTTTTGGGCAAAAACTCAAACAGCTCCTTTGATTCAGGCTGAAGCTTGCTTTTCCAGGCCCCTGCCTCATCAACATCATCATGTGCCAAAATTTCATTCAATTCTGCAATGAGTTTTTGAACCTGCAAAAGAAAAGGAGTGATGTCAGTAAATATATTCTATGGCAACACAAGGTCACAGAACATAAAGAGAGTCAAACCTCTGGGATGAAATCAATCAGGCCTTCTGGTATAAGGATAACACCATAGTTGTAACCAAGATCTGCACGCTTGCAGATGATATCAGTAATGTAGTTTGTGACGTTCTTAAGGGTTTGCTTCTTTGCAGCAACCTACAATGGCAAAAAAAAGGCGTTATTTGTGAAATAGTGATGCACAGAATTATAAACAAACAATTAAAGATTTAAAGCCATAATGTAAGAAAATGTAACCTATCAGATAGACAAAAATCTAGTCTGCTAACTTGTTCTCTAGATTCCACAATTTGAGTTGTACAAAAAACTGCATTAATACAGAGTAAATTTGAACTATAGGAACCTCGCAAAAAAATTGAACTATAGGGAGTATCAGATGGTGTAGATGTGCACAAACTCAATGTCGTCCATGTGTGCACAAACTCAATCCCGTCCATGTGATCCAATCTGAATGGCTCAGTTAAGAGGTGATAATCCCCTCTCATCTTCTCAATCACCTTTGCTTTTAATTGGCCCAAATCTAATTGGGCCTGAATCAGCCAGAGGGATGGGGGGATACTCACCTCTCACCTGGGGCATTCAGGTTCGATACGATGGATGAGATTGAGTCTGTGCACATGTGCATCAACATGTTCTTGTGCGCCCACTACTCCCTCTTTGAACTAAGACCCACAAAACTAACTACTTTAACATGTATCACAGAAGGGCAACTATTTTGACACTTGGAACCACAAAACTAAAACTGATTTAACATGTATCATAGACAATTACACTCCTCTTTTGTGCCATTGTATGTATCATAGACAATTACAAAACTACAACTTATTTAACACGAGAAGTTGGTAGGTACCAAATGCTAAAGCCGTTGTAGTTTAATCGTATGTCAAGATAGTTGTGGTTCTGTGGGTATTAGGTCAAAATAGTTGTAGTTCTGTAAATTTACTCTAAAAAAAATATGGATACTTGTGCATAGACAATTACACTCTCCTTTTGTGCCATTGTATGTATCTAATCTGGCAAGATAAAGGCAGGAACACCCAATCATGCTAATTCCATGTAGAAAGAACTTTGCATGTAAGAAATACCAACCTCTTCCCCAATGAGTGCAGCATTGGGGTGTGTTTGCAAAGCGCATTCCAATGTAATGTGAGAAGCAGCACGACCCATAAGCCTCACAACTGCAAGAGCAAGTGCTTGTTAGAAATTTTATTGTAAAAATGCCAAAAATCTTAAAATGTGCCATCTGAAGTCCCGTTCTATACTTCCAACATTCATGGATTACTTGTTAGCACTGCTTTATAATGTCACAAAAAATGCTCCATGGCATCACATGGTGTGGATGTTTTTCTAAATGTTCCAATAGGATGCAAGATAAACTTACTAGTCCGTAATTATTAAATGACAACCTATTTTGTTGCTGCTGATAAACTTACAGTGGTAGTATTTTCCTGTTGATCTCGCATCAGTCATAACATTGCCAATCATTTCGGAGTATATCTGAAAAAGAAGATGATTCTTTGTCATGATATATTCATGATGGGTTTTCAAATGCATCGCTGTAGGATGCCTTAGTTTCTCAAATTGAAAGAATGCTTGAGCAGGTGTGCAATCACCATTGTAGCTAATTACAAATCTAGACTAAGAATTGCATGCATGATACTGTGAGACGAGCACAAGGATCAAGAATTAGGTACCTTGCAAGCAGTATCAAATCCAAAGCTTGTTGGAACCTCCTTACATTTCAGATCTCCGTCGATAGTCTTTGGGCAACCAATAACACGGGTCTTCATGTTCCTTGACCTATGGAGCAAAGTTCATAATTTGAAATCATAATCTTGATTTGCTTGTGAATAAGCAGAAAAAGAAACAATCGACGCAATGTTAGATTCACAAGTCAGCCTTATATTGAAACACCAAAACATAGTGTTAGTAGCCAACCTAAAGTATTCACCAAGGAGGCAGGCATTGGTGTTTGAATCATCACCACCAATGACAACAAGTCCATCTAAATCAAGCTTGTTGGCTGTGTCTTCAGCTTGCTTGAACTGCACAACCAACATAGGTAGTTGAGAATAAATGATCGAGATTAGGCAATCCAGTAGCAAAGTTTTTCCATAAGCATTTGCACATAAACATGGCCAGAGCCCAGAGACATACCTGCTCCGGTGTTTCAATCTTGTCCCTTCCACTGCAGATCATATCAAATCCGCCCTATCAAAAAGAAATATAAAATTTAAATGCATCATCAAAAGGAAATAGTATATATATAAAGAAGTTTATTACTAATCAACTCATTACGGTCTGTCATGCATGTAAGAGTAGGAAATTCAATGACCGATAGTTAATTACTACAAAGGTTAATTTGCTGAACTAATCATGCTTTGTGTTAGTAATAATTTTGCGAAAACATTAACAGTGATTGACACACACAAAAGACCTACTCCAAAACGTTACCTAAAACTAACAGGCAAACAAACATGGTTTAAACAAAGTAAACATTCCTAAAATGTTCAGTCAGCAAGCATACTTAATAAAGTATATGTTGTTGTACCTGGTTTCTGTAGGGATACACAAAGTCTGAAGTGAGCTCCACATACTTGCACTTCATGATCCCAGCTGGGCCTCCCTTGAATCCATACAAGGTGCTGCCTTTTGCACGCTCCTGCAGGTAATCTGATCCAACCCACGCCACAAAAGTTAAACACAAGAATTGCTTCAGGAAATTCAAAACACCGTCAAACTCTTTCATTGTCTACTCAATTGTATGCAAATCCCAAAGAATATTCACTCGCTCCAAAAAAAACCAACTGAAATCAGTGAATTTAGCCTCATCATACTACCAAAATCCATTGAGATCTACAGCTGCGCGAGTTCACTGGGACCTTATTTAAAGACACTACATTACTGAAAAAACAAGGCGTACTCTTTAGATCTCCACCTGACTGCACTAACCTTCCTTGAATCTACCATCAACCTCAAATCGCCTCCACTAGCACCAAAACAACTAGGCCTTGGCAATTTTGGTGATTGAATGAAAAGCTCAGGAAGCCAACGCATATACTCACCAAAGATGCCGCAGATGACATTGTGGCCGCCCGGCGCCTGTCCACCGGAGAGCACGACACCGACCTTGAGCGGCCTGGTCGCCGCGGGCTCGGCCGCCGGCACCAGCGACACCGAGGGCTGGCCGAAGACGTTGGGGAAGAGCTTGGCGATCTCGTCTGCAACAGATCGATCGAAACATCCGACACAAATCTGATGAGCTCGATGAAATACGTAGCGAACGACATGCAAGGCCCGAGATCCGAAGTTACGGCAGCGTGGGACGGCCACTCACCGGGGTTGCCCGCGGCGGAGCTGGCGGGGCCGTCGACGACGGAGAAGTTGGAGCGGAGGACGGAGGGGAGGGGCAGCGCGTGCAGGAGCCGGTTCGTCTGCACCTCGCTGTACACGGAGGCCAGCCGGCCGGGCGCCGGCCCGCCGTTCGCGGCCACCGCGCCGCCGTTGGACGTCACCGCCGCCGCCGCCATGTGTCCGGTTTCGGGAGAGCGGAGCGGAGCGTGTTTCGCTGATCTGGGTTTGGTTTGGTTGGGTTCGGTTCGGGAGGAATATGCCGTGGGCGAAGCGAAGGAGGGCCTGTCGCCGTCGCGGGGGTTTTATTGGGGTAGGCCGGGAGGGTGCGAGTGCGTGAGGCGATGGCGATCGGGTCGGGTGGGGCCGTGGGTGCGTGGGGGGACTGGCGAGCCCCTGGGTTCGTGGCGTGTCCGTGGTTTGGTCCGGGCGGCCGCGGGTGTGGAGACCGGAAGTTTTTGGTGGTTTTGCAGTGGGGCACCCGTCAACTGGGGTATTTCGGTGTCTAGACTAGACTAGAATCTGTGCCGGATGGGGGATCTGGGTCTTTGTACTGGTGGTTGATTACGAAGTTTTTATGGGTGTATCTGCACCGATGAGAATCCACGGTTTTTGTCTGGCCTGTCTCTTGGAACCTCGGTTGGCCGTGGTATTTTACGGCTGCGGGTCGATGTCGCTGCCGTTCGCCTGCTCGTTGTTTTCCGGCGGATCGACGTTTCATCTCCGTGTGCTGCCGAGCTCGTGATAGACCAGCCTCTTTTACGTCCTGTTCGCTCGAACCTATCCGTCTGACTTAGTGCTTTTTCTCTTAGAACAAAACAGTATTACCGTAGAAACCATTAGCCGAACAGCCCGTTAGCCTAGCGGAACGTAGCTATCACAAACATTCTAAAGGGCCGAGGATATCGTTTTGGCAGCGAGATAGTTTTGGATTCTGGAATCATTGTCAAACACTATAAACAGAGAAACGTCAAAAGCAAAATTATTTGGAACCGTTTCTCATTTTCTACTAGTCTAGAGAGCACCCTAAAACCTGGTTTCTCTTGATTCTATGCTGGTTCTAAGAATCCAGCAAGTTAATCAAACAGTTTCACGAAATGATTATGGGCCTGCTTGTTCTTGGTGTAGCATCGCTTGCCTGGTTGCGTTGGCGCAAGAAACGAGACGCTCTCTTGGGCAGACGAGCTAATTTAGCTCTCCCACAGGAGCAAACTAAATCTTGCTTGCACGGTTTTTGAAGCGTCAAGCAAGAGAACCAAACAAACAACGCCGCTTGCTATCCTTGTTGAGCAAGGTGTAACAATTTTTAGCAAAAGAACCAAGCATGTCTTATGATTTAGCAGAGAAACGTATCTAAGGAGAATCTGAAACGCTTTTAGAAGAGTCTGATCCCTAGCAAATGTACTGAAATGGTTACAACATCATGTAGGAGTGGCTAAACATCTTAGGTTAGGTTGGGTTGTTGGTGCTAGCCAAGGTAGGTGTGGGCTTCTGATAAAGACTAGGCAGCGTGCCCGTGCATTGCTACGGGACAGCTAAACTTTTATACTAAAAACACACGAATCGTACGATAAAATAATAACACTGTGAAATTAAATACCGGTATTAAAGTGACATTTAATCCAAAAGACAAAGTTCATAAAATTAACACAGTCACGAAAACAGCCAACCTTAAGAAATGTGCAATATATATGAAAACTTTCACAAATAGTAGCACACGTCTTTAAATATATGGAAACAACCAACGTTTAAAAAAAGTGCAATATATATAGTTTAGCAACTCTTCCTGGAACCTTCGCGCAGCTACGCGGGCTAGTGAGCTATAATAACATATATGTGTACTCATCAAATAGTAGAATACAGCAGATATATTAGAAGTCGTAAGCACGGGCACTACAACAAAGGGACCAACTCTATTAAATCATGGTACAAAGCGTCCTTCATCTTGTTGACCCTTGAGGGTGGTGAAGGTCTCCATCTCATCATGCCACACAGAAATAGGAAAAATGATTTATCTCTACTATAATTGACCATTTCAAATTATTTTAGGTCTACCAACGAAAACGTCCCCCGCTGAGTAGTCTAACTATTGTGTACCCAGAAATTTACACACAGGATTTTGCCTCTGTTAAGATCAAGGGCTCACAAAAGAACCACCTCAGATCCGAAGGCTGAGAGACAAAGTTTGATGCGAGGCTTCTCACCCCTCACCCCCACGCCCTCCCCCTCTTATGAGACGAGATAATAAGAAAAAAACTATGGATCAACGGCATACTCCTCACCGGCTAGGGTTTCCTAGATCAGCCGTCGGCCCGCCCGTTCTTCCACGCCAATGCACTCCGCGGACGCTTCCCGAGGCCGACCACCGTAGGCGCCAGGCCCCTCCTCGCACGTTCTCTCTCCAACCTCCGTCTCCTCTCTCCTCCCCTCCTCAGCCCCTACCTCCCCGGGGCCCTTCTCCTGCTCTACCCCTCGCCCGTCGCCTTCGACCTCGCCTCCTAGTGCCGGTCCATGCCACGGCCCACGCGCGCCGCCCCCACCCTCCTCCTCCTCGACGGTCTTGAGGCAAACCAAGGAGATGCACAAGGGCAGCCAACCCTTCCTCTCCTCGCTGGGGGTGGTCCCCAGCGCCCTCCCCGTCGACAGTTGCGCCGACGAGGACAGCATGTTCGAGTCCGAACTCGTGGTCAGGAAGGAGCCGCGCAAGGAGTGTTGAGCACTATGGAGCCGAGGGTTGAGGTGCTACGCGGTGCGGTTGCTGCGGTGGGTTGAGGTGATGGTCACGCTGGGTGCGGCGCAGCTACCTGGAGCAGTGGAACACCAGCGTTCAGGTCGATCCCATGCCCCATCTGTGACTGCGAGGTATTTGTTTCATTCTTCCCCTCCACTCATCCTGATGAAATGGCTCTGTTCGTTTCAGAGGAGAAACACAGCAACAAATGACATTTATTTCGATGTGGATGGATTAGTTTCCAACTTAGAATATGTCAAATGAATTGAATGTCAATTGTTGACATTATTTGGAATTTGATTCCTAGGATTGCAATTATATTTACATGGGAATTCTGAATGCCTGTACTTCTGTTACTATGCCAAAATTAACTGAACCCATGGAATGCATGTACTTTTGTTACAATTACCCAATAATTTAACAGGTGAACTGAACCCATTATATTTACATGGAAATTCTGGAATGTTTTTCAAATTCTACAGGTGAAGCTGCGTACCAAGCACTGCAAGACTTGTGAGCGCTGCAGGGTAATCAGTTAATCATCAACCCCTACTTGTTATATTTTCTTAAACATAGTCCTCCAAATGCCAAGTGAAACAATCTTTTATGGTTTACTAGCCACTGCTGCCCGCGCTTCGCTGCGGGTGATGTGTTCGATATAGGAAATCTTAGAAAATATGGCTCATATGTCTATTATGTTTTCTCACCGTATTGTTATGAAAGAGACTGAAAGAACTTTGATAAAGCACTCAATTAGCACAACCAACAAACATAAACATATATTCTAAATAAGAGGGTACAACATAGCAGGGAACAAAATACGCATACTACAATACGCTTCATCTCCTTTGGGGTGAACAAAAGCGAAATAAACTTCACTCCCTAAGACTAAAGGAGAAACATGGTACAACTAATCTTCAACGTCTTCGACTAAAGGGCTTCATTTTCTTGGTGTTGAAAAGGATCATTCTTCCGACATCTTTGGTCCATCCCTTGGACTAAGAGGCGGGTCAACGTCATCTTTTGGGGGTGGCTGGGTGAGGGGGATATTTTCTTCCTTACTGGGCTCCAACTCTAGAGCTTCATGAGAGATTTCTGTGGGTGGAGGAGCCGATGGGCCTTCAATGTCGAGTCTTCTTTCTATGTTTAGGGACATGATTGGGATTTCTTCTAGAATCATGGGCTCTCGGTCTTCTAAGGCTTGCATTCTTCTCTTGGCCCTAGTGACAAGGTAGGCATCCTTCAACTCCTGAGCATGGCGGTCCTCAGCTTCCTTCAAGGCTTCAACGATGGCAGTTTCACGACTCTCGGCTGCAGCTGCTTGGGCCTGAACCTCCACTAGCTGCACATGGAACTTTCTAACCATGAGCTTAGCTTCTGCGCGGTGCATGCACTTCCTCAACTCCGATGCTTGCTTATCATATTGCTCATCCATATCAAGTAGGTATGTGGTCATGAATACTATAGTCGGGTCATCCTCGAGCGAATAACATTCTTGTAAGATGTCCATACGGGTTCTCCAAACTGGCTGGTCCTTTTCCTGGGGTGGAAAGAACATCATGGGTGTACGGGCGATGGGCTTCTCGTAGATCTGGCACAAGCACCTCAAAGCTTTGTGGGCGACATCTTGATACATGTCTACAAACCAAAATTCGGTCGTAGTCATACTCCATGCTTCAGCTATGTCAGGGAAGTCTTCACTTTTTCCGATATAGACGGTGACTTCACATCTTTCGGTTTCATGCTCCTCGTACTCCCTGCCTTCATATTCTAGGCGATCCTTGATTCCAAGTCTTTGCATGGTAGCATACAACACCTTAGGAAAGCCTTCAACGCCTAGACAGTAGCTGCTGGTCCAAACTCCTTCTGCCATCTAAGAGAGAATATATAAGAGTAAACATTTTTGAAAAATGGAAGGCATTAAGACTTTTTGTAAAATACTCTTATATGTAAAACACTACCCAAAAAGCCTAAAGTCACGTTCTACGACCAAGGAGGGGAGCGGGGCGAAAACCATAGGGAGGGAGGGAAGAGCGAGGGAATGCTCATGAGCTGCTCACCTCATCCTGCAACGACGGCCAAGCCTGGCTCGTGCGTATAGGCGTATATGGTATGCACAGACAAATTGAAGCGAGAGCAGGCGAGTGAGCTGATCGTGCTGTTGGGTGGAGGAGGAGAGCACCTCCGGGTGCCCTTTTATACGCCGAGGAAGAGGGGTTGTGCCACTGGCTTGCTTGCTCGCCTTTAATGGCATTTTTGTGGCCAGATACCTGGGCAGTGGAGCGACGAGACAACTTCCCTGGTGATTGTACGCTGCATGCAAATGGACGGTGGATGCTCAGCATGCATGGTCGGTGCCTAATTACCATGGTGGTCGGCTCCATGGAAGGTCTGGGTCTTCTAAGGCTAGCATTCCTTTCCTGTGCTGGTCCACTCTCGTCTCCATGACGGGCGGACCCTGCTCACCGTAGATCAACAAGGCGGTGGCTGTGGCTGCATAGGTCACATGGCCGGCTAGGGCCGGTTGGGGGAGGTCGTTCATTGCCATGGAGGGCCCAGCGGCCACGCACCCATGCGTCGGCGTGCAGTTGTAGCCATATGGCGAGCCATATATAGGAGAAACGTGCGCCATATGGCCGGCTAGGGCCGGTTGGGCCGTAGGAGTCTTTTTGATTCCATATATATAATATGAAAGCAAATACAAAAGCCCTTGCAAAAGCACAAACTGAGAAAATTCGCCATATTGCTAGAGTTTGGGGCTGGCCTGTCCGTGTCTTAGATGCTACAAAATCCATGCATGCCCATCTAAGTGGAGGAGAGCATACTATGGACGACATAGCATGGGAATGCGATGTGAGGTCTATTGCAATTGATATTGTGAATAAGTTTTTACATAGCTAGTGCCCATGATGGGTGTCTATGTGAGTTCCTACCAGTAATAAGTAAATAAAGTTCTAATAGACCGCACTTTTAATATCTAAGAGTGCTACCATGGTGATTGTTGACGATGGTTATCTACCATAATAAATGGTTAAAATAAATACATAAAGGGCTAATAAATGTTCACCAACATAGGTTTAGGGTGTCAACTAATGAAATTCCACGAGTTTTGGTGAATCTATATTTTGCAGGGGGTTATCAGAATAATTTAGGAATTGATATCTTCCACGAGAAGGAACCCACGTCAATCGGCCTAATATCCATGTCACGAATACGCAAGAGGCTTCTAGAGGACACCAGAGGACTCCACGAGGAGGGCCACCATGAGGCGCCGCCGGGTGGGGCCGACCGGCCTCAACCCTAGGCGGACCGGCCCCTGGCCACCGCCCCTCGGCTCCTTCCTTTGTAAGCTACTTCAACCGCCTCCAAGGATACATCCTAACCCTACGTGAAGGTTGGTTTGATCCAAGGGCCACAGTTCTTTGCTCTGGGCTATATAAACGAGGCCCCAGACCCCCCTCCAGAGAGAAATTCATTCAATCAATCATCAACCAGAAAGCAGAAGACCAACCAACAACTCTCATCTCCTTAGAGCTCCATAAGATCTAGGCATAGCTAGATTAGAATTAGAAGTAGAGGAGTCAAGCAGCCTTGGGCTCCAGATCTAGTCAAGAGGAGCTTGGTAAATCCAGTTCTTCTCTCTTGTATCAACATTGTTCCTCAGATATTCATCTAGTTCATCAGTTCTTCTAGTTCTTGATCTAGTTCATGTTCTAGTTCTTCATGTTCTAATTGTTTATGTTCTAGTTCGTAATTGTTCTAGTTCATCATTGTCTAGTTCTAGTTCATTGTTCTTGATCACTATTCTTGATACATTAGATATGATCTTGTTCTTAATCTATATTATATCCTTGATTACTATGAGATTAGTCTGCTTTGATTATATATCTGGTATAGATAGTTTATCATTATGTTTATACACATGTTTGCAAAGCACTCACCTTATTGAGTCATGGGTGGGTGGTCAACATTGTGTAAGTGTGGTACTTATACACTGTTTACCTGCAAATGCACTCAATACTCCGAGCCATATGGTAGATCGCGGGTGTGACATTCCTGTTGAGTCCTTTGTAGTCCACTCCCCGAGTGTAGAACTTAGTAGAACGCGGTCTCATTACTTAGTTGTTACTCTGTTTCTCAGCTTCGTAATAGAGATGTTCCTTGTTTATTGATATGAGACAACCTAGCCAATGATTGCCGGATATAATTGCACTAATCAATGTAGATTATGACTAATAGTTAACGGATTACTTAGGAGTAATTCTCTTACTTTATATTCTGATCAATGACTTGCCATAGTAGTACCGCTCTAAGGAATATCATCTGAATGGTCTGATTATCATATATTTTATCTCTTTTTATTTGATTGATTCCTATTTGAGAGTAAAGTATAGTGATTTCGAATATTCATATCACATGTGTAGAGTAGCCTTTAATTAATATGTGCCCCTCTGTTTGTTCTCCTTTGGTTAAATATAAATAACGATACCTAGGATAAACTTGGGTGAAATGCTGTAACGGGTGTATTTATCTGTGCGCTTGTAGATATATACTTTAATATCTTTATATAGTTAAGTGGCATGAGTACAATACAACCACACTCTTGGTGTCATGTTGGGGATGACAACCTAACGCGAGTGATGCTAAGAAGTATCAACAAGCATTTCTGGCGCCGTTGCCGAAGAGGCAACGGAATGGCACACTAAGTTAGAAAACATTCATAAGAGCATAAACACACTTCCACATCTAGGAACACTCTTACACATGTGATATTCGAATTACATCACTTGATCCTTTACTCTAACAGGCTCACCCTGTCTTTTGTCTATTTTTTTGATCTTATGCAGGGTGATGTATGACTGGTTTTGAACTCCCGACAAACTACGTTGAGAACCCCGAAGCTCTAATCAGAAGAACAAGAGCAAAGCTCAAGAAGGCTCCAACCACTTCGTCTGAGATCAACCAACTGAGAAGAAGCTTAACACCAGACTTTGAAAGACATGGCTGACCGATCACTCCGTGAATTCTCCGCTCCAACCATTGCTAACATCAGGACTGGACCGACAGTAAATGTGGGAGATAACGGATTTGAGCTCAAGCCTGCTTTGATCAACATGGTGCAAGCAAACCAGTTTTGTGGAAAAGCACATAAAGATGCGAGTGCTCATCTCCAACACTTTTTGGAGATTTGTAGCACCTTCACCATTAAGCGAGTCGCAAGAGACGCCATATTGCTCCGCTTGTTCCCTTTCTCACTCCTGGGAAAAGCAAAGCAATGGTTCTATGCCAACAAGGACAAGAATACCACATGGTCGATCTGTACTACTGCTTTTCTAGCAAAATTCTTTCCAGTGGGGAAGACAAATGCTCTACGTGCGAAGATTTCAACCTTCCAGCAATAACACAATGAATCAATCCCTGAAGCCTGGGAACACTTTCAAGATTACATATCAGAATGCCCTCACCATGGGATGGAGAATTGGCTACTCATGCAGACATTCTACCATGGGCTCACTTCTAGTACCCATGAGAATGTGGATATAGCTGCTGGAGGATCATTCTTATCGCTCAACATCACTGAAGCAAGCACTCTGATTGAGAAGATGACCTCTAACCAGGTATGGAACGAGGAATGCACTCAACCTCACAAGAGAGGAGGAGGAATGCATCAACTGAAGGAAGTAGACATGCTGTCCGCCAAGATAGACCTGCTCATGAAGAAGTTCGATGAACGCACCACTGAGAAGAACGAAGTCACGCACATCCATGATTCTCGCATGACCTGTGAAGAGTGTGGAGGCACTGGCCACTTAGGGAGCAACTGCCCTGAGATTCAAGAGGATGTGAACTACATCAACAACAATTTCAACAATCGTCCTCAACAAAATCAAGGATGGAATCAGCAATCAAGGCCTAATTACTCAGGTAACTACTCAGGTAACTACCAAGGTAATAATCTTAATAATAACTTTAATCAACCACCCTTGAGAGAAATAATTTCTAATCAGAATAAAGTTATTGATACTATGTCTAGAAAGATAGCTTCTAATGATAAATTGCTTGAAAATATTAATACTAGAATGGATAGCTTTACTTCTGCCATAAAGAATCAACATAGCTTTAATAAAAATGATAGAATCACAAATATCTCAGCTAGCAGCTTCTGTACCAGTGATCGAAAGAGGTAAGATTCTGGGGAAGCCGGAGGATTTAGAAACTGCAAATCTTGTAGACATTTATAATACAGGGCAATACTTCACCGCACCTCCAAAGCAATGGGGAACATGGGTAGACGACACTCTACCAATGAAGAAAGGAGACCCAGGGAGACCTGTCATCCCTATTCACATTGGACCCCACAGCTTTGAAGAAGCTGTCTGTGACCTTGGAGCAAGCGTCAACATCATGCCCAGGGTAATCTATGAGAAAATTCATGGTGATCCTTTATTGTATACAACTATGTGTTTGCAGCTTGCAGATCAGACACTGTGCTACCCTAAGGGAATTCTTGAAGATGTCTGGATCGTAGTTGGACACTCATATGTGCAGGCAGACTTTGTGATTGTAGAAACAGGTGGAGACGAAAAAGCACCCATCATCTTGGGCCGACCGTTCTTGAGTACCACCAAAGTCATCATCTACGCAGATAGCGCCAAGATCTGTTTCACAATCAATGGGAGAAAAGAAAGATTCAATTTCAAGAAGCGTACCCTCAACATTCGAGTTCACCCACAGACGTCGTACCTCTACGAGGATACAACCGCTGCCCCAACAAAGAAGAAGAACAAGAATAGGAGGAGGAACAAATCTAAGCATCAGGCAAAAGAAATAGTATGGATGGTCAACACTATTGATTCAGAACTTGACCACCTCCTTCCATCACCATACCTCACTAAGCTAGGATATCCTAGAATACCCACCATCGATTGTATGATCGAGGGAAGTACTTTCTACAAGACGTTCTGCGACATCGGCTCTAGCACCAACATAATGTCTAAGGTAACATATAAACATTTGTATAATACTAGACCCATGTATCGTACATATGTGCAGCTGCAGATGGCGGACCAATCATTCCGACGTCCAGAGGGAGTAGTGAAAGATGTTATGGTCAAAATAAGAGATCACTACATTCCTACCGACTTCATGGTTCTTGACATGGGAGAAGAAGACGATGTCCACCTTATTTTAGGATGACCCTTCCTCAACACCACTGGCACGATCATCTACATAAGAACTGGGGAAATCCACTTCCAATTCCCTGGAGAGAAGGTACGTTGTTACTTTAATAGTTACACTACTTGTGAGCAGCCTAGAAAGAACAAGAGGAGACACCGCTCTCAACGCCAAAAGAAACAAGTCATCAAAGAGAAAGAAGCTGCCCAAGAAGAAGCTATTCCAAAGGAAGAAGAAGAGAAGCCCAAGAAGAGTGAACCACAGGAAGAGACTCCTTAGTCCAAGAAAGTATGGAAAAGAAAAGAAACATCAATATCATCATCAAGTTCTCCAACACTTGACGAGCAACCATCCCGCTCTTCAGTTAAGCTGGAAGAAACCTCTGAAGATTGAACCAGACGTAAGGTCCGGGTTGACGAACCTAAATCTCCGAACCTTCGCCGAAAGGTAAATCGGTATTTATCCGCACATTTAAATTAAGCATATCTACTTTGTTTACATTCCCTTAGCATATCATTGCATTGAAAATAAAAATACTTTTTCCATTAATAACATGCATACTATTTAGAATTAAATACATATTTAAATTCTACATTGCATTTGAAAAGAAAATAAAAATAACTTTTATATTTTGAATCATCTCATTGCATCTGGAAATATATAAACTCTAAGCCCCATGTGAGTAATAGTGTGGTGTGTAGCAACCCATAATAATTACTCACTGTGGAGGCATATATATATATAAATCTAAAAATAAAGAAAAACCTGTTGAATAATAAAAGATAATTCAAGACTCCAAAATAATTAGGGAATAGTTTTCCATTAACCCTTAATATGTTCCACGAGTTTTGTTGTCTATTTGAAATTCAACAGGAAAAGAGAAATTCCGTATAAAGCCCATGATGTCTTCACTCACTCAAGAGCTCTGCCTTGAACAATCATCAAAGAAGGAGTGATGAGCATCTACGCAATCGAGGACTCAAGATGAACGACTACGTCAAAATCCAGCTTGGGGGAGAGCGTCCCTCGTATATCTCGATAAGTATTCCTTTTCGAGTGATTTATCTTTTATTCTAAAAAGTATGAAAAGATGCATAACTTAAGAAAACCAAATAAAAAGAGTGATGTGTGATAATATTAGCTAGATAATATATTAGTTAAAATAAAAGATACAAGAGAGTATTAGAACTTAATTACCGTAGAACTCAATCTTAAACATAATGGAAATGATGAATAGTTGCTCTGTCGTAATTCCTTTCAATTGCCTAGTTTTTAAACACGAATTCTCCCAAGTTTTGAGTAGAACTGTCTTGATCTAAAGATAAACTCTGAGCCTGAAACTTGTGGGTTGCAAATGCTGGATCTAAATCTAGGTAGTTGAGGGGTATGATATGAGAAAGTCTGAGCTGCTATTTATCTTGCTCCTACTGATGCTAGAGTTCTAGAGAATTTTATCTTTTGAAATCTTAAAATACCATGATGAGTACTTGTATGACAAAGCTTAAAATTCCTAGCACAGCCATACATAGGATAGAAAACTCCATTCATACTTTTTACTACTTGTACTTGCATTGAGCATTGTCGAGCTCTGTTGACCCTTAGAGGCTTGTCATACTTTTAAAATCAAGATCACGTACACTCCACTCAAATATACTGCTTCTACACTTGAAGTACGCAACAACATGCCTTTTCATTTAGATCCACCAAATATATTTTTCTCCTACACTGGGAGAGAACACTACTCACATGTCTTATTGGATTTTTGTCACCTATCCATACATTTCATAGGCCCTAGTTATTGCTGCTCTAGGTTATTATTATCTCTCAATCTTTCATTATAGACAAGAATGTTCTGGGCTTATATATTTAAAAAAAGAGAAGAAAGAGAAATATATAGAGAGTAAAACATGGACAAGTGTCCTATCAAAACGATGGATACTTAGATGCCCGCCTCTCTAAAAAAACTATAGCCCAAAATATCTCTTAGTCTAAGTTCTTCAATTATTCAAAGAGAGATCAAAATCCCTTTCAAAGGAGCAAAAGTAGAATTAGATCCACTATCACCTTGATCATAAATAAACCACTCCTTGATCATACACATGCACTTCTTGATTTGATCGTATGCCTCGTTTCTCTGGATCCACTGTTTGACTTTACAAAATATGCTTTGCAAGTATGAGCACGCTGTCTCCATACCTATAAGCTCCAGATAAAGCATTAGATGTAGGATGAGAGAAGACAAATCTCACTTTGCCTTGGAGAGGTTCTAGAAATACCACATATATTGAGAGATTTGAGAGAGTCATACAAAAAGATACTCTGAGTTTTATTTTAAAAATCTTGCAAAACTCTAGAATAATAGTTGAATGAAGAGCTTGAGACATAGTGCTTGATTTGATTGTTCTACTTTTTGACTGCTCAAGACCCAAGTGAAGGCTAATAAGCTCCATAGTTAAAGGTAATATGGGTAAGTCTGAAGGTTAGAATGGTTAGACCTAATCCGGAGGAAAATTCTTGTTTGAATGCATGTGTACTTTTGAGGCGTGAAAGCATTGTAGCAACTTCTCATCCATTATGAATATTTGCTAAGGGACTAGCAAAAGGTAAGCTTGGGGGAGTTGTTGACGATGGTTATTCAGGGTGGGCACATTTAACCCGAAACTCGAAAACCAAACTGAAACTGAACCGAAATGTTAGTTTTTCGGTTTGGCTTCGGTTTTTATTTTTGGGAGGTTTGGTTGTCGGTTCGGTGATCGGTTTTGCCTCCCAACCGAACCAAAGAACCGTACCGACCGAAGGAGCTCCGTCGAATCCATCTATCCTGTCATCCTGTGCGACCGCATGTCTATGCTCTCTGCCGTTTCCCACCGTGGCTCGTGGCCCAGTAGGCTTCAACGACCACAGCACTAAAGCCCACCACGCTATGCCTATCGTTCCTTCCTAAAAAAAACACGCTAGATTATCCGACTGCGAGTGGCGAGTGGATGAGCATCGCGACCGCGCGTGTGACTGTGCGAGCAGCGAGCGAGGTGCTGCCGCGCCGCAGCCACAGCCGCGCGTGCGAGCGGCGAGCGGGGCGCTGCGGGCGAGTGGCGAGCGGGGTGCCAGTGCTGCGCATGCGAGCGGGGCGGCCGTGCATGGCGGCGCCGGCGCGGCGGATGTGATGCGAGCGACAGCCCGCGACTGGGAGATAGCGTAGGCGCTGGGGATGAACTGCAGGCGGCGGTGCGGTGAGCGGCGGCCAGGGAACGATGCGTCCTCAGTCTCAGCCCCATGCTGGCGATGAGATCCCACCCAGGTACACGCAAATTTCGGTTGAAACCGAACACCGAACCGATGAAGCCGAAGCCGAAATCGTCGGTTTCACCTTTTCTGTTGAACCGATCGGTTGCAACCCCTCCCAAAACCGAAGTTCTCCTCAACCGAATAACCGAACCGAATTGTCGGTTTAAACCGATTGCCCACTCTGAAGGGTTATCTACCATAATAAAGGGTTAAAATAAATATATAAAGGGCTAATAAATGATCACCAACATAGGTTTAGGGTGTCAACTAACAAAATTCCATGAGTTTTGGTGAATCTATATTTTGCAGGGGGTTATCAGAATAATTTAGGAATTGATATCTTCCACGAGAAGGAACCCACGCCAATCGGCCTAATCTCCACGTCACAAATACGCAAGAGGCTTCTAGAGGATACCAGAGGACTCCACGAGGAGGGCCACCACGAGGCGCCGCCAAGTGGGGCTGACCGGCCTCAACCCTAGGCCGACCGGCCCCTGGCCGCCGCCCCTCGGCTCCTTCCTTTGCAAGCTACTTCAACCGCCTCCAAGGATGCATCCTAACCCTACATGAAGGTCGGTTTAATCCAAGGGCCACGGTTCCATGCTCTGGGCTATATAAATGAGGCCCCAGACCCCCCTCCAGAGAGGAATTCATTCAATCAATCATCAACCAGAAAGTAGAAGATCAACCAGCAACTCTCATCTCCTGAGAGTTCCAGCAGATCTAGGCATAGCTAGATTAGAATTAGAAGTAGAGGAGTCAAGCAGATCTATTCAAGAGGAGCTTGGTAAATCCAGTTCTTCTCTCTTGTATCAACATTGTTCCTCAGATATTCATCTAGTTCATCAGTTCTTCTAGTTCTTGATCTAGTTCATGTTCTAGTTCTTCATGTTCTAATTGTTTATGTTCTAGTTCGTAATTGTTCTAGTTCATCATTGTCTAGTTCTAGTTCATTGTTCTGGATCATTATTCTTAATACATTAGATATGATCTTGTTCTTAATCTATATTATATCCTTGATTATTATGAGATTAGTCTGCTTTGATTATATATCTGGCTTAGATAGTTTATCATTATGTTTATACAAATGTTTGCAAAGCACTCACCTTATTGAGTCATGGGTGGGTGGTCAACCTTGTGTAAGTGTGGTACTTATACACTGTTTACCTGCAAATGCACTCTATACTCCGGGCCATGTGGTAGATCGCGGGTGTGACATTCCTGTTGAGTCCTTTGTAGTCCACTCCCCGAGTGTAGAACTTAGTAGAACGCGGTCTCATTACTTAGTTGTTACTCTGTTTCTCAGCTTCGTAATAGAGATGTTCCTTGTTTATGGATATGAGATAACCTAGCCAATGATTGCCTGATATAATTGCACTAATCAATGTAGATTATGACTAATAGTTAACGGATTACTTAGGAGTAATTATCTTACTTTATATTCTGATCAATGACTTGCCATAGTAGTACCGCTCTAAGGAATATCATCTGAATGGTCTGATTATCATATATTTTATCTCTTTTTATTTGATTGATTCCTGTTTGAGAGTAAAGTATAGTGATTTCGAATATTCATATCACATGTGTAGAGTAGCCTTTAATTAATATGTGCCCCTCTGTTTGTTCTCCTTTGGTTAAATATAAATAACGATATCTAGGATAAACTTGGGTGAAATGCTACAACGGGTGTATTTATCTGTGCGCTTGCGGATATATACTTTAATATCTTTATATAGTTAAGTGGCATGAGTACAATACAACCACACTCTTGGTGTCATGTTGGGGATGACAACCTAACACGAGTGATGCTAAGAAGTGTCAACAGTGATTGTAATATGGAATATTATTTTACACCATCTCAGACATGTGTTATCATTCTACGTGGAACCCTTTTACGTGTTAGCACTTAAACCATATATATGGTAATGGTAATGCATTCATATGGTTGTGCATATTAGCACCATGTCCTCCCATACTCGTTTTCGATTTAATCAATCCTTTTCATTCACGGACTTATCCAAATTTTGAGGCTGTTGGGCCCATCCACAACCTGAATACACGTGGCCCACTAACCTATCTAAAACTTCAGCACCGGCTAACCCTTCCCATTATTTCATGACGCCTCTCGCCCTCTCCTTCACTCCCCGATGCAAGGGTACTTCTCTTATTTATTTGACATATTACATTAGCTTTGTTCTAATTCAAATGTTATGATCCTTTACCATCATTAAATATTTTTTGTTTCACAATATATGAATTATATATTATGAAAGCATTTCTCATAGTGAATCTAGAAGTATATTACCTCCGCTGTATAATTAAATCAATTTCTAGAATCACCTAATAAATAGTGGTGTGAATCTATATAATTTCGATGGAGATCAATGGCTAAAAATATACAAATGTTTGACTAACAAAGCTAGGGGTGCATATACATATACATATAGCTACGATTGGGTACTCTCGACTATATCCAACATCTTTAATTCTTTAGAAAAAATTTAGCACGTATACACATATATGGTATTTTAGAGCTAAGTTTTTTTCCCTAAAAAGACTCTACGTAAGATTCTACATTGCTCGTCACCTGCAACGTACAAAAAAACAAGAGCGAGTGCAGAGCAATGATGTGGTGGAGATGAATGAGAAAGAGGGTGTGATTTTATAGGCACGGCCAGAGATAGCGTGATGTGATGCTACCTGGCAGGTCAAGTAGCAAAGTATGAACCTAAAAAATGGAGGTGACCAAATTTGAACTGAGACACCTAAACTTTTTATATAGCCTAGGGAACACTTGTGCATGCATGAAATTTACCGTATTGTCTTTAGCAACCTGTAAATTTTGAACCACAGGTGACGAAAATTTACCATACTGGCTTTAGCTACCCATACATTTTTTGAACCACAGGTGACGAGAATTTACCACACTGGCTTTAGCCACCCATACATTTTGAACCAGAGTGATGCAACTCCTTGCTGAAGAGTATATTTTCTGCAGGTAAAGAGGTCCCACCTGGGATTGCTACTACGGTGCACATGTCCATGGTAAATCTGGATGGCAAGAGCACCTACAATTTTTATATAGCCTAGAGAGCATACGTGCATGAACGAAATTTTACCGCATTGGCTAAAAGGACCACAGGCGATTCTAATTCCTGCTGGCCAACAATTTTTTTGCTAGCAATAAAGAGGTCCTTGCTATGGTCTCACAAGTTGCTTCCTTCCATGTAAAAACCTGGTAGCGGTAAAAGCTCCTCTGTGTAAAAGGAGAAGGCACAATGATGTAAATCCCTATAGTAACTTCTTGCATGCAAAGCACACATACATTTTTGGACGGTGCTTGCATGCATGCCCATCCAAATTTTCATCTGCTCCGTTTAATGCATCCACTTGCTTGAGGGTACTACATGTGGGTCATGGAGGTACTACAAAGCACATGTACAATTTTGGTCGGTGCTTGCATGCATGCCGATCTAAATTTCCATCTGCTCCGTTTAATGCATCCACTTGTTTGAGGATAACAATGGCATGCATGAAGGTACTACATGTGAGTTATGGATGTACTACAAAGCAGATGTACAATTTTAGACGGTGCTTGCATGCATGTCCATCCAAATTTTCATCTGCTCCATTTTATGCATCCACTTGCTTGAGGCTAACCATGACATGCATGGAGGTACTACATCTGGGTCATGGAGGTACTACTTCATCTGGGCCGTGGAATTCCTATCTAAGGCACCAACTAAATAGAACATACGTGGACACGCTGGGAGGCCACCTAGACGGCGCGGCCTCATATTTCTAATTTTGTAGTGTCTGAACAATTGCATTGGATTAGAAGAAGGAATAATGTAACATTTATTCTGCTTATGTTTTTTTGTCCTGCTGATGGTGGGTGCTCAGGTTATTGCCATCACTGCAACATTTATTCTGCTCACGTTATTGGGGAGCAGGGGTATACGTCCTTGAGGAAGGCCGCCCAAGGAAGAGGACGACATGATTAGCTATGAGGAGTGGGACTGATCTGGAGTGGTTTACCAAGGATTTTGGAGATGCCAATTTCTCTCCATTGGGTAAAAGCTTTTCCTTTCTCTTTACAGTCTCAGTCTATCAATCAATTCTTCATATGTTTTATGCTCGTGGTCAACTAAGTCCTTTACAAGTGTATGATGCTGCCCTTACATATTGTTGCCTGTAGGATTCATGAAACACAGAAAAAAAACAGGAGTAAATGGTACCTCTCTTTTTCTCTAACAATAAGGAGGCAGTGGTTTAGTTTAGAAAAATGTTTTGCTAATTTCATAAGAAGTTCCACGCAATTAGATCAGCTTTGCCTGTATATATAAATGATGTGAAATGCTTGCAGAAGCTAAATATTACGACAAACATAACATAGAAACGGAAAGAAGGGCCATAGTTTCATCTTTGTCAAGCCCAATTTAAAACCAGTTTCAGCTCTATGTTCTTGTCTCCTGCCTGCAAACTCATATAACCAAGCTTTTGTGCTTCCATTCCAGCTACTATAATAAGTTCTTGTCCATCACAATGAAGTAGGAAGTAGTCGCTTAGAGATAAGAGGAAACGAATTGCGTCCTTGTTTTGTTACACATACCATAGGAACATCCCAACATTTTGTAGTCGCTTAGCCTCAGCCTTGCATGGTGGCTATTGTTTCCCTCTCATTATATTTGCTAATCTAGCTATTTTCCAAGAACTGAACTCAATAGGCGAATCAAAACCATGTACTACCACAGGCCAGCCATGTAATTTGCAGTTACCACAATATCAGTGCAGCGCCCTTGAGATAGTGTCCTAACAGGGGCGGTTCTCAGGGGCAGACAACTGAACTCTGAAAATAACTCCTTGACATATTGGTGATGGTGACACTCTGAAGTCTGAACCTCCTTACCTACTAAACATTTAGCAATGGAGACTCTGGGTTTAAGTTCAACAAAAAACCCATAACTCAGTAGCGCTCCAAGAAGAAGTGCAGTTAACAGGAAGACAAAAAAAGAGTAAATAGAGAAGGGCAAAGTTTGTGTAGGAACAGCAACCCAATGCCGAGTGCTACAAGATTCTCATAGCCTTAGAGCCATTTTTTTGTCCCCTTGAAATTCAGCCCTACGATGGCATGCAGATCTAAACTGGAAACAGAAAAAGGTGGTAGATCAGTCGGTATTGAAAACAACTATGTTATGAATCCAAGTCCCATTTGTTGTTGCCCTGCTGGTATTGAACATGTAACCGAACCGACCAAATTATAAGAGCACAAGTAAAAAACAAGCGCCGAAACGCTCAAATTTTTGAACTTGAGCCCATATAATCCCGGTAGTCAATCGAAACCATGAAGGATTTCAAACCAACTCATTTACAACCAAGATCGCATCATTCAACATAACACATCACACGTTATATTTCACAAGTAGTTCAAAAATCCACTTACAACACACGGAGTCACAAATTATTACAAACCGAGTTCATAAAGTAGCGGAAGCATAACACACGCACATTGTTCAAATACTACTGCCAGTCTTACAGATCGACATCCCACAAAAGCATTTAGGAAAGTAAACTAACAGACGATCACGCCCGAGTGATCTAGTCCTCATCACCCGCGGGGTGGAGGCAGTTCTTGCAGAAGCCTTGATAAAGCTTGTCATCTGCAACAGGAGGGAATAAACCTTAAGTACTGGAATGTACTCAGCTAGACTTACCCGTCGAAACGGAAAAATAAGAGACACCAAGGATTATGCAAGGCTTTCATAAGTAGAGCTGGCTGACATCACATTTGCGGAAAAGCATAAGTAATTGAAACTCTTTTAACCTGTACTAGCAGTTATTTTTAGCATTAACATGTCATCTATCTTAGCACCTGTACTAAACATTCACTTGATTATAATCAAACAATAATATTATTATATCCATAGCAGGTATAAATTGTGGCATCATTATATCATTCGCTTAATCATCTGTTCAATTTAATGAGATCTACGTTGCCGCTGCTCAAGTCAAGTGCGCACTAACCGGGAGCGACGACGATTCGAATCGAATTCCTATCTAGCTGGAGGGGTATTTCTAACACTCACCGAGTCACGCCTGGCGAGGGCTGCTCAGGTCACCTTTGGTACAGTTTAGGAGCCGCGGGTCCGACTGATGCCGTATCCCCAAGGGTGACACTCTGCCAGGTGCTAGGGACTCTAACCCCCCTTGGTCTCACGCCAATGTCCCCAAGCACATCCTTACTACCTCCAAGATGCGACCTACCATTCGATTCCCGGCCTGAACTGTATTACTCGGATTCGCGGTAGGAACGACTTATCCGGCCAACTAAGTGTTAGACTGCGTTCAACATTACTCAAGGACGTACAGCGAATCGGTCCTTAAACGACTCAGACAGGCATAGCTTCGCACCCAAGACGTGAAGTGTCTTGCGGCTGCACTATCAAACTCCCGCCTGGTCTCAATTTCATTTTAAGGCATGGTTCCATCCACGATAGCCAACATAGCCACTCGTGACCCATTCCTACATCTCGCGGATGACCGGAAATCACCCAACTTCTACCGGACTAAGCAGGGCTAAGCATTGACACGTGCCTAAACCTAATTTAGGATTTAAGTATGATATCTGGACAAGGACAGGTATAATGCAACAAGTGTTTTCACACAACTCCTACAACTTAATGCAGTAAACAAGTAAAAGTACTCAAGATTGATATATAAAACAATTGGGTCAACATGCACCGGGGCTTGCCTTTTAGGAATGAGGAAGGGCGATGGTGACTGACAGGGCAACTTTGTCGCTGATTATCTCCTAATCCAGCTCGAGTTAGCGGTAGATGTTAACATAAAAATTGTAGAGCTATATGAGGACTACAACTTTGTCAATTGGCTCATGGACTGGTTCGACCTGGTTTGAGAGTTATAGGTTTCCAAAGTAGGGCACAGTGAAACGGTTTTCAATTTAAGACTTAGTCAAAAATGCTAAGTCCCTAAACAGCCTCTAAGACTGACTTGTGGGCCATTTTTGAGCAGGTTCTGGTCATTTTCATGAGATGGCCATATTAGAACTTTTGTTCCTTATGAAATTCTCTACAACTTTGCTTAAGGTTGCTTCTCCATGCAGGATCTCTAAGCTAGACTTTTTAAATGGTCAAACCAAAGCATTCTAGGGTCAAGGGTTGGTCAACAGCACCTAGGAGGGCATTTTGGTCATTTTGGTCAACATGAACTTTGTTCCACTAATTACCCTAAATGTAATTAAGGTGTTATAAGATATAATTAGCCACTCTACACCTTGGTTACACAAAATGTCGGCGTTCGGTCCCGTGGGGGTCCTAAGCCAACGAGTGAGTGTTGCGTGTCCATAATCTGGATGGTGATGCAAGGAGAATAACAAGGATTTATCCTGGTTCGGGCAAAAGAAGGCCCTACGTCTAGCGGAGAGGGAGGAGTATTGTATTTCCTTGTACCGAAGTGCTTGCGTAGGGGTTACAAGCTATGAGAGAGGGAACCGAGCCCAAGTCTCAAAGGAAAAGTCAGAGTACAAGGGTAATTGCTTGAGGTGTTGATCTATGGGTGGTGTGCCTTTACTCGTTAGCACTTGGCTTCTGGCTTTTGTCTTTTTTCCCTTATAGGGCCCTGGCCTGCCCTTTTATAGGGTAAGAGGAGACCGGGACGCCGGGGTGCCTTGAGGTGAAGTTTTGTCGATCCTTGTGGAGGTGGCTGTAGCGACGTGCCTCAGGAATGGCTGGCCATCCCTGGACACCGTGGTGACGTCGGGGATGAGATAGTGAAAAGACCCTGAGTCCTGTGCCACGTCGGCCTTTCTTCCCTGCTGACCGGCGGTGGGTCAAGGCTGGGTCGAGGCCGGGTCGAGGATGGGTCGACGACGGGTGGATAAGGCCGAATCCTCGAGATTGTGGGATGCAAACCTTGTCGTATCCTCCATCGAGGGTGATCGGTGGCAAAACAGCGTGAGGTATGGTGTGTATAGTGACAGGTTTTCATCTCCCATTCCGGGATGGGCAGTAAAAAGTGAGACCTGATATCGGTATTGCTTCCACGTCGGTCATAGCTGTAGCCATGACGGTAGGAGATAGTAGGTAGTCGCATTAAATGCTCCGACTTTTGCCTCAGAGCAGGTGAATGAGATGGGTCGAGTGATCCGACCCGGGGTCGTGCGAGTCAGAGGTTTGCCAATAGTCGAGATGCCTTATTGAACGGGCCTCGTACGAGCCGGGACATGGTCGAGGCGTCCCGTCGAGGGTGCCTCGTACGAGTCAGAGTCGGAACGCGGTCGAGGCGTCCCGTCGAGCCAGCCTCGTGCGAGTCGGAACACAGTCAAGGTGTATCGTCTTTGGCTTTGCTGTGTTTACGGATAGTGTTTTGTCCTTTTTATCGTTGATTGTGGGTACCCCTATTCTGTAGGTACCGACAATAGCCCCCGAGCCTTTGGGTGAGTGTGGGTCACTCTCTCAGAGGCTCAGCGGTTAATGAACTGGAGTCATAGCATCACAACTTTTTCCGGGGGGGCGCGCGAGCGCACCCGCCGAGTGTAGCCCCCGAGGCCTCGGTGGAGTACTTGGACTCCTCCGAGGTCTTTTACACGCTTTACTGAGGAACGGTCTCGTATCGTGGTGTGTTCTGTATTTTTTCATTCGAGGTTCGGTTTCTTGCGGTCGAGCCCCCGAGCCTCGTACGCGTGAGGTCGATCAGAGTCTTGACTGTCTTTTTATCGTTCGACCCTCACGCTCCCTTTTTTAGAAAAAAGGATGAGGGGTGGGGGATGTCGTACTACCCTCGTTTGGGCGAGTTCCGACGGCCTCCGGTGAGCTACAAGCAGGGGAATTCGAGTGTGAGCCCGTGCTCCATTCGATATGAGTCGGCTAGCAGCCACGGAGGCGCTCTCAAGAATGCCAAAGAGTAGTCGTGTGGATCTCGATTCCTTGCGATGGGATTCGAGGGCTCGATGCCTCCCTCCGAGGGGATTCCTACGTCGACCTTCTCTTTTAGCCTCGAATACGTCTTGGGGTGCCTCGAGAGCGCGGCTCAAGCCCTGGCCTTGTATGGGCACATCCCTAGTCGTCCCTGACTCTGTGACTCGAGGGCAGCTGTCAAACCCTGGTCGAGGGCCAGCTTTCGATCCCTCGAGGTTTATACCGGGCTCAGAGCCCGTTACCCAGGTGTCTGGGAATATCCGTCCGCGGATCCTTCCCCTGCCCGTTTTTGGGCGCGTCTTTTCAGGAGGGGAAGCGAGATTGGCGCGGTAGTGGGCGGCGTGGTGTGATGGTTACAGCGTGAATAGCGGCCACGTGCCCATATCTGCGGGTTTTGAGGGAGCGGTTAGGTAAGGTCATTGAATGCAAAAACTGCTCCTACCTTTTCGCGCGTCCGTTGGACTTCCACCGGGGTATAAGAGCAAGGCCTGGGGGTCCGTTTTCCTCCACAGGCCCTTTGCATTCTCGCTTTCCCTACCCTAGATCGCCCTTTTCGTCATCCTATGCCCTTCAGTCGCCATTCAGCGCCGCCGCTGTTTTTTCTCACTCGCGTAGCTTCCCGACGTCAATGGCAAGCAAGAGCCAGCTCCTCCCCGCTGACGCTTGGGCTAACTCCTCGGTAACGGAGAAGTGGTTGGAAGAGCTGGTCCGCGACGGGCTTTTGCAGCCAAAGACGAGCCGGACCCAGCCGGAGTGGAGAGCGCCGCCGTCTGACCACCAGGAACCGGCGCCCCTAGAAGGCTACGTGGTGAGCTTCATATGCTTCCACGAGAGGGGGTTCGGCGTGCCGGCCAGCCCCTTCATGCGAGCACTCCTCCACTACTACAAGGTGGAGCTGCACCACCTCACCCCCAACGCCATCTCGCAGGCCGCTATTTTCACGGCGGTCTACGAGGAGCCGCAGTAGAATATGTGGCTCCATCTCTTCAGGGCGGAGCTCTTTGCCAAGAAGGCGGGAGAGCGAGGGGCGCAGCGCGCAGTGCACATGGGGAGCTACGTCCTCCAAGTCTGGTCTGGTCGAGGCGACCAGAACATCCCGGCGCAGCTGATCTCCTCGAACAGTGGCTGGCACGACGGCTGGTTCTACCTCCGCAACGACGGCGACCAGCTACCTAGGTACTCTGGCTGGGTGCTGGTTGCTCGAGAGAAGAACTGGTCGTATGATGTCATGGAAGACGAGAAGCCAAAGCTGGAGCCGCTGCTCGACGCGCTGTGGAGACTCCGCCAGCGCGAACTGACAGCGGGGATGGTGGCCGCGGCGTTTCACCGCCGGAGAGTGATGCCACTGATGCAGCGTTGGCTCCAGCTTGACCAGATGACACCGGAGGCACCGTTGGAGGGGAGCAGGATGTCGCACGAGTCCCTCCCCCTCGATAAGGTCGCTCGACGCGCGCGTCGGATGGTGGGGAGTTTTAAGCCGGAGGACATCGACCGGGTCCCGATGCGTCCTACACAGGGATTCGAGCCCCTGGTAAGTGTTGCTCTTGGCATTTTTTGGGATTTTTTGTTTCCAGATTCTTTCCACTGACTTAGTCGAGGTCTGTGTACAGGACTTATCGACGGTTAAGGAAACGTGACCACCGCTTCCGGAAGATCGGGTTGCTCAGGAGGCTCGACGCCTCTTGGCGGCCCAATAGAAAGAGGAGAAGGACGCCGCCAAGAAGCGTTAAGTCCGCAAGGCCTAGGAGCAGGAGGTGCTGAAGAAGCGTCGATGCCAGTAGAGCCTCGACAGGCTCCCACTCAAGGAGTCTCCCTCCGAGATGGTCTCGGGGGAGAATGATGACGACGGTGATGACGATGATGACGCCTTGTCGCGGTACGATGTCGCGACTGGCCTGGCGGACCTCCCCGATGTGCGCCCCTTCTTGGAGCCCATTGGGGGGTCGACCTCCCAGGCGTCGAGGCTGGCCTCGGCGTCCGTCGAGGTGGAGGAGGAGCCAGAAGAGATGGGGGCCGGATCAGGCCCCTCAACAGGAGGGGCCGCCTCGTCGGGGGCCCCGCAGGAAGGGTCGATGGCGCCTCCCCCGCGAGCCCAAGCACCGCGGGCTCAGACGGTGGTCGGGGCAGCGACGCCAGCGTCGACATCCGGGGCACCGTCTACGGGCGTGAGGACCCGAGGCCAGCTAGCCTCGGCGGCGCAGAGGACCTAGGATGCTCCGCCGACTAGGGCCCTGAGGAGCGCCCGGTCAACAGGGGGCTCGACGGTAGGGCCGTCGCAGGCGCCGTCGGGTGTCTCTGGCCCGCCGGGGCCTAGGCCCTTGGTTCCCATATCTGGGTAGGCCATTTTACCCTATTTCTTGTAATTAGTGGTCCCATTTTTTACTCTGACACATTTATTTGTTCCTCTGATACATTTTTTACCCCCGTGAAGGCGCTCTGGTCGAGCGCCGCCGTAATAATGCAGACGGCGGCTGACGACGTGGCCTGGGTCGCGAGACTCTAGGCTGCAACAGAGTGACTGAAGCAGCGGGAGACGGCTGCCCAGGCGGGAGCGGGCGCCCAGGGGGTTACCGGCTCTGACCCCGCCGCGCAGGGGTCGGGGCCAACGGAAGCGGCGGTGCCTAGCGGTGCCAGGCTCGAGGCGCCTAGCTCTGGTGGGCCAGAGCCTGGGTTGACAGTGACCACCCAGGCTTCCGTCGAGGTCACCGAGGCCGAAGCATCCGCCCGCGACATGGGGCGGGCGGATGTTGAAGAGGAACAGGAGGTGGTGGAGGCTCCGCCGGAGGCGGGACAGGTGGCGGCGCAGCCGGAGGAGCCGCAGCCGTAGCAGGACCAGCCGGCAGAGCCGGCGGTCGAGGTGGAGAGTGGGGCAGATGCGCCACCGCCCATCGTCCCGGTGGTGGCGTCGGTGGTCGAGGTGCCAGCCCCGCCGCAGGGATCGACCCCGGCCCTGATCGACCTTACCCTCGACGACTACCCTGTCGACAAGGGGAAGTAGGTGGCGGGCGTCGAGGGGGCCGAGGCCGCAGATCAGGGCGGTACCTCTGCGGTGCCGGAGGGCGACCAGGCTGAGGCATCGGCCGTGTGGTCAAACCTTGCCGAGCTGGCCCTTGTGCGGGCGGAGGAGGAGCTTTCGCGCTGGGGGAGGTCGACCCTCGAATTTAGGGACGCGTCCAACCCTAGCGCCGAGCCCGTCTTCGCGCTCGATGACAAGGATGAGGTGCACCACTGGGAGTACCTCGAGGGTCTCCGGAAGCACACGATGCGGTCCCTGCGTGTGGTTTCAGATACCCTGGCATAGGGCATGTCAGAGGCTTTCGAGGTAGGCCAAATTTGGTAGTTTTTTGTTTTTCATTTGTGCTTTATTCCTTTCCCTGGTTCTGATTTTTGGGTTTTAACCGTGGTCAGGAGCTCAAGGAGCGTTCCCACCACAAGTCACTCTTCATTCGTAATGAGAGTGGCGTGTGGGCGGCGCTCTCCCGTCAACGGGCTCTGATCGAGGAGGCCAACAAGCAGCTTTCCCAACAGAGCACCGAGATGGCCGAGCTTCGCGTCGCCTACACGGCGGTCAAGGAAGAGGCGGCACAGGCTCGGGTGACCGAGGCCTCGGTGCGTGAAGATGCGGCAAGGGCCCAGGAGGAGGCTGCCAAAGCCCGCGAGCACCTCGCGCCACTGCTGGCGCGTGTGAAGGAGCTCGAGGAAGACATTGCCTTGGTTGGTGGCCAGCGCGATGCCCTCAACGCCCAGGTCGGGATGGCATCCGCTCGCATCAGAACCTTGGAGAGCGAGGTTGTGGCGTTATCGAGGGCGGTTCGAGAGAGGGATGAGGCTCTCTCGGGTGCCGGCCGGGAGCTTGAGGTGCTAAGGGCAGTGCTCCACGACAGGGAAGAGGCTCTTCGAGCATCTAAGAAGACATGCGGGGAGCTGCGCGACGAGGTCATGGGTTTACAGACCCATTCTGAGGGTAAGTTTTTGTCGTATAGTGGCCTCGGCGGTGAGTTCCCGAGCTTGTGCTGACTTGATGCTTGTGTTCAGAGTTGGAGAAGGAGCAGCAGGCGACTCAGGCGATGGCCACCTCGTTCCAGAATCTCTTCAAGGCCGAGACCCAGCGGACTCAGTTGCTTCAGGGCGCCATCTCCTCCGTGTGCGACGGCCTGGGGGTCGAGCCCGACGCCGATACTGAGGAGGACGCCCAGGGGAACTCCTTCGTCTGCCGGATGGTGGCGCTGGGTCGCCTCGTTCGCGAGAGGGTATGAGGTGGACTTCATCACGGCGTGAAGAGGGCTCTGGCTGTCGTTCAATCCGGATTTGTATATGACATGGAGCTCGTCGCTGATGGCTTCATCACAGATCCGGACCGAATGGATGAGGAGAATGAAAACACCTGCCTGGGCCTGATTGAAGCCGCTGAGGAGCCTGGAAGTCGCCTAGCCAAACTGTTCGAGGTCGAGGTGGTTCCCCCTGCCGATGACGAGGGCCTGTGAGCCGAATCTGGGCACGGAGGCCCATGTAATAAGTTAGTGTCTGTAACTTTGGTTGTGGTGGCCTCGAAGGCCTTAAAACGCTCGAATGTAAACTTGTACTAATTGTTAAGTTTTGTTCGAGTTTTTCTCTTCCCTTTGTTGCTCGAATCATGTTCTCATATGATTTACTTAGTGCGTGGTCACACCCCTTGGCGCAAGGGAGCAAGTGGAGGTATCGTAGCCTCGGAGGCGTAAGAGATCTCGCGGCTCGACTGCCCTCAAGCTCTAGGGTGTGTTTGCGGCCTTGCAGATCGTGTAAGAACTTCATTTGAAGCGACTAGGGATATTCTCTTTTTCAAAGTTATGAACCGTTACTAGGTCTACTTAGTGTGCGGTCGCACCCCTAGGCGTGAGGGGTGAGTGGAGGTACCGTAGCCTCGGAGGCGTAAGTGATCTCGCGGCTCGACGACCCTTTGAGCCTTAGGGTGCTCCCGCGGCGTTGTCGACTTAAGTGACAACTTTCTTTTTTGAAAAAGAGTACGAGTTTTTTCGGGGACAGGGGTTCCCCCCTTGTAGCCCCCGAGGGAGGGTCGATTATGAGAGAACAGAGTCGATCCTTCCTGGTTGTTATGAAAACAAAGCTTTGAACACTGCTGTATTCTTTATTGATGAGATTGAAAAGAATTTACAGAGCCTCGAGGCTTTTTAAGGGAAAAAGCGATGTAGCTGTTCAATATTCCAAGCGTTGGTGAAGATTTCACCCTTCTCGTTCGATAGCTTGTAGGTGTCGGGCTTTAACACTTCTGCGATGATGTATGGCCCTTCCCACGGCGGCGTAAGCTTGTGTCGTCCCTTGGTGTTCTGGCTTCGTCGTAGCACCAGGTCACCAACGTTGAGGTCGTGCCTGCGGACGTGTTTGTCATGGTAGCATCGGAGACTCTGCTGATACCTGGCAGAATGCAACAGAGCCACGTCGCGGGCTTCCTCGAGCTGGTCGAGGGCATCCTCTCTCGTGGTATCGTTATTTCTTTCGTTGTAGGCCTTCAACCTTGGGGATCCGTATTCTACATCAGTTGGGAGCATAGCCTCGGATCCATAGACTAAGAAGAACGGAGTGAACCCCATGGCTCGACTCGGCGTTGTTCTTAGGCTCCACAGGACCGAGGGAAGCTCGACAGCCCATTTCTTGCCATGTTTGTTCAGCTTGTCAAAGATTCTGGGTTTCAGGCCTTGTAGGACCATGCCATTGGCACGTTCTACCTGGCCATTTGTTTTTGGATGAGCTACGGCTGACCAGAGCACACAAATGTGGTGGTTATCATAGAAATCCAGGAACTTTTTACTAGTGAACTGGGTGCCATTGTCCGTGATGATGCAGTTGGGGACCCCAAAGCGGTAGACGATGTCGGTAAAAAAGAGCACAGCTTGCTCGGACCTGATGCTGGTGATAGGACGGGCCTCGATCCACTTGAAAAATTTGTCAATGGCAACAAGCAAGTGGGTGAAGCCACCAGTTGTCCTTTTCAAGGGTCCGACTAGGTCGAGCCCCCAAACAGCGAACGGCCATGTGATGGGAATGGTTTGCAGGGTGTGAGCGAGGAGGTGAGTCTGTCTCATATAGTACTGGCAACCTTTACAGGAGCATACTAGCTTGACAGCGTCGAAGACTACGGTCGGCCAATAGAAACCTTGTCGGAAAGCGTTTCCGATGAGGGTTCGAGGCGCTGCGTGATGACCACAAGCCCCCGAGTGTAAATCATAGAGCAGGTTTCTGCCTTCCTCGTTTGTGATACAGCGTTGGAGGATACCAGTAGGGCTATGGCGATACAGCTCCCAACCGTCGCCAAATATCACAAAGGACTTGGCCCGGTGAGCGATCCGTCGAGCCTTGATCTTATCCGAGGGGGAGGTCCCCTCGAATGAGATGGTCGAGGTACGGAATGCGCCAGTCAAGCTCGGGGTCAGATGGTGGGGTCGAGCCTTCCACCTGCATAGCTTTAGCCCCGGTAGAGGGGGCTTCTGCCTCAGGTGGGGTTCGAGTGACGGCCCGTCGACCCCTGCATCCGACCAGATGTCAATGGATTGTTGGTGGAGATCTCTTGTGAAAATGTCTGGTGGAACCATAGCTCGACTGGACGCGATTTTCGCTAGTTCATCAGCAGCCTCATTATACCTGCGTGCGATGTGGTTGAGCTTGAGGCCATGAAACTTGTCCTCAAGGCGTCGTACCTCTCCATAGTAGGCTTCCACCTTGGGATCACGGTAGCTCGAGCTCTTCATGAGCTGGTCGATCATGAGCTAGGAGTCACCTCGAACATCGAGGTGTCGGACCCCTAGTTCGACGGTGATTCGCAAGCCCATGACGAGCGCCTCGTATTCAGTGACGTTGTTGGAGGTAGGAAAATGAAGCCGGATGATATAGCGTATGTGCACTCCGAGGGGTGAGATGAAGAGCAAACCCGCGCCTGCTCCCGTTTTCATTAGCGACCCGTCGAAGTACATGGTCCAAAGCTTAGCCTGGAGCTGAATCGGGGGAAGTTGAGTGTCGGTCCACTCCGCCAGGAAATCTGCTAGTGCAGGGATTTGATGGTCTTGCACGGCGCATAAGAGAGGGTCTCGCCCATGAGCTCGACCACCCACTTGGCTATCCTACCCGAGGCTTCCCGGTTCTGGGCTATCTCTCCTAGAGGGAAAGAAGAAACCACAGTCACCGGGTGGCCCTCGAAATAGTGACGGAGTTTGCGTCGTGTTAAGACGATGGCGTACAGCAGCTTCTGGATCTGCGGGTAGCGAACATTGGTTTCCGAGAGCACCTCGCTAATGAAGTAGACTGGTCTCTGGACGAGCAAGGTATGTCCTTCCTCTGCCCTCTCAACCACCAAGACCGCACTGACTACTTGTGTCGTTGCGGCGACATAAAGTAGGAGGGGTTCCCCGGGGGTCGGAGGGACGAGGATCGGTGAGTTGGAGAGTGTAGCTTTGAGTTTTGCAAGAGCTTCCTCGGCCTCGAGGGTCCATGAGAAGTGTTCCGATTTCTTCAGGAGACGATACAGCGGGAGCACTTTTTCACCGAGGCGTGAAATGAAGCGACTGAGGGCTGCTAGGCAGCCCGTGACCCTCTGTACGCCCTTCAGATCTCGGATAGGGCCCATCTTAGTTGTTGCGGCGATCTTTTCCGGGTTGGCCTCGATGCCACGCTCGAAAACGATGAACCCAAGAAGCATGCCTCAAGGAACGCCGAAAACGCATTTCTCAGGATTGAGCTTGATGTTCTTTGCCCGGAGGCATTTGAACGCAACGTTGAGGTCGTTTATCAAATTATCGGCCTTTTTGGTTTTGACAACGATATCATCGACGTAGGCCTCGATGGTTGGTCCGATGTGTTGCACAAAAACGTGTTGCATGCATCGCTGGTACATAGCCCCCGCGTTCCGAAGACCGAAAGGCATAGTAACATAGCAATACATGCTGAATGGGGTGATGAACGAAGTCGCGAGCTGGTCAGACTCCTTCATTTTGATCTGGTGGTAGCCGGAATATGCATCTAAGAACGAAAGAGTTTCATATCCCACAGTGGAATCAATGATTTGATCAATGCGTGGCAAAGGAAAAGGAACTTTTGGACATGCTTTATTTAAACTAGTATAATCTACACACATCCTCCATTTCCCATTCTTTTTCTTAACTAATACAGGATTAGCTAGCCACTCGGGATGATGAACCTCCTTGATGAATCCGGCCTCTAGCAGTTTGTGTATCTCCTCACCGATGACCTTACGCTTCTCCTCGTCGAAGCGGCGCAAGCGTTGCTTCACCGGTTTGGAGCCGGCTCGGATCTCCAAGGCGTGCTCGGCGACTTCCCTGGGTATGCCCGGCATATCCGAGGGACTCCACACAAAGATGTTGACGTTCGCGCGGAGAAAGTTGACGAGCATTGTTTCCTATTTGGGATCGAGGGTGGCGCTGATGCTCAGCGCCTTCCCCTTTAGGTCGGCGGGGTCAAGGGGCACAAGCTTGACGTCCTCTGCGGGCTCGAAGCTGCCGGCATGGCACTTGGGGTCAGGAATCTTATTGGCCAAACCATCGAGGTCTGCCGCCAAGGTTGCCGACTCCAAGATGGCTTCTCCGTGCTCGACGCACTCGACGTCGCACTCGTAGGCGTGCTCATACGAGGGCCCGACAGTTATGACACCGTTGGGGCCTGGCATCTTGAGCTTGAGGTAGGTGTAGTTTGGGACCGCCATGAACCGGGCATAGCATGGGCGCCCAAGGATGGTGTGGTATGTTCCACGGAATCCGACCACTTCGAAAGTGAGGGTCTCCTTTCTGAAGTTGGTGGGAGTGCCAAAACAGACAGGCAGGTCGACCTGGCCGACGGGCTCTGCTCACTTTCCTGGCACAACTCCATGGAAGCCCCCGACGCTGGGTTGGAGGCGCGTCCTCGCGATCCCTAGGAGGTCGAGGGTCTAGGCGTAGATGATGTTTAGGCTGCTGCCACCATCCATGAGCACCTTGGTGAGGCGTGTGTTGGCGATGATGGGATCGACAACAAGTGGGTAGACCCCTGGATTGGGGACGTAGTCGGGGTGGTCATCACGGTCGAAAGTGATGGCCACCTCGGACCAGTCAAGGAAGTGGGGGGTCGCCGGCTGCACGGAGAAGACCTCTCGGCGTTCTCGCTTGCGCTGGCATGTCGAGAGGCGGGTCGAGGGCCCTCCGTAGATCATGAAGCAGTCGTGGATTTCGGGGAAGGGTCCTTGTCGTCGCCCTTGGGATCTTCCTTCTTGTCATCCTTCTTGACGCCTATGCCCTCAAAGTATCTTCAGAGCATGTGGCCGTCTTCGAGGTTGTGGTTCGTGCGGCCCTTGTGGTAGGGACACGACTCTTTGAGCATTTTGTCGAAGAGGCCCCCGCCGGGGGGCCCTCGAGGTTTCTTGCGTTCAGTGGCAGCGACAAGTTCGTCGGTCGGGGCCTCGAGCTTGCCCTGCTGGTTCTTCTTCCTGTTGTTCCTCTTGGAGCCCTAGCTGGAGCTCGTGGGATCGTTGACCTTGTGCTTCCCTTTATCCTGATCACCGCCAAAGATGGCACCAACCGCCTCCTCGCTGGCGGCGAAGTTGGTGACAATGTCCATCAAACCATTGGCAGTGATGGGGGTGTTACGGCCCAGCTCTTGGACCAACTCTTTGCAGGTGGTGCCAAAGAGGAAGGCCATAATCATGTCGGAGTCGGTGATGTTGGGGAGCTCGGTGCGTTGCCTAGAGAAACACCGGATGTAATCCCAGAGGGATTCACCTGGCTTCTGCTTGCATCTCCGGAGGTCCCACGAGTTGTCAGGGCGCATGTAGGTCCCCTTGAAGTTTCCCTCGAACACCCTCACGAGGTCATCCCAGTCGTGGATCTGTCGAGGTGGGAGATCCTCGAGCCAGGCTTGGGCGGTGTCTAACAGGAACAGGGGGAGTTGCCAGATGATGACCCGATCATCGGTGGCCCCACCCAACTGACATGCCAAGCGGAAGTCAGCGAGCCAAAGTTCGGGTTTGGTCTCGCCATTGTACTTGGTGAGAGTCGTGGGAGGGCGAAACCAAGCCGGGAGTATCGTTTCACGAATGGCCTTACTAAAGACTCGAGGACCTAGTGGCTCGGGTGAAGGGCTTCGATCTTCTGAGCTGTCGTAGCGCCCGCCCCTGTGCACGTGGTAGCCTCGAGCCACACCGTCACCGTGCTTGCGCGTCTGGCGCTTGACGATGTTGCCTCGGGTATCTTGAGGTTCACGGTCGTCGATGATGTGCTCAGGGACAGGGGCTGCTTGGTTCCGTTGGGCGTGCTCGGGATGAACCGAGGCCTCTCTCTCTTGTCGGGAGGGCTCGGCAGGCTGCTCCGAGGCAGGCCCGCGTCGCCTCGAGGCGGAACTCTCGGCCTGCTGCATGGCAGCGGTCTGAGGAGTCCTCGGATTTCATCTCAGGCTCGTCGGGCGTCGGGGTTTGATGGCTCGGGCATGTTACGAAGGAGCATGGCGGCGGCGACCATGTTCTGGCTAGCTCGACCGAAAACCGGGGGGTCAACCACCCGATCCTCGAGGATGCGACGATTGACGTCGCGAGCTCTTTCTCGAGCTCCACCGCCATGTGCGTGTGCCGCGTGCTCTTGCTCGAGGGTTCGCTGTAGTAGACGCAGGTTTTCTCGTTCCTCGTCGAGCCTGTCCTGCAACTCGTAGATTTGCTCGAGCTACATTCCTTGATCCACAAGGAATTGAGCCGCATCCCGCTCGGCAGGGAGCTCGACATGAGGTGGCGTGTTCCTTCCTTCGATGGGTGCCTCGTCCTCCGAATCCGACGTGCTTACCCCATCGATGTTGAAGCACTCGCGGGTCGGATCGTAGGTGTCATCGGTAGAGTCGGAGTCAGGAGCGCCGAAGTAGTAGTATGATGGGTGCATGTGAGGTCGTCTGTCTCTGGGGTCGTAACGTCGAGAAACAGTCACACGGGGCTCCGTTTCTGGGGTGTCCGTAGAGTCCAGATACTCGGAAGCCGGTGTAGATGCAACAAGGTCGAGAGTGGAGCGTAGATGGTGTCCGGGGAGTTCCTCGTAAGCACTCATGCTGGTGCTCACAGAGGAGGCGTACACCCGGGCAACCGAGTCTAGCCCAAACGGAAATGCTAATGGAGGCGTCGTTCCTTGTGCCGGTGTAGTCAGACCGGGTGGTGGTGGCGTCACACCGAGCGGTAGTGCGGTGGAACTCTCTATCGGCATCTTACCCTCAGCCAAGCTCATCCTACACAGATCCTCAGCGAGGAACTCCGTGTTGGCGTCCGGCTGAGAGGCGCCGGATCGGGGAATCCCACCGTCCTCCGCAAGGTGATGACGGTGGTTGCGCCGGGCTCGTCGTCGTCTGGCAGCTCGTGCCTGACGAGAGCAACGGTACCGGCACAGTGCTCCCCCAGGCTGGGAGAGCTCGTGGTCCTCATCGGTCGGGTGCCTGGGCGGGAGGAGGACCATGTCGTAGCCGTGGCCAAGCGACATAAACTCCAAACTCCCAAACCAGATCACCGTAGCCAACGGGAGCGGTCGTTCGGGGTCAGCCATCCAGAAAAATAGTGGGAAAATGATGTTGGCATGCAGCTTCCCCTACCTGGCGCGCCAACTGTCGGCGTTCGGTCCCGTGGGAGTCCTAAGCCAATGAGTGAGTGCTGCGTGTCCCTAATCTGGATGGTGATGCAAGGAGAATACACAGGGATTTATCCTGGTTCGAGCAAAAGAAGGCCCTACGTCCAGCGGGGAGAGAGGAGTATTGTATTTCCTTGCACCGAAGTGCTTGCGTAGGGGTTACAAGCTATGAGAGAGGGAACCGAGCCCAAGTCTCAAAGGAAAAGTCAGAGTACAAAGGTGATTGCTTGAGGTGTTGATCTATGGGTGGTGTGCCTTTGCTCGTTAGCACTTGGCTTATGGCTTTCGTCTTTTTTCCCTTATAGAGCCCTGGCCTGCCCTTTTCTAGGGTAAGAGGAGACCGGGACGCCGGGGTGCCTTGAGGTGAAGTTTTGTCGATCCCTGTGGAGGTGGCTGTAGCGACGTGCCTCAGAAATGGCTGGCCATCCTTGGACACCGTGGTGACGTCGGGGACGAGATAGTGAAAAGACCCTAAGTCCTGTGCCACGTCGGCCTTTCTTCCCTGCTGACCGGCGGTGGGTCGAGGCTGGGTCGAGGCCGGGTCGAGGATGGGTCGACGACGGGTGGATAAGGCCGAATCCCCAAGATCGTGGGATGCGGACCTTGTCGTATCCTCCATCGAGGGTGATCGGTGGCAAAACAGCGTGAGGTATGGTGTGTATAGTGATAGGTTTTCATCTCACATCCCGGGATGGACAGTAAAAAGTGAGACCTGACATCAGTATTGCTTCCACGTCGGTCATAGTTGTAGCCATGACGGTAGGAGGTAGTAGGTAGTCGCATTAAATGCTCCGACTTTTGCCTCAGAGCAGGTGAATGAGATGGGTCAAGTGATCCGACCCGGGGTCATGCGAGTCAGAGGTTTGCCAATAGTCGAGATGCCTTATCGAACGGGCCTCGTACGAGCCGGGACGTGGTCGAGGCGTCCCGTCGAGGGTGCCTCGTACGAGTCAGAGTCGGAACGCGGTCGAGGCGTCCCGTCGAGCCGGCCTCGTGCGAGTCGGAACGCAGTCGAGGTGTATCGTCTTTGGCTTTGCTATGTTTACGGATAGTGTTTCATCCTTTTTTATCGTTGATTGTGGGTACCCCTATTCTGTAGGTACCGACACAAAATTACTAGTGCCACATAAGTTGAAACAAGCAAAACAATATTTCCACCAAAATGTTGCACTATCATGTTGCACATGTTTCAAGACCTTGTTGCATCAATTGAGCCTATCATGGTGTACTAACAACATTGTCATGTTTCAAAGTATGAGACCCCATGTTGTATCTACAAGTTGCACCACTCACATTTCATAAGCAAGTAAATTATGAAACAACACATTAGGGCATGTTGCATACTCATGTTGCAAGCAAAAATAAAGACATGAATGAGATGATTGATGCTCATGCTTATGAAATGCAATGCAATTATGGAAGCCAAACACCTGATGTGTTACAGAACTGATCTCATGCTGCAGTATAATTTCATCTAGCAAATGGCACAGTTTACATGAAAAGGAAGTATGTTGCGGTACAATTTCACATGATTCCCTTTGCGTTAATTAATTTTAGTGATTTTCCCTTTGTATTTGCATATGATTCCCTTTGCATTAATTAATTTTAGTGATTGGCCTGGTGCAGTTGGTGAGTGCTAGCTCGCCGAGTCACCAGATCCTGGGTTCGAAGCCGTCTCTCTGCAGAATTTCTGCGGGGGTTAGACTTTGCTTCGGTTATTCCCTTCCCCAGACCCCACTCGTGTGGGAGTCTCTGGCACTGGGTCTGCCCTTTATTTTATACTGGATCATGGTTATCAATACTTTCAGCATATTTGGCAATGTGGACTTGCACCCTTACCACTGGCCGTCTTGCAGTTGTGGCAACGACTTCCCTGCCCTTGATTCTGCAGCAAACAGCCTCGGCAGTCGTCCTTATCGACAGGTTCAATTTTGGGCTTAGTTTTTATACTCCGTAATTCTTGGGTTGAGGCAGTCAATGGACATCCATGGTGCTTTGACAACTGGGTGGACAATAGGTGGCCAGCTGCTAGCATGCTAGCTGGCACCTGACATGCAGCACCATCACCCCTAGGAAATTGAAATGATAATGTGCCCATCTAAGTTTTGAATCCCCTGTTCTACAATTTTTTCTAGGGAACCTTTACTTTGTATTTGAGATACTTGTAATTGATCTATACCATACTGCACCCAGTGTGTGCAACCAGTGTACTGTACTCTGTATGATAATTAGCTCAAATTTGAAATCTTCTCTCTATTGCAGTAATTTTGGGAGCCAAATTACCGAGTTTTTTGTTGAATTGTTCAGAGCATTTCTTCAACTGCCTGTCTAGCATCAATTATTGCTTGTGTTTGAAAATAAGAATTTATCATCAAGGTGAAAAGAATAGACTTCATTCGGCCCAATCTGTTAGTACACTTTTGATTTGTTGGTCTCTGAAATTTCAAGCCAACTGACATTTTGCAGTATTGTCGAGATTTTTTCCTCAATTGATATTTCAGTTCCAATCTGCATATATTGGATGGTGTTTGTGAATCTTTGTGCTCTTGAAAGAATTTCTGCTCTAGACCGTTGCAAATTGACCTATGCATTTCAGGACATGGCCGCACATTCTGCCTGTGACTTTGGAGGTGGCAGAACTGTACAACTAGCTCTCGCTAAGTACGGGCAAGTTGTATGGCCAGGGATATTATTAAACCCACAGCTAACTGACGAGGAGCTTTGGAACACAGGACGCTGCATGTTAACAACTCTATCTTCCTTCTCACAAGGTTTGACTCTTTTGTGCACTAACTTTGCTGGAGAAATCAGAAAGTTTTAACATGGCTCACATATTCAGGTATATGGTGAGAAGCTAGGATCTCTAGCTTGCGCAAAATTTTCCATTAATGGAGGACAAGAGGAGACTTGCATCTGAAGACAAACTTTCAAATGTTGAAGGAAAGGCTTCAGTTCTAGCAGCTCATGACTATTATCACAGTTGGCCCGTCATCTCTGAGTCTTCGATAGAACAATTCTTTTTTATCACAGTTGGCCCATCAGACCTATGAGAACTCGAAGACCATAAGTCAAAACATGGCATTATATTACTTGGCCACATACTACTGGACCTATGTGCAGGGCAGGGCAAGGTTGTGCTTACGTTGCGTCTTTTGTTTTTTAGCCCTTAATCAGGTTTGCCTCTATTGGATCAGTCCAATAGTTCTATGCATGTCATCTGATGTTCCTTTTCTATGAAGGATTCTTTGATACTCCACAAAGCTACGTTGCCCTTTAGTTCATGGGAACATCAGTTGTGCGAAGTGTTTATTAAATTATTGTCCTGTTGCAACGCACGAGACTTCACCTATCTCATTTAATTTGCATGAATCATAGATATATTTATGTGATGTGTAATAACTTGACATATATTTATGTGATGTGTAATAATGCATGAGTGTTTTCCGAATTATATACATGGTCATATGCGAATGCGTGAATTTTAAACTATGAAAAAAATAATGTCGATTGCGTGCACCCCTAAAATAAGCCGTGGCGTTAGCACGGGCACTATACTAGTTGAAGTTTAGTACATATCAACCACTCGCAAGAAAAAATGCAAGGTGAGAGCAAAAAACCATCTCCATTATTATGCACCTGACACTCCTATAGGAACCATATCAAAGCCATGCAAGCATACAGTCTAGATCATGACAGCCCCGCGCAGGTCCAACGTCCTATTGGAGAAGTTTAGTGGTATCTTCAGGCAGTAAAATAGATTCACATAATTTCGGTCTTAGAAGAAGCATAAAATGAAATGTAATATTTTGATTGAATAGGTTACCACAAATCAAGTGTAATTTTCTAAGCACTAACATTCCACTAACTAATAAAAAAATACATTTGTCAACAGATCCCTTGTAGGACACATAATTAATAAGAAAGAGGAGTGCTTAGCTCAAGATACTTTAATTATAAGATTACTTTCAGGTTCAAAAATTAAGGTCCTCTAAATATCCTCTGAAGTTTAACAGAAAATTAGATCTGCATGTTGCAACAGAAACATTAATTGAGATCAAGGGAGGCCAATATGCCAACGCTCTGTCCACTACAGCGTTAAGATTCGGTGTCCTGAAAAGCTGGTTCGTCAAAACAACAAAACAAGTCTTAAAATCTCAAGCAAAGGTTTGTTCCAAGGGATTTCGTCAAAAAAGTATTTCTACTGAATCATAGAAACCAAGATCAGTTAAATCATTATATCATCCCAATTTCAACAAATACTCCATCCAAACATATAGGAAGCATGCATTCATAAATCAGTGTCGACATCAGGCAACAGGTTCAGATAAAAAAATTTGTACATATAACTACATCTATATATAGGTATGAAGAACGAGAACCGGTAAGCTTAATAATCTTCCTCATCGCAGCTATGAACTAAAACTCAACAAAAATACGAGTGACTACAAAAATTAAGCAGATATAGTGATCATCCTCCGTTGAATCTGGACATTCACTATTGCTAAAGCATCAAGATTGTTGTTCCTGACAAAAACAGAGAGGCTTCGCTGTTATTAAATGTCAATGATGTACCAAAAAAATGTTTCCAGTAAGAACATGCTATAAACAGGATACTCAAAGGCTAAAAAAAAGGATACTCATACATGTAAGTAATTTCGATGGATTGAGATTTTATTGTAACAAAAAATCTTCAAAAGCTGCCATGTACATATATGATGTTTTCTCAACTCAACATATATGATGGCACTTCCAAATCATTTTTCAGTGGGAATAGTTTCAAGATTTTCAGTGCTCTTTCTGTCTGAGTTAGCAGATGGTCACTACATTGGAAAAACAACAATTTCATTAGCTCTAGCAAATCATTTGGACAATATGGTGACTAAATTTAAGCATCACATGAGACTGAATTTTCTGAACTTAGTATCTACACTATGCATCGAAAAGAAACATTCCTTGCTACAAATGAGGCATCGAGCAAGTTGCGAACCTGTAAATCAATCACCTTGTGCTTCTTGTTCCTCACTCAGTTTTCTCCATTGGCACCTTTTAGTTTGCCCTGTTTTCATCCTGCTTCGTCTTTTAATGGGAGAAGAGTTAGTCGAAAATGATAAAAAAGGAACTATGTGCAGATAAGAAGGTAGTATGAAACATTGCAATGCAGCCATTGCGCACATTGCCTAAACATTGCTAGCTTTAGTCAGCAATTTATGACACATAATAAATAAATGATGACAAAATTAACATAAACTTGATAAACTGTGAGAGTTCTAACTGATATGGAACACAGTACGTGTCTTACTATCTACATTTTACTACAGGTGTCAATACATTTTGAAGCACACCACAATGTATGATTAGAAGCATCTTCTGAATATCCGCAAAAAATAATTTCTGAATAAAAACAATTGCAATCAGTTATCCCATATTGGCCAAGCCATCAAGGTTGGCAACCAGTGCCAAGCACTACACTCACCTGATCAAATTGCTATAATTGAGTGATAATTCGATTAAAAGCAAGGTAAATAGATAACCATGTGCACCTAATCAGCATGTTGTGCATTCCGCCATAAGAGACTACAACATTACAACGTCCACCCACCAAAATTCTAAAGTTTGAGCACTTACTGTTAAAGAAGCAAGGACCAAAGATGTAAGGATAGGACTAAAGGAGACAAAAATTACCATTGGAAATAGTTGGATACCTTTTAATCTGGTAGCTTTGAAGAAGCACATGTCTGACATAGTCTATGTTCTTGAATCAATAGAGAAAGGCATCCAAGTTGGTTTGCATTTGCATATACAAAGATATGTCAATTACTAAAAAAAATTATTTTTACAACTTCCAAATATTGGTATGAACTCTGAAGATCAACTTTTATGAGCAAAACAGTATGAGTATCTGTTCAGGAAAGAACCAGGATTATTTATTTACAACCATACTACTCCAGCATCAGTTGCTTTATAAATGCTTTTCATAGCTCAAGAGTCTGCTTCAGCTATTACTACACCTGGAGATAGCTTTCAACTGTTTATAGTGAAACAATAAAATAACTATATCTAGCAGGAATTGATCACCCTAACAAACAGTTGCTCCTAGGAAACATATAATGAAACAAAGTTTTCATAACAATGGATGACAGTCACTTAATAAATAGACATATGTTTCATCTTAGCAACTATTGCAGATATTGTCGTAGGAAAAGGCCCGTACATGGAGCATCCCACTGCATATGTTTCATCTGAGCAACTATTGCATACACACATTAGAAGCTAGACCTGCAATGCAAATTAGAAGGTTGTGGTTGTTTTAAACGGAGCAATACAAAATACAGAAAAGACTCATATTCTTCAATATCCCAAAAAAATAAACTTGCAGTGCCTTCTAGTTGATGTCCATGTCTGCATGTATATGCAGCAAGCTCACCAGCTCATCCTTTAAAATGCATTCCCCTAATGCGTATGCACTGAACATGTCAGGTTGTATCTACAGCAATCTCAAAAAAATTACTTGTACATCATATATTCACCTATTCTTCAGCATATAAAACTAGGGAATCAGATTTATTACCTTCATGGCTGGGCATGTCCATGGCGGTAGAGTCGCCAAAGCTGATGCTTGCCTTATTACCACCAACGTCGCCGCCCATCCACCCGTCCCTATGCTCAGTGACCGCCTTGACGATCTTCTCGGTGTTCGTGGGGACTGAGAATGTCACGGTGGTCGGGGTCAACACCATTGAATTCAGGGCCCCCAACGCTGTCTGCATCGCCACCTACGCCAATACGCCATGGTCATGTGCAGCACCAGGTACAACCGTTGTCGACTGGGGAAGGGCTCTGTAGTGGGGGAGGCAAAATCCAGGATGAGTTTGAAGTTGATAGAGGCAATTTGATGGGGAAGTCAAAAGGGAAGGTGATGGCACCACCTCAGATCCTGCTGATCACCACAGATAAGATGGAACAGCATCTTCCCTGGAAACTGCGGCCATGCCTAAGGGGTACGGTTGATTTGGGGAGTGGAAAACCACAGCAGATATGGGCACTGTCATCCATGAAGGCCAGCGCGGGGAGAGGAAGGCGTGGGGCGTTGGTGTCGGCGGGAGAGAGGCAGTGGAGGGGGCAAGGGCGCGGATGGGGCGGTGGATGGTGTGGCGAATGGGGCAGGAGGGCCAAGTCCCAGACTTGTGCATTGGGAGGTGCGACGGCATGCTCCACGCCGTGACGGCCGAGTCCAGCGCAGGTCTTGCCCACGCTCGTGGTGGCGGCACGCGCTCGCCAGGGCGGTCGGGGCAACGGCCGGGTGTCCCGTGCTCGCACCCCCGTGTGTTGCGTTGCCAAGTGGCTGGGGCTACGATCAGGTGGCCAACGCGCGGGCCTGCCAACGGCGGCTATGACCAGGTTTCGTGCGCCTCAGGGTGGCAGTGAGGATGCGGATCGGGGCGAAGCGAGGACGACGGCGTGGGCACGAACGGCGAGGTCAACCGGCGGCGACTAGGGTTTGAGAAAGGCCGAGGAGTTGGGTGGGTGCGCAGGCGGGCGAGGGCACGGGGAGAGGGGCACGGGCAGGAGAGGCGTCGGGTGGGCGCAGGGATTGCACGCAGGCAGGACACGCAGGCAGGGCCGACAAGGCGAAGTTGACGGTCGCACAGGGAGAGGCAGAGCGACCCCAAAAATTATCGCACCATTCGATTGTCTTAGTTTTGTTTCTTTTTATTGCAGGAGATACATAAGTCTCTAAAAGCAAATAGCATAACTCTTCCCCATTCTTATCGTGCTCTACTATTCTTCTTCGCTCTATGTTCTTCTTCTATCCATTGTCAAAAATCATTGTGATCCTCGGTAAATGCATTCTGGTGCCACGATGTTTTTTGCTTGCTTTTCCTTTGTGTCTATCTAAGAGTGGCATCTTTTCTTAGACTTATTATTATTACTTTTCGAGTAACTTTAACTGGTGTAGGGTCGAGGTGGCGGATCAGAGGGGTGAATACTTTTTTGTATGTGTACGCTAACCAAAAGTAATGTGGAATTAAACTATACAGTATATCCTCGATACACCCCTCTATTTATATTGTCAAGCATTTTATAAGAAGGTCATAAGCAAGGTATATCTAAGGTATCAAGCTAGTGGGGGCTCTGTTACACAATTTTAATTGGCATGGTCGCACAAACCTATGCAATTAGTCAAACAAGCAACCGGGAGCTCGTACACATACTAGCAGGGGCGGAGCTAAAGCAAGGTCAAGAAGGGTACGCTAGCCTTGTGGGTGCATAGACTTTTACCGTATGGGGTGCATACATGGTGAAAAATTAAACATAATCACTGTTTTTCTGATTTTTCGTGGGTGCAGCTGCACCCGCTAGCATGAACATGGATCCGCTCCTGCATACTAGTGAGCAAACAAGCACTAAACACAAGCTATATGTCGGTGTTCGGACCCGGGAGGGCCCTAAGCCGACGAGTGAATACGTGCTGCATGCTCCCTAATCCGGATGGTGATGCAAAGAGAATACACGGGGGTTTATCCTTGTTTGGGCAAAGAAGGCCCTACATCCAGCAGGAGGAGAGTGTTGTATTTCCTTGCACCTAAGTGCTTGCGTAGGGGTTACAAGCTGCGAGAGAGGGAGCCAGTCCCAAGTCTCAAGAAAAGGGTAAAAGGGTGTATTGCTTGAGATGTTGATCTCAGAAGTGGAGAAAAATGTCTTTCTTTGTTGTCCGTCCGTCCTCTGGAGAGTCCCCTGTCTTCCCTTTTATAGGGTAAGTGAAGGCCGAGTGGTTCCTAAACCCCTAAGGCGGTGCCTTAGAGGTGAAGGTTCGGCGAGCGCTGTGGATGCTGCTGTAGCGACGTGCTCCGGTGATGGCCGTCCATCCCCGGGATGATGCGGTGATTGTTGATGATGGGATGGTGAAACATCCCGGGTGCTGTTGAGGACGTGCGGTTTCCTATGGTCGTCGTACGGGTGTGGTCCCTTTGCTGACCGATGGTGGTCGAGGCCGGGTCAGGACGTGGCCGAGGGGGGTCGACGAGAAGCGGATAAGGCCGAGCCCCAGAAATCCCGAGGCATGATGGTCGGACAGTGCTAGTCATGGTGTGAATAGTGGCTACTTTTCATCGCCCATCTCGGGATGGGCAGTAAAAAGTAGGATCTGACGCGGGTGCTACTCCCATGCCTATGACGCTGTAGCCAAGTAGGTGGAAGTGGTGGAATTAAATGTTTTGTTAGCGAGTAGGTGGCTGAGAGAATGGGGGGGTCGATCGTCTCAACCTTGGGTCGTGCGAGTCAAAGATCTTCCGGGGTCGAGGCTTCCCGTCGAGTGAGCCTCGTGCAAGTCGGAACGTAGTCGAGGGCGCCCGCTGTGGCGATGCGGATGCGGACCGAGCTTGGTGTATCCGTGTGGGTGGAGTTTTGGTATGATTTCTTAGAGAGTTTCGGGGCGCGGATTCCTCGGGGGTTTGCTTCTTTTAATCACCGGTTTTGGGTACCCCTAACTCAGGTACTCGACACTATACTAGCACTACTCAACTAGTTACACTACACAAAAGCACAACTAGAGAGCAGCTACTTAACTACACAAGAGCAACTACACTAGCACAAGATATTAGCAAGTAAATAAGCTAGTGTAGGGGATGCAAACCGAGCGGGATCAAATAGATGACATAATGATTTTATCCTGAGGTTTAGTAGTTTGCCAACCACTTAATACCTGTTGATGCAAGCCTAAGGTTGTTGCCAATCCTCTTACTAGTGGCAAGCCCGTGAGCTTGCACTCACCCCTTGAGGTGTGCTCTCAATGTGGGCTCTAGCACTTGATTTGGCCGGACCACTTGGTGCTCTTCACACCTCACTTCTACTAGAGTTGCTCTTAGCGATCTTCCGCACGGATGAGCACAAGAGCCCATACAATGCCTTCTCTAGAGCATCGCACAATCTTCTTGACCCAGGAATTTGCTCTTCGCGAGAGGGGTTTGCCGGACGTGACTTTACGGACCTCTGCATGAGCCAGGAGTTAGCACTACGTCAGTCACTTGGTCGAGAGGATGACCCGAGGTGTTAGCTTGGTGGGCTAGGCAGAACCCTCGCAACGACCAATCGTTACATCTGAAGACCTAGTGGTGTGACTGTGAGCCATGGAGGTCGGATTGGCCAAGCCTAATGTCTACTTCCACTGTTCAAAAGCATTTTTGGATAGATCTGGTAGTTAGACCTCACCCTTGGACGGTCAAACCGTTGGGACATTTTTAGCCTGACCACTACTCGAAAAATAGCCATAACTCATAGCTCTGAAGTCCAACTTCGATGATCATGAACTTTTTGGAAACTTGATTCAAAGGGCTACACATCCCACTTGAATATTTGATCCAAAACATAATGGATCAATACAAAATTTCAATCCAAGAACAATCCCACGGTTAGGTGCACACCGAAAAACCTTCTTCCAAAGCATGCCAACTCCAAATGAGTTCCCACGGGATGATCAACACCTTTAAGCCTTAGTTAGCATTTTCAAACTATTTTTTGAAGCTTTTTCTATCAACTTTCAAACCACTACTCATCTCTATTTGCAATGCAAAGGATGAAACGTTCCCACGGCGCATTACAGTTACCATGGACTATTTATACTTAGGCACGACCAACATGTTTTGGCGGACTATCTACCAGTATCTGACATATAGACCGTCAATGTACATGAAACTTTGCATAAACATCTTGCACCTAGGCACCCTCGATGGATTGTCTGTCACTGTCATAGCCAACAGACTATCCGTGAAAACACAAATTAGTTGCACTTAGTCCTCACATGGAGTTAGTAAAACACCCTACCCTTGGTCACAACAACCTTAGTGCACACCCTGGCAGTGCCCCTAAATCCTCCTCATGCAATCTTAATCATAGTTTCCCTAAAGTCCTATCAATCTGTACCATCCCTTTTGACAAGTATCATTGATTCTCTCAACTAGAGAAAAAGCAAACCTCCGCAATGATAATTTTTCTTGAGGTATCGAGAAGCTCATGCTTCCCCCTTGTTCTTGTCGAAGCCCCTCATAAGGGTCAAGATTCTAGTCGGCTAACCCTGTGGAGCCCACGAGCCTTCCCTATGCACAAATGGGTCTCCGTGTGGTATTCTCCCGTACTGCTCCCAGTCGTCTTCACTGTCGAGCTTATGGCCAAAATGTCATGGTCCTAGTTTCCTCTAGTATGTTGGCGCAAATTGGAAACTAGACGAGGCATTAGGGGAAAGGAAATAGGAGTTACGGGGTGCTATCATGCAATGGCTTGACCATAGTCGGCGTTGATGGTTTGTTCTACTTTTTAGTAGTAGAGATTCCTCAACTTGCAAAAGCAAGATTCATCCAATGACTTGGTGCAGATATCAACTAATTGATCACCCGCACCAATCCCATCGTTCTTGATATCACCCTTGTTGATATGATACTAAATGAAATGGTGCCTTTTGCTTATATCATTATGCTTGGTTCTTGAATGTTGAATAGTATGGCTATCTAGCCAATCAATCACATCATTTCACATTATCTAATTGCCTCATGACCAAATAAAATCAAACACTATTCTTATACCTTTGCCTTGAGCTTTCCAACATGCTTCCTTGACGTCTTCACCATGACATCCATGTAGCTCAAAGTTTCCATGTATACTGCATCTTTACCTTTCATATATCACTTGAAAATGTTAGTCCACATGTGTTGTCATTAATTACCAAACCCAAGACGACTTATAGGTGAATCGTGAAACATATGTTGACTTACACATTGTAGTAGCTCTTTTTATATAGGAAAACTAGAGGAACAACAAAAGCAAAATCGTCCACCGTAACGAGATACAATTGACAACAAAGAGATGATCAGTCTCTTTACGTGAAGCTCTTTTTCACCCACGCACTCCATGAAGAGTGGCATCTACCATACACATCCATCGGATGACATGCCGCAACAGAGAATTCATCATGTCCTCCTTCTAGGTGTTGAAATATAAGTGAATTGCCCACCTCTCCCCATCAGCTTAAGCTTTTGGGTTAAACTGGTCTGTGCATGCAACTCAATATGGTATCAAAGCCACCCAACCCAAGGGGTATGAGGTGTTTTGCCATAATTCTACATGGTATTAGTAGACCGGGCCTATCCCTACCCGTCTCCCACCCTTCCGCTGCCCTAATCTTTGGCCGCTGCGCTCCCTGGCTGTCGCCTACACAGCCGCCAGGCCCCAGGGCGCCGCTGCTCCTTCTAGCCACCGCCTCTCCTAGGCCGCCGCTCACCCTCCCCGGCGCTCCATCTAGGTGCTGCAGCGCCATGTCTTCCTCTATTGCTACCTCCGCCACTATGGGGTCCGACGACTCCACCTCCGTCGGTTCTGGTGGAGGTGCCCCTATCGTCACCCCTCCCTACGCTGCCGTCAACGTGAAGCACCATGTTCCCATCACGTTGGATTTGGCTCATCCCAACTACAACAAGTGGGCTGCTTTCTTCACCGCGCTCTGCGGCAAGTTCTTCCTCCGCGGCCACACGATGGTACTCTGGAGCCCGCTCCCACCGATGCACAATAGCATGCTGCAGACTACGCTGTTCGTGGATGGATCTATGGCTCTGCCGCCGCCGACATCCTCGACCTCGCCATGGCTCCCGAATAGACTGCTCATGACCTATGGGATGCGATCGCTGCCCTGTTCCAAGCCAACAAGGCGCCGCGTGCTGTTTTCCTTGCAGAATAGTTCCACTCGATGACTCAGGGCGACCTCTCCATCGACCAGTTCTGTCAATGCATGAAGCAGACTGCCGATTCTCTCCGTGACGTCGGCCACACCATCCTCAACTCCCAGCTCGTGCTGAACCTCCTACGTGGCCTCAACCCCCGCTACTCCAGCACCGCCGACGACATCGTCAACAAGGACGTGCTGCCATCCTTTGCTGCTGCTCGTAACATGCTCATCCTCAAGGAGCTTTGCCTCGCCAACGAATCTAAGCTGCAGACTGGTACTGCTCTTATTGCAGGCACCCCATCTTCGTCTGCCTGCACCAATGCAGGCTGTCGCTCCTCCACCTCTGGTTCTCCCGCTGCCCCTCCTCAGTAGCGCGCGGGCCCCACAGGTTCAGGAGGGGGCGGCACTGGTGCTGGCCGCAATAACGGCAACCGTCGCGGTGGCCGCCGTGGCAACGGCAAGCCGCAACAACAGTCGTCCACCAGTGGTCAGCGACAGCAGCCTATCCAGCGTGTTGGTCCCTGGTTTTGCTTCAGTCTAGGTGGCTTTCAGGCTGGGCAGCACCCTGTTTGGCGCCCCCTGGTGGCCCTAGCTTGCTCAGACAGGCACCCCAGGCGCATACCGCCTTTGCGCCCCTGCAATACTCCACGCCGGCGCCCCAGCAGTGGGATCCCTCCGCTCTAGTTGTAGCCTTGAACCAGATGTCCATGAACCAAGGCGGCGCACCTTGGGTCATGGACACCGGTGCTACCGCCCACATGAACTCCAACGATGGTATACTCACTTTCCGCTCCCTTCCTTCCTCTCCGTCCGTTGTTGTTGGTGATGGCAACTCTCTTTCTGTCACTGGGCAGGGTGACTCTTTTCTCTATACTCCTTCCTCCAACTTTGCACTAAATAATGTCCTTATTGTGCCATCCATTATTCGCAATCTCCTTTCTGTACGTCAATTCACTCGTGACAACAATTGTTCTGTTGAATTTGACGCTCTTGGCTTTTCTATTAAGGATCCACGGACCAGTCGGGTGATGCTTCGCTGCAATAGCTCTGGCGACCTCTACACCTTCCCTGTCACCACCCATCAAGCTTATGCCGCCGCATCCAACATCGCTTCTCTGTGGCATGGTCGTCTGGGTCATCCTAGTCCAGCAGTTTCCACTCGTCTCCAGCATTTAGTTCCATGTAATAAGAGTTTCACTAGCATCTGCCACGCGTGTCAGCTTGGCAAACATGTTCGTCTTCCTTTTAGTAGTTCCTCTTCATGTACCTCGGCACCTTTTGAACTACTGCATTGTGATGTTTGGACATCTCCTGTTTCCAGTGTATCTGGCAACTCTTATTACCTGGTTATATTAGATGATTATACCCATTAATGCTGGACTTTTCCCCTTAGGTGAAATTCTGATGTTCATCAGCATCTTGTTCAGTTTTGTGCCTTCAAGCCGATAATGGCACTGAGTTTGTGAACAATGCCTCAGCTAACTTCCTCGCCTCCAATGGGATCCTTCTTCGCCTTTCTTGCCCCTACACTTCAGCCCAGAATGGCAAGGTTGAACGTGTCCTGCGCACTCTCAATAATATAGTATGCACCCTTCTTCTCCACTCCTCAATGCCTTTAGCCTATTGGGCTGAAGCCCTCGCCACAGCCACCTACCTCTTAAATCGTCGCCCAAGCTCTGCTATTTCTCATGAGATTCCTTTTCCTCGTCTCTATGGACAGCCTCCTGATCTGTCCAATCTTCGGGTTTTCGGGTGTCTCTGCTACCCTAACCTTTCTGCTACCTCTGCACACAAGCTCGCACCACGTTCCACTGCTTGTGTGTTCCTCGGCTACCCAACATCTCACAAAAGCTATCGCTGCCTTGATTTGTCCTCTCGCCGCATCATCATCTCTCACCACGTTGTGTTCAATGAAGCAGTATTTCCCTTTTCAGCTAACACTGCAGGGCTCTCCTCTCCGGTGTCGCTCGACTTTCTTGTTGATGACAGCGATGACAGTGCGCCACTTCTCACAAGTGTCGCACCCCTTCAGCCTGGCGGGCGTGGTCTCGTGCCCCCGTCCGGCTCCACGCCCCTTGATGACCCTGCGGTCATCTCCTGCGGTCGCGTTGTTCCTGCGGCAGCACCGGCGCCACCGCCTCCACCGATGGGGCGTTTTGGCCAGGTGTACATCCGGCGCCCTCTAGCGGCCCGTACACCTGCGACTACCTCTTCTTCAGAACCTGCACCGGCACCTGCAGCCACCGTGGCTGCTTCTAGTGCAGCACCAGCGCCTGTTTCTGCTGCAGTGCCTGCACCTGCTGCGTGTCCCACTACCAGGCTGCAATCTGGCACAATTCGTCCCGTCGATTACAGCAGCGCCTTCCTGTCTACAGCCGTCGCCTCGCCTCTACCAGCTAACTATCGCAGTGCGCTGGCTGACCCTCAGTGGCGCGTGGCTATGGCGGAGGAGTTTCAGGCTCTTGTCGACAATGGTATATGGCGCTTGGTTCCTCGACCACCCCGTGCCAATGTCATCACCGGCAAGTGGATTTTCAAGCATAAATATAATGCTGATGGATCCCTTGCTCGGCATAAGGCACGTTGGGTTGTGCGGGGCTTCTCCCAGCAGTACGACATCGACTACGACGAGACTTTCAGTCCGGTTGTCAAACCGGCCATGATCCGCATCGTCCTCAGCATTGCTGCCTCGCGATTGTGGCCAATTCACCAGCTCGACATGAAGAACGCATTTCTTCACGGTCATCTTCAGGAGACCGTCTACTGCCAGCAGCCTCCCGGCTTCATCGACCCATCTGCTCCTGATCATGTTTGTTTGTTACAGAGGTCTCTCTATGGACTGAAGCAGGCGCCTCGAGCTTGGCACCAGCGGTTTGCCACTTACCTTCGTCAGCTCGGGTTCAAGCCTTCGGCCACCGATGCGTCTCTCTTTATTTATAAAGATGGAGACAACATTGCCTATCTGTTGCTCTACGTCGACGACATCGTACTCACTGCGTCCTCTTCGACTCTCCTTCGTCGCATTACTGAGCGTCTCAGCTCAGAGTTTGTGATGACGGACCTCAGCGCACTTCACCACTTTCTCGGCATCTCCGTCACGCGCTCGACTGATGGCCTGTTCCTCTCCCAACGCCAGTATGCTGTTGAACTTCTCCAATGTGCAGGAATGTCGGAGTGCCATCCCACCTCGACGCCCGTGGACTCCAAGTCCAAACTGTCCGCCGAAGATGGTCCACCCGTCGCCGACCCTCTCAGTACCGCAGCCTCGCTGGTGCGCTGCAGTATCTGACCCTCACACGGCCGGACCTGGCTTATGTGGTCTAGCAGGTGTGTCTGTTCATGCATGACCCACGTGAGTCGCACTTCGCCCTCGTCAAGCGTATTCTTCGCTATGTCAAGGGAACGCTCTCGACAGGTCTGCATATTGGCACTAGTCCTGTCCAGTCTCTCACGACATACTCTGATGCGGACTGGGCCGGTTGTCCTGACTCTCGGCGTTCTACTTTAGGCTAATGCGTCTTCCTTGGTGACACACTGGTGTCTTGGTCTTCCAAGCACCAGACCACTGTCTCTCGCTCTAGTGCAGAAGCGGAGTACCGTGCCGTCGCTCATGCTGTCGCCGAGTGTTGTTGGCTACGCCAACTTCTTCAGGAGCTTCATTTGCCACTCCAATCTGCTACTGTTGTCTTCTGTGACAACGTTAGTGCTGTATATATGACAGCTAACCCCGTTCATCATCGCCAGACCAAGCATATTGAGATCGACATTCACTTCGTCCGAGAGAAGGTGGCTCTTGGCGAAATTCGGGTCCTACATGTACCGTCGTCTCACCAGTTCGCTGACATCATGACTAAAGGTCTCCCTGTACAGTTGTTCAGTGATTTTAGGTCCAGTCTGTGCATCCGTGACCCTCCCGCTCCGACTGCAGAGGAGTGTTAGATATGTGTATGTCTAGGGGATTTATTTGTATATAGCTTACTTGTAACTCAAGTCATTATTAACTATGATATCAAAGTCAGAGGTCTCGAGTTCGAATCCTGATTAGCGCAATTAAATATAATAATTGTTGCTCGCTCCTATTCCACATTTGAGGTCTGAGGAAGCCTCCACGTGAGGGGGAGTGTTGAAATATAAGTGAATTGCCCACCTCTCCCTATCAGCTTAAGCTTTTGGGTTAAACTGGTCGGTGCATGCAAATCAATACTAGGATCTAAATGCTGCACGCACACGGATGCAGCCTTGACGCTTGATTCCCAGAACATTGAACCAAGACCAATAGGTCTAGGCATCTTCCTACTCGTGCTCCGATCCAGCAGAACCATCCTTAGGGCAAGTGACTAAAGTTTAGGAGGTGCGACTAAAGGGTGTCGTAGGGGTATTCAGATACTAATAAAAAACAAATTACATAATCCGTCAGTACTCCGTAAGACGAATTTATTAAGCCTAATTAATCCGTCATTAGCACATGTTTAATGTAGCATTTTATTGTCAAATCATAGACTAATTAGGTTTAAAAAATTCGTCTAGCAAAATAGTCTCAATCTGTGTATTTAATTTCGTAAATAATCTATAATTAATACTTCATGCATGCGTCTAAACATTTGATGGAACACTGACTAAAGTTTAGGAGGGGAGAACTAAACACTCCCTTAGTCTTCATCAAGGCTAGAACTGTGTCCAACTCAGTACTGTGCGCTGAATGTGCAACTTATCTCTTGCTATGAAGATGGCACGTTTATTTCAGATTTAGGACATTAACTACAAGTGTGATAATGAAACTATGGTCAAATATTTCAATGTGCCCGTACCAACACCTTACCTCACTGGAGACTTAAAAGAGTATGCTTCTATGTTTTTTTGTTATAGTTCAACTCAGACATCAACCATTGACTTCACTAGAACATTAGGCGCCCTTCGGGCGCCCTATCTTGACTATTTCATTAAATTTATAGATACTAAACTATCTAGCCAAAATTTAAAACAATAAATTTTCTCGTTTCATAAAGAACAAAATTAAGAAAATATTTTTGAGTGTATTACACTAAGATTATTGCACAATAAAAGAACATTAAACCATGAATGTCATTGGACATCTATGAAAACTCTTACATCAGGCATCACTATAGAGGGTCATTGTACAATCTCAGAGATCAAGTTAGGGGGTGAGATTTGAAAATAAAAAATACATCCAAGTAGGAAGTACACATGCAACCATAATGAACTTCAAAAGAGTTTGTCCTGAACTTGGTCCAAAACAGAAAGACTCATAGAATCTCTGATTGACGTGCAGTTAACACAATTTATACTCCTAAACCCCTCAACGGCGGCTAGGCAGAGTCGTCGTTTGATAGCGACAGCGGGTCTTTACCGCATCTTTGTGTACCTGCTTCACAACTCAAGAGCAAGACCACTAACCAAAATTTGATCTTATCCAAACTTGAAAAGAAACAGCTTACAAGCTATCTAGAAAATTAGCTTTTATGCAAGCTAGTCCAAAATCAGTGGTAACAAGGCTACTGAAATGGTATACAACAATTTTTCCCACTTACCAAGCTCCTGGATGAGAAGCTGACAGCAGTCCATCTTCATTACCTGCCGGTGATAAGCCTTCTTTCCGTGAAAACACATAGGATTTTGATAGTTCCATATGCACCGTTGTAGCATATTTCTCATTACTAATCCATAAACGCGCCAGAGATTAAAAGTGCTTTCTCAAATCAATTTGCATCATTTTAGAAATCTCATAAACACAAGATGTCACACATCAATCAAAAAATAGGTGACCAACTATTTCTTTCTCATTACTGAATATAAGCAGGCCAGGTCACTCATAGTTCTTCTAAGCAGTCTATTATTAGACAGTAACAATAGCAAAATGTACCAGGATTTGCAAGACTTACAAACGAACACAAGTTGCAAATGAATAGATTAAAAACTATGGCAGTTCTAGCAGATTATTGATACTGAAATATGAAAGACTAAACATTGGGCGCATAGTGGATATATAGAGAATGACATCAGCTCTACGTGTTGGCTAAAGCTTCATAGGTCCAATCAACTACCGATAGCTCCACGACCTCTATAATTAAAAGGGCAATTGGTTCGAACAAACATCAGTCCTGAATACTACTCCAGGAAGAACCAGATGGCCATCCTTCCACATACATAATCAATTCATTAATGAATCTACCGGATTTCACATACAACCAATTCAATAATGAATCCACTACATCCAATGCAAGTCATCTGCAAGATTAGGGGTGATCGTGTGTGTACCTTGCCGAACATTGAACTGGATACAACAACCTCGCTGGTGGACGTAACGGATGGGCAACAATAGGTTGCCGGCAGACGCCGTGAACGGGCAACATAACGAACACAGCGAGTGGGAAGGATGCGGCTGCAGACGAGAGAGCAAACTGGCGGTGCTCACTCCTGCAAGTTGCCACAAATCATGCTAAGAGAAGCAGTACCTACTTGCCGCTGCCGTCGCTTGCCTGCCGGATCTTTGTCATACCGCCTGGATGCCATCATGGGATAGCACGCGGAGGAGGCCGACGCACCATCTGCCACCCACCGTTGCCGCTCGGCCGCCGGATCCGCGTCATGATGCCCGGATGTCACCACGGAGCGGCATGTTGAGACCTGCGAGCCACTTGCCGCCGCTCAAGCTCGCGCCACATCTAGTGTTCGCCCGAACTCTGATCTGAGTGGAGAAAGAACGGAGAGAGGAATGATAGGGAGATAAGGTTCGGGAGAGGGAGCAACGACGGAGGCGTCGGTGGGGTCTTTTGCAAAAATGTCAAGGATTCAATGCTATATGGAGCACGGGTTTATTTTATAAATCATGAAGGGTCTTTCTGCAAAACATCCGTGGCCACGCGCCGGCGCGCAAAGAAGCCACCAATGCATGGATTTCTCTCGTGCGAGCAAAGGGCAGCGGGATAAGATTCCACGATCTTCAATTGTAACTGCTCACTCTTTAGCTAGTGCGGCTAAAGGAACATCTACTTCTCCAACACCTACTTTATTTTGTAGTAGTCTTCATCATTTGGCTCATGTCCAGTCAGGGAATCTTTGGGCAATGTAATTTGGGAAAGACATGACATTCTACCTGTGAGATAATGAAAATTCCTTATAAGAAAACACTCAAAACATAGCACACTTTCATAGAATCATAAATTTCTATGGGTACTCAGTGAAGGTAACTTATATAAAATTATTACACTTGATTGACCTACAACTGTGTAGCCTCTCATTTTTGAAATATTACGAGAACATTTGGATCTACACTAATTCAAATATACAATTTGTCAGATCTGAACATTTGTAGGCCGACGTGAGAAAACTTTTACTTCCAGATCCTTTTCATATTCTTTTGAGACCCATGACTAGCTATTGTAAAATTAAAATGAATTATAATTAAATTAAAAAAGACAAAAAAACAAAGTTTCCTCAATTCAACAGGCCCTCGCTTCATGGGCCACGTCCTGCCCGCGCAAAAATCAACCTGGTGCAAACCCGATGGGAGTAGGGGCCCGGTCCAACATGCAAAACCCAACCGCTCTTCGAAAAATTGTGCACCTTCGCAGCCAAGCAAGCAAACGACTCCGTTGATGTGCTCTCGTGTGTCGCCCAAACCCAACCTGATCTGTCTCTCTCGTGTGTCGCCCAAATCCACCACCCCCACGTCTCCCCCATCCCATCCCATCCCCGTGTAGATTTCAAATCCGCGTCAGGCCTGAGCAGAGCTCAGGTCTCGGTCTCCCCCTTCGCTGCCAGTTGCCGCAGCTCCCAATCCCTCGAGATCCGCCGCCGGGGAGACCGCTGACCATGGAGGCCATGGAGGAGCTGTCGGAGCTCGCCGAGTCGATGCGCCAGGCGGCGTCGCTCCTCGCCGACGACGACCCCTCCGACGACGCCGCGCCGCGCCGCCCCACCACCTTCCTCAACGCCGTCGCCCTCGGCAACGTCGTGAGTATCGGTCCCCCTGCCGCCCCCACCCCACGAGACCCCTCGCGATCTGCTCCTGCTGCTAGCGTGCTGCACTGCTGCTACTGCCCGTGTGATCCGATCTGATCTGTTCCGATCCGCTCGTCCGTGCAGGGCGCTGGCAAGTCGGCCGTGCTGAACAGCCTCATCGGCCACCCGGTCCTGGTGAGCTCCTATCTCCTAGCCGAGCAGCTTAGTTCCTTTTCCTCCCTCTTCCCTTGTGCTGTGTGTTTTTTTTACTGGATTTGGACGCTGTTGGTGTGCGGTGCAGCCGACGGGGGAGAACGGGGCGACGCGGGCGCCGATAGTGGTTGACCTTCAGAGGGAGCCGGGGCTCAGCAGCAAGGCCATCGTGCTGCAGATCGACAGCAAGTCGCAGCAGGTGTCCGCAAGTGAGTTGGATCTCGTGGCTGTGCTTCCTGCATCTATTGACGAGTTTTGGAAGCTTGGGGACTGAGCCTGATCTTGACACTGATATTTCCTGTTTCCTTCTGCCGCGTTGCAGGTGCCCTCCGGCATTCGCTGCAGGACAGACTCAGTAAGGGGGCGTCTGGTGGATCAGGGAGGGGCCGTGCTGATGAGATTTACCTCAAGCTGCGGACGAGTACAGGTTTGTTTGTGCTGCCAGTAGTATAACCATTTAAAGCAACTATGTAGCTGTTTTTCTTTCCGTTTCACTAGCATTGTACAGAACACTGTGTTGAGTGCATGCTCACACAGTCACACTTTTGGTGATGGTGTAAGGTGTTGAACTTGTAGTCATGGAACAATGATGAAATAACAGTTGGGCTGGGATATGTATGCTTGTGACACTGTATGATGTGTGTTTGCACATTGCACTGTGGAGCAGTATAATCATTTGCCAGTACATTTTTCTGTCTTAATGTTCTAACATTGGTGAACCCCAAACATAATTGCTGTACTAAATCTGATTTGTTAGTTTGCCTTTTTATTTTGTTGTGCTGCTCTGTGAAATCCTCACACTACTTTTCCTTTTTTTTTCTTCAGCTCCCTCATTAAAGCTGATTGATTTACCTGGGATAGACCAGCGAGCTGTTGATGATTCCATGGTAGGTATTTGAATTGTTTCTAAATAATCTATTTTTGCTGTACATAGATGCTTAGAGATTAGGTGGAGTTCTGGTTAACTGCTTGCACGGTAATATCCACAATGAACTTCCATCAGACCATTAAATCGTGAAAGACAAGCTATACATTTGATCTTGGGACCACTAGAACATAGCTTTCGTTTCTCTGTAGCTTGTACTCCCTCCGTTCCAAATTATAAGTTGCTTTGACTTTTTTGGTACATCCATTTTGCTATGCATCTAGTCTAGATAAATAATATGTCTAGGTACATAGCAAAATGAATGAACCAAAAAAGTCAAAGCGACTTATAATTTGGAACGGAGGGAGTATCATTTTATTTGATAGCTTTTGAATTATCCTTGCACATTTACTTATGGAGATCACTTCTATAGTTCTTTTAAGGCCATCAACTTCCTTACTCCTTAGCAGAGTGCTGATTGTTTCTTACTTTAGATCAATGAGTATGCTGGGCACAATGATGCAATACTGCTCGTTGTCATACCTGCAATGCAAGCTGCTGATGTCGCGTCGTCCCGAGCTCTGAGGTTGGCCAAGGATATCGATTCAGATGGTCTGTGTCTTATCTGAAAATATCCTTGGTAATTCATTATCATTTTATTGTAGTAACTGATAACTGATGTATTTTCATTCACTGTAACTGTAGGGACAAGAACTGTTGGTGTTATAAGCAAAGTTGATCAAGCAAATGGAGATGCAAAAACTATAGCTTGTGTTCAGGCCCTACTGTCGAACAAGGGCCCAAAAAACCTTCCTGACATCGAGTGGGTTGCTCTAATTGGACAATCTGTTGCGCTTGCGTCAGCACAATCAGTTGGGTCTGAAAACTCGCTAGAAACAGCTTGGCGAGCTGAAGCTGAAAGCCTGAAAAACATCTTAACTGGAGCTCCACAGAATAAGCTTGGTAGAACTGCTTTGGTTGACACAATTGCTAAGCAAATCCGTAAAAGAATGAAAGTGCGGGTTCCTAACCTATTGAGTGGGTAAGAATTATGTCTTGGTTCTTTAGTAACATTGTATCTGCTATCTAATACTTAGATATAAATGCTGTATATTGCGTGGTATGTTGCTAAAATTAAACCTGCTTGCTTGTTGTGCTGCAATTTTAGCCTTCAGGGTAAGTCTCAAATGGTGCAAGATGAACTGTCAAGGCTGGGAGAATCTATGGTACAAAGTCCCGAAGGAACCCGGGCAGTTGCTTTGGAGCTGTGCCGAGAATTTGAGGACAAGTTTCTTGCTCACATAACATCTGGTGAGGTTAGTAATGAGCTTACACTTCAAATTTGGTTATGCAGTTATACCTCCTAAAATGAATAGTTGATAATGATGTCAGTAACAAAGTGTACTGTTTTTAATAATGTAAAAGGGATCTGGTTGGAAAATTGTTGCAAGTTTTGAAGGAAAGTTTCCAGACAGAATTAAACAGCTACCGTTGGACCGACATTTCGATCTCAACAATGTCAAAAGGGTACGATCACTTTCGATTTTTACATTGAGTCCTGGTTGGCAGTTGGCACATAATTAAACAGATTTCTCTCCACACAATAGATTGTTTTGGAAGCCGATGGTTATCAACCATATTTGATATCTCCAGAGAAAGGGTTGAGATCCTTAATAAAAATAGTACTGGAAATGGCAAAGGAGCCATCACGACTATGTGTTGAAGAGGTACGTTCCAATCAATCAATAAGAAAATAGGCCATCAGAACTATGTGTTAGCTTCTACACATTTACTTCTGTTCTCCTCTACCCCTCAGGAGACAAGCAGTGAAGAAAATTAGTAGCTGTGTTTTGACAACTGTTGCAATCTATACCCACCCTAATGTTTTATTATGCTCTACAGCACTGTTAAGACCACTTTTCCAGGCCCAATGATAAAAACTACCCCCTCCGTTCCAAAAGGAATGCAATTCTAGTTCTGAATATGGACAATTCAGATTCAGACCCAGAATTGTATTCTTTTTGGGACGGAGAGAGTACCTTATAGTTAAAGTTTAGTTCTCATTGGTTGCATTTGAACGATGTGTATTTATTTTTTGTTTACCTGTTCTTGCTCTTGCCTACCTGATATAGTTTTTAAAATCGAGGTTGAATTTTGTGTACCATGACTAATATCCCTCAGTTGTTAGCTAGTAACTACTAATGCATGTGAATGTGATTTCTATCTAGCAGAAGTTTTGTAAGTCCAGTTAGGTTTTGTTCTATCGAGTGTTTTCTATGTGCTATTATATGTTATGCCCTCTTTGGTATTGTCTTTATCAGTCATGTCTTGTGTATATTGTCGTGAAGTTCTTTGTGAGACAAATAGTGAAGTAATACTATATATAGTTTTAGTGCCCATCTTGCCTCCTTCCATGGAAAACTAATTTGTCATTACATTAGGTTCATCGTGTATTGTTAGACATAGTCAATGCTTCCGCAAATGCCACACCAGGACTTGGAAGGTATCCTCCATTCAAGCGTGAGGTATCACTTTTTCTGTTTTACATGTATTTTTCCTCTTTCTTTTTGTTGATAGTGTGTTTTGGCCTTTTTGGGGTGTAAACTTTCTTTTGTCTGGTCAAGGTTGTTGCAATAGCATCAAATGCATTGGAGACCTTCAAAAATGATGCCAAAAAGATGGTCGTCGCGCTTGTTGATATGGAACGCGCCTTTGTTCCTCCCCAACATTTCATCCGCTTAGTGCAAAGAAGGTGAGTCATCAGGTTGCTGTAATTTGTCTCTAGTTACATTTCATTCGCATTGTTCTGTGCTTGTAACTTGACAAAAAGAAGTATTATATGCTTCCATTTGTCACCTCGTTTTCCACTTTAAGCCTGGCATTGCTGGACCATTAAGGGCGTGATTGGTTCGTTGACGAAGAGAGCCTAGCTCCTTCCTACCGGCAAGGCAGAGTTGGGACAGGCCTGGTGCATGCAAGCCCTTAATGTTTGGTTGACTATATGAGTACATACAGCAGCACAACAGTTGTTTGGTTGCCTGCTTATTTGCCTGCTGCTGCACTCACTCCCTCACAGCTGAGCCACTAGACGTGCGTGCTTGCGCCCGCACGAGCCAGGCCCGAGTGAATGGAATCCATCTGTGTTTCCTGGGAGCCATGCATCCAACCAATCATTGCACTCCTGCATGCCATGGGCCAGGTCAGGTCGGCTGCAGGCTACCAATCGAACTCTAAATTCAATTGGCTTTAGGCTGAGGTGTAGTACAAAACATATCTGCACTTTCAAACAGCTACTCTATTAGTTAACCACATCATACATAAACACTGACGGAAATAGTTGACCTAAGGTTGTGATTGTGACTCTTCTCCCTTTGTTGGAGTTTTCATGATTTATCAAGCATATGTGTTATCTATGTTGAAATGTACTGAAATGCAGTTCTGTTGTAAACTAAACTGTCCATTATTCAGCTCCAGCAACATCTGGTTTCATGATGAAATTATTAAACACTGACCCATGGCCTTCTATTTGTCTGGTATTGACAGAATGGAAAGGCAGCGTCGGGAGGATGAGTTAAGAAATCGATCTTCTAAGAAAACACAGGAAGCTGAACAGTCAACATCTAAGAGGGTATGATTTTGCATCTAGGCAGTGGTATTTTATCATAAATAATAAACTATAGGATCTTTTGGTTAGAGGTTTATAGTTCATACTGACTTTTTTGGTTTACAGTTACAGTATATATTAGCTCTGGTGGTTGATTAAACTGTTATTATAGGCCTCCAGTCCCCAAACAGATGCTGAGCAAGGTGGTGGCAGCTTAAAATCAATGAAAGACAAATCTGGCCAGCAAGATAAGGATGCAAAAGAGGGATCAAATTTGCAGGTTGCTGGTCCTGCTGGTGAAATTACTGCAGGTACAGTACTCCTAAAATCATACTGTGCCTAGATTAGGCGATGGAAATACATTCTCAAATGTTATGCACATATGCTTATGCAAACCAACATTCTGCTAAACGTAAAATAGATATCACATTTTTCTTTAATATTCATTGCCACAAATTAGCTGCATACTTGCACCATGTACTAACTTCAATCTTTTTGAGATGTTCCCCATTTAGTTTGTTAGATTAGCATGGGCAAGGTAACAAGAATTCTTAACTGCTTCAACCACTTTGCATGTGTTCATGGTAGCAGATACATTTTGATTGATTTGAGAAGTAAACCTATAAGCATATTCTTCTGTTCCATTGCAGGTTACCTCTTAAAGAAAAGTGCAAAAACTAATGGGTGGAGCAAAAGATGGTTCGTTCTTAATGAGAAGAGTGGAAAGGTTAATCAGTTCTCAGAATATTTCTTTTAAACTCTTGATTTGTTTGATATGTATGTGAAAGCCATTTGGTTTTCAAATGTTTAGTTACTGCTTATTGATTATTGTATTTCATGGTTCTTGTTTGATATGTGGGTGTGGTTTTATTCACTATCTGTTGTTTCTATGCCAGCTTGGGTACACAAAGAAACAAGAGGAGAGACATTTTCGTGGTGTCATCACTCTTGAGGTGTGCATAACCTTTGCCTTCATAATATGTGTTATTTATTCCATGTGACACCGAGATGATATAATGATCACATAACTTTTGCATTACCACTTAAAACAGTTTTTCTCTGTTCTCTGGACCCTAGTAGAAAGTTATACTGATCAGCCAAAACATGGCTTGATGTAAAGAACTGTGAGATGGACTGCTTTAGCAACTTGCTTATGTAGTAAGCTGTATTCATTTGCAGGAGTGCAACCTTGAGGAGGTAGAGGAGGAAGAACCTTCTAAAAGTTCAAAAGACTCAAAAAAGGCAAATGGATCAGAAAAAATACCGAGTCTTGTATTTAAGATTACTAACAAGGTCGCATACAAAACAGTCCTAAAAGGTTGATATACCCTTGAATCGTACGGCCTACAGAATTATATTTGCAAGGTTCTGTTTTTTTATAATTCTTTTCTTTAAATTTTGCAGCTCACAGTGCTGTTGTGTTAAAGGCTGAGAGCATGGCTGACAAGGCTGAGTGGGTAAATAAGATCAAAGCTGTTATTCAAAGCAAAGGGGGTTCTTTCAAGGGTCCAAGTACTGAGGGTGGTTCAATGAGGCAAAGCAATTCAGATGGCGCTTTAGTAAGTTCTAGATTAATACATAATTGAATTGCATTTCTATCTTTCGTTTGTAGTTTTGCTTTACTCAACTAAATCTTGATTTATTAGGGATCATGTAATTTCAGGTTCCCTTGTATGTTTTGTAAGTGCCAATATAAATACTGTTCCATTAAAATACACAAACTAATATCTGATCATACACTTTCCGAAAGGATACTATGGCACGGAGACCTGCTGATCCTGAGGAAGAACTTAGATGGATGTCTCAAGAAGTTCGTGGTTATGTTGAGGCTGTCTTGAATAGTCTGGCAGCAAATGTTCCGAAGGTTCATATTGTTCTGTCAATCAGTTTATATGGCCTTGTATTTGTGTCAAATTTTCATTATCTGTCTGTGCTTATTAGGCTATTGTGCTTTGCCAAGTGGAGAAAGCAAAGGAAGACATGCTTAACCAGCTATACAGCTCAATAAGGTTGATGTTCTGTACTTTAATACTCCCTCTGTTCTCAAACACTTGACATTCTGGACAAGATGCAGACAAACTTTTGAAACTGTCAGTTTATAAGATATTGTTTAGTTTGCAAACAGAAGAGCCATGTGTAGACTTTTGTTGAGAAGTAATTTCGTAATCCCATAAATATTAGCTTTATAAATAAATATGCTGTGATAGTGGTCAAAGTTGAATACCAAATGAAAATATAATGGTGGGTGTATGTGTTTTCTATTTCTTCATCTAGAGATTAGCACCTGGCGGATTGTTTATGCTAATATTGTTGCAATATGCCATTCAAGGAAGTAAAGCTGGCATATACTTGAACATACTAATACACTAACTCCTTGACCTAATAATCTGGATTGTAGTCTGACTCGACCTAATAATCTGGATTGTAGCCTGACTCCTTGACCTAATAATCGGGATTGTAGCCTGTATGATTGTTCTGAATTCCTCACTTTATCTGGATAACTTTTTGAAATTAAGGATGTGAAATTCACTAATACAGATGTATATTCTCTCCTTTTGTAATATTTCTAATCAATTTTGGTTGCCATATATTTAATATGGCTTATGCTATTTCTAGTACATTTTGAATAACTTTTGTATTTTCATTCATTTCTCTACCAGCGGGCAAAGCAACACTAAGATTGAAGAGCTTCTTCAAGAGGACCATAATGCTAAGCGCAGAAGGGAGAAGTACCAAAAACAATCATCTCTCCTGTCAAAACTTACTCGTCAGCTCAGTATCCATGACAACAGGGCATCTGTTTCCTCTTATTCTAATGACACCACTGAAGCTGGTAAGCTGCCATTTTCATTATCTGTTTAACAACATCAAGTGCAGTAGCCTAACTTTCCCCCCTTATGTATCCTGTAAAGGCGATTGGTCAATATGGTTTAGTGCCTAATGTAGATAATAAACTGTCCGTGGGTGGTACCTTTCATGTTCATTGAAGCTATTTTCTTAAGATTCCTGGCCAAACAAAACAAATTAGCTGGTGATTATTACTTGATAAAGCAGTGCTAGTAGTCCTGTGCTAACCATAGTTCTGATGTTTGCTAGGCTTGTAATTAACAAGTCTTCCTTGTAATTATATTAGCCAACATTAAGAAGTCAGCTTATATAAGCAATGGTCATGCAAGGAGCCAAGGAGGCTCATGTCCCAAAGCCTTATTTAGCTAATGAACCTTATGGTCAAGGCCGGTCTAGCTTATGTTTGCTATACCAAATACATCCTTTAGATGTTCCTGTCTATGGTGGTACCATTTAGTATTTGATACATTTTGCACACTGGTTGGATGCACTGCACACGGAAGGTATGATTAAATAGCAATTTAGACATTTTGTTTCACATTATGTGGAAGATTTCGTAACGATCCAAAAATCATTATTTGCAGAGAGCCCTCGAACACCGAGTCGTTCAGGTGAGGACTGGAGGTCTGCCTTTGATTCCGCATCAAATGGGCCTGTTGCTGCAAGCACAAAGAGTGAATCAAGGTCAAGAAGTGCTGATGGTCGCAGTCGGCGCTACGAGAATGGGGATGTGAGCTCAGGTGCCAACTCTGGCAGCCGGCGCACACCAAACCGGTTGCCACCAGCGCCGCCAAAATACTAATCGTGCTGATTGGTATTCATGAACATTATGTATTCTTGCCTGGCACACGCCCCTTGTTTGTCATATGGGTTATTGGAGGAGCGTATTCCAGATCGGCTGCTAGAGATTGTGGTGTAGTGGAGTCTGGGGGTGATTGCGTGAACATTGTGTTCGCAGGTCGCTGCGACTCAGATGAGTTGTTTATAGAAATATATAGGGTCTCTACTGTTTATTATCTCCGCATATTTATGCCCTGGTGCGGTGGTGCCGTCCCTGCCTTTGGGATTTTGTTGGGACGGTCCATCTTGCTTGTGCACTTTGTGGTCGTTCTAGGACGACGGCTGTCAGACTAAGATCTATGTTGTCCTCCGCATATTGTTCTTTGCCCCTGATTGATTCTTGTATGGTTTGAAGCTTCACGTTGTGGTAGCCATTCTTCGGGATTTCGAGTGGAAGAGACGGTTGCCTGCTCGTGTGTCACACTTTCAGTTACCATGGACGAAAGTAAGGCATTATCTTGATTGTTTGTTATATTTCAGTATTATTAGGCGATGCCAAAGTAGTAGTGTGGGCTGACTCAGTGGGCAGCAACGCAAAATGGAAATGGGTTCATTTATGGACACCCAATATGTTTCTGCATGAGTTTGAATAAATTCTTGCTCTTTATTTTTTGATAACTGGATAAATTCTTGCTATTGACATAGGAGTGGCCTTGTACTTCCTCCGTCTCAAAGTGTAGGTTGCTTTAGCTTAGCATGTTTAGGAGAGCTCCAACAGCTCTCAAATAGGAGAAAATTCCTTGGTTGCCATTGAAGCTTATAATAATTCCTTCATTGCCACTCAAAAAATATGTCATCCCCTCATTGCCATCCGTTTAAATTCTAGGTTCCCTTCGTTGCCATTCTGTCAATTCCGTAAGTAACGGTGTGAAGCAGGGCTGCACGCGTAATTCAGCATCTGCATCTTCCGCAGCGCGCTGGTCGTGGCCAGATGTTGCTCGGCATACATTGGATGGCAGAGCGCGTCTTCAGGAGCAGCTTGTAGAAGATGGGCGATGTGACCACGTCGTTGTGTGCTTATGTTTGCGGGCTCAATAATTTGCGATGTGCATGAGTTTATGTTTGTGGGCTCAATAATTTGCGGTGTGCATGAGTTTATTTCCTGTTTTTTTTTCTCGATATAATAGGAGTAGTGTGTTAGCGCCCGCCAGACAATTTCTATTTGTTATGGAGTATGGAGCGCTCGGTTAGTTCGTAACGTGCACGTATATGTGCATTGCAAGTTGGCAACTATAGGCATCATGTGATGCGCAGTTAATTAGATGAAGAATGGAACATTAGGAAGCTGACATTGGTGGCACTCAACTGGAGGAACTAATTTGTTCGAAGATATTTGCCTGTGCACAACATGTCGAAAATGAGCCGGGGGAGTTTTCATCCAGGTGGATCCTCTCCTGCCGTAGTTGTTTTCCAGGAAAAAAAGAGCCGGGTGAGAAATCAAAGGCTTACAGCTAATGGCATGCACAACTATAAAGCTAGGCAATGGCAAGAAAGTCAAGTTGTGGCAAGATAACCGGCTAAATGGGAGAGCTCCAAAAGATCGAAAAAACCATAAGGTTGCAGCAGCACGCCAGCACTACAAAGGGGAAGATGGAAGCGTGGCTTAAACCATACAGGAATCAGATACACATATGATTGCCAACAGTACGTTCATTCACAAAATTGATTTGGTAACGAGTGGAAAGCTGGTCTGGACAGCAAGAGCTGCAACTGAACCAAACCATGACAAAGATCAGCGACTGGTGGATTAAGCTGAACCCAGGAAGAGGTGGCACAGGTAACGCACATAGCCTGCGAGCAACAACCACCATCTACACAGCTTGGAATCTGTTGAAAGAAAGGTGCAAAAGAGTGTATGGCAATAGAGCGCGAACTACAGAGCAGCTCCTTGCGGCAATCAAAGACGACATTCAGGCAATACAGCAGGCATAGGAGGAGTGATCCGCGCCCAAAGAAGTGGTCTTTTTTTTTTTTGTCTTCACTCTCCCTTCTTTTCTTTTATTGTGTTACCTGTAATTTTTTTGTTCTCTTAACACTCTGCAGCTTGCTACTTCTCACTACTACTAAGGCCCCGTTCACTTCCCATGCAAACCCAAAATATTTTCTCTTCCACCTATCGCATCAAATATTTGGACGCATGCATGAAGTATTAAATATAGGTAAAAAAAATAACCAATTGCTAAGTTTGTCTGGTTTTTGCGAGACGAATCTTTTGAGCCTAGTTACTTCGTGGTTGAATAATATTTGTCAAATAAAAACGAAAGGTGCTACACCCTAAATGAAAAGGCAGAACACCTGCCAATGATGTTAAAAAAAAGGCGTATGGCCGGTTGTCGGTGTTACTTTTTCATGAACCGCGTGGCATTATTTTTCAGATATGGAGGGACATAGAAATCTGCATTTAAGTAGAAACAAAGGAAGGGTTCGTTGGTATAAAAAAAATGAAATGCTCATCATAAGCTATGGTCCAAGAACGGCCACTTTCAGTGCACATAACACGCCATTTCCCTGCAAACTTTGCAGCTGAAAGAGCTCTCCTTTGCATCGTCCGCGTGAAAAAGCCAACCGCACTTGAGGATATATATATTCATTCAGTACTCTGCAGAATATCAGAATTTCTTTAGTCCGGTACTCTTCTTGAGAATAATATTTGATTGTAGGTGCCTCGCTATGCTGAAATTGCTTGATGCCCTGCCCTTTACAAGATACTGTGATCATTGCGCGCATGAGCTGCAAATGATTTGGGAGGCAAGGTGATTTGAATTAACTATATAAGACATTCTTTTTTCGTATTTTTCTCTCTGATATTTACGGGGAGGGAATTTACATTTGCTTTGCCAAATCCCTCCTCCTATCTTTTTTTTTTCATCGTATACAAATAATATTTCCTGTGAAGAGCGCCTTCACTTCACTTCACATCTACTCCTCGGTAGAAGAAAAGAATGAACAAAAGAACAGGGGCAAAATTTTACAAGCCCCCCGTATGACTATCTATTTACACTTGTCTCCCCGGGCTGCGACGCTGACGATGCTTCGTGTTGCTGCGGTTGCGGCGGCGCCTCGTCCCGGGCCAGCCTGTTGAGCATGGCGAACATGCCGACCATGGGCGCCGTGTTGTACGTGCACGCCTCCGTCTGCATGTAGTTCTCCCTCTGGTCCCTGAACCGGTCCCGGCGGTCGGGCCCGCCGACGATGGCGCCGACGACGACGTTGGGGTTGCCACCCTTGCGGATGAACCAGTCGTCGAACCCCTGCGCGCAGCCGATGAACTCCTTGCTGTGCTTGTACGGCACGATGGAGGCGGCGCGGTGGTGCACCCGGGCGGGGAACCGGGCGCCGTACCCGACCAGGTAGCTCATCCCGCGCGGGTTGCTGCCCAGCACGTAGTCCACCTGCGCACGGGCCAGCGCGAACACCTCGCCGGCGCTCGCCGCCGCCGCGCCGCCCGCGCACGTCACGGCCCCAGCGGCGGAGGACGACGACGAGGAGAGGTAGCCCGAGTAGACGGACAGCAGGAACGCCGCGCTCGTCACGTACTGCATGTTGTTCCACTGCCGCACGTACAGCATCCCGCCGGGGCTGCGCTCCACGTTCCCGTCCGCCGCGTTCTTGCCCAGGCACGCGCACACGTAGTGCTCCGCCTTCGCCCTGTACTGCTCCAGCGTCTCCCTGTGCCGCGGCGAGTGCTCCCCGCTCAGCAGCAGCTGAAATAATGAACCACGACGACGACACGTAAGCACTTGTCCTTTCCTTTTTTATTTATAATACAGGTATAAAAACAAAAAAAAATATAGATACACGACGACATACGTACCCTGGCGGCGAGGATCTGGACGCCGGCGTACTTGACGTCCCAGCTGAACTCGGTGATGGCCCAGCCGGTGCCGCCGAAGTCGTCGGCGTTGTCGACGACGTAGTCGAGGTAGTGGGCGCGTCCGGTGGCGCGGTGGAGCCAGAGCGCGGCCCAGAGGAGCTCGTCGTGGTAGCCGCTGACGGAGGCGTAGTAGCTCTTCACCTCCGCGATGCTGCTGTCGTACTTGCCCCGGTACTTGTCGGCGAACTCGAACAGCTGCAAGTACAGCGCATGCATGCATCAGGTCAGTTTTGCCGAAGGTTCCATCATTATTCGATTGAGCTACTCCCTCCGTCCCATTGAAAGTATCGCCCGGAAAACGTGTTTGTGAGGGGGGTATGCTTTTTCAACGACACTTTCAATGGGACGGAGGGAGTACCTTATTAGCTTAGCTGGGTGATCAGTGCTACTCACTGTTCACACACCATGCCAGTACTAGCCATAACCAACCAACTAATATTCCAGTAGAGTTGCCTGGCCTAGCTAGCTGCTAGCTCTGCCTGGACGACTGTCCTGCCATGATCGATGGATCGATCGATGATCCATCATCATCATCATCACTGCATCGTTGTAATAATGTGACGACATGGCTTGCTGGCTTGCTGGCTCTGCCTAGCTTTGCAGGAGATCGATATCTATCGATTCGATCCCATCACAACGTGACCGAATGTGGTGGTTACGTTGAGCCGCTTAATGAGTAGTTTCTGCTCACCTAACCCTTGACAGTAACATGCTACGTTGTGATTATTCCTCTTGCTCACGAAATCAAACTCGATCCGTGGGACTGGGACCCCACATGGCAGCCTGTGTGGACCGACAGGACAGCAGGTTCTCACACACACGGTTCAAAGTTCAAACCCCCCTTGACCCCCGACGTCACGCACGGTGACAAGTTGCCACGTGCGCCGGACCGGCTGCTGCTACTACACAGAGCAAGCCAGTACGCGGCACGTGTGAACCAGGAGAAGAGAAGAAAATCGTGCGGCTCCGACCGGCCAGATTCCGCAGCACGACAAAAAAGCTCTGGTCAGTTCTGAGCCAATCGGGGGCGCTGACCGAGCGGTGCGGTAACTAATCCCATCATTAGCAGTGATGGCAGCGGTGATTAATTACTGTCATCATCATCATCAGTATAATTAAGTAAAGTAACTCATCCACGGCACATGTATGTATAATGTATGTACCTGCAGCGCGTGGTGGAGGAGGAGGCTGGCGTAGTGCGGGTTGTGCTCCCGGAACACCATGGACGCGGCGGCCATGGCGGCCGCGGTCTCTCCGGCGACGTCGGACCCTGGCCGGTCGCGGTCCACCTTGTACGCCTGCCGCGACGTCGTCATGTCCTCGGGCCGCTGCCAGCAGTAGTGGTCCGTGTCGCCATCGCCGACCTGGCATCAGGCACCACGGTTAATCAATATGCCATCCATCGATCATGCATGAGCAGATGAGCTAGCTAGCTCGACATCACGTACTGTACTATACATTGTCAGAGTCAGAGCCGCCACCGAAATCCATCGGGGAAAAAAAATAAAGGAACCGAAATAATTTATCTATAAACGAACAGCTCGCAGCAGCTAATCCCCATGTGAAAGCGCAATGATGGAGCGTGTGAGATTTGCGCGTTCCGAACCGCAGCTTGTCCGCTAGCAGCAGCGCCACCTAACAAATGTTCCCCTTTTCGTCTTTCGAATTCGAATATTTTTTCCCTGCAACCACGACTGGTGTGTGGATGCATGTTTGTTGGTCGCTCTCACTACGACCTGGCTTAGTTTATCTTGCTTGTTTATTACTAGTCCACGATGATGCGATTAGGTGGTTGTTAATTTGTTACTGTCAATGGCATGCAAGGAGAGTAATAATTCAATTCAATTGTTCGTACCTCTGCCCAGAGCTCGTCGGGCCTGGTGTGCGCCTTGATGAAGTAGTCGGTGCCCCACTTGATGGACTCGAGCGCGTGGGCGAGCTCGCCGGCGTCGGCGACGTCGGCGCCGTACTCGAGCAGGGTCCAGGAGAGCATGGTGACGGTGAAGGCCATGGGCAGGCCGAACTTGACGTGGTCACCGGCGTCGTAGTACCCGCCCACCAAGTCCACCTGAAAAGAAAGGCGATCGATCAATCCACCGAGATCCAATCCAACAAAGCACCGTCAGTCGGTGACGTTGGTGCGTCGTCGCCGGCCGACGCGCGCACGAAGCAATCAACACAGCAGCAGTAGCAACGCACCCCTTGCTCGAGGCCGTCGGTGAGGCCGGAGTGGTCGCGCCAGGCGACGCGCTGGCCGTGTGGCAGCCGCCCCGACCGCTGCGCCTCGAAGTAGAGCAGGCTCTTCCGCAGCGCGTCCTCGTAGTCGTGCCGCGCCGACGACGCCGATGGCTCGGCGCCTGCCGACGGCGGCAGCAACGCCGAGGCGAGGATAGCCGCGACGGCGAGGACCTCCCCGAGCCGGCCCGGCCGGAGCCACAGCCCGGCGGCCGTGCCGCTCCTCGTGATCCTCCTCATCGTCGCCGCCTCGACGAACGGAAACGACGACGACACCGCTGCTGCTGACGCTGTGTACCGTACCGTACCGGCCGGTCAGCCTCCGGCGGCTTGGACGGCTGGACGACGTACGGATAGAGCGAGACCACGACGACGTCGAGCTCGCTGGCCCGATCGTCGGGGACGCGTCGTAGGTAGCAGAGGATGGATCGACCGATCGGCCGCTAGCTAGCTCGGTGGAGGTTGGTGGTACGTTGGCGTACGTAGCAGGTGGCGGCAGCACGCAGGAGGAACAACAGCACCCGTCGGTTGTTCGGCGGTGGGAATCGATCGGGGGCGGGAGCAGGAGGGGGGGAGTGGGAGAGTGTGGTGGGCTGTCCAGTCTGCGGGGGGACGTCGCGCAGCCCTTATATGTAAGCGAGGCCGAGGCGAGCAGCGATGGAGAGGCTAGGTGACTTGGCGGATGGGGTCCATCCATCCATGGCCGCGACCCGCGTGGGCGGGGATAGAAAATGGCAGGGGCATCGGCATGGGATGCGAGTAATTCGTGCGTGGGGTTGTGAAGGAAGCTGGGAGGAAGCGATGAAGGTTGGGACTTGGGAATGGCCGGCCGGAGGAGGGACGGAATGGGCCCGATTGATTGATCGAATAAACTGAAGCTGCTGCTATATATTCCCGGGGAAATTTTAAGGATCGCCCGCCGGCTGGAGTTGGGGGGAGGAGGCCCAGCATCCGAACTGGGGAGGGACAGCTGGCAGGTCCACGTACACGTACGGAATGTCTGACAGTCTGAGAACGCTGCAGTTCACGAGGGGGAAGAAGACTCTGCTTATCGGGCGGACGCCTCCGTTCCGGGTGATTGCCCTGTCCAGGCCCATATGCCCCCGGTCCCGGTATGTAGCTGCTACGATGAATTTGGTGACATACGTAACTTGTTCACCTAAAATCCACGTGAATGGCCAGCCACCTGCTCTGCCAGCGTGGAGAATTGTGATAGTAGATAGACGGGGATAGTGCTAACACTATTATTGGTGATCGCCGTTTTCCAGTGTTTGTCCTGTTCGTATACCTATTAATTAGGTGGAGTAATATTTGAGATCTTTTTTACTGACAACGATTTTGTGCTTCATGAATGCTCCCAGTAATGATAGCAGATAGTATGATTTTTTCAACTTTCCTAGTCAAAAACCCTCTAATCTGAGAGACCGGGACAGGTGGTTCACCTTTCTCCTTTCTAATGCCAGAGTCCGAAGCCGCTCTTTTTCTCGCATGCAGCGGTGACACCCAGCTCAATACCCCCCAGCCCCACCTTGAAGAACTCTCTCTGGCAGCCAACGCACATTGGCAGCCCCATTCTTCCTAGCATGTGCCACGTTCAAATATTACTGCACACACATCAATCCACAATGCAAGCGTCCGAGTGGAGGGTGCTTGACCATGCATGGTAGAAATCCGAGAATCATTTCCATGCTTCTTAGTATGTCTGCTCACGAAAATAATAATCAGACTTGGCTCCATCGTGCATAGCTCATTAGCTACACTGACTGCTACAGGGATTCGACATGCATCCGTGGCAAAGCCCTGCTGCAAACAGGCGGCAGGCGAGCGAGCTAGCCGCGACACGCGGAGATATTTTGTTTAACAAACTAATCATCAAGCCGCCGGGGGGTCCGTCGGCACAGTAGGTGACCCCGATCGCTCGCTCGGTCTCGTTGCACAATCTCCTCATCTTTTGCTCCTCCGGCCGGTGCGCGAATCCCTCCGCTCCAATGGTTGTTCGCTCGCGCTGGCCAACCAACCCAATAACCAATGGCAATGCTCGCGCCATCGTACTCGTACCGCAGAGGCCTTTCCCTTTCCGAAGCTTCGCTTTGCCTCCTCTGACTCCTCATCTTTGTAGGCTCAATCGCTGCCTGCGCTATCTAATCTTATGGTAATGGCAGCGCCGCGGAACACGTACTACACTAGCCCTCGTACGTACGAGCATGCTATGCTAAATTCAAATCACACGCACATTTGCGGTTTCGGGCACCCAACACGCGGTATATACGCGCTTTCAGCGGCCGCGCTATCCCTATTCTATGTCTCGTCCGGCGGTCATGATTATTGTCAAGCGGTTTTGTCTACAAACACATAAATATATATGTACTTGTGTTCCTCTTGTAAGCATACCTTACCCAGCTCAAGTTGGTGTGGTTTATTTGTGTGCGACACGCACATTCTGCAAAAAAATATATATGTACTTAATTTTATAGAATATACATATATAGAGTACCTAATCCGTAAAAAATTAGTCTATTTATAAGTTCGTGGACAAATCCGCTTACATCCCTAATTATTCTTCAAGCTTTTGAAGTGATGGTAGCAAACATTCCCGTGCCCATGTATCGTAAAGGAACATACCACTTGTTATGTAGTTGCCTGGACAGTTTGTTATACGTACCCGTGTAGCAAATATCTGTAAAAGAATGTACTAGCAAACATTCCTAATTATACTTTTTCTAACTCGTATGTATGGGAATAGGTCGTGAGCCCAAGTCCTAAATGAGAGGTGCAAGAACATTGTACCAAGTAAAAATGGCATACGAAAGAATCCTTTCACTCGTTAATATTAGGTCTATGTGATTGTTAAGATAGAACTTTTTTAGATAATGAGTATTAATATAGATATATGTATATAAATATAGATTCTTTTCTTCGCCTTATTAGTATTGTTTTCATGGTGTCCTGGTCGTTGGTGGCCTCGTCTCCTCGTGGGTTCAATTTGCTCGTGTTGTTGCTTACACGCTCGTTTCCTGTTGTTATTTAGGGCATGTTTGGACCTAATGCTCTAAACTTTAGAGCTCTAAAACATTAGAGCAATTTAGTTTACTTTTGAGGTCTAAAGATCTAATGTGAGGTGGGCTAAAGTTTAAAGCTAATTTTAGATCACTTGTTTAGAGCTTTAGCTCTTAAATTAAGAGTAGAAGATCCAAACAAGCCCTTGTTACGAGGACAGACGGCTGCGTCAAGCAAGCGAGAGCTACTACGAGCGATGACGTTCACGAGAAGAATTCAAAGTAAACGTGTTCGCTTGGATTGTTTTCTCCATAGTAGATCTACGTGATGGTCCTTTTTTTTTTGTCTGGGCTTGGGCGATTAGTTCACGCTCATTACTATTTTTGTTAGTTAATCCAAACTTGATATATATATACGTCCGTAAGTAGCCACTGCCGTCTACTGTCTACGTCTCTACGACCTTGAAACCTGAACCAAAAATCGTAAATGCAACAAGAGGTCAAAAATAAAGGAGAGGAGAGGAGAGAGACATCGATCTAAACTACTACACTGATATAATTCGCGCATGCTGGAACTTCTGAACTAATCTTGCAAATTACGACATGCATATGCGCGGCCAAACAATTTTTTTTAAAAAAAGTCAATGGAGGCGGCACGTGGCGGCGAGTGACGTGACCTCCGTGAAGGAACAAACGACCTACCAAGGCAAAAACCCATCGATCTTAGTTTCAAAAAAAAAACCCATCGATCTTCTGGATCACACTCACTCACAGTGGTGACTGCTGCTCGCTGCGCGATTGACATGTCATTTCTCGGCAGGAAACAAAAATCACAGGATCTTTTAATTGCACACACGTCCTTCGGCTCTGCGGTGCCGGAGTGTCGGAGCCCCGACTGACGGCGCCACCGCAACCACCTGTTGCCCGGCCGACGCGCGCGTGGGTGCGCGATGCCGAGGCACCAGCTAGGTAGCAGGCGAATTTCCCTTTCAATTCACCGAGCAGTGCATGGTCGCGGACTCGCGGTTGTTTTCGATCGCTTCGTTTTCCTGGCATCAATTGGACAATTACGACTTGACAAAGTGCGTCGTCGGGTTCGCTTTCCGGTTCGTTAGGGGCTCGTGAGTCGTGACACGCGGCACACGACACACGACCGCAGCGTCTCTCATTTCATCTCGTAGACGGGGTTTGGTGAGATGAAAGTGAGATCTACAGTGTGCTCCTTGTCCTTGAGCCGACGAGCTGATTGTCTTGGTACCACAAGTCAGGGTTTAGGCATGATATTTTGTTGTATTCTCAGGCCGGGGTGGCGCGTGGTCTATTTCAAAGTCCAAACATGTACAGGAAAAATAGTTTCTGAACTTTCTTTTTACTCTTTCTAACTCCAAATAACGTGACAAAATATATAACTAAATGCTTCAAAGTCCATTATAATCAATTTTTTTTATAGTGAAACATATTTTATTAGCATTATACACTTTCAGGTATATATAAACTGCTTGTAGAAAAAAGTTATCATAATTGTTGTATTTTTTTTGGCTAGTGACACAATTGAAACGAAGGTCGTTGGTACCATTTTAAGTGAGAAGCTTATATATTACGAAAATATTTTCCATGATAAATATAGTAACTTTTTATTTATTGATGGGTTAAATTCTAAAAGTTTAACCAACTCAACTCTAAAACGACCTACATTTTTTTGAATCTAAAACGACCTACATTAATAACCGGAGGGGGTACTTGTCAGTGTCTAGAAAATGGGGTCTAGACAGAGCGATGAGTGAATTTATATCTGCGCGTTTAGGCCCGGATGATGTGCAAAGCGGACACAAGGGTTTATACTGGTTCAGGCAAACACGACCTTACGTCCAGTGGATTCTACTGCTGCTCGTGTTGTCTTGCACCGGAGTGCTCGTAGAAGGGGTTACAAGCTGTAACACCCTCGGTGTTACCGCGTGTAACTTTGCACTAAAACATGTCATGAGCATTTTATTTATGTATTTTAGCTTGTGCCATGTTCGTGGAATCATTTTAGTAAATCGAATTAGCTAATGAAGATATTTTGGAAGTTGCCGCATTAACCGTGTTGTAGCGATTAAGGTTAAAAAAACGAATTTTATTTAACAAAACTGTTATAGAACATGTATATAACGCTTTAACAAGTTTTGAAGTAATGTTTTCGAGGAGTGTTATGCAACCCTTGCGGTGGTGAAGTAAATTCGCTAGCTAAGTTTCTCTAATAACCCGAAACGCGAACTCGCAACGTAAATCAACCCTGGACTTAGTGTCTCTCAAGTCGTGTGACAGCTTGGCAAGGCTGTGTTGGCGAGTCCGTTCCGTGAGATCTAGTTCCATGGTGGTAGTATGTTTTGGCTCAGAACGTTAGCCTAGTGTACCCTCTTGGTGTTGGTGAAGATCGTTCGGTCTCTTGATCACTCGTTTTGGCGTGGCAAGTACTTTAAGATTCATGCGTGTGCTATGTCGCGGCTGGTTGGCCAGCCGAGCGCGGTCACTGCGTGGTCGCTGTGCGCGTCACGCTGCGCGGCGCCGCGGGCACTCACGCTGCCGCGGTTGGTAGCCGGCCGAGGCCGTCGCGCCTTGGTGCTGTGGCCGTTGACGTCGTGCGAGGGTTGCTTGTCCCGCCCGCTGTTTTGCCCCTTCCCTCTCTCTCTGCGCGCGCGGTGGTGTGGGCCGTCCGGGGTCAGCGCCCGTCGCGTCCGCGCCAACGCAGCGGCGCCACTGGCCGGTCGGTGGCTGCGCAAGCACGCCACGCTGCTTCCCCGTCTGCTCGCGCGCACTGCCATGACCCCACTTTGGCCGGGATGGGACCGGAGCGCTGGCGCGTTTTGCCCCCCCTCTATTCCCCCCCTGTCCGCCTGGCCGTCGGGGCCGTTGCTGGCAAACTGGTGGGGAGAGGCCACCGTTGCCTAATCAATCCCGCCCTTGAGTTCGCCCCCGTGTGACCTCACCCGGCGACCGTCGCTCGCTTCCAATTTGGCCCCACCGCGCTCCTATCGGAATTTTTCCGCTCCGGCGTGCCTTTAAGGCCGCGCACGACCGTGACCACCGTGGTGGTCTGAGTCGTTGATCCCTCATCAATTGAGCTTACCTGCAGCCTTGCTATGCCCTCGGCCTCACCCTGCACCCGCTCCCAAGCCCTGGTTTCCCCTGGGTTTCGCTGACGAGCTCGCGCCACCGCGGAGCGCCGCCCGAACCCCCGGGCGCACGTGGCCGGCTCGGCCCCGGTAACCTTCAACCTCTCTGTCGCTGCGGTTTGGTCCGTAGTGAGTTGTCGAAGCTCACCCACCCCCTCGGCTGCTCTCGCAGAGCTTCTGTCCCTCGGAACGCCGGCGCCACCCTTGCCGATCGGCCGTCATCGCGGGGAAGCCGCGCCACCTCGTCTTCGGCCGCCGAATCGCTGCCCCGTGCCTCGCGTCTGCACCTAGGTGAGCGTCTCCCCCTTGGGTACGCGGTTGAGTCTTCCCTGTGGCCGGCGAGACCGACCGGTGCCGGTTGCGCCACGCCGGTGTGCGGGGGGGAGCGTCAGGGACCTCCCCTTTGGGAAGAAGGGTTTTTCTGGGGGCTGGTTTGAATAAAGGTAGTCTGTGGGAATAGTCGCGAGAGGCATTGCGGGATATCTGGTTTGCTGGAGGGCGTTTCTACAAAACATCCGGGGACGCGCGGGCTCCCCCGACCGTGGGCCGTGCCGCGTGGGCCGCGTGCGTGGGCGCGTGCTGCCGCGTGGGCCGCGCAGTGGGCCACGCCCAGGAAAACGGTTTTCTTGATTTAGCGATTTTAGAAATACTTTGTAATTTAGTTTTTGAAGCAAACTTTGAGAAATTTTAGTGACCTGTGTAGATGTCCAAAAATCATGAAACCACTTTTGTTGACCTTCTAAATTCATGATCTATCAGATAGTAATTTTCTTTTGTGCAGTGCTGTAGTGTTGCTCGGTCGTTTAAATTAATGCATAAAGCGACGTTTATTACTGCAACCAATTTTGTAGGAATTTTCGTGGCAAATCTAGGATAGCCCTAGCTCTAAAAATTTTTACAGTAGATGCTTAATATTGTTAGATGTTTACTGTAATTTTTATGGCCATCAAATAGCTTGTTGTTAGGGTAGCTAATTTTCCCTAGTAGTGCCGGTAGTAAATGGGTAATCGGAAAGTGGTGCGCTTGTTAGTTGCTGGAGTCGTTTTGCATCAAGTCAACCTTGTTAGTAGAAAGAATGATAGCTTAGCATATTAGCTATTAGAGTTACTGTTGTCACCTTTTAAGTGTGGTACTATCATTGCATGCATGTAGATCACGAGGGAGTCGAGTACGTGGCCGCGGAGGAGCCGGACTACGAGGAGGTCATCGAGGAATACGAGGAGGAAATCTTTGTACCTGAGGAGTTCTAGGAGCTGCCCGCTACTGACACCTCTGACTGTGCGCCTGCCCAAGGCAAGCCCCGGTGCATAACCCTTATTTTACAAATCTGATATATATATTTAAATGTTGTGCATTTAAGTTACAGGAATTTCTATGATACCCACATGCATATATATATACCCATGAGTCTTACTAGTACAGGATCGCATAGTGGCTTCGCTTAGGATCATCGGTAGAGTGAGTAACCTGTCGTTACTCACAATAGGGGGTTACTCTAATGGTTATTACACTTTGGGTAAAATGGTGGAAAGGAAATGGCGACCGGGCAGGGATGTGGTAGGGTTATTGGTGGGTGTAGCAGGTTGTGTCCCGCGGCCACGGGGCATAATTTGGTTGCACTGTTTCCCTGTCCGTGTCAATTAAGGACCGTTCGTTGCATGGACCCTGGTCAAGTCACAGATCTCCTTATCCCGAGCACATACTAGCGGATGGGGGCTAGGAAGACTTGTTACTCTCTTGTCATGGGCTCCAGCTCTTTCCGGACCGACTGATTGGAGGCGGGGATAGGTGGAGGTCTTAGCACCGTACTGAGGCCGGGCCTCGAGTACGGGAGCTAGGAGTCCAAGTTTGGACGGGGACCTGGAAACCTGTGACAGGAGGGGAACGGGTTGGTCTTACTTGTGCCTGGGGTACAAGCGAGGCGTGTGTTTTTCGGGGTACCCAGCTGGGCATATTGATTCACGAATCGCCGTTTCTGCGTGACGGTACGACTTGACTACGCTCTGGCATCGTAGTAAGATTTGGAAATTTAAAGAGGGAGAAATGATCCTGTTTTGCTCAACTCTTGCTTGATTATAGCATAGGTGCTTGCATAGACTATTGGTCAATGAATAAAATACGGCTTCTAAAAGTTAAGAAATTAAGGACACACTTTTAGTGCCGTTTTCCGCATGCAAGAAACCCACAAGCCATAAAGCCTATCATGATCCTTGAGAGTCGGGAGATATAACTCCCAGTCGGGTAAGTCTTGCGAGTACATTGTGTACTCAGGGTTTATTTCTACCCCTGTTGCAGGTGCACTTTGAGCAGGTTTGTCTTGTGTGGAGGATTCTTCTGATGGGCACAGTCGGATTCTCATCATGTCCGCTAGATGTTATTTTATTTCCGCTGTTAATTATTGCACTCTGAACCTCTGATATTGTAATAACTATTTCTGAGACTCTGTATTATGTGAAATGGACTAAGTATTGTAAGTTTGTACTCATTATTGGATCCCGGGTGTAAAATGTGGAGTGTTCGAGTTCTCCCGTCGGGTGTGCTCGACGGAATCATCTGGTTTAGCTCACTTTCAGGTCACTTAGTGCCTAGTGGAAGGCAAGCGCCCTGAAAGCGTGCTAAATTGGGCGATTCCGCCACAGGTGGTACCAGAGCCAATAATGAGCTTACAAGCTTAATCACCTGTTTCAAAAGGCTTAAAACCTTGACTAACAAAAAGGTTTATGAAAATTAGGATGCGGTATAGTCGACGTAATTAAGTATTAAGCCCTAGCAATATGGTTTACTAGGATAGTGGCACTGTTTTTCCTAACCATCTTCTGCAGGTACACTAACTTACGTTGCGTAAGGAAACGCTAGTTTCGGAAGTGAGTGTACGATGTGCCAAAGTCTAGCGAAAGGCCGCTATATTTCCGGCTTGAGTGAGCGTGTTGGGCGATGCATGCATCACCAAGATAAAAACCTGGTTAATCTAAAAACCCCTTCACGATAATCGTAGATAGTAACAGGGTAGAATAGGAATTAAAATGAATTGCTTCAATTCTTTTGAAGGCCATATCATCATCTCAGTCTCGTTCTCTAAATCTGGAGAAGTGCCCTAATAGTTGGTTCTTATCTGTTACAGATGAACCTGAGGTCCGGTCGCGGGGCAGCTGGGTCTGTTCACGGGAGTACCAGCGCTGGAGCGGGCCGTGACCCGGAGGGCCGCGACCCGGAGAATGGTCGTGAGAATGTCGGGGAGAGTCACGACGCCCCACGCTTGGCTCATCTTCCACCGCCACCGCCGCCTCTGATGACTCAAGCGGAGATGATGGCGGAGTTGTTAGCTTCTCGCCGTGAGACGGCCCGTGCCCTGGAGCTGATGGCACAGGCTGTCGGTGGCCTCGCTCGTGGGGGCCCCGGTGGCGACGGCGGGAACGGGGGCGGTGCCCGCGGTCTTGAGAGGCCCTGTTCGTATGAGGACTTCTTGAAGAGTAACCCGCCCACGTTCGCACCGACTGCAGAGCCTCTGGACGCGGAGCACTGGCTTCGTGTGCTAGAGCAAAAGTTTCTGCTGCTCACAGTGACCGATGAGCAGAAGGTGCGCTTCGCTGCACAGCAGCTGTTGGGGTCTGCCAGCGCTTGGTGGGATACCTTCAACGCCATGCAGCAGGTGGATCACCGGGTGACTTGGCAGGAGTTCACTACCGCTTTCCGAGAGTACTTTATTCCTGTGGGTGTTCTGAACAGGAAGCTCTCGGAGTTCTTGGACCTAAAGCAAGGAGGCTTGTCCGTGATGGATTATGCCAACAAGTTCAACCACTTGGCACAGTATGCTGGCACTCACGTTGACACAGATGAGAAGAAGAGGGACCGCTTTTACCGTGGCCTCTCTTGTATTCTGCAGAAGGAGCTGTACACCGGGAACTACCAGACTTTTGGCACCCTGATGAATGCAGCCATTGCTATGGAGGGTCTGCAGCATGACACTCAGGCCGAGTGGAAGCGCAAGCGGGGAATTTCTAGGTCTTCTGGCCACCAGCAGGCGCAGAAGATGCAGGTTGTTAAGAGGATGTCCTACCATTCCCCTGGTGGACAGCTGTCTCGATAGCCTCAGCAGACTCGTCAGGCTCCGATGATTCAGTACCGTGCACCTTCCCAGCAGGTGCAACAACCACAGGGACAGTAGTTTCCACCTCGTCAGGGACAGATGGTCAAGTCTACTGGCTGTTTCAAGTGTGGCAAGGAGGGCCACTTTGCTCGGGAGTGTCCCGAGAACCGGCCTGTTTAGTCTGCCTAGCCGTCTGCCAACTCTCGTCTGATCAAGAGGACGGTCATCAAGAAGAAAGTCCCAGTGAGCCGTTCGGGACAGGTGAACTATACGGAGGCTGAGGAAATATTACAGGATCAACCTCTGATGGCTGGTATGTTCACCATCAACTCTCACCCAGCACTTGTGTTATTTGATTCTGGAGCATCGCATTCATTTATGAGCATGGGGTATGCGGAAAGGCATAATCTACCTATTATGGCCATCCCTAAGGCCTATAGAATCAGCACTCCGGGTGCGAACATGTTTATCAACACCCGGACAGATACTGTCAGCTTAGTGCTAGCCACCCACAGTTATCGTCTTCAGTTCATGTTGCTACCTGGGCATGGCATTGATGCAATACTGGGTATGAACTGGCTGAAGGTTTACAGGGTGGTGTTGGACCTTAAGCGGAGGGTCGTTGAGTTGCGACTTCCTGGGTCTGAGGATAGGATGTCTCTTCTCATTCCTTCGGAACTCACTTCGCCAGTTGCTGCAAATGTGGAAGTCTCTTCTGATCTCACCTCTATTCCAGTGGTCTGTGAGTTCCCAGATGTTTTTCCTGATAATTTGCCGGGGTTACCACCGGATAGAGATGTGGAGTTCACCATTGAGTTAGAGCCTGGCACTGCTCCTATTTCCCGACGTCCCTACCGTATGGCACCGAAGGAGTTAGCTGAAATGAAGAAGCAGTTAGAAGAGTTGCGGAATAAAGGGTTCATCCGTCCCAGTTCTTCACCTTGGGGTTGTCCTGCTATTTTTGTGAAGAAGAAGGATGGTACTCTTCGCATGTGTGTGGATTACCGCCCCCTCAATGCGGTGACCATTAAGAACAAGTACCCTTTGCCTCGTATTGATGCTTTGTTTGATCAGTTGGCTGGGACAAAGGTGTTCTCAAAAATAGATCTTTGGTTGGGATATCATCAGATAAAGATCCAGCCACAAGATATACCAAAGACAGCTTTTTCTATTAGGTATGGGTTGTATGAGTACCTAGTCATGTCCTTCGGTCTCATAAATGCTCCTGCATTTTTCATGTATCTCATGAATTCAGTCTTCATGCCGGAGTTGGATAAGTTTGTAGTGGTCTTCATTGATGACATTTTGATTTATTCCAAGAATGAAGAAGAGCATGCATGGCCTCTCCGCACCGTCCTGACCCAGTTGCGAGAGCACAAGCTGTACGCTAAGTTCAGCAAGTGTGAGTTTTGGTTGGATCGAGTTCAGTTCTTGGGACATGTTCTGACCCCTGAGGGTGTGTCTGTAGATCCTAGCAAGGTTCAGGATGTGTTGAATTGGAAGTCTCCTACCTTCGTGCATCAGATCCGACAGTTTCTGGGTCTTGCCGGATACTATCGGCGTTTCATTCCGAATTTCTCTAAAATAGCCCAACCCATGACCAAGCTACTTCAGAAGGATGCCAAGTTTACATGGAGTTCGGCTTGTGAAGAAGCTTTTCAGGCCTTGAAGAAGTTTCTTACCTCAGCTCCTGTTCTGGCTCAACCGGATATTGAGAAGCCTTTTGATGTTTATTGTGATGCCTCCAGGACTGGGCTTGGGTGCGTGCTTATGCAAGAGGGGCGTGTGATAGCATATGCTTCGCGCCAACTGAAAAAGCACGAAGTGAATTACCCAACCCATGATTTAGAGCTAGCTGCAGTAGTGCACGCTCTAAAAATTTGGAGACACTACTTGTTGGGGAATAAAGTGCATATTTTTACGGACCATAAGAGCCTTAGATATATTTTTACTCAACCTGAGTTGAATCTGAGGCAAAGAAGATGGCTTGAGTTAATTAAAGATTACAACTTGGAGGTCCATTATCATCCGGGAAAAGCTAATGTGGTGGCTGATGCTTTGAGCCGCAAGTCACATGTGCCTGAGGAAGAGTCTGTGCCTCTCTCTCACTCTGCAGTGTTAGCACAGATTGCTTTAGTCTCTGAGTTACTTGAGCAAATCATTGCGGAGCAAAGGTATGATGACTTGGAGATTCCCCACATCAAGAAATTGATGTCTGAAGGGCGTGGTCCGCACTTTAGCGTTGACGAGCAAGGTGTGGTGAAGTACAAGAACCGGTTAGTGGTTCCTGGTAATGAGGAGCTTAGAAGGAAGATTCTGGAGGAAGCCCACCAATCCAAGTTATCTATTCACCCGGGGAGTAACAAAATGTACCATGATCTGCGTCAGCTGTATTGGTGGTCATACATGAAGCAGGATATCACCAAGTATATTGCTGAGTGTGATATTTGTGGAAGAGTTAAGGTAGACCATCTGCGGAGGCCGGGTTTTCTACAGCCTTTGCCTATTCCGATCTAGAAGTGGGAGGATATTTCTATGGATTTTATTACCGGATTACCTCGCACCGCCAAGGGCCACGATTCAATTTGGGTCATTGTGGATCGCCTCACTAAGACTGCTCATTTTCTTCCAGTGGGTACGAGGTATACAGCCTCGCATTATGCCAAGCTGTATTTTGATCGCATTGTGACCCTCCATGGAGTTCCGCTTACTATTGTTTCTGACCGTGGAGCAGTTTTCATGTCGCGTTTTTTGATACAACTCCAAGAATGCCTTGGTACTCGCCTTCTCAGAAGTTCAGCCTATCATCCCCAGACCGATGGTCAGACAGAGAGGGTGAATCAAGTGCTTGAAGATATGTTAAGAGCTTGTGTCATCTCTTTTCCTGAAAAGTGGGACGAGTGTTTGAAGTTGGCCGAGTTTTCTTATAATAACAGCTATCAAGAGAGCATCCAGATGGCACCTTTTGAGGCTTTATATGGCAAGAAATGCAGGACCCCACTCAACTGGGTTGAGGTGGGAGACCGTGGTTATTTCGGGCCTGACTTTGTGCTTGAAGCAAGAGAGAGGGTTGGAATTATCCGGAGTCATTTAAAGGCAGCGCAAAACCGGCAGAAGACCTATGCAGACAAGAGAAGGAGGCCTTTGGAATTTGAAGTTGGGGACTATGTGTATCTCAAGGTGTCGCCCATGAAAGGTGTGCATCGTTTTGGTGTCCGTGGGAAGCTAGCTCCACGCTATGTTGGGCCCTACAAGGTTTTGGCCCGACGTGGTCTAGTAGCCTATCGTATCCAGCTCCCTGATACTTTGACAGCTGTCCATGATGTCTTCCATGTGTCCCAGTTGAAAAAGTGTTTGCGGGTTCCCACTGAGGCAGTAGAAATTGAAGGACTTTCCCTTCAACCGGATCTTTCATATGAGGAACATCCAGTAAAAATCTTGGATGAAAAAGAGAGAGTGACCAGGAACAATGTGGTGAAATTTTACAAGGTCCAGTGGCAACATCATTCGGAAGAGGAAGCAACTTGGGAACTTGAAAGTTATATTTTGAAGCATTATCCCCATCTCTTGTCTAGCTCTTAAAGGTAATTCGTTAAGTTAAAAGTTTTCCCTATCCTCTTTTCCCACACTAGGCACGGGAAATCTCGGGTCGAGATTTTCTTTTAGGGGGGTAGAGCTGTAACACCCTCGGTGTTACCGCGTGTAACTTTGCACTAAAACATGTCATGAGCATTTTATTTATGTATTTTAGCTTGTGCCATGTTCGTGGAATCATTTTAGTAAATCGAATTAGCTAATGAAGATATTTTGGAAGTTGCCGCATTAACCGTGTTGTAGCGATTAAGGTTAAAAAAACGAATTTTATTTAACAAAACTGTTATAGAACATGTATATAACGCTTTAACAAGTTTTGAAGTAATGTTTTCGAGGAGTGTTATGCAACCCTTGCGGTGGTGAAGTAAATTCGCTAGCTAAGTTTCTCTAATAACCCGAAACGCGAACTCGCAACGTAAATCAACCCTGGACTTAGTGTCTCTCAAGTCGTGTGACAGCTTGGCAAGGCTGTGTTGGCGAGTCTGTTCCGTGAGATCTAGTTCCATGGTGGTAGTATGTTTTGGCTCAGAACGTTAGCCTAGTGTACCCTCTTGGTGTTGGTGAAGATCGTTCGGTCTCTTGATCACTCGTTTTGGCGTGGCAAGTACTTTAAGATTCGTGCGTGTGCTATGTCGCGGCTGGTTGGCCAGCCGAGCGCGGTCACTGCGTGGTCGCTGTGCGCGTCACGCTGCGCGGCGCCGCGGGCACTCACGCTGCCGCGGTTGGTAGCCGGCCGAGGCCGTCGCGCCTTGGTGCTGTGGCCGTTGACGTCGTGCGAGGGTTGCTTGTCCCGCCCGCTGTTTTGCCCCTTCCCTCTCTCTCTGCGCGCGCGGTGGTGTGGGCCGTCCGGGGTCAGCGCCCGTCGCGTCCGCGCCAACGCAGCGGCGCCACTGGCCGGTCGGTGGCTGCGCAAGCACGCCACGCTGCTTCCCCGTCTGCTCGCGCGCACTGCCATGACCCCACTTTGGCCGGGATGGGACCGGAGCGCTGGCGCGTTTTGCCCCCCCTCTATTCCCCCCCTGTCCGCCTGGCCGTCGGGGCCGTTGCTGGCAAACTGGTGGGGAGAGGCCACCGTTGCCTAATCAATCCCGCCCTTGAGTTTGCCCCCGTGTGACCTCACCCGGCGACCGTCGCTCGCTTCCAATTTGGCCCCACCGCGCTCCTATCGGAATTTTTCCGCTCCGGCGTGCCTTTAAGGCCGCGCACGACCGTGACCACCGTGGTGGTCTGAGTCGTTGATCCCTCATCAATTGAGCTTACCTGCAGCCTTGCTATGCCCTCGGCCTCACCCTGCACCCGCTCCCAAGCCCTGGTTTCCCCTGGGTTTCGCTGACGAGCTCGCGCCACCGCGGAGCGCCGCCCGAACCCCCGGGCGCACGTGGCCGGCTCGGCCCCGGTAACCTTCAACCTCTCTGTCGCTGCGGTTTGGTCCGTAGTGAGTTGTCGAAGCTCACCCACCCCCTCGGCTGCTCTCGCAGAGCTTCTGTCCCTCGGAACGCCGGCGCCGCCCTTGCCGATCGGCCGTCATCGCGGGGAAGCCGCGCCACCTCGTCTTCGGCCGCCGAATCGCTGCCCCGTGCCTCGCGTCTGCACCTAGGTGAGCGTCTCCCCCTTGGGTACGCGGTTGAGTCTTCCCTGTGGCCGGCGAGACCGACCGGTGCCGGTTGCGCCACGCCGGTGTGCGGGGGGGAGCGTCAGGGACCTCCCCTTTGGGAAGAAGGGTTTTTCTGGGGGCTGGTTTGAATAAAGGTAGTCTGTGGGAATAGTCGCGAGAGGCATTGCGGGATATCTGGTTTGCTGGAGGGCGTTTCTACAAAACATCCGGGGACGCGCGGGCTCCCCCGACCGTGGGCCGTGCCGCGTGGGCCGCGTGCGTGGGCGCGTGCTGCCGCGTGGGCCGCGCAGTGGGCCACGCCCAGGAAAACGGTTTTCTTGATTTAGCGATTTTAGAAATACTTTGTAATTTAGTTTTTGAAGCAAACTTTGAGAAATTTTAGTGACCTGTGTAGATGTCCAAAAATCATGAAACCACTTTTGTTGACCTTCTAAATTCATGATCTATCAGATAGTAATTTTCTTTTGTGCAGTGCTGTAGTGTTGCTCGGTCGTTTAAATTAATGCATAAAGCGACGTTTATTACTGCAACCAATTTTGTAGGAATTTTCGTGGCAAATCTAGGATAGCCCTAGCTCTAAAAATTTTTACAGTAGATGCTTAATATTGTTAGATGTTTACTGTAATTTTTATGGCCATCAAATAGCTTGTTGTTAGGGTAGCTAATTTTCCCTAGTAGTGCCGGTAGTAAATGGGTAATCGGAAAGTGGTGCGCTTGTTAGTTGCTGGAGTCGTTTTGCATCAAGTCAACCTTGTTAGTAGAAAGAATGATAGCTTAGCATATTAGCTATTAGAGTTACTGTTGTCACCTTTTAAGTGTGGTACTATCATTGCATGCATGTAGATCACGAGGGAGTCGAGTACGTGGCCGCGGAGGAGCCGGACTACGAGGAGGTCATCGAGGAATACGAGGAGGAAATCTTCGTACCTGAGGAGTTCTAGGAGCTGCCCGCTACTGACACCTCTGACTGTGCGCCTGCCCAAGGCAAGCCCCGGTGCATAACCCTTATTTTACAAATCTGATATATATATTTAAATGTTGTGCATTTAAGTTACAGGAATTTCTATGATACCCACATGCATATATATATACCCATGAGTCTTACTAGTACAGGATCGCATAGTGGCTTCGCTTAGGATCATCGGTAGAGTGAGTAACCTGTCGTTACTCACAATAGGGGGTTACTCTAATGGTTATTACACTTTGGGTAAAATGGTGGAAAGGAAATGGCGACCGGGCAGGGATGTGGTAGGGTTATTGGTGGGTGTAGCAGGTTGTGTCCCGCGGCCACGGGGCATAATTGGGTTGCACTGTTTCCCTGTCCGTGTCAATTATGGACTGTTCATTGCATGGACCCTGGTCAAGTCATAGATCTCCTTATCCCGAGCACATACTAGCGGATGGGGGCTAGGAAGACTTGTTACTCTCTTGTCATAGGCTCCAGCTCTTTCCGGACCGACTGATTGGAGGCGGGGATAGGTGGAGGTCTTAGCACCGTACTGAGGCCGGGCCTCGAGTACGGGAGCTAGGAGTCCAAGTTTGGACGGGGACCTGGAAACCTGTGACAGGAGGGGAACGGGTTGGTCTTACTTGTGCCTGGGGTACAAGCGAGGCGTGTGTTTTTCGGGGTACCCAGCTGGGCATATTGATTCGTGAATCGCCGTTTCTGCGTGACGGTACGGCTTGACTACGCTCTGGCACCGTAGTAAGATTTGGAAATTTAAAGAGGGAGAAATGATCCTGTTTTGCTCAACTCTTGCTTGATTATAGCATAGGTGCTTGCATAGACTATTGGTCAATGAATAAAATACGGCTTCTAAAAGTTAAGAAATTAAGGACACACTTTTAGTGTCGTTTTCCGCATGCAAGAAACCCACAAGCCATAAAGCCTATCATGATCCTTGAGAGTCGGGAGATATAACTCCCAGTCGGATAAGTCTTGCGAGTACATTGTGTACTCAGGGTTTATTTCTACCCCTGTTGCAGGTGCACTTTGAGCAGGTTTGTCTTGTGTGGAGGATTCTTCTGATGGGCACAGTCGGATTCTCATCGCGCCCGCTAGATGCTATTTTATTTCCGCTGTTAATTATTGCACTCTGAACCTCTGGTATTGTAATAACTATTTCTGAGACTCTGTATTATGTGAAATGGACTAAGTATTGTAAGTTTGTACTTATTATTGGATCCCGGGTGTAAAATGTGGAGTGTTCGAGTTCTCCCGTCGGATGTGCTCGACGGAATCATCTGGTTTAGCTCACTTTCAGGTCACTTAGTGCCTAGTGGAAGGCAAGCGCCCTGAAAGCGTGCTAAATTGGGCGATTCCGCCACACAAACTTTCAAAAGAGGGAATGGATCCCAGGTCCCTTCTGCGGGGGGGGGGGGGGGTGCTGTCTTAGCGAGACGTGTCTTAGCGAGGTGTCTGTCTTGGCGAGGTGTGTCTTAGCGAGGTGTTCCCTGTCTCCCATTTTATAGTTTCCAAGAGGAGGGCTCGGGTTTGCGGTAAAAAGGTGAAATAGAGAAAGACGAAAGAGAAAAACAAAAAAGGTGACCTCGGATGCGGCCATCTTCCTCCTTATCCGGCGTGAGCAGCTTCCCCTGTAGCGCAGAGATGTAATGGGCATTGATCTTTTGGCCTCCCCATCTGCTGGTGCAACATGCTGTGGTCATGCTTCGTCCTCTGTGCTGTCGAGGATGGGCGGTATGTGTGCCCGGATTTGCGTAGAGAGGGGGGGGGGTAAGTGGTATAGTTGCCGTTACCCCCGTCACTATAGAGGTATGGACGTCGTGGTGGTGGAATGACTGGGGTCATATTGGGTCAGAGCGCGGTTCCCACGTTCCTGTTCACTGTGCACGGTCATGTCCGTCCCATCGGTGGGCATGGGCACCGCAGTGAGGGCCCCCGTGGCTCTCTGCCTTTCTAGAGGGCTCCATGTGTCCCTCGGATGAGGCAGAAGTATGCCAAGAGGGTCAGGCGCTCCCGTTCTTACATTACAGGGGTTGGGCGAGGCGGGAAATCATTCCCGACAGGGCGCAGGGGTCAGGCGCTTTGATGACGTCATGGGGCTCGGGCGAGACGGAAGGCTTTCCTAAGCCTCGGGCAATTTAGTAGATGACACGCTATTAACGCCCTTGGTTGGGTATGCCTACTATTGATACCTGACAGTAGCCCCCGAGCCTGTGAAGGAGTGGAGCACTCCTTCATAGACTTGAGGACGAGTGCCCAAGGGTAGTTGTGGTTTGTTTGTTTTGAAAGAAGTTGTCCGGTGGGTGAGCGCGCACTGGGTGTAGCCTTTGAAGCCTTGGAGGGATGAGTTATCCCTTCAAGGGCTTTGAATCGAGCGAGTGAGGTGTTTCCATGTGACTGTAGGGCATGCGAGGAGCCCCCGAGCCCCTGCGCGTTGCAAGAGACTGACCGGGTGGCCTTTCCGCTGTCGTCCCATTATTCCTTGTGTCCTTTAGCAGAATGGAGGGGTATGCGTGAACCCTCGTCATCCCATCTGGGTGCAACGTGGAGCGAAGCCTTGGGGCATGTTCCGGCCCCCGTTCGCCGAGAGCAAGATCGTTACCGGGCCATGGACTCTCTTAGGCCGTGTATTCGCTATGCATCGTTTGCAACCCACGGAGAGTTGAAGCGCTCGAGGCTTAATGTCGTTTACAAGTACGGCCGCGAGGAAGATGCATTAGGCAAGGCCGGCCCTTTCACATGGCTCACTTGTCGTGATTAAGTGGACCGTATGTTGTTACCGAGAGACGGTTTTCCTTCCCGAGGCAAGGCGTGAGACCGACGCGGTTCCCTCGGGGGACGAGTAGGGTGGTTGGAGGATGGGCGACGCATTGAATGCCACGGGAGTCGAGAGGCCTCCTCGGAGTCCTTTATAACCCGAGCCGCGGCACCTGACCCTGGCATCTCCTTCTTCCACCCCTGCTCTCTGTCTTCCTTTGCCACTTCAGCCGTCGTCATGGAGCACGGTGACTCCTCCAGGGGCCCGAGGGTAGATGCACCGGGAGAGAGTCTCAAACCCGGCACCATTTCCACATCCAGGTACGGCCAGGCCTAGCACGCAGCGTGCTGGGGCATCCCTACGCCGCTACAGGAGGTCCGGGAGAAGCTCGCTACCGTCAAGGCGGTGGTATCGTCGTTGGAGGAGGAGGCAGCGCTTGCCCACTCGCAGCGGATGGAGTCCGACCATCGGTGTGCCGGTGAGTGGCCCTCTGTTTCCTCCCTTGGTTCTTTAGTTCGTGTTTTGCCTTATTCTCTGCTTCGTTTGTGAGCAAAGCTGCTCACGGAGGTGGAGTTCCTCCATGGCGCCGCCGACGTCCTTGCCAACTTTGTTCGTGCTCCAGCGGGGTGCCGAGAGGAGCACCTTCTCAGTGCGCGAGCACGCATCCGGGCGGCTATCGAGCGCGGCATCCATCGGGGAGCAGCCATTGCGCTTACAATGGCTCAGGCGGCGACCGACGTGGATCTCTAGGACATTGAAGGCTTCCCCATGGGGGAGGGGCTGGGAGACTATGAGGACCATCTCGAGGGCTTTGAGCCAGCGGCGAACGTCATCACTGCTCTTGTCCCTGTGGACCAGGTCCTCAACGAGGATCCGTAGGCTTTGCTCAGGACCTCTCTCCTCCCCTAGATGTAAAAAAACTTTATCTAAAAATTAGGCTCGTCTAATCACTGTTGTGCTCATATCACTCTATGTCTTTCCTTGTTTTGCTTCGTTTTGATTGGCAACGGCGGCCGGCGAGGCCATCGAGACTTCGTTCATTGGGAGATCCGAAGGGTTTTAGAAAGGAATGAATTGGTGTGCGCATAGCTTATGCGATTTTTGATAGAATGATCAGACGTTTAGGCGCTGCAGTTTCCCACATCCCGAGGCAGGGTCATATACACCCTCATTGATGCCTCTACCTAGACCTAGGGTCATAGGCCTGACGTGGTGCTTGGGAGGGTTTGTTCGCGGGTTAGACAGTCCTGTCCCTGGGTCCTCCGAAATCCCCGCTCGCATGTGGACCCGGTCAAGAGGCCTAGTTAACATATCCCTCGCGCATCTTTTTCGCAAAGAGAAGGGTTTGGACAACGCCACGACATCCCTCGCTGAGTCGAGCCGTGGTGGCAGTTGAGTTACAATCGGGTTAGCTCAAGTGAAGCCCTAGTTCCCGTTCGCGGGGATCCGACGGAGGTAAGCTAGTGACCGGCTTAAAAAATTCCTGGCAGTTGGTTTAGGGAGTTCCCGGGGTTGCCCAAGGGCTTGTTGCCTTTTTCAAAAAAAAACTCCCAAACCGTAAACTGGCCTGGACTCGAACATGGCTCGAGAAGGCCCTCGACGCTCAGCGCGTCCGGGTATTGGCCACTCGTGTGCTCCTTCTCATGCCATCCCTCACTTGGGTGGCTCAGAGCAATTGTCGAACCCTTTGTGAGGCAGCCTTCGAACTCCATGTCGTAACGGACTGTAAAGGGGACAAACCACATTTAGTAATTATTGCTGATGATTTAACTCATGGTTTTAAATGAGAGGGTAAATTACAGCGAGTACCGTGCTTTGATTTCGAACGCATGTGTAGACTGATTAACTTCCTAAAAACAAGATAATAGATCTTGAGTAGGGGGTGATGCGGTGATCTACCAATCGTGGCATGTCGACGTCGTGTGCAGCCTCTGCCTCCTAGCGTCATGGCCACGTGAGTTCATCACGGCCATTGTCGGAGTCACCGCCGTCGAGGAGGTAGTCGCAGATGCCGACGAAGAGACGTAGAGCCCCTGGGTCGTCGAGCCCGGAGAAGTCGGTGTTGGCCCAACTGCCGTCATCTTCGTTGGAGGTGCTAGAGGCCGTCTCGGTGGTCGCGAGGACTTCCGCGATATCCTGCGTATGGTGAGTCGGCAGATCCGCAGGAATCTCTCCCGCAGATGGATTGAGGTGAAAAGTAGTCGAGGGCTGGCCACGGGCTTTCCCGTGGCCGTGCGGCTAACCGACCTGCGTCGATTTGTTGCAGGAACTTCCTGGCCAGTCACCCTCTGGGGCCTGCCCCTCGTCGGTGTACAGGCAAAGGCTGGACAAGGCCTCAGAAATGGTGTCGATGTCGACAAAAGGGGGAAGAAGGACCAAATCGTAGTCCACTGCTGTGCAGAAAAAATCTAGGCTGTCGAATCGGATGTGGGAGCCTAGAGCAAAGCGGATGCGGGGGATGACCATTGAGACCTGGGAGATGGAGTGTGACGCATAGAAATCCTCTATCTGGCGCGCTAACTGTCAGTGTTTAGAAAACGGGGGTCTAGGCAGAGCGACAAATGAATTTATATCTGCGTGTCTACGCCCGGATGGTGTGCAAAGCAGACACAAGAGTTTATACTGGTTCGGGCAAAAACAACCCTACGTCCAATGGATTCTACTGCTGCTCGTGTTGCCTTGCACCGGAGTGCTCGTACTAGGGGTTACAAGCTTTCAAGAGAAGGAACAGATCCCAGGTCCCTTCGGGGTGTGTGTGTTGTCTTAGCGAGGCGTGTCTTAGCGATGTGTCTGTCTTGGTGAGGTGTTCCCTGCCTCCTCTTTTATAGTTTCTAAGGGAAGGGCTCGAGTTATATTTGTGGTAAAAAGATGAAATGGGGAAAAGACGAAAAAGAAAAACAAAAATAGGTGGCATTAGGTGTGGCCGTTTTCCTCCTTATCCGGCGTGAGCAGCTTCCCCTGTAGCGCAGAGATGTAATGGGCGTTGATCTTTTGGCCTCTCCATTCGCTGGTGCAACATGCTGTGGCCATGCTTCGTCCTTATGTCCTTTTGTGCTATCGAGGATGGGCGATACGTGCGTCCGGATTTCTGTAGAGAGGGGGTAGGTGGTATAGTTGCCGTTACCCTCATCGCTGTAGAGGTATGGACGTCGTCATGGTGGAATGACCGGGGTCATGTTGGGTCAGAGCATGGTTTTCACGTTCCTGTTCACTGTGCATGGTCATGTCCGTCCCATTGGCAGGAATGGACGCCGCGGTGAGGGCCCCCGTGGCTCCCCGCCTTGCTAGAGGGCTCCACGTGTCCCTCAGACGAGGCAAAAGTATGCCAAGAGGGTCGGGCACTCCCGTGCTTACGTTGCAGGGGTCGGGCGAGGCGGAAATCATTCCCGACAGGGCGCAGGGGTCAGGTGCTTTGATGACGTCATGGGGCTGGGGCAAGACGGAAGGCTTTCCTAAGCCTCGGACGATTTAGTAGCTGACACGCTATTAACGCCCTTGGTTAGGTATGCCTACTATTGATACCCGACAGTACTACTATTAGTTTTATTAAAATACATGAACTTTTTGTCAAATTTTATAATGGTGAAAGACCATTTCTTGTTTTTTATCTCCATTTAATCCACATCTACAGTGCCTTGAAGCTAGATTATGGGAGGACGAGTGGTTTGGAAACTTTTCTCTTAAAAAGCAATACCCTTGATATTGCACCATTTAGTATTATTTGGAAGACGGGATTTTTCCCCTTTTCTGTGAAAATGGACCGGTTTATGTGAAATTCTTGTATATATGATTGCTATAAAATTATAGCGTTCCAAGAATGTCTCGTTCCGAAGGTCTTTACCTGGGGAGAAACTAATTAAGTTGCATGACAAGATGACCAGAAAGACACTATCAAGTGAGTTTTGACAAGATCAGGCATTTTGACTGTATTTGAACCTGGTAAATCAACTAGCTTTACCTTTGAATAAGTCTATATGGAAGTTGAAGTCGCTTGTTAAAATTGAGATATTTGTTTAATTCTTAACATAAGGGGTGATTTTAACAAAAGACCATTTCTTGAAACGGAACTGGGAAGGTGATGATTCTTGCTATTTCTATAACTACAAGGAATCCATCCAACATCTGCTCTTTGGTTGTCACATCGCAGGATTTATTTGGAGGGTGTTTCACGTTGCATTTGGCCTAATACTACCAAGCTAATAAGGAATATGAATGGCTTTTTTTTTTAATTTAGCTACAACATTGGACCAAAATTAACGATACCAAGTTTCGATTGTGATAAGTGGAATTTGTTGGTCCATATGGTTGATAGAAATAATTTGGTTTTGACAAGAAGAAAATACACTCATACGCAGTTAATCTTCAGGGCTACGTACGTACTAGATCTGATTTTTTTTTGTTCATCTCGCAAAAGGAGAGCGACAGGCCAAGAACGCAATGGGCTTGCCGAATGCTAGAGACAACGGTTTATGGAGATCTTTGCCATGCAAGAGGTGGATGCCGGCCTTCTAATAGTCTTAGTGCTTAACCGTGGTCGTTGGAGTTAAGAGTTGTGCTGCATTCACCTCTTTGTTGCTTTCCTTAGCTTTTTCCCTTCAGCCAGAAGCTGCCACTATAATAGTGTATGGGATGGCTGAGTGCATAACTCATCTGGAGGATGGAATAATTAAAAGTCCCTTCTCTAAAAATAAATACCTGAATTTAAGACTTGAAAGCAATATTTGTAGCTTATTTTGTGTCTGACCAATATAGTACAGTGATAAACTGATAATAACAGCGACCAGCAGGCACGGAGCCAGCGGTGGGGCTGGGGGGCTCCAGCCCCCCTACCGCTCGCGAGCAAGCGAAGTCCCCTAGAACCGCCGCCTGAAATTTTAGCCGTAGATGTACAGGTAGGAGGGGCTAAGATTTGTTGGACCTCTTTTCTTGCTAATTGGGCCAGATCTATAGAGGTAGAGGATTATTCAGGCAAGACCTAATCTAAAGTCCAATAAGTGAAAGAAACCCTGTCCCAAGTTCCCAATCCACTGTGCCAACCCATCGAGCGGCGGCTTCAGGCGTGGGCGCGCGACTCCTACAACAACGCGGCCACGCAGGGTCTCGGGCGAGTGGAGAGCTACCAAGCTCCTAGGCAGCGCCAGGTGCGGTGGGCGGGCGGGTGAGCGGGCGCTGGCGGCCGGCACTCGGCGGGCACGCCGACGCCATTGTTCAGCCCCTCCTAAATTTTTTCTTGGCTTCGTCCCTGGCGACCAGACCACTTAATGTTTGTGCTACAGCACAAGTTTGGCAAGAAATGGTTCAGCTCCCTCGTGGATCCTAAAACATTATTCCCACGTTAGTTGCCACTTGATCACGCGGTTTTGTTTTGCTTGCGCGCGCCCTAGCTAAAACTAAAACTCTAAAACCATGTCCCAACGTAGTACGGTCAAATATATTTAACCCCAGTCCGCCACGCTACGAATGGAGCTCAATAATTTGCAACATTTTGTTTGCTTGCTTGCTTGCGGCCAGGAGATGGGGTGGATGGACAATGGGGTGGCATCCATGGTTGAGGACAAGCATGGGTGCGGTTTAGGGTTTTTCAGCTTGTCTTATAATCTGTACTTTTTAGCTTATTTTTATAGCTAAAACAGTATTTTTCTCTTACACTAAATCAGCGAACAATACTTTTAGCCATAGCTTTTCAGCGAAACGATATCATGACCTTTCTTCTTACTTAGACCTTCCACAGCGGCGTACGCCAAATAAAACTGCAGTAGCTATAGCATTTCTGGGAGCTGCAGCGGCGTACGCTAGGACGACGTGGCATCCGGAATCGCGCGGGCCGAACGCCAAATGTGGCGGGGTACCGGGGGTGCGCTACGCGCCTGCATGGTGCGGGTCCCGCGCGGCCTCGTCCTCCGTGTGGGAAGGAGAGAGAAGGGCCGCTGCGGAGGGGGAGAGAGAAGGAGATGGCGCCGGCGAGGAAGGAGGAGGGCGGCGCGGCGGTGCTAGTGTGCGCGGACGCTGCTGTTGCTGCTCCGCCGCTGCTGCTCGCGGACGCCTGGCCGCCACGGACGCGCTCGCGAGGCCGTCCGCGCGCCATGGCCGGAGGGCCGAGCTCGCCCGCGCCGCCATGGCCGGAAGGAGAAGGGAGAGAGGGAGGGAGCAGAGGGAGGTGGAGGGACGCGCCGGAGGAGCTAGCCGCGCGCGCTGGCGCCCCTGCTCTGCCACGCGGCCCCCTCCGCCTTGCCATGGCCGCCGAGCTCGCGCGCTCGTCGGCGCGCCCATCCGCGCGGGAAGGTCGCCGAATGGAGATGGGGGTCGCTGGATGGAGCCCCGGCCGCGCGCCATGGCTGGAGGGCCGAGCTCGCCCCGCGCGCCATGGCCAGATGGGCCGAGCTCGCCCCGTGCGGACGTGCCTCTGCCGGACGAAGAAGACGGAGGAGGCGGCCGTCCCCGCGCCCGCGCACGGCTAGCCCGCGGTCGGAGGAGCTGGCCGCGCGCACTGCTGCCGGCGCCCCTGCTCTGCCACGCCGGTGAGGGGGCAGCGCGGGTGGATAGAGGAGAGAGAGAGAAAATGGGAGGAAGGAGGGGGAATTTTTAATAAAAAAATCTTGATAAGTGAGGGTCTGCAGCGGATAGAGGATGATATAGAGGTTGGATGGATGTGGAGAAACTGAATATAAAGTAGAAAATTTTGGTGACTAAGATAAAATATTTCTTTTAGAGATTAAATATAGAGTACGACGAGTGCGGGTAGTGTTAGCACCGTACCAGTGCGTGTTCTTTCTTCTATAGCGTAGCTAGCATAAAGTCTCTCGATGCATTGGGGGTGGTGGTGGTGGCGGCCAACTAAGCGCTTCGTTGGCCGAGGCCGCGGCAGACGCGAGCCGAGATGCGAACAGAGTCACAGTCACAGACCAAAGTCACCAAACCGCGTCTTGGAGCTAGAAAAGCTGCAGAAGCGGCTAAAGGAGTGGTTTGCTTGCCCTTGTGTCATTGTGTGTTCTCTAGGTAGTGTTCACTTCACATACAAACTCAAAATATTTTCTCTTTCACTCATCATATCGAATCTTTGGACGTATGCATGGAGCATTAAATGTATATAAAAAAGATAACTAATTATATAGTTTGTCTATAAATGTCGAGACAAATCTTTTGAGCCTAGTTAGTCCATAATTAGACAAATTTTACCAAATAACAACGAAAGATGCTACAATAACTTTTCACTCACTTTTCGCCAACTGAACACAGTCTTAATGTTGTTCCCCTCCCCTCCTCGCTCGCTAGCTCTCGAAAGAGGAATGCTGCGTGCTACAGTAGATATTGTACTTTAGCTCATCCTGTTCTGCATGTCCTATCATGAACCCCTGCAGATGAGATGCATGTCCTATCATGAACCTTTCTGCGTTCCTCCAGAGTTAGTCCCTATCATATCATATGTTTGACATATGCACGGAGTATTAAATATAGACTTAAAAAATAATTAACTGCACAGATTGCGATTAATTTACGAGACGAATTTTTTAAGTCTAATTAGTCCATGATTTGTCAATGTGGTGCTACAGTAAATATGTGCTAATGATGGATTAATTAGGCTTAATAAATTCGTCTCGCGGATTACTGAAGACTTCTGTAATTTATTTTATTATTACTATCCGAACACTCCATGTGACACCCCATATAACACCCGATGTGACACCCCTAAACTTTGGCTTATGGATTTAAACACTCCTCGGGATAGTGTTTTTTATATCTGAAAGCATGATCCTGCATTCTTGCCTTTAATTAGATGTCCCGGCCAGGAGCAGCGTATGTATGGCAATGGGAATTATTATTGGAGTTATAGTTATCAGTTATGTGTGTGTGGTAGTGTGCTGCATGTGGACTAGCTAGCTTGTCTCTCTGTCTCTCTCTTTTTTTTTTGTTGTCTTGCGGTGTTGCCATGTGTGTGTAGACTCTTGTGACTTGAGAGTCAGAACTCAAAAGGGAGTACCAGTACAGTGTGTGTTCTTTCTTCTATAGCGTAGCTAGCATAAAGTCTCTCGATGCATTGGGGTGGTGGTGGTGGTGACGGCCAACTACCACACACACACAACACATGCATTGGGGTAGCCTGGGGGTACAGCATAGAAGTACTTGAGCCATCAGGTGAAGGTTAGGCAGCTCGCCAGGACCGGACCGGACCGGCCTCGTTGACGGTCGACACTTGACACTGGCACACTGCGTGCATCGGATGCTGCACGCTCAGATGCACTGGAAAGTCTCGTCGCCTTCCATGGTCAATTCACACCAGCGCGATGGTACGTAGCGGCAGTAGCTAGCCGGCCATGCTTTCCTCGCGTAGTGTGGCCGCGAGAAGAGAAGACGATTACTCTGGACCACCACAACCTACATCAGCAGAACGATGAATTTGGACGGTAGGAGTACACGTACCTGTGCCTGCTCAGCGTTTTGGGCGACGGTGAAACGGTAATAATTTAGCTTACGAGCATTTTGGTTTAGCTTTGTGTAGCAAGCTTAGTTGACAAAAGTACTAGTAAAGATTAGCGATATATATACTGGTAGTAAGTACGGCAAATTACACAGCGAGCTCCAATTGACGCTCCAACAGTCAGTACTGAGCTGTGCTGAGTGTGACTGTACCAGGGTTAAAAAAACCGGCCGGTTTACCGTGGTTTACCGCGGTAACCGCCCTAACCGGGCCGGTCCGGTTCCGGTCCGGTCCGGTTAGGGTTTCCCCAAATTCAAATTTAAAATTTGAAAAAAAAAATGCTGAAAAAATTCCTAAAAATAGTCCATGATTTATAGAAGCCAATGGTGTAAAAATTTTTCAAATTTGAGTTCGTTTAGTATTTATTTATACGAATAGAAGTTTGAAAAAAAAGAAGAAAAAAAAAACAGTGCCGGCCCGTTAAGGCCCATGAGGCCCATTAGGCCGTCACGGGCACAAAACCAGCCGGGAGTGAGCGGGGGGGGGGGGGGTCAAACGCGCCGACACTTCATTTCCTCTCCCCCACCGCGAGCGTCCGAGCGCAACCCTAGCCGTCCGCCCGCCGCCGCCGGCTTACCGCGCCTCCAGCTCGGTTTACCGACCGGGTCGGGCGGTTTACCGAGCCCGCGACGCTCGGTCGGTTTACCGCTCGGTTAGCTCGGTTAACCGCTCGGTTAGCTCGGTTTACCGACCGGTTCCGCGGCTAACCGCGCAGGTAAGTTTTTTTTTTGTTTTTTTTATTTAGATTAGTTTTAGGATTTAGGTAGAATTTGTGTTAGGATTTAGGATAGTTTGTTGGTTAGGGTTTAGGTAGAATTTATTTTAGGATGTTTTTTTTAGGATTTAGGATTAGAGGTAGGATTTGTGGTAGGATTTAGGATTTTAGGTATATATTGTGTGACTTTGTGTATATATTGTAACTTTGTGTATGTGAGGTATAGATTTTAGGTATATTTTAGGTATATATTATGGAGGATTTGTGGTAGGATTTAGGATACATTTTATTTAGGTGTGACTTTGTGTTGTCCGTTTATGCAGGTAGAGTAGACAATGTCAGGCAGAAACAGAGACGTTGTATGGGAGCATGGTGAAAATCTTGCTCCCGGATGGAGATGCAAATATTGTCATGTGACGAGAGCAGGCGGTGGTTGCACTAGATTTAAACAGCATTTGGCTGGGTACGGGGCGGACACCTTGCATTGCGCCCGTGTGCCACCAGATGTGCGTGCGTACTTTCGGCGAGATCTTGACAGAGCTAAGAAGACGACTGCTGACCGGGCTCGACAAAGGTTGGCAGAAGAAAAAGCTGCAGCTGAGGGAAACCATCCCCTCGGTGATGATGAATATGAGGCTCAGATGAGGGAAGCACTCAACCAGTCAAGAGCAGAATATGAGTACGAGCAGAGGGTGCAACATAGAGGAGGTAATTACCACCGTGGAGGGGTAGTGCTGGTGGTGGTGGTTCGCAAGGTGGGAATCCTATTGACAGGTTGTTTAGAAGAGCAGGATCACGGAGGGAGACTCCAGTGGAGGTGGAGGACTATCATGTGGCAGTGGGTGGGAGGAGAGGAATGCAGCAACAAAGGATTGATACAGGCTCTTGGACGCAGAAGGGGAAAAATACAAAGGAAGCTATTGGTAAAGCTTGGGGAAAGTTTTTCCATTATGTAGGAATCCCCGGAAGAAATGCCGATAATCCGGTTAGGGAATGGATGGAGTACGGTAGATCTAATCTGCCTCCTGTTCTTGATGAGGATTCTGACGAAATGGACGTCCCTCTGCCATCACACCTTGTTAGGTACATTATATTTATATATATACAAATGTGTGTGTATGTCTCACCTGTATTATGTGATTTATTTGTTTGTGTTGGCAGTGACCAAATAGACCCCGATGATCTACGTCAGGCTACGGGGCATGATTGCATCAGTGATTGGGCCCGTAGAAATGTGGGTGCAACTCACCTCGGGAAGAGGAGCCCGTGTCGGAACACTGTAGCATCTTTTGTTTTTTAGTGTAAAAAATTGTCCAAAAATTGATTAATTAGACTCAAAATGTTCGTCTCGTAAAGTACAACAAAACTGTGCAATTAGTTTTTGATTTCATCTACATTTAGTACTCCATGCATTTGCCGGCATTTTGATGTGATGGGGAATCTTCTTTTTGCATAGTGAAATTTGGGGAGATATTTGGGATCTAAACAAGGCCCTGGTTCAGTTCCCAAATCGGGGTGCCCGATTTGGTACAGTAAGCTACAGTGCGCATTAAATGCGCACTGTAGTGCTTCGTTTGTATTTTGTAAAAATTGTCCAAATTTTGACTAATTAGGCTCAAAATGTTCGTCTCGCAAAGTATAATAAAACTGTGCAATTAGTTTTAAATTTCATCTACATTTAGTACTTCATGCATGTGCCGGTATTTTAATGTGATGGGAATCTTCTTTTTGCATAGTGGAATTTGGGGTTGAATTTGGGAACTAAACAAGGGCACTACCGTATTTTGTTTGGTTCAGTAAAATAGATATGCAGTCGCGCGCAGGAATCTGATAACGTCGAGGCGGGAGGGATAACGTGGGAACCGCTTCCTGTCCAGCTCAACCAAACTAAATGCAACGCTATCTGATAGCAGTGTAAATGGATAACGGGGCAAAACGCACCAACCATTGCATTTGCAGGTTCCTACTGAAGCCTCGTTTGGTTCGTGGGTGAAATTTTACATCGGATATTTTATGGGATGTTGGAAGGAGTGTTTGGATACTAATAAAAAAACTAATTACATAACTCGTCTGGAAACCACGAGACGAATTATTAAGCCTAATTAATCCGTCATTAGCATATATGTGTTACTGTAGCAACTATGGCTAATCATGGACTAGTTAGGCTTAAAAGATTCCTCTCGTGGTTTCCATGCAAACTGTGTAATTAGTTTTATTTTTTATTTACATTTAATGTTCTAAGCATGTGTTCAAACATTCGATATGACGGGGTGAAAAGTTTTTGGGTGGAAAACTAAACAGGGCCTAAGCAACATGATCCTGTGTTGGAGGAGGCCAGGGCCCTAAAGTCTGAACTCTGAAGAAGAAATAGACGACGATGTGCGCACTAGTGTACTTGGAGTTTGGCCTTGGATCAGCAGCAGCTGCAGGTCGACCGTGAAGTGAAGGTTTGGTTTTGCTTTGTTTTCAGACCGAAAGGATCAAGATGCCTAAGAGAGGAGGTGAATTGGACTTTTCTAAAAATTAATTGCAAGAATTAAATCCTATAAGCCGAAATTCACCCCTAGTGCCTACTTGTGTTCCTTGTGATTCTACCGGTAAAAAGTTTTGTACCCTAAGTTCCAATCCTAGTCTAGCATGGCAATTCTAGGAAAGTAAACCAAGCAATGAAAGTAATACGAGAAAGTAAATGCTTGAAAGTAAGGGTAAGAAACACGGCGATGTTTTCCCGAGGTATCGGAGAGTCGCCACTCCCCACTAGTCCTCGTTGGAGCACCCGCGCAAGGGTGTAGCTCCCCCTTGATCCGCGCAAGGATAAGTGCTCTCTACGGGCTGATTCTTCGACACTCCGTCGCGGTGAATCACCTAAAACCGCTCACAAGATGAGTTGGGTCATCCACAAGCTCCGCCGGATGATCACCAAACTCCCAATCACCACCAAGCCGTCTAGATGATGGCGATCACCAAGAGTAACAAGCTAGAACTCTCACTTGACCACAACGAGCCTAATGAGAAGATGGATGCACACTTGCTACTCTCTAGTCACTAGTGAGGGACTCTCAAGCTTTGATTCTCAAATCACTACCCTCACTAGAGCTCTTGCACTCCCTTGCACTTCAAAGAAGTTTCTCAGCTGAACAAATGAGCAAGAGACCTCTAAAAGAGGTGGAGGGGATGTATTTATACACCCCACAGTCAAATCTAACCGTTACCTGCCAACTCAGCAAAATACGCGTTGACCGGACGCGCCGGTCGACGTGACCGGACGCGCCGGTCGAACGCAATGGTTGAAAAACTGAAACACTACGCTGAGTGACCGGACGCGCCGATCAGGAGTGACCGGACGCGTCCGATCGTGCAGGGAGCTTACTGTACTTTGACCTGACGCGCGACCGCGTCCGATCAGTGATGACCGGACGCGTCCGATCGTCAAGGTACCTTACTGGAACGTGACCGGACGCGCCGATCACTTCCCAGTCGCGTCCGATTAGGTGATTTCCCTTATGTGACACGTGTCAGCCTGAACACCGTGTCCGGTCCTCGCAAGGACCGCGTCTGGTCAACAGCGCTGAGACGCAGTAGCAGATTAGTACTGACCGGACGCGTCCGGTCAAGCCAGACACCGCGTCCGATCAAGGGAAAAAGGCTCTAACAACTCCGAAACGCGACGCAACTTGAACCAAGTTGCTTCCAACTGAACTTTGAGCTAATCTTGAGCTACCTAGTGCTAAGTTTAACAAGTGTGCATCACACCTAAACAAAAAACTTACCTAGGTCAAGCTACTCGCTCATGCCCCCCTTTATAGTACGACCAAAGAAAAAAGCAAAGATCCTAACTACTATTTCGAATGTGACTCAACACCTTGTCATCTGGAATCAACCGTCCTTAATCTTGTCGTCAATCCTTTGAAAACCGAAACGATTTCTATTAAGGGGCATGAATACCATAGTGCCCAAGACAGTTATCAACCCCATGACCTAACTTACCAACGTTTCTACAAAACATACGTTAGTCATGGTAATAAAGCGTTGTCATCAATTGCCGAAACCAACTCTCGGGGCCTAGATGCTTTCAATCTCCCCCTTTTTGGTGATTGATGACAACACTTAGATTCAGAAGATAAGAGTTGAGGTTTTCGAACATGCTTGGTTCACATAAGCAAAAAGCAATAAGCACAGAGGGTTGGGAATTGCTTATGTGCCCCAAGCCAACAGGGTGTACTCATAAGATAAAACATGAAGCGTTAGTACACATAAAACATAGCTCATATGAAATCGGAGTAAGGCACGGAAGCACAACCTTATGAGCTAGAACCAAATAAGTGACATGATATAAAATAGAGACAAGATAGACACCATATGACTCAAAGTATCTCACAAGCACACATGTCACAAAATGCAAGTGCAGGAAGGTAAACATGATTTATGAATGTAGCACACAAAGAAAAGCGAAACCCCTCTATCAAAACTCCCCCTGAATCTACTCTCTCTCCCCCTTTGGCATCAACCGCCAAAAACTAATCTAAGGATCCGCGGGGGAACAGAAGCAGTCGTGTCGGGTGCCGAGGAGCGCGGAGTGATCACAAACTGTGAAGTATCCTCCTCGGACTCTAAGCTGTCACGCTGACCCTCTGAAGAAGCACGTGGCTGTGAAGCGGTCTGGGTCTAAAGAACAGGAGCAGGGACTGATGAAGATGTAGCAACAATCGGAGCAGTCTCTGTAACCTAAGCCTGAAGCGAGCCAACTGCTGGAGGGTCTATCGAGGCAACAGATGATGGTACAGTCTCTGTAGTGCCAGTCCCTGTCACTGGAGGAGCCACTGTCGCTGAAACGGACAACCCTGAAGAAGTCACAAGAGTGGTGTACGAGGGCGTCGGCTGACCAGTCAACTCGCTGTAGGTGGCACTCAAGTCAGCGAAGGGAGTGCCTGTCAGAAGGTGAGGGCGAGGCTGGTCTGAAAGAGTGAACCCCGTCTGAATAGGAGTGTAGCTCGGGGACTGGAAGGTCTAGGGAACCTGGTGCTGGGGAGAGGTGAACTAGAAGCTCGGCTGTCCCTGACTCTGAGGTCCACTGACTGTAGTGCTGGAGTCAGGACAGATGCAGGTGGAGGAACCCCAACTGTGACCAAGTGATGCAGGAGCTCAAGGTACTGCTGCTGGTTTGCTGCCTGCTGTCGCTGCATCTCAAACTGCTGTCGCTGGAGCTCAAGCTGCTGCCTTTGGAACTCATCCTGACGGGCCTATATCTGAGCAAATGCAGCTGCTGAGTCCTGAGCCTGTCTCTGCATCTGTAGCTCCTGTCTCTCCTGTGCCTGGGTCAGCCTCTCAAGAATAGCCACCATGGCTGGGTCTGAGCGGGAGGCTGAGCCTGAACCACCGGCCTCATGGTCGTGAGACCGAGGAGAGCGGTACCGGGGGATGGGCTGGTAGTCCTCATCAGTGCTGTCTGAAGCATCATCCTCAACTGGATCAGCAGGCTGAGCATCTAAGTCTGCAAGCTCGGCCTTAGCGAGACCCTGAACGGTCTCGTCCTGCTCAGCTGCTGTCTCGGGAACCTCTGGTCTCTCCCTCTGTCCTGGCCTGGGTGCCTACTCTCTGGTAACAGAAGCCCACAACTGACGAATGTCATACTCTGGAAAAGCAGTAGTGGTATCTGATATCTCAACTCGAATCTCTGGAGGCAAGTCACATGCAGATCTGATAATGAAGCATATCCAATGCGCATAGGGTAGCTGACGGTGACCCTTGAATCCCTCTGCCAAGGTATCCTCCATCTCACATAGCATAAGATCCCAGATGTCGAACGGTGTCTGTGAGAGGAGGTGATGCACTACCCATAGCTGCATACGGGTCAATCCCTCTCTGTACCCCAGTCTCGGAAGAAGTGTGCGTCTGACAATAGCATCCAAGACTCTAGCGAGGGGTGTCAAGCTAGCAGGTGTACGTCTGGACCCCTCGCCAAAAGGCTCATGAAAGCAAGGTCGGATCATATCAGTAGGAGGCACAGTACCGCCGTGAGGGCGTCTCGGTGGAGCAGTCTGACCAAAGCACAACTGGTGTATCTTCGTATCTGAAGCAGGGAGTCTGAGAATCTCCCATACCCTGGTGCTATAGAGTCTGCGGTCATGGCCTCGGAATGCAAAGTGAATGAACTCATATGCTGGGTCAATCCAAAGTGAAGAATAGAACTCCCTGACCCACGTGCCGCAGTAGTCTCTAGTCCGTCCAAGAAAATCTGACAAGCCAGGAAGAAAGGACAGGTGCGGACGGAGCTGCTCACCAACTACCTCAACTAGAGACTCAAGTCGACAGACTCTCTGAGGTCTGAAAGCTATCCCGCTATCAACGTAAGCTCTGTAGAAGTCCTCGTGCAGAGGTGTGTAGAAGCCATCTGACGCTCGGGGGTCCCGCACAGGTGGGAACCACCGACCAACCTCAACAAACCTCAGGGCCTGCACCTGGCGTGCTGTAGCTCCCCTCAAGTCAAAGTGCTCGACTGGGGGGTGTCCTCGAGCCCTAGGAGGTGGACGTCCTCCACGACGCTGGCCCTCTGGCCTAGGAGTCACCTGAACACGCGTACGTCCTGAGCGACGACACGGTGGAGAGTGAACTGTCTACTCCTCTGTCTCTACAGGGTCCTCTGTGGGCAGATCAACAGGCATATCCTCTGTCTCTGTCGCCTCGGTGGCCTCAGTACCGAGCTGTCGACCTTCAAGATGAAAGCGACGCTCGCCAATGTGAATCCCACTACTCCTGCCACCCCTCTCTGCTAGCTCTGCTACATCTGCAACTGCCTGAGCAATCTCTGCATCTGTAAGTGTTCTCTTTTTCTTCTTCACCATGGTCTTCTTGCGCTTACCACGCGCAACCTCTGTCAGTCTGGGAGGACTCTCGTCCCCGTCACTAGGTGCACCCCCAGCATTCTTGTAGCAAACCATACAGACCAACTGCTGAGAAACTCTGAAAGATGGTGAACTGACACTCAAGAGGCTTGGCCTCAATCCGTATCCGCAGGCTTGGCCTCGGATTTAAATATGATCAACTGTCACCCAACACACCGACAGACTCATTGAAAAGATAGAATAGATGGATCTAGTATAAGCAACATATAATATCTAATAGATAAGAGATCCTTAAGGTAGCAAGCATATGGGATAAGATATGAATAGAATAGTGATGGCTACCTCCGATCGGTGAGAACCTGGTGAAGGGATGAGATGACCTTGTTCCGCGAGAGTTCCCCGAAAGCGTCGGATGAGCGCTGAAATTGCTGAGACAAGTAACGATGATAAGAATTTGAATGAAATTATCACGGCAAACCCTAAACGAATGGATCAAAGGATTGAAAACGAGATTTCGATTTCACCTTTGTGGAAGGAGGAAAACCGGAGTCTAGGGTTAGGGTTAGGGCAAGCTTCGGTGGTAGTCTCGGTGGCCGACTGGAGCAGTGAAAGAGGAGGTCACGGTGGCGTGAGATGGAGGAGGATTTGGTGGCTGGCGCAGTGGAGAGGAACTCGACGGCAGCGCGGGCGCGGCGAGCAGCACGCGGAGCACGGCGGTGACGCGGGCGAGGGCGGCATGGCAGCGTGGCTCGGTGGCGCGGGCGAGGGAGGCAAAGGTGGCGCGCGCATGACGGAGCAAGGGCAGCACTCGGCGGAGGAAGAGGCACAGGCGGCGGTGCGGCGAGTTAGGGTTCAAGTCGGCGCGGCGTACGGCGGAGGATAGAATAAACAGATCAAAAATAGCGAAGTTATATGAGGACTCAGATCCGCTCGCAACGCACTGACCGGACGCGGTGGTCGCATGACCGGACGCGGTGGGGCAGCGTCCGGTCACAGTCCAGTAAGCTCCTGGAGCGACCGGACGCGTCCGGTTAGGGCTGACCGGACGCGGACAGAGTCCGGTCGAAGGTCATCCGGGAAACTCATCGCGCATGACCGGACGCGGTAGTGGGGTCCGGTCTCAGGTCTAAGAGAAAGTCTTCGGGATGACCGGACGCGCTGGTGGTCGCCGGGACCGGACGCGGTGGTGAAGCATCACTGCGTCCGGTTCAGCGTCCGGTCCAGCGTCCGGTCACTGTTTAACGCCTTTCTTTAATCCGATCTTCGACGCGACTTCTCTCAATCAAGTTCCAATTCAAAGAGACTCAAACAAACACCAATTAGACCCTGATATGAGTGATCTCACTCAAACCCTCAAGTTTTTCAAAATATTTTGCCTTAGGCTAGTATTGTTTTTAGGAAAGTAAGCAATAAACACCCAAGGAGCAACGTATGGCCATGCAATAGAGTTTGTGAACCCTTGGGAGCGTCAAATGCTCTCTCTATTCATGGACGAACACAGAGGTTGCTCAAAGCCAAACCAAAAAGAAACGACAAAGCAACAACCATGCATATGCAATGCAAAACAAGTAAGAAAGACTAGGTTGCTTATCAAGTTTGATCCACGATTAGGCTTCTTCACTCCTCCAAAGGAGGGTTATCGTAACCGTGTTAGACAAGTCCTAGATGCATTGCAGAGAATTAAACATGTCATATGATACAATGCAATGCAAGGGACAACACAAGCTCATTTTTTAAAGTTACTAGAGTCAAGCACATTAAGTTCACTTCTCAACCTACAAAATGTAGCCTCATCCAAAGGTTTAGTGAAGATATCCGCTAATTGATTTTCACTTCTTACACCTTCTAGTGATATATCATTTTTAGCAACATGATCTCTTAGAAAGTGGTGGCGGATATCAATGTGCTTGGTGCGTGAGTGTTGTACCGGATTATTAGCAATTTTAACGGCACTTTCATTGTTACACAAAAGTGTCACCTTTTCAAGAACAACTCCATAGTCTAGGAGGGTTTGTTTCATGTATAAGATTTGTGCACAACAAGCCCCCGCGGCAATGTATTCTGCCTCGGCGGTGGACAAAGCCACACTATTTTGCTTCTTAGATGACCAAGATACTAAAGACCTCCCAAGCAAATGGCACCCTTCGGATGTGCTTTTTCTATCAATTTTGCAACCGGCATAATCCGAATCGGAATAGCCAACTAGTTGGAATCTAGCTCCTTTGGGATACCAAAGACCAATGCTTGGGGTGTGCTTAAGATATCTTAAAATTCTTTTTACGGCACTTAAGTGAGGTTCTTTAGGGCACGCTTGAAAGCGAGCACACATGCACACACTAAACATGATGTCGGGCCTAGATGTGGTAAGGTACAACAAGCTACCAATCATAGAACGGTAGAGAGTTTGATCAACCGATTTACCTCCCTCATCTAGGTCGAGATGTCCATTAGATGGCATTGGGGGTCTTGATTGGCTTACACTTTTCCATCTTGAATCTCTTGAGAAGATCCTTGGTATACTTTTCTTGAGAGATGAAAATCCCTTCTCTCATTTGCTTGACTTGAAAACCAAGGAAGAATGTGAGATCACCAATCATAGACATCTCGAACTCCTTCGACATCAATTCACTAAATTCCTTGCATTAATCTTCATTTATTGATCCGAAGATAATATCATCAACATAGACTTGACAAATAAAGATCTCCCCATTAAGCTTCTTGGTGAATAGTGTGGTGTCGACCTTCCTAATGGTGAAGCCCTTCTCAATGAGGAAGTCCCGGAGGCGCTCATACCACACTCTAGGGGCTTGCTTAAGCCCATATAGTGCCTTGGACAACCTATAAACATGATTAGGATATCTAGGGTCTTCAAACCCAGGAGGTTGATTAACATAGACTAGTTCATTTATGAAGCCATTTAAAAATGCACTTTTCACATCCATTTGATATAGTTTCATATCATGATGTGATGCATATGCAAGAAGGATACGAATGGCTTCAAGTCTTGCAACGGGTGCAAAGGTCTCTCCAAAATCAAGCCCTTCAACTTGAGAGAACCCCTTTGCAACTAGTCTTACCTTGTTCCTCACTACTATGCCTTGGTCATCTTGCTTGTTGCGGAACACCCACTTAGTTCCAATGACTCTTGCACCTTTTGGATGCTCTTCAAGAGTCCAAACTTGATTGCGGGTGAAGTTGTTCAATTCTTCATGCATAGCATTCACCCAATCCGGATCTTGAAGAGCTTCTTCTATATTCTTAGGTTCAACACAAGAGACAAAATAGTGATGTTCAACAAAAGAAGCAAGCTTTTGAGATCGAGTCATTACACCCTTTGTAGGACTCCCTATGATGAGATCTTGTGGATGTGCTTGAAGTAGAGGCGAGTTTCTTCTATCAACCATTTGAGGAGAGGGTTGGGGAGCATCAACATCTTGAGCTTGTGCCTCGGCTTGTTCATGAGAGACATGAGTATCTTCATTTTCAACTCTCTCATTCTTGTCATCATCTTGAGGCACATATGATGAAGATGGTGGATCAATAATTTGTACATCGTCTTCATCATCTTTTGGCTTGATGTCTCCCACCGGCATGTTCTTCATTGCCTCCCTCAATGGTTCATCACCTACATCATCACAATTCTTAATTGCTCCTTGGGAGCCGTTAGATTCATCAAATTCCACATCATATGTTTCTTCAACCAAACCGGTGGCATGGTTAAATACTCTATATGCTTTGGACTTTGATGAGTAACCAACAAGAAAACCAATATCACAATGTCTTTGAAACTTCCCTAGGTGTTGACGCTTCTTGTAGATGTAGCATTTGCAACCAAACACCCGGAAGAATGAGACGTCCGGCTTCTTCCCATTTAGCAACTCATAGGGGGTCTTGCCAAGAAACTTTTGTAGGAAGAGGCGATTTGAAGCATAGCATGCGGTGTTGATTGCCTCGGCCCACAATTTCTCCGGTGTATTGTACTTATCTAGCATTGTTCTTGCAAGGGTGATCAAAGTCCGGTTCTTTCTTTCAACTACACCATTTTGTTGAGGAGTGTAGGTTGATGAGACTTCATGCTTGATTCTAATTTCATCACAATAAGCTTCAATGTTTGTGTTGTCAAACTCTTTCCTATTGTCACTTCTAATCTTCTTTATCTTGACTTCAAATTCATTTTGAGCTCTCTTTGCAAACTTCTTGAAGCAATTGGCCACTTCGGATTTGTCATGAAGGAAGAAGGTCCAAGTGTATCTTGAGTAGTCATCCACTATCACAAGACAATAGAGATTTCCACCCAAGCTTTTGTAAGTTGTAGGTCCAAACAAATCCATGTGAAGAAGTTCTAGCACTCTTGAAGTTGACATGTAAGCTTTGGTTGGATGAGTGTTTGCAACTTGCTTGCCGGCTTGACATGCACTACAAGGTTTGTCCTTCTCAAACTTTACATCCTTTAAGCCTCTCACTAACTCTTTCTTCAATAGCTTGTTGAGAGTGTTCATTCCAACATGAGCAAGCCTCCTATGCCAAAGCCATCCAAGTGAGGTCTTGGTGAACAAGCATGTCATCAAGTTTGCATCTTCGGAGGTGAAGTCAACAAGATAAAGATTGTTGTATCTAAAATCTTTGAATATCATTTGCTTGTCATCTATCTTTGAAACTACCACTTCATTTGGTGTGAACAAGCATTGGTAGCCAAGGTCACAAAGTTATCCAACGGATAACAAGTTGAAACTCAATGAAGCAACATAGAGCACATTTGAGAGAGAGTGATCATTTGATATTGCAATCTTGCCTATACCCTTGACTTTGCTATTTGAATTATCCCCAAATATGATCTTCTCTTGACATACCCCATTCTCTTCAAGTGAGGTGAACATACGAGGGTCACCGGTCATATGTTGAGTGCAACCACTATCAATAACCCAATGAGATCCACCGGTCTTGTAGTTCACCTACACACAAGAGATCAAGCTTTTTGTTTAGGGACCCAAACTTGAGAGGGACCCTTGACTTTCTCAACTAGTGACTTGGCAACCCATATTTTCTTAGGCCTATTCTTGTTTGGGGGACCCAAGAACATAACTTTCATCTTTCCACTTGAATCTTTTCTAAGCATGTAATGAGCATTGAAGGCAAAGGGTCTAGCATGCTTGGGCAAGGGTTGTGGTGGTGGGGTTTTGCACTCATGAGCAAAATAGCCATCTTGTACACACTCAACACATCTCTTTGGCTTGGGCTTTGACTTGCTTTGTTGATGTTGAGCTTTAGCCTTCTTCTCTTGATTTGCCAAGTAGCCAATGCCACTTCTATCCATCTTTATGACGGTGTTCATGAGTAGCTCACTTTGCAAATATTGGGCTCTTGTGAACTTGCTTAGGCCGGTCTTGAGATGCTCTTTCTCTTGCTTGAGCCTTTTGTTTTCTTCAATAAGTGACTCATTTGAAGTTTGCTTCTCAAGGGCCATCAACCCTTTTAGCTTCTTGTTCTTATTTGCAAGCTTCTCATTCTCACTCTTGATCTTGGCATAATCATCATAGTTGTTGGACTCAACCACACTCTTGCCTTTGCCACTAGAGCCTTGCTCAATGCTTTCAATGATCAAGTCATCACATGATGTAGCTATATCAATCTTAACAACTTGGTTAGTAGCACCATGTGTCTTAAGAGAAAGCTCATTAGCAACAACAAGACTATCATAGTTGATTTTCAATGTAGTATATTTGTCTTTTAGAGAGTTGTGCCTAGTGATGAGCTCATCATGCTTCTTCTCAAGTTTATCATGTTGATCTCTAAGCTCTTTGTTAGAAGTTTTGAGCTCCTTGAGAGTAGAAGACATAATTTCATTTTGATCTTTGAGCTCATCACTAGCCTTTTGTGCACTTTCAAGCTTAGATGAGAGTGAGTCATTTTCATTTTGGAGCTCATCATTTTCATTTCTAGTTCTTCTTATGACTTTAGAGTATTTGTTCAACAATTTTACAAGTTCATCATAAGAAGGTGCATCATATTTATCATCACTATCACTATCACTATCATCATCATCACTATCATTATTTTGTACCTTTCATTCACCCTTGGCCATAAGGCATAGGTGAGTAGTGGACGATGATGGTGAAGATGGCGGTGAAGGTGGTGGTGAAGATGTCGGTGAAGATGATGGCCCAATCACAAATGCGGCAACCTTCTCTTTCTCATCATCGCTCTCATCACCGGAGGACTCACATGATGATTCAATGTCGGTGAGCCAATCACCAACAATGTAGGCTTTGCCTCCCTTCTTTTTCTTGTGGAACTCTTTTCTCTTGCCATCCTTCTTCTTGTATGGCTTGTTTTTCTTCTTCTCATCTTCTTCATCACTTGAATTATTTTTCTTGTCCTTGTTCTTGTTCTTGTTCTTGTTCTTGTACTTGTCTTTTGGAGGTCTAGGGCATTGATGAGCTAAGTGGCCAAGTTCATCACAATTGTAGCAATCCATCTCCGAAATGGGCTTCCTTTTGCTACTTGTGAAGAATTTCTTCTTCTTGCCATCGAACTTGATGCCACTCTTGTTGAGCTTCTTTAGTATCTTGGTGGTCTTCTTCACCATGAGTGCAAGTGATGCATCATCAATATCACTTTCACTTGAGCTTTCTTGCACCATCATGGCTTGGCCCTTCTTCTTCTTCTTCTTGTCATGACTAGCTTTGAAGGCCAAGTCCTTCTTCTTGGAAGATGATGAGCCCTCTTCCAGAGTGATGTGCATGTACATCTCATGTGCATTGATCTTCCCCAATACTTGTGTCGGTGTTGCGGTGGAGAGATCACTTTGATGAAGCACGGTGACAATGTGACCATACTTCTCAACGGGAAGAACACTCAAGATCCTCCTTGCAACATCCGATTGGCTCATTTGGGTGAGACCAAGAGCATTGAGATCCTCTACAAGAACATTCAATCGAGTGCACATGTCATTAGCACTTTCTTTAGGAAGCATCTCAAAAGAATTGATTTTCTTTAAAGCAATATGATAGCGTTTCTCACGCTCACTCTTAGTTCCCTCATAGAGAGCACAAAGGTTTTCCCACAATTCATGAGCGTTTTTTTGCATTACGCACACGATTGAAGATATCCTTGCCTAAGCCCCGGTAGAGTGTATTTTTGGCCTTTGCATTCCACCGGTCGTACTTCTCCTCGTCACCACTTGGGTTGGCGGGATCCTTGATAGCGGGAAGCCCTTCGGTTGCGGCTCTAAGGCACCCAACATCTATGGCTTCGAGGTACACCTCCATTCGGATTTTCCAATATGGAAAATCATCTCCCTCAAAGATGGGAGGTGGTCCTTCCCCGTTAGACATCTTGCTCTAGGCGGTGAAGCCTAATTTAGGAGCAACTCGGCTTCGATACCAATTGAAAGGATCAAGATGCCCAAGAGGGGGGTGAATTGGGTTTTCTAAAAATTAATTGCAAGAATTAAATCCTACAAGCCGAAATTCACCCCTAGTGCCTACTTGTGTTCCTTATGATTCTACCGGTAAAAAGTTTTGCACCCTAAGTTCCAATCCTAGTCTAGCATGGCAATTCTAGGAAAGTAAACCAAGCAATGAAAGTAATACGAGAAAGTAAATGCTTGAAAGTAAGGGCAAGAAACACAGCGATGTTTTCCCGAGGTATCGGAGAGTTGCCACTCCCCACTAGTCCTCGTTGGAGCACCCGTGCAAGGATCAAGTGCTCTCTACGGGCTGATTCTTCGACACTCCGTAACGGTGAATCGCCCAAAACCGCTCACAAGATAAGTTGGGTCATCCACAAGCTCCGCCGGATGATCACCAAACTCCCAATCACCACCAAGCCGTCTAGATGATGGCGATCACCAAGAGTAACAAGCTAGAACTCTCACTTGACCACAACGAGCCTAATGAGAAGATGGATGCACACTTGCTACTCTCTAGTCACTAGTGAGGGACTCTCAAGCTTTGATTCTCAAATCACTACCCTCACTAGAGCTCTTGCACTCCCTTACACTTCAAAGAAGTTTCTCAGCTGAACAAATGAGCAAGAGACCTCTAAAAGAGGTGGAGGAGATGTATTTATACACCCCACAGTCAAATCTAACCGTTACCTACCAACTCAGCAAAATACGCGTTGACCGGACGCGCCGGTCGACGTGACCGGACGCGCCGGTCGAATGCAACGGTCGAAAAACTGAAACACTACGCTGAGTGACCGGACGCGCCGATCAGGGGTGACCAAACGCGTCCGATCGTGCAGGGAGCTTACTGTACTTTGACCTGACGTGCGACCGCGTCCGATCAGTGATGACCAGACGCGTCCGATCGTCAAGGTACCTTACTGGAACGTGACCGGACGCGCCGATCACTTCCCAGTCGCGTCCTATTAGGTGATTTCCCTTCTGTGACACGTGTCAGCCTGAACACCGCATCCGGTCCTCGCAAGGACCGCGTCCGGTCAACAGCGCTGAGACGCAGTGGCAGATTAGTACTGACCGAACGCGTCCGGTCAAGCCAGACACCGCGTCCGGTCAAGGGAAAAAGGCTCTAACAACTCTGAAACGCGACGCAACTTGAACCAAGATGCTTTCAACTAAACTTTGAACTAATCTTGAGCTACCTAGTGCTAAGTTTAACAAGTGTGCATCACACCTAAACAAAAGACTCACCTAGGTCAAGCTACTCGCTCATGCCCCCCTTTATAGTACGGCCAAAGGAAAAAGCAAAGATCCTAACGACTATTTCGAATGTAACTCAACACCTTGTCATCCGAAACTAACCGTCCTTAATCTTGTCGTCAATCCTTTGAAAACCGAAACGATTTCTATTAAGGGGCATGAATACCATAGTGCCCAAGACAGTTATCAACCCCATGACCTAACTTACCAACGTTTCTGCAAAACATACGTTAGTCATGGTAATAAAGCGTTGTCATCAATTGCCGAAACACACTCTCGGGGCCTAGAAGCTTTCACAGACTTCTGCATGCTTGTCCAACTGTGCAATTAAAGAAATCACTTATCTGAGACCTTCTGAAACTTCTGATAATTGTAAACCACTTCCGCAAACGCCTTTAGGATTCTGCATCGGGATCAACAGAGAAAAAGGCACCATATATATGCTGCATCGCTGTTTGAGCGATACTAGCAAAGGGGTGTGTACGCTTTGAACATCAAACAAGTCTTTGATAAAAGCCTTGCTACAAGGTCCTCTTTCCACACATAACTCTTCCAGAGGTACTAATCATGCTTTGCAAAAGATAAAGAAACAAATCAAACAGATGTACCCCCTCCATCCCAAATTATAATTCATTTCAACTTTCTTGAAGAGTAAAAGCATCTTAAATTTGACCAAATTTATATTATAAAATAATATTTATGACACCAAATAAGTATAATTAGATTCTTCATTAATTATATTTTGATAGTATACCTATTTGATGTCATGAATTTTATAATTTTCTCTATAATTTTGGTAAAACTTAAGATGTTTAGACTCTCTAAGAAAGTTCGAATGACTTATAATTTGGAACGGAGGATCAGAGTAATGCATAGTTCAGTACTTGCTAGGTGAAGGAGACAAAACCCAACTAGCTAGGGTTTTGGGTCTCGGGGTAGGCCTGCTAATACACTACTGGAAAGTTGAAATTCCCTGACGGTGCGATTACCGTCAGGAAAATTGAAAAAATCGTCAGGAAAATGTAAATCTAATTTCCCTGACGGTACACCGCCAGGGAATAACTGTCAGGGCTAGCTCGACAAGGAAATTGAAAAATGTCTGATGGTGCACCGTCAGAGAAATTCATTTTATTTTGCCTGACGGTGAAGAACTGACAGGACAATTACAAAACCGTCAGGGAAAATATATTTTCTCTATCGGTTAAAACTGTCAAAAAAACGTAGACAACCGTCAGGAAAAAAATTTCCTTGGTGGTGTAAAACTGACAGGGTATATGGACACTTACCCTGGCGGTCGTCAAACCGTCAAAAGAAAATATGTTTTCCCTGTCGGTGTTTGTTTTTCCCTGACGACTTCTAACCATCAGGGAAACATATTTTTCCTGTCGGTGATAATTTCCCTGACGACAGTGGACCATTAGAAGAATTGTTTTCCCTGTCGGTGTTAAACCGCCACGAAAATTGTCGCCCACAGAAAAATGACATAATAGCCTTTTCCATATAATTTGAAACATATATATTTAATATAATATACACAAAATCATGGAGATATACCCACGTAAATACAATATGCCATCATATATATAGATAGATAGATTAGCTTAGCAGAAATACATTACATACATAGATGTCTTGTTTGCATCAACTTAGGTAAATACATAAGATGTCCAAATATTTAGCACCCATCTACCCAAAATAACTTCTCCAAATATTTGGCATCAACATAGCAGTCTGCCACACCACCGGTACTAGCTAAAGGTTAGTACTAGCTCAATATCCACACCACTAAGTACTAGTTTTTTTTAACCTACCACTAAGTACTAGTTGAAGGTTAGTACCAATGTAAGTGTATGCAGAGGCAAACACTTCAAAAGATGAAACAAGCAACATGCTATATAGCCATTCAGTCTTCAGTGAGACCAGCACCAGCACCTGCACATGTGGCTTCATTATGATAGTTCCTGGTTTCCAATGCAACTCTACTTCCACCATGGAGTCCTTCATTTGTTGCAACATCATTGTTAGTCGATTCGGAACCCACATTAGATGATTCGGTCACCGGCTGCATGTGAATAAGTTCAAAATTATTAATTCTAAACAAAAGATGTTCAGCTAACAGTGTGTTGCTGACCAAGGTAGACATGTTAATAGCTTACTAATTATTGTACTATCACTAGTCCAGAATCTATTCAGCTAACAGAAAACCGTGTTGCTCTATTTGCATAACATACTAATTCTTCCCGGTTCTTCAAAACCGAAATAGTGTGAATGTCTACCTTACCACAAGAAGTGAACATTGGAATCTCAGTGTTACATGATTCTATGCAACTAAAGTCCATAGCTACAAAAGAATCAACATGAGGCCACTTCCTCACTGGTGCACTAGGTACTGCCATTCTGAAACTTCATCCTCACAGTTGGTTGTGTTGCTGATAGAATGCTTAGCGCTTCTTCTGGAACTTCCTCACCCAGGCGCCGATAAAGTCACTGCACACGAACATGTACCTCATGTTAATGTGAACAAATGTTGTCCGAGACAACAAATCATAGGTTCAAATATTTGCACATACCACTATCAAGCCTATTGCCACTTTGCCTACAGTGTCCTTTTCATGTTGTAGCCTTGTATTTTCACATCATAGGTGTGCAACTTCTCGTGCCATGCTTTGTATAGAAACTGAATTTGATGGACAGATATTGTTTTCCTTCGCGGCTGCCCTGATATCAGCTATCCTAACAACACCATTTGCAATGTCAAATCGTCCATAGGGTGCGCCACCAGAAAGGTCATACAAGACCTTGCCATTCAATTCTTGCTCATGCACTTGCTGGCTTTCCTCTTCCACATCCCCTTCCCCTTCCATGTGCTCATACTCTCCATCCACTTCATTTGGGCGTGCAACCCTCCTAACAGCTGACATATAGTCGTCCTAGAAACAATGTTCATACATAAAGTAGTCACTTGCACTGTAAAAGGAGAATTTGAAAAGTAAATGGTTTCCATATATCAAAGTAGTGTGCTTACAATGAACTTTTGTGCTTCTGACTACTAATTGGACCACTACTGTCAGTGCTATCCACACTTTTGAAACCAGATTTCATCACAACAAATGTGTTCATAGGTGTTGCCTTTGCTGGACCAAAGTTCCTTTCCTACAAAGATAGAATACGTTTTCAATGTAAACATGAGCAAAGAAATAGAAAAAAAACTTTAGGTTAAGTATGTATTGTAAGTACGTAAAGAAGGAAGGCTACTCCTGAAATATGGTCTAAAAAGAACTGATCCCAGTATGACAATATTTGAATCTTAAAGGAAGGCAGAAATATTGAGGTGGGAGTATGGGACATAGTGAAAACTGGGAAGGCACTGAAAAAACATGTAGCAGGAGTGAGGCCATATCATGATCATTAGCTAGCATCTGTTTTGTCAGCAGACTATATGACGCCATGACATGAGTGCAACCTAAGCGATTGTTGTTGCGAGGCAGTTGCACGTTGTTTGTAATTTGTAGTTGTAGTGTTTAAAAAGTTGTAGGATTTCTGGTACTGAAAAAGAACAATTTATTTGTTAACTTTGTTTAAGTTTTCTTATAATTTAAAGTAAGCATAATGTGACTTTTTAGAACAAGGGAACAACATTACTTTCTTTTTGAACCATTCAAAAAAATTTGGCCCCAATTCTATGCCACGGTCATGTTTCCAACCATTTAACCTTAAATCACGGAGTTGCTGTTCCGTGGGAGGAAGACGGCTCTTCCATTGCTCTTTCTCAAATTGTCTACATGAACAGATTTATTGTTATCCCTATATGTACAAATTCTACTAAAGTAACCTTAGATTTTCATGTTATTTTTAGAACTTACATGAAGAAATCTTCCATCTCAGGTATGCTTGTTAATATGTACAGGAAAGCAACCTTGTATTCCTCATTTGAGAGGTCACGAATACCCCTTGGACTAATGCATCGACCCGAGCATTTAAAAATTTCAAGGTCACATGTACCTTGAAATGCAGATGCACATCATCATAGCGAGGTATCTTGTTTCTTATTGAAGGAGCAGTGGATTTAAAATACAAGCTAAGATTATTTGTAACCTCTTCAACTAGGAATGCCTCAACCATGGCAGCTTCAACTCGAGCCTTATTTCTGATTTTCTTTCTTAAGTTTTTGGATACACCTATGAAGTAAGAACATACACAAGATCAATAAACTAAGGTCCTTTAATTTGGACATCAATTTACATAACTTATTTACATAATTACCTCTCATATGGATAACTCCAACAAGCTAGGACTAGCCCTCCTAATCTTGCCTCATAAGGTAGATGGATGATCAAATATTGCATAACATTGAAGAAACTAGGAGGGAATATCTTCTCTAATTTGCAAAGAAGCACTACAACATTTTGTTCCAAAGAATGGACAACATCTTTGCTAAGCTCTTTCGCACACAATTACCGATAGAAGTAACTAAGCTCAGCCAAAAAGTGCCATACATTGTCAGGCAAGAACCCTCGGAACACAACAGTAAGCAACCATTTAATAAAGATGTGGTAGTCATGAATTTTTAGGCCTAAAATCCTCTTTTGCACAAGGTTCACACCACGCCTTATGTTTGCAGCATATGCATCAGGAAATTTTAAATCTTGGATCCATTTGAGAATGGTTGGTTTGTCATCTTTACCAATGCAAAATGGACCTCTTGGCCTATCCCACTTCCCATTGTTACTTTGCACCAAATTGAGCGAAAGGACAATTACAAATCAGAGCTAAATCTAACCTGGCCTTCACATTATCTTTGGTCATATCTCGTATATCAAAACATGTGTTCCATATGGCTTCAGCCATATTCTTTTTATTGTGCATCACATCAATATTGTGAGGTAGAAGAAGCTTCTGGAAATACAGAAGCTACCTAAAGCAAAGTACATGTGTCCAATTATACAATTTTCCATAGGTTGCTGAATCACCTACAAATCTATCCAAATGGCATTGCATTTCCTCTCTTATTAAGCGACTAGGAGGCTCATCAAAAACCCTAGTGTTCTTACGGAATGCATTTGCTTGTTGTCTAAATTCATGATGGATAGGCAGGAACCTCTTGTGGCAATCAAACCAGCAAGCCTTATTACCATTACGTAGTGTGAAACCTTTGCACCCATATCCATATGTGCATGCCAATCTACCATGTGTGCTCCATCTAGCAAAGTCACCATATGCCATGAAGTCATGTATAGACCAAAGGTAGGCTACCCTTAATTTAAATTCTTTTTTTACCGAAGCATCCTAAGAATTAACCCCTACCCATAGTTCCTGAAGTTCATCAACTAAGGGCTGCATTAGAATGTTCAACTTTTTATCAGGATGCTCAAGACCAGGAACAACAAGGGAGAGGAAAATATACTCATGCCTTAAGAGTGTGCCATGAGGCAAGTTTAGTGGGGTCACAAAGATAGGCCAACATGAATAAGGAGCAGCATTTAGATTAGATGGTGTGAAACCATCAGTTGCTACGGTTAGTCGCACATTTCTTCTATCCAATGCAAAATCAGGGTAGTCATTATCAAATTGTTGCCAAGCTTCTCCATTACAAGGCTGCACCATTTTACCACTCGTTGAGGGACTAGGTGCATGCATTAGTTTGGTTGTTTCGGCGTGTAGATATAACCTTTGCAGCCTATCTGTGATGGGAAGATAACGCAAAACTTTTAAAAATCACATTTCTCTTTATCCTTATTATCTTTGTAGAAAAGCATGCAATTGTTGTAGCACATCAATTTTCACATATGGCATACCAAGACCCTCTAATAGTTTCCTTAATTGGTAGGAGTCATCAGGTAGTTTAGAATCTAGAGGAAGAAGTTCATGTACAATATCTAAGACGTCATCATATTCTGCAATAGACATGATGTATCGTGACTTTACAGCAAGCAATCGAGCAACCGCGAACATGCATGAGTGTTTGATTTTCTCGTGCACCAAGTTATCTGCACTAGCGACCATCCTAAGAAAGCTTTAGCATATGGTGTTGGTTCATCTACTGCAGGTGGATGGGCCCCAGCTAGATCAACTAGCATTTCATCTATTTGGTCGATCTCATCAAAACCCTCTCTATTTGCTGCATTGTCAAATTCAGCATGACTAACAAACCCCTCTCCATGCTCTGTCCATGTTTCATAATCTTCCTTAAAACCATGCTTACACAGGTGCAATTCTATAGTATTTCTTGAGTGTCTAAAATAGTTCCGGCACTTGGCACAAGGACACTTGATGGTGCCATTTTGAGCTACACCCGAAAATGCAAATGCATGATTCAAGAACTCAGTGCTTTGATTAATCCATTCATTAGAGGGAGCTTTACCACGCTGCCAACCACTATACATCCATGTACGGTTTGATATGTTAATTAGTTCTGTATTGAAAGAATAATATATTAGACATCACATTTTCTGACTAGCTTTATTTTAGGTAACAAAACAAACACTCAATATGCATAGAAAGTACACTGCATAAAAACCAAGCATACACTATCTTTGACATGAACTATTTCAGATCGAGAAGCAATCATAGATTTTTTTATTAATATAGAACCAAAGTAAAGTTCTTCCTAAAACGATCTGGATTCACCTTCTTTAATGTTGTTTAAGTGAAGTTCTCACTAAATTGAAGCACAGCGAAATGCCAAAGTATAATATATGCAGACATCACAAGGAGAAAAAGAACATAGGTTAACCTTGATTCTGGAACCAGGTTGCTCCTCACGGGCCCTTCACCACCGGCGTGGATCCTCAGTCACGGCCTTCTCCAGATCTGGTGTCGCGCCGGACCTCCGCTGCTCGCAGGCATGGAGTAGGGGTAGCAGAAGTGTGTTTCTCGGTGGAGACTACGGAGGAGCTGAGTGGTGTCCAGGGGAGGCGCGACGTCCTGTCCGTGTCCGGGGCGGTGACCTTCTGTCGGCGTGGCGTGGAGGAGCTGCAGGGGAGCCGTTGTGGTGTGGACGAGCGGACGGGCGGTGTGGGGGCGGGCCGGCATGGCAAGGGCGCACGGGCAGCATGGGGGAGAGCGCGGAGGAGCGGGCGGTGTGGGGGAGAGCGCAGAGGAGCAGGCGGCGTGGAGGAGCGGCCGGTGTTGGGAGGGGGCGCAGGAGCGGTGTGGGGGAAAAACAGAGTAGCGAGTTCACGACCCGAGTCAGATTGCGTCGCCTGGGGGAGGGAGCGTGCGGTGGGAGGATAGGGTTTGCCATTTTCTTTTTTTTCTTTTTTCCCTCTTCCCAAATGCACGGGGAGGAAAATTTTTGGCGGGCCCAATGCCCGCCTCTGGGCCTTTGGAGAGGCGAAACGAAAATTTTGGGCGGGCTTTTTTTTTGTTTTCACGCCCTCGTGCATCTACAGTAGATATTTGCCTCTCAACTAATTTTCCTGTGTGTAATTTAAATAACCGTCAGGGAAAATACACAAACCGATAGGATAATGTAATTTTTTGAGAGTTATTGAAAACCCGACAAGGTAATTAATTATCCTGTCGGTTTCTTAAACTCACAGGTTAATAAGATTTTTTCCCTGACGGTACGCATTTTCCCTGTGTGTTTTATGAAAGCCATAAAAAAATACATTTACCCTGACGGTTTTCTCAATCACCGCCAAAAAAATCAAAACCGTCAGGGAATTTTGACTTTCAGTAGTGATAGGTGGAAATCCACCCAAGCATTTCAAACATATTTGGTATCCCATGTACCAGAATGTCTATATAGGTGCTCTCCAGTTATTTTAAGTGTAGCCTTTTCTTCTCCTCCTCCAACATATTACCAATATCCTTTAGAGTGAATAGGGGATGGATCTGGTACATTTGAGGGAGAGGTGTGGGGGTGAGTTTAAAGTAATTACTTAAAACTATGGAGCAACCTTAATCTCTCATATAGCTATAGTATTCGAGATGAGATCAGTAATCTGTTGGAGATGCTCTTACCCAACCCAACCCATACCAAATTAACTCCTTTTCTCAATCCACCCATCCCACGACTTTATTGCTACAACCCAATCTAATCCAATCCACCGACTAGTAAAACCAACATATTTGCTAAAAGACCTAGGGGTCTGCATAAAACGTATACATGAATTTGCATAAAACATGTGGGTCCACATCTTTAGCCCAGTTTTGGATTTAAAATCTCACATTCACACCTTAAAATTTTATCAAAATTGACTAGAATTTTATGGAGATGACTCAATAAAATAGCGAGCAACTTTGTACCCAACTAGCACTAACATGTCAACACATGGGCCCCACATCAAAGGCGGATGCTGAAACTAAAGCCTCATGTTCGCACCTTGAAATTTTTAACGAAATTGATTGAAATGTATTGGATATAATTCAGTATGACATGAAGCTACTTGTGCCAATTAGCGGGGCAAATCTGCATGTGGGACTCACATCAATATTCAACCCTGGAATTAAAAGCTCATGTTCTCACACCTTAAATTTTCAGCAAAATGGAGTGAAATTTGTTAGAATGATTTAGTGTACTAAGAAGCCACATTGTGCCAATTAACCCCTCCAGGTGAATATGTGGGTCCACATTAAGTTATCCGACTAAAATATGAATATATTTCCATCCATTTAAAGTGTACCCACTTGAGAATTCAACCCATTAAACCCATGTCAACTGGATCCATTAACAATGTACAATATGAAACTCAATAAAATATAGGTTTAAAACCAAATTTAACTAAATCGCTGCAGGACCTAGCTATGACTTGGATTGTATCCGTCCAAGCTTAGTACTAGATAGTGAGTATATAGTGACCCAGTGAGAACGGGTTTGGAAATTAAAAGGATTCACAAATCCTAGTATGAACAACGCTTTTCCCCTATTCATCTCCCACTACAAAAAGCATCATGAATCTTTGAAGGGCTCTTCATATAAACAAGACACAATCACACAATTATACAACTTTCTCGCTCTCCTCTTTTGACAATGAGGTATCTAGAGCTAGCTTTAGGCTTGAAAAAATGACGATATAAAGTGCGGCAACGCCTTGCAGACTTGTACTGGCCTCAACTAGGAAAGAATCAGCCATTGGGGGAATCATGCTTTACTGGTTGTTTGATAGGTTCCTGCATCTGGACAAGGGGAAAATGCTGCTGCGTTCCTACTGTGGACCAAATCTTCTACCAGTAAGCTGATACGCTATATATTCTTCCATTGATTGGTTTGGTCCACTGACCACTAGTACTATACATGGTTAAGCAGTAGAGGTTTACCCTTGCAAAAAGTGACTAACAAAAAAGCCTTTTTGCGGGGAAATTAAAAAAAATCACTACTGTATGTTTCATCTTGGGTGTCTCTTAATTGTGCAAGATTTATCTATCCAGCAATCAAGTATATTGAATAATGCATGTTGGACTTGGATATGATCGAAATTCTGTGTAAGCTTTGTGTTATTTAAGTAATCTGTAGTGTCCATTATGAAAATCAAGGCTGCAATTGTTGTTATAAAATCAAGGCTGCAATTGTTGTCATTACTTTAGTACAACCAATGTACTATTTGTAAAAAAGATATTTTCCTACTTTTTATCCTGTTTTTTTGGAATTGTTTTTTACTGACAGTTGCTAAATAGGCGCCTGCCGATAGAAATCCATTTACACTAGTATGAAAATGCCATATTTTCATATAGGTCTTTCACATCGACGGTCAAAACTACCGTAAGTAGAAATCATTTTTTACTGCCAGTAGACATTGTTTGTGTACTTGTCACTTGTGTTATTGTCAAAGGTTGTGCATCTTTGGTCCATCTTGAAATAAAGAACATAGGAGTAAGTGGCAAGATTATGCATATGGATTGAAAAGGTAAACTTTTTACTAGAAAAAAAATTGAGGTGAAACTTCTAGTGCAGTTCAGAACAATTGGTTCCATTTTTTTTCCTTTTGTGTTTAATTAGGCAGTACTTTGAAGGCTAGAAGAATTATTTGCTTTGACTTTTGAAGCGAGCAATGAGGTTTCAGATTTATTCAAAAGTTAGGGTGTCTTCTACTTGATAGGTTTCGGTAGGAAATGCACCCAGGACCCAATTGCTTGGCTTATTGAGGTGACGTCCCTTGAAATGCTGCTTCCAAACAACACCGGAGAGTGACTGTCGGACTTGTCCTACTCCTCAGGAGGAGGTAGATACAAAAGAAAGCAGGAGGAGGCGGCAGAGAAAGAAAAGGCAGGAAAGCTACGTGTCGTCTAACAGAAAATTGGGACGCACGCTTTCAAAAGCGATGGATTGTGTAACGTCATAACGGCATGATTAGATGTTGTGAAGGGACAGGGGGGCATCACTGGCTAAATCTTGTTCATTAAGTTAACGGGGAAGAGGGATATTTTAATACCTGATGAACGCGTCGACGCCGATGTGTACATTAAGAAAAAAAGATTTATTGGGCAATCAGGTAATCACTGAAATTAATGTAGACATGCATCACATTCCTCTGCTGGCATGTCGCTACAGATGTTGATAGTGTTAACATAAATATCATTTCGACGGCGTATAGCTAGTACTAATAACAAAATAGTAGTAGAGCTGAGCAAATAAATTCAAATTGAAGGGAGAGAGAAACGAACTGCACAAATTAAACACTAAAAGGATGCTCTTGTTCCTAACTAAAATATGGAATTGGGTACTTAAATTTATCCTTCTCTAAAAATGATCTCAAGTCAAGTTGTAGAATATATGATGAACCAACAACCATATGGTGACCAATTTGTTATGTTAGGATCTTGATCAATCTTTTTTGTTTGACTTGTGAGGCCAGTCCAAGCAAGGTGAATGACATTGCTCAGTCACCCCTGCAATGCATATCAAGATTCAAGACAGTGACGAGAGGATAGCTAATTAAATAGGCGACTACCACACTTCCAAGTATATTCTTGGCTGCATAGCAGTCCTCAAAGGAAAGGAAAAGAAGAATTGTACTAATATATATATTGATATCGCGTGAGGAGCAAGGTATGTCATGTAATCCATCGGTTGAGTTGGCGCCATCACACCGAGTCATCACCAACCGTCGTCGTACTACGTGGAGGGTCTGGGAAGAAGCACCTGCTGCATGCCTACCTAGGCTGCCACTGCGATTCAATTAGTGATGAATGCTGAATGGAGTAGCAGTATTAATTCTATCAGTCATAGAATCTAATCTCGAGTTGGCTGACGATGGATTTGATTCCATTTTAAGCAGCTGTGCCCCTGTGCCATATATTCGCGCTGCATGCTTCAATTCGATTTAATTGGTGCCGCCGGTTGCTGCTCTGTTCTGTCCGAGTCTAATCAATCACGGCCTGTCTGTGCTTGCCTAAACGCGGGGATCAAATTAACAAGGCCAATAATCAGGCAGCTTTATTTTGAAGTTGTTAATTGTGGGTGCTGCCTTGCTGGGGAACTGATGGAGGATGTTGTCGTCATCGCCTCCTCTCACATATACTTGGCCATGCAGCACGAGGCACCACGGCACGACACGAAGCACGAAAAAAAGCCCGACACGAACCCGGCACGGCCCGATGAAACTCGGGCCCGGGCTGGCCCGGCCCACGGCTCAGGCCGTGCTTGGGCTGACCCCAAGCCCGTTGGCCAGCACGGCCCGGCACGAGAATTGGAGGGAGGCCCGACAACGGCCCGAGGCAGCCACCGCCACCCAACGGCCATTTTGGCCCATCATCAGCCTAGCGCCCCAGCCCCCACTTGGCCCCTCCCTTCATATATAAGGGACACGCCGTGGCCGACGGCCGCCCCTCTCCTCACGGCCTCACCTAACCCTAATCCATTCGACTCCACCCGCCGCGCAGCGCCCAGCCGCCCACACCGCTCTCGTCTTCACCTCGCCTAGTCGCCTCACCTTCGCCGCGCCGCTCTCTCCTCGGCGTCCGACCTCATCGTCTCCGGTGACCTTGATCTGCCTTCCGCCGTCGGCCAGCCTTTCCCTTCTCCTCCCTGATCTCCTTCCTCTCCCCTCTCCCTTCCCCTTTTGGTGATATGTGAGTTCGTGTTCCTGTCAGTGTCATCCCTCCTCCGCCGCTCGCCGTCCTTGCTAACAGTCTGTCGTCTTCTCTGCGGGGGTCGTCGTCTTCTCCGGCACCGGGCTCCGGTTGTGCAGGTAAACCCTAACCCTAACCCTAACCCTAACCCTAGCATCTTCTTTATTGATCTAATTCTGTCATCTGATGTGTTTCTTGATCTGCAGGTCGGTAGCCGATGCTTCCTCTTCTAGCTGCGGCGTAGAGCGAGCTCGGCGGCCACCCACACCGTCGAGGAACGGGGCCGGAGTGGTCACTGCCATGGCGGATGACGATGCCGTCCTACCGGGCATGGCCCCCGAGGGCGAGGACGACGACGACCTCTGAGAGGATGCTGCTGCCTTGTTCGGTGTCGATCTCGGAGCCAGCCAGGCTCCGATCGATCTGGACGGCGGCGGTGGTGAAGGGGCGACGACGGCTGGGACTGGCTCCAACACCAACATCTCTGCTCCATCTGTTTCTGGTAATGCAACCAGAGTTGGTAAGCGCAAATCTCCTGTCTGGGCTGACTTTGATGAGATCTATGAGGATGTGAACGGCAGTAGAATTTGAACTAAAGCTGTTTGCAAAATGTGTAAGGCTACTTTGCCTGCTAGATCTGTTTCTGGAACTGGGCACTTGAAGAGGCACCAGAAATCATGTAAGGAAAAAACTAATCGGCGTTCTGCTGTTCAGTCTAGGCTTGCGCTTAATCCTGATGGTTTGCGCAACTGGGACTATAAACCTGATGTAGCTAGACAGGAGCTGTGTCGCTTGATTGCTAGGCTTGATCTTCCCTTAAGTATTGATGACACTGATGCATGGGAGGAGTACATTCAACGTGCTCATAACCCTATTTTTACTAGGGTCTCCAGGCAGGCCACCACTAGAGACCTAAATAAGTTATTCACTGAACGTCGTAATATGCTTAAGAATCATATTTTGCGTGGTGCTTCATCTGTTGGTTTGACATCTGATATTTGGTCTGGTAATGCTAAGGAGGACTACATCAGTGTAGTTGCTCATTTTGTGAGTGCTGACTGGGAGCTAAAAAAAGGTAATTGGGTTGAGATTGATTGAGGTGAAGCATACTGGTCAGAACATTGCTGAAAAAATTTGTTCTGTGATTGAGGAATTTGGTTTGATTGACAAGATATTTTCTATTACTCTAAATAATGCTTCTTCTAATGCAAAAGCAATGGAAACTTTGACACCTTTGTTTGTAGGATACTTGGGTTCTGATCCAGCCCCTACACCTTCTGATCCTAATAAAAGAACTTATCACCTTGTTCATCAACGTTGTGCTTATCATATCATAAATTTGATTGTTAAATCTGGTTTAAAGAGGTTCAAACCTTACATAGAAGATTTTAGAACTGCTATTAACTTCTTGAATTCTTCTAATCATAGAATTGCCATGTTTAAGAACTACTGCAATGCTTAAGGTTTAAGACCTAGGAAGTTTGGTTTGGATATGGATGTTAGATGGAATGCTACATACCTTATGCTTAAACACCTGCTGCCATATAAGGAAGTTTTTTCTGTGTTCATTAATGCTAATTTTGGGGCTGAATTGTTAACTCCAAGGCATTGGCATATAGCTGCAAAGGTATTGGAATTCCTGGAAGTATTTTATGAATCAACTGTTGTTTTTTCTGGTGTGTACTATCCAACTAGCCCTCTTGTTTTGCATCATTTGCTTGAGATTTCTGCTCATTTGCATGCAAGTGAAAAGGATCAAAATCTAATAGCTGTTGTGTATCCTATGAAACTAAAATTTCTTAAATACTGGGAAAATATACCTCTGCTGTATTCATTTGCTTTCATTCTTGATCCAAGAGCTAAGATGAGAGGTCTATTTAATGTCTTGGTAATTCTAAAAGAAAACCCTGGTGTTGATTACAGTTCATATTATGCTTATGTTAAAACTGAACTTTATAAGTTGTTTGCTAAGTATGACAGCAAGTTTGGTGCAGCTAAGAATAGAAGGGCTGCACATCCTGCAGGCCAAACTGGTAAGAGAAAACAGGCTTGGGGAAAAATATTTGGAGGCCCTGGAGCCTCTGGTGTTATTGGTCCATCCCCTACCCCAACTTCATCTGTTGCATCTGTTGGTTGTGAGCTCACAGCTTACCTGGACAGTGATAATGTCACTGCATATGAGGATGACTTTGATTTGCTTCTCTGGTGGCGTGACCCCAAACTAACCTTTCCAGTTTTATCTATAATGGCAAGAGATATAATGTCTGTTCCAGTGTCTACTGTGTCTTCAGAATCGTGCTTCAGCTTAACAGGAAGGATACTTGAAGAGCGGCGCCGACGCTTGTTGCCAAAACATGTGGAGATGCTTGCTTGCATCAAGGATTGGGAGTTGGGAGAACGAAGACTGCAACATTCAACAGACAACCAAGAGTTGGCAAGCTACTTCGAGCATCAATATCTTGATGAAGAAATTCAGAGTGCATCTGGGGCTCCTTCGGCTGGTACATCAGTGGCTTCTGCATCTACTTCTGCTGGTACTTAGTGTTCTCTGTTCTGACTTCTGAGAGAGTTGAGAGACGAGAGTGAGTTGAGAACTTGAGATTAAGAGGAGAGATGAGAGTTGAGATGAAACTGAGAGTGACATTTGTATCTGTGTGACTATCTGAACTTTGAACTTATCATTATAAGAACTGTGCTGCACTCTTTTTTCCTTTCTAGGGTTTCTCACAAGGGTAAGTTTTACCTAGAAAGGTTTTTAATGAGGCAGCATTGCACACAGCTCAATTATCTTTTTAAGTCTTGTTTGTGCATTGTTATTTTGTGATTGTGAGTTGTGACTTGTGAATCTGTTAAGATACTTCATAGTTCATACTTGTGAGTTGTGACTGGTCATTGATCAATAGTCCAGTTGTTATCTTTGAATCCGGTCTAGTTGTGAACTTGTGATTGTGAGTTGTGATTGTGAATCTGTGATCTCTTTTTCTTTATGTTTTCTGTGAAATTTGATTCCAAATTTGAAAACTGAAGTTAGAGCTGAATTTGCTGGTGTGTTTACAAAATTGCGGGCTGTGGGCTGGCTCGGCCCAATATTTTCGCCAGGCTGGTCAGGCTGGCACGGCCCGAAAATTAGCCCGCAGGCCCGTGCTTGGGCCGAATGCCAGGCACGAGGCCTGTTCTGGCACGGCCCGCAGGCACGACGTGCCGTGCCGGCCCGAGAAGTTGTGGGCCGTGCCTGGCCCGTGCCCGGGCCGGGGCGTGCCGGGCCGGCCCGATGTCCATATATACTCTCACATATATGTCTCCAGCGCCGGGAAGCTTCTAATTCGGAATTCCAAGCTTCCAACGACCAGAATTCAGCTGTTTTACCCGTGTGGATCGGAATCCTGCATTCTGATTGTGCCATAATAAGGGTCGTGGAGAACTTTGGCGTGATCATCACGTGCTGATTATATTGACGAGCGACGACTCACTTTCTGCAAGTGATGACACACGATGAACCTCCCTAACAACTAGTACCAACAGTACTCCAGTGTAACGAGCACCATCTGAATGAGCACCTTCTAACGAGCGCCTATTAAAGCAAAACGAATGGCTATTTTCGTTTGTGAGGGCTCGTGTCTATTTTTTCTCGAATACGCAAAAGATTTACGTATCATTATATTAAGGAGAAACGTTCAGCCGAACATACAACACGCCTCTAACGAGCGCCGAAGGAGGTCAACAAGCACGACCGTAGTTGGACCATCCTAGCAGAGTAACTTTATGACGATATTACATAAGAGGAATAACCAAGTGCGATCATCGATGCGCCCTACGAGTCTTCGATGAAGAGCTCCGCCGCGCGCCCGTTGAACGCTGGAAACGCCGCGTCAAGGGCCTCCACCTGGCTCGACGACAGGGTCCCCAAACGCAACGCGTCAAGAATACTCTTGGGCGCAGGCGAACCCGGGTTGGCCGGCGGTGCTTTGCCAAACCGCTGCTCGAGGAGTACTGCACCCCTCTTGGAGGTCGGTAGGTAAGCCAACGGTTGGGAGGCTATCCGTCTGCTCCTGTGCCTGATAGGCAGGGGCATCTTGGTTTTCGGCTGCTGTCGTGGTGGAGAAGCAATCAGGGGCGGTTCCCGCTGGACCAGCACCTCATCCCGGAACCGTGCGAGGCGTCGAGCTGCCTCGCGCGGCGTGCGAGTCTCGTTGTCGTCTTGGATGACGGATTGACCAACCCGAGGAGGCGCCTGCAGCGCCAACTCGAGTGGTGACGACTGAGGCACGGAGATGTCGGCCACCGGTGGTGGCCCCGTGGACTCCGCAGGGGCAGCTACGTCGCCAGCCTCGACGCCGGTAGGCGCCAGGTCATGTGCCGACGGTAGAGGCGAGAGGACCGCCGCAGGGGACGGCAGGTGCCCAGAGGAGTCCCCCCCGGCGGGCTGACTGTAGCTGAGGGAGGTGGCGAACTCCTCCAACATCGGATCCTCCTCGATGCCGCGAACCGGCGCAGCATCCGAGTGGAACGTCCGCACCAACGGGTCCGGTAGGGCAGAGGTCGTCGCGCAGGGCGTCTCGTCGAGCCCCGATGGCGCAGTGCCAACAGCCACTACTTGCAAGGTCCCTATGGACCGACCGTAGCGCCGCTTCCTCCTCCGATGTTGCCGTCGACGCCGACGTCGGCGACCATTGCCGCCATCCCGCCTCCGCCCTCGGCCTGGCTCCCCTCCAGGGCTCGTGTCTAATTCGGAGCATTTTAAACCAAAGCGCTAGTCTGCTGTTCCACTAGATATTTGTAAGCATAGCTTTCATTTAAGAAGAAAAAGAAGGGGGGAGCATCGCAGTTTCATCATCACGTTCTTCTGAAAATGACTTGACACTGGTAGCCATTTAATTTGAGTCCTGAAAAGTGCAACTTATTTTGCAGAAACAAGTCTATGACCGAGGTGTCCGCGAAGCCTGATTCATCGCACCGTGGTCGACCAGTCCTCACCTTAGGGTTCAGAATCTGAACTGGAACTGGGGGATGGTAATAAGCCTCGGGGTGAAAAGTACTGTTCACTGATTTATCGTGAGAGAAAAACACTATACCATGGCTGCAGCTATGAAGCCTGTTATTTACCGGTCCAAGTTTTTTTTTAGCTAGCTGGGGCGTGCGATCAGTCAAGTCACCTAGTGATCAGTGACCGTGTCCTACTCGTAGTACAGCATTACCAGAATTGCCGGAATTGCATCGTAGATCATGCTAAGCCATTTCAGTTCCCACCTGACGAAGACGGTTACTCGGCGGTCAATTCCAACTCTAATTTCTGTCCAGATACCCTGCTTTCAGGGCCGTAGCGTACCGGCGTACTAGCCCAGGACAGGACGGAGCACCCGCTGTATGGGCCGGGCCAATGCGAGCATAAATAGAAAGACAGAAGCCCGAGCTAACAGGGCCATCGCGTTATATACGTCACCTGCATGTTATGCAGCGATCCTGCAGGGCGAGCATACCGTGCATACATTGACACACACGCCATGCACGAGGCCACGAGCAGCTTTAACTTTGGTCTCGTCCTTTCTCGTATGGTAATTTGCAAAAGTTTTCCTCGATCATCTTCTTCCTTTCAGAGCCCTGGGGCAGTTGGCTGAAAACTACGTGATAGATTTGAAAGATCCTTATTAGAGGAAAGGAACGAAGAAAGGCGACGTAAGAAAAGCAGCGTGGTCAATTCGAGGCAGCAGCGCCAGCATGCATGAAGGACCGCAAACGGCGACAAGAGAGGGTGAATGGCAGCCGTAAATTTCTTTCAAAACTTTCGATTACTGTCCTCAATTCAACCCCAAGAAACAAACACCGAAACCATGATGGCCACGACTCTAGAGAAGGGTGGATGTTCCCTTGGAACACAGCGGGTCACCACAAAGCGAACGAAGTGAAGAGCAAACGACCACCGAACCGATAGATGAGAGAACGAGACACTCCACTTCTATGGAGAAGAAGCAAGGTCTCAAATCTCGGATACTCAAGCCAACCGGTGATAAGAGCACCTAGATAGGGTCTACGGAACGGTAGGAAACCAACGCAACAGACGAGACACAAAACGGAGCTCAAACGCACAAGTAACGGACGAAAACACCGGCTGATCTGAGTGCTGTTAGGAAAACCGGACACGTCCGGTGTGCCTGTCGGACATGTCCGGTGTGCCTGTCGGACACGTTCGAAGTGTCAATACCGGACACGTCCGGTATGCTGGACAGCACACAACGACTTTGGGAGAAAACTCAAAAACCCCATCAAACGGTGTCTAAAAATCATGAGATTTTAATCCTAGCTTCTAGACATCATAGGGAAGGTCTCCACAAAATTTGAGTTCGAAACTCGAAAGTCGAGAATACCGGACACGTTCGGTATTGACACCGGACACGTCCGGTATCGCCGAGCAGTTTTCTGCAACTTCGAAAAACAAGCCCAAAATTCGATCAAATCACCTTGGATTGACTTGAAATTTTCCAGGAAGTCTTGTCACAAGGTTTATAGGCTACTCCTAAAAGATCATCGCCCAATTTGATGCGAGTCAACGGAAATCAAAGGAACATGAAAAAATCCCTAAAAAACGAACCCTATCTCTTGATTCGTCCCGATCTATGATCTCGTGAGGAATTAGATGATTTTCTTCGGTGGAAACATTCAACTCACGTCATTGATCAAAGCCATGTAAGAGAAACGAATCGAAACGACGAATCAAAGAAAAACTAGAGGGAAAAGTGAAGAGCTCGCGAAGAACACATCAAGAACACACGAATTGAATCAAACTCCGAACACCGGAGGACACGAGGTGGTTAGGGCCACCATTCCCTCAAAGATTCATGGTTCTTACACTAATCGGTGGATTAGTGGACCTCTCTCACACAAGCATCTAGAGGAGGGAAAACCCTAAAGGAGAAAATAAAAAATAGAGGAGGTGAGGGAGATGGGGGCTCCCTCATCCTATTTAACAGGGCTATTACACAATCCCAGTTTTGCCCCTAGATACAATTGAGTCAAACCACTTAGCCCAAGGGCGTTATGGTCCAACCCGGTGTCATCTTCATTCGACAGCCACTGCGCCTCCTCACCGGTAGCTTCGCCTCGACGCGAACTCTCTGATGCCGTCACGTGTCGTCCGTTCCTCCTCGGAACCTCTGCCCAGGTTTTGAGGCCCAGACCTGTAAACCCGCCACCGATGGTTTTGAGGCCCAAACCACCAAACCGCTCGAGAGTAGCGTACTCCATATGCGTCCCCCGCTGATGGTTTTGAGGACGAAACCACCAAACCCCCGATGTCGACGCGTGTCCGACCTCCCGCCAAGCATGACGCCTTCGCCTTCCTCCTTGACTCGGCCCACTGGCCTCCGCCAAGTGCCACGATGTCATCATCTCCATCTTACTTGGCCGACGTCGTCTTCATCACCATGTACACTTGCACTCGTCGATGTCCCAAGTGTCAGCCACCACGGCTAGTCACCCGGCCTCTTGGTCCCTCGGTCCAAGCCTCACGTCCGCCCTTCACCACTCCCGGTCCGTCGGCACGGCAAGTCCTCCTTGACTTTTACCTCGCCGTCGACTACCACCTTCGTGCTCCACACCTGCATACCACGAGCCAAGAGACATGCACACATAACTTTCATCATGGTAGGGCAATGTTTTCCTAAACGCTAAACGGTAAACAGTCGGTCACCCTTCGTTTAGCGTTTAGACCGTTTAAACGGTGTTTAAACGGCCTAAACGGTTTTGTACAATAACAATAAAATATACATATTTATGTAGGTAAAAATAAAATTTGCCCATACATATTTACACATGTAAAAATTAAATATTCTACCAAATAATCTTGTTGAAAGAAATCTAAATCCCACAACACTTCATATAATTACAATGTTAATTAGTTTCATGTTGATTGTGATAGATGTAATCCTTTAATTCACTTAATTATAGATTAAATAGTTGCTTAGCTCATTTAATCATGTTTAATCTGATTTTGTTTAGACCGTTTATACGGGATTGACGGTTTAAACGGCTTAACCGTTTAATTCACCGTTTAGGGTCTAAACAACATGGCTGACTTCTGTTTACCGTTTAAACGGTGTTTAAACAGACTAAACGACCGTTTAGACGAACAGTGTGGTAGGGTTAGTCACCACTCAAACTTTTTCGTGGATCACATTGGCAATCACTCATCACAAAACGAACATATAAGGGTACTTATTAACCTTGTGTTCACAAGGCACTCCAGCAGCAGCCACCACCAGTGGACATAAAAAGCAGCGGGATGCATGCGCCAATTATATATATGTACGTGTTAGCTAGGATGACGCCGATGGAGTTAGCAGTAATGCAGCTATTGCCTCCCTTAAGAGTTAAGAGCCATATATATAGGATCTCAGGCTACCTGTTTTTTGAGAAAAATTATAGCCGATGGCGATCACAAAGAGGAAGCATGGAGCTTATTAGTTCGGGCTAGTTGTTAATATTCAGCCTGGGCAATCGGTTAAAACCGATAATTCGGTTCGGTTGTTCGGTTGAGAAAAACTTCAGTTCTCGCAAAGACTGCAACCGATCGGTTCTAGAAAAACAGGAACCGATGATTTCGGTTTCGGTGTATTCGGTTCGGGGTTCGGTTTCAACCGAGATTTGCTTGTACCTGCGTCATGGCATGGATTTCGTCGCCGACGTGGGGCTGGGCTAGAGACACATCGCTCGCGCCGTCCCTCGGCTGCTGGTGGCGGCTTGGCCCTTGCGCACCGTGCCCTGCAGCTCGACCCCTGCGCCTGCGCTGTCCCCGGCCGCGGGTCGCTGCTCGAAGCTCACCCGCCACACGCGGTTGCGCTGCCCCGCTCGCTTCTCGCACTACAAGAAATCTGCTAATCTATGACGGATTCTCCGTGACGGATTTGAAGAACGTCACTAATAAGGGTTCACGCTGGTGGATATCGAGCCCATAGCCCATTTATCCACTGGCATATGTAACGATGCCAAAAAAAACCCTAACCTCATCCCTTTCATCCTATCCAACCAGTCGCCCCCCACCCTCCACCATCTGCCTCCCTCTCTTTCCTGTTCACCCACCGCCGCCCCATCTCTCGCCATCCTGGCCGGTGCCTTCCATCCCACCCATCCCTCGGCGCAGGGACGAGGAGGCTCGCGCGCAGCTTGTCGAGGAGGCTGAGGGCGACGCCAGCCCCAGCCCTCGGCGGATCCATCCCTTCGACAGAGACTGGCGAGTGGCACGAGGAGGCCAAGGGCAGCGCCCCACCTCAAAAATTGGCCAATCGGGCCCTCGACACGGACGATGCAGAGGACGACGCCATCCCCAGGTTCGCCTCATCTGTTGATCCCTGCTCGATCTGGGAGGAGTGCACAGTTTCATGATCTTTGTTGTCTTCTTGGTTGTATTGATGGGTTTGCTGTATTTTTGCAGGTGTGGGGCTTACAACCAGTACACCAAGAAGAGGGCGAGCAGGCCCAAGTTCCCCGTCATCTGGAAGAAGATCCAGTGGGTGAGTGATATCCCTTTTGGTTAACCGTGGTCATACAAGTTATAGAAATATGTTCTCCATTAGTTAACAGTGGTTTTCTCTCCCTTTTGGTTGATCTGTTGTAATGTCTGAAATATGTAATACAAGCATTCTATATTTTTATGCAGGATAAACAAATACCATTCAGTTTGATCGAAGGATGAAGTACATTAAAGTTTACTATTTTTGCTATCATGTATATTGTATTTTTTGGCCTATAAGTTTGTAAACGTTGAATTCATTGTGTACATCAACTCATTATTATATGAATAAATAAATGTCTATTTGTATGATTGGTGTACCTTGTGATGAATGTTATTACACTAATCATGTGCTAAACACGTGGCAACTGGTTGTGATGTTACCATCCATGTCGATGTGGCTATTCAATTCATGACGGTTATTGTCCGTCACAAACATTGGGCTAAGTGGGTATTCAATCTATAATGATCTAAAACCGTCATGGATTGCGCTAATCACGCGTCAATCCATGACGCTCAATCCATGACGGTATCTGAAACCATCACAGATGCTGTTCTGTGACGATTATTTAGCGTTCTGTGACGGATTTGAATCGTCATGTATTAACAGGTTTCTTGTAGTGTCGGTTCTCGCCCGTCACCTCGCAAGCTGCTCGCCCACGCGGAAGCTCACCCGCCTTGCTCGCGCTCGCGCCTGCCGCGGACGCCGCCTCGCCCTGCTCGCGCTCGAGCAGGCCGCCACCGCCGTGCCCTGCTCCACGCTCAAGCGGTTGCCGCCGCCAGCTGCCGTGGCCTGCTCCGCTGGGCGCAATTAGGGTTGGGGGTGCTGCTCCCTGCTCCTGCTCGCTCCGCCGTCGCCCTGAAGTGTCACGCGCCGCTACTGCCGCTACGCAGGATAGGGTAGGGTTTGGCGTGCGGGTCGGAGTGCCGAGTGGCCGAGCCAGTGGGCTGTGGTTGAGGTGGGCTGGGCCGTTGGGGAAGTGAGGAGGAGATGCGGACAGGGACACAGGCACAACGTATAGTAGCCTTCGGTGGTTGCACATCTACTTCGGTTCCAATTGGTTCTCGGTTCGGTTAGGGGTACAAACCGAACACCGAGCCGACCACCGAAGTTTCCAGAATCGGAAACCGAAACCGAACCGAAAACCAAAATTTCGGTTCGATTTCGGTTCGGTTTGGTTCGGTTCACGGTTCTCGGCTAAAAAGTGCCCAGGCTGAGTTAAGATCGTGACCTTAGTGTCAGCAACGCAAGAAATGCTACTCGTAGTGTCAAAGGACTCTTTATCTGATTCCGACGATTACCGTCTGGATTCTTTATATACTAGACTAGAGGACTGAAAATAAAGTGGTGTGGCGTCTACGGGAAATGAAAATCTATATCTATATCTATACCACTTAAAACACGGCGAAAACTATTGTCCACCGGCGAAGCTGATTAGCCCCACGCCTTCGCTCCACCCGGCCTTGAGGCCTCCCCCGAAATCACTTACCCAGCTCTATAAAAAAAAGAAAGAAAAATCTTCGTATCGCCTGGCCTCGCCTCGCGTCGTCTCTCTCCTCGCCCTCGCCCTCACCCTCGCAACGGTGCACGCTCACCCTCACCGTCGCCGTCACCCTCACCCTCACGGCAGTGCACACGCTGCTGGTGCCGTCTCATTCTGCTCTTGTCCTAACCCTAGCGGTGGTGTGCACACTGCTGCGGCTTGGCTAGAAAGACCTCCCACGACGGCACCTAAGGTACGACAGACCCACGACTTCCCACTCGTTCTCTTCGTCGCCGTATGGTGCGTGCGGCCCTCACTGTCATGTTTGCCCTCGCGCTCGTGGCGCTACGAGCGCTCAGCGCCCGCCTACACCCAGTCAGTGTTTTCTAATGATGACTCGATTGATTTTCCTATGCATTTATTTGTTTTCTGATGGCTAGATTAATTTTCCTATCCATTTGTTTGTCAGCAGCCTCGAAACTGATCGGCCAAACTCACCAGCTCGGCTAGCCTCGTGCCTAAGCGTCCACTAGCCAGTAGGCGCCAAGCCCCTAGTTGGCCAGGGTGTCAGGCGACAAGCACAATGGCGGAAGATAGGAAGGCGGGGGGGGGGGGGGGGGGGGGGGGGGGGGGGGGGCAGGGGGGGGGGGCGCAAAACACCCCTAAGGGGGAAGCCGTGGTTCTAGCCAAACCATATCTAGAGAAGAGACATTCTGAATCCCACAATCGAAACCGCCATTTAGAGATTGTCCATATAGAGTATGTAAAATAACCATGTTTTTTTGGTAACTCCTAGATGTAAAAGGAAATATCCATCTCTGAACCTGCACATGCATTTATTGGTATTAGTTTCTCTGTTCTTTCTCTGATTTCGGAGGTCACATCTTTAATTGATCCAAGAAGATTTTTTACCAATTTGTTTTCTTACGCTCTCCTACGTGACATGCTGCCATTATGTTTGCAGGTGGTGAAACTATGTTTATCTAAACGAAAACTGACTATTGATTCAAAACAGACCACCTCAATTTTGATGGTATTATTGTTTTTCAGTGATCTAACAGAACTTCCAAACTATAAGCTAGCCTTCACCAGTACATATTTTTCAGGATGTAACCTCCATCACCAGCACGTAGAGCTGATGCTATAAAGTTAATAGGACTGAATAGAAGATTGGTTCGTCAATTTTTTCTGTAGATAATACGGAATGTACAATTTTTTTGTGCAATTTGATTTTCCCCGCGGCCAGACACGATTATGCAATGCTCTTATGTCTGTGCAGGTTGCAACAACGAAATTTACTCAAAGCACAGGCATTTACTATATATTATCGTCGCATTAATTTTTCCCGTTGTAACCCACGGGTGTTTACCTAGTAACAAAAAAAAGAAGGGAAGTGGTGGCATAGAACGTTGCATGCAGTGGCAGAAGTTAGGAAGGCACGGGGTGGGGGCAAAACCCCCCTTAGACTATCTCCAACAACGCCACCTAAAATACAAGACCCATTCCATGCTTGGGTAGTGCTACAGTCAAAGGGTTTAATACTTATTTTTTATTTTCTCTAACAACAAGAACCAAAAGAGAATCCTTTCTACAAATGGATCTCCAGGAGAGAGGATGCTCAGATTTAGGTTTTGCCTTTCCTGGCACCCAAAATGAGTTTCTTGTATAGGTACTCTGTTGGAGGTCGATACAGTCGGAGACCCATTCTAGGTTTGGGTGTCCTTATGGGTCACCTGTTGGAGATAGTCTGGCCCTGCAGTTTGTATTGAGATTTGTTGAATTTGGCTAAATTTTAAAACAAAATTATACTGTTGGCCCTTCTAAAAGAGGTAAAAAAAATCACATTTCTGGCTTCGTCACTGGTTGCATGCATGTCTAGCGATTGTATGCACACGAAAGAGGTTGGATACTTTCATCAACCTAGGTTATTAAAAAGGCTTTTGACTTTAACCAAACTGTCAAATAAATCTGATAGGCCTCATCTTCTTTGTTAGACATAGAAGATGGACTCCACGTTTTTACAGTGTTACTGTAGAAGAGAATTCTATGCGACGGTGTCGCATTATGCACCCCCGTGAGACACATCCCGGATGGGTAACACGCGTCCAGTCCAGAGAAATTAACGCGCGATATTTACTCTCTTGGCTTAGGGCCTGTTTGGATTATTCCTGCGTTTTTCCTGTGAAATTGAATTGATTCCTATGAAATTCATGCGTTCCAAACAGGCCCTTATCAGTCTAGTGGGCCATCTAGTGGGACCAGCGTGTCATGCACTCAGGTGAGAGGTGTCACATGCACAGCTCCGCGCGGCACTGTCGCATAAAATATTTTTCCTCTTACTGTACATATGTACGACGGTGGATTGTAACGAAAACTAGGTTTCTGAACCTACCCCAAGATGCGCGAAGCCAGGATAAATTGTCACTGGGGTCACTGCAAACTCCACCCAATAACTTATAGCTTTTGTATTATAATACTATGCATAACAATAATTGATAAAATAACATACAACATATTACGACAAAACAAGATTTCACATAGTAGTTAACACCCATAGTTTCGTCTAGAGCTATATATGATCCTCCGTCTTGTGCAATCAAATAGAAAATTGTCAATTGGAATTGTGACTAGAAATCCTTGTTTCACAAAGCATATGATAAATCATTCATGAATTTAATTTAATGCCAATATGATTTCACGGTATTTTCTTCACAAACTTTTATTGCAGAAAAGCATCTCTCTACCAACACAATGACGACAGAAAAGAACTAGCACTAGCTTGAGAAGCCGATAGACCAAACAAAAAGCAATGTGCTTTTTTGTATAGACTTTCAGCCTAACAAGCTTAGAAATAGTGTACAAATTGGCAAATCTTTTGTCAAACAGCACACTGTCAATGTAAATATTAAGCTTATGACTAAGTCTGATCACTACTTTCTTACTTGGCATCTTGCTGGAAGAATGAGGAAAAACATCCACGAAGTCTGATTGCCTTCGCGTTTTGCAGGCCTGGGACACACACACTGCGCTGTTGGGCTGCGGGGTCGTGTACAATTTTTGCCGGGGTCAATGCTGGCCAAAATTGGTATAGAGCCGTCCGCCGAGTCGTCGGGATCAGGAGACCCCTACAACGTAAGGTAAGTTCGCCCCTAGATCGTTGCAATGCATGGTCTTGTAAAATCATTTTAGACTTTGCAAGTTTCACTGAATGCGCTGTATATGTTCTATGTTGCACCCGCATGTCCTAAATGAAGCAAACTTACCGTCGCATCCAGTATTGAGATGATGACGTGATGGCCAAAATTTGTTTAGCAAAATTATGTATCCTCGCGTGCACCAAATTAAAGGGCGAGTCTCTAAAGCAACTGCACAGACAGAATGCACGAGAGTACACTGAAGGAGGCGTGCAGCGGGGCGCATGGGACCCAGACACGTGGATCCTGCCACATGGCACATGATCCCACGTGGATCGATCGACGGTGGCAGCCTGGTGTCGGAGACGGGCATCTACCGCTACCTGTAAAGTGCTGCCTACTACTCATATCGGTTCCTGCAGCACGATTGATTGATGAGTCCTCTCCAAAATTTCAATCTCCATGCAAACAGAAGCGATCAACTAAGAGATCCCATCTCCTCGCTTACCAGAGGATAATGAAGGGAGACAAGATGGACATGGGCCCTCTCGATCCAATTAAGACGAACAATTGTGAGAGGCAGCGTCTTTATCAATTACTTAGACTAGACAACATGCCCGTGCGTTACAACGGGAGAAACAAATTAGTTATTAAAAAAAAGAATAGGAAATGCTCTATTTGTTTCTCCCCACATTGTAATTCTAATCTTTCATATAAGTCAGCTAGGAGTTAGTTGCCAACAAGTTAAGGATTAGTTTGTCCATAGACGATTATAAGGGTGATCTATCTCGACTTTTCATGTTGTGTCCCTCCATAAGAATTGCACTGGTACATGCATATAGCTTGCGAGTACATTTATTTAGACGGATCTGGATAACAAACTGTTCAAGATCTTAGTTTAGGTTTGATCCATGAACTGAAGAAAGCTCAAATATGATTGATGGTTTTGTTTTGAATTAGAAATGCAATAATGGTGTGAAGTATGGACGCTCCTTTTTAGAAAATGCTAATGGTTCGGAGGGCTATATTGTTGTTCTTTTTTTACTTTGTTTTTCATGTGTCCGTACGTTACAACGGAATACATATTAAAGTCAGAGTCCGTACCTTTGCTGGACACCAACACGAGTTGATGATTTGTTCTAACTCGTATAAGCATGTGTTTTGAGTACGTGTCATATATTGGACACCATACGTGAGGGTACTCTTGAGAAGTAAAAAAGTATATCAAAAGAAAAGATTTAATATTTAAAATTTTATAATATATATTATTGAGAAAATCTGTCTGCAACAAGTGAAATCTATATGGATATGTATTATCACGCTACAATATAACTCAGCATTAGTAAACACAACTTTTTCTTACGTGACCAAGCCAACTCGCCATTTTTATTGGGCTCATGTAGATATTCATAGTCTATTCTACTTTTGGATCACACCACTCGATTAAAGTTGCTAGATTACGTGGGCTGGCAAGCACCGAGGGAGTTAATATTCTACCGTGATGTCCTGTGTTCGTGTTCGAGTCTTGTTAGGATATTATTTTTTTAATGTTTATTAGATGGCTTGTGTTTACATGGAAAGCAAAACTGGACTGCTGGACGCGAGAGAAAAAACAAGAATTCTTGCATAAGTAGCATGGGATTTGTAAGCATTGCACAAATAGTTCAAACTAAAATTGGACTCGATGCTGGCCTGAGGGAAAAATAGGACTTCCGGCTTATGAGTCTGGGTCATATACACGATCCAATATGTTTTGGAAATAGACTCCGTATCGCGCTAGACAAGAGCTATTCTAACTTGTATTAACACGGGTTAATATAAGTCCGGGCGGAACAAACTCTCCATTGACTGGTAGTTAGAGGGAGACGGATCAAAAAATGGATGGACGAAAAAAAACACCTGAAATTTTGCCTCTTTATTATTATTAGGTATATAGATAGATTGGCAACCTAGGCTTTGGAATTGGAACATGGACGTAAGCAACCAAACACTCTTAGTCAACATTCAACGGGGAAGTCTTACTGATCTTATACTCCATCCGTCTCAATTTTTAAAGTTTAACTAAATTTATATACAAAATAGTATCAACATTCATGTATCTAAATAAGTTTACTATATGAAATATATTTTATAATTAATCTAATCATATTTATATGATTTGCTCGTATCCTTCTGAATTTATTTTAGGATTTAACGACAATATTATTTTAGTGGTAGATGACGTGTTGGTCGATAGCGAGATAACTATGGTGACTTTGGCAATCTGCTGTCCTAATCTTTCAAAAGTGCTCACAGCGGTAGGGTGTGTGTCTGTGTTTATAAGGAAAAGTGTACTTGAATATATCTAATTGTTTGTGTATTACATGTTTCACGATAAATAAATGTCAGTACTTTTTCGTAGAGGTTTAGTTCAAATCTAAAATTCTCTGACTCCTCAAACAGATGAGAATTGTTTTTCTTTTAGGATGGAGGAAGTATATCCTGCGTCGCCCGCCTGCACATAGGAGCAAGGCCTTTTCCTCGGCTTGCATAGCATAGCCAGATGCCATACTACGAAGTGGCCGGCCATTGTGGGCGCTTGCATGAGCAGAGAGGAGTTGGAACAGTGAAAACAAACATCCAAACATTCTTCTCTCCGAGCATATACCCACCCAACGGATGCAGGGATAGCAGTCGCAATGCAACCAAATAGACAGACCCAAAACGAATTGAAACCCGTAACACGATCATTGATAAATCTCTGAGCCTCATATAACCATACGAGTTAGAGCAGTATGCATGTAAGCATAATAGAGTTTGGTTCCCAAACGAATTGAAACGCAAAATATGATTAGTTAATAAAATCTCCAGGCCGCAACACGCAAGAAAGCTAATGGTTGCTAGTCGCCTAGTCATGGATACAAAAGGCCGGCCTAAGCGATCAAACTGGACACGTTTATGGGCCACGGAACGCCTCCTCGTTCGTCGACATGGGCTGGCCTCACCGCAACATCCGTCGCGCGCGCGGCCCAACTCTGCTTCCTCACGACCCTACTGGTGAGAATTGAGAAACCGTCACCGCTCCACTTTTGCCGCCGGGGAGGCCGCCTCCGCGCCCCCTCGACGGCATGGACGCTGAGGCCCTGCTGTCCGCCCGTTTGCCCCAATCCCTTCTCCGCCATGTCATAAATGTTGATCCTGTTACACGTCTTCAAGTTTCGGCTGCTGTGTTTCTGACATTTTACTCTCTCTCTCTCTCTCTCTCTCTCTCTCTTTTTGTGTCTCTAGCCATATGAAATATGCCTAGCAGCTCAACAATTATGCCTTCCATTTCACAAATATTCATACGATGGAATTGAACGGGGCATGCTACTATAAATGCAACATACTCTATCTGCATCGATGCTAGCTACAATCAGGAATGTTTCATCTGCTACTCTTGGTCATTCTCTAGCACCAAGCATATGCATAGTAGCCCAAGTATGCCTCTTCAAAACTTTTCAGCACATTGCCATGAGAATGATGATCCTTCTGTGCCAACAATGGTATCCATAGCTCAGACTTCAAGCTTATGTGCCTGAAAACCTTTCCCTTAGGACCCTGTAATGCTGGACCAAGTATCGAATCTAATTATCATGTTCCTTAATACAAACTTCTGCTTTTGGTTATATCAAGATCAGCAGCTGGGAACTCTGAATCTGTCGGTATGAAATCCCTACATCCTATCTATAGCACCAAGTACAATAATGAAATTCTTAAAGCCCAGTCGCAAAAAAAAGAAAAAAAAAGAAAAGAGAGAGAGAGAGAGAGTATTAAAGCCCCTTACAACAGGTATAGGACTTGAAAAATTCATCATATCCAGATGCTGAAGGCAGTGATGTTGCAACATCAGGTGTATTACCTCAATTATAGTAATCAAGCACGCTCTGGCAATCTTGTGCAAGAAGCACAGCACCCTATCTCTTTGTACCAAACGTACGGGGCCTCAATTTCCTATACCAAGTACAAGTAAGATGCCTCAAGTCCAAGTACAAGGTACAGTGCTTCAGACTTCCCAAAAAATGAAATTCTAAAGCTTTAAACTCATTATTCTGGTGCAAACAATACAATTCCTATAAGATCCGCACCTCTATTGCCAACTGGAGTACCAAAAGGCCTTGCTACTCCCAGATCAAGTGAGAAACTAAAGTTTCATGAGTCTCAACGATTAAATATGGGGGCAAGAACAGGGATCATTGACTGTGCAGGAATACTGCAATTTCGACAACTGAAGGGCAAAAAGATTTACCCTAAGTACGCTGCCTGATCATTTTATATCTGTTAGGTGCATTTATCTTGTCGGCACTTTGAAGTATAAAACCTCTTTACTGGTTCTTTGGCAGACAACATGATGCCAGGTATTACTCATCTGCCCAGTGTGGAGCAAACAAGAAAGTGCATGCCCATTCATCAAGTCGTTGATGCTGGTTTCACTGTCAGTCTATCACCATAGCAGCAGATGCACTCGTTGCACAGGTCGCTACGAGAAATGCAGTTAGAGGAACATCAGGTACATTTATTTTTTTTCTGCTGAACATATGTTTGGTGCTGTAATCTTCTCCCTTGTGGCGCAACAGATAGATTTTTGTTGCCCTGTCAGGTTATTTTAACTCCTGCTAACCCGTGGAAGAAACTAGCTAAGTTTCTCTTACCAGCTAGACTGATCTCGCCTCACCCTAAAATGGCCATTGCTCCTATATATGATATATATGCCTTGCTGGTTCTAGTGGTGGTTTACACTTTACAGTTGGTCATGATGTCTTTTCCAGTGGGATTACATCAATCTCCAACTTGCTGAATGTTCAAATCTGGAGCTTCAACCAGGTTGGTTAATAATGTAGCTGCACCATATGGCCTCATTTGCTGTTAGCCATCTACTTCATGACATATACACGGATCATGAAACTCAGAAACATTACTAATAAGAGTGTAACACTGAAATCACAGCTTTCGTACTATTCTTATGCCAATTTTTTCTGTGGAAGTATGTGCTGGAATTCCATCATAAACTCATAATATATTCAGCTAGTGATTGCTGTTGCCCCTTAGTAGACTTGCTTGCCAATGAGTGCTTTCAGAGAACACCCTTAAGCAAGAAGATTTTATCTAAGCCGGATGAGGAGTACCTGATTCGATTCCAAACCCCACATCGGTTCAATCCACGGAAGACAGTTGCATTCATAGGGCTATGATGCTACCAGGATTAGAAAGTTTTCTATAATAGTAAGCTGAAGTCATTTCAAAAGGACTCATTGGGTGCTCGATTACGGCGCGCGCGGCATCAAGCTAGCACATCCTTCCAATGTGGCTGTCCATTCGATCGCCGGAGACCAAAAATCAAGTCTACTGCGTGTACAATTCTATGGTATATATGCGCTCTCTCTGTCTCGTCCTATTTTTTTTAGTTTTGATATTAGAAAAGCTTGTTGCCTGGCCTATTGCACTTGCCACTTGGGGAGAACTATGCAAAAAATGATGCTGACTCCTCTCTTAATAATTACTGCTAAGTTCGAAGTTGTATGTACAAGACAAGGTTAAGGACGCCTATTATTTTTTGACCAGAGAGAGTAGCAGTATTCTTGTGTAAAGTCTCCACTTGGTCTGCAACGCAATTGCATGCAGACGCCAGCCGCTACACACATTCCCACTGAAAACTTATCCCGGTCAGATACCGGGTACGCCGTATACGACACACACACACTGCTAGTTGCCTGCCCATTTGCAGGCGGCAGCATATGTGTCTCGACGAAATCTAATCTGTACTGGAGGATGCTGCATATATACATGCAGTTTCACGGCCTTGATTCCGTTTTGGACAATTGCTGCGGCGGCTTGCTGTGAGGTGTGCTGTGCACTGTGCAGCGCCGGCTCGGTGCGTTGTCTTTGTCTAATGTGTGGCTGAGGTCGTAGACGTTGATTGATGCACCTTGTGTGTCCATGCAACATGACGGTGCCCGTTGATTTAGTCTAGTGGTCTGCCTCAACTGGCCGGCGGATTCGGCTGCATGCTCGTCTCCTATCGCCTAGCCAGTATTGGGTATTCTTCTAGTCCTATAAAGATTTTGGTGTTTAATGATAAAATCAATCAAAATGGCTGATATGTATGATAAGATGTGTGTTAGGCTGTCTTTGGCACGGCTCCCATCCGACATGCTCCGGCTCCTCCTCCTGTGCAGAACTGTGCTGTCACGTACATGTACCTGCTGGGGGCTCCGGCTCCTTTAATCATCAGAGACAGAGCTGGAGGAGCCACACTTGAGAGGCTTCGGCGGCTCCTCCTTTGTGCAGCTACAGTAGACAGAGCTGGAGCCATCAGAACCCTCCTAACAGGCCGTTAGATAGGTTTGTATACGCGCAAGGCCATGATCCAAAAGGATCAACCAAAGGAAATGGACGAAAATATTTCTTTCCTAATCTATACCTAATAATAAAGAGGCAAAATTTCCGCCATAATTTTTCTTCCACCTCTTTTTCTTCCACTCCGGGTTCTATTCCAGTTTTACCCCTATTCCAGTTCTATCCCTAATAATTAATAATCTCACGTAAGAGTTAGCCCCCCTCCCCCCAACGCATATGGCCATGGAGGACCAGCCTCCCGACGCCATGGCCGGCCCTTCGCTTCCCCTGGCTGTGGCCGCCGAAGGCCAGGCAGCTACTGCAAAGCAGCTGGCCGCGCGTGCTTGAGACGACCTGGCCACGATGGACGCCCCAGACCTAGACGCGATGGACGCCCGAGGCCTACCCGCACCGATCGCTCAAGGGCTGGCAGCGGCCGTTGACGACGTGGCCGAGCCCGAGGGCTCCATGCATGGCGAAGCTCCAACGCCGACCACTACTATGTGCAGAAATTTTAGCAAAAAATTCAGGCGACGACGGCGAGCCAGGCAGCAAAGGCGGCCGCGGCCAGGAAGCCTGCCCAGGCAGCGGTCTTGGCCATCAGGTACGACAGGGACAGGAGGAGCAGTCTCAGCAAATACAAAAAATTTCTTGTCCGACACCAATACAAAACAGGATACAAATTCCTTGGCACGGCGGCAGACGACCTGGGCCATGACTACAACGAGCCCCGCCAGTGCCGCTGTTCAGGCGTTGGAGCTCTCATCGTACTCCTTCTACCGTGCGGGCATCGCCGAGTTCGTGGCCACGTACCTCTTCCTCTATGTGACAGTGCTGACGACGGTGATGGGCGTGAGCAAGTCCCCCTCCAAGTGGGGCACCGTAGGCATCCAGGGCATCGCGTGGGCGAGCCTTAGCGCCACCATCATCACGACAGCCCGCACGAGTGACACGACCACATAAGTTTGGATATCAACCGTATACATACACGGATGGTGCCTATTAGACTAATCAAAATTATTATCTTCTGACGATTATTGCAATGCTTGCACTGGATTGTGGCAGTGGATCTTCTAGGTGGGGCTAGGTGTACCACTAGATTGTCATCAGGGCCATCCCCTTCAAGTCCAGTGGGTCCAACCAACTTGTATGTTGTCTCAGGCTCAAAAATTGAACGGCTACTATGGAAACTGAATCAGACTTAAAAAAATAGATGGGAGATCCAATCTTGCTAAACACCTATATCTCTATAGATCTTGTGGAGTAGAGGCAGGGCCGCCAGGGCACCTCACAAGCACTGGACTGCCCGTAGCCGCCGCTCCCGTGCCCCTCGCCTGCTGCGAGATGGCCGGGGCCACCACGCCCACACACATGATCGCACCGGGGTCACCGAGGCCGATTGAAACATGAGCTCACAGTCACAAACCGTCTTAAATCAAATCAATATACTTTTCAAGCCGGACATAGCACGTTCTCCGGTGACTAAAAAAACAAATGCGCAAGCTAATATCCATATATATGTAACCAATGATGCAAACACCAAACCAAAGAATATAGTATATTATGCAAAAAAAACATAGAAACAAATCATGAAGCGCCAATGAGTGTGTACTACTCGCCATCCACAAAACAACAAGATCGAGTTTGCCATACGGAGCTCCGAACAACACGTACTGCCATAGTAATCAAAAAATAAATTATTTTTAAATTTTATAAAAAATGATAAAACATAATTAACAAACATATAGCATTTATATTATTCGTTACCACATGTTTAGTAGTTTTTTCTCCCGTTGCAACGCACGGGCATATTTCCTATTAATTAATAAAATGAAAAATTACTTCTTTTGTACAAGTTTCTTGTAGTGGTACCCTACCTACCTAGGTTTCATACAAAAATATTTGACATAGGCGCTCACATTTTCCATCGTTAGCAACCATTGACTCGCCCTGGCCTCCTGACTCGCCCTAGCGTCGCCACCGCCACCTCCGTCTCCATCACCACTGGTCCCCCTCCCTTCCCCCTCTTGCATCTCGCCGGAGACCGAAGGGAGTGGAGATCCATAGATTTAATAAGCTTTCTTGTAGATTGAGTCCTTAGGTTTAGGGTCTCTCTATGCCAAGTTTCTTGGTACTAGGGATTTATCTCCTCTTCCTCCTCCTCTCCGGTGACGACGACGGGGCAGGGTGGATTCGTTTTCTCCATGGCGGCTCTGTTGAAGATGAGGACGACAACTACGGATTCAGCAACTTCCTCAGTATAACGACATGGAGACTTAGCTTTCCGAACAGCGACATCAAGATGGAGATGATGTTACCGCTATGGAATAATCTTCTCCGGTCTCTTCTCTGTTCTATTGTGGTTAGATCTGATCATGATGAAGAACCAGGGAGAATAAGTTTTAGATTAGTCTTCCTTATTATTTGGTGGCAGAAAGAGGATAAAGGAAGACACAAGAAAGAAGAAATTTCTCAACTTTGCCTGCAGGAATGTTGGGCGCCATTCGTTGGATATCTGTTCTCAAGTCTTTTGCCAAGTGTTTGCCTGTGTGGTCATCCATATGAATCGTCATACAAGTTTGGATTTGAGATTTAGAGTTATTCACAGCGTAGGTACAATATAGATGAAAATCAGTTTCTGTATACATGTAGTGTATTCCAGAGTGCTTGTAATGTGATGATGTATCTAGCTATAATATAATATAATTCTTCTTTTGTCTTAGAAAAAGGTACTCACATTTTTCTAGATTTACTATAAAATTTTGATGCTATTCTTTTAATAGTAGATGATATACTCATCGACAACATCTGTGATTTTTTACGAATTACACAAGTACGAATGTAGACACTCAACATGCACGCACACCCACCCTTATGAACACATGTACGCAAACCCTACCCCTATGAGCACCTTCGAAAGACTGTGCCAACACATCTCGAGATTGATGAAGTCATCACAGGTGCTTCGCTGTCAACAAACATATGTGATAAGTTCATTAATCTCAAGATTTCTGGTTTAGTCCTTTGGAGGTATGGTATAAGTACATGCGTTTATACAGATGAGTGTACTCTTGAGTGCGTGAGCGTCTGTTTGTACTAAGTTTTGCAAAAAAGATAAAATAAAATAAACATACCTATATTTATAGGAGTGAATGTAGACCGGTGAGCTCCTGTCTATACTAAGTTTTGAAAGAAAAAAGAAGTAAGCAATGCCCCAATTGAGAGACTAGCGCCCGGACGTTCGGACGCCCGTGTCTGCTGCCCGCCCGTTTTCAATAATGATATCCTTAGGGCACCTATGGATGCAGCTTCCGAGCTTCGTGGTCCCTTCGCCTCGTGCTCCACGCTTGTTGCCTGCCCCTAGATGCAGCTTCGTGCCCCGCTTCGCCTTGTGCTCCGCGTCTGCTGCCTGCCAATGGATGGAGCTTCATGCTCTGCGCCTCCTGCCACGCCCATGGATAAAGCTTTGTGCTCCATGCCTGCTTCGCTTACCGTGCGCATGCGGGGACCACTGCACCCGAGGGAACCACCTTCGCCTGTGCCCCCTTGCCGCGCCTGCTCATGAAACACTTGCAACATAAAACATTTGCAGTAACATACGCTCGAAACAGATGAAACATTTATAACATTCGCTTGAAACATATGTATAGGCACTGCAACATATGCAACATCTAGATAAAACACTTGCAATGTACGTTTGAAATAGCCGAAGTATTTGAAACATACACTTGCTAGCCAGTGCAACATTCAAATAAAACACTTGCAACATACGTTTGAAACAGCTGAACATTTGAAACATACATTTGCAACATACGTGCATAGTCATTGCAATATATGCAACACCAGATCTACTTTTGTAATATCCAGATGAAACATATGACACATACATCTGAAATGCATGAAAACATACGCTTGCAATGTGTGCTCATCTACTTGCTGCCCCCAATGGACGCTCGTTGACACAGAGCTTGATGTCAGCACGGAGCTCGTTGCCACGACACAGAGGTCGGACCTCGGCTGTGCGTAGCACGAGTCTGGATGTGAGGTGCGAGGTGTGAGTGGGGAGAGGCGTAGGTGGTGTGAGGGAGTGCAGCGCGCGATGCGAGCACGAGACGCATGTGGGGGCGCGAGGCACGAGGCGTGAGTGGGGCGCGCGAGGCACAAGGCCGCAGGTGCGTGACGCGCGGGGCAGGCAGGTCCGTCCCGTCCGGCCGAAGGGACGATCAATAGAGAGCATTACCGAATTACTAAAGTTGTCCATATATATTTCCTTTTCTCCAAGAAAAGCTGGCCATAGTATGGTGGATCCATGGTATGGTGGATCCAGCTCAGGAGTCAGGACGCCATGTTCGTTTCGCTGGAATTTGGCTTATGATGATACTGTTCGCTGATTTATTGTGGAAAAAAATACTTTATAATGATTGATAAGCCGCGCGCGATGCGAGCACGAGACACATGTGGGGGCGCGAGGCACGAGGTGTGAGTGGGGCGCGCGAGGCACAAGGCCGCGGGTGCGTGACGCGCCGGGCAGGCAGGTCCGTCCTATCCGGCCGAAGGGACGATCAATAAAGAGCATTACCGAATTACTAAAGTTGTCCATATATATTTCCTTTTCTCCGAGAAAAGCTGGCCATAGTATGGTGGATCCAGCTCAGGAGTTAGGACGCCATGTTCGTTTCGCTGGAATTTGGCTTTTGATGATACTGTTCGTTGATTTGTCGTGGGAAAAAATACTTTATAATAACTGATAAGCCGTGCTGATGAGTTACCAAGGAATATTCGAGTACTGATTCAGCTTGTTCGTGGGATTAATCGTGGCAAAGGATTAATTTAATCATTACAGCTGCAAAAGTCGAGTAGTCGACGTTAGTCGGCACACCCGATGCTAATACTTTGCCAAAATGCATTTGCTCGCTCCGACCATAAACAACACTACAGTCTAGAGACTACAAGTTTCGTTATGGGTTACACTTACACATGTTATTACATGTACTAATCTTGGTCAACACATTTAAACTACGGATGCCTCGGCACGTACGGCCCACGTGGCATGCACAGGTTGGGCAGAGGGACGCGCGGATGCCCTCGGGAGGCTTGCATTTTATTAGGCGAAGTGTTGCCGTATCATTTGCAAATGAAACTGGGACGAAACATCCACTTTTAATGGAGAGTTTTATTCTATGGATTTATAGGCATTTAATTCTAAAACTCATAAAGAGTTGGTAATCGTGTCAAGAGAGTTTCATCTAGATAAAACTTATTTCTTCTCTCTCTTCTTAAATACACGGCCATGTCATCAAAAGTGCCTATGTGACAACCTATTTAATGCAAATGAAACGCACATGAAAGTTTCACTGAGACTGGCCTTACACATTTACGCGTTTAGGAGTTATATAATATATATATACTACTACAATGCGTTTAGGAGTTATATAATATATATATATACTACTACAATAATACTACTGTTATACTATAGCCCTATTTGGATCATCTAGCTCGGCTAGAGCTAGAGTTAGTTTCTAACTCTAACTCTAGCTCTAAACTAACTCTAACTCTTGAGGTGTTTGGATGCAAGGGCTAGAGTAGCAATAAATATGCTTTTTCAATCATTTGACTCATTTAAACCATGATTCTATCTGGATTGGTGTGGTAAGCATTTGTGTGGCCTCCTCCCGCTCAAGACCGCCAAGGCCATCATGCTGCGGCGACCACGTGTTGTCATCGAAGCCGTCTCCGTCCATGGCAGCCCCAGCTCCTTCACGAACACAAAAAAATGTTAGCCGCCGGGGAACACGACTCTGTACATGGCATGTGGCAACCTAGAGCCGGGGAGGGCGGTGCGGCGACGCTGCCGGTTGCCCACGACCACGGCCAGGCACCATGGGGACGCGCCGTGCCCAGCTCTCGCGAGCCCACGGCCGAGCGCGCCCTCCTGCGTTCCGCCTCGGACCCGGTCCCTGGTGGTGACGCCGTGCGAGAGGAGATGCCAAAGCCCCGGGAGGAACTAGGGAGGGGCGCCGTGAGGAGATGCTGATGCCCCCTCGATGCCGATGCCGATGCCCCTCGATGCCGATGCCGGCCCGCACGAGGAGGAACCAGGGAGGGGCGGCGCTCGTTCCTCCGGCGGCGCTCGGGAGTAGGGGATGAGGGAGCGGGGACTGAGGGAGAGAGGGAGGGAGGACTGACCGGCGCGGCGGCGCTCGTCCCTCTGGCTCGGCGGCGCTCCTTCCGCCGCCCCTCGTCGCGACCCGCTTCTCGCGTACGTGCGTGAGGATAAGGTTGCTCTCGCGTACGGGAGTGACCGAGAAGTCTCGCGTGCGACTGATCCCGTGCGGCTAGAGAGAGAGGAAAAAAAGTAATTTCTGTGGGCCCCCAGCAAACTAGCCCAAATAATCATCCCTTGGAGAGGATAGTTTTTTGGGGTGGGCTAGTTACAAAAAAAACTAGCTCTATCCCTCCTGTTTGGATACTTTTGAGCTAGTTTGGTGCAAACTAGCCCAAACTAACTCTAGCCCATGGGATCCAAACAGGGCCTATATTTGAACTGTGCTTTATCTATCCACAAAAAAAATATTTTTCACTTTTCTAGAAGTCAAATAATTGTTTAACCAAAGTTATAAACAAATGCTAACACTTACAAATTAAGTAGCACTAAACGGATTATAAATAAATTTTTGTAGTTAACCTAGTTGGAGACATAAATAAAATCAATATTTTTTTGAAATGAATTAGGCAGGAGAGCTGCCAATTATATTAAAAAGAAGGTAAGCCCAAAGTGGGTACAAAGATACAACAACGATCAACAACCACGCGGAAAACAAACTGAACAAAAAGGAAAAGAAAAAAAACAACTCTAGTCGGTCGGATTGGGACTTCGACATGAACTGCACAACGGCGAAGCTCAACTCAGAAAAAAGAGAACCCCCACCAACACCACACCCACCATGCTGCACCGCCAACCCCCGGACGACTAAGGACGTCAGGGCGAAAACACCGTCGTCACCACTCGCGCGTTGTTATCGACGATGATCCACACCGGGCTAGCCTGCTACCAAGCAGGACTAGCCACAGTAGGACGCTGCGAGCCGTGTAGCCCTCCCGCAATTGGATCCGCTTGTACCACACTAGACTAACCACCGCCATGTAGGGCTAGCCGTCGTAGTCCGTTGCAAGCTACCAAACCAAATGCATGAGCAGCTGCCTCTAGCGCTCATCAAGTCGATCTCGTCCACCAAGATCCAAGAACGCACACCATAGCTTCCAGGACCTAGCTGTCTCATCGAAGGTAGAAGTGTCACACAAGTCCTCCGATCCAGCTACCAGTCAGAACATCTCCTCACGTCAAAAACAGCCGCCGTTGTCACTACTACAATAAAACTTATATGAGGCATTTGGCAAAGGGGCTTGGAGGCGAGCGGGCATTCGAACCGCCTTGGTTAAGGCCTCGGATTAACCGAGGCGGTCGTTTTTATTAACCGAGGTGATCACAATCAACTGCTTCACAAAATCGATTTACGAAAACGGTTAAAAAATAACTGCCTCATAAAATCTATTAACCGAGGCGGGCCTACAAAAAATGCCTCCATTTTTGGAGGCGGGCCTCCTAAATGAAAAAGGCCTGGAGCCCAGCCGGCCCATTACCTCCGCCATGTATATAAGGAGCACTTAGTTATTTTCACTCGCACTTCTGTCTCTCCCTCCGCAGTCTAGTGGCCGAGCCCGAGCGGTGTGCCCCTCGCATAGCCGAGTGATGCCCCTCGTGCCTCCACCTTCTCTCTCTTTCCACTCTCTCTCCCTCTCTTCCTCCACTCTCTCCCCCTCGCACCTCCCCAACCCACAGCGGCAGACAAGAGCAGCTCCCCCAACCTCCATTGAGCAGACAGCGGCGGTGGCGGCGCTGCCCTCCCCAGCCTCTCCCTCAGATCCGATGAGTAGCCAGCGACGGTGGCTCCCTCCCCCACCCTCTCCCTCAGATCTGGTAAGCAACTAGCGATGGTGGCTCCCTTCCCCACCCTCTCCCTCAGATCTAGCTAGCCAGCGATGGTGGCTCCCTCCCACACCCTCTCCCTCCGATTCGGCGAGCCCAAGGCCTTCTAGGCGGCGGCGGCTGCTGTGGGAGTGGCCAGTGCTCGCGGCCTCTCTTCCTCGCCAGTGCTCAAATCCACGGTAGTGGTGGGTAGATCCAGCGACCGTGGCCTAGATCCGACCCCCTCCTCCTGGATCTGGCCTTCTCCGCGCGTGGTGGCTGTTTCGCGAGTGACGGCATGACCCCGAGCGACGGCGGCTTCACGCGGATCCGGTGCGGACCTCGCGGCAGAAGTGCCTCCCGACGGTGGATCTGATGATGACGACGACCGTGCCCCGATCTAGCAAGCGATGGCGGTGGCAGCCCATGGATGGGCTCGGCGGGCCCGTGGGTGGGCTCATTGGGCTTTGTCCATGGGTTTTCCTTTTTTGTTTTTTTATTTGATTTACCGAGGCGGGCATTTCACGCCTCGGTAAAGATTGATTTGCCGTGACCTTTGGTGAAAGGTCCTAATGGCTAGAGGGAGATGAATAGCCTATAAAAATTTCTACACCAACACTTAATCCAAGTAGTTAGACAAATATGAAGCAAAGCTAGTGTTGCGCTAGCCTACTAAAAATGCAAGTCTCCTATCCACAATTCTAGTTACTATGATATCTAATTCACACACAAGAGGCTATGTCACTACCACTAAGTTAGTGAGCTCTCAAAGACTACCTAAAAGGCCTCACTAACCACTAGACAAGACATAAGGTAGCTCTCAAAACTAATTACACTAAAGAGCTTAGCTACACTAGAAATGTAAATACAAGAGAGGGGATGATGTTTATACCGCCATGGCAAGTGACAATCAATCAATCACAATGAATACCAATGAAATCCTCGGAGACAATGATGACACAAGATTTTTCATCGAGGTTCACTTGCTTGCCGGCAAGCTAGTCCCCGTTGTGGCAATTCACTCACTTGGAGGTTCACGCGCTAATAGGAATCACATGCCTAACCTGCAACCGGGTGCCGCACAACCAACACAAGATGAGGATCACACAAGCCATGAGCAATCTACTAGTGTACCTTTTGGCTCTCCGCCAGAGAAAGGTCAAGAACCCCTCACAATCACCACAATTGGAGCCAGAGATTATCACCTTCCTCTGCTCGATGATCCTCTCTGCACCAAGCCGTCTAGGTGGCGGCAACCACCAAGAGTAACAAGTGAATCCCACAGTGAAACACAATCACCAAGTGCTTCTAGATGCAATCACTCAAGCAATGCACTTTGATTCCCTTCCAATCTCACAAAGATGATGAATCAGTGATGGAGATGAGTGGGGGGCTTTGGCTAAGCTCACAAGGTTGCTATGTCAATGCAAATGGCTAAGAGAGTGAGCAAGAGCCGGCCACATGACTTAAATAGGGAGCCCAAAGGAATAGAGCTGTTGGCCGCCTGTCTGCACTGGTTTTGGGGAGACCAAACGCGCCGGTCGGTATGATCGGACGCACGGCCCCTAGCATCTGATCATGGATCGACGTCCACATGTCCCCGCATTCAATGATGACCGCGTGATCCCAACGGTCGAGTTCCAATGGTCTTCGTGGTTAAGTAATGACCGAACGCGCCCAGGACAGGATCGGACGCGCCGGTGCCATGCCTGCACACGCGCGCCCTTGATGGTTCACCCAACGACCGGAAGCATCGCTCCTCATGGTAAACCAGCGTTAGATCACTTCTAGTAAGCATCCAGAGGCAAAATTTCTTGATCGGACATGTCAGATCAACAGCGACCGGACGCACGGCAGTGTCCAATCCTTCCTTCTCCTATGCGCGAAGTTTCACGCCCGACGTCAGTGTACGTCACCCCTGACCAGACGCAGGCCTTGCACATCTGATCACAAACACTATTCAATGTCCGGTCACACACTGAGACCAAGCCCTTCACTGCTACACTGACTGGACGCAGGGGGGATGAGTCTGGTCACTCCAGAGGCAGCATCCGGTCACCCTGGGACAGCTCCTCCACTTCAACAACTTCTCCACCCCTGCTCAAATATGCTAACACCAAGTGTATCACCTTGTGCACGTGTGTTAGCATATTTTCACAAACATTTTCAAGGGTGTTAGCACTCACTAGAATCTGATTGCATATGCAATGAGTTAGAACATCTAGTGGCACTTTGATAACCGCATTTCAATATGAGTTTCACCCCTCTTAATAGTACGGCTATCTATCCTAAATGTGATCACACCCACTAGGTGTCTTGACCACCAAAATAAAAATGGCCCTATGGAATTCACCTTGCCTTGAGCCCATTTTGTTTTTCTTCTTTTCCAAGCCCGAGCACTTGATCATCACTATGCCATCACCATCTACATGATCATCACCATTTGCTTCACCACTTGGAATGTTCTTCCCTATTCTCATGATCACTAGAGCAAGCAGGTTCGCACTTATGGTTTCATCAATTTACCAAAACCAAACTGAGCTTTTATTTGGCCCGAGGCGTTTGTGATGCCCGCCTCGGTAAATAAAAAATGCCTACCTCGGTTAAGTTTTGTGTAGTAGTGTGTGCAGGACTGTTCGCCGCCATACCACGCAGGTCACCATGGTAACGCAAAATTGCTAGCCACTACCTCCCATGTCGGCCACATCGCCAACTTCGTGGGCGCCTCCCACGCTGGCCTCCTCACCAACTTCGTGGTCACAACTAGCGTACGATCACGAAACCAATGCCCTCCATTGGCAAGCAGATGTGACGCCCTCCAATTACCACGCCAACACCCTCCTCCTAGCTGCCTTCCTCCACAGTGGGCACCAAAAACTTGAATCCTCAACTAGGCCTCTACTTTTCTCATCGCGACGCTGGCCGCCGCCGCAGATTGACCGAGCATGAGCTTCCAAAAATAACACCTCCAAGGAGAGATGTGACACCAGTAGTGCCGCCGTCGTCTAACTAGAAGGTCAAGGTTTTCACCCAGGAAGCACACGCCGCGCAAAGGGGAGATGGCCATTCGATGAATGCTTCCAAGGAAGAAAACGGCGCCTATAGGCGTCGCTGTCATTGGCCTGATAGGGACAAAGCTTTCGCCATGGCACTTAACCCCGTGCACGGTGAAGGTTGTGGTCTATCCACTAAGTAGGCCACTACCCTGTGATGCTGCCCCGCGAGTCGCCTACCAACTCAGGCACCCCGCCGCACAAAGCATTATGTGGCCACCGAAGCCAGGCGCCCTACGCGGCTCCCGTGTCACTGCACCGCTGCACTAACGCCACAGCACCGCACTGCTGCCTCACCATAGCACCGGATCTGCATGTCGGCAAACCAGATCTGACCAGGGGACAGTCGGATCCGAGCACAGCAGGCTGAGATCCCACCGCCGGTCGCCACCCCCAAGAAGATCGACCTTGGGAGCAACTCTAGGAGAGAGGGAAGAGGGGGGAGGGGGAAGACCCAACCGCCGCCATCCTGGCTCCCTGCCGGACTACCGGCGTTGAGCTCCGATGGTGGCCGGGGATGAAAACGTGTGGGAGGGCTTGAAGGCAGGGGGGCAGAGCGGGGATGAGAGTGTGCAGGAGGGGCCGAGTCACCCGAATGTCTGATTTTTGTTTAGAATATTAATTTTGATACATTTTTTCTAATTAAAAACATTAATTACTTTTTGAAATGGGAAAAAGGACTATCATTTAACTACATTATATATGTATTTGGATTTGGAGGATCTTATATTTTTTGAGGATATTTAAATTTAATGGCATATTTTTAATTATAAGATGTTTTTGCATTTTTAATACATAAGTTTTGCTATGCACTTAGATATATACTATGTTTATATATAGTAAAATCAAAATTTCTAGAAAAGTCAAAACTTCTTGTAATTTGGTATGGAGGGAGTACATTGCACGCTACATTTTCGCCCATGGATGCAGCTTTGTGCTCCACGCCTGCTTCACTTCCTGTGCGCACGCGGGGAATGCTGCACTCGAGGGGACCACCTCTGCCTGTGCCTCCTTGCCGCGCCTGCTTATGAAACACTTGCAACATAAAGCATTTGCAACAACATACGTCTGAAAAAGATAAATAAAACATTTACAACATACGCTTGCAAAATATGTGTATGGGCATTGCAATATATGCACACTACTACACATACGATTTGGAGCAATGCCACCTTTTTTTAGGGGCGACTCTATATTGAGCCGCCCCTACAAATGGTTCTAAAACAAGCCGCCTCTATAAATCTATTTGTAGGGGCTGCTGGTGTAATCAGCCGCCCATATAAATCTATTTGTAGGGGCGGCTGGTGTTATCAGCCGCCCCTATAAATGTTCATATTTATAGCAGCTGCTCAATATCCAGCCGCCCCTATAAATCCAATTTGTAGGGACAAATAGATGTCGAATATTAGAAACTAAGTACTAAAATTTAAATTTTTCAAAACGACCCAGATGACAAAATGACCAAAATAAAAGTTGTAGATCTCAAAAAAGTTATAGAACTCTGTTGTTTACAACTTTTTCATTTGATTTCATTTGATGCTTCAAAATGCTGTTTGAAATTCAATTTTAAATTATTGAAGAACTCTGATTTATCTTTTTAATCTCTAGCAAAAACTTGTAACCGGTCTTTCTCTCTCATACTAACTTCAAATTACTTGATTTTTTTCTAAAATTTTCTAAAATCTTGCTCTATCAATTTATTGTGTTCTCGCAGGTATTATTTTATCCATCTTTTCATATGACTATGTTTTTTCTATTTGAATTTTGAATTTAAAATAATGGCAACTTCAAACATCATTTTGAAATATTAAATGATTTGAGCTGCAAAAATCATGAACATGAAAGTTGTAGAATTCGTCAAAATCTACATCTTTTATTTTGGTCATTTTTTCATCCGACGAAGTGGTAGTAAATCTCTCTTATAAATTCATAAACTTTAAGGGGGTATGTAAAATTTGTGAACAATGTTAATACCACTACCTCGGATGAACAAATGACTAAAATAAAAGTTGTAGATCTCACTAAGTTATAGAAGTTTGTAGTTGAGAACTTTTTTATTTGAATTTATTTTGTCAACGTTAACTATGTTTGAATTTCCCAAATTTAAAATTTAGATTTTTTAAACGACCTTGGATGGAGAAATAACCAAAATAAAAGTTATAGACCTCAAAAGTTATGAAACTTTGTAGTTGACAACTTTTTGATTTGAAATCATTTTGTTAAGAAAAACTACATTTGAATTTCTAAAAATTTAAAATTTGAATTTTTAACGACCTCGGATGGAGAAACAACAAAAACGAAAGTTGTAGATCTCGAAAAGTTATAAAACTTTATAATTGACAACTTTTTCATTTGAAATCATCTTGTCACGAAAAACTACGTTTGAATTTCTCAAATTTAAAAGTTAAATTTTGTAAACGATCTCAGATGGAGAAACTACCAAAATAAAAGTTGTAGATCTCGAAAAGTTATGAAACTTTGTAGTTGACAACTTTTTTATTTGAATTTGTTTAGGGCCTCAAGCAATTAATTTAAACTCGGTTTAGCATAATATGTGGGGAACCAAAATCCAATATAGACACAAGTGAGTATGAGGTGCAGTAGTAGAGGAGGTTACACGTCTGCGAGAGGTCCTAGGTTCAAATCACGACAGCCGCATAGTGCCAGAAAAATGCCGCAACTTGCAAAATAGATGGAGTGGGCGGGTGGCTGACCTATGGGGCCCTCCCCGGATTTGAAAAAAATCCCTATTTCTTCTCCTACAAATCAGATTTGTAGGGGCGCCTGGCCAATCACCCCTACAAATAGACCATTTGTAGCAACAGTTTGATAGAGGTGGCTGACTAAACTGTTGCTACAAATGGTCTGGAGTTGCCCCTACAAATTCTATGCCACGTAGTGGCAACATCCAGATAAAACACTTACAACATATGTTTGAAATAGTTGAAACATTTGAAACATACACTTGCAATATATGTGTATAGCCAGTGCAACATATGCAACATCCAGATAAAATACTTATAACATACATTTGAAACATACACTTACAATATACGTCTATAGTCATTGCAACATATGCAACATTAGACCTACTTTTGCAATGTCCAAATAAAACATATGCAACATACATCTAAAACACATGAAACATACGGCTGCAACATGTGCTCATCTACTTGCTGTCCACAATAGATGCTCGTTGACGCGGAGCTTGATGTCAGTACGGAGCTCGATGCAACGCCACAGAGGTCGGACCTCAGCTGGACGCAACGCTAGTCTAGGCGGAGGTGTGAGGTGTGGCGGAGCGCGACGTGAGGCGAGTGCAGCACGCGTGCGAGCACGAGACGTAGGTGGGGTCAATGCACGAGGTGCGAGTGAGGCGCACGAGGCACGAGGCCACAGGCACACGAGGCACAGGGACATGCGGATCCATCCCGTCCGGCTGGACGAACGCTCGACCGTTACCGAATTACTAAAACTGTCCATATATATTTACTTTTCTCTGAGAAAAGCTATCCATGGTACGGTGGATCCAGCTCAGGAGTCAGGACCAAGAGTCGACGAGCAACCTGTTTTACCAAGGAATATTCCAGTACCGATCAGCTCAGAGGCGGAACCAGCGATTTTGATTAAGAGGCCGGATAAATATGATCGTATTTTTTAGTATGATAAAATATACATAATTATATGTTTCAATAATTTTTTTTAAAAATCTACACTATTTCTAACTAAAATCATCATATTTTAATAAAAAATAGGTGAAATTAATATTTTTTATGCTATAAATACAAATATTTATATAGATATTTAAATGAGTCTACTGTGCTTAGGCCCACGGACCCTAGCCCCCTGGTTCCGCCTCTGGATCAGCTTGTTCATGGGATTAATCGTGGCCAAGGATTAATTTAATCATTACAGCTGCAAAAGCCGAGTAGTCGACGTTAGTCGGCACACCCGATGCTAATACTTTGCCGAAATGCATCTGCTCGCTCCGACCATAAACAACACTACAGTCTAGAGACTACAGTCTGCAGTGTTGTTATGGGTTAGAGATGTTAAATGTACTAATCATAGTCAACACATTTAAACTACGGATGCCAGGATCTATTTGAATATTTCAACTGTACTTTGTCTATCCACAAAAGAATTTTATTTTTCACTTTTCCAGAAGTTAAATAATTTAAAGTTTAACCAAAGTTATAAGCAAATGCTAACATTTATTACAAATTAAGTAGCACTAAATTGATTATAAATATATTTTTTAGTTAACCTAGTTGGAGACATAAATGATATCAATATAGGCTTGGTTAAAGTTAAACTAATTTGACTGACACAAATTCCATATTTACGTCCTTTTGTGGATAGAGGGATCATTACATTTTGAAGATGATATAGCTATACTTCTCTCTAAAAGTAGTTTCAAATTACTCTAGAATATTAGTTTTGATATTTTTTTCTAAGAAAAAACATTAATTACTTTTTGAAATGGGATAAGGACTATCATTTTAACTGCATTATATATGTATTTGGATTTGGAGGATCCAATTTATATTTTTATTTGAGGATATTTAAATTTAATGGCATATTTTTAATTATAAGATATTTTTACTTTTTACTATATAAATTTTGCTATGCACTTAGATATTTACGTTTATATATAGTAAAATCAAATTATCTAGAAAAGACAAAACTTCTTATAATTTAGAACGGAGGGAGTACATGTTAGAATTTTAGGCAAATTCAGTACCAATTTAATCTAGAAAATTATAAATAACATGTTTGTGACATTTTCCGACATGTGCATGTGTGATCTAAGTGCAACAAACATGTAGATGATACTAATCATCATGATTCTAATCATATATAACAAAGGACAGGTTGCAACAGCATACCTAGCGGCACTAGAGCCGACGCTAGTTGACATAGCGGTTGTCGATGTAGTCGTCCCGCTCGATGCCGTGCAGTAATGTTGTAGTGCCGATCACCCTAAGTCGTCGAGAAGTAGCAGGAAGAAGAACGAATGAGCGAGCAATTGCGTGAAGACGCTCCCCAAAAACCTGATTCCAAGTCTTCACCCGAGCAGATGAACTCGTTTCGGAGGCCTGCTCTCCCTATTCCTGTGCGCACAGGAACCGGGACGGGGATGGCAGATAGTAGCACAACAGCAGCGTGACGGTGTTTTGGCTATGTATTTTCAACTCTCGCGAACAAGAGAAGGAGTGCCACTTTTATGCAGCAACAAAGGAAGATGAAAGTGAAGAGACGAGCGCATAAAAAAGGTAATGTCCATTATGGCAGAATCCGTTACTAGTAACTCATGAAGCTGGCAAATCAATTGTCATTTTGTTGATGCAAAAGTGGATCTGCAAACACAAAGGGCTAATACCCGAAATCGATATCCAAAGCGTGCCAGTCGATTTGACCTGTTAATCGACAAGGATGAAGATACGAGCACTTTGGTCCTGACAACAGCGATATGCCCGGAAGTCACGGCCAAGAGGTACTCACGCGGAACTCGAGGATCGTCGAAGATTGCACTGGAGCAATGCAACTCGCCGAATCGATGAGAACTCGTAAAAAGGAAAAAAGTATGTAAATTGACGAAGTCGCCGAAAAGTAAATAGATGTAAATAAGAGTAAAAGCTGGTTTTTTTGATATTGATTGATTGGTTATTACATTGCCCTTCACTCTATATTTATATCCTGATCTACAGAAACGTAACCAAATACGACTAGGACACTAATTCCAAACCTAAGGAAACACATGACTCTGATACAACTCAGACTCTAATAAACATAGAAAAGGAAATTAATTCCTATCTTACTCCCTAGTCCGCCTCAACTACGATGGTATTCTCATCGACCTCCTTTCCATCGGCACACTCCCTGTTTTATCGGCAGCAGCCTTCAAGTCTTTTTCATCGGCACACTCCCTGTTTGATCGGCAGCAGCCTTTAAGTCTTCTTTCATCGACATCGGCAATAATACCCTTAACCTTATCGGCAACACTTCAATTTGAATCAACTTCTCCATACACCGCCACCACTCATAGGCAGCCTTCTTTACAAGCTCATTTTCATCGGCTATCAACCTACACATTAATTTTTCCTCTGCTGATTAGGCCCTTCTGACCATCTTGACACGTGCCAAAAAACGATGTCAACACATGCCCCCCAATTTCGGAGTATAAGATACTGGTGCTCCGAAATTTACTCCAGATAATGCTTGCTGTTACCTATTTTTCTCAACCCATTCTCCAAGCATAACATAATCTGTTATCGAATTTAATTAAATCTAGCTCTGATTCATGCATCTCAGTAAATATCGCACAATTTCTAACTATTCTTGCCCCAATTATGGTTGAGATACCAAAATAACAACCCATCGGTAAGATCTTATCATAACAACACCACCATTTTAGAACTGAAAGATCCTGTACCAAGATCTCTTCCAAGTCATGATTACTTGCCATCAAATCTTCTGTACAATCCCTTGATTGTCGTGCGAACAGTTACCATATCCATCTGAACCACCTCGATCCACACGCGCGCGGCATAGAGATAAGTCAAGAATACCCCTACTCCAAGCGGCCTACAAATAGATTTCTCCAGATCGCTCGTCTTCTACCCTCAAACTTCGACCTTTGGCATTCTCTCTCCGGCGGCAACCCTAACGAACAACCACGCATCCTCAACCCACCAGAGCTCCTTCCAGCGTCAACTTCAAGTCCCCAGCTTGTGCCCTCATCCTTCTCAGAGCAATGGCGATCAACTTTAACGTTCCCACGGTTCATTCTTCTTCTATTACTTTTACCTTGATCCCTTTGGTCTTTGCGAGTTCTTATAGTTGGTAAATTTTTCTTCTTTTTCTATTCTTTTGATCTCCCGAACTCAGGAACTACACAACAAATTGGTTATTCCAACCAACCAACCACCCCTCCAATGCCTAGGTCCAATGGGCGACCCAGATCCAACTGACTTGATCAATGCAGAAGCTAACATAATTCCCTTCAAAGCTCAAAATTTTTCTTTGAATCTATGGAAAGATACATTCCGATCTTGGCCCAAACCCACCAAAGGGTGGAAAGACTGGTACTTGAGGGTTAACAGGTCGATGCAGGTGTACTGGGCAGAGCGGAAGATAGACCAGTGTATTAGGCTATCTATTGCTGATATGCAAAAGAATAAATCCATGATGATAGCCGCCGCTCACTTCTGGTCAGACACCACAAATACTTTTATGTTTGGCCATGGTCCATCCGCCCCTACTCTTGCCGATGTATACATGCTCACTGACTTAGACATCTCGACTGTCGATGAAGCTTCCATCTATGGTAGAAAAGCTGAATATAGAGTGAACACACGCAACATCGACGGCTGGACAGGATAAATCCAGGAATACCAAAGGACTGGTACTGTCAACCAGAGGGAACACGCCATATTCTTGAATATGTGGCTGGAGAAATTTATCTTCTGTGGCCGATCCGTAGGACCAACCAATGCCTTCCTTCCTGCAACCGAACTCTTGGCCAACGGTGTCAGGTTCCTGCTCGGCCGATACCTTCTGAGCTCCACCTACCACCTCCTTCACCAAGTATCCCAGAAGCTTTTACTTGGTGAACCCATCGGCAATTTGGGAGGCCCATGGTGGTTCATCAATATGTGGCTAAATGCCCATATGCATAAACGTCTGCAGTGGGATTTCTTCGCCCAAGAATTCCTATGAGAAATCGCCGAAGATTATGTTCTTGGAGATGAGGAATCGGCAGCACGTCCCCCTCTCAACTTCGGTGAAGCTATAATTGTCCTCCCTGGAATAGAGGCTAATGAAGATCAAATCGGCAGATTTTTCCAGAACTTCTACAATGGTCTCCCTCGCGATCATAGGGCTTGGGTACCCTATATTGATGAAGATAACAAGTTCCCCCTTCTCTTCAACTTTGCCGATGACGAGCTGAACCAAGATAATGAGCTTATGATGGCCATCATTACTCCTAGGGCAATCCCGGTGAACACATTTGGTAGTGGGAAAAATTCCAATACTACTTATGAGTTCTACAATCCATCGGCAGTATCTCGTCAACTGGCTTTTGGGCAACTGCCAATCAAACTGTGCTTTGCCGATGTGATTAAGCCCAGAGAAACAATCACCACCGGAACTGAGTGGAGCAGGGTAGTAAGACTCGCTCCCGATGCCGATATCTCAAATGTTGATCTCTCCGCCTGGTCACCAGCGTCTTTTATTACAGAATCATATAAGCAATGGTGGCAAGAGTGGAAGGAACAATTATTCTCAACATCCGTAAATACATATCGGCACATGATCGATCCCGACTACGCCATTCCTGACGATGTAGTAAGTTTCTTTTAACTTTTTTTTGTTTCTTCTTTTTCATATATCGGCAGCTAATCTTTCTCGCAACAGGCCGATGACCCAGTTCCATCCATGAGCAAGAGTGGGAAACCTTTCAACCTCCAACCTATCTCCCCAGTTTCAGTGATCGGCTACAACGCCCCCACCTTAGCCGCTTTAACTTTCCAGAGGACCCGTGCCAAGACTATCACCTCTAGATCAAAACTGGCAACATCTAGGGCCACTCCAATGGCTGCCGCTACAAGCCTAATTAAGGCTTTTAAGGTAATAACCTTGTTTATTTTTATTCACTGCCGATACAAACTATATTAACATGTAACCATCAGGGTGTAAAGAGCTGCGGCTGGATCGTCATCGACAACTCCTCCAACATCAAGCACCACTACCTCCAACCAGCCTTCAGAGGTATTCTTTTATCTTTACATTTTATCTGTTAAATATCCGATCTCACACTTGTTTTGCAGCAACAAATGGGTACATCGGCAAGCATACCAAGCACTCAAGCTCCTCAATCAACAAGTGCCGATGCCCCACAACCAATTGTCGCTGAGATCCAAGTAAAGCGTAAAGCTTTAACCGATGCCGAAGCTCAGCAAAAACGACAGAAATCTACGCCAGTCCCTGCATCCGCTCCAACACCTATTAGTCAGCCAACCGATGTAGTTGAACAAGTTGACCCTCCTGCACAGAATATATCATCGGCCATCATACCTCAAGGGCCAACTACTGATGAGGTCGTAGAAGACATCCCATCGCAACCTCTGCCGATCCTTCGCATGACCCCCTTCAAGCTGCTCCCTCCAGCCAGGCCCAAGAAATTGCCTTGAAGCAGGTAAACCGATTGACCTATTCGATTTATAATATCCATATCTATCCTTAGGTAGAATCTCTGAATTACTTTTCTCTTCACAGGAACAAGATTCTTCCGATAGCTTGTTTTCTTTTGCTATCGACGTCTCCGATGATGATGGAGAAGAAGCGAGTTCTTCCCTGGCATTAGGAACAATATCGGCAGAAATCTATGGCAAGCTAGAAGCCCTTCTGAATCTGTTACAACAAGATACTGCTCAATTGATAAACGATTCAGATCCTGCAAAGACTATCTTCAAGACAATCCGTGGCCAAGTTCCTGCCGATGTTGAAGAAACTCTCTTCCCAGCAGTCCATCTAGAGAGCCGACAACTTCAATATCAACGGGCTGCTCACCGTATCGCCGATAGAGCAGCTCAAGCTCAGCTCAAGGAAGAGATGCTGCAGCTAAAACAAACTACCGATGAGAAGCACAAAAACATCAGCAACTTGCAAACCTTCGGTGCCGATCTTAAGCAGAAAATTCTGGATCTATCGGCAAAGAGAGCAGCTCTTCTAGCTGAACTGGAACAAGTTGAAGCAGCCCTAACCCACGCCAAGCAAGAAGAAGACCAGCTTCCTGACGTCATCAAAACCCTTCAGCAGGAAAGGGATGTCCAAGCTCGCAAGGCCTTGGCCTTGAAAAAGAAACTCAAGCCTGTGGAGGGAGTTGCCGATGAAGACGCTAAAGAATTGAAGGAAGCCGATGAAATTCGCCTGCGTGCAATATCGGCTATCCAATCTTTGTTAAACCTATAATTCTCATCTAGTGCATCGGCAATAAGATATTAATATTTTGTTTTAACTCTAGCCGATAGGATTGTTATCGGCAATTATACTTTTATGCATCTATCCAGATACTAGGGTAATATTTCTTTAAATATTTTCTATTTAATGCTCTGGGAAACACAATCCCTTCGAGGGTTTCGAGAATATATGCATTACCAGAAACAGATTGATTTATCCGATATGGACCCTCCCAATTAGGCGACCATTTGCCAAACTTTGAACTTTTAGTCCCAATCGGTAAAATCAACTTCCAAACCAAATCTCCATCGACAAACTCCTTTACCTTCACCTTCTTGTCATACCATCTGGCTACCCTTTTCTTATTCTCTTCGATGCTAGCTAAAGCCTTTAACCGATGACCTGCTACATCTTCCAACTCATCTTTCATAAGGGTATCATAGTCATCGGCTGTCAATTGATCTTGAGAACGTATTCGCCTAGAGCCAGTTTTAATCTCCCAAGGTAATACTGCGTCGTGTCCATATACCAACTGATAAGGTGTTACCTTGGTTGCACCATGACACGCCATCCGATATGACCACAAGGCTTCATTTAATACCGTATGCCACCTCTTAGGATATTCTTTAATTTTGCGCTTAATGAGCTTGATAATTTCTTTGTTAGAAGCCTCAGTCTGACCATTAGCCTGGGCATAATATGGTGAAGAATTCAAAATTTTAATCCCTATACCTATAGCAAACTCATCAAATTCGCCCGATGTAAACATGGTACCCTGATTGGTAGTGATGGTTTGAGGAATACCAAATCGGTAAACAATATGCTCTTTCACAAAATCAATCATATTAGCCGATGTCACCTTTTTCAAAGGAACTGCTTCAACCCACTTTGTGAAATAATCGGTAGCAACCAGAATAAATTTATGCCCCTTACTCGATGGTGGATAAATCTGACCGATGAGATCAATAGCCCAACCCCGGAACGGCCAAGACTTAATTATGGGGTTCATAGCCGATGCGGGTGCTCTTTGAATATTACCAAATTTTTGACATTCCTGACATCCTTTAAAATATTTAAAACAATCTTCGAGAATAGTCGGCTAATAATATCCATTCCTTCTGATCATCCATTTCATCTTGAAAGCTGACTGATGAGCCCCACATACTTCTTCATGAATCTCACCCATCAAGCCTTTTGATTCATCGATGCCAACACACCTGAGTAAAACTCCATCTATGGTACGGTAATATAATTCATCATCAAGGAGCACATACTTGGTAGCTTGGAACCTTATACGTCTCTCAACCTTTTTAGATGGATTCTTTAAATAATCAATAATTTCCTTTCTCCAGTCATCGGTATCAACTGCCGATGTTAACACTTCTTGAATAGGCTAATACCCTGAAGCATGCTGAGCCAATCGATTAGCCTCTTCATTATGCAATCGAGAAACATGTTCCAGATGAAAATTCCTAAACCCTTTCAACAACTGCAAACATTTCTCATAATATGAAATTAAAACTTCACTTCGGCATTCATAAATCCCAGCCAACTGATTTATAACTAGCATAGAATCACCAAAGACTTCAACAGCATCGGCACGTACTTCCTTAAGTAATTCTAACCCTTTTATCAAAGCTTGGTATTCAACCTGATTATTTGTTGATGTAGCAACAATCGGTAATAAGAACTCATACCTCTTCTCCTGAGGGAAAATTAACACAATGCCGATGCCTGCTCCTTCACCACATGTAGACCCATCAAAGAAAAGTGTCCAAGGAGCAATCTCTAGAGAATCCACTGTGTTGCAATGTTGAGTAACAAAATCAGCCATAACCTGTCCTTTAACCGCCTTAGCCGATTCATAACATAGGTCAAATTCTGATAACGCTAAAATCCATTTGCCAATTCTACCACTTAATATCGGCATCGACAGCATATATTTGACCACATCATCTTTGCATATGACAGTACACTCGGCTGATAGTAAATAATGTCTCAACTTAATACAAGAAAAGTATAGACACGGACATAATTTCTCGATAGCTGAATATCTGGTTTCAGCATCTACTAACCGTCTGCTCAAATAATAAATAACACATTCTTTCCCTTCAAATTCTTGAATAAGAGCTGAACTGATAACAGTATCATCAGTTGACAAATACAATCTGAAAGATTTCCCGTGTTGAGGTGGAACTAGCACCGGAGGATTTGTTAAGTAACTCTTAATTTTATCTAGGGCTAATTGCTGCTCATCTCTCCATCTAAATTCCTGATCGGCTTTCAATTTCAGTAATGGACTGAAAGTCTTGATCTTACCTGACAGATTAGATATGAATCTCTTGATGAAATTAATCTTACCGATTAAAGATTGTAATTCAGTTTTATTAGCAGGAGCAACCACCTTGTTGATTGCCTCAATAGACTTCCTACTAATTTCAATGCCCCGCTGATGCACCATAAAACCCAAGAATTGCCCTGCCTATACACCAAATGCATATTTATTAGGATTCATCTTTAATCCATGCTTCCTTGTGCACTCCAGTATCTTTCGTAGATCGGTTAGATGCTTTGTGATATCTCCAGACTTAATCACTATGTCATCATGTAGATCTCTACTAATGTGCCGATGTATTTATGAAAAATAAAGTTCATAGCTCTTTGATAAGTAGCACCGGCATTTTTCAAACCAAACGTCATAACTATCCATTCAAATAATCCCACATGACCTGGACACCTAAAAGCAGTCTTGGGAATATCCTCTTCAGCCATGAATATTTGATTATAGCCCGCATTACCATCCATGAAGCTGATAATTTGATGTCCTGCTGCAGCATCAATCAACAGATCAGCAATCGGCATTGGATAACCATCCATCGGTGTGGCTTTATTGAGATTCCTGAAATCAATACAAACACGAAGTTTCCCATTTTTCTTGTAAACAGGAACCACATTAGAAATCCACTCCGCATATCGACACTGCCGAATAAACTTTGCCTCAATCAATTTAGTTATTTCGGCCTTAATATCAGGAAGTATATTAGGATTGCATCGGCGCGCTGGCTGCTGATGTGGCCGAAATCCAGACTTAATAGGCAACCGATGTTCAACTATCGATCGGTCTAATCCAGGCATTTCAGTATAATTCCAAGCAAAACAATCTTTATATTCTTTTAACAAATCAACTAATTGCTGTTTACACTTGGAATTTAACTTAGCACTAATAAAAGTAGGCCTTGGCCTATCGCCCTCACCAATATCTACTTCTACTAAATCATCAGTCGATGTAAACCCTCGACCTAATTTTCCATCATCGGCAAACCTATCCATTAAAATTCTTCTTCAGAACCGACTGCTTGGATCGGTGGAATTTTGTAATCGGCAACCTTGAGGAACTCTTTTTTCCAAGCTTCTCCTGATATGCACTTGGTTCGTTCATAAGTGTCTGATTCTGCCGATGCGATGATATAAGAAGAATCACCAGGAACAACTTCAATTTTATCCCCAATCCATTGTACAAGGCACTGATGTATTGTAGAAGGAACACAACAATTAGCATGAATCCAATCCCTTCCCAGAAGCAGATTATATGCACCCTTGCCATTAATAACAAAGAAAGTCGTCGGTAAGGTTTTACTGCCGATGGTCAACTCAACGCACACTGCCCCTTTAGCCGGTGATACATTGCCTTCAAAATCCTTTAGCATCATATCGGTTTTAGTTAAGTCTTGATCTCCCTTACCAAGTTTCCGTTACATCACATAAGGCATAATATTAATCACAGCTCCTCCATCAATAAGTATCTTAGATACAGGCTGCCTATCAACTCTGACTTTCACAAACAAAGCCTTGAGATGCTGTCTCTCATCATCGGCAGGTTTCTCAAAAATAGTCATCATTGGATCTAGCGTTAATTGAGCTATTTGATCAGAGAAAACAGCTTCTTCCTCATTATCAGGGAGTGCCAAAAATTCCATCGGCAACATAAACACCATATTGACATCTGCCGATGGGCCTTTATTTTTGTGCTTTATTTGCCACTGCTGATTACCAGATCTCTCATTGGAGAAACTCTCTTCTTGGTATAAGTCCTCTTGACGCTCTCGCTGCATCCTCCTTTTTTGTGTCTTTGTCAAACCTTCTGGACACCATTGAGGAAGTTTAGTTTTCCAAACTGGCTGATAATAGGTCCTGATTGACTCTACACGACGTATATTAGGATGCCTGTAAAATATTTCTTCATCAGGAACTCTTGCATTTGCCATCTCTTCAAGCTCCTCTTGGTTTCTTAGAAAATATGCAACGCGTTTACCAAGCCTCTCATGTACACTAAGCCTGCCCCCCAGCCGATCATGTACTGATGCTTTACCTCTGATCGGCTCATTGATGGACAAACCTTGATTGCCAGATTGAAACCTCCTTTCTGGACGATTAACCCCATAATAACCATTACACTCTGGGCAATTTTTAAGAGTAGGTAATTTAATACCTTCTTCCCAACAATGAATAAAAAACGGACACCTCCAATGATCCTTATGCCGATTCCACTCCTCTCGACGTCTTTCTTCTTGCTGTTGTCGATATCGGTCCCTTCGCTGACGCTAGCCTTCCTGTTGCCTTTGATGGGTAATCACAATGCCAGATCGAGGAGGCTTTCCAGAATTGCCACTTTCTGTTAGTAGCCCCTTGCCTTTTGCATCATCGGTAGTTATCCGATGTTGGGGATCCACTGATACGTTTTTCTCAGCAGCTTCTGATGTCAACACCTTAGTCTTTCCTTCAGCATCCAACATATTTGCTGGAAAAGGATGTTGATCAATTTTCATCGGCTTTTGGATCTTGGAATTACCAAATTTAATTCTCCCAGACTTAATAGCTAATTGTAATTGTTGTCTAAACACTTTGCACTCATTTGTACTGTGTGAAGTTACATTATGCCATTTGCAATACAGCATTTTCTTCAACTCTTCTGCCGATGGGATCACATGATTAGGTGACAGCTTAATTTGGCCTTCTTGAAGCAGAAGATCAAATATCTTATCGGCTTTGGTGATGTCGAAAGTAAACTTCTCTGGCTCTTTTTGACCAAAGAGACAAGATATCGGCTTTTTATTCTTAACCCACTCAGCCAAACCGATAACTGGTTCTTCATCTGAATCAGAATCTTCTAGCTCTCCGACAAATGAAACCTTCTTGTTCCAATTCCTTTTGGGTTCAAAAACCCTAGTATCTTGATCAGAAATCCTTTGCACGAGATGACTTAGGCTTTCGAACTCCTGAGAAGCGTATCTGTCCTTAAGGTGTGGCAACAATCCTTGGAAGGCGAAATCGGCAAGTTGCTGATCATCCAGTACCAAGCTATAACACTTATTTTTTACATCTCGTAGCCTTTGCACAAAGCCTTCCACTGATTCATCATTGCGCTGTCTCAACTTTACTAAATCGGTAAGCTTCTTTTCATGAACTTCAGCAAAGAAATATTTATGAAATTGCTTTTCTAGATCAGCCCAAGTAATAATAGAATTTGGTGGTAATGAAATAAACCATGTGAATGCTGATCCAGACAGAGATGATGAAAACAAACGAACTCTTAATTCATCTCTACTAGCTGCCTCTCCACATTAAATAATGAAGCGATTAACATGTTCCATGGTTGATGTATCATCTTGCCCAGAGAACTTAGTGAAATCTGGCACCTTGTACCGATTTGGGAGAGGAATTAAATCATATGCCAGAGGATATGGAGTCCGATAAGAATATGTATTGACCTTGGGCTTGATCCCAAACTGATCCTTCATAATTTCTGCTATTTTATCGGCCCAAAAAGCATCAACATCTTGTTGACGATATGGCTGAATTTCCACCGGAGGTACTTGCTGATACCCCTCTGCATATCTTTGTGGCCCACGATCTCCAGCAATTGGCATATTTGCCACTATTTGTGGTCCATTAACCTGCTGGAAAGGATTCATCGGCTGAGCTGCCGATGCTTGATTCTGAAAACCAGCGTGCATATGACCTTGATGAATCCCTGTAGCTTGCTGATTTGGCTGAACTGTATGTTGAGTTAGAAACTGCCCTGACCAACTATTATTAGCGTTCATCGGTACAAAATTTGCTGATGGCTGGTAATTTATTGACTTTGCTGGATAATTACAACCAGCTTGAGGCATAACCTAGACTCCAGATTGACTTATAGTAGGAGCCTTCTGTTGCATCGGTAACAAGTTTGCCAATGGACTTGAATTAGATGTTTAACCCAAAGGCATCTGAAAACCTCCTAGAGTTGGTTGCAGAGTAGTTGCTGTAGTATATTGAGGTACTTGAGCTATCGGCGAACCAGCCGATGTCATAGGAGCTTTTCCTGCTGTGTCAAACATTTGAGGTAACCCAGGGTTAAAAGCAGATGGCTCTGGAGGCATACCGTATCTCCACCAATTAGCAGGAGTCTGATTACTCTGCGGCACAGGACCTGACAAAGCCGATGCCGATAGATCTGTATTAAGCTGAACTCGTCCTGATAATACTGAATCTGATCGCATCGGTGTAGATTGTACGTTAGATAAGCCTGCTGATTCTGGAGGGGAAGAAACTTCTGTACCCGCAACGGCTGGGGGAGCCGATGAAGTAATAACAGATGCTGACTCTGGTTGATGATAGGCAGGCTCAACGTAATGCGGCGACGCTTGCCCTTCTTTGAAAGTTCGAATCACAGCATTATAAACAGTATTGGACAACACATTGGAGTGATTAATTAAAGCATGATTTACTACAGAATTAACCATCTCTTGAAGTTTACCCGGATTAGAATCAAAGGTAACCTGCCGAGGCAACGGCAAATCCTGCTTCTGGATGACTTGTCCACTCTTGTTCAAGCTGAATGACTTCAAGCAAAGCTGTCTGTATTCTTCTATAGCCTTGTCCATAGCCTGCTTCTGTTCTTCCTTAGGATCTTCTTCTGATACCGCGATGATGTTCCTCGCATCAATCTCAGGGTTGAACATATTGATTAGATCTGGTTCCACTGGGCGTGCCAAAAGATGTGTTGATACAAAAGTGGATCTGCAAACACAAATGGCTAATACCCGAAATCGATATCAACGCGTTCCAGTCGATTTGACTTGTTAATCGACAAGGATGAAGATACGAGCACTTTGGTCCTGACAACAGTGATACGCCCGGAAGTCACGGCCAAGAGGTACTCACGCGGAATTCGAGGATCGTCGAAGATTGCACTGGAACAATGCAACTCGCCGAATCGATGAGAACTCGTAAAAAGAAAAAAGTATGTAAATTGACGAAGTCGCCGAAAAGTAAATAGATGTAAATAAGAGTAAAAGCTGGTTTTTTGATATTGATTGATTGGTTATTACATTGCCTTTCACTCTATATTTATATCCTGATCTACAGAAACGTAACCAAATACGACTAGGACACTAATTCCAAACCTAAGGAAACACATGACTCTGATACAACTCAGACTCTAATAAACATAGAAAAGAAAATTAATTTCTATCTTACTCCCTAGTCCGCCTCAACTACGATGGTATTCTCATCGACCTCCTTTCCATCGGCATACTCCCTGTTTCATCGGCAGCAGCCTTCAAGTCTGTTTCATCGGCACACTCCCTGTTTCATCGACAGCAGCCTTTAAGTCTTCTTTCATCGGCATCGGCAAAAATACCCTTAACCTTATCGGCAACACTTCAATTTGAATCAACTTCTCCATACACCGCCACCACTCATAGGCAGCCTTCTTTACAAGCTCATTTTCATCGGCTATCAACCTACACAATAATTTTTTCTCTGCTGATTAGCCCCTTCTGACCATCTTGACACGTGCCAAAAAACGATGTCAAACACATTTACTAAGTAACGGAAACCATTAAGTTATACATCATGAATCACTATCACATAATGGTCATCATGCACATAAAACTCATCGAACCGTAAGTTACACCGCATAAAACACCCAACAAATTACACCTAGCATTAACTTTAATCTTGGAATTTACTTTGATTTAATTGCTGAATAAATTGGACAAAGCCAATTAAACCCAACAGTACATCGCACACTACATTTCCTTCAAAATTAGTCTCTTGAGACAAACAGAAAGTTGTTGAACTACTAACGCACGTCACTAGTTATTCTAGGGCTGCCTTACGTAGCATTGTCCATCTGAATAGTTTCCAAATCTTTCTGGTGCCCGGACGCCGCCAAAAGGAACACCAAAAAGGCAAAAACGTCGCGAAGACCCGATTAATAAACGAGCAAGAAAAAGGGGAAACACGAGGAGTCCCAACGTCTCCCCCGCGCGCTCCGTCCGCGGCCCGAACGCGAGGGCGGAGCGAACGCGGGTCGCCGTCATCGTCCTCGTCCACGCCGCGCCCCTCGTTCAACTCCACCGTTCAACGGTCAATGTTCAAACCCCACGACCCAGCCAGCCTGCAAAGCAGAAAACAATGCCATTCGGCATCCGCCACACGCCGCACCCGCGCAGGTTTTCCCTTTCCCTCTCCCTCTCCGCCCCGCAACCTATATATCCTCTCTCCTCCCCATTTTCCCCATCGCACTATCTCTCTTCGTTCTCCTTTTTCCTCTCAACGGTCAGCTCAGCTGAGCTCAAAGGACTAAGCTTTCATCGGCTCAACGTTTTCGGCAAGCTGCGGCGGCCGACATAACATCGACAAGAACACACTTCTACCGGCCGGAAACAATGGTTCTGCCCATGTCCCGCGCAGCGAGGGCCGCGTCCAGGCTGGTGCCCGAGATACCGATGCTGAGGCGGAGCAGCAACAGCAAGCAGCAGGCCTCCGCGGCGGCGGAGGTGGCGGTGCCGGCGCACTTCGTGTGCCCGATCTCTCTGGACCTGATGCGGGACCCCGTCACGGCGCCCACTGGGATCACGTACGACCGGGAGAGCGTGGAGGGCTGGCTGGCGCGCGGGAACGCGCGGTGCCCCGTCACCGGCCGGCCCCTGCGGCTCGCCGACCTGGTCCCCAACCACGCCACGCGCCGGATGATCCAGGACTGGTGCGTCGCCAACCGCGCCAGCGGCGTCGAGCGGGTGCCCACGCCCAAGGTGCCGCTCGGTGACGCCGACGCTGCCGACGCCGTGGCGTCGGTGTCGGCCGCCGCGAGGCGCGGGGACGTGGCCGCGTGCGGGGCCGCCGCGGCCAGGGCCAGGGCGCTGGGCAAGGAGAGCGACCGCAACCGGCGCTGCCTCGCGGCGGCAGGCGCCGCGCGCGCGCTGGCCGCCGCGTTCGCGCGCCTCGCCGGCGAGCGCGTCGAGGGCGCTTGTGCGCTGGGTGACGTCCTGGCCGCGCTCACCGTGTTCTTCCCGCTCGACGACGAGGCCCGCCGCTGCATTGCCTCCCCGGCCTCGCTCAAGTCGCTTGTCTCCGTCATGTCCCACGGCGACCTCCCGGCGCGGGCCAGCGCCGCCGTTGTGCTCCGCGAGCTCGCGTCGTCGGCCGTCGACGGGCACACCCTCGAGGCCGTCCTGAGGACCCCGGGCATGTGCGACGCGCTCGTCGGCCTCGTCCAGAGCCCCATCTCCACGCCGGCCACCAAGGCCGCGCTCGTCACGGCCTACTACCTCGTCGCGGCCTCCGACCGCGCCGCGGCGCGCTTCGCGGAGCTCGGCGCGGTGGCGGTCCTCGTGGAGGCCCTCGTCGACGCCGACAAGGGCACGAGCGAGAAGGCGCTGGCCCCACTCGACGGCGTCCTGTGCGCCGACGCCGGGCTCTCGGCCGCGCGCGCGCACGCGCTGGCCGTGCCGGTGCTCGTCAAGAAGATGTTCCGCGTGTCCGACATGGCCACGGACTTCGCCGTCTCCGCGCTCTGGCGCCTCTGCCGCGCGGGCGACGCCGCCGCCGCCGCTGCGTGCCGCGCTGAGGCGCTCCGCGTCGGAGCGTTCCAGAAGCTGCTGCTGCTGCTCCAGGTCGGCTGCGGCGGTGTCACCAAGGAGCGCGCCAGCGAGCTGCTCAAGATGCTCAACGGCTCCAGAGGCAGCGTCGAGTGCATCGAGACCGTCGACTTCAAGGGACTCAAGAGGCCATTTTGATCGGCGGAGGCCTGAGGGAAACCAAATTTCCTTTTTGTGAAGATTTGATTCGATAGTTAGATCAGATGTGTGGATAAAAGATACATACAGATTGTTTAGTTTTAGGAGAATTTTTGACACTGTAATTGCACAGTTACATACAAAGAGAACAACACACAGAACTTAACATAGTTTTTTTTTACATTGTGCAGTTTTGCTGTTTTGTATAATTTCAATGTTGCTTGAGCATTTTAGTCTGATGATCTGAAATGAGGGAAGTTAAGCAAAGATAAAAAAACAGAGCAGAAAATTTTGACTCAGAACTTGAAGCCATTACAATCAGCTAAAATCTAGTCGTCCCACGTCTGTGGCGGCCGTCTAGCGTTCAGACAGTTCATACTTCAACTCGTTTGATGACGATAGCCATGCTTTAGATTCGTGCAAAGAAGACACCAAACAAACACGCCATGTGTTTGATAACCTGCTCGTTTTCTTCATAAACAAATGAAAGAAACGACTCAACCTTGATCCCGTCGGCAAATGCATGCCATCCACCATCCATGTGCTCTTATTCCATTGGTCCAGCAAGCATGTTCCCAGTCCCACAGATCAAAACCACCTTCCTTTCCGGCACTCAACTTTATGGCTGTAAAGCTCAATCTTTTTGCTATAGTTTGTTCCCAATTCGTTCAACGATTGCTGCTACATTTTGAAAAACAGACGGCTGAGAAGTAGAGGAAACGAACGAACGTATGGATCATCATGAACAAATCTGAATTGATCACTCACGCAGCAAAGAAATCGGGGCAGGAAACTGACGGCAGCTCGCCTCAGTGGTGGCTTACACCAGAAAAGATAACATGGAGAAGAAAAGTTAGGAGCTGCGTGCAGTAGTGGTCGTCGCCGACGAGGTGTGCGTGACGGCACCGATCATGGGGTGGTGGACGATCCGCCGTTGGAGTCGACGAGTCGTCTCCGTCCGTGAGTGACGACTGATGTGATGAGTCCGTCCGTCGTCGGATGGATCCGCCGGTCGAGTCGTCGCCGTCCGTCGTCCACGGCAGAAACGTTCAACCTCTGCTCATCCGAATTCCAAGTTATCTCGACTCGTCGCCCACCGAACTCCGTTCTTCCGTCCAAGTTTTGGGTTCAATGGCAAAGACGTTGGGAGTAAACAAAGACAGCCACGGACGGAAGCAAATTAATACAGAGATGAGATCGGAGACCCGGTCGGTTACGACGCTGACAGCATGACGCTATTGGCAGACCGGTGGTAGAGCGCGTACTTTTCTCTCCAAAAACCAAATGGACCGGCAACGCTGACTTCTCGCCATCGAATCGCCACCGGTTGCCTTTGCCTGCAGTTGTTTTACGGGTTGCCGTCGGTGCGGCGTGGATCACCAATTGTGGTGTGGCAAATGTTTTCAGGGCGGTGTGTTTAGTGTGGGGAGAATTTTAGAGTCTCGATCGCACGAAACTTTATAACTTTTTTTTATAAAAAATTCCACGTTCGAAATGAAGTGCTTAAGGCTATCCTTTTGGATCGTCTAAAAAAAAGGCTATCCTTTTGGATCAACTATTTTTAACCGGAGCCGGGCGGCTAATAGCATTTCATTAGCTGTGTGGTTGAACAGATTAAAATAGGCTACTGTCCCAATTTTGGAAAATCGAATTGTCGGTTTCTCAAACCGGCTTAACTGGTTTTTTTTGTTGAAAATTTTCAAATTGCAAATTTGACTTCACCATGGTTTTTTTGCGAATACGCAAAAGATTTGCGTATCATTGTATTAGGTAGAAGAGTTTAGACAAACATACAACACGTTTCTACGATCGCTGAAGGAGGTCAATGTAACACAGCCGTAGCTGGATCATCCTAACCGAAGATCTCTAGGTCGATATTACCTAAAAAAGAACAACCAATACTTACGCGACGGCGCGACCTAGAAGGTGGCCTTGCGTCTCCGCGGCCAGCCGGAAAGAGCTCGTTCAGCGCTTCAGCATTGTCCGCCGTCAGGTCACCTTCGAAGAGCTTGTCATACGCCGCCAGCCCCGACGCGGATGGCGCTGATGGACCGTTGATGAAGCCCATATGCTGCATAATCAGCACTTCCCCATGCTTGGAAGCGGGTACTCGAGAGAGGGGCTGAGCTGTCAACCACTTGCTCCACCACGGCAACACCAGCTTAGCAGGAGGCTGCTTTGGAGGCTCACGAATAAGAGGAGAGTCCCTCTTACGCGTCACTTCGTTGATGAAGTTGTCGAGGCGGCATTTGGCGGTGTCGTCGCTGACCTCACTTGAGGGGGGGAGGGGATGTCCACCGGCAGTGAACAGGGGGCAGCTACTGTCGGAGAGCCCGCCGCCCAGTGAATGGGGCGCGGAGGGGGGGGGTCTGCAACGCACAGGAGTCCACCGCCGTCGGGTCCTCGTCCTCGAGCTGGGTGGCTGCTACAGTGAGGTCCTCATCTCGTAGCTGTGGTGCCACCGGAGGTGACACCAGTCGCTCAACGCAAACCCCCATGGTGAACCAATTGCTGGTGTGTGAGGCTGCGAACTCCTCCAACATCGGGTCCTTCGTGATGTCGTGAACATGCGTGGCGTCCGGGCACAGCGTCAGCGTCAACGGGTCAGGCTAGGCGATGCCCATCTCGCTGGACAGGTCGCCGAGCCCAGGTTGAGCTTCAACAGCGATCGCGGTCAAGGCTGGTGCTGTCTGCCGGCCCCTGCCGACCACCTCGACGCCTTCGTCTTTGGCGCCACGTCCACCTTCACCACCGATGACCACCGGTGGCAGGAACGGTGGTGCCCGTCCTGGTCCCATCATGGTCTTGCGAACCACCAAGGTCCGCCGGTCCGTTCGAGCGACCCAAGGCTTGAGCATTGCTCGAGCTCCGAGAGCCAACGCGCCTTGGCTGCTTGTAGTCACGCGCTATGTGTCGGAAACCCCTGCACCGCAGACATTGTTGGGGCAGCTTGTAGGTTGCCACCCAATGCACGGAGGAGAGGCAGTTGAGGCACCTACCGTGAAGATCAGCTGGGGTGCGCCTCGGTGGTCGGCGACTCACTGGATGGCCCCCGCGTGCTAGCCCACGTGGCACAGCCAAGGCGGCCTCAAGTCGCATCTCCTGCTGGTGGAGGATCTCTTGCCACCCATCGGCGTTGGGGGCGGAGACCCGTCCGCGGCGTCTGAGTAGCTAGTGTGCCGAGATGCGGTCCTCCACAGGCCGAGCCGGCCTGCCATGCACCAGCTGTGGCGCGCGGCCGACGACGCTTCCCCCTCCTTTGAGCAGCACCCTGGCAACCCACCACTGCATCGCCATGTGCCGACGCCAGAGGTTGGGTGCGCGGCAGGGACATCGCAGGCCGCGCTGATGACCTCGGCGGCTGCGGCTCCCGACAAACCGTGTCCAAGTAGGGCGCCATGGAGGCTGGTGCCACTTCCGCATCGGAATCGTTGAGGAGGTCGTCGTCCGCCCAACGACGGGCCTTGGGCCGTCCCTCCATGCGACCCCTAGGATGGAAAGGGGCGTCATGGGGGGACAGGGTGGACGACGGGCTCGAAGCGGGGGTGGACAGGTGGACGAGGAAGACGTCGAGGTCAGAGGTAGCAGGGGCAGCGCTCGCCCCGGCTCCGGCTTCTGCGCGTTGTGCGGCGACATCAGCGGCGGCATCAACCGGCCACGGCGGCGGGGGTGGCGTTGTAACATCCAAAAATTTCAAAATTTAGAATTAGTGGGTTATTAAATAATTTAGATAATAATTAATGGGGAATTAGGATTTAAAATTTTAGATAGAATATTTGATGATGCATTCATGCAGTTGCATTTATTTTATTTTGTGGTGTGGACTTTATTTGATTTGATTTGGATTTGAAAATCTATTTAAAAGGTTTTGAAAACAAATAGAAAAAAAAGAGAAAGACAACTTACCTCCTGTGCAGCCGGCGGCCTGGAAGCCAACCGGGCCGGCCTATTTTCTCCCCTCTCTCGCTCTTGGGCCGTCGGGTCAAAGCCGCTGCCCCGCTCCTCCTTGCCCCCGCGTGGGCCGGCCTAGGTACCGCGGCCGCGCGCCCTTCTCTCCTTTGGTCGCTGACGGGTGGGACCCGCTCGTCAGTCGTATCTTCTACCTCAACACGTGAACGAGCCGGACTCAAATATGATTTCCACCAAATCAAACTCGAATTTCCCAGGATTTCCAACTAAATTGAGGTGTCCCAACCCTATATAAGCTAGAACCGAACCTGCCCTTCCCTTTTTATCCGAAAGTTGAGTCGTAGTTTTGCCCTAGCCGCGCCGCCGAACCCTAGGAGCCGTGGTGAGCTTCAATTCGACGTGTGCAACCTTCCTCCGCCACCGTAAGCTACTTTATTAGCTTTAGCATGATCCTGGGAACTTGAGGGTGCTTTCAATTTGTCTAATAATCACTTTTTGCGCCGCCACCGTGAGCAGGAGGTCGGCCATCCGCTCCATCAAGCCGCTCATCATCTTCGTCCCGTGATTGATCGTTTTGAAGCCCTAGGTGAGATCGCGTTAAGCTCCTCTTTCATTTGGGACCATCCGCACGTCTTGTAGTGCAGTGTAGCCCTAGAACCGCATCTCCGGCGAGTCGCCGACCATGGCGCCGCCGTGGGGAGAAAGAACACGGCGACAGCGCCGCCGGGTTCTCTCTGGGAAGAATATGGGCCGTCGGTTTCTTGATCAACGGCTGACAATAGAAGATACCCCTTCGCGGGGTAGTTTTTTTAAAGAGTCCCTGTCTTTTTTCTACTCCCTCCATTCCAAATTATAAGGCATTCCAAGAATCTTAGAGAGTCAAAGCATTTCAAGTTTGACCAAAATTATAGAGAAAATTATAAAAATTTATAACATCAAATAGGTATACTATGAAAATATAATTAATGAAGAATCTAATGATACTTAATTGGCGTCATAAATATTATTATCTTATCATATAAATTTGGTCAAACTTGAGATCCTTTGACTTTCCAAGATTCTTGGAATGTCTTATAATTTGGGATGGAGGGAGTAAATAGAACCCGCAGTCCTTAGCGCAATATCCTGAATCCGTTTCTTCGTTTTGAAAGCGTATTTCTTCTCGGTAAATCAAAAATACGTTTTCTGATATTTACAGTTTTGCCACTAAATTTGTTTTGGTCATAAAATCTTCGTTTTAACTCCGATTTGACCCGTTCAAGTTGCGTTAGGTTCATATTTGCGAGCTCTACATGTTAGTATAGTTGTACAGTAGATTTGGGAAAATTTAATTTTCGAGTTTATATTAAAGTAATTATTTATCTATAGAAAATCTTAGAAAATTCATAACTTTCACGTTTTAACTCCAAATTTTGTGATCTTTACGTCTGTGTGATCGTAGGAACGTGTAGAAGAGTTTTATAAATTTTTATTACTGTGTTTGTTACTGTTGGTGTACTGTTCTAAATATATCTTTTTGTTTGCTTCGTGTATGTTTGCTCGATTGCATGTATGTTGTTGATTGATGATCGAGTTTAGACGGTGAGCAGTTTCTAGACGATCAGGAGTATTACTTTGAGCCAGACCAGCAGTATCATCCAGAAAGCTTTGATCAAGGCAAGTATAACATGGGACTATCCTTGTTACCTATTCACTATAATCAATATCATATGCATGTGTCTACCTTGACAACCTTAGAGATTATAACTTAGTGATTGTTATCTTGATTCCTTGTCAACCTTGGGAATACATTTGGGTAGCTATTGCCAGTGCTTAATCCTGAACAATGATCTTGTAATTTTGATTAATGGATTAAGCAATCAACCTTTAATGATGATTTTATTTGCTGTTGAAAAGAGGGCTAGAGCATGTGGGTTATTTTGACGCTCTGGTTTCTATCCATAAGGACTTATCTGTATGTGATCATTCGGGACATACAGTACAGCTGTGAGGGCTATATGGCTCTGGCTTTAGTTGCTTAAAGGACCTTTTCTATCTTGTCAGTGGTTACCTTAAATGGCGTAAGAACGGCTTGCCACGTTGGGTGTAGGACAGCCTCTAGTCAATGAGTATAGCCGAGAAGGAAGTGTGCCATTTGAAAAGGGGGTTCCTACATCTGCCTACCGAGTGAATCTAATGGCTCTAACTTGTTAGACGAACCTTTAAGTGGCTTTATATGATTTCTGGTGTTTTAGGGAGTCGCGAACCCATGCATTTGGAAGTTATGACTCACAGTGAAAGTGTACACCTCTGCGCAGAGTTAAAAACTGGTATACTAGCCGTGCTCACGGATACAAGCGGCCTTGGAACATTTACAGATAGATGATCACCATGGTTATATCATGTTCAATTAGTGTTGATTATTATTATGCTCATGTTAATGCTATTCATTATCTTTATTACAATTGATCATTGGTTCTTTAATGGGAAGTAGATTATCTTGATGCTACTCAATTGCTAAATATAAGATGATAAAAAGCTAAACACAATAAAACAGTGTCTAGCCCTTTGTGCCTCATGAACCCTGTGTTATACTTGTTGAGTTCGACATGGACTCACCCTTGCTATTTCCACAATAACAGATGAAGATTATGAGGAAGATTATCGTAATGAGTACTAGTCTTGGTGTCAACCAGTCAACCGTGTTCCTGTGTTTGGAGTTTCCGCTGGAGATCTACTATTAGTTATTATTATTTATCGTTCAAGACTATGTGTTAAATACTTATTCGCTATGTAATAAGCACTGTGATGATACTATGTAATTTATCTACTTGTGTGTGCGATCATGTCCTGGGGCGCACATAAGTCTTTTATGCATCCTATTTTTATCCTTTAAAATGGGTGTGACAGACGTGGATGCGCTAGGACGAGGATGGCCAAATCCGATGCGGGCTGTCCCTGTGACGACACCAACATGACTTCACCATTGTCTGCTATCGTCGAGGTCAAAATGCATATGCAGAAGACAAAATTTCAAGTCCGAATGAGGAAATTACGCTTCTGGAAAGATTCGGCCTGTGCAAACAAACTAAGCCGGTTTTAGCGGCCAGACCAAGTTGGCATTGTATTTTGTTCAAATTTGTAAGGGATTTCAACCCTCACGGGATAAGATCATCTACCGGCGTATAGATATAATTAAAGAGCTACTCGCTAATTGACGGCATCCAATCAACCAAATCAATCTATCCATTATCTTTTTTTGCCTTTTCCTTTTTGCCTTAATCTCTTCCAAATCCCCATATGCTATTCTACAAGCATCTTGAGAGTCTTTGCGGGCGTTTTAGGTGACTTTGTCAACCCTAGAACAACCCTAAACACACCTTCCCGGGAGACGTTTCTAGGTTTTCATTGCAGCTGATTTGCAAAAATCAGCTAATCCAATTTTCCTTGCTTTGTCGCGAATCCGAATCAATTCTGGAGTGGTTCAAGCGATTCTTGTGTGATCCAGATGGCTAGCCGTTTTAGTGTGACACTAGATTTGTGTCAACACATGTGTTCCTGTAGAATGCTATATTGAATACATCAGGATTTGGAGAGGCATCTCGTTTCATAGTAACGATAATATGGTAAAAAGAATAGGTGTTATGAGGTCCAAATAACACATGGGTTTTTATGTTTTGCAATCTCCGTATTTATAAAGACACTCATATATATATATAGGCACATATATAGGCGCCTCATTGCCAATGGTTATATTATCTATCACTGGAAAATATCCATGTCAAATTGTAGAATGAATCTAGAAAAAAAATGAGAACACATGTGCTCAAGTCTAGAACTTGAATCTAGATGTGTATATGTTCTACCATAAAGAACCTAACGAAACGAACTATTTTGGGTTTGGCACCTGAGTTTTTTTTTAACACAGACTAATTTTTAAGAGGTAATATGAAAATTGGATGAGTGAAAAAAATAGATTTGTGAGCTCCTAAATCACTTGCGTGTGGTTTAATGCAAGTTGGAACACATTATGCACGTCACACACATCCACCAAACGAGTGTTCCCGTAGACGAAAACTTATGTTTGCGTAAACCACCACGTCACGATTTGAATTCTCTGGTGTATGGGTTCGTTGCTTTACAACTCTGGCTTTCATCTAAACGAGAAACCACATTATGCTTCATGTGGGATTATTTTGAGTTCAGAATGAATCAATTTTCTTTGTTTTCTCATTAGAAGAAAAGATTGCTCGGGGTGTAAAACGGTGGATAAATAATAGGCTGGTGTTAAAGACTTGATGATTGACTAGCTAGGTGGTCGTTTATATTGCTTCGCACTGTTGGTAGGTCATGGACGTCTAAACCAGCGAGAGGAACCTCTGTTTATTTGGAGGACCTTTCGCGAGTGCTGACTGCTGACTGGTTCAACCATCGCCATCTCCGGTTAAAGGAGCACGTCCGGTAGCAGACATATCACACCTGTGCACGTCCATCTCATTGAGTCACTGGCACGTAACGGCACTCATTTGTCCGTTACTTATATATTATGAGCTTGAAAGTTCGGCAGCAGTGCAGCATTAGCGCCCGAACGTCCGGATTGACCACGGACGCCCGCGTCTGCTGCACGCAAGGTGGGGCCGCCTACGCCGCTCCCCCATGCTTCACTGCTTCCCGTGCCCCTTACGCCCGCTGCGCCGCTTCCCACCATGCACGGCGTTCCAGCAGCTGCAGCAGACGACTATGGCAGGCTCACATTGCAACATATACAACACCCCTGATCTACTTTTAAAACATCCAAATTAAACACTTACAACATACTTACGAAACATGTGAAATATTCGAAACAGGCGTTTGAAACAATTGCAAAAACATATGAAAAACAATTTAAAATATATGTAACATCTAAATAAAACACGTACAACATATGTAACATCTAGATAAACACACTTGCAACATAGGTTTTAAAAAAGAAATGAAACATTGGCAACAAACACTTGTAACATACGTATACAATAATTGCAACATCTCGATCTACTTTTACAACATCCGCATGAAACACTTAAAACATACCTACGAAACATCTGAAACACTTGAAACATGCGCTTACAACATGGGAAGGCTGGGCCAAGCGATTCTAGCCGGCGCTGCGCGAGCACCACCACCACTGCTAGTACCACCGGGCTTGGCTTGGCCGGGCGGGCGGCGCGCGCGACGAGTGGGAGCGAGGGGTGCGGGATGCGCGAGCGCGATGGACATGAGCGAGCGTCGCGCGATGGGCGCGCGGCAGTAGCTAGGCGGAGTGGGCGCGCGGCGTCCAGATGGTAAGGCCGCGGCTGGAGAAGGCTAGCGGTGAGTGGGCGACGTGGTGAATGCACCCGTGGCGGTCGCATGCTTGTGGCAGTGGGGAAAAGGAAATGTCATTGTGTTTTTTTTAGAAACCGCGTCGTACCGAAGTTGGAGCGGAGAAGACCTGTTGGGCCAATCGTTAGGATGGGCTAGGACGAGCGGTCTGGACGAAACACGCTTGGACGGATGCCTGTGTGCCAGCATTTTTCGTTGCCTCGTCATTATAGGATCGGAGCCATATTGAAATAAGAAGAAATATAGGCCCAAATTACATAAAACTTCTTGGAAATTAATAAAGAATTGTAAAGACAACTTAACAGACTCCTCTTTACTCATCTCTGGCAACCTCTACGGTTCTACATACTGTTCTTCATTTTGTCCAGCACAAGCTGAACAAAGCAAATTATCGATATCGGAGTAAAAAGCTTGTAAATTAACTCAACCCTGGAAACCAGATCGAGTGTCGGATGCAGAGAAGTAACAGTTCATTAACCCATGTTTTCGCACCGGTTAGAATCATGTATAAGATATAAGTAGTCACTACCAAAATGGTAGACTTCTTCTAGTGTTTTTAAGTAGTAATAATAAAACATTACCACTATTCATGGCACATGGGAGTCTCATTAGGAGACATTTAGTAGGGAAAATTTATATTAAATTTTTAATGCTAAAACACTAGGAGAAGCCCACCTTATTAGGAGAAGTCTAAAATTCTGATTGTGATTAAATATTCATGTTTAATACCTATAATTAATCAAATTTATTTATGTTAATTCACATGTTTTCATTTTCATTTTCTAAGATAATACTCACGTAGATACTACGTAATCTCCATTCGGTTATAATAAACTTAACAATTATTGATTTATATATGCTTCTTCATCAACATACATAGTTTCCCCTATATAGGGTCTGTTTGGCATGGCTCCAGAGCCGAACTCCAGGCTAGAGCTGGATGGAGCTAGCCAAACACCCTAACTCCAAATAATATTGGAGCAGCCCAACTCCATGGAGTTTATGGAGCCCTAGTACAACTTTTCGGAGTACCTCCTTCCCTACTCCAGAACTCTCCAAAATAGACCTAGACTTGGAGTTAGGGTGAAATTACCCGCAATTGACACTGATTACACAAGTCGAACCGTTATTCTTCTATTCTCCTCCCGTCCGCCTCCAACCCCTTCACCACGCGTGTGCTTGGGGGACGCGCGACCCCGTGACGCTACTCCCTCCGTACTCCCTCTCTGTCCGCGCGACTGGAGGACTGGGCGCTCACCTCCGGCCCCCTCCCCGGCCATGAGCTTGCTGGCCGGCGCCGCCCCCCTCCCCCCGCCTCTCGTCCCCATTGCCTGCCTCCATTCTCCACCGAATCCCTAGAGGACAAGGAGAAGAAGAAGGGCGCCTCCATCCCCCAACCCTAACCCTAGAGGAGAAGAAGGGGAAGAAGGGTGCCGCCACCCCTCTGCCGGCCTCCATCACCAACCTGATGATCTGCTCTGGCGACGTGAAGGCCCCCCTAGGAAGCTTCCCCAACCGTGCAAAGTATTCCATCCCCATCTCTGTGCTGTGATTTGTGAAGAACGGTGATTTTTTTATTTTGCCCTGTACTAGTGTAATTTTTGACTTGTATGTTGGATTATTTGCTTTGATGGATTATTCAGATTATCTAGGAATTATTATTTCGGATTATCTTGTAAGTTGTTGGTACTTTATTTTTTAATTCACAAGCTTATTTTGCTGCAGGACGCATCAATGAAGTACACTCATAAAAACCAAGGGCAAAGTGAGCAATTCACACCGATTAAACACAATTATGGAGTTCAGAGTACCATTCTAGCCAAAAAACCCCTAACAGACAGCTCCAACTCCACTCAAAGCAGCTCCATCTGGATTTCTGGAGTGGAGCTGCTCTGTATGGAGCTGAAGCCATGCCAAACAGGCCCATAATACCTCTCTCTATAGCTTCAATATGTATGAACTTATTGTGTGGTCCCATAGAGCTAGCTATCTTGTTAAATTTAGTTGGGCTTGACCCAACTTTATATCAACTAAATCCTAAGACTATTAATAAATGCTAGTTACAATAAATAATTAATATTGTATAGTAAATTGACTGGAGATTGAATTAGTTGTGAGGGGTTAAAAAGGTGGAAGGCTAGCACCACATGTGCGTGCCAAGTTACGGCACACATGGACTCAAGCTCGTTCAGCTAGGCCATGATGTGAGTGATACGATAACAGTGAAGGTTTTGAAACTCCAAACTAAGTGAGATATGACGAACCAATAGACTGAAGAAAAGAGGTGGGAGCGAGGGAGGACTGAAAGCGAGAAGGCCTGATGGGTCTAAGTGAGTGACCGAAGAAGAGGGACGATGGATCGAAGGAAAAAAGGAGAAATTTTCGTACTTTAATATTAGATATAGATACATATGATGGATATTTTAGTTTGAAGAACTAGGTGAATACCCCGTGCGTTGTCATAGAAATTGCTGATGATTTGGAATGAAATTAATTATAAGTTAATGTTAGTGGATGACGTGGCACGCTGATGTGGACAACTAAATGTATGTTAGTGAATGATGTATCTTACTGATATGTAAATCATAATTGCAAATGCTAGTTGGTCATAAATGCATCTGATAGTGGTCTACTTAGGTGGACAGCTTGCATGTCTAGAGAATTGGCCAGTGAGGTTTAGTTTATAGAGTTTATAGATATAACGTTAGTTGTAGCTAATTTAAATACAAATTATGGGCGTTCTACGTTCCTTTGTATTATCTTTCATAATAGCATATGTAGCCAAAACTCAAGTTAATTAAAGGGATAAAAAGACAAATTAATGTAGATTATGAACTACAAATGGATTTTTAAATTGCTTTCATAATAACCACAATATAAATGAGTGAAGGGACCGTAATGCTTAAAAGAGGGTTGAATTAGCCAACTTAAAACTTTATTTTTAACTGTGGCTTCTAATTTCTAACGTTAGCAAAACCTATGCAACAAAGTAAACTATCTAAATGCGCAATACGGTTTTGCTATATGTTTTGTTATCTCTACATCAAAAGAGTTTTGCAACCTAGTGTAACACCTCGGGTGTTATAGTGCTAATTAATCTGCCATGTCATCATAATGCATTGCAAAGCATCCCTGTTAGGTTAACCTTGTTATGCATCAACTAAAACAAGTTTACTTATCTAGATTGGATGTGCTTCTCAGTGGTGTGCTCCGAACCCGAAAACCCTAATTTCGAATGCCACCGCAAATACTTAGTCTATGCCCTGCGTAATTTGAGGTGTGTGACCGTGTTGCACACTAGTGTCAAGTGTAGGGTATGAGCTTAAGTACAACACCTAAAATAAAAGCTCCAAATTTGAGTTTGAATTGGAGTCCCAAAACTTGTCACGAGTTTTTCGATTCGAATTCAAATTCAAATTTGGGGAAAAATGTAAAAGAATTTCAAAAGCTAAATTGGTCAACCAAGAGTGGCATTTGGTCAACCATGTCATGTTGGTCCAAATGATGCCCTTGGGTGAGGTTTTGATCACTAAGTAATCACAAATCAAAGTAGCAACAAATTCCAATTGAAAATTCCTCCGAAAACCCTAAATTTCAAAACCCTGTTTTACCCCTTTTGAAATAATTCAAAATCTAAGCAAAATTTGGGAAAAAGTTCAAAACCAAGTTTGTACAACTTTTCAAGGGCTACAACTTTGGTGTTTTGAGTTTTCAAAGTTTTAGTGTAAAATGTGGAGCAATTTTGAAAATAAACAAATTTCAGATTTAATTCATTTTTATCCCCAAACTAAGATTTCAAAATGGAGACAGAATTTGAAAATGTTTTGAACAGAAAAGTTGTAGGTCTTATCAAGATATACAACTTTGGTGTTTGGAGATTTTGAAGTTTCAATATGAAATCAAAAGTAATTTCTAAATTACCAAATCCCAAAAATGTGTCCCCTTTTGAATTTAGACTTAAATTTCAAAATCCAGTTAGAATTTGAAAAAGTGTTCAATACAAAACTTGTAGAGCTTGAAATTCTGAAGATTTCATAGATTGGAAGTTTTTCAAGTTGCTACATGAATTTGAAAGTAATTTGAAAAATTAGTTTGAAATTCAGAGTTTGGGGGGTAGCTACAGTGCCGCGCCAATCACCGACGGCCACCGGCCGGCATGGGCGCCGGCGAGACGCCGGACGGCTTCGGCCAGCTTCCAGGCGTGCCCTTGATCGCCAGCGTGATGACGAGCGCCTTCCAACACTGTAGCCGCAACCGTTGCCTATATATATGTCAAGGCCGCCGTGTTTCCTTTTTCTTCCCCGTTTTCACCACCGCCGCCACCGCAGCTCCGCCGCTCGCCGCTGCCGCCGTCGGGCCATCTCCGGCCATGCCAACCGCACCGTTAGCTCCGCCTCGGCCTCGCGCATCTTGTGGACCACTTGAGTTCACCGTTTTCGCACCCGAGCTTCCGCACCATCGTTTCCCGTGCTCGCCTCCGGCGACCCACCGCCACCCTCGCCTTCCCGTGGCTAGGCCACTCCAGCCGCTCCCCGTCGCCACCGAGAGCTCCACTGCAACCGCGGTGAGCCACTGATGCTCCCCGTCCTCTCAATTTGGTCTCTACTGCGTTGTTTGCGCCGGCGTGCTGCGTACCGACGGTCACGGTCCGCCACCGTCGTCGGGAAAGGTCACCGGAGCTCGAGTCGAGCTGCGAGTTAGCAAAATGGGTTCACTAGGTCACGTAGATGCTGTAGAGCCGCTCGGTTGATCGACCGATGCTGTGATCGTCGGCCGGCCACCACGCGAGCATCACTGAGCGGGCGTGAGCGAGCGAGAGAGCGGGAGGTGAGGGATGACAAGCGGGGTCGGCTTGTCAGCGAGAGAGCGGGAGAGAGCGAGCGCGTGGGCGGAGGCAGGCCACTTGCTGGGCCGCGCGGCTGGGCCGATCGCGAGCGCGCGAGCGCAGGCGAGCGCGCGGGCGCGTGGGCCGTTCGGTTGGGCCGGACCGGAGGGAAAGAAGGGAAGCAACCCAGTTCGGTTTTCGGTTTTGTTTTTCTTTTTCAAATTAATGAACAGTGCAGCTATTTGTTTAATTCATTAAAAATTGTGTAGAGTTGCAAAATTCATGAAAATTTTTGTGTGAGCTTCTCAATGTATAAACTATCTAGGAAAAATGTTAAATCATGAATTTGAATACTTTGAGCAGTAGAATTAATTAGTTTCAATAAAGATTAAATGCAACTTCCAGGAATTTTAATAATTAATTTATTAATCCAAAAATTATGAAATTTATTATGACACTGTTTTAAATCATTCTTAATCCATAGAAAATAATTATGCCCTAATGAAGTTTGATCCACTATTAATTATGCCCTAATTAATTAAATAGTAAATAAATGTTAATTTGAGAACTTTAAGTGTTGTGTGCCCTTTTGATTGAGTGATGTCCTTAGGTCACTACTCTTTAGTGATCTTTGGCATCTTAATTCCATGTTTGAGCTCGTTAGTAGCTTACTTAGTGTTAAAAGCTGGTATCGCTAGAGTTGTCGCTACTAGTTAGTAGGTTTTTTGTTTGCGACTGTACCGTGAAGGGAAGTTGTACTCAAGTCGTAACTCGTGGCATGTTATCATCAAGCATCATGTTTATCATCGAGCATCATGTTAAAGCATGTTATGTATTCGTGTAGTTTCCGCTTTCGAAGAAGTTGAAGTCGCCGAACAAGCTTCCGGAGAAGAGCGATCGTCGGTGGGTTCCGGACCAGACGTTGGAGTCATCGAGTCTGAGTCGGTCGTCGTGTCAGAGCAAGGCAAGCCCCGGTGCATTTATACCCTACCTTGAGTTTTACAAATGTTTTATTATTTATATTATGGTTTACTGCATTAAGTAATTAGGAGTTGGGTGATAACCTAATTGCTGCATTGTCATCCTTGATTATTACGATATCAACCTTGATACCTGTTTTACGAAAAATGCGTAGTATGCTTCGCTATGCTTAGAAGTTAAGCTTTTAAATGAAATGTTTACATAGCCATGACAGCATATTGAATGAATATTGAAATATAGGAATAAACTTGAAAGATCGGGCGGGTGGTTTGGCCACTGCTAACATGCATTGGGAAAGGAGTCTTAATGTAGTGTTTCCACCTTGTCAGTTAAGGTCTGTTCGTTGTAAGCCTGTTGTGTTCGAGACTTTGCAACTAGCCTCATGCCTTGGTAAGCCCAAAATGTTGGTGATTCCATTACGAGAACGTCTAACCTCGCACTGGGAGTGGAGAGATGGCGGGAGTAGCGTGTACCCTCGGGGCTAGAATCGGGCCGGGTTCGAGGAGTACTGTACTCTCGGGTGGCGATGAACATGTTCTGGTTTTGGGAGATCTAAATGAGGGTTGATATATGCAAGATTTGGTTCTACATATGTCGTGATGTTAGAGATCCCCAGCTGGGTATAATCGGTTCGAATCATCGTTGCTCCTCGGTTATGGAGACTTGATCACCTGACTTACAGCGTAGTTAAGAACTGGAATTGAAAGAAAGAATGAGAAGTGTTTTGATGATCATTACTTATCTAGATTAGGATCACCTAGAATTGGTTAATGAACCATCAATGGTAAAAGTAAAATGTTAAAGATAAGGACTTACTTAGTAAGTTTTTCTGTAAAAGAAAATTTGATTTTGGATTACCCGTACCTTGATTCCCTAAAGATAGCATGCCCTTGGAGTCTTTGTCTTAGTCGGGTAAGTCTTATTGAGTACTCTCGTACTCAGGGTTTGTCGAACCCCTTGTTGCAGGTGCGGTTCATGAACAAGTCTGCTTCGAGCCTTGTTGCATGACCGTCGTGGTTGAAGTAAGTGGCGACGAGTAGGCTGTGTGGCCTTTGGGCAAGGCATCTCGCTTGTGTGTTGTAATAAAGTTACTACCGATACTTCTCTACTACTGGTTTGTAATAATGTTACATAAGTTTTGAGATTTGAAAACTGGTTTGTAACCCTAAGTTATTGTAAGACTTCCGCTACTATACTCTGTTGAATATTTTGAATAAACTGTTGTAATATTGTAATACTCCTGTGATTGGATCCTGTTCGGAGGAAAGCAGACCTTTTAATTTATGGTGAACATAAGTACGGCTGTCAGAGGTCATTATGGCAATGACGGGTACTTGTGGGCCATCATAATTAGGAGGTTCTGTGACAGCTGGTACCAGAGCATAATCACTCGAGTTATTGTAGTATTACTTTGCAAAACTTCAAAATGATTTGGGTCGAACAAACTTAATATTGATATTTTGGTCCAAATTGCTTTTGCTTATCTTAATCTATTCTATAGTTTCCTTAGCTCATATTTGAAAGCTTCGTAGTGAAGTATCACGCTATAGTGCCCTATGTTATAAATATTGCATGTGTTACTTAATCTTTCTGTTAGATCGTAAGTACGATGCATGCATCATGTTTAATTAACCTGCTTAAGTTACCTTCCCTTTTAAAGTGGTTTGGGTTAAGTAAGGTTCAATCCTATTCATGCTAACCTTCAGATCCCTCCTATCTGTTCTCATCGTCCTAATTCTATCTTGCTTTAGGATGGCACGTGTGAAGACGACTCCTCGCAAGAAAAGTGGACCGCAAGGAGTGCCACGTCATCAGTTGGCCGTCAGAGGTGATGGAGCAAGCAGTAGCTGCAATCCGAACCCGGATTTGGAATCAGAGGTTGCAAGGCTTACATTAGAGGTAGAGCGACTGAAGCGCAACATGCGTTTTTGGAAACAGTTCCAGAATGAGTCTCTGGAAAAGGAGACAAAAGCCAGGGCTCGTGTTCGTGAGTTGGAGCTTTATGCGACACACCTGGAGCAGTACAACACAATTCTGCATGAGGAGGTCCATAGGCTACATGATCTGATGAATCCCAATCATCAGCCCCAGGCAGTAGAAGATGATGTCGGTGCCGTAGTTGTTCCTGGTGGAGAGGACAATGAGGAAGAAGATCCGGAGGAAGATGAACCCATGATGGAAAGTGGGGATGATGCGAGTCATGTCACTAGTGCAAGTGCTCCAGAGGTTGAGAACGGAGTGATCGTGATCAGCGATGATGATGAGGAGTGAAGTGTCGACATGGATGGTTATGTAACATAGTAGTCTTTCCTGCTTTCTAAGAACCTTAGTGGGTAGTTTCTTGCTTGCGAGCAAGTTTGTAATGAAAATAATGTAAGATAAGTTTGTGTGTTTGTACAAGTACTGTACTAACTGCTTTTTAATTCAATAAAGCGATGTAAATAAACATGGTTTGTGTACAACAGATGGACGGTACTAGAACTTCCCAGGAAGGGGACAATACTCCGAATCCCCCACCATTTCCACCTACCTTGGCAGAAGCTATTGCCGCACTGGTTAATGCCACTACCCTGTTGGCTCAGAATCAGAATCAGAATGGAAACCAGGGTCATCGAGGCCGTAATAATGGAGGAGAAACCACTTATGTGGATTTCACCGATACCCGTCCACCGGTGTTCTCAAAGGCAGATGAGCCGCTAGAGGCGGATGACTGGCTCCGTACCATGGAGCAAAAGTTTGAACTTTTACAGTGCACGGAGCACCAGAAACTCGTGTTTGCAGCACAGTAACTCAGAGGTGCCGTAGGGGCGTGGTGGGCGAATCTGGTCGCCGCACGGCCTGCTGGCCACCGTGTAACTTGGCAGGAGTTTCGTGATGCCTTCAGAGCACACTATATCCTAGATGGTGTCATGGCCATGAAGTTAGAAGAGTTTCTCTCGCTGAAGCAAGGGAACCAGACAGTTCTACAGTATGTGGGCAAATTCAATCATCTGTCCCAGTATGCCGCTGAGTATGTGAACACTGATGCGAAAAAGAAGAGTTGTTTCATGAGAGGTTTGAGTACCAGAATCCAGGAAGCATTGGTCACCTGCTATAATGCCACGTACCATGAGATATTCAATGTGGCTATTGCGTCAGAAGAGAAGTCCCGACTACACAAAGAGTCGAAGAAAAAGAAGCCAGTGTTTTCTAGCCCGTCTGGCGGCATTAAGAAGCGCCAGAAGTTTGTTTACCACCCTCAGAACCATTTCCGCCCAACTTATCGTCCACCGCAATACCAAGCTCAGCCGCAGACGTTTTTCCGTCCTGCCGCAACCCCGCAATTTCCACAACAGCCGAATGCCCTTGGTATTCGAAACCCGACTCCAGTAACCCATAACTTTCCCTGCTACAATTGTGGAAAGCCAGGCCACTTTTCCAAGGACTGCCCATATCCAAGGCAGTACAATCCTAATTATCCCAGAGCTCCCGTACCACAACAGCAACAACCTCAGGGCAAGAATAATAATCTGAATGTTCAGAAGGGTAAGGGTGAGAAGAAGAAGACCGGACGTGTGTTCTACACTCAAGCAAGTGCAATTCCAGAGGGAGAACCTGTTATGATGGGTATGTTCCCTGTTGCTAATCATCCAGCAGTACTGTTATTTGATTCAGGTGCATCGCATACATTCATAAATCGCACCTTTGTTGGTAAGCATGACATTCCAATTATGGGAACACAAGAAGATTTCTTTATCCAGTCGCCCGGGGGACGACTGTGTACTAAGGAGATGGTACGTGACGTACCTATAGAGTTAGGTGGGCATATATTCCCTACCTCAATGATAATATTACAGAAACATGATATAGATGTAATCCTGGGTATGAATTGGATGTACCAACGAGGAGCCCTTATAGATGCACTGCACAGAACTATAAGGTTGAACCTGCCAGATAATAAATCTCATCTTCTTATCCAACTTCCTATTCCCAAGAGAACAGTTGAAAGGATATGTGCAACTTTAGTACAGGAGATTTGTGATATACCGGTAGTCTGTGAATTTCCAGATGTGTTTCCAGATGATCTACCAGGTCTGCCACCGGACAGAGATGTAGAATTTATGATTGAGTTAAAACCGGGTACTGCCCCAATATCCAGGAGAGCTTACAGAATGCCACCCAATGAATTGGCTGAACTCAAGGATCAATTGCAAGAGTTACGTGACAAAGGTTTTATCAGACCCAGTTCCTCACCATGGGGATGTCTGGCTCTTTTTGTCAAGAAGAAAGATCAGATTTTAAGGATGTGTGTTGATTATAGGCCATTGAATGAAGTAACCATTAAGAATAAATATCCGTTGCCTCGCATTAATCTACTCTTTGATCAGCTTGCGGGGGCAAAGGTATTTTCAAAGATCGATCTTCGATCAGGGTACCATCAAATCAAGATTCAACCTGAAGATATTCCAAAGACTGCATTCACCACCAGATATGGACTGTATGAATACCTAGTTATGTCTTTTGGTCTCACTAATGCACCGGCACATTTCATGTATCTGATGAACTCAGTTTTCATGCTGAAACTTGACAAGTTTGTGGTTGTGTTTATTGATGATATTCTGGTATACTCCAAAAGTGAAGAAGAGCATGTTGAGCATCTCAGAGTTGTTCTGACTCGTCTGAGAGATCATCAACTGTATGCCAAGTTCAGTAAATGTGAGTTTTGGTTAAGAGAAGTGCAATTCTTAGGACATGTGCTATCAGCCAAAGGAGTAGCAGTAGATCCTGGCAAGGTGAAAGATATTCTGAATTGGAAACCATCCATCTCAGTTCATGAAGTCCGAAGTTTTCTGGACATGGCGGGTTTTTACCGTCGATTCATACCTAACTTTTCAAAGGTAGCCAAGCCAATCACGGAGTTGTTAAAGAATCAAACTAAGTTTTTATGGTCTCCAGAATGTGAGAAAGCTTTTAGAATTCTAAAGAAGTCACTGACAACTGCTCCAGTTTTGGCACAACCAGATATAGAAAAGTCATTTGATGTTTACTGTGATGCCTCGGGTATTGGCCTTGGTTGTGTATTGATGCAAGAAGGCAGAGTAATTGCTTATGCCTCGAGACAGTTGAAGCGCCATGAAGAACATTATCCGACACATGATCTTGAACTAGCAGCTGTGGTTCATGCATTGAAAATCTGGCGTCATTACTTGTTAGGTAATACTTGCCACATGTATACAGATCACAAGAACATAAAGTATATCTTTACTCAGTCAGAGTTGAATATGAGGCAAAGAAGGTGGCTTGAGTTAATAAAGGACTATGATTTAGAAGTACACTATCACCCTGGAAAAGCGAATGTTGTTGCTGATGCACTCAGTAGAAAGAATCATTACAATTGCATGACTGTGAAGCCAATGAATTACAGTTTGTGTTACAAATTAGAAAAGTTGAATATTAAAATAGTTCCACAAGGTCAGTTAACTAATGTCACTGTGGAGTCAACAATCAAAGATCAAATTGTATCTGCTCAGAGAAAGAATTCCGGAATAGCTCACATCAAGGAAAAAGTTAGAACAGGTCAACAAACAGATTTCAGTATTGATGATAAAGATGTGTTGTGGTTCAAGAACCGGCTAGTGGTCCCAAAGGTTCCAGAATTACGTCAGCTCATTCTTGATGAAGCACATAGCACAAGGTTTTCTATTCATCCAGGGAGTAATAAGATGTATCAAGATTTGAAACAGAGATTCTGGTGGACCAAAATGAAAATTGAGATTGCCAAGTATGTTGCCAGATGTGACACTTGTTGTAAAGTGAAGGCAATACACTTGAAGTCGGCAGGAATGTTACAACCCTTGCCCATTCCATCCTAGAAATGGGAAGATATCAGTATGGATTTCATTACTGGGTTACCCAAGACCTCAAGAGGCTTTGATTCAATATGGGTCATTGTGGACCGACTGACAAAGTCATCTCACTTTATTCCCGTTAAGGTGGACTATTCTGCTATAACTTATGCAAGAATATATATTGCACGAATCCTGAGTCTTCATGGGGTACCAAAGACCATTGTATCTGATAGAGGTACACAGTTTGTTAACAATTTTTGGAGACACTTACATGAGTCCCTGGATACAAAACTTCTGCACAGTACCGCTTATCATCCACGAACAAGTGGTCAGACTGAAAGGGTCAATCAAATTCTAGAAGACATGTTAAGGTCATGTGCACTTAATTATTCAGACACTTGGGACGAGTGGTTACCTTTAGCAGAATTCTCCTACAATAATAGTTATCAAGAGAGTATCAAAATGGCACCGTTCGAAGCATTGTATGGCCACAGGTGCAGAACTCCATTGAATTGGTCAGAACCGGGAGAAAGATGGTTTTTCGGTGTTGATCTTGTGAAACAAACAGAAGAAAAAGTTAGACAGATCCAGAATAATTTGAAAGTTGCTCATCCAGACAAAAGAGTTATGCTGATAAAAGGCGTAGACCTTTGGTATTTAAAGTAGGGGATTATGTTTATCTAAAAGTATCACCCATGAAAGGAGTTAGCAGATTTGGAGTCAAAGGCAAACTCACACCACGTTATATTGGTCCATTTCAAATCATTCAACAATGTGGAAAGGTGGCATATAAGTTAAAGCTGCCTGAACAACTGTCAGCCGTGCATAATGTATTTCATGTATCACAAATGAAGAAATGTCTGCAAGTACATGATCAATTGGTTGATGTTGAGGGAGTTGAACTTGAACCGGATTTGACATATTCTGAACATCCTGTCCGAGTTTTGGATCAAAAAGATCATGTTACCCGAAGTAGAACAACTAAATGGTACAGAATCCAATGGAATCAACATTCAGAAGAGGAAGCCACCTGGGAATCGGAAGATTACCTGTTGGAGAATTTTCCCTGAGTTCTTTGCTTCTATCTAGGTTGCAATTTCTTCTTTAAACTGTAACCTATCCTTTTCAAATCTTTGTAATGTAGAAAAACCCCCTACCTATTTTGTAGACAAGTCTTGGACGTGTTTGCTTGACATGTTTCCTTTTCCATTACTTAACTCAAGGCTTTAAATCTCGGGATGAGATTTCTTTAAGGGGGAAGGGCTGTAACACCCCGAGTGTTATAGTGCTAATTAATCTGCAATGTCATCATAATGCATTGCAAAGCATCCCTGTTAGGTTAACCTTGTTATGCATCAACTAAAACAAGTTTACTTATCTAGATTGGATGTGCTTCTCAGTGGTGTGCTCCGAACCCGAAAACCCTAATTTCGAATGCCACCGCAAATACTTAGTCCATGCCCTGCGTAATTTGAGGTGTGTGACCATGTTGCACACTAGTGTCAAGTGTAGGGTATGAGCTTAAGCACAACACCTAAAATAAAGCTCCAAATTTGAGTTTGAATTGGAGTCCCAAAACTTGTCACGAGTTTTCCGATTCGAATTCAAATTCAAATTTGGGGAAAAATGTAAAAGAATTTCAAAAGCTAAATTGGTCAACCAAGAGTGGCATTTGGTCAACCATGTCATGTTGGTCCAAATGATGCCCTTGGGTGAGGTTTTGATCACTAAGTAATCACAAATCAAAGTAGTAACAAATTCCAATTGAAAATTCCTCCGAAAACCCTAAATTTCAAAACCTTCTTTTACCCCTTTTAAAATAATTCAAAATCTAAGCAAAATTTGGGAAAAAGTTCAAAACCAAGTTTGTAGAACTTTTCAAGGGCTACAACTTTGGTGTTTTGAGATTTCAAAGTTTTAGTGTAAAATGTGGAGCAATTTTGAAAATAAACAAATTTCAGATTTAATTCATTTTTGTCCCTAAACTAAGATTTCAAAATGGAGACAGAATTTGAAAACGTTTTGAACAGCAAAGTTGTAGGTCTTGTCAAGATATACAACTTTGGTGTTTGGAGATTTTGAAGTTTCAATATCAAATCAAAAGTAATTTCTAAATTACGAAATCCCAAAAATGTGTCCCCTTTTGAATTTAAACTCAAATTTCAAAATCCAGTTAGAATTTGAAAAAGTGTTCAATACAAAACTTGTAGAGCTTGAAATTCTGAAGATTTCATAGATTGGAAGTTTTTCAAGTTGCTACATGAATTTGAAAGTAATTTGAAAAATCAGTTTGAAATTCAGAGTTTGGGGGGTAGCTACAGTGCCGCACCAATCACCGACGGCCACCGGCCGGCATGGGCGCCGGCGAGACGCTGGACGGCTTCGGCCAGCTTCCAGGCGTGCCCTCGATCGCCAGCGCGATGACGAGCGTCTTCCAACGCTGTAGCCGCAACCGTTGCCTATATATATATCGAGGCCGCCGTGTTTTCTTTTTCTTCCCCATTTTCACCACCGCCGCCACCGCAGCTCCGCCGCTCGCCGCTGCCGCCGTCGGGCCATCTCCGGCCACGCCAACCGCACCGTTAGCTCCGCCTCGGCCTCGCGCATCTTGTGGACCACTTGAGTTCACCGTTTTCACACCCGAGCTTCCGCACCATCGTTTCCCGTGCTCGCCTCCGGCGACCCACCGCCACCCTCGCCTTCCCGTGGCCAGGCCACTCCAGCCGCTCCCCGTCACCACTGAGAGCTCCACTGCAACCGCGGTGAGCCACTGATGCTCCCCGTCCTCTCAATTTGGTCTCTACTACGTTGTTTGCGCCGGCGTGCTGTGTACCGACGGTCATGGTCCGCCACCGTCGTCGGGAAAGGTCACCGGAGCTCGAGTCGAGCTGCGAGTTAGCAAATTGGGTTCACTAGGTCACATAGATGCTGTAGAGCCACTCGGTTGATCGACCGATGCTGTGATCGTCGACCGGCCACCGCTCGAGCATCACCGAGCGGGCGCGAGCGAGCGAGAGAGCGGGAGGTGAGGGATGACAGGCGGGACCGGCTTGTCAGCGAGAGAGCGGGAGAGAGCGAGCGCGCGGGCGGAGGCAGGCCGCTTGCTGGGCCGATCGCGAGCGCGCGAGCGCGGGCGAGCGCGCGGGCGCATGGGCCGTTTGGTTGGGCCGGACTGGAGGGAAAGAAGGGAAGCAGCCCAGTTCGGTTTTCGGTTTTGTTTTTCTTTTTCAAATTAATGAACAGTGTAGCTATTTGTTTAATTCATTAAAAATTGTGTAGAGTTCCAAAATTCATGAAAATTTTTGTGTGAGCTTCTCAATGTATAAACTATCTAGGAAAAATGTTAAATCATGAATTTGAATACTTTGTGCAGTAGAATTAATTAGTTCCAATAAAGATTAAATGCAACTTCTAGGAATTTTAATAATTAATTTATTAATCTAAAAATTATGAAATTTATTATGACACTGTTTTAAATCATTCTTAATCCATAGAAAAAGTTTGAACTTGTTTAGATGAAGTTTGATCCACTATTAATTATGCCCTAATTAATTAAATAGTAAATAAATGTTAATTTGAGAACTTTAAGTGTTGTGTGCCCTTTTGATTGAGTGATGTCCTTAGGTCACTACTCTTTAGTGATCTTTGGCACCTTAATTCCATGTTTGAGCTCGTTAGTAGCTTACTTAGTGTTAAAAGCTGGTATCGCTAGAGTTGTCGCTACTAGTTAGTAGGTTTTCTGTTTGCGACTGTACCGTGAAGGGAAGTTGTACTCAAGTCGTAACTCGTGGCATGTTATCATCAAGCATCATGTTTATCATCGAGCATCATGTTAAAGCATGTTATGTACTCATGTAGTTTCCGCTTTCGAAGAAGTTGAAGTCGCCGAACAAGCTTCCGGAGAAGAGCGATCGTCGGTGGGTTCCGGACCAAACGTTGGAGTCATCGAGTCTGAGTCGGTCGTCGTGTCAGAGCAAGGCAAGCCCCGGTGCATTTAAACCCTACCTTGAGTTTTACAAATGTTTTATTATTTATATTATGGTTTACTGCATTAAGTAATTAGGAGTTGAGTGATAACCTAATTGCTGCATTGTCATCCTTGATTATTACGATATCAACCTTGATACCTGTTTTACGGAAAATGCGTAGTATGCTTCGCTATGCTTAGAAGTTAAGCTTTTAAATGAAATGTTTACATAGCCATGACGGCATATTGAATGAATGTTGAAATATAGGAATAAACTTGAAAGATCGGGCGGGTGGTTTGGCCACTGCTAACATGCATTGGGAAAGGAGTCTCAATGTAGTGTTTCCGCCTTGTCAGTTAAGGTCCGTTCGTTGTAAGCCTGTTGTGTTCGAGACTTTGCAACTAGCCTCATGCCTTGGTAAGCCCAAAATGTTGGTGATTCCATTACGAGAACGTCTAACCTCGCACTGGGAGTGGAGAGATGGCGGGAGTAGCGTGTACCCTCGGGGCTAGAATCGGGCCGGGTTCGAGGAGTACTGTACTCTCGGGTGGCGATGGATATGTTCTGATTTTGAGAGATCTAAATGAGGGTTGATATATGCAAGATTCGGTTCTACATATGTCGTGATGTTAGAGATCCCCAGCTGGGTATAATCGGTTCGAATCGTCGTTGCTCCTCGGTTATGGAGACTTGATCACCTGACTTACAGCGTAGTTAAGAACTGGAATTGAAAGAAAGAATGAGAAGTGTTTTGATGATCATTACTTATCTAGATTAGGATCACCTAGAATTGGTTAATGAACCATCAATGGTAAAAGTAAAATATTGAAGATAAGGACTTACTTAGTAAGCTTTTCTGCAAAAGAAAATTTGATTTTGGATTACCCGTACCTTGATTCCCTAAAGCTAGCATGCCCTTGGAGTCTTTGTCTTAGTCGGATAAGTCTTGTTGAGTACTCTCGTACTCAGGGTTTGTCGAACCCCTTGTTGCAGGTGCGGTTCATGAACAAGTCTGCTTCGAGCCTTGTTGCATGACCGTCGTGGTTGAAGTAAGTGACGACGAGTAGGCTGTGTGGCCTTTGGGCAAGGCATCTCGCTTGTGTGATGTAATAAAGTTACTACCGATACTTCTCTACTACTGGTTTGTAATAATGTTATATAAGTTTTGAGATTTGAAAACTGGTTTGTAACCCTAAGTTATTGTAAGACTTCTGCTACTATACTCTGTTGAATATTTTGAATAAACTGTTGTAATATTGCAATACTCCTGTGATTGGATCCTGTTCGGAGGAAAGCAGGCCTTTTAAGTTATGGTGAACATAAGTACGGCTGTCAAAGGTCATTATGGCAATGACGGGTACTTGTGGGCCATCATAATTAGGAGGTTCTGTGACACCTAGGTTCCAATCCTATCAACTAGCATATAACTAAAGCATACAACCAAGGTAACAATTTAAATGCGAAGCTTAAGTGAGGTAGAGATGCAAACTGTCGTCGACGACTCCGGTACTTTTACCGAGACATCGAGAAGCGCGCAAGCTTTCCTCTAGTCTTCATTGGAGTCCCTCGCAAGGGCCAAGCTCTTAGTCAGGTAACTTCGTGAATAACCTCGGATCTTCCCCACACGCAAGTGGGTCTCCAATGTGCCTTTAGACAAGCCTCTCTCAGATGCTCCCCGTCGTCTCCACTGTCAAGCTTGTGGCCGAAACACCGCGGGCCTTGTTCCCTCCAGTACACGGTGGCGGCCACACCACTAACACGATTGGTGTGGTCTCGCAAACTACAGGCCCTGCCAAGTACAAACACGGTGCTCACAAGCACCTTCTTCTTCCGAGAAATGCAAACCTCACTAACTACTAAGTCTAAGCCTAGAGCAAGCACATGAGCATGGTATAACTAATCTAAACACTTCGCAAAGCATCTATACTAATCACGCCAAGTGATTCCTTAAGCAATTATATGGGCAAAAGCGCTAGAATGGAGTATCACCTCTCTTGGTACGTTCGTCAGCTCCTACACCCTCCATTTGGCCGGTTGGAGCACATATATATAGCCTCCACCTCAAATAGAGCCATTGGGAACCATATTGCCGCTGCTGCGTGACCATCGGACTGTCCGATGATGGTTGCCAGATAGTCCGATGCTCCGCTCCCTCGACTAGCCGTTGCTGGAACTAGTTGTTGCTCTCCCGACCATTGCTGCCTTCGAGTCACTGACAGCTAGGCCCGTTCGTCAGACAGTATGATGCCTCATTGTCATCCTCGGTCCGACGCAAAAAGCCCTCTCTAGAACCTTATCGGAGTGCCTCGGACTCAATGAAGAGTGTCAGAGTTCGGTCCGATGCCCTGTTCCTCTCTGGTCCGGCACCCTCGGATAGTCCGAGGTTCCACCGCAGACAGTCTAACACCTGTTGAACTGTGTTGGGGTTTGCTTCCTGCACTGACTCTTTTTTTCTACCGCCAGACAGTCCAACACTTGGACTGCACAGTCCGACGCCGTGCAGAACCCTCTCTTCTTTTGTTTCTTTGCGTTCTTGACGTCTGGCTTGGTTCCATCTTGTGCCTTGGACTTGTGCATGTCTCTTGCTTGAGGTGTTGATCGTCCGGATCACCACTTTGTCTAACTCCAAATCACCTTTGCACTCTTTGAACTATATAAAAAACACTAGCACCTAATGGTCATATTGATCATCAAATACCAAAATCCAAACTAAATGGGCCAAGAGTCCATTTTCGTTACAATGAGCATTTCTAAAAAATAATCAAATGGTTTTACATGCATAAGAACCGTGTTTAGGATATTATGCATGGTTTCTAAAGGAAAGACACCCGCAAGGTTCATATACATGTCCTATAGATTGGTTCTTATATAATCATATGAGCAATTAAAATAATGTAGTATAGAGAATTTTTTTCAAGAAAATCCATCTTTGATGTGACTGATCTTGGAAATACATCTACGATATGTATCACAAACATTTTTTTTAGAAAAAGAACTTAGAGTTCAGTTAGACGGCTGGCCCAAGAATCCGTCTCTGCAACATGTTTATTGCAGTCCTTGCATGTAAATTATGAAGCCCATTTGTGACGTCATGTCGGTATATATTGACCTTTTTGTGGCAGTGCGAAAAAGTTATTGTAAAACAAGCCAGATTCTATAAGGGTGTGCCCACCGCGACAGGTTGGCGTGCTGCCCCAGAGGCCACGTCCGAGCCAGCAGTCCAAATCACCATGATTGTTAGCCCCGCTGTCTGTTAGAGGTTCTTGCAAATGATGCACTAGTTAGATGGAGTGTTGTGGGGAAGAAGCACTCTGCTGTGACGTCAACAGGATGAAAAAGTAGCATGCACGCAGATAGAGAAACAGTGTCTCGTGGGACCAGTAACTGTGACCTGCGTTGAGAAAACAATAGCCTTAAATCATCTCAGGTCTACATGGACTAGGACTTCTAGGCGAGGCTAACATATTTGACTGCCTGCGTTGGGCTTGCCCTAAGTATCCCAGTACAAAAACCATAATTTGGAGCGAAGTCAATTTTGTTGTGCCTCATTATCATTTTGATCAATATAATTAATGGTTCGAATACACCACTCTCAGTGATGGATCTAGGATTTAATAAAAGAGGAAGCTGAAGTCATCTTCAGCCTCTAAAGTTCTTTATTTCTCTTTAATGTTAAAAAATTAGGAGGGGCTTCAGAAGGGGCTCCATTTTCATGGAGATGGTAGGAGCACCTTAACTCCCACCCGCCCCACTGCTAGATAAGCCATGACTGAAAGTATTGTTCGCTAATTTGTTTGACTGAAAGTATTGTTCGCTAATTTGTTATGAGAGAAAAATACTGTTGAATGGTTGACTGATTTGGCTGATAAGCTCAAGCGAATAGGGTACCTACGGTAAAGTAGCACCAGGAAATATTATAAATTAAGAAGAGCAAGGGCATCGAAGGTTATTCGCGGAAACTTCAGTGATAATGGAGTAGAATCTAAACACATAAATTCGGACAGTTTATACTGTTGTCTGATCGAATTTTCTTGACGAACACATGCACCATAGCAACCGATTAAAGTAATGTTAGCAAACTAACAGCCGCCATAATATGGAACCGTACCGCCGAACCACCAAACCACTGCAAGGATGCAAATTCGAATCCATTATGGGTCGGAATCGGATGCTGTACGTACGTGTTGTGTCCTGTGGCCCCCTTCAGTGGGCAAACACGATCGAGCTGACCACCCTACTGGCCATTGGCATTGCTGACTCGTAAGCAAATTGAACCAAGAGTCATGGTCTATTGGCGGGTGTGGCACTTTGGCTGCTTCCAGTGGGATCGGATCTCCAGCTGCTGGAGTACAATTTGTTTTGGGAACATCTCATCGACGACCCAACAGGCGACTTGACGCCGCCGCCGCCGAAGCAACTGGGCTGCCGAGTCCCTGCCATATCGTCGTCCACTTTGTCTCCGCCGACCAGCATAATAAGGCAAGAGCTCTCGGCCTCTCTCTCTCTCTCTGAGATTCCCACAAAAACCGAGGCTAGACCATAAGATTATGAGCCATCGCTTAAGGTCTCGGCTTTATCTTCTCTACGTACCTCAGCAAGGTTATGCATGGTTTGATGCTAGAAGGAAGGTCGACGAACGGCAGGCCAGCTGTTGACGCGCAAACACGTACGTCCTACGTCGAACACTCAACTGTGTGCCCTTTATGGCGAAGAGAATGGGATCCACAGGACACGCCACCGTACTTTTTGTAAACCAAAGAACGTCACGCGCCCGAGAGGCACGTCAAGGTGCGGCGCCTAATGGACTGTCCTACGCACTTACCTCATCTCTCTAGAAACACAGGACAACAAGGAAAAAGATGAGTTCGGTGGAGTTTGGAGGAAAACAGGGTCAAGTACTGTAGTAGATTATTGAGTGTTGTCAATTGACAAGCAGCACCCTTCACTATTCATATGACTCATGAGGATGACATGGATTTCTCCGGTAGGATTTGTTGGACTTTATGTAGTCCTTAAAAACTGAATTTCTAGGTTTCCTAAACTAATTTGGTCCAAACCGAGAATGGTCAAATCCTCCAAGGTATCCACACAAAAGGGACGCGCAAAAACTTGTCTAAACATGCTATAGTCCGTGAAGGGTACAACAGAAATCAAATAGGACACGAAAAAGGCAAAACACTAATTTCTTGATACCACCAATGCACTGGCCTAAAAAATTTGGCACCGGATCATTCACCAGCGAGGACTCACTTAGATTTTTTTAATCACAGTATATATAGACGTAGGCACTTATACATGTATGTACATTCACCTCTATGTTTGCACACACTATTCAATGAGCACCTTTAAAAGACTAAGATTGAGGCAGCAAATTTAGATATTAACGAAATCATCATATGCGCCTCGCTGTCGATGGGCACATCATTTCTACCGAAAGAACAACACTGTTAAATCCTGCATATGAAATCTAAACCAAGCCATTGTCCCCTCAATTGGCTCAGCTTATACTAAATAACTTTAGTTAGTGAGATACACCTAGTATACTTCACAATGACAAATTCACAGGAGTTAGAGGTTACAAACCCTATATATACAAATGCATCAAATTGCACTCTTAAACAATATGGTTCAAGCTTCCCTCCAAACCTTTCACGGCGCAAAAATCTCTCATTGGTCAGAAGTTCGTGGCCTATAATAGATTATTACCATGAATAGTTAACATTCAACTGACACAAGAGCATGATGTGTTTCATTGGAATCAACACCCAAAATGGCCAATTCTCAGTGCAATCACATTGTCAAGCCATGATCCAATCTTACGTACCCAATTTTCACAAAAGTTTGTGGAAACCGAAAGCCCCACTAAAAGTTAAGGTTTTTTGTGGTACCTATGTAGAGCAGTTGTTTTGACCACATACAATTCAGTTAAATGCAACTATCAAGGAAGCAAAACAAGCTCCTTTTGTCACAAAGATGAGACAATTAGGCACTTGTTTTTTGAATGCCGAGTTGCAGGAGCAGTTTGGAACACAACTCATTTGGCTTTCGGACTAACACAACCTAGTTACATATCACATGTGTTTGGTACTTGGTTGACACAGTTAGCCAAAGATGTGAAACCACTAGTGTTGCTAGGTGCCTAGCTACTTGTTGGTCCATTTGGCTAAACAGAAATGATATGGTTCTTGGAAAGAAAAAAACTACTTCTCCTTTTGCAGGTTATCTTTGAAGTTTCCCACTGGCTTTGTCCTTGGTCCATCCTCCAGAAGCCGGATTGATTGGTTTTCGTTGTGGAGACCTCAGGACAATTGGTATAGGTGGCAACATGTTTTTTTTTGCAGGCACATGGATGGCGGAATAGTCTACAGATTAATAGCTAGTAGAGTGTGTGTGATTTTTTTATTTTATTTGTTGTATGCTTCTTGTTAAGTAGAGGATGGAAGTACCCTCCAAGACTTTGTATCGACTTGGTGTATTATCCTTAGAGTTTTTAATAGTCTTCCATTATCAAAAAAGAAAAATTTAAATTAACATCTATCTCTCACCGTCTTCCATTACAACAAATACCAGTCATGTCTAATAATATGCTACAAAGCAATATACCACCGACGTCACCGTTAACATTATTTTCAAACATTTCTATCTTTATTTGACTATCAATTTTTTTAAAAAAATATATAGGTTAACAATATAAAATTTATATTTTTAGATTCACTACAAGAAGTACATTCGTAATATATAATTCACATGTTGTGAAATTATATGAAATTTTTGAAGTTGATGGTTAAATCTAGAAATGTTTGACTTAGGACAAACCTAATATGACAATATAAAAAAATAGAGGAAGTACAACCGAATTTTTAAATTTTTATTTATACTATCTATTAGGTAGTATCATAAAAAGAGATCATAATGTGAGGATACTATGAAATTTCATGAACAATCGGTATAGTAGCTATGAGATTCTCAATATATGGTCAGATTCGTTTCGACTTGGTAGCATCACTGTATCCTAAAATTCTCGGTTTCGAATCGAGATAGTGACAAATTAACATTGTTTACATGCCGCCTGATTTTCAACAACAAATATAATTTTGTTTCATGATCCATGTGAAAGCCATAATAAATGTTACTTGCCTGCTTTCTCAAATGAATAGAATGACTGATAATCAGATTCCATCACAATTGAACCAATATACATGTGTGCCTGATGACTAGAGGAGAAAGAACAGACGATTTGCACCTATATATACCAAGAGAAAATATTTGAGTAGTATACCAAAATTAAATGTAACTATCTTTGGGGTGCTACGAGCTAGAACGGTATCAATATCCTAGCTCTTCTTATTGCTGCAACCTCTGTCGACGCGCGCACGCAGCGTGCATTTTCCCCTCGCCACGGTGACTACCTAGTTTCATGGCCCCCTTGGTGCTGGTGGTGGGCACAGATTGTTGGGGTCCCACGTACTACACGAGGGTCCAGCCTGCTTCATTTCTAGAGGCAGCAGCTTGTGCCACGGCCTCCAGACCGACTGCAGCACCATGACCAAGCCAATGCCGGCAGGGGCCGCCTGCCCGACCGAACGGCCGTCGTCGTCGCCGTGAGCCAGCAGCAGCCTCGCGGCAGCGGCCGGACGACTGCAGGTTGTCCAGGATCCTGACAGAAGCACGAACAACAGGAAGAATGGGAGGATGACAATCTTTGATCTCGTCATGGAGATTACGTTGCTAATTAAGCTAGTCAGTACTACTGATCTGTCTCTCTGCTGGGTTCACAATCACAGTGTATGTGTATTGGCCGATGTATCACCAAACTTAGGCTTGTGTGTTACTTATGTGCTAGCTAGCCTCAGCAAGAATACTATATATAGGCTATCAAGCTACGTGAAAGCTCCACGATCAGCTGCTCACACTGCTATGAGCTCTCCTTCATCATGCACGGGTGGACTGAAACTAGCTAGCCTGCTTGTTGAGAAATTTCCATGCATGTAAACATACATCAAAGTTCCTTCTTATTACGTGTGCGACCAGTTTTGCATGCATGCCGCGACCCATTTGATCGTCCACGCGGTTTTCAAGTTCTAACAAGCGTGATATTGGTCGACGTCGACCAAATCTTACAAGTCAGAGGTACGTACTAAGCTTTAGTTGCAGCTGCAAATAAAATGGAATATACTGGTAAAAGTCTTGAGTATATATGTATCAACCCATGGTGTACACATATATTGTATATACACTAGCCCATAAAATCTATTAATTAATTAGTTAGCGTATTATATCAAAAAAATCTCTTAGTTACATAATTATTAGAAGTCTCTTAATAAATGTACTACTGATCAAAATGGATTATCTTTAGTTAATTTACTCTTTAATCCTTATCCGGTTGTGTCAAATTTACCACTTATAATATCTTCGATTTATATTTTATTGGAAAACAGATTTTAGGTCCTAGACTACTCTCTTAATTACTCCAGTGGCATAAACGATCGTTTCAGCCTGCAAATAGTATTCAAGATATAGAATTTATTCAAAAATATAGAGTGCTTGAATTAAATTATCTATATTGATATGATACAATGTTTTATTCAAAATATACAAACTTAAGTAACAACATACTTACAAAACTTATTGCTATGCAGTACTAAAATAATTTAAAATAAATTATTAGTTCCTTTGACATATGGTTTGTTAATATTACATCTGTTCAATGCTTAGTAAATTAAAATAAATATTTTTCCTAGTGTATGCAAGTTTGCTTAATCTACACGGTAGCGCACAGCATTATGGTGCTTTAAATTTAATAATGGTAGAGATACACAATTTAGAAATATATATAGCACTTTATGGTTATCTAATTATTTTCATAATAACTTATATTGGTATTTAGACATAGATTCGTGGGATGCTTTTGTTTATTTTTTATAACAAGGGTGGTAACTTAGATATACAAATTAAATGGTTACTTTGTATTATCTTTTGTATTAGTACATAGGTTAATTCAAAGGAAATTTAGAAGTTACTTTACGTTATCTTTCTTAATGGCAGATATGTGTAATTTAGATGCAAATTTAGGCGGAAGTTAGTTTAAATTATCTTGCATATTGATAGAAGTGATAGTTTAGATGCAAATTTAGAGGTTATTTTAAATTATATTTTATAATGGTAGGGTTGAGTAATTTAGATTTAAACTTAGAGGGTTACTTTATGTATTTATTAATAGTGATAGCGACAGGTAACTTTTCATAAAACAGAACTTATCCAATCACTATTATTGATGATAATGGTTAAATTATATTAAATTAAAGGCTAATGTTTTTATTATTTTGTTTGTGAATGATTTTCTTTTTGTTATTGTGAGAATAACTTTTAGATCCTATCACATTCTGTAAGCTTTAATAATGTATAACTAGGTAAAGATAGGTTTGGCTGGCCCACAGGTCGGTCAACATTTGCCACATAAATTGTTGCATGAACAAGTGACGAAACAGAACTTTTACCCGTAACGTTTTGATCAAAGAAATACTTTATTATCAATTGAAGAGGAGAGTCTGTTTGGCTCTTAGCCAGAACTAGTCGCACCAAATTCAGTCCGCGCCACAAGTTTGGCGGCTGAAATCAGTGCCAAACTTTTGGCGAGACTTGGCGCAGGAAATGAACTGATCAGTGTTAGGAAAAGTTGGGCACGCGACAGGTCCGATCATCAAGCAAACACTGGCTAAGCTTCGGCATTTTGAGTTGTGGCGTCCTTTGGCAGGTTGAGGTAACGAACCAAACACACCCTGACAGTGAATACTACAACGGCGGCTTGGACTGGATGTACTTGACTAGGCACTATTACTACGCGATCTTCTAATTATTCTCTTCTTTCTCTGAAAAAACTAAAATTGCTGGATTTAGCCCACATATATCAATCACAAGTACAAAGTACAAAATATAGTCATCGGCCGCGTATGGCCTCTACATTCCGTCGGCTTCGTGGACTTTGGACTCAGTACCTAAGACCGATCCAAATTCCATGTTTGAATTCTTTTACATTGACTTTGTGATGACAATCTTAACACTGTACTTTTTTTGGAAAAAAAAGAAAAGAACGTTAGGTTTGTCAAACATCAAACTGTTGTAAGTTATCCAAATTTGAAAAAAAACATGAATCAATATTTATAATATCAAATTAATACATTTTAATTTTTCCCTGTAATACGATTTTGTGTCATAATTATTTGAGTTATAAATATTGATATTGTTCTCTATAGACTTAGTCAAACTTTTGTTTTTTGAAACGAACATAGTCAAGCTTATACAATAGCTTGACTTTGACTAAACCTCTATAGTCTTTCTTTACAATCAAATACACAACTTGCTTAATTTATCCACTTACACGTCAAATACCAATCGACCCACACACTACGCTATCAAAATTCACCAGACAACCTATAAAATGTTTCCTTGAGGTTAAGGAACAACCATGCGTACGATAAAAAATTCTATCTGGCAATCGACGATAAGACATCGTGCAGTGCAGGTGAGTTATTAATATGCCATTGCTGTTGCAGTATCTATAGATAAAATCTGACCGAGGCCCTGTTTGATCCTCTAGCTAAACTTTAGTTGCTATGGATTCAAAGGGGGCTACCTAAAACTCAGCTAAACTTTAGTTAGAGGCCAAAATGTACACAATCATTTTAGCTGTTTCAACTCAACTAAAGCATATGGTTAAATGCGAAATGCCCCCCTGTTTTTCCGTGTCCATATTAGGCTTAACAAAAGTAAGAGTTGCATGCATGGTAATTAAACACCAATTAGCTAAATGATGCAAACAGCCCTAGCTAAACTTTAGCTAAAGTTAGCAAGCTAAACTTTAGCTGGCCAAATTAGCTTGCTAAAGTTTAGCTATGGTGAATCCAAATAGGGCCAAAGCATCTCCAGCAGTTCCCAATACCTCCCCTATCCCCATAAAACTGTTATATTGAGGACAGCTGTGCTTTTTTCTTGCTCTAGCAGTTCCCCAATACCTCTCCCCTTTCTTGGTGGCCACCAATATTTCCCTCTTCTTCCCTCAAAGAAAGGGAGAGATACAACTCCCCCAATACTATGGGGACCATCCCAACTACCACTTTTCAACCATATTTTCTCTTACACTCCTGTGGGACCCACCTTTCATATGGTTATTGGGGAAGATATATCTAGAAAGTGATGTTGGGCTACCCCAATACAATCTTATTGGGGGAGTTGTATTGGGGGACTGCTGGAGATGCTCTAAGGCCACCTGAGCGTTGGGTGTTGGACTGCTACAGCTAGTAGATCAAACTGAGGCACGTTAGGGTAGTTCTAAAACCTTAAAACTACTAGGCACTTTTTGTAACCGTCACGTTACTTACTAAGAAACTATAAATAGAAACTACTCCATCTGTCCCATTAAAAGTGTCACAACAGCAAAATGGAGAACATCCATGTAAGCGGATGATGTGGCCATATTCATTAATCCGATCAAAAAGGACGTACAAGCTGTCAAAATGATCCTTGAAGTGTTTGGCACCTTCTCGGGACTCCACATAAATTTGCAAAAGAGCTCTGTAAACCCAATCAGATGTGAAAATGTGGACCTGGACCAAGTCCTGTCACCCTTCACTGGTAGCAAAGGCGCCTTCCCATGCAAATATCTGGGACTGCAACTTCACACTAGATCACTTCAGAAGGTCCATGTTCAGCCTCTCATTGAGCGCATTGGACAAAGGCTACCGAAATGGAAAGGGCGATGGCTAAACAAAGCAGGGCACCTCACTTTGGTCAGTTTAGTCCTCTCCTCCATGCCAACCTACCACCTCATAGTGTTTTCCTTGGCTGCTTGGGCAAGGAGAAAAATTGACAAAATTAGGAGATCATTCTTGTGGAAGGGGGAGGAGAGTGCCAATGGCGGACAATGCTTGGTTAACTGGCCCACAGTTACCAGACCTAAGGACCTTGGGTGCTTAGGGGTCCTGATCTAGACAGATTTGGAAGACCTCTACGTCTACGTTGGCTATAGCAAAAATGGGTGGAAGTGATGGGGACGAGGTTCCTGATCTTCCGTCAGGTTCAAGATAAACAACGATTTGGTCAGAGAATGACACACCAATCTGGCTTCAGATCACAAAGACCCGAACCCTGCAACCTTAGCACCACATCTCCTCTGGTTATCAATCATGTCACAATCCGGTTGACCTCGCCGAGAAGGCTAATCCCTGCTATGAATCGAAGAACACAAGCAAGAACAAGATAACACGCAACTCAAGTATAGTGACAATTGCAGATATACCATTAAGATCTCAAATGTGGGGTTTCACAAACTGATAACAGTGACTGTTCAAAGACAAATTGATCTAAAACAAAACTCAAACCCTAACGTAGGCGGTAGCTACTGATTATATAGCCTAAGAGGTGTCCAAGGACCCCTATTTACAGGAGTCCTGACACGTTATAAGGTCCAAACGGCCCAAAAGATGGCGATGCAGCGTCCTACCAGATTCTGGACATCAAATTGTTTCGCTGATTTCCATTGATTCTGAAGGAATTTTGAAGTGGGACCACTTTCATTGGTTGACTTATCAAATTATCTTTTCATCCATATGTGGATTGTCGAAAACGGAGTCCGTTTGTGACTTGGATGTCTGTTTTACTACAGACTGCTCCTGGAGCTCGAGATGGACTCAACTCGACTTGGATTGGGCCTCCAACTTGGCTTGAACACCCTTGCTTGCCTCCTAAGGTGATGGCTAAGGGGGAGGACATCCAAGGGATTCCTTTATGTGTTCTCCATCTCCTTGGGGCATGCTTCAACTTGGATCAGGGTTCCAAGGGAGAATAACAAGCCCATGATGACGATCTTAGCTCCCGATAGAAATAGCGACAGCATGTCTTGATGATTTGGTGGCCTTGCCGACGTGATATTGAGATGGGACTAGATCTATTTGAAAGCTTATCAAACAAGCTTTCCATCAAGTTATCAAACAAGCTTTCCATCAACTGCTCATTGACTGCAATCGCACTCTAGATGGATGAGTTATGACCTTCCCAATGAAGCATTGTTGGGCCACCAATGAACTGAAAGTTCAACTTTGATGAACTTGCACTTTGAGACATATTTGTACCTACAAGCAAATAATGACATATACATGTGAAACCAAGTGAATTATACTAAAAATCACTATGCAAATATAGGAATGAGCTCACCTTATAATCAATGGTCATATCCAAAGGTGTCATGTCTTCATCATCCTCCCCTTCTTGAAAACAAACCGTCCTCGGTTTGAGCTTTATTGGAGGGCAGGTTGTAGGTAGTAGCCAACATTGCTCCCCTTCTTGAAATTTAACCCATTTCTTTATAGCAAAACTTGGGGATCTCGACATGACATGATTATATCTATTACAGCCCTCCGATTGATCATATTGTTTCGCAACAAAAGGAGATTTCAGATTTGAACAAATATAAATTCGGTGTACCATATACTCCCCATTACAATTATATTTGCCAATAAAGTGATATGTACATCTAGACAACCATGGCAGTTCAGCGCATAAAAATTTCTCCCTCAAACTACTTAGAGCACACAGAGTATCAAACTCAATAAAACCCAAATTATTTAAAGAAGACAACAATTTTAGTTCATCTCTTTCAGTAGCAATTGGAAGCAAATGTTTATTTTCAACACAAGTATTTGGTTCTAGAACAAAAGTATCATGCTCATTCACTAGTTGTGGCATAGGTATAATAAAAGAATTGTCACATAATTCTTCTTTATCAGTAGCATTATTAGAACAATTATTTTGTGACTATTAAATGTTGCTCTATTATAGCATGAGTGGTGGAGAACTTCAGCACATCATCACTAATTTCAACAATATCAGATTTTGTAGCAAGCATAAAAACCTTTCAATTCGAATACTTGCTTATTTTCATATTTAACATCTAATTCTTTCTTTCCATTAGCAGCTCTATCTCCATAAGTTTATATAATTTCAGCATGGTTTAAAGTTTTACCAGACTCCAAAGTGTGTGTGGGAGGTGGTGGTAGATCCAGAAGAAACTGATTGCTTCAACTCATCCAACACACTTTCAAACTTTGGGACTCTTCCAGCCCATTCTTCAGATGTCAACAGGTTTTGAACTAAATCATTAAAATTTGGTAATATGTTATCGTCACGGTCCTCCTGCTCTTCCTCCTCCGTAATCAGACCATCGTGATGAGATCCATGCACATCTGGTGGATCTATAATGTCAGTACCTCCTCCCTCTTCCCCATGAAGAATCCATGTGGTGTATGTGGGTGACATTCTGTGTATAAGTAAGTCGTCCTTCACCTCCTGCCAAGTTTTAACCACCTGGTTAAGACAATGTGTACACAAGCAAGGGATCTTTTGCTCCAGATATTTTTGTTTAACCATATCCATGAACTCTTCAACTCCTACGATGAACGTCGGTGAGAATGGTCACCCATTAGGAATCCAGGATCCGTCCATCTGTTGCAGCAAATGTATGCAAAGTCTATTAGAGTTTCCACCATTGGGTGGACAATGGCAAAACTAGCATTAGAACAAAGCATACAGTGTTCAAGAGCACTAATCTGTCCATTTGTTCATATCATACTATGGGATAGTCTGGTTTTCTACTTTTGTGTGACAAAAGCATTGATTTCTATTGAAATTCATACAGAATAGCCTTTTTTAAGTGTTCTTTACTTTATTGTGTACAGAAAATGGAGTTCTATTATCACAGAAGAAGGTACTCATACCTTTATTCTACAAACTGGCACGGCTCGGCTGCAAACCGCCTCTGCAGTGGCACACATCTAATCATGCAAACGCTAATGCTGCCACGCTCCACCAGGAGAGCCCCACCACACCACCAAAAGGATGCCTGAGCCACCACAGCAGACCAGGGATCCTCCGCCTCCACCTTTGCCGCCGCCGCCGCTGTCATCGCAAGTCCAGCGGGCATAGATTTGTTTCCACTTGCAGGGAATATATCCAATTTACGTCAACCTGTAGGGCATCCACACAGCCAATAGGATACTATAGCCACTCCAAAGAGATGTCAGCATAGCTAGGCGTCTACCGCAATGGTAAAGACGCTCCAATCCTTGGTCTAGAACCCATGTTTGACTTCCAGGTATCAAACCTTTTTTTAAGAAATTAAACCCCGACAGCACACATGGTACAAGTGACACACAAATCATCAGGTCCCACAGGTCGGATGGAGATGAAGAAGGGTCCCACAGGTACGCGTGACACGTAAGCCGTTGGGTCCCACAGGTTGGATGCAGAAGGACCGAGCGGAGACTTTTATGATGAATTGCATGCGTCAAGTGACATGCAAGCTGTCAGAACCCATAGGTCAGATGGAGATGGGCCGTCAGGTCCCACAGGTACACGTGACATGTAAGCCATTGGGTCCCATAGGTCAGATGCTGAAGGGTCCCGCAGGTACACGTCGGATGGAGAAAGAACCGAGCGAAGACTTCTATGACGAATTGCAAGCGTCACGAATGAGTAACTGTAGGTCCCATAGGTACACGTTAGATGGAGAAGGGTCCCACAGGTACACGTCGCATGGAAAAAGGGTCGAGCGGAGACTTTTATGACGAATTGCAAGCATCATGGATGGGTAACTATAGGTCCCGTAGGCACACGTCGGATGGAGAAAGTACCGTGTGGAGATCTATGACGAAGCACTGTTCATTACAGATCGAATATTGTTCGTCACAAATGTGTAATTAGTTTAATGACGAAGCCCTGTTCATCACAGTTTTAAAGGAGATCATCACAAATGAGTCGCGCGAGTGATCTGTAACGAACCCCTACGCTCTTCTATGATGTTTTTTTGTGATGATGCCTGATTTCATCATAGAAATACAGGGTTGCAGGATCGTCACCACTTTTCTATGATGAAACGAAAATATTCGTCATAAAAAGTGCCCTTCTATGACGGTTTCGGATTCGTCATTAAGATTTTTATCATAGAAGTGGATATTTCTAGTAGTGTCAGCATCCGCATCGATCCAGGCACCACCACTCCATCCTCCGGTTGATCTGCCACCAGCAGCAGCCCCAGCGCATCGACTCGTCGGATCTGGCCTGCGAAAAAGGAGAGTGAGGGGGAGGAAGAGACGATAAGGAGGAAGATGGGGATCCACTGCCTACCTCGTGGATGGGGAATCTATTGGCCGACCCTAAGAGGAGGGGTGGAGGGCTTGCGGCCGCACTGGCCTCCTCCGTCGCCCGACCACCGGTGCCCTCGCACCGAATTAGGGCTCCTCATCGAGGTCGTGGAGCAGTGCAGACTCAACCCCGAGCTTGTGACGGCGCGTGCTAGTGCTAGCAACTGCTGGTGTACCTCTCGGATCCATGGCAGCAACAGAGGAGGAGACCTAGGCTGGGGGTAGTGGAGGAGACCATGAGGGGGCAGCGGCGGTGCGAGAGAGAAGAGCAGAGAAGTGAGAGGGAGGCAAGAGCGGCTGGAAAATTGATAGGGAAGGGTGAGGGCTAGGGTCCTGACTGGTATTTCTTTAAGGTCGAGTGCATCTTGACCGTCCATTTTTATCTAACATCCAGGATGAGGTGGGCCTTTGATTTGGGCTATGGTGGGCCGAATTTGGTTAGGGTTTAGGTCTAATATACTGCATTAAGTTTTTTATTTTAACATTTAAGTATATTTTTTTTGAATGAACAGAATTTAGCATGACACACATGGTCTTTCAAATAGAAAAGTTATCAGCAACAAAGGTGTACAACTTATTGAGATCTACAACTTTTGTTTTGGTCATTTCCTCATCCGAGTTTGAATGAACTATTTAAAATTTAAATTTCAAAATACAAGGAATTCAAATAGATTTTTGGGTAATAAATGATTTCAAATGGAAAAAATGTCAACAACAAAGTTGTATATCGCATCGAGATCTACCACTTTTGTTTTGGTCATTTTTCTATGACTTTGTTTCGACAGTTCGAATATTGAATTTTAAAATATTAGAACTTTGAACAGAATTTTGGGTACTAAGTAATTTTGAATGAAAAAGTCATCAACAACAAAGTTGTAGAACTGATCAAGATCTACAACTTTTAATTTGTGAACAATGTTACTACCACTTTGTCAGATGAACCAATGACCAAAATAAAAGTTGTAGATCTTGATCAGTTCTACAACTTTTATTTTATGACTTTTTCAGCTGAAATCATTTACTACTTCAAAATGTTGTTTGAAATTACCATTTTTTGGAATTCAAATTTTGAATTCATAGAACAAAGTCACATGAAAAAATGGCAAAAATAATAGCTGTAAGAACACAAGAAATCGATAGAGCATGATTTTAGAAAATTTTAGGAAAAAAATCATCCAATTTGAAGTTAGTATGAGAAAAAAAGACTAGTTACAAGTTTTAGCTAGAGATTAAAAAGAAAAACTACGCTTGTTCATATGATTTGTGAGAACTTTGGTATACAAGAACTTCAAACAGAATTTTGGGAGAGTAAATGATTTCAAATGAAAAAGTTGTAAACAACAAAGTTGTAGAACTCATTGAGACCTACAATTTTGTTCTGGGTCATTTCTTGATTTGAATTCATTTGGGTAATTTTAAATTTGAGTTTCAAAATTTGATAAATTCGAATAGAATTTTGACATAGTAAAATGATTTCAAATAAAAAAGTGAGCAACAACAAAGTTGTACAACTCATCGAGATCTACAACTTTGGTCTTGGTCATTTCTTCATCCGAATTTGTTTGAACACTTTAAAGCTCTTCAATTTGAACTCGTAATGGATTTACAAATTAAAAAGAAAAAAGAAAGAAAACAGAAAAAAGATCTCTCAGCCCTACTCTTTCAGGCCCAGCCTGTGTCCCTCCACCTGCGCCCCCTCTTCCTTTTCAACTAGGCCGGAGCCCAGCTCCGAGCCCAACGTCGCCCGCGCTTTATCCCTCTCCCGCGTTGGACTGTCATATTTGAAAAAACATTCAGTGATGGTCTACTGCCGTCACATAAAAACTCTATATATCGTCATAAATTTGCTACCGTCAGCTGGCTACCAAGAATTACATTTTGTGATGATCTTTGGTACCTTTATGTGACAAAAGAAAAAAGAATCGTTATATATAGTTCTGACGGTCCTGATTTTATGACGCTACAGACCTTTGCATCATATTATGATATATTATATGACAATAATTTGTCCTGTCATGAGGATTATTGTCATAGAAGGAAGGTTTCCTTGTAGTGTCTGGTGACCTTCCAAAACAACACTAACGTGTACATCAATCTACGACTGTTTCTTGTTTGTGCATCGAGGATCAGTAATATTAGCTGTTGTTGCATCAAATTTTATGAAATCATAAATAGATAATTTGACTTTCATCTTTTGATATTATTAGTTTGTGGTAATTTTTTAATGGCATATGTTAAGTTCAAACCATAGTGCTTCTTATATCTCTTTGTTTATATTTCATTAACAAAACAAATTTTAGGTCCTAGATTACTTTCTTAATTGTTATAGTGTCATAAAGGGTTGTTTTAGTCTACAAATGGTACTCAAAATGTTGAATTTGCTATATCAAAAAACTATATGTATCTTAGTATGATTTTATAAAGATATAGTGCCTGAAATTAAATTATATGTATTTGATATTATGTAATGTTATTTTAGTCAAAATATCTAATGTACCTACTTACAAAATCTATTGTTATGGAGTATTAATATAATTTAGAATAAATTGTTAGTGCATTGGTATATTGTTTGTTAATGTTATAGTTTCTCAATGCTCAATGAATTTAAATAAATATTTTCCCGGTGTATGCAATCTTACTTAATCAGCACATAGAAATATGTTGCTTTGAATTTAATTGCGGTAGAAATGAGCAATTTAGAAACATACATATTATACTTTATGGTTATTTAATTATTTTTCATTATTTTGTATGCTAACATAGATTTTGTTGGATATTTTTGTTTTTTATAGTAATAGAGGTGGTAATTTAGATATACAAATTAAAATTTACTTTATATTATCTTTCGTATTGATAGATATGATTACTTTTAAAGTAATTTAGAAGTTACTTTGTATTATCTTAAATAATTGTAGATATGTGTAATTTGGATGCAAATTTAGTGAATTATTTTAAATTATCTTTCATACTGGTCGAACTGGGTAATTTAGATGTAAATTTAGGGATTATTTTGAACTGTCCTTATACTACAAGGGGTGAGTAATATAGATGCAAAATTAGAATGTTAATTTATATATTGTCATAATAGTAGAGATTGGTTATAAAACAAAATAGATCTGTCACTATTATGACGATAATGATTAAAATATTTTAAACTAAATGCTGGATTTTTTATTATTTCAAGAATTTTTAGATCATAACACGTTGCATGAGGATTAATGTAGTACTCCCTCTATCCATTAGAAGATACAACTATGAGATTTGTGGCAGTCAAACTAGCTTAACTTTGATTATGTTTATAGTGAATGTTATTAATATTTATGTCTCCAATTAGATTTACTATAAAAATATATTTTATAATTAATTTAATAATATTTATTTTGTATCATAAATGTTAGTACTTTTTATATAATTTTCATCAAGCTTCAAATCATTTAGCTCTTTAAAATGTGAGTACTGAATTAAGCGCTTTGTGAACATATACATATATTCATCATTAATCATAACTATATCAAGCAATAAACTAGAGCAAACTAGAAACATAATAAATAGCAATATAACATGAAAGTAGCACAAAATCATAAATAAAGAGATACAATGGCTAATACAAGTCTCCTGACAGCAAATCCGGAATCCTAAGCAGTAGCCCAAACTCTACTTGAACTTTGCTAGAAAGCCTATACTAAGAACTTGAAGAACTAGAGCTCTCTCTGTCACACTCCAAAATTTTCAATTTTGGATTGTGCATAGGAAACACTAAATAAAATAAATGTTTTAATATTTGGATAAAATTTCCCAAGTTTAGTTTATGATAGCATCTATTAGTTATAAAAAAATGAAAAAATGATAATCTTTAAAAATTTTTAAAACTGATTTGACGGGCTATTGTTTAATGTGATGTTTGCTTGTTAACTCTTGTGTGCTGAGAGCGAGCAAAGTCTTTAAAAATACGTTTAGTAGGTCGATCTTCCTTCTTCGGCACGTCTTTATCTTTTTCTGCAATCAATGTTCCTCGTTTCTCATCTAAAGTTCTCGTCGGAAGTTTCCTAAAATCTTTTCTTTACAATGCAAATTATTCCTTTCAGTTCCTCGTGTGTCAATCAATCTCAGCGAACTCTTCGAGAATTGTTCTGGCTTTTTTCTAGAGCTAGTTCACGCTTTTCTGTGATCGTTATCTAATTTTTAGATACTCCAAAATATCTTTTCATGTGTTCCAAATACTTTATCTGTGTTTCTCATGTTCCATAATGTCTCTGAGAATTTTCCCTGAATTTTTAGAGCTTTCAGAGTATTTTTCATGGCTTAAATAATAATTTTAGACTTTTCTGGAATTATTTTATCCATGAAATTAATTAATTCCGAAAATAAATAAATATCTCATTTTTCCCAACGCTTAAAGCTTATGTGCAATAATCATAAAGGCCTATGTATTTATTAACTAATGGGCCTTAATGTCTATTTAAGCCTATTAGTGGAGGTGGACGGTGCAATATCAATTAGTACCATATTGCTAGTTGATGTGAGGTGGAGAGTTTTTCTCCCTATAATTATGTACCTACCCCATGGGCAAAGCACACCAAAACTACGTAAGAGGAGCCCCTAGTTTGGAAAATCTCTCGTATAGTAAATTAGATATTTCTCCTCCTTCTTGTGTCGCCCCTAGGCCGAGCCCTTCAGATGGATAGAGGTAGAAGATGAAGTATTTATGGTTCTGCCACTGGTTCGTAATATCTTTGTCGCTTCTTCGTTTTAATTTCGTTTTGCTCCGTTTCAGTTGCGTTAGTTTCGTATAGTTGCGCTCTACGTAGTAGTGCTGACGTATATCGTGTCACCCAATTATGAATTTATTGATTTACGTGCAATATTTATTTAATGTATTTTTAATTAAAAGCAACCTAGTGTAGTAACTCGTTGTTGTGATTTTACGATCATGCCAACCGAAGCTACATGCTATCGGCGTAGACGTGTTACATGCTAGTCATATATAAATTAAATATTAATTTAATCGATATGCAATTAGTTCTATGATTAAAAATAATCTAGGTTTGTAAATCCGTTCTTGTTGCGATAGTTTCGTAGCGTCGCGCTCTATACAATAGCGATAATTTTTGTGATGTTACTCAAGTATGAATTTATCTATTTAAATGTAACTTGATTAATATTTATTTAACAGCTTTCTAACTAAAAGCAACATAGGGTTATAATTACGTTCTCGTTGCTTCGTGACTATGCTGTCGTAAGAGACGCATTAGCAACGTTGTTTACCATGTCACATTATGTGTTTACAAATTAAATTATGTTTATTTGATTAATGTTTATGTCATGCTCTTTTAAATTAGAGACGACTTAGGTTCATACATAGAACATTCTTAAATAAATGTTAACTTGATTAATATTAACTTAAATGTTTCTTAATCATAATTAGTTTAGTTAAACATGAAGCATGTAATTAATTTAATTAATATTTATCTACTGTCTTTTCAAATTAAAAGTAACTTTGGTTTATTATTTGTCTTTTATAAATAATCAAATGCTATCATGATTAATAAGAACTTAAGTGTTTCTTAAATAGAACTTGTTTAGTTTATGCGAGAAACACATAATGATTCGATTAGCTATTATCATCTTCTTTATGTTTTCTAATTTATAAATGTTTAAATGACTTAAACACTAAATAAATATTTATAAATAAAATATGAATAGATTAACTTCATCTTTTATAATTCAATGTAAATTGGTTAATTCAACTTAGGATAGTTCTCTAAAATGTCCATTACCTTGACATTAGTAGCAAGTGTTTATGCACATTTAAATTAACGTCAGCCCACAAATCACCTTGTCTATCTATTATTTAATTGATCAAAAGTTATGTTGATGTCATTCGTTGTCATTCATGACCATAAATCATATCATTTTAGAGCTGCTTAGGCTGCCTTTTTAGTCCGTACTTATATATCTCTGTCATTGCCTTCAACTTCCGTATTTTAATCGCTTTAGCCTTGTCTGAATTGACGTAGTCTACTATACATATTTCGACGACGTTTAACATGCTACATATGTTCTAAATTTTAATTTAAACATTAATTTTAACTAATTTCTATTTACACTGCTTATCAAATTAGAAACAATATAGGTTTATACTCCTATGTTTATATATAAACTTTAATATTATCTAAGTTCTATCACCTTAATTCATTAACTAAAATAAATCAAACGTATAGTTTGTCTTCTCTGATTTGTTGTAAACTCCTCGATAGTCGCGTATCCTTTTTTATGGTAGCTCCATTATCCATCGTTCTTGCGTTTTAGCGATCGTAGCAACGTACCGTATTGTTTAGTACGTTTCCTTTTAAAGTATCTCCTTTGTATGATGTTTATTCTTAGTTGTGTTTGTTGTCTGTTTGTTGTGTTTAGTTGCTGCGAGTAGAAGTGTGGTTCGGTAGCATAGAGGACCTAGAGCTAAGGACCGACAGTCGAAGTAGAAGTTGGAGACCAAAAGATAGCAGCTGAAGATTCTGAGCAATTTAACTCTGGAAAAAAGGCAAGTATAGCATGAGATTATCCTTGTTGTCCTATTCACTAAAATTACTATTCATATGCATGTGTCCTCCTTGACAACCGTAGCGATTATAACATAGCTATTGATTTCCTGTTCCTTTGTCACCTATGGGATGTGCATTTGGGTAGCTTGGCTAGTGCGAAAGTTATGAACAATGATCTTGTAATTTGACTAATGGATTATGCAACCAACCTTTTAAGATGACTTTCTTACTGTTAAAGGGTGCTAGAGCATTATGTTGTTTTTATATTGCTCTAGTTTCTCTCCATAAGGACTCATCTGTGAACGAACATCCGGGACTTACAGTACAGCTGTGAGGGCTATATGGCTCTAGCTCTAGTTGTTTGAAAGACCTTTTCTAGCTTGTTAGCGGTTACCTTAATTGGCGTAAGAATGACTTGACGATTTGGGTATAGGACAACTTCTAGTCCCATGTGTATAGCCGGGAAGGAATGTGCCATGTGAAAAGGGGTTCCTATATCTGCTTGCCGAGTGAATCTAATGGCCCTAACTTGTTAGACAAACTTTTGAATGACTTTATATGATTTTCGGTATTTTGGGACTAGCTACCCCATGTATTTGGAAATCATGACTCACAGTGAAAGTGTACACCTCTGTGCAGAGTTTAATAATCTAGTATACTAGCCATGCTCACGGATACGAGCGGCCTTGGACCTTCATGGAATAGATATACATTAATGGCTTTATGTTTTTGTTATTCGTTATTCATAATTACTTGATCATTGTTGATGGAGGGAATTGTGATAAACCTGTTGCTACTCTATCTATTAAAATGTATGATTCATAAAAGCTAACCGCAGTAAACCAGTGTCAGCCTTTTGAGCCTCATGAACCCCATGTTATATTTGTTGAGTTCGAGATGGACTCACTCTTTCTATTTTCACCACACTCCAGTGTGTAGTAAGGTGCTACTTAGAAGAAGGATAAAGGTGTAATGGAGTATCCAAAAGTCTATCTGAAGTGCTTGGCATATGGAGCCCCCAGTCAGCCGTCCCTAAGAGGAATGGAGCCTTAAATTTAGTCATCGTTCCGCGATACTCTGATGTAAGTGTTATTATAGCTATGCGTATGTTAAATATAATATAGTATGCATTCCGCTTTATATTAAAATTGTTTTGATGTTTCTATTCTGTTGTTGTATGTGTGGACTTCCTGGGCGCACATATAACGAGTGCTTGGTCTTCTTTGGAACCGGGCGAGACAGAGATTTGTAACGCCCCAAAGTCCAAACGGCTCAGATCCACTCTGCACGCTGAATGAACCACACCTACCACCATCCCACTTAAGGATGAAAATGGTCGGAAACGGTCGAAAACGGACTTACGAAATAGAAAACGAAAGCGGTTAGTTCGGTATATTTCTATATTTTAGCAATTAAAGAATACAAAAAATAATTGAAAATGGTTGTGAAACCAATTGAAACTGACGATTTTTTATGTTTAAAAACGGAACCATAATATAGAAAACGAAAGCGGTCGGTTTGGGACATTTCCGTTCTGTTTTCATCCTTAATCCCACTTATGCTTTTGTCCTCGCTTCACGTAAAAGGATTAACCCGGGGATGGTGAGATGGACTCTAGAAGCCTTATATGTTGGTCTATCTCACTCTAAACAACCAAGGTGGGACTAAACTCTCCATAATATCTCATAACATTCACATGGGCCACTATGGGCCAAATTCCAAATTGGGCCGGGTGTGACATACACCCCCCCTCAAAGAACCCGACGTCCTCGTTGGGCCCAACATACCCACAATCAGGCAAACAATAACCAGGAACGTTCCCTCTTAGCACACACGACCGTGCGCCCAGTGCCAGCACATGTGCCACGCCGTGCACTCCGCAGAGCCTACACGCGCAATGAACCCCATGTCCAGCCCCTGGCCCACACGCGCCCGTGGCCGCGAAGGTCGGCTCTGATACCATTTGTAACACCCTAGAGTCCAAACGGCTCAGATCCACTCTGCACGCTGAATGAACCACACCTACCACCATCCCACTTACGCTTTCGTCCTCGCTTCACGTAAAAGGATTAACCCGGGGATGGTGAGATGGACTCTAGAAGCCTTATATGTTGGTCTATCCCACTCTAAACAACCAAGGTGGGACTAAACTCTCCACAATATCTCATAACATTCACAAGGGCCACTATGGGCCAAATTCCAAATTGGGCCGGGTGTGACACACTCTCTCTCTTTAATCTCTGGAAACCCTAATTTTTGGTCTAATCTTGACTTATGGCAGATGTAGAGGTCTGCTCCAGGGGGCAGGGCCTGGTTATGTAGCCCTGAGGGTGAAACGTGAGCCCTTGGATCAAACCGACTTGAAGGATGGCGTAGATGCAATACTAGGAGGCGGTGGAAGAAGCTTCTGGAAGCTGACAGACATGGGCTACCATGGCAGACTAGGCGGCATGGAGGTGGGGCCGGCCGGCCCCACCTGGCAGCCTCTCGGGGTCCTCCATGGTCTGGTGTCTTCTGGTGTCCTTTGGAACCTTGTGGAGTAGTTTTCATCGTGGTTAAGTTTCGTTCTTTTTGACGTTTTAATCCTCCTTGCCAGTTTTCTGGAATAACCCTGCTAAAAATATAGATTCACCAAAACTCGTGGAAATTATCAGTTTAAACTCCTAAGTTTCTATTGGTGATCCATTTCAAGCATTTCTTCAAGTTAAATTGACGGTTTGTGACGAACGATAACTACCGTCAACAAGATCCCCCAAGCTAAACCTTTGCTAGTCCCTGAGCAAAGCTAATCTTAATGATGATCAAGAGTTGCTACGATGTTTTCACTCCTCAAGAGTACACATGCATTCAACAAGGAATTCTCTCTTGGATTGAAATTCACCAATCTGACTTCAAACTTACTCTTGTTACCTTCAACCATGGGGCTTTTAAGCTTTTACTTGGATCATGAGTAGTTGAAAGATAGAACGATCAAGTCAAGCACCATGTCTCAAGCTCTTTGTTCAACTATAGTTCTAGAGTTTTTATAAGTTTTTAAAATAAAACTCAGAGATTCATTGTATGACACTCTCAAGTCTCTCATATATATGATATTTGTGGATCCTCACCAAGGCAATGAATGATGTTATACCTTCTTCCTGCACTAAGGCTTATGTGGAGCTCATGGGAATTGATAAGTGTATGAAAGAGCATACTTGCAATACATATATTGTAAAGTCAAACCTCAGATCCAAAGAGAATATATTGTAAAGTCAAACCTCAGTCATACAATCAAATCAAGATGTACATGTGTGTGAAGTGATGAAAATATATGGTGACTATCCTAATTCTACTTTGCTTCTTAAAAGCATATCTCTCATTTAAAACTTGAAAACATTTGCAAGAAAACATGGGCTATCTTATTCATTTTTTCTTTTTCTTCTTCTTTCTTTTTTTAGGCGGGCATTGAAGTACCCATTTTTTATTCTCTTTCTTTTTCATGAATAACTTTTGCATAGCCCATGCCTCTTTTCTGCATAGTAAATATTTGAGAGATAGCACAAAAACTTGGAGTATTTATTCGTTGGTAACCTATATGGAATATTTTTGGTGTTTTCTCCCTGTGTAGGAGTAAAACATTTTTGAGTGGATCTAAATGGAAGGCATGTTTTTGCGCCTACTCCCAATGTAAGAGTAGTGCATATGTGGATGGTGTGTACGTGATCTTGATTTTAGGAGTATGACAAACCTCTCTAAGGCATCAACAAAGCTTGACCAAACTCAATGCAAAGCAAGTAGCATATAAGCGGAAGTTTTCTCCTAGCCTAGATAAACATGTAAGGCTCTGGTGCGAATTCAAGCTTTGTCATACAGAATCTCATCATGTGAATTTTCAAGTTTTTTGAAAGAAATCTCCAGAATTCAAGTATCACTTAGAACAAGATAAATAGTGTGGCAGAACCTCCTAATTACTATGGCCCACCTGTACTTGTTATTGTCTTAAAGACTTCTAACCACTATACAAGTGTACCACAGATCTTAAGAAGTCTGTCGGGTGTCCTCGGGAAACCCGAATCATCCACAATCTTCCGAGCAGGATCACATTACAGAGGCATCACAGTATTACAACAGTTTATATAATAAATTACATCAGAGTACAAAAGCGGAAGTCTTACATAACATAAGTTTACAAACTTGATGTTCCAAACTTACAAAACTTAAGTTTAGTGTTACAACCATAGTAGTGGAGTAGCATTATTAACATTATTACAACACCAAAACGCGATGCTCTGCCCAAGAGCCAAACATCTCTACTCGTCGTCGCTCGCCACAAAGACAGTCATGCAACAGGGTCCAAAACACACCTGCTCATGAGACGCACCTGCAACAGGGGTTTAACAAACCCTGAGTACGAAAATACTCAACAAGACTTAACCGACAAAACCAGCAGAACGATTCAGGAATGCAGGCTCAGGGGAATCAAGGTGAGGTTCCAGCAGGAAGTCAAGTTCTTTTGCATAAAAGCTACTAATGGTGAATCCTTAAGATCATGATTTTATTTCAATATTATTTATTGACAGAATGTAAGTGATTCTAATCTAGATCATATGACTCATTCCATATCTTTCTGATTCTTCGACCAAAGTTCCATTTCTTAACTACGATGTTGAACAGAGAATCGAGTCTCCTTAACCGAGGAGCAGCGATGATTCGAATCGATTAAACCCAGCTGGGGATTCCTAATCACACGACATATGTAGGACTCTAACCGACATATATCAACCTTCACTCGGATCCTCCAAAATATGACCGGGTCCAGCGCCACCCGAGAGTATAGTACACCTCCAATCCAGCCCTTGGCTATGAGGGTACACACTACTCTCGCCATCTCTCCACTCCTAGTGCGCGGTTGGCCGTTCACATGTTGGCGTTACCGAGGTCTTAGGCTTACCGGAGCATGTGATCAGTTACAAAGTCTCGACGCACACAATTCAAACAATGGTACGGTCCTTAACTGACTCAGTCGGAGACACTACAGGGGGACTCCTTTCCCGATGCAAGTCCACCGACCGGTCCCAAATTATCAGCATTAATATTCATCAAGTGGTTGTCCAACAACCCTTCAAACTTTGTTTAAAAGTTTTAAAGTTTTCTCATTAAGCAATGCTAAGCATACTAAGCATTTTTAAATAAAAACAGTAACAAGGATGGTATTGGAAGATCAAGGATGATAATGCAGTAATTAGGTTATCACTCAACTCCTAGCACTTAATGCAATAGAGCTGTAATATAAGTGAAGTAAAACTTTTCAAATTGCAAGGGAAGGTTAGATGTAACCGGGGCTTGCCTTGGTCGACGGGAAACTCAGGCTCGGGTTCAGTACCGCAGATGTCAAACCGTACTTCCACGGACGTCTGTTCTTCTGCGGGGACGGGTTCGGCTTCGGTACCCTCCTCTTTTACGGGAACTATACGTAACGATAATGCATGCTTTAGGATGATGAGATAATAAACATGATGCTCGATGGATGCTTAACAGAGTTAACAACTTGAGTACAACTTTCCTTCACGGTACAGTTGAACAACAAAAGCTTCTAACCTAACCCTAATCTAGGGTCCGATTACGCTAATCAACTTATTAAGGGATTTCGTTAAACACATGAAATAACAGTAATCAAGAATTAACAACATGATTAGGAAAGCTTAAGCAACCAATTAAGAATGCTAAAGGTCATCAAGGGTTAATGACCTAAAGTCAACACTCAATCATAAAGTCAAACAACACTAATCATTATGCCCTAATTACCTAATTAATTAATTAATTAACAAAGCATAATTTAAGAATAAAAATTAACTTAATCTAATTAAGCTAAAATTTTTAATTTAAGAAGCTTATATCATATTTAGATGATAAAACAATTTTCATGACTTTTGGATAATTAAATAAGCCTAGAAAAAAAATTAATTAAGGACCACTTAAGAATTAAATGGACTAATTAATTAACCTATAAAAAGTAATAGAAATTGATATTTATTATATTTCTTAAATAGTACACAGTGTATAAAGGTTACTCAAAATTTTTCATAAATTTTGGAATTATAAACAATTTATAACAAAATAAACAAAACTGAAAATCATTTTACGTTTTTGAAAAAGGAAAAACAAAAATTTCCATCGCGGGTTGCTTCCTCTCCTCCTCTCTCTCTCGGCCCGGCTTGCTTCTCACGCGCGCGGCCCGTCAGCGTGGCCCTTGTTTCCCCCGCGCGCTCGCCTGCTCAGCCCTGCCTCACGGCCCATCAGCGCGGCCCGCCCGCGCACGCGCTCCCGCGCTTTCCCTCTCGCTGACGCGCTGGCCCCGCCTGTCATCCCCGACCTCCCGCTCTCCCTTCCCGCCGCTGCGGCACGGTGGCCGGCCGGCGACCGCGACCTCGGCGCCCTACTCCTTCTCCACTAACACGACCTACACCATCCTACGGACTCCCTCCACCACTCAACTGCCCAGCACAAGCACCGGCGACCCTCGGGAGACACTCGGGAGACACTCGGGAGTGGCCGGTCCACGGCGAGGTGACCGCGGCGGTGCTCTGCTCGGCAGTGAGGAAGACAGCGGCGGTGCGGGCACTCTAGGCGGTAGCAGTGGGCGCGAGTGAGCGGAAAGGTGCGCTGGAGCAAGGCGGTTGCCGCGGAGTAGCTGGCGTGACCAGAGGGGACTCGACGAGGGCTACGGCGAGCGGCGGAGCAATGGTGGCGGCGGAAACCGAGGAAGAGGAAAACTCGACCACGACGGTGCTCGGTATTTATAAGGTGATGAAAACGATCTCCAGGCGACGTGTGGCTAGTCAAGAAGGCGCTGAAGCAAGAGCTGGCGGCCAAAAATGTGCCTGGAAGGCGTTTGAAGCTCACCGGCATCGTCGGGAGGTGGCGTGCGGTGGTTGGCGAGAATTTCAAACAATTTACAGAATTGCCACTGGAGGAAAATTTCAAATTACTATCAAATCTTCAATAGAAGTTGAAAATCTGTAAATACAAAAGTTGTTCCATTTTGAAAGATCTACAACTTTCTTAATATGAACATTTTCCAATTTGGCTTAGTTTTTGAAATTTGAATTTGAATTCAAAAAGGGACATTTTCTGGAATTCTGAAAAACCAAAATTACTTTGAATTTTGTATTGAAACTTCAAAAACTCAAAATACCAAAGTTGTACATCTAGGGCAGACCTACAACTTTGCTATTCAAAATATTTTCAAACTATGCCTCTATTTTGAAATTAGATAGGGAAAATGAAAAGGGGACAATTTTGAGATTTGAATCTTTTCAAAATTACTTCAAGTTTTACACTGAAACTTGGAAAACTCAAAACATCAAACTTGTAGCCCTTGAAAAGATCTACAAACTTGATTTTACACTTTTTCCCAAATTTTGCTTAGATTTTGATCTATACCAAAAGGGGTAAAACTAGGGTTTTGCTTTTCAGGGTTTTCGGAAAGGTTTTGAATTGAAACTTGATTTTTTTCTTAATTTGGGGTTACTTAGGGATCACACCTTCACCCTAGGGCATCATTGAGTCAAGCCTCACATGGTTGACCAAATGGCTCCCCAGGGTGACCAGTTTGACTTAAGAAATTCTTTTAATAATTCCTCAAATTTGAATTCGAATTCGAATCGGAAAACTTGTAACAAGCTTTGGATTCCAAACCCTAACTCAAACTTGAAGCTTTATTTTATAAGTTGGACTTGAGCTTATACCCTACACTTGGCACTAGTGTATAACACCGTCATACACCTCAAATTACGCAGGGCATAAACTAAGTATTTGCGGTGATAGTCAAAATTAGGGTTTTCGGATTTCGAACCACACAACGAGAAACACATCCAACCTAAGAATTCAAACTCATTTTAGTTGATGCATAACTTTGTTAACCTAATCATGGATGATTTGCAGTGCAAATGATGACATGGTAGGTTTTTAGTTACTATAACACCAGGGGTGTTACAGCCCTTCCCCCTTAAAGAATTCTCGTCCCGAGATTTAAAGTCTTGGGTTAGGTAATGGAAAAGGAAACGTGTCATACAAACACGTTCAAGACTTGTTCATAAAACAGGTAGGTATTTTACATTACAAAGTTTAAAAAGAACGAGTTACAATCTAGAGAGGAAATTGTAACTTAGATAGAAGCAAAGAAGTCGGGAAAGTTCTCCACCAAATAGTCTTCAGATTCCCAGGTTGCTTCTTCTTCCGAATGTTGATTCCATTGAATCTTATACCACTTGATTGTTCTACTCCGTGTAACATGATCTTTCTGATCCAAAACTCTGACATGATGCTCTGAATATGTTAGATCTGGCTCAAGCTCGACCCCCACGAAATCAATCACTTGGTCAGGTACTTGTAGACACTTCTTTAGTTGTGACACATGGAACACATTGTGCACTGCGGAGAGTTGTTTAGGTAACCTTAAATGGTAAGCCACTTTACCAAATCGTTCCAAAATTTGAAACGGTCCAATATATCTGGGTGCCAATTTGCCTTTAACCCCAAATCGGTTAACTCCTTTCATGGGTGATACCTTCAAGTATACATAATCTCCTTTGTCAAACACCAGTGCTTGTCGTCTCTTATCTGCATAACTCTTTTGACGAGACTGTGCTATCTTTATATTATTTTGTATGCGTCTGACTTTCTCTTCAGTTTCTTTTACTAAATCAACCCCGAAAAAACCATCTCTCTCCTGATTCTGACCAATTCAGTGGAGTTCTGCATCGGCGTCCATACAGTGCTTCAAACGGTGCCATTTTGATACTTTCTTGATAACTGTTATTGTAAGAGAATTCTACTAAAGGTAAACAGTCATCCCAAGAATCCGAGTAATTGAGCACACAAGACCTCAACATATCTTCTAGAATCTGATTGACTCTTTCAGTCTGACCATCTGTTTGAGGATGATAAGCGGTACTATGCAGAAGTTTAGTACCCAGTGACTCATGTAAGTGCCTCCAGAAATTGCTAACAAATTATGTACCTCTATCAGATACAATTGTCTTGGGTATCCCATGCAGACTGACAATTCTTTCAAAATATATCTTAGCATATCGGATAGTTGGATATATAGTTTGAACTGGAATGAAATGTGCAGACTTAGTGAGGCGGTCCACAATAACCCATATAGAATCAAACCCTTTTGCAGTTTTGGGCAAACCCACAATGAAATCCATATTGATATCTTCCCATTTCTAGGCTAGAATGGGTAACGGCTGCAATGCTCCGGCTGACTTCAGATGTACAGCTTTCACTCTCTGACAGGTGTCACACCTGGCTATGTATCTGGCAATCTCAATCTTCATCTTGGTCCACCAAAATCTTTGTTTCAGATCATGATACATCTTATTACTTCCAGGATGGATAGAGAATTTGGTCAAATGTGCTTCATCCAGAATCAACTGACGTAACTCCGGAACCTTAGGTACAACCAAACGATCTTTGAACCAGAGGACTCTGCTTCATCAATTCTAAAACATAAACCTTTTCCCTTTCTGACTTTTTCCTTTATGTGGACTATACCCTTATTTTCCTTCTGAGCAGAAATAATCTTATCTCTTATAGTTGTTTCCACTGTGATGTTGGCAACACTACCATGCTTAACTATTTCAATACCCAACTTTTCTATCTCATGGCACAAAGATAGATCCAACGGTTTCACTGTCAAACAGTTGCAATGAGTCTTTCGACTGAGGGCATCTGCAACCACATTTGCCTTACCCGGATGATAATGTACTTCTAAGTCATAATCCTTTATCAATTCTAACCATCTTCGTTGGCGCATATTCAAATCAGACTGAGTGAAAATGTATTTCAAACTCTTGTGATCTGTATAGATGTGACATAGATTACCCAACAAATAATGCCGCCATATCTTCAAGGCATGAACAACAGCCGCTAACTCTAAATCATTGGTTGGATAGTGCTCTTCATGTTGTTTGAGTTGGCGAGAAGCATAAGCAATCACTCGACCTTCCTGCATTAACACACATCCAATACCAGTACCACAAGCATCACAGTAGACGTCAAACGACTTTCCAATATTTGGTTGAGCTAACACTGGAGCAGTGGTTAACAACCTTTTCAAAGTCTGGAAAGCCTTCTCACATTCTGATGACCAAACAAATTTAACCTGAACCTTCAACAACTCAGTGATAGGTTTTGATATCTTCGAGAAATCAGGAATGAATCGATGGTAATAACCCGCCATTCCTAGGAAACTGCAAACCTGATGAACAGTACTTGGGGGCTTCCAGTCTAATATATCCCTTACTTTGCCAGGGTCAACAGCAACACCTTCTGCCGACAAAACATGTCCAAGAAATGGCACCTTATTAAGCCAAAACTCACATTTGCTGAACTTAGCACACAACTGATGTTCCCTCAAGCGACTGAGAACGATGTGTAAATGTTCCGCATGTTCTTTCTTGTTTTTGGAGTAAACCAAAATATCATCAATGAAGACAACGACAAACTTGTCAAGCTCGGGCATGAAAACCGAATTCATGAGATACATGAAATGAGCGGGTGCATTGGTAAGACCAAAGGACATGACTAGATATTCATAAAGACCATATCTAGTAGTGAAAGTAGTCTTTGGAATGTCCTCAGGGCGAATTTTTATTTGGTGGTAGCCAGATCGGAGATCGATCTTAGAAAATACTTTGGCTCCAGCAAGTTGATCAAAGAGTAGATCAATACGAGGAAGGGGATACTTATTCTTGATAGTCACTTCATTCAACGGGCGATAATCAACACACAACCTCAAGGTTTTGTCCTTCTTTTCACAAATATGGCTGGACATCCCCATGGTGAAGAACTGGGTTGAATAAAACCTTTATCTCGCAACTCTTGTAACTGTATCTTGAGCTCTGCTAATTCTTTCGGTGGCATTCTGTATGCTCTTCTAGATATTGGGGCAGTGCCAGGTTTCAACTCAATTACAAATTCCACATCTCTGTCAGGAGGTAATCCAGGTAGATCATCTGGGAAAACATCCGGGAACTCGCAAACTACAGGTATATCCCAGATTTCTTTCACAGAAGTTGCACAAACTCTTTCGACTGCTCTTTTCGGTGTTTGAAGTTGGATAAGAAGTTGAGAACTACTATCAGGTAAGTTCAGTCTTATTGTTCTATTCAGAGTATCTATTATAGCTCCGCGCTGATACATCCAGTTCATACCTAGGATCACATCTATATCCTGATCCTTCAAAATTATCATGGACGTGGGAAAAGTATGCCCACCCAATTCTATAGGTACCTGATGTACCATTTCTTTAGTACACAAACGACCCCCGGGCAACTGTATAAAGAAGTTCTCTTTCGTTTCCCCAATTAGAATTGCATGTTTCATAACAAATGTACGATTGATGAATGTATGTGATGCGCCTGAATCAAAAAGCATAACTGTAGGGTGATTTGCGACAGGAAACATACCCATCATGACGGGCTCTCCTTCAGGTATTGCCCTGGCCTGTGTGTAAAAGACTCGTCCAGTTTTCTTCTCGGCCTTGCCCTTCTGAGCATTCTGGTTATTGCCCCTCTGCTGATTCTGGTTCTGTTGTTGGGGCACAACAACTTTCTGATAATTCTGATTATACTGCCTCGGGTATGGACACTCCCTCGAGAAATGCCCCGTCTTTCCGCAATTATAATAGGGATAATTATTGATATTGTTGCCCTGCTGAAGTGGGGGACGAATGCCAGGAGCATTCGGCTGACGTGGATAGGATAAAGCTGCAACAGGACAGACAAATGCCTGTTGTCGGGCTTGGAATTGTGGTGGACGAAAAGGAGGACGGAAATGATTTTGAGGATGGTATACTATCTTCTGGCACTTTTGATTGCCACCAGATGGTCCATACGACACCTTCTTCTTAGCCTCTTTATGCTTCCGGTATTCTTCTTCTGACGAAAGAGCAATATCAACGGCCTCATGATAAGTCACATTGAGGCAACCAGTCATCATAGTACGAATCTTCGAGTTCAGACCCCTCATAAAACAAGCTTGCTTCTTGCGATCAGAGTTGATTTGGTCAGCAGCATACTGTGATAGATGATTGAACCTGCCCACATATTGCATTACTGTCTGGTCTCCCTGCTTCAGTGCAAGAAATTCTTCCAACTTTCTGATCATAATTCCTTCTGGAATAAAGTGAGCTCGGAAAGCTGCACGGAATTCCGCCTAGGTCACCCGGTGACCAGCTGGCTGTGCAGCAAGGTGATTTCCGCACCATGCTCCGGCAGCACCCCGAAGCTGTTGGGCTGCAAACACCGGCTTCTGGTAGTCACTACACTCTATGAGTTCAAACTTTTGCTCCATAGTGCGGAGCCAGTCGTCTGCTTCTAACGGTTCATCAGCTCTGGTAAACACTGGGGGCCGGGTATCAGTGAAATCCACATAAGTGGTCTCATTCTTGTGGTTATTCCGACCCCGATTGCCGGGTGGTGCATTGTGATTATTCTGAACCACTTCCCTTAGTAACCTAGCATTTTCTGCGGTAGCATTCACAAGGGCGAACATAGCCTCTGCCATATTTAGTGGAACGGGTGGTGGATTAGGGACACCATTCCCACCCTGTGCAGTTCCCGTACCATCATCATTATGAGCCATCTGTTGATAACAAACCAAACTTTATTCACAAACTTTTATTGAACTTTTACAAAACGCTTACAAACACACCACGCAGATGCATTTATTTATTATACAAGTCCGCACACATGCCGGACTTTCCGGTTAACTAAGGCTGACAACAAACATAAACTTCTAGCTACACACTGCACTTGACCAACTCAATTCTCACGGTCAGTGTCCATTCCTGAAACGTGACCTCCTTCATCGTCACTCTCGTCCACAGGCTCCATCTCCTCCGGATCTTCTTCTTCCTCTGACTCCTCTGCAGATTCCCCACCATCAGCGAGGATAACACCAGGGTCTAGCTCAGCTGCACCAGGTGGAGGATGCAGTTGATAGAACAACTGATGTACTTCCTCGTGGAGAACCTGATTATCTCCCTCCAGATCGTTAACATAGAACTGTAACTCCTCAGCACGTTCCCTGGCAACATCCTCTCGGTGCCATGCCTCATTCCTTTCCGTCACTAAGCGACCCATCATCCGCTCACAGCTCAGATGAGCCCCAGTGAGCCTTCGTAGCTGATTCTGTAACTCCCCGACCTGGATAGCGTCCGTAGCTCTATCACGTGTAGCCTGGGCTAACTCAGCGGAAAGCCTCTCTATCTCTGTCTGAGGGACAGTCTTGCTGCCGCTAGCACTTTCGTCCCTGGGAGCAAACTGGCGACGAGGAACTCCCTTTGGTCCGGTGGACTTACGGGGCGTCAACTTAGTACGGGCCATCCTGTAGCGGGAAAAGGTAGAATTTGGTAAGGATAGCTAGGGAGGATCTGAAGGTTAGCATGAATAGGATTGATACTACTTAACCCAAACCTCAGTAACGGGGAAGGTAAATTAACAGATTCATTAAGCATGATGCATGATTTAACATACGAACGATCATTAAAGATTTTTGAATTAAATGCACAAGGGTAACAGAACATAAACTTTATTTATAGGGCACTTTTAATATGCTATTCCACCAAAAGCTTTTAAACATGACTAAAGATCTACCAGAGGAATAGAGATAGGTAATAAGCAATTTGGACCAAAATAGTCAGTTACATTTATTTGACCCAAATGTTTTGAAGTTTTTGAAATGTAATACTACAATAGCTCTGTCCATGATCGCTCTGATACCAGCTGTGGCAGAACCTCCTAATTACTATGGCCCACCTGTACTTGTTATTGTCTTAAAGACTTCTAACCACTATACAAGTGTACCACAGATCTTAAGAAGTCTGTCGGGTGTCCTCGGGAAACCCGAATCATCCACAATCTTCCGAGCAGGATCACATTACAGAGGCATCACAGTATTACAACAGTTTATATAATAAATTACATCAGAGTACAAAAGCGGAAGTCTTACATAACATAAGTTTACAAACTTGATGTTCCAAACTTACAAAACTTAAGTTTAGTGTTACAACCATAGTAGTGGAGTAGCATTATTAACATTATTACAACACCAAAACGCGATGCTCTGCCCAAGAGCCAAACATCTCTACTCGTCGTCGCTCGCCACAAAGACAGTCATGCAACAGGGTCCAAAACACACCTGCTCATGAGACGCACCTGCAACAGGGGTTTAACAAACCCTGAGTACGAAAATACTCAACAAGACTTAACCGACAAAACCAGCAGAACGATTCAGGAATGCAGGCTCAGGGGAATCAAGGTAAGGTTCTAGCAGGAAGTCAAGTTCTTTTGCATAAAAGCTACTAATGGTGAATCCTTAAGATCACGATTTTATTTCAATATTATTTATTGACAGAATGTAAGTGATTCTAATCTAGATCATATGACTCATTCCATATCTTTCTGATTCTTTGACCAAAGTTTCATTTCTTAACTACGATGTTGAACAGAGAATCGAGTCTCCTTAACCGAGGAGCAGCGACGATTCGAATCGATTAAACCCAGCTGGGGATTCCTAATCACACGACATATGTAGGACTCTAACCGACATATATCAACCTTCACTCGGATCCTCCAAAATATGACCGGGTCCAGCGCCACCCGAGAGTATAGTACACCTCCAATCCAGCCCTTGGCTATGAGGGTACACACTACTCTCGCCATCTCTCCACTCCTAGTGCGCGGTTGGCCGTTCACATGTTGGCGTTACCGAGGTCTTAGGCTTACCGGAGCATGTGATCAGTTACAAAGTCTCGACGCACACAATTCAAACAACGGTACGGTCCTTAACTGACTCAGTCGGAGACACTACAGGGGGACTCCTTTCCCGATGCAAGTCCACCGACCGGTCCCAAATTATCAGCATTAATATTCATCAAGTGGTTGTCCAACAACCCTTCAAACTTTGTTTAAAAGTTTTAAAGTTTTCTCATTAAGCAATGCTAAGCATACTAAGCATTTTGAAATAAAAACAGTAACAAGGATGGTATTGGAAGATCAAGGATGATAATGCAGTAATTAGGTTATCACTCAACTCCTAGCACTTAATGCAATAGAGCTGTAATATAAGTGAAGTAAAACTTTTCAAATTGCAAGGGAAGGTTAGATGTAACCGGGGCTTGCCTTGGTCGATGGGAAACTCAGGCTCGGGTTCAGTACCGCAGATGTCAAACCCTACTTCCACGGACGTCTGTTCTTCTGCGGGGACGGGTTCGGCTTTGGTACCCTCCTCTTTTACGGGAACTATACGTAACGATAATGCATGCTTTAGGATGATGAGATAATAAACATGATGCTCGATGGATGCTTAACAGAGTTAACAACTTGAGTACAACTTCCCTTCACGGTACAGTTGAACAACAAAAGCTTCTAACCTAACCCTAATCTAGGGTCCGATTACGCTAATCAACTTATTAAGGGATTTCGTTAAACACATGAAATAACAGTAATCAAGAATTAACAACATGATTAGGAAAGCTTAAGCAACCAATTAAGAATGCTAAAGGTCATCAAGGGTTAATGACCTAAAGTCAACACTCAATCATAAAGTCAAACAACACTAATCATTATGCCCTAATTACCTAATTAATTAATTAATTAACAAAGCATAATTTAAGAATAAAAATTAACTTAATCTAATTAAGCTAAAATTTTTAATTTAAGAAGCTTATATCATATTTAGATGATAAAACAATTTTCATGATTTTTGGATAATTAAATAAGCCTAGAAAAAAAATTAATTAAGGACCACTTAAGAATTAAATGGACTAATTAATTAACCTATAAAAAGTAATAGAAATTGATATTTATTATTTTTCTTAAATAGTACACAGTGTATAAAGGTTACTCAAAATTTTTCATAAATTTTGGAATTATAAACAATTTATAACAAAATAAACAAAACTGAAAATCATTTTACGTTTTTGAAAAAGGAAAAACAAAAATTTCCATCGCGGGCTGCTTCCTCTCCTCCTCTCTCTCTCGGCCCGGCTTGCTTCTCACGCGCGCGGCCCGTCAGCGCGGCCCTTGTTTCCCCCACGCGCTCGCCTGCTCGGCCCTGCCTCACGGCCCGTCAGCGCGGCCCGCCCGCGCACGCGCTCCCGCGCTCTCCCTCTCGCTGACACGCTGGCCCCGCCTGTCATCCCCGACCTCCCGCTCTCCCTTCCCGCCGCTGCGGCACGGTGGCCGGTCGGCAACCGCGACCTCGGCGCCCTACTCCTTCTCCACTAACACGACCTACACCATCCTACGGACTCCCTCCACCACTCAACTACCCAGCACAAGCGCCGGCGACCCCTTACCGACGGCTATGGCGGACCACCGCCACGGTAAGCCGCGAAAACGCGTCACCGGCGAGGTAACGTCTAAACTGAGGCGTGAAAAACGACGAGGGGCTCACAGCGATCCTTTAGGTGATCTTGGCGAAGACGGAGATGCTTGGGAGTGGCCGGTCCACGGCGAGGTGACCGCGGCGGTGCTCTGCTCGGCAGCGAGGAAGACAGCGGCGGTGCGGGCACTCCAAGCGGTAGCAGTGGGCGCGAGTGAGCGGAAAGGTGCGCTGGAGCAAGGCGGTTGCAGCAGAGTAGCTAGCGCGACCAGAGGGGACTCGATGAGGGCTACGGCGAGCGGCGGAGCAATGGTGGCGGCGGAAACCGAGGAAGAGGAAAACTCGACCACGACGGTGCTCGGTATTTATAAGGTGATGAAAACGATCTCCAGGCGACGTGTGGCTAGTCAAGAAGGCGCTGAAGCAAGAGCTGGCGGTCGAAAACACGCCTGGAAGGCGTTCGAAGCTCGCCGGCGTCGTCGGGAGGTGGCGTGCGGTGGTTGGCGAGAATTTCAAACAATTTATAGAATTGCCACTGGAGGAAAATTTCAAATTACTATCAAATCTTCAATAGAAGTTGAAAATCTATAAATACAAAAGTTGTTCCATTTTCAAAGATCTACAACTTTCTTGATATGAACATTTTCCAATTCGGCTTAGTTTTTGAAATTTGAATTTGAATTCAAAAAGGGACATTTTCTGGAATTCTGAAAAACCAAAATTACTTTGAATTTTGTATTGAAACTTCAAAAACCCAAAATACTAAAGTTGTACATCTAGGGCAGACCTACAACTTTGCTATTCAAAATATTTTCAAACTATGCCTCCATTTTGAAATTAGATAGGGAAAATGAAAAGGGGACAATTTTGAGATTTGAATCTTTTCAAAATTACTTCAAGTTTTACACTAAAACTTGGAAAACTCAAAACATCAAACTTGTAGCCCTTGAAAAGATCTACAAACTTGATTTTACACTTTTTCCCAAATTTTGCTTAGATTTTGATCTATACCAAAAGGGGTAAAACTAGGGTTTTGCTTTTCAGGGTTTTCGGAAAGGTTTTGAATTGAAACTTGATTTTTTTCTTAATTTGGGGTTACTTAGGGATCACACCCTCACCCTAGGGCATCATTGAGTCAAGCCTCACATGGTTGACCAAATGGCTCCCCAGGTTGACGAGTTTGACTTAAGAAATTCTTTTAATAATTCCTCAAATTTGAATTCGAATTCGAATCGGAAAACTTGTAACAAGCTTTAGATTCCAAACCCTAACTCAAACTTGAAGCTTTATTTTATAAGTTGGACTTGAGCTTATACCCTACACTTGGCACTAGTGTATAACACCGTCATACACCTCAAATTACGCAGGGCATAAACTAAGTATTTGCGGTGATAGTCGAAATTAGGGTTTTCGGATTTCGAACCACACAACGAGAAACACATCCAACCTAAGAATTCAAACTCATTTTAGTTGATGCATAACTTTATTAACCTAATCATGGATGATTTGCAGTGCAAATGATGACATGGCAGGTTTTTAGTTACTATAACACCAGGGGTGTTACAAAATAGCAGCTCAGACCATCTCATATCATATCCGTCAATCACCTAGACTTAGATCAAGCATATGCTACCCACGAGTTTCAAGTTCAGAACAAATTCTCATGTCAAATTAGTTTTATCCAAAACTCTGGAGAACTCAAAGCTGAATACTAGGTACTAGAAAAGAATTATAACAGAGCAACTATTCATCATTTCCATCATGAGAGATTATCTTCGAGTTTTATTTATTTATTTATTCTACTCTTAAAAACAAGATGATAAACTAAAACACACCTTAAGCAAACTTAAACAAACTATATACACACACTCTCTTTTTGGGGGTTTTAGCTAGACATACTAGAAACTCAAACAAAAGTAGAAGATAGTAGCAAATTTTTGTTTTGTTTTCTAAGTTATGCATTTTTTAAATAACTAGACAGGAAACAAATAGAAAATAAAATACTAGGAAGAAAAGCTTACCTCAGGTACAGGGGGTCCTCTCCCAAGCTAGGTGCTGAAGTGGTACTCACTAAGGCGGTGTTGGGCCAATGTTGAGGCCACCGAACAACCAATCCCAATTGTTCTGTTCTTTCTGCTGGTGCTGTCGAATGTCGACGAGGGTCTGCGTCGTGTGCTCCTGCTATTGGGCATGTTGATGGAGAGTGTTGTGGATTTCTTGCTGGCCCTCTTCAATTGTGGTGAGCCTGGTGTTGAACCGAGCGAGGTCCACCAGTGGCTCCTGGTCTATGGGAGGTGACTGATGAGGCTGATGGTCCACGTATGGACCATGATAGCCCTCCGCATGCTGGCCATAGCCCATGTGTCAGGCATGGAAACCAGGTGTGTGGTCATGGAAACCCCGTGTAGAGAAGGACATGCATCCTCCTTGGATGTCCTACTGTTGGTAGTGGTCAAAATTCCCATGCTCCCACCGTGCGTTGGATCCTTGCTACCATGATGCCTCTGAGTGATGGGAAGAGGGTCGCTCCCAGCCATCATGCCCTGGGTGATATACCCAGAACGGTCCTACTTGATCGAATCTGGCGTAGCTAGTGAAGGCCGGACCTGCTGGAGCGGTATCCTCACCACGATACCTTGGGTTCCGGTTGCGTGTGAATCTGGCAGAGGCACTCCTGCGTGGTTCTGCTCCCTTTTTCTGCAAATCAAAAACAAAAGACTCCACCACATATAGACCGATATTTCAGTTTGGCATTTCAAATTCATTCGTGTAGTCTTTATACATCATCATAGTTTTGCCATTTTTACCCCTTTTAAGCATGTGAGCCTTGTTAAAATATACATAATCAATAATCCAACGAGGGGTCGTAATATAAGTGACAGTGGCATTAGCTAGCAGACCCAAATTTCTAGCCAAACGGGTTACCCTTGAAGTGCACCAAACATCCCCCTTAAGTCCAGGAATTGATAACCAATAATGCATCATTAACTTGACAGGAGAAACTTTCTTCTTTTTGATCATGGCGTAAAGCAATTTTAGTTCCTCTATCCTAACTACTCAAAAGTCTTCCCTAGGGAAAAGAGTGAAACCCATCCACTTATGCAAGAACCACAAAGTGGGGTGATGTAGTTCATCAGTACAGGGGCGGTGACAAATTACATCCGTAGAAATGTCTTGCCAAAATCTAGTTCTATCAAAATCACTTAGCGTAGTATCTATGTCAACAGCACATTGTTCTGGGAAACCTAGGAACCTACTGAAGTTCTTTCATGATGGGGAAAATTCTTTATTGAAAAGCCTAAAGGAAACTTCAGTATCTCTGGGTTGTAGGGTGCATAGAAATTCAATGGTTAAAAGCCTACACCCTTGTTCATTTAATTTCCAAGCATTTTCCCATCCAACGTTATTAAAGACAAGCTCAAATTCAGAGTCCATACCTATCATTTGAAGGAGTGCAGGGTTGAAGGCAGGAGTGTGAGTGAATTCTCGGTCCTTCAACTCCTGGTAAATCTTCTTCTCACGGTATCTTGAAGCTTGATCTGCTTGTCCCTTAGGAGGGTGAAGATTTCTTCTAGAGCTGAGCGTGAGGACGAGTCGACGGCAGGGGATGAAGGGTCAACCTCCATGTCAGAACCCGCACGGGATGAAGAACGACTCCTTAATGAGCGGAACGATACTACACTCTTGACCTTGCTAACGAACTTGCTCATCCTTCCTGTAGAGAATACACATAAGAAAAGAAACAACTCATGGAGACAGGTTAGAGAAAACAAAGTGTTAGTGGTTAGCTGTCTAGGAAGTCAGTAGTCTAGGAGTTAGTCGTCTGGGATGCAAATTATTATGTTGGCACAACCTCTCCCTAATTCTTTTTAATTATCTCTCTCAATTTGGACAACACCTCCCCACTAGTATTAAATTTCTCCTCTTAAATTACAACAACATTTTCTTCTCTTTTTCTCAAGATCTTAACTCTAATAGCACACTCACACTCTCTCAAACTTCAACTTACTCAAACTTCACTCAAATGGAGTGAATCCTAACTTCGGAATTTGGAACTGGTTTTTCGTGCTCAGAATGATGAAATGTAGTGTGTGTGAGTGAGTTGAGCAGCCAGGAGAAGCAGTATTTATAGAGGGGAGAGGGGGAGACCGGCCGGGCTGCAGGCAGGGCTAGCTAGCCCCACACTTTGGCCAAATGGCCTCTCCATCTTCCTAAGAGTTCCTTGCTTCATGGTTAAGTGATCTCTGATGTCATTCGGTGCTTCTTTGGTGGATTTGGCCGGTGGAGAGTAAAAATGGAAGATATGGTGGTGAATAATGGAGGGTGAGTGGAGATAGAGGTGATGGTGGTGGGCCCCACATGTTTGCGGGTCTTGATGATTGTATTCCTACTGTATAAAAGTATAAATATGCAATACAAAAACTACTTTTATGAAACTAAGAAAAATGAAAAAAAATGAATGATGGTATTTTTATATTTTTCTTCCTCCATAGTAATTTTTTCTTATGGGTTTTTTACGCTCTGTAAAAATAATTTACATGGGGCTTAGATTTTTACTATGCCATGATAAGAATTTTCATTTTATTTTTTTTCTAATGCAAGTGTTGGAAAGTAAATATGCCAATGCAAAACGTAAATATGGATAACTACTGAGTTATGTCCCAGAGGGGGTTCGGGATTTTTAAGTCCGCCGAACCGAACTTCTCTGTTCGGGTTTAATCTTCGGGTGTATCTTTCGGTCCCGGAGATGGAGACCTTGACACTTGCTTCTCATCACACTCCAAATTGGAGCATTGTTCCAGTCTTGGCTTAAAAGCGAAACACTCTTCTTTTCCATTAATGTTGAATTTAATTTCTCCATCTTCGACATCAATGTGAGCATTTTTTGTACTCAAGAAGGGTCTCCCAATAATTAGAGGTGTCTTCATGTCCTCTTGCATGTAAAGTACTACAAAATCTACAAGAACAAAAAAGTTTAGATTTTTACCGGAATATTTTTGGTGATTCCTGCAGGGTAGCAGACCGATTGATCGGCTAGTTGTAGACACGTTGATGTTGGTGTGAGTGTAGAGTAGCTGAGCTTGTCGAAGACCTTCTTGGGCATGACACCGACACTTCCTCCAAGATCGCATAAAGCATTCTCAAAGTTCTCACTTCCGATCGAGCAATCAATAGTGGGGCACCTGGATCATTCTTCTTGACAAGTGACGTGTTTAGGATGGCCGCACTACACTCCTCTATTAACTTGATCATCTCAGTGGAGGATAGTGGTCTTTTGTTGTTGAGGATGTCTCAGAGATATTTCGCATAGGTAGGTACCTGAATGGCATCTAGCAATGGAATATTGATATATAACTTTTGAATTACCTCCACAAACTTACCAAATTGCTTATCCATTTTGGCCCTTCGATTTCTGCGTGGAAACGGTAGGAGAGTGGTGTCATGAAAATCTTGTAATAACTCTTGCTCTTGTGGTGTAACTTCTTTGACTTTATCATCCTTTTTCTCTTCATGCACTACCACTAGGTCTTACCTATCCTTGTGGGATATGGTGGATCACGAGTAGACTTACCACCGCTTGTGGTTATGGCATTGACCTTCTCAAGGTTAGTGGCAAAAGGTAGAGCAGAAGCCAATTGGGCTAATTGTAATTCTATCTTTTTATTAAAGCTCAGTTGGTCTTTTACAGCAGAAGAAAAACTATCCATTTTAGAATTTATACTTTCTAGGATCTTATCATTAAATGCAAGCCTTTTTGAAATATTATCATTAATCCTGGCTTGTTCTAAGATTAAATCCCTCAAGGGTGGTTGTTTAGGATTGGAAGGATTATAGTAACTATCTTGGTACTTACCTTGGTAAGTCGACTGTGGTTGTTGATTCCATCCTTGCCTCTATTGCTGTGGAGCAGAATTGTTGATGACAATGTTTATATCTTCTTGAGATTTAGAAAATTCAACCCCTAAATATTCTCCATATCTATTTTGAGCATCGAATGCATCTTGAATGGCTTAACGATCTCTCTTGTAATTGTCTCGCTGTTTGAGCCAATTCAACAGTACGTCCATCTTAGTTAACAATGCACAAACCTCTTCTGATACTTCTTCACTCTTATTGCATGATTGAATGTTGCATGATGACCAGCCTTGATTAGAGGCTATCCTCTCTATAAGAACTTCAGCTTTCCCAAGGGTGAGTGATATAAATGATCCTCCGGTAGTGGCATCAAGTTGTTCATGAGATTTCTGAGTTAATCCATGGTAGAAACTTTGCATGAGCAACCATTCTTCCATTCCATGATGGGGACAATCTGAAACATATTCTTGAAAATGCTCCCATGGCTTTGGAATGGTCTCTCCTTTCTACTATTGGAAAGTTGAAATCTTTCCTCTTAAGGCATTGGTCTTGCCTACTGGGAAGAACTTTTCTAGGAAGGCCTTTGAACATTTTGCCCATCTGTTGATGTTATCTTTGTTGGTGTAGAACCACTGCTTTGCTATTCCCACAAGTGAGAATGGGAATAAACAAAGTAGTATAATGTCTTGAGCAACGTCCTTGATGACGACTGTGCTACTAATCTCTAGAAAATTCTGAAGATGAGCACAAGCATCTTCATGTGCCCTTCCACTGCATAGGGTAGCTTGCACCATGTTGATGAGGCTTGGCTTGAGCTCAAACTCAAGATTGTCGATTTTGAGTGTTGGTCTAGTGCGAGTGTTCTCAGTGCTTGGAGCAGAGAACTCACGCAGAGTCTTGTCAGCCATAGCTTCAGAAACTAGTGTTGAGCTTCCTCTTGATTTGGTTGATTCTAATTGATGAGAGTTGTTGGATCACAACCAATCCTACACTTACCCTATATAAGATATGAACACAGACAAACAAGGGTAAGCCTGCTAAACCAAAGGTTATGGTTTTATCAATAAGTATTTATTTGTCAATTCTCTTTTGCCATGTTGCTCTTTCCTGGCAACGGTGCCAGAAATGCTTGTTAGCATTTCTTAGCATACTCCTTACTAAGTTGTCATCGCATGATGCCAGAAATGCATTGTTGGTAATTATAAGAACACTTGTAAACTCTAAGAAAATAATATTGAAGTTAAGTATCCGCAAGCGCACAGATAAATTACCATTGTAGCATTTCACCCGGGAGTATACCGAGTATTGTTATCTATATTTAATCCACAAGTAAGAGCTATGGGTTTAAGTTGACATTGAGACATTGCCTAATATGTATACTTATTATCCAAACCACTCTTATGCTTTAACAGGGGTAAGTCAAGTGATAAATAAATGATAAATAAAAGGTAACAAAGGTATTCCAGAGATAGAAATAGAGACTCACAAATGTAGTATGACTAAGCTTGAGATTCTGTAAGAGCAAAAGATTCCTAAGTCATTCCTAATTACTAAGTCTTTTGTACACTCAAGTATATATACTCTCATCTATAGTATAACTAACTTTGGATCTATGCATAAGGAACATTAATTAGGGAAGTTTGAGAACAGAGCTTTCCCTTCCTTCGTAACCGAGGTTCTACTTGTTCTACATACGGGGAGTGGACTACAAAGGACTCAACGGAAGTGTCACATCCGCAATCTTTCACATGACCCAGCATATAGAGTGCATACGCAGGCAAACAATATCTAAGCACCATGCTTACATAGTGTCGACTACTTAACTCACTCGAGTACTGAATTAAGCGCTTTGCAAACATATGCATATATTCATCATTAATCATAACTATATCAAGCAATAAACTAGAGCAAACTAGGAACATAATAAATAGCAACATAATATTGAAGGAGCACAAAGTCATAAATAAAGAGATACAATGGCTAATACCAGTCTCTAGACAGCAGATCCGAAATCCTGAGTGATAGCTTAAACTCTACTTGAACCTTACTAGAAAGCCTATACTTAGAACTTGAAGAACTAGAGCTCTCTCTCTTTAATCTCTGGAAACCCTAATTTCTGATCTAATCTTGACTTATGGCAGATGTAGAGGTCTACTCTAGGGGAGGCAGGGCCTAGTTATATAGTCCTGAGGGTGAAATGTGAGCCCTTGGATTAAATCGACTTGAAGGATGGCGTAGATGCAATCTTAGGAGGCGGTGAAAGAAGCTTCTGGAAGCTGACATGCAGGGACCACCATGGTAGACCGGGCGGCATGGAGGTGGGGCCTAATGGCCCCACCTGGCAGCCCCTCGGGGTCTATGGCTCAGCCATCTGTTCTTGAACTTGTTGTGGAACTTCTCTATCTTTTTCATTAAAGGCTATGTAGTGTGGTGTCTTCTGGTGTCCTTTGGAACCTTCTAGAGTAGTTTTCATCGCAGTTAAGTTTGGTTCTTTTTGACGTTTTAATCCTCCTTGCCGGTTTTTTGGAATAACCCTGCTGAAAATATAGATTCACCAAAACTCGTGGAAATTGTCAGTTTAAACCCCTAAGTTTCTATTGGTGATCCATTTCAAGCATTTCTTCAAGATAAATTGATGGTTTGTGATGAACGATAACTACCATCAACAAGCAGTCCTATAACTCAGGAAGCCACTAACTCCAAGGGCCTCGATGTCTATCTCTGTGGTATCTTCATATTTAGGCTTCGGCTTTCTCGGTTGCTTCTATGACATCGATTGTTAGCTTTGCTCGACTCATGGGTATTTGCCTCTGGGGCATTCTTAGGTTGTAGATCTTTCCTCTAGGACCTTCTCATTGCATAGATCTTTTCTCTGGGACCTTCTCGGCATGCAGATCTTCGCCTTTGGGACCTTCTCGTCTGAGGCATCACTTGGAGACACACCTTCACTTCATGAATGGGTGGTCATCATAATCAATATCATGATGTAGTTTTAGCCAAAGGTTCATGTGAAGCCTCCAAGTCTTCTCTCATGAGCATTGAGCAAAAGACTTCACCCTTTGGAGTGTCAGGTCCTCTAGTATGCTCCCATAGCTCCTCTTGGCTGGCGCTTGTGACCAAATATTTAGTTGTGCTTGTTGTAGTTCACAGAGTCATAGTAGCCATAATTGCACAAGTAAATGTCCATAGCGAAGTTGTTGGTGAGCCCCTTGAGCCAAAGTGCTCAAGGAAGGTAAAGTAAACCTTAGTGCCAAACGAGTTGATGTAGCCCCTCAAACTAGGCGGTGAAGGCAAGTCATCATAAACATTGACACCAAAGGTGTCGACAAAGGCTCTCGAGCTGTTGTAGTGGTCAAAGATGATAGTGAAGCCCCTTATGCTGATGTGTTGGCGAAGATGTTGGTGAAGGCCTTTATGCCAAAGGTTTTGACAAAAGCAATGTTGGTGTAGATGTTGAAGATGTCAGTGAAACGCCTCGTGCCGAAGTTTTGGTGGAGGCAAGTTGTTGTTGCCGAAGATATTGACAAAGATATGTTGTCCGTGTTGATGTCAAAGATGTTAGAGAAGCCCCTCTAGTTGTTGGCATCGAAGGTTAGTCATTACAGTTACCAAAGATGATGATGAGGCCCCTTGCATGGCATTGTTGGCGTGGGTGAGTCATTGTAGTCGCTGAAGTGTTGGCAAGCCCCTCCGGCTGAAGTGTTTTCTCGGAGCGATGTTGGGGGAGCCCATGAGGTATATATATATATATGAGCCAAATGTCCCTCGAGAAGAGGCCCAACTAGTAGCTAGAGTAGTGTCATGTGAAATTTAACCACACCAAGGGGTCACATGTAAATGGCCATTGCCTATATAAGTGCCTAAGGGCATAAGGGCAAGGGACCTCACCTCCCACTCATTTCCACTTGTCCAAAACTCTAGTGTGTCCCTTCTCCACCGCCTAACTCTCTCCTCCCTTTTTTTCTCTCTTATTCTAGTGGCCTAGGAGGCATGGACCAATTATGTACGGCCTACCCTCAAATTTGAACATTTTGCCTATTTTTATATGATGTTGTCATATTGAAATGTTGATATTTGGACATGTTGCTTGGCCTTGAAATATGTGGCCTAAAGAATTAATGAATCTCATATAACTAGGCTCTTGACTATCTACCTTCATGTAGGCTTGTTTAGTAGACACTCAGCTTTCAAGTATCATGTAAGAATGTTCAGTACATAAGAGGTGCACTATCAAGGTGATAGTGTTAAATGACTAGGGTAATAATATAATCTATGGCCAAAAGTTATGGTATTCTAAACATGTACGCAAACTTACTGTACGGGCAGCGAATTCATCGCCACATTTGAAGCATTTTAGCTTGTGATCATTGTTCAAGGATGCCCAAAAGATTTGATGCCTTGTCATCCTCATTTGATTTGTGATTTTAGTGTCACTCCTCATCAGCATAAGTCAATTGTAATAGAAGAAAGAGTTAATTACCTATAGTCAAACCACAAAAGATTTAGTGAACAGAACATCATGTGAAATTCCATCAATCAACTACATTAATATGAAAGTGCATATGTGCACCAAGTGGTGCTTGTCCACTAGATTCTTCCCCTTTTCTGAGGTTCTGACATTACTAGAAATTAGAGCAATTAAACCTAATTGGGAGAGCACATGAACCCAAATGAATAAAACCTAAGGTAGTGAGCAAAAACTAACAATGTTCAGTAGTTCCTCTAGTCTTGTAATATATAAACTTACAAAAGTAAAAAGTTTAATATGGTGCCAAGACATCAAGACATAGGAGCTACCACAATCCCCGGCTAATGTCAAACACTTCCTATCTTGCACAAAGATATATGAGAAAAGTAGAATTCGAGCCATGGTTGGACAAATTGGGAGGTAGGATGCTAGGATGGAAAGGAAAACTAATGACAAAGGCTAGGATAACAACGCTGATCAAAACTCTTATCAATGCTCCTGCCCCTTCCCATAAAAAAGGAAATAGAGAGCAGTGACTAAAGGAAGGAGAATGTAAACTCTCAAAAGGAAGGAGGAATTCAGTTGTCCATATCATGGAACATTCAAACTCTATGTGGGGTTTGCTCCTGAACTCCCACCCCTCCTATTGACTAGGAATGGGGAGGGCGAGGGCTTCCCACAAGAGAGGAAAGATGAGGGTGACATGTAATGACGCAATGGGAGGATTTAAGGTAATAAATTATGGAGTAAATAACCATTACACTACAACAAAAAAACTTAACCGAGGCCTTTTGCAAAGGGGCTCAGAGGCAGTTAGGAATTTGAATCGCCTCGGTTAATGCCTAGGATTAACCGAGGTGGTCATTTTTTATTAACCGAGGTGGTTACAATAAACTACCTCAGTTAATCAATTTACGGAGGCGGACAACTTAAAATGCCCGCCTCAATTAATGTACATTAACCGAGGCGGTCGTCCTAATGCAACCGCCTCGGTAAATCATTAACCGAGGCGGTTTATTGTAATGCAACCGCCTCGGTAAATCAGGCCTAGCCCGCTAGCCCACACCAGCCCACTACCATTTCGATATATAAACCAAATCACAAACCCTAACTACTCCACTCTTCCTCCTCTCCTCACTCCACACTAGCCGCCGCATAAAAGCCCCTCCCCTCACTCCGCAGCCCCCTCCTCTCACTCCGCGCGCGCGCCCCCTCCCCGATGCCCGATGCCCCCAGCCCGACCCCTCGTCCCCTCCCTTATGCGAGCAGCGAAGCTGGCCTCGCCGGAGTGGAACCTAGGCTCACTGGAGCTGGCCTCACCTCCCTGACAGCGGCTCTGCTCCTCCTACTCTGGCATGGTGGCGCGGCCCCCTTCTCCTACAGATCCGGTGACAGCGCTGCCCCCCCCTCATCATCCTCCTCCGGCATGGTGGTGCGGTCCCCTCCTCCTGCGGATCCGGTGACAGCGCGGCCCCCTTCTCCTCCTCTGGCATGGCGGTGCGGCCCCCTCCTCCTACAGATCCGGCGACGGTGTGGCCCCCCTCCTCCTCCTCCAGCATGGCAGCGCGGCCCCCTCCTCCGCCTACGTGGCGGGCGTAGCCCCCTCCTCCGTCGTGGTGCGCGCGGCGGTCTCCTCCGGCAGATACGGCAACGCCGCGCGCAGGGAGTCTGGATTTGGCGATGGCTCCCTCTTCTCCATCCCAGAACGGTGCGGATCTGGCTTCCCCAGCGGTGGCGGCGACACGCCAGGCGTGGCCGGTGGCAACGGTGACATTGGGCTTGGCGGGCCCGTCGATGGGCTTAGCGGGCTCGTCGACGGGCTCGCTGGATTTTTTTTGTTTTTTATTTTATTAACTGAGGCGGGCATCAAAATGCCTTGGAAAAGGGTACGATTTACCGTGACCTTTGGTCCAAGGCGTTTTGGATGCCCACCTCGGTTAATCCAAAATGACCGCCTCGGTTAAAATTATTGTAGTAGTGTTAATTCGTCCCGAATACGATGCCACCCACTGGGTATTTATAGACCATATCCCAGGGGAGGTGAAATTACAAGAGGGTTGGCCATGCCAACTACCCTAACAATACATAGGCAAGGGCACAATAGTAGCTCCCCAAGCTCTCGCCAACTGCTCCTATGACGACGCCGTCTGTTGCTGTCCTCTGGGCCATCATCTTCTGTTGTTTACTGGCCATCGCACCGCGGACCTTCGCTGCCAAGGACGCTTCGCATGTGAGCTCATGTCGACCCTGCATTTTAGTATTCCCAGGACGTTCCTGAGCTTCTCCTTGGTAGCCCTTCCTGCTAAATGAATCAATCAGAGGTCTGGTTAGCGACCGAGTGTTTAGCCGGAGCAGCCTGCCGGAGGTACTCCCCCAACACTCTAACATAGCATAATCATACCTGACAGTAGTATCGGATATGGTTGGGCCCGATGCTATACCCTAACCACGTCAGCCACCGCATCCAATCCAATTACATTACGCGGGAAAATAGAAGGGAGGGGGCTCGCCTGAGGAATTCCTTTATTAAGCATCATGCAAAGATGTTGAATACATGGCAGTAGCATCACATCACTACACAAAAACTCCATAAGCAGTGTGGATTAATTCTTATTTTGCTTCTTGACTAACATTGTAGCCTCAAGATATGGGCCTAAGCCTAGTACGGAAATGAAATGACTACATCCTTCCATACTGATGGTGGTTTTTGTCGAAGTTGATTGTAATGTGTGTTTGGACATGTTTTTTTTATTATTGCAATTGTCTAGATCATCCTCTAGGATACGCAGTAGGAGCTCCACTAGCACTTGACACACCACAATGCAAGCTTTGTAACATCCTAAGTGCCAATGCCTTTTCACCTCACTGAGTTATCCTCTTCCACTATTGTGAGGGACAATAGATTTGGCCAGCTAGAATAACAAACCTTATGCATCAATCAAGAAGAAGGGAGAATAAGGACGCGTTTGGTACATGCCGCTGCATGCCACACCGCCGTTGTGGCTATGCCAAAAATGTGGTGGGCGATTCATCCGCCACACCTTAGGTGAGCCTGTGGTGTTAAAAATGAACTGTGGCATGGTGGCGAGACTGCGGTGTGTCGTGAGTTTGGCAGTAAATCAAATGCACGCCAAAACTTCAGCGCAGAAGCTGCGGTGTGGCGTGGCAAATCATGGTAGCGAACCAAACGCACCCTAAGTTTCATTACTTGTCTGCTACAATATGAACTCTTTCTATTTTCTACAATATAGATAGATTGATTCTACTCTATATTAAATCATATCTCCTTTGATTTATTTACTGTATTTTAATTGTTTGTAACTCCTAGTGTTGAACTACGCTTATATTTAAATATCGTTTGAATTTCAACTCTAAACATATATGCATTAATTAAACCTATGTGGTTGGCTTTATTTTAACAATTAATTAATGGTATGGACGGTAATAGCAAAATAGGTATAAGTGTATTTTGGGTTAATGTTTTACTATGTAATAACAGTGGCGGGGGTAAATTATCATGTATATGGGCAATTTGATTTTATTTTCTCTGAATAACATGGTGCGAACTTATGGTTGATATGTACCCATGTGTGATGAGGGATGATTGAGCTTTTTCTTAGTGTTTGAGACTAACTATGATGTGAGTGGGGTGTTGTTCAACATGTCTCTTGTCTTGTAATTAATGTGCAGGTGTGGAGCACTGAGACGGTTGACTACAATGGAGAAGGTCAAGCGAGTTCGTGCCGATGGACTGGGAGCGGTGAAGGACGAACATGGAGGCTTGGACAGAAGGACCGAGGGACGGAGGACTAAGCGTGGGTGGCTGACACTTGGGGGACATCGACAAGCAAGTATACATGTGAAAATGGCGTAGACCATGTTGACCAAGTCAAGACGGTGGTTGACCAAGTCAACCGGATGCGTGAGTACTTGATGATCAGGTGTTCAAGGACAAGTGGTGACACGCATCGAGATCATAGAGGAATCTTAGCGCATACGCGACTCCAGCTGGGATTGGCGGTTTCGTCCCTCAAAATTGTGGGCAGATAGTTTGTTGGGTTTGGGCCTCAAAACCCAGGGAGGAATTAAGGGCGGCATGTGGCATCATCGGAGATCTATCTTGTGCCGAGGCGAAGCTTTCTCGTGGAGGGCTCGTGTCCCTCCGATGCACGGATCCCAAGCCAGCTATCTCTTCTAGTTGTGTCTTTCAGTCTCAAGAGATCCGGAGTCGAGAGAGTGAGTGCCTCTGTCTGTGCTCTATCACCTGAGAAAATACTAGACCTTGTAAGAACCAGATCTTGTTGGGAATATACAGAAGTTGTTCTCTCAATCTCGTTCTCAAATTGGTCTCTTTTGGTTTTCCCCTTCCCGGTGCCCGTCTTCTGGTGTTTTGTTGATTTTCTTGAATCTGATCTTTTGAGGGTGTTTTGGCCGATCAAAATGTGCTAGGATTCCTGAGGAATGTTTCTACCAACTAGTTTTGACAGATTCCTCGTGAGCACTCAGACCCACTCTTTGGAGGAAAAATTGAGAAAACCCTCTTTTTGACATGGATTTTGAGATTTGTTTTCATTCAGGAGTTTCTGGGTGTTGATCTTCTTAGAATACACCCACAACACCCCTATAAAGTTTGTTTAGATTGAATTTGTCTTGGGAAAAATTCACATTCTGCAGGTCCCGTAGAACCGGCTGGGCCGGTTTCAGGGGGGGCAGGCCGGCCCAGAACCGGCCAAGCTGGTTGGCCAGCTTCCAGTGCAGCAGAATTAGCCAGGCCGGTTTTGCTGGGTTGTTTTCGATCTGTTGCTGCGATTTTAATTAACCTACGTGCTTTGTTTTCAATCGTTTCTGCTTCCAGTCTTTTTCCGCTGTGTTCTCTTAAGTCTCTTCATTTTATTTGGTCACCAGTTGGCCTATATATACTCGATGTGGAGTTTTTGGTGTCTGCGAGCGCTTCGGGGATTGACATGGGAAGAATGCCAAGATCTCTCTGAGAAAAATTTATTGGTTTCCATTCACCCCCTTTGGTTGCTTGCTAGGTCCTTCACGTGGTAATTTAATCAGGCGTTAAGAATTAGTGACGGGGAGGCTTCTTTTGTCAGTAGAGTACCAGAGTAGTTCCCAATACTAAGATAATAGATTGCACGTCTCAATTTTTTTACAGAGAACTGAAGAAGAATGGATATACACCCAGACTGAACACAATGAATCAATCCAAACCAAATAAAACACAACCCAAAGTGAAGCAAAAAAGAACACGCTATAATAAATTAATGAAGAACACCAGCACCAGTGCGGCTACTCATCTACTAACATTACCCTTCTCTCTCTAAATGAAAGCGATGGTCACGCACGACGTCAAGCTCCAAGATTTTCTAATGTGCTCTTAATTTTTCTGAAATCCAGAATATTTCATCGATCACGGGCGCCGTGGGCATCCACCATTTGAGCTGTTGGTGCCGCACGAGGGCCCGGCTCCCAGCTGCTGGAGGTACATTTGTCGGAGGAACTGTGTGACACCGTCATCAGAGATGGCTCCCCTGGCCGGAACCCACGCATCGCTGCCCAACGGCCTTGACGCACCTGAGGTGGCCAAGAGCGCCATGATGAGCAGGAGTACCACCGGCACCGCGGCAGTCACTAACTCACTATCACCATCGCCATGTTTTGTTTTTGTGCTGCTAATTACAGTAGTCACCAACAACAAATCCTCTCGATCTCCTTCAGGACAATTCAAAGCAGTAGCTTCTTGCTTCGATCTGATCTTCTCGTAGTGATCTGTGAAACACGATGATATGAGAGTTGCATGGGCCGTCCATGGGTATATATATATGGCAGGGGTCATGAGGTAAGTTTCTCGAACCTATGTTGCATGTTACGTGTGTCATGACGAGACAGAAATGCCCTACAGCATATGGTTGCACCTGCGAGGATGTCGCAACAATTGGAAGGAGGAATGTTCAAAGAGCACTAACTTCACATGCATGTTGTTCGACTGCTCAGTGCTAACTGCACCCAGTTTCTGAAAAGGATTACTATTTAGCTAGCCCATGTTATTGCTGTGGTGGGCATTCACCTTTTTAAGTGGTCCTGCCTTGATGATCAAAGATCTTGTGGAATGCGCATCAGGAATGTGGTGAAAAGGCATAACAGGTTACAGGATTGTAGGGGTTACAAATACTTCGGCCTTTTTCATTTCACACGCATATGGGCGTAGTGCTGCGTTCCAAACTTACGCGATGGGGTAGGAGGATTTAGTTTCATCATTATTGGTGTATGTATATATATGCCATCGTGTCTCTGTTCTCTAGTTGCTTGGTCCAACCGGGCCTCCGTGCATCAGCTTCCTTCGGGCCTCGCATCATCTTTGGGGACCTATCCAAGGACAAGAAAATGTAAGAGCCCGTTTGGCACGGCTCCAACCGGCTCCGGCTCCTGCATGCAAAACACTGTAGCAGTACTGTTCACAGGAGCCGAAACTCTCTCTCCTCTCTTCCCCTCTCACGTAACCAGCGGGAGCCGGAGAAGCTCGTTTTCGAGGCTCCTCTGGCTCCGGCTCCTGCGCGCTACAGTAGCAGAGCCGGAGCCGGCAGGAGCCCTGCCAAACGAGTTCTAACATACATTCACAGCGCGCGAAGGCTCAAAAGATAAAGGGGGGAACAGCGTGCTGAAGCTCAATTCCAATCTGGCGCGCGACCGCTCGTTTCCAATCGAGTGAACACAGCATGTGCACGGGACGGAAAAAATTGGATGGGGATGGTCCTCATGGTACAACCAAGGGAACCTACCGTGAATTTGTGTCACGCGTCCATGAGCATGCATTCGACGTATGAGAGACATGTTGTTTCTCTTTCTAATTATTCCTCATAAATTTAAGCAACAAATTCATGGTTGGATGCATACGCATGGACACATGTCTCAAATCCACGGTGAGTGTCCATGTTTGCTCCATGATGACCATCCCCACCCAATGAATGTCTTTTTTTGTGCTTGTTTCTTTTTATTCCTACCATTCGAACATTACGTGAGTGCGGGCCAGGCTCATTCCGTGGCATGCGGGCGCCGGCCGAACGTTTCTTTTTTCTTTATTTATTCCTTTTTTTCTACTATTTTTTATTTTTTTTCTCAATTAGTTGAATCTTCGTTCGACGTAGTGTATAGTATCGGACAGGGTAGTCTTGTCATTGGTGCGGTAGTTGACTTTGGGAGATCGCTAACAACTCCTGGTGGGCCCTATTCAACCAGGGTCGAGCCCAACCTAGGGTGGGGGAGGTGGCATGTTCCAACTGACGCCCCCTGACGTTGCTCGGTCGGGACCTTGCATCGAAAGGTCTGAGCGCCGACCTTTTGCCCTTAGTCTGGGTGAAGCTCTTGGTCTCCGCAGGTTGGTAAGTCGTGGTGCGTCCGCCAAACGGGGAGGGCCCATGAGTGATAGGCTGGGGGGCTCGCTGGCCCTTCGACCATTTCCACCATTCATTATTGGGCCTTGGTGACAGCCCAAAGGCTTATCTTATGGCCCTAATGAGGTACCCCGGTATTAACCCCTGACAGAAGGCGAGTAGAAGTGGGATCTGAAGCTGTTGGAGTCGGGCGCGAGACCGGTTTAGAAATCAAGATGCATTCGGTGAGGGTTGCAGTGATGTGATCCATCTTGGAGATCAGATCATCTTGATGTTCGACTTCCCTCATAGCATGTCAAGCCTCGAAGTGAGCTATTAGTGCATTTGGTGTCGATCTCTGGCTTGGTCAGGAGTTTGCCTCTGGCGTTGGCGATACACAGGCCAACGATCCAAAGTGGAACATGGTTCCCTCTAGGAAGGTGACTTCAAGGTGTGCGGGGATTATGACACCTCGTCTAGATGCCATAGAACTCTCCACAGTGATCTTGACAACGACTCTTGCCTAGTATGCCAACTGTCGAATTTAGCTATTCGACGGTCTACAAGGGGTATGCCCAAGTAGTAGATTTGTAGGTAGGGAGTCACCGAGACCTAGAGCTTGATGGTAACACAAGAAGGCAGGTTTAGATATGTTTAGGCCACAGGCGGTAGCGTAATACCCTACGTCCTGTGTTCTGGTGGATTGAATTGCTGTAGTTTGCGGAAAAGAATGGATGCCTATGGGGTTCCTCATACCCGCCTTATATAGTCTGAGAGGTAGGATTACAATCCGAGTAGGATTCTATCTCCTAGGCAATTTAGATCGAAGCTTATCTTGCTATGATTACAACTGGCGAGCTCTGCATGGAACCAACTAGGGTTTCTATCTCTAGCATATTTCTTGGAGTATAAGTCAAGCTATCCGAGCACCCGTCTATGGTCTCCATGGGTCAGATTTTTGTTTGTCTTCATGGGCTTCATGCCAATGAGGGTACCCCAAGAGTATACCACCATCAAGTGTCGGCTGAAATAGTAAATAGAGGTAGAAAAGAAAGACACAACCACACTGGCTTAGGGCCGTGGATTGAGATCCTCTAACTTTAAAGTTACGTGACTTCGTCACTGACATGTGGGCCTAGGTGCCCTGCTGGCCCATGTGTCAATGACAAATTCACTTTGAAGGCAGAGAAACCTCTGATCTCTCAGCTGTCAGGTTTGCATATTGACGCGGTTAATGCGCAACGGATCACACGCTCATCAAAGCGCGCAACCCGGCCGCCTCCCCTCTCCACAGTTGTCCCTGTCATCCCTCCCCCTCCACCAACGACTAGCAGCTTCTGCCGCCTCACCACACGCTATCCACCAGTCACCACCTCCTCCCCACCTCCCCCTAACCCCTTACGATGATGCACCCTCGCCTCCCACCTCCATCGGCCAACTTCCACCACTCACCGCACTGCCACGCCGTCCACCCGTCAGCTCTTCCTTCCAGGCTTCTTCTAACCCCTCATGGTGATGCGCCCACCGCCCTCCTTCCCCCCACGGCTCCAACGGTGACCACGCTACCTCGTCAAACCACCAGGCTGCCTCCCGTCATTGTGTCACGGCCGCCGTCCCACCCCACTTTTTCTAGGGCCACCTGTGAAGATCCCTAAGAAACCCCGAACCTACCCTCTGGTGGCGCCCTTTCTTCCCTGGCAATAGTGGTGGTGGCGGCGGCCCCCTAGCTTGGCCGGGCCATGGTCCTGCTGTGTCGCGGCTTAACATTTCCGGTTGTGTATTTGTATTTCAATGAGCTGTCGTTCGGCCTGACATTCCCGTTTCTATCAGTCTGCTGGAGTGCTGGTTAGTCCAGGAAGCGGTCGTGGGCCAACAGGAAGCCCGGCTCGCGCAGTGCGTATCGTTTTGCACAACAGGAGAGAAATTTTGGAGCGCGGGAGGAGAGAAATTTTTGCACGAGATTTCCGCGGAAGATGACATACTCTCTCTGTTCCTTAGAGAATCAATTCCTAGAGTTGTCTTAAGTCAAACTTTTTAAACTTTGATCGAATTTTCTAGAAAAAATGATAAGATTTATGGTATAAAATTATTATCATTAGATTTATCATATAATATATTTTCATAAGATGCTTATCTTATGTCATAGATGTTGTTACTCTTTTCTATAAAGTTAGTCAAATTTAAAAAAGTTTGACTGACGTGGATTCTAGGAATTGATTTATTTGGGGAAGAATATATTTTCTGTGCATGAGATGGAATGCGTGGGATCGGAAGAAAGGAAGCAACGTCCCGCTGGCTGCACCTGCATGCAAGGCACGGAAACGTCGCTGCATGCGTCCAGGTGCGGGGAGGGGAAACGTCCTTGCATGCGTGCAAGCAAATTTGCAAATTCTCTGGAGCACGTCCGCTGATTCTGGGCGACGCCCACACGGAGTAGTTAACTCACCAGCGCGTGGGCGATTTCGACTCCGGAGCCGCGGATCGGCGGAAGGGTGCTGCAGCATGCGATAGTATTTGTGGTTAGCCAGCTGCGTCGGTGGATCTGGCGGGGGCGATGGAGCCTTTGGCCTCTGAGCCTTCCACCTTGATATGTAGTCGATTAGTGAGCTTACGTTTTTCCTCTGAGCCTTCACCTGGACAATTGTAATACTGCTTGCCTTAATTTACTAGAATTCTCTGTTTTACCAGTTGGTACGTGCTTGGGACTAAAAGGCTTGGTTGTTGTCTGTTTTGCCAGCTGCCGAATTGGGGCATGGTGGGGGTGATCTTGGTGCTATTTGAGACACCCTCTGGCTTTGCAATTCTTGCTTATGATGGGGTCAAGTTATATAAATCAGATGCGCATGAGGTACTTGTTTGATTATTCCGGTTTGATTGATTCATGTGCCTGTTTGCTCTTCTGGTTTTTGTATCAACCTAATATTTCTGTATTCTCTATAACGTGCAGAGCATCTGGGCGACTTCGTCACTGATTATGTGGCAAACAAAGTTAGTATCCCTTTTGCCTTCCGGGTCTAACTTTTATTCTGACGCTTGTGTTCAATTTGAACTGAGCAGCGATCTTCATGTTTGCAGCTTTCATTTATTCTTTGCATTGAAGGAAGAAATAACACAAGCTCTGTTGGCCATTAGCTGTTTATTTAACAGACTCCACGACCCATTTTTTCTCCATAAAGCTGTTGGGAAAGCATGTAGCATGTTTCTATTGTTTTGCTTATGAATGCATCCCCAAAAGCTATTTTTTCTAGAAAGGTTATTATGGCTGTGAAGAGATATTCAAAGAATAGATGGGCACAAATTGGTGATACCCTAGGGGGTATTTGCATATGGCAATTTCTGTCTATTAACTTCTAGCTTGGGATGATTTGAGGCCTGACTTGGTGATGGTATTACTGCTACCTAGTATGGCCTGTTTTCAAAATAGACTGTATTAGCTTAACACATGAATCGATTTGATTTACACTGCAATAATCGAGGCACAAGGATTTGCCATCACAATTGATGCATGTAATGATGTAATGTAACTACTGAATAACCCCACCCGAGTGACATAAATTTTCACTATATCATTTTCCCTTAGCATAATAGTCTCTGTTTGTGTCTTTGACAGGCTGTTGTGCTCAAAGACTTCAGAATTTTTGAGGACAAGATCACTGCTATTGATCAACATAGTGGTATCAGTAAAGCGCTTTATGAGATGATCTCGAAGCATATTGAGCCTGACATGAAACTAGCCGTTGCAAATGAGGATTATAAAACAATCATTGAAAACAACATGGTTAGTGTTAAGCTTCTTGTTTGCTTACATCTATGAACAATTTTTAGGCACCAACTCTTCTGTGGATTATTTCAGCCGATATCCTGCCTGTGTCCTCCTTTTGTGAAGGAGTTGATGTGGGGCTTAAAGATACAGATGCGGTCTTTAGTGACTGAAGAAACAGAAGTGTTTTTTTATGAGCATCGACTGCCAATGTGTTTTGGATTGATTTCATTCCTGAACGGGCTTGGGTGTGAAATCAAACGAGATATGAAGTTGAGCCCATCAGTTCCTTTCCCATATGTCTGTAATTGAAGTGCTTCATGCTTTATTGCTCCCCATGTACTTCGGTGACCAAAGTATTTTGATGCAATATTGTTTACATAATTTTTTCCTTAGTGTTTTCTCGCTGTTATTGTTCTGTATTATTGATGTACCAATGCTCCTTTGCATCTAGGTTTCTAGACGTATTATTGAGACGGCAGGCTTCATTTATGAGTGTAAGCGTTGTGTGAACAGACATAGGGACTCCTTGCACGATGCTGCTGAGTACGTTAAGGAAATATCTGATATTGACACTGCAAATTGGGATTTATTAAAAATTGTGACAGCACTCAAGATGTTATGTTTCCCTAAAGAAAAAGTTTCATTTCCGAGAGGGGTAAACTGAAATATTTTGTGAATGTGTATGCATTTGATGAAAATTTGTCATTCAACTAATGCCAATCTGTTTCATTCAGCTGTTTTCAAGTCAAGAATTGGAGAGGATGAAACAAGATGCACTGAGATATGAAAATAAGTTATTAAGGTTTCCTTGCATGACAATCCATGGTGAAATATTATGGCTCTGTAAACAAAGGTTTAAGTTTTTCCGACAATTGGTGCCTTTGATAAAGCGGGCCAAAAAGTCATACGAAGCTGAGCAAGCATGTGAAGCTGCAAACGGTCATGAAATTAGTCCTGATGTGAAGAAGATTTGTCCTGGTATTAGCAGTGCCATTATTGATGAACTCACATGGTATGATTCCATGATTTCATCACAATGTAAGAAAAGACAGGTATGCTTCTTGCTCTATATATGATCACACTTAAAAGTAGAACAAGGCCAAAAATGTAAAAGGAAATGAATGAAAACACATACTTCTCCAGAGTTTTGCAGCAAGTTAGTTTTGTTTCACTTGATAGTTGTTATGGAGCTGGTATAAGTTCAACTATATTTAGGCTTTAGTTTCATTTTGTTATATAAAACGAAGCAATGTTTCTTCTGTTTTCTCTCAGGTTCCACCAAGCCTGGCGCCGATTGATGCACTTGAGAGGTATACTCTGATCTCAAGCCATCGACTTCACAGGGCGAAGAAGCCAGGCATTTTATCTATAGACATTCATCCTTTGAAAGTTAGTTTGTTTCTACGCTGTGCTATTTGAATGTTCTGTATTCATCTGAACCTCTCAGATTGCATATTGTTGTTAACTGGATTTAGGGCTTCAAATTGTTACGTTGTTACTGGACCTCACATTGTTGTATTGTTACATGGCCTTAGGCCTTAGGCTTGACATTGTTTGACATTGTTGTAATAGCACATCAAGTATCTCTATGATGCACTATATTTTTACCTGGATTCTATCCATATAAGATTTCTTGATTACCTTTATTGGTCTTGTCAGTAAATGAGCATAAAATGGTTGTGCTACATTGCATTTGTCCAAAGCACCTCATTTTGGTGTTATACATTCATGAATGTGTTTTCTTTTAAATTTGTTGTGTTATGTGTGCTATATGCTTATTCCATGAGTGATCATGCTTGGAATAGCTTGACTTCTTGCCGCAAGAATCACCTTTTTACAAAAATTTGCTTTAGTCCTGAATGTAGTATTCATATGTTTAAGGCAAACAGCGCATGTTCTAGTGTCAAGCTCAACCCTTCTCATAAGCTCTTGAATAATCACTTGTTTCGGTCATCATCATGACTTGAGTATTGATGTAGTTTTGTTTTAGTGGCATCATTGTATGTTTTAGCCTTAGTGCCCATAACCTAGAGAATTTTGATTCATCTATTCATTTAATTAAAAATGCAGTACTCTTTGATCTGTTGTCCGGTCAAATTTTGTGCACCCTTATTGGTCACTCAAAGAAGGTATTTACCCATGTGCTTTTGGCATCATGTGTTGTTTGTGTGTGTATATGTGTGTCTATGTGTGTAATAACATTAGAACTTTACATTACACAGATAACCAGATCAGCAGATAAGGTAAGTACAGTTATTTTTGGTTTATCATTTTACATACAAGTCAACAACAACAACCAAGGCTATTAGCCCCAAGCAAGTTGGGGTAGGCTAGAGTTGAAACCCAACACGGAAAGAATACATGTATCTGCCTTCCATGCACTCCTATTCAAGGACAATTCTCTGGGTGTATTCCATCCTTTCATGTCTCCTTTTACTACTTATTCTCATGCCAATTTTGGATGACCGCTGCCTCTCTTCAAATCATCGTTGTGCCCTAGGATTCCGCTATGCACTGATTTATAACTTTACATGATCACATATACTACTACACAAATGATTTGATTTTAAGTGGCGATGCCCTTTTATTAACCAAGGCGTTTACAAAATCCAACCGCCTCGGTTAATGTCTGGCGATTAACGGAGGCAGTTTATTTACCGAGGAACGAAAAATGACCGCCACACAAAATTGATTTACGGAGGCGGACGTTTTATTTACGCAGGCGGTTGGAAAGTGCCCGCCTCCATAAATCGATCTACGGAGGCGGTCGTTTTAAGACAACCGTCTCCAAAAATAGTTTATTTTGGAGAGACGACCGCCTTCATAAATAAATTTTCGGATGGGGTCACACTGTAAGCCCTGCCTGTGTTAATGAGGCCTTGTTAGAGAAGCTCATCTGGCCCTCACTCTCATTCTCATTCTCACCCGTCACCACTCAGAAACAACAGTGTCACGGGGTCAAAACCGCGGCAAGTATTGTTGTTTGAGCCGGTGTCAAAGTACGTGTCTCCGGTGGCTCGGGTGGACTTAAGAACACAAGAATCATAGAGAGGACACAACGGTTTATCCTGGTTTGGACCGATTGATGCCCTACATCCAGCAGCTGATGATCCTTATACTCAAGAGCACTCAAAATGGGGGGGTACAACAGAGTGTACAGGAGGAAGAGAGAAATTTGGTAGGGGGTTAGCTCAGTGCTAATCCTAAGATTGCCTTGCCGCCGGTGGAGCCTTCCCCTCGTCAGAGAGGAGGAAGACAACGGGTGCGGTGGAGAAGCTCTCGATGCCCCTCTCTAGGTTGTGTTGCTCTCGGTGTTGAGCAGCGGCGGATCGGTGAGGAATGGAATGCTTTGTCTCGGATCATTCTCCCTCCTCTAGGATCCGACCTTACCCCTTATATATCGAGATAGGTCGGGTACATGGTGGTTTGGGGGTTGAGCCTATGGTCTACATGTGCCGGAGTCCAGGAGGGTCTTGCGCGCTCTGTGGACCACGGCGATATCGTGGAGCCGAAGAAGCCATGGGCGTCGTCCGGCTGGCATGTTCAGATACACTGAGTGTCATGCTATGTCAGCTTGGACTGGCCTCCCATAGGTGCACCTTCTAAAGTCTTCTTGGTGGCAAGGGAGGTCGGCTCAAAGGGCTAACGCGTGGGCCCGGAAGCCCCTGAGCCCTTGGAGGCCGAGGAGGAGCTTGTCTTCTTGTGTCACGACCCGTGCGTGACCCTATCGGGGAAGCGGCCGGCAAAGCTGCGCCCAAGGAGCAGCGTCAGGGACCCCTCGAGCCTCGATGTCTCGGGGCGTGTCTTCTTGCGCCTGGTCCTTGGCTAGCATCGTTGGCCGGGCAGGAAAGGATCGGGCTCAGGCGTCTCATCGATCGGGAGCTTGAGGCTCGGGCGAGCCCCCAAGCCCTGAGCAGAAGCCGCGGCATGCTCAGGCTCGCCCGGGTTTCTTGGTCTGACGGTGCGCGCGAGCGTACCCGATGTGTATAGCCCCTGAGCCCCCAGCTACCCTGGAAGGGTCGGTTGGAAACCATTGATCCCGAGGCTTAACATACCCATATGTTAGGATCTCGTCAGGCAGCGCCCTCACCCCTCACGCCTCTCAGGCTCCCTCTGCCTCACCACTCTCTCACTCAGCCGCAACCAGCATCCCGGCCGGCCCTGGCGTGCAGCACGCGGGCCCTGCCCCTACGTCCTGGCCCCGGCGTGCAGTGCGCGTCCCTACCTAGTATCCTGGCGGTGCGTGGGCCCTGTTGTCCCCAGCGTGCGGCGTCTGGGCGGTGCGCGAGGCGGCCAGCTCCCTCTCAGTCTACTCTCTCTCCGTCTCCCTCTCACTCTCCGTCTCCTTGCAGATCCAGATCCAAGTCGATGGTGGCATGGTGGGCGGACATATGGCTTCGATCTACTCTCTCTCTCTCGGTCTGCTCTGGGAGGCGGACGGCGGCATGGTGGGTGACGGCAAGGCCAGATCTGGCTCGTGTGCTATGAATGGGCTCATCGGTGGGCTCGGGAACGGGATTGCCGGTGGGCTCATGCATTTTTTTTGTTTTTTACCGATTAACCGAGATAACCGAGGCGGGCAAAGCAACCACCGTAAATCCAAATTGATCACCTCCAGAAAGTTTAATGTAGTAGTGATAAATATTGCCATATTGAGCTTTCTGGCTTGAATTTGGACCAATTGAACTTTTGATGTATTCAATTTCAAACCAAATAAACAATGACCAGTAGTTCAAATGTACAACATTCTAATGGTGTTTTTGGTTGGTGGGATAAGTTGGGACAGGATGGGTCGATCCCATTTTAATTAGTGTTTGGTTGGGGGATGAAAGGGGACGGGTTCATCCCACAGGCAAATATTCACCTTGGATGCGGGACAGGCCTGTCTGCCCAAAATGCACGCTGTTTCCTCCTTGTTGCGGGTACGGGCAAGCTTGGTTGGAGGGCGAGCATGGGCGATACCAGTGGGAGGGCAAGTTGACCTCATGTGGCCAGAGGTGAGCGGTGGCTTGCGCATGACTGCTAATGGCGGGGACCTAGGGCGTTGCTGGAGGCGAGTTGGGGTGCCATGGATTTCGGCTGCAGTAGCTTGAGCTAGTAGGCTATGGTCTTCGCCACCAAGGCAGTCTGGAATGTCAGTGTGCTCGATTTGCTTGCTACCTTATTTCACTGGTATTTGAGACTAATCATGGCATGAGTGAGGTGTTGTGGAACATGTCTCTTGTATTGTAATGTGCAGGTGTGGAGCACTGAGACAGTCGACGGCAATAGAGAAGATCAAGCAAGTTCATGCCGGCCGTTGGTCTGGGAGTGGTGAAGGACGAATGTGGTGGCTCGGAGCGAGGGACTGAATTTGGCTTTTGGGGGAAATTCATGGGCTGTAGGTCCTATAGAACTGGCCAGGACGGTTGGCCAGCTTCTAGCTGGTTTTGCTGGGTTGTTTTCGTTCCATTGCTGCAATTTCAACCCCCCGTGCTATTATTTTCAATCGTTTCCGCTTCCAGTCTTTTCCGTGGTGTTCTCTTAAGTGTATCTGGTCATCAGTTGACGTGTGTATACTCACTGCGGAGTTTTTGGTGTTTGCGAGCGCTTCTGGGATTGAATTGGGAAGAAAGCCAAGATCTCTGAGAAAAAATTATTAGCTCTCATTCACCTCACTCTTCCTTCGCGTGGTAATTTAAGTACTCCCTCCGTCCCTAAATATTTGTCGCTTTCGCTTCCCGAGAAACAACTTTAACAAAATATATATTAAAAAATATTAATATTTATAGTACATAATTAGTATCATTAGATAGATCTTTGAATCTAGTTTTTTGATAAATTTATTTGAAGATAAAAATGTTGCACGCATTTTCTACAAATCGGATCAAACTTGTGACACGAAAACCGAAAACGACGTTTAAATAGAGACAGAGGGAGTAGGCATTAAGAATTAGTGTGGAGGCTTCTTTCATCAGTAGAGTAGCGGAACAGTTCTCAATCTTTTTACAGAAAACTGAAGAAGAATGAATATGTATACACCCAGACTGACCAAAATGAATCAAATAATCAATCCAAACCAAATGAAACACGACTCAAAGTGAAGCAAAAAAGAACATGCTATAATATTTTTTTTTGAAGCAAACGGGGGGAGAGCTTCCCCACTAAATTTTATTCAACTCAAATAACACTCCAGCTAGCTGGAGGAAGATACAGAGTTACAAGCAAGGAAGTAGGTACGCCAGTCGTTCACGCTATAATAAATTAATAAAGAACATCAGCACCAGTGGGGCTATTCATGTCTAACTAACATCACGACCTCAAGCTTCGAGATTTTCTAATGTGCTCTTCATTTTCCTGAAATCCAGAATCTTTCATTGATCATGGGCGCCGTGGGCATCCACCATTTGAACTGTTGGTGCCGCACGAGGGCCCGGCACCCAGCTGCGGGAGGTACATTTGCCGGAGGAACTGCGTGATGACACCGTCGTCCGAGACGGCCCTCCTGGCCGGAACAACCCACGCATCGCTGGCCAACGGCCTTGACGCACCTGAGGTTGCCATGAGGGCCATGATGAGCAGGAGTATCACCGGCACCGCGGCAATCACTCTCGCCATCGCCATGCTTTGTTTTGTGCTATAGCTTCTAATTAGTCACCAACAACAGAAGCCTCTCGATCGATCTCCTTCAGGAGAGTTCAAAGCAGTAGCTTCTTGCTTCGATCTGATCTTCTCGTAGTAATCTGTTAAACACGATGATATGAGAGTTGCATGGACCATCCAGGGGTATATATATGGCAGGGGTCATGCGGTAAGTTTCTGGAACCTATGTTGCATGTTACGTGTGTCATGACGAGCAGAAATGCCTTGCGGTATATGGTTGCACATGCGAGGAGGTCACAACAATCTTCACATGCATGTTGTTGTACTGCTCAGTGCTAACTGCACCCAGTTTCTGAAAGGATTAGTAATTAGCTAGCCCATGTTATTGCTGTAGTGGGCATTCACCTTTTTCAAGTGGTCCGTCCTGCCTTCATGATCAAATATCTTGCAGAATGCGCGTCAGGAATGTGGCGAAAAGGCATAACAGGAGTAAAAGGAGTTGCAAACCCTTCGGCCTTTTCATTTTACACACGCATATGGACGTAGCGCTGCGTTCCAAACTTTGGCAATGCATGCCGGCAATGGGGTAGGAGGTTGTCAGCACACAGGTGGAGGACGAAGGGAACAAACGTCAGTTTCCTACGTTCAACTCGAAGCTGCAGGTCCAGATCGTGTGTCTTTGGGCCGGAGTGGATTGGAGCCCAGTAAAGCTATCGATGTGCTACTGATGTCGTCACGGAGTCGTCTAGCTAAGTATTACTCCGTATCCGTACTGTATTAGTAGTAGCAAGAGGGGAAAGGGGAACAACTATAAGATGAACTCTGTAAAACTTCTGCTATAATATGTCTTCTGGAGTTCATCCGATCTATCCCCTGTTCTTCTGCTTGTTTTTCCATCCATACGACTTATCTGTTACTCCTCTCGTTTCAAATTATAAGCCGCTATGACTTTTTTGGTACATTCATTTTGCTATGTAAACGGCTTATAATTTGGAACAGAGAAAGTATGTGATTAAGTGTCCTGGAGTATTAATTTGGGTGTTGGGCGAGGCGAGACGCTTCTTGAGGAACCGTGTGTTTGTTTAATCGACTCCTTCCTCCCTTTCTCCTGATGTTCTTGTATTTCTTGGCTTGATCCGGATGGGAGATTCTTAATTCATTCGTTGCTTGAACTGAATATTCTCCTATGCGTGCTTAATTAACAAGAAGAGACGGATGGTAAATAGTTTGTAGTTCTACTTGGTATATCGACCCAAAACGATAATCATGCACGATGTACGATCTAAAACACATAAGGCCTTGTTTGATGTATGTGTATCAACTTCAGTCCACATATATTGAAGTGGATTGAAATGGAACTTAGTTTAATTCTACTCCAATCCACTTTAAAACATGTGGATTGAGATAGATACATGTGCATTCAAACAAAACCTAAAAGCATTTTCGCTTACATTTTCGTTTTATTAGTTTTATAGTATGTTTCCGTTTCATCAGTAATTATTTTCGTTTTCATTTCCACCCACAACCTTTAAAATGTCAAAATAGTTCACAACAATCAGAAATTACAGTTATTGTTTTCATCCTACGATCGCTTTAATTTTTACTCGTGAGGGGAATAAGCTGTTTATTATATACATTGTTAGTAGAATATCAGCGTTAAAGTTCATGGTCTCTATGCTTACGCGGCCAATATTGTCACATGGGCTTGGAGGCTCCTGAGCCAGGTCAACCTGTTAAGTAGACAAGCTAACAAAATCTACAGTCGTTTTTTTAGGGAACCAGGGGCACGCCCTACTGAAAATATATAAAAACAAAATCTACAGTCAGTGGTCTTGACTAATCAAAGAATACTATGGGCCCGATTCGTATGGATTCACCGGCTCCGGCTTCAACTGCCAACACTGACACAGTGACACTGTAACGATACTGTTTACCGAATCTATTTTTCTCTCTCCTCTCTTTGCCTCTCACTGACACAGCCGGCGGAGCCAATTTTTCTAGCTTCTCTAGCTCCGGCTCTCGTGTGTCACCATACTGCTACAGTGCATCTACACCAGCCAATGGGCCCCTATACGTAGCAAGAGTCAACCTAAAGTTTAAGTTGTGCTGCACGAATGCTACTACTTAGAGCTAGCATGAGAAAAGTCCATTGCTGTCCCCTTCACAAGTGAATGTTCGTTTATATATGGAAATGCCACTGCACACACGTTACATATGAATATATATACACTACACAAACGAATATAATGAAATAATAAGAGAAATAAAGGTACAAAATGCATGGGTTTACAACCTGGCTATGGCTTCATGAAAGAATTACCACCCGTATGTACATGTATATATGTATATAAGCAAATTTAATTGAAAACGTGTGTCTGATAATATGGACATGTGAATGCATATGCTGTTTACTCTAGCCTGATGACGGTGTTGGGCATCCACCGTTGGAGCTGTTGGTCTGACACGACGGCGCCGCTTCCAGCTGCTGCAGATAAAGCCGCCTGAGAAGCTGCACGATTTGCTTGCCGGAGACAGCGGCGGCATCTCCCGCTCCCAAGCCGGCGTCGTCGGCGCCCGTCGCCAGCGGCCGCGCGGAGCAGGACGTGGCCACTAAGGCCATGACGACCACAGCCGTCAAGATCACCGCAGCAACAAACTTGGACATCATCATCGCCGTCGACACCACTGATGATCGATGAGTAGTCTACCTACCTCTAGGCCGGCTCGATGTGTAGCTAGCTCCTCCGTGAGCGTTAGCAACGAACTGATGATCCAAGAGGTTCCTGCGCTGGCTCGTATATATAGGCCGCGGATCGGCAGCGGTTTTCTTAAGTGCGGCCGGCATGCATGCTCGTTACGTGTGCGACACTGCAATTGATACGGAGAATTTGACTGCCGAAGTGTAGAATTCTCGGCGCAGCACCTACGTGGATGTTGCTCCCAGCAGTTCTTGATTTCCTGGAAGTTTGAGCTGCCCACTGTCAAGCAGTTACTACTTCACATTATACTCTAGCTCACCAAATTGATCGTAAGTTTACTGTATACTTAGTATTCCGTCAGGATCACCGCTGCATGATCGTAAGCCAAATTGGCATGTGTCTCAAGTCCTGATGCTTATCTTGCTTCCAGTTTCTTTATTTTACCTCTATATAGCATAATTTATGCGATATGTAATAGAGTATTTTTTTCTCATATCATTTTTGATAAAGCGGAGGTGCTAGCGCCGACGTCGAGACCGACACAAGCGTCCGCCGTCCGGATGCCCATGCAGCCTGCCCCCGTCCGTTGATTTTTCCTGCCCCACATGCACACCCCGCCCAGTCACAGCACACACGTGTCTTCTGGAAGACTCGCCTTGCACTCACAACTCCCCCTATCCGCCTCAATTCAAGGTTGTTTGCCCGACCCTGCACTCGCACCCCGCCCCAATCACGCCCCGACCACCGGCACGCCGCGCGCCCCATCTGCGCCCCCAGCCCGCCGCGCCCCATTCACCGGTGCCCGCGCCGTGCCACCATCACTCCCCGTGCCCCCTGACTCTCCGAACAACATGAAAAATGTGCAACATGAAACACTTGAATGCAACATATGTATGCAATAGATGAAACATCTGTAACATACACTTGCAACATATATATGAAACATACGCAATATCCAGATAAAATTTGCAACTTGCGACATGAAAACATTTGCTGCAACATAAGAATCAAATAGCTGAAACATTTAGAACATATTGTTGCAACATATGTGTGAAACATATGCAACATTCAAATTAAAACATTTGCAGCATACGTCAATAACAGATGAAACATTTTGAACAAACCTTTGAAACACTTCCAACATTCCTCTGAAATACTTGCAACATATGCAACACGTGCAACATCCCCGATTTACTTTTGCAACAATCATATGAAACAACTGCAACATACCTCTGAAACGTCTGAAACACTTGAAACATACGCTTGCAACATGTGCTTTCATCGCAATATCTCCTTGCTGAGGTCGCGCATCGTAGTGGCAACAGTTTTGACAGCGGCCTTGACTTCTGGTGGGGAACGGCGGCGTCAGTAGCACCTTGGCAGCACCCCAGTAGCACCTTGGCGCGCACGGTGGGGGAACGGTGCGTAGCAGCAAAGGCGTGGTGCGCAACGAGCTGGAGCGAGGGGAGTGGAATAGTTTGAAAGCTCTAATTCTAAATGAGTGCCCTTATGCATATTATATTCATTGCATGGCACATCAACTCCTGCTAGCCCTTGTAGCAGCATCTGGGGAGGTACATGAAGTGCACAATTTTTTCAGCATGCAAATTTCATCATAAATGTTGTTAGTGATTCTACCAAGCGCAACGATGAGTTGCTAGCAAATCAAGCAGAGGAAATTGCTCGTGAAATTGAGCTAGGAGAACTTGACATTGGGCGAGGGGCAAATCAGATGTCCTCACTATAGAGGCCAGGGGACACTAGATGGAGTTCCCATTATAGGTCAATTCAGAGCTTAAAGATGTTTGGTGCCACAGTTTTAGTCCTACGCAGCAATGCTAATGATCGTTCAGTTTCGAAGTATTCTAGGGGTGATGCTAGTGGCGCCTTACAAATCATTGTCACATTTGATTTTGTGTTCATCCTGCTTGCTTATGATGGAAAAGACTATAAAGATCACTGATGTATTGTGCGAAACACCAAAAAAGAAATCCATTGATATCCTAAATGCAGTGGATTGTGTTTCTACCACAAAAGTGTTGCTTGGTGAGTTACGAAATAATGGCCGGGAACCTCTTCTTGAAGAGGTCAAATTGTTTTGCGAGAAGCATGAGATTGATATCCCAGATCTAAAGAAGTGTGTTCTTTTCTGGAATTATTTTAGTATGAAAAATATACTTATTTGTCCATTAATAATCTGTCTTCTAATATGCAGCATGTGACTAAATCTCGAAACAAGAATGATAACTCCACAGCCTTTAACCATTACAAAGTGGATGTGTTTAGTGTTGCAATAGATCAGCAAGTGATAGAGTTAGAAGATCGATTCAGTTCTCAAGTGATGGAGCTTTTGTCCCTTTGTGGCTCTTTGGATCCAAGGACGGAGGAATTCGACATAGAAAATAGATGCAGTCCAGTGGAAAATATTATCCAGCTGATTTCTCAAGTCAAGAAAGAGCCCAATTAGAATGCCAACTTCCATATTTTAAAATTGATGTATGCAACCATACAGAACTAAGAGAATTATCATTGCTTGCTGATCTAACCAGTGGACTATTTAAGACCGGTAAAAGTTCATTGTACCCAATGGTCGATAGGTTGTTAAGATTGGTTTTAACTCTTTCAATATCAATCCAATGGTGGACAAGTTGTTAAGATTGGTTTTAACTCTTTCAATATTAACAACAACTGTCAAGAGAATCTTTCCAGGAATGAAGGTTATGAAGACACGTCTTCGAACTACAATGGGAGATGGATTTGCATGAGATTGTTTGGTAATTTATATTGAGGAGGCATTGGCTAAAAAGATTAGTAATGATGATATCATTAATGAATATGATCTCGCCGATAGTCGTAGAGCTAAGTTTAAATTAATACAGATGTAATCTTAATTATTCGCATTTTGCATAACATTATTGCCCTAATATGTATATATGGTTATAACTATAAGATCGGTGAATCAAACTTGGTTCTGTTTTGCTTGTTATTTGTGCCGCCCCCCTATGTTGGATTCCTAGCCGGCTCGTTTCTAGTTCTACCATGGTATACCGACCCAAAACGGTAATCATGCTTGGTGAACGATTTGAAACACCTAAAAGATTGTTTTTTATTTCATTTTCGTTTTATTAGTTTTATAGTATGTTTCCATTTAATTTCATCAGTAATTATTTTTGTTTTCATTTCGACCCTAAACCTGTAAAATCTCAAAACGGTTCCCAACAATTAGAAAAAAATTATGGTTATTGTTTTCATCCTACCATCGCTTTCACTTTTACTCGTGAGTGAAATGTTGGGACTTGGATATATGAGTGGTGGAGGCAAGGCAATGCTTTAACCATAGGAACTAACATCAGCTGTGTGCAGGTGACAGATCGCAGGGACTTCAAGAGAAGCCTTCGCTAGCACCCTCCGAATGGGCGAAGGTCCGAGGATGACATCCAAGGCTCCTCAGAACCATCCCGTGGCAGAAGCTGTAGGACAAAGGGCGGAGGTCCAGGCAACGTAGTGGAGGCGAAGGTATTCAATACGGTGGCTACGACAGGCTCAGGAGGGCCTCCGCGTGATCTGGGGAAGAGTCCTCATAGCGCAGATGGGCCGCCAATGGGCCTGCTACTAAGGCCCAAGAAGCTAAGGCGATGCAGATAGAAAAAACCGGGGTTACCCTTGGCAACTTGTACTAGTTTAGGAATATTCCAGTGATGTACCTTAGCAGTCGCAAGGCAAAGATGTAAAATAGAATGATAGCAAACAGTGCCCTATAAGAAAGGGGAGCCATATCCTATGAGAGAGAGGTTGGTGAATATATTTATGAAATCCTATTAGTGCTTAGGCCCACCAGTGTTACCACCTTTGTCTGGAGCCTCCGCCCAGGCGAAGGCTTCGTTCTCTTTACCTCGTCGGACCCAGTTTTCCAACGGGAAATAAGTTGTTTATTATATATCATTGCTAGTACTCCATCCGTTTCTAATTATAATATACTTTTACTTTTTTGGTACATCCATTTTGCTATGCATCTAGATAAATAATATGTCTAGACAACAAAACCTACAGTCCGTCGTCTTGACTGATCAAAGAATATACTATACGTAGCAAGAGTCAACCTAAAAAAAAGTTGTGTGTTGCACGAATGCTACTACTTAGAGCATGAGAAAAGTCCTTTGCTGTCCTCGTCACAACTCACAAGTGAATGTTCGTTTATATATGGAAATGCCACTGCACGCGTTACATATGAATATATACACAAACGAATATAATGAAATAAGAGAAATAAAGGTACAAAATGGCTTTACAACCTGGCTATATGGCTCTTCATGAAAGAATAATTACCACCCGTACGTACATGTATATATTCATATGTAACGCGTTCTCACCGCAGCAACAAACTTGGACCTCATCGTCGCCGTCGATCACACCACTGATGATCGATGAGTCTACCTCGCTCTAGGCCGGCTCGATCTGTAGCTAGCTCCTCAGTGTGCGTTGCAACGAACTGTTGATCCAAGACCAAGAGGTTCCTGCGCTGGCTCGTGTGTATAGGCCGCGAATCGGCAGCGGTTTTCTTGAATGCGGCAGGCATGCATGCTCTCGTTACGTGTGCGACACTGCAATTGATACGGAGAATTTGACTGCCGAAGTGTAGAATTCTCGGCGCAGCACCTACGTGGATGTTGCTCCCAGCAGTTCTTGATTTCCTGGAAGTTGCTGCCCACAGTCAAGCAGTTACTACTTCACATTGTACTCTAGGGCCTTGTTTAGATCGAAAAAAATTTTCAAACTGATGAATAGTACCACTTTCGTCTTATTTGGCAAATATTGTCCAATCGTGGATCAACTAGGCTCAAAAGATTCATCTCGTGATTTCCAACTAAACTGTGTAATTAGTTATTTTTTTACCTACATTTAATACTCCATGCAAGCGGCTAAAAATTGATGTGATGGAGAGAGAGTGAAAAAACTTGGAATTTTGAGGGGAACTAAACAAGGCCTAGGGTATAATGTATACTTAGGCTGTGTTTAGTTGAGAAAAATTGGGTGAAAAGTTACTGTAGCATTTTTCATTGTTATTTGGTAAAATTTGTTCAACCATGGATTAATTAGACTCAAAAGATTCGTCTCGAACTTTACAGACAAACTATGCAATTAGTTATTTTTTTACCTACATTTAATGCTCCATACATGCGTTTAAAGATTTGATGTGATGGGTGGAAGAGGAAATATTTTGGGTTTGTATGGGAAGTAAACAGGGCCTTAGTATTCCGTCAAGATCACCGCTGCATGATCGTAAGTCAAATTGGCATGTGTCTCAAGTCCTGATGCTTATCATGTTTCCAGTTTCTTTATTTTACCTCCATATCGCATAACTTTAATAGAATTTTTTTATATCGTCTTTTTTTGAGGGATTTTCTTATATCATCTTTGATAAAGTGGAGCCTTTGTGTGGGCGCATATATACATATATAAGTTTCGATTTTTTTTTGGTTAATAACAACATGCATGGTCCCCTATGTGGCTATGTCTAACTCCTGACTCTATCCCTGGCTCCAAACAATACTACAGACACTACAAGACTATGTTCAGCAACGGAGTTCTTTTTTTATAGGCAGCTCAATCAAAATCCACTGCTAAAAATAGTTTTCGAAATGTTTTTTATCTGCCTCTAAAAATAACCCTGTCTTTAGAGGTGGCTTTAGATCCAACTGCCTTTGAAATAGATTTCTAGAACTGTCTGAATTTATGGTTTTTAGAAAATGATTTGGAGATGCAACTATATTTCGAGCCACCTCAAGAAACTCGATTTCTAGAGGTGGCTCTTGTTTCTAGCAGCCCCTAGAAATCCATTTGTAGAGGCAACTCCTGTTTTCATTCAATTCTACAAATTGATTTGTAAAGACGGCTAAAAAACCACCTCTACAAATCGAAACGAAAAAATACAAGCGGCTGGCCAGCCGCCTCTACAAATCCTTTATGTAGTAATGAGAAACGATTTGTAGAGGCGCCTGGTCTTTCTCATAGAGGTGGCTCAATTGTTAGCCGCCTCTATATAGCCCGCCATAGTGTCAGCCACCTCTGGAAAAATATTTTCAGAGGCCAACTAGGAATCACAACCGAATCAGACAACGTATATTTATAAAGGCGGCTAGGAATTCTCAGCCGCCACTAAAGTTCTATGTTCAGAGGTGGTTTGCATAGAAACCCCTTTTTCCTACTTGGGATAGAACCATAGTGTGAGGATGAAGCAAAGGAAAGCTCAAACAACTTCTCAAAATATGCAAATTTAAGGGGGATGTTTTGCTGTCAATTCTTTTAAAGTAGACTCTACGAGGCAACTACATGTCATCCCTAACATTTTAAAGGTTTAGTGCTGGATTCTATGATTAATTAGGTTCTTGTTTTTCTCTCTCTTTTGCATGGTGTATGTATGTCCTTTGGACGTTTATCTATGTTTGACCTTTGTCAAACTTTCAACATTGACCATCAATATCTAAAATTTTATATAGATTGATAATACAAAATTCTTTTATACTTTATAAACTATTTTTAATATTTTCTGTCTCTTTGCATGGTGTATACTTTAGAAAGTTTGATTTAAGATAATTTTAAATGATTTATATTTGCGATCGAAGAATATATTTAGCAGCAGAGAATCCTCAAGAAAAAGATATTGCTAATATATGTTCCATTTCGAGTAATGTAACACTACTTATGGCTCAACGTTTCCATTATTCAATTTGGACTATTTGTTGGTGCATGACGATCAGGCAACGAACTAGACGATTAGTTGGTGATTAAGCGAATAGGCCTATGCTCCAGTGGTAGGGCTGTTCAGTGGATCGCTACCCACCTATGTTGAAACCCTGATGTCACAGCTTAATTTTAGGGTACACACGTATGTACGCATTCGTTGGTACTGCGCGTTCGCACTGAGGGCTAGAAAGTCTCTCAATCTCTTCTTTGTGTGTGGTCTGAGTGTAGAGTATGTGAGTTGTGTGCGTTTAAGTGGTACCTATATGACAATATATTTACGAAAAGCTGGTGACGACAACGTCACAGTAGTACAACATGGTCGGCGGCTCAACCGTTGCATGACACATTGACACGTCACACCTAAATTTTAGGTTTTCTCTGACTTCAAGTTCAACCAGGCACACGTACACAGTTTAGAGCTTACGGTCAGATACCATGAGATGAATATATCGGCTATAGATGGCCAGGTATCACTGCTAAAAAATAACAATATTTACCGGCCTATCACTATCACAATTTAAAAAACAGCAGTAACAAAAGTATCACTATAAGTTCCTAAACAAAAGAAAATAGTGTTGTACAATAAAAATAAACTGACAATAATAAAAAATTATTACCGTCGACTAGTAGTAATATAACCCGACAATCATCCATGATTCTCCATACTTGATACTTTTGTTCAATGCGCTTAACTCTCCACTTTCGGTCTGGCCGCATCTTCTCCCTCTCCCATGTCCTTCATTCCCGCTCTCTCCCTCAGGGCATCCTTAACAATCTTTGCAAATCACCGGCAGATGCAGAACCTAAAAACAAATAAAAAAATAAAAAAGTCAGATAGTGGTAAAGTATGCGAGGGACTTGAAAATTCTTGAGAAACGAGCGAGCTAAGAGCTGGCTACCTTGCTAGCACAGTGAGTTTTTTTTGTTTCTCTCACTGCTACACACATGATTTGTAGGGGCGGCTCATGAGGGTTTGTAGGGACGGTTTCCTCAACCATCGCGCCTCTACAAATCATTGATTTGTAGGGGATGTTCTCAAGCCACCCCTACAAATTGATTGTAGAGGCGGCTCTATATTTTAGAAATTACAAATCTGGACAAAAAAATAGCAAAAAAAAAATCCTAGGGAGGCCTCATCAAGTAGCTGTAAGTTGCGCATTTTTTCATGTGAAAACGCGCGCTTCACGGCCGCTAGGTTTCAAACCCATGACCTTAGCCTCGAGCGTTCGCTCCTCTAACCACTCCACCCAACACTCACTTGTGTCCATATCATATATTCTTTCTACTAATATTATGTTGAACCAAACTTGAAATGAGTGTTTGGGCTCTAAACGAATTCAAATGAAAAGTTGTTAAGTACAAAGTTGCATAACTTTTCGAGATCTAGAACTTTTATTTCTGTTGTTTCTCCATCCAAGCCCGTTTGAAAATTTTGAATTTCAAATGTTTGAAACTTAGACGTAATTATCCTCAACTAGATGATTTCAAATAAAAATGTTATCAACTATAAAGTTATATAACTTTTCGAGATCTACAACTTTGGCTTTTTCTGTTTCTCCATTTGAGGTCATTTGAAAAATTCAAATTTCAAATGTTAGAAATTCAAACGTAGTTTTGCTTGACAAGTTGATTTTAAATGAAAGCGTTGTCAACTACAGAGTTATACAACTTTTCGGGATCTACAACTTTTGTTTTGGTTATTTCTCCATCTGAGGTCGTTTGAAAAATTCATGTTTCAAATTTGAAAAATTCAAATGTAGTTTTCCTCGACAAAAAAGATTTCAAGTTCAAAAATTGTCAACTACAAAGTAACAAAATTCTATAACTTTTTGAGATCTACAAATTTTGTTTTGGTTATTTCTCCATCCGAGATTGTTTGAAAATTTTAAATTTTAATGCTTAATTTTTACTATTCGGTGGCCGCCCCTACAAATACAACTATTCGTAGGGGCGGCTGATAACACCATCATCCCCTACAAATGAATTTGCAGGAGCGGCTCGTTTAGGGAACTATTTGTTGGGGGCGCTTTTAGATTGAGCCGCCCTAAAAAAAGAGACATTGCTACAAATTATTGTTTAGCAGTGCCTTCCTCTTGAGTGGGCAGATGCTCCCCCTCGCTAGTGAGTTGGTCAACCACTAGGGACGCCCTCACCCTCTCATATAATCTCCTCTCTGATGCAAACAATAAATACACTCTCTGTCCCCACTCCCCAGCCCCATCCCCACACATATTCAGTGCTGGTTTAGAAACTCAAATCTTTTTGGGATCCTAGACTTTTCTCAGGGTGAGCAATTTATGAAAATGTCATTTAATTAAGTCATTTAGTTCTTCATGGGGTTCCAACCCAGGGTTTGCATCCCCTTGCTTCCAAATCAGGCCTTGGATCTTGGAAAAATCGTTGCTACGTCTTTCTACTAGTGTTAGATGTGTGCAACTTGAAAATTACTGGTGCATCCATATATTCTTAGATTGTTGGAAATAAAAGTAATACACAACTAAATGAAAAATTATATCCTTTTATCAAATAAAGCACATTTGTATCTTTGTTACAATACTAACAAGAATTGATATATAATAACCCAAAATTGAACATAGTGAATCAAAACAACGCAAAACTCAATGCAAGGTCCCAAAGCAAATAAGAAGAAGCTATGTGGAATATATCAGCACACCACTGTGGCCGCTCATCCAGTTGACATTCCCTCCTCCATGGAAGCAAATGTCATGCACGGCGTAAAGCTCAAATGTTGTTTTGTAGTCGATCCCTCCTCTATTTTTTGTAATCAGCCAAATCTTTCGCAGCTAGCTTATCATGGGGAGTGTGGGCAGCCACCGTTCGAGCTGTTGGTGCCGCACGAGGGCCCCGCCCGGAGCTGCTTCAGGTACATTTTCCGGGGCAATTGCAAAACGCCATCTCCGGGGACGGCTTCCATGCCCGGCGACGACGACAACGCATCGCCATCGACCCGCAATGACCGCGCCGCTCCTCCTGGGACGGCCAAGCAGAGCGCTATGACCAGAATGAGTATCACCGGCACAGCAGCAATCCCTCTCGCCATGCCGTATGTATGTAGTAGTGCAAATAAATGATCACCAACAACCTGTCAATCTCGATCAACACAATTCAAGCAGCACTTCTAGCTTTTGTTCGATCGATCTGATCTGCTTCTTGTGTGTGTTCTGTTGTTGTACACAATGGGATGATGAGAGTTGCATGGACCGTCCATGCGTATATAAAGGGCAGGGGACCTACGGCAAGTTTTATAATCGAGCACTAACTTCACATGCTTGCTAACCGATCGACTCGTTAATTTATTCAAAATCATTCGCTTTTCTTGTGAATTGACTAATTGAGTACTCCATCCACCAATTTTATCTGCATTTTGGTTTGAAAAGGTCAAAATTTCCAAATTGTGACCACATTAGTCAAAGTATGTCCATTTTGCAAAAGTGATTTAAATATGTTAATATATGAATTAGTTTTAAGATGATGTTAATTTTGCAGTGATTGACAATACATTATAAGTGAAATTAAAGGTAGAATTCTGTCTACTCTCAAAGATTTGTTACTTCCGAAATACAACTTACGTCATTTAGTTGATTTCCATCTCATTCAGTCAATTGGGAATTAAATTAACATGTGGAGATATCATACTGTAGCAAATTCGGGTAGAGTGACTACTGAGGCGAAATTAACAGGTAACATATGTTTTTTTTGGTTAAGAAAATTGTCTCTCATTGGGATCACGACAGTGCCCTAGCTAGGCTGTAAGTCAGGAAATATGAAATAAGACAAATTTTACAATGGTTGAAAAAAATATAAACTGTCTATCTGACGAGATCGGACGGTGTCAACACAGCAAGTAATCATGTAAAGGTACTCGGTACTACTAAAATAGGTGGGACCAGTACCAAAATAGGTGGGACAAGTACCAAATAAGTGGACCCATTCCGAAATTTTCTGTATTCATTTATTTTTGGATAAGGGTAATTCCGTATTTTTGAACCCCTACATTGATGGGCAAGTGTAATTTACCATTCCATTTCGGTCTTGCTAACTCTCTTCTCTTCTTCCTGTCGATTGGTGCACCCGGACCGGTGCCGCCGTCGCACTAACAGCCACTAGTTGCATCACCACTGCCATGTGCCCGTCAGCAGCCCCGTTGTCCGCAGTCGACGGAATCCCGCTGCCCATGCCACCATCGAACCTCGTTCACGGCGAAGGGTGTGGGCAACAGGTAGGTATATAAACAATCGGAAACGATCGATAGGAGGCCAAATCACTTTCATTTTCACAGTTTTTTCTCGAAAACAAAATCGATATGATATTGTCAGAAACGAATACGACACATATATTTTGATAATTTCGAAAACGATAGTAGTCAATCGGAGAATACATCGATAATGATCGAAATCCATAAGAGCGATATCCCAAAAACAATAAACACGTCAAACCGTAGAACATGAGAAGAACCATAAAATTTAACCTATCACGCATGACAATTGTAATAAATAAAGTCACAATTGACAAGACCACGAGCTAAAACCACAATTCACACCATCTTAGGTCTCAAACAAGCTAAACCCCAGATTTCGTTCGTGTTCGTGATGATTGTCTAGAGTTAGGGTCGTGTAATACGTGATTAGCTATTTGCCTTTGTTCTTATACGAATGAAATATTTGCCATATAGTTTCTTTCCACAAAAATATTTGCCTTATGTGCTTGCGTATGTAGATGCTTAGATGTGAGTCAACTGGACTAAAGTATATGCATTACATAGTCTATAAATAAATTAGGATTCAAGGCCTTTGAATCGGTAACTACTGACAGTAAATTATAGGCTAAATACAGTAATATTCGAAAACGGTTGAAAGAGGGCAAAATCATTTTCGCTTTCGTTTCCGATTATTTTTATCGCTATCGTTTTCATTTTTTTCGATTACCGCTACCATTTTCATTTAAACCTGAAAATCAGAAAAAACTCGAGAACGATTTCCGAAAATCAGAAATTATCATTTTCATCCCAGCCACAGGCGAAGGCGCCCGGCTGGGTGGGCAGAGGGCGTTCACGTCGGTATCCATCCCGAGCACGTGAATGCGCACACGTTGGCGACCATAGGAACACGCAGCAGCCCCTGCCACCAAGTGATGCCTGCTCCCACGCATGCGCAAACGCTCCGCCAGGAACTCCATGGTCAGCTTCGTTGCAGGCCAGGAGAGACCAAATGCCGCACAATAGGCCGCCTACGAATCGGACTCCGGAAGAAGTCTGGCTCCGGCGACCAAGACCAACCAGCAGCCTAATAACATGGTGACTAAGAAAAGCAGTGCTGGCCGCTCGGGCGAGAGAAACAGGAAAGAAAGATGAGATCAAGAAAGATCCCCGTGATAGGAACCGTGCAGCGTGCTGAGTCAAAACAACAATCACAGATATACCCGCACAAATAAAATTAGATTTAACAAATAATCTTTCGCAATTAATTGCCTAGAAAATAAGAAAAACGAAAGTACCTAAAAGTACCAAACTTTGCCAAACATGGTAAAAGAGCTCATGGAATAATACCATTCGATCAATGAAACAAAAGAAAAGAGAGAGAGAAGAAGGATATGGAACAAGTAAGGCTTGTTTGGACGTTGCAGTTTGCAAAATTGTAGTATAAAAAACTATGGTTTTAGAAGCCAAAGATGTGTAAAACTATGATTTAGAAAAAAAAAGATTCAGTAGAGTTTCTAAGCGCACCACCCCCCCCTACACCAAAAAAAGTAGGGTTTTGATGATATCGTAGTTTAAAAACTGCTAGGTTTATTGCATTGAGTCACATAGGAAAAGTTTCGATTATCGAAGTGTTTTATAAAACCATATAGTATTTGTTCAATGCACCATCTAATTTGTGATTCTTTCACATCAACGATTTTGTCATAGGTTTAGTGGACGTCCAAATCAAAGAGCATATATAAAAATTTGTTAGCATCATATAATTGCTGGTTAAAAGCCTAATCATAGGTACAGGGGGACAAGATTTATAGATATAGTACATATGGTCGGCCATTAATTCGGCAATGCAGGACCGCCTATGGCACACGCATGTTGATTTTAGGTTTCCTCTGACTCCAAGTTCAACCCGGACGTACGCACGGACACAGCTTTTTAATTTTGGGGTCAAACACCATGACATATGAATCGACTGCATAAGCATGGATCGATGCATTCGCTCAGGTGTTTTGGAAATCTGGACTTGTTGGTCTCCGTTTCGTAAACTGACAAGTTTAAATTGGCGATCAATAACTTCAACATGCAACATGCATGCGCGCATATGTGACGTTATGCGTTCGGCCTTTCTTTTGGAGTTTGGACTGCACGACGTTATGCGTTAGCTAGGCTGACCATGACCACTAACTTTCTCCCTCCAAATTCTCCCTTTTCCCTTTTTGTTTTCTTTTCCTTTTTCTAGAGGAAGGAGAGCGCGGATTAGCATTGCCGACGGATTGCATGATGTGTGCTGTGGCTGCACGCTGAACCAAATATATTTATACTATTTATACTTAATATTAAATTAAAAGAATAAAATTTCTCCTAAATTTTTGTCGTTCACTCTTTCCCCAAAATCCATATGCACCTCCACTCCAATGAGCATAAGAGTTTTCGCCGGTCTTAATAGTAGTAGTAGTAGGTGATGAAATAGAGATAAAAGTACTTTTCGAGATCTACAACTTTTGTTTTGGCCGTTTCTCTATCCGAGATTGTTTGAAAAATTTAAATTTTACAAGGCAACTCCTATTTTTAGAGGAGGCTGAAATCGATTTCTAGAGGCGGCTAGAAATAGAGTCGCCTCTACAAATGCATTTCTAGAGGCGGCTCGATTTAGAGCCACCATAGAGGCGGTTGTAAATTGACCCGCCTCTAATCAGCTCCTATTGCTGAAAATCAATTTTATAGTAGTGTATCAAGTATCTATATATGGGTGTTGTTCGGTTGAAAATGAACAAAAAGCTAAGGGGGCACAAAAAGATAAGTAATTTTGATTAGTTGTAGGTACAAACCACATGAACTTCTAAGCCTATTCTTGATAGGGAGTATCATATGCATTTATTAGATGCCATGTAGGATACTTCGCTTATGTGCTAAAGAATTATTTAGCAGAAAGAACAAATTAAAGTTTTCATCACCATGTTGATTTAGTTTTGACACCAATATATATATATACACACACACACACACTTAACATTAAATTCAGCAGTTTAGACTATTGTTGTAAACACAGTGATGGATTCAGTTTAGACTATATTGTTATAGGACAATCTCTATTTTGTATTAGATACAGTGATGAAACTCATGTACCGTAGAGATTATTTTTTCCTAAGAATTTAATACCCTCCATGTGATGTGGTGGCCTTAAATATCAAAGTATGCAATCACAGACTGGAACAACCTATATTTTTTTAGGGAACTGGAGGGACCGCAGCCCCTTCAAAAAAATTTTATTGTAAAGGAAAAGAGGGTTATTTACAATGCAAAGTTAATCTACTGAGAGAGGAACTAGGGGGAGGAAGAACAGCTTCAAGATAGAAAAAAGGAAACAAAGAAAATAAGGCAAAAGCCGGGGCTCAAATCATTTCTAGTGATTGCATCCATTGTTCAAACAGAATTGAAAGGCTTGTCTTCACTTTTAGGGAGACTATTCTTGCTTCTTTAAGAAAGATTGTTCTACAATCCTGTATGCTCACTTGATTTCCATTGAAGATGAGTTCATTTATGGACAGCCAAAATTGTCCAACACATGAGGATGATTGCCACCATGAAGAATTGGGAGTTGATCTGATCTTTGAAGGCAGGAAAGTTTTCAAGAGTCCCACTATCCAAGGAAGTTGTTAAATTGATCAGGCCAACATTGCTGGGCAAAGGGGCAATGTAGAAACAGATGCTCAGTGCTTTCTTCAACTCCAATAGCACGGAGCTCATAGTTGTATGAATTCAGATTCATGTGTTTCCTTCTAAGAATATTTCTCGTACTTAGTCTATCTTTAAGTAGCAGCCAACAGAAGACCTTGCTTAAGTTAACAAAAGCATTTCTAGATCGAATTGAAAGCTAGATTGTTGGATCATTGTTTTCTAGAGTTGTGGCTTCCATTAGCTGTTGCAGACTATGCAGCTGTGTGAAGGCAATTTGAGAGAGGTAGGTTGAACATTTCTATGGCTGTATCTTGGCTGAAAGCTCTGCTAACAGAAATAAGTTTATTTTTGGCAAACAAATGAATCTCCGGTAGGCTCTACTGCAAGGGGCTGGTTTAGCCATCTATCTTTCCAAAACAAGTAAGTTTGCCCATTTTTAACTTGAATGAATGCCAGGTCTTTGAATTTTGAGAGCAACATCAGCACATCTCTCCACCAAAAAGATCCCTTCTTGACATGGCTTGGCAGTTTTCCATTTTTGTAGTGCTTCTCCCAAATCAAATTGGCCCCAAGGGATGTTTTTCCTGTTGAAGAACTTGTCCAGGTTTTTCATCAGTAGAGATTGATTCTGTATTTCAATATTGATGACACCCAATCCTCCTTCCTCTTTTGGGACACATATCATTTCCCAGGCAGCTTTGGGCTATGTTCCACCATTGATATTTGAGCCTCTTCAAAGGTAGTTTCCTGAATTTATCTATTTGTTTTACAACTGCTTTAGGAAGTTCTAGAGTGCACATGTAGAAGGTTGGCGAGGCTGAGAAGACTGCATTGGTGATTTGCAGCCTCCCAGCTTGATTGAGCGTAGCAAAGTATGTCTCCTGTATTCTAGCCGGTGTAGAGCACGGGTTAATGCATTAATTAGTATTACTTGAATCGCACACGTATGCATTTCATGCTTTTCAACAAAATAGCAAATATGATGGACCAGTCACATCTGAATACATGCATGCGTCCGTCAAGCACGAGTCATGCCTAAGCAGGCGGTTTCTGCACGCACACACGACGGCATGTACACACCAACAATGCCGACGACCAACCCTCATTCCGACTGCGTCGCAAAAGCTTGGAGCACTAATTCCGTCCAGATCAAACGAATCCTTCTCATCCAAAAGGCTCTTTTGTCTCCTGAATCCTGATGCATGATTGACGAATGAAATCTAGCTGGGTTGTTCAATCATGTTGTGCCATTTCGCCGCATTCTTCCTTAATAATAAAAAAAAGGTTGGGCCACTCGGAAAGGTGGATATGCACACCATTTGGTTTAGTTAGCATAGCATTAAGCCGTGCATTAGCATGTGAAGTTAGTGCCCTCCTTGAACATTCCTGTGAAGAAGCGCTGCAACATCCTCGCAGGTGCACTCGTACTAGAGAAGGGAGTTTCTATTGCGCTATTGTCATGCATGACACACATCATATGTATATGCAATAATGCAAACAGGGATTCCAGGAGCTAGGCTACCCGTACAAGCCCAGCCCCCTCGTTTATATACGCATGGGTAGCCCATGCAGATCCTCATCGAGCCCAACGAAGAAACACCACACGCACAGCGTTACACACATCCATCAACAGAGCGAAGCAAGCAGCCGAACGTACGTGTCGAGTTAGATAACCAAAGTTTTGCTGGGGACAATTGTTAGTCAGGCGTCGTCCCACATGGCGATTTCAAGAAAGATTGTTGGTGCTGCCCCGGTGATAATCCTGGTGATAATGGCGTTCTTGGCCGTCTCAGGGGCGGCAAGCAGGCGGCTGGGCGGCGATGTCGTCTGGATGCCAGACGGGGAGGACTCTGCTGTCTCCAGTGAGTACGGCGTGGCGGTTCAGTTCCTCCGGCAAATCTACCTGCAGAAGCTTGGTGCAGGGCCCTCGTGCGGCACCAACAGCTCAAATGGTGGGTGCCCACGGCGCCCATGATCTATCAAAGATTCTTGCTTACATAAAAATGGTGGGAGAGCCTATGAAAGCATGACGTCTCGTGTGTGACTCTTGCTTTCATGGAGGAGAGGGTAATGTTAAATTAGTTGAGTGGTCGCGCACTGGTGCTCGTATTCTTTATATAGCTTGTTCTTTCTATTCAACTTTGGGTCATGTTTTCTGTGATTCATTGTGCGGAGTTTGGGGTTATATTCACCCTTGTTATTAGTTTAACTTGTAACAAAGAATGACCCATATATGTACTTGGAATAAAATGGTGTAGTTTTATATTCATTTAGTTTTGTTCAATCGTTTCAAGTTTGAGAATACGACACACATGTGTACATGTTCTATCAGGAGGACCAAGGAGTACAGACATGTATCTAAGCCTCTCTCACAGGTACAGAGTGGAAAAATACGGAACTCACGCTCCTGGGCTCAGCAGTGCTAGCACCCGGACGTCTAGAGACGAACACCAGCGTTCAGAAACTCGTGCCTGCAGTCCATTTTTCACGCTGTTTTGCGCGCCCACACTGGGCCCACGCCGCCCGGACGTCACTCGCTGCGCCTGCAATCTATCTCCTGCACCTAAGTTCCCCGCGCCCACGTGGGGCCCATGCCGCCAGACCGTGCACAGGAACCACTCGTGCCCCCTTCGCTTCCCACACGCATGCAGGCGGGAATGTCTACGCTCGCTCGGTGGCGCCCCAACAGCAGCAGCATGCAGGTGGGTCTTATTGCAACATGTACAATACAAGATCTACTTTTGACATCTAGATGAAACACATGCAACATGCAACATACGTCCGAAACAGCTAGAACACTTGCAACATACGTCTAAAACACTTGCGAAAAACACTTGAGAGTCATTGTAAAACATATGCAACATCATGATTAAACACTTCCAACATATGTATGAAACATATGCAACATCCAGGATAAACACACTTGCAAACATACGTCTGAAAAACAGAAACATTTGGAAATGACGTTTGCAACATACATATATCGCCAATGCAAAATATGCAACATCCCGATCTACTTTTGCAACATACATATGAAACACTTGCAACATACCTTTAAAACAGTGATGGATCTAGGATTTTAGATTAGGGTATGCCGTCAAAAAAATTTCATATACATATCGGTAAAATTATTTGGCAATTCGGTAAGAATTATGAAATTTGCAATGTAATTTGGCATATATATATATATATATATACACTTAATAGCACGATAAGTTTTAAATTTGAAGATTTAAGTTGAACAACATCCACAAATTACAATATGAATAGTTCAAGCATCATACTGATAGTTCAAAATGTATGCATAAAAGAGTGTAAGAGACTTATGATACTACTTATCTTACTTTTTTAGGAACATGAACGTATTGACTATATCATCTTCATCCAACCAATTATTAAAAAGCGATGCAATATCTCCATCTCTCTTCATAACTACACAATTATTAAAAACACAATACCAAACAATTAAACAAATTGCAAGTGCACGGATTGAATCCTCAATCCTCATATGTGATGACACAAACACTCACATGATACTAAATTGTTGATCAATCTCGATTGTCTCTGATGTTGAGCGAATCTCCGATCTCACTGCATTATTGATGACTGGATGATATAGCCATCAGTATAAACATGACATGATTTTTCTATAGAAAGACAGAGTAAAAAATGAGATTGATTCTCACCGCGGTGGCTCAGGCAGTCGGACTATGCGCGTTAATCGTGCATGCGCAGCAGGCATATCCTCCATGTCACGTACTCGGCAGTCGGCGCCGTGAAGATTCAAGCCTCGAGACGGCGGCCAGCGGGCGAGACTCTAATTTGCAATAGATCAATAGGAAGTCTAGGCGTCGGCGTTTCCGTCTGGCGTCCTTATGGCCGCGTGGGCCAGACCTGGGCTTCCCGTCCGTATGGCCGTGTGGGCCTGGAAACCAGGAAAGTCCATCATCTCTCGGCAAGGAGCAGCTGTTGCGTTCGTTTTCCATGGTGCATATACGGTCTTTTTTGTTTTTTATGAATACAGACGTATATACATATAAAATCTATTGTTGGATTGGCAAGGTATGCCAGTGCATACCTGGCATACCCTGTAGCACCGCCCCTGCTTTGAAACATCTAAAATACTTAAGACATACATTTGCAACGTGTGTTTTCAGCAAAACCTAGCAGGTGGGTGGGCGGGCGGAGCACAACATAGCGGGATCCAAATGTGCGGTTGCGGTGGAGAAGGAGGATGGCAGCGGGCGGGGCGGCTACCCGGCCCCTAGCGATAGGGCGCGTCCGGTGCCCCCGGCGAGCGGTGCTTGCGGTAGAGGCGGCGGCAGCAATCGAGTGGGTGCAGTCTCGCGTTGTGAGGTGGCAGCGGCTGTGCGGTCGTGGGGGAGCATGCTACAACGGTGCAGGCGCGGTGCGTGGCAGTGGTGGAGAGGAAGCCTTGAGGGACGCGCAGTGGAGAGGAAGGCATGGCGGAGCGCGGTCGGGGAGCGTAGTCGCGGTGATGCATGAGTCTTTTTTTATAAACTGCGGTGATCGGAGGGGAACATATAGGAATAGATAGGATATCTTTCTAGACATTGGGGCCCCCCAACATAGGAGTCTGACGTCTGCTTCCTAGCATTATCATTCTGCCGACGTCTGCTTCCAAGTATTACCGTTTTGCGGCTGGCTACTGGTCTTATGAAGGCAAATGGGATTTCCTCTGGTTCAGAACCTTCAAAATAAATGATGTATAATCCAATTCCCAAATAGGTTCGACTAGGATAAATGGTTGATAAACGCAACCTTCCTAGAATAGTATCCATATTTATACATCTTACAGCATAAATAGGTATCATTGCAGAAGTTCTCAATTCTTCTCCTATCATGTCTTAGCAAGAGATCTTATAGGGCTAAAATTAGGAGCAGGGATGCAGGAAATGCACGCTCTGCTTCCCCACATTACCTAATATATAGGGGAAAAAACGTCTATACTTACCCATCCTAACTATATATTAGCTTTCATCTACTTCACCCGCTCATCTAGAAATTATATATTTTATCCTTGAAGGATGGAAATTTTGTCTAAGTAACGTCTTGGGGTGGTTTTGAAAGCGGTTTTACTAGCTAACATGGCATATTACATGGTTGATGACATGGCTGTAAGAATAGGAAAAATCTACATGACCCTCTAATGCCCCTCCACTATAATACCCAGTACTAGAAGTATCAAAAATGTTCAAATGACCTACGATAGTTTTATAGGGTTGCTTTGTCATGGTAACCTAGCATATATGATGAATTTCGCTTCTTCAGTGACGGAAGTTGTTCGTCATGTAAGTGCAGATTTCTACTAGTACATACTAGCCTAATTATCCATATTGGAATGTGATAGACCATCTATATAAGATGGGTGGGCTTAGCCGCTCGCTAAGGTGGGTGTGGGCCAGGAGGAAACCGAACTCGTTAGTGAGGTAGCCATAGGAGGAGAAAATGAGAGGGATAATGTGGGAGGGGATGGCGTTGGGACAAAAAATGGTGAATGAAGTCTTCGATGAATGTCAAGAGGTTGAGTAGGGGACAAGAGATCACGGGTTGCTCGCAGGAGGTGGGGTAGACTATAAATAGAGATGGGAGAGGGAGACTGAGGAGAGAGGATGCATGGTAAAAGGAAACAAAAAAGTGAATGTATACCCAGTTACAAATGGGCCTATATGAAGCATGGGTAACCAAACCAATATGGTGGGGGTACGATGATGAAATAGCGCTATAAAACAATTTGTGGTGGTCATTTGAATGGTATTAGATACTGTGAGTGCTATAATACTAGGTTTTATAGTTAATGGATTGTGTAGTCAACCCTCGATATTTTAGAGGGTTGTGTAGACTTTTTCTCTTATTGTTTGGTGACTTATAACCATGTTATCATTCACGTAATGTTGCATCAGCAAGACTGCCTTCAAAGCCACCCCAGGGGGTATCTACATAATTTTAGTACTTTAAGGTGTAAAAATATATGGTTTTCTATGTGTGAGGGTGAAGTAGACGAACACCAATAGTTGAGGAGATGAGTTCCATTGGAATTCAAGGGCAAGATGAGTTCCATTGGAATTCAAACCCAAATGGATGATGAAATCCATTACCTTGTGCCCTGAGCCCTCAGGCCTTGGCATTGCACCTTCCGGCTACTGATCTCCTTCTCTTTTGGCTGTCGTGCCCCTCCCTTTGGCTACTGGAAGGCTATCTAGCCTAGCCCGACACAATTAAATCCTACCTTGTGCCTTGCTTAGGCCTTAATTCCTTGAGACTACAGACTAGAGACTACATTCTAGTCCCTTTTAGTCCCTAAATTGCTAAACATAGAGACTAAAAGAGGGACTAGTAGTCTCTAGTCCAGTAGTCCCTTGATAGGTGTTATTTGGGACTACTGGCCCAAATGGACAACCCATGCCCCTCAATTATTGCCCTCCTACCCATCTCAAAAGCATTGAATAGGGGTATCTTGGTCATTGCCTAGCAGCTTTAATAGCCTTTAGTCCCTTTTAGTCCCTTAAACCAAACAGGGTAGGGGACTACAGTTTAGTCTTGCTTTAGTCTCTAGTCTGTAATCTCTTGAACCAAACAGGCTCTTAGGCCAGGAGTTAAGCCCATGGGTTGGCACAATATTGTCCGATTTGTTTCCCATGCCATGCCAGGCCCATCATAATTGGGCCGTGCCTAAGCAGCCCAGCCCGGATCGTTTGTTTTGCCATCTATACATTTAAGTACTTGCAAGTGTTCAACGATGACCTAAAAAATGTTTTAATAGATAGTCCGTGGCAAAATTATATATAGAAGTTAAATAAGTAGGCCTTGGCTAAGCTATAAAGCAAACTAAAATTATGCCTGTATGTTATATTTGCTTGTTACGTGGTAATCTAGATGATTTGCGGCTTCGATGATCGCGTCATCTATTCTAACATATTCTGGAATTAGACTCTATACTGTGGCTAGAGGTGCTATGTTATAACTCGTATACAAGTTTAAAATGATCAAAATATGTAAATTTGTAGTTGACAACTTTTTCATTTGAATTCATCTATGGATGAAAATTTACGTTTGAATTTCTTACATTAGAAATTTGAATTTTTCAAACGATCTTAGATGGAGAAACAACTAAAACAAAAGTTGTAGACCTCAAAAAATAATGCAAATTTATAGTTGACAACTTTTTCATTTAAATTCAGCTATGCATAAAAAGTTATAGATCTCGAAAAGTTATAGATCTCGAAAATTTGAAAAATTTGTAGTTGAAAATTTACGTTTGGATTTCTTATATTTGAAGTTCAAATTTTTCAAATGACCGAGAAAGGACGAAAACCAAAGTTGTAGATCTCGAAAAGTTATAAAACTCCGCCCTGTTCGTTTGAACTTATCAGCCATAGTACAATGTTTTACTCTCACAACAAATCATCCAACAGTACTTTCAGTCATGGCTTATCAGCCAAGTGAACAGGGCGTTTATAGTTGACAATTTTTTCATTTAAATTTGTTTAGAGTCAAATAGTGTTAAAATTCCAATGGAGCAAATAGTGTTTTAAAACCAATGAACATAGCGACCTTTGGTCTACACAAGCCGCCTCCACGGCTCAATAAATTTCAGTTATTATATCAAAGAACTATATGCATAGCATAATTTTTTACAAAATAGAGTGTTTACAATAATACTTTAAATATTTATGCCATACTATTTCGGTCAAAGTGCTTAAAGTTATATAAAGTAATATTTACCTAAATTATTGTTACGGGCATTAATATACTTTGAAATGGGTTGCCGATATACAGGTTATTAAAGGGATAACTTTTTTATTGCTAAAACATATAAATATATTATTTTTTATACTCATGTATGCATGTATACTTGATCTGCATGATGTTATAACATATATATTTATTTTAATTTTGTTTTTTATATATATTAATAGTGGAAAGAGTGGGTACTTTAGAAACATATATGGGCGTAATTAGTTGTTATTTATATTTTCTTTCATAGGAGATGTTGGTAATTTAAATTTACACTTGAGGGTATTTGTTACTTTATTTTTAATAATGGCATAAATATGCAATTTTAAATTCAAATTGAAGGGTTATTTATATTATCTATGGTAAGGCAGGTAATTTAGATCCAATTCTGAATTATGTTTCATAATGGATGATGTAACAACCCGAATTCACTACGCCCTCGACAGTCATGTCCGGCTATCTAGGAAGTCACCTTTCGAATCACCCGAAGCCCGTTTAACAGAATACGCCAGACAAGACGCAGATGCACCCAAAGCAAGCCCGGATAGCCATGGTCAGGCTTACACCCAAAGCAATGAAGGAAAAGGACCCGAACGAATTAAGAGGTCCTTCTATTGATATCATCGACAACAATTCAACCCCAGGGACTACCTAGGAGCAAAGCATTGGCTACCAATGACCAATCACCCGATGACTTAGTCAATTCGACAAAGGCAGAGACTACCGTATAGTCCGCCAGCTTACCGGACCATCCGATAGAGCACAGAGCAGCAGCAAAAAATGGGAAATGAGTGTTTGCCACTTGAGTGAGTGGGACCCACATGTCAACATGAAGTGGAGTGGATATCTCTCAGCTGAGGCCTCACTCTCTCACTCACCCACCCATTTGTATCACTCACTCTCTCTCTCTAACTCACTCAAGAACAAAGCAAGAACCCTAGAAGCTAGAGAGGGGAAAGATTGGAGAAAGCATTGAAGAAGATGAAGGAGAGGAAAGGGGGAAGCATCAGCAGCAGCTCATGGACACCCTTCACCCCTCAACCCCTTCATGGTAAGCTCAAGAAGAATCTCCCCATTTCTTGGATAATCCTTTGATCCATCTCTTTGGTATGTTGCAAGAGGAATCCACATGGAGCCAAGCCAAGTTTGGATAAGAGATGTGTGAGTGAAGGAAGCTTGGATCCTCAACCTTTTGCTATGGAAGCTCTCAGATCTTAGAGCCAAGGTTCTACCCCATTCTCATGGTTTATCCTCGAGTTCTTTTATCTCTAAGTTTGATCCCAAGAGCCCTAGCCACACTTAGTAAAACTAGCTTACAACCCAGCCATAGTGAGCCTATTGAACTACCTAAGCTATCCTAGGAATACCATGCACATGCATAGATCACAGCTGAGCACATCTAGACTTGAATCCCAAGATCACACAAGAGCATAGGTTCTGTCGCCCGACTGGCGAAACGTCCGTCACTAGAACAGAGTATCCTCTAATCCCGAGTCTAGCCACTAGCAGCCTGAATTCCACTTTGACCAGCACAGTGGAGTGTCTGTCAACCGTGACGGAGCGTTCGCTGAATTATAGAGAGCAGCAACCCACATCTGTGTTCCCCATGGAGTATCCGACAGCCTGAGCAGAGCCAACCTAGAGACAATCCACCTCAGTACTTGGTACAATGGAGTGTCCGTCAGCTTGGATGGAGTGTCTGACAACATACGAAGAGTGTGAGACTGTTCAGCCTTCCTACCCAAAGAGTTAACAGCACTAGGTTAAGCATGGTTTCCACCCAGTCTGGGCATTCGGTTCCTCGGTTCGGTTCGGTTCGGTTCGGTTCCTCGGTTCCTGAAGAAATTCGGTTCTCAGAAAATAGGAACCGATCGGTTCCCAAAAAATCTTGGAACCGACAATTTCGGTTCTCGGTTATTTCGGTTCGGTTTCGGTTCTAACCGAACTAACTGAAATTTTCCAGCATAGGTCAAGACAAGAATAAATATACATATTCCAAGGCAAATTTATGCAACACTATATCCATTTTTATTAATAATAATTTATAAGGCAATAATAGCAATATACTAACACAAATATATAGCTTTTGAAATATAAAATATCACACGTAAACCAAAAATAATCTTTCAAAATATGAGTAGATGAAGTATGATACATGTAATTCGGTTCTTTCGGTTAGTTTGGTTAACCGAGAGTAGGAACCGAATTTTCTTCGGTTATTTCGGTTCCTCAAAATTAGGAACCGAACAAGGAACCGAATTTTTCGGTTTCGGTTCTTTCGGTTTCGGTTCCGGTTCTTTCGGTTCGGTTCCTCGGTTTTGGTTTTTTGTGCCCAGGCTTAGTTTCCACAAGGGCAATAGTAGAGCCATAGGTAGAAGCCTCTATACCGAGCTCTAAGTCGAGATATGTTCCTAAGCCCTCCTCAGTTGACCTCAGCCTCGATCCTTGTTCTCTTTCAGGAGCCAAGTAGCATAAGGAGCGTGTTTGAGTTGTCGTCTACAACTTTGACTTAGTTCGAACGACAAAACCTAGGTAGGCACCCCACTATTATAAACCCTACTTTGGATACTTATCAAGTTGCATTATGAGTAATGCATTACATGTAGTTTGGATAATGATGACTTTTATACCACACCTAGAGTAGCTTAATAATCTATAGAAGCCTCTCATCTAAACAATGGGAATGGAAACGCTTAATGCTTATTGCTTAGTTGCTTGGGCAATGGTAGAAGTCAAGCATGAAAAGGGGACTCATAGTCGCACGTGTAGGATGTTACACCTAGATAATTAGCTACTAAAACCAATGAGGGTACAACTTGACTTACCTAACTAATCTGGCTAAGGACTAATATCCCTAATATGATAATCTTGATGATAACTTGGATATCTTGCTCATACGAGTAGTAGGTCATCATGAGCGTGGGATCTCGGCCGATGTAGCTCGTGGAGCAGTAAGGACCGTGTATTGGGATACGTAAGTCCGAGTAAGCACTCGTACAGACCACATGTCGCGGATGGAGTCGACAAGCCAAGTAACTAATTACGACCTGTTTATTCGTGAAACTGGCAAGGGAGGTGGCGTCAATCGAGAATGTCCGGGACATTAACTGGCACCCGCTCGAACCTTTCATGTGACACTCGGGCCGGATTAGGGAAAGGTCAAACCTTTCATGTGACACTCAGGCCGGATTAGGGAAAGGTTGGAAGACGTGAGGCAACCCTTACTCTCATGCACGATGTATGGTGGTTAGTCCCGTCCTTCCATGTGGGTACAGTTGTACACCTCTGCAGAGTCTTGAAATCCTAGAGTCCCTCAGGACGGAACTATTCGGTTGTTCTTTCTTTCTATACCCATGGTAGCATGAACAATGGACTATGAGCAACAACAACAACACCATAGCCTTTTGTCCCAAGCAAGTTGGGGTAGGCTAGAGATGAAACCCAAAAGAGACGAGAAAACAGGGAGACACATAAAGGGACAAAAAGAGCACAAGACAAAAAGAGGTCACGGTTCAGGCACGTTGATTGCCAATCTCCAAGCGCTCCTATCCATAGTTAAATCCTTGGGGATATTCCACTCCTTAAGATCTCTCTTAACGGACTCGTCCCAAGTTAGTTTAGGTCGACCTCTACCACTCTTTACATTATCGGCCCGCTTTAGAACTCCACTATGCACCGGCGCCTCAGGAGGCCTCCGTTGGACATGTCCAAACCATCTCAACCGATGTTGAATCAATTTCTCCTCAATTGGAGCCACCCCAACCCTATCCCGAATATCGTCGTTCCGGACTCTATCCCTCCTTGTGTGCCCACAACACCAACGCAACATACGCATCTCTGCTACACTCAATTGCTGGACATGTCGCCTTTTTGTAGGCCAACACTCAGCACCGTATAACATCGCCGGACGAATCACCGTCCTATAGAACTTACCTTTCAGCTTCTGAGGCACCCTTTTGTCACAGAGGACGCCAGAAGCTTGACGTCATTTCAACCAGCCGGCTGAAATTCTATGCCTAACATCTTCATCAATGTCTCCGTCCTTTTGTAGCATCAACCCTAAATACCGAAAAGTATCCTTCTTGGCCACCACTTGCCCATCGAGGCTAACGTATCCCTCCTCATGCCTAGTCGCGCTGAAATCGCACCTCATGTACTCGGTCTTAGTCCTACTAAGTCTGAACCCTTTCGACTCTAACGTTTGCCTCCATAGTTCTAACTTCCTATTAACCCCTGCCCTACTGTCGTCAACTAGCACCACATCATCAGCAAAGAGCATACACCAAGGGATACCACCTTGTATGTCCCTTGTGACCTCATCCATCACCAAAGCAAATAAATAAGGACTCAAAGCTGACCCCTGATGCAGTCCTATTTTAATTGGAAAGTCACTGGTGTCGCCATCACATGTTCGGACAAACGTCACCACATCCCTGTACATATCCTTGATGAGGGTAACGTACTTAGTTGGGACTTTGTGCTTTTCCAAGGCCCACCACATGACATTTCTCGGTACTTTGTCATATGCCTTCTCGAGGTCAATAAAGACCATGTGCAAGTCCTTCTTCTGCTCCCTATATCTCTCCATCAATTGTCGTAATAAGAAAATCGCCTCCATGGTCGACCTACCAGGCATGAACCCAAATTGATTTTGGGTCACATGTGTCACTCTCCTTAGGCGATGCTCGATAACCCTCTCCCAGAGCTTCATCGTATGGCTCATCAATTTAATCCCACGGTAGTTAGTACAACTTTAAACATCTCTCTTGTTCTTGAAGATAGGTACTAATATACTTCTCCTCCATTCTTCAGGCATCTTGTTAGACCGAAAAATAAGGTTAAAAAGCTTAGTTAACCATACTATCGCTTTGGCGCCTAGGTATCTCCACACCTCAATGGAGATACCATCAGGGCCCATCGCTTTACCTCCTTTCATCCTCTTCAAAGCCTCTCCGATCTCTGCCTCCTGAATTCTCCTCACAAAGCTTCTGTTGGTATCGCCAAATGAGTCGTCCAACTCAAGAGTAGGACCCTCATTCTCCCCATTAAACAACTTGTCGAAGTACTCTCTCCATCTGTCCTTGATCTCCTCATCTTTCACCAGAAGTCGATCTGTCCCATCCTTGATGCATTTTATTTGGTTGATGTCCCTTGTCTTCCTCTCGCGGATTCTAGCCATCCTATAAATGTCATTCTCCCCTTCCTTTGTGCCTAGCCACTGATAAAGGCCATCATACGCCTGACCTTTTGCTACACTCACAGCTCGCTTTGCAACCCTCTTCGCTATTTTATAGCTCTCGATGTTGGCTGCACTCTTGTCATGGTGGAGACGCTTGAAACACTCCTTCTTCTCCCTAATAGCCCTTTGCACCTCGTCATTCCACCACCATGTGTCTTTCGCTTCCCATTTGCCTCCCCTACTCACGCCAAACACTTCTGAAGCCACCTTCCGGACACATGTTGCCATCTTTAGCCACATGTCGTCGGCATCTTCTCCTTCTTCCCAAGGCCCCTCGTCTAGCATCCTCTCCTTAAACGTTTGCGCTGCTTCCCCTCTAAGCTTCCACCACTTCGTTCTCGCAATCTTGGCCCGTTTGTCCCGGTGGACACGTACTCGAAAGCGAAAGTCCGCCACCACAAGCTTATGTTGAGGGACAACACACTCCCCAGGTAACACCTTACAATCAAAGCAAGCACGTCTATCCTCCCTCCTTGCAAGGATAAAGTCGATCTGGCTCGAGTGTTGTCCACTACGAAAGGTTACTAGATGAGATTCCCTCTTCCTAAAGAGGGTGTTCGCTATCAACAAGTCATAGGCCAGCGCGAAGTTCAAAACATCCTCCCCCTCTTGATTCCTACTACCATACCCAAACCCCCCATGCACCCGCTCGAAACCTACATTAGTCGCACCAACATGGCCGTTGAGGTCTCCTCCTATAAAGAGTTTCTCGCCAATAGGCACGGTACTAACCATGCTATCAAGATCTTCCCAAAACTGCCTCTTGGAGCCCTCGCTAAGACCTACCTGAGGGGCATAGGCACTGATCACATTTAGAGCCGAATCTGCAACTACCAGCTTGACCAAGATAATCCGGTCGCCTTGCCTCCTAACATCAACAACTCCATCCTTAAGGCTCCTATCGATCAAGATGCCTACACCATTCCTACCCGATGTTGTCCCCGTGTACCAAAGTTTGAAGCCAGTATCCTCCACCTCCTTCGCCTTCTGGCCTTTCCATTTGGTCTCCTGAACGCATAGAATATTTACACGCCTTCTAATTGCTGCATCGACTAGCTCTCTTAGCTTACCCGTTAGGGACCCTACGTTCCAGCTACCTAGATGAATCCTAGTTGGCTCGGCTAGCTTCCTTACCCTTCGCACCCGTCGAGGGAAGTGCGAAGACCCTTGCTCATTTTTCACTACACCCGAGCGTAGATGTAGCGCGCCACTAAGGTTGCGATGACCCGACCCTTGCTCATTTTTCATCGTACCCGGGTCACGATACGATGCGCCACTAAGGGGATGACGACCCGGCCCTTGCCCATTTAACACCACACCCGGGTTCCAATGTAGCGCGTCGCTAAGAGGGTTACGCCCCAACGAATCTCTTATGGGTTTCAAATCCATGAGAGTGGCTGTTTTTTTACTGTTGGTTCGCCAGACCTTAACACACCCTCCTCCTTTACCCGGGCTTGGGACCGGCTATGTTGAGACGACTTAAGAAAGTCTTCCAGTCAACATAGGCGGAGTTGAACAATGGACTATGAGCACTTTGTTATAATGATGAATACCTTTACTTCTATGTTGAGCATAGCATGTCATAATCTTAATGAATATCATTGCTTTCCACACTTATACAAATACCTGATAACTACCCTATGCATCCACCAAATATTATATGTTGGAATTAAGACCTGCGAGTCCGCAATGTACTCACGGCGCTGCCGTTAAGTCGTTTTGCAGGTGTTGTTACCCAGTGGATGTGAGTAGTGTTCTATTCATCGCTGCATAGTAGACATTGGATCGGGCGGATCCAAGATGAGCTACCAGTTAACTCCGATAAGAATCCAAGCGAGTTATCAAAGAGACGAGCCTAGAAGGGATAATAATAATTGTATACATATGTGAATCGTGTAATTTCATGTAAATATAATAAACTTGTTAATTGGGCATGATGTTAAAAGTTACATGTGTAGATTTGCCAAATGGGGTGTTTTGTGTCACTCAACCGTTAAAAAGATTCTGAAACTGCCATGTTGTGTCGGGGTCACGGCAGATGAGGTAGATAATTTAGATGTAGATTTACAGGTTATTTTATGTTCAATGGCATATTGGGTAATGTTTTGAAAAATAGAATTGGTGCAATGGTTATTATTATGATCAGTGATTAGAGTCCATTGAATTGATAATGTCAGAGCGTTCTGATTTTTTTGAATAACAAGATTTGTCTTTTTTGTGCATCTTTTGGAGATTAATGTAGAGTCCATTGAAAGCCTATATTAATAGTAAGATATTTGTGTAACAAAGTGGTTACCATGTAAAATGTTTACTAAGAAAGAGAGCCATCAAAGAAACATTCATAACTGCAAGATATATTTGTAGATAGAAGGATACAGCTTGTACATTGACCTGTTAAAAAAAAGCTTGTATGTTGATGGTTTATAACCTTTCTCTGATATTAAGGGCATGTAAAATTGTGTTCTCTCCTAGTTGCCTACCTATTCCCATGTCCACCCTCTGGTCACAAAATAAGTGAAGTTTTAGGATTATTTTTTAACATCCCTTATCTGAAGTCAACATTCCAAACTTTTTACGTGTTGAGTTTGAATTTAAACGATACGAGTATATTTGTATTGCACCATAGTTTCAAGAAAGTATATTTTTGCAATGTATTATGCATGTATCTTCATGTCTAAATAGCTAACCCTCACTAGCAGAATTCTCTACAGCCAAATCACGTAGGGCTATATTCAATCTCTCCCCCTTCGTCAATCACTAGTACAGAAAAGATTTTTAGGAACGCCTCCCTTTTCTATCAGAGGCGGTTAAACTAGCACACCGCCTCTAACGTCATCGGAGAGCACTGTAGCTCCATGACCGTCGCTGAAATTCATTTTCAGGGGCGGTTCCATTAAGAAATCCACCTCTAAAAATGTATCCATTTTTAGGGGCGGTTTCATTAAGAGAACTACCTCTGAAAATGCTATTTTCAAGGAAGGCTGCTTATGTCAACCGTCTTTGAAAATCAATTTTCAGAGGCGGTTAACTTAGTCAACTATCCTTAAAAATAGCTGCAGCATAAATAAATTCATATCTTTTTTAAATGAAGTTGGATGAAGACAAAATTTATATCAAATTTGTAGAGCTCGACGAGTGATGAGATCAAAACATACAGGTATGTTACGCCTCGGGTCCAATGGTTCCCGAACGAAGAAGACCCCCCGACTAACCCCTTTAGGATCGCCCGGGGGCTCAGGGGCTATGCCCATCGGGCACGCTCACGCACACCCTCTGGCAAAGAGATCTGGCCGAGCCTGACTCTACCACAGCTTCTGCCTGGGGCTCGGGGACTTCCCTGAGCCTTGGGCTCCCAATCTAAGGCACGACCAAGCTCGGTCCTTGGCTTCTGCCCGGCTAACGATGCCAGCCAAGGCCCGGCCACAAGAAGACAAGCCTTAGGCTACCGATGCCCGGGGGCTCCCTAGCGTCGCTCCCTAGGCGTTCCCCTACCAACTGCTCCTTCGACAGGGTCACGTCCGGGGCATGACACCAGAAGACAAAGCTTCTCGCGGCCTCTGGGGGCTAGGGGCTTCTAGGCCCGTGCGTCAACCCCTAGAGTCGACCTTCTTCGCAACCAAGAAGACTATAAAAGGTCTCACCAGGGGAAGTCGGTCCAAGCCGACACCGCCTGACACGCAGAGTGTTAGAACAGAGCAGCCGGACGACACCCAGGCTTCTTCGGCTCCAAGACATCTTGATGGTCCACATTGCACCGTGGCAAGCCCCTCCTAGACTCCGGCGCACGTAGACCATAGACTAGAACCCCCAAACCGCCTTGTACCTGACATATCTCGTTATATAAGGGATAAGGTCAGACCTAGAGGGGAGAGGATCCCGATGACACTCCATTCCATTCCATCTGCCTCCGCTTCGCACAGAGAGCAAGGCAACCTAGAGAGGGGGATCGAGAGCCTCTTCTCCACCATATCATGCCATCTCCTTCCTCTCCGACGACGGGGAGACTTCACCGGTGGCGAGGCAACCTTAGGATTAGCACTGAGCTAACCCCCTACCAAACTCTCTTCCTTTACACTATGTTGTAACCCCCATATTTTGGGTGCTCTTGAGTATAAGGATCATCAGCTGCTGGACATTGGGACCAAATTGGCCCAAACAAGGATAAACCGTTGCATCTTCTCTACATGATTCCTGTGTTCTTAAGTCCGGCCGAGCCACCAGAGACCCCATACTCTGATACCGACTTGAACAACATGCTTGTCACGGTTTTGACCCTGCGACAGCTGGTGTGCCAGGTAGGGGGCAGCGTCAAGTGTGATTCTAGCTCTATGGTGGCTAGAGCCACCCGCCTCATCACCGGAGCAAGCGGTGGCACCCCAGACGGCAGTGTCCGCTTCCCCGGTGAGTTCTCCGTCGCGGCCAGCACCTTCGCTCCAGGCCAGGTTCTAGACTTTGGGAGCCTGGCCTACATCGCCAACTGCTACAGTGAGCTTTGTCCACACCATGGGGTTGCGCCGGTGGGCAACAAGCCCTCGGTGCCGTCCCCTCCGCTAGGACTCTTGGGAGCAGATCTCGAGGTTTTGGCCCATCAGATCTAACACAGTCTGGGCACGAACCCCACCGTGTCAGAACGATGCTAGATGTTCTACATGCTAGCCAACGTCCACCACCAGATCACCACCGGTGAGGTGCTTCCGCTGCCTGATCGCTTCTGGTACTACCTCTTGCACCTGCCTTTGGGGATACAGAACGTGGTGGCATCCTTCTAGCTAGAGCTAGAGCACCTCATCAGTCGCGAGGTGCCACAAAGCATCATCCTCTCCGACGCAGTAGGGACGGATGTCTCCTCGCTCCGCGCCTTCCTTGAGGTCCTTTCAGGGAACGGCCCAGATCTGACAATATCAACTATGACGCCCTGCCGCACATGTGCTACCACGTTGACAACGATGATCTTGTTGAGGAGGCGTTCGGACTCACGCCGCCAGACTAGAGTCCCCGTAGCCATGCGGCCTACCTTCAAGAGAAGATGGACCACTTGCGCGCTCAGCAGGTGGACTTGGAGCCTGCCGAGGCAGAGCTCGAGCGCCAAAGGCAGGACTTTGCATGACAGCGAACCACGCACCCTCTCGGCGACAACAACGACGCCCGCACGGGGGCTTCTAGTAGCCTCTACTTTCCCTGTGCGGTGTACAACATGGTGGCTACCGCTTGCCGCCTGGAAGACATCTCTGACATGCCAGAACCGAAGACCAACGAGCGGCTGAACGAGGCGAAACAGCTCATCCACGTCGCCCTCAAGCAGTAGGCCAAGAGTTCAGCCTCTCAGCGCTGCGCCGTGCCGCGCTCTCTCGGCCATTCCAGGCGACGGCCACTGCCAATGGAGGGCACTCCGACACTCACACCCCACAGGCAGTGGGGAGCAGCGATGACACCACTGGCAATAGCTCCGACCGGTAGACCCAGGGCGTCAAGCCTTAGCAGAAGTGAAGGCGCGACCTTTCTCCTCGGCATCCCCCTGCGTGACACCAGATCGGCGACGACCGTGGCTTCCGCGATACCATTGAGGCCAGGCACCACGCTCAAGCATAGTCCCGTACCCCTAAGTGATGGTGCGGGGGGCCCATCCCGGATCACTTCGCCCCCTTGGCGTTTGGGGCAGCGATCCGGGCGGCCCCCTACCCCAAGTGTTTTTGGCCGCCGACACACATCTCCATGTATGATGGCGAGACTAACCCGGACCATTGGCTGGAGGACTATCGCCTCACATGAAGGCTAGGGGGTCAGACAATGACTTTGTTGTGCAGTACCTTCCTCTGCTTCTGTCAAGCTTAACCAGAGTTTGGCTCGAACAGCTCGAGCCTGGCAGCATCAGCTGCTGGGGCGATCTCCGTGCGGTATTCATTGGCCACTTCCAAGGTACCTACACCCGCCCAGGGAACTCCTGGGATCTTCGCAACTGCAAGCAGAGGACCGATGAGACCCTCTGGGAGTACATTCAGCGCTTCTCCAAGAAGTGAAATGAGCTCCCAAACATCACCGACGCCGACATGATCAACGCCTTCATCTGTGGCATGACCTGCGAGGAGCTCATCCACGCACTCAGTCGTGAGACTCGGCACACGATGTGGGAGCTCCTGGATGTCGCCACCTAGTACGCCACTAGCGAGGAGGCCGTCTAGACCAACTTTAGTTGGAAAGCCAAGAGCCGGCCACCTCAGTGGTGGTGATGGCACCGATGATCCTGCCTCATCCTAGTGACGCCGTGACAGGCGGAACAAGGACCGGAAGCGCCGTGGGGAGGAAATGCTTGCCGCGACTGACTGCGCCACTAGACCTCAGCCCCATGGGTGCATGTTGACGATCCTTAAGTATCAAATTTAATTGTCAACTAAACATGGAAAAGGATCAATATGCACTAGACATCTAGAATTAGGGTTTTATCTGACAGAATTCCATGAGTTTTGGTGTTTGTCTATTTCTGCAGGGGGTTATCAGAAAATACGGAGAGAAGGCCCACACGTCGGGTTTACATAGAGATATTAACATGTGCGCTAATTTTCTATCATCTAGAAGACTCCAGAAGACACGTGAACGAACGGGAGGCCGAACGGGGCCCAGCCCAGGGCGCCCGCCCTAGGGTTTGGGGCGGCCGCCCTACTCCCGTGGCCAATCAGCGTCAACTTCGCGGATTATGCTCCACCGACCTAAAGGATCAAGGAAAACCGTGCGATTAATGTCAGTTTGATCCGACGGCCCACGATCATTTGAGGGGGCTATATAAGCAGGGCCTCTCCACCCCAGGGGAGGAGGAGAAATCATTATCAGAGGAAGCCATCAAGTTTAGGGTTTAGAAACTCTCTCTCCCGCAGAGAATTAGATTTAGCTACTCCCAATTCTTTCAAGTTTTATAGGATTGATTAGATAGAATTAGAGAAATAGGGCCTAGCGCTCTGGATTTCGGATCTTCATCAATAAAGATTGGTATTATTTCATATCTTTCTCTACGACTTTATTCTAATTGCATTATGTCTTTATTTATTATGTTCCTAGTTTGCTCTAGTTCTATAAGTGATATAGTTATGATTGATGATGAGTTCATGCATGAGTTTGCAAAGCGCTTAGCTCTTTTCACGTGGGAGTTAAGTGGTAGATCACATGTAGGCGTGGTGCTTAGATGTTATTTACCTGCAAATGTATCCTATTGGCCGGGTCGTGTGGTAGTTCGCGATGGTGACAGCTTCGTTGATTCTTATATAGTCCACCCTCCGTTGATAGGACAGGCAGAATTTGTATTGCGGAGTAAGTCTTGCTATGTTCTGATTTACTTTAGCAATGTTCCTTATACATGAATGAAGAGTCTTTTGTGCTATATATGATCTTGTAGATGCTTAGAGTAGATTATGACTTAGTAAATAGTAGATACTTAGAATCCATTCTCTTGCTAGTCCGACGTCACCTTACATTTATGTGGAGTAGTCTATTTCTAATCGCTGTGTTATTTACCCATGAGCTTATATTTCATTATCTTTATTATTATGGCTTACCCCCTGCCAAAGCAAGTGACTGTGTGACGAGTTTCTCAGTAGTAATCATGTTCTTGCAAGTTTATCTCTAGTCTATGCCTTGATAGATTTTACCCCTGTTTTTGCTTTCGCCGTTCTCTTAAGCAAAATTATAAATAACGATACCTGGAATACTTATCCTGGTGAAATGCTACAATGAGGTATTTTATCTGTGCGCTTGCGGATAGAATAGATTGTTTTCTAGAGAGCCTTTATGTTTATAAATACCTTAGTACGCTCTAGCACCATGCTAGGGATGACAACCTAGTATTTAAGTGGTGTTAGCTAGTGTCAACAAGCATTTCTGGCGCCGTTGCCGGGGATCGGTAAGGAAAGTCAGGAAGTCGGTCAAGGTTATTCAAATAAAATTTTAGACTAGACTATTGAGAAATAATTGCATAACAGCTACTATATAAATGAGAAATCATAGCAAGGCACCTCTGCTTTGGCAGGTTCACCCTGTTGTTTTCCTATGTTTATATTTTTTACAGGGTATATCAGGATCGACTTTGGTGAATTAAATTCTTCATCATCAGAACCAAAGCAATCAAGGAAGAAGAAGCTAGCTACCAATTGTTGAAGTGATGGCACAGAAGACCTTACAGGAATTTTCTGCCCCAAGTCTTGAGAACATTCTTACTGGTCCAAGATTTGAAGTAGAAGAAGGAGTACCTGAGTTCGAGCTCAAGTCAAACCTCATCAACTTGGTGCAAGCTACACAATTCAGTGGGAAGGCACACGAAGATGCTAGTGCACATTTACAGAACTTCTTGGAGATTGGAAGCACAATTAGCATCAACGGAGTTGACAAAGACGTCATACTACTTCGCCTCTTTCCATTTTCATTAGAAGGGAAGGCGAGGAAGTGGTTCTACACCAATCAAGCAAACATCAAAAAATAGACGAACCTGTCAGATGCCTTTCTATCAAAGTTTTTCCCTATAGGCAAAACAGCTGCCTTAAGAGGAAATATTATCAGTTTCCAACAGCAGAAGACAGAAACCATTCCAGAAGCATGGGAGCGTTTTCAAGGATACATACCAGATTGTCCTCACCATGGAATGGCCAAATGGTTACTTATGCAGACCTTTTATCATGGATTAAACCGAAAGTCTCGTGAGTGCTTAGATGCATCTGCTGAAGGATCATTCTTGGAGTTTACAATTGGAAAAGCAGAGACACTTTTGGATAAGATAGCAGAAAACCAAAGCTGGTTCCAAGACAAGACTCAACATTGTCATCAAACTGAAGAAATACCAGAAGAAGTAAAAGCACTATCAACTAAGATGGAAGATTTGCTCCATTGGATTGACCAGAGGGCCAAGTTCAAAGAAGATCAAAGGGCTATAGAGACAGTATACAAATATCAAACCACCTCAAGTCAACCCAATAGCAAAGGTATGAATTCAGGTAATATTCTCAAACAACCTTCATTAAAGGAGATAATTGCTCAACAAACTAAAACTAATGATGAAGTCAAACAAAGGCTAGATACAAATGAATCATTTTTAAAAGATATACACAATAAAATGGATTTTCTATTAACTGCCTTTGATGAGCAAAACACTCTTAATAAGAGGGTAGAGCTTAAGCTAGCTGCTGTCTTGCCTGTTGCCACTAACCTTGAGCAGGTAAAGAACATAACTACTAGAGGAGGGAGATCTACCAGAGATCCCCCACACCCAAGAGAGAAGCAAAGAACACCAGCTCCAGTGCAACCAGCAATGATAGAAGAAGAGAGACCAGTTGAAGCAGAAGATCTGCTACAACCATCAAGAACTGGAGAAATGAGGAAAGATTTTCACGACACCAACTATTTGCCATTTCCCAGAAGAAACAGAGGACTACAGTCGGATGAGCAGTTTGGTAAGTTTGTAGAGATCATTCAAAAGTTATATGTCAACATACCTCTACTTGATGCCATACAGGTACCCACATATGCGAAGTACATTAGAGATATTCTTAACAAAAAGAGGCCACTGCCCACCACTGAGGTAATCAAGCTGACAGAAGAATGTAGTGCGGCCATCCTCAACCAACCACTAAGGAAGAAGAAAGATCCAGGATGTCCTACCATTGATTGCTCATTCGGAGACTAGCACTTTAACAATGCACTTTGTGATCTCGGAGCAAGTGTCAGTGTGATGCCAGCATCAGTCTACAAGAAGCTTGAACACACAACCCTAGAACCAACATCAATGTGCCTACAACTAGCAGATCAATCAGTTCGACACCCGATGGGCATCGCAGAAAATATCCCAGTCAGAATAAGAGATTTCCTTGTGCCAGTAGACTTCGTGGTACTGGACATGAACCCCGACTCAAAAGTGTCCATCATCCTTGGAAGGCCATTTCTGAGCACCGCCAATGCCCACATTGATGTCAGTAAGGGAGAAATCAAGTTCAGCATAAACGGACAAGAAGAACACTTCACATTCAAGCCCAGACCAGAGAGAGACTCTACAGTGGAGGAGGTTCACGAAGAGAAACCACTGGAGACACCATCTCCAGAGGAAGGCAATTCAGAAGTTTAAAAAGATTTGGAGGTCCAGCTTGGGGGACCTAAAATTCCCAAACCCTCGCCGGGAGGTAATTCGGTATTTATCCACATCATTTAATTTTTTTGCATAATTAATTCTTGCATTAGTCATACTCATCCATAGCATTATTATAAAAATCAAAAGTCCCATATAAATAATATTTGTGGTGTGTAAAAACCCATAATTATTAATTATTGTGGAGGCACAAAAATATTTTTCCATGATCATTTTTTAGTTTCAATTCTCATAATTTTTCCTGCATTATATTTATAGCAATCTTCTAGAAGCATGACCCACATCCTTTGGTCCCATATGTCATACACTACACCTCACATACATCATATCACATAATTTCACCCACCAACTCATCTCCACTCAACCAGACAACTTCCACCGACCAACCACCACCTATGCAGCATTATTTGGCGTAGGAGTGAAGCATGTGAGGGAGTGGGAAAGGTTTCAGCCACAGAGGGCACTCAAGTGGGGCGCCCGCCCTGTTGGCCAGGGCGCCCGCCCTGCCCCCAGCTCCAACTATAAAAGGCCACCTCTCTACCTCATTCTCATCCCACACACATTCCAGAAAACATATGCAAGCTTGAGCTCTCGACTTTCAGAAGAAGTGATCTAGTGGGAGAGTGAGAAGGAGAGTGGAAAGGGAAAGAAAGAGTGGAAGAGAGTTTGGAAAATTTTTGAGATAGAGAGTGAGATCACCTAGTAATTAGTGTTCCCGCTGTCCCAAGCGGAATTAAAAGTTGTTTAGGGGGAAGTGCTGCTAAGATTTATAATTCTCTCGGACGACTAACCCCTGGACGACTGACTTCTCGGACAGCTAACCACTAACATATTTTTCTCACATATTTCCACGAGTTTCTGTTTGTCCCTATTATTCTGCAGGATATTTAAGAAAGTAAAGAGCGCGGCCAAGTCTCTCAGGAGTGGTACGAGGAGTTTGTCTCGACTCTCCTCACGCCAGTCGGAGATGAGTGTCGATCCGGCACCTCCACAAGCTCCATCGTCTTCATCGGGTGCACCAAACAAGGTCCTACTCAAGATAGGAGACCTTGGGCTCAGGAATCGCAGGGAGAAGGAGATTCTCCAGCAGTTGAAAAACAAGACATTCATTCACACTCCCACCATCGATTTCGCCTTACTCCAAGAGACAGCACCGGTGAACCGGAGAGCTCCACAGCACGCGGCATCCGCAAGGATGGCCACCCATCAGGAACATACATGGCAAGGAGCTGATTCCGGGCCAGAAGAGGCAGCACATCTGCACTATAATGATTACAACCCCAGAGTTCTTCGGGACCCATGGGCGCGACACGTCCAGCCAGAAGAACCACCACAAGAGACATGGCCGGAGGGACAATATCACCAGTGGGAGAACCCGCCTTTTACAAGAAGGTACTCCACTGACCCATATGGAGCTTCAGGGTCTAGGCCCCAGCCCCAGTTTGATACAGGAAGATACTCCGACGCCTCCTACGCCTTCTCGGGGGACTACTACCAAGAGACTGCCGCCTTCTACACCCGCACCGACAACACTCTCCTCGACATCCACACTACGCAAACAGAGCACGGAAGACTCCTGGAGGAGCAACAAAAATGAAACCAGGAGCAAGCCACTAGAGTGCAAGCAATAAGGGAAGACACCACAACCTTGAACAACAACGTCACGACCATGCTGCGCTACTTCAACATTGAGTGAAGAGAGCCACGACAACAACCAGCTTGGGGGAGTTCCTCCCCAGTTACCGAGTGAGTTTTAATTGTTTTTCCTATTTACTTTTCAGTTTTTCTTTTTCTGTTTTAGATATTTATATCTTAAAAAAAAACTTAGAAAACCCAATAAATATTTTCTTTCTTAATTTACTGCATTCCTAAAAAAATGAAAACCAAATAAAAAGAGTGTGTAGATAAGTGTGCTTTATTTTCCTGTTTAGTTCAATCTCTAGACATAAATGAAGAAAATCCAAAAATATGTATGATGGAAATGATGAACAGTTGCTCTGTTTACTTACCTTCAAGTGCCTAGTTTTTATATTAGAGTTCTTCCAAGACTTGCTAAAATCTGAAATTTACTATCTGTGGGAACATGAGCCTAAAACTAAAGTCTAGGTAAAAGATAAGACATGATATAAAGTTTGAGCTGCTGTTTATCTTGTTCTTACAACACTAAATTCTGGAAATTTATTTTGAAAAAAAACCTGCAAATCACATGATGAGTTCCTAGCATAACATTCTTACCACAGCTATACTTGCTATAATTGCTGTATCTTTCGAGTTTCATTGAGCTGTGTAGATCCTTAGGAGCTTTTCATGTGGTTAAATCAAGATACTCACTTGCACACATCTATTACACCAATCATTAAAAATCTGTTAAAAATATTGTTATCACTCACTGTCCCAAAGTATTGTTATTCTCTCTCTCTTAAAAGATCAAATGCAGAAAGAGACATGGGCTATGCAAAAATATGCGAGGAAATAAAAAGGGGCAAGTGCCCGGAACCTCGAAAAAGAAAAGAAAAAGAGTGAGACGAGAGGTAAAAATGGACAAGTGTCCGACAGTAGAATTAGGGGTACAAAGATACCCACCTGAGCGGAAAAAATGGACAAGTGTCCGACAGTAGAATTATGGGTATTTACTACCCACCTGAAAAAAAAGAAGAAAAAGAGATAGCCCATGTTCTCTCCCAATAAAAGATCAAGAGAGGAGGAGAGATAGCAATATGAGGAACAGTGAGCGATAAGTTTTATCATCACCATTACTATTATTTACTCCACCACACATGCACATCTTGATTTAATTGTATGTTGAGTTCCTTTGGATCCGCAGTTCGATTAAACATATGTATGGGCTGTTGAAGTGAATCATGTCTAGGAACTCTGAGCTTTATTTTGAAAACTTATGCAAAACTCCAGAACAAAGGTGAGGTATAGACAGGAGGAATAGTGCTTGGCTTAATTATTTTGTCTTTCAATTACCTAAGGCTTAAGTACAGGTGCTAATCCCCAAGACACTTCACTCTAATCTGGGAGAATTTTATATGAAAGCATGTGTGGCTGTCAGGAAAGAAAACATCAAAGCAACTCCTGATCCATCTGAGTTTTAGTTGTTTGCTCAGGGACGAGCAAAGGGTAAGCTTGGGGGAGTTTGTTGACGATCCTTAAGTATCAAATTTAATTGTCAACTAAACATGGAAAAGGATCAATATGCACTAGACATCTAGAATTAGGGTTTTATCTGACAGAATTCCACGAGTTTTGGTGTTTGTCTATTTCTGCAGGGGGTTATCAGAAAATACGGAGAGAAGGCCCACACGTCGGGTTTACATAGAGATATTAACATGTGCGCTAATTTTCTATCATCTAGAAGACTCCAGAAGACACGTGAACGAACGGGAGGCCGAACGGGGCCCAGCCCAGGGCGCCCGCCCTAGGGTTTGGGGCGGCCGCCCTACTCCCGTGGCCAATCAGCGTCAACTTCGCGGATTATGCTCCACCGACCTAAAGGATCAAGGAAAACCGTGCGATTAATGTCGGTTTGATCCGACGGCCCACGATCATTTGAGGGGGCTATATAAGCAGGGCCTCTCCACCCCAGGGGAGGAGGAGAAATCATTATCAGAGGAAGCCATCAAGTTTAGGGTTTAGAAACTCTCTCTCCCGCAGAGAATTAGATTTAGCTACTCCCAATTCTTTCAAGTTTTATAGGATTGATTAGATAGAATTAGAGAAATAGGGCCTAGCGCTCTGGATTTCGGATCTTCGTCAATAAAGATTGGTATTATTTCATATCTTTCTCTACGACTTTATTCTAATTGCATTATGTCTTTATTTATTATGTTCCTAGTTTGCTCTAGTTCTATAAGTGATATAGTTATGATTGATGATGAGTTCATGCATGAGTTTGCAAAGCGCTTAGCTCTTTTCACGTGGGAGTTAAGTGGTAGATCACATGTAGGCGTGGTGCTTAGATGTTATTTACCTGCAAATGTATCCTATTGGCCGGGTCGTGTGGTAGTTCGCGATGGTGACAGCTTCGTTGATTCTTATATAGTCCACCCTCCGTTGATAGGACAGGCAGAATTTGTATTGCGGAGTAAGTCTTGCTATGTTCTGATTTACTTTAGCAATGTTCCTTATACATGAATGAAGAGTCTTTTGTGCTATATATGATCTTGTAGATGCTTAGAGTAGATTATGACTTAGTAAATAGTAGATACTTAGAATCCATTCTCTTGCTAGTCCGACGTCACCTTACATTTATGTGGAGTAGTCTATTTCTAATCGCTGTGTTATTTACCCATGAGCTTATATTTCATTATCTTTATTATTATGGCTTACCCCCTGCCAAAGCAAGTGACTGTGTGACGAGTTTCTCAGTAGTAATCATGTTCTTGCAAGTTTATCTCTAGTCTATGCCTTGATAGATTTTACCCCTGTTTTTACTTTCGCCGTTCTCTTAAGCAAAATTATAAATAACGATACCTGGAATACTTATCCTGGTGAAATGCTACAATGAGGTATTTTATCTGTGCGCTTGCGGATAGAATAGATTATTTTCTAGAGAGCCTTTATGTTTATAAATACCTTAGTACGCTCTAGCACCATGCTAGGGATGACAACCTAGTATTTAAGTGGTGTTAGCTAGTGTCAACAGTGCACTGCACGCCCGAAATACTTCAAGAAGGCACTAGAGTCCCCCTGCCGTTCCACAGGGGGCAGGCAAAACATCTTCTCAAGGACTACGGCACCATGAAGGGCTATGTCTGTAGCACCCTTGGCCAACAGGGCAAGGCCCAGAAGCATGCCCTGAAGGCTAGCGACTTAGCAAATGGTGCCCAAGAGGAAGACAACAAGTTCCCCATAGCTGAGCGCTGCCTCATGATCTTCAAGGGCTCCCAGGTGTATGAATCCCGTTGGCAATGCCGCATCACCGTGTAGGAGGTGAACATTGTACACACACTCGCCGCCTTGATGCAGCTCCAATGGTCCCAGATGGCCATCACCTTCGACCAAGAGGATCATCCTGATCACGTCCCCCATCCAAGGCGCTACCCGCTCATGGTCAGCCCAATCGTGGGCACCACGCGCCTCACCAAGCTGCTAGTGGATGGGGGCAGTGGCCTCAACATACTCTATGCCAGCACCCTTGACAAGATGGGCATTCCTTGGAGCAGCCTGCTCCCTAGCAAGGCACCATTCTATGGCATCATGCTGGGGAAGAAAGCCTTACCCCTCGGGCGCATCCGGCTCATCGTCACCTTTGGCCAGCCGAACAACTTCTGCAAGGAGCCACTCATCTTCGAGGTCATTGACTTCCCCAGTGTCTACCATGGCCTCCTTGGTCGACCATGATTCACCAAGTTCATGGCCATCCCCATCTACACCTACTTCAAGCTCAAGATGCCTAGCCCGAAGGGAATAATCAACGTCGAGGGCAGCTTCGAGCAAGCCTACTGCTGCGAGCAAGATTGCGTCACCCAAGCGATCGCGCTCGTCGCCCGCTATGCTCCCGATGGCCCTGGCCATGACATAGGAAGGACGCTGGTGGAGGAAGCAACCAAGACGGCGGTGGTGCTCGACCGACCCAGCATCGGCAAGGCAGCCAAGACCTCTGGCGGCAGTGGTGGGTCGGCCGGCCCCCACATCTAGGCGCTTGGCTCTCTAGAAGGGGCTCACCCGATCGAGGTGAGTTCCAACCTTTTCTCATGAGGGAAGGCCATCGTCAAACCATCCAGCCAGAAGTGACGCCTCCCAAGCCACGGCCCGCCTACTGACCAACTTCGCTGACCTACCTCTCCAACAACAAAAACCAAGATAAGTCTCATCCTCCTGACCCTCTTACTTCGCTTACCTCTGTTCGCTCTATTTGCTATCTTCCTTGACCCGAGCCATCCGAGCGATGGCTTGGCTGCACCAAAGGATCGACTGAGCTAACCACTTGCTGACCTTTTTTTGAAGGAGGACTGCTACAGAAGGCCCTCGAGTGAGGCAAGGATGGGCAGACGGAGCAGGAGGAGCAGGCAAAAGATCAGCGAGGTGCTAACAGAGTGGCCCTGGCCATCGTGTTGCCAGCTATGTCCTCTTTCCCCTCTCTTTTGTCCATTCCATTTTCTTTGCAGCTATCTGCCTATCTCCCGATCCTTCATCGGATAGTTCCACCCCACCGCATGTCGATCCAAGGGGCCCTAGAAGGGGCATCGCTGAGGGTTCAAGGCTAGCCCACTAGGCTTCAAGGCCGTCCAAATCAACTAAAAGTGCGAGGGATGTTCAGGAGGCAAGCCCACGCAGCTGTAGCCGGGGCGCCCAGAAGCGCCCCAACCATTGTGACGAATGACGCCCGAGTACTGACTTGAGCCACTCGTGGTGACCCAACGAGGGAGGTAGCGAGCCCCCGAGTACCAATAGATAGGCTTGAGAACTATACGAGTGGCTCGGTCGGGAAGCCAAGGATTTCCCCTCTAGGGGACATGATCGGGCACAGAACAACCATAAACCCGAGGTTCTCACAGACTTACCCGCTAGCAGCATGGGCGCGGCGATCTTGGCCAATGAGGCCATCGTCATAATAGCCCAGCCCAATGAGGGATCAAGTCTTTGAGCATGACTCAAGAGCAAAATGGGATTACATACGAAAGTAATTTCATTTCATTTGATTGGGAATGACCCGATTACAATATACGGCGGCAGAAACAGCAATCTACTACCACCTTTATGGTGGCAAAAACCATGGGGCGTGCTCGACCTCTAGGTCAAGGCCCCATGGCATGCATGGCTTGGGCCAGGTGGGCCGACCCTGGGCCTCCTCCCTAGGGCTCAGGGGCAGGCAGCGATGGTCGTCGCACCGCCAACGAGCCCGGGCCCTCCTTCGCTATTGACAGGACAGAGGGACAGCGACCGACGCATCGCAACCCCCTTCCTCATTAGAGGGTACAAGAACTCTAGTGATGTCGCTGGAGTCCTTACGCCCTCTAGGGAGGGGGACGCGACAGACGCCTCTAGCATCGCGTTGTCGTCCCTCCTTCACTAGAGTCCTTCCACCCTTGAAGAAGCAGTCGCCCGGCGGACAACACCAAGCTCACTCGAAGGGAAGTGTCACACTTCATCGCCACCACCATCGCCGCATAAGAAGATGGATCTAAGGGAGAAGAAGAGAGAGGGTTAGAGGAAGGGATTGAAGATGTCGCGTCCCCTGGGGGCCTCCCTTTATAGCTAAAGGTGGTGCACTGTGACCAACTCTAGGCCCTCCGATTAGCTATCAGCGGCTGCAAAGAACCCTAGGGAACTGGCTAGGCATCCCTTCAATCCTCGTAGCACGCCTCTGGGCAGTTGCGTGATGACGGCTGCGCAGTAATGGCAGAGTCAGGGAACCGCTGGCCACGAGTCAAGTCCCCGCTCCACTTTTCACCGCGCATGCCACCCACTCCATGCACGCCTCCTCATAAGAGTTGGGGTCCGCCTCCCCCCGAGCCCACCGGCTATCATCGATGGCTCAGATCCACACACACCTAGTGCCACGGCTCCTCCTCCAACAGATCCGCTCCATGTGGCACCAACGTCCCATCTCCTAGACGAGATGGGATGGCCGGGGGAGCACGCGTCATAACTCCTCCACCAGGCGCGATAGCCCAGACGCCATCAACCGCCTGCGCAAGGCGTCAGCGGACGGGACGCACCCAGAAGTCACCCCTTTGCTGGCAAGGAGGCTCCATAATGGCCTCGGAGGTTGCGCTAGCTCCCTAGATAGAGCAGCCTGACCCCCCGATCAACAGGCGCTTGGGTGACGCATCCCCCAAAAACCAACCAACTCCTCGAATTTGGGTCGGGAGCCGCTGAGTAGTGGGCCCAACTAGGGCCTCCGTTCGGGCCTCGACACGCTCCTACTTCCCCGATCTATGGCTGTAGAGGGTCAGCCCCAGAAGGCCGACTTGAGAGGATCAGGACCTGTTATCGCAGGCCTCAGAAGGGCATGGAGCTCTGGACCATCAGATGGCCCCGAGCCAAAGCCTAGAGCTCTTGATCACCCAGCCCATGGCAGGTTCCGATCAAAAAAGAGGACGCCCCCGGGCCTATAGTCGATGACTCCCAGATGAGTCCGCCGAGCTCTCGCTCAAGTCGAAGACCCATACAACATGGACTTGCGAAGGGATCAGCATCATCTTCGCTCAGCCTCAATAGCCGAGCACTATCCATCACACTAGAGAAGAAGGCCCCCAACAGGACACAACACTCTCGCCAGCGGAAGCCATCCCTACCAAGGAGGGTTTGGTCATCAAAAGATCGAATTCAGCCCTTCGTTGCCATCACACCTGGTGAGGCCACGAAGGGCTCGAGGGCTCCTAATGAGATCCTAACATACATATATGTTAAGCCTCGGGTCCAATAGTTCCCGAATGAAGGAGACCCCTGACCGACCCCTTCATGATCACCCGGGGCTCGGGGCCATGCCCATCAGGCACGCTCACATGCACCCTCTTGCATAGAGATCCGGTCGAGCCTAACTTGACTGTAGCTTCCGCTTGGGGCTCGGGAGCTTCTCGAGCCTTGGGCACCCGATCTACGACACAACCAAGCCCGGTCCTTGGCTCCTGCCCAGCTAACGATGTCAGCCAAGGCCCGGGCACAAGGAGACAAGCCCTAGGCTACCGATGCCCGGGGGCTCCCTAGTGCCGCTCCCAAGACTTGCCCCTGCCAACTGCTCCTCCGATAGGGTCACGTCCGGGGCGTGACACAAGAAGACAAAGTTTCCCACGGCCCCTGGGGGATGGAACCTTCTGGGCTCGCACATCAGCCCTGGAGCCGACCTCCTTCGCCACCAAGAAGGCTCCAGAAGGTCTCACCGGGGGAGACTGGTCCAAGCCGACACTGCCTGACATGCAGAGTGTCATAACAGAGCAAACGGATGACGTCTAGACTTCTTTGGCTCCAAGACACCTCAACGGTCCACGGCGTATCGCGGCAAGCCCCTCCTAGACTCCGGTGCACATAGACCATAGACTAGAACCCCCAAAACTGCCTTGTACCTGATCTATCTCATTATATAAGGGATATGGTCAGACCTAGAGGGGAGAGCATCCCAATTCGATCACCAGACACTCCATTCCATTCCATCCCATCTGCCTCCGCTTTGCACAGAGAGCAAGGCAACCTGGAGAGGAGGACCGAGAGCCTCTCCTCCACTGCATCCCATCGTCTCCTTCCTCTCCGACGAGGGGGAGACTCCACCGGCAGTGAGGCAACCTTAGGATTAACACCGAGCTAACCCCCGAGCAAACTCTCTTCCTTTACACTCTATTGTAACCCCCAGATTTTGGGTACTCTTGAGTATAAGGATCATCAGCTGCTAGACGTAGGGACCGAATTGGCCCAAACCAAGATAAACTATTGCGTCTTCTTTGTGTGATTCTTGTGTTCTTGAGTCCACCCGAGCCACCGGAGACCCCGTACTCTGACACCGACTCGAACAACATGCTTGCAGTGGTTGACCCCGCGACAACGAGATTTAAAACTTTGTAGCTAATAAATTTTGAATTTTGCTATTTATCTGTCGACTAATTTTTGATGTAGAAATCTGTCAAATTATAGGCCATTGATTGTGCTTTTAGATTTGTGCGACTTATTGGTTTCGTACTATTCTAACGGGTCCGTACATGCACATGTGAAACCGGTATCCATTTTGTTTTGAGCCGAGAGCTGCTCTTCTTCCTCGCTTGTGTTGGCTCTTCCCCTCCTCTTCTAGTTGCGGGGCAGCGATGGGCGTCGACCTCCACCTCGCTTGCGAGCGGACCAGGTGCAGTCTGGTCACTGGCTGCCAGATGCCGGATTCCACGCCCCTTCAACCACCCACCTCCCTGCCCTTAGTCAGCCCACATGGGGGCACGTGGCGTTGGTTGTTGTGGTTGCCGTCGGGCGCCGGCTGCTCGAACCGCTCTTCGCCAACTGGGCTCTCGGATTACGAGGTTTTTTTTTGTTTCATCTCATGTTTATTAGTTGTTCGCTGTTCAATTTGGCTTCTATTGCCCCCGATTCAAGTTTTGTTGTCTTTGTTTTCAGATTCAGATCCTCCAGATGCTAGTCAAAGTGTTGATTCATGAATTGCTGGTGGTGTCTGAGCTCATCGGCCTCCTACTCCTGCGAGCCTGCTGTGTGTTTGTACTCCCCCGCACGACCTCAGCACCTTTTCTACACTGTATGTCTTGCGCGTCTACAGCCCCTCTGTGTGTGTTTTTGTGTGTGTGTGTGTGTGTGTTTAATTTTACTTGAGATGAGAATGAGATTATTCAGCAATCAGCAACCAGTTGTGTGAAGATTAATTCATTGTTGCATATGCAACAGACTAGCAGTTGTACCGGTTAGATATGGAACTGGCTTGTTCTAATTGGGCAAATGAGATGCAACCCAGCTAGCTTAGTTGAAGCTGCTATGCCATCCTTGTCTTCATCTGCTAGGTGCTCAACTAGTTTGTTGCTTGGATTCTGCGTGCACGTGCATATGAATGGTGGTAAATTGCTAATGCTTGGTCTGGTAAGGACCCGAGGGGCATTCACGTTGATGACATCTCTTAACTGAACTACTAATTGATCCTGCATGTGTTTCTGAAACTATTTCTGCACTCCACTGCATGTCTATTTCTCATTGTGATGATATGAGGTTGCATATAAAATAGGATATCATTTTTGTAGATGCCTTTGGTCAGCAAACTTTCGTTGCAGTTATCATTTTCGAGGGTCGCATGCTTTGGGACTTGGTGCGTTGAAAAGGCCATTGAAACAACATTGATAGCGCTCGTGGAGCTCCGTCACTTGTTAGTAGTTGTATGCATGTTGTCATTTATAAGTAGTGGTTGCATGGTTTCGGGCCCGGTCTTCCTCATAAACTGGGTAGATTCTCCTCTTCTTATTAATATATACGGTGACATTGTGTTAAAATTTTGAGTTATACTGTTTGGATTGGAGGCCATTTACATTGAGAGATGATAGTGGGCTGAAGTTTACCATAACATTGTCTAAAAGATTTTCAATTTTACTATTTGGATTAGAATCTTTGGTAGAAAGTTTTATGAGTTATCATCTCAGATAGCATTTATTCAGTGATTTTGGAACATACATTATTTATAACAATGTTGTAACCCATTTTTTATAAATTTCTATTTATATGTTGATGAAATTCTATATGTGAATGTTGCATGTGTCTGTTGGAAAAAAAATCATGAGTGAGTGCTCATATTCTGATTTGTGTATGGCCGCAGGTGTATGATTGAGATGCCTTGTACCTGTGTTTTTAATCCCTGTTTTCGTGTGGCTGCCGGCGTGTGGCTGAAATTTTGAACTGAATTAATTTTTGTAGATCTGCATAGCTGGTCTGCACAAAAGTAGAAACATCAGGGCCTCGAAATATGCACATTTTTTTGTTATTCCGTCTTATTTTCTTACTTGGTTTCGTCAGTTAATGTTTTTTTTCTGGAAATGCTTTCTTTGGAAGATGGATTCCTTTGTGTGCTAGATTTCATAGCTTGATTTGTTGTTTGTCTTCGATTTTCTCTCCCTATAGATGTGATCTATTCTTGCAGTATCTTGTTTGTTGCTTACTAATTTGCTTAAATGGTTGCCATCTGTGCTATGTACCTGTGGTTTTAATCTCTTTTTTCGTGTGGTTGTCGGTGTGTTTGCTGAAATTGTGAATTCAATTTATTTGTCTTTAGAGATCTGCATAGCTGGTTTGCACATTAGTAGAAAACACCAGGTCCTGAAAAATACACAAGTATTTTTTTTGTGTCATTCCATCTTATATTTTTGTCTTGGTTTCGTGAGTTAATTTTTTCTGGAAATGCTTTGTCTGCTGCTTGAATTACGGTTGTTGCTTGCTTGAATAATACGGTTGTGACTCCAATGTCATTTCTTTATTTTTTTGGCTGGTTTTTATAAACTTTTTCAGGGACCAGAAGAGTAAGGAGGATGTGTATTGTCAGTTTTTATGTGCCTTTTTTTAATATTCTATTTTCTGGTTGTGGTCTTTTTTTTGGGCCTTTTTGCTGATGTTGGTTTTTTTTGTTTTAGTAGATCTTGTTTGTGTGTATATCTTCCCTCTCTCTCTCTCCCTCTATTTGTGTGTGTGTCTTTGTGTGTTGGTTTTTTTGTGTGTTTTTCCTTTTTTTTACATTTTTCTATTTTCCTTTTTCTTTTGCCATTAGTTGTATTTTTCAGAGTTGAGTTTCTGAGTGTGTGTGTGTGTGTGCGCGCGTGTGGGTTGTTTGTGTGGTGGTTGCCTTTTTTTGTGGCGCTGCTGCTTTGTGTCTCTCTGTCTGTGTGTGTGTCTTGTTCAGTTATAGTTGTGGTGTGTGTGACTGAGTGTATTTTTTTTCTTTTTCTTTTGCCATTAGCTCTATTTTTCTTAGTTGTGATTGTCTATTTATTTGTTTTTTCTTTTTTTCTTTTTCTTTTGTTCTTTTTTTAGAGTTTTGATTTGTCTATTTTAGTTGAGTTGAGTGTATATCTAGCTACTATCTCTCTATGTATTTTGTCATTTGCCTTTTTTTGTTCTTTGCCTTTTGAGTTTGTCTATGTGTGTCTCTCTGCTATCTCTGTGTGCGGGTCTGTGTGTGTCTCGGTGTGTGTTTCTGTGTTTGTGGGTGGGTGCATGTGTTTTTGGGGCTGATGTTTATATTGTCTATGTATCTCTCTCTATGTATTTCTGTGTTTATGTCTTCGTCTGATTGATTTATGCTTTGGTGAAATGCAGATGGATGACATCTTCCAGCTAGCCCAGCCAAGATTCAAGTGGGAGTCTTTTCTCTGCTACCATGCCTCCTGAAGCCCTTGAGATTACCCGCAAGTTCATGAATAAGCCATTGAGAATCACATTTTATTACCTTCTACATGAGGATGGGGTAAAATGGCTTTATGTCTTATCTATCATTTTTTTAAATAAATCATTGTTTTTAGACAATTTTGTTTCTTCAGGCTATTGCTAAGAAGCTGGCTGAGTTTACAATCACAAAGGGTGCCACCACCATCATCGATGGTGGTGATTTTGTTGCTGCTGTTGAGAAGGCTGGGCTTGCTAACAAGATGAGCCATATTTTTTCTACCAGGTGTCCTTTGCCTCGATGATCCCTAAGGTACTTGGTTCCACCAGCTCGCGTCCCATTTTTGTTTCGGATCTATGTGTGTGTGCGAGCGGATGTGTGTGTCATTTACAAACTGCATCGTACGTCTAATGTCAGGTTGCTAAGTAGTTTTCATTTCCCACACCTTTTCTTTTACATTACCAGTTTGTATGCTTGACCGCGTTGTATGTTTTTTCTTGCTATATTTGATTAATTTTCTAATTTATCTTCCCTGTTTACCATAGAGTTAGGAATTGTACTCAAAGGTGGTATGCGATGAGGAATTGGTGATTTCTTGTTGTCCTGGTGTTATTGCTTGTTTTTTTGTCATCCAAATCTGAATGGGTGCCGAAAATGGAGATCTGGGATCCAGAAAGTTCTTGCTTTGTTCCCTCTGAAAACATCCTCCTAGCGATCACCGCTTTGTTACTTATGCTCGAGTTGTTGCCCTTTTAAGAACTGAAGTCAAATTTCACTCTGAAGTCTGAACTTATGCTATAGTTGTTGCCTTTAAGAACTGAAGCTCCAAAAATGCTTAGTGGGATTCTGTAAATTTTTTGAGGATTTCATGTTGTGTGCACTTAGTCAGCTACTCAGCATGCCTAGTTGTAGTCGTAATCTGTACAAGAGAAAATGAATCATGCAGTTGGCGCTGTTGTTTAGTATTTCACCTTTTTCTCTAACTATTAACATTCAGAACTAAAAATTGTGGAACTCTTAACCCATTTAAATTCTTATTGCAGGTTTCTGACTCCGAGACCTCTGCCCAAAAAAGTGTTGCATATTGAGCCAGAAGAAACATGAATCCGTATTTCTTGGGTTTCATTCTCCCTTTTATGGCATCTCTGCTGCTCACCAATTTCTTGGGTTTCTTTCTCCCTTTTTTTCTCCTAGAGAGGCACACAGATCCATTCAGTAAGTAACTATTGCTTTATAAAGTAGGACTGTAGTATATCCATACCTGCACCGTAATGAAAAACTGTCACAGTGGGTATAAAATGTCAACTAATTTGCAAATTTTTAAGATTTCCTTATGGAAATGGTACAGATTGATGGAGATTTATAGTAGAATACATTGACTTGATCCGACATTGGTGCTCTTTCTATAGACCTATAGTTAATGTGCAACTCGGATTCTTTGACGTTCGCCTTATTAATGTGTTTTATGTTCTGATTAGGATTTCTCCTACAGGCCAGGGGACTGGCTAGTCTTTGGTTCTGAAACAAAAGGATTGCCTCAGCAAGCCCATGATGATTGCTGTAGAGAAGGCCTAGGCGGTGGAACCCTCCGAATTCCCATGGTGGAAACCTACGTCTGGTGTCTGAATCTCTCCTTCAGTGTTGGAATCGCACTATATGAAGCAGCTAGACAGCTGAACTACAAATAGCTTCAGTACCAGCCTAAGCTCCCAGAGGAAGCACGGGGCTGTTCCCAGCGGAGGACATTTATGCATGAAAACTTGTGCCTGAGAACAATTCATTCATATAGTAACGGATTTTTTTGTGCTAATTGTAACGGGTTCTGGATCTTTTGCTGCTCATTACCCATGTTCTGAAAATATGACCGTTTTTTGAGTTGAAATCTGTCAATTTTTCAATGCTGATGTGTCAGCTGCTCATTTGTCAAAAATTTGACAGATTTGAGGTTGTTAAATCTGTAACAGATGTCTAGAGAGACCCATAAATTTTTGTTTGAGATCATTTAGGGTTCCAAATATATAAAGAGTTAAATGTATGGATGATCCCTGAACTTGTCGAGGGTTGTCACTTAGGTCCACGAACTTTGAAAACACATTTGTAAGTCCTTGAACTTATTAAATCGTGCATCGCAGGTCCACACCAGTCACATATGCATTTTTTTTTGCTGACATGTCACGCCAGCATGACATGCACTTTTGTACTTAGCCCCTCCTCTTCTCTCTTCTATTATTAATGTATCCCTTCCCTCGTGCTCTTTGCTTCACGGACAATGGTGGGCACGCACATGGCCACGAGGATGACGATCGAACTCTGCCACCGCAAACAGAAAACAATAGCACACTGCAGCGCACTTCGCTGCCGTCACGCCCGCCAGCCACCTCCCGCACCGTGGCGGATCGCGCTCCCGTCAACCTCCATGGGTACGAACTGGGAACCGCCACAGCCACCGCCGTGCCTCATGTACAACAGATCAAACGACGAAGTAGGGAATTTGCTGCAGCACGGCCTCGCTGCCTGGCTCAGACTTGAAGTTGATGCAATCATCATCGGCCTTCGGTGTGCACGCCGGTGTCGCATTGTCCAATACGCGGCGACATGGAGGAGTAGATGCGGGCACAGCCGCTGGGTTCTCTGGCCGGAGGTTGAACTGCACCATCACCACCTTGTTCGCTTGTTGCGGAGTCTGAGTACACGGAGCATCCCTCAAGGCAACAACGATGATGGCGAGGATGAGCACGGTCACCACGGCGGCCACCCGCACGACAGGAGGCCGTCGGCGTCGTTCAACGTCTGTTCGTGCCGCTGCTGAACGTGAGCCAGCGAGCAACTCATGCCCGGTCAACGAAAAAGCTCCATCATGCATGCCGTTCCAGTAGAAGGCCTCCACTGACGACTCCCGTCGTGACGATTCGGTCTCTTAGTTCCACTATCGTCCGATCGGTCCTCCATGTCCCCATGAAGACAAAGGGCGCGCCAGTGTGGATCGGCGCTCTGCCATGACGCACCCCAGCTCCCAGATGTCCTCGGCCAGGCAGTAGCGAGGGGTGCTGACGTTCCGCCGTTCCGGCGAGGAGTACTGCATCGTGCCCACAGGCGACAAGATGAGAGGGAAGGGATACATTAACGAGAGGAGAGAAGATGAGGCAAAGTACAAAAATACATGACATGTTGGCATGACACGTCAGCAAGAAATGCATATATGGCTAGTGTGGATCTGTGATGCACAATTTAACAAGTTCAAGGACCCAAAAATGAGTTTTCAAAGTTCGTGGAGCTAAGTAGCACCCTTTGACAAGTTCAGGGACATCTCATGCATTTAACTCATATATAAATTAAGTCTCAGATTTTTTTATTTCAAATTTTTGAATTTCTCAAATGACCTTGGATGGAGAAATGCCCTATATGAAAGTTGTAGTGCTCGAACAGATCTAAAACTTTGTAGTTGAAAATTTTCTCATTTAAGGTCGTTTAATAGTCCGAATATTGATTACAAGATCCATATGTATTAATATAAATGGATAGCATTGTATATCTCAATACAAGTGACTGTGTGGTGTAGTGGCAGGGGACGGTGCGCGCGGAGCGTGAGGTTGCGAGTTCGAATCCTAACTGCTACTACTACGTCCCGTAATGTCTGTCGCTCGGGAATTGTGCTGCCCTCACAGGCACAGCTCCTAGCGACAAACAAAAGGGGGACGGAGGTGGTACACCATCCCGAATGGTGGTGAAAATTAAATTCTACAAGTGGCTAGTTAGTCCTCTAGCCACACTAAATATTCTTTTCTTATTTTTATTAGACTCTAAATGATTTTAAAAAAATAGAAAATTATTTCTAGAGATGGTTGACTTAAGTCATCTGCCTCTGAAAATCGATTTTTAGGGGCGGTTGTCTTAAGAGAACCGCCTCTGAAAACCACTTATTTTTATAATAAGTGGCATTGTAGCGGTTTTTTAAACCGCCTTTGAAAACCGATTTAACCGTCTCTAAAAATCTTTTTTGTACTAGTGAATGTAATAATGTCTCTCTGCCTCTTTTCCTTCCCCAATGTTGTAACTACCTCTGCCGATTCTCCTCCCTATCATGCCAAATTTCCTCTACTTCCACGGCCCACAATCTTGCTACAAATGCATCTATAGACACACTAAGGCAAACTGCTTGAGGCGTTGCCACCATCACATTTTAATCAAGCAAATAAACATCCATTCACAAACTTCTATACAAGTGTTGCATGATTGCATCATGAAACCATCAAGGATCCGAGCAAGGATCTATTTTCACTAGTAGACTGATGGACTTTAGTCCCGGTTGGGAATAGGCTTTAGTCTTGGTTTCCCAACCGGACTACGAATCCAGGACTAAAGGGCATGACTCTTAATCCCGGTTGCCTTAAACCTAGACTAAAGGTCCTCCGAGGATAAAAAAATAATGCCCACCCATCTTTGTGCCTCGCGTGAGATTCGAACCCAAGACCTCATGCATTGCCTCGCGCGTATCTTTCCACCGCACCTCCACAACACATGTGACTTTGGATGGAATGCTTTCCTTTTGAACTAACTCATCGGAAGACCTTTAGTCCGGGTTGGTAACATGAACTAAACCTAAAAGGTCTACTTTTAATCCGGGTTGGTAACACCAACCGGAACTAATGTAGACCCTTTAGTCCGGGTTGGTGTTACCAACCGGGACTAAAGGTCTCCGACACCCAAGAAACTTGGACCCAGGAGTAATGCTTACACTAGTTCCGGGTCCAATTCTAATTGAGACTAATGTGCTGAACCGAAAGTCATTTCTCTACTAGTGTTTAAAATTTTCATTGTTACTAAGGAGGACTATTGGTGTTTCTCCAATGCAAGATTGAAATTTTGTGGTCATGTTTGACACCCATATCCTTATTGTTGCTCTCTCTCACACACACACACATTCACTATTGCGTAAACAAAGTTTTATGGTTAAAAACAGTTTTTATGGGTAGTTCTTGAAACCGATATTATGCAACTGATTGTGAAGATGCAGACTTTATAGAGACCGAGCTGCAACCGCACCTAGAAATGCAGTCACCCCTTCAGATGAATTTACAAGGGCGGCTTGTTTATATGAACCGTCTTTGGAGATATTTAAATTTCATCTGCATCGTATTTGTATTTTCCATTCTCCTGCCAATTTTTACATATAGATTTACCATACATATCGTGATCCACTATTTTACCATTTTTAATTCACTATACAGTATACGCAATGGTTACAAAAGTGCTACATGCATTACTAATTGAAGTATTTTACCATTTTACAACGTGCCCATCCACAACGAGGTGCCTGTAGTAACTTCGTCAATCTCGATATTTGTCAGTTTAACTCAGTTTTTTGGAGGGGCTCGTAGGGATAGGGGTGAGTGTGCGTTCATGTATGTGAGTGTCTACGTCTGTAGCTGGGTCTCGCAAAAATAAATGGATTGCAGCAAGAGGTAGTGAAAAGTTTCGCTAAATTTAATCCGTTTATCCAGTAAAACATTTCCATGGATCAAGAAAAGAATTTGCACACTTATTTCCTATAATAGTATTCAAACTATTTTATACATGTTTCTGTACAAATTGCCACGTAACGTGCGCACACAGCATGCGTACGTGGTCAAATCAAAAGTTACAAAGAAAAACCAATCAATCAACAAATTAAATCCAACCATCGATCATCAGCAACGACGACGGGAAAACCTTGATGTCTGGACGACCATCGAGCGAGCGCAAACCGCATGCATGAGAACCAGAGCGAGGGCGCTCTTTGGCCGTGGATCTCTGGACGACGTGACCCTCCACGCACCGCGCTCGGCACAAGACCAGAGTACACGCCGTACGTCGTCGTCGGTCACCAGTCACCACTCACCATAAATCCTATGGCGGCGGGCAGCCGTTGTTGGGGCTGTTGGTCTCGCACGACGGCCCCGCCCCCAGCTGCTGCAGGTACAGCCGCCGGAGCGTCTCGACGATGAAGACGCCGCCGCTCGGCAGCGGCCCGTCCCCGGTGGCCGCCCAGCCGCCGTCGCCGCTCAAGGGCCGCGCCTCCGCGCCGAGCACGGCCAAGAACAGCAGCACCGCCATGATCACCACCGGTAGAACACGTCCTCCCCTCCTCCTCATGACCATTTCCATGGCCGAACCGAGAACTACTTGTTGTTGCTTTCTTCTCGCTTCTAGCTCCCTGATAGATCTTCTACCTAGCTAGCTCTTTCTTGTTTGCGAGTAACTGAGCCCCGGCCGTATCAGAAAGAACTTGCGTAGTGCAAGCAAAGTAGGTAGCCACGGAACGGGTCGCGGCGTATATATAAGCAGGGAGGGGTGCGGAGCTGGTCGAAGAGGGCATTGCGATCTCTGGCGGGGCGGGCGGAAGTTTTGCATGGCGGTTCCGTGCGGTGACTTGGTTTCGTTCGCGGAGTGCCAGCGCAGCGCGTTCATCAGAAAAGTCGCCGCGCGTGCGCGCCACGGACGGCGCCGATCGTTTCATTTGCACCGGTGCCACGCCATGCATGCATGTGCCCCGTGCCTGCCTGCCCTGTGTGTTGGAAGTAGAAGCGGAATTAATGGTAGCAATTCCTCGTCGCTGTCAGTGGGGGCCGCACGTACGGCGGCGACGAAATGAGGCGACGCTCGCCGGCGAGGAGGTCAAACGTCGGAGCCTGCCGTGTTGACCCATGCGTGCAGGTGACAGGGCAATGACTTTGGAGCATGCGGATTGCAGCGCCTGGCGGGAGCGATTAGTAGTTGGACCAACACCGTCCTGGCAGCAAGGCTACCTCTACTTGGGCCACTATTGTTCAACATGGAGAAGCTAGTGGTGTGTTTCTGTTCTTAGAGTACTCCATTTTTGTTTAGAATTAGATAGGGAGGAAGTGGTTAGAGTTTGACCGGGTGATGGCCCTGTGAGACAAGGCAAACGCAGGTTCGGCCCTTTGGTTGGAGGGGTCTAGTTTGACTCGACCGAGAATTAACAATCCCCTGTAACGGACGTCCTTGGTCAGCGGATCGGTTTTGTCATGGATCATGTGCGCGCGGGAGCGGGCACTTCCGTACCAATTTGGTCATCTTCGTCGTTCACACGGTCGTCGAGGGGCTTGGAATTCTTGCCTCGTTGCTTGCATTGCATGGCGATCGAGCATGCACGCTTGTCCTTCGTCTGGTCAGAGTTTTCACCTTGGGAGGGATACTTCTCCAAGTCAAATCTCAGTATCGCCATTTCCAAGAAAGCGCTCTAGAGGTTGGCCATAAAGATGCTACCATCTTCGTCTTGTCGTTAATTAAGATAGTACGTACGTGAATGTGCGTAACTTGGTTCGATCGATCGGCGGCTGGCTTGTTTCAAATAAACTTGCCTTGTTAATCTGCCATCATCGCAAAGTTCTGAGAGTTTCAGTGCTGCACGGTATCTATCTGACTATCAGAAACTGTTAGATCACATCCGGCAGGCACCCTGCTTATACAAGTAAAAGAGTAGAACATGGTATTGGCAAATCATGTAACGTTTTGCCACAAGATTTGACTACTAGTACCAAATTATCCAGCTAGGTCAAGCATGTAGGCAACGCAACACTGATCAAGCAAGAGACGGGGAGATCCTGATGACTTGCACAAATCTCGGTCCTACTGCCTACGTGATGTGCCGTGAATTTCGTCGCCCCGTGCGGCACGGCTTTGGCCCGGCGACGGAGACGTGGAGCTCTTGGTCGCAGCAAGGCAGGCAGGCAGGCCGGCAGGCGAAATTCTACGATCCCGGCCTCATGAAAAATACTGTTGAAAAACACTATTGACTATTTTTTTATGAGAGAAAAATACTGTTCTGACTGAAAATACAAGCTGAATAAGACGGATTATAAGCCAGATGAACAGAGCCATGATTATTATTCTCCTGTCCCAACTTCCGGGAAAATACCCGAGTACACTGTAGCAGTCCAGGTCAGTGGGACGAGGGCTCCGTCACTGTTGCAGTGGACCGCCGGCGGACTCGTTTCGGCAGGCTCACCTCCCTGCACGACAGGTATTCCAGGTCACAACTGTAGCTCTTCGCCACACAAAAAAGAGTCAGCGCTGTAGCTGTGTCTCTCCATATGAAGCTATAAGTCAAGAATAGTACTGTATATGCGACTTGTACTTCCGCCGGTGCCCAAGTTATGACCAGGTCCTGCCAGCTAGCCAGCAATGACATCCATAAGGCAACACAAACCTACGAACACTTCAAAGGAAAGACCGAAGACGCAAGGCAGTGACTTGTACGGCTCTCCGTCTTGCTCCTTCACCCGTGACCGTGATGCGGTATGGGTTCCTTTCATCAGAACTATACCGAGCTGGCCCGAAGCACATCGTTCCGAGAAAATGCCCAGGTACTACTAGACCGTAGAAATCTGGGGATTCTGGCTTCAGAAAAGTTACAGCATCCAACAAGGGGTGGCTTGATTGTCAACTTGCCACCTCCCTGCACGACAGGCAACACATAAAAGTAAGCAAAACCTCGTCACCCTCTTAAAATCTAAACCCAGCGGTTGAATACACCGTCACCACATTTGACACACGGTGCTTCAGGATATGTTCATGAGCTGAACTACAGTTGACGAGGTCTATGAAACTGAGTAATGAATGCACTTGGTGTTTTGTCTTTAATTTGTTGTTCTCTCCTACCTTGTCTTGTCTTTCTTAGCTAGGCACCTCTGCCCCTGGCAGCACCGTTCATCAATATCGCTAACCACTACAGGAGCCAGCAGGCAGGAGGCACGAAACGAGATTTCTTTCACTGACCACAACAGCAGATGCAGATCACCGGAGTTGCAAGGGACATGACACGGAAATCCTGCCAAGCCAACTTGGTTTCATCTGACCTTTATGCTTATGCAGAAGTGTAGCTCAAGAATTTCCAGCAGGAGAAACAACTGGCAGGAGCAAGTCCACATACATGGTTGTCATCAACTGATAAAATGTGTACCACCGACAGCCTTGCCACCGGTTCAATCTACATTCAATCTCTGCTCCAGTTTAAATTGTTATTGGTACTGCTGGAGTTTTCCTTTTTGCAGGTCCTGCAGAAGATGAGTTCACATGTTACTCCTGGGATTTGCAACATCTGAACATATTACAGATTTTAGTCACATATATAGGGAGAGCTGTGAATTACTGCATGAAGGTACGACATATGAGTTGTCACTCTTAGGTGTGACTTGTTGTCAGAAGTGCACTCAAACTAACAGTGAGGCTATTCGGTTTGTTGACATTTGCACGGCTAAGACTCTGTTGTGTTATGATGTCCACATGAGAATTTTCTTACGGTACTTCCATGTGCAGCAATTGGAAAGTAGGCAAACAAGAGAAGAAAATTGCTTATTTCAGTTTCTTATAAGTGTACAGCACTTCTTAAAATTTCTTGAATTAGGCCTAACACCAATTGGAGCTTAAATTGTAACTGTTCAGAAGTTCTGAGTTCTGCTTCGAAGTCTGGACATAAGGTTTGCTAATATAAGCTAATTCAAAGATGAAACACTATGTGATGACAGGTTTAATCCTTGCTTTATATTTGTCCATCTAATCTCAAAACTAACAAGCAGAAGGTGAATTCATATTTACTAATTTACCTTTCTGTGATAGGGCACGGGCGCAGGTGTGCAGCACATCTCTAAGACTGCAGTTGTGGAGCCACCAGGATCTCCGTTATGCCATTCTCTTCAATATGGTCACTGAAGTTTGCAGCTCTCAAGCTGACCACAGAAATTGACAAGCAAGGACGATGAGACTGAATTATGGTTAAAAAGAACCTCACTTCTCCAAATCGACAATTACATACCTAGATCTAGATCTACCTAGAAACAGTTAGGCCCCTTCTTTATCTTTCATGGCAATAGAGGACATTGTCAAGATATTTTTACTGACAATCACAATCAGCAAACGTACAAAGCAAATGGCTTGGCATATGGAGAAGATGCCAGAAGCAATCTCAACGATGCTATTGCTAGACCTAGTTATAGTTAACAATCAAAATATAGAAGTCAGTACGTATCTCAAGCTAAGAATACTCAAATCCACATTTCAAAAGCTTTCTTGCATGATCAAATATCAGTTAAGAGAGTTGTATATGAAGGATTGTTCAAACATCAGTTCTCCTGTAAGAGAACATTCACACTTTATTCTTTCAGATATGGTGAATATGCCTTTCTGAATAACTTCAAATGCAATATGCATTTACATTCTACTAATAGATTCATCCATGCATCCTTTAGATACAGATTTTTACAAATGTCAAGGGAGCTGTATATGAAGGATTCAATAATTGAAAAATCAAATTCAATCATACTGCATATGAATTTTGTGATGATTTTTGAAACATTGCAACATGATACTTTAGAACGAGGGCGCCAGCCCCCCTGGGGATATGATTTTCCTAACTACATATGGCTGTGCCCTTAACATTTATTCTTTTTTCTACCAAAATTATTCAACATCATATCTGTTGAAGAATAAGGACTTCATCATTTGATATAGAGTGGTGTCAAGAATGACTTGGTACATTGGTATCTCTGTTCAACTGTCATCTAATAGGGGCTGGAGTTAATACTTAATAGGCTTGAATTGCAAATCCATTTTTCTACATTCTACAACTACTATAAATCTACAAAACCAGACAAAGGAAATGAAACAGTACCTAACTTGCACAGACCTGATTGGCAACAAAAGAATACCCTTACGAGTTGCCACAACATGTGCCGAATAACTTGCTCTGAATCAATTGTACCTTATGGCCCCCTAAAACTGAACGAACACTTCTACAATACAGGCTATGGTTGCAGCCAATTCTGACCAAGGAATCCATCTCATAAGGCTAGCTAGGATTTAGAACATGGTTTCCAAATTCTTGTGTCAGCCAAGTCAAATTTATCTTCCAGTTATGAATTAAACACAGACATTGCAACTCTAGTTAATATGATACAAAATTCATTTCATGGTGAAACGCATAAGGCATGATTATCCTTTTGATCCCTTTGCTGCATGAAACATTTTAATCTCTCTGTTTCACCAATTTCAGGAAGCCATTCCATGAGAACATCCATAGTCACATAATCAGGAGTGCACCTCTCTTCTCTCATCCGGTCCATAAGTTCAAAAGCCTTTTCTGACATGTTCCTATCTTGAAGACCTTTCAACAATGCATTGTAGGTTGTCACATTTGCAGGCACATTGTTTTCCGTCATCTCATCAAACAGCTTGATAGCTACATCAACTTCTCTGCTCTTGCAGAGGAAGTCAATTAGAGTATTGTATATTACAGTGTTGGGTTGAATCCTGGCCTCATCCATGGACCTGAAAATTCTTAATGCCTCGTCTGTTTTACCAGCTTTGCAATATCCATGTACAAGTGTACCGAAAGTGACCACAGAAGGCTGACAGCCATCATCAATCATATTCCCCAATAATTCATCCACAGCTGAGAAATCTCCTGCTTTACACAAACAAGACAACAGGGTATTGTAGGTGTACACATCTGGCTGAAGACCAGCTCCTTTCATCTCCTCAAGCAACTCATAGGCCTCATGCAACCTTTTCTTCCGGCAAAATCCACCAATCAGAATGTTGTATGCCTTTGCGTCCAACTTAAATCCTGCCTTCTTCATCGATGCCGCAATGTTGCAAGCATCCACCAACCTCCCTGCTTGTGTCAATCCAGATATCATGGTGAAATACATGACTGCATCTGGTGGATGCCCTTGTTCCGCCATCTCATGAAACAACTCCATGGCCATGGCCACATTGTTGCAATGGAGGAAAGCACTAACCAAAGTGCTATAGGTCACAGCATTGCCCCTGGCCTCCGGCCAAGCTGTCCTCTTCTCACGGAAGAAATCTAGTGCAGCACCAACCCTTCCAACTCGGCATAAGCCACCAACAATTGTGTTCATCGTGATAACATTCGGTGCCACACCCTCTTTCTCCATTCTCTCCATAATTAGCCATGCCAATATCCCCCACTCGGCAACACACATCAGCCAAGCAGTTATATGTAACTGTGTTGGGCGCACACCCATGCACCTGCCTCATCCGCTCATCCACGAACACAATGGCATCCTGCAGCCTCCCAATCTTGCACATCCCATCCACTACGGTGTTCAAGATGACAATATCCGCGCAGACGTCCGAGCCTGGGCTGGACATTCGGTCGAGCACCTTGAGCGCGTCCCCGACGCGGCCTGCCTTGCAGAGCCCGTTGAGAAGTATCCCATAGGTGACGATATCGGGCTTGACGGAGGCCTCTCGCATGGAGGTGAACAGCTCCGTCATGCCGCGCAGGTTGCCAGCGCGGCCGAGCGCGGAAAGGAGGGAGTTGAAGGCGGAAACGTCCGGCGCCGGCGCGCCCGCTGCGAGGGAGTCGCGGAGGAAGCTTGCGGCGTCGGCTGGGGAGGAGAAGCGCGCGAGGAGCTTGGAAAGGAGCGACGCGGAGGGAGGCGGGATGCGGTGGCGGGCCGCGAGGGAGTGGAGAGTAGCGAGGGAGGCAGGCGTGAAAGCGTGGGCCGGCTCGGCGATGAGGGCGTATAGCTCGGAGGCGAGGCCGGGCGACGCGCGGAGGAGGGACAGCGTGGCGGCGGAGGGGGTGTGCCCGTGGAGGAGGTTGGAGAGGATGGCGGCGGCGTTTGGGGTGCAAGGGGTGGGAGAGGAGGTGGAGGAGAGGCGGCGGCGGGATCGGAGCTTGTGGACAGCAGGCGGCACGAGCCGCCGGGTCGACGACATGGTGGACGGCAGCGGCTCAGGAAGGACGAGCCGAGAAGGCAGTGACTAGGCAGCTCAGCGATCGGCCGGCCGTGGAGCCGTGGAGACTGGAGAGGGGTAAGAGAAGGTCTCAGCACTGTGCTCGGCGGCTGCGACCGGCGAGGCGGCGAGCAAGGTGGGGTTTACTCATTTTTTTATTTTATATATGGTTTATTATATCACATTTGAATATTGATCCGCTGCTACTTTTTTTTTTGAAATCAATCCGCTGCTACTATTGGTCATATAGGAATGGTGCCATTGTGTCTGTTTGAACTGTGCTATTTTACATCAGCCAGTTCGTTTCGCTGGTTTATTGTGGCTGAAAGTACTGTTCGCTGGTTTATTATGAGAGAAAAACACTGTTGGATGGCTGCTGATTCCGCTAATAAGCTCAAACGAACAAGGCACGTGTCTCCAGCAATTTTGGATCCACGTATAGGCTTATGTATGGACTTATGGTTCAAAATAAGGTTTTTTTATTCACATCGTTACCATTTTCGGAGTTCCGAAAAATACCATTACAATTCGCATATTCAGAGATCTATCGTTATAATTTCATCACTCCCTCGTTCGTGCCATTTTATACGTCTTCCGTCTACATTGGCCCACTTTAAGCCATGTATACATACATGAACGCGTACGGGCGTTAAGTCTTCGCCTACTCCGTTAGTAATAGCGAGGTGGGCATGTGGGCTGGGCCGTGTGCCTCGGCGTCGGCCTCCTCGCCACGGCAAGGCGGAAAAGACGCCCTCCGCCGTGACCTCCTCCTTCCCGGCGGCCGCGCTGCGCACCTCGAAGCGCGCGTCATCGGTGGCGGCGACGCGGTCGGTGCTTGCGTATGCGCCGCCGGCGACCCGGCGGAGCGTGACCTCTGCGGGCGCGGCCGTTGAGCCCAGCTCCGCGCCGTCGATGGCCGGGGTGGTAGGCGAGCGTGAGCTCCTAGCACGCATGCTAATGGCGCAGGGGCACTCGGTACGGTGCTGGCGCACTCGTGGTCCGACCACTCCGCCACGGCGGCGTCCATCGACGCTCGCTTCTTCTCGGACTCCCACGACCTCTGCTTGGAGAATGGCAGCAGCACACCAAGGTGATGCCAAGCTCGCCGAGTGGAGCCTGTGTGTGTCGCCCAGGATGGAGGTGTTTTTGTGTTTCTTGCTTTTCTTCCGTGGCCATGGGAATAGCACGGGCTATCATGGCTGGCTGGTGATAGGCCTGGAGGATGGCAGAGGATGCTCAACAGCTCAAGGAACGTGGCCCTTCTCTGCTCGTATCGGCGTTGTTGCCTCCTGCATGTGAACGGATAAGCTGCTGGACTGGGATGTTCGTGTTCGACAGGGTGCGCGTCGGGGACTCTGCCCCGCTGGTGGAGAACACATCGGGGCGAGGGAGGGCTCGGTGGAGCCGTCGAGCACACGGAGTCACTGGCGGTTGCGCCGGATGGAGTTGGCGAGCGAGAGCTCGACGTCCGACCGCGCGAACGCGCTGGGGACCACGGGCCACCAGCTGCTACGCGTCGCACCCGCTGACGAAGCCGTCGTGGAAGAAGACGCGGCGCACGCCCGCGGCAGTGGTCGGGTGCGACAGCTGCCTCTGCTTCACGGTCGCCGCGCTGGTGCGCCTGGAGGCCGGCAACGACGACAGCGGCGCGGCTAGCGGACTTCTTCGACGCGGCGGCCAGTGCTCATCCGCCGCGGGCGCGCGCGCGCGTCGACCGCCGATGTGTCGGCGCCCATGTCCACCAGCACCACCATCGCCTCCGCCTCGCCGGCCATGGCCGCTGCGTGCAGAACCGTCCTCCCTTCGCGGTCATGCTTGGCGTCGGGTGCCGCAGCCTGGTGCTCCAGGAACGGCAGCAGGTGCAGGCGTGCAGCTACCTGCTACCGGCGCAGGATGAGGCGCACGGCCGCGGCGTCCCCGGCGTCCGCGGCAAGGCGGAGCAGGTACGGTCTGCCAAAGAACACGCGGAGGCGGATGACGCTGACGCTGCTGTCGTCGTTGCTGCCCACCATGGCACCCACGGAGTCAAGGTGCGTCGCAGAGAACGAGGTGAGGACGAGGAATCGGTGGGCGCGGGAGCGCGGGAAGGACGGTGGCGCGTGCGGCTGAGGGTCGAGCACAACGCGGGAGGACGTCGTGGAGAGCGGCGGCATGGTGCCGCGCGGTGGGCTGACGAAGAACTTGAGCAAGGAGGAGGTCTGGACCTTGAAGGCGACGGGGAGGGACGGGTGCAGGCCTGCAGGGAGCGGAGGCGGAGGTCGGCGCGGCACTTGGACGGGGGAGGGACGGGTGCGGGCGCCCTCGGTCTGACGGAGGAGACGGGACTTGACGTCCTTGTGCCTTGCTGTATGGATACTGCCTGACAGTGGGCCCTTCTACGCGGCAGTCGCAGAGAATGGTATGGACGTGAAAGAGATGAAATTGTAATAGCAGATCTCTGAATAGCTGAATTGCAATGACATTTCTTAAAACTCGGAAAATTGTAATGGTCTAAATCCAAAAATCCCTTTAAAATACGCTACTCCCCCTCCATCTCACTTAGACCCTCTTCGAACGCAGGATTTTTTTTTCCAATCCTGTATTTTCTCTGTAAAAAAATAAACTGATTCCTGTGAAATTCCTAAATTCCAAAGGAACCCTTATAAGCCGGAACATGTGTCATTCTGTTTCTCTCTCTCCCTGATCCATGTCCAGCCGTTGCTCTCTTCTTAAGAAGACAATTCCATAAATACTATCATAAAATATCTCAATTTTATATGAACCACTAAAAAATTATTGTGATCTTTTTATGATGTGGTTTCAATTTTTCTTCTCATTACTATCACTTGCGCCACATATGTTACTTAGGGTCTAATTGGATCTAAGGGCTAATTGCTAGCTAGCTAAAAATTAGTGTTGTCGTATCTAAGGGCCTGTTTAGATTCATTAGTACTAAAAACTAGCAGCTTAAATTAGTACTAATGATCCAAATAGACATGCTAATTATTAGTTGAAGGACTCTAACTATTAGTTCTATTAGTAGGTTTGGAATTGCTAATATAGGTGCTAATAGTTCATACATACACCTTCAACTTATTATCCAATCATCTATTAGTACGTGGATCCAACAGCCTCTTGATAAAAATTAGTAGCTATTAGAGCATCTTCAAGAGTTCCCAAAACAATCTCTCAATCCATGATTTCCGACAAGATTGAAAAAAAATACATCTCCAACAACTCCCAACCTCACCTCCCAATATCTTTTGGCACTTAAAAATCGATCCCGTTGCACAGATAAATATGCGCGCATTTCATCGCGCCGATCTAAGGTGGAAAGATATGAGAAAGAATAAGAAGTAGGACAAAGTTCCTGATACAAATGTATAAGAGACAGAAAATATAAAAGTGGTTGGGGTAATTTAGAAATAGTTCGAAATTCCTAATGTAAATTACCTTCTATCTTTTAGGAGCGAGATTTTGGAAAGTATTGCATGAACCTAACAAAAACGCTCCCAATTTTTCCAGCCACTTGGAAAACTCATCACTCTACCAAGGATGTGGGGAAAAGGAAAGCAAGTGCAAAATACTTTGTTTGGGATTGTCATGTCTTATTACGGGCTTGTTTGATTGGTTTCTAATTCTTGTCCAACTAAAATCATGGTAAAACCAAAACTTAGACATGTAAAAGTTAGGACAAAAGATATAGGTGTGCACTTGGTTGAGTGCCATGTAACAATAGTAGAAATCACTTTTCTCTCTTATGCAATTTATAAGGAGTCTCTAGAGACTGGCCAAAACTTTGGCCATAAGCATTGACATGCCAACTCTTTAGCAATATTGATGACTAAAAGTTTTGGCTTGCCATAATTTTGGTTAGGTAGAATTGGAAGCCAGCCAAGCAAGCTCTATATCTCGGTTTCTTTTAAAATTTATAGAAGCTTAGAATTTTTTTTGTAGTTTAAAATCCTTATCAAATATTTACTCTTTTAACTATAAAAGTTTTCAAACTACCTTGAAAACCACTTCTAACCTAGTTGGGAGGTAATTTAAACGTTTGTGAGAATTTAGAGGGTAAGATGTCTGTTTTTGAAGTTTGAAGAAAAAAAATCATGTCATAGTTTATAAGGAGATATAAAAGGGAACTTTTTTTCCCTTCATCCTTCAGCGGTTGAATATCCAATGGGCCAACGAAGGATGGAATTATGTGCTTTTCCTCTATCGACTACAAGAGTCAAAATAGGCTGAAACATTATAAAAGAGGCACATCGATGTCTGCACAGTATTAGGCCCGCACGGGCCCAATGGGTCGAAAGTGCTTACCTGCTACTGCTTGGGAGTATACATTTGCCAACGGAAAAAGTCTACTTTACCCCCCTTAACTTTTGCGAAAGTCTGTTTTTCCTTTCTAAACTCTAAAACCGGGTATACCACCTCCCTGAACTTTTAAAACCATTCGTTTTACCTCCCTGACCGGTTATAAGAGGTTTTTAAATACGGTTTTATCTTTTTCTTTTTTATTTATTTAGACTAAAATTTTGAAAAATCATAGTAAGTCACAGAAAATCATAAAATAAAAAATCAAATTTTGTTAGACTCCATATGAGTAGACATGTACGGTGAACATATAATATGGTATGCTTTAGTACAATTTTTTGTTATAACTTTAGATCTATGCTTTTCTATAATTAATTAATAGCTGCAGTTTCTATGGTCCAACTATAATGAGTATGAAATTTTTACTACAATTCAAGCATACAATAATTAGTCCACCATAAAAATTTCACCACAATTGGACCATAGAAACTGCAGTTATAAATTAATTATAGTAAAGCATAGATCTAAAGCTACAACAAAAAATTATACTAAAGCATACCATATTCTATGTTCACTGCTCATATGGAGTCCAACAAAATTGAATTTTTTATTTTATGATTTTTCTGTGATCTACTATGATTTTTCAAAGATTCAGCCAAAATAAATAAATAAAAAAGACAAGACCGCCTTTAAAAACCGTTTATAACCGGTCACGGAGGTAAAACAAACAGTTTTAAAAGTTCAGGGAGATGGTTTATCCAGTTTTAGAGTTCAGAGAGGAAAAACAGTCGTAAAAAGTTAAGGGAGGTAACGTGGACTTTTTCATTTGCCAATTGCCATTGTGTCCGTCGGCCTCTTGCCTTCCTCACGGAAATTTGCTTGTCAGCAATTTCCACACGGCAATTTTTGTGCTTCCGCGGCGGTGGACATGGACATCTCCACATACCCTTTTAGGCCATGTTTAGTTCCAAAAATTTTCAAGATTTCTCGTCACATCAAATGTTTTGACACATGTATGGAGTATTAAATGTAGACGAAAAAAAAAACTAATTACACGGTTTGGTAGAAAACCACGAGACGAATCTTTTGAGCCTAATTAGTCTATGATTAGACACTAATTAATAAATACAAACGAAAGTGCTACAGTAGCCGAAGACAAAAAAAAAAAAATCGTGAGCTAAACACACCCTTAATATCGACTGCAACTGGCTTTGGTTGGCTTGGGGTCGCTAAGACTTGGGAGCCTTGGCCCATCCGATCTCCAGCTAGCTGCCTTGTTGTTACTACTACCCACGCACCCGCTGCACCCTTTCGCCATGGATCCGAGCTCCGGCTTCATCCTCGACACTCGGTTCTTCCGCATCTACAACGACCGGCGCATCGACCGCTTGATGGGCACCGAAACCGTGCCGGCCGGCTTTGATCCCACCACCGGCGTCACCTCCAAAGACGTCGTTATAGACAGCAACGCCGGCCTCTACGTCTGCCTCTACCTCCCGGACATGGCTACGTTTACCGGGTCACCGCCCAACGACGACGACAATAAGAAGCTCCCGGTGCTAGTCTACTTCCACGGCGGCGGCTTCGTCACCCAGTCGGCAGCGTCTCCAGTCTACCAGCGCTTCCTCAACGCCCTGGCCGCGAAGGCTGGCCTGCTCGTCGTCTTCGTGAACTACCGCCTCGCGCCAGAGCACCCGCTGCCGGCAGGCTACGAACTCCTTCCGCGCGCTCGAGTGGGCGGCCTGCCGGCCTCTGTCGGTAACGGGGACGACCCCTGGTTGTCACGCCACGGCGACCTGCGCCGCATCTTCCTGGCCGGCGACAGCGCCGGCGGGAACATTGTCCACAACGTCGCCGTGATGGCGGCCGCCGCATCGTCGTCGGAGGCGCAAGCGCAGATCGAGGGCGCGGTCCTCCTACACGCTGGGTTCGGGGGCAGCGAGCCCGTCGACGGCGAGGCGCCGGCATCTATGGCGACGATGGAGAAGCTTGTTGGCGCTGGAACGTCAATGAGACTTGGAACACTACGCCGGCGACGGCGCGGTGACCGCGGTGAGACTAGGTTTAGATGGAAACAAGTTCAAGCGAGGAAAACTGGAGTTTACGGCACTGCCAACGTGACAGCCCCTCGGTCCTTTATTCATGTATTTATAAGACACCACAGGCCCAACAAAGACCCGTCCCACGCCATGCTGTAGCGAGTATGTCGCACCGTTTCCCTGCGGTGCACGCCTCGTGCGCCCGGCATGCCATGGCGTGGACACGACCGACTCTTCCAGGCTATGTCGTGATCAGGCACGACACCGATCACGCGCAGCCCCTAACCGACTATTACATGACTCAACTGAAACGTAAGATTACAAGATCCTGCATCAATTTAGCTAACAAATCACCCCCTAAACTTGATGCACTTCAACGACGCCTAAAGCACTCCTCAGCTCCATGAACTTGACGTGTCCCAGCGACTTGGTGAATATGTCGGCAAGCTGCCCTGCAGTCCCAACGTGATCAACCTCCACCTTGCCATCTTCTATGCACTCATGAAGAAAATGATACTTTGTATCTATGTGCTTGCTTCGTTCATGGTGCACCGGATTCCTGCTGAGCGCTATCGCGGACATGTTGTCCATGAGTAGCTTCACTGTCGCCTCCTTCGTTCCCACCATGTCTGCCACTAGTCGGCTTAGCCAAATGCCTTGGCATGCTGCTGCTGCCGCTGCTATGTACTCAGCTTCACAGGACGAGAGAGCAACAATTTTCTGTTTCTGAGATGACCATGTCACCAAGCTCCTGCCCAGGAAATACACAACTCCTGTCGTGCTCTTTCTATCCTCGACATCTCCTGTAAAATCACTGTCACTGTAACCCAATAAGATAGGTTGCAAATCACTTCCTCTTCTGTACTTGCAGCCATACCCGACTGTACCCTTAAGGTACCTAAGTATGCGTTTGACAGCAGTCCAATGTTCCTTCCCTAGCGCCTCCATGTATCTACTGACCACCCCAACGGCATATGCTAGGTCCGGTCTTGAGTTAACAATGTATCTGAGGCTACCAATCAGGCTTTTGTATGCAGTTGGATTCACAACATCTTCATCTTCCTTCTTCTTGCTGAATTTCAACCTGCACTCCATTGGGGTATCACAAGGATTGCAATGCTTCATCCCAGCACTTTCAAGAATCTTCAGTGCATAAGCACTCTGACATAAGGTGATCTCACCTCCTCCTTGCTTCACTTCAATCCCCAGATAATAACTCAGGAGTCCCAAGTCACTCATGCTGAATTTTCCTTTCATCTCTGACTTAAACTTTCTGATTTCAGTAGCACTTGGTCCAGAGATAATTAAGTCATCAACATATACTCCTACTAGAAGAAAGGAATCCTTGCTGCTCCTCCTATAAACTGCATGCTCCAACTTGCTCCTGCTGAAACCAAGAGCAATCAATTCCTTGTCAAGCTTTGCATTCCACGCTCGGGGTGCCTGCCTAAGTCCATATAAGGCCTTCTTTAATTTCAGCACCTTGCCACTCTTTCCAACTGAGAAACTCGGGGGTTGTTGCACATATACAGTTCTGTTAAATCACCATTCAGAAACGCTGACTTCACATCCATATGATGGACTTCCCATCCTCCATGTGCAGCCAAAGCTAACAACACTCTAACAGTTTCAATTCTGGCAACTGGAGCAAATACCTCATCGAAATCTACTCCTTGACATTGAGCATAACCTTTAGCCACCAATCGAGCTTTGTGCTTGACAATTCTACCATCAGGGTCCTTTTTCACCTTAAAGACCCACTTCAACCCAATTGCTTTCTGCTTTGGAGGTAGGTCACTGACAACCCATGTTTTGTTGTCATCAATGGCTTTCATCTCCTCCTCCATTGCTCTCCTCCAACACGCTTCTGATAGTGCATCTTCTATAGTCTTCGGTTCTTCTGCAGCAACCAAACACAGGCCACTGTATTCGAAGTCTTGCACTTCATCAGTTGTGTCAAGCAAATCAGGAATTGTTCTGTACCGTAGTGGTACACCTTCAGAATCTTTAGAGGCACCAGTGGGAGGAGTTGCCCACTGTATCTGCTGATGAGGTGGTGTGTGTGGAGGTGAAGCACCTCCCATGGATGGAATTGAGACAGCAGGTGAAGCCGGTTCCCCATCTCCATTTTCTGAAAACGCTCCACCATCTGCCGCTGGTCCTGTTATCGGACCGGGAACAGTGTCATCAAGACATTGAACTGAAAAAACGTCAGGCTCTTCTGCAACTGCATTCGGCCTGCTTCATTTCCCTTCCCAATTCCATGCCTTCTTCTCATCAAATATCACATCACGACTCACCATCAATTTGTCCTTAACAGGATCATAAACGCGGTACCCCTTTGTTCCTGGTTCATAACCAAGGAACACCCCCGGCACCGATCTGTCAGCAAGCTTATTGATGCCAGGTCCAACTCTCTTCACATACGCCGTACACCCAAACGTACGAAGATGCTTCACACCTGGCTTCCTTCCGAACCAGGCTTGATAGGGTGTCATGCCATTGAGACTCTTTGTGGGCGCTCTATTCAACAAGTACACCGCCACTTTAACTGCTTCTCCCCAAAATCGAGCAGGAACATTCATGGTCTTGAGTAAGCAACGGGCCATCTCCACCACTGTCTGATTACGTCGTTCAACGACTCCATTCTGTTGTGGTGTGTACGACATCGTGGTATTGTGCTTTATGCCATGTTCCTGATAGAAGGACACAAATGCGCCAGAATTGAACTCGCAGCCTCGGTCTTACCGAAACGCCTTCAGCTTGCACCCGAGCTCCAATTCTGCTGCAGCCTTGAACCTCTTGAAGTGCTGCGGTGCCTCGTCCTTTGTAGTCATAAGTTCTAGCCACATATATCTGCTATGATCGTCGACAATGAGGAGAAAGAACAGCTTCCCTCCTGGTGTAGGTGGCGTGACGTGCCCACACAAATCTGTGTGCACGAGCTCTAGGCACTCTGATGCCCGGTATGCTAAGGCCTTGGGAAAAGGTGTTCTATGTTGCTTCCCAAGCGCACACCCGTCGCACACTTGATCAACACTTCGCACCATCGGCATGCCCTCCACCATCTCTTTGGCTCCAAGCTCGTGGAGCGCCCTGAAATTCAGGTGCCCGTACCGAGCGTGCCACAACCATGCGACATCATCCATCTTCGACAGCAAACATATCGGCGAAGTCAGCTTCACCTGCATTACATATAACCGGTTTCTGCGTTCTGCTCTGATGAGCACGCTCCGGCTCTTACTACCTGCCTGTCAACGCTCTAGAACCTCCATGACACCATTGTCAATCTCAACCCGACATCCCCCTTATTCTAACTGGCCGAGGCTTACAATGTTGCATTTTAGAGACGGGATGTAGTAGACCTCAGTGAGCACCCGATGATTCTAGTCTCTGCCTGCTATGGTCACTGCTCCAATCCCACAGATCTCAACTTTAGATCCATCTCCAAATCTGACGGCTCCTCTGACTGATTCATTAAGGCTGGTCAGTGATGCCCTGCAACTGGTCATATGATTCGTGGCTCCAGTATCTAGAACCCATGCCCCTTCTTCATACTTGGTTGGATTCTCACGTTCCTGATTCAGGAACACTCGAGGATGTTGAACATTTATTGTTCGCACGAGGTTGCAAACCTGTGCAACAAGGAGAGCTGGCTGAACGTCAGTATCTGCGCTGGCATGATGAGCTGCCTCTATCGCTTCTTTCACGCTCTTCTTACACTCCCTAGCCCAATGGCCATACACCTTGCACTTGTTGCACTGTCCCTTCCGACGAGGTGTCCCCATGGACGTGGTCTCCTTGCTTCCAGAGTCGCGTGACTCACGGTTTCCACCGCCACTACCTCCACGCACTCCAGACTTGTTCTTCTTCTAGTAGTGACTATTGCCACCACCCTTTCCACCCGATGATGAGGATTCCATCCCTGTTCTTCTTCTGGTAGTTGTCTTAAGAGAACCACCTCTGAAAATCACTCATTTTTACCATCGGTGGCATTGTAGCGGTTTTTTAAACCGCCTTTGAAAACTGATTTAACCGTCTCTAAAAATCTTTTCTGTACTAGTGAATGCAATAATGCCTCTCTGCCTCTTTTCCTTCCCCAATGTTGTAACTACCTCCGCTGATTCTCCTCCCTATCATGTAAAATTTTCTCTACTTCCACAGCCCACAATCTTGCTACAAATGCATCTATAGACACACTAAGGCAAACTGCTTGAGGCGTTGCCACCATCACATTTTAATCAAGCAAATAAACATCCATTCAAGAAGGGCAGGCCTGGTGCAGTTGGTAAGTGCTAGCTCGCCGAGTCACCAGGTCCTGGGTTCGAAGCCGTCTCTCCGCAGAATTTCTACGGGGGTAAGACTTTGCTTCGGTTATTCCCTTCCCCAGACCCTACTCGATCGTGTGGGAGCCTCTGCCACTGCGTCTGCCCCTTTTTAAAAAAAAATAAACATCCATTCACAAACTTCTACACAAGTGTTGCATGATTGCATCATGAAACCATCGAGGCTCCGAGCAAGGATCTCTTTTCACTAGTAGATAGATGGACTTTAGTCCCGGTTGGGAATAGGCTTTAGTCTCGGTTTCCCAACCGGGACTACGAATCTAGGACTAAAGGGCATGACTCTTTAGTCTCGGTTGCCTTAAACCTAGACTAAAGGTCCTCTGAGGATAAAAAAAATAATGCCCACCAATCTTTGTGCCTCGCGTGAGATTTGAACCCAAGACCTCATGCATTGCCTCGCGCATATCTTTCCACCGCACCTACATAGCACATGTGACTTTGGATGGAATGCTTTCATTTTGAACTAACTCATCGAAAGACCTTTAGTCCGGGTTGGTAACATGAACCGAGACTAAAAGGTCTACTTTTAGTCCTGGTTGGTAATACCAACCGGAACTAATGTAGACCCTTTAGTCCAGGTTGGTGTTACCAACCGGGACTAAAGGTCTCTGACACCCAAGAGAACACCAACCTGAACTAAAGGTCTCTGACACCCAAGAGACCCAGGAGTAATGCTTACACTAATTCCGGGTCCAATTCTAACTGAGACTAATGTGCTGAACCGAAAGTCCTTTTCTCTACTAGTGTTTAAAATTTTCATTATTACTAAGGAGGACTATTTTTAGTTCGAGTTGCTAACACCAACAGGAACTAATGTAAACCCTTCCGGGTTGGTAACACCAACCGGAACTAATGTAGACCCTTTAGTCCAGGTTGGTGTTACCAACCGGGACTAAAGGTCTCTGACACCCAAGAGACCCAGGAGTAATACTTACACTAGTTCCGGGTCCAATTCTAACCGAGACTAATGTGTTGAACCGAAAGTCCTTTCTCTACTGGTGTTTAAAATTTTCATTGTTACTAAGGAGGACTATTGGTGTTTCTCCAATGCAAGAATGAAATTTTGTGGTTATGTTTGACACCCATATCCTTATTGTTGCTCTATCTCTCTCTCACACACACATTCACTATTGCGTAAACAAAGTTTTATGGTTAAAAACAGTTTTTATGGGTAGTTCTTGAAACCGATATTATGCAACTGATTGTGAAGATGCAGACTTTATAGAGACCGAGCTGCAACCGCACCTAGAAATGCAGTCACCCCTTCAGATGAATTTATAAGGGCGGCTTGTTTATATGAACCGTCTTTGGAGATATTTAAATTTCATCTGCATCGTATTTGTATTTTCCATTCTCCTGCCAATTTTTACGTATAGATTTACCATACATTTCGTGATTCACTATTTTACCATTTTAAATTCACTATACAGTATACGCAATGGTTACAAAAGTGCTACATGCATTACTAATTGAAGTATTTTACCATTTTACAACGTGCCCATCCACAACGAGGCGTCTGTAGTAACTTCGTCAATCTCGATATTTGTCAGTTTAACTCAGTTTTTCGCAGGGGCTCGTAGGGATAGGGGTGAGTGTGCGTTCATGTATGTGAGTGTGTACGTCTGTAACTGGGTCTCACAAAAATAAATGGATTGCAGCAAGAGGTAGTGAAAAGTTTCGCTAAATTTAATCCGTTTATCCAGTAAAATATCTCCATGCATGTAATTCATCAAGAAAAGAATTTGCACACTTATTTCCTATAATAGTATTCAAACTATTTTATACATGTTTCTGTACAAATTGCCACGTACCGTGCGCACACAGCATGCGTACGTGGTCAAATCAAATGTTACAAAGCAAAACCAATCAATCAACAAATTAAATCCAACCATCGATCATCAGCAACGACGACGGGAAAACCTTGATGTCTGGACGACCATCGAGCGAGCGCAAACCGCATGCATGAGAACCAGAGCGAGGGCGCTCTTTGGCCGTGGATCTCTGGACGACGTGACCCTCCACGCACCGCGCTCGGCACAAGACCAGAGTACACGCCGTACGTCGTCGGTCACCAGTCACCACCCACCATAAATCCTATGGCGGCGGGCAGCCGTTGTTGGGGCTGTTGGTCTCGCACGACGGCCCCGCCCCCAGCTGCTGCAGGTACAGCCGCCGGAGCGTCTCGACGATGAAGACGCCGCCGCTCGGCAGCGGCCCGTCCCCGGTGGCCGCCCAGCCGCCGTCGCCGCTCAAGGGCCGCGCCTCCGCGCCGAGCACGGCCAAGAACAGCAGCACCGCCATGATCACCACCGGTAGAACACGTCCTCCCCTCCTCCTCATGACCATTTCCATGGCCGAACCGAGAACTATTTGCCGTTGCTCTCTTCTCCTTTCTTCTCGCTTCTAGCTCCCTGATAGATCTTCTACCTAGCTAGCTCTTTCTTGTTTGCGAGTAACTGAGCCCCGGCCGTATCAGAAAGAACTTGCGTAGTGCAAGCAAAGTAGGTAGCCACGGAACGGGTCGCGGCGTATATATAAGCAGGGAGGGGTGCGGAGCTGGTCGAAGAGGGCATTGCGATCTCTGGCGGGGCGGGCGGAAGTTTTGCATGGCGGTTCCGTGCGGTGACTTGGTTTCGTTCGCGGAGTGCCAGCGCAGCGCGTTCATCAGAAAAGTCGCCGCGCGTGCGCGCCACGGACGGCGCCGATCGTTTCATTTGCACCGGTGCCACGCCATGCATGCATGTGCCCCGTGCCTGCCTGCCCTGTGTGTTGGAAGTAGAAGCGGAATTAATGGTAGCAATTCCTCGTCGCTGTCAGTGGGGGCCGCACGTACGGCGGCGACGAAATGAGGCGACGCTCGCCGGCGAGGAGGTCAAACGTCGGAGCCTGCCGTGTTGACCCATGCGTGCAGGTGAGAGGGCAATGACTTTGGAGCATGCGGATTGCAGCGCCTGGCGGGAGCGATTAGTAGTTGGACCAACACCGTCCTGGCAGCAAGGCTACCTCTACTTGGGCCACCATTGTTCAACATGGAGAAGCTAGTGGTGTGTTTCTGTTCTTAGAGTACTCCATTTTTGTTTAGAATTAGATAGGGAGGAAGTGGTTAGAGTTTGACCGGGTGATGGCCCTGTGAGACAAGGCAAACGCAGGTTCGGCCCTTTGGTTGGAGGGGTCTAGTTTGACTCGACCGAGAATTAACAATCCCCTGTAACGGACGTCCTTGGTCAGCGGATCGGTTTTGTCATGGATCATGTGCGCGCGGGAGCGGGCACTTCCGTACCAATTTGGTCCTCTTCGTCGTTCACACGGTCGTCGAGGGGCTTGGAATTCTTGCCTCGTTGCTTGCATTGCATGGCGATCGAGCATGCACGCTCGTCCTTCGTCTGGTCAGAGTTTTCACCTTGGGAGGGATACTTCTCCCCCAAGTCAAATCTCAGTATCGCCATTTCCAAGAAAGCGCTGGCCAGAAGATGCTACCAGCTTCGTCTTGTCGTTAACACTTAACATGGTTCGATCAGCGGCTGGCTTGTTTCAAATAAACTTGCCTTGTTAATCTGCCATCATCGCAAAGTTGTCAGAGTTTCAGTGCTGCACGGTATCTATCTGACTATCAGAAACTGTTAGATCACATCCGGCAGGCACCCTGCTTATACAAGTAAAAGAGTAGAACATGGTATTGGCAAATCATGTAACGTTTTGCCACAAGATTTGACTACTAGTACCAAATTATCCAGCTAGGTCAAGCATGTAGGCAATGCAACACTGATCAAGCAAGAGACGGGGAGATCCTGATGACTTGCACAAATCTCGGTCCTACTGCCTACGTGATGTGCCGTGAATTTCGTCGCCCCGTGCGGCACGGCTTTGGCCCGGCGACGGAGACGTGGAGCTCTTGGTCGCAGCAAGGCAGGCAGGCAGGCCGGCGGGCGAAATTCTACGATCCCGGCCTCATGAAACATTATTCTCCTGTCCCAACTTCCGAGAAAATACCCGAGTACACTGTAGCAGTCCAGGTCAGAGGGAGGAGGGCTCCGTCACTGTTGCAGTGGACCGCCGGCGGACTCGTTTCGGCAAGCTTGGTTGGCGCGCGTGCGCTGCTAGGGGTAGCGGCGCGCGCCCGCTTGCACGGGTTGTGGCGCACTGGAATATCGTGAGCGTGTCCATCGGGTGCATGTGTGTACTCCTCGGTCTATATTAATTGGTACGGTGTACATGTAGTTAGTGGACTAGCACATGGAGCAATTAATGGTCCAGACATTCGAACTACCTAGCAGCACAGGCCAGGTCATCTCTTTTATTTGTATATATATCTATTTTTTCTCACGTGATCATCAGTTAATTAGTTAAATTTAATTTTTAATAGTAGTTTTAAAACTTTATTTTTTCTATATTATAAATTTTGTATAGCTAATTTTAAAACTTATTACCATTAACTTTAAACTTTACTAGCATGCTATAAACTATGTACGTCTAACTCTAAAACTTTATAATTAAAAGTTTACACTTAAATTTTGAACTATCACATTGCAAATTTTGTACTGCTAGATTCAAAACTTTATACTCAAAATTTATAAACTTTAAACTATCATATTACAAATTTTATACGGCTAGGTTCAAAACTTTAAACTATCATATTACAAACATTGTACTGTTAGGTTCAAAACTTTATACTCAGAATTTATAAACTTTAAACTACGATATTACAAAATTTGTATAGTTAGGTTCAAAACTTTAAATTATCACATTATAAACTTTGTACTGCTAGGTTCAAAACTTTGAGATTTCAAAACTCTACACCTAAATTCAGGAACTTTATACTAGCTCATTTCAAACTTTGCATTGAGATGCTATGAGCTTTATACACCTAAGATGAAAACTCTGTAATTCGAAATAAACTTTGTATTGCTAGGTTCAAAACTTTGGGATTTCAAAACTCTACACCTAAATTCAGGAACTTTGTACTAGCTCATTTCAAACTTTGCATTGAGATGCTATGAACTTTATACACCTAAGATAAAAACTCTGTAATTCGAAACTTTGCACTTCAAGTTTTGAAACTTTGTATAACAACATTTGAAACTTTATACTCCTAAACGCAAAACTTTATCATAACGAAATTTTTTTTGAAACATATCCAACATGGATACTTTTATAGATCTCATTATAATGACCGTAATGGTGCAAACGGAATTGAAAATAAATGCTTAACATGAAAGTTATCACATTTCAAAGTTTTTACACCACATGCATATTCCGTCTGACACAGTCCTGACACACGCATGCACCTGCCTCCCCTCTCCCGCGTCCCCCTCCACGGTTGGTCCCACGCAAAAGGATACGTTCCCAGAATAGAAAATACGTACGTACCTGTTCCAAACCTAAAAACAAAACAGCGCTGCAAATGAAAAACGCGCGTCGCTAGCGTGCCTGGCGCACGCGCGCTGAATAATGTTTGGGTCCAAACTCTGTCACCTCCCTGCACGACAGGTATTCCAGGTCACAACTGTAGCTCTTCACCACAAAAAAAAGAGTCAGCTCTGTAGCTGTGTCTCTCCATATGAAGCTAAGGGCCTGTTTGGTTAGAGGTGTTAAAGTTTAACAAACACTGTAACACTTTCGTCTTATTTGACAAAAAGTTTCCAATTTTGAACTAATTAGGCTTAATAGATTAGTCTCGTAAATTACTCCTAATCTGTGCCGACATGCATGCAATTAGTCTACATTTAGTACTCCATGCATTTTAGGGAACATTGATGTGATGGAAGTTAAACTGAATGATTCGTGAACCAAACATGGCCTAAGTCAAGAATAGTACTGTACCTGAGACTACTTCCGCCGGTGCCCAAGTTCTGACCAGGTCCTGCCAGCTAGCCAGCAATGACATCCATAAGGCAACACAAACCTACGAACACTTTCAAAGGAAAGACCGAAGACGCAAGGCAGTGACTTGTACGGCTCTCCGTCTTGCTCCTTCACCCGTGACCGTGATGCGGTATGGGTTCCTTTCATCAGAACTATACCGAGCTGGTCCGAAGCACATCGTTCCGAGAAAATGCCCAGGTACTACTAGACCGCAGAAATCTGGGGATTCTGGCTTCAGAAAAGTTACAGCAGACGGGACTCGGTTCTGGTTCCAACAAAGGGTGGCTTGATTGTCAACTTGCCACCTCCCTGCACGACAGGCAACACATAAAAGTAAGCAAAACCTCGTCATCCTCTTAAAATCTAAACCCAGCGGTTGAATACACCGTCACCACATTTGACCCACGGTGCTTCAGGCTATGTTCATCAGCTGAACTACAGTTGACGAGGTCTAAGAAACTGAGTAATGAATGCACTTGGTGTTTTGTCTTTAATTTGTTGTCCTCTCCTACCTTGTCTTTCTTAGCTAGGCATCTCTGCCTGGCAGCACCGTCCATCAAAATCGCTAACCACTACAGGAGCCAGGAGCCAGGAGGCATGAAACGAGATTTCTTTCACTGACCACAACAGCAGATCACCGAAGTTGCAAGGGACATGACACGGAAATCCTGCCAAGCCAACTTGGTTTCGTCTGACCTTTATGCTTATGCAGAAGTGTAGCTCATGAATTTCCAGAGAAACAACTGGCAGGAGCAAGTCCACGTACATGGTTATCATCAACTGACAAAATGTGTACCACCGACAGCCTTGCCGGGTTCAATCTACATTCAATCTCTGCTCCAGCAGTCCAGTTTCAATTGATATTGGTGGTGCTGGAGTTTTCCTATTTGCAGGTCCTGCAGAAGATGAGTTCACATGTTACTCCTGGGATTTGCAACATTTGAACATAATTACAGATTTTACTCACATATATATATATATATATATATATATATATATATATATATATATATATATATATATATATATATATATATATATAGTAGGGAGAGCTGTGTACTACTGCATGTCTGCATGAAGGTACGACATATGAGATGTCACTCTTAGGTGTGATTGTTAGAAGTGCACTCAAACTAACAGCGAGGCTATTCGGTTTGTTGACATTTGCAAGGCTAAGACTCTGTTGTGTAATTATGATGCCCCCATGAGAATTTTGTTACGGTACTTCACATGTGCAGCAATTGGAAAGTAGGCAAACAAGAGAAGAAAATTGCTTATTTCAGTTTCTTAAGTGTACGGCACTTTTTCAAATTTCTTGAATTAGGCCTAACACCAATTGGAGCTTAAACTGTAACTGTTCAGAAGTTCTGAGTTCTGCTTGGAAGTCTGGACATAAGGTTTGCTAATATAGGCTAATTCAAAGATGCAGCACTATGTGATGACAAGTTTTTTTGAACTGTATGTGATGACAAGTTTAATCCTTGCTCTATATTTGTCCATGTAATCTCAAAACTAACAAGCAGAAGGTGAATTCATATTTACTAATTTACCTTTCTGTGATAGGGCATGGGTGCAGGCAGGCAGCACATCTCTAGCTAGGACTGCAATTGTGGAGCAACCAGGACTTCCGTTATGCCATTCTCTTCAATATGGCCACTGAAGTTTGTAGCTCAAGCTGACCACAGAAATTCGCAAGCAAGGACAATGAGGCTGAAGTATGGTTAAAAAAGGGGCAACATCATTCCATGTAGAGATGCCACACTTTGGGAAAAGGTCAATGGTCCTCATGTCCTTCCACCTAAGTATGAGAAAAAGGTAGGGAGGCCACCTAGGTCTAGGAGGAAGGAGCCACAAGAAGTACAAGGGAAAAATGGACCATCAATCTCCAAGCATGGAGTGGTCATCAAGTGCAGCTACTGTAAAGGAGAAAACCATAATGTCAGGGGCTGTTTTCTAAAGAAGGAAGGGATCAATCCAGAGGATTATGTCACAGATGACCCACTGCAAGCAGAAGGAAACCAGAACCAACCAAATCCTGATGTTGCTGGCACATCGATGGAGGTACAAGTTTCATTCAATCAATAGCATACAGTCTGCACTTTAGATACTAACCACTGTACTGTTGTAGGAACAAATCCCTATTTCTCAGATAGTTAGCCAGGATGCTCCACAACTTTCACTGAAGTATGGTTAAAAAAGGGGCCTAACTTCACTTCTCCAAATCGACAATTACATTCCTAGATCTACCTAGCAATGGTTAGGCCCCTTTTTTATCTTTCATGGCAATAGAGGAAATTGTCAGGATATTTTTACTAACAATCAGAATCAGCAATACGTACAAAGCAAATGGTTTGGCATATGGAGAAGATGCCAGAAGCAATCTCAACGATGCTATTGCTAGACATAGTTATAGTTAAACAATCAAAATATAAGTCAGTACATATCTCAAGCTAAGAATACTCAAATCCACATTTCAAAAGCTTTCTTGCATGATCAAATATTAGTTAAGAGAGAGTTGTATATGAAGGATTGTTCAAACATCAGTTCTCCTGTAAGAGAACATTCACACTTTATTCTTTCAGATATGATGAATATGCCTTTCTGAATAACTTCAAATGCAATATGCATTTACATTCTACTAATAGATTCATCCATACATCCTTTAAATACAGATTTTTAATAGAAAAAAATCAAATTCAACCATACTGCATTCATATAAGAAGATTTTGGGGGAAAAAGACTTCAAAGCATATAAACTAAAAAATGGAATATAGCCTTTGCAAGAGGGCCTTTGTTCCAACCAAGGTTCATGCCAGAGGGTTCCAAACATTAACCACATGGAGTGCAGATTTGGTGCCCAAGGGGGCTAGTGCCCTCGTTAGCTAAAATACCATGTTGCAATGTTTCAAAAACCATCACAAAAATTATGTATGTAGTTAAAGCTTGGTATAGCAGCAACAATTCAGTTTGAAAATTCATCCTCGATGCTAAGAAACAAAATAGACAAGCAGTCAACCTGGCACTGTTCATCATGTGCTGACAGTGACACTTCTGTTTTTTTAATCTCAGCACCAAAGATGGATTTCAAACTGAATTGTTGCGGCTACACCTACATACATGAATTTTGTGATGATGTTTGAAACATTGCAACATGGTATTTTAGAACGAGAGTGCCAGCCCCCCTGGGAAGGGCAGGTCTGGTGCAGTTGGTGAGTGCTAGCTCGCCGAGTCACCAGGTCCTGGGTTCGAAGCCGTCTCTCTGTAGAATTTCTGCGGGGGTAAGACTTTGCTTACGTTATTCCTTTCCCCAGACCCCACTCGTGTGGGAGCCTCTGGCGCTGGGTCTGCCCTTTAGTGCCAGCCCCCCTGGGCACCATATGATTTTCCTAACTACATATGGCTGTGCCCTTAACATTTATTCTTTTTTCTACCAAAATTATTCAACATTATCTGTTGTTTGTTGAAGAATAAGGACTTCATCATTTGATATAGAGTGGTGTCAAGAATGACTTGGTACATTGGTATGTGTTCAACTGTCATCTAATAGGGGCTAGAGTTAATACTTAATAGGCTTGAATTGAAATCCATTTTTTCTACATTCTACAAATATAAATCTACAAAACCAGACAAAGGAAATGAAATAGTACCTAACTTGCAAAGACCTGACTGGCAACAAAAGAATACCCTTATGAGTTACCACAAAATGTGCTGAATAACTTGCTCTGAATCAATTATGCCTTACGGCCCCTAAAACTGAACGAACGCTTCTACAAGACAGGCTATGGTTGCAGCCAATTCTGACCAAGGAATCCATCACATAAGGCTAGCTAGGATTTAGAACATGGTTTCCAAATTCTTGTGTCAGCCAAGTCAAATTGATCTTCCAGTTATGAATTAAACACAGACATTGCAACTCTAGTTAATATGATGATACAAAATTCATCTCATGGTCAAACACGTAAGGCATGATTATCCTTTTGATCCCTTTGCTGCATGAAACATTTCAATCTCTCTGTTTCACCAATTTCAGGAAGCCATTCCATGAGAACATCCATAGTCACATAATCAGGAGTGCACCTCTCTTCTCTCATCCGGTCCATAAGTTCAAAAGCCTTTTCTGACATGTTCCTATCTTGAAGACCTTTCAACAATGCATTGTAGGTTGTCACATTTGCAGGCACATTGTTTTCCGTCATCTCATCAAACAGCTTGATAGCTACGTCAACTTCTCTGCTCTTGCAGAGGAAGTCAATTAGAGTATTGTATATTACAGTGTTGGGTTGAATCCTGGCCTCATCCATGGACCTGAAAATTCTTAATGCCTCGTCTGTTTTACCAGCTTTGCAATATCCATGTACAAGTGTACCGAAAGTGACCACAGAAGGCTGACAGCCATCATCAATCATATTCCCCAATAATTCATCCACAGCTGAGAAATCTCCAGCTTTACACAAACAAGACAACAGGGTATTGTAGGTGTACACATCTGGCTGAAGACCAGCTCCTTTCATCTCCTCAAGCAACTCATAGGCCTCATGCAACCTTTTCTTCCGGCAAAATCCACCAATCAGAATGTTGTATGCCTTTGCGTCCAACTTAAATCCTGCCTTCTTCATCGATGCCGCAATGTTGCAAGCATCCACCAACCTCCCTGCTTGTGTCAATCCAGATATCATGGTGAAATACATGACTGCATCTGGTGGATGCCCTTGTTCCGCCATCTCATGAAACAACTCCATGGCCATGGCCACATTGTTGCAATGGAGGAAAGCACTAACCAAAGTGCTATAGGTCACAGCATTGCCCCTGGCCTCCGGCCAAGCTGTCCTCTTCTCACGGAAGAAATCCAGTGCAGCACCAACCCTTCCAACTCGGCATAAGCCACCAACAATTGTGTTCATCGTGATAACATTCGGTGCCACACCCTCTTTCTCCATTCTCTCCATAATTTGGCAAGCCATGCCAATATCCCCCACTCGGCAACACGCATCAGCCAAGCAGTTATATGTAACTGTGTTGGGCGCACACCCATGCACCTGCCTCATCCGCTCATCCACGAACACAATGGCCTCCTGCAGCCTCCCAATCTTGCACATCCCATCCACTACGGTGTTCAAGATGACAATATCCGCGCAGACGTCCGAGCCTGGGCTGGACATTCGGTCGAGCACCTTGAGCGCGTCCCCGACGCGGCCTGCCTTGCAGAGCCCGTTGAGAAGTATCCCATAGGTGACGATATCGGGCTTGACGGAGGCCTTTCGCATGGAGGTGAACAGCTCCGTCATGCCGCGCAGGTTGCCAGCGCGGCCGAGCGCGGAAAGGAGGCAGTTGAAGGCGGAAACGTCCGGCGCCGGCGCGCCCGCTGCGAGGGAGTCGCGGAGGAAGCTTGCGGCATCGGCTGGGGAGGAGAAGCGCGCGAGGAGCTTGGAAAGGAGCGACGCGGAGGGAGGCGGGATGCGGTGGCGGGCCGCGAGGGAGTGGAGAGTAGCGAGGGAGGCAGGCGTGAAAGCGTGGGCCGGCTCGGCGATGAGGGCGTATAGCTCGGAGGCGAGGCTGGGCGACGCGCGGAGGAGGGACAGCGTGGCGGCGGAGGGGGTGTGCCCGTGGAGGAGGTTGGAGAGGATGGCGGCGGCGTTTGGGGTGCAAAGGGTGGGAGAGGAGGTGGAGGAGAGGCGACGGCGGGATCGGATCTTGTGGACAGCAGGCGGCACGAGCCGCCGGGTCGACGACATGGTGGACGGCAGCGGCTCAGGAAGGACGAGCCGAGAAGGCAGTGACTAGGCAGCTCAGCGATCGGCCGGCCGTGGAGCCGTGGAGACGGAAGAGGGGTCCAGAGAAGGTCTCAGCACTGTGCTCGGCGGCTGCGACCGGCGAGGCGGCGAACAAGGTGGGGTTTACTCATTTTTTTTATTTTATATATGGTTTATTATATCACATTTGAATATTTGATCCGCTGCTACTTTTTTTTTTTTGAAATCAATCCGCTGCTACTATTGGTCATATAGGAATGGTGCCATTGTGTCTGTTTGAACTGTGCTATTTTACATGTCTCCAGCAATTTTGGATCCACGTATGGGCTTATGTATCCGATAGACTTATGGACTTAGGGTTCAAAATACGCTACTCCCCCCCTCCATCTCACTTCAAATGCGGGATTTTTTTCCCAATCCTGCATTTATTTTTGTAAAAAAATAAATTAATTCTTCTGAAATTCCTACATTCCAAATGAGCCCTTATAAGCTGGAACATGTGTCATTCAGTTTCTCTTTCCCTAATCCATGTCCAACCGTTGCTCTCTTCTCATGAAGACAATTCCATAAATACCATCATAAAATATCTCAATTTTATATGAACCACTAAAAAATTATTGTGATTTTTTTATGATGTGGTTTCAGTTTTTCTTCTCTTTACTATCACTAGCTCCACATATGTTACTTAGGGTCTAATTGGATCTAAGGGCTAATTGCTAGCTAGCTAAAAATTAGCGTTGTCGTATCTAAGAGCCTGTTTAGATTCATTAGCACTAAAAACTAACAGCTTAAATTATTACTAATTGATCCAAATAGACATGCTAATTATTAGTCGAAGGACTCTAACTATTAGTTCTATTAGTAGGTTTGGAATTGCTAATATAGGTGTTAATAGTTCATATATACACTTTCAATTCATTATCCAATCATCTATTAACAGGTGGATCCAACAGCCTCCTAATAAAAATTAGTAGCTATTAGAGCATCTTCAAGAGTTCCGAAAACAATATCTCAATCCATGATTTCTGGCAAGATTGAAAAAAAAACATCTCCAACAACTCCCAACCTCACCTCCCAATATCTTTTGGCACTTGAAAAAATCGACCCCGTTGCACGGATAAATACGCGTGTGTTTCATCGTGCTAATCTAAGGTGGAAGGATATGAGAAAGAATAAGAAGTAGGACAGAATTTCTGATACAAATGTATATGAGAGAAAGAAAATATAAAAGTGGTTGGGGTAATTTAGAAATAGTTCGAAATTCCTAATGTAAATTACCTTCTATCTTTTAGGAGCAAAATTTTGGAAAGTATTGCACGAAGCTAACAAAAACGCTCCCAATTTTTCCAGTCACTTGGAAAACTCATCACTCTACCAAGGATGTGGGGAAAAAGGAAAGCAAGTGCAAAATACTTTGTTTGGGATTGTCACGGGCTTGTTTGATTGGTTTCTAATTCTTGTCCAACTAAAATCATGGTCCAAAACTTAGACTTGTAAAAGTTAGGACAAAGATATAGGTGTGCACTTGGTTGAGTGCCATACAACAATAGTAGAAAGCACTTTTCTCTCTTATGCAATTTATAAGGAGTCTCTAGAGACTAGCCAAAACTTTGGCCATAAACATTAACATGCCAACTCTTTAGCAATATTGATGACTAAAAGTTTTGGCTTGCCATAATTTTGGTTAGGTAGAATTGGAAGCCAGCCAAACAGGCTCTATATCTTGGTTTCTTTTCAAATTTATAGAAGCTTAGAAATATTTTTTGTAGTTTAAAATCCTTATCAAATATTTACTCTTTTAACTATAAAAGTTTTCAAACTACCTTGAAAACCACTTCTAACCTGGTTGGGAGATAGTTTAAACGTTTGTGAGAATTAAGAGGGTAAGATGTCTATTTTTGAAGTTTGAAGAAAAAAAAATCATGTCATAGTTTATATAAGGAGAGATATAAAAAGGGAACCTTTTTCCCTTCATCCTTCAGTGGTTGAATACCCCATGGGCCAACGAAGGATGGAATTATGGGCTTTTCGTCTATCGGAGTACAAGAGTTAAAATAGGCTGAAACATTATAAAAGAGGCCCATCAATGTCTACACAGTATTAGGCCTGCACGGGCCTAATGGGTCGAAAGTGAAAAAGTCCACTTTACCTCCCTTAATTTTTGCGAAAGTTTATTTTTCCTTCCTGAACTCTAAAACCGGGTATATCACCTCCCTGAACTTTTAAAATCATTCATTTTACCTCCACCGGTTATAAGCGGTTTTCAAAGGTAGTTTTGTCTTTTTCTTTTTTATTTATTTAAGTTGAAATTTTGAAAAATCATAGTAACTCACAGAAAAATCATAAAATGAAAAATCAAATTTTGTTAGACTCCACATGAGTAGACATGTACAATGAACATATAATATGGTATGCTTCAGTACAATTTTTGTTGTTGTAACTTTAATTCTATGCTTTTCTATAATTAATTAATAGCTGTAGTTTCTATGGTCCAATTGTGGTGAGTATAAAATTTTTACTATAGTTCAAGCATACAATAATTAGCTCACCATAAAAATTTCACCACAATTGGACCATAGAAACTACAACTATGAATTAATTATAGAAAAACATAAATCTAAAGCTACAACAAAAAATTTGTACTAAAACATACCATATTCTATGTTCACTGCTTATATAGAGTCCAACAAAATTGGTTTTCTATTTTATGATTTTTCTATGATCTACTATGATTTTTCAAAGATTCAGCTAAAATAAATAAAAAAGAAAAAGACAAAACCGCCTTTGAAAACCGCTTATAACCGGTCACGGAGGTAAAACGAATAGTTTTAAAAGTTCAGGAAGGAGGTTTGCCCGGTTTTAGAGTCTAGAGAGAAAAAACAGTCACAAAAGTTAAAAGGAGGTAACGTGGACTTTTTCGTTTGCCAATTGCCATTGCGTCCGTCAGCCTCTTGCCTTTCTCACGAAAATTTCCTTGTCAGCAAGTTCCACATGGCAATTTCTACGCTTCCGCGGCGATGGACATGGACATCTCCACAGACCCTTTTAAGAGCAAGTATAATAAGAGACTGTAAGCTGACTAAATACTGAGGTGGAGGAGAGAGAAGAGGAGAGATAAGAGAAACGGGCTGTAAGCTTACAGCCGGTTTGAGCATAAGAACCAAAAAAATCTGTGAGATAAATAAATGAATCATATATTAATGATGAAGAATTAACTATTATATGAGTGGGCTAAGAGAAAACTGCAAAGAACCTTACACCCAGCGAGTCGTTTGTTTCATTAGCCTCGCTCTAATATAGACTGCAACTGGCTTTGGTTGGCTCGGGGTCGCTAAGACTTGGGAGCCTTGGCCCATCCGATCTCCAGCTAGCTGTCTTGTTACTACTCCTGACGCACCCGCTGCACCCTTTCGCCATGGATCCGAGCTCCGACATCATCCTCGACACTCGGTTCTTCCGCATCTACAGCGACCGGCGCATCGACCGCTTGATGGGCACCGAAACCGTGCCGGCCGGCTTTGATCCCACCACCGGCGTCACCTCCAAAGACGTCGTTATAGACAGCGACGCCGGCCTCTACGTCCGCCTCTACCTCCCGGACATGGCTACGTTTACCGGGTCACCGCCCAACGACGACAACAACAAGAAGCTCCCGGTGCTAGTCTACTTCCACGGCGGCGGCTTCGTCACCCAGTCGGCAGCGTCTCCGGTCTACCAGCGCTTCCTCAACGCCCTGGCCGCGAAGGCCGGCCTGCTCGTCGTACGTCTCCGTGAACTACCGCCTCGCGCCAGAGCACCCGCTGCCTTCAGGCTATGAGAACTCCTTCCGCGAGCTCGAGTGGGCGGCCTCTGCCGGTAACGGGGACGACCCCTGGCTGTCACGCCACGGTGACCTGCGCCGCATCTTCCTGGCCGACGACAGCGCCGGCGGGAACATTGTCCACAACGTCGCCGTGATGGCGGCCGCCGCGTTGTCGTCGGAGGCACGAGCGCGGATCGAGGGCGCGGTCCTCCTGCACGCCGGGTTCGGGGGCAGCGAGCCCGTCGACAGTGAGGCGCCGGCATCTATGGCGACGATGGAGAAGCTGTGGGGGGCCGTGTGCCCCGAGGCGATGGACGGCGTGGACGACCTGCGGGTCAATCCCTTGGCCGCTGCCGCAGAGCCGAACCTGTGGGACCTGCCGTGCGAGCAGTGCCGGCCCTAGGGGGAGGGCACGGGGTGCAACGGCCGAGGGCCCTGGCGTGGGTGAGGCCTAAGCCCAGGTATACAAACCCTCAAACGCTATAGTCTATTAGGCATTATCAAACTAATGAGAAGAGAGACATAAAACTGGCCAAGCGGTCCAAGAAGACAACATCGGCTTTTCTTTCCTAGTTTCCCTTCCCCACGGCCCTCGGGTAGAGAGGAGGCGAGGAGCCACGCAGCACACTCTAATCGTGAGATCGCAACGTGCAGACACACACACGGAGCCGGCGAGCCGCGCCGCCGCGAAGATGGACACGAAACACGATGTCGACGACCAGGCAGGGCTCCACGACGACGACATCTTGATTCTTGGCTTCTTGCGAATTGCGATCGCTGATCAGTTGTTTAGGCCCAAGGTATTTTGTCCTTTTTGTTTTTTAATCCAAATTAATTATTTGTATAGTATTCCAGACTTCTAGTACTTTATACTCATATAGTCATGTTTTTCTTCTAATTTAAGTGTTAGAATTTTAGAATGTTACCTAAGAAACATTTGTCAGGGGCTGAGAAAAGAAAACAAATATATTGCTTTTTTAATCTACATTGTTCCTCGATAATTATCAGACATGTTAAATTAAAAATATATTATTGGATTTGCTTTCGTCTTGCAAGTAAAATTAGCACCTCTGTATTATAAGATTTTATTATTGTTCTGGAGGGGCCATCGCGAGTTTGCCAGAATCCTTGGACCGGCACTGCGTGCGAGAGGGTGCTCGTGTGCGCGGCGCAGCTGGACTCCCTGCTGCCGAGGGACAGGGCGTACTACGAGGCCATCAAGGCAAGCGGGTGGGGCGGCACGGTGGAGTGGTTCGAGTCCGAGGGCCAGGACCACGTCTTCTTCCTCTTCAAGCCCGTCTGCGGTGAGGCCATGGCGCTCATGGATCGACTGGCCGCGTTTTTTGCTGGGAAATGAAATTCTTCGTCATGTGTGTGTGTGGATGTGGCCACGAGTCCACGACCACATTGTCTGAGGGCCGGTTTAGTTGCCAAAAATTTGGCAAAATGGCATTGTAGCCACTTTCGTTGTTATTTGATAATTAGTGTCCAATCATGGTCTAATTATGTTTAAAAGATTCGTCTCGTCCATTTCGTCTAAACTGTGTAATTAGTTTTATTTTTTATCTATATTTAATGCTTCATGCATGGGTCTAAAGATTCGATGTGACGGGGAATCTGAAAAATTTTACAAAATTTCTTGGGAACTAAACAGGCCCTGAGACGAATGGAACAAAAGAAGATGCAGCTCATTGCTGAATCGAATAATTGAGCTCGGCCCTCGGGGAAAAAAATCAAAAGAGAGGAAATAATGATTGAGCTCTGATCGGATCCTTGCACTGTTCTTTTTTTTTTGAAACAGGATATCCTTACACTAATCAGTTTGTGCTACCGCTTTAGTTCTCTTGTTTTTTCCATCATCTATGACCTATGTTTATATCCATATATATGTTTTCTAATACTCACTCGTTCTAAATTATAAGATGTTTTGACTTTTTAAAATACATTTCTTTTACTATGTATATATAGACATAGTGTATATAAAAGTGTACTCCCTCCATATCGGTAAATAAAGTCGTTTAAGGGTGCGGCGCCGTTTGCGCAAATGAAGTCGCTTTAGCTGCACTAAGCTAGTTTTGGACACGAATGCCCCTAACTCTTTGTTTCCTAACGCGCGCATTCATTCACGGGAGTAAATTGCGCCACGGTTCCCTCTGCTTCCCCTTCCTTCCTCGTTCGCACGCACGGGTCCGGGAGCAGACCGACATGTTCGACGGCTGCCATCGGCTCCATGGCCGCCATCATCGAACTACGTCGCGCCGCTTCCTTCCTTGCCTCCGCTCGCTCGCTCGCCTCCACTTCCTTCCTTGCCTCCGCTCGTTGCATGCATGCAAAAATACAGCGCCAGCAAGGGATCGAACCATGCCCTCCTGCATCGAGCCGGGTGCGTTAGCCACTAAAGCTGCAAAACGGTTGTTGTATGGAAGATACCCAAACCCTATTTAATAAGGGCAAATAGGAAAAAATTCATCCTAATTAATCACTCCTTAGTATGCTAAATGTTAGCTCAAACGACCTTAATTACTAGTATGAGGGAGTATAGTAAAAGTTATGTATTAAAAAAAACTAAAATGTAATATAGTTTAGAATGGATCCTTTCCTCAGTCCATTGCCTGTTACTCCCACACTCTTCTTCCATCATTTATTTTGATCCTTCTCACTCCCACTCTCTCGCTTCCTCCTCTCCTCCAACTCTCGGTTCCTTCTCTTTGCGCAGCAGCTTGTGCTCGCAGTGCGTGGCAACAGTGCAGCAGCTTGCACCCGCGGCAGCGATGTAGCAGATCGTGCGTGCCCACGACAGCCATCGTGACAGCACTGCAGCAGCTCGCGCCTGCGATCTTGGTTTGCCAACGGGCCAGCACAGCATAGCCCGAGCCTTATAGGGCCGTGCCTAGGCTGTTGGTGCAGCTCGTGGGCAAGCACAGCATGGCCCGATGAGACAGCTGTGTCATGATGGCCTGAGCCCCATCAAACTGTGCCCTGGGCGGGGCCCATGCCGGGCCGGGCCAGGCAGCCCATTTGGCCATCTATACCATCTATACCAGCACTGCTTAGGGCTGCCAGTGCAGCAACCGTCAACGCGGCATGGGGGCGGCTCGGGGACGAAAGTGCTAGCGCCCGGACGTCTGGACGAACGCCCGTGTCCGGACGCTCGTGCGCTGCACTCCGTTTCACGCTCAAAGCGGGGCCCGCGCTACCCGAACGACAAGAGGGGAAGGGAGCACAACGCCTTCGATTTGGAAGGACCCGGCAGCTACGTCGTATGGATGCCCTGCCGGCGTCGGGAGAGATGATGCAGCAGAAGGTGGGGAGGAGAGATGCAACATCCGATCTACTTTTGAAACATCAAAATACAACAGTTGCAACATACGTTTGAAGGCAGTTGAAACATGCTCTGAAACACTTGAAAAAAAACATCTGAAAAACACTTGAAAACCATTGCAACCATACGCAACATCCAAATAAAACACATGCAGCGTATGTATGAAGTATATGCAACATCTAGATAAACACACTTACAACATGCGTCCGGAAAACACAGATGAAACATACCTTTGAAACACTCGAAGCATGCGCTTGCAACATGCCTCTAAAACAATTGCAACATATGCAACATCTCTCGATCTACTTTTACAATACCCATATGAAACAAATGCAACATACATCTAAAATGTCTGAAACACTTGAAACATACATATGTAACATAGGGGAAGAGGGAGAGAGAGAGACTGGCGCAGGGAGCGCCATGGTCGCCGGGGTGTGGGAAGCACGGCCGCTTGGGTGAGAGAGGGCGGCCGCCGGGGTGGGGAGGGTGTCTCACCCGGGTAAGGGAGCACCGCCGATTCCCTTGCAACACCGCTGCGGCACCTCCAAAGGATCTTGCTCGTGTCCCATGGATCTCGCCGATGTGGGGGAGAGGGCTGCTAGATTTGCGGGCGTCTGGGGCTCCCGGTGGCGGAGGACGCCGGGGTGAGGGAGGAGCTGCCGGGATGGGGGAGGGGCACCGCCTGGGTGGGGGAAGGAGCTGCTGGGATGGTGAGGGCGCCACTGCCGGCCAGGGAGGCAGTCATGGCCATGCGTCGGGGTAGGGGAGGGCGTGCGCTAGGGAAGGGTGAGGGCGCCGCTGCCAGCCATGGAGGGAGCGGGCGGCGCACGCGATGGAGGGAGCGAGAGGCGAGCGAGCCAGCGGATGAGTGGAGGATAAGCACAGTTGATGATTTTTTTTTAATAGCAAACGAATGAGTAGAGAAGCTGCGTCCGACCGCCTCAGACGTCTGATAAGTAGCATTACCAGTTCGGGGAAGGATAGTATGTTTGGTTTGTTGCTTTTTCACATTGCATTTTCATTTCACATCTTACATAATTGCCAATTTGTAGTTCTGTACAGTGTCCAGCAAGGATGATGGACTTGATGCGATTTTCTTTTACTATTGCCAATTTGTAGTTCTGTACAGTGTCCAGCAAGGATGGACTTGATGCGATTTTCTTTTACTGCACACATATATATAGCCCCGGAAAACAACGGCCAGCATGCAATGCCACGCAGGGAGCTCCGCGAGAAGAAGGGTGACGTACACCATGTCGAATCTACTGACCATCTTTCTGATCGTCGTCCTCGCCTCTGACCAGGTAGAGCTTCTGGCCGTCATTGACCATGTCGACTTCGAGCACCCTCGCCCCGTCCTCGCACAGCAGCCGCAGCCGCGAAGCCGGGCCCGGCAAGTCGAGCTTCTCCTGCGCCGACGCGACCAGGCTCTCGATGGTGTGCGGGATCCACAGGACCACCCCCTCCATACGCCGCTCCTCGCCTGTGGCCGCCCGCCACGGGTGGTACGGGAACACCGAGCACCTTCGCGGGTGCATCTTGTCCCTGATTTCCTCGCCCCGCTCTGGGAACATGGCGAGCTCGTTGGCCCGCGCCTCCTCCAGCAGCGCCCCCAGCGTGCGGCCGCCGCACTTGCGCGCTTCATCCAGCGGAGTGGTGCCCCATCTGCACACCGGCCGCATTGTTTATATGTAACGTCAAACTCAGCATTATAATCTACTAGTACGAAACGAACTTGGCATAGATCAAGCTTTGAGGTTACCTGTCCGTGGCGAACACGCTGGCGCCGGCCTCGACAAGCATCTTGGCGATGAGGTAGAGGCCCTCGGCGGCGGCGATGTGGAGCGGTGTGCGGTGGTCGTAGTCCCTGCAGTTTGGGTCGGCGCCGTAGGCCAGGGCGCGCCGGATAAAGTCCGAGTCCCCCTTGGCGACCGCCGTGCACAGGTGGCTGCCGGCGTTCTTGAGGTTCAGCTTGGCGCCCTTGGCGAAGAGCAGCGCTGCCACCCGTTCGTGCCCCTGCTTCACTGCCTCCAGCAACGGCGTGTTCCCAAATTGGTCTGGTGAAAAAAACTGTCAGCATGACATGATCAAACCGGTAGGAATAATCCTCGAAACGAAGCTGGAAGACAACAGGGATGACAGTGGCAGTGGATAGTGCGTGGCGGCATACCGATAAGGTCGATGTCGACGCCTTCGTTGATGAGGAATTGCACGACGTCCTCGTACCCTCTGGAAGCCGCCAGATGCTGCGAGGAAAACGCAGATCACATGCGCATCACAATCTTGAGCTGATCTCAGTTTACTGCCTGGTGCCTGCCGATGACAGATTGAATTGACAAGAGGCATTTTGCTGGTACCAGAGGGGAGCGGCCGTCGTAGTCGGTGTTCTTGGGATCAGCCCCTGCCCGGATCAGGTTTTTCAGCTGGTTCAGGTCGCCGTAGAAGGCGGCGCTGTTGACCCGCAGGGTGAGCTCCGCCTCCTGCTTCCCGATGTGGAACGTGATGTCCGATTCCAGCTGCTTCACCCGTCCGCCATACTCGCTCTGCACCAGCCAGTCACAAGTCAACGGCATCAGAGGACATCATTCATCCACTGCGCGTGCCGCGTAAACTGCAGACAATGGCCGTTTGAGACTATGTACCTCGGAGAGATTGCTCAGGATCCTCCTCCCGTCGACGAAGTAGATCTCCAGGATGTTAGTGAAGGACTGCTTGTCGAGACGCAGGAGCCGGCAGAGCTCACAGACGCGGACCGTGTAGGGCTGCGGGATGTTGCAGAGGATTGAGATCTCGCCGAAGGAGTTCTCTGGCTCCAGCATTAGCAGAGTCTCTTCTTGTCCGTCTTCACCGATGCCAACACCTTCCTGCAGACAGCAAGAACATGTTTCAGTTCAGACAGAGGTATCAATTCACTAAAGCATAAGATTGTTACAAAAACTGCATCGAAGCTTTGACGGTTTTTCATGGGCGTGAACTCACCAGTGCACCGTGGCAGACAAAGTATAACTGATCGACTGCACTTCCTTGCTCCAAAATAACTTCTCCGGGTAGGAAGAACTCCTCTTGCAACCTGATCACCTATACAGCAGAACATGACAGATAAATCTTGGGATTGGGAACAATATTACAACAATTAAAAAGTACTCTGCTGAGGAGTTCTTCCTACCATATAGTTCATTCAGCAGAGTATATATTAGATCAATATACATAACTGGGACGAAAGAGAGGACACTTACAATCTGTTGAATGAACTCTGCGGAACATCCCTTGAACAGTGGAATGCTTTCAATATATGGCTTATACAGTGTTTGAGAAATCTGCGAGTGCCATACAATTTGTCATCAGTGTTCGTGTGCTATGTAGTATAGAAGGAAAGTCTTCTGAATGCCGAAATATGGTATTCAAATCTACTTCATAGAAGAATGGAAACATAAGAAAATTGTGGCTCATCACCTTTGCACGGATAGAAATCGGGATATCCTGAAGGACGGAAGCTTCCGTGTAGCTGCTCTCATATTGCAACCTCAAATGCCCTTTGATCTGTTCTCTTATTTCCTTTCCAAGCTTATTTCTGTTCATATACCTGATCACTTCTTTCATCTTGTCCCTAAACCTCTCAGTTCTCGAGCCTTTCACGATGAGGGCAGTCATGTTACCGATCAGGTAAGCTCCTAGAATCATGTCAAAGGAAACATAGATCATGATGAATATCATCTCCCTGATGTTGACAGCATGAATGTCACCATAACCTGCAGAGGAAAAAAAAGAACATTTAATAAGTTACTTTAAACAAATAGTTTTGTTAAGATTTTCAGAAACAAATGAAAATGGAGTGGCAAAAGTTATGTGTTGGAAAATTAGGTGACCAATTCTTAGTTTCTTACCAACAGTTGCCATGGTGACAATGGCAAAGTATAATGATGTTGTATAGCGCGTGGTAAGATCGATCTCTCTGAAATGTGAAAACTTGTAGTCCCCCAACTGCAAACTCCCAATCCATGTATATCCCTCCTTTGATTCAGGAAGTGTCGTAGCCAGGTAATAGAAGATACAGGCTGCTGTGTGTGTACAGTAGAGTTCCACAACTATGAGCTTCACTATCCTAGTGAAAAGGTAGTTGATACGTATGTCCTTTTCTAAACGCCAGAAGAACTCTGTAATCTTTGTAACCCGTGTCAAGCGAATCCACAGCAGGTATCTTACTTCTTCTTTACTTCCACAAGCCTGTTATGGAATTCATCATGAGAGAATTAATCATAACAGAAAAACGAAAAGTTGATTACAGCATAAACACCAATCCAGAATTTACGAGCTCAAAGTTCTCTTTAGCAAGAGAGTAACCTTGTAGATAATATCCCATGGGAAGCAACCGAGAAGATAAAAAATGAAGCTTGATTTGCAATACCGGAGGGCAATAGCAGTGGGATTGTAGACGATTCGATACGTGTCTGGGTCACGGTATGCCACAAAAAATTTCACAACAATGTCGATAAGGAATGCAATCTGTCCAGCTATGTCCAGGAAAAAGAGGTTTCTTGGGAGCCCTCTGAAGAAGCCAAATTCTAGGGGCGTGAAGAAGGAACTGTACACCGCCCAAACCAGTATGAACTTGCTCCATAATCGATACCACCTGAAGAAAATCCAAAAGTAATTCACAAATTCAGTAAACTATCATCCTTGTGAGCATATACACGTTTAGACAGTAATAAAATTTCACTATAAGATTTGGCTAGAATGGCATGAATTAGCATTAATAACGTCATACAAGGGAAGCCTCAGTGCTCTCCATGAAGCTCAGAGTGAAAACCACAAATTGGCCAATCGATTTAGGTAATTGGCTATATAGTGCTTCAACATTTGTAAGATTTAGGTAAAGCAGGCTCCAAGTTGACAAAAATATATTTTATTGAAAGCAAAAGGAAATGTTCAATTCACTAGCACCACAGCCATATGATTTTGTAGCTTAGTAAGGTATGGTGTTGAGAGACAGCATCTATCACCACACATGATGCTTGCTAGTTTGGTCAAAAGAAGTAGGTAGACCAAATTGGTTCCAGGTAAGTACATACACACATCCCATTCTTATGAGCACATGCACATGTCAGAGGTGAAGTGGCCGTGAGTGGGATCCTCTTGTTCTGCACCCATCTAATGATCCTGCTGGCAATAAACTAGCACGAAAAGTACCATTTGAAATGATATAAATCTGGGTGACGCTATAGGATGATGCGGAATTGCGGAGCACCTCATCTTCTTTCATAATCACTAGAAAAGGGCGAAGAGCCAAAGAAGTAAGAACATTTCACTTCTTTCACCATGCAAATAATTTAATCCCACGCCTAACACTAACAGCTGGTTGAACAGAAAATTATATTTTTTTTACGTTAAAAAAAAAGAAAAATTACATTTTGATGCTAATGGAGTGTTGTCTAAGTCATTTGACGGGAAGGACACAGGTGACATACTAAATATTAAAAGGAATTCTAACAAGTATGTATCTAATTAGTAGGTAGCCTCAGTAAAGAAAAAAAAAATGAATTCACCAAATCCACAAACAATTGGCCTCATATTCATAACTTGTCATGCTGATGGTGGTCAAACTCCAAAATATGCAAACTATCACTAACTCAGATTTGATTATGCAAGATTGCCGCTAATCGAAACTACGGAAGTCCCAATCAACACGAATAGTGTAACTGTCAAGGCGATCACCACATGACCTTACAGTATCAACCTATGCATCAAGACAACTATCCCAGTTGCTTCAACAAAGGATAAACTACCGGCTTCTTGGTAAGAGTCCAAAACAGCTCCGGGCATCCTGATGAATTCTTTAGGCCCTCAAACCCATCCGTCCAAATCAGCCAAGTAACCAAATCAAACTCGGGGTGCTTAACCGCTTCAGTTGCCGTACACCTGGTTGGCCTTCGTATATGGGGAAGGGTTCTTTTATAAGCTATAGCTTTGTTGTCCTATTGTGATAAGCATGCAGACTGAACGTTGTTATATATTAGAGTTATAATGGTTGATCTTTGCAGGTAACATCTAAGCACACATGTAAACCGATGTTGATAGTCCGCCCCGGATATTAAGCTCGTGTTTACTGTATTCACTATTCAGAAATTAAGAAGATCCTGTACTCCTCAGGATGAGCTCATTTAAGCTATGATAAATAAAAAAAAAGGAATGTCACGTTGGGAGAAGCTTTACATAGTTTTGATGTTGTCTGATGACAAAAAGATCCCAGCATATAGAAGCATGAAAGGTAGCAAAGCAATCTCTGGGAAAATTTGAATGCTTCATACAGCTTGCTCTTTAACTGAGGTTTCTTTTCCATACTGAAAGCGATTTTTTTTCAGACCATTCTTTTGAGATTAATAACTCTTTTTTAGCGTTCAGTTTTTTTCTTCTCGTCTATTTGCATACTTTCTATCTGTATTGCCCAACACATTTTTGTTCTGTGTGCTCATTGTGCTAGCAGAAATGCGAAATCAAGTGGTGGCCGATTTTTTAACCTCAAGTTGTCATATTAATTTTAAGTTATTAACCAATTCTAATATGCAGAATCTAGCAAGCATTTTTCTTGTGGTGTGTGGAACCTAGAAAGCATATTCGCTGTCCCAATCGATTTGACAAACAATACAGGGGCTTATTTGGCTATATCTAGTGACTCTGTCACAAAACTCTGCATTCAGAAACGAAAAGGAAAAGGAAAAAAAAAGAAAATAATTTCGTGCAGAAATAGCTAGCAGCGTGATTGAATTAAAGCAAGGCTAATATTTGTGTGGGCGTCAAAGCCTACCCCGTGACCGGGCTGGCTGTCCATCTGCCTAGGAGCTTGCGTAGCTGGCGAGCTCATCATCAACTAGCGAGAAATTTGCGGTACTTTCTCGGCTGGGATGCTGATGCACACTCACATTCGCCATCAGCTGCACGTCGCGTAGTCATCCACAACAGCACGTTCGGTTGGGCTGATTTGGCTGGCTGATGATCTGGCTGGCTGAAAGTACTGCTGGTTGATTTTTTTTAAAGAAAAATACTGCTGGCTGGCTGGCTGATTTGGCTGATAATCTTAAGCGAAGAGGCTGATATGATCCGACGCGTCAAATCGATCAAACTAAAAGCTTCATCAAATAGAAAAAGAAAGAGTAAATTTCGGGAGATTCACATTCACCGCTGGGGCATTTGTGGTTGGTAATTATCCGCCGACACATAGTATATGCAGAGGATGAAATTTTTATATAAAATAATATTGGGTTTTTGTGGTCATGGTCGATCAATAATTCTGGCGATTCACGGGAGCCATCCGATCGGAGGACGCCGACCGATCTAGCGCGCCGCGTCGCCGCCGTCAGCTTCTAGAACAAGCAAGCAACAGCCAGCGCGCGAAACCCGAAGCGGAAGCTTGGAAACCAAATTAACGAGATCGCGGCGCGGGGACAAGAGGGAAGAACAGCGTTGATCACATACTTGTTGTCGGGGTGGATGACGAGGTCGTGGAAGAAGCCCTCGACGGCGCCTTCCCCGGCGAGTGGGCGGCGCCTGGTGCGGTGGCGCGGGCGGAAGCGGCCGAGGCGGAGGTCGGAGCCGAAGAGCGCAAGGCGGCTGCCGCGGGAGGAGGCGATGTGGTCGCGCACCTCCTCCACCTCGTACTCCTCCTCCTCCTCCGGCTCCGTCTCTGTGCCGCCCTCCGCCACCCTCCGCTTCGACCCCAGCGGCCCCCTCCCCATTATCGCAGTCGCAACTTAATTACCAACGGCTTGCGGCGGCCGCGATAGGACAGAATCCCGAGCGAGCGCGCGGGACAGTGGCGGCGGCGGCAGGCAGGCGATGGTGGCGGTGGGGTCCACGGTCGGCCGGCTGCGAGCGTGCGGCGTGCGTTTGAACTTGGAGGGAGACGGGGAGGCGGGGCTGTCATTTATAGGCGCGCGCGGAGAGGCTGAGCTCACGGAAGGGAGGTGGGAGGGGAAGCCGTGAAAGGGTTTAACCGCGGCGAGGAAGCCAGCAAAGGGAAAAGGGGATAGATGCGTCGTCGTCCTCCGATGATGGGCGGCTGTGGGATGGACGGCACGGCAGCCGGCAGGGGCAGGGGACTCCTAGCCCTGGGGCTGGGGGTGCCGGGAGAGCGAAGGGCCGGGAGAGCAAAACCAGAGGGGTTTGTATCATGGGGATGTATTTATTTATTTTTTCTTGTATAATTAACGTAAATGTATGTTTTTTAGAAACATTAACGTAATGTATGTACTATGTATAAGCTTTAATCTACGTTGGATAACCATGGATGTTGCTTCAACATTTTTTTAAGAAAAAGAAAAATTGCTTCCTTTCGTAACCCTTTTCAATGCACTATATCGTGGTGTTATAATCAAGATTACCGTACCACTATGGTATCGTTAAATTGACATGTAGAAAGCAATTTCTACAATGTTGTATCGTTTTCGTTATTTGATAGACCACTTAAAATAATTAATTATCCTATTTTTTTTGTCCATGAATGTGAAAAAAATTTAAACAAAATTTACTAGCTAGTTAGTCTTGGATTGGATAATATCGAACCCAAGCTATATCACCATGATGTTAATTATAATCAAGATTACCATACCACTATGGCATCATTAAATTGACATGTAGAAAACAATTTCTACAATGTTGTATTGTTTTCGTTATTTGCTAGACCACTTAAAATAATTAAATTGTCATATGTTTAATTTGTGTCTACAAATGCGAAAAATTAAACATAATTTACCAGCTAGTCTTGGATTGGATAATATCGAAACCCAAGCTATATCACCATGATGTAATAGCTTTCTTCTTTTACTTATTTAATTAATAGATATGTCACAAAAAGATCCTACATGGCCTTCATTTAATATGTACTCACATCATTTCAAATTATAAGATGTTTTGATTTTTCTAGATACGGTTTTTTAACTATGTTTTTAGATATATTGTATATCTAAGTGCATAGCAAAAATCTATGAATGTAGAAAAGTCATATTTTATAATTTAGAATGGAGGGATATGATGCAATGCTTGCAGAGTTAAAATGAGCCCCTCATAGACTGAAATTTCTTTCATTGCACCTTCTCACAACCCATAGGCTCAAATGAGGAACTTAAGACCACAATTCGTGTTTTTTTGTGAAGTTTGCAATTCTGAAGATGAAACCTCCGAGCACATCATCCTCCGATGTGGCTTCGCAGTGGCCTTCTGGGAAGCGATTGGGTTCTCATGGTCCTCTGATCAATCAATTGGCGAACTATACCAGGCCACTAGACCAAACAACATACCTGAAGATCAGTTTGGAACCTTCATTGCCTTGTGTTGCTGGCAGCTCTGGAAGCGAAGAAATGGAATTGTGTTCAGGAATGAAGCTCTAAACCTGCAACAAGTCTTAGCAGCTTGTAAAGTTGAGGCTCAACTTTGGCGCCTGAGAATGCCGGTGCCTTCGAGAGCCGTAACTAATCTCTGGTGTCATGTGTTTAACAATGTAATGTAGAGCCGCAACATCATCAGCCACCCCCCGGCCATTTTGTGGCAGAACAAATGTAACCTGTACCTCCAAATTTTGAAATAAAATTCAGGTGGGGAAACAATCCCCCCCGGTGACATTTCAAAAAAAAAACAATTCGTGTTTTAAAAAACATATATAGCACATATCTCAACTCTCATACATACATGTTAAGACCATGTACAATGAGGAGGCTTGACTAACCGCTTGTAGGGATGTTGCCAATCTTTTATGAAACCTTGGAGGGCCATGAGGAGGCTTCTACTAGAATCATTGCTCATTCAAGCACTTGGTGCCCGGAGTTGCTTGTGATATCTTACCAGCTTAGATTTGGCATAGTGGTTCATATTGTAAATTGATGTGAGATTGTGTGTGTGTTGGGGGGGTAGTGTCATCTTGGTTATTGTGGGTGGGTTAGACCAAAATATAAACCTTCTAAAGTCTATACAACCATCTCTAGGTTAACCCTTTTACGTGAAGAGAGGACAAAAGCATTTATAGGCGCGCGGAGAGACTGAGCTCACAAAAGGGTGGGGCAGAGCTGAGCAGAGGTGGGAGGGGAAGCCGTGAAAGGGTTTAAACCGCGGCGAGGAAGCCAGCAAGGGAAAAGGGGGTAGATGTGTCGTCATCCGATGATGGGCGACTGTGGGATGGACAACACGGCAGGGGTAGGGGCTCCTAGCCCTTAGGGCTAGGGGTGCCGGGAGAGCGAAGGGCAGAGAAAGCAAAACCAGAGGGGTTTGTATCATGGGAGCTGTATTTATTTATTTTGTTTAATTACCCTAATGTATGTATGTATGAGCTTTAATCTATGTTGGATAACCATGGATGTTTCTTCTAACATTTTTCTTAAAAAATGCAAAAAAAAATGCATCCTCTCGTAAACCCTTTCTAATGGATTGTATCATGGCGTTACAATCAAGATTACCATACCACTATGGTATCTTATATTAAATTGACATGTAGAAAGCAATTTCTACAATGTTGTATCGTTTTCATTATTTGCTAGACCACTTAAAATAATTAATTGGCCTCAGTTTGTGTCTATGTATGTGAAAAAAATAAACAAAATTTACGAGCTAGTCTTGGATTTGAATAATATCGAAGCCAAGCTATATCGCCATGATGTTATAGCTTTTTTCTATTAATTATATTTAATTAATTGATATGTCACCGAAAGATCCTACATGGCCCTCATTCAATATGTACTCACTCCATTTCAAATTATAAGGCATCTTGATTTTTCTAGATACATTGTTTCAACTATGTATTTAGACATAGTGTATATCTAAGTGTATAGCAAAAATCTATGTATCTAGAAAATCCAAAACATTTTATAATTTAGAATTGAGGGTGTATGATACAATGCAATGAGATTAGTCTTAGAGTTAAAATGATCACCTCATAGACTGTAGCTTCTTTAATTGCACCTTTTCAACAACCCATAGGATCAAATGAAGAACTTAAGACCACAGTTCGCGTTTTAAAACATACATAGCACATATCTCAACCCTCACACATACATGTTAAGACCATGTACAATGAGGGCGCTTGACTAACTGCTTGCAGGGATGTTGCCAATCTTTTTATGAAACCGTGGAGGGCCATTAGGAGGCTTGAGATTGTGCGGGTTTTAGTGCCATCTTGGTTATTATGGGTGGGTTAGACCAAAATATAAAGCTTCTAGAGTCTATACCACCATCTCTAGATTAACCCTTTTACATCAAGAGATGATGAAAGCATAACTGGGTTGGTGGTAGTATATGGTTCACTCGACGTGCAAAGTAGATCTAAGCCGATTTAACTCTAGGGAATTACAATGGTTGTCACCTCTTTAAGATGTCGTTGGTAAGCTACCGCTGGCACCACATTGTCATTTCTCATCCCCTTGAACACGTTGATCTATTATGGTTGCCTTTGTTTTGCATTAATCTAAGATAAGAAGAGAGCTTTCGTGGAAAGAGATATCATGCAGAACTTAACCATAAGAGTTGGACCCAAGTGGGATTGTGTATCTTATTTATTGGACTAATGGGATAATTGCACCATTGCATTGTTGAGAGATTAGATTGTGGAACTAGGTTTCTCTTCTAGTCCATAAATGTGTATCATTTGAACTTTTCACATATATCAATACTCCCTATACATTTCAAAATGTAATGGATGGTTGGACTCAGAAATTATACTTTGACGTTTACTTTTTCTAATACAATATAATAGTTATTGCAACGAGATCATAACCAGAGGATAATATTTTCTTCAAATAGAAATAAGATAGTATTTCTACTTTTATAATATTTTACATCTTACAAAACTAATTGGTTGAAAATTGTAAGGTTAGAATTTTGAAAAACATACGTGGACATCTTGTAAAAAGAAATATGTTGCGGGAGAGACCTTGATTACCTTGGTCCCCTTCTCTATCGGAGATGCAATTTGAAATAATCCCGTGTTGTTGTGAATGTATTTGTGTGCACAAACCGAGACGAGCTAGATATTATAACCAAAAGATTGGCTTGAGTGGTTCCACAATAAAGGAGTGATACATTGGTCGACGCAGAAGCAAATAAGGGACCTATCTTTTGGATCTCGAACCGCCACCCTGATGATAAAGGCCCAAAAATCACAAAGCAGTTAGGATAGCATAGGTTATTGAGAATAAAGCCGAATTTGCCCTAAAAAATGTAAAAAAACATATAATATTCTGAATACTCTATGAACGTAGTAGTTGAAATGGGACAATGCAATGTTTCATCTATCTACACACCTCCCTTGAAAATATCCTAGAGGGATTTTTAAAAATCCCCTTATAGCAAGGGCTAATTTAGCATCAAGCAGGATAGGCTTGATCCTCGGCTACTGCTATTCGACCATGGAACCCCTCCTAATCCTTTCCTATAAATTTGTAACGAATATCGGGTGTTTATAAATTTGTAAAGGATTCAACGAAATGGATCTGCAGGAAAGTAACGTCCTGTCAATATAATATAAGCTAATAATAAAATAAAAAGCACCCATCTCCAGGCCGTGCAGTGTACAGTAGTCCCCTAGTCGGCTCATCGGTGGTGCGCCGCAGCCTGCAACTCATCACTCGCCGTCAGATCTCGGACACATCATATCGGCGCCGAAAGTTTGTGCTGTCGGAGCCAGCAACATGCGTGGCCAGTGGCCTGACGTTATTACGGTACAGGACCGCAGCGCGCGTGACCGATGGAACACGAGCGTTCCGCTGTGTGTGTGCATCCTTTTTCACCCACCTTTTGATTGACATGCGTGTGGTTCGTCTCTGCACCGCACCCACCGAATCATGTGACCACACGATCTCTGTTGTCAGAGAGCAGGTTCAATCGGCTGATCCTGCCGGTGGGGGCGGATGTGTCGACCGCGCCGATCTCATGGCCTTGTTTAGTTCCCGTAATTCATCCTAAATTTCACGGTAAAAAAAAGATTCCTCGTCATATCAAAATACCGACACATATATGGAGTACTAAATGTAGATAAAATTAAAAACTAATTACACAGTTTGGTTGTACTTTGCGAGACGAACGTTTTAAGTATAACTAATCAATGTTTAGATAATTATTATCAAATAAAAACAAAATTGTTACGGTACTGATTCGGGGAGGCCAAACACGGCCAAGTGTTCGATCGATGTGTCGGGGATCTCTGCAGGGTTCGTCCACGTCGGAGTTCCGACGACCGCGCGCCTGGATCGTACTAGACTACTCCTATTTGCTGCGAACTGATTCTCACGCCACGGCGAGCGTACGACGTTGTCAGGAGGTCTAACGTAACCAGTAAAATATTTATTCGTGGAGCTGTACGGCTGAACTTTCTGATAAGGCGATCGATGTTGATTTATTACGAGAAAAAAATAATGTACCATTCAAATAGGGTTAATAGTAGGTGTACTAAATTTTTAACTAAGCTATTAGACAACTAACTGGCCTCCAGCCTACTTAGGCCCTGTTTGGATCACTCTACCCCGGCTAGAGGCTAGAGGTTAGAGTTAGTTTCAAACTAGCCCAAACTAGCTCTAGCCAAAGAGATGTTTGGATCCAAGGGCTAGTTTGATAATACATACACTTTTCTAATCATTTGACTCATTTAAACCATGTTACCAGCCGGATCTAGTGTGACAGGCTCTTGTGTGGCCTCCTCTCGCACACAAATTTCACAAATAAATTATTTTTACAAATCAAGCATCCAAATCACAATAAATTTAATTTGTCCATACAAATGAGATGTCTCACATGAAATTACAAGTCCTCAATCAAGCTAAACAAAAAAATTACATTCCATGAAACAAAGCATGAGCTAACTCATCACGGAAGGCATTCATGTTGACATCTTCAACAAGAGGTTCATCTTCTGGCCATGTTGATGTCGAAGAACTAGGCATTGGGTTATAATTTTCATCGGCATCACAGGCATCAAATTCCCTATCCGCAATTCTGCTCTCTCGAATAAAATTATGAAGAGCCATACAAGCAACAATAATTCTAGTTTGCTTGTCCTCTGGAAATCTTTGCATGTTCAACAAAATCCTAAACTTCATCTTCAACACTCCAAAAGTTCGCTCTATGACATTCCTAACTTTGGCATGTGCATGGTTGAAGATTTCTTTCATACCTTGTGGCGGCGGGCCGTTTTGCCATTGCTCCACATGGTACCTTGTACATCTGTATGGTGAAAGGTAGCCTGGCCGGTTTGGGTACCCCGCATCAACCACATAATACTTGCCTACATATTTTCAAAGCCACACAATGAGACTTAGATGAACAAGTGTAATTGGTTAAAAAAATTTGTAAGACAGGTTAAGTAGCAAACCTGGTGGTGGATGTGGAAATTTGTGATGATGAGTAGTTATGGCGTCTTTGAAAACTCTCATGTCATGTGCTGAACCAGGCCATCCCGACAACACAAAGGTAAATCTCATATCGAAATCACAAACAGCAAGCACATTCAGCACATGTAACAAACTTTCAGCACATAGCATAAAACTTGAACCAAGGCAAGGAAATGAATTCAACAAATGAATACTTAAACAGTTGACATGACAGCTCATAGATAAATTTAAATAGGTTCAACAGATCACACACAAATAATAGTTTGACATCTCACACACAGATGATAGGTTCAACACACATATAATAGTTTAACACCTCACACACAAATCCTAACTACTCCAAATTGTTGTCCCTGCACCATTTCTTGAAGTAACCCAACCTAAGCTCAGGAGTTAACTGGCCACAGAAAAACTCCCTTTGGTACTCTGTTTCGAACAACTTGGACATAGCATAGACAGAGTCAACGGTTTTCTCAACGCCACACTCAAATGCCAGCTCCTGACACCTCTTGACAGAAAATGCAGCCTTCTCGTTTGCACGTTTCTGGATTTGCTTAGTGTTGGCTGCAAGAGGATAACAGATGCTGGGATGAGTTTAATCGCTACTCAGCAGATTCTGAAAGCCATGATAGTCTCAAAGGAATGAAACTCACAGGCAAACCAACCGCACCGCCTGTTCTGGAAACCTTTGCAGCTTAGCCTGATTGGAAACGTTTGCTGCTTAAACGGAGTGGAAGTTGCAGAAAAGACATGATATCAGAATGGAATTGAATTATTATTACCTATATGCTTCTTTCCATTTCTTATCTAATATAATAGCTTTAGGTTCGGAACTGTACTATTATACCAAAGTAATATTGCAGTTGGTATGTTGCTGTGGCCATTATGGGTATTACCCCTCATGCTATGTTTTTCCTCCTTTTGGAGAGGAGTCTCAAGATTTTTGACTGACTTCTTATACATGGGGTGGCTTCTAAATGTCAGACTTGCAGTCAGTTATGCTTCCCTCATGCTATGTATTTACTGGGTACAGTTTAATTCCAAATTAAGCTAGCTCAATCCCACTTCATTCAAACAAGACAGCTATGGTTCTGGAAAGAATAATGTGGAAAGAATAATGGCGCCTCATGCACAAGCTTATAGACACAGAAGCCAGAGGTTTGTAAATGTAACACCTTAACCAAGTTAATTAACTTCAAAATAAGACTGTGATGCAATAAGCAATACAGGAAGACATCTGTTACATCGAGGGACAACTAGAATAGTTAATGTATTAACAAAAGTGGTAGAAGCCCAGACAAAAATAGTTAATGTACCTCTGTGTGAGTTAGCCAGAAATCATGATCTGCATCAATAGATCCATCTGGTCTCCTCCCCAACCCTGTGTGCGTTTGCAAGTAGCGCCAGAAAGCGTGGGTGTTTTTGAGTACGCCTATTTGGTTCTTCACTTGTCCACGGGTGTACACCAACCTTCTTCTAGCAAGTAAGCCATCGACAACGGCTTGGTACCCTTCACCACTCATTTGTGAACCATTATACGTTCCTGCTCTACGTTGCTCTATGCACAATTCTAACAAGCAAGCATTATTTGCATCATTCCATTGGGCTCGACTGGCGTGGCTCACCGGGGGACCGCCGGAGCTCGCTAACTCCTCCACGTCATCTTCCATTGCTTCATCGTCAATGTTGAAGGGAGCGCCGGAGCCAGATGCTTGCCCACGGACGCCACTCCTCGGTGCCCTCGAAGCCCTTGGTGCTCGGGGAAGCGGTACGCCCTGGCCACCGCTGCCACGGGAAGCCGTATTGGTGCGCTGGGGACGCCGGCCGGCTGCTGCGCCAGCCGAGTTCGCGCGCTGCCGAACACCACCGACTGCCCCTGAAGACGACCTGCCGGTGTAGCCGCCACCGTTTCCTCCTCCGCGACCGGCTAACGCCGAGGAGGAGCCGCCAAAGAGCAGCTGTCCAGCTTGCTGGGGCGCCGGAGTCGCCCACGCGTCTCCTGCTCCGGCACGCGGTGGGCGATAGGGAGGGAGGCCGGAGCCCCTGCCGCGTCTAGGAAGGAGATCGACGTCGTCGCCCTGGAGGAAGTCTTCGTACAGCCGAAGCCCCGGGAACCCCTCCGACGTCGGCGCTTGCGAGTTGAGGTCGAGACCGGCACGGGCAGGGTCGCTCGCCGACGGCTGCGAGCTCCACAAGTCGTCGAATCCGTCTCCGTCCATGGCGAGCTTCTCCGCTACTGATCCACACAACTAAAAATGAAATCTAGATCAGAGCACAGCAGATCGGGGCCGATCTGGAGGAATGGAGATGTGGCTCACTCTCACCTGCGCTGCAAGTGACCCGGTCGAGGCGACCTGCTGTGGCCGGAGCTGACGGCGGCGGCGGCCTTGGAGACGAGTGGAAGGGCGCGGCGGGAGGGAGGGAGACCGAGATCCGCCTCCAGGGGGGCCGCCGGCGCTGCTCCTTTGGCGGATTGAAGCGGCGGCGGCGCGGTTAGGACCGGCGGCGGCGCGAGTCGCGATGGGGGGAGGATGGGGCGGCCGAGCGGGGCCTCTGGGGTGCGGCCGAGGGCGGCTGAGCGGGCCCTCCGGGGTGCGGCCGAGCCGGGCCTCTGGGGTGCGGCCGCGCGCGGCCGAGCGTGGCCGCCGGGGTGCGTCCGAGCGGGGGATGCGAATCGGATTGGAGTCGAGTGGGGGATCCGGTGCGGGTGGAGTAATAAAAAACGAGAGTTTTGAGTGGGCCCCACCAGAACTAGCCCAAATAATCACCTCTTTGGGGGGATAGTTTTTTAGGGTGGGCTAGTTGCAAATAACCCACTCTAGCTCTCATGTTTGGATACTTTTGAGCTAGTTGAGCTCAAACTAGCACAAACTAGCTCTAGCAGCTGGATCCAAACAGGGCCTTAGGCTAATTCACTACTACAGAAATGATTTTTACATGTGTATCCTATTTTTTTTCAAGGGCACTTTACTTAGTAGACCATCTTTAACCAGCTCCGAAGTATTGTACTTCCTTTATTTCAAATTATAAGTCATTCCAACTTTATTGAAGAGTCAAATTGTCTCAAGTTTGATCAAATTTATATAGTAAAATAATAACATTTATAATACCAAATAAGTATCATTAGACTCTTTATTAATTATATTTTCATATTATACCCATTTGATATCATAAATCTTTGTAATTCTCTCTATAACTTTGGTCAAACTTGAAATACTTTTACTCTCCAAGAAAGTTGGAACAAGGCTTATAATTTGGAACGGAGGGAGTAACTTACAAACTACATTTGGAATTATATTTTCAAGAGCGGTTCTTTTAAGTAAATCAACCATGAAATATATCTACTTTTAGGGGCGGTTGACTTAAGAGAACCCCCAATGAAAATATGACTTTTAGAGACGGATGCTTATGTCAATCGACCTTAAAAAATAGAGCATATATAAATTCAGAACTTCTCCAATGAAGTCGGGTGAGGATAAATTTTATATCAAAATTGTAGAGATGGATGGGATCCAAACTTTAAAAATATCCAAGGGTGAAACAAATTTCAGTTATCCCAAAGTCCAACTTAAAATATCCACTTCAGTTTTTTTAGTGGGTAATGTTGCACGTATGAATGAACATCCACAAGTTCCTCAAAAAAAGAACATGGACTTATCTTCTAATTTCAATGGGTCATTTAGAGTATGGACAATAATAGAGTCTATCATTAGTTCGATGTTAGTATTATATTATTTACAGACAATCGAGCCGAATCATCAAGTGCATACATAATGCATCATTGATATCAGGTCCACCGTACCTTATTCTCTCAAGAAAGCTTGTTGAAATCCAGCTGGCTATAAATGTGTATATAATTTTCTTTTCTTTAGGCCTGAGTGTTCGGTTAATTTCGTAAAAACTAACTCAGTTCCAAATTACTTTGATTTTACCAAACATTAACTAAATTTGTTAGAAAAAACAAAACACAGACTAATTAAAATAGGTTTCGGTTAATCGGTAAAACTCAATACACATCATACTTCTAGAGGAGGTAATACAACAACACATTTGCATAGCAAACCACTCAACAAGAAATGCATCAAGCAATAAAACAATAGGAAAAACAATAAAGAATGCTTCTAACAAATGAACCCTCATAGAGATACATTTAAATATGCTATGAACATAGTTTTAGTGTTTAATATAATAGTATCTTAAAGAAATTTGGTTAACACCATATAAAAAATTGAATAATCACTAGCCAATGAACAACGCCAAAGCTTAACTGAATAGATCACAAAAATTTCGGTTAACTAACTTTTTTTTGTTAAATCGGTTTAGCTCTGTTCGGTTAGTTGATTTCAGTGATACCTGTCCATCTTCTAACTTAGCGAAACTACACAAGGAATAATGTTTCGTTTGATCTCCTACAGATTGGAGAACTGAGTAAAACTCCACCAGGAGCATTTTGTTTCACAATACCATGCAACACTTAAATGGTATCATAAGCTTATAAAACCAAGAAATGAAATCGTGCATCGAAATCTTGTTTCATTTCCCCATCCCACACCTGTTTATCTGATACTCCCTCCGGTTCATTTTATCTGGCGAAGATTGGAATGACACTGTCTTTTAGATTACAATTTGACCATTTATTTGCTTTATATTATATTATTTATGCTTATAAACTTATATTCATTGGATAGTATAATTTCTTATAGATCTAATCATATAAAATTTGTATTATAATAGTTAAAAATTATTAAACTAATTATTGGTCAAAGTTTTTAACGTTTGAATTTTGATATACGTGCGCGCCAGATAGGAGGGAGTATATCATAGAGCTCTTGGAGACAGTAAGGGTCTGTTTGGTTTCCAGGAGTTAAAGTTTAGCTCCTATCACATCAATGTTCCCTCAAATACATAGAGTACTAAATGTAGACTAATTGCATGCATGTCGGCACAGATTAGGAGTAATTTACGATACAAATCTATTAAGCCTAATTAGTCTAAGATTGGAAACTTTTTATCAAATAAGAAGAAAATGCTACAATATTTGTTAACCTTTTAACTCCTCCGACCAAACCCCTAACATGAATGGACAGACGTCAAGGTGCTAAAGTTGCAAAAGCAGCCATCCATTCCAGACCATAAAAAGTTTCCTCGATTGGCGTGAGGACTCCCGAAAAAAAAGGCAGTGTGTTGGCCATGTTTAGATTGCGAAAACTCGTTGAAAAAGCACTGTAGCACTTTTCGTTTGTATTTAACAACTTTGTCCAATGATGGATTAACTAGGTTCAAAAGATTCGTCTCAACATTTACAGATAAACTGTGTAATTAGTTATTTTTTACCTACATTTAGTGCTCCATATATGTACCGGTATATGCGATGTGATGGAGAATCTTGAAATTTTTTTGCATTTTGGTGTCATCTAAAGAGAGAGGATATCCGAGTCATCCTACCACGGGCCACTCCGTAGTCGCTACAGCTAGTCCACGCAGCATCAACGAGGTAGGGTAGCTGGCAATCATCCCAGTAGGAGATCTTTTGGCAGCAGATCGATCGAGCTGCCACAAGATTCCCGGACCGCTCTAGCCAGTTTAGGCTCGGAATCTCTGGTCCAACGGCTGGATTGGTCCACCTCGACCACCAACGACCACGTACAACAACATGCACGCCCTTCTGCCCTGCATCTGCATGCGACGATGCCACTGCAGAATTCGGGACCAGCTAATTCCGGGCGGTCCTGCATGCACCACAGAATTTCTCCATTTCGACCTTGCACACGGTACGTCCTGCATCCAGGACCAAGACTCCTAGGTCCCATTACTCCAAGTTCACAAGCTAACATTACGACTCTGCTTGCACACCGTATCCCTGCCGAAGACATGAAAAAATCGTGTACATATGTATATACATATTATTAATTAGACTCGTGCACCGTGCACGTCGTATCGTATAACACATGCTAGTTTGTAGGTTACGTAGGCAAGGCAGGCAAGATGGACGCCGCTAGTCACACTGACCGACGATGTGCTGACGAAGAGGGACGAAGATAGCTCGGATAATTTTTTGCTTCTGGTCCGATCAGCCAGCTAACTACATATCCGCTCCGCTTCGATCTTTTTTTTTTATCTTTGTATATGCTGAAGACCAATCAGGCAGCTTATTATATAATAATGGCCCTATTCATCCGGCTTACAATCCGTACTTTTCAACTTGTTTTTTCAGTCGGAACAGTATTTTTCTCTCACAATAAATCAGCCAACGGTGTTTTTCAGCCGACTTATCAGCACAGCTGAACGAGACCAATAATTATATAGTACGTGCACATACAGGAGCGAGCTCCAAGCTCCGCGGTGACGGCGCGGATGGTTGCGCGGGTCGCACTCCATCGACGTGATGGTGCTGCTGACCTTGACGTACGACGCGCGCCCGCCGTTGGTGTACACACAAGTGGACGTAGAAAACTCCAGGCGATGGAGTAAGCCGACGCACGGTAGACGATGATGATGAGCCTGAAGGCATTCTTCGCCCATACATGCCAGTTTCAGGCGGCCTTGTGGAACGTTATTACTAGTATACTCTACAATAGAAACACACACAAGACTAGTTACGCTTATCTCTTTTATAATTTTGATTTGAAAAAACAAAAAAAATTGGCTCTTGTTTGGCTAGAAACTTAAAGATAAAGTAGTGACTCTTATGTCATGCATGCATGCCAAAAGAAAGGTCTGTGCATGCAAATCTACGCATGTTAGTATATTTTTTTTTTGGAAATTCTCTAGCTAAGGCGTCCGATCGTCCGGACGGTCACGTTCGTGGGCCGCGGCATCAGCCCAACAGTCCAACAACGTCTCTAACCTTATCATGCTGCCTCCATTATCCAGACGGAATGATAAGGTTCTCTCCACTGCACGTGACCGAGGCCGAGGGGCCGCAGCCCATCGCGGTGGTGCCGATATGCCATTATTCCACATCCCGATGGCGGCCGCGGCGCACTGCCCCATCCTGACGGCGACCATGGTGGCCATTCCTCGCCCAACAACAACGCTCCCTCTCCTTCCCCTCTGACAGCGCTTCCTCCTTGCTTATGGATTCTGTCGCGATTCCCTTTCTTCCTCCTCAACGGTGGCGGTGGCAGCAAGTTGCCTCCCCTCTTCCACCGATGGTGGCGGCGGCGAGCACACTCCCCCACGCGGATCCAGATCCAGTTCCCATGGCGCCTCAAGGGGCCTGTGGCGGGGCACAGAGCGCGGCTATGATGCGCTCGACGACATCGCATCCGCCCTGGCCAGTCGCTTCGCGCCACCGACGAGCTCTACACCAATGAACTTCAAATGCCGACAAGCCTCCATTTCTCCCAAGCAGCAAAGAGATGTTGCGTTGAAAGCGCATGTTGCAAGTGTACATTTCAAATGTTTCATATGTTTCAGAGATATGTTACGATTATTTCATGCGGGTGTTGCAGAAGCAGATCGAGATGTTGCATATGTTGCAATAGTTGTACATGTATGTTGCAAGATTTTGTTCCCTATGTTTCATTTGGTTTTTTAGACGTACATCGCAAGTGTTTTTATCTAGATGTTGCATACGCTTCACATATATGTTGCAAGTGTTTTATCTTGATATTGCATATGTTTTGCAATGTTTTTTCAAGTGTTTTTCAGGTGCTTTTGCAAGTGTTTTAGAAGCATATTTAAAGTATTTTATCTGTCTTCAGACGTATGTTGCAAATGGTGCATCTTGATGTTTCAAAAGTAGACCAGGTGTTGTATATGGAGACACGCGTAGAAAGCGGGAGGGGGCATGTGCGGTCCCTGTGCGTAGTCTGGCGGCGTGGGCGATGTCCAGGCGGCACGGGAGACGTCCGGGGGGACGCTAGCGGAGATGTGCTGGCACGAGCGAGTGCGGCGTGCGGGAGACGGAGTGCAGCGTGGGTGTCAGTCCGGATGTCTAGGTGTTAGCACTCTTTTTTTAAGGGAAAAGGGGATTATATTAAGGAGGTGTTTCGCACTGCTCCGCTCCTATTTTTGTAGCTCCGCTTCACCAACTCCACCATGAAGCAACTCCACCGTGGAGTTTGTGAAGCAGATGGTATTGTTTGGCACACAGCCTAATTCCAGCTCCGTGAACGAGGGGTTTTCGTATGAAAGGCCTAATGTGCCCTTAGATTATGTTTGGTGTATTTTTCTAGATATATAAGCATACTTATGTGAGTGGATGTTTTTGTTAGCAATTGGAGTATGAAAAAAATATTATGATTGTAATTAATTTAGTCATAATAAACAAAAAAAAACACATACATATACAATGACGGACTTTTTATTCTTGAAAAAGGGAGAAAAGAGGAGAACATCTCGTCTTCACGTTATGTAGGGGATTTCACATATAGGATTACACGAAATGCAAAGGTAAATGGAAAGATCGAAGAACAGGAAGGGGATCGGAGCAACAACTGCGCTAGGGGAAGACTTGCTTCGCTGGAGAAAGAAGGGGCTCGGCCTTCACGCATGCGTTCTGGGGAGTCAAACAGATGGGAAGAGAACGGTGATTAACAAGTGGCAAGGTGGGTAATTAACTCTAAAAACTAGAGTACCTCTTGAGGTGCTCTAGGAAAAACATGGAGTTGGTCTCTAGCTCTACTTTTTCTTGAAGCGTAGTTTTTGGAGTTGAAGGTGTTTGGCAACGCAGAGCTGGAACGGTGCTGCAAAAACGGGAGCGGAGTAATCCCAAACACCCCCTAAAACTCAGCACAGTACATCTCCAAATTACATATAAAAAAATCTGAAATAAATAAGAAACGATATTCTATCTAAATTCTTCTATTGTCTTTTTCCTTTGTGGCTTTCCTCGATACAGTCGAGCACCGAAATCAAAGTGCACTCCATATACCTAATCCAACGATCAACCTCAAAACATTGGACAAAGATGCAAGATCCAACGTTCCGGAACCAATCCAAAACGCATCTAAATCGATGAAAGAATATCGACAATTGTATCGTTTGGCACAGTATAGGACGGAGATCCATCACCTTCAATCCTTGATTTCCTCTCCGCGACCGTCGACGATTCGATCGACGATCCGGAGTAGCTTCCTTGTTGGGAGTGCCCCAAATCACCCCTCCCTGTGTAGATAATGACCACAAATTGGCCGTCTACCAATGAAATCGACATTTGCAACGGCGACCTCGTCGTTGCAATCACCAAAGTCATCGTAGGAAACATGATTCAGACAAAAAAATCATCTGATTTCGTCGTTAGATTTATTTAGGCTAAATCCTAAACTAGATCTATAAAATACGAAGAAGAGAGACTCCTCTCCTTCCTATCACCGGTGCGTGGATGAGACTCCTCTCCTTGTCACCGGTAGACGCACCGGAGAGGAAGAAGAAGAGAGCCCTAGGCGGCAGGGGCGACTGCTAGGAGCAAGGGCCAGCGGCGGCGGTGTTTCCTGGCGGCGGCTGCGTGCATGTTAGTATATTTTACTATTTGATTTGAGATGAGATTACACTCCGTATGTTGATAACCTCAGATGAATTATTAACTATATATATATGCTTGCTTAAATATTACTGTACTATGGGAGCGAGGTTTCAGGCTCTGTTGTCCACGTAACTAATACTAGTGCATCCTTATCGCGATAACCACGGCTACAAGCAAGTGTCTCTTTGGTCATGCGTGCGTGCAAACCGGTTGCCACGGTAACGTGTTTAGACCGAACAATTTGCACTCGTATATTTATGCTGGATCGAATTCTCCAATAGGCTGTGCAGCTAGGTAGCTATCGAGTGCACCGGCATGCAGTATTTAGGGTCTGTTTGGTCAGAGCTGTTAAAGTTTAATAAACACTGTAGCACTTCGTCTTATTTGACAAAAAGTTTCTAATTTTGGATTAATTAGGCTTAATAGATTCGTTTCGTAAATTACTCCTAATCTGTGCCAACATGCATGCAATTAGTCTACATTTAGTACTACATACATTTGCCGCAACATTGATGTGATGGGAGTTAAACTTTAACCTTCAGAAACCATGTCCTTATTTGTCTAGCTAGGATCGAGCTAGTACCTGATAAGGGGAAAATATTTGTGACCCAAACAAGCTATCTGACAGAACAGGTCAGTCTGATTTGTTATCACATTCAATAATCGATCAATTGATCTGTCAGGATAGATGCATGGTACTCATCATCTCCGTGTGCCATCTCCGTGTTATGTTTGGCGTACGTGGCATGTTAGTCAGTTATAACTACGTCCTTGTTTAGTTTCTAATTCCTACACCTAAATTGCACTATGCAAAAAGAAGATTCCCTGTCACATCGAAATACCGGCACATGCATGGAGTACTAAATATAGATAAATATAGATAAAATAAAAAACTAATTACATAGTTTTGTTGTACTTTACGAGACGAACATTTTAAGCCTAATTAATCAATGTTTGGACAATTTTTACAAAATAAAAACAAAAGTTGCTACAGTGCTATGTGACCTCTGCTGTTCTAAATTGGCCACGCCAACTTTGAAACTAAACACGGGCTATACAGAACTTGTGCCATGCATATCTGTCATTCTTGTGCCATGCATATCTGTCATTCTGTCCTGCCTCCTCGGCTGGCATCCAAATCAATCAATATCAATGCATAGAACAAGGCCTTGTTTTGATTGATGCAAAAAGTTGAAAATTTTTCACTCTCTCCGTCACATCAATCTTTGCACGCATGCATGAAGCATAAATATAGATAAAAAATAATTAATTACACAGTTTAATTATAAATCACAAGACGAATCTTTTGAGCCTAGTTAGTCCATAATTAGACACTAATTATCAAATACAAACGAAAGTTCTATCGTTAGAAAAATTCTAACTTTTCACAATCTAAACAAGGCCCAAGATATCAATACTACATCTGTCGTCGTTGCCTGAGCAGAGAGGTTGGCTGACGCGCTAGTAAATATAAATGTGCGAAGCATGTCATATGCATCTGTCTGCATCGAAAAAAACAGAATTTCCCTGATTGCTTAAAATCCGTCTACAAATACCAAAAGCCATCACAAAATATTTTCTAGATGTTGAGCCGATAGGAAATACTCCCTCCACCCACAAGCGACGTTTGAGAAGTCCAACAACTTAATGTATGATACAAAATAAGAAGTACCATTAAAATTAAGAAAAAGTCCATATTACTTGCCACAAGTTTGACACGGGTCCAAATAACCCCCTAAACTAATATTTGGTTCCATTTCTCCACCAACTATTTGAGTTGGTCTAGTTTCTTCTCACGCGTAAGATGAGTTTAAGGGCGTGGCTAGCGCCCAGATGTCCGGGCACCCGCGTAGCCCGCCCTCGTACGCCTTCGCCCTGATCCTGTCCGTCTTCGCCCTGATCCCGTCCGCCTTCGCCCCCATCTCTGTGCTCGCTGGCTGGCCCTGACCCCCTCCTCTCTCTCTGCACGGGCGGCACTCAGGAGCCAGGATGAGCAGCTGAGGACGAGCACGCCCCTAGCATGCCTCGACCGCAGCACCACTGTCCGCCAGCCCCCTGGCTCACCGCACACCCAGTCCGCTCGTCCTTGGCTCGCCCCTGACCGAACAACATAAAAACTTGCAACATGAAAAACATTTGAATACAACATACGTCTAAAAATAGATGAAGCATTTGGAACATACAATTGCAACATGTGTGTGAAACACATGAAACATCCAAAATTGCAACTTGCAACATGAGACCACTTGCTGCAAGATTAGACTGAAACATTTGGAACATACTGTTACAACACATGTGTGAAACATATGCAACATCCAGATAAAAAATGATTGTAACATACGTCTAGAAATAGATGAAACATTTAGAACACCGCCTGCAACATGCTTCTGAAACACTTGCAACATATGCAACATCCTCCGATCTACTTTTGCAACATCAAGATAAAATAATTGTAACATACATCTAAAACATCTGAAACACTTGAAACATACATATGCAACATAGCTAGGGCAGCAACCGAGAAATCGGACTTCGAACAACACCATGGAAAGTGTCGTAGATCTGCGTCGAGATCCGATAGCCGGAACATGCCCGGTGACTCGTGGGAGTGGCAAACGGGTACCTCTGCGGAGCTGTCTCAGACCTCAAGGAGCATGACCTTGTCAAGGTTGTTGATGCCCTTGCAGTGCTTGATGAGCGCCGCATCCTGCTTCTCCTCGCCCGCCAACGGTGATGACGCCGAGGCCAACATGCTGTCCTTCCACCGGACCGAGCCGCAGTGAGCACCGCACACCAAGGCCGAGGCGGAGCGGAGCAGTGGAGCTAGAGGGAGGGAGAGGAAGCGGAAGTGGAGAGAGGCAGATGGGCTGGCTCGAGGTCGATTTGGCGAATTTCCGGACAAAGCCCCTATGCGTGTGTGTTGTTTTATGAGACAACGGATGATTGGATGAGAATGAGCCAACGCCCATGGGCCAGCATTATCGTGAGTTTAAATATCAAATTTTGTGAAGTGATAGTTATGGCTTATATTAGAATAAATCTATATTATCTTATGTCACTATATTGATACGTTGGGAAAATTAATAATAAATAATAGTAGAGATACAATATCATACAAAATATAATGATGGAAAACTCATAATATATTTTTTAACACAAAATATGATGTTGTCTATCAACTCACAAAATTTGAAACAAAAATACAATTTGTACATAGAGAAACAAAAAAATCTTTTTAAGGTGTAAATTGGATCAGTTGAAATATTGGAGAGAGTAAATTGAATCAAATGTTAGTTTATGGAGTTATCTGGACACATGTCCAACTTGAAGGGTATAATTTGGATTTTTTCTAAAAGTAATTATAAAATGTATTTTTATATAAACCTAGTTGGGCCATAAATGTTAATACTATTTACTATAAACTTAGTTAATATTAAAATAATTGTTTTGCAGGTAAAGTGGACGGAGGAAATAATCTGTATGGTTAGAGCATCTCCAGCAGCTCCCCAATCAATCTCCCCAATATAGCTGTGTTGGTGGCCACTAATACTATTTTTTGGGGTTTTACTGGGGGTGTTCGTCCAGCAGTTCCCCGATACTCATCACCAATCAGTGGTCCCTACCTGTCAGTTTATCGACATGGCCATGGCCGACGACGAGGTCCCGTAGGCACCAGAAGCGGCGGTCCTCCCGATGGAGGCAGACTTGGGAAACCACACCACGGCCGGGCCGGTGCCGCTGGATCCCGTGATGTAGCAGGAGGTGGGCCGCCGGAGCAGCTCGGGGTGGTGCGGCCGGAGCAGAGGTCCTGAAGCTAGAGCGGGCGGATCAGGAGGCGCAAGAGCAAGAGGTCATCGGCTGAGGCGAGCGTGGGGATGAGTCAGCGTCGGTGTCGCTACTAGCGTCGGAGAAGGCGGGCGAGGCAAGGAGTTAAGGCGAGCCGATGGCCATGGCCATGGCTCCCCATCGACCGTGATCTGCTAGATACAAGGGGCGACGGCGATGGCGCTCACGGCCTGCCTCCGGATCCCCTTCTTCTCTTCTTCTCCGGCACGGCTCCATCAGGCCGAGGCACGGCACGGCTCCAGCACGGCTCCGGCGGGTCCAGCTGTTCGGCATGCCTCCAAATCCCCTTCTTCCCTTCTTCTCCAGCATGGCTCCAGCAGGTAGGGGCAGCGCCATGGCTCGATGGAGGATAGAGAGAGGCGAGAGGGAGAGGGAAAGTGACAGTTGGGGTGGGGCCAGCTTATTGGGGGAGATGCAACTCCCATCTCCAGCAGTTCCTCAATATCTCCCCCTATCCCTATAAAACTGTCATATTGGGGACAACTATGCTTTTTTCTTGCTCCTGCAGTTCCTCAATACCTCTTCCTTTTTTTAGTGGCCACCAATATTTCCCTTGTCTCCCCTCAAAGAAAGGGGATACAACTCCCCTAATATAATAGGGATCATTCCAACTACCACTTTTCAGCCATATTTTCTCTTACACTTTTGTGGGACCCACCTTTTATATAGGTATTGGGAAGATATATTGGGATACTGCTGCAGCATCTCCCCCAATAAATCTAGAAAGTGATATTGGGCTACCCTAATACCATCTTATTAGGGGAGTTATATTGAGGGACTGCTGGAGATGCTCTCATTTGAGGGGAGATGGACTGTTTTTTTGTGGCCACTAAAAAAAGAGGCCATATTGGGGAACTGCTGTAGCAAGAAATTTGCCTCATCTTCCCCAATATAACAGTTTGGGGATTGGAGTCCTATTAGGGAACTGCTGGAGATGCTCTTAGTGCAGCACCCCCAAAACATTATCCAAAATTCCCTTTGCGTTTCATCATTTCTCTACGCATTTTATGACATCGGAAAGTTCCTCGTGCTTTGTACCTTAAACCTTCAAAAAAATCAAGACATATCACGGTTTCCATTAATAATTTTTTTACTTTATTTTCTAAAAATATTTACATTTTTTTAACTACCACTTCTGCAATCAAATTTATGGAATCATTGCAATCTAACTACGTATACACCCTTTTTCTACTATAATGATGGTTGCCACGTTATGATTTAGTGGCATAGGCAACCAACAACAATTCAAGTCAATATGCAGCATGGCCTTGATTAAACCAGTAACCCGTACATCAACGTTGTCGCATCTTGTACTCCTTTTTTACACTGAATCGAGACAAATTCTGATATTGGACATGGCCATCGTCCTGTAGATTTCCCTTTCACGGCTAGTTGCTGGACTCCCGTGGAGGACTGGAGGTTGATCACAAATGCCATCAATTCATGTCTCAAAGTGACATACAGCGCATCATCTGATCGATCTACCAATATATCGACAGTATATGGCGGCTAGCTAAAATGACATAACATGGTTGAGTTAGTGCTGACCAGACAGAGTAGATAGCTTTTTGGACTCTATATATATCCACCGCTTCCTTCTTTTTTTTTACTTTTAGATGAAATTTATTTAAAGGAAAAGAACAATGGATCAGGTATAAATTCAGGCCACCTTTAGATAGGAATAATATGAATTATATATATGCTTGGAGAGCGGGAGTGCTTTCAGGACACAATATCACTAATTCATCTTTATATAGAATCCATCATCCATCTGCCTGAAAATTTAACATGGAAATGGAAACCCCTTTTGCTTCTTTTTGTTTTTCCCTGAATATTCTAGGGCAACTAAATGCTGCAGGTGGCAGTACTGGCTGAACTGTGGCTGTAGCTTTTAGCAGGAATTGTTGCTGCTTTGTTGCGTCATTTTCAGGCAATTTAAATTTTTTTTTTAAGGTCGACGGGGGGAGGCGTTCCCCACCTGAGTAAAACTTTATTTATGCCTCAAACGGCTCTTGAGAGATTACAAGATTACAGATACAAAGCAAAAACAAAACAAGACAAGGCGAACAGAAAGAACAGGGAGGAGCAACTGAGGTTAGCCCTGGCCTTGTCTAGCCATCTGAAGAATGGTGCACCAATGCGTCACAGACTGCCTCTTTGCCCGTGGGAATCTGAACTGCCATAGCTCAGCAGCAACTTTGCAGTCAAGGAGTACCCGATCGACTGAGTGAGAATCATTCCTGAAAACCTTGGCATTCCTGGCCTTCCAAATGTGCCAACATATGAGAGCAATGAAAGTAGAGAGTTCAGGGATTGGAGCTGAAGGATGGTTGCTGGCTGTATGCAACTGGCGCATGTCCAGTGGGATCAAGGACTGAAGGTTGAGTTTGGTCCAAACCTCCTTCCCGAGATGGCAACCAAGAATGATATGTTCTGGGGATTCTTCGCTGGCATTACAGATTTCACACGTTGTGGAATCAACAATATTTTTCCGAAAAAGCACCGAGCGACACTGAATTCTTCGCTGTAGGAGCAGCCACATGAACAACTTCACTCGAGGGGGTGCCAAACTCTTCCAGATGAAGCGTGCCCTGGGTTCAGTACCCTGCCCCCTAGCTTTGAGCATTTTGTATAAGGCTCCAGAGTCAAGACTGTTGTCCGGCCTGATGAACGCCGAAGTCCTCTTGTCAGGAGCCATAGACAGCGAAGTTTGATCGAGTAGCCCCTGCACCGATTGTAACTGTTGAACGGCCAACAAGGATAGTCTAGGAACCAGGGTTGACTGTAGTCCAGAGGTTTTGATTTCACACACAGTTGCAAGCTTGTTTCGGCAGTGGGAGAAGAGGGCTGGAAACAAATCAGCCAAGCACTCATCCCCAATCCAGACATCATTCCAGAAGGAGCAATTGTTTCCATCACCGATGACCACCGAAGTAACAGCCTGATACAGAGGGAGGAGAGCTTTCAAGTTTTGCCAATGATCGCCGTGTAGATCGCCACTGAAGGTAGTGATAGAGGCACGGTTCTGCACCCACTGGGCCCAAGCCGAAGACTGAGGGCAATGCAGCCGATGGAGCAGTTTCAGTAGGAGGCAGATATTTTGGACACCCAAATCTCTGATGCCGAGCCCACCAAGATCTTTAGGGTAGCAAACGTTGATCCACGCAACAAGGCATGATGCCGGGGAGGAGTGGCCGGTTTTGTCACCCGACCAAAGGAATGCTCTTCGCTTCTTATCCATGAGGTCAACAGTTGTGGGTGGCAGCTGCAGAGAACTCATGAGGTACACCAATAGGGAATCCAGGACCGAGTTTACTAACACTGTTCTTCCCATCGGATTAAGGAGATCAGCCTGCCAGGAACCGAGGAACTTGTCAGTTTTTTGAATGTAAACATTGAGCGCCGAGAGTGGCAATTTGTTGACCGACAGTGGGAGACCCAAGTAAGGCTGGGGGAAATTTCCTTTGTTGCAACCAATGATGTGCACACACTGATTGACCACAGAATCAGAAGCATGAATAGGCACCAGAGTGCTCTTGCCGTAGTTGATGTGCAGCCCACTCAAGTCTGCGAACTGGTCCAGAACCAATTTGAGCCTCGCCGCCCCAACAGTATCAGCCTTGAAGACAATTAGCGTGTCATCGGCATACTGTAGGACAGCACACGGAAGAGACTCATCAGTGGGGTGTTTAATATGTACTTCATTTTTTATCAAGCGCTGCAAAGTCTCAGCCACTAGAATGAAGAGATAGGGGGATAGCGGATCTCCCTGACGGAGCCCTCTTCTGCAAGTGATCCAGGGTCCTTGAAACCCATTTACAAGGACAGCTGATTTGGAGGAGGTGAGTAGGTCTAGCATCCAGCCAATCCATCGCTGATCAAAACCCCTAGCAAGCAAGACACTTTGCAGGCCCTCCCAATTGACGGTGTCAAAAGCCTTAGCAAAATCCAGCTTCAGGACAATGGCCGGCTTCCTTCTCTTGTGACAGGTCTGAACCAGCTCTACCGCATAAACGAAGGTATCAGAGATTGATCTTCCTTTGACAAAACCTGTCTGGTGTATATCAATCAATCCTGGGATCTCCTTCTGTAACCTTGTTGTCAGAGTTTTTGTAATGATCTTCAGGGCACAATTCTGGAGACAGATAGGTCTGTAAGCATCAACATCCACAGCATCAGGCTTTTTCGGCAGCAGGACCATAAGGGAACGATTAATCTTTTCAAGATCAGCAACACCATGGTAGAATTCAGCCGCAAATGCTAGCACAGAAGACTTGACAGCCGGCCAAGCAACACGAAAGAAAGCCAGCCCAAAACCATCAGGGCCCGGCGCACTGAGGGTGTTCATCGCCAGCACTGCCTGCCTGAGCTCATCTTCAGAGAAGCACCTGGTGATGCTATCGGTTGGCCTAGCCGCGCCATGATAGACGGGGCCGAGGTCAAAAAGGGTAGACTGTCCAGGAACGCCAATGATCGATTTGAAGAAAGTTGACAATGCCTCTATCTTCCCCGAGTGACTGACAATCTCCCGACCGTCCACCCTAACCATCCTGATGTACTTGCGACGCATGCGAATTGTAGCATGAGCATGGTGAAAAGCTGTATTTGCATCACACTCTTTGATTCTCTTCTGCTTGCTGCGCTGCCTCCAGTAGGCAGCTTTTGCTTTGATTTCTTCATGTAGGCGTTCCTGGGCTAAGCAGCGAACCTGAAACTCATCGGTTGAAAGAACACGAGTTTCTTCGAAGTAGTCAAATAATTGAATTAGGAAACGGCAGTTTTGTAGGATTTGCGGTGGTGCCCTGTTACACCTTATCCAAACCTTTGCTGCGGCCCGTGAGGCCTTGATGCACGCAACCAGCTGCCCAGTAGCATCAGTACGAGTCGGAGCCTGTTGCCAACCCTGAATGACCGAAGTGAGGAAGCTCTCGTTCTTGAGAAGAAAGGTGTCTAGCTTAAAGTGGCCGGCCGAAGGGATGTTGGAGGAAAGAGAGAGGAGTAGAGGAGTGTGATCGGAGGTGGGCCGTGGCAAGGAAGACAGCACCACCATGGGGAAAAGGAGGTCCAGAGGCACATTGGTAAAGGCTCTGTCGAGTTTTGCTAGAATCGGGAAGGTTTGCTTGTTGGTCCAGGTGAAGCGGCGATCAGAGAGAGGGATTTCAGCGACGACAAGGTCTTGGATGGCCTGGTTAAAGGCGTCAGCGAGAGGCGCGTTGAACTGGCTGTTGCTCTTATCCGCCGCGCAGCGGACGAGGTTGAAATCACCAAGCAGTATCCAGGCGCCGGTGATAGCTTGCTTGGTGGCGCGAACCGATTGGAGGAAGTGGGGGGAGAGCGAGTGATCAGAAGGGCCATAGGCGTTGGTTATAGTGAAGTCGAGGTCAGAGAGTTTGCAGGAGAAGGACGTTGTGAGGGTGTAGGGGTCGCTAGAATGGGAGTTGAGTGAGAACAGGGACGGATCCCAGGCGGTGATCAAACCGCCACGCGAGCCATCAGAGGGAGCTAGGACAAAGGAGGAAGAGAAGGGGCGAGGAAGGAAGGTTTGTGCTTTGAAGAAGCTCACATCAGCGAGCTTGGACTCTTGAATATAGATGAATGCAGGATTAGCATCAGAAAACACATCACGCACAACTTTGCACTTGTCCGAGTCACCTAAGCCTCTTACGTTCCAGGAAACAACGTGAAAGCAACGAGAGTTCGAGTTCGAGTTCGCATTCATCTAGCCCAGGTACAGCACCAAATTAAAGTTACAAGCCAAATAACAGGAAGGAAAAGCAGAGGAAAACGAAGAGGAAAGAAAAAAGAAAAGGTAGGTGCACTCCGGCTGTCACGTTCCCAGCGACCGTTGGGGCAGAAGTGCAAGCCGCCATGAAACCCTGTTAGCGTGAACGCGATCATTCCGCAACCCCAGACACCATGTCGGCAGCGGCGAAGTCGTCGTCCTGGCGGCCCAGCTTGGCCGCCAACACAAGCTTGCACAGGTCAGCCGCAGTGACGGGCAGGTGGTTGCGCGACAGGATGTTCCTTTTGGTGACGTGCTTCTTGAGCGTCGTCGAGCAGCCCGAGAGAGAGTTCAGCAGTGCTTTGCGCTGCACCGCCTGGGTGGTCATGTCGATGAAGCTGGCCGGCGCCTTGGCGGCCAGGCGAGAGCTTGAGCGCCGCGGAGCAGAGACAGTAGCCGGTCGGGTGCTCGTCGCCGCGGTGGCCCGGGTGTCGTTGGTGCGGCGCGTCGCGGGGATCACGGGGCGACGCACCTTAGAGCGCAGGCGGCGACGCTGATAGGTGATCAGCGGCTTGCCCTGCGCTTGCAAAGGCACAGGCAAGTCCGGGGGCCCGGCCTCGAGCACCGGGGGCTCGGCAGCGGGCGGGCGGTTGAGCAACCGTGCCATGAGGAGAGCACAGGCCATGAACTTTGCAGATAGGGAGGTGGCCGGGTCCGACGGGGCCGGGGAGCCGAGAGGGTCGAACGCGCGTTGCAGGTTGCTCGCATACCTTGGAGTGGCGTTGGGGGGGTAGGCGAGGTTGTAGTAGTGCGGCTGAGGACGAAGCTGCTGCTGGCTGGTCATAGGCCCCATCGGCCCCAGAGAAGGACCCGAAGCCGGCGGCGCCGGCGGCCCGAAGAAACGCGCGAGGTTGCCACGGCTGTCCAGCTGGTACTCGCGCGGCCACACCCGGCAGGGCAGGATCGTGGCCACAGCGCCGAACCTGCCAACGCCCAGCTTGCAGGAGATGCGCAGCTCGCGCGGGATTTCGAGGCGGTCGTTCACCTCCAAGAGAAGACGCAGCGGGCCAAAGTTGTCGCTAGTGAGGCACTCAGGGTCAATCTCGGCGACCTCCGCGAAGCCGCGGAAGCAGTCCTTGATCTTTTCTTCGTACCAGTGCTCGTTGGGGAAGCCGACAACGAAGACGAACGCAAGCCAAACGGGCACCCGGAAGAAACGGTTAGACGTTTCCTCCGGTTTCTGTAAGTGAAGCATGGACCCCCCGAAGCTGATGGGGCCAAGTAGGTGGAGAGAATCACGAGCTTCCAGAGACTCACAGCGCAGGAGCATGGCCCCCAAGGAAGACGGGAGCAGGTCGACCGGCTGCAGGGGGGCCACGAGGCGTAGCGCGTTGCGGATGTAAGCGCTGACCTCGAGCATGGGCACCGGGGGCTCGATGAAGGCGAAGAGCAAGCGCTCGGTGAGCTCGCCGCGACCTAGGGAGACCCAGGCCTCGGCGTGACGAGGGCGGCCCTCCTGCCAGGACGAGCCCGAATCGTCGGAGGTGGAGTCCAGCTCCCCGCTGGCGTACTCCTCACCCGAGGACAGTACCAAGTCGGTACCTCCCTGGACCGCCCTGTCCACCATAGCACCAGAGGCTAGGGCATCCAGGCAAGGCGGAGAGTCCTGGCCGGCCGCCCCCAACGGAGCAAGGCGAGGCGAGTCGGGGAGATCCGAGACGAACTTGTCGACGCAGGGAGGCGGTGCCGCGAGAGGATGCAGGGACTGCGTACTCATCACCTCCACCAAGGGCGGAGCCGAGGAGGAGGAGGCGAGCATGTTGACGGGGTCGAAGGCGGCCGAGGCAAAGGGGGAGAAGTCAGTGGGGGGGTCATCAGCGCGTTCCACCGGTGGCTCGCCAGCGACCGGGGCGGAACGAGCGCGTGATGCCCTAGCCGCTGCAGGAGAACGGAGGCAGCGGGTCGCATCGCGAAGGAGGACCTTGAGTTTCATCGTGCAGTGGTGGCTCCTGTGGCCAGAGACGCGGCAGAGGCGGCAGCGCACGGGGTCGCGGCAGTCGGCGACGAGGTGGTCGGTGACCAGGCAACGGAAGCAGCCGTTGGAATGGGTTAGAGGTTTTAGCCTCACGGGCACGGGGGGTTGGAGAGCCGGAGGAGAGCGCGCAGCTTCGACATAACTCCGGGGCCGCTGAGCATTGAAGCCAGGAGTGGGGGGTTCAGCCATTGCGGCCGCAGTAGTTGCGACAAGACGTCGCGCCGCGCCCCCTGAACCCGGCACAGGGGAAAGAGGTATGGCCGGTGCAGTCAAAAGATTTGCTGGGACAGACCCAAGACGGATTGCCTCGAAAGTTGGCGAGACGACGGGGTCAGCGGTATTGAAGACGGTAGTTGAAGGTGCACCAGTGGCAATAACGTGGGAACGTTCCGTTTGAACGAGCACGGAGGGGAGGCGAGACGCAGCCCGCCTGGCCGAGGCCAGCGAGGGGTGGAAGGAGAGCTGCACGTCGGCGATGCGCAGCACACCGACGAGCGCCAGGGCGTCGGCAAACCTATGACTCGAGACAGTCACCACGAACACGGCGTCCAGAACACGTTCGACACAGAGGCGACTCGGACGAGGTGCAAGCATGTGGCAAAGCGAGTTCTTGATGAAAAACGCATTGAAACGGGGTTGAAGGGAAGGAGGCGTTACCCAGATTGGCGCCGGCGCCGGTGACGGAGAGAGGAGGTTGGGGACGATGCATTCGTGAAGATCCAAGAGCAGACGATTCTGGAGGTCATACCGGGTTGGCGAAGGCTTGATGACGACGCACCGACGGCGAGCAGACTGGTCGGGGACATCCGAACCACACGAGGCCGGCAGCTCCGGCAGGACACGGTCAGCAGGGGGCTGGGGAGGGGGTGGGGGCGGAGGTGGTGGCGAAGAGGGCGGGGGCGGAGGTGGAGGCGGCGGGCAAGGCGGTGGCGGAGGCGGAGGGGGTGGTACGCCCGAGCCGGGGCACTCGCTCATGTCCCCGAGCCGTCGGCCGTTATCAGTGTTGACTATTCTTGATATTCCCTCCGGGAACTCTCTTTTCTATAACCCACGGAGATTTGGATTGTACCGTATATAATCACATGAAAAAGCTCGACCTTTTTCTGTGCACTGTCACTCACTTTCCCGTGTTTATTATACTACATGATCTGGTGCATATGTACGCCGTCGTCACGGGCACTTCTAGTTCTATGCCTGCTATGGGGGGAACTGCTCAAGGTCGTTTTTACAGCGTCGGCCAAAGCTTTGGTTCTTAATTAATTTTTTCATAAAATATTTATACTAATCTATGCATTGCATAGTTAGTCTTCAAATGATAATGAAACTGTGCAAGTTAGTGGGCATAGATGACGGGTCAATTTGCTGTGGAGAAAGGCCAGTTCGATGCCAACTCTGCTCAAAAACCTCAGCCTGAAATGGCTGCAAGCTTCCTGTGGGAAAGTTCAGAAACTAGGCCTCCCTTTCAGCTGGCCACTTGCATTGCAAGCATTGAAGCATGCAGTTGACCACTCTATATATGCAAGTGGTGTGTTCAAAGGATTTAGACATGTTAATGAATCCTTACTGGATTGACTAAAGCAATATCGAACACAAATTGGCAAAAGTGTACGCCCAGCTAGCTTCACGGATGCTGCAAACTAGTGGATGACCAGACCATATATAGCATTGCTTTTCCTTCAGAATACCTAGAAGCAGGAGCTATCCAAATTTGCTTAAAAAACATAGGCACCCAAATTTGAAGTGGAAAGAACTGGAACATGCATAGACTACGAAGGTGTGCACTGCCGCCCACACACCTCCCACTAGCAAAGCTTCCTTGATGTTTAGGTTTTTCGACGTTCCGGCTGTCTCCAACAGGAGACCCATTGGTCTTCAATAGAATACCTATAGGCTCCAACAGAGTACCTATATGGAAGACCCATTTTGGGTGTTAGGAGAGGTATAACCAAAATCTGAGTATCCTCTCTCCTGGAGACCCATTTATAGAAAGGATTCTCTTTTGAGTCTTGTTGTTAGAGAAGACAAAAAAATGAGTATTGAACCATTTGCCTGTAGCGCTACCTAAACGTGGAATGAGTCTTATATTTTGGGCAACGGGCATGTTTTAGCAGTTACTAGCAAATATAAAAAAAAGGAAGATGAATTAAAACATGGCTAATTAATAAATGAAACTGAAGCAGTAGTACAACCTGAGAGCTGGAATTCCATTAGCTTCCCGGCCAGTGCAGCACCACCGGCATATATCTTTCTTGTCTCGTCCTAATGTTCTTACTCTGAATGGTGTGAGTGACATGCATATATATCATCTGCATATAGTGTCATTTTTGGTGTTGGAGACAGGAGCTTTTAAAAGGGTGATGAAGGCACTATTCAGGCTCATGTTTTTCAGCACTACCCAATTGTCTTGCCTTGTGTGAGATGTGGCATATTTTCAGAAAATGCTTGCTTGGCTGAGCAAGCAGAGCTTTTAGGTGCCGGTTTATTGGAGATGCATGTCTGGTCGACGACTTACCTAAACAAACACATTGCTGTGTTGTGTGGCCTGGTAGGTAATTAGGCCAGCCTAACAACTTCAACTACGAGCGCTAGTGGCGCCACGTCGGCAAAAGCGTAGCACCATTAACGTGCTCCGTGCACGCCAGAGATTCGTGTGTCATCTCTGTACCACATGGCTCTGTCCATTGATCGCGGCGGTCGCGGTATACCTGTTCAACTGATTAATAGATTCAGAAAACAATTTGCTACGTACAATTTATTAGCAGTTCTGTGCAGTTTGCTTTCCTTAATTAATTATTACTTGTACATACAGTAATGCCGCCCATGGATTAAGATTAACCAGGCATAGACGCCAGTTGTACGACGACGTTGTCTTCTTTTCAATTCCCTTTATTTTTTGCAGCTCTGACTGAACGAAGTGTGATCCGATGCAGCAGCACGCTGTGAAGTCTCTGGCGAATCGCTTCAAAGAGATCATGCGACACGCCTCTGTGCTTTCTCTTATAGTTTGTGTGCAGTTGCATGCAGAACTGGTTTATGTATTCATTTATTATTTCACTGTGTTTTCTTGTGTGCATAAGCTACAGCCGACAGAGGTTATTACCTGCTGCTGAGCTCCAAGAAACAAAACTCTGAATTTTAGAGGTTATCATTCAAGTAACCGTCTCTTACAACGCCTATTTTCACAGCCTCAAGATCTTCTTGGTAACCCAACTTAACATTTTGCAACCAATCTGGTTCACAGAAGGACAAAACCCACACTGAGTTAGGAGCCTAGATAAAGCATCAGCAGCCATATTAGTTGAGCCCTGCTTGAAGACAATTCTAAATTGGAGATCCATAAGCTTAAAAAGAGTCTTTTGTTGAAGCTTTGTGGAAATTCTCTGTTCAGTCAAGTGGAGTAAGCTTTTGTGGTCAGTTCTAAGCACAAACTCCTGGTGTTGGAGATATGAGCGCCAATTATCCACTGCCACAATGATAGCCATGCAGTGTGGGCTTCTTGGACTAACAGCCTTACTCAAATAAGCTATATGGGATGGCCTTCTTGCATAAGGACAACCCCAAACCCAACATCACTTGCATCTGTTTCCAAAACGAACTGTTTAGAGAATTCTGGAAGAGCCAAAACCGGTGCCTGAATCAAGGCAGTCTTCAACTGCTAAAAAGTTGTCTCAGTAAGAATGTCCAAACAAAAGGTACTCCTTTCTTGAGAAGATCAGATAGAGGTCTACTAATCAATCCATAGTGCTTAATAAATTTTCCGTAATACCTTGTCAAGCCTAGGAACCCCCTGAGCTCTTTCAAACAAGTTGGAGTTGGCCGCTGCTCCACAGGACCATAGCCAATACTTTTGCAGGTTCAGTAGAGACCCCTCTGGCAGGTATGGCCTAAATATTTTACCTCCTGTTGAGCAAAAGAACATTTAGACAACTTGATAGAAAATTTGTGAGCCCTGAGCATATCAAAAACTTGTGTCAGTAACTTGACATGCTAGACAAGGTACTCGAACAGATGAGGATGTCATCCATAAACATAAGAACCCCTTTTCTCAAGAGAGCGGCAAAGATCAAATTCATAATCCCTTGAAATGTGGCAAGAGCATTGGTTAGACCAAAGGGCATGACCCAGAATTCATAGAGACCATTGTGGGTCTTGAAAGCTGTTTTGCGAGTATCTGCCACATCAATATAGATCTAATGATAGTCAGCTCTAAAGTCCAACTTGGTAAACCACTTTGCTCCAGCTAATTCATCACTGAGCTCATCCACACTCCACTATAGGTATAGGATGTTTGTTCTTAATAGTCTGAGCATTAAGGTGCCTATATATAATCTACACAAAACCTCCAAGTGCCATCCTTCTTCCTCACCAACAACACAGGTGATGCATAGGGACTAGTGCTTGGTTTGATTATGCCATTGCTCAAGATCTCAGTCATCAACTGCCTTTCTATTTCATCTTTCTGCACACGAGAGTACCTGTAAGGCTTGATGTTGACTGGTTGGGATCCGGGCAACAACTGTATCTGATGATGGGTCTTGGGGGAGGCATGGAGGTAGGAGTCTGAAACATATCCTCATAGGACTCCAACAAAAACTGCACCTCCTCAGGAATTTGGCCATCATGCAAAACAGCTATCCCAACTTCCTCAGGCAATAACACAGACTGAAGCTGAACGGTATCCAAGAACTAAAACTATATGTAGTGAGTAATTGCCTGCCTTCTTAGTAACCCTTGCAGTTTGCCTCTACTAATGGCAGGACATTGATCCACCTCTTGTCTCAACCCTTGCAATGCAATTCTTTTCCATTGTAAGTAAACTTCATTAGTTTCTTGGACCAATAGACCCACATTGGGCTGCGAGCTTCCAACCAATCTTCCCTAAGTATCATATCAAAACATTTCAATGGCAAGATTCCCACAGTAGAAGTGAAAGTGTGGCCTTGAGAATACCATTTCAGATTCACCACCTTCTGATTACACACCATGGGACTCCCATTTGTTGTTACAAATTGAGCCACCTCAAAGGAACAGTAGACACTTGAAGCTTCTTTGCCAACTGATCACTAATAAAGGTGCCTAGCACCTCAGTCTTTCCAATGTGCTCACATAACTTCATAGTTATCCTTTTCACTGGTCCAGAACTGATAGCATGCCCAACAACCAACATTGTCTCCTCCACACAAGTGTCAGTTTCTGGCTGATCCTGTTCCATCTCTTCCAATGCATCCAGCAGTTCCTCAATAACATGCAAAGGCACTTGGGGTGGACATTTGCTACTTCACTCAGACCTTTCACAGCCATGTCATAACCCCCATCGCAGTCCAATTTTCGCCTCGGCAGCAAGCTGTCGATAGTGATGGTCATTGCCTTCACCGTCGGCATCTGAGACTGACTGTGGTGTACACTAACACCGCCTATTGGCTTATGCTCCGTCCGTGATTAGGTCCTTACTTCAGTTGCATTGGAGCACGACCCAGTTGTGGGTATACACTAACATCGCCGCATTGGCAAATTATCCGCTTGTATCGAGGCTATCAAAACCGTCGTGTAGGCACATCAACTGCATGTGTAGTGGTCACCAGCGCCATGTACTTCGACCCAACTGTCTGCGGTGCGAGTTCGCTGTCGCTTCAACGACCGAGACGTCTGTGTAGAGGTTAACACCACCATCGCTTCAGCGTATGAACCGCTAGTACAAAGGTCCTGGTCACTGTTGCCTTACACCACGATGCGCCTTTGATGATCGTTAGTCGGTGTCGGGTTACTAAATGATTCGGCGATTATATACTTTTGATCCCTGCCGCATCATACGTATAGTGATGGTGTTGGACGTTTGCACCACCACCGGCAGTGAAGATAACAAAACAATGAACGACGCTTACATCCGACGGTGACAGAATTTCATTCGGTCTCACAATAGTTACTAATTCAGCTGGTCTCTTAATAGCTTCATGAACACAAAGCATACAGATATATAATCATTATATCCAGAAATCATGTTCACAAATAAGAGTGCTTTTTACAATAACAATGGACGCTACCATAACATCTTTCTCAACTAATGTCCTAACACAAGTGGTACATAGAGCATACTAAAGGTACTAATCTATACAAACTTACATAACAAAATGACATAGTTGTGCTCCTTCTATGTGGCACTCCTGCTTGCAAGGCAAAATAAATATAATTAGTGCATCCTTCGGATTGGTAGCCAATGCACTATAGAACTCCTCTTCTTCATCTTTGATCCATAACCTGAACAAAGCAGCAGAATTAACAATATTAAACATGCCTAGTTAACAAGCCAAAATTGGCCTATACATACATAGAATGAAAACAACTCCCTACCAGAAACAAAGACTGTCGTGACAATGAAATACAACAAATGCACCTTTACTGCTCTGCTAATGACTCCATGAACAAAGGAACATAAGGAAGATAGTAAGGCCTGTTCATATGGAAACGCCCTCTTGATCCACAAAAGCGGATGGCATGGGCATGGATGACATAAACCTTTCTGCGGTCCATGTCAAATGCAATCAGTGTTCTATCCTTCCCAACAAGAAAAATGAAATTCCATTCTGGGTAAATTGTAATCATTCTGTACTCCACATCACAAAACTTAGAACCAACTTTAATATTCATGTGTCCAAACAGTTTCTCCGTGTTCACAACATGCTTCAGTCTCCAGTTATCAGTACCATATTCTTCAAATATCCACACTAAGAGCCAAGACATATTGTGAAAATCAACACAACACACACAAGTGACCCTGAGCTTGATGGATGGATATTTCAGCACCACGTAGTTTATGAATTGTCCTCCATGTCTTTTCCTCCATATCCATAGCAACTATCACAACATGTGCATAAAATCATTAAGAAAAACACTTCTCGATTTTGAACGTAGTACAATACCCTCGCCTTATTCAAATTCCTTAAAGATCTATGCTGTAGTTTTAGATGAGTCGATCTCCACACCTACGCACGCACCCTCCACCTCAACAAATTCAATCACATGGAAGTGTGAGGATGTTGGGTCAAAACCTAAGCAAGCCTGACCAACAGAACGGATGCTACGCGGTAGTACATGCCATTTGTGGGTCGTTGGATTGCAGACAACATAGCGACATAATCCATTAGGCCCAGCACACTAGCAAAGGACTAAGCCGCTGCAACAATATGAGACTAGAACTTTTTGAAGGGGGAAGGGCAAGAAGGACAAGGAGGGCCGTTCACCGGTGATGCTGGTGAAGTGGCGATTGCCCTTCCACCAGCTACCATAGAAGAAGCCGACGATAGTCTAGGAAAGCTTCTTAATTACGGTGATAGGAGTTGGAGATGATATGCTTCCAAGAGTGACAGACACACCTGCAACAGCACAAGGACCGGGCAGGGAGGTAGCGAAAGATGTCGGCAAGCACATCATCTGAGAGGCTACCCACTGCATTCCTCATGTTGGGGGCCTCCTTCATTTCATCTGGAAGGACACCACCAACCAAAGAGATGGGGTCGCCCTACCGTGTAATTGCATCAATAAACATTAGTAAGGAGATGAGTTTCGAGAAGAAGGTACGGCGATGTAAGTAAGGTCTTATTACACTTGCCTTTGGATCTGGCGATGGTGAGCACAAATGGCAACGCCGGTGACAGCAGCAGCTCGTTTGCCAGTGGATCTGTGCGGGCAAGCTGGCGATGTGCACCGGCGCGGAGCAAGAGCTGAGCAGTGGTGATGAGCAGGAGAGGCTATGACAAACAATAGCAATGTGGACAAGAAAAGCTTTGTGTGTGGGGAGAGGGAGGGGGTGGCGGGGGTGCAGGATATTGGGGTAGGGGTTGCTTGCTCTTTGCATAACTTTTACGACACGCGGAATCGAACTTTTATCAGTTCTACGCGGGAGGGTTAAACGCGGGATTGAAAATTTTACAACTAAGCGGCAGTGGATGCACAGTATCATCACCGGCGGTTGGGTCCTATTACCACCCGAAGACCTCCGTATGATACGATGATAAACAGTAAGACACATAATTTTAACGTTTGGCATTGAAACAAAGCGAAACTACGCACTTAGAAAACTAAGAAAAGCACAATTTCAGTACTCAGATTGAAAGGAAGCCAACTTGAGTTCGATGGTGAATAATAAGGCACACAGATTTACATTAAAAGAAAGCCAAACTGCGCACTTAGAAACATGAGAAAAGCACAGTGCCAGTACTCGGATTGAAAGGAATCTAACTTGAGTTCTATACATTCATACCAAATAAGTAGGTTGACACTACCAAGCTAACAAGCATGCCAAAAGCTAAAATGCAGATACTAGTTAGGCAGACACTATGCAAAAGTTAAAAGGTCTTCCTATGTACATCATTGGCTGCATAATTAATCATTCTCCATGCAGATCCTAGTCGATCTCCATGGGATCATAGTGAATCTCCATAAGATCCTACAGATCATTGTCGACCTCCACAAGATCATTGTCAATCTCCATGTCATCCCGAGCCTTGACCACTACAACTCTATCCACATCTATTTGTACACTTTCATTTAGCTCATCGACTTTGTTCACAAAGCACTAATTCGGTGAACCAACACTGAGGACAATAAGGCTCGCAAGCTCACTCCACGGAGATAAAAGGCCACTAACTCCAAAACGAGAAGATGTATTTTCATCTACAGATCCAAGAAAATTACTATAGCTAGGTTGAAGGTGAAGGAGCAGAGAGCACGAGAGAGCAATACAAAGGAATATAGGATCTGATGAAGGAGCAGATCCAGTGTAGGTACCCTAGATCCGGATGGAGCAGAGAAGCAAGGACGACACGCTGAAGATTTGTGCGTCGATGAAGTTAGAGGTGAAGGAGCAGTGAGCATGAGAGAGGCTGCCTTTTGTCCGATGCTAGCAGGGTGAAGCAGAGCAAGGGAGTAGAGTGTGGAATGGATGAGAGGAAGGTGTGGTAGGATTGTAGGAGAGTGCATATAAAGTTTAATAAATTGGTTGCCCCTGTACCAGGGCCCAATGTCTAGGAAAGTAGGATGCCTCCAACACATCAATTGATACTTGGATGTACTAGCATTTATAGTTCAATAAATTGAACACCTGGTTAATTACCTTGCATTTAGTTCAACAATGGTTGTACAAAAGTGACAGATTTCAATCCGACACAACAATTGATACTTGGATCTACTAGCATTTGTAGTTCAATAAGTTAAACACTTGGTTAATCACCTTGCATTTAGTTCAACAATAGTTATACAAAAGTGATAGATTTCAGTCTGATACATAAATTGATACTTGAATCTACTGTGGTGATGAACTAAGCAACTTGCCAATGAACATGACAAGAACTAATGTAAGTACAAAATAGGTGAAAGAAGAACATGAAGCATATTTCTTTCTCAAAGGTACGAAATCTTCCATCATCTTCATTGGAATCCTGGCCATTTCTTCAATCTATGGCATAATCTCTTCCACCTCCAGCAGCTGTTCTTCATTTGTTCTAACATTGATCTCCGCCTTCAACTCTCAAATCTTGTTACGTAAATCCAAAATCAAAGTCTCTAGATATTTTCCATATGGGGGATCGTACCACCCATAGAACCCGCAATCTAAGTCAAGCTATGAAAAACCATATTACCATAAGTACAACGGAATTTCAGCATTTGCATTGCGAAAACATAATGAACAAGAAAGAAATCGAGTCACATTATTTTCCCTGCAGCATCTGTGGTACCGACGTTCTGGGTTTCCACACTCCATGAAATCCACCGAGGCATCTTCAAGCCGCAGCGACACAAAAGTGGTGGCTGGTATGCGTGGGGGTGGTTCTCGACACGGCACGGGATGGGCGGCCCCCTCCCGTTGTAGCATCCTCCGCAAAAAGCCAGTGTTCTTCCGGTGACGGCGCCCTGGGATGGTGCCGACCACTGGGAGGAGTTGGAGCTAGATGCAGCTATGGAGCAGTCAAGGTTCAAACTATTTCACAAATTCTAAGACTTAATGTCTGATGGGTTGGCAGTTGCTAAGGTACTCAATTGGTTGATGCGGTCTCCAAAGCCAGAGGTAGTGAACCGTATAGCGAAGATGATAGCACCTCCGTCCACGGACGCATTGTATCTATAAAGTATGTCTACTTCCTATCCAGTCCTACAAAGCACAAAAATCTCTCCACAAACAGGGTCTTCAATGATTCTTGTCAAATTTTGTGGTTCAAGAAGGTAACGAACAATAGTTTCAACAATCAAAAGTTGGTCTAGGCGAATGTTCTTTCCCCAAGTAGCAAACAACATCATCTGGGGTCCTGGTGCCACCCCTAGCCGCCAAAACGCAAGGTTGCTCGCATTGAAATGGCTTCTTTCAAAGTAAGACATCTGTTGCAATGAAGAAATTCCTAATATGAACAAAACTAATACCGAACCCAAAACCAATTGGAACTAAATGAAAATAGCGGGGTGACCGAATCCATCTAACCTTCATAGGGTGTTGTCCACGATGACAATGCAAGGTGCTCGAGGAAGGGCATACAAGCGACGGGTCAAAATGAAGATGAAGCAACGGGTGGGGAGAATGAAGATGAAGCAACAACGGGTGGGGGGAGCTAATGGATTCATATTGGGGTTTTTTTAGTTGGTCAAACCGTCGCCAAGCCGCCGATAGGGCCCGAGGGGAGTTGGGAACGGGCCGGGCGCTTCTAGCTTTGTTGCCAAATGGACGGTCCAGATTGGCCGGCAGCGAGAATGTACGGCACTGGATAAGTTAAACAGTGTCCGTAATAAGCTGGCCAACACTATAATACGGCGATTGTCAGCGGTTAAACTATTTTAGATTCTCCTAGAAACAACTGCAACCATACATTATAGTTTTTTGTTTTCTTTCATATATACACAGAAAAACAAAAAAAACATTCGTCGAGAGATCAAATCCGTGCACTGCCATATTGGAAGTAGTATTGGAAAGAACTTGCTTTGCCTTTCATATAAAAAGGTGGCATTCAAGAGATCAAACTTACACGAATAGAATTTTTTTCATTGATTCATTCTATATATCTAACAGAAAGATACAATTTGGATGAGTATATGATTGTACTCGTCCAAAAACATAATAACTAACCTAAACTATTAAAACTACTTATGCTAACTATAAACTACTTAATCTAAATATGATCCTCTTGCAGAGAGGATAATGCTCGTCTCGCTCGCTTGGGAGGAGGCGCATTGAAGTCGGAGTCAGAGTCATCGGCGGTGGCGTCATCCTCGTCCACCTCCTTCGGGTCCTCCTTCTCGGAGCTCCACAGAGGACTATAATCAGAAGACCTCTAGTCGTCAGAGGAGATGTTGTCCTCAAAGGACTGGTGGGCTGCCAAGTCATCCTTGCTGGACAATGGGCTGCTTGGAAACTTGATGGGGTTGTCCGACATTTTCTTTGTAGATTGGAAGAGAAGGGGTTGATGGATGAAGAAGAGGGGTGCTTTCAGAGGGCACCGGGTTTGAAGTATATGTAGTTTGCTTCCATTGGATTCAATGGGTTTGGTTCTATCACTTGTCATCTTAAAGGTAGGCTTGCTGAATTCTATGGTCAGAGGCCGTGAACGGACTCTCAAAAACTCCTCTTCCTGAAGCAATGCTAGCGCAGAGCTGTATCAACACCTTGTGGACAACGCAAAACAATCATTGCTCGAATGTCCTCCTTCAGACCCGCCACAAAGTCTGAGACGAAATATAGATCATCATAGGAGTTGTTGTATAGCAGGAGTCCATGGACCAATTTCTCAAATTGTGCCTGATAATCAGTCACCGAAGAAGTATGTTGCAACCCATCTAGCTGCTTCAATAGAAGTTGGTATTGGTCCTTGTCAAAGCGGGCAAACACCAAGGCACAGAGCTAGCTGCTCCTAATCTATAACTCGACCCTTCTGCTCAATTATCTGAAACCAATCTACCGCGGTGCCTTAGAAATTTAGAGTAGTCAATCTCATCTTCAATGATGGATGAACAACATACACCTCAAGAACAGCTTGCACCGATCCTCCCACAAATAAGGAAGATCACCATCAAACTTTGGGAACTACAATTTTAAAAACAGTGGGGATCGAGAACCAGAATGGTTCTCAGTAGCATCCATAAGAAATGGATGATTCAGAGTCATATACGTACCCTCAACGCTCAACTGCAGTCAGGGTCCTAGGATCCCGCCGCAGGGTGCCCCGCTCCCCATCCGTCGTAGGTGGGCGCGATGATGTTCCACGAGCTAGGTTGAGGTCCAATCAGTGTGGTGGCACTACTACAGAATTGACTTTCAGTGTCGGCCCATCACTACAGGTTTCTTAAAAATCAGTAGTGATAGTGGCTGATGGCACATCACTGCCGGTTTTTGGCTAAAACCAGCAGTGATAGGCCCTACCGACATTGAGATTCGGGTAACCACTGTCGGTTTTAGCCATGAATCAGCAGCGATATTGGGTCATCAGTTTTTTGCTAAAACCGACAGTGTTAGTATCACTATCGGTTCGTGGCTTGAATCGACAGTGATAGGCTGCACGGAAAACTTCATAACTTTCTTGTATGATGTCCGATGAAGACAAACTTTGTATCAAAGTTGTACTATTTTTCGAGATCTACAACTTTCTAGTTCAACTTTTTTATTTGAGGTCGTTTGCATGTCTAAATATCCATTATCACCTAAAAATAGGAGACACTTTTGTCCAACCAAAGTTTGGTGAGCGCGCCCCCAACCAGAAACCGCGTCACCCGCGTCTGCAGAGTCCAAGTCCAGTGTTGACAATGCCCACCGACCGACCGACCGGCCCTAGCTCCGGCCTATGCCGACGGCAGCGGGCACCAGTGACCTACTGCCGTGCGTAGTCCCGGCATACGTCAGAGCGCGTGTCTCACCATGGATGCTGGCAACGCGGTGCTGTAGTACGCGCTCTGCTTCGTCGTGCGCGTGTGCCCTAGCTCCAGCATGTGTCGGCGGCGGCGGGCACCTACGACCTGCAGCCATGCGTAGTCCCAGCATACGCCGGAGCGCGCGTCTCGCCATGGATGCGGGCGACGTAGAGCTGCAGTACGCGTTGGCGACGACGGCCGCGACACTCGCCATGTGCTCCGCTTTGCCGTGCGCGTGCGCCCTAGCTCCAGCCTGTGCCGACGGCTGTGAGCACCTGCAACCTGCTGCTGTGCGTAGTCCCAACATACGCGAGAGCGCGTGTCTTGGCATGGACATGGAAGATGCGGTGCTGCAGTACACACTGGCGGCAGACGCGGCATGCGACGTGCTCGCTGTGTCCGGCACATACTTCATCCTCTCCATCCGGCACGCTGGCCTCACCGCGTGCCTCCCCCCGCTCCTCGCCGGCGACTCTGACAGCGGCGAAGTGCCACTGCTCACCGCACGTGCCTTCGCCGAGGCCTGCGAGACCGCACCTCAGTAGGCCCCGCACTTCGCGTGCCACGGCGCTGTCGACTGCATCGAACTCTTCTGATCATCTCTCTTGTGCCTGTAGCAAAGCAGCGCGGCAACGACGCCATGCGCCATCCAGCAGCGCCGGCCGCCAAGCTATTGACACCACCCGGAGGAGTTGATGTATCCTGCCCCGCCACGCCGGAGTGGAGGCACAGCTCCTGCGCCCACAGCAAAGCAGCACAGCACCAATGCGGAGGCCCTCGCTGCCTTCCCATAAGTTCCTCACCGCTCTCAACAGGCTTAGAACAGAACCCCCCCTGGTTCAGAATTAGCACTGTTGGTCATGCTCTTGATATACATTTTGCTGGTCTGTGTACAGTTTATTGTTTACGGTAATTTTGCAGTCATGTGCTGTTAATTATTTGCAGGGAATCTGTGTGCTGTTAATTGTTTGCAGGAATCTGTGTGCTGTTTATTGTTTATACATTGCCTGAGCCATTCATAATCTGTACAGTGGGTGTTTCTTCATCTGCTTTTTTTTGCTTATTTTAGTAATTTGGGGAGAAGGAAATAGGTTGAGAGGAACAAAGATATAGCAGTTAGGTCTTGAAAGACATTGTTTGGTTTGTAGGCACAAAAATTCAGATGATGCAGAAAAGGTTCAAGCCTACAAGTGTTGGAAAACCTAGTTTCCAGCAAGTGGGACGTGGAGAGCCTTCGCCAAGTCAAGTGCCCTGGGCGAAGGTGCCGGAGATGGATGGTGGGCCCAAGCTCAGTTAGGGTTTCATAAATGTACTCACAAACCACCCTCTCTCTTACAGAATTTCAGTCCCCCTTTCATAGGGCACCGCTTACTATGACTACTCTATACAATTCTAACCCTTGTCGGTCGTGGTACATTCTTGGAATATCCCTATGCTAGCCCGAACCGCTAGGGGTGGTTTTGGTGTCTTCTTCGACCGCCTTTGCTTAACGGGCCACCTTCGATGGCCCATCATCGGCCCATGGCCCAATGCCGCCATTAGGCTGGGACTCTCCTGGAAGCTGGGGCCTTCGCCCGAATGCCTTCGTCCTTGCCAACCAGACCTAGACCTCCGCCTGCGCTTCAAAAGCCTTCGCCGTCGGCAGCGATCCTTGTAACTTCGCCACTTCTTCAGGACCTTCACCTCTGCCACATCTTCCCAGCCTTCGCCCCTGAGCGGAGGCACCTGTCCCTTTTCGTCTTGCACATGGCTCACAAAACTTTGTTAACTATTAGTTCTTCGAACAACGACCTCCGCGACTCATAACTGTGTCCCAACAGTTCCCCCCTTGAGGGCATGGTCTGATGTTGGCGGGCCTTGCCCTCAAAACCTAGGCTCCAGGTTTTGAGGCGTGGAGGTTCCTGTGCATGCGGAGGCTTCCCCCTTTCTCTCCTAGGTTGCCTAGATCAGACTGCTGCATTGGTGATGTGTCGCTTTTTGATTTGCTACGGTGGCTCCGAAACCGATGCATTTTTGAACGGATGCGACCATTGGTCCTAGAAGGTGAAGGGGAGGGGCGGGGGCTATATAGAGGGGGCGGTAGGTGGAGGTCCCCCGCATCCCCATCAGAGCTATCACTTTCGCTGTTGTCGCCTTCTGCGCTCTTCCTTATTGCTTAGGTCTTTCTTAGTTAGTGCTTGCCTTTGCCTCGGTTTGCCACCTCTAGGTTTGGAAGTGGCTTCGCCTGCTAGCCCTCCTCCATGTCAAGCTACATTGTTTTGTCCATACTGCCATCTTCTTGGCATTAGGGCAAGCGGGTGGTTGGCGCGATTTGAAGAGTGCATGGTTGCTAGCGCGGAGGCTTGGGACCTTGAGGAGGATCTTGCTGGGGTCGAGGCTTCAGTTGGTGATCTGATCGGAATTGAAGAGATGGGTCTGATGGCTAGGAAAACTTAGGATTTTAGGCCTTCGTTGATAACCAGGAAGATGATCGCCAAGCTTGAGAAGGAAGGGTTGTTCCTCGTAGGCCGAGCTAAGCCTCCACAAGGCAAGATTGTGCTTTCACCTGGTAAGGACTACACCATTGTTTTCAAAGATTACTTTTCGTGCGGCCTTCATCTACCTTCTGTCAAATTCCTTCGCCATGTGCTTAAGGAGTTTGATCTTCAGATTCATCATCTGACCCCAAATGGCTTTCTCACCCTAAGTTTTGCTAGGCCTGCGAGTCCTATGGCGCTACGCCTGATTTGGATACTTTTTGTAAGTACTATGAACTTCAGTGACAGCCGAACAAGGTGGGCGAAGATGAGCTCATAGCTCAGTATGGTAGCTGCGCCTTTATGGGAAAGAGGCAGCAGGGGGAGTCCTAATTGGAGATCTCTTGGTGCTAGAAAAACAAATGGGATAAAGATTGGATGAAGTACTGGTTCTACGTGCAGACCTTCGGCATCACTACTACGCATGAAGTTGGGAAGAAGACTACATGATTCCTGCTTGCCTCCATTATGACAGAGATGAAACCCCTGACGAAGGTTAGCCCAAGTGAGGAGATGACCCCTCAGAGGGAGGCCTATGACAAGGCCTTCACCCTGGCCTGCCATTATTCCAGTGGTCGGGATCTTGTTGAAGAGATGGTGGCTACAAAATGTTGGCCACTTGAGAAGTTGAGGCCGTCTTTTAAGATTGAGTTGGTGAACATCCCAGTCTATGGTCCTGTCGAAGGTGTTCCTTTCCCTTGGTTTGGGATTGAGTTGACCAAGGGAGAGAGCCCGAATGACTTTGTTTCTTCTGTGGAGGAGGGTACGCGGGAGATTGTCAGTGATATCTTTGATAACGAATTTCTCGCATGGAGGTCCATTGGGGGCATGATGCCTCGCCTGAACCAGGTCTTCGAGGAACTGGGTATTCATCATGAGGAGCACAAGGTTCCTGCGAAGGTGTTAAAATCGATTAAAGACAAGGCAAAGAAGGTTGCCGCTAAGAACACTACTGCAGTGCGGAGTCAAAGAAGAGGAAGGGGGATGGCGGGCCTAAAACTGTTAGCAAGAAATGAAAAGCCATCCCCGCTTCTACCATCGCCTCCGTCGCTGCCTCTGCGGCTACCTTCGCTGACGCTGAAGAAGAGGTTGCGGAGAATGTTGCTAGAGGTTTTGCCTCCGGTGTCGGGGCGGAAGGTGAGCATTCTGCTACCTCTTTGGACCTCAGTAGCGACGACTTCATCCAAGATGCCCTCCAGGGGATGGTTGCCGTGCCTGTTGCTGATCCTTCCATCATGGTGCCTATGCCCGGCGTTCTTGGCGATGACTCTTCTGAGTCAGAGGGCGAGGACATTGGTGGAGGTGGTGGTGCATTCTCTCCTTCTGATGCGAAGATCAGTGGCACAAGCCGTCGTCGGACTACGGACATCCCGGTGTTGGAGGTGTCCGAGGATAACGCGGAGGCACAATCTCCTGCTCCGCTCTGGAGTGCAGTGTTTCTAGCCACAGCGCAGCACACCAACGCGGGTACATTTGGTGCCGTCCTGGATTCTCTTTATCTTGGTGAGGCCTTGCTCTCCATCTTTGCCTTATATAACTACTTCATGTTTTGGTCTTTCGACTTGACTTGTTTTGGGTTGGTTTCCCTAGTGGATTTGACGAAGGCCCTTACGAACACCGGCAAGGACCCTGCTGATCCCGCGGGTATGGATGTCGCCCGGATTGGGTTGGGTGCACCTCCGAGGCCTCTACTCATTGGCGAGACCCCCCGCCCATCTGGTCCGGGCATGGAGCATGGCACAGGTTGTAGTTATTGCCTTTTTCTTAGTTTTGAGCTTTCTCTTGCCTTGAGCTGTGCTAACTATTTAGTTGATATTGCAGGGGCCTCTGATAGCACCATAAGTGGGTGAGCGAATGCCCTTGAGGCTGTCTATAAAGATATAGTAGGTTGTCTTTTGTTTTTCCCCTTGTTATTTGTTTTTAGTCTTATATTTCTTATACTTGTCTTGTTATTAGGTCGCCTTCACCACTAGCTGAGGAGCATCGACTATTTCAAGCTGTTGTGCTTGAAGCTGGAGTAGCAGCGCTGGTGCGTTTCTGTTTGTTTGCTTTCTTTCCTCTCCTTGTTTTTTTTGTATATTTTTTCTTATGGACTCTATGATTGACCTCCGTTTTAACAAAGTCACCACATGGCGGAGAGCGAGGCATGCAAGAGGTTGTCGACCGCAATCTGGCCATTGAGGCCTTGAAGAAGGAGATGGAGACCTTGGAGGCTTAAAAGAGCCAGCTTGTAGGGGAGGTCAGAGCTCTTGGCATCGCCCGAACCAACTTGGAGAACCTTTAGAAGGAGGTTGAGTCCCTGAACAAGCAGATGGAGGGGGCGAAGGCTGCTAAGACTTTGGCCGGTGAGTGTGCGCTAAAGGCTATTGAGATAGCAGAGAACCTTTGCAAGGAGGTTGACGCTGAGAGGGAGTCCAGCGCGGCGCTGAAGGTACAGGTGGAGCTTTTGACAAAGCGTCTGGAGGATGCCAAGGAACTTGGGTTTGTGTCGCTGAGCTTTATGCGGGTACCCTGGAGCAATTTGGGGGTTCCACATCCGCTTTGCCTTCCGAGCCTTCGGCATTCAACATCTTCTTGTGGCTGAAGACCAACTTGTTAAGCTGCCTGACTTAATTGGCGGCGCCATCGACTTTGGAGCGCTATCCTCTGCTACCAACTTCTCAAAGATGCTGGTGCAGGATGGTTGCTCGCACATCAACACTGTGCAGGAGAGGGATCTCGAAGGCTCGAGTGAGCTTGGGGTGGTCTCCCGCAGCATGTGGAGGTCTGTCCGTAACTTCATGAAATCTTTCTGGATTAATTTTGGCCGGTCGGAGACTCGCTCGATGGCAGAGTTGCGTCAAGCTAAGGTTAGTTACCGCATCTTATGGTTTTTCCCCTTGTTTAGTTTTTGACTGCTAGCCATACTTACACTTTGGTGGTGCTTTTGTAGAAGTTGCAGAAGAAGGAAGCTGCGTGCACTGCTGCTGGTGCTCAATGTTCAAAGCCTACTACAGTGCTGCCTTCGAAGGCCGCATTTGCTACTGCTGCTAATGCGACGGAGACCCCGAAGGCGTCCACCCCTACAACCGAGGCTCAGAGGTCTAGGGAGCCTTCTCCTGCTCCAGCAAACCTAGAGGTGTAGTGTATAGGTTCTAGCTAATTTCTTAGGTTTAGCTTAAGGCGATGCGCATTGGGAGCCCACCCTTTTGTGTATATTTTGAGCTTAAGTTATGAACTTAACGCAGGTTTCCACTCCTGGGCCTATGTAGGATGTACCTCCTGCAACTATGTTCCACGATGGGATTTATGTTAATGGTGAACTGTGGCAGTATTAGCATGAATCTTTTCCATGGCATTTGGTTCTTGAAATGTTTGATTTTGTGAAGAATGATGTTGACGACGAGCGTGTGGTTTTTACTAGATCATTAGCCTGGCGGGGCCTCAGCCTCCGCTATAATGTCCTTTGTCCCTTCGCCCTATGTGATGATGCAACGCCTTTTGTGTTTGTTTTCATTGCCTTCAGGCTTGTAAGTTCAGACTTGTGCTAGTGATTTGCACTTAAGATGTGCCTTGTTGTAACACACTTGCTTTGTTAATAAAGTTTGTTTGGGATGGTTTGGTTGCACACTTATTTTATTGAAGATTCTAAATATGACTAGAATTTAGATCGAAGGCTCCTAGCAAATTATGTTTACAATTTTTCTTTAGCCTTGGCTTCTTTCTTCTGTGGTTGAAGATGAGTACGAGTCTATGCGTCAGCGTGGAGAAGCTGAGGTGCTAGTCTTCAAGCTTGTGATGCTTGCGGAGGCTCCATTGCTTATCCCTTTGCTCTTGCCTCCGCTACTCTTTTCTCTGTCTCCTATTGGGAATGAGCTTTCGCGTCACAGTGGAGGATCTGAGGCATTCCCGAAGGCTACAATTGTTTATTGATCGTCCTGACCTCCGTCTCTGTGCTTGCTTGCAGTCGATGGTGATGCTCTGGCACTTCTGCGTGAAGGAGCTGAGGTGCTCGTGTTCGATCTTGAAGATGTTGTGAAGGCTTTGGTGCAATTTGAGCATTCATCGGAGGTGGTAGCCTTTGATTTTGTTGCTTCACTAGAGGCCACAGGGTAATTTGAGCAAGCAACGGAGGTTGAGGAAGCATTTCTTGTACGTTGCCTCCACTTGCGCGTGGGTTGCTTTGCTGTTGCCTTGGGCCGTGCTAGAGCAGCTGTGCTCCCATCGAACATGGTTGATGCCGGGTTGTGCCAGATGGTGTCTTTGGTTGCGGGGGGGATCTTATGAGCCTTCGTGCGATACCCTCCCACAACCTCTGACACTGACTGCTTGGTGCCGGACCATGGTCATATGACGCCCTGTGGAGGCTGTACGACACTAAATGGACGATGCGTACAACCCCAATGTGGCCTTCGCCGGGCTGCGCGAGCTACTGGATTTATGAGTCTTCGCACGGTACCTTTTGTTTTCTTGCTTCTAATGAAACTCTTGCTTCCATTTTTCTCTTGGTTTTCTCTATGGTACACTGGCTCTTGGTTGGCTTGGCTTCCCCCCTAGCACTCTTTAGGAGGTAGGGGAATGAAAATGCCCTAACTAGGGCTAGTGCTAGGATAGGGCGCTGGGTTTTATAGTCTATTACCTGTATGATTTAGTAAATGTTGGTGGTTGGCCGATGTTTACTTAGATATGTTTTGAAGTCATGATAAGACCAAGAGATTCACTTGTACCTGATGTATCTTTGGTCTTTATTACTGTTTTACCTTAGTCATTAATTCCTGATACTGCCCTAGTGCCTGATAAAGATAGGTCTTTGCCAGGTATTTTCTTACCTGATGCCTATAGCGAAGGTAGGACTTTGCCGGGTCATTGCGGCCTTTTGGCCATTTTGAAGAATCCTTGATGCCTGAATGTGGACAGGGCTTTGTCAAGGTTGTGGGCTATTTTAGCCGCGAAGGTCGTTCCACGTCTTAGAGCCTTCGGCTAAAGTAGTGGAGGGTCCTCTTTATTGTGATGTCATTATCGAATGTTGTGGCTTCGTTGCTAGCCACTTTTGACCTTCGCTTTTGGTGGTGTACTTGGGGAATTCCTCTTTATATTTTAGAGGGTTTTACATGGGTCCTGCCTCGTTAAAAACCTCACTTCCGCTAGCCCCGTTTGTGAGGAAAAGAGTACAGACGTTTTTGCATGAAATGTAAAGAAAATATAAAAACTAGGAGATGCGGTGACCTCCGCTTATAGTTCTGCGGAGGCCACCTTTTTACATTTTAGATGTAGAACCTTCGCAAACTATCAATGTTCCAGGTATGAGTGGTTGTTTTTCCTTCGCCGTCTATCAGGTAGAATGATCTCGGTCTTCAGGCGGCCTTCGCCGTATATGGGCCTTCCCATTTAGGTTGGAGCTTTCCTGCCTTGGCCGCATTGGGCTTCCTTCTTAGGACTAGGTCTCCATCTTGTATGGGCTTCCTAACCACCTAGTTGTCTCTCCACTTTCTAGTTTGCTCTTGGTATTTGGTGATGTTTTCTACTGCTTCCAATCTTGAGCCTTCGATTGTTTCTTTGGAGTACTCTTTATCTGCAGTCAATGTTTGCTTCATCACTTGGAGGCTCTGATGCTTGATCTCTTTCGGGTAGCATCACCTCTTCACCGTACAAGAGCTTGAATGGAGTGAAGCCCGTTGTCCTAGATGTTGTGGTGTTGTGAGACCATACAACCTTCGGCAGATCTTCTATCCATTTGCCTTTGCGAAGGTTCAATAAAGTTTTCGAGATAACTGAAAATACTACTCTGTTGGCTCTTTCCACTGCTCTGTTTGATTCTGGATGATAAACTGATGCGAACTCTATCTTTGTGCCTACGCTCTGGCAGAATTCTTTGAACTTGTCTGAATCGAATTGTTTCCCATTGTTCACCGTTAAGGTTCTGCGTACCCCAAATCTGCATATTATGTTTTGCCAGAAGAACTTTTTGACTATTTCTGAGGTGATTGTTGCTAATGGTTTGGCTTCAATCCATCTTGTGAACTACTCAATTGCTACTACTGCAACCTTGTTCCCTCTTGCGAAGGTGGTAGTGGGCCGACTGGGTCCATACCCCATCTTTGCAATGGCCAGGTGGGTGGGATGAGTTGTACTACAGCCAAAGGCTTTGACTGGTGAGGGGATGTGGCTTGGCATGCTTCACATGTCTTGACAATTTGCTCTGCATCTTTAATGTGTGTGGGACAATAGAATCCCTGTCTGATTGCCTTCGCAGACAATGCCCTTGGGCCGATGTGAGAGCCACACATTCTAGAGTGGATTTCCTAGAGAAGATCTCTGCCTTTGCTCAGAGTTATGCATTTGAGTAATGGCTAGACTACCCCTTTTTTGTATAAAATGCCATCCATTAATGTGTAACTTCTTGCTCTGGCTGCTATTCTTGTTGTGCTTGCTTCATCTTCTGAGTGATAGATGTTGTTCAGGTAGTCTATAATCAAATGTCTCCAGTCTTCAGATTAAGTGATCATAATTGTTTTGAATGCCTTCGCGGTTGTTTGAGTTGTTGGCGCTTGCAATATTTGGTAGAAAGTTCCTTCTAGAAGGGGTGTGTTATTTGTCGCTGCCTTCGCTAGTTCATCTGCTTCTGTGTTCTCTGCTCTTGATATATATTTCAAAGTGAATCCCTAGAACCTTCGCTCGAGTCCCCTTACTGTGGTCAGATATTTGGCTAGCTCCGGTTCTCTTGCGACATATTCTTTTTTAACTTATCCTGCTATGACTTGGGAGTCTGTTTTTGCTAACACAGCCTTCGCACCGAGTGCCTTTGCCTTGTTGAGGCCTAATATGAGGCCTTCGTATTCTGCTATGTTATTTGTTGCTTTGAATTCCAGTCTTGCTGCATACTTTGTACGAAGGCCTGATGGTGCTATCAAAATGGCGGAGGCCCCTGCTCCCAAGTGCCCCCATGCTCTGTCTGTGTAGAGTGTCTAGATTTGGGTTTAAGGCTACGTGTTTTGATGTGGTGAGGGTGTCCAATCTATCACAAAGTCTGCTAGTGCTTGGGATTTGACTGTTGTTCTTGACACATAGCTAATTTCAAAATGGGATAATTCTGTTGCCTATTTCTCTATTCTTCCAGAGGGGTCTTTGTTGTTGAACACATCTGTGAGTGGTTGCGAAGAAGGTACTGTGATCTCATGTGCTTGGAAGTAGTGCTTTAACTTTCTTGATGAGATGAGCACAACATATGCAATTTTCTTGATTTTTGTATAGTTTAGCTTTGCTCCCGATAGGGCTTCTAAGATATAGTAAACAAGCTGTTGAATGACCTTGGACCTTTTATCTTTCTCCTGAGCAAGTACCCCGGAGGCTGCCATATATAATAGTAGTGGGGCCTCCGGATCTGGTACTGTTACCAAGAGTTTGCTGGCCATGTAGCTTTTGAGTCGCTAGAAGGCCTCCGACTGTTTCGGTCCGCATTCGAACTTATCTCCGCCTCTTAGAGCTTTGAAGAATGGGAGGCTGCGTTCTGCTGATTTTGAGATAAGTCTGTTCAATGCTGCTATTCTTCCAGTGAGTTTTTGCACTTCCTTTTTGGTTGATGTCTCTACCATTGAGATTATAGCCTTCGTCTTCTCTGGGTTAGCCCGAATACCTTTGGGTCCTATGATGTATCTGAGCATATTTCCTTGGCTGACACTAAAAACATACTTGTCTGGGTTTAGCTTTAAGCCTGCTTCCCTGAGGTTGGCAAAGGTTTCCTTTAGATCTGCTATATGATCTTCTTCATTCTTGCTCATTACCACTATGTCATTGGCATAAGCTATGATGTTTTTCTGTAATTGTGGGACAAGGACTACCTTCATCATTCGGGCGAAGGTTGAGCCTGCATTCTTTAGCCCTTTGGGCATTCTAGTGTAGCAGTAAGTTTCGAACGGGGAGTGAAACTTGTCTTTTCCTCGTCTTCTTTGTTGAGCCAGATTTGATGATATCCTGAGAAGCAATCCAGTAAGGAGAAGCGCCTGCATCTTGCTGCCTTATCGACGAAGGTGTCTATCCTTGGTAGCGGGAATGCGTCTTTCTTGCATGCCTTGTTGAGATCAGTGAAGTCTATACACATTCTCATCTTTCCATTCTTCTTTGGTACTAACACTACATTTGCCAACCATTTTGAGTACTAGACTTCCCTGATGACATTTGCATCTAACAACCTTTGTACTTTGGCCTTCGCTGCTAAGATTTTATCCTCTGACATTTTCCTTTGCCGCTGCTTCTTTGGCTTTATCTTGGGGTTGATGTCAAGGGAATGTTGAATGATGTCCCTGCTGACTCCTTTCAAGTCGGAGGCTGACCAGGCGAAGATGTCTTTGTTCATGGCAAAAGTTTCTATAAGCTCTGCTTCTTCTGCTTTTGACAGGTTGGCTCCGATTGTGATCTTTCTGTCAGGGACTGTGTCTTCTAATGGGACTGACTTTGTTTCTTCTTGATCTTTGAGATCTGTTTTGCCCTTTGGCATGTCCGGAGGCTATAGCAAATTGCTCTTGGTTGACTCGACCGAGTTGACATTGCACTGTGACTTGTAAATGGCTCTTTCTATGTTTCTTGCCTCTTTCTGACTACCATAAACTGTGATAATACTGTGCAAAGCTGGCATTTTTATACACAAGTAACCCATATGGACGATTGTGTTGAATTTGTTTGTAAATCCTCTGCCGAAGATGGCATTGTAGGATAGTAGAGGTCCACCACGTCGAAGGTCATGTATTCTATTCTTGCATTTTCTTGACCTCCGAAGGAGACCGGTAGGGATATTTTTCATAATGCATCAATCCTCTTTCCTCTGAAGCCCATTAACGATGAATCCAAAGGCTGTAGTTGGCTTCTGCTCAATTTTATCTGGTCGAAGGCATTAACAAAGATGATGTCTGCGGTGCTCCCAAAATCTATGAGAACTCTGTTTATCTCCCAACCTGCTATGTTGGCCTTGATTACCATAGCATCGGTGTGGGGATAACTTTCCAGTTGTAGATCTTGCTCTGAGAAGGTGATTGGTGTCTTCGACCAATCTGTGCAGTGGACTAGGCTTTGGACTGCTATGTTGTTGATGAGTCTAAAGTGATCCCTCTTCTCTTCTTTGTCTGGAATTCTATTGAGGAGCCTCTAGCTATTGGCAGTATCATGCTGATGGTTGGTAGTGGTGTATGTGGGTTGAGCTAATTTTCTGGGTTAGGTTCGTTTTTTGTGGCGGTTAGTTGTGGCGGAGGTGGCAGTGGAGGTGCCTCGAGCTGTCTATTATGCACTTGAGCTAGCTGGTTTGTCTCTATAAATGTTATATGCAGGGGCCTTGGGTTTATGTAGGTGAGGTTGGCTTCTGCTCGCTGATTACTTGCTTGTCCTTACTGTTGGGTGTTTGGTCGCCATGCAGGTTGGAAGTTAGGATAGTATGCGGCTGCTAAGGTAGATGGGTGATTTTGATTGGAGTTAAGACTTGGGTAGATTAGGCAATATGGCTACTGTGAGGGCGTAGCGAAGGTGTAATTCACTTCCCTAGTGGGTTGTTGTGACGGAGGCTGAGGGTTGTCTCTGCTTTTTATCCTCTCCTATGTTTCCTTCGCATCTGGGCAATCTCTAGTGATGTGCCCTTTGTTTTCTCCATGAAAGAAACAGTACTGCCTCTGCTGTCTTAGTTCTTGGTTTTTGTTCCAGTTCTTCCTTTGATTGTATTTCTTGCCTTCGTACTGCTTGTGTGAAGGCTTGTTCTGCTCTTCCTCCGACATCTGCTGCAGTTGCTGGCTGATTTCTTGTTGTTCTATGTTGAAAACTTGTTGATCAAGAGTCTACTGAGGTTGTGATTGTCCTTGGCTTCTGTTGCCCCTCTAAACGTTCCTACCACTTGTTTGGTACTGCTTGTTCTGATTTTGCTCTTCCAGCCTTCTTCGGAGGTCATTGTCTAACCTGCAGTACTTCTCAAACTCTGTATACAGTTCTTGTATGGTGCTTGGCTTTTCCTGAGCAAGATGAGCCGCGAAGGCTCCGATGCGGAGGCCCTTGATTGCGGCCTCAATTGCCACATCCTCTGGGACATTTGGTGCCTTCGCTTTGAGCTGCACAAACCTCTAGAAATAATCCCTTAGTGCTTCGCCTTGATTCTGCTTGCACTGAAATAACTCCATTGACGTCAAAGATTCAATGGTGAACCCATTGAAGTGATGATCTTGTCTCGGAGGTCTTCCCATGAATATACTGAACTTAGCCTCAACATTGAGTATCATACTAATGCATCTCCTTCGGCTGCAATAACAAACAATTTGGCCAAGACGGTATCATTCCCTCCTGCGGAGGCCACTACTGCCTTGAAACTCATGATAAACTAGCGGGGTCTGTCCTTCCATTGAATTTGGGTAGCGTAATGGGCTTGTAAGATGGTGGCCAGGGAGAGGTTTGGATTCCCTCAGGGAGTAGGGACCTTGAGTCTATAGCTCTATGTGATGGCGGTGAGTTGAATAGGGTGCCGAAGGTTGGCTGGGCGACCACACCTGGTGAAGGGTTAGACTGGTTTTGATTTGCTAATCGAAGCTGGATGGAAATGTTGGACTGGTGCTGGCTTTGCTGCATGCTCTGAATCTTCGCCTGCAGGATGGCCAACTGTTGGTTGATCTCTGCCGCCTGTAATGATGTCTAGGCTGCTCTCTGATTTGTGACGAAGGTTGCTGCCAGCCTATCTCTTTCTTATTGTGTACTCTGCAGCTGGGCTTGCAATTGTTGGAGTACCTGCTCCGGGGTGGAGTCTGAGGCTTGTTGATCTTCGGCTGCCGGAGGATAATCTTCGGCTATAGGTTCTTCCATGACTTGGTCTTCCGGGGTGCTAGCATAAGCGCTGCGGGTATTACGCCTGGGTCATCCCCTTGTCGAAGGCTCCGCGGGTGTTCTTGGCATCGTGGGTTTTGTATGGCCAACACGCGGTGGGCGCCAATGTTGGAAAACTGGGTTTCCAGCAAGTGGGACATGGAGAGCCTTCACCCAGTCGAGTGCCCTGGGCGAAGGTGTGAGAGATGGACGGTGGGCCCAAGCTCAGTTAGGGTTTCATAAATGTACTAACCAACCACCCTCTCTCTTACAGAATTCCAATCCCCCTTTTATAGGGATGGTTTTGGTGTCTTCTTCTTCGACCGCCTTTGCTTACCGGGCTACCTTCGACAGCCCATCATCGGCCCATGGCCCAATGCCACCATCGGGCTGGGACTCTCCTGGAAGCCGGGGCCTTCGCCCAAATGCCTTCACCAGGGCCTTCGTCCCTGCCGACCAGACCTAGACCTCCGCCTGCGCTTCAAAAGCCTTCGCCGTCGGCAACGATCCTTGTACCTTTGCCACTTCTTCGGGACCTTCGCCTGCACCGCGCTCTGGTGCCTCTGCTGCGTCTTCCCGACCTTCACCCCTGAGCGGAGGTACCCATCCCTTTTCGTCCTGCACATGGCTCACAAAACTTTGTTAACTATTAGTTCTTTGAATAACGACCTCCGCGACTCATAACCGTGTCCTAACAACAAGTACAACATAAAGCCTTCTAAAAAAGGCAAGTTCAATTTTGAATTGTTGAAGAGCAAGTAATGCTATTCTTGCAATTTGTCAAAGGAAGATAGAAATGTTTATGATAGAAGGATGGAGAGGACATGTTTATTGAGTTGGAGAGAGCTCTAGAAATATATCAAAAGTTGTGAAACCAGAAAGTCCATTTGTTCTCTCGGAATTGATGGCAGTAATCGTAATTCAGTATTTCAGTTGTTACAGTTCATCCAACTGAAGCTTTTGTTGCTGAAACAATTTTGTTATATTTTTCCTAATATGAGAAAAAATCGTAATATGGCTCAACTTTGGGATGGATTGCATATTTGGCGATATGAAGTCTTCTTGTAAAAAAACTAACTGATAGACATCAAACCATTTAAGTCTTGATTTTGTATCGAACCCTTAAAATCATAATTTGGCTTAGTGACAATCTTCAAACGAATGATTTTTTTTTGCTCCCGTGCAACGCACGGGCAATTGTCTAGTGTATCATAAGATTTTATAGAGTTAATACCAAAGGAGTCCATATGATCTATAGTCACAAGTGAGTGTGTAGTGGTAGTTAAGGATCTCAGATGGAGAAGCGACTAAAACAAAAGTTGTAGATCTCGAGAAGTTATGCAAATGTGTAGTTCACAACTTTTTTATTTAAAGTTGTTTTGATGTCAAAATATTTGATTCACAAAATTTTATATAAGCTAATACCGAATGAATCCATATGTTGTATAGTCATAAGTGAGTGAGTTAAGGATCTCGAATGGAGAAGCGACCAAAACAAAAGTTGTAGATCTCAAAAAGTTATGCAATATTGTAGTTGACAAATTTTCATGGAATATTATAGTTGATAACTTTTTCATTTGAAATTATCTATCCAACGAAAATTAAGTTTTATTTCTCAAAATTAAAATTCAAAATTTTCAAACGACTTCGGATGGAGAAAATGACCAAAACCAAAGTTGTAGATCTCAAAAAGTTGTGCAACTTTATAGTTTACAACTTTTTCATTTAAAATCATCTATCCAAGGAAAATTATGTGTGGATTCCACCGTAGTTGAAATTCAAATTCTTTAAATGACCTCGGATAGAAAAATGACCAAAACCAAAATTTTAGATCTCAAAAAGTTTTAGAACTTTGTAGTTGACAAATTTTTCAATTGAATTCATTTAGAGTCTCAAATACTTATTTCGAAACCGAAGAAAGATAGAATGAGAAGGACCAATATCTCATATGGACACAAGTGTCTTACAGGTGGAGTGGTTAGGAGACGAATGCGTCAAACCTAAGATTGTGGGTTCGAGCACCGGCAACCGCGAAGCGCGCATTGTTTGCACGAAAAATCACGTGATACCCTTTATCACTGCCGCTTTGGTTTGCCAGTTCGAAAAAAAGGCAAAAGGCGGACACAAAAAGCTTCAATGGAGGTTGCCATGTCTTACTGAAACTCGGTTGATTTCCGCTTTGGAGCCAGGACGATCCAAGCGGAAACAAAAATTTGCCGAGAATCGACAGCCCCCGGTCAAAGATCCTGACCAATAACTAAGTAGAATTGCTGGATTTGGGAAGACAAAACAGAATGGAAAAAGAGAAGGGAACAGAACAAAGTTCAGAATTGGATTCAATTAGTTTCTGTTATTCGATGCCAGCCACAGCACGGTCACTGAAGTTTATATTCGCGTACCCGCACGGCTCAATACACGGCCACGGCCTCAGCCGAACCGACCCATCACCAGGCACGCAGGCCCGCTAACCCGACACTACAGCCCCAAGGCTGACTACTACTTAGCCACTCGGCTCTAGCTACACCACCTGTTGCCAGACGCAACAGTCATAGCCCTTCGCGCCTGCTTCTTCAATTCTTCCCTGCGCACCTGACACTTTAGTACTGTTCTGTGTTGCTTTCATTGCGTTTTAGCACTTGTGTAAGATATATGTAGATGTTTTTTCACCTTGATGTCAAGCAACAGATGCTAAGCATGATGCATGAAACCTTTGCAGTTCCAATTCCGTGTCAATGCAACTTTGTTGAGCAAATAGCGAGGATTATTTGGAGTAACTGATGATGTCAGGTCGCTGCGGCTAAGTTTTAGTTTCGTATGTATAAGCAATCAGATGTAGAAACCTTTCCCTGCTCTAAGTCGTATGATAAATTCCGCGTTCTACATCATTATGCCATATATTCAATCTTTTCTCAGACATGTTTCCGGGAATTGCCAGTGTTAGCATATCGTGGATTCATGTTATCGGATTCAGCTCAATCCACATGTGTCCCAACATATGTGGATTGGCGTGAATCTGACTACGTCCGAACAAGGCCTTAGGTAGGAGAATAAGCTTAACTTGCTCTAGCCTCTACAGCTGAAATAATATGGATGGCGCACCCTTTTTTAAGTACTGGACTACTGGTCTAAGTTATACAGGCAGTTAAGGATGAAAACGGTCAGAAACGGTCGAAAACGGACTTACGAAATAAAAAATGAAAGCGGTTAGTTCGGTACATTTCTATATTTTAGCAATTAAAGAATACAAAAAATGGTTGAAAATGGTTGTGAAACCAATTGAAACTGACAGTTTTTTATGTTTGAAAACGGAATCATAATATAGAAAACGAAAGTGGTCGGTTCGGGATATTTCCGTTCCGTTTTATGTGCCTGCGTGAAGTCATGGCCGCTAACACTCTATCGTGAGCTTCGTTTTCTGCAGGAACACCTACATACAAGAAAAAAAAATGTTGCAGGCTTAGAAAAGATTAGAACATTATCAACAGGTTATGTTACCATAATGCCCACCAATTTAATCGGGCAGTGCACCACAAACACAATCTGACGAAGAGATTCTACTCTGACGCTAGGCTAAAGGCTGACTCTATCTACAGAACACTTGCTGCACGGGTCTGCTGGCGAAGGGTTCACTCACTGGGTCGGGGTAGGGCTCATGACAATGTGTCGCAGCGGGTTATCTACCTTGCCGTTGCCGGCTCCGGCGTGCTGCACAAACTCCAAAGGAGTAAGCAAGCTTCCATGGCAGATGCATACGATTTTCACCTCTTCTCCATCCCTGTATTTATACAGGAAGCCTTCAACCCTTTTGCCGTTGGGCAGCCCCTTGGTGAACACGCCCGGCATCTCCTGCATTATCCTCCTTTCCACGTCCCCACATGCTGTTTGCCCTTGCAGCACAGCAGCCCTGCCTAAAATGCTTTGATCTCCCCTGGAATCAAGGGTTGCTGCTGTTCGGGGAGTCAAAGACGAAGGCGGCAGTGGACTTGCTGCCATCACGCTACTTGTAGCTTTACGGGTGGAGGGAACAGATGATGACGACCTGTGCTCCTCAGTGACGGCTGTTCCTAAAAAAATCAGGAATGAGTATAATATAGAGCTTAATGATAACAAAAAAAAAAATCCAATGAAGGGAAGAACCACTAAAATAGAAAGTGTTCAATCATACACAAACAGCTCACATCTATAATAACAGAACAATATAGGAATCCAGCCTCCATCCATCTATAAGAGCTGAACATTATAGAATTTTGAATCTTCCAGATTCAGCGAGGCGCTTATGGCATGAAATGTCTAGTGACTATTGAAGAAGACCCAACAGAGATTCTCACACAGCATAGCCTTTGTTTAGCTAATAACCACTAACATCAAATATATGTAAAACATCTCGATGCATCACACATATACAACTCCTTATTAACTTATAAGATCATAGACGTAAACAGCATTGATCTTTGGGCCCAAAGTCCTAATTTAAGGGCAAATATCAATCCTGTTCATTTATATATTATTACACCTGTGGTGCATTGGCAAAATTCATGTTTCTGGAAGCATGGGAAATGGATACTGAGAATGCCTAAATGGTGTACTTAACAAACAAAAGGGGATACCTTTGAAGGCTGAGTTTGGCTTCTTTCCCACTGCTGACAAACTATCTTGTGATGATGTAATTGTAGTCTGGTACTTAGGGGGAAGCCCCTTCGCCAGATGCTAGCCACTGCCATGATTTTCGTTGTTGCCCACAACAGCTTCATCACAACTTGCTAATTTGTCAGTGTGTGCATTCATCTCTTCTGGAATCTGCCAAGCCGCTTCTTTCGAAGTGCTGCAAGTGAGAGATTCCTCCTCTCAATCCTTTTCTTCTTAAACCTCGAGTCTCTTCAGACTCTGTGCTTCCTTACGTTTCTTCCATTCTTCATTGCCAGCAGCCTCAATAACAGCAAGGAGTGAACTAGTCCTCACGAGGGTGCCACTGCCTGCAATATTCAGTAAGTATTTACAGATATTGGGAATTTGTGAAAAGCTGTTGATGTTTATTCAGGCAACACTGAGATATTCGATTTCTCAACATGTGATTGTTACCTTAAAACATGTATTCTTTCTGTTTATTTACATTGCCATTAAAATTTTAACAAATCTACATAGTAACTTAATTAAAAACCAATTAGCAAAACTACAGCTTTTTTAAAATACTTTAGACACACATCTTTGATGCTGTGCATATTGCTTCTGCACATAAGTATTCATGGAAATACCAAATACTAAACTTCAAACTGTAAGTGCATCACACAGGTAACTACTAATCTTTTCTCAGAGTCAGAGATATTTGATGAAGAAATACACACCTATAACAGAAAGAATGACTGAATCAACAGAGTTCTCTGCAATAAAATATTATGCCGCCTACTTAACACAGTTTTGGAAAATAATTCACAATTACTACCATTTACCAAAACGATCACAATCGGCACTGCTAAGCACGGAATCTTAAAGCCAAATTAACTATCAAGGGTAGCAAAATACTAAATGAAGATAGTATAAACCCCACAAAGAGAAGCCGCACGCACCTTGCAATCTCTGCCCATCACCTTCCGAAGAGGCAGAGGACGGGCTCCCGCTCGCCCGCGGGAGGGCGGGCGGCGCCGGCACCTCCACCGGCGGCGTCAGCGCGGCCGCCATGGACGACGCTCGGGGGAGCTTGTCCCCCTTCCGATCGATCCGGAACAGTCCGCCAAGAGAGAGCTCGAGGCTGAGCTCCACGTCCTCCTCCACCTCCTCCCGCAGCTGCACCGGCCTCTGCTCCGGTGGCGGCGCGTCTCCCTTGCCGATGCCGCACAGGAAGTCCCTTGAAAACCCTTCCATCGCGAGCGCAGGCTTGTCTCAGGAAGCCTCAGTAGTCAGCAGCATCCGAGAAGCGCCTGCAAGACGGGCAAGAGCTGAGCCGACGCCACAGGAGCAACCATTCCCGGGCAACAAGAGGCGAGGGGACGGAGCAGAGGAACACGGGATGAGAGGCGACTTACACACAGGTTGCACGGAGGAGGGAGCTAGGAGGCCGGCATTGGAGAGGTGCCGCGCTGCTGCTTCTCCTCGCCGCGGCCTTGAGCGACTGACTCTCGCGGGGAACAGGAGGCAAAGCTTTCTGCTGGTTTTTGGGCTTTTGGGGCATGCGGTTCCGCTGGGGATGGCGAAGACGGGCAAGGCCTGCCTCCGGCACGACGCGCGCGTGTTTAAACGGCAGCCGACGCGTGGTGCCAGCTTTGCTTGCGCGCCACCGCGCAGCCGCGGCGGGAGCCGAGCGGGATGCGGTGGGCTCGCCAGCCTCGGCTGGGGCTGAGCCGCGGGGTGTAAGCAGCCTGCCAGGTCGAGTCGCGGACGGGCGGCGTGGGCGGTGGATGCCCAACACTCTCCAACAGGATGATACCTGGCAATATTTTTTTTTTGTTTTTGGAAAAGCTACTCTAGGTCGCCCTCCTTTGTTCCGAGGAGATCTTTTATCATCTTCTCTATCTTCGACGTGAAGTTTTTATCGTCGTCTTCGTCTCCGGCGAGATCTCTCGTCATCGTCTTTATCTCCGGCGGAAATAGTCTTCTATAGTGAGTTCAAGTATTTAGGATTTATTTGATTCTAGATGTTTTTAGGTTTAGAGGTAGGACCAAAGGAGTAGGGAAGGATGTTGGCAAGGTATTTGAGATGATAGTTGAGTGAGTAGTGGAATGCCGCTGGCAAGGGTGATAGTGGATGGCCTGTGGAAGGCTTGAGGTTAAGGTATATGGCGGTAGTTATAGTTGTGGCGGCGGCGGCGGGGTGGGTGAAAGGGGGGCAAACTCACTGCAGCAGAGTAACATGGCGGCGAGGCAATAGATCCGGCGGGAGCCGTCTAAATGGGAGGAGGAAGAAGAAGAAGAAAGAGAGGAGGAAGAAGAGTCAAATGTCACACTCGCTGGTAGAGAATAATATGTCGTACGAGAGATTTAAGAAAAAAAAATAAGACTAGTCGAAGAAGATATAGTGGCGGAAAAGTCGAAACGTGTCCCGTGTGAGAGGAGACAAACTTTCAAGTACATTATTGTAGATTTTATTATTTAACATAAGATTATTTCAGTGCAAAAGAAGAAACACTTTCACATATTCACTAGCTATCGTATCTTTCGTTCATAAGCCATATTTATAATTCTGATGTCCTATTAATTTATTGACAACTTAAATATAACTTAGGCTTCTTTTGTGTATTTGGAAACTTTTAACCAATTACATGTTATGTGCTTCCTAAAAAATAAAAATTACTTTAGTTAAATGTTTCGTATTTCCTCTAATTACAGATATGAGTTTCGCTAAAAATAAAACTTTGTTGTATTAAATTATTGACTGGCGATATCTATAAAAATATATAATAATTAACTAAAAGACTTATATATTATGAAAGCATTTCTTATTAGATATAGTGACGCTGCCAACTTCGTGTTGTAAATCTATATAAAATTTTATACATTGGTGGTCATAGTTCAAATAAATAGTCTTAGACAAACCTAAATGAACTTATATCATGACCTGAGGAAATATACACTAGTGGTAGGACTCCACTTATAGCAAAGAAGGCCAAAGAAAATAGGGCTTATTTATTTGCCCAAAGTGGTAGCATTTTCCCTTCACGTCTTTTCCTTTGAACACTCCCAAAGATAAAAGCCGAAGGGTGTAAAGGTATCAGTTAGGTTAGGCTTGATCATAGACAACATAACTCCCACCTATTTAGTATGCTGCAATCGCCTCGAGCTCCAACATTAGACCAAAATATGAAAGATCCTAGAAATACCCAAAAATTGAATATTAAGTGGATTCTGATATCCTCTTATCTATCTCTTGCCGTTTTTAAACCTCTCGTCTCTAACACTTTATCAAACCTAGTTTATGCATAGGGCTTTGAATGGGTGAGAGCTTCTAATGTTCTCTGCTGATAAAGAAAACCACTGTGTGGTGGTCACGTAAAGAAAATAACAAACTTCAAATTTTATTATGGCAATGACTTTTAATACGGGTGTGCGGGCGATATATAATAATTAACTAAAAGTCTTATATATTATGAAAGTATTTCTTATTAGATATAGTGATGCTGCTAACTTCATGTTGTAAATCTATATAAATTTTTATACATTGGTGGTCATAGTTCAAATAAATAGTCTTAGACAAACCTAAATGAACTTATATCGTGACCTGAGGAAATATACACTAGTGGTAGGACTCCACTTATAGCAAAGAAGGCCAAAGAAAATAGGGCTTATTTATTTGCCCAAAGTGGTAGCATTTTACCTTCACGTCTTTTCCTTTGAACACTCCCAAAGATAAGAGCCGAAGGGTGTACCAAAAAGGTATCAGTTAGGTTAGGCTTGATCATAGACAACATAAATCGACCTATTTAGTATGCCGCAATCGCCTTGAGCTCCAACATTAGACCAAAATATGAAAGATCCTAGAAATACCCAAAAATTGAATATTAAGTGGATTCCGACTTCCTCTTATCTATCTCTTGCCGTTTTTAAACCTCTCGTCACTGACACTTTATCAAATCTAGTTTATGCGTAGGGCTTTGAATGGGTGAGAGCTTCTAATGTTCTCCACTGATAGAGAAAACCACTGTGTGGCAGTCACGGAAAGAAAATAACAAACTTCAAATTTTATTATGGCAATGACTTTAATACAGGTGTGCCGGTGATAAACGCACTGCATGCCTGCACACCAAACACAACTTCTTCCCCATCTCGCCCGCCCGCGCCCTCTCTCCTCTCCCCCCCTCTCTCCCCGACGACCTCCTCCCCAACTCCGGCGAGCGAGCGGATCCGGCGGCGGCATGGACTCTCCTCTCCTCGTCTCCCTCTCACCCCAGCGACCTACTCCCCAACTCCGGCGAGTGGATCCGGCGGAGGCATGGAGGATTCAGTCAGATCCAGCGACAGCCATGGCAGATCCCGCGAGGTAGGCTTCCTCCTCCTCCTTAGGGTTCCGACAATCTCTCCCTCTCATCTTCCCAAACTCCGGCGGCCTTAGAAGGAAAGGGGTTTGGGGGAGGAAGGACGGCAGGCGGTGGGATGCTGGCAGGCAGTTTAGGGGCCCCGGCGGTGGTGGAGATGACCGAGCAAGGTCGGAGCAGGGGTGCCATGGCCATGGCGGCAACGGCGGCGGAGGGGGGTAGGGGAAGAAGGTGGCACCACGGTGAGCTAGGGGTTTGTCGAAGTTCTGTGGCCGCGACCGCAAGCTCCGGCAAAACCCTAGATCACCGTAGCTATAGATGGCCATAAGATCTGCGGCCCATTAGCACGGCCCACAGCCCACGGTTTTGGCTCAACCCAGGCACAGCCCGGCACGACGTCCATCGGGCCCGTGTTGGTCCGGCCCGACACTAGGGCTGTCCCTGGGCCTCTACCTTGGCCCGACGTGCTGGCTTGGCCCGGCCTGATCAGCCACCTTTATTTACTTCCCATATATATGAATATATGAAAACCCTAATTTAGTCCTCACGATCCTCGCCGTCGCACATCTGTTCGGCTATTCTGCTGTGCGGAGTCGGTCGCACACCTTCCTCTTCCCATGCGCTACTTTGATTTCTCTGCACCCCTCCACCGCACATCCCATAGCCGCACGCGCTTTCCCTCTTGCGGTCGCCTGCCCCTCCAGCTCCGATTTCTCCTCTTCCTCCGCGGATCTGATGCGCGACGCACAACACCGGCGCCAACTGCAACACGCCATGGCTTCAACACCGGCGCTCACAGGCGAGCGACAGCAACACGCTCCAACTCGCGACAGCGGTGGCCTCGGCCAGGGCGGGCGACGGCGGCACGTCGAGCCCAGCAGGCCGTCGGGCCAGCCCGGCATGGCCCGCCCCCTTGAGGGTCGTGCTTGGGCCGTTGGTGCAGCTCGTGGGCTGGCATAGCACGGCCCGATGCACCTGACGGGCTGTGCCAATGTGCTGACCTCTAGGCCGTGCCAAGCACGGGCCCGTGCCGAGCCAGGCCTTGCGGCCCGAATGGCCATGTATAGTCGCGGCGGGGCGGCGGGCGGCGGCGGGGACGAGGGTCGCCTAAGAGGTAGAAGGTGCCGTCGAGGAGGAAGAAAGGGAAGGGGGCGGCGCGAGGAAGGAGACGGCCATGCAACACACTTAACACACGTACGGCCGTACGTTAGCCACATCCTTTTATTATATAGATCGGTATGAGAAAGTTATTGCTTACATATTCTAGTTATTTTCTATTTTAACACTAGAGTGGCAAGTTAGGCATTTTTGTCTAAAATCCTAGCCTTCAAGGATTCTTGTTAAAATATTTGAAAAATATTTATTTAATTTCACTGGGCATGCATGGGAACCCCCTGCGCTGGCTACATTAAGGATGGTTGCTTAACGGAGTTAACGCCGTTGTCAGCTTGGGACTCTTGGGAGCAGCAGAGATTGGCTCGGCTCGGCTGGGGCCGGGGACAGAGGAGCACCGGAAGCCAGGTCATCTCTAGGAGATCGGCGCCGATCAGGAGCAAAAAGACAGAGCCACGTCATGCCACATAGAGACGACACCAGCTAACTTGCCCGGTCACTGCCACATAAGGACGACGCCAGCCAACTTGTCCGATCACACTTCAGGTACATACTTCTCCGTACGCTTTCCTAGCGCGCTACTTTCCACCGAAAAAATAGCCCCGCACAGGTATACCCCACGCCATCGGTAGCCGTCGGGTTGCCCAGAGTAAACTGCCCGCCCACCTGACCGCCCCGCGGCCCCCGCACAAGGAAAACCGAAGCGAAACGGCAAAACCTCCACGGCTCCGCGAGACCCCGCGTAGGTAGCGACCTAGCGTGCCGCCGTGACCCCACTAGCAAGTGACGTCAGGCGTCTGGTGAGGGTGCTTCCGTGGGGCCCGCTGGGACAGCAGGATCTCCGCATGGGAGATACGCTACGCGAGAGACTCCCCCGGCTCACGCGGGCCGTGACTCGCGCGGTCGCTGTTTCGCAAAAGCGGGGGGCAGTGGTGTGTAGTGCAGTGTGCTCCGCTCCCGCCGCGGCCGTGCGGGCTGCGGCGTGATTGGACGGACGGCCAGGATCGTGCGGGCTCGAAGGAAGGGACGGCCGGAACCGAAACAGAGCTAGCTGTCTCCACATCGATGGATGGTAAAGAGTAAATTACATGGCCGGTCCCTAAACTATTGGTGGGGTTTCATCCCGGTCCCCAAACTATCAAAACGACCATTTAGGTCCCTAAACTATTACTGAGGTTTCATCCCGGTCCCCAAACTATCAAAACGGTCATTTAGGTTCCTAAACTATTACTGAGGTTTCATCCCGGTCCCCAAACTATCAAAACGGTCATTTAGGTCCCTAAACTATTGTTGAGGTTTCATCCAGATCCCCGTCCATGCCCTGGAGAGAGGTGGAAGATGGAGCTGACATGTGGGCCCCACATGTCAGTGACCCATGGTCGTTTTGATATGGGTCACTGACATGTGGGGCCCACATGTCAGCTCCATCTTCCACCTCTCTCCAGGGCATGGACGGGGACCTGGATGAAACCTCAACAATAGTTTAGGGACCTAAATGACCGTTTTGATAGTTTGGGGACCGGGATGAAACTTCAGTAATAGTTTAGGGACCTAAATGGTCGTTTTGATAGTTTGGGGACCGGGATGAAACCCCACCAATAGTTTAGGGACCTAAATGACCGTTTTGATAGTTTGGGGACCGGGATGAAACCTCAGTAATAGTTTAGGGACCTAAATGGTCGTTTTGATAGTTTGGGGACCGGGATGAAACCCCACCAATAATTTAGGGACCGGCCATGTAATTTACTCTTAAATAAACCAGGTGGTCTCTCTAATTAATGATGAGTCTGGTTCTCGTCTTAGTTTAAGTTTTTATGGCTGCTTGCTTGTGGATCTACCAAGGCCCATGGGCCCATGGGGTAGTTAGCTAATTTTACTGTAGTAGTATATGTGACCTCACTGCTCCTATCGGCACTCCTACGTTTCTGATGCATGACGGCAAAAAAAAAAGCTTGCCTGCCTTTTGCTGATCCTCGGTACTGATGCTGACAGACTCAAATAACTGGGGCCTTTAGAACGCAGGAATTTCCCATAAATTATGCAGAAATTTTGTAAGCGTCAGATGATTTTCATAGAAAAAACATAGGAAACAGAAAAATTCCTGCATTCAAAATTGGACCTAAATGGTCAGCAACTACAGATATCTATGCATATGCATACGGACGTGAATAATCGAGTGATCAGCGCGCTTTATATAAACGTAAAACCATACGGCATACGCGCTGGTAGCGCAAGTGCATCATACCTCACGGTTCCTTACGATCCATTAATCGAACTCACAGAATCACGGCACTGTTCAAAGAATCCAGTTCACACGTCCCAGTAATTAATAGTCAAAAGAACCCCTCCGGTTGTCTGGTAATGTCTCCCTTTTGAGAAGAAAAATGTCTACTACAGTCTACAATGTGTTGTACATGAAGCGAAGCAACGCAAACATGAAGTACTAGTTTTTTTTTTTGAACTAGAACATGTACAGTCACAAACATTACCCTCATCTTAAAGTTTCAGCGAGCCAAACCAAGGTGGTTTACAGAGGTGCTCGTCAGGCTGCAGCGTCTTGGGAACAGCACCAAATGCACAGAGAGTGACTTCCAGACCTGAGAGGGCTTGGTGCAGGTAAACTGACGCGTCCTCTAAGTTCTGTTTCAGTTTACGAATTCTTAGAAAAGCAGGCAACAAAGCCCTCAAGTTTTGATGGGTCCTGGACTCCGGCACATGAGGATTTATATCAGCAGCCTCAATGAATCTCTCAGTAGAATGCAGAAAGATTACCCAATTTGCAGCCTCATTTAGTAGAATGCAGCACAGACTCTGGTACCTTAACAGTTCTGATTGGCTCAGCACAATGCCCCATTACTCTATGGCTTCACATACTTGTCGACATACCCCTGAAGAAAATAAAATAAGTCAGTGCAGTCAGATATTTAATGAAACAAACATGTGCTGAACAAGAAAATAGCACGGTAGAGAGCTAAAGGAGAATATGGTACCCTTGATTTGGAAATATATCAGATTTGGGGGCTGAATCACATTTTCTTATGTAAACAGTGTAATACAAAGCTTTCTCATTCCAGAAAAAGTATGTGAGCTCAAAACTTGCAAGCACAGAATCGGATAGCTTGAAACATTTCTAACTTGACATGTATGTCATCCACTTATGTGGGGCCTATTGATCCAGACAGATTTTAAATCCCATGATGGAATTCAGAAACTTAAATCAAGATGTCAGTCCAAGTGATGAAACAAATAATTGCTATATGATGACCAAACAAGATAAATGTAGACAATATACTCAATTAAGTGACATTACCAGAATGGAGATTTCACATAAAAATATAAAGATATGTTGCCAAAGTCCACTAAACAATTACCAAATGGCTGGATGACAACAAAACACGGACTTCAGGACATCAGAGCTTAGGAGCTAAATAGCATGACAGCAACTAATTGCAATTTGTGTTTCTCAGTATCAAATATCAAGGGCATGGCATAATTTCCACTTCTCCATGATGTTCAGGTGCTAAACAGATCACATGCCATGAACAAGACCATTGCATAACGTATATTGTCACAGAATGCTACAAACACAGGAACAGAATATGTACACAAATAACCAATATTCGAGACATGTGATAATAGACATACCATTACTAATTTGGTCACCTTCTTTTGAGAGGATTGTACATAATGTTTCATCTTGGCAGGTGTTTTCGGAATATGACTACTAGGGACTGAATTAGAAACCTTATCAACTGTTTTCCTGACAATAGTTTTGAAAGCCTCTTTGCTCATGTTACCCTGCCTCCATGATGGCTTAAGAACTTCCTTAACAAAATCGGCAATAGCAATCTTAAAAAGCTTCATTGACCTGGAGTCTTTACCCTTATTTTTGTCCAATGTTTGGTCATTGTCAACATCACCAGGGATATCTGAGTTCCAGTCTTTAGCACCCAAAAATTCAGGACTTGCATTCTCCACCACACCTGCCTCAGTATCTGCTGCCACCTCTCCAAGTCCCTCAACTTCTGACTCAGCAACAACCCCCAGTCCATACATATTTTCACTGTCCACTTCTAGGTTCATAAGTTTTGATGCATCACGACTATCAGCAGCACTCCAGTTCTTCTCTTTACGAAGATCTACCTTGTTGATTGAACTGCTTGATGGTTCAATACTGTCAAGCAATGGATCATATGGAGCACCAGAAGCAAACTCCTGACGGAATAACTTCTGTTTATTGGACACAGGTGCTACAGAACTTTCTTGGGCATGTGTTCTGGATCGACCAAAAGGAGACAGTGTATTCATGTGTTCTGCTGTTGTGGAAACAGAACCAATTGCATTAGGGCTTACAGGATCCCCAATATCTAGACTTGGATCTGTTTTATCAAAGGTTGATGCAAATGGATTGTAGTGGGGTTTGATAGACGATTTAGTCAAATCGACATCAGATAAGGGACCAAGATTGTTAGTTCCTGGTAGATTTGATGGAAATCTCTGGAAAGAGGGATAAACCAAGTTACTTCCTGAATCCAGATTCCCAGGAGGTTGGTGCTGACCATATGGAGGCTGATGAGATGAATAAGATAGACCTACACCAGAAGGCTGCTGGTTAGAAGGAATTTCTGGTGGGAGAGTATGATGATGGAAATTGAATGGTCTAGGATGAGACACATCTTGTGGAGGGTAGCTTCTCATCTGGTTCTGCAGGAACTCATTTGCTGGTGCAATAACTTTATGCTGGAACTGCATTTGAGGGAATTCTGATGTTGCAAATGTTGGTTGTCCTGGTGGCTGAATCATATTTGAGGATGACATGTGTTCAGGAGGACACAAACTCTGAGGATGAGGCTGGAGATGATCAGATGCCATGGAGCTCTTGGTAGTTTGTACAGACATATATGGGACACCTGCAGCAGGTTGGCTCATAAGAATTGGGTCACCTGCTGATGAAGACACATTTAAGTCTGATCGAGACTCCGATGGGGGGCATGGCCTTTGCATCTTATGAGTATCAGCAGAAGCAGCCACTGGTTGCGAATGCTCAGAAATTAAATTGTCACTGTGACAATGCTGCCCAAGGGCAACATCAAACGCAGCATTATCTCCCACTTTGCCACTTAAATCATTAGAAGAACTATCCAATTTTGATGTCAATGCCAGGCCCTCTTGCTGAGCAACTTTACCTCCTGAATCATTGCCATCACCAGCAGGATGAACCCGCTTAGCAAATGGTGGCCTGCTCTGCTTTCCAGGTGAGGAACTGAAAGAAATTTAATACTGTTAGATTCCAAAAGGAGCAAGATATACATATCGAATGCCATAACTTATAACAAATCTAAATACAGAAATACAATTACACAGAAGAACTGATGCATCTATTTAAAATTCAAGGTAAGGTACAAAGCATCATACCTTTGGGATGGGCTGCACTTGTTTGCCCCCACTGGACTACCACTTCTACCTTGAGGTGACTTGCTCCGGGTTCGTTTCTTTTGTCTCCTCCCATGCCTTTTACTACTTTGACTTCCCTCAAATTCACTGTCACTTGTATCTTCTTTGGCCAGATGCCCAAGCACATCTGTGCCATGCTTCACTGGGTTGTTCTCATCCTTCAGATGATAATTTTCAGCCTTACCATTTTGCTCAGTGCCATGAGGGGTATTCACATTTCCTTTTGCATCAACATGTTTCTGATAACCGACCTCAGTATTTCGATCACTTGAATGACTGTGCATGTTATCTTCAGGCAAGATCACGAGGGTGCTGGTACCCTCAGGACCAGCATCGGCCTCATTTGCACTGTCATCGGAGGCATAACCTTGTATTAGTCGGAAGGCGCTCCCACCGACCTCAGTTGCATGTGCAGTTTTAGCATTCTCACCACTACCAGGTGGCAAATCCTTGCCCGGGCTTGAAACATCACTGATAGACTTTGACACATTAACATTTCCAGTACATTCAGCAGTCACGAGCGAAGAATTCTCTGGGGTAAGGGGCTGCCTTGATGGAGAGTCCTCATCCCCTGGAAATTGCCATGATAAAATAAATGTTTAGAAACATGATGAAGTGAAAATGAAAATTAAGCTGAAATGCCAAAGTCAGGTACAACATTCATGCACAGTGATGTTTTTCACCGTATGAACTATCAGTTGTCATTGCTGCGACACCAAATGCAGCAGTGTGAATAAAGTGCAAGTTTTAAACAGAGTAAAAGTATCACTGTACTGAGATGGGGGAGGAGGGAAAGGGGAGTGCTAACCATCCATATCCATATCTGAGTCATCAGAAACAATTAACTGAGTAGATGCTTCCAGAGTTTTGGCAAAACGACCACCATCAGATGCGCCTACTTTTGCTTCTGCCTCTGCGTCCCATGACTGTGCAACAACAGGTGTGTGAGGAGACTGTGATGCTGCTGCTGCTGGTGGTGGTGGTGGTGGTGGTAGAGGAGGAGGAGGAGGAGGAGAAGGCGGCGGGGCAGATGGCCGAGGTGGCGGTGGAGGGAGGGGCGGATACTGTGGAGGGGCCTGATGCATAGCTTGTTGCGGAGGCAGCATCCCTGGCATTGGTATGGGCGCATAACCTCTCTGCTGAGGCAGCATTGGCATCTGGTGCATCTGACCATGCTGCGCAAAGGGGTATGGCTGGTTCTGAGGTGGCAGCACGCCATGCTGGTATGGCCCAGGCGGAGGCCGCAATCCAGGGTGCTGCGGGTATGGTGCTGGCGGCGGTGGCACAGGTCGCTGGGGAAAGGACCCAGGCACCCCAGCTTGCTGCTGGGGCGGCGGCGGCGCGCCATGGCGATAGTGTGGATTGAAGCTCCCTCCCTGCCCGTACATCTCTAGCTCCGGAATCAATCAATCCCTCGCGCGAACCTTCCTGCAGAGTTCAAATTCCAATCAGACCTTGTCAACAGTCGGCGCCCGATTAAAACCAAAACAAAACCACGCACACGCAGAAACAAGCGGATAGCGCGATTGCCCCGTTGAAATCGCCTCAGAAATTCCAAACCCTAGATCAAACCGAAGCAGGGATCAAACCAATCGTAGTAGCATCGGCTGCATCGCCACAGGCAGAGCTACCAAGGAGGAGGAGGAGGGCGGGTTCCGCGATTACCTGCTACGAGTCCGGAAAGGAGACCCCGCTGCGTCCTGCGGCAGGCTCGGATTCGGGTCGGAGCGGAACCCCCAGCTGCTCGCGATGGCCTGCGACCCTCCGGGGGCCCCGGCGCGACGGGGCGGGATCGAGCGACGACGGCGCTAGGTCGCTGGGGTTGGCTAGGATTGCGAGATTTTGGTTTCGCGGTGCGCCATGGGCTTGGAGTGAGCAAGGACAGCCTGACGGGTTCGTGCGACGACGGTGCTAGTCTGCTAGAGAAACTGGCTTTGGGTTTACAACGGGAGGAGAACGCAATGACGGGGCGGAAGCGGCACACATGTTGGAGAATCTGGCCCGCAACTAATGGGTCGGACGGTGAGGATTTCCCACGAAGAGTAAAGGGCGAGGTAAAGGCCCCTCTCTCTCTAGACCACAGGATTCAATCAATCCTATAGAAATTTTTCCTAAGGCCCCGTTCGTTTCTGGGGATCGACCTCCAGGAATAGTTCCGGCCGGATCGTTAGTTTATATTTGTATAACATTCTATCAGTCGGAATGAATCCTTGCTTCGTACCGTCCGAAACGAATGAGCCCTAAGTGATCTTTGAAACAAAAGGTTGGTCATCCTAAAATCCTACAAAATTTCAATGGAATGGTTCAATTCATAAGAATTTTGGGGAAAATGAACCTCTTGGAAACTTTTCTCTCTCTCTCTTCTAACTCTTGTGTTCCTCCTGTATTGTATCTTGTGTTCCAAAGAGACCCTAAATATCTTTCTCCTTCTTTTTTCTTTTTTTTTTGCAAAAGGGGCTTCTTCATCATTCATCATTCATTAGATAAAAATAAAAATTGTAATTACAAAATCCTCCTAATGCGACACAACGAAGGACAAAATAAAGAAGATCCGGAGAGATCTGAGTAGTATTTTTCGGATAACCAGAAGCTATGAACACCATACACAAAGATAAACAGCCTTAATATTCCTTGCCGCGAAGATAGTTCTCTGTGCCTTGGTAATATAAGATGATGACACTGTACTCGCATTTTTATTACAAAGATAGTTCCTCAGTGCCTTGGTAATATATGATGACACTCTATATTCCAATTTTTACATACCCTGGTTCTTCTGTTCGAAGACTTCATCAATATTTTCTTGCGGGGACTTCAAAGTATTTGGACAACAACCAACTACACTTGAAAAGCCAAACTACTATAATCATTTTAATGCGGTCCTTGTTTTAATTATTGATCATTACCCTCATGGGATACATTGCGCAAGTGCCCAAGCAGAGCTACTTGAACGGCTTGGCTTTCAGGCTTTCAGCACAGTAAAATTGCATTGCATACGCCAAGAGCAAGCAAAGGCCTTGTTTAGATGCACTCTAAAAGTTAGAATTTTTTCATTCTCTCTCCGTCACATCAATCTTTGGACCATGCATGAAGTAGTAAATGTAGGTAAAAAAATAACTAATTACACAGTTTAGTTAGAAATCACGAGATGAATCTTTTGAGCCTAGTTAGTCCACGATTGGATAATATTTGTCAAATAAGACGAAAGTGGTACTATTCATCGGGTTTATTTTTTTTTGCAATCTAAACAAGGCCAAAGTTACTTGAACACAGTGTGTCAGACGTCCATGGTGATACAGTTGGGGTAGCTGTATTTTCCCCTAGCAAGGTGCAAAAGTTAACAAGTCAACATGTGCTTTGTTAGCAAAAAGATCTTCAATGTGTAAACTTCTTACACTTTTTTTTTCTCGATCATGTCCTTGTGACACGTTTTTCATTAAGAGGAAGCAGAGTGTTACAAGTTACAACCAACCAATGTAATCCAGAGATTACCGGATACATGAAAAAAGATAAAAAGAGCAGCACAGAGGAAGAAACCCTTGACCCCAAAACCCTACTAGCCATGACCTGCGAGAAGAGGAATATTTACATATTTACCATCATTATGATGTGAGTGGTATAAAAAATACCATGTCAGTGACACAGTGTAAGATGTCATCCGTAATAATGGTAAATATGTAAATGCCCCGCTGAAAGTCCCTAGTTTGGTTTTGGGTAATTGATGAAACCTAGGACTAACCTTTGTATCTAAGTGGATGATTTAGATAAAGGTAGTCATTGAATATGAGACATGACATTGACTCATGTGACCAAGATGGTGAAGACCAAGATGAGGCTTGGCTCGATGGACCGGTTGTGAAGGTGAAGGGCAAGTCGAGGCTCCAAAGCGAAGGACCATGCGATGGTGAAGCTTGAGCAAGACTTGGCGCCGATGGACCGATGCAACAGTGAAGAGCAAGTGAAGTCAAGGTCGATGGATCGAGGCGGTCATGTGATGATGTCATGAAGGAGCTTAATGCACATGAGACATGACATGGAGTCATGTGACCAAGGTGATGAAGACCAAGATGATGCTTGGCTCGATGGACCGGTTGTGAGGGTGAAGGGCAAGTCGAGGCTTCGAAGCGAAGGACCATGCGATGGTGAAGCTTGAGCAAGACTTGGCGCCGACGGACCGATGCAACGGTGAAGAGCAAGTGAAGTCAAGGTCGATGGATCGAGACGGTCATGTGATGATATGAAGTGGATCATATCATTTGTGATATGGTTGGTGCATGTGTTGCATCAACGTCGGAGGAGATGGAGTGGAATGCGCAAGGCAAAGGTATAACCTAGGGCATTTCCATTTCACCGGTCATAGGTGTGTAGAGAAGTTTATGACCGGGTTTTAGGATAGATGGCCGTACTATCAAGAGGGGCAAACTTGTTTGCATATCGGTCATCTAGTGCCACTTGAGCGATCTAACTTTGCATACGGGTTAGGATCGAGTGGCGAGGCAAGTTGAGTGCCTAATTCCTTCGAAAATGTTTGTGAAAATGCTAACACACGTGCACAAGGTGGAGATCACTTGTTGGTGTTGGCACATTTGCGAAGGCAGTGGAGTTTGTGCGGTAGAGAGGGTTTGGGGTCCTCTCTCCCTCCCGCCGAGCGTGCGAGCGCGGGATTCAGGCGATTTCGGGGAAGTGAAATGCCTATTTTCCATTGCGCCGAAAGTCGGAAAAGAAACGGAGGCGAACGCGGTCACGGAAGTGACTGGACGGAGCACCGGACGCCGCACCGGACGCTGCACCGGACGCGGTCAGTTTCGACCGGCGCGTCCGGTCAGTGCAACGCGGGCGTCAGGCGCGCGAGCTAGGGTCTGACACCGGCGCGTCCGGTGACCCACGGGACCGGCGCGTCCGGTCTTGCGCCCTGAGGGAACCGAGGACATCGGACGCGGTGCGCGTCCGGTGTCACACCATCGGACGCGTCCGGTGGTCTCGGGAGCTTACTGGACTCGCACCGGACGCGGGTACTGTGGCGTCCGGTGGTTGCGAGGAGCGCGTCCGGTGATGTCTCCGCGCGCGCGGTGACTGTGCGCACCGGCGCGTCCGGTGGTTCGCAACAGCGCGTCCGGTGGGTCGTTTGACCGTTGGCGAGCAGTGACCGTTGGAGGATCTAACGGACGAATTTGAATTCGGAGAACACGTGGACATCGCAGGGGCACCGGACGCGGTTGAGCGCGTCCGGTGAGACCACCGGCGCGTCCGGTGCTCCCGCAGAAAACGGACAAGTGGAGTGCAACGGCTCTATTTGACTGTGGGGTTATAAATAGACCTTGTGGCCGGCCTTGGCCGTTAGCTGAGCACACTTTGGCCTTGGTGGCTTGTGTGGTAGTGCTTGGGAGCCCTCTAACTCACTCATGCTTGATAGTGTTCATCGGATCGAGTGAGAGAGCGATTCTAGTGCGTTTGCATCGTGAGGTTGCATCGAGTGGCACTAGGTGATCGTGTTGCAAGCCGGTGGTGCTTGTTACTCTTGGAGGTTGCCACCTCCTAGACGGCTTGGTGGCTTGTGGCTCCGTGGAAGCTCGCAAGAAGATTGTGCGAGGCTCCGGAGAAGCTTTGTGAGGGGGATTGTGCTCACCCCGCGGGGATAGCGAAGAGCAACTCTAGTTGTGCGTGTCATTGAGCTACCTCACTTGAGAGTGGTGTCTTGCGGTGCCTTGTGGGGCGTGCCTTGAGGGGTAAGTGACTTGAGGGTCACACCGAGGAACCATCTAAGTGTTGGTCGACACAACGGGGACGTAGCTTGGTGGCGACCAAGTGAACCTCGGGAGAAAAATCACCGTGTCAACATTGTCTACTCTTCTCGGTGGTTTGCCTTCGTGCAACACAAGCTTGTATTTACTTTCATATATACTTATGCTTGTGTAGTTGCTTTCGTAACTAGTTTGCTTGTGTAGTTTGCTAGTTGTCTTCTTGCTTGTGTAGCTAGAAGCTTCCCCTTTGCGTGGCTAATTCGGTTTGTGTAACCTTGTTAGTCACATTGCTTAGTTTGTGCAGCTAAGTAGTTTGCGCTCTCTAATTTGGCTTGTGTAGCCTTGTTATTGAGCATTGCTAGTGAGCTTAGGCTTTGTGCGCTTTGCTTACTAGAATTGTGTAGGAGCTCCCTCTTGCTTGCAAAGTACTAGCGCATAGGTTTGTGTGACCTTGCTCTAGAATTAAATAGGAGAGCTCTTGCTAAGGAAAGCACCTTAGTTGCTTAATTAGGATCTTTGTGAGGTGCTTGTGAACTTAGATAGAGGGGTGTAGTCTTTGCTAGACCGATAAGTTTAATTCTGCATTTGTTTCGGTTAGCCAACGTGTTTAAGTTTTAGAAAGGACTATTCACCCCCCCTCTAGTCCGCCATCTCGACCCTACAAGTGGTATCGGAGCCGGGTCTCTCATTTGTGGTCTTCACCGACCCGAGAGGATGGCGGCTTATGGGCTAGATGTTGAGTGTCCACACATTTTTGATGGCACACACTTTGCACGGTGGAGAAATTGGATGACATGTCATTTTAAGTTTATTTCTCCTCAAATGTGGTGGATCGTAGATGTGGGCTTTTCCTTTGCAATTGATAAAAAGAATGCAACTCAAGCGCAAAGTAAATGTCTACATCTCGATAGCCAAGCTACTAATGTTTTCTATCGATCTATGGATAGTAGCATACTTTATGAGATCATAGACTTCGAGTCCGCCCATGAGATTTGGGTGTTTCTAAATGAGAAATATGGGGTGATCTCCAATGATGATGAGCCCAAGGAGGAGGCGCATGAGGATGTTGAGCATGACCACAACAAGGTGGTTGTGGAGGATTGCTCCACCTCACGGTCAAGTGATGACAAAGATGATCATAGCACAAGATCACTTGACAAGAATGATGATAATGCCACAAGTGATGCAAGCAATGATTCTACTCCATGCATACTTGATGGTGAAGATGATGGCTATGAGAGTGATGCTTCAACAAGCTCTTCAACATCACCACATTGTTCCATGTCACATGGTGACACTAAGGTATCTATTGGTGGTTTTGTTGTTGATTGTGATGGTCCAAATTTTGAGCTTCTATATAAACTCTCAAAGGCCCTAAGAAATGAGATGGCAAAAACAAGTAAATTGAAAAATGAAAACTCATTTCTAAAAACCACATGTGAACAACAAAAGCATCTACTTTATGTTACTACTTGTTCACATGAGGAGCTAAAATTGGCTCATGAGGAACTTAGTATTGCTCATGATAATTTGGTACAAGAACATGCTTTACTCACTAAAAGGCTTTCTAATGATGAAAACAAAACTAGTGAGAGCTCATCATTTGGGTCAAATGATCAATCACATATTACTAACCCTTGTGATGTAGGCAAGAAGCATGTATCCACCTCTTGTGATGATTTATTAGATATGCCATGTTCTTCACAATTAAATGCTTGTTCTACTTGTATGTCTTGTGAGACTAACCTTTTAAAGGAGAACAATGAGCTTAAAAGTGAAGTGAAGAATTTGAGCAACAAGTTAGAGAGGTGCTACAACTCAAAAGTCACCTTTGAGAACATAATGAAGACTCAAAGAAACCTTGGTGACAAAAGTGGCCTTGGCTTCAAGAAGAAAATAACAAGGGGCGAAAGAAAGCAAGAAAAGAGGATGAAGAGGCTACTCCAAAAGAAGCTCTCGCATTCCATGTGCTATCGATGCCATGAAGCGGGACATCTTGCTAATGGTTGCCCAAACATTGAGAAGCTCAAGAAGATGAAAGAAGAAGAGAGGCTAAAGCATGTCAAGTGCTTCAAGTGCCGCACTTGGGGTCATCTCACCTCAATGTGCCCAACCAAGCAATTGGTGAAGCAACAAGCAAAGCCTCAACCAAAGCCACTAGTTGAGCTAGAGAAGACACCCCAAGAGCAAATCAAGATCAACCATGGAGATGATGGTGACTTGATGAAGAAGAAGAAAAAGAAAACAAGAAGGGGTGGTAGAGCAAGGCATCCAATGCAAATCCAAGATGCCAAGATGATGAGCAAGAATCAAGATGAGAAGAAAGTACATGCTCACATCAAGTGCTTCAAGTGTGGAGATATGGGACACTTTGCCTCGGGGTGTCCTACTAAGCTTGAAAAGAAAATTCAAGCAACTCGTGAGAGGCAAGGCAATGAGAAGCAACATATGAGCAAGGAAGAAAAGGCTCAATCTAAGAGAAGTTGCTACTCATGCCGGGAAAGGGGACACATGGCACATTCATGTCCCCTAGGTGAGAATTCTAAGCCTAAGTCAATTGATGATACTAATATGCTTAGAAAGGATGGCAATGGTACCTCATTGGTTGGAATTGCAAAACATCCCGCTACTCATACTAAGGCTATGCCTAAGTATGTTGCACCTAACTTGAGAGGACCCAAACTAGTTTGGGTACCATCAAAGAGTGGATGATTGTTTGTAGGTACCATCGGCATTGGAGGCTTGATTCAATTGGTTTCATCTTGTTCATCATATATTGAGTCAAGTTATGAAGCTCAATGCATATCCAATCCCAATGCCAAGTCAAAATAAGTGAAGTCCAAAGTGCTACAACATACAAGTGTCATGATCAAGTTGTGGATGATTTATTGGAATCATTTGATGGCTTGCAAATTATTTGAGTTAAAGCTTGCTATTGAATGATCATGAGCTAACCAAGGTATATCTCTTGTTGATCATTTCATTTGGGCGCATATGAGTTGATTGAATTGGATAAATATGCAATGTTGCTTGCTATGAGATGATTGAATGGATTAAATGCTTAGTAATCAAGTTTGGATTAATTTGGGTTGGATAAATTCATGAGATGACTTTTTAGTAAGTGGATTGAATGGATATATGTCTTATGAAAGTATTCAAACAAGTTAGTTTCAAGTTTGATTCATATTTAATGAAGAATAGCTCAAGTATTGAAATCTGTCCTATATCGAAAATCTGAGCTAGCTGTGATCTTAGCCATGTTTGAGTGATCAAATCTATTTGGATTGGCTTGAAATTTGATATACATGCTCTACACTTATGAAAGAAGATGCTGTAGAAATTTCATGAGAATTGGATAAGAGATGCTTCGGTTTTTGAGTGCATCTTGTCAGCTTTAGTGCAGCAGTTTTCAGCATGTAGCAGTGGTGGAAGAATTAAAATCTGGTAGCAATCTAAAAGTCAAATGAAGCTCAAATTTTTACAGCTGCTAGATGACTTTGTAATGCACATATTCATCAAATTTCATGGCATTTGGATTCGTACATTGGGAGATATGAATTATTCTTTGAAGGGTACAGAATCTGCCAGAAAAGTGACAATCATTGGATTAATCTAGAGTCACTTTGATTGAAAGGTCCTCAAGTTGGAAATATGTTTATAAGTGGTTGAGGTACCTAAGTTTGGTTTTAGATTGATCTAGAAGCATGAAGAGCAATGAGTACAAGGACATTTGATTGTGGAATGTACTTGGTGTACATGTTTAGTACTCAAATTTGAAGATCAAGATCAAACTTAAGATGAAGGTGAAGTTTAAGTTCTAGTGATAATTGAAGATCATTTGGTAGAAAGAAAAGGACTTAAACAAGTAGAAAGAGTTGGACTCAAATGTAGATTCAAGGATTATTCATCAAGATTGAGTTCATCATTTGGATCAATCAAACTATATCAATTCAAGTGAGTATCAAGAGTGGTTCTTTGGAGAAAGGTCACTTCTCCCTAGTGAGGGGCTTGCCGCCGTGTGTAGGTGAAACCAAGTTTGGGACTTGGAAGGCTAACATGGAAGTGGTGAACCGAGGAACTTGTGATGCTTAGTTGAAGCAATCAAAATGGTTGATCAAGAAAAGCAAGCAACACCTAAAAGAGAGCTAATCATGTATTTTAAGTGGTATTCTAAGTAGTTCTCTCATGCAAGCATTGATCAAAAAGATGAAGCAAACCAACCACAACTCAAGAGATAGTGCACTTGATCATAAGTGGTTTTCATTTCATATGGGTGAAGAATGGATTTATCTACGATGATTGGTCTTCACCAAGCTTATAAATTGGACTTCACATTGCTATTGGAGTAATGAATTGAAATCTATGTGACTATCCTCTACTCCAACATAGCAAAGGTATCATTGTAATGTGCATGATCATTTCATCTCTTACTAGTATGCGGTTAGTGCATATAGTACATGTTTATTAGGATCATGCATAACAAATGAAATTTTTTAATTCATAGCCTACCATTATTGCTTGATTGATTAATTGATCTAGTGGTATGGATATGAGTTTGTTCATGAGCTAGTGAACCCAAGTACTTGATCTAGTTTGGATTGCTAACAAGTGACAAGTACAACATTGACAAGATAACCCTTAGCATGAGGTGTGAAGAAGCTTGTCATTGGATCAAACCGGACTTGGAATCTTAGGCAAATCAACATAGTTCAAGTCATACAAGAAGCTCATGACAATGATAAGAGTACAAGCATAAGACAACAATGAAAATGGATATCTAGTTTGTTTCAAGTGGTATCTAGACTCAAATTGATCTTCCGAGTGGTTTTCACTAGTGGTGTCTAGATCATGATCTACAAGTGATATCTTACAAGTGGTACTCATGAAGATAACAAATGTTCAAGAAGTGAATATTATTGTCAAATCCTTCAAAGTGGATCCATACTAGAAAATTCTTTCAAATGGTATCACATTCCTACTCATGGTATCTTCACGTGGTATCATTCATGCAAGACGATGGTTTCACAAGTAATCCTCAACTTTAAGTGATCAACTCAAGAAATGCTACCCTCATCTTCAAGTGGTATCTCAAGTGAATGACACATGCTATGACATAGGGGGAGGAGCCCCACCGATTGGTATCAAGGTCAAAGATCCTATGTGGAATCTCAAGAGCAACCATAAAGTTTGTCATTCCAACATATGTGGTAATGTCCATCAAAAATGCAAGATTCAAGTCTCAACCATCTACCCCAATGCTAGCCTTTACATCAATGAGAAGCACACCTTTTATGGAAATTGATGACAAAGGGGGAGAGATAGGACAAAGATATGCAAGATTTCCTTTGGGGGAGAGATTGCTTTGGAGAGATAGATGATATTGGACATGGACATGGATGAAGAGGGAGCAACATTGAAGAATGTAAGGGGATCAAACATTCTTGGACAAAGAAAGCACACAAGTAGGGGGAGCAAGCTCATAAACAAAGTTGTTGCATTTGTTTGTGCATTCTCATATGACTTGCTCATTGCACATGTATTTAAATTCAATATACATACTTGTGTGGTGCAATGCTAGTATAGAACTTGGATGATGAAATGATCTACTAGCATGCATAGGAATAGTTTACTTGTGGTATCTAGACATGCCTAAAGTTTTTACAAGTGGTCCAAGAACCTTTACATATAATGTTGATCTCACGAGGTTCTTGAGTTTTTGATGGATGTCTAGTTACTTCATGGTGCTAAGGATGGTGTAAAAGGCAACTCCGATTGGTATCACGCTTCAAAGGTCCATTTCTTACACCTTAGCATCATTTTGGTAGAATTACTCTCCCAACACTTCTATCCATGCATATGTGCAAAGCTTTCAATCCAAACTCTATGCACATATGTAGGGGGAGCTAATGCTACCAAAACCGAGCTTGTGATAATTGTCCAAACTTTACTTATGAGCAAAATAATTGGACAAGTATGACAAGTTCAAAACTTTTATTATCAAAATCATCTTTGTGAGGGTTGTCATCAATTACCAAAAAGGGGGAGATTGAAAGTCCCTAGTTTGGTTTTGGGTAATTGATGAAACCTAGGACTAACCTTTGTATCTAAGTGGATGATTTAGATAAAGGTAGTCATTGAATATGAGACATGACATTGACTCATGTGACCAAGATGGTGAAGACCAAGATGAGGCTTGGCTCGATGGACCGGTTGTGAAGGTGAAGGGCAAGTCGAGGCTCCAAAGCGAAGGACCATGCGATGGTGAAGCTTGAGCAAGACTTGGCGCCGATGGACCGATGCAACAGTGAAGAGCAAGTGAAGTCAAGGTCGATGGATCGAGGCGGTCATGTGATGATGTCATGAAGGAGCTTAATGCACATGAGACATGACATGGAGTCATGTGACCAAGGTGATGAAGACCAAGATGATGCTTGGCTCGATGGACCGGTTGTGAGGGTGAAGGGCAAGTCGAGGCTTCGAAGCGAAGGACCATGCGATGGTGAAGCTTGAGCAAGACTTGGCGCCGACGGACCGATGCAACGGTGAAGAGCAAGTGAAGTCAAGGTCGATGGATCGAGACGGTCATGTGATGATATGAAGTGGATCATATCATTTGTGATATGGTTGGTGCATGTGTTGCATCAACGTCGGAGGAGATGGAGTGGAATGCGCAAGGCAAAGGTATAACCTAGGGCATTTCCATTTCACCGGTCATAGGTGTGTAGAGAAGTTTATGACCGGGTTTTAGGATAGATGGCCGTACTATCAAGAGGGGCAAACTTGTTTGCATATCGGTCATCTAGTGCCACTTGAGCGATCTAACTTTGCATACGGGTTAGGATCGAGTGGCGAGGCAAGTTGAGTGCCTAATTCCTTCGAAAATGTTTGTGAAAATGCTAACACACGTGCACAAGGTGGAGATCACTTGTTGGTGTTGGCACATTTGCGAAGGCAGTGGAGTTTGTGCGGTAGAGAGGGTTTGGGGTCCTCTCTCCCTCCCGCCGAGCGTGCGAGCGCGGGATTCAGGCGATTTCGGGGAAGTGAAATGCCTATTTTCCATTGCGCCGAAAGTCGGAAAAGAAACGGAGGCGAACGCGGTCACGGAAGTGACTGGACGGAGCACCGGACGCCGCACCGGACGCTGCACCGGACGCGGTCAGTTTCGACCGGCGCGTCCGGTCAGTGCAACGCGGGCGTCAGGCGCGCGAGCTAGGGTCTGACACCGGCGCGTCCGGTGACCCACGGGACCGGCGCGTCCGGTCTTGCGCCCTGAGGGAACCGAGGACATCGGACGCGATGCGCGTCCGGTGTCACACCATCGGACGCGTCCGGTGGTCTCGGGAGCTTACTGGACTCGCACCGGACGCGGGTACTGTGGCGTCCGGTGGTTGCGAGGAGCGCGTCCGGTGATGTCTCCGCGCGCGCGGTGACTGTGCGCACCGGCGCGTCCGGTGGTTCGCAACAGCGCGTCCGGTGGGTCGTTTGACCGTTGGCGAGCAGTGACCGTTGGAGGATCTAACGGACGAATTTGAATTCGGAGAACACGTGGACGTCGCAGGGGCACCGGACGCGGTTGAGCGCGTCCGGTGAGACCACCGGCGCGTCCGGTGCTCCCGCAGAAAACGGACAAGTGGAGTGCAACGGCTCTATTTGACTGTGGGGTTATAAATAGACCTTGTGGCCGGCCTTGGCCGTTAGCTGAGCACACTTTGGCCTTGGTGGCTTGTGTGGTAGTGCTTGGGAGCCCTCTAACTCACTCATGCTTGATAGTGTTCATCGGATCGAGTGAGAGAGCGATTCTAGTGCGTTTGCATCGTGAGGTTGCATCGAGTGGCACTAGGTGATCGTGTTGCAAGCCGGTGGTGCTTGTTACTCTTGGAGGTTGCCACCTCCTAGACGGCTTGGTGGCTTGTGGCTCCGTGGAAGCTCGCAAGAAGATTGTGCGAGGCTCCGGAGAAGCTTTGTGAGGGGGATTGTGCTCACCCCGCGGGGATCGCGAAGAGCAACTCTAGTTGTGCGTGTCATTGAGCTACCTCACTTGAGAGTGGTGTCTTGCGGTGCCTTGCGGGGCGTGCCTTGAGGGGTAAGTGACTTGAGGGTCACACCGAGGAACCATCTAAGTGTTGGTCGACACAACGGGGACGTAGCTTGGTGGCGACCAAGTGAACCTCGGGAGAAAAATCACCGTGTCAACATTGTCTACTCTTCTCGGTGGTTTGCCTTCGTGCAACACAAGCTTGTATTTACTTTCATATATACTTATGCTTGTGTAGTTGCTTTCGTAACTAGTTTGCTTGTGTAGTTTGCTAGTTGTCTTCTTGCTTGTGTAGCTAGAAGCTTCCCCTTTGCGTGGCTAATTCGGTTTGTGTAACCTTGTTAGTCACATTGCTTAGTTTGTGCAGCTAAGTAGTTTGCGCTCTCTAATTTGGCTTGTGTAGCCTTGTTATTGAGCATTGCTAGTGAGCTTAGGCTTTGTGCGCTTTGCTTACTAGAATTGTGTAGGAGCTCCCTCTTGCTTGCAAAGTACTAGCGCATAGGTTTGTGTGACCTTGCTCTAGAATTAAATAGGAGAGCTCTTGCTAAGGAAAGCACCTTAGTTGCTTAATTAGGATCTTTGTGAGGTGCTTGTGAACTTAGATAGAGGGGTGTAGTCTTTGCTAGACCGATAAGTTTAATTCCGCATTTGTTTCGGTTAGCCAACGTGTTTAAGTTTTAGAAAGGACTATTCACCCCCCCTCTAGTCCGCCATCTCGACCCTACACCCGCGAGAAGATACATCAACGCAAAAAGCTGCCTACGGAGCGGACCAGGCCACGGTGGCAAAGCATCAACCAGAGGTCAAAGAACCAGCGACGCGGCGGCAAAGCATCCGCCAGAGAGTACAGCAACAAAGGCGGTCAAGCATCCGCCCGAGCAACCTTGGCGGCAAAGCATCCGCAAGGTGAGAGACCCGCACACACTCGGCAGCAGGTATCTGCTAGAGAGGGGAGCAAGGATAACGACCAACCTTGGCGGCAAAGCATCCGCAAGGTGAGAGGCCTGCGCACACCCGGTAGCAGGAATCTGCCAGAGAGGGGAGCAAAACCAAACGACGACGGTGGCTAGGCCAAACACTCCAGTAGGACAGACCTTTGCGAAGAACATGAAACACACACAGGGACAACAAGGGGCAGATGCGACGAGAGGAACAAGGGATAGACAACGATGCCTTCATGAAGGGTAATGACATCCGCAGACGCCACCATCGTAGTCCCTTGCCGGCGAGTGAGCGGTCGATAGAATGTAGAATGGAATTTTCGACGACGCCTCCATGGAGGTAGGTGACGCAAGCTGCGACACCGCCGTCGGCCCAGAACAGAGGCCAAGCAGGGCTTTCGCCCAAATTCCAGTCGACCAACCATTGTGCTGCAAACGACGACCTCCGCCAACGGCAGCCGAGTCCGCGGCCGGACGCCGGATAGGAGGCCACGGTTCCGGCCAACGCCGAGCATCCGAGGCCAGCCTTAGCCGCCCCAGCCTCAGGCTGGCCAGATCCGGACAGCAGTCAACGGGCAGGAGTCAGGAGAGGGACTCTGGCCACCGGACGAATGGGGGAGGTCGGCTGCCACCAACTCCGTCACGGGCGTGCATGGCCCGGCACCGACAGGCGCTGGCTGGCTCTAGCAGAACCAGCTGCCACGGCCAAAAGCGGCCAGTGGACCCACACCGGACAGCACGAGGCCGACCGCACGCGGATAGGCCAAAGCCGCCTTGCCACCACCCGCGCTCGAGGGAGATGAAGCCGTCTCGGCCGGATCCGTGCAGAAGAGGCGCGCAGACGTCGCACGGAAGCACCTCCGCGGTCGGCCACCTGCGCAGGAGACGACCCAGGTGCTCCCGCGACCGGAGCCCTGCGTCCAGTGCGGTAGACCCGCAAGGCCTCCACGCCTCGAAGCTGGCTGCCCCGCACGGCCTCACGCCCCGCACCTGAAGGTCCACCGCGGCCAACGCCAACAGCAACAGCACAGATCCGGTCCCTCCCCGCACGGATCTAGCCCCTAGGTGCACGGATCTAGCAGAAACGTGCACAGATCGAGGGATTTGGGTTCGTGGGGGAAGAGCAGAAGATAGAGAATAGAAGAACGAGGAAGGAGGCCTTTTTGAGCCCCTCCCCCTGGCCGCCGCCGCCACCGACGAGGAGGCGAGGTGCTAGGGGCGGCCGGGCTGTCGCCCTCGAGTCGCCTCCGAGGGAGACGACGCGAGGGGAGCGGAGTTGTTGGAATGAGGAGGATCCCTGCTGTGTAAACTTCTTACACATACTAATACGAGGCCCACAACAAATAAAAACATGTGTGCTCTTTGCGCTGGCTTAGAATACACAATGGAGCTGCCCTTATGCTCCGACAGCGATGATAAGATAACTTTTTTTTAGCACAAGAACCAATGGCTTCATCACCAGCAATAAGGTACAGAACAAATAGGCAAACTCCAGCAGAGAAATGACTAACACACAGATCATACCATCACCGAACTGTGTGAGATAGATGCTTTCGTATAAGAAGTATTCAATGCAGGTATATTTGCCAAGTACGTGGTATCCTATCATAACAATTTTGTGTTACAATTACAAATGAAAGTGGTAATATAGAAATAAATAATTGCATAGTGATAATTAGGTCCCCTCCATGACTTCTAATATCTAAAACATGAGATTTTATAGCTCCTAGTTCAGGACTACATTCATCCTGCTTCTTTCCAAGTATATTAGCCAATACTCAAAAACGTTCAGGTGAGGCTGTTGCAAAGGAGATAATGCATCAAAGGTCAACTTCCTTGTAAGGTTTATGAAGAGCTTTACTTTTGAGTTTTTTTTTTTGGAAAGAAAACTTTTGAGTTGAATTGTTCTCTTGCACTGCCTGCATCTGCAACAATTTCTGCTGCTCCTCGTCGTTCTCTTCCTTTGGCTCAACCTTGGGTGCCTTCAGTTTTGTGGTGGATTGCTGGTAGAGCACACCACCTGACATGCATATCAAGAGCCAATGGTACCCACAAAGCTTGTCCCATATAACCAAATTAATCACAACAGTTAGGAGCTTGTTCACTATGCCAAGCACTGTGAACCCAGTGGCAGAGATAGCCCGTCTGCAGGAGAATCCGAAGAAGGATATTGATGTATCGCAAAAAAAAAAAGAAGAAGGATATTGATAGCCCAAACAGGCATGAGAGAGCAACAGGGAGGACCACATCAAATGAAAGCCAGTTTGACACTTTGGAGCTGTCAACCTTCATCTGATCAAATTCTCCCATTATAAGGAGCTCAAGGGGGGATAGCATCAAAGCCTCAAGGTTGTTGTATAGCACAAGGCCCCATGTGTTCAGCCCAATGGTCATTACGACATGCTTGATGTACACGAAATCAATGGACATGCTTGCTAGGTAGGCCACTGCCCAGGTGTAAGCAGTCACAGTGAATTGGTTGTCTACGAAAACATAGATCACACTTCCACCAAGTATTGTGGAAAGTGAAAGCCATGTCTTGAGTGATGGCCATGGCTGATGAAGATACAGTGTCTCTCCGATCGCGACAAATATAGGCACAGCAGAGCGGAACACAATGAAAGTATCCACATTAGCATGAAGCAGAAGTTCACTATTTGTGAAGATGGAGATACAGAACATCACCGCAGCAGGTAAGAACTTCCATATTGTCCTCAAATTCAGGTCGTCGTGCTCAATGAGCCTGAGCTGTCCACATAGGAGAACTCCAGCAACACTAGTGAAGTACTGCAGGCATGAATATATGTGATGGCGACTCCATCACATATCAAAAATCAAAGCATATTTTCATGCATTCCTAGTTGGGATTGGTATGAACTTCTAAGGATGCATTTCCAACACATATATGCCAAATAAGAAATCAATTCTAAGTCATGATTAAGAAGCTTATAGCTGTAGCCTGCAAGTGCTCATATGTAGAGAGCGATTATTTCATCAACACAATAAGGATGGAGAGCGATTACTAGTATCCAGTAATAGTAAATATGTAGCAGAGACGGTTTCTGACCGCCACAAAACCAATGCAAAACAGCAATCATTGGAATTGTCTGAAGAAATGATGTACAGGCTACAGTTACGATTATCACAGTAGTAGGTAGTGCTCGAAATCCAGGACTGATTCAACTGTCTGAAGAACATACTGCTACCATTGAAGACCCACGCACAAACAAAACAAACAAACCAAACCAATCACCCGATAAACAGCTTGTCACTCACACAAATACAGAGGGAGGGAAGTGATGAAGACACGCCTCTGATGGACCATGTTCAACTAGTCTTAGTGGCCTGTTGCAAGTAATACATTTAGAAGGTTACAGAGACGACAAACCCAACTACAATGATCTTTAGTTTCACTAGATTAACTACATATAGAGTAATGAGATGTCCTTGGCTAATTCAGCAATTGTCCTTGTTGAAGTCATCAGTTGAGATCTCGTTCATTGGTGATAGGAGGAGGAAGCCAACCACAATCTTCCTGTAGTCGACAATCTGGGCCTGAAAAAGAACAGGCCAAAACTAAAATGATGCCAAATGTGAATGAGTGAAATAAAAAAGGGAAATGGACATTGGAAAACGCGAACCGAATCAAATTTGATGTCCATCTTCATCCCATCCCAGAACTTCATATAAAGCATAACATAAAGGCCACAGTCATACCTTGAAAGGAACCACAAAAGAAATAAATTATAATGAGGTAAAAAAACAATGGGGTCAATGATTTAGGAAAAAAATAGATTCACACATTGCCAAAGAGGCGTGCATCGAATACATACAGTGCCTTTTGCTGCAGGTAGTCCGTAGGGTAGATCCACGCAAACCTTGATACATCACGTTTGAGAACACTACTTGCAAGAGCAGCAATTGCAAAGTTTTCAACCTGAAAATGAAACAAATGGTTCATATTTCAGTTCATTATTAGTGCTTCAACTTGGTGTAAATGATGCCAAGAATGAAACATGTAAGGAGCACACTAATTACCAAGTTTTTGGCACACTCGAAACAAGGAATATCCCTCGAAGCATTGATGGAATTGAAGAAAACTATTTTGTCAAGGAACATATTAATGCATACAAGCACCCAGTGGTCATCGTGAACAATAGGAAAGAACAACTACATGCAAAAGAAACATATCAATAATATGGACTAAACAGAGTAGTATCCAATATGAGTTGATAATAAAACAATAAAACAAGACATGGAACTAACTTGAAACATATAATCATGGGTATTTGAAAATATCAGAAAGCAAACTGCAACATAAATGACAAAACCAGGGACTATACCAAGTGCATCTCTGACAATGTCCATCTTTTGTCAAGCCTCATCAATCCTGATATGAAAATTTCTTGTTCGAAACGATTTGGATCTATGATTAGCTTGTCCTGGGGAAAAAGAGTGATGTTTTACAAACCATGGCTAGAAAAACAACAAATGTTATACAATGGAAGTTACACAAATGCTAGAAATTGATGTTTTAAGATTACTGTGAACACGACATTGAATGCAAATTTCTTGACAATGTCGTTGTCAAGTTCCCAAGCAGCTTGACAGTTATGATTAAATTGGTAGGTCCACATTGTCATGACTGTGTTAGCAATGTGTCCCCTTGGCTTGAGGGATTCGTAGAAGTCCTCATAGGTTACATGGAATCCAACGATTCGAATAAAAGGTGGCCTAAACAGCAATTTAGGAACTTATTAGTTTATATTCTAATAAAGAATGAAACATATAAAGTAATCTAAAACAACATATTGGTACAGCTTGTGAAACATGGTAAGCAAAACGTTTCTGAAATGCATAAATTGGAGAATAATAGTGCAACATTGGAAAAGAACTAACTGAACATAATATCAATAAGTCTGAAACATGCAACTTAAGAAGATGTTGTCATAAAAGAATCATTTGGAAAGGAGTAGCGTAGAGTAGATTTAAATAACACTAAATGAGTATGACTTATTTGATACAACATTATGATGACAGCTTATGAACAAAAAGGTAAATTTGGAAAGGAGAATTCTGCAAGAAGAATATATGACACACGAAACATATGAAAACTGGCATTGCAACATAACAAGAACAATTATACTACAAATATAGATATAGACAAGTGAACTTTGCATGAAAGTGGAGAACTCACAGTTCACATCGAACCCATGTTGATGGCCTTTGAATCAGCATTTTCTTAGCTACATATGTTTCGTAAGCCAATCTTGCATCTTCTTCTAGCTTTATCCTTTTGGGCTTCATGCCAGGGTTGAGTTCAAGTGCAGCCCTCTTCATCATATTCTTCTTTTCAAATGCACTCGAGTTCATTTAGTTGCCACCAACATCCATCTTGGTGGCAGCACCTACAAAAAAAATTAGAAAAGAAAGAGAAACAAAAGTGAACATGTGTAAGAACATAATGACAGAAATAGAATAGAAATAAGCCAATGTGAATAAGGAATAATAGTAGCACCAGGAATTGGTGCCGTAGTAGTGGGCTGACTCATTCACATTTCCTTACCTGTTTTGGTTCCCACCATGTCATCACCATACATGAAATTGAAATATGCATCTCACTCTTTAAATAGATTGAAAGATGGAATATCACTGCAATAGGTTGGAAACTCACTATTTCTGCGAGACAAAGGGCTGGTATGTGCATTAGAGGACTCCAAACGTGCTCCTGCTTTGACAGTATCAATGACCATAGAAGAAATCTTTTTTTGTGATGTCTATATCAGCAACATCTCTTCTAGTCTGAGCCAAACTGTTCTCACCCTGACCCGCAGTCCCATCAGAAACCTTAGGGGGGGCACACCACCACTTGTAGAGGCCTTGGAGGTTGCATTGCTAGTGTTGCATGGGCCCTGATGGGTTAGGTTGATCATCTTAGCTGCAGCCAAACGATTCTTGTATATGCCCTTGCATTTGACCTTGAAATCTGCGGTCATAGCCTCGGTGAGCTCGTCAAAGTCACCCTCGATTAGAGAAGCTGTAGCCAAACGATTCTTGTATATGCCCTTGCATTTGACCTTGAAATCTGCGGCCATAGTCTCGGTGAACTCGTCAATGTCACACTCGATTAGAGAATTCGTCTCTGTGATAATGGGCTGGTATTGAGGAGGCACCTGTTTGGATAGGAAAAAAGGAAGGTGAAAAAAGGGTACAACAGCACTAAAAATAGTTATAAAACATGGATGAGAATGTAGCGCAACATGGAAAGGTATCTATTGCAATAAACAGATGAGCTTGCTGCAGCGGTATTGTACCAGTCTGAAAATGCCCTTCTGTGCATTTTGACTGCTGGAACCCGATGAGTGCAGCCAATCATTCAGGGATGTTGCGAAGCTATGAACATGCACTTCATCAGCCATAGGATGCTCGGTTGTACTTGGAGGAGTTGAATACGGTGTAATAGCCGAAACTGACATTTCAAATAGAGAAAGTTATTAAATGCAATGCATTTATGAATGACAAAAAGACAAGAACAAAGAAGAAATGTACAAACCGGCAACCACCCGTATGAACGCAACCGCAGCCTGTGCATGTCCACTCTCACCACAAACTCAAAGTCCTCTTTGGAGACATTGCAAACACGAGGTAGATCATCACAAATTTGATGCATACCACAATCTTTTGGGATATCAAGGTGATCCATGTACGCAATCTGCACACAACCAAATCACAAGGTATAAATTAAAAAATTACAATGATTTGAAGACAGTACAGTACATGGATCATAAGCACTATAAAGAAGGAAAGTCCACATATAGCGAAAATTGCAAGACAACCTCGAATGTTATGGTCACGCTCAAGTTGTTCAGGAGATAATTTCTGGTATTTATCCACCTCTTCCATCAACACCTCTAGAATATGGCCAGCCCAATCGAATTCTTTGATCTTGGATACATCATATAAGCTACGAAGATACTTTAAGCACACCGCATTTGTTGTACTTGGACAATAAACTGACCCCAAAGCTAGAAGCATAAAAGTCCTCATGAACGAATCCTTATCCTTACTTGATTTGAGCACCTCTATGCACCTTTTCAGCTTAGCCCTATTGCCATCCCTATACTGATCACGCATTTTCAGAAACTCATCATCCCTCTCAAGATCAACAGATAAGTCCAAAGGTCTTGTACCATTTTCAAAGCCTAATATCTTGCAAACCAGAGGGCGATCAAATACAATCACTTTGCCATCAAACCTGAACTCACGCAGCAAAGGATCTATGTGTTGCATTATCCACTTGACTAGCTTTACTGGAATACAGAATTCAAACATAGACAGTAGAGAGCCATGGCCAGACTCCACAATCCATTTCTCTTGATCTTCATCAAAACCAAGAACAAGCTCAAGGATCCTATGAACTGAAAATCTGCTTTTAAATTTACCAGTTCTCCTTTCTCATTACCTAGAAACAAACAAATAACACAAATTCACCTCAGCATGTAGCAATCTAAATTGTTGCAATGATTGTATAGAAGGATTTGTAAAATTGGTCGATATATACACATATGGTCAAAATTGATGTGATACTTTACAGATAAAGTGTATTGACAGAATCGAAAAATGCTTTATGGGACCAGGTTGGAGGGAAAAGTACTACTAAAGGATTTCTGATAGAGCATAGTGATGCCTACACACTAGCATAATGGTACCATAATCACCAACTACACATCAATCAAATTGAAACTAGGAAGCATTAGAAACCCTAGCATAATCTACGTAATCAGCATCTCATCTGCAACTAAAAATCACTGACATCTAAAACTACTACATAACACTCATACCCTACAGCTTGCAGTGGAGATTGCCTCACACTACCTTGCAGCTTGCGGCCCTTCTTCTGTGGAGATTGCCTTATACCAATGTTGCTCTTTCCTCTGCTAGAAGATGGTTGGCCTCTCTTGCTCAGCAAAACCTTCCTGACTGCCACACGAGGAGGCCTCCGCCCAGCAACAGCATCTTCTCCCTCCGCATCGTCGCCACTGCTGGGCGAGTCGCCCCTCCTAGGCGGGATTACCTCGTTCGATCTTGTCCGCATCGCAGGATGCCGTCACCAAGGCCTTGATAGGGTGCGGCCGACGCGGAGAAGAAGAGGGGGAGGTTCCCGCTGCTGGCACGACCGGAGAATGCTGCTCCGGGTCTCGCCGCTCCCAAGCTCGTGCTGGCGCGAGCTGTCGCGGTGGAGAGCGACAAAGGCGGGCAGGCGGCCGAGCGTGGTAGAGAGATTCGTGGTGTGGCGGTGTGCGGTCGCAGTGCGGGGGCGCGGCGGAATGATGGGTACGGACGCTGCGGGGAATCCTGAGGAAGGAAAACAGAGAGTGGAGTATTCCGTAGCAACGCGGTGCGAGTCCGTTGGGCCGTTCGGCCGGCGTCGCGGCCCACCAACGGCGGCGTCTCCTTTTATTTTGGTGGAGCAGCCGAGGTTTTTACTTTTTAGGCAGCGGCAGCCGGAGATGGGTGAGCGGGCGAAGGAATGGCTCCTGGCAGCCGGCGCCGGCGCCGCCGTCGGCGCGCTCTCTGCCGCCGCTGTCATTAATCTTCTCTCAAGGTAACCGGCCCAACTTCCCCCTTCCCCGTTCCGCACGCCAAGCTGGACCTGGATGCCACAGAGCGTTCTGCTGACGCTTGCTTCGTTTCGATGTCGCAGATCCAAGCGGAGAGAGGGGTACGTGCGGAACCTGCTGGAATCCAATGGAATGACGACTGGTACGCCTGCGGTTAGCTCCTGTTGGCAGTGTAGCAGTAGGAGTACTAGTTGTAGATTCTGTCGTCTTGCAAAACGATAGCAATTTTAAGACTGGCTTGTGTTTTTGTTGTTGAAATCACTTATTCTTGGCGATGTTGGTTGTGTATTCCATAGTTATCTAAAATTGTTCGCTTCAATCAGGCAACGCTTGGTCCAACAGGCATCTGGGCACTGTTGGTTGCTCAGATCTTCTCTCTGATGAAGTGGTCTCTGAACAGCTTACAAGGTTTGCATTTTTTGCTTTTCTTTCCTTAGTAAAGTTATATGGAGCAAGCCCCTAGGCCCTAGCTATAAACCATGTATTGCTGTCTGTTTGCTTGATTGATTCAGTTAGTCATTGTTGATCCTTGTACTCTGCATTCTGCAACCAGATAATTCCACATTTTGTTGGTATTGATATACAAATTTGAGATAACTGCATTGCTTGATATGCTACTTATTGCTGCCATCAATCAATTATGTTTTTCATCATTTGATTCTATATTCCTGTGTAGAAAGTGAAATTTTGTGTTCTATTGTTTCTGTGCATAGCTTACTATTAGCAGTTCACCTGTTAATTTCTTGATTTTCACTACAAACAAAACTTTTGCCACATTTTCTAATGTGCTGAGTACCTTTAGCCGAATATGCTGAGGATATTGCTGTTTTCGTGTTGTGTTTCTGATTACTAAAATCTGTTACTTGTGTAATGTAGGAATATACAATTTTTTGGCATGGACTCTCAGAAGAAAGTAACTGAATCCTATGTTGTGGTCATTGGTCTTGGAGGGGTTGGCAGTCATGCAGCTTCAATGCTACTGAGATCTGGTGTTGGCAGGTTGCTTCTTGTGGATTTTGATCAGGTGTGGATTTCTGTGTGTACCAGAGGTGGATACATCGTATAGTTAAGAAAATTGGATGCACTTTGTTTTTCTTTTTGTTCTCTAAGTAATTAGAAATATGTCTAGTTAAACATAGCTCGTGGTTTAACAACCAAAAATCTTGTTTGGTTATGAAGGATTTAACTAGGACTGAGAAAAATCTTGTTTTGACTAAGATTTATATTATATACCAATCTTAGTTATTTTAACTTAAAACAAATTCTCATCTCATCTTCTCAATGGTTAAAGGCACATCTGAACAAGGTATTATAAACTTATCTGAAGAGAATAACAACTGCAAACCAGTTTTCTTCTAAACAATTGAACCGACCTTTTCTAAAGTCATTTCTGATTAATCCACATGGTCCATACAACCACTTAAGCAGTTCAGACTCTTGATTCCTTTTTTTTGGTTTTAGAGAATTGTCAACACATTAAGAATTTATTTGATCTCATTTTTATGGAATGCATGGTCGTATGCTTTCGTTTTCGAATCTCTAACCATATCAGATCTAGAATCATGGAATCATCTAGTTGGTTCCCTTGCATTATTAGTTAAAACTAGGATAATATATAACCATGCAAAGTATACTAAGTGGCTTTTACAGCTGTATCAAATGGGTGGGTGAACATTGCAATTTTGTAAGTGACGTCTTGCATTTATAATAGGTGGGAATTAACAAGGCACTCATGATATGTTGAAAGGTATCACTCTCATCACTAAATCGGCATGCTGTGGCAACCAGAGATGACGTTGGAACTTCAAAAGCATTATGCCTCAAGAAGCATTTTTCAATGATATACCCAGAGTGCCAAATAGATGCAAAAGTGCAATTGTACGATGCATCGTCTGAGGCGGAAATTCTTTCTGGACAGCCTGACTTTGTTCTTGATTGCATAGATAACATTGATACCAAGGTAACAAATAGTAGCATTCAAACTTCAGCTTTCATTTTTTCATATGTGCAACCCCCTATTTTATGTTACCCCCACCCTCCTTTTTGTACTGGTAGTTATAGGTTGCAAGTTCTTGCATGTACTAGTTTCATGCTTAGATTTAGAGGTTGTGGTTGGCTCAAATGTGATGTAACTCCTTAACAAAAATTGTACTCTGCACGTTTTGCAGAAAAATTGAAAATACATAGGTCCTTCCATGCATTTCATGCTTAGATACAGTATTCAGGCATGGCTGTGCTTTAAATCTTTTCTGGATGTTCTGTTTTGCTTTGCTTCGGACTAAAAGGTTTTGTTGTTGTTATTAACTTAATACTCCATGCAACACCACATGCTTTCAGTTCGATGAAAGTCTTGGCAGCAGTAGTAGTTCCACTGTTTGAAAAACTAGTTCCTATGTAAACTCAAATTTCCCTTACCTCTGTATCTGATGATCAAGGTACACAAAGCCACCCTGCATAGACAGTTGAAACCTGTTTTTTTAGCCCAAATGGCTTCATTGAACATTACTTATGAATATATCATTTGTAAGCTTGTCAATTTTTGTCTTCATTGTTTGTAACCGTTCAAATATCCTTGCCCCTTAGGTGGCACTCCTTGCAGCTTGTGTGCGCAGAGGTTTGAAGGTACTTTCTGCAATGGGGACTGGAGCTCGAGCTGATCCCACCAGAATTCGTGTTGCAGATTTGAGAGAATCAAGCAATGATCCCCTCTCTCGATCGGTTAGTTTGATACTTCTTCCAAAAACTCTGTCCCACTGTAAGCTGCCATTTCATTCGATAGCTAACTGACATGTCAAGATGTGCCGCAAATGGGGTGTTGTGATTGCTACTTTTAGGTGAGGTACAGGCTCAAGAAAGAACATGGAATTGAGGGTGGAATACCAGTAGTTTTTTCATTGGAAAAGCCAAAGGCAAAGCTGCTTCCTTTTCAAGCTTCAAAAGAAGAGGAAACTCCATCAGATTACCAGGTTAGCTCCCCTACGACTTGTATTACCACCCTCCTGCTACATGCTTGTTCCATTTCCTGAGACCTTTTTTCCTTGTGATTTTCTGAACAAGAAATTTTTGTTACAAAGAGTTAATTAAATTCCTCTAGAACACCCAGTTGCTTGTATATTATAGGAGTGCATGATGTGTGTGTACGTAACTATTGACAACATGCTATGCATTATTCCACAGATTGTGCCAGGATTTAGGGTTCGCATTATACCAGTACTGGGAACCATCCCTGCAATATTTGGTCAAGTTATGGCCTCCTATGTGATTACTCAGCTTGCTGGATTAGATTTTCAAACTGAACCAGTTGTTAACCTGGATTTGGATCATTACCGTATACTTCATCAGCGTCTTACTGAGCATGAGGAGTTGATGTATGGGACAGCCGAGCAAGTTCTGGTACTATGTTTCTTGCTATGTAATTTCATATCCTGGAAATAAGATATTTTCTTTGAGCATTATGTAGTTGAGGTGTTATTTATTTATATGTTGATTGTCACCAGCACTAGTGAAAAAGGAATTCTTCACCTTCACTTGTTGTGATATCCTTTTGTACATTTGTAACATTCTCTTTTTCACTCTAAAGGTAGATGCTGAAGAGGTAATGTACATTGTCAAAGAATTGTGGCGTGGTCGAAGTGCTAGAGACCAAAGTCAGAAGGACACTGGCCGGAAAATGTGGAGATCTGTCAATGAACTAATGCTTGTTCGGTATGCTTCCTTCTACTGATAGTGTGGCTTGAAATCATCATGCTTTTGTGGCACTACCTAAGTTCCCAGCATATCTGATTTGGTAGAGCAAAAGCAAAATCCAACTTGCATCATCTCTGGCGTAGGGTGACTGTCATCTTTTAAGTTGTGCAATATGAATTATAACCTGGCTAACTAGCTATGTTAGCTTTGCAACTCTGAAGTGGCTTGGCATTGGTAATGTCTTAAATTTCGACGAGATAATTTTTTTGAACATTAATTCCTGTTATTATTTTGTTATAGGTGGGACAAATCAAAGGCTGCTGGCATCTCAAACTTAATACTTCTCAAGTTTAGTGAGGTAACAAGTCACGAATACTCATGGAACATTAAAGTTGAATTCCAAGATGGCATATGTTGCAAGACGATAGGACTGGTGAGCTTTTCCTGTTCATTGGTTCACCTTCTCCTATTTATTATGCAGGCTGACGCCCATGAATCCACCACACTCGACCGAATAAAAGAAGAAGAACCTGAATTCTACTCTATGGTTTCACGTGTCCTGAAACGAGCTGAGATGGAGTTTGCCTTATGACTTAACGAGTAGCGAGGGTTGGTGATCTTGTTGGATTTCCAGTGTTGCTATTCAGTGATGGCCTTGGAACAATGGATCAGCATTCAGTTTGGCGGGATTCATATTTGGTAGTACCTGATCGGTATGCTATGGTGAAAATGATGTGCAAAAGTTTCTTCTTGTGGCAGCCGAAACATCAGCTCTCTGTTATCACGGAGTTGTGCACTTGTGGCCGTCATTGTATGGGTTTTTTCTGCACGAATTGAGTGACGCCAAATCTGATATTTTGTCTTTTAGTCTGATTGGCTGATGCAGTTTTGATGTGATTTGATACCACGAACATAGCCGCTTCTAGACTCACCGATATATATATATACTAGGAGGGTACGCGCGCTCCGCCGCGCGTGCAGTTGGGTTGCGCGCTCGGTGCTGTTGTGAATCGGTGTTTCTTTCAGCTTCGTCGGCTTTGTAGTGCTAATGGGCCTAAAGCTACGTATATGGTAGGGTTTTTTTACCGCTGTGGATATGGTATTGTATATGTATTTTTAGGATGCCATGGGGTCTGTGGGAAGTACACCAGCTTTGTGAAAATATGTAGTAGGATGTATACGTGCAAAAGTTCTGCCGGAGTACCGGCAGCAGTTTGTTGTTCCAGGTCTTTCAATTTGTGAGGTCAAGCTTTCTCCTGGAGTTTTATCATAGATGCAGGGCTATGTTAGGAACACACACATTGTGAAAAATATTCAATGCAATATGTTGACCTGACTGTTGCCATGGCAAGGTGGAGCATAGTGTGCAAGGTGTTCATAGAGGCTATGATTATGTAAAAGTGATTACATATAAACGTGGTACCTAGATGATTTTGGGTTGTCCAGATCGCTGAGGTCATGAACCGGGCGCTTTTTTCCTTGCTGAGTTTGTTTGGCATGGTCCAATTCCTATAAGGGATACACATGTAAACTCGTTGAAGAAATAAGGTAACGTAATTTTTTACCGGTTCGTTATGGTATCAGTGTAGGCACTTGTAATGTTTCTGTGGTACCTGAGGCGGCGGTGTAGATTGCACTGGTGGAGGTGGGATTACATCACTGGAAGTGGCAGGTACATCCTGCATCATGAGTCAGGTTTGTAGACATAAGGCAAGTGCATTTTACGTAGTCCTCATGATGGCGCAGTGTGTAGCACTGCGTACCTGTGTATTCCCGTAGCGGCGCCTGGAAAGGGAGCGGAACCTGGAGAGAGGACGGCGATTCTTTTTGTGTGAGGAGCGAGGTTTTTCCTTTTTTTTTCTCTGGCTGGAAGGGCCCAGGAATCGTGCGGCCCAGAGACGGAGCACAGGGCACGCGGCCAACGGAGGAACGCAGCGCCGGCTGGACGAACGTGAACCACAACAAAACAGGGTCCCACAGGCGGGCTGACCAATGCTTATTTGGAACAGTTGTCGTGATGACCCATAGAAAATTGAGCAACAGGCGCAGGCGTGGCAGCAGAGGAATGGTCCCTGGAGGTCTGGTGTGCTAGAATCGCAGGGATCCTTTCCGCGATTAGAACGTAGATATATATTCTGATGCCTGGCTGATGAATAATGTTCATCAGTGCGGCGGAGCACCACCATCCTCCGGCGACATTCATCAGACATAAAAACCAGGCGCACCAATTATTAACACACGTCATTTATTTCTATTTACATGCAAAAAGATCACTACTCAAAAAAGGCAAGGCGTGAAGTAGTATTATTTTCTCCGCGGGAATCACGCCAATTGATTGCACACCATGAGTCGTCGTTTATATAAATAAATCCCAGACCGTCTGTGTCAGTTCTCCCGTCATTTTCTCTCTCTCTAATGCATATACACTAACCGGCGGTCGACAGGGGCTCCATCGACGGCGGCGGCGGCTGCTGACGCGCCCTCCCCTCACCGGCGCCGACCTCCCCACCTCGCCCCCATCAGGTTTCGGCCCCGACCCCACCATGTTGCTGCCCACTCGACGATGGCCATTGCCCACACCACCGACGTCATCGTGCAGCAGATCTCCGCGGCGGACAACATCGCGGCCGACGCGGCATCGAGCGAGGGCGCGATGACCCGGCCCCGGCAGCGCACCCTCGACTCGACGAGCGGCGCACCCAGGCATTCCGCGCACGTGCTGCTCGCGTCCTGGGAGGTCGTCTTCCTCGCCGCCGCCGTCGATGGTGGCATGGTGCGTCCCTCTGACAAGTAGCGTCTTCGGCACGGGCAGCACCACCATTGGATCCGAACCAGAGGTCTCGTCTGGTGAGTGGGGGCTTGGGAGAGCAACTTCAGGCTCCAGCCGATCTGATGGGGATTAGCGACTCGCAATCACAGTCAAGTCGACTGTGCCTGCAGCAGCGACATCCTCTGCTCCCCTGCCTTTGGCGGTTCCGATCAGGCGGCACCTTACGCAGTTCCTGTTCACATGCCCCTCAAGAGCAACTAGTACTAGATTGATGATGAATTTTTGCGTTTGTTCTAAGAAGGTGCCGCCATTGTGCTGGATGGCTGGAGGCCTGGATCCTTCTGCAGCTGTAGCGGTTATTTCTAGGGAGCCGATCCCATATACAATGTATGAATGAGATATGTCGGACATTGGTGGATCAGCGTTCACCTGATGGCGGTTTTCGGCTTCAGTGCCTCTCTTTTGGTTGACCGCTGGAACGATGGCCTGTGGGCTGAGTAGTTATTACTTGGGTTTGTGATGCTAGTAGAAAGGCTAGTCGTGTTTTTAGTAGTGATCTTGGTAGCTCGGTTGTAAACTCTTTTTGTTCTTTCTTTTTTATCGTCTAATAAAAATTCGGCAAAGCTCTTGCCGTCTTTCTAAAAAATATGGTGTGTGAATCGAAAAACCATTTTAATGATTTTGGTTTGAATCGGTACTACGAATCTTTGGCTTATGAATTTCTGCTTTTACTCACTATTTATTTACATGTTTTGTTTTGTAAATTCTTCGGTTCTTCCCATGACATGTGTGTTGCTGCCCGCGATTGGAACATGAGTGGATCATGCAGGCACAGGTGTGGATCCTTGCGTGATGAATTCCGATGGACATCCGTGTGGTTCAAATGACTTGCTTATAATGTAATGTGGTTATCAATAATAATTTATTTACTCAGGGATAATTTATTTAATTGTACTTGAGTGACTATTACAACAAATCTAATTACACACAGGTCCTGATGGAATTATTTCTTAACAAAATCATACTATCAGTAATAAAATAATCCAAACTGTGACAAGATGTCCTTGCTATTAGTACAAACAAATTTACCGCTCACGGAACATGATAGAATTATTTTCTTAACAAAATATACTATCAGTAATAAAAAAACATCATTAGGACATCAGACGCCTCGGTCAATAGTAGTAATAAAAATTGTTAAGCAAATAATTGCCTCATGATATGTGCGCGGTTAAATTTCGCTATGCTAAAGATTGGCGTGTCTGGTCGCCGGCCAGACTAATTTTTATTACTCATGGTATCAAATTGTTAAGTAAATAATTACCTCTGGGCATATGAGATTACAGTAACTCTTTACTATGTGATTTACTATAACATTATGGTAAATATCCCCATGTGTTATAGTAATTCAACCATCGTAAATATATACTAACATTGTCGTAAATTAGTATATAAAATTATCGTAAATAGAGGTGGCTACAAAATAGCTTATTTTTGTAGCTAGCTATATACTAATTTATGACAATGTTAGTATATATTTACGATGGTTGAATTACTATAACACATGGGGATATTTACTATAATGTTATAGTAAATCATATAGTAAAAGTTACTATAATCTCGTAAATTAGCATAGCAATTATCGTAACTCAAAGTGGCTACAGAATAAGTTATTTTATAGCCAGCTGTAGAGTAATATATATATATATATATATATATATATATATATATATATATATATATATATATATATATATATATATATATATATATATATATATATATATATATATATATATATATGCACGGAAATTCTTGGGCAGAGACTGAAGGCAGGTCTTGCAATGGAGACACAGACCGGGTCCGCTGCCGGGTTCGTCAGGCCAGCTGAAAGCCGCTTTCGCTCTGCCGTCTGCAGCGCCGTCCACTGATTTTCGCAAGACCAGGTCAAGGGTTTATATATGCGACGTGTGTGGCAGTCGATGGCTCGAAGCGGCATTAATCTTGTGTCGTATGAGGCACTGCTGGTTTTATGTTTTGGGACCATGGTAAGGCTGAGTGGCTGACCGCTGACCTGACCTGACGACGGTCGGGTCGGGTTCCAATGGTTCTGGGAGTCTAGCTGCAGTGGACGGTGCCATGATGTGAAACCGATCTTTGGTTCGGAAACGGTAGTTGTCCTCGGGTCGACGTGACCGCGTGAGAGATCGCACGTTCCCGTTTACTAAATTCCTTTCAGATTTACCCGTGCCCATTTTTCACGAGTGAGAAACACGCAGTACAAGTGCTCCTATGAAACATCGTTGTTTTTTTTTCTTCCCCCCTATGAATTATGCCTTTTTTTCGCTGCTTAGAGCTCTAGAAGTTGTGCTTTCGCAAGTCGCAACTGTCGTGAAGCACCTTTCTCTAGCTCTCAAGCTAGTGTGTCCGCCACCGATGTTCAAAACAGAGCCGTCTTGTGTACACACACACACACAGCCGTCAAGTGAAGATTTGATATCATATATGGCTGGGAACCAATGCATGTGAGTATATATGCGTCTCCAAACTTGAAAAGAAACGAAACAAGAAGCAAATGGTCCTTTCTGCAGCTACAAATATTTTTTCCCGCGCCAAGAATTAATTCAAAAGGAGCAAGCTGGTCATAACGTTGGGTGTTTTGCATTCAGCCTGTGTGCTGTTTAAATGCAATCTGGGCATGTAATAATCTGTTAAAGGTTGCGCGGGAGTTTGACGCTTCTGGCCATTGAACGCTTAGTGTAGCAGAGTAACGCGTTTCTGGATAGTAGTTACAGTTACGCCATTTGCGCCATTTGGATGAACCCTCTGTGTTCATGCCAAGTTGGCTTTTTGCGGTGCGTTCTGGTTGAGTTTTCAGTTTCAAACTCTGTAATTTCGTGGCTGTTTAGTAATGAATTCGGCATTTTTGCCGTGGTGGAAAAGAATTAATTCAAAAGATTAAATTAAAATTTTAAGTTTGAACCATGTAAACATACAAATTTCAAGTGCATATAAAATTAGAACCAACAAAAGTCTATGTAATATGAGTGTCAAGTGTTTTGATCCAATTTCATCCACACCCAAAGGATCATAACAATTGACCCTCCCTTATGTTACTAATGTCTTCCATTTCAGTGTTTTGACTCCAAAGGGGGAGAAAGTGTGAACCAAATCAATAATAAATATCAAAATCCCCTAATTAATTTTTTTAGTTTTTGGTATCAAAGGGAGAAATTGATTATGGAATAAGGGCGGACTTATATCCATAACGACGACATAAAGGAGGACAACAAAAAATAGTAAGAGCAAGGTAAGACATATATGGTTCATGTTGAAACTCACATCCTGGAATTTTCATCTGAGTTTACCATGTTTTCTCAGCGTTGATGTATACTAGAAGTACAGAGATAATTATTAGACCATGTCAAAACCGCATGATAACTATACAAAGGAAGAATTGTCTTCAAATTCAAGTCAAACAAATACCTCTGGAAAATTCAGGCAGGGAAAAAAATGTCAACCAACTGTGGTGATGTACATAATGGAATTGTTAGAGTGATCTCCTAATTATAGAAAGCTCAACGGCTTTCACACCTTGACTCGCGCCCTGATCGGGGGCGCCCAACCTATCTATGGCTGGAGGGCCCCCGTCACCCTACGCTATAAAAAGAAGGTGGGGGCCGACAGCTCAAAGTACGAGATTCGCCTGAGCCGACTCCCCACCCGACAAACCCTAGCTCCGATACCATTGTTGAATTTCTATAGGATCTCATGGAGTAGATCAGCGGGGTAGAACTATACATTTCGGGTATAAATAGTATAAGATCTACCGGATCAGAGAGGTAGAGAGAGAGAGGGGATTGGGACCAACGTTGGAACTAAAGCATGCAATTATTCATGTTATAATTATGTTCTCACTTTATATGAATTATATTTTCAGGAGGTTACTCTTTGATGGGGTTTATCAAAGATATTCCACCCCTCAAAGGTGACAACTACACCGAATGGAAAAAGAAAATTGACCTCGCCTTTGCCTTGGCTGAGGTGGACTGGGTGGTCACCACACCATGCCCCAGTGAACCTGTGGCACCGGTGAGGGAGGCCAATGAGTCTGATGCTGAATGGCAAAAGAAAGAGAGGGACCATGCTCCCATACAGATGACATATGACCTACAAAAGCAAAAGTGGATCAATGCCAACAAAAAGTGTGTTGCTGTCATAAAGAACACGATTGAGCCTACCATAATGGGCTCAATCCAAGAGTGTGACACTGTCACAGAGTACTTGGAAAGGATAAAGAGTCAGTTCTATGGCTCTTCAAAGACATATGCTACTCAGCTGATAAAGTAGCTGGTGACAGAAAGATACACTGGAGGTGGACATGACAATGGCATTAGAGAGCACATATCAAAGATGAATCATTTGAACAACAAGCTAAAATCAATGGATCTGACTCTTACAGAAGAGTTTCTTGTCCATCTGATTTTTGCTTCTTTACCAAAAGAGTTTGACACTTTTGTTGTCAACTACAACATTCAGCCCGAGAAATGGGATCTAGAACGTTGTATGACGATGTGTGCACAAGAGAAAGAGAGGATAAAAGCCGCCAATGGTGGTACTCTCAGTTTTGTTAAAGATAACAAAAGAAAGAATTTCAATGCCAATGTCAACTCTCCCTCAAAGCCAAAGGGCAAGGGTCCCATGCAGCATCAGCCTCAGCAAAACAAGTTTGCAGTGAAGAAAGATCAGTGCCTCTACTGCAAGAAGGAGGAACATTACAAGAAAGATTATCCTGAATTACTAAAGATGATAATGGCAAAGAAAAACTAGTTCCTATGTAAACTCAAATTTCCCTTACCTCTGTATCTGATGATCAAGGTACACAAAGCCACCCTGCATAGACAGTTGAAACCTGTTTTTTAGCCTGAATGGCTTCATTGAACATTACTTACGAATATATCATTTGTAAGCTTGTCAATTTTTGTCTTCATTGTTTGTAACCGTTCAAATATCCTTGCCCCTTAGGTGGCACTCCTTGCAGCTTGTGTGCGCAGAGGTTTGAAGGTACTTTCTGCAATGGGGGCTGGAGCTCGAGCTGATCCCACCAGAATTCGTGTTGCAGATTTGAGAGAATCAAGCAATGATCCCCTCTCTCGATCGGTTAGTTTGATACTTCTTCCAAAAACTCTGTCCCACTGTAAGCTGCCATTTCATTCGATAGCTAACTGACATGTCAAGATGTGCCGCAAATGGGGTGTTGTGATTGCTACTTTTAGGTGAGGTACAGGCTCAAGAAAGAACATGGAATTGAGGGTGGAATACCAGTAGTTTTTTCATTGGAAAAGCCAAAGCCAAAGCTGCTTCCTTTTCAAGCTTCAAAAGAAGAGGAAACTTTATCAGATTACCAGGTCAGCTCCCCTAGGACTTGTATTACCACCCTCCTGCTACATGCTTGTTCCATTTCCTGAGACCTTTTTTCCTTGTGATTTTCTGAACAAGAAATTTTTGTTACAAAGAGTTAATTAAATTCCTCTAGAACACCCAGTTGCTTGTATATTATAGGAGTGCATGATGTGTGTGTACGTAACTATTGACAACATGCTATGCATTATTCCACAGATTGTGCCAGGATTTAGGGTTCGCATTATACCAGTACTGGGAACCATCCCTGCAATATTTGGTCAAGTTATGGCCTCATATGTGATTACTCAGCTTGCTGGATTAGATTTTCAAACTGAACCAGTTGTTAACCTGGATTTGGATCATTACCGTATACTTCATCAACGTCTTATTGAGCATGAGGAGCTGATGTATGGGACAGCCGAGCAAGTTCTGGTACTATGTTTCTTGCTATGTAATTTCATAACCTGGAAATAAGATATTTTCTTCGAGCATTATGTAGTTGAGGTGTTATTTATTTATATGTTGATTGTCACCAGCACCAGTGAAAAAGGAATTCTTCACCTTCACTTGTTGTGATATCCTTTTGTACATTTGTAACATTCTCTTTTTCACTCTAAAGGTAGATGCTGAAGAGGTAATGTACATTGTCAAAGAATTGTGGCGTGGTCGAAGTGCTAGAGACCAAAGTCAGAAGGACACTGGCCGGAAAATGTGGAGATCTGTCAATGAACTAATGCTTGTTCGGTATGCTTCCTTCTACTGATAGTGTGGCTTGAAATCATCATGCTTTTGTGGCACTACCTAAGTTCCCAGCATATCTGATTTGGTAGAGCAAAAGCAAAATCCAACTTGCATCATCTCTGGCGTAGGGTGACTGTCATCTTTTAAGTTGTGCAATATGAATTATAACCTGGCTAACTAGCTATGTTAGCTTTGCAACTCTGAAGTGGCTTGGCATTGGTAATGTCTTAAATTTCGACGAGATAATTTTTTTGAACATTAATTCCTGTTATTATTTTGTTATAGGTGGGACAAATCAAAGGCTGCTGGCATCTCAAACTTAATACTTCTCAAGTTTAGTGAGGTAACAAGTCACGAATACTCATGGAACATTAAAGTTGAATTCCAAGATGGCATATGTTGCAAGACGATAGGACTGGCGAGCTTTTCCTGTTCATTGGTTCACCTTCTCCTATTTATGCAGGCTGACACCCATGAATCCACCACACTCGACCAAATAAAAGAAGAAGAACCTGAATTCTACTCTATGGTTTCACGTGTCCTGAAACGAGCTGAGATGGAGTTTGCCTTATGACTTAACGAGTAGCGAGGGTTGATGATCTTGTTGGATTTCCAGTGTTGCTATTCAGTGATGGCCTTGGAACAATGGATCAGCATTCAGTTTGGCGGGATTCATATTTGGTAGTACCTGATCGGTATGCTATGGTGAAAATGATGTGCAATAGTTTCTTCTTGTGGCAGCCAAAACATCAGCTCTCTGTTATCACGGAGTTGTGCACTTGTGGCCGTCAATGTATGGGTTTTTTCTGCACGAATTGAGTGACGCCAAATCTGATATTTTGTCTTTTAGTCTGATTGGCTGATGCAGTTTTGATGTGATTTGATACCACGAACATAGCCGCTTCTAGACTCACCGATCACCGATTGATATTGATATTGATATATATATCATTCATATGCACGGAAATTCTTGGGCAGAGACTGAAGGCAGGTCTTGCAATGGAGACACAGACCGGGTCCGCTGCCGGGTTCGTCAGGTCAGCTGAAAGCCGCTTTCGCTCTGCCGTCTGCAGTGCCGTCCACTGATTTTCGCAAGACCAGGTCAAGGGTTTATATATGCGACGTGTGGGCTCGAAGCAGCATTAATCTTGTGTCGTATGAGGCACTGCTGGTTTTATGTTTTGGGACCATGGTAAGGCTGAGTGGCTGACCGCTGACCTGACCTGACGACGGTCGGGTCGGGTTCCAATGGTTCTGGGAGTCTAGCTAGCAGTGGGCGGTGCCATGATGTGAAACCGATCTTTGGTTCGGAAACGGTAGTTGTCCTCGGGTCGACGTGACCGCGTGAGAGATCGCACGTTCCCGTTTACTAAATTCCTTTCAGATTTACCCGTGCCCATTTTTCACGAGTGAGAAACACGCAGTACAAGTGCTCCTATGAAACATTGTTGTTTTTTTTCCCTTCCCCCCTATGAATTATGCCTTTTTTTCGCTGCTTAGAGCTCTAGAAGTTGTGCTTTCGCAAGTCGCAACTGTCGTGAAGCGCCTTTCTCTAGCTCTCAAGCTATGCTTTGTGTGTCCGCCACCGATGTTCAATACGGAGCCGTCTTGTGTACACACACACAGAGCCTTCAAGTGAAGATTTGATATCATATATGGCTGGGAACCAATGCATGTGAGTATATATGCGTCTCCAAACTTGAAAAGAATCGAAACAAGAAGCAAATGGTCCTTTCTGCAGCTACAAATCTTTTTTCCCGCGCCAAGAATTAATTCAAAAGGAGCAAGCTGGTCATAACGTTGGGTGTTTTGCATTCAGCCTGTGTGCTGTTTAAATGCAATCTGGGCATGTAATAATCTGTTAAAGGTTGCGCGGGAGTTTGACACTTCTTCTGGCCATTGAACGCTTAGTGTAGCAGAGTAACGCGTTTCTGGATAGTAGTTACAGTTACGCCATTTGGATGAACCCTCTGTGTTCATGCCAAGTTGGCTTTTTGCGGTGCGTTCTGGTTGAGTTTTCAGTTTCAAACTCTGTAATTTCGTTGCTGTTTAGTAATGAAATTCGGCATTTTTGCCGTGGTGGAAAGGAATTAATTCAAAAGATTAAATTAAAATTTTGAGTTTGAACCATGTAAACATACAAATTTCAAGTGCATATAAAATTAGAACCAACAAAAGTCTATGTAATATGAGTGTAAGTGTTTTGATCCAATTTCATCCACACCCAAAGGATCATAACAATTGACCCTCCCTTATGTTACTAATATCTTCCATTTCAGTGTTTTGACTCCAAAGGGGGAGAAAGTGTGAACCAAATCAATAATAAATATCAAAATCCCCTAATTAATTTTTTTAGTTTTTGGTATCAAAGGGAGAAATTGATTATGGAATAAGGGCGGACTTATATCCATAATGACGACATAAAGGAGGACAACAGAAAATAGTAAGAGCAAGGTAAGACATATATGGTTCATGTTGAAACTCACATCCTGGAATTTTCATCTGAGTTTACCATGTTTTCTCAGCGTTGATGTATACTAGAAGTACAGAGATAATTATTAGACCATGTCAAAACCGCATGATAACTATACAAAGGAAGAATTGTCTTCAAATTTAAGTCAAACAAATACCTCTGGAAAATTCAGGCAGGGAAAAAATGTCAACCAACTGTGGTGATGTACATAATGGAATGTCCTATAACTCAACGCCTTTACACGGTCATATTTCTACATATACTTCCTACATCGCAAAATAATTAAATTCTTGGAGCGTGGCATCTTAAAAGCCTTCCCAACTGCGCGAGATGCAGTGGAGTTCATCATGAAAGCTACAGAACAGAAGAAGGTATTGATGGTCATTTGTTTGTGGTTTATCTGGACGGAGAGGAATGTGATCCGGGAAGAAGGACGGCGTAGAAGCTCTGAGATGTTGGCAAGAAGCGTTGAGTTGTATGCTAAGGAGAATGCTGATCTGTTCAGTAAACCACAGGTGCGGCGAGTCAGGTACTGGGCGCACTGGACAAAACCACCAGAGGATGTGCTGAAACTAAACGTTGACGCCTCCTTTTTCCACGAGTCTAAAGCGGGCAGCTGGGGCTTCCTCATCAGAGACAGCGACGGTGATGTGATGCTGACAGGAAGAGGTAGGGTGAACTACCTGCTCAGTGCCTTCCATGCTGAGTTGATTGCCAGCCTTCAAGGGCTTCAAAGAGCTGCAGACTTGGGCATTGGGCATATCATCGTGGAAACCGATGCTAAAGAAGTGGTGGCTGCCATCAAGACACATTCCTATGACGGTACTGCTGTTGGGTACCTGATTGATGAAATTAGAACTCTCTTGAGGCTAAACTTCCTTTCTTATGAAGTTGTGTTTGTCGGTAGAGATTGTAATAGAGCCGTTCATGAGCTGACTGTGCTGGGTCATTTCTGTAATGAGGGCGAAGAACTTGTTTCTAGCTCTGTGCCAAACAATATCTCTGTAATTGTCGCTAATGATTTGTTAGCCAATGAGTAATGAATCGACACCCAGTTTCAAAACAAAATTGTTATAAGTTTGACAAACTTTATAAAAAAGATAACATCTATGATACAAAAATAATACATATAAAATATACATTTCATCATTTATCTAGTGATACTAATTTGATCTATTGTTGCTCTTTTTCATAAATTTGGTCAAACTTAAAATAGTTTGACTTAAGATAATTATATAAGTTCATTTAATTTGGGATGGAGGGAGTATTATTTTTCTATATCTATGGATTTAGATCTCTATAAAAAAAGAACTATGTAGAAGACATATTGATGTAGACAGTAAAAAAGTTCTGGGGCGGACGCAAGCCCCGACCCACTCCTGGCCACCACCCTCCCTCGTCCCTCCACTCCCCTCCCCTTCCCCCTCCCCATCCACAGCCCTCTCAACAGGACAGCTCCCACCAAACCCAAGCCTACGCCTGACGGATCGCCCCGCCGCCGCTGCACGTCTAGCGCCCGCTCCCCACCCCACCCATGCGCGGGATTCGAAGCTGGGGCACGCGCCGCGCGGCAACTGTCGCCGCCACCGGTGCTGTCCTTGAGCTACGCCGCAGTGGCTGCCTCTCCGACGCCTCCGTCTCCGGCGGAGGACGCCGCCGCCGTGGCCATCATGCAGTCCTGCAAGGATGCCACTGTCGAGGCCATCGAGCTGTTGTGCGCAGAGGCTGCTGGGCAGGGAGTCGGTGTTGGGGCATGCGATGCGCCTATGCCACGGCAGGGTGCCGACGCCGCCGCGGCCTTCAACAGCGGGTCCGTGCCGTCCGTCGACGCTGCCTCAAGTGCCAACGCCGGCCTACACACGCCGGCTTGCGCCCGCTAGGCAGTCATGGAGTCGTCGGCCACCTCTGGCTCGCCCACCCTATCGCTAGATGCGACTCCGTTCTTCCCGGGTTGCTTCGCGGGAGGGCACACGAAAAGCCGCCGGTGGGCAGATGACTAGTCAGATGACGATCGCCCCGCAACCTACCTGGAAACCACCCGTCGCCCTGCGATGCCGATCACTGCGCCACCCCCCGTGCGCAGACTTGTTATGTCGTGCCTCTAGGGCATGGTGGTGTCAAAGCCAAACGCCAGCGACCTGACCGAAGGCGGAGGAAGCGAAGTAGGCCGCGCCCTTAGCTGGTGTGCGGTAGGCCTGCACGACCCGTCGAGGGTCGTGTCCCTTCCCATCATCGCCTTGTCCGCCGCGGGCGGGTCTCCGCCTCCAACGCCAATGGGTGGCGGGAGATCCTCCCCCGGCCGAAAGCGCAACCTGCGGCCGCCTCGACTGACAAGCAGCTTCTGCACGCTCGGAAGATCCCTGCAGAGCTTTACGACAGATGCTTCAATTGCCTTTCCTACTCGCACAGAGTAGTAACTTGCCGGTTGCCATGACGTTCACAACTTCCGTCACCTCGCCAAGGACTGCAAGCGGTCCAGGCATTCTGTGAGGTCGATGGCGAAGGGTGGAGGCTTGCCTCGACACTTTGCTTGGTGCGACACCCCACCAGCTGAAAGTCCAAGTTTGGTTTTGGTAATTAATGACACCAAGTTGCTAATGCTATATGTTAAGTGGTTTAAGTTAGGCATAAGCAACACATGTGATGAAGGTGCATGTGGCATGGAGTGGTGGCCACAAGATCACAAAGAAATGGTGCATGCACATGAAATGATGGTCATGGTGATCAAGCGTAAGGAGATGGACACTGAACTAAGTGATCAAGGCAAAGGTATAATCTTAGGGTTTGCTTTTGCCGGTCTAAGATGAGTAGAGAAGTGATTGACCGGGTTTAGGATTGATAGCCGACTATCAAGAGGGGCAATCACGGTTAGCTCGTGAATCAAGTGCTACTAGGTCATCTTCTTGAGCATATGCATTAGGATATAGTAGAGAGCTAACATATCGCCTTGAAAAATGATTGTGAAAATGCTAACACACATACACACGGTGTTTTTCACATGATGGTGTTGGCACATTTGCGAAGGCGGCGGTGTTTGAGCGGTAGAGAGGGGTTTGGGGTTCGCTCTCCCTCCCGCCGAGCTTGCGAGCACGGGATTCAAGCGTTTTCGGGGAAATGAAATGTCTATTTTCTATTGCACCGGAGGTTGAAAAAGTGGTGAAAGCACGGAGGTGTTTCATGAGCTAAAACATGTGCTTTAGTGATACACATATGGAGAGTAGGTCATAAGTGAAAGGGCGGATCAAGCGGAACGAGTTTTCGACGAAGCATCACGAAAAAACGAGCGACAGACGCTCGGCTTGTTGGCGATAGACACGGGGTGCGGCGTCTGACGCCAAACCCTAGGTCGGCCTGTGCGCGTGGGTGCGACAGACGCGTTGACTGGGAGCGACAGACGCTGCCCGGGCGTCTGTCGAGCAACCCTAGCTTGGCCAGCAGAGGAGGAGGCAACGGACGCACGGGCGTTCGCGCGACAGACGCTGACGTCAGCGTCTGTTGGCTTCGCGCTGAGAAGGCAAGTGGCTTTGTGCTGCGTCAGACGCTGCGGGCGCGTCCGACGCCTAACCGACTGACGCGTTCGACGAGCGCGAGCGAAAACTGGCTCACTGGACCGCGTCTGTCGCGGTTGGGTCGCGTCTGTCGCTGAGGCGATGGACGCGTCTGTCGCGTTCGAGCGTGGCGCGGAGCGCACTGGACCGCGTCTGTCGGTGCGACAGACGCGCGCCCGCGAAGCGTCGGACGCGTCTGTTGCTGAGGAAGTCGACCGTTGGATTTCGGTCGCTGGGACACGTGGCACGCGTTGGAGCGACGGACGCTACTGTGCAGCGTCTGTCGCCTCTGAAAATCGTCTAGTAAAGTTGATAACGGCTAGCTCTTGAGTGAAACGTTATAAATAAGAGGTGGTCGGCCCTTGGGGGTTCTCTCTTGCACATTTGAGATATTGAGGCACACTTTGAGCTAGAGAACACTCCCTTCACTCATCTCCTTGCTTGGTTGCATACTCTAGAGAGATTGAGTGAGATTCAAGTGCATTGCATTGAGAGTTGCATCTAGTGGCACTTGAACTTCGTGTTTGCTGCGGATTACTTGTTACTCTTGTGTGTTTTCCGACACCCTAGACGGCTTGGAGCAGCGGTGGTGTTGAGCTCGACCTTGGAGATTGTTTCGAACCTCACCAAGTTGATTGTGAGGGGTTCTTGAGCCTTCCCTGCGGGAGTTCGCGAATTGGCTACTCTAGTGAAGCACGTGGCTTGGAGGATTCCCATCTTGTGTGTGGATGTGCGGCACCCGCTGAGGGTTCAACTCTTGATAGTTGATTAGCTCGTGATCCATCAAGTGGGTGCATCACCACAACGAGGAGTAGCTTACCGGGAAGCAAGTGAACCTCGGTAAAAAATCTTGTGTCATCTCTTTGCCGAAGATTTCTCTTGTGAGTGCTCATTGTGATTGATTCTTCGAATGCATTGCTTCTCTACATCGTTGGTATAAGAATCAAGTTACTTGCTCTTTACTTTCTTGTACTAGTCTTTGTGTAGTTTGCTTAGTGTAGCCTTTATCACATAGAAGTAAGTAGCTTAGTGACTTAGCCTTGTTGGTGTGTATTAGAGATCATAGCCTTGCTTCACTAGAATTGTATAGGTGGCTTGCATAGTATAGTTGAGCTAGTGCTAGAATTAGCTCAGCCATCTTTTTATACTAACGTGGTTGTTTAGTGAAGTTTGTAAATTTTTAAATAGGCTATTCACCCCCCTCTAGCCATTTGGACCTTACACCGGCCTCCCCCTGTGACGGTCCACCGTGCTCAGATGGGGCCACGCAGGGTGCTGCGGGGAGTGCCAGAGTAAGCCGGCGAGGGACGCCAGCATGGCCGCGCCTGCCAACCACCCAGACAACGGTGCCGTCTGCGCTATCCCCGGGCCTGGGCCGCTGCTGTTGGAGCTGTGCGCGAGCACAGGCCTCCTGCGTGGATCGACCCAATGCTGGAGGAGCTCGTCGCCTCGTTCGTCGTGAGCTGGCCAGCTAGAGCATCAGCGGCTAGATGCCCGTCGCTCTGGCGACGCCTCCCAAGAAGCCGAAGCATCGTTGGTGGACACCCGTTCTCCGACAATGACTGCCCAGGAGACGATAGACTCGCCTCCGTTATCGCTTGTGCAGGGGCAGCCACTTGTCACGCCACCGCGGGAGCGACAGGCTGATGGCGTGGATGCCGAGGCGTGTCCAGAGAGGTCCAATGCCATCACTCTAGGCACGGACGCAGCCACCCCACCCGAACGGACGATCGTGGCTACGACGGACGCGATGTCAACCGTACCCCTTCGCCTCAAACTTCCTCGGCCGATAGACGCCTCAAGCGCTTCACCGAGCGAGTTACAAAGGCGAGGCAACCGCCTCTTCTCGAGCTACCTGAAGATGAGGCGGCCCTTGGCAGATGTGCACCGTCCTCACTCCCCAAGCGAAGTAGACGGATAGCGGCACAGGCCACAGCTCATATCCCGACAGCCAAGTGAGGGGAGTACCTGGTCATGAAGCGCCTGGGACACTCCAGCGGGATGCCGCCTCCGTCGACGCCGGTGATGATGTACGATGAGGTATTCAATGGTGACCCCGCTCATATGCAGGCATTGTGTGAGTTGTTCCCTCCGGTTGGCGACGTAGGCACGCGCAAGCGGCGCCGCAGCCCGGCAGCTAGGGCATAGGCCTCCTTGCTAGTGCAAATTTGGATCGATCTCGGATCAATGTAACAACTTAGCTTACTCTACACTAGAGAGGGTTGAACTTCCATGTAAATCTTTATTGACTCCTAGGACAACCGAAGGTGTGTTATATCAAACTTTTTCTCTACCTTAATATAAAGACATGCGAATCTTTTGCGTGATCGAGAAAAAAAAGACATTGATGTAGACTTGTTAGGGTACTCTACCACATGCACGAATAACAATTCCACTTGTAATAAATAAGAAATCATGGTTAATTTCCTATAGGAAACCCAAATACCCTGTTGGTACAAACTTTAATGACCAATCTATATTGGCAGATGTAGAGACTAATTTCCTTGAAGGTGAAAATGTATCTTTTTTTTTTCTATCGCCATGTTGACAAAGACCAAACAACTAGGAGTTTCCATGTTGACAAAGAACCGACATAGAAAGGGTAGACTGACAAGAAAATGTGTTCATCGACAGGCAAAATTTTAATCCCCGTCACTTTTATTCTGTCGGTGCTTTCCTATCGGTAACATGATATAAATATTGGAAAAATAATTTTCCTATCGGTATTTCGCAGTATTTCACCAATAGAGAAATTTCTGTTTCTGGTAGTGATCTCCACAAGAGAGTAGAAATTTCGCAGTATTTTGTCTCGATCTGTGCTAGCTTTCCAGGTCCTCGGCTCCTCGCTAGCCATTTTCAGCCAGGGTTTCATGAACAGGAACAGCGTACGTGCTGTACGGATGTGTGCTTTGACACCAAAAATCGTTTGAAAATTTTGGGTAGGTAACGTGAATCGGAAAGCTTCTAGGACGTTGATGAATCATCGCTGGCGGCTAGTCAGGCCAACGTACAGGAGGCGACTGGAATAAAAATTATGATTTGAATCCACTAGCAACTAGTGAGCTGGCTAATACTATTTTTTCTAAGTCAAAGTTTCTTATACCTAGCTAAATTTATAAAAATTATCAGTATTAATGACACTAAATAGATCTACTACAGAAAATAAATGACACGGTAAATATCATAATATTCATTTGATATTATAGATATTGATAATTTTTTTATATATATAAATATAGTCAAATCTAAGATTGTTTAGCTTGGACAAAACTGCTCTTTATTATAGGATGGATGTAGTAGTTCATGGCTAAGAGCATCTCCAAGAGTTTGTCAAATTTCACTTGGCAAATCTTTTGATTTGGCAAGTGGCTAAAACATATAGCAAGTGAAAAAAGATTGTATCTCCAATAGTTTGCTATTTAGGCTTGGTAAAATTAGAAAAGTAGGCCCACATCCAACCAACAGATCAACTGTTTTTCGCCGTCTCTTCGCCTGGCCGTGCGTCGCGACTTCTCGCCTGGTCGCACAACGCAGCTCCGCGCGTGAAAGGCGCCACCGCCACGACGACATCTCTTCCTCCGCCCCCCTCCATCATCGCTGGTCCCCATTCAGCTGTCCAACTGATCGGCACTGTGCCCATGGGTTCATGCACCGATCGGTGAACTGGCTGCCTTTCTCCCTGTATTTCACGTGAACCAAGTGCACTAGAGAAAAGAGTAACAGGGAGGTGATGTGGCGTCTTCTGATTGGAGTAGCCAACGTGGCCTAGGAGTGGATGGCCTTGGATGCCTTCGCTTCAGTCCGTCGGTCATCCCTGTCCTTTCCTCGTCATCGTGAGCGGAGCGAGTAGCAGAGAGGGGAAGGGGAAGGGAGAGAGAGAGCAGGTGGAGGCGCAGGACATGGCGGCGATGCGGGGTGGTTCTGGCGGTGCTTGGCTCCAGAGTAGCAGCGGCGGTGCTGCCTGGGGTCACGGTGAGCGCGGGCCAGGGCGGAGGCGGTGGTGCAGAGGCGCGGGGTGAAGCGGACGAAGCAGAGCGGGGCGGTGTGGTGGGACAGCAGTGAAGCGGTGGCGGTGGCGCGGCGTTCCGGCGGCGGGATACGCTGCGGCGGCGGGTGGAGCAAGACGAGGCGGGGCAAGGAGGTAGGATGGTGATGGGCTACGCGGTGCTCCGTGTTCCTCGACAGCATCCCGGAGGTTGCCGTGGTGAGGTCACAGGCGAGCACGACGGCGGCGGTGTCGAGCCCCTTGACTTCGGCGACTTGGTGCTGCGGCGGCAGCGCCTGGGCGGCCTCGGCGTGGAGAGCTCGGCGGCGCTCGGCTTCCGCAGCGAGGACGGGCGGAGGGCGCTGGGTGACTCCGTCGGGATCTGATCGATTCGAGTCCTGGGGCCACGGTGAAGTTTCCTCACGCGCGCGGGAGAGGAGTTGGCGGCGGCAGAAAACGCGATGGCAAGTGAAGCCCAGCGCGCAAATATGCGCGTGCGGACCGGTTGGATGGCAAGTTGCCAACTTTGCCAAGTCCATTTGCCAAGGCATTGGAGAAGGATTTTTCTTGTTTTGCCAAAAATTGTGGGATGGCAAGTTATCCAGGAGCTAAAAATTGGATGGTTATCCAGAATTCCTTTCATCTTCTAGAGCTACCATTGGTAGAGTACCAGATAAAGGTACGTGGGAGGGCAAAAGTGTTTTTTATTTATTAGCGTATTAGTTGGGTTGGTAGCTAGTGAGATAGTTGTTAGCTACATACCTATTAACTAGGTCTATTTGAATCCACCCAACTATATATTTTTTAGTAGATAACTTAGTTAGATGGATCCAAATACCCTTTAGATTGAGAAACCTACTAGAGAATGGATTAGTCAAAAATAATTTGATAGTTTTTTTGAGGAAACAAATAATTTGTTATTGGATCTGCAACATCTCGATACTCTCACTAATAATCTATGGTATAAGCTCTCTCAAAAAATAATCCATGATATGGTTCTTGATAGACAAGACATTTCGATGTGAATGGCATCACAAGGGTAGGAGGTCAAACCTTCGCACCCAAGAAGGGGTAAGGTTGATTTTAATCAATACAACCTGAAGTCTCTGGATTGAAATACCTTTCCGGTATTTTTAAACATGCATGCTCAATAGTGCTCCCTCCACCTTGCTATGTTGTCATGGTTGTCCAATGGTAACAATAATATGCACAACATGTCATTGCTTTGGAGGAAAGTGGTGCCATGACTATTTTGAGGAGAAACTAGAGGTTGAAGATAATTTTTGAGCTCCTCCTAAACTTTCATCCTAGATCCGTCACTGACAGGGACATATATGGAACTCCGGCATTTGGCGGTGCCATAGTTTTGATCATTACCTTACGTTCCGGTAGTTGTCACTAATGTCGTTGATTTTCTAATGGCATCAAAACAATTTTGAAATATGTAGCATTTTCAGTACCACAAGATTGAAGCTCTGCAGACTACAGTGACACCTGTGTGTCCTGACGAATAAACTAGTGGTTGATTGAAGCTGTCCAAAAAGACAACCCGATGCGTTTGCCCTTTGGCGGTGCCCATCAAGAAGGGGTAAATCTTGGCCCTCCAAAAAATAATGACAAAAGTGGTTCTCAAAAGTTCCCACTGTCATCACCTCTCCCTTCTCCTCTCCTTTTCTGATCCCTATATAAACCAACCCCCGAAAGTGGGATTTCATTCTCCATTACTCATTCGCCGCTGCCACAAGTTTCAACCTCCAATCACCAACCTTGCTTGATTGTTTGACATCTTGAGCAACTTCTCCGTCCTGGCAAGTTTTTTGACAAGTTCATCATACTCAAACAATGGCGCGCATATAAGAATAGAGTAGGATTGTTGCATCACAAATCACATCATCGGAAGAAGACATGGCTAGGAGCAGAGAGGTGACGGGCTGGGGGAGGATGGCTGGAGGCGACGGCGCAGCGGCGGCGGCGGCAGCCGTGGAGAAGGCGGTGAGGTGCCTCGGCAGGGGCGTCGACATGACCGGCGACCTGAGGCTGAAGCACTGCAAGGATGCGGGGGGCTGCCTGGTCCTCAGGACCGACGAGAAGGCGGCGGCGGAGAAGGTCGTTGTGCCGGGCTTCGGAGTCGTCGCCGATGTGCCCGCCGACGTCAAGTGCGGCAAGGGCGACCGGATCAGGTTCAAGTCCGACGTGCTCGAGTTCAACAAGGTTGGTTGTTAATTTGATAGCAGCTTCATTTTGATTTTTTTCAGAATATTTGAAGATAAACATTTTTTTTGTAATAAAGTGGGAAATTTGGTGCCAAATGAGTCAAATTTCAATCAATGTTGCGTATTCATGAAGTTAAAAATTTCTCAAGTGTGGAAAATGATATGTCATTACTTCTTCTTTCTGCTGTCAAGTTTCTTTCATACCGGAGGAAAAAAACTGTCGGGTAGAAAAACAGCACCTGGCACCATGATTATTATTACACGAAAGTGACGTAATTTATTTCCATCTTTCATTAAATTTCTCTTTAGAAAAAAGTCGTCCAAACGTAAATTTCTGATCAAAATATCGAGGGCAGGCAGCATGACCGGGTGCCGAATAGCCGATCAACTAGACGAAAATAATGTTCCTTTTCAAAACAACAATGAGAAAAGTTCTATTTTTTTGATAAAATATACTCCCTCCATCCCAAATTACTTGGAGCGTAAAAAACATCTCAAGTTTAACTAAATTTATATAATAAAATAATAACATTTATCTAAATAAGTATTATTTGATTCTTCGTTAATTATATTTTCTTAGTATATCTATTTGATGTCATAAATCTTTGTAATTTTCTTTATAATTCTGATCGTTTTGACTCTCTAAGAAAGTTGAAATGACTAAATTTAGAAGGGAGGGAGTATATAATAACGAGCATGCATTGCAATGTTGACCTCCTGCAGATGTCTGAGGTGTTCAACCACCGGAATTCGCTGACGGGGAAGATCCCGTCGGGGCTCTTCAACTCGTGCTTCGACCTGGAGTGCGGTTCCTGGGCCGAGGACGCCTCCGCCACCAAGTGCCTCGCCTTCGACGGCTACTTCATCTCCCTCCTCGACCTCCGCCTCGACTGCCGCCCGCTCGCCCTCGCCGACCACGTCGTCCGTGACGTGCCGGCGGCGTGGGACCCGTCAGCCATAGCAAGGTACGGACAAGAGATCATAAGCACCACCCAATTCGGTCGTCTTCTCTCATTTCCTTACCACCCTGGGCGTAGTTTTCTTCCTTCGGAAACTGATGACATGGTTACCTATTCAAGGGTTTGACGTTACTTTTCAGAAAACATGCATTATTATAAGTAAGAAAGTCATATTATTACAGTGAAATGAGGGCGGGCCAATTAATATGAACTCAGTACAAATCCAAGTACCACTACATGTACCATGTCTAATAGAGGTCAAATTGCGAAAATTTGAAGTGATCAAGTGCGGTGCTATGCTTGACTTGACTTAACCTCATCTTGTGACCATAATCGTTTTGTCCTTTCCAAGAGTGCAAAATCATCCACCACACGTTTCACATGCGGTGTGAAAAATCGTATGCATGCATGGTGGAAAAAGGACCAGACCAGGCAAGAAGCAGCAGCCGGCAAGTTGAAGGGTGCATAGAAAGCTACCTGCCTGCAGGACTTAGACTTGTTCAAACCTTCCAGGTCGTCGACAGATGGAGTATATATATCTCCTCTCCTGTCTGCACATCAGCATGAATCAACTCTAAGGTGTTACATCAATGTGTAGGACAATAAACAAGAAGCAAACAAGAAAGTATATTTCTATCAAAATTTAAGAAAACGTTATTCATTCTTCTAAACATTAAGTAGATAAGCTTTTACATTACCTACTGGACCTTATCAAAAAAAAATATTTCTTATAAAAAAACATTACCTACTGGACCAATTCTCTGAACATGTCATAATTGAGCCACTGACTAAACAAAAACAACAAAAGCCAGATGATTTTCCATGCCCGAACGCAGTTTCCATTTCCTGAATCGATGGGCACACGATCCATTGAAGACTAATTTCACTCTTTCTGAAAAACGTGAGCAGTTTCATCGAGAAGTATGGGACCCACATCATTGTTGGGCTGGGTTTGGGTGGCCAGGATGTGGTGTATGTGAAGCAGGACAACTCGTCTCCACTGTCCCCATCTGAGATCAAGGAGCACTTGGACAGGCTAGGTGACCAGCTCTTCACTGGGACATGCACTCTGCCCCCTTCAAACCGCAAAAACAGGGACCACAAATTTAAGGTTAGTAAATCATGCATGTTCATTTATTTCCAGATCAGACTTAAATTAGGGAATCAATAACATCGACCACAATACGATAATATCATGAAGAACTGAAATGTGCTGGAACTCCTATTACTTGGATGGCAACAGGTCCCTGAGGCCTTCAATGTATTTGATGCCCAAGTGACACAGCAAAGGCTTCAAGGAATGATTACTCCAGTGTCCTGTAAAGAGGTATTTAGTTCAGCATTTTTCACATATTACAGCTAACAGCGAGTAAGGAGATGTAGAGGCCGGGAATTTCTAATGAGTTCGGACTGAACTGATGCAGGGTGTGACGGTGATATACTCCAAGAGAGGAGGGAATGCAGCGGCGAGTGACCACTCAGAGTGGCTGCAAACTGTGCCCACAATGCCGGACGCAATAAACTTCAAGCTTGTGCCCATCACATCCCTTCTCAAGGGAGTAACTGGCGTGGGCTTCCTCTCTCATGCCATCAACCTATATCTCAGATGTAAGTAAGGTCTTTCTCTCACACATAAATCAAATCCATCGGCTAAGTGCACAGAAAGTTCAAAATTGAAGAAATCGCAATCGGTGAAATGAATCATAAGCTATATATACCTCAACAAAAGTAGGAGCAGTTCAGCAAGAACTATATTGCCTATTTGCCTCGTTATAATAATTAATTGTGCTTATTTTTGTTTCTTTATCCATCCATGATATGTAGCAAACACTAAAAAGTTTATCATCATGCTTCTGTCCCATAACAGACAAACCTCCAATAGAAGATTTGAGGTACTTCCTGGACTTCCAGCACCACAGATTGTGGGCTCCAGTACTCAGTGACCTACCACTTGGTCCCTGCTCAAACCGACAAGGTGCCAGTCCGGCCTTGAACTTCAGCCTTGTAGGTTCAAAGCTATATGTCAGCTCAAGCGAGGTAAACTATGCTTGCTCATTACTTTCGAACATCTAAAATCTCATAAATTAAAAATGTTCACATTAACCATGTGGCAAACAGGTGATTGTTCCAATATTACCAGTCACCGGGATGAGATTACATCTGGAGGGCAAGAAAAATAACCGGTAAGCAGAACTTACTTATGCCAGTCCTGTTCTTATGGTTTTCTCTGAATCCTGGCTGAACACATTGCATAAAACTAACCTGGAACCCTTCGTTTCCGATATCTTGTCATCAGCTTAGGCATCCACCTGCAACATTTGTCAAACAACCCAACGTTCATCAACGAAAGATCAGCCAAGCAGCCCATATGGCGCGGATCAGAGATGATCTCCGACCAGCGATACTACGAGCCAGTCCAGTGGAGAATGTTTGCCCACGTCTGCACAGTGCCAGTGAAGTACGATCCTCGCTGGGCTAGCACCGGCTCACCATCTGCGGCGTACATCGTCTCCGGCGCCCAGCTGCACGTCAAGGCCCACGACTCAACCAACATCCTGCACCTCAGGCTCTTGTACACCCAGCTGCCAGGGCACGCCGTGGTGCAGTCCAAATGGGCGCACAACACGGCGAGGCTGTCGGGCAAAGGGAGCTTCCTGTCCAAGTCATTCGCAGCGTCCTTAGGCGCCGGCGTTGACAAGGAGCAGCAGCACCCGGCGAGGATTCACATCGACTCCGCTGTGTTCGCCGGAGGCCCACCCGTGCCTGTTGGGACCCAGAGGCTGCTCAAGTTTGTCGAGACGTCTCAGGTGACCATGGGGCCACAGGACAGTCCTGGATACTGGCTGGTCACTGGCGCCAAGCTGGATGTTGAAAAGGGGAAGATCTCACTTCACGTCAAGTTCTCCCTGCTTGCTCCAGTTTCTTGACACGTTGTCTTCTTTTGCTAGGAGAAAACCTCTGTAGAATCAAACCTGACTCCCTTGTCCAAACTTTCAAAAAAAAATTAGAACAAGGAATTCAAACCCCATTCAAAGTGTTAATATTTTTAGGCTTAGTTGCAAACTTCTTCTTCTTTGCATAATATAGTCCCAAGCTATCTCCATGTGTTTGGTTTGCTCAAAAGCATCCAGGAGATCAGTTGGATGTTTGGCCAGCACCAAGTGTTTAATGTCCTCTCCAAGGCCACTTACAAAGGGAGTTATGTAATGGCTTTCAGGGAGGTAAGGTAACTCAACTTGTAACCTTGACTGTATCAACTCAAACTGATGCATGTACGTATTCTCTGTTGGTCTGAGAAAGTCTCTTCATTTCCTCATAAGCCCCTCCTTTCTCAGATTTACCAAACCGGATTTTCATCATCCTAACCAAATCTGCCAATGGGGAATGATCATGAGTTGACCTATAACCTCTATACCAAGCACCAGCCTGATTAGCAACAGCTGGACTCCTTGTGCAGTGATGGTAATATGAGTGATTGTATCAGGTTATAACTTACCTAGATAGTTAAGCTCACTCCATGGCCTGTGTTTCCCGGGAATTGTCATGACTCAAAAGGTACTCCCTTGAGCCAAAAAATACTCATCGTATTTGATTTTACACTGCCTTCCATACATATTTTTGCTACTAATTTCCTGTAGAATATATTCTTAACAACAACAACTATTCTTAAAATACTTCAAATTTATAAGATTTTGCAAGTATTTTTTTCATACAATTCTACACATGCATTTTCAAACTAAATAACTTATATCACAAATCCCAAAACATTAAAACCCTAATATGAACAGCTCGATTACTGGGCTATGTCCTATGTGTTTCTTTTTTTCTCGAACAATGTCCTATGTGTTTCTTACTGAGAAGAAGTAGCAAGTTCTGTTTAAATACTCTATATGAACTCGACGTATTGCTCTCAAAAATTTAATAAAAGATTTTCTTTATAAAAAAATGAACAGCTCACTTGAGAGGCACCATTGTAGTAAATGGGAGAGGGGATCCGAATATAAATTAAAATCAAGTATGATGTACCAGCTAAAAGGCAGTATCACTTGTAGTCATGCAAGTCGAGATAATTGAAATGAATTTCTACATTATCTTTTGCTCCATTATTTGTGAACATCTTTTGCTCCATTATTTGTGAACATTCAGTTTTCTTTGTAGAAGATCCACTGCAGGGATCTAGTAACTTGCTACTGTAAACAGAAAAATGTAACACCTTTGGACTTTGCTATGATACTTTAAATTGACTGTGGACTGTCCATTGAGATAGATTTGGATGGCTATGATCAACTATTACCTCATATAGAAGGTAGTAAGGTAAAAATATATTTATACAATTTTTAATTTAGAAAATAGGATTAAGAAAATAAAAAACCACTAGTTGGGTAGGACTACCTTTCATGATGTACCATTGCATGCATGCATTGTGATAAATTAATCTTACACTTTTCCATAGTTCATGGTGATGTATTTAATGTGGCAGGTGACACTTCTAATGAAATGTAATTATTTAGCAAATAATATGCCAATACAAATGAAAATTCAGCAAAGTGCAACAGTTGCATATCAAATATTTCAATTTTCCAAGAGGTTAGTTGGCACGCTTGTCATTGTCGATGTGGGACCCATAGGGTTCCCCAGCGATATGGCTACAAGTCGTGGGCCCTGGCCTGGCCTACAGACAGAAGCAAGAAGAGGTATAGCGTCCGCTACACCGAATCCGAGTAGAATAGGCAGACTAGCCGGATTCCTATGGAAAGTAACTTATGTATTTAGTTCAGGACATCTTCTTTGGATCCGACTAGGATTGTAATCACACCACAGCCTTCTCTGTCGATATAAAGAGAGGCCGTGGTCACCCCTGTAACGAGAGACGATATAACACAATCAATCCAACACAATAGGCTAACGCCGACTGGACGTAAAGGCTATTACTCGATCACGATCGAGGGCCCGAACCAATATAAATCGACTGTCTCTGCGTTCACCGTCGAGTTCTAGCATACGCTGAAGCCCGAACAACTATCCCAAGTACCCCCGTGGTAGGCTATCGGTGGTCAAACACCGACAACTAGCGCCAGGTAGGGGCTTTCTGTGCAATCGCGACCAAGAACTCTACGGATTTCGATGACATGATCTTCCCGCCAGGATCAGTATTCGTCTTTGGGTCGTGGGTCTACAAGACAGACGAGAAGGGAAACTTTCAAGGACGGCTCGTCGAGACTCAAGAAGACCATGGAGAATTCATTCTTTCGACGGGGTCAGGAGATCTCGCCGAAAGGCTTTCAAAGCTTACGATGTCCAAATCGACTCGGGCCCCGTCAACAACCAGATTCGACTCTAAATCCGGGTTGGAATCCTCTTCGGAGACCAATCCAGGTTCTCTTCAAGACATGCTAGGTTCTTTTTCGATGGGACTCCGAAACGCGCCATCTATCCTTCAAAGAATCAGCACTGACTTGTTCCAAGGTTCTATCATGAAGCCAGGTCCTTTCCCAATGGGGCTCAACGACATGGCAGGATCTTATCAAGCTCAATTTCAAGAAGAAGTCGGACTAGTGCGAAGGCTACTACTTTAAGGGGCTCAAGAGGGCCTCGTCATGACTATAACTGAAAGCCCAAGTTTGGTTTTGGAAATTGAGTGACACCAAAGTTGCTAATGTTATGTGATCAAGTGTGATTAAGCTAGGCATAAGCAACATGTGATGGAGGTGGAAATGGCATGGAGAGATGGCCACAATACCACATGATTTGGTGCATGAAATGATGAGCAAGATCATGAAGGAATGCACATAAAATGATGGACTTGATGATCAAGTGGAGGAGAAGGAACTAAGAGCGCAAGGCAAAGGTATAACCATAGGGTTTTTCTTTTGCCGGTCTAAGATGAGTAGAGAAGTGATTGACCGGGTTTAGGATACATAGCCGACTATCAAGAGAGGCAATCACGGTTAGCTCGGGAATTAAGTGCCACTAGATCAATGTCTTGAGCATATGCATTAGGATCTTGTAGAGAGCTAACATAACGCCTTGAAAAATGTTTGTGAAATGCTAACACACATGCACATGGTGGTGTACATTTGGAGGTGTTAGCACTTTTGCGAAGGCGGTGGAGTTTGAGCGGTAGAGAGGGGTTTGGGTTCCTCTCTCCCTCCCACCGAGCTTGCGAGGCGGGATTCGGCGCTTTTTGGGGAAGTGAAACGCCTATTTTCTACTGTGCCGGAGACGGAGAAACGGAGGCGTAAGTCCGGTGTGTTTCTCACTGAAAGACAGTGACCAGACGCGGTCTAGGGTGGACCTGCGCGTCCGGTCAGCTCAAGTCGAGGGCTGAGGCACAGCGCACCTAAGGTTTGTGACCGGACGCTGGTCTGGCCTGTCCAGCGCGTCCGGTCAGTTCACCTGGGCGCAGAGGAAAGGCGCGCGACCAGCACGTCCGAGGGTCCCCGGGACCGGAGCGTCCGGTCGGGCACCCAGAGGAGCAGAGCGTGGTGTGGTGTGGAGCTGATCGGACGCGCAGCGTGTCCGGTCACATGCGATCGGACGCGTCCGATCGCGCGGGGAGCTCTCTAGACTCCGATCGGACACCGGATGCAGCGCGTCCGGTCATACGGTGAAGCGGGTCCGGTCACGGCAATGACTCTCTCTCTGACTCGCGCTGTTACTGTTTGTCCTGTAGTGACCGGACGCATCCGGTCACCCTGACCGGTGCGTCCGGTCATCACGTTTTTCACTGCGACGTCTAGTAACGGCTAGTTACTTACCCCTTCGCTATAAATAGATGGTGGCCGGGTTTGAGGGGTTAACTTTTGCACATTTGAGATCTTAAGACATCCTTTGATCTAGAGAACAACCCCTCCACTCGTCTCTTTGCTTGGATTGCACATCTTGAGTGAGATTCAAGTGCATTACTTGAGAGTTGCATTCTAGAGGCACTTGATCTTTGAGTTGCTGCGGATTTCTTGTTACTCTTCTGTGTTTCCCGACGCGGTAGATGGCTTGGAGCAGCGGAGGTGATTGAGCTCGCAATTGGAGATTGTTGGAGCCCTCACCAAGTGTTGTAAGGGGTTCTTGATCCTTTCCCGTGGGAGTTCGCAAATTGGATACTCTAGTGGAGCTCGTGGCTTGGAGGATCCCCATCTTGTGTGTGGTTGTGCGGCGCCCACCGAGGGCTCGACTCTTGATAGTCGATTAGCTCGCGAACCAACAAGTGGGTGTATCGCCACAACGGGGAGTAGCTTGCCGGGAATCAAGTGAACCTCGGGATAAATTCTTGTGTCGTTCTCTTCCCGAGGATTTCTCTTGTGTGATTGATTGATTGGTTCTTCTCATCTCTACACGGCGGTATAATCACTCGAAGCTCTTCTCTCGCGTTACTCCTTTTATCTAGCTTGTAGTTGTTGTTGTGTTTAGTGGATAGCCTTATACTAAACTTGTGTAGGTGGCTTGCTTAATTAGTTAGAGCTAGTGCATTTTGCTTTGCCACCTTTTGTACTAACACTTATGGTTAAGTAATTCTTGTAGAAGTTTTAATTAGGCTATTCACCCCCCCCTCTAGCCTATTTGGACCTTACAATAACCCCTAAAGATTATCTTGTCCACTGGCTGAGTACTTTCACCTAGGGTGGCAATACTCGACTAGTTGATGAAGCTATCACTCTACCTTACCAAGAAGGCAGTACGTTCTGCGACGCCGACGCTCTAACTGAAGTCATTAGCAACTCCAGCAAGGCAGGAATGGCGTAGGCCCGAGAAGTCCTCATGATTCAACGGCCACCACCGATGCCACCAACTGCACCCGACGTCAGGTCTTCAGATGAATCAGAATCGAACATATCACTCAACGCTCTTGAGTACGATGGCGAGTCTGAGAGCCAGAAATGAGCCAGAGAAAGAAGGAACAAACTGAAAAAAGGTCGCAGACGCCGTGCCAGCCAACGAAAAGAAGCCTGGGTCAGATATGAGTCGGATCTGGCCAAGTACAATAAGAGGAAACCAGAGCTAGAAGCTGAAGAAAGACGCACGGCAAATACTCCCTACAATAAGATCCGAGAAGCACTAGAAGAACTTGAAGCAATCTCACATCCCAACGAAGAACAAGTATAACTCCGAGAAGTTCTCCGGACAATGGCCCTGAAGCTACACGACGGAAGAACTCATTCCAAGCTTCCCGCTAAGTCAGCATCACATGGACAAAAAGCACAAAGCTAAAGAAAGTTTGCCTTCGAAAGGCTGGGACCGAACGGGAGCCAGAATCGAGAGAAAAGAAGAGACCACACCCAAAGTAATCAAGTTGAGCATCCGAGAGAAGAAAGGAGCAGAGCATCTTACCACTTATGCCCACGGTTTTTTCCTAGGCTAAATGACAGCTGGCAAGAAGGGGGCTGAGTTAGAACACAGAGAAGCCAGAACGCACGATATGTTTCCCTATTTTTCAAGCCGTCTTGCTTCAGTACGACTGCCTCACAAGTTTAAGCCGTCAAACCACTCCAAATATGATGGGAAGACCAAACCAAGGCAGTGGCTTAGGATCTACTCGCAGTCAATTGAACTAGCTAGAGGAGACAATCATATCAAGGCAATGTTCTTTCCCATGGCCCTAGAAACCATGCCCCTCCAATGGTTCAACAAATTGAACTCACGGTCAATTAGAGGCTGGGAGGACTTGCAAAGAGCTTTTTGTGAAAATTTTGGAGATTGGCAATCAACGTGCCTGAACCGTGACCTCTTTGTGTCTTGTGCCCTTTATGTTCCTTTATGTGTCTCCCTGTTTCTCGTTTCTTTTGGGTTTCATCTCTAGCCTACCCCAACTTGCTTGGGACAAAAGGCTATGTTGTTGTTGTTGTTGTTGTTGTTGTTGTTGTTGTTGTTGTTACACATCCCATCATGCATGCAGAGCTAAAAGGACTCAAGCAGAAGGAAGGTGAGAGCCTTAGGGATTATTATCGACGTTTTGGAGAATTACGTGCCCAAGTACATGACATCACCGAACAAGAAGTGATTGAAGCCTTTTCTCACGAGATCATGGCTAAATGGCAATTTCAAGATTTTTGCAAAGAGAACCCAAGGAACAATGAAGAATTTAGACGCACAGTAGAAAAGATGATTATGGTAGAAGAAAAGACAAGAGAAAGATTCCCGGATAGAAACAACCGAGAAAACAACAGAGACAACTCGGATAGAAGGAATTTTTCAAACAACGGATATCAAGATAGGAAGCGTGGACCCGACAACACCGTCGCAATGGCTGATAAGATGAAAAAAATAAAGTTCAGGAGATTTGAAGACATTGAGAATATGCATTGTATATGGCACCCACAAGGAAACCACACAACAGGAGATTGCCGCATCTTCATTGATCGGTACGCAAGAAAAGGAAAAAACAAGGATAAAGAAGAAGTTAACCAGAAGAAAGACGAAGACAATCCGGAAGACAAAGGTTTCCAACAGTCGAATGGAACAGTTGCAGTAATCTTCTCTGGAGTTCCAGGTTCTAGAAGCAAGCACCAAGACAAGCTGGCTCTCCGCAGCATCATGGCAACAGAACCAGCCGTCCTAAGGTACCTTAATTGGTCACAGTACCCAATCCAGTTTTCAAGAGAAGATCAATGGACTATTGTTGGGAATGCTAGCCTATATCCACTGGTCTTAGATCCAACTATAGTGGGAATGACAGTCACCAAGGTCCTGGTCGATGGAGGAGCTAGACTCAATATTATATTTTTAGAAACGCTAAGGAAGATGGGGCTAGACTTTGTCGGGTTGATTACCCCAACAGGAGTGCCATTCTATGGAATAGTACCCAGCAAGGCCGCTATGCCACTCAGACAAATCACTCTACCAGTCACATTTGGGACACCAACCAATTACCAAACCGAATTCATTCAATTTGAAGTTGTAGACTTTGAGACATCATATCATGCCATCCTTAGAAGACTAGCACTTGCCAAGTTCATGGCTATACCTCACTACCCATACCTCCTGCTCAAGATGCCAGGGCCTCACGAAATACTCTTCCTCCGGGGCGACTTGAAGCGTGCTTTCGATTGTGACATACAAGCAATCCAAATCGCAGCCAAGGCATAGGCAACCGACGGTAGAGAAGAAATAGCCACCGTTGCTGCACAGATGAATCCGAAAGAGCTAGAGATCTCAGCTAAGAAGTCTTGCATCCTTGCATCACCAAAAGAAGTCGATGTGAAGAAAATCGACCTAGATACTGGTGATCTCGAGAAGACGGTGACCATCAGTGCTCACCTCTCAGCTAAATAGGAACTTACGCTCACCAACTTTCTTCGGGACAACAAAGACATCTTCACTTGGAAGCCGGCCGACATGTCAGGTGTCCCAAGAAAGTTGGCTGAGCACATAATTGATGTCAATGAAGGCTCCAAACCAGTCAAACAATGGTTAAGAAGATTTTCACCAGACAAGAAGGCAGCGATCAAAAATGAGATTACAAAATTGATGGCAGCCAGATTTATATGAGAAATTCTTCATCTAGATTGGCTAGCAAATTCTATTCTAGTATAGAAAAAGAACACGGTAGAATGGCGCATGTGCGTTGACTACATGGATCTCAACAAGCATTGCCCAAAGGACCCGTTCGGGTTACCGCGAATTGATCAGATTGTCGATTCAACAGCAGGATCCGCTCTGCTATTTTTTCTTGATTGCTATTCAGGGTATCATCAGATCGCATTAAAGGAAGAAGACCAGAGCAAGACATCTTTCATCACTCCATTCGGTGCCTATTGTTATAAAACCATGTCCTTTGGACTCAAGAACGCCGGTGCTACCTATCAAAGAGCTATTCAAACATGCTTTGAGGAACAAATTAGGGACAACGCAGAAGCTTATGTCGATGATGTAGCAATAAAGACAAAGAACCCAGACATGCTAATTGAAGACTTGAAACAGACTTTTAAAAACCTAAATAAGTGGAAGTAAAAATTAAACCCGAACAAGTGTGTTTTCGGAGTACCGTCAGGACAACTACTCGGATTCTTGGTCAGCAATCGAGGAATAGAAGCAAGTACCAAGCAGATTTGAGCCATAATAGAGATGGGACCCCGCGCTATGTAAAAGATGTACAAAAACTAACAGAAAGCATGTCAGCCCTTAATCACTTCATCTCACGACTCAACGGAAAAAGACTCTCTTTCTTCAAGCTATTAAAAAAGATAGGCAAGTTTGAGTGGACAGATGAAGCCAAGGAGGCTTTCAAAAGCCTTAAGGTGTGCCTCACCTCATCACCTATACTCACGCCACCAAAGAAGCACGAAGACATGATGTTATACATAGCGGCAACTTCTACGGTGGTCAATGCAGCAATCGTGGTAGAAAGGGAAGAAGAAGGACACGTATACAAAGTACAACGGCCGGTATATATACTACGTCAGTGAGGTTCTGATAGACTCAAAAATATGGTATCCACATATACAAAAACTACTCTACGCCCTCCTAATCACTTCCCGTAAGTTACGGCACTACTTCGAAGGCCACAAGATTACTGTGGTAATAGATTTTCCTCTCGGAGACATCCTGCGCAATAGAAATTCGATAGGACGCATATCAAAGTGGGCAGTAGAACTTAGAGCTCTAAATATTGATTTCTCTCCGTGGAAAGCAATAAAATCACAATCACTCACAGACTTTGTGGCTGAATGGACAGAAAATCAACAACCCGCGCCAGATGCCTTCCTTGACCATTGGAAGATGTACTTCGACGGATCACTCAAGTTAGGCGGGGCTGGCGCAGGTGTTCTTTTCATTTCCTTAGAAGAAAAACAACTTAAATATATACTCCAGATACTATGGCAAGCCACAAACAATGAAGCAGAGTATGAAACACTCATCCATGGACTACGGATCGTGACTTCTCTTGGAATCAAACAGTTACTTGTCTATGGCGATTCAGCTATGGTCGTCAATCAAGTCAACAAAGATTGGGATTGTACCAAGGACAACATGGATGCCTACTGTGCTGAAGTGCGAAAACTAGAGAAAAATTTCCAAGGACTAGAAATCCTGCATGTTCTACGAGATTCAAATGTAGCAGCAGATGTTCTCGCCAAGCTAGGATCAGACAGGGTGAAGGTCCCACCTAGTGTGTTTGTAGAGAAGTTGCCATCACCCTCCATAAAACAACCCGGTGAGATAACCCCTGGGCCACCAGCACCAACAACCCAGATCATGGTAGTCACCAGATCATGCACTCAAGACTCCATCGATTGCATCAAAGAAAACAAGCTACCAACTAATAAGGAAGAAGCCACCAGGATAATCAGAAGAAGCAAGAACTATGTCCTTATAGGCGACAACCTATACAAAAGAGCCACATCATCAGGAGTACTTCTTAAATGTGTCTCAAGGGAAAAAGGGAAAGAAATCTTAGACGAAATCCACTCAGGTTGCTGCGGTAACCATGCAACCTCAAGGACACTGGTGGGCAAAACTTTCTGTACCGGGTTCTTTTGTCCAACAGTCTTGAAAGACATAGAAGAACTAGTCAGACAGTGCAGAGGGTGCCAAATGTTTGCAAGGCAAGCTCACGTACCAACACACGATCTAATTTGCATCCCTCCTGTTTGGCCATTCGCATGCTGGGGGCTAGATCAAGTAGGACCACTCAAGAAGACCAAAGGCGGATTTAAGTACATCTTCGTTGCAATCAATAAATTCACCAAGTGGATCAAATACAAGCTGCTTGTGAAGTATAGTGCAGCAAAAGCAGTCGAGTTCATCCAAGACATCATGCAACGCTTTGAATACCCAACCGCGTCATCACATATTTGGGTTCCCCATTTACAGCCATCGAGTTCAAAAGTTGGGCATAGGACTACGGCATCAGTATAGATTATGCATTAGTTGCACATCCTGAAGCCAACGGACAAGTGGAAAGAGCCAACGGACTCATACTAGCCGGGTTAAAACCAATATTGTATGAAGAACTAGAAGATTATGGCTCCAAGTGGATCGAAGAATTACCCAAAGTAGTTTGGGGGCTACGCACTCAAGTAAGCAGAGCGACTGGATACTCATCTTTTTCCTAGTCTATGGGTCAGAAGCCGTGCTACCAGCAGACTTGATCTAGACATCCGCAAAAATTGAATAATACAAGGAGGGAGAAACCGAATACACCCAAAGATTGGAACTCGACAGTACAGAAGAAGTCAGAGTAAACGCTACCCTTCCATCAGCTCGATACCTCCAAGGCTTAAGGCGCCACTACAATAAAAGTACTCAGCCTCGCTCAGTTCAAGTCGGAGACCTAGTACTACAAAGAATACAAAAAAACTGACGGGCGCCATAAACTACTCAGCCCATGGGAAGGTCCTTTTATTGTCGTAAAAGTCACCGGACCAGGCACATACGAGTTGATGACTGAAGATAGAATAGAAGTCAAGAATACATGGCACATCAGCCAACTAAGAAGATTCTACACTTGAAGAACTAAAGACAGAATTTATGTAGCAAGAGAGCCACATGTAATCAAGATTCATGATCAATAAAATAAAGATAATGTTCCTTGTCAACTTTGTCTTATTATGACCTATCCCGAGTTATTTTCACAACCAGATGAGAGCAAAAGAGCTAAAAAATGCTTGAGCTCGCTATCCTAAGTCTTTTCAGGCTTAGATGAGAGTAAGGCTAATAAGCCGACACTTGAACCTATCCTGGGTTGTTTTCACGGCCTAGATGAGAGCCAGAGGGTGGTCACCCTATCCCGAGTTGTTTTCACAACCAGATGAGAGCAAAAGAGCTAAAAAGATGCTTGAGCTCGCAATCCTAAGTCTTTTCAGGCTTAGATGAGAGTAAGGCTGATAAGCTAACACTCGAACCTATCCTGGGTTGTTTTTATGACCTAGATGAGAGCCAGAGGGTGCTGGTCCTATCCCGAGTTATTTTCACAACTGGATGAGAGCAAAAGAGCTGAAAAGATGCTTGAGCTCGTTATCCTAAGTCTTTTCAAGCTTAGATGAGAGTAAGGCTGACAAGCTGACACTCGAACCTATCATAGGTTGTTTTCACGGCCTAGATGAGAGCCAGAGGGTGCTCGCCCTATCCTGAGTTGTTTTCACAACTGGATGAGAGCAAAAGAGCTGAAAAGCTTGAGCTCGCAATTCACAAATTAAGAGCAAAAGAGTTAAAAAGATACTCGAGCTCGCTACATCTAGAACTCTTCAAATTTAGATCAAGACTAAGTCTACTCTAGGCTGAGTAAAAGCCAGGCTATGTTGGGCAAAAAGGATGAAAGAAGCCTGAGCCCACCAAGACTACTCCTAATATGAACAAAAGTGCCGATGCTCGCTAAGGTTCATGATCAACAAACAAGACCAAAAGAAGTCACATAAAGGAAACTTTCAATAGCAAAAGACAGAGGCATTCAGAAAATAATCAAGTTTTGTACAGTAGTGCCATTATGGACAAGTCTTTACAAAACAAAAGGAGGAGGCCTAATTCTCAGATTCATCATCAGAAGAAGAAAAAGACACTTTGAGAGCAAAAGCAATCCTTGACGATAGATCTTCAAGATCAGACTCCACCACAAGAAATGACTCAAATTTTAAGGAGAAACAAAAGATTTTGAGATGATTATAGCAGTTCAGACGAGCACGACATACAAAACTACTAGATACATTGACAAAATAACAAGATGGATCTACGACTAGACAGTCCGCCCTTCGATCTGCTTTATGCCAACGTCAAAGTGAGGGCTAACAACATCGCATCTAAGCCATTGTCAGGACCTCGTCGGGGATCCACTACCCACGAACTTGACGTCATCGTCATCTTCGGCTACAAGGGCTTCCTAGTCAACTTCATCTTCGGCGGCGAGCGCCTCCCAGTCAACTTCATCCTCACTGTCGCTACTGAGGATGATCAAATCTGACCCCGCCGAAGTGGCATCGACAAAAGAGATGGGGACAAGATTGACCATAGGAACAGCCGCTAGACCTTCCTTCTTCCACAAAGGTAGAACCGGCGTTGATGTCCCGACGAGCGCAGCCTTCTCCACCGCCGAACTTCTCAAACACCAAAAGACGATGATGCTGACAACGAAGATAATGATGATGAAGACCTTCCGCTCGATGATGCCGCCACAACTGCCACCCTTGGAAAGCGAACAAGCGATGAGCGTGGCACCTTACGGACGCACCGTCAATGGATAAACTTCTTCATCATCATTTTGGCTATGGCAAGATTGAAAAGATGAAAGTGGCGAAACCATTGCGAAGGGGCTAGTTAAATAGGACCAAGTCGTCTCCCCAAGCAGTCCAACAGCCTTCTCAAGATAAAGGCGGAGTTAATTTTTTCTCCTCAAGTTAAGTGTGGAGTTAATTTCTTCACCAAAACTAACATGGCGCTTCAGTTTCCACCATTAACTATACAACGCGATCGATGTGACAATGGCACACCTTTTTCATGCAGAACAGCACAACAGACAGATTTCATATTCCTCCATTCGATATCCAAGTGGATGAGAACCCGCACAAACAGATTAGCACAAAGCCAAAACAACAAAAGTACTCTTCATTTGATCAAACAAAGGGCTACAGGACACAGGAAATAATAGTACAAAACAAGATCCAACAGAGGCAGCAATAGCAACCATACGAATAGTAACAAGGAACCCAGTAGAATGCCAACCCTGAAGAGGCTAGTTACCAGCTAAAGGGTCGAGATGGCGGACTAGAGGGGGGGTGAATAGTCCTTTCTAAAAAATAATCACGTCGGCAAACCGAAACAAATGCGGAATTAAAACTATCGGTCTAGCCAAGACTACACCCCTCTATCTAAGTTCACAAGCACCTCACAAAGATCCTAATTATGTAACTAAGGTGCTTTCCTTAGCAAGAGCTCTCCTAAACAATTCTAGAGCAAGGTCACACAAACCTATACACTAGTACTTTAGCAAAGCCGGGGAGCTCCTACACAATTCTAGTAAGCAAAAGCACGAAGCCACCTATGCTCACTAGCAATGCTCAATAGCAAGGCAACTAATGCCAAACTAGAGAGCGCAAATTACTTAGCTACACAAACTAAGCAATATGACTAACAAGGTTACACAAACCAAATTAGCCACGCAACGGGAGCTACTTCTATGCTACACAAGCAAGAAGGTAACTAGCTAACTACACAAGCAAACTAGTTACAAGAGCAACTACACAAGCACAAGTATATGAATGTAAATACAAGCTTGTGAATCGAAAGCAAACCACCGAGAAGATGTACACAATGTTGACACGGTGGTTTTTCACCGAGGTTCACTTGGTTGCCACCAAGCTAGTCCACGTTGTGGCGATACACCCACTTGATGGATCACGAGCTAATTGACTATCAAGAGTCAAACCCTCAGCGGGTGCCGCACATCCACTCTCAAGATGGGGATCCTCCAAGCCACGAGCTTTACTAGAGTTGCTCTTCGCGATCCCCGCGGGGTGAGCACAATCCTCCTCACAAATCCTCCTCCGGAGCCACGCACAATCTCCACGCGTGCTTCAACGGAGTCGCAAGCCACCAAGCCGTCTAGGAGGTGGCAACCTCCAAGAGTAACAAGCACCACCGGCTTGCAACTCGATCATCTAGTGCCACTCGATGCAATCCTCACGATGCAACGCACTAGAATCGCTCTCTCACTCGATCGGATGATCACTATCAAGCTCAAGTGAGTTAGAGGGCTCCCAAGCACACCAACATAAGCCACCAAGGCCTAAGGGTGCTCAGCTGCCGGCCAAGGCCGGCCATAACATCTATTTATAGCTCCACAACGAAATAGAGCCGTTAGTCCCCTCACTGGGCAAGTTTCGGGTCGACCGGACGCGCCGGTCGAACGGACCGGATGCGCAGGTCAGTAGCGTGCTCCAACGGCTAGTTTTCGCGCGTATAAACTTGTATTGACCGGACGCGCAGGTCACTAACGGGACCGGACACGCAGGTCGCAGCGAAACAGCGAACAGAGAGGTTCCAGCAAGCTCCCGACGCGACCGGACGCGTCCGGTCATCACTGACCGGACTCGCTGCAGCGTCCGGTCACTTTCGCCCACAAAAAACACTGACCGGACGCGCTGACCGGACGCGCAGGTGCTGACCGGACGCGTCCGGTCACGAGTCCGGTCACAGACCACTCTTCGGTAAAACGGCGATATCTCTTAGCTCCGAACTCTGATTTCGATGATCTTGGACATTTTAGAAAGCTTACTCAGAGAGCTACACAACCCACTAAAGCACTTGATCCAATTCACAATGGATCAAAACAGTATTCTACTCCAATAGCCATCCTAGTGTCCGGAGAGAACCGAAAAATCTTTCTCCTTTCACCAAGTTGATCAAAATCAACTCCAACACCTTTTTCTTTGCAAATGTGCCAACACCATCAAGTGTACACCACCATATGCATGTGTGTTAGCTTTTCACAAACATTTTCAAAGGGTTAGGCACTCAACTTGCCTCGCCACTCGATCCTAACACGTATGCAAAGTTAGATCACTCAAGTGGCACTAGATGACCGATATGCAAACAAGTTTGCCCCTCTTGATAGTACGGCCATCTATCCTAAATCCGGTCATCAACTTCTCTATACACCTATGACCGGTGAAATGAAAATGCCCTAGGTTATACCTTTGCCTTGCGCATTCCACTCTATCTCCTCCGACGTTGATGCAACACATGCACCAACCATATCACAAATGATATGATCCACTTCATATCATCATGTGACCTTGGTCCATCGATCTTGACCTCACTTGCTCTTCACCGTTGCGTCGGTCCATCGGCGCCAAGTTTTGCTCAAGCTTCACCGCCTCACGGTCCATCGCTCCAAAGCCTCCGACTTTCCCTTCACACTTGCAACTGGTCCGTCGAGCCAAGCCTCATCTTGATCTTTGCCACCTTGGTCACATGACTCCATGTCATGTCTCATATGCAATGAGCTCCTTCATGACACCATTACCTGTGGACTAATCCCTGTGTATCTTATATTAAACACAATTAGTCCACCTAAGGTTGTCACTCAATTACCAAAACCAAACAAGGACCTTTCACCAGCCCAACTGAGTTCTTCTTGTTACTAAGACAAAACACTTGGATAATTCCAGAGTTAATCAACCCGAATGAGAGCAAAAGAGCTGAAAAGATGCTTGAGCTCGCCTATCTCAAGTCTTTTCAGGCTTGGATGAGAGTAAGGCTGCTAACAAGCTAACACGCAAACCTATCCTAGGTTATTTTCACAGCTTAGATGAGAGCCAGATGCTCGCCCTACCCTGGAGTTGTTCGACCCGGATGAAAGCAAAAGAGCTAAAAAGATGCTTGAGCTCGCCTATCCTAAGTCTTTTCAGGCTTGGATGAGAGTAAGAAGGCTGATAAGCCAACACTCAAACCTATCTTGAGGTGTTTTCACGGCCAAGATGAGAGCCAGATAGCACTCGCCCTATTGTTTTCACAATCAGATAAGAGCAAAACAGCTAAAAAGATGCTTGAGCTTGCTATCCTAAGTCTTTTCAGGCTTAGATAAGAGTAAGGCTGATAAGCTGACACTCGAACCTATCCTGAGTTGTTTTCATGGCCTGGATGAGAGCCAGAGGATGCTCGCCCTATCCCGAGTTGTTCAACCCGAAAGAGAGCAAAAGAACCAAAAAGATGCTTGAGCTCGTCCGATCCAAAGAACTTTTTCAGGCCTAGATTGAGAGAACTAATAAGGTTTGACTACTCGGATTGAGAGAACTTTTTTTAGGCTTGGATTTCAACATCAGATGAAGGATAATAAGGCTACTAAGCCAAAAAAGCTCAAGTTGCAAATCTTATACGGCGCTACGAGTACGTGCAAAATCTAAGATTGACTACTCGGATAATTCTCCTAAAAGGACAAAACAAGGCGAAGGCATCCATACAAAGAAACAAAAGGAAGCTACACCAAAAGATAAAGAATCTTCATTCAATACAGAAGAGTATAATATTCTTTACAAAAAGCTAGAGTACAAAAGTCGATTACAATCAAGTCAAGCATTGTCATCGGGAGAAGAAATATTGATACTATGATTCTCAGCAATCCTCCCGGCTAAATCATTGACCTCAGGCTCCACTTTTTCAACAGCATCCAGGTACTCTTGACTTTCAGCTTCCTCCGCAATCTTGGACAAAGGAACCTCCGGAGCAAGAACCCGGACCTAGGCAAGGACATTTCTGGTGCAGAGTTGGACGCACTTCTTCACGAACTCCTAGAAACGGGTCGGCACCTAGGGGCTCAGCCCAAGACTGACTATCATCCGTCAGAATTCGGAGAAGGTCGGCTACCGAGCGAAAGGATTTCCACAAGGTGTTCTAGTTCTCGGTAGCCGTCGCCAGCTTACCATTCAAGACCTCAATAGTTTTTTGGACCTACACAAGATCCCTGTCAGCACCACGCCGGATCAAATTGGCAAGAGCAAGATCTTCCTCGGCTTGAATAATTACCTCCTCCAACCGGTTGCAGTTGCTTTGAACCAACACCTTCATATCCTCAATGTTCTTGAGGAGTTTCTGCTTTTCAACACGGAGAGCTAGACCAGCCAACAAAAAACAAGTCAGCTAAAGGCGAAATTTGAAGACAAAAGACATAAAAAAACCGGAATACCATCGCACTCCTTCTTCATGGCCTCCACATTCTCCAAGGCCTCTTGGATGGCAGCATCCCTCTACTCTCTCACCTCAATCACCTGGGCACGGAGAGCTGTTTCCTCCCTCTGGTGCATTTGACGCTTGGTCTCCATCTCGGCCCAGCAGAGGTCCAGCTCCGTCTTCAGAACGCTAATTTTAGAGGACAACTTTTTCTTGGTTTCAGACGAGAAAAAGAAGTCGGTATGGTCCCGAGAGAAGGACTAATCAAACAAGACGAAAAGAGAAAGATAAGATGTAAGAATAGAAGAAGTCGAGCAACCAAAGAAAAAGCTTAAGGAAAACTTACCTAGAGTTTTTCCCCAAAAGAAGTTGCACTAGCTGCTAGGATTCCCCAGGCCGCTGTCAGCTCTGATAAACGATGGGTGGTGGCGAATTGCCGCATCACGTCATCATCTAGACGCTGATTGTTGGTAGCAAGAGCAGCCGAGGGAGAAGTCAGCCGACGCGGAGAAGACAAGACCAAGGCTGTATCCTGGGCAGTAGAAACCCCAACTACCTCCTTAGACGGATCCACCGCCACGATCACGGTCACCTCTGGAGTTGGTGACTTTGCGGTAGCATGACCATCAGGGGCCCCCGTCTCCCCTACAGCCGCCTCGCTGACCGTACGTTCTAAGTCCTGAGACTCAGTACGTAGGGGCGCACCAACGGACTAAGAAGAAGCCAACTGGGGGTTAGGGGAAGGTGAGGGTGAGAGCCTACAAGATGATGAAGAACCCAACAATAAGAAGATGAACTATAAGAAGGGAGAACAGAGACAAACAACCTAATCGGGATTCACTTATTTGGCCGTCTTTCTCTTCATACTAAAACCCCCAAGTTGAACTGAAGACTTCGGCGGAGGCATGGTGGCAGCAAAAATATCATCACCACCCTGCGCTAGGGATGGCGTGATTGGCGCCTGAGCCCTAGAAGAACTCAGGCTCAACACCAGCTTACTGCAAAGGATAAGGATAAGGATAAGTCAAAAGAAGTTATCAAGAATAATAGAAAGAAAACAAAAATACAACAACAACTCACCGACGTATGTCGAGGGCCACATCCTCCTCCTCACCCTCGAGCAACTCAACCACAGTACCATCTGAGAAAGGAGAAAGTACTCGGTTAAGGACACAAACAAACAACAAAGAAGACAAAACATATTGATATGCTCACCTAGGAGCATGCTACCTATAACTTGAGTACCTGGACGAGTACTCGATTAATGAGGCTTCTTGGTAGCAGACATGCCGATGAAAGCATCATCCGCTCGCGCCCTCTTGCTGATGCTACGAGGAGCTCGAGGAACTGGACGAGGAACATACTCAACGTATGGGTCGAGTTCTGCGGAGGAAACACCAGGAAGGATTGTGGTGGATTGAGACTTACTGGTTGAAGACGCTCTAGCAAGGTTCTCCCCAACTTCCACCCAGCAAGGTTGTCATCGGTGGGAATCGGGTCAACAAAGTTACGCCCCAATTCCTACAAATAAGCAAAACGACCAAAGGAGAAAGATTAAGCAAAAAAGTGAAGACAGAAAGTACCAACAATGAAGAAAAAATATAAAGAAAAGTACTCGCAGAAGTAAAATAACTCACAGTAGGAGGTGGGTTGTCGGCACGGTACTCAGGGATAGTGTGCGAGACGACGCTCACTCCCTTCAAGATCTTCTAAAGGCGCTCACCTCCTCGTCAGTCAACTCAAGGGTAGGGACCATACGAGAAGGGTCCTCCGCCCTAGAGTACTTGAAGCCATAGTGCTCTCGCTCCTTCAGAGGCTGAACTCGGTGGCGTAGAAAGCTGGTGACGATCCCAAAGCCGGTCAAGCCTTGCTACTTCAGAGTACATATCCTCTCAAGAAATGGCTTGATCGCCTAGAGCTCGTTGTTCGTCAAGAGGTTCTTTTCCCAGCAGTCATTGACCGTGGACCAGAGCCAGAATGAACAACGAGGGGAGGAATCATATTGGCGGCATAAAACCAGTCGGCACGCCAAACCCTCACAGAATCAACCAAGTCATAATCAAAGAATTGATTTTTATGACCTTGGCAAAACTGGATCCCGCAGCCACCAAGAACATGGGTGTCATCACTGCGGGGTTGGGGTTTCAGACGGAAGAAGTAGCGAAAGAGAGAAAGGGAAGGAGGAATTCCAAGGAAAGTTTCACAAAGATGAACAAAAATAGAGAGATGGAGGACAACATTGGGAGCAAGATGGTTCAAGCTAATCTTAAAGTAACTAAGAAAGTGATGAAGAAAAGCAGAGGCGGAAAGGCAGAGTCCGGCACAAATAAATGAGACAAAAAGAACAATCTCACCAGGACCTGAGTTGGGACCCGGTGCTGGCCTGGGGTTTTCCAATTGGCAACCTCTTTGTCCTGGATCAGGCTGTCGCTGATGAGCCGCGCAACTGGTCCTCCGTCATGGTCGGAGCCGGCCAGATCTTCTGCGCAGCCCTCATGGCCATGAACTCTTGGTTCTCAATCACTGAAAGCGACGTCTCCTCATCCACGAAGACCATCTTGGACTTGCTCGACGACTTCTTCTTGCCCATGCACTAGCAAAGCACTAAGAACAAACGACGGCGACGCTCAGATGACGGCGGCAATGGCGGCGGCGGTGCTCTGGGTGCTAGGGTTTTGCAAAGGATAAAAGCTAGAAGGCAAAAGCAGGGTAAGAAAGAAGAAGAAGAAGAAGAAGAAGAAGAAGAAAGGCCCTTAAATAGATTTACAGCGGTGAAAACACGGCCCACCAAGCCCGCTTAACACGGCATGGGAACGTAACGGTCTGTTTTCTACCAGAATTGATGCGGCTGAAATGACGAACGGCACACCTTTTCACAATGGTATAGTACAACGGGCAGATTCTAGACTTATCCATCTAATACCATGACAAAGTTGTTATATTACTCAAAAAGAACTCATTAACCATGAAGCAAATAAAGGTTACCACACCAGGAAGACAAAAAACTTAGTTTTCACAGAAAGAACTTGGGAGTCTCAGAAACAACCAAGGCAATATAGCAGGAAGAAGAATGTCGATGCAAGACCCACAGGGTTCCGCAACAATGTGACTACAAGTCGTGGGCCCTGGCTTGGCCTACGAACTAGAGCTAGGAGAGGTGTAGCATCCACTACACCGAATCCGAGTAGAATAGGCCAGACTAGCCAGATTCCTATGGAAAGTAACTTCTGTATCTAGTTCAGGACACCTTCTTTGGATCCGACTAGGATTGTAACCGCACCACAACCTTCTCTACCGATATAAAGAGAGGCTATGGGCACCCCTGTAACAAGAGACGATACAACACAATCAATCCAACGCAAAGGCTAGCGCCAACTGGACGTAGGGTTATTACCCGATCACCGATCGAGGGCCCAAACCAGTATAAATCGACTGTCTCTGCGTTCACCGTCGAGTTATAGCACGCACCAAAGCCTGAACAACTGTCCCGAGTACCCCCGTGGCAGGCTATCGGTGGTCAAACACCGACAAAGAACAACTCAGAAGACAAGATTTTACCATTACAAATATAATCAAAGGACATAAGGTTACAGATCTTGCAAGATCCAATGAACTCAGTACTACGACGAGCAAGTTAGAAACAAGGGGCCCAGAAAGAACACAGCTCTGGAAATGATCACGTGCTCCTAGTTACCACACGGCAAAAGACACTCAACTCAGACGGCTATCAGTGGCACAGCAGGACAACATGGACCAGGTGAGGCTCGCAGGAATCAGTCTACCCAAGTCCGATGTGATGCTGGATCAAGTACCGATCCGCACCGGACAGTCGCGAAGCAGAGTGGAAGGATCAACCCTGAGATACTGGATGATGGAACGCATCCCACATCACAAGACTTCTTCCACCTTTCAGCACGTACTACCTGGTACAATGCCGCTGCGAGATTAGTCTATCTCTAATCTCTATCACAAGACTTCTTCTATCTGCTACAAGATTTACAAGATTCACAACTCACGCCCGAGAGCTGCTCTACTTCACAAACTATCATATTCATGACTACGGGGACTTCAGACTATACAACAAGACACTTGATGAAGTGAAGCAACACACTAGGAGGGTATTTATAGGCCAAGACGCGATGCACATAGACCAAGAGCACCAACAGAACAAGCCTGACAAAGGACTCATTGAAAAAACATAAAACGGTAAAAGAGGACACGTGCGTGAAGGAACAATACTCAAGGACAAGCATATTTAAAAGAATATATCAACAATGTACACCTCGTGACTACAGAGAATTCAATTCAACCGCCAACCACCACCAACCTCGGACATAAAGTTGGCTACCTAAGAAGACGATAAAAGACTCTCTATCCGAGTTCTTAACGATAAAAAAGAACCCGGAAATATGCTCGGGGCTTCAGGGTACATATCCTCATAAGAGATTTTTAGTTTTTTCAACAATCAAAATTTAAGACCCTCCAACTTTTTGTTCCAAATAGCAAGAGGCTCGGGGGCTGCACTCAGTGAGTGCGCTTTTTCTTCGAAAAAGCGCACGTCACTCAAAAGACTTCTTCAAGATAGGACCACTTCAAGGCTTCATGTCGAAAGAACCCGGAACAGGCTTGATTCGTCAGGCAAAGCCGGAGAAACGAGGAGGTCTTAGAGTTCAACCATGAAATGCTCGTGGGTCTTGTCGATGCGGGACCCACAGGGTTCCTCAGCGATATGGTTATAAGTCGTGGGCCCTGGCCTGGCCCACGGACAGAAGCAAGAAGAGGTGCAGCGTCCGCTACACCGAATCCGAGTAGAATAGGTCAGACTAGCTGGAAACCTATGAAAAGTAACTTCTGTATTTAGTTCAGGATACCTTCTTTGGATTCAACTAGGATTGTAATAGCACCATAGCCTTCTCTATCGATATAAAGAGAGGTTGTGGGCACCCTGTAACAAGAGACGATACAACACAATCAATCAAACACAAAAGGCTAACGCCGACTGGACGTCAAGGCTATTACTCAATCACGATCGAGGGCCTGAACCAGTATAAATCGACTGTCTCTACGTTTACCATCGAGTTCTAACATACGCCGCCGAACAACTATCCCGAGTACCCTCGTGGCAGGCTATCGGTGGTCAAACACCGACAGTCATCTACAAAAAAAAAAAATATGCATCTAACAGTTATCATGGAATGTATGTATCACTTGTCATCGACAACAAAAAAATGTATAACAGAAGTATTCTGGCGAAGCATACTGGAACCACATCCATGTGACTGAAAACCATTCTATATCAACATTCAACAGCCATCAGATATGGCTGTATTGTTTTGTTATTTTGATAGAGCAAATACCACAAAATTTGACTGGTGCGGTTGAATTATTTAGCATAATATGCCAATACAAATGAAAATTCAGCAAAGTGCAACAGTTGCATATCAGATACTTGAATTTTCCAAGAGGTTGGTTCGCTTGGACAGCACGAAGCAGGATTATTGCAAAATTTCTTCAGTGCTAGCAGCAGAAATACCATACATATGCATTTTAGGTGCCCACAGGTTGCTTAGTCAGGGCAAGGTGTAGGGGCCTCCAAAAAAAGGTTTGCTGAAGTTCTGCAAATCTTTAGCAATAAGGAACACCTACCTCTTCTCAACGGGAAGTTCAGTCATGGGAAATGGGCAGTTTGCCACGAGGTGCTTGTAACCCTCGGTTGCCAAAACAGCCTCAAGATTTGCAGGAGAATCAACAATGAATTTGATGCATCTGGTCTTCAGCCTGGAGCAGCTGTGCTGCTCCGCGAGAGCCAAATTCGTGGCAACCATGCCCACGTTGATGCCACTGCAAAGCTTGTCTTCACAGTTCACACATGAGCTTAAGCCTGTCCAGTCCAAACCTATCGGCAGCTGAAAGAAGATGTGCAATGGCCATCGACTCTTGACGCCCAATGTCGCTGCCATGCTGTTGAGCGAGCTCGGGGCATGTGTCGGTGTAGTTAAAATGGAGCATAGCCTTGAAGGCTGCTGGTTCGATGCCCTTGATATCGACAACACCTGAGCTGCTCTCTTTCATGGGCGGCCCAAAGAATTCGGCCATGAAGATGGGAGATCTAGCGGCGAGTATGATCTTGTGTGCCATGAAAGATTCACCTGAAACGAAGAGTGTGATGTCAGCCCCCTTATGGCCTTGCAGTAGTTCACCAAGCTGTTGGTGCAAATCGGTGGACGGCAATCCAGCGCTGGGGTGAACATTAGCTCCTGCTCCCCGCGGGCTTCTCCAAACACTGATTGCGCATTCCACAGCCAAGGAATCATTTTTTAGATAACCCAATTTTAGTAGTTCCTCATGTGTTAGAAGCAAAATTGGTGGTCCTAACTCCTCTTGCTTCGTGTATCTGTAGGTGGCACGCTGATCTCCAAATGGTGGGAGAATTCCGGTCACATCAACTAACTGACATCGAAGAGTCGCCTTCACCCCATTCTCACACACTTTGCTACGTAGCCCAAGCCGAAATGCTATCCATTATTTGCTCAAATCAGGATGAAATGGATGGTGACGGACTTCCCAGTCATATCCAGCTGCGTCAAATGTCCCATAGGAGATATACTCTGATTTATACAATGCCACAGATCTTAGGTACTCTTTGTTTGTTGAATATCTATCTATCTTCACCAGGTGAACTTTGTATTCTGTCTCAGTGAGGTCTTTCGAAAACTGCATGGTGGGCATCCAATGAAAATTGAGGATTGCTTGGGCAGTTCAGCAGGAGTATTTGCAATGTACAGATAAAATCCCAACAGCTGGAGATACCTATTTCAGTCTTTCAGATGACGTCAGCTCAAAGACAACACGTGGTGCTACCTGAAAACAAAAATTAACGTCTGTTTTTATATATGGAAGCAATAAAACCAAGTAGTAGTAATGCTTCAGTAAACGAAAACAGAAGAGTTCGTGATAGTATAACAAAACATTCATCCCTGCTGACTCATCTCTGCCCCGGACCATTGGAACTAGCACAGATAGACAACAAGTTATCAGTACAGGTAGCAAAAATAAACTAGCATGGACATGACGTTTTGTAAATTAATTAGTAATTTGAATTACAGTTTGTTTAATTTTTTAACTATTTCTTAATGGAGACAAACTTTACACGTTAAATTGTGGCTTCTGATGAGATCTAAAGTTTTCTAGTTGATTCTTTTGATTAGAAGTCGTCTAGATGCCCAAATAATTGACAAAGTTTCAGATGTGAGGATACTGGATAGAGAAAAAAATGCATTGCTATCAACAATCAGTGCTAGATGCGGTGGCAAGAAAACTTTACCGTGACGCATGAGGTGGTTGGTTAAAGACTAGCAAAGATGAGTATGTATAACACTGATATATCCGGATGTTAACATTGTTGTTAATTTCTACGGAATGCAGATATGGTTACAACACATTTTTGTGCAGGTAGTTTAAATATTTTATCTCGAAAACATGAACTTCTTTACCTCCACAATTATCCTAACAATGACAAACTGTGCAATTTTAAAAAAGTTTAATAAACACTGTAGCACTTTCGTCTTATTTGACAAAAAGTTTTCAATTTTGGACTAATTAGGCTTAATAGATTCGTCTCGTAAATTACTCCTAATCTGTGCCGACATGCATACAATTAGTCTACATTTAGTACTCCATGTATTTGCCGCAACATTGATGTGATGGGAGTTAAACTTTAACATTCATGAACCAAACAGGGCCTAAAGAGTCGGTGAGGATGGATAATGTACCTTCGGCGGCGAACGACCGCGAGACACGATGGCCGCACGGCGCAGGATGCTCGCCTGCCAGAGCTGACCTCGACGGCCTCCGCCACGGCGCCGCAGGCAGTATGGAAGACTGGAAGGAGAGATGGATCAGGGGGATGCCGGGGCTGGGGCATATAACTGCAGAGGCTAAACAGTCTGCGAGGAATTAGTGCACGAGAAGAACGGATCTCTATTGACTATTGCTCTTCCTTCCTTTTGGTTCTTTTGTTTTTGTCCCTTTCTCTTCATTTTTCACTCTTCTAGAAACTGTTTTTTTTCAAACATGCCGCAAAAGTTGACACATTATGAAAAATATTTTCATCATATGCTATTTAATATCATAAATATAAATAATCTTATGTGTAAATTTATATTTTCATAATGTGTAAATTAAAATATGCTCTCACAGAACCTCATACAGGGCCCACTAGGGTGAGGTGAAGCCACTATTTTTGGCTCCACCCTGCACATATCTTTTGTGAAAGCACAATTTAAAGTGTCCTTAGGTGAAGTAGTTTGGTTTTACACCGTTTAGCACAAAACAGCTCCAAAAGGCTTCAAGAGCCGATGGATAAGCCATACAAAATGGGGTTTTTTTGCAAATAAATGGGGCCTTAATATAACCTAAACAATGAAAAACTTTGAACATCAAGTTTTTGGAATGGGTTAGTATTTTTTAAGCACATAGTATAGATCTGACACGTACATATATGTATACTCACTCATATAAACTCAAGCATGCTCACCTTACGTCTCTGAACTTATAAAATAATAAGTCGACAGATCTTGAAATTAATAGTCTCACCACATACATCTCATATTAACGGACATTGTCTACTAAATAATGTTTTTTTCAACCTTTTAATCCTGTGACAATTCTAGGATTTCAACCGGGTGGGCAGATTTCCCCACAGGGAAGCAGCTTTGTAAAAGCATAAAAAATTTAAACAGGCTATTTATTTTATATCTGTTGATTTATTGTCACCTATAATTTTGTAACCATTGAATTGAAATCTAATAGTTCACATTCACCCTTACATGATAGAAAAAGTGCAGCAAAATCATAACTGCTTTTTCGAACATTTTATTTTGTTGCTTCAACATTGCGCATCTGACATGCCCAAAAAATCTCAGTCCCGATTCTCGGAACATTTTATTTCTCTACGTGTAACATGGTTATTTCATTGCTATTTTTTCCTATAGAATTATAGACTACAGAATTTCTTAAATTTTTATGTAAAGAGCAATTAAGACATCTAATGGTACATTTTAATTGCAGAATAATTCTGAAACGGTTCTAGAAGGCCTAAAGAAAAATATTAACACCAATGTTCACTTAAGGAAATGAGTAAGTGACCTAATGGAATTGGGTAAATCAAAATATGATATTTTTTAAGAAAAATCACTTGACAGCAAGCGAATAATAATAAAAAGAATTATCTTTATCACATCCAAATCTTAAAAGGTCCAATTCCAAGTTGTAATGGCCATTTCCCAAGGATGCAAATGAAATATACTCTACGGGCCAAAGGGCTCATCGGTTTGAGCTGAAAGGTCAATTTGTTTTACGCCCCTTCGGAACGCAGAATTAAGACTGGTTTCATAGAACCATGGCTACTTATGTCATCAGTCTTCACCGCTCACGATCAGCAACACAGGTCCACATACGATTATACGAATCCAGGGTCCACACGTACACTTCGGTGACATGTGAATCCACGCAAAATTGTAACTCTCCAAAATTATCTGAAACTGTAACTTTTGACAATGACAGTAGACAGTTATGCCCAGGCAGCTGTAGTATCGAAACAAGGCCTAAAACACTCCCAGACAGTACTACAGGAAATTTTTGAAGAGCTGTACCCCAATGTCAACCCGATCCAGAAGCATGCCATACATGGAAGATAGGCATCAGTTGGCTGCTGCCACTAGATGCATATCTGCAGATGAACATGTGTCGCCACTTAATCAACAGAACTCAGACAAGCCAGCAGCCATGTTAAAAAATTCCAACCCAAACACAGGGCAAATAGAGCAGCGCAAACAAGCATGTGAGAGGATACAATATTCACAACCTGGGCAACGGGTGTCCTGTGTAACCGAGCACTCAAGCTACATTACAGATTGGGCATGCGAAGATCCCCAGCCTATACAAGCATCAGGTGCACTGCCTGGACTAATAAAAAGAAACAAGAGGGTGCGCCACAAGGTTAGACACATAGGCTCAGCTTCACTCTCACAATGGTCTCATCAGATCCGAGCCTACTCTTACCCTGATCTAGGTATTGTTGGGTCATCTCACTGTGCTATGATTTTAGCCACAAAATTAATAGGATAGGAATGGAACAAATGGTGGAACAGAAAAGGATCTATCCAAGAATGCTGCTTGGTGTTAGTGCTGCTGCCATCACTGGAAGTTGCGCATCGACCCACTTCGTGGTGCATTTCTGCAGGCATAGAACAGAATTCAATGTGATTTAGAAAAAAGAACAGGATTTTTTTTGTTGGGGGGATAAGACATATTGCGCCAGCTTGCAGCAGTCTATAAGACAAACATCAATGCTTTCAAAAGATTGCACTGTATGAAAACAAAGGTTCTTCAAACCAAAGATACAGTTGTTGATGGTACTTCTATTTATCACAATCAATAGGACATTATATCGAGGATCACATGTATTGCAAATTGTTGTGCATGGCATGATAAACATGGAGAACTAAAGACTAAGAGAATATCTGAAAACTGAAAAGAAAAGTGAAAGTATCATGAAATAAAACTAACATCTATGGATAGTGTAAAAATGATATGTAGGAAACTTACTGCCCAACCTCTTCCAAGATACGTATTAGGCTACCTATTTTAGCTACTTATTATCAAACAGTATCCCAAGCATTGAGCATTTCAATAATGAGAAGCTCAAACTTCTATAAAAAAATTGTAGCATTCCTGAAAATGTACCTTCCAGGAAGCAGCTGTGAACTGCCAGAGCCTTTCGTACCAAGCCGCTTGGCTCTGATTTCTTGTTCTTTACTGGCACGCATTGCTGCAACTTCTTTCTCCATGGCTGCAACCTCTCGTCTGACCTTTTTAGCCTCCACTTCCATTGCTTTGGTTAAGGTGTCTACTTTCTTTGCTAACATCTGCCAGACAACAATAGATAAGCAAACTTCATAAGAATCAGTATATAACTAACTATCCACTAAAGTGGACAGATAAGAAAAGAAATGGACACATACCTCAATAGCATCATCTTTATCTTTTAGAATCTGATCCTTTTCATGGCATGTCTTTCTCAAAGAAATTACCTCTTTTTGCAGCAAATCATATAGGAAACCAGAAACTGTCTCAGCTGAGTTATTATTTGTGGTTTCGTTACTTTTCTCATCTGCATTGCTGTCTGCAATCTCATTAGTTCTCTCATCCATATCACCCTTCCAACTATCATTAGTCTCTTTATCTCTAACAGCATCTGTAGATCTGTTGAGTAAATGAGCTCCATTTCCATGGACCTTTCCCCTATCTAGTGACCTAGTTCCGCCATCAAATGACTTCGAAGTGCCTTTAGCATGCTTCAGGACCAAGCTGCTGTTTGACGAAAGAGATGATCTTGAATGAAAAGGAGATCTCCTTGACAATAAGCCATTTGGAGACAACTTTGATATGTTATCTGCTCCACCAAGTGATAACCGACGGGAAGGGCCATTGCTAAAGCTCTTTCCTTCAGTAGGTGGACGACTAGAGCCACTTGGTGGCCCCCTTAGTCCATCTTCTAGTACTTTCAGACGTAACTGATATTTTTCCTGAGTAAGGTGCAGAAGTTTAGCTCATCTGAACTAACTCATTTAACAAATGCTAAATTGCATTATAATATGAAGGTTGTAACAGGTTCCATCTATATGTCAAACTAGAAAGCTAGTAGGCAAGCAATCAGCAGAACACAACCTGGCTGCTCAACTGTAACAAACAAGTTATATATACCTTCAGTTGAGCTTCAGATCGTGCTGTACGTTCTGCAACGGCAAGCTTGTCACGAAGCTGTTGCATCTCCCCCTGTAGAAACAAGAAATTATCAAAGGATGGTACCTATCATATGATAATCAAGAAAAGAACCTTGTCCAACAGGTGGTACTTCAGTTTCACCAAAGAATATGCATATTTTTGCATAGTTGGATGCTAACAAAGTACATTGGTAAAGAAAAGGCTAGTTTAACCATCATACCTGCATGAACCTACGCTGTTCAAGCCACTGTTTAACTGGCATCACCTTGTCATTAGAATCTTTCCACTCATTGGCAACAACAGAAGCAACCCTGTTTGCTGTAACTTTTGCACGTGCAAGTTCACGGTCAAGTGTTCTCTTTTCTTCCTAATAAAATCATAAACATAAGCATGAATCAATTGTTCATGTGAAAAGGGTAAAAAAAATTGACACGGATTTGATGGCAAAAGAAGTAACCAATCTAAGGATAGTTTGTTACATTTATTTCTTGAAATCTGCGCTGGTAATCACGAACAACATTAGCTGTTGCACCACCTTGAAGAACAGCCTCTTCCAACTCTCTCACAGTTTGGCTAAGCTTTTCAACTTCTGCAATCTTTTGGCGATGCAGCTTGTCTAAGATTTTATTTTCTTCCTGCAAAATCAATCAATTAGGCACTAAACTAATTCAATTGGAATGCCAAGTTATTGTCTTTTCATGATAGAGAATAAACTGCATGCACCCACTTACATGGCAAATCTCAATTTGCTTGATCAACTCTTGGTTCTTGTTTTGCAAATCGTCAACCATAGCAGCTTTTGCCATAGCAATTTGCACAGTCCTTTCTGCTTCTAGCAAAGCTGCCTCCTTTTGTTTTGTTAGACGATCCAAAGCTCTGTTGTCATCCTGGAGCTTTGCAATCTGAAAACAAGGTTTAACCTGTCATACACTTTGTCCGCAGGAAACACGTGACAAATTAGAAAAGGATAGTTAGATGATCCAGGGTGACTAGAGGCGTGAAATATTTCCAAATGTAACAGAAACCTAAGAAAGGCATCTGCACAAACACAAATAAAGAACAACTTACGACTAAGTATTACCTCCTGGCGAGAAAGCTTTAGCTCAGCTTCGAGTGGTGCAAGAATGGCTTCAATTGGTGGCATGTCATCATCTTTCTGGGCTGCATGTACTCTTCGCAAAGTTGCTTCTGCTGCAAACTGGGCAGCCAATGCAGCTTTTTTCTCATCATTTATCTTTTTAACTTCAAGATTCTGCAGGTATTTTTTTTTGGGCTTGGTTAACCTCAACCAATCAATAGAGGAAACAAGCAAAACGTAAGGACAAGCTGTGGTACTTTGCTTTCAAGGAGAGATTCTGTCAGCTTGAGTTTCTCAGCCATCTTCTCCAATTCATCTGTAAGCTGCCGCCAAAATACAATCACATTAGATATAAAAGGGAGTTATTTGCATCCAAGTTTCCTTTTTTTTTAATTTTTACCAAAAAAGCACATATAGCAAGTAATTCAGCAGCATATTTCTTTCAAAGTGAAGGAATTTAGAACCCATATGAGCTGGAACACTTTATCAGTTATTTCATTTCTTGAATGTGCCATTCTTCCAGTGACCCAAGTGCAAAGGCACAAAATAAGTATATTTCATCATGAAGTCAATTTCAACTACTGTCCTGACTCCTGACTTTGTTCTTAGCTACAAAATAATACTTGAAAACATCACTCCATTAAACAAAATTCAATCATAGACTCAGTCTCTCCCAGAAAAGCAACCTTGTGCGTCAAGATCATTAAACAAAACTATCAATAATTATGAATAACACACCTTAGAAAAACATACAACTCACTTTCTTTGGCATGAAAGCAGCGTACTGCATGTACCTCACGGCAAAATTACTTCTAATTGGACTTATCAGCATCGAACCATGAGAGGTAACCAAATTCTGGTGTTAAATATAATTTTGTCACTTCAGTTAAAGCACACAGATTAATTTAAAAGAGGCATTACGTTGGTTAATTAATTAATAACAGGTGGCAACAGAATATGTAAATTTCAAAAACAGCCAACAAGCATGTGGATTTTAAACCTCGGATTGGTAATACTGTGAAGGGTACCTGTATATATGCTATTACTGAGTTGATTAGACACATCAGAATCATAAATGAAGCGAAACCAAGCTCCACAAAATATATTTGGGGATCTAAGAATATCATGGAAATATGATGATGCAGCAGAATGTATACATGCCAAGTGTTCTCTTGGTATCAGGTTAGTTAAAAAAATGTACGAGCTCAGAAGAGGACCATGGTAGTTTGAGGCTGAAGAAACCATAGTAGAATCTTAAAAATATCTTAGAAGCAAATGGTTATGAGTTGTAACAACTGTTAAAAAAGATACAAGCCCTCTTAGGAAAAGATACAAGCACTAGATCACTGTACCATGGGGCCATGACAAACAGGCTCTAAAAGATTCTGAGCCAATGTTTCCTTAACAGAATTTGGCTGGGTTGACCAGATTTCGCAAGTATCTGTTTTTCTACATAAATTCGACAAGGTTCCCTTACCAAGTGAAACCTTAGTCTATTGTCTTGCCAATGTTTGGACAACCTATGGGTTTATTGGTGACAAACTTCTTGCAATGCTAAATTCCGTAAGGTTTGGTGGGCCATATTTTGCTTCAAACCAAATATCCCATAAAAATCCCAAAAGGGTACCAAGGGCACATGACAGAAAGCCAATGCTGCAGGTAACAAATTAGCTCCAGAATGTAGGAAAATGAAGAAAACAATTAACATGATCCAACATTGTCTGGGAACAAATTAAATTTATGAATTTTCTGTAGGAAAATTACTTTGGGCAGCCTTAAAAGCACGGGGTCTTGACAAAACAAGTTTTCTGAAGCAAATAACAAAAGAAAACAAGAAAAAAAGATGGAGGAAAGGAATAATCATATCATTGCCTCAAGACTGGCAAGAAATTTCTATCCTGCAGTTACATAAGTTAGGTCAAAAGTCAAAGCTACCAAACTAAGTAAGACAATCCACTGTTGCTAAATGCCAAAACACATCCAAGTCTTTGGACTCAAACTACAGTCGGGCACACCTATTTTTGTTTTTATCTTTTTCTTCTTTTGAGGAATCTGGTCAAACCTAGCTCACTCGCTCACCACAAGCTTGGCTATTTTCCACAATCAACATCACTTCGAGATGCAACCCGAAGGGAATAGACACCACTAAAATAGCAACAGACGATTCTTCCTTTTTCTCTCAATCAAACTCCTTTTGGGGGGCATTTCTCTCCCTCTCTCTCAAGGGATTTGAAGACTATATTATCCACATAGTAGCACGATAGATAGATTGTACTACTAGAAAGCAGTTGGGGATTACCTCCTCGACGGCCTTCTCCCGCGCCCTCTCCGACAGGCGCAGCGCGCGTATCTCCGTCTGCGCCTCCCCAAGCTCCCTCTCTTTGTCTGACACCAGCAAAAAAAACCACACACAAATAAACACCCCTCCACGACAAAACCCTAGAAACCGCTGCAGTGAGGAAAAACAAAGCACGAACTGAAGAGACACAGGCCATGAAACCGACCCCTGAGCTCGTTCTCGAGGCGGGTGAGCTCGACCCTGACGGGATCCGAGCCGTGCATCAGCGCGATGAACTCGTCGGCGTCGAGGCTGGCCCGCACGGGCCCCCTCCGGCGCGCGGGGCCCCTGGGCGCCGCCGCATTCCCGTCTTCGCCGCCGTCGGTCATACCAGATCTGAGCCCCCGGCACCGCGCCCCAGCTCCCCAACCCGCCGGCCTCGGGGACACCGGCACTGCGCCTCCTGCGCCGAAATCGAGCAAAGGGTTTCCGCCCGCTCCCCGGCCCCGCCGGATCAGGGAAACCCTAGCTCGGCGCCCGCTCCTCCGCCCGCGTCACTATGCCCGCCCCGCGGCTGTGTGCGAGAGTGCGTGTTGGTCTAGCAGTAGCAGCTGCGGTTGCGGTTGTCTTGTGCAGCTGTTAAGTGGCGGGTTTAAAAAAAGGGATTTTTGAACAGGCCATTATAATTGTTCGAGTTTCGAGAAACGCCATTATAATTCGTCTATTTTGAGATCTGCCATTATAATTTCATCTTTCACTCATGCATGCCATTTTCTACTACTGTCGCTTATGAGGTCCCACTGTCAGGGTACATATGCGTACAGAATATGTACGGACGTCAAGTACCCGACTCTTCCGTCCGACCGAGCCCGTTGTCCCTCTCTTCTACGTCGCCGCCGCCATGCTAGCTGCTGTCCTCGTCGTCCTTGTGCTTGCCGACTACGACCGCATCCTCGAGAAGCACCCTGGCCTCCTCCGAGCTAACTCGGTTGCTCAGATCTGCAGCGGCCAGCCAGCCCCGGCGCAGCTGCGGCCTGCCCGCGGATGACCCAGCAGGGAGCGCGGCCGGCGGCGTCTAGACTCATCGGCGTTGAGGATGCCCAGGCCCTGGCAGAGCTCGAAGTAGGACGACAGCTGCGCGCTCTGCTCCGCGGCCTTCCTCGGCACCCACATCCCCTGCGCTGCTGCACTTCGATCCGCTGCCTCGCCGCCGCCGCCGCCCCTGCATATATTTGGCTGCCGAGAACGACGACGAGGAACCGGGCAATGCCCGTGCATATTTGGCTGTAGACCTCAAAGATCTCAATGACGACGCAGTCCATCGCCTCCAGGATGAGGTCCCGCTCCTTGTTGTCCCCGTACGGACGGATTTGCATGAGCAGGTGTTGTTGCTTGCTCACAGCAGCGGGTCCGCCTGGCGCGGCGCGCGAGCGCCCACACGAGCGGCTGCAGCGCCGGCGGCGACACTCGCGCCAGCGCGAAGACCCCGCCGCGCTCCCGCAGTCCACGGACCATTCGTCGTGGCTCGTCACGCGAATCACGGCCGCCTCCAGCTCGGGTCTCCTCAGCGCACGAGGACGTCACCGGCGAGATCCGCGTCCTCGACGGCACAACGGCCAACGGCACTGCCGCGTCACCGCTGCCCTGGACCTCCGCTCTCGGCGGCGTCGGCGCTGCTCCAGCACGCCGTCCCCTCCCTTGCCGCGTGTCACTGGAGACGATGGCGCAGTCGGGGTCGTCGTCACAGTGAACAGCTCACCGGCGTACGGGTTGCATCTCTGCGTTCACAGGAACGGTGAGAACCGAGCAGCGAAGCCAGAGCACGAGCAGAGCACGAGGACCCCGACCCACGTGCGCCGTTCTTCTTCTCGCCCGCCAACGCCGCGGAGTGCGCTGCGCATGACTTCGACTGCGGGACGTGTGCGCCGCCATGTGCGCAACCGGCGCCAAGGTGGTGGAGATGGCGTCCGTGGCGGACCCGCGCCGTCGGCGACGGCGTCGCGCTGGCCAACCCCACGGCGAGATCCGCGTCCTCGACGGCACGACGGCCAATGGCCAACGAGCGCCCCGTCGCTCTCGTGCACCACGGTAGCCAGAGCAACGCCGAGAGTGGAGGTCTGCGGTGAGGCGAAGTGGAGGTCCGGGCCGAGCGGAGGGGCACAGCGAGGCGTTCCCCGGCGGGCTCGGTCTGACGGAGGAGACGGAGACTTGACATCTGTATACGCTCGTGTCTGCCAGTGGGCCCTTATACGCGGCATGCGTAGAAAATGGCATGGACAGTGAAGAGATGAAATTATAATGGCAAAGCTCTAAATAGGCGAATTGTAATGGCGTTTCGCAATTTTCGAAGAATTGTAATGGTCTCGTTCAAAAAATCCCTCAAAAAAACGGGTGGGGAAGGGGGGAAGGGACGAGACGGGACGGGTGGTGCTTTTTGGATTTATCTTAAGAGGAAGAGAGTAGGGATTAGGGATTAGACAGCGATTAGGTCCGAGCTAATCAGTAATCACGAGTTCACGACAGGACTAGGCACATTTCGACGACCCACTTTTTGTCTGTGATGCTCCTGCTCTAGGCGGCAGCTTTATGTCCGGCCCGAATTTTTTTACTGTCGCTTCCAACATAAACGCGGGTTTAAAAGCACGCTTTGAATCTTTGATAGCTAGAGTACCTCCAATAGTTTTTTTTAAAAAATAGTTGGTAAATCGATGAATTTTAGCAGTGGCACTATGGCAATGCTAAAAGGCTCTGAATTACTCTCCTGTACATTTGCACCAGGAATTCTGAATTACTTTTTATTCTTCTTACATCTTTCCACCTCGAGATTGGTATATAGATGGTATATTTACGTGCGATTGGATCGATTTTTCCAAGTGCAGAAAGATTAAGAGTTGAGGTAGAGAGTTGTTGGAGAGCGGTTTTTTTCAATCTGGCTAAAAATCTAGATTGGGAGTGGGTTTTGAAAACTCCTGGAGATGCTCTTTCTATGTATCATTACTTTTTCAAATAAATTTAAATAAGATTTGGAAATGTATAAGCCTACTCTGTTGCACTTTTTACAGCATTGCGGCTGCAGTTGTTTACTGTAGCATGAACTAGAAGCGAGCAGACCTTATAGCTTATAGCTAAATGATAGATCTATTAATATTAATATCATTTGTACGGGAATTGAAATTCTCAATCTCCAAGGCTAATCTAAATCCATCGTATCATAATATTTTTTATACGAACCGGACATAACTTAGTTGATTGAATTGGTGCAACTTGTTTGATAAATTCACATTTTGCAGTGGAAAACTACGGATCATCCACCACACAAGATCGGATGGTGTTAAAATAGGAGATATGTAAAAGCACTTAGAAGTACCACATAGATGGAGATACTGAAAGCTCTAGTTTGGTTTTGGTAAATTGATGAAACCCTAAGTACTAACCTAGTTTATCGAAGTGATCATGAGATAGGTAGCACTATTCTAAATGGTAGAGCAATGGTGAAGATCATGATGATGCTGTGACCATGGTGATGATTAAGTGCTTGGACTTAGAAAAGAAGAAAGAGAAAAATAAAAAGCTTAAGGCAAAGGTGAAACTTGATAGGAGCTTTTTGTTTGGTAATCGAGACACTTAGCGAGTGTGATCACATTTAGGACAGATAGTCGTACTATTAAGAGAGGTAAAACTCGTATCGAAATGTGGTAATCAAAGTACCACTAGATGCTCTAACTCATTGCATATGCATTTAGATTCTAGTGAGTACTAACACCCTTAAAAATATTTGTGAAAATATGCTAACACACGTGCACAAAGTGATATACTTGGTGGTTGGCACATTTGAGCACGGGTGGAAAAGTTGGCGAAGAAACGAAGGTGAAAAGAGGTCACTAGAAGTGACTGGACGCTGGCCGCGGAGGGACCTGCGCGTTCGGTCATGTGTTCCAGAGAGGGCGCGGTCTCGGTCAAGTGACCGGACGCTGGCGTGAAGAAGTGACCTGACGCGCTGAGGCTGCGTCCGATCGATGGTTACGTACGCTGATGTCTTGGTGCGAGGATCGGCAGTGACACGTGGTAGGCGGTGAGGGACCGGACTCTAGTGCTGCGTCCAATCTTCTCTCACCTAACGCATTCGGTCGCAAAACTAAGGCTCAGGGAGCTCTCTGGAAACAACCGGACTTTGAGGCTAGGGCGTCAGGTCATGGAAGAGAGGTGCATCCGGTCAGGTGTTGGCTACGCGCGCGGGGGCATGATCTGACGCGGCGTGACAGCGTCAGGTCTGTAAGCCGTGCGTCCGGTCATCTTGTGACCTATGGCGCGCAGAGCTAGTCGTTGGAGATTGGATGGCCGAAGATTAAAAGCGGGATGTGTGGTTGTATCCGGTGAACCGGATGCTAGCACGGGTGTGTTCGGTCGCCCTGACCAGTACGTTCGGTCACAACACAGCGGGCTGCAGTGTTGAGCCTAACGGCTCATCTCGTGAGAGGGCTTATAAATAGCCCTTGGCCGGCTCAAGCTCACTCTCTTAGCCATTTGCACTAACATAGCAACCTTGTGAGCTTAGCCAAAGCTCTCTCACTCATCTCCATCAATGATACATCATCTTTATAAGATTGGGAGTGAATCCAAGTGCATTGCTTGAGTGATTGCATCTAGAGGTACTTAGTGTTCGTGTTTCGCTACGGATTTAGCTTGTTACTCTTGGTGGTTGCCGTCACTTAGCCGGCTTGGTTTAGCAAGGATCGTCGAGCAGAGGAAGATGCTTGTCTCCGGCTCCGATCATGGTGATTGTGAGGGGTTCTTGACCTTTTTCCGGTGGAGAGCCAAAATGTACTCTAGTGGATTGCTCGTGGCTTGTGTGATCCTTATCTTGTGTTGGTTATGTGGCACCCTTTTGAGGGTTTGGCGTGTGATGCCAATTAATGCGTGAACCTCAAAGTGAGTGAATCGCCACAACGAGGACTAGCTCGCCAGCAAGCAAGTGAACCTCGGTAAAAAATCTTGTGTCACCTTGTCCGAGGATTTCATTGGTTATCTTGTGATTGATTGATTGGTTCCCTTGGTGATTGGCTTATTCCTCTACACGGCGGTATAACCTTCCATCCCTCTAGTGTATTTACTTTCCTAGTGTAGCTTGGCCCTTTAGTGTCGTTAGTTTTGAGGGCAAGCAAGTGTCGGTCTAGTTTGGTTAGTGAGGCTCTTTAGTTAATCTTTGAGAGCTCACTAACTTAGAGTAGTGACATAGCCCTTGTGTGCTTAGAGACAATATCAACTAGAATTATGGTAGGTGGCTTATATTTTTAGTAGGCTAATGCAATATTCGCTTCGCCTCATATTTGTCTAACCACTTTGCTTAGTGTTGTTGTAGAAATTTTATAGGCTATTCACCCCCTCTAGCCATTAGGACCTTTCAAGTGGTATCAAAGCCGTAGTCACCGTGATTTGAGGCTTAACAACTTTCGGTGTCAAAATGGCTCAAATCAATAACACCAAGAAGCCACCCCAATTTGATGGCACCAATTATCCTTATTGGAAGGCTAAGATGATAACATATATCAAATCAATCAATAGAAAGATTGGAAGGTGATGGAGACCAAGATTGAGATAGAGGAACCGGAGAATCCCATCGCGGCCGAAGAAGTACTTCTCCAAAACAATGGCATTGCTCTTAGTGCTATTCATGATGCTATTGAAGAGAGAACATTTGAGCAAATCAAGAACATTGAGATAGCTCAAGGGGCTTGAAGAAATTAGAGGAATCATTTGAGGGCACCAAGGCAATAAAGGGTGCAAAGACATACATTCTCAAGGAGAAATTTGCTAGCTTCAAGATAAAGAAAGATGAGAATGTGCCAGACATATTCCATCGAATGGAGGTGCTTGTCAATGATCTCAAAGCACTTTGTGAGAATGTGGAGAACAAGGATTTCTCTCATAAGTACTTGAGATGCTTACCTACAAGATTTGGCATGTTGGTCACCTTGCTAGTGAGGACCGGTTTAGACACAATGACAACAAACCAAATCTTGGAAGATATCATGACCGATGATACTTATAGAGATGATGATGAGAAGGAAGAAAAGAACAAGAGAAGAAAGATGAGAAGAAGGATGAGAAGTAGAGTGTGGCATTCAAAGCCACATCATCATCAAAGGGTAAGGCCAAACAAGACACATTAAGTGAAGATGATGATTCAAGCTTTGATGATATGGATGATGAGAAGATGACTCTCTTTATGAAGAGATTTGGCAAGTTTATGGTGAAGAAAGGCTATCGTGCTAGAAGGAAGAAGTCTTCATCCAATAACAAGGAAGAGTTAAGAAGGTGCTTCAAGTGTGGAAGCAAGGATCATCTTGTTACTCAATGCCCATACAATAGCGATAATGATGATGATGACGACAAGAAGAGCAAGAAGAAGGATAAGAAGGAAAAGAAAGAGAAGAAGGACAAGATGACCTTCAAGAAGAAGAAAGGTGGTTCATATGTGGTCACTTGGGATAGTGATGCTTTCTCAAGTGATGGTGATGATAGTGATGATGACAAGACCACCAAGAAGAATGCTCTTGCAAGCATTGCCATTTAAGAGAAGCCTTCTCTCTTCGACACTCCATCATGCTTCATGGCTAAGGCCACTATGGTACAAACTTGTGATGATGGATGTGATGAGGAATATGATAATGAAAGTGAAAGTGACAATGATGATGAACCCACTAAAGATGAACTAATTGACATGTTAGAAGATGGTAAAGAACATTTTGACATTAAGAGAAGGGAATGCAAAGACTTGCGCAAGGAACTAAAAGCCCTTAAACAAGTCTTTGATGAGCTCAATGCATCTCATGAGAGGCTAAAAGAAGCCCATAAGAAGCTTGGCAAGGCTCACAAGAAGCTTAAAAAAGCTCATTTCTCTTTACTTAATGTGCAAAATGAAAAGGAGCATATTGTAACATGTGACAAAGGCTTAACTTGTGATATAATTGATAATCATTATATAAGCATATCATTGTTGCTCCCACTAACCCTTTTTGTAGCACTTCCACTTCTATCTCATCTAATAATGATGGTTTCACTTGTGATGCCTCACTAATGGTTGAGAATGAGACCCTCAAGGAGGTTAATGAGCTCAATCACGCCTTTAGCAAAGTCTATGGTGGTGAGGACCACTTGCTTATGTGCTTGGGTAGCCAAAGAGCTTCTCTCTATAAAGAGGGATTGGGCTATACCCCAAAAAAGGCAAGGCGGCTTTTGCTGCTCACAAGACTAGTTTTGTGAGAAACAATGGTCGGTTTTGCATTAGTTGTAAGCAAGTTGGTCATAAAGAGCAGGAGTGTATGTAACAGAACCGCCCAATTTATAAGAGCACAAGTACGAAAGCAGTTGTTACACCGCTACATTTACATACTTGAGCCCATATAAACCTAATAGTCCGTGAAATCACGAGAGATTTCAAACTTTTTTAACATACAACCAAGATCGTACATAATACAGCATCCACAGTCCACATGTTACATAAGGTTCGCACATACATCGGAGTTCAACACAGAGTTATTACAACACTATTTTCAGTTAAAAGTAGTAGAAGCAAACTAGTTTGAAACAACCACACACCCACTTAGTTTAATTACAATGCCAGTTCATAGTCATGTCCAATAACAACAAATAGATAAGACATAAGGAAGGACCGTGCCCACGGTCTATTCATCGCCCATAGTGGGGTAGGAACCCATCTTGCAGCCACAGCAGCACAACTCAATATCTGCAACAAGTGGGAATAAAACTCTGAGTACGAGAATATACTCAGCTAGACTTACCCATAATAAACTAAAAATAAATAGACACCAAGGAGTATGCAAGGCTTTATAAAGTGGACTGGCTTAACTTGTTTTGCAGAAAAGCATAAGTGATCATATATGAACCATTTTAAGTCTATTAGCAGCAAGTTACAATTATAGCCAGATTAAGCTAAGTTAGCACCTGTACTAATATCAATCACTTGATTAATTATTAAGCAATCAATAGTAACCATATCAGGTTTAGAATTTTTCAACATCTTCAATATAACCATCATTGTGTTCTATAGTAACATTACTACGATGACGTAGCTCAAGTCAAGTGCTCACTATCCAGGAGCGATGGCGATTCGAATCGATTTCTAACCAACTGGTGATTTATTCCCCCACACAAACCACACTCACTCACGAAGTGAGCTATAGGTCACCAAATGCACCATTCCGGTCAAGTCGCGGGTTCGACAGGAACCACCGTACCCAGGGGCCGCACCGACTGCCAAGAATCAGTTAGAACTGCCCTTGGCCTCACCATCGCGCCCCCATTGCCACCCCCTATATAACTCCAATATGGTGTGTTTGCGGTCAACTCCTGGCCTGAATAGTGTCCCGGCTTCACGGTCGGGACGACTTATCCTTCCAGTTAAATGTATGGCATGCGTTCAACATGACCTGAGGGACGTACAACGGTACGGTCCTTAATCGACACAGACGAAATTACTATAGTCTAAAACCCTATAAAATTCCATCCGGTCTCCATTTATCCATCAACACTTGGTTATTTTCCATGATAACAATTATAGCCAACCATTACCAGGTATCCACCTATATCTCGCAGGTGACAGGAAATCACCCGACTTCTACCGGTCTAAGCATGGCTAAGCATTTATGTCGATCCTGAACCTAACAGGGTAGGCAGGTATATCAAAATGGACAAGGAATATATATATATATATATATATAGATATGCATCAACGGTTCCAATCAACTCCTACAATTTAATGCATCAAACATATATAAAGGACTCAAGTGATATTTGCAAACCACAGCCCCAACAGGGAGAGAATGCTCCGAAGCTTGCTTGGGATCCGACTCAAGTTAGCTCAGTTATCTTGCACCATCTTGGTGACTCCACCCTCATAGTCCTTCCATCTTCGAGAGGTTCCACCAAACACCGTCTTCAGGTTTGGCTCCACATCATGTCCTTCTCATGTATCTCGCGTACATAGATGAGATGCAGCAATGCAGATGTTTGAATGCATAGAAGTGCAATATGCATATATGAAGAGGAATGCTTGCATACGAATAAGCATGGTCTCATTAGGTGATAAGCACTTTAACTTCATTTTACTAAGTACGTGCATATCTCTTCTCTAGAACATAAACATGCACACATAGCTCACCCTTCTTTAGCAATCTACGATATAGAAGCTCATCAATGGTAGAAGGCCTAAAACCTGCACCTAACAACTTATCTCAAAAAGGCTAAGCCTCCATATCATAATTCATCATGCATATAAACAAGCAAGCATGAACAAGGTATATGCTTACACACTTATAGCCGAATTATAAACTAGGTATATATGGAAACTCCCAACTGGGCTCAACCAAGCATATCAACAGATCGCAAATAATACAAAACCACTAGAAAGCATATTGGTTGCCCTAAAACACCACTTTATATCATGCATTTACTTGTTATTAAAATAGGACATAACAGAGCCATATATTTTGAGTGTACCAAAAATTCTTATAAAATTATAGGAGCATAAACATACTTATATGATCCTACCATAAAAATCTCACACCAAATGATAAGTATATTAGCCTATACAAAAATGACAAGCTCATAGCCAGAAATGCACTTGAAAAATACTTTGCACTGTGAAAAGTGTCAAACAACAGATTTCTTATTTTTCTTACATTCATCATAGCATAAGAACACTATACAAAAATTACCATGCAAAGATTATACATATTTTAGCCACTAAAAATCTCCCAAGAAACAAGCATTTAATCAAATTAAATAGACAAGCCATCATTAACATACTTTTTAGAGGTTATATATTTTCACAAGTTAAGCATGTCAAAAGAAGGCTAACAAAATTGGAACCACATTTTTCTCATGCTTCTAGAATTAGTTATGCATTTCCAAAGATATTCAACATATAACAAATTAAATAAAGCTACATATAAAAGTATCACAAAAATGACATTTCATATTTTTAACATGTAGTACTTGACATGATGAATCAAACAAAATTTGTTTCACCACAATTGGACATATAAAACTCAAGATATAAATTTAACAAGCAAATTCATAGTTTCTGGAATATCATTTCCAGAAATTATCCAACCCGAAACTGCTAGGCATACCCAACGGCTTCCCCCGAAGCCACTGCCACACGGGCCCAGGGGTCCACCCGACCCCACGCGTCAGCCACCCAGGGCAGGGGTGGCGCTGACCGATGGTTTTCTCACCGCTAGTGGGGTTTCTGGCGACGGGGTAGGCATCGCTAGACTCGGCTCACCGATCCACACACGTTGGTGCCCTCGGTTGGCCCAAAGACACACCAATAGAGGCTCACCGGCGATAAGGCGGACGATGACGGTGGCTTGGCGGCGCGGGCTACATCTCCGGCCAAGGGAGGCCAAATTGGCGCGCACACGGGCTTCACTAGGTCCAGGCGAGGCGGTGGCTAGGGTTCGTGGCACTTCGGGCTGCGGCGGCGAGGATGGCCACATGCATGGTGGGCGTGGTGGCGGGCACGCGGCGGCGCGAGCGCATTCCGGCGTGGAGAAGGCCAGAGCGGCGGCTTGGGCTTGAGTTCGAGCCTCAGTGCATCGAGGCGGAGCGAATGCGCGCCTAAGAGGGAGAAGAGAAGGGCAGAGCAGCGTTGGTGGCGCGGACCGGGAGCTTTGGCCATGGCGCGAGGAGGAAGATGGCCCGAGGGCCTTACCTGCGCTTCGTTGGCGGCAGAGGCAGTGCATGAGGGAGGAGCGGAGGGAGGTGAGGCACGGGCGCAAGCTTGGGTGGCACACGGTGGTGCGGAGGCAATGGTGGAGCGGCGGTGTGTGGAGCTCAGCGACGACTACAATGGCAGCGCATTCACCTCGGTGCTACGTGAGAGAGAAAGAGAGCGAGAGGCAGGGCGGGTGAATGAGGGCAACGGACAGGCGCGCGGCGCGCCTTAACGCGGTCAAAGCGGCCGCTGCCACCCATGACCGCCAGTGGCCGGGCGCCACGCGGCACGTGGCGGCTGAGTGCGCTGGGCGGTGGGTAGGGGCCTGTCGGCCCCCGGTTGGCCGATAGGAGTCCACCCCCCATTTAACCCTACTAGACTTGCTTAAGCTCTAATTTCCCACTAAACTAGGATGAATTAGCACAAACCCCCAAAATAAGAAATGAAGCTCATCAAATATAGAACATTTCATCTTTAAGGGTCAAGGTTCAATTCTGCCTAGATTTTGAATTACAAAGCTCCAAACAATCAACACAATGAAAATGACTTAGCAAAATTGCTAAGTCCCAAAACAAGCCCTAAATCTGCCTTGTGAGCACGTTTTGAGCATCTTCTGGCCATTTTCATGACTTGGCCCCAAAACAACTTTTGTTATACATAAAATTATCTACTCTTTTCATAAGGGGTGCACAAGCAGAAAAGCACTGTAGCATACATTTCATAAATGGTCAAACCAAACTACTCTAGGGGTCCATATTGGTCAACCATCACTTATAAGCCTAATTAGCTAGAGTCATTAACATAAACAATGCTTCATTTTGTACCCTAAGCATGTCTAGGTGGGTTTAGTGACCAAACAAAACAATCACTTGTATTAACCAAGCACAATCATTAGCATTCACATTAAGAAAGCATAGAGTAAACAAGCAATGTTTCATTAACACACTTCATATGTTGCATATGTACTTCTCACATGTTTCAAAGGCATTTTTCAAATGTAAATTCTCATGTATGAATGATTTATACATATGGTCATGAAATGCCAATGCAAAAAAATGCATGTAGAACACTGGGGTGTTACAGTGTAAGACCAAGAACAAGAATGCTAGTGTATCCTCAATTAAGCTTGATTCTTTCTATATGCTTACTAAGAATACAAATGATGTGAAGGCTAAGTTCATTGGTGCATCATGGATGGGCTCAAGGAAGAAAGCCAGTTGGGTACCAAAGAGTTTAGTGACTAACCTCTAAGGACCTAAACAAGTTTGAGTACCTAAAAAGAATTCATCTTCTTTTGTAGGTCAATTACAAAGCTGGAGGAAGGCATTAGGTTCTTGATAGTGGGTGCACTCAACACATGACCGGTGATGCAAGAATGTTCAACTCAATCAACACCAATGATAGTAATGGCTATGATAGTATCACATTTGGTGACAATGGCAAAGGTAAAGTAAAAGGGCTTAGTAAGATTGCAATATCCAATGGCTTGAGCATATCCAATGTATTGCTAGTAGAGAGCTTGAACTTTAACTTGCTATCCGTGGCTGAATTGTGTAATCTTGGATTCAAATGCATATTTGGAGTAGATGATATAGAGATCATAAGTGTTGATAGTTCTAACTTGATCTTCAAAGGCTTTAGATATGAGAATCTATACTTGGTTGATTTCAATGCTAGTGATGCTTAATTGTCAACATGCTTATTCACTAAGTCTAGCATGGATTGGTTATGGCATAGAAGGCTTGGTCATGTTGGAATAAAACAATTGAATAGATTGGTTAAGCATGACTTGGTTAGAGGCTTGAAAGATGTATTTGAAAAGGATAAACTTTGTAGCTCTTGTCAAGCCGGCAAACAAGTTAGAAACACCCATCCTAAGAAAAGCACGATGAGCACTAGTAAAGCATTTGAGTTATTACACATGGATTTGTTTGAGCCAACACAATACATTGGTATCGGTGAAAATAAATATGGCTTTGTGATAATGGATGACTACACTAGATATACTTGGGTATTCTTTCTAGTGGACAAAAGCGATGTGTTTGCAACTTAAATCATTTGTCAAGGCATTCACAATGAATTTGAAACAACCATCAAGAGAGTTGCAAGTGACAATAGTAGTGAGTTCAAGAACACTATAATCGATGAGTTGTGTGATGACTTTGGAATTAGCCATCAATTCTCGGCCAAGTACACTCCACAATCTAATAGCCTTGTTGAGAGGAAGAATAGAACACTCATTGATATAGCAAGATCTATGCTTAGTGAGTACAATGTAAGTCAATCTGGGCCAAAGCAATCAACACGGCTTACTATTGTAGCAACTGCCTCTATTATCACCCATTGAAAGAGAAGACACCCTATGAGCTCTTGAATGGTAGAAAGCCCAATATTGCATATTATCGGGTCTTTAGTTGCAAATGCTATATCTTAAAGAAAGGCACTAGATTGGGCAAGTTTGAGAAGAACTGTGATGAAAAATTCTTACTTGGATACTCAACCACAAGCAAAGCATATAGAGTTTGGAATTTGACAAGTGGTACTCTTGATGAGGTACATGATGTTGAATTTGATGAAAACAAGAGTTCCCAAGATGAGAATGAGAATCTTGATGATGTAAGAGGCATTCAACTTTCAAATGCTATGAAGAACATGGATGTTGGTGAATTGAGACCTAGGGAAGTGAATGATGATGAAGATGATCAAGTGCAAGTGCTCTCAAACTCAAATATGCAAGATGACACCAATCAAGCTAGTACAAGTGGTTCTCATGATCAATCTCAAGCTAGTCCATCATCTCAAGTGCAAGATCAATAAGTGGCTAGTACATCATCTCAACTAAGTGCAAGCAATGTTCCAACACTCCAACCAATAAATATTGCAAGGGATCATCCATTGGACACTGTAATTGGAGATATTTCTAGAGGTGTGCAAACAAGATTAAAATTGGCTTCATTTTGTGAGCATTTCTCATTTGTGTCATTCTTTGAACTAAAGAAGATAGAAGAAGCATTGAGGGATGTTGATTGGGTGAATGCTATGCATGAAGAATTGAATAACTTCACAAGAAATCAAGTATGGGAGTTAGTGAAAAGACCAAAGAACCACAATGTAATTGGAACCAAATAGGTCTTTAGAAACAAGCAAGATCAAGATGGGATAATAGTAAGGAACAAAGCAAGATTGGTAGCACAAGGATACACTCAAGTTAAAGGTCTTGACTTTGGAGAAACATATGCCTTGGTTGCTAGATTGGAAGCAATTAGAATCTTGCTAGCCTATGCTTATACCCACAACATCAAGCTCTATCAAATGGATGTCAAGAGTACATTTCTCAATGGCTACATCAATGAATAAGTGTATGTTGAGCAACCTCCCGATCTTGAAGATGACAAGAAGCCCAACCATGTGTACAAGTTGAAGAAGGTATTATATGGCTTAAAGCAAGCATCTAGAGCATGGTATGAGAGATTGAGAGATTTCTTGCTCTCTAAAGGGTTCAAGATGGGCAAGGTTGACATAACTCTTTTCACTAAGAAAATTGACCAAGACTTATTTGTGTTGTAAATCTATGTTGATGACATCATATTTGGATCAACCAATCAAGACTTTTGTAAAGAGTTTGGGAAGATGATGGCTAATGAGTTTGAGATGTCCATGATTGGAGAGTTGAGTTACTTCCTTGGTCTTCAAATCAAACAATGGAAGAATGGTATATTTGTGAGTCAAGGTAAGTACATCAAAGATATGCTCAAAAAGTTTGGCATGAGTGATAGCAAAGCCATTAGTACACAAATGGGAACAAATAGAAATTTGGATAGTGATGCAAGTGGCAACATGGTGGATCAAAAGTTGTATCGGTCTATAATTAGAAACCTACTCTATGTGACCGCATCAAGGTCGGATGTCATGTTTAGTGTATGCATGTGTGCAAGATTTCAAGCCTCACCAAGAGAAAGTCATTTGAAGGCAACAAAAAGAATATTGAGGTATTTGAAGCATACACAAAATGTTGGATTATGGTATCCCAAAGGAGCAAAGTTTGAGCTAATTGGATATTCCGATTCAGATTATGCGGGCTGCAAAGTTGAGAGAAGAAGCACATCGGGCACATGTCAACTATTAGAAAGATCACTTGTTTCATGGTCATCAAAGAAACAAAATAGTGTTGCATTACTAACCGCCGAAGCCGAATACATAGCCGCCAGTAGTTGTTGTGCACAAATACTTTGGATGAAGGCTACCTTGAATTATTTTGCAATCATGTTCAAGAAAGTGCCATTGCTATATGACAATGAGAGTGCTATCAAGCTCACCAACAATCCGGTTCAACATGCAAGAACAAAGCACACTGATTCGCTACCATTTCATAAGAGATCATCAATAAAAAGGAGACATTTGCATTAAGAGTGTGGGCACCGAAGATCAACTTGCTAACATATTCACCAAACCACTTGATGAGAAGAGGTTTTGCAAGCTAAAAAATAAGTTGAACATATTGGATTTCTCAAATATGTGTTGATGCACCCCCACTTACATGACATGCCTCTCCTTCGAGCAATCCAAGGTAAAAGTTGATTGACATGCATACATCCTTTGCTAAGAACATGTTTAATGCATCTAGTCATTCCTCATGTCTTATAGGCTCATTCATGAAAATCAAATGAATTTGATGCTTGTATGGTACCACTATTGCTTCTGTGCTTGACTTGATCTTGTGGTAGCATATGACATGTTTATGGGTTTGTGAACCTAGTGTTTGATCTAGAAAATGAACTCTAAGTGTTTAACTCAACATAGTACAAGATAACCCTTATTTGTAGGTGTGAAAAAGCTTGTCCTTAGATCAAACCGAGTTAAATATGTTAGGCAAGTGCTCTAGATTGAACCAAATTTGAAAAAATAATCCTCACCCCATTGATTGACATTGATAATCTTAACCTATATAAAATTGAACCTTTGTGGTCGTTGATGATAAAGGGGGAGAAGTAATGCACCAAGATAGTGAAAAGATTACAAAGGGGAGAACTTTGACATAGGAGGAGAAATATGACAAAGGAAGGGGATCAATTAAAATTTGTGCGCACAAGTAGGGGGAGCAAGCTCATTGTTGACGGTAATTAACTATCATTTTTAACCGTCAACTTAAATAAAAGAATGCTATAAAATTAATTATCACCATAGACTAGGTGTTTAACTGATAGAATTCCATGAGTTTTGGTGAATATCTATTTCTGCAGGGTGCCAGCTGAAAATAATCAAAGATGACCCACATGTCAGGTTTACATAGAGAGAAAGGGCCACAGATGGAAAAAGTATAATCTAGAAGGTTCGGAAAGCCAAACCCTGGGAGGTGGGACCCACCTATCACTGTGACAGAGGTGGGCACCCAGCCCTAGGGGCGGCCACCCTACCTAGGTGGCCAATCAGGCTCCACCTTGCGGATCCTGCCTCCACCGCCTTTGAGGATGAATAATAATCATTGATCAAGGTCGGTTTGATCCGAGGGTTGTGGTGCTTCCTAGGGGGCTATATAAGCAAGGCCCCTAGCCCCTAGAGGAGAGAGTTTAGAAACCCTAATTCATATTTTCCAGAGAGAATTCGCCTGAGAGGGGTCCCTTGAATGGATCTTTCTCTAGGGCACATACAATAGAGTTTAGCTTTGTAGTCTCTATGTGAGATTAGAGTTATTCTTCTAGATTAAGAGAGTTATAGTGGAGGTAGAAGATTGGAGGAAGCCCGGCCTGTCGGTGTCTCCTCTCTAAGCTTGTATCTACGGGGTCAAGTCTCCTAACCCGAGGCTTGGTTCTAGGATTCTTCGGCAATTCAACTTCTAATACTAAGTAAGTATGTTGTTGTTATTGTTCTTTGGTTTACGAGTTTACTTTATTCGCTTCGCGTATGGAATATAGTAATCATTCATAGCGTAAGCATGGTGTTTGGGCTAGGAATACTCGTAGATACCCCCTATCTGGCCGGATTGGTGTGTAGTAGCGTGGGAAGTGACAATCTCATTGTTACCTTTGGAGTCCTCATCATGTCTGAAGGTTAGGTAGGATTTAAGTACCCTGGTCAAGCATCCTCTGTGGTGTCTCTTTTCCATCGGTATTTTCCCTTAGACCAATAGTATCATAGATTGCCATAGGTTAGAACCAGACTGTCGTCGTAGTTCTCTCTAATCACTTATATCTTCATCACCTTGTAGTGCGGCCCAAGGGTAATAGTAAAGATTGGGTTAGTCATCGCACGCTTTCTCCTTGCGGATAAAACAAATACGATACTCTGGACTTATCTCCCAGGTGAAGTGCTCACCGATATCCGTGCGCTTGCGGATTATTTCTCTTGAATTTCTTCATGTGCGTATTTAATATCAACACTCATGAACTTGTATGATGCATTTGAATGTGCATTTCATATGTTTGCTTGCATGGCACAAGTCTTACAATTCAATATACATGCTTGTGTGGTGTATGCTAGTTGTAGGCTTGAATGATGAAATGAAGAACTAGCATGCATAGGTGATAATTAGATGTGCCTTGCATTTATTTTCATAAGTGGTACTGGAACCTTGCTTCTAATGTTGATCTCATGAGGTATCTAGTTCTTATTTTTTGCAAATGATATCTAACTAGCAATGGTGCTAAGGATGGTATATTTGGTGCACTCCGATCGGTATCACGCTTTAAAGGTCCATCACTTATACCTTAGCATTATTTAGTAGACATTAACTCCTATATTTCCTATCTAAGCATATGTGTAAGCTTCAATCCAAACTCTTAGCACATATGTAGGAGGAGCTAATGCTACCATTTTGGGTTCATGAAACTTGTCCATATTCTTTTTACACATGGTAAATATGCTTGGGCAAGCAACATGGATTCAATTGAATTTCAATTCATATCTTTGTGAAAGGGTTGTCATCAGTTACCAAAAAGGGAGAGATTGAAAGCTATAGTTTGGTTTTGGTGAATTGATGAAACCCTAAGTGCTAACCTACTTTATCAAAGTGATCATGAGATAGGTTGCACTATTCCAAGTGGTGGAGCAATGGTGAAGATCATGATGATGCTGTGACCATGGTGATGATCAAGTGCTTGAACTTGGAAAAGAAGAAAGAGAAAAACAAAAAGCTCAAGGCAAAGGTAAAACTTGATAGGAGCTTTATGGTTTGGTGATCGAGACACTTAGCGAGTGTGATCACATTTAGGATCGATAGCCGTACTATGAAGTGGGATGAAACTCGTATTGAAATACGGTTATCAAAGTTCCACTAGATGCTCTAACTCATTGCATATGCATTTAGATTCTAGTAAGTGCTAACACCCTTGGAAATATTTGTGAAAATATGCTAACACACATTGAAATGTCCTTGTTTGGATTTGGTAATTGAGTGACAACCTTAGGTGGACTAATTGTGTTCATGTGAGATACTTAGGAGATTAGTCCACATGTACTTGTGTGTAAGCAACATATGCCATGACGGTAAAGATGGCTCAGAGATTGAAACGAACCAGGATTTCAAAACTTGAAATATCGGCTCTCTTGCCCCTCTATGATAGTCCCAGGATACCTCAGCTATCACGGGTGTAACACCCCTAGGTGTTTGCCTTGCACCTGTGCATCATTTGAGCATGATCATAGCATGACATTACCTTAAGCATCATCATTTCATGTGCATCTTTGCTTGAAACATGACTTTGCAACAATTACAACATATGTATGCTATGTGTGCTAGTAATAAGATCATGTGTGTGGACCATGCTAGTACATGTGTTAGGTTTGTTATGCTTGAAAACATGTGAAACATGCTCATGAAACATGTGCAACACCTAAAGTTAACTTATGTAACATGAAGTTGCAACACAATGTTGCATTGGTTTAAAAGTGTATGTTTCAATGTGCTTTTGCTTGACTCTTACTTACAAGTGATGTTACAGGGTGAATTGTGCCTTGCAAATACTTCTAAAATGTTAATTAAGCAATTTGACATAGGGTTTATGTTTTGGTCATGCCCTAATTCCATCTTGAACCATACCTTGACCATGGTTGACCCTAGAACCTTTCTAGTTTGACCTAACCAAAAGTATAGCTTAGATTGATTGCATGGCTGTGCCACCTTAACAAAGTTTGTGGAAAATTTTGTGTAGAACAAAAGTTGTTCTTGTGCCAAGTCATGAAAATGGTTGTAGCATGCTCTAACATGGCCCACAAGTCAGCTTGGAGTGCTGATTTCAGCACTTAGCCATTTTGGCTAAGTCTGCAGTGCATATCGGTTTCCAAGTACCTCTCTTGGGAGCCTTGTATCTTACTAACTAGACCGAACCAAGCTTTGAGCTAGTTGACTTTTACCTAGAGCTCACTTAGATCTATCTAGAACCTTCTAACAGCTCCTGCTAACTCTAGCTAGTTTTAGAGTTATAGCTCTTTGAAAACCGGCTGTCAGTCTCCCCTGGACTGAACAGTTTTTGGGTACACCTCTTTGGACCCATATATCTCTCTAACCATCACGAATTAGCTCGAGAGCTAGTAGACTTGTAACAAGATCTCACGTAGATCTATAATTAAGTCTATTGCGTCATCGGCTAACTTGGATTGGTTTGGGAGATACTTAGCCCTCAAGTAGCTCTGTCAGGCGTCTGGTTAACTGAAACTCAACATTTCATTCCGAGTTTCAGGTTTCAAAACCAGAAATTTGATCATGGCTGACACACGCAGAAGATCATCGACGCGTGGTCACGACGTGTCGACGCCAGCCCGCGTTTGCGTTGCTAGAGACACCACGCACCGCAGTCGCCCTCGCTCGCCCGCTCACTCTTCCTCCCTCGTCTCACTCTGCTCCACCGCAGCGCCGCCGTGCACCTCGCTGTACCCCACGCCTCCGCCATCGCCGCACCACGCGCTCGCCCTCGCTAGTAGCTCCACCAATGCCTAGCGCACTGTGCTAACGTGTTGGCCTCGCCTCTGGGGCCACACGCTAATCAGAAGTCATTTTCTGCCGCCCGCCATCGCCAGAGCTTCACCAAGCTCACTACCTCGCTGTGGCCAGCGCATCTGGACGCTCTCCCGTTCCCTTCGGGTAGCATTCCGATGTCTCCTCAGTTAGTAGATGTGTGAGCCTAGATGTCACCGCCTCCTTTGCTGTGGTGTGGTCGGAACGAGTGCGCCGTCGAGAGCGCTCCGCCATGGTCACCGACGTCGTCGATCTCGCTTTCGGCAAACTTGTTCACTCTTCCCTCCTCCTAGTGAGCGCATGGCGTGTCTCTGGTGTTGAGCCACTCGTGTGCGAGATGTTACCCCCGTTGGTGACCCCGCTGTGCTGAATCTCCTTGGCGTCCATGGCCTCGCCGTCGGCGCTGTAGAGCTTGCGCACGGCTAGAATTCACCGTTTGCTCCACCATCTCTGCTTTGACCCTAGCAGCTCTGCCTTGTTGTCCTGAGAGCGTAGCTGCCCTCGCCGCGCCCTATCATGCTCCCTGCCGGGCGGCGCACTGCTGCCAGGCCGCCGCCATCGCCATGGCCGGTGATGTGCCTTACCAGGCTAACCATAGCTAACCCTACCTACCCTGACCGATGCGGCTAGTTGAGTGGAGCACGCCTGTGTGCTTGAATCCGCCGGCCGGCTCACCGGCGGCGAGTTTCTGCCGTCGAGTTCCTCTCCCCTGCTCCGTGTGTATGACAAGCGGGGCCCGCTAGTCAGCGCGGGATCTCCCCCTCTGTTCGGTCTCGGGCCGATGTGGGCCGGGCACAGTAGTGGCCCAACTGTTGCGGCCTGTTTAGATTTTTAGCTTTAGTCTTTTCTGTAATTGCATATTTTTGTGTGCTGTCTTTATAAATTCATAGAAAATAGTAGAAAAATCATAAAAAGGAAAATGAGGACTTTCTGGAATCCTTGAGATGTGTACTTTGCAGTAAGTGTAATAAAATATGGCATGTTAGTTATGTTTTTCTGAAGTTGGTAATTACTTTTGTTAAGCACTTTATTTAATTATGTGATTTAGATAATTTTGTATCTTGCTATATATTGATCCAATTGCTATGAAAATGTTGTGAGGTGCTAAACATGCTTTGGTGAGGCCCCAGTTAAATTTCCATGAATTTTTGGATGTCCTATGCTGCAGTTATAAATTCTCTTTTGTATATGCTTTGTATTGCTTATCCATCTGTTTATTATGATATCTCCTAAATTACTTGTTAACTTAAGCTGAAAATTTTATGATAGTCTCCTGGTATCATGTATGTGCCTCTTTAATTTTATTAGAATTTTCTGGGCACGTTTTGTAAGTAATGTTATTTATGCCTATGCATTTAAATAAATAGAAAAGTCCAATTAAATAAATGTTTACATAAGTAACATGACTTGATCTGGTATTCTTTAGACATGTCCTAATTGATGGTCAAGTTGGTTTGGCCATTTGCAATGTTTTTAGATTGTGTTAGTATATAATTTTATAATTCATTGATTTCTAGACAGTTTGGAAAGGATTACATTTTGAGTAAGGCTAGGATGGTTTTCATGTTCTATGTTGTATACAAAAGTTGTAGCAAACTTTATGATGTAGTAGCTTTTCAAATTTGGTGGCATTTGGCCTTATGGTTTAGGAGTTATGCATGTCTTAAGAAGTGTCCAGTTGCAGTTTGCTCTCTGTTGCCCAGAACAGATTCTAGGGATGTTTGAATTCGGCCTGGTAAACTTGTGAATCATGCTTTGGTATGTGAAGATGAAATGTATACAATTTTCTAAGCTTTCTAGAATGTCCTCATGCATATCCATTGGATTTATAGAACTCCAGTTATGAATTTTATAAGTTGCTGCTGTCAACATGTCAATGTGCTGAAATTTCTGGGAACTGGATTAAGTGTGCGAACCTGATCATGATACTTTGAAGTGAGTTGAATAGGACTATGCACATACTCGGTCAATGAAAGTTGATCATGTCATTCATCATGTCATCATCTCATACATATTCATATATCAGTCATGTCATCTCATCCTTGGTGCATACATGAAGTTGATCCTATGCATATGCATACAATAGGTGTACCGAGGAACGTGTCGAATGTGAAGCTCCGCAAGACGTATCCGGTGGAGTTGGAACTAGTTCGGGGCAGGAGGCCTAGTCCGACGGAACCAGAGGAGACGAAGGAACCGTGGCTGAGCGCTGAACCCCGAGCCATCCTCATTTGTTTAAGGCAAGCCCCGGAGCATTATAAGTCTCCTACTTTCAAAGTAATTAATTATATATTATATATATATTATTGCATTAAGTGGTAGGAGTTGATTGAAACCATTGCTGCATTATATCATTCCTTGTCCAGATATACGAATCCCTGAATCCTATATAGACAGGATCGCCTATATACTTAGCCCTGCTTAATTAGAACGGTAATGTCGGGTGATCTCCTGTCACCTGCAAGATAGGAAGTACTTGGTCATGGTTGGCTATAATTACTATCGTGGAAAAGAACCAAGTGTTAATAATAAACTTAGACCGGTTGGAATGTCAATAGTGAAGCAACAAGGCATGAAGGTCTTGGGTATGGAACTATCCCCATCTGTGTCGGTTAAGGACCGATCCGCTGTACTTCCTTTGTCATTTTGAACACAACCTAACACTTAGCTGGCCGGCCTGAGGTTGCCGACCGCAAAGCCAAGTAGCGCAACTCAGGTTGCGAAGTCGAAAAGTGTAAGTCGCCTCGGAGGGGAGTCAGTGGAGTTAAGGGCAGGTGAGTTAAAAGTCCTGATCATCCTGACCACTGGTATCCCTGAGAGCGCAGCGCTGTTCGGACCCACCCTGAGTTGTACCAAAGGTGATTGTTGACGACTCTTACAAAGTATGCCCGGTTGGTGTTAGGAATACCCCCTCAGCTGAGTTGAAATCGATTCGAATCGCCGTCTCTCCCGGATAGTGAGAAACTTGACAGAGCAGAGGCAATGTAGATTTCACTAAATAACTTGATGGTTCAGGAATGATGATGATATAATGATGGCCTTATTATACCGGCTATGGTTAATATTGTTTGCTCCTAATGAAGCGATTGCTATAGTACAGGTGCTAATCTAGATGACAGGTTAATAATAATTAACTGTACGTTTAAAGCAACAATGATTACTTATATGTACTTAAGCTTTTTATGCAAATGAGTCGAGCTAGCCCAGTTATAAATACTTGCATGATCCTTGGAGTCAACTTTATTTTCTGGTTTTTGACCGGTAAGTCTAGCTGAGTACATTCCCGTACACAGGGTTTATTCCCACCTTGTTGCAGGTAGCAGATTCTTACTGGTTATCTGAAGTACCATCTTCGCTGTTTGGTGTGAAGACTAGACCATATGGGCGTGGTCTCTGTAGTATCTCTTGTCTTATGCTTTTGCAGGATATGACTATGTATTGGCAGTATTTGAACTTAAAAAGGTTTCATAAATTCTGTTGCTTCCGCTAATCCTTACTTTGGTTTTGTAATAAAGTATTTGTACTTCGATGCATGAGATATAATTATGAACGGTTGTAACAAGTGATGTGTATGTTGAGTCACTATGATCTTGGCTTGTTATGGTTTGGTTTGAAATCCCTCGAGATTTCATGGACTACCGGAGTTATATGGGCTCAAGTTTGAGAATTTGATCGCTCCGGCGATTGTTTTTGGACTTGTGCTCTTATAATTTGGACGGTTCCGTGACAACGAGCGTCCACTTTTCAGCTGATTACAAAGTCATACAACAATAGAGTACAAAAATAGGATTAAAACTAACCTAATTACAAGTTTTCTAGGCTAGGATCAACCAAAACACCGAGGCTCTACTCGTAGCAGCGAAGCTTGGCGAAACTCTAATCCATAGGCATCCTTGAGAGTAGACCGCAAACCAATTGCCAATCTCAATGTCTCTGCAAGTCAAGAAATCTGCACACCGCCAGATATGTGCAGGCCATGGTCAGCACCGATGAGCTTTAGTGGAAAATAGAAATTAAAGGGATCCGGCGATCCTAAAAGTTTGGCTGTAGATTGCATCCTTAGCGCATGAAGGAGCGTCAAAAGTAGTGTATAATAATGATCTTCTCTAAACCCAATCCACAATCTCATTCTCACCAACCACTCATCATCACTTCTCACCTCTCATTATCCCTCACAACACCCTCATACTCTCTGTCTAGTTGACGAGGCGGCCTCCGCGCGCCCCTCGCCTAATCGGCCTCAAGCCGTACCTTAGTTTCAGGGGAGAAAAGCAAGCACAAGAGAAGACTAGTGGGTGTGAAACAGTTCATAGGAATGATCATGACCGAGATCGCGGCTATACGTATAGTTTTAACTTTGTAGAAAGTGTACACCTATACCCAACAGGATCACCATCATCAACCGTGGCCATGGTCTAGGCGAACACCGCTCAAGAACAAGCACATTCTTCGCCAGTCTGCCCCCAAGTGGAGTAGAATACGGCACGACGTATACACTTGGGATCGTGATTAGGGTAGCCGGAAAACCCATCGGCATCCTTTTCACCGTGCTCCTAGGGGATACCCCCATGCACCTCTCCTCCCACAGAACTGGCTTAGTCCACAATAACTCAACAAAATGGGTCCCGCCCATTCAGGGCCTGTGGCGTGCACGTTTAACATAGTCTCGTGTCCCAGGCATCAACCCACGACGGTCCTTAATTGGACAGAGCAAGCACCTTCCACCAATATCACGTGGGCCACCCACTGTTCACCTAAACGATCGTTTAGCCCATTTAAACACCGTATAAACGCTACACGGTGGTATGCCGTTTCCGTTTAATCTCCCGTTTAGCCCGTTTAATTGGCCGTGTAGCCCGTTTAATGGTCTGTTTTGCTCGAATAATGGCTAAACGGTAGGTGGCCGACTGTTTATTGTTTAGCGTTTAGAAAAACATTGGGGCCACCTCTCACAGGTAGCCACCACCACACGCCTGTCACAACATATCCATCACATCCATCAAAACCAGACCAGGGCACTCCATGCACCAAGTGCACCCCTCCAAGGTAAAACCTCTCACTCCGGCCGATATCACCAAAGAAACAGGTTAGGACAAGGAATGTCTCCAGAACTCCTCATCACCACCACCCACACGGGTCCCGTCGTGCCAACCTACCATCTATCTCATGGGGAAGCCCCATGGCTAACCCCGATCAACCAACCACAACACCATCCAACCATCACATCACATAACAAGACATATATGTAATAATGATGGAAGTAAATGCAAGCAAGCAGGTAGGCAATATATAAGTGTGAGCGCGAAGCTGGGTAGTCAGGGTGAAGAGGTTTCAATCAAGGCAATCAAGGCTCAGGCAAAAAGCATGCATCACATATACTAGCAAAGGAGTAAAAGTAAAGCGCTAGCATTTCTACTTGCAATGCTTAATAGGTTTCTCTAAGATAAGGTGCTGCCATGACACCTACGATGTCGAGGTAGTAGTGGTACAAGTCTTTGTCAGTCAGGGTCATCCACCATCGGGATCCACCATCTCCGGGTGCGTCGTCGCATCCATCCGAGCTCAAGCCGTCGCTACGCAAAGAAAAACCGAGAATGACCACCAATAAGAACCAATAAAACCACTGCAAAAACCTAACTCACTAGACTCAAGGACTACACTAGGAGGTAGAGGAAGATTTTAGAAAAATTATGAAGCTAGTTTCATAATTTTTGGAGCTAGGATGAATTTATGGTGAATTTTAGAAGGTGGGAGGGATTTCTGAAAAACAAGAAACAGAGAAAGAGGGCAAGGGCAGCCTGGGCTGGTTCTTGCTCTGGTGGCCTAGCAGCAAGAAGAGGAGAGCCCATGCGCAAATGGAGTGCGAGCTGGGCTGGCGCTGTTGACCGGCCCAGAGAAAGGAGGGGAAGGGCCCAGGTCGGGCTTGGCCTTGGTCGTAGGGCTCCAACTGAGCAGCCGAACTGGGCCAAAGCTGGCTTGTTGGCCCGACACAAGAGAGGGGGAGGACAGGGTCTCCATGAGCATCAGGTGTTCGATGAAAACACCGGGATGGTGCCGGGCTCACGGCGACGTCGCGCCAGGTGCGTGCGCCTCAACGATGACTTGGAAGCTCGTGTAGGGCCGTGAACGCGTGTAGGTGCACGACGCCGGTGGCCATTGGCGGCGTGGTGACGAAGCAAAGAGGGGGGTTCTTGGGTTGGTGAGAGTGCATGCTCGGCAGAATCAAGGTGTGGCGATGCTCGTACAAGTGCTCGGTCAGATCACCGGAGGAACTAAGCATCGTGCCTGTGTGGTGTGTGTGAGCCGTGACACACTGCACGAGCGAGCGCGTTGTGCCGGGCGGAACACATGTAGTGAGTGGTGGCGCTTTGGCCGTTTCGGCTACCGTGGTAGTCACCGCCGCGGCATGGGGCTTAAGTGCCCAGCGACACGAGAGCAGCCTAGAGCAAAGCCGTGTTGGTGATGGCGGCAGTGCGCGTGGCCCGTGTTGGGGAGGCCACATATGGCTGCGGTGGTGCCCAGGTGACGCCTAAGGGCTAGGCCGGGGCTTGTGCCGTGGTTGTCAAAATGGGGTGCCCGGCGAGGAGCTCACCGTAATCCCAGGGATGGTCAGCGACCGGCAAGTAGGCGACCAAGGGAGGCAAAAGCCTGGGCTTTCGCGCATTCGCACATGTGGGCACAGTGTTCGTGCATGTGGTCACGACCATGAGCGGGCACCCACGGATGGTGGTGGCGAGGCTAGGTGGTGCTTTGGCCTGGTGCCCACGCGGGTTCGTGGTCGTGGCGGTCACGAGTAGTGCAGCGGTGCCGTGCTATGCTTGTGTGGCAGGCAGAGCCGGCATCGAGGACCGGAACAGGCAGGGTGCTAGGCAACGCACAAAGGTGAGGGCTTGGGGCAGGAGTGCTCACTGGTGGCTTGACATTAGGAAAGACGCGTGGAAGAGGAAAGAAGGCACCTTGCAATGAAAGGCTCACCACCGAGTACGACAGTCACGGATCGCGAAGCAGAGGCATCGATGCTCGTGGCTGGTGCTTGTTGACTCGAGACAGAGCGGCGCCGAGGTCGTCACGATTGGCGTGGCCTTAGCTAGGCGACGTTGCGGTGTAGATGGCAGCCACGTCTCACTGAGGGGACAGAGGAGACGTGGCTTCCATGCGAAGGAGTGAACACGGTACGAGACATAAGGCAAGAACGTCATCGGGGAAGAAAGGTGGGAGGAAAAGGGGCTCATGGCTCACCGACGGCTTGATGATGATGATCGAATGCCGGAGGCATAGCGGCTCGGGGACAGGGTGGACGTGATGCGCCCTAGCGTTCTCGTGCGAGGGCATAACGACGTTGGCATGAACTTGGTGAAGCAGCGCCGGAGACGGGGTCGTCGTCGATCAGCAGCGCGGTCTCGAGGATGATGACCGCGCCGGAGTCATGGTCGCGGTGCTTGCTAGTGCGCCGTGGCGAGGCCGTGGCCAGCACCGGCTTGGCCTCAGGGTGACGCGGCCATGGCGGCCTCAGACTGAAGAAGAAGGCAGAGAGGGGAAGGAGGGGCTCTGTAGCGGCGACTGTGGGGAGATAGCAAGGGCGAGGGCTCGGCCGGCTCTTATAGGCGGTCCATTAGGGTTCGCACGGGCTCGGGGTGAGCTACGGGCTGCAGTGATCATCGGGGTCGTGCTACCGGACGCGTGGCAGTCATCCGTGCACCTCCTCTTGGGAAGCTTCACGAAGGGAGGCAGGTCGCGATGTTGGTCCACGCGGTCAAGGGCGCCGGGCTCGCCAGCTTGCGGTGGGGTCCGAGGGCGTCAGCGATTCGTGGCACGGGTCACGACTTGGCGTGACGTGGGGGCTCCAGCTGATGTCGGTGCGGCTAGTAGCTGCTCGCTCTCCTCGCGTCTGTGCCGTGGACGAACAAGAGAGGAGTGGCCGCGATCGAAGGGAAAAAGGCGACGGAAGGACAACGGAGGGGAAACGGCTTGGCTCGGGCGTGACTGTGCGAGACGGAGGGAAACGGCGCCCTTAGCTTCTTTCTTTTTCCACTCGACGCTGATGCATGGGTCCCAGGGATGGAAAACCGTACAGGAGCATGCAGTGCGGTAGCTCGCTTCATATGTGAGAAGGAGCGAGCGGCGGCGTCTGCTTGTGATGCATGCGTGCTGCGCACGTGAGAGGGCAGCAAAGGGAGGCTAGGCTGCTACTATCGTGTGGCCGCTGGGCCTTGGCCCAACATGGGCGAGTGGTTAGGCTAGAGGGAGGAAAGGGGAGTTGGGCTGCGGGCCTGCGACCGACTGGGCCGCGAGGATGGCAAGGAGGGGAAAAGGGCTGAGGCTGCTGGCTGGTCGCACGGGCCAAGGGAGAGGCCAGGAGTTGGGCTCACGCGAGGAGGGCTGGTTGGGCTAGAAGGGGCCTGTCGGCCAGGGAACCACGGAGAGTTCTTTTCCATTTACTCAAGGGGTTTTAGAGGAAAAGGATCTACCTCCAAACACAACCAAAGAGCCAAACACACATGCACGATTAAACTAAATGGTGCATCAAATATTGTAAACTGCATTTGAAGAAGAGGTGGGAGGGGATTAGGGCTTTTGTTTTAGAAAACAATAAATCATGTGTAGGGGTTGCATGTTGAATTCGAGTGCGGCTCGAATTCAACCAAGGTTTTAATTTTTCCCTCGAAAACATTTTATTTGAAAACACCTCTTGTCACGTAGGTGATCAGTCTTCATGACAAGCAGTTTGTTGTAAAAAGTTTTTGAAGTCGGATTTTGAATTTGGGGCCGGAAGGGAAAACATTGACTTAAGCTTGACCTAACATTTGCATGCAACACACATTCAAGCAAAAATTTTAAAAAGTTGGGATTTTTCTATTACACAGAATTGCGGAATGTTACAGAGATGTTGCAAAGCTTACACATGTGTTGATGAAGGAGCTCATTGCACATGAGACGTGACATTGAGTCATGTGATCAGGGTGGAGAAGATTAAGACATGACTTGGCTTGATGGACTGGTTGCCGTGTCCGGTGCACTCGCAGAAAGTGCAGCTTTGATCCAACGGCTCTATTTGGCTCAGGGGCTATAAATAGAGGTGGAGCTCGGGCATTTGGCTGGTTGAGCACCCTTGGGACTGAGTGTCCATGCTTAGGGAGTGCTTGGGAGCCCTCCAACTCACTTGTGCTTGCTAGATTGTGAATCAAGAGCTAGTGAGTGATTCTAGTGCGATTGCATCATGAGGTTGCATCGAGTGGCACTAGGTGGTCATCTTGCAAGCCGGTGGGCTTGTTACTCTTGGAGGTTGCCACCTTCTAGACAGCTTGGTGGTGGTCTCCATCGAAGCCTGCAAGGAGATTGTGCGGTGCTCTAGAGAAGAGCTTTATGAGGGGCATTGTGCTTGCCCCACGGGAGCCGCGGAGAGCAACTCTAGTAAAGCGAGACGCAAAGGGCGACAAGTGGTTCGACCGGGTCAAGTGCTAGAGCTTGTGGTAAGCACTCCACGTGGGAGAGTGACTTGCAGGTCACCACTAACAAGTGGACCGGTGGCAACCTTGGAGCTTGTCTCAACAGGGACTAGCTTGGTGGCAACCAAGTGAACCTCAGGATAAAAATCATCGTGTTAACCTTGTCATCCCGTTGGTTAGCAATTCCCTAACACAAGCTTGTATTTACTTTCATATACATTATGCTTGTGTAGTTACTCTTGTAATTAGTTAGCTTATGTAGCTTGCTAGTTACCTTCTTGCGTGTGTAGCATAGAAGTAGCTCCCTTGCGTGGCTAATTTGGTTTTAGTAACCTTGTTAGTCACATTGCTTAGTTTGTGTAGCTAAGTAATTTGCGCTCTCTAATTTGGCTTGTATAGCCTTGTTATTGAGCATTGCTACTGAGCTTAGGAGCTTTGTGCTTTTGCTTACTAGTTGTGTAGGAGCTCCCTTGGTTGTTTGAGTACTAGTTGCATAGGTTTGTGTGACCTTGCAAACTAGAATTGTTTAGGTGAGCTCTAGCTAGCCAGTCACCTTCATCGCTAATTTAGTATCTTTGTAAGGTTCTTGAGAACTTAAATAGAGGGGTGTAGTCTTGGCTAGACCGATAGTTTTAATTCCACATTTATTTTAGTTAGCCGACGCGATTATTTTTAGAAAGGACTATTCACCCCTCCTCTAGTCCGTCATCTCGACCCTACACACGTACACAAGGTGATACACTTGGTGGTTGGCATATTTGAGCAAGGGTGGAGAAATTAGCAAAGAAACGGAGGCGAAAAGAGGTCACTGAAAGTGACCAGACGCTGGCCACAGAGAGACCTACGCGTCCAATCATATATTCCTGAGAGGGCACGGTCTCGGTCAAGTGACCGAATGGGGCGAAGAAGTGACCTGACGCGCTGAGGCTAAGTCCAATCGATGGTGACGTACGCTAACATCTTGGCACGAGAAGCGGCAGTGACACGTGGCAGGCGGTGAGAGACCGGACTCTGGTGCTGCGTCCGATCGTCTCTCACCTGACGCGTTCGGTCACAAAACTGAGGCTCGGGGAGCTCTCTGAAAATGACCGGACTCTGAGGCTCGGGCGTCAGGTCGTGGAAGAGAGGTGCATCCGGTCAGGTGTTGGCTATGCACGTGCGAGCGTGATTTGACGCGGTGTGACAACGTTAGGTTGGTGAGCCGTGCATCCGGTCATCTTGTGATCAATGGTGTGCAGAGCTAGCCATTGGAGATTGGGTGGCCGAGGTTTAAACGCGGGACGCGTGGCTGCATCCGATGGACCGGACGCTGGCTTGGGTGCGTGGGGTCACCCTGACCAGTGCGTGCGATCACCATGCAGTGGGCTGCAGTGTTGAGCCTAACGGCTCTATCTCGTGAGGGGGCTTATAAATAGCCCTTAGCCGGCTCAGGCTCACTCTCTTGGCCATTTGCATTGACATAGCAACCTTGTGAGCTTAGCCAAAGCCCTCCCACTCATCTCCATCATTGATACATCATCTTTGTGAGATTGGGAGTGAATCCAAGTGCATTGCTTGAGTGATTGCATCTGGAGGCACTTGGTGTTCATGTTTCGCTGCGGGTTTGGCTTATTACTCTTGGTGGTTGCCGCCACCTAGATGGCTTGGTGTAGCGAGGATCGTCGAGTGGAGGAAGGTGCTTGTCTCCAGCTTCGATCGTGGTGATTGTGAGGGGTTCTTGACCTTTCCCCGGTGGAGAACCAAAAGGTACTCTGGTGGATTGCTCATGGCTTGTGTGATCCTCATCTTGTGTTGGTTGTGCGGCACCCTTTTGAGGGTTTGGTGTGTGATGCCAATTAGAGCGTGAACCTCCAAGTGAGTGAATCGCCACAACGAGGACTAACTTGCCGGCAAGTAAGTGAACCTCGGTAAAAAATCTTGTGTCACCTTGTCCGAGGATTTCATTGGTTATCTTGTGATTGGTTGATTGGTTCTCATTCCTCTACACGGCGGTATAACCTTCCATCCCTCTAGTGTATTTACTTTCCTAGTGTAGCTTGGCCCTTTAGTGTAGTTAGTTTTGAGGGCAAGCAAGTGTCAGTCTAGTTTGGTTAGTGAGGCTCTTTAGTTAGTCTTTGAGAGCTCACTAACTTAGAGTAGTGACATAGCCCTTGTGTACTGAGAGACAATATCAACTAGAATTATGGTAGGTGGCTTGCATTTTTAGTAGGCTAGCACAACATTCGCTTCACCTCATATTTGTCTAACCACTTTGCTTAGTGTTGTAAAAAATTTTATAGGTTATTCACCCCCCTCTAGCCATTAGGACCTTTCAACATATAGGTGATAGATATAGGTGGGAAGAGTACAAAAATAGGTGGCCTAGTTCTAGATTTTTTTAAATTGTTTTTTCAAATAATAGTAATGTTGTCATCTCAATATTGTCTTGAAGGGCAAAATTGGAATTCCCGTCCATTCTCTGTCTCAATCTCTGAATCGTGTGCTCTCTTTTCTTCTCCCTCGTTGCTTCTTCCCATCGGTAGCACTCGGACTATCATTGTGCCACAGTTTGAGAAACCTTGCTCATGGATTTTCCAAGGTTACCACATCCAATTGCACGAAAGACAAAATCGAACTCACCTTTCCATGCCCATCCGGTTGAGGAAACCGGGGTTGTAGGCACAAGTGTGCTCGAAGGTGTGGCCTTAGATTGTGGTGAAGGCTTCATGTGTTGACAGTAAAAATGACATGGTTTTACCTATTGAAAACACGAGCAGCATACCTCAAAATAAAAGAAAATGAGCATGGCATGAGCATATTTTATTCAAATAACAAAGTTCCACTTCTCTTAAAATTTTACATGTGTAAATGAAAATAGAAGAAAGTGGGACCTGAGAATGAAAAGTGCTGCCCCATTTACCTCCCTCCAGGGTCAGGATTGATTTGGATAGTGATTCTAAGGATCAGGTTGGATTGAGTTGAACCAGTCCAGTGGGGGTTGGAATGGAGTTGGACCTGGTTCTAATTCAACTAGGATTGAAGTGGGGTTAGGAGCATATCATAACCCGTTACCAGGCCTAGCATATATATAGCTCCAACCAACTCAACTAACCATTATAAGCTTTGGTTGCAAAGTAGTGAGCACCAGATAGCTTCGGTGACAACATCGGATAAATCTAGCGCCTTGTCATGTGGACTAGGCGTTCTCGCCCATTGGAAGCCTCATTTATCTATTTGTTTCTTCAGTGCTTTGTCCAGAGACTGGGACTTCTTTGGACCGCACATTTAATCTTCGATGCATCTCTGGAGAGCTCTAGTGCTCTCTTCTTTTTCCATCGTGCCTATGCAATGTCTCTATACTAAGACTCTAGTGTTGAACTCCAGATGGCCCTCACCGGAAGTACGTCGTGCCCTGCTTCCATGTTTGTCTAAGGTTGCATGTCTGGGCCCACTCCACTTTTGTGAGAGTTTGAGTGCACACTAAAAGGCTCTGGTGCTCATTTGAGTGTGTTTCTTTGAGTCCAATTGTCCAAGCTTCACTTGTATGATGTCTTAAGCTTCTTGCTTCTCTTTTAGGGTCTTCAATGCTCTTCTTTGATCTTCATTTGAGGTGTTGATTCCTTGATCTTCACCGTAGCCTAGCCAAGTCCATCTTTGCTTCCTAAAAACTAATCCACCTTGTATACTAGCAAAATTGTTAGCCCTAATGGTTATGTTATCAATCAACCACCAAAAACACTAAACTCTTGCTAGTATTTATGTTTCTTACAAGCCGGAGCATTTTAGATCTTCGTGACCTTGTGGCAAAGGTGTAGTGGCCTCCTAGGCAGTGACCCTTTGTTCTTGGTGTGGAATGTCACTGTATTAGTGTGTAGCGGATGAGGAGACCCCCTCCCTTGTGTGGACAAACTCCATAATAGTGTATAGGGTGTCAATGTGTCTGGAAGAGCCATGTGGTGGTGGTGAGACTTCGTGACTCACAGCATTAGCCTTTGGTTGGTGGATGCCTTGTGTGTCAAATCCAACATCATGACCAAGAGAGACTTGGTGACCGGGAACACACAGTGGAGTTCTAACATGGACTAGGAGTTGTATTTTGGCAACAAATACCCCATCTTGGATGTTCACGGGTCCTAGCTTCCTTTCAATAGCTGAGGTAATGTGGATTCAGATTTTAATTCAAAAAATTTGGTATACCAATGTCCTCGCACAACCAATTTATGGTGTGATAATCTTGATACCAGATATCTTTTAGCTAATTCCTAATGGTCGAACAAGTATAGAAGTTGATTAATATTTTGTTAGAGAGCAAGTATCTAAGAAATTGTGTTGGAGATTGATTTTGTTCCTTTTGGAGATCAAATAGCATATAGCTTCACTAAGGCATATATTGGAAAATCTCAAACATTGTATGGTTATCATTGAGGCGGGAGGGTTTGTTAGATAAGTTATATAATCAGGCTTATTTTGCGAGCAAAGCTATAATTAGTATGTGTGAAGTAAAATAGACATTTCTAATGTTGTATGATATCTGAGTTTTGCGCATCTTGTACATGTCACGCGAGAGGCTATTTCACATCTATAGAACATGCAATCGCCAGGCAAGAGAAGGTCATGGTGTTTTAACTAAAACTTATACAGCTACAAGATTTTACACACGGAACGGCATGAGCCAGATCCTTGCTGGTGTGGGCGACAATGAGGCGCAAAGAGTTAGGGGCTCAGGGCTGGCAAAGGTGGATTGATCATGCGGTGTAATTGGCGGTTCACAAGGAAGTGCCCAACTATAATCTCAAAAAAAGGAAGTGCCCAACTAATTATTAAGAATATATGTGCTACGTATAGACTTGCACGTCTTTGATTTAATCCAGGAACGTACTATGACTATTTTGGTGTGAGGGGGAAAGAAAACACCGGAGTGGAGTGCCGTAAAGCAGATTTTGTTTTCACGCCATGCACTCACATCTGGGTCTCTTAGGGTCCATTTGGATCCTTAGAATTGAATTCATTCCAATAATTACAATTTAGACATAGATTAAAGCTAATATGATTATATATGGAATATATTTGTATATTATTATTAGCCATACAAAGGACATACTTATGTTACATTTCTATTGTAGGGAAGTGAGTTGAAGAGTGTGCTATAAGTTGGAGAGTAGAAATATATCATAGTGATCTATAGAATCCATATCCATCTCACATCCTATGAATTTGTGATAGGCTTATTTGTGGGCTTTGGAAAGTGGTGGAATGTCAAATTCCATGCCAAATAGCCTAATCCATTAAGGCCCGTTTGGATCCTTGGAATTGAATTCATTCTAACAACTTGAAACAAGGGCGTGGCGTTGCCTCACCTCCACCAGATTTAGGCCAGTGTGGAATTTGGTGTGCACCATGGCCACCCAGAGTTCTCCCCAGATATACCACCAGATAATGTATCCACCTAAATCTTTGGCCCAGGGTAAAGAAAACGTTCGTCATTGATTAATACGACGAGGTAAGAATGGTAGCAGTTGGCATCTCACACAGTAGCTATATGTGCCTTCATTTTAGTTACAGATAAGACATATTGTAGGTCGAGTGCACTTGTGCGAAAGACCTGATTCAGTTATTCTTCCGTTGGTTCTGCAGAAATTCCTCCATAGTTACTCTGTTGCTGCAATCTAATCCAATGCAGAGAAAAAAGGACAATGATTTAGATACTAATCGAACCACCAAGAACAAGGGAAATATGCTAGTTCATAATTATGTGTATGTAGACACCAGTTGCTAAGACTGCATATTGGATTAGTCCATGATTTGTAGCAATTGTTAGGAATCAAGCATCACTGGAAGATAAAATTAGCAGGTTACACAGTTGGGTTTTATCAACTCAAAACTGAACTATCTGAAGATCTAGAGAAAGAGGACCGTAAGCATTTACTAATATGCAGTCCCTCCCTCCATCTTACACATACGATCTATGATACACACATCCAAGGACGCTGAGTTTCTGAAGCCACTGCTTCAGCAAAAAGTGTGTTGACAATATATATTGCCTAATTTTAGAAAAATGTATGTCAAGCATAGAAAATGGTAAGGCAGCATAAACTATAGCATCTTTGATATGAAAATTCATGGAGCATTATAGTGATGGCTCCTTGTGGTGATTGATGTATAATTTAAATCTTTGTTTTCCCTTTCTCACCCAATGACCCAAATCTATATACCAGGTTATATTTGTGTTAAGACGAAAAATTTTGAGCTTTCCAATTATGAACAAAATGCATATACAACCAGTGAGATGATGGTAAATCAACAAATCGAAGAATGGCCAGCATCTTTGCCCATTTGCAAAAGCCGTTTGGAACCAAGTGCTAACTTCGGAGCACTTCAACATCAAGCTATTCCAGCTGGAGGTCGACCCCCTGGATATCAGCTTGTGGTGGGAGGCAGCAATCGACAAGGTGCAAAAAGATCAATGGTGACGTTTCAATGGCATGGCGATTTACATAATGTGGAACATTTGGAAGGAAAGGAATCGCCGGATTTTTTTTTAAAACAAGTCCTAAATAGCGTAGCAAGTCGCCTCAAGAGCCACGGATGACATCAATAAGAGAAAGAGGGCTCTAGCATCAACACAAGGCCATCACAAAATGTAAAGAATGGATGGAGCATAAAATAGCATAGGCATTTTAAATCTAAATATTATTGGGGGGAAAATGTGTGTGTATATGGGGATGATGGGCGAAAGAGCTTTCAAAATATATAAACTTTGTTGTGCGATGATTGAGTTCAGAAATAGGGTAATATTTTTTCTCCTAAATAGCATACATATACACATGGAGAGAGAAAAAAAATTGTGTTGTTTACCTCACGCGCATTTGAAAGGTCCTTGTTTGGTTTTGGTAATTGAGTGACAACTTAGGTGGACTAATATGTGGTTATGTGAGATACACAGGAGATTAGTCCACATGTGATGGTGTCATGAAGGAGCTCATTGCATATGAGACATGACATGGAGTCATGTGGCCAAGGTGACGAAGATCATGATGAGGCTTGGCTCGACGGACCGGTTGCAAGTGTGAAGGGCGAGTCAGAGGCTTTGGAGTGAGGGACCGCGTGTGACGGTGAAGCTTGAGCATGACTTGGCGCCGATGGACCGACGCAACGGTGAAGAGCAAGTGAGGTCAAGATCGATGGACCAAGGTCACATGATGATATGAAGTGGATCATATCATTTGTGATATGGTTGGTGCATGTGTTGCATCAACATCGGAGGAGATGGAGTGGAATGCGCAAGGCAAAGGTATAACCTAGGGCATTTCCATTTCACCGGTCATAGGTGTGTAGAGAAGTTGATGACCGGGTTTAGGATAGATGGCCGTACTATTAAGAGGGGCAAACTTGTTTGCATATCGGTCATCTAGTGCCACTCGAGTGATCTAACTATGCATCGTTGCTAGGATCGAGTGGCGTGGCAAGTTGAGTGGTTAACTCCTTCGGTAAAATGATTTATGAAAATGCTAACACACATGCACATGGTGGTGTACACTTGTTGGTGTTAGCACTTTTGCGAAGGCAGTGGAGTTTGAGCGGTAGAGAGGGTTTGGGTTCCTCTCTCCCTCCCGCCGAGCGTGCGAGCGCGGGATTCAGGCGATTTCGAGGAAATGAAATGCCTATTTTCTACTACGCCGGAAGTCGGAAATCAAACGGAAAAGAAACGGAAGCGAACGGAGGTCACAGTGGTGACCGGACGCTGCACCGGACGCGGTCACTATTTGACCGGACGCGTCCGGTCAGCGTCCAGTGACTGCGCGATTTTCAGTTGTTCGATCGGACGCGAGGCGCGTCCGGTCACAGGCGACCGGACGCGTCCGGTCGTCCAGGGAGCTTACTGGACTCCGACCGGACGCGGTCACTATGGCGTCCGGTCAGTTCTTCAGCGCGTCCGGTCGCTGGTTTGTTTTGCGCGACTCAGTGTTGACCGGCGCGTCCGGTCAGTCACGGGACCGGCGCGTCCGGTCGTGACCAGCGCGTCCGGTCGTTGCGACCGGCGCGTCCGGTCAGTAGATCGCGAAATAACCGTTGAGCGACCGGCGCGTCCGGTCGTTACGACCGGCGCGTCCGGTCGGTGTTTCGAAAACTATCCGTTACGTGACCGGAGCGTCCGGTCGATCAGACCAGCGCGTCCGGTCAACGCGTGTTGTGCCCAGTGAAGGGGTACAACGGCTATTTTCGCAGAGGGGGTTATAAATAGCCCTTTGGCCGGTCTTGGCCGGTAGCTGAGCACACTTTGGCCTTGGTGGCTTATGTGGTAGTGCTTGGAAGCCCTCTAACTCACTCATGCTTGATAGTGTTCATCGGATCGAGTGAGAGAGCGATTCTAGTGCGATTGCATTGTGAGATTGCATCGAGTGGCACTAGGTGTTCGTGTTGCAAGCCGGTGGTGCTTGTTACTCTTGGAGGTTGCCACCTCCTAGACGGCTTGGTGGCTTGTGGCTCCGTCGAAGCTCGCAAGAAGATTGTGCGAGGCTCCGGAGAAGCTTTGTGAGGGGGATTGTGCTCACCCCGCGGGGATCGCGAAGAGCAACTCTAGTTGAGCGTGTCATTGAGCTACCACACTTTATGGTGGGTTCTTGCGGTGCCTTTTGAGAGGCTCGGTGTGTGACCGATTAGCCGCCGAACCACGAAGTGTTGGTCGACACAACGGGGACGTAGCTTGGTGGCGACCAAGTGAACCTCGGGAGAAAATCACCGTGTCAACATTGTCTACTCTTCTCGGTGGTTTGCCTTCGTGCAACACAAGCTTGTATTTACTTTCATATATATATACTTGTGCTTGTGTAGTTGCTCTCTTAACTAGTTTGCCTGTGTAGCTTGCTAGTTGTCTCCTTGCTTGTGTAGCTAGAAGCTTCCCCTTGCGTGACTAATTTGGTTTGTGTAACCTTGTTAGTCACATTGCTTAGTTTGTGTAGCTAAGTAGTTTGCGCTCTCTAATTTGGCTTGTGTAGCCTTGTTATTGAGCATTGCTAGTGAGCTTAGGCTTTGTGCGCTTTGCTTACTAGAATTGTGTAGGAGCTCCCTCTTGCTTGCAAAGTACTAGTGCATAGGTTTGTGTGACCTTGCTCTAGAATTAAATAGGTGAGCTCTTGCTAAGGAAAGCACCTTAGTTGCTTAATTAGGATCTTTGTGAGGTGCTTGTGAACTTAGATAGAGGGGTGTAGTCTTGGCTAGACCGATAAGTTTATTTCCGCATTTGTTTCGGTTAGCCAACACGTTTAAGTTTTAGAAAGGACTATTCACCCCCCTCTAGTCCGCCGTCTTGACCCTTCAGCATTTTGTTGAACATCTCCTATGCGCCATTGGATGTCTATATCCAGTCTGTCGCCGGCCGTCCTCTACCATCTGCTGCTGATTTATATCTATAAAAAAGATACGTGAATCAAAAAACTTACTATCGTCTCAAGGATGAAGATGAACTAATATCTGCTTTAGACATCAATTGGCATGTTGAAAAGGTGTGAGCCAAAATGGAAGATGCTAATCGAGCCAGGAAGTGCTATAGCTGGGAACAGTTTTGTCAAGGTGCAGGTGCAGATAGAATTGGTTTTTGCCGCTGTGTGCAGGGTCGAAGCCATCTCACCACATGAGGAAGAGAGGGAAAACATAAGATGAGGATGATCCCTTACCAGATTGAGGAAGAAGACGCTATAAGGTGTTGCGCGTGGTCATCAGATTGGATTGAACCTCAGTATCATCCTTCAATTTCCATGGATGAGGAGCCGCGTGGCCGTAGCCGGCTCGCAAGAGGGGCGCGGGGAGACTGAGGCTGGGGATGCCGCATGAACAACGGCTGGGTAGAGGCTCGTGGCACCATCGAGATGGAATAGCACGAGTTGGGCGCCAGATACGACGCCACAGAGGCACAGTGAGTCAGTGACCTCTATCTGCTGCGAACTATGATGGCCAACGGGTCAAGCTTGGGCAGCATCGCTGCTACTTGGTTTCGAGGCAATACCGCGGGGGCCAGTGAAGTAGGTGGCGGAGGGAGGTGAGAGGCTGTGAGCGGTGCGTTAGGCGGCGGGGTGGCGGCGAGGTGGCCAAGCCCGGGCGTGAGACGGACAGAGTTAGGGGCCGGCGGAGTAGGTGGCGGAGGCCGGAGGGAGGTCGAGCGGTGTGGCGGGGCGGGGCGGAGGCGGAGTTGGCCGGGCGTGAGACGGACGGCTCGATCAAGCTTTGTACAGCAGCTGAGAAAAATTGAGGTGACGTGACCCAATGAGAAGCCAGCGTTTATGGTGCACGATTCATATAGTAGAAGATTACAATTTAGACATAGATTAATTAAGTTAATATAGTTATATATGGAATATATTTGTATATTATTATTAGCCATACAAAGGACATACTTGTATGTTATATTTCTATATAGGGAAGTGGGTTGAAGAGTGTGCTATAAGTTGGAGTGTAGAAATATATCATAGTGATCCATATAATCTATTTCCATCTCACACCCTTTGAATTTGTGATAGACTTATTTGTGGGCTTTTGAAAGTGGTGAAGTGTCAAATTTCATACCAAATAACCTAATTCATTAAGTGGATTCCAATTCCTCCAAAATGAATGGATTCATACGGCCCCTTACAATTTGACCGCCTTTTCCTAATGTACTTCGCCAATTGGGATGCAACACTCTGACAATATACGTTCATACCCATATCCATGTTACGCAGCCAAAGTTGAACCTGTTGAAGAAGCCCTGTCGATAATCCACCCACGGTTTCTCAGCTGTGCAAAAACAACGGGCTCGCATGATGCCTCTCTTTTCTATGGGCGGGGGCGATCTGCTCGGTTCTTCTAGGTGCGACCGTGGTGTCGTGCCGTGATGCTTCCAAGGCACTGCACTCTGCGTGATGCTTCCTTCTTCTGTCGTAAATAATGCCACTTGCGTAAATAATGTGCTCGTTGCCTGATTCGTTGTTGTTTACCTCTACGGCGACAAATTCTACCTCAATTGACCAAGACTGTGCGTGTGAATAATTCTATATATATGATCTTTTTTTTCCATTTCGATATATATATAAATGGCCGTATAATACAACAGCATTCTCCCCTCCAAATTCAAAAAGAAAAAAAAAAGGAAACGAGTGGTCAACTTTACTATAAGCATCTACGAGGGAATGAGTTGGCATGAGCATCGATGGAGTTACCATATATGCTCTCTCTATATATGCTCTTGATATGGACAGGCACACTATCTATCACTAATAAAAGAATAAAACTAACAATTTGCTAAAATAAATCTAACCAAAAATAACATCATGAACGAATTGTTAAAAAAATACAGGAGAATACAAACTCACATGTTAAGTGCGTAGAACTTGAACATTTTTTTGTAGACAGGTTTAACTATCTAGTTGAGGTAGACATAATTCACAAATGAGTTGTCATAACGTCATTGCCATTGTCACATGATTGTTTCCAAATCTGTTTATGTCGTGTATATTAATTAATTTGTGGACATCCAAGCTATTTCTGATTTTAAAACTGTTCACTGACATTTTCAAAAATGTTACCCAGAACCTTTGAAGGGAATTACGTGACCTCGATGCGTAGGCAGCCATGCATGCGCCCCCTGGTTAATTTTGCATGGTTTTGACTAGCCAATGCAATTATATATCTATCCATGCTCGTGTACTTTCCTAAGTGCTTTAGCTTGCAAATAAGGTATACTCCAGAGCTTTTGCGTTGGGCTACTTACCTAAGTATGTCTACAGCCTTGTTTGGATGAACTAATTATTAGTTACTCCCTCCATCCCAAAAAAAATAATGTTCTAGGACTTTTCAGACAGATTAGCAAAGAAAAGAAATGTCTCAATACCCTTAGTATGTTACACATATTCCTTTAAAAGAAGGGATGTTGCATGATTTACTTCCTAATTAAGACGTGTTGCATGTAAACATGCAGAGATCCGAGGGAGACAACAACCAGTAGCACATCTCAATTGGTAATTTGGCACGGGATCTGTGGCGCATGCATGAGTCGTTGTGAGCCAACAGCGTGTCTAAAACTCATAACATCATTTTTTTCTAGGACAAATTTTAAATCACAGAACATCACTTTTTTTTGGGACGGAGTTAGCTAGAGCTAATTGTTAGCTGACTAATAATTACTAGTTAAAAATGAGCCCTATGCTCATTAGATGTAATGACTAAGTTATGGGTACACTTAATTGACATTATTATTCTCACACAAAGACATTTATGCCCCCTGGCCCCTAGCACATGCATAGTAGGGAGGGGTGTTTTACACATTTTTTAGATTAGTTTTTGCGATCGGTCCTGATTTAGGGCATGTTTGGATCACTAGGGCGAGTTAATAGTTGGGGCTAAAAATTATCTTAAATTAGCTAGAGTTGTCTAAGTAGTTGGTTAACAACTAGCAGACCTATTAGCTCTCCTGTTTGGATGCGCTAGAGCTAATTTTAGCTAACTTTCCACTAGATAACAATTAGCCATTGTATCTAAACATACCCTAAGTGGGTTTGTCCAAGTAGTGAACTAACAATTGGCTGGGAGTTTAGCTAAAAATTAGCTCATCCATTAGCCCACCTATTTAGATCCTTGGAGACAAAAAAAATTAGTTAGCTAGTTGTTAAATCCGATGTATCAAAACAGGGTATAAGAGCATAGAGTCTTTTGGAGTTACTTTAAGAATGTTAAGCTAAATTCTTGCTAGTTTTACTTAAAAAAACTCTATTCAGTTGGGCATCAAATTTTGTGTTGGCAACTCTTTTATTTGGCCAGTACCTTAGTACATTTTAGTGGCCAACATCGTAGTTACCAAATTTGTGTGGGTAAAATTTAGGTTGGCTTGTATGATCCGCTAAGCTTGTTACACGTACATCGTATACCAAATGCATTGTAGTAGTTCGTATACTAAGAGGGTGTCTGGGACTGCTCCGCTCCTGTTTTTACAGCTCCGCTCCAGCCCTGTGTTGCAAAATAGTTTCAGCTCTGAGAACTCTGCTCAAGAAAAAAGTGAAGTTGGAGGCCAACTCCGTGTTTTTTCTGGAGCATCTCAAGAGGTACTTTAGTTTTTGGAGTTTTATACTTTCTCATGAAGTTGAAAAAAATTACCGCACACCATTAATGAAAGGACAGATTCGCTTTCTCCCTCCGTCGTCCACTCGTTCTACCTCCCGCAGCCATGCGAGCTCCATGTAGACCGGTGATCCTTGCTGGTGTTCGTTGGTTTAAGCAACATGTTCGACGAAATCCCCATGTAGCTACAGCACGTGGAAGCAATGTCCTCGGTCTCTTCGTTTGAGATGTACTACTTTTGAATATTTTTTTTTCACAATATGGCAAATATTAATACTCTTTTTTGGAGTCACGTTATATTTTCTTTTGGATCATTTATTTTCTGTTTTTCTCAAAAAATATTAAGTGCAATTTCTTATATGTTACATGGGATATCATTTGGTAAATATCCACTTACATATATGCCTCGTATACATTAAAACATATGATAAACATCAATTAGGGGCATAATAGATTATTTGCATAAAAACAACTCATTCCCAGAGTTGGAGCTAGACTGTGCCAAACAGTACACCTGCTCCACAAACTTCACAATGAAACTGCTCCGCGGTGAAGTTAGTGGAGAATAGCTTAAAAAAAACAGGAGGAGAGCGGTGGCAACCACCCCCTAACTGCTGCGTAGGTTCTGTCGCCGGACTAATCGACACCCTGTTCGTTTGAGCAGAATCAGCAGCCATCCAGCAGTGTTTTTCTCTCACAACGAACCAGCAAACAGTACTTTTAGCACAATAAACCAGCGAAACGAACAGGTGCAAGCTAGTCTGCCAGATTTTCGAACCAACTCCACTGGCCACTGCTACTTGTGTAGTAAGGTATGCAATCGCAAGATTATGACGTGCCCACCCTGTCAGTGTCAGGCCGCCTCCTTTTTATACGTGGTGCCGTCCGTGGTGGCAGTACGCACACGCACCCACCCACGAGACCAGAATCCAGAGGGAACCCGGTTTCTATCTCGCTCAATCCTCTTCATGGAAGAGCAATCGGCAGCTGCACCTCCCCGGCAAGCCGCTGCGGCAGAGGCGAAGAGGAAGCCGACGACGCTCCTCGACGCGTACGAGGTGGAGTGCATCCGGCGGGAGCTGCAGCGGCTCGTCCTGAAGCACAACCAGAGCGCCCCCGGGGGCAACACCGACACCGCGCCGGGCGCGCACGCGCACGGCCATCGCCACAGCAACGTCGGCGGCCACCTCCACCACCATCGCGCCAGCAGCGCGAAGAAGGCGACGAGCGCCAAGAGAGTCAGCCCGTCGCCGTCGCCGTCGCCGTCGCTGACGACGCCGCCGCCGCCGGGGCCCAAGCCCAAGAAGGACCGCCGCCGCGGGGCGCGGCTCCTGGGGCGGCACGCCGTCGCGATCTGCGGCGGCACCGTGCCCTTGGTCGCCGCCGCTCCCGTATGCGGCAGAGGGCGGCGCGCCATGTTGATATGCAGCGGCACCACCGCGCCCGTGACCGGCGGCAGAGGGAAGCAGCGCGCCGTCGCGTTGTGCAGCGGCACCACCACCGCGCCCGTGGACTGCGTTGCCGTGGGCGTCGACGGCAGGAGGCGGCCGCGCGGGGGCTACCGGGAGGTGGAGAAGGTGTAGCATGCCCACTTCTCGTCGTGCGCGCGTGGTTAGGGGAGCCGACTGACAGGCGGTTTAGGATTCGGCGTTAGGAGCTCTTTCTTTCTTTCTTTCTTTCTTTCTTTCTTTCTTTTGTCTCTGATTGTGTTCTGATTTCTCCAATCGCATAAGAATTGCGTCCCCGGCCGTGAAACCTCCGAATTGCTGTAAGATAAATTTAAGTTATTATATATGTTGATGAAATTAAGAACCGTAATGCTCCTGATAGAGCGTCTGTCCGCGTGCTCGCTCGCGGAACGAACCCGCCCGTGTCGCCCGCTCGCTCTGCACGCTGTGTGCCATGATCACAGGACGGACCCCGCCCTCGCCACCGCTCGCCCCCGCCGCACGTTCACGTCGTGTGCCCCCGCCCGGACTCGTGTCTCCCGTTAGGCCGCACTCCATCCGCCTACCGCGTCCTTGCCGTGATCCGTGCCGCCACCAAGCTCCACACCGGTGACCTTCGCGCCACTCCATAGCATCGAGCTCCACGCCGACGTCGAGCTCCGCGTTGACGAGCCTCCATTTTCGTCCGAGCAGCAAGTAGACGTTGCGTTTGAAAGCGCATGCTGCAAGTGTTTTATATGGGTGTTGCAAAAGTAGATCGATATGTTGTATATGTTGCAATGGTTGTACATGTATGTTGCAGGCTTTTGTTCCTAATGTGTTATCTGTTTTTTTGACGTATGTTACAAGTGTGTTTATGTAGATGTTGCATATGTTTTACACATATGTTTGCAAGTGTTTTATTTGGACGTTGCGTATGTTTTTCCAATGGTTTCAAGTGTTTTTGCAAGTATTTCAGATGCATGTTTCAAATGTTTTGTCTGCCTTCGGACACATATTACAAGTGTTACATCTGAATGTTTGAAAAGTAGATCGGATATTGCATCTCCCCCCTTGCCTTCTGCTGTCTCGCCTCGGTGTCTCCTCCTCTCCTCCCAGTGTCGGCTGGGCATCTGTCGCCTCCTCCCTCTCTTCTCGGTGCTGATGACGTTCGGGGCTGCGTGGGCCTCACGTGGACATGCAAAACAATGCAGAAAAATGATTGCAGGCGCAGGCATCCGGACGTCTGAGCGCTAGCAAGCCTAAAACTGCTACGCTAGCATGTACAAAAGGGAGTACTAGAGTTGGCTCCTTCATTTGGAACTCTGTTTGCTCTGGTTTCTGGTGGTGCGCGGCGCAGCGATCGGTAACAAGAGCCATCCTAGGGTTGATAGCGTCAGTGCTGCATCGCGTGCCTAGTTCGCGGCCGTGTGCTTGCACACTATCAGTTTCCTCTGGCCAATGCACAAACGGATCCCGTGTCTTGGTCGCCTCCACCAACCATGTCGTTCGCTACCGATTAGACTGTGAAGCCGCTCCTCGGTGGCTCGGCCATCACCAGCGTTTTCGTGAATTGCATGCGAGATGGCACTCGGGTGGTGTGGCGACCTGGAAACTAGAATGTGCTGCGGGCGTTTGGGTAATCACAACCACAAACTACCGAGACACGAGTGGTGGAAACCTTCGAATCGAAACGAGAACGACTGGCTGGTGTCGTTCTGATATATTCATGGTGTTAACCGACGCGCGCTCATGGTGAATAATGATATGCCATGGGCATCCACCCTGTGACTCATCCGGACGCGGCTCCCAGACTTGCATAGGACTGGCCCCCATCTCTAAAAAAAATTCCCACTCCTCTCATCCGCCCATTGCGGCGTGGCTGCTCATCCACTCGGCCTTGTCCCCCACCATGCGACCGCCTCGCAGCGACGTTCTCCGCCACGCCTGCCTGACCGACGGCCTCCATCCCCCATCTCCACCACATCCGAGCGCTGGCGGCTACCTTCCTCCCCCTGCATCCTCCATCTCCACCGCATCCTCCACCTCCACTTGCAGGCACCGGTGGCCGTGTGTGGACATGTGGCCAAGAGAGGGGATTCTGGTTTGCTGGGCACAGGCCAGGCACAGGCACTGTTCGCCTAAATGGCCGTTTAGTCCGTTTAAATACCGTTTAAACGGTAAACAGAAGTCAGCCGTGTTGTTTAGGCCCTAAACGGTGAATTAAATGGTTGGGCCGTTTAAACCCGTTTAAACCGTTCAATCCCGTCTAAACGGTCTAAACAAAATCAGATTAAACGTAATTAAATGAGCTAAGCAACCATTTAATCCATAATTAAGTGAATTAAAGGACTACGTCTATCACAATCAACATGAAACTAATTAATATTGTAATTATATGAAGTGTTGTGGGATTTAGATTTCTTCCAACAAGATTATTTGGTAGAATATTTGATTTTTACATGTGTAAATATGTATGGGTTCTAGCAAATTTTATTTTTACCTACATAAATATGTATATTTTATTGTTATTGTACAAAACCGTTTAGACCGTTTAACTCCGTTTAAACACCGTTTAAACGGTCTAAACGCTAAACGAAAGGTGACCGACTGTTTACCGTTTACCGTTTAGGAAAACATTGGGCACAGGCATAGCTGGCCGTTGCCAGGCCGTGCCACCATCCTCGATCGCCGACTGGCTGGAACAGGCCATTCCCCACTCTGCTCTGCGTCGTCCAGAAGAAGGGGTCAAAAATGCATGTTGTAGGAGTATGTTTTAAGTGTTTCAGATGTTTCATATATATGCTGCAAGTGTCTCATATGGATGTTGCAAAAGTAGATCGGGATGTTGCATATGTTGCAATGGTTGTACACAGATGTTGCAAGCTTCTGTTCTCAATGTTTCATCTGTCTTTTCATGCACATGTTGCAAGTGTGTTTATATAGATGTTTTATATGTTTTACACATATGTTGCAAGTGTTTTATCTAGATGTTGTGTATGTTTGCAATGGTTTTAAATATTTTTTAAGTGTTATTGCATGTGTTTCAGATGCATGTCTCAAGTGTTTCATCTGTCTTCAGACGCATGTTGCAAGTGCTGCAATCTGAATGTTTTAAAAGTAGATCGGGTGTTGCACATGTTGCATCTGTCTTTCAGTTCCCGCGCGTGGTCTGGCGACGTGGGCCCCGCGTGGGCATGTGAAACGCAGGCGCGAGCGCATGCGTAGTCACGCGGGAAATGAACTGCAACCCGGGCGTCCAGATGCGGGCGTTCGTCCGAACGTTCGCGCACTAGCACTTGCCAACCATAACGCAAAAGTCTTCAAATGTGCTTTCACTCTCCTCAGTTCTAGCATTGCAACTACCGAAAATTGTTGGAATTACAAAAATAGCTTGCACGCAGCGCCCAAAATCCAAATCAGTTTGAGCATGAAAGGTGATGTTGAGAATGAGACAATAAGGAGGTTGATGAGCTCACCGCCTCACCCACACATTAGGCAAGGCCTACGACAGTGAGACACTCTTGCTTAAGTGCCTAGGGAGCCAATGATTTCCCCTTAACAAGGAAGGTCTTGGATATATCCCTAAGAAAGACAAGAATGCCTGTCTCTCACAAGACTCAATTTGTGAAGAGCAGTGGCAAGTATTGCTACAAGTGCAAGCATACGAGATACATAGAAAAAGAGTGCAAGAACAAGAACAACAACGTATCTTGTATTCGTTTTGATTCGTGCTATATTGTTTCAAAGGGTGTTGATGGGGTGCATGTTAAATTCGTATCGGGCATGGGCAGCATACCCTGGACATGTGCAGCATACCGGACGACATGTTTAATGTTAATGACCTTTCCTAACACCTAAGGTGTTGCACTTATCAACTCAAGTAAAGCATTAGTCCACTAGTTATCACTCAATTACTAAAACCAAACTAGGGACTTTCAATACGTGGAAATAGTTGAAATTTTCAAGTTAGCACTTCACTTATGTAATTTGCTAACTTGGTATGAATTGTGTGCTACTTATCCATAGCATGAAGGACACGATTATACCACAAAATTCAACTTAATAGCGATAGCTCCCTCTACATACTTGCCTAAATGGTTTGGCTTCAAATATGCACACATGCATAATATATGGAACTAGCAGGGACCCGTGCAAAGCACGGGTTTTTTTTTCCCAGATCCGGTATGGTGATGGATGTACCGTTGAAATGGGTTTGTACTTTTCATACCGGGGGATACTGTTGATGAGACCCCCGACCGTTCACTGTTTTGAAACCCGTACTGTTTGTAGTAGGTACTGTTCATGAGACCCGTTACTTTTCTTACCAGGCAGTAGGTACTGTTTATGAGGCCCGACTGTTCTTGTCGGGCAGGTACTGTTCATAAAGCTCCGTACTGTTGTTGGAAGTGCCGCTGCTGTTTACTGTTGCAGAACAGTAAAATAAGAGAGGAGGTGGAAGTCCGGGCGTCCACGACTATTATAGAATTGTATAGATTTGTGGAAGAACAACTTACAATTTGGAACAGAGGGAGTATTTTGTTATTTGGAATAATTTTCCATGCATGCCTTGATGGTTAAGCAATACATTATTGCTGAGGAAACAATTTTTTACAGTTCACACAGCGGGTTACACAGTTTAGAGGTGGGGCACCATCTCTAGATCAGAGCCTCTTTTCATGCTAGGTGATATGCCCTGACAGTAATCCTATATGCGGATGATGGAGGCGTTGGTTTTGTCGATGCCCTCATTGTAGTAAAGCTCCACAAATGTGCCCCCACCAATACCCTTTGCCAACCTCCCAGGGTTCACACAGATAAACCGTTTCTGGTCGTCGCTACCTTCTCCAAGGGAAAGCACCTGCACATAATAGCTGTTCAGCATCATTCCATTCAGAAGTAACCTATAAACAGACATGTGAATATACAGTTCTGACTTTTGAACAATGAGCTCACGGATGGGCAGAATTCGAATATATGAATATCAATTAGAAGTTACAATAAATGTGCTGCCTGTAATAAAAACTTATTATTATTACCTTCACAAATGGTGCAAGATCAGAAGGAAGAAGGAGAACATCTGGTGCTGATGAGATCTCCAGTGCTTCCTTAGCAAGTGAGAAGTCTAATGGCACACCAGCAGCAGGAGGATATAGAGGATAGTAACTGTAGGAAGAGTGCTACATCAGAACTCATAAACTGCACACAATCTGTCCCAACTGATACAACATGAAAAAGCCAAATGGAATCACCTTTGTTGCTTTAATATGTGTGAGGCAAGTCTACCAATCCTGTCTCCAGGCTTTCCGACAGGTGGCTTGCGAGAAATTTCCTCACCACTGAGCTGTTTCAGAATGTCCACTGTACAACAGCCAAAACGTATCTGCAAAAGAAGGAAAGCAAACATTTTCGGGTAAGACTACACTTATCAACACATTTCTAACAACATATAAGATGAATTTTGCTCATAATATGCATGAGAAGTATTAAGAAAACCATTTCCATTCTTAATATAATGGCACACAGCTCTCCTTTGTGCTCGAGAAAAAAAATTCCCAATAAGTTACAAATTTGGAGAATATCGCATGAGCAAACACAGGAACAGTGTGGCAGCTTTTAGGCCTGGTAATCCCTAAGCATTGAATGGACTCTTCTCGACAATGCAACAAGAGAGAAAATGCAGAGATAAGGAGCATATTAAGATCACAATAAGGAGAAAAAGATTCTTTTGAGTTCAATGACCATGTCTCAATTTTAATTTGCAGGACAATGACAAAAATAACTTAATAACCAAAATAAAGGCGTACCTATTTGATAATAGACAAGGAAAACCATATATATTTTGCATGCTTCAACCATTACATTATTCATTACAACTATTAACATAGCGTACCTTGTTAGAACTGAAGAGACATGGATTTGCCAGACAAGTAATCTGCATAATGTATGTAAAGTTGTAAACCCTTTAAAAACAAAGGAATATTATTACCAAATACCTCACAAGAGCAATCTCACAGAGTAACACATTTACCTGATGTGTGATATCTTCTGGAAAATTCAAATCAAATGCAGGCTGCATGTAGCGACAGTACAGATATATCATTAGAGATGCTTGTGCTGAGAACATTAAAAAAAAAGAAGGCTTAAATAACAATAACACAATTCATCTGCACATACTACCAGACTATAAAGCCTAGTACATTGGAAGTAAACTAGTTGCACTATCTCAGCAAAATTTACATCTAACTTTGCAAACATCAATTGATATGTAATGATACAGCAACATGTTTATAATTATTAAATCAGATCTGAATCTCAATAAGGAAAATTACAAACCTGAGGGAAAACAAAGTCATGGTGAGCATCACGCACTGATGGAATCAGAATTACACGAACAGTGTTCCCCAGATACTGGGTAAAGTCTTGAATCTGAACAAAAAAATATAACACATGAATAATTATTGCATTTGGCAATGTGCCAGTATTACACCTTCAGAAATCAGCATTTACCTACCTTTCTCAGAATTTCAAAATGGAAAATATCATGAAAGCTCTGGTCAACAGTTCCTTTTTTTATGTCAGGGTGATCAGAGTCAATGAAGGGTCCCATCTGCCAAAGAACAATTGATGTGTACAGTAGCAGAACATTTCAAACATCAATGTGCTGTCCCATGTACAGAATTGAGAGGACTCACCAATATGAGCAGCTGAGGCTGCTCACGACAAGCATATGAAAGAAGTTCTTGCAGTGGCTCAAACAACAGATTATCTGTTGTTGTGTAGGGACCTGCCACGATGACCTGTAAAAGACATGAGGTAAAATGGTAATTATTTAAATTATTAATGATTGGCCTACTCTCCTTTGATTGAGCATGTCCATGCAATAAATGAAGAAAGTATAAACATGCATTTGATTCATAATTAAAAATAGAAGAACAATGAACTGATATCAGTTTAAGCTTGGACGAAATATACTAATTGTTCGTTAAACAGATATGTTTGATGCGGCATTATTTCGAATAAAAAACAGACAGGAACTAACCGATGACAATGCTCTTGACAGAGTGCCAGCGTCAGAATTTTGGTTGCTTTCATTATCAATAGCTTGTTTCTTAGCACTAGGAAGTTGAGTATCCACAGAGACCGGTATGGAATCAATTAATTTTGATGCAACAAAACAGTGTCCACTGGGATTGTGGCCTTCGATACCCACCACCTGTTATTAAATTTGTGTTAATTTAACTCAGTAGATAATGTATATGGAATTAGAACTGGCTGCGCTTACCTGCCCAGGAAACAAAGAGAAGTGATCAAGATCCTTCAAGTCAAGGCGCACACGCTGCCCCCTGGAGTGTTGAACACTAGAAAAAGATGTTTCTGTAGTTAGCCAAAAGAAATAACAAAATGGTGACTAAGCAAAGATCATCACATGAATGAGTCCAAGAAGCACACTCACCTGCCCTGTAGCAAGATAGACTTTTCATTCAAATGACCTTCCCCATCACAAGCTACTGTACCGACTGCAAACATTTTCTCCTGCAGTGACCAAATAATTGGATATCCTATCAAGGAAAGGGGTGATGATGAGTTAAGTAGTTAAAAGAACAAAACTAGGCAGTGCAATTACCTCTGAAGCAAGGGTAGCATCTGCAGGTTCTCCACAAAACCCAGATGCAGAAAACAAGCTTGCCGATTTTCGTATCCGACCTTCCAAGTAATTAAACTGGAAAAGGGATGCGGTCAAAGAGCAGATGCTTCTGACAATTAATAAAACAAATTAGCAATGCCCTTACTCTGTCTTCCATTCGGTCATACATGAATCTGCAACCTGGTTCAGGCTGTGAATGCTGAACTTGTAAGGAACATCTCTGACTTGGTTGAATTCTTCTAATTACTTCATCTTCTGTGATTTCAGCATTTTTACTTGGCACACTAACTGCATTATCAGCATTGAGAACATACTGTTGGGTAAATTTATTTACTCGTGTTGCAAAGGGGGTAATACGATCAGCATTTGTTTTGGTCACTCTGCTGGATGATGGTCTGTCACTTGACAGAGGAGTTAACTCAGAGTTAGATGACTCTTCAGGTGGCTTTTCTTGTTTAGAGCCTGGCGTGTCATGAAATGCCACTTCATCTGCATGTGAATTGCTCAAGAGCCTGCAACAGTTACTTCTACATTATATTTATATTCTTTTTTTCTTGACAGCGAAATAAGAAACAAAGGTACTTCTGTGACAAGCATGCACGTAAATGAATCTGATATGTGGAACTAACATGTCTACATCGTTACTGGAGTAGATGTGAAGGCTGGCTTCTTCTTTTATTATCCTGTCTTTAACTTCATTCTGAAGATGTGACAGAAAACCATCAAGATACGAGCTTTCAAGCTTTAAGCCATCCAATTGCCTGCATAAATTAGTTCTTTCAGTTTCCTTAGCTGCATGTAAAAGAACAAAAAAGAAATATATGGACCCTGGAATCATAATCATCAGGGAGGCATCTCGTAATACAGACAGGAGAGTATTGAACATGAGCTGCAAGATTTTAGTCATACCTAAATGTTCATGGGATTTAATGACTCGTCAAGACATCAAACAAAGTTTGATCATAGTTAATAGAAAGTGGTTGTTTATGCTCCGGCCAAAAAAATAAACATTGGTGACTCTCGTGAACGGCAAGTACGGGAGCCCCCGCGTCGCCCCGCATAGGCGACTCGGGCGGCGGCCAACCCTAGCGCTGCCGCCGACCCTCCATCCCCTCCTCTCCACCCTCGCCGCTGCCGGAGGGGGCCACCGGGATGCTCGCGCGGCTCCCTAGGATGGCGGCGGCGGGGCGTCCTCCCAAGCAGACTGCAAATCCATCCGTGCGGGGATGGATCTCGGCGGTCCGGGCGACGCCGTGGCGCCGCGGCTACGCGCTGGGGCTGGGGCTGGGCGGATGGCGGGCGACGGCGGCGCCTTGCAGCCATTTCCCCTCTCCTCCCGAGCCCCTTCCCTTCCCTCCCTCTTCACCGTCGACAATGGCGACCTTGGGCGACCGGTAGGGCGGATTTGGGACTCCTAGGTCTCGATCTGCCGCCTCCTGCGCCGGACGCTGCCACTGGTTGGCGGATTCCGTGGAGGCTCACTCGTTTGTGCCCCCAGGGAGCTCGGCTTGCGCGGCGGCGGCCGGCCACCCTGTCCGGCGGGCGGATCCGGGCCCCCACGACCAGATCTGCTGGCCAGCGGCTTGGGCCAAGACAGGGCGCTGCTCGGCGGTCATCGGCGAGGCGGCGGGCTACGGGCTACGACGACTCCATCTGGGTGGTCCTGCAGCGTGGCGGGGTGCGTGGTTCGGCCATGGGCGTGCCGGCGGTGGGGCTGCGTGCCCGTGTTCACGCTCATGTGCAGGGGCCAACAGTGACATGTTCATGTTGTTTGGCCGCGGGCTTGCCGGCGGCGGGGCTGCGTGTTCGTGGGCGCCTTCCCCTCGGGAGGGCACATCGCTGTTTGGTCAGCGCGACGGCGTCGGCCTTGATCTCATGGGTGATAGCGTGCTGGCGGTGTCGGTGCGCGCCTCCCACCTCGCGGGCGAGTCCGGTAGCAGCTCCGTGTGGTGTGGCGGCGACCGGCACCTCCCCTCGTCCGGGTGATTGCTTGCCGGTGCGCGCCTCCCTCTGTCGCGGGCGAGTCCAGGTGTGGCTCCGCGCGGTGTGGCGGCGACCGGTACGTGAGGGGAGCTTTGTCGGCGCGCGCCTCCCACTGTCGCGGGCGAGTCCGGGCGCGGCTCCGCGCGGTGTGGCGGCGGCCGACAAACCCCACCGTCCAGGCGAGAACGCTTGTCGGTGCGCGCCTCCCTTCGTCGCGGGCGAGTCCGGGAACGGCTCCGCGCTGAGTGGAGGCGGCCGACACCCCCCATTCTTTCCTACCTAGGCTTCGACGCTTGCCGGTGCGCGTCACCCATCATCGCGGGCGAGTCCGATAGGCTCCGCATGGTGTGGCGGCGACCGGCTACCACCTTAGTCGCGGGTGGGTCTTCGGGAGCTTTGACAAAGGCTCTGAGAGAAAGCTCTGCTTGGATTTATCTGAGCCAGCGACGAGATTCTCCTTCTTGAAGGCGTCACTGAAGAACCTTGCAGCTGCTTCTCGGTACATGGCTCGGGCGAAAGCCTCACCAAGCTCCTGCTTGGCTGACGATGATTACGTTACGGCGTCATACACCTCCCTGGAGGTATCGTTGAAGAGCTCTTGTGCCTTGGTGTAGTAGTCTCTGTGCCTCGCTAGTGTTTTTTTGTGTGGTTCTGCCACTCTTCTCCCTGGAGCTGGGGCGTCCTGTGATGTTGTTTTCTCAAACCTTTTGTAAACCTTAACGAGCCGTTTTGGGGCCTTTTTGAATATATATTCAGGTGGGGAGTAATCCCCCCGGTGATGTTCAAAAAAAAACATTGAGCCAAGACCATCTTATCCATAATAATCAGCACAGCCATACAGATGGCATGGTTAAGTCAACAGCAAAAGATGCTACCATTGGTGTTGAGATGTTTATCATCAAATTTCATAGAAAGCAGACGCCCTTTCTGCAGAGCACTCAAACGACCTAGAGTCACAAAGACTAACCTAATCTAAGCTGCAAAAGATGCTACAATATTGTCATTCGCAACATTCTTATCTGGCATGAACTGACCTATTGAGGTAATAGACCTCCCAGTTGGAGACGAGGTCCGCGGGGCTCATCTTGTAGTTGATGCAGTAGGTCAGCACTGCAAGCAGAACCACACGCATATAAACATAAATCAACGCCAACTTAGAACCAGGTAAGGGCAAGGGGAAGCTGGGGACGCTTGTACTTACGCGTGGAGAGGATCTGGGCGGCGTCCTCGGGGCTGGCTCCCCCGATGGAGAAGCCGCTGTTCTGGAACTCCGCCCGGATCTCCTCCTCCATCGATTCGCCGCTGCTCGCTCGCTGCACAGCCGAGGGCAATCGGTGAGCGGGGGCGGCGAGCCGGCGACCAGGTGGCGTGGGGGAGCGGAGAGGGAAAGGGGGCGAGGGATCTGGGGAGGAGAGCAAGGCGGGGTGGCGCGAAATGGAGGGACGAAATGGCGGGAAATATTTAGCGGGGGCGGGGCAGGGGGCGGAGGGGCTAGGGTCAGCCGGTCTGGTCGAGGTGGGCCGGCTGCATCTTGTTGGGCTGGTTAGGCCGTATCCAACCTGTAGATTTGGTATTGTGAAAGTTTACCAGTTGCTCTGTTATTTCGGCAATTGAGATGTTTGTTCAATTGTTCTCACCAATTCGGAATAAGTCACATAATCAGTTAGGCATTTCTTGGTTGAGCCAGAAAAAAACTTTGTGCTTTTCTGCACTTTGGGTAAGCAATGAACAAGAATTAACAGTTCGTAGAATTTGTTCAACAAAAACACCAGTACTCGAGTTCATGTATTGTGCATCGCTAAGAGTGTTTATGTTCATAAGAGTGGGTGGGTGTTTATGCTGTCTCACTGCACTTAATGCTGCAATTTTTTCTCTGTTTTTATTTTCATAAGAGTGAGTAGGTGTTTATGTTGGCTCACCGAGCCTATCACAACCCTTTTCCTTACCAGTCCGGGAGCTGCCTTTGTTAAAGGGGCATATGCTGTTCTTTCTATGTTGAAAAACTTGGTGGAGTCTACCTGTAGAAGTTGTAGCTTTAAGTTTTACACAAAGCCCTCTTTGGTGAACAATATGCCAGCGTCTTCACAAGTCACCCCAAAGGTCAATGATGCTGTGGAGAACACAAAGGTCACAGATGATGATGTACTTCTACAGGAAATGGAAGAATTGACCAGTGTCATTGATAGTAGAAAGAAAAAGAGAGAAAAAGCATTTGTCAAAGCGTCGGGCAAAGGTATTATGAAACACATATACAATTTTTGCAGTATGATGCTGATTTGAGATTTATGCTGACATATGGGTTTCTTCATTCCAGGCTAAAGCACGCAAGGCCACAGGAATGCACAGATTGATGCTACATGAGATGATTATGGAGATCCTGACTTGTTTTCTATTAGTGTTATCAAGGTATCATGCTTGTTTCTGTGGTCATGTTATGTGCTATCTTTTACTTAGTGGCATTACCTGTCCTCAGAATTTATACTAATAGCTCACTGGAAGAGCTTTAGTTTTACACGAAACTTGTTTTTCCCCCATTTGTTATACTTATAAAGAAGTAAACAGCAATATTCATTTTCCTCTCTTGAGTTCCTGCATGCAATAACTTGTAAATACAGCAGCCTCCATATTTGCTAAAACAGACCAACAAATTTGATTCACTCTATTTGGATTTCTGTAAAGTAACCTTCTAATGAGCTGTGTATGTTCTATCTTTACCTGAGGTTTGTTCTTGGAAAAGCATCTAAAAGAGCATGCTCGTTCATGATCACCTAATTCTTAAGTTTTTATATTCATTTTCCGTTTTTTTAGGGTGGAAATGAACTTGAAGCTGTTGAATCAGCAGAGCTTAATGTTGAATCATCAGAGCTTGATGTGGAAGATGAAAATGGAGACAGTGAGAATGAGGATACTCAAGCTCGTGATGACTGACGAGGAACAGCAGAGGTAATTTTGTGAATATCCACACCATCGGAACACAGAATTAAGTGATCAAATATCCTTTTATATTTCCCCGACGGACGACCGTGGCTGCGACGAACGACGTCAACTGCACCCCTTCGCCTCAAACTTCCTCGGCCGATAGACGCCTCAAGCGCTTCACCGAGCGAGTTACAAAGACGAGGCAGCCACCAGCCACTTCTCGAGCCACCTGGAGATGAGACGGCCCTCGGCGGACGTGCACCGCCCTCGCTCCCCAAGCGAAGCAGACGGATAGAGGTAGAGGACACAGCTCATATCCCGATAGCCAAGCGAGGGAGTACCTGGTCATGAAGCGCTTGGGACACTCCAGTGGGATGCCGCCTCCGTCGACGTCGATGATGACGTACGATGAGGTATTCAATGGCAACCCCGCTCATATGCAGGTGTTGCGTGAGTTGTTCCCTCTGGTTGGCTAGGGCATAGGCTTCCTTGCCAGCGCCGCAAATTTGGGTCGATCTCGGATCAATGTAACTGCTTAGTTTACAGTACACTAGAGAGGGTCTGAGCTTTAATGGAAATCTTTATTAACCCCCTAGGGCGCCCAAAGGCGTGTTGTATCGAATTTTTATCTACCTTAATACAAAGACGTGCAAACGTTTTGCGTGATCGAGAAAAAAATGTCCTTATATTTCGAAAAATAAAGCTGTAATTTCAAAAATTTGTAAGTAATCATTTGTTCACATCAGGTATGATGCCCAGCTTGAGATGCTTGACGAAGCTTGTTATTCCCCCATTTGTTACACTTAAAGAAGTAAACAGCAATATTCATTTTCCTCTCTTGAGTTCCTGCATTCAATAATTTGTATTTTTTGCTAAAACAGACCAACAGATTTGATTCTCTCTATTGAACTGTGTATGTTCTATCTTTACCTGAGGTTTGTTCTTGGAAAAGCATCTAAAAGAGCATGCTCGATTGCTCGTTCATGATCATCTAATTCTTACGGTTTTATATTCATTGTCCTTTTTTTAGGGTGGAAAAGAACTTGAAGCTGTTGAATCAGAGCTTGATGTGGAAGATGAAATTGGAGACAGTGAGAATGAGGATACTCAAGCTCGTGATGACTCTGATGAGGAAATGGATTCTCGGAGGAACAGCAGAGGTAATTTTGTGAACATCCACACCATCGGAACACAGAAGTAAGTGATCAAATATATCCTTATATTTCGAAAAAGAAAACTGTAATGTCAATGTAAGTAATCATTTGTTCACATCAGGTATGATGCCCAGCTTGAGGAGATGCTTGATGAAGCTTATGAGCGCTTTTGTAACTAAAAATGATATACGAGTACAGAGCACCATCTGAAAGATACCTCAATGTGGGAAAACAAAAATTGAACCAGACCTGGCCTTCAAACAACAGGTAACGCACATTCTAAGTGATAGCGGTCAAAGAATTTTTTACCCCACATTTGTGAGCGTACAAATGTCCATAGTTAACCATGCTATATCAAATAGAAAACTCTGACTTGGTCACTAGGCCTGGGGCTTATCCTCGGCTTTCTTTGGCTGTCAACAAAAAAAAAAGAGAATAATCTAATCAATAACTGAGAAAATAGAGAGGCATGTGCAAAGAAACTCGTTGAGGATGTCATCCACGGTATTACACTCCAGGTTGGATGGCTAGAGTGGACTTCGCAGAACCCCCTCCCCCTCCTCCGCCCCCCGACGGTGACGCGCTGCCCGCCCCACCCAGCCCCCAACCTGAGCTCCCGAACCCTGATCCAGCCATCCAGCACTCAAATCCACCTTCTCCGGCTAGGGATCTGTCACCCCTGGCCCTGGGTAAGTCCGTAGCTCCCACTCCCCTGCTCGTGGTGTATGAGCGGCGTGAATGTGGAGCCAAGCGCAGCAATCCCCAGCCCCAACAAGTAACCAGCAGTCTAGATCAAGCTCCATGGAGTGTAGAAGGGGATCCGCAACAGCTAGCTTCGCCCATGGTGAGAGACATGCTCCTGTCCGCTCCTCCCTCGCCTCCTGATACTGACCTCCCCCAAACCACCGATCCACCCAAACCCACGAAAAATGCAGCAAAATCAGTCGATTCCCCGCAAGATCCAGATGCTCCTCACCATGATCTACATTCCCATGGGTCAGATGAAGCCTGGGAGCCTTTGGTCAGTGAGGTGCAGCCTTCCCTTCAAGGTAAATCGACTGCAGCCCTGGAAACGGAAAACACAGTACAAGATCCTCCAGATTCTGATGTGGTCTCAAGCCCGCGGGAAATAGATCCGGCACTAAAGGCTCAGGTTCAGGGTTTTCTCCCAGATCTCGCCAAGGATTTGCAAACTCTCTTGCACTCAAGGCAGCGATGGCAATCGTCTGGTCACACCACAAACTTGCAAACAGACCCGATAGTTCAAGATTTGCTCCAAAAGCACTCCAATCCGCCTAATGCATCAGGCCAGAGTATGGACGCCATTAACCCCAACCTACAGCAGCCCAACATCGCTCAAGAAGAGCTTCTTAGAGGTAGGCTCTCCTGTGATGAGAAAGAGAAATGGTGCTCTGAGATGGAGGTGGCAGAGGTGGAAGAAGAAGAGAGAGCCAATTCAGCTCAACATCCTAAGGTTGATGCCAGGTCTGCGCCCAATGGCTTCACCTCAGCCTTTGCTCCAAATAAGCTGCAGCATCAGGCGATTTCAAGGCAAGCAATTTTGGAAGACTGCGATGCTGGGTGGACTAAGGCTCGCCCAGATTATTGGTGGAGGCAGAACGCAGAGGACTCAAGTTCACAGAGAAAGGGTCACCTACCAAAATTGCGGGGCAGAGAGTATGAGAACAGAGCAAGCCCAGGATACTGTCGCTTACAATTTCAGACCAGTGCACAGGCTGAGAGGAAGTCGAAGTTCTTCATTCATGTGCAAGGCAAATGCTTCAATTGCTTGTCGCCTAACCATAGAGTTGCAGATTGCAGAAGGCCAACTCGTTGCTGGCGTTGCCTAGGTGAGGGCCATAGATCGTATGTCTGTTCACAGTTTAAAAGGTCATACTATTCCAGTTCAAGATATCAAGTGAGGTGTTGGCGATGCTTGAAGGTGGGACACAAAGCCATCTCATGTGGGGATCGCACTAGGGTGCACCATGAACCTCCACATCGCAGAGCAGATTACAGCAAGGAGGGCTCCCCACCTTTTTTGTACTCTGATTTAGGAGGTTTTGTTGCATTTTCATCCCACGAAGGCACTCAAGGCTGTAGCAAGAGAAAGACCAAGCACGTCACTTTTGCAACACCTCTTACCCAAGTTTGTGAGGAACAAATAACGCCGGTGTTAGACAATAGTGACTTACTCATCGGGGGCAACATGTTCAGCGTCGAGGCACCAAAACAGAGTATTTTCAGTTGTGATCCCATGCAGTACGAGTCACTCATCCACACACCACATGCCGCCACCCCACCTTCATTCACAACAAACAAGATCCTAGGGATGCTGAACGCGGCAACAGATCACGAGTGGACCTCACCATCGCAGGTTGACCAGTTGAACCCAATCACTGTTACTGATTCATCACTGGACGAGACTGTACCTAATCTCACCTCAGATTTTCCATCGCGGCCAATTCTCGATGATGAAGTGCAGGAAAGGAATCACTCTGAACAACACATCACCACATCCTCAACTTCAAGCATCTCCACACCACCGACTCTGATGGTTGAACAAGTTGGGCCATGGAACCTTGAAACAGAAGCGGGAGTCAGTGGTGAAACTTTAAAGAGTGGACTTGCAGTGCAATCTGTGCCACCAAGCAGTCTACAAATAGAGGTACCTAACAACTCGGTTCAATCAATCAAAGAAAAATGTCCTTGGTCTGATGTGACTCCAGCACTTGGCATTGATGATTTCATTGTATCAATCACCAGACCGTTGTCTCCCCCACTGATTCAGCAACAACCTAGTTTAAATTTGGAAGCTCAAGACTCGGATGTTTTTAACTCTAGCACTATGCAATCTTCTCAACACCAGCTACCCTCCTTTGTTCCTAAAGAGGGGCTCCCTGCTCGGTCACCTCGTACTCCTTTTCGCAAGCAGAGCAAATCCAATCCTCAACGCAAAAGTAGTAGACTTGCTAACAAAGACAAAAGCAAAATTGGAAAAGGGACAATTCAAGTAGCGCAGGAGCTTCTAGTTAAGAAACTTGGTGATTTATCTCCTAAGTTGGAACCATCTGCTGCTGATCAGTTTGAACAATTTGCACAACACTTTGATCGTCCGCTCACTAAGGCAAATATGGAAGCCCTCGAAGCACTGGTCGAGCATGGACAACAACTAAAAAAGAAGGCAACAAAGACCCACTTGAAGCAGATCATTGGTGATGGTCAAATGGCTTGAGTTCTTTTTCCTTTTAGGCGCTCCAGAAAGGTGAAGGCATCATGTGCTAAGCTGTTGCTCCCCTTCCAGTCTAGAGAAACCAAGCCAGTGGGTTAGTTGTTGTGTCTTCAGAGCAAAGGGTAGCTGGCAGGTGCTGCCTTCCAGGGCACAAATTCAGTTGGCTTCCTTGTTCTTTTAGCTTTAGTTACCAGAGGTCCTTAGTTTGTGTCAAGTTGTGCTAAGTTTTGTTTTTCCTCCTAAGTGTGTTTTGTGCATGTTGTTAGTAGAGTCAGTGTTAGAATGAGTGAAGCTGGTAGTTTGGTTTTGTTGTTTTCGACCGAGTTGTTTTTAGTGTTGCCTCGTGCACTAGAGGTTTGTTAAGTTTTAGTAGTCGGTCTTCGTGCTTGAGTTGTTGGTCGTTGTACTCTAGTCCGGTGGTTTTTCGGGCCCAGTTTCCACTCAAAAAACTGGGCCATCATCTTTTTTGTTCTTCTTCTAATAAAAATTGCGGCAAAGCTTTTGCCGTCCTTTCTAAAAAAAAAGGATGTCATCCACAGCACACATGACAGACCTTTGATATAAAAGTCCTGTGAATATTCACCAGAGGTTGTCTTAATCAATTTCAAATATAAATGAAAACATTATAAAGAATGCATATTGCATAATTATCCACTAAATGTAGATTAATTGGCTGCGTAAAGATTAATCACATAGTGGTATCCAGTAATCAGACAAGCACATACTCTTTTCTCATCTCTGGTATGCAATTCTCACATGCATATGGAGCACATTATAAGTATATTTTGTGCATAGCTGCATACAACTTGCATGTCAGAGTTAGATTTTGGGTCGAATTAACTATAGTAGAGTTGAAAAATCCTGAATATACCCCGGACAACTGTCGAGCAACCTTATCATATGCCAGCAAATTGGACATATATGGAGTGTGAACAACTAAAGGTCCTAAAGGTGCTGCTGCTTAACTATTAATTATAGCTTGCTAGAAAAATTTCTCAACCAAGAACTGGTACTAGATTCCTTTCCTGTAATCCTTTAGGTTCTAACTTCACCTTCAAACTAGCTAGACCAAATTCTACAATTTCATGAAGATCCACATCTCCAAGAATGAATAAACCAATGATCCAGGTCACTAAATTCACCGTTTGCACAAACGTGCTCTTTACGACTAAGTATCCTATGCAAATGCATTTAAGCTTTTGCACAGGTATGCTTTTTTAGACTAAGTATCATATACGACAGCAATATTTATTGTAATTCTTGCTCATAATGAACTGTGACTAGGTGCTACATGAGATGTAGGTAAGCTGCACGTACATGACATACCTTAATTTCCAGGTAGAAACAACATGAAACCAACCCAGATGATACCATTCTAGGCAACTACTCCCGTTGTCCCAAATTATATGCTATTTTGGCTTTTCTAGGTCCATAACTTTGCTATGCACTTAGATATATAACTTTTGTTACGCATTAGATATACTCTATGTAAAGACTGTCTAGAAAAGCCAAAACGATCTGTAATTAGGAACGGAGGAAGCAGTACCAAATTCCAGCGACAAGCAAATCATGCATTCTTGTTCGACAATACAATGAGCAGTGTAACAAACTACATGTCTACATCACCGGAACGTCGCAACAAGTCAACAACCACAATGGTAAAACACACAAGGTACTTACCTCAACAGGCGCACAACAAATTCAAGAAAAGATCTAGAGCGTGTTCAATGCAGTGTAGAAAGAAACACTCACGCACGCATGGCGTTCGACGAAATGAAAAGATACGCACAAAAGGGAAAACATGCCGTACCTTGATGCCAGGGAACGACATGCCGAGCTCCTCCTTGGGGATGAGGACGGGCCACTTCTCCCCGCCGTCGCGGAACATCTGCTCCGTGTCGATGAGCCGGCCCCGTGCGAGGATCTGGTCCCGGATGCCCTGCGCCGTAGCGCCCTCAGCGGCGATGATGGCCTCCTCGGCTCCGTTGAGGTAGGTCACGAGGACCCGCGGAGGCGGGAGAGTCGGCTGCGACTTGGGGTCCGTGGACAGAGGCGGGGAGGGGAGGCGGCGGAGCTCGACGGAGCAGGCCGGGTTGGAGTCCTTGGCCTTGCGGCCGTTGCACTGCGCGACGAGCTCCACTGCCGCCGCCTTCCGCGGGTCCAGAGGGCAGTACTCCACCACCACCTTGGACAGGAACTTAAGCATGCCTCCTCCTTTCGCCGCTGGCCCCGGCGCCTTCGTCGTCGTTGTCGCGCACTCGCCGCAGCCGCCAATGTTTCGTGCCTGGTTGCGTTGGGGAAGCTTTCCTGGCTCGGGCACGTATGGATGGGAATCTGGGCAACGGGTAGACGCCTGCCGCCTGCACCTTGTTGGGCTGGTTGGGTTGTATCCAACCCGTAGATACGTATCGGCCCATGTATCTACAATTGATTAAATAAATTAACTAAAATGTATCTATAATTGATTAAATAAATTAAATAAAATGTGGATACTCCGAGGATACGTATCTGCTGCATATATACGGATACGCCCCTGATTTGAAGTAATACAACCATGCAGAGTTCTTTTATTTACAACAGCAATACAACTATGCGTCCCGGGAAGAATGGGACTCACCTCTGTCCGTCGTAACTCGTAACCATATTGCATGGCTGAATCTGTTGACAGTTCCAAGCATCCATTGTTTCCACTCCTACAAGTACGAGCGATAAAAAATAGGGCGTGGCTCGCGTCCGAACGTCTGCGCCGCTGCCCCTTGTCCCTTGTCCCGCGCCTACCCGCTCATGTCTCGCCTGTTGCGCCCGCCTGCAAGTACGTGGGGCCCGCCCATGCTAGGGGGACCGCCTCCACCTTCCCGCGCCTAACACCAAGGCGAGACAGTAGAAAAGGTGAGGAGGGAGATGCAACACTAGATCTAGTTTTGAAACATCCAGATGCAATAATTGCAACATACGTCTGAAAACAAATGAAACATTTGAAACATGGGTTTGAAACACTTGCAAAAGAAACATGTGAAAACACCCAAAAAACACTTGAAGCCATCGTAAATATATGCAACATTCAGATAAAACACTTGTATCATATGTGGAAAAACAATGCAACATTCAGACAAACACACTTGCAACATACGTCGATAAAAAATAGATGAAACATTGAGAATAGGAGCTTGCAACATATGTTTACAACCATTGCAACATATACAACATCCCGATCTACTTTTGCAGAAACAATTACAACATACCTCTGAAACATTTGAAACACTTGAAACAGACGCTTGCAACATGCAGTTTCAGCGCAAACATCACCTTGCTGCTTGGGAGAATGGAGACTCGTCGGTACGTGGAGTTCGCTAGAGGCAGCAGCCTGACAGTGTTGGTAGGCAGCAGCTCAGCGGTGGCTGCGCGGCAGGGCAGAGATGCAGCTGCTGCGGCTGCGCGACGGGGCAGGGAGGCAGCGGCCTTGCATCGCGCCTGGCAGAGCCAATAGCCAAGGACCGCAACTCGCAGGCGGCTATGCGCCTGGCAGGGCTGGCAACCGTGCCACCGCGACTCGCAGACAACCACGCACCAAAACCAGGAAATGACGGTCGCGCCGCATCTAGTAGGGCTGGCAATCAAGCGCCCCGTGCGGGAACGGAGCCGAGCAACGCAAGGCATGCCGGAGTTGATTTTGTTTTATTAGACGAGCGATGCATGAGGGAGTGGAAAGAGGCGTCCATCCTTCAGGATGTCTTAACAAAAAAAGATTCTGTGTTCACAAAATCTCGCGAGCTGAAACATCAAGGCACTGGTCTAATATAGGAGACAGATATTGTCACAGAACCGTCCAAATTATAAGAGCACAAGTCTAAAAACAATCACCGAAGCGATCAAATTCTCAAACTTGAGCCCATATAACTCCGGTAGTCCACGAAATCTCGAGGGATTTCAAACCAAACCAAGAGCAACCAAGATCGTAGTGATTCAACGTAACACATCACTTGTTACAATAGTTCATAAGTAGTTCTCATACATCGGAGTACGAATGATTTATTACAAAACCAAATTAAGAATAGCGGAAGCAATATAGTTTTAAAACCACTTTTAATTTAAGTACTGCCAGTGAGTAGTCAAATCCTGCAAAAGCATAATAGAAGAGCAAACTACAGAGACCATGCCCAATGGTCTAGGCTTCACACTCAACGGCAAGACAATACTTCAGGTAACCAATAAGAATATGCTACATGCAACAAGGTGGGAATAAACCCTGAGTACGAGAAGGTACTCAGCTAGATTTACCCGTCAAAAACCAGAAATAAAGTGACACCAAGGAGTATGCAAGGCTTTATATCAGTGGGCTGGCTTGACACCTTTGCATAAAAGCTTAAGTACATATAAGTAATTATTATTGCTTTAAGCATCAAGTTAATCATTATTAACCTCTCCTCTAGATTAGTACCTGTACTATAGTAATCAATTGATCTAGCTAAGCAAACAATAGTAACCATATCAGGTTTATAAGGCCATCATTATATCATCATCATCTTCAGAACCATCAGTAGATTAAGTGAAATCTACGTTGCCTCTGCTTTGTCAAGTTTCTCACTAACCGGGAGAGACGGCGATTCGAATCGATTCCAACTCAGCTGAGGGGGTATTCCTAACACCAACCGGGCATACTTTGCAAGAGTCGTCAACAGTCACCTTTGGTACAACTCAGGATGGGCCCGAACAGCGCCGCATTTACCAGTGGCCAGGAAGCTCAGGACTTTTAACCCACCTGCCCTTGGTCCCACCTGGCTCCCCTCCGAGGCGACTTACACTTTTCGGCTTCGCAGCCTGAGTTGAGCTACTCGGCTTCGCGGTCGGCAACCTCAGGCCGGCCAGCTAAGTGTTAGGCTGCGTTCAAAATGACAAAGGAAGTACAGCGGATCGGTCCTTAAACGACACAGACGGGGATAGTTTCACACCCAAGACCTCCATGCCTTGTTGCTTCGCTATCGACATCCCGCCCGGTCTAAATTCATTATTAACACTTGGTTCTTTTCCACGATAGCAAATACAGCCAACCGTGACCCAATACTTCCTTCTTTGCAGGTGATAGGAGGTCACCTGACATTACCGTTCTAATAAAGCAGGGCTAAGCATATAGACGATCCTGTCTACATAGGATTTATTGGTTCATATATCTGGACAAGGAATGATATAATGCAGCAAGGGTTCCAATCAACTCCTACCACTTAATGCAACAATACATAGAACATATATAATTAATTGCTTTGAAAGTAAGAGGCTTATAATGCTCCGGGGCTTGCCTTAACCGTACGAGGATGGTTCGGGGTTCAACGCTCAACCACGGTTCCGTCGTCTCCTCGGGTTCCTTCGGACTGGGCCTCCTGCCCCCGAACTGGCTCCAATTCCACCGGGTACGTCTTGTGGAACTTTACCGTTGTCACGTTCCTCGGTACACCTATTGCATGTATATGCACCAATGAATCTCATGTATGCAAAGATGTGACATGATGAGCTTATGAGCATGTATGCATGATGAGTGTAATGAATAGTGCAACAATCTAAGCAATAAAAGTCAAGCTACATGGTGCTCTATTCAAATTACTTTAAGAGTAGGTGCAAATTTTCTCTCTGGTATTAACATGTTTAACATCCATAAGTAACCACTAAGTACCACAAAGTTCCTACTTAACCCACATATAATAAGTTCCAGAATTTAACGCATTGATAAGTTGACCGCAGCAACTTAGAAGGTTCATAACTAGAGTTCTATAACTACAATGGACAAGCATGAGGACAATCTGGAAAGCTTATAAAATTTTCTACAATTCATTTTCATATGTCAAAGCATGAATCTTAACTTAAGTAGGGCAAACAAACAGATTTCTCATATCTGGCCCAGAATTCCAGAAAAATAACAATTTCTGAACCCTTACTTAAAATAGGTGTAACCCCTAAACTACTTAGCCAAAGGCTACCAAATTTTAACAGCAGCTTAACCAAGTAATTTACTACAACCTTTGTGTATATCACATCTCAAGAAAACATCATTGACCACACTTAAATCAACAAGCTTTGACTTGCTGTCCAGAAAACAGGAATTATAGCAATTACCAAAACATGTGGGTAACCTAAACAAAATAGGAAACCCTACCTAGGAGGATCAAACACAGCTGATAAATTTACCATAGTCACATAATATCCCCCATACCAGCACTGACCAAATTTCACATTTAAATCATGTACCAACAATTCCCAAAAATTTGCACAAGATATTACTAATTTAATACAAACATAAAGGAATAATTCATATACTTCATTTTATACTACAGAACTTGCATAGTTTTATATTTTTAATAAAAACTAGACATTTCACAGAGCACTTTGCAAGTTGAATCATCTCATTTGGACTTTCCTAACTCCAGATATGATTTTTACAAGAATCAACACAAAATTGCACTTTGCTGAAAAAGAATAAAACGAAAAACTAAAACAGGCCCTCAGCCCAACTGGGCCTGAGCTGCTTCTCCTTTCGGCCCGCAAGGCGGCCCAGCAAAGCAACCAGAGGAGGGAGCCCGCGCTGACACGGGGGGCCCGCCCGTCAATGACACAGAGGCAGGGGAGGAGGTCCGGCCGGCGCTAGCTCGCCGCCGGTGACTCCTCCGGCGAAGCAGACCACACAGGCACGCTCCTCTCATCATCCCGCACCTCGGCAACCGGTTTTCCCTATCGCTACCGCACTGAATCGAGCGCGACGGCGATAATGGCGGATAGCAGCGGGCGCCTCACGTCGACGGCGACGAAAACGACCACCGCACGGCGAACTAGCTTCACCTACACACTCGCGGAAACACGGTGGTTCGAACAAGCCCGACTACAACTCGACCGAAGCACCGACGCAGTCTAGCCACCGTGCATGGTGGCGCGGCGGACACCCAAACTACGGCGTTCCCCTCCGACGAGTCGATTCCAAAGAGTAGCATCTTCAGCACAACTAGATATACCGATAAGACGCACGGAACACAAATCAAATCAAAGATTTAGCACGCGAGTAGCGAGCTGTCGATCTCGACTACGGTGGCGGCCATGGCGGACACGGCCAGGGCGGTGACTTGTCCCGGCGAGCACACCACAGTAGCGTCTAAAGTGACTTCCCCTACAGCTTCTACCCGACCCAAGCAACACGGAACAAGCAAAGAAAAACACAGCGAAGCACGGCATTGCTCCGGCCACGGCGGAGCAGATGCTCGGCGGCGCTCCGGCCGCAGCGGCGATGAGGAAACGAATTTCCTAGGGCTACCTGTGGCTCGGCTGGCTGGGCAAGGTTATGCAGTGAGCAGAGGAGGTCGTGGTGGAGGTTTTGGCGCGAGTACTTTGGCCAGAGGCGTGGTGGTGCGAGTCAAGGCGTGGTGAGGCGAGCGGCGGTGCTCTGGCAGCACGGTGGAGCGAACCAGAGCGACAGGGAGCGAGTGCACGGGCGTGGGGAGAGGCCGCGGTGCGTGGCGTCTTCATGGGGGTGAGCACGGCGCAGCACCGACGCGTGGAGGCCACGCGGCGCCGGATTCCTGAGGACGGTCGGCCACGCTCACGAGTTCAAGTTTCTGAACTCAACTGAACATTTGGAACCGAGTGCAGTCGACACCATGTCTGACAGAGCATTTTGGATGGCCATTATCTCACACACCAAGCCGAACTAGCAAGAGTCATAGTGTACTTGTAGAAAGAGCTACACGAGATCTTTACACGAGTCAACTAGCACCCGGGCTGATTCAACACGGTTTGTGAGATACAAGGATCCGAAGAGAGGTACCTGAAAACTGTTCGGTTAGGAGATGTCTGACAGTACACTTTCACCGATCTCCAACTCACAAAATAAACCGATTTAGAGGGAGGTGCCAGAGACTTTTAGTTAGAGCTAAGTAAGATCTAGGTGAAAGTCTACTAGCACATGAGCTGGTTCAGCATGGTTAGCAAGTTACAAGCTCCCCAAGGAGGCATCCTCGAAATTGAAAGTCAGTCATGACTTAGCCAAAAATGGCTAAGTGCTGAAATCAGCACCCCAATCTGCCTTGTGGGCCACATTAGGGGGTGTTCTAAGCATTTTCATGAGTTGACCACTAAACAACCTTTGTTCCTCATGAAGTTTGGCACAAACTTTGTTAAGGTGGCACAGCCATGCAAGCAACCTAAGCTGTACTTTTGGTTAGGTCAAACTAGGAAGGTTCTAGGGTCACCCATGGTCAACACATGAGTCGAGATGGAATTAGGGCAGGACCTAAACATAAACCCTAGTTCATTTTGTACCACTAACAAGATACACACATTGCCCAGGCCTTAACACACATCAACACCACTTATGCATAAAAGTTACTCAAGTAGGCATTGAAACACTATGGCTCTAACTAATGACACATCACTAACATAGTTATGGAAACATAGTGTTGCATATGTTTTATGAGCATGTTTCACATGTTTTCAAGCATAACAAAACTAACACATGTACTAGCATGGGCCACACACATGATCTCATCACTAGCACCCATAACACACATATGTTGCAAAATGTTGCAAGGTCATGTTTCAAGCAAAGATGCACATGAAATGATGATGCTTATGGTAATGCCATGCCATGACCATGCTCAACTGATGCTAATATGCAAGGCAAACACCTGGGGTGTTACAGATATCACCAGACTGAAATGTCAAATGTGACGGCCTGGCACTAACAAGAAACCCCAAGTGTACCTATGTTATTACCAGATTGTACTCTGAACAAAAGGTGTAAACAGTTTGGCTATTGAAATAGGCTAGCATAACGGCAGCTCTACCAAAGTTATTGACACAGCTGACATTTTCTGCAATTACACCATCAAGAACACCGAAACACCTTTGGCTGGTAGCTTGGCTCACATCTTCAGTTCCGTCGTCCATGTCCCCTGAACACTGGGTCGTTTCGTTACGTGTCTGGTTCGCAGCTTCACCACTTTCCTGCCCAGGGAGTTCCTTAGCCTGGTGGCTTGCAGGAGTATTTCCTCTGGCGGTAAATTTCTCACACAGACCACTCGCTCATTATGGTTTTCTGCAGAACAACAAGGCTAGTTAGAAAATTGAGAACAAAACAAAATCAGCGTAGCTGTGAAAATTACAAAGATAAGACAACAAGGAAACAGCAGATATACAACAGCTGCATTCGAGGAATTGTACAATCCAATCCCAAAATAATTTTTTCACTAGTGGAAAATATCAATCCGATCCTACAGGATCTTGCTTGCTTAGTGCATGCAATATTGTAAAGTTCCCATCTATAGGATCAAACCGACAACACAAGAACCTGCATCAATCCAAAGAATTATTGGTTGGCATCCCTCTTATCCCACAAAAATTGCTAACCGGTCCTATTCCGTCCAATCCAAGATGGGCGTGACCATCCATCCTCCCAGCATTCATGAGGATCATGAAATGTGCAAATTCCAATGGAGGTTTTATCTTGACCGTGGTATATTTAAACTAAGAAATGTTCACCTTCAGGCTATTCCAAACAGGTATTCAAGCTTGTGTAGAGAGAACAGACAAAAATTGGGCCAATAAGGATTCAAGGAGGGATGCTATCACAGCCTTGACACATAGATGATAGATGGGAACAGGAAGATGGAAGTTCAAGTTCACATTCATATGATGAGATTCAAGGCTGATATTTATATTTTCCATTTCTTTTTTATTTCCCTTTACTTCTTTCTTTCACACTTCTTCATCTCTTATCCTGTCTTGAGGTTTTACTTTCTTACTTTCTCCTCTTTGTGCCTTTCATTCACTTTAACATTCTTTTACTCCTCATCCTTCTTTGTGCTTGCCTGTTGCACTTATTTTGCCAGTTCGGTTTATACATGTACAGCTCTCTTCTTTCATTAATGAAATTAAGGCAGGGGCCTCCCCTCCCGACTTCCAGCTTCCTTTACCTTAACATTCTTTTACTCCTCATCCTTCTTCGTGCTTGCCTGTTGCACTTACTTTGCCAGTTGGGTTTATACATGCCCAACTTCCACCGAGAGAGTTTCGTTAATGAAATTGAGAGAGAGAGAGAGAGAGAGGAAGACCCAGAAATGGCCATGCTGCGCAATTTTCAACTGAACATGGCTCAATGCCAATCCATACCATAAGTTGTATCCCTATCAGGAAACTAGTTCCACAGAATTCATAAACTGCAATGGAAAAGGAAAGTAACCAAGATCTTACTGTAAATTCCCTTCAAGTTAGGATGTTGACCACGGACAAGCTCTGTCACCACTTCTAAGTGTGGATTCTTTTCCTTTAAGGCTGGAAGATGTGCCTCCATGAAGGTCCTGCAATCAGAAAAGGTGCTAGTTGTTAAAGCGCAGAATCAGGCATTGATATCCATTAATGAATAGTACTTCGTAGTAACCAGCACCATGTTTGATCTGAAGTCCATACAGCTGCCACTAAACTATAGTGTACTGCTGTACAAGGAAAGCGCTATAGCTCGAGCTAAAATCTGATGAACGAGCAGAAGCACAGGCATACAGTGCCTGATTCTATAATTGCAACAAATAGCATATAATTGATCTAAATCGTGACTAAATGGGTGGCTCTTTTAACTCATTCCCAGACATCAGTACCCACTAGTCCCACAACACATTTCTGTCTAGAAATGAAATCTCCACGCAGGAATGCCCTAGAAAAGCTAAAGAAGCAACAGGATAGTTGTCTACAGTTTCCAACTTCCAAATTGTAACTCCATACACACCACACTCGTCTGCAACGACGAATCCTTGGCTGGGCACAGTCGACCAATCATCCGACCAATTCCCACAATGAAGAACATGTATTATTAACAGTATCTCGACTAATTCTAGCAACAGAACTAAGGAAATCATACGAAAACACTATGGTCTAATGGTACTACTACTGAAGTGAGGAACCAAACTATAAAATGATACCTGATACCCCTGCTGCTCCCTCCCCAGTCGCAGTAGTTTACCACGAGCTTCTGCAGCTGCCAGACCCCCCTCAGCGCCATCCTTCCGAAGCCCAGAGGTCGCCGCAGTCACCACTCGCCGTCGCCGCCTCGCCGGAGCCCAGAGGTCGCCGGATCCACGCGCTGTCCCGTCGGTGGAGAAGGAAGAAGAACTCGACGCCACGCCGGTAGGGTCGCTGGCTTCCGCGGAGGCTCGTCGCCAGCGGTCGCTGAGCGGCGACGCCGCGTTGCCTGCGCGATCCGCGAGTGCGTGCGGGAGGCGGCGCGAGTGAGGAACGCGAGTGAGGAACGAGATATGTATCGGGAGCCAGTCAGGTTCCTGCCGCCTGCACCTTGTTGGGCTGGTTGGGCCGAATCCAACCTGTAGATATGTATCGGCCCACGTATCTATAATTGATTAAATAAATTAAGTAAAATACGGATACGTCGGGGATATGTATCGGCAGCGTATCTGTATCCGATACTGGATACGGCAAGATTCGTGTTTTAAATAAAAATAAATAAATATGACTTCTTCGATAGCTTAGGCAAGACAAGAAATAAAAAAAAAATCTACAGTATTTTCACATGTATGGCGGTTTAGAGCAACCACAATATTACAGAAAAATAGTTCATAGACAATAGAATATTGTCCACCAGGTAGCTGAATCATTATGGAACTAGTCTATAGAGCAGTCCATAGGTAAAGGTATTCATAGTCCTATGGACTGTACATAAGAAATAGATATTTTATTTGATGGAGGAGAAGAGGGAGAGACCGGTGGCGGCATCATCGAGCTAGCGAGCACGGATTTGGGGAGGGAGACAGAGAAATAGATATTTTATTCGACGGCTAAAGATCCAACATTACGACAATTGCAATAGCTTTAGCCCATTGACACAGGACCCAAGTAGTCCATATACATTGTGGTTGCTCTTAGTTTGAAACTCTTTATTTGATAGGGCTGGTGTATATAATATAATATAAGTATAATACTAATCTTGAACCTGGAGAGAATCCCTGCCTCCACAGCTCTAAGCTTAATGTAGTAAACATTGCTCTATACTTTTTGTTGAATTCCTGTTATCCTACCCATTTTGCTACTGCTCAAACACTGTTCCTCAGGCTCCAACCGATGTCTACCAGCTTATTATAACTATTTATTACTGTTTATTTTTTGACTTTACTGTTTGTTCATATCATAGGGAAAAAGCAGACGCGGCGTCAGCGCGCCAAATGTGTTAGGACTATTCTGCTCTACGTTTTTTTAGCTTTGCTTCACATTTTTTAGTTAAATGGTTTTAGCTCTAAACTCTATTCGAGAAAAAAGGACGAAGTTACGAAAACCTAAAGATATACTCTACTACTCCGTCCCAGAAAGAGTGACGTTTTTGACTTTTAGACATCGTGTTTGACCGTTCGTTTTATTCAAAAATTTTGTACAAATTATAAAATAAATAAATCATTATTAAAGTATATCTAATGATAAAATAAGTCATAACAAAATAAATGATATTTATAAAAAAAATTTGAATAAGACGGATGGTCAAACAAGATGTCTGAAATTCTAAAACGACACTCTTTTTGGGACGGAGGGAGTACAAACTTACTTCCTCCGTCCCATTGAAAGTGTCGTTAGAAAAGCGTGCCCCTCTCACAAACACGTTTCCCGGGCGACACTTTCAATGGGACGGAGGGAGTAGTGTTTTAAACACCCCCTATGTATCCGTCACTCGGTCGTCACCCCACCTGTCCTGTGGTCTGTGCGAAGTCACAGAGAGTTTCCTTCTTTTTCGAGAGTTGAAACCGAGGTAGACAAGTCAATGCTGAGTCAGATCCGACCTGCATGCTCCATGGACCATTGTGTCTCACCGTCAGTCGGTCGAGTAATGCGGCGGCAGCTCCAACCGGTCGTGCTCGGTTTGCCACACGCCCACACCGTATCCACAACGGCCGGCGCAGGGCACATGTAACGTCCACGCAGCACCCGAAGCGCACAAATTGGAAAGAGTGACTTGCTCCTACGTGCACTCGGCTCGGCTGTCTGAGACCCTCTCTCCCATGATTTATACAGACTACAGAGAGCGCAACCATGCTCACTTCTCCGCAGCAAAATCAGTTCCATAGGACAAAACAAACAGGATCAGAGCACAGAACTTGCTGAGAGGAGGACCTCACTTTGACCTCTATCTGTACAAGGAAGGAGTTATGCATTACTGTTAGAGACTTCTCCACGATAGGTGCATTGCAGCAGGAGATGGCAAGTCCACAGAGACCACATAAAAGTGAAGAAGATGTAAACCTCGAGGAAGACTTTCTTTTGTAGGAAATCCTCGATGTCAAGCCTTGATGCGGTTGCCAACATCTTTATTACCAATAAGTGCTAAATTTGGTAATGGGGTGGATGATATCAAGGAGTGGATACTGTCAAAGCTCCCTATGTGTCCTGCTTACTACCCCAAGGTATTAGCAAAGATCATTCATATGATTAGGAACTTTCCCGAGGTTACTACAAATCAGATTGAAGAAATATTTTCTCCAAAGCCAGAGATTAGGAACTTTCCCGAGATATGTTTACTTCATCCAGATGATGCTAAATAATAGGTTTACACCCTTTCAGTACATTATTGTTATCACGGTCTTTGTTGCTCTGTGGTTTATCTCTTAAACGGGCATATGATTCCTTAGTTGAACCCATCTTTTTTTTGTTAGATGCTGAGCTACATGGGATGATTTGAGATTAATAAGCGTATTTGGTTCATGTATTTGTCCATGTGGTTCATCATGTTTCAGGATATAGCTAGTGAACACCCCGGGTATATCTTTTGGTGTTTTTCCCTATCACCAGTTTGATGCAGTATATTCTCCATCTTGATATTCTTTATTTCTAATATAATCATTTTTGCGATAGGTTAATGTTGTCAGTTACAAAAGTAGGCCTACTGCCAAGGACTTCATTCGAGATACTTGTTGAGAAAGAATCACAAAGAAGCATTACACTAGGCAAGGTAAAAAAGAAGTTAAGAATACCATAATTACGCATCTTCTCCACTTTTATGTGGTCAGATGAGAAAAAGTTAAGAATACCATAAAAAAAAGTTTTCCCTATCAGTTTGTTTTTTCTGGATATTTGAAATACGTGAGATAGAAGTTAGAATTTTTTCAATCTAAGATTAATCTATTATAAAAAAAGGGAATTAGGCCATGAATTCCTGGTTTGTGTTGTCTAATAGAAAAACATTCCCCTAACATGTCCGATTGATGCAGGATGGCAAAGCCATAACATCATCAACATTAGTAAATTTTTGGTACCACTGTCAAAATAGTTGTCCGGAAATAAATACCAAATGCATGCAGAGGAAAGCACAAAAGAAACAGGGAATCACCTTCCAACAATCGTATCAGGTTCATACCTCAAGTTTCTTTGAGATTTCTCACGGGTTTTATGAGATCTTTCTTGTTCAACACAAGTAGTACAGGGAGTCCAATATCTTTGTTTCCCACACCTTCTTCAAGCACTTCATCAACCTAAAAGCTCAAAGCTTGCAAGATGTAAGGTAAAATGGTTGAATGTCAGGATGGATTACTTTCTTTCTTACTGTTGGCAATACCTTTTCAGGTGCTTTGCAAGCATCAGCAGCAACAAGCACACAGTCAGCACTGCCAATAGCGCTCCTAACATTCTTCATCATCATACTGTCCAGCCTATATGCATCTCCTTTTTAATAACACCAGGAGTGTCATAAAGTACAATCTGCAAACTAAATGATAACTCAGATTAGCAGTGAAAAGCAACATGACCCTCTTCATGGTAATGGAACCAGAAACTTCCGAGGACCTTAATTTGCATTGAACTGAATTAAATTCTGATACCTGGTACTCTGGTTCCGAACATATACCAAGAATGCGATGTCTTGTTGTTTGCGGAGTATCTGTTACAATTGAAAGTTTCTGACCAACCATTTGGTTAATAAGTGTGCTCTTGCCAACATTTGGCTTCCCCAATACAGCAACATAACCTGAGGAGACAGCGTATCAGTGCGCCAATCTTTCAATATGGATCAATTTCCTTTCTGGAATTTTGACGAAAATGCTCTGCGCATTGCAACTTTGCAAGCTCCATAATTTTACTTTACGAACTAGGACGAAACTTGGCTAACAAACTTCAGAACTGATTGCATGACCTCAATTCCTAAGCTTAATCAATACTAAACCTGACTAATTTCAAACGCAGAAAGCACAGAAGTGAGGAGCCTAACCGCTGCAGTGATTGGCGCAAAGAGAGGAGCCTTCCTCCATCTCGCACTCATCCAGCAGTGCCAGGCTCCGGTCCGGCTTCTGGATAGGCGGGTCGTGAATCACTCCGTACTTTTCGAGCAGGGAGGAGCAACGGATGACGGACGAAGGGAGTGTGGACGTCGCTTTTGGTTCTTCATATAGTAGTATCTCTACTATAAGGGACCAATCAAAATAACACTCGGTCTACCCAGGAAATTGTCCCCCACAGAGATGGTTTTTGCTATATCTACCCTACTTCGTGCGACCAGAAAATCCCGTCTTTTAAAAATAAATGGCTGAGATCTATTCTCATGAAACTTCACTACATCGGATGGCCTGAGTTGTTTTGGTGGTGAAGCCAGGCTTCATCGCACCCCCACGCCGTGACCCCCGCGCCCGTAATCAGCGCGCCGCGTGATGGCCCGAGCCGCGGCTACCTCACCCACGATCAGCGCTGAGCGATAAAGGAAGGAGCTGGTGAGAAAGGAAGGAAGTAATTGCTACCGTGGACCGTGGTAAAGGATAAAGGATGGTGACTGAGCTAGCGCATTCTCATTCTGTCTTGTCGCCCATATCTCACGTTGAACCCTGGCCATCCTCCTCCTCCTGGCCCCGCCTTCGCTGCCGCACCGGCTGTGCTTGCGGACGGCGTTGGACGCGGCGAGCAGTACGGCGAAACGACGGCGGCGGACGCGGCGAGCGCGGACCGAGGCGGCGACCAAGCGGCTCCCATCAGATTCTTCTGTGTGCAAGCAATAAGCTGTAGGAGCGGGCGACGCGGCGACGCCGAGCACGGCCATCGGGCATTGAGCAACTCCACGAACTACGATATGATATGATGATGGAAAACGCGGAGCAGCAGCCCTGCAGGTACATGTACATCTGAATCCTGATACGAAGACTCAACAACAGCCAAAGCCAATTAGCCTGCTGCTAGCTGCCCTACTCTGCTAGCTGGCCTACTCTCCTATAGTCACGTGCTCACGTTTCTCCTTGTCCTTTCATTCTCCAATTTCTTCCCTAGGGATTAATCACAATAGGAGCCAGGATTGGTGATCCGCGAAAGTGCATAATTCATATAATGGCTTTAGATTATTAGAAGATTTTTTTATGTGGCACTGAATTTTTTAATTGGTCACTGAATAATTCATATAATGATGTACCGACATGCCAAGCGGACGGGTGAGCATGCGGCTTGTTGTGCTGGCAGCTAACACGGCCATCACAAGCATGCGGCTTGTTGTGCTGGCGGCTAACACGGCCATCACACGAGTGAGCACGTGGCGGCGCCGGCCATCGGGCATCTAGCAACTCCACGAACTACGATATGATATGATGATGGAAAACGCGGAGCAGCAGCCCTGCAGGTACATGTACATCTGAATCCTGATACGAAGACTCAACAACAGCCAAAGCCAATTAGCCTGCTGCTAGCTGCCCTACATTAGTGTTTTTTATTTTATTGGAAAGGTTTGTTATTTGAAAATGAAAACTTTGCTAGCTTAGTGTTTTTTATTTTAGGAATATAGGTGTTACGCCCCAATCCATTTTTATGTACCAAAGAAAGGAAAGGCGGCATTTTTCTTTTCAACGTATGTGAGTTGTACACTTGTACTCAAAGCTTGGATGTGATTGCTGATTAGAAGGAAGGAATGAGTATATCCTTGTATCTCTTCTCCCTGGTACAAATTTCAATAACGTGGTAAAGAATTCCGTAACGGCGTTATATATTATGTTATTTGGTTTAAATTTTATATGCGGGATCTTTTCTCGTGTTAATCTTAGGCTTCTGACTTTTGACATTATTATTTTCCTCTTCCTTTAAAAAAATTCTCTTTTGGTTTTCCCGTAGCGTTAGCAAGGGCATACATGAATCATATATGATGCAACGCTTCTCTGAATCATATGTCATGCCATCTGTTAATTCCATCTGGGAATTCAAGGTTATACTACATCTGAATCATATGTCATGCCCATTCACTCAAAAAATAAATGAAGGAAAATTCCATCTGCGCTCGAAGCCCCAGATGACAATATTTAGCTGCATCCAATCTGAGTATAATGGGTTACAAGGTGCCCATTATGTCATAGCATGCAGCCTCTCTGAATATCTCTGTAAAAAGACTTAAATATTGAGTGTGCTTTATAACAATCTGGGGGGAAATTAAATTTCCCATTTAAATGTATGCTTATTTGGTCAATTGTAGGGGTTATTATCAGCAGCTTGGGAAATAATTATGGCCAATCCAGAAGGGCAACGTGCACTGAGCAATGTCACAAACAACATCAGTGCAGGTATAGCTGCTACCATGTGTGATTAGATTATTACAAAATTACCAAACAAAAATATCTACATACATATATCACCTGCAGATGAAGCTGAGCGTAGGAGGGAAGAACGGAACCAACAACAACGTAAAAGGCGAAATGAGATGACTGATGAACAAAGAGAGGAGATGAACGGGAAGCGACGTGAACAACGGGCGATAAAGAAGGTTCAACCGGATAATCTAAATGCCATCATCAATGCAACGTCATCCACGTTGGCAGCCGGTGATCTGGTAAGAGATCAGACACCAATGAACCAACAAATACTAGGTACGCCTTTAATTAAGACATGCTATATTGGGTGTTCAATATATTTGTTCATGTGTTTTGTCTAACAATCAATTTGCAGGTAATAATTACTCCAACATGGACCAAAACACCTCAATTATATTGGACAAAGAAAATATCCTACCAGATGCACATGGGGATCATAGCCATGTTGGCATTGCCGAAACAACCATAAGAGACAGTGCACTATCTGTTGTCACCGGCAAAGATGACCCAGGTATACTTCGAGCTTATTGTGAATTAGTATCATTCTTTTATTCTACTAATAAAACCTTTTTTATAAATGACAAAAAAATATATGCCTCAGCCCCACAAACGACACCTCCTAACATTGCTAATGCTAAGAGGGAAGAAAGGAACAGGCAACAACGAAAGCGAAGAGCTGAGATGACCGATGAACAAAGGGAAGAGAGTAATAGGAAACAACGTGAGTACCGAGCACGGAAGAAGGCTGCATCGCAAAATATTAGCACCGCCTCTATTGTGTCTCAAGTAGCGCCGACGTCCTCACCCATAGGTGCGTATAATATCTTTGGACATATGCATTTCCTCCACCTTTTGATATTTCCTCCACCTTCTAATTTACCTACCTTCATATGTGAAGGTGCGACATTTGGAACTGCATTCTCAACAGTAGTGCAAACACCAACCATAGAATATAAGCAAAAAGATGAGTCAGGTGGTCCCACTGAGTGGCTACACAAAAATGATAATTATGTGCCAGGACGTAGAGGCCCACGTATGGTTCTTTCTGGACCATCTATAAGAACAAACGGAACATTAAGCATGGCATGCGAAGAAGAAACACCATTCCCTATTACCGGTGAGTCAGGTGAGGACATCAACCACATGTTGTTTCTTTAAAAAATTTAAGCCATTTGGATATATTGGATATATATATGCTACTGTACTTATATTATATATATATGCAGAGGTTCATTTGAATGATCTGCGTCGCAACCATGTAGATGTTGAAACCAACGAAGATGAATTCGACCGTGAACTATTTGAACCTGTACAAAATGGTGAAAACGGTGACGAAGCTGCCATGGACGGCAGCCGTGGATTGCACAACGAAAACTTATACGATGATGATGGAATCATTCAGCGACATGCGCAAGGTACTACAACGGCATCTATATGGCATCCAACTTCATTATATACATCTTTACATAAACCATATATATATAGTAAAGTAACATGATTGTTATAATGTTTCCCACACAGGTGATGATTATGAGTCATATCGCGTGCTTGCAGAGGGTGCAGCTGGCCATAGTGTGGCAGATGATCCATATGAATTCATCTACCAAAACTTGCCACAAAGACATACATTGAGAAATGTCCCTGACTGCCATTACTGTGGTGCGATGAGGTTTCAGTATGAGCCACCCGGGTTTTGTTGTAGAAAAGGAAAAGTACAAATACATATACCAGAGGTTCCAATAGAGCTGAAAAGGTTATTCACAAGTCAAGTGCATGATGATGCAAAATATTTCAGGCAACATATACGATATCTCAACTCACATTTCGCATTCGCAAGTCTAGGGGTTACCCTTGACCGCAGATATAACACTCCAGTAGGGACCGGTATTTATACATTTCGAGTTCATGGTGGGTTGTACCATCGTCTAGACCACCTGGTGCCAGGTGGCCATGGGCCTCGGCATCTGCAGCTCTACTTTTATGACACAGAAGATGAGGCCTTGTCACATAGAGTCAAAAGGTCCCCTGATCTTGATATCAACCTCATCCGAAATATCCTTACAATTTTGCAGGATAACCCATATGTTCATACTTTTAGGAGAAATGGTACTTTTCCAAACTTGGATGACTACCGGATTGAACTCAATACAAATATCACGCCTGACCAGAGAAGGTACAATGCCCCAACGGCATCCCAAGTTGCTGCTATCTGGATAGAGGGGAACGATCCACAGAGATGTTTTGATAGGAGTGTGGTTGTATATGGAAGGACGAATTGTCATCCGCAATATATCCGGGCATACCTGGTTGTTATGACCCATTAGCTTATCCTCTATACAACCCACGAGGGGAAACAGGCTGGAACAAGTTTATGCCCTACAGTGCTGATCCAGTCACTCAACCATCTGCAACTCCGGCTTCTACTAATGTTAATTACAGGGATGAAGGCACTACTGGTGCTTATCAAGGTATTATTTCTGCTATAATACTCCTATGGAATATTATATTGTAGAATAATTTCTGCTATAATATTCCTACTATGGTGTAAGTATATATTAAAAAAGAGATCTGACATTTTTCATATATGTTGCAGCTGATAATTATAACGAAAATCAGGTAGAAGAAGGTGACAATGATGTACAAGAAGGTGACTGGCTAAGTAGAGTTGCTGATGCAGCACAATCTTCAAGATATGTGACTGCACGAGAATACTATTGATTCAAGCTGCAAGTTAGACGGGGACTTTTTAACATTTTATTATTTGGAGGACGTCTTTTCCAGCAATGGGCTGTAGATATGTATATAAAGATTGAGTCCATGAGACTAGATTGGTACTCTAATCCCGAGAACCAAAAGCTTATACGGGCAGAGCTATACCAGGTAACCACTCAAATTATTTTGTTTATTTGTTTATGAACTTTGCAACCTTATTACTATCTTTTTTCTAATGTTATATGTACTGTATTTTAGGGACTGGTTGATGTTATCTCTGCTGGAGAGACCCAAGGTTCTAAGGTTGGCAAGAGAATTGTGCTGCCAAGATCATTCCCAGGATGCGATCGAGACATGCAGCAAAGGTTCCTTAATGCTATGGCTATTGTGCAACGTTTTGGAAGGCCTGATTACTTCATCACCATGACATGCAATCCCTACTGGAAAGAGATAACATGCAATCTCGCACCTGGGCAGGAACCACAAGATAGGCCAGAGTTGGTTGCAAGGGTGTACAGGGCAAAGTTGAGAGATCTAAAAGATCTTCTGATCAAGAGAAAGTATTTTGGTGATGTTGCAGCATATGTTCATGTTACTGAGTTCCAAAAAAGGGGGCTACCACATGAGCATTTCCTATTGATCATGAAGTCAGGGAGTAAGTTGACAACCCCAGATGCATATGATCGAGTAATTTTAGCGGAGATACCAGACAAGGATAGATACCCAGAGTTGCATGATCTGGTTATCAGTCATATGTTGCATGGACCATGTGGTGTGCTAAACAAAAAATGTGCGTGCATGGTGGATGGAGAGTGCCGCTTTCACTATCCTCGATAGTTCTGTGAGGCAACCCAACAAGGAAATGACTCATATCCAACATACAGGAGAAGGGATGATGGACGTCGAGTAAAGATTAGGAGAGCAGAGTTAGATAACCGGTGGGTGGTGCCCTACAACCCTGGTCTGCTCATGAGATACAACTGTCACATAAATATTGAAGCATGCTCGAGCATTAAGGCAGTGAAGTATCTATTTAAGTACGTATATAAAGGCCATGACCAAGCATCATTCTCGGTAAATGAAGATCAACATGATAGAGATGATGGTGTCATCAATGAGATACGACAGTATAGGAATGCTAGATACATATCTCCACCGGAAGCTGTGCATAGGATATTCGGTTTCCCAATGTTTAGAGTCTATCCTACTGTATTGCAGCTCCAACTACATTTGCCTGATATGCAATCTATGACATACAATGAGGAGGAAAACCTTGAGGATGTTGTCAGTCGCCCAGGTTCTAATAGGACCACACTTACCGAGTATTTCAGTAAAAACCGTGAGGATAGGATAGCAAGGAAAATATTATATAGAGAATTCCCAGAACACTATCGTTGGATAAAAGGGAAAAAAGTGTGGCAAATAAGAAAACAAATGTCAGGACAGATAGGACGGATTGTCTATGCAAACCCTGCTGAAGGGGAGAGATACTTCGTAAGAGTTCTACTGAATCATGTGAGAGGTGCAACATCATATGAGGATTTGAGAACAGTGGCTGGTGTCACCTACACTACTTTCAGGGAAGCATGCGAGAAAAGAGGGCTTATCGAGACGGACAAATCAATCGATGACTGCTTGACTGAGGCCACCACTTTTCAGATGCCGTGTACCTTGCGAAGGTTGTTTGCTACCATTCTTGTCTTCTGTGAGGCCACTAACATATGTGGACTATGGGACAAGCATAAGGACGCTCTCAGTGAAGACTTCAGACGGGACAATAGCAACATGTCTGCAGTGGAGCAAATGGTGCTCTGAGACATACGGGATATGGTTCACTCAATGGGGAAGGATATCAGAGATTATGTTTTCCACCTATTTGTGATGAGGGTCGAAGCACCAATGACATGATGAAAGAGGTTAGAGAGGAACATAACGTCTCTATAAACCAAGAACACTTAGATATTTATGAATCTCTTAACAAGGAGCAGCGTGAAGGGTTTGATGAAATCATTCAGCATGTCCGTGCTAATAAAAGCCAAGTTTTTTTCGTAGATGGTCCTGGAGGCACGGGCAAGACATTCCTATATAAGGCCCTCCTTGCTAAAGTTCGGTCCGAAGGATTAATAGCCATTGCAACAGCCACATCTGGTATAGCAGCATCGATATTGCCTGGGGGACGCACTGCACACTCAAGGTTTAAAATTCCAATTAAAATTGGGGACAACAGCATGTGCAGCTTTACGAAGCAAAGCGGCACTGCAGAGTTGCTTCGTAGGGCATCATTGATTATTTGGGATGAAGTTGCCATGACCAAGCGTCAGTGCGTTGAGACACTTGATAGGTCCCTACAGGATATTATGGAATGTGGTTTGCCATTTGGAGGAAAGGTCATGGTATTTGGTGGAGACTTCAGACAGGTCCTTCCTGTGGTCACACGTGGGACAAGAACACAGGTAACTGATGCAACGTTGCAAAGATCCTATTTGTGGGAGAAAATAAGGAAGATAAGATTGTCACGTAACATGAGGGCGCAGTCTGACCCTTGGTTTTCAGATTACCTGCTACGAATTGGAAATGGAACTGAGGAAATAATTGGAGATGATTATGTTCGACTCCCTGATGACATTGTGATTGGTTTTACTAACACGGAGGTGGCTGTCAACAAACTCATTCAAGATGTTTTCCCGTCACTTGTAGAACATGCAACATCAGCCGCCTATATGAGCTCCCGTGCCATTCTATCGACCAAAAATGAACATGTTGATAGACTGAACGCAATGATGATTAAGAGGTTTCCAGTGAGGAAAAGGTTTACCACAGCTTTGACACTGTTGTTGACGATCCTCAGAATCACTTTCCTATTGATTTTTTGAACTCAATAACTCCAAATGGCCTCCCCCCACACGAGCTGAAGCTAAAAATCAATTGTCCTGTGATTCTTCTCCGCAACCTAGATCCTAACAACGGATTGTGCAATGGAACAAGGCTTATGGTCAGAGCATTGCAAGACAATGCAATTGATGCCGAGATCGTTGGTGGACAGCATGCGCAGAAAAGGGTTTTCATACCAAGGCTCCCATTGTCTCCCTCAGATGATATTTCTCTTCCTTTCAAGTTCAAGAGAAAACAATTCCCAGTACGGTTAAGTTTTGCCATGACGATAAATAAATCGCAGGGACAAACAATCCCTAATGTTGGGATCTACCTTCCAGAACCCGTGTTCTTGCATGGACAACTCTATGTTGGTTTATCAAGGGGAGTGTCAAGATCAACAACAAGAATTTTGGCTAAACCAAAAGAGGAATTGGATCCTACAGGGAAGAGCACCAAGAATATTGTTTATAAAGACATCCTAAACTGGTGATTAACGGTGGGTATACTCAAACCATTTTATCAGTCCTCATATAAATATATATTGCTGGGCATGTGTTTGATTTTTTATATATATTTTTTGGCATGTTGGTAAACCATTTTACTCATTGTGCATATTCATCTAAATTTTATTATTTTCAGGCGCAATGGAGGGGCCACTCAGGGTTATCGGGCATGCTTAAATTTCCTCAGAGGTCAACACTGACTTTGCCATTAACTTGATGCCTGAAAGGCCAAAGTTGAGCGAGCGCACTTCAATTTCCAAGTCATGTTTAAGGACTTAGGCAGAATGTAACTTAGATGGTTAATGCGACAAATAACTTTATTATGCCTTCTTATGAAAATTGTTTCTCGGATTGTATACATGCTCAAATACAATTGTGTAAAAGTTGAACTATGAAAAAAAATCATTGTTTGGTTGTTTTCATGTGTATCCCAAGATTAAGCCGTGGCGTTAGCACGGGCATTATACTAGTAGAAGAGAGAGAGCTCAGCATGACGAACACTCTACTAACAGAGAGGCAGAGCATGCACAGCACTTCTCCCGCTTTTTCTCACACGGTACCAGCGCTCAAGACTCGAACCCGAGACCCAGATACCCTCACAAGTAAATTATATAAGCGAGTAACAAAAGATACCATCGAAACCTAATAACAATCAATCAATAATAAAAGATAGAAACTTTGTGGCATACTAATTTCTTCTGAACTCGACAAAAGGCCTGCGAAAATAAGCAGCAGCCTTACAGAGATTCATTTGCCGGCTCAGTCGCCTGCGTAACAAAGTCAGCACTTCTGACTCAATAGTCTACCAGGCAATCACGAAACTAATTAAAAATGTGTGCTACAACATGAAGGTTCGGTACCAACATAGCACCAGTACCAGCGAAGCAGATTAAACTATAACCAGATTACATAACATCTGGACCAAACTTCCCGATGCTACCTCATTCACAAGCTTCTTCCCAGTCGTCCACCTCTACATCCGGCTGCAGCTTAGTCACAGATGGCCCAGCATTCCCAGCATTTGGTATTGCGCTGTACGCAGCATCTGTGCGCGGAGCAGGCTTCCGCTCATCGCCTGGACCAGAGCTTGCAGCAGCGTCTGATTCCAGAACATTCCATCGGTTCGTAGTCCCCATGACTTGAGCGACGGTGTTGGCGCCTCTCCATCCAGGTGCTGGAGCATGGCCAGCAACACCAGTCCAGTCTCCAGAGGGCAGATCAGGCTTCTTCCACGGATTGCTCCTAGCAGTGAGCCCCCCATCCTTCTGCTCTCCAATCCAAACATTGCCTGAAGAAGATGCCTGAGCGCTGCTTGGCATAAACATCGCAGCGCCCTGGTAAGCAGACCCATAATCCAGCCGCCTCAGCGCTGTTGCTGCTCTAGCTGGATCATTGAATACAGCTATGGCATTCTTGTCATTCAGCCAGACCAATTCACATTCCCCACCAAACCTTAGGACTAGAGCGTTAACATCAGCATCCCGTGGCAGGTCAAGCATGGCGACAACTAGCCTTGGATCCATGTCAACAAGTGGATCAAAGTAAGGATGGGCAGCTGTAACAGGTGCTCCTGCCTTGGATCCCAGGATGCGAGCAGGCGGTTTCGATTTGGGTGTGACATGGATAGTAACAAAACGCTTAGGCTCGCAACAAGCCGACTTGACAGAAAGCTTCCACCGGTCTGCAATTAGCCTGATAGCATCTCTCTTGTCCTTCAACATGGGGCAGAAGACATGTAGTTTCAGATTGCTTGAAGAACTGCCTCTCACCTTGCCAAGTACAAGGAACTTGCACCTCTCTTCTATGGCCAGCACCCACTTTGGCTCACGCCGGAACAAGTCAGAAACCAAATCCGATGAACTTGAATTCTCACCAAAATGCAATGCATCCAAATTGGGTGGAGTGATGTCAAATGCTTCAGCAAGGACCCTCTTCTTCTCCATCTTTGCACACTCCTCATCACAAGAAATCTTCCTCTGCCCAAGAGGCACCCTCCTCCCATTTGATTCCACTGGCTGGAGAGGCATTGGCAGCTTCTGTATGATGGAGACTTCAAACATATTATCACCTATGGAGGATCCACCAGCACCACAGGGAACAGTTGCAGTGATTCGGCCACAAGAACAGGTAATAGTCACTGCAAATTCACATCTCAAATCTGGGCATTGGGAAGATGGGTGGCATGGGGCAGTGCATGTGTGCTTGCATTCTCTCCTCGCGGCACCACATACCTGTCCACAAGAAGCTTTGCCACCAGAGCTTGAGCTAGCATCTCCATTTGCAGGTGTCTGATCACAAGGGGGAGGATGGCAAGGCCTGTTGCAAGCATGGATTCCACATTGGCGATTCTTCCCACATGGTTGGTTGCACCTGATATCCTTCGATCCGCAAGGGATATTCCTCAGCATCACATGCCCCCCAATGCATTCTCTCATTACTGGCACGATACAAGGCGGACAGTCCCCAAAATGGCATGAATGCGAGGCAGGATGTCCGCAAGGCTGGGGAACTGAGCACTGATGTGGACAAGATGGTGTTGGTGTTCCACAAGGCAGAGGTGGCGGGAGAGAAGTTCTGCCACAGGCACAAGTGAGATCAGTGAATATAGTCTCCAAGCAGGGTGGGCAATGACCACTGTGGCAGAGTAGCTGGCATGCATGCTGCCCACATCGAAGCTTCTTGCCACATGATATCTGGCAGAGATGAGGATCCCAGTTGCCACCTTCAAGTTGTGCAACTTTCCTAGACAGTGGACAACAGAGCTCACTGCACCGATGCCTCCCACAGTTCTTCTTGCGACCACAAGGCTTGTTGCAGCGGAACTCTTCCATTGCGACCTTGTAGCACTCCACCATCTGACCTGATGAGCCACAGCGGCACTTCTGCTCAACGCGGACCAAACAAGGCGGACATTCTCCCTCATGGCAATTGACCATGCACCTATGCACCCCACATGGCAGTTTCTTATCGCATATCTTGTCGCAGGTGGGGATTGCGTCCAAGCAGCTCGCCCTCCTCTCCTGCAGCCTGGTCTTGCCGCAATGGCATGTGCTGACCTTCCCCGGCATGAGCTCACACTCTCCACAAGGCCCTGGGTGGCACATATCCTTGCAAGCATGATTGCCACAGGCAAGTGTGCGACCACACACCTCATTGCAAGAAAACACCCCGTCCTCCTCAGACAGCTTCCCCTTTACCATCATGTCTCCACATAGCAATGTCTCATTCTTCTTCCCGCAGAAGCACCGCGCAGAGATAAGAACAGCGCAATCCCCGCAAGAACCAGTGTGGCAAACCTTCTCACAGCGATGCCTTTTGCAAGGTAGCATCTGTTCACAAGGGCGGCCACAGGTCACAGGCGTGCTCCGGTCCGCACACCGCCGCACGATGATCTGCTTCCCGCAGGGGCAGGGTCGATCCGGAGCAAATGCTTTGCAGGGCGGGCACGGGCCCGGGTGGCACTGAAGGACGCAGACGTGCGGGCACCTGGTGGCGTCAGCATCCTCCCCCTTGGCGCCCGGGGGTTCCGCCCTCTCGAGAGGCTTGGAGCAGGGCTCGCCACAGGAGTGGGGTGTTAGGAAATGGTCGTTGGGGGGATCCCTCTGGCGCCCGCAGAAGCAGGTGTATGCGAGGTCGCGGGCGGGGGTGGCGTACACGGACTGACACCCCGGGCAGCGCCAGGAGGGGGAGGCGGGATCTGCTGCCGGGGATGCGTCGGCGGCGGAGGCCGGGGAGCGCACCCACTTGCGGATGCAGGGAAGGTGGAATATGGAGAAGCAGCTGCCGCAGGACCAGACGGGCGCCGACCGCCGCACCATGTCGTAGCATATCATGCACTCCACCGCGCCGCGGGCGAGCTTGTCCTGGATCTCCTGCACCAGCTGCGGCACCGCCCCATCGCCCCGAGTCGCCGCAGGCGCGGGCGCGGGAGCGCGCTCACGGGCAGGAGCAGGCGGCGCGGGAGCCGGCCTCTCCGGCGGCGGACCGCGGCGACGGTATCTCGCGTTGTCGTTCTGTTCCTGGGGCGGGGCAGAGCGGCGACTGTGGTTGTTCCCGTTGTTGCCGTGATTGGAGCGGCGCGAGCGGCGGTGGGACGGCCGGGGCTCCGAGGCCGGGGTAGGGAGGGGCAGGATCGGGCCGGCGGCGTCGGGGCCGGGGGCAGAGGCGGCGGGGCTGGGGCTGGGGCGGGGGCGCCACTCGGAGCGGGAGGCGGTGGCCACGGGTCCAGCCCCGCGACGGCGATCGGTGGAGGGCTGCATACGGCGGCGGGACGGGAGGGGTAGACCTAGGGTTGCTGCGCCGTCCGCCGTCGGGTCGGGGTGTTGGCGGTGGGGTATGGAAAAGTGTTGGTGCAGGGGTGGAGTGCGGTGTGGGGTGTGGGGGGAGGGGAGGGGAGGCGGCGGCGGCGGGGGTAGTGGTGGTGAGGAAGGGGAGGGGTGGGAGGAATGGGGTATTTGATTGGGAAGAGCCTTGGAGAGGACGGCGAACCGGCGATGGGGAAGGAGGAAGGAGGCAGGCGAGGCGACCTGGGTCGGTCGGTTCGGGGATGGTTGGAGATGACGAGGGGTCTGAAGTCGGGTGCGGTGCGATCGGGGTCGGTTCAGTTTGCGGCTGTGACGTCACCACGTGTGTATTACTCACTCCCGGTCCCGGTCCCGGCGCTGCGGCTCCGGTGGCAAAGCGGTGCATCGTCAATTCAATTATAATAAATAAATATAAAACTAAAAAGAAAGAGAAATCGACATAACCAATTGCCAAGGCTGGAAATATAACTACAGTAACTTCAACCAATTTCTACTACTGCACCTAGTGTGTGTGTATATATACAAGCCTGATCTCGAGGATAAAACAGTTTTTCATCTAGATGCAAATTCAATTCGTACAAAGAAACCGAAAAATGTGTAGATATTATATGTACGTCTCTTAGCAAGAAAACTGTGTTTCTACATGCACTCTCAGTCTGCCGGGCACATCTGGGGCTACACTTTTTTTTTCGTTTTGTTTAGAAGGATGATTGGATTCTATATACTCATATTGTTCGCATGGCTGATAAATCATAGCTAAAAATATTATTCGCTGATTTATTGTGAGATAAAAACATTACTGAATGGCGGGCTGATTTGACTGATAAACTCAAACGAATAGGGCATCCGTTTGTATTCTCAGAAAAGTTGTTTTTGTCCCTGTCATGTGACGTGGACAGTGCACGCTCTGCGGTCAAAGTTAGGGAGGAAACTTGGGCGCGACGGACATGGAGAAGCATCAGGGCAGACCGGCTCCATACTTTACTTTATTCTGGTCGCGCTAGTACAAATCCAACTAGTGACAGGAAAGCAGGAATACACGAACACGACATCAACGTGAGAATTGGAGTGACGGCCAGTCCAATGCTGTTGTGTGTGTGAATTATTTCCATACACATTAAAAGGAATATCATTATAAAACACTGAAGATAATCAAAAGGAAAAAAAAATAAAGTATATCACAATTCGAGTGTCAACTAGTTTCAATCTGAACTAAATTTAAAGAAAATAGTTTCAACATTTGTATATTCAAATAGGTTTATTATGAATATATATGATGTGATAAATCCGATGATGTGTATTTGCTATCATGAATATTAGTACTGGTTCGCATATATTTAATCAAATTGAAATTGTTTGACTCCTATAAATGCGAGATGTGCACTTATCTTGTGACGTGGAGTGCAGACGGGTAGATGTAATCAGATAGGCAAGTCAGGATAGTCGCTATTGAAGAAAAATGCTTTAAATTTAGCTACAGACATAATTTCATTTCCAAAAAGGAAACAAATAATTATTCTTTTTTTAGGGAAAACAACTTTTTTTAAACAAAATTTGAGGGAAAACAAATAATTATTCTGGTTTCAGGATTCAGGAACTTGGGTTGAGGGCTACCGGCTACGGCAAGTATACAGACCATCGGCCAACACATCCGAGAAGCCCAGGAAGCTACATGAAGCAAGTATACAACAGCCCATCCGTAGCGATCTAAGGGCTCTCGAGTCTTCTTACTCTGTGGATCAGCCTTCGACAGATCGGGCAGGCCTTGCTTTCCTCTTCCACGATCCTGCAGTGGCAATCAGAAACATTTCACCTATGTCACTCAAATATGTACATATATTTTTGGTATATATCTTGTTAGTTGAACTAACTTAATATTCAGTTTCTTCACAAAAACTTTTGAATGTTTGACCCACTCCATTTCACACACAACAGTCTTTTTTTAGTCTGATGATGACAGTAAGCCTTAGAAAATTTCCTAAAGTGAAAACCAGAGATTATTCCGTAGGCTATCAGTGTCACTAGAATTCTAGAACTAGAAGCAAGATAATGTGCCTTTTACAGTTTTACCTTCGAGTTCATAAACTTGCGAAAGTGGTCTGAACGGATCCCCATGACAAAAGATGAGAAGCATGCATACCTCCTTGCACATGTGAAGCAGGTAAAGCAGTGGCCGCAGGGTATCAAGAAGCAGCTCCGGGGCGCGTCATAGCAGATCTTGCACATCTTCTCGCTGAGCGGGTCTTCAGCAGGGCACGCACTGGACTCGGGCTGATGCTCTTCGGTTGCTCCGTAGCTGAAGAACACCTCTTTCCTCGGCAGAATCGGTTCGGTTTCACTTTCACGGCCCGTTTCATCTTGGCGCCGAATTGGCTCCTGCTCTGCTGCATCACCATTCTCTGCTAGTTGCTTCAGGAAGCAGTAGAGCACCGCTAGTAAAACCGCTGCAATTGAAACCAGATGGAAAATAGAATGTTAAGTGAATATGAGCGACAACTGCATAACCAAATCGAAAGTAGAGTAGTTACGAATTAATTGCAGCAACACCTGCTACCACAAGGCATGTGAACCATTGGGAAGCAAAGGAGACCATAGCAATCAGGACATTCATGGAGACCTAAAAAGATGATGAATCTGCAATAAGCTTCAAACCAGGATTTTTCTTTCATACTACTACTACTACTACTTTTTAGAAGAGAGAAAAACAGGTAGAGATAAGTACCTTCAACTGTATAATCCAGAAAGATGTCAGCAAGAAACCTCAGAAATGACATTGAAGCGCTACAGATAACACTGTCATGAATGAGATCAAAAAGTGGTGCAGGCAGAGGCAGGGCTGTTCATGGTACATGGCGTCCTCGTTTGTTTGAAGCCCTTCGTGAGCAGGAGATACGCGAGAAGGTCTATTAATCAGTTTGTGGAATTAGCGAATTTAAACCTGCATCTGATTTACTAGGAACTGAAAACCAAGAGAGGGCTGACCAGTAGCTGTGCTAACCAATGGTTGCAAGAGCAAGGCTAACTACCATTCTTTCTGGTCAGGAGTAAGATGGGCTTGTGTTGCTACGTACAAAGGATTCTGAACTACCAGAGAAAACAGCGCAGAGCATCACCCCAGACTCTTTTGACTACTTGTTATTATATACTGAAAGTTACCTCAAATGCGAGGTTTTTTTAATGCTGTGGGTAGGGCGTCCATCCAAACGTATCCAGCGATTGGGCCCAAACAGACAATAGCCTGTGGCCCCTCTCTAACTCATATTCTTGCTGTGAACATTTTCCCACTCATGTGGCCTCCCCAACTCATCTGTCTCCTACGAACGCTAGCTTTCACTACGTTGTCCGCTCGCAGCGGCCGCTTCCGCTGTGCCCACAACGCGCCGTCCACCGGCCCCACTCTGTTGCGACCATCCCCATCATGTTCCATCCCGCGCCGCACCCCGCCCCAATCTCGCGCCGCCGCTGCGGCTCCATCCCGCGCTATGTGGGGCATCCCCTGTCGCGCTCCCGTCCACCTCGACTATCGCAGCTACAGCGCCGCCAGGAGGAGGTCACCAGCCGTTGCTCTCGACATCCCTATGACCCAAACTTGCTGGCCACGGCAGTTCCACACCAAGGCCATGGTCACCGGTGACGTTCTATGTTTCAAATGCTTCAGGCGTTTCAGACTTTGTGTTTCACTAGCTCTTGCCCGTGCGTTGCCACGGGTAACAAAAAAAACTATATTAATTTTGATAGGAAATCTATATTAACCCAATTTGTTTGTACAATAATTATGCAGCCTAGCTCTCAAAATGCTCCATTCACGCATATGCATGTTTCCTTGTCTCACTCCTCAAACAATATCTTGGGGCAAAATAGATCATAGAAGATATGAGCATAACAAATTCAGAATCTCACAATATATCAGATGTCCAATGCAATACCATTGCTACAAATTATGAGAATTTGGTGCAATGCTCGCTTACAAATCTTCACCGACCATGTCAAGTAACTGCAGCAAATTTGTCATTTTTTCTATCAAGCCGAAATGACTCAAGGTTGTGGAGGAACTGGAGAACTTGGGGATGCTCTCAGCTCATCCTTCATGGAACCTTTTCATCGCGTGAGGGTGTACAAGTAGTCGAGTACCATCTGTTCAGCCATACCTTGTTTTCTAACACATTGCTTGTTTGGATTTCACCAGAACAATTTTCCATTTTTTCACAAAGCTTGCTTACTTGAGCACCTGATATCATGATCATCCGATCCATCTTCAAACATTTCAGATGGAGCTTGATCAATTAAATGATACCGCTCCTATATACATTTAAGAAGGCCAAAGTTTAAACATGGTAACCTGTGAAAGCAAATTCAACAGATATGAACAATCATGTAGCTTACTGTAGCCATTGGTGTACACACAAAGTGGTAGATTAATGCATAAAATGGAATGCTGGAGAACAGGAACTACTCTACTTGTAGTTCACCATAAATAATAATATATTATAAATGTCAAGGGCAAATAAAGGCACCAACCAGGGAACCACCAAATGCAATATGGGACCAGTATGTCAATAACATTCCCAACAAAAGCATGTACATAGAAGCAGAAAATACTGACTAAAATGCTAGTCCACATGTATCAGCAGTATTTTACTTAATCGTATATCAACCTCAAAATATTTTTTAGAACAGTAGTCTCAGACCAATTCAAAGGAATATTTTTAGGAGTGAACTACTGCATAAATAGAAAACAATTGCTTGAACGATTGATTCACTATTGCATGAAATGACAATGTCACAATTAAAGCCTCTCTAAGCTGCTGCCATGAACGAATTGCACTGAAGCAAAAATACTGTGAACTCTATGAAAAACAATGGCTATAGCTGCCACTGAATTACTCTGCTCCTATCAACACATTGCAGCAAACTGCTACAACCAGTACGACTTAGGCAAGTGAAATTAACTGAAGAAATAAACAAAAATTCTATGCAACCTAAAGGTGAACAGAACTCGTAAACATATAGTTTATTGTTGCTACTGCAAATGACAAGATGAACCAAAGCTAAGTGCTTGCGGTTGCTACTGCTACCGAACAGAGCAGGAACAAGCTGAGCTGCTCACTTGCTTACACTGAACTGCTAATATTCATGAATTTGTACTGATGCACAAAACATAAACCACAAATGAAAATTTTCATGCATATTCCTGCTGGCCGACAAAAACTCTGAAAAATTGGGTACACGTGGGCTAGTGAAGGCTGACTTTAGACAAGCCTAAATGAACTTGATAGCCATTAAGCTAATTATTAAAACATGTGAATGTTTTGTGTTCATCACGCCGTCTACTGATTTCACCAGGTAACCAGCAGTTGAGGAGCAGGGGCAAATGTTTGGTGAAGGGGAGAATGCTGTAGGCAACAGATGGGAGAATGATAGTCAAAATTGAACTTCATCTTCTAAAAGTTTGGCATTATCTTAAAATCATAATTCAATTGTTTAATATTTCTAATCTTAGCCCAGAAAATAGACATGCGGTTTCATACTGACCTGAAAACGGACTAACATTCAGGAATTTGTACTTGCTGGATTATTCATCTGACATTCAATGTTTAAGCACCAAATAGAAGGTACTGAAGTATTGATAACTCTAGTTTAAATAATCCAATATACTGGGGTTCTGAACTGATTCGATATTCAGAGATATTAGAGCCAGAACAAGACATCATGAAAAATTAACAACATAGAGATCTCTAGGTCTTCTAAAAGCTTTTCTAACAGAAAAAGTAATAATTTTAACTATAACATAACTAAAAGTTTCATGGAACAAATTCTGCTCAATATGCCATGTTCAGGAAGCGCTGTGATCAAGCTGATGATTCCTTCAACTAATCCTCCTCCAAAACAATAACCCACATGCTAAATCAAAGCCAAATGGGACAGAATAACTTGCACCCAAATGGAACGGAATACATAGGTGAACACCTAAACTGGCAAGATCTAGCAGAGGGTAAACAAATGGAGAGAGAGAGAGGAAGCATGGAGGCGGATCTTAATTACATTTGCTGCTGCGGGCAGCGGGGTAGCTGCAGAGGAGCATGTGCACTTCTGGAGATGGAAGCTGCGGCGGCTGCAGATCGTGTGTGTCTTGTTCCGGCGGATGCAGGGCGCCACAGCGGCTCGGTGCCTCAGTGGACGGTCGGTCTGGCGCCCGCGCCGCTCCTCGGCCGCCCAGGTACCCGTGCCTCGCTGCTCGCTTCCCGCCTCACCTGCCTCGCCGGCCGGCGAGATCCCGCAACAGCACCGCCCGCCCTGAATCAAGTAGCGGCAAGATCCAGAAGCCGTTGGGGCCAACTATGGGTGCGTGGAAGAAGGGGAGGGCGAGGGAGCGGGTGAGGAGGAGGAGGAGAGGCGGGCGACGGCACGTCGTCGCTCCCTCGCGTCCACGACGGCAACAGGGCGAGACGGCAGGTTGATGGAGCAGGCGAGGAAATGCCAGGCCGCCAGGTGCCAGTCGAGGTGGGCGACGTGCGCCAGGCCCACCTGTCGGCACGCACCAGGAGAGAGAAAGAGACGGAGCGGGGAGCACGCCGAAGTGAAGAGGCACGTTGGAGTTGTGTTGACGTCTCCAGTATTGGCTTTTTAGGGGTAGATAAGGGTTTTATCTAGACGTTGCAAAAGTATATATGCGATGTTGCATATATTGCAATGATAATATATGCATGTTGCAAGCTTATGTTTCAAGCGTTTCAGGTGTTTTAAATATATGTTTCAAGTATTTTATCTGGATGTTGCATATGTTTGCTATAACTCTATATGGGTTTTTAAGCGCGTTTCAAATATTTCAGATGTTTCAGACTCATGTTGCAAGTGTTTCCTCTGGATATTGCAAAAGTAGATCTCGATGTTGCATATGTTGCTATGGCTGTACACGCATGTTTCAAGCGTATATTTCAAGTGTTTTATCTGTTTCAGACGTATGTTGCAAATGTTTCATCTTAATGTTTCAAAAGTAGATCTAGGAGAGCACATGTTTCAATGACGTCGGCGGCTGGCGGACAGCTACTTGCTGGTGCTTGGGGCGCCGTCGTGAGTCACCGTGCGGGCACTCGCGGTGCGCATCCGCAGGTAGGCAGGTGACGGGACCCACGTGGGGCCTGTGAATGGACGCGGGTGCGGGCTGCTGGGGCGCGGGATGGGCGCGGGGCGCGGTGCGACATTCGGACACTGGGGACGCGGACGCCGGATGGGATGCGGGCTCGGGTGGTGGGATGCGGTGCGAGAGAATGTGCGGGAGCTACGTCCGGACGTCCGGGCGCTAGCCCTTTCATTTTGAAGGCAAGAGATTTGTTGTATTATATTATGAGAAATTTTATTATGATTGGATAATTTAAAGCAGTCCAGAATTGTTGGAGATGCAGAATAGCACTAAAGTAGGTATTCAGGACCGACTGAAAGGGCCGAGACAGTTTGGTCCATAATTTAGTTGAACTTGAGTGAAATGCAGAAGTTGTATTATGGAAAGTACGCAAACAAACTTGAATGTTAGGACGCAGTAATAAAACTTTACGATCTTCGCTGAATCTACAGAGTAGTCAGGATAAATGGCTTGCCTGGAGGCCCATAACCCTTGGATTTATGGAAATGGCCGGTGGGTATGGGAAATGGAGGGAGGGATAGATTCAAACCCTTGTTCGTTTTTAGGGATAGGGTCTTGTTTAGATCACCAAATTTACACCCAAATTCTACTATGCAAAAAGAAGATTCCCCATCACATCAAAATACCGGCACATGCATAGAGTACTAAATGTAGATGAAATAAAAAACTAATTGCACAGTTTTGTTGTACTTTGCGAGACGAATATTTTGAGCCTAATTAATCAATATTTGGACAATTATTACCAAATAAAAACAAATTGCTACAGTGCCAAACAGTGATTTATTACTTCCCAATTTGGTGATCTAAACCAGGCCAGGGATAGAATGATGGATTGGGTACGGGATAGAAGGGGTTCCTATCCCACCATTCTTTATCCCACTGGAGGAGGTGGGTTAGAGCAGGAAATGTAAAGTCTCGACCGTCTTGGCACAGTGCAAAAGATTCTTGAGGAGTGAGGAGGAGTTCGCTAGAAGCCAGGCGCTCTCCGAAGGAACATGTTTATTTTTTATTTTCTTGTGGGCTCCACTCTATAACCCAACCCTGTAACCGCAGAAGCCAAACGAAGGAAAAGCTATATCCTTGTCCATAACCCATGCCATCTAATCCATCCTCTTAACCCAATCCCTTTCCAAACAGCTATCCAAACGCCACCCAAATGTCTCACCACGACTACGAGGCACAACTTCCTTCTCCTCGACCAAGCCCCCCTGTATATTAATATATTATCAGAACTGGAAGAACTACAGCAAGCAACCTGATGAAACTGAGATGGCGCCCACACGTTGCTGAATTCTGTGCCAACTCTGATGTTCCACCCAAATCAAGGAACAGGTATGTACGTCCGAGAACCCAGATCATGCTTTGAGCAATCCAGAAGAGCACCAGCGTGATGATCAAATCACTTGGCTGAGCAGTAGGCAACTAGACATTCATTTGAAAACTGGAGTGCCTCACTGGGCACGCCGATTAATGCTTTCCCATCCATGTTGTCAAAAAAAAAAAATGCTTTCCCATCTTTGCCGAACCCGTATAAGCGCCTCCATGCCGCACAAGTGGTGGGCTTTTAGTTTTAACTAGCAAATATGCCCGTACGTTGCAACGAGAGAAAATAAGTTATCGAATATTCATAAAAAACGATCGTCCGCCTTTGTCGTTGTCAAAGGCAGATAGTTGACGACGTAGATAGAGCCACATTAGGGCCACCCGCCTTGCCCGTGCAAAACGACGCGTAGTGTCGTAGTGGATGGAATCGCTCGCCGGCGTTATCCGACCGCGTCACCTCAATGCAGCGGCGTCGTTGGTGTAGCTATGGTGCCTTTGACCTTTGTCGATGGCATCCGGGTTCACCACCGTGCCTTGGCGGCGTTGTTGGTGTAGACGCACCACCGTGCCTTGGCGGCGTTGTTGGTGTAGACGCGAAGCCATCACCGATGGTGTCCGTGCTCGCCTCAGGCTTGCACGTATATATGTTAAATTAATGAAGAAAGAAAATAAAAGCAAGAAAAAAAAGTGTTATAAACATGAGCTTGTGCATACGATCATCTAGTAAATTTGTTTTTAAGATGCAAATTACGTTGTTGCATATTATATACGTGAGCACCAGATGATTTGTTCTTTCAAGACATCCCAGAATATAGTAGATTCCTCTTCAATCCATAAGGTTGCTTTCAACCAGCAGTAAATCATTCTTTCGGATGAACTCATGTGAAAAAAGTCCACAAAAGTTTAGATGTGTCACTGGCCAGATAAAAGGCCCTGTTGTGAAAAAAAACGAAAGAAACACTACGTACCTGAGGTCCTGACTCTTCTGTCCAGCAAATGTAAGTCTGACGAGAGGGCCGATTGGCCTAGGCGCCACGAGAGTTGCTGCTGATCCTGGCCCAGCAACATGGAAGCCATGGAACTCGCAGACCATGGTGACTTGGTCTCAGCAAAGTGCCCGACGAATCGGAAACTTGGGCACCGGTGCTTAGGGCGGCTGCAGTTGCCCTAGTCGTGGACGTGTGGACAGGAAAATAAATCACGAAGGCCGGATGTGAACCCGGGTATATGAGAGGGGGTTTTTTTTTTCCATATAAAGCTGATGACCAAAGCCAAGTGGCCAAAAATTTTACCTTTTTAGGATCAGGGATAAATTTAGTTTACAAACTGCAGATTCAGAATCCAACGTAGTGTTTTGTATTAGCTAGCGGCCATTTTTCACTCACTCTTAGATTACTTCCATGAAATTGTATCACAATTTACACGGGTACACACGTTTTTTAGGTGACACGGACACACGCTCGATCAGAATTTCAGACATAAGCACCATTTGCGGCATGTTAACACTGCACCGTGCACTCTGTGACTCGGCCATGCCATCATCGCCTTCGCCTCAGACTCATCAGAGCTTGCTGGAGATAGCGATGTGCCTGGGCTTGGGCCGGGCCGGGGCGGCCTCCTTGGGCACCACGACGGTGAGCACCCCGTTCTCCACGCTGGCCCTGATCCTGTCCACCCGCGCGTTCTCCGGCAGCGCCACAGCCCGCGCGAACTCCGGCCTGCCGCGCTCCGCCACGTGCCACACCGTCCCCTCCTCCTCCTCGTCCTCCTTCCCCTTCCCCTTGTCCTTCTCCTTGGCCGCGGGCGGGGCGCTGGCATCGGCGCGGCTCGCGCCCTCCCGCAACGGCGCCGCATCGAGAGAGACGGAGAGAGCGAGAGAGGATTTTTTTTGCCGAGATGAGGGGGAACGTGTATATATTTGGCGAGGGGCACATTAGCTAGAACCAGATCCGCACGTCCAAGCTGCGGGATCGAATGGCCCAAAATGAATTTGCTACCGTGGCCAGACGTTCTCTTGTCTTTAAATGCATGGAGTAATGGTAAATGCATGGAGTAATGGGGCATGCATGCGGAGTAAAAGGTGTGACGGCCGCATTAACTAAAATTAGGACAGAGTTACATAATGGTGAGACATAACCACACATTTACGTAACTCATGCATTAACTAAAAATCAGTACTAATTAATTTGTTACTAGCTACGTAGGAGGTTAAATTAGTACAAAGTTTCAATGTCGAATGTTTTACATTTTTTAAAAAATAAGGATCTAGAATCAGATAAATAAAAATCATAGAAAATTAATTCATGTATGTCTATTTAGAAAATTAAATTAGCACGAAGTTTCAATGTCGAACGGCTCACCGGTGGAGAAGCTCTTAGAAATCTGCCGGATGAGCTTATCCATACTTTCTAATCTTTGTCATTAATAAATAAATTAAGGATTATTAGTGTGTTATATTATTAATTAGTAATTATGGTGACAAGATAAGTTTTGATAAGTGTTAATATGTTGATTAGCGCATGTTTTGTGTGACAAGATTAATGTCGGGGCATAAGTTTTGAGTAGTATAGTGCTAATTAACATATTTTATTTTTTTATTAGTGAACTAGTATATTTGTCCGTGCTAACGCTACGTGACACATTAAATCCGAAGCTATTTGACTATATGAACAACTTTCAAAAGACATACTGATCAATTAATAATAAAAAGTTGCTGACCGTGTTTGTTTGCTTATTTCATTGAAATTATCATCATCACAAGCTAGTGGACAGAAAGAAGCAAGAGAGGCAGCATACCCATGAAGTTGATTCTTACAAAAAAAAATCAATGTTGCTATCTGGAGGGATAATTGATACTATGTCCAAGTAAAAAGATCTTATAAAATTAAGAATTGAACATATTTTAACAAAGTTAAATGACTTAAACACAAAATAATGTCATGTCATTTTTGCTTCCGTGGGTAGCCCTTTCAACCAGGGTTTCAGTCCTCATCGCTGTTCTAGAAAAATGGGGCAGAAATCCAAGGGGGAAAATGTCCTCAGAGAATCAAAAGGACAATATGTTTCTTGAAAAATGAAGTAAATAGTGAGATAGATACAACAGAATAGAGCCCAACCAAAAGGCACCTGTTCAGAAAAGATCTATAGAAAGGAATTCACCTTACTAATGCAACTTTGAAGGAACGCAGAACACAGACAATTAGCATATTTTATTTTTTATTAGTGAATAATGACAAGATTAGTGTCGGTGCATATTTATTTATTAGTGTATAATTAGTTATTATTATTTTTAAATAACAGATATAATTAGTCAAGTATTCTCATCCCATCCAATCTCATCCATCCAACCAAACAGAAAAATGGCTCGTCCCATTCATCCAACCAAACAGACAATATAGATATCCATATCCTAAATCCATGGATAACTATATCCGATCCACCCTTATCCTCAAACCAAACACATCCTAGAACCAGCAGTTGATGCTGCAGCTGCACTTTTTCTCTCTGTACTAAAGATGCAGCACCCGAACACCCCATTAGTATCCATATTTATATTGATGTTAAAAAACGAATATTGAATCATTCGGATCTTTTAGGCCCCTTTGGAATGCATGATTTGTTTCCCATTCTTTTGTGTTTTCCTGTGAAAAATTAATTGACTTCTATAAAATTTCTATATAATTTCTGTGAAATTCCTACATTTCAAATGTAGTAATGATACAGAAGACAACAAAAACCAAAACTCTGTTCGCTTGAGCTTATCAGCCAAAATCAGCCAGCCATGAAACAATGTTTTTCTCTCGTAATAAATCAGCATCAGCATCAGCAAAAAAAAAAAACAGCCAGCCGAATAGAGCCCAGGAAAAGGACCCCATGCACAAAAATAAGGAACATGGTGCAAAAGAATGTATAACAAAACCATGATGTGAATTAGGCACTGTGTTTGTGTTTGTATTATTTAGAATATTGTTCAGAAATATTATTTTGATTAATTTGGAGATTGATAAACTGTATTAATCAATTCTAAACTTATCATACTTGCTTCCAGTAGGAGTGGTATGTACGGTCAGTTCATTGCAATAATTTCAAGGAAGTTAGGTGTGGACAGTAGCAGTCTAGTAGCAGCAACTTTTCACGTTTTTTCTTTTTGGGCTTTGTTTAGTTCCCCCAATTCTCCTCAAATTCCACTATGCAAAAAGAAGATTCTCCGTCACATTAAAATGTCGGCAAATGCATGGAGTACTAAATGTTGATGAAATCAAAAACTAATTGCACAGTTTTATTGTACTTTGCGAGACAAACATTTTAAGCCTAGTTAGTCAAAATTTGAATAATTTTTACCAAATACAAACGAAATGCTACAGAAATTCTGATATAGTATTTTTCTTCCCTGTTCGCCGAACTAAACGAGGCCTTGAAAAGAAGCAACTTTGACTGGGCACAATAGCTGTTGACGTTGACGGATGGAAAGGCTGATGAATGCAAGACCAAGACGCAGCCGTGTGCGGCCGTACCTCGGCGCCGCTAGGCGCTTGTATAGCTCCCTTCGACAAAAAAAAAAAAAAAAGTGCAAAGATTCTCTATCATATCACCATTACATTAAATTTTTGGATGGACACATATATGAAATATTAAATATAGATAAAAAATAACCAATTATACAGTTTACTTGTACTTTATGAAAACGAATCTTTTAAGTCTAATTAGTCAATGTTTAGACAATAATTAGCAAATATAAACGAAATGCTACGATATTTCTGGCACATTCTAACTTTAAGAACTAAACAAGGCCTAAACTCAGCGCTATAGATGTCAGCGCCGACTTGGTGCCACGTCAGCTCCAGGTCAGACACCTTGGCTGCCAATGCATCTAGCCTCGGCGTCGAGACAGGTTATCTCGGCGCCGAGCACAGTGTAAAAACGAAATTAAAGCTGCTGGCGGTCTAAATGTGAATATTTTTTAAAAAAAATGGTTAAAAATAAAAAATTTGCGGTCCTCCGCTTCTCTAATAAGCCCAGCAGGAGGCCTGACACTCTATACCTGGCTAGATGGCGTTTTTGGAATCTAGAAAAAAGCTTCTGGTATATACACATGTAAAACCAACTTAGTTTTGACTAAAATCAACACTAGATGTTGCAATAGAAGCATCTATCTATCTATCTCTCTCTCTAAACGCGGTGAGTTAGCTACAGTTGCATCCTGTTCCCTCCTCGCATATCCCTGTCCATCCACAGTTCCTCCACCTCAGCCGTCCGATCGTGGCCCCGTCCTTTGGATACCCGCCACGCCTGCCTCGAACGCGCCGCCCGCCCCCTCCTGCTTCATCCCGTCAGCCTTAGAGCATCTCCAACAAACTATCTAAATAGACTACCTATCCCCAATTTAGGTAGTGGGGGCAAAAAAAATCAGTTCCAACAGACTACCTACTTGACCCAACAGATTTGTCGGCTACCCAAAATCCCCTTCTCACTACCCATTCCTGTTGGACCAATCCTGACTACCTAAATCTTCTCTCTCCTATGCGACTCTCTCTTTCTCCTTCGTGCTCGCCCGTCCGCAGGTGGCAAGCCCTGGCGGCAGCTCCCCTTCCCGGCGTGCTCCTCCCCCGGCGAGCCTCGGCGGCGCAGCTTCCCTGCCCTCTGCGCACCAGAGCTCCACGACCTCCTCCCTGGCGTGCAGTGGAGCTCCGCGGCCTCCTCCCTGGCGGTGCTCGACGGCTTCCCGTGCGGGCGCAGCTCCCCGGCGGCGCAGGCGGGCCTGTCTCCGGCGCGGCTTTGCGACATGGCCTGCCAGTGCGGGAGGGCCTGCCCCCTACGGACAGAGCCCCTAGCACGAGCGACCTCGACGGCCTTCCCTGGCAGCGCGGAGCTCCCTCGACGGTGGATCCTGGCATGGCGGGCCTCCCTATGGCGGATCCCGCGCGCGAGTGTGGCTCCCGACGGCGGATCTCGGCAAGGGCGCGGCTCCTCTGCTCTGGCCACAGCTGCTCCGGCGAGAAGAAGACAAGTGAGGATGACATGTGAGACCCACACGTCATTCTCTACTATGATGAAAATGGGTAGCCAGTTTTATAGGCAGTAGTGTTGGAGTTGAGAGCAAAATTTAGGTAGTAAGAAAATTGGTGGCTAACCAAATAGAGTTTTAGGCAGTTTGCTTGCGGTACAAGTGTCGGAGATGCTCTTATCCTTCTCTACCGACCAGTCCCCACCGTTGAGGTATTGTTCTTGCCTGCATTTATGCCATATATTCAGATGATATGCAGATGCCAATCAACTACATATGTAGTTATATCTGAATAGCAATCAGTTCCTATTTTTTTCCAGATGCTATGCAGATTCCAATCCAGTATTTATGCAATTATATGTGAGTAGCAATTCTATAGAGCCTTCTAAATTTTAATTCAAAAATTCCTGTACTTACCTCCTGTTAACTAAAAAAATTCCATTTCCATGCTTGGCAGGTATTGTATTATGCGGGCTCACTAAAAAAATGTATTTCCATGCTTGCCCGGTACTGTATAAAGCCTGTTAACTAATTTTTTTTGCATTTTTTTTCATGTGCGATGTTCCTTTAAATTCTGGATGTGCACAAACAGACACCAAAGGATTAAGCATAGAAATCCTTTAAACCACTTTGATATTATGAACTGCCAGAAAAGCAGTTTTGATGCTCCAAGCCAAAAGCAGTTTTGATGGTTGACTCCAAGGTTAGTTACCACTTACTGGTTAATGCACCAGACTTGCCCAGTGGTTTACAAAATTTTTATTCCTGCAAAAAAAAAGGCTATGTGTTTTATTACTCTTGAATTCAGTTGTACCCCAACGATGACCACAACGGTTGTTTTGCATTACCAAAATAGATGTTTCCACCGTAGATTTGATTTTACATGATGCACATTGGTCGCCTTTGTTATTAATTGTCAGGCAACGACTTTCCACATGGTCATGGTCATGCTGAGAATTGTTGATTGCGTGAGCTGAACTAAAACAGATCCCTTGCCACCCCCCCCCCCCCCCCAATATTCTTTCGATTCTATGATTTCTTATCAGACGCTCTCATCATTGTCTAATTACAGTTTCCATGGTCTATAATTCTTCTTAGCTTATAGATTCCTCCCTTCAAAAATTGGTGCATTGTGCCTTTCTTTATTTTTGCATTTTTTACTTCTTTGCACCACTATCGGTTTTGTTATTCTACCTTTCTAATCTCTTATAGCAGTAGCCTAATTTGCTAATTGGCTGTTCATTGTAGTGCAACATGTTATATAGTGCCCGATAACCACTAAATACTCCCTTATTTCAATAATATTTCTAGGTGATCATGCAGTTGGCACCACCTCATCTTTAGTTCACAAATTTAAGGTTTCAAAGCAATAGATCATTGACAAGAAGGGCTTTATTATGTCTATTCCATCAACATGCAAAGTTTTCAGCTTTTGCGATGTGCTTTGTCATAATCCTGTAGCCTTATGCTCTTACTGAATACTCATCTTTGCACTCTTTCTGCAGTTTTTTTCCACATCTCTCAATTCGTAAGTTAATCTGTCTTATGACCATCACGTGTCAGGCTTCATCCGTCAACTTATCAAAGGCTTATAATGCTCATAGCTCCAGCCTCTTGGCTTCATCGTCACGACATCCTTCCACCATCTGTGCTTCACACTTTAATTTAACAAGGGTACCAAATTTGAGCTGCTTAGCGAGAGGCCGAGAGCTTACCTATTTTGGTTATGCTATTTACATCTAACAACACTGTACGCATACTTTATTTGGGGCTTGCTGTGCAAGAGGACATACACACACATTTGTACCGGCTTATATGTTATTAGGCAATAAAAAGACTACTTATTACTTCTGCATTTCCAGACCGCACCACGTGTTAGAAATGAAAGGACAGTGTTTGAATCATAATTGACTGTCGCCCTGTTCACTTGCCAAATTAGCCAGCCATTCAACAGTGTTTTTTTCTCCTAACAAATCAGCGAACAGTATTTTCAGCCATGACTTATCAGCCAAGTGAACAGGGCGTGATATGTACTGCCTTTGCCACCACATCTAAATCTGTCGTATATCGTGCATATTGTCAGTCACCTGTCCGCGCGAAGCGCGGGGTTACCTGCTAGTTACCAATCTAAAAAGCAAGTAAATCATATCACACATTGTATAGCTCTTTGTAACTAAGAGGTCAATAGACTACTACAAAAAATGGCTCTAGCAAAATTGAGCTTTAGAAGTGGGTAGCACACTCGCCTCATCAACATAGTATGTGTTTTTTTTTTGACAATACATATCTGTATTTCTTAGATAAGAAACACGTACACACACGTACAAATACAGACACGTACGTAAAGGATACGGATACAACTGTTCCAGCCAGACTACACAAAGGACCCTAGAAAACCAATAAATCACAACGATGCCCCTGGATCCTTCACGATTCCTCTGTGGTCGTCCATCTCGTCGCTGGCCGCCACCACCGAAGAGGAAGACGATCATCACCGTGAGCCGGAGAAGTCCCATCGCACGCTGGCTTTGAAATAGAGTCGAAATAGACACTCATCTGAAGCCGATGGCAGTCGTCCATCGACCGGGGCCACGCCCCCAACTTCTTCAGTTCCCAGATCTGCGCTCGCCGTCACCGTGTTCTCTTGCTTCGCACCTCTAAAAATATCGTTTCCAGAGGTGGGTGACACATATCCCCGGCATGAGCTCACACTCTCCACAAGGCCCTGGGTGGCACATATCCTTGCAAGCATGATAGCCACAGGCAAGTATGCGGCCACACACCTCATTGCAAGAAAACACCCCGTCCTCAGACAGCTTCCCCTTCACCATCATGTCTCCACAGAGCAATGTCTCATTCTTCCTCCCGCAGAAGCACCGCGCAGAGAAGAGAACAGCACAATCCCCGCAGGAACCGGTGTGGCAAACCTTCTCGCAGCGATGCCTTTTGCAAGGTAGCATCTGTTCACAAGGGCGGCCACAGGTCACAGGCGTGCTCCGGTCTGCACACCGCCGCACAATGATCTGCTTCCGGCAGGGGCAGGGGCAGGGCCGATCCGGAGCAAATGCTTTGCAGGGCGGGCACGGGCCCGGGTGGCACTGAAGGACGCAGACGTGAGGGCACCTGGTGGCGTCAACATCCTCCCCCTTGGCGCCCGGCGGTTCCGCCCTCTCGAGAGGCTTGAAGCAGGGCTCGCCGCAGGAGTGGGGTGTTAGGAAATGGTCGTTGGGGGGATCTCTCCGGCGCCCGCAGAAGCAGGTGTAGGCGAGGTCGTGGGCGAGGGTGGCGTACACGGACTGACACCCCGGGCAGCGCCAGGAGGGGGAGGCGGGGTCTGCTGCCGGGGATGCAACGGCGGCGGAGGCCGGTGAGCGCACCCACTTGCGGATGCAGGGGAGGTGGAATATGGAGAAGCAGCAGCCGCAGGACCAGATGGGCGCCGAACGCTGCACCATGTCGTAGCATATCATGCACTCCACCGCGCCGCGGGCGAGCTTGTCCTGGATCTCCAGCACCAGCTGCGGCACCGCCCCATCGCCCCGAGCAGCCGCCGCAGGCGATGGCGCGCGCTCACGGGCAGAAGCAGTTGGCGCGGGAGCCGGCCTCTCCGGCGGCGGACCGCGGCGACGGTATCTCGCGTTGTCGTTCTGCTCCTGAGGCGGGGCAGAGCGGTTCCCGTTGTTGCCGTGATTGGGGCGGCGCGAGCTGTGGTGGGACGGCCGGGCCTCCGAGGCCGGGATAGGGAGGGGCAGGATCGGGCCGGCGGCGTCGGGGCCCGCGGCCGGGCCGGGGGCAGAGGCGGCGGGGCTCGGGCTCGGGCGGGGGCGGGGGCGCCACTCGGAGCGGGAGGCGGTGGCCACGGGTCCACCCCCGCGACGGCGATCGGTGGAGGGCTGCATACGGCGGGCCTCCGAGGCCAGGGTAGGGAGGGGCAGGATCGGGACGGCGGCGTCGGGGCCCGCGGCCGGGCCGGGGGCAGAGGCGGCGGGGCTGGGGCGGGGGCGCCACTCGGAGCGGGAGGCGGTGGCCACGGGTCCACCCCCGCGACGGCGATCGGTGGAGGGCTGCATACGGCGGGCCTCCGAGGCCAGGGTAGGGAGGGGCAGGATCGGGACGGCGGCGTCGGGGCCCGCGGCCGGGCCGGGGGCAGAGGCGGCGGGGCTGGGGCGGGGGCGCCACTCGGAGCGGGAGGCGGTGGCCACGGGTCCACCCCCGCGACGGCGATCGGTGGAGGGCTGCATACGGCGGCGGGACGGGAGGGCTGAACCTAGGGTTGCGGCGCCGCCCGCCGTCGGGTCGGGGTGTTGGCGGTGGGGTAGAAGCGAGTGTTGGTGCAGGGGTGGTGTGGGGTGTGGGGGAGGAGGGGAGGCGGCGGCGGAGGGTAGTGGTGGTGAGGAATGGGAGGGGTGGGACGAAGAGGGTATTGGAGTCTGCGGATAGTCAAAGCTAGTGAGGAAACTTGGGGCGCCACGGACACGGAGAGGCATCGGGGCAGACCGGCTCCATACTTTACTTTATTCTGGTCGCGCTCAAATTTTCTCCTAAATTTTATTATAAAAAAAAGATTTTCCGTCACATCAAAATATCGACACATATATGAAGTAATAAATGTAAATAAAATCAAGAACTAATTACACAGTTTTGTTGTACTTTGCGAGACGAACATTTCAAACCTAATTAATCAATGTTTGGACAATTATTACCAAATAAAAACAAAATTACTACAGTATTAGAACACTGTTCATACCCCGAATTCAGGCCCGAATTCAGACATCTAAACACGCCCCTAGTACAAATCCAACTGGTAGACAGGAAAGCAGGAGCCACATTAGAGCCGCTCGCCTTTGCCCGTGCAGAACGACGCGTAGTGTCCTAGTGGATGGAATCGCTCGCCGGCGTTATTCGACCGCGTCACCTCAATGCAGCGGCGTCGTTTGTGTAGCTATGATGCCTTTGTCAATGGCGTTCGGGTTAGCCACCGTGCCTTGGTGGCGTTGTTGGTGTAGACACGAAGCCATCACCGATGGTGTCCGTGCTCGCCTCAGGCTTGCACGTATATATGTTAAATTAATGAAGAAAGAAAATAAAAGCAAGAAAAAAAAAGGTGTTATAAACGTGAGCTTATGCATACGATCATCTAGGCCACGTTTAGATGGTAAGTTTTTTCACTCTCTTTCCGTCACATCGAATCTAGTGACACATGCATGGAACAGTAAATATAGATAAAAAATAACTAATTACACAGTTTGATTGTAAATTACGAGATGAATCTTTTGAACCTAATTAGTCCATGATTGGATAATAATCGCCAAATACAAACAAAAATGACACAGTACCAAATTTCACTCTCTCTCTTCAATCTAAAGCCCTAATAAATTATTACTAGTCTGAAATCCGCACCATGGGATCGGCCTTCTTATCTTGCCACGTGTCCCCCTGCCTCGGCCACTCTCCCCGCTCCTCTCTGCTCCCTTCCTCGCGAAGCCGCTCGGCCGCCCGAACCTTCTCCTCCCGCCGGCGGCCCCGTCCTCAGCCCGGCAGCGGCGGCGCCTCAGGCCCGCGTGGCTGCGCGGCGTGAAGCCGGCGCTCGGGCACACGGCGTTGGCCACGCCTTCGGCCAGCTGTGCAGGGGTGGCGGCCGCTGCGCCCCTCAGGCCCGCGTGGTGGGGGTCGCGGCGGCGGCGGCGCCTGCCGTCATCAGCACGCGGTGTGCGCCATCGGCGAAACCGCTGGCCTCTGCTACAGCCTACAGGGCCGCCGCCCACCCTGGCTTCCGTCCTCCCCGTCCTTCAGTGTGCGTACAACCGCCACGCTCGCCTCTTTTGCTGCCGGCGCCGCCGCTAGCCTCTGACACAGCCTACTAGGCCGCCGTGCTTGGATTCGACTGGCAGGTGAGGCCACTTTAGTTTTATTTATGTTTTTACCTAGCTGCGGTTCCAATTCTTTTTCATATGCAACTTTCATCCTTTTCAGATCCACGTTTCATTCTAGGTTGTGTGCAGCCACGACGGTGAACAAGAGCGTGCAGACCTCTCCAGCGCAGCATCCAATCTCCCCGCACTGGCGACACCCAAGCCGAACGGGATGGCACCCAAGACATTCTGGCCACCTACAACGACCTTCGCCGCATCGGCAGCACCCACCACCGACCACATGCTGGACCCGATGTCGGCATGGATGGCGTACAGGAGGTGTTCGATGGAATGCCCATGAGGTAAACAAAGCGTGCTTGCTTGTATGGCCGTGCTTGTTACCTTGTCTGTTTGATACATGCATGCTATAAGCTCGTAGTGTGGTCAAGCTCAAGATGCTTGATGGTAGGTATTCTACATACTGTGACAGTGACCCGATGCAGACTTCACGGAGCAGAGATGCAGATTTGGCCTGGCAGCAAGCAAATGCATTAGGTACATAGCATTTAACATTTCTAGCTTTCATCAAAGTTCAAATATTGTGCATTTAGCAGGTAACATTGGACCAAAAAGAAATGTAGACTGAGGGTACTCGCCTTTTCGATCAATAGAGCTAAAGACCACAAATATTTTGTTTGCATTTTCAAGCATCAAAACAAAATAAGTTTAGATGGAACATCTGGACCTGCCCCAACTCTTGTAGGCCATATTCACCTGTGTGGAAGAGATTATGTTGTAGTACATGGTAATAGTCAATTTTCCAAATGCTTTTTGCGTACTACCTTCAACTTAATATGGATTGACATCTATGGTGGATTAGATTTTGAATCTTTCAAATCAATGTGCATAAAAACCATTTGAACCAAGGAGTATGCAAGGCCAAGTACTTCTAAGGAAAAAATAACAACAACATTTCTTTGTCTCTGCAAGGTATAAACACAGGCAATCTTTAAGCTGTCAGACTATGTGCGAGTGAACCAGGTTTAATCTCTACTGGAAAGGATATAAGTGGAAGAGTTGGTTCCAGGGTATTGCTTATGCAATTTGCCCCTTTGTCTGTCTTTTCAATGTACGCATTTTTTCTTCAGCTTATTAAATATACTCAACGACCTCTACATCTCTTACTGCAAACCATCAACTATATGATACAATTTCCAATTTGGTATTTCCTCTGATAAATCAATATTCTGTAATCAGGCCACTATGTGCTTTCCTTTCCCACAACTATTTATGACATTACTTTGATGCCGGCTCAATCAAGAATCACTCGTTTCCAATCTTTTGTAGCATATACCCAAGTGGGTATTGATCTCAAGTTCTCAACATTGCAATCAAATTTGAAGCATGGTGCCCTCTTAACAAGAAGCTATCATGTTACACATTACATTTCATTTACTTTGATAAATGTCACTGCCTTGGTCAATGCTTAAACACCAGGGTCATTGCACCATCGTTTTTCCCTAAGATAAGATAGCTTCATGTAAGAGTATTGTCCACAGCGAGGCTGCTTTAGTCCACTAGGGGAGCAAGCTTTTGGGGCGCAGCAAAGCTGCGCCTGTTTTCTAGTTTGTTTTTAAGATGCAAATTACCTTGTTGCATATTATATACGCGAGCACCGGATGATTTGTTCTTTCAAGACATCCCAGAATATAGTAGATTCCTCTTCAATCCATAAGGTTGCTTTCAACCAGCAGTAGATCGTTCTTTCGGATGAACTCCTGTGAAAAAAGTCCACAAAAGTTTAGATGTGTGGCCGGCCGGATAAAAAGCCCTGTTGTGAAAACACGAAAGAAACACTACGTACCTGTTCTGTTCAGCAAATGTAAGTCTGATGAGAGAGCCGATTGGCCTAGGCGACACGAGAGTTGCTGCTGATCCTGGCCTAGCAATGTGGAAGCCATGGAACTCACAGACCACGGTGACTTGGTCTCAGCAAAGTGCCCGACGAATCGGAAACTTGGGCACCGGTGCTTAGGGCGGCTGCAGTTGCCCTAGTCGTGGACGTGTGGACAGGAAAATAAATCACGAAGGCCGGATATGAACCCGGGTATATGAGAGGGTATTTTTTTCCATATAAAGTTGATGACCGAAGCCAAGTGGCCAAAATTTTTACCTTTTAGTATTAGAGATAAATTTAGTTTACAAACTGCAGATTCAGAATCCAACGTAGTGTTTTGTATTAGCTAGCGGCCATTTTTCACTCACTCTTGGATTACTTCCATGAAATTGTATCACAATTTACACGGGTACACACGTTTTTTAGGTGACACGGACACACGCTCGATCAGAATTTCAGACATAAGCACCATTTGCGGCATGTTAACACTGCACCGTGCACTCTCTGACTCGGCCATGCCATCATCGCCTTCGCCTCAGACTCATCAGAGCTTGCTGGGGACAGCGATGGGCCTGGGCTTGGGCCGGGCCGGGGCGGCCTCCTTGGGCACCATGACGGTGAGCACCCCGTTCTCCACGCCAGCCCTGATCCCGTCCACCCGCACGTTCTCCGGCAGCGCTACGGCCCGCGCGAACTCTGGCTTGTCGCGCTCCGCCACATGCCACACCGTCCCCTCCTCCTCGTTGTCCTCCTTCCCCTTCCCCTTCCCCTTGTCCTTCTCCTTGGCCGCGGGTGGGGCGCCCCTGATGGTGAGCACGTTGCCCTCCTCGACCTGGACCTTGACGTCGTCCTTGCCGAGGCCCGGCACGTTGATGCGGAGCACGTGGGAGGCCGGGGTCTCCACCCAGTCCATGGCCGCCGCGCCGGAGGACCACTCGAAGGCGGTGAAGGGGCGCGCGTGGAAAAGGCGGCGGAACGGGCTCCCGAAGAAGAAGTCCGCCATTGGAGGGAGTTGGACCAGAATTGGGGCAAAGGAAGCTTTAGCTTGGAGCGGAGCTGGATCGATCGATGGAATGGAAATTGCAGAGGAGTTGACCCCTGGCGAATTGCGGAGGACGGGAACAAGGTGGGACGGAGGGGGTTAAATTATGATGAACACATGACACGTCATCACCCGATGGTTCCAGAAGCAGAGAGAGACGTGGAGAATGATGCGAGAGGGGTGATTTGAGAAGCCTCTAGAGTACGAAATGATGGCACTACTGAACTCTCTAGAGTACGAAATGATGGGCTGGTTCGGCTGGTGGAAAAGTTGGCTGGTTTCGGCTGATTCAATAGTGTTCTGTGAGAGAGAATAAGCTGAAATAAGCTGAAACAAGCCGAAACATGACCAGCAGAACAGGGCCGATGGCACTACTGAACTCTGAATAAGCATCGTCCTGTTCGCTCGAGCTTATTCAAAACTACTTTCTAATTATAAAATAATATTTTTCTCTCACAATATTTCAGCATAAGTATCAACATAAACCAAATTTCAATATAAGCGATAGTAAGTAGTTGCCATAAGCGTTTACTGAAAATTCCAGGTGCGAATATGGATATACTCAATTACAAGTTACCGGTGCCACGGAAGGCGATCAACAGCTTCAAGCGTGAAATGAGCTGATACACAGCGTGGCCATTGATTTTAAACTAGAATAGCATTACTTAACATAATCTTTTTTTACAGAAGAAATATAATACGTCAACATATAAATATATATTTGATTAAAATGCAATAGAAATACATAAAAAAAGTTCTTATGAGTATCTTGAAAATAAACAATAATATCTAAAATTTACTTAAAATAGTTTTCTATCCCCTCCATATCCAAATAAATCAATTCCTAGAATCCGTGCAAGTTAAACTATCTTAAGTTTGATTAACTTTATAGGAAAGAGTAACAACATCTACGACATAAAATGAGCATATTATGAAAAACATATTCTACAGTATATCTAATGATACTAATTTTATGTCATAAATCTTGATATTTTTTTAGAAATTCGATTAAAGTTTAAAAAAACTGACTTAAGACAACTCTATGAATCTTTTTAATCAGGGACAGAGGGAGTACATAGCACTAGGGTGGGCCGCCCTTTAGCTAGGTGTCGGGTACCGATAGTACGGTACCCATAAGGCATGAGTCAAAAGACATCGACCTTGGCCCGCCTAAAATAATTGTGAACGCAGCTATGGCCCAGTTCGGCCCAACAAAAGAGGTCCCCGGCTCGTCCAATCCCCCTGGAGGGCGTTCCGCCTCGCTCGACCCTTCTGGCGCGGGTCTCGCCTCTTACGACCCCCAAGAGATGACTCCGCCTCGCCCGACCCCTGGGGGTCGGATCCACTCTCAGGAGTGGAGGAAAGATCCCGAAAGGGGCCCATGCCGCCTCGACCGCCACTAGCGCGCGCCCCCTGACACAAAAAGGGAAGCAGGTATGCTTCCTGCTGCTTGCGACCGTGACAGGGCATCCCTGTGAGCAGATGTGCTTCCACATGGCCTGCAACCATGATAAGACATCCCTGTGAGCAGGCGTGCTTCCACACGGATTGCAACCGTGACGGGTCATCCCCGTGGGCAAGTATGCTTCCACGCGGCTCGCAGCTGTGACAGGTCATCTTCGGAAGCTCGTGTTGCCCTCAGCGTCAGCAGGGTAATCATATGTCGCCAGCTCCGCGTGCGACCCCCATAAGACACCCACGGTTCTGTAGTGTACCGTCGGCTCCAGCGTGGCATCCGTCGGGGGAGTCCGTTGACAATATCGTCCTCCCGGACGGTATGAAGCACCACGATTGACCCATAACACCCCCATGTGGGACCGGTGGCAGGCAAGATTGCAGCGTGGAGATGTCTCCATCATCTACAGGCCGCCGGAAGCCGCCGGCGGGGGAAGGGGAACATCATAGCTTTGCCCCCCCCCCTTCTCCCTTTTCTGGGGTTTTTTCTATCCCCATTCTCTCGGTTGTATGAGGGGCCTTTCCCTTAGAGCTATAAAAGGGAAAGTCCCCTACCTGGTACGGGGGACAGGGAAAAAAGGATCACAAGCCTACGAACCAAAAACACACACACATACAACCACCAGAGACTTGGGAGCTCGTCCCTCTCTCGATCGTTTGTAACCCTTACTACAAACTTGGTGCAAGTAACACGAGCAGCTCGCAACTGGACGTAGGGACGTTCCACCCGAACTAGTATACATCCTCGTGTCCTCTTTACATAGCCATCCGAGCCCAACCGCGCAATCCACTAAATTTACTAGTCGACGGTTTCTAAACACCGACATTTGGCGTGCCAGGTAGGGGCCTTTGCGCGTTTCGTCGCTTCCATCAGGCTTCGGATGGCCAGCCACGACATCAACTGGACCCCAGGCGCGCACATGCACTTCGGGAGTCTGGACTTCATCGTCACCACCGAGGGGGACCTGGCAAGGGCTCCCGCCCCCCAGGTTCCCCCTGCTACTGGCCTCGACACGATTGCCGAGGCCTTCGAGGAGTTGCGGCTGGGCGCATTGGAGGCTCGCACCCCGAAGCGTGACCAGCTCCTCGACTTCGACTTCGGAAGGATGGAGCACCAGCTCGCCGTCTACCTGGGACCTCACCCGTCCTGAGAGGACTTGCGTGCTCTCACTTTCTCCTTCGTCAACATCGTGACACAGCTCACCGACAGAGAACTGCTCTCCCCGGACATCCTTACCCAAGGCGCCTCGATGGCGTTCCCTTACGGCTTGCGCAATGCTGCGCAAGTCGTCGAGCGCCATGTGGCGTGGCTTTCCAGTTCGATGCCCACGAGCGACGAGTTCATGGGCATGGCTGAGTTCTTCATGGAGACGATCCATGATCGCCCCGCCAGCGATTCAGAGTCGATCTCTGGCTCTGCTTCCAGCAAGGGGAGCCATCACCCCTCATTGGAGTGTTTCATGGTGGAGACCTCCGAAGGTCACATCGCAAGCGCCAGCGACTCCGGCGAAACCCCCCATGAAGTCCCCGAGCGTGCAGGTGCAGGGGGTGAGGGTTCTGCCGCCAGCGGCGGTAGCCTTGGCCCCACCACAGCTGGGACGACTGCCCTCGAGCAGCTACAGGCACAATAGCATGAGCTTGAGGTAGCGCGCTGTGGGCTGGAGGAAGAGCACGCTCAGCTTGAGCACAAAATCGTGCAACGCCGCGCGGAGGGCGGGTGCGCGTGAGCTAGGGCCCGTGACGTTCACCGGCAGATTGTAGAGGGCGGCGACGGCCTCCCATAGATCGCTCGAGCCAGCCAGAACATCGCCGCTGCGGCGGCCTTGCTCCAGAGGCTCCCCGAGCCAGCAACCCCCGAGGAGCGCAAGACCCAGCGGGAGATCCACGAGTTGCTCGACCGCGCGGTGGAGCAGCAGGCGGAGAGCTCGCTGTCACGATGATGCAGGCCCAACGCCAGCCAGCGTGCTTCCGCCGAGTGGGAAGCCAGGGACGCGTCCGTCCACCAAGCGTCGCCCGGCGTGGGGGCTGCCAACCTGCCCCCGATACATGAGCGCGTCGGCCCCATCCGTGACGCTTGGGTCGTCCTGGATGCCCGTAGACGTGGAAGGATGGATGGGAGACAGGAGGCCGACCACGGGTACCACCTGCATCATGGCGGGCGCTATGACGCCAACGAGGACCGGAGTTCGAGCCCCTTGCCGCCGAGGCCTCGGGCTTTCGCCCGGTACATTCTCCGCGTGCTGTTGCCACAGCGGTACCGCGTGCCGAACAACGTTCTCAAATACTTCGGGGAATCGAACCCCGGCCTATGGCTTGAGGACTACCGGCTTGCCTGCTGGGCTGGCGGTGCGGACGATGACTACTTTATCATCAACAACCTCCGATTGTTCCAAGCTGACTCGGCCCGGACATGGCTGGACCACCTCCCGCCCAACTCCATCAAGGGTTGGGTGGACCTGAAGGAGATCTTCGCGGGAAATTTTTAGGGCACATACACGCGTCCTAGGAACCCCTGGGACCTCAAGAATTATCGGCAGAAGCCGGATGAGTCCCTCCGTGACTACATTCGATGCTTCTCCAGGCAGTGCAACGAGCTGCCCAACATCACCGACGCTGACGTTATCAGCGCTTTCCTGTCTGGGACCGCCAACAAGACCCTAGTTCACAAACTGGGGCGAAAAAGTCCGTAGACCACCAAGGAGCTCCTCGACATCGCCACCAGCCACGCCTCGGGTGAGGAAGCGGTCAGAGCGATCTTCGAAAGCACCCGCGGCAAGGCCAAGCGGGACGAGGATGCCAGCGAAGGCGCCTCCGACCGCTCGAGAAAGAAGAAGAAGAAGAGCAAGCCACGGTCCGAAGGCTCGCTCGTGGACGCTGCTGAGCATAGTGGCAAGAAGGCGTCTGGCGAGGGCACCCCAGACCACTTCGAGAAGATGCTCGAGGGACCTTGCCTGAACCACGCCTATCCCGTCAAGCACGCCTACAAGGACTGTGGGCTCATGAAGAAGTTCCTGGCTAGGGGCTCCAAGCAAAAGGATGGGAAGAAGAAGCCCGACCCCCCGGAGGACACCACCGAGGAAAAGGAGGACGCCTTCTCGCTGAAAGCCCAAGTTTGGTTTTGGTAATTAATGACACCAAGTTGCTAATGCCATGTGTTAAGTGTTTTGAGTTAGGCATAAGCAACACATGTGATGAAGGTGTATGTGGCAAGGAGTGGTGGCCACAAGATCACAAAGAGATGGTGCATGGACATGATGATCAAGTGGAGGAGAAGGATCTAATAGCGCAAGGCAAAGGTATAACCATAGGGTTTTCCTTTTGCCAGTCTAAGATGAGTAGAGAAGTGATTGACCGGGTTTAGGATACATAGCCGACTATCAAGAGGGGCAATCACGGTTAGCTCGGGAATCAAGTGCCACTAGATCAATATTTTGAGCATATGCATTAGGATCTAGTTGAGAGCTAATATAATGCCTTGAAAAATTGTTTGTGAAATGCTAACACACATGCACATGGTGGTTTACACTTGGTGGTGTTAGCACATTTGCAAAGGCGGTGGAGTTTAAGCGGTAGAGAGGGGTTTGGGTTCCTCTCTCCCTCCCGCCGAGCTTGCAAGGCGGGATTCAGCGCTTTTTGGGGAAGTGGAACGCCTATTTTCCACTACGCCGGAAGTCAGAAAAGAAACGGAGGCGAACGGTGGTCACTGTGGTGACCGGACGCTGCACCGGACACGGTCACGGTTTGACCGGACGCGTCCGGTCAGTTCAACTCGGTGCTGCTTGTTAGGGTTTCTGACCGGACGCTGGTCTGGCCTGACCAGCGCGTCCGGTCAGTTCACCTGTGCGCAGAAGAAGTGCGCGCGACCGGCGTGTCCGGTCCCTCACGGAACCAGAGCGTCCGGTTAGGCGCCCAGAGGGGCAGAGTGCAGCAGAGTGCTGATTGGACGCGTGGGGCGTTCGGTCACGTGCGATCGGACGCATCCAGTCGCGGTGGGAGCTTACTGGACTCCGACCGAACGCCAGGTGCAGCGCGTCCGGTCAAACGCTAGAGCGCGTCCGGTCATGGCAACGGTAACTTCTGACGCACACTGTTCACGGTTGTCTTGTAGTGAACGGACGTGTCCGGTCAGCACGATTTGAACTGCGTCGTCCGGTAACGGCTAGCTGCGTACCCCTTCGCTATAAATAGACGTTGGCCGGGGTTTGAGGGCAACTCTTGCACATTTTGAGACCTAGAGACATCCTTTGAGCTAGAGAACAACCCCTCCACTCATCTCTTTGTATAGTTGCACATCTTGAGTGAGATTGAGTGAGATTCAAGTGCATTGCTTGAGAGTTGCATTCTAGAGGCACTTGATCTTCGAGTTGCTGCGGATTTCTTGTTACTCTTCCGTGTTTCCCGACACGGTAGATGGCTTGGAGCAGCGGAGGTGATTGAGCTCACAATTGAAGATTGTTGGAGCCCTCACCAAGTGTTGTAAGGGGTTCTTGATCCTTCCCCGCGGGAGTTCGCAAATTGGATACTCTAGTGGAGCTCGTGGCTTGGAGGATCCCCATCTTGTGTGCGGTTGTGCGGCGCCCGCCGAGGGCTCGACTTTTGATAGTCGATTAGCTCGCGAACCGACAAGTGGGTGCATCGCCACAACGAGGAGTAGCTTGCCGGGAAGCAAGTGAACCTTGGTAAAAATCTTGTGTCATCTCTTTGCCGAGGATTTCTCTTGTGGTTGATCATTGTGATTGATTCTTCGAGTGCATTACTTCTCTACATCGTTGGTATAAGAATCAAGTCACTTGCTCTTTACCTTCTTGTACTATTCCTAGTATAGTTTGCTTAGTGTAGCTTTTATCATATAGGAGTAAGTAGCTTAGTGACTTAGTCTTGTTGGTGTGTATTAGAGATCATAGCCTTGCTTCACTAGAATTGTATAGGTGGCTTGCATAGTGTAGTTGAGCTAGTGCTAGAATTAGCTTAACCATCTTTTATACTAACGTGGTTGTTTAGTGAAGCTTGTAGATTTTTAAATTGGCTATTCACCCCCCTCTAGCCATTTGGACCTTACACCCGCAAGAAAGTGGCTGCCTCATGATCTTCAGTGGGCCAACGGTGTATGACTCCAAGCACTGGCAGAAGCTCGCTCACCGAGAGGTGTACACAGCCGAGCCGGCCACGCTCGCCTTCCTCCGATGGTCGAGGTCCCCCATTACTTTCGACCGCTCTGACCACCTGGGCTACACGCCTTTATTTATGGTTTATGGCGCTGAAGCAGTCTTGCCGACCGACCTTGACTATGGGGCACCCAGAGTAATGGCATACAAAGAGCTAGAGGCCAAGGAATACCTTGAGGACGTAGTGGACTAGCTCGACGTGGCCCGCGATGTCGCCCTTGCCCGCTCGGCCAAGTACCAGCAGGTGCTACACCGGTACCACGGTCGATGGATCAAAGGCCGAGCCTTTAGTGTCGGTGACCTGGTGCTCCGATGCGTCCAGAGCACCAAGGACCGCCACAAGCACTCTCCGCCATGGGAGGGGCCATACGTCATCGCTGAAATACTTAGGCCAGGAACTTACAAGCTGGCGACCGCCGATGGCAAAATCTTCACCAACGCATGGAACATCAAGCAGCTACGTCGTTTCTACCCCTAGCTCATCTCTTAACACATGCATGTACATACAGAGAATAAAGAATGATGTTTTTCGGAAACACCATTTTTTGTCTGTTCTCGCTTTTTTCTCAATCTCGGCTACTAAGTAACGCCTGACCCCGGCCACGGCCTGGGGTCAGCCCTTACTCGGGGGCTGGCAAGGAGTGCACACATGCAAAAACATGACCCGTTCAACCCCTTTTTATGTCAAAGATTTCAAAGTTCGAGTCACGGGGAGAGGCACTAAGTAAAACTGGTCGGACTACGAGAAACCTACGCCCCGACGGCTATGGCACTCTCGCTCACCAGCATAATCAGGATCTCCCATCCGTGCCTCGGATTTCAGGATCTTCATGATGAAAAGGAACAGACCGCAACAACTTTTTATACATTAAAAAGAAAAGAACATATAATTGTTCACACGTCCGACCCAAAAAACAAAAATGTTTGTTCGAACTCATTATTCATTCTTCGGCGCTTTGGCCCGAGTTCATCTAATCAGCAACCCCTCTGGGGGAGGACTGTGTCTGCTATCCTGTTCGCCAGGTCCTGCGAGAGGGAGGCCACGCTGTCTTCTATCTTCTCCAGCTCATCGACCTCATAACCTGGCACATAACCCGGGCTCATCGCTTCCAAGTTGATAATCTCCGCATAGTGGGAGCGAGCGATGGATACCAGCCTAGAAGGCACTCCTTTCAAGCTCCCACACATGGTCCGAGATGAGAGTGATGTGGGTCGTGAGAGAGCTCATCTCAGGTAGCTGAGGCACCCCGAGGTCATGGTAGACCAGGTTGGCGACGAGCAGAGGTGGAACCAGACAATCAAATCAGGGGGGCCAAGACAAGACAACACATGGATACAGCCTCTTCTTCACTTAAAAATCATAACTGCTACAGTGATTACCAGTAACATTTGTCACATGTTAGGGGGGGCCTTGGCCCCTGCTAGCCCCCCTAGTTCCGCCACTGGTGGCGAGGCGTTCATTGTCATGGGCCACGACCTCCCTCTGCAGGGCTTCCTTGACCTCGACCAGTTCCTTTTGACTCTGGCCAAGGTCCAGCGCGAGCTCGACAGATATGCCCTCGGCCTCCCATTTCTAGACCTTCTCCCTCTTGAGATCGTTCTGGAGGGAGTTGTCCCATTGCTGCGCGCAGTTGAGCTCTCGCCGCGCCCCATCGCGCTTCGTGCAGAGCCTCAACTCAGTCTAACATGAGTCGTCTCGCTCCTGGCGAAGCCATTCGGCCACCGCGGCATCTTGATGGGCTGTCGCCTCTAGCATAGCAATCTTCTTCTGGGCAGCCAGCTTTAGCCCCTTCTCGTTCTCGAGCTCAACCTGGAGGTTGAGGATCTGCTGGCGAGACTCCGCATCCCGCTGACGCAACTCATCGCGCTCCCTCACGGTTCGCATGGCGTCCTCGCCGTCCTTGCGTGCCCTCTCGAACAAGTCCGAGACCATCTTCTCCGCCTCCTTGGTGTGATGACGAGCCTCTGCCTCCTGGGTCCGGAGGTCAGCTACCTCCACGATGAGGTAGTCCCATGCCTCTTTCTACCGATGGAGGAACAAAGACTTGTCTTGGGTATGCGCCATCAGCGACTGCGGAAGGGACACAAGTTAGAAACAAGAAAACAAGAAGCAATAACCAGAGCACGAGCACGCCGTACCTCACAGGGGTCGGCGGCACTGTTTAGCTGTTTCAACCCATCGTTCGCCGTGACCACCACGGTGTTTAGGAAGTCCGCCATGCCTCCCATGATCCCGTGGTAAGGGCGCCAGTCCTTCTCCTCCGCAGGGTCATCCAGGATGAACGACGGGGCACCCAGATTCTACAAGTCTGCCAGTTCAAGCTGAGGCATGTTGGTCCCCATCTGGACCAGGGTCTAGGATGGGCGCGGCCTCTCCTCCAGGGCGCCCCCCGCCGGCAGCGGATGATGACGGCTCGGGCGCGGCACGCGGCACCATTGCCACGACTCCTTAGGACGCAGCAGACGTGTCCCCTCCCGTCTGCCCTACTTCAGGTACCTCCGTCCCCATCCGCGGGGGCCGGGTCGCACTCGGCTGCGCAATGGCCGCCGCCCACGCCGCAGACGCGTCGCCCTCCGCCGACCGCCTCTCCTTCGTCCGCTCCGCCACAGACGTTGCCACACGCGTGGCCGACGGCTCCTCCCACATCACCATCAATGTGCCCGCCACCGGCTGGTCCTCCACGGACAGGGTCGCCGCTTCTGGCGGTGTCTGAATGGGCAGCCCCACGGACGTCCCGGCGACACCCCCGCCCGACCCGAGCGCGGCGGTGCTTGCCGGCAGCTGCTGTGTCGTCCGGAGAGCAGCGCTCTTCCTCGGCGCCAACACCAAAGGAGTAATATATTGCCCGGCACTACAACATTCATGAAGAATTAAAACCATGCTAAAAGCCATCAGAAACAAAAAGGGCGAGAGATTCACAGGATACCTCGCCGCCACTGGGCGATGAAGCTTTGTGGCTGGTGCGTCTGACCCCGGTCGCGCCTCGGTAGAGCGGGGCCGCTTTTGGCCGGCCAGTCGGTCAAGCGAATTGGCTGATGCAGGATGACTCTCTTCCAATGGCCCCTGTGGCACGTCGAAAGAGCGGCCCGCCTCCACCGGTCACGAAGACAAACCGCCGACCATAGTCTCGTCCTCATCGTCGTGGGCCATGTCATCCCAGTTGGCAGACGTAACACCACCGACCCCCTCTTCCTCCTCGTCATCCTCATCGTCGCCATCGTCTTCGTCATCGTTGGTATCGGTGTCCTCCCCCCAATCCTGCTTCCACTGCCTCTCCGCCTTCCTCGCCTTCTCGGTGTCCTTCTTCTCCTTCTCCCGCTCGGCTGCGAGGCGGTTCACCGCCCTTCGCCCTGCATCTTTTGGCAACGGCGCTGGGGAATCTCGAAAGACAAGTCCTGGCTGCAAGGGTCTGACTCACAGGGTCAGGTGGTAGGATTAGGGAGATCGACAAGGAGCAAAGTCTGAACAACATCTGGAGAAGGAAGAAGGACTTACGAATTCAACGAAGCCCACGTTCGGGCGCATTGGCGGGTGCCCCGAGACCAGGTATATGGGGACAATCTCCCTCACTGATGACGCCGGCACCTCCGTCACCTCCTTGAGACGCTACTCCACCTCACCAACACTGAGGGTGTCCCCGGCGAGCAGCACCGTCCCATCGAGCGATGATTAGGCATCATCCGGTACATTGGGAGGGCGCGTGCCATTAGCAGCGCGAGCCTCCTCACGTGGTATGCCCCAATGACACCAACTCCATGGAGGCCACGCTCCTTCAGGATGGCGATGGCCTTCAGGTGGTCCTAGAGCCTATCTTGCTCCTTGGCGGGGGGACCCCACACCCACGTCTTCGGTGCCGACTCGATGAAGCCGCTGGAGAAGATCGGGAGGGGGGCGGCGGGGTCATTCTTCAAGTAGAACCACTGTTAGTGCCATCCTTTGTTGGACGTCGTCAACGAGAGTGACATGTATTGTGCCGCCCGGTTCCCCTGAAGATGAATGCTCGCGCTTCCCACCGGCACCTTGAACTCTCTCTTTTTCCCCTTCTCTCTCTCCACCCTCCTATGCAAGGAGACGGTGAAGAAGTACCTCCACAACTCAAAGTGTGGGTCGATCCCTAGGAACGCCTAACACAACATGGTGAAGGCCACGATGTGCTGAATCCAGTTGGGGTTCAGGTGTTGTAGCTCGATGTCATAGTAGTCCAGCAACCCCCGGAGGAACTAGTGTGGGGGCATCGCCAGGCCACGCTTGTGGGAGGGGACGAAGGAGACAACATACCCATTCGACGGCATTGGCTCGTCCTCATTGTTAGGTACGATCCACTCATTCGCAGCAGTCCTCGCACGCAGGAGGCCCTTCTTGACGAGGCCCTCCATCCTTGAGTGGGTGACATCGGAATGAGGCCATGGGTCCATCGCTAGAGCAATGGGAGCCGGGAGACGAAAGCTTTGATGGCGGCACTAACCCTAACTGTGCCTGTGGCAACGACGGCAACGAGAAGCACGGGCGGAGGCGGCGACTCGGAGGCGAAGGGATGGCAGGATGACGGTTTGCGTGTAACGAAGAAATAGGAGAACCCCCCTGTATTTAAGAAGGGGGAGGAGGAAGGCGAACCACCCGCCTAGATTCACGCACCACCCTATCCCGTCAAAACTACCGCGTCATTTTGGCCAGCTACGCGTATACCATCGGGCCATCTGCTCCCTCAAAAGATGCGCCGCTGGGCCAGGAACCGTCACAGGTAAGAAAGGGATATGGGGCTAAAAACGCCCCTACGGCCCAATAAGGCCCAGGAGTTTGAAGGCTGGCGGCCAATATCTGGGCGCACGTGCGCCATGGACACCGCGACCCGCGTTTGAGTCCTGACTGTAGCCGAAACATAGTTTTTCTCTGAGGAAAGACAACGAGCCCCCGGGACCTGTCGAACGGACCCAAGAACTATACAGGCTAGCCATCAGGAACCTAGAGTCAGTCGCTAGCCAACCCAAGCCGGATCCCCGCGAATGGGAACCGGGGCCCCACTCAAACTAACTCGTTAATAACTCACCGAGCACCATGATTTGTCCATCGAGGAAAATCATGGCGCGGCTCAACCCCTCTATTTTGTCGCTAAAACGCACGAGGGAGGGGGGGCTCGGGGGCTTGGAATCGCAAAGTGACCCTATGCGAGGTCACAGACGAGCTAAGAGGTGGACGCCCAAGTGCAAGGGCACCACGGGCCAACACCGTGAGAGGGGAAGCCGGGGTCGGCCACGCAAAGTATAAGCAACACTTGAAACATAAACAAAATTCTTCAAACAACGGAAGACGAAAATAGATCATTTTTTATGAAGGGCCGGCCCTAAGTACAAGCTATAAGGCCTCAAGGATAACCTCCTCGGTGGGCACTTCGGTGACGACGGCGTCCGTAGCCTCGTCAAAGTTCTCGACAAGCCTCTCGTGATCAGCCGCTCCCTCGCCCTCCGGGAAGCCAACGAGGAAGCAAAGGTCATGGCCTGACTGGACCTGGGCTACAGCCAGGGCAAAGGCCGCCCCTCGGTGAATGCCGTGCTCCACCGCGCCCCAGACCCGCTCGGGAATGTCGAGGAGGTGCTCCTCGAGATGCTCACCCCGAGCACGCTTGTAGACCACGGCGGGGTCCGCGGCCTGGCGGAGCGTCTGCAGCTCCATCTCCAGTTCTGACAAAAGCAAGCGAAGGTCAGGGAGAGGACGAACCAAGGGAAAAGGAGGGGGCATCGACGGTCGCCAAAAAGGGAGTTACCGGCCACCCGGCCGTCGATGTCCGCCAGATGAGCACGGACGGTCTCCGCTTCCTCCTCTGCGGCCTAGAGCGCGGCCTGGGCGGACTCAAGGCATTCCCAGAGTCGCTCTGACTCCAGGACCGGGTCCGTGTCCAACGTGGCCCTGAACCAAAAGAAAGGTGAAAAGGAAGCATGACAGCCGCAAAGGACAAAAGCAGAGAGGCACCATCCTTACCCCCGCTCGAGCAGACGACGTCGTACGGGCCTCCTCTCCTCAGACGCATCTCCGGCCGAACGCTTCCCGCGTTCCATGGGTGAAGCAGCGGAGAAGAGAAGACATGCGCTAAAGACCGGCCGACTGGGGCTAGGGTGGCGATGAACAGCAACGCGCTGTGGAGGCCATGATTTATAGAAGGCGTGCGGGAAGCCCAACCGTTGCATCGGATGCGACACGACGCGCCCCCTCGACTCCCCCACGCGCCCATGATGGGCGGTTTAAAGATGAAGACGGCGCGGTGATTCCCAGCCTCGTTCTTGGGTTAAACGCGGCTCCCCACACCATGGGAACGAAGAGACATGGGGCCGAAGATGCTCCCACAGCCCGCTAAGGTCCGGGGGATCGCCGTTCGGCCTAGCGACGTTTTTGACGACCACTCAAAGACGCCCCTAGAGTAAGAGGATACGAGGGACAGGCCCGCTAACGGCCAATGCCCAGATATCCGAGCACCACGGACGTCCTGGCCCGCGATCGAACCCAGGCTACTGCCAGCCCATGAGCCCTCCTCCAAGGAAGGCAAGTGGACCCAGGCACTACCTGCACCGACCGTCAGGAGCCTGGAGTCGGCCGACACCACGACCGGACTCCTACCACGATCAGAAGCCCGGAGCTTCAAACCCGCAAGGGGAAGCCTGGAACGCGGTAGCATATGGGAGACCAACCGTTGAAGACCGCCTAACAGAGCCGGGACCCCAAGGTCTCCTCGAACGAAAGAGCCTTTGGCAAAGTAGCCAACTTCCCGGAAGGCTCGGGGGCTACACCCGGTGGGTGCGCTCGTGAGCACCCCTAGGAGAACAAAGACCTTGTTGTCCTACGATAAAGCCTATGGAGGAGTATCCAACTCCCCCATAGGCTCGGGGGCTACTGTCGGGTACTGATAATATGGTACCCATAAGGCATGAGTCAAAAGACATCGGCCTTGGCCTGCCTAAAATAATCGTGAATGCAGCTACGGCCCAGTCCGGCCCAATAGAAGTGTCCCTAGCTCGTCCGATCCCCCTGGAGGGCGTTTCACCTCGCCCGACCCTTCTGGCACGGGTCTTGCCTCTTCCAACCCCCCAAGAGACGACTCCACCTCGCTCGACCCCTGGGGGTCGGATCCACTCTCAGGAGTGGAGGAAAGATCCCGAAAGGGGCCCATGCCGCCTCGACCGCCATGAGCGCACGCCCCTGACACAAAAAGGAAAGCAGGTATGCTTCCCGCTGCTTGCGACTGTGGCGGGACATCCCTGTGAGCAGATGTGCTTCCACACGGCCTGCAACTGTGATGGGACATCCCTGTGAGCAGGTGTGCTTCCACACAGCCTACAACCGTGACGGGTCATCCCCGTGGGCAGGTATGCTTCCACACGGCTTGCAGCTGTGACAGGCCATCTCCGGAAGCTCGTGTCACCCTCAGCGTCAGTAGGGTAATCATGTGTCACCAGCTCCGTGTGCGACCCCTGTCAGACACCCATGGTTCTGCACTGTACCGTCGACTCCGGCGTGGCCTCCGTCGGGGGAGTTCGTTGACAATATCGTCCTCCCGGGCGGTATGAAGTGCCACGATTGACCCACGACACCCCCATGTGTGACCGGTGGCAGGCAAGATTGCAGCGTGGAGATGTCTCCATCATCTACAGGCCACCGGAAGCCGCCGGCGGGGGAAGGGGAACATCATAGCTCTGGGCCCCCTTCTCCCTTTTCTAGGGTTTTTCTCTCCCCATTCTCTCGGTTGTATGAGGGGCTTTTCCCTTGGAGCTATAAAAGGGAAAGTCCCCTACCTGGTACGGGCGACGGGGAAAAAAGGATCACAAGCCTATGAACCAAAAACACACACACACATACAACCGCCAGAGACTAGGGAGCTCGTCCCTCTCTCGATTGTTTGTAACCCCTACTACGAACTTGGTGCAAGTAACACAAGCAGCTCGCAACTGGACGTAGGGACGTTCCGCCCGAACTAGTATACATCCTCGTGTCCTCTTTGCATAGCCATCCGAGCCCAAACGCGCAATCCACTAAATTTACGAGTCGGCAGTTTCTAAACACTGACACTTGGCCCCTGGTATTGAAATATACCTACTCTACCTTAGCTCAAAATTTTATGCTTCCCAGCAAAATTTAATGTACCGAAAGGTCCAGTGGTGCACTAGAGAACTATGCAAAACTTTGAAGATAGCTTATTTGGTTACTGTCGTAGTTTGTCATGCCTAACTTTTAATAAACTATGTCCAGAAAGTGTGGTGAGCAAAGTCAAAGCCACATGCACTTATAGTAAAATTTGGCACAAAAATGAATCTATGATGTGTGGAACGTGATGCTAAGAAAGTGTGACACGTCATGATTGTAACAGTGAACAAAAAACTATGGCATGACAAATTGTGATCACGAATCAAACCGTGGTCCTAAACTTCTTGATAGAACTGTGAAGAGCGCACTCAAAGCTACGGTGCTCGTCAAGATGATCAATGGATCATCGAGAGATGTGGCACGGGCCAATGACTAGTCTTGTAGCACTTGTGAAATGTTCCAATAAATAAAGGGTTAAAGTTAACACCAAAACATTTGGTTAATGCATTTTCAGCTCCTGAGGTAGCAACGGATGAGCACTTGGGGCTATAAATACTGCTTACCCGATCATTTCCGTGTGGTTGAAAATTTGGAACACAGGAAAGCAAAAACACTAAACAGAAGAAAAAACATAGGAATTGCACAGGAATGCAGTTGCAAAACAGAGGATTGAAAACACAGGAATTTGAAAAGGAATGATCATTTGGATGAATCGTAAGAAAAACGCAGGATTTTTACCAAGAGGTTTGAGTGGATGCTAAAGTTTTTTTTTTCCTCCAAAACAACATTCAAAGGAAACTTTCCTACACTATTTCTATGCTCCATTCATGTGAACCAAAGGCATGAACAGTAACACTCCTATAGGATTTTCAACCCTATTTTTTCCTATGAACCAAAGGAGGCCTTATAAGACACAAATATTTGAGGGCTCACCTTTCGAATGTTGAGAAGATTAAGGAAATATCACAATAGTTTGGACTTTCTTATTGCTACTTTAGGCTTATTGGCACATTTTAAGGTGTTAGCCTAGCATTAAGCAAGATTTGTACACCCCCATGTTATGTAGATTATGCGCATGGCAGATCTAGCGGTGGGGTGGAAGGACTCAAGCCCCCCAACATTGCAATACACATTACTTTCTTGTAGTTCACTTTATGAGTTTACCTTTCCTATAATTGCTTTAGGCGGCTAAACTTTTATGTGTTATAGAGATATGAATTCATAGAAAAATGTAATACACATTAGATATAAAATCACTACTGCAAACCTGATTTACGGAGGCAGATGTTTTGGATTTACAAAGGTGGCAAGGGCCAACCACCTCTAGCAAATGGTTTATGCTAATAGGCCATTTCCTGAGCCTGTGACAGAGGCCAGTAGGTATAAAAATATAAGTATTTTCCTAATCCCCAGACAAGCACCATGTTCATGAGTTACATGATTTTTTGCAAGGAATACATACACATGCATTTTCTAGAATTAGAACCCTTGACCTAAAGCCTCACGTTAGGTCTCCTTACCACCACAACACACAGTCACTTATGACAAAGTATATGAAGTTAGCCTTTTCTATTTTTACAAATCTTTTATTGAATATTAGTGCCCCATAATGGTCTCAGATAAAAAAAATCCAAATACAAAGTTTTAAATCTTGTTGAGCTACACAACTTTTGGTATAGGGCTTTGTCTCCATCAGAGGTCGCTTGAAAAATTCAATTATTTGAATTTCAAAATCTATTTATTTAAAAAATATTTGGGGCTAAATAATTTAAATAAAAGACTTTTGAACTACAAAGTTGTAAATCACGTTGAAAACTACAACTCTAGTGTAGGCCATGGCAACGCTCGAGGTCGATTGAAAATTCTTGTCGGTGTCTAGAACCGCGCCCTAGACACTAAGACGAGTGAATTTGTATCTGCCCATCTAGGCCCGTATGGTGTGCAATGCGAACACAAGGGTTTATACTGGTTCGGGCAAAAATGTCCCTATGTCCAGTGGATGTTGCTGCTGCTTGTGTTGCCTTGCACCGAAATGCTCGTAGTAGGGGTTACAAGCTTTCGAGAGAGGGAGCGGACCCCAAGTCTCTTTGGTGGTGTGAGAGCTTGAGTATTTGCTCAGTGAATTGTGTTTTTCTTCATGGAGGTGGGGTCGTCCCATAGATGTGGCCTCTGCTTCCCCTTTTATAGTTCCCAAGGGGAGGGCTCGGGTTACAATTATGGTAAAAAGGTGAAAGGGGAAAAGATGAAAGAGAAAAATAAAAAGGTGGCCTCAGGTGTGGCTATCTTCCTTCTTATCCGGCGTGAGTAGTTTACCCTGTAGCACAGGGATGCAATGGGCGTCGAGCTTTTGGCCACTCCGTCCGCTGGTGCAACGCGCTGTGGCCACACTTTGGCCTGTGTGCTTTTGTTCTGTCGAGGATGGGTGGTACGTGCGCCTGAATCTGCATGGAGAGGGGGTTAGGTAGCATAGTTGCCATTACCCCTATTGCTGTAGAGGCATGGACATCGTCGTGGTGGAATGACTGGGGTCATGTCGAGTCATACCACAGCTCTCATGCTCTCGTTCACTGTGCATGGTCGTGTTCGTCCCATCATTGGGAATGGGGGTCGTGGTGGGGGCCCATGTGGCTCCCAGCTATGCCTAAGGGCCCTACGTGTCCCTCAGGTGAGGCAAAAGTATGTCGGGGGGTCGGGCACTCCCGTGCTTACGTCGCAGGTGTGGGGCGAGGCAAAGATGGTTCCCGACGAGGCACAGGGGTCGGACGAGGCGGAGATTGTTCCCTGAGCCTCGGGTGGTCAACATAGATGTGCCGTTTACTTCCTTTGGTTGGGTATCCCTAATATTGATACCCAACAGTAGCCTCCGAGCCTATGGAGGAGTGAGACACTCCTCTAGAGGTGTGAGGACGAGCACACATGGGTAGTGGTTGTTTGTTTGGTTTGAAGGAAGTTGTTCGGTGGGTGCGCGCGAGCGCACCCACCAGGTGTAGCCCCCAAGGCCTTAGAGGGGTACGGTACCCCTTCAAGGGCTTGAACCGTGTGGGGTGGTCCTTATTGGTATTGCCCTCAGGTACGTTCCCTTTGTGTGCATCGGCCCTTGCCGTTCTCGCGCAATCATGGGGCGCGCGTGTAGCCCCTAAGCCCTGGCTTGTTGTGGGGGCACGACCGTTCATTGGGTCAGGGTGCAAATATAGCCCCTGAGCCCCCACGCATTGCGGGAGACCAATCGGGCGACTTCTCGTCTTTGTTCGTTGTCCCTCATGCGTCCCTTCGTGAAACAGAGGGGGTGAGCCAGGCCATGCTATCCTCGTTGGATGAACCATGGTGCTCGTTGAGCTGTTAACGGGTACATTCGAGTGGAGCCCCGGTTCCCGTTCGTCGGGCGCCGACTTGTGGTCAAGCTGGTGACACACTCCAGATTCCCAATGGTTGATTCACATAGTTCTCAGAACCGTTCGACCGGTCTGAGGGCTCGGTGCCTCCCGTCGAGGGATACCATGAATCAGTTACCGATCGGGACTCGAAATGGGTCGGGATGCCCTCGGCACTCGAACTCCAGGGTGCTGGCCGCTAGCGTGCCTATCCCTTGCCATCCCTGACTCTAAGTGTCCTAGGGCAGCTGTTGAACCCACGATGGGCCAGCCTTCAAACCCCTGGACCGTAAATGGGCCGTAGGAGCGTATACAGCTCCGTATCACGTTCTTACCTACCATGGCCAATGATCGGCCCATGGAGCGGGAATGCACCCAAGCTCTGCACGGTGTTAGGATAATGGCAGGCATGACATGCGAGGCAGACGATGCGAGGTGATTGGGCGGGTTTGCAGGAGGCGCGCGCATGGTTACCGAAATATTCGGGGTCATGATGAGACGTTCCTGCGGCCATAATTAATGCGAGTAGTTGGGGCTTTGAATCGCTTCGTCTACCCTACATGATAATATCCGCCCACCTGGCCAGGTACGTCGAGTTAGGTAGATGCTTGTTGTTCGGTTCTTTCCCCCTTTCCTGTGATCTTGATGTGGCCTCTCGTGCAGGCGCTATTCGAACAGAGCCGGGCGAAGTTGGAGTTCCTCTGTTATGAGCAGGGCGCATGGGGACGCCTGTTGGAGGAGGCACAGAGGACCGCCATGGTCGAGGCATGGCTCGCAGAGGCCTAGCAAAGAGTGGCCAACCTTAGTGGCAAAATGGTGGACCTCTGCATCCGTCACAAGGAGGCGGTTGGTGACGCTAAGGGGGCAGGGAGAAGCTGTTGGCCCTCGTCAAGCGCACTCATAAGGACTAGGAGGAGGCCCAGAAGGTGAAGGACGAGCACGATGAGCTATCGTGGGCCACCGGGCGGTTCCAGTCTGAGCTCGGGTCCATCTGCCGCGAGCGTGAGCGAGCTCTTGGTGAGCGCGATGAGGCTCACCAAGAGTGCATTATAGCTCAGAAGGAGCGGGATGCCACAGCGGACTAGATGAAGGAGGCTACACGTGTGGCCTCTCGGCTTGCTGAGGAGAACCGCCAGCTAAAGCCTGAGGTGCAGTCCCTCCGAGCCGTGGTGACCCAAGGGTGTCAGCAGGATCTTCCCAGGATCTAGGAACTAGAAGGTAAGTGCTTTTATCCGTCCATTATTGAGTTTTCTGAAACCTGCTCCTTTTCCCTTGCAATGTTCAGGGTTGAAGGGCAAGCTTGCCAAGGTGGAGGCGGAGCTTCTGTCGGTGTGGGAGGCCCTGAAGAAGGAACAACACAAGCACTCTGAGCTGCGCACCACCATCGGGCTAGTGTGTGATGCGCTCGGGGCGATCCAAGTGCACCCCGGGGCGAGCTCGCTGTGGAGTCATCTCAGGGTCGCCTTCGAGTGGGCTCAGACGCAAGTAAAGGATGTGCTTCACCTCGGGATGCGGCGCGCACTTGCTGCCTTCAGGTCCCACTACTAGAAGATTGACCTAGAGGCGCTCAATGAGGGTTACGTCGATATTCCTGAGGAGCTCGACACCATCGACGAGGAGGTGCTGAAGCCGATGAAGACCCTGGTGGCCAAGTTTGAAGACGAGATTATCCCTCCACCCTTGGAGCTGTAAAAAGTGTCAGGCGAGGTGCCCATGTAAAAACTTAGGATATTGAACAAGTCTGTAGCCTTTGGGGCCTTTTAAAAACTTGTATTTATTTTTCATTTTAAGTTTTTACGCGTTCGCCCGATCCTTGTAGTGAGCCTAGGCTTGTGGTATTTAGAGTCAAGCTCGATCCCCTGGGTCAGGGTTAATGAGTGAGGGCACCATAGCCATAGAGGCATAGGCTTTTCTCAGTCCAATTAACGTGACCCGAGAGGTTCTCGTGCTCCAACACACCCGCTTTCCCAATCGCCGTTAGAGGGCTCGGGTGGGTAACTTTTCGTAAAGCCTTTCGAGTGGTTGCCCGATCCCCACATTGCATTTATGTTCATGGATTTTTAGAAGTGCGAATTGACCCCTTAGGCCAAGACTGGTGAGCAAAGGCACCATAACCATCGGGGTATAGGTTTCTCGCATTCTGACCAATCCAGCCCGAGGGGCTCTTCGCTTTCTAAAACATATGCTTATTTAAACAGCGCTGGAAGGGTTCGGATACGAATTTTTTTTTGAAAAAGTGTTGCGAAAATTTTGAAGCATCGGGTGTTCCCCCCTTTTAGCCCTCGAGGGAGGCCCGACCTTAGCCAGAGGTAGGGTGGGGTCTCACTCAGAGTTGGACAAAGTAAAGAACAACAAGCGCTCTTTTTATTTTTTTTTCGAGATTGAGCATGTAAACAACCTGGAAATCTAAGGGTAGAAGTGACGTTGTTGTTCGATGTTCCAAGCGTTGGTAAAGGCTTCACCATCTGTGGTGGCCAGCTTGTAGGTGCCAGGTCAGAGTACTTCTGCGACGACGAATGGGCCTTCCCATGGTGGCGTTAGCTTGTGCCGACCCTTGTTGCTTTGCCTGAGCCAAAGCACCAAGTCCACGACACTAAATGCCCGACCCCGGATACGGCGGGCATGGTATCATCGTAGGGCCTGCTGGTACTTGGTAGAGTGGAGTAGGGTGATGTCACATGCTTCTTCTAGCTGGTCCATGACGTCTTCGAGGGAGGTCTGGTTTCCTTGCTCGTCGAATGCCTTTACCCTAGGCGCCCCATATTCCAAATCGGTGGGGAGGATCGCCTCAGATCCATAAACCATGAAGAAGGGCGTGAAACCCGTCGCTCAGCTCGGGGTCATTCTTAGGCTCTAGAGGACCGCGAGGAGTTCTGCGAGCCATCGGCAGCCAAACTTGTTTAGCCGGTTGAAGATCCTCGGCTTGAGGCCCTACAAGATCATGCCATTGGCGCGCTCGACCTGCCCGTTCGTTTGGGTGTGCCATGGCTGCCCAATCCATGCAGATATGGTGATCATCACAGAAGCTGAGGAACTTTTTGTCGGTGAACTGTGTGCCATTGTCGGTGATGATGGAGTTTGGGACCCCGAAGCGGTGAATGATGTCGGTAAAGAAGAGCACCGCCTGCTCGAACTTGATTTGCACTATTGGCCGAGCCACGATCCACTTTGAGAACTTGTCGATGGCGACAAGTAAGTGGGTGAAGCCCTTGGGCGCCTTCTGGAGTGGCCCGACAAGGTCCAGACCCCAGATCATGAAAGGCCATGTGATGGGGATCATCTGGAGCGCTTGGGCTGGTAGGTGAGTTTGTCGAGCATAGTACTGACACCCTTCGCAGGAGCGTACCACCTCAGTGGCATCAGCCACGGCAGTGGGCCAGTAGAAACCTTGCTGGAACATGTTTCGACGAGGGTGCGTGGCGCTGCGTGGTGGTCGCAGACGCCCCCGTGGATGTCCTGAAGTAGCTTCCTCCCCTGCTCGATGGGAATGCAGTGCTGTAGGATTCCAGTGGGGCTCCGAGTGTAGAGTTCTCTATCCAGCTGGACAAATGACTTGGCGCGGTGCGCGAGGCATCGGGCCACGGTTCTGTCAGAGGGAAGTACGCCGTGGACTAGGCAGTTATGGTACGAGATTCTCCAGCCGGTAGGGGGTTGGGCCCTGCATCTGGGTCCTCATCGATTTCCATAACCTCATTATCGATGGGGGCCAGGGTCGGGCCAGCCCCTGAGGCCGGTTTGGGTGGCTCACTGTTGTCCTGCGCTGATCCTTAGTAAATGACCGAGGGCTCATACAGATCGCTGGCAAAGACACCATCGGGAACTGGTGCCTGGCCGAACGCTAGCTTCTCGAGCTCGTCTGCTGCCTCATTAAATCATCTTGCGATGTGATTGAGCTCAAGGCCGTCGAACTTGTCCTGCAAGAGGCGGACCACCTGGTAGTATGCCACCATCTTGGGGTCGTGACAGCTTGACTCCTTCATGACTTGGTCCATGATCAACTGGGAGTCACCTCGGACATCAAGCCATCGGATCCCGAGCTCGGGGGTGATGTGCAAACCGTTGACAAGTGCCTCGTACTCAGCCACATTGTTAGAGACCGGAAAATGAATTTGAGTCATATACCTCATGCGTATGCTGAGGGGGGAGATGAAGACGATCCCTGCTCTAGCTCCACTCTTCAACAGCGACCCATCAAAATACATCGTCCAGTACTCCTATTCTATCGGGGCCGGCGGCGTTTGGGTCTCGGTCCATTCTGCTACAAAGTCTGCTAGCACCTGGGACTTGATGGCCTTCCAAAGAGCGTAGGTGATGCCCTCTTCCGTAAGTTCGACCACCCACTTGGTGATTCTTCCCGTCGCCTCTCGGCTCTAGATCACCTCCCTGAGAGGGAAGGAGGACACAATCATGATTGGGTGCGACTTGAAGTAGTGGCGCATCTTTCTCCGGGCGATGAGGACAGTGTTTAGGAGCTTCTGGATATGGGGGTAGCGCGTCTTGGTGTCGGACAAGACTTCACTAATGAAGTAGACCGGGCACTGGACCTTGAGGGCGTGGCCCTCCTCCTGCCATTCCACCATGACGACGACGCTCACCACCTGAGTGGTGGCCGCGACGTACAGCAGGAGTGGTTCCCTCTCGGTCGGCGGCACAAGGATCAAGGCCTTTGTTAGAAGTGCTTTGAGCTCGTCAAGCGCCTCCTAGGCCTTGGGAGTCCAGGTAAAGCAATCGATCTTTTTTAGGAGCCGGTAGAGGGGCAGCCCTCGTTCACTGAGGTGTGAGATGAAGCGGCTCAGCACCACTAGACATCCCGTGACCCGTAGCACTCCTTTTAAATCCTAGATCGGACCCATGCTCATGATGGTGGAGATCTTCTCTGGATTGGCTTCGATGCCACGCTCAGAGATGATAAAGCCAAGTAGCATACCCCTCAGGATTCCAAAGACGCACTTCCCGGGTTGAGTTTGATGTTCTTGGCCCATAGGCATTTGAAGGCTTGATTAAGGTCGGCAACCAAGCCATCGGCTCGTTTTGTTTTTGACTACGATGTCATCTATGTAAGCCTCAATGGTCCGCCCGATGAGGTCCCCAAAAATGGTGAGCATACATCGTTGATACGTAGTCCCCGCGTTCCTAAGGCCAAAAGGCATGGTTACGTAGCAATAAGTCTCGAACGAGGAGATAAAAGAAGTTGTGAGCTGGTCGGACTCTTTCATCGTGATCTGATGCTAACCGGAGTAAGCATCGAGGAACGAGAGAGCTTCACAACCTAACGTGGAGTCAACTATTTGATCAATGCGTGGTAAAGGAAATGGATGTTTAGGACAAGCCTTGTTGAGACCAGTATAATCAACACACATTCTCCATTTACCATTTTTATTTTTTACAAGCATAGGATTAGCTAACCACTTGGGATGGAATACCTCCTTGATGAATCCAGCCGCTAGTAGCTTATGGATCTCCTCCCCGATTGCCCTGCGCTTTTTCTCGTCAAAGCGGTGCAGTCGTTGCTTCACTGGTTTGGAGCCGGCCCGGATGTCCAAGGAGTGCTAGGTGATTTCCCTTAGGATGCCAGGCATATCCGACGGACTCCATGTGAACATGTCGCTATTCGCGTGGAGAAAGTCGACGAGCACTGCTTCCTATTTGGGATCCAGGGCGGTGCCAATACATAATGTCTTGCTGTTAGAGCTGCTGGGGTTGAGAGGGACCTCCTTGACCCTCTCGACAGGATTGAAGGAGCCGGCGGACCGCTTGGGGTCGGGTGCCTCCTTGGCGCGTACCTCAAGGTCGACGGCAAGCGCCTTGGACTCGATGATGGCCTCAGCGTACTAGCAGCACTCGACGTCGCACTCGTAGGCGTGCTGGTAAGTGGTGCAAATGGTGATGACCCTGTTGGGCCTTGGAATTTTGAGCTTGAGGTAGGTGTAGTTCGGGATGGCCATGAACTTTGCGTAGCATGGCCACCCTAGCACGGCGTGGTAGGTGCCGTGGAACCTAACCACCTCAAAGGTGAGGGTTTCCTTCCTGAAGTTGGATGGATCCCCAAAGGTGACGGGTAGGTCGATCTGCCCGAGGGGCAGGGCCCGCTTTCCCAGTACGATGTCGTGGAAAGGTGCCCCGCTCGCGCGGAGATGGGATCAGCTGACCCCCATGGCATCAAGGGTCTCGGCGTACATGATGTTGAAGCCGCTACCTCCATCCATGAGCACCTTGGTGAGCCACATGTTGCCGATGATAGGATCGACAACAAGTGGGTATCGGCCCGGCTGTGGAACATGATCCGGGTGGTCGTCACGGTCGAAGGTGATGGCGGACCTAGACTAGTCGATGAAGGCTGGCGTGGCTAGCTCGATGGCGTAGACTTCTCGGCGCTCCATCTTGCGCTGGCGCCTGGAGTCGTAGGCCGCGGGACCACCAAAGATCATGAAGCACTTGTTGACAATGGGAAAGTCATCGTCCTTCTCCTTGCCATCGCCCTTGTCCTCCTCGGGCCTCTTGCCTGGGTCGCCCTTCCCCTGGGGACCCTCGGAGAAGTAGTGTTTCATCATGCCGCATTCCTTGAGGGTGTGTTTGACCGGGCCCTGATGGTACGGGCACGGCTTCTCGAGCATCTCGTCAAAAACTCCCAGGCCACCCTCGGGAGGGGCTCAGGGGTTTTTGCGCTCGACAACGGCCACGAGAGGGTCCTCGTGCTGCTGCTTGTTCTTTTCTTCTTCTTGGAGTTACGGCCGGAGCCACCCTCGCTGGCGTCCTCCTGCCGCTTCCCCTTGGCCTTCAAGGGGCTGAAGATAGCTCCAACCGCCTCCTCGCCGGAGGCAAAGTTGGTGGCGATGTCTAACAATTCCTTGGTGGTGCGGGGGCCCTTGCACCCCAGCTCGTGGACCAGATCCTTGCAGGTTGTCCCTGCGAGGAATGCCCTGACGACATCAGCGTCAGCAACGGTGGGTAGCTCAGTACATTACCAAGAGAAGCGCCGGATGTACTCACAGAGAGTTTCATCCGGCTTCTATCGATAGCTCCTGAGGTCCAAAGGGTTGCCAGGGCGCACGTAAGTGCCTGTTGACGGTCGTTAACCATCAATTTTAAACCGTCAATAAAACATGAAAAAGGGCAAATAATAAATAAAAATGTAGAATAGGGGTTTAACTGATAGAATTCCACAGGTTTTGGTGAATCTATGTTTCTGCAGGGAGTTGTTAGGAATAAACGGAGAAATGAATAAACGTCAGACAAAAAAGCATATTCCACGGTGGCATGAAGTGAAGAAGGATCTAGAAGATACGAGAAGGCAGACCCCCAAAGGTGGGACCCACCTGGAAGTGACCCAGGTCGGCTGACCTGGCCTCTAGGTCGACCGACCTAGAGGTCCACCTGTCAGCCTCGGCCATCGCACACGATGCTCCGCCGCCTTAGGGTTTTAATCTCCTCCATTGTTTGAAGTCAGTTTGATCAAAGGGTTGTGGTTCATTCCACTGGCCTATATAAACAGAGCCCACCCCCCTCCTGAAGAGAGAAGCCAAGAGGAAATCAGTTGAAGCCAAGGAGAAGCTCTCCACCAGAGATTAGATTAGCTACTTAAAGTTCTAGTATAGGCTAGCTAGTAAGGTTTAAGTAGAGTTCAGGTTCTCACTCGAGGATTCCGGATCTGCAGTCATCTAGAGTCTGGTATAATCTTTTGTATCTCTCCTTTGTTATGACTTTGTTCTATTTCAATATTATATTCCTGTTTATTATGTTCTTAGTTTGCTCTAGTAGTATATTTGATATAGTCATGATTGATTATGAGTTTATGCATATGTTCGAAAAGCGCTTAATCTAGTACTCGAGTGGGTTAAGTGGTAGCCAGTATGTAAGCGTGGTGCTTAGATATTGTATGCCTGCAGATGCCCTCTATATGCTGGGAAGTGTGGTAGATCGCGGGTGTTACAATAATCCCATTGAGTCAATTGTAACCCACACCTCGTATATAGAACTAGTAGAATCCGGTTGCAGAGGAATAGTCTAGCTATGTTCTGGCTCTCCTCTAGCAATGTTCCTTATGTGTCGATGAAGAGTCCTTTGTGCTATATATGATTGTATATTTGCTAGAGTGCGCGAAAGACTTAATGAATTAGTAATTACTTAGGGATTCAACCTCTTAACTAATCTCCTGTTGGGTCTTACTAAACTTGTGTAGTATCTATTTCTATCTCTGGGGTTATCAATATTTATGCTTACATTTATTCATTATCCTTATTTATCTACCATTGGCTTACCCCTATTTGGGCATGTCCTATGTGATTGATTTTCATCATAAGTAATCCACAATGATTTATTATTTCATGCTGCTCAATTTCAATAGCTTTTCCCTGTGGTAAAATATAAATAACGATACCTGTAATACTCCCGGTGAAGTGCTACAATGGTAGGATTAATCTGTGCGCTTGCGGATTTATTGTTATTTAATATATTTCATATATTTAATATTACTAGTCACATGAAATGATAGCCAATTTGATAATACATATCTAGCTTCATTTACTAGGGATGACAACCTGGTTCCATAGTTAGATGTGTAGTGATTACTAAGTGACTACTACTAAAACAAGTGCTGCATTAATAAATACCAACAGTGCCCTAAAAGTTCCCCACAAAGACGTGCCTGAGGTTGGCCCAGGTATGGATTTTGTAGGGCGGGAGATGCTCCAGCCAGGTTCTCATTGAGTCAGCCAAAAAGAGAGGAAGATTGCGGATAATGAACCGGTCATCATCCGCGCCGCCTGGCTGGCAGGTGAGGCGGTAGTCGTCAAGCCAGAGCTCGGGGTTCTTTCCTCGGAGTACTTGGCGATGTTGGTAGGTTACCGGAAGCGTGCTGAAAATGGCGCGTTGCAGATATCCCAGCTAAAGACCCGAGGTCCTACCGGCTTGGGGCTCGGGGGTCGGTCTTCTTCGTTGTCGTAGCGGCCGCCCCGGCGAGGGTGGTAGTCGTGACTGGCACCATCCTCCTTATGCCTGTTATGTGCGTTGATGACGTCGTGCACGTCATAGGCATCGCCGACGCGGTCATGGATGGATGAGGTCTTGTTCCCTGCTTTTTGTTGTTCCGGGTGGACCGAAGCCTCCTTCTCGCGTGGTGTTGATGGTGCGGGCTGGTTGGGCTCGGGCCCGCGTCATCGAGATGCAGAGCTTTCGGCCTGCTGCACCGCGGCACGCTTGAGGAGGGCACTCAGCTCCTCGTGGGCTTGCCGTCCCTCTGGGTCGATGGTTCGGGCATCGCCCAGAGGAGGATCATCGCGGCGGCAATGTTCTGGCTCGCCAGAGCGAAGAGTGGTGGATGATCACCTCCGTCGTCGTTGTAGATGCGCTGGTGGACGTCACGAGCCCTGTGTCGAGCTGGGCTACAGTCATTGCGACTCCCGAGCTCCTGCTCGAGCGCCGCACGCAGTTGCACCAGTTGCTGTCGCTCCTCCTCGAGCTTCCTCTCTAGCTCTCGGAGTTGCTCCAGCTGGGGCCGTGGTTGCCTCACGAGTGGCGGCATGGCTACACCCTCGGCGCGCTCTGCGGTGCGGGCCGTGGTATTGGCCGGGGTGTGTTCGCCCTCATTCTCGTCGGAGGCTCCCTCGCGGAGCTCCCCATCGCACATGAAGCACTCTTGAGATGGGTCGTAGTTCTCATCGTCGGAGTCAAAGCCCTCGAGAAGGTAGTTGCTACTACTGAGGAACTGGCGTAGATCCCCCGGGTCGTCGAGCCCGGAGAAGTCAGCACCAGCCCAGCCGCCGTCGTCCTCCTCAGAGTCGACGCTCAAGGATGTCGTGGTGCTCGCGAGGAGCTCCGAGAGGGATTGCAGGTGATGGCATGGCAAACCCACGGATGTGTCCTCCGCAGGCTGTGTGAGGCGACTATAGGTCCTTGTGGCATTGTGCAGCCCGTAAGGCCATGCCGGTTGTGCCAGCGCAGCGCTCATCCCCAGGGAGAGCAGTGGTCCCCCCGAGAGCTACGCCAAGGCGTTGGAAAAGATGAAGTAGAGGTGATGGAGATCCTCCTGGGACGGGCGTGGTCCCAGGATGGCGTCAAGCTGACGTTCCAGCCTTGGGTAGTTGAAGTCGTGGGGTTGAGTGCCCTTAGAAGCCTGTGCCTTGTTGGCATGCAGACGAAGGCCAGCCACCGACTAGATGATGGAGTCGATGTCGGAAGGTGAGTCGGATGACCCAGTGGGGGTTAGCAGGACGCATTCCCCCTCCGTGCCAGCAAGATCCAGGTCTCCGACGCACTCGTCGGAACCTGGAAGGGACGTAGGGTCGTCTTGCACGGAAGAGGGGAGCAGGATGAGGTCGTAATCCACCCTCGTGCAGAGGAAATCCAGGCTCCCAAACCGGATATGGGAGCCTAGAGTGAAGCGGACGCGGTGATCGGCCATCCGAAGCCTAGCAAAGCGGATCATGACGAGCAGAAGGCCCCTACCTGGCGCGCCAACTGTCGGTGTCTAGAACCGCGCCCTTGACACTAAGACGAGTGAATTTATATCTGCGCGTCTAGGCCCGGATGGTGTGCAATGCGGACACAAGGGTTTATACTGGTTCGGGTAAAAATGTCCCTACGTCCAGTGGATATTGCTACTGCCGTATTGCCTTGCACCAGAGTGCTCGTAGTTAGGGTTACAAGCTTTCGAGGGAGGGAGCAAATTCCAAGTCTCTTTGATGGTGTGTGAGCTTGAGTGTTTGCTCAGTGAATTGTGTTTTTCTTCAGGGGGAGGGGGTGGGGTCGTCCCATAGATGTGGCCCTGCCTCCCCTTTTATAGTTCCAAGGGGAGGGCTCGGGTTACAATTGTAGTAAAAAGGTGAAAGAAGAAAAGATGAAATAGAAAAACAAAAAGTGGCATTGGGCGTGACTGTCTTCCTCCTTATCCGGCATGAGCAGCTTACCCTGTAGCACAGGGACGCAATGGGCGTCGAGCTTTTGGCCTCTCCGTCCGCTGGTGCAACGCGCTGTGGCCACACTTTGGCCTGTGTGTTTTTGTTCCGTCGAGGATGGGCGGTGCGTGCACCTGGATCTGCGTGGAGAGGGGGTTAGGTAGCACAGTTGCCATTACCCCCATTGCTATAGAGGCATGGACACCGTCGTGGTGGAATGACCGGGTCATGTCGAGTCATACCACGGCTCTCATGCCCTCGTTCACTGTGCATGGTCGTGTTCATCCCATCATTAGGAATGGGGGTCGTGGTGGGGGCCCACGCGGCTCCCAGCTGCGCCTGAGGGCCCTACATGTCCCTCGGGTGAGGCGGAAGTATGCCGGGGGGTCGGGCGCTCCCGTGCTTACGTCGCAGGGGTCGGGTGAGGCAGAGATTGTTCCCGACGAGGCGCAAGGGTCGGGCGAGGTGGAGACTGTTCCCTGAGCCTCGGGTGGTCAACACAGATGTGCCGTTTACTTCTTTTGGTTAGGTATCCCTAATATTGATACCCGACAATTCTAAATTTTGAATTACAAAATCTAGGAACTAAAAATGGATATTTGGAACTCTAAATGATTTTAAATAAAAAAAACTATCAACTACAAAGTTGTAGATTGCTTAACAGTTTGAATATAAAATTCGTCTTTATCTGGCTTCATACATGAAAAACTTATGAATTGTTTTGCATGACAACTATTTATACAGACCCAACACTATAAATCGATTTTCAGAGACGGAAAATTCATGGAGACTCCCAGTGTGCCACCTCTACCTTCATTTATTTGTCACTGGAGCTCACCTGAAGGCCATATCTTAATTCAGCATACAATTTGGACGGTTTAATGCAAATTCCAAAGATTAGACCTCACATGGTACAGTTAGGAGTTTATGGTACTAAAATACATTTTAAGAGCACCGGGAACCTGAACTCATGACAAGTTTAATTAAGGACCACTGATGAAATTAGTTTAGAAATTAATTAGATCGACGTACGTAAATCCATGGCTTGTATAAGCAAGCTATTATTTGGAAATAACGCTACCAACCATCCGCTAATGAACTTTCATGCCCTACCCACACTCATTAGCAATGATTTAACAGCACTAAGCAGAGCACTAAGACAAGCTCATCCATTTTCGTACGAACTCCTCATGATGGCAACCATTGTCGTTGTCACTAGCTAAAACTGAAAATGATCCAGCTCATCAACCGCCATATATTCATCACTACTCCTATATGATATGCCATTCCAAGATGCAGTTTTCGTAGCCAATTACCTTAAAGAGATATTGATAATAATAACAATAATATACATAAATTCACATCACCAACCGTAAGAGATGACACCAATTCGACACATAAACTTGCACAATGCTGAATCATGCTCCATAATAAGTACACTGCATATAAGTATATATATAACGGGCAGGGACCACATAATTTGTGAATTTTGCTGAAAATATATCTTGCACAGTGATTACCTAGCACTAACTGAGTAGGTGGTACCGGATGGAATCTTCATTCTTCACATGTCTGCACAGGGGACGCCTTTCAGCTTGCACCATTTCAGCATGGCTTCCCTTTGTTTTTCCAGAGATAAAGACATGACAAAAGAGACCCTAATAAAAGATAAAAAGGAGGCAGATGGAGTAAAGCGGTTTTCAAGCCAAAGCCACCGACCGATCCAGTCCAATCTGAGCCAATGGTGACTATCCTGCATGCTCTTAGCTTTTGCCTGCATACATATATATACATGGTTCAGATAACACTAGCTAGTTAAGGCAAAAGAGGTACACATGAATGAATGCCACGGACACGAGAAATAGATTGTAATGTAAGTTAAGAATTGACAGTTTGAAGCTTGTGTAGGTAAATCTTACCGCCGACACCGCCAGCCCTGCGGAGGAAGGAGAGGAAGACGATAACGATGGCGACCGCTGCCACCAGGCCGATGATGATGGCAAGGGTTTTCCCAGATTCATCTGATGATGAACATTGACACTGAATTAAGAGCAGCAAACTTCTACTAAAAGTCAAACTAATCTGCTAGAAATATTTACTCCTATATATATATATATATATATATATATATATATATATATATATATATATATATATATATATATATATATATATATATATATATATATATATAGCTGTAGCTTTGTGCAAAGTATGGTGGTAAAGGGTTTAAATTAGCTACCCCAAAAGCAGAAAAGGCGGTGCAGTACACTACTACTGAGACAGTGGGATACCAGAGATATCCTCCGGTGTGCTTCAGATTCCAATGATGCAAAGCTGGATCATTTTGGTACCACTTTGTGATACACTGCGGGCCTCTCAGAGCATGGTTAACAACACGAGAGTGTATCCATGCATTTCAAAGCCTAGCTAAAAGTGCAGAGGAAAGTGAAAGGCAAACAAAAGTCCTTTTGGTCTACTTTGGATGAAAGATACCTTTGCATGCAGTTTGGACTTGGGGACACATCATACACAATTTTATTTGCATCTAAATAGATACTGTACACCTACCGGAGCAGGCAGTGTACTACATGCGGACCACCAAAAGTTGATTAGTATTGAATGGTACTCCTGTGTCATCACTAATCAGTACACATTGTAATGCATGAAGTAACCTAGCCAAGCTAAGGACATCTTTTCTGTTAATTAATTTGAATAATGCCTAATTTGTTTGTTTATATTACGATTTTGTTAATAAGTAATATATAATATAAAACTGGACTTAAGTAGATCAAGAATGTTCTATCGGGTGGCTGGTGTCGTAATGATTCACACCCTGGTAGATGTGGGGGCTAGCTAGGGCCTAGGGCTACACTTATGCAGTAAGGGGTTGTTTAGTTGGTGAAAAAGTTTGGGTTCGGCTACTGTAGCACTTTTCGTTTTATTTGGCAATTTGTGTCCAATCATGGACTAATTAAGCTCAAAAGATTTGTCTCGTGATTTACAACTAAACTGTGTAATTAGTTTTTTCTTTCGTCTACATTTAATACTCCATGCATGTGCCGCAAGATTCGATGTGACGGGTACTGTGCAAACTTTTTTGGGTTACATGGGCAACTAAACAGCCCTAAGCAATGTCAAATTTCTAGTCTATCTATCTACCTAGGCTTTGCACAGGCTACATGGAAACCCCCAATCTCAGCAAATTTGCTGGCAGAGAGGGCAGCAGGGAGCTGATAATACTCAAGGTTTTGGATCATTCAGCTGTAGCGTCACCTTCCTAAACATATATACCCTCTGGCTACTGCCTAAATTTGATCCTCTATTTATCAAAAGTGATGTATGTGCCCTATCAAAAAAAAAGTGATGTATGTGTGTGATTTCAGTTGACTGTGAATGCTAAACTTGTGGCACACTCTCTAATCTCTTTTTTATATACCTTGTGTAAAACCCAAACAAGGCCGTTATTTCCGCTATGCTATATAATGGAAAAAATTTCAAAAAAAAATCATCCACAATTTCGTGAATAAAATAAACCTGAAGAGAGAAAGCAAACAATCAAACTGTGCCGGTGTACTAAATAATTTATTTAAACAACACTGGGGCAATTCTATAACGCCTAAAATCTTGTGCAGATGAGCTGAGCCTTGCAGTTGGTGCACCCCATCATGACACGACGTAAAATAAAAGGACTAAAGGAAGAGTGCACCGACGTTGTGTACAAAAAAAGAAAAAAACTATCTATTCTCAGTAAATGTCTATTATTTTTAACAAAGTGAATCGTACGCGTATATACTGTGGTGCTATGCTATGCTAGTGGGTACTAGGCACTTGATGATCCAGTTGTGGTATGTGCAAGATCCAACAAATATTCAGGACCAGCTGGGGGCGCATGCACCTGCCAATCAGAGTTTTGCGTGCAGATCGCTGTGATCGATGGTACACGGAACGAGATCATGCATCAAGAAAGCCCTGGATCAGCTGACTGGCCATTGGCCAAAGCAACCTAGCTAGCTAGACACTCCCACCATCACAAACCTTTGGCTAAAATCAGAGCTGAACCCAAGCTAACGGTTTGCAGTTCATGTTTGTTACAACTGCCTAAGAATATTCTCATGTCAGCTCATGCATGGATCCAAAATTCATAATAATGGATAGATGATGATCAATCAAACGTAGTTGAATTCTCATAAACATTAACAGTTCAAAAAGTGTATGGTAGGAGTAGGAGCGAGAAGACGACGGAAATTGATGGCAAGGAGCAGCTGCTTATTACGTACCGTGCTGTCCGTACGTGTTTGGCACGAACCCACCATACGCGTATCCATTGCCTGCTGCTCCTCCCACACCGCCGCCGCCACCGATGACATTGCCGCCGCCGGTGCCGGCGCCACCTCCGACGACCGGTACTCCTCCGCCGGTGCCGCTCCCGCCGGCGGCATTGGACCAGAAGCGCGCGTAGCACTTGCCGAGGTACACCTCCCCGGCGGAGGCGTAGCCGCAGCCGGCCTTGAGCTGCGAGGACGCGGCGGAGACGCAGTCGGTGCAGGCCTTGGCGCCGAGGTCCCCGACGCACTGCGCCATGGCCTGCACGTACCCGGCCGCCCCCGCGCGGTACGATCCTTCGTCGGCGGGCGCCGCGGCGGCCACGAGCGCGCCGAGCGCCGCGTCGCGCATGGCTACCACGCCCGTGTCCCCGACGTTCTCGCCGCCGCACTTCTTGAACAACACCGTCGTGTCCTGCTTCCCCAGGAACGAGTCGTTCCCGTACCGCACGAAGCAGGCGCGCAGCTGCACCGCCGCGCCCGCCGCCGTGTTGCAGAGCGAGGAGAGCTTGGAGACGGCCGACTTCACGCAGCTGCCGCACACCGCGGCAGGGAGGTCGGAGCGGCACTGGTACACGCCGGCCAGCTGGCCCGTCGACGCGGCCGACGGCGGCGAGGTGTAGTTGCCGTAGGCGGTGAAGCCTGCGCTGTTCACGAGGGACGACAGCGCGGTGTCCACGTCCGCGGCGTACTGCGACCCGGGGTCGTACCGCCCCTGCGAGCACCCGGCGTAAACGAACGCCGTGTAGTCGTCGCCGCCGCGCGCGGGCATCGTGCACGCGCACAGCACGACCACCGCGACCACGGCGGGGAGCACTGATGGCGCAACAAGCTTCGACATGCTTGCTTCCTTCCTTCTTCTTGGTAATTCCTGCACGTACGGCTTTCGAAGCTAGCCGAGGGGGCTCCAAGGAGAGAACGAAGAACAAGAGGCAGCGAAGAGCGAAGTGTGTCTGTGAGTGTGGAGGGATGGGCTTAAGGGTTTATAAATGCATACGTACTTAACTGGATCAACACACTTCAGTGTTTTTGCAAGTGCTGTGGTGCCAGGTCAGATTTATTAGAGGGCTGTCATTTTTCTAAGTAGGAGATGATTTTTTTTGGCCCACAGCCTCTCAGCCAATCATTCGTTTCTTCTTCTTATTTTTTATTTTCTTATTACTTTTGTTTTAGAGAAAAAGTCCACATTACCTCCTCGACTTTCGTAAAAGTCCGATTTTCCTCCCCAAACTCCAAAACCGGGCAAAACACCTCCCTCAACTTTTAAAATCATTCATCTTACCTCCTTGGCCCTGTTATAAGCGGTTTTGAAGGCAGTTTTGTTCTTTTCTTTTTTATTTATTTCGGCTGAATCCTCGAAAAATCATAGTAAATCACAGAAAAAACATAAAATAAAAAAATCTAATTTTGTTAGACTTCACATGAGTAGATTTACACAGTGAACATATTATATGGTATGCTTAGTACAAAATTTTTGCTGTGGCTTTAGATCTATGTTTTTCTGTAATTAAATGAAATAATTCATAGATGCAGTTTCTATGGTCCAATTATGGCGAAATTTTTATGGTGGGCTAATTATTTTATGCTTAAACTGTAGTAAAAATTTCATATTCATTGGATCATGTATAACTTAGTTATAGATTTTATTTAGGTTTATGCTTGTTAAATGTAAATAAATCTATAACTAAGCTATACATGATTGAATGAGTATGAAATTTTTACTACAATTCAATCATATAATAATTAGCCCACCAAAAAAATTTCATCACAATTGGACCATAGAAACTGTAGCTATGAATTATTCCAATTAATTACATAAAAACGTAGATCTAAAACCACAGCAAAAACTTTGTACTAAAACATACCATATTATATATTCACTGTGTAGATCTACTCATGTGGAGTCCAATAAAATTGGATTTTCCCTTTTTATAATTTTTCTGTGATTTACTATGATTTTTCAAAGATTCATCTGAAATAAATAAAAAAGAAAAGACAAAACTGCTTATAACAGGGTTAGGGAGGTAAGATGAGGTGTTTTGCCTGGTTTTGGAGTTCAGGGAGAAAAAACGGACTTTCGCGAAAGTTGAGGAAGGTAATGTGGACTTTTTCCTTTTTTAGCACACATTGAACCAAATTGGGCCCAAGTGAGATTGAGAGAAGTTTGGCCCATTACAAAATAACTAGGCCACATAAACTGCGCAGGCAGCGCAGCTATACGTGTGGTTGTTCCTAAAAAAAAAGCTATACGTGTGGTTCAATCCTATTATATCTTTTTTTAATAGTAACGTAAATTTCGCTGCGAGTGGTGTAGTTCAATCTTTTTTTTTCCCGAATTGCACGTACATATATGCATGCTCTTCTGACAGACTAAGTCGACAGCATTAGTATAGAAAAATATCTTTAGTGATGGTAGAAAATGGTTTGTACCGGTGATATTTCTTTACTGTCAATATGAAAGGCCAATAAAAATGCTAAATATTCAATGGCGTCAAAAGAAACCCTCCAAGACAAACTTACACTGACGGTTATCTTTACGTCAGCCGCATGTGCAAATTTATTTTCACAAGCGGTAGCTTCATAGCAATTGCGGTGGTAACTTTTGCCTAGTAAAGAAAGCAATTACAAAAATCATTAATCATTAATGAGAACCACGTGCTACCACCACACTATCTTTCGTCTTCAATGCACGTAAAAAGGTTAACCCATGGATAATGGTATGGACTCTAGGAGTCCTTGAGCCACTATGGACCAAATCAAAACTAGGACGGATTCACATATACCCTCTTTAAAGGGCACAGTGTCCTTGTTAGCCTAACACACCCCCAACTAGACAAATGATGACTAGGAATTCTGTTTCTCTCATGGCTCATGTGACCATGCATCCAGTACCCCTAACATGCACATGACCGTATATGCGAAGGTCGGCTTTGACACTATTAATAACGTACGAGAGTCCAACCGGCTTAGATTCACTTTGCATGTTAAGTGAACTACACACAACACCAACTCATGTACTCTTTCGCCCTCGCTTTGTGTAAAATGGTTAACCTAGGGAGGATGGTATAGACCGTAGAAACCTTATATATTGGTCTAACCCACCTTCAACAACCATGCAAAAATATGAGCTAAGAATGATCCATAGACGTACTATCTGTTCAAATATCATCACCTCAGAAAGGACACACATACAAACATACACAAAAACACATAAAGCATTCTTACATCTTGCACCACCGTTTTTCCCAAAACAGCAACCGAAGCACTTGATTGACCGCAGCAACATTTCTTCCCATTTTCGCTGTAGAAAAACTACTTTTCAAAAATTATGAAAATTTGTCAGAAGATACAAAACTCCACAATCTACAATTGTTACATTATAACTTTTGGAATTTAAAGATTCTAAGATACGTAAAACAAGCCCGCAAACTAATAGAACTTTTTTTACGACAGAACAATAGCAGTCTAATAAAATAAGCATAACTTGAGCTCTACTGAGCATCTTACAGCCTACTATACCATTTGAAAGCTTATAGATTTTCTTTCAACTTTTATGTAGATCATTCCATGATATTTTGGGCTTAAGGTATCATAAAACTAAATACATCTAAACTTGCCCATCAGTTCAACAGCACAACTGCATCATCAAACAATAGCCACATCTCCCAAAGCATAAGGGATATAAAGGTGATCTCTACACCAAAAGAAAACTAATAAAGTTTACTATCAGGATATATTTTTAAATATTTTTAGAGCATAAAATAGCATGAAACAACATATAAGCAACCACTACATAATCTAAAAAAATTAACTGGACTTAATTACAAGATTATAACCTAATCCCATACACTAATCCATCTTATTGACTAAACCCAAGCATAGATCTCTTATAAAACCAGGGGAAAAGCAAGATCTTAGCCTTACAGCAAGTATGATGAAGACCCACAACGATTAACCTCACATTTCCCCTTCTCCCTCATGGTGATCCTCGCCGCTACACCTCTCACCGACTTGATCTACCTCACACACAACATCACCATCATGAGCAGCAAGGGAAAGCATAGAATTGAGGGAAAACACAACTATAAGAAGATGTCTAATTGCTTTTTGAAGAAGGAACAAATACGACGACAAACAATGGTCAAACCCTAATTTATCTCCCTCTCCTCTCTTCTATGTTCACTTGTCTTATTTTCTCCCGTACGTGTGAAGAACGATGGCTCAAGGGATGTGTATTAGGTTTTGTGGGGTTGGAGAAAGACACGAAAGAAGAAATAAAGAAAAAGATAACAAGAATGACTCATAGAAAAGAGAAAACCGACCTGGACATGTACTTTTTTAGATAATAAAAAGAATATTCGGCTTTATCCTCATTAAAGAGGAGTCAGGCCAACTTATCACAACATACTTAACAACTCTAGATATAAACAAAGTTCTTGTAAGAAAAATAACTCAAAACCCAATTGTAACAAAGAAGGCCATCCATAGGACGCAAAGAGACTTACTGCAACGGTCTCCAGAGTTTGACAAGCCTCCACCATGAGCGCTTGTTGAACCTCACACTGTTGCAATTGGGCCTAGAACTAAAGCCAATGAGTCCCCCGAAATAACACCTGCAAAAGAGAATAGGATCGACAATTGTCAAAAACAACTTTGTTCCTTGTTATCCAGATTGACCATAAAATGGCCGCTGCACCAATCAGTAAGAGTGATCGAAAGTTCTTATCTTTCCAAGAGTACCATCCATGAAACAAGTTATGGGCGTTTCAAGTGCCTTAATCCTAACACTATATGGACTGCTCTTCATAAAAACATGGCATGTGAGCAATCAAAGAAGAGATGTTGGATGGTTTCAGGTTCGCTAAAAAAACAACAGGATCTATCTCCATTCCAATTCCTCTTTGTCAAGTTATCCTTAGTGAGAATAACCCCTCTTTTAAAGAACCAAACAAAGAACTTGTTGCCATGTGTTGCTCATGGCCACACGTGTACCGGTGCTGGGCTTCAGTTGCCATGCGTTGTTGGCAGCCATAGAACTTGTAACACACAAGTGCCACCTTACAATTGTGATAGTTGCCTATTTTGACTTTTTAAATAAGCATGTGTTTGGTTTGAGGGCTATCTAGTAGAATGGGATGGTCTTAGAGGGATAGGATCATTCCTGTTTTTTGTTTGGTTGTAGGGATCAAGAAGGACGGATGAATTATTGTTTTGACACAATTAGCAGTAGTCATGTATATGGGCCTCACATACCAATCGTAGGTCCATCATTTATGCTCTATACCTTACCTTCTTCCAGAGATCATCATCATATCCCCATGCTGGATCTCGCGGCGGCACCCATGACGCAGATCTGCGATGGGCGACTGTTGCTGGGGCGGACCTGGGCGTGAGGCGGCAGAGCCATTGCATGGAGCCACGCTGGAGAGGGCGGAGCCAAGAGTGGCCATCGAGAGGGTGGACCTGGGCACAAGGTGATGGCCATGGCAGAGCCGGGAGCGGCTGTCGATGGGGCAGACCTAGGCGCACGGCGACGGCCATGAACTCGTCCTAGTTTGTCCCACAATCAAACATCGTGAAAAATAGGCTCGTTCCGTTCGATACCTCTATTTTTCCCACGAACCAAACACAACCTAAAAGACTGAAAACACCTCGTCATTTTATTCCAAGTAAAGGGAGTGCAATCTTGCACGGTGATACATGAATTGTAAACTAAACTGGCTGGTCTCATAAGGGGGGAAAAAAAGCACAGAGAGAGTGGTCGTAACTAAACTGGTTGTGTACGAAGTGCCCATGACAATATATTTTGCTGCACCAGCACAACACTTCACTGACCACTGTACTTCATCACTTGCGAAAACGCAAACACACAGTCGGCGGCGATAACGGAACTGACCGGCGGCGAGCTCATCGACATCCATGCATTCATCGATCATGCGTCGCTGTGATGAGGGTCGATCTTGTGGTCCCGCAGCTTGGGGAAGACGGTGCCGTCATAGATGCCCCTCACGGTGTCCTTGTGGAGGTACCCGTGCCTGTCCTTGCCCAGGAAGTGGATCAGCTGCCATTCGGTCTCAGCTGCCGGCCTGCATGCATGAATGCGCTAGCTGAGTCAACTCTTCAGTCGTTTGGCCGCAGAGGCGTTTTCCAAGCTACGTACTTCGGTTTCTATCTTCTTTCTTCTATGAGAATTGTATCATTTATTTGAATTTGTTGTTGTTAGAAATGCTCCCAAAATAGTTTGGTTTGACTAGTATATCATAGGATATATAATGGTGTGAACTATATTTATTTACTATATATATCTTGAAAACATGAAAAACCAAATGCCGCATCAAGTGAAAAGGACAGGTCCTCGAAAAAAAGAGGTAATATAGATATGCTATAGGTAGCACAATAAAAACTAACTACCATGAGAGAGGTTTGAGTAAGTCCCGGTTTGTGACGAGCATCGTCTCTACCTCCAACCACGACAAGGCGTCCTCCTCACTGCGAGCGAACTTCTCGAATATCTTCTCGAACTTTTTAGGGACAAAACTGAAAAATAGTCATAAACATTAGAAGTAGAGATACTTATGTTTAGAGATTAGAATGGAATTCTAAAGAAACAATGTATATATTTCGATCTAACTAGTACTGTACTTCAAGTAGATTAGGAAGACGAAGTCATGAATGTTACAAGTGCAGAGACGATCGAGGTGTTTGTTTATACGTACTTTCCCTTCTTGTCATAGGCACCCGTGTCACTTGGATGGACTGCTCCGTGGATGTGGGACACATGGATGTTAGTGGACGGTATTTTTCCAGGCTACACAAGCAAGTAGGAAACAAGATAGACACGGTAAGCACTACTCCATGTACATGTATTCACACCCAATGGACAAATTAAGGAACAGAGGTGTGTATGAGCGTACGTACGGGCGTTGTCAAAGGACCAAAAGCAGCGTGGGTCGAGGTTGCCGCGGTAACCGCGAAGGCAGGGTCACATCCGATGGAAATAAAAGCTGTTTATATGCATATATTGTCATCAAAAAAAGTTAATTAGACATAGAGGTCCGGGGAGTGACAACTGTACTGACAAATTTAACCAGGGAGTACATGATATATCTCATCTATCATCACGTACGCACCTTTGATACTCTCGGTAATAGTAATAATGCCATCTTTGTCCTCGTCAAAGAACTCCACATGATGCATAAGATCCGTCATGTTAGCGCCATACGGTGATACGGCTTGCGCCCCTTGATTTGCATTGGATCACAAATTAATATATATAATTTCCCTATGAGTATATGTATAAAAGAGACTTTACTTCTCATTGGAAATTGGAATGTGTCTAGAGATGATGTAACAGAACAGAGAGTTCTTACAGTTGCAGCAAACGATCCACACAAGCAGCACCAAAGGCATCATCACCGACCACCGTCCTGCTGCCATCCTCCTCGTCGCCGGCGTGCTAGCCTGGTCGATAGGTAGGTTGTTGTTCAAAGGTAGACTACTGTTAGTTAGCGCTGAACTGTATCAATGCAAGCTAGCATGGGTTGCACTACTGGCTGGGCATCCATGGCCCGCTTAAATAGCCAGCTCCACGGCATCAGCATCTTGGAGTTGGTGGCAACGTGCATGGCATTGGATCTATTATACTAAGAAGATGCTGTTATATTGCAGAGATGATGCTGGAGCCTGAACAGATCCATATATCGCGGCCGGTAAGCATATCGTCTTTGCATTGATTAGGTAGAGATCTGACCTTGCATTGTTTTAATTTTTTAATAACCTGCCTTGGATCAGTTCAATCTTAGCTGAACACTTGCAGTTTAATTTCTCTGATCAAGAATCGATGACACACAGAGACCGACCGTAGTGCATGAAGATCACGTGTGAACACAGCTTGGTGAGTCATCACAAGATCCCTCCCAAATTTAGATGGAGGGAAACCAAAGACTCTCTATGCCTTGTCCATTGTTATTTGTTACTGTACTACTCCCTCCGTCCTATAATACAGTGCATTTTAGCATTCAAAATTTGTCATAAAATATAATGCATTCTAGAGGACAAAAATCAATTTTACATTAAATACTTTTCATTTATCAACCAATCACCATTAATTACGTTGATGATAACGTCTGATTAGGAAATAAAATGAGGGTACACGTGTCTTTTACGTTGTCTCTTAATTTGTCTTAAAATTCCTAAAATGCATCATATTACAGGTAAGAGGGAGTAGTTTATTATGTTTGTGAATGGTTAGGGATCGTGAGTCGTGAGTCACGCTCACGCCTATGGGAGAACTGCAGGCAACTTCCAGGCGACCTCGCCATCCCCAGTTTCGTGATTGGTTCTTAGACTGTATATATAGTAGATCGGCGGGTGCATTCAATATTCTTTCTCCATGTTCAGAAAAAAAACCCTAATAAACACGTGGGAACAATGAAAGAGTGGATCTCGTGTCACGACCCCAATACTGATTTCACTCCATCACTTCTCTTAGTGTATCGGTAGTGTTTAGAACAAAGATTTTTGAATATTTTTTTTACTACAGCTCAAGCATACAATGACTTCGTCAACTATCTATACCAGTCATACATGCTCCACTGAAACTGAAAATTTTACCCTAGCTTAAGCATTCAATGACTAGTCTATCATTAAAATTTCACCACAATTGAAGCACAGGAGATGCAATTATGAATTAAACACTGAAACACATAGATCTACAGCTACAGCAAAAAGTTTCAGCTAGTTTATGAATAAAAAAGAGCACGTGGCGCCACATTAGCGGCCATGCAGTAGAGTTCTATATGGTCTGCTTTGGATGATGGCTACATAGACAAAGTTCATAGACCCAGATGAGCAAAAAAACTCATGGACCTAGTTAAGAAGTGAGAAAAAGTTTAACGACTCACAACGCAATTCACTCCATATTAACGATGCCGTGCAGTCTTGTTGAACAAAGAGGAGCTCATGGCCTTCTTTGTTGCATGGCAACAGCACAGTGATGTGCGAATCCACGGCGGCGGCTAGTGAACCCCCAACCAGATCGACGACGACAGTGGCCAAATCCACGATAAGCGCATTTGTTTCTCACAACCAGGCATCTTCCACTCCTGAGTCTTGACTCATCTCTCCTCTTTGCGTGACAACCTTTGGGTATTGGATGTGAATCGAGATTGTCATATAATCTCTTCGTTTCAAATTATAAGTCGTTTTAGCTTTTCTAGCTATATGATTTTTGTTATGTATTTAGACCTATCATATATCTAGGTGCATAGCAAAAATTATATACCTAGAAAAGCTAAAGTGACTTATAATTTGGAACGGAGGGAGTACATCTGATCTGTTCTGTTGAGTCGCTTGGATAATATGCTAATCGATAATGCTCTAGTTAAGACGTCCAGAACAGACGGACGCCTCACTCGCTCACTCCCACACCCAGTCCCTCGCTTCCTCCTCCCTTCCGCGCTCGCGCCCTGCGCCTACCCCGACGTGCTGCCATGGTTGCCTGCCTGGCCAGCGACGGCGCGCTCCCCCACCTCGGCGTCCTCACCCACCCCGGTGTCCTCACCCACCCCGGCGGTGTCCCTCCCCCACCTCGGCGTCCTCACCCACCGCGGCGGTGTCCCTCCCCCACCCCGGTGTCCTCACCCACCGGGAGCGCCCAACGTCCACAGATCCGGTGGCCCTCTTCTCCACCCTGGTGAGATCCAAGCAAGTCGCTGACCCTCCCCTACCCTGGCTAACGGCGCCCTCCTCAGATCCAGCAGCGTCTCCTCTCCCTCGGCTGACGACGGGCATGGCGGGCGTGCGGGCGCGCACCATCCAGCGAGCCTACACCACCGCAGTTTCCCACCAGGTAGGTTATGGCCGCGCAACGATGTTGTGTTTCAAGTGTTTCTAGACGCTTTGACATGTTGCAAGCCCATGTTTCAAGTGTTTCAGTTGTTTCAGACGTATGTTTCAATTGTTTCATGCGGATGTTGCAAAAGTAGATCGTGATGTTGCATATGTTGCAATGGTTGTACACGTATGTTGCAAGCGTCTATTCCCAATGTTTCATCCGTTCTTTGTACACGTATGTTGTAAGTGTTTCAGACGCGCATGTCTAAAGTGTTTCATATGTCTTCTTTTGTATGTTGCAAGTGTTGCATCTGGATATTTTAAAAGTACATCGGGATGTTGCACATGTTGCAATGGTGCTTCAACTGTACTCCCTCTGTCCCACAATGATTGACGTTTTGGCCCAGCATTCAAGTGTCCAGGTTCACGACAGAGGCCAAGCACCCGGACACAGTGACGTCCAGATTCAGGCAACGCTGGATGCACCTCATTCAAGTGTATAACGTCAAAAGATCTGGGACAGAGGGAGTATGTTCCAAATGTTTCATCTGTTTTAGACGTATGTTGCAAATGTTTTATCTAGATACAAAAGTAGAACGGGATGTTGCACGGCGCGGCCGGTGGCTGTCACTGCTGCTAGGGTGCAGCCGTGGGTCAACCCATGCGGGGCGCTGGTTGGGTGCGGGAGTGCGGGTCCCTACGACGGATGCGGGTGCGGGTGCTGGGGCGGGACGTGGGGCGTGGGTGGGATGCGGACGCGGGAGCGGCGCAGGTGTCGGAGCTGCGTCCGGACACGCCGAACGGCGGGTGCTAGGCGTACCGTATGCTAATTCAGACCTCCATTTGTTTGATTTGCAGTAGTTTTAATTCTTTGAACGATTGTGAAACTTGGAGCTATCAGCTCAGTCCGATCCCTACAGATGACCCAACTACTACTCTCCAATATTGCGCTTCCAAATAGCATAATTTACAGATGTACATAGAACGTCTGGTTTCCTTGTACACAACAAAATACAGGCGTAAATAATTTACAGATGTACATATATCAGTAACATCCAAACAGGACCTTCGTGAAATAAGTGATACAGATGTTGTTATAAATATAGAAGGAACAAAATGTAGTCCAATTGCAAAGTGAAGTACAGAAATCAAGTTCAATTCCAGTACAAGATGCTGGTAATATCTACACAGCTGCCTAATTGTGATATATGAAACATACAAGTTGCTGCAGCTGCCAAATTAATGATAGATCATGCGTTGCTGTGAAGAGGTCTCCTGCTGCGTTCCTCAAGCTGAACAAAGATGTTCCCGTTGTAGATGCCCCTCGCGCGTTCCTTGGTAAGAAACCCAAAACTGTCGTGGGCTAGCTGGTAGATCAGCTGCCACTCGGCCTCAGCAGCAGCCCTGCGTATTTATTCTCTTTTGAGATGTGAGCACTATAGCTAGCCTTGAAAGTTGAAACATATCATCTATTAACCTCATTTTTTTCCCCAAACAAGTCTGTTTAAATTGATGTTTATACTTGTTTCAAAAAAAATTTGATGTTTATATGAAAGGGAGAAGAATATGATGAGTATCATTGCAGCAGTTATATTTGTATGTATTCAGTAAACAATACCATGATGCAGGATCAAGAGGATCCCGGTTGAATGTGAGCATCTCTTCTACCTCCAAGAGCGACAAGGCGTCTTTTCTGATATGAGCATGCTTCATAAATATTTCGTCAAATTTTTCCTGGACAAACCTGGAAATAATAGGAACACAACAGTGGTAAATACTATTTCCACTTTTATCTCTCTTTCTGTAGGAAGAAACGAAGAATTATAGTTTCTAGTCTGGATAACGTATTTGTGCGGCTAAATGCTAACTTTTTTTGATAATAAAGAAAGGATTTTATTAATTCACAATAATTACATCGAGTTGATAAAATAATTATGAACCCACTTCGGCTAACTGTATTGGAGTAGTATTTCTAAATTCTAATGACAACAATGGTTGTTATTCACCTTATCTCAAAGTTGTGTACTTGTGTTAGTGGTAAGTTTGAATACAAGGTATATATTTCTCATTTTCTCTACCTTCCTTTAGAATCGTAGGCACCGGTGTCGCTACCATGAATTGCTTTGTGGATATACTCCACGTAGATATTGACGTAAGGTGGCAGTACACCAGGCTGCATTGAGTAGAGGTAGAAAACAGCCAACGGTAAGAATGAACCATTGCAAGTTTTGATAACAAATTTGCTCACTGGATAAAGGAGAGCCAGCGTACATACAGGGTTGGTGAAAGGAGCGAGAGCAGTATGAATTGTTGATGCAGCCGCGGTGGAGAAGGCGATTTCACATCCGATGGCAACAAATCCTGTGTGTCGTCGAAGGTACAGAAATAGATGGAAAAAAAGAGGACAATTCCATACGGTGAATCGAACAGATGAACTCCAAAAAATAGCACGTCAGGTCATGCGCAGCTGAAAAATGAGATCACACCTTGGAAAGTTTCAAGAGGAGTGAGAATGCCATCTTTGTTCCTGTCGAAGAATGACACATGCATTATTGGTGTGACGGAATAGCCAGCCCCCGCGTCGCCCCCCACGCAGGCGACACGGGAGGTCCCAAACCCTAATAGCCGCCGCCCCCACGCTCCTCCTCTCCTGCCGCGCCGTCGCCGGAACAGGACACCGGTGGGGCCGTCTCGCATATGGGTGGTGTGGTGGCGCAAGTTCCGGCAGGCCAGCGGGGGGTGGCTGATCTCGGACCGCGTGGGGTTCGGCCGGCCACCTTCTACGACTGCGGTGGCGCCGGCCAGGGCCCGATCGGGCGGATCGGTGGCGGGGCTTCTCTCCTCCTCCAACCACCCCTTCTCCTTCTTCCCCGTCGACGATGACGGCGCGGCCAGGGCTGCGGGTTGCCAGAACCGGTGTCTGGGTGGCTGATCAGCAACTTTGGCGACCCGGCTAGGTGCGGCGGCCGGCGGTGGTGGGGCTGTGGTCGGAGCTGTGCAGACGCGGGGGTGTGGCGGCTGGGTTCTTTGCCTCCGCCCGCCCCCTTCCCTCGCGGCGATGGCAGTGGCTGCGCGCGGCTGGCCAGGGCAGTACTGCCAATGGCCAGCAACAGTCAGTCAGGCCGCGTTATGGGTCGCCTAGGGCAGGGCTGCCCATGGCATGCCGGCCGGCCTGGCAGCCTGATGAGGATGGAGATGGGCCGGGGGCGACGTACGCATTGGTGGAGCATGCGTCGCGTGGCCGTTGGCGGCGTCAGTCGGCAGTGGTGGCGGCTGGTGCCATTGCCGGCGGCGGTGCTCGGAGCTGCTCGCTTTCAAAGATGGAGGCTGCCGGCATCGACGACGACAGGTGGCTCGGTCGGGCAGGGCGGTGGCTGGCGCAGAGGACAAATCGTGGCCAATGCTGTGCACGGGGTTGAGGTGTCATGGCGAAAGCTTTGCCCTCTTGGGCCGATGACGACGACGTCTCGCAGACGCCGTTTTCTTCCTTGGAAGCGTCATCGTTTGGGCCTCTTCCCTTTGTGTGGCTTGTCTTCATTGGGTGAAAACCTAGACCTTCTGGTCAGGCGACGGTGGCGTCAGTAGCGTCGCTTTCCTCCTTGGAGGCGTCATTTTGGAAGACGGTGCTCGATCAGTTTACTGCGGGGGCCAGCGTCGTAACGACGAAGCTAAAGACCTAGTTGAGGATTCAAGATTGCGGTGTCAACGACGGAGGAAGGCGGTCAGAAGGAAGGCATAGGCGTGGCAATTCAACGGTCTCGCATCTGTTGGCAGTGGACCACGAATTTGGCGAGGAGGCCAGCGTGGGAGGCGCCCATGAAATTGACAGAGACCGGCGTGGGAGGCAATGGCCAGCAGTTGAGTTATCTGAGATGACCTGCATGATTGGCGGCAGACGGTTTCGCATTGTGGCGGCTGTTTTCGGCGTCAAGAGGTGTTCTGACAGGCAGCTAGAGGACATGTGTAGCACTTTTATATTTTGATGAGTTAACTGGGTCGAGAAACTTTGGTGTACGTGCCTTGGGTTTAAGTTCGTGTGAGCTTGAAGTGCTGTGTAATAAGGAATAGCTATATGCATCGGTCGATGCAGAGGCTGGAATATTAATATATTCCCTTTTTTAAAAAAAATCTGGAGTTCTGTCATGTTGGAGCTACCACCGTCAGGTTCAGGCAGTGCCCTCGCACTCACCTCGGCACCTAAAATACACACAAAGAAAGGCAGCACCGATTTCTGAAACTCACTGCAAGTATATTAATTAGAGAAATTGGCAGCCCAAGAACATCGGCAATTTGGACGGGAAAACGTCAAATCGCACCATGAGTTTGGATACTTACAGCAAACGCTCCATATCAGCAGCGCAAATGCAGTCGACAACGGCCTCAGGGAAGCATCCACCGCCCGCGGCTGTCGGCCCGCCATTGTTTCCATCTGCGAGTTCAGCATCTCCAGTATATGTGTTGAGTACAGCAGTAGCATTGGCACATTGCTCTGCTTAAATAGGTGCAGAGGTAGTAGATGACACTAGACCATCACTGCAAGCTGTGTGGCGCTTTACTGTGAGAAAACCAACGATACGGCACTGGCAAACCGATCTTGCTCCGTTCGATTCAGGAAAGGCACGCATGTGCAGCGTACGTAATCGGTGGAAGTGTCCGGAAGGCTGGAGGAGCCTAGTGCCACCCCTTTCTTGGCGCTAGAAATGGCAGTTTTCTGTGCAGAACCGGACAGGGCTCAGAGGCGTGTGGCACGCCTGCTGGCTACAGAACAAATAGAGCGGAACCAGGTCAAGAGCCTTTCCAAAAGAAGAGGACCCAGAGCCTAAGTCTCGATCGTTGTAGTGACACTAGAGCAGTGTGAATGCACATGACCGGTGGTGTGGCTCATGGCTGTTGCCTGTTGGTACTTTGTGCATTGGAGAATCTATTATTTGTAATGCATTTTTTTAAAAAAAAATTGGGTGAACTCGAGCATAAGCCGACTTAGCTAGATGCTTATATATCATTCTTCAGTAAACACAAGCCGACTTGGATACGCTTATATCATTCTTCAGTGAACACCCAAGATATTGGTCCATATACTTTACAATGTACCCAAGATAGATATATGAACTATGGACTCGAAGGCTTAACACAAAAATCGCAACAAATATACACTGTACAATATAATATTCGATTCAAATAGCAATCTATTAATTGCCTAATACACTTTAGTGTTTTGTGCATTAGGCAAGAGGCATATATGATTCACATATCACATCTCACATCTTGCAGACGTCTTCTGTTCCTCCAACTTGTAAAACACACTTCCATCATATATGCCTCTTGCAGAGTCCTTGTGAAGGAATCCTTGCTTATCACTTGCAAGCTTGTATGTCAGTCCCCATTCTGCTTCAGGTGCAGACCTATGTAGATAATAATATAGGCTATATTATTTACATATAGGGAAAGAAAACTTAGATGAATCAAGAAAATGCTAAATTTTATCTTTGGTGTAGTGTCTTATTCAAAGGGAAACACATTGCAACTCATTAGTAACAATAAATCACTGCATATTAGAAAAATTACCATGATTGGGGGTCTAATGGATCTCGATTTGCTAGAATCATCTCCTCAATCTCCTCAGACGTTAACGCATCTGGCCTGACCTTTGCATGCTTTGTGAATATTTCTTCAAACTTTGCAGGAACAAACCTACAATAATAGCGTGGCATGTTGTATGCAGGTAAATTTGAGAAAATTTTAATAAAACATAAAATGGTATTATTCGTGGTCATGTGGCATGTTTGTACAACATATAATAGTGTAAAATGTCATTTGTACATACAATGTCTAAAGTAATGATGCACTCTCTCATTTGTATATATAAGGTGTTTGGGACTGCTCCACTCCATGTTTTTAGCTCTGCTCCACGTTTTTTAGTCAAACAGGTTTAGCTCCACCTAACTCTGCTCCAAGAAAAAAAAAGGTGGAGTTGTGAGAGCAAGGGATGCTCTACAAACTTCAGTATTTTTGTGGAGCTGCTCCACGGTGGAGTTTGTGGAGCAGAGTTCGTGAAGCAGTCCCAAACATCCTCATAATGTTGATATGATGTAATAATGCACGGTCACTTGTAAAGTTACATTCCTTCAGCGTCGTATGCACCTGTATCACTTCCATGCATTGCTTTATGGATATACTCTACGTATATGGATAAATGAGGCAGTGGTGCACCAACCTGCATTGATTTTTTTTTAAGAAAAAGCAAAGAGAATTAAGTTTCTTACTATTGCGTGCGAATCAACAAATCAATCTCATTTGTGCACGTATATGGGGTGTGATCGTGTATGGATTTGTTTTTCTGGATAATAGGGTTTTAATGGACAGCGATAGAAATCACATGAATACAAGCAAAATTGTAAATGCATATCGGCATACAAAATGGCGACAGAGAGGGCTTATCGACATTCAAAATATGAAAATGTTGCCCCAACTCAGCCATCCATCACCGGCTCGAATGGAGGAGATGGGTTAAGAGGACAATTTGGAAATTTGTGGAAAGAAACAGAAGTTTTGGTTAGATAATGGCAAGAATTTGATAGGAGGGGAATGAAAGGGATATAGATTGAAATCATTTGCACTAGAAGGATGTAAACCTTTTCTCAACCACATAAGAAGATTTAGAATTTTATTAATGGCATATAAAGGGAATTCACTCATCAGTCAGAGTCCTACGTTTATTCAAAATTCTCATTTTATATGTTATTTAAAATAAATGTTTTAGGTCATAAGTTGCACTCTATTACTACGATGGCACAAACGGTTAGTTCAGCAAGGATGGAGCTCTGTTATTCCATAGGGTTATGCTGACCCCCAATAACTTTTGTTATTTCCACCACAATCTTCTCCATAAAAATTCTAGACCTCTCTTTCTAATAGACAAAATAGCACTGCGACTTAAAGAGTGACCCAAGTAAACCCAGTGATATAAATTCTAAAGAGTGACCTAAGTGAACCCGGTGATATAAATTCTAGCAAGAGGACATGTTGGGTACTACACACTCTATGATCATGTCAGAAAAGAAAAAAAACATTCTTAAATTCAAACAAAAATATAAAACAGCTGGTGATTTCATCATTGACAATAATAACCATTTGATCTAATCTGTTTCCAAAAAGATTACTCACTGCCGCTGCCATCATGAACAAGGTCAAAAGTGATTGCAAAATCTTGATCTAAATAATCAACCGTTGTCATTATGGAAAATAAAATAGACAAACCCTCTAAATAAAAATCACCTACACGTAACATGATAGAAAAAAAAATTATACACAAACTCTTAAGGGGTGTTTGCTTCCCGGCCACACCTCGCCACAGCCGCAAGTTAGGGCCACACCCATGCAGGCCAGTGTTAGGTCCATTACTAATTTTAGGCTGCCACATCATTTACTACCTGCATGCAGTGCTGATTCTCGCCACAAAGTGTGACGATGGTTTTTCTCGCCTCCGCCACAGCCTGCCACAGTTTGGCGTGGTGAGTGGCAACCAAGCAGCCTATAATAGTACTTATTAATCAATCCATTTGGTGAAGCGTTCCTATTTGTCTGCCACAAGCATATGCTTTCACACTTCTCCCCAAATGGATATTATTTCTGCTATTATTACGCATTAGAGTAGTACTCCTTTGTTCTAAATTGTAAGTCGTTCAGTTTTTTCTACATACATAGCTTTTACTATGTATCTAGCATTGATTGACAAAGAATCAGATGTAAAATGTACCCCTAGCGCTCACCAATAAATAATCCAGCATTACTATGTAGAATGACAAGGTTGAAAAAAAAACATGCCTTGAAACTGCAGTACTAAAGTAAAGAAAAATTAAACAAATTGCAGAAATATACATATTAGAATTGGAGAGCCAAACAGTATTGTTGCCGCACAGCCCTTTGCTCCTCACGACCAATGGCAGACCCCTAGAGCCTGGATAAATCTGGCTTTCCCATAAAGAAGCAGGTGAGCTGCACTCTCTTGAGAGAAAGGAGATACCTAAGAATTGCTTGAGCAGCTGCGGCACAAGACCATAACGCAAATTAAACAATTGGTATTCACTAACTCTGAAAGTAGAAAAGAAGGCATGCCAAACCTCAAAGTGGTGCTCGATCACCACATCCACGTCGTTCTACTTGCCCACCAGTGCGGAGTAGAGGACAGCATTTGGTGCAATGGGGCATTCCATCGAGCTAGACGTGTGGCCGCAGAACGCATGCAGCGTCCGCATGCCACCAGACTGCCCACAATGGCCAGGCGCTGCAGAAAATGTTAACGATCGAATTCAGCGTTGCAATATATGGTAATGCTGGAAAGACAGTACAAATAAAAAAACAGCAGGCAGATCTGAGGATTTTGTTGTGCAAATGACTGAACGTGGACTGAGCGATCTTCAATATTGGTGAGGCAAGAGCTTGGCGTCAGTTAACTGATAAGCTAAATAGACACAAGTATAATCAAAATAGTTAACTGATCACTCTACAAAATAGTTAACAAGAATCAAAACTTGTGTAAATGAAAGTATACATTGTTCTTCATTCCTGAACTTCCTGAATACATTTCTGAATACCATCGCTGTGCTCAACTGTATCCGTGTTCAGGAACTTGAAATTCCTCTTGATGAACTCTGCACCTCCTGCACCAAAACAATTACAACAGAGCAGGTGACACGCATATCATCCACATCCAGGCATCCGTTGAAACCACGTCCGGGATAGCCAAACTCACCGATCGATTGGCCTTATTTGCGTCAGCTACAGAACGATTGGAGACAAATCACCATCCCTCCCTCCAGAACACTCTCCAGGAAATTTCCACAATCAAAACACTCAGCTTTCAAATCGGCAGTAAGCCATAAAAAAAGGGATCCGAAATAAATATAAAACACAAAATGATATCTTTCATCCTTGCGTACCCGGATCTGCAACCAAAAGGGGCATGCCTTGCCTGGTGGTGCGCAGGGAGCAGGTGCTCAAGGGCGTGGCCGTGGCCGCCTTGGATCGCGGCACCCCGGACATCTTGGCCAGCTGTCGAGGGGTGTGTTGCCGTAGGGATCTCGCGCTGGCACCTTGCGGAGGATCACACGTAGTGGGTGCGTCGCGTGCTGCCGCCCCCGCACGATTCACAGTGGCGTCCTCTGGCGGCGTCAGCGGGGTTCTTTGGCGGTGCCGCTGCCCTCCTCCCCTCCCCGACTGCCGGCTCCCTTCCCCTTCCTTGTCAACGGTGAGGACTCCCCGTTGCGCTCCCTCGCGTAGGCCTCGCAAAGCAATCCGAGGAGGCACGGGGTATAGGGTTTGGGGGATGGTTTTGCATCGCGGAGGCGGCGAGTGGAGAAGCGGCGGCGCGGATAGGGAGGGAAGGGCGAAGGGAGAAAGCAGGTTTTTTCGGAGAAATTGATTCGGAGCCGTAGGCAGGGATCGAACCCGGGGCGGTGTGGAGATGCATAGTGCGGGGGCGAAGCGTTTGAAGCGCGGGGTGCGTGAGAAGCCGGGTGAGAAGCCAAGCATCACACATCCAATCGTGACTATCAGATTTGATTTAGGTATTTTAATAGCCCTTGATTTTAATAAAGATGAATTCCTGTGTACATTTTCCTGTGTGTACAATGGTTGAAAGCTCTCAGCGGGGGACATTTTTCTAGGGAGACCTAGCATAATTTTGATTGGTGTATTATAGTAGAGATAAGTATATACTCTCTCAATTCCAAATTACAAGTCACTGCAACTTTTCTTATAGAGTCAAAGCATCTCAAATTTGACTAAAAGTATAAAGAGAATTATTATAACATCAAATAAGCAAACTATAAAAATATAATTAATAAAGAATCTAATAATAGTTAATCGGTATCGTAAATTTCATTATTTTATTATATAAATTTGGTCAAACTTAAGATGTTTTAACTCTCCAAGGAAGTTAAAATAACTTATAATTTGGGACAGAGGTGTCACACCTGGTTTTCTAAAGAACAAAACCAGGCTAATCATATGTGTGCTCAGGAAGTCCACACATATGTCAGAATGAAAAAGTATCAGAAACAATGTTATTATATAACATATATATATATATATATATAGCTATATTAACACTTACATCAAAGTATCGCGGAACGGTGACTAAACTTTAGGCTCCATTCTTCTCAGGGATGGCTGACTGGTGGCTCCGTATGCCAAGCACTTCTGAAAGATTTCTGGAAACTCCACTGCACCTTCATCCTTCTTTTAAGTAGCACCTTACTGCACACTGGAGTGTGGTGGAAATAGCAAGAGTGAGTCCATGTCGAACTCAACAAGTATAACACAGGGTTCATGAGACACAAAAGGCTTGACACTGTTTGACTGCATTTAACTTTTATTCATCATATAATTAGCAATTGAGTAGCATTAAGATGAACCAATTCCTATTAATAAACCAATGATCATTTGTAATAAGGATAATGAATAACATTAACATGAACATAATAATAATATCAACAGTAATTAAATTATGATATAACAATGGTGATTAACTATCTGTAGATGTTCCAAGGCCGCCCGTATCCGTGGGCACGGCTAGTATACCAGTTTATTAAACTCTGCGCAGAGGTGTACACGTTCACTGTGAGTCATGATTTCCAAATGCGTGGAGAGATCAAACCCAAACACCAGAGAACCATATAAAGTCATTTAAAAGTTCGTCTAACAAGTTAGGGCCATTAGATTCACTCGGCAGGCAGATGTAGAACCCCCCTTCCCAGTGAAACACAACTCGCAGCCTATACACACAAAGGACAGGGGCTCGCCCTACACCCAAAGTGGCAAGTCATTCTTACGCCATTTAAGGTAACCACTAACAAGCTAAAAAAGGTCTCTTGAACAACTAAAGTCAGAGCCATATAGCTCTCACAGCTGTACTGTATGTCCCGGATGATCACGTACAGATAAGTCCTTATGGAGAGAAACCAGAGCAACGATATAACCCCTTGCTCTAGCCCCCTTTTCAACAGTAATAAAATCATCTTAATGGTTGGTTGCTTAATCCATTAATCAAATTACAAGATCATTGTTCATAATTAAGCACTAGCAATAGCTACCCAAATGCATAACCCATAGGTGATAAGGAAACAAGATATCAATAGCTAAGTTATAATCTCTATGGTTGTCAAGGAGGACACATGCATATGTATGATAATTTCAGTAAATAGGACAACAAAGATGGTCTTATGTTATACTTGTCTTTTTCCTAAAGTTAAGCTGCTCAGAGGTCTTCAACCTCCATCTCTGATCTTCAGCTTCTGCTGTACTCGTCGGTCCTCACTTCCTGGTCTTTATTGCTAACGAACCACGCTTCTTCTACTCGCAGCAACCAAACACAGCAAATAGACAACAAACACATCTAAGAACAAACATCATACAAAGAAGACACTTTAAAAGGAAGCGCACTATACGTCACGGCTTGTTGCTATGGTTACGAGAACGCAAGCAAACGCTGATAACGAGCCTATGGTTAAAAAGAAAACTACTATCTAGAGTATTATATTAATATATTAATTTGTTATTTTACATTATACAAGAAAGGCCTACATACTTGATTTATTTAACTCGGCAAAACCACAAGAAGCATGTTAATTCAGATTACACGTATTGCATTTTAGTTTAGAAACTGAGCTAAAACTAATCATGCTTTATTTATAAATATTGTCGTATCATATAGATTAAACAAGTTAAACTTTAACTTTGCAAAAAGAAATATATATGAGAGCTTCTGAATGAGTATGTTACATGTAGCGTGTTTATACTAATTAGATTATAATTGTAAACATATAAGTTAACATTAATCAAATTAATTATATTCATACACATAGGACATGGAGAACAGCATTAATAACGTATCGCTCACATCACCACGGTCGCAAAACAACAAGAACGGAATTATCACTCTACGTTGGTTTTAATTATTAAAATTAGGTGCATATAATAATTAATTAAATATACAACTATATATTCCAAAACATGTGACATGTTAGACACCATTGCTAACACGTAGCTTACGGCTGGCATGGTTTCAACGCAACACGAACATGTTTATGATGCGGGTAAAAGCTAAGCAATTTATAATTCAAAAGCACGGTGATAGCACTTATGCATATTAATATTTATATGTATAAAACATCGGGGTATTATGCTTATGTTGCTGTTAATTATAAAATTAGTTGCATGCATATTAATCATATTACTATTTAAATTGTAAAATTCAGAGATATTTAACAATAGAAAACGTGGTTGCTACGTCAGTACAAGCTCAATCGCAAAAGAAAAAGCTACGGACATAGAGACACTGACCATGTTAGCTTGCTATCTGGAAACAGATCGAAGGCACAGGTACTAGGCGACGACAAAGATTTGTAGGATTGCAGTGCAGGCAACTCGACTTAAACGGCGCACGTACAGATCCTGAACTCGATCGCGTCGCGTGCCAGGTTTTGTTGGGGATGCATGGACCTTCGGACAAAGGCGGAGCAACACGCTTGCATGCTGTCCAACCTAGCTTAAGTATGGAACAGAACCTGCAGGATTGCACAACCTAGTGAGCTGTGCAGATCATGTAGAGGAGAGACCAAGGGGCTGTATGCTGGATTTCTCACCGACGGAGGCGAGACGTCCACATGTCCGTCTTGGAGATTGATGACGGCTCTGGATGAAACACGGACGGCGGCAGGAGAGGTAGCTGCTGCAGATAGAACTATGGTGACCAGTGGCGGATCTACAGGGGGGCTGGGGGGCTCCAGCCCCCCTAATGACTTGATTTACCACTAAATTACTGTAGCAAAAATCTCAAATCACTATTAAATCTTCATGCAAATCAACATCTCCATTGTTTTAGCCCCCCTTGATTCTCATCTTGCATCCGCCACTGATGGTGACCGCCACATCTTTGGCAGACAGTCGGACTCCACGCGCCCGTGGGCGACAACGAGCCCCACGATGAGGAGGCGACAACAACGTGCAGTCGAACAGATGGCTCCATGGCAGCTCGGCGAAGCTCTCTCGGAGATGGCTTTTCCTCTTAACTTCGATGGTTTCAGCAAGATCGTGTGGAGGCCGATGATGAGGAACATAGCGGCGGCAGCGGCGGCGGCGTCGTGCATCATGATGGATTGGTTTGTTTCCATAGGTTTGGAAAAGGATACGATGGGCTGAGTCTGCTATTTATAGACATGCACACGGTAAACGGCAAAGACGGATATTGAGTCCAGGAGTCCCTACACGTGCGGCGTGCAGTTTAGGAGGAAATATAGTTCGGTTCCCCTTTGGTAGCAACAGAACCAAAGCATCAGGCTGACGTCTATCTGCTATAAGAATAAAGGATACGGCCTAGTTGCTTGCTTGTTCAGATTATGTCATCACGTCAAAGCAAAAGGTGCGAGGATTCCAGTATCAGCAGGAGACCGATTTGAAAAAGCGCCAAAGGATTTTGAGATCAGATAGTTTAGGATTAGAATTAATTATTTCTGAATTAATTTCTTGTATAGAAAAAAAATCCAGAAAAAGTCAGAAAATTTCATGAGAAGTTTGTAGAGATATGTTGATGGACGCTGAACACAAATGAGTGATTTTCAGTGGAAGAAAAGGATCTTGGGAAACTCCAAACGAAAAGATTAGGATCGAAAAAAACAAAAGTTTGATTATTATATTTTAGGAAAAGACAGAGACAAGCCAGAGACAGATAAACAACTTACTAAACGAAATTTTGAAAACTTACTCACCCACAACACAGAGTCATGCGTCTAGCCAAATCCCACTAAATTAATTTAGAAAATTTGGAAAACCATATATTCATCTAAATTTGCATAAACTTGAACTAATCTTGAGAAATTTTATATCAACATTGAAATCATTTATTTTATTTAGTGTTTTCAATGCACAACCCAAAATAGGAAATTTTGGGTGTGACAAGAGGGAGTAGAAAATAGTATCAACATTTGTATTTCTGAATAAGTCTATTACGAAAGTATATAAGTATAATCCATTACCTTGATGTGACCAAATTAGCAGTTTCAACGGGATCCTTGGGTTTTTTAGGGATCTTACCTTGCTCGAAGGACGGGACCGCAGCCGCTAATTGAGCTAATTGTGTTTCTAACATTTTAGTAAAACTCAATTGGTTTTTAACGGCAGAAGCAAAACTATCCATTTAGCATTTAAGTTTTCAAGAACCTTGTCATTGGCAAACAACATTTTAATACTTTCATTTATTTTAGATTGGCCTAAGACAATACCTCTTAAAGAAGATTGGTTATTATAATTATTATTGAAATTATTATTATTGTAACCATTACCTTCGTTACCTTGGTAGAAGGGCGTGAATTCCATCCATTTTGTTGTTGGGAGTGATACCCATTGTTGTTATTTGTTGATGAAGTTCACCTCCCCTCACCGCTGGCAAGCTTGCTGGAGGAGAGGAGGGGGCCGGAAGCTGGGGGGGACTAGAAGCTCGCTGGGGAAAACATGTTGGGGCTTGCGAGGAGACTGAGTTTCCCAGCACAGCTGTCACCAACCCCACTTGGAGTTACTCTCTTTGTTCAAAAATAAAAGGCACATTACATTTCTCGTGGAGTCCAACTCTTTTAAGTTTAACATGTTGCATAGAAAATAATGTCAATATTTGTATCTTTAAATAAGTTTATTATAAAAGTACTAGCAAACATGCCTGTGCGTTGCAACGGAAGAGAATCAAAATCCGTATCTCTACTTGTTATTAAAGATATGTATATTTTGCATTTAATCCATCAACAATGAAGCAATAATTAAATTAGAACATTCACCATCTATAAAAGTGCAATTTAGAATAATGCCAGCTAAATTATCAAATTCCTTATGTCGAGAAAAATAAGTAGAAATATACAAACATATTTAATAATCCATGAAAGAGCTTAAGAGTTTAATCATCATTGCAAATCATCAAGCTAACAGCTTTATTCAAGCTGGGAAAAATACAGGTTAAGAATTTAATCATTGCATAAAATTTAAGAAAAGGCAAGGCCAAATATTACAACCCGTTAGTCGAAAGGAACTGGTATTTGTGTATATATGAACTCCTTAGAAAAACCAAGGAACATAACCTGTTGGAAGTTGTAACACAACATATGGATAATTGGATATGCTTATGTACCTCATTAACCATCTCTCGCAAACGATCTTTCTTCCAATTGTCCAGTAGTTGACGAGACACATGTAAGATGCATATGGATGGTGGCTACTCAGTTTGTTCTTTCTCAAATTGCCGTATATCCATAGAACTTTCAACTGTGATGGACCATCAGAAGATCATTAAAATGAGGTGGACATTTTGCATCTGGTTGACAATGTTCAATGTATTCGTTGGATTCATAACTGGAGATGAGTTTGAAGGGATGGGATTTGGCAGCGGATGGTTCATGTACGGTATTCTTGGCAACTGACTTAGGCCTTGTGTTTCGGGGATGCAATGCAACCTGAATTTATGCCTAGAGCCATTGGTGGCATAAACTGATGACCTCCAGGAAACATCATTGACTCCATCCTGAAGTCATCCACACGATCTGAAGCATATTTTTCAGTTGGTACCAGTAAATGATCTTAAGTTGGAGTAGCTGCTAACCTGAACTTGCAATTGCACGAATTCAGATACTCAATTGTCTCATCTAATATTGACACTTTGTCAGTCAGGAAATCAGTTAATTAAATAAGTGAAAAGGTCAATGGGAAACAAAAGAAACATATTGACAATATATATCACTACTCACCAACAGAATCTTATTAATTAAGGGACTTGCACCTGACAAGAAATTGTTGCAGTGCGGTATCAGGCTATTAGCTATTGCAACGGGCCTATATTTTCATTGATCTGGTCCCTTAGTCTCTACAATTAGCAGCAAACAGCAATGTCATATGAACAATTTAGCAACAAACAGTGTTTATGAGATTCAGCTTGGCTAGCATAGTCTGATCTTGGTCATGTGTTTCAACCCAAATTTATCGACGATTTGGTCTCTTCAGTTGCCTCTCTGGCATTCTGCAATTTCTTCATCAGTTCTATTCCACAAAACAAATAAGCCTTGGGAGTTTCAGGTAAGGTAAGATAACAAAAACAATGACTATCATACTAAAAAAAATTGATTACAGTACCTTTCATCAACAAGAAAAAAATCCAAAGCTTGATTACAAAACCTTACAAGAAAAAGAAAACAACCAAGCAAAGAGCATCTGGCAACTAATGAAGATCCTTTCACAACAATCCAATAAAGTAAAATTTGTATGAACTAATCAACTCAATCCATCACAGTAGTTCATCTAATGTAAATCAAAGTTAATAATACATCTATGATCTCAAAATACAACAATCTGGCAACTAATGAAGATCCTTTCACAACAATCCAATAAAGTAAAATTTGTATGAACTAATCTTCAAAAATCCCACCTAATACTACTCATCAGTACATAAGAACAATCATTGAAAAAGCTAACCTTGTTCATCAGATCAGAAGATTTGGTTCTTGTTCAGCTCGGCAAGATCAGAATTTCGAAGGTGTGGTGTGTTTGTTCTGCTCGACGAGATCAGATTTCGAAGGCGGGGTGTCTACTTCTTATCGGTGAGATCAAGAAATCCTTCTGCACGTCGAGGATATCCCAATGACACCTTTCAGTTTTATAGTTCCAACCAGAAATTCGTGTCGAACATGGAAAAGCAAAAAAAAAAGAACAAGAAATTTGTTTCGAACTAAGTTCATCTCAAACATACCTTGGATTTTTGTGTTAGGATCTGGAGCCTTCGTCGATTCGATTCCAATTCCAATCAAATTCAGATTCCAACTCAAACTCGGTCAGACAAATTCATTGACGGCGCATCGGACTGGGCGGGCAGAGGCGAGAGAGCCGCACGCGCATCGATGATCTGCGCGTCGGCGTCCATGCCGGCAACGGACGCGACGCATTGCACGGCCGTGGAGGAGCCATACGGCGGAGTCATGCGCGACGGTGGCGGCCTCGGGCGCGGCGTAGAACCCAGGCAGAGGCGCTCCCACGTGCCGGGCACCCTGGGTGCGTGCGCGGCGTACCCACGTCCGCCGCCGCACGCCACAAAAACGGCACCGCCGCTCCGCACTTCCCGGTGTCACTCGCCGCTTTTTTTATCGAGAAGAAGAGGAAGACGGAACGGGAGAGGAGAGGAGCGACGGGGAGCGGAGCACCAGGAGTCATGCGAGGCGATTGGGTCGGAATTGGACCGAAAGCTAGTGACCAATACGACGGTTAAGCTAGATTAGAATGGACTGGACGAAAAAAAACATCAGAAATTTTGTCTTTTTATTACTAGGGATAGATATTCCACAATCAACTATAATGATATTTATTACATATCATAAATATAAGAATTTTATGTATATACTTGATTAAACTTAAAAATGTTTAACTCCTCGACAAGTGAGATGTGGAACGAAAGGAGTACATGACTATGAGCTTGACCTAGGAGAGGGACTCCAATGACACTTGTGGAGGGCATTTCCGATACCTTGGTGATAAAATAAAAGGTCTTGAGCGAGTTTGTATTTGTTTACTTTACATTTCACATTTAAATTCCCCGACACCCTTTTTGCAAATTAGATTTCCCGATAAGGTTTTGAGCGAGTTTGTATTTGTTTACTTTACATTTCACATTTAAATATTCCGCTTTTTTCCGCTTTTACCTTTCCTACAATTGCTGTGTATAGTTTGGTAGCATTGGAACATAGGCCGGGTGCAGATCTTTGTAGCTGTAGACATATAAGACAGAAAAAACTTAACTGGTCTGCATCTACAAATAAATTATGTTCGTCTCTCTTATATATTGGAGCCTCACATTTTTATTTATATTAGATGCCTCATTCAGACAAGTGCCCACTCCTATTGTCTCAATTTATCTTAGTATTTTTTCGGGGTTTAAGCGTTTCTACCCCTGTTTTGAAGCCAAATGATGATTCTGCCCTTATATTTTTAACTTTGTGATTTTATCCAAGCGATTTCAAAACAAAGCAAGACTTAACCCCTATTCTGTGAAGCCCACCTAACGGTGTTAACTTTTGGACAAAAAGACAATTTTACCCATGCGTTTTTACTCCTGTTTTATTTTCATATTTGTGTTTTTACCCCTATTTTCAGATCAGCAATTTAGCAATTTTGATACATAATTATACAATTCAATGAGCGCAAAACTCAACAATTTTTAGATCGGACATCACTCCAATCATCACTGGTTGTGTAAGTCCTGAATTTCCTGCTCATGCTTCCTCTGGAGACTAGATCGGACAGGGAACTTTTCTTGATGAATTTGGTCGAGAAGGTGCTGAAGCATCTGGGATCATACCTCGGTGAGCACTGTGGAAACATGGCATCCTTGGCGTACTACGCAGGCAACAAGGGATGGAGAGCAAACCTTGCAGCCAATTCGTCGAACACCTCCTGGGCATCATCACCAGAAGCCAACGGACCACAAATTTAAAGACAAGAGAACGTTTGGAGCCGACGCGGCCTCAGCATGGCCACGCCAGTGCAATTATTTTGGCGCGTTCGATTTTGAGATCTACGGTCCTGCTGTCTTCTCCATGCCAAATATATATCGGCTCCGCTCACTCCCGCGTCCGCAACTGCCTCTCCTCCCTCTCCCTCCTCTCTCGGCGGCGGCTAGGGTGGACCCCGTCGCGCGCGCCGCATCCCCCACCGAGGGAGGCTCCAGCCCCGGCCAGGGCAGCCAGGCGTGGCGGCGCAAGGGCCCAGCGCGGGTGGCCCCAGACGCGGCGGCGCCAGGCCCCGGCAGCCCCAGCTAGGGCGTCTTGCGCGGCAGCGAGAGAGCCCCGGCGCGGTGTCCCCGGCGAGGGTGCCCCCGGTGGAGCTCGACGCGGCGTGTCTCTCTAGCGCCGGCGCGCCCCTACTCCTCTCCTATCCGGTGCGCCCCTGCTCCTCTCCTCCCCGTCGCGCGCTGGGACGTCCTCCGCCGGCCACTGCCTGCCTGGGTTGGGCGTGCTGTGCTGCTCCCTAGCCTTGGCTGGGCCGGCTGGCTGCGCCACCGCCCTGGCTGCTGTCCACCGGCCGCGCCGAGCTGGTTGGCTGCTCCGCTGTGCCGTGGCCAGGCTGGGACGCCCGGGCTAGCTGGCTGGCTGCTCCGTCCGTGTTTCCTCGTCATACCGTGCTCCTGTTCCGCTGTGGTGAGCTCCTAATTTCTGATGAATGTATACATAGATGGATGTTGAGATGTTGATTTCAGATCTAGGGTTAGGGTTACCCTTGCGTCGTTACTGTTGTCCTTGCTGTTGTGTCCTATGTGTTGGTGACTCCATGTCTAAGGCAGAGGAGCAGGTGGTTGCTCTGTTGCTTGTGCTCATCCCCACGGTTCTGCTGCCTGTGCTCCGATGAGGTGTTCTTCTCCATTCCATCCTCATCTAATTATTCTTGTGATTGGTGATCACGTACATAGCCTTCTTAGGGAGACGCCTTTGCCAAGAGGATGCAAGGGATTAAAGAGAGGATGGAGACTGCACAGGCACGGGTCCTGTGTGTATGATAAGGTAAAATTACTTTGAATAATGCTTGAGCTGTTTTTACCATATTATTAATTTTACTTCGTGGATCTGATGTATGTGCCTAGGGATTTAGGCATTCAGGTGTGAACTTGGATAAACCTGAGGTCCTTGTATAGTTTATTATTTTGCTTTGATTTTCTATTCCTGGTCTCAGGTTCAGTTCAGATGGATAAACCTGAGGTCTATGATCTTTGCCTTTCAAATTTTTTGAATTAAACCGTGGGGAAGTTCCCCACTTTGCCTTTCAAATTTTATTATTGGATCATGATCTTTCTCTTGTGCTCACGTTCATGCTATTCTATCTCAGATTCCCTGCTTTCCTTTAGACATATATATATTCTATTTTATTTTTCCTCTTGATTTTTTTGACGCAAATTTATCCTCTTGATTTTGCTGTGCAAGGTATGAACTTGGTAAACAGAGCTGGGTTCTTCTCTAGAGACTGGTATCCGTAATCAACTCAGGCGAAGGTAGGCAATTTGCTACCTAGCATCCATATTTCAAATGCCTCCATGATTTATGTGTTTGATAGCTACTGATATATGCTCTGCAGCTAGAATATTTGGGGAAGTGCCTTCAAGATGTTCGAGGAAATGCCTGTTGCATCCTTTTTTGCACAGCTTGGGCACCTGCTATGGAAGACAGCCTCGGTGCATGCAAGGTATTTGACACATTTATTCTACCTACGTACACATGTGTGTGTGTGCACAATGCTTTGAAACATTGGTCTGGTCTGCTCCTTTGGGTTTCTTCACGTGCAATGTGCGCTTACACTTTTTTGCAAGGTCGGTTCAGCACTTCACCCAATGGTGAAGTGTGACTATTTTCCTCGTTTTGTAACTGAGAGGCAGCATGAGGAAATCTCCTGTTCCAAAATGCATAATGAAAGGACAATGTTTGCTGAATAAGAGCAGTACCCAGCAGGGCACGAGAGCTATACAATTTTGCTTCATATTCTGTCCGCATAAGATAGGTGCCAGTGGTTTATGCTGATAGATCTCTTTTTTCAATTGACCCTTGTTAACAGGGAACACTACTATAGAGCCCTTGCTGCTAAATAGATCTGTGTTATCATGGTGTATGAATAACTTCAATTATTTGTTGTCCCCTTGCAGGTCTTGGTTCCTGGGCTGCCGAAGAAAGGATAGGGGTTCGAGTAATTTCAGAGGCCGCATTTTGGTCTGTGTTTTTACTCCTATGCTTGCTTATTTGCACTTCCCAAGTTTTTGAAGCCCTACCAGTTTTCAGTTTTCCATTCTCAGCTTTCACTGCCTTAGTTGGCCAGGCTAGAGCAAGTGTAAATCTCTATGCTGGCCAGCCTAAAATCAACCATGCAGCAATTACTGGAAAAAAGCATTCCTCTGTTCTTCTTTTTAATGCTTCTCTTTAGCTAATAACCTAAAATCAACCATTCCTCTACAAACTTTTATTATGATATGTCATTAACAATTTTTGCCTTGCCAGTGATTGGTCCCTGCTGGGAGCTCAGAAAATAATTAGTACTTTTTTTGACCTGCATGTTTTGGTCTAGTGAAATTGGTATGACCTGTATGTTTTGACTGAGGGGGTACCATTTTTTATCAGGATAGGCACGAGGCTTATGACTAATAGGCACATTCGATGAGTTCCATAACTTTTATTACCAGATGTCTGAATAAGTTAATATCTGGTTTCAGTCACCTCATTGTAGCACTATGCTGTTATGATCTTATTGCATTTCTATAACCTAACATCTGAAAAGGTAGAATCAGGAAATGATTCATATGCATATAGCATGCTGTTCTATGAGATGTTTTCTGTAGTCCACCCTGTTCTGATGACTTTGTTGATAGTTTTTGCAAAATTGCCACGCTTTTACGAAAGAATATTACCAATTTCTTATAGAAAAAAAACTACCACCTAAGTACCTAACAACTGGAAGTTGGTACTGTGTTTATAGTGTGGTACACATCCCCTATAATATTAGGCTATGTTTGATTCTTCTAAATTGAACGGTACTGTTCTGACAACCTGCTGGTATTTATTCTGCTTACTAATTTAGACCACCAAGCAATTGTGCTGCGTGTCAATTTGTGAAAATTGAGGTATTGTGAAGAATTTCCTTTTGAGAAATGCATCTACATGTTCTTAAACTGAAAGGCAAGATATTTTGAGAAATGGTCAAATTTGTCGACAATTCTATTGTATGCTTCTAATTTCTTAAAGCAAATTTCAAGAATGTTGGCTTGTGATTTGATCTATAGTCTTCTATAATTATAATATTCAGACAACCATATAGTTGTAGGGAAGTAGACGTATGTTTGCAACATGCTGGTTCTTAGAAAAATACACTTTCCAATGAGAATATACAGGTGCCGGATCTGGAGAATTTTCTAACGGCTACGTGTTGTATTTTTCAGGTCAATTTTGCAAATGGCATTGCACCATTGGCAAAATTAGATGTGCTGCAATTTCTTCTGGTTTATGCCTGTGTTCTTCCCAGGATGGCAGCACTATCTGAAGAAACAGGATACACCCCTACACAGGAAACACTCAGCGATGGAGGAAGAGGACCACATTCCCAAGGTATTCAATCATCTGTCTTTAAACCGCATCATCACCTCTTCTCCATGAAACATGCATCCTCGTCACTTACGGTTTCTGCTTCAGGTTTCAAAGGTGATCAACGTCGATCCAAAGGTCATCTTCGCTACAGCTGCAGAATGGTTGCATCTTCGAGTGAAACAAGAACACACTTTCAGCATCGATGATGATACAACTTATGTCACAAAGATAGAAATTGAGAATATCTTGTCTGTATGTCTCATGTAAGATATACTCCATCAGTCCCCAATTAAGTGTCGATTCCGGTTTTTGTGCCCGTAAGTTTGACTTAATTTGTATAAAATACGTACAACATTTGTATCTCCAAATAAATTTATTAAAAAACTAGATTCAAAGATCTTTCCAATGATACTAATTATATACCATAAATATTAATATTTTTTAATATATATTTAATTAAAGTTGTTTCTCGGAAAGCGTAAAGCGACAGATATTTAGGGACGGATGGAGTATGTACTATTTGGACATCTCACATCCCGGTTTTGAAATCCGGCTTATGTACTCTATGCCACATGGAATATATATGTAGTGTTTGAACATGTTAGAGCAGTTTTTGAAATTCAGCCTTCTATTCAGCGTGCTGGACCAGCTGTGGACTGAGTAATGGGAACAAATATCTCTATTTCATTAACCAGACGGAACCTGTTATATTCATTCGTTGTCAATATTATTCCATTTTCTATATAGAACTACGGCCATTACTCGCACGCAAATCACTGGCTAGAAGCTATTCCCCAAAAGAGCACGAGCTGCCGCCTGTCTGCAAGGACGCCTGCTGCGTTCGCCTGGCCACCTGCCATGCACGTTTGCCTGTCCGGTCGCCTGCCGTACACATCCGTCGGCCCACCTGCTGCGCGCGACCGCCGCTCGCCGCGCCCGCGTCCGACGCGGAGCCCGACCGGCCATCCGCCTGCCGCGTGCGACCACCGCACGATTCCCTGTGCGCTCGCCGTACTCACGTCCTACGTGAGCTCGCCTGGCTGTCAACAAGCAGTCCCGCGCGCTCGTCGTGCTCGCGTCCCGCAGGCTGCCTCACGCCCGCCGGGGGCCGCCCCAGCACCTCCGCGCGCTCGCCGGGGACTCCTGCGCGCCGGCTGGGGGCCTCCCGCGCAGCTCTGCACGCCCGCCGGTGGCCTCCCGCGCGCCGCAGTCCGCCGCCGCCGGGCCGAGCTTGCGCTGGCTGCTCACTAGTGCTAACCCTAGCCCTCGAGGTGTTTCAGTGACCCAAAAGAGGAACCGGTGAGGAACAGAGGAAGTCAATCAGGAAGAAAAGAGTCATCTGACTGCCCCCTACTTCTTCATTCTGGATGCGGCACCGAGGGCCAAGCGTCGATTCCGGTTCGAGTCGTTCTGGGCCAAGCTGCCGGGCTTCCATGTCGACCCATTCAGGGTCCTGGACTGCAAGCTGAGAAATGTCGCCAAGGCTCTACAGAGCTGGAGTAGCACCAAGATAGGCAGTGTCAGACTTCAGCTCGCAATGGCACGTGAAGTTATCCTTCGCCTGGACGAAGCGCAAGAGTTCAGTGAGCTATCTGTCAATGAACTGGCGCTGCGCAAGTCGCTGAAAGTGCGTGTCCTGGGCCTAGCGTCGCTGGCGACACCAATCCAAGGCAGCGCTCAAGATTGCTTTTCCTCGCTGAGGGCGATGCAAATACAAAATTTTTCCACCTCCAAGCCTGTCATAGAGCAAGGAAAAAGCGGATTGACTCCCTCTGCGTCGAGGGAGCCGAGCTGGTACGCGAGGACCACATGTTGCGGTGCTGTACGAGTACTTCAACTCCGCCCTCGGTTCATCCTTCGAACGCACCAGGCGTGTCAACCTCGACGCCATTGGCTTGCCATCCATTGATCTCACCGATCTCGAGAAACTATTCACTGAGGAGGAGGTCCGGGCCATGGTCATGAATCTGCCAAAGACAAGGCGCCGGGCCCGGACGGCTTCAATGGGCTCTTCTACAAGAAGGCTTGGAACGTCATCAAGGGCGACGTCATGAACGCACTCTACGCGTTCTGGGCACAGGATGGACGAAGCCTACACCACCTCAACAACGCATTCTTGGTACTGTTAAGGAAGAAAGCACAGCCTGCTGAGATCCGCGATTACCGCCCGATCAGTTTAATCCATAGCTTCGGCAAGCTGATCACAAAATGCTTGGCAAATCGGTTAGCACCAAAGCTCGACGCACTGGTTAGCCGAAACCAGAGTGCGTTTATCAAGGGCCGTTGCATTCAAGACAACTTCCGCGCCGTGCGGCTCTCGTGCAAGGCGCTGCACGCCACAAAGACACCAAGTGTGCTACTTAAAATCGATATTGCCAAGGCATTCGACACCGTATCGTGGACGTTTCTACTTGAAGTGTTGCTGCTCATGGGCTTCGGTCGTCGATGGAGGAACTGGATGTCCCTCATTCTCAGCTCGGCAAGTACGAAGATTCTTCTGAATGGCAACGCAAGTAGGAGAATTTGTCATGCAAGGGGACTACGGCAGGGTGACCCGCTATCACCAATGCTATTCATCCTTGTAATGGAGGTGATCAACCACATCATCCGATGGCTGGACCAACAAGGCTTGCTCACTCCGTTTGCGAACGCTAGGCTACCACAACGTGCAAGCATATATGCCGATGACTTGATTCTCTTCGTTGCACCCCTAAACAGTGACCTGAGCGCGTTGCGGACAGTGCTCCAGGTGTTCGGTCAAGCATCAGGACTCTTCGTTAATTTGGATAAGAGCATTGCAACGCCGATACACTACACTGACGCCAAAAATCAGCTTGTTCAAGAGGTCCTCTCCTGCCAGATCGAGGGCTTTCCGTGTCGCTATTTGGGCGTGCCACTATCCATCTTCAAGCTAAGGAAGATTGAAGAGCATGCTCTCATTGATGCGGTCGCAGCTCGCATAACACTGGTGCAGGTAACTCTGTCAGCTATACCAGTGCACATGGCCATCACCTCATGCCTATCCTCCTAGGCAATTGACTGCATTGACAAGCTACGGAGGGGTTCATCTGGGCTGGTGCGGATTCGGTCTCTGGGGGACGGGGCAAGGTAGCTTGGCCAATGGTTTGCAGGCCACGCGACCTTGGTGGTCTCGGCGTGGCTGACCTCTGCCACGCCGGAGTGGCACTTCGCCTCCGCTGGCCTTGGCTACGATGGGTTGAACCGGAGCAGACCTAGGCGTCGCTATCGGACAAGGACGATCACCAAGTCACCGCGGTGTTCCAGGCCGTGACAACGTCGACTTTGGGAAACGGCGAGACCACGTTATTCTGGACTAATAACTGGCTGCGGGGATCTTGCGTGCGGCAGCTTGCGCCTGCGGTGTCCGCCGCAGTACCGAGGAGGAGGAGGCACATCTCATTGGCTGATGCACTCCAGGGAAGGACCTGGGTGCGGCACATTACAGGTCCAAGAACAATGAGACTGGTGCTCGAGTTCTTCAACCTCTGGAATTTGATCGAGCAGGTTCAGTTGTCGCCGGGTGTGCCAGATACTTTTTCGTGGAAGCTTACTCCGGATGGTCAATACTCTACATCATCAGCTTATGGCGCCATGTTCGTCGGCTCCTCTACTCCTCTTGGAGCAAAGCTACTCTGGAAGACGTCCGCACCACACCGTGTCAAGTTCTTCTTTTGGTTGGTTTTGCATAGACGGTGCTGGACAGCGCACCGCCGCCGACGTCATGGCCTGCAAGACAACGACACTTGCATCATTTGCGACCAGGACGTCGAGACGATGGATCAGATTCTGTTGGGCTGCATTTTCAGCCGCGAGGTCTGGGATATCGCCTTGAGAAGCTACCGACTAAACAACAACGTAGCGGTACAGCAGCAGGATGTCATGACTTGGTGGATGACGGCGAGAAAGCAGCTGCCGAAGGAGCTTCGCCGCGGATTCGACTTTCTTGTCCTCCTCACGAGCTGGATGCTTTGGAAGGAGAGGAATGCAAGGGCGTTCAATCGCATCGCATCGACATCGGTGGAGCTGGGAGCGGCCATCAGACTTGAGGCTGATCTCTGGGTTGCTACGGGCTACAAGCGCTTCAGTCGCATGTAGCGTGAAGCTGCTCTTTAGTCGCACTGTGTAATATCATAATCGCAATCTCGTGCGGATTAGAGGTAGCCTAGGGAGTTGTCTTGAGCGTTGGTAATCTACGGTTTACCAACAGCAAGGGTGTAGTACCAAACTCTATTCCTGCTTAATGAAATACGTGCTCGCACGTTCTCGAAAAAAAGAGGGGGAAATCTTGTCTCTTCATGTGGGTATCTTTTATTTTCTATTTCATTGGCCATTTGATTCACTTAGATTTCACGGTGTCACAGATTAGGGGTCAACAGAGACTTCGTTTTAAAATCGTGAGGGCAAAATCATAAAGTTTAAAAAGTAAGGGCACAATCACCATTGCAGTCTAGAATAAGGGTAGGAACACCAAATTTCCTATTTCTTTTAACGAATCGAGCAAGAGAGCTGTTGATTATATAGACAAAGAAGACGGCTTAGACTAGACAAACAACAGACTCAAAAAGAGGTAACAACGAAACACCATCTACCATGACCAACTAAGACAACTCAAGGAACAACAAACACGATCGAAACATTTTTCAAGCACCGCACAAAAACATTTATATAAAATATGAACTGAAAAAATATGGGAGGCTATCAAGCTCACAACTACGGATGTCTTGCTAATTCAAACATGTTCGACAATTATTTCAATATCTTATATGAATCGACAAACATATAGAATCGATCAAATTACGGTATTTACCGAACCACGCACACAGCGTAATTTACAAATTCGTCCACGTCAGAGCGTCTGGATTTCTTATCATTTCTTCTTACTTGATTCTTTCTTTGAGTTCCTCTCTTGCTCCAACCTTTCGAACAGGCTGCCATCGTAGACTGCCCTGACATTGTCTTTGTGGAGAAACCCGTCCTTGTCTTTGCACAGGGAGTACAGCACCTTCCATTCTGTGAAGCCACCCAGCCTGCGGTAATTTTGCAGAAAAAATATTCAGATCAGAGGGATCAAGTATATTGCTTGTCAAATGTCAATTGTTGCAGAGAATTTACCATCCTTTCAAGTCTTTAGGTTCCCTGTTTGCTTGCAGCATCTCTTGTAGCTCTTTGCCTGTAAGAGCATCTGGCCTGGTGTGGGCATACTTCTTGAAAATCTCCTCAAACTTTTCAGGGACAAATCTGCAAGTTGATAGGTACTATAATTAGATTTTTTTTTTCTTTGGAAAAATAAATATTCTTTTCAGGCTATTTACTTAGTTTTTGTACTTGTTTATGAGCTGTTCATTAGCAATAAGACATGACATCACGTTTCTCTGTACCACGATCTGTCTTGGCAAAAGGACCTATGGTAAATTACAAAATGAAACCAAAGGCATCCAATTCCTTAATATCTGCACCTGTGTCTTAGTAGGCTTTTCTTTAACTAGCGTTACACAGTGCTACACTGCTACTTGTCAGTAGTTAGTCTTTCCTAAGCCGTGGCCATCACTGCATAGACAGATTCTATCACACTCTGGTTGATGCGTATTGCTTTAAACAGTGAAAAGAGGCAGAGAAGTAGACAACTCTTCCTCACCCTTTTCCTCCAACCTTCATCCATCAGGAGAAATTTATTTATCGGTAAGCCAAATGATTACCTGGTCACTTGTAAAGTAGTACATGGTTTCATATGGATGGTGACAGATTCGAAGTTGAATTGGAAGGATATATATCTTCCTTTGTATACAAGTAGTCGCTGCAGCTGCGTCTTCAAGCCAACTAGTTGGCTCTGATTATGACCCTGAATATAGGCTATTGGTTCGATATAGGCTATTGTACTTGGACTCTTATGAGATAAGAACAGCATTTTACTCCCTCCGTCCCATTGAAAGTGTCGTTGGAAAAGCGTGCCCCCCTCACAAACACGTTTCCCGGGCGACACTTTCAATGGGACGGAGGGAGTACATGACAGTAGGGGAGTTGTCGGCCTGTCGTAGCACAGCTGGTCGTGTACTTGTCTCTGTGTGGGGACGAAAACCTCGGATCCATAGCCCACCCTCATTTTTCTAAAACCATGATCCAATACAACTCAGACAGGTGTTGAGGGAATTCAGGGTTGTGTATTTGATAACTCCATCCTAGACACTTAGAATTAACTAAGGCACTAAGCCATAAGTTATATTAACATCGCATATCCATTCAACAGAAAATACACCTTAAGCTTCCATGTGTCTGAGGCCGGCCCTCTCAAATAGGCTCCCTCGTGTAGAAGCTTAAAGTTATTGGTGCATGTATTAGAATAGGAGCTAAAGATCTCAAGTTCAAATAAATGCTAATTTACCGGTGTAATAAAATATATTATTGTTTACTCCAATTCTCTACCTGATGCCTAACCTATTGAGACTCCACGAGGGAAGTGTTAAAATATAATGGAGTCTCTTCTCCACCCATCACCAGCTTAATTCAGCTTTGACTGAACTGTTGCTGCACTGGATCGCCAACCCATCCTCCCTATAATAGATCCATTCCAAGTTTTCTTTTCGCCTCCTTTGGCTCATGATTCAGTTAACTAATGCGGTACACTCTTGCCAATGTCATGTTTTGTGACATGCTTAGCTTGCTGTTCTGCATATTTATAATTAATTAACGAGATGCAGTAGTTGACGAGCGTGCTGCTTTTAGCTTTGCATACGACACAGCACAGACCCTTAATTATTCCCCAGCTGTAAGCTTTTTTCCTAATGAGAAGAGATAATGCATCCATCTAACTCACATCAGAAAATTGGCCAATACTAGTATTGTTTACTCTCGCCTACCAATTCGCGTGTCTCAGCACTAGGAATCAATTTAACTTGTTTATGGTTTGCTTTGCTGGCTAAATGACCAGTGTTTCTTTGTCTTGGTTTTGCTGCCAATATATGCAGTAAAGTTAGAACTCACTCTGACCAGATCGAGCTGGACTCTTGGCTGATGGTGACAGTCTGACAGATGGGAATTAGAGAAATACATTACCTTCCGTTGGAATCGTAGACGCCTGAATCGCTTCCGTGCTTGCCCTTGTGGATGTTCTTCACGTAAATTGGGAGCTTGAAAGGCGCGGTCTTCTCGTTCTCCTTCAGCGAAACAAGAAACGTGTAAGGACACACGCGAGTCAGTCAGCTTCATCAGGGAGATAATAATAAAAAATATCAAATACGTATCCTAGTTTACACCTGACACGATTTGCGCACTGACACACGTATACACCACTATCACAGAGCGACATTCAAAAGATATATATAAAATTAATCAAAAGGAAGGTGGTAGCTTTGTACTTTGTTGAGTATTGGGTGTTTAAAATTAATGGAATATAATGCACGTAGCTAGTACGCCACAAGACACGGCAGGTAGCTTTGCCTTTTTTTTTTCCCCCCCTTTCTCTGAAGAGAAACGTGCAGTGGCATCTCTCTTTCAACTTTCAAGGTGTTATGGGTGCTGCCAATCTGGCATCGATCCAGTATCTTCACGTTAGGGACATTTTTCCCGATCAGTACTTATCTGATTAGGTGCCATTCTTTATGACTCTAAATGAAGCTATTAATATTAATATTACTTCAGTTTTCTGAGTTTTTTTTTTGCGGTTTTCTGAGATTTGAGAATACGTTACGTTATTTTAGGTATCATCACTGAGTAATATTGATTTTTTTTCAAATGGACCAGCAGGATTCTGCCCAGTTTGTGTCAATAAAGGAGAGTTCAAAACGACTTGCAGAGGGACAAAGAGAAGGGGGAGGTTACACATACACTGTAATTTCAGAGGCGGTTACAGGTGTAATAAACATACATAAACGTGTTATTAAATTTTCATAAATTTTAAAAGGAAATGTCGCAGAGATGTAGGCATCTTTTGGTTTGGAGACAGAAGGAGCAAAAGCTGGCATCGTTTTACCACAAGCTGAAAATGTGCTACAGAGAAATAGGAAGCAACCTTTCAGACATCCAACCGGGTCTGCTTTAATTTGGCCAAAACAGTAGAGATGTTTTTTTTTTCGAAAGATCCGTTTTACCGGCTTTCATTGATAAGTAGAGAGCAAATTTATGTAAAGGCAGCCAAACGTGACGTGAACCATCACGAAGGCGAAGCCCACCCACGCAAACACAACAAAGTAAACGACGATCCATCAAGGATGCGAGACCGGAGTTCCCGAAGCAGGAGGCCGTAGTAGGTCATCGTTGCCCAGCTCAAGCGTGCCGCAAGAGCAGCTCCGACTTCCGACCATGGCCTCACGCCCTGCCGCGAGACATCACGACCAAGTCGAGTTCCACCACGACGCCTTCAGGAAGGTTACGACGTTAGCGCCGCCGTCGCTCGTCCAAAAATGGACCGGGTTTTCGCCCGTGGAAATTGCTGCATACACGACGCCCCCAACAGGGAAAGCGGCGCCCGCAGGCGTCGCCGTCGCCAGCACAGACGTCGGTCCAGATGCCCCAGCCTGTCGCCACCATCGTCGCTGCTAGTCATCCTGCAGAAGCCTTACCTGAGGGGCATCGACGCGCCGGCTATGCTCAGCAGCCGAAGCTGCGTCAGCCACCCCCGCCGACCAGACACCATGCCGAACACTAGGCTCACTCTGTAGCGCACGTCCCCCCGCCGAACGCCGAAGCTGTCACCAGCTGCCGCCGCCGGCTGAGCACCTGCCGTCAACGCAGCCGACCTGAGCCGGACGCCGACATGTGCGTGTTCCACCACGGGCACCGCCCCCTGTCCTAGGGACGCCAGATCTGGCCAGTAGGGCACCAGCCCCAGCATCCCCGCCGACGCCGCCGTCTTCACCTTGACCATACAACGCAGAGCTGCAGCAGCCAGGCCATGAGAGGGGAACGGCAGAGAAGAGCACCGCCTCCCAGCGCACGGATCCCGGCCACCACCACCGCCTGCCACCGAGGCGGATCTGGCCGCCTGGGGGCCGGAACCGGCCACACCTACGGCCGCCGCCGGCCAAGGCAGATCCGGCCGCCAAGGGGCCGGATCCAGTCTCCCCGGCGTGAGATCGACCGGCAGGGCCCCAGGCCGGCGACCAACGGCGACACGAGCGCTGCACATCAAGGGAGGAGAAGGGGAAGCGCGCGGAGAAGGACGCCGCCGTCCCCTGTGCCGGCACGGACACCAGCCTGCGCCGCTGGAGCCGCGGCCAACACCCCGTCGACCTCCACGCCGGTCGCGCGGGGGTCGGACCGCCGGGCCGCTTCAGAGGCGCCGCCGCCACAAGGAGGGAGGGCCCCGCCGCCACCTTCACGGCCAGCCGGGCGGCCTTGCCGGCGGCCAGCTCCGGCGGCGGCGTGGCAAGGAGAGGAGGTGAGGGGTGGAAGGGAGGCGGCGCTGGGGTTCCGCCCGTGTCGCCCCGCGTGGGGAGCGACGCGGACGCGGAAAGGTTGTTTTTTTCTATCAAAACAGTAGAGATGTTTGGTCTTAACTCTTAACTAGCTCGAAACTTGAAACGACCATTGTCCACTATAACTATGTGACTTATAGATTCAAGAAAAAAAAACTCTGTGACTTATAGAAGAACTGAAGCTTTTTGAAAGTGGAAGCCACATATTGTGCGAAAACCGATATTAACATATTTATAGTTTTCCACTAACTTCATCTACTGCAGGCGTTGGCGAATACCCAAACCGAGCCAAACATGCATGAATGCTCTAAAGATTCAGAATGTTTCAATGCAAAAATCTAAGCGACTCAAGCTCTGAAACATAGAGAGAGCCAGAGAGGTGAGGTACCGGTACGGTCTTGGGTCCAAGTCCACCGTTGACGAAGACGGCAGCGGCAGCAGACAGGGCGACGCCACAGCGGACCTGGATCCGGTGCAGTTGCTATAGAGACTGCAACTTAAGCAGTCACACCATCCTGGTCGTCCATATCAAATCGAAGGGCAAAGCACCTCATTCTCATCGTGCCTCATTTTACAAGTCACCTTCGTCCTCTGCTTCTACCTCTTCCTCTGCACGTAGCGGTACCACGGCGCCGTCCCCACCATCGGCGGCAGTGGCGACCGGCAGGACAGGGGCCGGCCCCGCTTCATGTTCACGGGCGCAGGGTGCCACGGCGGCGGCGGCGGCGGCATGGACGAGGCTGCCATCGCGGCGCTGCCGAGGAAGGAGGTGGGCACCGGGGACCCGCCCGCGGACTGTGCCGTGTGCATCGCCGAGGTGGCACCCGGGGAGGCGGCGCGGGTGCTGCCCTGGTGCGGCCACGCCTTCCACGTGGAGTGCATCGGCATGTGGCTGCGGTCCCACTCCACCTGCCCGCTGTGCCGCTGCGCGGCTGCGCGGTCGCCGCCGCCAACGATGGCGGCAAGCCCGTCGTGCCGTAGCGGGTGCCCGAGGCGGACCCGGAGTCGCCCAACTTCCCCACCAACGTCCTCTTCTTCGGCTCCCAGGACGCCGTCAGCACCCGGGGCGACGGTGCGCCGACGCCGGCGCCAGAGGTGACGCCGCCCCAGGCGGTCCCAGAGCCCATCGCCGGAGTCGCGGCGGTCGTGGAGGCGGCCAGAGTAGCCACCCTACGGCGGCTGCTGGGCTGCGGCGACGGCGCGACGCCCGCACCGGCGCCGGCGCAGCAGCAGCAGCAGCAGAACCAAGACCGCGACTTTGAGTTCGGACTCGGCGGCGGTGAGACCAGCGGGTCGCCGCCGGCGAAGCCGCAGTAGAAGGCTCCTCAAATCTTGGCTCTTCCGTTCCTCCTCTCCTTCTCTCCTCGTTGAGCCCATTTGATTTGAGGCAACACAGGGAGAGGAAGGAAGCAAGTGTACAGTGATCTGTTGATCTGTAATCAACAACTACTACATACTACTGCTAGTAGAGTACGTACTTGTTAGTGATTTATAAACAAGATTGATGGATACATTTCGGTGTGGATTGCGCATCTCTGTTCTGATACTACAAATACATAATACAGGGAATTTTAGCCGCCACATCAATAGCTTCTTGGGCACTTGCCGGCGTGCTTGTGCTGCAGGAGATCGTACAAGAGCTCGGGGAGGCTGCGCAGCGCCGGCTTTCTTCATCACACGCGCCTTTTTTTTTGCACCGGCGCAGGCACCTTGCTGCCTCCACCATCGACGAAATCAGAGAGCGGGAGGACAACAGCTCCTGAACGCGCAGGGGCAGCAGAGATGACGGTGCCTTCATGCTTCGCGGGAAGAGGCGTTGGGGCAACGGATGGAGGAGCAGGCGAGGCAGGTCCGACGAGGCGCACACATGGGCGAGGCGGTCTTGGAGCTTCCATGGCGATGCAGCTCTCCGGCCTCCCTCGCGATGGTCGCGGCTCCGCTCTCAGGTCCGTGAAAAATGGCGCCAAAACTTCTGGTGTTTCCCTCCAAAGCAGCAGGGAAGGCGGAGGGGACTTGTAAACTGAGGCACGATGAGAATGAGGTGCTTTGCCCTTGGATTCGATATGGACGACCAGGATGATGCGACTGCTTAAGTTGCAGTATCTATAGCAACTGCACCTGATCCAGGTCCGACGCGACACCCGATAGCTCGGAACCCTGCAGCAGCAGCGCAGCGACACACTTGGTGAATGAATGATTGGTGGGTCACCAGTCCTGTCATTCTCACAGCGACGGACAGCGACCTGTACTGTTTTCAAGCGCCGGTGATCCAGAAGAGACGCTCTCTTAGGTACAGTAGAGTACCTTGGTATGTCTCGGAGGGGTAGATGATGCCGTCCTTGTTCCTGTCGAAGAAGGCGACGTGCCTCTGCAGCGGCGTCAGCTCGCCTTTGTACACGTCCGCCATGGACGACGAGGACGAGGAGGACTCCTCAACTTTTTTGTTGCTCCCTGGTCCCAGCAGCACAGAGATGAGCACGGTGGTTACAAGAGCGAGACTTGCGCCGCGAAGAACATGCCGAGACATTGATCTCTGGACTTGCATGGTCCCTCTCGGCTTAGACTTGCTACTTACCGGTGTCGGCAGCAGCTTTGCCGGCCATGGAGGTCGTTGCAGGTGAGAGAGATCGACGAAGACCGAGAGATGGAGGTGTAGAGAAACAGGGACCGAAAGGAAGTCGGAGGAGCCTTGGAGGAAGAGGAAGGAATTTGGAACAGAGATGCTCTGGTTCGAAGCTGGTGTCAAAGGAAAGGAATCCAGCCAGCGGTTTCGATCGGCGGTGGAAACTGACGCTTTATTTGTGGGGAGGATGGGATGGATGGATGCGTTGGGTGGGGGAGGCGGGCGTTATTTGCAGCCGACCCAGGCCGGGGCCCCCAGCCGTCTTGCGCTGGCACCGTGTCCTGCGCGCGTATGACCATTTAACCAGAGCAGAGATTCGTTCGAGGCCGGAGGATTTCTGTCTCGCGTTCGGTCCATCCATACCTCTCGGTTCCTCGCCGCGTGCTGCTCCGGCCGAAGCTTCTTATTCGCCGTCGAGGTGTCCTCGTCTGTGCGGCAGTGCTTGTTGCTTGCTGCCGCTTCCGGTCGACCGGCCTCGAGGTCACGGCCCGCGTCAGCGTGCGATCGATCCTCTGCTGGTATGAATCGCTCTGCTCCATCGGTGCGTGACGGCGAGACAGGCGGAGGCAGAGCGGCGGAGGGGCAAGGATGCAAGATATGGTGGTATATAAAACTCGATCCGCTGCGGCTGGCGGTTCGTCGTCCGATGGGAGTACGAGCGAGAGAGCGGCGGGGCCGCCGGCCGGGGTCGATCGTCCGACGGCATAGATGAAGACGCGTACGCACACGATCCCGTGTCCCCATGAGCTGCTATGTCGCGCATGCAGTCACATCTGTGGAACGTGGTGGACTGCATGTGTGAAGACCGAAAACGGCGACAAAAGGGGTGAATGGAAGCCGAAAATTTCTTTCGAGAATAATTGGCTACTGTTTCAAAATCATCACCAAAAGCGCGAACAACACACCATGATGTCCATGACCCAACTAGTGGGTGGATGTTCCCTAGAAACACAGCGGGACACCACAAACGAGCACGGAACATGAACTAAACTGAGGGACGAAAAAGAGATACTCAACTTCTATGGAGAGGAAGTGAGTTCTCAAACCAAAGTACCCATGCCAACTGGTGACAAGAATACTTAGAAAAAGATCCTTGAGACGCTAGACAATCAATGCAAAAGACGGATCTCAAAACGAGCACTCGAAAAGCTCAAACACATAATTTCAGCAAGCAGGTGCGGAGGCTCCATGTTTTTCCCCGGAGGCTCCGCGGCCCGGAGGTTCCACGTTTTAGCCCGGAGGCTCCGCGGTCCGGAGGTTCCGCGTTTTTCGCGGAGGCTCCGCGCTGTCCAGAAACAGCAGCACGAACCAAGAAAGAACGGGTTAAAACTCGATCAAAACAACTCGGATTGACTTGAAACTTTACAGGTAGGTTCTTAGGAGTGTTGAGAAGATATCTTCAAGACATCAACATCCAATTTCAAGCCTATCACAAGAAATCGAAGAAAAACGAAAAAGCACCGGTTCTTGAGACCTAGACCAAGAAATCGCCCGATCTGCGAGCTCGTGAGGAATTGGTTGATTTCCTTCGGTGGAAAGGCTCAACTCACGTCATAGCTTAAACCAAGGCAACAAGAACGAACCAAAATGATTTAGAAACGAAGAATCGGCTCAAGAACGAGATTGGGAAGAAGAAGAACACGAAGAACACATCAAGAACACACGAATTGATTTAAAACTCCGAACACCGGAGGACACGAGGTGGTTAGGGTCACCATTCCCTCAAAGATTCATGGTTCTTACACTAATCGGTGGATTAGTGGACCTCTCTCTCACACAAGCACCTAGAGAAAGAAACCCTAAAGGAGAAAATGAAAAATGGAGGAGGTGGGAGAGGTGAGGAGGCAAGGAGGCTGCCATCCTCTATTTAACAGGGCTATTTTACATTCCCCTAAATGCTCCTGGATACATAAGAGCTAAACCAATAAACCCAAGGGCGTAGAGGTCCAACCCGATGTCATCTTCATCCGACGGCCACCGCGCCTCATCACCGATAGCTTCGCCTCGACACGAACTCCCTGATGCCGTCACGTGCCGTCCGTTCCTCCTCGGAACCTCCGCCCGGGTTTTGAGGCCCAAACCCGTAAACCTGCCACCGATGGTTTTGAGGCCCAAACCACCAAACCGCTCGCGAGTAGCGTACTCCATACGCGTCCCCCGCCGATGGTTTTGAGGACGAAACCACCAAACCCCCAATGTCAACGCGTATCCGACCTCCCGCCAAGCATGACGTCTTCGCCTTCCTCCTTGACTCGGCCCACCGGCCTCCGTCAAGTGCCACGACGTCATCGTCTCCATCTTGACTTGGCCGACGCCGTCTTCATCATCATGTACACTTGCACTCGTCGATGTCCCAAGTGTCAGCCACCGCGGCTAGTCACCTGGCCTCTTGGTCCCTCGGTCCAAGCCTCACGTCCGCTCTTCACCACTCCCGGTCCGTCGGCACGGCACGTCCTCCTTGACCTTCACCTCGCCGTTGACTACCACCTCCGTGCTCCACACCTGCACACCACGAGCCAAGAGACATGCACACATAGCTTTCGTCATGGTAGGGTTAGTCACCACTCAACCTACTTCGTAGATCACATTGACAATCACTCATCACAAAACGAACACACAAGGGTACTTGTCAACCTTGTGTTCGCAATGTGGCAAAATTCGGTCCGTGGACGAGTCACGCTCACGCTCACGCAGCGCCGAACAGAAAGGTTGTCACTCGTCAACAGAACGCCCATCTAGACCAATACAAGAACAAGCACACTATAGTATTGTCTACTAGTCTACTAGATAGCCTTATGTAGTGCACACTAGTATTGTCTACTAGTCTACTAGATACACTCTTATGTAGTGTTACATAATCATGAGACGATTTAACAACTAGCTTATATAATAAGTTGTCTTTTTAAGTTATTTTATAATAATAATAATCTAATTATTCTTAATTTGTGTAATCAACAAAGAATTCTATGAGTGCAAGATAACATTAAATCGTATAATGGTGAAATAGTGTCCTAATTACGTTCTAAACTTCATCTCATGAGGTGGCTGCTTTACAAAACGATCACCTCTTTCTCTCACCTTTCTCTCTCCCTCCACGCCATCAATAATTTTGCGTGGCACTCCATGAGAGGCTCTTTAAGATTTCTGATACGTAGCAATGTACTTGACCTGATATATATCTTTGTCCCAACTGTCAAGCATAGAACTTGAAAAACGTTCTGCAGGCGATGGCACAGTCACTTGCGCCCAACGTACACGAGGAATCCACTAAGGAACGGGGTTTGGTTCGGAAGCAAAGAAGGTGCATCTTCTATATCTATCTCTAGTATTAAATAAACTAAATAAATTTAGTTTATTCATGTGTTTCTATAGCCCCCCACCGCCCCACCACACACACACCCCTAATAGCTTTGATAGGTGGGCCCCTGACTGCCTCTATCTCTCGGTTCATCATTTCTCTCCCTTCTCTTTCCTACTCGCTCGATCATTTCAGAACAACATCGGTGGCAGCGTAGGTCCCCTGATGCGTAGCATTGACGTCATTGAGGTGGCGGCGAAGGTGCTCCAGTGCATCGCAGAGCAAAGGGGAGGCGGCGTTGCAAAGAGTCTAGCGTGGGCAAATGGCAAAGCGAAGGCGATGGCGGCCCATGGGCCTCAGCATGGGGCAACAGTGAAGCGGATCGAGGTAGAGGCGCATGGCCACGCCCCAATGGGGGTCAACGGTGGGGTGGGCCCTGGCGGCATAGGGGTAGTGTTGCCTTGTCACACTGAACAAAGCTTGCCTCATCACTCATGTAGGTCTATGCACTCGTAGCTGCACATATCGCCTCCAACTCCTTCTGCTTAGTGCATTGTCTGCCGGAGGTATAGACAAGCGACAAGATATTATATCCACCTCTTCTCATTCTCTTCTTCTATTTTCTATCTATATTTATCTATTTCTCTTTTAGTACATTATCTATATACAACTAAAAAGATGGGAATGCAATCATCCAACAGCAGATCAAACCCGAGGAAGGCACAAGATTGCAACCCGGCCCTCCTAGTTTTCCCTCCCCACACATCCTGCAGGTTTTCTCTGCACCCCCTCTGGTTTTATGTCAACCATTTTTCACGCTCAATTTCCATCAATGTCACTCCACCTCCTATCTCAAATCATTTCCTAGCACTGCCACCCCAGTTCAGTATTTGAAGGCTCTCCTCGCCGTCATGCTTGGCTCTCCATATCCTTTCATATAAGATGATGCTCCTTAGGTTGCCAAGCACAATGGTCAATGGTCTCATTGCACTTGGGCTGTTTACATGTAAGTTGCAAAAGTTAAGCCTACACTACTATAGAACTCATAATTCCTATAGGTCTCACTGTTGGGTGTGCATGAGCTAGCAGTGATATGGCTTCACCGCTGGGTCATAAACCTAGGATCCGGACAAATCGTTAGGACTCAAGTGACCCGACAGTGAAGCCCACTATCATTGCTGGTCAGAGACACTAACCGACAGTGATATGGGGGATATCACTGTCGGTTCAGAACATCACCCAGTTTGATATGCCAATGTGGGGTACGGTCGTGGCTTGATTCGGAAGTGGCATAAGGGCCTTACTCTACTAGGTTTTGGATTGACCGAGCAGTGTTAGGGACTATTGGATCCACCTAAGCACCTATTACTTGGTTCTCCACCATCGGATCTAGCTGCCACCATTGCTTCTAGTTATAAATCATGTGTCCGGACACGCGTATATTGCCCCACATGGACAACTGAGCTCCCCTGCTTTTAGTTCCACATGGATCTAGTAAAACTACTCATTGCTTCACAATTTATGGTCTCAATATGCGCTCCCTTTGCAAGAAACCATCTTTCTAGGAGAAAGTCCTCCACATGCACCTTTCCTTCATAGTCAAAACTCAAGATGGTGCACGAGAGGCACTAGAAGAAGGTTTATGAAGATGGAGCCACGCCGAAGGAAAGACACGTTGGGAGCAATGATAGTGTGATCCGGTTGGTTGTTGAGCAGTGTTACATTTGAGCCAGAGGATCATCATTGCTTTCAGCCCAAATGACTCCGATCTTCCATCCCTTCGCCATGCTCTAGCACCTCTGAGAACCCACTCGAGTGCTAGAAGAAGATTCATGAGGTGGCTATGTTATAACGTGTTTGTAGACTAAAACATTAACATTAGTCTACTTGGAAAAAAGTTGTAATTCTTTCAAAAAAAAAGTCTTTGTTATCGTATATGTATTTTTTAAAAGTTTTTGTTATCATATAAAACTTTTTCCTTATGTATCATAAAGCTTCTTCACATGCAACAGAAGACATATATGTTGTTGTCCAAGAGTTTAGAAATTTTTAGGAATGATTCAGTATTGTTTACGGTTTAAATCAATTTATGCATGCTTATCTAAAGAAATTCAAAATTTAACTACATTTATAACCTAATAAGATGCAAAAAAAAAACTAGATAAACTTATATTTAGGCTCATATAGTACATTCAATCATTTGTCGTGGAGATAGATGGAAAATTCATTTGCCTACCTTCTGTCTCTAGATTACCACAGATTAATTCTAAAACACATATTACAATAATGATAGAAAGATGGATATATTTATAAGAAATCTCTTGCTCCATAAATAAAGATGAATCCACTGGCGTACAGAATCAAACTAGGGGTATTATGCTACTGATCCACATGCACACAGCACACCGCGATTTACGAATTCTTCCAGACACTAGCGAGTAGCATGACGATGCTTATCATTTCTTCTTAGTAGACTCCTTCTTAGACTTCCTCTCGTGTTCCAACTTTTCAAACAGGCTGCCATCGTAGACAGCCCTGACAGTGTCCTTGTGAAGAAACCCTTTCTCATCTTTGCAGAGGGAGTAGAGCACCTTCCACTCCGTGAAACCACCTAGCCTGCAGTAATTTTTCCGAAACATACTCAGCTCAAAGACAGAGCACATACCCTTCTTGCATGTCATATATATTCTGTTCTAGCAGTCTAGCTCCTGAAGAGTATTTACCATCCTTTGAAGTCATTAGGCTCCCTGTTTGCTTTGAGCAGCTCCTTCAGCTCTTTGCCCCTCAGGGCATCAGGCCTGGTGTGGGCATGCTTCTTGAAGATCTCCTCAAATTTTTCAGGAACGAACCTAGAGGTTGATAGATACAATTATGATTAGCAATTCTTTTAGCTCAATGAGTTTTTGTTCATCAAAAGTAGTGTATGCATGCATCTCACATTATCATGTTTGGACTGAAGTTGTTGAGTGGTGCTTTAGACAAAGGGCAAAACGACATAAGAAACGCTTCACTCCCAGCTGCCTCCCTTAATTGTTTAATCATTAGTTCATCAAAAGTAGTGTATGCATCCATCTCATCTCAGATCTCACATAGGAGAAGTGGCAGTATCAATTGTTTGGTCATGTTTAGTAGTAATCCGCTCACATGTCTATTAAATTCTCTATTGTTAGCTGTTTGTTTGTTAGTGTTACCTTGTCTTCATTCAGTAAAGTACAATGAGAAGTGAGATTAATTCTGATAGGATTCCTAGTCCTACCAGCAATCTCGCGCAAGCGATATGGATGAGAGGGAGGAGGAGGAAGTTGGCGACCTCGCTGCCGGCGATGGGGCGCCGTCACGAGGTGGAAGATGAGTGCAGGGAACAGGTGGCGGCTAGGGCAAGTGGCGGCTAGGGCAGAATCTCCCGGCTCCCTAAGGAAGCCGGAAACAACTTAGATTGTTTCTGCTTGATTGATCTCAATAGTCTTACAAAATATATATAACTCCTCTTCTCTCTAAAAATAGAAATAACTCCCTAATAATAGTAATAATTCTAATAATAGAAATAGGTGATAATTTGGGCCTTGAACCCAACTCCTGTGCGCCCGGCCTTGCTAGCCACGAGCCTGCCTGCCTCTTCTCTCATAGTGGACGCCCGTCATAACATCTCTCCCCGCCTCTTCAAACAGCTCGTCCTCGAGCTGGACTTCGGGAAACTGCTCCTTGAACTTGGCGAGGGGCTCCCAAGTGGCATCATCCGCGGGAAGGCCCTGCCACTGCACCAGAATACGCCACTCGCCACGGCGGAGTTGAGCCTTCAGCACCCGCTCAGGACTGGGCAGCAGGCGACCATCCTGGACCGGCGGAAGCGGGGCAGGGGCAGTCGGCGGTGGTCCTTCATAGGCCTTGAGCTGGCCCACATGAAAGACGTCGTGAAGACGCGCGCCGGACGGGAGCTGAAGACGGTAGGCCACAGCACCAATGCGCTCCAACACCTGGAAGGGCCCGGCGTAGCGAGGACGGAGCTTGCCCTTGGGCTGGGCGATGAGGGCCTGCATAGGACGGTGGAGAAGCCGCAGGAGCACCCAATCGCCCACCTCAAAGGACACGTCGCGGTGATGGACGTCGTAGTACTTCTTGGCGTACTGTTGAGCTTGAAGGAGACGCTCGCGGACCTCCTCCAGGAAGGCGTCGCGGTCACGGAGCAGCGACTCAGCCGCCTCAGTCAACGCCGCCCCAGGCTGGAGAGGAAGGAGAGGCGGTGGAGGGCGGCCATAAACCACCTCGAATGGAGTCGCCCGGAGCGCCGTCTGGAAGGATGTGTTGTAACAGTACTCGGCCCAGGAAAGCCAATCGACCCAGGCACGAGGACGGTCGCCTGTGACGCACCGCAAATACATCACAATGATCCGGTTAACCACCTCGGACTGGCCATCGGTCTGAGGATGGAAGGCCGTGCTCAAGCGCTGCTTAACACCTGCAAGCTGAAAAAGATCACGCCACAAATGGCTGGTGAAGACCGGGTCGCGGTCGCTGACGATGGAGGTGGGGAAGCCGTGGAGTCGCACAATGCCGTCGAAGAAGGCGCGCGCCACGGAGGCCGCCGAATACGGATGACTGAGGGCGATGAAGTGTGCATACTTGGAAAACCGGTCAACCACCGTGAGAATGACCGATTTGCCGTGCACCTTCGGGAGGCCGTCGATGAAGTCCATAGATATGTCCGCCCACACCTGCGAGGGAACCTCGAGGGGCTGCAGCAGCCCCGCCGGATGTGTGGTCGGCGTCTTGTTCCGCTGGCACGTGTCGCAGGAGCGGACGAAGTCCTGCACAAGCGCGCGGTCGCCCGGAAGGTAGAAGTCCTGTCGGAGGCGAACGAGGGTCTTCTGGATGCCCTCGTGGCCGGCTGTGTGGGCCAGCGCCACCACTTGATGGCGCAGATCGCCGTGGCGCGGTACGAAGATTCGCTTGCCATGAAGCAGCAGGCCCTCGGCGACGCGCCAGGGACCGTCCAGGGTCCCGCGGTCCAGCTGCTGAAGGAGCTCGCCGGCCTCCTGGTCCAGCGCCATGGCGGCGCGGATGTCGTCGTAGAGGCGGAAGGAGGGCCCAGACATGAGCAGCACCGCTGGACCCTCCTCGTCCCGGCGAGAAAGAGCGTCGGCGGCGGTGTTGAGGCGACCCGGGCGGTATTCGACAGCGAAGTCAAACCCGAAGAGCTTACTGAGCCACTGGTGCTGAGGCACGGTAGAAAGGCGTTGATCCAGGAGGAACTTCAAACTGTAGTGATCAGTCCGGACGAGGAAGCGGCGGCCCCAGAGGTACGGCCTCCAATGCCGCACTGCCTGGACCAACCCGATGAGCTCCCGCTCGTAGGCCGCCAGCTTGCCATGGCGCGCAGCAAATGGCCGGCTGAAGAAGGCCAGGGGCCCGGCCCCCTGGTGCAGTACCGCGCCAAAACCCGTGCCTGACGCATCGCAGTCGACGACGAATTGGCGCTCGAAGTCCGGCATCTGCAAGACCGGTGCGGACGACAAGGCGCGCTTGAGGCGTTCGAACGCCTCGGCCGCCTCGGTATCCCACACAAATGCCTCTTTGCGCAGGAGGCGAGTCAGGGGGGCGGCGATGGAACCGAAGTCTTTGATAAATTTTCTGTAGTAGCCGGCCAGCCCCAAGAAGCCCCGGACACCACGGGGGGAGCGAGGGACCGGCCAGGCGGCCACCGCTGCCACCTTGTCGCCGTCCATGGCGACACCGTCCGCGGAGATGACGTGCCCCAGGTACGCCACGGAGGAGGCGCCGAAGGAGCACTTCGATCTCTTGAGGAAGAGACCGTGTGCGCGCAGCGCACTGAGGACGAGGCCCACATGCTGGAGGTGCGCCACCCACGAAGTGCTGTAGATGAGAATATCATCAAAAAAAACCAGCACGAACCTGCGGAGGTAAGGTCGGAGGACGTCGTTCATCAGGGCTTGAAAAGTGGCCGGAGCGTTGCACAGGCCAAAGGGCATGACTAGGAACTCGAAGTGCCCATGGTGTGTGCGGAACGCAGTCTTGGCGATGTCCTCCGAGTGCATGCGCACCTGGTGATAGCCCGAGCGGAGGTCGAGCTTAGTAAAATATTGGGCGCCGTGGAGTTCATCGAGGAGCTCGTCGACCACCGGGATCGGGAATTTGTCCTTGGACGTCTTGTCGTTGAGAGCCCTGTAGTCGATGCAGAAACGCCAGGAGCCGTCCGCCTTCCTGACGAGGAGGACAGGGGCGGAGAACGGCGACGTCGAGGGCCGAATGATGCCCTGTTCCAGCATATCAGCACACTGGCGTTCCAGCTCATCCTTTTGGAGCTGCGGGTACCGGTACGGGCGGACCGCCACTGGGGCCGTACCGGGGAGGAGGTGAATCTGATGGTCATAGGGCCGCACTGGCGGCAAGCCACGCGGTGCGTCGAAGACAGCCCCATGCTGCTGGAGGAGACGGTCCAGCAGAGGACGTGGCTGGACGTCCGAGGTGACGGCCAGCAGCTGCTGCGCTGCTGGAGTCGGTGGCGCCCCCTCGCACTGCCAGGTGATGCGGCGGGCACCCCTCTGAAAGGCCACCGTGTGGGCGTCGAAGTCCCATGTGAGGGGTCCCAAGGTGCGCAGGAAGTCGACGCCGAGGATGAAGTCGAAACAGCCCAAGGCGAGGCCTACGCAGGTGACGGGGTAGGACACGCCGGCGACGGAGATGGGGACGTCGCGTGCAACGCCCTCGCACGGCAGGCGCTCTCCGCTGGCGACGGTGACACGGAGGTGCGCGGCAGCAGCAGGAGATAGACCAAGGCGACGCATCACATGTCCTTGGAGGAAGGAGTGCGTCGACCCGGTGTCCAGCAGGGCCAAAAGCCGCTCGCCCTTCAACTGCACGGGCAGCAGCATGGTATTCTCAGTACGGATCCCTGCAAGAGCATGCATGGAGACAACTAGAGCATTAGCAGTGGGCTCCGCCGCTGCGGAAGTCGAGTCCTCGGGAGGTGCAGTCCCGTCGTCGTCCGCCGTCGGGTGATCGGGATCGTCGACATAGTCAGCGGTCTCAAGGTAAAAGAGGCGCTTGCACACGTGCCCCCGCACAAAGGGCTCGTCACAGTTGAAGCAGAGGCCCTGGCGCCGCCGCTCCAATTGTTCGGCCGGCGTCAATCGGCGGAAACGCAGCTGGCCCCCGCTAGCTGGAGAGGGCGACAACTGCGGAGAGGCAGCCGCACCCCCAGCAGAGAGCGCCGGCTGTGACGGACGCGGTGGCCGAATACCCCGCTGTTGGAGAGGCTGCGACGGAACGGAAGCTGCGGCGCGGCGTTCGAAGGCCCGCGCCAGGTACATCGCTGTCTGGAGGTCGGGCGGGTGGTGCATCTCCACGTCAACCTGGATGTGTTCGGGCAGCCCGCCCACGAAGAGCTCCGCCTTCTGGCGCGGGTTGAGGTCGCGGGCGTGGCATAGGACCGCGTTGTAGCGGTTGGAGTACTCCTGCACTGAAGATGTAAACGGCAAGCGCGCAAGCTGTGCTAGGCGCGTGCCCTGCGTTGGCGGTCCAAAGCGAAGTTGACACAGGGCGCGGAAACGCTCCCATGTCGGCATCCCTTCGTCTTGCTCCAAGGCGTAGTACCAAGTCTGAGCATCGCCCCGAAGGTGATAGGAGGCGAGCCAAGTACGGTCCGAAGCCAGAGTGCGCTGGCCGCGGAAGAATTGCTCGCACTGGTTCAACCAGTTGAGGGGGTCGACGCCGCCATCGAACGTCGGGAACTCCAGCTTGTAGAAGCGCGGGGCGGTGTGAGCACCCGGGCCAGCGGCGACGCCCGGCACACCCTCGTCCCCGATCGCAGCGGCAGAAGCGTCGCTCCCGAGGGGAAGAGCAGCGGCGGACGGGGCGCCTCCGTAGTAGAGATTCCCCGCGATGTCGCCATAGAAGACGCCCGAGCGGGGGGGCGGGGCCCCAGTGCAGCCCGTCGACGCGCTGGGCGAGGCCACGGTGGAGGTGGCCATGGTGTAGAGCGGGGAAGTCGTAGAGCCCGCGAACGCCCACTCCGGGATGGGGGATGGCGAAGTCGGCCAGCGGACCATGTGGAGGGGTAGACCCGAGGTCGGCGGCGGACTAGCGCCCGAGACCGGCGCAACTGTGGAGGGCGCAGGCAGCGCTGCTATCGGCGGTTGGGGCGAGGGAAGCGGAGGCGGGGGCAGCGACGGAACCGGCGGAGCCGGCAGCCGTGTGAGGCCCGCCCACGCCGTCTGCATGGCGGCTACGTTGTGGGTGAGCTGCGCCATGTTGGCGGACATCTCCGCGACCACGGCGGCGAGGGATTCCAGGGTTAAAGGAACGGCAGCGGATGACCCCACGGTGGCATCTACCGGGGCGGCCAGAGCAGCGGACAAGGGGCTGTTTGTGGTGGGTGGGGTTGGCGGCGCTGTGGTGGGTGGGATGGTCGGCGCGGCGGCGGTGGTGGTGGAGGCCATGATCGGCAAGGCAGCTGATACCAGGTTGATAGGATTCCTAGTCCTACCAGCAATCTCGCGCAAGCGATATGGATGAGAGGGAGGAGGAGGAAGTTGGCGACCTCGCTGCCGGCGATGGGGCGCCGTCACGAGGTGGAAGATGAGTGCAGGGAACAGGTGGCGGCTAGGGCAAGTGGCGGCTAGGGCAGAATCTCCCGGCTCCCTAAGGAAGCCGGAAACAACTTAGATTGTTTCTGCTTGATTGATCTCAATAGTCTTACAAAATATATATAACTCCTCTTCTCTCTAAAAATAGAAATAACTCCCTAATAATAGTAATAATTCTAATAATAGAAATAGGTGATAATTTGGGCCTTGAACCCAACTCCTGTGCGCCCGGCCTTGCTAGCCACGAGCCTGCCTGCCTCTTCTCTCATGGTGGACGCCCGTCATAACAAATTCTGACAAAAAACAGAAACCTTGTGCTGCTGCCATTTAATGTGTCTGGACTCTGAATTTTTCACCTGGAGATGATGAGAGAGGGAAATTTGAATTGGATAGGTACCTTCCATTGGCATCGTACACGCCCGAATGACTTCCGTGCTTTCCCTTTTGGATGTTCTTCACGTAGATGGGGAGCTTGAAAGCTGGAGCTTTCTCGTTCTTCTGAAATTGACATGGAACGAGCCGGCGTCAGAAAGAGTGCAATTTCTTCATCTGAATACACTGGCACTTCGAATATGCATAATAAGACGATTTCCAAATACTATATGTTTCAGAAGATAACTGAAAGGTGTAGTTTTATATGTGGTTGTTGGGTGTTCATAATGGACGTGCACACTTTCATGTTGTCATGATGTGTCCAGGAACCTGGCATCACATTTTATATATACCCATGTTAGTACAGATCCCACCGAATCCTTATATTACATTGTTTAGTTTAGGATTCCTCGTTAATCCATGTGGTTATTGGAATATTGCAGTGATCCTTTTAAAATTTTGCCACTAAATCCATAAGCGTATTGAATTATGTTTGGCCTGAAGAAACTTTGAGACCTCCTCCTATCCTAAGCTGAAGCTAGATTGAAACCTGAAGCAAACCTTAGGAATTCGTATCCTCACATTTTAAGTCTGGTAGTATGTCAGTAGTTGGTAATTTCTTGCTGCCATGCAGAGAAACTCAATTTGGTAAAGTGGAAAGACAGAGAAATGGTAAAGGACAATTTTAATATGGTTTCTGCATGTAGCGATACATACTCAAAGGCCAAAGTGGAGATTCAGATTTCAGCGAGAACACGGATGATCGATCTATGGAAGACTAAAGGCATGCATTTGAAGATGTTGCTGAGATAAAGTGTTGAGGGAGGAGAGATCACATATATACCGGTACAGTCCTGGGTCCAAGGAGGCCGTTGATGAAGACGGAGCTGAAGGCAGACAACGGGACGCCGGCCCCGATGGCGCGGAACCCTGCAGCAGGCCAGAAACAACAGTCAGATATGGTTATCATCCTCGATCAGGTGTCCATGAGAAGTTTGGAGAAATCATCTATATAGAGCAAACAGTAGGCACCTTGGTATGTCTCAGAGGGGTAGATGATGCCGTCCTTGTTGCGGTCGAAGAAGGCGACGTGCCTCTGCAGCGGCGTCAGCTCGCCTTTGTACACGTCCGCCATGGACGACGACGAGGAGGAGGACTCCTCAACTTTGTTGCTCCCTGGTGCAGTCCCAGCAGCAAATTAAAGAGAGGAGCACGAGGCACGTTGTCCCTATATACGTGTCACTTTTTGCTGCTTCCTGGACTGGGAGATAGGCGTACTTACCAGGTGTCGTCTCTGCAGGTTTGGCGGCCATGGAAGCGGTGAGATCGTTGACGAGCGAGAGATGCGCTGCGCTGGGGTGCCGATGAGTGGTGGAGCAGGAGCGAGGGCGCGGCAGGAGTGGAAGGAAGGAAGGAATTAATCGAGCGCTTTGTGTTGCGTGGTGGTGGTGATGGAGGAGGCCGGCAAAAGAGGCTTGTGGAGCTGTGTGGGCTGTGGGTGCGCTGCTTTTGGCTGGTATTTGTATGCTGCGGCAGCCGTGTGTCCGCGCGCGGCTCCGCAACGACCTTGCTAAGCAACCGACGAACGCGCGATGATATCTCGCCCCTGCTCCGATCCGCTTGCTTAAATATCTTTGCAAGTCGCAGGCGTGCAGCATGCGGTGGCTTCGTCGCGCGCGGCCTGTGCGCAACAACGTACGCAACCACGTTGCCCTGGCCCCTGCTTGCCGCCTACGTGCTCGCCATCTCTCACTCTCTGCGCAGCGTGGGCCGGGGATGGTGGGGTTAGGATTCATCACACATGCACCGTCCGCGCACCACCAACTGATTCATCACCCGCCCCACACCACACTACCACAGGTCTCCCGCTGCTGGTGGTGGGGTTAGGATTGGACGTCGGAGCAGAGACAGCAGAGGGCCACAGCACTCTCTACCTGGGACGGAAAAGCGACGGCACGGGCGCGTTGGCGACGCGTGCAATCCACCACTGAGCAGGAGCGCGAGTGCGCGACGCCGCGACCGTCCGCCCTGCGCGTGCGCGCCACTCACCCATCAGAATGTCGTCGGAAGGACTCGACTAGCTAATCATCGTCGCCTCGCCATCATACCAGTACCAGATGCTCTCATTAAGATGAGACTCAACAGTCATCGAACCATCGAAGACGGCTACGAATCCGCGTCTAATTTGCGCGTGTGATGACTCCTCGCCACATGCATATATGCGTCTAGACAAAGAAGCATCTGCATGAGTTGTCGCGGACACGTATCGATAGAGCACATACTTTGCCTACACGCGTCTATAGTGATGAATTGAAAAACGAAAAAACAAAATCCCAATGACAGTGTCTTTTATACACATGACACATCTTTACATACTTTGCCTTAATTGTATGCAAACATGACCCATTTTCACTTACTTATTATCTAAATATCCACACATTCAAACCATATATGTAAACAAATTACTGTTGCTGATCTACATATGTACACATATTTACGGCTTTGTTTAAACAAAAAAGAACATAAAATCTAATATGTACGGAGGTTGAGGGCAGGGACTAACCCTTCACTTATCAAACTAATTTTGTAATGTGAAGCAGCCAAAATTATCATTTGAATATTTGATGCATATACAGACTAGGGCACCCAAAAGTCTCTTGCAAATAGGGAAAAAAAATAATCAGAGGTAAAAGGCAGTAGTTTCTCATAGCCATTGAACTGAGTTAACCGCAACTCAAGATAGTGTGCCACAGGAACTAATTACCAACTCAAGATAGCCATTAAGTGAAAGCCAAATCCAGAGTCATCATGCCAACTCATAGATGAAGAATGTCAACAAGTCCTCCAAGCTTTTCAGACACGGCTCTAACCACTCGATAAGATATCTAGTCATCGCCTCCCAACACCAACAATCCAAGAGGATACTACACAACAGTGTTCCACTCTGAATAAATATGTGTAACAGAACAGAAAACCAGAGCTATTACAATACAGGTATCAAGTCTGAGCAGCAGAGATCATACCTCGTTAAAAGCTGTGAAATGCTATTGACTCATCCCATTCAGCAATGGGTTGGGACTTGGGACTGAGAAGTGTGTGTATGAAGTGTCCACAACTAACATAAGGAGAAATGCAACATGCAACGGCTGAGGAGCTTCTGGGCTTCTGCAAAAGATCCCAAATGCTCTATGTGCAAAATCTTTGTTTCTGATGCGGCATGTGAACAGTGGATGGAGGCGATGGGAGCTCGGTAAGACAAGACGTCCATAAAGAAATCCATGCATATAATGCTTGTTTTGGATTCATAAACAAAGTCAGCTTTACAGAAAGGCATAAAAAGGCAGCAAACCAACTAAGCTGACTGACTAACAAAAGAGCATTCCAGCCTTCGCAGGCTGATTATGCAGCCTTTAGGCCAGGCTCAGTTCCTTGATCCAATATAAATTGGACGTCAAGAATGCGTGACTGCATGATGCCAAATTACACAGAAGCAGCAGCAGCGTGACTTCTATGAGGTAAAATAATTGCATTGGAGTACAATATTGACACTGACATGGTCGCCTGCGCACAAGTTCAGAATTTGTGTGTTGAATTTCCAAGGACACAGCTAGGGCAGTGGTCCATATAATCTGAGGCCTGTATCATTCTGACAGGGAAAAAACAGCAACAATGAAAAGTACAGGTTCAGCATGCTAGCTAATTCATTGTGACACAATATTCATAGCTCTACGAGTATAATTAGACATTATCTAGTGGAAAGAAGGGTTAGAAAGAAAGATGGAGCAAGGTCATTGTGAACAGGGGCGGATCCAGGATGAAGCAACCGGGGGGGCTAAATAATGAAGGATTAGACTTTAAGCTGTTGATTAATGGTGGATTAGAGGCTAAGCTACAGTGCTTTACATGTAAAATCCAGCTCCCGGGGGGGCTGCTGCCCGGGCAGCCCGGGCCGTGGATCCGCCACTGATTGTGAAGTTCCTTGATTAAGCTTGTAGAACCACAGGTTGTAGCATAGTAGCCCAATTTCTGTTTACTTGTGCACAAATCTATAAAGTAAAGAATTTTAATGCCATGGTATAACGCACACAATTCTTTCAAAAAAAATAACGCACAAAGTATATGAAATAAATATGAGCTATACTATATCTTTCTCTATCTCTGTTAATGAATTTCCTACTGTTTCAATGAAAGCTAGCAGGTCAAAGCTCTTCAGTGCACAAAATCCTGAATCCAATGCAGGTAAATCCTGCAGTAGCTTATATGCATTGAACCCTACAGGAAGCACGAACAATTCAGACAATTGAAACACAGAACTGAGTTTGATTGGGCACCAAAGTGTTGCATTTTACCTGGAAAACGTCGCTGATATTGATCACAAAAATTACGGCCACAGGCTTTACATCAACCCAAATAGCTCTACCCATCCTCACCAATGTGTTCCAGCTGCAGGCTACTAAGACTGACTGCACTGAAGACTATAAATGAAACTGTAAATGCATTTAGCGTAGGAAATGCGCCGCAGCGGTCTACGTTATCCGGTCCGGAACGACCGCACGTCCGGTATATTCAGCGGTCCGGTATATTCAGCGGATAGAGGTCGTGCTTTACCGGGTCGTGGCCCACCACGAGCTGAGGCAGGGTGCACGCGCGGGAGTGAGAGGAGAGAGAGGGAGTGCATGCAGAGTGGGCCCCACGTTTTTAATACTCAAAAAAATATTATAACTCACAAACCAAAAAGCCAAATTAAATTCCGATTGCACCATTAAATTTATTTCAATAAATACTTTAAAACTAGATGTCACATGGATATATTTAGATAAAGTGACAAGTGGACCCCACAGTGAATAGAGGATGATATAGAAGATGGATGGATGCGAAAAAACTATATATTTTATAGTGACTAAGATATAATATTCCTTTTAGAGGATGAATATAGAGGTCCATAAGTGCGGATAGTCTAACCATTCCAGCCAGCACAAAAAGCATGCCAAAGTTGGTGTGCAGGAAGATACCCATAGTATGCAAGGGGAGACACATACCCACACGGCCACACCAGATGATATAGTGAGTGTATCAACAGCCTGTTCGTTTCGCTGGTTTATTGTGGCTGAAAGTACTGTTCGTTGGTTTATTGTGAGAGGAAAAACACTGCTGGATGGCTGCTGATTTGGCTGAATAGTTTAAACGAACAGGGTGTTATCAACTGATTCTTCTAAAAAGGATTACAGGAACAATTCATAGCAGTTTCTTTTGGAAAAGTTAAGTGATGAATCCTTGTGTCAACATTTGCAAGCATGAACACTACGAAAGAATGTCAGTATTTCCTCTGCAACTGACACTTATATATCCCAACTTCAATGATAAGTACATCCAAAGAATTTGTAATTAAGTGATTAACATGGAGAAAAAATATTCTTTCAGCATTTCGCGGACTTATGTCTTCTCAGAGATCCAAAATATTCAAGACGTGACCCCTGTTGATGTGGACATGTGAACTGTTTTGCTGACTGATGCTTTGGTAATTCAGCTTCCATATCAACAATTTTCCACATTTGAATCAGCTTGTAAGAAGAAATATTTTGTGGGGTAAAGTCTGAAACACATAGCTAAACATTGTAACAAGCTTACAAAAGTTAGCTTTCACTTATTCTGGGGATCGGCAGCAATAATATATATTCTAGATGCTCTTGAGAATTGCATAGTAAATCCATGCCCGAATTTGGAAGGGAATGCAATAAATCAGTGATTGCTTCAATAGATAAGATATGCCCTTATAAAAAAAACAAATAGATAAGATATGCCGAAGAAATTTTACAGGTAAAACAAGCCCTTAGGAGTCATGTCCATATAAGTGAACCCATGTAGAGTTCTGGACAGCATGTGACAGTGTGACACCCATCCCAATTTTAGGTGAGTAGAGCAGCCAATGATGTCTGTGTGCATGTTTCTGTCCATGTTAAGAGTTTGGACTAATTTGTATAGATGTAAATGCTAGCCCAACAAAGCTGCTGCATGCCTATAGGGCCTGTCCAGCATTAGTTATATGATGATGTCATCAAGGAAACAATCTATCATTAATTTGACACACTCCATAAATCTAATGGAAAACAGTGTAGCATGACTTTTACGAGACAGAATTTTTTTTTCCTTGCATTATCACCCGTCAAACGTGTTGACACAAGTTTGAACTTTTGTTGGTTGGGTCGGGCTTGTGAACATAAAGCATTACTGTTTGAAGTAACTGTGGTTAAGTATTTACAATTTGAAGTGTCAACCAGAGCTCTGCTGGCAAGGTCTCGTCTAAAGAAGGCCCCCAGAAACTCAGACATGGTAAAATTCCTGAACTTTGGTGGACTATCTGAACTCTGAAGAAACCAGCTCTGGTAGTGGCCCATAAAAAATTGTGTCCCCTCTCTTGCCAGGATTGAAAAATATTGCGATTGAAACTCTTGCTTCTTCTCGTGTATTCATAATCACACGATGGTCAACGCTCTTGTACTTATCATTAGACATGATCTGATGAAAGTATAGGATAAAAATAAGTTAGATAAGATGATGGCATTATAAAGCTGCTCCACAGAGCTTCTTAAAATCATATTCTGTAACTCATGCTAGCATGGTGCACATTGTTATCCTTTTTTCGGCACAGGGTAACCCCATTTCCATTAAGCATAAAGGAAATACAAGAGTTTGTAACAGAACAACAGAGAAGACAGAAACAGTAGCAAACGTCCTAATTTCAGACACACATACTGATACTCCATATCAGAGCTCAGCCTGCAAATCTGCCACAAGCAACCAGAACTAACAGGACTGCGCATTACAACACAGTTCCAGGGAAAAACCAGCAACATGCACATTGTTATCTGTGGCTACATAAGACTAATGTCTAAAGTTTTATTACATAATCCCATCGTGAAGATAAACATGTTCTGAGTATTTTCTTGGAAGCTAACAGGCATTTCTATACATGAATTTTGTCTGAAAAAAAACAAGTATTCAAACAGAAAGTAATACTGGAATTAGATACCACAAGGAGCAGTATGTCCCAATAATCCAACCTGTAATAGATATTTTACTTCCAGGACTCGGTCAGACATATGCTTAACCAGATATGGTGTACTTTTGCCACTTATAAAGGCTTAAAGCAGTACACAAAGTGAAGTGTTTACACTGGAGTTTCTAGGTGATGTGAAGTGAAGTACTAATAAACTTAAATTGAAGTATATAGATAGAGGCCATAAACTGTTCCTCGATGGTACAGAATTAACTGAATTGGCAGAAAACTGAATTCAGATACTGGATTGTCTGGATACTTTACCAAAGTAAAGTAATAAACAATAGAACTGTACCTGCAAGAGGTCCCCGACGTTGATTACAAGCGCACCCGGCACAGAGCTTCACATCCACCCAGCGGCTCGACCCATCATCATCGCTTTGTTTGACCTGCAGGCCACCGATAGCATCCTGGGCCAGGACGGTGAGCACGCCGGGGTCTGAGTGCGGGACAAGGCCCATGGTGCGCTCGGGCTCAGGGCACACTGGATAGTAGTGGCACACCATAACCTTGCCCTCGAGGCAGGAAGCGGCCTCCAGGCTCGAGGCCCCGAGCCCGAGCCCCTCCGAAAGGAGGCCCAGCACGGCGCGCCCGACGGCGGTGGCGTGCGCGTCCCACTCGAGGACCTCGTCGCGGCAGACGGCCGGGTCGGGCAGATCGGGCCCGAACGCGATCTGGATGGTGTCGCGCCAGCTCGCGGCGGGGGCCCGGTACAGGTCGACGTTGGAAGAGTAGGAGACCCCACCAGGCATGGCGCGGCCGTAGTGCGCGGCGCGCTCGGCGGCCGGGAGCTCGTTGAAGGCGCGCGAGGTAGTCCTCGGGGACGCCGAGGGCCTGGTGGTGGTTGACGAGGTGGAAGAAGCCCCAGCTGCGGGCGGCCTCGGCTGCGGCGGCGGCGGCGAGGGGCGCAGGGAGGGAGAGGTTGACGACGGGGATTGAGACGCCCGGCGGCGCGAGGGGCGCGGAGGCGTAGGGGTCCGGATGGACGAAGAGCGCGGGGACGGAGGAGACGCCAGACTCGACGAGGCCGCGGACACCCGTGCGCGCCTCGTCGAAGGCCTTGAGGAGCGCGGCGCGGTCAGACTGCGGCGCCGGAGGAGAGGGGGTTGCCATGGCTGACGGATTGCTCGAGAGTCGAGACTCGAGACCCTCGGTCGGTGCGGCGTGGAAGGGGCGCTGTTCGCTTTGATTTTTTTTTTTGGGGGCGTTTTTTATATTTAACCCATTTTTTAATAAATATTTCAATATTAACCGTCCCAGAAAATAATTTGCATCCGGTAGCCTTTTTTGGCGCGACCAAATAACATAGTCGCGCCATCGCGCCACATGCGTTGGCGTGACAAGATACGGCACATTCGACGGCGTTTCCGACATGAAAAAGTTTGTCACGCCACCCCTGTTGGCGTGACAGTACAGGTCTTGTCGCGCCACCGGAAATGGCGCGATAAGACTGAATTTTTAAAAAATCATAACTCTTAAATACGACGTCGGATGAAGATGATTTTTATATGAAAATTGTAGCTCTCGATGAGATCTACAACTTTGTAGTTTTGAGTTTTTTTGTTTGACGACGTTAAGATGCTCAAAAAAATTATATAAACTTTCGGCACTAAAATAATCGCGTATTAGTGATTCTTGCATTATGAAAATCATATCTTTTCTGAATGGATTCAAACAAATATATAATTTATATAAAAATTGTAGCTCTCAATGAGGTATACAACATTGTAGTTTTGAGGTTTTTTTTTGAGCATCTTAACGTCGTCAAACAAAAAAACTCAAAACTACAAAGTTGTAGATCTCATCGAGAGCTACAATTTTCATATAAAAATCATCTTCATCCGACATCGTATTTAAGAGTTATGATTTTTTAAAAATTCAGTCTTATCGCGCTATTCCCGGTGGCGCGACAAGACTGTACTGTCACGCCAACAGGGGTGGCGCGACAAACTTTTCCATGTCGGAAACGCCGTCGAATGTGCCGTATCTTGTCACACCAACACATGTGACGCGACTATGTTATTTGGTCGCGCCATTGGGAATGGCGCGACCAAAAAGGGCTACCGGATGCAAATTATTTTCTGAGGCGGTTAATATTGAAATATTTATTTAAAAAAAGGTTAAATATAAAAATCACCCTTTTTTTGTTATTCGGTAATTAGTGTCCAATCATGGTCTAATTAAACTTAAAATATTCGTGAATTTCGTCTAAACTGTGTAATTAGTTTTATTTTTTATCTATATTTAATGCTTCATGCATGCGTCCAAAGATTCGATGTGACGGAAAATCTCAAAAAACAAATTACTAAACATGTCCGAAGTATATTTGGCTGAAAAAATTTGTCTCATAAGACGCTGACTTTAGCTGGAAGGGATGGAATGGAATGACGAGGTGGGTCGTGGCCTCGTGGGCGCGGCGACTTGGAATCTTGTCGCCGTCGTCCGTTTCGTCCAGCCGCCGGGCCCATCAGAGCACGCAACCAAATCCAGTACGCATGGACCGCAACCGCAACTAATCCCAACCCAATCACGGGTCATCGTCATCCCCAACTCGACTCACGCCCCGCCGCTTCCGCTCAACACGGTTCCTCCCTGCTCCCCTCAAAAAAGAAAAAAAAATAGAAAGAAACCACGGTTCCTTCCCGCGGCTCCCCTGCCGCACACAACCAAACCCCGTACGCATGGACCGCAACCGCAACTAATCCAACCCAATCACGGGTCATCGTCATCCCCAACTCGACTCACGCCTTACCGCTTCCGCTCAACACGGGCCGTGTTTAGTTGCGCGGCAGCACCAAAATCTGCACGGTGCGAGGCCGGGCACTATAGTATTTCGTTTGTATTTATGAATTTTTGTCCAAACATCGACTAATTAGACTCAAAATATTCGTCTCGCAAAGTACAACTAAACTATATAATTAGTTTTTAATTTCATCTACATTTAGTACTTCATACATGTATCGGTATTTTGATGTAATGGAAATTTTCTTTTTTATAGTAAAATTTTGGGATGAAATTTAGGATCTAAACGAGGCCACGGTTCCTCCCTGCTCCCCTAAAAAAAAAAAACCACGGTTCCTCCCTGCGGCTCCCCTGCCGCGTCCGGGCGTGGGCTACCGGCTGTGCCTCGCGGATCTTACTACCGGCGGCGAGGTCCGACGCGGAACCAAACAAGACGCCCGTGGGATGTCATTGTCCAAGCCGTGTGCCATGCCGGAGGGCCGCATCATGCCGGCTCCGACGACGTCTAACATCGGCGTTCTGCCCTTGGACGCCATGCGCGAGATCCTACTGCGCCTCCAGGCCAAGAGCTCTGTCGCCTCCGCCTGGTCTGCCGGCTGTGGCGGCCCTCCTCTCCTACCCGTACTTCGCCGCGGCCCACGACGCGCGGCATCAGGCGGTGCTCATCATCGCCGGCTACAGCGAAGGCGCAGGGCGCGACGTGCTCATGGATATCATGGATCTCTCCGTGCAAATCGTCAAGAAGGTGTGCGGAATGGAGGGCGACAGAACCGTGAGCATGAGCCTTGACCGCGTCTGTGTTAGGAAAATCGATGACAGCTGCAGCAGCTACCGAGTGTTCATCCCGATTCGCGAGGAATTGTATTACTTACCGGACAAATTACTCGATCCGGCTACTGGAGCTGTGTATCGCATACCGGACAACTATGCAGAAGAGCATGTGGAACTCGCTTCGAGCTTGATCATTGAGCCCAAATATCTGTTTGGACAGGTCGCCCGCACAGGGGAATACAAGATATTTCGAATGCTATTCCATTTTTCCATTGGGATTGGACGTCGGCAGATGTTTGAGGTCTGCACACTCATCAGTAGCAGCCGTGCAGGGTGGAGAGCGGCGCCCCTTGAAGAAACCATTCAGATGGGTAGGTTTACCACTTACCAGTGTGGTAATTAATGGGGTTGTCTACTGCCTAAGTTCTCAACCACACCACTCTATCACCTTCGATAACCAAGTTAGTGAGAAAGATTTGATTTTTACATTCGACCTTGAGACTGAAGCATGGAGGCTGTCTATCAGGGGGCCACCGATCACCTTTCCTGATGATGCTGATCTGATGTTCTACGACCTTGGTCCTCCTAATGTAAGGCAACTGACAGTAGCCAACCTGAATCGCTCCTTGGCTGTTGTGCATGGCCCAGCTCCGAATGTTGACATTTGGATTCTACTGGACTTTGCTAAGGGTCTCTGGGTCAAAATGTACAGCATACAGTTTGAAAAATATGACATTATTGGGCTCGTGCAGGCGCATCCTTTGTTTGTGTTTGGCGACGGGAGAATAATCCTATATAAACAAGACCATGAGTATTTACAGATTTATGATCCAAGAACCAGCACACTTACTGATTCAGTGGAGTCAAAGCATTTCTCTGCAGTTGCTAGCTATGCAGGAAACCTATTGAGCTTAAAGTGCTGAGTACTATTGAGGTGAGTATTCTATTGTACTTGTTTTTGTAATGAATACTTGTCATTTACTGATGAAAGGAAGAATGTATTGGTAACTAATGGATGCTTGAGAGTAGCCTTCCTGTTTAAAGGTGCTATCTGCATATAGGTTGCTAGTGTTTATTGTTACCATAGATGATAACACAATGCACATCCCCCTTTGGGTGTCAATGCACCAGTTTGAAATGTGTGATGAAACAATCTTTTGTAATATTTGCTTTGTGCGATGCATTTGAAAAAGTGTGCTGGAACAAGTAAATGTGATGGCGTTCTGAGTTGAGAAATTTTGACAAATGTGCTTGATTGAGTAGTCTTAATGGGTCTGTTGACTTTAGAAGTATTGGACACAGTGCATAAAAGACTTATATTGCCATACTGAAAGTGTACCCACGATGACATAAGGATGAGATAATTCATCCTCTTAGAGTCTTAGTTTCCTTTTTTAGTCAGTAAAGTGTTGTTTCCTGAATGTTGTTCTTGCTGGCCAAATTTCAATTGTACAACTTAAAGATTCCAAATGGTTGATTAATGTATCTTAAGGCTCATCTAGAAATAGATTTACGACTAATTTTCCATCAGTTGGTTTGAGATTTGTAGTGTTTACCTTCGTTTCAGATGATAGCTAATGGAAGAAAAATAGGAATTGCAAAGCGAGACTATATATGGGTGTTTTTGCATATTCATACATGCTGCCACCCATTGATTTCTGTGTGATATTACTTTTCCATGTTCTTCATGTTTTTATTTGTTAATTGCAGGTTTTGTCCTAGTTAAGGTTTATATGATTTAAAAGTTCAAATATGAACTTCATCTTAGATCCTGATACCATTATGCTCCTATCCAGGCAAGCTCAAAAATGTGATGGCTCTTTCTTAAGCGGCTGTGCCTTTCTCAAATAACTGAAGAAAGATATGAATTAGGTTCTTTTGATGAATAATGTCAAAAGGAAATATTATGTTCTTCTTTTGTGTATACTTGGCAGAAGGAATGGACAATCTATGCTATGGCTATGCTATGCAGCTTAGGTGATTGCAACAGTACTGCAAGTGTTTTTTTCCCTTTTTTGCTAGGCTATTTTTCCTATTACATCAACGCGCACAACTACTCTGTGCATTGCTGTATATATTGTTTTATTTGGATTAATTTTTCAAAAAAAACAACCCTCCACGCTTGGCGATCGGTAGTCGTCGGATTGGCGACCGCCAGGCACAGCAGAGGGAGGATGGTGGCAAATCTTTTACAAGATGAAAGTTGCACCAAACTCTCTTGCACGTGATTTGGCCACGTCGCATTGTATTTTCCACCGTCTGGTCTTCTATCAGGCCGTCCGCCGTCAAAAAGCGGACACTTCACCTTCCAGAGCCTTCGCCCCGAACAAGGCCGTCTCTCTTTCCTCACGCCAGTTGCTCCATAGCTCCAGCCGCACCCACTGCTACAGCGCGCTGCCTCCCAGGTACCCCGCTTCTCCATCGCCGCCGTCGTGTCCTCCTCCACTAGGTCACCTTCCTCTCCTGCACAAAACGACCGCCGTTCGTCCATAGATCACGAGGTTGAAGATCGACATGACGGCGCGCGATACAAGAGCTCAGTGAGAAAAGAATCCTGAGAGGACCCCACATCTCTCCGGCGCATGGAACGCCAGTGTACGGCTAAAACACGCCAACGCATACGCCTTCGATGACGACGGTGATGTTGCTGCAGGCTGCACCACAGCAGCGGCGCTACACTGATGGAAGGCCAATGTGGCTTCGGGACGGATCCATGTACGAAGCTCTACACAATTGTCTCCACTCGCCAAGAACCCCCTTCAGATAATCATCGCAATGTATGCCTATTGCAGGATGCAGCAACGAGGGATGACCCCAAGGTGTTCAACGAAATTCATGTTCGGAGCACTGTAATTCGGATATATCCCTCATTGGCTTTGCCTCCGCTTGCTTGGACAACGTGCTCACGCTGCTGCACGCCTGCACTCAACCACACCAAGTTCACCACGTTCATGACCATTCCATCGGCATGCTCAGTGAAGGACACAGGTGCAGTGATGCGCTGAGGATAATTAGTTGTGGTAGTGGCATCCATTGTGCTCGTCAGTCATGCCGCGTCAACTCTCTCTTAGCTGGCGTGGTGAAAGGTCTTGATTACTAGAGGATGGTGAATAGCCTAATAAAAATTCCTACAAAATATGCTAAACAAGTTTATCAATATAACAAATAGCAAGAAGCAAGTTTTGCCTAGCATATAGGGTGTTGCAAGTCACCTATCCAAATAACAATTCTAATATATGGGTGTTGCAAGTCACCTATCCAAATAACAATTCTAATATATTTCACTCAACCGCACAAGTTAAACCGCAAGAAGAACAACTAAACAAGCTAGCAAGTTACACAAAACTAAAACTACACAAGCTACAACAAGAAGCTAGCAAGAGCAAACAACCAATTACTTGAAATATAATGCAAGTTAGAGATACGAGAGATTTCACCGAGGGGCGATGAATTGAGCCAACCAATCAATATCCAAAAGATAATATCCAAGATAACCAATCCACCAAGACAAATGAATCACAATCAATGAAGTGAAGACACGATGATTTATCCCGAAGTTTACGTGCTTGCCGGCACGCTAGTCCCCGCTGTGTCCCCCTCAACCACGTGGTTCGGTGGCTAATCGGTCACACACCGAGCCTCTCAAAAGGCGCCACAAGAACCTACCAAATGACTAGGAGTTGCAATGACACAAGCAATATACTAATGCTACCTTGCGGCACTCCGCCGAGAAGGTGCAAACCCCTCACAAGATCACGGGAGGTGGCCAAGAACAATCACCAACACTTGCCACACCTCCAAGCTGCTCCAAGCCGTCTAGGTGGCGGCAACCACCAAGAGTAACAAGAAAAACTGCAGCAAATCAATCCCCCAAGTGCCTCTAGATGCAAATCAATGATCGATGTACTTGAATCACTCAATCTCACTCAAAAATCGCAATCGAATACAAAGGAGATGAGTTGGGATGAGAGGGAATGATTTGGCTTAGCTCAATATGCTCACAAATATGTCAAATGTCCAAGAGTGGGAGACAAGAGCCGGCCAACATATATATATATATATATATATATATATATATATATATATATATATATATATATATATATATATAGACGTACCCCTTCGAATAGAGCCATTGGGCAAATTTCGTGGGCGACAGACGCGTCTATCGCTCACCTGACAGACGCCGTGCCCGCGTCCGTTGCCCCTCCGAGTGCCACACGTCCACGTGCGTTCAAACTTCAATGGTCACACGCCAACCCGACGGACGCGTCCTTCGCAAACGATCACGGTGTCAGTCGCGTCGACGGACGCTGTCCAGAGAGCTCCTAGAGCTCGGTTTCGCCTGACAGACGCGTCTGTTGCAGCGCCGATGGACGCTGCCCGACGTCTATCGCGAATGTGCCTGAGATGCTGATGACGCCATGACCGACGGACGCTGACGCCTGGCGTCTGTCGCTTGGACACCCCCGCGTCTGTCGCCTCCGCTGCAACAAGCCGCGCTCAGGGGTAAGCCGACAGACGCTAGGGTCGCGTTTGTCGCTCCCTGAGCCGGCGTCTATCGCCATAATTTTAGTGAAACACGATCGCGCGACGTCGCCACTTCTTCCAACTTTCGGCGTAAAGGAAAATGGTCATTTCAATTTCTCAAAAACGCCTCTCTACCGCTCAAACTTCACCGCCTTCGCAAAGGTGCTAACACCACCAAGTGATCATCGTCATGTGCAAGTGTGTTAGCATTTTCACAATCATTTTTTGAGGCATTATTAGCTCTATCCAAATGCATATGCTCAATGAAATGTCACCTAGAGGCACATGCGGGACATGAATTTAATACGCCATTTCCCCTCATAGTACGACTACTAAACCTAAATGTGATCACACCCACTAGGTGTCTTGATCACCAAAAGCAAACCCTAGCAAAATACATTTGCCTTGAGCTCCATAGGGTTGCACCAATCCACTATTTCTTCTCCAATTGTGGCATCATATGATCATGATCACTATGTATCCTTGCCATCAACTTGGAGTTGTACCAATCACCTTTTGCTATCACACTTAAGCATTTGTGATTAGTACTTAGGCATTGTCACTAATTACCAACACCAAACGTAAAGCTTTCACGTGGCCATTGATATTGCTGCTTAGGAACAAGGGCCAAGCCCATGCAGTGAATTTCCAAACATAGACGTGCAAGTAAGCACACCGCTGTCACGCTAGGCAGCCACTATCTCTATGAACTCACATCGCCTCCTATTGCTTGCTTGCCCAAAATTACCCATGTTCTCTCTATCAATCTACTTACTGCAAGTTGTGCCTCACCGTGCTTGCTCAATGCTGGTTGGTAAAAGCAAGGTGCTGTGCACAAGCTGGTCGATAAAACTAAGAAGAACGACTCTCGGATAATTTAAGTATTACCATTATCATAATATAGGTTATATGAATTCATCCTGGCACTACAAATTAGGATATGATTACTCTTCTGCAGCTCTATTCCTATACCATTACTTGCTTATGCTTGCAAGTAGGCTTAACTGACATGAAGACAAATTAGAACTAATGAGACCAAAATTTCTCTCTTCGGGCTACAGATATTTTGTTACTCGTCACTAGAATTTTCAGAATAGTTTACTTTAACTGCTTGATGCCATGCTACTTCCTTTCATTTCTTCGATTCAATACCTATGTTTGCCAAATTCGTATGCTCATCAATTATCTTTTGATAAATAAAACACCTAATGTTCTATTAGTCTGAATATATTCTAATTTTCATAGAAGTTTATTTTACATGCTTGGTGGCATACTACTTTAGATTTCTTATTATGCTACATAATTTTGTGCTATAAGATTTCTTTTCTTTAGTCTCATGTTTATAAAATTCACGATCATAATGACTCCTGCAAGACCTAAAAGATACTTACAAATGTACTAAGGACGAAAAATCATAGGTACACGATCGTTGGATAACTGCTATATTTCATTATATTTTCTTGGTTCAATTATGCCAATTATATCATGAGTTTTTTTACCAAGCTGAGCTATGCTGATTCTTCCATTTGGTGACTCCATCAGAAGCTTAGTTAAAAACTCTGATATGCTTTCTTTCCCTTTTTGCAGGCACAACTGACCTGTGAAGATTCAGTTTATAAACCTGAGCAATGCCCTTTATGTGACCAAGAAGAAGAAAATATCAATCACCTCCTCACTTCCTGTGTCTTCACTAGACAATTTTGGTATATATTTCTTAGACAAGTTGGGCTTCATTCTCTTGCTCCTCAACCCTCAGATCAATTCTTTGACGCTTGGTGGGAGAGTCAATGAAACAACTAGTGGTATGGTCCAGTGTGGGCTCAACTCTCTGATAATATTGGGCGCTTGGATCATATGGAACCACCAGAACCATTGTGTTTTTACGGTATGACTCCTAGTGTTTCTCAAGCTCTGATCATGGCAGGAGAAGAGCGTCAACTTTGGTCTATGGTAGGGGCTAAAGGAATCTCCTTCCTGACTGCCCCCATGGCCAGGTCTTGAGTGGGGTTTTTTAGACGGGTCATTCTTTGTCCTATCTTTAATCGGCGCGTTTGTAATTTATTTGTGGTGTTTGTGGTGTGTGTTGTAACTGGGTTCTTGACCATTTTTCTTCTTGATATAATGAAGCGTAGCTCTCATGCATTTTCGAGAAAAAAACAATCCACAATTTTGACTTTGAACTGTAACATTAACAATTTTGACTTTAAATTGTAACATTAACAATTTTGACTTTGAACTGTAACATTATGAAGGTATTATGTACTGCTTATTGGAAATTTCCCTGTAATTGTGATCGGTTCCGGCGTAGTGTTTAATTGCAAGCCAAAATCATGAATCACATAATAAGATACTATCTTGAAGCTGGCTACAGACTTCATTGCCAAAATATCTCAAATATAAATCAATGTGAGTTATATAGCTTGTTCATGAGAAGTTTCTTATGCATGCATGCTAATGATTGATATGACTTGATTTTCCTAAATTCGCTTTGTACTGACTATGCAAGGTCCTAACTATAGAGTTTTATCTTGTATTGTCATTTTGAGTGCTCTAATTCATGAATTCATTTGTTGAGGCATGACCTCATACAAAACATAAATTCAATTACTGCATTTTATAAGGCAGTCACACACAGCATTGACACTTAAATTGTATCTGGAGTAGCATTGACTAGGAGCTATAAAGCTCTGGCCAACATTTATTCTCTTCCTTTTATTTCACTCTTGTTTTCAAATTTGAAAGGCATATCTCAGGAAAGCATGCAGATAGTTTGACAAAGTAAGAGAAGTTTTTTGGGGAGCATTGCTTGTTAGATATTTTAGTTGTGTTTGGAAGAAACGTCCAAGGAGATGATGCAAAAAGATTACAATGTAATAAAAGATTATTAGTTATATAAGATAGTTTTTAGATTTAGAAAGGACATCCAAAGGAGCAAAACAGTCCCGTGATGCATGTTGTTCTCCCCTGTGAAACACAAAACAGACAGCATACAAAGTATGCAAAAGAGATGAAATGTGTACTAACATTGTAAATTAAGATGAATACAATACATCAAGAATTACTATTGCTGCTTACCTAAATCTATTAACAATAGTGACAAACTAATAATCCATTTGGATCAAAAGGTACATATATCCTGAACTAGCCTGCTCCATCAAAGACACGGCTAGCCGCGCCTATGTTTCTAGTGATTTACAAGAGGAGTGAATGAAGAGAGGGATTAAACATGACTCTCTTGTAATGGCAAAATGTCAAATGTTCCTTTTCTATGGACGTTTGATTAGTTTTTTCTATCACAAGACACAGACTCGTTACTCTAATACTAGATGATATTCCATGTGTTTTTGGCAGAAATTTTATAGCATTATATTACAAGACTAGTGGGTACCCCCATGCTTCGCACGGGGTATAGACCTGGATATGTAGCACACTGTACGATTAGACGTGGAAGCAATGGAAGCGAAATATTACTTAAATAAAAGAGCCTTGAACCATTGAACTTTGTAGGCACGCAGAAAAGTGTTTATGTTAGGTGATTTATGATTCATATTTATCGTAGGCTTGACATGGATCATGAAGAAGTTGCCGCGTGTAGGTATGTTGAAAATGAGCCAAACTGATAAATGGTTAATATTATAGAGCAGCAAACTGAACTATTTCTTCCGTAATCCATCCTGCATTTCTGTTTGAAAATGAAGATGAGCATCGTACTCATGCTTGTTGGCTTTATGTACATACATGCCTGAGGCAGTCTCATCACACACAAAAGTAAGTTTAAGACTCTGATGATGGTCTTCAAAAGTAAGAAGGTGACCCTTCCATCCAGCTTTCTCATAGAGATGCTTGGTGCATGCTTTGTATCACCCAATTTTATCACAACCCTATGTGGAAACGGTTTAAATAATCAGGTAAACTAATGAAGTGATCATAGTTGCAGGTATGGAGATCATTTGAGTATAGCTTAATGTTAGCAAGAGCAATGCATAAGTTCTTGTCTGTAAATTAATTATGACATGAACATGATGGCAAGGGGATGAATATTCCTACTCAGGAACTGCATTATTGTACAGTGGTCCTCCTTCTTGATCACTTAGTTGTAATACGAAGCTGTGTAAGCAATTTGCACCATGGTGAGCAAAGCAATAGGAAACCATTCAAAGCAGTTGTTGATTTGAAGCATGCATTCATATTAGTTTTGGTGTTTAGTGTCGTAGTGCTGTAATACTTGTATTCAACTTTTGCATGTTTCTGCTTTGGTTTTCCTATAAGTGTAATGGTACCGAATGGACCAAACATATTGAGACAGGAGGTGCTATCAGTTTTATCATGTCTTTATGTAATTACTTGAGCCGATGGTCACAAAACAAAAACATGTTCATTCATTGGTTTAGCTCTGAACCTGGGCACATGAGGATCAGACGAATGAAGAAAATGTAAATGGCTTGCTGATTTTTGGTACCTGTGAACTGTGGCATCCCTGCTCCAAATTTGATTTACACCAATATGTAGTAGTTGTGGCGTGGAAAAGGCGTGGCAAAGTTACCTGAACACTACCTCTACACAAAATCATGCCTGCAGGGGGGTAAATAAGGGATACGGAAAACAGGCGGTGTGGATGGTTGCTGTCTTGGCATTCCATGGAGCACCTCAAAGGCAAAAGACTTCATGGGCAAAGAGAACAAGAACGGAAGGCCTTACCGTGCATGGAAGAGGTACGTAAAACATAAAAGATTGACTGGGTAGCCAATTTTTCAATATGTAAACGAAGCTAGCCTGCCTTTGGAGCCATTTATGGAGTCATTGGCCTGCACACAAAGGCAGATCTTAGCTGAAGAATGGCATCTGCATTGTGGAAGCCACAATGTCCAATTTTGGAGTGAGCAAGATGAATGTGCTGAATGACTAACTTTGGAGGAGTATAGGGCAAGCTTACACGATTTTTGAATCTTTTGTGAGGATGTCCATACGTTGGATGTAGAGAATCGGTAATTGTTTTTTTACGGAGAATCAGTAATTGTTGTGACAAAGACAGAGGCAGATAGTCTAGCATTGTGTTTGTCAAGTGAAACATGGAGAAGTGGTAGAGGAAACGGTCCCTATAATTTGTAGAGGAGACAAAGAAATAAATCAATAATTAATTTGAGGTAACCAAACGTAGATAGCTAGCTGTTTATGTGCAGCAGCATGAGCAATGACTCTAACGAATCAATTCTGGCAATGTTCTCAGTTATTGTGGACAATGGACCGAAGGCATATGTTAGCATCGCTACGTACCAAAGGTTGTAGCGTGCATATGTAGCAACACATCTAGAAACGGATTTAGCGCGCTGATGAACACCAGGAAATTTAGCCTAGTTAAGGTAAACCATTCATGTCAGGCCTTATCTGGAAGGGCCATTCTCCCTCGTAGTCATGAGAGATGGAATTTGACATGCAGCATCATTACCTTGGTGTCGTGGGGTCAAAACCGCAGTAAGCATGTTGTTCGAGTCGGTGTCAGAGTACGGAGTCTCCGATGGCTCGGGTGGACTCCGGAACACAAGAATCACGCAGAGAAGATGCAATGGTTTATCCTGGTTTGGGTGAAAGGTCCTTGTTTGGTTTTGGTAATTGAGTGACAACCTTAGGTGGACTAAGTGTGTTTATGTGAGATACACAGGGAATTAATCCACAGGTGATGGTGTCATGAAGGAGCTCATTGCATATGAGACATGACATGGAGTCATGTGACTAAGGTGGCGAAGATCAAGATAAGGCTTGGCTTGATGGACCAGTTGCAAGTGTGAAGGGCAAGTCGGAGGCTTTGGAGCGATGGACCGCAGGATAGTGAAGCTTGAGCAAGACTTGGCGCCGATGGACCGACACAATAGTGAAGAGCAAGTGAGGTCAAGATCGATGGACCAACAAGGTCACATGATGATATGAAGTTGATTATATCATTTGTGATATGGTTGGTGCATGTGTTGCATCAACGTCGAAGGAGATGGAGTGGAATGCGCAAGGCAAAGGTATAACCTAGGGCATTTCCATTTCACCGGTCATAGGTGTAGAGAAGTTGATGACCAGGTTTAGGATAGATGGTCATACTATTAAGAGGAGCAAACTTGTTTGCATATCGGTCATCTAGTACCACTTGAGTGATCTAACTTTGCATCGTTGCTAGAATCGAGTGGCATGGCAAGTTGAGTGGCTAACTCCTTTGAGAAAATGATTATGAAAATGCTAACACACTTGCACATGGTGATATACACTTGGTGATGTTAGCATATTTGCGAAGACAGTGGAGTTTGAGCGGTAGAGATGGATTCAGCGCTTTTCGTGGAAGTGAAATGCATATTTTTCCACTACGCCGAAGGCGGAGATTTTCTCTAAGTCATCGTGGATACAAACGGAGGCGAACGAAGGTCATTGGGGTGACCGGACGCGGTCTCGGCATGATCGGATGAGTCCGGTCAGTGGTAGCTACTGTGCGCGGCGCGGGACGCTACGGTTTGCAACCGGCGCGTCCAGTCTCTCGCGGAACCGGAGCGTCTGGTCACGCACCTAGAAAATAGTGCGAGTCTCAGAGCGGATCGGACGTGGTAGCACGTCTGGTCATGTGCGACCGGATGCGTCCGGTCGACAAAGTCGCTCTCTGGAACCTCTCTGGACAGCGATCGGACGCTGGCACTATCGCGTCCGGTCAGGGCGTGCAGCGCGTCCGATCATGGCTTCGCACGCAGGGTCTGTCCGCGACCTGCGCGTCCGGTCGAGTCTAGCTGGCACGTCCGGTTGGCTGATGACCATTGGCGCGCAGTGACCGTTGGAGGATCGGGCGGCCGCGGTTGAATCTGGGAGGCCACGTGAATGGCGCAGGGCGATCGGACGCAGTGCAGCGCGTCCAGTCGTCCCGAAAGACACCCAGTGAAGGGGCCAACGACTATATTCGTTCGTAGGGCTATAAATACTTATGGTGGCCAGCCTTGGCTGGTGCTTGGCACCCTTGGGACTTAGTGTCCATGTGTTGGGAGTGCTAGGAGAGCCTCTAACTCACTTGTGCTTGCAAGAGTGCGAATCGATTGCGAGTGAGTGTGATTCTAGTGCGTTGCATCGTGAGGATTGCATCGAGTGACACTAGATATTCGAGTTGCAAGCCGGTGGTGCTTGTTACTCTTGGAGGTTGCCACCTCCTAGACGGCTTGGTGGCTTGTGACTCCGTCGAAGCTCGCAAGAAGATTGTGCGAGGCTCTGGAGAAGCTTTGTGAGGGGCATTATGCTCGCCCCCGCGGGAGCCGCAAAGAGCAACTCTAGTAAAGCGAGACTCGAAGGGTGACAAGTGGTCTGGCCGGGTGAAAGCTCTATGTTTGGTGTTGGCAATTAGTGACAATGCCTAAGTACTAATCCTATGCCTAAGTTGTATGTAGCATATGAGGATTAGTACATTCCAAGGTTGGTGGCAAGATGGACATGGTGATCATGATGGCCACACTTGGATTTGGATGCAACCCTACGTGATCAAGGCAAAGGTATATGCTTAAGGGTTGTGTTTTAGTAACCAAGACACCTAGTGGGTGTGGTTACATTATAGGATAGATAGCCGTACTATAAAGAGGGGAATGTCGCGGCTATTGAACTCCTAAGTGCCTCTAGGTGTGCATTTCATGATCATATGCATTTGGATAGAACTAATAACGCCTCGAAAAATAATTGTGAAAATACTAACACACATGCACATGGTGTTGATCACTTGGTGATGTTAGCACATTTGCGATGGCGTTGGAGTTTGAGCGGTAGAGAGGGTTTGGGATCCTCTCTCCCTCCCGCCGAGCTTGCGAGGCGGGATTCAGGCGTTTTCGAGGAGATGAAATGCCTATTTTCTACTACGCCGGAAGTCGGAATTCAAACGGAAAAGAAACGGAAGCGAACGGAGGTCACAGTGGTGACCGGACGCTGCACCGGACGCGGTCACTGTTTGACCGGACGCGTCCGGTCAGCGTCCAGTGTCTGCGCGTTTTTCAGTTGGTTGATCGGACGCGAGGCGCGTCCGGTCACAGGCGACCGGACGTGTCCGGTCGTCCAGGGAGCTTACTGGACTCCGACCGGACGCGGGCACTGTGGCGTCCGGTCAGTTCTTCAGCGCGTCCGGTCGGCGTTTCGAAAACTAGCCGTTACGCGATCGGAACGTCCGGTCGTTACGACCGGCGCGTCCGGTCAGCGCGACTGCTGCTGAATCAAGTTTCTAACGGCTATATTCGAAGGGGTACGTCTATAAATACTCGTTGGCCGGCTCAAGGCTCTCACTCTTGGACATTTGACATACTTGTGAGCACTTTGAGCTAAGCAACTCCCCTCCCACTCATCTCTCTTGCTTCTTTGCATATTCGAAGTGAGATTGAGTGATCCAAGTGCATTTGCATTGTGAGATAGCATCTAGTTGGCACTTGGTGGTTGATTTGCTGCGGGATTCTTGTTTCTCTTGGTGGTTGCCGCCACCTAGACGGCTTGGAGCAGCTTGGAGGCTTTGGCAAGAGTTGGTGTTTGTTCTTGGCCACCTCCGGTGATTGTAAGGGGTTTGTGCCTACCTCGGCGAAGCGCCAAAGGCAACATTAGTGGATTGCTCGTGTCATTTGCAACCTTTTGCCATTTGGTAGGTTCTTGTGGCGCCTTTTGAGAGGCTCGGTGTGAGACCGATTAGCCACCGAACCACGTGGTGAAGAGGGACACAACGGGGACTAGCGTGCCGGCAAGCACGTGAACCTCGGGATAAATCTTCGTGTCATCACTTTCATATTGTGATTGATTGATCCCGGTGTTCGGTTATCTTGGTATTCATTGTTGATCATATTGGTTGGCTCAATACTTCGCCCCTCGGTGATACCCTCCTAACCCTCACTTGTATTACTTTCTTAGTTATCTTTGCTAGCTAGTTAGCGTTTCTAGAGTAGCTCTCTTGTGTAGCTTGCTAGTTGTAGTTGTAGTCACCTTCTCGGTTTGACTTGTGCGGTTGAGTGCCAATATACTAGAATTGTGAATTGGATAGGTGGCTTGCAAACACCCCGTAGGCTAAGTAAAACTCACATCTCGCTATTTGTTATATTGATAAAATTGTTTAGCTTGTCTTTGTAGAAGTTTTTAAAAGGCTATTCACCCCCCCTCTAGCCATCAAGACCTTTCAAGTGGTATCGGAGCCGTGGTCACCGTTTGTAAGGCTTAACAACCTCGGTGTAAGATGGCTCAAGTTGTGTTCAACCATGTCGGGGGCAAGCCTCCATTCTTTGATGGTGTCTCTTCTTTTGATCATTGGAAAAGAAAGATGAAGCAATATCTTGGCTCTATCAATGAGAAGGTTTGGGAGGTGACACATCATGATTATGCTATCATTGATCCCGACAACCTCACCAATAATGACCGCATCAACAACCAATGCAACACTATGGCTCTCAACACTCTCTACAATGGGATTGATGCAAAAGTCTTTGAGCAAATCAAGGATCTTGAGATGGCAAGTGAAGTGTGGACAAGATTAGAGGAAACATATGAGGGCACTTTAACGGTAAAAAGTGCCAAGCTCTATATGCTCAAGGATAAGTTTGCAAGCTTCAAGATGAAGGATGATGAGTCCATACCAGAGATGTTCTATAGGCTACAAGTTATTGTCAATGATCTCAAGAGCCTAGGAGAAGATGTCAAGGACAAGGACTTCTCACATAAGTTCTTGATGAACTTACCTAAGAAGTTTGTTATCTTGAGGAAGATGATCCAAAGAGAGGGTTTGGATAAGGTAACTCCAAACCAAGTGCTTGGAGATGTCATGACCGATGCTCAATATGATGATGATGAAGATGAAGATGAGAAGAAGGAGATCAAGGTCAAGCAAGAGAAGCCCATTGCATTCAAGGCTTCATCTTCTAAGGGCTAGAGCAAGGTGGAGAGCGATGATGATGATCCATTCGATGATGAGACCATGGCCCTCCTAGTGCACAAGATGGGGAGGTTCATGAAGAAGAAAGGATATGGTGCAAGGAAGAGAAGGGACTTCATGAAGGCAAAGGAGGTGCTTTGCTACAATTGCAATAGCCCCGATCATATAGTGGCAAAGTGCCCCTATGAAGACAAAAGATATCATGATGGGGAGTTGAAGTTGAAGAAAAACAAGAAGAACAAGAAGGAGAAGAAAGAGAAGAAGAGCTTCACTATCAACAAGAAGAAGAAGGGTGGTGGTTATGTGGTCACTTGGGATAGTGACAACTCCGATAGTGATGATGATGAAAGCTCTAGTGATGATGAGAGGACCACTCGGCGAGCCATTGCAAGCATCGCCCTCTCCAACAAGTCATCCATCTTCGACACTACATCGACATGCCTTATGGCCAAGCCTACCAAGGTAAAATATGATGATAGTGATGATGATTCTTGTGCTAGTGATGATTGTAGGAGTGATGATGAGGAGGATGAGGACTACTCCAAGGATGATCTATTGGGCATAATAGATCAAATGAGCAAGGGCTACAAGAGGACAACAAAGAAATACAAAATCTTGGAACAAGAGCTCATTGCCAAGAGCAATGAAAACGATGCCTTGATGGAGGAGCTTGTTGCTCTCAAAAAGAGTAAGGAGTGCAAAGGAATTGAACAAGAGCTCAAAGCTCTTAGGAAATCCTTTGATGAGCTAGAGGCCTCTCGTGAGTGTCTAAAGGAAGACCACGAGGACCTCGAAGTTGCTCACACTAGGCTTAAGGAAGCCCACTCCTCTCTACTTGAGCTCATCAAGGAAAAGGACCTCAAGTTGGAGAAGCTCATGAAGGAAGCTAAGGAGGAGCAAGTGATTGTCACTTGTGATATTGGACTAACATGTGATATTATTGATGATTCTTTATGTGTTGGTCCTACTAATGCTTCATGTAGCTCATCATCATCCACCACAACCAACTCTACCTCTACTACTAGTGAGTCATCACTTGTGGTTGAGAATAAGACTCTCAAAAGAGAGGTGGATGATCTCACCCGTGCATTGGGCAATGCCTATGGTGGGGATGCCCGCTTGCTAAAATGCTTGGGTAGCCAAAGGTTCTCTCTTAACAAAGAGGGTTTGGGCTATACTCCCAAGAAGGGCAAGGCGGCCTTTGCTACTCCAAAGTCTCGCTTTGTGAAGAGCAATGGTCGTTATTGCAATAGATGCAAGCAAGTTGGGCATCTAGAGACTAATTGTAATAAAATGAACAAGAACAACAACAAGTTTCATGCTAAAATGGATTACATTCCTTTTGATTCTTGTTATGTGCTTACCAAGGGTGAGAAAGGTGTGCATGCTAAGTTTGTTGGTACACCAATTGTGGGTCCAAAGAAGAAGGCCATTTGGGTACCAAAGAGCTTAGTTACTAACCTCCAAGGACCCAAACAAGTATGGGTACCTAAGAAACATTAATTTATTTTGTAGGTAAATTACAAGGTCGGAGGAAGGCATTGGGTGCTTGATAGTGGGTGCTCTCAACATATGACCGGTGATTCAAGAATGTTCAACTCTCTCAAAACAAATGATAGTGGAATTGATAGTATCATATTTGGTGACAATAGCAAGGGTGATGTGAAGGCTCTTGGAAGGATTGCAATCTCAAACGATCATAGCATTTCCAATGTGCTCCTAGTTGAAAAGTTAAACTTCAATCTTCTCTCGGTTGCTCAATTGTGTGATCTCGGTTTCAAGTGCATATTTGGTGTTGATGATGTGGAGATAGTTAGTGTTGATGGCTCTAATTTGATCTTCAAAGGCTTTAGATATGAGAATCTATACTTGGTTGATTTCAATGCTAGTGACACTCAACTCTCAACATGCTTGCTCACCAAATCAAGTATGAGTTGGTTATGGCATAAAAGACTTGGTCATGTTGGCATGAAGCAATTGAACAAGTTAGTGAAGCATGACTTAGTTAGAGGCTTGAAGGATGTCATTTTTGAGAAGGATAAGCTATGTAGTGCATGTCAAGCTGGAAAGCAAGTGGGCAACACTCATCCATTGAAGAGCATCATGAGTACCTCCAAGGCATTTGAGTTGTTGCACATGGATCTATTTGGGCCAACTACATACACAAGCATTGGTGGCAACAAGTATGGTTTTGTGATTGTGGATGATTTCACTAGATACACATGGGTATTCTTTCTTGTGGACAAGAGTGATGTATTTGACATATTCAAGAAGTTCATCAAGAGAGTGCAAAACGAGTTTGAGACCACAATCAAGAAAGTGAGAAGTGACAATGGAAGTGAGTTTAGAAATACAAGAATTGATGAGCTATGTGAGGAGCTTGGAATCAAGCATCAATTCTCGGCCAAGTATACACCTCAATCCAATGGCCTAGTTGAGAGGAAGAATAGAACCTTAATTGATATGGCAAGATCAATGTTGAATGAGTATAATGTGAGTCATTCCTTTTGGGCCGAAGCAATCAACACGGCTTGCTTCTATAGCAACCGCCTCTATTGCCACAAGTTCTTAGAGAAGACACCATATGAGATCTTAAATGGAAGAAAGCCCAACATTGCATACTTTTGGGTATTTGGTTGCAAATGCTACATCTTGAAGAAGGGCACTAGATTGAGTAAGTTTGAGAAGAAATATGATGAAGGATTCCTACTTGGTTACTCCACTACTAGCAAAGCTTATAGAGTTTGGAATTTGGCTAGTGGTCTACTTGAGGAAGTTCATGATGTTGAGTTTGATGAAACAAATGGTTCTCAAGATGAGGAAAATAACTTGGATGATGTGAGAGGAACTCAATTGACCAATGCTATGAAAGAAATGGATATTGGTGATATTAGGCCGAAACAAGTGATTGATGTGGATGACAATAAAGATCAAGTGCTCCAAAGTCCAATTACACAAGCTAGTGGGTCTCTAATGCAAAATCAAGCTAGTACATCATCTCAAGTGCAACAAGATCAACAAGTGGCTAGTTCATCATCCCCAACTCATGATCAACATCAACATCCAAGCAATCAAGTGCAAGTGCTTTAACCAACCAACATTGCAAGAGATCATCCATTGGATTCCATCATTGGTGATATACAAAGGGGAGTTCAAACTAGATCAAGATTGTCATCTTTTTGTGCTCACTCTTCCTTTGTATCAATGGAAGAACCCAAGGACATTGATAAAGCATTGAGAGATCCGGATTGGGTAAATGCAATGCATGAAGAGCTCAACAACTTCAAGAGAAATGAAGTATGGGAACTAGTTGAGAGGCCTAAGGATCACAATATCATTGGAACAAGATGGGTTTTTCGCAACAAGCAAGATCAAGATGGAATAGTAGTAAGGAACAAAGCAAGACTAGTGGCTCAAGGTTACACACAAATAGAGGGTCTTGACTTTGGTGAAACATATGCCCCGGTTGCAAGATTGGAAGCAATTAGGATCTTACTTGCCTATGCTTGTGCTCACAATATCAAGCTATATCAAATGGATGTGAAGAGTGCATTTCTCAATGGGTACATTCAAGAAGAGGTGTATGTGGAGCAACCTCCCGGTTTTGAAGATGACAAGAAACCCAACCATGTGTACAAGTTAAGGAAAGCTTTGTATGGATTGAAGCAAGCACCTAGAGCATGGTATGAAAGATTGAGGGACTTCTTGCTAACCAAAGGATTTGTCATGGGCAAAGTGGATACTACTCTCTTCACCAAGAAGATCGGGAAAGACTTGTTTGTATTGCAAATATATGTTGATGATATCATCTTCGGTTCAACCAATCAAGAGTATTGTGATGAGTTTGGGAAAATGATGGCAAAGGAATTTGAAATGTCAATGATTGGTGAACTTAGTTTCTTTCTTGGACTTCAAATCAAACAAATGAAGGAAGGAACATTTGTGAGCCAAACCAAGTACATCAAAGATATGCTCAAGAAGTTTGGCATGGAAGATGCAAAGGGCATTACAACCCCAATGGGCACTAGTGGAAGTTTGGATAGTGACAAGAGTGGCAACATGGTGGATCAAAAGCTTTATAGATCAATGATTGGTAGCCTACTCTATGTGACGGCATCAAGACCCGATGTGATGTTTAGTGTATGTATGTGTGCAAGATTTCAAGCCTCACCAAGAGAAAGTCATTTGAAGGCAACAAAGAGAATATTGAGGTACTTAAAGCATACACAAGATGTTGGATTGTGGTATCCCAAGGGTGCAAGCTTTGAGCTAGTTGGATATTCGGATTCTGACTATGCCGGTGACAAAGTTGAGAGAAAGAGCACCTCCGGTACTTGTCAACTATTGGGAAGGTCACTTGTCTCATGGTCATCCAAGAAGCAAAATAGTATTGCACTATCTACCGCCGAAGCCGAATACATCGCCGCGGGTAGTTGTTGTGCACAAATCTTGTGGATGAAGGCAACATTGAAGGCTTTTGGAATCAATTTCAAGAACGTGCCATTGCTATGTGACAATGAAAGTGCCGTGAAGCTAACCAACAATCCGGTTCAACATCAAAGAACAAAGCATATTGATGTTCGTCATCATTTCATTAGAGATCATCAACAAAAGGGTGACATTGCTATTGAGAGTGTGGGCACCGAAGATCAACTAGCCGATCTATTCACCAAGCCACTTGATGAGAAGAGATTTCACAAGCTAAAGAATGAGTTGAACATACTTGACTTCTCTAACATGAGTTGATGCACCTCCATGATATGACATGCCTCTCCTTCGAGCCCCAAGGTACAATTGGTTGACATGTCATACATTCTATACTAAGGACATGTTTAGTTCATCTAGTCATGATTTCTTTTGTTCTAGGCTCATTCATGAAAATCAAATGAATTTAAAGTATATATGGTGCCACTATTGTTTCCATGACTTGTATGATCTAGTGGTAGCATATAACTTGTTTGAGCGCTTGTGATCCTAAGTGTTTAATCTAGAAAACTTGTCTAAATATTTGCTTCAACATGGTGCATGATAACCCTTCTAGTGAGGTGTGAAGAAGCTTGCCCTTGGATCAAACCGAAGCATTTTATTTATGCAAGCAATCTAGGTTGAATCACAAACTTGATCCTCACCCCATATTTCAACGTGATAATCTATCTAAAATTGGTCACTTGTGGTCATTGGTGCCAAAGGGGGAGAAAAATGTTGTTCACAAAGATAGAACTCAAAGGGGGAGAAGCACAAAGGAAATAGTTTCTAAAGGGGAGAATTGATAAAAGAAGGGGATCAAAACTAAAATTTTGAGCACACAAGTAGGGGGAGCAAGCTCTTAAACATGAATGTTGCATTTCCTTGTGCACTTCATATGTATGATGCATTGTTATGCATTTCTTTTTCTCTGATACATTGCTTGTGTGGTGACTTGCTAATATAATTTGAATGGTGAATTGAAGTACTAGCATGAATAGGAAGTAGTTAGATTACTCTTGCTTCATGTTTTTCAAAGTGGTACTAGAGCCTTGCTTATAATGTTGATCTCACGAGGTTTCTAGTTTTGTTTGTGCTTTTTCAAGTGATATCTAACTACACAAGGTGCTAAGATGGTGTTTATCGCTACTCCGATGGTATCACGCTTCAAAGGTCTATAATCTAAAACACTTAGCACCTATTGGTAGTCAATGCTCCTAATCTTTCCTATCTAACATGTATGCTTTCAAAATCCAAACATATAGCATACATGTAGGGGGAGTCATTGCTATCAATTTGAATTCATGATCACATGTCCATACTTGTTACACATGGTAATATACTTGGACAATGTGACATGGGTTCAATTAAAATTTTATCATAATATCTTTGTGAAAGGGTTGTCACCAATTACCAACAAGGGGGAGATTGAAAGCTCTATGTTTGGTGTTGGTAATTAGTGACAATGCCTAAGTACTAATCCTATGCCTAAGTTGTATGTAGCATATGAGGATTAGTACATTCCAAGGTTGGTGGCAAGATGGACATGGTGATCATGATGGCCACACTTGGATTTGGATGCAACCCTACGTGATCAAGGCAAAGGTATATGCTTAAGGGTTGTGTTTTAGTAACCAAGACACCTAGTGGGTGTGGTTACATTATAGGATAGATAGCCGTACTATAAAGAGGGGAATGTCGCGGCTATTGAACTCCTAAGTGCCTCTAGGTGTGCATTTCATGATCATATGCATTTGGATAGAACTAATAACGCCTCGAAAAATGATTGTGAAAATACTAACACACATGCACATGGTGTTGATCACTTGGTGGTGTTAGCACATTTGCGATGGCGTTGGAGTTTGAGCGGTAGAGAGGGTTTGGGATCCTCTCTCCCTCCCGCCGAGCTTGCGAGGCGGGATTCAGGCGTTTTCGAGGAGATGAAATGCCTATTTTCTACTACGCCGGAAGTCGGAATTCAAACGGAAAAGAAACGGAAGCGAACGGAGGTCACAGTGGTGACCGGACGCTGCACCGGACGCTGCACCGGACGCTGCACCGGACACGGTCACTGTTTGACCGGACGCGTCCGGTCAGCGTCCAGTGTCTGCGCGTTTTTTAGTTGGTTGATCGGACGCGAGGCGCGTCTAGTCACAGGCGACCGGACGCGTCCGGTCGTCCAGGGAGCTTACTGGACTCCGACCGGACGCGGGCACTGTGGCGTCCGGTCAGTTCTTCAGCGCGTCCGGTCGGCGTTTCGAAAACTAGCCGTTACGTGACCGGAGCGTCCGGTCATTACGACCGGCGCGTCCGGTCAGCGCGACTGCTGCTGAATCAAGTTTCTAACGGCTATATTCGAAGGGGTACGTCTATAAATACTCGTTGGCCGGCTCAAGGCTCTCACTCTTGGACATTTGACATACTTGTGAGCACTTTGAGCTAAGCAACTCCCCTCCCACTCATCTCTCTTGCTTCTTTGCATATTCGAAGTGAGATTAAGTGATCCAAGTGCATTTGCATTGTGAGATAGCATCTAGTTGGCACTTGGTGGTTGATTTGCTGCGGGATTCTTGTTTCTCTTGGTGGTTGCCGCCACCTAGACGGCTTGGAGCAGCTTGGAGGCTTTGGCAAGAGTTGGTGTTTGTTCTTGGCCACCTTCGGTGATTGTAAGGGGTTTGTGCCTACCTCGGCGAAGCGCCAAAGGCAACATTAGTGGATTGCTCGTGTCATTTGCAACCTTTTGCCATTTGGTAGGTTCTTGTGGCGCCTTTTGAGAGGCTCGGTGTGAGACCGATTAGCCACCGAACCACGTGGTGAAGAGGGACACAACGGGGACTAGCGTGCCGGCAAGCACGTGAACCTCGGGATAAATCTTCGTGTCATCACTTTCATATTGTGATTGATTGATCCCGGTGTTCGGTTATCTTGGTATTCATTGTTGATCATATTGGTTGGCTCAATACTTCGCCCCTCGGTGATACCCTCCTAACCCTCACTTGTATTACTTTCTTAGTTATCTTTGCTAGCTAGTTAGCGTTTCTAGAGTAGCTCTCTTGTGTAGCTTGCTAGTTGTAGTTGTAGTCACCTTCTTGGTTTGACTTGTGCGGTTGAGTGCCAATATACTAGAATTGTGAATTGGATAGGTGGCTTGCAAACACCCCGTAGGCTAAGCAAAACTCGCATCTCGCTATTTGTTATATTGATAAAATTGTTTAGCTTGTCTTTGTAGAAGTTTTTAAAAGGCTATTCACCCCCCTCTAGCCATCAAGACCTTTCACCGGGTCAAGTGCTAGAGCTCGTGGCTTAGAGGATCCCTATCTTGTGAGTGGATGTACGACACCCGCTGAGGGTTTGACTCTTGATAGTCAATTAGCTCGTGATCCAACAAGTGGGTGCATCGCCACAACGAGAAGAGCCAGAGGACCGACGGTAACCTTGGAGCTTGTCTCAACGAGGACTAGCATATTGGCAAACACGTGAACCTCGGGATAAAAATCATCGTGTCAACCTTGTTTATCCCGTTGGTTTGCAATCCCCGAAACACAAGTTTGTATTACTTTCACTTATATACATTGTGCTTATGGTGTTGCTCTCATATCTAGTTGTGTTTGTGTGACTAGCTAGATTTTTTCTTACTTATGTAGCTAGAAGTAAGCTCCTATTTGCGTGGCTAATTTGGTTTGTGTAACCTTGTTAGTCACATTGCTTAGTTTATGTAGCTAAGTAATTTGCGCTCTCTAATTTGGCATTAGTTGCCTTGTTATTGAGCTTTACTAGTGAGCTAGGAGCTTTGTGCCTTGCTTACTAGAATAGTGTAGGAGCTCCCCGGTGCTTGAAGTACTAGTGCATAGGTTTGTGTGACCTTGCTATAGAAGTGGTTAGGTGGGCTCTTGCTAAGCTTGGCACCTTCCTTGCATAATAAAGATCTTTGTAAGGTGCTAGAGTTATAGATAGAGGGGTGTAGTCTTGGCTAGACCGATAAGTTTAATTCCGCATTTGTTTTGGTTAGCCGGTGCGTTTAAGTTTTAGAAAGGACTATTCACCCCCTCTAGTCCGCCATCTCGATCCTACATCGGGCCAACTCGGTCCCTACGTCCAGCAGTTGATGATCCTTATACTCAAGAGCGCCCAAAATCTAGGGGGTTACAACAAAGTGTAAAGGAAGAAGAGTTTGACAGGGGGTTAGCTCAATGCTAATCCTAAAGTTGCCTCACCGCCGGTGGAGTCTCCCCCTCGTCAGAGAGGAAGGAGACGGCGGGATGCGGTGGAGGAAATGCTCTCGGTGTCCCTCTCTGGGTTGCCTTGCTCTCGGTGTAGAGTTGAGGCGGATGGAATGGAATGGAGTGTCTGGTGATCGAATCGGGATCCTCCCCCTCTAGGTCCAACCTTATCCCTTATATAATGGGATAGGTCGGGTACAAGGCGGTTTGGGGGTTCTAGTCTACGGTCTACGTGCGCCGAAGTCCAGGAGGGTCTTGCAGCAGTGCGGCATGGACCGTCGAGGTGTCTTGGTGCTGAAGAAGCCTGGGCGTCATCCGGCTGCTCTATTCTGACACTCTGCGTGTCAGACAATTTCGGCTTGGATCGGCCTCCCCTGGGTGAGACCTTCTAGAATCTTCTTGGTGGCGAAGGAGGTCGGCTCTAGGGGCTGACGCGTGGGCTCGGAAGCCCCCGGAGGCTGCGGGAAGCTTTGTCTTCTTGTGTCACACCCCAGACGTGACCCTGTCGAAGGAGCAGTTGATAGGGGCACGTCTTGGGAGCGACACCAAGGAGCCCCCGGTCATCGGTAGCCTAGGGCATATCTTCTTGTGCCTGGGCCTTGAGGTGCCGTAGATCGGGAGCCCAAGGCTCGGGGAAGCCCCCGAGCCCCAGGCGAAGACTGCGGTCGAGTTAGGCTCGGCCAAATCTCTTTGCCAGAGGGTGCGCGCGAGCGTCCCTGATGGGCATAGCCCCCGAGCCCCCGAGCGATCCTGAAGGGGTTAGTTGGGGAATCTTCTTCGTTCAGGAACCAATGGACCTGAGGCTTAACATACCTGTATGTTAGGATCTCGACACTTGGGAAAGACAATATTTCTAGAGAGGAGGCTCACGTTTGTGGCGACTGGAGCACTAGAAGTAGGATCTGCCGCAACATTCGTTTCAGCAGGTAGAAGCCAACGACGGGTGGGTCTTGATTCTTGAAGAGGCTATCCTTTGAATAGTACGACATTCTTCAGCAAGAGGTGCGGGCCGCAAATCTGGTAGGGACAACCATAGTTAAGAATACGCTCTCTTTTTTTAGCAACATAAGAACTAACCAAGCAATCAGCTGGATGTAGGTAAACATGTTTGTGGGTAACCTTCCTTGCGGAGAGTGTCGGCTGCCCTCCGTTTGCGATTTGTCATAGAAGCAACAGATGGATGTGGTGATGGAGATGCTGCAAAGAAAGCTAAAAATGCATCGGTGTAATCGAATAAGTATAGAAGACAGTAAGGAAGCATGCATACCATGAGAAGTGGTGTCACTACTGGAGGTTGGTACACTGTTAGGAAGCATCATACAACGATGCCTAAGTGCCTCACGATGTGGTCTCTGGGAGTGCGATGTTTGTTCATGGGCCGATGAACAAGCTGATGGTTGCTGGCTCATCGTTTGGTACCAGGCGGGCCTAAAGTATGTTTTAAGGAATTAAGATATGTAGTTTGGCACTCAGCAGCATAATACAACAGAAAGCAAGCAGATAAATGCAAGGTTGCAGCAAATAGGAGGCAAGCACAGGTTCTGTGCAACGAAACCTTAGAAGGTCACATGTAATCGGTATGCACGAAGAAGTGGGCACGTAGTAAATTGGCAAGTTCATACGATACTTCTTATAGGGCATGTTCATACGATTCAAAGAAATGAGAATGTACAGGAAAAAAAGTGGAACCAACCTGCCGCCGAGGCTGCAGGGAAATGATAGTGTTGCGCTTGGTGTGTGAAAGGCCTGGCGGCGCAGCCGCTACCGCTGCAGAACCGCGCGAGGATGAAGCGGCGCCGACGCGATGGAGATGGCCGGAGGTGTGCGACCGCTACCGCGGGGCACACCGATGTGACAGAGGTGGCCGACCGTGGGCGGCAGCTACCTACCGCGGGGCTGCACCACACCTCGGCGGCTTCGCTGCGGAGCGCGCGATAGCGAAGGTTCCGGTGGCCCAAGAGGGTGTGCCAGCACAGCCGAGGCGGTAGAAGGCGGACCGGTGCCACTACTGGGCATCGCCGCGGGCCGGCGACGTTGGCGAGGTAGGGCGTAGCGTCGACCTGCGGGGCCTGGGCTCGGCGGGCAGCGAGTGGAGGTAGGCGGGGCAGCGTGACGGCGGCGACAGCGTCGCAGCGGGTGGAGGCGGTCGGAGCGTTGGACGCAGCGGCCTAGGGTTTGGGCGGTGGAGGCTCGAGGGGATTTTTTTTTCTTTTTCGTGGTTCCCGGCGTTTCTTTTGTTTTTGTGGCAGGCGACGCAGTGGAAGGAGACGTATGAGGTCGCTGTACGGACGGAAGCTCGTGGTAGGCACCGCACGGGTGGATGGCGCATCGGACGACCAGGAGAGAAAGACTGTGGATGAGGAGTGCTGTGGGTGTAGAAAACAGGCGAGCACTATTGATGAACAGAAACTTCTCCGGGATTAGAGATCTATGTAGATGTAGATAACATAGCACTCCTAAGCTGTAACAAAAATAAAGATGCCCTTTTCGATATCTTAGGCCTTCCGCGGTGTTGCACCTGAGTAACTCCTGAAATGGAGAAAGAGAGGATTTAGGAGCCGCTCCCTACACTGCAACTGTGATGCTATCTTTTCACCGGTGCTTCAAAATCTCGAAGCGGCCCAACTACATGCTCCCGCTGCCTACCGATGCTCATATATTAAACAATATTATTTTACGGGTACAGTGACCCCTCGCGCTGATGTTTGGTGTTGATGGTGAGCAATACTTTATCTTATCATGTGGTCCCAGACCAAAGATGGCTGCGATACCTGGCTTTCGAGTACGCTACAACACTTCAAACATGGTGCCCGTTTCTTGCCATGGGACCCACATTTTTTCTAGCACTTCTACGTTTGAAAGCCCAAGTTTGGTTTTGGTAATTAATGACACCAAGTTGCTAATGCTATTGTATCAAGTGTGATTAAGCTAGGCATAAGCAACACATGTGATGAAGGTGTATGTGGCAAGGAGTGGTGGTCACAAGATCACAAAGAGATGGTGCATGGACATGAAATATTAATCATGATGGAAGGCACATAAAATGATGGACACGATGATCAAGTGGAGGAGAATGATCTAAGAGCGCAAGGCAAAGGTATAACCATAGGGTTTTCCTTTTGCCGGTCTAAGATGAGTAGAGAAGTGATTGACCGGGTTTAGGTTACATAGCCGACTATCAAGAGGGGCAATCACGGTTAGCTCGGGAATCAAGTGCCACTAGATCAATGTCTTGAGCATATGCATTAGAATCTAGTAGAGAGCTAACATAACGTCTTGAAAAATGCTTGTGAAATGCTAACACACATGCACATGGTGGTGTACACTTGGTGATGTTAGCACATTTGCGAAGGCGGTGGAGTTTAAGCGGTAGAGAGGGGGTTTGGGTTCCTCTCTCCCTCCCGCCGAGCTTGCGAGGCGGGATTCGGTGCTTTTTAGGGAAGTAAAACGCCTATTTTCTACTGCGCCGTAAGTTGGAAAAGAAACGGAGGCGAACGACGGTCACTGTGTTGACCGGACGCTGCACCGGACGCGGTCTCGGTTTGACCGAATGCGTCCGGTCAGTTCAACGTGGCGCGGGCACTAGGGTTTGTGACCGGACGCTGGTCTGGCCTGACCAGCGCGTCCGGTCAGTTCACCTGTGTACAGAAGGAGAGCGCGCGACCGGCGCGTCCGGTCCCTCACGGAACCGGAGCGTCTAGTCAGGCGTCCAGAGGGGCAGAGCGAAGCGGAGTGCTGATCGGACGCGCGGCGCGTCCGGTCACGTGTGATCGGACGCGTCTGGTCTCGATGGGAGCTTACTGGAACACGACCGGACGCTGGCACTGTCACGTCCGGTCAAACGGTTGAGCGCGTCCGGTCACGACAATGGCTAGTTCTGACGCACACTGTCTTCTGTTGTCTTGTACCCTGACCGGAGCGTCCGGTCAGCGCGTTTTTAACTGAGTCGTCCGGTAACGGCTAGCTGCGTACCCCTTCGTTATAAATAGAGGGTGTCCGGGGTTTGAGGATAACTCTTGCACATTTTGAGACCTAGAGACATCCTTTGAGCTAGAGAACAACCCCTCCACTCATCTCTTTGATTGATTGCACATCTTGAGTGAAATTGAGTGAGATTCAAGTGCATTGCTTGAGAGTTGCATTCTAGAGGCACTTGATCTTTGAGTTGCTGCGGATTTCTTGTTACTCTTCCGTGTTTCCCGACACGGTAGATGGCTTGGAGCAGCGGAGGTGATTGAGCTCGCAATTGGAGATTGTTGGAGCCTTCACCAAGTGTTGTAAGGGGTTCTTGATCCTTCCCCGCGGGAGTTCGCAAATTGGATACTCTAGTGGAGCTCGTGGCTTGGAGGATCCCCATCTTGTGTATGGTTGTGCGGCGCCCGCCGAGGGCTCGACTCTTGATAGTCGATTAGCTCGCGAACCGACAAGTGGGTGCATCGCCATAACGAGGAGTAGCTTGCCGGGATGCAAGTGAACCTCGGTAAAAAATCTTGTGTCATCTCTTTGCCGAGGATTTCTCTTGTGGTTGATTATTGTGATTGATTCTTCAAGTGCATTACTTCTCTACATCGTTGGTATAAGAATCAAATCACTTGCTCTTTACTTTCTTGTACTAGTCCTTGTATAGATTGCTCAGTGTAGCCTTTTTCACATAGGAGTAAGTAGCTTAGTGACTTAGCCTTGTTGGTGTGTATTAGAGATCATAGCCTTGCTTTACTAGAATTGTATAGGTGGCATGCATAGTGTAGTTGAGCTAGTGCTAGAATTAGCTTAGCCATCTTTCATACTAACGTGGTTGTTTAGTGAAGCTTGTAGATTTTTAAATAGGCTATTCACCCCCTCTAGCCTTTTGGACCTTACAACGTTGCGGAAGGCCTTAGGCCGTCCACAATGTTATGCTTGAGCGGTGCCAAAAGAGGAGAGAGAGCATTCAGGAGTCACTTCACACATTGTGGCAGGCGATGCCAATTTGAAGCGTAGCCAGAAAAACTAGGAGCGGAGAACGTAGTTGCGTCGGTGCTCCAAATAATAAAAAACCAATATTGTACTGTTGCGGTGAGACTGCAGCCAACACTCTACTCTTGTTGTCAGACTGCTGATAGAAGATAAAGACTGGGCGCTTCTTTTTCTGGTATCACTTACACGCTGCAGCCCCAAATCTAATCAGACGTCACTATGAGCTAGCATACATGAACAGTACCCATCACCGCTGTGGAGGGCCTTAGCCCTGCGAATTGAGGCTAGCCATGAGTGATGACGGCACGCGAAGCCTGACTGCGAGCATCAACAGCACACAGAGCCTGCCTACACGCATCAGCGACGCATGGCGCGAGCCTGGCCATCCACAGTGACGCGCGTGGACGAGGAACAAAGCAGCGTGCATCGTTAGAGCAAGTACAACAATTGACTTATAGTCAAGCTAATTAATGTTTTTGTTGATGTGGAAGAGAGAAGCAAGGAGAGAGAAGAAAGCTTGACTCTCATGCAAGTAACAAGATGGGCACGGAAGCATAGTCACTATAGGTCCCAATAAAGATGTATGTAAGGAGGAATAAGAAAGAGAATGAAAACATATAATAATAAAGAAATTTTGTATACAACTAGAAGACTAATCATTGTATAGCTGAGCTCTTGTGACTTGACTTATAGCCAAACACTTGGCTCTATTATTGGTCATGCTCTCAGAGTGTTGCTCTTGCCGCTTCTGATCATCATCACACCGAGGGAACTAGGGAAGGGCGTCACCACCCGTTGTTGCGGTGGATACAGCGGCGAGGAGGAGAAACGATAGCACGCGGGCAAGCCCGACTAATCGCAGTGACATGCACAGACGAGGCACAAGCGGCGTGCGGCGTCATGGCACTGCCCCTGCTGCTTCTTATCGTTGCATCGGGGAAAGGCATCAGCACCTCCTGTTGTGTGGATGCAACCATGAGATACAATGAGGACTGCAAAGGACCATTTGTGTTTAAAAAGGGTACCTTGTCGGTGGGGAAATGGAGGAGCTAAACTAGCAAATACAACGATTGTTAAAAAATTCGAGCCACGGGGAAGAGACGTCCCCACAATGTTTCATTAAGAAGATAAACTTTTCACGCAGCTCGAGAAAATCCCCGAACCTCGGCCCCACCCATATACAGCGGCACCTGTATCCTCGTGAGACGAGACGGCCACAAACCTGTACTTTGGTGTGGGACAGACGAGGGGATTTTTTTACTCTCAACCGTGAAATTCGTCCCCGTGGGGAATCGAATTCATGACCTGAAGGGTGCTGCCGGAGCCATCTAACCCGTTAGGCTAGACCGCTAGAGGACCTATGGCAAATACAATGATTGTTCATTTCATACTTCACTGTTTTGGAAACACCGGTATCACCTAAAGCCATGAACACGGATGGGAAGTGATTGTTCGCCTGAGCTACGAACATGGATGATATGACTTAATGAATTTGCTGAGAAATCTGCTAGTAGAAGTCTCCTATTTAGATACTGTAGGGATGGCAGTGGGGTGGTTTCGGGTCTTGGCTCTGCGGATTTTGGGTCCAGCGGGCTCAGGTTCAGGTCCGATTTTTCCTCCACTATTTTCGGGTTCGGAGACCCAAAATTTACCGGATTTGGTTTTGGGTTGCGGTTTCCACCCGCGGATGACCGATGGAGGTCCGAAATTGATCATTTTTGAATCATGTGTTTTATATTAATAAATTGTTTATGTACACTATTATGTTTGTTCTATGTTGAGTTATTGCCTAAATGTGAATAGGTATAATATATATCATGCATGTGTTGCTATAAAATTCTTATTGTCTTTTTTTATTGCTATATAATGGTGGGTTTCGGGTTTCAAGGAATCGATCAGGTTTTGGGGATCATCGAGTCTGGTTTCAGGCTTGGATTAACACCCGGTGTTCGAGGTAGTTTCAGACTTTGAGTTCAGGGTTCAGTTTCGGGTCCGTGGAGACTCCACCCGCCCCAAATCCGCCTCGTTGCCTTCCCTAGATTAAAGATAAAAAATTTTCTCTCCCTCACTCGCCACTCCTCTTCGGTCCGTCACTCTTGCAGTCTTACCCTTCTCACTTTGAGTTTGGAGCTGCAAAAGTTTTGTTAGCGTCACACCACTCACATGTGACCCTTTCTTGAGCTCAACACAACATATACATAAAATAACCATCTCTTTAAGTTAATCTCCTCAATTTCTTATGAGATTAATCCTATATTACACTATCTTTTTCATGGGCCTTAATTTTTTTTTAATTTGAGGTTGACCAAATCTAATTAGATTTTTTAAAAAAATGTATAGCTCATTAATATCGGCACGAGCACAAGTGGACATGTTTTGCTACTTAGAGCATATTAAGGAGTTTTTTTGTTAAACAACTCCATGCTTTGATTTTTTAGTAAAAAGAAAAAATCACCTCCAACAATTTGGTAACAAGGCGGTTTATAAAAATAAAAAGTTGCCAAATATCCTCTCCAACTCATAAGTTTTCACATTCGAGAGGAATTCCATACCCGCTTCCCATATGATGTTTTTTTTGAAAGATCATAGTAAATTTGGACGCATGAGTAAATTGCGAAAAATAAAGGGTTCCATATAAGAAAAGGTAAGCGACAAAGAAATTATAAAGTTTGTTTAGCTAGTTAGAAATAGTTCGAGATTTGCAGTGTAAAATCGTTTAGCAAACTGACCATCTCCAAGAGTTTTCAACATTTTTCCCCAAAATAATGGTGTTTTCTAACTCGCTAAAAATTATTGGAAAGAATAAATAAGACCATCTCCAACATTCCCAATAATTCACATTCTATAGAAGACAATTTTACATTAGAAATCTTATACTTATTTCTAAATTATCCCAATTCTTTCTCTGGTACTACAAGAGAGAAAAAATATATAAAAGTGTTTATGATAATTTATAAATAGTATATGATTTCTGATGTAAAATTGTTTTCTAATTAAACTGTTGGAGATGATCTTATTTATTCCTTCCAATATTTTTTGGCGAGTTGGAAAACTCCATAGTTTTGGGAAGAAATTCTTAGGAACCCTTGACGCTCTAAGATATGAAACTATTAGATAGAAAAATAAACTGAGGTTGCTATACTTTATTATTAAATCGCTAAATTTATTGATTTAGCAAGTTAATTAAGAAACAGTCTTATTATATTTGAAAAGTATATATATATATATATATATATATATATATATATATATATATATATATATATATATATATATATATATATATATAAAGCAGCAGACACCCACGTGAAAAAAGAGCAATCCCAACTCTTTCCTAAAACCCGGCCCAATAAACAGTTGAGCCCGCCGTTGAGCCCATACACAAGACGCGCTATAAAACCGAATACCACACGGAACAGAGAGAGAGCAGCACTGCAGGGGTCTACTGAGGAACTGGAAGTCGGGAAATGGCGGAGGCGACGAATTCGAGCTTGGGCACGTAGGCGTTGTTCCTGCCATCGCCGCAGCGGTTGCTGGACTCTCACGCCGCCGCCGCCGCCGCCGGAGACCACTAATTCTCCTGCGCGGCGGTTCCGCGGCTCCCGCCCTCTCCTTTACCTTCCTCCCGCTAGGGTTTTCTCCGATCCCCAATCACTGTAAGTCGCCGCGGCTTGCCTGGGTGTTTCCCTCTCAGGTCGTGCTCGCCTGAGTTGTAGGTTTGGTCTCCTTGTACGCAGATTTGGGAATCGTTGTCGCAACCACTGTGGTTCTGTTTCCCAGCTAGGGTTACTACCTCGGTAGGCTAATTTTGGGGTGTGGAATATACAGGGATTTTTTTGGGGAGACCTAGTTGCTACATCCAGCTTCTTACTGGCTTTGAACACCATGTGGCGAGTTGGTCGAGCATATCGACGTTTCGGGGTTGTTTGGATCTTGAATTGATGCAAAGAAAGAAAGTTTAAGTAGTTTTAAAGACTGACCACCTACGACAATGATTGCTTAGGTTAGGATACGGCTTGGATATGAAATCCAGCTCTGAAACCGAGGGAATAGGTTTATGTAAATGGTACCTACTTATACCTGTTTTACATATGATCGGTTTTTATCTAAACAACAATTCAGCTGAATGCTATCCTAATTGAAGTTGATTGCTATTTTTAATCAGTGGAGCTCTCCCATTGCATGCTCTGAATGCTTTAGTTTATGAAGGGTGTTCATGTTATGTGCTGTAGACCAGAAATGTCATTCCAAACTTTGTATGGGGATTTTGCACTATGTATGCTGTTTTATCCGCAAAAACCTATAACTATGGTGGACCATGTGTGTTATCTAATATGAATTTGCACACTATCAGATGCGTGAGGAACGTGCAAAACCTAGGTCAATATTTTCTTCGAAGTTCTAGCATGGATTGCCATGAGACTGTGGGGCTACATCTGTTTTCGCCTACTAAACCTGCTAATGGTTCGATAATACATTGCATATACTAAAGTAGACCTGAAACATCATGCCATTGTATCCGTACCTCTACACCATTATATGATGCTTAAAGGCAACTACATTTTCTTGTTCAACATGAATCACAGACTGCCCTGAATACTTCTTTTTTTCTTGCATTTTGTAATGACTGTCTATGATGACAGGCTAGTTCACAAATGGCTTCATCACAGCATGTTGAGATGGAGGCCGCGAAACTTCTACATAAACTTATTCAGGAGTCGAAGGATGAGCCTGCTAAACTAGCAACAAAACTTTACGTGGTATGCAGCTCAATCGATAATGCAGAAGGGCATGAAAAGTCTAAAAACCTCTACCAACTTGCTTCTTATTTTATGTTTGATGTTCCAGATATGTCAGCATATGAAACTAAGTGGAAAGGAGCAGTCACTGCCATATCAAGTCATATCGAGGTGTGTATTTATTTCTTCACTATTTTTAGAAACGAGAAAATGACTCAAAAATTGGTTTGTGTTCTTCAGTTTCTCTGTACGGACTTCTCTAAATGGCCTGGTATTGAACTTCTTTGTTTTGGTTTCTTTGATTTAATAGCCATACTGTTCTTGTGTTAGTTGCAAAAAAGAAGAATGGGGGTGATAGATGTGCCCTAAAAAAGGAGAAAAGAAATATAAAAGAAAAGAAAATCTGTTAATTGCTAAAGCTACCTATCAGACAGGCAGAATGGTACAGAGCTTAAAGGAGGGGACCTTTTATCGTATTTTACTGAAACAAGTTTTTTCCGGTGCTATAGGACTGACTAACCAGTAAATTTAGGAGACGAAAGTTGGAATAAACAGAAGGGACATAGGTCCTCTGGGCAACATGGGTGCTTTTTTCTATATATAAAAAAACATAGCCACCCTAACCTCCAGGTTAGGGGGGAAAAGAAGAAAAGGCTGCCACAGTACAAAAGGGGTTGATCATTGTGGCTTGTGCAGATTTTTGGTGAGATGCTGAAGGGATTTGTATATTGGGAAGGGTTTTGGGAAATCAGTTGTCCTTATTGTTTCTTGCTTCATTTGGGGTTTGAAAATTCATGGTTTGTAGAGGGAGTGATTCTTTAAGGTTTCCTTCTTTTGGGGTTCAGAAATTTGATCGCTTGCAGAGGGAGAGAATACTGGAGCTACCCTCATCCCACCACAATGAATATTGCCTTCCGCACTTGCACGGCCACAGCCAGGGGAAAAAATCGGCATGCCTAGTACCAAATGTTGTGACATGTGTTGGGAGGAACTTCATACTTCATGACACTGGAATTAGGTCCTCTATCTAGATGTAATATCTTAATTGGTGTCAGATGATTGCCACTGTCATGGCCAGCGGTAAGGAATTGTATAGCGTGTAGGGAGTAGTGATGCTATGGCCTATGGGAATGGACATGGAACGGCGTAGCGGCTGACAAACCCCATGGGTTCCCTTAGCACAAGAGAGGTAATCCATACACGGGACCTTGCTATGTGTTGGTACTTTCAAACTTCACCAGCACTCTAACATCAGACGGTCCTCAATCGACACAGGCGGGACTAATGCAAACAGACCCTCGCTCTATTGCCCAAATCATATCCAATCCAAAGTCCACAGTCCCGCCCGGTCTCCAGTTATTATCCTCCCAAGTTCCATATTATAGGTAAGAAGTGTGGAGCCTATTATGAGCAACGGCAGGTTGCTCACATCTACCAAGTTCCCTAAGCATTAGCAGCTACACGTGCCTATTAGCTAGTATGACTCATAGGTCAAGATCTTTATGCATGTAGGTTTCAATCAACTCCTACACTTAATGCACATTAAACAGAAAAGTGATTAAAAACATGGGTTATGCACCGGGGCTTGCCTTGGGGTAACTTGTATAATAAAAAGTTAGTATCTGCATCATCTTCAGGATGGAGCCTCCAACACACCATCTTCAGATTTCCAATCATACTTCACTTGATCCGTTGATCCATCATCGTACCTAAATGGTATGCATTGATGCAAATGCATGCACAAGATGATAGATGCATAAATAAGGATGTTTTATAAGGGTGAAAAGGAACACTTGAACTTTGGCGGCACGGTGACGACATTGCACCAAAAGACAAGGCTCGGGGGTAAAAATTGTGGTTATAACTTCTTGATTGATTTCTTGGTTGGCAATGAGTGGATGTATATATAGTCCTCTCTCCAACAAACTAACTCCAACCCTGAACGTAATCTTAATAGACTCTCAGATTCTAATAAGAGTTCTTTCTCCAATTCAATAATTCTAATCTGAACTCTAGTCTAACTTGATGCCGAAGTAGAATCATCAGGAACCTGAACCTGCGTGATGCTGGTGCCTGCAGTTCTGCAATTCCCACATGACATCTCCCCCTCCCTCGGGAAACTGCAATCTATAGTGACAAATAATCTTGGTTACACTTTTTACATGAATGCTTTAAATGCCAAGTGAAAGGATGCTACATACTTCAGCAGGTTATATAGAGGTTTAACAATGTAGGTTGTTGCTTTTGCCTTTTCCTAATTTAAAATATTTCATACTGTCTGTAAAATCGGCAGGGCTATGGAGACAGTTGTGAACCAACATGGAATTGATATGGATGCATTGCGATCATCGCGAATTCCATTTGCTGGTGGTCCTCAGGCAGGGGATTCTAGTGGTGCTATGTCAAAGGACAAGGAGGTCATTGGTAACCAGTCTCCCATGGTTGGAAGTGATGCATCCCAAACTAGTGGACAAGCTGGACTGTGGCAGCTTCCATCAGGTAAGCAGATTTGAAAGAAGATTTCCAATAGTTTTGAAGATATAAATTTTACTTCCTGACACTTATTTTATGTCATCAGGTTCAACTGATATGACAAGGCATGGGGCATCTATTTCGGGTAGGGTACCTACAGGGCCAAATAGGGGAGATTTCTCAGCAGCTGATATTCATCAAGCCTCCATGTCACAAAAGAGTGGTAGATCCTCTGGCATTGAAAGCCCTGCAAGTCTGCAGATGGAGGACACCAGATCTTTGAATTCACACGATTCTTTGAAATCCGATGAGAAAACAAGTAAGAAAACCTCTTCCAAGAGAAAAAGGATGGATTCAAAAGGAGCTGGGGATTTGCATTCTGAAGACAACTCAAAGTCAGATGCTATGTCCACTGGACAGAATACCAGAAAGGGGAAACAGGTTGGTAAGGCTGGTAGACAAGGTCAACCTTCCATGGGAATTGAGCATGAGCAACCACATATACTGCAAGGTGGTACTGCTCAGGTGCCACCGATACATGGTGGTGCACCTTTTCTCAGGACTCAACCAGAAGGTCCTTCTGGGAGGACAATGGACAAGACGAAACCATCAAATCCATTCTCAATGGCTCAAATTCCAAATTTTCCTGAAGGACTGGCTTCTAGTGGTGCCCCCATCGAGTTGCAAAAAAGTATACAGGGTGGAGCAAATTTATTTAATCCTGGTTTTGGTTGGAACCAAAACCTACAAGTTCCAACCTTGAAGAATTCTCAAGGTTCTATTCCCAATTTAGTGAGGTCTGGAGTTACTATCGAAGGTACTTATACTTAAACAAGATATAGTAGTCTAAGGTGAGATACAGGAGTGCAAATACTTATCTTCTTGATAATGAGCTTACTTTTATTGTAGGCAAAGCTAATGTAGGGGCACAAGGAGCTTTTAACTCTACCTCGGCACCACAAATGGAATTTCCCACAATTCCTCCTTACAACCCCTCTTCCTTTGGAGCTAGCTCACAGTTTCTGGACAAAGGCAAGGAGTTGGCTTCCAGCAGTACTGGCACTGAACTTCATTCCACGTCTAAAGTTGCATCTCAGCCTGGGATTCCTCATGTAAGGCCTTTGTTTTAATACTTAGAGATCCTATGCGCATGGACTTGCATATTATTTTTTGGATATCATTACTGTACCTTTTAGATAATATGCCGTCCACTTAAGTCAGGAGGGTTAGATATTCATTCTCATAAGGTTTGGAATTGAGATTACACGGAAATGCACTTGATACGTCATATGTGTCTCAATGTATCTCTATGAGGATGCCTTAATTGGTTTCCTAGCAAGGTTCATCATCTGGCTGGTGTATCCTGCCTCCACCAGCCATCTTGAGAAGCTTTTTACTCATCTAACATCAGATCATCTGTTTATTTATAAAATGGTACCTTCAATAGATAATGCAATCTTCGAGAGTTCTTATTTGAGGCAAATGTAACGTAACTTTCCAGGGAAGTCCCATGCAAGAAAGGCAAGGTATTATCAGGGTGCCACAGAGAGCCGAGGCATCTTTCCAGGAAGGCAGGCCATCTTCACTTCCGAGCAGAAGTACCAGGCCAAGTCCAATGTCTCACACTTCTTCCAACACACCATTTAAAGAACAACAGCTGAAGCAGCTCAGAGCACAGTGCTTAGTATTTCTTGCATTTAGGTTTGTTTTTCTTTTCTTTTCGTATATCTTTTTCTTGTTGTAGTTTCACTGAGTATATCCAGGATTCAGAGCATGGCATCCAAACTTCATTTGTGGTACCCATGTAGGCTGCCTTTTCTTGTAGGAATAATTTGCAGCCCAGGAAGGTACATCTTGAAATTGCTTTGGGCAGAGGGCCTCCTGCAGAAAGTAAGAACTAAAAAAAAACACATTGTGATCTATGTGATTTTTGTTTTGTCATATCAATGATAGGTTTATACATGAAAATCAGGTGACAGTGCAGGTCAGAGGGGCAGCGAGGGCAGAGTGTCTGATGCTTTGGGAAAGGAAAATGGTAGCAGTCGGGAGAATTCTGGTGTCTTTTGTAGGCAAACTGATATCTCTAGACTTCCATCCACATCTGCAGGAAGTATTGCAGAGGTTGATTCCTTATTGAAGGACCCAGAAAATGCTACAAAAAAGATCAAGGTTGCTGAACAGGAGAAGGCGTTGATGGAAGTAGAAAATATCCAGCAAGCTTCTGTTATGCAGGGAGCTTCAGCTAGTTCTGAAATGCGTTCCCAAGAAACTGCATCTCAAAATCCATCTGGGCCACAACAGTCATACTTTCAGGGAGATACAAGAAGAATCGCCTCTGATATCCATAGGACTGATGCTGAAAATTTGAGCCGGAATTTAAGTTGGGGAGGCCAGGGATCTACTGCTTTGGGTGGTACTAGACAGCATCTGAATCAGGAAACTAAAGAATCACTTGCACCTTCAAAGTCACACCATATGCCTGGTGATGGTTTCAACTCCAATATACCAGGAATAGATCGGACTCCAGAGACAGCCGGAGCTGGTAATGATGTTGAAAATTGTAGCCACGTTGTGAATATTGTGCCTGAGCAGGCTGCTGATGAAGGAGATGAGGACCTCTCAGAGCATGAGGATTTATTGTCATCTCCTCCAAAGCACACAATGACAGAAAAATGGATCTTGGATTACCAGAAGAGAATTTACAATGAGAGACAAAAGAGAGCATTGGAGCAGCATAAATTACACAGCAGAATGTCAGCATCATATGAGAAGCTAAAGGTCTCTCTTTCCCTTCTCTTGAGGGCCTGAAATGAGAAAAATATCATTAGATATGTTTATATACGTGAATTTCTATTTCATGACAACGTTATTTTAACAATCAGAATTTTCCTTCTAGCCGTTATTTTTTTTCCTTTATCAGAACAACTTGTTAATGTATGCTATACTGTTAGTGCATTTGTGTGTTTCTTTTTTACACCACTAGACTTACATCTTGTCGTTTGTTGGCTGGCTATAAACCTAATTTAAGTTTCCTTCATCTTCAGGAGAGCGTTAATTCTTCTGAAGATCTTTCCGCAAAGACAAAGAGTGTCATTGAATTGAAAAAGCTTCAGCTTCTGCCACTTCAACGTCGTGTACGCAGGTTGGTTGTGGTTGGAGACCCCCCAATCAGTGTTATTCTTTTGTTAATCTGACTATATGTCTGTTTAACTATGTAATCCATGTTTTTTTTTCGACTCTATCATGCAGTGAATTTTTGCTGGACTTTTTCAAGCCTAATACAGCCGACTTAGAGCGCATAAAATCACTGAAGAAACATAGGCATGGCCGGCGGGTGAAACAGCTTGAAAAAATTGAACAGAAAATGAAGGAAGAAAGGCAAAAGAGAATTCGTGAGAGACAGAAGGAGTTCTTTGCTGATATAGAGGCTCACAGGTTGGATGACAATCTCTGTTGCTTTCATCATTTCATTGAACCATTTGAAGTCATCTCTACGCGATGTCTTTTGCAGAGAGAAACTCGAGGATAACTTCAAGGCTAAGAGAGAGCGCTTGAAGGGGTTCAATCGATACACAAAAGAATTTCACAAAAGGAAAGAAAGAATTCATCGGGAGAAACTGGATAGGATCCAACGTGAGAAAATCAATCTGCTTAAGAACAATGATGTTGAGGGTTATCTTAGGATGGTCCAGGTGAGTCTTGTCTTGCTTTATTTTGATTTACTGGTATTTTGATCTTAGCCCTTCATTTAATCTCTATTTATTTGATTAAGTCACCTCTGATAAACATGACTACATTGTAGGATGCAAAATCTGACCGTGTCAAGCAACTATTGCGTGAAACTGAGAAATATCTCCAGAAACTTGGGAATAAATTACATAATGCAAAGTCCACAGATGGCCGCTCATCTTTTGTTACTGATAAGAGTGACACTGCAAACGACATTGAAGATGAGAGCTACCAGCCACAGGTTACTTAGTTTTCTGGTATATAGATTTCTGATTCGTTCATGTTTGATATTTACTCAAGTGCGATTCCTCTTTGCAGCATTATCTGGAAAGTAATGAAAAGTACTATCAACTGGCACACAGGTACTTATGAATTGTACAAAAGACATCTTCCTTTGTTAATGGGAAGTACAAGCATGTGCTTAGTTTTAGACTCCCCCCTTGTATTCTAATGTTCATAATTTGCTAATTAAATTCTCAATCCTTTTCTAATTCTGACATGGTTCCTTACTTTTTTTTCTAGTGTGAAGGAAACTGTAAATGATCAGCCGTCTTATCTTCAGGGTGGCAAATTGCGAGAGTAAGCTGCACTATTCATTATGCTACTATTTTGTTTCCTTAAATTTTTGCGTGTGATCAGATATTCTTGTTTTTTGCTGTTGCTGTCACGTATTTGATCATTTATACATTTTTATTGGTTTGCTACTTGCTTGCTATTGTACAGGTACCAGATGAACGGTTTGCGTTGGCTGGTTTCGTTGTACAATAATAATTTGAATGGTATTTTAGCAGATGAGATGGGTCTTGGTAAAACAGTGCAAGTAAGACCTAGTGCAGTGTGTTCAACACTTATTTTCATCTGTTCTGTAGTTGTTTAAAATAATACATGAATCCTTCTTATTTGCCTTCCTACTTTGGCAGGTAATCTCTTTGTTATGCTACCTTATGGAAACAAAAAATGACCGTGGACCTTTTCTCGTGGTTGTACCATCATCTGTTCTTCCCGGATGGGAATCTGAACTCAGCTTCTGGGCACCTAGTATAAATAAAATTGCTTATGCCGGTCCTCCAGAAGAAAGGCGCAAGATGTTCAAGTAAATGTTTTTTTTTTCAATTCATCTTGCACTAGTACATGCGGAGTTTTTATTCACTTCAGCTATTTTCTTTCAGAGAGATGATTGTTCAGCAGAAGTTCAATGTTCTTTTGACAACATACGAGTACTTGATGAACAAGCATGATAGGCCAAAACTAAGCAAAATACAATGGCACTATATAATAATTGATGAAGGACATCGTATTAAAAATGCTTCTTGTAAGCTTAATGCTGATTTGAAGCTTTATCGGAGCTCTCATCGGCTATTATTGACAGGAACGCCTCTTCAGGTTCTGAAGTTTGCATTTGTACTGTTATTCATTAATTCACTCTTTGCTTTTCAAGCAATTTCTGCACCAGCTGTTTTCTGATCTAAAATGGCCTCTAACCTCTATATTAGTAATATACCACTCACCCTGATCCAAATGTAGGTTGTTTTGTCAGAAGTCAAACTTGTCTAACTTTGATAAAGTTTTTTGAAAGATACACAAACTGCTATAACATGAGATCTGTTTTATAAGTCCATGAAATATGTCGTGACTCATGATAGTTCATTTGTTTGGCATTGTAGATGCTAATATATTTTTCCATAAGGTATAAACTTGGTCCAAGTTAGAGAAGTTTGGTTTGTGACAAAACTAAAATGACCAATCTTTTGGAACAAACGTTGTACTGAACTACCACTTATGACCACCCTTTCTGTCTTTCTCTGCTAATTTGGCCTGCTTTTTCTGTGAAGAATAATCTTGAGGAGCTGTGGGCACTTTTGAATTTTCTGTTGCCCAATATATTTAATTCATCAGAGGACTTTTCTCAGTGGTTTAACAAACCATTTGAAAGCAATGGTGATAATTCACCTGATGAGGTACAACCCTAGTTTTATTTGTTTCCCTCAGTAGTGGACTGTTCTGTTCTAAGGAATGATGTTTGACTGCATATATTTTCTGTTTAAAGGCCTTACTTTCGGAGGAAGAAAACTTGCTGATCATAAATCGTCTTCACCAGGTTCTTCGGCCCTTTGTACTCCGAAGACTTAAGCATAAGGTCTTTGATTTCACAATCTTAATGCCTGTTTTGGGGAATGATCAAATAATTGCATATTGACGCTCCAGCAATCCACTGCATTCTCCATTAGCTTTGTTTGGTCTACGTTCTCCATGATTGGTAGTTCAAAGTTGTCTACTTTTAGTTTGCTCCATGTGCCTTTATGAGTCTATCTAGTTTTGTTTAAGCTAAATTGATTTGAAATGTTTTCCATTTTGGCATATTGTTGCATGTGCAGCCAGGATTTTACAGCTTTGACCACTAATATATGTGTGAAGGCACATTTATTATGCTTTCTTTCACTATTTTTTTTTTATCTCAGCTACTGACATTACCTTTGAAATTGTGCCTTTTCCACCATATTGACATTGGCTGGGTTGTGACTTGCACATGAACAATAGGAAAAAACTTACATTTGCAAACAGCGGGAGGGAGTGATTTCTGTTGTCTCAAGCGTATTTCTCATCCTATAGTTAAATTCAAGCCAACCAAAATGTCTTCTATTCTCTTTTAGTTGTTTTTGAAACTTGACGCTGGTACTGAACAGTTGATATTCAACAAACCGAAAAGAAGTACTGCTTCCATCTCTTTCTATAGGGCGTATTAGAATTTAATTTGATAAATTTTGACTAACAATTAAGCAAATTATATGCATTCTGAGTTGAAAGTTATATCAATAGATTCACATTCCACAACCCAGTTAAACATATATTTCGTAGTAATTGATGATATATTGTAAAGAGTATGGTCAAAATGGACACGTAAAGACTTCTACAATTCCTAATACGTTAAAATGGACTTATGGAAAGTGACTGAGGGGGTAGTGCATTGGACAGATCTTTTAGTTAGCTTTTAGCAATTTGCTCATTAATTTGGATTATTGTTGTACATAGAATTTCAGCCGGCTGGTTGAAATGGCGTCAAGCTTCTGGCGTCCTCTGTGACAAAAGGGTGCCCCAAAAGCTGAAAGGTAAGTTCTATAGGACGGCGATTCGTCCGGCGATGTTATACGGTGCGGAGTGTTGGCCTACAAAAAGGCGACATGTCCAGCAATTGAGTGTAGCAGAGATGCGTATGTTGCGATGGTGTTGTGGGCACACAAGGAGGGATAGAGTCCGGAACGACGATATTCGGGATAGGGTTGGGGTGGCACCAATTGAGGAGAAATTGATTCAACATCGGTTGAGATGGTTTGGACATGTCCAACGGAGGCCTCCTGAGGCGCCGGTGCGTAGTGGAGTTCTAAAGCGGGCCGATAATGTAAAGAGCGGTAGAGGTCGACCTAAACTAACTTGGGACGAGTCTGTTAAGAGAGATCTTAAGGAGTGGAATATCTCCAAGGATTTAGCTATGGACAAGAGCGCTTGGAGATTGGCAATCAACGTGCCTGAACCGTGATCTCTTTTTGTCTTATGACATTTATGTCCCTTTATGTGTTTCCCTGTTTCTCGTCTCTTTTGGGTTTCATCTCTAGCCTACCCCAACTTGCTTGGGATAAAAGGCTATGTTGTTGTTGTTGTTGATTGTTGTATTCGTATGTTTCTCATCTTTGTCTGTGCCCAGATAATTATGCAAGTTTTGTTTTACTAACTTCAGGTCGAAAATGAGCTGCCTGAGAAAACTGAAAGACTTGTAAGATGTGAGGCATCTGCTTATCAGAAACTTCTCATGACAAGGGTGGAAGAAAATCGTGGTGCGATTGGAGCCGTTAAGGTGTGTATCATCGTACTGTTCTGAGTCGTGCTAGCTAGTATGTTTCATTGATCATTTCCTGAGTATTTCAAGGATTTGGTCTTTAAGATACTACGTTATTGTCTTTAGGTTCGCTCCGTGCACAACTCTGTCATGGAATTGAGGAACATATGCAACCATCCTTACCTGAGCCAGCTTCATGTTGAAGAGGTAGAATGCAAATCTTCCATTCTGCCCCACTATTGTTATTTTTGAATCCTTATGTTTGCCATCAACCATTTGGGTTCTCTTGTAGATTGAGGGCTATCTACCTAAACATTACCTGCCATCTATTGTGAGGCTCTGCGGAAAACTTGAGATGTTGGACAGATTGCTGCCCAAACTCAAAGCGACTGGCCATAGGGTGAGTGAATATTATTTGGATTTAGTCTGACTTAGAATTTGACTGTTCCTTTTTTTTTCTAGTTGCCAGTTGAACTTGAGTGTTCTTCCCTCCCCTCCTGCTCCCTCGTCTTTTTTCGTATCTTTGTTCCTTTTCTGGTGATTAGTTCTGGATCACTGATGGCAACTACAATCCTCCAGGTTCTACTTTTTTCTACAATGACAAGATTGCTTGATGTAATGGAGGATTACCTGGTTTGGAAAAAGTATAAATACCTTCGATTGGATGGGCACACTTCTGGCCAGGAAAGAGGAGCTCTTATCGATAAATTTAATGATCCTAATTCTCAAGCGTTCATTTTTCTTCTTAGGTATGTTACAATTGTATTGCAAGTTTTTATCAAAAAGTGAGCTTAGTGCTAGAATTTGTGATTCATTCATTTGGGCTAACCCTAGAAGGGTAGCTATATAGGTACCATACATGGGCCACATGGGCCTAGCCTCATGGGCCACATACATTCACACTCCAACACCCCCCCGCAGTCTGAACTACCGGCGCAGCGGAGTTCAAGGCTGAACAAGAAAGAAAGGGGAAAGAGCACAACACACACAGGACCCCCCCGCAGCCACAACTAGCCACTGAAGACGTTGAGGCTGGAGCGAAACTCGGAGAAGGTCGAGGAAGGGAGGCCTTTGGTGAAGATGTCCGCAAACTGGGAGGTGGTCGGGACGTGAAGAACCCGGACGTCGCCGATGGCCACCCGGTCGTGGACGAAGTGTAGATCGATCTCCACATGTTTGGTCCTCTGGTGCTGCACGGGGTTGGTGGAGAGGTAGACCGCGCTGACATTGTCGCAGTAGACGAGCGTGCTCCTGGCGAGTGGGCGGTGAAGCTCAGCCAGGAGCTGGCGGAGCCAGGCGGCCTCGGCCACGCCGTTGGCCACAACACGGTACTCCGCCTCGGCACTGGAGCGTGAAACCACCGGCTAACGCTTGGACGACCAAGAGACCAGGTTGCCGCCGAGGAAGACAGCGTAGCCGGAGGTGGACCGGCGGGTGTCCGGGCATCCCGCCCAGTCAGCGTCGGTGTAGACAACCAGCTCGGCAGTGGAGGACTGGCCGAGGAGCAGCCCGTAGCCAAGTGTGCCACGGAGGTACCGGAGAAGCCGCTTCATAGCAGCCATGTGGGGCTCCCGCGGAGCATGCATGTAGAGGCAGAGCTGCTGGACGGCATAAGTGATGTCCGGCCGTGTGAAAGTGAGGTACTGAAGCGCGCCAGCAAGACTCCGGTAGGCGGTGGAGTCCGCTGGCCCAAGCATCGGACCCCCAGCCTCTGACAGCTTCCCCTGGGTGTCCACCGGTGTAGAGCAGGACTGGCAGGCGGTCATCCCTGCTCGCTCCAGAATGTCACAAGTGAACTGCCGCTGGTGGAGGAACAGGCCTGAAGGTCGGGGCTCAACAGTGACGCCGAGGAAGTGGTGGAGCACCCCAAGATCCTTCATAGCAAATTCCTTCTGGAGTGAGGCAATGATGCGGTGGAGCAGAGACTCGCTGGAGGCGATGAGAACAATGTCATCCACATAGAGGAGCAGGTAAGCAGTCTCACCCCCATAGTGGTATATGAACAGGGAGGTGTCAGACTTGGCCTCGGTGAACCCAAGAGTCTGCAGGAAGGTAGCGAATCGAGAGTACCAAGCCCGGGGTGCCTGCTTGAGCCCGTAGAGATTTGTTGAGCCGGCAGACGAAGTTAGGACGAGAAGCATCCACAAAACCTGCCGGCTGACTGCAGTAGACCGTCTCAGTCAGAGTGCCATGAAGGAAGGCATTCTTGACATCCAGCTGATGCACAGGCCAGGAGCGCTCGAGAGCCAGGGAGAGGACGGTGCGGACTGTAGCTGGCTTCACCACGGGACTGAAAGTCTCAGCATAGTCAATGCCGGGCCGCTGAGTGAAGCCGCGGAGGACCCAGCGAGCCTTGTAGCGCTCCAAGGAACCATCAGCCCGCCTCTTGTGCGTCCAGATCCACTTGCCGGTGACAATGTTGGAGCCCGGCGGACGAGGCACTAGGTCCCACGTCTGGTTGGCGAGGAGGGCCGCGTACTCCTCGTCCATCGCGCGGCGCCAGTGAGGATCCGCCAAGGCCGCGCGGACGGAAGAGGGTACCGGAGAGATCTCCGGCTCGCAGGCGGCGGCGGTGAGGGCCTGCGGGCGAGACGCCTGCCTCGTCACCATCGGGTGAGTGTGACGAGGGTCCCGGTGAAGAAGAGGCGGGTGGTACACCGGCGGGTCGGCGCGAGAGCGTGGCGATGCCGGCGGAGCATGCACCGGCGACGACGGCGCTGGTGACGAGAGCGGCGGAGCCGGCTCACGCCGGCGCTCGTAGACGATGCCGAAACGTCCGGGAGGAGGTGAGGGCGGACGCGGCTCCCGCCGGCGCTGGTAGACGAGTCCGAAGCGCCCGGGAGGAGGTGGGTCCGGTGTGCTCGGTCCCGCGATCGGAACGGCTGCATCTGGCACAACGGGAGGCAGCGAAGCCACAGGGAGCGAGGGTGGAAGCTCCGGGGCTGCCTCGACCGTGTCAGGCACCGGAAGATCCTGGTGCGAATCCGGCAGGGGCGAGGCGGGACCACCAGGAGAGCGCGCCGGAGCAGTACCTGCAGGGTAGGGGAGAAGGGTGGCGGAATCGCCGGGTCAGTGGGAAAGAAGGAAGCCTCCGCAGGGTCAGCGGGAGGTGTGGGTGGAGTGGTGGTGGAGAAGGGAACGCCGACTCATCAAACACGACATGGCGAGAGATGAGGACACGGCGAGAGGTAAGGTCAAAACATCGGTAACCCTTGTGATCCGGAGAGTATCCGAGAAAGACACAGAGGGTCGATCGGGGAGCCAGCTTATGGGGAGCGGTGGCGGCGGTGTTAGGGTAACACGCACACCCGAAGACTCGAAGGTGGTCGTACCGAGGAGGGGTACCGAAAAGAGTGTGGTGAGGCGTGGGAGCTGGGCAGGCAGTAGAAGGAAGTCGGTTAAGGAGATAGGTAGAGGTGTGCAGACACTCAGCCCAGAAGCGAGCGGGTAGAGATGCCTGGAGCAGAAGGGTGCGCATGACGTCATTGGTTGTGCGGATCATGCGCTCTGCCTTGCCGTTTTGAGAGGAGGTATACGGACAAGACATGCGCAGGTGGACACCGGAAGAAAGGAAGAAGGCACGTGAGGTTGAGTTATCGAACTCACGACCATTGTCGCACTGGACAACCTTGATGGTAAGGCCGAACTGAGTGGATACCCAAGCAAAGAGGTGGCTGAGAGTGGTGAACGCCTCGGACTTGGCACGCAGGGGAAAAGTCCAGGAATAATGGGAGAAATCATCGACCACCACCAAGTAGTACTTGTAGCCAGACACGCTGAGAACAGGAGAAGTCCACAAGTCGCAATGAATAAGATCAAACACGCGAGTGGCATGTGAGGAAGAGGACTGAAAGGGAAGGCGAACGTGACGGCCCAGCTGGCACGCATGACACAAGTGATCATCAGGAGCCCGAGAGCACCGAATGTCGGCACTATGACTGAGCTGCAGCAGGGCATCCCGGCCAGGGTGGCCGAGGCGACGATGCCAGGTGGTGGAGGAAGGAGTGGCGGCGAAAGCGGCAGAGGAAGTCGAAGAAGGTGAAACAGACGCCGATGAAGGCGCAGAAGGTGAAACAGACGCCGGAAACTGAAGGGTGTAAAGAGGCCCAGTGCTGTTGCACCGGAGGTGAGGAACCCGGGAGGCCAAATCCCGCACGGTGAGGCCAGAGGGGTCAAACTCAACCGAACAAGAGTTGTCAGTTGTGAAACGGCGAATAGAGAGAAGGTTGTGAACCATACCGGGAGCCACAAGAACATCAGGGATATGAAAGGAGCCGTGGGAACTGGCAGTGCCCACGGAGGAGACAGGGATGCAGGTGCCATTGGCGACCATGATGGAAGAGGGACAGGAAGGGTGGGGAGGACGAAGAGAAGAAAGTAGACTCGCATCGGGCGTGGTGTGGAAAGTGGCGCCCGAGTCGGCGATCCAATCAGGACTGGTGGTGGTGCTGAAGGAGCAAGCCAAGGCAGCCGGGTCCCAACCGACAAGCCCAGGCGAGGCACCGGGAGGTGAAGTGGGGTGAAATCCCGGGGAAGCACCAGTGACCATTGCCGCCGACGGGCGAATGCCACTCTGAGGAGGCAGGGACGACTGTGAGGCAGGAAGGTGGAGGTCGCCGGCAGGAAGGAGGACGGGCGCGCCCTGGAGAGCAGGAGCCGCGCCAAAGGGTGGGGCGGCAAGAAGGAGACTGGGCGCTGCGGCAGCAGCGGCGCGCAGGGATCTCGTGCCCGTGCCATGGAGCCCGGCCGCGGCAGCAGTGGTGCCCAAGGGTCCTGCGCCATAGAGTCCGGCATCCTGGGGCCCCCCGTCCGCACCCGCGCCCGCTTCCAGAACGCTACCAGAACAGGGAGGTTGGCAGCACAGGGCGGCAGGGGCGGCAGGAGTAGAGGTGGAAGAGAGGCCGGAAACCGGGGGCCGCTGCTGCGGAACGGAGAAGGTCGGGAGGAGAAGCGGCCCGCTCCTGGGGCAGCAGAAGCAGGGGCGGCCCGCTCCTGGGGCAGCAGACACGCCGGGGAGGCGGCCTGTGGCCGGACGCCCAGCAGGCCCGCTCCTGGGGTAGCTGCAGAGTAGAGCGGGGGAAAGCAGGCCGAGGGGAGGCGGCCAGGAGCAGGGGCGGTGGAGGGAAGGGAAGGGAAGAGAGGGAAGGGCAGAGCCCCAGGAGAGGCAACGCCAGTAGCAGGGGCGGTGGAGGGAAGGGGCTGCAGGGGCCACGGCTGCACGGCGCCAAGGGCAGCGGCGCCCAGATCAGGGGCGGCGCCCAGATCAGGGGCGGCGCCGCCAGGTGCTGTAGCGGGCGGCCCCCTGGATGCGGCAGGAGAAGGGGCAGCAAGCACCTGCGCCCATGGGGAAGAGGAGGAGAGGGAAGGGAGGTGGCAGGAGGAGGGGTGGGGAGGAGGAGCGCCGGCCATGGCCTCCTGGCCGGCGGCGGCAGCCACCAGGAGGGGCGGCGGCTGGACAGGGGAAAGAGGAGAAAAAACTAGGCTCTGATTACCATGCTAGAATTTGTGATTCATTCATTTGGGCTAAACCCTAGAAGGGTAGCTATATAGGTACCATACATGGGCCACATGGGCCTAGCCTCATGGGCCACATACATTCACACTCCAACACTTAGCAAACTCACGAAGTATGATTGGGCTTCTGATTTGATTAATATTTATTTAAACTTATTTATCTAATGACAAACAAATACTTAGCTCTAACTGTTATCTACCTCTTTTTGGTAGTATACGAGCTGGAGGTGTTGGGGTCAATCTCCAAACAGCCGATACAGTTATCATATTTGATACTGATTGGAATCCTCAGGTAGCTAAATATCTAGTTGTAATGTTATATATATACTCTTATTACTCTTTTATCTTTTATAAGAGAACACAGCGTGCTTCTCAATACTAATTGATTTTTATCCAGGTTGACCTGCAAGCACAGGCTAGGGCCCACAGGATTGGTCAAAAGAAGGAGGTTCTTGTTTTACGTTTAGAAACGGTAATCATTTCTTGTGGTGTTAGGTTGAAAGTTTGTTTATCTACTCCCTCCGTTCCAAATTGTAAGGCCTTTTAACTTTTACTATGTATCTAGACGTAGCGTATATTTATGTCCATAGTTTTTTCTGTACCTAGAAAAGCCAAAACAACTTACAATTTGGAACGGAGGTGCTAGAGATTGTGATTCTATTGATTTGGGCTAACCCTAGAAGGGTAGCTATATAGGTAACCATACATGGGCCACATGGTCCTTAGCCTCATGGGCCTAATACACATACTCCAACACCCCCCCGCAGTCTGAACTACCGGCGCAGCGGAGTTCCAGGCTGAACAAGAAAGAACACACACAACCCCCCACAGACGCAACTAGCCACCGGTGATGTTGAGGCTAGAGCGAAACTCGGCGAAGGTCGAGGACGGGAGGCCTTTGGTGAAGATGTCCGCGAACTAGGAGGTAGTCGGAACATGAAGGACCCGTACCTCGCCCATGGCCACCCGATCACGAACAAAGTGGAGGTCGATCTCCACATGCTTCGTCCGCTGGTGCTGGATGGGGTTGGTGGAGAGGTAGACCGCACTGACATTGTCGCAGTAGATCAGTGTGCTCCGGGAAGGGGTGTGCAGCTCAGCGAGAAGCTGCCGGAGCCAGGAGGCCTCAGCATCAGTGTAGACGACGAGGTCGGTGGAGGAGGCCCGGTGGAGGAGAAGGCCGTAGTCGAGCGTGCCCCGGAGGTAGCGGAGGAGACGCTTGAGAGCCGTGAGGTGAGGCTCTCGGGGATCATGTATGTGAAGGCAGACTTGCTGAACTGCATAGGTGATGTCCGGCCAGGTGAAGGTGAGGTACTGAAGGGCACCGGCGAGACTCCTGTATGCAGTGGGGTCAGACACCGGGGGGCCTTCAGCCTCGGACAGCTTGCCCTGAGTATCAACCGGAGTGGAGCAGGGGTTGCAGTCAGTCATCCCAGCCTGCTCTAGGATATCCCAAGTATACTGCTGCTGGTGAAGGAGTAACCCCCGGCAGGACGGTGCTCAACAGTGACCCCGAGGAAGTGGTGGAGTACACCCAGATCCTTTATAGCAAACTCCTGCTGCAGAGCGGCAATGATCCGGCAGAGAAGTAGCTCACTGGAGGCTGTGGGGACAATGTCGTCGACATAGAGCAGCAAGTACGCAGTGTCAGTCCCATGGTGGTAGACGAACAGTGATGTATCAGACTTGGCCTCCACGAACCCCAGAGTCAGCAAGAAAGCGGCAAACCGGTGGTTCCACGCCCGGGGTGCCTGCTTGAGGCCGTAGAGAGACCTGTTGAGCCGGCAGACCATGTCAGGACGGGAGGAGTCGACGAACCCCGCCGGCTGACTGCAGTACACTGTCTCGGTGAGAAGGCCATGTAGAAAGGCATTCTTGACGTCCAGCTGATGGACGGGCCATGACCGAGCAAGCGTCAGTGAGAGCACAGTACGGACGGTGGCCGGCTTGACCACCGGGCTGAAAGTCTCATCATAGTCGACTCCCGGGCGCTGAGTGAAGCCCCGAAGAACCCATCGAGCCTTGTAGCGCTCGAGAGAGCCATCAACCCGATGCTTGTGGGTCCAGATCCACTTGCCGGTGACGACGTTGGAGCCCGGCGGCCGGGGCACCAACTCCCATGTCTGGTTGGCGAGAAGCGCGGCGTACTCCTCTTCCATCGCACGGTGCCAGTGAGGATCCAACAGGGCGTCGCGGACGGAGGAGGGTACCGGGGAGACCTCCGCGTCGCCGGTCGAAGCTGCAAGGACACGAGGCGGCAGTGTGCCAGCCGCGTGCCGTGTCACCATCGGGTGAACGTGCCGCGGGTGCTGGTGAAGAAGCGGCGGGTGGTAGACCGGTGGTGCCCCTCGAGCCGGCGGGGACTGCGGCGGTGGTGTCGGCGTCCCCGGCGGAGACGGGACCGCGAGTGGTGGTGGCCGCGGCCTGCGCTGGTACACCCGTACCGGCGCGGCGAACCTCGACGGAGGAGCCGGGGCAGGTGCCGGTGAAGGATCCGGCGACGGCGACCGGCACGGCCCCCCCTGGGTAGAAGCGGGGGACGAAGGCCCCGGGTCTGCGCCAACCGGAGAGGGCATGTCCGCGCCAGAGGACGACGGGCCCGCACCCTCCGGGAATCCGGGACAGGAGGAGCGCGGCGAAGCGGTACCTGCAGGAGACCACGGAAAAGGTGGCTGGACCACCGTGTCAGCGGGAAAGAGTGAGGGTGGGTCAGGAGCCGGAGGGGTGGTGGTGCTGGAGAAGGGAAAGACGGACTCATCGAACACCACATGGCGAGAGATGAGGACCCGTCGGGAGGTAAGATCAAAGCACCGGTACCCCTTGTGATCCGGGGAGTATCCGAGGAAGACACAAAGAGTGGAACGAGGATCCAGCTTATGGGAGGAAGTGGCAGCGGTGTTGGGGTAACACGCACACCCAAACACGCGGAGGTGATCGTACCGAGGAGGGGTACCGAAGAGGGCGTGGTGTGGCGTGGGAGCGGGACAGGCAGCAGAAGGAAGACGGTTGAGGAGATAGGTGGAGGTGTGCAAGCCCTCAGCCTAGAAGCGAGCAGGAAGAGGCCTGAAACAGAAGGGTGCGCACGGTGTCGTTGGTGGTGCGAATCATCCGCTCAGCCTTGCCATTCTGCGAAGAGGTATATGGGCAAGACATGCGCAACTGAACACCGTGAGAGAGAAAGAATGCTCGGGAGGCGGAGTTATCAAACTCGCGACCATTGTCACACTGGACGGCCTTGATGGTGAGGCCGAACTGTGTGGACACCCAAGTAAAGAAGTGAAGGAGCGTGGTAAACGTATCAGACTTCGCACGGAGGGGAAAAGTCCACGAATAATGCGAAAAATCATCAACCACCACAAGATAGTACTTATAACCAGAAATACTGAGAACAGGAGATGTCCATAGGTCGCAATGTACAAGATCAAAAATGCGGGCCGCATGGGAAGTAGAACTATGAAAAGGAAGACGAACATGTCGGCCCAATTGGCACGCATGACACAGTTGCTCATCATGAGCCCGAGTACATGGAAGATCGGAACTACGACTGAGCTGTATCAGGGCATCACGTCCACAGGATGGCCGAGGCGCCGGTGCCAAGTAGTAGAGGAAGTAGAAGCGGCGAAGGCAGCTGACAAAACGGATGGCGGAGAAGACGAAGTGGCCGTCGGGAGCAGGGCTGGACAAAAAGCTCGTTAAACTGGCTCGGTGGCTCGGTACAAAAGTGCTCCGATTAGACTCATTCTTCTTTTAAAATAAAAATGACTTGATTTGGAACGACTTTCAACTTCGGCTTGGCTCGTTAGGCTCGGCTCGTTAGGCTCGTCATGAAGTTGGGTCTTAAACAATGCAGGAAATAATGATGAATAAGATTATACCAATTTCTAAAAAAGCTCGAAAAAAACTACGGTTGACTCGATATCCAGCCTTAGTCGGGAGGCGAAGGGTGTAAAGGGGCCCGGAGCTGTCACATCGGAGCAGAGGACGCCGGGAAGCCAAATCCTTTACAGTAAGACCAGAAGAGTCAAATTCCACAGAACATGAATTGTCAGCTGTAAAACGACGAATAGAAAGAAGGTTGTGAACCATAGAAGGAGCAACAAGAACATCAGGAAGACGGAAGGAGCCATGGGCACCGGCGGTACCCATAGACGTGACAGGAAGACACGACCCGTTTGCGACCATAATGGACGAAGGAAGGGAGGAAGAGGGAGGGTGGAGAGACGAAAGTATACCGGGGTCCGGAGTGGTGTGGTAGGTGGCTTCCGAATCAGTGATCCACTCGGGTCCGATCGGAGGTGTCAGGCCCATGGTGCTGAACGAGCGAGCCAGAGCCGCCTGGTCCCAGCCGGCGACCCCAGGTAGAGTCCCGGAGGGTGGAGTCCATGGCGTAGCTGGGAAGGCGCCGGGAGGAGGAACACCAGAGGGAGCTCCGGTGAGCATGGCCGCCGATGGACGTGAGTCGGTCCCGGGAGCGTGGAAGGGCCACATGGAGATGCGCCCGGACCACGGGTTCTGGAAAGAAGGCCATGGTGCCCCCCCGTGCGGTCCACCCGGTGCCGGAGCCTGGGGGTGAGCACCCCGGCCGCCCCCACGGCCCCCTCCACGGCGACGGCGTTCGCCACGACCTCCCCACCCCCGCTCGGCCCGGAGGGAGGAGGGCCCAGGAGAGACGGCGGTGGCGGAGCGGACGACCGTGGGGGTGCAGGTGGACGCGGCGGAGTGGCAGCCAGAGCCATCGAGGAAGACGAGGACCCCGGAGAAGGAGCGGACCCCGGCTGGATGCCCTGCGTGAGCTCCTCCATGACGAGATCGTCACGGACCTCCAGGAAGGTGGGGAAGGGCCGCTGACGGGTAATCCACGTCCGGAGGTGGGCGTAGCGGTCGCTGAGCCCGCGAAGGACGTTGAGGACCAATATGCGATCCTCCACGGGCCAACCGAGGTCGCCCAGGGAGTCGGCCATGCCCTTCATCCGACGGCAGAACTCGCCAACGGAGAGGTCACCCTGACGAAGGTGCGGAAGCTCGCGTCGAGGCGCAGAGCCCGGGCCTCGGCGTTGCCCAGGAACTGTCCCTCAAGGGCAAGCCATGCCCGGCGCGCGTCGGGGGAGGTGCGGACAAGGTCGTGCAGGTCCAGAGAGATCGTCCCCAGGATCCAGGAGAGGACGATGCTGTCGAGACGGAGCCACGACGATGTCTGGGCGGCGACCGAGGTGTCGACAAGGACGTGGTTGTCGAGGGCGTAGCGGCGGAGAGTGAGAAGCACCAGATCCCGCCAGCGGGCGTAGGAGGGCGACTCCGGCTCGAGGAGGCGAATGTTCTGGACCCCCCCGGCATGGTAGTGAAGCTGAGTCACGAGCGGGTCGGCCGGATCGTGGCAGAGGACGGCGACCCGGCGAGGCGGAGGAGGCCCCAGCACCCGGCGAGGCGGGAGAGGCGAGGAGCTGCTCCGCCTCGGCGATCTGGCGGGCCAGGGCGTCGGCCGCGTCGCGCTCGCGTTCCCAGACGAGGGCGGCCGCGCGGACACGAGCTTGCCCCTCCGCAGCGGCAGCCCGCGCCGCCACGAGAGCAGCAGCGAGGACGGAGTCCGGCGTGCCAGCAGAGGGAAGCCCGACCACCCCACCCAGAGCTGCAGTAGGCGCAACATCAGTAGCCGGGGGTGGCGGGCGAACAGCTGGCAGCGTGTGGCGGACACCACTCGCCGTGTCCAGGGGCAGGGGGAGGACGGCCACCCCATCCCCATGCACGCCTGGACCGGCTGGAGTGTCACCAGCAGGCGGTGCCCCTGCACCCGGGCCGGCTGGGCGGGATCCAGCGGCAGTGAAGGTGGCACCAGGCGGGAGGGGCGCGGCACCGTGGCCAGGAGGACGGGCGGCTCCAGAGGAAGGCGCGCCCGCCCCTGGGACGGCGCCAGCGGGAGGAGCGCCCGCCCCTGGGAAGACCGGGCGGGAGGCGCCGGCATCGGACAGGGCGCCAGGGAAGGCAGCGGCGGGCAGAGTGCCGGAAGCAGGGGAGGGGGCAGCGGCCAGCACCTGGGCCCAGGTGGAAGAAGAAGAGAGGGACGGGAAGTGGCTGTAGAGGGAAGGAGGAGGAGGGGGAAGGCCAGCCATGGCGCCGGCTGGCCGGCGGCGGCCACCAAGGGCGGCTGCTCCCTGTGGCGGCGGCTGGGTGGAGGGGAAAGGAGAAGAAGCTAACCTAGGCTGTTGATACCATGCTAGAGATTGTGATTCTATTGATTTGGGCTAACCCTAGAAGGGTAGCTATATAGGTAACCATACATGGGCCACATGGGCCTTAGCCTCATGGGCCTAATACACATACTCCAACAGGAGGGAGTAGTTAACAAATCAATTGAGCTTACCCAGTGGCTAGTGTTGAAAGCTACCACACAATGTGGGTTGTCTGGGGAAGGGAATTTCTAGGAAGCCTTTCCCTTGCTTTATTTTGCAAGTAGGCTGATTCATACCATTGTTTGTTTTGTTTCTTGACATCTAGGATGAATTTGAAATTTTATTTTTCATGTTTATTTAATTTTATATGTACCACATGCATCATGTTTCAAAAAATATTCAAAGCATTGCGACATGCTCAATTCATTAGCTGGGACACGGCTACACGGGTCCCTTGGATGGAATCCACTCTCCTATAAGAAACCACAGAAAATAATAATAGATGCACTAAGCTTAGGGGAGTGCAAAAAACCATGGATATTGGATACTAATAGTTCTCTTAATAAAGCAGCTATTGCTTGAATGCACAACACAATTTGATGTTTCTCAATCGAAACGAACAATTTTTTTGGGTAAGCCAAACGAATAAAGTTGTGCCTTTGATACTAAAAAGTTCTTTGATAATGACTATATACAAAACTTCATGAGGAGATTTTTCTGTATTATTTATCTGTTTGTGCCATAGCAGAAACTCTATGCGATTTTGTGATGACCTGAATATCTCAAGAATTTTTTCTTGGTTTAACCAAATTAATACCTTCTACTAATTGAGATGAAAAATATCTTGCCATTTGTTTTTGACTTTTAGCCTATTTTAATGAATATAAGGTCCGAACTGTTGAAGAGCAAGTCAGGGCTGCAGCAGAACACAAATTAGGTGTTGCTAATCAGAGTATAACGGCTGGTTTTTTTGACAATAACACAAGGTAAATCCTTCTGTTGTCTCAAATAATTTAGCATCCATAGGTCCCATCCTCACCCTCCTAATTTATACAATCGGGTGCTATTTCAGTGCTGAAGATCGAAGAGAGTATCTTGAATCACTCCTACGTGAGTGTAAGAAGGAAGCAGCAGCTCCAGTGTTAGACGATGATGCTCTGAATGATATTCTAGCTCGGAGGTAAGATCCGGTTGTTTCGACATTATGAATGTTTGTATTTACATAACATTGCTTCGCTTTCTGTACTGCAGTGAAGCTGAGATTGACATATTTGAGTCTATTGACAAGCAAAGGAGAGAAGAAGAAATGGTGTGCTGAATTTCTATAAGTTGTTTTCAGCTAAAGCTTCTACATATTTGTCATCTTGTAATATTGTTGTGTCCTTACAGGCAGCTTGGCAAAAGGTGGTTCAGGATGGTTCAACTAGTGGGCTAGACCCTTCAGTATTGCCTTCTCGTCTTGTCACTGATGATGATCTCAATCCCTTCTGCCATGCTATGAAACTTTACGAGCCATCATCAAATGTGAAAACAGTAAAGGTGAATGTGAGGAAGAAGGGTGAACTTGGGGGGCTTGATACACAGCATTATGGAAGGGGTAAACGAGCTCGTGAGGTCAGTTGCACAGTCTCTTAATGTATCTTTCAATTGTTGTCTAATGAATTTCTTTGCTAATTCATGAATACCCGTATAGGTTCGCTCTTATGAGGACCAATGGACTGAAGAAGAATTTGAAAAACTTTGTCAAGTTGATTCTCCTGATTCACCCCAACCTGGTGGCATGTCAAAGGATTTGGATATTCCTAATAAAGGCATTAAGACTGAAATTGTTGTGGAGAGTTCAAAAGAACCAGAACAAACGAGGATGGAGGCATCCCCAACTGTTGGGGACTCCCCACCAGCCAAACGGCGGAGAGGTAGACCTAAAAGGTCAGATCTTTTCTTATCTCCTACTGCAGATCTGACTGATGCTGTCAAACAAGACACAGGAACCACACAGGATGATAGTTCGGCCACACCAGCAAGTACCATCCATTCTGATGCACCGGCTAGTCCAATCCATTCTGCTGCTTCAGATGTTAATATACATTCTATTTCACCAGCTGATATCAAGAAACAAGAGTTCAGTACTGATACTAAGCCTTCCAGTTCTGTCTCTGTTTTGGAAGGATCTGTGGCGAATGAAATTGGTACACCATTACAGAGTGTTCATAATGTAGCAGCTCCTGCACCACCGCATCAATCAGCTAGGGGAAGAAAATCCCAAGCAGGAGAAACACCTCGCAGGCGAGGCCGAAAACCAAAATCTCTATCTTCATCTGGTGTAGATGATGTTAGTCTTAACACAACTGTTTCAACTGGTAGTGGGGTAGCAGACACTAGTTATGTTTCTTCATATTCTCATGTGAATATGCCCTCATCACAAGGCACTGCTGTGGCACTGGCAGGAATCCAGAAGGATTTGGTCACAGTTAAATTGGATACATTGTTGCCAGATAATGGTAAGGGTATTTCTCCTGTTAATGAAGAAGATAAAGGTGCTACTGTTACAACACCTGTGGCAAAAGATATCTGTGCTGAAACTGTGACAACATCAGACAACAGTATCGCCCTGACACCGAATACTCTTAAGGAAAACATTGGATTAGTTCAAGTAGCATCTGCACCTACTATGCCTATGCCTGTGGCTTCAGAAGAATTATTGAAAACAGCACATGTTGTGGTGGCAGATAAGCCTGTTGAGAAGCAAACTGCTTCACGTCGCCGCAGAAAGAAAACATCTAGTAGCGAGGATACTGGAGTCAGCACTAGACAAAGATCAGCTATGAAAAGATCTTATTACAGCACTTCTGCTGCCATTGATGAAGTTGGTTCTGCCATGACCCCAAATGAGAAATCAGGAATAGTGAAGGAAAGAGATGTTAGTTCAATTCAAGATACTTCCAATCAGCTGCCAAATATTAACTCACCATTGTATGAGAAGTCTGGATATGATTCTCAACCAAGCACACCTATAGCTGTCCCCATCAATGAAGCTACTCTTCCTAGTGGTTTTGATACCCACACTACTCATTCTAAGATAACTCTTGCCACATCTGCCAATCCTGCTGACCATGATAAACCGGTTGATTTGCACCTTAATGCGCCCGTTTCTGTTGATTCCCAAAATCAAGAACAACTCAAGATAGGGAAGGACCATTTGGCAGCGAGTTCTGGAATCTTTTCTACTCACTTACAAACAGTTACTGCAAATCCTACTAGTGATAATAAACCAGGAACTGCCCAGTTTGAACCATCTGGTAAGGATGCCACTGCACCGACTTCTTCTGAGGTTGACAGTGCTGCTCCAAATAAGGCACCAAGCAGGAGGAGGAAAGGGTCAACTCGGGAACCACGCACTAGAAGTAATTCTGCAACGGCTGCAAGTGAACGCCGTGCCCGACTTACTGGATCGAAGCAGGCAGAGGACATAAAGAAGTTAGAGATGTCTGCAACGCCGACTACGACAGTGTGTGTCTCATCGGTAGAGCAACAGGGAGCTGCTTCTTTAAGAGCTGAGATTACCAATGCTTCTGTTTGTGAAGAACAGAAGAATCCTGGGAGTCACGTGTCTTCTGACATTTCAATTCCTGTGGGGAGTCATGTGCTGGGCGCAATAAGTACTGAAGAAACAACTGCCACTATGATAACTCATACTCCTGCAGTGGCTAAATCAGAAGAAAGCAAACTTCCAGGAGGCGATCAACAAGGTATAATTTATTACACTCAGATTGCTGTTCTTGGTCCAGATGAGAAGAGTGGCATAATCTTTGCTATTATTTTCCATGGTAACAGTAACAGTGGCTGACATTACTTGTGCATGTCTTTGTTTTCCTTTTTCCTAGGTATTCCGTTTGATAGTTCAGTACCACAAACGAAGATGGTATCAGCTGTGGAACCAGCACCTGCAAATGATGAACGCATGCATGGTACACTTTCTCACACACATGTGCCCGCTCACAAGCAGTTCTTGGTCCAGACGAGAAGAACTGTACACTGTTTGCTGTGATTTGTACTGATCAACAGTAGTAATTGTTGAAGTTTCTTATGCATGGTTTTGCTGCTTTTGTTTTCAGGTACTGAAATTAATAATTCGGAACAGACAAAAATAGTTTCTGCTGCTGAACCAGCACCTGCAAATGATGAACACATGCAAGGTACTCCTCGTCGCACACTCATCGCACATGACACGGTTCATTGTTGATGTTTCTTATGCATGGTTTTGCTGCTTTTGTTTTCAGGTACTGAAGTTAATAATTCGGAACAGACAAAAATAGTTTCTGCTGCTGAACCAGCACCTGCAAATGATGAATACATGCAAGGTACTCGTCACACACTGCTAGATTGTGATTCATTTGGGCTAACCCTAGAAGGGTAGCTATATAGTGATGCATACATGGGCCTCATGGGCCTAGCCTCATGGGTCTAATATCCTATACTCCAACACCTCCCCGCAGTCTGAACTACCGGCACAGCGGAGTTCCAGACTGGAGAAGAAAAGAGAAAGAACACACACGAGGCCCCCCCCACAGACGCAACTAGCTAGTGGTGATGTTGAGGCTGGAGCGAAACTCGGTGAAGGTCGAGGACGGGAGGCCTTTGGTGAAGATGTCGGCGGACTGGGAGGTGGTCGGTACGTGAAGTACCCGCACCTCGCCGATGGCAACCCGATCACGGACAAAGTGTAGGTCGATCTCCACGTGCTTCGTCCGCTGGTGTTGGACGGGGTTGGTGGAGAGGTACACCGCACTGACGTTGTCACAGTAGATCAGCGTGCTCCGGGAGAGCGGAGTGTGGAGCTCGGCGAGAAGCTGCCGAAGCCAGGGGGCCTCAGCCACGCCGTTAGCGACAGCGCGGTACTCCGCCTCGGCACTGGAGCGGGAGACCACAGGCTGGCGCTTGGACGACTAGGACACTAGGTTGCCACCTAAGAAGACAGCGTAGCCGGAGGTGGAGCGCCGAGTGTCCGGACACCCGGCCCAGTTGGCGTCAGTGTAGACGACAAGCTTGGCGGAGGAGAACCGGTGAAGGAGTAGGCCGTAGTCAACCGTACCGCGGAGGTAGCGGAGGAGGCGCTTGAGAGCAGTGAGGTGAGGCTCTCGGGGATCATGCATGTGAAGACAGATCTGCTGAACTGCATAGGTGATGTCCGGCTGGGGGAAGGTGAGGTACTGAAGGGCACCAGCAAGACTCCGATAAGCCGTGGGATCGGACACTGGGTTGCCCAATGCCTCTGACAACTTGCCCTGTGTATCAACCGGAGTAGAGCAGGGGTTGCAGTCAGTCATCCCAGCTCGGTCCAGGATATCAAGAGTATATTGTCGCTGGTGAAGAAGTAACCCGTCAGGATGAGGCTCAACAGTGACCCCGAGGAAGTGATGGAGCACACCCAGATCCTTCATAGCAAACTCCTGCTGAAGAGCGGTGATGATGCGGCGGAGAAGTGGCTCACTGGAGGCTATGAGGACAATATCATCAACATAGAGCAGCAGGTACGCAGTGTCTGCTCCATGGTGATAGATAAACAGAGACGTATCTGACTTGGCCTCCACAAACCCCTGTGTCAGCAGGAAAGCAGCAAACCGATGGTTCCACGCCCGGGGAGCCTGCTTGAGGCCGTAGAGAGACCTGTTCAGCCGGCAGACCATGTCAGGACGGGAAAAGTCAACAAACCCCGCTGGCTGACTGCAGTAAACTGTCTCAGTGAGAAGAACGTGCAGAAAAACATTCTTGACGTCCAGCTGATGGACGAGCCATGACCGAGCGAGAGCCAGCGACAGCACGGTGCGGACGGTGGCCGGCTTCACCACTGGGCTGAAGGTCTCATCATAGTCAACCCCAGGGCGCTGAGTGAAGCCCCGGAGAACCCAGCGAGCCTTGTACCGCTCAAGAGTGCCATTAGCTCGACGCTTGTGTGTCCAGATCCACTTGCCGGTGACGACGTTTGAGCCCGGCGGCCGGGGCACCAGATCCCATGTCTGGTTGGCAAGGAGCGCCGCGTACTCCTCTTCCATCGCGCGGCGCCAGTGAGGGTCCAACAAGGCGTCACGGACGGAAGAGGGTACTGGAGAGACCTGCGTGTCGCCGGGCATCGCCGCGAGAGCCCGGGGCGGTAGTGTGCCAGCTGCATGCCGTGTCACCATAGGGTGAACATGCCGCGGGTGTCGGTGAAGGAGCGGCGGGTGGTATACCGGCGGCACGACACGGGCAGGCGGGGATTGCGGCGGTGGTGTCGGTGTCCCCGGCGGAGAAGACACCTCGAGTGGTGACTGAGGCAGCGGAGCCGGCCGCGCACGGCGCTGGTACACGCGTACCGGCTCGGCGAACCGCGTATGAGGTGCAGGTCCCGAATCGTCGCCGAGTGGAGGGACCGGGGCGGCACCAGAGGACGACGGCGCCGAACCCTCATCGAGCGAAGTGGCCGGGGCAGCACCAGAGGACGAGGCCCCCGGACCCTCGTCGAGCGGAGAGGCCGGGGCAGCCCCGGAGGACGACTGGCCCGGACCCGTGGAGCCACGGGCGGCCGGTGAGCGGGGACAGGAGCCCGGCATGGAGCTCGGTGAAGCCGTACCTGCAGGAGACCATGGAAAAGGTGGCTGGACCACCGTGTTAGTGGGAAACAGAGAGAAGAGATCAAGATCAGGGGTGGTAGGGGGTGTGCTGGAGGCGAATAAAGGGAAGACGGACTCATCGAACACCACATGACGAGTGATGAGGACCCGTCGGGAGGTAAGGTCAAAGCAACGGTACCCCTTGTGATCTGGGGAGTACCCGAGGAAGACAGAGAGTCGAACGGGGTGCCAGCTTGTGGGGAGCAGTAGCAGCGGTGTTGGGGTAACACGCACACCCGAAGACTCGAAGGTGATCGTACCGAGGAGAGGTACCGAAAAGATCATGGTGTGGCGTAGGAGCGGGGCAGACAGCGGAAGGAAGACGGTTGAGGAGGTAGGTGGAGGTGTGCAAGCTCTCAGCCCAGAAACGAGCAGGAAGAGACGTCTGGAGCAGAAGGGTGCGCATGGTGTCGTTAGTGGTGCGAATCATGCGCTCAGCCTTGCCATTCTGAGAGGAGGTATACGGGCAAGATATGCGCAACAGGACACCGTGAGAGAGGAAGAAGGCATGGGAGGTGGAGTTATCAAACTCACGACCATTGTCACACTGGACGGCCTTGATGGTTGAGGCCGAACTGTGTGGACACCCAGGTGAAGAAGTGGAGGAGCGCGGGAAAAGCATCAGACTTCGCACGCAAGGGAAAAGTCCACGAATAGTGAGAAAAATCATCGATCACCACAAGATAGTACTTATATCCAGAAATACTGATGACAGGAGATGTCCATAGGTCGCAATGTACAAGATCAAACATGCGGGCCGCATGTGAAGAACTATGAAAAGGAAGACGAACATGACGGCCCAACTGGCACACATGACACAAATGCTCATCATGAGTCCGAGTACATGGAATGTCGGAGCTCCGACTGAGCTGCAGCAGTGCATCACGTCCAGGATGGCCGAGGCGCTGGTGCCAAGTAGTGGAGGAAGTAGTGGCGGTGAAAGCAGATGACAAAACGGACGGCGAAGAAGATGGAGTAGCCGCCGGGAAGCGAAGAGTGTAAAGGGGCCCATGCTGTCACATCGGAGCAGAGGACGCCGGGAAGCCAAATCCTTTACAATAAGACCAGAAGAGTCAAACTCCACAGAACAGGAATTGTCAGCTGTAAAACGACGAATAGAAAGAAGGTTGTGAACCATAGAAGGGGCAACAAGAACATCAGGAAGACGAAAGGAGCCATGAGCACCGGCGGTACCCACAGATGTGACTAGAAGACACGAACCATTTGCGACCATAATGGACGAAGGGAGAGAAGAAGGAGAATGAACGGAAGAAAGTATACCAGGGTCAGAGGTGGTGTGGTAGGTAGCACCCGAGTCGGCGATCCACTCAGGACCGACAGGAGGTGTCAGGCCCATAGTGCTGAAAGAACGTGCCAAGGCCGCCTGGTCCCAACAGGCAAGCCCGGGCGAGGTGTCGGAAGGTGTAGCCCACGGAGACGTGGTGGAGACGCCCGGAGGTGGAGCACCAACGAGCATGGCCGCCGGCGGGCGAGGCACACCGCCGGGAGCGTGGAAGGGCCACATAGAGATGCGCCCTGACCACGGGTTGTGGAAAGAAGGCCATGGTGCACCTTGTGGAGCCGTCGGCGCTGCCTGGTTGCTCCCGCCACGCCCCCCCCCACGTCCAGCGTCGCGGCGATGGCGACGGCGACCGCCCTGGCCCCCCCCCCCACCCCCGCTCGGCCCGGAGGGAGGACCAAGAAGAGACGGCGGCGGCGTAGTGGACGGACGCGGTGGAGCGAACGGACGCGGCAGAGTAGCAGCAAGGGCCGTCGAGGAAGTCGAGGACCCCGGCGCGGAGGTGGACCCTGGCTGGAAGCCCTGAGCAAGCTCCTCCATGACAAGATCGTCACGGACCTACAGGAAGGTGGGGAAGGGGCGCTGGCGGGTGATCCACGTCCTGAGGTGGGCGTAGCGGTCACTGAGCCCGCGGAGGACATTGAGGACCAGGATGCGGTCCTCCACGGGCCAGCCAAGGTCGCCGAGGGAGTCCGCCATGGTCTTCATCTTGCGGCAGAACTCACCAACAGTGAGGTCACCCTGGACGAAGGTCCGGAAACTCGCATCGAGCCGCAGAGCCCGGGCCTCGGCATTGCCCAGAAACTGGCCCTCGAGCGCCAGCCATGCCTGGCGAGCGTCAGCCGTGTTGCGGACGAGGTCGTGAAGGTCGAGGGAGATCGTCCCGATGATCCACGAGAGGACGATGTTGTCAAGGCGCAGCCACGAGGGGGTCTGGGCCGTGACCGAGGCATCGACGAGGACGTGGTCGTCAAGGGCGTAGCGGCGGAGGGTGAGGAGGACTAGGTCCTGCCAACGGGCGTAGGAGGGTGACTCGGGCTCGAGGACGACCGGGACGAGTAGACGGATGTTCTGAGCGCCCCCGGCCTGGTAGTGAAGCTGCGCCACGAGGGGATCAGCCGGATCGTGCCAGATGACCGCAGTGGTGGACGCGCGGTGACCCGTCGAGCCGGAGGAGGTGGCCCCGAGGTCGTGGTAGGCGGGAGGGACGAGGCGCTGCTCCACGTCAGCGATCTGGCGGGCCAGGGCATCGGCGGCATCCCGCTCACGCTCCCAAGCGAGGGCTGCCGCGCGAACACGAGCCTGGCCCTCTGCAGCTGCAGCACGAGCAGCGACGAGGGCAGCGGCGAGGGCAGGGTCAGCACGACCGGCGTAGAGGTGGGACGGTGGCGGCGAAGGCGGTGCAGGGAAGGCTCCGTGGGTCGCGGTCATAGCGGCAGCGGCAGCATGTGGTGCCGGCACGCCCAGTCCGGCCGCGATGGTCCTGGCGGTGGCAGCCGCAGCAGCCGAGTCCCCTGGAAGGTGGGCGCTTGGGAGGTGGGCGCCGTCAGCAGCAGCCGCCCCCGGGAAGACGGCGCCTGGGAGGAATCCGCCGGCAGCCGGACCCGCGCCGGGGAGAGGGGCGCCAGGGAGGAGGACGGGCGCGCCCTGGAGGCCAGCAGGACCCGCACCGGGGAGGGGGGCGCCAGGGAGGAGAGCGGGTGCGCCCTGGAGGCCCGCGCCGTCGCCTGGCGCCTCGTCAGCAGCGGCGCCCGGGGCGCCCGCGCCCGCTGCCAGAGCGGCGGCAGCGCTGGGAGGCTGTGCGGCGGCGGGGGCGGCAGGGGCAGGGGTGGGTGGGGAACGGCTTGTGATTTGTGCCCAAGAGGAGGTGGGAAGGGGAGGGAAAGAGTGGAAATAGGTGGGAGGAGGAGGAGGAGGCTGCTGGCCGGCTATGGCAGCCGGCGGCAGCGCGGCGGCGGCAGAACCAGGCGGCGGCTGGCAGGGGAGGAGAGGAGGGAGGAAAGAAACCCTAGCTTGATACCATGCTAGATTGTGATTCATTTGGGCTAACCCTAGAAGGGTAGCTATATAGTGATGCATACATGGGCCTCATGGGCCTAGCCTCATGGGTCTAATATCCTATACTCCAACACACACTCATCCTTGCACATGGCACGGTTCGTGGCCCAGATTAAGAGTAGAACATTATTGCTGTTAATTTTTCGACGGTCATTAGTACCAATTGCTGACATTATGCATACCTTTGCTCTTCTTTTCAGCTATGGAGGTTGGTGGTTCAGAGCAACCAACAAGTATGGTTTCAGCTGTGGAGTCAGCACCTTCAAATGATGAAGAACACACAACGCATGAAGTGTATCTTGAGACTGCTGCTGATAATATGCTTACTTCTAGTGCAGCAACAGATGTATTGCGGGATACAGTTGAGCATGCTGCTTGCCAGTCCCATGCAGCATGTACAGATGGAACCGCAAGGCAGTCTGAAGCATCGCAACTTGATAGCAAAGCCTCTCATGATGCCTCATATAAAGACACTACTACTACTGGCTCCACAAAAGATGATAGCAAAGCCTCTCGTGATGCCTCATACATCTTGCCCAGTGAAGGCACTGCTGTTGATGTGACGGGTTCTAAGCAAGATGGTGTGAACATTGTTGGCACACAAACTGATGATGCCTCCAGGGGTTCTTCTAGTCATTTTCAAGCTACTTTACAATCAACTGAGTCAGATTGGCCTCCAGGTCAAGGGGAGAATTTGGAGAGTAGGAAGGAGCAGGTGAAACTGGAAGAAGCTTTGGATAACAGTTCTGCTGGCAATCAAACTCACAGTTTGGGCGATGAACCTTCTCATGATACATCATTAGTAAGAAATTCTCCTTCGGAATACTCAAATGAGCGTTGTTCTGCTCAAGTAATTGGTGAAACATTCAAAAGTAAAGAAAATATTGTTGAAGTCCATTCTGCCATGAATACTGATGGCCCTGATGAAGCTCTGGATGCATTGTACGTCCAATCTAAGGAGGCCAGCATAACAGATATTGGTGTACCTACCGATGTTGATAAATTTGAAGGTAAAGGGATTAGTGTCGAGGTCCGTGCTGACATGAATACTGTTGGGCCTGAGGATGCTCAGGATGCTTCGTCCACCCAATCTGATAAAGAGGCCATCATGATAGAATTTGTTGTGTCTACCGATGGTAGTCCGACAGTTTGCAAAGCACACAATGATCTCGAGGGTCATGTATCTTGTGAAGATAGGACTGGTGGTGATGACCCAATCCATACCAATGCAAATTATGGTTCTAATAATAAAAGTGAGGACACCATTGTTAATCCTGTTGAAACCACACGAGAACCAATGGAAGAAAGCACCGTTATTGTATCGGAGAATTCTGATTTGAATAAGCAAAGCCACACATTGCATACTGGAAATGATCCTCCTGCAAGTACCCTGTTGATAGTTGAGTCTAACAAAGTTACTTGTGATGCTGAAATTGTTTGTGCTAGCAGGTTAGAATCTTCTTCTATTGAGTCTGAAACAGTGGGTATCCAAGATTCAGCTGTTACTGATTTTGAGGGAACAAAAGGAACTGGGGATTTGGGTCACAAAACTGACAGTCCGCTGCGTGATGATGTTCATGATACACCATGTTCCACGATAGGTCTTGTGTGTGAGAAAGAACCTACTGAAGCTCTTACTGCCGGTAGCCATTCAGAAGCACCTAATTTACTTGCTGCTGTAGAACAAACTCGAGAAACTACTGTTGCAAACCAAGAGGAAATCATAGATGCAGTAGTGTTTATGGATGCCTGCAAGGCAGAACCTGATGGTGATTGTACTGTTGCTAAAGGAGCTGAACAGACTGTAGAAATCGTTCATTCTGTTGAAAAGCAATCTGCTGTATTAGAGCATGTTGAGAGACAGACAAAACAAACTACGATTTGTGGTTCTACGCTAAATGAATCCCCTCAGGCTGCAGGGTTGGAAGAGGACTGCTCTGTACTGAAACATGGTGGTCCTACTGCCTCATCTGAGCTTCTTTCTGTAGCACCCAATCCAATCGGTGAAACTTCTGTTATTCAAGCCGAACCAGAGGCAACAAACTCAGATGGATACTGCACAACAGAGGTTGGCAGTGCTTTATCTGAAACTGTCATGGGATTGGAGCCAAATAATGAAACTGCTGTTCCAATGCAAGAGGATATTGGAGAAGCTAATGATACTTCTAATAATTGCGAAGCACACAATAATTCGGGGATTCATGCATTTGGTGAAGTGTCGATGGAAATGCAGTCATCAGAGTTCAAGGAAGTATCTTCTATTCAGTCTGGTGCAGCAAATTTGAGCACACAGACTCCTGCACTGCCTGATGAAACAGGACAAACCAATATGGCTTTGACTGCAGAGCTAGTACCTACAAATGATGATGAACACATGCAAGGTATTTTTATCACATGCATAAGCCACCGCTCTTGTGAGGAGAGCAGTACTCCCTGTGCAGTTATTTTCAGTGTCAATAGTAACAATGGCTTACATTTGTGTATGTTTTTTCTCCTTTTATTTTCAGGCACTGAAGTTAATTCAGAGCAACAAATAAAGATGGTTTCACCTGCTGAATCAGCACCTGCTAATGATGAACATGTGCAAGGTACTGATTTTAAGTTTCTAACCCACTTGTGCCCACACACACCCGCACTACAGTTCGTCTCAGAATAGTACGTCCTTTACTGTTGTTTTTTTAAAGGTCAATAGTAACTGCGACTGACATTTCTTATCATTCTTTGTCCCCTTTCTTTCAGACATCACAATTCTAAGTTCAGAACAGCAAACGAAAATGGTTTCAGCTGCAGAGAATGACACAGTATGTGTCCAGGAGACTGCAATTGTTGATCTTGGGGGAACAAGAGGAACAGTTGATCTGAATGACATAAGTACCCAGGTTCCTGCATTACCTGGAAGTGATGTGCTAGGTAATCCCCACTCCCTCTCCTCAGCACAATGCGTATATTTTCCATCGTTTAATACGTATATATGGGCCTAGGCACTCATGTGCAGCTGTCTTATTCAGGTGTGGAGGCACATAATTCAGAACAAAAAAAAGCATCCTCACCAGGTCTGCACACTGTTTAAAACTTGAATTAGTTTATATTCACATAACATTTACACATGCCTTCGCTGTTTCTTTTCTCCCTAGGTGATGAAATTAACAGTTCAGAACAACAAGCAAAAATCGAAACGATTGCAGAGATTGAAACAGTGGGCGTAAAGGAGAATGCCATTGCTGATCATGAGGAAACAGGTGACCAGAGTGGCGTAAGTATGCATGCTCCTCTATTAGCTGAATCTGGAGAAAAGGGATCACATGGAGTTGAATTGCGTGGTAAGCACTTCTCCCCTCACTATATATATCAAGCTCTTGTTTTCTATGTTGGTACTCGATATCTAGGTACTCATGCACATCTGGCATTTCAGGTATTGAGATTGAGGCTAATAATTCGGAACAAGCAAAGATGGTTTCAGCTGTAGAAGCAGCCTCTACACCAGGTTTCAATCTCTGTACACATGAAGTGCATGTAACCGGTGATGGTGCTATATTATCTAGTGGGGAACAGGACACATTGCAAGATAACATAAGCAGCGGTGCTGATGTGGACTTAACAACCAGCGAAAGGAAAACAGACTCTGAAGTTATTAAGGATCCTTCTATTGGGATTAACGTAGAGGAGATCCAAGGCTCTTATGATACCTCGAACAAGGACCATTTTACTGATCCTCCTGCAACTACCCCGGTGATAGCTGAATCTGATAAAGATACCTGTGATGCGGAAGTTGTTTGTGCTGGCAAGTTAGAATCTTCTGGTGCTGATGCTGTTGGAATGATTGTTGTCCAGGAGGCTCCTGCTGTTGCTGATCACGATAGAGCACGAGGGATAGGTGAATGTCGTTTCCCCCCATTGTTTAATGTTGATACTGAGCATCTGTCTCAGTTACTCACTTTGCATATGGTTTTTCAGGTGTTGAGGCTCATGGTGCAGAACACATAGAGATGGCTTCAGTTGCAGAAGCAGCATCTAGCCTGGCTTTAGTAGGATATTCTTCTTCAGAAGACTCAATGGTGGATGCTGCTGCCCGAGTAGCTGATGGTGATTTTGCGGATAGTAAAGGAGCTGGTGTTGATCGCCAAGAAACTATGCCTACTCAAACCACCTCTACCCTCCCAGTGAACATGGATTGGCAGAATGATTCTTCTGCAACTTCTGCGGTGACGGTTGAACCGATGTTTGCTTCCACATCTGAGCACGTTGCAAAACCCAAGCCAATTGATGAAACTTCTGTTATGCAAGTGGAACTGGCAACCAGTACAGGGGATGAATGTGCAGCAGAGGGTGACAATGTTGTTTCATCTGAAACTGTTGTGGAATCGAAGCCTGTTCAAGAAATTGCTGTTTCTAGTCAAGGGGGTAGCATAGAAGCTAATAATACTTCTACCATCAACGAAGTAAACAAAGATACTGAGTCTCGTGCATCTGGTGAAGTATGCAAAGATGCTCAGTCTCATGGTGGTGAATCTTGCACTGAACTGCAATTGGAACCTTCCTCTGGTGAGGAGGCCATGATATTGTGTAGTGAGCTGCCCAGCCAGGAGGTGAAGGAGGCTCCAAGCAGTGACCCTTTGGGTTATAATGAAAATGTGAAAACGGAAAATGAAGCTTCTTCTCAAGGACCAGTAAATGAGGAATCTGCTCCTCATGCTGAAAATGAAAAGATTGATGAAGCTGACACAGAGCAGCAACTGCCTCCTGGGCAGCAGGTGAAGGAGGCTCCAAGCAGTGACCCTTTGGGGAATAATGAAAATCTGAAAACGGAAAATGAAGCTTCTGCTCAAGGACCAGTAAATGAGGAATCTGCTCCTCGTGCTGAAAATGCAAAGATTGATGAAGCTGACACAGAACAGCAACTGCTTCCATCTGGTGAGGCCATGGTAGACATATCTAGCGAGCTACTCATCCAAGACGAAAAGGTGGCTCCAAGCACTGGCACTTTAGGAAATGATGAAGATGCACAGATGGAAGAGGCTCCTGCTGCAGAGAGAGAGCTAAGCACTGAAGTTGCTCATGGTAGTGAAAATGCGGAACTTGGTGAAGCTCCGTCTGGTGAGGCCATGGCAGATGTATCTAGCGAGCTACTCAGCCAAGACGAAAAGGTGGCTCCAAGCACTGGCCCTTCAGGAAATGATGAAGATGCGCAGATGGGAGAGGCTGCTGCTGCACAGAGAGAGCTAAGCACTGAAGTTGCTCATGGTAGTGAAAATGCAAAACTTGGTGAAGCTGGCACGGAGCTGCAGTTGCCACCACCTTCATCTGGTGAGGCACTGGTAGACATATCTAGGGAGCAACTCAGCCAAGAGGTGCAGGAGGTTGCAAGCTCTGGGCCTTCAGAAACTGATGAAAATGCTGAGATGGAACGGTTAAGCACCGAACATTCACCTGGTGGTGAAACCTCAAAACTTGTTGGAGCTGATCCGGGAATGCAATCGCCACCATCTGGTGAGGCTGTGGTAAATATATCTAATGAGCCACCCAGCTGCCAAGAGGTAAAGGAGGCCCCGAGCAGTGACACTATGGGAAATGATGCAAATTCAGACACCGAGAAGACTGCTGCTTCCTTGCAGGGACAGCTAAACACCGAGCTTGCTCCTAGTGGCGAAAATACAGAATCTAATGAAGCCGACACTGGGAAACAAGGGACACCCGTGTCTGCTGAGGCTATGGTAGAATCATCCAGCGAGCCTCCCAGCGATGAGGCAAAGGAAGCTACAACCACTGACCTGTCTGGGGATGATGAAAAAGCAAAGTCGGCAAGGGCTGCTGTTGTTGCGGAACTTTTTGGAGATGCAACAGAAGGTGGTTCGGATCAGCCATTGCCGTCTCCAAGAGAACAAGGCAAGGAAGCAGAGGCCGATGGAGGCTTATAGAGTAAATTATGCAAATGTTGTATTAAGAGCTACTAGAATCTGTGTAAGTAAGAAATGATATTAGTGCTTTAGTTGTAACAGTTGGAAGCTTTTACTCAGAATCAAAAGCAACGTGCTGAGATTACAGCAACGTGCTGAGATTACAGTAAGAAATGATATTAGTGCTTTGTGCTAAACTGCTAATTATGTTCCAGCTGAGTTTTTTTGAGACAGACAATTGATCCGTCTCGTCTTGCATCGAAGTTAGCATTGCTCCATGTTATACTACCAATCAAGTTCTTTTCACCACGATGAAGTGCTCTGGCCGTAACCCGGCCGGAAGCACTGACAGAGGGAACAATAGTGCTCTCCTAGTTTCCCTATGTTTACCTGTTAACTGATTTGAAGCGGCATCGCCGTAGTGACTTCGTAAAATAATAGTGCGTTTGGATTGACGGATATCGACAACGTGGCTCCGTCCCATGATGAAACCTACTGATTTCTGGATGACTGAATTTTGTATGGTGTGGTGCCGCAATCCAATGCTTCACAAGTCATGATCAACCATCTATTTTAGTTTGAAAATGAATGTTTTAAACTGGACTAGTCAAGTTTGTTTGCATAAGGCAAGTCTACCAAGTTCAACGGTCCTGCGTTGAATCCTTTCAGTCCTGCTTGTTTCTTCATTTGAATTTTCTCTATCGGCGTGCCTATTATACTTACCTCACATAGAATACTGAAACTGCAGTTCGCTTTATGATTGGGTGCATCACAAAGCATGCATGCTGCACCATCTCAACGCAGTTGTGATTTTATTTTTGAAAGGTACGTCTCATGTTGAACTATTTCCAGGAATGTGTATTTGAATTGTCTTAATTTGACGGTGTGCCAACTGATCTCATATAGGATCTTGACTGCGGAAGTCCCAACGGATACTTCGTGCATGTAAATCGTGTCGCATATGTACAGCAGAATGTTACCGCAGTTGTTTTTATTTCTTCGTTTCTTCAATTTGCTTAGATCGGCCATGATTGAAGAGTACTCCACTTATACAAGCAAGAAATACTATGCTTCTACTTAGGATCCATTTGGAGGGGCTTCTTCTAAATTCCGGTTTCTATACTGTACTTCAGGAGCTAGAGCCTCGAAAACAGGGCCAAAAGGGCCCTAAATCTTATGTCACATGTAAAAGGGCCTATAGCCTAGTTGTTACAAGAGCCTTTCTAGCACCTGAGATTCTAACTTCGACTCCCCATGGGATTTCAGTGGTAGGCGACGTTCCTGTCTATAGCAAGACATCTGTGGTGACTTCGTCAATCGGATTTGCTGGCCCGGTCTTCGAAGGTGCTCATAGAGGTAGAGTTTGCGTACATGTGTTCACAGGGGTGAGTGTACATGAGTTGTGAGCGTCTGCGTTGTACTGTGTAATCTTTAAAAAAATCTTGTGTCGCACATAAATGGTCGTATGTGCACTAATTTGTGTAATAGAAAAATGGAGGGAGTATATGGTTTCTGAGACTACATGAATTTTTCATAAACTAAGTAGCTTGCCACAAACATCATATATTTAAAGGCAGCGAGCATTGTGATTTTCAAAACTATGGAATTTGTTACGTCCAAACACCTTTTGTCTTTTTTTTTTAAAAAAAATGTTTCACACACGAAGGGCATCCTCTTAATCAAATAGGCAGCACACAAGATGACTCGTTCAACAGCTCATGTTCTCCAAGGCATGGTTCATGGTGGGGCCAGCGCAATCGTCTAGCGAGTTGTTCGTCGCTAGCGATGATTTTTTTATACTCTCTGTTCTCCACGTCGGCTCGAGTGATGACTCAGCTAGCTCTCGATCAGATGCCCCGTTGGGGACGTCCTAAGTGGTTTGAATAAGCATGTGCTATCCGTTATTGGATTTGTACCAGGGATGCAATTTCTCATTGCTTTACTCCGATCACTAGAGACTAGACACCGAGTTACACACATCCAATGGCCAATTGAAGCATGCATCTAAATAGAACTTTGGGTGTTTTTATTTTTTATAATGATTAGACTCGGGCGTCCGTCCATTCGGACGGACCAACCCACTCGCGCCGCTCGTCCGCATCACGCGCTGCGCGCCTCTGCCCCACTCTGCCTCGTTGCTCCTTCCACCAGATCCACTGCGCGTTGAGAGATCTGGTGGGGGTGGGGACTGCGGCGCTGACTGCAAGGCTGCGGGGGGCTGCATGTCCTGCGTGGAGCCCAGGATACCTACGGCCATGAAGGGGTCCCGCCGGCCTCATGGTAGACGGAGTCGATCTGGTCGATGGTGGCGACGGTGCGGCCGCCTTCAGTGAACTCCATACACCGGCGAGCCTCCATTTCGTAAGCAACAAGTAGATATTGCGCTTGAAAGCGCATGTTGCAAACATCTGTTTCAAGTGTTGCAAATGTTTCAGAGGTATCTTGCAAGTGTTTATATAGATGTTGCAAAAGTAGATCGACATGTTGCATATGTTGTAATGGTTGTACACGTATGGTGCAAATGTCTGTTCTCAATGTTTCATATGTTTTTTCATACGTGTGTTGCAAGAGTGTTTTATCTTGATATTGCATATGTTTCATGAATATGTTGCACGTGTTTTATCTGGATGTTGCGTATGTTTGCAATGGTTTCAAGTGTTTTTTCAGGTGTTTAAGTGTTTCAAACGCATGTTTTAAGTGTTTCATCTGTCTTTATATGTATGTTGCAAGTGTTGCATCTGGATGTTTTAAAAGTAGATCGAGTGTTGCATCTCCTCTTCGCCTTCTGCTACCTCGTGTCGGTGTCTCCTCCTTGCTTTCTGCAGCCTTGCATCCTTCTCAGATTATGGAGGGGCGCGGCGGGGGCCGGTGGAGGGGCGCGGCAGGGGATGGCGGCGTGGACGTGAGCACGCGCTCTCCCCTTATCTGTTAGGGGGAAAGGCAGAGATACCGCTTCGTTGTTCTGTTACTACAAGTCGCCTGAAATCGGACTCCCATTGGTGGGTCGCGACGCTAACCTACGGTTGATGGAATCGTTTAACAGTTGGCTGGTGAGAGCTGCGTCTGGACGTGTCCTGGGTGCCGAACGCCGGACGCTAGCATCTCCGTTTTTTTTCCCTCCAGCTCAAGGGGTTGCCGAATGCCGAGAGTGCAGGTATGCACTACGAGGAAAAGATGCGATGCAATGCAAACATGCAACCGCAACCTCAGCGACTGCTCGATCTTGTGATTCTGGTTCTGGCACGAGGGAGACAAGTGACAACGGACAAGCATGAGCTGGATGCGTTTGCATTGCCCGGCTAGCTAGGAGTGTACTACTGCACTAGACTCGTGCAGTGTGCCGGCCGGTGCTCATGCATCTATGTGACCATGCGTCAACTAATTAGCTGAGCTGGGTCTTGGATTTTGAATTGGTCCCAAGAAATGATCCATCTAGAACTTGGCCGTTGCAGCCTAGCACACGCACTAGCAGGGCCTTCCCTTGCACCGCTGGTGATATCCTCTGCCGACATAGACGGAGATACACTCCGGCACGGCAGTAGGCAGAGGGCGGTGATGAAGTCAGGACGGTTCCAACTTCCAATACTACCCACAGGCCACAGCCACAGGGGCGACGGCTATCTAGACAAGTCTAAGCTTTGACCGTGTCTCTGTGCTTCGGTTATGTGAACCAAACGCACGTAAAAAGATGCGGCGTGCAAAAATGCTACCACGAGCATCGCTCCTTGCCGTTTCATTCGTGTGGCGTGTGCACGGCGGGTCGGTGGTGAAAGTCAGCGCCTGCCTGCCTTCTCCGTTTGATCCACGAACCAATCATGCATGATGTAGAGGGGTCATGGGTCTTTTTACACCACTACAACAATCTTAACTGAGGCGGACAAAAAGCTTTAACCGAGGCAGTTTTTCCAACCGCCTCCACCGAAAGGTCACGATTAATCGTGCCTTTAACGATGGCGGTTGGCCGGTTAATCGATTAACCGAGGCGGGGGTCTTGCAAATGCCCGCCACGGTTAATGAATTAAAAAAACAAAAAAAAACCAGAGCTCACCGGCAAGCCCGTTTCGGAGCCCACTGGCGAGCTCGCCTGCTCCGCGCGGCCTCGCCACCGCCGCTGCATCCCCGCGCTGATCCGGCGTCCTTGCGCCGAGCCGCCACCGGATTCGGCGTCCCCGCGCCACGCCGGAGATCCGCGCCGTGCTCGGAGGAGAGGGAGGGGTCGTCGTCCTCGCACCGAGCCGCCACCGGATCCGGCGTCCCCGTGCCACGCCGGAGATGCGTGCCGTGCTCGGAGGAGAGGGAGGGATCACCGTGCCATGCTCGGAGTAGGCGCGGCCGCCGGAGATCCGCGCCCTAGATCCGCCACAGAGCGGGGCCACCATAGATCCCCACAAGCCGCCGTCCCTAGGGCCGCGGATCGTGCTCCTGGGGCCGCGGACCGTGCTCACCGCCGCGTCCCGCGCCGCGCGCTCTGGGCCCGCCGCCCGCCGGAGAGAGAGGAAGGGGTGTGCCGCCCGCGATAAGAGAGGGAGGGGAGCCGCTGCGTGGGACAGGGAGAGGGTGCGTGCGCCGCCGTGCTCGGGAGGGAGAGTGGAGGGCGTCGTCGGCCCTGCGACTCGGGAGGAAGGGGTGCGCCGCTCGGCCGCGCGACTGCGGGGAGGGGGAGACAAAAGTGTGAGTGAAAACCTAAGTACTCCTTATATACATGGCTAAGCTAATGGGCCGGCTGGGTTGCAGGCCTTTTTTCTGAGGCACAGGCCTATTAACCGAGGCGGTTTTTTAAGACGACCGTCTCGGTTAATAGGCATTAACCGAGGCGGTTGCGTTAGGGCAAACCGAGGCGGTTTTTTACATTGTCCGCCTTAGTTAATAATTAACCGAGACGGTTGCTTGGCCGGCTGCCCTACCACGAATAACTGAGACGGACAACTGGCCTAACCGCCTCAGAGCAAGTTTTGGAAACACCTTAGTTAAGATTTTGTGTAGTGGTATCAAGCATCGGGGAGAGTAGAGGAAAACTCTAGATCCTTCTGATCAATCGAGTCAACATCTAACAGTGGACGATGGATGGCTGTTGGTATAAATTAATGCACACTCTACTTTATCCGCAAGCGTACAGATAACGTCTACCGATGTTGCACTTCACCAGGATGACCCAGTTTTAATATCGAACCCAAAGGAACGGAGTATAGTCTTCTTAAGTCTTAAGCTTTAATCCTTGAGTAGCTATCAAGGACTGAGAATTTTGAAGGTAGAGGGGATCACTAAGGCTGTCTAATTCTACTTCGAGTATGAAATGCTAATAGCGTTCTTGATGGGAAAATTGTCATAGGAGGTCATAAGCAGAGTATGAATTCTCCTACCAATAAAGTATCCTGCTAGTCCTACAAACAGGATAGTGGACTATAAAGAATCAACAAGGCTATAAGAGTCACCCTTGCGAACTACCACTGAAATCCGGAATATAGGGTACATTCATGAGCTATCAAGTCTAAGCACCGCGCTTACACCCTCTAACTCCTCTAATCCTAGCGCTACTAGAATTAAAGTACTCAAATGAGTCACAAACCTCAAAAACAATATGAACAATAAGAACAACTTGAAAATAGACGTTGATTACCAGAGAGATCTAGATGCAAGATCTTGAATCCACAGGTATAAGATGTTGAAGAAGATCCAACAGGCCGGAGCTCCTTCTAAATCTCCTCCTCTTCTCTCTCTCTTCTAGTTCTAATTCAAGACTAGATTCTATTCCTAAACTAGAGGGAGAACTAGTCTTCTTCTTGATCGCTGGCTCTTCAATCCTTCTCCTATGATTTCTAATTCTGTTGGAGGTTCTGATCTGGAGAAATTGAATGAGGCCGGGGGTCTGGAGGTCGCTTTATATAGCCCTGGGGGATCAACCGTGGCCCTTGGATGAAACCGACCTTCACGTAGGGTTGAGATGCATCATAGGAGATGGTAGAGACAGCTTGCAAAGGAAGGAGTTGTGGCGGCGTGGGGGGAGGCCGGCCGGCCTAGGGTTAGGGCCGGTCGGCCCCACCTGGCAGCAGGTCGAGGTGGGCCGCCTTGTGGAGTCCTCTGGTGTCTTCTAGAATGTTCTTGCATGGCCGTGACGTGGAGATAAGTCCGATAGGCGTGGGTTCCTTCTCATGGAAGATATCCTTTTCCTGCATTTTCCTGTTTAATCCCTGAAAAATCACAATTCACCAAAACTCGTGGAAATTGTCAGTAGAACCCCTATTCTAAGGTTGGAATCATATTTTTATCCTTTTTATATGTTTAGTTGACGGTTTATAATGATAGTTAATTACCATCAACAACTCCCCCACACTTAGTCTTTGCTCGTCCTCGAGTAAAGGTTGAATTACCTCAAGACATAACTTTAAGATAAGACAGCAACACTAGACCTCTCCCAGTCATACCTATACTGCGGGATTCAATGTGTCTACCACAACACTTTGGGTAGTTGAAGAACAGAACAACTTGAATTTGATCACCTTCTTCCTGTCAGTCAAGTCAATTGGAGATTTTTGCACAAGTTTAAAATAAAAGCATAGTTCACCTTCTCCCTATGAAGCTCACTCAAGTCACTCATATGTAGTATTTATGGAATCCTCTCCAAGGCATAAATGACTGGTGCCTTAAAATATCCTATCTCTAAAAGTTGTATTTGGAGTGAAAGGTATGATCAAGGATGTAGCACTTTTACCTTGCATTTATTGCTAGGTCAAAACTCGGACCCACAGAGGGAATTGTCATACTCTTAGATCAAGATGTGCATGTGTGCGGTATATAGTGGCTAACTTATTTCTACTTTGCTCCTTTGAGTGTATATCTCTCTGTTTTGAAGAATTAAAAAATTATACAGAGGCTTTTAAGATCATGGGCTATCGTTGTTTTTTTTTCTTTCTTTTCTTTAAGTACTTGCCTATCTTTTTATTTTTCTTTTATTTTTGCATAGCCCAAGTCTTTTTTTTGCCTGTAACAGAAAACTTATAGAGAGATATTGATCAAAGAACTTGGAGCATTTATTCAACCTATAAAATATTTTTGAATGGTAAGACATGTTTTTGCGTACTCCCAGTGTAGGAATAGCAGATGTATGTGGAGTATAAGTGATCTTGATCTTGGTAACATGAAAAATCTCTCGACACAGGTCAACAAGGTTTGATAAAACTCAATACAAAAATAAAAGACTTATAAGCTGGTCTTAAAAATTTATCATGTAAGGCTTTGGTAGGATATTACTCAACTACAAAGGAGAAGTGAAACAATTAATTTTGCAAGTTTAAAAATAAAAATTCTCCAAGGACAAGACTTAAAGATTTAGGTTCTCTTATTCTACTATCTCATATCCCACAACAACTTAAGCAATGCGGGGTCCCTAAAAAGGTTCCCAACAGTAACAAGACTTCTAGGAAAAGTGTTGTGTGAGTCTATCTTTAAATTATATCAAAGTAATTTATTCCTTTAATCCGGATTAATAGATCATGTGTTTATTCAGGAAATTCTTAATTTAATTCGAAACAGAAGATTAAATAGTGAAAATAGAATGTATGGAATGTGTATCGAACCGTGGACGAAGGAGGAGGCAAGGCATGGCGACAGGGGGCCGGTCGGCCTGGCCCTGGGGCCGATCGGCCTGGGCTGAGGCCCAGTTGAGGCCCGCTTCATCGTACGAGGTCTTGGCGACGTTTGCTTCTGTGTTTTTTTATTTTCACGACCGAATCTTCTCTGGTAATCCCGTAGTCTTCCCCCACACTCATTTCCTGTTTTCTTTTAAGCGCAATATGTGGAGACAAGACAGAATATTCCAAATAATAATAAAGAGAGAAAACACTTGACTCTAATAAAACTTTATTGATATCATTTAAGGCACTTATTACATATCTAGCTAATAATAGAACTCTCACACTATAACAACTTGATAACTCTAAATAATAAATCTCACTTTTAATAAAACTCTCACACTCAAACGACTCTGTGCCTTATCAATCTACTAGCTCATACTCTCTCTATTCTTCATCTTTCTCTAACTCATCAAGTCTACGGCATAGAGTGTTTGCAAGAGTTTTAGTGCTTTTCTGCCTGATGACTAGCTTATCGATCCTAGCATTAGACTTCCCTATCGTGTCAGCTAGCGTAGCCATTAGGCCTCGAGTCTGCTCGATAGTCTAATCAGTCATAGAGCTGGATTCTCTTAATCGGGTGAGCAGTTGCCACTGCTCACCTAGCCTTCTATCTAATGAGTTTATCATCTTCTCTTGATCATATATCCTCTTCTCCTGTTCTTGTAGCTTCTCTTTTTGATCTTCTATCTCCATCCCTTGCTCTTCTATCATCTTCTCCAGCTGCATTGTGGTAACTCTAGGCTGCTTAGGCTCGCGAGAAGAGGAAGAAGACGATGAAGATCTCTTCGTAGGAGGAGTGACACGAATCTGATCTGGGTTGGCTCTAACTCCTTCGAAAGCAGGATGAGGAGTGGTAAATTTGTATTTGGCGCAGGTTACATCTCCAAACTTGTTGGTCTTCAACCCCGTCAGCGTCTCATTGGGCTTGGGAGGAAGAAGAGCAATTTCTTTAGACACGTTGAACTGGCGAGATCTGTCTGCGATAGTGTGGCGCGGAGGAGGTGGCTCTAGCCTAAGCGTAGAAACTTCGCGGGTGTAGAAAGATTGTTGCGGAGGGTGCTCCCGCTGAGTTCCTGAGGATGCAAGGATGATCTCCTTTGATGGCATGGTGGCAAGAGGCTTTGGTGGAACAACGGCGAGCGGTTTTGGTGGAACAATGGCGAGAGCCATTGATCTGTTGTTGGAGTTGCGCTCATTGGAGTTGTTGCTGCGTTGGCTGGCCATTGGAGGAGGAAGAAAGCTTTGCTGCTAGTTGGAGGCTTCGTAGATGGAAAGTTATGAGTCTAGGGGCAGGTAGGGGCCTGGTTTTATAGTCTGGATCAGCTTGCAGAAGGGTTCAATCTAGATTGGATGGCTTCGGTACGAGGGACGAAAAATTCACAGATCACGGCTGCATAACTGTTAAGAGGATAAGATAAGAAGGGACTCGAGAGGCGACACGGGGCGAACCATGCCCAGAGGGGGCCGGTCGGCCTGGGGGTGGGGCCGGTCGGCCTGTCCTCAGGAGATCACGCGACCAACTTTCTCGTGGCACCTAATAACTCTTAACTAACCTCTAAAAACTATCCCTCGGTGTACGAAACATATCGGAGGTGGCAGATATGTAATATTTAAGGAAAAATGAGGAATTGGATGATAGATAATACTTTTGTCAGATTCTAGAAAAATTTTAAGGCGTTGTCCATTTACCTTGAATAACGTACCTTCGTCATTTTGAAGTGTTACTGCTCCATGTGATGAAGTTGCCACCACCGTGAAAGGTCCTTCCCACTTGCTTCGTAGCTTTCCATGTCTGAATAGCTTTACCCTGGAATTAAAAAGTAGTACCTTGTCTCCTAGAGTGAAACTCTTCTTCTTGATTCTTTTGTCATGCCACCTTTTGGTTCTTTCTTTGTAAATCTTCGCATTGTGGTATGCTCGTTCACTCCATTCATCGAGTTCTGAGAGTTGCATTTTTCTTCTAACTCCCGCGGCTTCTAAATCCATGTTCCATCTCTTGATCGCCCAGTGGGCCTTGAATTCAAGCTCTACTGGTAAGTGACAAGTCTTTCCGTAGATGATTTGATAGGGGGACATTCCTAATGGTGTCTTGTAGGTTGTGCGGTAGGCCCACAGTGCATCAGGAAGCTTATCTTTCCACATCGTTCTCATCTCGTTGACTGTCTTTAGAAGAATATTCTTAATTTGCTTATTCAATGTTTTTGCCTGGCCACTTGTCTGGGGGTGATAAGGAGTAGCAACGTTGTAACGGATCCCATGTTTTGACAGATACTTGCGAAAGTTCTTATCAGTGAAGTGGGTTCCTCCATCACTAATTACCATTCTGGGTACTCTAAATCTTGGAAATATGGTTTCTTCAAACATCTTCTTAGAGTTCTTGGCGTTCGCAGCATGACATGGCAAGGCTTCTAGCCATTTGGAGACGTAGTCGACCGCAACCAAGATATACTCGCAATTTCTTGACTTCGGAAACGGCCCCATGTAATCGATTCCCTAGACATCAAAGAGCTCAATCTAAAGGTTGTTGGTGAATGGCATGGCATCTCTGATGTTGATATTACCATGCCTCTGACATGATCCACACCTCCGGACAAAGTCCTTTGTATCTTGGTACATTGTTGGCCAGAAGAATCCACTTTCCTAGATTTTTGCATGTGTTCGGAATGCTCCATAATGTCCTCCATATGGTGATGAGTGACAACGTTCAATGATCTTGAGTCCTTCTTCCACTGGTACACACCTTCTGAGCAACCCATCTGAGCATACTCTGAAAAGGTACGGCTCATCCCATAGGTGAATGCGACTTTCATAAATGAGCTTCTTTTTGTTCCCTCCTGGTGGTACATAACCTGCAACTATAAAATTGACAATGTCTGCATACCAGGGGTCAGATCTGTTAACTTGAAAGAGCATGTCATCCCTTAATGAATCATTTATGGGCAATTCCAGTGGATCTTTAAATTGCATTCTAGACAAGTGATCAGCAACAGAATTTTCTACTCCCTTCTTATCTTTTATTTCTAAGTCAAATTCTTGGAGTAGTAAAATCCATCTAATCAAACATGGTTTAGCATCTTTCTTAGTGAGCAAATATTTAAGTGCAGCATGATCAGTGTAAACAATCACCTTAGCTCCAACCAAGTAAGATCTAAACTTATCAATAGCAAAAACAATAGCCAGGAGTTCTTTTTTAGTAGTAGCATAATTAAGTTGAGGTCCTATCAAAGTTTTGCTAGCATAAGCAATTGCATGATGCTTTTTATCTTTATATTGTCCTAGCACTGCTCCTACAGAATAATCACTTGCAGCACACATAATTTCAAAAGGCAATGACCAATCCGGTGGTTAAATGATTGGTACAGAAGTGAGTGCGAGTTTCAAAGTTTTAAAAGCTTTCAAGCATGCATCATCAAATTCAAAGGGTATATCCTTAGCCAGTAGATTTGTAAGCGGTCTTGCAATATAAGAAAAGTTTTTAATAAACCGACGATAAAATCCAGCATGACCTAGAAAACTTCTAATCCCCTTGATATTAACAGGAGGAGTTAGTTGTTTAATTACTTCAATTTTAGCTTTATCTACCTCAATTCCACGTTTAGAAAGTAAGTGTCACAACACTATTCCCTCTCTAGCCATGTGAAAGGATCAAGATGCCCAAGAGGGGGGTGAATTGGGCTTTTCTAAAAATTAATTGCAAGAATTAAATCCTACAAGCCGGAATTCACCCCTAGTGCCTACTTGTGTTCCTAGAGATTCTACCAGTAAAAGTTTTGCACCCTAGTTTCCAATCCTAGTCTAGCATGGCAATCTAGGAAAGTAAATCAAGCAATGAATGTAAATACGAGAATATAAATGCTTGAAAGTAAGGGCAAGGAACACGGCGATGTTTTTCCGAGGTATCGGAGAGTCGCCACTCCCCACTAGTCCTCGTTGGAGCACCCGCGCAAGGGTGTAGCTCCCCCTTGATCCGCGCAAGGATCAAGTGCTCTCTACGGGCTGATTCTTCGACACTCTGTCGCGGTGAATCACCCAAAAACCGCTCACAGGATGAGTTGGGTCATCCACAAGCTCCGCCGGATGATCACCAAACTCCCAATCACCACCAAGCCGTCTAGATGATGGCGATCACCAAGAGTACCAAGCTAGAACTCTCACTTGACCACAACGAGCCTAATGAAAAGGTGGATGCACACTTGCTACTCTCTAATCGCTAGTGAGGAACTCTCAAGCTTTGATTCTCAAATCACACTCCTCACTAGAGCTCTTGCACTCCCTTGCACTCCAAAGGTGTTTCTCAGCTGAACAAATGAGCAAGAGACCTCTAAAAGAGGTGGTGGGGATGTATTTATACACCCCACAGTCAAACCCAACCGTTACCTGCCAACTCAGCAAAATATGAGGTGACCGGACGCGCCTGTCGAAGTGACCGGACGCGCCGGTCGCTCGTAACGGTCGAAATTCTGAAACTTCGGCTGAGTGACCGGACGCGTCGGTCAGGGGTGACCGGACGCGTCCGGTCGTGCAGGGAGCTTACTGTAAACTGACCTGACGCGCGACCGCGTCCAATCAGTGATGACCGGACGCGTCCGGTCGTCAGAGGACCTTACTGGAACATGACCGGACGCGCCGATCACACTTCAGTCGCGTCCGATTAGGTGGTTTCCCTCAAGTGACACGTGTCAGCCTGACCACCGCGTCCGGTCCTCGCAAGGACTGCGTTCGGTCGTCAGCGCCGAAACGCAGTCGCGGTTTTGAACTGACCAGACGCGTCCGGTCGTACCTAGCACCGCGTCCGGTCAAGGGAAAAACCCTCTAAACTCTCTGAAACGCGACGCAACTTGAACCAAGTTGCTTCCAACTGAACTTTGAGCTATTCTAGAGCTTCCTAGTGCTAAGTTTAACAAGTGTGCACCACACCTAAACATAAGACTCACCTAGGTCAAGCTACTCGCTCATGCCCCCCTTTATAGTACAGCCAAAGGAAAAAACAAAGATCCTAACGACTATTCCGAATGTAACTCAACACCTTGACATCCGGAACTAACCGTCCTTAATCTTGACGTCAATCCTTTGAAAACCGAAACGATTTCCATCAAGGGGCATGACTACCATGGTGCCCAAAACAGTTATCACCTCCATGACCTAACTTACCAAAGTTTCTGCAAAACACACATTAGTCATGGTAATAAAGCGTTGTCATCAATTGCCGAAACCAACTCTCGGGGCCTAGATGCTTTCAATCTCCCCCTTTTTGGTGATTGATGACAACACTAAGATTCAAAAGATAGGAGTTGAGGTTTTCGAACATGCTTGGTTCACATAAGCAAAAAGCAATAAGCACAAGGGGTTAGGAATTGCTTATGTGCCCCAAGCCAACAGAGTGTACTCATAAGATAAGACATAAAGCGTTAGTACACATAAAGATATAGCTCAAAAGAAATCGGATTAAGGCACGGAAGCACAACCTTATGAGCTATAACCAAACAAGTACTGGAATGTAAACATGATGCATGAATGTAGCACATAAATAAAAATGAAAACCCTCTATCAAAACTCCCCCTGAATCTACTCTCTCTCCCCCTTTGGCATCAACCGCCAAAAAACTAATCTAAGGATCTGATGGGGGAACAGACGGAGTCGAGTCGGGTGCCGAGGAGCGTGGAGTGATCACAAACTGAGAAGTGTCTTCCTCGGACTCGGAGCTAGCAGGCTGACCCTCTGAAGAAGCACGCGGCTGTGAAGCGGTCTGGGTCTGAACAATAGGAACAGGTGCTGACGAAGTAGCAACTAGTGGAGCAGTCTCTGTGACCTGAGCCAACAGCTGGGCGATCAGTCGAGGCAACGGACGAAGGTATAGTCTCTGTCGTACCCGTCCCTGTCATAGGAGGAACAGCTGCCTCTAAAGCGGACAACCCTGAAGAAGTAACTAGAGTAGTGTGTGAGGGCGTCGGCTGACCAGTCAACTCGCTGTAGGTGGCACTAAAATCAGGAAACAGTGTGCCTATCAGTAAGTGAGGGCGAGGCTGGTCTGAAGGAGTGAACCCCGTCTAAATAGGCGTGTAGCTCAGGGACTAGAACGACTGGGGAACCTGCTGCTGTGGAGAGGTGAACTGAAAGCTCGGTTGTCCCTGACTCGAAGGTCCACTAGACTGTAAGGCTGGAGTCAGGACAGATGCAGGTGGAGGAACCCCAACTGTGACCAAGTGACGCAGAAGCTCTAAATACTACTGTTGGCTTGCTGCACTCTGTCGCTGCATCTCGAACTACTGACGCTGTATCTCGACCTGCTGACACTGTATCTCAAGCTGCTGTCTCTAAAACTCGTCTGGTCGAGCCTGTATCTGAGCAAAAGCGGCAGCTGTGTCCTGAGCCTGTCTCTGTAGCTGAAGCTCCTGTCGCTCCTGTGCCTAGGTCAGCCTCTCAAGAATAGCCACCATGGCTGGGTCTGAGCGGCAGGCTGAACCAGAGCCACCGGCCTCGTGGTCGTGAGGCCGAGGAGACCGATACCTGGGGATGGGCTGATAATCCTCGTCAGTGCTGTCAGAGGCCTCATCCTCAGCTAGATCAGCAGGCTGAGCATCTAGATCTGCAAGCTCTGCCTCAGCAAGACCCTGTACGGTCGCGTCCTGCTCAGCCGCTGTCTCAGGCACCTCAGGTCCCTCTCGCTGTCCTGGCACTGGGGCCTGCTCTCTGGTGACTGAAGCCCATAGCTGACGGATATCATACTCTGGAAAGGAGGTGGTAGTGTCAGATATCTCAGCTCTAATCTCTGAAGGCAGCTCAAGTGAAGATCTGATAAGAAAGCATATCCAATGAGCATAGGGCAGCTGACGGTGTCCCTTGAAGCCTTCTGCCAGGGTGTCCTCCATCTCACATAGCATAAGATCCCATATATCAAACGGTGTCTATGAGCGAAGGTGGTGAACAACCCACAACTGCATCCTAGTCAATCCCTCTCTGTAGCCCAGCCTGGGAAGAAGAGTACGTCTGACAATAGCATCCAGGACTCGGGCAAGCGGTGTCAAGCTGGCGGGTGTGCGACGAGACCCTTCGCCAAAAGGCTCACGGAAGCAGGGTCGAATCAGATCAGTAGAAGGCATTGTCCCGCCGTGAGGGCGTCTAGGTGGAGCTATCTGACCAAAGCAAAGCTGATATATCTTTGTGTCTGAAGCTAGGAGTCTGAGAATCTCCCGCACTCTGGTGTTGTACAACCTACGGTCACGGCCTCGGAATGCAAAGTGTATGAACTCATGTGCTGGATCAATCTATAGTGAGGCATAGAACTCCCTGACCCAAGTGCCACAGTACGCTCCTGTCCGTCCAAGAAAATCTGATAAGCCTGGGAGAAAGGACAGGTGCGGACGAAGCTGCTCACCCACTACCTCAACAAGTGACTCAATACGACAGACCCTCTGTGGTCGAAAAGCGATCCCACTGTCAACATATGCTCTGTATAAATCCTCCTGTAGAGGTGTATAGAATCCCTCTGAAGCTCTGGAATCCCTCACAGGTGGGAACCACCGGCTGACCTCAACGAACCTCAGAGCCTGCACCTGACGTGCTGTAGCTCCCCTCAAGTCAAAGTGCTCAACTGGGGGCGAACCTCGAGCCCTGGGAGGTGGACGTCCTCCACGGCACTGGCCCTCTGGCCTAGGAGTCACCGGCACTCGCGTACGTGTAGAGCAATGACGCGGTGGAGTCTAGACTGGCTGCTCCTCTGTCCCCTCTGGAGCCTCTGTAGGTGGATCAACTGACATAGCATCTGCATCCTCTGTCCCATCTGTGCCCTCTGTGGCCTCTGTACCGAGTTGTCGACCTTCAAGATGAAAGCGACGCTCGCCAATGCAAATACCACTGCTCCTGCCTCCCCTCTCTGTCTGCTCTACTGCATCTGCTACTGCCTAAGCGATCTCTGCATCTGTAAGGGTCTTCTTCTTCTTTCTGGCCATGGTCTTTATGCGCTTACCACGCGCAATCTCTGTCAGACGAGGAGGACTATCGTCCCCGTCACTAGGAGCACCCCCGGCGTTCTTGCAACGAACCATGCTGACAAACTATCGGGAACCTCTGAAAGATGGTGTACTGTCACTCTAGAGGCTTGGTCTCAATCCGTATCCGCAGGCTTGGCCTCGGATTCAAGCACAGAACTGCAGTCACCTCGACACACCGACAAACTCGCTGAAAAGACGGAATAGATGGATCTACTATAAGCAACATATATAATCTAAAAGGTACGAAACCCTAGAGATAGCAAGCATATAAGATAAGATGTGAATTGAAACGCGATAGCTACCTCGGATCGACGAGAACTCGGTGAAAAGGTAAGATGACCTAGTTCGCGAGACTTCCCAAATACGCCGGACAAGCACTGAAAAGATCGAGTCAAGTAACAACGATGATAAGCGATGGAACGACGGTCAAGGTAAGCCCTAATTGAAGGAATTGAAAGAATTAAAAGTTGAACAACAAGGTTTCACCTTCGGACAGCGGATTAGGGCAAACCCTAGAACGGAGAGCCTCGGCAGATGGACGATCGACGAGGCTAGGGTGCTCAGGAGGCCACACGGTGATGTAAGCAGTGCTCGGAGGTGGTGCAGGGGATGGCGGCGCGGCTCAACGGCGGCAGTCACGGCGCGGTGGAGGGGCGGCGGCGCGGCAGCAGGTGTGGCGTGGGTGGGCACGGGCGGTGCTGCGCGGGCAAGGCAGACGCGGCGGAGCAGCGTGGCTGGGCACGTCGGAGAAGAAGGAGAGGGCAAGGCGCGGTGGAGGGTGGTGGTTACGGCGATTCCGGCGACCTAGGGCACAAAGACGGCGAGTACGGGCGCGGCGCGTGCGGTGGAATAAAAACGGATCGGGAACGAAGAAATATATGAGGGGTTAGATCCGCTCGGCACGCATTGACCGGACGCGGTGGTCGAATGACCGGACGCGGTGGTGCAGCGTCCGGTCACACTCCAGTAAGCTCCTAGAGCGACCGGACGCGTCCAGTTAGGACTGACCGGACGCGGACAGAGTCCGGTCGAGGGTTATCCGGGAAAGTCATAGCGAATGACCGGACGCGGTGGTGATTACCGGGACCGGACGCGGTGGTCGACAACGACGCATCCGGTGCAGCGTCCGGTCACAAGGTCAGGAAGAGTTCTTCAGGATGACCGGACGCGCTGGTGGTCGCCGGGACCGGACGCGGTGGTGAAGCATCACTGCGTCCGGTGCAGCGTCCGGTCCAGCGTCTGGTCACTGTTTTTCGCCTTTCTTCAAACCGAACTTCGACGCGACTTCTCCCAATCAAGTTCCAAATCAAAGAGACTCAAATAAACACCAATTGGAACCTGATATGAGTGACCTCACTCAAACCCTCAAATTTTTCAAAATAAATTTCCTTAGGCTAGTATTATTTTTAGGAAAATAGGCAATAAACACCCGAGGAGCAACGTATGGCCATGCAATAGAGTTTGCGAACCATTGGAAGCGTCAAATGCTCTCTCTATTCATGGACGAACACAGAGGTTGCTCAAAGCCAAACCGAAAAGAAACGACAAAGCAACAACCATGCATATGCAATGCAATACAAGTAAGTAAAGCTAGGTTGCTTGTCAAGTTTGATCCACGATTAGGCTTCTTCACTCCTCCAAAGGAGGGTTATCGTAACCGTGTTAGCCAAGCCCTAGATGCATTACGGGAAATTTAAACATGACATATAATACAATGCAATGCAAGGGACAACACAAACTCACTTTTTAAAGTTACTAGAGTCAAGCACATTAAGTTCACTTCTCAACCTACAAAAGGTAGCCTCATCTAAAGGTTTAGTGAAGATATCCGCTAATTGATTTTCACTTCTTACACCTTCTAGTGATATATCATTTTTAGCAACATGATCTCTTAGAAAGTGGTGGCGGATATCAATGTGCTTGGTGCGAGAGTGTTGTACCGGATTATTAGCAATTTTAACGGCACTTTCATTATCACATAAAAGTGGCACCTTTTCAAGAACAATTCCATAGTCTAGGAGGGTTTATTTCATGTATAAGATTTGTGCACAACAAGCCCCCGCGGCAATGTATTCCGCCTCGGCGGTGGACAAAGTCACACTATTTTGCTTTTTAGATGACCAAGATACTAAAGACCTCCCAAGCAAATGGCACCCTCCGGATGTGCTTTTTCTATCAATTTTGCAACCGGCATAATCCGAATCGGAATAGCCAACTAGTTGGAATCTAGCTCCTTTGGGATACCAAAGACCAATGCTTGGGGTGTGCTTAAGATATCTTAAGATTCTTTTTACAACACTTAAGTGAGGTTCTTTAGGGCATGCTTGAAAGCGAGCACACATGCACACACTAAACATGATATCAGGCCTAGATGCGGTAAGGTACAACAAACTACCAATCATAGAATGGTAGAGAGTTTGATCAACCGGTTTACCTCTCTCATCTAGGTCGAGATGTCCATTTGATGGCATTGGGGTCTTGATTGGTTTGCATTCTTCCATCTTGAATCTCTTGAGAAGATCCTTGGTATACTTTTCTTGAGAGATGAAAATCCCTTCTCTCATTTGCTTGACTTGAAAACCAAGGAAGAATGTGAGCTCACCAATCATTGACATTTCGAACTCCTTTGACATCAATTCACCAAATTCCTTGCAATATTCTTCATTTGTTGACCCGAAGATGATATCATCAACATAAACTTGACAAATGAAGATATCTCCATTAAGCTTCTTGGTGAATAGTATGATGTCGACCTTCCCAATGGTGAAGCCCTTCTAAATGAGGAAGTCCCAGAGGCGTTCATACCACGCTCTAAGGGCTTGTTTGAGCCCATATAGCGTCTTGGACAACCTATAAATATGATTAGGATATCTAGGGTCTTTAAACCCGGGAGGTTGATTAACATAGACTAGTTCATTTATGAAGCCATTTAAGAATGCACTTTTCACATCCATTTGATATAGTTTCATATCATGATGTGATGCATATGCAAGAAGGATACGAATGGCTTCAAGTCTTGCAATGGGTGCAAAGGTCTCTCCAAAATCAAGACCTTCAACTTGAGAGAACCCCTTTGCAACTAGTCTTGCCTTGTTCCTCACTACTATGCCTTGGTCATCTTGCTTGTTGCGGAACACCCACTTGGTTCCAATGACTCTTGCACCTTTAGGATGCTCTTCAAGTGTCCATACTTGATTGCGGGTGAAGTTGTTCAATTCTTCATGCATGGCATTCACCCAATCCAGATCTTGAAGCGCTTCTTCTACATTCTTAGGTTCAACACAAGAGACAAAAGAGTGATGTTCAACAAAAGAAGCAAGCTTTTGAGATCGAGTCATTACTCCCTTAATTGGACTCCCTATGATGAGATCTTGTGGATGTGCTTGAAGTAGAGGTGAGTTTCTTCTATCAACCACTTGAGGAGGAGGATGGGGAGCATCAACATCTTGAGCTTGTGCCTCGGTTTGTTCATGAGAGACATAAGTGTCTTCATTTTCAACTCTCTCATTCTTGTCATCATCTTGAGGCACATGTGATGAAGATGGTGGATCAACAATTTGTACATCTTCTTCATCATCTTTTGGCTTGATGTCTCCCACCGGCATGTTCTTCATTGCCTCCCTCAAGGGTTCATCACCTACATCATCACAATTCTCAATTGCTCCTTGGGAGCCGTTAGATTCATCAAATTCCACATCATATGTTTCTTCAACCAAACCGGTGGCATGGTTAAATACTCTATATGCTTTGGACTTTGATGAGTAACCAACAAGAAAACTAATATCACAACGTCTTTGAAACTTCCCTAGGTGTTGACGCTTCTTGTAGATGTAGCATTTGCAACCAAACACCCGGAAGAATGAGACGTCCGGCTTCTTCCCATTTAGCAACTCATAGGGGGTCTTGCCAAGAAACTTTTGTAGGAAGAGACGATTTGAAGCATAGCATGCGGTGTTGATTGCCTCGGCCCACAACTTCTCCGGAGTGTTGTACTCATCTAACATTGTTCTTGCAAGGGTGATCAAAGTCCGGTTCTTTCTCTCAACTACACCATTTTGTTGAGGAGTGTAGGTTGAAGAGACTTCATGCTTGATTTCAATTTCATCACAATAAGCTTCAATATTTGTGTTGTCAAACTCTTTCCCATTGTCACTTCTAATCTTCTTTATCTTGACTTCAAATTCATTTTGAGCTCTCTTTGCAAACTTCTTGAAGCAATTAGCCACTTCGGATTTGTCATGAAGGAAGAAGGTCCATGTGTACCTTGAGTAGTCATCCACTATCACAAGACAATAGAGATTTCCACCCAAGCTCTTATAGGTTGTAGGTCCAAACAAATCCATGTGTAGAAGTTCTAGCACTCTTGAAGTTGACATGAAAGCTTTGGTTGGATGAGTGTTTGCAACTTGTTTGCCCGCTTGACATGCACTACAAGGTTTGTCCTTTTCAAACTTTACATCCTTCAATCCTCTCACTAGTTCTTTCTTCAATAGCTTGTTGAGAGTGTTCATTCCAACATGTGCAAGCCTCCTATGCCAAAGCCATCCAAGTGAGGTCTCGGTGAACAAACATGTCATCAAGTTTGCATCTTCAGAGGTGAAGTCAACAAGATAAAGATTATTGTATCTAAAGCCTTTGAATATCACTTGCTTGTCATCTATCTTTGAAACTTCCACTTCATTAGGTGTGAACAAGCATTGGAAGCCAAGGTCACAAAGTTGCCCAACGGATAATAAGTTGAAACTTAATGAAGCAACATAGAGCACATTTGAGAGTGAGTGATCATTTGATATTGCAATCTTGCCTATACCCTTGACTTTGCTCTTTGAATTATCCCCAAATGTGATCTTCTCTTGACATATCCCATTCTCTTCAATGGAGGTGAACATACGAGGATCACCGGTCATATGTTGAGTGCAACCACTATCAATAACCCAATGAGATCCACCGATCTTGTAGTTCACCTACATAGAAGAGATCAAGCTTTTTGTTTAGGGACCCACACTTGAGAGGGACCCTTGACTTTCTCAACTAGTGACTTGGCAACCCATATTTTCTCAGGCCTATTCTTGTTTGGGCGACCCAAGAACATAACTTTCATCTTTCCATTTGAATCTTTTCTTAGCATGTAATGAGCATTGAAGGCAAAGGGTCTAGCATGCTTGGGCAAGGGTTGTGGTGGTGGAGTTTTGCACTCATTAGCAAAATGACCTTCTTGTCCACACTCTATACATCTCTTTGGCTTGGGCTTTGACTTGCTTTGTTGTTGTTGAGCTTTAGCCTTCTTCTCTTAATTTGCCAAGTACCCAATACCACTTCTATCCATCTTCATCACGGTGTTCATGAGTAGCTCACTTTGCAAATATTGGCCTCTTGTGAACTTGCTTAGGCTGGTCTTGAGATGCTCTTTCTCTTGCTTGAGCTTTTTGTTTTCTTCAATAAGTGACTCATTTGTTGTTTGCTTCTCAAGAGCCATCAAACCTTTTAGCTTCTTGTTCTCATTTGCAAGCTTCTCATTTTCACTCTTGATCTTGGCATAATCATCATAGTTTCTTGACTCAACCACACTCTTGCCTTTGCTGCTAGAACCTTGCTCAATGCTTTCAATGATCAAGTCATCACATGATGTAGCTATGTCACACTTAACAACTTTGTTAGTAGCATCATGTGTCTCAAGAGAAAGTTCATTAGCAACCACAAGACTATCATAGTCAATTTTCAATGTTGTATATTTGTCTTTTAGAGAGTTATGCCTAGTGATGAGCTCATCATGCTTCTTCTCAAGTTTATCATGTTGATCTCTAAGCTCTTTGTTAGAAGTTTTGAGCTCCTTGAGAGTGGAAGACATAATTTCATTTTGATCTTTGAGCTCACCACTAGCCTTTTTAGCACTTTCAAGCTTGGATGAGAGTGATTCATTTTCATTTTGAAGTTCATCATTTTCATTTCTAGTCCTTCTTATGACTTTAGTGTATTTGTTCAACAATTTTACAAGTTCATCATAAGAAGGTGCGTCATATTCATCATCACTATCACTATCATCATCATCATCACTATCATGGTTTTGTACCTTACGTTCACCCTTGGCCATAAGGCATAGGTGAGTAGTGGACGATGATGGTGAAGGAGGTGGTGAAGGTGGTGATGAAGATGTCGGTGAAGATGATGGCCCCATCACAAATGCGGCAACCTTCTCTTTCTCATCATCGCTCTCATCTTCGGAGGACTCACAAGATGATTCAATGTTAGTGAGCCAATCACCAACAATGTACGTCTTTCCTCCCTTCTTCTTCTTGTGGAACTCTTTCTTCTTGCCATCCTTCTTCTTGTATGACTTGTTTTTCTTCCTCTCTTCTTCTTCATCACTTGAATCATTCTTCTTGCCCTTGTTCTTGTTCTAGTACTTGTCTTTTGGAGGTCTAGGGCATTGATGAGTTAAGTGGCCAAGTTCACCACAATTGTAGCAATCCATCTCCGAGATTGGCTTCCTTTTGCTACTTGTGAAAAATTTCTTTTTCTTGCCATCGAACTTGATGCCACTCTTGTTGAGCTTCTTTAGCATTTTGGTGGTCTTCCTCACCATGAGTGCAAGTGATTCATCATCAATGTCACTTTCACTTGAGCTCTCTTGCACCATCATGGCTTGGCCCTTCTTCTTCTTCTTGTCATGGCTAGCTTTGAAGGCCAAGTCTTTCTTCTTGGAAGATGATAAGCCCTCTTCTGGAGTGATGTGCATGTACATCTCATGAGCATTGATCTTCCCCAATACTTATGTCGGTGTTGCGGTGGAGAGATCACTTTGGTGAAGCACGGTAACAATGTGACCATACTTCTCAACGGGAAGAACACTCAAGATCTTCCTTGCAACATCCGATTGGCTCATTTGAGTAAGCCCAAGAGCATTGAGGTCCTCTACAGGAACATTCAAACGAGTGTACATATCATTAGCACTTTCTTTGAGAAGCATCTCAAAAGAATTGATTTTCTTTAGAGCAATGTGATAGCGTTCCTCACGCTCACTCTTAGTTCCCTCATGGAGAGCACAAAGGTTTTCCCATAATTCATGAGCGTTCTTTGCATTACGCACACGATTGAAGATATCCTTGCCTAAGCCCCGGTAGAGTGCATTTTTGGCTTTTGCATTCCACCGGTCGTACTTCTCCTCGTCACCACTTGGGTTGGCGGGATCCTTGATAGCGGGAAGCCCTTGGGTTGCGGCTCTAAGACACCCAACATCTATGGCTTCGAGGTACGCCTCCATACGGATTTTCCAATATGGAAAATCATCCCCCTCAAAGGTGGGAGGTGGTCCTTCCCCGTTAGACATCTTGCTCTAGGCAGTAAAGCCTAAATTAGGAGCAACTCGGCTCTGATACCAATTGAAAGGATCAAGATGCCTAAGAGGGGGGTGAATTGGGCTTTTCTAAAAACTAATTGCAAGAATTAAATCCTACAAGTCGGAATTCACCCCTAGTGCCTACTTGTGTTCCTAGAGATTCTACCGGTAAAAGTTTTGCACCCTAGTTTCCAATCCTAGTCTAGCATGGCAATTCTAGGAAAGTAAATCAAGCAATGAATATAAATACGAGAATATAAATGCTTGAAAGTAAGGGCAAGGAACACGGCGATGTCTTTCCGAGGTATCGAAGAGTCGCCACTCCCCACTAGTCCTCGTTGGAGCACCCGCGCAAGGGTGTAGCTCCCTCTTGATCCGCGCAAGGATCAAGTGCTCTCTACGGGCTGATTCTTCGACACTCCGTCGCGGTGAATCGCCCAAAAACCGCTCACAAGATGAGTTGGGTCATCCACAAGCTCCGCCGGATGATCACCAAACTCCCAATTACCACCAAGCCGTCTAGGTGATGGCGATCACCAAGAGTAACAAGCTAGAACTCTCACTTGACCACAACGAGCCTAAAGAGAAGGTGGATGCACACTTGCTACTCTCTAATCGCTAGTGAGGAACTCTCAAGCTTTGATTCTCAAATCACACTCCTCACTAGAGCTCTTGCACTCCCTTGCACTCCAAAGGTGTTTCTCAGCTGAACAAAGGAGCAAGAGACCTCTAAAAGAGGTGGTGGGGATGTATTTATACACCCCACAGTCAAACCCAACCGTTACCTGCCAACTCAGCAAAATACGAGGTGACCGGACGCGCCGGTCGCTCGTAACGGTCGAAATTCTGAAACTTCGGCTAAGTGACCGGACGCGCCGGTCAGGGGTGACCGGACGCGTCTGATCGTGCAGGGAGCTTACTGTAAACTGACCTGACGCGCGACCGCGTCTGATCAGTGATGACCGGACACGTCCGGTCGTCAGAGGACCTTACTGGAACATGACCGGATGCGCCGATCACACTCCAGTCGCATCCGATTAGGTGGTTTCCCTCAAGTGACACGTGTCAGCCTGACCACCGCGTCCGGTCCTCGCAAGGACCGCGTCCGGTCATCAGTGCCGAAACGCAGTCGCGGTTTTGAACTGACCGGACGCGTCCGGTCGTACCAGGCACCGCGTCCGGTCAAGGGAAAAACCCTCTAAACTCTCCGAAACGCGATGCAACTTGAACTAAGTTGCTTCCAACTGAACTTTGAGCTATTCTAGAGCTTCCTAGTGCTAAGTTTAACAAGTGTGCACCACACCTAAACATAAGACTCACCTAGGTCAAGCTACTCGCTCATGCCCCCCTTTATAGTATGACCAAAGGAAAAAACGAAGATCCTAACGACTATTCCGAATGTAACTCAACACCTTGACATCCGGAACTAACCGTCCTTAATCTTGACGTCAATCCTTTGAAAACTGAAACGATTTCCATCAAGGGGCATGACTACCATGGTGCCCAAAACAGTTATCACCTCCATGACCTAACTTACCAAAGCTTCTACAAAACACATGTTAGTCATGGTAATAAAGCGTTGTCATCAATTGCCGAAACCAACTCTCGGGGCCTAGATGCTTTCACCATGAAATGACATTATTCCCAATTAAGGACTAAGTGCTTTTCTTCACATCTTTGCAAAATCTTGTCTAAATTTTCAAGACAATCATCAAAAGTTTTTCCATAGACAGAAAAATCATCCATGAAAACTTCTATAATTTCTTCGATTATATCAGAAAATATAGACATCATACATCTTTGAAAAGAGGCAGGTGCATTACATAATCCAAAAGACATTCTACGGTAAGCATAAGTTCCATATGGACATGTAAAAGTGGTTTTGCTTTGATCATCTGGGTGGATTGGAATCTGATGATATCCAGAGTACCCATCAAGAAAACAAAAGAAAGAGTGATTTGCTAAACGTTCTAACATTTCATCAATGAAAGGCAGCGGAAAGTAATCTTTCTTTGTTGCCTTATTAAGTTTCCTGTAATCTATACACATTCTCCAACCAGTGATGGTTCTTTGTGGAATTAACTCATTCTTCTCATTTTTAACTACAGTCATGCCTCCCTTCTTAGGCACAACTTGAACAGGGCTCACCCACTCACTATGTGGCACAGGATAAATAATCCCAGTGTGCAAGAGTTTCAAAACCTCTTTCTTTACTACCTCTCTCATCGCATTGTTAAGTCTTCGTTGAGGTTCTCTAGAAGGTGTAACATTAGGATCAGTAGGAATATGATGGGTGCAAAGAGCAGGGCTGATTCCCTTAAGATCTTGGAGTGAATAACCAAAAGCTAATCTATGCTTTTCTAAGACAGTGATCAGACGAAATGTCTCTTCTTGAGAAAGTTTATCATTTATGATCACGGGAGATTCCGGATCATTGTTTAAGAAAGCATATCTAAGGCCAGCAGGTAGGGGTTTTAACTCTATGGGAGGTTTAGGTGGTTCTTTGAGGAAGTCTAAAGGATCAGGAACAGAAGGATGATCTTCTTTCTCTATGAAGAATTCAGCATCTTCTTCAAGCTTAGGTTGTTCTAAAGTTTCAAGGGATGCTTCCTTAATTTCTTCCATAGGATCTATCTCGGGACATGGATCACTCTCAGTATTTAGGGAGTGAATGATTGGTATGGATCTTTGAAGATTTTTCCCAAGACAAATATTTAATTTCCCTGTTTGACCTTCGAGAAGAAGTCTTTGGATTGGTTGACCTATCAGGAGGTCGAATTCAATGATGTCATAGATATAAAAGCTCATACGCACTAGAATTCAATCTACCACGATAGGTAGGACATATAAAATTCTCAAACTAGGAAGAATATATCCTGAGGGGCTTTTTAACAATTTTGTTGTTGGGGTCAATGACATGTAACTCAATAAATCTTGAGCAAAAGATGCAGACATGATGTTGACACCCACAACAGGATTATAAAGAGCTTCGAAAGGTTCCAGATTAATTTGGCATTGAATGGAAGTGGAAGGTGAATCTAGGCGAATCACTTCAGAAGAAAGCTCTGATTCTTCCAACCATTCATGGCTTAGTACACAAGCTAGATTTTTCGTAGTCTTTGTAAGGAAAGCGTGTTCAGTAAACTGCAAAAGTTCTTTGGGATAAGGTTTTGATTTATGAGGCTTCCTTATAAGGTGATAATTTGAGGTATTTCTAAATTCAGAAAAATATTCATCCTCGAATTCAAACACATTCGCTAAAACTGGGGTCTCCCCTGTATCAGGAATTATAGCTAAAGGTTGATATGGATTAGGAAAGGATTCAGGCTCAGCTATTTATTTTTCTATAAGTTCTTGTGGTGGCTTAGCTTCATAGGTAGGAGTAATTTGTGAAAGGTTGAGCAGTAATTCCCTTGCTTTAGTAGCTGGGGTATGCAGAAATGATCCATTTGAAGCTAAGTTAAGAAATGTAGTTGTTTCTCTATTCAGGCCATATAAAAATGTTGAAGAAGAACAGAGTCTGGGATAGATAAAGATGGACCAGAGTGGACAAGAGTATCAAATCTCTCCCAGGCAGCAATTAGAGACTCATCACTTTCTTGTGTGAAGGACAATATCTCTAAGCGTAGGCAAACGATTTTAGAAACTAGAAATAATTCTAAGCAAAAGCTAGAACATAAAGCTTTCCAATCCCCATCCTTGGTGCGGTTCGATCGTACCAGGTTTTAGCTTTCCCTTCTAAAGAGAAAGGAAAAAGTTTCCATCTTAGGGTTTCATCGGACAAGCCTGCAATGTGTAGGCATACACAGGTCTGTTCGAACTCGTTTAGGTGAATGTGAGGATTTTCATCTTCCTTGCCTGAAAAGGATTGGCTCTTAACCATTTCTACCAAACATGGTCGTAGCTCATAGCTCTCAGAAAGAATAGGCTTAGCTGATTTTGGGAGCTCTAAGTCTACTATGGTGGGGTAGATATACTAGTTGAGTGGAATGGAATCTGTGGAGCTAGTGGATGGCTCTAAGAAATCCATGGGTAAAAAGATAAAAGTATAGTACAAGATTAAACTTGACTCAAGATGAACTCAGCACCGCTCCCCGGCAACGGTGCCAGAAATGCTTGTTGGTATAAATTAATGCACACTCTACTCTATCCACAAGCGCATAGATAACGTCTACCGATATAGCACTTCACCAGGATGACCCAGTTTTAATATCGAACCCAAAGGAACGGAGTATGGTCTTCTTAAGTCTTAAACTTTAATCCTTGAGTAGCTATCAAGGACTGAGAATTTTGAAGGTAGAGGGGATCACTAAGGCTGTCTAATTCTACTTCGAGTATGAAATGCTAATAGTGTTCTTGATGGGGAAATTGTCATAGGAGGTCATAAGCAGAGTATGAATTCTCCTACCAATAAATTATCCTGCTAGTCCTACAAACGGGATAGTGGGCTATAGAAGAATCAACAAGGCTATAAGAGTCACCCTTGCGAACTACCACTGAAATCCGGAATATAGGGTACATTCATGAGCTATCAAGTCTAAGCACCGCGCTTACACCCTCTAACTCCTCTAATCCTAGCGCTACTAGAATTAAAGTACTCAAATAAGTCACAAACCTTAAGAACAATATGAACAATAAGAACAACTTGAAAATAGACGTTGATTACCAGAGAGATCTAGATGCAAGATCTTGAAGAACTTGAATCCACAGGTACAAGATGTTAAAGAAGATCCGACAGGCCGGAGCTCCTTCTAAATCTCCTCTTCTTCTCTCTCTCTCTCTTCTAGTTCTAATTCAAGACTAGATTCTATTCCTAAACTAGAGGGAGAACTAGTCTTCTTCTTGATCGCTGGCTCTTCAATCCTTCTCCTATGATTTCTAATTCTGTTAGAGGTTCTGATCTGGAGAGATTGAATGAGGCCTGGGGGTCTGGAGGCCGCTTTATATAGCCCTGGGGGATCAACCGTGGCCCTTGGATGAAACCGACCTTCACGTAGGGTTGAGATGCATCATAGGAGGCGGTAGAGACAGCTTGCAAAGGAAGGAGCCGTGGCGGCGTGGGGGGAGGCCGGCCGGCCTAGGGTTAGGGCTGGTCGGCCCCACCTGGCAGCAGGTCGAGGTGGGCCGCCTTGTGGAGTCCTCTGGTGTCTTCTAGAATGTCCTTGCGTGGCCGTGATGTGGAGATAAGTTCGATAGGCGTGGGTTCCTTCTCATGGAAGATATCCTTTTCCTGCATTTTCCTGTTTAATCCTTAAAAAATCACAATTCACCAAAACTCGTGAAAATTGTCAGTAGAACCCCTATTCTAAGGTGGGAATCATATTTTTATCCTTTTTATATGTTTAGTTGATGGTTTATAATGATAGTTAATTACCGTCAACAATGGCCGGAAAAGTTCTCGGTTCTCAGTTGTCACAGTCACAGCGCTGTTTCGCTCGGTGGCAACTGGCATAGTAAAAAAATTCTTTTTGAGACCTTTTACAATTTTTTTTCTCGATCACGCAAAATGTTTGCGCGTCTTAGTATTAAGATAGAGAAAAACTTTAATACAACACGCCTTAACGGCGCCCTAGGTGAACAGAAGAGTGAAGAGATCTACATGGACGCTCAGACCCTCCCTAGTGTACTGAAAGCTGTGCTATTATATTGGACGGTGAACAACCCAAATTGCGGCGTCAGCAAGGAGGCTATGCTTTGGCTGCCGAGCAGCGGCGGCTTTGCTTGCACGGCCCGACGTCGCCGTCCGATGAGAACAACTCGTGTAGCGTCTGCATATTACCAGGATCCCCGCAAAATAACTATTTTTATTGATTTTATTCATGTAAGGGTAGTATGGTAATTGATAACCCCTCCGACGCCCCACTCCCCACGCCGACGCCATCTCTAGAATATCCTTTCTATCTATAAACATTAAGGGAGAAGGACAATATCTTTCTTTTAAAAATTGATCAGCAGTTTTAAATTTAACCAAATCTATAAGTATTAATATTTATAATACTGAAGAAGCATCGTTAACTTAATTATATAATACATTTTTATATTATATCTCCTTTGCAAAAAAAAATTATATTATATCTATTTGGAGTTATAAGTGTTAATAATTGACTCAGTTCGCATCTAGAGTTGCATCTTTTTTAGATGGAGGTAGCATTATTGTTATTAGTGTACACCTTCAAATATAATTGATAAACTAATATACTACGTCTAAATTAAACACATTAGGATTTGAACCTTGTCCGACACCACTAAATCGCGCGCGTGCCTGATTGGAAACGAGCGCACGATAAGACAACCCCGTGCTTTTCTTTTTTGGCAAAAAAAAAATTCCACAACTTTCCTTTTTTGGAAAGTCACGAAGTTATCCGCATAACTTCAACGTATAACTTCGAGTTAATCGGATATGTGCCATTACCTACGTTACCCCGATACGTACCTGAAGTGGAGTATCGGTATCGCAATACGTATCAGATACGGCGATACGCCGATACGCCGTCGATACGGTATCGGTGAAGTATCAGGAAAATAGAAAAATAAAATTAATCTCGATACCTCTAAATACATCTCCGATACGTATCTACGAAGTATCGGTGGTGCGCTTGCCGCGCGAGAGGGCCGGAGGCGCGGCCGCTCCCGCTCTAGGACGAAGGCGAGGCGTCGCGATGGAGTGGTGGCACCGTGGGGACGTGCTGCCGTGGCGGGCGGACCGGCATTGCTGAGGGGCTGCGCCGTGGCCTACGCGACGGAGCCGCGCGGCCAGCGTCGGCCGCGCCGTCGCAGCCGAGACAGGCGGAGCATGGTAGATGGGGCATGTCAAGGAAGAGAGAAAGAGAGAGAGTATGCAGAGCAAGGTGGGAGGGTGGGAGGGTGAGCGGCTCAGCATCTTCGGTAGGGATCCATGGATGGCACAATAGCTTTGGATGAGCGGCGGCGGCGGCCTATTTGCAGGTGAGTTGCTCTCGTTGGGTTGTTGGGCTGGACTAGACCTCTCTATTGTGTGGCTTTGGGGTATGAAAGCATCTAGGCCCCCAGGTTTGGTTTCGGCAATTGATGACAACGCTTTATTACCATGACTAACGTGTGTTTTGCAGAAACTTTGGTAAGTTAGGTCATGGAGGTTATAACTGCTTTGGGCACCATGGTATTCGTGTCCCCTGATGGAAATCGTTTCGGTTTTCAAAAGAGTGACGTCAAGATTAAGGACGGTTAGTTCCGGATGTCGAGGTGTTGAGATACATTCGGAATAGTCGTTAGGATCTTCGTTTTTCTCTTTTGGCCGTACTATAAAGGGGGGCATGAATGGGTAGCTTGACCTAGGCGAGTCCTATGTTTAGGTGTGGTGCACACTTGTTAAACTTGGCGCTAGGCAACCCTAGAATAGCTCAAAGTTCAGTTGGAAGCAACTTGGTTGAAGTTGCGACGCGTTTCGGAAAGTTTCGGGCTGTTTCTCCACTGACCGGACGCGGTCCTCGGCATGACCGGCGCGTCCGGTCAGTACTGAACCGCGACTAGGGTTTTGGCCCTGACGACCGGACGCGGTCCTCGCGAGGACCGGACGCGGTGGTCAGTGGCCGACACGTGTCACCTGTGGAGAACACCCGTCGGACGCGACCTGGAGGTGATCGGCGCGTCCGGTCACAGTCCAGTAAGGTCCAGAGACGACCGGACGCGTCCGGTCATCAACGACCGGACGCGGCTGAAAGGTCTTGATGGCTAGAGGGGGGGGTGAATAGCCTTTTAAAAACTTCTACAAAGACAAGCTAAACAATTTTATCAATATAACAAATAGTGAGATGCGAGTTTTGCTTAGCCTACGGGGTGTTTGCAAGCCACCTATCCAATTCACAATTCTAGTATATAGGCACTCAACCGCACAAGTCAAACCGAGAAGGTAACTACAACTACAACTAGCAAGCTACACAAAAGAGTTACTCTAGCAAAGCAAACTAGCTAGCAAAGATAACTAAGAAAGTAATACAAGATAGAGATAGAATGGTTTCACCGAGGGGCGAAGTATTGAGCCAACCAATATGATCAACAATGAATACCAAGACAACCGAACACTGGGATCAATCAATCACAATAAGAATGATGACACAAAGATTTATCCCGAGGTTCACGTGCTTGCCGGCACGCTAGTCCCCGTTGTGTCCCTCTTCACCACGTGGTTCGGTGGCTAATCGGTCTCACACCGAGCCTCTCAAAAGGCGCCACAAGAACCTACCAAATGGAAAAAGGTTGCAATGACACGAGCAATCCACTAGTGTTGCCTTTGGCGCTTCGCCGAGGTAGGCACAAACCCCTCACAATCACCGGAGGTGGCCAAGAACAATCACCAACTCTTGCCAACGCCTCCAAGCTGCTCCAAGCCGTCTAGGTGGCGGCAACCACCAAGAGAAACAAGAATCCCGCAGCAAATCAACCACCAAGTGCCAACTAGATGCTATCTCACAATGCAAATGCACTTGGATCACTCAATCTCACTTCGAATATGCAAAGAAGCAAGAGAGATGAGTGGGAGGGGAGTTGCTTAGCTCAAAGTGCTCACAAGTATGTTAAATGTCCAAGAGAGAGAGCCTTGAGCCGGCCAACGAGTATTTATAGACGTACCCCTTCGAATATAGCCGTTAGAAACTGAAATCAGCAGCAGTCGCGCTCACCGGACGCGCTGGTGCAACAGACCGGACGCGCCGGTGCTGCAACGGCTAATTTTTGAAACACTGACCGGACGCGCTGGTCACCACCGGACGCGCCGGTCCCGTGACTCACCGGACGCGCCGGTCAACACCGAGTCGCGCAAAACAAACCAACCACCGGACGCGCTGGTGAACCGACCGGACGCCACAGTGACCGCGTCCGGTGGGAGTCCAGTAAGCACCCTGGACCACCGGACGCGTCCGGTGGCCTGTGACCGGACGCGCCTCGCGTCCGGTGCAGCAACTGAAAAACGCGCAGTTACTGGACACTGACCGGACGCGCCGGACGCACAGTGACCGCGTCCGGTGCAGCGTCCGGTGCAGCGTCCGGTGCAGCGTCCGGTGACTTCTGTGACCTCCGTTCGCTTCCGTTTCTTTTCCGTTTGATTTCCGACTTTCGGCGTAGTAGAAAATAGGCATTTCAACTCCTCGAAAACGCCTGAATCCCGCCTCGCAAGCTCGGCGGGAGGGAGAGAGGACCCCAAACCCTCTCTACCGCTTAAACTCCAACGCCATCGCAAACGTGCTAACACCACCAAGTGATCATCACCATGTGCATGTGTGTTAGCATTTTCACAATCATTTTTCGAGGCGTTATTAGTTCTATCCAAATGCATATGATCATAAAATGCACACCTAGGGGCACTTAGGAGTTCAATAGCCGCGTCATTCCCCTCTTTATAGTACGGCTATCTATCCTATAATGTAACCACACCCACTAGGTGTCTTGGTTACTAAAACACAACCCTTAAGCATATACCTTTGCCTTGATCACATAGAGTTGCATCCAAATCCAAGTGTGGCCATCATGATCACCATGTCCATCTTGCCACCAACCTTGGAATGTACTAATCCTCATATGCTACATACAACTTAGGCATAGGATTAGTACTTAGGCATTGTCACTAATTACCAACACCAAACATAGGACTTTCAATCTCCCCCTTGTTGGTAATTGGTGACAACCCTTTCACAAAGATATTATGATAAAATTTTGATTGAACCCATGTCACATTGTCCAAGTATATTACCATGTGTAAGAAGTATGGACAAGTGATCATGAATTCAAATTGATAGCAATGGCTCCCCCTACATGTATGCTATATATTTGGATTTTGGAAGCATACATGTTAGATAGGAAAGATTAGGAGCATTGACTACCAATAGGTGCTAAGTGTTTTAGATTATAGACCTTTGAAGCGTGATACCATCGGAGTAGCGATAAACACCATCTTAGCACCTTGTGTAGTTAGATACCACTTGTAAAAGCACAAACAAAACTAGAAACCTCGTGAGATCAACATTATAAGCAAGGTTCTAGTACCACTTGAAAAACAAGAAGCAAGAGTAATCTAACTACTTCCTATTCATGCTAGTACTTCAATACACCATTCAAATTATACTAGCAAGTCACCACACAAGCAAAGTATTGGAGAAAAAGAAATGCATAACTATGCATCATACATATGAAGTGCACATGGAAATGCAACATTCATGTTTAAGAGCTTGCTCCCCCTACTTGTGTGCTCAAAATTTTAGTTGATTCCCTTCTTTTATCAATTCTCCCCTTTAGGTTTTCTCTTTGTGAACAACATTTTTCTCCCCCTTTGTGTTTCTCCCCCTTTGAGTTCTATCTTTGTGAACAACATTTTCTCCCCCTTTGGCACCAATGACCACAAGGGACCAAATTTAGATAGAATATCATGTTGAATTATGGGGTGAGGATCAAGTTTGTGATTCAACCTAGATTGCTTGCATAAATAAAATGCTTCGGTTTGATCCAAGGGCAAGCTTCTTCACACCTCACTAGAAGGGTTATCATGCACCATGTTGAAGCAAATATTTAGACAAGTGATCTAGATTAAACACTTAGGATCACAAGCTACTTAAACAAGTTATATGCTACCACTAGATCATACAAGTCATGGAAACAATAGTGGCACCATATAAACTTCAAATTTATTTGATTTTCATGAATGAGCCTAGAACATGTAAATTATGACTAGATGCACTAAACAAGTCCTTAGCATAGAATGTATGACATGTCAACCAATTATACCTTGGGGCTCGAAGGAGAGGCATGTCATAACATAGGGGGTGCATCAACTCATGTTGGAGAAGTCAAGTATGTTCAACTCATTCTTTAGCTTGTGAAATCTCTTCTCATCAAGTGGCTTGGTGAATAGATCGGCTAGTTGATCTTCGGTGCCCACACTCTCAATAGCAATGTCACCCTTTTGTTGATGATCTCTAATAAAATGATGACGAACATCAATATGCTTTGTTCTTTGATGTTGAACCGGATTGTTGGTTAGCTTCACGGCACTTTCATTGTCACATAGCAATGGCACATTCTTGAAATTGATTCCAAAATCCTTCAATGTTGCCTTCATCCACAAGATTTGTGCACAACAACTACCCGCGGCGATGTATTCGGCTTCGGCGGTAGATAGTGCAATACTATTTTGCTTCTTGGATGACCATGAGACAAGTGATCTTCCCAACAATTGACAAGTCCCGGAGGTGCTCTTTCTCTCAACTTTGTCACCGGCATAGTCGGAATCCGAATATCCAACTAGCTCAAAGCTTGCACCCTTGGGATACCACAATCCAACATCTTGTGTATGCTTCAAATACCTCAATATTCTCTTTGTTGCCTTCAAATGACTTTCACTTGGTGAGGCTTGAAATCTTGCACACATGCATACACTAAACATCACATCGGGTCTAGATGCCGTCACATAGAGTAGGCTACCAATCATTGATCTATAAAGCTTTTGATCCACCATGTTGCCACTCTTGTCACTATCCAAACTTCCACTAGTGCCCATTGGGGTTGTAATGCCCTTTGCATCTTCCATGCCAAACTTCTTGAGCATATCTTTGATGTACTTGGTTTGGCTCACAAATGTTCCTTCCTTCATTTGTTTGATTTGAAGTCCAAGAAAGAAACTAAGTTCACCGATCATTGACATTTCAAATTCCTTTGCCATCATTTTCCCAAACTCATCACAATAATCTTGATTGGTTGAACCGAAGATGATATCATCAACATATATTTGCAATACAAACAAGTCTTTCCCAATCTTCTTGATGAATAGAGTAGTATCCACTTTGCCCATGACAAATCCTTTGGATAGCAAGAAGTCCCTCAATCTTTCATACCATGCTCTAGGTGCTTGCTTCAATCCATACAGAGCTTTCCTTAACTTGTATACATGGTTGGGTTTCTTGTCATCCTCAAAACCGGGAGGTTGCTCCACATACACCTCCTCTTGGATGTATCCATTGAGAAATGCACTCTTCACATCCATTTGATATAGCTTGATATTATGAGCACAAGCATAGGCAAGTAAGATCCTAATTGCTTCCAATCTTGCAACCGGGGCATAAGTTTCACCAAAGTCAAGACCCTCTATTTGTGTGTAACCTTGAGCCACTAGTCTTGCTTTGTTTCTTACTACTATCCCATCTTGATCTTGCTTGTTGCGAAAGACCCATCTTGTTCCAATGACATTGTGATCCTTAGGCCTCTCAACTAGTTCCCACACTTCATTTCTCTTGAAGTTGTTGAGCTCTTCATGCATTGCATTTACCCAATCCGGATCTCTCAATGCTTTATCAATGTCCTTGGGTTCTTCCATTGACACAAAAGAAGAGTGAGCACAAAATGATGCCAATCTTGATCTAGTTTGAACTCCCCTTTGTATGTCACCAATGATGGAATCCAATGGATGGTCTCTAGCAATGTTGATTGGTTGAAGCACTTGGACTTGATTGCTTGGATGTTGATGTTGATCATAAGTTGGAGATGATGAACTAGCCACTTGTTGATCTTGTTGCACTTGAGATGATGTACTAGCTTGATTTTGCATTAGAGAACCACTAGCTTGTGTAATTGGACTTTGGAGCACTTGATCTTTGTTGTCATCCACATCAATCACTTGCTTTGGCCTAATATCACCAATATCCATTTCTTTCATAGCATTGGTCAATTGAGTTCCTCTCACATCATCCAAGTTATTTTCCTCATCTTGAGAACCATTTGTTTCATCAAACTCAACATCATGAACTTCCTCAAGTAAACCACTAGCCAAATTCCAAACTCTATAAGCTTTGCTAGTAGTGGAGTAACCAAGTAGGAATCCTTCATCACATTTCTTCTCAAACTTGCTCAATCTAGTGCCCTTCTTCAAGATATAGCATTTGCAACCAAATACCCGAAAGTATGCAATGTTGGGCTTTCTTCCATTTAAGATTTCATATGGTGTCTTCTCTAGAAATTTGTGGCAATAGAGGCGGTTGCTATAGAAGCAAGCCGTGTTGATTGCTTCGGCCCAAAATGAATGACTCACATTATACTCATTCAACATTGATCTTGCCATATCAATCAAAGTTCTATTCTTTCTCTCAACTAGGCCATTAGATTGAGGTGTATACTTGGCCGAGAATTGATGTTTGATTCCAAGCTCCTCACATAGCTCATCAACTCTTGTGTTTCTAAACTCACTTCCATTGTCACTTCTTACTTTCTTGATTGTGGTCTCAAACTCATTTTGCACTCGCTTGATGAACTTCTTGAATATGTCAAATACATCACTCTTGTCCCCAAGAAAGAATACCCATGTGTATCTAGTGAAATCATCCACAATCACAAAGCCATACTTGTTGCCACCTATACTTGTGTATGTAGTTGGTCCAAATAGATCCATGTGCAACAACTCAAATGCCTTGGAGGTACTCATGATGCTTTTCAATGGATGAGTGTTGCCTACTTGCTTTCCGGCTTGACATGCACTACATAGCTTATCTTTCTCAAATGTGACATCCTTCAAGCCTCTAACTAAGTCATGCTTCACTAACTTGTTCAATTGCTTCATGCCAACATGACCAAGTCTTCTATGCCATAACCAACCCATACTTGATTTGGTGAGCAAGCATGTTGAAAGTTGAGTGTCACTAGCATTGAAATCAACCAAGTATAGATTCTCATATCTAAAGCCTTTGAAGATCAAATTAGAGCCATCAACACTAATTATCTCCACATCATCAACACCAAATATGCACTTGAAACCGAGATCACATAATTGAGCAACCGAGAGAAGATTGAAGTTCAACTTTTCAACTAAGAGCACATTGGAAATGCTATGATCATTTGAGATTGCAATCCTTCCAAGAGCCTTCACATCACCCTTGCTATTGTCACCAAATGTGATACTATCAATGCCACTATCATTTGATTTGAGAGAGTTGAACATTCTTGAATCACCGGTCATATGTTGAGAGCACCCACTATCAAGCACCCAATGCCTTCCTCCGGCCTTGTAATTTACCTACAAAATAAATTAATGTTTCTTAGGTACCCATACTTGTTTGGGTCCTTGGAGGTTAGTAACTAAGTTCTTTGGTACCCAAATGGCCTTCTTCTTTGGACCCACAATTGGTGTACCAACAAACTTAGCATGTACACCTTTCTCACCCTTGGTAAGCACATAACAAGAATCAAAAGGAATGTAATCCATTTTAGCATGAAACTTGTTGTTGTTCTTGTTCATTTTATTACAATTAATCTCTAGATGCCCAACTTGCTTGCATCTATTGCAATAACGACCATTGCCCTTCACAAAGCGAGGCTTTGGAGTAGCAAAGGCCGCCTTGCCCTTCTTGGGAGTATAGCCCAAACCCTCTTTGTTAAGAGAGAATCTTTGGCTACCCAAGCATTTTAGCAAGCGGGCATCCCCACCATAGGCATTGCCTAATGCGCGGGTGAGATCATCCACCTCTCTCTTGAGAGTCTCATTCTCAACCACAAGTGATGAATCACTAGTAGTAGAGGTAGAGTTGGTTGTGGTGGATGATGATGAGCTACATGAAGCAATAGTAGGACCAACAAATAAAGAATCATCAATAATATCACATGTTAGTCCAATATCACAAGTGACAATCACTTGCTCCTCCTTAGCTTCCTTCATGAGCTTCTCCAACTTGAGGTCCTTCTCCTTGATGAGCTCAAGTAGAGAGGAGTGAGCTTCCTTAAGCCTAGTGTGAGCAACTTCAAGGTCCTCGTGGTCTTCCTTTAGACACTCACGAGAGGCCTCTAGCTCATCAAAGGATTTCCTAAGAGCTTTGAGCTCTTGTTCAATTCCTTTGCACTCCTTACTCTTTTTGAGAGCAACAAGCTCCTCCATCAAGGCATCATTTTCATTGCTCTTGGCAATGAGCTCTTGTTCCAAGATTTTGTATTTCTTGGTTGTCCTCTTGTAGCCCTTGCTCATTTGATCTATTATGCCCAATAGATCATCCTTGGAGTAGTCCTCGTCCTCCTCATCATCACTCCTACAACCATCACTAGCACAAGAATCATCATCACTATCATCATATTTTACCTTGGTAGGCTTGGCCATAAGGCATGTCGATGTAGTGTCGAAGATGGATGACTTGTTGGAGAGGGCGATGCTTGCAATGGCTCGCCGAGTGGTCCTCTCATCATCACTAGAGCTATCATCATCACTATCGGAGTTATCACTATCCCAAGTGACCACATAGCCACCACCTTTCTTCTTCTTGTTGATAGTGAAGCTCTTCTTTTCTTTCTTCTCCTTCTTGTCCTTCTTGTTCTTCTTCAACTTCAACTCCCCATCATGATATCTTTTGTCTTCATAGGGGCACTTTGCCACTACATGATCGGGGCTATTGCAATTGTAGCAAAGCACCTCCTTTGCCTTCATGAAGTCCCTTCTCTTCCTTGCCCCATATCCTTTCTTCTTCATGAACCTCCCCATCTTGTGCACTAGGAGGGCCATGGTCTCATCATCGAATGGATCATCATCATCGCTCTCCACCTTGCTCTTGCCCTTAGAAGATGAAGCCTTGAATGCAATGGGCTTCTCTTGCTTGACCTTGGTCTCCTTCTTCTCTTCTACCTCATCTTCATCATCATTGTATTGGGCATCGGTCATTATATCTCCAAGTACATCGGTTGGTTTGACCTTGTCCAATCCCTCTCTAAAGATCATTCTTCTCAAGGTGGCAAACTTCTTGGGTAAGCACATCAAGAACTTGTGTGAGAAGTCCTTGTCCTCAACCTTCTCTCCAAGCCCCTTGAGATCATTGACAATGACTTGGAGCCTATAGAACATCTCCGGGATGGATTCATCATCCTTCATCTTGAACGTGGAGAACTTGTCCTTGAGCATATATAGCTTGGCACTTTTTACCGTTGAAGTGCCTTCATATGTTTCTTCAAGCCTTATCCAAAGCTCATTTGCCTTTTCAAGATCTTTGATTTGCTCAAATACTTTGTCATCAATGGCACGGTAGATTGTGTCAAGTGCCGCTGTGTTGCATTGTTTGTTGATGCGGTCATTTGGAGTGAGATTTTCTTCATCAAGAATGATGTATCCTTCATTGGTCACATCCCAAACCTTCTCATGTATATTGCCTAGATATTGCTTCATCTTCCTTTTCCAATGATCAAAGGAAGAGACGCCATCAAAGAATGGAGGCTTGCCATTAACATGGTTGAACATAACTTGAGCCATCTTGCACCGAGGTTGTTAAGCCTTGCAAACGGTGACCACGGCTCCGATACCACTTGAAAGGTCTTGATGGCTAGAGGGGGGGGGTGAATAGCCTTTTAAAAACTTCTACAAAGACAAGCTAAACAATTTTATCAATATAACAAATAGTGAGATGCGAGTTTTGCTTAGCCTACGGGGTGTTTGCAAGCCACCTATCCAATTCACAATTCTAGTATATAGGCACTCAACCGCACAAGTCAAACCGAGAAGGTAACTACAACTACAACTAGCAAGCTACACAAAAGAGTTACTCTAGCAAAGCAAACTAGCTAGCAAAGATAACTAAGAAAGTAATACAAGATAGAGATAGAATGGTTTCACCGAGGGGCGAAGTATTGAGCCAACCAATATGATCAACAATGAATACCAAGACAACCGAACACTGGGATCAATCAATCACAATAAGAATGATGACACAAAGATTTATCCCGAGGTTCACGTGCTTGCCGGCACGCTAGTCCCCGTTGTGTCCCTCTTCACCACGTGGTTCGGTGGCTAATCGGTCTCACACCGAGCCTCTCAAAAGGCGCCACAAGAACCTACCAAATGGAAAAAGGTTGCAATGACACGAGCAATCCACTAGTGTTGCCTTTGGCGCTTCGCCGAGGTAGGCACAAACCCCTCACAATCACCGGAGGTGGCCAAGAACAATCACCAACTCTTGCCAACGCCTCCAAGCTGCTCCAAGCCGTCTAGGTGGCGGCAACCACCAAGAGAAACAAGAATCCCGCAGCAAATCAACCACCAAGTGCCAACTAGATGCTATCTCACAATGCAAATGCACTTGGATCACTCAATCTCACTTCGAATATGCAAAGAAGCAAGAGAGATGAGTGGGAGGGGAGTTGCTTAGCTCAAAGTGCTCACAAGTATGTTAAATGTCCAAGAGAGAGAGCCTTGAGCCGGCCAACGAGTATTTATAGACGTACCCCTTCGAATATAGCCGTTAGAAACTGAAATCAGCAGCAGTCGCGCTCACCGGACGCGCTGGTGCAACAGACCGGACGCGCCGGTGCTGCAACGGCTAATTTTTGAAACACTGACCGGACGCGCTGGTCACCACCGGACGCGCCGGTCCCGTGACTCACCGGACGCGCCGGTCAACACCGAGTCGCGCAAAACAAACCAACCACCGGACGCGCTGGTGAACCGACCGGACGCCACAGTGACCGCGTCCGGTGGGAGTCCAGTAAGCACCCTGGACCACCGGACGCGTCCGGTGGCCTGTGACCGGACGCGCCTCGCGTCCGGTGCAGCAACTGAAAAACGCGCAGTTACTGGACACTGACCGGACGCGCCGGACGCACAGTGACCGCGTCCGGTGCAGCGTCCGGTGCAGCGTCCGGTGCAGCGTCCGGTGACTTCTGTGACCTCCGTTCGCTTCCGTTTCTTTTCCGTTTGATTTCCGACTTTCGGCGTAGTAGAAAATAGGCATTTCAACTCCTCGAAAACGCCTGAATCCCGCCTCGCAAGCTCGGCGGGAGGGAGAGAGGACCCCAAACCCTCTCTACCGCTTAAACTCCAACGCCATCGCAAACGTGCTAACACCACCAAGTGATCATCACCATGTGCATGTGTGTTAGCATTTTCACAATCATTTTTCGAGGCGTTATTAGTTCTATCCAAATGCATATGATCATAAAATGCACACCTAGGGGCACTTAGGAGTTCAATAGCCGCGTCATTCCCCTCTTTATAGTACGGCTATCTATCCTATAATGTAACCACACCCACTAGGTGTCTTGGTTACTAAAACACAACCCTTAAGCATATACCTTTGCCTTGATCACATAGAGTTGCATCCAAATCCAAGTGTGGCCATCATGATCACCATGTCCATCTTGCCACCAACCTTGGAATGTACTAATCCTCATATGCTACATACAACTTAGGCATAGGATTAGTACTTAGGCATTGTCACTAATTACCAACACCAAACATAGGACTTTCAGCGGCCTCGCGTCCGGTGCACTTACAGTACGCTCCTTTGCACGATCGGACGCGTCCGGTCACCCCTGACCGGCGCGTCCGGTCGTTCAGTTGAAAATCGGGATTTGACCGTTACGGGCGACCGGTGCGTCCGGTCAGTTCGACCGGCGCGTCCGGTCAGCCCGTGTCAGAACATAACGGTTCGTTTTCTTTGAGGGGTGTATAAATACATCCCCTCCACCTCTTTTAGAGGTCTCTTGCTCATTTGATCAGCTGATAAAACCCTTTAGAGTGCAAGGGAGTGCAAGAGCACTAGTGAGGATAGAGATTTGAGAATCAAAGCTTGAGAGCTCCTCACTAGCGATTAGAGAGAGTAGCAAGTGTGCATCCACCTTCTCATTTGGGCTCATTATGGTCAAGTGAGAGTTCTAGCTTGTTACTCTTGGTGATCGCCATCACCTAGACGGTTTGGTGGTGATTGGGAGTTTGGTGATCATCCGGCGGAGCTTGTGGATGACCCAACTCATCTTGTGAGCGGTTTTGGGTGATTCGCCGCGACGGAGTGTCGAAGAATCAACCCGTAGAGAGCACTTGATCCTTGCGCGGATCAAGGGGGAGCTACACCCTTGCGCGGGTGCTCCAACGAGGACTAGTGGGGAGTGGCGACTCTCCGATACCTCGGAAAAACATCGCCGTGTTCCTTGCCCTTTACATTCAAGCATTTACATTCTCGTATTTACATTCATTGCTTGATTTACTTTCCTAGAATTGCCATGCTAGACTAGGATTGGAAACTAGGGTGCAAAACTTTTTATCGGTAGACTCTCTAGGAACACAAGTAGGCACTAGGGGTGAATTCCGGCTTGTAGGATTTAATTCTTGCAATTAATTTTTAGAAAAGCCCAATTCACCCCCCCCTCTTGGGCATCTTGATCCTTTCAATTGGTATCGGAGCAGTGTTGCTCCTAATTTAGGCTTTACCGCCTAGAGCAAGATGTCTAACGGGGAAGGACCACCTCCCACCTTTGAGGGGGATGATTTTCCATATTGGAAAATCCGCATGGAGGCGTATCTCGAAGCCATAGATGTCGGGTGCCTTAGAGCCGCAACACAAGGGCTTCCCGCTATCAAGGATCCCGCAAACCCCATTGGTGACGAGGAGAAGTACGACCGGTGGAATGCAAAGGCCAAAAATGCACTCTACCGGGGCTTAGGCAAAGATATCTTCAATCGTGTGCGTAATGCAAAGAACGCTCATGATTTGTGGGAGAATCTTTGTGCTCTCCATGAGGGAACTAAGAGTGAGCGTGAGGAACGCTATCATATTGCTTTAAAGAAAATTAATTCTTTTGAGATGCTTCCCAAAAAAAGTGCTAATGACATGTACACTCGCTTGAATGTTCTTGTAGAGGACCTCAATGCTCTTGGGCTCACTCAAATGAGCCAATCGGATGTTGCAAGGAGGATCTTGAGTGTTCTTCCCGTTGAGAAGTATGGTCACATTGTCACCGTGCTTCATCAAAGTGATCTCTCCACCGCAACACCGACACAAGTATTGGGGAAGATCAATGCTCATGAGATGTACATGCACATCACTCCGGAAGAGGGCTCATCATCTTCCAAGAAGAAAGACTTGGCCTTCAAAGCTAGCCATGACAAGAAGAAGAAGAAGGGCCAAGCCATGATGGTGCAAGAAAGCTCAAGTGAAAGTGATGTCGATGATGAATCACTTGCACTCATGGTGAGAAAGACCACCAAGATGCTAAAGAAGCTCAACAAGAGTGGCATCAAGTTCGATGGCAAGAAAAAGAAATTCTTCACAAGTAGCAAGAGAAAGCCCATCTCGGAGATGGATTGCTACAATTGTGGTGAACTTGGCCACCTAGCTCATCAATGCCCTAGACCACCAAAAGGCAAGTACAAGAACAAGAACAAGGACAAGAAAGATGATTCAAGTGATGAAGAAGATGAGAAGAAGAAGAACAAGTCATACAAGAAGAAGGATGGCAAGAAGAAAGAGTTCTACAAGAAGAAGAAGGGAGGAAAGGCATATATTGTTGGTGATTGGCTCACCGACATTGAATCATCTTGTGATTCCTCCGAAGATGAGAGCGATGATGAGAAAGAGAAGGTTGCCGCATTTGTGATGGGGCCATCATCTTCACCGACATCTTCACCACCACCTTCACCGTCTCTTTCACCATCATCGTCCACTACTCACCTATGCCTTATGGCCAAGGGTGAACGAAAGGTACAAAATCATGATAGTGATGATGATGATGATAGTGATAGTGATGATGAATATGATGCACCTTCTTATGATGAACTTGTAAAATTGCTAAACAAATACACTAAAATCATAAGAAGGACTAGAAGTGAAAATGATGATCTTCAAAATGAAAATGAATCACTCTCATCTAAGCTTGAAAATGCTCAAAAGACTAGTGGTGAGCTTAGAGATCAAAATGAAGTTATGTCTTCCACTCTCAAGGAGCTCAAAACCTCTAATAAAGAGCTTAAAGATCAACATGATAAACTTGAGAAGAAGCATGATGAGCTCATCACTAGACATAACTCTTTAAAAGACAAATACACCACATTGAAAATTGACTACGATAGTCTTGTGGTTGCTAATGAACTTGCTCTTGAGACACATGATGCTACTAACAATGTTGTTAAGTGTGATATAGCTACATCATGTGATGATTTGATCATTGAAAGCATTGAGCAAGGTTCTAGTAGCAAAGGCAAGAGTGTGGTTGAGTCATGCAACCATGATGATTATGCCAAGATCAAGTGTGAGAATGAGAAGCTTGCAAATGAGAACAAGAAGCTTAAAGGTTTGATGGCTCTTGAGAAGCAAACAACAAATGAGTCACTCATTGAAGAGAACAAGAAGCTCAAGCAAGAAAAAGAGCATCTCAAGACCGGCCTAAGCAAGTTCACAAGAGGTCAATATTTGCAAAGTGAGCTCCTCATGAACACCGTAATGAAGATGGATAGAAGTGGTATTGGGTACTTAGCAAATCAAGAGAAGAAAGCAAAAGCTCAACAACAAAGCAAGTCAAAGCCCAAGCCAAAGAGATGTGTTGAGTGTGGTCAAGAAGGTCACTTTGCTCATGAATGCAAAACTCCACCACCACAACCCTTGCCCAAGCATGCTAGACCCTTTGCCTTCAATTCTCATTATATGCTAAGAAAAGATTCAAATGGAAAGATGAAAGTCATATTTTTGGGTCCCCCAAACAAGAATAGGCCAAAGAAAATATGGGTTGCCAAGTCACTAGTTGAGAAAGTCAAGGGCCCCTCTCAAGTTTGGGTTCCTAAACAAAAAGCTTGATCTCTTGTGTGTAGGTGAACTACAAGACCGGTGGATCTCATTGGGTTATTGATAGTGGTTGCACTCAACATATGACCGGTGATCCTCGTATGTTCACCTCCATTGAAGAGAATGGGATATGTCAAGAGAAGATCACATTTGGGGATAATTCAAAAAGCAAAGTCAAGGGTATAGGCAAGATTGCAATATCAAATGATCACTCACTCTCAAATGTGCTCTATGTTGCTTCATTGAGTTTCAACTTATTATCCGTCGGGCAACTTTGTGACCTTGGCTTCCAATGCTTGTTCACACCAAATGAAGTTGAAGTTTCAAAGATAGATGACAAGCAAGTGATATTCAAAGGCTTTAGATACAACAACCTTTATCTTGTTGACTTCACCTCCGAAGATGCAAACTTGATGACATGTTTGTTCACCAAGACCTCACTTGGTTGGCTTTGGCATAGGAGGCTTGCTCATGTTGGAATGAACACTCTCAACAAGCTTTTGAAGAAAGAATTAGTGAGAGGATTGAAGGATGTAAAGTTTGAAAAGGACAAACCTTGTAGTGCATGTCAAGCGGGCAAACAAGTTGCAAACACTCATCCAACCAAAGCTTTCATGTCAACTTCAAGAGTGCTAGAACTTCTACACATGGATTTGTTTGGGCCTACAACATACAAAAGTTTGGGTGGTAATCTCTATTGTCTTGTGATAGTGGATGACTACTCAAGATATACATGGACTTTCTTCCTTCATGATAAATCCGAAGTGGCAAGTTGCTTCAAGAAGTTTGCAAAGAGAGCTCAAAATGAATTTGATGTCAAGATAAAGAAAATTAGAAGTGACAATGGCAAAGAGTTTGACAACACCAACATTGAAGCTTATTGTGATGAAATTGGAATCAAGCACGAGGTCTCTTCAACCTACACTCCTCAACAAAATGGTGTAGTTGAGAGAAAGAACCGGACTTTGATCACCCTTGCAAGAACAATGCTAGATGAGTACAACACTCCGGAAAAGTTTTGGGCCGAGGCAATCAACACCGCATGCTATGCTTCAAATCGCCTCTTCCTCCAAAAGTTTCTTGGCAAGACCCCCTATGAGTTGCTTAATGGGAAGAAGCCGGACGTCTCATTCTTCCGGGTGTTTGGTTGCAAATGCTACATCTACAAGAAGCGTCAACACCTAGGGAAGTTTCAAAGACGTTGTGATATTGGTTTTCTTGTTGGTTACTCATCAAAGTCCAAAGCATATAGAGTATTTAACCATACCACCGGTTTGGTTGAAGAAACATATGATGTGGAATTTGATGAATCTAACGGCTCCCAAGGAGCAATTGAGAATTGTGATGATGTAGGTGATGAACCCTTGAGGGAGGCCATGAAGAACATGCCCGTGGGAGACATCAAGCCAAAAGATGATGATGACGATGTACAAATTGTTGAACCACCATCTTCATCACGTATGCCTCAAGATGATGACAAGAATGAGAGAGTTGAAAATGAAGATACTTATGTCTCTCATGAACAAGCCGAGGCACAAGCTCAAGATGTTGATGCTCCCCATCCACCTCCTCAAGTGGTTGATAGAAGAAATTCACCTCTACTTCAAGCACATCCACAAGAACTCATCATAGGGAGTCCTACAAAGGGAGTAATGACTCGATCTCAAAAGCTAGCTTCTTTTGTTGAACATCACTCTTTTGTCTCTTGTGTTGAACCTAAGAATGTAGAAGAAGCTCTTCAAGATCCGGATTGGGTGAATGCCATGCATGAAGAATTGAACAACTTCACCCGCAATCAAGTATGGACACTTGAAGAGCATCCAAAAGGTGCAAGAGTCATTGGAACCAAGTGGGTGTTCCGAAACAAGCAAGATGACCAAGGCATAGTTGTGAGGAACAAGGCAAGACTAGTTGCAAAGGGGTTCTCTCAAGTTGAAGGCCTTGATTTTGGAGAGACCTTTGCACCCGTTGCAAGACTTGAAGCCATTCGTATCCTCCTTGCATATGCATCACATCATGATATGAAACTATATCAAATGGATGTGAAAAGTGCATTCTTAAATGGTTTTATAAATGAACTAGTCTATGTCAATCAACCTCCCGGGTTTGAAGACCCTAGATATCCTAATCATGTTTATAGGTTGTCCAAGGCGCTATATGGGCTCAAGCAAGCCCCTAGAGCGTGGTATGAGCGCCTCCGGGACTTCCTCATTGAGAAGGGCTTCACCATTGGGAAGGTCGACACCACACTATTCACCAAGAAGCTTAATGGGGAGATCTTCATTTGTCAAGTGTATGTTGATGATATCATCTTCGGGGTCAACAAATGAAGATTATTGCAAGGAATTTGGTGAATTGATGTCGAAGGAGTTCGAGATGTCAATGATTGGTGAGCTCACATTCTTCCTTGGTTTTCAAGTCAAGCAAATGAGAGAAGGGATTTTCATCTCTCAAGAAAAGTATACCAAGGATCTTCTCAAAAGATTCAAGATAGAAGAATGCAAGCCAATCAAGACCCCAATGCCATCAAATGGACATCTCGACCTAGATGAGGGAGGTAAACCGGTTGATCAAACTCTCTACCGTTCTATGATTGGTAGCTTGTTGTACCTTACCGCATCTAGGCCCGATATCATGTTTAGTGTGTGCATGTGTGCTCGCTTTCAAGCGTGCCCTAAAGAACCTCACTTAAGTGCCGTAAAAAGAATCCTAAGATACCTTAAGCACACCCCAAGCATTGGTCTTTGGTATCCCAAAGGAGCTAGATTCCAACTAGTTGGCTATTCCGATTCGGATTATGCCGGTTGCAAAATTGATAGAAAAAGCACATCCGGAGGGTGCCATTTGCTTGGGAGATCCTTAGTATCTTGGTCATCTAAAAAGCAAAATAGTGTGGCTTTGTCCACCGCCGAGGCAGAATATATTGCCGCGGGGGCTTGTTGTGCACAAATCTTATACATGAAACAAACCCTCCTAGACTATGGAATTGTTCTTGAAAAGGTGCCACTTTTATGTGATAATGAAAGTGCCATTAAAATTGCTAACAATCCGGTACAACACTCTCGCACCAAGCACATTGATATCCGCCATCACTTTCTAAGAGATCACGTTGCTAAAAATGACATATCACTAGAAGGTGTAAGAAGTGAAAATCAATTAGCGGATATCTTCACTAAACCTTTGGATGAGGCCACTTTTTGTAGGCTAAGAAGTGAACTTAATGTGCTTGATTCAAGCAACTTTAAAAAATGAGCGTGTGTTGTCCCTTGCATTGCATTGTATTATACGCCATGTTTATTTTATCGCAATGCATTTAGGGCTTGGCTAACACGGTTACGATAACCCTCCTTTGGAGGAGTGAAGAAGCCTAACCGTGGATCAAACTTGACAAGCACCCTAGCTTTACTTTCTTGTATTGCATTGCATATGCATGGTTGTTTGTTCGTCGTTTCCTTTCGGTTTAGCTTTGAGCAACCGCTGTGTTCGTCCATGGATAGAGAGAGCATTTTGACGCTCCTAAAGATCCAAAAACTCTATTGCATGGCCATACGTTGCTCCTCGGGTGTTTATTGCCTATTTTCCTAAAAATAATACTAGCCTAAGGCAAACTATTTTTAAAAAAAATTGAGGGTTTGAGTGAGATCACTCATATCAGGTTCTAATTAGTGTTTATTTGTGTCTCTTTGAATTGGAACTTGATTGGGAGAAGTCGCGTCGGAGTTTGGAACGAAGAAGGGCGAAGAACAGCGACCGGACGCTGGACCGGACGCTGCACCGGACGCCGTGATGCTTCACCACCGCGTCCGGTCCCGGCGTCCACCAGCGCGTCCGGTCATCCAGAAGACCAATTCCAGACCTAGTCACCGGACGCTGCACCGGACGCGCCTGTGTTGACCACCGCGTCCGGTCCCGGTTACCACCACCGCGTCCGGTCATCCACGATGAATTCCCGAGCTCCCAGCGACCGGACTCTGACCGCGTCCGATCATTCCGCACCGGACGCGTCCGGTCACTCCAGGAGCTTACTGGAGTGTGACCGGACGCTGCACCACCGCGTCCGGTCATAACGACCACCGCGTCCGGTCATCGCGCGTCGAGCGGATCTGAGCCCCTCATAAAACCGTTCGCGCTCGGCTCTGTTCTTTCTCCCGTACGTGAATCCGCCGCCGCCGCTCGTTCTCAACTCGCCGTCTCGCCGTCCTCCACCGCGTCCTCGCCGTCCCACTCGCCGCCGGCGACTCCCCTGCCGAGCCCTTGCCCCGCCGCGCCATCCTCGCCTTCACTGCCCACGCGCGCGCGCTCACCGCGCCCGTGCTGCCCACAATCGCGCGCCACCGCCGCCGCGCCCGCTGTTCTTCCTCGCCGCCGGCGAACCGTCCACCGCCGTGGGCTTCACTGCGCAGCCACCACAGCAGCCTCACCCGTGCAGCCCTAGCCCTAATCCTCCGTCTTCGGCCGAGCAATCTAGGGTTTGCCCTAACCCTAACCTAGGGTTTGCTCGAAACCCTCGTTTTCAGGTGACGACTCGTTCGCTTTTCGTTCAAGTCTCGTCAATTCCGTTGTTAGGGCTAACCTTGACCGTTATCATCCGTTGATTATCTCGACTCGGTCCTTTCAGAGCTCGATCGTCGATTTCGGGGATTCTCGCGACCTAGGTCACCGCATCTTCTCACCGTCGTTTCGCCGATCCGAGGTAGCTTCGCGTCACGATTCACTTCGTATCTCACATGCTTGCGATCTCTAGGGTTTCGCACCTTTTAGTTATATATGTGCTTATAGTATATCTTTCTATTCCATCGGTGCAGCGAGTCAGTCGGTGTGTCAGGGTCAGATCTGTTTGCTGAATCCGAGGCCAAGCCTGCGGATACGGATTGAGGCCAAGCCTCTCGAGTGTCAGTTCATCATCTCACAGAGGTTCTCAGTTAGTTTGTCAGCATGGTGCGTTGCAAGAACGCAGGTGGTGGTCCTGGTGACGGAGATGACAGTCCTACTCGTCGGTCTGAGATTGCGCGTGGAAAGCGCATCAAGATAATGGCCAGAAAGAAGAAGAAGACGCTTACAGAGGCAGAGATTGCTCAGGCCGTGGCAGATGCAGCAGAGCAGGCAGAGAGAGGTGGCAGGAGCAGTGGCATACGCATAGGCGAGCGTCACTTTCATCTTGAAGGTCGACAGCTCGGTACAGAGACCACTGAGTGTACAGAGGATACTGGAGCTCCAGAGAGTATGTCAGTTGATCCACCTACAGAGGCTACAGAGGCTACAGAGCCTCCAGAGGCTACAGAGGGTACAGAGGAGCAGCCAGCTCAGTCTCCACCACGTCGCCGCTCCACACGCGCACGTACTCAGGTGACTCCTAGGCCAAAGGGCCCGTGTCGTGGAGCACGTCCTCCTCCCAGAGCTAGAGGTTCACCTCCGGTCGAGCGCTTTGACCTGAGGGGTGCTACAGCACGTCAGGTGCAGGGGTTGAGGTTCGTCGAGGTCAGCCGTTGGTTTCCACCTGTCAGAGATCCCAGAGCTTCAGAGGGTTTCTATACCCCACTTCAGGAGGATTTCTACAGGGCCTTAGTTGACAGTGGTATTGCTTTCAGACCTCAGAGGGTATGTCGGCTTGAGGGACTTGTTGATGTTGTGGGAGAGCAGCTTCGTCCGCACCTGTCCTATCTACCTGGCTTGTCAGATCTTCTTGGACGGACAGGTGCATACTGCGGCACATGGGTCAGAGAATTTTATGCTTCACTTTGGATTGATCCTGCCCATGAGTTCATTCACTTTGCTTTCAGAGGCCGCGATCACCGACTTTACAGCACCAGAGCTCGAGAGATCCTCAGACTTCCAGCTTCTGACACGAGGATCCATCAGTTATGCTATGGTCAGACTCCTCCACCCAGACGCCCTCACGGCGGAGCAGTGCCACCTACAGACTTAGTTCGACCCTGTTTCCGTGAGCCTTTTGGCGAAGGGTCTCGTCGTACGCCTGCTAGCCTGACACCACTTGCCAGAGTTTTGGATGCTATTATCAGACGCACACTTCTTCCCAGACTCGGCTACAGAGAGGGACTGACACGTATGCAGCTTTGGGTTGTTCACCACCTCCTCTCACAGATACAGTTTGACATCTGGGATCTTATACTTAGTGAGATGGAGGACACCATTGCTGAGGGCTTCAAGGGTAATCGTCAGCTGCCCTATGCACACTGGATCTGCTTCATTATTAGATCTTCTATTCAGATGCCACCAGAGATCAGGGCGGAGATATCAGCTACTACCACAACTTTCCCTGAGTATGATATCCGTCAGCTTTGGGCCTCGGTTACTAGAGATCAGGCCCCAGTGCCAGGACAGCGTGAGCGCCCAGAGGTTCCTGAGACAGCAGCTGAGCAGGACGCAACAGTTGACGAGCTTGCCGAGGCAGAGCTTGCGGATCTTGACGCTCAGACTGCTGATGTACCTGAGGATGTGACTTCTGACAGCACAGATGAGGACTACCAGCCCATCCCCAGGTACCGGTCTCCTCGGTCTCACGACCACGAGGCCGGTGGCTCTGGTTCAGCCTCCCGCTCAGACCCAGCCATGGTGGCTATTCTTGAGAGGTTGACCCAGGCTCAGGAGCAGCAGCAGCAGCAGATACAGCGACAGGCACAGGACACAGCTGCAGCACTTGCACAGATTCAGGCTCGTCAGGACGAGTTTCAGCGACAGCAGCTTGAGATCCAGAGGCAACAGGTTGAGATGCAGCGACAGAGTCAGCAGCAGTACATGGATCTCCTGCGCCACCTTGTCACCGTCGGGGTTCCTCCGCCTGCTTCTGTCATGACTCATGCTTTTCAGTCCAGTGATCCATCGAGTCAGGGACAGCCGAGCTTCCAGTTCACATCTCCACAGCAGCAGGTTCCTCAGTCGTTCCAGTCCCCGAGCTTCACGCCTATTCACACAGGGTTTACACCTTCAGACCAGCCTCGCCCTCATCTCCTGACAGGCACACCTATTGGTGATTTCAGTGCTACTTACAGTGAGTTGACTGGTCAGCCGACACCCTCGCACACTACTACATTTCACACTTCCTCAGGGTTGTCAGCGTCAGAGGCAGCTATTCCTCCAGTGACAGGGACTACAGAGACCATCCCTTCTTCAGTTGCCTCGACAGATCCTCCAGCTACTGGCTCACTACAGGCTCAGGTCACTCAGACAGATCCACTTGTTGCTACTCAGTCAGTGCCCGTTCCTGCTCAGACCCAGACCACTTCACAGCCACGTGCTTCTTCAGAGGGTCAGCCAGATAGCTCAGACTCCGAGGGCGATTCGCTACACTTCGTGATTACTCCGCGCACCTCGGCACCCGACACGACTCCGTCTGTCCCCCCGTCAGATCATTAGATTAGTTTTTTTTTGGCGCTTGATGCCAAAGGGGGAGAGAGAGAGTAGTTTCAGGGGGAGTTTTGATAGAGGGTTTTCGTTCTTTGTGTGCTACTTTCATGCATCATGTTTACTTTTCAGCATTGCATTCGTGTGACATTGTCGTCGTGTGGTAAACTTTGAGTCTTAATGTGTTATCTCGTCACAGTGCTAATATATGTCACCGTTTTAGTTATAGCTCTAAGGTTGTGCTTCCGTGCCTTACTCTGATTTCTTATGAGCTATATCTTTATGTGTACTAACGCTTTTTGTCTTATCTTATGAAGTACACTCTTTTGGCTTGGGGCACATAAGCAATTCCTAACCCTTTGTGCTTATTGCTTTTTGCTTATGTGAACCAAGCATGCTCGAAAACCTCCTCTAAAATCTTTTGAAACTTAGTGTTGTCATCAATCACCAAAAAGGGGGAGATTGAAAGCATCTAGGCCCCCAGGTTTGGTTTCGGCAATTGATGACAACGCTTTATTACCATGACTAACGTGTGTTTTGCAGAAACTTTGGTAAGTTAGGTCATGGAGGTTATAACTGCTTTGGGCACCATGGTATTCGTGTCCCTTGATGGAAATCGTTTCGGTTTTCAAAAGAGTGACGTCAAGATTAAGGACGGTTAGTTCCGGATGTCGAGGTGTTGAGATACATTCGGAATAGTCGTTAGGATCTTCGTTTTTCTCTTTTGGCCGTACTATAAAGGGGGGCATGAATGGGTAGCTTGACCTAGGCGAGTCCTATGTTTAGGTGTGGTGCACACTTGTTAAACTTGGCGCTAGGCAACCCTAGAATAGCTCAAAGTTCAGTTGGAACCAACTTGGTTGAAGTTGCGACGCGTTTCGGAAAGTTTCGGGCTGTTTCTCCACTGACCGGACGCGGTCCTCGGCATGACCGGCGCGTCCGGTCAGTACTGAACCGCGACTAGGGTTTCGGCCCTGACGACCGGACGCGGTCCTCGCGAGGACCGGACGCGGTGGTCAGTGGCCGACACGTGTCACCTGTGGAGAACACCCGTCGGACGCGACCTGGAGGTGATCGGCGCGTCCGGTCACAGTCCAGTAAGGTCCAGAGACGACCGGACGCGTCCGGTCATCAACGACCGGACGCGGCCTCGCGTCCGGTGCACTTACAGTACGCTCCTTTGCACGATCGGACGCGTCCGGTCACCCCTGACCGGCGCGTCCGGTCGTTCAGTTGAAAATCGGGATTTGACCGTTACGGGCGACCGGCGCGTCCGGTCAGTTCGACCGGCGCGTCCGGTCAGCCCGTGTCAGAACATAACGGTTCGTTTTCTTTGAGGGGTGTATAAATACATCCCCTCCACCTCTTTTAGAGGTCTCTTGCTCATTTGATCAGCTGATAAAACCCTTTAGAGTGCAAGGGAGTGCAAGAGCACTAGTGAGGATAGAGATTTGAGAATCAAAGCTTGAGAGCTCCTCACTAGCGATTAGAGAGAGTAGCAAGTGTGCATCCACCTTCTCATTTGGGCTCATTATGGTCAAGTGAGAGTTCTAGCTTGTTACTCTTGGTGATCGCCATCACCTAGACGGTTTGGTGGTGATTGGGAGTTTGGTGATCATCCGGCGGAGCTTGTGGATGACCCAACTCATCTTGTGAGCGGTTTTGGGTGATTCGCCGCGACGGAGTGTCGAAGAATCAACCCGTAGAGAGCACTTGATCCTTGCGCGGATCAAGGGGGAGCTACACCCTTGCGCGGGTGCTCCAACGAGGACTAGTGGGGAGTGGCGACTCTCCGATACCTCGGAAAAACATCGCCGTGTTCCTTGCCCTTTACATTCAAGCATTTACATTCTCGTATTTACATTCATTGCTTGATTTACTTTCCTAGAATTGCCATGCTAGACTAGGATTGGAAACTAGGGTGCAAAACTTTTTATCGGTAGACTCTCTAGGAACACAAGTAGGCACTAGGGGTGAATTCCGGCTTGTAGGATTTAATTCTTGCAATTAATTTTTAGAAAAGCCCAATTCACCCCCCCTCTTGGACATCTTGATCCTTTCAGGGTATATTGAGCACCAGTTGTTTTAGCTTTTTATTAAATATATGTATTATACTAATGCATATCAGTAATTACAATAGTTATTATATAATATTATATGTAGTTACCGTATCGGCGTATCCTTGTTTTTGGAAAATGCCGTATCACGGTATCGCCGTATCGGTATCGGCGTATCCGTATCCCGTATCGGTGCAACATAGGCCATTACAACTATCACAGATTGGAAAACTGTCATTACTCTTCATCATATTGTATTGATGCCATTACAATTCTTTGTGCATCTAAGATACGCCATTCTGTATGCTCTGGACAACATTGGACCCACATGCATGCGTCCGTATTTTCATATGGTCCAAAATATCCCTGCTACTCCCTACTCTCTAACCCAATGACACGAGGGCCCTACACGTCATCCCCTTCCTCTCTTCTTCTCCTTCCACCAAATCGACCAAACCTCCACCGGGCCAAAAGCCGGCAAGGGGCCCGGAGACCAGCGGCGCGGCAAGGTCCCCAACGGACGGGGGTGGCAGCGAGAGCAGAGGACATGGTGGGTGGGCCAGCGAGCAAGCTGGTACGGGGCGGCGCTCTGGCACGACCATTGGTGGGCCCGGAGACCAGCGGTGCGGCAAGGTCCCCAACGGACGGGGGTGGCAGCGAGAGCAGAGGACATGGTGGGTGGGCCAGCGAGCAAGCTGGTACGGGGCGGCGCTCTGGCACGACCATTGGTGGCTGGCTGGCTGGCCGGTGAGCAGCGGGTGGTACGGGCTGGCGTGGCGAGGTCTTGGAAGGTGAAGAGGAGGGCAGCTCGAGTAAGATATTCGTCGCCGACGAGCGCCGGCCGCGAGAGGGAACGTATGGCGGCGGCACCGGCAAGCGCAGGGGGCGCACAGTGCGGCGGCGCTCTGCTCGCTGGCCCCGAAGCATGACCATTACCAACGTCGGAGACATCTGGTTGCTATTCCATGAATTCTGGACCTGCTGCTACTTGATTTTGCCCACTTGATTGAAGACTTTACAGTCCTATCCTAAGACGAGAGCACGAGGAACAGAGATTGGATCACCGGCCTCCTGTGCTTCCGGTGCTTGCAGCCGCGGCCGTCCATATCTCTCGCGCCGCACGAGCCAGCGCACAGGAGGGGCGCGAGGCATAATTCTCCGGCACCGCGTGAGCCAGCCACCGGTCCTGCACCCCTCGCCGGCCATTGCCTTGTGAAGGTTCGGCAGAGCTGGAGGAAGGAGAAGAAGAGAGGGAGGGCAGGGCCCTAGTGTCATTGAGATAGAGAGTGGGGAGTAGCAGGGACATTTTGGACCATACGAAAATACGGACGCCTACATGTGGGTCCAATGCTGTATAGAGTGTACAGAATGGTGTATTTCAGATGCACAACGAATTGTAATGGCACTGATCCAATACGAAGTATAGTAATGGTAGTTTTCCAATCCGCGATAGTTGCAATGGCACCTATCCAATTAACCCATAACTTATGTGTCACTTTCTATTTTTAGCAATAAAATATTCTGTAGCTTTCTTTTTTGGAAAGTCACAAAGTTATATGCATATATAACGTATAACTTATGTGCATTAACTTATAACATATAACTTATAACTTACACTAAAACATGGAAATACAAAAAGTTATGAAAAACACAACTTATGTACAAAATATATTAAACACAAAAAAATGAATTAACTTGTAATTTATACCAAAACTTGGAAACACAAAAGTTATTAAACATAAACAAAAGAATAACTTATACCACTTGAAACACAAAAGTTATGAAACACAACTTATGCACAAAATGTTATATTGTCAAAGTTGTAAATATAAGTTATGTATAAAAGTTATGTGTATAACTTAGTACTTTTCAAAAAAGGAAAGTTGTGGAATTTTTTTTGCTTAAAATGGAAAGTTGCGAGAGTGCTGAATCAACTTAGTAACTTTTCAAAAAAGGAAAGTTAAGGAAATTTTTTTTTGACAAAAATAGAAAGTTGCGGGAGTGCTAAATTGTGCGCCCCTTTTGAATTGGGAACCTTGTCGAGTTTGGAATCCTTACCATCGTGCCTCTTTGACCAAAGATGCTCCTAAATAAGGAAAAAATCAGCAATCCGTGGAGCATATAATTCAAAACGGTAATGCTACAGAACATATGTCCAAAATCTTAAAAAAAATCGGACGCTCTGCTCTGCACTTGCTCCAATACAGCGACCGGCCCAATAGGCATATCTATGCTCTCCTCTATCTACTCCATCTACACTGCGATAGGTGATAGAAATCCCCAACTCCTCGCTTTGCTCGTTGCGGCTCACCGTGCCATCTGCCCGCCCGAAGCCACCTTGCGGCGGCGCCCCCCCTCCCGCATCGAGTCGTGCCATGTGCGCCACCGCGCCGTGCTCCATCCCCTGCCAGGCCCACTCCGCCTCGTTGCGCTATGCCCGGTCCCTGCCCCTACTCACCATGCCCCATCCCTCGCCGCGTCGAGGTGCTGCCAACGCCGTCGTTCCCCACCAGGAGGTCATGGCCATTGTAGACGCCGGCGCCGCAGCGACGCTTGACCTCACCTCATGATGTCACGAGATCTAGAGTGGCCAAACCCGGAGCGGGCTTCTCCAGCTACACCTTGCGCTCCCTTCCTTCCTCGGATGTTGCAAGCACATATGTTTTCAAGTGTTTTCGGCGTTTTATATGCATGTTGCAAGTGTTTCATGTGGATGTTGCATATGTTGCAATGGCTATACACGTATGTTGCATGCGTTTATTCTAAATGTTTTAGCTGTTTCAGACGGATGTTGTACGTGTTTTATTTGGGTGTTGCATATGTTTCACACTTATGTTGCGAGTCCCGATGTTGCATATATATATTTTCACACATATGTTACAAGTGTTTTCATCTAGATGTTGTATATGTTTTGCAATGGGTACAAACATGTTTCCCTCGTGTTTCAAACGTATGTTGCAAGTGTTTCAACTGCTTCGGACGTATGTTGCAAATGTTTCCTCTAGATGTTGCATAAGTAGATCTGGTGTTGCACATGTTGCAGTGGACCCATCTGCAGTAGCTGCCCGCTGCAGCTGCTGGGCCCGCCTGCATGCGTGTGGGTGTAGAGGGGGCGCGAGTGGTAGCGCGGGAAACCGTGCGGGTGCAGATCGATACGGAGCGGGCGTGGGACACAGAGCAAGCACGAGACATGGAGCGGCATGGGAGCCCATGTGAAGCAGGCATGCGGCGCGGGCCTCCGAACGCTAGCCCCCGTCTGGACGTCCGGGCGCTAGCCTTTCCCAATTCAAAATGAACAAATTTTGCAATTGAACCGGTTTAGTGTTGTTACAGTTGCTCTAGAATCTTAGATGAAACTTTTCTTGTCAACTACTCCTTAAAATACAAAGTATCTAAACAATTTTAGAACTAAAGATAGACTGTTACTGATTTGGGCTACAATTACAAGAGTGATTTTAGGCAAGATAGTATTTAAAAGGCATGCATAGATGCATGTATGGATGGGGTTTAAAAGATAGGCACATATGTATAGGGTTGAGGAATCCAGGATACCAAGTAATCTAGAATAAATTTTAAACTTTGATACCCTATATTTTATAGGACGGAAAGAGTAATATGTAGTGCGCAATGAAATGCCAGTTTCTCATAATTTTGTTCTAGAAGAAGATTATACAAGATTTTATATATTGTATGGACCTAATTTGATACTTTTCCTCTTATAACATATAAATTTAATCTAGAATTCTTCTAATCTCTGTGAATGCATTTTATGTTAGAGATCCTAGAGACATCAAAATGAGCTTATATTTTTTTGTGACTTGCTTGCTTTGTATTAAGCACAGCCGGTTGAGGCCTCCGAAATTACAAGATCAGTAACACATGCTGGAGTTACATGCCACCTCTCCAGACAATGTGTAGCAGAGACTTGTTTGGCTAATACATGAGCTACTTTATTACAAACTCTATGCACAAAAGAAAAGAAAAACTCATGCAAGCCATGGCTGAGCTCCATAATCTCCTCCAGGATATAGCTGATAATGGAACGCTGGGATTCCCTTCTCTTCCATAGCTGGATGACGTCCAGGCAGTCAGTTTCCAGATGCACCTGCTGGTAGCCCGCCTGCACTGCCATCTTGAGGCCATCACGGCACGCCATCGCTTCCATAGTGCACGCATCAAAAACCTGCTCATACCATCTGGCCTGTGCCTCCTTAAGAATTCCAGTGTGATCACGGAGAGCACAAGCCGTGGCGCCATGGTTTTTAGAAGCTAAGAATGCAGCGTCGGTATTATTCCTCATGGTCCACAGCGCCCACATTGCACATAAGATGACCGCCGTCTCCTCCGAGCATAATCTCGCAGTCATGAGATCCGACGCCCAGGTCAAGGGGTGTAGAGAGGGAAGTTTAATCCCCGTTGCCTGTCTCACCTGACGCCAAACCTCGCTATAGTGCAATGAGCTAGATTCCTCCTGTGCACATTTGTGATCAAAACCACATTCTTCTAGGATAAGACAACACATCAATCATTGAGCTTTGCCCATACAACAGCCATGTGCACCGAACTTTTTGGCGTCCTTCACCGAACTCAATTCAGGCCTTGTTTAGATTCGAAAGTTTGCCTCCCAAATTCACTATGCAGAATTCATATTCCCCGTCACATCAAAATGCCGGCACATATATGGAGTACTAAATATAGATGAAATCAAAAACTAATTACACAGTTTTGTTGTACTTTGCGAGACGAACATTTTAAGTCTAATTAATTAATATTTGAACAATTATTACCAAATAAAAACAAAATTGCTACAGTGTGACGGGACACTTACTATGCAAACTTTGCCTCCAAAGTTTGCCATCTAAACGAAGCCTCAATGCAGTGCAACGTACTAGAGTAGTAGTAATGGCGTCGCGCACACAATCTAATCAAGAACAGCTAGCTAGCTCTTGAGACAAATCATAGATTGATGGAGACTACGTACTCCTTGCGATCGATCGCACTGAAAGGAAGGTGAGGGCAAAAAAAAACAAAGGCCCCGTTTAGTTGTGAAAATTTTTGGAGAAAAATTCCTGTAGCACTTTTCGTTGTTATTTGGCAAAATTTATCTAACCATAGACTAACTAGGCTCAAAAGATTTATCTCGACATTTACAGACAAACTGTGCAATTAGTTATTATTTTTACCTACATTTACTGTTTCATGCATGTGTTCAAAGATTCGATGTGACAGTTACTATGCAAAAAATTTTTGCCTCTTTTTGGGCATGTAAACACGGCCAAAGACGAGATATCTAAGCAATCATGCTTGCAACGGCAATAACTGCTGCATCCTAGAGCTAGCTGGATGCTTTGTCCGGCGGAGGGAGATACTCGTAACAGACAGCCATAGCTGGAAGCTTTGTCCGGCTAGCAACCGGAGCAGAAGGACCCGTCATGTGCCGTTGCTATATATGGTTTGGCTGGTGAGGAGCTAATCAACGGCCATCACGATCGGTAGTGTGGCTGGATGATTGCAGCTCCGGGACAAGGATACCCAGGTCTTAACTTCAGTTCTCCCAAACAGGGAATGCGTGGGGCCACTACACGGCACTACCCCAGATACATTTTTTCCCGTCGGTCCAAACCTTCCCCCTCGGCCCCGCGTCCTCCGTCAGCAACACTCAAGTATCCCTGGTGTGGCACCAAAACCGTCTGGAGAGTTGTCTCCCGTCGGTGGGGCACCGTCAGGAAGCTGCCTGGTGCTTTTCGCGCGCAGCAACAGCACTTGCACGTGCTTTCCTCAAGTCTTTCGCGCCCAGCAATTGGATGAGCGCGCGCACGCGGATCCGTCTGGCCCACCAACAGAGAGAGCGAACGGAGCAAATTATTTTGGCCACCCGCCGTGACCTTATCTTTTCCCCTCCCCAAATTCTCTCTCCCCAGAGCCGCCGCTGCCCCAGTCAGTCCTCACACATCCAGAGCCGCCGCCGCCCCCTCCAGCGTCGCTGCCACCAGCCACTCTCCGGCGCCACTGCCGCACAGCCCCTATGGCCAAGCCACCTGCACCGGGCGCCGCCTAGCACACCACGCCACCGCTGCACCTTCCTCCGGCGGCGGCTGTCGCCCTAGCGACCGGCGCGGGCGCACCCCAGAAACCAGCAGCGCCGCCCGCTGCCCCCATCCACGACGCCGTCAAGCCAGCAGCGCGACCAAGCCTCAGGCAGCAGCTCCCTCCGACGCCCCAAGGTGCTGACTTCGATTTCGATTTCTTTCCCCAGCGATTTTGCCCTATTTAAATCATTTGTATCTTCTTTGTTCATTGATTCATCTGATTTGGTTTTGCCTCCCATTTTGACTGCTCGCTTCAGGGTTTGTTTGTATTTGCAGCAGCCAACGTCTCGTAGGAGCAACCTGGACACCAACTCTCTCACCCCCATCTGGAAGAACTCTCCTGTCACTGTCGAACAGCAAGAGGTCAGACAACGACTTGTCTCCCCTTCCTGGTTTCCTTTCTCTCTACACAAATCATTATGTAGCATATATGTTCTTCAATTGTGCTTGATGTGCTGAATTAGCTGCTGTTTGGTTGATAGCTGTTGTGATCCATACACCAATATGGCACTGTCGAAGCTTGGTTGTAGCAGTGACCTGAGAATTTCACTTCCCATTCTTTCAATGATTGCATCTTGATGTGCTTTTGATTGACAAAATACATTGACTAGTTATGCTGCTCTGTATATATGGATTAGTTCACCTGACATGTAATTCTGTCAATCAATTTTGCTGTTATATTTTGCGCAAATTTAGAGATAACAGTAATCTCAGTGACTAACTTTTCTTTTGGTGCTCTGTTTTTGCATTGTGATTCACTAGTTATGGTGTACTAGCTGGATAGAAATTTGTTATTATGTCTTTTAGTGTTCTATTATTAGTAGTTGTATATGAATTTTTATTTTGTTTGACTAAAGCAATTTGTTTTATTTCTAAATTGTTAACAGATTCCTCACTGTGATTGCCTGTTGCTGTTTTATTTGGTGCTCTCTGTGGTTTGTGAGCTGACCTCGAAGTCTTGGACAACTACTGTGACTCGGATAGCAGCTGGTTAGTTCATATCTTCTTATACAAGTTGGCAGATAAGATATGGCAAATCGTGATTGGATGTATAGTGGTTGGAAGCGTGGTAGGATATCAAATGAATGGGTTGATAAAACAAAAGAGTTTTTGGAGCATGCCTTCTCAATCCCTGAATTAGTTGAGTCTGATACAATTAGGTGCCCTTGTTCCATGTGTCAAAATTATTTCAGGCATAAAAGGCCTAGGGTAGAGCTACATTTGTGCCACAATGGGTTCAAGGAAAATTACCAAACTTGGACAGAACATGGTGAGAGGCTGGGAAATCACAATCTTGGGACTAGTTCTGCGGTAGAAAATGAGGGATTTGGTGAGACGGATCAGATGGATTCTATGCTAGTTGACTTAGCTGGTGAGCACCCACCATTAATTGATGAAACACCAACTCCTTCTGCCCAAGCCTTCTACAGAATGGTTGCTAGTGCAGATGAGCAAGTGCATGAGCAAACCTTGCACTCTAGTCTCTCTGCTGTTGCTCGACTATTGGTCATTAAATCACAGTACAATCTTTCAGTGGCATGTTATGATGATTTTGTGGAACTCATGCATGAACTCCTCCCTCCTAATTGTAAGATGCCTAAGGACTTCTACCGTTCCAAAAAAATGCTAGAGGGCCTTGGTATGCCATACCAGAAGATTGATGTTTGTGAAAAAAATTGCATGCTGTACTACAAAGATAACGAGAATAAGGATAAGTGTGACATATGCCAAACCTCCCGCTATAAGGAAGGATCAAATAAGGTTCCTCGTAAAGTATTGCGCTACTTGCCCATTACAGATAGGTTAAAAAGGTTATATCTACATGAGGGCACAGCAAAACTCATGCGTTCACACAAAGAAAATCCACTAGCAAGTTCTAGTAAAATGTTGCATCCATGTCATGGAGAGGCATGGAAGCAATTTGATGCCGATTACCCAGACTTCAAAAAAGATGCTACGAATGTAAGACTTGGTTTTGCAACTGATGGATTTACACCATATAAATTGAATGCAGCCCCTTACTCTTGCTGGCCAGTATTTTGGGTTCCCTATAATCTTCCACCTGGTGTTTGTATGAAGCCTGAGTATATATTTCTTGCTATGGTAATCCCTGGACCAGAACACCCTGGAAAAAAACTAAGTGTTTTGCTTCAACCTTTGGTAGATGAATTGTTAGAGCTATGGGCTGGGGTAGAGACATGGGATGCTTCTTTGAAGAAAAAAATTACAATGAGAGCAGCATACTTATGGTCTATACATGATTTTCCTGCATATGGCATGGTTGCTGGATGGAGCACCCATGGGATTTTTGCATGTCCACAATGCTTGTGTGAGAGTAATGCATATCGTTTAAAGAAAGGCCTCAAGGCTACATGGTTTGACTGCCATAGGCGGTTTCTTCCTATAGATCATCCCTTTCGAACTGATGCAAATGCATTTCGCAAGGACAAGGTAGTGCGAGAAGGCCCCCCTAGGCAATTAACTGGAGAGGAGGTTAAGGCTCAGTTGTATAGTCAGGTTGACAACACAGAAAAATATGGCAAAGAACACAACTGGGCATATATAAGTGGCTTTTGGCAGCTTCCTTACTTCACTAAATTACTGCTTCGTCACAACATAGATGTAATGCATAATGAAAAAAATGTGGCTGAAGCCATTTGGAACACATGTTTTGATATTTCAGATAAGACTAAAGATAATGTGAAAGCTAGACAAGACATAGAACTGCTTTGCAACCGCCCTTCTCTTCATTTATACCAAAAGAATGGCAAGTGGCAGAGACCAAGGGCTCCATACTGCATAGATAAGGATGACAAACCCAAAATTCTAAATTGGTTCCGAGAGCTTAAGTTTCCAGATGGGTATGCAGCTAATCTTAGGCGTGGGGTTAACCTACTACAAAAGAAGATTTTTGGTTTGAACAGTCATGACTTCCATATATTTATTGAGTGCTTACTTCCTGCTGCATTCCGGGGGTTTCTACCTGATGATATTTGGACCTGTTTGGCTGAGCTGAGTTATTTTTATAGACAGTTGTGTGCTAAACAAATAAGCAAAGAGTCAATATTGGCATTGCAAGAGAACATAGCTGTCCTTATCTGCAAATTAGAAAAGATATTCCCCCCAGGCTTCTTTAATCCAATGCAACATCTAGTAATTCATCTTTCTAATGAGGCATTATTAGGAGGCCCTGTCCAGTATCGATGGATGTATCCATTTGAGAGGTGAACCCAAAACTCTACTATTCTTCATCTATTTAGTATATGGTACTTACTAAACCTACTAAATGGAATTTAACATGTAGGTATATTAATCACATCAAAAAGAAAGTCCGAAATAAGGCTCGAGTTGAGGGATCCATTGTTGAGGCTTACCTTGTTGAAGAGGCTGCAAACTTCCTTTCTCTGTATTTTAGATCTAAAGTACATTCTATACGAAATAAGACACACAGATATGATGATGGTGGCACAACTTCTGTTAGAGGCTGTGGCATTGAATTGTTTGAACATACTGGTAGATGCTTCATCTCATAAGGCTTTCGTGACCTCACAACACAACAATACAAGGCAGCATCCCTATACATATTATCTAACATCCCAGAGATGGATGATTTCTTCAAGTATGCCTTCTTTTTATTTGGTTCAAAGTTATTTTCTAATTTATACTTGCACTATAACAATGCCAAATATGAACTTGTAGAGAATTTGACAATGAACAATGGAAGGGTCGCTCACAGCCAAGTGACCAACAAATCAATAACTTAAGATTAGATGGTTGGAAAGGCATCCGTGGCAGCAATAGAGGCCCCGATTTCTTTGATTGGTTCAAAAACATAGTAATACCTCAACTGGAGCAAGTTTTCTTTCTTCTTTGTTTAATACCACAAGCACTAATAAATGTAATTCAACTCTTTGCAGTGTACAATCAGATCAAGTGTTCATAATGTGTTGCGTCAGCTTTCATATGGGTTTCGCAAAAGAGTGTCCTCCTATGGTTGCTATGATGTGAATGGATATAGATTTCGGTCAGAGAAGTATGAGAATAACAGGACAGGTTTAGCTACATGCAATAGTGGTGTTTGTGTGACGTGTACTGATGCCAATGGCAATGCTATTGAGTACTTTGGTGTTATTGAGGATATTATTAAAATTTCTTGGGAGGGCAGGGAAGAACTTGAGCTAGTTCTATTTTATTGTCGCTGGTTTGATCCAACCTCTAGGGGTGTTAGGCGAACTGAAAAGCTTGGTTTGGTGGAAGTGAAGCACAGCTCAAGGCTTCGAAATTTTGAACCATTTGTGTTAGCGAGTCAAGTTACACAAGTTTATTATCTGCCATATGCTTGTGATAAACCTAATTTGAGGGATTGGTGGGTAGTGTACCATGTAGCACCACGAGAGCGTTTGCCGCCAATTGACATCAACAATGATTCCATTGAAACCGAAGAACCATCACATGACATCTCATTTTTTCAAGAGGATGGACTGGAGGGCACATTTGTGATCGATCTAGGTGACATTGAAATAGTTGCCTCATCAGCAGATGAAATAACTGATCCAAAAGAATTGGAAGAGCTGGATAAGCAAACTGATGAAATAACTGATCCAGAACAAGTAGAGATATTACAAACTGATGAAGAAGACGGCGAAGATGATGCTGAATCCTCAGATGAAGACGGTTATGAAGATGAGGATTTCTAAAAAAAATGCTTCTTGTTTTTTTTTTCTAAAATTATTGTACTAATGTTGAAGTCTTAGTTCTATCCTAATATGGACTCAATCAATTGTATCATTTGTGTGCTGCTATGTATCCTAATCTGGACTCAGTGCTATGTATCTTTTGTGTGCTTCTATGTATGCAGTCTTTTTTCTACTATTGTATTGTTATATTCAACTTTTGTATGCAGTCTTTTTTACTACCACTTATACTGTTGCTTTTAAAAATCTGCTACTAACATTATGTTGCAACATGTTATGTGGCAGGAGATGCAGTCCTTTAATCATCGAACGGATAGGCGACCAAGATCAAGTGATGTCTCACATGACGTCGAGAGTCAGCCTCCTGCAGAAAAGAGGATAAGGGGCCGCAATAAACCACATAAGCCTCGCTGTGGTCGGATAGCCATAATACCTGAGGGTGACAAGTATGTGCATGCTGATTTTTTCTGTTAATTAGTGCAGACAATGCTAGTGTTAGAACTTGCTAACCCTTTTATGGTGTACTTTATTTTTCTTATTGAGCAGCCAATTCAGCTATGTTAATTACTCAATTGATGACAAAATGAAGAAAGGCCCCATCCTTGGAGTGCTTTTAAAGAAAGAATATCCTCCGATCATTGAAGGGACAACTAGAGATGGTCATTCATTCAAATATCATGCAAGCAAGTGGGAACACTACTCGCACATTGTAAGGGAGGTGGATGGACAGACCCCAGCTGATCGTGTGAAAGAAGAGTTCTGGGTGAGCATATAAGATATGTCATTGTATTTCTTTCAACTGTAGGCATGCCTGAGCAGTTGTCAAGTGGTGTTCAACACTATTTACAGTAATGCTTGACTATTGTTTCTTTTCCAGAGCATATATGAAGTTCCTGAAGGACTTGAAGATGAAGCGGACCGTGTATTTGAGAAATATGCACACACCCAATGCAAGAATATGATGTACCAAGCTCGTCCAGATGCTGTCAAGTACTACTATCGCGAAATCATAAAGAGCCCAAAGTCTGATGCATTTGCCTGTGCCAAACTACTTACTTTTGAAGAGTACATGCAATGCAAGCCTGACTGGTTCACTGGAGAAGCCTGGGAGTCCCTTTGTAAGTATTGGTGCTCTGCTGAATACTTGAAGCTAAGGAATCTTGGGCAAGAATCTCGGAAAAAAAATCCTGATGGCGCTCAAAATAGGGGTGGTTCTAGGCCACTAGTTGAGACTCAACAATATCTGGTAATCTCCTTTATAACCATAAATTTCTGAATAACTTTGAAATTTTTATATGCATTAACATTGGTCACTTCTTTTATGCCTTGAAGGAAGCTAAGCATGGACCTGGGAAGGGTACTATAATAAATGCTTTTTCCTGCATGTTAGCTGGCCTTAAGAATTGTGATGCCAATGGGAATGCTGGCCCAATTCCAGAACGGGCAAAGAAACTTGTTGTATGTAGAAGCACTTTCTATCTAGTTTCATGCTTTTCCATTTGTAGTTTCTGACAAATAATTTCTGTTATTTCTAGGATGACTACAATGAAGCATTGCAAGAAAAGTATCCAGAGAATTGGCAAGAGCAACCATTTGATGGTCAAATTGCATATAAAATTGGTGGTGGCTTGCCGCATGGTCGTCTTGCAATAGGAAATGGTGCTGTCAACAAGGCTACAATAATTCATGCTGCCAAGGCAAGTGGAACAAGGCCAGCAACCTCAAGGGCTTTTCAAAATCTAATGGCAAGATATGAGGAATCGGTTGCCAACGTTGGTCGCTTAACTGAACAAAACAATGCCTTGGTTGAAAAGAATGCTACATTGACTCGAGATGTGAAGCGTAATGGTCGTTTACTTGAGGTACAGTTCTGTTTTGGTGCACTATCTGTCTACAGTTCAAGGTTCGTAAATATTAATTATGTATCTTAACCTGCAGCTCATTCTTGACAAAGTACAAATAGAGATGCCACCAGATCTGCTTCAGGAAGAAGAAAATGACATGGTAAGATTAATATTACCAGACCTGCAGCTGCTTGTGCTCAAAGTTTTCTTGCTGTACCAATATATGACTTGCTTGTGCATGCGCTCAAAATAGTGATACCACTAACTCTCATTATCTTGCTTATTGGTTGCTAGCATGTGTGTTGCTGCTAGTAAGTTCTTTTTTTTGTGCTAAGGATCAATAGAGATTATTGAACACTGAAAGAGCTGGGAATGGTTGAGATATTTTAGAGCTACATATGAAATAATTCCTACTGTACTCTTGCTAATCATGTAAATAGAGTCTTGGTTCCTAACTAAACGTTGTCCATTTTTCCAATTTATTTCCTGTCCTAGTTTCTTAGTCATTTGCTTCCAACAATTGAGTATCTAGCCTTAGTCTCTTGCTTCAGTTTGTTAGACATTGAGGATGACATGTTAGAAACAACATGGGTGTTCTGTTCAAACCACCAGTTTGATGTTTCTCTACCTGATTACAGTAGCTTCTCTACCTGTTACTACCCTGCCTGTTACTACCCTCCTGGAATGATCCTATAATTTTTTTTGGTCGTAGGGAGGGACTATAGATGGATCATCTCGTGCTTCAGCTAACATGGATAGGGAGAACAGTGATGGCCATTGAGTTATGTGGTGGCAGGAAGTATTTTGTGAAGCTGTAGTCTTTTGTTTATCTACTAGGGTTGATGGCAACAAACAAGAAGTTCGAAGGCCATGCATGTGTTATGCTAGGTATTTTGTGCAAGGGAGGTATTTTGGTTGTGGATTCCATCGTGCTTCAAGTCATGCATGCTAGTTGTGGAGTGGCAGCTACATGTTGCCTATTCACTGCATGTGCCTTGTGCAGATGAGGGTGCATACTGCCATCAAAAAGCAGATTGCTACCTGTAGACTTCCTGGGTCAAGGAATGTTGATTTCTTTTGGCTATCTTGTGCACAAGTGGCTGTATACTGTCATGAGATAGCAGCCAGCTACTAGTTGTGTTTAGAGATAGATAGCAGCTAGTTGGAGGTTAGCACTTTTAACTTGTGCTGCTCCCTGTTAGGTACCTAACTAGAAGGCACTAATTATTATATAGCTTTGTATTCATGTACAACTTGAATGAGGTTCTAAGATTGTTGAATATCATATTTGTTACTTAAGTGTGGATGAATGAATGGCTACATCAGTTGTAATAGTGTTTTTTAGTGACTAATTAGTTGTTGTGAACAGTGGCCTTATAATGGCTAAATAATCAATTATTCTTGCCAGCCAAATGATTGGAAATATCTTCCCTGATGGAAGGATCCCAGGCCTGACGGTTGGACAACCGACGGGAAAGCCATTTTCATACCTGACAGTTGGTGAACCGACAGGGAAAGCTTAAACAATCCCTGACGGTAGTGAACTGACAGGAAAAGTTTGAAATTTCGCTGACAGTTGGTTGGCCGACGGGGAAAATTGAAACTGTCCCTGACGTTCCGTGACCGTCAGGGAAACTCTTCCCTGACGGCAGAATGAAAACCGACGGTGGACATTTTTCCTGACGGTCTCAGCCGTCAGGGACTATTTCGTGACGGGTTACCGTCAGGGAAACTTGACTTTCCCCGTCGATTTTTCCCTGACGGGTTATCCCTGACGGTAACCGTCACGGATACCCTTCCCTGACGGTTTTCGTGACTTTTCCTGACGGAACGGGCCGTCAGGAAAAAACTAGACTGGGGTAGTGCGGGTGCTCGTACTCCTAGTGCTACTCATCATAATATAATATATGGAATTTTTCTATTCCAGTTATCATTAATTTCGTCGTAGAGATTTCTAATCAAATCCACACCTCTTAGACTGTGTCAACATCCAAAACTATTTTTGTCCAAAAATATTAATACGAAAGGATTGACATATAATTTCTATGAAAATACAAAACAACTTGTTCAATAGAAATTGTGGGATTGTTTGTTTCGGTGGATAACCCCTACGTATTCAGGCTTCAGAAAGCTGTCTTAAAGATGTTTGGTGGTTAGTTATGTCCATTAGAGCATCTCCAAGAGTATCCAATATTTTTTCCAAAAAAATATGGAGTTTTTTTTTTCTAGAACACGACTTTACGTGTATTTCATTAAGAAGATGTTGCACAATACAAACAAACGCTATCCCAGGCGAGATGCCAGGATAGAAGAGTTCACAAACACACACGAGGGAAGCATAGCGGACTACATCTTGAAATAACTGTGCGACACAAAGCTAGGCACCGGCACTAATGCCCACCAGCCACGGCCAGGAACTCAGAGATTGCCGTGAATCCAACAGTGATCCACTCATCCCCCTCGTCCAGCACCACCCGCCTTGCCTAGTCTGCCGTGATCAAAACGTTGTCGAAGACACGGGAATTGTGCTCTCTCCAAAGCCGCCAAGACACCAGTAGCACCACGGAGTCGAATCCCTTCCGCAGGTGCCCGGGCACCAAACACCGAGCATCCATCCACCAAGATGAAAGCGAAGAACCCGGCGATGGCGTCAGCTGATCCCAACCACTAGGGCGCAGCAGGCGGTACCATAGTTCTCTCGTGTAGACACAGCAAGTCAGCAGATGATCAACCGTGTCATCCTCCTGACCGCAAAGTGCACATGCAGCAGACTCCTGAAGGCCGTGCCTTTTTTGCGATCCAAAGTTCCTGCGGCGGAGCTGAGGCTCTCCAAAGTTCCTTAGCCCCCAGCAAGGACAACATGCCTAGGAAGAACAATCGATACGCCGACGAAGCAGAGTAGGCGCCATTCGGCGTCCACCGCCAGACATAGCGATCATCGTCCAGCGGCCTTAGCTGGACCGACTCTAGCTTTTCCCAGAGATCAACGTACTCGTACAACACCGGCGCGGTATGAGCTCCAATGATATGGCACACCCATCGGTGCTGGTAGAGCGTGTCCTTCACCGACACATTCAGGAACCGCCTGTCAATAGCCCGGAACAAGTGCAGCGCAAAGGACTTGAACTGCCCAGCCAACAACCAGGCGTTAGTCCAAAAATGGCGTCGACCATCTTTTTTGGCTTAGAAGGAAGCCTCGTCCATGGAGGCGCATCGGGCGCCCTCTTTTGCCACTCCCACCTGAGCCTCAACGCGACTCCGAGGATTCTAATGTCTGGTATGCCCAGACCGGGCACACACCACTGGCCAGGCAACCTTGCATTTTCCTCCGGCGACGGCGCCCATGCCACTCCACAGAAAAGGCACGACGACGCTTGTCAATCTGTCGGATCGCCCAGGTTGATAAGCAGCACGTAATAGACACATGCACCGGTATGGCTGAAAGCGTCGCGCGTGTGAGCGTTGTCCTTCCCGCAGCGTTCAATAGGTTGCCCTTCCATGTCGGGATCCGTTTCGCGATAGCATCCACTAGCTGCTGTTCATCAGAGCGGTGCAGTCGCCCCACAGAGAGAGGCGCGCCCAGATAGCGGCAAGGGAGGGGCGATAGCTGGCAGGGGAACACCTGCTGGATGGGCACGACATCCTCCTCCGTGCACCGGATCGGTGAGATAAGACATTTGTCCAGGTTGGTGATCAACCCAGAGGCGCCAGCTAATAAATCCAGGATGGCGTGAATGCAACTGAAGTCCTCCGGCTTGGGGACGAGGAAGAGGACCAGATCGTCCGCGTACAGCGACATTCGATGCCCAAAGTGGTTACCGGGGAGAGGAGATAGCAAACCCCTGCGATTTGCCTCCGCGACCAGGGCATTGAGCATCTCCATAACAATTATAAACAACAGCGGGGACAGCGGGTCGCCTTGCCTCAAGCCACGTGCATGACAGATACGTCGGCCCAGACACCGTTCCAAAAGCATGGAGTTTTGCAAATCCTAAAAAAGTATTAGAAGGAATAAAGAAGGCTATCTCCAAGAGTTTCTAATAATCCACTCATAAAATAAAGAAGACAATTTTACATCAGGAATCCTATACTATTTCTAAATTATCATAACCACTTTTATATATTCTTTCTCTATTGTACATTTACATCAGAAACCCTTTCCTACTCTTTATTCTTCCCACATCCTTCCACCCTTAGATTGGCCGACAAACACGCGCGGACAGGGAAGATATGTGCGACTCGGAAGCGCGTAACTTTACGCGAAACAGAGTGACTTTTCCCAAGTTCTAAAAGATTAGGAGGATGGATTAGGAGTTATTGGAAAGGGGTTTTTCTCATCTTGCTAAAAAGCGAGGATTAGGAAGGGATTTAGGGAACTCTCGGAGATGCTTTTAGGCAGGAGCACCAACTGCACCTCACTGTCTCCCAATGCCAGAGACCATGCTCGCCGCGGACCTCCTCTCCCGCGCGGGCTGCCATGCCCACCACGGTTGTCCTCCCTACGGCGGTCGCCATGCGCCCATGCCCACCGCAGTTGTCCTCCCTGCACTGGTCTCCATGCCCCTTGGGCTCTCCTCCCCGGCCGTGGACAACCATGCCCATCACGGCTGCTGGTCGGTCCATCAACCATGGCACTGGTGTCCTCAGCCAAATAAACACCTGCTTGGCTCCGATCCATTGGTGTAGCGCAATCTAAATGCACCCAACCAACGATGATCTCCATTGCCCTGGCCTTAGGAACACATGTTACTTTTTGCGACGGTGGTACTCATCACATCAATCATCACTGCACCATTGGATTTGTGCGCAGGAGTATACCTACGTACGTACGTGCACGACACTACTGCCTCTGTTACTGATCGAGTACCTACCCCCACTACCGTACTTGCAGGAAGTCTGGTAGAGTAAAATCAATATATATACTCACTCCCACCACAGTCCACAGAGGTAGTAGGTACAGGCGGGCAGCAAGGCCGGCACTCCCGATTTCCATCTAGATCGTGCAATCGTCAAAGCCTATAGCCCGTTGTACGGCTGGTGACAGCCGTGGTCGGCGCCGCTGGGTTGGACAACGGGCGAGCGAGGCGACCGTGCCATCCCATCCAATCCAATCCAATCCATCGTATCCCATGCTGGCTGCTGCCATGCACCGCGCACCACGCACGTCAGGGGCGACGACTTGTTCTACTGGTTATTTGTATCCACCCGTGCACGAACCTAGCTAGCTAGCAGGTCGCTGAGGTCGGCCGACGACGAAGAATCCCAATCCCAAACGCGCGCGCGTAATTTGTGTGGCAGGCGAGACTGGCGACTGGCGTGCACTCCTCGCCCGGCACGGCGGGTCGGTGGTGACCTGTGTGAGGAGGGTCAGCGCCGCCCCCGCCGGCCGATCCCAAGGACGACCCAGTTTTGCAAGGCCCGGCGGCCGACATGGCGAAAACTGCGGCACCGCCCGGCACGTCGTACGCGATCGAGGGACAACTGGGGGATCTGCATGCATGGGATTCCGTGGGGGATTGCATGTCCCGCGCCCGGGGCACCCCCTCGCCATGGACTCCGCTCGGAAGCCGATACCACATCATGGTCACGGTTCACGATTTTTTTTGTTTTGATTTTCTTTTAAAAAAATAGCTCGGCGTCTGTTCCCAAAAAGAACCATGTCACGATGAGCACCCCGGCCCGCGCAGTTTGTGCACTTGAGCTGTTCCTTCCTCCTTCACCTTTTCCGTGAAAAGCTCTTCGAAAAAAAAGATTTCCGTGTAAAAGCTCTTAGAAAAAAAATGGGTAGAGACGTGGCAGTGCAGTTGGTACAAGCAGGCATGCACGATGATGACACAGACGGGTACGGTACGGTTCTCAACGATAAACTAGCAGACAGGAGGATGAAGCTGGTGGCATGCAGCAGGCAGGGAACAAAGTGGCGGGTAACGAAAAAACAAACAATTTTCTGATCCACATGGAACACAATGGAAAAGCAGATCGATCGATGGACTAAGAGTTTGTACTCCTACGTCATAAACTAGTGCGTATTTTTGGACTGCGAGGGACGAGCGGAGAAAAAGAGTGCGCAGCGCGTCGGACCGGAGCGTGGCGTGGTGGTCGGGGAGGAGCCGCGGAGGCGGAGTAGGCTGGGGGCGCGTGAGGCCGGAGGACCGGAGGAGAAGATGGCGAGCGCGCGCAAGCCGACGCGAGCGCCGTCCCGGCGACTGGAAAAAGCGGCAGGGGGTGAAGCAGCTGCGAAGGTCCAGATGCCCTCGCCTACGCGCTTTATCCGACGCTTGTCCCCACTCATCACAAGCAGGCTGCTTGCGTGGACGTGGTCCATTATTGGACTTAAAACGGCTGAAATGACAGCTCCAGACTTGCAACACTCGGACGATGCCAGGCCAGCCAGGGGGGTTATCCGTGTTTGGGATCTGTGAAACTAGCTAGTCTGTGTGCTGGTTTTATTCGTTTATAGACTAGTATTGGGAACTAGATTCAGATAAGGGCAAATTTCTCTAGCCATGTTTCGTGTCAACAACTGTAGATGAATCATGTACATATCCAATCATATCCACTTGATTGATGCACAGCGTGTCGGAATAATCTTTTCCTCCTCACATCATCCCAACAGAACTAAATTGTTTCGTGGGCAATGGCTTCAATAGCCCTACATGTATTCCTCAACTTCATTCATTGCTGAATTTTGGTTTCTAACCCTCAAAAGAGTACCCCTAAGCACCTTGTAAGTCGTGGTGATAATTTTGAAAGGTAGTATATGCAAACCATTTATTATGGTCACTAAAATGTAACGGAAATGCTTTCCTTATGTGTAACATGAAAAATAAAATAATTATAAATCTAGAAAGCAAGACTTTGTTGTTCAATTCGTACTGAAATTCAATTCAGACATGACTAGAATATGTGGATCTTCATACCAGACTGTGGAGGTAGATGAAAATATCTAGAAGCAAATATTGCTTTCAATAATTTGTCCGTTGAAAAACATGTAGAAGCAATACATCCTTTTTAATAGAATTGTCCAAGGCTTTCACCCAAGACCATAAAACCTACAGAGAACTTGAAAACGTTCTAATGAATTTGCAAAAAAAATTCAAGTACTAGGTCATCTACCTTAGTCATGTTCTTCAACCAAGTGAGAGAAGAAACTTCCACGGATCAAAATTAACCTAGAAATAAATTAGGGGTTCTATAGTTCAAACATTCAACCATCTACGCGCTCATGCCAACATCACAGCAAAAAGCCCAAAGTATCGCAGCAAAGAGCGGACCACGTGTCTAACTAAAGGGTACTAATGAATGAAGAAAACAACATCCTATGGCCAAAGATTCAACGCAAACATGCAAATCTCGTAAACACGACTATTGGATCGTATAAAAAATGTATCTTCAAGCAAAATAGTCATTTTCCATAGAATGGTGCAGTGCTTCTAAAATGCATCTAGAAAGGAAGCCCAAGCCTATTTTCTAAGTTCCTCTAGTCTCAGTCCCCCTTTCTCAACTGAACAGGAAAAATGAGGTCTCACGGATCAAACATAAACACCCAGAAACGTTGAACCGCGCCTGTCCGAGCAAGCATCGCCACAGAAACCCAGGTACTAGTACTACCAACCGGAAGAGAAGAGAAGGCAGCCACAGGGCCGACACACTGAGAATACAATCATTTTAAGCAGAGGCAGCAGTCTGCCAGTCCATGCACCCTGTCCACACGCCAAGGCAGAGCGCGCTGGTGCCGCGTGCCCACTGCCCATCTTTTAAAATTTGGTCCCTTCCCTTGTTGTCGCGTGGTGCCCGTGCCTGCCGTGCCCACTCATCCTCCCACTCGGCAACGACAGCGACCAGCAGCAACCGCGGCGCACGCCCGGCTTTTCCTATTAATAGCCAAGAACGCCTTCCATCTGCTCCAATCGAAATCCGGCTCCTGCACCTCCTCCTCTCCTCCTGGCACCGGCAGCGAAGATCCAATCCAAATATAGCGCAACCGCATCTCACTCCTAGCTATTTCTATCTGAGAATCCTCCTCCCACGAGGCCTCGAGGAGCGAATTCGCAAAACCAAAGCAAGCAATTTGTTCGAGAGAGAAATCGCATCCATGGCAGCGGTGATGGTTGCTCGTCAAGGCCGGGAGCTGCAGCGGTACAGCGCGAGCACGGGCGGCCGCGTGGTGGTGGGCTGCGTCCCGTACCGCACGCGCCCGGACGGCGACGGCGAGGTGGAGGTGCTGGTGATCAGCTCGCAGAAGAAGGGCCCCGCGGGGGGCGTGCTGATCCCCAAGGGCGGGTGGGAGCTGGACGAGTCCATGGACGAGGCGGCCCGGCGCGAGGCCGCCGAGGAGGCCGGGGTCGTCGGCGAGACCGGCCCGGCGCTGGGCCGCTGGTGCTACCGCAGCCGCAGCTACCCGGACGCCACGTACGAGGGCTTCGTGCTCCCGCTCCGCGTCACCGCCGAGCTGGACCGGTGGCCCGAGATGGCCGCGCGCCGCAGGGAATGGGTCTCCGCCGCCGAGGCCATCGCCCGGTGCCCGCACCTGTGGATGCGCGAGGCGCTCCAGCGGTTCGCCGACACCGTCGCGGCGGAGGCCACGCGCCTCGCCTCCGCCCTGTAGGCCGTCGGGCGCTGGCGCCTCGCGCGTTTTTCGGCCGCGCACGGCGGACGCGCGCGCGGGGCTGCCGCTGCGGCGCTGCCTGCTCTGCTCGGTAGATTGGACGGAACGGGACGCGCGACGGATGGTTCAGACAAATCTGGACGACGTCGAACTGGCACGAGGGGACGCGGCTTGTACATTGTTCTTGGGTGGCGGGAGTAGTTGGGGATTTCACAGCTTGTAAATCTCACGCAGTTTAACGAGATTCATTGTACGTAAAAGAAACGAACGATAGTAAAACAAGATTCACATTCACCTATCCGGCATTACGACTCAATTGCTCTTGCTGCAAGGACGCTGTGCTCAGTTCCTGCACTGATTTTTTTTATCCAAGTTACCGAATTGCATACGATACGAACGCACTGTGCAAAGCGCAGCACCCAGCTTGTGCAGCTACGAAGCCATCGACGTGCTCAATGGAGGCGCACATACTATGAATCTATGATTAGCAAGATATTTCGATACGTTCCTATCGTCGGGGAGGACGTTAAAACTGACAGTTGGAGAAGAGGAGTAGGAGTATCTTCTTCTATCTCGCGACACTTTACGCTGAATTAAGCATCGATGCTGGCATTAATTATATTGACGTGACACCATATTAATAAAGAGAGGGATGATAAGAGTTTTATGGGAGTAAAGAGAGTTTCACAGAGATAAAACTTTTCTGCACTGTTTCTAAAATCTAAATTGATTGAAAACAATGATGTGAAATCGCCACTGAAACTGGTTTTATACTAAAATTTAGTTTATGCTAACCTATTATAAGAATATAAAAAATAGCTCAAGCGAACAGCGGCAGACGGCGTCTTTTCCGTGAATTGCGGCTGGGCTGCGGCGCGGGGCCCGGCCCGTGTGGCGTCGCGCTCCTGTCCTGTGGGCGCGCGCTTGGACTCTTCTTCGTAGCCGTGGCCCCACGGGCAGGGGAGATGAGATCACGACGGCCGGTCGTCACGCCGCGCTGCCGTGTCATCTGCTACTAGCCTTGGATGCGCGCGCGAGCAACTTGCAGGCTTGCAGCCTGACGCTGACCCTTCGGGGGACGTGGCCCATGCCCGTGTCGTCCGCGTCCATCGGGACGGGAGGGCGAAATCGTCGGACGCTTATGTAAAGAAAACAAACATACTATGTTGGACGCTTTCTCTGAGTATTTTATTTTACCTAATACTCAGAAGATAAACAACAGGGGAATCATTGGAGGGGAGGCCCCGGTCGGCAAGGCAAAGCCAAGTTTGGTGCTCCTCGAATCGAATCGAGTCTGAATGAATAAGCATCGCCGTAAAATGGACGGACCGACGAGCCCGCCCGGACGCCCGGGGCCTCAGCTACGGCGCCGTGTCCCGTGTGCTCCACGTGTGTGTGACGTGCGCGCTGTGCGTGTCATGTGTGTGTGTGTCTGTTGTGCTGCATCGTCATCCGATTCGGCTGCTGTTTTGTGTTTCCTGCTCCGGTGGTTATCTAGTATCGGAATTATTGCGCTCTCATTTATCGCCTCCGGTTTTCTGATGGCCGTCGCCATCGTTCTCGCGTCGCCAAAGACGGTCACGTCTCTTGTCAAAAAAAAAAAAAGACGGTCACGTCTCTCTCACCTCGGCTTCGGTACGTACAGGAAACTGGAACTGGATGGTGCATACAGTACTCTACTGCGCATAGGATAGGATCACATAAACATAGATGATCATGATTATGAGGGCTTTTTTTACAACACAACTGAATACTTATTGCAAAGAAAATATTCCAACCGACACCCGTTGTACGTGATCCTATCGCCAGCAGTTCGGCCGGCCGCACACGTACGATCTCTGCGCCTGCTTCCAACATAACGGCCACAAGTTTGTTAATTGGTTCCTCGACATGCCAGCCTGTGAACAGTGCGCTACAGGCCTAGAGAGGAGTTTGGCTGGCTGGATACATACAATAGGAAGAGAGGGCGTGTGTTGGCTGCCTTGTCATTCTTTTGTTTTGCCTGGCTAGGCAAATCATATCGGTTCGTAGCTTTGCTTGCTCCCCTTGGTATCTAAACGTTCCAAGGATTTTTCTTGCACCAACTTATTAAGTGAGCCCAAACTACTCTCCCAGGCTGATAAGTTTAGCCTTATCAGGCAAGGCGAGGTTAGCTAGATGGGCAAAACAACCAAATTTGCCATGAGATTATTTAGGGCAATGTTTGGTTCTAGAAAAAGGCCATCCTCACCTCAGCCGGCATTAAGCAACGAGATGCTCATCGGGTCAGAAGAGTCAATTTGGCTCACCTAAGATGGCGGTTGGTTTCTCAGCTAGTTTGCCTTACGTTGCTATATTAGGCGAGGTAATCTTTGCCAGGCTAGGTGAGTGGATTTTGCTCTACGTCTACAACAAGATAAATCCTGCCAGCATATATGGACCTCGTGATAGCCTTACCAACAATCCAAGTGCATGTCCCTCTTCTATATTTTGTATCAGTAAGGCTGAATCGTTCCTACACATAATAAAGAATCTAAATGTTGTCGTAGTAAGGCTAAACCGTTCCTAGTAAAAAAAATCCAAATGTACCTTAAGCTAGCAAAGGAAAGCTTACCCACATGAAAATCAAGGCCAACTAGCTATATATTCAAACACCCTGCTCACTCCGATTCCTAGCTCAGCTAGGCTACATAGTGCTGGACAAAGAATCAAGCATGCCCTTATTTGCTAGGAAGGAGTCTTCTTGCCAAGCATATACTCATAGCTAGCTCCTAAATGACTTGTCAAGCTTTAGAAAAAAACCGTAATGAAGATGAGTCTAATTGGAACACAATGGTCCTATTTAGTTCAGTAACAAATCAAATTTATCTAGTTAGGAAGCAATCCAGGCCATCGATTTTGAGTGCCCAGCATCATGATCGCTGCCTACCATGTCACAAACTAAATAGGCCCGGAATGAGAAATAAGAGGCCTCACCTGATGCAAGGAACTCCTGCTTCAACAAAATGTTTCACTCGTTAAGGTAAAAGTACTCCTATATGCTATTGTGTCTGTTTCAAATTATATTTTCACTTTTGCTTGTGCTAAGTCCAACTTCACTAACTTTGATCAAGTTTTTAGAAAGGTACATTAACGTCTGCAAGTTAAAATTGCATTACTAAAACATATTTCATCAATAATTTAACGAAACTATTTCATGATGTATATATTAGTTTATATGTATTAAACTTAGTTAAAGTTAATGAAGTTTGAGTTAAGACAAAATCAAAATGAACTAAAATTTGAAACGGGGAGAGTAGGAAGCATGCCTACGATAATACTCATGATTATGACATAAACATAGATGATCATGATTATGACTTATTGCCACGTGGCACAACTGAGGACTTTTTTTACAACACAATTGAAGACTTACTGAGAAGAAAATATTCCAACCGAAACTAGGACCACACCTAATTTGCTAAATTGACAAGAAAATATTCCAACCGTCAAGTAAATTAGTTTCCTTGAGGGCTGGTAACCCCCAAGAAAATATTTCTAACCGTTAAGGAAAATAGTTTTCTTGAGGGCCAGCAACCTCCAAAGAAATATAAAGCAAAAGCAAAAATTAGAAATCAATGAATGCCCTTTTTCATGTGACTCCTAGGAATCAAACCTGTGACATATAGCCTCAGTTGAAGAACACTTACCACTACACCTCGAAATAACTTGTGACTAAGTGAATTATTCCTTTTGTATTCACTTTATTGAATCTTGTAATAAATATTTGAGATCCTAAATGTTTTCAAATGTAAATAGTTTGAATTGAAAAGTTTTAGATCTCGTTGAAATCTATTACTTTGGTTTAGGATGTATATCCATCTGAGGTCGTTTAGAAAATTTTTAAAAAATAAATTTGAAGGATCTAAGAATTTTTCTTGGGGGTTTCCATTTACACCAAAGAACATATGAATTAGCTTGCCGGTTTCGAATAGCACTCAAGGAAATACGAATTATCTTTGTGGTTTCAAATAACACCCAATAAAATGAGTAATTACCATGGCGGTTTAGACTGACACTCAAGGAAATGAGCAATTACCTTTGGCGGTTTGGTTTAACAGTCAAGGATATCTATTTCCATTGAGGTCTATGTTCGCAACCAAGAAAACTACACTTTTCTTGGTGGTTTTATTTTAGCCCTTAAGAAAATTTTTAGCACTCAAGGTAATTCAGGATTGTGGTAGTGATGTATTTAGAAATAGTGTATATCTAAGTTGTGCATAGCAGAAACTATGTATCTAAAAAAACCAAAACGTCTTATATTTTTCTATTGGTGCTTAGATACCCTTGTTTTTTTATTGGGAGACTTGTATTGTATACCCATAATGTTGGCAGCTTCTTCTCCTTGGTACATCATTGATATTTTCCATCCCATATCTGTAACTTGCTTATGATTTATTATCATTCACATTCTTACAAAAAAGTACTTCTCAAAGTAAAAAAAGATCTAGAGCACATTATAATGATGAATTATATTTGTGATGACACCGACAGCTATACAAGACATGCAACTCATGCGAAGGCGAATTACTGACAGCACAAGGATCTGATCAGACGCGGCGAGATCAACGACGCTGAACTAACCTGGCCCAAGAAGAAGAAGATGAACCCAGTGGTGATGATGATCAGATTCATATCGACCCGTACGTTGATTGTGACGGATCGCGATCCAGCACCATTTCACCTCCGAAGGCAGCCCGTGGCCAGTCAACGCTCGCGAAATTGACCGGGTCTAGGTGCTGCGCACTGCTACCACTACCGGCTTTTCAGGTGGAGTCGAACTGTAACCACCCGTAAGTTCCGGTTCCGTTGTCCCGCGCGGTCAGAGAGTGAGACCCGGGCCAGACCCACGTGTGCCGAACCGCTCCACCGTTTCGAATCCTCGGTGGATCGGTAAGCAGGCGATCGAGCCAGAATGAACGAACTCTGGAATTCCATATTCGGCACTCGGCAAGCGGCGCTTGCCAGTCAGCATCGGACGGACCAGACGAACGACCATGCCACGTGCCAGTTCGGAGTACAAGTGTCGTCCGCGGCTGGTCAACGCGGATTGGGATTACCAGCAGGATCCAGACCCGTGTGAGCTGTGTTGTGTCTGCCGTGTGCAACTGTGACCCGTCGATGTGTTCGATGCTGACAGTCGCGGTACCGAGCAATATGACAAGGGAGGGAGACTGCGCTGTGCCTGTGGCCTGTGCTGTGCACATCACCATGCAAGCGGCGCGGGCCTGCCCGCAAGCCCACTTAGCCCGCCCCGCAAAACAGGCCCGCTGGACAACTGCAGGCCACCTGTTTTTCTGTTGCGGGCCGGGGCAGTTTAGCCTGCTAGCGCTTGCGGGCCACTCGCAGAATCCGCAACATCCTGCTAAGGCCTGCTATGGATCGGAGGGTGGCTGCGCATGCGAGGTGACTCGGGCACTCGACCTCCGCCGCCGCCATCTCCCTCCGTATCGTGGAACCCGCTCCCATAGAACTTCAAGACAGAGAACAACAAGCTGGAGCCGGAGCGGAAGGTGCGGCTGGCGCGGGAGCTGGGCCTGCAGCCGCGGCAGGTGGCCGTGTGGTTCCAGAACCGGCGCGCCCACTGGAAGACGAAGTAGCTGGAGCGCGACTACGCGGCGCTGCGCCACTCGTATGACACGCTCCGCGCCGACCACGACGCGCTCCGACGCGACAAGGACGTGCTAATCAATGAGGTGCGTAATACTCTACTAATTCCTTGGTCGGATGGGGCATCGTGCGCGTGGTGGCGCGGCGTCCGGGAGACGTGAGGCTCCGATCATGTACCTTTTTCTCTCAAAGGTGTTTGGTATTGCTCTGCTTTATGTTTTTTTAGCTCCGTTTCACGTTTTTTTTAAAATGGTTTCAGCTCTACGCACTTTGTTCGAGGAAAAATAGTGGAGTTGTGAGAGCGTCTAAAGAGGTGCTCTACAAACTCCGTTTTTTTTATAAAGCTGCTCCACGATGGAGTTTGTGGAGCAGTCTCAAACATCCCTCATATTAAGATATTAAAAGCAGAGTAAAAAAGACAAGGAATACAAATGCCCAAATACATAACTACTCAATCCATACCAAATTATAAGATGTTTGACTTTTTGACACCAAGTATGATCACTCGTCTTATTCGAAAATTTGTACAAAATATCACTTCTTTTGTCGTGCCTTGGTTTATTAATAAAAATTCTTCAAGAATGACTTAAATTTGCACAATTTTTTTAAATAAGACGAGTGGTTTAATTTGGGGACAAAAAAAAATCAAACGCCTTATAATTTAGGATGGAGGGAGTACATAAGAAACAACCATGTTGCAGCTAGGCATAGGACCTTAACTTCCTTTAAGGCAAACATCCCGAGAGGAGAGCGTAACAATTTAAATTTAAATTTAAATACGATCTTCGAAGTCAAATTCGACACGGACTTCTGGGATATAGCCATATATGATATCGTGCTATCCACTCTACGACGTCGATAATCCCGGCGAACTAATGCAGTGCGCTTGCCGATCCCAACTGGCGCGCTACTATGCAGGACGAGTTTCAGGCTTTGCTCGACGATGACACCTGGTGCCATGTTCCTTGTCCTCCCAGCGCTAACATTGTGACTGGCAAGGGGATTTGTAAACATAAGTTCCACATTGAACATTTGAACCTTTCTGCCATCCGCCCTACGGGTGTCGTCGATCCAGTGAACTATCACAGTGTGCTTGCCGATCCTGATTGGTGAGAAGAGTTTCAGGCTCTACTTGCCATCTACACTTGACGCGTTGTTCCTCGTCCACCTAGCGCTAAAATTATGACTGACAAGTGGATTCATAAACATAAGTTTCGTGTTGATGGTTTGTTTGCCCATCACAAAGTGGGTGGCGCTGGATTTTCACAGGTGAGTTGTTCTAAGCCTCACCGCCTTATACACTTGGCCGATACACTGGCTGGATGTGAAGAATACATTTCTTCATGGCTGAAGGAAACAGTCTATTGTCCCCCCCCCCCACCCACCAAAAAAAACAATGATTTTTTTAAAACATACTTATAAGTATTTCAATGCATATCACATTTTGCCCATTTTTTACTTATCTTTTACTATAATATTGTGAGGCTCCTCTACAGCTCTGCTCCTCTAGCTGTCCAAGTGATTAGTCGAGCCCCATCTGGCCCAGCACGAGCCCATAAAGGAAACCACTTTACCAGCCCAGAGCGACCATCGCGTGACCGCGTCCACCGGTCCCACTGTGCAGTGTTACGGCGTCGCGCAGCGCAGTTCCGCTCCAATGTTTTCAACCCGTTTCCCTCTCCACGATTCAAAATTCTCCCCTTTCCGATCCCCACTCCGCCTCCTCCCCCAGACACCCTCCCCCCACATCCCATGGCGCCCGCCGCGGCCGTCACCGGCGCGGGGGATTCCGATCGTCTCGCGCGCGAGGTCGCGCGGGTGCTGGACGAATGCCGTGCATCCCACGCCGTGCACCCGCGGAAGCTGCGGGAGCTCGCGGCGCTCCGCTCCTCAGGAGGCGGCGGCGGCCGCCCCTTCCTCTCTGCCTTCTGCGTCGCTGTCACGCCGCTCTTCACCCTCGCCCGCCGATCCGCGGGATCCGACCGCGTCGCTCGCTTCGTCGCTGCCTTCGCGTCTGCTTCCGCATCTTCTTCGGCTGACGGCGGTGGGAACGGGTTCCTCGAGGAGTTCCTTCGGTTCCTCGTCACCGCGTCCAAGGCCGCGCACCGGCCCGCGCGATTCCGCGCATGCCAAATCATCTCCGAGGTGAGCTAAGGAAAATCACTCGAAACTTTGACCCCCCATTTACGGTTTTTATTTCTCCCTCGAGATGGGAGTACTTATTTTAGTGAAAAACTAGTTGCCCTCAGTACGCTGTAAAGCTGTTTATAGATGTTAAAACTTTGTTGTGTTTAACTTCTTCAATTGAGCTTAGGTTCAGCTCTCTTGTGCAAATATGCTTCAATAAAGCACGAGTCTGGATGTTGCCCTTGAACAACTTCTTTGATTTATTCAGCCACCATCAGTAATCTTTTGTTCTAGTTACGAAGAAGTGTTTACCTTGGCATGTCCTTCATTTACATATTGTTGAGCCCTTCCACTCAGATTGCACGTGCAATTCTGCTTGCAGATTATAATGCGGTTGCCTGATGATGCTGAGGTGAGCGATGAGATTTGGGATGAAGTAATTGATGGCATGAAGGTCCGGGTTCAAGATAAAATTGCTGCAATTCGCACTTATGCTGTGCGAGCATTGTCCCGTTTTGCAATTGATGGAGAGGATGGTGGCATTGTTGATCTATTCCTCGAGACCCTAGACAACGAGCAGAATGCTGTATGTGAGATTGTTCTTAATAGCTTTCCGGTTACTAGTATTCGATATGTTCATCTTGTTGTATCTAATTGTGACCTTGTTTCATTTTTGAAGGAGGTTCGGATGGCAATAGTTTTTTCTCTTCCACCATCAAATAATACACTAGAGAGTGTTGTTGAATCAATGCTTGACATTAGTGAATCAGTTAGACGAGCACCATATTCTGTGCTTTCAACTAAATTTCCCCTCCAGAGTCTTACGTGAGTAATCACATACATGATACATTGGAAGTAGAACAGACCAATGTGTATGCATGAAATGCACAACACTTACTGTATCAGTGAATTTATAGTTTTTTGTTTTGGTTTCAGCATCAAGCAAAGGACTACTGTCCTTCACAGGGGCCTATCTGATAGGTCTGCTTCAGTAAACAACGAGTGCTTGAAGATGCTCAAGGATGAGTGGCTTGTGAAGTACTGTGGAGGAGATGTGATTTCCCTTCTCAGATTTCTTGATGTTGAGACATATGAATCAGTTGGAGAATCTGTAATGGCGGTGCTTCTAAAAGATGGTGCTTTGCGAGTGCATGATGGGCACAGTATTAGGCAGTACTTCACTGCAAATGGTGAAAAATGTTTTTTATCCTAGTCTATCTCCTACTTTCCAACCGACCTTTCTCCAGATTTTGTTGATCAGTTTATGTTCATTGTGAATATGAATCTCTGACAAAGGACAAAGTAACTAACTCCAATGAAATGAATAAACCTGAAAGACAACCCCATGCAATCGCTATGTTTTTTAAAACTCCTTTCTTTGAAAATACGGAAGAATCAAGTTGTCTCTGCCCATTCCTCCTCTTTCTGCTGGTTGATATTAGCATCCTTATAATATTTTTCAGCAGAACAAGATTCCAATATTCAACTCATGGATGCTGAGGTTGCCCTTTACTGGAGAATCATGTGCAAGCATTTGCAAGCTGAAGCTCAGGTGACCACCAGACCATTTTAGCTTGTTATGCTACATTTTTTATAGTACTTTTGGAAGAAACTAATTCTTAACATAGTATTGTTGTCAACTGTTCAACGTAGATACACTCGAAGTATAACTTTCCTTTTGCTGAAAATTTGACCTTCGCTTTTGCTATAATTTTGCATGCCAAAGTCTGGTAGCATCTCTAGCCTACCCCAACTTGCTTGGGACAAAAGACTATGTTGTTGTTGTTGTGAAAGTCTGGTAGCAGTAACCAGCTCTGGGATTCTTAGTGTTGGCAAGAAGTTACTTGTTTTTTATATGACTTAGTGAGAAGAAACAATCCTTTCCAAGCATCATTCATATCATGTCAAGATTACCCGAGATATTGTAATATTTGTAACTATTGCTATTTGTCAACAATACCAGCTGATTAGGTGCAGGAGCTGCAAATTACGAGTCAATTAGTTTCTTTAGGAAGTGAATTACCTCTAGGATGCTATTGTTAGGCCTCTATTATATATGAGGACATGATTTTGCACTGAATGATTACTAAGAAGATGGTTGATTACAGAATTAGTATATCTCCCTTAGGGTTCTTCCTAGGGATGAAACCAGATCGAATGCGAATGGATATGTACAGATACAAATATGGGTAGTTGTTATTCCTTCAGGTTTAGAGTCAGATATTGATATCCATCCCACATATGTATCAGATATCTGACTTTGTGTATCTGGATTCTAATACGGGTTGAATGTCCGTATTTAGATATGGATTATCCATTTAATATCTAAACCTGTCGAACCAACGGATAATCAGGTATTATCCATCCTTTTCACCCTTGGCCTTCCTCTCAATCTATCTGGATATCTCCTTTGACCTAAAGACACCCCTCCCCCTCCTTCCGACCTTCCCAGCCATGCTGATCATGCCTTTCTTATCGTTATCCACCTTCTGATAGGATTCTTGGATCTAATCTAGAGCAAGCAAGGAAATACATGTGTTCTGCTAATTTTTAATAGAATATATCGAAATTATGGAAATTTTGTTTGCTAGTTCTACCGGCTGATATTGGCTTGTTCCTGAATGGCAATACCATTCTTTAAAGTTAAATCAATACTTTATTTATTAAGTCAATGGTTATTCTGCAGGTCAAAGGCTCAGAGGCTGCAGCAACTACAGGTGCGGAAGCAGCAGTATATGCTTCTGAGGCTACTGATAAAAATGATCTTCTAGACAGTGTCCTTCCTAGCACAATTACTGATTATGTTGATTTGGTAAAGGCACACCTTTCTGCCGGTAAGCAAGAGTAGTTATCATTCTATGTATGTACTATTTCCATTGCTTACCTGCCCATTTTAGGACCAAATTATCACTTCACATCAAGGCAACTATTGCTACTTGGTGAAATGCTTGAGTTCTCTGATACTATGAACCGAAAGATTGCAAGTTCTTTTCTGCATGAGCTTCTCATCAGGCCTCTTGAGCATGAAGTTGATGATGATGGGAACCAGATTGCAATTGGAGATGGTGTGAGTCTTGGAGGAGACAAAGACTGGGCGAAAGCAGTGGCAGAGTTGGCCAAAAAAGTGCATTCTTCTGTTGGTGAATTCGAGATGGTGGTTTCCACTGTTGTTGAAGAGCTGGTTAGACCTTGCAGGGAGAGAACAGCTCACTTCATGCAGTGGATGCACTGTCTTGCCGTGACAGGTCTTCTGCTTCAGAATACTTCAACCCTACGGAATCTCCAGGCCACAGCAATTGAGCCTTCAGAACTGCTTCACTCTTTGTTGCTTCCTGCAGTAAGTCCAGTTGTCCTACAGTTCTCTATGTGTATACTGTATGGTGCTTTATACTCCCTCCATCCCAAATTATAAGTCATTCCAAGAATCTTAGAAATTCAAAGGACCTCAAATTTGACCAAAGTTATATGATAAAATAAAAATATTTATGATACCAACTAAGTATCATTACATTCTTCATTAATTATATTTTCATAGTATACCTATTCGATGTTATAAATCTTTGTAATTTTCTCTATAATTTTGGTCAAACTTAAGATGCTTTGACTCTCTAAGATTCTTGGAAAGAATTATAATTTGGAAAAGAGGGAGTATTATATTCACTCTGTCCCAAAAAGGATGCAATTCTAGAATAGTGTTCAAACTCTTGTAAGTTTGACTAAATTTGCATAAAAAGATATTAATGCTTATCTTACTAAATAAGTATCGTTGGATTTTTCATGGAATATATTTTCATAATATACCTATTTGGAGTTTTAAATGTTGATACTATTTTCCATAAACTCAGTCAAACTTAAGTTTGTTTAACTCTAACCAAACCTAGAATTGCATTCTTTCTGGGACGGAGGTACTATATGCTAATATTCTTCAGCTCTTGTATACACTACGTTTGCTCTTATGGCTATTAAATTGAGCTGAATTATAAAGTTTATGCCCTTGATCTTATCTCATGTAGGCAAAACAAAATCATGTTGATGTACAAAGGGCTGCTTTAAGATGCCTTTGTCTCCTTGGACTGTTAGAGAATAGACCTAATGCAGAGTTGGTGAAGCAGCTACGCTTATCTTTCATCAATGGGCCTGACTTGGTTAGTGCCATAGCATGCAAGGCCTTGATTGATCTTGTAACTTGGCATGGGCCACAAGAAATAGATCGAGCCATTGGAATTGAATCTCCAGATCCTAGCTATGAAAAGTCTCAGTTCACTCAAGTTGACCTCTCTGATATGAATGCTGATGATGTAAACATTGGAGTTCTTGATATTTTATTTTCTGGATTTCATAAAGATGACTGGGAATTCGATCTAGAGGGTGATAATCATGATAATGTCCCAACCATACTTGGTGAAGGTTTTGCAAAGATTCTTCTCCTCAGTGGGAATTTTGCAAGTATACCTGCTGATTTGCATACTGTTATCCTCGCTCAACTCATTAGATTGTATTTCTCAGAGGAAGCTAAAGAACTTGGAAGGTCAATTGCTCATTTGTCCTCTGTTATTTAAAGGCATTTGTTTTCTGTTTATTCTCACATGCGCTTTTTTTTTTCTGTTTCAGATTGAAACAATGTCTGTCTGTCTTCTTTCAGCACTATCCAGCACTTTCAGACAAACACAAGGCAAGCCGATAAAGCTTACCATACACTGGCTGAAATTATTTTATGTAACTTTTTCCCAGATCAAATTTACTGACTGACTGAATAATCCCAGATCAAATTTACTGACTGCCTTTCTTTTCACAGAGTTGTATCTCCAACGCATTTGTACCTGTCATGAAAGCCATGTGGCCTGGTTTATATGGTAATGCTGGGGGTAGCCCTGTTGTTATTTCAAAGAGACGGAAACTTGCGGTTCAAGCTTCTCGTTTTATGGTGCAAATGGTGCAAACCCAATTATTTTCGACAGAAAGTATGGACCAAGCTTTGAAAAGTCCTGAAAGTGCTTCAGTTTCTGCAAATGGGTCAAACAATTTTGACATCAGTGAGGAAGGGCTTGCTATCCGTATAGCACTAGAGGTATCAATGATTAATCTAGAAAATAGAATACATTTTTTCTAATACTGCAGGACACCGAACAAACATCCTCACAATTTTTTTGTTGGAATTATATTATAGAGGTTCTAGGGAAAAAAACTGACATCATATGGTGCAAATGCTCTAGGTAGCCAGTTGCCCAGATAAGAAGACCGCAGCTGGGAAAGCATATGCTTTGGCCCTGTGCAAGGTTGTGGTGCTTCTAAGATTCCGGCAATCAGAACAGAAGGCCCTCAAGTGCATGAGAGGCCTGGTTAATCATTTGGCTGCTTCAGTGGCTTCCGATAAGGAGCTCGTTAAGGAGCTAGCTCAAATGGCTGCACGGCTCAGATCGCTTGATGCCTGTCCAGATGAAGAACTGTCACAAGATGACGCAGATGCCATATTCAGTACGTCTAATGAAAAATAAGAACCTATATCATGCCAATGTATCTCTGCATTTTCGTAAGCTTTCATTTCTAATGGTTCTTATTGCACCTTACTCTTGTTTCTCAGAGAAACTCGGATTAGATGGTGGCTTCAAGTTGGACACCAATCAAGCAGTGCCCCCTACTCCAGCACCACGGTCAGCCCGGCCTCCGGCTTCTGCCAGGAGAAAAACGAAACAGGCACCACCATCCTCTAGCGACGAAAGTGACGAAGAAGGGGGAGAAGTTTGCGTGCCTGCAACATCGGTAAGCAGGGTTCCAGCCACTCCCAGTATGACTGCTGCTGCACGTTCTCAGAGAGCAAGCAAGACTGCTGCTCTGAGCAAGATGTCTGCGAAACCACCTGCTATTGCGTCTGATGGCAGTGGGTCGGACGATCAGTCTGACGTCACGAGTGAGGAGGATTCATCCGATGAGGAATCGTCATAGGTTGCTGTTATTGTCTCGTGCAATCGTGGACTGGAGTTCCTGATGAGGTTCTTTAGTGGAAGAACCAAGTAATCTAATCTAACTATTTAGATTACAGCGGTGAGATATTGTCACTGCATTATGTATTTATTTCGTGTTACTAATCAGTATGATTTAAAGTCGTCGTTTATGTTTGAGCTGCACAGATGGTTTTATAAGCAGCAAGTAATTAATTTTAAGTTCTGACAGTAAATTTAATGGTAGGTTGTTTTTCTGTTACGAACATAGTTGTGGGTATGGTCGAGTACGCGTAGGATGCCAAAAGGTACGGTTGTGTAGAAGAGGACAAGAGGTCAATGCCCAGTTTACTTATTTTCCTTTGTTCATTTTCCAATAATTTGTAACAGAGGGAGTAGTTACTTTCTTGAAACAAAGCAGGACGATGCGCTTTCCAGCAAGCAGTGAGGGCTGATTCGTGCGTTAAGTATCCGGCAAGTTATGCAAAGCGCGTGAGGGAAAGAAGCACCGATATATAGGATTGGAGATCAACTAGGAAAATGGATAGGGAATGGATTCGTCTCGTGCCTTCCACAGGACAGGACCCTCTTGGCAGCTGTGTCTGATCAAGGCCACACCAATTGAACCCCTCTCGTGTAGTGTTAACAAGGAATCTTGGAACCGACCGAACATAATAAAGCTAATAAAGCAAGACGTGTGTCACGGATGTGACACGAGGATGACGACGATGTTTGTCAAACCTTGTTACTAGGTCTTGTTTAGATTGAAAGTTTTTTCAACCCGATGAATAGTACTACTTTCGTCTTATTTGACAAATATTGTTCAATCATGGACCAACTAGGCTCAAAAGATTCATCTCGTGATTTCCAACTAAACTGTGTAATTAGTTATTTTTTTACCTACATTTAATACTCCATGCAAGCGGCTAAAAATTGATGTGATGGAGAGAGAGTGAAAAAACTTGGAATTTTGAGGGAAACTAAACAAGGCCTAGATAGAAAGAAATCAAATTGGCGTCTTCTCCTTATTAAGCGAGAGATCAGGCTGCGTTAGTACTGATACTGATGAATGAACCTCTAAACCCTGCGTGGAACTCACGTCGTAAGCAAAGCAACCTTCCAACTGAAGTAACTGAACAGAACAGGTGCCATGCATGGGTTGCTGCGAAACGACGCTGTGTGTAAAGGCTTTCGTTTGCCGACTGGGTGATCACACCCTGCGCACGCGTTGCTATAAATAGATCTCCTCCTCCTCGCTCTCTACCACAGGGACACTTGGGGTCGATCGAGCTCGCCGGAGATCACTTCGTCCAAGGTCGGTTAGTTCCTGCTACCTGACTGATATTACTTTTTTTTTTGAGGGGACCTGACTGATATTACTTGGGAGTGCTTGCAGAAGGAGAGGGAGACAGGGAGTGTTCTGCTCGGACTCGTTGGTATTTGTCCTCGGCAGAAGAAGTTTGCGCAAACATGCAGCCGCCCAGCACCACCACCACCACCACGACGGAGGTGTGGCAGTGGCAGTGTGGCACATGCCGAGCTGATTGGAAGATGCTGCGCCAGGTGACCACCACCTGCTGCCCACACAGACACGGCGGCCGCTGCTTTCAGGGTCAGGGTACTCCGCCTCCGCCGTCTCCATCTGCAGGAAACCCTGCTCCTCACTGCCACCACCACCACCATCACCATCACCATAGCCAGGAGGAGGTCAGCATCCTATCTACCACTACACCAGTTCTTGTAGTAGCTTCCGTTCCATCAAACTTGACCAAGGGTAGTAGCTTACCGTACACTTCTATGCTGCAGGGTACCAGCAGCCGGGCTTTGGCGGCGGGTGCGGAGGGTTCCAACGCTGACGCCGGGCGTCACGCCACCATCACTACCCTGAATCCTGCTCCTCCCGCCGTCGTCGCGGAGCTCTGCTGGGTCCCGGACCCCTACCTGATGGTGCAACAGCTCCGGGAGTTCGAGTCCCTGAACGACGAGCTGGTGGCGCTCACGGTGCAGCTGCAGGAGTACGCGGAGGAGATCCACAAGAGCACCAAGGACGACGTCAACGCCGGGACCGGGATGAACATGAACTGGCTCCTCGCGCTCCCGGCCAACGTCCGGGACGTCGTCATCTTGGCCAGGGACGTCATCGAGTCTTTCATTGCCATCTCCACCAGCGCACCACCAGCGAATTAAGCAGCTCTGCAGCTGTAGTCATGTGGACATTATATTCGGTTCTTCGTGCTTGTCGCTTATTCCTGGTATTAGGTTGATTTGCAGGTTATTATGTACGTATGGTACAAACAAATTATTATGAGGATACTGTTGCTGCTGAATTCGTGAGTTGTGAATTCAATCGATCTACTACTCCATACGTTTCTGTTCCAAAATAGCTTTATTTTTAAGTCAAATTTATGTAAACTTCGACTAAGTTTGTACAAGATACATTAATATTAATATTTACTATATTACCAAACAGCCAAACAGGTACATTGTCAAGGCAAACTTTATGGTAGATTTAATAAGGCCCCTTTAATTTGGCATCCATGAAAAATTCCATTTCATGTGTTTTTCATGCGAAAATGAACATATTCTTGTGAAATGCATGTACGAGTGAAATTCCTTCATTCCAAAGAGTCTCTAAAATTATTTGATGTTTCTATATGTCAGTGCATTTTTTATAATCTTAGTCAAAGTTAGCGAAACATGACTTAGAATAAAACTAAGACACTTTGCATTTTGTAATTGAGGAAGGAGCAAACATAGTCGTTTCCTATTAATCAATCAAAGCTTGGTGTCGAATGGGTTCATCCCATGTGCATAGATACGAAGCCTAACCAAATCTAGCAGGTGAACTAAACACTACTCCCTCCATATACTAAAAATACTGTACATGTCGTTTTTAATTAGACTTATAAAAAATATTATCAATGTAAAATATTATCAATGTATCTCATAATATGTATATATAAAAATATATTTCACTATTGACCTAATGATACTTTCACTATTGACCTAATGATACTTATGTACTACCTCCATCCACAAAAGAATGGAATTATCGTTTTTCGAGAAGTCAAACCGTGTGAAGTTTGACTAAATTTACATAAAAAATTACTAACATTTATGGTACAGAACAAGTATCATTAAATTAGTTATAGAATATATTTTTATAATATTTTTATTTGAAGATATAAATACTAATACTATTTACTATAAATTTAGTCAAACTTAAGCTAGCTTGACCGGCACGGATCCAATAATTGCATTATTTTGTGGACTATCGTAAATACTAGTATTTTTTTATATGTTTGATCGAAGTCAAAAAAAAAAGGTTGATTGTTGCCAAAGCTGCGAGACTATCACTGACACGTCAAGTCCATGTCACTAAAACATTTTTTAGAATCAAACATATCCAACATTGCGCCTGAATTGTAAGTACGGTTCAAACAATTACTCATCCCAACTTCCGGACCAAATTTGGGGGCGTAAATCGGCAGCCTGCGTTTCGGACTGATTTGGCAGGGAATTAATAACTTTGGTAATCAACACTAAACTAATTACTTTGGAATGCACGGGCAGAACAAATTTTCTTAGGCATAATAAAGCCAAACAGTGGCCTCCAACAAAATGGGGCCAAAATAGTTGGACAGGGCCAAATATTGATCTGGTACATTAGGATTAGGGTAAGAACCAAACATAATAGCACCTCCAACCTGTAGTCCTCACCAAACATTTTGGCTAATGCCGATTGAAAATTCTAACAATATAACAACTAGAATGATACGGAAAATTTAACAGCAAAACCATTCAACGGTTCAAAACATAATCCATCAATCAGTTTAACAGCAAATTCTGATATCACAGGACTAACTCTGAACAAGAAATTGCAGTAGGAATCTAATCTAACTGATGCAACGAGACCACGACAGAAGGGTGCACATTTGACAGAATACCAACAGACAGAAAACAAGCTTAAGCTTCAACATAGTTCCAACTTCCAGGTTGGATTGGATGATGGATTCACTATCTTAGTCGACATTCATCGCACCAGAGTGATAGTTGTCAAGGTCCTTGTCCAATTGTTCAGCTGATTTCTCCGCATTACCCTTGCGCACATAGCCACGGCCACGGCCCTGAACAAAGCTACTACAGCCACGGCCGCGTCCGCGGCCGCGCACTTGCCCTCGCCCTCTTTGAGCAAAACCACCACGCCCTTGTCCTCCTCTTTGAACAAAACCTCCACGCTTCCACCTGGACATAGCACAATGATTACTAGTTTGTGTTGGAGTGTGAATGTATTAGGCCCATGAGGCTAGGCCCATGTATGGTACCTATATAGCTACCCTTCTAGGGTTAGCCCAAATCAATTAAATCACATTCTATAGCATGGTATCAAGCCAATTTCTTTCTCTTCCTCCCTGAGCCGCCGCCGGCCATGGCTGGACCTCCTCCCCCTTCCCTCCTCTGCTCAGCCCAGCCGCAGGCGCTCCCTCTGGCAGAGCCGCCGCCGGCCATGGCTCCTCTCTTCCCGACCATCTTTCTTCCCAGACCTCCTCCCCCTTCCCTCCTCTGCTCTGCTTCACCCGCTGCCGCCCGCCTGCCTGGATCCGGCCTGGCCGCGCCGCATGGAGCCGCGCTCCCACCTCCTGGAGCCCGCCCGTTCCCTTCCCCTCGGGCCCGCTTCCCCCCTCCTGGAGCCGCGCCGCCTCCTGGCGCCAGCACCGCCCGTGCTCTTGCCGGGGCTGGAGTGAGCCGTCGCCCCTGCTCCTCTCTTCCCGACGGCAGCAGCTGGCCCAGGCACCCTGGAGCAGCAGCCGCCCCGCCGGGAGCACCTGCTCCAGCCGGCCCTGCTCCACCCGGTCGCCGCTGCTGCATTCCTCCTTCCCCTTCGCGCCCTTCTCCCGCTACTGCTGCTGCCCCTGCAAACCTGGGTGCCGCTGTCCTGCTGGCCTGAGCAGTGGCTGGCACGCGGGCGTGCGCCGTACCGGAGCCGGCGCCACTGCCGCTGCCTATCGTGCCACATGCCGGCGCCGTGTCACGCGCCGGGCCTTGTCGGCTCCCTACCCTCTGCCATCGACTCCATCTCCCCCGCCGCCGCCGGGCCATCTTCCAGGCGCCGCCAACACCATGGCCGCCACCGCCGGGGCCGCTAGCGCGGGGGCCCAGGCGTCGCCAATCCTGGTTTTCACCCCCAAATCCCCGTGGGCTACACATTCCGGTGACTCTCCAGGGCTTGTCGGTTGGGTTCCGCCTACCTTGGCCTCCTCCTTCAGCACCACCGCCAGCACTCCACCAGTTAGTCCTGATTGGATCGCCGACTCGGGCGCCACTTTCCACACCACGCCCGATGCGAGTCTACTTTCTTCTCTCCGTCCTCCCCACCCTTCCTATCCCTCTTCCATCATGGTCGCCAATGGCACCTGCATTCCTGTCTCCTCCGTGGGCACTACCAGTTCCCACGGCTCCTTTCATATCCCTGATGTTCTTGTGGCTCTCGGGATGGTTCACAACCTTCTCTCTATTCGCCGTTTCACCACTGATAACTCTTGTTCGGTTGAGTTTGACCCCTCTGGCCTCACCGTGCAGGATTTGGCCTCCCGGGCTCCTCTGCTCCGGTGTAACAGCACTGGGCCTCTCTACACCCTTCGGTTTCCGGTGTCTGTTTCACCTTCTTCGCCTTCCTCAGCCGCTTTCGCCGCCACTCCTTCCTCCACCACTTGGCACCGTCGCCTCGGCCATCCTGGCCGGGATGCCCTGATGCAGCTCAGTCGTAGTTCCGACATTCGGTGCTCTCAGACTAACGATGATCACTTGTGTCATGCGTGCCAGCTGGGCCGTCACGTTTGCCTTCCCTTTCAGTCCTCATCCTCACATGCCCCTCGTGCATTTGATCTTATTCATTGCGACTTGCGGACTTCTCCTGTTCTCAGCATGTCTGGCTATAAGTACTACTTGGTGGTGGTCGATGATTTCTCCCATTATTCCTGGACTTTTCCCCTGCGGGCCAAGTCCAAGGCGTTCTCCACTCTTAGCCACCTCTTTGCTTGGGTATCCACTCAGTTCGGCCTCACCATCAAGACTGTCCAGTGCGACAATGGCCGTGAGTTCGATAACTCAACCTCTCGTGCCTTCTTCCTTTCTTCCGGTGTCCACCTGCGCATGTCTTGTCCGTATACCTCCTCTCAAAACGGCAAGGCAGAGCGCATGATCGGCACCACCAATGACATCATGCGCACTCTTCTGCTCCAGGCATCTCTACCCGCTCGCTTCTGGGCTGAGTGTCTGCACACCTCCACCTATCTCCTTAACTGCCTACCTTCTACTGCTTGCCCAGCTCCCACGCCTCACCACGCTCTATTCGGTACCCCTCCTCGGTACGACCACCTTCGAGTCTTTGGGTGTGCGTGTTACCCTAACACCGCCGCCACCGCTCCCCATAAGCTGGCTCCCCGGTCGACCCTCTGTGTCTTTCTCGGATACTCTCCGGATCATAAGGGTTACCGATGCTTTGACCTTACCTCTCGCCGTGTCCTCATCTCTCGCCATGTCGTGTTTGATGAGTCGGCATTCCCTTACTCCACCACCTCTCCACCCACACCTCCCGCTGACCCTACGGAGGCTTCCTTCTTTCCCACTGACCCGGCGATTCCGCCACCCTTCTCCCTCTACCCTGCAGGTACTGCTCCGGCGCACTCTCCTGGTGGTCCCGCCTCGCCGCACCAGGACCTTCCGGTGCCTGACACGGTCGAGGCAGCCCCGGAGCTTCAACCCTCGCTCCCTGTGGCTTCGCTGCCTCCCGTTGTGCCAGATGCTGCCGTTCCGATCGCGGGACCGAGCACACCGACCCCTCCTCCTCCCGGGCGCTTCGGACTCGTCTACCAGCGCCGGCGGGAGCCGCGTCCGCCCTCACCTCCTCCCGGACGCTTCGGCATCGTCTACGAGCGCCGGCGTGAGCCGGCTCCGCCGCTCTCGTCACCAGCGCCGTCGTCGTCGGTGCATGCTACGCCGGCATCGCCACGCTCTCGCGCCGACCCGCCGGTGTACCACCCGCCTCTTCTTCACCGGGACCCTCGTCACACTCACCCGATGGTGACGAGGCAGGCGTCTCGCCCGCAGGCCCTCACCGCAGCCGCCTGCGAGCCGGGGATCTCTCCGGTACCCTCTTCCGTCCGCGCGGCCTTGGCGGATCCTCACTGACGCCGCGCGATGGACGAGGAGTACGCGGCCCTCCTCGCCAACCAGACGTGGGACCTAGTGCCTCGTCCGCCGGGATCCAACATTGTCACCGGCAAGTGGATCTGGACGCACAAGCGGCGGGCTGATGGTTCCTTGGAGCGCTACAAGGCTCGCTGGGTCCTCCGCGGCTTCACTCAACGGCCCGGCATTGACTATGCTGAGACCTTCAGTCCCGTGGTGAAGCCAGCTACAGTCCGCACCGTCCTCTCCCTGGCTCTCGAGCGCTCCTGGCCTGTGCATCAGCTGGATGTCAAGAATGCCTTCCTCCATGGCACTCTGACTGAGACGGTCTACTGCAGTCAACCGGCAGGTTTCGTGGATTCTTCTCGTCCTGACTTCGTCTGCCGGCTCAACAAATCTCTCTACGGGCTCAAGCAGGCACCCCGAGCTTGGTACTCTCGATTCGCTACCTTCCTGAAGACTCTTGGGTTCACGGAGGCCAAGTCTGACACCTCCCTGTTCATATACCACTATGGGGGTGAGACTGCTTACCTGCTCCTCTATGTGGATGACATTGTTCTCACCGCCTCCAGCGAGTCTCTGCTCCACCGCATCATTGCCTCACTCCAGAAGGAATTTGCTATGAAGGATCTTGGGGTGCTCCACCACTTCCTCGGTGTCACTGTTGAGCCCCGACCTTCAGGCCTGTTCCTCCACCAGCGGCAGTTCACTTGTGACATTCTGGAGCGACCAGGGATGACCGCCTGCCAGTCCTGCTCTACACCGGTGGACACCCAGGGCAAGCTGTCAGAGGCTGGGGGTCCGATGCTTGGGCCAGCGGACTCCACCGCCTACCGGAGTCTTGCTGGCGCGCTTCAGTACCTCATTTTCACACGGCCGGACATCACTTATGCCGTCCAGCAGCTCTGCCTCTACATGCATGCTCCGCGGGAGCCCCACCTGGCTGCTATGAAGCGGCTTCTCCGGTACCTCCGTGGCACACTTAGCTACGGGCTGCTCCTCGGCCGGTCCTCCACTGCCGAGCTGGTTGTCTACACCGACGCAGACTGGGCGGGATGCCCGGACACCCGCAGGTCCACCTCCGGCTACGCTGTCTTCCTCGGCGGCAACCTGGTCTCTTGGTCGTCCAAGCGCCAGCCGGTGGTTTCACGCTCCAGTGCCGAGGCGGAGTACCGTACCGTGGCCAACGGTGTGGCCGAGGCCGCCTGGCTCCGCCAGCTCCTGGCTGAGCTTCACCGCCCACTCGCCAGGAGCACGCTCGTCTACTGCGACAACGTCAGCGCGGTCTACCTCTCCACCAACCCCGTGCAGCACCAGAGGACCAAGCATGTGGAGATCGATCTACACTTCGTCCGCGACCGGGTGGCTATCGGCGACGTCCGGGTTCTTCACGTTCCGACCACCTCCCAGTTTGCGGACATCTTCACCAAAGGCCTCCCTTCCTCGACCTTCTCCGAGTTTCGCTCCAGCCTCAACGTCTCCAGTGGCTAGTTGTGGCTGCGGGGGGTCCTGTGTGTGTTCTGCTCTTACTTGTTTTCTTTCTTGTTCAGCCTTGAACTCCGCTGCGCCGGTAGTTCAGACTGCGGGGGGTGTTGGAGTGTGAATGTATTAGGCCCATGAGGCTAGGCCCATGTGGCCCATGTATGGTACCTATATAGCTACCCTTCTAGGGTTAGCCCAAATCAATTGAATCACATTCTATAGCAGTTTGAAATGGCTATTTATGTAACATTTTTATAAGTTAGAGGAAAGCTGTGTGATTAGCCTAGAAAAATCTAGCCATGAGAACCTACCCAGGAAGCGAACTAGATGGGCCAGATGCACCTAGTCCAAACCCACTTCCACCAGGCCTGAAAAGAAACACATGTCAGGAATAAAATCAAGAAAGTTGCTACATGACTGATGAATCCAACAGTGAAGGCAATGCCAAAGAAGAGCCATACATCATAACAACTTCTCTGCGCCCTCTTCCGCTTGCACCAGGAACAACACTAATTCGGGGTGCGGCAGCAGCTGATAGACCCAAACCTGCTCCTATTACTTCAATCTTCATTGCCTTTCCATCAAGGCGCACATTATTATATCTCTTCAGTGCTGCAAGAGCTTCACTTCTCCTGGTGAATATCACCTCAGCTGAACCCTGTTCAACAATATCCATGAACAAACAAGAGAGTAAATTTAGTAGATAGCACGTTTCTGTTCTGTTAAGCAATCACAATCACAATCACAATCACAATGCCCAATATATTATAATTATCGTTTGACAATCTAAAGTTTACAACTTCCAATCTGAAATATGGCATTTAGGTTTTCCAGATTTCGAATCATAGTCACAGGGATAAAGGCCGATTGGTTGAAGCCACGTTCCATGACCCTGGGACATTGTCCCCATTCAAGGACCAGGGTCGAACAGGGTCGCTGTCCCATTGAGTCAAGAATATATCACAAGACAAATATGATCTGAACATGTGAGCGAAGAGAAGGGGGAGCGGAGGAGGTTGCTGTGGCCAAGATGTTGGCGCTGGAGGCAGAGGGCAACACGACCATCAGATAGGACCACGAGTGTGGGATATATTTCAGCAGATAGACAACAAATTAGCAGGTCTCCAACAAAACAGATAGCACAGAAGGGAAGAGGCGGCCAGGGCAATTGAATTTGCTAGTCATGGTGTTTGAAACTGGTTTGTGACTTGCAGTGCTAGTTTGTCTGAGAGAAGAAAGAGAAGACTAGGCCAAAGGGGGCAATGCGGCTGTGTGTTGGCAAGAGACTATATGAGGCTTAGGGTTATGATGGCAGGCTGTATGGGCCAGCACATGGCAGTCCATTTAAATATTCTTTCTCTTTCCTCAAGTTTATTGGCATGCAATATCTCATCCATCAATCAAGATTAGTTGGAGTCACTCGGTCTTCAACCCTCGTTTTTTAGACAGCCATGACCCACTTCTCTCAATCCCTGAATTGTGGCCCAATCAACCCAGATTTTTAGCGACTGTGTCAAACCTTTTTAGTTTTGGCAATCAATATATCATATAGGTCAACACGAGGTTTATGTTACTAGATTCATCATGGATAACACTTTCACTAATTGACTTGAATATTTCAGTTTCTTCTGCAGATTTAGTGAATTTTCCATTCACAGATCCACAGCATTTGCAGCTACGCGCACAGATATTTGCTTATGGAGCTCTTATGTGGGTTATAATTCTCTTATGCTACTGGATCAATGGAACCTCGAGGTACAATATTCTGTGCCCAAATGCAAACAAGGATCATAGATATTTTCTTGGATGAAATATACTGTTCAGAAGAATGTTTTATTGGAGAGATCAAGGGTTCTTATTAGAAAGGCAGGTGTACAATGTTTTATTGGAGAGATCAAGGGTTCTTATTAAAAAGGCAGGTGTACTTCGTTCATCTGGTATGGAAAACATAAGCAGTTGCCTCGAGTCTCAAAAGCCGTATCGTTACTACTGGTGGGTTTGAATCACTTGATGCAGTTTCTAATATATCCAGAAAAGAATATTTACAATTAATGTTTGTTCATCAAATCAGCAAAACATCACTACGGATTTATCTCAAAGAAATTCAACTGCGATCAATCACAGGGATATTCTAAGCTTCAAAATATATAACTTTCTATTTGAAATAACAGATATCACTAGTCCAAGTCCCATATTGTAGACAGTGTCAATATCCTAATGCACTTGAATTTGGGGTTAGAGGGAGTAAGATATATAACAGAAACATCTGAATACTTTGTACGTTTTGGGCAGGTAGAGGTTGAATTAAATAAACTGAGAATTACTGTTGTCCTTACTAACATTACAAATGCACGTTTCAATTTGATATTCTTTCAAAATACATTACTTTTCTTCGATGCACACGAGTAGTTTTACTTTATCCGTAGGTGGATGGAGGCGAAGAGGGATGCATGTCCTTACTACTGGCAATATGCCAGAAAACAGAAGGCAACATCATAAAGTAAACAAATAAAACAGCTGAAATTTAAAAGGAAAAACTTGCAGGAACTCTGGACAAACAAAGGAACCAATGGAGTGTTTTGAATGACTAGTATGGTGCATCAGATTAAATTTAAGTAGGTTATAAATACCACATATCCATCCCACCAAACTTCAGTGCAATCAATCAAACTAATATCCAAACCCTAAACGTGCAAGTAACATTCCAGTACACATATTAAGGCAAAGAGGCTTGTGTTTGCAACACAATATGAGAAAATAACCAAGCATGAATATTTAAAACAACAGATAAATTGTCAAAATTATCATCTGTGTTTCCTATTTTCTCCACTTGAGTCAGTTAATATACAGCATCTTGCTTTTTTTTCTCCATTTTCCTATGTCAATGTCAATATGCCAAAAGTACAACGCCAAAGATATGTCTAGGCGCTAGTCAGAGGCTGCCTGCCTGCCTTGTGCCTAGTAATTTTTTGAAACATGGGTCAAAATTATCATAAAACTACATATTTCAATTTGAATATAGAAGTAAAGATTCAAAGTGTCAGTTTCAAGAGCTGCATATTCAAAAATTGTATCATTGTTTGGTGTATAAGGTATGGCAAAACTAAAAATTCCACCACCCAGCAAAAATCTGTAATTATCAAATTATGTGATACATTTTTTCCCGAACAACGCGGAAGAGCTGCGTGTCATTTCATTAAGAGAGAAAAGAAATACAGAGACAGGCCAGTCGGTCTACTGCCAAAATACCATATGGATTATAGACACCCCCACAAACATAAAAACATGACCAATGCCAGCAATCATATAAGAGTTCAATTGTCTAGGATATGTGACCTCAGGCGTATTTATATGATACATTGCACACCTGAGTCTGTAGTTTTGTGGTACTATTTCATAAATATGTAGTTTTGTAATACTTCGATATGTTAAATACAGTTTTGTGATACAACTTCTTAATTTTGTAGTTTTACTAACTTTATTACACACTTTTTAATTTAATTACAAAACACTCAATTGTGTTATAGAAAAAAACAACCAAGGTTTAGTGAGACTCACAGTTGGGTGTCTGTAACTGTCGTAATGAACAGCACAGTGCTTCAAATGACCCATTTCTGAAAAAAGCTCCTGAGGCAATATTGTGGATAGACAGAGATCAGCTTCAGGAATGCCGAATATGAATGGGACTGTCAGATGTTGTATTACAAAGATGAACATCCAGCTACCTGTATATCTTCCCCTGTCACTCCATAGTGCAAGTTTGAAATGTACAGCTTTGTACCAGATTCTATCCCAGAAAGCCCAGCTGCCACCATGCTATCCTCAAAGAGATCATGTCTCCACACAAAATCCTTTGCTTTATTGAATGACTGTAATATTCCATATCATGCATGTCCATGTTGTGACGAGCAAGTATTAGCATAAAATCACAAAACTCATCAATCCATAGTACTTGATGAAGCAACTAGCATCAGCAAAATCATAAAACCCTATACCATTGCACACAATGGTGCTATTTCTGTATACATCAAAGGCCTTATCCACAGATATTAAGTGGCCCATCAGCATGCTGACAACGAGTAGAGACAATGTTTTCAGTTTGAACTTTGAAGCATTAGCCAGCATAAACCAACATATGCCTCACCACCCAACATACTCGGCCGAAAAGGGACAGGTCCCTGGTAATTCGAAATGAGAAAGCCATTGGATCCTCTTCGAAGCTCCACAGTTAAATGGTCACAGATATGGTCTCAATGGAATGGTTGGGCTGTCCCATTTTAATAAGTTTATAGCCACTTCTTGTCAGGTACCTACTACAATTTGGATTCTTGAAGGTAACAGAAAAACAGTTATAGTTTTGTGCTTGCCTTGGCAATAGCAAATGATGAGGACCGAGTATTAACACCAAGTGGCCTTCGCGAAGGCACCCCTAGTCCCCTTCCACGGAAGGTGCCAGTACCACGCCCACGCCATGAATCACGAGCCAATCTTTGGCCATCACCTCTGCCTCGGCCTCCTTGTCCCCTGCCTCTTCCCCTTCCCCTCCCATTTCTGCTCTTAATCAAATCATCCAGTGGAACATCCAGAGATGTAGCCATTCAAGACAAAATTTGAGGCTAAAAAGTTAGGAACAAAACCCTGCAAAACAGAAAACAATTTCAGTATCTTGATTGTTCAGATGAACACAGTATACCAAGCAAGCACACGTGCACAGAACAAAGATAATCGCAGCCTTAAGCTTTACTTCCATTTTTCACTTATTTTGTATGGTCAAGAGCTTAACATTATATCAAAAAGTTTGCAGCTAATCATTTTGCAGTTTAAAGAAAGGCCCAACCTTGGACCTTATATGATCAGGATACATCGTTAGTTGTTTCCTTATTCTTCCACACTTATCATCATGTGTTTCTGATAAACATGTCTCTGATAAACAATTTAGTGAGATGATCATAAGCTTCCAAGTTACAGTTTAAACTTTAAAGTACGGCATCACCTAAAAAAGCTCAGTAATTTTTTTAAAAATCACAGTATCAGGCACCAGCAAAGCATAGAAACAAAAAGTCAGCCTTATTACAATAACCTTTCCATGCCTCTATGTTACCTATGTTATGTTCTCTTATTATTTGAACACAGGAATAAACTGAAGACACTCCAAACAAAGAATTTGCACAATACAACAGCTACCACATTGATATAGGGACAAAATTATCCCCACGTCGTAAGCTAAACTCGAATAATACAAGCTAAGGGAGCCTATCACTCTTTTGATCTGTAGCACTAACACATGTTTCCTAATAGTTAGACAGTTATGGCCTACATCCTAACATCTTTCTTTCGCCTATTGATGAAATAATATGCAGCTCTCCTGCGTTTATGAGAAAAAAGGGAGCTAGTCACAGTAAGCAGGGTGGCATGATGAAATGAGATAGCTACTAGCCAGCAATGCAAGAAATTCATAACACCTAAGCTTTGAAGCCTTAATATGGAGCACAAGAACCTAGAGCGCACTGCGATTAACACAAATGCAACCAACATTAAAAAAAACACCGTGATAAGCAGCTATTTGATAAGCTAACCAAGCCTGATTGGCAGACACACTTCTGCTGGTGAAGTGTGAAATGTCTGGCATTCCCTTCGACTGCCGCCAAAATATTATGGGTTTTGAACTTTACTATAGGACTCAACTTGAAAAATGAAAATACTAACACATACATGTACTTTGATGTTGAAATGTTTTTCCTGCGCTTGCCAGTAAAACTAGTTTCGATAAAACTGAAGTTAGTAAATCTAAACTGAAACAAGGTCCTTGTGTCAAATGTTGTGCACTCCTACGTACATGGTAAAAATAAAATACGCAACACCAATTAATAGCAATTGTTGACATGAAACATTAAACATGAATCTCCAAGTGCACAAAAAATGATTTGCATTAAGCCATGAACACACACCAATCTGCCACTCGCTACTGCAAGTGCTCCTTCAATTAGATTTCGAAAGGGACCGGTAGTATGGGTTAGTATGCAAGTTAGCATAGCTAACTACCACCTCAGTTTGCGAACTTCGTCAACAATGCATGCATCTATGCAGTCCCTAGTCTGAACACTACCGTGGAGAAATTTACGGATCTACAAGTAGATCCAGATCAATCATTCTGCGATGCCTAAATCAATCAAAGTATTTTTTTTAAAAAAGAAAAGAGATCCACGCACCTGCGGCGACGGGCCTGACGGAGTGAGGAGGCAAAGGACTTGCGAGGGGCTTTCTGGTGGCGACAGCGCAAAGTGCAGTTTCAGCGGTGGGTGAGTCAATCGAACGCAGAGGAGCGCGTGGGTGGCCCGTTCCGCAGCCGGCCGCCGGTAGCGAGACGAGATCGCTATAACCCTAGTCGCATGAGGGCTTGCGCGCGGGTGGGGGACGCGGGAGAAACGGAGTGCGGTGTGTTGGATGATGGCCCGGGATCGGCCGACTTCCGGAGATGTTCTCCGAGAAAGCGCCGAGATTGGCTTTGGCCGGCGGTTGCGACGACCAGCGACTCGACGAGTCGTCTCCTCGTCGAATTGAGAGAGAGCGGAGTCGGCGAGGACGGCTTTGGTGTGTGGGTGGGGCCAGGGGATTGGGTTCTTTTCGCTGCGTGGTTTTCCGGTTTCCTCCGCCGGACGACGGGTGGGTCCACTTGTGATAATAATTTAGGCCTGGTTTACCTCTCTCCTGGATTCTAAATTTTTACGCTCTCCGTCACATTAATTTTTACACGTATGCATGGAGCACTTAATATAGGTAAAAGAAAAAACTAATTACACAGTTTGGTTGTAAATCACGAGACGAATCTTTTGAACCTAATTAGTCCATGATTGACACTAATTGTCAAATACAAACGAAAGTGCTACGGTAACAAAATTCTAATTTTTTTCCATCTAAACACCCCTTAATGGTAGAGATAGAGAATCAGGACGCGCAGCTCGAAAAGCGCGTCCATCGACGACAACCGGGGCCTTGTTTAGATGCCAAATTTCAACCCTAAATTTCACTATGCAAAAAGAAGATTTCCATCACATCAAAATGCTGGCACATGCATGGAGTACTAAATGTAGATGAAATTAAAAACTAATTGCACAGTTTTGTTATACTTTACGAGATGAACATTTTGAGCCTAATTAGTCAAAGTTTAGACAATTTTTACCAAATACAAATGTACTACAGTGCGCATTTAATGCGCACTATACCAAATCTGCCGACCAAATTCGGCATCTGAACACGGCCCGGCAATTGCGTTTCCAGCCCATCATTACAAGGCCCGATACGCAAAAGCCCAGCAAGTTGTCATGTACGGCCTCCGTTCTAAGAAGAAAATGCAACAGTAAGTTGCATGGCACGAGTAGTGGTTCACATTTGATCAAGTTTTTAGTGAATAATATTTATAATTATATCTTTAAATTAATTTATTATGAAAATACATTGCGTAATTAGCTTGATGGTATTTGTTTAGTATCATAAACATATATATATTTTTTATCTATAATATAATTGGTCAAACTTAAGTTACTACGGCCCCGTTCGGCTATGCTGATAAGTCGGCTGAAAAACACTGTTGGCTGATTTGTTGTGAGAGAAAAATACTGTTTCGGTTAAAAAAACTAGCTGAAAAGTACGGATTATAAGCTGGATGAACATGGCTTACAACGTGACAATGTGCTAGAATTGCGTTTCTTGTTAGGGTGGAGGTAGTACTGTACTTACATCCTGTTCGCTTAGCTAAAAAGCTATAGCTAAAAGTATTATTCGCTGATTTGTTAGAGGGTTTATAAGCCAAGCGAACTGGGCGTTGTAGTAGCCTGTTCGTTTCGCTGGTTTGTTGTGATAGAAAATACTATTCGTTAGTTTATTATGAGAGAAAAACACTGCTGATGATGCCAATACGGTCAAACGAACAAGGCGTAGGCCTTTCTCTCCGAGCGCGGCAGCCCAGATAGCCGGTGGCAGCTGTGGCGCACGGAGCGGCGGAAACGACAGGTTTCTAACATGCCCAGAGACGCGCTCGTGGCAAGAAGACACCAGTTCAGCGTCGAAGTCTCTCGCCTTGGCTTCGAAGGAAACCGTGGGCCCGCGCACAGCTCCTGACAGCGGCTCTCCACTCCACATGATGACATACTGTAATAACGAAAGCTGTCCCCGCTTTGCCGTACTTTGCTTGATGCTTTTGCTCTCTTGCAACCGACGAGCATGCCCCATATAAGGCGAGTGCCAGCAGCCCTTGAACGAATGTCCAAGGAACTATTGACAAATCCGTATCTATCCCTTTGCGGCTTTGCCCATAATCGACAGCAGAAATGCAAAAATGTCCTTTGAGTGCAGTGTCACAGTCACAGTGTGGCATGCGACGATGGATGGCAGATGGAAGCGAGTCATGCGATGCGAGATTTTTGTTGGGAAAGAATGGCCCAAGAAGTTAGAATTTTTTTACTCTCTCCATCACATTCATCTTTGCGCGCATGCATGAAACATTAAATATAGATAAAAAAATAACTAATTACATAGTTTAGTTATAAATCACTAGATGGATTTTTTGAGCCTAATTAGTCCATGATTAGATACTAATTGCTAAATACAAACGAAATACTACCGTACCAAAATTTGCTAACGTCTTCTGTCTGAAGAAGGCCCATGTCACGCTGTCGGCTACCACATTTTGCACGCGTACGCGGTACGCTTGACCACCAGGTAGCTGTCAGTAATCCCCTGCGCATGCGATTACGGTCTTTGTTTAGATCACCAAATTGAGGTATCCGAATTACTGTTTAGCACTGTAGTAATTTTGTTTTTATTTGGTAATAATTGTCCAAACATTGATTAATTAAGCTCAAAATATTCGTCTCGCAAAGTACAACAAAACTGTGCAATTAGTTTTTGATTTCATCTACATTTAGTACTCCATACATGTGCTGGCATTTTGATGTGATGGAGAATCTTATTTTTGCATAGTAAAATTTAAGGTGAATTTAGGAAACTAAACATGGCCTGCCTCGAAAACAAAAAGATTGGATGGCGTTGCAGTTCAACCGTTGACCTGGGGTCGTTTGCCCGACCTTTTTTTCTTTGTCTGGACGTGCTTGTGCAGGAGAACCCACCGATCAATAATGCCACACCGGCGGCGAGTAGCATCGATCCAACCCAGAGTTTGCCAAATTCTAATCCATTCCACTCGCGTGGATGAAAGTGAATAGACTTGCATCAAACAAGCCCCTAGGTGGAACAGCCCTGAATCCGGGTCAAACCTGGACTCAGCGTCTCGACTGGCGAGTGGCAAGGATGATTAGCTACTGTGCTGTCATTGCACCAACCTAACATGCGCTTGCTGTCAACCACTCAACTGCTTGGGCCCGTTGTTTAAGACCAAAACATTATCTTTGCTTTGTCTGGCTGGGCTGCAGACCTGATCAGGTAGTTCAAACAGAGCAGGGATTTGAACAATCTCATGTGAATTTTTTCCGTTATTTTCCGTGTCTCAGAAACGAATTCGCACATTTGCTCTTGTGAAACTCCATTTTTCCCATTTGATTGATTGATGAAAGAAAAATTACTCCACCCTGCAAAGTGCAAACCAGATACGCAGAGGCGCGGCCACTGTTTTAACGCTTTCCTCAGCTACAAGTAGAACGGCACTGCGTATCCAGGAAATTTCCTGGATGCATTCATTGACCGAGATGGATGCAGGATGCTACTGTCCTATACTCCACTTCCGTGTTCTCCCAAGGAAGATCGGCGGTTTTTTTTTCCTTTTTACGCGGTGCCGATCTCGTCCGTCGTTCCACAACTTCCTAGCGCTAGCGCAGGCTCGTCTCGTGACCGCGTCGGTCCGAAACCGAAAGCACCGCGAAGGAAAGCGAAAATCCCCCCGTGTGGCGCGCAGGTGGGCGCCGCGCACGCGGCAGGCACTGCTAGACAGCGAAGCAGAAGAAGCACCGGGCCACCCACTCCAGCTCGCCGGGCTCGGGCTCGTGGGTTCCGGAAGAAACAAAGCCGGAAAATATAATTTTAAAGACAACTCGCGGAAAGACGACCAAACCCAAAGCGCAGACCCGCAGCGCCCCAGCAGCCGCCGGAGTTTGATGCAGCCGCGGAGGAGGCGACCAGCAGACCGCAGAGAAGAGGAGGCCAGGAGACGCCGACCTTAGCCGCCGCCACCGCACCAGACCCCGAGGTCGCGAGGCAGGCAGGCGAGCGATCGCGCGCGGGTCGGGGCGGCGGGCCGGCCATGTCGGTGAGTTGCGGGCTCGAGTGGGTGGTGTGCCTGGGCTGCACGCGCTGGGCGTGGAAGCGGCTCACCTACATCGGCGCCTACGACAGCGAGACGTGGCCGCCGGCGTCCCCCGACGAGTTCGAGCCCGTCCCGCGCCTCTGCCGCGCCGTGCTGGCAAACTACGACGATGACCTGTCCAACCCAAAGTTCGCCCCGCCGGAACGCGGGTACCACCCCAGGGGCATCGTCAAGCGCGCCACCTACGAGGACGTCGGCAACGCGTGCCCGCCGTACCTCGTCTACGTCGACGAGGCGCACAAGGAGATCATCCTCGCCATCCGCGGCCTCAACCTCGTGCGCAACGCCGACTACAAGGTACTATTCCAGCTCGCAAGCAATCGCGCGATTGGCCCGACGTTCCATGAGCAGGCAGGCGAGATGATTTGACGGGTCTTGTTGTCGCGTCGCGATTTGACAATTCGTTCCGCAGGTGCTCATGGACAACAAGCTCGGGATGCAGATGTTCGACGGCGGCTACGTGCACCACGGCCTGCTCAAGGCAGCCAAGTTCATCCTGGAGCGGGAGACGGAGACGCTGCGGGACCTGCTGCGCCGCTACGGGCCCGAGTACAAGCTCGTCCTCACGGGCCACTCGCTCGGCTCCGGCATCGCCGCGCTCATGACCGTGCTGGTGGTTAACAACCGCAAGGAGTTCGACAACATACCCAGGAGCCGAGTCAAGTGCTACGCCCTTGCGCCCGCCAGGTGCATGTCGCTCAACCTCGCCGTCAAGTACGCCGACGTCATCAACTCCGTCGTGCTCCAGGTACGGCCGTACGGGGGACGCGTTTGACCTTCTATATTAGGGCGGTGGTCGCTCCGTCCTGTATTAGGATGTTGCCATGGACTTCTCCGGATGTTGATCTGCTGCCTTTCATGAACAATTGCCCTGTTGGGATGGTTTGTGGGGAGGGGAGGGGGGAAGGGGATCGATTTGATCAAATGTGCTTTGCTTGTTGCCTCATTCGGAATGTCTTTCAAAGGTGAATTAGTTTGATTAGAGACAACGGCAGGAATCATTTAGTTTTCACGTGCTAAAGAAAGGTTGTTTACAGGAGGTTTAAGTCATATCTGTCGACTGTCGATCATGAAATGCAATGTTCAATTTGAGGAGCAGCCTGTATCAGTAAATGTACCCTGCTTTCTCATTGCCCCACAACGCAATGAATTTGTTTCATGCAGCAAGTTGAGTTGATGGCTCATGGTTTATATTTCTGAAGAAACTTAGATAGCGCACTTGTTGGTTGCTGCTCTGTTGCTGTCTTGTTTATTCTGAATAATAAATCGACCTTTATGAACTCAGCCAATCCTATGTTATCAATTTAACTGTCATCTCTGGTGCTAATGAAACCTTAGTCTCATCTGAAGTTTTTGGCTTACCTTTTGGTGTCTCTTCCAGGATGACTTTTTGCCAAGAACGCCGACACCACTAGAGTACATTTTTGGGTCTATCTTCTGGTAACTAGATCATTTTCTCCAGATTCTTGTATTTCTGCTCTTGTTTAGGAAAAACAAAACAACTGCATGTATGATGTTTTTCACCAGGCCTTTATGCTTTGGACAGCTTGCCCTGCTTGCTATTCCTCATCTGCTTGAGAGATACATTTAAACAAGACAAGAGAAAATTTAAAGATCCAAGAAGATTGTATGCTCCTGGGCGAATGTATCATATCGTTGAGAGGAAATTTTGCAGGTAATGTATCATATCATTGCAAAGAGTACCTTCCCCTGCTTGCTAATTGCTTGTTTCTGTTTTTATGTCATAAATAATATAAGCAACAAACCTACTCTTCTAGTATAAGGAAGCTCCTGCCTGTTGCTTATAATCCATACTACAGCCCTTTTTCATGATTTAAAGCAAGGATTGTTAGTGGTTTTTTTTTCTAGCAGAAAGCAGCAAAGCTTCAGTCTGCTCGTGCATGAGAGTATGGAAGCTCCAATCATGTATTCTTCTATATTGTTTGAACTGATGAAGGCTACCTTGTTTTACTTAACTTCCTTACATTTCTGCTGGTCCATTACAAGATGAAATGAATTACGAATATTAAGAATAAACAAGGTAGAGTTCAGGAGCCTAGTACAGATTAGTTGTTTCAAAATTGACGAGTTATATGGAGATTATCGGATAATATATCTTATATGGGTCTATTATCATGAAATGTGATCCATGTCAGTACCTAGGTTTGATGTATGTTCTTACAGCACTATCTGCATAATATAATGCTAGAGATGTTTTGTTTTGCAAAACTTCTTCATTGTTGTACACAAAACGTATGTTTTGATATTTTTAATGACTCATCTGCAGATGTGGAAGATTCCCACCTGAGGTCAGAACTGCAATTCCAGTGGAAGAACGATTTGAGCATGTTGTGTTATCATGCAGTACCACTTCTGATCATGGCATTGCTTGGATTGAACGGGAATCACAAAAGGCTTTAGAGGTATATACTCATTATGCATGTTGCAGATTTATTTTAACAAATTTCCATGTATTTTTCTTTTTTTTCTGAACTTTAGTATCTTGTTGATTACTGTTGTTATGTGGGTGTTGGGATTGGGAGGATATGTGGCTGCTGGGATCGAGAGGGGAGAGTCGAGGGGAGCGCCGGCGGCTGACGTACTACAGTACCCACGGGTACTGTTCACGTAAGAGAGGCAGAGGACCGGCGGCTAGGGCTGGTGAGGGGCGCTGGGAACGCCGGCCGTGGGGCTTCGCCCACGGCTGGCAAGAGAGAAGGTTTTCCCTTCTAATTTTTTGCTCGATTAGATTGATACATCTCCTCTCCTTATATAGAGAAGATGTCTTACTTGACCCCTAAGCAAGCGACTAATTAACCCTAACGGGCTAAGGCCCAATAGGCCCTTGACTCTTCTAACACTACACCCCACCTGGACATGCAGCTCGTCCTCGATCTGCAACTTAACGATGACACTAACGATGACTCCACTAGACACAAACCTAACACCTAAAAACAAGCCTTTTACATCTCGGCTTATTTTATTGACCTGAAATAGACTACGACTCTTTATTTGTGACTCCTAAAAATACGGCGGACACCCTCCGCGTGATGGACTTGCACGTGTGTAGCCACCTGGATCCCATGGAGCCCACCGGAACAAGAGGGGTGTACGGGTAGAGCCACCTGGAATTAGTCACGATAGCGACCAGTGGAGACGTCCTCGCGGCGGCCGGCGGCGGAATGCAGTGGCGCTAGGTAGTGCGTCCCCGCCGGTGACAAGGAGGGGAGCGACTCTCCTACCGCTGCTGCCGCAGAGTTGGAGGGCACTGCCCGCCGGAAAAACACCATGCTCACGCCTGAAGACAGCAGCGGGTCGACGTGGTTGCTGGTGGCCATCCCACGGGGCGAGGTCGCGCTCCGCTGAGCTGAGGTTGACTGTCGCCAAGGGCGCCTCGTGCATAGGCTAGCGCATCTCCTGCAGCAGCCGGCGTGCTAGGAGGCCGCGCGCCGCAGCCTGTAGCCGCACCGCCGCAGACACCTTGCAGGTAAGCATCTTCCCTGCCGGCTCTATCGTGATGTCCATCGCCTGCTCGATCTGCTGCAATGTTGGCTGCATCGTTGGCTGCACGTCCTGAAACAGCAGCAGCGTCGTGCCGTAACTTGGCATCCCGTAGGGGAAAACCGGTGGCAGAGAGGCCACAGCTGATTGTGGCAGCGGCCAGCTGGCTGGTTGCAGCGGCGGTATGCCGAGGTAGGACTGGATGCCTGCCACCATCTTGCTGAGGTCGAGGACAGCCGCCGTCAGCTGCTCGTTGGTCATCACGCCTACGGCCGAGGAGGACGCGCCCACGGTCATCTGCAATGAGGACTGCGGAACCATGGCAGACGTGGTGACCGCGGGTAGCGGCGCGGTTGTGCCTGGCGGAATCGCAACGGAGAGGGGCGGCACGTTTGTTATGTGGGCCATTGGGATCGAGAGGGTAGAGTTGAGGGGAGCGGCGGCGGAGCTACAGTACCCGCGGCGCTACAGTACCCGTGGGTACTGTTCACATGAGAGAGGCATAGGAGCGGCGGCTAGGGCTGGTGAGGGGCGCTGGGAACGCCGGCCGTGGGGCTTCGCCCACGGCTGGCAAGAGAGAAGGTTTTTACTTAATCTCTTGCTTAATTAGATTGATACATCTCCTCTCCTTATATAGAGAAGATGTCTTACTTGACTCCTAAGCAAACGACTAATTAACCCTAACGGGCTAAGGCCCAATAGACCCTTGACTCTTCTAACAATTACACCATTATCCAATTGCTAAATCTAGGCCATATTATACTTATGGTTGATATACCATTGTACTTGCAAGAAATTGTTAGAAAATGAAAGGGAAGACCCCCGGCCATATTATACTACAAATATCCAATATAAGGAAATAGTATCACAAGATACTAACTCCTAAATAGCGGAGGGTCAAGAAGAAATTGCGGAACCATGTTTGCATGACTAGCTTATATGGTTTTGCCTTATGGAAAACCAAGGAAAACTGTGCCAAAACTGTATTTTTTCCAAGCATCTGTGAATAGCATACTTGTTTAGATTTGGCTTTACGTGTTATCCTTTTTGCTTCTGCTATTTCTCTTATGTGTGCATTTTTAGTCCCCAAAAGCTGTTGTAAATTAGGAAGTACACTTTTGCGTTCAAAAAAAGGGAAGTACACTTTGTGTCATCATGTTTTCTTTTTGTAGTATACTGCATTTGGAAGATGTCTACCTTTTACCAATATGAATTAACTTGGAATATAAAAGGGTGAGCCCTTGCGAACAAAATGTTCAGAAATGTACTCCCACCGTTCCAAATATGAGATGTTTTGGCTTTTTTAGATACATATTTTGCATGCATTTACATATATAGTATGTCTAGATACATATCTAGAAAAACCAAAACGTCTTGTAATTTGGAACGGAGGGAGTACATCTTTGTAGCAGCAAACTCAGTGCTGGAGCTTGTGGTTACTTTATGCTAACTTTTGCAGTGAATATTTGTTATTGAGTACAGATCTATATTTTTCGCAGCTAATGATGGACAGCAAGAAGGAAATGACTCCACCTCCACAGCAAAAGATGGAGAGATTGCAAAGTTTTGAGGTGGAACACAAGAATGCTCTCCAGAGAGCAAAGACCCTGGATGTTCCTCATGCCGCGGACTTGTCTGAAAAGGAGATTCAGGAGGATGATAGCCCTGCACCACCCTCTGATACTCTTAGCGAGACAACCACGGAAACAAAATCTGCAGGTAGAACGAGTTGGGATGAACTAATGGAGAAGCTTTTCACCAGGGATGAAGATGGGAAACTTGTTGTGAACAAGGATGCCATGGCGAGGGAAATTGTTGTTGAGTAACGAGTGCCGAGACTGCTTTGCCCATGGTAGTTCATTCTATTAGCCAGCTGTATAAAAGAGTAAGCTGCGGTTGTGTGATATATCTCTACTACTTTTTTTTGGCTAGCGTTGAAAATATCTTTTTGAGATCCGGTCATTTTTGGTGTAGAGAAGAGGGATAGTACCAAGGTCTATCTAGTGCAAAGGCTTCATCTGTGTGCATTATTGGACGTTTGAAGTCTTGTAAATTTGTTAATACAGCTTTTGTACATTGTTAATGGCAACGGATTGCGAATTCAGAATTTATTTTGGGCAAAATTCAAATCCCTATATTCTCCTTAATCTGGTTTCAATGTTTTCTTTTCCTTTCATTTGATAAAAGATGCGTGCTCATTCACTTGGATTGTGACCAAATTCTGCAATGCAAGTCCGCAGAAATAAATCTCGCCGCTTCTCTTTTAGCTTGAACTACTTTATCGTTTTATTGTCTAACTAGCAAAAATGTCTGTGCGTTGTAACAGGATGCATGGGCGTTGTAACAGGATGCATGGTTTATTGTATGATTCTCGAACATCACTATCTATGTTTGGCTAATTTATTAATTGGGCTTAATCCAACCTTAAGTTAATCGAATAAATTTTAAGACACGCCGTCCTCGGATTACATGTTTCGTTGGTGGAGATGCACGGAAAAGATAGGTGAGTCTGTCCACTCAAATTATGGAAACTTAACATATTGCCCAACTGCTGAACAATTCCTTCACAATTAGGAGAACAAACATTTCAAGCTTGTGTGGTTATTTATTTCCTATAAATCAAAGGTTTTTTGCCCGCCCATCTGAGAGACCAAAGAGTCATGTGCAGCGCCTATATATGTATGCATGCGTACAACGTGAGCTGCCCATGGTATACGTTTGTGGCTATTATTTTTTGAACACGGATTATACTGAGCCTACAAGATAGTTTGGGTAGCGCGGCACAACTCGGCAAGCGGTCTGGAACATTTTAGAGGCCTGGCCTTTGGTGTAAACGGCCGGTAGATAAGTTGATCACCAAGCAGCGTATGTCTATCGGCCACAAGCTGTTAACCAAATATATACGTACATATTTTGGGTTTCCTTCACGTTATGCAATGGAACTCCATCTTGCTGGGTCCATGGCCGGACTGCATGAGATCGGAGGTGAGCCAATTGAGTTCAGTCCTAGATGGAGCAATCATCACGTACGTCCGCCCAGAAAACATCTCAGCTAATTGCCAAGTCGAGTCCGTTTTTTTATATTAGAAAAAACGTGAGTTTTCTAGAAGCGTTATCATAAGGAATAATTGTTGCGGAAAGAACCGGCCGGCTCCGGATATCTCTCAGGCATTAACAAATTTTAGGCATTTAGTTTCTTTTGTGTGCATCACAAAATTGTACTTTAGATTATTGCATTTGCTCTAGAATAAGAGAGTCAAAAACACAATTCTTTTATAAGCAAACAAACATTATTAAAAAACTCGAACCGTGGGGGATAGCATATATGTGCTCCACAATCATTGCGCTTAAGGTAGAGGACTTCTCACTTGTAATGGTTTCATTCAGAATGAAAGTAAGATAGTTTTTATCTCATTGCAACACACGGACATATTTGCTAGTTATAATAATTCATATGAAATTTACACTTTTTTCTCTAAAAAAATCACCCCTTGCACCCTCCTATTTTATTGTCGCGTAGCGAGACATCCCGAACCCATACAAGGTCGTTGGCCTTTTGTTCTTGTTCCGGGTTCTATTCAGAATTTGGTCAACACGTATTAGCATAAGGAAGCTATTTTTTATAGGCCAACCAACCTTGACCTTTTATTTTTCTTTTTTGGCCATCACCAGCACGTTTGGGACAAGGAAGCCAAGTTCGGCTACTTGATTGTACACATATATGTATGATCCGGACTCCAAAATCTATTGCGTGTCAAACACGCTCTACACACAATAACACGGACAGGGGGTCAAAGTTCGAAAGACTATCGAATTATGACATAGGATTGAAGACTGAGACAGTTGACTTGGCATTATAGATTAGAATTCCTATTCTTTTTTGGCCATCACCGGCACAAAGAAGGCAAGTTTGGCTACTTGTCTGTACACAGATACGTGACCTGTAATCGTGACTTGTTAGGATTTATAGTACGTGACTTGACCATGGAAAAATAAAAATAGAAAAATAAAACTTTTAGCCTTTTGTATTTAAATTAGAATTTCTATTCGAGTACTCATCAGATGGATGTATTTGGATTAGGATTCTAACAATCCAGGGCTCAAGAACATATATTCAAGTGGTAGATAACCAAGTAGAAACAATTTTTATATTCACATAGTTAGTTAGGAAAGGCCATGCCAAAAAATAGGAAGAAGGGATGGCCGGACCAAAAAAATAAGTGGAGAGAAATTTTGCCTCTTTATTATTAGGTATAGATTTGTAGTACTCAGATCTGAGGAATCTATTTAGATTTGAATTCTTACTCCATATTTGTCTAGACGCGAGCTATTCTAACTCATACGTAAATAAAGAAAGCAGTGCAAAATAAAGAACGTAACTCTTATTCTTTTCTATTTATTATTAAGAGTTTTATTTAGAGTACTTAGGATCTGAGAAATCTATTTAGATTAGAATTCCTACTCCATATTGGTCTAGACGCGAGCTATTCTAACTCGTATGAGCATGAGTTATATATATATAAGTCCGGACAAAAGAAAATCTTCAATATTCGGTAGTTAGAGGAAGACAGATAAAAAAGAATGGATGGACGAAAAAAGAGCCTGAAATTTTGCCTCTTTATTATTAATAGCAAAAGTGCCCGTGCGTTGCAATGGGTGAGAAAAAACCTATTTAACGTTAAAAGAAAATGAGAATGTTACATTTCTACTTATTTTTTTTGTACACTTCCCATTAGACTAATAAAGTATAGTTTATTTTATAATAATCATGACATCTATGGAGTACGCTATAAGTTAATATTGGCAATAATACGATAATGCCATGTTAAGTTTGTTTCAAATTTAAAAATATAATCTTGATAGATATTTTTTCTTTCATTGTAAGGCATAAAAATATTTAGTCGTAAATATATCGTAACTTTAATTTTCATAATACTATCATTGTGTTGGTAGACTTACATTTCTAGGTACCTGATTTTTATTGAAGACCTATAAAAGTATGTAATTCTATCTAATCAAAGTCAGTAATAGATTTTGTGTCAAGGATTGATCGTTCGGTCATGACTATAATAGAGATCTCTCTCAATTTCCCTATAGTAGCGGCCCACATCGAGAATCACATTGTTATATGCATACGGCTTAGAGATAGATTTATTTTGGTTATATTAACGGATTTATGGAAAACAATGACGATAATGGTACATATCTATTTATGTTTTATTATTTTTTATATTAAATTTAAAAGATATATTTATCTATGATCACCATGATATCCATAATATAAGTAAATGTTAGCAATAATATATATCAAATTAAAATGCAATCTTAGTATATTTTTTCTTCTATAAAGACAAAAATATTTACTCATCGTAGATATATATCGTAACTTCAATTTTCAATACTATTCTATTGTTTGATTAGTTAGAGCACCGATTGATCTAATTTTAATGAAAATAAGTTTTACTTTAATCGTAACTACGTTAACAAATTAGCAATGGAAAGAGTTAGTTGCAGTTATTATTTGTTTCATATATTTATGAGAAAAAATACAATAAAAAACAAAAAAAATAGGACAAGCAACGGAGTTCTACTCAATCTGGTCCTGTGCCTTCTCGTGAGATGATAAGATCGAATGTCGATCAAGGAGGTTAAGAAAGTTGCAGTCCGATCTGTGTTTTGGCTTTATTTTTTAGAAAGCCTAAATATCATGATTAGTATCCTTGCCGGATTATATTGTTATTTTTATTCTTGGCTTGCATGCCATATACACGTAAGTGGCTGGTTTTGAGTTGGTCACGTAGTTTATTTCCTTAGTCCATCACGTAGAGTAATCTAAGTCGGAGTTTGTCATATCAGTAGGGGCTGGCGTGCGTGCCTAGAGAAAAACTACACATGCAGATTTGAACTCTTATAATCTTTTACTATTTTCCTTAAAGACTCCTATTTCAAGTTATTTAGGATGAGAGGAAATCTATTTGGCGGTTTATAAGTCCGGGTAACATACACGACCCAATACGTTTTGGAATCGAACTCCGTATCACGCTAGACAAGAGCTATTCTAACTCGATCATATAAGTTCGGACATAAGAAACTCTCCATCGTCCGGTAGTTAAAGGGAGACGGACCAAACAAATGGATGGACAAAAAAAGAGCCTAAAATTTTGCCTCTTTATTATTAGGTATAGATAACAGAACTAGTTAACGATTTGTGCTCTTGCACGAACTAAAATATTATTAGATCTAGGACTAATTTCTTTGTGCACTACATCTCTATGTTTATTTTCTAATACACTGCTCATATGGATACTATGTGTTCTCTATCGGTCATCTGTGTATCCTCAGCATGTGTTTAGTTGAAACCTTAGTTTAATTTGCTTTCTCTCATTTGATTATGTTTACATAATACTCATGTAGATACGTTCATTTCATCAATAATTAGTTGTAAGTTGTAACAAACTTTAGCTACTAGAAAAAACACCCCCAATAACTTATAAAACAAGGTATTCTACCATTTAAAGTATTGAAATGTGAAAAATAATTGGAATGGCTTGGCATAGGCTTGCCGTCTATGTTTATTATATAATCCGACTGATACTTGTTCTATTAGGACTTGATAAGATTGAGTTGGACTCTAACTCTACTTGGAGTACTATCGCCCTGTTCGCTTGAACTTATCAGTCTGGCTTATCAGCCATGGTATAGTGTTTTTCTCTCATAATAAATCAGCGAACAGTACTTTCAGCCATGACTTTTTAGCCAAGCGAACAAGACGTATACTATTCCTAAACCTATTATACATAGGATTCTATTTTTATTACCAATCGTACCTATCTATTACTTTTAACATTGAAAACTGTCTAAATAACCCTTTGAGGCGGTTCTAAAGGCAGTTTGCTAGCATAGCATATTACATGGATGCTGACACAAGATGAGTCAGCACACAGTAGAAAAAAGTATACTACATAATCTCTAATATATCAAGAGTTGACTACATAACCCCCTCTACCATAAAACCCGATGTTATATCCCTTAAAGCATATACTAATATTCAGATGATCACCTCGGATGGTTTTGGGTTGTTTTGACACCGTATCCAACCACACTAGTCTAAGTACCCAGGTTTATATATAGGTCATCTGTTCGCTCCTTCTCCCTACTCTTTCTAAGCTTGCCCCACCATTTGATAAACAACACACAACCTTCTATCTCCTGTTGCACCTCATGACACTCTTCGATGGTATTGAACTCACGCACTACACCTATGCCCTCGTGACTAAGAGGAGGTGAATAGGAGCTATTTCTAACTTTTAGAACTAGAGTTGTTTACTTGGTTTCCATCTGTGACTTTTAGTTAGTAACACCTATAGCCAAAGTCAGAAACCAAGTAAACCAATTCTGGTTCTAAAAGTTCCAAAACGAATTCCAAAGTCATGGGGACAACATTTTGGGAAACTCACACTACTACACATTTTTTTGCACAGTGTTGACGGTAGTTAACGTCAACAATATATAGTGAAATAAACATGAGAGAATGGTCAAAATACATAAAAACATAGAAGACTAGGGTGTTAGCTGATGAATTCCACAAGCTTTATTGAATTTTAATGTTTGCAGGGAGTTATGCAGAAAAGTGGAGAGAGATACCTAATTATTGAAAGAATTTTTGGAATTTCGCCACAAGATAAATACTAGTATATTATAGAAGACCCCAGAAGACACCGAAACGAAGCGGAGGTCGAGTGCCTGCCAGGTGGGGCCGGCCGGCCAGGGGGGTGGCTGGGTGGCCACCCCCTTCTCCCCCTTCCACGAGCTTCTGGAGTATTCTTCTACCGACCTTGAGGATCAATCCTAGCCCTACGTGAAGTTGGTTTGATCCAATGGCTCGCGTGCGTCCCACCGGGGTATAAATATAGGGGCAGACCGCCCTGAAAGCATCAAGTCATTTGAAGATCAGTTCATCCGGAGCCAGAAACCCTAGATCATCAGAGTTTCTCTAGTTCATAGCTTTAGCATAGTTAGATCAGGTCTAGAGGAAGTCAAGCTGAGTCAACCTAGCTTGGATTCCTGATCGTTGGCGAGCGTGGAGTTTTGGTAATGTTCTAGTTTTCTGCTCTTATTGTAATTCTGTCTTTGCATAATTATTGCAATGTCAACATTATTCTTCATCTTTATTACGTTCTTGAATGCATCGTTCATTGTCTACTTCAATTTTAGTATAGTTAGGTTGCTATTTAGTTCGATCACATGTTTGTATAGCGCTCGTCTATTTAGCCATATGATGAGTGGTATGCATTATGTAAGCGTGGTGCTTAGATGCTTTGCATATCTACGGATGCCTCCAGTTGTTCAGGGTCGTGTGGTAGATCGTGGGTGTGACTTTTATAGGCCCATTGAGTCCTTTGTAGTCCTCTCCCTGTCCAGTGGATTATTGGTAGAGCAACATTGTCTGGTTAAGGATATATTTGTATATCAGAGGTTTCTGAATTCAACTTCTCCTGTTCATGGCTCCATTGTGGTTGGGACATATGGTAGTATTACTTAACGATGATTATTAGTTGTAGTAGCTTGACATGTAACTTGAAAACTTAGAAATTATTCCTCTAATATTTTGATTGGATTACATTATTAGTAATAGTTAGGGAGCTCGGAGTGTATCTACTTATTTATTTATGATGACTGATCATTACTTATCATATATATATATATATATATATCTTTTATCATGTGACTTATCCCTGTTATTGAGTAAGAGTGCATAACATTGGTTTACTCTCTTTATCATGAATATAAAGTTTATCAATACTCTAGATAGAAGTTTAGCTAGACCTTCTTAGTGGTAAAATTATAAATGACAACCTGGTAATACTCTAGGTAAAATGCTACAATTGTATAATTATTTGTCCGCTTGCAGATGTTCTTAATTGTTCTTAATCTTAATTGATCATATCTTTATATCATTTATATTTTTGCCTAGTCATATAAAAATCATAGTGCCACTTATATACTTCTAAGCTTATTTCACTAGGGATGACAACCTAGTTCCATGCTAAGAAGTATAGGTAAATATAAAAGATGACTAGTATTTAGAGATATGTTAATTTATTAGCATGCATTTTTAGCGTTGTTGCTATTTAGCGATTACGTTAATTAATGTCAACACACAACGTTTCAATTTTGGCCTCAGTGGCCTACGGCCTCGGTTATTCCAGGCCGGGCAGCCAGGCTAGCAACCGCCTCGGTTAATCCTTAATCGAAGCGAGCTCTGTAAGAAAACCGCCTTGGTTAATACTTATTAACCGAGATAGTTGTTTTAAGGCAACCGCCTCCGTTAATATATTAACTGAGGCGGTTTTTGTAAGTAACCGCCACAGTTAATAGACATTAACCGAGGCGGTTCAGTTAGGAAAACCGCCTTGTTAACGCATTAACCGAGGCGTTTGCTGTAAGCCAACCGCCTCGGTTAACAGCCAATTAATCGTGACGGTTTTCTTATGTTGCCCGCCTCAGTTAAGTCTGGGCTATAAAGACAGCCACACCCACCCTTCTTCCCCGCGACTCCTCCTCCATTTTTTAGGGTTTTGACTTTAAAACCCTAAAGTGGCCATTTTCTAGGGGGAGATTTTGCCCTTGGATTTGGTGAAGGGGGACACTGCAAGAGGTTGATTCTCGCTCTCAAACCCTCAATCCTATCTCTTTTCCATGATTTGGTGAAGTTCTAGATCTAGATCTATTTGGAGGAGAGAGAAATCCTCAGTTCTAGAGCTACCCGGTTGTCTTTTCTCCGTACTGCTGTGCTTATATACGTCATTTTTGTTTTTTGTGTCTCTGCAACGTGGAGCGGATCATGGACAGGGAATGGATGTAAAGACATCGAGGGTGGACCCAGCTTTTGTGGAACATGTGACCAAGTTTATTGTCGTTGCCAAAAGGCATCGTCTGAGTCTCAAGAAAGAAGTCACCATTTGTCCATGTAAGAGCTGCAAGAACCTTTATGCCCACGGAGATTACACGGTGAAATCACACTTGGTCCGGCACGGTTTCATCAAGGATTACACCATTTGGAAATTTCACGGGGAAGCAGAGGATATGAGTGTTGGTGCATCTGGAGGAGGGAACTCATCGACGGCGACGATGGTGGCGGTGAATGCCGGACAACAAACCTCATCAGCAGCGGCCGGCGAGCATGACAATGCTGGTACTGGCGACAATACAGAGCGTGATTACATCACGATGGAGGATCTGCTCCAAGACACAACTGACGACAATGATGGGGACGATGGCGGTGAGCCAGTGAGGGATCTTGAGACCACAGAGCTGTTTGAGTCAATTGCTAATAGTCTTGGAGATGATGACATTCTGTTTGGGAACCCGAGGTGGCTGGAGAATTTCAGAGAGATGAAGCAGGCAGCCATTGTTCCCCTCTACAAGGACTGTCCGAAGCACTGGATAGCGCTGTGTTTTAACCTCCAGATGCTGATGCTGAAGGCTCACCATGGCTGGTCTGACACTAGCTTCAATGATCTATTACGTATCCTGGCTAACACATACCCAGAGGGTAACAAGGTGCTCGCCAATACGTATCAGGCGAAGAAGCTGATCTGGCCAATGGCGATGAAGCTTAAAAAGTTTCACGCCTGCCATAACCACTGTATCCTATATCGGGGTGAAAGGTCCTTGTTTGATTTTGGTAATCGAGTGACAACCTTAGGTGGACTAATTGTGTTTATATGAGATACATAGAGAATTAGTCCACAAGTGATGGTGTCATGAAGGAGCTCATTGCATATGAGAGATGATATGGAGTCATGTGACCAAGGTGGCGAAGATCAAGATGAGGTTTGGCTCAATGGACCGGTTGCAAGTGTGAAGGGAAAGTCGGAGGCTTTGGAGCGATGGACCGCGGGGCGGTGAAGCTTGAGAAAGACTTGGCGCCGATGGACCGACGCAACAGTGAAGAGCAAGTGAGGTCAAGATTGATGGACCAACAAGGTCACATGATGATATGAAGTGGATCATATCATTTGTGATTTGGTTGGTGCATGTGTTGCATCAACGTCAGAGGAGATGGAGTGGAATGCGCAAGGCAAAGGTATAACCTAGGGCATTTCCATTTTACCAGTCATAGGTGTGTAGAGAAGTTGATGACCGAGTTTAGAATAGATGGCCGTACTATTAAGAGGGGCAAACTTGTTTGCACATTGGTCATCTAGTGCCACTTGAGCGATCTAACTTTGCATACGTGCTAGGATCGAGTGGCGTGGCAAGTTGAGTGCCTAACTTCTTTGAAGAAAATGATTGTGAAAATGCTAACACACGTGCACAAGGTGGTGATCACTTGTTGGTGTTGGCACATCTGCAAAGGAGTTGAAGTTTGAGTGGTAGAGATGGGTTTGGGGCCCTCTCTCCCTCCCGCCGAGCTTGTGAGGTGGGATTTGGCGCTTTTTGTGGAAGTGAAACGCCTTTTTTTCCACTACGCCGAAGACGGAGATTTTCTCTAAGTCATCGTGGATAGAAATAGAGGTAAACGGAGGTCACTGGTTGTGACCGGACGCGGTCTCAGTTTGACCGGACGCGTTCGGTTAGTGGCAGAGCAGCGCGCGGCGCGGGTGCGGTCAGTTCAACCGATGTGTCCGGTCAATCGCGGGACCTGCGTGTCCGATCAGGCGCCCAGAGGAACAATAGATCGCATGGTCGATCGGACGCAGTGGCGCGTCCGGTCACGATCGACCGGACACGTCCGGTCGTGAGTGGACGCTTACCGGACTCAAACTGGACGCCGGGTGTAACATGTCTAGTCAATTCTGTAGCGCGTCCGGTCGGTGCTTCGCGGGCGCAGGCGCTATGCGTGACCTGCACGTCCGGTCTGTGCAGGTGGCGCGTCCGGTTGCGTTTGACCGTTGGAGCGCTGAGTCGACCGTTGAGATCGGGCGGCTGTGGTTGAATCCGAGAGGACATGTAAACGGCGCAGGGCGACCGGATGCGGTGTAGGGCATCCGGTCAGTTCGACCGGCGCGTCCAATCGTCCCGAAAATAGGCCAGTGAAGGGGCCAATGGCTATATTCATTTATGGGGCTATAAATACTTGTGGTGGCCGGCCTTGGCTGGTGCTTGGCACCCTTGGGACTTAGTGTCCATGCTTTGGGAGTGCTAAGAGAGCCTCTAACTCACTTATGCTTGTAAGAGTGCGAATCGATTGCGAGTGAGTGTGATTCTAGTGCATTGCATCGTGAGGATTGCATCGAGTGGCACTAGGTGTTCGAGTTGCAAGCCGGTGGTGCTTGTTACTCTTGGAGGTTGCCACCTCCTAGATGGCTTGGTGGCTTGAGGCTCCGTCGAAGCTCGTAAGAAGATTGTGCGAGGCTCCGGAGAAGATTTGTGAGGGGGATTGTGCTCACCCCGCGGGGATCGCGAAGAGCAACTCTAGTAGAGCGTGTCATTGAGCTACCACACTTGATGGTGGGTTCTTGCGGTGCTCTTTGGGAGAGCTCGGTTGTGGATATCGATTAGCCGCCGAACCATGAAGTGTTGGTCGACACAACGGGGACATAGCTTGGTAGTAACCAAGTGAACCTCGGGAGAAAATCACCGTGTCAATATTGTCTACTCTTCTCGGTGGTTTGCCTTCGTGCAACACAAGCTTGTATTTACTTTTCATATATAATTGTGCTTGTGTAGTTGCTCTTGTGACTAGTTTGCTTGTGTAGCTTGCTAGTTACCTTCTTGCTTGTCTAGCTAGAAGCTTTTCCTTTGCATGGCTAATTTGGTTTGTGTAACCTTGTTAGTCACATTGCTTAGTTTGTGTAGCTAAGTAATTTATGCTCTCTAGTTTGGCATTGGTTGCCTTGTCATTGAGCATTGCTAGTGAGCTTAGGGGCTTTGTGCTTTTGCTTCACTAGTTGTGTAGGAGCTCCCTTGGTTGGCAAAGTACTAGTGCATAGGTTTGTGTGACCTTGCTCTAAAATTGATTAAGTGAGCTCTTGCTTTGCTTGGCACCTTAGTTGCTTAATTAGGATCTTTTGTAAGGTGTTAAAGTTATAGATAGAGGGGTGTAGTCTTGGCTAGATCGATAAGTTTAATTCCGCATTTATTTCAGTTAGCCGGTGCGATTAAGTTTTAGAAAGGACTATTCACCCCCCTCTAGTCCACCATCTCAACCCTTCACGGGGCAAGTATGAGAATTTGCAGAGCTGTCCGCACTGTAGTGTGAGTCAGTTTAAGAGGAATGCTAGTTGTCGCGTGGACGCGGACGATGAGAGAGGGCTGAAGGAGAAGAAGACAGCCAAGAAGACTACCGCGAAGAAGCAGATCCCGTCGCCTGAGGATGAGGAAGAAGAGGGTTACATGCAGAGGAAAATTCCAGCCCTGTCGATGTGGTACCTGCTCATGATCGATCGCCTGCGTGCCATTTTCGGGAACCCTGAGGATGCCAAGCTGATGTCATGGCATGCATCTGATGAGCACAAGAAGGGCGATGGCAAGCTGTGACACCCCGCTAATGGCAAGCAGTGGAACCGTTTCGGCGCTAAGTTCCCCAAGGAGTTTGGTGACGAGGCGAGGAACGTTAGGTTCACGCTGAGTACTAATGGGATGAACCCGTTCGGTGATCTCAGCAGCTCCCACAACACTTGGCCGGTCATCCTCACCATCTATAATCTACCTCCATGGCTATGTTAGAAGCGCATGTATCTTTTACTAACCTGTATTATTTCTGGACCGAGGCAACTAGACAATGATATAGATGTGTTCCTGGAGCCGCTTATGGAGGACATGAAGATACTATGGGAATACATGGTCAAGATGATGGATGCGTCCCTAAAGAAGGAGTTCACTCTAAAAGCCATCATCTTTGTCACCATCACCGATTACCCTGGTATTTTTTGACTGTCGGGGCAGATCAAAGGTAAGTCAGTGTAGTTTGCATTGACGGTACCTGCTACACTTATCTTAATGCATCCAAGAAGTTGGTGTACATGAGGCATAGGTGATTCCTCAACAAGAAGCACAGGTACTGGGCAGAGACGATGAATAAGTACTTCGACAACCAGGACGAGCCTCAACTTGACGAGCCAGAAAGGATGAAGTACGGTCAAAAGGTGTTTGAAATGGTGAATGGCATAGAAGTTGAGTTCGAGAAGAAGAAGAAAGAGGAAGATGGGACCAAGACAAGGAAGAAGAGGAAGCGGGATAAGATGGAGGAAGAGGAACCACCTGTCGCCCAAGTTCCTTTCAAGAAGCAGTCGTGTTTCTTCGAGCACCCATACTCAACTACTCTACTCTACACTACTCACTACTACTAGTACTACTACTATTGCTGATTGTTTATTATATATGATCTAATGATTGTGTATTATACATCGTGCAGTGTGCTAAACAACCCTATGACTCAGTTCTATGTGGATTCTACGTTTGCGAGTACCTGAGGACATGCAAGCAATTCAACAGCTCAAGAAATCAAAAGGATGGTGGCAAAGGGAGGCGGTCAACCAAAACTTTAGACAAACGGTAGCTGACATATGTAAGTTTATCACCGAGGCCGCGCATGAAGGGCGAACGTTCTTCAACAAGGAAAGCGAGTTGCTAAGGATTTGAAGTTCGAGAGGGTCAGAAACTGGAGCAACATGTTAGAAATCAAGGATTACGTGTTGCCGACCTTAGCTAATATGTAGGACTGAACTTACCTGCTTGATCATGCATGAATGACGTGTGTTTATGAAACAATGATAAAGACATCAGTAATGTATGTTGGTTCATCGAACAATGAACTGCTTTATCTGTGTTTTCATTTGTGAAATTCAAATTCAAATTTAAATTATTATTTGAAAAAGCTTTTTTTAATATGGAAATCATTAACCAAGGCGGGCAGGTAATAACAACCGCCACGGTTAAATATATAATAGAGGCGGACAACTTAAAACAACCGCCTCGGTTAATAATTTAACCGTGGCGGGCGGTTTAGGATAACCGCCTCAGTTAATATGTATTAACCGAGGCAGTTGCGTAATGTCGATTGCCATGGTTAATCAATTAATCGAGGCGGTTAGGGCAACCGCCTCGGTTAAGCCACGATTAACCGTGACCTTTGCACCGAGGCGGTTGCATTGCCCGCCTCGGTTAAGCCAAAACGCCTACCTCAGTTATTCTTCCTGTAGTAGTGTCAATCCACAATATTGTAGATTCGAACTGACCATCTATCAAAACATATTATTACTGTTAGGATTAACCTTCATTTCACCTCCCTCCTCATTTTTCGGCTAACTTTGTGTTTCTCAAAGTTATAATGCATTTTTTTAGACCCGTGAGGTTTTTCTTGTGGAATGATCTTTAGGATCCTCTCCAATAAACTTTCATTGTCATTGGAATCATCGAGTGGAGAAGATGTAGCTAACCTTCATCAATGAAAGCAAAAAACTTTGCTAATAACCGAATATCTGATTCCATAGGAGAAATGAAGGAAATCAAAACAAAGAAAAAGGAAAGAGAATAGAGAGTTGGGAACAAAGTAAGAGGGCAATCTCTTTCCTTTGGAACACTATAGGCACATCAAAATCTATCTATAACCCTTATAATCCAAAACCCCATTAGCTATGTATCTCTACGCATGTAAATTGTCTACCTCAGCAGTTCACTATCACATGCAACTAAAACCCACTAGCATGTGCAGTTGTAATATCGGTGTTAGCAAGACATACAAGCATTTTGTTGTCCAAGTTAACATGCCACACAATTTACTAATCCACAATTCCCATAGAATCGTGCGGGGTGCTTCTAGTTTTGTAGAAACAAAAACAACTCTTATCTCTGGGTTTTCTCTTCCGCTGAGTATGTCCGAGGCAGCTGCACCTAATCTAGTCCAGTTGGGGCACATTAGTTGGGCCTCTAAAGACAGGAGAGCTTGGACGCTTTTGGCCCTTGTCTTGCGAGCATATGTAGAATGTGGCGAGCTTGGCCTCAACCCCTTGGTATGGCTGCACATGGCCACACTCGGATGCTATCTTTGATCTTTTTTTTAGAATTACACAGTACAATGTAGACGCTCACAACACGCACGTACACTCACTCTATGAACACACGTACGTAAATCCTATCTCGGAAGATCTTGAGATTAATGAAGTCACCACATGCGCCTCACTAGGGACGTCGCCTACCACTGAAAATATAGTGCCGTTAAATTATGAAATAAATTCAGGAAAATACAAGCACCTGGACTTGAACCCGTGTAGGTAAGGAACCCAACTAACTATAAACTATCTATGATCCGTTCGCTGTAATCGTTGGTCTTGACTAAGCACGACACGTCATCAATGTCGAAACACCCGATCGTCATGCACTGGTCCCTCTCCCTCACGCCAGCGAGGTTGTTGGAATTAGGAAGGCTGGGAGGAGGCCGACGTGGCTTGGTTAGAGTTCAACTAGCTGGAGACTGTTGTTCTATGCATTGTCGTCGTCGGCCATGCTGGGAAGAATGTGGTTGCTGGATCGATGGGGTGAGATACTAAGACAAATGATGATGTCCTGTGCGGCTGTGCCTATGTAGTTGAACAAATAAGAATGGTATGAGCTAAAAGTTCATGGAACATTGGTCCCACATGTCAGGGTAGCAATGCAAACAAAAAATAATCTTTTATCATATTAATTAATGTTGCTACTAGAATCTAATGTGTATTTTATATGCAATCACTTCATTCCTTTCCTATGTTATGGATGGTTTATGATGCAAACAACCTAAGTTTTTGGTTTCTGTGTTTTAGGCTAGATTGTCAACACTTTACGTTTGGTACCACTAATTTAAGCTCTGAAACTTCAGACTATATATTACAAGGTGATACGCTTGGTAACACGTCTCAGGGAACATTATCCCACTCATCAATGGCCCATGACCTGGGAGACCGTGAGGCCATGATGCACAGTGGACGTGGGTCATGGCGCATTGCCGAACATCCTAGTTCACGTGGACACATATAGAGCCTTTTTATGAGTCAGAGCTAGTTATTAGTTGGGCTAAAAATTAGCTCAAATTAACTATGGTTGGCTAATTAATTAGCTAACAACTACTACGACCTTAATTCTAAATTATAGATCGTTTGACTTTTTTTTAATCAGAAAGTTTGACCACTTGTCTTATTTAAAAAATATGTGCAAATATACGCAAATTTAAGTCATACTTGAAGAACTTTTATTAATAAAGCAAGTCACAGGAAAAAAATAATATTTTACACAAAATTTTGAATAAGACAAGTGGTCAAATATTTGGTAAAAAAAATCAAACAAATTATAATTTTAATCAAAGGGAGTAGTTGAAGACTTGGCTTAAAAATAGCTCACATATTAGCCCTCTTGATTAGATGCACTAAGTTAATTTCAACAAATTTTTAACTAGCTATATAGCAATTAGCTCTTATATCAAACGAGCCTATACTACCGGTGCGGCGCCCTTCAACATGGCACTGGCAGGCGACATCACCAAATTAATGGAGGACGACGAAATAGCGCGTTACTTGTCCAGTTGCCCCCCCTCATCAGATGCAATGTTTGGTTCCCATGTATAGCTAGGGATGAAAACGGATCGGATATTACTGATATCATATTTGTTTTTATATTTATGTCCGGATTCGGATTCGAATACGGATAGTATAAAAAATGCCGGATAGGATATGATTGGATATCGACATCATAAATATATGATTTAAATATTCGGATACGAATACAGTATCGGATGTTAAATATACGAACTCGGATATGGACGAATTAAAACCCCTCTAAACGGATTCGGTCTCGAATACGGTCGGAAAATATCCGTACCATTTTCATTCCTATGTATAGCTGGCAAATGGATATCCAGTGCGATTGCTACGTGCATTCAGTCCACGCAATCGAGCATGGGCATTCCGCATTCGTGCTCGTTTGCACTGTTCGTGTATGGCAGCTGACCATCATCTCAACTTTCGGCAAAGTCGTCAGTCTCTTTGATTTCCGTACGTCTTGTTCACTCGAACTTATCAGCCATAATACAGTGTTTTTCTTTCACAGGCTGATGATTTTTGTGGCTGATAAGCTAGCTTATGTTGTGTTGTTGTGAGAGAAAAACATTGTACCATAACTAATAAGCCAGGTTGATAAATTCAAGCGACTTCTTTTTCGAGATAAGTATGCGTTTACAGTTTACACACGCGGGTGATTCTGAATCGAAACTAAAATGCGGCACTTGCGTTGTAGACGGAGGGGGGTAAAGCTCAACTCTAATACTGACAGTATTTGCATCTGGCAAAGGCTAAATAAAATCAATCGGAATTGTACAAGAGAAACATGTTTGAAAGGCGCCAAACAGTTGAAGCCTGAGCATCCAGTTAGAAAGGCTACTGAGTGAAAAGTACTCTATCTGTCCCGAATTATAAGATATTTTAGCTTTTTTTAGATTCATAATTTTTTTGCTATGCACTTAGATATAAACTAAAAACATTGTATCTAAAAAATCTAAAATATCATATAATTTAGAACAGAGGAAGTAGTTATCTAGGATCGATTAGAAATTGTTTGGATTTCACAATTTCTTTAGTTGCTTTTCTTAAGTTGTTTTCTTCCCTCGTCTCTTTCTTCCTAGTGTATCATGGAAGCGCTTGTCCTAATTATTAAGTTGCATGCACCGACCAGTTCAACCTAAAAGCCGCAGCTCGCTCCTATTCCACGTCTGAGGCCTGAGGGAGCCTCCACGTGAGGAGGGTGTTGGAATATAAGTGAATTGCCCACCTCTCTTTGTTCTAAATTATATGATATTTTAGATTTTTAGATACAATGTTTTTAGTTTATATCTAAGTGCATAGCAAAAAATTATGAATCTAGAAAAAGCTAAAATATCTTATAATTCGGGACAGATAGAGTACTTTTCACTCAGTAGCCTTTCTAACTAGATGCTCAGGCTTCAACGGTTTGGTGCCTGTCGGTACCAATAGTATAGGGGTACCCACAATCAACGGTTAGAACGAACGAAACACTAATGCGCCAACACAGCAAAGCCAAAAACAGCAGACGATGCACCTCGACCACGCTCCGACTCGCACGAGGCCGGATCGACGGGACGCCTCGACCACGCTCCGACTCCGACTCGTACGAGGCACCCTCGGCGGGACGCCTCGACCGCATCCCGACTACCGGCGAAACTCCGACTCGCATGACCCCGGGTCGAAACGCTCGACCCACTCTGTTCCACCTACTCTGAGACGAAAGTCAGAGCATTCAATGCGATTACCTGCTACCATCCATAGACATGGCTACAGCCATGACCGACGTGGGAACAACGTAGGTGTCAGTCCTCACTTTTTACCGCCCATCCCGTGATGGAAGGTGAAACCTGTCACTATACACACCTTACCACGCACTGTTTTTCCACCGATCGCCCTCGAGGGAGGATACGACAAGGTCTGTATCCCACGATCTCGGGGATTTGACCTTATCCGCCCGACCTCGACCCAGCCTCGACCTGGCCTCGGCGTCCACCGCCGGTTAGCAGAAAAGAAGGGCCAACGTGGCACAGGACTCAGGGTCATTTTGCCGTCTCGTCCCCGACGTCATCACGGTGTCCAGGGATGGCCGACCATTCCTGGGGCACGTCGCTACACCCACCCCCACAGGGATCGACAAAACTTCACCTCAAGGCACCCTGGAACCCCGGCCTCCTCTTGCCCTATAAAAGGGCAGGCCAGGGTTCTACAAGACACGGGGCAGACGACAAGCCAGAAGCCACGAATCAACATCTCAAGCAATCACCCTTGTACTCTCTCATTTCACTTGAGACCTGGGCTCAGTTCCCTCTCTCACCGCTTGTAACCCCTATGCAATCACTTAGGTGCAAGGAAATACAATTCTCCCCCTCTCCGCTGGACATAGGGCCTTCTTTTGCCCGAACCAGGATAAATCCCCGTGTATACCCCTTGCATCACCATCCGGGTTAGGGACACGCAGCACTCACTCGTTGGCTTAGGACCCCCACGGGACCGAACATCGACAGTTGGCGCGCCAGGTAGGGGCCGATGCGTGCCAACATCGTTTTCCCACCATTTTCCTGGATGGCTGACCACGAACGCCCTTTCCCGTTGGCCACGGAGATCTGGTTTGGGAGTTTGGAGTTCATGTCGCTTGACCACAGCTATGACCTGGTCCTCCTCCCGCCCAGGCACCCGACCGATGGGGATTATGAGCTCTCCCAGCCTGGGGGAGCATTGCGCCGACATCGCCGCTCTCAGGCGCGAGCCGCCAGGCGATGACGAGCCTGGCGCAGCCGCCGTCATCACCTCACGGAGGGCGGTGGGACTCCCCGATCTGGCGCCTCTTAGCCAGACACCAACCCAGATTTCCTCATTGAGGGTCTGTGTAGGATGAGCTTGGCTGAGGGTAAGATGCCGACGAAGAGTTCCGCCGCTCCCCCGTCCGGTGTGACACCGCCACCACTCGTTCGGCCACTCTGACGCGAGCAGCGATGTCTCCATCAGCGTTCCCGTTTGGGCTGGATTCGGTTGCCCGGGCGTACGCTTCCTCCGTGAGAACTAGTATGAGCGCTTATGAGGAACTCCCCGGGCACCATCTACGCTCTACTCTGGACCTTGTTGCATCCACGCCGGCTTCTGAGTATCTGGACTCTACGGAGACCCCAGAAACAGAGCCCCGTGCGACCGCTTCTCGACGTTACAATCCTAGAGACGATTGGCGGTGACCTCACATACCTCCATCATACTACTACTTTGGCGCTCCTAACTCTGACTCTACCGACGACACCTACGATCTGACCCGCAGTGCTTCAACATCGATGAGGCAAGCACGTCGGATTCGGAGGACAAGGAACCTGTCAAAGGAAGGAACACGCCACCCCATGTCGAGCTACCTGGCGAACAAGACGAGGCTCAACTCCTTGCTGATCAAGGAATGCAGCTCGAGCAAATTCGCGAGTTGCAGGACAGACTCGATGAGGAACAAGAAAACCTGCGCCTACTCCAACAAACCCTCGAGCATGAGCATGCGGCGCACGCACATGACAGGAGAGCTCGAGAGAGAGCTCGCGACGTCAATCGTCGCATCGACGAGGATCGGGCGATCGACCCCCCGGTTTTCGGTCGAGCCAGCCAGAACGTTATCGCCGCCGCCATGCTCCTCTGCAACATGCCCGAGCCGTCGAACCCTGACGCCCATCGAGCTTGAGATGAAATCTGAGAACTCCTCGAGACCGCTGCTATGCAGCAGGCTGAGAGTTCTGCCTCGAGGCGATGCGAGCCAGCCTCAGAGCGGCTCGCCAAGCCCTCCCGATAGGAGAGAGAGAGGCCTCGGTTCATCCTGAACCTGCTTGATGGAACCGGGCGGCTCCTGCCCCTGAGCACGTCACCGACGACCACGAACCTCGAGACACCCATGGCAACATCGTCGAGCGCCACACGCGCAAACACGGTGACGGTGTAGCTCGAGGTTATCGCGTGCACAGAGGCGGGCGCTATGATAGCTCAGAAGATCGAAGCCCATCGCCCGAACCACCGGGCCCCAGGGTCTTTAGCAAGGCCATTCGAGAAACAATCCTCCCGGCACGGTTCCACCCTCCCACGACTCTTACCAAGTACAACGGCGAGACCAAACCCGAACTTTGGCTCGCTGATTTTCGCTTGGCGTGTCAGCTGGGCGAGGCCACCGATGACCGAGTCATCATCCGACAACTCCCCCTGTTCCTGTCCGACACCGCTCGAGCCTGGCTCGAGGATCTTCTGTCTCGACAGATCCACGACTGGGATGATCTCGTAAGGGTGTTCGAGGGAAACTTCAAGGGGACCTACATGTCCCCCGGCAACTCATGGGACCTCCAGAGTTGCAAGCAGAAGCCGGGCGAATCCCTCCGGGATTACATCCGGCGTTTCTCCAGGCAATGCACCAAGCTCCCCAACGTCACCGACTCTGACGTAATCATGGCCTTCCTCTCTAGAACCACCTGCAAAGAGTTGGTCCGAGAGCTGGGCCGTAACACCCCCCTCACTGCCAACGGATTGATGGACATCATCACCAACTTTGCCGCCGGCGAGGAGGCAGTTGGCGCTATCTTTGGCGATGATCAGGACAGAGGGAAGCAGAAGGTCGACGATCCCACGGGCCCCAGCCGGGGCTCCAAAAGGAACAACCGAAAGAAGAAGAAGAACCAGCAGGGCAAGCTCGAGGCCCCGACCGACGAACTTGTTGCTGCCACTGAACACAAGAAACCTCGAGGGCCCCCTGGCGGGGGCATCTTCGACAGAATGCTCAAGGAGCCGTGTCCCTACCACAAGGGACCCACAAACCACAACCTCGAGGACTATCACATGCTCTGTAGGAACTTTGAAGGCATAGGTGTCAAGAAGGATGACAAGAGGGAAGATCCCAAGGGCGGTGACAAGGATGGGGGGTTCCCTAAAATCCACGACTGCTTTATGATCTACGGAGGGCCCTCGACCCGCCTCTCGACGCGCCAACGCAAACGAGAATGGCGAGAGGTTTTCTCCGTGCAGCCGGCGATCCCCCACTTCCTTGACTGGTTCAAGGTGGCCATCACTTTCGACCGTGATGACCATCCTGACCACGTCCCCAATCTAGGGGTCTACCCGCTTGTTGTTGACCCCATCATCGCCAACACGCGCCTCACCAAGGTGCTCATGGATGGCGGCAGCAGCCTCAACATCATTTACGCTCAGACCCTCGACCTCCTGGGGGTCGGGAGGTCCCGCCTCCAACCCAGCGTCGGGGGCTTCCATGGAGTCGTGCTAGGGAAGTGGGCGGAGCCTGTCGGCCGCATCGACCTACCTGTCTGCTTTGGCACTCCCACCAACTTCAGAAAGGAGACCCTCACTTTCGAAGTGGTCAGATTCCGTGGAACGTACCACGCTATCCTTGGGCGCCCGTGCTATGCCCGATTCATGGCGGTCCCAAACTACACTTACCTCAAGCTCAAGATGCCAGGCCCTAACGGCGTCATAACCATCGGGCCCTCATACGAGCACGCCTACGAGTGCGACGTCGAGTGCGTCGAGCACGGAGAAGCCGTTTTGGAGTCTACAACCTTGGCGGCAGACCTCGACGGTCTGGCCAATGAGATCCTCGACCCCAAATGCCACGCCGGCAGCTTCGAGCCCGCAGAAGACATCAAGCTCGTATCTCTCGACCCCGCCGATCCAAAGGGAAAGACGTTGAGCATCAGCGCCACCCTCGATCCCAAATAGGAAGCAGTGCTCGTCGACTTTCTCCGCGCAAACATCGACATCTTTGCGTGGAGTCCCTCGGATATGCCAGGCATACCCAGGGAGGTCACCGAGCACGCCTTGGAGATCCGAGCCGGCTCCAAACTGGTGAAGCAACGATTGCGCCGCTTCGACGAGGAGAAGCGCAAGGTCATCGGTGAGGAGATAGACAAACTGTTGGAGGCCGGATTCATCAAAGAGGTTCATCATCCCGAGTGGCTAGATAATCCAGTATTAGTTAAGAAAAAGAGTGGGAAGTGGAGGATGTGTGTAGACTATACCGGTTTAAATAAAGCATGTCCAAAAGTTCCCTTTCCGTTGCCACGTATTGATCAAATCATTGATTCCACCGCGGGGTGTGAAACTCTTTCATTTTTAGATGCGTATTCCGGTTACCACCAGATCAAAATGAAGGAGTCCGATCAGCTCACGACTTCGTTCATCACCCCATTTGGTATGTATTGCTACGTTACTATGCCCTTCGGTCTCCGGAACGCGGGGGCTACGTTCCAGCGATGCATGCAACACATTTTTGGGGAACACATCGGACCGACCGTCGAGGCCTACGTCGATGACATCGTTGTCAAAACCAAAAAAGCCGATAATTTAGTAAACGACCTTGACGTTGAGTTCAAATGCCTCCGGGCAAAGAACATCAAGCTCAAATCTAAGAAATGCATTTTCGGCATCCCTCGAGGCATGCTTTTAGGGTTCATCATGTCCAAACATGGCATCGAGGCCAACCCGGAAAAGATCACTGCGATAACCAAGATGGGCCCTATCCGAGATCTGAAGGGCGTACAGAGGGTCACGGGCTGCTTGGCAGCACTCAGTCGCTTCATCTCACGCCTTGGTGAAAAAGCGCTCCCTCTGTACCGTCTCCTAAAGAAATTGGAACACTTCTCATGGACCCTCGAGGTCGAAGAAGCTCTTGCAAAACTCAAAGCTACGCTCTCTAACCCACCGATCCTCATCCCTCCGACCCTAGGGGAACCGCTCCTACTTTATGTCACCGCCACAACACAAGTAGTCAGCGCGGTCTTGGTTGTCGAGAGGGCCGAGGAAGGACGTACCTTGCTCGTTCAGAGACCGGTCTATTTCATTAGCGAGGTGCTCTCAGAAACTAAGGTACGCTACCCGTAGATCCATAAGCTGCTATATGCCATCGTCTTGACACGGTGCAAACTCCGTCACTACTTCGAGGGCCACCCGGTGACCGTGGTTTCTTCTTTTCCCTTGGGAGAGATAGCCCAGAACCGGGAGGCCTCGGGTAGAATAGCCAAGTGGGTGGTAGAACTCATGGGCGAGACCCTCTCATATGCGCCATGCAAGGCCATCAAATCCCAGGCACTAGCAGATTTCCTGGCAGAGTGGACCGACACTCAACTCCCCCCAATACAGCTCCAGGCTGAACTATGGACCATGTACTTCGACGGGTCGTTGATGAAAATAGGAGCAGACACGGGCTTGCTCTTCATCTTGCCCCTCGGAGTACACATGCGCTACATCATCAGGCTTCATTTTCCTGCGTCAAATAACGTTGCCGAATACAAGGCACTCATCATAGGCTTGCGAATCGCCATCGAGCTAGGGGTCCGACACCTCGATGTTCGAGGTGACTCCTAGCTCGTGATTGATCAGGTCATGAAGAGCTCGAGCTGCCGTGACCCCAAGATGGAAGTCTACTGTGAAGAAGTACGGTGGCTCAAGGACAAGTTTCACGGTCTCGAACTCAACCACATCGCACACAGGTATAATGAGGCCGCAGATGAACTCACAAAAATCGTGTCCAGCCGAGCTACGGTCCCACCAGATGTTTTCACAAGAGACCTCCACCAGCCATCCGTCGACCTTGGGTTGGAAGGAGGAGTCGATGGGCCATCACTCGACCCCCAACCTGAGGCGGAAGCCCCCTCGACCGGGGCAGAGGCCGTGCAGGTGGAAGGCCCGGCCCCACCATCCGACCTTGAGCCTGACTAGCGCATTCCGTACCTTGACCATCTCGTTCAAGGGGACCTCCCCTTGGATAAGATCGAGGCTCGAAGGGTTGCCCGCAGGGCTAAGTCCTTTGTGATGTTTGGAGATAGTGAGGAGCTATATCACCGCAGCCCCACTGGTGTCCTCCAACGATGTATCACAAACGAGGAAGGAAGACGCCTGCTAAATGATCTGCACTCGGGGGCTTGTGGTCACCACGCAGCACCCCGCACTCTTGTCGGAAACGCCTTCCGACAGGGTTTTTATTGGCCAACCGCAGTCTCCGACGCCATCGAGCTAGTACGCTCCTGCAAAGGCTACCAGTACTATGCTCGTCAAACTCATCTCCCAGCTCATGCCCTGCAAACCATCCCCATCACATGGCCGTTTGCTGTTTGGGGGCTCGACCTTGTCGGACCCTTGAAAAGGACAACTGGCAGCTTCACCCACTTGCTCGTTGCCATTGACAAATTTTCCAAGTGGATCAAGGCCCGTCCTATCACCAGCATCAGGTCTGAGCAAGCTGTGCTCTTTTTCACCGACATCATCCACCGCTTTGGGGTTCTCAACTGTATCATCACGGACAATGGCACCCAATTTACTGGTAAAATGTTTCTGGATTTCTACGACCACCACCACATTCGTGTGCTTTGGTCGGCCATAGCTCATCCAAAAACAAATGGCCAAGTAGAGCGTGCCAATGGCATGATCCTACAAGGTCTGAAACCCAGAATCTTGGACAAGCTAAATAAACACGGCAAGAAATGGGCTACCGAGCTTCCCTCGGTCCTGTGGAGCCTAAGAACAACCCCAAGTCGAGCCACGGGGTTCACTCCGTTCTTCTTAGTCTATGGGTCTGAGGCCATGCTCCCAACTGACATAGAATACGGGTCCCCAAGGTTGAAGGCCTATAACAAAAGGAATAATGAAGCCACAAGAGAGGACGCCCTCGACCAGCTCGAGGAAGCCCGAGATGTGGCCCTGTTACATTCTGCCAGATATCAACAGAGCCTCCGACGCTACCACGATAGACACGTCCGCAGGCGCGACCTCAACGTCGGTGACCTAGTGCTACGACGAAGCCAGAACACCAAGGAACGACACAAGCTCACGCCCCCGTGGGAAGGACCGTACATCATCGCAGAAGTACTAAAGCCGGGCACCTACAAGCTATCCAATGAGAAGGGCGAAATCTTCACCAACGCTTGGAACATTGAACAGCTACGTCGCTTTTTCCCTTAAAAAAGCCTCGAGGCTCTGTAAAGTCTTTTCAATCTCATCAATAAAGAAAACAATAGTGTTCAAAGTTTCATTTCATAACAATCAGGAAGGATTGACTTTGTTCTCCTAGAATCAACCCTCCCTCGGGGGCTACAAGGGGGGAACCCTGTCCCCGAAAAAACTCGTTCTCTTTTTCAAAAAAGAAAATTGTCACTTGAGTCGACAACGCCGCGGGAGCACCCTAAGGCTCAAAGGCAGTTGAGCCGTGAGATCACTTGCACCTCCGAGGGTATGGTACCTCCACTCACCCCTCACACCTAGGTGTGCGACGCACGCTAAGAAGACCTAATGACAATTTATAACTTTGGAAAAGAATATGTCTCCAGTCGCTTTGAGTCAAGCCCTACATGATCTGCATGGCCGCAGGAGCTCCCTGAAGCTCGAGGGCAGTCGAGCCGCGAGATCACCTACGCCTCCAAGGCTACGGTACCTCCACTCACTCCCTTACGCCAAAGGGCGCGACATCATGCTAAGCACACCCTGCGAGGACATGATTCAAGCGAAAAAAGGGAAGGAAAACTCGAACAAAACTTAAAACAACCGATGCAGGTTTACATTTTGAGTGTTTAAGGCCTCCGAGGCCACCGCAACTGAAGTTAAAAACACTAACTTATTACATGGGCCTCTGTGCTCAGATTTGGCTCACAGGCCCTCATCGTCGGTAGGTGGAACCACCTCGGCCTCGAATAGCTTGGCCAGACGACTTCCAGGCTCCTCGGCGGCTCCAATCAGGCCCAGGCAGGCGTCTTCATTCTCCTCGTCCGTCCGATCTGGATCAGTGATGAAGCCTTCAGCAACGAGCTCCATGTCATACACGAACCCAGATCGAACGACGGCCAGCGCCCTCTTCACGCCGTGATGAAGGCCGCCTCGTATCCTCTCTCGGACAAGGCGGCCTAGCGCCACCATCCGACGGACGAAAGAGTTCCCCGGGGCATCCTCCTCAGTGTCGGCGTCGGGCTCAACCCCCAGGCCATCACACACAGAGGAGATGGTGCCCTGGAGCAACTAAGTCCGCTGGGCCTTGGCCTCGAAGAGGCTCTGGAAGGAGGTGGCCGTCGCCTGAGCCGCCTGCTGCTCCTTCTCCAATTCTGGAACACAAGTATCAAGTTAGCACAAATCAAAGACCTCGACACCAAGGCCACTGTACGACAAAAAACTTACCCTCGTAGTGGGTCTGCCAACCCACGACCTCGTCGCGAAGTCCCCCGCATGTTTTCTCAAGCGCTTGGAGAGCGCCATCCCGTCACGAACGGCCGCCCTCAACGTCTCAATCTCTTGACGAGCGTTTGAGAGAGCCTCGTCCCTCTCCTGGACGGCTCCGCTCAGCGTCGCGACCTCGTTCTTCAAGGCCTCGAAGCGAGCAGTCACCTGCCCGATCTGAACATTTAGGGTGTCGCGATGCCTGCTGACAAGGGTGACGTCCTCCTCAAGCTCCTTAACACGCGCAGACAATGGCACGAGAGCCTCACGGGCTTGGGTCGCCTCCTCCCGGGCCCTTGTTGCGTCTTCACGCGCCGTGACCTCGGCCGCCCGGGCCTGCGCCGCCTCCTCCTTCACCGCCGCACAGGCGACGCGAAGCTCGGCTGCCTCAGCACTCTGATGGGAAAGCCGCTGGTTGGCCTCCTCGACCAGAGCCCTTTGCCAGGATAGCACCGCCCTCACGTCGCTCTCATTACAAATGAAGAGCGACTTGCGGCGAGAATGCTCCTTAAGCTCCTGACCATGGTTCAAAATCAAAGAAATTAGAACCAAAGAAAGGGGATGAAAAGAAAGCGAAAAACCATCAAACTCAACTTACCTCGATGGCCTCTAACATGCCTCGTGACAGGGCCTCCGATGCCACACGAAGTGATCGTACCGTGTGCCACCGGAGACCCTCGAGGTACTGCCAATGATGCACCTCGTCTCCATCATTCAGCGCAAAGACAGGCTCCCCGCCAGGGTTGGATGCGTCCCTGAACTCAAGGGACGACCCCCCAGCGCGGCAGCTCCTCCTCCACCCGTACCAGGGCTAGCCCGGCAAGGTCCGACCATACGGCCGGCAGCCCGACCGAGGCACTCTCCGGCGCCGCGGAAGGACCGGCCTGGTCCGTGGCCTCGGCCCTCTCGACCACCGCGGAGGGACCGACCTGGTCCGCGGCCTTGACCTCCTCAGCGCCCACCACCTGCTTCCCCTTGTTGATGGGGGAATCGTCAAGGGTGAGGTCGACCACGGCCGGGGTCGACCCTTCCGCCAAGGCTGGCGCCCCGATCGCCGGAGCCACCACCAGGACCACGGGCGGGGGCACGATCGCCCCACTCTCCACCTCAACCGCTGGCTCCACCGGTGGGTCCTGCCGCGGCTGCAGCTCCCCCGGCTGCGCCGCCTCCTGTCCCGCCCTTGGCGGGACCTCCACCACCACCTCTTCAACATCCGCCCGCCCCGCGTCATGGGCCGATGCTTCGGCCTCTGTGGCCCCGACGGAAGCCTGTGCGATCGACGTCGACCCAGGCTCCGCCCCACCCGTGCTGGGCGCCGCTGCTTCTGACGGCCTTGACTCCTGCATGGCAGGGTCAGAACGACAACTTCTTGGGCGCCCACTTCCGCCTGGGCAGCCGCCTCTGGAAGCCTCAGGCGCTCCGTCGTGGCCTGGAGTCTTTCGACCCAGGCGATGTCGTCAACCGCCGTCCGCATGATGACGGCAGCGCTCGACCGGAGCGCCTTCACGGGGGTTGGCCCCGCGAGCTCCGCCTTGCGCTTGAGCCTAAGGAGTAAGTAAGTACGTAAGAATAAGAAATAGGACCGCTAAATAACAAAAAGCGGGGTAGAAAAGCTTACCCAGAAAGGGGCAGCAGGGGCCTCGACCCCGGCCGGTCGGAGACCCCCGATGGCGCCTGCGGTGGCCTTACCGCCGGCCCTCCTGTGGGCCAGGTGCTCCTTGGGGCCCTGGTTGGTTGGTCGCCTTGGGCCCTATGCGCCTCCGAGGCCAGCTGCCCTTGGGTCCTCACGCCCGTAGGCGGCGCCCTAGATGACGACGCTGGCGGCGTCGTCCCAACCACCGGCTGAACCCACGGAGCCTGGGCTCACGGGGGCAGCATCGTCGACCCCTCCTGTGGGGTCCGGGATGAGGCGGCCCCTCCCGACGAGGGGCCCGCCTCTTCGCCCGCCTCCTCCATCTCCTCCTCCACCTCGACGGTCACGGGGGCTAGCCCCGACGCCTGGGAGGTCAACCCCCCGACGGGCTCCAAAAAGGGGCACACGTCAGGAAGGTCCGCCAGCCCAATCGCAGCATCATACCGCGATAGGGCGTCGTCGTCCCCGTCACTATCATCGTCATCGTCGTCGTCCTCCCTCGAGACCGTCTTAGAGGGAGACTCCTCGAGGGGAAGCCCATCGAGGCTTTGCTGATGCCGACGCTTCTTCAGCTCCTCCCGCTCCTTAGCCTTGTGGACCTGGCGCATCTTGGCGGCGTCCTTCTTCTTCTTCTTCTTCTTCTTCTTCTTCTGGGACACCTGCTGGCGTCGAACCTCCCGAGCAGGCTGGTCCTCTAGGAGCGGCGGCCGCGTCTCCCTCACCGCTGACAAATCCTATGCATCAACCTCGACTAAATCAGTAAAAAGAATCTAAAAATAGATGAAATGAAAAAATACTAGCAATAGCACTTACCAGGGGCTCGAATCCCTGGGTAGGCCATATCGGCACCTTGTCGACGTCCTTCGGCTTGAAGTTCCCCACCATCCGGCGCACGCCGGATGACCTCGTCGAGGGAGAAGGACTCATGCGACATCCTGCTCCCCTCCAACGATGCTTTTGGCGTCATCTGGTTGAGCCAGAGTCGACGCTGCGACAACGGCATCACCCTCTGATGGTGGAACGCCGTGGCCACCGCCGCCGACATCAATCCATGCTGGCGGAGCTGTCGCAACGCGGCGAGCAGCGGGTCCAGCCGCGGCTTCTCGACGTCCACGACGCCGTACGCCCAGTTCTCCTCTCGAGCCACCAGCACCCGGCCGGTATCCTCGGCAGCTGACTCTCATCATTGCGGAGGTAAAACCAGCCGTCGTGCCAGCCGCTGTTCGAGGAGATCAGCTGCACCGGGATGTACTGGTCGCTGCGACCAGAACGAACCTGCAGCACGCAACTCCCCGCACGCACCGCGCGTCGCGTCCCTCACTCCTCCGCCTTCTTGGCGAAGAACTCCGCCCTGAAGAGATGGAGCCACATGTTCCACTGTGGATCCATCCCTAGGTACCCCTCACAGACTGCCGCAAAGATGGCGGCCTGTGCGACGGCGTTGGGGGCGAGGTGGTGCAGTTCCACCTTGTAGTAGTGGAGGAGTGCGCGCATGAAGGGGCTGGCCGGCATGCCAAACCCCCGCTCATGGAAGCAGATGAAGCTGACCACATAGCCTTCCGGGGGCGCTGGCTCACGGTGGTCGGACGGCGGCGTGATCCATTCTGGCTGTGACCGGCTCGTCTTCGGCCGCAGCAGTCCGTCGCGGACCAGCTCTTCCAACCTCCTTTCCGTCACCGAGGAGGCGGCCCATTCGTCAGCGGGGAGGAGCTGGCTCTTACTTGCCATTGCTGCTGGAAAGCTACACGGGCGAGGAAAGGCGACGGCGGCGGCGCTGGATGAGGGCTGAAGGGCACAAGGAGGCAGAGAAACCACTCTAGGGCGAGGAAGGCAAGGATGCAAAGGGCCTGTGGTTGAAAACGAACCCCCGGGCCTTGCTCTTATAGCCCCGACGGAAGCCCAACGGCCGCGCGAAAAGGTAGGAGCAGTTTTTGCATTTAATGCCATTACCTAACCGTTTCCTCAAAACTCGTAGATATGGGCACATGGCCGCTATCCACGTCGTAACCGTCACACCACGTCGCCTACTACCACGCCGGTCCCGCTTCCCCTCCTAAAAAGGCGCGCCCGACAAACAGGCGAGGGAAGGATCCACGGACGGATATTCCCAGACACCCGGGAAACGGGCTCCGAGCCCGGTATGAATCTCGAGGGAGCGGAAGCTGGCCCTCGACAAGGGTTCGACAGCTGCCCTCGAGTAACGGAGTTAGGGACGACCAGGGGTGCGCCCGTACATGGCCAGGGCTCGAGCCACGCTCTCGAGGCACCCCAAGACGTATTCGAGGCTGCAGGAGAAGGTCGACGTAGGAATCCCCTCGGAGGGAGGCGTCGAGCCCTCGGATCTCTTTGCAGGGAACCGAGATCCTCATGGCCGCTCCTTGGCATTCTTGAGAGCGCCTCTGGGCCACTAGCCGACTCCTATCGAATGGAGCACGGGCTCACACTCGAATTCCCCCGCTAGTAGCTCGCCGGAGACCGTCAGAACTCGCCCAAACGAGGGTAGTACGATGTTCCCCACCCCTCCTCCTCTTTCCTAAAAAAGGGAGCGTGAGGGTCGAACGATAGAAGATGGCCGGGACTCTGATCGACCTCGTACGTACGAGGCTCGGGGGCTCGACCGCAACAGACCAAACTTCGAATGAGAAGACATGAATCACGCTGCAATTCGAAACCATTCCCCATCAGAACGCATAAAAGACCTCGGAGGAGTCCAAATACTCCACCGAGGCCTCGGGGGCTACACCCGGTGGGTGCGCTCGTGAGCCCCCACCGGAAAAAACCACGACACTATGATTCCAGTTCATTAACCGATGAGCCTCAGAGAGAGTGACCACACACTCACCCAAAGGCTCGGGGCTACTGTCGGTACCAATAGTATAGGGGTACCCACAATCAACGGTTAGAACGAACGAAACACTAATGCGCCAACACAGCAAAGCCAAAAACAGCAGATGATGCACGAGGCCGGATCGACGGGATGCTTCGACCGCGCTCCAACTCCGACTCGTACGAGGCACCCTCGGCGGGACGCCTCGACCGCATCCCGACTACCGGCGAAACTCTGACTCGCATGACCCCGGGTCGAAACGCTTGACCCACTCTGTTCCACCTACTCTGAGACGAAAGTCAGAGCATTCAATACGATTACCTGCTACCATCTATATACATGGCTACAGCCATGACCGACGTGGGAACAACGTAGGTGTCAGTCCTCACTTTTTACCGCCCATCTCGTGATGGAAGGTGAAACCTGTCACTATACACACCTTACCACGCACTGTTTTTCCACCGATCGCCCTTGAGGGAGGATACGACAAGGTCCGTATCCCACGATCTCGGGGATTCGGCCTTATCCGCCCGGCCTCGACCCAGCCTCGACCTGGCCTCGGCGTTCACCGCCGGTTAGCAGGAAAGAAGGGCCAACGTGGCACAGGACTCCGGGTCATTTCGCCATCTCATCCCTGACGTCATCACGGTGTCCAGGGATGGCCAGCCATTCCTGGGGCACGTCGCTACAGCCACCCCCACAGGGATCGACAAAACTTCACCTCAAGGCACCCCGGAACCCCGGCCTCCTCTTGCCCTATAAAAGGGCAGGCCAGGGTTCTATAAGACACGGGGCAGACGACAAGCCAGAAGCCGCGAATCAACATCTCAAGCAATCACCCTTGTACTCTCTCATTTCACTTGAGACCTGGGCTCAGTTCCCTCTCTCACCGCTTGTAACCCCTACGCAAGCACTTAGGTGCAAGGAAATACAATACTCCCCCTCCCCACTGGACGTAGGGCCTTCTTTTGCCCGAACCAGGATAAATCCCCGTGTATACCCCTTGCATCACCATCCGGGTTAGGGACACGCAGCACTCACTCGTCGGCTTAGGACCCCCACGGGACTGAACACCGACAGCGCCTTTCTAACATGTTTCTCTTGTACAATTCTGATTGATTTTATTTAGCCTTTGCCAAATGCAAATACTATCAGTATTAGAGTTGAGCTTTACCCCCTTCCGTCTACAACGCAAGTGCCGCATTTTAGTTTCGATTCAGAATCACCCGCGTGTGCTTATATTCCAACACCCCCCTTGACGTGGAGGCTCCGTCAGGCCTCAGACGTGGAATAGGAGCAAGCTGCAATTATTTTATTTAATTGCGCTAACTAGGATTCAAACTCGAGACCTCTGGCTTTGATACCATATTAAGTTGCATGCACCGACCAGTTCAACCTAAAAGCTTAAGCTTATGGGGAGAGGTGGGCAATTCACTTATATTCCAACACTAATTCATTACTCCTATACTCTGAACAAGGAAAAGAGAAGAACAAGATGATGAGGATCATGTGATCGATCCAGACGTGGATAGGAAGGAGATGCAAAGGGCATTGATGAATGACTCAAGTCTGAAAAGAGATTTGGTTTAGCTGCTTTCCGCGATTACAACTAACGACTGCAAGACGGGGCGATGATGACACTTAAAGATGGCAACGGGTACATCCTCGACGGGTATTGGCAGAACGTTCTCATCCCCACAAACTAAAATCTATCCCATCCCTATCCCCGTCCCCGACCGGGGATTTCATACCCGCCGGGTACCCGTACCCGAGTACACACCCATGTATAATCAACATTACATGCCACAAAAACACAACAAAATGTCCAGTAGGACAACACTTCCAGTTTAAAAATGCAAAATAAATAGAGATTCAGAGAATACAAGTCTGCAGCATAAGGTCTTAACTGATTGATAACAAGTTCAATGTCTAGTAGGCTAACAGATTACACATCCACTGACCATGTTCCATCCCATCAAGGCATCAACAATTCGACACCAAAATACAGACATAGTTAGCCCATAGGCTTAGTCACTCAGGGTCTGTTTGGTTGCCGGCCACAGTTTGCCACGCCTAAAGTTAGGTACAAGCCACACTTGTGGCTAGCCACATTCTGTGGCAAATTAGGAGTGTTTGGTTGACAACTAAGATGTGGCAAAAACAATATGGCTATTGTTTGGTTCATTGCTACAAATGTTAGGCAAAAAGTTGTGGTAGCTGTTTGGATTGCAGCCAAATGTTAGTTAAAATGCCTCCATTCCATTCATTAGGATGACTGCCACAAATATTTGATGTGACAAATCAAACTTTATATGTGCTAGCTCTCAAGAAATTATAGAAAAAAAAATCATCCCATAAAATAAACAAAAGTAGATTTTTATCACCAGGAAAGAACTCAGCGCCGCCTCCACCGCTGCTCCCGCCTTCACCACCGCTGGTCCCCCTCCCTCCCCCCTCTGGTATATCGCCGGAGGCCAGAGGGAGTGAGGATCTATCGTTTTTTAATAAGTTTCCGCAGTAGATTGAGTCTTTAGGGTCAGGGGCTCTTCATGCTCTCATGTCTTTTGCCGAGTGTTTGCCTGTGCGGTCATTCATATTGCAAAGTGTCGTACATGTTTGGTTTTGAGATTTGGAGCTATTTACAGCTTGGGTATAATTTAGATCAAATTTTTTTGGATATTTGTGTAATCCAAAGTGCTCGTAAGGTGGTCATGTACCCAGCTATTATTTAATATAATTCTTCTTTCGTCGCAAAAAAAATTATCGTTCTCTTCCATTAGCATTGTATATTTTTATCATCGGTAAACAGGGTAAATAATCATTAACAAAATTATATTATGGTGAATCAGATCAAGCTTCATAGGTAGGAAATCAGTCCATAGAATAAACAAATTTTCGTGTTCTCTTCACGGAGGAAGCCACTTACATGTGGGCCAGCAGCCCATGACTAGACGATCTTATCCATTTCCATCGCCTTCCATCCGCCATGGTCGGCCACTAGTAGAGCTCACAGCTCAGATAGGAGTCCAGATAAGGGCATGTTCGGAGGTAAGAGATATGTATTCTGGTATTTTTATTGTATTTCTTCTTTTATTTTTCTACAGGAAAACGGCTGGAGAACATCACGTGTTCGCCATGGAACAGAGCAGGCTTCGCATCGGGGACATCTCGCGGTCCGACTCTGGCCCAGCCGATTGCTTCACGTCGTGGCCATCTCGCCGTTGACAACGACCCCGTCTTCCGTAGGGCGTTGATGGCGCGGGCAGACCTGGGAGCTTTCGCGGCCGGCCTGGGGAGGAGAAGCGGCTAGATGGGGAGGAGCCAGACCTCGCGCCGCCGCTGGGGATGGAGGAGCAGCGGCCGGCCGTGGAGCCTCGCGTGGCCGGAAATACCTTCTCTGGTTGCATGGGGTTGCTGCGCCTGAACCTCTTCCGCACGGACGGCTGCGCAGGGGTGGCTGTGGCGCGCCACACGCGGTGCGGCGGCAGAAACGCTCGCCACACTTTTGTGGAGGAAAACCGTGGCGAGATGATCTTGTGGCGGTGGCGAGCCATACTCAAGTGCTGAACCAAACACCTACCAATACGAACGTGGCGAGCCTAATGTTAGGCGTGGCAACCTGTGTCCTGTGGCTGGGATCCAAACATCCCCAGTCATAGCAGCAGCAGTAGGCATCAAGTTCTAAGCAGCAACACAATACCGTAGTGTTATCACACATTGCAAACCAGACTATTACATAAATAGTTAGTGGTTGGGTTGTGTGAGCACATAACAAAATGCACTTGCAATTGCACGCCAGCTTGATTGTTGATCCTACCGAAGGGAAGCATCCAGTGAAAGTTGGAGCGATGGATTCAGAGTTTTAGCTCCTGCATAAACATGAGAAATGAGTAGTTAAGTAGGCAATCTTGAAACAATAAATTATATGCAATGCAATGAAGCAAAAAAGTAGAAATGGAATGTTTTTAGTCCAGAATAATTACCTGAAGCTCCTCTTGAACTTCATTTAGACAAGACCAAAAGCTAGCAGGTTTGCCTTCATCAGTGAGGACTACTGCACAAAAGATAATTTTACTTTCATGTTTTTTATAATAAAACATTGAAATGCATGAGAAAGAAAATATAAATTGATCAACAAACAGACTTTTGTATTTGTTTCTAATCTAATCTTGTGAACACATCAGAGCCTCCAACATCTGAGAAGTAAGCCTGCTGCGATGCTTACTAAGTACTCTCCCACTAGTGCTGAACGTAGATTCTAAAGCAACAGTTGTAATTGGAATTACAAAAATATCCCTAGCTATCGTCCTCAAAGTAGGATAGCGTGTTCCTGCAACCTTCCACCGGTCCAAAACATTGAAGCCTTCGGTCTGTATGTCCACCATATCATCCTCTAAGCAGGGACGAAGCCAAAAAAAAAAATTAGGTGGGGTTGAACAAAAGTGCTACAATGACTTAGCTCTATTATAACCCCTCACAATAGAAAAAATGTAATTGATTGAAGTAGTCTTATATTGAAAACATCGATTAATGATGAAATTTACAAAATACATCATAAAAATAAAGATCTCAGCCCACCCTACCGTATACATCTGTGTCTAAAATTAGAAGGGAAGCACTAAGGGCTCCACTAGCTCAGCAGCGGTAGCCCCCTAGCCCCACCGCTGGCTCCGTGCATGCCTCTAAGTACCGATCCAGTTCAGATTTAAACCTCAATGCTGATGGCTGTGAACTTGCAACACGTGCACTGAAGGATGACAGAAATCTTGAGTTCTCTACTGTGGGTTTGATGCTACTGCTACTTGTACCTACATCCTCATCTATGTGATATACTCCAGCATCGAATCACTCAATGTGTCCTTCACTTTAGCAACCTCTTCATCAGAGTTTGTCACTTACAACACTTCAAAGCAGTATAGAAGCATGTAATGTTTAAATCTAGGGTCAAGAAGGGTGGCAATGCCCATTAGACCTTGAATTTCTGTCCAATATTTCCTAAACTTGGCCGGGCTTCACACAGATGAGGAAGAAGGGCTTCACCAGGCAACGTCCATGGCGACGAGCGGCGAGCGGCAGACGAGTCCGCAGCCGCACACCGCGAGCAGCCAAGGAGTGTCGCAGACTCGCAGTGAAGTGGAGAGGGGCGAGGGCAACAGGATGGGAATACGGGAGCAGTGCGGCGACGGAAAGGGATAGGGATGGGGAGTTATGTGTAAATTAGGGTTAGCATCCCTTTTATATGAGCCTAACTAGGATTGGGCCATTATATGTTAACTGGACCTATTTCATATATCATATACATATACACATATACAATAGCATAGCGGGTTCTCCGGCGAGTAACGAGGATGGGTATACAGGGAATGTCTCCATACCCGCCATCCTTGTTGGGGATGGGGATAGATTCTTGTCCATTTAGATCCCCGTGAGTACAGAGTACAGATATCATCCCATCCCCGTCTGCTAGTGGAGCAAATCCCGGTTGGGTATCGGGTATCGGATACCGTTGTCATCTTTAATGACACTCCTCCATACTACTAGTATGCGTCTGGGCGTCTGGCCTATGAATTGGAGTATACTTCTCCTGTTCTCCCGTAGAGGACTACGGTACTACGAGGACATGGCAAAATGGCACGCACGCCGAAGATGTCAGAGAATCGGTGTCAGAACGCGTGCCGGCGCAAGGCACCCGTCCGATTCCGATTCACGAGCTCACGGCCGTCAGGTCAGTCCAACAGCACCACTTCTGTCTTCTGCATACGGCCAAACGATGAAATGGACCCGACCAGTGACCAGACATGCCTTGTTTATTCATTTGACCAAATCTCCGTGACTGACTGACTGACGCTGTAACCGCCGGATTAATTTTACTGCCTCCAACAACAAGAGTGAGCAGGGATGAAAACGGATCGGATACGCACGGATATCACTGATATCGTATTTGTTTTCATATTTATGTCCGGATTCGGATTTGAATACGGATAGTATAAAAAATACCGGATATGATACGATTGGATATCGACATCATAAATATGTGATTTAAATATTCGGATACGAATACGGTATCGGATGTTAAATATCCGGACTCGGATACGGACGGATTAAAACCCCTCTAAACGGATTCGGTCTCGAATACGGTCGGAAAATATCCGTACCGTTTTCATCCCTAAGAGTGAGTGAGCCCTGTAACCTGCCGGACTTATTATCATATATAGTGCGTGACAAAATTAAAGCGGTTTTCTGCTACACTACTTTAGCAGTACTTTTTAGCGAACGAATAATATTTTTTTTTCATAATATTTTAGCATAGGCATCAACATAAATCAGATTTCAACATAAGCGAACAAGCTGTAAAATAAAATGATACTCCCTCCATGTCCCAAAACAAGGATAGCTATAGTATTCGTACCGGTTAATTTTTTTAAATTTAATTAGATTTGTAAAAAATATTATCAACAATTATATCTCTGTATAAATTTGTTATAAAAATAGATTCAACGATTTATCTAACGATACTAATTATATATTATAAATATTAAAATTTTCTTGTATATATTTCGTCTAAATTAACAGCATTTGACTCCTCGAGAAACGTGAACAACACTAATTTTGGAACGGAATACTGCCCACTCCCCTATGCAAATTAAAAAGGAAAAGGTGCTCCAGTAGTTCGCTGTAAAGATATCTATACAGATATGATAAACTTCTCAATGAGATTTTATTATTAAATCTCTTCCCGGGCGTGGATGGCAACTTGGCAAAGGCGAACTACCTCGTGTGTTTCCAAGCACTACCTCCGTCCCTAATAAATAAATGAAGAGTTGTTCTAGATCAGACTTTTATTTAAATGGAAGTATAAAAAATAACATACATAGTTATGACATAAATTAATATTTTATTGGATATATTTATAAATATTTCCGTAGTGAACTTATTTGGAGAGATATATATTAATATTTTCTATATAAAATTGATCAAAATTACAAAAATTTAACTCTGTTTCTCTATCTGGAAACATAGCAATGCGATGGCGTTGTTAAGAGTTGATCTGGGAGATGCAAGTTTCATCTTGCTTACCAGAAAACAAATCCCAGTTAAGCACGGAACAATTGATGTGTATTTGCAGCCACTTCAATTTTTTCTTTTTTTCCCCCGGAAGATAGTAAGAAATTTTACTCAAATTTACATGTCCAGTAATGCCACTCGCCCACTCCCGCTCATGCTATAGCACACTAGAAACAGCGTTATTCTTCCTAGGAGAAGCAAATATTCGTTCCCAGTCAATTCGAAGCAAATGCTCATGGTTGGTCTTGGTCATGAAACTAGACTAAAATTTGTCTCCGTGCGGTGCACTTGTAGTTCTTTTTGGAAACATGTAGTACTGCTGGCACTGTTTGCCGAACTAAACATTCGTTTCTCAACCAATCACACGCTTCCTTTCACTTGAATCAACTTCATATCTCAAGTCACCGGTGCTCTTGATTGCTGTACGTCTAGGAAGGAATGAGCATTTTTCCCAGGGCATTCTGTCTCCTTTTTTATGAAAAATATTCCCAGGGCATTCTCATCTCGTCCCTCCGTCACAATAAAAATAAAAATAAAAATACCACTTCTCCACAAGTCAAACAAGTCTCATTTTAACTAAACCTATAGAAAATAGTATCACTATTTGGGTCCTCAAATAAATTTATTATAAATATATATATAATTAATCTAGAAATACTCATTACACACCATAAATATTAATATGATTTTTATATACTTGATTAAACTCGAAATTATTTGACTCTTTGGAAAAATGAGACTTTTATTCTTTTTATTAGTATGGAGAGAGAGAGAAACTCATTTCTTTTATTTATTCTAGCAGGGGAATCTTGAAGCTCTCCATATAGCAACATGTACTATAAAGGTGAGGAAATCACAAAGGCATAGGTTCCATCAAACCACAAAGAAATGCTTACATTCTCGTTGTTGAGGAAATCACAAAGACATCTCTTTCAACTATATTCTCTCCTCAAGCACTTCACAAAAATCGAGTTTGACTGCTTGAGGATTCTTGCTAGATATATGTTGAGGTGATACTGGAGCACTCCACAACACTTGGGTGCTTCAACGGACAACTTCTTCCTGTCTAGCATTAATGAATCCAAGAGTAAAAAAACTCAAATCCATGCCTTAGAAAGAGTCTCCAAATGCTCACGAGATGTTATTGTGCATGCAGTGCATGCCTATGATTTCAGCACAGAGACGGCTCAACGTGCCATGGACCATGCTTATGATAAGGGAAATGTTGTGCCGGCACGGCTCAACATGCCTTGTGTGACTAGAAGTTATGGCCTAAAGCGGTACAAAGCACGAGAGGGTCGGGCAGGGACATGGTGGAACCACCCAAGTCCCACCCAAACCAACACACACACACCCAACACATTCGAGACATGTTTGTCTTCATCTTTTTTGTCATTTGGATATTGCTAAGGCTATCACTTACTTTGTACTTGGCCAACTTTTAAGGGCATGTTTGGTTCATGTCCTCTCAGACACATCCAACACCAAGCAAGTATCTCATCTCCAGGCACTCAAATCCAACATCTCAGAGAGCTCCTTGTGCCAAGCAAATTTGGAGCAAACCAAACATGCGCCCTAACTACGGAACTAGGGTGCAAGATACCTAGCTTGGGATCCATGAAAATTTAAGAAGAGTCCATACCGATAGCTAGGGGTTAGCAACAATAATCTTAATCCAGTTAAAAAAACAATAATCTTAATCTAGTAATCCAAGGCATGTTTCATTAACATGTAACTAGTTTGTACCACACTACTGATCGTCAAACTAATCTCATTACTCAACGAATCACATGCCCCCTTTCACTTTCAATGGTCAATCAGTTTGTACTAGCAGTTGATATCAAGTCACCGGCGTCCTTGATTGTTGTGTCTAGCGGTAGTCCTGCTCTCTAGCTCATTTCTTTTGAATTTTCTACCTAGTGTAGTATACTGTATAGTAGGGGAATCTTGATGCTCTGCGTAGCTACATGTGCTCAAGATGGTTCGTTCAGCCGTTCTAGATAAATTACCGAATTGGTTGCTGGCTACATTCCAAAGTTTGCTTGTTTTTTACCCCTTGTTTGGTCTGGGCCTCTGGGGTGCCCTTGGGTGGATGGTCCTCTTAGTTATTGCTCTACAGACTACAATATTCGTATGTTTACAGAACCGATGCCATCCATCATCTCAAGTTCTCGTGCACGCATCATGGACCATGATGCCGTTGTTAGGGTCCCAGTGGCACGATGAAGGCTCGCAAAACATGTCTGGACCCAGTGGCGGAGGACGGAAAAAAGTTGAGGCAGGGCAAAGTCGATAGCATCTAGAGAGTAAAATAGTTCACTGCACTTTACAATCAACCAACCAAATTAATTGATAACCAAAACATTAACTAACAACAATCAAAAAGGGAAAAAAATCAGGTTTCAGAGGGCCTTAGACTGTGCCGGACTGCAGTCTGCAGATTTGGATAGAAGAGTTGTGGAGGGCTGCAACTGCAAGTGACAAATTGGATCATGATTCATGCCATCAGCCGTTAGGGCACTTTGGGCAAAGACGCGAAGTTACGGAGGGAGCAGAGCGAAGTTGTCGCCCCGTGCGGCCGTGCCACGGTACCCGTCCGACGGCGAAGTCGCGATCGACACGAAGGGTCGCTGCGTTGGGACGGAAAACGAACGGACAGACTGCAGTCCGTAGAAAAGGAACGGGCGGACTTGTACGCAGTGCCGTAGTCTCGATTCTAATTCTGTACTTCTCTAAAGCCGGAAGACTCATATGGCTATACGTACGTTTCGACACAACTACAGCCCACAAGGCCCAAAGGCTGAGTAACGATTTGTCTTCATCGGAGTTATCTTCTTCCAAGTTCCAAGCCTCATCGGACGCGTTCATCTTCAGAGTTCCAGCGACATTGACCTTCTGTGGTTCTGCCCATGGCTGCCAGGGGTGATTTGGGGTGGGGAACCGCAGCAGAATCAAGGTAGGGCGAGCCCCTACCGGGTCCTCCGCCCCTGTCTGGACCAAATACGAAGGTCGAGGCAAACGTAAAAGCTTCGTTCTACGTACGAGGACCAAATAAAGCTAAGGACTACCACCCTGTGTACATGAGGAGCTCCGGGCTCCGCCTTCAGATGTCGATTGTCGAGTGAGAGCTCACCAAAATTTTATATATGATTTGTTTGGAACAATACAAGATTTCTCACTAATAATAACTAAAACAAGGCAAAAAGGGTGCATATATTGCTATGCTCCAGACCGACAAGTCGAAGGATTTGCCATGTCAATAATGCGAGAAAGTTCAACGCCTTGAAGATCTCACGACACACACAGTCCCTGAACTCATGCACACTCTAAGCCGTGCAGCTGGGTCAAATTTTTGCGTTTTGATCCTTTTTTAAAACATTTTTTACAAATAGCCCCTTGGGAAACATTTTATGGAAATAGACCAAATGATTGGCGTGTTAGAACCTCACGCCGTGGTCTGCGGCTCGGCGCAGTGTGAGGTACCGCCACGTCACCGCTGGCTCCGGTCGTAGTATTTACCGTGGCACTAGGGCCCGCAGAGCTCGCTGTGGGCTTAGTTAACGCCGAACCACAGACCTCGGCGTGGGCTTAGTTAATGCCGAACCACATTAGGCCGCGTCGCGGCCCCCTTCTTCCTCCCTCCCTTCATTCTCTCCTTTCCTTGGCGCATTGTTTTGTGTCCTCCTCTGTTCCCACGAACCCTAAATCCTAAATGCAGGTATAGGGAGGCCAGATCGAGGTTTTGGACGCTTCCCCAAGGTTGTCCTCCTTCCCCTCTTTCATTTTTTACGGTTAGATTCGGTTGTATTTGTTGTTTTTCTTTTGAATAGTAGGCTTTGATTGGTTGGTTGATGTCATTTGCGATAACTATGTCTTCATTGATTCTAGGCCTCAAATGTATGTTTATTGTGGTATACTTTGTTTCATTTGCTGAGTTAGTTGTTCATTGGTGGATTAGGGTTAGTTGTTTATTGATTGCATTAGGGTTAGTTGTAATGCAAATGGTTCACCTTTAGTTTGCTTTAGTATTTATTTTTTGTTTAATTTAATCAGCATCCTTTGATTGGTGTTTAATTACAACCGTTTTGTTAGAAGCAAGACATGTATCGGGAGCAGTTGTGGCGAAAACAGGGTCATCCTAGAGAATTATACCCCGACGTGTTTAGCAAAGATGCCCCCGTCCCTCCTGACCTCCCTGTCCCTAACTGTGACTGTGGTTTCGCGGCCCACGTGTTTCAATCGAGACATCTAGACACAGTTGCGCGTTGCTTCTACACATGCAGTTGTTTTAATGTGGTAATTTTTTTTCTTCATTTTTGTTAGTAGTTTACTAATATTTTGTTAAAATTTTATTGTGTAGGACCATGAGAGGTGCCTTTTCTTTCAATGGATCGATGGTCCAGACAAGTTTGACCCAAGGTACCTCCTTTTTGATGATTAGTGTAGAGGGAGACATCCACGTGAGCACTTCGAGCGGTGGGTTCCACCTCCCCCTAACCCCCTGCCAATGATGGCTAAGGAGAAGCACCTAGCCACAGTTAGACGACTCGGGGAACCTCCTCTGTGCGATTGCGAAGATCAAGCTATGATAAACCCTGAGAATACATTGGAGTTTGTGTGTCCCAACAAGCACGAAGTAAGTGGAAAGTGTATCTGTTTAAATATTTAGCTCTATGTGTGCATGTACTAACCTCTTTTAGCGCCATGGATTTGCGAAGTGTTTTTTCAAGGAGTGGCTCTATGGTCCTAAGAATCAATAGCCAAAGCCGCCAAAGGCAAAGGAAAAGAAGAAAGAAAGGATAACCATCGAAGCACCTCCTGTCATGTGCGAATGTGGTGTTAAAGCCAACTCCGGCCTAGTCCCTTTAGAGCTTGGAATAGGCCATTGGTGCGGCCATATGGTTGACTATGATGAGGTTGGTTATTGTTGTGGATAGTATGAGATCCAATTTGTCTTATGTACTGACTTGTGTTCAATATTTTTGTTTGAACAGAGCACTAGGAAATACAAGTGGGAGTCTTATGGTGGTAAAGCTGAATCCTTGGATACAATAAGGGCAAAGCAAGTGATGGGATGAAAGATAGGGTGTGGATCTCAACTAGTGGATAGCTTCATTAAGCTACACAAAGAGAAGATGTGTAAGCTTGCTAAAGAAAGGGGTCTTCTTCACCCGATGGGTGTTAGGTTGAAGAAATGGCAAATGGCTATGCAGAAAAGGCAAAGGAGGAGAGGGCAAGGGAGGAGGCAAGAGTACAGATGTAGGTCTTGAACGACCATATTGTTGCATTGTGTGCCAGTGAGTGATTGAAAGACTTGTTATTTTCGTTGCTTGCTTTTAAATGTAATATAATCATGTTGCTAACTGGTTGCTTTTTATACATGAAGAGATTGCATGCAGTGAGGACCATGCTGTACAGGTGGCCCATGCATGGTTTCAGAAAAAGAAGTTACATGAGCACAAAACGAGAGGTGGACACCCTGTGCTATCTTAGATTGTGGAGGCCGATGAGGGGGACCAGGATGAGGACGACACTAGTAGATTGAGAAAGCTCATCGCTCGAGCAGATGCGGGCTTGCAGGTGGAGGAGGATGAGGACAACACTGGCAGACTGAGCGAGCTCCTCGCTCTAGCAGAGGTGGGCTTGCAGGAGGAGGAATCGTTCTTGTCTCAGGCCACAGATGAAGCAGAGGCCGCTTACTATAGGCAACAGGGAGATTAGGGCAATGCAGGTGAGCCAAAGCACATGAACAAGGCGGAGGAGGACACGTTCTTGTCTGAGGTCGCAGATGAAGCGGAGGCCGCTTACTATAGGCGACAGGCAGATTAGGGCAATGCAGGTGAGCCTAGCCACACGAACAAGGTTATCGTAGAGGATTGGTACTCTGACGACAAGTTGCTTACTGATTATGTTTCTGACTGAGGATTTCTGATTGTGCCTTGTGGTAGTTCCATGATTTACATTTGGTAGTTCCATGCTTTAGTAATGAATAGGGATGAAAACGGATCGGATACGGACGGATATCACTGATATCATATTTGTTTTCATATTTCTGGTCGGATTCGGATTCGAATACGGACAGTGTCAGCCATGTCGGATAGGATACGATTGGATGTCGACATCATAAATATGTGATTTAAATATTTGGATACGGATACGGTATCGGATGTTGAATATCCGGACTCGGATACGAACAGATCTGAACCCCTCTAAACGGATTCGGTCTCGAATACGGTCAGAAAATATCCGTACCGTTTTCATCCCTAGTAATGAACAATGCTATTATGTACTAGACCTTTCATTGTGTTGTCTTGTGTTTCATTTGAACCCATGTACAGAACACCGTATCCATTTACCAAACTTCGGAGGCCTTTTGAACACATTTGGCGTTTCAACTATTCAAACGAGTATGAATTGTACACTTTTCATAGTTATTTATTGCAAGCGGTGTAGCATGTGCAGTGTGTTTTCACATCAACTGTGCATTGTACCGCGCTTTTTAGGTCTACTCGTACCGGCCTTTTTAGATGAAATTAAAGCACGTATGGTGTAGGCTTTTCAGTTGTAGCATGTAGTCTATGAACAATAGGCTTTACAAATGAAATGACTAGACACAGTTGTAGGTTTTTTTAGTTTGAACATCTAGGCTTTTCAGTTCTTAGATGGAATGACTGCTCACAGATGAAATGACGACACATACTTTTGAGTAGCTTTTCAGGTTCAATAAATGCGCTTTATAGACTTAAGTACAATTACTTTACAGTTGTTTGGTTTAGTAGCAATAATGGTGAAGGTGGTTTCGTCTGTATATACGTTGTGCTCCATGTATTGCTTCATAACTTCAACACTAGTGTTTAGTTTTCACCGGAGTTGAAATGTCTGGTGGAGGCTCCTTGAGCGGAAAGGGTGTAGGTAGCGGGAGAGGAAAGGAGGGGGGAAAGGGAGGTCCGATTGTTTGGGAGGGTTCTCTTGGCCCTGAGTTTTATGATGAACTAGTATTCGAGTTTCCTTTAGAGAGCAAGAGTGATTTCAACCATGAGTGTCCCCTTAGAGGATACAATAGCTGTAAAGAAGATTGGCCAAGATGCCGCCATGGTTTGGATTGCGTAGTGCAGATGTGCACCGACGAGAATGATGGAGCAGGCCGTCGCTTCTTCAGATGTCTAAAAGGATGGGTACTACTTCTGGCCTATCTCTTTTGTCAAATATTTATCATGTTTTATCAATACTTATACGAAGCTTTTGATCTGTTCTAGAATTGCATTAGTGAGGGGAACTGTGGCTTCACTAGATGGATAGATCCTCCTCCTATTTATCCCCATCAACAATACATCAACTACCTTTAGGAATGCATCTTTTACCTAGAAAGGGAAGTTGGAAGCAGTGCCATGGACGAGAAGGACGAGGACAACAACAATGATGCAAAGGAGAAGCTTTGCACTGATCCATATTGCTAGTGCCCTTATCACAAGAAGGGCCCTCCTCCCCCACCGCCACCACCACCTCCACCTACTATGGGAGGATACTGCGGACAAGGTTCTACTCAACTTGCCATGTGGGAGCATTACTAGGAGTAAATTGTTTGTTGCTATCAGTGGTGATGTCATGTAGGCTAAGTTTGGTTTGAATTCCCTAAGGCATGTTACGTTTAGTCTACGACCTCTTCGCCCTCAGCATGCATAGGTCGTCACATGCCATTGCAACTCTCATAGTTTGTTTTGATGTAATAGTTGTTTGTTTGAATTCCCTAAGGCATGTCAGGTTTACGCTCGTACCTCTGTACCCTGATCATATAGAGGTCGTCACATGCCATTGCATCTGTTGTACTTTGTATCCTTGATTTTAAGATTGGTGGTTGAGCTTAAAGTAACAATTTGCCTCTGCTCTGCATAAAACAAGCAATTCCCAGTGGAAGACCAGGTAGCTACTATTTATATCGAGCAACAAACAAAATAGGGTTAGGCTTTGGGGTCGTCTTTTTTGCTTGGGTCAGCGGGGCTCAGCAGCGCGTAGTCTAACACCGAGCCTAAAAATCTCAGTGCTGATTCATTGCATGCCGAGGGTTGGGCCCAATCACTTTAGATGTTAGGGTTGGGGGTCGGCGACGCTCGATGTCGCGTCGTGTCATGCCGAGCATGCAAAGCTCCGCGCTGAGTCATTGCGCACTGAGGGTTGGGCCCAGTCATTGTTAGGGTTCGGCTTGGGGGTTTAGGTGTCGCATAGACACATGCCAAGGGTAGCACCCACATGTCTTTTTTGGGTTTAGGGGTCGACATCGAGTCAGGGTACGCCAGGTTTCGCCATGGGGTTACACCATGCCGAGTCTCTGCGTGTCGGCACCGCGAACTCTTCGATTCTAGTAATGACTGGCCTAAGGTGAGATGTCGGTGTTAAAATGTGGAACACCGAGGTTTGCAACTCGGCATGCCCTACTTTGACGTCGAGGTCTGTGGCTCGGCGTTGATTGTTTGGACATCAAGGCCTTGCATGTCGGCACCGTGGACACCTTTTACTCAGTAAGGACCATCACTATGCTCATAGCTCGGCATTAATATACCTAACGCCGAGCTATGAGGCTCAGTGTTGATGCATCTCACGTCAAACCTGGGAGTGTGCACTTGATGGAAAGTTTAGGCAAGTTCTAGCTCACTATCAACAAATATTTTAAAAGCATTTGACCATAGCATCATTTGAACGCATAAGTTACTACAATTTACAACATAGTACCTAATGGATGGTCCATACATTGGCTGCAATCACAGGTCCTTTACAACACACAACACATAGAGTTGCATACAACATCTCAAGTATGACATCATTACAACACATGACTACACTATTGATGGCACAACTAAAACCTATTGCAAGTTGGCATACATGGAGGATTTACAAAATCTGTTGCCTTTGGCAAAGCAACATAAGCAACTGCACACTTCAAACATGTAGTCCTGGGACTCCACATACACCTTGGCGCAGGTGCTTCCCCTGCCATCCAACATAGTAATGTCATACAATTAAAGTCCAAGTACAAGTGAGTATCTACATCTTCACAATTATAAAACATAGCAATCATGAATGACATACCTTAGCTAAGTAGCATAGCAGATTCCGATAGTGATAAGTTCTCACAGCAAAGACATAGTAGAATCGCGGTTGATAGCCACAAATTTAGATAGTGGGTTGTAGGATCTCCTGGAAGGTTAAGGAGGCCTAGAGGGGGAGGGGTGAATAGGCCTGTAAAAATTCAACTCCAAATTTTATCAGTAGATAGGGTGGCACTGCATGCCTACGAATAATGCTCAGATAGAAAAGAGATTTCACAGAGAGTAAACTAAATCTATGAGCTGCATAGTCTTGCAATATGAAGATAAAGTCTAGCTCGAAGACTGGATACCATAGAACCCTAGCAAAAGAGTAGATCGAGCTCACAAACCCTAAAATCAGTCAAGCAAGAGTAAGAACAAGCAAGAACACATAAGACACAATGATGTATCCCGTGGTTCAGCTCACCACCAAGGTTTGCCTAAGTCCACGTTGTTGAGGAAGCCACAAAAGTCTTAGGCTTGCCACAAAGGCTTGCCCTACCCTTGTTCTCAAATCAAGAGAATAAACTCTTGAGATGAGGGGTGATTTCTTAGCTTCGAGAATGAGGTTACAAACCTCCCAAGGCTGCCACACGAGTTAGCAAGCTCAAGGGCAATGTCTAGCCGGCTAGGAGCAAGCTCCAAGAGTAACAAGCCCTAGAACCGCCGGCCAAATGTGAACCAAATGCTCTTAGACTTTGGGAATCAGTGGATCTGCTCTCCAATCGAGTTTTGTTGCCTTTTCTCTCAAGTTTTGATGGTTGGAATCAAGGATTTGCTTGAGGGATGGAGGAGCAACAATGGAGGGAGAGAGAGAGAGCTCTGGTCTGTCTATTCTCGAAATGAACCGAGAGAGGAAGAAGATGACCGTTGTGGCCGGGCCTGGTGATATAAATACCCCCCAGAGCCCAACGGTCATTTATGGGCGGCACAGTGCCGCCCTAGCCAAAAGAGAAAGAATCAGGAGATTTTTGGCTGGCTATTTTGGCTAGGTATGAGAATGTTATTCTAGGATTTTGAGCATCTAGTTGCATAGTTGACCAACTGTCCTCGAGTCCCCCTTAATAGTATGGTATTTCCTAACTCAAATTTAAAACATAAAGGAATTTAAATGTCCTTGAGTTAAGTCCAGCCATCTTTTGTAATTGGGGGCACCTGCAACCAATACATCATCATCATTTTTCGATTCCCTGCTTGTCATCTCGATAAATCTCATTAGTCCTCTAATTTGGTGGTCATCAACGCCAAAACCCACAATAGGTCTTGATTGTACTTATAATCTCCCCATTTTTGGTGATTGATGACAACCTAATTAGAGCTTACAAAGATATATAAATTATAACTGAGATTTTTGAGTCATGGGTGTAGGAGCCTCCCCTAAAAATGTGAATGGAGATTTGATTTCTCAAATTAGCATTTAAGGCCAAAATTCACATTTTTAGGTGTATTAGGGCCTCCCCCTACATCCATGCCTGCTATGGGGTGCTGAACATGGTGTCATAAGAATAAACATGATGCATAAAACAGAATGTATCAGTTCAAGCACACAAGGTCTGGCTGTTGAAGCACAGGCAACACTGCCGCCCAGGGAGGGCGGCACTGCTGGCCTCGCCTCAGTAGTCAGATCACAATCAAATTTACACAGCAGATAATATGAATAAAAAATAGCATAAACTAAGAATATGAAAAACTAAACATGGTAACATCAATACATGTCCATATCCGAGGCAAATAGAGTCAAATAGGTAGCAATATTACATAAATTAGAGTTTTCATCGTCTCTATAACTCACAAATTAACAACTACTCTCAACGGATAGGACATGAAGTCGAAAAGTGATTGACCCCTCTAATTTTCTCCCCCCTTCGGCATCAAATACCAAAAAAAGCAGAGAAAAAAGAGAAGTCACTCCTCGTCACTGTCGGTCTCCTCGACGCGGCCTCGTCTAGCAACGTGGGTGGTCGAAGTGAAGCGCGCTGAGCGTCGAGGAGGAGCTGAAGTGGAAGGAGTAGCTGCTTGAGAATCTCTCGGTCTCCTAGAGTAGACACAAAGTAAGGTCTCTTGAATAGTTGGATCGGCCTCTGCTGCACGTATGCCCTCATCACCACTATCATCATCATCGCTGCCCTGCTGCTCCTCATCCTTTGAGGAAGTGTCAGACAAGCGAGGAAGATCAGGAAACTAAGGTGGAGGCCAAATAGTTGGAAGAGGTGGTAGTCCTACAAGCTCTCTAGCCTCCCTGATGGCTTCCTGACTCTCTAGTCGGTCCTCATATGTAGTGTTTGTAGCATAGGTGCAAGTAGTGAAAATGGCCTTCAACCATTCAATCATCTTAGCAAACTTCTTGTTCTTCCTCTTTCAACCACTCCTGGAAGACTCTGGAATATCTCTATGAGCAAAAGATGTACCTCTAGAAGAGTGATATGCTGCTCTCCCACTGCCTCCTCTACCACCATGAGTCTTCTTGATATTGTAGACTGTGTGAAAACAATCTTTTGGAAATCTCTGTCCAGTGACTCTCTCAATCATAAGCATAAGATAAGGAGCATAGGGTAGAGATCTCCTTCCATCATCCATAGCATAGGCTAACTCAACCCAAATGAATCTTGGAATATTAAATTTTTCACCATCCGGGAACCTAGACAACACATTTGTGATATATCCATTCAAATCAGTTGCATTGTCCTTAGGGTTGAGAGTGATCTTAAAGAGGTTGTTCATAGTGTAATAAAATCCTTTCAACCCGATCCTCCTCCCATCAGCCTTGCTAGGATCATCCCACAGAAAACTCACCTCATGTGGCTCAAGACGGCGCACATCATGAATCCAACTGAAAGTCTTGTGGATGTGCCTAAAACCAAGAATGCGACAGAAGGTGACAAAGTCAATGCGATAATGCTAATCATCAGTCATCCAATGAATCTCATCAGCATCCCTGTTCTAGAAATATGTGGCATGGAACTGGGCTAAGATCTCTCTGTTCTAATCATACCTGAAACCCATGATATCTGTCAACTGAAAGCGATCACATGTCTTGATTGCAGCAACACTCATTTCTTTCTTCTAACTCACTAAAGTTAATGAACTACATCTTACCTATCTTACCCCTTGGCTTGGTCAAGATGGCAGTGGCATAGAAGTTGGAATGAAAGACATTTCAAAACATGTAGTCAATGCCCAGAAGCTTGTCAGTAGCATAAGGATCAATCTCTCTAGCTTCACCTGTCCCTTTCCAACTCTTAGCATAGTCAACAATAGGGTGTCTGATGCTGTCCTGTGGAGCTTTGAGGATGAACTCATCATCATTGTCCCTCATATAGCTGTCATCAAACTCAGAAAGGTGGTTGGGAGTGTTGGGCCTCTCAAGAATGGTATGCCCGATCCTCTGATTTCTTTCCTCCTCGGCAATATACTGCTCATGTGCTGCTCTGTCAACTGAAGCTCGAGGAGTAGCACCACTGCTGCCAGCACCTCTCCCTCTGCCTCGATGGGACAATTGCTTTGTCATCAACTTCCTCTTGCCCCTTCCATCATCTCCTTCTTGCTCCATCTATGCAAGAGAATGGACTAGATAAGAAACTATACAAGATAGAGGGTTAGAAGAGGCTGCAAATAGGTTTTAACAAGAAGAACTTAGAATTTGATTTTGAGAGCATGCTGTCCAGAATAGTCCAGGCAGGTCAGCACTGCCGCCCCCTGAGGCCGGCACTGCCGCCTTCAGTTGCTCCACAAGATCAACTTCTAGTTTCTTGTTCTTGCTCAATCCCACTTCCAACTACTTTTGTTCTCTACCACAATCTTAGAATCATAGTCAACAAGAACATACATGAAACCCTAGCCATGGACTTAAAAGGTTGAGCATGAAGAACTTGCTAGAATAATTTTGATAGATGAATCTAGTCCATTTGGGAGTTCATCAATTGAATGAATTGGGGTCAGGCAGGTGGAATCTGCTAGGGGAGACACTGCCGGCCCCCATGGGTGGCACTGCCACCCTACCCGGTTCATTCAACAGGTGAAATACCAAATTGATTCGATTCAACCACAAAAACCATTCCTAAACCCACCGTGCTCCCCCTAGAAACTGGAATCCATGACCAGAAGAATCACATTGCATAGATCAAGGAGCGTTAGGGTTTTACCTTGACTTCCAACGATGGAGTGAAGGGAAGAGAGAGAGCAGCCCTGCCTAAGGCTGCAGCGGCCACCAGCGACGAGGAAGAGAGGCCAGAGGTCAGGGCGGCAATGCCGGAGTCACTGCCGCAGGTTGGGAGGCCGACGTCGCCCCTGTCCTCGTGAGAGAGAGCGAGATGAGGAGAGAGGAGGCGTCGGGCAGAACTGAGGGTGAGAGAGAGAGAGAATCGTGGAGCCAAAGAAGAAATAGATAGAGAAAAACGGGCCCCATGATTCAGTCAAATTTGACAGAAAACAGAGCAGTTTTCAGAGGGCGGCACTGCCGGCCATAATGGGCGGCACTGCCGCCCTGTCAAATTGACAAGGATTTAGCTACAACTTTCTAACTCTCTTTACCTTAGACATGGACACATATTCCCTAAGTACCAAGACCAGTAAGCAATCAAAAATATAGACAATGGTCATGCCACTTAGAGTAGATTTTATAAATCATTTTGAAACACATATAATTGAAATTTTATAAATTTTGCCTATGTCGCTAGGTTGTCAATCAGAGGCATGTAAGATTTCAAACCACGTTACGAGAATCAAGGATATTTAGTTCACTACGCAGCGCACAAAACCTTGACTCATCGAGAGGCTTAGTGAAGATATCGGCTAGTTGCTTTTTGGTGCTCACATAGCGAATTTTGATATCTCCTTTGGTTTCGTGGTCTCTCAAGAAATGATGTCAGATGTCTATATGTTTTGTTCTTGAGTGGCTTACGGGATTGTTTGTAAGCTTTATGACGCTTTCATTGTCACACAATAATAGGATTTTGGTGAAATGACATCTAAAATCTTGAAGGGTTTGCCTCATCCAAAGTAGTTGAGCACAACATGCACCGGCTGCAACATACTCGGCCTCGATAGTGGATCGGGCTACACAATTTTGCTTTTTAGAGCTCCAAGACACTAGGGACCATCAAGGAATTGACATGTCCCCGAAGTGCCTTTTCTATCTACTTTGCAACTGGCATAATCAGAATCTGAATATCCAAGTAAATTGAACTTGGAGCCCCTAGGATACCACAAGCCAAGGTTTGGTGTGTGAACTAGATATCTTAAGATTCTCTTAACAGCCGATAAATGGCACTCTTTCGGGTTAGCTTGAAATCTAGCACACATGCACACACTAAGCATTATGTCCGGCCTAGATGCACATAAGTAAAGTAGTGAGCCGATCATGGAGTGATATACCTTGATGTCCACGACTGTCCCATTTTCATTTAGATCAAGATGTCCATTGGTTGGCATGGGAGTTTTGATAGGCTTTGCATTCACCATGTCAAACTTATGAAAGTTCCCTTCCTTCACTTGCTTGATTTGAAATCCGAGGAAGAACTTCAGCTCACCCATCATGGACATCTCAAATCTCTTGGTCATGATCCTACTAAACTCTTCAACATACACATGATTAGTACTACCAAATATTATATCATCGACATATATTTGGCACACAAATATATCATTTCCAACTTTATGAGTAATGAGTGTAGGATCCACTTTGCCTATTTCAAAGCCTTGTTTAAGCAAGAATTCCTTAAGGCATTCATACCATGCTCTTGGTACTTGCTTAAGCCCATAGAGCGCCTTTTGGAGTTTGTAGACATGGTTGGGGAACTTGGGATCTTTAAAATCCGATGGCTGCTTGACGAAGACCAACTCTTGTATTAGGACATTGAGGAATGCACTCTTGACATCCATTTGGTATAGCTTGAATTCATGATGGGCAGCAAAGGCTAAAAGCATGCGAATTGCTTCAAGCCTTGCCACCGGTGCATATGTTTCTTCAAAGTCCAAGCCCTCTACTTGAGTGAAGCCTTGGGCCACCAATCTTGCCTTGTTCCTTGTCACCACACCATTCTCATTTTGCTTATTGCGGAAGACCCACTTAGTGCCAATGACATTGGTATTGGGCCTTTCTACCAAGGTCCACACTTGATTTCTCTCGAAGTTGTTGAGCTCTTCTTGCATAGCTATGACCCAATCCGGATCTCCAAGTGCTTGCTCTACCTTAAGAGGTTTCAAAGTGAAAACAAACGAGTAATATTGGCAAAAGTTTGCTAAATATGAACGAGTTGTTACCCCTCTTCGGATACTCCCAAGAATGTTGTCAATGGGATGATCCCGTTGTATAATTTGGCATAGCCTTGGATGCTCAACACCTCCTTCTTCTTCTTCTGGACCTTCAGTTTCTTCTTGTTCAAAAATAGGCTCTTGGTTGAGCCCTTGAACTTGTGGAGTAGAAGTTGGAGAAGCTACTATTGAGGTGGAGGGGGCGACACTGCCGCCCTCAGGGGCGACACTGCCGCCCTGCTGAATCACAGTAGGTGAGTGCTGTTCTTTCTTGTGGAGTACATCAGTGGAAATTGGTGCAGCAACAGCTTGGGGATCCTCTTCATCAGTAGCTTGATCTTCTTGTGGCCTAGTGTCGCCAATAGCCATTTGCTTGATTGCCTCACATGGTGGATCCTCCTTTCCTACAACACTTGAATCAACTTGCTCTACTTGAGAGCCATTAGATTCATCAAATGTCACATCTATCGTTACTTCAACTCTACCCATGGTTTTGTTAAAGACACGATAGGCATGCTCATTTGATCCATAACCAAGAAGAACGCCTTCATCAACTTTAGGTGCAAATTTAGAGGTTTTGGGTCTCTTGTTAAGTATGAAACACTTACACCCAAACACTCTAAAGTAAGACACCTTTGGTTTGTTACCAGTGAGAAGCTCATATGAAGTCTTCTTGAGTTTCTTGTGTAAGTAGAGGCGGTTGATGGCATGGCAAGCGGTGTCGATGGCGTCACACCAAAAGAGGTTCGATGTCTTGTATTCATTAAGCATTGTCCTTGCCATGTCAATGAGTGTCCTATTCTTCCTCTCTACTACACCATTTTGTTGAGGGGTGTATAGAGTTGAGAACTCATGCTTGATGTCCTCTTCATCAAGAAACTCTTCAACTTGGGTGTTCTTGAATTCGGTCCCATTGTCACTTTTCACTTTCTTGATGGGAAGACCGAACTCCTTTTGTGCTCTTCTAATAAAGGTTTTCACCTTATCTTGTACCTGGCACTTATCATAGACAAAGAATACCCAAGTAAAATGGGAATAATCATCATCAATTACTAATCCATATTTGTTACCCCCGAAGCTAAGGTAGGCAACTGGTCCAAAGAGATCTATATGAATCAACTCCAATGGATGAGTGGTAGTCATGATGCTCTTTGGTGGGTGAGGTACACCTACTTGTTTTTCGGCTTGGCAAGCGCTACATATCCTGTCTTTCTCAAATTGAACATTAGTTAGTCCAAGAATGTGGTTGTCTTTTAAGAGTTTGGCCAAGTTCCTCATCCTAACATGGGCTAGTCAGTAGTGCCATAGCCAACCCATGCTAGATTTTGCCAATAGACAAGTCTCAATCTTAGCTTTACTCTTGCTGAAATCAACAAGGTAAAGCTTGTTTTTCAACCGACCTGTAAAGACAATAGAGGAATCCTTCCTCCTAAAGACTTCCACACCTTTATCCGTAAAGAGACAATTGTAGCCCATCTCATATAATTGAGAAATGGACAACAAATTGTAACTCAACGAATCAACATGTAAGACATTAGAAATAGAATGATCAAGTGTTATAACAACTTTACCAAGACCGATCACTTCCCCCTTGGAGTTATCACCAAATATGATATTCTCATTTGAATTTGTTGTTGGGGAATACGATGAGAACATACTCTTTTCTCTGGTCATATGATTTGTACAGCTGTCAAGCATCCAACTTGACCCACCGGAGGAGTATGCCTACAAAATAAGTTTAGTTCCTTGTTTTAGGTCCCCAAATATTCTTGGGGCCTTGCATGTTAGTCATAAGAATCTTAGGAACCCAAATAGAGGTGTTAAGATAAATATTTCTATCATTGGCAACATATTTGGTAATCACCTCCGCCTTGCTGTTGTTCTTCAACACAAAACAAGAACTCAAACTTTATCGAGGTACTTGAGCCTTCAGTTGATAAGAATACTTGTTTGGAGTGGCCCAGATTGAATTCTTTGGTTTATGGGGCTCCTGCTTTGAATTTGAGACATTCTTCTTGGGCTTTACATGAGCAGAGAAGGAAGACCTTCCCTTTTCTGTGGGGAGCGGCACTGTCGCCCTTCACAGCGGCACTGCCACCCTGGGCAGGCTGTGCTGCTCGAGGCAGGCCTTGTGCCACCAGCTGTGCTGGCTTATCTGTACCTACTTTTTCCTTGCTCATGAACTAGACACACTTATAGCCATATATTATCTTTCTTCCATTTGATTTGGCTCCTTTTGTATACCCAAGTCCATCCTTGATGTGAGGAGGTCTCCCATCCTTGTATTGTGGCCTCTTTGGTTGATTCTCTTTGCCACTAGCAGCTCTCTTGTCTTTCATACACCTTTCACCTAGCATAGCATTGAGTCTAGCAATCTCCTTTTTCATTGCCTCCATGTTTGCAAGGTTAGTGGAATAAACATTCAAATCAAGATTATAACATTTTCCACAATCTTGACTAGTGGAGGGATTAGAGGTGTTCTTTGTATTAGAGGGTTGTGGGGTGCTCTCCTAAAGACAACTATATTGCTCCTCAAGTTTGTTGTGCTTTTCAACTAAGACATAATACTTTTCGTTGAGTGCAATATTTGTCTTCTTTGTAAGAGCATGTTCTCTTTGCTCTTCGGCCAAGGCCTTGTTCAAAGAGTCCATCTCACTTCTCTCTAACACAAGAGCTTCCTTGCAAGCAATGTACATTCCTTGCAAGCAATGTACATTTTCTCTTGTTCAAAGAGATCAACATCTCTTGTTGCTAGCTCGGCTTGGACACTCTCTAAATCCTCCATTAGCTTAGTGATGAAGATTTTGGTTTTAGGATCCAAATTTTTAGTTACTTAAACAAATTCATCATCATCACTAAGGTCATCATCACTAAAGCTTTTACTAAGTTCACTACTAGAAATGTCACTAGGAGGTGGAGAAGGTTTAGCTTTTGGTTTTACCTTCTCACCCTTTGCCATGAGGCAAATGCGAGGGGAGTGGTGGTCATCATCATCGAACAAGTTGGTGAAGAGTCTTGGTGTAGAGGATGACTTGTGGATAGCCACGGTTGCAACTTTCACATCCTCATCACTTGACTCTTTAGTTGAGTCCCACTCATGCCCAATATGTGCCTCTCTCATTTGCTTGTTTCTCTTCTTGTGCTCATGCTTGCTTTCTTTGTTGTCCCTCTTGTAGTTGTTCTCTTTCTTCTCATAGGGATATTTGGCAACAAAGTGCTCGGTGCTGCCACAATTGTAGCATGTTCTCTTTTTCTTATTTGGGAATTTTCTTTGCACAACTTTGTACCCATTTTGCTTTAGCCCCTTGTGATACTTCTTTATAAATAATGCCATATCATCAATCTTCTTGAAATCAGCCCCATCATCTTCATCTTCACTTGAGGATGAACTTGTATCATTATTTTGTTGCACTTGTTTGGTTTCTTTGGGTTGACTTGTTGATGCTTGCTTGCTGCCCTTTGCTTTGCCTGAGGTGCCTTGCTTGATTTGTTGGCCTTGAGAGCAACCTCCTTGATCTTCATGCCATCTAACTTGGCTTGCAACTCACCGAGCTTCCTTCTCTCATTTTCTTCTTCTCTTTGCATGTCAAATGTCAATAATCTTCCAAGCATATCATTTGGTGTGAAGTGCTCAAACTTCTTCTTGTCTCTAATCAAGGTGACTATGGTCTCATTTCTTGGTGAATATGCCTCTAACATAACCTTCACCACCTTGTGATCATCAAGCTCATCACAACCATAACCTCTAATATTGCCCACCAAGGTCATCAACCTATCAAACATCTCTTGTGGCACTTTTCACTTTGTCAACACCCTCATGAGCAAGGTGCAAAGTGTCCCAAATCTGCTTTGCCACATCAACATTCATCACTCTATTGTACTCATTTCCATCTAGAGCACTAAGAAGAATATTCGTGGCTTGGCCGTTGAGATGGACAACAACTAGCTCTTCATTTGTTAGCTCTTTGGGATCCTCTGGTGGTTGAAATCCACTGCACACAATCTTCCAAAGACCGGGGTGAAGACCAATAAGATAATCCCTCATCAAGTGCTTCCAGTTGGTGAAGTTTGTCCTATCGAAATGAGGCAACTTGCCCGTGGGTACGTTGATGAAAGACTTACAGTCACGGTTAGACAAATAAGAATAGTTAAAGGATATAGCGGCATGTTTCTTCTTGGTGCTGCTGTCCTTGTCCTTGCTATCCTTCTTCTTGCCCTTGTCCTTGGTCTTCTTGTTCCCTTTGGAGGCATGATATGATATATCATCATCACCATCATTCGAGCTACTCGATAGCTCACTAGATGATGCATCATATGCCTTCTTCTCTTCTTCTTTAGCTCTTGTGGCCCTTCTCTTAGCTCTTTCTTCATGAATGAGTCTTCTTTCTTCTTTTCTTTGCAACTTCTCATCAAGCTTTTGTTGCTCTTCCTTCTTCTTTTCTCTTGCTTCTCTTCTTGCGGTCTTTGCGTCTCTTCTTTCTTTTCTTTCCTTCTTTCTCTCCGCATCGGTGGTCTTGGCGTCCTTGAGAGTGGTGCTGCTTGCTGTCGAGAGCAACTAGTCGCTGCTACTGCTGGTGTCCTCAACAAGCACACCACCCGTGTTCAGATCACGAGCGGTCCTCGAACCTCCTCCTTCTTCCATATTTCACATGGTAAAGCGTATACGAAGCAACACGGCTCCAATACCACTTGTAGGATCTCCTGGAAGGTTAAGGAGGCCTAGAGGGGGGAATAGGCTTGTAAAAATTCAACTCCAAATTCTGTCAGTAGATAGGGCGGCACTGCCGGCCTATGAATAATGCTCAGACAGAAAAGAAATTTCACAGAGAGTAAACTGAATCTATGAGCTGCATAGTCTTGCAATATGAAGATAAAGTCCAGCTCGAGGACTGGATACCACAGAACCCTAGCGAAAGAGTAGATCGAGCTCACAAACCCTAAAATCAGTCAAGCAAGAGTAAGAACCTGTAAGAACACACAAGACACAATGATTTATCTCGTGGTTCAGCTCACCACCAAGGTTTGCCTAAGTCCACGTTGTTGAGGAAGTCACAAAATGCTTAGGCTTGCCACAAAGGCTTGCCCTACCCTCGTTCTCAAATCAAGAGAATGAACTCTTGAGATGAGGGGTGATTTCTTAGCTTCGAGAATGAGGTTACAAACCTCCCAAGGCTGTCACACGAGTTGGCAAGCTCAAGGGCAATGCCTAGCTAGCTAGGAGCAAGCTCTAAGAGTAACAAACCCTAGAACCGCCGGCCACACGTGAACCAAATGCTCTTAGACTTTGGGAATCAGTGGATCTGCTCTCCAATTGAGTTTTGCTGCCTTTTCTCTCGAGTTTTGATGGTTGGAATCAAGGATTTGCTTGAGGGATGGATGAGCAACAATGGAGGGAGAGAGAGTGAGCTCTGGTCTGTCTATTCATGAAATGAACCGAGAGAGTAAGAAGATGACCGTTGTGGGCCGGGCTTGGTGGAGCCCAACAGTCATTTATGGGCAGCACAGTGCCACCCTAGCCAAAACAGAAAGAATCAGGATATTTTTGGCTAGCTATTTTGGCTGGGTATGAGAATGTTATTCTAAGATTTTGAGCATCTGGTTGCACAGTTGACCAACTGTCCTTGAGTCCCCCTTAATAGTATGGTATTTCCTAACTCAGATTTAAAACATAAAGGAATTTAAACCTCCTTGAGTTAAGTCCAGCCATCTTTTGTAATTGGGGTCACCTCCAACCTGTACATCATCCTCATTTTTCGATTCCCTGATTGTCATCTCGATAAATCTCATTAGTCCTCTAATTTGGTGGTCATCAACGCCAAAACCCACAATAGGTCTTGATTGCACTTACATGGGTTCCTTGTTCTGCTATCACCATGCTCCCACTCCCACAGGTAATTGTTCAGTGCAAAGCATGCTAGAATTATCTTCACTTGCTTCTCTCTTGGAAAGTATGGAATACCTCCCAAAATTTGCCACCTTTCTTTGAGCACCCCAAATGTCCGTTCGACAACATTGCGAAGTTTTGAATGAACAAGGTTAAATTTCTCATGGTTTGACAATCTATCCTCACTTGTGCTCTTTAAATCGTTGAGATGGTACCTTGTATTGCGTTAAGGCCCCAAATATCCTTTTTCCAGTGCATATCCAGACTCCACCAGGTAGTACCTACCTGCAACACATCATAAATTTCCACCATTCGTTCACAATAAGTTTGAATAAACTTGCTACCTGATCTGATTGAACTTAAAGGGAATACAATACACACCATGTGGTGGATGCGGGAAAGTTGGTGCGTTCTCCCAACAGTCATTGAGCACCTCCATGTCATGAATCGACCCCACCTTCCTAGCACCGATGAAGGTGAAACGCATATCCACATCAACTATGGCTCATACATTAATGGATGTGGTTCCTTTTCTATTCATATAGTCTAGCTAGGCATTGCTATTCACCATAACTGGAATATGCGTCCCATCTAACACATCAATGCAACCATCAAAGAACTATCCATATGGCATCAGCTCCTCATGCACTTCACTGTAGGTCGGATCCTTTGGAACCAGAATGCTATCTGCAAAACTCTTCATAACATCTACCACATGGCTAAACTTGCTACAGATGTTGCCCAAAGACCTCTCAAACCTATCCTCGATCTGCCTATAAGACTCATTATGAGCACAAGTCCACACAAACATAGCTAGAGCTTCAAGGGACCCAGTCCTGTGTGTACCCGCAGTCCATGGTTGTCAACTAAGATCATATGTAAATGCATTAATGCAGCAGGACACATATGCAAGGTGGCACAACATCTCTTTGGGTTCTCCAAATTTCTTTGAACCCATTGTAGCCCAGTGAGCTTTGATATTGGTGGAGGACGATTGACCACCAGAGCCGGATTGTACATTGTAGCATGAAGTTCTCCTAGCGTGGCTGCTGCACCTGCCAACTTGAATATGACCGACGTTACATTATTTGAACTATTGTTGTTGTTGGAGTCCTCCGTGCTACTCATTCTAAAAGATAAAAGCGTCAAAACGATAAGCAATGCAGTTACAAATAAGTTGAAAGGACAAGTATCACAGTTCATACCTTGGAGCAATTCAATCTTATGCTGATGTATACTCAACGCGGTGCCGTTTACCTCGCTACTATTCCCTGGTTGCCAAGTCTACTGGTCATAGCATCCTGCCTCCTCGACGAGCTCCTGGTGCCCTACAAATTGCAGTGTTAGTGCACACAGACCAAGTTACCTTCCAAACTTTGTAGTCATGCAAAATAAATAGTACACATGTGGTACACATGAAACCTACAACATACAATTTATTTGGAGTCCACAATAGCTCATCGAAGTACATAGGTGACGACACAGGCCACGTTATATCGATTTCAATGTTTGCATACAAACAACAGTTCATCGAAGTACAACAACCAAATAACAAATCAAGTATCTAGAGGAAGCAAATAAAAGTTCAACTAAACTTGAAACAGAACACCATTTTGGAAAATTGAAAAACATAGCAAGCCACTAGCAGGGAATTGCCACACTGCTTTAGATCCATAGAGCTACTTCCTATTTGCCCTGGTCATCCTATCGTGCCAAGCGATCTGGATCCAACGAGCCCGGCCCCTTGGTGTTTTCATGGATGTGAAGGCCCTCTGATCCAGTGGATTCTTGCATAGAATTAAGGCATAGGCGTGCAAGTCAGACTCTTCATCAATGCCATCTTGTTGCAAGATCCCTAACACAACATCCATCTATGCTTGATCATTGCTAATTTTAAGTTGTGTGATGGTATCTCTGATGTCTCACACATTCTTCCTTTTGAGGGTTGTCCACCTCTACTCATGATGCACACCTCTTGGATGACTATCCAACACTGGAGCCACCCATGGGGTCCTTGGACGTATATTGTGGAGTGTATGACATCGTCCTAAAAGAGGGTGTACTCTCATGATGTCCACCGGCATACATCAATGCCCCACTATCTCGTGGGGTACGACCAAATATGGTCATCCATAGGTTAAGGCATGGCGGGGGTTTCATGTGGTTCTCAGTAGCTTTATTGTTCTCTTGTAGCTGTTACACGGTGAAATTGTAAGAGGCTAACAAATGGTACACAAAAATGATGGAAACAACAACAGAATGGTGCAAGCAGGTACCTGTGGTCCTTCCTCCTAAAAGGAGGGGTGAGCTGTAACGCTACCAATGTTCTTGTCATGCCCTAGGCCAGATTGTTTTTGAAGTTTGAGGCATCTGAAGTAGTGAGTTCTCAGATGATGAAGTTTGTTTTGGAGTTCCCTCTTGTCATAGTCGAGCTCGGTTAGCATTTTGAAGTCAGGGCACACATTGGCCCAGCCGAACCTTGTCAGTGATTTCCCATTCTAGTTCATTAGGTTTTTCTCTTTAATGACCAGATCCAGGAAGATCCTAATTTTCGATTCAGTCCAGTTGGCTGAAGACATCTGTGCGAGGGTTTACAAGGTATGGTATGACTCGGAAGCACAGAAACTTATATGCAGTGTAGGATATGTGGACTTGCCTTCTCACTAAACATGGCGCATTTTGGCCATAGGTCGTGCTGCCTAGCTTAATTTAGGGGGAGACGACGACGTTGCAAATGACGGTGCCAGTGTGTGCACCGTCTAGGCCTAGCGCAAGCAACGTGGACACGGTCCCTACAGCAAAAGTAGAAGGTTGGCTATGTTAGGTTCAGTGGAAGGCATAAACAAAAAAGTAGAAGCAATGGAGGGGAAACAAACTTGTAGTAGATGGATCCGGTGAGGACAGAGGTGTTGGTATAAATTAAATGCACACAGAAAGAGAATATATATCCGCAAGTGCATAGATATTATACTATTGTAGCACTTCACCAAGAATAACCTAGTTTTAATATCGAACCCAAAGGAATAGTTAGTGAGAATAACTAAGTCTTAGTCTTAACCCAACTTCACAATCAAGGTTAGAAAATAGGAATATAAATGAGACTGCTGAGATATGTCTACTTCCAATCTCTGTAAACTTTGTCTTCTATTGTTCTATCGTGAGAGATGTCTAATAGAGAACAAATTTAGAGTTTCTTCCCTAAAAGCGATCAAATTCCTGCCAGTTGTATTAATGGGAGGTGGACTACAGAGGATTCAATGAAGCTATAAAAGTCACCTTTGCGAGCTACCACCGATCTAGAAAATGAGGGTACATTTACGAGTAACCCTAGTCTAAGCACCATGCTTACACTACGAATACTACTTTAATCTAGAGCCACCAAGATCGAAGCACTCAAAAGAGAGTCGTAAACTTGAAGAACAATATGAACAAGTTGCTTACTTGAATCAAAAGTCAATTACCAGAGAAATCTCAGAAGCAAGCTCCTGTAGAACTTGACTTCGCCAGAGTACAGCCGTAGAGAGAGCACCGACAGCCCGGGACTCCTCTAAAACTCTACTCTCTCACTCTGTCTCTCTATCTCTAATACAAGACTAGATCCTATGGAGGACTAATCTTCTCTTGATTGCTAGCCCTAGATCCTGGTGAAAATATGAATTAGGGTTCCTGGCCTTTCAGCTCTCAGGATCTAGACTTGGCTTCTCTCCTGGGGGTGCAGGCCTTTATTTATTGCCCTGAGGGTGCAACGCAAGCCCTTGGATCAAACCAACTTAAGAAATGGTGTAGATGCAGTCTAGGGAGATGGTGGAGGAACATTCCAGAAGCTGACAAGTGAAGCCCACCGCTAGGGCCCGGGCGGCACCTAGGTAGGGCCGGCTGATCCCACCTGGCGGCCTCTCAGGCTTTGCCTCGAGGGGTGCCTCCTAGAGTCCTCTGGAGTCTTCTAGAATAGTTTTCATCACGGTTAAGTTTAATTCTTTTTGACGTTTTGATCCTCCTTTCTAGTTTTCTGATTAAATCCTACTAAAAACACAGATTCACCAAAACTTGTGGAAACTGTCAGTAATAGCCTATTCTATGATATTGATCCATTTTCACCATTTATGCAAGGTAGGTTGATGGTTCTTGATGTATGTTAACTACCATCAACAAGCTCCCCCCACACTTAGGCTTTTACTCATCCTCGATAAAAGGATAGATTACTCAAGACATAACCTTAGAACAAGTCATTAACATAAAACCATTCCTAGTCATACATGCTCTGGAGGATTCGAAGTGTCCACCATGAAACTTTGGGCGGTTGAAAAATGGAACAGCTTGAACCAGATCACTATTTTCCTTCAGTCAAGTCAATTGGAGAAACATTTAGGATTTTAAAAACAAAACATAGCTTAGCTTCTCCTTTTGTAGTACTCTCAAATCACTTGTGTATTTAGTATTTTTGGATCCTCACCAAGGCATAGATGATCTTGCCTTCTTTTACCTACTTTTAATAGCTTATGTGGATCTTAGGTAGGAATAGAAGTGGAAACATACTCGCATTGCATATATTATAAAGTCAAAACAAAGATCCAAGGAGAAAAGTGTCATACTCTTAGATCAAGATATGCATGTGTGTGGGATATATATATGGTGGCTATCCTAATTCTACTAAGCTCCTTGAATCATATCTCTCCTGTTTGAAACTTGAAAACACTTTTGCTAGAGAGCATGGGCTATCTTTTTCATTTCTTCTTTTTTCTTCTCTTCTTTTTTATGGCAGGCATCTAAGTACCCATTGTTTTAGATATCTTAGATACTTGTCTATTTTTTCAATACTTTTCCTTTTTGCATAGCCACATGCCTCTTTCTTGCAAATTAGAAAACTTTAAAGAGAGACATTTTGATGAGGACATCCTCCACTATTACCCGCTGGCAAAGACGCAACAAAAAAAGGCCCAAGTGGCCTAGTTGTAGCCGGGCGGCGACCATGTGAGCCTCTGAATAATCCCACCTTGCTTAGCTTGGGAGGAGGAAGCCACCTTAAAAGAGAAAGCCACCCTTCCCCTATCGTACTAGTCTTTTAGGGACATTGGGCCTTTCCCCGAGTGGGTGTGCATAAGAACTGTTGGGTTCCGGGCAACCTTAATTTATTGGGCCTCGGCCAACCCCACCTGGGCCGGATGTATCATTTCCCAAGTGGCCTAGTTGTAGTTAGGCGGCGACCATGTGAGCCTCTGAATAATCCCACCTTGCTTAGCTTGGGAGGAGGAAACCACCTTAAAAGAGAGAGCCACCCTTCCCCTATCGGACTAGTCTTTTAGGGACATTGGGCCTTTCCCCGAGTGGGTGTGCATAAGAACTATTGGAGTCTGGGCAACCTTAATTTATTGGGCCTCGGCCAACCCCACCTGGGCCGGGTGTATCACATTTACAAAAAACTTGGAGCATTTATTACTAACAAACTTCTTTTTGTGTCTTCTCCCAGTGTAGGAGTAAAACATTTTGGGCGGATGGAAAACATGTTATTACGTACTCTCAATGTAGGAGCAGCATATATATGAGGAGTGTACGTGATCTTGATCTTGATCTTGAAAGCATGATGATTTCTCAACAAGGGTCACAAGGTTTGACCAAACTCAATACAAACACAAGTAGTATACGTAGAAGGTTTATCTATCCTATATATGGCTCTGGTAGGTCATTGCTTACCTCAAAGGAGAAGTCTAGTCATTCACTTTTCTTTTGGAAATAAAATTCTCCAATGACAAGACATCAAGAATCAAGTTCTCTTATTCTACTATATCTCATTTCACAACAACTTAAGTGACATGGGGTCCCTAATAATAAGTTCCCAATAGTAGCAAGACTTCTAGGAAAAGTATTATGTGAGTCTATCCTTAAGTCATGACTGAAATAATCTTTCCTCATGTTTCAAGTTGTTTTACCATGCAATTTTCAATTCGGTTTAAAACGAAAAATGAAACATATGAAAATAGAGTGTATTGGGCTCAAACCTGACCATGGACAAAGCATGAGGCGAGGAGGCACAGAGAGAGGCTGGGCGGCCCAAGGAGGAGGCTGGGCGGCCCACCATGGTGGTTGCTCAGGGCTCACTTCGTCGTACGTGGTCCTTGGTTAATTACCTTCCGTATTTCATGAATTTCCCAATCCAATTTCGTTTCGGCGTCGCGATGTGTCTTCCCCATACTTGTTTTCCTGTATAAACTTTCTGCACAACATGTGGAGAGAACACACATATCCCAAAACAGAGATAGAGAATAGGTAATCATGATAACAAATCTCCATTACTGATTGAATAAGGCACTTTATTATAAATCATAAAATCTAACCTAACTTTAATCAATCCAACAACTGAGCTAGCGACGAACCTAACATTTTAAACGACGAACCTAAAAACTTTAACCTAACTAAAACTTGTGCCTTATTATTAATCGCTAACTCTCACCTCTCTCTCTTCTTCCCAACACAGTTGGAAAGAAGTTCTATTTGCTTCTCTAATTTCTTTCACTCTTTAGTTTCTAATTCTATCTTCTTATTCAGAGCATCTACAGTCCTAATGAGGAGAGTGTTCTGCTGTTGGAGAGATGTGACGGTCTGGGAAATATGGTCAATCCTTGTCTCAAGCATCGCAATGGTTGTTCTTGGATGCTTCTCTTCTTGTTCCAATGGTGGAGCAGGTCTTTTGGGCATCTCCCTTGGCGGAATAAACTTGACTTGACCTGGTGTAGCTCGAATACCATCAAGAGACACTCAGAGTGTGGCAGATGTGTACTTCACACAGGTGACTTCTCCAAGCTTGTTGGTCTTGACACCAACTAGCTTCTCATTGGACTATAGAGGTAAAAGCTTAACGTCCTTTGGTACGGCGATCTTCGGTCCCTTCGGCGCATCCTTCAGAAGTAGATGATCTGATGGCGGAGAAAGCGTTGGTTGATGAACTTGAGCATAGTAGGCTTGTTCATAGTTTCTTCTTGGCGGCACCGAGGCGACTACTTGCTTTGGAGGAATGACAACAAGGGGCAAAGGCTCTTCTACTAGGACTATGGCTAGAAAGTCTTCCCTAGGAGGAAGTTTGTTGAGATCGACTCTGAAAGGGATGATCTCTTTTCCGGCCATTAGATCTAGAGAAGATGAGAACTTTGCTATAGGAGAGAGAAGGCTTGGATGGAATGAGGAAAGAGATAGGAAGCGGTCTATTTATATAGGGGGTTCATCTTATAGCAGGGTCAAAATCTTATCTCTATAGACTCCATACGAGGGAATATGCGAATGGATCTGAAATATACGTGATCTTATCGTGGAAGCGTGTAGAAAGGGCGAGAGAACTGACAGAGGACGAGGGGCACTGATAGGGGATCGCCTAGCATAAGGGTGGGGCCGACCAGCCCCATAAGTCATCCCCTCGGGGTGACTTTCCTCGCGTGGGTTTCTAACTTGTTTCTATCCCCGAAAATCATATTTTCACGATATATCTCGTAATGGTTGATGGCAGTGGTGTAATTATGGTAAAATATGAAAATCCACCTCATCAACAACCTCAGGTGGTTGTTTAGGTTCTAAGAAGATTTTAAGATGGTGGCCATTTACCTTAAATAACGTACCTTTGTCGGTTTGAAGAGTTACCGCTCCATGTGATGAAGTGTTTACCACCATAAACGGCCCTTCCCACTTGCTTCGAAGTTTTCTGTGCCCGAATAATTTAACCCTAGAATTAAAAAGTAATACCTTATCTTCAGGTGCAAACTCCTTCTTGATCCTCTTGTCATGCCATCTTTTGGTTCTCTCCTTGTATATCTTAGAGTTGTGATATGCTCGTTCATGCCATTCATCCAACTCAGAGAGTTGCATCTTTCTCTTTACTCCTGCGGCTTCAAAGTCTATGTTCCATCGCCTGATGGCCTAGTGAGCTTTGAATTCTTGCTCCATAGGTAGATGACAGATCTTCCTATAGACCAACTAATATGGTGACATACCCAATGGTGTCTTATAAGCCGTTCTATAAGCCCATAGTGCATCGGGTAGTCGATCTTTCCATGCAGTTCCCATTTCATCGACCGTCTTCTGTAGAATATTCTTGATTTGCTTACTGGAGGTCCCTACCTGGCCACTTGTCTGAGGGTGGTATGGAGTAGCAACATTATGGCGGATCCCATGCTTCATTAAGTATCTATGAAAACCCTTATCAGTGAAGTGAGTTCCTCCATCGCTAATCACCATTCTCAGAACTTCGAATCTTGGAAATATTATTTCTTCAAACATCTTCTTTGAGTTCCTTGCATCAGTAGCTCTGCATAGCGTGACATCAACCCACTTGGAGACATAATCAACTTCCACCAAGATGTACTCATAGTTCTTTGACTCTGGGAATGGTCCCATATAGTCAATTCCCCAGACATCGAAGAGTTCAATCTAAAGGTTGTTGGTAAGTGGCATGGCATCACTTGAATTGATATTCCCGTGCCTCTGACACGCTCCACATCTCCTAATGAAATTCTTTGTGTCTTCATACATGGTTGGCCAAAAGAATCCACTCTGCCAAATCTTTGCATGAATGCGAAATGCCCCATAATGTCCTCCATATGGTGATGTGTGACATCGTTCAATGATCTTGATGCCTTCTTCTGTCGATACACATGTCCTGAGTAAACTATCAGAGTAGACTCTGAAGAGGTAGGGGGATCCCATATGTGGAGACAACTCTCATAGACGAGCTTTCTTTTGTTCTCCCCTGGTGGTACATAACCTACAACCATAAAGTTGACAATATTCGCGTACTAGGGGTCTGATCTGGTGATCTTGAAGAACATGTCGTCCCTCAATGAATCATTGATGGGTAGTTCCTATGAATTCTCAAACTACATTCTAGACAAGTGATCGGCAACAGAATTTTCTATTCTCTTTTTATCTTTTATTTCTAAATCAAATTCTTAGAGTAGTAAAATCCATCTTATCAATCTTGGTTTAGCATCTTTCTTAGTGAGCAGGTACTTCAAAGCAGCACGATCAGTATAAATAATCACCTTAGCTCCTACTAATTAAGATCTAAACTTATCAATAGCAAAAACAATAGCCAAGAGTTCTTTTTCAGTTGTTGCATAATTAAGTTGTGGTCCTGTCAGATTTTTGCTAGCATAAGCAATTGTGTGATGCTTTCTATCTTTTGTTTGTCCTAAAACTGCCCCCACAGCATAATCACTAGCATCACACATGATTTCAAAGGGAAATGACCAATCAGGGGGTTGAATGATTGGTGCAGAGATGAGTGCTTCTTTAATAATATTAAAATATTTCAAGCATGCATCATCAAATTCAAAGGGAATATCCTTAGCCAAAAGATTTGTCAGTGGTCTAGCAATATGTGAAAAATCTTTTGTGAACCGGTGATAAAAACCACAATGACCAAGAAAGCTTCGGATTCCTCTGATCTTTACAGGTGGAGGTTGTTGTTCAATTACTTCAATTTTAGCTCTATCTACCTCCGATTAAAAAAAGCTCTATCTACCTCAATCCCTCGTTTGGACACAAAGTGTCTATGCACTATGTCTTCTCTAACCATGAAATAACATTTTTCCCAATTAAGGACTAAGTGTTTTCTTCACCTCTTTACAAAACCTTGTCTATATTTTCAAGATAATCATCAAAAGTTTTTCCATAAACAGAAAAGTCATCCATGAAAACTTTCATGATTTCTTCAATCATATCAGAAAATATCGACATCATAGATCTTTGAAAAGAAACTAGAGCATTACATAATCCAAAAGATATTCTACGATAAGCATAAGTTTCATATAGACATGTAAAGGTGGTTTTGCTTTGATCATCTGGATGAATCGGAATTTGGTGATAATCTGAATACCCATCAAGAAAACAAAAGAAAGAGTGGTTTGCTAGTCGCTCCAACATTTCACCAATGAAGGGCAACGGAAAGTGATCTTTTTTTGTTGCCTTGTTAAGTTTTCGGTAATCAATACACATCCGCCAACCAGTGACGGTTCTTTGGGGGATTAATTCATTCTTTTCATTTTTGACAACAGTCATGCCCTCCTTTTTAGACACAACTTGAACTAGGCTTACCCACTTACTATGCGGCACAGTATAGATGATCCCAGCGTGCAAAAGTTTTAAGACCTCTTTCTTAACAACCTCTCTCATCGTATTATTAAGCCTATGCTGGGGCTCCCTAGAAGGTATAGAATCTAGATCTGTAGGGATGCGATGGGTGCAAAGAGCAGGGCTAATTCCCTTAAGGTTTTGGACTGAATAGCCAAAAGCAGAACGATGCTTTTCTAGGACAGTTAGCAAGTGTAAAGATTTTCCTGAGAGAGTTTATCACTTATGATCATAAGAGAATCCTGATTATTATTAAGAAAAGCATATCTAAGACCAGAAGGCAGGGGTTTAAGCTCAATGGAGGGCTTAGGCGGTTCTAGCAATTCGTCGAGAGGTTTGGGTTCTACGGGGCCTTCGTCTTCCTCCTCGATGAAGAACTGGGCATCATCTTCAAGGTTGGGTTCAATTAAGTCATCAAGAGATGCAACCTTAACCTCTTCCACTAGGTCTAGCTCAGGAGTTGGCTCCATCTTATCATTAAGAGAGTGAGTGATGGGCATAGAGAGCTCAAAATTTTTCCCAAGTGTTATATTCAACTTCCCCTTTTTTCCTTCATGGACAAGTCTTTCTATTGGTTGTCCTATCAATAGGTCGAACTCCATAACATCGAAGATATAAAAATTTAAGTGCACTTTGGTTCGATTTACCAAAATAAAAAGGGCACAAAGAATTCCCAAACTTGGGACAATGTGTCCTGAAAGACTTTTTAATAACTTGGTTGTTGGGGCTAATGGCATGTCTTTTAATAAATCATGAGCAAAAATCGAAGACTTGATATTGACACCCACAACTGGATTGTAAAGAGCATCGAAAGAATCCTTGTTAATTTGGCAATAAATGGAAGTATAAGGTGAATCTAAGCAAATTACTTTAGGAGAAAGCTATGATTCTTCTAACCATTCATCACTCATGATGGACACTAGGCCTTTCGTTGTCTTTTTACGGAAAGCTTCCTCAGAAGGGTCTAAAGGTTCTACAGATGATGATTTCCTAGGATCCTAAGGTTTCCTCATTACGTAGTAATTCGAGGTATTTCCATATTCATCAAAAAGTTCATCCTCGAATTCAAGCGTAAAATCCGAAATTGGAGTTTCCTCCTTTTTCAGTGGTTTGGGATCTAGAATAGCTGAAGTTAGTGATGGTTCTGGTAAAGATTTGGGTTCAGCTAATTGGGATTCTTCTTCTAACAACCTCTCTCTTTCTTTAGGAAGGTCGGCTAAGATTTTTGTGAGAATGCTTCTCCCCTTTTCGGTGGAAACATGCATGAATGAACCTCCTGCGGCCATATTAAGATATTCTATGGTTTTTCTAGTAAGGCCCATGAAAAAGTATTGGAGAAGAATAGGTTCTGAAATGGTAAGGTCAGGGCCAGAATTAAGAAGAGTGTTAAAGCATTCCCATGTCTTGCCTAGAGATTCTTTCTTCTTTTGTTTAAAAGTTAGAACCTCTACACAAAGTTTGACAACCCTATAGGTAAAAAAGAATTGTAACCAAAAGTTAGAGCACAACGCTCCCCAATCTCCTTGGCTATTCCCAATATTGAGTGAATACCAACGTTTAGTTTCTCCTATCAAAGAGAAAGGAAAAAGCTTCCATCGTAAGGTCTCATCTGACATGCCTTCAATGTGTAGACATGCACAGGTCTGCTCAAACTCATGTAAGTGGGAATAGGGGTTTTCATCTACTTCGCTAGAAAAAGGTTGATCCTGAACCATATTAATTAACCGCGGGAGTAGCTCATAGCCAGATGCTAGGATAGGTTTAGAAGATTCTACTGGCTTTAGGCTAGTACCCGTGGGTGCACCATATTGGTAGAGAAGGGTGGATATTGGATCCATGATAAAAGGTAAAGATAAAAGATAAAAGTATAATACAAGATTAAACTAGACTCAAAGTTAACTTAGCAAACTGTTCCCTGGCAACGGCGCCAGAAATCCTTATTGGTATAAATTAAATGCACATAGAAAGAGAATATATATATATATATATCCGCAAGTGCACAGATATTATACCATTGTAGCACTTCACCGAGAATAACCTAGTTTTAATATCGAACCCAAAGGAATAGTTAGTGAGAATAACTAATTCTTAGTCTTAACCCAACTTCACAATCAAGGTTAGAAAATAGAAATATAAAGAAGACTACTGAGATATATCTAGTTCCAATCTCAGTAAACTTTGCCTTCTATTGTTCTATCATGGGAGATGTCTAATAGGGAACAAATTCAGAGTTTCTTCCCTAAAAGCGATCAAATTCCTGCTAGTCCTATTAACGGGAGGTGGACTACAAAGGATTCAATGAAGCTATAAAAGTCACCTTCGTGAGCTACCACCGATCTGAAAAATGAGGGTGCATTGATGAGTAACCCTAGTCTAAGCACCATGCTTACACTACGAATACTACTTTAATCTAGAGCCACCAAGATCAAAGCACTCAAAAGAGAGTCGTAAACTTGAAGAACAATATGAACAAGTTGATTACTTGTATCAGAAGTCAATTACCAAAGAAATCTAAGAAGCAAGCTCCAGTAGAACTTGATTCCGCCAGAGTACAGCCATAGAGAGAGCACCGACAAGCCAGGACTCCTCCAAAACTCTACTATCTCACTGTATCTCTCTATCTCTAATACAAGACTAGATCCTATAGAAGACTAATCTTCTCTTGATTGCTAGCCCTAGATCCTAGTGGAAATATGAATTAGGGTTCCTGGCCTTTCAGCTCTTAGGATCTAGACTTGGCTTCTCTCCAGGGGGCACAGGCCTTTATTTATAGCCCTGAGGGTGCAATGTGAGCCCTTGGATCAAACCGACTTAAGGAACGGCGTAGATGTAGTCTAGGGAGAAGCTGACAAGCGAGCCCACCACTAGGGGCCGGGCGACACCTAGGTGGGGCCAACTGGTCCCACCTGGAGGCCTCTTGGGCTCTACCTTGGGGGTTGCCTCTTGGAGTCCTCTAGAGTCTTCTAGAATAGTTTTAGTCGTGGTTAAGTTTAATTCTTTTTGATGTTTTGATCCTCCTTTCTAGTTTTCTAATTAAATCCTGCTAAAAACACAGATTCACCAAAACTCATGGAAACTGTCAGTAATAACCTCCTATTCTAGGATATTGATCCATTTTCACCATTTATGCAAGGTGGATTGATGGTTCTTGATGTATGTTAACTACCGTCAATAGGAGGCGAAGAGGAACAGCAAATAGGTAGTTCCATGGAGGCTGAAGGCGATGACGAGGTGTTGCTGGTGACCAAAGGCGATGACAATGAGCTGTTGCCGGTGTTGTCAAGGTACGAGCGAAAAGCGGAGACGAGGAGAAGGGGCGAAGGCGGCTAGCGACATGGCTGACGGCGGTGGAGTAGGGCATGCGAGGCTGACGGCTCGTGTCGCTATGGTACGGGCCAAAAGCGACCCCAAACCCTAGGCCCGGTGCGATGGGATTGCAATGAGGCAGGGGGCCTCAGAAGCAAGCGGACGCCTTTTTATTTCAATGGGTTCACGGGTCATGGCGCTCTATTGATGCAAAAGTGGATCTGCAAACACAAAGGGCTAATACCCAAAATCGATATCCAAAGCGTGCCAGTCGATTTGACCTGTTAATCGACAAGGATGAAGATACGAGCACTTTGGTCCTGACAACAGCGATACGCCCAGAAGTCACGGCCAAGAGGTACTCACGCGGAACTCAAAGATCGTCGAAGGTCGCACTGAAGCGATGCAGCTCACCGAATCGATGAGAACTTGTGAAAAAGGAAAAATATGCAAATTGACGAAGTCACCGAAAAGTAAATAGATGCAAATAGGAGTAAAAGTTGGTTTTTGATATTGATTGATTTTTCTCCATTACATTGCCCTTCAATCTATATTTATACCCTGATCTACTGAAACATAACCAAATACAACTAGGACACCAAGTCCAAATCTAAGGAAACACATGACTCTTATACAAATCAGACTCTAATAAACATAGAAAAGGAAATCAACTCATATCTATTTCCTTGTCCGCCTTAATTATGATGGAATTCCCACCGACCTCCTTTCCATCGGCACACTTCCTGTTTCATCGGCAGCAGTCTTCAAGCCTCCCTTCATCGGCATCGGCAATAACATCTTTAACCTCATCGGCAATGCCTCAATCTAAATCAACCTTTCCATAGGTCGCCACCATTCATCGGCAGCCTTCTTTACAAGCTGATTTTTATCGGCTATCAGCGTACACAGTAACATTTCTCCTGCTGATTAGCCCACTCTAACCATCTTGACACGTGCCAAAAAATGATGTCAACACATACCCCCCAATTTCGGAGTATAAAACATTGATGCTCCAAAATTTACTCCAGATAATGCTTGCCTTCGCCCATTTTTCTCAACCCATTCTCCAAGCATAACATAATTTGTTACTGAATCTAATCAAATCTAGTCCTGATTCATGCATCTCAGTAAATATCGCACAACTTCCAACTATTCTTGCCCCAATTACGGTTAAGGTACCGAAATAATAACCCATCGGCAAGATCTTAACATAATAATGCCACCATTTTTTGAACTAAAAGATTATGTACTGAGATCTCTTCCAAGTCATGATTACTTGCCATCAAATCTTCTGTACCATCCCTTGATTACCGTGTGAACAGTTACCATATCCATCTGAACCACCTCAACCCACACACGCGCGGCATAGAGATAAGTCCAGAATACCCCTACTCCAAGCGGCCTATAAATAGATTTTTCCGAAACGCTCGTCTTCTACCCTCAGACTCCAACCTTTGGCATTCTCTCTTTCCGGCGGCGACTCCGACGAACAACCGCGCGACCTCAACCAACAAGAACTCCTTCCAGCGTCAACCTCAAGTCTCCAGCATGTGCCCTCATCCTCCTCAGAGCAATGGCGATCAACTTCGACGTCCCTGCAGTTCGTTCTTCTTCCGTTACTTTTACCTTGATTCCTTTGGTCTTTGTGAGTCCATACAGTTGGTAATTTTTCCTCTTTTTCCTATTCTTTTGATCCTCCGAACATAGGAACTACGCAACAAATTGGTTATTCCAACCGATCAACCACACTTCCAATGCCTAGGTCCAATGGGCGACCCAGATCCAACCGATTTAATCAACGCAGAGGTTAACAGAATCCCTTTTAAAGCCTAGAATTTTTCTCTGAATCTATGGAAAGACACATTCCGATCCTAGCCCAAAACCACCAAAGGGTGGAAAGATTGGTATTTGAGGGTCAATAGGTCGATGCAGGTGTACTGGGCAGAACGGAAGATAGACCAATGCATTAGGCTATCTATTGCCGATATGTAGAAAAATGAGTCAATGATGATTGCTGCTGCTTATTTCTGGTCAGACACAACAAACACCTTTATGTTTGGACACGGTCCAGCCACCCCCACTCTTGCCGATGTATACATGCTTACTGGCTTGGATATCTCAACTGTCGATGAGGGCTCCATCTATGGCAGAAAGACTGAACATAGGGTGAATACACGCAACATCGGTGGCAGGACATGATACATCCAAGAATACCAAAGGACTGGGACCATTAACCAGAGGGAACACGCCATATTCTTGAATATGTGGTTAGAAAATTTTATCTTTTGCAGTCGATCGGTAGGACCAACCAACGCCTTCCTTCCTGCGGCTGAACTCTTGGCCAATGGTGTAAGGTTCCCGCTTGGTCGATACCTTCTGAGCTCCACCTATCACCTCCTTCACCAAGTGTCTCAGAAACTTTTGCTTGGCGAACCCATCGGCAATTTAAGAGGCCCATGGTGGTTTATCAACATGTGGCTAAATGCCCATATGCACAAACGCCTGCAATGGGATTTCTTCGCCCAAGAGTTCCCATGAGAAATTACCGAAGACTATGTCCTTGGAGATGAGGAATCGGCAACACGCCCACCTCTCAATTTTGGTGAAGCCATAATTGTCCTCCCTGGAACAGAAGCCAATGAAGATTAGATCGGCATATTCTTCCAAAACTTCTATAATGGCCTTCCTCGTGACCATAGGGCTTGGGTACCCTATATCGATGAAGAAAAAAAGTTCCCCCTTCTCTTCAACTTTGCCGATGACGAGCTGAACCAGGATAATGAGCTCATGACGGCCATCATTACTCCCAGGGCAATCCCAGTGAACACATTTGGTAGCGGGAAAAATACCAATACCACCTATGAGTTTTACAATCCATCGGCAGTATCCCGTCAATTGGCTTTTGGGCAACTGCCAATCAAACTCTACTTTGCCGATGTGATCAAGCCCAGAGAAATAATCACCAATGGAACAGAATGGAGCAGGGTAGTGAGACTTGCCCCCGATGCCGATATCTCAGACATTGATCTTTCTATCTGGTCACCAGCATCTTTTATCATAGAATCATATAAGCAATGGTGGCGAGAATGGAAGGAACAACTATTTGCAACATCCGCCCACACATATCGGCACATGATCGACCCTAAATACGCTATTCCCGATGATGTAGTAAGTTTCTTTTAACTCCCTTCTATTTTTTTTCTTTTATATATCAGCAGCTAACTTTCTCGTGATAGGTCGACGACCCAGTACCATCTATGAGCAAGAGTGGGAAACCCTTCAACCTTCAACCTGTTTTCCCAATATCACCGATCGGCTACAACGCCCGCACCCTGGCTGCTTTAACTTTCCAGAGGACCCGTGCCAAGACTATCACCTCCAGATCAAAACTGGCAACAGCTAGGGCTACTCCATTGGCTGCCACTACAAGCCTAATTAAGGCTTTTAAGGTAATAACCTTGTTTATTTTTACTCATGCCGATACAAACTATATTAATATTTAACCACCAGGGTGTAAGAGCCGCTGCTGGATCGTCATCGACAACTCCTCCAACATCAAGCACCACTACCTCCAACCAGCCTTCAGAGGTATTCTTTTAACTTTACATTTTATCTATTAAACATCCAATCTTACACTTGTTTTGCAGCAACAAATGGGTACATCGGTAAGCATACCAAGCGCTCAAGTTTCACAATCAACAAGTGCCGATGCCCCCCAGCCAACCGTTGCTGAGACCCAAGTAAAGCGCAAAGCTTTAACAGATGCTGAGGCTCAGCAAAAACGACAAAAGTCCATGCTAGTCCCCACATCTGCCCCAACATCTGCAAGCCAGCCAATCGACGTAGCTAAACAAGTTGACCCTTCTGTATAGAATATACCATCGGCCATCATACCCCAAGGGCTAACCACTGATGAAGTCACAGACAACATCCCATCGGCAAGCTCTGCTGATCCTCCACATGGCACTCTCCAAGCCGCTCCTTCCAGCCAAGCACAGGAAATCGCCTTGAAGCAGGTAAGCCGATTGACCTAGTCGATTTATAATATTCATATCTATCCTTAACTGACTTCCTTTCTTCTCCCTAAGAACAAGACTCTCCCAATAGCTTATTTTCCTTTGCTATCGATGTCTCCGATGATGATGGAGAAGAAGCAAGCTCTTCCCTGGCACTAGGAACAATATCGGCAGAAATCTACACCAAGTTAGAAGCTCTTCTGGATTTGTTACAATAGGATACTGCTCAATTGGTGAATGATTCAGATCCTGTAAAGGTCATTTTCAAAACAATCCGTGGCCAAGTTCCTGTCGATATCGAAGAAACCCTCTTCCCAGCAATCCACCTAGAGAGCCGACAATTGCAATATCAACGAGCTGCTCACCGTATTGCCGATAGAGCAGCTCAAGCCCAGCTTAAGGAAGAGATGCTGCAGCTAAAACAAACTGCCGATGAGAAGCATAAGAGTATCAGCAACTTGCAGACCTCAGGTGCCGATCTTAAGCAGAAAATCCTGGATCTATCGGCAAAGAGGACAGCTCTTCTAGCTGAATTGGAAGAAGTTGAAACAACCCTAGCTCACACCAGACAAGAAGAAAATCAGCTTCCTAATGTCATCAAGGCCCTTCAGCAAGAAAGAGACGTCCAAGCTCGCAAAGCCTTGGCCTTGAAGAAGAAACTTAAGCCTGTGGAGGGTGTTGCCGATGAAGACATTAAAGAAATGAAGGAAGCCGACCAGATTCGCCTGCGCGCAATATTGGCTATCCAATCCTTGTTAAACTTGTAATTCTTATTTACTGCATCGGCAATTTATGAAACATCGACATCCTGTATAACTCTAGCCGATAGGACTATTATCGGCACTTATACTTTTATGCATCCATCCAGATACTAGGGTAATATTTTTTAAAATATTTTCCATTTAATGCTCTGGGAAACACAACCCCTTCGAGGGTTTTGAGAATATACGCATTACCAGGAACAGATTGATTTATCTGATATGGACCCTTCCAATTAGGAGACCATTTTCCAAACTTTAAACTTTTAGTCCCAATCGGTAAAATCAACTTCCAGACCAAATCTCCATCGACAAACTCCTTTATCTTCACCTTCTTGTCATACCATCTGGCTACTCTTTTCTTATTCTCTTCGATGCTAACTAAAGCCCTTAACCGATGACCTGCCACATCTTCCAACTCATCCTTCATAAGAGTATCATAGTCATCGGCTGTCAGTTGACCTTGAGAATTTATTTGCCTAGAGCCAATTTTAATCTCCCAAGGCAACACTGCGTCGTGTCCATATACTAACTGATAAGGTGTTACCTTGGTTGCACCATGACACGACATACGATATGACCACAAGGCTTCATTTAATACCGTATGCCACCTCTTAGGATTTTCTTTAATTTTGCGCTTAATGAGCTTGATAATCCCTTTATTAGAAGCCTCAGCCTGACCATTAGCTTGAGCATAATATGGAGAAGAATTTAAAACTTTAATTCCCATACTTACAGCAAACTCATCAAATTCTCCCGATGTAAACATAGTACCCTGATCGGTAGTGATGGTTTGAGGAATACCAAATCGGTAAATAATATGCTCTTTCACAAAATCGATCATATTAGTCGATGCCACCTTTTTCAAAGGAATTGCTTCAACCCATTTTGTGAAATAATCGGTAGCGACCAGAATAAATTTATGCCCCTTGCTCGATGGCGGATAAATCTGACCGATGAGATCGATAGCCCATCCCCGGAACGGCCAAGGTTTAATTATAGGGTTCATAGCCGATGCAGGCGCTCTTTGAATATTACCAAATTTTTGACACCCCTGACATCCTTTAAAATATTTAAAACAATCTTTAAGAATAGTCGGCCAATAGTATTCATTCCTTCTAATCATCCACTTCATCTTGAAAGCCGATTGATGCGCTCCACACACTCCTTCATAAATTTCACCCATCAAGCTTTTTGATTCATCACTGCTAACACATCTGAGTAAAACTCCATCTATGGTTTGATAATATAATTCATCATCAAGGAGCACATACTTGGTAGCTTGGAATCTTATACGTCTTTCAACCTTTTTAGATGAATCCTTTAAATAATCGACAATTTCCTTTCTCCAGTCATCAGTATCGACTGCCGATGTTAGTACTTCTTGAATAGGCTGATACTCTGAGGCATGCTGAGCTAGTCGATTAGCCTCTTCATTATGCAATCGAGAAACATGTTTTAGACGAAAATCTCTAAACCCTTTCAACAATTGCAGACATCTCTCATAATATGAAATTAAAACTTCACTTCAGCATTCATAAATCCCAGCCAACTGATTTATAACTAGCCTAGAATCACCAAAGATTTCAACAGCATCGGCACGTATCTCCTTAAGCAATTCTAACCCTTTTATCAAAGCTTGGTATTCAGCCTGATTGTTTGTCGATGTAGCAACAATCGGCAATGAAAACTCATACTTCCTTCCCTGAGGGGAAATCAACACAATGCCGATACGTGCTCCTTTACCACATGTAGACCCATCGAAGAAAAGTGTCCAAGGAGCAACCTCCAGAAAGTCCACTGTATTGCAATGTTGAGTGACAAAATCAGCCATAACCTGCCCCTTAACTGCCATAGCCGATTCATAACGTAGGTCAAATTCTGATAACGCTAAAATCCACTTGCCGATTCTACCACTTAATATCGGCATCGACAGCATATATTTGACCACGTCGTCTTTGCATATGACAGTACACTCAGCTGATAGCAAATAATGCCTCAATTTGATACAAGAAAAATATAGACACAGACATAATTTCTCGATAGCCGAATACCTTGTCTCAGCATCCACTAATCTTCTGCTCAAATAATAAATAACACGTTCTTTCCCTTCAAATTCTTGAATAAGAGCTTGAGCCGATAACAGTATCATCAGTTGACAAATACAATCTGAAAGGTTTCTCGTGTTGAGGTGGAACTAGCACTGGAGGATTTGTTAAATATTTCTTAATTTCATCCAGAGCTAACTGCTCCTCAGCTCTCCATCCAAATTCCTAATCGGCTTTCAATTTAAGCAACAGACTGAAAGCCTTGATCTTACCCGACAGGTTAGATATGAATCTTCTAATGAAATTAATCTTACCGATCAAAGATTGCAATTCAGTTTTATTGGCAGGAGCAACCACCTTGTTAATTGCATCAATAGACTTTCTACTAATCTCAATACCCCTTTGATGCACCATAAAACCCAAGAACTGACCTGCCGATACACCAAATGCACACTTATTAGGATTCATCTTCAATCCATGCTTCCTTGTGCACTCCAGTATCTTTTGTAGATCGGCTAGATGCTTTGTGATATCTCCAGACTTAATCACTATGTCATCGATGTAGATCTCTACTAATGTGCCGATGTACTCATGAAAAATAAAGTTCATAGCTCTTTGATAAGTAGCACTGGCATTTTTCAAACCAAACGTCATGACTATCCACTCAAACAATCCCACATGACCTGGACATCTGAAAGCAGTCTTGGGAATATCTTCTTCAGCCATGAATATTTGATTGTAACCTGCATTACCATCCATGAAGCTGATAATTTGATGTCCAGCTGCAGCATCAATCAACAAATCAGTAATCGGCATTGGATAACCATCCATCGGTGTGGCTTTGTTGAGATTTCTGAAATCAATACAAACACGAAGTTTCCCATTTTTCTTATAAACAGGAACCACATTAGAAATCCACTCCGCATATCGACACTGCCGAATAAATTTTGCCTCAATTAATTTAGTTATTTCGGCCTTAATGTCAGGAAGTATATTAGGATTGCATCGGTGCGCTGGCTGCTGATGTGGCTGAAATCTAGACTTAATAGGCAACCGATGTTCAACTATCGATCGGTCTAATCCAGGCATTCAGTATAATCCCAAGCAAAACAATCTTTATACTCTTTTAATAAATTGACTATTTACTGTTTACACCTGGAATCTAACTTAGCACTAATAAAAGTAAGTCTTGGCCTATCACCATCACCAATATCTACTTCTACTAAATCATCAGCCGATGTGAACCCTCGACCTAATTTTCCATCATCGGCAAACCTATTCATTAAAACTCCTCTTCAGAACCGACTGCTTGGATCGGTGGAATTTCATAATCAGCAACCTTGAGGAACTCTTTTTCCCAAACTTCTCCTTATATGCATTTGGTTCATTCATAAGTATCTGATTCTGTCGATGCGATGATATAAGAAGAATCACCAGGAACAACCTCAATTTTATCCCCAATCCATTGTACGAGGCATTGATGCATTGTAGAAGGAACACAACAATTAGCACGAATCCAGTCCCTACCTAGAAGCAGATTATATGCACCCTTGCCATTAATAACAAAGAATGTTGTCGGTAAGGTTTTGCTGCCGATGGTCAACTCAACGCATACTGCCCCTTTAGCCGGTGACACATTGCCTTCAAAATCCTTTAGCATCATATCGGTTTTGGTTAAGTCTTGATCTCCCTTACCAAGTTTCTGATACATTACATAAGGCATAATATTAATTGCAGCCCCTCCATCGATAAGTATCTTGGATACGGGCTGCCCATCAACTCTGCCTTTCACAAACAAAGCCTTGAGATGCTGTCTCTCGTCATCGGTAGGTTTCTCAAAAATAGCCATCATTGGATCTAGCGTCAACTGAGCTACTTGGTCAAAGAAAACAACTTCTTCCTCATTATCAGATAGTGCCAAAAACTCCATCGGCAACATAAATACCATATTAACATCTGTCGATGGGCCCTTACTTTTGTGTTTCACTTGCCACTGCTGATTGCCAGATCTCTCATTGGAGGAACTTTCCTCTCAGTATAGGTCCTCCTGACGCTCACGCTGCATCCTCCTTTTCTGTGTCTTTGTCAAACCCTCTGGGCACCATTGAGGGAACTTAGTTTTCCAAACCGGCTGATAACAGGTCCCAGTTGATTCTACACGACGTATATTAGGATCCCTGTAAAATATTTCTTCATTGGGGGCTCTTGCGTTTGCCATTTCTTCAAGCTCCTCTTGATTCCTTGGAAAGTATCCAGCGCATTTACCAAGCCTCTCATGTACACTAAGTCTGCCCCCAGCCGATCATGCACTGATGCTCTACCTCTGATCGGCTCATCAATAGACAAACCCTGATTGCCAGGTTGAAACCTCCTTTCTGACCGATTAACTCTATAATAACCATTGCACTCCGGGCAATTTTCAACAGTAGGTAATTTAATACCTTCTTCCCAACAATGGATAAAAAATGGACACCTCCAATGATCCTTATGTCGATTCCACTCTTCTCACTTCTTGCTGCTGTCGATATCGGTCCCTTCGCTGACGCCAACTCTCCTGCTGCCTTCGATGGGTAATCACAATGCCAGATCGAGGAGGTTTTCTAGAACTACTACTTTCTCCCAGTAGCCCCTTGCTTTTTGCATCATCGGTAGTTATCCGATGTTGGGGATCCACTGATGCATTTTTCTCAGCAGCTTCTGATGTCAACACCTTGGTCTTACCTTTAGCATCCAACATATTCACTGGAAAAGGATGTTGATCAATTTTCATCGGCTTCTGGATCTTGAAATTACCAAACTTAATTCTCCCAGATTCAATAGCTAGTTGTAACTATTGCCTAAACACTTTGCACTCATTTATACTGTGTGAAGTTGCATTGTGCCATTTGCAGTATAGAATTTTCTTCAACTCTTCTGTCGATGGGATCACATGATTAGGTGACAGCTTAATCTGGCCCTCTTGAAGCAGAAGATCAAATATCTTGTCAGCCTTGGTGATATCAAAAGTAAACTTCTCTGGCTCTTTTTGACCAAAGGGACAAGATATCGGCTTTTTATTTTTAACCCACTCAACTAAACCGATAACTGGCTCTTCATCTGAATCAGAATCTTCTACCTCTCCGACAAACGAAACTTTCTTGCTCCAATTCTGTTTAGGTTCAAAACCCTAGTATCTTGATCAGAGATCCTTTGCACGAGATGACTCAGGCTTTCAAACTCCTAAGAAGCATATATGTCCTTAAGTTGTGGCAATAATCCTTGGAAAGCCAAATCGGCAAGTTGCCGATCATCCAGTACCAGGCTATAACACTTATTTTTTTACATCTCGTAGCCTTTGCACAAAGCCTTCTACCGATTCATCATTACGCTGTCTCAATTTTACCAAATCGGTAAGCTTCTTTTCATGAATTCCAGTAAAGAAATATTTATGAAATTGCTTTCCCAGATCAGCCCAAGTAATAATAGAATTTGGTGGTAATGAAATAAACCATGTGAATGCTGATCTAGACAAAGATGATGAAAATAAACGGACTCTTAATTCATCCTTGCTAGCTGCCTCTCCACATTGAATAATGAAGCGATTAACATGTTCCATGGTTGATGTATCGTCTTGCCCAGAGAACTTAGTGAAATCTGGTACCTTGTACCGATTTGGGAGAGAAATTAAATCATATGCCGGAGGGTATGGAGTCCGATAAGAATAAGTGTTGACCTTGGGTTTTATCCCAAACTGATCCTTCATAATTTCTGCTATCTTATCGGCCCAAAAAGCATCAGCCTCTTGTTGACGATATGGCTGAATTTCTACATGAGGTACTTGCTGATATCCCTCTGCGTATCTTTGTGGCCCACGATCTCCAGCAATCGGCATATTTGCCGTTACTTGTGGCCCATTAACCTGCTGGAAAGGATTCATCGGCTGAGCTGCCAATGCTTGATTCTGAAAACCAGCTTGCATATGACCTTCATGAATCCTTGTAACCTGCTGATTTTGCTGAATTGTATGTTGAACAGGCAACTGTCCTGACCAACCATTATTAGAATTCATCGGTACAAAATTTGCCGATGGCTGGTAATTTACTGATATTGTTGGATAATTATAACCAGCTTGAGGCATGAACTGGACTCCAGGTTGACTCATAGCAGGAGCCTTCTGCTGCATCGGTAGTAAGCTTGTCGATGGACTTGAATTAGATGTTTGAACCAAAGGCATCTGGAAACTTCCTAGAGTTGGTTGCACAGTAGTTGCTGTAGCATATTGAGGCACTTGAGCTATCGGCGCAACAGCTGATGGTATAGAAGCTTTTCCTGCTGCATCAAACACTTGAGGTAACCCAGGGTTGAAAGCAGATGATTCTGGAGGCATACCATATCCCCACCAATTAGCAGGAATCTGGCTATTCTGTGACACAGGGCCTGACAAAGCTGATGCCGACAGATCTATATTAAGCTGAACTCGTCCTCCTGATAGTACCGAGTCTGATCGTGTCAGTGTAGATTGCATATTAGGTAAGCCTGCTGATACTGGAGGGGAAGTAACTTCTGTACCCACAACGGCTGAGGGAGCCGATGGAGTATTGACAGATGCCGGCTCTGGTTGATGATAGGCAGGCCCAACGTAATGCAGTGACGCTTGCCCTTCTTTGAGAGTTCGAACCACAGCATTATGAACAGTATTGGACAGCACATTGGAGTGATTAATTAAAGCATTATTTACTGCAGAATTAACCATCTCTTGAAGTTTACCTGGATTAGAGTCTGTTGATGCAAAAGTAAATCTGCAAACACAAAGGGCTAATACCCGAAATCGATATCCAAAGCGTGCCAGTCGATTTGACCTGTTAATCGACAAGGATGAAGATACGAGCACTTTGGTCCTGACAATAGCGATACGCCCGGATGTCACGGCCAAGAGGTACTCACGCGGAACTCGAGGATCGTCGAAGATTGCTCTTAGAGCAATGCAACTCGCCGAATCGATGAGAACTCGTAAAAAGGAAAAATATGCAAATTGACGAAGTCGCCGAAAGTAGATGTAAATAAGAGTAAAAGCTATTTTTTTTGATGTATTGATTGATTTATTACATTGCCCTTCACTCTATATTTATATCCTGATCTATAGAAACGTAACCAAATACGACTAGGACATTAAATCCAAATCTAAGGAAAAACATGACTTTGATACAACTCAGACTCTACTAAACGTAAACAAGGAAATTATCTCCTATTTTACTCCATAGTCCGCCTCAATCACGATGGTATTCTCATTGACCTCCTTTTCAACGGCACAGTCCCTGTTCCATCGGCAGCAGCCTTCGAGTTCCTTCCATCGGTACATTCCCTATCGGCAGCAATCTTCATACCCTCCTTCATTGGTACATTCCCTGTCTCATCGGCAGCAGTCTTCAAACCCTCCTTCATCGGCATCAACAATAATATCCTTAACCTCATCGGCAACACTTCAAATTAAATCCATACGCCGCCACCACTCAAAAACAAACTTATTCTCCTTGGCTATCAATCCACACGGTAATCTTTCCTCTGTTGATTAGCCCTTCCTGATCATCTTGACACGTGCTAAAAACGATGTCAACACATGCCCCCCAATTTCGGAGTATAAGATACTGATGCTCCGAAATTTACTCCAGCTGATGCTTGCCATTGCCTATTCTTTTAACCCATTCTCCAAACATAACATGATTTGTTACTAGATTTAATCAAATCTAGATCTAATCCATGCATCTCAACAAATATCGCACATTTTCCAACCTTCTTTACCTTAATTACGGTTGAGATACCAAAATAACAATCCATCAGCAAGATCTTACCACAACGCATCACTTTTTTAGAACCGAAAAATCCTGTATCGAGATATCCTTCAAGTCATGATTACTCGCCGTCAAATCTTCTGTACCATCCCTTGATTGTCGTGCGAACAGTTACCATATCCAACTGAACCACCTCGATCCATCCGCATACGGCATAGAGATAAGTCAAGAATACCCCTATCCCAAATGGCCTATAAATAGATTTCTCTGGACTGTTCATCTTCCACCTTCAAACTCCATCCTTTGGCATTCTCACTCCGACGGCAACCCTAACCAACGACCGCGCATCCTCGACTCACCAGAGCCATCGTCATCTTCAAGTTCCCAGCTCGTGCCCTCATCTGTTCGAAGCAATGGCTGTTAACTTCGACGTCCCTGCGGTTCGTTATTCCTCTTATTACTTTTACTTTAACCCTTTTGGTTCCCTGCGAGTTCTTACAGTCGACATTTTCCTTTTTCTTCCATTTTCTTGGTCCTCCAAACTCAGGAACTACGCAACACACTGGTGATTCCAACACATCAACCTCCCCTCCATTGCCTAGGTCCAATGGGCGACCCAGATCCAACTGACCTGATTAATGCAGAGGCAAATCGTATTCCCTTCAAATCTCAAAATTTCTCTTTGAATCTGTGGAAAGACACGTTCCGTTCTTGGCCCAAACCCACCAAAGGGTGGAAAAACTGGTTCTTGAGGGTCAACAGATCAATGCAAGTGTTCTGGGCAGAACGGAAGATAGATCAATGTATCAGGCTATCCATTGCCGATATACAAAAGAATGAATCCATGATGATAGCTGCCGCTCAATTTTGGTCAGACACCACCAACACCTTCATGTTTGGTCATGGCCCATGTGCCCCTACTCTTGTCGATGTATATATGCTCATAGGCTTGGACATCTCAACTATCGATGAAGGCCATATTTTTGGCAGAAAAGCTGAATACAGAGTAAATACACGCAACATCGGCGGCTGGACGGGATACATCCAAGAGTACCAAAAGACTGGTACCGTCAATCAAAGGGAACACGCCACATTCCTGAACATGTGGCTGGAGAAGTTTATTTTCTGTGGCCGATCGGTAGGACCAACTAATGCTTTCCTCCCAGCAGCAGAACTCTTAGCCAACGGTGTCAGATTCCCACTTGGCCGATATCTCCTGAGCTCAACCTACCACCTTCTCCACCAAGTATCCCAAAAGCTTATACTTGGCGAACCTATCGGCAATCTGGGAGGCCCATGGTGGTTCATCAATATGTGGTTAAACGCTCACATGCACAAGCGTTTACAGTGGGATCTCTTTGCTCAGGAATTCCCACGAGAGATTCCCGAAGACTACATCCTTGGAGACGATGAATCAGCAACACGACCCCCTCTCAACTTCGGCGAAGCAATAATTGTCCTTCCCGGAACAGAAGCCAATGAGGACCAAATCGGTAGATTTTTTCAGACTTTCTACCATGGCCTCCCTCGTGACCTCAGGGCTTGGGTACCTTACATAGATGAGGATAACAAATTCCCTCTTCTCTTCAATTTCGCCGATAGTGATCTGAACCAAGACAATGATCTTATGATGGCCATTATCACCCCCAGAGCAATCCCAGTCAACACATTTGGTAGCGGGAAAGCTTCTCATATCACTTATGAATTCTACAATCCATCGGTAGTATCTCGTCAGCTGGCCTTTGGGCAACTGCCAATCAAGCTATGCTATGCCGATGTGATTAAGCCCAGAGAAATCATTACCGCTGGAACTGAATGGAGCAGGATAGTAAAACTTGCTCCCGATGCCGATATCTCAAATGTCAATCTCTCCGCCTGGTCACCAGCATCTTTCATAACAGAATCATATAAGCAATGGTGGCAAGAGTGGAAAGAACAGCTATTTTCAACATCTGTTCACACATATCGGCATATGATCGATCCCGATTATGCCATTCCTGATAATGCAGTAAGTTCTTTTTAACTTCTGTCTCTTTCCTTCCTCTCATATGCATATCGGTAACTTAACCCTCCTTGAAACAGGCCGATGATCCAGTTCCACCAATAAGCAAAAGTGGAAAACCCTTCAACCTCTATCCAGCCTCCCCAGTCTCAGTAATCGGCTACAACGCCCCCACCTTAGAAGCCTTAACCTTCCAGAGGACTCGCGCCAAAACCATCATTTCCAGACCAAGACTGGGAACATCCAGGGCTTCTCCAAAGGCTGCTGCTTCGAGCCTAATCAAGGCTTTTAAGGTAATAACCTTGCTTGCTCCGTTTTCTGCCGATACACTCTACATTAACATACAACTATCAGGGTGTGCAAGCTGTAGCTGGATCGTCATCGGCAACTTTACCAAGCACCATGACCTCTACCCCTCCTTCAGAGGTATTCTCTTATTTTTTACATTTTTCTCTACTAAATATCCAATCTTATACCCGTTTTTGCAGCAACAAACGGGCACATCGGCAAGCACGCCAAGCATGCAGGCTCCCCAACCAATAGATGTCGATGCCCAAACAAAGCGTAAAGCTTCAACCGATGCTGAAACTCAACAAAAACGACAGAAATCTATACCAGCCCCTGCGTCCGCTTCAACACCCGTCAGTCAACCCACCGATGTAACTGAACAAGCTGCCCCTTCTGCACAAGATACATCATCGGCAATTATACTTCAAGGGCCGACCACCGATGTGATCATAGAAAACATACCATCGGCATCCTCTGCCGATCCTTCGTATGATCCTCTACAAGCCGCTCCCTCAAACCAAGCTCAAGAAATCGCCCTGAAGCAGGTAAATCAATTAATTGTTTGATTTATAATATCCCCAGATATCACAGATAGGATTTCTAATTCTCCTTATTTCACAGGAACAAGATTCTCCCGATAGCTTATTCTCTTTTGCTATCGATGTCTCCGATGATGACGGAGAGGAGGCGAGTTCTTCCCTGACATTGGGAACAATATCGTCAGACACCTATGGCAAGTTAGAAACCCTCCTAAATCTGCTGCAGCAAGACACTGCCCAATTGGTGATCGACTCGGACCCTGCGAGGACTATCTTCAAAGCGATCCGCGGCCAAGTCCCTGCCAATATTGAAGAAACCATCTTTCCAGCAGTCCATCTAGAGAGCAAACAACTTCAATATCAAAGGGCCGTTCATCGTATTGCTGACAGAGCAGCTCAAGCTCAACTTAAAGAAGAAATGCTGCAGCTAAAGCAAATTGCCGATGAGAAGCACAAGAATATCAACAACTTGCAAGCTTCCAGTGCCGATCTTAGGCAGAAAATCTTGGATCTATCGGCAAAGAAGGTAGCCCTGCTAGCTGAATTGGAAAAAGTTGAGACAGCTCTGACTCAAGCTAAACAAGAAGAAGACCAGCTTCCCGACACCATCAAAGCCCTTCAACAGGAACGAGATGCTCAAGCTCGCAAGGCCTTGGTCCTCAAAAAGAAACTCAAGCCTGTGGAGGGAAGTGCCGATGAAGACGCTAAGGAATTGAAAGAAGCCGATGAAATTCGCCTGCGTGCGATATCAGCTATCCAGACTTTGTTAAACTAGCGTATCGGCAACAATTGATACTTTGTTTTAACTCCAGCCGATAGGATTGTTATCGGCAATTATACTCTTATGCATCTATCCAGATACTAGGGTAATATTTCTTTAAATATTTTCCATTTAATGCTCTGGGAAATACAACTCCTTCGAGAGTTTCAAGAATATATGCATTACCAGGAACAGATTGATTTATCCGATATGGACCTTCCCAATTAGGTGACCATTTGCCAAACTTAGAACTTTTAGTCCCAATCGGTAAAATCAATTTCCAGACCAATTCACCATCGACAAATTCCTTTATCTTCACTTTCTTGTCATACCATCTAGCTACCCTTTTCTTATTCTCCTCAATGCTAACTAAAGCTTTTAACCGATGACCTGCTACATCTTCCAATTCATCTTTCATAAGAATATTATAATCATCGGCTGTCAGTTGATCCTGAAAGCGCATTCGCCTAGAGCCAATCTTAATCTCCCAAGGTAATACCGCATCGTGTCCATACACCAATTGATAAGGTGATACCTTGATTGCACCATGACATGCCATCCGATACGACCACAAAGCTTCATTTAATATTGTATGCCACTTTTTAGGATACTCTTTAATCTTGCGCTTAATGAGTTTGATAATTCCTTTATTAGATGCTTCAGCCTGACCATTAGCTTGGGCATAGTACGGTGAAGAATTCAAAACTTTAATTCCCATACTTATAGCAAACTCATCAAATTCACCCGATGTAAACATAGTGCCCTGATCGGTAGTGATGGTTTGAGGGATGCCAAATCGGTAGACAATATGCTCCTTCACAAAATCAACCATGTTAGCCGATGTTACCTTCTTTAAAGGAATTGCTTCAACCCACTTTGTGAAATAATCGGTAGCAACCAGAATAAACTTATGCCCTTTACTCGATGGTGGATAAATCTGACCGATGAGATCAATAGCCCAACCCCGAAACGGCCAAGGCTTAATTATGGGGTTCATAGCCGATGCGGGTGCCCTTTGAATATTACCAAATTTTTGACATTCCTGACATCCTTTAAAATATTTAAAACAATCCTCAAGAATAGTCGGCCAATAATATCCATTTCTTCTGATCATCCATTTCATCTTGAAAGCTGACTGATGGGCCCCACATACTCCTTCATGAATTTCACTCATCAGGCTTTTTGATTCCTCTATGCTAACACACCTGAGTAAAACTCCATCTATGGTACGGTAATACAATTCATCATCGAGGAGTACATACTTGGTCGCTTGGAACCTTATACGTCTTTCAACCTTTTTAGATGGATTCTTTAAATAATCAATGATTTCCCTTCTCCAGTCATCGGTATCAGCCACCGATATCAATGCTTCTTGAACAGGTTGATATCCTGAAGCATGCTGAGCCAATCGGTTAGCCTCTTCATTATTCATCCAGGAAATATGCTCCAGATGAAAACTCCTAAACCCTTTTAACAATTCCAAACACTTTTCATGATATGAAATTAGAATTTCACTGCGGCATTCATAAACCTCAATCAACTGATTTATAACTAGCATAGAATCACCAAAGACTTCAACAGCATCAGCCTGCACTTCTTTAAGCAATTCTAACCCTTTTATCAGGGCTTGATACTCAGCTTGATTGTTTGTCGATGTAGCAACGATCGGCAATGAGAACTCATACTTCTTCCCCTGAGGGGAAATTAATATGATGCCGATGCCTGCCCCTTCACCACAAGTAGACCCATCAAAGAAAAGTGTCCACGGAGCAACTTCCAGAGAATCCACCGTATTGCAATGTTGAGTAACAAAATCGGCCATAACCTGTCCTCTAACTGCCTTAGCCGATTCATAACATAGGTCAAACTCTGATAATGCTAAAATCCATTTACCAATCCTACCATTTAATATCGGCATAGATAGCATATATTTGACCACATCATCTTTGCATATGACGGTACATTCAGCCGATAGTAAATAATGCCTCAACTTAATACAAGAGAAGTATAAGCATAAGCATAATTTCTCAATGGCCGAATATCTGGTCTCAGCATCTATTAACCGTCTGCTTAAATAATAGATAACACGCTCCTTTCCTTCAAATTCTTGAATAAGAGCTGAACCGATAACAGTATCCTCAGTTGACAAATACAATCTGAAAGGCTTTCCATGTTGGGGTGGAACTAACACTGGAGGATTTGTTAAATAACTCTTAATCTGATCTAAGGCTAATTGCTGTTCATCCCCCCATTTAAATTCCTGATCGGCTTTCAATTTCAATAATGGACTGAAAGCCTTGATCTTACCCGACAGATTAGATATAAATCTTCTGATGAAATTAATCTTACCGATCAAGGACTGTAACTCAGTTTTATCGGCAGGAGCAACAACCTTGTTGATTGCCTCAATAGATTTTCTACTAATTTCAATGCCCCGCTGATGCACCATAAAACCCAAGAATTGTCCTGCCGATACACCAAATGCACATTTATTGGGATTCATCTTTAACCCATGTTTTCTTGTGCACTCCAATATCCTCCGTAGATCGGTTAGATGCTTTGTGATGTCTCCAGACTTAATCACTATGTCATCAATGTAGATTTCTACCAACGTACCGATATATTCATGGAAAATAAAATTCATAGCTCTTTGATAAGTAGCACCGGCATTTTTAAACCCAAATGTCATAACTATCCACTCAAACAATCCCACATGACCTGGACACCTAAAAGCAGTCTTGGAAATATCTTCTTCAGCCATGCCCTGCTGCAGCATCAATCAACAAATCAGCAATCGGCATTGGGTAACCATCCATTGGTGTGGCCTTATTGAGATTCCTAAAATCAATACAAACACGAAGTTTCCCATTTTTCTTATATACAGGAACCACATTAGAAATCCACTCTGCATATCGACACTGCCGAATAAACTTTGCCTCAATTAATTTGGTTATTTCAGCCTTAATATCAGGAAGTATATTAGGATTGCATCGGCGAGCCGGCTGCTGATGTGGCCGAAATCCAGATTTAATAGGCAACCGATGTTCAACTATAGATCAGTCTAATCCAGGCATTTCAGTATAATCCCAAGCAAAACAACCTTTATATTCCTTTAACAAATCAACTAGTTGCTGTTTACACTTGGAATTTAACTTAGATCTAATAAAAGTAGGCCTTGGCCTATCGCCTTCACCAATATCTACTTCTATTAAATCATCTGCCGATGTAAATCCTTGACCTAATTTTCCATCATCGGCAAATCTATCCATTAAAACTCTTCTTCAGAACCGACCGCTTGGATCGGTAGAATTTCGTAATCGGCAATCGTGAGGAACTCTTTTTCCCAGGCTTCTCCTGATATGCACTTGGTTCGCTCATAAGTGTCTGATTCTGCCGATGCGATGATATAAGAAGAGTCACCAGGAACAACTTCAATCTTATCTCCAATCCATTGTACCAGACTTTGATGCATTGTAGAAGGAACACAGCAATTAGCATGAATCCAATCCCTTCCTAAGAGCAGATTATATGCACCCTTGCCATTAATAACAAAGAAAGTTGTCGATAAGGTTTTACTACCGATGGTCAACTCAACACATACTGCCCCTTTAGCTGGTGATACATTGCCTTCAAAATCCTTTAGCATCATATCGGTCTTAGTTAAGTCTTGATCTCCCTTACCAAGCTTCCGATACATCACATAAGGCATAATATTAATTGCAGCTCCTCCATCAATAAGTATCTTAGATACAGGCTGCCCATCAACTCTGCCTTTTACAAACAAAGCCTTGAGGTATTGCCTCTCATCATCGGCAGGCTTCTCAAAAACAGCCATCATTGGATCTAGCGTTAATTGAGCTACTTGGTCAGAGGAAACAGCCTCTTCTTTACTATCAGACAGAGCCAAAAATTCCATCGGCAACATAAACACCATATTGACATCCGCTGATGGACCTTTATTTTTGTGCCTTATCTGCCACTGCTGGTTACCAGATCTCTCGTTGGAGGGACTTTCTTCTTGATATAAATCTTTTTGACGCTCTCGCTGCATTTTTCTTTTTTGTGTCTTTGTCAAACCCTCTGGACACCATTGAGGAAGCTTAGTTTTCCATACTGGCTGATAAGTCCTAGTTGTCTCCACACGACGTATATTAGGATCCCTGTAAAATATTTCTTCATCAGGGACTCTTGCATTTGCCATCTCTTCAAGTTCCTCTTGGTTTCTCGGAAAATATGCAACGCGTTTACCAAGCCTTTCATGTACATTGAGCCTGCCCCCCAGCCGATCATGTACTGATGCTCTCCCTCTGATCGGCTCATTAATGAGCAAGCCTTGATTACTAGATTGAAACCTTCTTACAGGATGATTAACTCCATAATAACCATTGCACTCTGGACAATCTTCAACAGTAGGTAACTTAATACCTTCCTCCCAACAATGAATAAAAAACGGACAATTCCAATGATCCTTATGCCGATTCCACTCTTCTTGACGCCTTTCCTCTTGTTGTCATCGATACCAGTCCCTTCGCTGAGGCCAGCCTTCTTGTTGTCTTCGATGAGTAATCACGATGCCAGATCGAGGAGGCCTCCCAGAACCGCCACTTTCCGTCAATAGCCCCTTACCTTTTGCATCATCGGTAGTTATCCGATGTTGGGGATCTACTGATGCATTCTTTTCAGCAGTTTCCGATGTCAACACCTTAATTTTCCCTTCAGCATCCAACATATTTGCTGGAAAAGGATGTTGATCAATTTTCATCGGCTTTTGAATCTTGGAATTGCCAAATTTTATTCTGCCAGACTCAATAGCTAACTGCAATTGTTGTCTAAATACTTTACACTCATTGGTACTGTGTGAAGTTGCATTATGCCACTTGCAATACAGCATATGTTTCAACTCTTCTGCTGATGGGATCACATGATTAGGTGACAATTTAATCTGGCCCTCCTGAAGCAAAAGATCAAATATCTTATCGGCTTTGGTGACATCAAAAGTAAACTTTTCTGGCTCTTTGTGACCAAAGGGACAAGATATCGGCTTCTTATTCTTAACCCACTCCGCCAAACCGATAACTGGTTCATCATCTGAATCAGAACCTTCTGCCTCTTCAACAAATGAAACTTTCTTGTTCCAATTTCTTTTAGGTTCAAAAACCCTAGTGTCTTGATCAGAAATCCTTTGCACTAGATGACTTAGGCTTTCGAACTCCTGAGAAGCATATCTGTCCTTAAGATGTGGTAACAATCCCTGAAAGGCTAAATCGGCAAGCTGCCGATCATCCAATACTAGGCTATAACATTTGTTCTTTACATCTCGTAGCCTTTGCACAAAGCCTTCTACCAATTCATCATTGCGCTGTTTCATCTTTACCAAATCGGTAAGCTTCTTTTCATGAACTCCAGTAAAGAAATACTTATGAAATTGTTTTTCCAGATCAGCCCATGTGATAATAGAATTTGGCGGTAGTGAAATAAACCATGTAAATGCTGATCCAGATAGAGATGATGAGAACAGACGAACTCTCAATTCATCTCTACAAGCTGCCTCTCCACATTGAATAATAAAACGATTAACATGCTCCATGGTTGATGTATCGTCTTGCCCAGAAAATTTAGTGAAGTCTGGCACCTTGTAACGATTTGGGAGAGGAATTAAATCATATGCCGGAGGATACGGAGTCCGATAAGAATAGGTATTAACTTTGGGCTTGATCCCAAACTGATCCCTCATAATTTCTGCTATCTTATCGGCCCAAAAAGCATCGGCATCTTGCTGACGATACTGTTGAATCTCCACTGGAGGTATTTGCTGATACCCTTCTGCATACCTTTGTGGCCCACGATCTCCAACAATTGGCACATTTGCTACTATCTGTGGTCCATTAACCTGCTGAAAAGGGTTCATCGGCTGAGCTGCCGATGCTTGATTCTAAAAACCAGCATGCATGTGACCCTGATGAACACCTGTGGCTTGCTGATTTGGCTGAACTGTATGTTGAGTAGGAAACTGCCCTAACCAATTATTAGTATTCATCGGCACAAAGTTTGCCGATGGCTGGTAGCTTGTTGGCATTGCTGGATAATTACATCCAACTTGAGGTATAACCTGGACTCCAGGTTGACTGGCAATAGGAGCCTTCTGCTGCATCGGTAACAAATTTGCCGATGGACTCGAACTAGATGTTTGACCCAGAGACGCCTGAAAACCTCCCAGACTCAGTTGTATAGTAGTTGTAGTATATTGAGGCGCTTGAGTTATCGGCAAACCAGCCGATGGCATAGGAGTTTTTCCCGCTGCATCAAACACTTGAGATAATCTGTGATTGAAAGTAGATGGCTCCGGAGGCATACCATATCCCCACCAATTAGCAGGAGTTTGATTATTCTGTGGTATAGGACCTGATAAAGCTGATGCTGATAGATCTGTACCAAGCTGAACTCGTCCTGATAATGCTGAATCTGGACGCACCGGAGTAGACTGTACGTTAGATAAACCTGCTGATACTGGAGGAGAAGAAATCTCTATACCCGCAACGGCTGGAGGAGCCGATGGAGCAACAGCAGATGCTGCTTCTGGTTGATGATAAGCAGGCCCAACGTAACAGGGTGACGCTTGCCCTTCTTTGAAAGTTCGAATCACAGCATTATAAACAGTATTGGACAGCACATTGGAGTGATTAATTAAAGCATGATTCACCGCAGAATTAACCATCTCTTGAAGTTTACCCGGATTAGGATCAAAGGTAACCTGCCGAGGCAACGGCAAGTCCTGCTTCTGGATGACTTGTCCACTTTTGTTCAAGCTGAACGACTTCAAGCAAAGCTGTCTGTATTCTTCAATAGCCCTCTCCATAGCCTGCTTCTGATCGTCCTTAAGATCTTCTTCTGTTACTACGATGATATTCCCAGCATCGATCTCATGATTAGGCATCTTGACTAGATCTGTCCCACCAGGCGTGCCAAAAGATGCGTTGATGCAAAAGTAAATCTGCAAACACAAAGGGCTAATACCCGAAATCGATATCCAAAGCGTGCCAGTCGATTTGACCTGTTAATCGACAAGGACGAAGATACGAGCACTTTGGTCCTGACAACAGCGATACGCCCGGATGTCACGGCCAAGAGGTACTCATGCGGAACTCGAGGATCGTCGAAGATTGCTCTTAGAGCAATGCAACTCGCCGAATCGATGAGAACTCGTAAAAAGGAAAAATATGCAAATTGACAAAGTCGCCGAAAGTAGATGTAAATAAGAGTAAAAGCTGTTTTTTTTGATGTATTGATTGATTTATTACATTGCCCTTCACTCTATATTTATATCCTGATCTATAGAAACGTAACCAAATACGACTAGGACATTAAATCCAAATCTAAGGAAAAACATGACTTTGATACAACTCAGACTCTACTAAACGTAAACAAGGAAATTATCTCCTATTTTACTCCATAGTCCGCCTCAATCACGATGGTATTCTCATCGACCTCCTTTTCAACGGCACAGTCCCTGTTCCATCGGCAGCAGCCTTCGAGTTCCTTCCATTGGTACATTCCCTATCGGCAGCAATCTTCATACCCTCCTTCATCGGTACATTCCCTGTCTCATCGGCAGCAGTCTTCAAACCCTCCTTCATCGGCATCAACAATAATATCCTTAACCTCATCGGCAACACTTCAAATTAAATCCATACGCCGCCACCACTCAAAAACAAACTTATTCTCCTTGGCTATCAATCCACACGGTAATCTTTCCTCTGTTGATTAGCCCTTCCTGATCATCTTGACACGTGCTAAAAACGATGTCAACAGAGTCAAAGGTAACTTGCCGAGGCAACGGCAAATCTTACTTCTGGATGACTTGTCCACTCTTGTTCAAGCTTAATGATTTCAAGCAAAGCTGTCTGTATTCTTCTATAGCCTTTTCCATAGTGTATCTCTGCTCTTCCTTAAGATCTTCTTCTAATACTGCGATGATGTTCCCCGCATCGATCTCAGGATTGAACATATTGATCAGATTGGTCCAACCGAGCGTGCCAAAAGATGTGTTGATGCAAAAGTGGATCTGCAAACACAAAGGGCTAATACCCGAAATCGATATCCAAAGCACGCCAGTCGATTTGACCTGTTAATCGATAAGGATGAAGATACGAGCACTTTGGTCCTGACAACAGCGATACGCCCAGAAGTCACGGCCAAGAGGTACTCACGCGGAACTCGAAGATCGTCGAAGGTCGCACTAAAGCGATGCAGCTCGCTGAATCGATGAGAACTCGTGAAAAAGGAAAAATATGCAAATTGACGAAGTCGCCGAAAAGTAAATAGATGCAAATAGGAGTAAAAGTTGGTTTTTGATATTGATTGATTTTTCTCCATTACATTGCCCTTCAATCTATATTTATACCCTGATCTACTGAAACATAACCAAATACGACTAGGACACCAAGTCCAAATCTAAGGAAACAATGACTCTTATACAAATCAGACTCTAATAAATATAGAAAAGGAAATCAACTCCTATCTATTTTCTTGTCCGCCTTAATTACGATGGAATTCCCACCGACCTCCTTTCCATCGGCACACTTCCTATTTCATCGGCAGCAGTCTTCAAGCCTCCCTTCATCGGCATCGACAATAACATCTTTAACCTCATCGGCAATGCCTCAATCTAAATCAACCTTTCCATAGGTCGCCACCATTCATCGGCAACCTTCTTTACAAGCTGATTTTCATCGGCTATCAGCGTACATAGTAACTTTTCTCCTGCCGATTAGCCCACTCTGACTATCTTGACACGTGCCAAAAAACAGTGTCAACACGCTCCTTGGTAGCAGCCGTGCCTTAACTACTTAGCATCTAGTCGTTGCGCGCCGAGGGTTCGACATAGATAGTTGGGCCCAGCAGAGCGACGCGGCTAAGGGCTTGGTGCTGAGTCAGGCCATGCAGAGATAGGGGCCTCGGTGTTCCCTTGGCCCACACCAAGCTTTGCGGGCCCATTGCCCTATCTAAGCCTCGGCATTGAGTTGTTGCACGCCGAGGGTTAGGCCACAACGCGTCTAATGGCTCAGCACTGAGTCCGCCTGCGTAGAGATATGGGCCTCACCGTTACCTTGGCCCACACCGACCTTTGTGGGCCCATTGCCCTGCCTGGTCCTCAGCATTGAGTTGTTGCGCGCCAAGGGTTGGACCTAGCAGAACCGAGCGGCTAAGGGCTCAACGCTGAGTCGGCCCGTGCCGAGATATGGGCCTTGGCGTTACCTTGGCCCAGTCATGTTTTAGGGCTGGGGCCTCGGCATTTTTGGATTTAACGCCTAGGTCGGGCGCCGCGAGCAACAATTACTCCATAAGGATTTGGCTCTGGGCGGCCACCTCGGCGTTAAGTTGTGAAATGCCGAGGTTACTGAGGTCAGCGCGTGTCCGTTAAACGCCAACCCTGTAGACATTTTTTACACATGCTGGCACCTACTTCCAGACATATTTTAAACATTTTAGCAGCATTTGGCAACACAAAATAAAGCAATTCCACATAAGTGAATACCCACTATTTGAAGACATAGCATTTCAACATAGTTCACACAAGTTCCATACATACTTCCCACTAATTTAACATAGACAACGCATGGTCCATACAAGTTTCCAACATACTCCATACATTTAGTTTCGAACATAGCCAATACATGTCTACGCTTGCCTTTGCCAAGTGCATACATCCCTAGAGTGAACTTGTCCACTGGTCATCTCGTCCTTTGCGGACGTGCAACACCAAAGGATCCTTGAGTTCCCTGAGGTGCATCATCAAGCTGTGACATGCCTAGCTCATCATAGTCAACGTCGTCAATGTCATCGTCATCATCTTCTCCTTGGTTGCCTCCTTGGTGTCCTCCTTCCTCATCATCATGGGCAGCGCTCGATGTATCAATATGACCATGTGAAGCTGATGGTCCTGCACCATGTGAAGTTGATGGAGTAGCAACTAGCTACTATGGGCCGTAGATGTCTTGGCCACGTCTACAACTGATCTGCGCTGCTATTTTGCGTAGGCAAGACATGGCACGCTACGGTTGTCAACACGATTCAAGTTAAACAATTTTTGAAAATCCTTGTATGAACAGAACAAAAGTTTGAGGAGCACCTGAATTGCTTGTCGTAGCAGCTTGACCTCATTAGGATCACCCTTGGGGATCATCAATGCCATTCCTTGCTCTGCTATTGTCCTCATGATTTCCTTGCCCTAATCCAAGAAGTTGTCAGTAGGGAGAACTCAACAACTACAAAACAAGATTTGGTTCTCACTCACCGCTTGGGTTAAGATAGGGGCGATGTCAACTTGTCAACTAGCTCGAGTAGCTTGGTCATAGAGGTTGTCACCTTCATCTAAGCTCGCAATGTCAGTAATATCTTCCTCCGTCTAGGCAGGCTTCAAATGTAACCTTGTCATTTCCCCTAGCCAAACAAGGTAGTCATGGAATGCTCTGTCTTGATGGACGGCGTGTATTCTCATGTTATTGGCCTCATACAAAAGCCACCCATCGATGTGCTATTGGTGTTCGCTCTGCCAGTTCGTGATCTTCTTTTGGCGTTGTCGATTCAACCTACATTATTGACAGCAATTCAAAGAAAATGGAACATTGCAATGGCACAAGACATAGTGGAGGTTACATACCTGTGGAGCTGCCAGCTGGTGGAGAGCTCCTCGGGAGGACAAGGATATAGCCTACCGAACTGACGTGCGACACGGTGAGGGAGATGGTACTCCACAGTGTAGAAACAAATAAGCGGGCGCCTCATCGTCCATAAGTCCTCGTCTTCCTTGCATAGTATGCTCAAATTCATCCTCGTAATTCTTGGCTAGGAGTATGGCTGCCATTCAACCTGTAGACAACGTGGTGATTAGTATTTATACAAATCCAAATATGAATAAGCGTGTTTGCAAACTTACATGTTGTGGCAATAGGATGTCAAGCTCATTGGTGTAGCTGATGTACGTGTGGCGGGAGACGTGGTAAGTACTGCAAGCTCGCTCATAGAGGTGTACAATGGTAGGGGCGACGACTGCATCTCCTTCTGGGAACCAAGCTTGAGGCTATTCAATCTTATGTGGCCTCCAAACTGGAAGTCTCTCCCACATCCAAATCTGTAAAGTTATAGACATGTGTTAAACAAACAACAATCCAAGCATTGAAGCTTGCACAAGTTTGATTTACCTGCAAAAGTGTGGGGAGCCCTGACATTGTAGTGTGCATGCCTAAAGGCCGACGGCAAGCCTTGCACAGCTGACGGTGCAGGAAGGAAAGTACGGCCGAGCCCCAACTCTTGTTGCCGGCATCGTCCTAGTTTAGAAGGCATAGGATGTACATCCACGATGCCGTGTCTCCGATGCTGTTAGGGAATAGTATGGTACCAAACATGTGCAGGACCCAGGCCCTGCAGTGGTAGTTCACGGTCGCCTCGTCTGCACCAGGTGGGCACTGCTGAAACTGCTCTCGAAGCCACTTAAGTGGAACACCACTGTTGCGTCGCTTCTTTCCAGGCTAAAGCTCAGGTAGGGGACATCCAAAGAACTGAGCCACACGGTCCTCCCATCCCTCAGACTCTGTGTCTCCTATCACTGGGAATCCTAGGATTTTTAGTCCAAGGATCATGGCTGTATCCTCCAAAGTGATCGTCATCTCTCCGCACAACAGGTGAAAGTTGTGTGTCTCTAGTCGCCACCTATCAATCATCGCTGTCAGCGTCGCTGGTTGAAAGGTGGCACCCCATGACAACAAACACGAGCGACAGTAGCAAGCTTCGCACGTTCCAGGAGGGGCATGTACCTCTCATCGTAGACCATGGTCATAGTCGACTCATGTGTCATTGGCCTCAGCACGTTCAGCACCTGCAAAAGAAATATAATAGCGAGCAAGTATTACATGTGTTGAATTGACACAAATGGAGGAAATTGAAGTTTACCTCTCCCTGCTCTATCCTCCGATCCCGGTGCGACTCATCGAACCTTGGATCAAGTATGGTGAACTAGTCCATCCTGCAAAAATAAGAAGTGACAAAAGTTAGTAACTAGTAAGTAAACAAAGTTAGTACTAAGTAACAATACTTTAGCAACTAGTAAGTAAACAAAGTTAGTACTAATTAAACAACAAGTAAAGCAATAGATTGATTACAAAAAGATAACAAAACATTAATAAGAAAACAAGTAATAACACTCTAATAACTACTAAAGTAACCAATGCATTGGATACCTATTCTCTAAGTAGTTCAGGACATTTCATTCTATTGTGGCCTGCCTTATGGCACTTTGAGAAACAGCTACATTGGGTGTCCTCTACAAAATGTTTCCCAACCTTACTTATGGTTGATATTCCTTTGGCGGCTCGGTCCATGTCCATCTTTTACCGCTTTCGCCTCTTGGGTCCTCTACTCTTCCAAAGCAACCCAAGATCAGCCACATACTTCGGACCATCATACAAGGCCATTGGTCTTCATCTCAAAATGGCTCAAACTGAGGATTCCAAGTGCTCATAAGGTGATGAGGACATCGCCACGCTGGACACACTGACGCTATGGTCTTCTCCAAGTTGCAATTCGTCCCCAACTCAGCTGCCACGTCACCCTCGGATTCAGCAGACACGTCATCACTGTTTTGGTCATAACTCTCTCATACGACATCGAAACGGGGCGTTCTTGGATGCGTTGGAAAGGGGACGACGACGCCATCATTTTGGATCTGGTCCCAGCTCCAGAAGGTCCGTGGATCATTCTGTGTGACCACGACAAGGTGCTGCGTCACCTATTTGGGCCAACTTGGCCATGTATCGTGTCGAGCCTTAAGCCCAAGTTGTGGGCGCCCAACCCCTGGCCGTCCTCAACCCTAGGTCGAGTCTTAAACTATAAACACAACCGCCGCCGCTGCTAGACAATTGGGTTTTGTTTAGAGTTTAGTTTTCCATCGAGAAACTGAATCGTTCATTGTAACTGTGGTGACAAATCCTTTTACAGTGATCCAGGGCCCCTGTTCTTGATCTCCTCCACTGTGTCGATTAGTCCTTTGGAACCGAGTTCTTGAACCCTCCATTGATATTTGCATCATTCATATTTGCAATTTCAGATTGCGTGTTTTACCTTCTTGCTTGTGTTCTTCGATTCGCTTGCAGGAAAAGCCTTCTTGGCGAGGTCAATCAAGTTGTGCTTGGTTGATAACCAACGGAGCAGTGGTGTAACGGTTGCAGGGTTCGAATCGTGTCTGATTTGAAGCCGGATCGCCAACGTTGAGATCTCCACAAGTCGAACTTACCGGTTACCTCTCGGAAGATCGGGCATGTATCTCATCAATTGGTATCAGAGATTTTAGGTTTACCGCGAGGTATATTCTCGTTTGCCTTAGATTTATATTTGTTCATTACCTAGAGTCCACAAAAAGCCCAAAAATATTTCAATTTCCGCTGTCCTATCACATTTTGTGCCTTTGTAATTTCGTTTCAGATTCGCGTTGTTGAGTTTGTGTCTGTGGTCGAGTCTTGTTGCTGGTTTAGGATCGTGTTCGTGGTCGTAATTCAATCGCCCGTTGCTGTGATTTTTGTTTTCTGCCGCTATCCCATCCACCATTCCCAAACAACAAGTCGAAGCCACCACATTACTCGACTTGCCCCCGCTAGCCGCCTTGTGTAACTTCTCACCGCCGCGCAAACCCTAGATAGGTTGCAAGCCGCTCTTATTTTGCCTGCATCGCATCCCTTCTTACATCATCAGGCAAATACCTACTGTCATTGTTGGAGTCACAGGGACGATCTTGTGATCGGTGTTGGAGTTTAGGGACGCTCTGCCCTAACTGTCGCTGCCGTGTTGTGTCTACCGGAAAACATAACTTGAGATACCTTCGGTAAAACATGCATAACTTTTCGCTCGTTTATCAGAAAAATCTATAATTTTTACAGCAGCTTCTTGACACCGTTTGGAGCCGACCCAAACTAGGCTTCGCCCTATTTGGTTTCGTCAAAATTGCCAAAAAAAATTCAGGAAAATAAAGAAAAAAAATTGTCAAAGCTTTTGCACGCTTTTCAGAGAACGTGCTGTATTTCTGTAGACCACATCCCACCTCAGTTGTAGGTGCCAATTTTTGTGGTTGCATCTTTTGTGATCCTTGTTTAGAGAAAAATATTTAAAAATAGTGAAAAAATAAAAAAAGTTTGATTCCTACTAGTGCCTTTTGGAAAAATCAGGGAAAAATTCAAAAAAAAGGAAAAATTCGGGTTATTTGCTTGTTCTGTGCGTTCTTTTCATCGTCCTTTGTTTTCACCTTGTTGCGCTATGTCTCGACACGTCTTAGCCAGCAGCTGTGATTTGTACTTTGGATCCGGATTAAACAATCGCTAATCTGCATTCGTTAATTGCTAATCCTTGCTGTCATATTGTGTGCCTACCCATAGCTCCACATATTCTTCTGTCAGCACAGATTCATCTTGCAACTGTTACCCATGCTTAACAACAGATTGTTTCGTCATGTTGGTTTTGCTCTTGTTTGGTGTTGGTAAGAATACAGGCAAGATGGTGGTAAGCCGCTTGTGATTTTGCATTCCACTTTCACCACCATCACCACCCCTTGTTTCCTTTTAGTTGATAGGGATAATACTTTGGTATTGTCTTTTTCTATCTTCTAACCATGGCAGGATCTCTGACGGACTTCAATGAGTGCGTGTCCAAGGGCGAGCTTACAACGTTCATGACTGAACAACATAATCTTATGACCGAGCTGACGCGCAATGTGAACAATCTGGTCACCCGCATTGAACAACTCGAGCAACGTCCTCCACCTCATCGTGCTGCTGATGACGATGCCGACGATTTTGGTGATGACGATGCGGATGCTGACGGTTATGCCCGTCGCTGCCTCAACTTCAACCGTCGCGGTATGGGAGGTAATAATCATGGTAATAATGATCCTTTTGCTAAAATTAAATTTAGCCTTCCTCCTTTTGCTGGTAATATTGATCCAGAGGCTTATTTAGATTGGGAGCTTGCTGTTCAACAAAAATTTGATTCTCATGATGTTCCTGCTGAGCATAGAGTTAGACTTGCTACTAGTGAGTTTACTAATTTTGCTTTGTTCTGGTGGAGTGATCTTTGCAATACTAATAATGCTGCTACTGTGCCTCAAACTTGGAATGCTTTAAAGCAACGTATGAAATCTCATTTTGTTCCTCCTTATTACCAACGTGATTTATGTTTGAAACTGCAAACTTTAAAACAAGGTGATAAAGGAGTAGAAGCTTACTATCAAGAATTGCTTATTGGTTTAGCCCGTTGTGGTATAAATGAAGATGATAATGATGCTAGTGCTAGATTTTTTGGTGGTTTAAACCATGATATACAGAACATACTTGATTACAAATATTGGCGCAATTTTTCCCAATTGTATCATCTTGCTATTAAGCCAGAACGTGAAGTACAGGGACGCAAACAACACCAGCCTTTCAGGTCTAACAATGGGAGGAATTTTTAGCAGCATTCAGAGCCGGATACGCCCAAGATTCCTATTGCCTCACAGCCATCGACACCTCCATTTTCTTCTGGGGTAAGTAAATTGTCTAATGTGCAGAAGAAAGGTGCTGCTCCGGGTGCTTCTACTAGTTCCTCCTCGTCCAGCGCTAAAATCATTTGCCACCGATGCAAAGGCATGGGACATGTCATGAAGGATTGCCCCAGTCGTCGTGCTTTCATTGCTACCGAGGATGGGTATGTAAGTGCTAGTGATGTTGAAGATGATTTAGCCCTTGCTGCTAACGTTGATGCAGATTCCATCGAGGGCGATCAAGACAAGGAGGCCATCATCATTGACTCTGTGGCTGCTGCCACGGACTACCCTAGCCTTCTTGTGCAGCGTGTGTTGAGTACACGTGTGGGACATGAAGAAGAGATGAAGATCCAATGAAACAATTTGTTCCACATGTATTTCATTGTGCAGGGTTGTCGTGTTCTCACTATCATTGATAGCGGAAGTTGTAATAACTTGATGAGTTTAGATTTGGTTGAGAAGCTTGGCTTGACCACACGACAACATTCGTATCCATATAAACTTCAATGGTTCAATAATAGTGGTAAGACTAAGGTAACTAAATCAGCACGCATTAGCTTTTTCACAGGTTCTTATCATGATACTGCTGATTTTGATGTTGTCCCTATGTAAGCTTGTTCCATTTTGTTAGGTCGTCCATGGGAATTTGATAATAATGCTTTACACCATGGTAGAACTAATACATACACTATCATACATAAGGACAAGAAAATTACATTGCTGTCTTTGTCTCCTACGGAAATTATTAAACATGCTAAAGAGATTAAAAATAAACCTCCAACTGACATTGCTAAAAATAATGGGATTAAGTTAAAAGGAGGTACTTTTCTTGCTACAACTTCTGCTACTGTTGAGTTATGTGATAATCCTGATGCACCATGTTATACTATGTTTTATCAACCTATTATGTCTGGTGCATTGCCTGCTGTCACTAACCTTTTGCAGAAGTTCGCTGATGATGGGATGAAGTCGAGGATGACTCCGATTCTAGAAGGAGGGGATGATGAGGACATCGCCGAGATGGAGTCGAGGACGACTCCAATTCAAGAAGGGGAGGATGATGAGGACATCGCCACGCTGGACTGAAAGGTCTTGATGGCTAGAGGGAGGTGAATAGCCTTTTAAAATTTTCTACAAAGACAAGCTAAACAAGTTTATCAATACAACAAGTAGCGAGATGCGAGTTTTGCTTAGCCTACGGGGTGTTTGCAAGCCACCTATCCAATTCACAATTCTAGTATAATGGCACTCAACCGCACAAGTCAAACCAAGAAGGTAACTACAACTACAACTAGCAAGCTACACAAAAGAGCTACTCTAGCAAAGCTAACTAGCTAGCAAAGATAACTAAGAAAGTAATGCGGAGTTGAGTTAGGAGAGTTTCACCGAGGGGTGAAGTATTGAGCCAACCAATATGATCAACAATGAATACAAGACAACCGAGTACCGGGATCAATCAATCACAATATGAAAGTGATGACACGAAGATTTATCCCGAGGTTCACGTGCTTGCCGGCACGCTAGTCCCCGTTGTGTCCCTCTTCACCATGTGGTTCGGTGGCTAATCGGTCTCACAGCGAGCCTCTCAAAAGGCGCCACAAGAACCTACCAAATGGTAAAAGGTTGCAATAACACGAGCAATTTACTAATGTTGCCTTTGGTGCTTCGCCGAGGTAGGCACAAACCCCTCACAATCACCGGAGGTGGCCAAGAACAATCACCAACTCTTGCCAACGCCTCCAAGCTGCTCCAAGCCGTCTAGGTGGCGACAACCACCAAGAGAAATAAGAATCCCGTAGCAAATCAACCACCAAGTGCCAACTAGATGCTATCTCACAATGCAAATGCACTTGGATCACTCAATCTCACTTCGAATATGCAAAGAAGCAAGAGAGATGAGTGGAAGGGGAGTTGCTTAGCTCAAAGTGCTCACAAGTATGTCAAAAGTCCAAGAGAGAGAGCCTTGAGCCGGCCAACGAGTATTTATAGACGTACCCCTTCGAATATAGCCGTTAGGAACTTAAACAGCCGCAGTCACGCTGACCGGACGCGCTGGTCGCGTGGACCGGACGCGCCGATCACACACAACGGCTCTTTCGCGAACCACCGACCGGACGCACTGGTCGCGCGGACCAGACGCGCTGGTCTCGACCGGACACGCTGGTCCCATGACTGACCGGACGCGCTGGTCAACCCTGAGCGGCGCACAATGAAACAGCGACCGGACGCGCTGAAGGACTGACCGGACGCCACAGTGCCCGCGTCCGGTTGGAGTCCAGTAAGCTCCCTGAACGACCGGACGCGTCCGGTCGATAGTGACCGGATGCGCTGCGCGTCCGATCAAAAAGCTAAAACACGTGCAGACACTGACCACTGACCAGACGCGTCCGGTCACACCGTGACCGCGTCCGGTGCAGCGTCCGGTCACCTCTGTGACCTCCGTTTGCCTCCGTTTCTTTTCCGACTTTCGGCGTAGTTGAAAAATAGGCATTTCAACTCCTTGAAAACGCCTGAATCCCACCTCGCAAGCTCGGCGGGAGGGAGAGAAGACCCTAAACCCTCTCTACCACTCAAACTCCACCGCCTTCGCAAACGTGCTAACATCACCAAGTGATCATCACCATGTGCATGTGTGTTAGCATTTTCATAATCATTTTTCGAGGCGTTATTAGTTCTATCCAAATGCATATGATTATGAAATGCACACCTATAGGCACTTAGGAGTTCAATAGCCGCGTCATTCCCCTCTTTATAGTACGGCTATCTATCCTATAATGTAACCACACCCACTAGGTGTCTTGGTTACTAAAACACAACCCTTAAACATATACCTTTGTCTTGATCACATAGGGTTGCATCCAAATCTAAGTGTGGCCATCATGATCACCATGTCCATCTTGCCACCAACCTTGGAATGTACTAATCCTCATATGCTACATACAACTTAGGCATAGGATTAGTACTTAGGCATTGTCACTAATTACCAACACCAAACATAGGACTTTCAATTTCCCCCTTGTTGGTAATTGGTGACAACCCTTTCACAAAGATATTATGATAAAATTTTTAATTGAACCCATGTCACATTGTCCAAGTATATTACCATGTGTAAGAATTATGGATATGTGATCATAAATTCAAACTGATAGCAATGGCTCCCCCTACATGTATGCTATATGTTTGGATTTTGGAAGCATACATGTTAGATAGGAAAGATTAGGAGCATTGACTACCAATGGGTGCTAAGTGTTTTAGATTATAGACCTTTGAAGCATGATACCATCGGAGTAGCGATAAACACCATCTTAGCACCTTGTGTAGTTAGATACCACTTGAAAAAGCACAAACATAACTAGAAACCTCGTGAGATCAACATTATAAGCAAGGTTCTAGTACCACTTTGAAAAACATGAAGTAAGAGAAATCTAACTACTTCTTATTCATGCTAGTACTTCAATATACCACTCAAAATATACTAGCAAGTCACCACACAAGCAATGTATCGGAGAAAAAGAAATGCATAACTATGCATCATACATATGAAGTGCACATGGAAATGCAACATTCATGTTTAAGAGCTTGCTCCCCCTACTTGTGTGCTCAAAATTTTAGTTGATCCCCTTCTTTTATCATTTAACATTTTCTCCCCTTTTAGAATCTATCTTTGTGAACAATATTTTTTTGTGCTTCTCCCCCCTTCGAGTTCTATCTTTGTGAACTACATTGTGCTTCTCCCCCTTTGGCACCAATGACCACAAGGGACCAATTTTAGATAGATTATCATATTGAATTATGGGGTGAGGATCAAGTTTGTGATTCAACCTAGATTGCTTGCATAAATAAAATGCTTCGGTTTGATCTAAGGGCAAGCTTCTTCACACCTCACTAGAAGGGTTATCATGCACCATGTTGAAGCAAATACTTAAACAAGTTATCTAGATCAAACACTTAGGATCACAAGCTCGCAAACAAGTTATATGCTACCACTAGATCATACAAGTCATGGAAACAATAGTGGCACCATATAAACTTCAAAGTCATTTGATTTTCATGGATGAGCCTAGAACATGTAAATTATGACTAGATGCACTAAACAAGTCCTTAGCATAGAATGTATGACATGTCAACCAATTGTACCTTGGGGCTCGAAGGAGAGGCATGTCATAACATTGGGGTGCATCAACTCATGTTGGAGAAGTCAAGTATGTTCAACTCATTCTTTAGCTTGTGAAATCTCTTCTCATCAAGTGGCTTGGTGAATAGGTCGGCTAATTGATCTTCGGTGCCCACACTCTTAATAGCAATGTCACCCTTTTGTTGATGATCTCTAATGAAATGATGATGAACATCAATATGCTTTGTTCTTTGATGTTGAACCGGATTGTTGGTTAGCTTCACGGTACTTTCATTGTCACATAGCAATGGCACATTCCTGAAATTGATTCCAAAATCCTTCAATGTTGCCTTCATCCATAAGATTTGTGCACAACAACTACCCGCGGCGATGTATTCGGCTTCGGCGGTAGATAGTGCAATACTATTTTGCTTCTTGGATGACCATGAGACAAGTGATCTTCCCAACAATTGACAAGTCCCGGAAGTGCTCTTTCTCTCCACTTTGTCACCGGCATAGTCGGAATCCGAATATCCAACTAGCTCAAAGCTTGCACCTTTGGGATACCACAATCCAACATCTTGTGTATGCTTCAAATACCTCAATATTCTCTTTGTTGCCTTCAAATGACTTTCTCTTGGTGAGGCTTGAAATCTTGCACACATGCATACACTAAACATCACATCGGGCCTTGATGCCGTCACATAGAGTAGGCTACCAATCATTGATCTATAAAGCTTTTAATCCACCATGTTGCCACTCTTGTCACTATCCAAACTTCCACTAGTGCCCATTGGGGTTGTAATACCCTTTGCATCTTCCATGCCAAACTTCTTGAGCATATCTTTGATGTACTTGGTTTGGCTCACAAATGTTCCTTCCTTCATTTGTTTGATTTGAAGTCTAAGAAAGAAACTAAGTTCACCAATCATTGACATTTCAAATTCCTTTGCCATCATTTTCCCAAACTCATCACAATAATCTTGATTGGTTGAACCGAATATTATATCATCAACATATATTTGCAACACAAACAAGTCTTTTCCAATCTTCTTGGTGAATAGAGTAGTATCCACTTTGCCCATGACAAATCCTTTGGATAGCAAGAAGTCCCTCAATCTTTCATACCATGCTCTAGGTGCTTGCTTCAATCCATACAAAGCTTTTCTCAATTTGTAGACATGATTGAGTTTCTTGTCATCTTCAAAACCGGGAGGTTGCTCCACATACACCTCCTCTTGAATGTACCCATTGAGAAATGCATTTTTCACATCCATTTGATATAGCTTGATATTGTGAGCACAAGCATAGGCAAGTAATATCCTAATTGCTTCCAATCTTGCAACCGGGGCATAAGTTTCACCAAAGTCAAGACCCTCTATTTGTGTGTAACCTTGAGCCACTAGTCTTGCTTTGTTTCTTACTACTATTCCATCTTGATCTTGCTTGTTGCGAAAGACCCATCTTGTTCCAATGACATTGTGATCTTTAGGCCTCTCAACTAGTTTCCATACTTCATTTCTCTTGAAGTTGTTGAGCTCTTCATGCATTGCATTTACCCAATCCGGATCTCTCAATGCTTTATCAATGTCTTTGGGTTCTTCCATTGACACAAAAGAAGAGTGAGCACAAAATGATGCCAATCTTGATCTAGTTTGAACTCCCCTTTGTATGTCACCAATGATGGAATCTAATGGATGGTCTCTTGCAATGTTAGTTGGTTGAAGCACTTGGACTTGATTGCTTGGATGTTGATGTTGATCATGAGTTGGAGATGATGAACTAGCCACTTGTTGATCTTGTTGCACTTGAGATGATGTACTAGCTTGATTTTGCATTAGAGACCCACTAGCTTGTGTAATTGGACTTTGGAGCACTTGATCTTTGTTATCATCCACATCAATCACTTGCTTTGGCCTAATATCACCGATATCCATTTCTTTCATAGCATTGGTCAATTGAGTTCCTCTCACATCATCCAAGTTATTTTCCTCATCTTGAGAGCCATTTGTTTCATCAAACTCAACATCATGAACTTCCTCAAGTGAACCACTAGCCAAATTCCAAACTCTATAAGCTTTGCTAGTAGTGGAGTAACCAAGTAGGAATCCTTCATCACATTTCTTTTCAAACTTGCTCAATCTAGTGCCCTTCTTCAAGATATAGCATTTGCAACTAAATACCCGAAAGTATGCAATGTTGGGCTTTCTTCCATTTAAGATCTCATATGGTGTCTTCTCTAAGAACTTGTGACAATAGAGGCGGTTGCTATAGAAGCAAGCCGTGTTGATTGCTTCGGCCCAAAATGAATGACTCACATTATACTCATTTAACATTGATCTTGCCATATCAATCAAAGTTCTATTCTTTCTTTCAACTAGGCCATTGGATTGAGGTGTATACTTGGCCAAGAATTGATGCTTGATTCCAAGCTCATCACATAGCTCATCAACTCTTGTGTTTCTAAACTCACTTCCATTGTCACTTCTCACTTTCTTGATTGTGGTCTCAAACTCATTTTGTACCCTCTTGATGAACTTCTTGAATATGTCAAATACATCACTCTTATCCACAAGAAAGAATACCCATGTGTATCTAGTGAAATCATCCACAATCACAAAGCCATACTTGTTGCCACCAATGCTTGTGTATGTAGTTGGTCCAAATAGATCCATGTGCAACAATTCAAATGCCTTGGAAGTACTCATGATGCTTTTCAATGGATGAGTGTTGCCTACTTGCTTTCTGGCTTGACATGCACTACATAGCTTATCTTTCTCAAATGTGACATCCTTCAAGCCTCTAACTAAGTCATGTTTCACTAACTTGTTCAATTGCTTCATGTCAATATGACCAAGTCTTCTATGCCATAACCAACCCATACTTGATTTGGTGAGTAAGCATGTTGAGAGTTGAGTGTCACTAGCATTGAAATCAACCAAGTATAGATTCTCATATCTAAAGCCCTTGAAGATCAAATTGGAGCCATCAACACTAACTATCTCCACATCATCAACACCAAATATGCACTTGAAGCCTAGATCACACAATTGAGCAACTGAGAGAAGATTGAAGTTCAACTTTTCAACTAAGAGCACATTGGAAATGCTATGATCATTTGAGATTGCAATCCTTCCAAGAGCCTTCACATCACCCTTGCTATTATCACCAAATGTGATACTATCAATGCCACTATCATTTGATTTGAGAGAGTTGAACATTCTTGAATCACCGGTCATATGTTGAGAGCACCCACTATCAAGCACCCAATGCCTTCCTCCGGCCTTGTAATTTACCTACAACATAAATTAATGTTTCTTAGGTACCCATACTTGTTTGGGTCCTTGGAGGTTAGTAACTAAGCTCTTTGGTACCCAAATAGCTTTTTTATTTGGACCCACAATTGGTGTACCAACAAACTTAGCGCACACACCCTTCTCACCCTTGGTAAGAACATAACAAGAATCAAAAGGAATGTAATCCATTTTAGCATGAAACTTGTTGTTGTTCTTGTTCATTTTATTACAATTAATCTATAGATGCCCAACTTGCTTGCATCTATTGTAATAACGACCATTGCTCTTCACAAAGCAAGACTTTGGAGTAGCAAAGGCCGCCTTGTCCTTCTTGGGAGTATAGCCCAAACCCTCTTTGTTAAGAGAGAACCTTTGGCTACCCAAGCATTTTAGCAAGCGGGCATCCCCACCATAGGCATTGCCTAATGCGCGGGTGAGATCATCCACTTTTCTCTTGAGAGTCTTATTCTCAACCACAAGTGATGAATCACTAGTAGTAGAGATAGAGTTGGTTGTGGTGGATGATGATGAGCTACATGAAGCATTAGTAGGACCAACAAATAAAGAATCATCAATAATATCACATGTTAGTCCAATATCACAAGTGACAATCACTTGCTCTTCCTTAGCTTCCTTCATGAACTTCTCCAACTTGAGGTCATTTTCCTTGATGAGCTCAAGTAGAGTGGAGTGGGCTTCCTTAAGCCTAGTGTGAGCAACTTCAAGGTCCTCGTGGTCTTCCTTTAGACACTCATGAGAGGCCTCTAGCTCATCAAAGGATTTCCTAAGACCATTGAGCTCTTGTTCAATTCCTTTGCACTCCTTACTCTTTTTGAGAGCAACAAGCTCCTCCATCAAGGCATCATTTTCATTGCTCTTGGCAATGAGCTCTTGTTCCAAGATTTTGTATTTCTTGGTTGTCCTCTTGTAGCCCTTGCTCATTTGATCTATTATGCCCAATAGATCAACCTTGGAGTAGTCCTCATCCTCCTCATCATCACTCCTACAACCATCACTAGCACAAGAATCATCATCACTATCATCATATTTTACCTTGGTAGGCTTGGCCATAAGGCATGTCGATGTAGTGTCGAAGATGGATGACTTGTTGGAGAGGGCGATGCTTGCAATGGCTCGCCGAGTGGTCCTCTCATCATCACTAGAGCTTTCATCATCATCACTATCGGAGTTGTCACTATCCCAAGTGACCACATAACCACCACCCTTCTTCTTCTTGTTGATAGTGAAGCTCTTTTTCTCTTTCTTCTCCTTCTTGTCCTTCTTGTTCTTCTTCAACTTCAACTCCCCATCATGATATCTTTTGTCTTCATAGGGGCACTTTGCCACTACATGATCGGGGCTATTGCAATTGTAGCAAAGCACCTCCTTTGCCTTCATGAAGTCCCTTCTCTTCCTTGCCCCATATCCTTTCTTCTTCATGAACCTCCCCATCTTGTGCACTAGGAGGGCCATGGTCTCATCATCGAATGGATCATCATCATCACTCTCCACTTTGCTCTTGCCCTTATAAGATGAAGCCTTGAATGCAATGGGCTTCTCTTGCTTGACCTTGGTCTCCTTCTTCTCTTCTACCTCATCTTCATCATCATTGTATTGGGCATCGGTCATGATATCTCCAAGCACATCGGTTGGTTTGACCTTGTCCAATCCTTCTCTAAAGATCATTCTTCTCAAGGTGGCAAACTTCTTGGGTAAGCACATCAAGAACTTGTGTGAGAAGTCCTTGTCCTCAACCTTCTCTCCAAGCCCCTTGAGATCATTGACAATGACTTGGAGCCTATAGAACATCTCCGGGATGGATTCATCATCCTTCATCTTAAAAGTAGAGAACTTGTCCTTGAGCATATATAGCTTGGCACTTTTTACCGTTGAAGTGCCTTCATATGTTTCTTCAAGCCTTATCCAAAGCTCATTTGCCTTTTCAAGATCTTTGATTTGCTCAAATACTTTGTCATCAATGGCACGATAGATTGTGTCAAGTGCCGCCGTGTTGCATTGTTTGTTGATGCGGTCATTTGGAGTGAGATTTTCTTCATCAAGAATGATATATCCTTCTTTGGTCACATCCTAAACCTTCTCATGTATATTGCCTAGATATTGCTTCATCTTCCTTTTCCAATGATCAAAGGAAGAGACGCCATCAAAGAATGGAGGCTTGCCATTAACATGATTGAACATAACTTGAGCCATCTTACACCGAGGTTGTCAAGCCTTGAAAATGGTGACCATGGCTCTGATACCACGTGAAAGGTCTTGATGGCTAGAGGGGGGTGAATAGCCTTTTAAAATTTTCTACAAAGACAAGCTAAACAAGTTTATCAATACAACAAGTAGCGCGATGTGAGTTTTGCTTAGCCTACGGGGTGTTTGCAAGCCACCTATCCAATTCACAATTCTAGTATAATGGCACTCAACCGCACAAGTCAAACCAAGAAGGTAACTACAACTACAACTAGCAAGCTACACAAAAGAGCTACTCTAGCAAAGCTAACTAGCTAGCAAAGATAACTAAGAAAGTAATGCGGAGTTGAGTTAGGAGAGTTTCATCGAGGGGCGAAGTATTGAGCCAACCAATATGATCAACAATGAATACCAAGACAACTGAGTACCGGGATCAATCAATCACAATATGAAAGTGATGACACGAAGATTTATCCCGAGGTTCACGTGCTTGCCGGCACGCTAGTCCCCGTTGTGTCCCTCTTCACCACGTGGTTCGGTGGCTAATCGGTCTCACACCGAGCCTCTCAAAAGGCGCCACAAGAACCTACCAAATGGTAAAAGGTTGCAATGACACGAGCAATTTACTAATGTTGCCTTTGGCGCTTCGCCGAGGTAGGCACAAACCCCTCACAATCACCGGAGGTGGCCAAGAACAATCACCAACTCTTGCCAACGCCTCCAAGCTGCTCCAAGCCATCTAGGTGGCGGCAACCACCAAGAGAAATAAGAATCCCGCAGCAAATCAACCACCAAGTGCCAACTAGATGCTATCTCACAATGCAAATGCACTTGGATCACTCAATCTCACTTCGAATATGCAAAGAAGCAAGAGAGATGAGTGGGAGGGGAGTTTCTTAGCTCAAAGTGCTCACAAGTATGTCAAAAGTCCAAGAGAGAGAGCCTTGAGCCGGCCAACGAGTATTTATAGACGTACCCCTTCGAATATAGCCGTTAGGAACTTAAACAGCCGCAGTCGCGCTGACCGGACGCGCTGGTCGCGTGGACCGGACGCGCCGATCACACACAACGGCTCTTTCGCGAACCACCGACCGGACGCGCTGGTCGCGCGGACCGGACGCGCTGGTCTCGACCGGACGCGCTGGTCCCGTGACTGACCGGACGCGCTGGTCAACCCTGAGCGGCGCACAACGAAACAGCGACCGGACGCGCTGAAGGACTGACCGGACGCCACAGTGCCCGCGTCCGGTTGGAGTCCAGTAAGCTCCCTGAATGACCAGACGCGTCCGGTCGATAGTGACCGGACGCGCTGCGCGTCCGATCAAAAAGCTAAAACACGCGCAGACACTGACCACTGACCGGACGCGTCCGGTCACACCGTGATCACGTCCAGTGCAGCGTTCGGTCACCTCTGTGACCTCCGTTCGCCTCCGTTTCTTTTCTGACTTCCGGCGTAGTTGAGAAATAGGCATTTCAACTCCTCGAAAACGCCCAACCCCTGGCCGTCCTCAACCCTAGGTCGAGTCTTAAACTATAAACACAACCGCCGCCGCTGCTAGACAATTGGGTTTTGTTTAGAGTTTAGTTTTCCATCGAGAAACTGAATCGTTCATTGTAACTGTGGTGACAAATCCTTTTACAGTGATCCAGGGCCCCTGTTCTTGATCTCCTCCACTGTGTCGATTAGTCCTTTGGAACCGAGTTCTTGAACCCTCCATTGATATTTGCATCATTCATATTTGCAATTTCAGATTGCGTGTTTTACCTTCTTGCTTGTGTTGTTCGATTCGCTTGCAGGAAAAGCCTTCTTGGCGAGGTCAATCAAGTTGTGCTTGGTTGATAACCAACGGAGCAGTGGTGTAACGGTTGCAGGGTTCGAATCGTGTCTGATTTGAAGTCGGATCGCCAACATCGAGATCTCCACAAGTTGAACTTACCGGTTACCACTCGGAAGATCGGGCCTGTATCTCATCATAAGGTTTCTCAATGAGAACTCCGTAGCCATATGGGGAGGGACCTCAGCATCAACACGCCTAATCCGACAAGCCATAATCATGTGCGAGCAAGGCCTATGGTATATGGTTGGTTTCCCACTGAGCATTTGTTCTCATTGATTATTACTTTATGCTTTGCAACACCACGGTCTTCACCACCGATGTTAGTTCCACCGCTCTCTAAAATCTCATATGCGTTGTTCAAAGGATCAAAACATGCTCCCTTTTGTCTTTTAGACTTCTTTGAGAAAGAGAGTTGTTGAGATACTAACAGTGGCCAAGGTTTGTTTGCTATCCATAGAGATCTCACATGTTTTTTCCTTGCAACAAACCAAGCATTCAACTTTTAGAATGTGAACGAGGCAATAGCAGTCACGGGAAGACCCCGGCACCCTCTCAGAAGACTATTGAAGATCTCTGCCATGTTACTAGTCATGAAGCCCCACCTCCAATCCCCGGTGTCGTATGCAAGGGTCCACTTCTCCTTCATTGTCATCAAGTCAGCGAGGAACTGTCTTCCACTAGCATTTGTGGCTAACTTCAGGGCCTAGCTTCTCATTGAATAACTTAACCTCCTGCTACCTGCAAACCTCCTCAAATAACTTGAAGTTGTCCTTTGTGCCATCACGCCTTATAAGATTTTAAGCAAGGTGTCTCGTGCACCACCGGTGATGTATTTGGCCATAACCGGGCATCTCTTCTTGTACAGCATTTAGATTGCCAGCATACCTGTCGGATTTGACACAAACATCACGTGCGTGCCTAATAACCACTTGTCTTACTAGTCTAAGGAACCAACACCAGCTATTCATGTCCTCCTTTCGAACAATCGCAAAGGAAAATGGGACAAGTTGGTCTTCTAAATTAGTTTCAATACATATAAGCATTGTGCCTTCAAATTTTCCTATAAGAAATGTTCCATCAATTGAGACAACAGGCCTGCAATGCTTGAATGCTTTGATGCTCTAGCCAAAAGCCCAGAATGCCCTACAAAAATTTTGCCTCCCATTCCCCGTTTCACCCTCCTTATGCAAATACTCAAAGTGCATCCTGGGATTTACAGCTTTCATTGCATTCAACATTACAGGAAGACGCTCATACGCTTGTTCCCAATCTCCAAAGATAAGTTCAAGTGCACGCTGCTTTGCCCTCCATGCTTTTCCATACTTGACATAATAATTGTAACATAGGAAGATGATCTCAACCAAAGCGGACACCGTAATGGTTGGCAAATGCTTCACCATGGGGCATAATTGCCCTGCGGTGAACCTAGAATTGAGCTGCAAATGGTTTTCTTCTGCCTCAGCCGTGGCACAAACATGTGGTTGCTTCACTGAAGTAATCTTCCATGTGCCTGCCTTCGTTTTCCTAGTGCATACCCTCCACCCACAATTTTGTTCTTCACAAGAAACAGCGTACCTAACGTCCTTGCACGAATTGATGACCCTATATGGACGGTTGTGCACAATGGAGTACTCTTGCAACCATGATTTCAAGTGATCCATGGCAGCAAACAAAATGCCCTTCCTTATGATGTTGCAACCACTAAGATCAGGTACTGCTGTATCACTTGGTCCTCCATCAACTACTGCCCTGTGCCCATGGCTAAGGTCCTCGAAATCAGGAACTAGTGGATCCCTCCCATGCAACACCCTCCTCAATATCTCTATCTCCCTATCACTGAGACGACGAATAGGACGATCGTCGTCAGAGTCTTCAGCTAATTCTTCTACAAAGGTTTCATCATCTCCAGGTACCTTCATATCAAACTGGTTCCTAGCCCTGGCATCGCCAAACTCATCTTCACCACTAAGATTAGTTTCATCACTAAGATCATCATCAATTAAGTCATCTCCGCTAGCGTTGTCCAAAGCTTCTTCTCCCTCACCAACTCCATAAGACTCATCGTCATCATCACTATCATGATTGTCATCACCATCGGCACCCGCGTTCTCGTCATCATCTTCTAAGCCGTCACAACAACCTTCATCTCCCTCAGTCGATTCTAACCCTTCAATACCACCATAGGTTGGTTGTGTCAGAACTATTTCTTCTTCTACTGAAGGACCATTCTCTATGTGAGCGTCGAACGGTGGGCATGCTTCAATGTTCTCAATTCCTATGCCATACTCCTTAGTTACCACCAAATCCAAAGATCGCACTTCGGATGCCAACACAACTGCCTTGTAATTATTCCATTCAGACTCGCTTTTAATTTTGAGCAACCTCTTGATGCGTGGACCCTTACACGACCCAACATCTATGACCCCTTCAAACTGAACATGCACGTCTTTTTCGAACCAACCTAACCTTACTTTCACTCGGTCCACTAACTGGGTCAAAGTGGGTGACTCAGAAAAAATCAACACATCTTCAACACATGTCCTCAAATTTCACACTATCATCTCTTGTCCGAACAACATGCCCTCCATGATGCAACCTCACTAATTTATCCATCTACAGCCATCACACAACAAATGTTGTCACATATCATGCTAATATCATTCCATCAAGGCGGAACTAATAACAAATCGCACATAACTAATAGGCAAATCAATACAAAAATTAACTAAATTTGCCACTAGGTAATAATTAACACACTGCTGCCTACTACCATTATAGCATACACCAAATAATTAACAATACTAATTTGTACATCAATCAACAAGAAACCCTAATGACCATTTAACAACTCTTAGGCAAACTAACCATTATTTAACTAGAACAACCTAAAAACATACCTCAAATGAGCTACCAAATCACACTAAGTCATACATTACACAAATACATCTACAAAAATACCATAGCAACATACACCAACGGTTCCACAATTTTAGGCACAATGCAAGTAAATCTATGCGGACAGATTAGAAGAGGGGAAGGAGCATTACCTCGGGGAACCGTCTGCAGGCAGTGTTCGCCTAAACGGCCTAAACGGCCGCTAAACGGTAAACAGTGATAAACTGTTTTGTTTAGGGAGTAAATGGAAAATTAAACGGTTGACCGTTTAAACGGTCAAAAAACGGAGAAAAACGGTCTAAACGGCCTAAACGGAACAGGGATAAATGGTATTAAACGGGCTAAACAGCTGTTTAAACGGGTGTTTAGGCGAACACAAGGTAAATCTACTTAAGTTTTACATGTATAAATTTGTATACTTAAGTTTATTATATTTATAAATATGTACACTTGATTTGTTACATGCATAAATCTGTACATTTGATTCTTTTCGCATGCAAAAATATATATGCATACTAAAATAATTAATTTTTACTTGGATTAATATTTATAAATGCTAGAATAATTGATTTTACATCAAAAAAATTTTGCATATTTGGGTAATATTGTATAAAACTGTTTAGACCGTTTTAATCCGTTTAAACACCGTCTAAACCGTTTAAACGCTAAACAGAGGGTGACCGACTGTTTAGCGTTTAGCGTTTAGGATAACATTGTCTGCAGGTGAGATGCGGTCGCCTAGAGGAGCATTTGGGAGTTAGGGTTTGTTGAGGGCGGATGGGAGACAGAGAGACAGGAGGGAGCCGTGAGCTAACAGATAAGAAAGAAGGGAGGGAGGAAGAAGGGGGCCGCGCCAGAGGAGAAGGAGGATTACCTCGGAGAACCGTCACCAGGCGAGATCCGGCCGCCTAGAGGAGGATTTGGAGGTTAGGATTTGTTGAGGGCGGATGGGAGAGAGAGAGAGAGCAGGGAGCCGCGGCCAATAGAGAAGAAAGAAGGGAGGGAGGAAGAAAGGGGCCGCGGCGCGGTCTAATGTGCCCAGACCTCGGCGTTGAATCGGGCCGCGCCGAGGTCTGTGGTTTGGCGTTAACTAAGCCCACGCCGAGCTCTATGGGCCTCAGTGCCATGGTAAATACTATGACCGGAGTCAGCGGTGACGTGACGGTACCTTGGCGTCATCTAACACTACGCCGAGCCGCAGACCATGGCGTGAGGTTCTAACACGCCGAGCATTTGATCTATTTTCAGAAAATGTTTTGTCAGAGGGCTATTTGTAAAAAAATGTTTTCAAAAAGAATAAAAATGCAAAAATTTCACTGCAGCTGGTCTGTTGGGTCACAGGACTTTGTACTTGTTATGTGTTCCATAGAGAACTAACGATGCGGTTTGAGATCCAAAAATCACGGAGCTCGGTGGAGGCGATCGTGAGGGCGACCGTGGTCCCGACCTCATCCTAGATCGACACGATGGCGATCTGGACAGCAACGCCAGTGTTCATCCCGATCACCGACGCCCATGCCCCGTCTCCCGACTTGCAGTTCGGGACCGGCCAACGCAAACCGCCGGTTAGCCGTTTCCTGGCGTCGTCGCCCATCACTTTCCCCTAGGGACTAGCCACTTAGGAATCCTAGGTTGGGACATCGTTTGTGACTGCATCGTATTGACGTGCAGTTCACCATTCTTTCCCCTCTGATCCGGCGTTATGTCGTCCTCGCGAGGTGGTAGTTCAGGGGAGGGGGGTCTTAACCCTAACCCGAATGTGTCGGATCTCCTGAGTCGCCTGAACCTGAAGGAACATGAAGAAGCCATTGCTGACTTTAGCGACAATGAGGATGAGGAGGTGCTACCATGGGTGGAATGGGTGCTGGTGGGGAAGGTGCTGTCCCCAACACCTATCCATGTGAATACCGTGCGCTCAGCAATGAAGCCGGCATGGGGCAACCCTGTTGGACTGAAGTTCCGAGCAATTAGAGAGAAGGGAAACAACTTGTTTATGGTCGAGTTTGGATGCAAACATGACATGGAGAGGGTCCTGGCGGGTACACCATGGATGGTGGGAAGGTATGCTGTGATCCTGAAAGATTACAATGAGAAGCTGAGTGCGTCAGAGATCATCTTTGACAGGATGGAGTTATGGGTGAGAATTTTGAATCTACCGCTTGGATGGATGAATCATACACGAGGCTCTCGTGCTATGAGTTTGATTGGCCAAGTGGTAAAGATGGATGTTGATAAAGATGATAAGGCTAGCGGCGCTTTCTTGAGAGCCGGTGTAGCTGTGGAGATTGATAAACCCTTGTGGCGGGGGTGCTTTTGCGTATGAGCAAGTCTGAAGAACCACGCTGGTTTCATATTCAGTATGAGAAACTCCCTTACTACTGCTTTGGGTGTGGAATCATAGGGCATTCGAAGGTGGAATGTCCGAATCCGGTGGCACGTGATGAGCAAGGAAAATTACCTTATGATGCTCAGCTCAGGGCACCAGAGGAGAAGAAGAAACGCTGGCCTTCTTTTGCTGGGGCTGCAGCTGAGTCGCTTGGCAGTGGGTCATCTTCAGCATCTAAAGCCTCGAAAGCATACGGTCGGTCTGGTGATGGCCGCTCTGTGATGGTGTTGAGAGCTCGCGCTTCTCTCCGGAGAGCGGGGCTGATGCTGATGATCAGGAAGAGGTGCAATCACCTCTGAAACAACAGGCTGAACAAGTCTCCGGAGTGAAAGGAAAGGCAGGGACTGGCGTGAGCCGGGCGCTGGTATTGGAGGATGATGAAACCCGGCGTCCATTGCCCCGAAAAAGGAAGTCGAAGGGCGCAGGGTCGGGGACTCACACGCCGGACCTAAATATCCCGCTGGAACCCTCTAATGCCATCGTACCGGCTGGCTTGGTGAATTCCAGATTGAGCCAATTGGACGGGAGTGGAGAGCACAGTGGTGGCAGCATGATAGAGACTCTGAAGAAGCAAAGGCGTGGTTACACCAAGATTGCAAGATCGGCGGCGGTTGCGGAAAGCAGCCCCCGCCGGGCGCCATGAAAACCTTATGCCTGAACTGCCGGGGTCTGGGGCGATCCGAGGTAGTTCAAGAAATACGTAGCTTGATATAGCTACACCGCCCCTGCTTGGTCTTCTTGTCGGAGACGCGGCTCTTTTTTGATCATGTTGATGGTTTGAAACGATCCCTAGGCATGCCTCATGGCCTGGGGTGGGAAGCTACGGGAGGGGAGGAGGCTTGGCACTCCTCTGGACTCGAGATGTTGTTGTGAAGTTCCAAAGCTGTGACAAACTTCACATTGACGTTGTGATACTAGATCCGATCACACATGAAGCCAAGTGGAGATTCACTGGTTTCTACGGTGAAGCGAGAAGGGAGCTGAGGTACAGAAGTTGGGATTGCATGAGGTTTCTTAAAACTCATAGCAATCTTCCTTGGCTCTGTGCGGGTGATTTTAATGAAGTGCTAGAAGCCCATGAGTAGTTTGGAGGACAGACCAGATCAGAACGGCAGATGGATGGCTTTAGAGAGGTTGTGCAATTCTGTGGCCTTTCCGATCTTGGCTACATTGGTCTGCCATATACTTGGGACAATAGGCAACAGGGGATTGACAATGTGAAGGTTCGGCTGGATAGGGGCTTGGCATGTGCATCCTTTCTAAACCTGTTCAGGGATGTGAGGGTTTGGCATGTGCAGACTACCGAGTCGGATCATTACAGCCTAGTCATTGAGTGTGTACAAGGACCACGGGGAAGACGGAGGGGAAGACGCCATTTTCGGTACGAAAATATGTGGCGAAGAGACCCATCCTATACTCACGCAGTGGAGACAGCGTGGCAATACCGAGGAGAGGCTGTCTCGCTCGATCAGCTAGCGCGCGACCTGGGGGCGCTGGGTACCTCCCTCTCGGCGTGGGATCAGGCCACGTTTGGCTCTGTCCGAAGGAAGTTGGCTCAGCTCAGAAAGGATTTGGAGTGGGTGCGGGGCCAATCCATTGGCACCGGCCCATGCAGGGATGAAAGACACTTAATGAAGGAGATTTCTGAGTTGCTAGCTAGGGAGGAGTTAATGGAAAAACAGCGATCGAGGGTGGAATGGCTACAGGAAGGGGACCGAAACACATCCTTTTTCCAGGCTAAATCCAAAGAAAGGGCAAAAACCAATCGTATCGCTGCCTTGAGACGCGTTGATGGAACCGTGGTCACGGAACAGCAAGAGCTAGAAATAGTGGCACGGGACTTCTATTCAGAGTTGTTTACACGGCAAGAGGAACTAGATGTGTTGCCAATCCTTGACTGTGTACCAGAGAAAGTAACAGATCAGATGAACGATGAGCTGACTAAACCGTTCACGACTACTGAGGTCGAGAAGGCTCTCTTCATGATGGGCGCCAACAAGGCTCCCGGCCCAGATGGTTTCACGGCAGGTTTCTACCAGCATCACTGGAATCTGCTTGGACCGAGCGTGACAAGGGCAGTCTTGGAGTTTATCAATGGTGGTCACATGCCCAACGAGGTTAATAAGACAACCATTGTGCTGATCCCGAAAGTAAAGAACCCCCAAGACATGAAAAATTTTAGGCCAATATCACTCTGTAACGTGCTATACAAAATCTGTTCCAAAGTTTTGGCCAACCGTCTTCGGGAGTTCTTGGATGAGATCATTTCAGAAGAGCAAAGCGCATTTGTTCCGGGTAGACTGATTACGGACAATGTGCTGATAGCATATGAGTGTACCCATTATTTAAAAAGGAAGAAAGGGAAAACTGGCGCTTGCGCAATTAAATTGGATATGGCCAAAGCATATGACCGTGTCGAGTGGGAGTACCTGAGACAAATTATGTTGAAGCTCGGCTTTCATAGCACCTTTGTCTCCTTGATAATGAGGTGTGTTCGATCAGTATCTATGTCTATTAAAATTAATGGTAACCTCACAGAGAGTTTGAGGGCAAGTAGGGGAATTCGCCAAGGTGATCCCATCTCCCCCTATTTGTTCCTTCTCTGTGCTGAGGGGCTCTCAAGTTTACTGAAGGCTACCGGCCCGGTGTATCTTTCCAGAGGAGTGCGCGTGGGTGTCCATGCCCCTTGGATTTCACACTTACTCTTTGCGGATGATTGCATAGTTTTCTCAAAAGCATCGCAAAGGGGGGCCGAGAGACTTCAAGAAATTCTAGAAACCTACAACCGAGGTTCAGGGCAGCTGGTGAACAGAGAGAAATCAGCGGTGTTTTTTAGTCGGAACTGCACCGAGGATATGAGGAATGAGGTCAGGCAGGCAATGAACATAGAACAGGAGGCCCTAGCAGAGAAATACCTTGGTCTTCCCACAGTGGTGGGACGATCGACTACTGAGGCTTTCGAGTTCATGCCATCAAGGATTAAGAACGTAATTGGTACGTGGAGTGGAAGACAGGCAAGCCAAGCTGGTCGGGAAATACTCCTTAAGTCAGTGGCCCAGGCGGTGCCAACATACTCCATGAGTTGCTTCTTATTGTCCAAGACCACATGCAGGAAATTGAAAACCCCCATCACAAACTATTGGTGGGGGGATCGGCTGATAGCAAGCACATACACTGGCAAAGTTGGGAGAAACTCACATACCCAAAGGTGTTGGGAGGTATGGGTTTCCGAGATATGAGGAATTTTAACATAGCTATGCTTGGGAAGCAAGGGTGGAGATTGATGACTAAACCGGACAGTCTATGTGCTAGAGTTCTCAAGGGAAGATATTATCATGAGGGGAATTTCTTGACAAGTACACGGAAAAGGCACTCTAGTCATACCTGGAGGGCGATTCTATCAGGCCGAGAGGTGTTGGCTCAAGGTCTGATCAAACGGATTGGTGATGGATCGTCGACGGATATCTGGCGCGATCGTTGGTTGCCGAACCATTTTGATGCAAGACCACTGACGCCACAGGAGGGTCAGGATGTGCAGCTAGTCTCAGACCTGATCACTGACGATGGACAGTGGGATGAGGCCAGGATCCGCCAGACCTTCATTCCAGTAGGGCCCGGTTTAGTTTGCAAAAAAATTTGCAAAATTTTTCAGATTCCCCGTCACATCGAATCTTTAGACACATGCATGAAGCATTAAATATAGATAAAAAATAAAACTAATTACACAGTTTAGACGAAATTCACGAGACGAATCTTTTAAGCCTAGTTAGTCCATGATTGGATAATATTTGTCAAATAACAACGAAATTGCTACAGTATCATTTCCCAAAAATTTTCGAGAAGGCCCTAGATGTGTAGAGGCGATCTTACGTATCCCAATACGGGCTCAGGTTGATGATCTTTGGGCGTGGGAGATGGAGAAGCACGGTGTATATTCAGTTAAGTCTGCATACAGACTGCTTGACAGTAACAGAGTCATAGGTAATGCAACAGATTCGCCAAGCGCGTCTGAAAATGAGGTGTGGAAATTAATTTGGAAGCTCAAGGTGCCGCCAAAAATCCGTGTATTCTGGTGGAGGGTGATCCATGAGTTCTTGCCGACTCGGAAGATTCTCCATGACAGGCACGTTGAGCCGATAGCAAACTGCGAATTGTGTGGAGCTGATGAGGAATCAATCAGGCATGTTTTGTGTCAATATACAGTTGCTCGGGCGTTCTGGGATCACGCTAAAAACCTTGCAGGCGTCAAACTTCCAGAATTGCATCCAGTGACCTGGCCGGCGCATGATCTAGTGTGTGGACGAGCTGCTACCGGGGAGCATCAGGCTATGATCCTAATCGGGATGTACTCGTTGTGGATGCAGCGCAATAGAAGGCGGCATGGGGAACAGATGGTGCCAATCAAGGAAGCAGTTCGGTGGGCTATGGACCTTGCCTTCGATCTCTGGCACATCTCGGAAGTGCCAGCAAGGGCTAGGACCAGAAACACAGAGTAGCACTGGGATATGCCGCCTGATGGGTGGCTCAAATGCAATGCCGACGGAGCCTTTTATGAACAGCAATGGAGAGGGGCTACTGGTGCAGTCTTACGTGATGATACTGGTGCCTTCATCAGGGGTGGCGCCAAGTGGTATGACCACTGCCTTGATGCTTTATCCATGGAAGCCATGGCGTGTAGAGATGGCTTGCTGATGGCGAGGCAGGTAGGAGCCCAGCGTGTATGGTTGGAGACTGACTGTCAAGAATTGGTGAAGCTTTGGCGCGCAGGTGACAGCCAACGCTCAAGTGTGTTGCCCATCCTGAGGGAAATCCGGGATCTGAGCTTGCTCTTTCAAGAATTTAAGTTCTCTTTCATTAGTAGAAAATGTAACATGGTAGCTTATACTCTTGCGAAACAGGTTTCGAGTGAGGCACAAGTCGGGTGGTGGCATATAGTCCTGGCATGTGTTTCATCGCTCCTAACCTCTGATTGTAACCCGGCATTTTATAGTGAATGAATCGCTCTTGTCGCAGAAAAAAAAAGGACTTTGTACTTGTTGCCCCGATGATGAGAGAACAAAGGCAAAGGCAAAGGCAACGCCATGAGTCGTCGGGTCGACCAACGACCACATCGCCGTCACAGCAGCACAACCAACAGCCCCGCCAGCAACTGGCTAAGGGCCTGTTTGGTTTCGGTTTGTTAAAGTTTAACACCCGTCACATCAATGTTCCCTCAAATGCATAGAGTACTAAATATAGACTAATTGCATGTATGTCGGCATAGATTAGGAGTAATTTACAAGACGAATCTATTAAACCTAATTAGTCCAAGATTAGAAACTTTTTGTCAAATAAGACGAAATTGCTACAGTATTTGTTAAACTTTAACACCCAACCCAAACACCCCCTAAGTGACTGTAAACCCTTTTAACTCGGCTTCGGCCCTCCACGCTCCACCAGTGGCGTCCACCACCACGCCACCTCGCCTTGCCCACACCAGGCCACGGCTCTGCCGGAGCGGGAGCGGGCGGGGCCGGTGATATAATGGACCTCGACGCCGACATGATCCCGACCTCCCCCTCTGCCGACTCCTCGCCTTCCTCCTCCGACCTCGACACCGAGGTAACTGTCACCCTCGTCCACGTTCTTGGGTCTTCTTGGCTGGTCAATCGCATTGCTCTTGTGTTTCTCGAATCTAGCTTAGCTTAACATGGTGTGTGTGGATAACGTTTCGCTTCTTGTGGGGCTGGGGCATGCAGTCGACGGTGTCCTTCTTCCCGGACCGGAGCACGACGCTGGGGACGCTGATGGGCGTGTCGGCGTTCGGCGAGCGGCGGGCAGCGAGGGAGCCGGCTGCGGCGGGCGAGGAAACGGCCGAAGGAGCGCAGCGCGCGGCGCCGGACAGGGAGGAGGCGAGGAGCGTGGGCGTGTGGCGGCGCCGTCGGAGTCGCCGGCGGCGGCGTGGGCGCGGGCGCAGCAGCCTGGGCGGGAGCTGGTGGCGGCTGTGCCGGGACCACGGCGACGGCGGCGGGCCGCCGACGTCGCTGGGCGAGTTCCTGGACATGGAGCGGCAGCTTGCGGGCGCGGACTTCCTCTGCGACGACGGCGGCACCGGCACCGGCGCCTCGGGGAGCGAGACGGCCGCGGCCGCGGCCGCCACGGCGCTGTTCGAGGACGGCAGAGTACGGCCTCCACAGCCGCAGCAGCAGCCCGCGGCGGAGGAGAGGGGGAGGTGGCGGCTGCTGCGGGCGTCGGAAGGGTCGTCGTCGTCGTCCCTGGCGCGGCTGCCGGTGCTGCTCACCGGCATCTGCAGCGGCGGAGCGGGGTAACAGAACAACCAGACCAATGGCTCTTGCAAATTGCAATTAAGGCTGTGTTTAGATCCAAATTTTGGAGTGCCAAAATACACTGTAGCATTTCGTTTGTATTTGGTAATAATTGTCCAACCATTGACTAATTAGGCTCAAAACGTTCGTCTCGCAGAGTACAACTAAACTGTACAATTAGTTTTTGATTTTATCCACATTTAGTACTCCATGCATGTATCGCAAGTTTGATGTGACGGGGAATCTTTTTTTGCATAGTGCACTTTTCAACTCATCTAAACACAGCCTAAGTGGCTTTGGAGTTTGGAGCAGTGGAGTTGACGCTTTCTTTAATCAAGCCCCTTTGTCCCCCTTCTTCTTTTTTTATTCTTCTTTTGCCATTAATTATTCCACTTTGGTCCTTTTAGCCATATGATGTTCCATTTGATGATGCTCCTTTTCTCTTATTCTCTGCCCTTTTGCTCTTCTACTAATCTTCTACGCACAGAAAAGAATCAAGACATAAAACCCTGCTGTGATGCTGTCTGATTTGCCTTCTAATCAGCGATCAGTTTTTCACAAATTGTACTTACATTCTACAGCTCTACTGTATTTCATTTTCATGGCAACCATTCCCCTTGCAAATTGCAACGGACAAAGTTGTGCTGTTCGTATACAAATTTCATGCTGGTACACCGTAAGCATCCCGGGCCCAGGTACCGTCGGTACTCGAGGCGTTTTTGTCCAGGCACTGCGGCCCGATTCGACGGCACTCGCACTCGCACGGCAGCCGAAAGATACGCGAACGCGACACACACCTGCAGGCCTCCTGTGATCTGCACTGCACGTCTGCACGGGTTCACCGGTCCTAGTCTGAACTCGATTGCCCCACCCACCGCTCCTCGCCCATGGAGGAATCAATTAAATTTTATAGGAAAAACATAGAAAAAAAAAATTCACGTGTTCCAAACATGCCCTACATATACGTACATAAGGAGAAAACATGCGGTACCTACGACCAGGTTCAAAATTTCGGTGAAATCGAAATTTGAAATTTTGCAAATTTCGGTGATGGGAGAAAAGAAAAATCTGAAATTTTGCAATACACTAATACATGTGCTATATAACTCTAGACTCATTTTTTTCTATTGTTTATATTGCATATTCTTCTATTCAATATATGTGTAGTTATAAATCCTACTAATATTTATATCGATATTTTTTTAGAAAAATCATACTTCATGTGCAAACTCTATAAAAAATTTTTATTGAATTTTTTGTAATTTTGGTGGTGGCCGAAATTTTTTCAATGTCGAAATTAAAACCCCTGCCTACAACATTTTGTGTTGGCATGTGTTGTCGGGTTCGCCTCTGGAGCAGGAGATCGAAATCCACGGCGCCAGGACGGTTCCGATCTCGGGATGGTGTAAAGAGATGGCAGTTATTTAAATTATGCAATATATATATTCACCTGTCTCTCTTAAATCTATCTACACCTAAAAAGACTCTAAAGTCATCATCTATCCGGTGATACCAAATTTTGACCCTGTTCCACACGCGTTCGCGCTCGATACGAATCAATACACCACTCGGAGCTCACATGTCCGCGTCATTACCGGTTATGATACGAAGATCGAATCCATGTGTCAACGTCCAGTACAAGTCCTTAGAGCTCACACGTCTGCGTCCGATTACTGAAGTTAAATTTCAAAAAAAATGGGGACCTCGGTGCAACACACGAGCATATATCTAGTCCATATTAAAATAGATGTACCTGATTTTTAAAATCAATTTTTCTATGATCCAAACTTGGATAATCACCTTAAACCTATGTGGATATGTATGGATATCAACATTATCTATACTCATATAGGATAAAACACTTCTCTAAACCCTGCTATAGGTATATATATTATTTTCATTTAGTTTGAGACTAGTATATTAATTGATGTAAGTTATTTTTAAGTACTTTACGGATCGTTTTATTGTGTAAACTATCATGTGCTTTAATTAATTTATGGTGGAGGAGATGTGGAAGTTCGCGACGCCACTACAACTAGGTGACTGGAAGGCACGTGAATTGGCACATTGGACCTTAAGACCCCGTTTGGTAGAGATCTTCGGACGGCTCTGACTTCAATTTCTTCTTGCACTGTAAATGAGTTGTTTTTTTCTCTTAAAATAAACTAGGATCCGGTGAAGTCACTTCTTTTTTTTTTTGCTTTACCAGCTCTGGTTTCTCCGCACACTGTAGCAAGGAGCCAGAACTGTTTGAAGCCCTGCTAAATAGGACCTAAGTCAAGTGAGTACATCCTTGTGCGTGGAATAAGCGGAGAATGCGATTCATCAATCCATAGGTTGCCCATCCCATCACCCCCTTTTGGTAGGTCACCATTGCCTTTTTGAGCCATTCTCCATGTCTAACACCTTGTGCTTGTTGTAAAAAAAAACACCTTGTGCTTGACGATCAATCACCCTACACACTACAACACTGACAGTAACATTACCCCATAATATGTGATGCGCAAAACTATTTGCTATTATACTATCATGGTTGTAACGTTAGCTTGTATATTTTTTTAGATAATGGGAAAAAACATTTGGGCTTTTGACCTCCTTTACTGAAGTTTATTTATTCGAATTTTAATGATAAATGAAGAACTATCCATACACCGTAAAAAATCAATCCCTTCGATGTAAATTATAAAATGTTCTGTATCTAGAAGATAGAGAGAGTACATGACTGTCTCTACTCTGGGAACTTGTACGAGTTCACCATGAGTTTATATCAGCTTGTAGATTGCGAGTAAAATAATCCACTACTATAGAACAGACCTTTCGTCGATGTCCAAAATGGTCATTGATCCGTTGGGCAGGGGACTTTTAGTCCCGGTTGGTGTTATCAACCGGGACTAAAGGCCAACCTTTAGTCCCGGTTGGTGTTACCCCCCGAGACTAAAGATTTTGTCCCGGGCCGTGGCACCAACCGGGACTAAAAGGTCTCCCACCTGGGACTAAAGGTCTTCCATGGGTCAATTCAAAAGGAGGAGCGCACAAGACTTGTCACATATGGTGTGCAGCTGAGTTGGTAAGTAATCTACGCGCGAGGCGGGTGGTCCTGAGTTCGAATCTTACACACCGCAAGAGAAGAGGTCTCCAGAATTTCGTTTATTTTTCGTTTCGCGATGGACCTTTAGTCCCGGGTTGTGTGATCCGGGACTAAAGGGTGGGACCTTTAGTCCCGGAACCTTAGTCCCGGTTGGGAAACCGGGACTAAAAGTCCTTCCCAACCAGGACTAAAGGTCATTCGTGTAGCGGTGATCAGAATATTCCTTATGGGTTCCATGGGATAGTGACATAGTGAAGTGTAAGAATACCATGAAGAATTAAGCCCCAAGGGGCACGATCGTACGATGTACGATGTATCTGGCGAAACAATAAAAATGTTTGTCCTAGGCCTTATCGGGTTTTAGACTCTCACTTCCACTCGCATTGCATTGCTTCTCTCCTGGCCTTTGTGAAAATCTGATGTGTGCGCCGTGACGTAGTCGTGGGACGTATCTCGCGTGATTGTCGCTTGTCACTTGCCGGTCGGCCGAGCCATTAGCGGCGGCTGTTATTCCGTGCTCCAGAAACGCGAGTACAGTGGGGAGCAGCAGCCGCTGGTGTGGTGTGGTGCAGGGTCTATTTGTTGGGGGCCAGCCACAGCCAGCCGGCTAGGTCGCTACCTCGCTGGCTGGCTCCCGCAGAAACTGGCCTTCTCCCGCCATTCCGCCATTCGAGGAGACCAGAGGAAGCCACTTTGGCCCCGGGGCAGTCCCTTGCGTCGCTCTTTTGGGTGGTGCTCATGCCTGCCTGCCACCACGCGAAATGATGGGCGTCCGAGATGCAGCCGCTTGTTTGATGCAAGCTTTGGATTCCAGCAAGGACACCGCCAAAGCCGGAAAGAGACCATGCATGCCCAGCGCATGATAATTGTTTGAATTTTTATGGATAGTTCTCCTAAATCCATACGAAGAAATTCTAATAAATTTCAGAGATCCAATACATGTGTTCCCTAATAGGATTTAATGTTTAAACCTATAAATAAAGGTGAAAGACGCAACATTAATTAGTACCATATTGCTAATTGATGTGGAGGTAGGAGTTTTCCTTATATATATATATATATCAATCCTCTTGAGAAAAGACACACAAAAACTATTATTGGAAGTTCCAGTTGAAAAATCCTAAGGCAGTGAATTAGTATTTTTCTCTTCTCATTATTGTGCTGCCGCTGTAGTTTCTCCATTCCGACCGTCTGCATGCACTGGCGATTGGGAGAGCAGGTCTCCGAAACCTTCGTCCTTGTGATCCTACACCAGGAGCGGACGAATAAGGTTTTTGGAGAGCACTCTTTGCGCGACTGCTCCCAACTTCCACGATGGCTCGTTTGCCGAAGTTTGCACAGGGATGTCGTCTCCACCACCAGCAGACTCGTAGCATCTTCAACCGGAACGTTCCTCCGCCACTTGTCAATGACATCGTACCATCATCTCCACCACCGCGACATCGTCTCTCTCTACAATCGAAAGGTACACACCTCGTGATCCAATGTTTCGGTTGGTGCTGTTTAATCTGACTAGTGTACTAGCTATGTTTACACTAGTTCTTGTGTTCATGTTGTTAAATCATACTAGAATAAGAGCCATGCTTATACTAGTTTCTGTGATCATCATGATTTATATTTTGGTTTTAATCTGGAAATTGCCTAATTATTCAACAATAAAAAAACCTTATTATAGGCCTTTTCCAAAATAATCTATGGCTGGTTTCACTGACGTGCTGAGGCTAGAAAAGTTTTTTGGTGCGTATTTTAAGAGGTGGCAAGTTAAGGTCATGCTCTGGCTAGAGGCTATGAAAGTGTTCTGGATTACTATTGGCTCGTTCGAGGGAAATATCTCTGAAGAAGATCAGAGAAGATTCCAGGAAGACAACACTATCTTTAGAGGAACAAATCTGAACAGTCTTGCTGGCCATTTGGTAGATGCAAACTTGCACTTCCAAGATAGGAAGGCCTTGCGGGATCATCTGAATGCGACCTTTGGTGCATCAGATGCATGCGGTGAGGTGAACATCATGGAGAGCTTTCATGATTACAAGATGGTTGGTAACCGATCTATAGTAGAGCAAGCTCAAGAAGTTCAGCGCATGGCAAGAGAACTTGAACTCATTGTGTCATACCTGACAAGTTTGTGGTCGGATGCATTATTGCAATTTGCCTCCTTCATGGAGGGGCTTCGGCACAACTCTTAAACATAAGAGATAGAAAATATCAGTTGAAAACCTGATAGTATCTCTTGATGTTGAGGAGAAGGCTCGGGCTAAGAACACTATTGAGAAGGGGAACGAGGGCCATTCTAGCATCAATTTGGTGTAGAGAAACCCACATGGCAAGAATAAAGGAGAGATTAAACCTTTCAAATGCCAAATTAACAACTACCTTTGAGAAGAAGAAAAACAAAGCAGAGTTGACTTGCTTCACTTGTGGAAAGCTTGGTCACTTTTCCAATGAGTGTCCGGATCGAGCGGACCTCAAAGGTAAAAAGAAGAATGTCAACCTCGTGACTATTAGCAATGCTGATGAGGAGTATGGTAATGATCCTACCATACTTTCAGTGTTTCAATCCCCAAGTTGGTGGGTTGATACAGGTCTTAATATTCAAGTGTGTGTTGACATCTCTATGTTTTCTTCTTACCATGGGCTCCAAGGTTCCTTTGTCCTAATGGGGAATGGATCACATGTGCCTGTACATGGCATTGACACAGTAGATCTGAAGTTTACTTCGAGGAAGATCGTGCAGCTGAAGAACATGCAACATGTCCCTACTATTCGCAATAACCTTGTTAGCGCCTCCTTTTTTTTGAAAGATGGGTTTAAGGTAGTGTTAGAGTCCAATAAAATAGTAATGTCCAAGCATGGACAGTTTATTGGTAAAGGCTATGAATGCGAAGGCTTGTTCCGTTTTTCTTTAGCAGATTTCTGTAATAAGTCAGTGAATCACATCTGTGGCACAATTAACGATAATGCGAGTGTTTGGCATTCTCATTTATGTCATGTGAACTCTGGTTTGATGTCATGATTGTCCAACATGAGTTTAATTCTAGATTTTACTATTGCCAAAGGTCCTAAGTGCCATAGTTGTGTGCAGTCAAAACAACCTCGAAAACCTCACAAGGCAGTGGAGTAGAAAAACTTAGCACCTCTAGAACTCATACATTCTGATCTTTTCGAGATGAATGGTGTGTTGACAAAAGGTGGATCGTGGTGGTGAATATTTTTCTAGATTGTTTGATGAATTCTGTGGGGAACATGGTACCTACGACGTATATGCTCCACTCACGGGGAAGGCTACTGGCAGCCAGGCACTAGTTTGACTTTGAGTGAAACTCGGTCACATAAAACTTGCAATTCAAGGCGTAGTCAATTATTCAAGTTGTGAATGGGTGTGATTTGAAGCTCTAGGCGGATGTTCAACGTAACAGTCTCTATTAAAACATTAGTATATAAACAGTAGTGGGAGAAGAAAAATATCTATACTGGACAGTTGAGATCTGGTGGGGGTTGTTAGAATTTATATGGATAGTTCCCTTAAATCCATATGAAGAAATTCTAATAAATCTCAAAGGCCCAATACATGTGTTCCCTAACGGGCTTTAATGTTTAAACCCATAAGTAGAGGTGGGAGGTACAACATTAATTAGTACTATATTGCTAATTGATGTGGAGGTAGGGAGTTTTCCCCTATATATATATACCAATCCTCATGGGAAAAGACACATCAAAAACTATTATTGGGAGTTCTAGTTGAAAAATCTTAAGGTAGTCAATTAGTATTTTCTTCTTCTTACCATTGCGCTGCCGCTGTAGTTTCTCCATCCCGACCGTTTGCATGCACCGACAATCGGGAGAGCAGGTCTCCAAAACTCTCGTCCTTGTGATCCTGCACCAGGAGTAGACGAATAAGGTTTTTGGAAAGCGCTCTTTGCGCGACTGCTCCCAACTTCCACGATGGCTCGTTTTCCGAAGGTTGCACAGTGACGTCATCTCCACCACCAGCAGACTCGTAGCATCTTCAACAGGAACATTCCTCCACCACTTGTCAATGACATCGTACCATCATCTCCACCACTTCGTCTCTCTCTACAATCGAAAGGTACACACCTCGTGATCGAATGTCTCGGTTGATGCTATTTAATCTGACTAGTGTACTAGCTATGTTTACACTAGTTCTTGTGTTTATGCTGTTAAATCATACTAGAATAAGAGCCATGCTTATACTAGTTTCTGAGATCATCATGATTTATATTCTGATTTTAATCGGAAAATTGTCTAATTATTCAACAATAATAACACTATACTGTCTAGCAGTGGAAAGGGAGATGCATGCGCGCTTCTGTATATATATAGGGGCTGAAACTCTGAAATCAGGGCGGTTTCAGAATACTAACTCACTTCATTTCATGGGCAGTTTCATGTTATAGCATACTAACAGCTTACGTACTTCATTCCAAAGAAAGACAGGTAATACTAGGTGTCTGTGGGCATAGTACGAGTACAACACACTAGGACCAATCCTCGTTCCTGCCATTTTTTACAGGAATGGATCGGCACACGACATGCTACCAAACCACATCACCAATACATACCTACCTAGAGCAAAATAACAGGAGCAGCAGCAGCAACGGACGAATCAGCCCACAGAAGCGAAACAGGGGGCTACTTCTGCTACACCTTCGAGGCAAGCAGGCCGAGCAGCCACAAGGCCGGCCCGTTCAGTAGTGCTGCGCTGGGTCGGGGTGCTGGGAGAAGTAGGCGAGCAGGGCGAGCAGCGGCGCGTTGATGTACGTGGTGGGCTCCGACTGCTGGAACACGGCGCGCGCGTCCGGGAACGCGTCGGTGCTGTTGCTGGGCCCGCCCACCACGGCGCCCACCAGCAGGTTCGGGTTGGGCGCCGGGCTGGCGTAGTAGGCGGCCCCGGCCTTGCACCCGATCCGCGCCGGGTGGGCCGACACCGACGGCAGCGAGCTGGCCCGGTGGTGGATCCGCAGCGGGTACCGCGGCCCGTACCCCACCATGTACGACATCCGCAGCGGGTTGTCCCCCAGGATGTAGTCCACCTGCCGCTTGGCGACGCGGCGGAGCTGGACGGGCGAGGCGGAGGCGCCGCCGCCGCAGGAGACGCGGGCGTCGGCGTGGCTGAGGTAGTTGGAGTAGGCGAGGAGCAGGAAGGAGAGCGACGTCACGTGCTGCATGTTGCTGTTGCCCACCTTGAAGAGGAGGCCACCTGCAGCAGCCATGGAGATGGAGTCAGCTGACACGTTGAGCGCATGCAATGCACATCCATGGTTGCAAGAAACAGTGGTGAGTGAGTTGATTGACCGTTGACCTACCTGGGGAGTACTGGATCTGAGGGTGGCCGGAGATGCCCGGTAGGAGGCTGCAGATGAAGTTGTCGGCGTTCTCCCGGAACGACCGGAAGTACTCGTCCTTGCCCATCAGGACCTCCTGGAGAAAGGATGATAATGGATCATGCATTCATGGATCACCAATTCGGCGATCAAAGTGTGGGTAATACTAATATTACGCTACGTAAAATGGCTTTTGTGTTGGAATTAGCATGTAATGCAGGGGACACGACTACACGAGGCCCGTGACCCATCAGCAGCAAAAGTGCCCTGTTCTCTTCTCAGACCGACCAGCTTTAGGACCTAGGAGCAAGAGTTCGGCGATCAAATGCGTTGATTAATCTGCCCAGATAGAATCTTGGTCTCATCATGCTTCCGATATACTAATCCACAGCACAAACAGCGGTGTGGCGTGACATGTTCGTTAATCACTCCACAATTGTTGCCGTGACTGCTGACACATAAAGATTAGTGAATCCTAGCATGTGCCAACGTGTACAGTACAATGGCATGTCGGGATTCCCAAGACCAGACGCATGATTAGGTGGATAATAACCATCAAGAGATTCGGGACAGTAAGAATCTAATCGCGTTCACAGGCTGAACAGAGAAGCCTGATATGGCATTTAGGTCGAGCCAGCTAAACCAAGAGCAGATCTAGCCATATTGGACCGGGAACAATGTCTAATCCCACGCACCTGTTCTAAGCATCATTAGCAGTATATGCAGGGCAAGGTAGAGACAAATGGTGTTTATCGACAGTAGACACGAGGGCAGGGAATAATACTACCTCCGTCCAAGAAAAGATGCAATTATGGGATGCGTGCCAGTCAAACTGACTCAAGTTTGACCAAGTTTATAGTAAATAGTATTAACATTTATGTCTTCAAATAAATTTATTAAAAAACTAGATTCAAAGATCTTTCCAATGATACCAATTATGTATCATAAATATTAATATTTTTTAATATAAATTTGATCAAAGTTCAAACTGTTTGACTTCTCGAAAAGCGAGAATTGCATGTTTTTATGGACGGAGGGAGTATCTCAGAAGAGGAAGACGTGACATGCGACACTAGCTGATGCGTGCTGCTACACGCCTACACCCTAGTACGCCCCCAGCACCAGCAGCATGTAGTACGTATCAACGTGCTCTCGGTCAGCCAGCCGGTCCCACAGGTGTGGGCGTGTGGCGCGCGTGAAAAGGTTCCTCTTCCTCCCCGTTGCCCATGCCCAAAGCGACTTTGCTAGTGCTTCGTGTAGTTTCCCCTAAACCCACTGTCTTGAACTAACAAATCAAGGATTACTAAGCACGCCCGTATGGCGCGAACACGACGCGTCAAAGTTGCATGCTATTGCCAGACGAGTCAATGGCGCCGCACAGCGTCGCAGCCAATTCCAAGGCCGGCCTCGTTTAGATTTCAGAATTTGGCCACCAAATTTACTATGCAGAATTCATATTTCCTGTCATATCAAAATGTCGATACATATATGGAGTACTAAATATAGATAAAATAAAAAAACTAATTGTACAGTTTTGTTGTACTTTGCGAGACGAACATTTTAAGCCTAATTAATCAATATTTGAACAATTATTACCGAATAAAACAAAATTGCTACAGTATGACATGACACTATGCAAAGTTTGGTTCCAGATTTTGGAATCTAAACATGGGCCAACATTAGCAGGGGCTGGTCCACCGGAAAGCCGGTTGCGAGGCGTCAGAGCAGCATGTGCGCCGCGCACCACGACGCCGCGCGACTCCAGAGTCCAAAGCCGAGGCAGAGGCAGCGCAGTGTTTTCAGCGTCTTATTTTCGCCGGTATTTTTTTTCTCGTAACAAATGAGCGTCAGCGAAAACGTTTAATTTTAGCCAATTTTAGCCAAACGAATTACGCAGGCCGATGCTACCAGGGAGCAGCAGCCGAGCAGACAAGCCTTCCTGGACCCCTAGTAATGCGCAATCCTAGGCAATGCTCCGAGTCGTGGACTAGTACAGTGTCACAATTACTCGTACTCCTCCTAGTTAGCAGTACCCGTGGTCCAGTACAGGCGCAGCATTGTGCAAACGCAAAAACGCATCGTGAAAATGTGCAAAAAACGGTGCAGCTAATGAACACTACAGTACAAGCAGTGTCGAGTTAAGCACGTACTGTACCTTGGAGATGAGGACGTTGATGCCGGCGTGCTTGTTATCCCACCCGAACTCGTTGATGGAGACGCTAGCGCCAAGCGCCACCTCATTCCTCTTGATGTACTCGCGGTACACCCGGCGGCGCGACGCCCTGTGCAGCCAGGCGGCGCCCCACAGCAGCTCGTCCTGGTACCCGTCGTAGTCGCAGTAGCAGGGGCACACCGCGTCCCGGAGGCTGCCGCTGTACGCGCCGCGGTGCGCGTCCGCGAACTCGAACACCTGCACGGCGCGGTCCAGGAGCCGCCCCGCGTACCCGGGGTCGCCGGCGTCGCGGAACACGATGGAGGCCGCCGCCAGCGCCGCGGCGGTCTCGGCGGCCACGTCGGACCCCGGGTGCGCCGCGTCGACCTTGTAGACGGTGCGCGGGGTGTCCATGTCCTCCGGCCGCTCCCAGCACGCGTGGTCGCGGGACGCGTCCCCGACCTGCACGTACACGGTCCCGGGGGTCGACGTCGCCTTCAGCAGGTAGTCCGTCGCCCACCGCAGGGCGGCCCGGGCGTCGGACTCGTGCTGCGCGCCGAAGCTGCGGCCGAAGTCGATTAGGCCCCAGGACATGAGCGTTGCGGTGAACGCCATTGGGAACCCGAACTTCACGTTGTCGCCCGCGTCGTAGTACCCGCCCGTCAGGTCCACCTGTTGCAGAGCTTGCATGGCGCGCCATGGCGAGGAGGGGCGAGCGAGCGCAGTTTGATGCAATGCGAGAATGGTGTGCGCAGGCACGCATGAGAGTTTACAGAAAGAAAGAAAGAGACGTCCGTACCCCCGCCTCGGCGCCGTCGTGGATGGCCGAGTCCTGCCGCCACCGGAGGCGCTGGGTGGGTGGCAGCCGACCGGACCGCTGGCCCTCGAAGAAGAGGATGCTCTTGCGGAGGGCGTCGCCGTAGTCGTGCACGGCCAGCACTGCGGACGACGCCGCGAGGAGCAGCAGCGCCACCACGACCGCCATTGCCGCCCTTGTTTAGTTCCCAAATCCAACCCCAAATTCCACTATGCAAAAAGAAGATTCCCGTCACATCAAAATGTCGGCACATGGAGTACTAAATGTAGATGAAATTAAAAACTAATTGCACAGTTTTGTTGTACTTTGCGAGACGAACATTTTGAGCCTAATTAGTCAAAGTTTGAACAATTTTTACCAAATACAAACAAAAGTTGCTACAGTGCGACGTGACCTACACTATTCCAACTTCTCCTCCCAATTCCACCGTAACACGGGCGGGGTGTCGGAATGCTGCGGCGCGCGCTACGAGGTAGCGGCAGGGCGCCGCGGTGCCGGTGCTTTTCCATGGACCGGGTCCTTGTGGTTAACGCTGCTGCTTGAGCAGCTTGAGTACGCAGGAGACCACCAGTGTACAGTATGTATCGGTTTGCCTCGTGGAACGAATGCATGGACTATTGGCCGGGCCGGGGCGCGGCGCTGGGTTTGGACGTGGGTCAAAGAGGACTGTGAGTGACCGGCCAAGAGGTCTGAGGCGACGTGACTGGTCGAGAGGATGAGAGAGCTGCTGGGAGGTGGGACCGTGGTGAGGAGGGCCCGGGTCGCCGGCGAGCTCATCACGTGACGACGTGGGCCCCTTCTCCTTGGGGATGCATGCGATCCGACCTGTGCAGGGCGTGGGGCGGGCATGTGCACGGCGATACGGGGCAGCCGGCGTGGGAGGACCGTGCGGGCGCGGCGGTGCCCATCCCTCCCGCCGCCGGCCCGGTATGCTGCGAGCTGCGTCGCCGCTCTCTCTGGCCGCTAGTTAAAGCTATCCTGGGGCCGGCTACGGTTTCCGATGGCAAAGGTAGGAGTGACCGTGCAGGAACACGGTAAAAGCTGCGTGGTCATGGTCAGTGGTCACCGACAGGCGATAGAGGCAGCAGTAGAGTCGTTCGGTTTGGTGACTGGTACGTACAAGATACATTTGCTGCTGTTTACCTTGTTTACTTGAGCTTAGGGTGTGTTTAGTTGCCCCTGTAAAATTTTTTGGAAGCACAGTAACTTTTTCGTTTGTATTTGTCAATTAGTGTCCAATCATGAACTAATTATGTTCTAAAGATTCGTCTCGTGATTTACAACTAAACTGTGTAATTAGTTATTTTTTTACCTATATTTAATGCTCCATGCATGCGTCCAAAGATTCGATGTGACGGGGAATCTTGTAAAATTTTTGGAATTTTGAAGGAACTAAACACTGCCTTATTAGACTGTCCGCACTCGTCGTCCTCTATATTCATCATCTAAAAGAAATATTCTAGTCTGGTCATCAAGATTCTCTCCTCTATACTGCTTTCTCCCGCACCCATCCGTACTCTATATCCTCCTCTATCTTACTGTGGGACCCACCTGTCAGTTTTTTTATTAAAAACCCACCCCCGCCTCCCTCCCTCCCATTCTCTCTCTTTCTCCCACCTCTCCGCTCTCCTCTCCACCTCGCCTCTCTCCGCCGCCTCCACGGCCGGGACGACGCCGGGCGGACTAGCGCGCGGCGAACCGGCGGGCGAGCGCACGGCGGGCCTCGGCGGCCGGACCAGCGGCGGGCGAGCGGGCGCGGCTCCGACGGCGGCAAGGCGAATCCCAACGGCGCGCGGGCAGGCGAGCGGCTCGGCGGTCGACGGGCGGCGGATCCTCTCCGGAGCGGCTCGGCGGTCGGCGGCGGCGGATGGGCGCGAGGGCGAGGCGAGGCGTGGTGGGAGGAGGAGGCAGCGGCGAAGCAGCTCGGCGGCGGTGGATCCGCTCTTCCCTCGAGCGGATCGGGCGCGGACGGCGGTCGACCGGACTCGTCGGTGGTGGCGAGCTCCGCCCGCGCCCTCCTCGGCGGCCGTCCACCTCCCCGGCGGCGGGCGCGTCCCCTCCCTGCTCCGTCTCGGCGGCGGTTCACGGCGAGCGTGGCTGGAGGCGCCCCGCCGGGCAAAGCTCCCGACGCGGCCGCCCCCTCCCCGCTCCCTCCACCGGCGGCCGGCGGAGCTCCCTATCGTGACGATTGAGGCTGGCCGCAGAGGTTGGCGTCGGTGGCGAGGACGCCGAGGGGAGCGGGCCCGCGGGCCCCACTCTGGCTGATAGCGGACGAACGGGAAACCCGCTTAATTTGGCGGACGAGCGACGATACTGGAGGATAGCGTACCTCGGTAGCGTACCCGCTGCGGGCCTTCCATCCGCTATCCGGTACTCCAGGATGGTTTAGAGGACCGCGGTGCAGCTAGCCTTAGCCCGACTTATTAGCTACTCCCTCCGTACAGAAAAACATGCAAATGTAGGAACATGTACGTGTCCGGGAAAACATGCAATTTTAGACCTGCGTAGGCAACAGACTAGCAGCAGCTGTGGAACCCGCTTGGATAAAAAAAATTTGCTCCTCGTGAGTCATGAATGGACAGCCGGCCTCCCTCATCCACTCACTCGTCCAGACTCGAATTAAAAAAAAGAGAGCTGAGGACCTGCTTTCTCATGGTGCCATCACCGCCGACGACACCCTACAGAGACCGATGATGCCGCGCGCGACGAGCTTCCGGCCAATGCCGCGCCCCCAGAGAGGACGCATACGCGGTGGAGCAGCAAACGCGGTGGCCTCCCGGCGAGCTCCGCCAAGGCCGCGGCCCCCTGAGAGGACGCACACGCGGTGGAGCAGCAAGCGCGGTGGCCTCCGGGCGAGCTCCGCCATGGCCGCGCAAGCGCGGTGGCCGCACCGGCGAGCTAGCGGTGGAGCAGCTGCACGCGTTCGCCACTAGGCCGGCCTGGACGCTTTCTGCCGTGCACGAGACGGACAAGGTGCGGGGCGGCCTGCGCAAGAGCGACGGTTACGATGGGGAGAGTGAAGGCCTGGATCCGCGTGCGTAGTGCGCTTGACAGATAGGGAAGGTAGGGGGCCAATACGTAATTTTCCTGGGTCGCTAGCTTTGCATCGGTAGTGCCGATTGCATGCTTTCCCGGACGGAGGGAGTATGATATAGTGTTTTTCACTCCCAACAAAATAGCATCAGCCGGCTTGTCCATGGTCATAATCCACTACTACATAATTTTTTAGGAGGCATTTTGAAACAGGAGTCGGAGGTGGTTGGGCCGGCGGCCTGCCTCCGTTAATCGAGGCCCGGCTGCCGGCCCAGCAACCGCCTCGGTTAATGGGTTAACCCAGGCAGACCGTCTAACGCATCCGCCTCTGTTAATGGTTGCCTTAAACCAACCGCCTCCATTAATAGATTAATCGACAACCTTCCGTTAATATCTGTCAACCGAGGCGGTTGCTTTATACAGCCCGCCTCGGTAAAGTTTTAACCGTGGCGGTTGCTGTAACGGCAACCGCCTTCGTTAATGCGCGTTTAACCGAGGCAGTTGCGTTATGTGGCCCGTCTCGGTTAATCCGTACCTATATAACCAATAGCTAGTCACCTTCTTCCCCACGACTCCTCCTCTATTTTTTAAGGTTTTGAGCTCAAAACTCTAAAATTGGCTATTTTAGAGGGGGAGGTTTTGCCCTTGGATTTAATGAAGGGAGGGGCACCGTAAGAAGTAGATTTCTTACTCTCTAACTCTCATCTTCTCTCTTTTACATGATTTAGGTGGTTTTTCTCTAAATCTAGATGAAGGAGAAAGAAAACTGGATCTAGAGCTACTCGGATGCTTTTTTCTTCTACTTACTGCTCTGTTCATATGACTTTATTATTCTCATTGTGTGTGTGTGCAAGGTCATCGCGGTCATGATGGACAGGGAAGAGTGGATGTACAAGATACCGAGGGTCAGCGCAAATCTGTCTTTCCTAGGTCATGTGAGAAAGTTTGTTGCCGCTACGAAAAAGCATCGTCTGCGTCTGGGTCAGGAGCGCACCATTTGTCCGTGCAATAGCTGCAAGAACAAGCTTCTCCAGGAAGATGACGTGGTGCAATCTCCCTTGATTCGGCATGGCTTCATCAAGGATTACACTATCTGGAAGTATCACGGTGAAGAAGCAGATCCGAGTGCCACCGGTGCATCCGGAGAAAACTCATCGACGGTGAATGATGGAGGACAACAACCCTCATCATCAACAGCAACAACGGGCGACGACAGTGCGAATTGTGATTACATCGGCATTCATGATCTTCTCGAAAACATGGACAACGATGGTGGTGGGGATGCTGATGAGCAGGGTGATGTAGTGTTGGGGCCCGAAGATACGAATATTTTTGAAAATGTTGCTAACCGTATGGACCAAGATGACGTTCTGTTTGGGAATCCGAAGTGGCTAGAGAATTTCAAAGAGATGAAGTAGGCGGCAATTGATCCCCTATATAAGGGTTGTCCGGACCATTGGACGGCGTTGCGTTTTAACCTCCATATGTTGATGCTGAAGGCTCACCATGGGTGGTCTAACACTAGCTTCAATGAGCTATTAGAGAAGCTTGCAGACATATACCCAGAGGGTAACAAGGTGCCCGCCAATACCTACTGAGCAAAGAAGATGATCCGACCAGTGACGATGAAGCTTAAAAAGTTCCATGCATACCCTAACCACTGTATCCTATATCGGGGCAAATATGAGAACTTGTAGAGCTGTTCGCACTGCGACGCGAGTCGGTACAAGAGGAATGTCGGTTGTCGTGTGGACGCGGATGACGAGGGACCCAAGAGAGGGCAGAAGAAGGCAAAGATCCAGACGGCCAAGAAGCAGATCCCGTCTCCTGAGGATGAGGAAGAAGAGGGTTATATGCAGAGGAAAAGTCCTGCACTGTCAGTGTGGTACCTGCCTGTGATCGATCGACTACGTGCGCTATTCGAGAACCCAGATGATGCCCAGTTGATGCCCTGGCATGCATCGGTAGAACGCAAGAAGGTGAAAGCCCAAGTTTGGTTTTGGTAATTAATGACACCAAGTTGCTAATGCTATTGTATCAAGTGTGATTAAGCTAGGCATAAGCAACATGTGATGGAGGTGGAAATGGCATGGAGAGATGGCCACAAGACCACATGATTTGGTGCATGAAATGATGAGCAAGATCATGGTGGAGATGCACATGAAATAATGGACATGATGATCAAGTGAAGGAGAAGGATCTAAGAGCGCAAGGCAAAGGTATAACCATAGGGTTTTCCTTTTGCCGGTCTAAGATGAGTAGAGAAGTGATTGACCGGGTTTAGGATACATAGCCGACTATCAAGAGGGGCAATCACGGTTAGCTCGGGAATCAAGTGCCACTAGATCATTGTCTTGAGCATATGCATTTAGGATCTAGTAAAGAGCTAACATAACGCCTTGGAAAAATGTTTGTGAAATGCTAACACACATGCACATGGTGGTGTACACTCGGTGGTGTTAGCACATTTGCGAAGGCGGTGGAGTTGAAGCGGTAGAGAGGGGTTTGGGTTCCTCTCTCCCTCCCGCCGAGCTTGCGAGGCGGGATTCGGCGCTTTTTGGAGAAGTGAAACGCCTATTTTCTACTGCGCCGAAAGTCGGAAAAGAAACGGAGGCGAACGGAGGTCACTGCGTGCACCGGACGCAGCACCGGACGCTGCACCGGACGCGGGGCGCGTCCGGTCAGTTCATCGCGGCGCGGGTGCTGCTGGGGTTCGTGCACCGGACGCGGGGCGCGTCCGGTCACGTACCACCGGACGCGTCCGGTGGCGTCGGGAGCTTTCTGGACTCCCACCGGACGCAAGCACTGTGGCGTCCGGTGGGTCCTTCGGCGCGTCCGGTGGGTGTTTCGCGGTGCGCGGCTCGGTGCTGACCGGCGCGTCCGGTGGGTCACGGGACCGGCGCGTCCGGTCGTCACCAGCGCGTCCGGTGGCTCGGTCAAGCGCGTCCGGTGGTTGCAACGGCTAGTTTGAACGGCACTATTCTCGTCTGTCGCGTAGTGACCGGACGCGTCCGGTCACCCGGACCGGCGCGTCCGGTGCAGCGCGAATTCTGCTGCGTCGTTTCTAACGGCTAGTTGCGTACCCCTTCGTTATAAATAGATGGTGGACGGGTTTTGAGGGCAACTCTTGCACATTTTGAGATATAGAGACATCCTTTGAGCTAGAGAACAACCCCTCCACTCATCTCTTCGATTGATTGCACATCTTGAGTGAGATTGAGTGAGATTCAAGTGCATTGCTTGAGAGTTGCATTCTAGAGGCACTTGATCTTCGAGTTGCTGCGGATTTCTTGTTACTCTTCCGTGTTTCCCGACACGGTAGACGGCTTGGAGCAGCGGAGGTGATTGAGCTCGCAATTGGAGATTGTTGGAGCCTTCACCAAGTGTTGTAAGGGGTTCTTGATCCTTCCCCGCGGGAGTTCGCGAATTGGATACTCTAGTGGAGCTCGTGGCTTGGAGGATCCCCATCTTGTGTGCGGTTGTGCGGCGCCCGCCGAGGGCTCAACTCTTGATAGTTGATTAGCTCGCGAACCGACAAGTGGGTGCATCGCCACAACGAAGAGTAGCTTGCCGGGAAGCAAGTGAACCTCGGTAAAAAATCTTGTGTCATCTCTCTACCGAGGTTTTCTCTTGTGTGATTGATTTATTGGTACTTCTCATCTCTACACGGCGGTATAATCACTCAAAGCTCTTCTCTAGTATTACATCTTGTTTTTAGCTTGTTGTCGTTGTTGTTGTGTTTAGTGGATAGCCTTGTACTAGACTTGTGTAGGTGGCTTGCTTAATTAGTTAGAGCTAGTGCATTTTGCTCCGCCACCTTTTGTACTAACTTGTGGTTTAGTATTTCTCGTAGAAGTTTTAATTAGGCTATTCACCCCCCCCCCTCTAGCCTATTTGGACCTTACAAGTGGTATCGGAGCCGAGGCACCGTTTATTTGAGGCTTAACAACCTACGGTGAAATAGAAATGGCTCAATTAAGTTTGCACATCAACAACACCAAGAAGGCACCTCACTTTGATGGCACAAATTATGCTTATTGGAAGGTTAAGATGACCGCACACCTCAAGTCAATCAATAGAGAAGTGTGGAAGGTCACCGAAACAAAATTTGAGGTAGCTAATCCGGAAGCACCTACACCGGTGGAAGAGAAGAAGCTCCAATGCAATGATATTGCCATTAGTGCACTTCATGAAGCATTAGATGACAAGACATTTGAGCAAGTGAAGAATATAGAAGTTGCACATGATGCTTGGGCCAAGCTAGAAGAAACATTTGAGGGCACCGAAGGCACAAAGACCGCTAAAGCATATATCTTGCAAGAAAAATTTTCAAGCTTCAAGATGCAAGATGATGAGAGTGTACCGGAGATGTTTCATAGATTGCAAGTCATTGTCAATGAGCTCAAGGCACTTGGTGAGGAGGTCAAGGACAACCAATTCTCTATGAAGTTCTTGAGAAGCTTGCCCAAGAGATTTGATACATTGATCACCGTGCTAGTGAGGACTACATTGAAGGATTCAACTCCTCAACAAATATTTCAAGAGGTGATGACCGATGATTCATATAGAGAAGATGATGAGAAGGATGAGTTGGTCAAGAAGAAGAAGAAGGAAAATGAGAAGAAAGATGATGAAAAGAAGAAGAGTGTGGCATTCAAAGCCACCACATCCAAGGGCAAGTCCAAGATTGAATCATCAAGTGATGAAGACTCAAGCTCTTGTGATAGTGATGACATTGATGAGAAGATGGCTCTCTTTGTCAAGCAATTTGGCAAATTTATGAAGAAGAAGGGCTATCGTGCAAGGAGGAGGAAGAACTCATCTAAGAAGAATGAGCATAACATGAGATGCTTTAGATGTCATAGCAAGGACCATCTAATTGCAAAGTGTCCTTATGATAGTGATGATGAAGATGCTATCAAGAAGGAGAGAAAGAAGCTAAAGAAGAAGCAAGAAAAGAAGGAGAGCTCTCACAAAAAGAAGAATGATTCTCATGTTGCTACATGGGATAGTGATGATTCCTCAAGTGATGATGAGGATGACTACAAGAGCAAGAAGAAGGGACATGCTAGCATTGCCATCCAAGAGAAGGTCTCCCTCTTCGACACTCCATCGTGCTTCATGGCTAAGGCCTCTAAGGTATTATCCGATGATGAGAGTGATCATGATAATGCTAGTGATAGTGATAGTGATGAAGAAGAATTCACTAAAGATGAACTAATCACTATGCTAGAAGATTGCACTCAACATTATAAAGAATCTAGAAAGGAGTGCAAGGGCTTGCTTAAGGAAAAGAAAAACCTTATGCAAGAACTTGATGAGCTTAGGGCATCTTATGAGAGTCTAAAGGTAGACCATAAGAAGCTTCAAAAGTCTCACACTAAGCTTGAAGAAGCTCATTCCTCTCTAGTTGAAAAATGTGGAAACATGCCAACTATTGTTGAGAAAGCTAAAACTTGCAACATAGGCATATCATGTGATATAATTGATGAATCTTGTCATAAGCCTATTGTTGTTGCTACCACTAACCCTTCATGTAGCGCATCTACATCATCCTCATCTAGTAGTGATGGTTTCACTTGTGATCCCACACTTATAGTTGAGAATGAAAATCTCAAGAAGGAGGTGAAAGAGCTCAATCACACCTTAGCCAAGGCTTATGGTGGTGAGGACCGCTTGCTTATGTGCTTGGGTAGCCAAAGAGCTTCTCTCTATAAAGAGGGATTGGGCTATAACCCCAAGAAAGGCAAAGCCGCTTTTGCTCCTCACAAGACTCGTTTTGTGAAGAACAAAGGTAGCTATTGCAAAAGTTGCAAGCAAGTTGGCCACATAGAGCAACATTGCATGAACAAGAAATCCAATGCTAATGTATCCTCAATTAAGTTTGATTCTTTCTATATACTTACCAAGGGTACAAATGGTGTTCATGCTAAGTTCATTGGTGCACCATGGATGGGCTCAAAGAAGAAAGCCATTTGGGTACCAAAGAGCTTGGTCACTAACCTTGGAGGACCCAAACAAGTTTGGGTACCTAAAAGGAATTGATCTTGTCTTGTAGGTCAATTACAAAGCCGGAGGAAGGCATTGGGTGCTTGATAGTGGGTGCACTCAACATATGACCGGGGATTCTTGTATGTTCAAATCAATTGATACAAGTCAAAATGGTGGTTTTGATGCTATCACTTTTGGAAACAACAAGAAAGGCAAGGTCAAGGGGCTTGGTAAAATTGCTATCTCAAATGACATGAGCATATCTAATGTGTTGCTAGTTGAGAGCTTGGACTTCAATCTTTTGTCGGTGGCACAACTTTGTGATCTTGGCTTCAAGTGCATATTTGGTAGTGATGATGTTGAAGTCATTAGTGTTGATGGATCAAATTTGATATTCAAAGGATTTAGACATGGTAGCTTATACTTGGTTGACTTCAATGATAGTGAGACACAATTAACATCATGCTTGCTTAGTAAATCTAGTATGGGATGGTTATGGCATAGAAGGCTTGGTCATGTTGGAATGAAACAATTGAACAAACTTTTGAGGCATGACTTAGTTAGAGGCTTGAAAGATGTGACTTTTGAAAAGGATAAACCTTGTAGTGCTTGTCAAGCCGGCAAACAAGTTGGAAATAAACATCCTAGTAAGAGTGAAATGAGCACATCAAAGGCATTCGAGCTATTGCACATGGACTTGTTTGGGCCAACAACATATACTAGCATTGGTGGCAACAAGTATGGTTTTGTGATAGTTGATGACTACACTAGATACACTTGGGTGTTCTTTCTCTATGACAAGAGTGATGTTTATGATCTATTCAAGTCTTTTATCAAGAGAGTGCAAAATGAGTTTGAGACTACCATCAAGAAGATTAGAAGTGACAATGGTAGTGAGTTCAAGAACACAAGAATTGAAGATTTATGTGATGATCTTGGTATTGGACATCAATTCTCACCAACATACACTCCTCAATCCAATGGTGTAGTTGAAAGAAAGAATAGAACCTTGATTGATATGGCTAGATCAATGCTTAGTGAATACAATGTGAGTCATGCATTTTGGAGTGAAGCCATCAACACGGCTTGCTATTGTAGCAACCGTCTTTATTGCCATGGAAAGCTTGGGAAGACACCATATGAGCTATTGAATGGAAGAAAGCCCAACATCGCATACTTTAGAGTGTTTGGTTGCAAATGCTATATTCTCAAGAAAGGCACTAGATTGAGCAAATTTGAAAAGAAATGTGATGAAGGGTTCTTACTTGGTTATTCTACCACAAGCAAAGCATATAGAGTTTGGAATCTCACAAATGGCACCTTGGAAGAAGTTCATGATGTTGAGTTTGATGAAACCCAAGGATCTCAAAATGAAGATCAAAATCTTGATGATGTGAGAGGAGATCAATTGTCAAATGCAATGAAGAACATGGACATTGGTGACATAAGGCCGAGGCAAGTTGATGATGATGATGATACTCATGTGATAAACCAAAGTGTGCAAATTGATACAAATCAAGCAAGCTCTAGTGGTTCTCATGACGAAGTGCAAGATCAAGGTCAAGCTAGTGGAAACAATCAACTCCCAATACTCCAACCTACTAGCATTGCAAGAGATCATCCATTGGATCAAATCATTGGTGGAATTCAAAGTGGTGTTCAAACTAGATCAAGATTAGCATCCTTTTGTGAGCACTACTCATTTGTGTCACTTGAAGAACCTAAGAAAATAGAAGATGCATTGAAGGATTCCGATTGGGTAAATGCCATGCATGAAGAACTAAACAACTTTGCTAGAAATCAAGTTTGGGAACTTGTTGAGAGGCCAAAGAACTACAATGTGATTGGTACTAAGTGGGTCTTTAAGAATAAGCAAGATCAAGATGGCATGGTTGTGAGGAACAAGGCAAGATTAGTAGCACAAGGATACACTCAAGTTGAGGGTCTTGACTTTGGAGAAACATATGCACCGGTTGCAAGATTGGAGGCTATTAGAATCTTATTAGCATATGCTTGTGCACACAACATCAAGCTCTATCAAATGGATGTCAAGAGTGCATTTCTCAATGGTTACATCAATGAAGAAGTTTATGTTGAGCAACCTCCCGGTTTTGAAAATGACAAGAAGCCCAACCATGTTTACAAGCTCAAGAAGGCATTGTATGGTTTGAAGCAAGCACCTAGAGCATGGTATGAGAGGTTGAGAGACTTTCTTCTCTCTAAAGGATTCAAGATGGGAAAGGTTGACACCACTCTCTTCACCAAGAAGCTTGGAAATGACTTGTTTGTGTTGCAAATCTATGTGGATGACATTATCTTTGGATCAACCAATCAAGACTTTTGTGAAGAGTTTGGAAATATGATGGCTAATGAGTTTGAGATGTCTATGATTGGAGAGCTTAGTTACTTCCTTGGACTTCAAATCAAGCAAATGAAGAATGGCACTTTTGTAAGTCAAGGCAAGTACATCAAGGACATGATCAAGAAGTTTGGATTGCAAGATGCTAAGCCAATGAGTACACCAATGGGCACAAATGATCAATTGGGTATTGATGCTAATAGTAATATGGTAGATCAAAAGCAATACCGGTCTATGATTGGAAGTTTGCTCTATGTCACCGCTTCTAGACCGGATGTGATGTTTAGTGTGTGCAAGTGTGCAAGATATCAAGCTTCACCTAGAGAAAGTCACTTGAAAGCAACCAAGAGGATATTGAGATATCTTAAGGGCACTCATGATGTTGGATTATGGTTTCCAAAGGGGTCAAGTTTTGAGTTGATTGGATTTTCGGACTCCGACTATGGTGGATGCAAGATTGATAGAATGAGCACAAGTGGCACTTGTCAATTGCTTGGAAGGTCTCTTGTTTCATGGTCATCAAAGAAACAAAATAGTGTTGCACTATCTACCGCCGAGGCCGAATACATTAGTGCCGGTAGTTGTTGTGCACAATTGCTTTGGATGAAAGCAACTTTGAATGATTTTGGAATCAAATTCAAGAATGTACCATTGTTTTGTGACAATGAAAGTGCTATCAAGATGACACAAAATCCGGTTCAACATTCAAGAACAAAGCACATTGACATAAGGCATCACTTCATAAGAGACCATCAACAAAAGGGTGATATTTGCATTGAGAGCATTGGCACCGAAGATCAACTAGCCGACATACTCACAAAGCCACTTGATGAGAAGAGATTTTACAAGTTGAAGAATGAATTGAACATACTTGACTTCTCCAACTTGAAATGAGTGCACCCCCACATTCTTATATGACATGCCTCTCCTCCGACATAGCAAGGTAAAGTTGTTTGGCATATCATTCATACTTTGCTAAGGACATGTTTAGAACATATAGACATATTTGCATGACAAATAGGCTCATTCATGAAAATCAAATGAGTTTAATGTATATATGGTACCACTATTGCTTCTATGTTTGATTGATCTAGTGGTAGCATATGACATGTTTGTGGGCTTGCAAACCTAGCGTTGAATCTAGAAAATGAGCTCATGATGTGTAATTCAACATGGTCAAGATAACCCTTATACTTTATGAGGTGTGAAGAAGCTTGTCCTTGGATCAAACCGAATTACATATTCTAGGCAAGTGATCTAGATTGAACCATAATTTGGACTCCCTCATATTGATTGACTTAACTCTCACTAAAATTGGCACCTTTTTGGTGATTGTTGACAAAGGGGGAGAGAAAAGTCACAAAGATAGAAAAGTCACAAAGGGGAGAAAGATATAATAAGAGGGGAGAGAAAAGTCACAAAGAGAGAAAGCATAAGATAAGACTTTGGAAAGGAATCAATTAAATTTTGAGCACACAAGTAGGGGGAGCAAGCTCATGAACTATTTGTTGCATTTGTATGCGCATTAACATGATGAATTGTTGCATTGCAAAGCTTAAATTCATATTCATGTTTGTTTGGTGATTGCTAGAATTAGAACTTGAATGATGATTTGTTGAAAGTAGCTTTATAAGTGGTATCTAGACACCTTTGCTTATAATGTTGATCTCACGGGGTACTTTAGTGTTTGTGATCTTTACAAGTAATGTTTTACAAGTGGTGTCTAGCTACATCGATGCTAAGGATGGTATATAAAGGCAACTCCGATTGGTATCACGCTTCAAAGGTCCATTCTATATACCTTAGCATCAATTTGATAGTAGTAACTCTCCCAAAATTCGAATCCATACATATGTGCAAAATTGAACCAAACTCATGAAAGCACATATGTAGGGGGAGCTAATACTATCAAAATTGAAAATTGATTTCATTTCATATCTTTGTGATGGTTGTCATCAATTACCAAAAAGGGGGAGATTGAAAGCCCAAGTTTGGTTTTGGTAATTAATGACACCAAGTTGCTAATGCTATTGTATCAAGTGTGATTAAGCTAGGCATAAGCAACATGTGATGGAGGTGGAAATGGCATGGAGAGATGGCCACAAGACCACATGATTTGGTGCATGAAATGATGAGCAAGATCATGGTGGAGATGCACATGAAATAATGGACATGATGATCAAGTGAAGGAGAAGGATCTAAGAGCGCAAGGCAAAGGTATAACCATAGGGTTTTCCTTTTGCCGGTCTAAGATGAGTAGAGAAGTGATTGACCGGGTTTAGGATACATAGCCGACTATCAAGAGGGGCAATCACGGTTAGCTCGGGAATCAAGTGCCACTAGATCATTGTCTTGAGCATATGCATTTAGGATCTAGTAAAGAGCTAACATAACGCCTTGGAAAAATGTTTGTGAAATGCTAACACACATGCACATGGTGGTGTACACTCGGTGGTGTTAGCACATTTGCGAAGGCGGTGGAGTTGAAGCGGTAGAGAGGGGTTTGGGTTCCTCTCTCCCTCCCGCCGAGCTTGCGAGGCGGGATTCGGCGCTTTTTGGAGAAGTGAAACGCCTATTTTCTACTGCGCCGAAAGTCGGAAAAGAAACGGAGGCGAACGGAGGTCACTGCGTGCACCGGACGCAGCACCGGACGCTGCACCGGACGCGGGGCGCGTCCGGTCAGTTCATCGCGGCGCGGGTGCTGCTGGGGTTCGTGCACCGGACGCGGGGCGCGTCCGGTCACGTACCACCGGACGCGTCCGGTGGCGTCGGGAGCTTTCTGGACTCCCACCGGACGCAAGCACTGTGGCGTCCGGTGGGTCCTTCGGCGCGTCCGGTGGGTGTTTCGCGGTGCGCGGCTCGGTGCTGACCGGCGCGTCCGGTGGGTCACGGGACCGGCGCGTCCGGTCGTCACCAGCGCGTCCGGTGGCTCGGTCAAGCGCGTCCGGTGGTTGCAACGGCTAGTTTGAACGGCACTATTCTCGTCTGTCGCGTAGTGACCGGACGCGTCCGGTCACCCGGACCGGCGCGTCCGGTGCAGCGCGAATTCTGCTGCGTCGTTTCTAACGGCTAGTTGCGTACCCCTTCGTTATAAATAGATGGTGGACGGGTTTTGAGGGCAACTCTTGCACATTTTGAGATATAGAGACATCCTTTGAGCTAGAGAACAACCCCTCCACTCATCTCTTCGATTGATTGCACATCTTGAGTGAGATTGAGTGAGATTCAAGTGCATTGCTTGAGAGTTGCATTCTAGAGGCACTTGATCTTCGAGTTGCTGCGGATTTCTTGTTACTCTTCCGTGTTTCCCGACACGGTAGACGGCTTGGAGCAGCGGAGGTGATTGAGCTCGCAATTGGAGATTGTTGGAGCCTTCACCAAGTGTTGTAAGGGGTTCTTGATCCTTCCCCGCGGGAGTTCGCGAATTGGATACTCTAGTGGAGCTCGTGGCTTGGAGGATCCCCATCTTGTGTGCGGTTGTGCGGCGCCCGCCGAGGGCTCAACTCTTGATAGTTGATTAGCTCGCGAACCGACAAGTGGGTGCATCGCCACAACGAAGAGTAGCTTGCCGGGAAGCAAGTGAACCTCGGTAAAAAATCTTGTGTCATCTCTCTACCGAGGTTTTCTCTTGTGTGATTGATTTATTGGTACTTCTCATCTCTACACGGCGGTATAATCACTCAAAGCTCTTCTCTAGTATTACATCTTGTTTTTAGCTTGTTGTCGTTGTTGTTGTGTTTAGTGGATAGCCTTGTACTAGACTTGTGTAGGTGGCTTGCTTAATTAGTTAGAGCTAGTGCATTTTGCTCCGCCACCTTTTGTACTAACTTGTGGTTTAGTATTTCTCGTAGAAGTTTTAATTAGGCTATTCACCCCCCCCCCTCTAGCCTATTTGGACCTTACAGAAGGACGATGGCAAGCTCCGACACCCCTCTGATGGCAAGCAGTGGAAGCGGTTCGACGCCATGTTCCCGAAGAAGTTTGGTGACGAGGCGAGGAACGTCAGGTTCACGCTGAGTACTGTGGGATGAATCCGTTCGGTGACCTCAGCAGCTCACACAGCACTTGGCCGGTCATCCTCACCATCTACAACCTACCCCCTATCTATGTCAGAAGCGCAGGTATCTTTTACTAACCATGATTATTTCTAGACCGAGGCAGCTAGGCAATGATATAGATATGTTCCTGGAGCCGCTCATGGAGGATATGAAGATACTATAGGAAAAAGGGTTGAAGATGATGGACGCGTTCCTAAAGAAGGAGTTCACTCTAAAAGTCATCATCTTTGTCACCATCATCGATTACCCTGGCCTTTTTTCACTATCAGGGCAGATCAAAGGTAAGTTAGGTTGTGTAGTATGCATTGACTATACTTGCTACACTTATCTTAGTGCATCCAAGAAGTTGGTGTACATGAGGCACAAGCGATTCCTCGGCAAAAAGCACAGGTATCGGGATCCTTCGATGGATCAGTTCTTCGACAACCAGGCCGAGCCTCGAACCGACGAGCCGAAAAAGACGAGTTATGGGCAGAAGGTGTTTGACATGGTGAAGGGCATAAACGTCGAGTTCAGGAAGAAGAAGAAAGCTGATGAAGATGGGACCAAAACAAGGAAGAAAAGGAAGCAGGGTAAGACAGAGGAAGATGAAGCAAAGCCTATCACCCCTGCCGTACCTTTTAAGAAGCAATCATGTTTCTTCAAGTACCTGTCATACTGGAAGGAGCTAGATACACCCCATGCCATCGACTGCATGCACCTAGAGAAGAATGTCTTCGAGAGCACGATCGGGGTCCTGCTAGACATCAAGACTAAGACGAAGGATGGTCTGAAGTCACGTCTAGATCTTGTGAACCAGAACATCAGGACCAAAATTCATCCGACACCGGCGAAGCAGAGCGAGAAAGTGGACCTTCCAGGCGCGAGCTACAACCTCACGACAGATGAGAAGAGGGCCGTGTGCCAGTGGCTTAGGGCTGTGAAGGTGCCGGCCGGTTTCTCTTCCAACATCAAGAGCCTGGTCTCGATGAAGAACCCCACACTCACCAGCATCAACGCACATGATTGCCACGTCATGCTCACGATGTTCCTCCCAATTATGATCAGGGCTATTGGTCCAGAGTACGTGAAGATGGTCATCACACGCCTCGGTTACTTCTTCAACTTCATCACACAAAAGGTCATCGATGAAGCTGAGCTGCCAGGCCTAAAACAGTTCATCACAGAGACTCTATGCTAGCTCAAGATGTGCTTCCTACCGTCTTTCTTCGATATTATGCCACACCTAATGATGCACATGGTTGATCAGATACAAGAACTTGGGCATGTCTACCTGCACCAGATGTGGACGTACGTGAGGTTCATGTCGACCCTGAACATATACGTCCATAACCGTGCTTACCCGGAGGGCTCTATGATCAAGGCATACACAACATAGGAGTCCATTAACTGCTGCACCAAATACATCCGGGATGAAACTGCGATTGGGCTACCCGTCCCTCTGCACGAAGGCAGAACCTCGGGGATGGGGTGCATAGGGAGGAAAGTACGCACTGATGTACAGGAAGAAGTGGTGCAAGAAGCTCATCACAGCGCCCTTAATCAGTTAGTGGTCATGGACACGTGGGTTGAGAAGCACCTGGAGGAGATCTGTCGTGCTCGTGACGGACGCACAGAGGCATGGGTACAGAAACAACATAGGATCAAGTTCACGACGTGGATCAAAGAGCAGGGCATACCTCCCTATGGCGAAACTGATGAAGCGAGGCTTGCGTTTGGCCCATCCACCCAAATCACCACATGGCAAGGGTATGACATCAATGGATACAGGTTCCACACAAAAAGAGAAGGACAAGAAGAGCATAGCACAGAACAATGGTGTTCGATACGAGGGCATTGACGAGGGCACTATGGAGACCAAGACATACTATGGGCAGATTGAAGAGATATGGGAACTTGACTACGGCGGTGACCTACAGATACCCATCTTCCGGTGCCAGTGGGTCAAGCCGAAGGTGGTTGTTATGGGTGAGTATGGGCTAACCACCGTGGAGCTCCAAAGTGTCGGCTACAAAGATGATCAGTGGGTACTAGCAAACCACATCGCGCAGGTAGCCTACTACGCGAAGCCCAAAGAATCCAAGAAGCATGTGGTTGTGTCAGGAAAGCAGAGGATTGTGGGAGCAGATGGAGTTCAGAGTCTCGAAGAATACAACCACTACGTGGAGTTCTCGCTCTTTACCGATCATCCACGCAAGATCAAGCAAGTCGAGAACCGCGTCATCAAGAGTGGCATGAAGCCTTGGTTTTGCTCCGACGGTGAGAAGAAGAATAGGATCACTTCCAGCAAAATGATATGTATGCCCACACATATGTGTAATAATGTACTCAATTATCGATTAACGAGAACTATTTATGTAACTACCTATTATTGTAATGGAACCATACATATATACTACTATAGTACTCCTACTATACTACTCCTGCTACTACACTTGCAACATATGCGTGAAACATATGCAAAACATGTTGTAACATATGCTTGCAACTACTACTGCTACTATTACTATACTACACTTGCAACTACTACTCCTACTACGTACACTACACTCCTACTCCTCATACAAGTACTCCAACTACACTACTACTCCTACTACTACACTACACTACTACTACTCCTACAAGTACTCCTACTACACTACTACTCCTACTACTACACTACACTACTACTCCTACAAGTAGTCCTACTACTACACTACTGAGATAGTACCCTAACACTACCTCTACTGCTCCTACTATTATTTCTAGAAAGTTAACAGTCACTTAAAAATAATATACAAATTCAGAAGCATTACAAACTAAATATCAATTTTAAAATGTTATAAAAAGAAATAAACCGAGGCAAAACCAAAAAATGAAAAATATTAAAGAGGCGGTTACCTTTAAAGCGCTCACCTCGGTTAATATTAACCGAGGCGGTTACCTTATGGAGCCCGCCTCTGTTAATCGGCCCATATATATACTGCCTCAGCCGCCCGCATTTTCCCAATTCCTTCGCTGTCGCCACTGTGCTCCTGAAGGGCTGCCAGATTTTTCTGCCACTGTTGCTGCCATCTCCGGTGTCGTACGCTCCATAGACCCCGCCCCCGCCCCTGCCCCCGACCCTGCCCCCGCCTCCGCCATCGCCCTCGTCCTCCGCATCTAGCAGCTCTACCAGGGGCCAAGGAAACCCTAGCGCCGCGGACTTGAACCGTGGTGAACCCTAAGCCACCGCTGCCATCTTCCCTGGCTCCGTCTTCGACATGCTGAGGTGTTCATGGCCTGCCTCTCTCTCCCCGGTGCCGAGGAGATCCTCCCTGTGTGCACCCCGCTCTGAGGTGATCCTCCCCGCGTGCGCCCCGCCTCTTCCTTCCCCTACGCCGATGAGCTCCACCACCACCGTCCGCCGGGTTCGTCCCGGCACCGAGGAGCTCCACCCCCGCGTCTTCATCCCTCGCGCCGAGGAGATCCACCTCAGCTGGTGAACCCTAGCTGCCGCCCTGTTCCCCGCCTATGTTGCCTGTGATGGAATTTTTTTTCAATTTGCCATTGAGATGATTAAATTGCTGCCTGTGATGCTTTTTTACAATGTGCAAATGCCATTGCCTATGATGCCTCATTAACTAAGCAAATGCCACTGCTCATTTGAGATGAATTGCTGCCTGCGATGATTTCTTCTTGTCAAGCTTACTGCTGGTGTTCCGTTATCAGCTATTATGATTATGCATGCCAAATCTTAACATACTGTGAGCTTCTAACTGTAGATTGGCTTGCTGCCAAATATGCAGTTACTCCTGCTACTCCTATGCAGTTGAATAAGGAAGCTTCTAACTGTAAATTTTTACACTACTTACTCACATGCTTTGGAAAAGGCCCAATACATACATTAAACTTGGTACTTTCTTTATCATAACTGTGAAATTCAAAAATGCTATGTCTAAGATGGCAATTACCTCCAGTACTGCTAGTTCTGTATTTCACTTGCATGCTTGGTGGATGTAGGGGCCTTTGAACACATGTTTGATGCAAATACACGCTTATCAGGCATTTGCAAGCGCACAAATTTAAACATATGCACATATCTCACATGTTTAATGTTTGCTGCTGCTTTAGGGATAGCATTGCAACTAGAGAGCATACTGAGCACTCTTCTACTACTCTACCTACTTACTACTCATCTATTCTTACAACTGTATACTACTGCTACTGGTATATACTACTACTAATGGTGCTACTCCCTACTAATACTGTTGTCCTACTACTAATGGTGCTGGTTGCCTGCTGCTCTCTACTATTGCTACTCCTACTACATGCTACACCTACTACTACTCTTAACTGATTTTTACTACTACTCCATACTACTTACTGCTTACTACTCTTCTACTACTCTACCTACTTACTACTTACTACTACTACTACTCTACCTACTATTGTGGTGGCTAGCTGCTGCTTACTACTCTACCTACTTACTACTTACTCCTACTACTACTCTACCTACTATTGTGGTGGCTGGCTGCTGCTTACTACTATGCCTACTTACTACTTACTCCTACTACTACTCTACCTACTATTGTGGTGGCTAGCTTGTTCTCAAACTGCTTGTTCTCAAACTTTGTGGCATTTGCAATGATGAATTTTTTTAAACTTCTAAACAAATGTGCTGAGGCAGTGGCATATACAATGATGTGAAACTTTTTATGCTAAGATAGCGGCTATGATGATGAAATGTCTCCATACTTGTGAGCCGCTAAACTAGGATGGCTTGTATACCATATACAAGCAACCAGTTTAGAAGCGATGTGATGACAATGGGGCAAATCTGAGCCAAATATGTAAATGATTTTATTGATTCCACAATTTTTTACTTTTCTCAGACTCTTTTGTACTTTTCTTTCACTCTTTTGTACCATACTACCCATGTATCATGAAAAAAAGGATGTAATCTTCTTTTTCAGATGAATATAATTCATGATTCCTTTATATATGCTTTGAGATGAATGTACATATCATTGTCTTCATATAATTGTTAAATGTCCATATATAAAACTATCTCTTATTCATAGCTTCTAATGGCAGACAAGCATGCTGAAGAGTGACGCGAGCCAAGCCCGGCACCGAGTGAAAAGGGATCCTCGTCATCATCAGACGAGAGCACCTCCTTCATGATTCCTTCGAGGAGGAGGTGCTAACACCGAGGCTGGAGAAGAAAGGTCGTACGGAGCAAGAAGATGATCTGACCTATATGCTAGAAAAGACGGGGCCTTCAACACGGAATTCTCGCACCCCACGACGGGATGATGACGGCAGCATAAGTAAATCAATAACACAACGTCAGCAGATGATGACGAGCTTCTCGCTTAAGTATGAAACTAATGTGAGTTCTTGTCCTCGACAACTGCTAGTGACGTCTATGTGCTTGGAGTACCCCCACGAGCAGGAGGAAGAAGAGGAGGGGCATGCATTTGGTCCCACCCCGAGCACTTCAACCAAAATGGCGAGTGGCAAGAAGTCAGACCTGAAGAGGGGCCAACACGGGAGGCACAAGGTGACCAAGAAGGTCCATGCCATACACAAGATAGGGCCACATGGAGATCCCTTGGAGCCAATAAGTGTGATCGGCATCTTCAGCAACCAGTGCTCCTGTCTAGTCAGGGAGCACATGCTGATCACTCATATGAATTGGAGGAAAGTCCCGGAAGGCCTCAAGAAAAAAGTGTGGAGAGACTTGAAGAAGCGGTTCGAGTATCCACCGGACCAATTCAATGAAGATCTATGCAGGGGGCATGCTATGGTTATTACAGGCAAAACGCTTCACAACTTGAGGTCAAGACTCAATAAGTTGTACTTGAAGAAAGGGAAGACCCCCTTCGAAGACTACAACTTCATCAAGCGTCACGAGTGGGAGGAGTTCATCGAAAAAATGAGTACCGATGAAGCAAAGGCCAAGGGCAAGAAGTACTTCGAGCTTGCAAAGAGGAACACGCTCCACCACCACATGGGCATGACAGGGTACGCCGCTAAGAGGCCGAAGTGGCGACAGGAGGAAAGGGAGGCAGCTGAGGCCGGGCAGGAGAATCCGTTGGAAGGCATCGACGAGAGGGGATGTGACTTCTTCTATGTCGTCGGCCGAAGAAGCTAAAGGAGGGAAGGACCAAGTACAATGAGCTGCAGACCGAGGAGGCAGAGACGGCTTTGCTCGCGATCAAGGCGGCCAAGGAACGTGGGGAGTTCCAACCTCGCAGGGATCTCGACGAGCTGACTGAGGCGCTAGGAAACCCCAAGCACCGCGGCCGTGTCCGGGGCGTATCCTTGAGGCAGAGCTGGAAGAATGTGGAGTCGTGGCAATCAGACGCCGCCTCCTACCACACGAGGCAGAGATACATGGAGGGATATTCCAGGCCGGCAAAGAAGAGGCAGGAAATGATCATGGGAAAGATACAAGATGCTTTCACGAGCACCGCCCCCTAGATGTGGAGCTGAGGATGCAGATGTTTCGCCAGGCTGGCGTGCTGACACAACAGGGTCAAGCCATCATACAAGGGCAGATGGTGCCAGGTACTTCACAACCCCAGAGGTACCTGATAGATGAGATCGTGGAGCCAACATTCTGCATGCTCCAAGTGCCCTGGGGCAGGTCGAGGAGGAAGAAGAAGGTGGCAGAGGGAGAGGTACAGCCGCCCAACCCTAAAGCCAGGTACCTGGGCAGGCCCATCTCGCCCGAGTATGCCGTGGTGCTAGTGGCATGGACGCACAATCACCACAAGGAGGATGAACTTGACTTTCCCACTGAAGAGGGAGCCACAACCCTCAGCGATGCTCTCGGCTTGCAAGTGCTGTGGAACAAGGCAGATATTGAATTGCAAATGCCGAAGCCGGCGTCACAGCCCTCGTAGCCGTCATCATCTCCCTCGGGTGGCCCAAGTGACGACGACAACGGCGGAGATGGCAATGGCAATGATGACGGCCCCGGCAGCACTCCACGTAGCCCGCGTCCCGACACAAGCATCTCACAAGGAGGTACAAGGGGTGAACCGGGCCACCAAACACTGCCTCTAAGCCAGGGCAAAGGGCAATGTCCACATGCGCCGAAGAAGCCTACAGAAGAAGAGGGGGGCAAACCCGCCCACCTGACCACGGTGGAATGGGCTGTGTTCAACATAGCAGAAGAGTACCAGTACACAATGGTGTTCGAAAGGTATATATGCTAATGGCAACCAAACATAGTCAACAGATTATGTGTGCATAGATCGATGATGCTAACATACTTTTTCACTCCTTGTCTCAATTACAGGGAGCGAACCCCGCTGTCAATTTGGCCCCTTACTCCAGATTGCACGAAGAACTTTGAGAATGGCAAGTTCATGTTGCCGTTGGGCCAGCTCGTCTAGGAGGAGCCGTGGGAGGTTTGGAGGCTCCATCTCTGGTATATGCATGCGTTGAAGTTAGGCATGCAAAATTTCATTGTGAGGGTACCTAAGGAGTACTTCCACTTGGAAGATGACACTTATTGCTCCGTTGTCTTCCATGACATGCATAGAATGCTGCGGCGCAAGGACCTTGACATCGCCCAAGTCACCCTTTTTGCCATGTAAGTTATTACAACTCTGCATCACTGTAGGTACGTCCATTACGATCAAACTACAATGCCATGATGACGACTTGTGCTTGCAGGATGCAATCATATGTGTGCAAGCAACTAGGGAAAGATATTATCTACCTATCTCCTATGCATATTTCCCAGAGGGCCATCATTGGCTACGATATACCGGACACGCATCCTAGGTTGGCCAACTTGTAGGGGATGGAGCGAGTGAATGCCCAAATTTTGATGCAAGGCGAGATCAAGTATAGAAAGGGACAGTACGTCTTACAAGCCATGAAGAAGATCCAGGAAAATGGGTGTATCCTTGCCGCCCACCAGTTCGGGTAAGTCTAAACGATACTTGTAGTAGGTACTGGGTTCACCGCTTTTCATATCTCAAGATTTGAGATCCATATTGTTTCAATGGTGCAACTTGGGTGTTGTGGGCTACTGGATTGTATTTATGATCTATCCACAGGATGGAAAGGCTGTCATATTCAACTCCTTGCATGAAACGAACAAAGAAGGGTACAAGCATTTCAAAAGCATTCTGTGATAGTAAGTGACGACACACATCTTCTTTTATGCACTCAAAATACGTTTCAAATCTGTTGTTGACACTAGTGGTTGGCATACAGCGCTTACAAGAAGTACGTGGAAGACCCCAACTGCTATGATCGAAGGTCTGAGAGGCAGAAGAAGAAGTATGGCACAAAACTAGCCGTGAGGCGAGAATTCCTGGTACTTACTCCTACTACTAATACCCTACTAGAACTACTACAACTCCTCCTCCTCCTCCTACTACTACTACTAATACTACAACTACTACTACCCTATTACTACTACTACTACCATACTACCCTACTCCTCCTCCTCCTCCTCCTCCTACTACTACTATAACTACTACTACTACAACTCCTACTACTACTACCCTACTACTACTACCACCCTACTCCTACTCCTACTACTACCCTACTACTACCCCTACTACTACCCTACTACTACTAGTAATACTAATACCCTACTACTACTATTACTAGTACCACCACTACTACTACATTACTAGTTCTGTACTGTACTAGTCCTAATGATCATGTGTTACATATATCATACATGCAGTGCGCCAAGCAACCTGAAGGGTCACTCTTGTGTGGATACTATACTTGTGAGTACCTCAGGGCTTGCGGGAGATTCAGCCAGAGCTGGCGGCAGCTTAAGAAATCCCAAAGTTGGTGGCGGAATGAAAGGATTGACCATAACACCGTCACTAACACAATAGCCGACATTTGTAAGTTTGTCACGGACGAATGTGCTCATGTTAGGGGAACTTTCTTCTACAACAAGAGCGACCTAGGGACGGACGAGAAGTATGTGAAGCTATGCAATTGGAGAAACGGCGATCTAGACATGAACGACTACAAGTTGCCGGACATCTTCGAGTAGGGGCCCTTAGCTTGTCATGTGAACATGTGATGTGATTACTCCTACTACTACTACCCTACTACTACCCTACTACTACTAGTAATACTAATACCCTACTACTACTATTACTAGTACCACTACTACTACATTACTAGTTCTGCACTGTACTAGTCCTAATGATCATGTGTTACATATATCATACATGCAGTGCGCCAAGCAACCTGAAGGGTCACTCTTGTGTGGATACTATACTTGTGAGTACCTCAGGGCTTGCGGGAGATTCAGCCAGAGCTGGTGGCAGCTTAAGAAATCCCAAAGTTGGTGGCGGAATGAAAGGATTGACCATATATATATATATATATATATATATATATATATATATATATATATATATATATATATATATATATATATATATATATGTGTGTGTGTGTGTGTGTGTGTGTGTGTGTGTGTGTGTGTGTGTGTGTTTTAACATGACAAAATTTGGTTTCAAATTCAAATTGAAATTATAAAACGAAATGAAATAACCATTTTTTAATCTGAAAATACTTAACGGAGGCGGTTTCCTTAATCTAACCGCCTCGGTTAAACTCATAACAGAGGCGGTCGTGTTATGGAAACCGCCTCCGTTAATATTAATTAACTGAGGCGGTTGAGTTACAGTGCCCGTCTCGGTAAAGGCCACGATTAATCGTGACCTTTGCTCTGAGGCGGTTGGCTTGCTCGCCTCGGTTAAGTGATTTTGCCCGCCTCCATAAAAAATACTGTACTAGTGATCGATGTTACTAATAGGAAACCATCGTGCTTCTTTGATGGTGGATGTAGTAGTCTCTACTACAATATGTCATCGCACACATGCTACGCCGACATCTCACCCGTTCCATACTGGAAATAGTACTCCAACTTGGTTGCACATAAGCCATACCCTGTTCGCTTGGCTTATCAGCCGTACTTTTTTCAGCGAAAGAACAGTATTTTCTCTCACAACAAATTAGCGAACAGTACTTTTCAACCTGGCTTTTCAGCAATTCCTTCTCGTTCCCAAAGAAGGTTGCGCCATTGTTAGTGCCGGTCGACAGGCTTGTTAGCAAACCGACTTGCTTCAACATATTTACAAATACTACTATTCCACACTCCCTCCGTCACAAAATACTGGAGCGTGGTGCTCGTTCCTGTGGGTTCTGGCGAGCACCGTCGGAGCAGAGGCTCTTGCTTGCTCCCCGAGGGCTTTGACGGGTAAAGAAAAGGAGGCCTGGAGGCTGGAGCCATGATGTTTACCGAGAAGAGTCACCGCACGTCTTGTGGCTGGTAATATTATGCCATTGTTAGAGGATGTTTGGATACTGGCCACTGTCCACCACGCCCAAAAGTGTGGCAGGCAATGCGCGCCGCATCTGCAGCGATATTTTACGGCGCCACGTTTTGTGGCAGGATTTGTTCTGCATGTTTTTTTTGCCAGAATCATTTACGTTGCCAACCAAACACAAGGTTCGATTTCTGTGGCTCGCCATATCTGCGTCATGGCAAAGTGTGCCCACAGACCAAACAACCTCCTAATATTAACTGAAATTAAGTTCTTGACTCTACTAACCAAATGGGGTGGGGGCGTCCCCTCTGCTCCATCCGTGATTCCAGCTCTCAGAGTCAAAAGCCCCCGCATGAGCTTAAAAAAAGTAGCTTCGCCCAACTCGTCCACTCAACCGTGTGGATCCTCTCTAAACTACCCCTTCTCTATGTGGCAAGGTGCGAAGCGGATGGAAGCGCCATGGTGGACGGACTGAGGCGTTGGGGCAGGCAAGGTGAAGGCGCAGGAGCGGGGGCGAACGAGGCAAAGGCGCCAAAGCCCGTGGGGAGGGAGATGACCAAGCAGATATAAACGATGGAGAAAGGGAAGAAAGAATAAATCTGAAAGAAGAAAAAAGTAGTAATAACAGGAAGTTTTTTTTATCTACCATGATGAGTTGAAAGATTTTGTTTTATCTACCATGATGAGTTGTTTTACCATTGCTTTCCCCCCCCCCCCCCCCCCCCCCCCCCCTCTAATTCGCAGTGGAGAATCTCGCCACATTTGTGGCGTTTGATTAGGCTTGCCACAGCTTTTTCTTCTCTGATTCGCAATGGAAATCTCGCCACATTTGTGGCGTTTGATTTTACCGCCTCAGCTTCGGCGCTGCCTGGGGCCAGCAACCTCAACTAAACACCCTCTAAAGCCAACGATCTAACTATAGCATCTCTCGAACAAAGAACCATTCACCCCACACACGAGTACATACATAACTGTGTCCAGTACTACTAGTCTTCCACAAGCTTACCAGTTACCACGAGCTTGCACGCGCGCGCTATCCATAAAACAGCATTGAAAAGATAACCTTGCTGTGGCGGATCCAAGTCCAGAAACGGAACAGACAAGCAACAGGCAACACCGCAACAGGGACCCACAATGCTCGAGCGCATCTGACTAGACTACACTGTGACGAACAGCTAAACAACAGTTTTTACCGGCTTTATCTACGTCACCGGAGATGCACATGCACAGCGCCCCATTGTCATGCAAACTGCCATATCAGCTGAGGCCCGCTGATGCTGCATCACCATCGTCAGTTCACCATAGTAGTTAGTTACTATATATCAGCATCCCCTGCAAAATGACGCCCAAGAAGCAGTACACAAGATAAAGATTAAGCAGAGTATCTAGCAGAAAAAAGAGGTAAAGGTCGAGGGCTCATGCGTTTCTCAATCATGAATTCATGATAGTGTGCATTCAGTTTGTTCTCGGTTCTGTACTGGAAAAAACTTTCAGAGTACCAAAGCAGGGGGGACAACAAGAGCCAATGAAATGTCAATCCACCATTCCAGTTGTGAATTTTCTGAAAGAAATGAGGATCAGACCGGCATCATTGCCTCCTTCCCCGACCTTTCTTCGATTGCTGTTGCTCTGCCTGTTCCTTTCCTGAAACTTCACTGATATCAGCTGCACGATCCAAAGAATAGGAACCCAAATTAGTGAAACGAATAAAATTCAGTGCTTTATCTTCAGTGGTTGTAAATCCTGGAGAAAACAAAGCATGATACCATCAGGCCCACGAGTCATGAGAGCAAAAAAGATGTTGTTGAGCTTCTCCATCTTCTTTGCATCCTGAGCTTGATCCGTCTTGAACTTCAAGCACTGCACAGGCAATAACTTCAGTCAGAAGAACTTCATAGCATGAGCATTACACCAGAATATTATACTAGCTAGCAATCGATGTGTCCAAACAAGTAGTTTTGATGTTTTATATACTTTTATCAGCATAGACTACATAAGATGCTTGCCCCTGTAACAAATAAACAAAAAGCAACAAAAACATGGGTTTTGACATTCCAGCTTCTCTAGTGAAACATTAAGAAATATATTTTTACTAGTGCTGCAAACACAAAACAGCATAAGAAAGAAGCTAAATGAAGCAATGATGACAACATTAACTGAAGGCTTGCACTCAATAGACAACAGCACTGTTGGTCAGTTAAAAGTCACATTCGAGTAAACAAACAGGAAATATGTGTTTTAGCTGCAAAATTTACTTGAGCATGTGAAGGGAAGATATAGCAGGAAGCACAGGGATAGCATTTCTGAAAAGAAGAGCTCCAGAAATTTATTTACAAAAAGAAATTTTCAGTACATATCTATGGCATACATGAATACATCAGACGGCAGAGACCATTTCTAAGTACAAAATGAACCCACATATCTTATGAGTGACAATGTTATAGCCAGTTTAGGTGATGCAATGCTATCAAATACATCAGATGGGAACTCCTTGCATTTGCTGCTAAATGATATGACCACACGCCAAACAACAGATAGCATGATGCTTAACAATCTTTCAGATTTTATTTTCAAGAACAGACATCCAAATTCATTTGTTTATGAAGAGACAAATGTTAGACATGGCATCTGACTATTGAGTAAAACTCGACACAGCTAAAACCAGATAGCAAGCGACCACTCCACCTTGCAGCGGTACTGCAACATGCTGCATTAAAAGCAGCTTATACAAAACAAAGTGCTATGTGACTAAAACAGTAAAAGGGAACTTCCAAGCACAATAAACTACACTTGCATCATAACAAAAGGGGCAACATCATGCAAGAAGTCTGTATTCTATCTTATTCCACAAAATGTAATGCTAGCAAGGTTCGAGTTGTGTGACAACCATTCCAATTTATAGCAACAGGTTTCTATTCTAAATTATATCTAGTTCTTGACATGTAATAATCTATTTTCAGTCCTAGTAACCAACAACACCTGATCCATTGCCCATCAAGCACCTGTCCTCTTACCACTTCCATTATGAGCGGCCACATAAAAGATCATTTTTCCAGTCCGCTATAAAGACTATATATTATTTCGAGGCCTGCAAAAATGCTAAATCTTGACATCTGACACTGTAAACTTTGTAAGCAACCCAAGCTCATCCTGGTTGCTATTTAGAACAGTGAGCTGATGTTGTCTGGAAGCATAGTAGCAAAATATAGAGCATAATGAGCAATCCAAAAAACTAATTTTTCAGAATCCTAGTTATGTGTAACAGATATCTAACAAACAATATTAGCATGCAAAAAGTAAACAAGGTATAGGCTCAATGGGAATCCTTTAAAAGGCAGTAATCAATTAATCATGTCAAACAATGGCTATTGCAAGATGTGAGTGATGACATTGCATTGGGCTATGGATCAAGATGTGTAAAGAGAAGCACCCATCAAGTAGCAAAATTCTTTAGTTAAGCATAAGAAAACATTGATAATACCACACAACATGGCAGCATGCTGATATATAGATGAACTATAGGCAATCAAAAATTGCTCAAATGTTTTTAGTTGAGAGCATGCTTACCAAGATGCACATATTATGAGGTTCCATGACCAAGAAAAAAAAACAGGCAAGAAAACAATGATAAGAAAATTTGCAAACCAATGGTGTGGCTTGATCTCCTCAATTTAGTTCTAACGTACTCTCTCTGTCTTGAAAAAGAATGCAATTCTAGAATAGTACTAAGTCAAACCATTCTAAGTTTGACCAAGTTTATACAAAAAAGTATCATTGCTTAGATTCGCCATGGAACATACTTCCTCCATCCCAAATTATAAGACATTTTGGCATTTCTAGATTCATAAATTTTATTACGTATGTAGACATAATATGTATCTAGGTGCGTAGCAAAAGTTATGAATCTAGAAAAGCCAAAACGTCTTATAATTTGGAATGGAGGAAGTATTTCGCAGTATACCTATTTGATGTCATAAATATTGATAATATATTCCATAAGTTTGGTCAAAATAGTTTGACAAAGGAAAGAACTAGAATTGCATCCAGGACGGAAGTAGTAACATCCAACAGGCAGAATAATACTTTGTTGAAACTATTATTACTATAGTCAAGCTCTAACATTGTAAAAAAAATTAATAACCAATTTCACTAGAAGTAATACTAAAAATGCAATATTCATATACATTGTAAGCAAAAACACAAGAACAGAGCGCATAGTTATAGGAGGAAAAAAGGGTAGTAAGGTACATCTGGAGTGAAATACGTAGTACTTGATTTACAAAACTAATGAAAATTCTGCACCATTGCCATTTATATAAAATAACAAGTGAAGCAGAGAAGACACAGTAGCTGTAAAATGCTAACCAATTGCCACATATGTTTGGTTACAAGCACATCTATTCATTGAAAAATGTTTCCAACAAAATGCTATCTACTAAAGCATTTAATCTGAAAGTGAACATCCCTCATGTAACTATCATAGTTCAATTATATATAGCTGGATATCTATCATACAACGGCAGTGTGCAGGGATGAATTTCAGCTATAAAACCTATACCTACATGGCTCCAATATATATATTATTTAATCTTCAGCACAGTTTGCTTACTAAATACCTCAAACTGTTGGGAGCAATCAGTTGTGCAACGATAATGCATATTGTTACAAACATTACTAGATATATAAAAGAGTCACAAGAATTTATTTTTTTTACATATAATATTTCAGTAGCAAAATATATGAATACCTGAAGTTCAGACAGATCCTGATTCCAACAAGAGAACTTATGATCTAAGTCCAACGGCAACACAGCAATACCAATGATCACAAATGATGCACAAATTGTCAGATTTGGCATACTAAAGAATCAGATAGAGCCTAATTTCTCTTTCATATGATTAACCAGGTGCCACTGATTGCCAAATACATTTTCAGTATGCTGAATTTCAGGGCACCCGCTGCTATATATCCAGCCATCATCACATTTAAAAATTAACACATCTGACGACCTCTCAAGGAACACACAACATAGATCCAATGGTAGGAGCACTTATCAAGGTGTGCGATCTATCTTACCCCTCGATCACCCCAATTCTAAGCTACCATCGATCAGCTCCTAAGCCACACCATCTATCCGTCATCCGTGTTCCGAACCAACGAACATACACGCAAATCTAATCTGAGTAAATACAGCTTGGACAAGGTAGTACCTCGCGGTCGTCGGTGACCTTGAGCACGAGCTTCCCCTCGCAGTGCCGGTACTTCATCACGTAGCGGGTCTGCAGAGACACGGGCACAAACAGGTTAGGTAGGATCGGACACACGGAACGAAGCAGGACTACTCGGGGAAGAGGAGAGGGGATCGGACGACGACGGCGTACGGCGTTGGGGTCGGCGCGGAAGAGCTGCACGGACCGCTCCACGAACTCGTCCCAGGAATCCACGTACACCATCGCTGCGGCGGAGAAGGGGAGCGGGCGGCGTGGCCGGATCTGGGTGGGGAACCTTGCGGGACGAAGAGGCCGCCGCGGTTTAAATAGGGTTTGCTTGCTGTTCTTCTTGACCGGGGGCGTGCTGGATTGCGTGCCGAAGATGAGTTGATCCGTGATGGCATCCGCCTGCTGCAACCGTGATGGCATCCGTGATGGCATCCGCCTGCTGCAACCCCCCTGGTCACCGTTTTCTCTCTGGGCTACCAGTACCACATGGCCACAAGGGTTTATAAATTTTCAAATCACACACACAAGGGTTTCACAGCTAGGAAAATCTTTATATTTTAAAGTAATTTTTCTATGTGTCATAATTTAATTAACACATTATATATTTACTAGAAAATAGGTCCGTGGGCCGATGCATGCAGACGAAGACTCTATTGGTGTTAGCATGTATATATACTAGCAAAAGTGTCCGTGCGTTGCAATGGGAGGTATAGCGTCATCCAAATTTTTGACATCTTCTATTTTTCTTATCTTGAAAGTTATAGTTTTTCTTTTACATCGTCATATTTTTATTGCACTCGATATTATGCTCAAAAACATATATATAAATAAATAATTTTTGACTCAATATATTTTCTTCTACTTAAGTAGTCAATTGCGTCTATGCCATAGCGCGAAGGGCCAGGGACGCACATTTTCACTTTCACTTCCAATTATAGCATCAAAGAATCAACAAATATAACGAAGTACCAATGAATTTACATAGTGTATAAACACTTCATCGTGCAATTTTTGTTAAAGTCGATAACAATAGCACACAGTTAATCAACGAGGAATATCACAAGTGAAGCAGCTTTTTTATTTCAGCTCGACGAGCACCTCTTGTGATGGAGATGAAGCTATTTTTGTCAAACGTTTGGTTAAACAACTCCTTATCTATCCTTAATAATAAAAAGGTAAAATTTCTGCCATAACTTTTTTCTGCCTCTTTTCCACTCCAGTATGCTTGTATATATTTTTTCCTATTCCAGTCCGGGTTCTATTTGTATTCTTTTTTTTTCTAGATTCTTTTTTCCATGCTCCAGTCGGCCCTTCTCAGAGTCTATCAAATTAGGATACTCTCCGTCATAGACCAGCCAGTTGCCAAACTACTATACCAATTACATATTTCGTAATATGGTCCTTGTCCAAATAGGACAGCATACAATGATCCTGCAACTATAAAATGAAAACAAATACCGACCTAGAGAGAGCAAAAAACAACCTGAATCAAAAAAAAGCAAGAGACAACACTCTTCCAATTTCCATAGTCAACACACAAAGAAATCAACATCATGGATGTCAACATTGAACCATATGATGAAGCATGCAACCAGCGCCGGCGAGCGAGGCCGCCCCCCGCGCTGCGAGATGGGGCCAGCCCCGACCGGTGAGCCCGCCCGGCCGCTACGTCCCTTGCCAGACCCGCATCTGGATCTGCCACCCCGAGGCGAGCCCGGCTGACGGAAGCCGATATTCTACATCACGAACATGCCAGGATTGATGCCTGTCAAGATGTACATGTAAGAGGTGTCATAGAGGCCCTTGAAAACTAAAAAAAGAATTGCATCTAGGTAAAATTACTTCAATATTGGTTTTCCTTTTTTCTCTGTTGCATTCAGGGAAAATATGACACTATTCTTATTATATATTCTTATTGATCTATAGATCCATCCAGTACAAAAAAAAACACTCAGGCAGACAATCCATTAGGGTCAGAATATCCGGTCATGGATGCCAAGGAAAAAAAAGGAAGAGAGAGAGAGAGCGGTATGCACAGATGACCAATGAAAAAAACAGGAAAACTTAAAAGGCTCCGTGAAGCCTGTCAGCAAAAGAAAAAAAATAAAGAGTTGACACAGCTCAAAGAAAATGGCACACAATGGAGGAAGCAATATGTAGAAGAAAAGCAGACATAACAAAACAGCGCCGGTAGGCGAGCCCGCCCCGCCGCTGTGTCCCCTGCCGGACCCGCACCTGGATCTGCCACCCCCGGGCAAGCCCGGCTAACGGAAGTCGATATTCTACATCACGAAGATGCCATGATTGATGCCCGTCAAGATGTACATGCAGGAGGTAGCATAGAGGCCCTTGAAAACCTAAAAAAAGAATTGCATCTAGGTAAAATTACTTCAATATTGGTTTTTCTTTTTTCTCTGTTGCATACAGGGAAAATATGGTACTATTGTTATTATACATTCATATTGATCTATAGATCCATACAGTATAAAAAACACTCAGGCAGACAATCCATTAGGGTCAGATCGCCATCGCACATCCTCGCCTCGGTCTCGCTCACGTCGCCATCTCGTCAGGTTGCTCCTCTGTTGCCCGACCTTGCCATTGTCTTCGCGCCTCACGCCATCGTTGTATATATATATAAATGTTTCACTTTATTACTGCATTGACATAAAACGCAGTCGATCAACAGGTGATGTTGGCCAATCGAACAAAGTTCTGCAAGCACTGGTTCAAATTATTCAGCCTATCGCTGCTTGATCAATGAAGCCCGATGGGCCAGGTCGGAATCGAATCTCGGATCGAGAAATCATCATACCCATCGACACGAGGACGAGGTTCATTTAATCTTCAATTCCTGCCTCTCTTTTATTCAAAACGACGGGAAGTGCGACGATGACACAGGCAGTGGCTAGGCACGTGAAGAGCCACGATGACGCCGGAGGAAATGCATGAAGGCCGGCCAGTCGCCACGACCTGTCGCGCGGTTCATATTCCATAATCCACATGGCACACGCTATGAATACATGTGTATATATATGGGACACAAGGATAGTAAACGAAAAAGGAACCAAAAAGGAAACGTGGACGGAAACATCTTCTATGCAAAAAAAAGGAAAAACATGACGGTTGCATGATTGCCGAAGCCGAGCCACTTTAGGATTATTAGGTTGAACGAAAATTTAGGGTGACAAGAAATTTTGCCTCTTTAGTATTACTAGCAAAAGTGCCGGTGCGTTGTAACGAGAGAGAAAAACTATCTAATATTTAAAGAAAATGATGACGAGAAAATGATACATAGTATCCGTGCTTCTATTTTTTTCCCTGGTCGTCTGTGCTTTAATTTGTTTATCCACTTAGGTAGTTTTGGGTTTTTTCCATAATAAATTAACATAAAAATAATAAATGTTGCATTATGATTCTTTTAGCCATAGACTCTTTTCTAAAAAAAAAATTCACCACCAAATTATTCATGTAGTTTTGATTGAAAATAAAATTTGTTGTTGGTGGACTCCTGGGTTTTTTTAACATAAATAAATAAGAGTTCTAGTTATTAAAGCGTGTAAACCACTTTAATCATGCAATTTGGAAAACAGTAGGCTCCTTTTCCCTTTTGATCGTATTTTTTTGTTAGTTATATAGATATAGGGTGGATAATATTTCTTATATATATACAATATATACACGCATATACATGGAAATGTGCAATTTTTTAGTCTACATTATTGCCTAGCCTAACATGCAGGAAACGTGTAGGTGCAGCACCGACTTGGCCATGCCTAGTAATATCAGATTCGAAAACAAAATTGGAAATCCTAGAACTATAGAAAGATATAAAAAATCAAAACAAAGAATTGATCGATCTGTGTGGAATCGGATTCGCAATAGCCTGGTGACCGAGGCTTCTCTCATATTGATATCCTATTTTTTCTATTTTATATCTATAGTATTATTTCCTCTAAATCGAAAACAGCTACAAGAAAAAAAAACAGTTGCAAAACATAAACGCAAACTATCATGTACATTACATGGGAGAAAGACGGGAAAAAACGGTTTCACGTAAAAATAGTTTGAAAAAATATAAAAGCCGATTCTCAAACAAAAAGTGTTGAATTAGGATTCCTATTTAAATTACTCAAAATCGAAGAAATCTATTTTATTAGAATTAGGATTCTTAACTATCGTAACTATCTAGGGTCATATAAGTCTAGACGGAAGAAATTCTCGACTATCGGTAGTTAGGGGAAGATGGACAAAAAAAGATCTAAAATTGTACCTCTTTATTATTAGGTATAAATTAGGTAGATATAGATATAAATATAGATATAGATATAATATTCTACTAGGAATCTATCTCTCCTAAGATTAGGGATGAAACGCTCAGGATATATTCCTATACCGTTCCACATCATTTTCTATATTTGACCCGTTTGAATTCATATTTTCGCACAAATCTGAAATTGGTACAAAATACAGTATGCCAAATTCAAAAGCAGGATGAAAACGGTTAGGTGTTATCATTTTCTACTTTTACGGTTTTTATTTGGGATATTCCGCTTTTAAAATACGATATATTCCGTTTTGGCCCGGTAGAAGTCCAACTCAACGTCGGTAAGGCACAATCTTAGAAAAATTATGTCTTCATCGTACGATCTCAGATGAAGATGATATTTATATGAAAATTATAGCTTTCGATGAGATCTATGACTTTTGTAGTTTTGAGTTTTTCCTTGGAGGTCATTAAAATGCTCAAAAAATTAACTAAAGTTTTAGCAATATATTAATCGTGGACAAGCGCATGTTATTTTAGAAAAATTATATCTTTCTTATATGGTGTTAAATGGAGATACTTTTTATAAGAAAGTTATAGCACTTGTTAATTATTATGCACTTGGTCATGTACTTGTTATTTATTATGCACTTGGTCCTATGGGTCAGTATTCCGTATTGACTTTTCGTATAACAACCGACATAATTCCGCTCGAATTAGTTCGTTTTTGAAATTCTCGATATTTCGTAAGTTTGTGTTCGTTTTCGTGCTCAGCTTTACCGCTTTCACTTTTATTTTCATATTCAAATATAGAAGTAGAAAATGGTTGAAAGGTTTTCCGATTGTTTTCGTCTGTTTTCATCCCAAACTAAGATGGGGTATGGGGTCCTCGTCGCTCCATCGCCCACCCTGCCTTATAGTTGTGCCGACAGGTGGATCATCCGTGCTCGGTGCTCGTGCAGCCACGCACTGCCCGTATCTTAGTCATCTCTCTCGCTCGCTTGCTCCCTCCCTCCCTCAGCTGTCACACCCGGTTTTTCAAAGAACAAAACCAGGCTCGTCATATATATGCCTAGAAAGTCTACACGTACAACAACAGAATAGAATATCAAAACAATATTTATATAAAGCAGAATATATTCTATAATAATACTTACAACCATCAGAGTATCGCAGAACGGGTGGTAAACTTCTGCTCAGGCTCCATTATTCTCAGGGACGGCTGACTGGGGGCTCCGTATGCCCAGCACTTTTGAAAGACTTCTGGAAACTCCACTACATCTTCATTCTTCTTCTAAGTAGCACCTTACTACACACTGGAGTGTGGAGGAAATAGTAAGAGTGAGCATATGTCGTACTCAACAAATATAACATGGGTTTCATGAGGCACAAAAGGCTAGACACTTTTGACTACATTTAGCTTCGAATCATCATTCATTTAGCAATTGAGTAGCGTCAAGGTATACCAAAACCCATTATTGAACCATTGATCAATTGTAATAAGAATAATGAAATAGCAATTAACATAAACATAAAAATAACAACAGAATTAAGCATGATGTAACAATGGTGATCAACTATCTGTAGATGTTCCAAGGCCACCCGTATCCGTAGGCACGACTAGTATACCGGTTTTTAACTCTGCGTAGAGGTGTACACGTTCACTGTGAGTCATGGTTTTCAGTTGCATTGGGGTTATAAATTTCAAAACACTAAAAATCATATTAAGTCATCCAAGAGTTCATCTAACAAGTTAGGACCATTAGATTCACTCGGCAGGTAGATGTAGGAACCCCTTTTCAAATGACACACTTTCTTCTCGACTATACTTATAGACTAGAAGATGTTCTACACCCAACGTGTCAAGCCATTCTTATGTCAATTAAGGTGACCACTAACAAGCTAGAAAAGGTCTCTTGAACAGCTAAAGCCAGAGCCATGTATCCCTCACAGCTGTACGATATATCCCAGATGATCACGTACAGATAAGTCCTTATGAAGAGAAACCAGAGCATCAAAATAACCCACATGCTCTAGCCCCCTTTTCAACAGTAATAAAATCATCTTAATGGTTGGTTGCACAATTCATTAGCTATATTACAAGATCATTGTTCATAGATCACGCACTAGCCAAGCTACCCAAATACACAACTCACGGGTGATAAGAAATCAGGGTATCAATTACTAGGTTATAATCTCTACGGTTGCCAAGGAAGACACATGTATATGAATAATATTTTCTGTGAATAGGACAACAAGAATGGTCCCATGTTATACTTGTCCTTTTCCCAAAATTAAGCTGCTCAGAAGTCTTCAACCTCTATCTCTGATCTTCAGCTTCTACTGTACTTGTCGGTCCTCAGCTCCTAGTCTTCAGCGCTCGCGAATCACACTTCTACTCGCAGTAACCAAGCACAGTAAACAGACAACAAACACACCTAAGAACAAACATCATATAAAGGAGACACTTTAAAAGAGAACGCACTAAACAATACGGCACGTTGCTACGATCGCGAAAACGCAAGAACGACGGATAACAGAGCTACCATTAAAGAGAACGTGCGACTATCGAGGAGTTTGCAACAAATCGGAGAAGACAAACTATACGTTTGATTTATTTTAATTAATGAATTAAGGTGATAGACATTTCAGAGAATTATTCTAAAGTTGAATTAATCAAATTATAAAACCAAAGTTAAATCTTAGTTATGTTTTAGTTATATATATTTTATAGCATTTAAGTCACTTAAACATTTATAATTTAGAAAGCACCGAACATGAGACAGCAATTAATCGATTATCATGTTTCGTGATTAAATTCAAAAAGACAAGACAGGGTGAACATCGCCACTAACGTGAAGATTACGTGGGCACAATCGCAACTTAACAAAACAGAATTATAAGACTAGATTACTTTTAATTAGAAAGCTTTTAAATAAATATTAATCAAATTACATTTATATTATATAAAAGAAACAACTACACGCTAGATTTATTTTAGCCGACAAGATCATGGAAAAGTTATTAGTTCAGATCTATTAGACAAATCATATTTGAACTTAACACTAAGTTGACGCTAATCATAGTTTATACATTTTATAAATGTTCTCGCACAATAATTTATTAAGCAAGTTATGCTTTATCTTTGCAAAAGAAATAATCTTATGAGAGCATCTAAACATATTTCATATTACACCACCGTGTCTAGCCTAAGCAGTTTACAAATTAAAAATATATCTATGTTAGTAGCTAATTATATTAACATTTATTTACATATACAAAATCGAAGTGTATCGCCTATGTTATTTTTAAATTGGAAACTGGTTACGTACCCATTAATCACATTAATATTTAATTATGAACACAAAAAAAAACAATGCAACAGTTGCCATGAGTTTTATATATTATAACAGAAAAGAAAAGACTACATGCTTGGTTCATTTTAACTAAACAAAACAATATCAAGTTTATTAATTCAGGTTATGTATTTTTATTGAAAAGTCCGAGCTAAATTTGGACATATTTTATTTTTATATTTATGCCTTATATTTATTTAAGTCATTCAAACTATAGCTTGCAAGAGAAATTAAAATGTGAGAGCATCTAGTATAACTGCATATGACGTGGGTTCAGCAAAACAAATTATAATTTAAAATAGATGGTTGATAGCAATTAAATTAAGTCATACTAATATTTACCTTTAAAACACCGTATAGAACCTATATTTCTTTTAATTAGAAACTCAATTGTACAAAATTATTATTTGACCCAATATAGAATCACGTGACAAGAAAAATATTACTGCTAGTGCGTAGAGCGCAACGCTACAAAACTAATGCAACTGGAACGAACCGAATCGGAATTAAGATGAAGAAACTATGGAGACTACAAACTAGTGGCATTCTCGTAAACAAATCATGTTCTTCCATGTGACGGTCTGCACGTACAGAACATGGCCATCGTGGCCACGGAGGAGCTGCGCACTATGCACACAAGGAAGGGGCCTCGGCCCGGGCGTCTCGGCCTGCCGGCTGGAGAGCAGCGCCAGGCCGCGAGGGGCCCGCGGCGGAGGGGCCGGGCTGCAGCCCGCGACTCTGGCTGTGCCGGCGTGCACAGGAGGCGGCGGCCACGAGCACCCGTGGTGCCTCGCACAACACGCGAGCAGGGGCGCGGGATGAGGCCGCAGGGTGGGTCCCACCGGCTGGCAGTGCTGGTGAATCCCGTCGAAGACAACGCATAGAGCCGGGGTGGCCGAAGAAGATGAAGATGGCATCCATGGTGGAGCTCGCCGGAAAAGAGAATGGAGGTTTAGGGAAACGATGAACGGATCATGGATTCGCAAAACGGAAGGCGTGACGGTGTAGAGGACGACGAGGCAAACCTCGCAGTGATGGTGTTTTCCGCCGGGGACGCCGGAGATGGCCGGAAAACCTCGCCGAAGGTTCGCCGGAAACCTAAACAGGCGGAACTTCAGCATCCGATCTGCGTTGATAGGACTAGTGGCTCGCGAAACGGGCCGTACTTCTGTAACCAGCGCGTCGAGGGCTACGCCGACATATATATAGTTGTAGGGTTTAAGGTCGATAGAAAAACAAGATATTTTATTATTTTCGGATTTAATTAATTTCGTGAATAAAATAATTCCAGAAAAGTCCAGGATTGGTATTTAAGCCATGAAAAATAGCCCGAAGTTCAGAAAAATCACCAGAAAAATCCTAGAGATACTTTGAATGATAAGGAACTCAACTAAATGAGTTTGGGCTCATGAAAAGATTGATGAAAAGATTAAGAAAAAAGATAAAGCTCAAGGAAAAAGGAATTTAATTCCATAAGAGATTGGAAAATTTTCCTAGAGAGAAAGAAACGTCATACTATAGTATTTTGAAACCATCTGCACTCAATAACACCAAAAACAAGCATCACTTCAACAAAAGCCCATCAAATTAATTCTAAAATATTTGAAAACACCATTTTCTACATCTAAACTTGTGGAAACTTAAACTCATATTGGAAAATTTTATATCAATATTGAAATCATTTATTTTACTTAATGTTTTTTATGCACAACCCAAAATCTAAAACTTTGGGGTGTGACATCAGCCCTCTCACTCTTGCAACTCGTGCCTGTCACCGCCCACCCTTCCCTCACGCTGGCCACACTCTGTGTGAGAATCTGATACCTAGTTGTATATAGTCTCTTCCATACCCCCATATATACAGGTAGGAGACCTACTCCTAGTAGGATTCTACACTTAAGTTCTAGTATAGAACTAAAAGTCCTAATAGCACACTTCTGTTGAATCCTGTTACAAGTAACATTTGAGTCATCGTATAACAATGTCCACATTGACTCTAATCCTTTGAAGTCACTATGCTTCTCCAAGAATTTGCTCTAAGTCAGTTCCTTTTTTATATTTATACTTCCACTTTAAGAGTGTGCCCCACCATAGTGGCTTATGCACACTGCAACAATGTGTGTGAAAGCCCTAGTTTCGTTTGGCTAATTGATGAAACCTATTAGACTAATCCTATGCTCTAAGTGTGTATTTGAGATAGGTTGGTCCAAATCCAAGCGATGGAGCTAGATGGCACTCATGTGATGAAGATGGCCAAAAGATGGTAATCAAGTGCTCCAACTTGAAAAAGAAGAAAGAGAAAAAAATGGACTCAAGGCAAAGATATATGAGATAGGACCATTTTGTTTTGCCAATCAAGACACGGTAGAGTGTGTGATTGGGTTTAGGATAGATAGCTATACTATTAAGAGGGGAACTCTCACATTGATTACGGTTATCTAGTGCCACTAGGTGAATCAACTCCATGCATATGCATTAGGACCTAATGAGTGATAACAACCCTTGAAAATGTTTGTGAAAATTGCTAACTCACGTACACAAGTGTTGAAAACATTGTGGAGTTAACACAATTGCACAAGGGTTGAAGACTTGAAGTGAAAGAAGTGCTTTGGCTACATTAGACAATGATGTCGTGTGCATCGGACGCTAAGTGTTTGCGTCCGATGGCATACCCTAGCTCGGCCTAGCACAACAGAGAGCATTGGACACTAAGGAGGTAGGCATCGGACGCTGTCTGATGTGTTTTGGCTGCTCACTGTTTGGAACATATTTCTTCAGACGCTGTGCGAGACTTGCATCGGACGCTAAGACTTTGTGTCTGCTGTGACTGGAGTGTGTCCGCTGACACTATTCACATTGGGAGCTCTAACTTTCCTGTGTGCATCGGACACTAGTGTTATGTCTGATGTAAACCATCAGATGCGTCCGATGTGGATTTGGCCTCTCTAGATGTTACTGGAGTGCATCGGACGCTGGGGACAATTACGTCTGATATGGCATCGGACGCTCGCGATCAGGCGAGTAGAGCTGTCCGTTAGGCACCAACGGCTCTCTTCAAATGGTCGGGACATGTGGCGACCCATTGTGGCATCGGACGCTGGCGGGTATCATCCGATGCCCCTGGGTTAGCATCCGATGTGGGCACAGATAGCCTAGAGAAGGGGCCAACGACTCTTTGAGCCTTGGAGCCTCTATAAATAAGCCTTGGCCGAGTGTGGCTCACTCTCTTGGCTCTCTAACTTGTTGATACACCTTGTGAGCATACTCCCACACCTTCCACTCATCTAGTTTATGATTTGATCATCAAAAGTGAGATTGAGAGTGATCCTTAGTGCATTTGCTTAGAGTTTGAGCATCTAGTGGCACTAGTGATCATGTGAGCTACGAGATTTTTGTTACTTTTGGTGGTTGCCTCCACCTAGATGGCTTGGAGCAACGAGATCATTGAGCGAGGGTGGTGATTGTCTCTGGCTCCAATCGGTGATTTGTGAGGGGTTCTTGTGTCTTCCACGAGGGAGCCGTGAAAGGCAAGTCTAGTAAATTGCTCGTGGCATTGAGTACCCTCTCTTGTGTTGGTTCTTACGGCGCCCAAGTGTTGGGCTAGGCGTGTGATTCTTGTTAGTGCGTGAACCACCAAGTGAGTGCGTTGTCACAACGTGGACTAAGTTGCCGGCAAGCAACCGAACCATGAGATAAATCATCTTAGTATTCATTTGATTGGTTTATCTCTTGCCTAGTTCAGTATATTGCTCTCTACCTCACTTGTACTACCTTCATATATATATTGTCTTGTGGTAGTTTGCCTTGTGTAGCTAGTTGTAGCTTAGGTTAGTTTACTTGTTGTAACTTGTTTCTTGCTAGCTCACTAGTGGTAGAAATAGTGACATAGCCGGTTAGCAACTAGTATTCGGTAGGTGGCTTGCCTTTTCTAGTAGAGCTAGAGAAAAAATTGCATTATAGCCTATTGTTGTCCAATATTTTGCTCTAGTGAGTTTGTAGAATTTTAATTAGGCTATTCACCGCCTCTAGCCATTTAGGACCTTTCAGTGTGTCGTGTCCAAGCTAGAGTGTCCGGACCTTCCACCCAAGAGCTTCTTCGTTGTATAGTTTGGTTAACCACACCACCTTCTCCTATGGCCCTTCATGCCATAGGTTTGTACCACCTCTGAGCTCCACTTGCTTGTTGGTACTGCATCTTAAGTCCCATCACGTCTTGTTCCTATAGCTCGTAGCTTCGCCTCTACTATTGTTAGGTTTTACAACCGTTTTTGCAGCCTCGCACTTGGCTACAAAACAAAATTGTCTTCATACCATGAATCGCATGCATGGAAACTACATGTGGTGATCCTCTCTTTCGGGCTCATACGGGAGCTCCGCTTGAAGCAAATCATTGCACGGATGATCTCCACCGCTGCATCCACCGCACAGGCGAACATGCTTGCATCATAGTTATTAGGACCGGACTGGCGGTCAAATCGCTAAAAGATTGATCCCTAACCGATCTAGTTCACTTAAAAGACCGCTTATGTAATCGATCCGGTAAAAACCTGTTGAGCTGGTCGGTTTTTTACAAAATCGATGAACCGTCTGATTCCATTTGAACTGGACGGTGTTTTGTTGTTTCCTATATTACCCCTCTGTGAACTCAAGGGAACCTCATCCACTCGAGGGTATTGTTTCCAATATTCCTAGCTGGCATTAGGGAGGGAAACTTTAAACCAGGGTTGTTGAACGATCTCTCGACATAACTCGATCTGAGGTACGGCGGCGCGATGCTCAGCTCCGGCTCCGGCGGTGGTGCATCCATAGGTGGTTGCTACGGTGGCGACACAAGCACTGGCTGGTGCTGCGCAGCTGCAGGCGGCAATGCACGACATGTGCTACGTGTGCAGCGTGACGGGTGTTGCAGGTGCGACAATCGGCGGGTCCTGCGACCCTATGGGTGGGGATCGCCGGGTTCTGCAGGTGTGACGAATCAACAGGTAGGGATCGATGTGGATGTTAAAACATCCAAAAATCAGAAATCCGTATTTATTTTAATGTTAATATGGATATTTGTATTTGTATTCAGATACTAAGTGGATGTATCATATTCGCTTTTGTGATTTTTCTATATCTGCTTTCACATTCGCATTCGGAAAAATATGAAATATCCAACACTATATGTATCGTCAAAAAACAAAGTACCCAATAAAACCATCTAAAACTTATATCTATGACTAATTAGTAATTTAAATGGTATAGTTGATAAATGTTATTTATAGTTTTATTATTTTGATATATTTAACTATTAAAATAATTCTTATATATGTTATTCTATGAGTTGTCGTTATCAATAGGTTTATATAATCATATTCTCTACATTCATAATGATTTTTGTTCTATTAAACTATTTACAAGCAAATACTATGTTATCATAAAAATCTAGTAGATATCCGAATGTGAATCCGAATCCAAGACATTCATTTTGCATTCATATCTGATAATATTCAAATTTGTGTCGTTAGTTAAATAAAAATAATTCTAAAAACTTAGAATGACCCGACCCTTTTTTATACTATGCCCCATAAATTTGATAACCTTAAGGTACTTTTCCTTTGGTCCATATTTTTTCTTACACCAATGGGAAATATTTTATCTAACCTAAATAAAATTTTATGAAAATTATTATTAATATTTGTGTCTCTTAATATGATTATTGTAAAATTTTATGATTAATCTAATGATACTTATTATATACCATAAATATTAGTATAATTTGTATATTTGGTCAATTTTTTTTAAAAAAATGACTTATTGGAAAACAATTTATGCAATTATTTTGGGACGAGGTAGCAAAAAATTTGCACATAAAAAGTGGGGAAAGGGGAAAAGAAACACTGTACTCCGTAGAAGCTAATTTTGTGTCTGGTATAGTGGTAAGTGGCCTCATACCTGCCATGTAAACATGAGGCCAAATCTCTTGCGCACGCAAGGAAAGCGATCAGTGACTATCAACCAACTCAGTATCACGCACGAAATGGCGATGGTAACGTTTGGTAACCAAGGCTGCGTTTAGTTGGCAAAATTTTTGGCGAAATGACACTGTAGCAGTTTCGTTGTTATTTGGCAATTAGTGTCCAATCATGGTCTAATTAGGCTTAAAAGATTTGTCTCGTCCATTTCGTCTAAACTGTATAATTAGTTTTAATTTTTATCTATATTTAATGCTTCATACATGCGTCCAAAGATTCGATGTGACGGAAAATCTGAAAATTTTGGCAAAATTTTTGGCATCTAAACGGGGCCAACAAGATACGGCCAAAACCACACACCACCAACTGCCGTACAATAATGATTTCCTCGGTTTTCCCCGCAAGTTACTGACGAGATCCCTCGGTAGTCGGTACAAAGATTTTGGCACCACGCTGGCAAATCTGGAGCGCCGCAAATCGCCAACGGAGTCCGGCCCCCGCTGCCCCTAAAACCCTAATCCATGACGTCTGGTCTGACCTCTCTGCCTGCAAACCCCTTCACGCATTCCGTCGAACACCCTGCTCGCGCCATGGCATTTCGTCGAACGCCATGGGACATGGCCATGGAAAAGGACTGTTTGTGCGGCCAATGCATCGAACACGATGGGCGCAGCTTAAGAACACGCCGGTGTATTGGGAAATTGATTGATTATACATTATATCAGGAGCAAGAACCAGTAACACAGAAATTAAAACAGCACCACGCGGCTCAGTACATGTATCACACCTACAATAACTCAAGCAAATAATAAGATTATCGCCGGAACAGATTACGCGCACCAACTCAGAAGTCCTCATCGATGCTGAAGACGTGGTTGGCGGCGGCGCTGCCGTTAAGGCTGTTCATGACGGAGGCCTTCTGGTAGTCACCGACGCGCTTCTCGAAGAAGTTGGTCTTTCCCTGCAGCGAGATGAGCTCCATCCAGTCGAAGGGGTTGGTCACGTTGTACATCTTCTTGCACCCGAGCGCCATGAGCAGGCGGTCGGCCACGAACTCGATGTACTGGCTCATGAGGCCGCCGTTCATGCCGACGAGCGCGACGGGGAGCGCGTCGCAGACGAACTCGCGCTCGATGTCGACGGCGTCGGCGACGATCTCGCGGACGCGGGCGTCGTCGAGCTTGCTGCGGAGGAGCTCGTAGAGGAGGCAGGCGAAGTCGCAGTGCAGGCCCTCGTCGCGGGAGATGAGCTCGTTGGAGAAGGTGAGGCCCGGCATGAGCCCGCGCTTCTTGAGCCAGAAGATGGCGCAGAAGGAGCCCGAGAAGAAGATGCCCTCGACGCAGGCGAAGGCGACGAGGCGCTCGGCGAAGCGCTCCCCGCCGTCGATCCAGCGCATGGCCCAGTCCGCCTTGCGCCGGACCGCGGGCACGGTGTCGATGGCGCGGAACAGGCGGTCCTTCTCGGCGTCGTCGCGGATGTAGGTCTCGAGCAGCAGCGAGTACATCTCCGAGTGGATGTTCTCGATGGCGATCTGGAAGCCGTAGAAGGCCCGCGCCTCGGCGACCTGCACGTCGGACATGAAGCGGGAGGCGAGGTTCTCGAGCACGATGCCGTCGGAGGCGGCGAAGAAGGCGAGCACGTGGGAGATGAAGTGGCGCTCGTCGGGGGACAGCGCCTCGTCCCAGTGCCGGGCGTCGGCGGAGAGGTCAACCTCCTCCGCCGTCCAGAAGGACGCTACCGCCTTCTTGTAGAACTCCCAGATCTGCGGGAAGCGGATCGGGAACATGGAGAAGCGGTCGGAGGACTCGGCCAGCAGCGGCTCCTCCGCGTCGCAGGGGGGCACCAGCGTCGGCGCGGCAGGCATCGTCGGAGGATTGGGGTATGGTTTTGGTAATGGGGAATTTGGGGGGTTTGGGTTTGGGTTACGGAGGAGAGCAGGGAGGCGGGGGATTTTATAGGGATGGTGGGGAATTGGAGCGCAGATTTTGAATTGGAAGTGGAACGGCGTTGGCGCTGGCTTGCAAGGGAAGGAGCGGGGGCGCGCGAGGAACGGATAAGGGTGGGGGTGGGCGGAGGGAGAAGACAGGAGGCGCGCCGTGCGACGGAAGATTGGGGAAAATTTCGATTTTGCCGGGGGATTTGAAAATTCAGGGGGAAATTTTTCGGCGGCGAGCCGAGCGGCGGGAGCGAGAGGGCGGGCAGGAGGTTAGAGGTGGCGCTGTTCGTTTGGGGATTAGAGAAAAGCTTTGAAGGCCTGACAGGTGGCGGTGAGGGGCGTTTTGGTCAAATGGGCTGGGAATGTGGGGAATTTCTTGAGGGCCCTGTTTAGATTCCAAATTTTCTCCTAAATTTCATTATGCAAAAAGAAGATTCTCCGTCACATCAAAATATCGGCATATGCATGGTGTACTAAATGTAAATGAAATTAAAAATTAATTGCACAGTTTTGTTGTACTTTGCGAGACGAACATTTTGAGCCTAATTAATTAATGTTTGAACAATTATTACCAAATAAAAACAAAATTGCTACAGTACCCGGGGCACAGAAGTTCAAACTTGCTCCAGCTTATAAATGCAACAAACAAGGCTGTTCATTCCGTCGGTTTGATTGGAGGTAAGTTCATTCTGCACCTTCACACACTTATGCAAATATTAGTTATATAATATATTAATCACATTGATCAACCATTTGCTGTAATTAACAGGTACAAGATGCCATTCCTTGGTACTGATGAAACCTACAGAATTGAGTTTATGTTTTTCCAAAACAGAGGAACAAAATTGATTGGAAAAGAGTTTAGCAGGATCTTTTCCTGTATTTAGAACCTGTTATAAAATGAGATTTATGTAGATTAACAGATTTATCATAAACTTTGATCATACTACCTCCAACTCAAACTATGACATAGCCATCTTATGTAATCTTTGGTAATATGAACAACTAAATGAGATTTTAATGATGGCAACGCTGATAGGAATGAACCAAGCCTTGATGTAGTTCCGTTTTACTCCATGATGGACATGCCTGTAAAGTTGATGCAGAAAATAGCTCTGATAACTAGGAATGTTACTTTTGCTCTTTCATATTAGCACATACCTTCTGTCTGTAAGTCTTTGTTTTCCTTTCTTTCCTTTTAATAGTCACCTGAATTGTTAAATACAAAGCATAATAAGTGACTCATAATTATAATTAACTTTTAGTGTAAAAGAGAGCTACTCATGGCTTCTACTATTACAGAATAATATATATTGTTATCTGCTAACAAGCGTAATCTTGTTTGATTGCTACAATAATGTTGATTTTTCAAACTATTTTTTTGAGATAATCCTTCTTGCTACAACATTGGTTTATTAAGGTAGGCATTTTGAAATATAAGCACCCCTCTTCTAAAATCAACTCGATTCTAAATTATGCTGGGGCTAGCTCTAACATGTGTAGTGAGAGGTCTATAAAATTCAAAAGGGATGATGCAAGAATCATTTGCTCACCATCCATCCCATTTAGTGTTTAGTGCTTAAGAATGCAATCGAGTTTGGTTGATCACATATCCCGTCTAACTGATTTTGTCTCCCTCATCTCTCCTTGTTACAATGGAAATTTCTAAAGTTATTTCCACAAGACCAAAGAAACCTAAGTTTAAGATCGAAAAGATTAGTGCTACATTATATTTAAATAAAAAATATTGAGTAGTAGAACAGTACCCATGACCGGCAATAGCTGAGTCTATATTCTGAGAGAATGGATCACTACAAGAAATGTGTCATGTTTTGACATTTGATATTGGTCATAAAACCTAGAAAATAAGTCATAGGTTGTCATTTGTGACACCAAGTTGACGAAAAATGAAATGCCAAAAGATGCGCGTCTTTAATGACAACTTGTGATGTTTAGGTGTTAAAGTCATAAAATTATGACTTTGATTTCAATCATCACAAACATTTATGACTTCTGATTTAATGTCATAGGTTTCGTAGACCTCGCCACATAGGATAGATTGATGAGATGGCAAAGGCTAGAAATTCATAAAACCAAATTTGGCCTGTTTAAGCCCATGTAGTAGCCAGGCTAAAATTGGGTCAGCCCAATTGATTGGGGCTGATTTTTTGGCTAGACCAGCCCATTACATTTTGGCCAACGATTTTTAGGATAGCTCAGTTCTTTTTCACAGCCCACGTCACTTTTTTTTCTAGCCTGTTTTGGCCTGATAAGATTTTTGGGCCGGCCCAATATAGAACAACTCACAATCCAAATTCCAGGGAATACAATTTCAAATTTAAAAGGCCCATTATAGCAGCACATGCCACATAATATTAGATTCAGATCCAACACAACTGAAAGGACCTAATATGGCTAGAGGGGAGCTTATTTAAAAACTCTACAAGGCACTAGAGCAAATGATTAGTATAACAAACGACGTATTGTAATTTTGCTCTAGCTCTACAAGAATTGCAAGCCACTTATTTCAATAATTATAGTTGCTATGATCACTAGCACACACAACAAGCTATATCACTACTCACTGAGCTAGTGTGCTCTCAAAGACTAACTAAAGAGCCACACTAACCAAACTAACAAGTTCTCAAAGACTAACTACACTAAAGAGCCTGACAACTAGTTTGTAAAGAATGTAAAGGAGTGAGTAAGGTGATTATACCGTCGCGTCGAGGAATGAACCAATGACAAGATGTAGACAATCCAATCACCAGGAGAAATCCAATCACACAAGAGACACAAGATTTTTCTCCCGAGGTTAATGTGCTTGCCAGCACGCTAGTCCCCGTTGTGTCGACCAACACTTGGTGGTTTGGTGGCTAAGAGATGTTGCACGAACCTAATTCACATAATTGGGCACCACAAGAACCTACCCACAAGTGAGGTAGCTCAATGACACGAGCAATGTACTAGAGATGCCTTTGGCGCTCCGCCGGGGAAGGCACAAGACCCCTCACAAGCAACCTATCGAGGCCGGAGACAATCACCAACTCCGCTCAACGATCCCTCCAATCACCAGGCCGTCTAGGTGTCGGCAAACACCAAGAGTAACAAGCTCACAACAAGCCCAAATAACCCAATTAGTGCCACAAGATAATGCAACTCAATGCAATGCACTAGAGGCTCTCCAATCTCACTCAAGATGATGAAATCAAGTGAACAAATGAGTGGAGTGTGTTGCTCAGCTTCCAAAGGGTGTGCACAAGTGTAAGAGGTGCCAAAGGGTGGCCAAGGCGGCCACACCCTCTATTTATAGCCACACAAGCAAATAGAGTCGTTACCCCTTTGGAGCTGTTGTCTGCAAGGTCATCGGACAGGTCGGTGCCTAGCATCGGACATGGCAGTGACCTGCCCAACAGTCGAATTCCAACAGCTAAAAAATAGCCATTGGGGCACCAGACAGGGTGGCAGTGGCACCGCCATGGGGGTGGCGGTGACCACCTAGCCGAGCCCCCCGAATTCCCTGCTCTCTAGATAAAAGGGGTGGTGCACCGCCGCACCTATGGCAGTGACCATGGCGGTGCCCCCCTTTGCTTTTGGTGCTCTCGATGAAAAGGGATGGTGGCACCACCCTGCCTATGGCGGTGACCAGGCGGTGCACCACCGCGCGTGAGGCGGTGTACACCGGACACTTCGATGCTCGTCCTTCAACTTGCTTCTCTTAGCCACGTCCAGGTGGGCACCGCCCTAGGGGTGGCGGTGCCACCAGAACAGTGGCGGTGCTAGCCCAAGCACCAGCGTTTCCCAGCCTCTGCCAGCCGGTCACCGGACAGGCCAGGGCGGTGCACCGCCACACCCATGGTGGTGACCACCCCGAGGCAAAGACCTCCGTTAGCTGCGTTTTCGATTCTCGATTTGATCCACAAGTAGTCTACACTCCTTGGCAAGCGTTCCTAACTCTTAAAGTGTTTTTCCAAAACATGTTAGAGTCAAGTTAGCATTTCTCAAATAATTTCAATAAATCTTTTCGCTTGCTCTCCGATGTGGCCTAAATGCAATGCATGAAGTCCAACACCTAGTAGCACTAGATAACCGAATTGTCTAGTTAAGAACTCCTCTTAGTAGTACAACCATTTACCCTAAATGTGATCACACTCTCTATAGTGTCTTTATCACCGAAACAAAACCCCCTATTTATACCTTTGCCTTGAACTCCATAGGGTTTTTTTTCTCTTTCTTCTTTTTCAAGTTGAGCACTTGATCATCATCACATGTGGCCATCTCATCATTTCATGAGATCAACATCACCATTTGAGTGCCACCATGCTCCTCACTTGGATTGTACCAACCTAGCTCATATTACATCTCATGACAAAGTTTAGTGCATAGGTTTCATCAATTATCCAAAACAAAACTAGGGCTTTCAACAACCTAGCCCAATCACAAATGAACCAGAATATTACAAACCATAATTGCACAAGAATATTAAAACAGCCCAATATCACTTGGTCATAGTCCAAATTCATAGAACATTACACATGAACAGCCAGAGCTAGATCCCTAGTCATAGTCCAAATTCACAGAACATTACACATAAATGGCCATAGGCATATCCCAAATAAGTTCACAGTTCATCTCCAGCAAGATCTAATATCACATAATAGTGCCAAAATAAATCTCATGGTGTTCAATGATTACCAGATCACACAATAATCAAGATCACCTCCAAAATCAAGTCAACTGTCCAAAACAGTTAGAGTTAACTATTGGGCATCCCAGGTTGTTTTAGAACTTACTGTTGTGCACCCGATGATGCTGAATTGCCAAGGAAAGAATGGAGGAATCCGTGCATATCACCTATTTACTTCTTCAACATCTCATGCTCTTCTTCCACCTTCTTTCTTGCAGCCCTTTCCTCCTCTAACTGATTCACCACATCATCAACCTGAGCTCGAACTGCTGCTGATCCTTCCTTCTCAGCCACAAGTTCATTCTCTAGTTCTTGTACACGTGCATCAACTTCACTAGCTTTGGTGCCTCTCTCAGATGCTGCATCAACCTCACTAGCTTTGGGTCATACTTCTATTTGCTTCTATATTGACTTGGTTAGACAACTGAAAATGTGTAGGGAAAACACTACCTTGATGTGTTGATAGACAACCATCACTTTTAGTTATAATTCTTATCATTTCTTGTACTTAACTGATAATTTTGTTTTTTTACATTGGTCTTAGCCAATTGAATGTGGTGCTGATATCTAGATTGACCCAGGGTTGCTTTCAACTATCTTAGATGTAATTAGTGATGCCAATATATCACAGTTTGTGAAACTTCACACCTTTGTTGTACATATTGGATGCTGCAAGTTTTGTTCACTGTTGCTAATTACTATTAGCTAACTATATGGTCATTATTAGCCACCTTTATTGTCAACTCAATTAGAACCATGTTGTATAAATTTTTTTGTACATTCTATGCATGAATGACTTTATTGCCTAATTTACTAATATTACAATCTTATTCTTTAGTGAGCAAGTGGACAAATGTTGAGTGGAAGGAAACAAATCAAGTAAGAACATAGCTGAGATTTTGCGATGTTGGAAATTCTGCAGGTGCTATAGAGACATTAGGAAGTGCTATAGTGTTGCAAGTTTTCATTTTCATGAAGTTTTGAGTGCATTGTAATTGTGGTTGTGATTGTAAATATTATGTCAATGGGTTGTCTATTTAATAAATGATTGATTCAAATTAATATATATGTAGCATTAATTGTATTATGCCCTATTTATTTTTGCAATGATTTATTAAACCACATATCAAGTGCTATATGCGTTGCAACAAATATTCCTAGTGCGATAAACACTAATGCAATGGCCGTGTTACATAACAGGTTGCATGGCAATACAAACTATGCTAACGAATTACTTTGTGTGACAATATGATCTCTGGCAACAAATAAAATTGCGTGGCAAATAGTACTATTGCCATGACATGACTGTTGTGCAATAATGCCTTTGGCAACAAAATCATGGCATGGCAATATAGACTATTGCCACGACATTGTTCATGGCAAATGTCTCTGTTGCCACGCTACTAGTCATTCTATGTGTACCACCTCTCGCTACGAAGACGGGTGTGTCAATTGCTTATATTGCCACGACCGTGTACGTTACAACAACGTCCTACTGCCATGCTTAGCAATAAACACCTTTGGTTGCAATAAACCCCAACAATTGCATCGCCAATCTAGCAACAGTTGCAATACATTGCAACATGACTTATTGTAACCATTGGCAACAAATGTGATTTGGTTGCAACATATACCTTTGGCAATCCAATTGGGCCTATTGCAATGTTGTCTCGTCATTGCACAAGGGTAAAAATTTAGTAGTGTCGGGTGGTAGATCTTGGACATGCCCTTCTAGGGTTTGGGCCAACTGGTGGCCTAGCGTGGAGGTTTCGCTAGGTGGAACTTGAGCCGTCGCAGTTTCACCAAGTGGAATTTGGGCCATGCCTGCGGCTTCCTTTGCTATGGCCTCAGCAACCTTTGATGATTCGCCAGTTTTCTCTCCTGTCTTCGCGGCTTTCCTTGGGGCCATGGAAGGTTCAGACAACAACCATGGTGTGCGCCAATGTTGTTCTTGACCAAAGTCTTCGAATGTCAGGGTGCTGTCGAACTACTAGCATCATGAGGGAAAAGAGGATCAATGGCCAAGATAAAAGAAAGGGAAAGTAGTGAAGCTAGTTATGACACCAATGGCAGTTGCTCTTCATCCTCATTTACAATGACCCCTGGAGGCATTGTTTATAGTCGTCCGTGGACATTACATGAGACCAAACAACCCTCGCACCTGCCTCAGATCCAAAGCATATCCTCAAGGTGCAAGGGTAATCTGGTCAAACCGTCACTCAAATCCTAAAAGGCACTCAACCACCCCGACGCGTGGGAACTGCCGGGTCTGACGTCACTCTTTCACGCCGCTACCGATCCATCTCGTCGGTGACTAGTCATTTCCCTCGCACCCCATTCTATCACCGGCCGCCTTGGTGTGCATCACCGTGACTTCGCAGCACAGCCCTTCACCCTCATTCATTTCGAAAAGTCATTTGGTGCTTACCTCCCGCTTGGCCGCTAGGGAGAAGGCGACGAACACTTGCTATCAACAAAACACGAATTCATAGCATGATGAAGATACAAACGTTAGCAGCGATAACTGAACAGATGGTGGGAAGCCAATAGAGGGGGACCGAAGAGGGCGAAGCCTGCTCCAACAAGTGGCACACATGCAAAATAATATATTAGATGGTTACCATATGCGATCAACAGGTGGCACACATGAAAAAATTATATATGACATCTGTCTATTAATTAGATGGTTAACATATACAAGCAAAGATGAGTGGCAGACATGCAAAAATCAAATATGACACGTGTAACTTTCTTTCTTCATTAGATGATTATAAATACATGCACTTTGTTCAAGGATTAACAAACACAAAATTACAAGAGCCATGAGCAATGCTCCACCAAATGATCATCACCATGATGACCTTGAAGGGGAGTTTTGCTACCATGATGACCTTGAAGGTGAGCCATGACCTTGAAGGATTTAAGAAGCTTGAAAGCAGTAGCAACAAAATAGCAAGTTCAAACTTATTAGGTTGTTGGTCATTTTTATACACTCAGAAAACACAAAGCCAAGTTGTTGATTTACATTTGGTTCAATAGTTTTTGGTTCAATTTTAGTGGTGCTCTTCATATAATTGGTCAATTTGATATGTGACAGTGAGACACCTAATAAATTTTTAATATCTACAGGATGGAAACCACCTGAAGAGTACATCGTCCTGAGAGGCACCATAATGCACATCATGAGCCAAGTGCAGCCACATGACTCAAGGGTCACCAGCGATGCCAAGGAGACCATGGACCAGTGCATCTTGCAATTCTCTGCGGCCCTCACACGAGCAACCAAGCAGGAGTGCCGGCGAGACTAGCGCATGACTATCACCGGCGACAACCCGATCGTTGGCTTTGCTAGCCTCGGATTGGTTGACTATGTGCAGCCCATGACCGAGTACCTATGCTTGTCCCATGAGAACGTTAACTAGCTGGTTGTAGCACCGCCGGCACCTGTGGCCCTAACTGTGGTGGAAGAGACAACAGTGCCATTGCCACCACCGTCGGTGGATCTCACAATGGAGTTGGGCCTGCCATACGTGCCTAATGTCACGAAGCTGGCGTCTCATACTGACGTGTATGCGCTGTGGCCTGGAGCAACACCGGTGGCTGTGGGCACCTCGCTGGCACCGATGCCTCCACCTGCAGATGATGATGAAGATGACGAGTGAAGTTAACTGCCCAGCTTGTAGTTGGTTGCTTTGAGTAGGCTTGTTCTAATAAACCCATGGACTGATGGACCATGATGATGGGAATAAGTATTTGCTTTAATTAAGTCGACTGTTAAGTGAAGGCATTTCGGTGCTATTGTTGTTCTAAATATGGTGTTTCAGAATATTGTTCTAGCTGGGATTTTTAGGAGATTGCTATTGTTGTTGAATCAAAATTTCCTTTTGTACTGGAATGTGCAACTAGTAGCAAGAAGATATATCTTGTTCCTTATTGTTTACAGGTATCAAGTTTTAATACTTGTGCAAGGTACTCAAGTGATAGTCAGATTTACAATTCAAAAGTGACACAAAAAATATGACATAGGAGTACTCTATTAGACATGTATAGTCTAGTCATATATACGTTGTATTTGGACATGTTGTAACCCCAGCCCATTGGGCTATATATATGAAAGGTCGCCCCACCCTAAGAGGGTGTGAGGTGTTTCCCTATCTCTCTACATGGTATCAGAGCTAAAGGAATTGGAGTTTGAAATAGGAAGCTGCACATGTTTGCCAAGCTGACACGAATGCCATAGAGTATGCTTTAATTTATTACAACTGATGGAGGCACTATGGCGAAGAATGTTGAGGCTGGCAGAGCTAGGATGACCAATATAGTGATGCCAGAGGTCGGTGGAGATGGCGAGGCTGGTGTGTGGAGGGGCGGATGCAGCGGGGATGGTGTAAAGGTTGCTAGCACTATTGTAGTGAAGCATCACGTGTCGGGTCAGGATATCCTTAACAGAAAAACCAAGAGCGTCAAATTCGATAGAACAGTTGTTGTCCCTAGTGAACTGACAAACTGAGATCAAGTTGTGCACTAGTTTTGGAACAACTAAAACATTACGAAGATGGAAATTTGACAATGGTGTGTGTAGGATAGACTCGCCACAATAGGTAATAGAAAGATTTTGACCATTGCCAACGGTAATAAATTAGTGAGAGGAAGGATGGCGGGAAAGGAGTATACCATATGAGGAGCTCATGTGAGGAAGCACCGAAGTCCAATACCGAGGGATGCTGATCCTGGACAGTCATTTGGTTCAACGCGACAACGAGGCCAGCTTGGTTCCACATGGGAGCCGGCTGGGAGACTGGGAGCAGTGCAAAGGGCGTGGGAGGCTACACTAGCATGAAGGCCGTGTGAGCTTGAGCAGGCGCGTCGAGGACACCAGAACGCCAGGTGTTGTGGCCCTGCTGGACCGAGGGAGGACCCTGGGGTGCCCACGGGTTGTAGCAGAACCAGGGGCCCGTGGGTGCGGCCTGCTGGGGAGCACTAGCAGCACCACCGCGCTGCTATGGAGGGCCGCCATTCCAGCCCTTCTTGCCCTTGCCTTTGCCCTTGCCGCCGTCGCCACCCCTATGGCCACCACTGGTGCCGCTACCATAGCCGGTGGTGTGGCTGTTGTGGCCACCAGAGGAGGCCCTGATGTTGTTAGAGTGACACTGCCCATTGCCTCTATGACCTCGTGTACTGTGACAATGTTAGTGCCATTTGTATGACCGCTAATCCTATCCACTATCGTCACACGAAGCACATCGAGATCGATATTCACTTCGTCCGCGACCAGGTTGCCTTGGGACAGGTTTGGGTGCTCCATGTCCTGTCGACTCATCAGTTCGCAGACATCATGACCAAGATCTTACCTGTACAGTTGTTTACTGACTTTAGGTCCAGTCTTTGCGCCCGAGATCCTCCCGCTGTGACCACGGGCGGGTATTAGACAAGTATAGTCTAGTCCTATATACGTTGTATTTGGACATGTTGTAACCCCAGTCCATTGGGCTATATATTTGAAAGGTCACCCCCTAAGAGGGTGTGAGGTGTTTCCCTATCTCTCTACATTTATCTCTCTACATACTCAACATACACGGTTCATATATCTTTTAATGATTATTATGCACTCTCAAGTCCAATGTCGTATATCTATTGATTGTGTCTGTGGATTGCTAGAGCTCACAGATGCAACATTCTTCACTCAGCAAGTCAGCATCTGCCTGGTGCCTTGGTCCCACGAGAATGCTGTATGCATCATCTTGGTCCCGACCATCGAGGCTGCGACAGTGTGACACTGCACCACCTCTAGAACTCCACCACGGTGTTGTAGGCTGCTGGTTTAGGGCGTCCATAGCAGTGAGCTAACATGGCTCTATCCAGATGTGGGCCTAGGTATTAGAGTTAATTAATGAAATAACTTTCTCCCTAATGCTTTTGATGGGTAGCCAAAATTTTAAAAAGGTGTGGGCCCATGAGATTCTGATTTTCTCTTGCTCCGTGCGACCGCTAGCGCCGAGCAACTTGCTAGCTATTTGGTTTTACCCATTCTCTCCCGTCCACATTAATCCAAACCTACTTTCGAGCCTAGTCAGCTAGCAATGTCGATGCCCATTGAGGACACCCTTAGTCTACACCTAGACGATCAAGTGGCTGTTGTATGGCCGAAGGACTGACAAATCTTACATCCGATTGGATGGAGGACAGAGAAGTAAGTCACGAACACAATCCATATCCCCTTCAATGTCAGATACCACTACAACATTTTTAAGATTTAATTAGTTCTCTTATTTTAGGTTACCATCACAGTCGAATATATTGCCGTATGGTTGACATGTTAAAATGAGTTTATCGATTTCTCAGATTTTCCCATATGAACCCTATTATTACTTTTTTGGATGCTATGTGAGTCATGAAGGGATGGGAGAAGAAGCAGTTTGTACACATCGATTAGTGCACATCCAATATGTAGTTTCTATTAGTGATTTCTAGAGGAGAGAGGTGTAATTTAGACTCAACCATCCTAATGCATAATTTCCAATAGTAGTTTCCATAGAGAATAAAATTTAATTAGCACTTACATGCACTACAAACAAGGAAGATTTGTTGTGGCAAAAGTAACCTTGTGACATAATATTACCGCTGCATCTAAACAAAGCTAGACCTTCAATGTTCACATATTAATGTGCAAAAAAAATACTACATCAGCAAGGGTGTGTTGCTTTTTCCTTTCTCTATGGCCTATCTCCAAATCACACAATGTATAATGTTTATTTTGCTTTAAGATGGGTCCCACCATGTATATAACTAAAAATCAGTTGCTGGCCATATCCCTATCCTATACATCCATGGCACCACACTCTACTCCTGGTCCACATCTTCTCTGCCTTCATCTCAGATGTCAACCACCTTGCATAGCATCAGCACCCGAATACGCATGGGCTAGGTCATGCCAAGCTAGGCTAGAGGATGCTAGGGGCCACTACCACCCTCATCGTGTCAGCATCTTCAAAATTTCTGAAGCTAAATCATCGGCACCGAGTATTGGTACCAATAATCCTTATTTCTAGGTTGAAGTTCGGTTTTGGGTCCACAACTCCACATCCTATGGATGAACACAAAGTAGTTTATCTATGATTCTACACGTGCTCCAACTACTCAGTCACATTATTTATATGCACAGGGTAATCAACTATTGAACCAAATCTTCAGGAAGAACAAGGGAAGACTTACCCCTCTGGAAGCCATGAGGGCCACTCATTTGAGGATGCCTTCACCATTCCTCCACCCCAAGATTGAGGAAATCCACCTCCTTCACTACCCTATTCAAGCATTCAACTTACTAGTGGATGGAGAGGGAGTAGGGAAAACAGAGCGAGGTGCAAAGCGGGGATCCATTGGGCCTTACGCGTCGCCGCCACTACTTATAGCCCCGTTTTACTAGAGACAGGATCTAGAGAAGAGTGTGTGAAGTGTAAGATGGACTAGATGAGTGAAGAGTGAGGACTGAAGATGAGACACTCTCAGCCTCTAGTGAATAGATAGGGGCAAAATTGGCATGTTTGAAAATTATTTGACATCCATATGTGTCATAACATGGTTTCTCACAAACGAATATGATGGCATTGACTTGTAAGGATGTGAAAAAAAAATAAAATGTTGGTCCACAGGGCATATCAACTTTTTTGGTGGCAAACACGAAATTTAGAACTTCTTTAGTGGCTTGTAAGGAATTCTCTCAATATTAATACAGGAGGAGGTTTCAAATACGGTCAAAAGACCACTACAATGTACAACAAGAGTTGGGATGATTTCTCTTCAACCTTTGGCTCATGCCAAACATCAAGTTTTTTGTCTCTTTCTTAATTTCAGCACAGTGATCGGCATTCGGTATGCTGCCCAATGTACATGGCCTCATTGCTTGCAAAATTTGCTTGTTGTACCAGAAATGACCAAGAAGGTGAATCTCCATCTCATCTACCAAGCTACAAAGAGGGCACGCACCAGGTTTAGGCCATCTGCGCTTAGCCAATCTATCATTTGTCCAAGTGATGTATATATTAGTCCAATTTCTTAAAAAATGGTTTATTTGTCAATATTAGACAAGTTTGATGAATGGTGCATGTGACAGCCCATATAAGGCCGCAAGGATGGAGGAGAAGTAAGAAGTTAGGTTTTAGAAATTTTATTGGAAATAAAATTATTCTTAAATATTGTATTAAAATGGCCTAAATAATAAAACGCATCCTGAAAAGGGACTAGTTGCCATGGCCAACACATAACACCATAAGTTGCATGTGTGAAGGTTGCAGGTTAGCCTAAATATTTCATTTAACATTAATTTCCTTCCATTTCATTTAGAATCCATCCTATTTAAGGGCCTATTTGGAATGCATGAATTTTGCAGGAATCATGAGGAACTTTATAGGAATCAATTCAACTTCACAGGAAATACACAATAACATAAACAACTTTTGCCGTGTTCCAAACATACCCTAATACTTCTTAAATTTTCATCAACCATTAATGTCTCATTTCATCTACTTACACATCACATGTGACTTCCTTCATCTACGGTCAGTGACAAGTGGCACCGATGCAAAATCATATATGACGCATATAGTTTCTGTTTCTTCATTAGATGGTTACCATCTATAATAAATAATGGCGCACAGGTAGCCGAGGTTATCTTTTTCTTGGCACACGGGTGACATTCTAGTCTTTGGATTGATAGTCACTAGAGTGTGTGTGGTTCCCCTTTGATGGTTGTATGCTTCTTATCAGGCAAGGACCGAAACAATTATTTTCAAAGCTTTGTATCAACTCAATGTAATAGCTTGAAAATTTAATTATCTTCCTTTATCCAAAAAAAGAATTAAACTATTTAGTACTCTAAATATAGTTATACTAAAGGTAACGTATGTAACAAGGAAGACAAAAGTAACATAAAAATGAAAGATTATTTATGGTTTGGGTTAAAATGGATTTAAGGGGTTGGGTTCTTAAATGGATAAGCATTAGATCAGTAGGAATAGGTTTATATTTTAATCGGTTGGTTTAATAGAAAATTAGGTTGGATTGAGTTTCTTTTTTAGGTTTGAATGGGTTGAACCCATATGTTGGTGTTAGGTTTTCGATATATTGTATAGGTACATATGTCTATTGGTTTGAGATGGGTTGAGTGTACCAGATGTTGTAGCCAGTAGATTAATTTGTTGTGTGACCCACATCTTCAACTAGAGGAGCTAATTGGCACATTGTAGATTCTTATTGCATTAAAATATTTACATCAAACTTTAGTCAATTTTTCAAAAAAAAGAAAAAAATCATGTGTGAATGCAAGCTTTTAGTTTTTGGTCTGGTGATCTGAGTCCCATATGTTGAAATTGCTGCCCAAATTGTCATAGATTGAGTAGCTTCAATCTGTTTGAATCATCTAGTTCTAGGGTTCATCTTTTGATGGTCCTATATGTTGGTATTGTCGCGTAAATTAACAGAGTTCTAGGGTCAGATTTCTAATATGGGTCCACATGTTTTATTAAACCCATATATATATATATTTTTATTCAAACACATGGGTTTTTATTGTGTAAACCCATGTGTTAGTTAGTGGGTTGGATTGGGTTGAGTTAAAACAATAAAATTTGGTGGACAAAAGAGTTAATTTACTATGCTTAAGTTAGGTAAGAGGTGAGTTTTAAACCATTAGTAGGGCTAATTGTTTTGCACTATTGGTTACCATCTACAATGGTTTTAGAGTAGCACATGGTTTTAGGCAGCTTGTTGATTAGGAAGGGTTGCTTCAGAGCTTAAACAATCAAGGCTTGGAAGGGCAGCTTTAGAGGAGGCAACAAAACATCATGAACTTGAGCTCGCCTTCTATCTCCGTCTAGGCTTCTGCTTCCTGCTGTTCTTGCTCTTCTACTCAGATTCCTGCTCTTCCCATTTTAATCTCTCTCTGATTCTCCAGATACTGTATCAAGTTACCCTTGTTATAGAGATTGGTAGTCAAGGTTCATAACAAAGAGCAACTCTAGTCAGACTCCTAACTGAAGTCCTATCCTATTTTGAGGCACCAAAACACAAAATTTACTCTCCAACCGAACTCCTATCTGGCCCTTGATGGATGAGAGCTCTCATTTCTCTCTCTTGAACCCCCAACATATTGTCTCTCCTAGAAAGCTGACAAATGGGACCGATGGACTAGGCTCATGACAATATAGTGTAAAGTAGAAAAACTAAGAGATTAGTTGGAGTGCACCGAGAAGTAAGAACTAGGACATAGATGAGGGATATCCATTTGAGGAGATATGAGACCAAAATTTGAGGGATCAATTGGAGTTGCTCTAATCATCTTCCCGCTCCCATTCTCCCAACTCACTCTTCTCCTGGTTAGTTTGCAGGCACTCTGAAGGGAGGTGGTGTGTACCTCTGCTCTGTTGAGATGTGATCTGCTGGTTGGTCCTTAGGCCTTAGCTATGTCTGTGTGCATGTGTGAAGAACAATAAAACAAGACGAGATCTGAACTAAATCACAAGAACCAAATGAATTCATAGTCGCAGTTGCAGGTTGATTGATAAATGGAGATGAAGCCCGATACAGAGTCATCCATGATGATACAGCTATAGTACACTAGGATTTATAATTTGTTCGACGTACAAATCAACCCCAGCTTCGATTCCCTTCCTTATACTACCAGAATCTATCACTAGTGTAATGCTAAGGTCTCCAGAGCAAGACGAGCTATCCTAGTAAATAAAATCAATGAAATGATCTATTTGGTACCGACTTGAACAGTTGAACTTGCAGTTTGTATCCTTATGTAAGAACCAGAATCTAGAACAAGGATAAGATAGCAAGTAGAGGATAGTTCTGATGAGTTCTTAAGAACGGAGGAGTGCATATGAAATATTACAAGTTGTTGTTCATTCCCCTTTTCTCCCCTCTTCTCTCGGGTACTTGAGCTACTCTCTCACGCCAGCTTCTGGCAATGAAACTCACTTCCTTTCTGGACCTTGGTAGCGTACATTAGGCTTCTTCATTCGTGCTCCATGCCTAGGCCCATGTATGTTGTCTTCAAACTAGGCGATGTCGAGTCCACATTCTAGGTCAGCGCGCCTGTTCCATCTTCTTGTTCAACAGGTGTTGATGAAGTGTTGCCGCTGACATCCCCTCCTTGACAAGAACCAGCTTGCCCCCAAGCTGGTGCACACGGAAAGCATTGCCGTAGAGATTCGACGTCTTCCCAGGTGGCAAGGGCGGCTAGAAGACTAGACCACTGAACAAGAGCTTGGAGACGAACGCCCGAGGCTATACTGGCAACGCGCTTCTGTAGTAGGCACTGGGGAACCTGCAGACCATCGAAGGAAACCGGTAATGGTGAAGCAGGCAGAGCCACTGGTACCGCACCTTTCAACTGGGACACATGGAACACCGGATGGACACTGGAGTCTTTAGGCAGTAAGAGTTTGTAGGCAACAGTTCCAATTTTCTGCACAATCTGATAAGGTCCAAAGAAATGGTAAGCTAGCTTCTGGCTTGCGCATGGTGCCACTGATGTTTGGACATACGGCTGAAGCATAGCATATACCCAGTCACCCACAGTGAAGGACCTTTCAGTGCGGTTCTTGTCTGCCTGAATTTTCATATGGTTTTGTGCTCGAGCCAAATGTTGCTGGATCAAGGCCTGCATAGCTGACTTCTGTTTCATCCAGTCATCAAGAGAGTCAACTTGACAGGTAGCAGTAGGATCAATGCCCAACTGTCGAGGAGAGTGGCCATAAAGGACTTGAAATGGAGACTGCTGCAATGACGAGTGCCAGGAGGTGATGTACCAAAACTTGGCCAAATGTAGATAGTCAAACCACTTGGAAGGTGCAACATTGGTGAAACAGTGCAAAAAGGTCTCCATGCACTAGTTCACGCGCTCAGTTCGTCCATCGCACTGAGGGTGGTACGCTGAACTCATACGCAGGTCGACTCCCACCAAGCGAAAGAGCTCGCGCCACAATTGACTTGTGAAAATGCGATCGCGGTCAGACACTATGGCATCGGGTAACCCATGAAGTCGATAAATGTGAACCATAAAGAGATTTGCCACTAAAAGAGCATTGAATGGTGTTTCATGGTGATAAAATGGTTGTACTTGGAGAACAGATCAACAATGACCAAAATGCAGTTGTAGCCATGTGACTGAGGCAGCCCTTCAACAAAATCAAGTGATATTACCTGCTAGGCTGCTGAAGGGGTCTGAAGCAGTTGAAGAAGTCCGGGGTACTTGACCCGCTCTGGCTTAGCTTGTTGGCAGGTCAGACAACTTTTCAAGAATGCATAGACATGTTTCCTGAGACCTGGACAAGCAAACAAGGCTTGTAGGCGCTTGATTGTTTCCGGGATACCGGAATGACCACCCACTGGAGAGCTATGCCTCTGCAGGATCAGCTTCTGTTGCATGGCAGTGTTGTTGCGTACCCACAATTTATCCTTGTAGTATATTAAGCCATTGAGCAGGGTGAAAGAAGGATCTGAATCAAGCTTGGCAGTCAATCATTGCAGGAGAAGTTTGGTTTTGCCATCACTCTGGTAACCCTGCTGAATTTTAGAACACCATTCGAGTGTGACCACAGAGATAACATAACAGGATTGTAGTGGGTGCTGACGTCGGGAAACAGCATCTACGGCACTGTTGTCAGATCCTTTCTTGTAAACAACCTTGTAGCGAAGTCCCAGCAGCTTGGAAAAAACCTTTTGCTGCCATACAGTATGGAGCCGTTGATCATTTAAGTGGGTTAGAGCTTGTTGGTCTATATAGATAGTAAATTCAGCGAGCTGGAGATAGGAATGCCATTTATCCACTGCAACGAGTATCGCCAGGTACTCTATCTCATAAGTTAACAACCCTTGAGTTTTGATTCCAAGTGGTTTGCTAACGTAGGCCAATGGATGCCCAGCTTGTAACAGGACTGCACCGACCCCATTGTGACAAGCGTCGGTTTCGATGGTGAAAGACTTGCTGAAATCTGGAATCACCAAGATTGGTGCAGTGCATAAAGCCTCCTTGAGAGCCGAGAAGGCTGATTGGTGCTCATCGGTCCACACAAATAGAGTGTGCTTCTTGAGAAGGTTAGTGAGTGGACGAGCTAGTACCGCGAAATGGCGAACAAACTTGCGGTAGAAGCCGGCCAACCCAAGAAAACCCCGTAGCTCCTTGACGTTGGATGGTTGTGGCCAATGGCGGACTGCAGCCACCTTGTCAGGGTCAGTGTGGATACCATGAAAGTTGAGTATGTGTCCCAAATAATGTATCTCCTACTGAGCAAAACAACATTTCTTCAGTTTAACCATCCACTTGTTGTGTGCCAACAAAGTCAGAACGTCACGAAGATGAGCAATATGTTCCTCATATGTCCGACTGTATATCAGGATATCGTCAAAGAAAACAACAATGCATATTTGCAAGAGTGGAGCAAGGGTGGTGTTCATTGCTCCCTGAAAAGTTCCTGGAGCACCAGACAAGCCGAAGGGAACCACCGTGAACTCATAGTGGCCAGCATGAGTGGAAAAGGCTGTTTTGAACTCTTCACCCGCTTGGAGTCGAATCTAATGATACCCAGAGTGGAGATCCAGTATCAAGAACCACTGAGCTTGCCCCAACTCATTGACGAGCTGATCAAAAACTGGTATCAGATACACGGACTTGACAGTCATTGCGTTGAGGTATCGATAGTCGATGCAAAAGCGCCATGAGCCATCTTTTTTCCGTACCAACAAGACTGGAGAAGAGAATGGCGACGAACTTGGCTATATGAAGCCCTTGTCAAGCATATCTTGAACTTGCCTCTCGATTTCATCTTTGAGAGTTGGGGGATATCTATAAGCGTGTATGTTTACTGGCGAAGCCCCACTAACCAAAGGTATTGCATGATCACAAGATCGCTCTGGGGTTAAGGATGATGGAGCAGTGAAAACCCTAGGAAATTCTTGCAGCAAGGCCTCAATCTTAGCTAGTAAGGATGCTGTACTGTTAGAGGGTTCTGGACTGTCGGTTGTCAGCAACTAAAAGACCAGATGAGTACTTGGTGGTGAAGTAAAACCCTGCAGGACAATGGTGGTGCCGCTGTAAGGAAAGGATATCCACTTAGATCCCAATGAATGCTCATAGGGCTATATTGTTCAAGCTAATCCATCCCTAGTATCAAATCATAAGAGTCCAGATGTAATATCTTAAGGTCATGTTGGAATTTATGCCCTTCAATGATGAACTTGCAAGCAGGAATGACTTCTGTGTAATGCAGGAGTTGGCCATTGGCTATTTTGACTGATGCAGTCACTATAAAGCATGGTAAATGGATCAGCTAATCAGCAATTGAAGCTGCTAGAAAGGAAGACGAGCTGCTCGAGTCTACCAAAGTGACAATTGGTTTGCCATGAATAGTACCCTAGAACTGAATTGTCTTGGTACCATGGGAACCCATCTGAGCATCATGAGACAAGGCCAACAGTATCTGTTCAGTAGGCTCTTCGTCTGGAGACTCAATAGAATCTTCAAATGGCAATAGATCCCATAACTCTTGCATGGCGTGAAGTTGGACAGTAGGTGGACACTTGTGACCCCGGAACCATTTCTCCACGTAGCGATCACAGAGATCCTAAGCACGGTGGTATTGCCATAGCTCAGACAGCTTGTCAGTCAGAGTAGCCTTCATAGACACAGCTTGAGCGTCAAGAACCTTGTCCTGTTGCAGGGGTTAAACATTCCTAAAACTGGGCTTGTATCTCTGAGTGGCGCCATGTCGGGGATATTCATACTTCGTCACGGGATTCGCCACCTCCTCCTATAACAAAGCCAAAGAATACGCAGTATCGAGGTCAGGAGGGCATTGCATAACGACAACAATGCAAATTTCAAGATGAAGGCCATCGACAAAGTGGGTGGTAAAGGTATGCATATCGGGATGATTGGTGTAGACTTTGAGTTGATCGACTATGGTGGAGAATTTCTCAACATAATCAATGACAAAGGAGTTTTGCTGAATGTGGAACATTTGGCGGAGCAGGGATTCACATTGATCGTGGGCAAAATGATCCAACAGAAGTTTGCAAAAATCACTCCAAGGAAGTTGACTAGGACATTCTACAGACTGGATCCAGCGTTTTGCTACTCCATTGAAATGCATACCAACCACTTTGACCCACAGATAGGAAGGAACGCAATACATGTCAAAATAATCTTCAGCTTGTGTATTCCATAGCTTGGTGGTTTCACCGTCATAGACAGGGAAATTGAATTTGGGTAGGCGAGGGTTATGTGGATGAGTATCATGGTCTTCGTCAGTGAGAGGAATGGCAGTACGAGAATGAATCTCATGCACATAACCAGGTGGAATCAGAATTGCCATAGAGTAGAGTAGAGTGATCATGCATACCATTGACCGGGGAATGGTTTGGGGAAGAATTTTCCCCAATCCCATCCACCTATGTAGTCACTGGAACGCCGTGCCCGCTGGGCCGAGCACCCGTTATTTCCGCAGGTAAGGAGGCGATGGTCTGCCCAATAGGTGACTGCGTGACGGTGATAATGTCGGCCGTCATAGGGGGGTTATCGTAGACGGAGCGGTCGTAGTACTTGGTGAGCTTGGTGATCTTCAGCTTGAGGTCATCCACCTCGCCTTCCGACTCCTGGCGCCAGGACTCCAGTGAGCCCGTAGCCTTGATGATGGTGTCGATGCATGTGTCTTGATGCCTCTCAGCCACGGCGATGATGTCCGACTGACGAAGCTCCGAATCCGTGATCCATCGTTCCCAATTGAGATCGGATTCGGTGAATCGTTTGGTGAGGGAGTCGTCGGTCTTCGCGAAGCGCTTGTTGATGGAGTCTTCGATCTCGACGAAGCACTGCTCTAGCCGCTTCTCGCTATCGCCGAGGCAGGCGTCCCACTCTTTCTGCGAAGCGGGAGTCCCACTTGCTATCCGACTCGTTGAAGAGCCGGTGCATCTCATTGAGGAGGAGTTTCTGCTCAGGATTCATGGCTCCACAGCGGCACGTGAACCTGGTGTAGTGCGGATGCGGTGGTGGGGGTGGCGGCGGGGTGCGACGGGTAGGATTCTCCAGTTCGTAGCTCTCAATTCGGATCGACGCTGCTAGGAATTACGAGATCGAAGACTGAGTGAATCAGTCCAATCTCAACCCTAGGCTGTGCGACAATCGACGAATCAGAACGGGGAAAAGTGGAGAGGATCTGCTATCTCTGATACCAGATGTAAGAACTAGAATGTAGAACAAGGATAGGATAGCAAGCAGTGGATAGTTCAGATGAGTTCTTAAGAACGGAGGAGTGCATATGAAATATTACAAGTTGTTGTTCATTCCCCTCTTCTCTTGGGTACTTAAGCTACTCTCCCACGCCAGCTTCTAGCAACGAAACTCACTTCCATTCTGGGCCTTGGTAGTGTACATTGGGCTTCTTTATTCGTGCTCCACGCCTAGGCCCATGTATGTTGTCTTCAGACTAGGCGACGTCGAGTCCACGTTCTAGGTTGGCGTCGCCTGTTCCATCTTCTTGTTCAGCAGGTGTTGACGAAGTGTTGCCGTTGACACCTTGCCTAAGACGAAATTGAATTGCTACTTTTCTTCATTTATTAGGGGATGTTTGGTTCAACGAGCTAAAGTTTAGTCCGTGTCACATCGGATTTTGACTAGGGTTGACCATAGAGTTTTTGGATACTAATTAAAAAACAAATTATATATTCGATGGATAATCCGCGAGATAAATTTATTAAGCCTAATTAATATGTCATTAACACATTTTTGTTACTGTAGCAATTAGTGCTAATCATGGACTAATTAGTCTTAAAAAATCGTCTCGCAAATTATCCTCACCCTATATTTTTAGTTTCGTAAATAGTCTATATTTAGTACTCTATACATGTGTCTAAACATTCGATGTGATGGAGACTAAAATTTAGTCTCCGGAACCAAACATGACCTTATTCTAACTTTACTATTTATGAATCATGTTAGAGATGACCCGTTAGGCCAGTCTCAATGACAGTTTCAACAGGGTTTCATTCTTATTTAATAGGGTGACATATCAGTAAATTAGCTGAGTTGGCAATGTATTGATGAGGAGAGAGGAACAGAGTTTCGTCCAGATGAAACCCGAACTGCACGAATACCCACGAGATGAAACATGAATGAAACCAAGTAAAGTCGATCACCGATCCCTAAACTTGTTTGACTGTGTCATCCCGCTCTCTAAACTCGCAAATCGACCGATTAGCTCCTCAAACTTGTTCAGCTGTGTCATTCTGGTCTCTGAAATCACCCGTTTAGGTCCTCAAACTTGTTCAGTTATGTCACTCTGGTCTCTAAATTTGGTTTTGAGTCTTATCTGGATCAAAACAGGGCCATTTATAAACTCTATATCAAAAAATAATTTATAACTTTTTTATATGAGGTCGAACGAAGACAAACTTTATATCAAAATTGTAGCCCTCGACGTGATCTACAACTTTGTGATTGGAAAGTTTTTGAATTAAAAATATTTAGGGTCCCAAAATATTATTGTAAGTTTATAGATTTTAAAATTTAAAATTAAATTTTAGGATACTAAATGACTTCAAATAAAAAACTTTTTAACTACAAAGTTGTAGATCATATTGAGAACAATAACTTTCATATAGACTATGTTGGTGTCTAAGATTGTTTGATAATTTTAAATTTTAAATTTCAAAATCTATAAACTTACAATAATATTTTGGGACCCTAAACAATTTTAATTCAAAAACTTTTCAACTACAAAGTTGTAGATCACGTCGAGAGCTACAATTTTGATATAAAGTTTGTCTTCGTTCGAGCTCATATGAGAAAGTTATGAATTAATTTTTGATATAGAGTTTTTAGATCGCCCTGTTTTGACCCAGATGAGATTCAAAACCAAGTTTAAGGACCGGGATGACATAACTGAACAAATTTGAGAATTTAAACGGATGATTTTCAAGTTTAGGGACTGGAATGATACAACTGAATAAATTTAGAGACCGAGATAATATAGATGAACAAGTTTAAGGATCTAAACGATCAATTTACGAGTCTAGTGACCGAAACGATACAGTAGTTCAAGTTTAGGAGGTGGTGGACTTTACTCAATGAAACCCATCAGGAACGTAGAGTTTCGTTTCGTCGCTCTCCGCCGGATCTGCTGCGTGACGCCTCCTGCCTTCCCGCGATCTCCACGAAATCCACTTCGTCCCCGTTTTCTTCGCGACCTCCACGGCGCCACCAGCTGCGCCACCCGTCTGCCGCACATGCCCGATGACCAGACCGATCGGCGACGACGCGGCGCTCGGGGGAGCCCTATACGGTCTGCAGCGACGGTGAAAGGTTCGTCGTGCATGGTGAAACGGCGTCAGTGAGGACCCGTGCATGGTCGGGATCTTTTGCTGCTTGTCGTCCGTAGCGGAGGAGCCGTCAGCTGCTGCCGTCGTCGTAGCTCCTTCTCCACATGGGGCAACGGCATCAGGGAGGAGACAGCAGATCGGAGCACCGGCTGGCTGGAATGGGAGCTAGAACGCTATCTGAAACTTAGTTATCTGAAACTTAGCTAGCTGAAAGTTGCAATCTGAAACTTGCTATCTGAAACTTATTTATCTTTAACTTGCTATCTGAAACTTGTCGTGATTGATGAAATTCTAGTGTGAAATCAAGCTCACGTGTCTAGTGTGAAAGCCGACATTCAGTTATCTGAAAATGGCCGATGATATAACCTGCCGGCATTCAGTTTCTGCTACTGCATTTTTTCTGCGACGTGTATCTACTACTGCATCATTGCAGATATTTAAGCCTGACATGTCTAGCGTGAAAACAAAGTCATACGTGAAGGTGAATGAAACATAGTCGTGACTGATATGGTGTGAAAGCCTGACATGAATATTGAATTAATTAATATATTTAATTTTACATGAATATTTGTCGGCATAAGATATATTGTAGTTAATAAAGTGACTATGTTTAGTTTAAGATATATGATGAATGACTACATACTTCACATGGGACATAGGATCACAACATCATGTACACACTAACTGCTTCAGATTGTCTTGGAAACAGTGAAATAAAACCCTCCATTGAGACAGACAGTTTCATTTCTCAATCTAAGTCTGCAAAGCTGATGTGGTAGTCTTAGAAACCGAGAAATGAAACCCACAACTGAGATCATTATAAAATTTAATGATGTAAATTCTTTCATTTTTCAATTAATGTGGAAATGTTTAAACCTTCTCCATGAGACTAGTGGTTACTTTTTTTAGGGGAAACTAGTAGTTAGTTTTAACGACAGTGCTAGCGTCCGGATATGATGTGACAGTCTTAGAAACCGAGAAATAAAACCCACAACTGAGATCATTATAAAATTTAATGATGTAAATTCTTTCATTTTTCAATTAATGTGGAAATTTTTAAACCCTATCCACGAGACTAGTGGTTACTTTTTTTTAGGGGAAACTAGTAGTTAGTTTTAACGACAGTGCTAGCGTTCGCATATGCGCGTCCAGACGCCCACGTCTGCACTCCGTTTTACGTGCCCATGTGGGGGTTGTGCCTGTCTGAATGTCTCCCATGCCTCCTGACCCCACGCGGAGACTGTTCGTGCCCTCTCTACTTCCCCTTCCTCGACGTCTGCTGTGGCAGGTGGATCACAACAACAACTTTTGAAACATCTAGATGAAACATTTGCAATGTACGCTTGAAGACAAATGAAACACTTGAAACATGCATCTGAAACACTTGCAAAAACACCTAAAACACTTGAAAATTCATTGAAAAACATATGCAACATCCAGATAAATATACTTGCAACATACGTCTAAAAAACAAATGAAACATTGGGAACAGACGCTAGCAACATACGTATACAAGTACAACTATTACAACATATGTAACATCCCGATCTACTTTTGCAACATCCATACGAAACACTTGCAACATATCTATACTATAAAAGAGTGAAGGAATTGAAAAATACAGGTTACCTGAAAATTCCTACCCACCCTATGTTTTAAATCTTAGATCATAGATCCAACGCATCTAATCCCCCGTCCTAACCTGACAAACGAATCCGGCCAAAAAACTTTTAATTCTTCACGCGTGTTTATACATGTGGTTCCTCGGATTGCTATTTTTTTCTCAAAAAAAATTACCCAACCGGCGCTTCCTCCCTCCATGCCCGCGACAACTTCCCCGTTTGCACCTTCACGGTTCTTACCCGCACGCACGTACACGCGTCCACGACTCCACGTAGGTCACCGCCAACCGCCGCGCTTCTTCGCTCCTCGCTCCCTGCTCGTGACAACTGCCGCGCTTCCTCGGTGTCCGGGACGGATGACCTCGCACACCGGGAACCTGGCGGCCGGACGCGACCTCGCTATCGGAAACACGGTGGCCGTACGCGCCTACCGGCATGGGCGAGGACTGCAGCACTGTTTTCAATCAGCGCCGACGGACGACCTGGCGCACAGGAAACCCGGTGGTCGGACGCGACCTCGCGCACTGGAACCCGGCGGCCGGACGCACCTGCCGGCACGGACGAGGACGACGGCGCTCTTCTTCTCAATCAGCGCTCCCTTTTCCATCTTTGTCGAGCCACTGGCCGCCCCCTCCCTGCACCAGTTTGTTCTTGCTGCTTCTTACTTGCGATCTATCTCTAGATGGCAGGAGGCAATCACGTATCAGCACCATCGCGGCTTGCCTTATTCGTTGTCGGAATCGACGGACGATACCGACCAGCCGCCTCCGCCTTGCAACTGCCTCGGTCGCCAAGACGAAAGGCAAAGGGCGGCGCCTCCTCTCCCTACTGATGTCGCACCATGCACTTGCCTTCACGATGGCCGCGTAATTGCTAAAGCTCGCCATGGGTATGGCACCCTTGGTCGGCGCTGCCTCCGACGACGTCGATAGGGTCACAACATCCCTGTGAAGGCGAAAGCCTCTGGGGCGCGCATCCAGGACCAGGGCATCAAGATCAGCCACAGAGGTTTTGTTTTTTATTAGATTAGATTAGATTATTAGTTGTGATTGTGCTCTAGATCTCTTGGGCAGTTTGCAGGTGACGTACGGGAGTATGATCAAGCTGATGCACGAGAAGATGAAAGCATATTGGCTGCCCCGCATGATCTGATCTACTGCTCAAGCAGCAGCCACCATTCCGTCACCTGGTTTCACTGATTGAACTGGACCTTCCTTTAGATCTCGTCAGGTAGTTCAACAACACACTGATTTGCACTTTCTTACTTGATCTCACTTAACAAATTGAATTTTGTTGTGCACCGGTACCAGATTGTAAGCATACATGTCTCCTATTTTTTCTCTGCCTTTTGAGTTATTTTATTTTGTATATTAAAAAAATGACCAGGGCTTCGTTTTTCTAAATATGATTGGCAAGTCACATGGGTGTCATGGACCTGCAGATCCCATGCCGCACTCCTTTACCACAATTGAAGTGGTCCACTGCTCCTCAACAAATATGAAGGAGATTTTTAAGGACTTTAACTGCGCCAGGTGACCATCAAGCTTGGTTGATGCTCAGCCTAAGCTATTTGAGGAGAAAACTCAGTCAGGTCTGCATTCCGTTTCATACACCATATATTATTAGTGCAGTCGTCTCAACGCGATATATAGAACTTATTTTGTTTCAGTTTTGTTCATTGTTACTTATAAGGTTAGAGTAGATGGGACTGTTGTAAATACCTTGAGGTTTGCACCAAGTGTAGTTAGAGAGATTTATATGGTCGTTCGACGATGTTTTGCATGTGTATGTATAGTTTAACAACTGTCAGTTAGCTGAGCATTTACTTAGAGAGGTAGCGAATTTATATACCTATATTGCTTCCAGTCTATATAATGGACATGCAGTAATCTAGGTGTGTTTTGAAATTAACATGGTGACTTGATTTTCACTCTGCTAGCTTTTACATGATTTAAGTTTTTCTTTGGGAAATGAAATTTTAATCCATATTAGGATTGATTTAGTAGATCAAATTTCTGATATGCAAAGAATAATTAAAGCATGCTTTGAAAGTATCAAACCAGAGAGCCTTGATTTTATCTCTAGCCACAAGAATTCTGCCTTTGCATGTTACTCTCAGCAATCTGGCATCCCCTTTGCTGATTGAGGAATAGATGTTTAGGTTGATTGATTGCTTAGCTGCAAATTGGGAAAATCGTTTCATGTTTCCATGTATATTACGGTTTGATATTCTGATTGGTGCTAGAACAATTCTAGGATTATTTGATTACATGGCATGTTTCCTTGATGCATCATTTAAAATTGATCCTAGGTTTGTTTCAAGCAGGATTTGACCATCTTAAAAATAAGAAGCAATTTAAAAATTCCGTATGGAATGCTAAGTTCTGAAGTGAAATTTATTTTTTACCCTACAAATATGTATTTGCTTTAGCACAAAAGCATTCCATCAGAGTTTTTCATATCATATTTTGTTGTTTCCACAAATCTAAATGTATCTATTTTCTCATTTCAGTTTTCTGTAGAATGACCCTTCAGCACTTAGCAAGGCCATATGCGGCTCAATTTGAAAAAAAAATTGTTGGGAACATTGTCCATTTTCATCCAGCAAACCACAAGTTTTCATGGCCATCGGCTTCTTTGTCCATCGACAATCAAATAAGACCACTAGGTGGCATTATCAAGCAGATGATGGTCGATCCTCTAATTCAACAATAGGAGAGTAACATATGAAGATGAACATGATATGCGGGAGAACAATGGTAAATGTTGTAAAAAATAGCATTACTATTTCTCTGATGTTTATGATTTTTTCCAAGACACGTGCGTGTCGCACGTGCATTGCTGCTAGTATTTGAAACATCTGAAACATTCAAAACATACGCTTGCAACATTTGCTTCCAGCCTTAACATCTACATGCTGCTTGCACGAATGGAGGCTTGGTGTAGGGCTAGCCGCGCATACCAGCAGCATGCCGGAGGCGGCACCAGCGGAGGCGATGTGCCAGCAGATATCCACCCCAGCAAATGCGTGCAGGAGATGGAGGGAGGCGATCGAGGCGGACGCGGAGGTAGCGTGGCTGTCTAGGTGGAGGGCCACCGGGGACGGCTCACTACGGTTCCTGTCCTATGGCCGCAACGAGCAGGAAAGGGGGTGGTGGCAAGATTTGCTCGGCGAGCATGCGCAGGGGGGACTACGAGCATGAGGCTATGTTGTTGGAGCCAGGAGTGCAACGCGAAAGGGCCAGAAGGAAGGGAGCAATGACGACTGGGGAACTCCGGGCTCGGCCAGCCCTTTACGCATGCACGAGTAGCAAAGAGAGAGGGAGAGAGAGCAGCGCGATGAGCAAAGAGGGGCTAGCGTGACATCTAAATCTAGTCGAGCCGTTTCTCGTTCTCCCTGTTTATTTGTGAGGTCCACCAGAATTGGAGCGGAAAAAAGAGGGGAACAGACATATTAGGCTCCGCAAGAGCGACGAATGTCCCGAGGAGGGCATTAACATACTTTTAATACTCCTTTAAATAAGTAGTAGATAGAAGATAGATACTTTTATTTGGGCATTTGCACAAGGGTAGATTACTCCATATGACTTCTCTTACTCCTTTTAGCTCATTTTTAATCGAACACGCATCATTCCAAATCCTTGCCGAAGGAAAGGACAAACAGTTTCTCGATTCGATTTATACTTTCGTGTACTGCCGTAATGACATTCCCAAACGATTCCTCTTCTGCGCTCCCGCCAAGCCATCGCGGGCGGCCAGCCGGCCACACGGTAATTCCACAACCACCTCAGCTACCTCCCGTTCTGCTCTGCTCGCACACAGGCCAATTCCTCACGTGCTCCCTCTGCTTAAACTTGCAAGCCTTTTCTCACACGGTTAGCTGCTGCGATTCGGTCACTACACCCAAACGTGAACACAAAAGGTTTCTCTCTGGCTACCGGAAAGGCCCAAACTTGCAGTGAATACCCAAGGCTTCTGGTGTCACTGTCTCAGTGTCACTGCCCAGCTCGTCGTAGTCGTAGTATAAAAACAGGGCAACGAACACAGCCAGGCCATCACCACTGGCATTCACCAAAGACAACACAAGCCACTCACCACGAATTAGCCAAGTGCAGCTCACACTTGACAGAAATGGCCGCTCTGGTCGCCGTGGTCGTCCTCGCGCTTGCAACGGTGGTCGCCGGCGAAGCTTCGACGCCGACAGCTGCGGCTACGACGACGTCCAAGAGTCCGCCGGTCATCTACATTTTCGGCGACTCCATGTCGGACGTGGGAAACAACAACTACCTCCTCCTCTCCCTCGCCAAGTGCGACTACCCCTGGTACGGCATCGATTACAAGACCGGCTACCCCACCGGGAGGTTCACTAATGGCAGGACCATCGGAGACATCATGGGTAAGAGATATAGCTCCAACAGTCACGAGTACAAGTATCTTTTTGTTTGCCAACACGACTGGTATCATGCAGCCGCCAAGTTTGGCTCCCCGCCCCCGGTGCCGTTCCTCTCCCTGTACATGACCGACGACGAGGTCCTCGGCGGCGTCAACTTCGCGTCCGGCGGCGCTGGGCTCCTCAACGAGACTGGCATTTACTTTGTAAGCTGAAGGATACGACATTGGTTTGCATCATTTCATTTGTCCCTGAAATTTCCTCACCTTGCTAAACTGTATACATGTCTGTATCTCGATCGACCCCGCAAACCTGCAGGTTCAGTACCTGTCGTTCGACAACCAGATATCGTCCTTCGAGCAGATCAAGAACGCGATGATCGCCAAGATCGGCAAGAAGGCCACCGAGGAGACTATCAATGGCGCAATCTTCCAGATCGGGCTCGGTAAGAACATAGACTCAAATCTCTTCAGCTCGTTCGACGCACGCAAGCCGCAAAGCATCAATCAGCTTTGACTGACACGATGCGAGCGCTCTGCTTCGCAGGAAGCAACGACTACGTCAACAACTTCCTGCGGCCGTTCATGGCGGACGGCATCGTGTACACCCACGACGAGTTCATCGGCCTCCTCATGGACACCATTGACAGGCAGCTGACGGTAAGCTCATCAACGGCCACGACTGGTCACGTCCCAATGATCCCATCGTGCGCATGCATTATTGTCGTTGCTGAACAAACTGGCGAATTTTGCTGCCGCGCGCGTGCAGAGGCTGTACAATCTCGGCGCGCGCCACATCTGGTTCAGCGGGCTGGCACCGCTCGGCTGCATCCCGTCGCAGCGCGTCCTCTCGGACGACGGCGAGTGCCTGGAGGACGTGAACGCGTACGCCATCCAGTTCAACGCCGCGGCCAAGAACCTGATCGAGGGGCTCAACGCCAAGCTGCCCGGCGCGCACATGTACCTCTCCGACTGCTACTCCATCGTCATGGAGCTCATCGACCACCCCCAGAAACACGGTAATTAATTAAGCAGCACGCTTGCGACGCCATGGCATTCCCTGCTCGATCACAGCAGCTGCAGCAGTAACCAGCTAACCGCCGTCCACGGTTCCGGAGTGCAGGGTTCAAGACGTCGCACACGTCGTGCTGCGACGTGGACACGTCGGTGGGGGGCCTGTGCCTGCCGACCGCGCAGCTCTGCCCCGACCGCAAGGACTTCGTGTTCTGGGACGCGTACCACACCTCCGACGCCGCCAACCAGATCGTCGCCGACCGCCTCTTCGCCGAAATGGTGGGCTCCGGCGCCGTGGTCCAGGGGAACGGCACGTCCCCGCCCCGAGTTGTTAGCGCGCCGACGCCGACCTACGCCGCGCCGCCGCGCAAGCCGTGATCGCCCGTGCGCGCAACGGCTTGGAACGAAGCGCCTTTTCGTGTGGCAACGTGACCCGTGTTCCATTAGTACCCACTGTTCCAAACGTGCATGTACACCGTGCAGCTAAGCACATGTGTTTGATGAAAATACAGAGAATATATAGAGCAAGGTGAAATCGTAGTGTCGTCGCCATTGTAGAACATTTTCTGTGGTGAAAGAATGAAATGAGGTCCCCAGTTATTTTTCTTGGAAAGACCACGCCCCCAATTTTTCAAATTTAAACATCCAAGAATCCAAGTTTTGTACTAGGCGCCTGTTTGGTGCATGACATACATGAGCCAAATCAAAATTTGACAATGGGCAAGTCCACAAATTGTCACACCCGGTTTTGCAAAGAACAAAACCAGGCTCGTTATATGTGTGCCCAGGAAGTCCACACATACAACAACAGAATAGAGATATCAAAACAATATTTATATAAAAGTAGAATACTTATTATATTAACACTTACAACTATCAGAGTATCGCAGAACGGTGGCTAAGCTTCTACTCGGGCTCCATTCTTCTCAGGGACGGTTGACTGGGGACTCCGTATGCCAAGCACTTCGAAAAAGACTTCTGAAAACTCAACTACACTTTCATCCTTCTTCTAAGCAGCACCTCACTACACACTGGAGTGTAGAGAAATAGCAAGGGTGAGCACATGTCGTACTCAACAAATATAACATGGGATTCATGAGGCTCAAAAAGATAGACACTGGTTTACTGTATTTAGCTTTTAATTATCACAGTTTTATCATATGAGTAGCATCAGGTTTGCATTAATCCCACAATAAACATATGATCAATGTAAAGATGAATAATGAATAGCAAAAACACATTTATAGTCATTAGTAATCATCTATTCTGTAAGGGTCCAAGGCCACTCGTGACCGTGAGCACGGCTGTTATAACAGTTTTACACTCTGCAGAGGTTCTACACTTTCACTGTGAGTCGTGATTTACCCTTTCGTCCGAGGTGATCAGCCTCTTGACCTACTACTAAGGAAGGTCGGCAGGGTTCACTATGAAGTCTTTCAAAGGTTCGTCTAACAAGTTAGGGCCATTAGATTCACTCGGCAAACAGATGTAGAGCCCCCTTCCAAATGGCACAATGAAGCGCATCCTATACACATAAGGACAGAGGCCACACTATACCCGATTCGTCAAGCCATTCTTACGCCATGAAGGTTACCACTAATAAGCTAGAAAAGGTCCTCATACTTGACTAAAGCCAGAGCCATATAGCCCTCACAGTTGTACTGTAAGTTCCAGATGTTCGCTTACAGATGAGTCCTTGTGGAGAGAAACTAGAGCACCAAGAAAAATAGCATCATGCTCTAGCCCTCTTTAAACAGTAATCAAAATGTCATCTTTTAGTGTTGTTGCATATTCCATTAATCATATCACAAGATTATAGTTTATGTTTAGCGCTAGCAAAAGCTACCCAATGCAAAATCTCATAGGTGACAAGGTATAGATCAAAAACTAGGAAAATTCTTAATGGAAATTCAATACAGACACATGCAATATGATTTTTTGTGGTTAAAGTGAATAGGATAACAAGAAAATCCTATGTTATACTTGCCTTTTCCCAAAGTTAGCTACTCAGAATCTCCAGTTGCTATCTTCTGGTCTCAAGTCCTTTTGCTTCGACTGTCGGTCCTCAGCTCCTCGTCTTTAGTGCTAATTAACCATACTTCTTCTACTCGTAGCAATCAAGTAAAACAAACAGACAATAAACACAGCTAAGAACAACACACCAAACAAAAGAGACACTTTAAAAGAGCGCACTAGACTATACGACATGATGCTATGATCGCGAAAACGTAAGACCGACGGATAACAAAGCTATCATCAAAGAGGACACGCGACTATCGAGGAGTTGCAACAAATCGGAGAAGACAAACTATACGTTTGATTTATTTTAGTTAATGAATTAAGGTGATAGACTTCTAGAGAATTATCCTAAAGTTGAATTAACCAATTTACATTAAATTATAAAAGATGAAGTTAACCTTATTCATATTTTATTTATAAATATTTATTTAGTGTTTAAGTCATTTAAACATTTATAAATTAGAAAGAATAAAGAAGGTGATAACAGCTAATCGAATTATTATATGTTCCTTACATAAACTAAACAAGATCTATTTAAGAAGCACTTAAGTTCTTATTAATCATGATAGCATTTGATTATTTATAAAAGACAAATTATAAACCAAAGTTACTTTTAATTTGAAAAGACAGTAGCTAAATATTAGTTAAATTAACTACATGCTTCATGTTTAACTAAACTAATTATGATTAAAAAACATTTAAGTTAATATTAATCAAGTTAACATTTATTTAAAAATATTCTATGTATGAACCTAAGTCGCTTCTAATTTAAAAGAGCATGACATAAATATTAATCAAATAAACATAATTTAATTTGTAAACACATAACGTAACATGGTAAACAACGTTGCTAATGCGTCTCTTACGCCAGCATAGTCACAAAGCAACAAGAACGAAATTATATCTCTATGTTGCTTTTAGTTAGAAAACTGTTAAATAAATATTAATCAAGTTACATTTAAATAGATAAATTCATACTTGAGTGACATCACAAAAATTATCGCTGCTGTATAAAGCGCGACGCTACGAAACTATCACAACAAGAACAGATTTACAAACCTAGATTGTTTTTAATCATAGAACTAATTACATGTCACTTAAATTAATATTTAACTTATATATGACTAGCATGTAACACATCTACGCCCATAGCATGTAGCTTTAATTGACAAGATCACAAAATCACATGAACGAGTTACTATACTAGGTTGCTTTTAATTAAAAATGCATTAAATAAATATTGCACGTAAATCAATAAATTTATAATTGGGTGACACGATATACGTCAGCACTACTACGTAGAGCGCAACTATACGAAACTAACGCAACTGAAACGGAGCAAAATGAAATTAAAATGAAGAAACAACAGAGATATTACGAACTAGTGGCAGAACCGTAAATACTTTATCTTCTACCTCCATCTATCTAAAGGGCCTCGGCCTGGGGCGACACAAGAAGGAGAAAAAATATCTAATTTACTACATGAGAGATTTCCCAAACTAGGGGTTCCTCTTACGGTAGTTTTGATGTGCTTTACCCATTGGATAGGTACATACTTATAGGGAGGAAAACACTCCACCTTCACATTAACTAGCAATATGATACTAATTGATATTGCACGGTCTATCTCCATTAATAGGCCTAAATAGACATTAAGGCCCATTAGTAAATAAAGACATAGACCCTTATGATTATTGCACATAGGCTTTGAGCGTTGAGAAAAATGAGATATTTATTTATTTTCGTAATTAATTAATTTCATGGATAAAATAATTTTAGAAAAGTCTAAAATTATTATTTAAGCCACGAAAAATACTCCGAAAGCTCCAAAAATTCGGGGAAAATTCTCAGAGACGTTATGGAACATAAGTAACCAAAATAAAGTATTTGGAGCTCATGACAAGATATTTTGGAGCATCTAAAAATTAGATAACGCTCGCAGAAAAGCGTGAACTAGCTTCAGAAAAAGCCAGAACAATTCTCGAAGAGTTCACTGAGATTGATTGACACATGAGGAACTGAAAGGAATAATTTACGTTATAAAGAAAAGATTTTAGGAAACTCCCAACGAGAACATTACAAACAAGGAATATTGATTGCGAAAAAAAGATAAAGGCGTGCTGGAGAAGAAAGATCAATCCACTAAACGCATTTTAAAAGACTTTGTTCGCTCTTAACACACAAGAGTTAACGAGCAAACATCACATCAAACAATAGCCCGTCAAATTAGTTTAGAAAATTTAAAGATTCTTATTATTTTTTTCATTTTTTTATAACTAATTGATACTATCATAAACTAAACTTAGGAAATTTTATCCGAATATTAAAATATTTATTTTATTTAGTATTTCCTATGCACAACCTAAAATTAGAAATTTTGGGGTGTGACACAAATATAAGGGCAAAAAATTGGTGATCACTTCTTTTTCTTTTTTCCCTTTGCTTTCACTTTCGTTTGGACTAAAATCTGTACATAAACTTCCTTTTATTCTACCTTAATTGAGAGGCAGAGCTCCTACCGTTCATTTCAAAAAAAAATAGTGATATTTGGATTGTGGCCATGCCAAAACAGGGGTAGTGTCGAAACCAAGAGAACAAAAAGGCATTGGATGCTACAATGCCAAATTTCATCACAATTGTGAGCATGACATGTGGGGTCCAAAATAAAAAAAAATTATCTAAATATATTCAACATGGATCTTGTTTCGTTGACAGAATTATGACAAATGTTAAATGGTGAAACTTATTGAAACAGATAAACAACTTAAGGGCATCCGGAGTGTTATATTTCTTGAGGTCGTACCGTGAGGTGTCTTGTTGCAAATTTCTTTGCTAGAGCAACAATAATAATATATTAAAAAGTAGCCTATAAGTGTTAAACTATTTCTTACAACATGTCTGGAACATTGTATGAGTAGTCCATAGCGAGGCAATAATAATAGTCACGCATATGGTCATATGGACTGAATGATCTAAATACGTTCATAGTCCTAAGATGGGGCCAGTCAATTAATCTCTATCTCTACATCTATCTATCTATTTACAACTAAAACATATCCAGTGATTCCATCCACCCGGGCGATGTGAACTTGCCCCACGTGCGATGTCGGCCCGGCTTCATAAGTGCCCCCGCAATGACCCACCCGATGCTATTTCTTCCCTAAAAATACCACTCCACGCAGGACCCACGCGATCACGCCTCATCATATGCCACCCATGCAACATACAGAAACTGAGGCCACTTGATTGAACGCCAACTAGGAGAACACGAAAGGAATTGATCCATCCGGCAGTCAAGAGTTTCCTATCACGCAGCACACGGGCGACGATGACCAGCGGAGCTTCCATCACCATTAGGCTTCCAGGTTTACCAAAGTGCGCCCCCAGCACTGCAGACATCCAGTTTTTTCCTCCCACTTACTGTTCATGATCCAACAACTTCAGCGTTGATCCGATCCGCGCGGACGACATCAGCCTCCTCCACGATCTCCTCCGCGCAATCTCATATTAGGCTGAACTGCATCGATCTGGCCGCTGTTCCGCTCGGAGTTCATCATCAACAGCACAGCGCTCGTGTACGACCTGTCGCTAACAGTAGCGATTATCCCCAACCGTGCTCTTGGTGAGATCAGAGATCACCAACTGCATTTGTACGGCCTATCGGTGAGATCAGAGATCCCCGTCCTCTTCCGTTTTTGTTTATGATGCATCTGAACCATGGACCATAGGAGTTAAGCATGCTATTGCTACTTCACTGAAAAATCCCTAATAACGATCGTGAGTCAATTTTTCAGTTAGATAATGCAGTTTTTTGGCTTTCGTTCACATGTATTAGTACTTTATTCAATCCGAACGTTCACATGTATTAAAACAGCTTCTGCTGCCACACAATTCAGGTCTTCGCCTCTCCTACAGCCGCCTCGCTAATCTGCTCCGCTCACGGCACAAACATGACGGCGTGCAGGCTCTTCGTCCCCTACACAATTCAGGTCTTCGCCTCTCCTTCCATCTTCATCCCTGTGCTTCATCCATCGTTTCCCAGGTAGCTTCATCCATCCACCTTACATATTGATCTGTGGCTTATTTGGATTGGAGACATAGGGAATGGTTTGAAGAAAGACAATACACGATGAGTTGGTTTATGAATATCCAATTCAATGGTTGCATTGGAGATATGGGGAATGGTTTGTAGAAAGGTAGCAGATGAGGAGTTGAACTTTTGGCCTTTTTTTTAGTTGTGAGATTTTATTTTTCGAACAATCCGCTTTTGGAACAGCTTGACTGGTTCTTCACCACACCTCAGTGGACTCAAACTTACCCCAACACCATGGTGATTCCGCTCTCTAGATCTACCTCAGACCATACTCCATGTAAAATTCAAATTGGCACTTCCATCCCTAGAGCATCTCTTTTTAGATTTGAAAATTTCTGGCCTCTAATGCCGGGGTTCACAAGTCTTGTTGAGGAATCTTGGTCACTGCATTCCAGGAATATAAACTCAGCTCAAATTATTTCAGGAAAGCTAAAAAGATTAAGGGGTAAGTTGAAGCAGTGGGATAAGCAGCGATCTGCTCTCAATATCCTAATCAAGAACTGCAATAGTGTGATCCTTTTTCTGGATGACCTGGAAGAACTTAGACCTTTATTTGCACCAGTTTTCAGAGAAATTATCAAAAGCCAACTGACAAAATTGCTCAAGTGTCAGCAAATCTATTGGAAGCAGAGGTTCACAAACAAGATAGTAAAGTATGGTGATGAAAATACAAAGTTCTTCCATTCCATGGCCACGGTAAACTACAGAAAAAATATCATTGCTCAAATCACTAGTTCAGATGGTAGAGAGGTCACCAATCATGTAGAAAAGGCAGCCCTTTTTTGGTTAGAGTTCAAAGACAGGCTAGGGGTTTCCTCTGAAACCCAAATGTTTTTTTAACCTTCATCATCTGTTCACAGCCATCCCTTTGGAAGATTTGGTGCAGCCTTTTACTAATGAAGAAATTGATAGCATCATTAAGCATATGCCACCTGAAAAAGCTCCAGGACCAGATGGCTTCAGTGGTCTCTTCTACAAGAAATGTTGGAATATACTTAAAGCAGATTTCTATTCTCTTTGCCATGAGTTCTATAATCTGAATGTGGATCTCAGATGTATCAACTCCTCCTTTATAACTTTAGTGCCTAAAAAAGAAAATCCTGAGAGAGTGTCAGACTTTAGGCCTATATCATTACTCAATACTTCCATGAAGATCCTTACTAAACTTCTGAGTAACAGATTGCAGAAGGTGATACTAAAGGTCATTCACAGGAACCAATATGGTTTCCTTCAAGGGAGATCTATCTAGGATTGCTTAGGTTGGGCTTTTGAATTCCTTCACCAATGCCATCATTCCAAAAGAGAAATTATCCTCCTCAAGTTAGACTTTGAGAAAGCTTTTGACAAAGTAGAACACAATGCCATAATTCAGATTATGCAAGCCATGGGTTTTCCACAGAGATGGGTCATTTGGATACAGAAAATCTTATCTTCGGGCATTTCCTCAGTTTTGTTAAATGGGGTACCAGGTAAAGAATTTCACTGCAAAAGAGGAGTGAGGCAAGGGGATCCACTCTCTCCCTTACTATTTGTCCTGGCAGCTGATCTTCTCCAGAGCATCATGAATAAAGCATATAATCAGGGTCTATTCAAGTTGCCACTGCCAAACAGAGATGTACATCATTTTCCAATAATACAATATGCTGATGACACCCTCTTATTTATGCAAGCTGATGCTAGACAACTTTTTTGTCTCAAAGCTCTTTTGCAAACCTTTGCAGATTCAACTGGGCTCAGAGTTAATTATCATAAATCTTGTCTTGTTCCAATCAATGTGGAAAGTGATAAAGTAATCCACCTAGCAAGGTTATTTGGATGCACAGTGGGCACTCTTCCATTTACTTACCTAGGATTACCTTTAGGGACAACAAAGCCTCTTGTTAGAGATTTTGCCCCTTTGGTGTGCAGAGTTGAAAGAGGGCTAGCAGCCAGCTCCTCTCTCCTTTCTTATTCAGGAAGACTTCAATTGGTTAATTCTGTCCTTTCCTCTCTACCAACATACTTCATGTGTACAATCAAGCTACCAAAGACAGTAATTGAAGCTATTGACAAAATCAGAAAAAAGTGTTTGTGGAGAGGAAATGTCATTGATGCTAAGGGTTACAATCTGGCTGCATGGCCCACAATATCGGTTCCCAAAGACAAAGGAGGGTTAGGAGTGAGGAATCTGTATCTTCAAAATGAAGCTTTACTTCAAAAGCAGCTGGACAAGTTCTATAACAAAAAAGATATTCCCTGGGTGCATTTGATTTGGGAGTCCTATTACATTGGGAAAGTGCCCCATCTCCAAAGAGTAAAAGGGTCTTTTTGGTGGCGTGACATTATCAGGCTAGTGATGCAGTTCAAAGAAGTAGCTACTTGTATTCCTGCCAGTGGAGTATCTATTAGTCTTTAGGAGGACAAGTTTGAGGATCAGCCTTTAAGCACTAAATTCCCTCAACTATTTCAGTTTGCAAGCAACAAAAGCATTTCAGTCAATAAAGCTCTACTGCAAATGGATCCTTTAACACTCTTCAACCTACCCATGTCAAGAGCAGCTTTCAATGAATATCAAATGTTCAGTGATATCCTTGATCAATTGAGAGAAAACATCCAACACGATGACATTTGGACCTACACCTGGAATGGCCTGTATACTTCAAGCAAATATTATCACCTTACTTTTGCTTCTCTCACTCCACCTGCTCCTCTTCGTTGGATCTGGAAGACAAAATGTGTCCCTAGAATCAAATTCTTTGCATGGCTCTTACTCTGTGATCGACTAAACACAAGAGATTTACTGCGCAGAAGAGGAAAGTTTCTTGAAGAAGGCTACTACTGTCCAATGTGTCATGACAATATTGTTGAAACCATGATGCATTTGTTCTTTGAGTGTTCCACGTCCACAACTAGATGGTTTATGATTGGCATCCAGTGGACAGTGCAAGGTAGCATTTTTCAAATGCTGACACAAAAGAGAGCACAACTAAATATACCGTGTTTTATGGATCTCTTCATGATTGCTGCGTGGACCATTTGGAAGGAAAGAAATGACCTTATTTTTAATGGAAAGCCTCCTTCTCCAACTGCCGGGAAGCAACGCTTTATAAATGAAGTTAGGCTTCATTTTTGTCGCTTCACTCCCTCTTTACAGCTTGTTATTTCCCAATGGCTTAGCACTTTGTAATTAGTAGTTTCTTCTACCTCTGCAGGTTTGCTCTTTGTTAGCTTCTAGCTAACACCCCTGTATTCTCGTTTGTTACTTGTGTTCTTATTTAATGCTTTATTGGGGAGCGTTGCTCCACAGTTTCTTTCAAAAAAATAAATAGTAGTACTGTTTATTTGGACCACGCTTGGACACGGGGTTTATGTTCAAATAATTTGGGTATAGTAAACACTCAAAATTCATATAAACAATATCCCAATAAATGCAGCTGGTGAAAATGCCTTTTTGGCGGCAAGTCTACTAAGAATATGTCCTGAAAAATAGCTTAGCATACTCATGAGACCTGATAAAGGTAATTATTCTGGACTTAAAAAAACTATCGTGCATTGTAGAAAAACATTATTTATTATGATTACACTATCAGGTTAGCTTTGAAGCAAATAGAGCATGTCCTTCATAATATTCAGTTAATGTGATCTTCAGTTTTTAATCTGTGCAGGCCACTCTTCAGAAATACAGATCTCTCTCAAGCTTGTCCAGGTGCGTAGTGTAACTTGACATTTGACACTATAGTATTACCAGCTTTCAAGTTCTTGATATATGATCATTCCAATAAAAAATGTAGGGATCAGCGAGGTAAGACAGCAAATGGTACATGATTGAAATAGCTGGAGTACTTACTTTATGAACATTGACTCAAAATCTTCCGGGTTACACTATCAGCTATAACTTGCAACCTTTTTATGTTTTTACCTGTGACAGTTCATTGCAGTTGTATACTAAGTGGCCCAAATGCACACTTATAGACTTCCACTAGATCATCTTTAATGTTTGTGTTTTCATTTACTTTATCCCATTAGCAGCCATATCTTTTGGTAAAAAAATACATTTACACAAAAATATTTATGCCTGGATATTTCTTTCTTCAGTAGTATCAGTGATTCTATATTCTATACAACAGAGCTAAATGATTTTATCACTGCTAGAAAAATAAAACAAAGCTGAAAGTAGAAATACCTTTTTAATAAAAATTAGAACAAAGAGGGCAGATTTTATTGAGCTAAACCAGTTCACTGCTTTATGAAAAATTGCATCTCTTTCTATACATTCTTTCTGCACATACCGTTCAGTTGGAACGTGTGTTAGAGCAACCACAATGTTTGCCATAAGGTAGTTAATAGGATTAAAATATTTGCTATCAAGTAGCTGGAACATTGTGAGATCAATTCATAGGATAGTCTATAACAAAAGGTACCCATAAGCTTATAGACTATCCATAAGAATATAAAAAATATTACTTTTTCTCATTTCTCCCTCTCTCTTTCTTGGTTTTGCACATGATTGTAAAGAGAAAGAATTTTTTATCTCATATGGACCCACCTTATGGACTACTTGTTGGTTGAAACATTGTGAATACAACCATAGTTATAGTCCACTGACACACCAGCTGTCTATATGGACTACTTGGCCCATATACATTGTGGTTGCTCTTAGCATACTATTCAGTGCTATATTGCAATGTACATGCTTTCTGCACAAACTGTTCAGCTTGAAGCCATCTTTTTTTTTCTTTTCCTGACCCTGATCATGGTCCAACAACATCGGGTGCACGTGGCTGACAGTTGCATGGTTACTGATTCTTACTCTTAGTCTAAAACTATTCAGTTCACTGATATATCTGAAAATTAGCACTCTCCCTAATATCTTACTCTTAAACATAGATTACTGATCCTCATTTGCCATCTGCAGGTCTGTGATGACTACTGCAAGGTCAGCACCCTTTTAGCTGAACTGGTTAGGTGGCCTCAGCGGCACTCTTCGGGTCTTGAGTTCGACTCCTATGAGAGCGAATTTCAGGTTGGGGTTAAAAAAAAATCCTCTCGTCTATCCCACGGCCAAAACATAGGTCAAAAGGCTCGGCCCAGTTCTTATAGGGCAACGGTGCCCCTGTGTCAGGGTGGGAGAGGGGTTTGGAGGTTTTCTCGGTCTATATGAAAATTTTCTCTCTTACAGCAATGCTCGGGGTGGCTTACCCCTGCAGGTCGTTTAAACATGGACCAGTTATCCTCATTTGTCATCTGCAGGTCTGTGGTGACTACTAAAACAAAGCAACGTGTATGTATTTGCTTACCTGTACACATTGTAGCTTGAATAGTAGGTTTGGATATTTTAATGTCATTGCCTAATGCGTTAGCTTGCCTTTGTCGATCCTGTGCATGCGGAGCTTTGGGCAGCAGATGGCAGGGCAGTAGCTATAGGAATATGCTCTATTTAATTATCCTTTGCAATATTGTTTGCTTGATCATAAGGCATAAGAGGAGCAGAGCATAGCAGTTCTGTTTTAGTTCAGCAGTTGAGTTGTCATCTTGCGAACAGAAGCAGTGCAATTTGTTCATGATTCAAATTCTGTATTAAAACTCTCTTCATGTATTTTTAGACCTCTTTCCTACATGGAGCCTAATGAAAATCACAGTTGTCACACGCTATTAAGAGACTTGACAAACCACTAATGAGGATTTGTATATGTATAAGAATTTTTAAACATCTGATGATTAATGACGTTAAGTGTGCCTTTTAAAAAAAAGCAAGAAGTCATCCACCGCATCTTGAAGTTGAAAATCTTCTGAATCATATGCCCGTGCAAAGCATGTCCTCCTGGTCAAACCACTGAGAGACTAAATTCTTAATTATACAATATATTTTATGTATTTATGTATGGAAAATTATTTTCTACTCCCAGGGAGTAGTTACTCTCATGTGTATATCTCTAGATTTAGGGCGTCGATAAAGTGTATGTAGACGGAGTATATGATCATACTAAATCATCTAGGGTAGTATACATGTCAAATATGCAAGTATACACAGAGTATATGATTATACTTATTTTATATAGTACTGCAGTGGTATTTTAGTAATATATTAAAAAGTATGGGCTCTTTTGAAAAAATTTCGCGTACTAAGATTTGAAGTATCTTAAATTGAGTATATAAACATACTCAAACTGATAAATTAGTACGCACACATACGTAACGTGGTTTATTGAAAATGGCAGTAACTACTCCCGGGAGTAGCAAAAATGCACCCTTTATGTATACATTTTATTATAAGACAAGAAATAGTGAGTAGTCTACCGTGTTTACACCTGTCTTTTTATTTTTTATGCTGGTTGAAAGAACTATGGTTTCACATCAAAACTTGGAGTTATATTTTAACCATCTTCTTGAAGACTTATGTAAGAGCATCTTCAAGAGTTCGCAAGAATTTCTTCCCAAAATTATGAAGTTTTTTAACTCATCAAAATGTATTGGGAGGAATAAATAAGACCATCTCCGATAGTTTCCAATAATTCACTCCTAAAATATAAAAGACAATTTTACATCAGGAATCGTATACTATTTTTAAATTATCCAAATCACTTTTATATATTCTTTCTCTTGTACATTTACATCAGGGACCCTTTCCTACTCTTTATTCTTTTCCACGCCCTTCCAACTTTAGATTGGCCAACCGATACGCGTGTGGTACACGGTCAGATATATCCACGCTTTTGGTGATTTTTTTTTCCAAGTGCCAAAAGACTGGGAGGTGGGATTGGGAACTCTTGGAGATGGATTTTTTATTCTTGCCAAAAATTCTAGATTGGAAGGTTCTATTAGGAACTCTTGGAGATGCTCTAATATTGATGTTCCAAACATTGCGATTGTATTACCTATTTTAGGTAATAGTATAACACATGCTTATACCTATGTTATCGTGGTATTATGTGTTCATGTTGCAACGCACGAGCATTTACCTAGTAAAAAAAATTACACTATCACATGCATTCAGGTTGCCATGCGCTGCCTCTCAAAGAAAGGGGTTGTCCTCTCTCTATTATTTCAATCGTCGATTCACCATGACCCGGTCTCCAGCTAAAGGTTGGGTCTCAACGTTGTAAGAGCAACTCCAGTAGGAGCACCCAAATCAAGGCCCCCATATCTGATTTGGGTGCTCCCCCTGTTTTTACTGGCCCACTATTTTGCAATCTCCTCCAGCAGAAGCCGCCAAACCAAAGCCCCCAAATCCTTTTTAACATACAATGACAATTGGGACCCACTTGTCATCCTCTGTTCTGGCAATTGAGCTATCTCAACGCAACGACCCTAGGGAAGAAGAGTGACGGCAGCGAGCGCCTACGGGTGGAGCACCGGCGAGGGGAAGGAGTCAGCCCTGGAGCAGTGGCCATCTGGCGGGAGTGTGTACGGGCGGGAGGAGAAGGGGAGGGAGCGCCATCGCTGGTCGCAGGGAAGGGGAGGGAGCACCGTCGCGTGTCACAGGGAGGGAAGGGGAGGGAGGGAGGTAGCGTGTGCGATGAAGCAATGGCCGGCGCATCGGTGCAGTGGCCCGCGCGACGGAGGGTAGAGCAGAGTGCGTGCAGAGGGAGGGGAGGAGCAGCGTCCATGCGGATAGGGGCCGAGGTGTTGAGCCAACAGGAATCGGGTCCGGAGGAGGGGGGAGGGGATTTGGGTGCCCACCCTAAATTGGGGGCTCTAGTAGGAGCCCTGCTGGAGCTGCATTTTTTTGTCTGGGCACCCATATTTAGCTATGTGGCTCAAGTAGGGGCCATGCTGAAGTTGCTCTAAGATACTCCCTCTGTCCACAATAAAAGACATTATAAGAAATGTTACAGCAGACTCTAAGGTTACGGATAAAAGAACTGGTCCCATAAACAATCATACACTACTGTTTAATACTGTTTATTGAGGTGACATGCTCATTAATGATATGCTTTCTATCTCTGTCCCACTCACAGCAACAAGTATTTTTACATAAACAAATGATCCACCACCAACTTTTTTCACCTTTCCACATGCAGTCCTCAAGCAGAACAACATTTTTCACAAGCCGGTGGTCTACTCTAATATAGACTGGGACCTGCTCTATAAGCTAAAACGTCATTTTTTTAATACATATTTTGAATGCTACGACGTCCTTTATTATGGAGCAAAAGAAGTAGACCTCATGAGATCCACATTTAGCCTTAAGGGTGACCAAATCCTTACACTTTGGATGTCCTAAGATATATTTGTAGTTTATAAGCGAAGGAATATACTGAAAATGTTGGTTTCCGTGCAACCAATACTTTCTACTTTTAGCTAGATAAAAATTAGCTCTAGATAGCCTTATAATCCCACTGCAACTAGTGGAGAATCTTCTAGTGTATAGTTCTCTCGCTCAAAACACGAGTTTTGGTCGCTGGAGCGAGATCGATTTCAGGTTCGGACATGTACAAGTCCAAGAATCCGAGTCTCTTCTACACCTATCTTCGTGACGCATAACGTTTGTCAGCAACGATCCTTGTCGGACTCTCTGTTGTCCAAGCAATAATTTGCCAACAAAGGTAGAAGGTAGAACGTCCCAAAGTATATCAAAATTAAACCAAATTCCCGTGCCACAACTCGAGCCATATATATTTTCTCCTCGCACAAGCAAGAACCAAATCGATCAGGCGGTCCTCATCACGCGAGACAGGACGTATAGCGGGCGCCGCCTGCGGCATGCATTGAGAAGGCAATGCTGGCCATTTACCTCCTGCTCATCTTCATCGCCTTGATCCTCGCCCTGTTCGTGTGCTGCTGGTGCTTTGACGAGGACGACCGACCAGATCAACCGGCGGAGTCCGCGGAGCAAAGGGTAGCGCGGGTGTGGGCGGAGTGGCAAGCATTGTCGGCTAGGGCTGAGGCGGCGTTGGCCGCCAGGACTGTGGCGGCCTTGACGGGGCCGGCGGCAGCGCCGCCCGTGCTGCTGCCGCTGCCGCTGCCGTACTTCCCATACGCCGCTCAGGGTGACAAGCCGTCCGAGACGGTGGTGTGCGCGATCAGCCTGGAGCCGCTCCGGCCAGGGCAGCTTTGCAGCGAGGTGCCGCCATGTATTCCACGGCGACTGCCTCGGGGAGTGGGCCAGGAGCAACGGCAGCTGCCCGCTGTGCAGGGCGAGATTGTATCGGGATCAGACGAAGTAGCCATTGCTGATGACATGGTGTAGTCACTAAGTATTCTACTTGTACATCTATATTTATATATCTATACATATCTTATAATCTCAAACCCCACTAGAAGTCAATTTTGACATGCAAACCATCCACATCAGCAGCCCACTAGCTAGCGCATGCAATTATATATAATACATACCACAAGAACACCCCGCGTGTTGTTGCGGAACTACTGATTTGGAATGAATTTAGTAATTCATACAATTCTTCGGAAGAGATTAACTATTATAAACTAATGTTAGTTGATAGCGTGTCACGCTGATGTGGACAACTAAATGTATGTTAGTGGATGTTGTGTCTCGCTGACGTGGATATCATAATTGTTTGTGCTAGTGAACTTTAATTGCAAGTGATAGTGCACTGTTGAGGTGAACACCTTGCATGCATGTCAAGAAAAATTGCTACTGGGGTTTGGCTTTACAAGAATATAGGATAGTAAACTTTAATTGCAAGTGACAGTGCAGTGTTAAGGTGGACACCTTGCATGCATGTCAAGAAAAATTGCTAATAGGTTTGACTTTATAAGAGTATAGGATATATATCATGCAACATATTTATATCATATATTTATTTATCCACGTCAGTCTACCGTACAATCCATTAAATTTATTCCTTATTCTCGCAGCAGCAACGCGTGGAGTATGGTTTGTTTGTTCAATTCGTACGCTGTGTATAGAAACGGTCGGCAACATGGCATGCTGAAAATTGGCCTAAAAATAGGCAAAAGGAAATCGAGCACCGTGCCTGTCCTTGCTCCATGCGACCATGCGGACACGAGCAAATGCTAGGAATCAGAGCTCCCTGGCCGGGGCTCATCCTCCCTCCTCCGACTGGTGCGTCACCAGCTGTTAGATCTACGGGGGCGTTCACAACGGCATGCGACGTTGCCAGCCCTCGTCCATGTTGAAGATGGAGCAAGGATCAGCTAGCTGGAGACAAATAAATCATCGGATGATTTCACGCACGCCTTCAGCATGTGAGAGGAGAAGAGACCAGATGAGAAAGGAAGAGTAAAATAGTTTTACCGATGGCCTACGCAATGATATTCGCCCTGTTATACTTGTTGCTCGCACTGCCGATTTGGATACTGCCTGCACCCTCGCTTTGTTGCCGGAGGAAGCTGCCGATCAAGGATGTCGCAAGGAATTCAAGAAATCAGATAATTCTGTGTCCTCCAAGACGGCGTCCATCCGTGTTGCCATCTGCCATGCCCCTGCCCCCTCCCCCACCACGACCGTCGCAGCAGGGCGCCACCGATGACAAGCGTCTGGCCAATGACCGGAAGCCCCCACCCAAGCCGGGCAGTCTCGATGACAAGCTGTCTATGCTTAGGTACTACCGCAAGGCACGCGGTCTTTGTGTCTGTGCAGATAAGTGAGTTCCTGGACTCAGGTGCTCTCCAGTCCCGCAGTTACACGCGTTGCAAGAGACCTGGTAACTTTGCCAAGGCTCCTTTACTGAATCTGAAGAACCTGACTCTATGGATGTTGAGAACACTGCTCAATTGTTCATGGTTCTATCGTCGGTAGCACTTTCTAGACCTACTAAAGCTGCCACCCCGACGTGACTATGATCATACCATTTCTCTAATCCCCGGTGCTTCACCAGTTGCAGCGCGTCAGTATCGGTATGCGCCTGCTCTAAAGTCAGAAATTGGGGACAAGTAACAGATATGCTAAGAAGTGGCTTCATCCACCCTGCCGCAATGCGTTCTCCTCCCTGTTCTGCTTGTCCGTAAGAAGGATATGGCTCATGGAGATTCTGCGTCAATTACAGTACGTTCAACGCGCTCACTGTCAAGAGCAAGTTCCCCATACTAGTTATTGACGAGCTATTGGATGAACTTGCTTCCGCCCGCTAGTTCTCTTCTTTGGATCATCGCACCGGCTTCAACCAACAATCCGACTGGCTCTGGGCAAAGAACACAAAACCACCTTCCAAACTCACTGGGGCACTTGGAGTTTGCACTTATGGCCTTTGGGTTAACAGGAGAACCAAATACATTCTAGGGAGCCATGAATTCAACTCTGAAACCTCTTTTGCGGAAGTGCATTTTTGTACTTTTCGATGACATTTTTGGTGTACAGCCCAGACCTTGAGTCCAACCTTCAACACCTGCAACAGGTCTTCAATCTTTTTAGAGACGGTCAAAAATGATTTACGGAGGCGGACATTGCAACCGCCTCCAATCATAGGTCACTGTTAATGCCAGATTAACGAAGGCGGTTGCTTTGCCCGCCTCCGTAAATCAAACAGGAAAAACAAAAAAAAGGAAAACTCGTGGACAGGCCCGCAAAGCCCATCCACGGGCCCGCCAAGCCCATCCACGCGCTGCCGCTGCTCTGCTCGCCGGATCCGTAGTGCTGGCGTCGCTGGGGTAGAGGGGACCACGCGCGCTGCCGGGGGACGGGATCCCGCGTGCCGTGGTGGTGGCTCGCGCCGTTGCCGGCTGAGAGCATCGCTGGGGGAGAGGGGCCCGCGCCGTGGTCGCTGTCCTCCTCGACGGATCCAGCCACCTCGATGGCAGGGGCCGCGCGCTGGGAGGAGTACCGCTCAGGTGGAGGAGGGGCGCCGCCACCTGGTGCTCGGATGGAGGGGCACAGTCGTCACCATGCTCGGGTGGAGGGGTACCACTGCTGCTGTCGTGCTCGGCTGGAGGGCGCAGCCGCTGCCGCCATGCTCGGGTGGAGAGAGAGTGGGGGAGGAGCCTGGCGACGAGGGAGAGAGTGGAGGGTGGGAGGCGGAGGGCGCCGTCAGCTGTGGCATTTGGGGAGGAATGAACTGAGAACGAATGAAACCCTAAGTCCTATTTATATTGAAGAGGACTATCGGGCCTGGCTTGGGCCTATTGGGCCGCGGCCTTTTCAGAGGCGGGTATTATAAGTTGCCCGCCTCCGAAAATCAATTTACGGAGGTGGGCATTATAAGACGACCGCCTCCGAAAATAGGGTATTTTTGGAGGCGGTTATCTTATAATGATCGCCTCCGTAAATCAATTTTAGGAGGCGGGCAAAAGTGATCGCCTCCGTAAATCAAAATGCCCAACTCCGTTAATTGTCCAGTATTTTGCGAGGCGGTTGGATTTGTGACCGCCTCCATTAACTAAAGTCCAGTGTCACGCAAAATCATTTATGTAGTAGTGACAGGGCGTTTGTTCTTCTCCTTCCCCTTCTGCCTTCTTCCTCCTTCCTTAGTGGCGGTCACTGGTGCTAACAGGACTGGCCCAAGGGTGCCGAGCCTGTGCCCTACGGGGCAGGTTCCGGTGACGGGATGGATGGCGGCAGAGGGCGCTGCTCATCCTGAGCACGGCGATGCCACTGGGGGTGGTGTGGTCGTGAACGTATCCACAAGTGTTTTCAAAACAATGTAATAACAACTAGTAGTACTGTAGTAGCACAGCAGCACCACTGGGTGCCACCAGCAGAGCAGCGTAGTGCGTGCAGGCAGCCGCAGCACAGTGGGTCACTACAGTAGCACAGTGAAGAGCACAGAATAGGGAAGAGCAACAAATGATTCTATGCTCCCTCCATCCCTAAGGGCGTGTTTGTTTGCCTTGATGCAATGTAGCTTGTTTGGTGCCTCTTCCCTGCTGGGGCTGGCCGCTGGGAGATTGTGTTTGTTTGCCTGGGCTGGGTGTCAGGAATCCCAACCACCTCCCAACTGCCATGCTAGGACGGTATTTGTTTGCCTCAATCGCCAGCTCCCAGATGAAACCGCCAGCACCAGAAAGCAACAGTAAGCACACAGAGAAGGTAGCAGACCACAATTTTGAATGGACAATGAGCATAGTTTACTAGATAAGCTCACAATTAGCAGTACCATTACAACATCATAAATTAGAGATTACAATTACTAACTAAATGTTCAGCCATTTGCCATCTTCAGGTTGATCCACATAGCACACAGCAGAGCACAAAGGAAAAAAAATGACCATAGTTTGGTAACTGACAGTAGAGGGTGTTGATGCAGGTTTAGGAGTAGAGATTGAGTTGATTGTTGAGTTGAAAGCAGCCATTGCTTCGGCATAAGAGCTGTTCTTCTTATGCACAGCTCCACGAACACCCAGTACATGCTCACTTGCCTCAGCCCAACTGGTGTACACACCAGGTTGTTTTCCAACGAAAACAACATACCAAGCACACATGGTTCTGCAGTTAACAAGCAGCAAAGCCTAAGTCAAAACTGGTTCAGGTGCTAGCCACCGGTTTGTTCAATGAGACTGTCTAGGTGCAGTAAAGGTAGTTGTAGATAAACTCAAGAAACAAACCATTGGAATACACATGGTAAAGGTGCAGTACACATCACAGGCAGCTATAGAAATGCCTCAGCTATTCATCTATTGCATCATAGGTAGAAGAAAAAGGTATGTGGCCTCAGACAAAATCATGATTTAATACCTTCTCATAATAGTCACTGATGAAGTAGCAAATAGAACAAAATAGATGAGGGCGTGTGTTGACGGTAGTTAACACATATCAAGAACCGTCAACTTACCTTGCATAAATGGTGAAAATGGATCATATCATAGAATAGGAGGTTATTACTGACAGTTTCCACGAGTTTTGGTGAATCTATATTTTTAGCAGGATTTAATCAGAAAATTAGAAAGGAGGATCAAAACGTCAAATAGAATTAAACTTAACCGCGACGAAAACTATTCTAGAAGACTCCAGAGGACTCTAGGAGGCAACCCCTAAGCCAAAGCCTGACAGGCCGCCAGGTGGGACCGGCCCGCCCCACCCAGGTGTCGCCCGGGCCCTGGTGGTGGGTCCCGCTTGTCAACTTCTGGAATGTTCCTCCACCGCCTCTCTAGACTGCATCTACGCCGTTCCTTAAGTCGGTTTGATCTAAGGGCTCACGTTACACCCTTAGGGCTATAAATAAAGGCCTGCACCCCCCTGGAGAGAAGCCAAGTCTAGATCCTGAAAGCTGAAAGGCCAGGAACCCTAATTTATATTTTCACTAGGATCTAGGGCTAGCAATCAAGAGAAGATTAGTCCTGTATACGATCTAGTCTTGTATTAGAGATAGAGAGAGAGAGAGTGAGAGAGTAGAGTTTTGGAGAAGTTCTGGCCTGTTGGTGCTCTCTCTACGGCTGTACTCTGGCGGAATCAAGTTCTACTAGAGTTTGCTTCTGAGATTTCTTTGGTAATCGACTTCTGATTCAAGTAAGCATCTTGTTCATATTGTTCTTCAAGTTTACGACTCTCTTTTAAGTGCTTTAGTGTTGGTGGTTCTAGATGAAAGTTGTATTCGTGGTGTAAGCATGGTGCTTAGACTAGGGTTACTCGTAAATGCACCCTCATTTTCCAGATCGGTAGTAGCTCGCGAAGGTGACTTTTATAGCTTCATTGAATCCTCTGTAGTCCACCTCCCGTTAATAGGACTAGCAGGAATTTGACCGCTTTTAGGGAAGAAACTCTGAATTTATTTCCTATTACACATCTCCCACGATAGAACAATAGAAGGCAAAGCTTACTAAGATTGGAACTAGACATATCTCAGTAGTCTCCTTTATATTCCTATTTTCTAACCTTGATTGTGAAGTTAGGTTAAGATTAAGACTTAGTTATTCTCACTGATTGTTTCTTTGGGTTCGATATTAAAACTGGGTTATTCTCGGTGAAGTGCTACAATGGTATAATATCTATGTGCTTGCGGATATATATTCTTTCTGTGTACATTTAATTTATATCAACAGTGTGTTTGTTTGCCTGGAGAAGCCAAATGAAAACCAAGTTCATGTCAGCCATGAAAGCATGAGAGACGTCCAACCCAAGCCATCAGAGCATTAGTGAGAGAGGAGTTGCTTGGGTATGGACGTCTCACATGTTTTGATGACAGCCATGAGAACTAAGAAACCAGCACAAAGAGACATAGAAGCATAAGCAGTACCACCTCTATAACATACTCCCTCCGTTCCAAAATGTCTGTCGCTTTCGCTTCTCGAGAAACAACTTTCAAAAAATATATATTAAAAAATATTAATATTTATAGTACATAATTAATATCATTGGAAAAATCTTTAAGTCTAGTTTTTTAACAAATTTATTTGGGGATACAAATGTTGCACGTATTTTCTATAAATTAAGTCAAACGTGCGGCACGAAAACCAAAAACGACAAACATTTTGGAACAGAGGGAGTAACCTTGTGTCATCATCGGCCTTAAATACTAGGAAACTATCATAGTCAAAGTAACCAAGTTCAATGACAGCCATGAGAACCATATTCATCAGATCATAAGCAGCGCCACCTATATAGAAACTTGTGTCATCATCAGCAAACCAGCAAGAAAACCAGCAAGAAAACCAGAAAACAGATTAGGTCCAACTACATATATTACAAATTACATGGCATGTAGCCACCAAATTGTTCAAATGTTCAAATGCCAGGGGTCCATGGAGCATCCCCACGTAAGTTCCCATTACATGCTAGCTAAAGTTACCCACCTCCTCAATCATAAAAGAACCACATACCCAAAAGAATTGTGTAAGCCCATCAGTGCTGCACAGCTAGAACACAAGAGCAAAAGTCTCAAAAAGTCAGTCAAGGAGAGTGGTGGAGGGTGGAGGACTGCATATAAATCCTCAACTGCTTCCCTCCAAGTCCAGGGCAGGCCCTAGTGCATATACATGTAGTAGTGCTTGGCCAGGTAGGTCCTTAGCCATAGAACCCTGTGTCTGTCAACCATGTTGACATAAGCAGTGGCTTGTGCTTTGTTGTCCAGCAGGTGGGAGAAGGAAACAATGAGGGCTTCCTCAGTAAAGCCAGACATGTCCATCACAGCATGATATAAGTCAGCATCCACATGAGCAGGGTCAGTCTTCCTAAGGGCATTGGCTACATTGTTGACAGCATCTGTCATGTTTGTCATGATGAGGACCTCCTCCTCACTAAAGCAGGCTCTCTTCCTCTTCCTACCACCATCAGAGGTAAGCAGCTCGGTTGTCTTGCTGCCTTCTCCCTGCTCATTCTTCTCCACACCCTTGGGGTTACCTAGTGGGCCTTCCACCTTTCCTAAACCACTGTCAGCTTGGTAAGAGTTGACACCTAAGGCCTCATTTGACCCAACAGCAAACCTACCCGTGGCCGTGCCACTACCAAAGATAGCCTGCATCTCATCATAGAACCTCAAATGGGTGTTTAGAAGCTCAGCATCTTTGAGATGTTCCTGCATTTAGTATTTCCTAGGCAGTTAGTTGAGGCAGAGATAAAGACAGAGGAGAAGAGACAAAATTTACTAAGTACCAAGTACCTTGATATGGCCTAGATAGTGCTCAGGATCAAGCATGATTGCCCTCACTTTCTCATCCCACAAGACTCCACTAAGGTCCTTAAGCTTGCTGATCCTACCCTACCTCTGCCTCCATTTCCTCAAGTGGTTGTACACTTGGGTGGAGGACACTTCCTCACCATTGTACTCTTTTCAGCTGCTTGGCTACCAGGTTCACCTTCTTGTCCTTAAAGCCCTTATCAGTCCTAGCCCCATTCTCAATCAGTTGCTTCATCCTCCTAAGGACAAACCCACTTGTGTTGGTTGTCCACCTCATGGGTGGTCTAGCTGCTGCACCAGCACCATCAGCAGCCCCAACACCATCACCAACAGTAGCTCTAGCAGCAACAACATGTACATCATCAGCAACAAGAGCAGCAGCAACAGCAGCACCAGTAGCAATAGCTGGGGCAAAGGTAGACCCACCAGGCAGCATTGCTGATGCATTCACAAACCCACCACCACCACTAGCACCATTCCCAGCCATCTAAGTTCCATGTACAACACACTTGTCATGAACCAAGCACATAATATGGAATAGCAAGAGTACAATAGATTTGGCAAATATAATAAATGGTCTCAGCTGGTGTCCACAGAGAAAAAATTACACAAGTCCAACAATGCAACATTAGTTCCATACAAGGTAGCCTTATCTTATTACAATAATTAGCAGGACATGAAATGCATAGCTAGATCCTATGATGCCCCTAGAATCCCACATGGCATCAGAGATTGCATCCCTAACTGATGCCATGGTAGCCACCTCTTGGGACTGCAAAGCATTCACAGCTGGACTAGTGGAAGAAGAAGAAGTAGGATTTGCAACCCACTATGCTTCAGTTGATATCACTTCATCAACCCCAAATCCAAGGATCCAATTATGTAAGATACAACAGGCCTGAACTAGCTTCACTTGTGTCTTGTACTTATGAAATGGCTTGTTATCTAGGATTCAAAAATGGTTCTTCAGAGCACCAAAGGCCCTCTCAATGGTCACTCTAAGCGAGTTGTGCCTCAGGTTGTATAGCTCCTTGACATTAGTAGGGTTATGCCTAGGACCATACTCAAACAAGTGACACCTCATAACTAGCATCCACTAGATAGAATTTCCCTACAAGGTAGTGGTGGATTGCCTTACAAGACAATAATTTATGGTTTAAGATGAAACAGGTAGCTATGGGTAATGATGTTACCTTCAGGAACACTCAGCCCCCATCTCTCTCTATGGCATCAGCTAGAACCAATGCATCATGAGCAGACCCCTCCCACCCAGCCAGAACATATGTGAACTTTAGATCAAAATTAACAGCTGCCATCACATTTTCTGTGCAGCTACCTTTCCTACCCTTAAAGGGCCCCTGCATGTGCCGGGGCACAATTGCCAGCACATGGGTGCCATCAATGGCACCAATACAGTCCTAAGATGAAGTATTAAACATAAGTATAGAAATACAGTCCTAAACCCAAGAAAATAGAACCAAAATACGCTACAGTTACCTTGAAAAAAGGGTTCCATCTATGGCTACCTAGAATTTTGGCATGTGTGGAACCAGATGGTGGTTTGATCATCTTAGTCCTTACTTCCCCAACAGCATACAGAACCTAGTGGAAGTGTCTACTAACTGTCTCTATAGATCTCCTAAAGCTCTGATGGATAACTCTAAACCTCTGGTTGTGCCCAACCACATGGAGAAACATGAAAACTTGTTCCTCAACTGAGGAATTAATTGTGTCCAGAACTAAACCCCTCTACCTAAACAAGTTACAAAGTTCAAAGAAAGGTGCTCTACTCATCCTAAGCATGGAAATACACTCAGCATCAGTTGAGTTGTAGATGAGAGAAATGTTCTTCTCCCCATGCTCATCTGCTTCTAATCTAGGGCCATAAGAAATGGGCTCATCCTCCCCCTACGCCTTTTCAGTTTGGATGAAACAAGGGCAACAATGACTACTACCATGGCAGCAGCCTGAGAAGCCATGGCAGATCTCTGCTACTGCAAATCCATCTACATGCATGAATGAAATTTTGAATTCAGGTTAAAGCTACCTTGCTAGCCTCTAAATGCATCACATTACAGACATCAAAATGAACTAATGGATAGGGCTTCATGGCCTTGGCTGCAATGTGCATAGCACAGCCACCCAGAGGCTCCACCTCAACATCATCAACCACAATAAACCCCACAAAATCAGATCCCGAGCTCAAACCATGCTAAACAGTAAACCCTAGCTCATATATCTTATCGCAATCAAATGAAAGCATTGAAATATCATGGATTGGGACCAACAACTCACAGATTGACCCAATAAACCACCAACAGTGGGAACCCAATCTCAGTCCATGTCATAAAGCAAACCCTAACTCATATGTATCATCACAGTGCAACAAAAACATGGAAACATCATGGATTGGGACCAAGAACCCATAGATCTGCCATAGAAACAACACTATGAGCACTTTAACCACTGAAATTGGGTCAAGTGTAAATCCATCACAACGCTATGAGCACTTTGACCGCCGAAATCGGGTCAAGTGTAACCAACATCTCAAGATTTCACCTTGCTTTCGGGACGGAGAGGAAGCAGCCACCAAAGAAGCCAGGGCTTGGGGAGGAGGAAGTAGATCCAGACAGGAAGGAGGCCGAAGCTTGGGGAAGATGAAGCACCGTCCACCACAGGCTCGCGTCCACGCAAACAAACACCAGCAACCAGCAGCATCGCTCGTCTCAACGAAGAAGAAGACGACGATGAGCAGTAGCACCCGTACGCCGGTGAGACAGAGGAGGAGCAGCCGACGCGAGCCACGCGAGGCCCGTATACGACCCCGCCGCCACCACGCACCGCCGGACGAGGGAGGAGGAGGTGAAATCCTAGCACAGAGGAGAGTGGAGAGCAGGAGGGAGTGAGGAGCGGAGAAGACGAGAGGAGTGAGCGGTGCCCCTCATTATAAGGGAGGCGAAACCCTAGCGGCGGGGAGGAGGGGAATTTTCAGTGTCACGCGGGAGACGGGGAGAGCCAGCCCGCCAATGACCAAAAGGGAGCGTGAGAGGCCGAATTGAGCCGAGCCTGGGAGAAACCAAGGGGAGGGGCGTTCCTCGGGGGCCTGGCTCCTAGCTGCTTTAAGCAGCGTGCGGGCCGGGCCCTAGAGGCATCCAGGCAAACAAACAAGGCCAGTTGCACGGGCTGGGCTTGGCTCACACCCTCATCTAGGCAAACAAACACGCCCTAAATAACTGCCGTTGTAGGTACACGTGTCGCAAATTTGACTCGATTTGTACAAAATACATGTAACATTTGTATCTCCAAATAAATTTATTAAAAAAACTAGATTTAAAGATCTTTCCAATGATACTAATTATGTACCATAAATATTAATATTTTTTAATATATATGTTTAGTCAAAATTGTTCCTCGGGAGACGAAAACGAACACGTGGAGAAGAAAGCAAGCCGCACGAGCTCCGAGCCAGTAGTCGGCTAACTGGCTTAGCCGACTCCAGCCTTAGCCGACCTACAACTACGAGGCCTTAATTTAAAAACGGAACTAAGTATTGAGTTAACATACGCTAATCCACCGCGCTGACGTCTGCGAGCCCCGAGCCAATAGTCGGCTAACTGGCTTTCGACCTACAAGGCCTTAGTTTAAAAATGGAACTAAGTTTTTTTTTAGTTAAACATACGCTAATCCACCGCGCTGACGCCTACACAATGTCAGCGCTTCGTTTTCAGCCCTAGTGGCACCTGCATTTTGTCTGGAACATTCCAATCTCGCTTTGCAAACCACTGACAACCTAAGCCGACGTCGACGGGTCACGCCAGGCACGAACACATATATGTCGTCGCTGTCCCGTCCCGTTTACCCCATAAACCAGAAGCGTCCCACGCCCAATCGCACGGACTTGCAGCGACGCGGCCAGCACGCACGGCGACTCCCCGCCGATGGAGTAAACTAGAGGGCATTTTGCGTGCCACACCACAACCGGGCGAAACGGGGAAACGTCCAGAAGCTAGCAGCTAGGTAGCCCTGCCCCCGGGACGGGGCTTGCATCGCATCACACTCGCACTACGACGGCCTCTGCTTTTGTGGGGGATCGCACGAGATCTTTGGCCTGCGTTCGTGGGGGCTAGCTGGCTGCTGGATACATCGCTGGCGTGCGCCGGACGTGATCCCCTACGTGTCACGCCGAGCGGCGGACGACGGAGAGAGCCAAGCGTTGCAGCCGCCGCGTCGACGCCGCACGTCGGGGGTTCACCCTCATTCTCCGCGTCGTGCACAGGGCACAGACGATATTTTCGGGTGCCCGTCGCCCGCGGGATGTAGTGTCAACTGTCAAACCGTCTTCTGGACTCTCAAGTCTGAAGTGCGAGTCAGAGGGCGACGGCGACGGCGGCGACCGCGAACGCCTCGTGCTAGAGCCGTCTGCTGATCGGGTGGCGCGGGCGGCGGCGCTCGGGGAATCGTGGATCGGATGTACAGTACTACGGTCATGTTCCCAAGAAGACACTCGCTGACATCGTTCTACTACACGGGAGGCAGCAGGCAGGATTGGCACGACCGTGCATTTTGACTTTGGTGATACGCTGATACTCCTGCGTCGACTTCTCGACATAAAAGTCTTCGTCACCGGCAGTCCGTCATAGGAGAAAATTTCTCCGAGGAATTTCGTTTGTCACTATCTGAAACACATGGTCAATCTATACTGTTAGGGATTCAGTCCGTCTTATAGCGGATAAGAAGCACAAGAAGCAGCAGAATCGGCTCCGGGCTGAAGCCGCTCGGACCAATCGAGGCTGTCGGTGGCGAGATAGGACGGATGAAAATATTTCGGGCGACGTGGCCCGGCTCCCTGCGCGGGGAGGCCCCGCCGTTTATCAGGAGTAAATACCGTCATCCGATTGCATCACTTCGAGTTCGGTCCACAGAACGCTGCTAGACGAGTCATAGGGATGCAAAAGATAAGGAGAAGAGACGACCTATGCTCCGTGTGAATCTATCTAGACAAGTTGGTGGGGTTCCCCGCCAAGCTGCAAATAGGTTTGAGCTATGTTTGGTTTAGTTTCTAAAATGTGCTTTAGCGGTTAAAATGTAGAATGTCAACCAAATAAGTGAAATAGATAGAAGCAGCTGCTTGCATATAATATACTTTTTCACTGCAACTTGAATTTTGTTTTTGGCTTTCAACTTTCTGCTTTTCTAAATGGATGGAAATAGATAGACGTTTGACATCTATTTCAAAATGCGATAAAAGATAAATAAGTGGAAATAGAGAGAAGTTTTAGAGCCGTTTCAAAGGAGAGAGAGAATAGAGAGAAGTTTTAGAGCCGTTTCAAAGGAGAGAGAGAGGGGTAAGTTTTATGGTAATGCTACGAAGCGGGCATCCGTCCGGACGGACGGCTCCACACTCACTCCACGCCCCCTGCCCGTGCCGCTCGCTTCGCGTGCCCGCGCCGTTGCTCGCTCCCGCCCACGCATATTCGCCCTGGCCGTCGTGTGCCCACCTACTGCGGATGTCTCGTAGGGCCTCCTCCACTGCGCCAGTTCGTCACGGCGCCTGCCCATGTTGCACTGAAAGCTTATGTTGCAGACATATATGTCAAATATTTTAGGTGTTTCAAAGGTACGTTGTAAGGATTTTATATGATATGAATGTTGCAAAGGTAGATCAGAATCTTCCATATGTTTTAATGATTATACACGTATGTTGCAAGTATCTATTCAAAATGCTTCATCTACTTCAGACGTATTTTGCATGTTTTATCTATATGTTACATATGTTGCAAGCGTGTTCCAAATGTATCATCCGCTTCAGACATATGTTGTTGGAAGTGCTTTAATGCTGCAAGTGTTTCATAGCAGGCGCATGCGGTCTCGTGTGCGTGATATGGAGCGGGCGCGGTCCCTGCCATACGACAGACACAGCAGCAGCGCTACGGCGAGCAGAGCAGGCAGCAGCAGGGGCGTCTAGACGGTGCGTCCATAGAGTTTATAGTTGTTTTGGCCAAAGAATTTATAAGAATTTCGCAACTTACTTTATATAGCTCACAATAATTTTTTTATAGCAAGCTTTTTCATAACTCATAGCTGAAACATACAGACCTTTTTAATTTCACATGTTACTCATAGTATCCGCAAAATTAAACCTATTTATAAGATCACGCTACGTACATCTCTTTGAAGGTCACATAGGTTTGTGTGGCTGGCCAGGGCGGTTCGCATGCATGCGAGCACTCACGCAGTCACGCTTGCATGCATGGGGATCAAGACGTTGCCGTGCGTGTCAACCTAGAGAAAGGTAACCTCTGTAGCTTGTCACCACACTGACATAGTGGAGCGGTTGTTAACTACATCCTCCGTCCATAAATTAAATCAATTTTAGGACTTATCCTAAGTCGAACTTTCTTAGTTTGACCAATTATACATAAAAGAATATCTATGCCAATAAAAATGTATAACATAAAATATGTTTTATATGGTATCTAACTATATTAATTTTGTGTCATTAGTGTATTTTCCTATGAAATTTGGTGAGATTTAAAAATGATTTCACTTAGAGCAACTCTAGAAGTTTGTCCCTTGCTCAGATATTAGGTCCGTAGACAAGGTATATATTAAGCAGCTTCGGCTCCTCCTCTTTGCTTACTATTCACACCATTGTTCATAGAAGCTTCTTTTATCTCTTCGGTCCAATGACACTGTAGCAATTAGGTCAAGCTGATTGCTGCCAAACAGAACTTATAGTCCCCCCGCTAGCCCGATAGGTAAGCAAGGTTTATTGTCATCTAGTACATCATTCTCCTTATAGCGCGATTACGTTGCTTGAATGAAAATAGTGCACTAGAAATTACAAACATTAGCTTCCTCACGCCGGAAGCGGCATGTCCAGAGGCCTGCATCCTCTTAACAGTTGTGCACCATTTCATTAAAAAAAATCACAAAAAACACAAATTTGCAATAGACAACAACTACATCTTTACATCTATATTAACAAAAGTTCGTGCACACAGATATCACTAGATCAGCACCAATAATATTGGCAAATCCCTACAATTATAATATCGCGCCGGCTCCGGCTGTGCAGTACCGCATCAAGATGCCATTGCTACTGACCTAGTCCATGTTGGTAGCAGAGAAGGAAGGTGAGGAGGCCTCATCGAAATCTACATGGAACATCTTCTCAACGGTGCACTAGTAGAAATGTTCACATCCCGAATTTCTAGTGACAAATCAAAACCGCGTTACAGAACAACACATAACTATGACGAAATTTTATGTTCGCCATAGATCAATTGGCGACAGTCCTCGGCCACTGCCTATTATGACGAAGCCTAATATCTTCACAAATATCGTCATTGAACAACACATGATATCATCACAGATCATACACACTGCTCGAATTGCTCATTTATGATGTTTTGTTTTCGAACGGTAACGAACATAACTTCTTCATTAAACCAATTACTCATATGTGATGATCTGTTTTTGAACTGTAATGAATGTCATTTCATCATAAGTCTCTAGGCACCCCCTTGTCCTTATCATGTATTACTGTGGGACCAAGTCCATCATGCCACACGTGTAATGTGGGACTCGTTTGAATTATATGGCAACCACGTGTATACACCATGTGTAGCTATGGGACCCAATGGCTTGTGTGGTAGTCTCGTGTAATAGTGGGTCTCGTAACCGCCTGCCAAATGTATATGTGTGTCGTGTAACTGTAGGATCCAACGGCTTGCATGGTCTGCCACGTGTATATGTCAAACCAAACGACCCATGTGGCAGCCACGTGCAACAGTGGGACCCACTGCAGTTCGCCATGCCATGTTTAATTGTGGGACCTGACGTATTACGTGGCACCATGAGTAACAGTAGGTTCTGCGATGTCCTGCCACGTGGATAGACCATTTGTAGTTGCAGGTAGGGAATGAGATGGTCTGGATGAGCCTTAGTGAACCTATGTTGATCGAGTTGTGACCCCATCGACTAGACCAACACGAGCACAATTCACATTGGGTCAGCACCACATAACTAATTGGCCCCAAAAAGAATTATCTTATAAGTTTGGTTAAAGTCAAATTATCCTAAATTTTACTAAGTTAGTATCAACATTTATAATACCAAATAGTTATACTTTGAAACTATATTACAAACAAATTGACTTATACTGATATGATACCATAAATATGTATAGATACTTTTATACATTGGTCAAACTTACAATAGTTTGACTTTGATTAAACCTATAAGGTCATTTTCTTTGGACGAAGGTAGTAGATGCTAAAAATTATCTAGGGAGATTCAAATGGACGTGACTAATAGGCCACCTAATTATTAGCTGGATACCTAGCTAACAACTATTTCACTAGCTATCATAACCCAACAAATAACAGCTAATAGATTATTGATAAAAGACATATTTGCTCCCTCACCTACCCTACCACATGCCCTCCCAGCAGTACCTAATATATTCGCGGCCCTTCTAATAGTAGCTAAAAGAGGAATGACATTATAGACAAACCATCAATGCATCCACATTTTGTGCGCTAGATTCAAATAACAGCTAAGCCAATAGTTAGCCAAACAATAGTTAGCTAGCTAATATTAGTTATGAACTATTATATGCTAGTGGATCCAATGACACCCCTACGTTTACTAGCTAGAAATATATGTATACCTACCAAAATATTTTCAATGGAGCCAAAATTACTTTATCATACCCGGTATAATAAATGAATTAATAATTAAGCATGACTGTTGTTATTTATCTAGTACCCTTTGGGTTCTTTTTTATCATGTGTTGGATGATTATATTAAATGTAGCAAGATGATTCATGCAATATATCATTCTATTTTATGTAATTTAGTTTGCACCCTTCTAATCCCTTTTGACTCATGGTTCTTACTCTAGAGTCTATGATTTCAATGGCATCTATTGTCACAAGAAATAATTTTTACACCATGAGGTTTCTGATTTTTATTATTTTGTTAACGCCCTGACCTTGAGTTATATACACTACTACAAAAACCATTTTTAGATATGCCTCCCTTTTTGGTAGAGACTACTATATCAAAATTCGTCTCTAAAAATAGTTTCTGAGACGGCTTGTGTCTCTGGAAATTGATTTTTATAGGTTAAGGCTAGGCTTTCCGGCCTCTAAAAATAGGTGAAACACAATAGAATTCATCACTTTTGTAAATCGAGCTAGATGAAAAGCAAACTTTATATCAAAATTGTAGTACTAGAAGATTTCTACAACTTAAATCAAGTTTTTTTGAAACGTATTATTTTTTATTGCAACCCATTTACAGAATATTTAAATAAAAACTATGGTCAAGTACAAAGAACCAATGCGTACAATTAATCAAGTAAATGTGACAAGAAAAAATAATTTTGCAACCGTTCCCCGCTCCATTACAAACTTGACCGCTAAATATATGAAACTTAATTCACTGAGAGTGAGCTATCACTATACGCCAAAAATCCTCCGCGAAGAAAGGGCCCCCCTAATAACAAGTCAAACTTCTGTTTTTCCTTCTCTTTAGAATCGCAAGCTAACAAAAGACTTTGAAACACACACAAGAAAGGGCAAGCATGACGAATATGGTCTTAAAACCTCTCTCTCTTTCGTTCGCATTATTATGATTCAGCACATACACATCAGGCCTACGAGCAGAGACAGACTTTTGTTCAAATATTTGCTTACCAACAAACAAAAAAAAATTGGTGGAAGTACGACAAGAATGCCTAAAACCATTTTGTCAGCATTATTTTGTTCGCTTGAAATAAACGTTTTCGCTCCTCCTAGGCAGAAAGTCAAATCTTATGGTGCAGGGCACGAATCATAGAGCAAGTGAGGCTGAGAGGACGGGACATCATTAGAAGTGAGCCAGGCCAGATTAACACAGAAAGGAAGCAAGAAAACAAGGCAAAAAAGGAGCCTATGATGAATCCATCCATCGTCAACGAAACGCCAGTTTTACCAGATGACGAGGATGACGACGGGCATGGCGCCCTCAGAGACGGGCTCACACCTACGACGCGCCTCGCCCTCGCTCGCCGCCACGTGGGCCGCCGCCCCAGCGATCGAGCACTAGCAGGCAGGCTCCTCACCTTCCCCTCAGGTGCTACCTCCCGCGCTCTATAAATGCGAGCCTGGCACTGCGCCGAGCTTACCTCATTACCTGGAAGGCTGGAACAGAGACAGGCAGGCCGCAGGTCATCGCAGAGAGGGTAGCAGCACCTGAGATTGACGGCCGGCCCGGCGGGCTTCTCGGGCAGGTAGAGGGAGAGATGGGGAGGCAGCCGTGCTGCGACAAGCTGGGCGTGAAGAAGGGCCCGTGGACGGCGGAGGAGGACCAGCAGCTCGTCGGCTTCCTCCTCACCCACGGCCACTGCTGCTGGCGCGTCGTACCCAAGCTCGCAGGTGAGCGAGAATTTTCCCTGCACTCCACCATGTATGTGGTTGTGATGTGACTGGCCAGCCATCTGTGCTCCGCCGCTCCGGTTTAGGCTTCGGCTCCATCCCTGACACTGACGTTGTGCGGTTTGTTCGTGCGCTGCCGCAGGGCTGCTGAGGTGCGGGAAGAGCTGCAGGCTGCGGTGGACCAACTACCTGAGGCCCGACCTCAAGAGGGGCCTGCTCTCCGACGACGAGGAGAGGCTCGTCATCGACCTGCACGCGCAGCTCGGGAACAGGTGCGTCCGTGCGTGCGTGACGGATCGACTGCGAAATTCTCCATGGTTTTCTTGGGCTCCGTTCGCCATCAAACGGCTTCGGGCTGTCTCACCGCGGACTACTGGTCCTCTGTTTCCACGCGCCTCACCGCACCGCATGACGCAGGTGGTCCAAGATCGCGGCGCAGCTACCCGGGAGGACGGACAACGAGATCAAGAACCACTGGAACACACACATCCGCAAGAAGCTCCTCCGGATGGGGATCGACCCCGTCACCCACCTGCCATTGCAGCAGGAGCCGCCCGCTCCTCCTGCTCCCGAGCAGGAGCAGGAAGAAGAACCGCAGATGCAGAACGGAGGGAAGCTCATGCAGGAGGGCGGCGCGGGGCAAGACGACGACATCACGCCGATGGTCCAGGCGCACGAGATCATGGCGCCGCTTCCACCACCACCGCCGACGGCGGCGGGAAGCAACTGCGGCTCTGCTGTTTCCTCTGCCTCCGCAGGGTCCGCGTCCGTGGTCTCGCCGTCCTGCTCCTCCTCGGCCTCAGCCCCGGCGGCGTCCGGCGTGGAGGCCACGGAGTGGCCGGAGTCCATGTACCTGTTCGGCATGGATGGCATCATGGACGCCGGCTGGGGCGGCCTCCTCTTCCCCAGCACTGGCACGGGCGCTGGCGGCGGCTTCGGCTTGGGCGCCGTCGATCCGTTCGACCAGTACCCCGGCGGCGGCGGCGGCTTCTATCAAGACGACGACCACTGGATGTGACGCGCGCGCGTGATCGTCGTCCTAGCAATGCACATAGATTCGCCGCTTCTAGCTCCTTCCATCTCGCTTAGCAGCATAGCGCCATAGCCTAGCCTAGCCTAGCCTCCATGTTTTCTTAGCTCTCTTTGGACTGTGCGTGACTGCGTGGCCATGGCCGTCGATCCTTGCATTGCTCGGTCCTTCAACTTAATCCAACCCAGTGCTGATAAACAAGAATTGACAAATTCGTTCGGGTGTGCGAAAACGTGACTGTTGAGTTGACGTGACGCGTCTGATTCATCCATCTAGTTCGGTGGATTAATGCCAGTCTCCAGAGCTGAGTGACTCTTCGTGACGGCGTATGCGCGTGAGGACGTGAGGTGGTTTGTGTCAGCTTCCGACTTCTCATGCGGCGGTGCTCCAGGCTTTCTCCGGCCGGCTGATGGTGCCGGTTGTCGCGACGCGCCGTACGTGGCGAGCGGCAGCGCGCGTCGCCGCTTCTTTGACCGCTAGTACCTGGTACACGCATGCATGCCAAGATCGTGCTTCGTTTCCAGTTAATCCGCGCGAGTACATCGTTTTTACATGTTTAGAAAGGAGCGCCGGCGCCTATCTACGGGTCTCTGGTCAAACAAACATGGCGTCAATTCGTCGGCATACAAACTGACATTGACAGTACTGTAGCATGTTGCAGTCAACCTTGCAGTCCCAGCATGAAATTGCTGTAATTGTTTTCATGACTAACACATCAGCAAAATCAACACCTTCTAATACTAGTCTCAATGAAGGTTTCATAAATACTAAATAAGCTTATGTGGTATAGTATTGAGAAGAGAGATACGATAAAAGTTTTATGGGATGAAACATGGAGACGAAACTTTCTACACTATTTCTAACATATGGAAGTCTAGCTTGAAAACAGTGAGTTTGCCCTAAAGTTCTTGGTTTGCCTATCAAAAACAAAGAGTTCTCCACCTCCATTTTCTTCCTCCATCATCCTAGTGCCAAATTGTCCATCCTTAACGACTTCCTCCTTTTCCTCAGCTTTCCTCCCAATGCCAAAATGGACACTCAGTTCCATCTTGCTACATTGTCACATTGCATCAAAATAAGAACACAACACAGTTAAGATAGCTTAGTTCGAGAAGATTTTGTCAAACTAAACTTACCTGATGATTGGGCCACGTGTAGAAGATTTTTCCAACCGACCATGGTTGCTTCGACCTTAACACTTTCCTGCAGCTGCAATCTGGGCAACCAATCCTGTTCGACCTGTGCCTAAACAATGATGATGAGCTCACATACCATGCCATTTACCCCACTCCACGAATGTAGGTCGCAAGGTTTGGACAAAGATACTGATTTGAGCCACGACAAACACGATCGAGTTCTCGATTTGAGGGCTAGGGTTTGTGCGCTGTTGACAAACAGGGGATGGAGGAGGAATAGAAAGGGTAGAAGCAACATGCAAGAGAGGAGATGAGGTAAGAGGGTTATTCATCTTAGCAAGAGTACAAGAGCAATTTGCAAAAATCCCCACCTAACAACAGGTGCCAATTTTCCGGCTAGAACTAACATGAAGTGCCAGATCAGCCACCGGATGGGGTGAATGGCATTTCTTTGACCAGGATGGTACACCAAAATAGATTAGGGTGCCATTAGAGAACCTAAACTGCAGTTTGTTAATTTGATGGCCTTGATAAAAACTCAACAATAATTTAGGACCAGCGCTTATATAATTTACTCTATGAACACCAGATAATAACCTTTTTCGCCATGCCGTAGGGCCAACAGCTAGCTGAGTAGCCCATGTGTAGCAGCAACGATAGGCCCAAAATGAACTGGTGGTGGACCATCGCTAACTAAACATCGAGCCCAAGGTCACTTACTTTCAATCTATGACAGGCCGAACGCGGCAACACCACGTAGCACACGCATTTTGAAAGGTGTGAATGTTTTGTCAACATACTGACCGGAAGACACAGAGGTCTACTGGACTGAAAAAATCAAGCCTTTGCTCACTGATTTCTAACTGGACTGGAAGATAATCTTCCTCTTCATTCTAGTGATCTTGTATGTGTGGTCAACATAGAATCGAAAATGTAACCGCCCACGGTCTTGCCACCAGAGCGAGATTATCTTCCTCTTCTAGAATCAGCTTCTCTCGCTCACTTCCTCTTCATGCTAGTCAATGTTTAGTTAGAAATTTAATGCAAGCTGCAACCTGGGAACCTTTTGAACTCCATATAAAATGTACCTCATTTTGAATACATCGCCAATTATTATAAAAATAATAGTTCTTGTTACATGTTGGTATCTGCATGCAGTACTCCATTTTTTTTTCTGTCAGGCATCGCTTGACACTGACACAGCTTCAGACAAAAGAAGCCCCACGTTAATTAGCAATAAATTGAACTACTGTTGGACAAAATTCCATCAGGCAAACGTTTAAGTGAACTTTTTTTTTACATTATCAGGTCTAAGTTTAAGCGGTGAACACTACTACATAAAAAGCTCTTTAGAGGTGCCTAGAATGCCTCTATAGTCTCTATAGAGGTGGTTGGCCCAACCGCCCCTGTTCTTCCATCTCTACAAAATCAACAACAATTTGAATTCGCAGAGGCGGCTCGGAACATGAGCCGCTTCTAGAAATTGATTTGTAGAAGTGGTTGTATTTAAGGATGAAAACGGAACGGAAATATCCCGAACCGACCGCTTTCGTTTTCTATATTATGGTTCCGTTTTTAAACATAAAAAATTGTCAGTTTTAATTGGTTTCACAACCATTTTCAACCATTTTTTGTATTCTTTAATTGCTAAAATGTAGAAATATACCGAACAAACCGCTTTCGTTTTCTATTTCGTAAGTCCGTTTTCGACCGTTTTCATCCTTAGTTGTATTCTAGAAATCTTTCTCGGTTAAAATAGAATCACTTGGCTACAATGGTTAGAACTGTTGGCTATTCATCCGAATTCTCTCCTTAAAATGAATTAGAATCACCGTGAGACACCTATTTGAGTACATTCCTCATTCATTAAGGTGTACAATGTGGGTCTTTGGATGGACATAGGAAATTCACAAGAATAGAAAATCTTGGAAATGTAATGATCCCCCGAATGCATTGGTTTAATATTTTGTCTCTGAGCTGTTAGGTCAACATCTTCGTTCAAACTGGTCCTTAATTACAAACTTGCGGTCCTTTTGATTGAGTACATGATAGTTTTTTTTTCATTAGTTAAAAAAAAGAAAGATACATAATAGAAAGAGCGAGGACAACAAAAGACTGAGGTCGGAGTAGATGTTTTTTTCATTAATTAATTCATTAAAATAAAGATATATTTTGAATAAGTACATGATTATACTCGGCCTAATACATAATGGACCTAAACAATTAAACCTAATAAATCTAAACTACTTAGACTTTTGATGATTCCTCGGCCATTAGCGGGAGGCTCGTCATCGTCATCGGTGCCCTCCTCGGCGTCGCCACTACCGCCATCACCGTTGTTGTTAGGGGCGAAGGCATCCTCGACGCTCTCCTCCTCGGAGGTCCAATAAGGACTCAAACAGGAGAGTTGTAGTCGCTGGAGCCCTCGTCACTGGTGGGTCAGCTTTGCTGGACCTCGTCCTTGTTGGTGGACGAGTCATTGCTCAGAAGCCCGAAGTACCTGTCCGCCGATATGCTTGAAGTTGGATGGAAGAAGAGGATGAACAAGGAAGAAGGGTGACTCCAGAGGACATTGGCCATGAAGAATATGTAGAGCACTGGGTGAGCCTTCGGCATCTCCCGGCAAAAGTAATGGTGATGAAAGGGTGTTGGTAGTTGGGACATTACTCAACAGTCACAAAGAAAGTTGACCGCTGGTCCACCATTGGTCGTTTATGGCCAACGGCCATAACGAGTATCTCAAGCAGCTTGTCATTTAATACAGCGGATAAAAATAACCCCAAGATCACCGGCGGATCCAATGGCAACACAACGGTGATAGAACTTTTCACTGACGGTTTGATTGCTATCCAAGCCCCATCGTGTCACTAACCGATGGTGAAACATATCCACCATCGGTTATGTAATAACCGGCAATGATAATGGCGACTGGGATAGCTCAGTCTGTAGTAGTGGTTCTTCTTTAGCAATATATACTGGTTATGCACATGGTGGATATCACAGAGAGTAGGATTCTAGTGACAACCGGATTTGTCATATTTAAACCGAGTGTTGATCAAAGGTTTACAACTTAGTTTGGTGTGATTAATTGGTGGGTCATCGCGGATAGCTAGGGTGATGCTAGAGCTGCCATTAAAAGAGATGTGGATGGCCTAATATATTTTTAATCTATATAAATTGCTTGGACAATATTCAGATTGCCAGATGAAAAATGGGATGTATATAAGAAAACCAACACATCTACACAAGCACATAGTCCTCTCCTTCTCACTTACCTATGGATCTACTCCATACATTCCAAATCGTAAGTCGTTTTGAATATTCTAGACTCATAACTTTTACTTTGTATTTAGACATAAAGTATATCTAGATGCATAGCAAAATCTATGGATCTAGAAAAGCCTAATAAATGACTTGGCTTGTGGCCTGAGGCACCCCTTCTGGTTGATAAACCGACAGTGATAAAAGTTTTCACCACCGTCTCACCGAACAACCGGACTTCGCCACCGTATCATAGCCAAACCGGAGGTAGAATGTTTATCGCCGCCGGCTGTTCATCTGATGCGTGACGCACTAAGGAACTAGCACAAGTGCGAAGTTTTCACCAACAGTTTGGAGATGGATGGACGCACCCCTGTTTCATCCAACGGTGAAAGAATATAGCACCATCAGATGGTCTTATGATCCGGCAGAGGAAATCGCAATAATTCAAGACGTCTTGCCACCTTGCCATACTGGCGGTGATAAGAAGACTCAGACGATGAAGAAGGTGAAGATAACTTAGAAGACGGCGGTGACTGGTACATGAATCCATATGTGGACACGGGAGTCAGAGATGTGCAAGTTCCTACTGATGTAGAGGAGACTACTCACTATGATTGATGGGTGAGGTTGAGCGGAGCACGGCAGTACATTCCCGCCAAGCCTTACATTGCCACTGAGATGATGCAACTGAGGTCGGTCAACGTACCCTATAGTGGTGTTCCCAACTACAGGGACATTAGCATGACCGATGAGGCTGTTTGTGACACTAGCCTATAGTTGTCTAGGAAATCAATATATGAAACTCAAATTCGATCATTCGCGAGGGGATGGTGTTCAATACAATGTCTATGTTAAATCTATTTTTGCGAGATTATGCCATGCATCACCATATACCCTACACTGTTACACATTCATATCAAAGCAAGAGATACTATGTGACACACAAGCAAAGGATGTCTTTGAAAGGTATTGGCTCACAGGAAGGCCAGCGATGGGAAATGGAGGATAACGAAAGTAGTTCAACCCCACACATGTATAACAAATAAGGCAAAGGTAGAACATTCTCAGCTCATGGCACGTTACCTATCCCATTGCATATTGGGCCTCGTGGATGAGGATAGCGATGTTTCGGTATCAATATTGATTCAGGCTATACTCGGCTTCATAGGTTATACTCCCAAGTATGGAAAGGTCTGGCGTGCAAAGCAGCTAGCCTTGGAGATTCATTGGGGTAGTTGGAAGGAGGCGTACAACAGGGTTCCTAGGATACTATGTGCAATCACTACTACAGATTGACTTATCACTATCGCAACTTTCACTGCCATAGCAATAGAGGCGACTGTGTTTTACTTCCAACGCCGGTTGGACCGATAGCGAGGCCTCCTGAGGAAGGAAATCGGTAGTTGAAACTTCTACCACTGACGGGTTAACAATAGATGTAGTAGTGGTATTTTCTCACTCATATGAAAAGCCGAGCCGACTGGGATACGTGTTATGGCCGTCGGCCCTCCACGACAGTTTGATCTTCCGGTGGTAAAGTCAGCGTGAGTTATTTCTCAACTACCCATAACACAGTTGTATCACCATTACTTGGACTTCTTTGTCTACAAGGTTGGCCTATTTAACCAGGGTCTGGTGCACCTCTTGGGCTCAATCCACACACTCGTGAGCTACTGTATCTTTTCTCATCATGAAGAAGTTCTTTGTCTTCATCCTTGCATCTCTCACGGCCTCTCCTGGCCATGAGAGGTGCAAGATGGAGATAATGCACCTCACAAGGATGCTAGTGTTTGGAGAAGGCCTTTAAGATTAGGTGCTTTAGATTCTATAATCTTGTTGCCTTTCAGGATTGAGATGCAGATTTGCATCCCTCGATCCTCAAAGGTAGCAAGATTATGGAATATAAAGCACCTCACTGAGATGCTGGTGCAAGTTTTGCGAGGTGCTCCTTCTCCATCCTTTGTGAGGTGCTGCCGTTGAATAGGAGCTTGACCTTGATGATTGCAGATCTTCTTGCAGATCTTGTTAACAGAAGATCTGCAATCACCTAGTTCTCTCCTGTTTAGGGGCTCCATGCTCGATTGGGGGTGCTTCAAGTTTGCGAGGTGCTTGTTCTTCAAGATTGGGTGCTTTATATTCCATCTTGTAGCTCTCACGGTCAAGAAGCAGATCACATCCCTTGACTATGAGGGTTGCAAGATGGAAGGTAAAGAATATCACTGAGGGTGAAGTTTTGCATTGTGCTGCGTTGTTCTTTAGATTCCATAATCTTTATACCTCGGAGGATCTGTTGCTTTGTATGTGCAAACCGCTGTATGATACAGATCTGTTATCATGTAGACCTCAATGGAAAATACGTAAAGAAGTACTACTGAAGTATTTAATTTGCTTCGATGCTTGATAGCCAACTCTCATCGGCTCAAAATAGCTGAAACCTAGAGTATCGCCTTTAGAACAAAAAATAATAATAAAAGACGTAGGATTAAAAGTGACATTCAAATAGTAGATTGTTTACTTATAACTTATAAGACCCTAGATATAATCTATGGTCATAAGAATACATTGTTTACAACATCTTGTGCATGGATGGTCACTGTGATAGCCTCGGCAACATCAATGAAGTCTCCAATCAGGTCCTCTTGATCTTCCAGCCGATTAGTGTCCGGAAAACCAGGTTCCAGGCGACGGAGCTCGTGCCCTGAACATAGTTGAGCTGCAGCAAGAGCAGCACCGGCACCATAGCGGATGCCATGAGTTGCCACTTCTCTAGCACGAACTGGGATATCCTGCAGGCGATCTTCAAGAGAAACACCCTTAGCGTTGACTGCTGCAACTGCGCCAAGTGCTGCACGTTGGAGGGTCTTGTGGCGATTCTCCAGGTCGATCTCCTAGCGACAAGCCTCCTCGATCTCGCGATGAGAAGCAGACAATTGTTCCTCAAGATCTAATGAAAATGAAGGGTTACTGGATAAAGTCATGAATATAAAAGCAAAGACTCTTCAAAGAAATTTTACATGCTGCCCTAGCATGGCTTCACCAGCCCTCATCTGAGCAACATTGGTCTCTTCTTCAGATGTAGAGAGGGTTGTTTTAACGGCATCAAGACATTGCTTGAGCCGACCTACCTCAAGCGTGGCTTCAGAATACAGTTTTCCGGCCTCCCTCCTTTCACGGATAAGATTCTAGATATCCTGACCCGACTCGGAGGATGAAGATGAAGATACCATGGACCCAGCAAGATGTACAATCCATTGTTGTCCAACCACCGTCGGAGTTGGCCGATGTACCACAACATGAGGGGTAGCCCTGCATATTCAAAGGATTAATGCAAGGTAGCCATAGAGATAAGAAATCATTCCCTCTCACCCTTGGCGACGAAGAGGGACACGAAGGCGCAGAGGCGGATCTGTGGCTTCTAGAGTTTTCTCCCTTAGACACTTGCCATGAGCCATTGTTCAGAAAAAGACTGGAAGGAGAAAACGGAGAAGAAAAGATATGTGTCATAGCACAACAAATGAACACAAGCAGTATTCCTTCTACTCCGCCTTGCCTCCAAATTTTTATAGCCCCAGGAGATAGTGGGTTCATTGAAAATTTAGGGGCATGTGTTTACACCGAAATTTATTCCAATATTTGGGGGCAAGTGTTCACACTGAAATCTGGGAAGATGCACAGGAAGCCCAAAACTCAGGGAAGTGTACGTGAGTGTTGAAAGTCATCCCAACTTCCAACACCATCCCCACCACTCTGGGAACCGTCATATACCTCATCTTCCCTAATGCGTTGAAAGGTCCTAATATGGCTAGAGGGGGGTGAATAGCCTATTAAAAATTCTACAAACTCACTAGAGCAAAAGGTTAGTATAACAAATGGCGAAATACGATTTTACTCTAGCTTTACAAGGGTTGCAAGCCACCTATCCAACAATTCTAGTAACTATGATCACTAAAACAAACAAGGGTAAAGTCACTACGAGCTCTCTCAAGCTAGCTACACTAAAGAGCTCAACTAGGTGACAAGCTACACTAGCAAAGATAATACAAGCTCTCAAAACTAATTACACTAAAGAGCTTGTTACAACTAGTTTACGGAATGTAAAAGAGAGGTATGTGATCTTAATACCGCCGTGTCAGGGAAGAATTCAATCACAATAATATGAAGACCAATCATTGGGAGAAATCCAAGAAATCAATCATAAAGGTGACACACAATTTTTCTACCGAGGTTCACGTGCTTGCCGGCACGCTAGTCCCCGTTGTGTCGACCAACACTACGTGGTTCGACAGCTAATTGGGAATCCACACCAAAGCTTTCCAAGAGCGCCGCAAGAACCTACAGCTAGTGAGGTAACTCAATGACACGCGCAATATATTAGATCTACCTTATGGCTCTTCGCCGGGGAAGGTGCAAAGCCCCTCACAAGTCGCTGGAGCTGGCCACAAACAATCTCCAACTCGTGCCGGACCTCCTCCGCTGCTCCAAGCCATCTAGGTGGCGGCAACCACCAAGAGAAACAAGAATCCCGCTGCAAGAGAACACCCAAGTGCTAACTAAATGCAAACTCACACGCAAATGCACTTGAGATCACTCAATCTCACTTTGATTAGGCAATCAAGCAAGGGAGATGAGTGGGAGGGGATGTGCTCAGCTCAAGAGGATGTTAGAGAGTCAAAATGTCTAAGAGAGAGCTCCCCAAACCGGCCAAACACATATTTATAAGCACCTCTAAAGAATAGAGCCGTTAGGAACAAAGTGCTGCTACAATCGTGCTGACCGGACGCGCCGGTCGAACTAACCGGACGTGGACAACGTCCAGTCGCGCTGCGCACCTCCGCCCGATGCTCGCCACGTGTCCCGTTTTGAAACTCGTTCGTTCGATCGTATCGGTCACTTAAAGATACTCGTTCACACACTAGAGTGACCGGACGCGCCGATCAAAATTGATCGGACGCGCCTCGGCGTCCGGTCACCACGATTCGCGTTGTTGACCACGCGACTGGACGCACTGCTTGAATTGATTGGACGTCACAGTGCCAACATTTGATCGATTCTAGTGAGCCCCCACACACGACCGGACGCATCCGGTCGATCGTGACCGGACATGCCACCGCGTCCTATCGACCCTTCGCGTTCGCTGTCCCTCTGGCGCCTGACTAGACGCGCCAGCCCCACGAGTGACCGGACGCGCCGATGCGCGCATTCGCAACACGCGGGAAGAACTGACCGGACCCGTCTAGTCATGCTGAGACTGCGTCCGGATCAGCGTCCGGTCACCTCAGTGACCTCCGTTCGCCTCCATTTCTATCCATGATGACTTAGAGATAAACTCCGTCTCCGGCGTAGTGGAAAATAGGCGTTTCACTTCCACAAAAAGCGCCGAATCCCGCCGAGCAAGCTCGGCGGGAGGGAGAGAGGGCCCCAAACCCATCTCTACCGTTCAAACTCCACTGCCTTCGCAAATGTGCTAACATCACCAAGTGTACATCACCATGTGCATGTGTGTTAGCATTTTCACAATCATTTTCGAGGCGTTAAGTTAGCTCTCCACTAGATCTAAATGCATATGCAAATGAATCCTCATCTAGTGGCACTTAAGTGATCAATAGCCCTAGAAATTCCCCTCTTTATAGTACGGCTATCGATCCTAAATGTGATCACACCCTCTATAGTGTCTTGATTACCAAAAGCAAATCCTATCTATACCTTTGCCTTGAGCTCCATAGGATTGCACTCCATCTCCTCTTCTTCTCCAAGTATGGCACCAAGTCATCATGATCAACATGCATCTTGCCATCACTTAGGAGTGTACTAATCACCTTTTGCTATCAACACTCAAGCACATGTGATTAGTACTTAGGTTTCATCAATTAGCCAAAACCAAACTAGGGACTTTCATGCATGCGCCCTATATCACACATCTTAACTACACTGAGTCTAGGTGTATCTTCAAGGCTGGCATATTTAAGTGCATGAGTGTTGAATGTCCCAACTTCGATTCCAATACTATCCCCACCACTTATTACGCCAGGAATCTCGTATACCTCGTCTTCCCTGATGCGTGCTCCCTAGATCACGCATCTTAACTGTATTGAGTCTGGGTGCATCTTTAAGGTTGGCCTATTTAAGCTGGGTCTATGTGCACTGAGTCTCTCGCTCCTCTTCTCCCACCAAATCCCTTAGCATTAGATTGAGAGAACGGCAACTCCTTTCATCCACCATGGTTCATGGCGTACTTCTGCGGCTCAGCCGTTGCTGAGAGAAGGCTTTCAAGATCGGGTTTTGTAGCGGCCTGCTGGAGGCTGTTCGTCTTGGGTGTTAGAGGAAGTTCCGCGAAGAGAATGGGAAGAACAATACCATCTTCGGTGGCCTGGGTCACCAATGACACGGCGGCTAGGCTCATTGATGGTCGGCGTGCAGGAGACTTCTAAGTCAGAATATCTATAGGAAATCCTAGAGGGTGGAGGAGGGTGCCTTGCTATTGCCGGAAAACCTTTTGAGCCCATAGACCTCAACCTGGGATCTCTCGATGCCATGGCATGCGTTCCTTCCCAACGTTGATGAAGACAACGCGGGTAAGGCTCCTCGCGGGGCTACTCATCCTCTCAGATGTTAGAGGGAGTTCCACGAGGTGGTTCTTCCCCAAGCTTCTTCCAGACATTGTCCCTGCTCATGGTGAAGATTCGGAGGCACGGTGAAGGTTAGTTACGCCTTCGTTCGGCTTCTACGCTTCATGAGATGTCCATCACTCAGTGTGGGGATAAACCTACGGTCATCGCTAAAATTTGGCTTATGCCGATGCTTATGCTAATTTGTTGCAAGAGAAAAACAATGTTTGTTCGCTGAAAAGTACTACTGAAGTAGTGCTGAAGAACAGGGCCAAGGTTTTTGTCATCATAACAGTAGTTGCTGATAGATCCTTGTAACTGTACACCTGGTGAATAAAAAGTGTAACAGAGTTAATCGAAAAATAATGTCTTTTGTTGATTTTGAACATTATTACCTCATTGTGATGCTGGTGGGGTATTGCTTTGTATGTGCAAACTGGCGTACGGTATGCCTTTGTAATCGTGTCCATTGTTATTGTAGAGATCAATACTTTTATTATGCAACATCAGCTGACGAACTTTGTCAGGTTACTGTCCATTATTATAAAAAGTACGCTGCATGTTCAGTAAGCTACTAAGGCCTAGCTAAATTAGTATCAACATTGTACAATTATGTCACCGTCAGATATAAGCGTCGTTGAAAAAATTGTATCACCACCACTATTCGCCGTTAGGTGCTAACATCTTCTTGCTGTAATCTGCAAAATAATGTTCATAATATTTTGTTCCTTTTAAACGTTCAATTTTCATATGACATGCCCGTCGTTAGGTGCTACGTACCATCTTCTTTAAGACCCAATCACCACCGCCGGTAGCCTTCACCGTCGATATCATCAAAATTTGCAAGCCAGCGCGAGACTCCCGCGTGTTTTTAGAATTTTTGGCGTGTTTGTAGTTAGCTTACAAAGACCGCTACCCACCTAGTCACCACCCTGTTCGTCTCCTCCTCAAGTACTGCTATTTCTCACCTACTTATCGGCGTGCAAGCCGCCACTCACCGCTGACAAGCTAGTGCTCCGCGCCGGTATGCCTCACCGGCACGCCCGCACAGATCCACCGGTGACCAAGCTGGTACTCATCACTGCCGTGGCCGCTCGAGCTCACTACCGCAAGATCTAAAGGCAAGGGTAATGCTTTCTCGCACTTGCCTTATCCATGTTTCTTGGCTTTTTATTCCCCACTTATCTCATCTAAGTACAAGTCAAGCTTCCATCTGATCAATAAGGAGCTCATGAGCACATCCCCACAGGTGCTCCTACTTTGATTCAGGCGACAGCGCTGTCACTTCCATCGCCAGCCCCGCTTCAACACATCCTAGTCAAGATGGAGGAGGAGGCCACCAATAAGAGGAATGAAGTAGACATTCTCATAGATGATGTCTTGGTCCTTATCCTCCGCCACCTCACCGCTCGCACTTTATGCAGCTGCAAGTGTGTGTCGCTCCTGGTACCGCCTCATCTTTGAATCCGAGCACCATAAGGAGCTACCCCAGTTTGTTGCCAGATTCATGTATGGCAACTGGAAAGGCAAACACCGATTCGCCAGCTTCACCAGTGAATACCCCTCCTTTTCCTTCTTGCCCTTCCACATTTAGGATTTAGTCATCTCAGATTGCTGCAGAGGCCTCTTCCTTTGCTGGTGCGTTAAGCTTTGCTATGTTGTCTGCAATCCAGTGACTAGCAAATCAGTTGTACTATCGTATAGCAACCTTTGCTATGGTTCAGCTCGCTTAGGGTTTGATCCCACAATCTTCTCACACTTCTATGTGGTAGAATTGTGGGTAAGGTCACCTGGGGTGTTAGTTGTCAGCATCTACTCATCCAAAACTGAAGCATGGATGTGTAAAGAATCTGAATGGGAGAGGATATTCTAGTATGCAAATTTTTAGGAACTGTGTTTCTTAATGGTTTTATGCACATGCTGGAGGTGTCCCACATAGTTGCTGTTGAAATGGAGGGAAGGGCATAGAGAAAAATTCTTAGGCCACCAGGTCTTGCAATGTCCATCCATGGAGATCAGGGTCAGTTGTGTCTATGTATTGCTGATATTTTCAATATGTCTGACCTTTCAATCTAGATCCTTGAAGACTATGGTACCAATAAATAGACATTGAAGCATACGGTGAACACGCTGCAGCTATTTGGACTGAACAATATTGGACTCGGTTTTGAGGCTACCAATGTGGACTATAGAGTGATTGCAGTTCACCTAGAATGGAATTTGATTTTCCTTGTTGGGGAGGACAGAACACTAATGGCATATAACATGAGCTGCATAAAATTTCATGTCCTCCCTCCCCGGGTCGTTCGGTATCCTAAAAGTACCTGGAGTATTTATTTGAATGGACCTCACTATCTGCTTTATGTTTCCTTATTCATGGAGTCATTAGCAGAGCAGTAAAGGTGCATATGCTATATTTTGTTGTTAGGACATGCCTTTATTCAGGTAGGGAGTTGTTTGGAGTCTATATATAGTCCAATTTTGGCTTGGTAACTAAACTAATGGTATGTTGAATATTATTAATTTTGCTGCTTTGCATTGTGTAGGTTTTGGAGTCTCAGTGCTTTTGAACGATTTTTTCTGCAATGACTATGGGAGGAAGAAGAGGGGTTCCATGCTGCATTGGCTGCCAAGCTAAAGGAGCGGAGCACATCTACCTTACGAAAGTTTGTAGGGAGCAGAACTTTTATTATGCTATTTATGTACTGCTTGTGTTAATTCATCAGTTGACACAGTTGTTATGTTAGTGTCGAGCATTGTTATTATAACAAGTACTCTTCGTTGTGGACATGATGAATGATGTGTAATGATTATATCTGTATGGTGTGTGTTTAGTAAGTTATTAAGGCCTAACTGAATTAGTAAATACATTTGTGAAAACCGAATGCAATTGTGTCACCATCAGATGTAAGGGCTGTTGGTTGTTTTGTCATCACCGCCGTATCACTCACCTTTGGTGAAGCAGACGGCCATCACGACCGCTATTCCTCTGATGCGGCAGGGGTCAATAGTGCATCACCACCGAATGATTTAGTAACCCAACACCGACTAAAGGATCATCATGGGCGGATCATACTGCAACGCAACGTGACCATGCCCTATGACCAGACGGTTCATACGCTGAAGCGACGGTGATGTTCACCTCGATACAGGCGGGTCATGCTCCAATGCGATGGAATAAGGATCTGATCACGGACAGATCATAAGCCATGCGGCGGTGTTAGTGCATACCCACACATGCGGTCATGTTATGTTGGTACATTTTAAACGCACAAAAAAAATCCGCAAGCGCACAGATACCGTTATAGCTTTCACTCGGGAGTATTCTAGAGTATCATATTTATCCATAGGGAAACAATGTTAAAGAAGTTGATAATTCACAATCATGTATCTACTAACTAGTATACTAACTAAACTAAAGTGGGGGTAAGTGTTGATAATGATAGGAGTTATGAATAATAACACACATAAGAGAATTCCATTGTAAAATAAAGGAGCAGTCTAGCTAAGTTGAGAGGATAACGGGTGAGTTCAAGGTTCCTAAATACTTCTCTATTACTTTGGTTCTATAGGGTATAACTAATCATGGGTAAATATAGCGATCATACAAAATAACACTTTGGAGCAACAGTACCTTTCCAACTCTTGAGGGGGATGAGAAAGCGTAGTTGGGCAAAGGCTGCCTAAAGCTCTATGAACATCAATCCTAACGTGGTGGATTACAACAGCCTGACAGAGCTGTCACCCCTAGGGCTACCACAACTAACCGTAGGATTGAGTGCAATCTTAGGTAACCTATAGTCTAGACACCATTTCTATACTATGGATTACTACTCTAGTCACATCTGATAACTAAAGCACTCGATGCAAGCGGAGATCCCATGCTAAGATATGATAACTATACTAACCATATTGTTGGTGTTCGGACCAGCGGTCCTAACCCCAACGAGTGAATGAGCGTTTGCGCGTATGAGATCCGGATGGTGTGCAAGAAGAACACAATCGATTTATACTAGTTCGGGCCGAAGAATGCCCTATGTCCAGTGGAGAGGAGAGTCTTGTATTGCCTTGCACCGGGGTGCTCGTAGTAGGGGTTTATAAGCTGGTGAGAGAGGGAGGAGCTCCCAGGTCTCAAGATGTGCAAGTGTAGAACGCTCGCTCATGATGAGTCGAATGGCGTATGGATTCACCCCTTGTCCCTGAAATGGTCCCTGCCCTCCCCTTTTATAGATGCAAGGGGAACGCAGGGTTACATGCATGCGCTACGTGATATCTTTCTCAGGAAGGAAGATCTGAGGCCTCCACTCTTGCCCTGTAGTTGGTGGCGTGCCACTGTTGGAGGAGTGGCCCCTGTCCTTTGATGCTATAGCGACATGTCCTAACATACGTGGCTCTGTGGATGACACAACTACAACACGTAGAGTCATGACCATCCTTGTGGCGACGTGCCTGTCCCTATGGTTCGACTGGCATAGAGGGCCAAGGCCTCGGAGGCGTGAATCATGGCGTGATCTCGCCCCGTTTGAGGGAATAGTGGCCTAGAGCGGTGTTTTGTACGCCGCGCAGGCCTAGATCGTGCGTATAGTGCTAGTATGGGCGGCATAGTGACCAATAGCTCTTCCCCATGCTGTTATGGGCGATGGCGTCGTGATTTGACCCCTGTCATTCCTGGCTTGTCCGGTTGGTCGGCGCAGGAACATGGGTGACGTCACAGGGGGTCTCGAGCGCGCCAATGGGAGAGCGGCATCAGAGGCTGGGGTCGGGTGAGTCAGAGAACTTCCTGTGTCCGAGACCCTATATCAGGGCCTCGGGCGAGGTGGAGAATCAACCTGTTGAAGGTTGCTTGACCGAGCCGGCCTCGAGCGAGACAGATAATTGCTCGCGAGCGGTCTTGCTTAGTTTCGGTTGATGAAAGGGTTTTATCCCTGATTTGGGTACCCCTAATCATGGTACCCGACACATATACATGAAAGGCATAAAAGTAGATAGAGAAGATAAATATATTAAAGCATAAGCCTTGCAAAGGTGAGATACAAAGATATACCCGACCTTCGTAGATTTCTCCAGAACCTAAGCATGGCTCAACTCTCCCTAACTCTCAACTAGAGCTATTCTACTTCTACATCTTGAGAGCTAGCTCTGATCCTGATGAGGAGATATGAATTAGGGTTTCAGGGATGCCCCCAGTGAAGGGGTAGGGGTTGCTATATATAGGCCGAGGTGGAGTAGGGGGCAAGGAATCGAGGTGGAGTAGGGGGAAAGGAATCGAGGTGGAGTAGGGGGCAACGAATCGCCACATCATCGATCTGCGTCAACTCCCTCGATCACCGTTGGATGAACCGACTTAAAACCGCCTTAAAATCAAGGGTCTGGATTTTAGGAAGGCATACGAGGCGGTGGAGGGCGAGGGGCCTTCGTAATGGGCCGGCCAACCTCACCACTGGGCCGGTCGGCCTGCTACTGTGGCAGGTGGGCCTCCCCTTCGGATGGTGGGTCCTAGGCTCCGTCTTGAGTCAACTTTCATAGGTTTCACGAGTTGAATCACTTGTTGATATCGGTTTGCCTATTTGGAGTGTATGACAGTGGTCCCGGGAGCTATTTTCTGGATAAATCCTCCTGCATTCACATGTTCACCAAAGCTCGAGGAATTCATTAGTTTAAACCCCTAGACCTATGTTTGGTGATGGAATTTAGCATATATGTAGGTTATATTGATGGTTTATGATTGACATTAACAACCATCAACAAGTTCCCCCACACTTACCTGTTGCTAGTCCCTAAGCAAAACTAAACTCAGTAATGGATTAGGAGTTGCTCCAATGCTTTTATGCCTCAAAAATACACATGCGTTCCATCAAGAACTCTCCTCTGGATTAGAATAAACTGTTGTGTCTTTCAAATTTACCCATATTACCTTCAATGATGGGGCTTCTTAGCCTTCACTTGGGTCTTGAGCAATTGAAATATAGAACGATCAAGTCAAGCACTATGTCTCAAGTTCTTTGTTCCACCATTATTCTAGAGTTTTTATAAGTTTTCAAATAAAACTCAAAGATTCCATTGTATGACACTCTTAAGTCTCTCAATATATGCAATATTTGTGGATCATCACCAAGGCAATAAAGATGTTATACCTTTTTTTCTTCCTACCACTAAGGCTTATGTGGAGTTCGTAGGTAGGGAGAAAGCTACAACATACTTGCAATGCATATATTATAAAGTCAAGCAACAGATCCAAAAAGGGTTAAGTCATATAATCAAATCAAAATATGGATGTGTGTGGATATATGTGGTGGATATATATATGGTGGCTAACCTAATTCTACTTTGCTCCTTGAAAACATATCTCTCTTTTGAAACTTGGAAGCATTTTTGCGAGAGAACAGGGGCTATCGTTATTCTTTTCTTTCTTCTTTTTTTCAGGCGAGCATCAAAGTACCCATTGTTTTTGATATCTCGGACACTTGTCTATTTTTTCTCAACTCTTTTTTTCATCTCTTTTTTCATGAATAACTTTTGCATAGCCCCATGCCTATTTTCTGCAACATCCAATCCATTACGATGCCAGCAAAGAAAACAGACTTTGAGAGATAGTAACAATAACTTGGAGCATTTATTTGGTGGATGAAAAACCTAACAAGCATGTTTTTGTGTTCACTCCTAGTGTAGGAGTAAAACATTTTTGGGTGGATCTAAATGGAAGGCATGTTTTTGCGTCTACCCCTAGTGTAGGAGTAGTGCATATTTGGGAGGTGTGTATGTGATCTTGATTTTAAGAGCATGACAAATCGCTCATAAGGGTCAACAAAGCTTGACAAAACTCGATGCAATACAAGTAGCATATAAGTGGAGAAGTTTTCCTAGCCTAAATAACATGTTTGGCTCTGGTAGGAATTCAAGCTCTGTCATACAGGAACTCTTCATGTAGTATTTTTATGTTTTTCAAAAGATAAATCTCCATAACTTTAGTATCACTTGGAACAAGATAAACATCAGCTCAGACCTTCTCATTTCATATCCGTCAATTACCTAAACTTAGATCAAGCATATGCTACCCACGAGTTTTAAGTTCAGGGTAAATCCTTATATCAAAACAATCTTATCCAAAACTCGGGAGAATTCAAGGCTAAAAACTAGGTACTTGAAAAAAATTATAACAGAGCAACTATTCATTATTTCCATTTTAAGAGATTATCTTCAGAGTTCATTTTATTTTATTTAGCTCTTAAAAATCAAAATAGGCACACTCTTTTTATTTTGTTTTCATTTTCTAGATCACATATTATAAACATAAACATACTTCTATATTATTATTACTATGAAGATAAATTTTTATTTTGTTTTTTAGTTATGCATCTTTTTTTAGATATATAAAACGAACTAAGAATAGTAAAAATAATAAGGGAAAAGAGATACTTAGCTGGATACACGGGGGATGCTCCTCCCCTAAGCTAGTTGTTGACGTGGTTGCTGAACGAGGTGGCCGAATGTGGAGGTGTTAGAATAGAGCCTCCCAATTTTGATTTTGCTATTGCTGTTGTTGTTAGAGGTTGGCCATCGCTTGTCCCATGCTTACCTGCCATTGTGCATGATTGTGTAACGTACCTTGTATGGCAGCATTTATCTCTTCAATGGTTGCGAGTCTATTGTCAAAGTGATGGAAGGCCTCCTGAGAGTCATAATACCTTTGGCCAGAGAAAGACAAGCATCCTCCCTGATGTCCACTTGAGGTTGTTTTGCCCTTGGTAGTTGTGGAAGTGCATTGATCGAGTACCTCAGTTCGCTCTTGAAGATGAGGATTCTTGAGGTGGCGCCTCTAGTAATGGCGCTTCCACTGGTGGTGCCACCTTATTTTGCCAAACCGTCTTGGTTTTGAGTTTGATTTAGGTTTGCCAGGTTCATCCTTTCTTGACTTGTACCTCCTCCTTGTTCAGCATTTCGAAGTCAACCATCAGTACTAGAAAACCGGTGACATTTTGTGTGCATCATAATTGCCAGCTCAAAACTTTCACTTGTAGAATTTAGAGGATCAATTCTCCCACACTTTACTCAAAGTGTGTTCTGCTCATGAAGACAAGGTAGAGATCAAGTGCATAGGCTCTGTTGGTGAAAAAACACGAACAAAACCAAAACTTTATTTATTCTTCTCTAGCCTTAGGCACATTGGATCATGATAAGTGTTGATTTTATGTGCATTGTTCATTCTTACAACATGGATGATAAAATGAGGATGATTGTGACATTTGAATACATTTATCAAAAAAAAGTGGAGCTGCTTAGCCTATGGAAGGATTGTCCATCTTTACAAAATGTATCAAACTTTACATGATTATAACTATCATCTTCTAAAGATAAGATATGAAAATTTTTGGCTCATTTGGTTAAGACTATGAGATCAAGAAAGTAGTGATATGAACAAGCTTAAGGAATAAGACATGTTGAGTTAATCAGGTTGAATTAAGCAAAGTTGTAACTCAAACATGTTTGTTTCTTCATTTGTGTAAATAGCAAGATCAAAGGGAACCTTTTTAAATAATGACCACTTACCTTAAGATGTTACCTTCTTCATTAGAGTGTGATGACACCCTATGATGAAAGGTAGATGACTTGTGTGGTGATCTTTTCTTCCAGCTTGAAGCTTTCCTTGCTTGAGCTATTCATAAGCATCTTGTCTCCTATGTCGCACTCCTTTCTCATTATTTTATCATGTCATCCTTCTGTCCTTTCTTTTGTGGATCTCGACACTTTGTTTGGACCTTTTGCTCCTCTCATTCCTGCAAAAGATTAGTGTACAACACATACCCGAAGGAGTATACAAAAATAATTCAAAGCAAGGGTAGTGTTATTGCAGAGCTGAAGGTCATCCTCTATGCTATAACAGAGTTGGTTTTAACATTTTAATTAGCTTAGAACTTTTTATCCCATGTTTTAAATAATGTGCCTCAATTATCGTAAAAACTTCTTCTCGCAAGGATAGATTTTACTTTACATCTTAAGTTTGATTTTCATGTATGAAATTTGTAAACATATTCAAACTTGTAAAAACAAAGCAATATTGAGCAGAGGGATTGCAAACCAGCGTGTCAGAGCGACAGGAGCCTAGGAGGAAGAAGAGTAGAGTTGTATCAACTATAGAAAAGTCAGGCTTCCTCCCCTACACTTGGACCTTTATGTCACTCGACACTGTTGGTGAGAACTCATGGTTTTAGATCCATTGAGCAGGACCTCTCCCTTGCTCCTCCTTAATTGTCTAACGGCGTGGCAGAGAGTTGTTCTTCTTCGTTTATAAGCGATACGCCAGCTGTCTTGATTTTCAAGGAAAGAACCCCATTGGTACTTGTATAGAAACTTCATCTTCAACGACTTTGTGATGTCTCGTGACCGTGATCGTAGCCTTACGAGACATCGTTGACAGACCTCTATTGATTTCTGACGTCTGTTGATCCGAGGATGCATGCCATGATGTAGTGGCTCTTGTCATCCTAGTCCTTTCTATCAACGTGTGAGTTCGTCTTTTCGAAGATGATGAAAGCAGGCATATTCTGGCTAATAAAAGGTGGGTTGCATCCTTGCTTCTCATCTTAGCTTGTCTTGGGAAAGTTTAATGCTAAGATGTCTTCGACGCTGCTCACGACCTGTTGATTTGCCTGTCCACTTCCACGGCTATAGTGGTGATTTTTGGATTTGCAAGTTCATACTAAACCATGAACAGGCATTGCTTCTTTCCTTGATACTCACAGTTCTTCCATTCATGATGAATGAGCTGTGTCTTCTTTGTGCAAAGCTATTTAAATTCATCATATGCGTTGCTCCATCTCCGGTGTGAATTTATCTCTTGACTTGCCCAGATTGGATATTGAGAGTTTCCTGCAGAGGTTAGTCCAACAAAATAGCCAGTGTCTACACAAGCAACTTTTAGTTCAATAACCAAACTAAACTCCATGTCTAGTTTTGATTAAGGAAGACATTTTAACCTACGCACCATGCTTAATTTAAAAGCCTTTAGAAGTATGGCGAGTACTTCCAAACCAAATCATACTATGGCAAACAAAGATAGCATGAAAGCACTATAGAGATGTATTGAATTTAGAGATAAAAGAGCATGATCATAGTGATTTTTTTAAAGATGCAAGTGGGATGGATATATGAACAGAACTAAACATGCTATGGATTTGATATGAGAAAATTTAAACTAAACGAGATGGATGCATGGATTATTAGAAGTAAACATGCAGTGGAATGCAAAAATCATCAAATTTAAAGTCCATGAGTAAGACTATCTCACCTTTCTTGATCAAAATCACCATGACTCACAAGATGAAATTTGTGAGTAGTGCAACATTAGTTTCCGTCACTTGAGATGTGATTTGGATTCTTGTGACGTTGACCTTTTTCTCCAATCTACACATGGTTAGAGAATATATATGTCTATACAAACCTGTGAGATGGCAGGGTTCCAGTGTTGATGGATCTTGAATGTTCAGGCACCCTGAGTTCTTCAATGTTTCTTCTTTTCTTGTGGAAACTTGCCGGAAGGTCAAAACGGCTTCTGTTGTCCTGTCTTTTCCACAATTCAATAGAACAGGGGTAATCCTACTAAAGATAGTGATAAATAGATTAGCAGATATCAAGCTAGTATCAAAATCTTTACGCCAATTGTTTCTCGGCAACGGCGTCAGAAAGCTTGTTGGTATATTTTAAATGCACACAGAAAAATCCGCAAGCACATGTATACTGTTGTAGTTTTCACCCGGGAGTATTCCAGAGTATCGTATTTATCCATAGGGAAACAATGGTTAAAGAAGTTGATAATTCACCATCATGTATCTACTAACTAGTATACTAACTAAACTAAAGTGGGGGTAAGTGTTGACAATGATAGGAGTTATGCATAATAACACACATAAGAGAATTCCATTGTAAAATAAAGGAGCAGTCTAGCTAAGTTGAGAGGACAACAGTGAGTTCAATGTTCCTAAATACTTCTCTATTACTTTGGTTCTATAGGGTATAACTAATCATGGGTAAATATAACGATCATACATAATAACACTTTGGAGCAACAGTACCTTTCCAACTCTTGAGGGGGATGAGAAAGCGTAGTTGGGCGAAGGCTGCCTAAAGCTCTACGAACATCAATCCTAACGTGGTGGATTACAACGGCCTGACAGAGCTGTCACCTCTAAGGCTACCACAACTAACCGTAGGATTGAGTGCAATCTCAGGTAACCTATAGTCTAGACACCATGTCTATACTACGGATTACTACTCTAGTCACATATGATAACTAAAGCACTCGATGCGAGCGGAGATCCCATGCTAAGGTATGATAACTATACTAACCATACACATGAAAGACATAAAAGTAGATAGAGAAGATAAATATATTAAAGTGCAAGTCTTGCAAAGGTGAGATACAAAGATATACCCGACCTCCAAAGATTTCTTCAGAACCTGAGCATGGCTCAACTCTCCCTAACTCTCAACTAGAGTTATTCTACTTCTACATATTGAGAGCTAGCTCTGATCCTGACGAGGAGGATATGAATTAGGGTTTCAAGGATGCCCCAGGGAGGGGGTAGGGGCTTCTATATATAGATCGAGGTGGAGTAGGGGGCAACGAATCGCCACATCATCGATCGGTGTCAACTCCCTCGATCATCGTTGGATGAACCGACTTAAAACTGCCTTAAAATCAAGGGTCTAGATCTTAGGAAGGCGTACAAGGCGGCGGAGGGTGAGGGGCCTCCGTAATGGGCCGGCCGGCCTGCTACTATGGCAGGTGGGCCTCCCCTTCGGATGGTGGGTCCTGGGCTCCGTCTTGAGTCGACTTTCGCAGGCTTCGCAAGTTGAATCACTTGTTGATGTCGGTTTTCCTATTTGGAGTGTACGATAGTGGTCCCGGGAGCTATTTTCTGGATAAATCCTCCTGCATTCACATGTTCACCAAAGCTCATGGAATTCATTAGTTTAAACCCCTAGACCTATGTTTGGTGATGGAATTTAGCATGTATGTAGGTTATATTGATGGTTTATGATTGACATTAACAACTGTCAACATGTTCTGATGCGATGGAAGTAAGGACCTTATCACGGACGGATGATAAGCCAATATGGCGATGTAGTGTATACCCTAGTCGGTCTCAAATACCGACGGTGATGGCTATGAGTATCACTGCCGATAGCTTACTGCCGAGGCCGAAATTGGACTGCGATGTGAGTTACGATGTGGCTATGAAAGGTGCTGTAGTAGTGAATGACTTACTACAACCCCGGATGGAGATGATTTCCATACACTAGAGGGAAGTACTTTGTCTCCTCTACGGGTCACATAACACATCTCCTGTAGTGTGTCCTTTGGTTCTTTTTCAGAAATGGAACAGTCTTTCCAATACTGTCGCCTAGTCATACTCGTTGATGACACTTTCCTTACGGGCTAGTACAGAGGCGTGTTGATGATGGCCGCAGCTATTAATCTGGAGGATCAGATAGTGCCACTAGCAGTTGCGTTGGCAGAGGGAGAAACACAGCGATTCATGGTCATGGTTCATGCAGCTTCTACGGATACATGTGCTTGGCACCTCTCGGCAGGTATGTATGATCTCAGACAGACACATCGGATTGCATAATGCAGCTAGAGAAGAGATTGATGGTTACCCGCCTCTTGAGCACAGATGGTGCATGAGACATTTCGGTGCTAATTTCTGGCATTGTCAAAGGAAGAAGGAGGTTGTAGACAAGGTAAAGGGCCTATGTTGTGCACGTTCAGAGCATCAGTTTGAGGAGAGAAAGAAAGAAATTGACAAATTATTGAACACTGAGGCGAAGGCATGGTTGAGGAGCAGATGCAACACAAGTCTAAGTGGGCACTAGCATATGATGAGGGTGGCTTTAGGTATGGCATCATGACCACGAACGCGTCTGAGTCTTTCAACAAAGTTTTCAAGGGTGTTCGAAGCCTACCAGTGTCGGGCATCGTTGAGTTCTCCTTTCACAAGTGCAACAAGTACTTTGTTAAGAGGTATTCCCTCGCCCATACGAACTTGTCCACTGATGGTATGTGGGGAAAGGCCGGAAAGGAACATTTGCACAAAGCTGAGATTTGGGCCAATCAAGAAGTCGGCGAGGCCTGCGGACCTCCTCTATGAAAAATAGCAAATAATGTCCAACGATTTCAAAATTTGTAAACAGCTATAAGATGATCTGGTGAAGCTAGTCATACCACATCTATGAAAACTTGTCTTTGAAGTTGTATTTAAATTTTGAGTTGAAAACTGGTAGTCAACAATTAAGTGACAGCTCAGAATCTGATTTTCATTTATAGTTTTTCATAGTAGTGGGAAAATATTTGACACAGAACTTTGACATCCATTCCCATTCTAGTAATTAGACCTAAGTTTGTACTTCAAACATTAGTTTGGGTTTTTTTTTGAAGAGTTGTTATTAAGTTTTTTAAGGATCTAGCTTTGCAAATAACCCAAAATGACCACAACTTGCACAATTCAAACAAAGCCACAGCAAATTTTGTTTTTCAGCATTTTTGCAACACTAATGCACATGATATGAGATGAATGCTGACATGAGTTTGTGCATAACATGTTTGCAATGACACAGGGTGTCACACTCTGTGCCAATGGGATTTTGTATGGTCCAATAATGTGTCAATGGATTAATTAATACTACTCATGTTTTTCAAACATTTTATTTATCCGTATTCAAGAAAAGTATCATATGGCGAAGGGTACATCGGTCATCTAAATCCAAACAGTCGACCAAACAGTTTTAGCAGGTGATTCTGTTTTTCCTAAGAAACATTTCTAGATGGAATCTGGATCCGAAACGTTTCTCTAAGAATCTCTCTACCAAACGCGTCATTTATGGAATGCTTAGATAAGCGGCTGATCAATGATGAATGATAACCTAGTGATGCATATTGTAATCAAATTAATCAAATATATAATTGGTAAGCGTAGAAGCATTGGACATCAGCTCTTGTTGTTTCAAACTGCTCCATTATTAGTTGTAGAGACTGGAGAGCATAAAAGGAAGTGGAATACAAGGGCCAGTGGAGTGAAGCCATCACAATAATATCGTGTTCCCTTGCAAAAAGAAAGAAAGAAAGGAAGGAAGGTACACTCTAGTAGTGACAACTGAGAATTGACAAAGCATGGCGGCTTCGTCAAAACTTCAGCAACACTCATTTGATGGGATCGTCAAGCCGGCCAGAAATACTACTAGTATAGCCGGCACTAGAGAAGGCTAGAATTGTATACAGTATTAGTATTATAGCTAGTTCCTTTTTTTTTGAATCAGCACAGCGTACAGCGGAGATCAGTTACACATTCCCACATTCCACCAGTGAACACGTTTGCCGGGCGCGCACAGACGATTATGTCAGCGTCGCGAGGTGCTGCAGCGCCCGCGGCACCGGCGGCATGTCGACGTCGACGACGCCCTCCAGCGCCTGCACGACCTGCGCCATGGCCGGCCGGTGCGCCTCCTGGTCCTGGATGCACCAGCACGCCACCCGGCAGGCACGCTCCAGCTCGTTCTCGCTCACGTCGCCGCGCAGCCGCGCGTCCGCCACGGCGGCCGTGTCCCGTTCCGCCACTCTGACCGCGGCCCAGACCGGGAAGAACGTGGATGGTGACTCTCGGTCGCCGCCGTCCCTGTCGTCCGATGCGGCGCCGTGCCCCTCGGCGTTGCGCCGCCCGGAGATGATCTCGAAGAGCACCATTCCGAAGCTGTACACGTCGGCCTTGGCGCTGATCGGCAGCCCGGAGATCCACTCCGGCGCGAGGTACCCGATGGTGCCCCGCATCGTGGTCAGGGCCCGGCTGAAGTCCCTCCCCACCAGCTTCGCCATCCCAAAGTCTGCGATCTTGGGCGTGAAACCCTTGTCCAGAAGTATGTTCTCCGGCTTGATGTCACAGTGTATGATGCGCTCGCGGCAGCCCTCGTGCAGGTAGGCAAGCCCCCTGGCGATGCCGACCATGACGCCGTAGCGGTCGCGCCAGCTTGGGCACGAACCGGTTCCGAAAAGGTACGAGTCCAGGGAGCCGTTGGGCATGTACTCGTACACGAGCAGCTTCTCGTCCCCGGACGAGCAGAAGCCGAGGAGCCGGACGAGGTTGACGTGCTGGATGAGGCCCAGCGTGTTCACCTCCGTCCGGAACTGCTTGTCGCCCTGCCGGAGGCCCTCCATCTTCTTGACGGCCACTTCCACTTGGGTGTGTCCGTCTCCGTTCAGCACGCCGCGGTACACCGAGCCGAAGCTTCCGCCGCCCAGCCGCTCCGAGAAGTTGCTCGTGGCCGAGCGGAGGTCGCCGTAGCTGTACACTACAAGGGAGGAGCTCTTCTGATTCGCCATTTCAGCCCGTCGTCTCCTCCTGGACACAAGGATCCACGCTGCTACTGCCGACACGCCCAGGGCGGCAATGCAAGCCAAAACGATGCCAAGGGCGAGCCACAGCCTCCGCCGCCTGTTCTTCTTCCCATTGTTGGCGCCGCGCAGATGCTGCAGTTCAGATTCCGACAGCCGGAGGTACAGGCTCGACGACGACAAACCCCCGCCCCCGGCATCGTCTGGAAACAGTTGCTGAAAGTTGCGGAATCCGTCGTGCCAGACGGCGCAGCCACCGCCAGAGAACGTGTAGGCCTGGCAGGAGCAGTTGTTTAGACAAGCCAACTCGCACTCTGCTTTGCTCTGGGCGTCCGCCACGGAGAGCGAATCGTCAGGGAGCTTCATGCCCGGCAGCTCCAGGAAGCCGTCTGTTGACCCGTTGCCCCCGCACTGCAGCGGCAGGCTCCGGTGGCACCCGGCGCTCCAGTCGCTGAGGCCCCAGTCCCGGTCCGCCGCCGGAGAGAACCCGGGCGGGCACTGGCACGGCGGCTGGCTCCTTTGGTTGCAGACGCCGAAGGCGCCGCAGAGCGCGTAGACGTCGCACTGGACGGTGGGCGCGGCCCAGAAGAACTGCCAGCTCTGGCTGCCGGGGACCCAGATGAACTGCTTCGTCTGGCCGGTGAGGTCCATCACCATGCGCGTGACGGTGGCGTTGTCGTAGAGCACGCTGGTGACGCGCCGGTACGCCGGCGTCTCGACGTACGTCTGGTTGAAGAGCACGTTGTTGACGGCCTCCGGCAGGTTGGCGAACACGCGCCCCGTCCAGACGCCGCTGCGCCAGTAGGCGCGGGAGCCGTTCCAGAGGTAGAAGAACTCGCTGCTGCCGTTGCGGTCCACCGTGTTCGTGAACATCCCCGGCGCGGGGTCCTCGGCGTTGCGCCACGACGTCAGCGTCTGGTACTCGCCGGTGCGCTTGTCCTCGCCGAGCCACGCCTCGGGCACCAGCGTGTCCGTCGGGTGGTCGAAGCTCTGCCACAGCACGTTGGAGGAGTTGCCGCCGTCGAGGAGGACCAGGTTGCCGTTGTCGCGCATCACCGCAACGTTCGACCCCGGCGAGGACGACACCGACGAAGACGACGACAGGTTCGACGACCACACGACGCCTGGCGTGGCAGAGGATGGGCTGAGCCCGACGAGCTCGAGGTTCCCGTCGGAGGAGGACACCCGGAGCTCGGTGGAGGCAACACCGGACAGGGGATTGACACGATTGCCGACCCAGATGACGGTCTGCTCGGGCACGTTCTTGTACCAGATGTCGAGGTAGAACCGGCCGGAGCCACCGGGGCTGAAGAGGCCGAGCTCGAACTTGCCCTGCGCCGAGAACACCGTGTCGTTGCCCCGCAGCGGCCGCCGCGCCGAGACGGTGTCCCCTGCCGCCACCGCACCGGGAAGTCCTGCCGTGATGCAACACGCGAGAACAACGGCGAGAGCAGTGGCAACGGAAGCAAGTGACATGCTTGGTTGCAGGGTGTTCTCTGATGAGGCCTTGGGTTTCAAGCAGCTGCCACCGCCCTCAGGCCTCCTGCGCTAGGGAACAACGACCGGAGGTGCACACTGGTCAGAGTCTGGCGAGGACACATGCCCTCCTGGGTACTGCGCCACATATGCCTGGGTACGAAAGCGATGGCAGGACCTGGCAGAGGAATAAGGTAGTGAGAAGTGAGAACGGGAACGGGGACTACTGTCTCGTGCCTACGACCTGGGCGGGCGCTTCCGTCCGTGGTCACCTGCTCACACTGGAATCCAAATTATTTACACGTCCAGTTGGGTTTATTTACTCCCACAGGTTCCTTAAAGCAAGTTGTTTTAAGGTTGCTCTAACTCAAACATTTTAAACTTAGACTACAAATAAATTCTTTTGGGTTAAGTTTATAAATATGAGAGTGATGTAAATAGATTCTTCTCGAAATATAGTTTTATAAAAATTTATTTTAACTATATTTTGTAAATATTTTATAGAAAAAAATAACAGTTAAGCAGCCCGCGGCTGATTTGGTCAGTTGGAGTCACTTTCTCGCTTTCTTATGCGGTGGAAGAATGAACGACGGCAAGCTTTTGCTGCATTCCCTCGCGTTGAAATGTGCGACACTCACACACCCACCCATGTTTGTTTATTCATTTTGTGATGGAAGGGTCGGCACGCAGGAGTGCCTCAATTTGATTTGGGGGGGGGGGGGGGGTTAGTTCCCTTCAAAATTCCAAATTTTTACACTTTTTCTATCACATTAATTTTTAGACGTATGCATGGAGCACTTAATGTAGATAAAAGAAATAACTAATTACACAGTTTAGTTGTAAATCACGAGACAAATCTTTTGAGCCTAATTAGTCCATAATTAGACACTAATTACCAAATACAAACCAAAGTGCTACAGTATCAGAATTCCAAATATTTTGGATAAACACCCCTTGGTGACTAGCAGCTGGACTCAGGTGCTCAATAAATAAATGGTCTGCTGGCAGCAGGTGTGGAAAACATCACGAGCCGTATCTGGCGCTGTGTTTAGATTGGGTGTAAAATTTTTGGAAGTATAGTAACTCTTTCGTTTTTATTTTGTAATTAGTATCCAATCATGGGCTAATTAGTTTCGAAAGATTCGTCTCGTGATTTACAACCAAACTGTGTAATTAGTTATTTTTCCCCTATATTTAATGCTCCATGTATACGTCTAAAGATTTGATGTGATGGAAAATCTTATAAAATTTTTAGAACTTTGAAGCAACTAAACACTGCCGGAGTCATTTTTAATGCCAGCGCTGGTCCTCTTGGAAGCTACTACAAAGACATATCGTATGTTAATCAAACACGGTGGTAGCTAAGAAAATCAGTATTTACACAAACAGGCCAGCGACCGTCTGTGGAAAGCATTGTCACAGTCGGTCTTCCATTCTAACAACTTTGAAAAATGTTTTTTCGCAGTTAGTTCACTGACCGTGAAAACATTTTTTCAGTTAGTTTCTTGCCTCAAACCAACCGTGAAATTACATTTGCACAGTCGATCGTGTCCACACAACCGACTCTTACTGCCCAGATCGGCACATCACTGCTAGTTCAAAACGCCCCTTTATTGCTGGATTTTGAACCGGACAACCAAATCGGCAGTGACAGAGGGTTCACGTCAGTGTCGGTTTTTTTTTCAACCAGCGTGATCACAATCTTCACTGTCGGTTCGTTACACGAGCCGAAAGAGTTCTATTGAGCCAACGCTGTCAGTTCTTGGTGTCAACCGACATTGTTGAGGAAGCCAAAACTGCTTCATAACACAAGCCGGCAATGTTGTGTCCTGTGATCACTGCCGGTTCATGGTAGCAACCCGCAGTGTTGATGTGGGCAATTCTGTCGGTTCAGTACTTGAGCCGGTAGTGCTATGTCTATCATAACTGTCGGTTTTTTGTTGAACCGACAGTGTTCTTTTTTTTCGTATTTTTGTTATTTTATAATTTATTTTATTATTTTTGTGTGGTACTTTATATTTGCTATGCAGACTAGACTCACGTACATCACAAAATCCCACAAGATTTATATTACAAATGTTACAGTTACAATGAAAATGTACTTATCAAAGACGGTGACATTATCACAAATCCATCAAGATCCCTATTACAATAGTCTATCGAGCATCTTTTTACCATATTGTGCCTTGAACTTTTTGGACCGTGCAATGGAGAATGGCCCCCTTTTTACTCAATATCTCGTCCATGATGAAGCGTGCTAGCACATCTTGGAATCCTCTAATCTCGGGGTCTAACAACTTTCGGTGGCCAAGTTTCTCATGTTGTCATTCAAGAAAGATGATATCGAAATGCGCAAATGTAAGATAAAACAGTAGATCGTTTTGTTGAACTAACCAATATACATGAAATGGGAAGCATACACACCAGTTCATCTGATTTTTTTGGGTTCCCCGCCGATGTAATGGTACATTCCCCATATTACGTAGAACCCGCATTCGTTGTTCGCCATCGGCTGTTGTAGGGTATCAATTGGCATATGATCAACCTTGAATGGGGTCTTCGTGTCCCCATCCATTTTGCTTTGATATTATGTCACATTATAAAGCGTGAAATGCAGCGACATTAGAATGTGCTATGTGATTAGAAAATAATATGTTATTGGGTTCACTTATTTAGCACTGCGAATAGGGGATCGATATGAGAAAGTGGCTTTTTCTTTGAGTCCCACACCTCAATACGTGATTCGAAAACTTTGATATCTACGAGGACGAAATGAAAACTGCAATCACAAAGTCTTAGTTAATGAAAATCTTCAAAAAAATAAGAAGCACAAAAATAAGGGCATAGAACACATATTCGCAGTTGTAGGCTAGGAGTATGTTCGGTTTTCTCTGTTTCAAGAACTCTTTGAACAATTTGGTCAACCTTTGTGTCAGATGTTCCACATCATTTCCGTTATCGCCTCTGCATTGTTTTCTCATTTACTAGAACAGGTCCAAGAAGCCTATATGATAAAATTTGTTCTTTGCACAATATGTTGCCACACCCACCTGCATAAAGCATGGGATATGTTCAAATGTTGAAAACGTAGTTTATTATAATAACGTGCGGGTGGGGTACTTATGAAGTCCACAACATCATTATTTGTGTATCGAGGTCGCGCCTCTGGTAGAGCTGAAACAAATGCTCATACGAAACATGATGCAGTGTTTCTTCATGTTCATGGAAAATCACTCCGGGGACGATAATAGCTACGAAACCCGAGTACTCCCCTCGACTAGTATCAAATATGTAATAATCATGCAGTTGACGCATATGTGTTGGCAAATTTGTATAATCCTTATTGTTGGGCAGCAAAGGTTGGCCTCTTGTATACATGTATGCGAGTTTTGCCATCTCAAATTCTTTTTGGTCAAAATCGAGCATCTCAGCTTCCACCATGCTTATGTCCATTTGTTCGGCCAGGTTCTGTATATTTATCCGATCCAAAGTGGCTTCTTCTATGACTCTTTCTTCATTATGCTTGCTCTTGTCTTGCCTTTCGATTTTGGAGACCGTCATCCACCTAGGGAGCGCGGCTATTCTCCTACAACTAAAAAGAACAAAACGTGGATACTTTTTTTGGTGCGACAATCCAACGTGGGCCCATGATTCTGCCTGCTGCGATCCCACATCCGTCCCTCCTACGCCCGTTCCTTGTGACGTGATTAAAAGGAAGGAAACAAACCTTGGAAGGAAACACTCCGAAAGTCGGAAGGAAACAAATGGCGCGCCCCCATCGCACGCGCCCGCTCACAGCCTCGGCCGGCCTCGCCACGCTTCCCCGCACGAGTGCTTTGCGCCAGGAAAAAGAAGGAAGGTCATCCAATCTCCGCTCCAATTTCAATCCCCCACCAGAGTCTTGTCCCCCACAACCGCACCTGCCCCTGCCCACCCTCCGGTCTTGCGTCTCTCTTGCGCTCAACCCTAGGAAAATGCAGAGGGGCGCCGCCTCACATTGTCCTCGGCTCCTTTTCGGCGCTCGGCATCCTCTCCCTGGCTAGCAGGCGCGCACGGCCCCCTCCCCAACCACTGGCGATCGGAGCCCTCCTCCCAGTTGATGGCACTGCGCGTGGCCCCTGCCCCCTGGCCGGCGGCGCTCGGCTTTTCCTCCCAGTTGGTGCACTTGAGGATGGTGTCTTCCGTCAGCGTGGTGTGCGCAGTGGTGCGACATTCGGAGCAGCAGGTGAGGAGATCGCGAGGAAGATGGTGCTAATCGGGTTCTGGTGCATCTAGACAGTGCCCACGAGCAAGCCATCAATGAGAGGGTGCCTCATCACCGCATCCGCCGACCAGACCGCCAAGCTCTGGTAGTCCAGCACGGGGAAGGCACTCTTCAGCTTCCACTTCGACGCGCCGGCCAGGTTAGTCGCCTCGCCGTCATCACGGACCACGTCCCCACCCTCTAGGTCAAGCACATCATCGAGGACACCGACGACCGTTAGTGCTTGCCTTCTCAACTCATTATTTATGCTTCCTTTGTTGTTTTGTTTGAATGGCAAGTCATCACCCTTGAGATCATGTGTATGAATGGAGTTTTAAGGCAAAGTCATGTGTTGGGGGATGCAGAGACCGACGAGTCTGCACTCGCATCTGGGACTCAGAGCTTAGGATAGCATGCTGTTATATGCCTGCACATATTTACTGATGACCACCATCTGGTGGTGATCAAATTCTCCTTTACTATGTAATAATATTATATAAGATGCAATATTTTTTTCTTCGTGTTCAGTCACCTTACTTCTATAGTTTTATCAGCTTAGTGAACTAAGACAACAACCAACTAATGTGGCAGAACTGGACACATCCTTACCGATTACTGCTTCCAGTGTTACTATAGTCTATCCAATGAGTCCATGATAATTTATGCAACATGCCATTTACTCAATGGGGGAATGAGAAAACTGAAAGTCGGTGTAGGATTCAAAATCAAACCTGCTATGCTTTCATGTAATATATCCATGCTGCTCTTTCTCTGCCATTTTTACACTGTAAAAAATTCTAATTGTTTATCTATAATATGGAATGTTTTTTCACGTTACTCATGGGATGCTTTTTAAGTTGTATGTAGATTGGACAACTGCTGAAAGAATCTGATAAAGAATCTGGACGTGAGAAGACCATTTCATCATAGTCAAAATCCTACTAAAACCTTTTTTTGTCTTTTCCCTGTCTAACAAAAATTGCGGCAAAGCTTTTGCGGTCCTTTAAAAAAAATCCTCAGATTGATCACATTTCGTTACTGGCTCCTTGGATAAATCTGCTAAGGTTAGAATTTGTTCAAGTTGACTGTCATGAAGATATATATTTATAGTTTCCCTGACAATCAAATTTCCATGCCTAGCTACGGGATACAAGAACGCTAACCCTGATCTAGACGCATGATCCAGTATGTTTCTCTACACAAACTTATTTATACACATCTTTTCTATTCCACTCTCCCTTGCCACATGGCAAAAGCTGAAAAGCAAAAAATGCATGTCAGCATGTGTAATATTGACACATTGTCATGAGCTTTGTGTCGAATCTATAATTCGTGAAGTAGCAACATGGGGACTGTCTAAATGCCCAGGTTGTCTGCATTGCTGAGCTAATTTGTTTGACAGTTGAGTTTCATAATTTGTATAGTGGATCTTTATATGCCTGGTTTTGCAAAGTAGCTCTTTGTCCAATTTAGTGCATTTTTATGTAATAATCATATGTCATGATTTTTTATATATTTAACAATGTTGTCAGAAATTGCATATTTTGCTGTGTACATTAGGAGAAAAGTACTTTATCACATTTGACATTTAAGCGTTTGACCTATGGCTTATGCATTTTGTTAGTTGGTGCGCTTCTTTTTGTATGTACACTAAAACACTATTTATCATGTTTGTTTAAGCCATAGATAAATGCATTGTGGTTATGGTTTACATGTCATTCTGAACTCAGTGGTGCCATCATCTGTGTTTCATCTTCCTAAGATTTTTGTTTCTATTTTTAGGTGGTTCTAGGAGGTGGTCAGGATACAATGAATGTGACTATGACAGACCGTTGTGCTGGTAAATTTGAGGCTAAATTCTATCACAAGGTAAGTTCTTTTCCAGTTAATAAAGTATCGAGGTATTACTCCATTTGTGTTGCTTCATTGCTACACGCAGAGGATCTTCGAAGTAGCAAGGAGCACCACTGCAGTAGTAGGTATTCAGGATCCTCCCTCTGTTGGGGAGCCTCAACCAGCGAGAGAGAGTTAGATCTTGGCGGCGGTCAGGCGCACGGAGATGCTAGGGGCGCCCCGATGACACGGCGGCTAGCAAGACCAACGGGGATGCAGTCCCGCCTTCTCTGAATTGGCATGTCTCCTGCACTTCCCATGAGGTGTGCAACCTGAAGTAACGAAATCTGCAGGTTAGTCACATCTACATGCTTCCACGTACGCACAACAGGTTTTGTGCATCAATTTGTTGATTTACGTGAGTGATAGATGCAATGATTTAGGTTCCTTTGACAGCTCCAATGGCCGATGTCTTGCTGAAAATAACAGGATTTTGGTCATGTTTAGAACATATAAGGCAGTGCCTTTCAATTAGCCTACAGTTGTGCCTCGATGTTTTCAAACTGTTCAGGCTTTCAGAATAGAAAATGAATAGAATAAGAAAACAGATACTGAAGCCTCCTACAAAACCGACCACTTTGCTTCCTAGCATGATAAGCTTTAGACAAGTTAAAGTTTATATTCAGTTTCTTGAACTTTAGCTTTTAAGTTTTGAAGTTAGTGTTACAATTTTGAACGAGTTGACTTGAATAGTTTTTAGGAAAATATTGTGCACTATGCATTTTTTTGTCACTAGCATTGTCTTATTCAGTTATTTGCATCAGGTTTTGAAGGGTGCTGAAGTCATAATGAATGTAGCACGTCGCCCTTGGCTGTCTGCCACCATGAGCCACTGTCACCGTCGACGCCCACGCCATGCGGTCCACGCTATAGGCCACCATTACCATTGACGCTGGCAAGCCCGTAAGTGAGTCCCCGATACGAAGGCCTATTTGCTGGGCCATCTCCGCTGCCGCTGCCAGCAAGCCCATAGACTGTAAATACTCTTATATTGCTGATAAGGCATATACTGGTTCACTTGCTATATAAACTAAAACTGTATACTCTTATATGCTTGTCACTGTCATGCAGACTCAACAAATTATTGGACACAAGTGGTCTGAATTGCAAAGATGTCTTAGGAAGGTAGGCTTTTCTTCATGCTTGATTACTATTTTCTGCAAAAAGGATAAGAAATGAGACATGTCAAAATATCCTGAATTTTCAATTGTCAGATTAATGATTATTATTCTACAATATGTACTCAGTATGGATGCAATGTACTAACTCTGTTTCAAATTATGACTCGTTTGACTTTTTTGACTCCAAGTTTGACCACTCGTCTTATTCAAAAATTTGTGTAAAATATCATTTCTTCTTGTGGCTTGTTTTATATTAATAAAAGTTTTTCAAGAATGACTTTAAATTTGACTATATTTGCATAAATTTTTGAATAAGACGAGTGACCAAACTTGGGGTAAAAAAAGTTAAACGAATTATAATTTGAAACCAAGGGAGTAATATTTCTTTTCTGATAAGTAGATTGCTATTTGATTACACAATTTCTTTATTCAGTATGGATGCCATGCATGGTGAGATTATATGAAGATAAGTTTGTGACGCCATGGCTTTCTTGCGTCATTTAGACCTGGTTGTTCGACATGGCAATGCAAGCATGATGCAATGGATGGAGTTGTTTCCATTGCAACGCACGGGTGTTCTTTCACAGTCAGTTGTACGTTGCGATGTCAAGAGTCACATCAAGAACAAATATTAAGATCCTTGCTCTCCGGCTTGATGCGGATGCACAGGACGGGGACGTCAAAAAGATGGAGAAGAAAAATGCTAAAAAAAATACTTAGAAAAAATAAGAATGCATCAAATAAAAAAGAAAGGATAAAAAGACCCCCAACAGTGGATGGAACTTTCACGAAGAATATTGTATTTAAGGAGGTCCTAACACCATAGGTGAGGTAATAGAAAATTACTAACGCATGTATTTTTTTCATTCAATTTATATTATACAAATATTGTTTCACTAACGCCATATTTGTTGCTGCTCCTAGAAACTTATTCGTGGATTTATTAGTTCACAAAAGAAATAGATATCGGAAATTTCTTCCTGCCGATATAAAATATTATTTTAGCTCTATCACGGAAAGGTCTATAAAGTAGAGTTTGTGAGCCTGCGACACCGCACTCTTCGTGACTGTGTTAATTTCACAAAATTTATATTTTAGATTAAATGTCAATTTAACGTTGGTATTTCATTTTTATAATATTGTTATTTAATTGTGCGATATTTCTGTTTTTAATACAAAATATTAGTTATCCCGTAGCAACACACGGGCACGCTGCCTAATCGATTCCAAAGGCTAACACATGCGTCCCAACAATAATTATCTACTTTTGGTTTCCTATCCATCAATCCGGTAATGCTCCCATCCGCTGGCTTCTTTTTTTATCCGTTTTTGGAGCATTACCTACCACGCCAGATGACCTTTTCTGCGAGGCTGACCCTGATCTTGTGTTGGATCGAGATGGCACTTGGTGGGAGGAGGAGGAGGAGGAGACTTCGGGCATTGCCGCTCTGATGTTACCCCAATTTATTGGCTGATCCTATCAAGCCCATGTGATGGCTCTGGCCCTACAATTAATACAGAAAAAATATAGAGATTTTTTTATAGTACTTGTGGAGAATTTCGACGGCTCACAACGACCGATCTGATGCCAGAAAGGCCAAAGGCGATAGGAGGGGATTGCTATGTCTATGATCGGTGGGCCATATGCGCTAAATCGCTTCCCATCGCCTCCAAAACTGAGGGGGGAGGCGATGCCAAATAAAGGATGGCTAATTGTGTTTTTATAGTTTTTTTTTTCTAATCAAGGGTATTAAGGTAACTTTATAAATATAAAATTTATGTTTTGAGTTCAATAATTAAGGCCATTACTATAGTTATTAGATGAATAAAAATACTCCATCTCCTGCCGTATCCATGGCACACGGAGCAGCACCACCGGCGAGAACGTTGGATTGGACGTCTCCAGGCCGGCAAGATACGCGGCCACCTGCTCCCGCAGCGTCCGGATGGGCAGCGCGGCCAGCCCAACTATGGCCTCCGTCGCCTCTGCCTCGCCGCACAACAACCCGGCGTATGGAGGTTGCCACACACACAGTCAACGAAAAGGAAAGAATCACGGGATCATAATTACGGATGTGCCTTCAAACTTCGGGAGGCAGTTTCCCCGCATGCTAGCAGCCGAGCGGCCCAACTACATGCGGATGGCCGGTTTTAGTTGGGCCAGCCCATAAAAAAACAGCGTGCCTCGGCCGGTATTTGTGCAATGACTAAAATGTCCTTTTTTTTTTTAATAAAATCAATAATTTATGAAAGTAATGAGAAGCGATTACAAATACATAACACACTTTGTCCGTCTTGAAATATAATTTATTTTTAGTTGTCTTTAAGTGAAATATAACTCTTCCAAGTGCTTAGGGTCTCCTTATAGTGTTGAAGTGCCTCAAAAAACTGTGTGGATAGATTATATATAGACCAAAATCTATCAAACATAGTCGTTGAGAAAAAAAATAGACATATTTTTTATTCACTGGACAGCCACATATTTAAGCACCAGACCGTTCGATGGTCATCGGATATCCTGTGCTAGTATTTTTCAGCACGCCGATGTTTTGGTATTTTATATATACTAGCAAATATGTCCGTGCGTTGCAACGGGAGAAAACCATCAAATATTTACGTGGATGACGATAAGAATGGTATGTATTATTAATGTTTTACTCTTTGTGTAAAACTAAAATATATAATATGTTTTTTATGAATATGACATCTATAATATAAATTAATGTGGCAATAATAGGACAATGTATCAAATTTCGAAAACAAACTTGATAATTTTTTGTCCTATTGCAAAGCACAGAAAAATTTAGACTTAGATACATCATAACTTTATTTTTTATTCTGTTCATGTATTGCTACGATTATATTGAGTTTTGTGATATTTGAGTACTCGAAAATCAGTATTTCCAATAGTATATGATTAAAGTCAACAAAGAGTTAGCTGTCGACATGTCAAAGATCGGTTTGTCCATTAATAATATGACAACAGAACTCTCTTGATTTTTCACATGCCCGTCCTCATTCAGGATTGTAAAGACACGTTTATTTAGATTGGATTAGACAAGAAACTATTAAAAATTTTAGTTCATAGCTTGATTAGTTCGATCATTGGCTAATAATCTAGGTTTTAATAAGAACAAATTTTGTTTCTAATCAAAACTACATCAATAATTGTGTAGTGGAAATCTTTGTCTATGAGAAATGGTCTATGGTTTAGAGACACATAATATTGTATTTATTATTTGTTTGTATTTTATACTATGAAAAAAGAAAAACCTCAGTGGAAAAACAGACAAAAAAATAGAAGGTGCACCCAAATAAACTAAAACAAAAAAATCACGGAGAAAAAGATCCCATGTGTTTGCATGACGTACTGCTATGAGAGTACTACCCAATCAAACTTAATTAGGTCCTGCTGTCCATGGCCCAATGTAGCACCGTATCCGCATCTAACTCGGTATTGTATTTGGAGCCGACTCGGTCCAGGACTCGAGGGAGGACATATACTGCCCAACTAATACAAGGGGCAGGAAAGAAATTAATGTATAGATATTTTGGAAATAAAAACAGGTTGGAACTCCTCGTTAGGAAAAAAAATAATACAAATAGAACCTGGACTGAAATAGGAAAAAATATATACAAACATACCGGAGTGAAAGAAAAAGAGGTGGAAAAAATCTTGGCGAAAATTTTACCTCTTTATTATTAGGTGTATATAACTTATTGTTAGGAAATTTTGCCTCTTTATTATTAGGTGTAAATTTTGCCTCTTTATTATTATGTGTATATATATAGGGAGAGTATACTCTATAGCTAGCTACAAAATAAGTTATTTCGTAGCCACCTCTATTTACGATAATTTTATATATTAATTTACGACAGTGTCAGTATATATTTACGATAGTTGAATTACTCTAACACATGGGGATATTTACCATAATATTATAGTAAATCACATAGTAAGGAGTTACTATAATCTCGTAAATTAGCATACCAATTATCGTAACTCAAAGTGGCTATAGAATAAGTTATTTTGTAGCCAGCTGTAGGGTAATAGTTTATATATATATATATATATATATATATATATATATATATATATATATATATATATATATATATATATATATATATATAGAGAGAGCTATTACCCTACAGCTGGCTACAAAATAACTTATTCTATAGCCACTTTGAGTTACGAAAATTGCTATGCTAATTGTCGGTGTTCGGTCCTGAGGGGGTCCTAAACCAACGAGTGAGTGCTGCGTGTCCCTATTCTGGATGGTGATGCAAGAAGAACACACGGGGGTTTATCCTGGTTCGGGCAGAAGAAGGCCCTACGTCCAGCGGGGGGAGAGAGTTATGTATTTCCTTGCACCGAGGTGCTTGTGTAGGGGTTATAAGCTTGTGAGAGAGGGTGGCGAGCCCAAGTCTCAAAGAGAGGAAAAAGAGTACAGAGATGATTGCTTGAGATGTTGATCTCTATCTTGTGTTCGACTTGTTCCCCTCCTTTTGTAGTCCCCCGGCCTGCCCTTTTATAGGGCAAGAGGAGGCCAGGGCGGCGGGGAGTCTTGAAATGATGTTTTGTCGATCCCTATTGAGGTGACTGTAGCGACGTGCCCTGGGAATGGAAGGCCATCCCTGGACACCATGGTGACGTAGAGGATGAGACGCCGAAGTGACCCGGAGCGCCGCGCCATGCCGTCCCTCCTTCCCTGTTGAGTCGTGCTGTGTGTCGAAGCTGGGTCGAGGCCAGGTCGAGACCGGATGGATAAGATCGAATCCCAGGGATTGCGGTATACGGGCTTTGTCGTATCCTCCCTCGAGGGTAACTGGTGACGTACAGTGCACGGTAAGGCGAGCACAGTGACAGGTTTCACCTCCCATCACGGGATGGGCGGCAAAACAGTGAGGACTGACACTGGCATTGCTCCCACGTCGACCCTGGTTGCAGCCATGCCGGTAGGTGGTAGCAGGTAATCGCATTAAATGCTATGGCCTTTGTCCTGGGGTAGGTAAAATGGTGAGGGGATCGAGGATCTCGACCCGGGGTCACGCGAGTCGGAATGCGGTCGAGGTACCTGGTAATAAGGGACGGCACGCGGTCGAGGAATTCCCGTCGAGGGTGCCTCGTATGAGTCGGAGACGGAGCGCGGTCGAGGCTCTCCGTCGAGCGGGCCTCGTACGAGACGGACCGGATACGCGGTCGAGGCGGGCTGCCTTTTATTGCGGTTTCAGTCGTTTTAGTTTTTTTATTAGCGATGGATGTGGGTACCCCCATACTGTTGGTACCGACAGTAGCCCCCGAGCCTTTGGGTGAGTGTGTGATCACTCTCCCAGAGGTTTGTTTGAACTGGAGTCGTAGCGTCGCGATTTTTTCCGGTGGGGGCGCGCGAGCGCACCCGCCGGGTGTAGCCCCCGAGGCCTCGGTGGAGTGTTGAGACTCCTCCGAGGTCTTTTATTCGTTTTATTGAGGAATGATTCGTTGCGGTCAAGCCCCCGAGCCTCGCGCGCACGAGGTCGATCAGAGTCCCGGCCGTCTTTTGTCGTGCGACCCTCACGCTCCTCCTTCAGGAAGGAGGAGGAGGGGTGTGGAACGTCGTACTACCCCTGTTTGGGCGAGTTCTGGTGATCTCCGGCGAGCTGCTAGCGGGGGAATTCGAGTGAGAGTCCGTGCCCCAGTTGTTAGGGGTCGGCTTGTGGCCCGGTGGCGCTCTCAAAAAAGCCAAGGAGTGGTCGTGTGGATGTTGGTTCCCTGCGACAGGATCCGAGGGCTCGGTGCCTCCCCCGAGGGGATTCCTACTTCGATCTCTTCCTACAGCCTCGAATACGTCTTGGGGTGCCTCGAGAGTGTGGCTCGAGCCCTGGCCATGTACGAGCGCACCCTTGGTCGTCCCTTGCTCCGTCGCTCGAGGGCAGCTGTCGAACCCAGGTCGAGGGCCAGCTTCCGCTCCCTCGAGACTTATGGGGGGCTCGGAGCCCGTTACCAGGTATCTGGAAATATCCGTCCGCGGATCTCGCCCCGCCCGTTAGCCAGGCGTGCCTTTTTAGGGCGAGATTGGTGCGGTGGTGGGCGACGTGGCGTTCGGTTACGGCGTGGGGGACGGCCACGTGCCTGGCTCCTGCGAGATGTGGGGAAAACGGTTAGGTGGGCGCATTTAATGTGGGAAACTATTCCTACCTTTTTGCGCGGCTGTTGGGCTTTCGCCTGGGCATATAAAATCAAAGCCTAGGGGTCTGTGTTCCCCACCGGTCCCTTGCGCTCTTGCAATCTTCTACCTCAGACAACCCTTGCCTCATTGCGCTCTCTGCCCACATCGCCGCCGCCACCGCATCCTCTTCGCCCACCCCCCTCCCGTCAGCACCAATGGCAGGAAAGAGCCAAATCCTCCCCGCCGACGATTGGGCCGCCTCCTCGGTGACGGAGAGGAGGTTGGAGGAGTTGGTCGAGGACGAGTCGGTCGCAGCCGGAGTGGATCGCGCCGCCCCCTGCCCACCGGGAGCCGGCGCCCCCTGAGGGGTATGTGGTGAGCTTCGTCTGCTTCCACGAGCGGGGGTTCGGCGTGCCGGCGTTCGCCTTCATGCGTGCGCTCCTCCACTACTACCGGGTGGAGCTGCATCACCTTGCCCCCAATGCCGTCGCGCAGGCCGCCATCTTCGCGGCGGTCTGCGAGGGCTACCTAGGGGTGGAGCCGCAGTGGAACCTGTGGCTTCACCTCTTCAAGGCTGAGCTCTTTGCCAAGAAGGCAGGGGAGAAGGGGGTCCTGTGCGCGGCTCGAGTAGGGAGCTGCGTCCTGCAGGTGAGGTCGGGCCGGGCGGATCTGTATATCCCGGCTCGCCTCATCCCCTCGAACAGCGGTTGGCACGAGGGTTGGTTCTACCTCCGTAATGATGAAAATCAGTTGCCAAGGTACACCGGCCGAGTGCTGACCGCTCGAGAGGGTAACTGGGTCTATGGAGTCCCGGAGGGCGAGAAGCCGCGCCTAGACCCGCTGCTGGCGACGCTGCAGCAGCTTCGCCTTCGGGGCCTGACGGCGGCGGCGGTGGCCACGGCGTTCCACCGGCGCAGGGTGATGCCGCTGTGCCGGCGTCGTCTTCGCCTCGACCAGATGACTCCGGAGGCATCCCTGGAGGGGACCCGGATGTCCCACGAGCCCCTCGTCCTCGAGGAGGTCCTCCGGCGGGCGCGCCGGATGGTCGGGAACTTCAAGGTGGAGGAGGTCGACCGGGTGCCCATGCGACCCACCCAGGGGTTCGAGCCCGTGGTAAGTGTTTTTGGGTCAGTATGTTTGCTTATCTTGCTTATTTTTGGATTCCGCTAATTTGGTCGAGGCCGGTGCGCAGGACTTGTCGGCGTTGCGGGAGATGCGGCCGCCAGTCCCAGAGGACCGGCCCGCCCGGGAGGCTCGACGCCGGCATGCGTCCAAGAAGAAGCAAGCTAAGGAGACGGCCAAGAAGCGGTCGATCCGCAACGCCAAAGAGGCGGAGGCGCGAAAGAAACTTCGGCGCCAGCAGGCCATCGACGGGGTCCCCCTGGTAGAGTCTCCCTCCGAGACGGCCTCGGGGGAGGACGACGACAACGATGGCGAAGATGACGACGCCCTGTCGCGGTATGAGGCCGCGACCGGACTGGGGGACCTCCCCGACATTCGCCCCTTGTTGGAGCCCATCGGGGCATCGTCCTCCTCGGTCGTTGTGGTCGAGGAGACCGAGGAGGAGGAGGAGAAGGAGAAGAAGGCGGAGAAGGAGGCGGGCCCCTCGACGGGAGGGGCCGCCTTACCCCGGGCCCAGCAGGAGGGGTCGATGGGGACACCTGCACCAGCCCGTGCCCCGCAAGCTCAGGCGGAGGCTGGAACGGTGGTACCGGCGTCGTCATCGGTGGCGCCACCGGCAGGCGTGAGGACCCGAGGCCAGCTGGCCTCGGAGGCGCAGAAGACGCAGGGTGGCACGCCGGCCAGGGCCCCAAGGAGTGCACGGCCTGCTGGTGGGGCCGCCGCGAGGCCACCGCCGACCGCCCCGGGAGGCTCAGATCGCACGGGGTCGAGGCCCTTGGTGCCGATCTCTGGGTAAGTGTTTATGCTTGATTCTTTCGCCTTTCTCTGGATCCGTTCGCTCACTTTGTAGGTTAAAGCGGAAGGCGGAGCCGATGGGGCCTACCCCCGTGAAGTCGCTGCGGGCGAGCGCCGTCGTCCTTCACCGGACGACAAAACAGGATGCGGCCTGGGTCCGACAGGTCGAGGCCGCGAAAGAGCGTCTGCGACAGCAGCAGGGGGTGGCCCAGACGGCATCAAGCGCCTTGGCGGCTGCTGGCTCTGACCCTACCGTGGAGGGGTCAGAACCGGCGGAGGTGGTGGCGCCCAGTACGGGCGAGGCGGAGCCCAGGCCGTTGCTGATGGCCGAGGCTGCCGTCGAGGCCGTAACGGCCGAAGCATCCGTCCGCGACGCGGAGCGGGCGGGTGCAGACATGGCTATGGAGGAAGTCCCGCCGGCGGCGGGACAGGACGCGGTGCAAGCGAGGGGGCCACGGCCGCAGCAAGACCCGCCAGCGGAGCCGGCGGCTACGGTGGAGGTCAGGGCCGTCGGGCCCCCGCCCGAGGCTCCAGAAGAAGAGGCGCCGGCGGTCGAGGCGCCGACTCCGGAAGCGCCGGCGGTCGAGGCGCCGGCTCCCACGAAAGGGCGGACGCCCGTGACTGTGGACCTCACCCTCGATGATTCCCTCCTGGACAAAGGGAAACAAGTGACGGGGGTCGAGGGGGGTGAGGCTGCGGACCAGGCCGGTGCCTCGGCGGCCGTTGGAGAGGCGGGGACCGCGGGTGAGGCCGGTCTTTCCACGGGGCCGGGGGATGCCCCGCCCAGGTCATCGTCGTCATGGCCGGATATCGCCGCGCTGGCGATCGCGCGGGCGGAGGCGGAGATACCGAGGTGGGGGGGGCCGTCCCTCCAGTTTAGGGACGCTGCGAACCCCGACGCCGAGCCCATCTTCACCCTGAACGACAGGGACGAGGTGCACCGCTGGGAGTACCTCGAGGGTCTCCGTCGTCACCTCGATCGGGTGCTCCAAGTGGCAACAGAGACCGTGTCGCGAGGTATGCGGGATGCCACCGAGGTATGTTCGACCCATCGGCTCTCTTCGTGGCTCTCTTGGTGTCTTTTTCCCTCGGTTTTTTAATCTTTTTGGTTTTTTCAAATTGTGATCAGGAGCTGAAGGAGTACTCTCGCCGCAAGTCACTCTTCATACGGGATGAGAGTGGTGTGTGGGCCGCGCTGTCTCAGCAACGGGTCCTGGTCGAGGAGGCCCAGAAATGGCTTTCCGATCGGAATGCCGAGATGGCTGAGCTGCGCGTCGCATATGCGGCGGTGAAGGAGGAGGCGATGCAGGCCTGGGCGGCCGAGGCCGTGATGCGTACAGACGCGGCCAAGGCTCGGGAGGAGGCTGCCCAGGCCCATAGGGATCTCGAGCCCCTGTCGGCACGAGTGAAGGAGCTCGAGGAGGATGTTTCTGAAAGGTCCTAGATGGCTAGAGGGGGGGTGAATAGCCTATTAAAAAATTCTACAAGCACCACTAAGCAAACTTGTTAGAATAACAAACGGCGTAAAGCGAGTTTTGCTTAGCCTACGGTTGTGATGCAAGCCTCCTATCCACAAGTCTAGTAGATTATGATCTCTAGTTCACACAAGTGCTAGGTCACTAACTTACACTAGTGAGCAAGCTAACAACTACTAGCAAAGGCTACCACTAGAGCTACACAAGATAAACTAGTGAATGTAAATGCAAGAGAGAGGATTGTGATTCTTATACCGACGGTGAAGTGAAGATGTTGCCAATCACCAAGATGATATACAATCAATCAATATTGACAACAACACAATATGTAGACCAATCACCGGGAGACAAGAGACACAATATTTTTGTTCACCCGGTGTTCACTTGTGCACCGACAAGCTACGTCACCGGTTGTGTCGACCAACACTTAGATGGTTCCTCGGTGTGACCCTCAAGTCACTTGCCCCTCAAGGCACGCCCCGCAAGGCACCGCAAGACACCACTCTCAAGTGAGGTAACTCAATGACACGCGCAATCCAATAGAGTTGCTTTTGGCGTCCCGCCGAGGAAAGCACAAGAACCTCTCACAATCAACCGGAGGTGGCCAAGAACAATCACCTTCTCTTGCCAACGCCTCCAACAATCTCCAAGCCGGCTAGGAGCGGTACTCTCCAAGAGTAACAAGAAATCCACCGGCTAAACCACCCACAAGTGCCACTAGATGCCCTCAAGCTATGCAATGCACTTTGGGATCACTCAATCTCACTTTTGATTTGCAATCAAGCAAGAGAGATGAGTGGGAGGAGTAGCTTTAGCTCAAAGGATGCACAAGAGTGTTAGAAATGCCAAGTTACCTCCCCAAGGGCCGGCCAACGAGTATTTATAAGCACCTCAAACAAATAGAGCCGTTGCCACTCCACTCACAGAAAACTCGGGACGACCGGACGCGCCGGTCGAAACTGACCGGACGCTCCGGTCGCCCAACGGCTAAATTTCAAAACTGCGACCGGACGCGCCGGTCGCAATGACCGGATGCGCCGGTCGCTCAACGGTTCTTTCGCGATCCACTGACCGGACGCGCCGGTCGCAACGACCGGACGCGCTGGTCACGACCGGACGCGCCGGTCCCGTGACCCACCGGACGCGCCGGTCAACACAGAGCCGCGCACAGCGAAACAACGACCGGACGCGCTGAAGAACTGACCGGACGCCACAGTGCCCGCGTCCGGTGGGAGTCCAGTAAGCTCCCTGGACGACCGGACGCGTCCGATCGTGTGTGACCGGACGCGCACCGCGTCCGACGTCTTCGTGAACCGCTGTTCGCATGACCGGACGCACCGGTCCCGCGAGTCACCGGACGCGCCGGTGGCAAACCCTCGCTCGCACGCCTGACCTCTGCGCAGTACTGACCGGACGCGCCGGACGCACAGTGACCGCGTCCGGTGCAGCGTCCGGTCACTTCTGTGACCGCGTTCGCCTCCGTTTCTTTTCCGACTTCCGGCGCAATGGAAAATAGGCATTTCATTTCCCCGAAATCGCCTGAATCCCGCGCTCGCACGCTCGGCGGGAGGGAGAAAGGAACCCAAACCCTTCTCTACCCGCAAACCACAGCGCGACCAACGCCACCTTTGCAAATGTGCCAACACCATCAAGTGTACATCTCCATGTGCTTGTGTGTTAGCTTTTTCTCAATCATTTTCAAAGGTTTTCCAGTTAGCTCACTAGGCCCTACATGCAATGCACTTCATGAATTCACCTAGTGGCACCCATGCGTCGAATGACCGATAAGACTTCCCCTCTTAATAGTTCGGCTATCGACCCTAAACCACTCACACCCTCTATGGTGTCTTGAGTGTAAAACAAAATGGCCCTATGGTTATACCTTTGCCTTGAGCCCATTTTGCTTCTCCAAATGATATGATCCACTTCATATCATCACATGACCGTCTCGATCCATCGACCTTGACTTCACTTGCTCTTCACCGTTGCATCGGTCCGTCGGCGCCAAGTCTTGCTCAAGCTTCACCATCGCATGGTCCTTCGCTTCGAAGCCTCGACTTGCCCTTCACCTTTACAACCGGTCCATCGAGCCAAGCCTCATCTTGGTCTTCACCATCTTGGTCACATGAGTCAATGTCATGTCTCATATTCAATGACCACCTTTATCTAAATCATCCACTTAGATACAAAGGTTAGTCCTAGGTTTCATCAATTAGCCAAAACCAAACTAGGGACTTTCAATCTCCCCCTTTTTGGTAATTGATGACAACCCTCACAAAGATGATTTTGATAATAAAAGTTTTGAACTTGTCATACTTGTCCAATCATTTTGCTCATAAGTAAAGTTTGGACAATTATCACAAGCTCGGTTTTGGTAGCATTAGCTCCCCCTACATATGTGCATAGAGTTTGGATTGAAAGCTTTGCACATATGCATGGATAGAAGTGTTGGGAGAGTAATTCTACCAAAATGATGCTAAGGTGTAAGAAATGGACCTTTGAAGCGTGATACCAATCGGAGTTGCCTTTTACACCATCCTTAGCATCATGAAGTAACTAGACATCCAACAAAACTCAAGAACCCCGTGAGATCAACATTATATGTAAAGGTTCTTGGACCACTTGTAAAAACTTTAGGCATGTCTAGATACCACAAGTAAACTATTCCTATGCATGCTAGTAGATCATTTCATCATCCAAGTTCTATACTAGCATTGCACCACACAAGTATGTATATTGAATTTAAATACATGTACAATGAGCAAGTCATATGAGAATGCACAAACAAATGCAACAACTTTGTTTATGAGCTTGCTCCCCCTACTTGTGTGCATCAAAAATTTTATTTACCCCTTTATCATGTTGAATCATCTTTTTCTCTCCCCCTTTGTCAACAACTTACCCAAAAAATGGGATCAAATTGTGGAGAGAAAAAAAAGTTTAATGGAGTAGGTTAAAATTTATCAAATTTGGTTCAACCTAGAACACTTGCCAAAGATATTAAATTCGATTTGAACCAAAGACAAGCTTCTTCACACCTCCTAATAAGGGTTATCTTGCCTATGTTGAATTAAACACTTATAGCAAATCTTCTAGATTCAACACTAGGTTTGCAAGCTCACAAACATGTCATATGCCACCACTAGATCAAAACAAACATAGAGGCAATAGTGGTAACATATATCCATCAAATTCATTTGATTTATCATGAATGCTCATGCATACCACTTAATATGTCTACATGTTCTAGCAAGTCTTTAGCATAGGATGAATGACATGTCAATCAACTTTACCTTGCAATGTCGAAGGAGAGGCATGTCAATAAGTGAGTGGGGTGCATTCAACTCATGTTTGAGAAATCAAGAATGTTCAATTCATTCCTTAGCTTGCAAAACCTCTTTTCATCAAGTGGCTTAGTGAGAATATCGGCAAGTTGATCATCGGTGCCAACACTTTCAATGGCAATATCTCCCTTTTGTTGATGATCTCTAATGAAATGATGCCTTATGTCAATATGCTTTGTTCTTCCATGTTGAACCGGGTTTTGTATCATCTTGATTGCACTCTCATTATCACATAGCAATGGCACATTCTTGAAGTTGAGGCCATAATCCTTCAAAGTTGATTTCATCCATAGCAATTGTGCACAACAACTCCCCGCACTCACATATTCGGCTTCGGCGGTAGAGATTGCCACACTATTTTGTTTCTTTGAGGACCATGACACAAGTGATCTTCCAAGTAATTGACATATGCCACTTGTGCTCTTTCTATTGATCTTGCAACCCCCATAGTCGGAGTCCGAATATCCAATCAATTCAAACTTTGACCCCTTGGGATACCATAGTCCAACATCTCTTGTTTGCTTTAAGTACCTCAATATTCTCTTTGCAGCCGTGAGATGACTCTCTCTAGGTGAGGCTTGATATCTAGCACACATGCAAACACTAAACATGACATCCGGCCTTGATGCGGTGACATAGAGTAGACTTCCAATCAAAGACCGATATTCCTTTTGATTTACCATATTGCCATCAAGATCACTACCCAAATTGCCATTTGTACCCATTGGAGTTGAAATTGCCTTTGCATCTTGCATTCCAAACTTCTTCAACATGTCTCTTATGTATTTCCCTTGACTCACAAATGTCCCATTCTTCAATTGCTTGACTTGGAGACCAAGGAAGTAGCTAAGTTCACCAATCATAGACATTTCAAACTCTTTGGCCATCATAGCACCAAATTCTTCACAATAAGCTTGATCGGTTGATCCAAAGATGATGTCATCAACATATATTTGCACTATGAATAGATCATTCCCAATCTTCTTGGTGAATAGAGTTGTATCAACCTTGCCCATCTTGAATCCCTTAGAGAGAAGGAAATCCCTTAGCCTCTCATACCATGCTCTAGGTGCTTACTTTAGGCCATATAAAGCCTTCTTCAACTTGTACACATGGTTGGGTTTCTTGTTATCTTCAAATCCGGGAGGTTGCTCAACAAAGACTAACTCATTGATGATCCCATTGAGAAATGCACTTTTGACATCCATTTGATATAGTTTGATGTTGTGTGCACAAGCAAAAGCCAATAGAATCCTTATTGCCTCCAATCTTGCCACGGGAGCATATGTCTCATCATAGTCAAGACCTTCAACTTGAGTGTAACCTTGAGCAACTAGTCTTGCTTTGTTTCTCACTACAATGCCATCTTGATCTTGCTTGTTTTTGAACACCCACTTGGTTCCAATCACATTGTAGTCATTTGGCCTTTCTACCAACTCCCAAACATCATTTCTTGTGAAATTGTTAAGCTCTTCTTGCATAGCCATGATCCAATCGGCATCCCTCAAAGCTTCTTCTATCTTCTTTGGTTCTATGGTTGACACAAATGATGCATGCTCACAAAACATAGCCAATCTTGATCTTGTTTGCACACCACTTCTAATATCACCAATAACACTATCAATGGGGTGATCTCTTGCAACATGTTGTGGTTGGAGTACTTGCACTTGATTGCTTGAGCTTGGTTGATCACTTGATGTATCTCGATGAGATGAACTAGCACCATGATCTTGCACTTGAGAGTCACTAACTAGCTTGAATGGTGAATTGAGCACTTGATCTTTATCATCATCTTGAATATCAATTACTTGCTTTGCTCTAATGTCTCCAATGTCCATGTTCTTCATTGCTTCCACTAATAGAGTTCCACCAATATCATCTAGATTTTCTTCTTCATCTTGTGACCCATTGGTTTCATCAAATTGTACATCATGGACTTCTTCTAGAATGCCACTTGAGTTGTTCCAAACTCTATAAGCTTTGCTTGTAGTTGAATAACCAAGTAGGAACCCCTCATCACATCTCTTGTCAAACTTCCCCAATCTAGTGCCCTTCTTCAAGATATAGCATTTGCAACCAAAAACTCTAAAATAAGAAATATTGGGCTTTCTTCCATGAAGTAGCTCATATGGGGTCTTCTCTAGCAATGGATGACAATATAGTCTATTGATGTAGTAGCAAGCGGTATTGATTGCTTCATCCCAAAATGATTGACTCACATTGTACTCATGAAGCATTGATCTAGCCATATCAAGCAATGTTCTATTCTTCCTTTCAACTAGGCCATTTGATTGTGGAGTGTACTTGGCCGAGAATTGATGTCCAATGCCATAATGATCACAAAGTTCTTCAATTCTTGTATTCTTGAATTCACTTCCATTGTCACTTCTCACTTTCTTGATTCTAATCTCAAACTCATTGTGAACTCTAGTGAGAAATGTCTTGAAGGTGTCAAACACTTCACTTTTGTCACTAAGAAAGAATACCCATGTGAATCTTGTGAAGTCATCCACTATGACAAAGCCATACTTGTTACCGCCTATGCTTGTATATGTTGTTGGTCCAAATAGATCCATGTGCATCAACTCAAATGCTTTGCATGTGCTCATTGTACTCTTCTTTGGATGTGAGCTTCCAACTTGCTTCCCGGCTTGACATGCACTACAAAGCTTATTCTTCTCAAATTCAACATCTTCCAAACCATTGACAAGATTGTGAGTTGTAAGCTTCTTTAATTGTTTCATGCCAACATGACCAAGCCTTCTATGCCAAAGCCAACCCATGCTTGATTTGGAGACTAAGCAAGTTGTCAAAGAAGTTTCTCTAGCATTGAAGTCAACTAGGTAGAGATTCTCATATCTAAAGCCCTTGAATGCCACATTTGAACCATCCACACTAATAACTTCCACATCATCAACCCCAAAAATGCATTTGTAGCCTAGATCACATATTTGTGCCACGGATAGAAGATTGAAATCCAAGCTTTCAACTAGCAACACATTGGAGATACTCATGTCATTTGATATTGCAATCTTGCCCAAACCAATAACCTTGCCTTTCTTGTTATTGCCAAATGTGATAGAATCAACACCACTATCATTGTTATTGATTGAATCAAACATTCTTGATGTACCGGTCATGTGTTGAGTGCACCCACTATCAATAATCCAATGCCTTCCCCCGGCTTTGTAATTGACCTACAAGCAAATCAATGAAGTTTAGGTACCCATTTTTGCTTGGGTCCTTGTAGGTTAGTGACTAAGCTCTTTGGTACCCAAATAGCCTTCTTCTTTGGGCCCACAATTGGTGTACCAACAAACTTAGCTTGCACACCCTTCACACCCTTGGTAAGCACATAGCAAGAATCAAAAGGTATAGTATTAACAAGGTTCTTGCTTTGGTTCTTTTTATTGCAATTATGCTCTAGGTGCCCAACTTGCTTGCATCTTTTGCAAAACCGACCATTGCTTTTCACAAAGCTAGGCTTTGGAGTTGCAAAGGCCGACTTGCCTTTCTTGGGGGTGTAGCCCAATCCCTCTTTGTTAAGAGAGAACCTTTGGCTACCCAAGCACTTAAGCAAGCGGGCCTCACCACTATAGGCCTTGCCTAAGGCGTGAGTGAGCTCATCCACCTCTCTCTTGAGAGTCTCATTCTCAACCATTAGTGAGGCATCACAAGTGAAACCATCACTAGTAGTGGAGGTAGAGTTGGTGGTGGTGGATGAAGAGCTACAAGAAGGGTTAGCATTTGACATGATGATAGGTTTATTAAAGGATTCATCAATTATATCACATGTAACACCTATATCACATGATACAACAACCTCCTTCTTTGCTTGTTGCTCAAGTAGCAAAGAGTGAGCCTTTTCAAGCTTGGAATGAGCCTTATCAAGATCCTCATGGTCTTCCACTAGACTCTCATGAGTGGTCTTAAGCTCACAAAGAGCTTTCTCAAGTATTGCTACTTTCATTGAAAGCTTCTTACACTCCTTGTTCTTGGCAATAGCTATGTCTTTAGTTTGTTGCATCAAGTCATATAGTTGTTCTTTAGTTGGTTCATCATCATCACTTTCATTATCATTATCATTATCACTATCATGAGCATATTCCATTTCACTTTCATCATCACTCTCATCATATAATACCTTAGCTTCTTTAGCCATGAAGCATGAAGAGGATGAATCAAATAGTGATGGCTTCTTGTTGATAGCAATGGAAGCAAAAGCCTTGTTGGATGATTCTTCTTCTTCTTCTTCTTCATCACTTTCCCAAGTCATCACATAGGCACCATTCTTGCCTTTCTTGAATGTCATCTTGGCCTCTTTCTTCTTCTTCTCAAACTTGCCCCTCTTGTTGTTCTTCTTTTTGTCATAGGGACATTCGGCTTGAAGATGTTCGGTGCTATCACAATTGAAGCACTTCCTTTGTTGCTCATTGCTCTTGAAGTTGTCATTTCTCTTTTTGAAGCCTCTTCTTTTGATAAACATTTTGCCAATGTTTTTGACAACTAGAGCAAGTGTCTCATCATCAACTTCTAATTCTTCATCTTCTTCATCGTCATCTTCTTCTTGAATTGAAGCTTTGCCCTTTGAGGAGGTGGCCTTGAATGCCACGGTCTTCTTCTTTTCTTCCTCCTTCTCATCAACATCTTGATCATACTTGTCAAAGGTCAATACCTCTCCAAGCAAATCATTGGGCTTTATTGTTTCAAGCCCATCTCTTTGTAGCATCATGATCAACATCTTGAATCTTTTAGGTAAGCTCAACAAGAACTTGTGGCAAAAATCTTGGTCTTGTGTCTTGTGCCCTAAGCTCTTGAGATCATTCACAATGACTTGCAATCTATGAAACATCTCTAAGATTGTTTCTTCTTCTTTCATCTTGAAGTTCTCAAACTCACTCTTGAGCCCATATAGCTTGGCACTCTTCACAACCTTAGTGCCCTCATATGTTTCACTTAACCTTGTCCACACTTCATTTGCCAATTCCAAGTCCTTGATGCCCTCAAATACTTTTGTGTCAATACCATTGTAAAGTGTATTGAGAGCCATTCTATTGCATGTTCTATTTGCTCTATCTTCATCGGTGAGATGATCGGGATCAATGATAGCAAAATCATTCTCGGTGACTTCCAATACTCTCTCATGAATGGAACCAAGGTACATTGTCATCTTTCTCTTCCAATGAGCAAAAGAACTAACACCATCAAAGAACGGTGGCTTGCCCCCAACATGATTGAACACAATTTGAGCCATTTTTCACACCGAAGGATGTTAAGCCTTGATTAAAACGGTGACCACGGCTCCGATACCACTTGAAAGGTCCTAGATGGCTAGAGGGGGGGTGAATAGCCTATTAAAAAATTCTACAAGCACCACTAAGCAAACTTGTTAGAATAACAAACGGCGTAAAGCGAGTTTTGCTTAGCCTACGGTTGTGATGCAAGCCTCCTATCCACAAGTCTAGTAGATTATGATCTCTAGTTCACACAAGTGCTAGGTCACTAACTTACACTAGTGAGCAAGCTAACAACTACTAGCAAAGGCTACCACTAGAGCTACACAAGATAAACTAGTGAATGTAAATGCAAGAGAGAGGATTGTGATTCTTATACCGATGGTGAAGTGAAGATGTTGCCAATCACCAAGATGATATACAATCAATCAATATTGGCAACAACACAATATGTAGACCAATCACCGGGAGACAAGAGACACAATATTTTTGTTCACCCGGTGTTCACTTGTGCACCGACAAGCTACGTCACCGGTTGTGTCGACCAACACTTAGATGGTTCCTCGGTGTGACCCTCAAGTCACTTGCCCCTCAAGGCACGCCCCGCAAGGCACCGCAAGACACCACTCTCAAGTGAGGTAACTCAATGACACGCGCAATCCAATAGAGTTGCTTTTGGCGTCCCACCGAGGAAAGCACAAGAACCTCTCACAATCAACCGGAGGTGGCCAAGAACAATCACCTTCTCTTGCCAATGCCTCCAACAATCTCCAAGCCGGCTAGGAGCGGTACTCTCCAAGAGTAACAAGAAATCCACCGGCTAAACCACCCACAAGTGCCACTAGATGCCCTCAAGCTATGCAATGCACTTTGGGATCACTCAATCTCACTTTTGATTTGCAATCAAGCAAGAGAGATGAGTGGGAGGAGTAGCTTTAGCTCAAAGGATGCACAAGAGTGTTAGAAATGCCAAGTTACCTCCCCAAGGGCCGGCCAACGAGTATTTATAAGCACCTCAAACAAATAGAGCCGTTGCCACTCCACTCACAGAAAACTCGGGACGACCGGACGCGCCGGTCGAAACTGACCGGACGCTCCGGTCGCCCAACGGCTAAATTTCAAAACTGCGACCGGACGCGCCGGTCGCAATGACCGGATGCGCCGGTCGCTCAACGGTTCTTTCGCGATCCACTGACCGGACGCGCCGGTCGCAACGACCGGACGCGCTGGTCACGACCGGACGCGCCGGTCCCGTGACCCACCGGACGCGCCGGTCAACACAGAGCCGCGCACAGCGAAACAACGACCGGACGCGCTGAAGAACTGACCGGACGCCACAGTGCCCGCGTCCGGTGGGAGTCCAGTAAGCTCCCTGGACGACCGGACGCGTCCGATCGTGTGTGACCGGACGCGCACCGCGTCCGACGTCTTCGTGAACCGCTGTTCGCATGACCGGACGCACCGGTCCCGCGAGTCACCGGACGCGCCGGTGGCAAACCCTCGCTCGCACGCCTGACCTCTGCGCAGTACTGACCGGACGCGCCGGACGCACAGTGACCGCGTCCGGTGCAGCGTCCGGTCACTTCTGTGACCGCGTTCGCCTCCGTTTCTTTTCCGACTTCCGGCGCAATGGAAAATAGGCATTTCATTTCCCCGAAATCGCCTGAATCCCGCGCTCGCACGCTCGGCGGGAGGGAGAAAGGAACCCAAACCCTTCTCTACCCGCAAACCACAGCGCGACCAACGCCACCTTTGCAAATGTGCCAACACCATCAAGTGTACATCTCCATGTGCTTGTGTGTTAGCTTTTTCTCAATCATTTTCAAAGGTTTTCCAGTTAGCTCACTAGGCCCTACATGCAATGCACTTCATGAATTCACCTAGTGGCACCCATGCGTCGAATGACCGATAAGACTTCCCCTCTTAATAGTTCGGCTATCGACCCTAAACCACTCACACCCTCTATGGTGTCTTGAGTGTAAAACAAAATGGCCCTATGGTTATACCTTTGCCTTGAGCCCATTTTGCTTCTCCAAATGATATGATCCACTTCATATCATCACATGACCGTCTCGATCCATCGACCTTGACTTCACTTGCTCTTCACCGTTGCATCGGTCCGTCGGCGCCAAGTCTTGCTCAAGCTTCACCATCGCATGGTCCTTCGCTTCGAAGCCTCGACTTGCCCTTCACCTTTACAACCGGTCCATCGAGCCAAGCCTCATCTTGGTCTTCACCATCTTGGTCACATGAGTCAATGTCATGTCTCATATTCAATGACCACCTTTATCTAAATCATCCACTTAGATACAAAGGTTAGTCCTAGGTTTCATCAATTAGCCAAAACCAAACTAGGGACTTTCAGTTTCCCAGGTCAGCGGTCAGCGCGACGCCCTCAACGTCCAGATTGGGCAGGTCACGGCTCGTTTTAGTGCGCTGAAAGACAAGATCACGGTGCTGAACGGAGCCATCCAGGAGAGGGACGCGGCGCTCTAGACCACCCGCCAGGAGATCGAGGTGCTGAGGGCGACCATTAGTGACAAGGACGGCGCCCTTCGAGAGCTCGAGCGGACGTGTGGGGGGCTCCGCAACGAGGTCGTGGGCCTACAGACTCATACCGAGGGTAAGTATGATTGTTGTGGCCACAGCGTCGAGGCCCCGTGTTAGGTATTAATTTATTTTATCGTGTTTCAGAGCTGGAGAGGGAGAATCGAGTGGCCCAGGCGTCTGCCAATTCCTTCCAGAGCCTCCTCGAAGCTGAGACCCGGAGGACCCAGTTGCTCCAGGGCGCGATCACCACCGTGTGTGACGGCCTGGGGGGTCGAGCTCGACGCCGACACCGGGGAGGATGCCCCGGGGAACTCCTTTGTCCGCCGGATGGCGGCGCTAGGCCGCCTCGTCTGTGAAAGGATACGGGGCAGCCTTCACCATGGCGTGAAGAGGGCGCTGGCCGTCGTCTGGTCTGGGTTTGTATTCGACATGGAGCTTGTCGCAGACGGCTTCATCATAGACCCAGACCGGACGGACAAGGAGAACGAGGACGCCTGCCTGGAGCTGATCGGAGCCGCAGAAGAGCCTGGGAGCCGCCTGGCCTCACTCTTTGAAGCCGAGGTGGTTCCGCCTGCTGACGACGAGGGCCTGTGAGCCAAATCTAGCACGCAGTTGCGTCCTTTGGCGTAAGGGAGCGAGTGGAGGTACCGTAGCCTCGGAGGCGTAGGTGATACTCCTGGCTCAACTGCCCTCGAGCTTCGGGGTGATGTCGCGGCCTTGTAGATCGTGTAAGAACCTGGTCTGAGCGACAGGGGGTGTGTTCTTTTTCAAAGTTAAGAACCGTTATTTAGGTCTGCCTAGCGTGAAGTCGCACCTCTAGAAGGCATGAGGGGTGAGGGGAGGTACCGTAGCCTCGGAGGCGTAGGTGATACTCCTAGCTCGAGAGCCCTTTCGAACCTTAGGGTGCTCTTGCAGCGTCGTCGATCTAAGAAGCGGTTCTTAAATTTAAAAAAGAGTACAAAATTTTTTTAGGGACTGGGGGGTCCCCCCTTGTAGCCCCCCAAGGGAGGGTCGATTCTGGCAGTGCAGAGTCGATCCTTCCTCGTTGTGAAATGAAAGTTTGAACATCGCTGTATTCTTTATTGACGAAAAAGAAATTACAGAGCCTCGAGGCTTTTTAAGGAAAGAAGCGACGTAGCTATTCAATGTTCCAAGCGTTGGTGAGGATTTCGCCCTTCTCATTGGATAGCTTGTAGGTGCCCGGCTTTAGTACTTCTGCGATGATGTACGGCCCTTCCCATGGTGGCGTGAGCTTGTGCCGTCCCTTGGTGTTCTGGTTCCACCGTAGCACCAAGTCACCGACGTTGAGGTTACGCTTGCGGATGTGTCTATTGTGGTAGCGTCGGAGACCCTGCTGGTACCTGGCAGAATGCAACAGAGCCACATCTCGGGCTTCCTCGAGCTGGTCGAGGGCGTCCTGTCTTGTGGCGTCGTTATTTCTTTCGTTGTAGGCCTTCAACCTTGGGGATCCGTATTCTATATCAGTTGGGAGCATAGCCTCAGACCCGTAGACTAAGAAGAACGGAGTGAACCCCGTGGCTCGACTCGGCATTGTTCTTAGGCTCCACAGGACTGAGGGTAGCTCGGCAGCCCATCTTTTGCCATGTTTGTTTAGCTTGTCAAAGATTCTGGGTTTCAGGCCTTGTAGGACCATGCCGTTGGCACGTTCCACTTGGCCATTTGTTTTTGGATGAGCCACAGCTAACCAGAGCACACGGATGTGGTGGTTGTCGTAGAAATCCAAAAACTTTTTACCAGTGAACTGGGTGCCATTATCCGTGATGATACAGTTGGGAACCCCGAAGCGATGGATGATGTCGGTGAAGAAAAGCACAGCTTGTTCGGACCTAATACTGGTGATGGGACGGGCCTCGATCCATTTGGAGAATTTATCGATGGCAACGAGCAAGTGGGTGAAGCCGCTAGTTGTCCTCTTTAGAGGTTCGACAAGGTCTAGCCCCCAAACGTCAAACGGCCACGTGATGGGTATAGTTTGCAGGGCATGTGCCGGAAGATGGGTCTGTCTCGCATAGTACTGACAGCCTTTACAAGAGCGTACTAGCTTGACAGCGTCGGAGACCACGGTCGGCCAGTAGAATCCTTGTCGGAAAGCATTTCTGACAAGGGTTCGAGGCGCTGTGTGGTGACCACAAGCCCCCGAGTGCAGATCATCGAGCAGGTCTCTGCCTTCCTCATTTGTGATGCAGTGTTGGAGGATGCCAGTAGGGCTGCGGCGGTACAGCTCCCTACTGTCACCAATGATCACAAAGGTTTTGGCCCGGCGAGCGATCCGTCGGGCCTCGGTCTTATCCGAGGGGAGGTCCCCTCGGGTAAGATAGTCGAGGTACGGAACGCGCCAGTCAGGCTCGAGGTCAGATGGTGGGGTCGAGCCTTCCGCCTGCATGGCTTCGGCCCCGGTTGAGGGGGCTTCCGCCTCAGGTGGGGGGTCGAGTGACGTCCCGTCGACCCCTCCATCTGACCCAAGGTCGACGGATGGCCGCTGGAGATCCTTTGCAAAGACGTTTGGTGGAACCGTAGTTCGACTGGACGTGATTTTCGCGAGTTCATCGGCGGCCTCATTATACCTGCGTGCGATGTGGTTGAGCTCGAGGCCGTGAAACTTGTCCTCGAGGCACCGTACTTCTTGGCAGTAGGCTTCCATCTTGGGGTCGCGGCAGCTCGAGCTCTTCATGACCTGATCGATCATGAGCTGGGAGTCGCCTCGAACATCAAGGTGTCGGACCCCGAGCTCGATGGCAATTCTCAGCCCTGTAACGAGCGCCTCGTACTCGGCGATTTTGTTGGACGCAGGAAAATGAAGCCGGATGACGTAACGCATGTGAACCCCGAGGGGCGAGATGAAGAGCAAACCCGCACCTGCTCCTGTTTTCATCAGCGACCCGTCGAAGTACATGGTCCACAGCTCAGCTTGGAGCTGTGCAGGGGGAAGTTGGGTGTCGGTCCATTTAGCCAGGAAGTCCGCTAATACCTGTGACTTGATAGCTTTACGCGGTGCGTAAGTTAAGGTTTCACCCATGAGCTCGACTGCCCACTTGGCGATCCTACCCGAGGCTTCCCGGTTCTGGGCTATCTCTCCCAAGGGGAAAGAAGAAACCACAGTAACCGGGTGGCCCTCGAAGTAGTGTCGGAGTTTGCGCCGCGTCAAGACGACGGCATATAGCAGCTTCTGGATTTGTGGGTACCGGACCTTGGTTTCCGAGAGCACCTCGCTAATGAAATAGACCGGCCTCTGGACGAGCAAGGCATGTGCTTCCTCGGCCCTCTCGACAACCAAGACCGCGCTGACTACTTGTGATGTTGCAGCGACATAAAGTAGGAGCGGTTCCCCCGGGGTCGGAGGGACGAGGATTAGTGAGTTAGAGAGTGTAGCTTTGAGTTTTGCAAGAGCTTCTTCGGCCTCGAGGGTCCATAAAAAGTGTTTCTTCAGGAGACGATACAGGGGGAGCGCTTTTTCACCGAGGCGCGAAATGAAGCGGCTGAGGGCTGCTAGGCAGCCCGTGACCCTCTGCACGCCCTTCAGATCTCGGATGGGGCCCATCTTGGTTATCGCAGAGATTTTTTCTGGATTGGCCTCAATGCCACGTTTAGACACGATGAACCCTAAAAGCATTCCTCGAGGGACGCCGAAGACGCATTTCTCTGGATTGAGCTTGATATTCTTTGCCCGGAGGCACTTGAACGCAACGTCGAGGTCGGTTACCAGATTATCGGCTTGTCTGGTCTTGACAACGATGTCATCGACGTATGCCTCGACGGTTGGTCCGATGTGTTCCCCGAAGACGTGCTGCATGCATCGTTGGTACGTTGCCCCTACGTTCCAGAGACCGAAGGGCATCGTAACATAGCAATACATGCCGAATGGGGTGATGAACGAAGTCGCGAGCTGGTCGGACTCCTTCATTTTAATTTGGTGGTAGCCGGAGTATGCATCTAAGAATGAGAGGGTTTCACATCCCGCAGTGGAATCAACAATTTGGTCAATGCGTGGCAAAGGAAAGGGAACTTTTGGACATGCTTTATTTAAACTAGTATAGTCTACACACATCCTCCATTTCCCACTCTTTTTCCTAACTAATACAGGATTAGCTAGCCACTCAGGATGATGAACCTCCTTGATGAATCCGGCCTCCAACAGCTTGTGTATCTCCTCACCGATGACCCTGCGCTTCTCCTCATCGAAGCGACGCAGGTGTTGCTTCACCGGTTTGGATCCGGCCCGGATCTTCAAGGCATGCTCGGCGACTTCCCTGGGTATGCTCGGCATATCTGAGGGACTCCACGCAAAGATGTCGACGTTTGCACGGAGAAAGTCGACGAGCACTGCTTCCTATTTAGGATTGAGGGTGGCGCTGACATTCAGCGCCTTTCCCTTGGGATCAGCGGGGTCGAGGGGTACGAGTTTGACGTCCTCCGCGGGCTCGAAGCTGCCGGCATGGCGCTTTGGGTCGGGAATCTCATTGGCGAGGCCGTCGAGGTCTGCAGCCAAGGTTGCCGACTCCAAAACAGCCTCGCCGTGCTCGACGCACTCGATGTCGCACTCGTAGGCATGTTCATACGAGGGCCCTACAGTGATGACACCGTTTGGGCCTGGCATCTTGAGCTTGAGGTAGGTGTAGTTTGGGACCACCATGAACTTGGCGTAGCATGGGCGCTCGAGGATAGCGTGGTACGTTCCGCGGAATCCGACCACTTCGAAAGTGAGCATCTCCTTTCTGAAATTGGCCGGTGTGCCAAAGCAAACAGGCAGATCGACCCGTCCGAGGGGTTCTGCCCGTTTCCCTAGCATGACTCCGTGAAAGCCCCCGACGCTGGGTTGGAGGCGCGCTCTCTCGACCCCCAGAAGGTCGAGGGTCTGGGCATAGATGATATTGAGGCTGCTTTCGCCGTCCATGAGCACCTTGGTGAGGCGTGTGTTGGCGATGACGGGATCAACAACAAGCGGGTAGACTCTCGGGTTGGGGACGTAGTCAGGATGATCATCACGGTCAAAAGTGATGGCCACCGTAGACCAGTCAAGGAAGCGGGGGACCGCCATTTGTACGGAGAAAACCTCACGCCGCTCTCGTTTGCACTGGCGCGCCGAGAGGCGGGTAGAGGGTCCTCCGTAGATCATGAAGCAGTCGTGGATCTCGGGGAATCCCTCATCCTTGTCGTCACCCTTGGGGTCTTCCTTCTTGTCGTCCTTCCTGCCGCCTGCGCCCTCAAAGTACCTGCGGAGCATGTGACAATCTTCGAGGTTATGGTTAGTGGGCCCCTTGTGGTAGGGACACGGCTCTTTGAGCATTTTGTCGAAGATGCCCTCGCCGGGGGGGCCTCGAGACTTTTTGCGCTCGGTAGCAGCGACAAGCTCGTCGGCCGGGGCCTCGAGCTTGCCTTGCTGGTTCTTTTTCTTCTTCCGGTTGTTTCTCTTGGAGCCCCGGCTGGAGCCCGCGGGGTCGTCGACCTTCTGCTTCCCTTTGTCCTGCTCACCGCCGAAGATGGCACCAACTGCCTCCTCGCCGGTGGCAAAGTTGGTGACGATGTCCATCAATCCGTTGGCAGTGAGTGGGGTGTGACGGCCCAACTCTCGGACCAACTCCTTGCAGGTGGTGCCGGAGAGGAAAGCCATAATTACATCGGAGTCGGTGACGTTGGGGAGCTCGGTACGTTGCCTGGAGAAGCGCCGGATGTGATCCCGGAGGGATTCACCAGGTTTCTGCTTGCAACTCCGGAGATCCCACGAGTTTCCGGGGCGCATGTAGGTTCCCTTGAAGTTTCCCTCGAACACCCTTACGAGATCGTCCCAGTCGTGGATCTGCTGAGGCGAGAGATCCTCGAGCCAGGCTCGAGCGGTGTTGGAGAGGAACAGGGGGAGCTGTCGGATGATGACCCGGTCGTCGGTGGCCCCTCCCAGCTGACACGCCAAGCGGAAATCGGCGAGCCAAAGTTCGGGTTTGGTCTCGCCGTTGTACTTGGTGAGAGTCGTGGGAGGGCGAAACCGAGCCGGGAGTATCGTTTCGTGGATAGCCTTACTGAAGACCCAAGGGCCCGGAGGCTCGAGTGAAGGACTACGATCTTCCGAGCTGTCGTAGCGCCCGCCCCTGTGCACGCGGTAGCCTCGAGCCACACCGTCAACGTGCTTGCGCGTGCGGCGCTCGACGATGTTGCCATGGGTGTCTTGAGGTTCACGGTCGTCAGCGATGGGCTCAGGGGCAGGAGCCATCCGAATCCGTTGGGCAGGTTCGGGATGAACCGAGGCCTCTCTCTCCTGTCGGGAGGGCTCGACGATGTTGCCACGGGTGTCTCGAGGTTCACGGTCGTCAGCGATGGGCTCAGGGGCAAGAGCCATCTGAATCCGTTGGGCAGGTTTGGGATGAACCGAGGCCTCTCTCTCCTGTCGGGAGGGCTCGGCGAGCTGCTCCAAGACGGGCTCGCGTCGCCTCAAGGCAGAGCTCTCGGCCTGCTGCATGGCAGCGGTCTCGAGGAGTTCTCGGATCTCATCCCGAGCCCGGCGGGCGTCGGGGTTTGACGGCTCGGGCATGTTGCGGAGGAGCATGGCGGCGGCGATGACGTTCTGGCTGGCTCAAGCGAAAACCGGGGGGGTCGATCACCCGGTCCTCGTCGATGCGACGGTTGATGTCGCGAGCTCTCCCGCCAAGTGCGCGTTCTGCGCGCTCACGCTCGAGGGTTTGTTGGAGTAGATGCAGGTTCTCTCGTTCCTCGTCGAGCCTTTCCTGCAACTCGCGGATCTGCTCGAGCTACGTTCCTTGATCCGCAAGGAATTGAGCCTCGTCCCGCTCGGCAGGGAGCTCGACATGAGGTGGCGTGTGCCTTCCTTCGACCGGCTCTTCTTCCTCCGATTCCGACGTGCTTTCAACGTCGATGTTGAAGCATTCGCGAGTCGGATCGTAGGTGTCATCAGCCGAGTCGGAGTCAGGAGCGCCAAAGTAGTAGTATGACGGGGGAATGTGTGGCCGTTGCAAATCGTCACTGGGGTTGCAGCGTTGAGAAGCAGTCACACGGGGCTCTGTTTCCGGTGTCTCCGTAGAGTCCAGATAATCAGAAGCCGGCGTGGATGCAACGAGGTCCAGAGTGGAGCGTAGATGGTGCCCGGGGAGTTCCTCATAAGCACTCATGCGAGTGCTCACGGAAGATGCGTACACCCGGGCAGCCGAGTCTAGCCCAAACGGGAATGGTGATGGAGATGTCGCTGCCCGTGGCGGAATGGTCGATCCGAGCAGTGGTGGTGTCTCACCGGACGGGGGAGCGGCGGAACTCTCCATTGGCATCTTACCCTCAGCCAAGCACATCCTACCCAGACCCTCAACGAGGAAATCTGGGTTGGCGTCTGGCTGAGAGACGCCGGATCGGGGAATCCCGTCACCCTCCATTAGGTGGAGACGGTGGTTGCGCCGGGCTCGTCGTCGTCTGGCAGCTCGCGCTTGCCGAGAGCGACGATACCGGCGGAGTGCTCCCCCGGGCTGGGAGAGTTCGTAATCCTCGTCGGTCGGGTGCCTGGGCGGGAGAAGGACCATATCGTAGCCATAGCCAAGCGACATGAACTCCAGACTCCCGAACCAGATCACCGTGGCCAACGGGATAGGGCGTTCAGGTTTAGCCATCCAGGAAAGAATGGCGGGAAAGCGACGTTGGCACGTAGCGGTCCCCTACCTAGCGCACCAACTGTCGGTGTTCGGTCCCGAGGGGGTCCTAAACCAACGAGTGAGTGCTGCGTGTCCCTATCCTGGATGGTGATGCAAGGAGAACACACGGGGGTTTATCCTGGTTCGGGCAGAAGAAGGCCCTACGTCCAGCGGGGGGAGAGAGTTATGTATTTCCTTGCACCGAGGTGCTTGTGTAGGGGTTACAAGCTTACGAGAGAGGGTGACGAGCCCAAGTCTCAAAGAGAGGAAAAAGAGTACAGAGGTGATTGCTTGAGATGTTGATCTCTATCTTGTGTTCGACTTGTTCCCCTCCTTTTGTAGTCCCCCGACCTACCCTTTTATAGGGCAAGAGGAGGCCAGGGCGGCGGGGAGTCTTGAAATGATGTTTTGTCGATCTCTGTTGAGGTGACTGTAGCGACGTGCCCTAGGAATGGAAGTCCATCCCTAGACACTATGGTGACGTAGAGGATGAGACGCCGAAGTGACCCGGAGCGCCGCGCCATGCCGTCCCTCCTTCCCTGTTGAGTCGTGCTATGTGTCGAAGCTGGGTCGAGGCCAGGTCGAGACCGGATGGATAAGATCGAATCCCAGGGATTGCGGTATACGGGCTTTGTCGTATCCTCCCTCGAGGGTAACTGGTGACGTACAGTGCACGGTAAGGCGAGCACAGTGACAGGTTTCACCTCCCATCACGGGATGGGCAGCAAAACAGTGAGGACTGACACTGGCATTGCTCCCACGTTGACCCTGGTTGCAGCCATGCCGGTAGGTGGTAGCAGGTAATCGCATTAAATGCTATGTCCTTTGTCCTGGGGTAGGTAAAACGGTGAGGGGATCGAGGATCTCGACCCGGGGTCACGCGAGTCGGAGTGCGGTCGAGGTACCTGGTAATAAGGGACGGCACGCGGTCGAGGCATTCCCGTCGAGGGTGCCTCGTACGAGTCAGAGACGGAGCACGGTCGAGGCTCTCCGTCGAGCGGGCCTCGTACGAGACGGACCGGATACGCGGTCGAGGCGGGCTGCCTTTTATTGCGGTTTCAGTCATTTTAGTTTTTTTTATTAGCGATGGATGTGGGTACCCCCATACTGTTGGTACCGACACTAATTTACGAGATTATAGTAACTCCTTACTATGTGATTTACTATAATATTATGGTAAATATTCTCATGTGTTATAGTAATTCAACTATCGTAAATATATACTGATATTGTCGTAAATTAGTATATAAAATTATCGTAAATAGAGGTGGCTACAAAATAACTTATTTTATAGCTAGCTATAGAATATAGTCTCCCTATATATATATATACACTACCCTATAGCTGGTTACAGAATAACTTATTCTGTAGCCACTTGGAGTTACGATAATTGTTATGCTAATTTACGAGATTATAGTAACTCCTTACTATGTGATTTACTATAACATTATGCTAAATATCCTCATATGTTATAGTAATTCAACTATCGTAAATATATACTGACATTGTCGTAAATTAGTATATAAAATTATCGTAAATAGAGGTGGCTACAAAATAACTTATTTTATAGCTAGCTATAGAGTATAGTCTCCCTATATATACACTACCCTATAGCTGGTTACAGAATAACTTATTCTGTAGCCACTTGGAGTTACGATAATTGTTATGCTAATTTACGAGATTATAGTAACTCCTTACTATATGATTTACTATAACATTATGCTAAATATGCTCATGTGTTTTAGTAATTCAACTATCGTAAATATATACTGACATTGTCGTAAATTAGTATATAAAATTATCGTAAATAGAGGTGGCTACAAAATAACTTATTTTATAGCTAGCTATAGAGTATAGTCTCCCTATATATATACACTACCCTATAGATGGTTACAGAATAACTTATTCTGTAGCCACTTGGAGTTACGATAATTGTTATGCTAATTTACGAGATTATAGTAACTCTTTATTATGTGATTTACTATAACATTATAGTAAATATCCTCATGTGTTATAGTAATTCAACTATCGTAAATATATACTGACATTGTCGTAAATTAGTATATAAAATTATCGTAAATAGAGGTGGCTACAAAATAACTTATTTTATAGCTAGCTATAGAGTATAGTCTCCCTATATATATATACACTACCCTATAGCTGGTTACGGAATAACTTATTCTGTAGCCACTTGGAGTTACGATAATTGTTATGCTAATTTACGAGATTATAGTAACTCCTTACTATGTGATTTACTATAACATTATGGTAAATATTCTCATGTGTTACAGTAATTCAACTATCGTAAATATATACTGACATTGTCGTAAATTAGTATATAAAATTATCGTAAATAGAGGTGGCTACAAAATAACTTATTTTATAGCTAGCTATAGAGTATAGTCTCGCTATATATATATATATATATATATATATATATATATATATATATATATATAAACTACCCTATAGCTGGTTACAGAATAACTTATTCTGTAGCCACTTGGAGTTACGATAATTGTTATGCTAATTTACGAGATTATAGTAACTCCTTACTATGTGATTTACTATAACATTATGGTAAATATCCTCATGTGTTATAGTAATTCAACTATCGTAAATATATACTGACATTGTCGTAAATTAGTATGTAAAATTATCGTAAATAGAGGTGGCTACAAAATAACTTATTTTATAGCTAGCTATAGAGTATAGTCTCCCTATATATATATATATATATATATATATATATATATATATATATATATATATATATATATATATATATATATATATATATATATATATATATATATAAACTTTTATTTTAATGATCTTACACTCCATGGAAACCTTATGAAATGCTTTACAAGATTCTGCAAAAAAAAATCTGCAATTTGAACTATCGGACAAAACACAAAAGGTGTCGAACCATCAGTGTTCACCAAATTTAGCCTTTTTATTGATTGTCTGGTTCTGATATATTTCCACCACCGGACAGTTCGGACTATAGGAATTTCCAGCTCTAAGATAAGATGATTCTATTTGTCTGGTACTAACTCGTATGCATAGTTCACTTCACGAAACTAGAATTACCTTGAGTGCTAGGAATTTCCTTAAGGGTCAAAATCAAACCGCTAAGGAATATACAATTTCTTTGGCAGTGCTAGTGAACTCTCAAGAAAACATATATTTTTTTTTGGAGATTGAAGTAAACCGCCCAGGAATATGTGTGTTTCTGGTTTCCAATCACCTCCAAGGAAATAACATATTTTCTTGAGTGTAATTGTAAACAATTTCCTTGAGTGTTGTTCCTAACTGCCAAGAAAAATATCTGTTTTCTTGGGTGTTATTCTCAACCGTCAAGTAAATTATCATTTTCTTGGGGGTTATTGAATTTTCTTGGAGGTTGGCAACCAAGGAAATGCTTATTAATATTTTCGTGACTGTGACAGAAAAAACAATAATAGCTTAATGGTGTCCGAAAATCCTAAAATTTGGCGTGAGATCATAATATGGTTGTACTATCTTGGCATAAATTTTTCAAATTATATTAACAAAGTTGGACTATACATTATTCACAAATGGATATATCTCTCACATAGTTACATAGTTGTAAAATAACTATGTGAGAGATGTATTATTTGTGAACAATGTATAGTACCACCTTGTTTAAATCATTTGATTTTTTATGTAAAGATTACACATCAGAATCATGTTGTCATGCAAGTTTGTAGAATTTTCTACCAAAGTTTAGATATTATTATAATTATCTTATGGTAATTTGGAGATAGAACTATGAGTTCTCCATAGCAAACAAATGATTTTTTTCTAACTCTAAGATATTGGCTTCAATAAACTTTATTATGCAAAAATGTATTTTTATGACTTCTTTTAACCTAACTAGAGCTACAGGTAGTTCAATTTCGAATTACTTTCGATAGTCACATAGAAATTCGTTTAAACTATAGAAAATAGTAAAAATGTATTAAAAAATTTATGAAACTCCTACACAACAACATATATAGGTTGTTGCTTGTAAAAAAATTAGATTATAAAATACATATTTTAGGTTGATTCACACGATGCCTTATCTATTTACTCGATAATAAAAAAAAAGTTAATAAAACCATTTGTTGACATCGTTTTTTAGCACGTGTCAAGATGGTCAGGAAGGGCTAATCAGCAGAGGAAAGATTACTGTGTAGATTGATAGCCGATGAAAATGAGCTTGTAAAGAAGGCTGCTTATGAGTGGTGGTGGCATGTGGATTAAAATGGAAGTGTTGCCGATAAGGTTAAGGGTATTATTGCCGATGCCGATGAAAGAAGACTTAAGGACTGCTGCCGATGAAACAGGGAGTGTGCCGATGGAAGAGACTTGAAGGCTGCTACCGATGGAACAGGGAGTGTGCCGTTGGAAAGGAGGTCGATGAGAATACCATCGTGATTGAGGCGGACTATGGAATAAGATATGAGTTAATTTCCTTGTATATGTTTATTAGAGTCTGAGTTGTATCAAAGTCATGTGTTTCCTTAGATTTGGATTTAGTGTCCTAGTCGTATTTGGTTACGTTTCTGTAGATCAGGATATAAATATAGGGTGAAGGGCAATGTAAAAATCAATCAATATCAAAAACCAGCTTTTACTCTTATTTACATCTATTTACTTTTCGGCGACTTCATCAACTTGCATACTTTTTCCTTTTTACGAGTTCTCATCGATTCGGCGAGTTGCATCGCTTCGGTGCAATCTTCGACGATGCTCGAGTTCCGCGTGAGTACCTCTTGGCCGTGACTTCCGGGCGTATCGCTGTTGTCAGGACCAAAGTGCTCGTATCTTCATCCTTGTCGATTAACAGGTCAAATCGACTGGCACGCTTTGGATATCGATTTCGGGTATTAGCCCTTTGTGTTTGCAGATCCACTTTTGCATCAACACATCTTTTGGCACGCCCAGTGGGACAGATCTAGTCAGTATGCTCAATCCTGAGATCGATGCGGGGAACATCATCGCGGTAATAAAAGAAGATCTTAAGGAAGAACAGAAGCAGGCTATGGAAAGGGCTATAGAAGAATACAGACAGCTCTGCTTGAAGTCATTCAGCTTGAACAAGAGTGGACAAGTCATCCAGAAGCAAGACTTGCCGTTGCCTCGGCAAGTTACCTTTGATTCTAATCTGGGTAAACTTCAAGAGATGGTTAATTCTGCAGTAAATCATGCTTTAATTAATCATTCCAATGTGTTGTCCAATACTGTTCATAATGCTGTGGTTTGAACTTTCAAAGAAGGGCAAGCGTCACCTCGTTACGTTGGGCCTGCTTATCATCAACAAGAATCAGCATCTGTTATTACTCCATCGGCTCCTCCAGCCGTTGTGGGTACAGAGATTTCTTCCCCTCCAGTATCAGCAGGTTTATCTAACGTACAGTCTACACCGATGCGATCAGATTCAGCATTATCAGGACGAGTTCAGCTTAATACAGATCTATCGGCATCGACTTTATCAGGTCCTGTGCCACAGAGTAATCAGACTCCTGCTAATTGGTGGGGATACGGTATGCCTCCAGAGCCATCTGCTTTTAACCCTATATTACCTCAAGTGTTTGATACAACAGGAAAAGCTCCTATGCCATCGGCTGGTTCACCGATAGCTCAAGTACCTCAATATACTACAACAACTACTGTGCAACCAACTCTAGGGGGTTTTCAGGTGCCTTTGGGTCAAACATCTAATTCAAGTCCATCGGCAAATTTGTTACCGATGCAACAGAAGGCTCCTATTGTAAGTCAATCTGGAGTCCAGGTTATACCTCAAGTTGGTTGTAATTATCCAGCAATGCCAACAAGTTACCAGCCATCGGCAAATTTTGTACCGATGAACGCTAATAATAATTGGTCAGGGCAGTTTCCCACTCAACATACAGTTCAGCCAAGTCAGCAAGCTGCAGGTATTCATCAAGGTCACATGCATGCTGGTTTTCAGAATCAAGCATCGGCAGCTCAGCCGATGAATCCTTTCCAGCAGGTTAATGGACCACAAATAGTGGCGAATATGCCAATTGCTGGAGATCGTGGGCCACAAAGATATGCAGAAGGGTATCAGCAAGTACCTCCGGTGGAAATTCAACCATATCGTCAACAAGATGTTGATGCTTTTTAGGCCGATAAAATAGCAGAAATTATGAAGGATCAGTTTGGGATCAAGCCCAAGGTCAATACCTATTCTTATCGGACTCCATATCCTTCGGCATACGATTTAATTCCTCTCCCAAATCGGTACAAGGTGCCAGATTTCACTAAGTTCTCTAGGCAAGATGATACATCAACTATGGAGCATGTTAATCGTTTTATTATTCAATGTGGAGAGGCAGCTAGTAGAGATGAATTGAGAGTTCGTTTGTTTTCATCATCTCTATCTGGATCAGCATTTACATGGTTTATTTCATTACCGCCAAATTCTATTATTACTTGAGCTGATCTGGAAAAGCAATTTCATAAATATTTCTTTGCTGGAGTTCATGAAAAGAAGCTTACCGATTTGGTAAAGATGAGACAGCGCAATGATGAATCGGTGGAAGGCTTTGTGCAAAGGCTACGAGATGTAAAGAACAAGTGTTATAGCCTGATATTGGATGATCGGCAACTTGCCGATTTGGCCTTTCAGGGATTGTTGCCACACCTTAAGGACAGATATGCTTCTCAGGAGTTCGAAAGCCTAAGTCATCTAGTGCAAAGGATTTCTGATCAAGACACTAGGATCTTTGAACCCAAAAGGAATTGGAACAAGAAGGTTTCATTTGTCGGAGAGGTAGAAGATTCTGATTCGGATGAAGAACCAGTTATCGGTTTGGCTAAGTGGGTGAAGAATAAAAAGCCTATATCTTGTCCCTTTGGTCACAAAGAGCCAGAGAAGTTTACTTTCGACATCACCAAAGCCGATAAGATATTTGATCTTTTGCTTCAAGAGGGCCAGATTAAGCTGTCACCTAATCATGTGATCCCATCGGCAGAAGAGTTGAAGAAAATGCTGTATTGCAAATGGCATAATGCAACTTCACACAGTACAAATGAGTGCAAAGTGTTTAGACAGCAGTTACAATTAGCTATTGAGTCTGGAAGAATAAAATTTGGTAATTCCAAGATTCAGAATCTGATGAAAATTGATCAACATCCTTTTCCAGCAAATATGTTGGATGCTGAAGGAAAGACTAAGGTGTTGACATCGGAAGCTGCTGAGAAAAACGCATCAGTGGATCCCCAACATCGGATAACTACCGATGATGCAAAAGGCAATGGGCTATTAAAAGAAAGTGGCAGTTCTAGAAAGCCTCCTCGATCTGGTATTGTGATTACCCATCAGAGGCAACAGGAAGGCTAGCGTCAACGAAGGGACCGATATCGACAACAGCAAGAAGAAAGACGCCGAGAGGAGTGGAATCGGCATAAGGATCATTGGAGGTGTCTGTTTTTCATTCATTGTTGGGAAGAGGGTATTAAGTTACCTACTGTTGAAGATTGCCCAGAATGCAATGGTTATTATGGGGTTAATCGTCCAGAAAGGAGGTTTCAATCTGGTAATCAAGGTTTGTCCATTAATGAGCCAATCAGAGATAAAGCATCAGTACATGATCAGCTGGGGGCAGGCTCAGTGTACATGAGAGGCTTGGTAAACGCGTTGCATATTTTCCTAGAAACCAAGAGGAACTTGAAGAGATGGCAAATGTAAGAGTTCCTGATGAAGAAATATTTTATAGGGATCCTAATATACGTCGTGTGGAGTCAACCAGGGTCTACCAGCCAGTATGAAAAACTAAACTTCCTCAATGGTGTCCAGAAGGTTTGACAAAGACACAGAAAAGGAAAATGCAGCGAGAGCGTCAAAAAGACTTATACCAAGAAGAAAGTTCCTCCAATAAGAGATCTGGTAACCAGCAGTGGCAGATAAGGCACAAAAATAAAGGCCCATCGGTAGATGTCAATATGGTGTTTATGTTGCCGATGGAATTTTTGGCACTCTCTGATAATGAGGAAGAGGTTGTTTTCTCTGACCAAATAGCTCAATTAACGCTAGATCCAATGATGGCTGTTTTTGAGAAGCCTACCGATGATGAGAGACAACATCTCAAGGCTTTGTTTGTAAAAGGCAGAGTTGATGGGCAGCCTGTATCTAAGATACTTATTGATGGAGGAGCTGCGATTAATATTATGCCTTATGTGATGTATCGGAAGCTTGGTAAGGGAGATCAAGACTTAACTAAAACCGATATGATGCTAAAGGATTTTGAAGGCAATGTGTCGCCAGCTAAAGGGGCAGTGTGTGTTGAATTGACCATCGGCAGTAAAACCTTACCGACGACTTTCTTTGTCATTAATGGCAAGGGTGCATATAATCTGCTTTTAGAAAGGGATTGGATTCATGCTAATTGTTGTGTTCCTTCTATAATGCATCAGTGCCTTGTACAATGGATTGGAGATAAAATTGAAGTTGTTCCTGGTGATTCTTCTTATATCATCGCATCGGCAGAATCAGACACTTATGAACGAACCAGGTGCATATTAGGAGAAGCTTGGGAAAAAGAGTTCCTCAAGGTTGCCGATTACAAAATTCCACTGATCCAAGCAGTCGGTTCTGAAGAAGAGTTTTAATGGATAGGTTTGCCGATGATGGAAAATTAGGTCAAGGATTTACATCGGCTGATGATTTAGTAGAAGTAGATATTGGTGAAGGCGATAGGCCAAGGCCTACTTTTATTAGTGCTAAGTTAAGTTCCAAGTGTAAACAGCAATTAGTTGATTTGTTAAAAGAATATAAAGATTGTTTTGCTTGGGATTATACTAAAATGCCTGGATTAGACCGATCTATAGTTGAACATCGGTTGCCTATTAAGTCTAGATTTCGGCCACATCAGCAGCCGGCACGCCGATGCAATCCTAATATACTTCCTGATATTAAGGCCGAAATAACTAAGTTGATTGAGGCAAAGTGTATTCGGCAGTGTCGATATGCAGAGTGGATTTCTAATGTGGTTCCTGTTTACAAGAAAAATGGGAAACTTCGTGTTTGTATTGATTTCAGGAATCTCAATAAAGCCACACCGATGGATGGTTACCCAATGCCGATTGCTGATTTATTGATTGATGCTGCAGCAGGACATCAAATTATCAGTTTCATGGATGGTAATGCGGGTTATAATCAAATATTCATGGCTGAAGAGGATATTCCCAAGACTGCTTTTAGGTGTCCAGGTTATGTGGGATTATTTGAATGGATAGTTATGACATTTGGTTTGAAAAATACCGGTGCTACTTATCAAAGAGCTATGAACTTTATTTTCCATGAATATATTGGCACATTGGTAGAGATTTACATTGATGACATAGTGATTAAGTCTGGAGACATCACAAAGCATCTAACCGATCTACAGAAGATATTGGAGTGCACAAGGAAGCATGGATTAAAGATGAATCCTAATAAATATGCATTTGGTGTATCGGCAGGACAATTCTTGGGTTTTATGGTGCATCAGCGGGGCATTGAAATTAGTAGGAAATCTATTGAGGCAATCAACAAGGTTGTTGCTCCTACCGATAAAACTGAATTACAATCCTTGATCGGTAAGATTAATTTCATCAGGAGATTCATATCTAATCTGTCGGGTAAGATCAAGGCCTTCAGTCCATTACTAAAATTGAAAGCCGATCAGGAATTTAAATGGGGAGATGAGCAGCAATTAGCCCTAGATGAAATTAAGAGTTACTTAACAAATCCTCCAGTGCTAGTTCCACCTCAACACAGAAAACCTTTCAGATTGTATTTGTCAACTGATGATACTGTTATCGGCTCAGCTCTTATTCAAGAATTTGAAGGGAAAGAACGTGTTATCTATTATTTGAGCAGACGGTTGATAGATGCTGAAACCAGGTATTCGGCTATTGAGAAATTATGTCTGTGTCTGTACTTTTCTTGTATTAAGTTGAGGCATTATTTACTATCGGCTGAGTGTACTGTCATATGCAAAGATGACGTGGTCAAGTATATGCTGTCGATGTCGATACTAAATGGTAGAATTGGCAAATGAATTTTAGCATTATCAGAATTTGACCTACGTTATGAATCGGCTAAGGCAGTTAAAGGACAGGTTATGGCCGATTTTGTTACTCAACATTGCAACACAGTGGATTCTCTGGAGATTGCTCCTTGGACACTTTTCTTTGATGGGTCTACATGTGGTGAAGGGGCAGGCATCGGTATCGTGTTAATTTCCCCTCAGGGGAAGAAGTATGAGTTCTCATTACCGATTGTTGCTACATCAACAAACAATCAAGCTGAGTATCAAGCCCTGATAAAAGGGTTAGAATTGCTTAAGGAAGTACGTGCCGATGCTGTTGAAGTCTTTGGTGATTCTATGCTAGTTATAAATCAGTTGGCTGGGATTTATGAATGCCGAAGTGAAATTTTAATTTCATATTATGAGAAGTGTTTGCAATTGTTGAAAGGATTTAGGAATTTTCATCTGGAACATGTTTCTCGATTGCACAATGAAGAGGCTAATCGATTAGCTCAGCATGCTTTAGGATATCAGCCTATTCAAGAAGTGTTAGCATCGGCAGTTGAGACCGATGACTGGAGAAAGGAAATTATTGATTATTTAAAAAATCCATCTAAAAAGGTTGAAAGACGTATAAGGTTCCAAGCTATCAAGTATGTGCTCCTCGATGATGAATTGTATTATCGTACCATAGATGGAGTTTTACTCAGGTGTGTTAGCATCGATGAATCAAAAGGTCTGATGGGTGAGATTCATGAAGGAGTATGTGGGGCTCATCAGTCAGCTTTCAAGATGAAATGGATGATCAGAAGGAATGGATATTATTGGCCGACTATTCTCGAAGATTGTTTTAAATATTTTAAAGGATGTCAGGAATGTCAAAAATTTGGTAATGTTCAAAGGGCACCCGCATCGGCTATGAACCCCATAATTAAGCCTTGGCCGTTCCAGGGTTGGGCTATTGATCTCATCGGTCAGGTTTATCCACCATCGAGTAAAGGGCATAAATTTATTCTGGTTGCTACCGATTATTTCATGAAGTGGGTTGAAGCAATTCCTTTGAAAAAGGTGACATCGGCTAATATGATTGATTTTGTGAAAGAGCATATTGTCTACCGATTTGGTATTCCTCAAACCATCACTACCGATCAGGGTACCATGTTTACATCGGGTGAATTTGATGAGTTTGCTATAGGTATGAGGATTAAAATTTTGAATTCTTCACCATATTATGCCCAGGCTAATGGTCAGGCTGAGGCTTCTAACAAAGGAATTATCAAGCTCATTAAGCGCAAAATTAAAGAATATCCTAAGAGGTGGCATACAATATTAAATGAAGCCTTATGGTCATATCGGATGGCGTGTCATGGTTGTAACACCCCTGGTGTTAGTTAGCCTCATAATGCATTCATAATGCATGATCATGGCATCCTAGTCTCTTATCATGAGCATAGCATCATGTTTGATTAGTAAAAGTGTGAAACATTCAATTGCAACATTTGAAAAATAGTTTTGAAACAATTGCAACATTTTGGTTTCTATGTGTTCCTTTATTTTATGGGTTGCTAGGGTTTTTGTATAGATGACATATGTGATGCTATTGTGTGACTTGGGGGCTTGAAAACATCTTTGATATGTTAGTGGAGCAAAATGAGCTAGGGTCTATATTCATGTTTTGACCAAAATCCAAATTGACTAGGTTTGACCCCAGTTTGACCATAGTACTGATCTGCTTTGACCGATTTAAAAGTGGTATCTAGAGACCTTGCATGGAGGTGCACCCTTTACCAAAGTTGTAGAAAATTTATCAAGGAACAAAAGTCTCAATATAACCATCTCATGAAAATAGCTAGAACATCCTCAAACAGGGCCCACAAGTCAGTGTGCAGTGCTGTTTCAACACTTAAAATTTTCTAAGTCTAGAACTGCAGTTACAGTTTCAAGGTACACTACTTTGGAGCTCTTTATCTTGCAAACCAGGATGTTTCAGCTCAAACTCTTATTGACACTTTTAAAGCCCACCTGTAGCTTGACAACTTTGTCAATTTCATCTTGATCTAGTTCGAGCTGGTTTGGGAGTTGGAGGCCTTTGGAGTTGCTCTGTCAGTCGATGTCGGTACTGAATCGCCACCCTCATTCAGTTAAGTGAACTCGGTGGCCGACCACCGCAGTCCATTGCCACCGCGTGGAGACATCGTGGCAGCCGTACGCCAGCGTGGGCCCCACCCGGCCGAGCCGAGCGCCTCGCCAAGACGCCACGCCGCCCCCTCTTGCTGCCCACTCCCTCCATTTCCCTCCTTCGCCTTGCCGCGCTCGCCAGAGCGGAGCACCGAGGCGCCCCGCCACCGCGAGCTCACCGAGCTCGTGAGCTGCTGCCGTCGCACCGCTGCCCCATCCCAACCACACGAAGCCCCGCCTTAACCCCCTCCACCTCGCCATCCCCTCCGTGGAGCCATCCGAGCACCGGCAAGGCCGCACTGCTCCGTTTCCGCCGCGGTGACCTCGCCGGAGCTCCTCCGCGCGAGCGCTCGCCATGGTCCCGCCCCTCCATAGCACCTCCATGCATCTGCTTGTGCGCAACGGGGTCTCCGGGATGTCGTGCAGCTAGGGAGCCTCTCACCGGTGACCGTCGTGCCTTCTCCCGCCGGTACGCCGCCGCCGGATCACCGCCGCCAGCCGCGCACGCCGGCAAGCCTCCCCGGTGGTCCCGCGCTCCACTCCAACTCACCCCGCTACTCGCCTGGGTGAGTAGAGCACGCTGGTGCCCTCAGCGGCGCCCGAGAACTCGTCGGCGACGAGTTACCGCCGGCGACCACCATCCCCTGCTTTGCGTGCGACTGACGGGCGGGGCCCCCGTGTCGGCGTCCCTACCCTGTCTCGGCATAGTTGGGCCGGCGAGCTGAGCCGAGCCGCGCGCTGGGCCGAGAGCGTGCCGGGCTGAGCCGCGTGCGGGGCCACGCAGTCAAGCCGGGCCGGCCCAGTTAGGTTTAGGAATTTGGTTTTGTTTTTATTTATTTCACAGATTTAATGCTAAATTCATAAATTCATATTTCTTGATTGGTAGCTCCAAATGATATGGTTCAAAATGTGTTGTGCTCTATGTGAGGTCTAGTTTATTATAAAAATATAATGTGTGCCATGTTTTGTGATGAATTAAATAGTTATTAATTATATCTTTTATTCATGAAGAAAATGGAGAAAATGATATCTCTTTGTGTAAAGCTCCAAATGGCATGAAATTTTTGTAGTGAACTGCTCATACCATGAATAGATTATGGTTAAATTTTCATGCAATTTGGATGTGGTGTGGTGGAGTTATATAATTATCTTGTTTGCTTGATTGGATCTTGTGTGAATTTTCATAATTTTTCTATAGATCCAGTAAGGATGAAACTCGGTGAATGTTGTTCTTATGTTAGAAAGATGCTAGGAAAAATATGAAATCTGTTGTTTGATACTTTTCAATAGGGTTTCCTATTTATGTTAGAAATAAGCATATCATCTGTTATTTTTGATATATCAAGTTCTGCTCATCCAATTGAAGTGAAATTTTTATGGTAGCCTATGTGAAGCATTAGGTGGCTACTGTAATTTTTGTAGATTTTTATATATAGTTTTACTATATGTTTCTTTAACCACCTAATTAACTAAATAAATTATAAAAGAATATTAAATAATTTATTTAGAAGTTGGCACTATACTTTCTGATGTTCCTTTGACATGCACAACAAGTTGGTAAACTTAGTTTGGTCTAATTGTGCTTTTAAATCATCACTAAATATTTAAATTAGTGATTCTGCCATTCTGGACAGAATTGCTAGTTAAGAGAATTAACATATGATAATGATGTTTTCATGCTTGGTGATCTATAGCAAAGTTGTTGAGAAATTCATGAACTAGTTGCTGGTAAATTTTGGTAGCATTTGGATTTATAGTTTAGAAATGACAGCTGTTCCAAGTTGGGTTCAGTTTTGGAAATGCTCTCTGTCTTTTAGAACAGATTCTGTATATATGCTATTTTAACTTGGTAAATGATAAAATCATGCTTAGAGGTTTATAAATGAAATGTAGACAATTTCATAAGCTTTCCGGAATGTCCTCTTTCAGGTCATTTGGATTGGTAGAACTCCAGTTGTGAGTTTTCTTAGCTACTGTTGATAATATGTTGTAAATACTAATGTCTGGAATCTTGTTACGTGCATGTTTAATCTTAACTTTGTGATACTTAGTGGTTTCTTAGGAATGTTTAAACATGTTAATACCGGAGAGAAAATTTGCACCTAAGCTTGAAGTGATTTGATTAGAGCACCACCTAACTTGGTTTTGTGCTTACAACGTTGCAATGTCATTGCATTCATCTTCACATCATTCATGCACGTCCATAAATCATCATGTCATTTTTGGATGCATACATGAAATTCATTGGATGCATATGCATGCAATAGGTGTGCCAAGAATCGTGTTACAAGTGAAGTCCCGCTGGGCGTGGGACCCGAAGTTGAAGTCCGTTCGAGAACCGGAGGTCCAGTCCGACGAAGCCGGAGAAGACGTGGGAACCGTTCTTGAAGTCGAACCTCGATCTCTCTTCTTTCGGTTAAGGCAAGCCCCGGAGCATTATAAGCCTCCTACTTTCAAAGCAATTATCTATCTATACATGTTATATGTATTGTTGCATTACGTGATAGGAGTTGGTTGGAAACCCTTGCTGCATTGATAACACTCCTTGTCTAGCAATTCGAACCTTGAATCCTAAGTAGACAGGATCGTATCTATGCTTAGCCCTGCTAAATTAGACCGGTAGAAGTCGGGTGATTTCCTGTCACCTGCGAGATATAGGGCTTTATCAGGTCACGGTTGGCTATACTTGCTATCATGGAAGTGAACCATGTGTTAATAAAATGAAATGAGACCGGGTGGGATGACGATAGTGAAGCAACAAGGCATGGAGGTCTTGGGTGTGGATCTATCCCCGTCTGTGTCGATTAAGGACTGAGACCTGGAGCCTTCTATGTCATTTTGAACGCATGCCTGACATTTAGCTGGCCGGCCTGAGGTTGCCGACCGCGAAGCCTAGTAGCTCAACTCAGGCTGCGAAGTCGAAAAGTGAAAGTCGCCTCGGAAGGGAGCCAGAGGGTCCAAGGGCAGGTGAGTTAAAAGTCCTGAGCATCCTGGCCACTGGTATCCCTGAGAACGCGGCGCTGTTCGGGCCCACCCTGAGTTGTACCAAAGGTTATCTACGGCTGCCTTTAGCGGGGTTTGCCGGGTGAGTGTCAGGAATACCCCCCTCAGCTGAGTTGGAATCGATTCGAGTCGCCGTCTCTCCCGGTTAGTGAGAAACTTGACTGGTTATCTCCAGCGTAGATACACTAATTATAATGATGGTTCGGAATCGATGATAATGATGATGATAGCCTTATTATACCTGCTATGGTTAATATTGTTTGAGCTTAATAAAGTGAGTGCTCTAGTACAGGTGCTAATCTAGTTTTCAGGTTAATGATGATCAACTTGATACTTAAGCATATAATGGTTACTTATCTGTATTAAGCTTTTCTGCAAATGAGTCAAGCTAGCCCACTTTATAAAGCCTTGCATAATCCTTGGTGTCATCTTTGTTTCTGGTTTTTGACGGGTAAGTCTAGCTGAGTACCTTCTCGTACTCAGGGTTTATTTCCCACCTGTTGCAGGTAGCAGATTCGTACTTGTTGCTGCAAGTATTGTCTTCGCCATGTGGGCGTGAAGACTAGACCATATGGGCATGGTCTCTGTAGTATCTCTTCTGGTATGCTTTTGTAGGATGTGACTATGTACTGGCAGTATTTGACTTAAAATGGTTTCAGAAATTATATTGCTTCCGCTAATCTTTACTTTGGTTTTGTAATAAAAATAATTGTACTCCGATGTATGAGATTACTTTTGAACTGTGTAACAAGTGTTGTGTTATGTTGAATCATTACGATCTGGTTGCTCTCGGTTTGGTTTGAAATCCCTCACGATTTCGTGGACTACCGGAGTTATATGGGCTCAAGTGTGAGAATTTGATCACTTCGGTGATTGTTTTTATACTTGTGCTCTTATAATTTGGACGGTTCTGTTACAATGGTGCAACCAAGGTAACACCTTATCAGTTGGTATATGGACATGACGCAGTATTACCTTGGGAGGTTAAAACTGGCTCTAGGCGGATACGCTCTCAAGATCAATTGACAGCCGATGACTATGATATCCTTATGAAAGATGAGTTGGAAGATGTAGCAGGTCATCGGTTAAAAGCTTTAACTAGCATTGAGGAGAATAAGAAAAGGGTAGCCAGATGGTATGACAAGAAGGTGAAGGTAAAGGAATTTGTCGATGGAGATTTAGTTTGGAAGTTGATTTTACCGATTGGGACTAAAAGTTCTAAGTTTGGCAAATGGTCACCTAATTGGGAAGGTCCATATCGGATAAATCAATTTGTTCCTGGTAATGCGTATATTCTTGAAACTCTCAAAGGGGTTGTATTTTCCAGAGCATTAAATGGAAAATACTTAAAGAAATATTACCCTAGTATCTGGATAGATGCATAAAAGTGTAATTGCCGATAACAATCCTATCGGCTAGAGTTAAAATAAAGTTTTAATATGTTGTTGCCGATGCGCTAATTTAACAAAGTTTGGATAGCCGATATCGCGCACAGGCGGATTTCATCGGCTTTCTTTAATTCTTTGGCATCTTCATCAGAAGTTCCCTCCACAGGTTTGAGTTTCTTTTTCAAGGCCAAGGCCTTGCGAGCTTGGACATCTCGTTCCTGCTGAAGGGTTTTGATAATGTCAGGAAGCTGGTCTTCTTCTTGCTTGGCTTGGGTCAGGGCTGCTTCAACTTCTTCCAGTTCAGCTAGCAAAGCTGCTCTCTTTGCCGATAGATCTAGAATTTTCTGTTTAAGATCAGTACCGGAGGCTTGCAAGTTGTTGATGCTTTTGTGCTTCTCATCGGCAATTTGCTTCAGCTACAGCATTTCTTCCTTAAGTTGAGCTTGAGCTGCTCTGTCGACAATACGGTGAGCAGCCCGTTGGTATTGAAGTTGTCGACTCTCTAGATGGACTGCTGGGAAGATGGTTTCTTCAACATCGGCAGGAACTTGGCCACGGATCGTCTTGAAGATAGTCTTTGCTGGGTCTGAATCAATTATCAGTTGAGCAGTATCTTGTTGCAGCAGATTCAGAAGGGCTTCTAACTGGCCATAGATGTCTGCCGATATTGTTCCCAATGCCAGGGAAGAACTCGCCTCCTCTCTATCATCATCAGAAACGTCGATAGCAAAAGAAAATAAGCTATCGGGAGAATCCTGTTCCTGTGAAGAAAAGGAAGTTAGAGATTTATACCTAAGAATAGATACGGATACTATAAATTGAATAGGTCAATCGGTTTACCTGCTTCAAGGCAATTTCTTGGGCCTAGCTTGAGGGAGCAGCTTGAAGGGGATCATGCGAAGGATCGGCAGAGGTTGCCGATGGAATGTCTTCTACAATATCATCAGTAGTTGGCCCTTGGGGTATGATGGCCGATGATATATTCTATGCAGGAGGGTCAACTTGTTCGACTACATCGGTTGGCTGACTAATAGGTGCTGGAGCGGATGCAGGGGCTGGTGTAGATTTTTGTCGCTTTTGCTGAGCTTCGACATCGGTTAAAGCTTTACGCTTTGCTTGGGTCTCAGCGACAATTGGCTGGAGGGCATCGGCACTTGTTGATTGGGGAGCTTGAGTGCTTGGTATGCTTGCCGATGTACCCATTTGTTGCTATAAAAATAAGTGTGAGATCGGATATTTAACAGATGAAAGGTAAAGATAAAAGAATACCTCTGAAGGTTGGTTGGAGGTAGTGGTGCTTGTTGTTGGGGGAGTTGCCGATGACGATCCAGCCGCAGCTCTTACACCCTGGTAGTTATATATTGATATAATTTGTATCGGCAGTAAACAAAAAATAAACAAGATTATTACCTTAAAAGCCTTAATTAGGCTTGTAGCAGCAGCCATTGGAGTGGCCCTGGATGTTGCCAGTTTTGGTCTGGAGGTGATAGTTTTGGCACGGATCCTCTGGAAGGTTAAGGCGTCTAAGCTGGGGGCGTTGTAGCCGATTATTGAAACTGGAGAGATAGGGTGTAGGTTGAAAGGTCTCCCACTCTTGCTTACTGATGGAACTGGATCATCGGCCTGTTACGGGAAAGATTAGCTGCCGATATATATATAAAAAAGGGGGAGAAAGACAAAAGAAAGTTAAAAGGAACTTACTGCATCGTCAGGTATGGCGTAGTCGGGATCGATCATGTGCCGATATGTGTGGACGGATGTTGAAAATAACTGTTCTTTCCACTCTTGCCACCATTGCTTATATGATTCTGTGATAAAAGACGCTGGTGACCAGGCGGAGAGATCAACATTTGAAATATCGGCATCAGGGGCAAGTCTTACTACCCTACTCCACTCAGTTCCAGTGGTGATGGTTTCTCTGGGCTTGATCACATCGGCAAAGCATAGCTTGATTGGCAGTTGTCCAAAAGCCAGTTGACGAGATACTGTCGATGGATTGTAGAATTCATAAGTAGTGTTGGAATTCTTTCCACTACCAAATGTGTTCACTGAGATTGCCCTGGGAGTAATAATGGTCATCATAAGCTCCTTATCTTGGTTCCGATCACTATCGGCAAAGTTGAAGAGAAGGGGGAACTTGTTATCCTCATCAATATAGGGTACCCAAGCCCTAAGATCACGAGGGAGACCATGGTAGAAATTCTGGAAAAACCTGCCGATTTGATCTTCATTAGCCTCTGTTCCAGGAAGGACAATTATAGCTTCGCCGAAGTTGAGAGGAGGGCGTGTTGCCGATTCCTCATCTCCAAGAACATAATCTTCGGCGATCTCTCATGGAAATTCTTGGGCGAAGAAATCCCACTGTAGACGCTTATGCATATGAGCGTTTAGCCACATATTGATGAACCACCATGGGCCTCCCAAATTGCCGATGGGTTCACCAAGTAGAAGCTTCTAAGATACTTGGTGGAGGAGGTGGTAGGTCGAGCTCAGGAGGTATCGGCCAAGCGGGAATCTGACACCATTGGCCAAGAGTTCGGCTGCTGGGAGGAAGGCGTTGGTTGGTCCTACCGATCTGCCACAGAAGATAAACTTCTCCAACCACATATTCAAGAATATGGCGTGTTCTCTTTGATTGACAGTACCAGTCTTTTGGTATTCCTGGATGTATCCTGTTCAGCCGCCGATGTTGCGTGTATTCACTCTATATTCAGCTTTTCTGCCATAGATGTGGCTTTCATCGACGGTTGAGATATCCAAGCCGGTGAGCATGTATACATCGGCAAGAGTGGGGGCGCATGGGCCATGACCAAACATAAAGGTATTTGTGGTGTCTGACCAGAAGTGAGCGGCGGCTATCATCATAGACTCATTCTTTTGCATATCGGCAATGGATAGCCTAATGCATTGGTCTATCTTCTGCTCTGCCCAGTACATTTGCATCGACCTGTTGACCCTCAAGTACCAGTCTTTCCACCCTTTGGTGGGTTTGGGCCAAGATCGGAATGTATCCTTCCATAGATTCAAAGAAAAATTTTGAGCTTTGAAGGGAATTCTGTTAGCTTCTGCATTGATCAAGTCAGTTGGATCTGGGTCGCCCATTGGACCTAGGCAGTGAAGGGGAGGTTGGTTGGTTGGAATAACCAATGTGTTGCGTAGTTCCTGAGTTTGGAAGATCAAAAGAATGGAAGAAGAAGAAAAATACCAACTGTAAGAACTCGCAAAGAACCAAAGGGATCAAGGTAATAGAAGAAGAACGAACCGCAGGAACGTTGAAGTTGACCGCCATTGCTTCGAGAAGGATGAGGGCATGAGCTGGGGACTTGAAGTTGACGATGGAAGGAGCTCTGATGGGTTGAGGATGCGTAGTTGTTGGTTAGGGTTGCCGCCGGAGAGAGAATGCCAAAGGTTGAAGTTTGAAGGTAGAAGATGAGCAGTCCGGAGAAATCTATTTATAGGCCATTTGGGGTAGGGGTATTCTTGACTTATCTCTATGCCGTGCGCGGGTGGATCGAGGTGGTTCAGATGGATATGGTAACTGTTCGCACGACAATCAAGGGATTGTACAGAAGATTTGATGGCAAGTAATCATGGCTTGGAAGAGATCTTGATACAGGATCTTTCAGTTCTAAAATGGTGATGTTGCTATGATAAGATCTTGCCGATGGATTGTTATTTTGGTATCTCAACCGTGATTGAGGCAAAAATAGTTGGAAATTGTGTGATATTTACTGAGATACATGGATTAGAACTAGATTCGATTAAATTTGGGAACAGATTATGTTATGCTTGGAGAATGGGTTGAGAAAAATAGGTAACAGCAAGCATTATCTGGAGTAAATTTCGGAGCATCAGTATCTTATACTCTAAAATTGGGGGGCATGTGTTGACATCGTTTTTTAGCACGTGTCAAGATGGTCAGGAAGGGCTAATCAGCAGAGGAAAGATTACTGTGTAGATTGATAGCCGATGAAAATGAGCTTATAAAGAAGGCTGCTTATGAGTGGTGGTGGCATGTGGATTAAAATTGAAGTGTTGCCGATAAGGTTAAGGGTATTATTGCCGATGCCGATGAAAGAAGACTTAAGGACTGCTGCTGATGAAATAGGGAGTGCGCCGATGGAAGAGACTTGAAGGCTGCTGCCGATGGAACAGGGAGTGTGCCGATGGAAAGGAGGTCGATGAGAATACCATCGTGATTGAGGCGGACTATGGAATAAGATAGGAGTTAATTTCCTTGTATATGTTTATTAGAGTCTGAGTTGTATCAAAGTCATGTGTTTCCTTAGATTTGGATTTAGTGTCCTAGTCGTATTTGGTTACGTTTCTGTAGATCAGGATATAAATATAGGGTGAAGGGCAATGTAAAAATCAATCAATATCAAAAACCAGCTTTTACTCTTATTTACATCTATTTACTTTTCGGCGACTTCGTCAACTTGCATACTTTTTCCTTTTTACGAGTTCTCATCGATTCGGCGAGTTGCATCGCTCCGGTGCAATCTTGGACGATCCTCGAGTTCCGCGTGAGTACCTCTTGGCCGTGACTTCCGGGCGTATCGCTGTTGTCAGGACCAAAGTGCTCGTATCTTCATCCTTGTCGATTAACAGGTCAAATCGACTGGCACGCTTTGGATATCGATTTCGGGTATTAGCCCTTTGTGTTTGCAGATCCACTTTTGCATCAACACCATTATATACAGTAAATGGTAAAGCAATCTCGAATTTGGCCCATCAGTGATTTGGTCCGTCATAGCCCATGTCGGAGCGAATCACGAATGTGGCCCACCTCAGCCCAAATTAAACTCCGCCTCATTCTTGTCTGTTCTGAGATGCACTGAACCTTGAAATAAGAGCCAGAAACCTAGGGCATCCCCATCCTCCATCCCACCCCTGTCCCCTCCGCCCCTCCCCTATCAATCCCTTCCCCTCCACCGCCCCTCCCCCACCGATTCTCTTTCCTTCACCGCCTCTGTGCAAATCCAGATCAGGTCGCCAACTCCATCAGTAGTGAGGGCGCAAAGAGGAAGTGCTCCCAAACCCATCACCAGACATGTCGGCTCCTTCACTAGAGGTGCCATCTCTCCTCCCCTCCTGCTTCGATAGGGCACCATCTCTCCTCCTCTCCTCCACAAAGGCAAGGCATGGCCCCTTTAGCCGTGCGTGCGGGTCAGGGGTGAGCACCTCTGGTGGTGCTTGGGCTTTGTGCAGCACCTCCGTATTTATCGGCAAGGCGACGGCCAATCGGACTTGGGGAAGAAGTATCGGGAACTACGATGTATATTAGGAAAAGTGTGTTGGCAATAGCTAGAATACAAAATAGAGTAGTTCACTAGATAGCTACTCATGACTCCTTCCTTGCCTCCTCTTATCTCACTCCGACTTGGGCCTCTCATTACATGACACGCAAGCCCATTCCGACTCGAACAACTTCATGTTACATGCTCTCTTCCTCTTGGGCCTAACGACTACTTCTAGAAGCCCAGGATGGGGCCAGCTGACATCCCCCCTCCTTGGGTTCTGGCATGTCCCCATGCCGACGCGGCGCAGAACTGCTGCTTGATGGCCTCAGCATCTTCCCATGTGGTGAGCTCCTCGTCATGGTCGGACCATTTGATCAACAGCTGCTGGATGGTGCGGGAGCCGTGGTGGTGAAAACGAGACTGAAGCACGCGCTTCGAAATCTACAGCATGTTGTCGGGGTCGGGCAAGATGGCGATGCCGGTCGAAGCAGAGGGAGGCGCCGGCTTGAGCAGCGACACGTGAAAGACTGGGTGGATCGCCGATGATGGAGGAAGCTAGAGCTTGTACACCACCGCGCCAATCTTGGACAGGATCTTGAATGGCCTAAAATACTTGAAGCAGAGCTTGTGGTGTGAACGTGGTGCCAGAGAGGATTGAACGTACGGTTGCAGCCGAAGGAAGACGTAGTCGCTGACTTCGAATGAGCGTTGTGAACGACGCTTATCTACCTGGGACTTCATGCGCTGCTGCGCCCGGTGGAGATGTTGGCGCACAGCAGCCATCATCGTCGAATGCTCAGCCAGCATCGATTCCGCATTAGAAACAGGTGAAGCAAAATCTTTAGAAATACCAAAATGACGGGGTGAGTGACCATAGAGTACCTCGAACAGAGATTTCCCAAGCGCCGAGTGATCACTAGTATTGTACCAGTATTCGGCAAGAGGTAGCCAGCAAAGCCATTACCTCGGACAAAAGTGAACAAAGCAATGGAGATATGTCTCCAGACATTGGTTGACGCATTCAGTTTGACCGTCCGATTGGGATGATAAGCAGAGCTCATTGCCAAAGTAACTTGTGCCAGGCAAAAGAGCTCACGCCAAAAGGAGCTGGTGAATACCGGGTCTCTGTCTGATATGATATGAGTTGGGAGACTATGAAGTCTGAAGACATTATCTAAGAAGGCTTGTGCAACTTTAGTGGCAGTATATGGATGATGTAGGGGAACAAAATGGGCAAACTTACCGAGTTTATCCACCACCATAATACAGTTAGCATGCCTCGACGTGGGTAATCCATCAATGAAGTCCATGGAAATTACCCGCCAAGCTGCTGAAGGAACAGGCACTGGTGACAGAAGGCCCTCGCCCTGTCTGGCTTTGCCTGCAGGCAGACGGCACAAGCAGCAACAAAGGATTTTTACTGTTGACTTCATACCACGCCAATAGAAATGCTTCTTAACTAGGCTGTAGGTAACAGGAAAGCTGGAATGGCCCCCAGCGTGCTGTCATGGAGGGCAGAGGTAATGCGCTATTGCAATATTGGGCTGTCACCGATCCAAATCCGACCCGAATGGCGAATGATACCACTCTGCAGCGAGAACGGAGGACGAGCTTGAGGGTTCACAGACAGCTCCTGTAACAACTGCTTGGACTCCGAGTCATCAGAACAACTAGCCACCACTTCAGACAACTAGTTTGGAGTGGATATAGAAATAGCTTGAAGCTGAGCAGGTGGTTCAGGGTGACGGGATAGGGCATCAGCAGTAGAATTAGAGGAGCTAGTTTGTATATCACCTTGTACTACAAACCGGCTAGTTTAGTATGCATTTTAAGCTACCAGGGTGTGTGTAAGCGTTGCTCAGTAATGTGCATCAAGCTCCGCTAATCCATATAAATGACGAATTCAGCATGTTGAAGGTACGAACGCCACTGCTCCACTTCGACTAGGATAGCCAGGAACTCCTTGTCGTATGTAGATAGAGCTCGAGTGCGTGGCCCCAAGGACTTACTGACGAAAGCTAGTGGGTGGCCTTCTTGAAGCTGAACAACACCGACTCTTGAATCACTAGCATTAGTTTGGATGTGGAACGGCTTAGTGAAATCTGGAAGGGCGAGCACAGGTGCCGAGACCATAGCGGACTTTAGTGCATTGAAAGCCGCTATATGTGTCTGAGTCCAAACGAAGAAGACACCTTTCTTAAGCAGGTCGGTGAGTGGTATGGCCAAAACAACATAATTCTGGATGAATTTGCGGTAATATCCAGCTGCGCCAAGGAAGCTGCATAACTCCTTGACGTCCTTGGGCTGGGGCCAGCCCTGAATCAATTCAATCTTTCCCGGATCAGTAGAGACGCCCTCGGAGCTGACAATGTGCCCCAAGTAAGAGATGGATTGCTTTGCAAACCGGCACTTGCTAAATTTTACCTTCCACTGATCTGCAGCTAGTAACTAAAAGACCTGACGAAGATGTACGACATGTTCTTCCAATGTTCAGCTGTAGATGAGTATGTCATCAAAGAACACAATGGCACATTTACGTAACAGAGTCTTCAAGGTAGTGTTCATAGCACCTTGGAAGGAATTATAAGCTCCAGTAAGTCCGAAAGCCATGACGGTGAATTCGAACAACCCCAGTGAGTCTAAAAAGCCGTCTTATGTTCTTCACTTGGTGCTAGACGTATCTGGTTGAAACCAACTCTTAAGTCCAAGCAAGAAAACCACTTAGCTTGAGAAAGCTCATCCAACAACTCATCGACAGCAGGGATTGGAAACCTGCTTTTGACTATGAGCGCATGGAGCAGGCGGTAGTCCACACAGAACCACCATGAACCATCTTTCTTGCAAACTAGCAACACAGGCAAAGAGAAGGAGCTTGAACTTGGCTGAACAAGGCCAGACTTAAGCATATCAGAGACTTCCTGCTCAATCTCGTCTTTCAAAGCAGGTTTTATACCTATACTGGTGAACTGCCACTGGTGGAGCACCCGGAACCAGAGGGATACAGTGATTGCATTGATGGCGAGGTGGCAAGTCAGTTGGTTCCTTGAAGAGATCTGCGAACTCATCCACAAGTTGCTAAACGGCTAGCAAAAGTTTAGAAGTAGCAGTAGAAGCAGGCTCAGCAATGTGAAACAACTGCAGAACTAAAGCCTCAGCCGGCTCCGAGATAACACCATATAACTGCACATGATCAGAGCCATATGGGATAATCATCCACTTGTTGCGCCAATCAACCTTCATAGGCGAAAATTCCTCAAGCCAGTCCATTCCTAAGATCATGTCATAAGAACCCAATGGAAGCACACGAAGTGTAGAGTGGAAGCGGAATCCCTAAACAAACCACTCTGCATCCTTTAACTCAGCATTGCAACAGAGGGAACCACCATCAGCAACATTGGCTGAGGAAGCACATGAATGTTGTGCAGAGATGAAGGCACAACTGAGCTCAAAAAGGAATGGCTGCTCACAGAGTCAACAAGAATCACTGGCTGCTGGCCTTGCAGATGACCTTGGAACTGCATAGTACACGGAGAAGCTGTCCCAGACATAGCAGCAAATGACAACAGCATGAATACATGCTCGGGATCAACAGTCTCTGGTACAGCCACATCAGCTTGATCTGGATCTTGAAATGCTTCTACACAAAGAGCCCAAACTTCCTAAAGTGTGTGTACTTGAGGTTCCGGAGCACATCAGTGACCTGGAGCCCACTTCTCACCACAGCGAACATAGAGGCCACGGGCCTTGCGGTAGGAGCGAAGTGTTGCTAGCTTGTTGTCAACCGTCACAGTCTTGGTTGCAGCACGCCTCTCCTCAATTGGCCATCCGACATTGTGCTGATCACCGGGAGGTAGACGCAGCGGAGGAAGTGCGCCCTTGATGGTCGCGTTGTGAGATAACAAGGAGCCTTCCACATGCTTATACTCCTTCCAAACACCTTGATCAGCCGCCTCTTCCTGCAACAATGCAAGGTACACGTAGTATCCAAGTTTTGTGGGCGAGCAACCAAAACGACAACCCTGATATCAGGATGAGATTGATAAGCCGAAAGCTATTCGACCAGATCAGTGAATTTTTCGATGTAATCATTGACTGTGGACATCATTTTGATATGAAAAATTGGCGAAGGAGCAGCTCATGCTGATCACGACTGAATCGTTCATGAATCAGCGCGGAGAAGGCTTCCCATGAGATGTTTTGGAGCTGGGACTCGACGGACTGAAGCCAACGTGCTGCGGCATGAGTAAAATGATGGGTAGCGACGCGAATCCACATAGATGGGTGGACGGAATACATCTCAAAATGACTAGCTACACACGACAGCCAGAGCTTGGGATTATCGCCATTGAACTGGGGAAATTGAATCTTAGGAAGTTGGCCCAAATTGGGGTTGGAGTGGTTATGATGCTGTTGGGGTGGGGCATGTAATTGGGCTGTTGATTGGGATTCGAGTTGTGATGATGCTGTTGGGGGTGGGGCATGTAATTGGGCTATGCATGGTAAGGCTGATGAATTGGAGGAAGTGGTGGATGAACATATGGTTGGGGTTGGGCAAGAGGAGCATGGTGGGGATGGGGAAGAGGAACAGGAGGCAAATGGGGAGGAGGTGGTGGGTAGTATGGTGGGGGATACGGGAACGGTGGTGGTGGGTGGTGAAGGTGAGGTATCGGCGGTGGATTAGGAGGAGGAATTGGGGGAGGACTGATACCCTGTATGGCGGAAGAAGGAGGCGGAGGAGCGGTGAACGTACCATTGGGCGGGAACCCGGCTATGGTCGTCACCGAGCCATGCCCCGCATCCCGTGTAGTCGAAGCATCATCGTGCCCACTGGGCCAGTCGGTTGGGAATCCGGCACAGGCACACCTGGCGACCAACTCGGGAGGGACCACCGGTCTAGGAGATCCATCGGCCAGAGCGGTGCAGGTTCGATCCCAGACCTTGGAGAGTCGGTCCACCTCTGAACGAACGGTGAAGAGGGAGCTCTCGATCCGGGGATGCCACGCCTCGAACACCTTTGCTCTGGACTCGAGGACGGCGACGCGTTCGTCACGCTCGTCCTAGATCTCGACGTAGTGGACCATCTCGAGGTCATGGACGCGCTCCTCCAACTCGCTAACGTGCTCGGAGAAGTGGCCACCCCAGTTGTCGGTGATGATGGTGGCGGTGTACTAGGCAGAGCCGAACTACTCCAAGGAGTCGAGGCGGCTGTCGACAGCGGAGTCACGCTCGGAGTGGGTGGCCTCCGCCTCGGTGAAGCGCCGATCCAAGCGGGAACCGAGACCGTCGAACTCGGAGCAGAAAGCGTCGAAGCTGTGAATCAAATCGTCGAACATCTGGTGGATGACGGGTCCATGGCACCGTGGGTGCGTTGAAGGCGGGTGAAGTGGGGATGGGCGGGTGGCAGGTTCTCCAGCACGTGAGGTGGCCGGGGATCGACCGCTCTGATACCAGTGTTAACTGGTGAGGCGACGACCGGCTGGACTTGGGGAAAAAGTAAAGGGAACTACAATGTATATTAGGAAAAGTGCGTTGGTGATAGCCAGAATACAAAATAGAGTAGTTCACTAGATAGCTGCTCACGACTCCTTCCTTGCCTCCTCTTATCTCACTCTGACTTGGGCCTCTCATTACATGACACGCAGCCCGATTCCAGCCCGGACAACTTCGCGTTACATGCTCTCTTCCTCTTGGGCCTGACGGCTGCTTCTGGAAACCCAGGATGGGCCCTGCTGACACTCTGGTAGTGCATGCAGCTCAGGGGCGAGCCCCTCCAACGACGCGTGCAGCTCAGGGGTGAGACCCCTCCGGGTGGCGCGAGGGTAGGGCACGGCCCCTCCGGCAGCGGTGGTGGCGGCCATCAGTTAATACCGCTACCCTTTCACTCTACGTCAGTCTCCCATTCCAAGAAGCTCTACGTGCATCTCGTTCTTCCCATCTCTAACGTATTGTATGGTAAGTTTTGGATCTCCCTTTTCTAGTAGTTTCTGGTGGCCAAAAAACCAAAGGGATAGAGAGATTTATTTTGGGAAAGACCAAAGGGATTGGGAGATCTACTTTTGTATTGATTGGGATTGGAGCAAATGAAATTACGATGAGAAATGGCCCTGATTTGGGATGGGAATATCTGCTCTCTTTGTTGCTCTGTGCTGCTGACATGGTACAGCATATAGGTTAGGTTTTTTGTGAAATTGCAGTTCAAGATTTTGATGCCAGTTTAGACTTCTATCTTGCAGAGGCAGTGGAAGCCTAAGTAGAATGCCTACACCCCATATTGACATATATTCTCTAGTTCGAAATGTGGTTAGGTTTTGATCAAAATCCTCTTTATTCCCTCCTGCATTAGTCTATATACTGTCAGGTAACTTGTGAACCTTGGACTAGTACTTACTATGTCATGGTACGACAACACTCCTGAAGTCTTGTGTTTGGTTGATCCTATCAAAGCTACAGAAGAAGGTCGTGCTGTGTATTTTACTGGAGAGGTACTTGTTTGGACATCTTGCTGAACCCTTGGGTGAAATCAAGTTAAAAAGGAGCTTGTGCAATGTCAGTAACCTGCCATGTGTTATTCTTTCATCTTGAGACAAGCTATAAGCAGAAGCTGTCAGGCATCCGACTGCATTTTTTACATCAATTCCTGTATTCAATTTTTGTTGCGCAGATGGTGTTTCCTTGCTTGTTTGATGAGATCCCTGCTCTACGAGAACTAAAGGAGGCTGCCCATTTGTTGGCTAAGAAGGAAGACTGGCCTCCACTATATGATGTCAGAGTGTTGAACAACAATAAGGTACCGTCTTCTTTGGATCATACCATAATTCATACTGTAAAAGAAGTTGCCATCAATATTGACATAATATACATGTTCATATATTACTTAAAGTTATAAAAAAACAAGTCGGTATTCATAGCCGGGATTGCAACTTGTTAATTTTATTATCAGCACTTGGAATCCTTTCTAAACAGCTTTAGTATCTGAATTCCCATGAAGGGTGCAGAGTCTCTAGATGACTCTAGCGTACTATTAAGAATTTCAGTTGCATATGCTGTTGTCTGCTATACACGTTTTGTATAATTTTAGAAAATTAGCGGGTGTAGGGGTGTGGGGTATGCTTATTAGTTTGATCATCACAATGGCATTCTGCAGGGTCCGGTCGCTGCTGCAGTATACTATGAGGACACGTATGTTAACTTCGACATTGCCATGGAGACCACCTCCCAAATAGCGGGTTGTACCTTCTGGCTGCACTTCCACCACACTATCTTTACGTGAGCCATGCTGATTTCATACATGCTTAGTAATCGATTCTTTGTTCTATTTTTTCATGTAGGTATGCAACCAGCAAATGTCTGGGAGGGCTTGACACAGGAGTTAGTAATACCCCTACCACTTTGGAAACTATTAGTGACTTGTGTGTTATAATGTTTAGACTTCATGTAAGGATGAATGATAAATGCACTTGTAATATTCTTATGGATATGTTAATGTAAATATTTGGGCTCAATAACAAAATGTTTATATGCATGTCATGATGTGTCAATTGAGTACAGTGTCTGGAATACTAGAATATATTAATTACTGCAATTATTATTTTTTTATTGCCAGTATAGATTTGCTTGGGGGCTGACCCTCAAGGAAATCAGAATTACCTTCAATGGTAGCCAAGGAATCACAATTTCCTTGGAGGTCAAGGCCAGCCAAGGAAACAACAATTACCTTGGCAGTCTAGAGTATTTCCTTGGAGGTTGTCGACCCTCGAGAAAATTAATTTACTTGGCGGCTGTCGACCCTCAAGAAAACTTGTTTTCTTGGCGGTTGCAACATTTTCTTGGCCCTTTGACAAATTAAGTCTGGTCATAATTTCCTTGGCGGCTAGCCTCCAAGGAAATAATCCTTGAGTGCCAAAACCGCCAAGGAAACTAATTTTCCTTACCTCTTATTCTTAAGTGCATTTGTTTGACGGTTTGTGGTCAAAGATCATTTCCTTGGCGGTTTTTGGCACTCAAAGGAATTCGGGATTGTGGTAGTGGTTCATTCAAAATCTAAACAGCGGGACCATTTGTATTTCTCATTTTTTATTGTTTTCTTTCTTTTGCTGTGGTTACTTTTTCAGAATTTGCCTCACTCGTTCCATTACATTCGTAGAAACAAAATAAACTTGCATGTGAATCACATATAAGCACACATATAGTTCAGCTGAACATGCTGTCACCTTAATTATCAAAACCACAAAGTACATGACATATTTAACATGTTCGCCGCGGAATTGTTAGGCATACCTAAAATTTGATGTGAGCGCACTTGTAGGTCATTTGATGTGCAAAAAATTTAGGTAAGCCTTGGCTGCAACCTGAACGACCTTTTCATCCATGTCCTATAGACTAAGCTACAACAATTGGAGTATTTGATTCGTTCTCTATTGTTTGGCCTTAGTAGAAATTAAAAAAAATGTTCCTATTTTTGTTTGTCCCTTTTTGGAGGATTATCATAAAAGACATATTTACATGTTCTTTTCTTGTTTGTTCATTTTTTTGGAGGATTACCGTAATAGACGACATATCTATAGTTCCTATATGATTACCGTTGTATCTTCTGGGTTTATTTTATTTCTTACCATACCGCAATCCATCCATAAGAATGCAAAACTCAGTATCCCAGCTTCCTCCCTCGATACAGCTGCAGAACATTTCTTAGAACATGTGTTCGAGGGTAAAAACAAACACAAAGAACGGAGGAAGCATATTGCAAGCGGAACAAAACAGCATCTCCCTGTGATCCCTCAAGAATCACTGAACTCCTGTACCAGAACTTTTGCAAAATGTATATACTTAGGCCAGTTATCTGCTATGGCTTCGTCTTCCGCCGGCATGCATTGTACTCAAACTTTAGTTCTCCTTACTATAAAAAGATGAAATTCTCCTGTCAAAAAAAAATGTGTCAGCTTGTACAAGGTTCAGTTCAACATGAAAAATTATTGTAATTGGTTAGAAATGCTCAATGAGTTTAGTAATCCACCTCAACGAGCAATAAAGTAAAGCATAGAGCTGGCGCAAGCTAGGACCTAGGACTGCATTTCTAGTGGCACAACTACAGATGTATGGATAAGTGAAAAAAATTAACATCCCTATTTGGGTGAACGTGCACACCAAATTCTCAGTCACACAAATTAAACTAACCAATTTCTCGGTCACACAACCGACACCAAAATTCTCAGCCACACAAATAGACCGTTATGGCCTTATGGGAGACAAGATTGCATATACATAATTATTTATTAGAACAATTCTCATGTCATGCCTTCGAACAGCGCTAGCCACCAATGATTTTTCGTCAAGTTTTGACCTCCTAACTAAAAAACTAGGTAAATTTGTACCTAAACTACCAATACCATTCAATTTAGGCCCACCCCAGCCTAGTTTTGGTGGGTTTTCCGTGGCACAAGCCCACATGTAAGGCACTATTTCTCCCTCCTTTTCTCACCGTTGTCGCCTCCTTCTCCCTCTCTCCCCTCTCCCTCACTTCCCCACTCCATCGTCCATGGCACCATGCCTGACCACACTAAAGCAAGAGTGCACTCAAAGCCCTCCACCTCACCTTTACCTTCTCTGCTGGACTGCAACACCTTCTGATGAGGTCATCACTCTTTCGGACACAAGGCATGGAGGCAAAGAGGACTAGCGTGGGTGTCCAAGTCACAACGGAGGTCCAGTCCAACTCAAGTTGGAGTCCACCTTGCACTCCTGGTGTGGTCCCGATTAAAAACGTTGCCTAGGACACATACATACTCCGTTTTTGGCATCCTACCTATGCACGGAAAATTAAGGAGATAACCTTTCCAATGCCAATGGTCTCACGTCAAAATTCCTTCAAGGAAATCGTGGAAACATGTGAGTGTCTAGAATCTATCTGGGTGATGTGTCACTGTATTTTGGGTCGTTGGCCCATGTATCATATCGGAGCCTACAAGGGGCGCGTCTAGGTTTACGTGCCCCCTAAGACCTATTAATTCATGTCCGCCACTTTGTTAGGGTTTGTGTTTTGTTGAGTTCTAGTTTTTCTCATGAAACAAACATTCTTCATAGCACTTGTAATGTTGAGTTTGACTACAGTGAATCCGTTGCCCTGCTCTTGTTCTTATTCGATTGTGTTGATTAGTCCTTTCGATTGAACTTGAACCTATCAATTTGATAAACTTCAACTTTATTTGCAATATTAGATTGTGTCCTTTACGTTCTTGATGTGTTCTCGATTCGCTTGCAGGAAAAGCCTTCTAGACGAGGTCAATTGTGATGTGCATGGTTGATAACCAGTGGAGAAGTGGTTACAAGTTGCATGGGTCAGAATCATACTTGATTAGAAACCTAGATCATAAATGTCTTGTTCTTCAACATCAAATTTACCCTACTTAATTATCAGAAGATCGGGCCAAGTCTCCATCATGTCTCTCCCCCCCCCCCCCCGCATCTTCTCCCTCATCTAGTGCATGGCGAGATTGGCCTTGCAATTGTGTCCATAGCCAATGGTGCTTCATGGCGTACGTGGTGGTGCCCTTTCACTCTTTGTCTACATGATCACCCCCTTCCCTAGCCAAGGCATGCAGGCCACGGGCAGAAACTTGAATAGTGTAGCTAGGGGCTATAGTTGAGTTTGGCAAGCCCCCTGTATCCCTCCATCTCTTCAGTAACAAGCAATAGACTATCTATGATAAGCACATGAGTATGAGGTGGCTTGGTGGTTCGCACATAGCAGAGGCGAGTGAGCAGTAGCAGTAGCACAAAAGCTAGTATATGCTAGACATAGCTATTGGAAGGTGGCCATGGGGAGAAGGGAGGTGTCAAGGTATCGGGAGAGATGGAGCATATGACAGGCAGGCCCAAGCTATACTTGAATACCATCAAAAGAAGACCAAAGGGTTAAAGGATTGGCAATGATAGTCGAGTTGTCAAATTTATCAGGTTTTATAGTTTGGGGTTAAAATTAGACAAACGTAAGTGTTAAGGGGCCAAAAATAAACTTGTTCCTGTACAAAATATGATAAATTGTCTTGGATATCTACACATGTTTTATTTCTCAATGGTGGTTGTGGAATACACAATAGTATTAGAAAAAGGACAAGAGCCTGATGTGTTTCATATTTAATTTATACCCATTTCTAACAATTCTTACAACTAAGGCATTGTTTGGATGTTGTCGTATTCACCTCAATGCACATGTGTTGGTGTGGGTTGGGGTGGAATTTAGTTCAAGTTCCAATCCACCCAACACATGTGGATTGAGGTAAATACGATAACATCCGTTCAAGACCTAATGATCCATATAATTTCTCATCCGACGTAGCTAAGAAAAGTGGGACTAGCGCTAGTAGTACCTAGTGAGCCTTAATTAAGATGGCTGGTGGCTTAAGTAATTTTGGGTCTGCAAATAAACATTTTCAGATTGTAATAACGTGTTACACTAGTGCACAAGAACATATATGCTAAAAAAAGGGATTTGCTAAAATTCCTTTCAGGCGACGGTTATTGCATATGTTTTGCACTAAAATTGCACTTTGGTTCATTGCAATTTCTGTAGCCACAATCTGTAATTTTCGGTTCCGAGAATAAAAACCCTATTAGACAAAACCACAGATCCAACAAAATCTGATTTGCGTTGGCACAAAGACAATTAACAAGTTAAAATTATTTTTATAGTCAGACAAAGACAAAAAATTGATATGTTATGACACAAAGACAAGTAACAAATCACAAAGTAATAATTTACTTGTACTAATTGGTGGAATAAGAGTGTTGCCTCGGGCACCTGAAATATAGGAGAAGTGAAAAAAAAAGTTCACAAGAATATATTATTGTCCTTAGCGCTACAACTTGCAGAGAAGCAAGCTAGGTACTAGGACTACTCTATTTTCGGTGGCAGAACTAGGACTGGACAGAGGTAAACATCCCTCTTTGGGCGAACATCGACACCAAATTTCTCAGCCATGTCTACCTCCTCGGGTGTGACCCCCGGTGGGAGCTGCCAGTCGAAGTGATATAGGAGTGTTGCGAGTGCCAACTCAATGTTGGCATGCGCCAGCATTATGCCCGGGCACATCCTTCTTCCTCCACCGAACGGTAAGAACTGGAAGTCCGCGCCACGAAAATCAACTGTAATTCCTTCGAAACGCTCTGGCTTGAAAACCTCGGCATCATCCCAGTATTTTGGGTCCCTGTTAATCGCCCAGACATTCATGACCATGATCATGCCTTTGGGCACATCATACCCAAGGATCTTGCAAGATTCCTGACTCGCTTTGGGGAAGAGTACGCATGTTGCTGGGTGCAGCCTTAGTGTTTCTTTGATGACAAGCTTTAGGTACTTCAGATTGGTCAAGTCATCCTCTGTTACCCGAGACTTGCATCCCAGGACAAGGCGTATCTCTTGTTGCACTTTCCGCATCACTTTTGGATTCTTCATCAGCTCTAACATGGCCCATTGGATCGTCGTCGATGTTGTACTGCTTCCAGTCCCAAACATGTCCTGCAGAGATGTGTCGCGTAACGATTCATGAGGTCATATAAGAAATAATAATTCTTCCCTCACGTTTCCAATGTTGATATAGTAGTACTATATACCAGGATGACAGCTTTCATGGTCGCCATGGTGAGAGGGCAGTCGAGATCATCGTCGTGCTCCTGCAGCCTCAGAAGCACATCGAGCAAGTCGCGTGCATCGTTGGCGCCGTCGTCTTCGGCAGCTGCTCCAGCCTTCCTCTCGCGGCGCTGGTCGATGGCGCGATCCACCAGCTCGAACAGCTTGGCGTTCAGCGCCTTGGACTGACTCACCGTGCCGTTAATGGCTCGCAGGAGCCTCGACGACGGGAATAAGTCCTCGGCGCTGAACTCGGCGCCCCTCGTCATGGCCTTGGCCAGCGTTGCCATGAACTCGTCCCGCCACCTGAACCGCTCGCCCATGATGGCGCGCAGAACGGTGTCGGACACGAACCGAGACACCAGCTCGCTGACGTTGACCAACTGATGACGCTCGCCGGAGCGCGCGTCCGTGGCGATGGCGCGGGCGAGGTGCGCGGCCTCGTCCTCCCGGATGGAGCGGAAGGATCGAACGCGCCTTGCGCTCAGAAGCTCGGTCGTGCAGATCCTGCGGAGCCTCCGCCACATGGCGCCGTGAGGCGACAGGACGAGCCCCACCTTGTCTCCGACGGTGGCTCTGACGGTGGCGGTCATGGTCCGGGTGGCGAAGTTGGTGTCGTTCTCCCTGATAACTTCGCGTGCGGCGTCGGCCGACGAGACGACGACGGCGTGCAGCTCCCCTAGGCGGACGTACATGACGGGGGCGTCCCAGCGGTGTGCGAGGACGGCCAAGGCACGGTGCACGAGCCGTGGGTTCTTCATGGTCATTAGGTGATGGAGGGTGCCAATTACCGGGAGCCGCCACGGTCCCGGCGGCAACCTTGTCCCCGGCGCAGAAGGTGGAGTCCGTAGACAACGCAGGTCGAGGAGTACTAGAGCTAGGAGGATGAAGAGTAGAATAATAATAATAATCATATACATGCACCAAGGGAGTAGCGGCTCCATGGCTTTGCTCCACTATGATGTTATAGTGATGTAAAACAAGACGAGGAACTGGCCTAATATAATGAACGTGTAACTTCAGCCTTTGGCTGTATATTTATAGGTAGAGTTGTAACGCTTGGAGGATATAGATGCCGTGTCTAAGGGCATCTCCAATAGTTCTAAAGAATCACTCGGTAAATTAATAAGTTTTTCAAGTGACTAAAAAAAGTAAGAACTGTTTCTAAAATCTCACTCTCTGAGAGTTCTCAAGAATTTGTTCCCTAAACCATGGTGTTTTTCAAATCGCCAAAAAATATTAGGTGGAATAAATAAGACCATCTTCAACAGTTTTCAATAATTTACTCGTAGAATATACTCCCTCTATCTTGTAATATAGTGCATTCTTCCAATAGAAAATTGTCCTCAAATATAATGTATTCTAGAGGACAAAAGCCAATTTTACATTAAATACTTTCTATCTATCAATTAATCACCATTAATCACGTTGATAATAGTGTCTGATTAGAAAATAAAATGACTATTTCTAAATTATCCTAAACACTTTTATATATTATTTCTCTCTTTTACATTTGCATCAGGAACCATTTCCTATTGTTTATTCTTTCCCCACCCTTTCACCTTAGATTGGGAGACCGATATGCGCATCCACGCATTAGCTCATTTTTTCCAAGTGCTAAAAGATTGGGAGGTAGGATTGGGAACTCTTGGAGATGGATTTTTTCTATTCTTGACAAAAATCATAAATTGGAGGCTTTATTGGGAACTTTTGATATGCTCTAACAAAAGATATAATAAGATAATTTTGCATCAGGAATCATGAACTATTTCTACATCATCCTAACCACTTTTATACTTTCTTTTTCTTTTGTACATTTACTTCAGGAACATGTACTACTCCTTATTTTTCTTATTGTTCTTTCACCTTCGGATTGGCCGATGGATATGCGTGCTACGAGAGAGCATCTCCAAGAGTTTCAAAAAACCACCCCAGTCTAGATTATTTTGGCAAGATTGAAAAAAGTGATATCCAACAACTCTCTACTTATTAACTCTCAATCTTTCTGCACTTAGGAAAATCAACCTAGTCACGTAGAAATATACACATGCGATCTATCGACCAATATGGAGGTGGAAGGATATGGAGAAAAATAAAGAGGACAGGACTCCCAGTGCAAATATACAAGAGATCGAGAAAGAAAGTATAAAAGCGGTTAGGGTGATTTGGAAATAGTCTAGGATTCTTGATGCAAAATAATTTTTACTGCAACCTTAAATCCTGGATTAAAATGCACCATAAACTTGGCAGAGGGTATCATCTAGATTCCCAAACTCTTAACTCCTAAAATGCATGTCCGAGTCCTTAAACTTGGCACATGGTACGTCACAGGTCTATGCGTACTAGACCCATTTACTGACATGATGGTCGATGCTAGCACCAGCGATACTAGATCAGTCCTTAAACTTGGCTGAGTGTGTCATCTAGGTTCCTAAACTTATACTTTCAAAATATATGTAAGCATATATAGTTTAAAGTATATAAAAAAAATAACATGTATAATAAACATTCAATAACTAAATGTATCAAAACTCAATTGAACTACAAATAATATTTATTAATAGATGGTTTAAAATATATATAAATAATTTCACCATTATATGAATAATTTAAGTACACAAAATTAATATAAATAGCCATATTAAAACTAAGCGTTATATATAATTAATAATAAGGTAACATAGATAAGTTTTAAATAGTTTGAATGATGCATATTTTTTGTTATATTCAAGTTTATATTATTTACATTACTAATTAGTCGTAGATATAAATTTCAGATGACTTTACAAGGTACTTTATTATTTGCAGATATGGATAATGTTGGGTATTTGATATTTTTTGGAGTATGAATGTGGAATCTAGTAGAGAAAAATTAAGAAATCGTACACGGACACATCCACTTAGTATCCAGATTAAAATCGAATACGAATACAAATATGAATATCCACGCTGACACTAAGACAAATACGGATACTGGACCTGTGATGTACCATGTACCAAGTTCAAGGATTTGGATGTGGGAGTTTAGGGACCTAAGTGACACCTGCCAAATTTAGGGGTCGACATTTTACTCTGAATCCAGCTTTTGACTTTCAGCTTTCTGTTTTTTCAAATGGGGGAAATAATGAGACGTTTTATGACTGTTTTTTCAAGGGAGATAAAAGAGAGGTTATGTCTCATAGTTATTTTTACCAAACAGTTTACAACTTTTTCACAGCATATAACTCACAATAATTTTTTCACAGCTCACAGACAACTTTTTCGCAAATCATAGTTGAATCTTAAAGACCCTTTATTTATCCAAAATTAACCCTCTGATGAATGCAACAATGCATGAGAAGATATAATCAGGAATAAATGATGCTACATACGTTACATTGCGTCACTATGCTTAAGTAAATTTGATGCCGAAAGCCACGTAGTTGAAGCCCATGCCAAGATGACGCAGCAGGAGAGAGTGGCTGAGCCTGCAGCTGTAATAAATATAAAAATGAGTGACAACTTTCTTACAGTATGCTTAAAAATATTGATGCCAAAAGCCATGGTGTTGAAGCCGAAACCAAGATGCGGCAGGAGATTGTGGTGCCACCCGCAGCAGTTGTAACACATAAAAAAAACAGTGAAAATTTGCTGGTGAACACTGAAAATGAGGTTGCTTTGCCGGTAGACACCGAAAATGAATCAATTTGTTATTGGACACTCTAGTTTGTGCAAAAATTACTGAGGGACATCGAACACATTAAAATATTCCATTTTTGGCTTAGGAGGTGAGAGAATAGCTATGAAATGATGTTTTGCCCCTGTCTCTTGATTCGAATTTGCAATTATATCTGAAGTATATGAGTTTGATAAGAGGTTCAAGTCTTGATTCGAAAGGACTAGTTGACATAGGGGAACAAGATCAAGAACAGGGGCCCTAGTCCACAGCAGTCGATCTTGACGATACAAGTGCATCGAAGAATGTCTATTTCACGATGAAAACGAGAACGCAACAAAAAAAACCCAAACCCTAACGAGAGCGACATTATCTAATTATAAAGTCTTAGGCATGATCACCCCCGGACACATCTCCTAATAGGCTCTAAGATGATACACGACCCAACGGACCAAAAGACTATGTCACAGCACCCTGACAAATTATGGACGCTGACTTGTTTCGATGATTTCCGTTGAACTTTGATGTGAAACTAAAGTCATTGGTTAGATTATGAAATTAGCTTTCCGTACATACATGGATAGTCAAAAATGGAGTTAGTATGCCTCTTGGGCATTAATTTGACCCGGGACTGCTCCTGGAATACGAGATAGACTCCAACTTGAGTTCGACTGGCCTCTGCCATGATGTTGATGAGTTGGACGTCCACGCTGGTCCTCCTCGTCTCCTTGGCTTGTATTTGAAGGAGTGATGTCCTCATCACAAACACACTTTAAGTTTTAGGTTAAACAACAACAATGATGATCATGCACATAAGTTGGTTTCTAAGTCATTGACAACTATATATAGTGAAGCTCATGCACAAGTATAACAAATTGTAGTCAATTATCTTTTTCCGAAAATAAGGTATCAAGATGCATAAGATCCAACTTGCACATCCGAACTCAGGCTTGAGAGCAAACTCAAGCTCGGGTTTAGCCCCAATACAAGTGCTTATTATGAATAAGCAATGAGGATGCCATGAGTTAGTTTGAAATATGCTTAATACATGCCATTAAGTACAACTAAACATCATTAATTCATTATCATTAGCATGCATATGTTTGGGCATCAAATAGTGGTTGAGGGCTTGAGGTAAACCACAAGTTCTCATTCACTCATTTACTCATTCTAGACCTTCGTGGTCAAACCTAATTGGGTCATGGTCAAACAAACAATGTCGGTTTAACTCATCGGCATATGCAGGAGTTGATGGCTTGACTGGCCACATAGGAGGTCGAACTATATCTGCTTCTACAATTTGGTATAGGTTAATTCACAGTAATTTTTTCACAGCTTACATCTCACAACAATTTTTTTTCACAACTCATAGCTGAACCAAACAGACTATTTATTTCAAAATTAACCCTTTGATGAATGCAACAATGCATGAGAAGATATAATTAGGAAAAAAAATGATGCCAGATACGTTAGACTAAGTCAGTATGTCAGTATGCTTAAATAAATTTGATGCCCAAAGCCACGTTGTTGAAGCCCATGCCAAGATGCCGCAGCAGGAGAGAGTGGCTGTGCCGATAACACAGTATGCTTAAAAAACTTGATGCCAAAAGCCATGTTGTTGATTGTTGAAGCCGAAGCCAATATTTGATGCCGAGAGCCAGGTTGTTGAAGCCGAAGCGAAGATGCGGCAGAAGGATATTGTGGCGGCACCCGCAGCTGTTGTAAAAACAAAAAAGATATATATAGTAACAGCTTTGCAATGTGTTTAAAAAAAACTTGATGCCAAAAGTCAGGTTGTCGAAGCTGAAGCCAAGATGCGGCAGCAGGAGATTGTGGCGGCGTCCGTACCTGTTAGAAGATTAAAAATATTAACTTTCTTACAGAGTCGTTATATAATTTATCATAGAATCCATACGCTATCACGTAAGCTACACAACAAATTCTTTTTACAAGTTAAAAAATTGTTCGGTTGTTGTTTGTCCTTTATAGTTCACATTGGTAGGACTTTAACAAGAGACTTATCTTTGAGTTTATTCCACGTAATGCCTTCCCGCAAAACAATAAGTTTATTTGTACCATTTCTCCTATATTTTAGGTGCCTGAATGTTAAAATAATTTTAGGCAACACTCTTTGTAGCACCAACTAATACAAGTGAATTGTTACTTTTGTAATTTGTTATTTGTCTTTATGTCATAATATATTAAAATTTTGTCCTTGTCTGCCTATAAAAATAATTATAAATTGTTAATTATCTTTGTGACAACAAAAATCGGATTTTGTCGGGTTTGTGGTTTTGTCTAACGGGTTTTTTATTCACGGTACCGAAAATTGCAGATTGCGCCTATAAGAATTGGAATGAACGAAATCTGGAATTTTAGTATAAAACATATGCAATAGCCTACGCTTGAAAGGAAACTAGCAAGTCCATATTTGTACCATTCAGAGTCCATGATCAGTTAATTAGGCATTTAAGAATCACCAACAGTATGTATAGGAAAATTATTATGTAGATCGATCCATGCACAAAATAAACTAGGAGGGACGTCAGTATAATATTGCACTTAAGATGGGAAAAATTTATTGGTACTCTTAGTGATGATAAGATTAAATCATAAAACACTGAAGTTATAGTAGTTTTGTAAGAAGAAAACTAACAAGGTGTCAAGGTGGCATGTGCAAATAGTTCGGATAGCTAGTTAGCTGCTTTCATTACAACATTTAGATTTTTTTGCATGCAAATATTTTTGTTAATAGCATTGTTTCTTTGTTCGATTACATCGGTCGTTTCTCTATACAACTCCATTGCACCGATCGACACAAACTCTATATAGCTATCGCTAATCAATCCTTTGGCTTAAAGCTATTATCATCTTTCTTTTTTTTTCCTACTCCTGTCAACTGGCTATAACTTTTTTTAGATGCTAAATCAGTGTAGCATTTAGTTTCCTTTTTGTGTGCTCCATAACCCCACAAAACAATTGTAAGTCTTCCAGAAATTGTTTAGTTCCTTGGCTCTCTTCTTGATTTAAATTTTGAATGATCATGTGCATTCTATGGTGGATTTGTGGTTCACAATGCTTCTCATATCTGTTGGAGCCACTTCTGCTTCAAATAGCTTATGGGAGGCCTTGTCACCACGCCATGGAACCCCATTCCCTAGTGATCTGCTAATCTTAGGCCTACTACCCATGCTACTTTGTGGCATGCGCATTAGGGAATTGACATCCCAACTGCATGTAAAATATCAAAAGACAATATACACTTTGAGATTTTGTCATAGAGCTGAAACATGTTCCCTCCCCTAGGTCCTGCTATAAAAGCGGATGGATTTGAGCCACAATCATTCGAAGCAACGCGTTCTATTTGGCTATTTTCCCTTCGTTGATGTCAACAGCAATGCAGAATTCTTCCTATAATGAGATACCCTGTCTCTAAGAAACCAACACCAGATTCCCTACTTGAGCGACTTTGCTGCTTTTTGCAATTTCAAGAACTGGCTGCCAGGCCAAGTTCTATTATGTTCTTTTCCCAAACTCCGACGATAGAATAAACTAGCAAATAGTTAAATTTGGTTGAGTTGTTTACTCCTGGAGATGAGAACCTAACACGTTTAAATGAGTTGTGGTTAATTATGTGCTTACCGTGTTACCCCTCAATTCAGTTAGTGAGAACCACTGCTAGTGTTCAGTGTCCATCACTTGGCCATGTACTGGATAATTAATATTCAGATTAGTACTCTGTACAGTCATTATTTACACTGCTCAGTACTAGCTATCATTAATATGTGAGGATATCCCTGGTCAACTTTTTATCCATGGTTCTTCCTATTTAAAAGATGATTCTTGAGGCCTTTTTATTTGTTGTTATTAGTGGATCAAACATCTGTACTCCTACGAGGGTCAAAAACAAACAGAAACAACAGGGTGAGCATATCGCAAGCTGAAGCACCTGAGATAACGGAATCTCCCTGTCCATCAGAAAAGGAACATTGGCAGCACCAAAACTTAATGCAAAATTGTATATCCGCTTTGTCGGTTGAGGTTCAGCGTCAGTACGATGTGAAAACTATCTCCCTTCAAATTATTGAATGAGTCAAGTAATCCACCTTTATAAAGACGCGCTAGCACGAACATCAGCATTCACTTTCAGACCAAACAGTCTCACAAAGCCGCAAACTACCCCCAGAGGCCGCGCGGAAGCTGCAGAAAATGGCCAACAACAACATGCAGGGCAGCATCCCCAGGATCGACCTCACCGGCATCGACCCAGCCGCAGGTCCGTCCGACACACGGTGGACCACCGTGCGCGCGGCCGTCATGGACGCGCTCCTCGAGCACGGCTGCTTCGAGGCCGTCATGGACGGCCTCATCGCTCCGGAGCTCAGCGCGGCCGTTCTCGGCCCCGGCGGGGCGGTGGAGTCCGTCCTCGCTCTGCCTGTCAGCACCAAGGCGCGCAACACCAGCGAGAAGCCGTACCGCGGCTACGTCGGCTCGATCCCCGGCTTGGCGTACGAGAGCTTGGGCATCGAGGACACGCTCTCCCCCGACGCAGTCCGCGCCTTCGCCGACCTCATGTGGCCCGACACCGGCAACAAATCCTTCTGGTGAACACGAGACTCGATCAAGCCCAAAAACCTTCTCGTACGTAGTCGTTCGAAAAGCATCGATTCGAGGAAGTAATTAACTGGCGAAAAATTCTTTTGTTGCAGCGAGTCGATGCACACGTACGCGCAGAAAGTGGCGGTGCTGGAGACCGTGGTGCGGCGCATGGTGCTGGAGAGCGCGGGCGCGACCGCTGAGTACATCGAGGAGCAGGCGAAGGCGACGTCGTTCAAGCTCCGGCTGACGGAGTACGCGGCGCCCGGCACGGCGGATGGGAAGAGGGTCGTCGGCCTCCCCGCGCACCGGGACACGAGCTTCCTCGCGGTGCTCACGCAGAACGACGTCGACGGCGTGGAGGTGGAGTGTGGCCGCGGCGAGGGCGGCTGGGCTCGCCCCGCGCTGTCCCCCGGCTCCTTCCTCATCTTCGCCGGTGACACGTTGAAGGTACTGACGAACGGTCGGGTGTTCAACCCGCTGCACCGCGTGGTGATGTCCGGCGACAAGACCCGCTACTCCTCCATCCTCTTCTCCTCCCCGAAAGACGACGTCATCGTTCGCGCGATCGAGGAGGCAGTGGACGCCGAGCATCCCGCCGTCTACAGGCCCTTCGAGTACGGCGAGTACGTCGTTTTCTGCTACACGCCGGAGATTGCTCAGCACCCGAAGAAACTGGAGGCTTTCGCCGCCGTGCGAGTCGACGGATAGAGCCAGATGGCTTCTCACAAGTGCCCTCAATCAAAGAGCATCTGTTTGATGTGAGCTTCTTGTGTCGTCCTGTTGTTCGGTGGATCATCATATGAAAGAAACGGATCACGAGGCATAATAAAAATAGAGCAAAATGCACCGTAGGTCCATTAACTTTTGGGCATGTGTCACTTAGGTCCATCAACTTTCAAACTGCATTTCTGGGTCCATTAACTTTTGGTCATGTGTCACTTAGGTCCATCAACTTTCAAACTGTATTTCTGGGTCCATTAACTTTCTAAGCGGTTCACCGGAGGTCCATTAACTTTTGTGGAGATGTCATCTAGGTCCATCAACTTTTAAAATGGTTCACTGCAGGTCCACGCATGCATGCATGCGCGTTGGCTTCGGCTGCAGTACATGAGCGGCTCCAGTACAGTAGCATGCACCCGATCGATAGGATATATAAATTGTTCAATCTGGCATGCATGGCTTTTGCATGGTTTGTTTCAATCGCATTATTCACTATGTTCCTAAAGTTTTTAGCATATGTGCTATGTCCAATCTACCTCACCAATCACCATCCCCATAAGTCTTGCCGACAAACACAACAGTACTTAGCATGCATAAGTATATTTTCAACGCAAAACTAGTGTGCACATATATTTCAACACGCACCTAGTTTTTCTCGAAAAGGTTCAACAGGTCGTATCTCCCATGGCCGCCCTGGCCCTGCCTCAAAGACCAAACGATATGGCAGCCTCCTCTGCTTTCATATTGATCTTAGTGAGTTTTAAAATGAATATAATAACTACTAAACTACTAACAAGCTGATGACGATAAGGTCTCTGTGGGAATCCCATCGTGGCAAAGGCTTGCATTTTTCTTCCTCCGAGAATTTGTGTACAAATATCTCATCACTAGCTAATTAAATTTATTTAACGGAATTGACAGTTTTTTTAACAAATGTGCCTCATATTTTGATAGATCCATACAATGCTCACTGTGTAGGCAACGTGCAGTGCAGTGGTTCTTGGAGACAAGACAAATACTTATTTTCAGCTCCAGCTCAGGATGTCTGTTCTGAAATAGAAGACGTGCAGCACTTGCCACGCACTAACACTGCGTGGAAAATCGATCGGGTGCATGCTACTGTACTGCAGCCGCTCATGTACTGCAGCCGAAGCCAACGCGCATGCATGCATGCGTGGACCTGCAGTGAACCATTTTAAAAGTTGATGGACCTAGATGACATCTCCACAAAAGTTAATGGACCTCCGGTGAACCGCTTAGAAAGTTAATGGACCCAGAAATACAGTTTGAAAGTTGATGGACCTAAGTGACACATGACCAAAAGTTAATGGACCCAGAAATGCAGTTTGAAAGTTGATGGACCTAAGTGACACATGCCCAAAAGTTAATGGACCTACGGTGCATTTTGCTCATAAAAATATAATTAAATGGTGGCCTGAAATAATGTGAAAAATCAACACATTTAATTTCGTGATGTACAGCACAGCCGGTGATTGTTCAGCTGCACTTTGTCCTTTTTTGCATGCGTGTGGTCGATTTTTTCTAGAAAATTTATGCATGATTTTTTTTTCACATTAGCCCAACATCTCCAGAAATATTTGGCCCACCATCCATCCACAGTGGATGAAAATGTTGTCTACCACTGAAAGCATAATTTTTCCACGAATATTCGCTTCTGCGAGGAGTCGAATTACCTTCTTACCGCTAGAGGTTCTTTCGTGGGACCAACAGTTGAGTGGCCCATGTGTAGCAGCAATGATAGGCCCAAAATGAACTGGTGGCAGACCATTGCTAACTAAACTAGGAGCCCAAGGTCCACTTAATGTCAATCTGTGATAGGCCCAACGCGGCTACACCACGTAGCGCACGTATTGTCAGGATTTTTTAAAGGAAAAAGTCTACATTACCTCCCTCAACTTTCGCGAAAGTCTGCTTTTCTTCCGCTGAACTTCAAACCCGGGCATAATATCTTCCTCAACTTTTAAAACCATTCATCTTACCTCCCTGACCCTGTTATAAACAGTTTTGAAAGTGGTTTTATCTTTTCTTTTTTATTTATTTCTGCTGAATATTTGAAAAATCATAGTAAATCATATAAAAATCATAAAATAGAAAATCTAATTTTGTTGGACTCGACATGAGTAGATCTATACAGTGAACATATAATATGGTACTACCTCCGTCCAAGAAAAGATGCAATTATGGGATGCGTGCCAGTCAAACTGACTCAAGTTTGACCAAGTTTATAGTAAATAGTATTAACATTTATGTCTTCAAATAAATTTATTAAAAAACTAGATTCAAAGATCTTTCCAATGATACGAATTATGTATCATAAATATTAATATTTTTTAATATAAATTTGATCAAAGTTCAAACTGTTTGACTTCTCGAAAAGCGAGAATTGCATGTTTTTGTGGACGGAGGGAGTATGATTTAGTGCAAAGTTTTTATTGTGGCTTTAAATCTATGCTTTTCAGTAATTAATTAGAATAATTCATAGCTGCAGTTTCTATGGTCCAATTGTGATGAAATTTTTATGGTGGGCTAATTATTGTATGATGGAACTGTAGTAAAAATTTCATAATCATTGGATTATATATAGCTTAATTATAGATTTATTTATATTTAACCAGTATAAACCTAAATAAAATCTATAACTAAGTTATACATGATCCAATGAATATGAAATTTTTACTACAATTTAAGCATACAATAATTAACCCACCACCATAATTGGACCATAGAAACTGCAACTATGAATTATTCCATTTAATTACAGAAAAACATAGATCTAAAGCTACAACAAAAACTTTAGATTAAAACATACCATGTCATATGTTCACTATGTAGATCTACTTACGTGGAGTCCAATAAAATTGAATTTTTTATTTTATGATTTTTCTGTGATTTACTATGATTTTTTAAAGATTCAGCCAAAATAAATAAAAAAGAAAAGACAAAACTGCCTTTAAAACTGCTTATAATAGGACCAGAGAGGTAAGTTTAACGGTTTTAAAAGTTGATGGAGGTGTTTTGCCCGGTTTTAGAGTTCAGGGAGAAAAAGCGAACTTTCACGAAAGTTGAGAAGGTAATGTGGACTTTTTACTTTTCCAAATTAGCAAACCATTATTAGGCATCGCTTGACACTGACAGAGCTTTAGGAAAAAGAACCTCCACGTCAATTAGCACATAAATTGAACTACTGTTGGACAAAATTCCATCCAGCAAACGTTTAAGTGAACTTTTTTTTACATTATTAGGCAAACGTTTAAGTGATGAAATGATTAAGGGCTTGTTTGGATCCCCTCCTCTATGCTTTGGAGCTCGAAAAGCGTTAGAGCACTTTGGCTCACTTTTGAGCTCTAAAGCTCTAATCTGAGGTGCGATAAAGTTTAAAGCTAGCTTTAGCTATAAAGTTTGGAGCTCTAAAGCAGTGGCGGACCCAGCAGGGTTTTCGGTAGTCCCAGGACTACCCCAGATTCCCGGTGACAAAGGTAATGGAGCACTGTAGCGAGAACTGTAGCGTACTGTGGAGTACTGTTCTTATACTTAATGCCTACCCAAATAAATGATTCTGGGTCCGCCACTGCTCTAAAGTTTACAAGGGAAAATTCAAATAGGCCCTAAATCTGGTCCTTAATCGAGAACGCATCCAGCCACGCTAAGCTAATCTGAGATGTGATAAAGTTTAGAGATAACTTTAGACCACTTATTTGTAGCTTTAGCTATAAAGTTTAGAGCTCTCAAGATTAGACGGGCAAATTCAAACAGTGGCCCTTAATGGAGAACGCATCCAGACACGGAAAGACCGGGCGTAGCGACTTCTTTGTAGAGAGTGCAAGATGATGTGCGCACTTCTAGATTTTTGTCATAAATTTTGTATACGTATATGATGAAAAATATTTGCGCATAAATTTTCTGAAAGAATCGACCACCCGCATGCCGCCGAGGGCTTCCCGCAGCCCAGCTTTGGGGACCAGATCTGGCAAGCCCCTGCACCCTCCGCCGCCAGGGCCAGCTGGCGCCGCTGCCGCGAGCACCTAGCACGGATCCTGGGCGCCAAGCCAACCGACCATGAACTCGGTGCCCAGCTCGCCGTGTGGTCCTCCTCTGGCGCCGGCGATCAACATCTCCCTCGTCCACCCTTCTGCCCCTAGCTCGCTCACATTCTCTCCAGATGCGGCTCTGTTCTATCCGGGCGGCGCTGCGAGAGGGTGCACGAAGCGTCGCTGGTGGGCGGACGTTGACGGCGAGGAGTCCAACGACAACCCGACTAGCTAACTGGACGCCGCTCGTTGCCCAGCGAAGCCGGTCGCTGTGTCCCCCTCGCACCTAGACTTGTTCAATCGTGATTCTGGGCCGTGGCGAAGCGGACATGGGTCGACAGGTCCTAGGCGAAGACGGGGGAAACGCAGCCGGCCTCGCGCCGCAGCTGTTGTACGGCCTTCCTACTCGGCCGCCGTGGACGGGTCTCCACCCTCAACACCAATGGTTGGTAGGAGATTCTCCACCGGTAAGAGGCGCGACCTGCGACCACCTCGGTTTAGCCTTGCCACGACACAAAGCAACCTCTGTAGACCCGGAAGGTACCGCGGAGCTTTGCAGCAGATGCTTCAAGTGCCTTTCCTACTCACACCAAGGAGCGACTTGCTAGTTGTCACCGCATTGCCTGTGCTGCCACGGCTTCCACCACCTCGCCAAGGACTGCAAGCGGCCCAGGCATGTTGCGGCATCGGCGACGAAGGGTGACGACCGACCACGACACCTCGCTCGTGACGGCAACCTGCCGGCCTCCCAGCACGCGGTGCGCAGCGGTCCATTGAGCTCGGATGGGGCACTTCATAGTGGCACAGGGGGCGCTAGCGGAAGCCAATGGCGACGCCGGAGTAAGCCGACGAGGGACGCGCCGGCCGCCGCCGACAACAATGCCACTGTTGTACACTGCATCCCCACTACCAAGCCAGATCCGCTGGCGTTGGAGCTGTGCACGTGCTCAAGGCCTCCCGCCTGGGTTGACCCAATGCTAGAGGAGCTCGCCGACTCACTCGTCGCGAGCCCCCTAGCAGGAGCACCAACGCCTGGGTGCTCGACTGCTCCGGCGGCCGTCTCTCAGGAAGTGAACATATCATTGGTAGACACCAGTTCTCCGACGAAGACTGCACAGTGGATGACGGACTCGCCTCCGTCGACACATGTGCAGTGGCGACCACAGGTCACACCGCCGGGGGGGGGGGGAGACAGCCCAGTGTCGTGGATGCCGAGGCGCATCTTGACCCACCGCTGGTCGGGGCTGCCACCCCGGGAGACGCAACGGTCGTGGCAGCCACGGACGTCGTCAACCACACTCCATCCCCTCAGACGACCTCCGCCGACAGACGCCTCAAGCGCTTCACCAAGCGAGTCATAAAGGCGAGGCAACCGCCACTCCTAGAGCTACCCGGAGATGATATATACGGCCCATGGCGGACATGCACTGTTCATGCTCCCCAAGAGGAGCATGCGGATAGCGGCGCATAGCCTGTCACATATCTCAGCACCCTAGCGAGGTAGCACCTTGTCTTGAAGCGCCTGAGACTAGCCAATGGGATGTCGTCTCTGTCCAAGTCATCCATAAAGGCGTATAACGAAATCTACAGCGGTGACCTCGGTAATATGCAGGCACTTCATGAGTTGTTCCCGTTGGACAACGATGTGGGTGCACGCAAGCAATGCTGCCGCCGCTCGGCAGCCCGGACATAGGCCTCCTAGCTGGTGCCATATTTCGAGTTGATCAGTGTCCAATGTAACAGTATAGAATTCAGTACACTAGGTGGGTCTGAGCGTACATGTACAACTCTTCTGATCCCTAGGGTGCCGATAAGGCGTGTTGTATTAAACTTTTTCTCTATCTTAATACAGAGATGCGCAAACCTTTTGCGTGATCGTGGAAAAAAAAAAGACAAAGTGCAGCTGAACAATCACCGGCTGTACTGTACATCACAGAATGTGTTGTTTTCCATGTTATTTCAGGCCGCTATTTAAATTATATTTTTATTACGCCTCGTGATCCGTTTCTTTCATATGATGATCCACCAAACAACTGGACGACACAAGAAGCTCATATCAAATAGATGCTGTTTGATTGAGGGCAGTTTTGAGAAGTCATCTGGCTCTATCCATCGACGCGCACGGCGGCGAAAGCGTTAGTTTGTTGGGGGTGCTGGACCATCTCCGGCTTGTAGCAGAAAACGACGTACTCGCCGTACTCGAAGGGCCTGTAGATGGCGGGATGCTCGGCGTGCACTGCCTCCTCGATCGCGCGAACGATGACGTCGTCTTTCGGGGAGGAGAAGAGGATGGAGGAGTAGCGGGTCTGGTCGCCGGACATCACCACGCGGTGCAGCGCGGGGCGAGCCCAGCCGCCCTCGCCGCGGCCACACTCCACCTCCACGCCGTCGATGTCGTTCTGCATGAGCACCGCGAGGAAGCTCGTGTCCCGGTGCGCGGGGAGGCCGACGACGCTCTTCCCATCCGCCGTGCCCGGCGCCGCGTACTCCGTCAGCCGGAGCTTGAACGACGTCGCCTTCGCCTGCTCCTCGATGTACTCGGCGGTCGCGCCCGTGCTCTGCAGCACCATGCGCCGCACCACGGCCTCTAGCACCGCCATTTTCTCCGCGTATGCGTGCATCGACTCGCTGCATGCAACAAAAATTTTCGTCGAAAATCAACGTTTTTTGAACGACCACGGGAAGGTTTCTGGATTTGATCGAGTGACGAGTGTTCACCAGAAGGATTTGTTGGTCGGCGAAGGCGCTGACTGCGTCGGGAGAGAGCGGGTCCTCGACGCCCAAGCTCTCGTACGCCAAGCCGGGGATCGAGCCGACGTAGCCACGGTAGGGCTTCTTGCTGGTGTTGTGCGCCTTGGCGCTGACAGGCAGAGAGAGGAGGGACTCCGCTGCGCCACCCGGGCCGAGAAGTGCCGCGCTGAGCTCCGGAGCGATGAGGCCGTCCATGACGGCCTCGAAGCAGCCGTGCTCGAGGAGCGCGTCCATGACGGCCGCGCGCATGGTGGTCCACCGGGCGTCGCTAGGACTTGCGGCTGGGTCGATGCCGGTCAAGTCGATCCTGGGGATGCTGTTAGATGATTAGGCAATTTCCATATCATTTTAATTTCACAAATTAACGTTACAATGATGACATATAAAAGATTATTAACCATTGAAATCATGATATCAAACATATCCATAACAATATGGAACATGTGATCAATTATCATGTGAAGCATGTGATTATTAAAAACATGAAAACATGATATATGAAGCATAACAGTAAGGCAAGACATATATCTCATAACAGCGATAAACATGAGACAGCATGTGAAACGACGTGACAGTAAAACATACAGACAACAACGTATGAAACAACTTGACTGAATCAACGAAACAAACAGACATGACATATATCTTACAGTAGAAATAGACACAAGATATAAACAGAAACGATATGACTGAACATACGAAACAGACTCATAGCAGTGTTTGAAACAACATGGATATATAACTGAAACAAGCATGATTAGAAAAGCGTAAAACAGTAGGGAGATGAACTGATCATACCCTCCCATGCGCTCCGAGGATCCCGATCCTTGTCCAACCTCCTTCGTCATGTTGTTGAGGATAACGATGATCTCTCCGCCGGGAAGAAGAAGTCCGCCCGCGTGAGGAAGACAATAACGGCGCTCGAAGACGACGACGAACGGCGACAGCGCGGTGTTCGGGGAAGACGACGATGAACAGCAGCAACGGTTTGGGCAGTCGCGTAGACGCTCCCCAAAAACCTAATTGCCGATCCCTCGTGCAAGGTCTCGAACGGCAAGGGCTCCGGAGGCACCTGCCCTCTCGCTCCTCCGTGCGCGCGGAGTTGCGAGATGGGGATTCCTATGTTGCGGCTAAAATGTGGTTCTGTATTCTCTCTCGTATACCGAAGGGACAGGGCTCTCCCCTTTATCTATGCGGCTGGAAGAGAAAGGAGGAGAGCAAAGGTCTCACGGCTGGCTGTTCAGGAGACGGGCATGTGAAGAGTTCAACTCCCAGTTGAAACTACCGCGGTTAGTGGGTGCTAAAAATTAACACAACCACAGCACGCCTCGCTCGCTCGCTCGCCGTCTGCCTGCCTGCCTGCCCACGCCCACGCCCACGGGCCGGCCCAGCCCGGCCGGCGACGGGGCGCGCGCGCACGTGGCACGTCTTTGTCCGTTTCTTAACTTCTCAATTTAAGCAGAATAACTCCCATCATATAAGTCAAGTCAAGGACTCTTGGAATTCCAATCCGGTATAACTAATATTGTCCACAATTACACACCATAGAGTTTATTGATTTATTAAACTTAAATGGGCCTAACTCATAATAAATCTAACAATCTCCACCAAACTCTAGGGTTTGTAACAATGAAGTATCAGAATCACAATTCTTTGATATACCAGTGTTTCAATGAAGACTGTTAAGTTGAACATCCAACTAGAATAAGAGTTTCACTCATTTACAACTGAACAATGGACTAAGCCTTGAATTGACAGTTTTGTGCGAGATGAGATTCGCTCAAGTCCTTTGCTGATACAAGGCTACAAAAGGCATCCCCGCTGTTTGAAGTATGTAAGTCACACTTCAGTGCATTTCATGAGTATTTAGAGATTACCCAAGTCCCATAGACTGTGACCAGCAGTCTGACTCATATAGGTGTACTCCTCAAAAGATATTCTGTAGGACAAAATCTCACCTTTATAAGACTCTTCGAATACATTAAGGTAAATACCATCTTGCCTTACAGATAGGAAAGATATGCATAAAAAATGAGTCAAGAAAGGGATCTTTCCCCTCAATCTACTCCTAGCTTGTTTCACCACTCTACTTCACGGGATCTCCGATCACATAGAGCAGGTTACCACTATAGTAGATTTTATGTGGGTCTCATACCCATTTCTCTCGATGCACTTTCTATCACATTGCGTGACAGACCCTTAGTGAATTGATCTGCTAGATTATTCGACGTGTGGACATAATCTACCATTATAACTCCGGAGGTTTTCAGCTTTCTGACAGATTTTAATCTTCTCTTAACATGCCTTATAGACTTCATGTTGTTCCTGGAACTGTTGACCTTTGTAATCACAGTCTGGTTGTCACAATTCATGGAAATAGCTGGTATCGGTTTTTCAACTGCCGGTAAATCCATCAGGAGATCATGAAGCCACTCAGCCTCAGCCCTAGCAATGTCTAATGCTGCGAGTTCTGCTTCTATTGTAGACTTCATTATGATAGTCTGCTTGCAAGACTTCTAGGAAACAGCGCCACCTCCCAGCAAGAACACATATCCGCTTGTGGCATGGAGCTCATCAGCATCAGAAATCCAGTTGGCATCACAATAGCCTTCTAACACTCTTGGGTTTCCAGTATAATGAATACCATATGTCATAGTACCTTTCAGATAGCGCAACACTCTCTCAAGAGCACGCCAGTGATCATCTCCTAGTTTTGAAACAAACCGGCTTAACTTGCACATAGCATAAGAGATGTCAGGTTTTGTTGCACTCGCAAGATACATGAGTGAGCCAATGATCTAAGAGTATGTCAATTGATCCCTTGTAATTCTTTGATTTTTCCTCAATATCATGCTAGGGTTATAAGGTGTAGGAGCAGGATCACAGTCACTAAAACCAAAGCGACTCAACACCTTTTCCACATAATGGGATTGTAACAAAGTTACCCCACTATCACCTTCTCTAATAAGCTTGATGTTTAGAATGACATCAGCTTCTCCCAAATCTTTCATATCAAAATTGCTCGATAGAAGTTTCTTTACTTCCTCAATCACATTGAGGTTTGATCCAAAGATCAATATGTCATCAACATAAAGGCACAACATAACAGTCTCACCCCTACCATACCGATAATACACACACGAGTCTGCTTCATTCACAGCAAAACCAGTAGCTGTAAGAGTATTATCAAACTTTTCATGCCATTGCTTAGGTGCTTGTTTAAGGCCATATAATGATTTTAACAAGGTGTTTGTTTAAGGCCATATAATGATTTTAACAACCTCCATATAGATCTCCTCATCCAACTCTCCATTTAGAAAAGTTGTCTTAATATCCATCTGATGAATGATAAGACCATAAGAGGCTGCCACGGCTATTAATGTACGAATTGTAGTCAATCGAGCCACTGGTGAATAGGTGTCAAAGAAATCTTCGCCCTCTTTCTAGGTATATCCTTTGGCCACAAGTCTTGCCTTGTACCTCTTGATTGTACCATCAGGCCTAAGCTTTTTCTTGAAGATCCACTTGCAGCCTATAGGTTGACAACCATAAGGACGATCAACGACCTCCCAAGTTCCATTAGACATAATATAATCCATCTCACTCCTTACTGCTTCCTTCCATAAGTCAGCATCAGGAGAGGAATATGCCTCTCTAATGGTGGTTGGTGTGTCTTCCACAAGGTACACTATAAAGTCATCACCAAAAGATTTTGCAAACCTCTGTCTCTTGCTCTTTCGAGTGACTATAGTGTCATCCTCCTCAGGGATGTGCATGTGAGAATCCTCAGCATGATCTATAGGAATAGACAGTTCTTGCTCATGGGGAATTATAGTCTCATGACTTGTTTCACTAGGTGTATTTTTCATGGGAAACTCATTCTCAAAAAATGTAGCGTCTCTTGACTCCATGATAGTATCAACATACATATCAGGCACATCAGATTTTATAATTAAGAACCTATATCCAGTGCTGTGGAAAGAATAGCCTAGGAATACACAATCAATAGTTTTAGGCCTAAGTTTACGCTTTTTGTTGATTGGCATATTTACTTTAGCCAGGCAACCCCAAGTGCGCAAATATGAGAGATTTAACCTTCTCTTTTCGCATTCCTCAAATGGTGTGATCTCTTTGTTCTTTGTTGGAACTCTGTTCAGGACATGATATGCTGTCAAAATTGCCTCACCCCACCATTCCTTGGATAATCCCGCTGTACTCAACATGGCATTCACCAAATCAGTTAGAGTGCGGTTTTTCCTTTTAGCAATCCCATTAGATTGTGGTGAGAATGGAGGTGTCCTCTCATGAATAATTCCATGTTCCACGTAGAACTCATCAAAAACATTAGAGAAATATTCTCTACCTCGATCGGACCTTAACCGTTTTATTTTCCTTTCAAGTTGGTTCTCAACTTCAGCTTTATAGGTCTTAAAATAATTAAACGCTTCATCTTTTGTTTTTAAGAGATACACATAGCAAAATCTGGTGGAGTCATCTATAAAAGTGAGAAAGTATCTTTTACCGCCTTTTGCCAAAATTCCATTCATCTCACATAGATCAGAATGAACAAGTTCTAGAGGTGCCAAATTCCTTGCCTCAGCAGCCTTGTGGGGCTTGCGGGATTGTTTTGATTCCACACACACATGACACTTAGACTTTTTGACCAAGTTAAATTTAGAAATGAAATTTAGATTTGCTAACCGCATAAGACAGCCAATACTTGCATGACAAAAGCGTGAATGCCATAAATCCGACTCATCAGAAATATCAACAGAATTCACCAACTTATTACACACATCATGCAGTGATAAGCGGAACAAGCCTCCGTAATCATATCCTTTACCAACAAAGGTCCCATGTTTCGACACAACACATTTATTCGACTCAAGAACAACTTTGTAGCCATCTCGACATAACATAGATGCACTAACAAGATTCTTCTTTACGGAGGGCACATGCTGCATGCTCTTCAATGGCACCGTCTTCTCCGAAGTAAACTTCAGAATGACTGTACCAACACCAAGAACATAAGCACGCGACCCATTCCCCATCAACAAGGCGCCAGACCTCCTGACCTGGTAGGAAGAAAACAAAGAAGCATCAGCACACACATGAATATTTGCACTACTATCCATCCACCACCCAGGTGAATTACAGACTGAAAGAACAAATGGTAAAGAATTACTATACCCAGATGATCCATCTCCAGTCTCAGTAGTCACAACATTGGCTGATTTCTTGTCCTATGTGAACTTGCGGTCAGGGCACTCTCTTGCCCAATGTTGATCACTGCCACAGACAAAGCATCCTCCCTTTCCCTTGTTGTTGTTGTTCTTCTTCTTAAACTATGCTGTTTGAACAGGCTTAGGTGTATTCTCCTGCTTGTTCTGGTTTTTCTTCTTGTGAAACTTGCAGAATTTCTTCTGCACCACATTAGCAGTAGAGGTCTCAACACCTTTCCCATTGTCCTTTGCTCTAGCCCTCTCCTCAACATCAAGAGTACCAATGAGTTCTTCAACATTGAACTCCTGTCTCTTATGCTTGAGGGAGGTGGCAAAGTCCTTCCAAGAAGGTGGTAACTTGGCAATTATACCGCCAGCCACAAACTTGTCAGGCAAAGGACAAGGAAACAGTTTAAGTTCCTTAGCTAGTGACTGAAACTCATGAGCCTGTTCCACTACAGATCGGTTCTCAACCATCTTATAGTCATACAGCTGCTCCATGAGATACAGCTCGCTACCAGCATCGGTAACTCCAAACTTTCCAACAAGTGCATCCCACAGCTCTTTCCCTATAGGGAGAATGATATAGCTTTTCTGGAACTTTGTGTCAAGTACGCTAATCACTGCACCTCGAAAGAGATTGTCATCAGCCTTAAACTTAGCCTCATCCTCAGGAGACAAGTTAGCAGGCTTGCCCTCAGCGGCATGATAACATGACATAGAAGTTAGCCATAATTCCATCTTAGCTTTCCAGATCAAGAAGTTTTTACCACCAAAAGGATCGGGCTTTAACACAGCAGCAAAACCTCTGACAAAAAAATGCCTATAATTAGGTTTTTAGATTGTTAGATAATTAGGCAATTTTTGTATCATTTTAATTCCATAAATTAACGTTATGATGATGACATATAAAAGATTATTAACCATTGAAATCATGGTATCAAACATATCCATAACAATATGGAACATGTGATCAATTATCATGTGAAGCATGTGATTATTAAAAACATGAAAACATGATATATGAAGCATAACAGTAAGGCAAGACATATATCTCATAACAGCGATAAACATGAGACAACATGTGAAACGACGTGACAGAACTACTGAAACATACAGACAACAGCGTATGAAACAACTTGACTGAATCAACGAAACAAGCAGACATGACATATATCTTACAGCAAAAACAGACACAAGATATAAACAGAAACGATATGACTGAACATACGAAACAGACTCATAGCAGCGTTTGAAACAACATAGATATATAACTAAAACAAGCATGATCAGGAAAGCGTAAAACAGCAGGGAGATGAACCAATCATACCCTTCCATGCGCTCCGAGGATCCCGATCCTTGTCCAACCTCCTTCGTCATGTTGTAGAGGATAACGATGATCTCTCCGCCGGGAAGAAGTGGTCCGCCCACGTGAGGAAGACAATGACGGCGCTCGAAGACGACGACGAACGGCGGCAGCGCGGTGTTCGGGAAAGACGACGATGAATAGCAGCAGCAGTTTGGGCAGTCACGTAGACGCTCCCAAAAAACCTAATTGCTGATCCCTCGTGCAAGGTCTCGAACGGCAAGGGCTTCGGAGGCACCTGCCCTCTCGTTCCTCCGTGCGCGTGGAGTTGCGAGATGAGGATTCCTATGTTGCGGCTGAAATGTGGTTCTATATTCTCTCTCGTGTACCGAAGGGACAGGGCTCTCCCCTTTATCTATGCGGTTGGAAGAGGAACGAGGAGAGCAAAGGTCTCACGGCTGGCTGTTCAGGAGACGGGCATGTGAAGAGTTCAACTCCCAGTTGAAACTCCCGCGATTAGTGAGTGCTAAAAATTAACACAACCATGCCACGCCTCGCCCGCTCGCTCGCTCGCCGTTTGCCTGCCTGGCCACGCCACGCCCACGGCCCGGCCGGCGGCGGCGGCGGGCGCGCACACGTGTGGCACGCCTTTGTTCGTTTCTTAACTTCTCAATTTAAGCAGAATAACTCCCACCATATAAGTAAAGTTAAGGACCTTTGGAATTCTAATCCAGTACAACTAATATTGTCCACAATTACACACCATAGAGTTTATTGATTTATTAAACTTAAATAGGCCTAACCTATAATAAATCCAACAGATGCTGCCCTGCATGTCGTTGTTGGCCATTTTCTGCAGCTTCCGCGTGGCCTCTAGCGGCTGTTGCGGCTTTGTGAGACTCTTTGGTCTGAAAGTGAATGCTGATGTTCGTGCTAGCGCGTCTTTTTTTTTTGAAACTTATAAAGGTGGATTACTTGACTCATTCAATAATTTGGAGATAATTTTCACATCGTACTGATGCTGAACCTCAACCGACAAAGTGGATATACAATTTTGCATTTAGTTTTGGTGCTGCCAATGTTCCTTTTCTGATGGACAAGGAGATTTCGTTATTATTTTTTTTCGAAAGCGTGCTATAGCACGTGCTTCATTAAGTGGAAGTGGGAGTTTTACAAACTCCATTGATGAGCACGGCGAGGAGCCGTCTCCGTCCTGGAGGGCACACGATACACAAATCACCAACCAGTGGTGGGATAAAAAGGTTGTACTAAGAAGTAAACCGTTGATGCGACAGGAGATTCCATTGTCTCAGATGCTTCAGCTTGCGATATGCCCACTCTGTTCTCTGTTTGTTTTTCACCCTCGTAGGAGTACACATGTTTGATCCACTAATAACAAATAAAAAGGCCTTAAGAATCATCTTTTAAATAGGAAGAACCATGGATAATAACTTGACCCGGGATATCCTCACGTGATAATGATAGCTAATACTGAGCAGTATAAATAATGACCGTACAGAGTACTCATCTGAATATTGTCCAGAACATGGCCAAGTGATGGACACTGAACACTAGCAGTGGTTCTCACTAACTGATTTGAGGGGTAACACTGTAAGCACATAATTAACCACAACTCATTTCAATGTGTTAGGTTCTCATCTCTAGGAGTAAACGGAACAACTCAACCAAGGCAAGTTGTGCATATATATGAGGAATTTAGTTATTTACTAGTTTATTCTATCGTCGGAGTTTGGGAAAAAGAACATAGTAGAACTTAGCCTGGCAGCCAGTTCTTGAAATTGCAATAAGCAGCAAAGTCGCTCAAGTAGCGAATCCAGTGTTGGTTTCTTAGAGACAGGGTATTACCAATTGGGGAAATCATGATGATTTAACGAGCACATATCTACAAAAATTCAACTATAAAACTTGAATATTGGCTAACACTCTTTTTCCTTGTCCCTAACCATTCTTTTGATATTTTACATGCAGCTGGCATGTCAATTCCCTAATGCGCATGCCACAGAGTAGCATGGGTAGTAGGCCTAAGATTAGCAGATCACTAGGGGATGGTTCCATGGCGTGGTGACAAGGCCTCCCATCAGCTATTTGGAGCAGAAGTGGCTCCAACAGATATGAGAAGCACCATAGAATGCACAGGATCATTCAAAATTTAAATTAAGAAGAGAGCCAGGGTACTAAACAAAATTTCTAAAAGACTTGCAATTATTGTTTTATGGAGTTATGGAGCACGCACAAAGGAAACTAAAAGCTACATTGATTTGGCATCTAAAAAAAGTTTATAGCCAGTTGACAGGAGTAGGAAAAAAAGAAAGATGATAATAGCTTTAAGCCAAAGGATCGATTAATGATAGCTATATAGAGTTTGTGTTGATCGCTGCAATGGAGTTGCATAGAGAAAGGACCGATGTAATCAACAAAGAAACAATGCTATTAACAAAAATATTTTCATGTAAAAAATCTAAATGTTATAATGAAAGCAGCTAACTATTGAACTATTTGCACGTGCCACGTTGTTAGTTTTCTTTTTACAAAACTACTATAACTTGTTTGTCCAGTGTTTTATGATTTAATCTTATCTTCACTAAGAGTACCAATAGATTTTTTCTCATCTTAAGAGCAATATTGTACTGATGTCCCTCCTAGTTTATTTTATGCATGAATTTCGATCTAAATAATAAATTTTCCATACATCATTAAAATGTTGGTGATTCTTAAATGCCTAATTAACAGATCATGGACTCTGAATGGTACAAATAAGCTTATTGTTTTGCGGGAAAGCATTACGTGGAATAAACTCAAAGATAATAAGTCTCTTGTTAAAGTCCTACCAATGTGAACTATATATAAAGGACAAACAACAACCGAACAATTTTTTAAAATTGTAAAAGTAATCTGTTGTGTAGCTTACGCTAGCGAGCGTATGGACTCTATGATAAATTATATAACGAATCTGTAAGAAAGCTATTTTTTTCAGAAAATTTTCCAACAGGTGCGGACGCCGCCACAATCTCCTGCTGCCGCATCTTTGCTTCAGCTTCAACAACATGGCTTTTGGCATCAAGTTTTAATTTTTTAAACACATTGCAAGAAAGCTGTCAATATATTTTTATTGTTTACAACAGCTGCGGGTGCCGCCACAATCTCCTTCTGCCGCATCTTCGCTTCGGCTTCAACGACTTGGCTCTCGGCATCAAATGAAACGGTCAGAAAACCTCACAACCGTTTTCTACTTCTACATTTAAGTACAAAACGAAAGCCGAAGCGGTAAAGCCGGACACGAAAACGAACACGAACTTACAGAATATCGATAATTTCAAAAACGAACTAATTCGAGCGGAATTATGTCGAACATGATCGGTATACGAAAAATCAATACGGAATATTGACCCATACAACCAAGTGCATAACAATTAATAAGTGAATAATAATTAACAAGTCATACAATTTTCATAAAAAAGTATTTCCATTCAACATCATATATGAAAGATATGATTTTTCTAAGACAACGAGCGCTTGTACACGATTAATATACCGTTGAAACTTTGTTTAATTTTTTTGAACATCTTAAATACCTCAAATGAAAAAACTAAAACTAGAGAGTTGTATATCTCGTCGAGAGCTACAATTTACATATAAAAATCATCTTCATCCGAGACCATATGAAAAAGATATAAATTTTCTAAGGTTGAACTTCTAGTGGGCCAAATTCGGTTTAAACCGAATTTCAAATTCGGGATATTCCGAATTAAAAGTAGAAAAGTAGAAAACGGTCAAAAAAATTTCTAAACCGTTTTCGTTCTGATAGATTTCGAATTTGGTGTTCCAAATTTTGAATCCAGGATATTCCATGTCGGGCTGTAGTGCTGCCCCCAGGCACGGCATGGCTCCACCCCCCCCCCCCACCCCCAACCCCGTTCTCGACCGTTGATGCACTTCCCACGCTCCTTTCGACCGTTGGATGACAGGTGTATATATACCGCCTCATGGCCGTCTCCCTCATCCGGTGGAACCCTAATTTATTCCTGACCGTCGCTCTCTCTCTCCTCTCTGGCTCTCTCCTCTCTTGCCTCCGGCCTCCTCTCTTCTTCTCGCCCTCCAGTGGCCTCTTGAAACACCGCTGGACAACACTAGCACACGGCACGACCAAGTATATACCCCTCATCTTGACCTTGCACCATCGATGTAGCCTCGTCCTCTCCTTGTCGTCCACCTTGTCATCTCCATGTCAGTTGTCGTCACTGTCATCGACCTCGCCAAACGCCGACAGCTCTGGTGCTCTGGATTCTAGGTAATACCTATTCCCCTCTTGATCTCTCTCTCTTTCTCTCTATCTCCCTGCCTCTAACTCTCTGTTTTCTTCTAAATCTACACTCGATTCGAATCCATTGAGGAATCAAAGGGCCGGATTCGTGCTTCGCCGACGTTGTCGGCGATTCTGGTGCTCCGGCTATGAAGGTATGAGTAAACCCTAACCCTAACCTACTAAACCTAATCATAGATCTATACTAACTCTGTATTTTCTATAGTCATTGAGGAACCAGGGCACCGACGAGTGACGATGGCCGATTCCGACGATGACACGGCTGAGGTCGGTACCAACAAAGAGAGGCGGATGTGCGGGTTGGCTAGAGAAGATGACGAGGATGACCTGTGTGAGGACGCCGAGGCCTTGTTCAGCCGTAGCGTTCAGGCTCCCATCGAGGTCAACGATGATCAAGAAGGTGGGGCAGCAAACAGAGAGGAAGAGGACGAGAACAGCGTGAAGCGCTCACATCCGTCTACCTCGGTAGTGTCACTGGACTTTAAGAAGCTCTTCAAAAAAGGCGCCAATGGTAAGAAGATCTGGTATGGAGCTAAGTTCATCCATTGCCATAAGCAATACTCCGTTCTCTCTAGTGGTGGCACTGGTCACTTCACCCGGCATAGGGATAATGCGTTAAGAGGCGTGAAAAAACTCGCATGATCTCTTTTAATCCTGATCGTAGTATGCGTAATTGGGAGTATTGTCCTATGGTTGTCCGTACTCAACTGGTTCGATTGCTTGGTAGGCTTGCTGTTCCTGTCTCTATGGGTGAAACTGATGCATTTGAAGAGTAAATTAAAACTGCTTATATCCCTAAATATGTTTGTCTCTAGGCAAACCACCACTAGAGACATATAGAAATAGTTTAATGATTGCAAGGATAAGCTTATTGAGACTCTTAGTTCTGCTGGTGTTAATTGTATTTGTCTAACCTCTGACATTTGGTCTTGTAATGCCAAAGAGGACTACCTTAGTGTTGTTGCTCACTACATAAACTCTGATCGGCAACTAGAGAAGAGGGTGCTTGGTCAATCTTGTGCTTATTGGTGTGTCCCACAATGAACAAAACATTGCTGATGGTGTTGTTTGTGTGCTTGCTGATTATGGTTTGACTAAAAAAGTGTTTGTTGTTACTTTAGACAGTGCATCATCTAATGTATCAGCCATGCAAACACTTAGACCTGTACTATCTAAATATCTTTATATTGAGGTTGTAGGTGATAATGATGAATTAGACAATGCATTATCTAATTCAGTTAATTCTATGTTCTTGCATCAGCGCTGTGCATGTCATATTATCAATCTGATTGTTAAGGAGGCCCTAACTGCTCTTAAGCCTTTGATTGAAACATTTCAAACTACAATATCCTTCTTAAACTCATCTAACCAGAGAATTGCTGCATATAAAAGTTATTGTATTGCCACTGGTGTTAGGCCTAGAAAATTTCACCTAGACATGGAGGTAAGGTGGAATTCTAAATATCTGATGCTTAAACATTTGTTTTCTCATAAGGCTCCATTGAATACTTTCATACATGCTCAGTATCCTACGACTGAAGGTGGTCAGTTGCTTTTAACTAATGAACATTGGGCTATAGCAAAAAATGTACTATCATTTCTTGAATTGTTTTATGATTTTACAGTTGCATTGTCTAGTGTGTAGTATCCTACATCTCCACTTATGATTCATTATCAAGTTAAGATTCCTATACACCTAAAGAATTATGGTAATGGCAGTCACATCAGACATGTGGTTCAACCTATGATAGACAAATATAATAAATACTAGAGGGACATACCTTTACTTTATTCTTTTGCATTCACCTTGGACCCTAGAGCTAAAATGAAAGGTTTCTGTAGAGTGCTGAGGAGGTTGGGTAACCTTACTAGTACAAATTATACTGCTTACCATGTTGACACTAGAGCTCGACTTATTGATGTGTACAATAAGTATGAGGAGAAATATGGAGTTGTTAGGTTGAGGAGGACTGCCCCTTCTAACCTGTCTAGTAACAAAAGGTCTGCTTGGGATCAAATTTATGATGATGATGGTGGTGATTCTGCTGGTGGTATCCATCCTCTAGCTGCTACTCTAAGTATGTCAAGAGATACCTCGAGTTTGCAACTGCCCTGCTGCAGGCTGCAAGTTCTTCAACATCTAATGCTTCTGAACTTGTTTTCTACTTGGACTATGACACTGTGAGCCAGTTAGATATTGATTTTAACCTCTTGAACTCGTGGCATCAGCACAAACTCACATATCCAGTGTTGTCAATCATGGCTAAAGATATTCTAATTGTTCTTGTGTCTACCATATGTTCAGAATCCTCTTTTAGTATGACTGGCAGGATCATCAGGGAGCGGTGAAGGAAGCTGAAGCCAGAAATGGTGGAGATGCTCACCTGCATCAAAGAGTGGGAGGCTACAGAGCCAAGGCTGCTACACAATGTGGAGGAAGGAACTTGAACAAGCATCTGAAGAACTTTATCTTGATTAGTGTCTTAGTGATCATTATGTAATGAGACTATAATATTCTAGACTGGACTTTGTTGTAAGGACAATGAACTTCTATGGAGCTAGGTTGTACTCTTTTTTCCTGTCTAGGGTTTCTCACAAGGGTGAGTTTTACCTAGACAGGTTTTTAATGAGGTAGCCACTCCACTAAAGCTCCCAATAAACTGTTATTTTGTGATCTCTACTGAGTTTGTGTGATCTGTGTGTTTTAACTTTGATCTCAATTCTCTTTTAACTTGTAACTTTGATCTCAATTCTCTATGAACTTGTAATTTTGAGCCATTGCACTAAAGCTGATTAGATATATGTATTTTCTGTGGATTTGTAATTTCGAGTCTTTGATCTCAAATTTTTTGTATTGTCTGAGATATGATTGTGTTATTGTGCATAATATTCTTATCATTTTGAGGTGTTAGGCACTTATAATGCCAGTGTCAGCACAGGAACTTCTGTATTGCTGTGCCTAGTGGCACGACACGACACGCCTAAGCCCTGATAGTGCTGTTGTAAGGTCCAAATGGCTAGAGGGGGGTGAATAGCCTATTTAAAAATCTACAAGCTTCACTAAACAACCACATTAGTATAAAAGATGGCTAAGCTAATTCTAGCACTAGCTCAACTATACTATGCAAGCCACCTATACAATACTAGTGAAGCAAGGCTATGATCTCTAAATCACACCAACAAGGCTAAGTCACTAAGCTACTTACTCCTATGTGATAAAAGCTACACTAAGCAAACTACACTAGAACTAGTATAAGAAAGTAAAGAGCAAGTGACTTGATTCTTATACCAACGATGTAGAGAAGTAATGCCCTTGAAGAATCAATCACAATGATCAACCACAAGAGAAAACCTCGGCAAAGGGATGACACAAGATTTTTTACCGAGGTTCACTTGCTTCCCGGCAAGCTACTCCTCGTTGTAGCGATGCACCCACTTGTCGGTTCGCGAGCTAATCGACTATCAAGAGTCGAGCCCTCGGCGGGCGCCGCACAACCACACACAAGATGGGGATCCTCCAAGCCACGAGCTCCACTAGAGTATCCAATTTGCGAACTCCCATGGGGAAGGATCAAGAACCCCTTACAACACTTGGTGAAGGCTCCAACAATCTCCAATTGCGAGCTCAATCACCTCCACTGCTCCAAGCCGTCTACCGTGTCGGGAAACACGGAAGAGTAACAAGAAATCCGTAGCAACTCGAAGATCAAGTGCCTCTAGAATGCAACTCTCAAGCAATGCACTTGAATCTCACTCAATCTCACTCAAGATGTGCAATCAATCAAAGAGATGAGTGGTGGGGTTGTTCTCTAGCTCAAAGGATGTCTCTAGGTCTCAAAATGTGCAAGAGATGCTCTCAAACCCCGGACACCCTCTATTTATAACGAAGGGGTACGTAGCTAGCCGTTACGGATGATGCAGCGAAAAACGCGCTGACCGGACGCTCCGGTCAGGGTGACCGGACGCGTCCGATCACTACAGGACGAGTGAAAACAGTGCGCGTCAGAACTAGCCGTTGCCGTGACCGGACGCGCTCAACCGTATGACCGGACGTGACAGAGCCAGCGCCGCGTGTCCGATCGTCACTCCACTGCTCTCTGCCCCTCTGGACGCCTGACCGGACGCTCCGGTTCCGTGAGGGACCGGACGCGCCGGTCGCGCGCTCTCCTTCTGCGCACAAGTGAACTGACCGGACGCGCTGGTCAGGCCAGACCAGCGTCCGGTCACAAACCCTAGTGCCCGCGCCGCGTTGAACTGACCGGACGCGTCCGGTCAAACTGTGACCGCGTCCGGTCACCACAGTGACCGCCGTTCGCCTCCGTTCCTTTTCCAACTTTCGGCACATTAGAAAATAGGCGTTTCACTTCCCTAAAAAGCGCCGAATCCCGCCTCGCAAGCTCAGCGGGAGGGAGAGAGGAACCCAAACCCCTCTCTACCGCTTAAACTTCACCGCCTTCGCAAATGTGCTAACACCACCAAGTGTACACCACCATGTGCATGTGTGTTAGCATTTCACAAACATTTTCCAAGGCGTTATGTTAGCTCTCAACTAGATCCTAATGCATATGCTCAAGACATTGATCTAGTGGCACTTGATTCCCGAGCTAACCGTGATTGCTCCTCTTGATAGTCGGCTATGTATCCTAAATCCGGTCAATCACTTCTCTACTCATCTTAGACCGGCAAAAGGAAAACCCTATGGTTATACCTTTGCCTTGCGCTCTTAGATCCTTTTCCTCCACTTGATCATCAAGTCCATCATATTATGTGCATCTCCACCATGATCGTCATTTCATGTCCATGCACCATTTCTTTGTGATCTTGTGGTCACCGCTCCTTGCCATGTACACCTTCATCACATGTGTTGCTTATGCCTAACTCAAAACACTTAACACATGGCATTAGCAACTTGGTGTCATTAATTACCAAAACCAAACTTGGGCTTTCAATCTCCCCCTTTTTGGTAATTGATGACAACCATCACAAAGATATGAAATGAAATCAATTTTTAATTTCGATAGTATTAGCTCCCCCTACATATGTGCTTCCATGAGTTTGGTTCAATTTGTGCACATATGTATGGATTTGAATTTTGGGAGAGTTAGCATCGATGTAGCTAGACACCACTTGTAATGCATCACTTGTAAAGATCACAAACACTAAAGTACCCCGTGAGATCAACATTATAAGCAAAGGGTGTCTAGATACAACTTGTAAAGCTACTCTCAACAAATCATCATTCAAGTTTTATTTCTAGCATACACCAAACAATCATGAATATGAATTTAAGCTTTGCAATGCAACAATTCATCATGTTAATGCACATACAAATGCAACAAATAATTCATGAGCTTGCTCCCCCTACTTGTGTGCTCAACTTTAATTGATCCCTTTCCAATGTCATTCTCTCCCCCTCACAATATCTTTTTCCCCTTTGCAACTTAACTTTTTTTTATCTTTGTGACTTTTCAATCTTTGTGACTTTTCTCTCCCCCTTTGTCAACAATCACCAAAAAGGTGCCAATTTTAGTGAGAGTTAAGTCAATCAATATGAGGGAGTCTAAATTATGGTTCAATCTAGATCACTTGCCTAGAATATGTAATTCGGTTTGATCCAAGGACAAGCTTCTTCACACCTCATAAAGTATAAGGGTTATCATGACCATGTTGAATTACACATCATGAGCTCATTTTCTAGATTCAACGCTAGGTTTGCAAGCCCACAAACATATCATATGCTACCACTAGATCAATCAAAACATAGAAACAATAGTGGTACCATATATACATTAAAATCATTTGATTTTCATGAATGAGCCTATTTGACATGCAAATATGTCTATATGTTCTAAACATGTCCTTAGCAAAGTATGGATGATATGCCAAACAACTTTACCTTGCTATGTCGGAGGGGAGGCATGTCATATAAGAATGTGGGGGTGCACTCATTTCAAGTTGGAGAAGTCAAGTATGTTCAATTCATTCTTCAACTTGTAAAATCTCTTCTCATCAAGTGGCTTTGTAAAGATATCGGCTAGTTGATCTTCGGTGCCAATGCTTTCAATGCTAATATCACCCTTTTGTTGATGGTCTCTTATGAAGTGATGTCTTATGTCAATGTGCTTCGTTCTTGAATGTTGAACCAGATTTTGTGTCATCTTGATTGCACTTTCATTGTCACAAAACAACGGAACATTCTTGAATTTTATTCCAAAGTCATTCAAAGTGGCCTTCATCCAAAGCAATTGTGCACAACAACTACCGGCACTAATATATTCGGCCTCAGCGGTAGATAGTGCAACACTATTTTGTTTCTTTGATGACCATGAAACAAGAGACCTTCCAAGCAATTGACAAGTGCCACTTGTGCTCATTCTATCAATCTTGCAACCACCATAGTCGGAGTCCGAATATCCAATCAACTCAAAGTTTGATCCCTTGGGATACCATAATCCAACATCATGAGTACCCTTAAGATATCTCAATATCCTCTTGGTTGCTTTCAAGTGACTTTCTCTAGGTGAAGCTTGATATCTTGCACACTTGCACACACTAAACATCACATCCGGCCTTGAAGCGGTGACATAGAGCAAACTTCCAATCATAGACCGGTATTGCTTTTGATCTACCATGTTACCACTAGCATCAACACCCAATTGATCATTTGTGCCCATTGGTGTACTCATTGGCTTAGCATCTTGCAATCCAAACTTCTTGATCATGTCCTTGATGTACTTGTCTTGACTTATAAAAGTGTCATTCTTCATTTGCTTGATTTGAAGTCCAAGGAAGTAACTAAGCTCTCCAATCATAGACATATCAAACTCATTAGCCATCATATTTCCAAACTCTTCACAAAAGTCTTGGTTAGTTGATCCAAAGATAATGTCATCCACATAGATTTGCAACACAAACAAGTCATTTCCAATTTTCTTGGTGAAGAGAGTGGTGTCAACCTTTCCCATCTTGAACCCTTAAGAGAGAAGAAAGTCCCTCAATCTCTCATACCATGCTCTAGGTGCTTGCTTCAAACCATACAATGCCTTCTTGAGCTTGTAAACATGGTTGGGCTTCTTGTCATTTTCAAAACCGGGAGGTTGCTCAACATAAACTTCCTCATTGATGTAGCCATTGAGAAATGCACTCTTGACATCCATTTGATAGAGCTTGATGTTGTGTGCACAAGCATATGCTAATAAGATTCTAATTGCCTCCAATCTTGCCACCGGTGCATATGTTTCTACAAAGTCAAGACCCTCAACTTGAGTGTATCCTTGTGCTACTAATCTTGCTTTGTTTCTTACAACCACACCATCTTGATCTTGCTTGTTTCTAAAGACCCACTTAGTACCAATCACATTGTAGTTCTTTGGCCTCTCAACAAGTTCCCAAACTTGATTTCTAGTGAAGTTGTTTAGCTCTTCGTGCATGGCATTTACCCAATCGGAATCCTTCAAAGCATCTTCTATTTTCTTAGGTTCTTCAAGTGACACAAATGAGTAGTGCTCACAAAAGGATGCTAGCCTTGATCTAGTTTGAACACCACTTTGAATTCCACCAATGATTTGATCCAATGGATGATCTCTTGCTATGCTAGTAGGTTGGAGTATTGGGAGTTGGTTGCTTCCACTAGCTTGACCTTGATCTTGCACTTCATCATGAGAACCACTAGAGCTTGCTTGATTTGAATCAATTTGCACACTTTGGTTGATCACATGAATATCATCATCATCAACTTTCCTTGGCCTAACATCACCAATGTCCATGTTCTTCATTGCATTTGACAATTGATCTCCTCTCACATCATCAAGGTTTTGAACTTCATTTTGAGATCCTTGGGTTTCATCAAACTCAACATCATGAACTTCTTCCAAGGTGCCATTTGTGAGATTCCAAACTCTATATGCTTTGCTTGTGGTAGAATAACCAAGTAAGAACCCTTCATCACATTTCTTTTCAAACTTGCTCAATCTAGTGCCTTTCTTGAGAATATAGCATTTGCAACCAAACACTCTAAAGTATGCAATGTTGGGCTTTCTTCCATTCAATAGCTCATATGGTGTCTTTCCAAGCTTCCCATGGCAATAGAGACGGTTGCTACAATAGCAAGCCGTGTTGATAGCTTCACTCCAAAATGAATGACTCACATTGTATTCACTAAGCATTGATCTAGCCATGTCAATCAAAGTTCTATTCTTCCTTTCAACTACACCATTGGATTGAGGAGTGTATGTTGGAGAGAATTGATGTCCAATACCAAGATCATCACACAATTCCTCAATTCTTGTGTTCTTAAACTCACTACCATTGTCATTTCTAATCTTCTTGATGGTGATTTCAAACTCATTTTGCACTCTCTTGACAAAAGACTTGAATAGATCATAAACATCACTCTTGTCATAAAGAAAGAACACCCAAGTGTATCTAGTGTAGTCATCAACAATCACAAAACCATACTTGTTTCCACCAATGCTAGTGTATGTTGTTGGCCCAAACAAGTCCATGTGCAATAGCTCAAATGCCTTTGATGTACTCATTTCACTCTTACTAGGATGTATATTTCCAACTTGTTTGCCGACTTGACAAGCACTACAAGGTTTATCCTTTTCAAAAGTCACATCTTTCAAGCCTCTAACTAAGTCATGCCTCAAAAGTTTGTTCAATTGTTTCATTCCAACATGACCAAGCCTTCTATGCCACAACCATCCCATACTAGATTTGCTAAGCAAGCATGATGTCAATTGTGTCTCACTATCATTGAAGTCAACCAAGTATAAGCTACCATGTCTAAATCCTTTGAATATCAAATTTGATCCATCAACACTAATGACTTCAACATCATCACTACCAAATATGCACTTGAAGCCAAGATCACAAAGTTGTGCCACCGACAAAAGATTGAAATCCAAGCTCTCAACTAGCAACACATTAGATATTCTCATATCATTTGAGATAGCAATTTTACCAAGCCCCTTGACTTTGTCTTTCTTGTTGTTGCCAAAAGTGATAGCATCAAAACCACCATTTTGACTTGTATCAATTGATTTGAACATACAAGAATCCCCGGTCATATGTTGAGTGCACCCACTATCAAGTACCCAATGCCTTCCTCCGGCTTTGTAATTGACCTACAAGATAAGATCAATTCTTTTTAGGTACCCAAACTTGTTTGGGTCCTCCAAGGTTAGTGACCAAGCTCTTTGGTACCCAAATGGCTTTCTTCTTTGAGCCCATCCATGGTGCACCAATGAACTTAGCATGAACACCATTTGTACCCTTGGTAAGTATATAGAAAGAATCAAACTTAATTGAGGATACATTAGCATTGGATTTCTTGTTCATGCAATGTCGCTCTATGTGACCAACTTGCTTGCAACTTTTGCAATAGCTACCATTGTTCTTCACAAAACGAGTCTTATGAGGAGCAAAAGCGGCCTTGCCTTTCTTGGGGTTATAGCCCAATCCCTCTTTGTAGAGAGAAGCTCTTTGGCTACCCAAGCACATAAGCAAGCGGTCCTCACCACCATAAGCCTTAGCTAAGGTGTGATTGAGCTCTTTTACCTCCTTCTTGAGATTTTCATTCTCAACTATAAGTGTAGAGTCACAAGTGAAACCATCACTACTAGATGAGGATGATATAGATGAGCTACATGAAGGGTTAGTGGGAGCAACAACAATAAGCTTATGACAAGATTCATCAATTATATCATAAGATATGCCTATGTTGCAAGTTTTAGCTTTCTCAACATTAGTTGGCATGTTTTCACATTTTTCAACTAGAGAGGAATGAGCTTCTTCAAGCTTAGTGTGAGACTTTTGAAGCTTCTTATGGTCTACCTTTAGACTCTCATAAGATGCCCTAAGCTCATCAAGTTCTTGCATAAGATTTTTCTTTTCCTTAAGCAAGCCCTTGCACTCCTTTCTAGATTCTTTAAAATGTTGAGTGCAATCTTCTAGCATAGTGATTAGTTCATCTTTAGTGAATTCTTCTTCATCACTATCACTATCACTAGCATTATCATGATCACTCTCATCATCGGATGATATCTTAGCGGCCTTAGCCATGAAGCACGATGGAGTGTCGAAGAGGGAGACCTTCTCTTGGATAGCAATGCTAGCATGTCCCTTCTTCTTGCTCTTGTTGTCATCCTCATCATCACTTGAGGAATCATCACTATCCCATGTAGCAACATGAGAATCATTCTTCTTCTTATGAGAGCTCTCCTTCTTTTCTTGCTTCTTCTTTTGCTTCTTCCTCTCCTTCTTGATAGCATCTTCATCATCACTATCATAAGGACACTTTGCAATGAGATGGTCCTTGCTATGGCATCTAAAGCATCTCATGGTATGCTCATTCTTCTTAGATGAGTTCTTCCTCCTCCTTGCACGATAGCCCTTCTTCTTCATGAATTTGCCAAATTGCTTGACAAAGAGAGCCATCTTCTCATCAATGTCATCACTATCACAAGAGCTTGAGTCTTCATCACTTGATGATTCAATCTTGGACTTGCCCTTGGATGTGGTGGCTTTGAATGCCACACTCTTCTTCTTTTCATCATCTTTCTTCTCATTTTCCTTCTTCTTCTTCTTGACCAACTCATCCTTCTCATCATCTTCTCTATATGAATCATCGGTCATCACCTCTTGAAATATTTGTTAAGGAGTTGAATCCTTCAATGTAGTCCTCACTAGCATGGTGATCAATGTATCAAACCTCTTGGGTAGGCTTCTCAAGAACTTCATAGAGAATTGATTATCTTTGACTTCCTCACCAAGTGCCTTAAGCTCATTGACAATGACTTGCAATCTATGAAACATCTCCGGTACACTCTCATCATCTTGCATCTTGAAGCTTGAAAATTTTTCTTACAAGATATATGCTTTAGCGGTCTTTGTGCCTTCGGTGCCTTCAAATGTTTCTTCAAGCTTGGCCCAAGCATCATGTGCAACTTCTATGTTCTTCACTTGCTCAAATGTCTTATCATCTAATGCCTCATGAAGAGCACTAATTGCAATGTCATTGCATTGGAGCTTCTTCTCTTCCACCGGTGTAGGTGCTTCCGGATTGGCAACCTCAAATTTTGTTTCGGTGACCTTCCACACTTCTCTATTGATTGACTTGAGGTGTGCGGTCATCTTTACCTTCCAATATGCATAATTTTGCCATCAAAGTGAGGTGCCTTCTTGGTGTTGTTGATATGCAAACTTAATTGAGCCATTTCTTCTTCACCGTAGGTTGTTAAGCCTCAAATAAACGGTGCCTCGGCTCCGATACCACTTGTAAGGTCCAAATGGCTAGAGGGGGGTGAATAGCCTATTTAAAAATCTACAAGCTTCACTAAACAACCACGTTAGTGTAAAAGATGGCTAAGCTAATTCTAGCACTAACTCAACTACACTATGCAAGCCACCTATACAATACTAGTGAAGCAAGGCTATGATCTCTAAATCATACCAACAAGGCTAAGTCACTAAGCTACTTACTCCTATGTGATAAAAGCTACACTAAGCAAACTACACTAGAACTAGTATAAGAAAGTAAAGAGCAAGTGACTTGATTCTTATACCAACGATGTAGAGAAGTAATGCCCTTGAAGAATCAATCACAATGATCAACCACAAGAGAAAACCTCGGCAAAGGGATGACACAAGATTTTTTACCGAGGTTCACTTGCTTCTCGGCAAGCTACTCCTCGTTGTGGCGATGCACCCACTTGTCGGTTCGCGAGCTAATCGACTATCAAGAGTCGAGCCCTCGACGGGCGCCGCACAACCGCACACAAGATGGGGATCCTCCAAGCCACGAGCTCCACTAGAGTATCCAATTTGCGAACTCCCATGGGGAAGGATCAAGAACCCCTTACAACACTTGGTGAAGGCTCCAACAATCTCCAATTGCGAGCTCAATCACCTCCACTGCTCCAAGCCGTCTACCGTGTCGGGAAACACGGAAGAGTAACAAGAAATCCATAGCAACTCGAAGATCAAGTGCCTCTAGAATGCAACTCTCAAGCAATGCACTTGAATCTCACTCAATCTCACTCAAGATGTGCAATCAATCAAAGAGATGAGTGGTGGGGTTGTTCTCTAGCTCAAAGGATGTCTCTAGGTCTCAAAATGTGCAAGAGATGCCCTCAAACCTCGGACACCCTCTATTTATAACGAAGGGGTACGTAGCTAGCCGTTACGGATGATGCAGCGAAAAACGCGCTGACCGGACGCTCCGGTCAGGGTGACCGGACGCGTTCGATCACTACAGGACGAGTGAAAACAGTGCGCGTCAGAACTAGCCGTTGCCGTGACCGGACGCGCTCAACCGTATGACCGGACGTGACAGAGCCAGCGCCGCGTGTCCGATCGTCACTCCACTGCTCTCTGCCCCTCTGGACGCCTGACCGGACGCTCCGGTTCCGTGAGGGACCGGACACGCCGGTCGCGCGCTCTCCTTCTGCGCACAAGTGAACTGACCGGACGCGCTGGTCAGGCCAGACCAGTGTCCGGTCACAAACCCTAGTGCCCGCGCCACGTTGAACTGACCAGACGCGTCCGGTCAAACCGTGACCGCGTCCGGTGCAGCGTCCGGTCACCACAGTGACCGCCGTTCGCCTCCGTTCCTTTTCCAACTTTCGGCGCAATAGAAGATAGGCGTTTCACTTCCCTAAAAAGCGCTGAATCCCGCCTCGCAAGCTCAGCGGGAGGGAGAGAGGAACCCAAACCCCTCTCTACCGCTTAAACTTCACCGCCTTCGCAAATGTGCTAACACCACCAAGTGTACACCACCATGTGCATGTGTGTTAGCATTTCACAAACATTTTCCAAGGCGTTATGTTAGCTCTCAACTAGATCCTAATGCATATGCTCAAGACATTGATCTAGTGGCACTTGATTCCCGAGCTAACCGTGATTGCTCCTCTTGATAGTCGGCTATGTATCCTAAATCCGGTCAATCACTTCTCTACTCATCTTAGACCGGCAAAAGGAAAACCCTATGGTTATACCTTTGCCTTGCGCTCTTAGATCCTTTTCCTCCACTTGATCATCAAGTCCATCATATTATGTGCATCTCCACCATGATCGTCATTTCATGTCCATGCACCATTTCTTTGTGATCTTGTGGTCACCACTCCTTGCCACGTACACCTTCATCACATGTGTTGCTTATGCCTAACTCAAAACACTTAACACATGTCATTAGCAACTTGGTGTCATTAATTACCAAAACCAAACTTGGGCTTTCAGCTGTGCCTGGGCCGCTACCTCAGCACAACGACACTATTAGGCATGGCACGGCTAACCTACCATGTCGTATAGTGTTGTGCCTAGCTGTGACATGCCTGGCCATGCCCATGCCTGGGCCATGCCATGCGGCCCATTTGGCCATGTATACACACGGTACGTCACAGGTCCTGTATCTATATTTGTCATAGTGTTGGATTATTCAGCTCCGACAATGCCTAGCAACGTGATCACGTAGATAGATCCAGATGGTAGCACACGAGACACAAAGGTTTATTCTAGTTCGGGGCACAGTAGCACGCTAAACCCTACTTCAGAGGTGCAGCTGCTCTTCTTGTATTCGTATGCTCAGTTACAGAGACTGTTGCTCCTAGCTATGAGGTAGATTGAAACGATAGATGGTGTCATGGTGGACGTGACAATTGCGGGGTCCTTACCCCTCTTTAGTCTTTATATAGGCAGAGGGGTACGGTTATAGCGGGGGCCATGAAGATGGAGAGGAACAATACCATTGGTGGCCTAAGCCGTCGAGGCCACGGCGACTAGGCTCGTCGATGGTCGGCGCGTGAGAGGTCTCCAGGCTAGAATGTCTGTGGGAAATCCTAGAGGGATAAGGGCATCTTGCTGTTGCCAGGAAACCTTTTGCCCTATAGATCTGGACCTAGGAGCTCTCGTGTATCGATTCGGAGGCTTGAGGTCACCGGGTCGACACTGTTTACTCCTCCTTGACGTCGCAGAAGATGGCGGGTTGTCCTCCTCTCAGAGCTCCTCCTCTTCTTGGACATTAGAGGAAAATCCATGAGGTGGGACTCCCCGAGGCATCTTCTAGTCGTCGTCCCTGCTCGTGAAGATTCAAAGGCAAGGTGAAGGCCGCCGTACGCCTTTGTCTGACTTCTAGACTTCACGAGGTGTCCATCGCTGGGTGCATAGTCGATCCTGCACTCACAAGGCCATCAAAACTATAGCAGTTTCTGAAAGATTTTGGTTATTGCATATCTTGTAATGTAAGGCGTGACAGAGTTTAATCAGAAAAGAATGACTTTTATTGATTTTGAGCACTGCTACCTGTTTCCCGATTAAATCAGGTGTTTTGACGATTTTCGTTCAGTCAAACCAGCCTTGCATTTTTGCGGGCTCCCCTTCCCGACCCGATGGGTAGTTAGTATAACTACGGGTTATGCAGGTGATTCAATCTAAAATTTTACTATGACCAAGTGCAGTCATTCATGGCTCCAGAAGCCAGTGGTCCCGAATGCTCAAGGATCACTTGGGCAAATAGCGAACACATAAACCTCTGGGGTTGTAACGTATGCTATTCTTTCGAGTTAATAAAGGGTAGAACAGGTGATCGTCCGCTATCCGGCAGCGGCAGGACAAAGCCTAACCAGCTGGGGCATGTCATGAAACTCTTTTCCCAGATTCCAGGAGCTCGAACTTTGGTTGCAGCCATAGGCTGACTAGTTTTCTGATTTCCCACAAAGGGGCACACATCCATTGAAACAAGGTACTTCAAGCCTGTTCATTCGAGATATTTATGTGGCCTCGAGGCCAAAGGTTTTATGATCGGCTGGCAACCCTCCCGAACATCCTCCTTACTCTAGAGATGGCAGGGTTCGGCTTTAGCGATTCTGGGCCAGAACCACTGACTGTGCCTACCGCTTTGGTGGGCAACACCATGCTTTGGTGGGGCCCAAATGTTGGTTCACCTAGTTTCACCACCAATTTTGGGCCTTGGGCCCAGGGTCCATAAGGGTTTCGACTAGTATTAGCCGCCCCTTTTAAGTAGCTAAGGGTGGAGACGGTCCGTCCCATTGCCGCTACCGAGAAAAGTAGTAGTGCTCACTCCTTTGCTTACCTTGACCTAGCAAATGTCGTCACATCTAGATCCCGCTCACGGCAGTCGCGGTAATGGTGCCGAGAAAGACCCTAGCCAAGAAAACCAAAGTCATTAGTTCAGTTGGTGAAGAAGATATGAGCTTGAAGAGCAAGGGGGATGGAGTCCCATCCCCAGTTCTCCGTGGGAGATGTCGACGGCAACGAAGGAGGACATCAAGAATCTTGTGGTTGAGGGATTCCTGGAGCCAAGGGAACTTTTGGGTTACTAGTGTTAGGCCAGGACGTGCCTGCTCCTGATTTTGGTGAGATCATAGTCTTTGTCGACTTCTTTCGCCGTGGATTCGGGGTGCCCATCCACTGGTTCATTCGAGATCTCTTCTGATACCATGATGCGTAGGTACATCACCTGACCCTGAACTAGATCGTGCTTCTGGAAATGTTTGTTTCCTACTGCGAGGACTTCGTGGGGATCGAACCCCACTGGGTGTTGTTTTGCCGCTGCTTTGACATTCTTCCTCTATCGGACCGAAAGGTCACTGGCAGCTTTTGGATCAAGGAAGTTGACAAATCTCCATTTTTTCACATCGATCTCCATTCCAACGTCCCAAACTAGGTGAAGAAGTGGTTTTATGTTTATGACTGCTCAGCTCTGGCTTTTTCCCACAAGCTCCCATTCCCTCTGCCATCAGTAGAGAAAGAGGAAGTTCCTGAGTCCGAACTAGAAGAAGCGGATGAACTCAAAAGTGACCTGCAGGATTATCATTGAAGGAGAGGGGTTACCGGTCAGGCTTGCCTAGCAGCCTTTTTTTGAAGGTAGATCCAACCCTTGAGGAAATGCATGTCCCTGATGTGCGACTCTCCCAATGCTGTGAGTCCATAAGGGGAGCCCGTCGAGCCAATGACCGCACTTCAAGTGCTTGTTGTTACCAACAAGGTGCTGGGTCCGAAATCCTAGCTGACAGGGAAAGACCATTTGGTGGAGCCCTCCGTTTTGCAGGTTCACCAGAAGTACCATTCTAGGGCCCCTTTGGGTAAGGTCTAGGAGAGGAGGATCGTTGGTATGAAGGCATCCAATAGTAATGGTGAGATGTTCGCACCTCGAGAGGAGTTGAGTGTGATTGTCCTTGCTCCTCGCCCGAGCCGTGCCGGTCGAAGTGCGTCGGGTTCGGGCGTATAGATGAGGAGGCAGAGCTGTAGCAGAGTCTGCACGCACCAATGAGGGGAATAGAGCCCCTAAGAGGAGGAAGAAGAAGAGACAGCACCAAGCGCAAGCATCAGTGGTCCTAGGTACGTCGGTCATCTTTGGCCAATTGTGGCCTTGGTGTATGTTAATTCGGCTTACCACGAGTTGTTCTCTGTGCCGAGGGCTCTGGGGTCGCCCAGGCTTGCCGATGACAAGCCATCAGCTTGGACGGTCTCGGTCGTTGGTTGTTGACAGTCACTAACACTCATTTTTACTGGCAACATTTCACCCAAAAGCATGGAAAATCATCATCACATGTGACATATCTTGTTTAAATTTCACCTAGTTCTACTTGTGCTTGTAGAATTATTTGTATGCAGGAAATATGACAAAAATAGACCAAAATGGTGACAAACATGGACATATAAAACAAGTGGACGTGACAGGGAGCCATGGGCCCATAGGCCAGCACCGGTCGGTGCCACCTAGGCACCGCCCAGCCCCACCTGGAGCCAACTCCGCCCCTTGCCATGTCAATGATCCGTGGGAGCACATTCCCGACCAATGAGAAGCCTTGATTCACGTCGGTTTGATCAACGGCCATGATGGAGAGGACATGGATCCATGGGCTCATTGTCATAGAGATACAGTGTCACCAACCGACTTACCGTCTGAGTTTCACCACGTGCTGTCTTAGTAACCACCAATGGGAGCTAATCAAGACCGTACGATGCTAAGGCGGTGGAACGGATGGCCAGGCGGTGCCCCACCTATGCTGGGTGGCACCCCCTACCTCCACCGACTTCACCACTACCTACAAGTACCCCCCATGCCTCCCTACACTATAAATAGGGGGTGTGGTGCATGGTGGAAGGCATCCCCTCCAAGAGCAAAGCATTCCAAGCTTCCTCTAGCTCTCTAGCTTAGCTTAGCATTAGAGTAGCAGTCTAGTAGTGGAGTAGAGTGGGAGTCAGAGCTTCTCTTGGCACCCGAAAGAGTCTTTTGGGTCTGGTAAAGCTTTCTTGTATTCTTTTATTTAGCATTACTTTATTCAGTATTCATTTAAGTACTTTATTCTAGTATTGGTTGCTTTACATTCTAGTACTTAGTCATTGTTGACGATAGATAAGTATCAATTTTAACCGTCAACGAAACATGAAAAAGGACCTAAAACATATTTACCACTTAGATATAGGGGTCTACTGACGGAATTCCACGAGTTTTGGTGAATGTCTATTTCTATAGGGTGTTAGCTGAAAAGAACCAAGGAAGTCCCACATGTCAGGTTTACATAGAGATAAACGGGCTATGCACAACTTTTCTGTAATCTAGATGGTACGAGAAGACTCTAGAAACAAACCGGAGGCAAAACGGGCCTGGAAGCCGGGCGGCCGCCCAAGGGGTAGGGGCGGGCGCCTGGGCTACAGAGCCAATCAGAGGCGATCTCGTGGATCCTGCCTCCACCGCCTTTGAGGATGAATAATAATCGTTCATTGAGGTCGGTTTGATCCGATGGCTGTGGTGCTTCCTAGAGGGGTATATAAGCAAGGCCTTTGGCCCCTGGAGGAGGCATCCCATAAACCCTAATTTCATTATCTCTCAGCTGGGATCAGAGGCAGAGGTGTCCCATGAAAGGATGACCTCTCCTCCCTAGAGAATTAGGGCTAGACATTCCAATGTAGTAGATTAGATCTAGATGGGAGTTTGGGAGAGCGGAGCTGCGCTCCGGTTCTGGAGAAGTCTTCAGAGATTTGGTATGTCTTTGTATATATTCTTTACAAGACTTATGCTTTATATATTTTCATCTTCTCTATTTACTTTATGCCTTTATTATGTATGGTTAGTATAGTTGTTATACCTTGGCATGGGATCTTAGCTCGTATTGAGTGCTTTAGTTATTGCGCATAGCTAGAGTAGTAATCGATAGTTTAGGCATGGTGTCTAGGCTATAGGTTACCTGAGGTTGCGCTCAACCCCACGTATAGTTGTGGTAGCCCCATAGGTGATAGCTCTGTAAGGCCTTCGTAATCCACCACATTCGGGTTGATGTTCGTAGAGCTTTTGGCAGCCTTCCCCTGACTACTTTCTTCCTAGTCTCTTTCGAGAGTCGGAAAGGTACTGTTGCTCTAAAGTGTCATGTGTATGATCGCTATATCTATTCATGCTTTAGTTATTAAAGAACCAAAGTAATAGAGAAGTACATAGGAACCTTGATCTCTCCTGTTGTCCTCTCACTTTAGCTAGCTACTCATTTATCATAGAATTCTCCTATGTGTGCTTTTATTCATATACCTATCATATATCATTTACCCCATGCTTTAGTCTAGTTGGTTTACTAAGTTAGTAGATACATGATGGTGAATTATCAGATTCTTTAACCCTTGCTTCCCTGTGGTAAAATATAAATAACGATACCTGGTTTACTCCTGGTAAAATACTACAATGGTATATTCTGTGCGCTTGCGGAATCCTTCATATTTTAGTTGCACTTAATTTCTACCAACAGTCATTAGTGAGCTTAGGTGATTATTTGTTTAGCATTACTAGCATAGGTTATCTTATCATTAGCAATCTTTCATTAGTACCGGTTCCACCATCTGGTTAGGGTGCTTTGATCTCATTTCATCGAAGCTTAGGTCAAAGTAGTAAGTTTATAGATTAAGCGTGGTGCTTAGGCTATAGATTACTTGTGAATATGGCTAGGCCTCCGGATAGATTGGGGTAGGTGGCAAGTGGTGATAGCCTTGTCCATCCTCTGTATTCCCTCACGATAAGTCTAGTTATTAAATCGTAGGGCTCGTGGCAGACCTTGTCTATTTAACTCTCCTAGTTGGTAGGCGGGCTGTGCCCCGAAGTACTATCGTATTTCTCCTAGTTATTTGTTTATCCTTAGTTACTAGAAAGATAAATCGCTCACTCACTCACCTAGCTATCTCTGATTAGTTTGTTAGTATTAGTTAGTTTAAGTAGTTTACACTTATCCTACACTATCGTCCACCTACCTAGGATCAACTTAGCACCTACCTATAGCAAATCCTAGTCCTGCATAGATTCTGGCCTTCCGCCTTCCTGTGGGATAAATTATAAATTCAACACTCGATACTCACCGAGCGAAGTGTTATGCAATAGTTCTCTGTGCTTGCGGAATCCTCCAATAGATGTTAAGAAGTATCAATAAGCATTTCTGGCGCCGTTGCCGAGGAAGGCAACTGGCATCGAATTTATAATGTTAAATTTGTTAGCTAGGTTGTTTATAGTTAACCTAGTTAGTTTATCCTTTTTTTCCTCATATCCTATCACTACCCTACATGATCATGGCCGACAAATACATTAGTGATTTTTCTGCACCCTCGGCAGCTAATGTAACCACCAGACCGAATGTTATCAATGGGGACGCTAACTTTGAGCTTAAGCCAGCATTAATTATGATGGTTCAAGCTAGTCCGTTCTGTGGGAAAGCCCACGAGGATGCAAATGCTCACCTCTAACATTTCTTGGAGATTTGTAGCACATTCACCATTAAGGGAGTGAGTCAAGAGGCTATACGTCTTTGCCTTTTCCCCTTCTCTTTGTTAGAAAAGGCTAGGCAATGGTTTTACTCTAACCGTAATGCTGTAGATACCTAGGACAAGTGTTCTAATGCTTTCGTAGTTAAGTTTTTTTCCCATGTGAAAGACTAATGCTCTACGCAATAAAATCTCTAGTTTTCAACAACTAGCAGATGAGTCGATTCCTGAGGCTTGGGAATGAATGCAAGAGTACGTCTCTGTAAGCCCACACCATGGCATGGAAGACTAGCTTTTGATCCAGAACTTCTACCATGGATTAGTGTCGTTAGATAGGAGCCATTTAGATGCTGCTGGTGGTGGTGCATTCTTTTCGCTAAGTGTTGCAGATGCAAAGACACTGATCGAGAAGATGGTCTCCAACCAAGAATAGAGCGACGATCGACTCCAACCCCATAAACGAGGTATGCATTCAATTAAAGAAATTGACATGCTTGTGGCTAAGATGGATCTGCTCATGAAGCGAGTAGAACATTATGAGAAAGTGAGTGCCCAAGAGACACTCAAAGCCATGGATTCCCACATGACTTGCGAAGTCTGTGGAGATGTTGGACATTCGGGCAATTCCTACCCCGAAACCCAAGAGGACCTCAACTTCATCAACACCGACAACGGGTTTTGTCCACAACATCAAGGCTGGAATCAGCGCTCCAACAATCAGGGAGGTAACAATTATTATTCTTCTTCTCATTTGAATAATCAAGGTAATAATAGTTATGCTTTCTTGAAAGATCTTGTTTATAATCAAAGTAGAATGACTGATAGCATTACTAAAAAGTTAAATCCTCATGACAAGATGTTGGAAAACATAACTGCTAAATTGGATGAATTTTCTTCTGTCTTAAAAAACCAACTTAGCTTTAATAAGATGGTAGAAACCTAATTAGCTCAAATTGCTGCTGCTATCCCATCCTATGAAAAAGATAGAATTCTAGGCAAACCTGAGGGAACAATGGAGACAGCCAACCTTGTTATGGTAAGGTATGACTTCTCTGAGAATGGTTGGGGATTTCCTATTAAGAAAGGTGATCCTGTGAACCCCGCCATTACTTGTTCCATAGGACCCCCACATTTTTCATAATGCCATCTGTGATTTAGGGTCTAGTATTAACATCATGTCTAAGGAAACTTATGATAAGTTGTTTTATATGCCCTTAGTGCCAACTTCAGTTTACTTACAATTGGCTGATCAATCCACCCGTCATCTTGAGGGAGTAGCCACTGATTTATTAGTTAAAGATAGGAGTTCCTATGTACCCACTGATTTTATGATCTTAGACATGAGTAACGCCGAGGATCCACCTTTAATCCTTGGTTGTCCTTTCCTTAACACTGCAAATACTTGCATATATGTGGCTTCTGGGCAAATCCAATTCCACTTTACTAGAAGAAAAGAAATATTTGTTTTTGCCTCTAGACAACCCCTCTTTGATGAGAAATAGGAAAAGAAAAGGCATCCAAAGAGAATCAAGACGAAGAAACCCAAGCCAATTGAAGAGCCAGAGAAGCCTGTCAAGAAGAAGAAGAATAGAAAGAGATGGCGTAAAAAGAAGGATCCTTCCTCAAACTCATCATCCCCTGATCCTAATCCTGACAAGGCCTCCGAGGTGGAACAAGAGGAAACACCTCCGCCCAAGGACGCATGACCTTGAGTCCAACACAAAGGTAAGTTTTCTATCCCTTTCATTTCTTTAGTTGCTTCCCATTTAAAATTTCCAATAAAGTTGCTTTACATTGCATGATAGGTTAGTTGCATTTAGCTACTCTATGTTAATAAATAAAGTTTGTAGTAGCTAATGCTTGATAGGATAGATATGCATTAAAGCAACACATATAAAAAAATATTTAATATTAATGAATAAAATTCAGTAGCATCCCTGCTGAATAAGTTATCTAGTAGTTATAGGTTTAGTTAGTCATTTGTTTGCATTCTAGTAGCATTAGTTAGTTAATAAAGAAAAGAATCAAAAGTGCTGCCAGAAGACATTCCAACCTATGCAAAAGGCAAGCTTGGGGGAGATATCTCTCCCCACTCAGGTATGAAAATCTTAAACCCTCTCTTTACATTCATGTTTGCTTTATGCTTCAATATTCATGATCATAGAATATAGAGAGGAGTGCCTTTAAATTATTTCAAGAGAAACTCTGCTCTAATAAAATGATGATAAAATCTATTTAGAGGTGATGAATAGTTGCTCTATGATACTTTGCAAAAACTTGTCATACAACCTTATACTTCTTAAGTTTTGGGCATGATAAACTTAGAGTTCATCTTAAGTTGAATGCTTTCATGGGTTGCAAATGCTAGAACCAAGAATAGGCTTTTGTAAGATGTGTTGTAGTCATGATTAGAGTAAATCTTTTGAACCTATCTGAGGAATAGTAAAGACAACCTAGAGTTTTGTATTGCAAAATGCTAAAACTCTCTTGCTAGAAGTTCCTTAATGGTGATGAGTTCCTACCAGAGCCAAATATTTATGCATATACAACCATGCATCATAAAGCCACCATAAAAGCTGCTTGTTTGTTTTGAGCTTTTTCAAGCCTTGTTGATCTGAGTAGAGAAACTTTTCATGCTTTTTGATCAAGATCACGTACACCCACATGTTTATGCTATTCCTATACTAGGGATACGCAACCATATATGCATTCCATTTATAATTGCTCTATGAGAATCAAAGTTACCTCTCTAGCTATCTTACATCAAAAAGAGAGGCATGGGCTACAGAAAAAAGAGAGTGAGAGAATAAAAGAGCAAAAAGCTCTAGTGTTCAACAAAAAAGAGAAAAAAAGAAGAGAGAGAGTGAGAAGAAGAAAGTAGCCATGCCCTCTCAAAAGGAGCTAGAGAAGGGAAACTTCTCAAAGGAGTACCACTTCCACCAAATATACCACACACATGCACATCTTGATCAAATTCGTATGATTTGTTGCTCCTTGTGTCCAAGTGTTTGACTTAGCAATATATTCAATTCAAGTAAGCTATGCTTTTACCCCTACCTTGAGCTCCACATAAGCTTTAGGATAGAAATTAAGGCTAACATTGATGGCCTTGGTGAGGATTTTAAACACCATTGAGTGACTTGAGTGTACCATTTGAGGAATTTAGGCAAGTTTTCTTTCAAAATCATTTGAAAACCTCCAAGAAGTTTGAGCTAAACCAAAGTAGGCAAAAAGTATCTATCTAGCTACACTCTCCTGCACTTGCTTGTATCAAGGTGAAAGATATAAGCCCCACATTGCTAAGACTGACGGTGAAATTTCTAAGTGCTAACCTGTTCAATTCAAGAGATAGTATTTCTTTGTATATGTGTTTTTGCAAGGCGTTACATTGTATGCAACTCCTGATCCAACAACCTATTTTATGCTAAATCCGCATCTTTGCTGAGGACAGCAAAGGGGTAGCTTGAGGGAGCTTGTTGACGGTCACTAACACCCGTTTTTACCGACAACATTTTACCCAAAAGCAAGGAAAATCCTCATCACATGTGACATATCTTGTTTAAATTTCACCTAGTTCCACTTGTGCTTGTAGAATTATTTGTATGCAGGAAATATGGCAAAAATAGACCAAAATAGTGACAAACATGGATATATAAAGCAAGTGGACGTGACAGGGAGCCGCGGGCCCATAGGCCAGCGTCGGCCGATGCCACCTAGGTGCCGCCCAGCCCCACCTGACGCCTACTTAGCCCCCTACTACGTCAATGATCCATGGGAGCACATCCTTGACCAATGAGAAGCCTTGATTCATGTCGGTTTGATCAACGGCGATGATGGAGAGCACATGGATCCATGGGCCCATTGTCATAGAGATACAGCGTCACCAACCAACTTACCGTCTGAGTTTTACCATGTGCTATCTTAGTAACCGCCATTGGGAGCTAATCAAGACCGTACGATGCTAAGGCGGTGGAACGGAGGGCTGGGCGGTGCCCCACCTACACCGAGCGGTGCCCCCCTGCCTCCACCGACTTCACCACTACCTACAAGTACCCCCCATGCCTCCCTAAACTATAAATAGGGGGTGTGGTGCACGGTGGAAGTCATCTGCTCCAAGAGCAAAGCATTCCAAGCTTTCTCTAGCTCTATAGCTTAGCTTAGCATTAGAGTAGTAGTCTAGTAGTGGAGTAGAGTGGGGGGTCAGAGCTTCTCTTGGTGCCCGGAAGAGTCTTCTAGGTCTGGTAAAGCTTTCTTGTATTGTTTCATTTAGCATTACTTTATTCAGTATTTATTTTAGTGCTTTATTCTAGTATTGCGTGCTTTACATTCTAGTACCTAGTCATTAGTGTTAAGTCATTAGTGAGCTTAGGTGCTTGTTTGTTTAGCATTAGTAGCATAGGTAATTTTGTCATTAGTAGTCTTTCATTAGTACCGGTTCCATCGTCTGGTTAGGGTGCTTTGATCTTATTTCATCGGAGCTCGGATCGAAGTAGTAAGTTTATAGATTAAGCGTGGTGCTTAGGCTCTAGATTATCTGTGGATACGGCTAGGCCTCGGGATAGATTAGGGTAGGTGGCAAGTGGTGACAACTTTGTCCATTCTCTGTATCCCCCCATGATAGGTCTAGTTATTAAATCATAGGGCTCGTGGCAGACCTTGTCTATTTAACTCTCCTAGTTGGTAGGCGGGCTGTGCCCCAAAGTACTATCGCATTTCTCCTAGTTATTTGTTTACCCTTAGTTACTAGAAAGATAAATCGCTCACTCTCCCACCTAGCTATCTCTGGTTAGCTTGTTAGTATTAGTTAGTTTAGGTAGTATCCTACACTATCGTCAACCTACCTAGGATCAACTTAGCACCTACCTTTAGCAAATTCTAGTCCTGTATAGATTTTAGCCTTCCGCCTTCCTGTGGGATAAATTATAAATTTGACACTCGGTACTCACCGAGCGAAGTGGTACGCGATAGTTCTGTGTGCTTGCGGAATCCTCCAACAGACGTTAATAAGTATCAACATTGGCGACTTTGGCCCAAAGGTGGAGTACGTCCCCTTTGAGCAAGGTTCTAGGACCTCACACAGGCGACTAAAGAAGCCTGTGTTACTAGATGTTCCTAGTGATGAGAACATGTAAGTTCAATTCCTTCATCCTACGATTTTGCCGAGCATGAGCTCCTGATGCTTGTTTTTTAGGTGCAGCTCTCGGTCAAAGACCTTATCAACCGAGAGGTTGCCCAAGGCCATCGCACTAGACAGCATAAGCAAGATCATAGCTCTAGGAGTTCGCTCGAACAAGAGTGAGGATTTGAGTATTTCAGAGAAGATTTAGGTCGTTGATACCCTTAATGACTTCATGGCTGGTCACAACATAGGCGCACCACCTTTGGAGGATGCTCGAGAAGATGTTTCTCCAGTGATCCAGGTGAGTCATGTGCAGGGTGAACCTGCTCGGGCTCTCAGTGTGGGTGCCTGAGGAAAAGAGCCTGTCATTGAGCCTGTTCGCGGCCTTGACCCATCGGGTCATCCCTAGGAATTCTTCTAGAGGACGGCCTCAAGAGGGTGTTGCTATAGGTTGACTCTCCTCCGCATGTGGACGACGTCCGCCTGGTCCCTCTCGAGTCTCAGACCGAACGAGCAGGGAGAGGTCCGTCGTTGCAGGCTTTCGGCGCTGAAGGCGAGATCTTGTTCGATGATGTCGAAGAGCGGCGCCTTCTAGTCTCCGGCTTTGGAGAGCTAGACGAGATGGCGAAGCATGTGAATAGTTGTCCACCACACTATGTGCCCTGGCCAACGCCGTGAAGACCAAGAGCATCTCGGTCGTGGATTCCCTTAGCGCTACCTTAGAGGTATGATCCACGTCAAGAGTTCTAGCGCCTGAGCATCTGCTTGGTGGTCGTAGTGGGTGGACATTGCCCTTAGGCTGCACTCGGGGCCACGCAGTGGACCCGATGGGTCTAGGCCCCGAGTCTTTGGTTGATTCATTCTGAATAAAGCTAAGACTTATGCCATCTCACGCTTGTAGTATCTTTAGAAGAATTCTTCGGCCAAGTCCACATTCATCCGGGAGAGGTTCTCTTAGCTAGACGATGAGGCAAAGGCCCGGATAGTCGAGCTAGAGAATGAGGTTATGGTCCTAAAGTGCCATTAGGATGAGGCCCAAGGTAGGGCTCTTGCTAAGACCTTTCCCCCTTGTGTTTGATGAGGTTTGTAAAACCTTTGTTCCCTTTTTAGCCGCTACCAAAGCCATTGTCAGGTTATCTCGAGAGAAGGTTGCCCTTTGTGCCTCGAGCTCCACATATTGGAGGGAGAGGTAGAAGGGAGCACATGCTTGGGAAGAGACAGAGAAGCTTCAAAAGTAGATCCAAGGTGTGTGTTCTTTCTGGCAATGAATCGTGTCACAATTATATGCAGGTTTTCGACTGACACTTCTGTTAACAGTGGAGTTGGCAAAGGCAAGGCACCTTAAGAACAAGCTTGCTAAGTGTACATTTGATTACGCGAACCTGGAGGCCATGGCTGCTGAGGCTGAGCGATTGCACTTAGGGACTCTTTTGGCTATGGAGGCGAAGTATGCATCTCAAGTGTTGTCCCTTGAGGACGACCTCAGGGGTGTAGTCACGGCTAGCCACGCTGCCTACCACGTGGCCTATGCTCAGCTAGGAGGGCCTGCCTCTTTGTCAGAGGTGGCTTCCTAGCTGAGGGGGATCCCAAGGCGCCTAAAGGAAGTTGCCCAGTATGGCTTATCCACCGGGGTGCACATGGTGTTGGTGATCATCGGGACAATCTACACTGACCTGAACAATGCCTCCATCAGGGGGAACCCGTTGACACATATCCCTTGCTGTACAGTCAGATTCAACAACAGGCCATAGAGCCTTCCGAGGCCATAATCTACGATATGGATCTCTTTGTGATAGTGCAAGGCAGTGTGCCTAACTCATCAGAGGATTCGGGTGGCGCTTGAGGTCATCTTGTAATGTGCTGCACCTGACTTTATGTACTCTTTCTCTCATTGTCTTTAGTATTTGATGCTGGCTAAGCTTTGGACCAACTACCTGGGGATTATTTGACCAGAATGAAACACTTTGATCGAGTCCACGCAAGGTCCTGTTAGGTCACTTATGCCATTTCAAGGCCTATGAGACATTGATCGATCAAGAAGAAAGTATGAGTGGGTGGCGCATGTAGTTATCATTTTAGCCCCCGAGCGTGTTGATAGGTTAGTGTAACATATGAACATGCTCGACAAGAGCATACATGGCAACTGCAAAGGTTAGCCCCGAGCAACCTAGAGAGGTTCTTCGTAAGGTACTCGAGAGATCACGATTTATTCATGTAAGAAATAAATGTTCTTTGTAAGATTTAAATAATAACTAAAATTTTAGAAAAATAAAGGACCAACATAACCGTGAGTTGTCGGCTGCCACTTCAACATCCGATGGCAATGGCCGCGGGGGTTCGAGCTGACATCGGGGCTAAGGACGACGGGTCAAGGGTGGTGGCGGGCCATTGTTCCAGAGTCTTCGATAGGTGCTTCTTCCCTGGTGTGGAGCAAGGGAGGATGGGAGCCCCCGAGTCCAGGTTGTTGGCCTCCGTGTACTCGACGACGTCCCTCTCGCATTGATAGGCGTTCTGGAAGTTTCTAGACACCGTAATCACACCGCGCGGTCCAGGCATCTTCAACTTGAGGTAGGTGTAGTTTGGGACTACCACGAACTTGATGTAGCATGGTCTCCCGAATATGGCGCTGTATGGTCCTTGGAAGTCGACAACTTTAAAGGAGAGCGCCTCCTTCTGGTAGTGTACCGCATCACCAAATGTCACAGAGAGGTCTATCGTGCCCAAGGGCAGATGCGCCACCCAGGAATGATGTCGTGGAAAGGAGACTACGATGCGTGTAGCTTCCTTATGTCCACATTTAGCTTGTCGAAGGCATCCTTGTACAAGATGTTGATGTCGCTGCCTCCGTCGATGAGAATCTTCGTGACACTCACGTTCTCGATGACTGCAGTCACCACTAGAGGGAATCGTCCTGCCTCAACCTCCTGATCCGGATGATCGGTTTGATCATAGGTAATCGGCCGTTCGTACCAGCGTAGGTATAGCGGTGCGGCTGGTGCAGTCACGTAGATCTGTCTATGGGTTAGCTTCTGCAGCTGTCAGTCTTGGTACGCTTGGGGACCACCGAAGATAAGCATGGAGCTCCTAGCAGCTGCATCGATGTCCTAGTCATCATCACGGTCTCCTGATACCCATCTTGTTCTGTCCGCCTTTGGCCTTCCAGAGTAACATGCCGATGATAAACGACTCAATCTTTAGCAAGGTGGGTTATGACGAAGCCGTGGTTCTGACATGGACTGTTCATGATCCGCTCGAACATGTCCCAATAGGCCTGCTTCTTACGGGTGTTTGGGACAATCCTTAGGATAGTGTATCTGAGTCTAATTAATGGCTGAGCCTGCTCCCGGGGTTTGCCGAGCGCTGCGCGAGGCCACGAGTGTCGCATTCCTGTTTTCACACGTTGATCAATAGGTAGGCATCTTGTTCGTTCCTTGGCTGACCGTAGATCGAGTTGGAGGAACAACGCGCCCTAGGGCCTCCCATTGGTCGGCCCTTGATCCCTGGAGAGCATTGCCATCGGTCACGTGGCGTGGGCTCGCGGCACACCTCAGGAGTCTCCCGATTGGGTCATGGCTTCCGAGTCGTCGGGAGCTTCGTCTGCTCGACTCTAGCGGTCGACTAAAGCAACCTAATGGTCCCATAGGGGTGGTCAACCAAGTTCTAGCCACCTGTTGGGTGGGTGCTCATAGGCCAAATCTGCTGAGTGTAAGGAGACTTGTCAAGCGTTGATGAAGGTGGATGTTCTCTGCCTCGAGATCATTGTTCTGGCGAAGAAGGCAGAGGCGTGCTTCGTCGCTAGTCTCGTAGGTGGCGTCAGGGATGGTAGCATCTCCCGGTGGAGGGGTAGGACCACCGAGCTCGAGCTTCCCAAGTTCCTCCCAAGGCGGCTCGGGATCTTGTAAGCTCATGTAGCATTCCGGCTGCTCCATGGGCTCAGCGAGTTCCTCTTTGGGTGGTTCCTCCTCTAATTTAGGATTTTTGAGGAGTAACTGATCATACTCGTCCTGATCAAAATCTAAGATGAGCCCTTCATCCTCTGCGTGTTCCCAATCTTCCAGTATGTCATGCCACATCTTCGTCACCGTTGGCTACCATCCCAACGAACTAGGTAACCGGGTCACCAAAGTATTCGGGAGAGTTAGAACTACAGACATGGTGGTCCTCGGTGTGAGCTTTGGCGGGTTCTGCCAGGGCTTATCGAAGCTAGCCTGAGTAGAGCGCTGTCGCTTTCCTTAGCCCGATCGGGAAACCGGGAAGGAAGTGATCGTGTAGTGATTGTAGATCCGATCAGGGAGTCTAGTTTGGATCTTCCCAGAGTCGGAGGGTGGCCTCGAGATTGCTTTCTCGGCTAAGCTCGATGAAGACATCACGTCCATAGCGGTTTAGGTGTCAGGCAAGAGCGTGGGGCCCAACATCCACAACTTCTTCCAACCCGAAAAAGAATGCATAGAATGAGGGAGGCTTCTCCTCCTCCACGGGTGGTTCGGATTCTCACAGATGCAAGTTCCCAAATCGATCAGCGATGAAGTCCAGGCTGCCGAAGGTGATCCTCTCGCTCGGCTGCATCTTCTTCGCAGCGTCATCGATGTTGATGATGATACCCATCTGAAACACAATGTTAATCTGAACGCGAAAGGCCCCTACCTGGCACGCCAACTGTTGAATTATTTAGCTCCAGCAATGCCTAGCAACATTATTGCGTAGATAGATCCAGATGATAGCACATGAGACACAACGGTTTATACTGGTTCAGGGCATGTTAGCGCACTAAACCCTACTCCAGTGGTGCGGCTACTCTTCTTGTATTCAAATGCTTGGTTACAAGGGCTATTGCTCCTAGCTACGAGGTAGATTGGAACAGCGGATGGTGTTGTGGTGGATGTGACGATCGCGGGGTCCTTACCCCTCTTTATATAGGCAGAGGGGTAGGGTTACAGTGGGGGCGATTGATGCTACATATTGGATTCCTAGTTTGTTACAACAGATGAATTCTATCCTACCATAGCTATGATGGCGGCAGATATCTTCAATACGTCGTGATCTCCAAGTTGGTAGTTGCGCCTAGTCCTCACGGGCTTCCCCCTCGGTCGTCCTTGACGGGCTAGATATATGGCCAGTGAGGGTACCCAGGGCCCATATCTCTGACACATAGTGTCAATGTGGATATTTGTATTCTATTATAACTGGATACTGAGTGGATGTTTCTGTATACAATTTCTATAATTTTTCTCTATTAGATTCCACATTCATGTTCCAAAAAATATTAAATACCCGACATTATCGGTATCCTCAAATAATAAAGTACCTGGTAAAGTCATCTAAAATTTATATCTATGACTAATTAGTGATGTAAATAATATCAACTTTAATATAACAAAAAATATGCATCATTTAAACTATTTAAAACTTATCTCTGTTACCAATAACTTTGTATAATAATGTTATTATTAATGATATATAAAGGTTAGTTTTAATATGGCTAATCATATTAATTTTATGTACTTTAGTTATTCATATATTGGTGAAACGATTTTTATTTATGTTAAACTATTTATTGATAAATATTATTTGTACTTTGATCGATTTTTGATATATTTAGTTATTGAAATGTTTATTATACATGTTATTTTTTATATATTTTAAATTATATATGCAGATGTGTGTTTTGAAAGTTTAGGGACCTAGATGACACACTATTCCAAGTTTAGGGGCTTATCTAGCATCACTGGTGCCAGCGTGTACCACCGTGTCAGTAAATGGGTGACCCGACATGTGACATACCATGTGCCAAGTTCAAGGATCCGGATATTCATTTTAGGAGTTTGTGGACCTAGATGGTAGCCTCTGCTAAGTTTAGGGGCCTCTGGTGCATTCTACTCCTAGATTTAAGGTGCGGTAAAAATTATTTTGCATAAAAAATCCTAGACTATTTCTAAATCACCCTAACCGCTTTTACTTTCTTTCTCTCTTGTATATTTGCATAGGGAACCCTATCCCCTTTATTTTTCTCCACATCCTTCCACCTGCAAATTGGCCGATAGATACGCATTTTTATATTTATGCACGACTAGGTTGATTTTCCCAGGTGCAGAAAGAATGGGAGTTAAGATAGAGAGTTGTTGGAGAGAGGTTGCTTTTTCAATCTTGCCAAAAAATCAAGATTGGGAGTGGTTTTTGGAAACTCTTGGAGATGCTCTCATGCAACGCGCGTATCCATTGGCCAACCCGAAGGTGAAAGGACATGAGGAAGAATAAGGAGTAGGACAAAGTTCCTAAAGTAAACGTATAAGAGAGAAAGAAAGTATAAAAGTGGTTAAGGTGATTTAGAAATCAGCATACCTAGTGCCCGAACGTCCAGCCCCCTAGCGGCGTCCAGACGCAGGTCCCAGATAATGCCCCTGTCCCCCCTCCATTGTGCACCTGTCTTCGTTCCCCACCGTACCCCTGTCCCTGTTGCCCCACCGCACCCCATTCCCCCATGGCGCCCCATTCCCCACCACGCCCCTGTCCTAAGAGCACGAAACACCTCAAGTACAACATCACAAATTACGGAAAACTATGTAGTGCAACTTCGGAATATAAATACTGCAACATCGCAAAAACTATGTAGTGCAACATCAAAAAATATGTACTGCAATATTAAAAAATTATGTACTGCAACATCAAAAATTGTGTACTGCAACATCTCAAACAGTAGTACTGCAACATCGCAAAATCAACTATGAAACATGGAAATGGAAACATTCGAAAATTATCTGTTGCAACAACCCAAAAATCCCATTGCAACATTCAAACATCATATGTTGCAACAACCCAAAAATCTCATTGCAACACAGAGAAACAGCAAGGACGTCCAAACAGCAAGGAGATGGGTTCGAGGTGTCGGCTACTCTAACCCCTGGCCCATCACCTTCGAGCTTGTCGGAGGGGCACGGTCAGATCCAGAGGAGGAGGAGGAGGAGGAAGAGGGCTCAGATCCAGAGGAAAAGGAGGAGGGCTCAGATCCAAAGGAGAAACAACCTACCCCGTTGGAGCTGCAGCCATCGTCCTCGTCTCCGATGGGGGGAGCGAGAGCCGGGTTGCAATGGAGGTCGCTGAGAGGGGAGGGAGGGAGGGAGCGTGGGCGGGCGGGGCGGCAGTGAGCTGGGCGCCGGCGCGGTGTCCGTCCTGGGGGCGCTAACGGGCCCGGAGCGCGGGCGGGCGGGGCGGCAGCGAGTGGCCGGGGGCACGTGGTGGCGGATGTGGAGCAGCAATGTGGAAATGGCGAGAGTCAGAGGAATCGATGCGGCCCTTCTTTTCGTCGGCGGCATGACTGTCGCTATGTATTGGGCCACAGGCCTAGGCGCACGGCACCCGGACGGGACATACTCCCGTGTCCTGTCATTATCGTTTAGAAATAGTCCGTGATTCGAGATGCAAAATTACCTTATTATATCTTTATTAGGAGCGAGATTTCAGAAACAGTTGGACAAAGCCAACAAATTAAATGTATTTCTAACTTTATTTAGTCATTTGAAAAACTCATTAAGTTACCAAGTTATTTTTTTTAGAAAATATTGGAGATGCCCTTAGACACGGCATCTATTTCCTCCCGGCAACTCTATCTATAAATATACAGCCTGAGGCTGAATTTACACGTTCATTATATTAGCCCCAGTTCCTCGTCTTGTTTACATCATTAACATCATAGTGGAGCAAACCCATGGAGCTACTACTTCCTTGGTGCATGTATATGATTATTCTGCTCTTCGTCCTCCTAGCTCTAGTACTCTTCGATCTGCATTGTCTACCTTCTGCGCCAGGGACAAGGTTGCCGCCGGGACCGTGGCGGCTCCCGGTAATTGGTACACTCCATCACCTAATGACCTTGGAAAATCCACGCCTCGTGCACCGTGCCTTGGCCGTCCTCGCACGCCGCTGGGACGCCCCCGTCATGTACATCCGGCTAGGCGAGCTGCACGCCGTCGTCGTCTCGTCGGCCGACGCCGCACGCGAAGTCATCAGGGAGAACGACACCAACTTCGCCACCCGGACCATGACCGCCACCGTGAGAGCCACCATCGGAGACAAGGTGGGGCTCGTCCTGTCTCCCCACGGCGCCATGTGGCGGAGGCTCCGCAGGATCTGCACGACGGAGCTTCTGAGCGCAAGGCGCGTTCGATCCTTCCGCTCCATCCGGGAGGATGAGGCCGCGCACCTCGCCCTCGCCATCGCCATGGACGCGCGCTCCGCGATCGCGCCCGGCGAGCGTGAGCGTCAGTTGATCAACGTCAGCGAGCTGGTGTCTCGGTTCGTGTCCGACACCGTTCTGCGCGCCATCATGGGCGAGCGGTTCAGGTGGCGGGACGAGTTCATGGCCACTCTGGCCAAGGCCATGACGAGGGGCGCCGAGTTCAGCACGGGGGACCTGTTCCCGTCGTCGAAGCTCCTGCGAGCCATTAACGGCACGGTGAGCGAGTCCAAGGCGCTGAACGCCAAGCTGTTCGAGCTGGTGGATCGTGCCATCGACCAGCGCCGCGGGAGGAAGGCTGGAGCGGCTGCCGAAGACGGCGCCAACGACGCATTGCTCGATGTGCTTCTGAGGTTGCAGGAACACGATGATGATCTCGACTGCCCTCTCACCATGGCGACCATAAAAGCTGTCATCCTGGTACTACCTATATCAATCGTTGGCATCACTATGTGACCCCTGAATTTTAGCAAGTCCTTCATTTTTTATATGGCCACATGAATAGTTTACGCGACACGTCTCTGCAGGACATGTTCGGCACTGGAACCAGTACAACATCGACAACCATCCAATGGGCCATGTTAGAGCTGATGAAGAATCCGAAACTGATGCGCAAAGCGCAACAAGAGATACGCCATATCCTGGGATGCAAGTCACGGGTAACAGAGGACGACCTGACCAACCTGAAGTACCTAAAGCTTGTCATCAAAGAGACACTACGGCTGCACCCAGGAACATGCGTGCTCTTCCCAAAAGCGAGTCAGGAATCTTGCAAGATCCTTGGGTATGATGTGCCGAAAGGCATGCTCATGATCATGAATGTGTGGGCGATTAACAGGGACCCAAAGTACTGGGATGATGCCGAGGTTTTCAAGCCAGAGCGTTTCGAAGGAACTACCGTTGATTTTCGTGGCACGGACTACCAATTCTTACCGTTCAGTGGAGGAAGAAGGATGTGCCCCGGCATAATGCTGGCACATGCCAACATTGAGTTGGCACTCGCGACACTCCTGTATCACTTCGACTGGCAGCTCCCACCGGGGGTCACACCCGACGAGCTAGACATGGCTGAGAAATTTGGTGTCGATGTTCGCCCAAAGAGGGATGTTTACCTCAGCCCAGTCCTAGTTCTGCAACCGAAAATAGAGTAGCTGTGTCCTAGTAGCTTGCTCGCAAGTTGTAGCATCGGGTCTGTTCAGCTGGCTTATAATCTATACTTTTCAACTTGTTTTTTCAGCGGAACAGTATTTTTCTCTCACACAAATCAGCCGGAACAGTGTTTCAGCTTGTTTTTTTACATAAGCAAACGGGGGGTGTGTTCACTTCGCGAAAAGTGGGTGAAAAATTACTGTAGCATTTTTGTTGTTATTTGGCAAAATTTGTCCAACCATAGACTAACTAGGCTCAAAAGATTCGTCTCGACATTTACAGACAAACTATGCAATTAGTTATCTGTTTTACCTACATTTAATGCTCCATGCATGCGTCCAAAGATTCGATGTGATGAGTGGAAGAGAAAATATTTTGGGTTGGCATGTGAAGTGAACACAGCCGGGGCCAATATGTTTCTTGTGCACTTGTGTAACACATTATTACAATCTAAAGTGTTTATATGTGCAGACCCAAAATTCCTTAAGCCACCAGCCATCTTAATTAAGGGTCACTAGGAACTACTCCCTCTGTCCGTGAAGGAAATGCAATTGATCTAGCATTCCAAGGCAAGACTAAGATAGAGACGAAATGACGCATGTGCCCCTATGAACTGAATTCTCTGTTGCACACACCGCTGACATTGCAGACGGTGGAAATGACATGCGAGCTGCAGAACGCGTGGTGATGAAAGTGATGAGGGAGGAGATGGTGGGACCAACAGACACGAGTGACAGCTACCTGGCTCACGTTCATAGACCTGGCACCCTACAATTGCATTCTTTTGTGGATAACGCTTCCACCCTACAATTGCACTCATTCACAGGTAGAGGGAGTACTAGCTAGACTTATTTTTCTTAGCTACAATCTGGAGTACTTGTGACTAGAAATTATGGATCATTAATTATAAATATTGCCCATAATAGGTATAAATTAAATATGAAACATATCAGGCTCTTGTCCTTTCTATTGTGGATTCCATAACCACCATTGAGAAATAAAACATGTGTAGATATCCAAGACAATTTATCATGTTTTATAAAGGAACAAGTTTGTTTTTGGCCCCTTACCTCTTACGTTTGTCTAATTTTAACCCCCCAAACTATAAAACCTGATAAATTTGACAGGTCAACTATTAGTACCAATCCTTTAACCCATTGGTCTTCTTTTGGTGGTTTTCAAGTATAGCTTGGGCCTGCCTACCATATGATCCATCTCTCCCAATACCTTGACACCTCCCTCCTCCCCATTGCCACCTTCCAATAGCTATGTCTAGCATATACTAGCTTTTGTGCCACTGCTACTGCTCACTCGCCTCTGTTGTGTGTGAACCACCAAGCCACCTCATACTTTTGTGATATATCATAGATAGTATATTCTGAAGAGATGGAGGGATACAAGAGGCTTTCCATGGCCGAATCTCGACAATAGCCCTAGCTACACCAATTCAAGTTTCTAGCTGTGGCTTGCATGCCTTGGCTAGGGAGGGGGATGATCATGTAGACAGAGTGAAAGGGCACCACCACACCATGGAGCATCGTTGGATATGGAGAAAATTGCAAGGGCAATCTCGGCATGCACTAGATGAGCGAGAAGACGCGGCAGAGGGGGGAGATGATGGAGACACGGCGTAGGGGAAATTCAATGTGAAGAACTCAACATTCATGATCTAGGTTTCTAATAATCAAGTATGATTTTGACCCATGCAACTTGTAACCACTTCTCCGTTGGTTATCAACCACGCACAGCACGATTGACCTCATCTAAAAGGCTTTTCCTACAAGCGAATTGTGAACACAAGCAAGAATGTAAAGGACACAATCTAATATTGCAAATAGAGTTGAAGTTTATCAAACTAATAGGTTCAAGTTTTCAATTGAAAGGACTAATCGACACAATCGAATAAGAACAAGAACAGGGCCATGGATTCACTGCAGTCAAACTCAACGTTACAAGTGCTATGAAGAATGTTTGTTTTACGAGAAAAACTAGAACTCAACTAAACACAAACCCTAACAAAGTGGTGCCCATGAATTAATAGGTCTTAGGGGGCACATAACCCTAGGGGGCCCCTTTTGGGATCTAATATGATACATCAGCCAACGACCCAAAATACGGCGACACATCACCCGGATAGATTCTGGACATCCACTTGTTTCTATGATTACCATTGGCTCTAAAGGAATTTTGACGTGAGACCATTGGCATTGGAAAGGTTATCGCCTTAGTTTTCCGCGCATAGGTAATAAGATGTCAAAAATAGAGTCTATATGTGTCCTAGATGATGTTTTTAACTGGGACTACTCCTAGAGTCCGAGGTGGACTCCAACTTGAGTTGGAATAGACCTCCGTTGTGACTTGGAAGCCCAAACTGGTCCTCTTTGCCTCCAAGCCTTGTATCCAAAAGAGCGATGACCTCATCACCAGGTGCTGCAGTGGAGGGGCAGGAGAGAAGGTAAAAGGGGAGGTGGAGGGCGGCTTTGAGTGCAGTCTTGCTTTAGTGTGGTCAGGCGTGGTGCCGTGGACAATGGAGTGGGAGGGAAGCGACAGTGGGGAAGAGAGAGAGAGAGAGAGAGAGAGAGAGAGAGAGAGGAGGGGAGAGAGGGAGATGGAGGCGACAATGGTGAGGAAAGGAGGGAGAAAGAGTGTCTTACATGTGGGATTGTTCCAGAAAAAACACTGGAATTAGGTTGGCGTGGGCCTAAACTGAATGGTATTGGTAGCGGTATCAAATTTACCTATTTTTGTAGTTATAGGAGGTAAAAACTCGAAGAAAAATCATTGGCGCCTAGCGCTGTTCCAAGGCATAACATGAATATTGTTCTAATCAATAATTATATATGTGATCTTGTCTCCATAAGGCCATAACGGTCTATTTGCATGGCAGAGAAATTTCGTGTCGGTGTGTGACTGAGAAATTGGTTAGTTTAATTTGTGTGACTTAGAATTTGGTGTGCACGTTCACCCAAATAGGGATGTTTTTACACCTGTCCATCTGTAGTTGTGCCACTTGAAATTCCTAGGTTCTAGCTTGTGCCAGCTCTATGGTTTACTTTATTGCTCCTTGAGGCCTTGTTTGGATGTTGTCGGATTCACCTCAATCCACATGCACTAGAGAGGATTGGGTGGAATTTGGTTTAAGTTCCACTCCAATTCACCCCAACACATATGGATTGATGCGAATCTGACTACATCCAAACAAGGCCTAAGGTGGATTACGAACTCCATTGAGCATTTTTAACCAATTATTACAATAATTTTCATGTTGAACTGAACCTTATACAAAGTTGACATATATATTTTTTGACAGGAGACCTGCATGCTTTTATAGTAAGGAGAATTAAAATTTGAGTACAATGCATGCCGGCGGAAGCCGAAGCCATAGCAGATAACTGGCCTATTAGTATATACATTTTGCAAAAGTTGTGGTGCCCGGCATATACAGGAGTTCAGTGATTCTCGAGGGATCACAGTCACAGGGAGATGCTGTTTTGTAGGAGCTTCGGCTTGCAATATACTCCCTCTGTTCTTTGTGTTTGTTTTTTACCCTCGAACACATGTTGTAAGAAATGTTTTGCAATTGTATCGAGGGAGGAAGCTGGGATACTGAGTTTTGCATTCTAAAAAACCGCATGCATATGGTACAAAGTGTTCCTATCCATATGGTGAATTTTCTCCTGGTGTGATCATGATGATACTGTAGCACAACCAAAAGTAGTGTCAGACATGAGTCGATTAAAGTACCAAAATACCGATGGGCAATCAGTCGGTAAAAATTCCTAATAGACGATCAATTGGCATTCCTAGTTTATAATAGGCCTCAAACTATTAGTGTGTATATCTACGCAATAGCATCCAAGAGTGGATCAGTATAAGTGGTTGGTTGATATAACTTTATACTGACACCACTATCAGCCACACGTAGGGGGAGTCGGCATAGATTTATACCAGCCGGCCATAGATCGCTATAAAGTCCTATACTGATCACACAAAAGGAAACGTTATAGATGGACTGTGGTATGGTAAGAAATAAAATAAGCCAGGTAAAATACAACGGTAATCAGATAGGAACTATAGATATGGCGTCTCTTACAGTAATCCTCCAAGAAAAGAACAAACAAGAAAAGAACATGTAATTATGTCTCTTATGATAATCCTCCGAAAAGGAACAAACAAAAATAGGGACATTTTTTTAATTTCTACCAAGGTCAAACAATAGAGAACGGATCAAATACTCCAATTGTTGTAGCTTAGTCTCTAGCACATGGATTATACCACGAAGAGGTGGTTCAGGTTGCATCCAAGGCTTACCAAAAATTTAATGCACGTCAAATGAGCTACAAGTGCACTCACATCAAATTTAGTTATGCCCTAACAATTCCGTAGCAAACATGTTAAATATGTCATGTACTTTGTGGTTTTGATAATTAAGGTGACAACATGTTCAGCTGAACTAATGTGTGCTTATATGTGATTCACATGATTGCTTATTTTGTTCCTACGAATGTAAGGGAGCAAGTGATGTAAAATCTGAAAAAGCAACCAAAGGAAAAGAAAGAAAACAATAAAAACATGTGAGAAACAAATGGTACCACTGTTTAGATTTTGAATGAACTATACATACGAGTTTTTTTTATTGCCTTAACCTTCGATTACAAGCTGTAGTATCCGAACTCACACCACATGCACATACGCACCCTAACACACTCACATCCCTAGTGCGTAAGCTAGATCAACAACCTATATCTAAGGCTAAAAGTACATGGCTGAAAGGTATGACAGTAAAAACACATCTGTGCAAGGCACCTGCAATTTATTATAGGGAAAAACCCCCGGTGAGGAAACGTGGAGATCCCAGGGATCCGCATCCGGCTGCTCGCACACTGCGAAAGCCAGCCAACCAAGCTAGCGCTCGTCCTCAACTATACATACGAGTTAGTACCAGACAAATAGGATCATCTTAAGAGTATTATAGTCCAAACTGTCCAGTGGTGGAATAACATGACAACCAGACAATCAATAAAGAGCCTAAATTTTGTGAACACAGATGATTCGGCACCCTTTTTTGTTTGTCCGATAGTTCAAATTGCAGATATGTTTTGCAGAATCTTGCAAATATTTCATAAGGTTTGCATGGAGTATAAGATATCATCAAAATAAAAGTTCAGAGCAAGGAGATATATCTAAATACCAAAATATTGGTGTGCTAAAAAATATTAGCACAGGACTACTACAAATCTTAACTGTAGAGGCAATTGGGATGCCTCTATAGAGGTGGTTGTCCCAGCTTCCTCTACTCTTTCGCCTCTATAAATCACCGATTTGTAGAGGCGGAGGCCCAGCCACCTCTAGTATTGTTATTTGTAGAGGCGGCTAGGAACAACACCCACATCTACAAATGTCTTTCTAGAGAAGCGACTGGGCAGAGGTGGAGCTGACTCTATTATTGAATTCTAACATGGTGAAAGGTCCTAATGGCTAGAAGGGGGATGAATAGCCTATAAAAATTTCTACAACAACACTAAGCAAAACGGTTAGACAAATATGAGGCGAAGCGAATGTTGCGCTAGCCTACTAAAAAGGCAAGCCACCTACCATAATTCTAGTTTCTATAGTCTCTAAGCACACAAAGGCTATGTCACTGCACTAAGTTAGTGAGCTCTCAAAGACTAACTAAAGAGCCTCACTAACCACTAGACACGACACAAGCTAGCTCTCAAAACTAATTACACTAAAGAGCTTAGCTACACTAAGAATGTAAAAACACGAGATGGATAGTGAGTTATACCGCCGTGTCGAGGAATGAACCAATCACAAGATGATGACAATCAATCATAATGAATACTAAGAAATCCTCGGAGACAATGATGACACAAGATTTTTTTTTACCGAAGTTCACTTTCTTGCCGGCAAGCTAGTCCTCGTTGTGGTGATTCACTCATTTGAAGGTTCACGCGCTAATAGGCATCACACGCCTAATCTGCAATCAGGTGCCGCACAACCAACATAAGATGAGGATCACACAAGCCACGAGCAATCCATTAGAGTACCTTTTGGCTCTCCGGGAAAAGGTCAAGAACCCCCTCACAATCACCACGATCGGAGCCAGACACAAGCACCTTCCTCCGCTCGACGATCCTCGCTGCACCAAGCCATCTAGGTGGCGGCAACCACCAAGAGTAACAAGTGAAATCCGCAGTGAAACACAATCACCAAGTGCCTCTAGATGTAATCACTCAAGCAATGTACTTGGATTCACTCTCAATCTCACAAAGATGATGAATCAATGATGGAGATAAGTGGGAGGGCTTTGGCTAAGCTCACAAGGTTGCTATGTCAATGCAAATGACAAGAGAGTAAGCTTAAGCTGGCCACGAGGCTTAAATAGAAGCCCCCATGAAATAGAGCCGTTGGGTCACACAAGTGACCGTCGGACCCACAGACACGGGCCGTTGGACTATTCGGCGCTCGGGTCTGACGCCTTCCAATGCCAACCACGCGCTGCCACGCGTCCCAGTCAAACAAGGCGACCGTTGCCGCCAATGGTCAAACAGTCACACGCAGAATCACTACGGTCGGACCCAGACCGTCGGACCCGCCATCGGACTCCACACAAGGAGGGTCCGACGCAGTCCAGTAAGGTCCAGAGAGGGCAAAACCGATCAAACCCCGGTCCGACCCCCACCATCAGACCCAGCCGCGAGTCTAATGCTGCTACGTGTTAGCTTCGCGTCAAACCTCTCTTTTCCCGCGCAAATGAACAGGGCACGTGACCTGTCCAACGCACCTCCACGCCAGGGTCCGACGCCCCTATGTCAGTGCGCCTAAGTTAGGGTCAGCCGTCGAACCTGGTCAAAGTCCGGTCCGACGCTTCGAGGATCAGGGTCCGACGCCCCTATTTCACTTCTCCTCAAGCACAACTTCACCCTTGCTCAAATGTGCTAACAATCAAGTGTATCACCTGTGCTCATGTGTTAGCATATTTTCACAAACATTTTCAAGGGTGTTAGCATTCACTGGAATCTAAATGCATATGCAATGAGTGAGAACATCTAGTGGCACTTTGATAACTGCATTTCGATACGAGTTCACCCCTCTTAATAGTATGGCTATCTATCCTAAATGTGATCACACCCACTAGGTATCTTGATCACTAAAACAAAATGGCCCTATGGATTTCACCTTTGCCTTGAGCCCATTTTGTTTTTCTCTTTCATCTTTTTCAAGCTGAGCACTTGATCACCATGGCCTCTCCACCATCACCATGATCTTCATTGTTTGCTCCACCACTTGGAATGTGCCACCTATCTCATAATCACTAGAGCAAGTAGGTTAGCACATAGGGTTTCATCAATTCACCAACCAAACTGGAGCTTTCACATGGCCCCTATTAGATTCATTTGTTCTAGACATCATAAAACATTCTAGACATACACATAGATAGAAACATACACCTTTCTAGAGACATATACATAAATAAATAATCAGTTAAGCAGTTAATAGATGGCTTGAAAGCTACCATCTACAAGTTCCACATAAACAGGCATGATATAGCTACCATCTACAAGTTTCAAGTTCTAGCCACTACTTCCACACTACCAAGTTTGATACACACCGCTTCAAGATCATGCAGCTACTACTTCCGATTCATTTGTACAAGCAAAAGGAACCAGCACACAACCATTGTCACTTCATTTCTTGCGAGATCCCTTCTTGTCTTTGCAGAACTTCTTCTCTGCCTCCAAGTCCTCAGCGACTTAGTTGAATAGCTTGTCGAACCTCGTACATGCCCGGTGCTTCATGTCCTTGCAATTTTGCTTGAAGAGGTCATTCATGTCGTCCCTCACTAGCATGAGCCTCCAGCAGATGTCACGCAAGCCATCGTCATCCTCTTCATTGGAATCCTCCTCTTCTATATCATTAGAACTGTAGTCTTCAAATTCCTTGGATCCTTGTCCTCACTCTCAACAGCTACCTTCATTAGAAAAATATGTGGTCAAAAACATATATCATTCCTAACTTTCCATATTCAAGACATAAGCTAAGTTGACATCCAACACTGGAACAATGCAAGCACAAACATAGCTAACTAACACACTTATGAAATCTAATGCAAGACATAAAAGAACAAAGTAACTAGTGGCCTCAGATACATGAAAAAACAATCTTAGAACATCAACTTTATGTAGGACTCATTGGTGGCAGTAACAAATAAAACCCAAGTGTTTAACATAGTAACAACTCAGACAATGAAGTAATTATATATCCATCTTCATATATAGCAACTCTCAAGTTAGGATACAACTCAGGCAAAGAAGCATTCAATTTTCATATGAAGATACAACCAGAAAAGACTGGTCCTCATAAAAAAAACAACAAAGAGAGGAATGAAAAACTCCATTACTTATTAAACAACCTAGCATTTAATTGTCACAAGAGCTAAATCTTCTAGCTGCACAACTTCAAACAAATATAAATATGCCATCACTACCAAAAGAACAATACCAACATATTAGAAGTTAATGAAACAGTTATAAAGTCTATCACAAAGGTGAGGTAACACCAAGAGGTAACAAAACAATCAAGAATCTTTGACACAGAAGTTGAGGAAACTACTTGTATCAATTTTCACATGAGGACAATGGAGATTGCAGGACTCTAACTGTCATCAAGAGGAGTACACAGAAGCTTGTTTACTAGAGGAGGAGACCTTTACTTTACCTGAAGAATGGTTCTACAATTGTGTTGACCCTTGGGAAGTTGACAAGGTGCATCAAAGGCTACATAAGGTAGATCAAGCCAGGCTTTATTTTGTAGAGGATTGCAAAAGAAGCATCCAATTCAAGGGAAAAGAACCATGAGCTAAATCTTCCAGCTACACAACTTTAGACAACAATCTGTAGGAGCAGTGGCAAAGGGACATAACCATAACAAACAAATCATCGCAAAGGCAGAAGAACAATACCAACAAAAAGTACTAGTGGCACCTCATCCATATGAATATACCATCATAGACCACTGTACTGCAAAGGAAGCATTCAATTTTTCTCCATATATAGCAACTATCAAGTGAAAAAAAGCTTTCAATTTTTAGATGAGGATACAACCAGTGAAGACAGTTTAATTTTCAGATGAGGATGCTGCAACATTTAGTCCTACCTCACAGGCCAAAACAACTCTCAATAGTAAGAAATTGGCTATTGCTTCACACAAATTGGCTAACTTAGTATACCAACTTTCACAATAGCTAACCCACGAGGGCCATAATGGGCCTTTAGGGTGGAATTCCATTAATTAGCGGAGTTGATATATGAGGTACTTCTAGGATTGACACGTAGTTCGACCATCTTAAAGCCCTAGCCGCCACCTCTTCTCGCCCTCCCATAAAACCCTAGCCACGTGCATGGTGCTAGCATATCAGAGCATGATGTTCCATCCTCGTATGTGTGGATACTGTGGAGACTACTAACTTCTAACCCTTGTGCACTGACGAAAAAACGTTGCAATAGGCCCAATTTGGTTGCAAAGTAGAAGTTGCAACCAAATCGCGTTCGTTGCCAATGGTTGTAAAAAGTCACGTTGCAATAAGGTATTGCAATCGTTGCTAGTTTGTCGTTGCAACTGTTGGGGTTTCTTGCAACCATAGCTGTCCGTTGCCGAGCGTGGCAATAGGACGTTATCTCAACATTCACGATCGTGGCAATATAAGCACTTGCCACGCCCGTCTTCGTAGCAAGAGGTGGTACATGCAATGGTTGATAGTGTAGAAATAGAGACATTTGACACGAACAGCGTCGTTGTAATAGTCTGTATTGCCATGCCATGATTTTGTTGCCAAAAGTGTTGTTTCCACGACAGTCATAGTGTGGCAATAATACCATTTGCCACGCAATGTTATTCATTGCCAGAGATCATATATTGCCACGCAATGTTATTCATTGCCAAAAATCATATATTGCCACACAAGGTAGTTCGTTGCCATGGATCATATTGCCTCTTGAATGATTTCATTGCAATAGAATCTCACCACCAAAAATTTGTTGCAAAACAATTAGACCATAATAGAATCGATTGCACACATATATTAATCTCAATCAACCATTCGTTAGATAGAAAAACAATTGAAATAGTATCTAAAATCACAACCAAAAGTACAGAACACTCAGATTTCACAAAAACTTAAAACTTGTAGAGGTACAAGACTTTCTAACATCTATTTAGCACTTGTGGACTTTCTGGTGGTATTGTTGCTTGCTGGTTGTTAGAGCTTGATCTGGCGATGGAGCATCAAGAGGGAGTGACATAGACAGAGCACATGGCATAGTAAGGAGTAGTCACCACATCGGTGGCTTGCTTCCCGTCAACGTCTAAGCATGGATGGAGATGGAGCAGCCACCATTATGCCGCAAACCTCCACGAGAACAAGGACAAGGACCGAGCAGCTTCTTTATAATGCCCTTCAATGGTAAAACAGCGGATCTGGTGGCAAAACAACAGATCTAGTTAATTATGGTAAGTCATTCAAACCCATAATGTATTGAATTTTGGCATGTGGATCAGAAATTTCAAAAAAAAAATTGGAAAGAAATCAAAACAACATACAAGAAAATTTTATTATTTGAATTAAATCTAGCACCCACCAACTAAGCATCACCAAATTTCAGCAACATAGGCAAACAGGAAAGATGAAATAAACAAAGCAACATTAAGGAAAATAATCCTATATTTCAAATGTTTAGGCTGTCCACGAGTTAAGCTCATGCTCATAAACGATGATCTATTCATAATTTTGCTTTGGTGTCCATTATTAAGCAAAAGGGGCTCCAGACCTTGCTGAGGCGTGAGAGCAAAGTGTCGTGGTCTTACTCAATCCCTTCCTCCAACCCAGTGTCTTTGGAAAGTCTACCGATAATGCAGAAGTCAAAAGATATGCAGTGGCTCCACTTCGGTTCTGAAACTGCAAGATAAGACATGCAGGAGAAATCAGTGTTTGTTTAAAGACATATACAGTCAGCGTGGCATAAAAACCCCTCTTACATTGCATTTTTCCCAAATATAATGATTATTTTTCCTCTCTGGCTTCTCTGCTTGTAGCGGTTTTTTTCTTCATGGAAATTCATATAATTTGGATAAACTGCAGTCATATACATAAATTGCTTCGTAGCTTAGTGGTATGGTTACTCCAATTCGAATCAACAGGTCTAGCTTTGAGTGCCCTCAAAGTGTTTTTTTTTCTGTTTTTTTCTTAGGGCTACATTAGTTGCATGCACCGTTTGTTATCTACTTTCACAAATAGTCATCTAGCTCATTGGTACGGTAGGTTCCCCTTCAAGCAACAGGTCACAAGCTCAACTACCCGTGGTGCACTTTTTTCTCCCTCCCGTAAAATTTCAATTTATCTATACTTATATATACAACAATAAAGAGGCAAAATTTCTGCCATACTTTTTTTCTGCCTACCCCTTTTTCGTATTTTTCTGTCCTATCCATATCCGTATTCGCTCGGTGTCTGGCAGGGTGTCAGTGTTTTGTTCTGCTTTTTTTTTCTCATTGCTTCCATACGTTTTCACTTGCTTTTTTTTCCCTGGTGCTAGGAAAGAACGTCCGAATTCTCAAATCTTACAGGCCGCCGATCTTTGTTTTTTTTTCATCAACAAAGTCTCGCTCAAACATGTTGATCTGCAAAATTTCTACCATACTTTTTTTTTTCTGCCTACCTCTTTCTGTATTTTTCTGTCCTATCCATATCCGTATTCGCTCGGTGTCCGGCAGGGTGTCCATGTTTTGTTCTTCTTTTTTTTTTCTCATTGCTTCCATACGTTTTCACTTCCTTTTTTTTTTGCCTGGTGCTAGGAAAGAACGTCCGAATTCTCAAATCTTACAGGCCGCCGATCTTTGTTTTTTTTTTGCATCAACAAAGTCTCGCTCAAACATGTTGATCTGCAAAATTTCTACCATACTTTTTTTTTCTGCCTACCTCTTTCTGTATTTTTCTGTCCTATCCGTATCCGTATTCGCTCGGTGTCCGGCAGGGTGTCCGTGTTTTGTTCTGCTTTTTTTTCTCATTGCTTCCATACGTTTTCACTTCCTTTTTTTCCCTGGTGCTAGGAAAGAACGTCCAAATTCTCAAATCTTACAGGCCGCCAATCTTTGTTTTTTTCTGCATCAACAAAGTCTCCCTCAAACATGTTGATCTATTATTAATGACTTTCCCAACGGTTGAGATGTAACAAACATGTCTTCAAAATAGCATTGTGACGACTAATCATCAAATCTTTTTAGGACGGTTCCTTACTAAAAAAATATCAGCATTTCTTTGGAATTTTACTCTTTTCCGTGCACGTACAAGTTAGAGCACTGCGTCGAGTTGAAGCATAGCGTGAAATCCAACCCTAAGATAAATTGATCACATGATTCGGTCATTGGATAAATCCCCAAAGGTTTCTTGTCTATACGAGTTAGAGTAGTTTGCATACAAAAGCAAAACAAAGTCTCATTTTAAGATGAATTATAATACAATGCTATATAAAATAAAGTTCTAAGTCACATGTCGTTCAAGTACCGCAGCATACAATATATGTCACATTGCAACGCACGAGTATGTTTGCTTAAAATGTATGTCCCCTTGCAACGTACGGGTATGTTTGCTAGTCTTAATAAAGTGGACTACATTGTTTACAAATAGATACATATGCACTTATATTATATTTGACTTCCCATAAAATTTCAATTTATTTTAAAAAGTGCGGGACTATACCTTGTTTACAAATAGATACATCTCTCTCAGAGAGTTACATAAACATATATGTAGTACCACTTTGTTGACATCATTTAAATTTTTTGGAGTGATTATACACCAAAAATATACTGTTATGCAAGTTTTTAAAATTATCTAACCAAATATATATTTATTATTATTATGGTCATGCTATTGCATTTCTATGTTAACTTATTATACAAAGAGTTTGCTACGCAAATATAAACAAAACACCTTCATAGTCTACTGGTTGGCCTACTTGGTGTGAGTGTGGTTGGTCTTAAGTTCGAACCCATAGTCATTTTTTTATTTACTTTCAACATTCCCTGGTTGTTAATGTATTAACAGTTAACTTATAATACAAAGAATTTTTTTTATTTTGAACAAACTACCATAAAAATGAATATAACATAGTGGTGATTCTGCACCCAAGGTGGGAGGTCCTCTGTCCTATAATACGGTGCATTCTAAGAATTTTAAGACAAATTAAGAGAGAATATAAAAGACGTATGTACCCTTATTTTATTTCCTAATCAAACGCTATCATCAACGTGATTTATGGTGATTGGTTGATAAATAAAAAGTATTTGATGTAAAATTGGTTTTTGTCTTCTAGAATGCATTAAATTTTAAGACACATTTTGAATGCTAGAATGCACTATATTACAGGACGGAGGGAGTATGTCTCTTTTTGGTTATAATTCTTTTTTGTCATATTTTTATTAAACGTGCAACCTTAGCTATTGCAACGCTGTAGTTTTTCGTTGTTATATGTACAACCCTATTGCAACACAAGTGACTATTACATACAATGAAACATATTTGTTGCAACATAGGCGCACTATCGCAACCATTAGCTAAAGAGTTACAATATCTTATAAGTATTGCAACACCAATAGAACTTTTCACAACGCAACTCAAATCTTGCTAACAGTGATCACTTATTGCAACCGTTCTACAATTGGTCGCGGTAACACTTACTTTTCGTAACGATCTCCATACTTAGGGTCACGAAACAATTTGCGTGGCAAAAATCCCATCTATCGCAACCAAAAGTGCAAATGGTTGCGATAACACCCTCTGTTGCAACCAAATCTTGTCATGCGACAAAAAAGTATGGTATAAGGGTCAGAAGTTAGTAGTGACTGTTGTTGCGTTGATCAACGATGAACATGAGGAGGATCACCTACTTCCTCTATATCAATGCGCATAATGTTGGACCAGGTTGCTCAAACTCTTCTTCCGCTAATGTATTATTTTATCCAGTGCTAACGATTTCTGATCTTCTACTCATCGAAATTCTTTATTAATACATATTTAGACATAATATATATATCTTAGTGTATAGCAAAAGCTATCCCTCTAGGAAAACCAAAACATCTTAATACTTTTGAAATGGAGGGAGTATACTGGGGTCCTAGCAAAGTAGCAATCAGTCTCCTACCCTACGTACCACGCGCGTAGATGCATTATCAACACATCGAGCTTTTGTGCACATACCACATGCGCAGAAAGTCACCAAACTTTTGTGTAAAAGATATTGTGGAGTTGTGGACCAAGCTGGCAGTGGATCTTGAGCATACTCGGTCGCAGTGGACGCCACGTCAGATCTCAACCACCCTGACCGCCTTGCGGCAGAATAGAAAAAGGTTTCCCGCGCGTGATCAGCTCCAGAATCCAAGCAGCTTGTCGTCATCGTCTGGCAGACTGGCCCTCGGGAAAGGTCCCACCTGCCAGTGGCACAGATAACCCGAGAAAAAGTCTCCAACAGTGGTAATCCTCATCCCACGACTCCCACTCCCACCTGCCACTTCGCTTGCCCACTCGATCTGCTTTGCTCTGCTCTCGGTCTCGGCTCTGCTTCGGGTTCGTCGCTGGCGGGAGCAGAGCACCCACCCGCACGGTGCATCGTTGCGATGTCGTCGACCGCGGGCCCCGTGGCCTTCATCGGCGCGGACGAGCTCAGCGTGGAGCTCGCCGCCTCCTTCCTCCGCTCCGGCGCCCGCGTCCGCTCCTTCGTCCCCGAGGTCAGTCTCTGCTCGCCCCGATCGCCAACCTTCCGCTCTTCCTCCTCCCCTAGCTTCGCGCTGGAACTTCTCCGGGATGATCACGCGCGTGTCTAATGAGTGACTCGTGCGCAGGCGGAACGGTCGCCATCTGCGGCGCTCGCGGAGTTGAATGGCCTCCTCCGGTGCGCGAGCCCAGTGGAAGCCTCGCGAGGTGAGCCTGCGCTCTTGGGCTCCAGTACTGGCTCCATTTGGTCGGTTGTGCGTGATGCGTGCTTATTTGGGTTGGTGGGGGTGTGGAACTGTGGAGTACGCTGCTATGCTTCCTGCGTGGCTGCGATGCATTTATTGGAATGCCGAGGTGATCGGGTCATCGGGCTAAGGCGCTAAGCTGATCGCATCTATCGTTAACTGCAGATGCTGCGCTGGTCGTCGTGCTAAGCGATGCTGGTGGGGTTGACGAGTTGTTCTTCGGGGTTGAGGGTATCGCGAAAGGTACGTGTGCTTGAGTCATTCCGTTCAAGGTACTGTGTAACTTATATATACGGTTTGTTTGTGCATTTTAGGATTATGCGCGGGTTCTATTGTATTGATTCGTTCGACATTGCTGCCTAGCCAGTTGGAAAAGCTGGAGCAGAAGCTTACAGGTAAAATACTTTGCATGCCATGTCATTCGTTTCCCAGCCTGCAAGGGCTACTGTACCAAGATCTCTAGGTGCATTTTTATGTATTAGACATGGCAAATCTGCACATTTAAACCATCAAATTTTCACGTTTAATTGTTTGATTTTAAACGTGACTAGATTTTTCGTGTGATATATTTGATGATTTGAATGCTACCACTTATATACCCATTGAGATCATGGTCACATGGAGAATCTTTGCTTAGTGGTACTTAGCTAACTTAATTTACTGTACAGATGAGAAGAAGGATGTCTTCCTTCTGGATGGATACATTTTCAGTGGTTTATCTGATGAACTAAAGCAACAGATTGTTGTAAGCAGTACAGCATATTGAGAATCTGAATATCATGCATCTTTGTTTTCCCTTTCTCTTATCACTACTTACTTTGTATATGCCAGATTGTTGCATCTGGGAGACAGGACATAGCAGAAAGAGCTAGAAAGTTTTTCCATAGTAAGTCAAAAGATGTGTACATTTCTTTGCCAATATTTCCATCTTCGTTTTCATCTTATGATGTGGCAATAATGTTGAAATTTTAATTTACCTGGTGATATTTTCAGGTCTATACAAAACCATTTACTTTGCTGAAGGTGAACTTTGCACTAGCAGGTTGCTCACCCTTTCTGAGAATAGTAAATAGTGTTCTATTTCAAGAATACGTAAGGATAATTACATATCATATCTTATAGAAGGACAAACAGTCCAATACTACCCTATAGCCATGCTATGGAAGTTGGAACATCAACAGTAAAAATAGTATCCATACCATTACTGCAACTATTATACGGCAGTTTAAATTATGTTTTATGTCTGCAGCAAACTTAGGGTGGTGAATGATTTGCTGGAGGGCATTCATTTTGTTGCGTCTATTGAAGCAATGTATCTTGGTGTTCGAGCTGGGATTCATCCATCAATTATCTATGACATAATATCGAATGCTGCTGGGAGCTCAAGGTTATGGGAGTTTCTTTATTCTTTTGTGTTCTCGAAACAAATAATGCCTAACATTCTGTTCAGTAAAATTTTACTACACTGATTACAGGATATTTGTGGAGTTAGTTCCAAAACTTCTGAATGAGGATCCTTTGCTTATTGATTTTCTAAACTCAGCAAGGAAAAATGCAGTGAGTTCCTATTCCCTTTTCTGATGAGAGTTGTAAGGGTTCCATTCTTACTTTCCACATTCTTGGGTCCTCTTAATTCTTTATATTTGCCATCCTGGTAGTGCTAACAGGAAAGAATTATCTCTATTGCATCGCTAAATGCTTCTCTTTCTGAATCTCTAATAGTTTCACTTTTACAAATCATAGAGCCATGTGATGTATATGGCAAAATCAGTAACATTTCCGCTGCCACTTCTGGGTGTTGCCTATCAACAATTGATACATGGTATGTCTAAAGCTTCTTTACATGTTGACCCATTTGCTAGCCAGTGGCAAACACTGACCTGATATCATTAATGTTTGGAATCAAAGGCTTGAGATAATCCATCCACGTTTACTATCTGTCTTAGGATATCTAGAAAATTGGATCCTTTGCATGCTTGCTTATGTGTTTTTGGTTCATCCACTCTTCTTTGTACTTATTTGCAGGTTCTTCAGCAGTAACTGCAGATGGATCTGCCTCACCGCTGAAGGTGTGGAATAGCTGTTTGCATTTAAAACCTGCTAACAGGTGCTCTTTTTTCAAATCTGTCTTAGAATTTGGAATTTCGCATTTCAGGTTTGGGAAGCATCATTTGGAGTAAATATTGTAGATGCTGCCAGTCAACAAATCTATGATGCAAGCAAATTAGCTGATCAGCTTGTTATGGAATCTAAAGCAGCAAAGCGGATTGGCTTCATTGGTCTTGGAGCTATGGGCTTTGGAATGGCATCCCATTTGCTGAAATCAGGGTTTTGTGTTGTTGCTTATGATGTGAGAACTCTTCTGACTTTCTTATCCTTCCCAACTCCATAATTTGCCCTTTGTATTGTTGCAGTAAGGTAAAAGAACTGTACACAGCCTTTTCTTTTCCAATTGCACATGCGTTTCTTTAACATTTTTTGGCATCACAGAACTCTGACCAATCTCTTGATTTTGCTGGATTCAGTCGCAGATTATAGTCTGTTGACTGTTACCCGTGTTATAAGTAACAATGAATGCATTAGATTTAATCCCAAAGCAATAGAAAGACCAATATCTTGAATCAATTTTTTTGTAGTAACTTTCTATAAATTTGTCTATGATCCTAGGGCTATGTCATAGGACATCCTGCTCTCCTTTTTTTTTCTATTCTTCTTTGTTTTTGTGTATGTGTGTACATGCCCTCAATGAATATCTTTTCTCCATTTCTGATTTAGGTCTACAAGCCAACAATGGCCAGGTTTGCTGATTTAGGTGGATCAACAAAAGGTTCTCCTGAGGAAGTAGCAAAAGGTGACTTACAAAATCTTTCCATACTGTCTACATTATGCATCCAATAAAGTTTTCTGGATAATAACTTCATAAGTTATTGGCTGGACATAGTAGCTATGACCGGTTCGGGCTGTTCTCATGTAAAAATGTAATACTATATTATTTAATCTTGCAGGATAGATCATTTGTACCTTTTTTTTTACTGATCCATTTAACCATGTATTTTCATTTCATGAGGAGTATTCATGTAAAGATCACCGATGTAAATGAGTGTTAGTACTGCTCCTTTCCGTTCAACTAGAAGAATGTTATAGTTGTTACCTTGCACAAAGATTGAGCTAATTAGTTATTATTTGTTAGTGGCACCATTGATGATGTATTAACCATGCAAGCTCATTGCAGATGTGGAAATACTTATTATCATGGTTGCAAACGAGTCTCAAGCTGATAGTGTTCTTTTTGGAAATGCTGGTGCTGTACCAGGTAATCTGTACAAGCTTACCCCTTATGTTCTGACTTTGCAAAATAAATTCTTCTACCAAGTTGGTTTACTGCTGATGAGCTTTAATTCTAGTGATGTCAATGTCCTTTTTCAGTGTTATCTGCTGGAACATCTGTCATGCTTTCTTCTACAGTTTCTCCTGGATTTGTGATCCACCTCAACAGAAGATTAGAAGGTAACAGCTCTTAGCATATTTTATTTTCGAAAATAAGGTTCTAGATTGTCCAAACTGTTTGCAAGGTTCATTTATTTATCTTGATGATTTTATCTTCTAGGCGCACCAATGTTTATTTATTCTGCTTGATAAAGAAACAAATTAAACATTTTTTTTGGAGAAGAATTGTAGTAATTTGGTATTCTTTTTTATCAAAAGACTGTTATAGTCATGGAAGCCTCAACTTGTAGAAGTGTTGACGATGCTGCGAACTGCTTCTCTGATTTAAAAGTTTAGCATGATGTGTTGTGTGATAAAAAAGTTAGTATCATTGACTATGCTTCCATATAGCTGAATGCCGACAGATAAAGTTGGTTGATGCTCCAGTATCTGGTGGTGTCAAAAGGGCGGCAGATGGGACACTAACTGTATGATTACTTACTAATACATCAATTAGATATGGACATGATGTTGCAACCCTAGTTGAAATAACTCTGTGCATTATCTTAACAGATAATGGCTTCAGGGACAGATGAAGCTCTGCATTGCACAGGTTCTGTTCTGTCAGGTAATAAAGATGACTACCTGAACACCATCATATTTTACTTTCAAGACAAACATCCAGAGATTGTCCAGTGGCTTATTAGTCTTACATAACAGCGCTGAGTGAAAAGTTGTACGTAATCAAAGGAGGATGTGGAGCTGCAAGGTGATATATACATCTTAATGTCTTATAGTTATTTTCTTTGATTCTTCTTACCTTGCAGTTTTCTGTCGTCATTGGGTGGCTGTACGTGATATACTTTTATAATGAATGGTTACATTTTGGCATAAATGTGTATCTATTTCTCATTCTTTCCAGTTCTGTCAAGATGGTCAACCAACTTCTTGCTGGGGTTCATATAGCCTCAGCAGCTGAAGCCATGTCATTTGCTGCTCGACTAGATTTGAGAACGAGAAGAGTCTTCGAAATTATGCAACATGCAAGAGGTTATTCATGGTATTTTTCTTTGATTGCCCTTGCTCACTTTAATCACGTCACTTCTCAATCATTCGGTATCTAAACTTAGATTGCTTTTCATGTTGGTTGACTAGCAAACTGATAAGGAAAGAAATGCACACATGCAATTCAACAAATTTTGCTAACTGCTAGCTCCTTTAGATTCCATACTTTAATGATCTTCTATAACTCTTTATGCGATGCGTTTATGCTTTACAATGTGTTAAGGTGGCAATGTGATTGCTTAATCAGTATCTATCGTGCAGGATGTTTGGAAATCGTGTGCCACACATGCTCGATAATGATTATACACCTTATTCTGCAGTGGATATATTTGTCAAGGATCTGGTATGGATAAATGACCTTTTATTTGCTGATGTTGTTAGCTACCATCAATATATTATAATGCTTGCATCTTGTCTTTTCCAGGGTATAGTATCTTCTGAAAGTTCCAATTCAAGGATCCCAGTGCATGTCTCTACTATTGCCCACCAGCTGTTTATTTCAGGTTGTTTTTTCTGTAAGAAAACAAAAAAAACTCATTTCATTCTATTCCAAATGGTGATTAATTCAATGTTGTATTCTTGCTTTTACATGAAAAATGTCCTGAGTAATGGTGTCGCACAGTATTCTAAAAAACTAACCATCAAGCAATATGTCTTCTTTGGAAATAAAGTTATAAATGTGGTGCTACTATTTAGTTTTGGTGATGCATTTGCAACAGGATCTGCTTCTGGGTGGGGTAGATATGACGATGCTGCCATTGTGAAGGTGAATATTTTCTTTTTATGATCGTGCTGAAATATGAAAACCCTCATTTGATCACTCATTTGGTCTTTCATAATTTACTGTGTAAATTTTAGATTGATTTGATGAGGATTGTGATTGCAGGTCTATGAGACATTAACTGGTGTAAAAGTTGAAGGGACGGCTCCCATGCTCAGTAAAGAAGATGTCCTTCGTTCTCTTCCTGCTGAATGGCCAGAAGATCCAATTGATAATCTTGTATCTATTGCATCTCATAGTAGCAAAAAGATTCTTGTAGTTTTAGATGATGATCCAACTGGGACTCAAACAGTTCATGATATAGAAGTTTTAACTGAATGGTAAAGTCAGAATTTAATGTTTTCTTTAATCCATATACATGTCCCACTTGCAAAATTTAATATATGAGCTTCATTCATAAATACTTGGTTTCTTAAGATTAGCATGTGTTTTAAAACTGCAGGCCTGTTGAAGCCCTTGTCGAACAGTTTCTCAAGCTACCAACTTGCTTTTTTATTTTGACAAACTCTCGTTCCATGACTGCCGATAAGGTAAGGGAATGAAGTTCTAAGCAGCTGAGTAGTTATATTTAGAGACCCTTTAAATATATATTTAACATTTTTTGACTTAAATATGTATTTAACTGTTTTCACTATAACAGGCCATGCTGCTAGTACAAACTATCTGCAGAAATCTTGAAGCTGCGGCAAAGAAGGTCCCTGGTGTTAGTTATACAGTAGTCTTGAGAGGTGACTCAACTCTACGTGGTCATTTCCCAGAGGTTAATATCTAAAGTCACTGATGTTTTGAGTTTTCTTCTCTTTCATTTTCCGTGGTCATCTTGTGTTCTGCTTTCAGGAAGCTGACGCTGCTGTCTCAGTATTAGGTGAGATGGATGCTTGGATAATCTGTCCATTTTTTCTTCAAGGTGGGAGATACACTATTAATGACGTCCACTACGTCGCAGACTCTGATAGGTAATCTATGCAAGATATTTAAATAAATTATATCACAAAAGGTTGATGGTCCAGATATTATCTACAGATTAATTCCTGCTGGTGAAACCGAATTTGCCAAGGATGCAGCTTTTGGCTATAAATCTTCCAATCTCAGACAGGTAAGTTTCTAGAGGAATTATTTTGGTAAAATGAAGAGCAAGACCTAAGAAATTTGCTTTGTACTTGAATGTGTAGTGGGTTGAAGAGAAGACTAGAGGACGGGTTTCGGAGGACCAAGTTTCAACAATTTCCATAACTCTCCTGCGTAAACAAGGACCAACTGCTGTCTGTGAGCATCTCTGTAGCTTGGAGAAGGTATTTCATAAAATGATACTTCATGTGCAAGTTAATTTTTTTGAAGGCATCATGTGCAAGTTAATTTGCTATTGACATAAAACAATCAGAAAACAGTCGTCTAAATTTAGCGAACCCTTTGTATTATGTGTTGGAATGTGAGTGTATTAGGCCCATGAGGTTAGGCCCATGTGGCCCATGTATGGTTACCTATATAGCTACCCTTCTAGGGTTAGCCCAAATCAATAGAGACTAATCTTCTAGCATGGTATCGAGCTAGTTTTTCCCCTCCCCTTCCCCAGCCGCCGCCCCTTCTGGCTGGCGCCGCCGCCGCCACTTCCATGGCCGGCTGGCCTCCTCCTCCCTCCCCCTCCTACTTCCATGCCTTCCCACCTCTTCCCTCCACCTCCTGGGCGCAAGTCGCTGCTGCTGCAGACCCCCAGCCACCTCCCGCCGCCGTCCTTCTTCCCGCCGGTGGCCCGGGTGCAGACGCCGCTGCGGCTGACCGTGCAGCCCCCCACCCGCCCCCTGCTGCTGGGCGGACTGCTCCCCACCCGCCCCCTGCTGCTGGGCGGGCCGCCCCCCACCCGCCCGGCGGGCGGGGCCAACTCCACCACGCCATTCGTGCCGCGGGACGACATCCTGCTGGACTGCGGCGCCAAGGGGCAGGGCAACGACACGGACGGCCGGGTGTGGACCGGGGACGCGGGCTCCAAGTACGCCCCGCCGGACAACCTCGCCTCGGTGGCCTCCGCCTCCGGCCAGGATCCCTCGGTCCCGCAGGTTCCGTACCTCACCTCAGCCCGGCGGCTCGGCTCCCAGCTACCACCATCGGACTTCCAGGTGGTGTGGCCGTTGGTGCTCTGCCCCAGCGCGCAGGCCTAGCCGCTGCTGCTCCTGCGGGCCGGGCGGGTGCTGCCCTGGCCGCTGCTGCCCCTGCGGGCCTGGCAGCTGCTGCCCCTGCTAACTGGCACGCAACTGCCCTTGCCGCGGCGGGTGGTACTACAGCCGGCGCGGGCACTGCTGCCGCTGCTGCTGCTGCAGGTGGCGCGGGTGGTGCTACTGCTGCGGGTGGTGCTGCTGCTGCGGGTGCTGCTGGCGCGGGCGCGGCCCTCGGCTCGGCCGCTGCTGCTGCTACCGAGCAGCCCGCCGACGCCGTCCACCTCCCCGGCGCCGGTCTGGATGCCCTCCCACGGGCCGCCACTGTCGTGGCCATGCCTTTCCGATTCCAGTTCCTGGCGCCTCAGTCGCCGCCGCCAGGCCGCCGCCCCATCGCCGCCGTCGCCGGTCCAAGCGCGGGCGCGGGGGGCCCAGGCGCCGCCACTGCCCTCCTACTGACGTCGGGCGCGGCTGCCGAGGCCCGAGTCCGTGCGGCCGCCCTCGCTTGGGAGCGCGACCGCGATGCGGCCGATGCGCTGGCCCGCCAACTTGCCGAGACGGAGCAACTCCTCCACCTCCATGCCTCACAGTCGTCGGTGCCTCCACGGAGTGAGTTTCGCCCGTCGGCGGCCATGCTCACTGGTGCTCCTCCAGGGTTTCACCCCACATCACTGTGGGCTACACCTCCCGGTGCCTCGCCTGGGCTTGTCGGTTGGGACCCAGCTGCCTTGGCCTACTCCTTCAGCACCACCGCCAGCCCTCCGCCCGTAGTTTCTCCTGCCGCAGGGCTGCGATCAGCCAGTCCTGATTGGATCGCCGACTCGGGCGCCACTTTCCACACCATGCCCGATGCGAGTCTACTTTCTTCTCTTCGTCCTCCCCACCCTTCCTGTCCCTCTTCCATCATGGTCGCCAATGGCACTTGCATTCCTATCTCCTCCGTGGGCACTACCAGTTCCCACGGCTCCTGTCATATCCCTGATGTTCTTGTGGCTCCCGGTATGGTTCACAACCTTCTCTCTATTCGCCGTTTCACAACTGACAACTCTTGTTCGGTTGAGTTTGACCCCTCTAGTCTCACCGTGCGGGATCTGGCGTCTATTTCACCTTCTTCGCCTCCCATTTTCTCAGCCGCTTTCGCCGCTACTACTTCCCCCACTACTTGGCACCGCCGCCTCGGCCATCCTGGCCGGGCTGCCCTCATGCAGTTCAGTCGTAGTTCAGACATTCGGTGTCCTCGGGCTCACGATGAGCACTTGTGCCATGCGTGCCAGCTGGGCCGTCACGTTCGTCTTCCCTTTCAGTCTTCTTCCTCACATGCCACTTGTATGTTTGATCTTATCCATTGCGACTTGTGGACTTCTCCTGTTCTCAGCATGTCTGGCTATAAGTACTACTTGGTGGTGGTCGATGATTTCTCCCATTACTCCTGGACTTTTCCCCTGCGTGCCAAGTCCGAGGCGTTCCCCACTCTCAGCCACTTCTTCGCTTGGGTATCCACTCAGTTCGGCCTCACCATCAAGGCTGTCCGGTGCGACAATGGCCGTGAGTTCGATAACTCAACCTCACGTGCCTTCTTCCTTTCTCACGGTGTCCAGCTGCGCATGTCTTGTCCGTATACCTCATCTCAAAACGGCAAGGCAGAGCGCATGATCCGCACAACCAATGACACATGCGCACCCTTCTACTCCAGACATCCCTTCCCGCTCGCTTCTGGGCTGAGTGTCTGCACACATCCACCTATCTCCTTAACCGTCTTCCTTCTACGGCCTGCCCGGCTCCCACACCTCACCACGCTCTTTTCGGTACCCCTCCTCGATACGACCACCTTCGAGTCTTCGGGTGTGCGTGTTACCCTAACACCGCCGCCACCGCTCCTCATAAGCTGGCCCCCCGGTCGACCCTCTGTGTTTTTCTCGGATACTCTCCGGATCACAAGAGTTACCGATGCTTCGACCTTTCCTCTCGCCGAGTCCTCATCTCTCGCCATGTCGTGTTTGATGAGTCGGTATTCCCTTACTCCACCACATCTACCTCCACACCTCCTGCTGACCCTGCGCAGGCTTCCTTTTTTTCCCACTGACCCGGTGATTCCGCCACCCTTCTCCCTCTACCCTGCAGGTACTACTCCGGCGCGCCCTCCTGGTGGTCCCACATCGCCCCTGCCGGCCTCGCACCAGGGCTTTCCTCCCGTACCTGCTACGCCCGAGGCCGCACCGGAGCTTCCACCATTGCTCCCTGTGGCTTCGCTGCCTCCCGTTGTGCCCGACGCTGCCGTTCCGATCGTGGGACCGAGCGCCCCGACCCCACCTCCTCCCGGGCGCTTCGGCCTCGTCTACCAGCGCCGCCGGGAGCCGGGTCCGCCCTCACCTCCTCCAGGGCGTTTCGGCATCGTCTACCAGCGGCGGCGGGAGCCGGCTCCGCCGCTGCCGCCGGCGTCGTCGCCTTCGCCACCAGTGTGTGCTCCGCCGGCCCCGCCGCGCTCTCACGCCGACCCGCCAGTGTACCACCCGCCTCTTCTTCACCGGGACCCTCGTCACATTCACCCGATGGTGACGAGGCAGGCGTCTCGCCCGCAGGCCCTCACCGCCACCGCCTGCGAGCCGGGGATCTCTCCAGTACCCTATTCCGTCCGCGCGGCCTTGGCGGATCCTCACTGGCGCCGCGCGATGGAAGAGGAGTATGCGGCCCTCCTCGCCAACCAGACGTGGGACCTAGTGCCCTGACCGCCGGGCTCCAACATTGTCACCGGCAAGTGGATCTGGACGCACAAGAGGCGTGCTGATGGTTCCTTGGAGCGCTACAAGGCTCGCTGGGTCCTCCGCGGCTTCACCCAGCGGCCCGGCATTGACTATGATGAGACCTTCAGTCCCGTGGTGAAGCCAGCTACAGTCCGCACCGTCCTCTCACTGGCTCTCGAGCGCTCCTGGCCTGTGCATCAGCTGGATGTCAAGAATGCCTTCCTCCATGGCACTCTGACTGAGACGGTCTACTGCAGTCAGTCGGCCGGTTTCGTGGATTCTTCTCGTCCTGACTTGGTCTACCGGCTCAACAAATCTCTCTACGGGCTCAAGCAGGCACCCCGGGCTTGGTACACTCGATTCGCTACCTTCCTGCAGACTCTTGGGTTCACGGAGGCCAAGTCTGACACCTCCCTGTTCATATACCACTATGGGGGTGAGACTGCTTACCTGCTCCTCTATATGGATGACATTGTTCTCACCGCCTCCAGCGAGTCTCTGCTCCACCGCATCATTGCTTCTCTCCAGAAGGAATTTGCTATGAAGGATCTTGGGGTGCTCCACCACTTCCTCGGCGTCACTGTTGAGCCCCGACCTTCAGGCCTGTTTCTCCACCAGCGGCAGTTCACTTGTGACATTTTGGAGCGAGTAGGGATGACTGACTGCAAGTCCTGCTCTACCCCGGTTGACACCCAGGGGAAGCTGTCAGAGGCTGGGGGTCCGATGCTTGGACCAGCGGACTCTACCGCCTACCGGAGTCTTGCTAGCGCGCTCCAATACCTCACCTTCACACGGCCGGACATCACTTATGCCGTACAGCAGCTCTGCCTCTACATGCATACTCCGCGGGAGCCCCACCTGGCTGCTATGAAGCGGCTTCTCCGCTACCTCCGTGGCACCCTAGGCTACGGGATGCTCCTCGGTCGGTCCTCCACTGCCGAGTTGGTTGTCTACACCGACGCTGACTGGGCGGGCTGCCCGGACACCCGCAGGTCCACCTCCGGCTACGCTGTCTTCCTTGGCGGCAACCTTGTCTCTTGGTCGTCCAAGCGCCAGCCGGTGGTCTCACGCTCCAGTGCCGAGGCGGAGTACCGTGCCGTTGCCAACGGCATGGCCGAGGCCGCCTGGCTCCGCCAGCTCCTGGCTGAGCTTCACCGCCCTCTCGCCAGGTGCACGCTCATCTACTGCGACAACGTCAGTGCGGTCTACCTCTCCACCAACCCCGTACAGCACCAGCGGACGAAGCATGTGGAGATCGACCTATACTTCGTCCGTGACCGTGTGGCCATCGGCGACGTCCGGGTCCTTCACGTCCCGACCACCTCCCAGTTCGCGGACATCTTCACCAAAGGCCTCCCGTCCTCGACCTTCACCGAGTTTCGCTCCAGCCTCACCGTCACCAGTGGCTAGTTGCGTCTGTGGGGGGACGTGTGTGTGGTCTTTCTTCTTTCTTGTTCAGCCTGGAACTCCGCTGCGCCGGTAGTTCAGACTGCGGGGGGGTGTTGGAATGTGAGTGTATTAGGCCCATGAGGCTAGGCCCATGTGGCCCATGTATGGTTACCTATATAGCTACCCTTCTAGGGTTAGCCCAAATCAATAGAGACTAATCTTCTAGCATTATGCATTGTGAATGCACCTGTCATGGTTAGTATCAAACCATGACAAAAGGGCTGGCCTTGAGATGATTTCACCTAATGCTGACACTGGGAGTTTCTCTAGCTGGTGGAGTCGATCTCTCAAGGAAGTAGATAAGCTACTGGAGAAAGGGATTAATTCATTGATTCTTCTTGTTGCCTTGAACTTTGGAAACAACGTAACGATGTTGTTTTCAATTCTGCTACCCCAGATGTCAACAAAGTGGAATCGTGAATCAAAGAAGGCACTGTTTGGTGTCATGGCCGGTGCTAAGGAGCTCCAGCGCCTTCTCCTGGGAATAGGCTAGGTGCTTAGTTGTTGCCTAGTTTGTTTCCTTGGTCCGGTAGTGTTTTTTTTTTCTGTGTCACGTCTGTTATAATCTCTCTGGGCTAGTGTAAGAGTCTGGTGCTGTACAGTCTTTCTTCTACTTTAATGAAATGATACACAGCTCTCCCCTGTAAAAATGGTTAGCACCAAAAGAAAAAGAACAAAATGGCTAATGACTATTATGATTTTCCCTAAAAACTTGCACTATACATCACAATGAATCACAGTGGTACCATAACCCCAATTTTCTTGTTCTACCTTCTGTTCTTGGTTCACTTTGAAATTTTCTGACAAAGAGTTTGTGTGTTTGTAGGGCTCTGTGTGCATCGTAAATGCTGCTAGTGACAGGGACATGGCCGTCTTTGCTTCTGGAATGATCCAGGTACAATTTTCTCATAGTATCAAGTTCTTGTCAAGTAATATGTGATAATATGTTTTATTCTGTCACCAGTGCTCTATTTTGATATGCCATTGTTCTTTTCCTATTGTTAATTTGGCAGGCTGAATTGAAAGGAAAGCGGTTTCTCTGCCGCACAGCTGCAAGTTTTGTGAGCGCAAGGATTGGGATCAAGCCAAAGCCACCTATCTGTCCAAATGACCTTGGCTTAAAAAGAGCTTTAACTGGAGGCCTCATAATTGTTGGTTCGTATGTGCCAAAAACTACAAAGCAGGTCAGACTTCTAGCGATTTAAGCTTCTCTCTTTTTTTTTCTTTTCAGATTCTATCTTCTCATGTATATTACTATATTTGTGTTTATTAGGTTGATGAGTTGCGATCACAGTGCGGGCAATCTCTTCGAGTAATAGAGGTAAGTTATATTTGTTGTCATGCCTAAACATGAAACTATGGCATCTCCCTGGATAAGATCTAAGTAGTTTATTTACATTTTCTGTTTTGAATTTGGACTACTTATGTTGAGATCTTTTCTATCCATTGTGGTCTCTTGCTTCTTTGTTAGGTGTCTGTGGAGATGGTTTCAATGAAATCAGTGGAGGACAGAGACCAAGAAATCAGCCGAATTGTTGAACTAGGGAATGCTTATATACAATCCAGAAAAGACACTCTAGTTCTCACCAGCCGCCAACTCATTACTGGAAAAAGTTAGCATCTTTTCAATTACTCTGCATCCATTTATATTTTCTGTTTATTAGCATAATAGTGATGAGCTGAGACAATCTTGATATAATTATCTATTGCACTATTATAGTATGATATCATGCTTTGTTGGCACATCTGGGGAGATGCTTTTACCCATGTTTAAGTATGAATAGAAACACTATAGGAAGGCGAACCAAAATTTGTCATGGATAAGCTGAAAGTGCTGATTATGTCCAAGTCAACAACACTCCTTGAGACATGGAGTTCTGTACAACTTTTTATTCGTTTGGGAGTTGTGAATAAGCAAGTTAATCATCCAAATCATCTAAAAGAACATCTCTAGCATGCATAATAGCCTTATGTAACGTCTGGAGACTATCCAAATCAACTCTCTCTAGAATTCTGTTTTGGAGTCTTATCCCACCATGTCTAACTCTAAAACCAGGGACATGACCATCCCATCCTACCATGTACTAAAACCAAGCGCATGCTAAGTTTTTCAAAATATGACTTATAGCTACTGATGTTTTCTCATTGAGCTGGTAAGCATTAGCAGCACACTACTTGGAAACTGATATGACTCTATTTTCTTTTTAGGCCAATTCAAAGTAATGTTTTTTCTTCCTTTGATGTTTGTCCTAAGTAGTTTGCTCCTGCGCTGTTCGAGAAAAAAAAACACCTCCTAAGATCTAAGAAGAGTGTACCTAATATGTTGCAGCTCCTGAAGAAAGCTTAGAAATTAATTATAAAGTGAGTTCAGCACTAGTGGAGATTGTGAGAAGGATTGATAGTAAACCTCGTTACATCATTGCAAAGGTAACAGTTTCACAGTTTTTTCCCTTTTAACTATATTGGCTTGTTAGTTGCACTCAAGTTCATTATATTGCACTTCATATGCATATAGATAATTTATTACAGCTTTTCAAGAATTGGCCATTTCTGGAATGATTGCTGTTAAACCAAATTATTGGTTTTGTTTTCTTTTTTACTTTTTGGTGCAATTTTGAGAGAGAATTACACCTACATGTTTCCTTCAACGAAAAAAATGTATGCAAGTGCTGCTGTGCTAGTTGAGAGAAAAGAATGAGCCCACATGTTGTGAACGAAATTGACTTCTGAAATTAATTTTAATGTGATTCACACAGGGAGGAATCACTTCATCTGATATTGCTACAAAAGCTTTGGAAGCTAAACGTGCCAAAGTCATGGGACAAGCATTAGCTGGTGTACCATTGTGGCAGCTTGGTCCTGAGAGTAGATTTCCTGGGGTCCCTTACATTGTTTTTCCTGGTATTAAACATTTAGTTTATATTCCACACTAACACAGAAATAATTTAACCTTTTGACTCAAGATAACATCGTGCCCCTCAAACAGGTAATGTTGGTAATAACAGTGCTCTTGCTGAAGTGGTGAAAAGTTGGGCTTCCCCGTCTAAAAGTTCTACAAAAGAACTTCTTCTTGTAAGATTCTCGACATTTCAAAGTCTTGTCAAGGCTAATTTCTGGACCGCTTATTGGATTTAAATTTTCCTTTAACTATTTTCTTGTTGTAAAGAATGCGGAGAAGGGTGGTTATGCTGTTGGTGCTTTCAATGTGTATAACCTTGAGGGAATTGAAGCTGTTGTTGCAGCAGCAGAGGCTGAAAAGAGTCCTGCTATCCTGCAGGTTAGGAACTTCAATATGCTTATTTTCCTGAAATCACATAATGCAGAAAACATAATTAAACTCGTTAGGTTCTCATGCCTTTTCTTTTCTTTTCTTTCCTGCATTATTCATGTTCATAATTGTTAGATGAATAAATGTAGCTTATTTGTGAGTAGCGAGTCTATGTTCATTGTAGTGTTCTGGTGATGTTCCTTGTAGTTCGGTGCTCTGTACTCTTTCTCTTCTTAATGAAATGAAGCTCCTGCTATCCTGCAGGCTGCAGGTTCTTTGAAAGCAGTACCACGTAGCTCTTGATTATGAAAATATAGTATATAGCATTGTTAATGAATATGAAAAATTAGTATATCACATATACTATCTCGAGTCTTTATCTTAATTGCTGTGGTTGCTATTTAGATTCATCCCAGTGCTCTGAAGCAAGGTGGAGCCCCATTGGTAGCATGTTGCATTGCTGCTGCAGAACAATCCAGTGTAAGAGAAACTTGAGAATCTACCATTTTCAAAGAGTGCAAATTCAACTATCTGTACTCCTAAACAAACCACATGTTTAATAATTATCTGAATAAATTGAATACTCTAGCGTTCACATTCTGTGATTCTCTTATCACAGGTGCCTATCAGTGTTCACTATGATCACGGCATTTCCAAGTCAGACTTGCTTCAAGCTCTTGAAGCGGTATGTGAAGATCCATGGTTTCCTCAAATATGCATTACCAAAGATGACATGCAAGTGCATTTCCTAACCATTAATCTTGAGTTTTTTTCCTGGTCAATATCATAACCCTTGAATTTCCAGGGATTTGATTCAGTGATGGTGGATGGTTCGCATCTAACTTTAAGGGAGAACATCTTATACACAAAGAGCATATCTTCCTTGGCTCATGCAAAAGGTTTACTTGTTGAAGCTGAGTTGGGTAGGCTCTCAGGCTCTGAAGATGGCCTGACCGTAGAAGAATATGAAGCAAGATTTACTGATGTTGCCCAGGTGCGATTCTTCTTCTACAACAACGTTAACTGAGGGGCCTTCTACCATGATACTTGTGCCTATTTCTAAGGATATCTGTGCCTTCGTGGTACATATTTACAGGCTGAGGGATTTATTGATGAGACAAGCATTGATGCTCTAGCAGTTTGCATTGGAAATGTTCATGGAAAATATCCACCTAGTGGACCAAACCTCAGATTTGACTTGCTAAAGGTCAGACAAATTCAATTACACTTGACTGTGGAACATATCATGAAAAATTCTTTGAGAGAAATTTGCATTGTTCTGTTGCCTGCTTTTTTTTAAGTTTATGTTGCCTGCTTTCAATTGAGTAATCCTTACAGAATCAGCATGTTTTTAATTGACCAATGACAGGACCTTCGTGCATTGACCTTAAAGAAAGGAGTTAGCTTGGTTCTCCATGGAGCATCTGGTCTACCTCATGAGCTTGTAAAGGTTTGTTAGGTTCTTTCAGTTATTTATTTATTAGATCAGTATAAATCTGTAGTTTGTAGCTATGTTGCAGTGTTTCCTGCACCAACTCAGCCCAAATGGTTAAGTTAGAGTAAACGAAGGCAATCCATCCTTCTACCATTTTCTAGACTTTCTGCTAAGCTAGTTCATTCAAGATGCTCAACGCGGTATTGGAGCCTAGGGTTGTTTGTCGAAGACTTGTTTAAGGCATTTACGATGGAAATAACCGCATTACCTAATCACTGAATTTATTTTCCTGCTGCAAACCTGCAAGGAAATCATGAATGGTAGATTTTAAGCTCTAGTACTACTACAATGTTGAGGTTAGTAAATTTTCCATTGTTCCTGGATAAAATATACTGCAGACCAATTCGTGATTCAGTACAGAATCTTATGCTATTGATGAGCCCATATCTCAAGTATTATTAGGATAAAACTTATTGTGCAAGCGCAATAACCATGCATTAATTTCTGGAGCAGGAGTGCATAGACTTGGGCGTGAGAAAATTCAATGTGAACACCGAGGTTCGGAACAGCTACCTGGAGTCCCTTAGAAAGCCAGAAAAGGACCTGATTCAGGTCATGGCGTCTGCTAAAGAAGCAATGAAAGCTGTGGTAGCAGAGAAGCTGCGCCTCTTTGGATCTTCTGGGAAAGCCTGAGCGAAGTACTTGCGCCGGCAACATGCAGTACGGGGGGGCATGGCTGCATCATAGGATTCGTGATGATGATGTTAAGCTGCAGTTCCTTACAGTTAGCTCATTGCGGTATGTATACGTAACCTGGAGAGCTCATTACAAATTGTAGGCTGAACAACTGAAGTGCTGATTGTGTTTTGCAATATGGCGAGGCTACTTCGTAAATCGTAATAATGTATGCTACCCCGCTGTAAAATGCTCCATCGTTAATAAATGCCACCGTGTTCGCTGTGCCTTTATTGACTCTTTTATTGGCACTTTTCTTATCGGTAATGCTCGAATCTGTGCATCCATCCGGTAACTCTCGTCCGGATGTGCCTCATCCACGTACCCATCCTCCGCTGGCCATCCTTGAACTGCTAGCAAAGGATTGTAGCTCTGAAGCTATTTGATCAATGAAGCTCCCTCCATCTAAAAAACAAACGGAGAACTTTTCTATTTTTCCACCATGTCGTGCACTGTTCTTGGAAACGGAAATACTCTATCCATTCCAAATTATAAGATGTTTTAGCTCTCGTTAAGCACTTAAATATACACTATGTTTAGATACCTAATAAAAGTAATATATCTAGAAAAGCTAGAAAAATTTAAAACGTCTTATAATTTGGAACGGATGTAGTTGCATGCTTCAGATCTCACAAAGCAACAATGGACACAGCTTCCAATCCACAAAACCTCAAAACATATCACTGGTAAGGAACTCGCGAGTTCACGTATTTTCATTTCCTTTGCATTTCATGTTATAGTGTAGGGTATGTACACGTATTCACGCCTAACCTCTGCCTGGATGGACAACAATCGCCACAATCCTCCAGAGAGTTCATCCTGCCTGTTGTGAACAAAAACAGCATACAAGAGGCATAGATGGATCGATTGTTCTAAGAGAAACAGAAGGGAGAAAAAAGGAAAACCAAAGTGTCTTCCCTGTCACGCTTGGAATGGCCTGGGGCGTTACGGTGACCATTGGTCAGGGAGAGCCAAGAAGTACTTCGACATGGCCTTCCTGAACCTCTTCTTGTACTGATCCGGAGATATGATGGTCGGCAGAACATCCTTGGAGCCACCTAGAAATCCTGTTGCCTTCACCCAAGTCTCTAGTTGTTTGTCCCAAGTGTATTGCCGAAGATAGTCGATAATCCCCATCACAAGCTCTTTTCTTTCTTCATCAATGCCGACTAGGAGAGAGTAGTCCATCACATCCACCGACTGAGGAAAAGGGAAATGCATGGCAGCAAGAGTTAGATAGTGACAACAGCCGCATCTTCATGCACCTTGGTATTCTAAATGAATATGCTACAAAGTCTGTTGATCTGACCAATTTACTCAAATAGTCACCATCTATATAAGCTGAACCATACTGACAAGATAGGTTAGATACAAGTTGTCAATTAGAATGGCAACAACAAAAAGAGCCAGGAATTGAATCATCATATCCAAGTAGCCGGCATGAATAATACCTATCTGAACCATCGACAGTAGCAATGTGGACTAACCACTAAGTCTTGCTACACTGGCACCAAAATCACTCATCTGGCAACAATGTATTTTTCAAAAACCAGTGCATTCAAGCTACCTTGACCCAGCAACCCCGCAGCTTGTTGTCTGCCCAGCCTGCCCCACACCAATCCTAGCTACCAATTACAGTTCATAAATTGCCACTGTAAAGATGAAAAATAGACAACATTTGTCACTATTTATATATTATGCACTTTTCATGCTGACCTTGCCCATCTTTTGATTTCTTTGCATTTCCTTCTCCTGAAACTCTTCTCTGCTAGCTGCCACGCTATACCCTGGCTAGAGACAAATTTCTGCTCTCCCTCCATACCACTCTCTGACCCCTACACTTGTGCAACCTTACCTCTACACGTGTGCAACCTTACCTCAATTGTCTGTCAGGTTTTGATTTATGTGCTATTTGCTCTATGCACCTCAAAAACTCCAAAATGAAAGATTGTGGCTTCTACAATGTTTCACAACTGAATTTCAGCTGTGTGGCAAAAGCTGTCTATTTCTATCTTTGTAGAAGCAAATATGAATCACAACAGAATCAATAGGCAAAGCCTCAAGTAGCATGTCTAATATTGGGCATTCAATATTTCCCATATCAATTGGCTGCTTAGGATATCTTGGAATCTTGAAAATGGTGGGGGAAGGTAAGTGGGCTTTTCTAATGTGTGTGATTGTCCGAAATTCAGATGTCTGGGCACATATTATTGGTCATAGTACAGCAAAAGAAGGAATTTTTTTGTTGGGATCATTGGGTCTTGTCTGTTACTGAGTGAGGAGGGAGAAAGGGAGGGAGAGCTGAAACACATCACTCAGGATTGGAGAAAAATATGTGCAGATCAGGCTAATCAGAACAGGGAAGCCAGCAAATGGTGCCAGGGTCAAGGTTAAGGTTCATACTGAAATCCAATGTACCGCCAGATGTCCAGGGTAGATACTGGCATACTTTTCATGTCGAGTGATATAAAAAGATTACTACTTCATAGTACCAATCATGATGAAGTGGAAATGAGTGCATGAAACAGTTTTTTTTTTGGTAGTGACACCTCATATACAGACGAGGTCAGATGGGGCGACGATGTAAAATTAGCTATGCAACCAAGGTCACAGTCCAGATAAGCTCACAGGGAGTATGGTATGTATAACCTTCACCAATGAAATAAGATCTCACAGCAAGTGAGTCTACTTACTGCCAGAAAAGAAGTATCATTCCAGACAGCTCGTTCCAGCCTTCTTTTTGCTTTGCTTCCAAGAAAAATGGGCTTTGTGTGAAGTGTCTCTAACAGATTAAGATCCAAGAGGACCTTGTTGTTCCCTGAAGTATCTGGGTTGTAGCGCGAACGCAAAGAGCCCTTTAGGTCATATATTCTTGATACCTTCCTCTTGAAAAATAGGTTTTCCATGACCATTACATCCATCTTCAGCTCCTTTCCATCTCTCAAATTCTTGGCAGTGATCTAGTGCATAAATGCACAGCTATGTTCATTATGTAATCTCACAGGATTTGATAAACACAAGAAGTAACAAAGTAGTAGTAACACGAACCTGGTAAAGACCAAGGACTTTAGTGAGGCAAGTTGGGCTTCCAGATGATACAGAGTCTGTCAAATATTTGAAGTAATCAACAGCATAATCCTCAAATGAATCTAATTCTGTCCGGGTCACTTGCTTTATCACAAATCTGTCATCCAGTGTTTTGGCAAAGTAGACATTACTCTTGCCACCTTGAGCACTCCATCTCTTGCAGCGACTTAAGGAGCGGATATAGTCTAGCTCATCTGGACAGCACTTTCTCCTGATTGCATCAAACTGCTTTGCAAAATAACATGTCACAGAAAATTTTGCTTTATCAACAGAATATGAGTCTTCATCCTCAAAATAAACAGTCAAATGGTTATCCTTAGAGTCATTTCCAGTTATAGGTTGAGGCTGATCAGAACCACAATTCAATAAACTAGATTCAATATTCTGATCCAGAAGTGGCAACAAGAAGCTGTGGTATTCTGGAACAGTCATGGCATGGGCTATCATGCTAGATGGTTCATCATCATAAATTGGAACAATAACATCCGAATCATTTTGTGACAGTAGCAACCGACTCTCGCCATCAATCATACCAGGAAGAGACAGCTTGTTCAAGAATGTTGGTGACAGACCCTTACCAGTTCTCTCAATAGCCTTTGGGGGCCTTTGAGAATAAGATCTTCTTATACTAGCATTTGAATCATCAACATTTCTGGAACTGACAGCAGAATCAAACGATTTGATTCTAATTGGTGCTATAACCTTCTGGTATGCAGGATCATCCTTCAGACTAGCAGGTATGAATGAAGCTGCCTCCATGCTACTTGATGAATCGTTAACAAACTGACCAGAACCAGTCCATGCTAAGTCAATTCTGTCAGAAAGATTGGAGGCAGAAGATTGTGATTTCTGCAAAGTCTTTCCAGCTTCTAGTTCAGCCAGCACTCCTTCACTCTGCATTTCACATGGGCCTGGGGCAAAGCTGATAACAGTTGAGCCAGAATGCATGGATACATCACCCATAATGTTGGTTTCCAATCCCAAATGTGAAACACTAGTGTTGGTTTGTTCCGTCATAGGGGATGATTTCACTGAAACTGCAGCCACTTCCAACGTACTTGGTTGATTCTGTTCTAGAGAATTCTCAAAATTCAAATGTTTACCAGATGTCACATCCTTTGATTGTTCTAATAAGCTTTCAGTAAGCTTCTCAGAACATTGTGTATCATTTGGCACAGTACGACAGTTTTCTTTTGTGAGGGAGTGCATCATGTACAGTCTGCGATCCCATACGTGAATATCAAGTACAAGCTCTCTCCTCAGGCGATTGAGCTCTAGAACATCTATATATGGTTCAAATGTCTGCAAGTCATCTATGATAGAAAACCCTGATACGACCTGAAAAGGTAAAGAGCAATGTTCTGGTCTTTAACTATCTTTTTGATAGCAATCTACAAGACAAATATAAAACTTTGTACAGTTCAACAGCAATCTATAAAACAAGTAGCATTTGAACTTACGTCATACTTCTTCCACTCAACTTTAACCAACTCCTTAAGATCAGCAACATGTTTATGCAAGCCTGACTTCATACCAATGTTCTGGTCTTTAACTATCTTTTCGATGCAGTCAAGTTTAACAACAATTTCCCTATATAGATGTTCCTTCCTAGCGCATACCTGCAAGTTAGGTCATAAAAGCTTACCAAGGGCAATACATCTCCCAAAATGATGCCAATGGGTTGGCTTTTAGATCCAATTTAGACAAGCTTAGATAAAACTAACACAAACATACATCAACAGCTTCTTTGATGACCCAATCTTGAGCTTTTGGGTAAGCAAAATCCAGTACTGAGGATGGCAAGTTGACAGAAAGAATGTCTACTAGTGAATAATGGAAGACAGCAACCATGCTCCCAAGCCTGTTTAATTGAGAATGTGAACTGTTACGTTGGTCATTATTAGATAAGAAACTGAAGAGTATACAATAAGAAGCTACAAACCCATAAAAACGAAGGCAGTCCCTCTGGAGGGAGTGTCCACAGCAGGCAATTCGATTGGCTGTCGTGTGATTTGAAAAGCTAAGTTCCAGAAACTTCCCAAAAGATAATCCGCGTGCTGCATCTGACATGACTATCCTTTGTGTGGCTGGAGGAATTCCATCTTTTGGTTTGCACTTGAGACACCTGTGCCACATCCACACCTTCCCATCAAGCTCCCCAGGTAGCTTGACAGATGGAAGAGTTCTGACACTGATTGTGAGACTGCCTTGTTGATGAGTGTAACATCGCACATGAGATTCTGCAGGCTCCTTGCAAGATTCACAGCATGAAGTCTGAAAATATAGGGTGGATGAAAATTAATAAGGTACTGTAAAGCCTATAATAGTAAACTAGCAGATTATGGATGACAACGCAACTACCTGAACAAATAAATCTTCACGAAAATACCTTCCAAGCGGCTTATCAAAAGTACCATAGAACTTTATCCGAAATAGCTGAGATTGCTTGCATACAATTCCTCTCAGAGGGCATGCAACTGACAAGGAAACCAAAATGCTCTGTGGACTGTCAGATGTTGGGAAATATTCGTTGTGATTCCCATTGTGATCACGTATTGCTACAGAATCTTCATCTGAGATATGATTCCAACCATTATCCAAGCCAAGGAAGTCACTTTCAACCTTTGACATTCCACCACCTGCTTCATCTATGTGACCATTATGGGGAAAATATAAATTTCCTGGTGTCCTTTTTCTCACACTGGCAAGTGAACTTTTAGGTGTCTGAACAGTCATGCATACAGGTGGTACACAGCTGCCATACATTGAAGCTTCTATGGAATAAGGGTATACCTTAATGGTTCCACAAGTATATTCTTCCTGACTTAAGTCAGCTCTTGAATGACAGTGTGCATGTTCCTCATGAATTATGTCATCTCTTGAATGAGATTGATTTGCAGAACCATTAAGGCAAGGCATGATGCACCCACTTCCAAAAGTTTCCCCTTCAATGGTTTGAAATTCATTCAAATTCTGCTGATAGTATCTTGAGGAAGCATTCTGCTTCTCAAATTGAAGATCTGAGGGGACTTTTGGAAGCGTTGCACCCTCATCAGCAAGATATGAGGTCTCAAGTGACAGGTGGTATGCTGCAAATAAAGCATACTGCACAGCAAGTTTAACTTTCTTTAACTCTTCATATGACTTTCCTCTTAGAAGAACCTAGGAAAAGCATGCCATTTTTATCAGATATATGACATGATCACAGTATAAATAAAGGCATAACTTTTTATTCTATGCGACAATCACAATATAAAGGAAGGCCTTCAATTTTCCATCAACCAAATAAAATCATATTGTTGAAGGTGTAAATGCATGCCATTTTTTTCAAATATGGCATAATCACAATATAAAAGAAAGAGATCCAAAATAGTAAGTTCCAAATATAGTAAAGGATTAAGAGACTATTGAAACAAAGCATTTGCTATTCACCAAAGAAAATCCGTTGCAATGCACAATTGCACATAATACCTTCAGGTGTAAAATAATGGACAGAAAAGACAAATGGCAGAAGAATTTAAACTATTTGGGCCAATTAACAGTAATACTGAATAAAAGCTATCTTCGAAATGCAATTAGATTAGATAATTTGATTATTACCGTGCACCCCAAGCGTCTTGGACAACCATCAAAAAACATCAGTGTCTTGACTGTTTTTTTGTTTGAGACCTTTGGTGATGAACATTCTGTAACTTTCTCAATCCAGAATGTTTGGCATTGTCCAACTCCTGTAGAAGTGATATTTTCAACAGAAGACGCAATTTGAGCACCTGTGCAGCGAGATATTCTTTCCAGAAGTGATCTCTTGATGTTCAATACTAAAGAGATATCTTTTGCAAGAAGCTGTTGCGCATACAATGGCACACTTTTCTCGACTAGCAAGACATGTGGGCGTTGAGCCTCTATCTTTGCAACAGCATTCTTAAGATACTCCTTCTCCTGTACACATTGCATTTGAAATCAATATTAAGAACATATTGAGATAAATCAGCATGAACATGTAACTGGAAAATGATGATATGACCTGTTCAAGAATGCTGTTTATTGAAGCTAGTTTGTTCGTGACTTTCTGGTATTCCAGTGCTCCTCCCAAAAGAAGCAACCTAGGGTTCTCATGTTTTGACACCATGCGTTTATGTTTTACATTCTTAGAACAGACAACACCTTTAATGAAAGCACTGCAAACAGTTGAACAATCATTTAGCGCCAAAATACCATGGTGGAAATTTCATGTAATTCTTCAGTACAAGTTGTAGTCAAAGGGCATACCTATCATTTGGATTTCCTGATGCTACGCATTTGACTTTGACATAGTCTGTGGGATCCATGCTACCACCCTTGCTCGTGTCTGGCCTGACAAAGGTAGCTGCTTGCCAAGCTAATGAGGCTACTATGTCTGGCCAGCCATCCATGGGATCGATGCCATGTCCTAGAAGCAATTGCGACACAAGAGCCCTGAAATGCCCATGTAAAGCACTCCTCAAGAACTCTTTGTGCGATATACTATGTTTTCCTTTCATCCCTAATGAATCATCATCATCATTATCATCATCATCCTCGCCATCGCAATAATCATGGTTAACATGTCCAAAGACCTTCCCATCACAAACATCGTTGTCATCGTCCTCATCATATTGAAAAGTACCATTTTCATCCTGAGGTGGTGGAGGATACCAGATGTGTCTACTCTCAAAATCAATTGGTTGCACATCATCTTTCCTCTGTTCATCATCATGCCGAGGTGAATTCATAAAACTAGAATCAACATCATCTGATCCCCGGCAAGAATTCCAAGGATAGCAAGGAGAATGGCAACCCCTCCTTGAGGGAGGACTTGTGTCTCCTACTCCCAATTGTTTGATAGGACTATCTAATGGGCTCGAAGTCCCCAACCGGAAGGTATACATCCTACTAATACTTGTGCTCATCGAATCTGTATCAGAAGTGTCTTGAGAAAACTCACTCTGTGGGGAAAAGTACCGATCCAAATCCTCACTATCTTCACACCCAATGCTCCTGCATCCACTTATTTCATTCAGTGAAAAGTCTATCAACAAGTTATCCCCTCTAAGCCAAACAAGAAAGTCAATTGCTCACCTCGGGGTTGGGCACCGGAGAGGACCAGGCGACGACATGCGCCGCCAAGCAGCCAGACTCGGCGCAGGCGGCGTACAAACACGCTCTGGTGGGGACACTGGAGGCCTGTTGTCGCCGAGCCCACGCTGCTCCACGGCACCCCCTCGGCCTCCGTTAATAGGCCGAACGCCAAGGCCGCCGCTGTCCGCCATCGCAAGCACAGTCACCCAAGAATCGGACTTCTGCGCGACGGGCACTCCCATAAAAGCCCCAGAACAGCTAAAAAAGGCTACAGGAAACCCCAAGTTGGAAGTTCTTGATATCTTTCTAAACTCTACACCAAAGCCACCCAAAAATCACGGGACACAGCCACACCAAACCGCAAACCTACGATTCGTTAGAGGGGAACTAAAAGGGACCCCGGGAAGCGCCTAATCCTAGCGTTTCTTGGCTCCTGTGCAGACGAGGAATTCCGTCGAGCATGTGGCGTGCGAGAAGGAAACATGCTTCAAACCTCTCCAATCCAGCAGAGATGGCACTAGGCTGGAGGTGGCGAAGGACGAGGAGGGCGAATGGAGCTTGGAGTTGGGGAAGGAGGGGGCGGTGCCCATATGGGAAGGAGGAAGCTTTGTGCGAGGCCGGGAATGGAGGTAGGTAGTTATAGGGTAGGGGAAAAGGTGAGCGGGGAGAAGAAGGAAAAAAAAATAGTTGGGTGGGTGCTGCGGATTTTCTTATTGTTTTCACTTTCCTTTTAATTCCTTCGTTTCCTTTTTCCTTTTTCTTTTTCCTTTTTATTTTATTATTATTACGTTTTTATTATTGGTCAAATCAAAACCCATGGACAATCGACCGATTAATGGAGACATGAAATTATATTGATACTCCTATTTATTTTGTAACGCTAGATTTTTATCTATTTCTATGTTTTTTCTGTGAAAAATAAACTTCTTTTTGTAAAATTCATATATAACTTTCATATAGATTCTTGTGTTCCAAAGAGGCCTCAGAGCAACGCAATGGGATAATACCCACTACTACCTCGTGTTGCATGTAGTGATAGATTTGTTGCCACATGGGGAGGATGATATGGGCCCAGCCTAATGTCTAAGGGTGAAAACTAAAAATTCTTGAATAATTTCTAAATTCTAAAACATCAAGTTTTCTAAGATGGAGAAGTGAAGTATCAAGGTAAAAATCAAGGAAAGTTTTTCTATTTATTTATCATTTTTTTCTTCTATATACTCCCTCAATATTGAAATGATAAGCATATTTTGTATAGAAAAAAGTCAAATTGCACACTTGAATCAATAATTAGTCAAATTATATACAAAATTAGAACATAAAAATTATATCAATAGATTTGTATTTAAAATGATTCTAGCATGATATTGATTCTTTAGCAAACAACATATTATAAGATAAAATAACACCAAAACTTATTTTGTATGTCTTTTTCTAATCAAAGTATGATATATATATATATATATATATATATATATATATATATATATATATATATATATATTCTAGGACAGAGGGTGTATATTAGGTGGTCAATCCATTCGGCACGTGAATGTTGATTTTCTTTCTATTACTAAAAATGGGTCTAATTGCTTCGGAATGGTACATCATGATCTCAAATATTAGTTAATTCGGACATGGTTACAATAATATTAGTATATATTATTAATTTTTGATGTGGGAAGAAATGTGGTGTTGGTCAATTCACACTACAAATGACAAAATTTACTAATTATCATTATAAAATTACACTTATTTATCGTAAGATACCTTATCAATTATTTTATTTATTTATTAGATTTCAAGGAGAGAATGTGGGAGGAAAGTCTTTTTATAGTTTTATGTCCTTTTCTTCAACCTCCTCTCCTCCTCAGTGCTCACATGCTCGTCCTCACTCGGTGTTGCCCGCCTCTGACGTGTCCTTGGGCATATTTACAGAGGTGGGCTTTTAAGAGGTCCACCTCCGAAAATAGCCTCTATTTTCGGAGACGGATCTCTTCAAAGGCTCGCTTCCGTAAATTTATTTTTGGAGAATTGTAATTTTTGACAGTCTCCGTAAATCTATTTTTGGATACGGACAATTTGTGTCTGTCTTCGTAAATAAAACGTCCGTCTGCGAAAATCCTCATATATTTTAAGAGATGGTTAGATGTTCGCTACACGGACTGTGTCATTTCACGAGGTGAAAGAGACTAAGAGCAACGTGAGGTGAAAGAGACTAAGAGCAGTGGGTGTGCTCCATGGTACTGCTCCATGGTACTGCTGTTGATGTTAGGGATGGATATCCGCGTTTCCGAGAAGGAGCGGATGTAGTCGCGCAATGGTTCGTTTGAATAGTCTCTGACTTTCTCCAAATCATACTTGTTGCCAGACTACTGATAAGTGGCCATGTAATTGTCAATGAAAGCCCTCCTGAGCTGAGCCCAGATATCGATGGAGCCTTCCCTCAGGCTAAGGAGCCACTGGTTCCCAGACTGGTTGATGATCACAGGCAAGTAATTGGCCATCACATCTTCATCGCCGTGCGCTGCTCGGATAGCGATTTTGTACAGTGTTATCCACTGTTCGGGATTGGCCTTCCCATCGTAGGTGTCCAGATCGTGGAGCTTAAAAGTTCTTGGCCAGATGACAGCACGGAGCCGATCAGTGAATGGTCGGAGGCCGGGGATATGGCCAGCACGCGGTGCGTAGCCACGGCCGGGTGCGCCATGTGCTTCATCATATTCTCGCCTCGCTCCTCTCGATGCGATCCCTAAGATTTAAGTTGGCGCTGAGATGGTCACGGAGGTCGCCTCCGGGCTGCTCCACTTCCTGGTCGGCACCGCGTTGTCGACCACGACCGCCACCGCAGTTTGCAGCACGCTCTCCTCCATGACGTGTGCCACTTCTGTCTTGCTGGTTGCGTTTGCCCCCTTGGTCAGCATCATGCTCGCCTCGCCGGTCGGCATTGCGTCTTCCGCCTTGATCTTGGGGGCAGTGCGCCTCATAGTTTCCGTCGTGGCCCTGGTAAAGATAGGGACCACCCTATTGCCAGGAACCCCGTTGTCGATGACTTCGGGTGGTGGAAGCTGATGGAGCGGGGGTACGCCTCTCGTTGACTTGGACTGTGGCCGCCTTCAGATAAGCCTTGACAGCATCGAGTGCCGGGGATTCAGGGTGTTTATTTAGTTCGTTCATGGCGACGGCAATGTTGGTGCTCAGCGTCTTGAAAACTTGCTGGTTGTCGCACATGTCGAATGCGTCGATCAGATCACGGCGGATATCGCGCTGGCCACCCACGCCTGCGTCAGCCGCATCCTCTTCGGCATTCTCCAGGTCGACCCTCCGAGCCCTACGATCGGCATTTCTCTCCTCTCGAGCAACCCTCTCTTGATCGGTCTCCCCGTCGCGTGGGGGCTCGTCATTGCTAACGGCGAAGACGGCGCCTCCGAAGCTGGGTGGAAAGGCCGGGAACTCCTGCCCATATGGGTCAATGAGGGTGCGGGTATAGCTAGTCCCATGAGATTCGGTAGACCCAGTACTTTCTTTCGGGATTGTAGAGAGCGAGTTCCCTCTGATCTGCCTGATCTCTACCACGTTAACGGTAGGCGCGGGGTGGTCTAGTTTAGGCAAGTCTATTAGACGGAGACCCGAAACGTGGTCGCACTCAGCGGGATCCAAGAACAGATGTGGTATGCGGGTGGTGTACTCAGACGCCGCGTTCACCAGCCCGTGTGGGTAGGTGTTAGGTGAGTGCTCCATTAGGGCTTCGTAATCCCCCGACCTCAGGTCGGTCGTGGGTCGTGGTCGGTAACAAACTGTCCGCCCCTCTAGAGTCACCATAATCACGAGATCAGGGTGAAGACGCCTTTGGCGACCAGCCCAAGCAGGTCGAGAACGGCAGGTGGGTCCATAGCCGTCCTCAGCAGATCGATCTCTGATCGAATCTACTAGGGTTAGAGTTTCAGCCAGGCCCGTGGTGACCCGATCGATAGACTCGATCAAATCGGTGTTGTCGAGACGCCTCCCTTGATAGCGGGGAAGCGGACGACGAGTGGTCGGAGGAAGCAACCCCAAGAGTAGTCCCGAGATCGAATCCGCCGTTGTCGATGTAGATTCGGTTAGCGCAGGAGGAGCCTGCACTGCCTCCACGACTTCAGCGGGGCCGTCAACGCCGGTGGTCCAGGTGAACGTCCTGATCGTGAGTGTCAGTCCCGTCGGAAGGACCATGGAAGCAGGGAAGTTGACCATCTGGCTCGCCATAGAGTCTGCACGCACACCCCCTACCTGGCGCACCACTGTCGACGAGATGTGGTCGGCAGTCTACCGAGGGGTATGCCCACGGTAGTAGATTATCGGTGGAGGTGTGCAGGACAACGAACTAGATGGTGACGCAAGATGAACACAGGGTTTATCCAGGTTCGGGCCATGAACTGCGTAATACCCTACGTCCTACGTATCTGTGGATTGTATTGATGCGTGATGATGATGATGTTTTGAGGGGGGTCCTTGCGCGCCTTATATAGTATGGGGGGCAAGGTTACAGATCTAAGGAATCTAATCCCAGCCGATTACAACTGCTGTATTCGCGGAGGATACGATATCTATTCTAATCGACTTTGTTTCATTGATCATCAAGTAGTCTTAGCTTGTTCCACACGGTTCGCCGAATAGTTTGGAGATCCGCGCGACCCTTTCTAGCGAGTTGGGCCACCTTGTCTGGCGCGGCCCATGTGGAGCCATGAGGGTATACGGGCCCATACCCCATAGAGACTAAGTGTAATGAGACATGGGTTTGTAAGGGCCTGTTTGGTTGGGCCGTGGTTTTTGGAAAAGCTATTGTGAGCTGACTTTTGCAAAAGTCGTTGTGGAAAAGTTGTTGTGGGATAGTTGAAAGGCCGTTTGGTTGAACACTTGTGGATTTTAGAAAAGCTTCTCTCACTTTTGAGTAGGCCCCACATGTCATGGACAGACCGGATCTTCTTCCCCCTCTCAACAGATCTAGCCACACCGAACCGGCGCCTCACCGGACCCACACCTCTCCGTACGCTGCTAGTGCTACCGCTGGAGCTGTGCTAGGGCTAGCCAGGCAGGGCCACTCACCGGAGTTCCCCAGCAGAGCAGGTCGTGGCAGAGAGAATGAGAGGGGGAGAGAAAGGAGCACACTCGGCTTCCGCGCAGCGCGCCCCCGCGGCAGATGGCTGCACGGCCGCGGCGGACGTCGCGTGCGCACCCGCAGTGGATCTCCCACGAGCCGCAAGCAACCGCACCAGAGCAGGAGCAGAGGCCCACGCCAGCCGTCCATAAGCAGCCATGGGATGGGGGTGGCAGAGCTCGGGTGACGGAGCTCGCGCCGCCGGTTGACCACAAGGAGAGAGAGCGGGGATGGATCTCGCCGCGCCGGTGAGGTGAGGTGTCGCGTCATCGTGGTAAAGGGCGGCGCCGCCGGTGAGGTGAGGCGCCGCCGCTCCGCAGGTGCCGTGCCGAAGCGGTGAGGAGCCGCCACTACAAGTGTCGTGCGAACAGAAATAGAACCAAAAAACGATTCGTTTCATAACCAGTGGCAGGTGGGTAATTTTTCCCCCAAAAGCCAGTGGAAGCAAGGGTGGAGGTGCTCTTAACATTTGTACTATACTAAAAGCTGCTTTTGGGCAAAAGCACATGTGGCTTTTGGGCCCTTTAGTTGAGCTTTTGGCTTTTGAGGGCAAAAGCCACAGCCAAAAGTCCAACCAAACACCCCTAAGGACTTCATTATCTAGCTACCTATTAGTTAAATTGTCCTTTGTAGTCATATGTGATGTATTGTACCTTGTGAGAAATGAAATGGCAATGAGAATTGTCTGGTGTGTGTACAGAAATGAGAATTGTCGGGTGTGATATTGGACCTGCAGTGGCATTCAACAATTCGTTGCCGGGTGAGCACTGATCCATAGTGGTATCATGAGGGCCACTGTCGGGTCATGGCCTAAATCTGTAGTGACACTCATCATATCACTGTCGGTTGATGATCTAATCCGGGAGTGATAATCACGAGTATTACTGTCGGGTGATTTTTTTGACCCAGTCGAGTCGCCATCCTGGCAGTGATACACCACTCCTATCACTGCTGATTAACCTCTGTCGGCATGAACTCCGTTAGTGATAGTTGCATCTGACCCAGCAGTGATTATCAATTCTGGCAGAGTATCATAAATCAATTTTCCTAATTGTTGTTCCATTTGCCTTCGAAAATCAATTTCTATAAATCAAATTTTAAGGACAGTTAAATACTCACGCCTACTTGATTTCTAGAGAACCTTGAGTAAGCCTAGGGGCGAAATATTAGTTAGGGAGTGGAAATACGCTCCCTCAAAAATATAAAACAATGATTTTAACTAAATTTCATTATACATGCACTTCCTAAGTAAATGTCTATACACCCATAAGACAAGAGTACTCTCCTCTAATTCAATATAGCTTTACCACTGGTAGAGACGGGCGTAAGAAAATGCACAAATGAAATCTGACCGTGATTATAAATACTAGTGTTTTGACGCACCCTAAAAATTATTTGTGCAGTGGTGTATCTGGCAACAGTCCAAACATGCATGTAGGCTACATCAGCAATGACGCTCCCTGACATCCAGTTCCAGTTCCAGACATAGCAACATCAGCAAAAGGGTGTTTGAGAATATGAAAACTCTTAAACGTCACTTTGAGCCACATGACTCACGATCGAGAATTATACTCCTTCGAAAGCGACACATTTGATTGGCATCATATCATATCACACTTGAGTGCATATTATTAAAGATGTGCTACCTCTTATTAGAAGAGCTTAGCACCGCAGCAGATGTGTCTTAGTGGTTGCGGGATACCTGCTGAGGTCTTTTTAATCCATTGGGGCATTTTCAGGAGGTTGGAAAGCAAAATAATGAATAGACAAACTAGAAGTTAGAAAATAATTCAGATGCTAAGTTGAAAACTAGAGGATATGAAGAACATAATAAACTCTAGAATTTTGCAGCGAGCAATCTTCGTGTTTTTTTCCTTTTTTGCAGCAACAATTTGTTAACACTGAAGATAGAGCCTATACTGCATATCCATGATCTATTCATATCGCGCGTGCCACGAGTAGAAGAAAATAATTAAGATTAATTTCTCAAAACCATTATCCCTCTCGTATGTTCTGCCACCTTGGTCCCAGACTGAATGCAACTATACCTCAAGCTTGATCAAATTTTTATTATAAAAAATAACAAATATTTATTATACTAAATAAGCATTATTAAAATTACCATGAAATATATGTTCATAACATAATTGTTTGGAGTAATAAATGTTGATAATCTTTTTCTGAAAGTCTTGTCAAATCTAAAATAGTTTAAGTAGCAAGGACAAAACTAGAATTGCATTCTTTATGGGATGAAGGTCTCGTCCACGTTGGACGCTCTCATTAACACCGGCCACCCCACCCCTATGACGATCACCATGCCCTGCCTCCACGCCGACCAGTCTAAACAAACTCTTTCAAATTTAGTAGATCATGTTTAATGGTAGTATCCACCCATCGAACATGATCTACTAAATTCAAAAAGGCACCTCGAATGATGGAGACTGTAGCAATAGAGATTTTCGCCGCGAATAGATTGTTGCTTTTGAATAGGTTTAGAGCTTAATTTACTTATACAGTCTCCCACATTTTTGACACTTTTGAGAGCTTTTCGTTATTAGTTGGTGGCTGAAGTTACGTAATAATGAATGGTTAAATACAAAACTCTTGTAGAGGTCGGAATAAAGTTCCTTTATCCAAAATATCGAACATGATCTACTATATGAAAAATGTACTTTAGAGACACGTCGTGAAAGAGGTATAGGGTCTGATCTCCATTATTCAGTAGCTGGGACCCATATGTTCGCGGGCACATACATGACAATTGACACTGTTTTTAGGTCAGATGTTTGGGTCATTGGGTGAGGTGACCTTGGACAGGAACGGGCCGGCCGCGAAGGTGACTGGCGGATGAGCTCGACTGCACATAGATCGTGGGGATTCCGTATCACATCATTTCTCTTGACAGAAAAGGACCTCGTGATGGCAGTGGCAGCTGGCAGGCACGGAGCAACCTGCGTTATTTTTTGTTAAAGTAAATCAAGTTAACAGTCAGCGGAACACAGTTCAACCTGAGGACCGCTTAAACCAAAGAAACGTACTCCCTCCTTCCCAAAACAAGTGTAATTTTAAGATTCAAATTCAAAAATTTTATCCTAAAATAAGAGCACATATAGCTATTTTAGTAAACTTTTTTTAGCTCTCTCTTCCTAAGGTGCAATTATTACATGTTAGAGTAGGCTTTATATATAGAGATATAAGTATATGTAATACTACTACTAGCATTGGTATCTCCAACCAAATTTAGAAGTGCATTGATTTTGGGACTGAGAGTAATGATTTTTTCCAGCATTTTCTCTCTCAGAACATAGTACAAACATATGTTACCTCTATAAATACGTGCTATCACGTCCGACCCTTACAAGCCGACAGGACCTATATAACCCAACATTAACAGAGTTACCTTAGGCATATCACCCTCGATGAACACGTTGTTATTATCGAACATGTTATAATCTGATACCTCTAGTTATGTGAAGTAGTCCTCAAATCTTTTTAAAATATTGTGAATGTGACACAAGCTTACACCATATTAACAACGATGTAGATGAATCTCGTAGAAAACCCCAGATGATGATGTTGAAGCAATCACAACAAGAGATTATGATTTTGGCGAAGCCGACCGCGAATTCTATAAGCACAACTCTAAAAGAGTACAAGTGACTGTCGCTCTCTCACAACCTTACTTGATTCAATAGGATTAACTGATTCTTGTCCTATACAAGAATCTAGTGCAATAGATCTGCCTATCCTAATAATGATCTTGAGCACTCCTAATTTCTCCTTATGAGCCTTGGATGAGACCCTTGTGTTGGCTTGGTTGATGCATATAACCTTTACCCTTTGTTTATATAGTCCCCTTCAAAGCCCTCATACATGCAAGTAGAAGTCCTACTACTAGTAGAATTATTCTACACTCAAGTCCTAATAGAACTAGAAGTCCTAATAATGAGTCCTAGTCTAAGTATGATTTAAGTCACCATACAACAATCTCCACCTTGACTCTAATTCTTTGAATTCACCGTGTTCCTCCAAGAATTTGCTCTAACTTAGTTCTTTTTTATTTATATACTTTCACCTTGAGAGAGTGCCCCCACCATAGGGGCTCATGCACATCACCACAATGTGTTGTCAAAGCCTAGGCTAGAGTGCCTGAACCTTCCACCTAAGAGCTCCTTCGTTGTGTACTTTGGTTAACCACACCACCTTCTCCTATGGCCCTCCATGCCATAGTTTGTACCGCCTTCGAGCTCTACCTACTTGCTAGTACTATGTGGGTCTGTCCCACCACGTCTTTCTTCTTTCAATAGCTCGTAGCTTGACTATTAGATTTGGCAACCATTTTTGCAACATTGCACTTGACTGCGATTGAGATTTGAGTACCTACCATTGATGAGATGACTTGCTAATATGACAACATAATCATTGTGACTAACATGTGTTTTGCAGACGCAATTCAAGTTAAGTCACAATTATAGTTGATGATTGGGCAATCAATGGTTTTCATGCCCCTATTGATAGATTTTGTTTTGGTTTTTGTTGGCGGTGCTTAACTCACATACGTAACCACCAATACTTGCATGAAATCCTAGTATACAGGCACTAAACCTAGAAATAGGGCTTTAGAACTAACAATCTCCACAAGTTTTGGTGTTTGACCATTTGCAAGAGGGCATTTATGGAATACAAGGAAAATACATTCAAAATGCGCAAAGACACAAAGCGTGACACCATATTGCGCAAGTCAAAAGAGCCCAAGGGGAGAAGGCCTACTACCAGGCCAAATCAGGGCCAAGCATATGGAGAAAAATGGCCCAAACACAAACCAAACGATCTCCAAATGGCGTGAAACTTTACAGGCATGGCCCACACATCCCTAGAGGATCACTAGACAAAACTTGGGCCGGGATGGTGTCTCCAGGGGTCGACCGACCCCTGTGGTCGCCCGGCCCCCTACGGGCTCACCTCGGGCCCAACCTTGACTAGGTGCTTCTTACCGCCTCTCTAAGGTCGGTTGCAGCGGGGATCTCCTAAAAATAGCTGAGCAAACCACCCTCGGGATAATATAATAGGAGGAGGAAGGCTCCCATTCTAAACACAACAACATACAAGGAAGAAAAGAACACCTCACTTGAGTTAGAGCAACACTCCAAAGGGCATAGGCCCTAGTAGCTAGCTAGAGTTGTAAGGGAGAGATGTGAGGGAGAGCTCGGGAAGGGCCGGATTTGTCGATGTCTCGCCAACTTGTACCTTGACGAGCATCTTACTTCAATGGGTCCTCCCGCTGAGTGAGTGGTCATGGTTCTTTTGGTTATAAAGTCTTTGATTAGTTAAGCTTTACTCTTACTTGTTTGCGGGTTCGTCATCCGTCCTCGTGGCGGATGCTCTAGTTTGAGGACTCCTGATAGAGACGGAAGTTCCTGGCCATCGCTAGAGTAGTAACCAATAGCGTAGATGTGGTGTCTAAGCTAGAAGTTACATTCGTTTGCCTCGTTCCGCACGGTTAAGGGTTAGACGGCAGTTGGTGACAGCCCTGTCCGTCCCTTGTACTCCCCCACGTTCGGGTTCAACGTAGAGCTACAAGCCGGAGGTGCCTGGCAGACCAGGTATAACCCGATGCCCGAAGTAAGCGAGTAGAAGTAAAGTTAATCTACCCATAGACTCTAAAACCATAGGAATCCATCTCAACCTCTATCAACTCTACCCTTGTGTTGTCCTTGGACGAATTAGCTAGAAGAGTACCTCCATACCCTGTGGAAAATGCGATACCCTGAATACTTTCGGGTGAAGTGCTACAACGATAATTCCGTGCGCTTGCGGACTTTTCTGCTTACGCTAAGAAATACCAATAGTTTTTAAAGGATATTCGACAAGGCTAAGAACAGACTAGTTTTAAGTGTCATATAGAGTTGGGAGACACTTAGAGTAGTTTAGAACTTTGTTTTTCCTTTGACGATACTATAAAGGGGGTATGAACTAGTATCTTGACCTAAGTGAGTCTAGTGAGTTAGTGTGGTGCACACTCGTGAAACTTAGCCCTAGGTAGCTCAGAGGAAGCCCAAGAATCAATTGGAAGCAAGCCATTCACATAGATGGTTGAACTGGAAGTGAATGAAGGCATTTATATACCTCCAGATTAATTTAGTGCTATGGAGAGCACCAAATTACAAGTTAGATGCACCTTGCTAGGCACCAGTGTTGTCCAGAGAGCTGCTAGAGAGGAAAATTGGCCACCGGATTATTAGCACCCGAACTATGCGCTACTAGTGGACTTTGCCATACATAGTAACGACTAGTGGGGAACTAGCCGTTGGACAGGCACTGGTTTAGTCCGGTGCTCTATCCAAATGGGCACCGGATTAAAGATGGCAATGGGTATCAAAACCTGATGGGTTTTTACCCTATTAGGGTAAGGATATGGGTTGAATTTTCTACCCATGGGTTTGTTAATGGGCAAAGAGTCAGACCCAGCGGGTTTATGGGTGTGGGTCTGGGAGCGTAGTACCCATACCCGTAAACCCATGGGTTTTTAAACCCGGTCCATAACTTTGAAATATTTTACTATAATATCAAAGAGTTTATATATTGTATATTTTAATTAATTTCAGCATATTGGATTGGCCTCAATCTAAATCTTACAAAGAAATATGAATGTTGGTATTTTTAAACGCATATAGATAAATCCGCAAGCGCACGGATTTCGTTGTAGCTTTCACCCGAGAGTATTCCAGCGTATCATATTTATCTATAGGGAAACAATGGTTAAAGAAACTAATAGTTCACCATCATGTATCTACTAACTTAGTATACCAACCTGTGGCGGAATCGTCCAGTTTAGCACACTTTCAGGGCGCTTGCCTTCCACTAGACACTAAGAGCCCTGAAAGTGAGCTACACCAGATGATTCCGTCGAGCACACCCGACGGGAGAACTCGAACGCTCCACATTTTTCACCCGGGATCCAATAATGAGTACAAGCTCATAATACTTAGTCCAGTTCATACAATACAGAGTCTCAGAAATATTTATTACAATACCAGAGGTTCAGAGTGCAATAATTAACAGCGGAAATAAAATCACATCTAGCGGAAGCGATGAGAATCCGTCTGTGCCCACCAGAAGAATCCTCCACACACGACAAACCTGCTCAAAGTGCACCTGCAACAGGGGTAAAAATAACCCTGAGTACACAATGTACTCGCAAGACTTACCCGACTGGGAATTTTATTTCCCGACTCTCAAGGATCATGATAGGCTTTATGGCTTGTGGGTTTCTTTTATGCGGAAAGCAGCACTAATAGTTTGTCCTTAATTTCTTACTTTTAGCAGCCATATTTCATTCATTAGCCAATGTTCTATGTAAGCACCTATGCTATAATCAAGCAAGAGTTGAGCAAAACAGAATCAATTCTCCCTCTTTAAATTTTCAGTTCTTACTACGATGCCAGAGCGTAGCCAAGCCGTACCGTCACGCAGAAATGGCGATTCGCGAATCAATGTGCCCAGCTGGGTACCTCGAAAAACACACGCCTCGCTTGTACCCCCGGCACAAGCAAGACCAACCCGTCCCCCTCCTGTCACAGGTTTCTAGGTCCCCGTCCAAACTTGGACTCCTAGCTCCCGTATTCGAGGCCCGACCTCAATACGGTGCTAAGACCTCCACCTATCCCCGCCTCCAATCAGTCGGTCCAGAAAGAGCCGGAGCCCATGACAAGAGAGTAACAAGTCTTCCTAGCCCCCATCCGCTAGTATGTGCTCGGGATAAGGAGATCTGTGACTTGACCGGGTTCCATGCAACGAACGGTCCTTAATTGACACGGATAGGGAACAGTGCAACCCAATTGCACCCCGTGGCCGCGGGACACAACTGGTTACACCCACCAATAACCATACCACATCCCTGCCCGGTCGCCATTTCCCTTCCACCATTTTTCCCAAAAAATGTAATAATCATAAGGGTAACTCCCTATTGTGAGCAACGACAGGTTACTCACCCTACCGATGATCCTAAGCGAAGCAACTATACGATCCTGTACTAGTAAGACTCATTGGGTATAAATATATATGCATGTGGGTATCATAGAAATTCCTATAACTTAAATGCACAACATTTAAATATATATCAGGTTTGCAAAAATAAGGGTTATGCACCGGGGCTTGCCTTGGGCAGGTGCACAGTCAGAGGTGTCAGTAGCGGGCGGCTCCTGGAACTCCTCAGGTACGAAGATCTCCTCCTCGTACTCCTCGATGACCTCCTCGTAGTCCGGCTCCTCCACTGCCACGTACTCGACTTCCTCGTGATCTACATGCATGCAATAAAAGTACCACACTTAAAAGGATGACAACGGTACTCTAATAGCTAACATGCTAAGCTATCATTCTCGCTACAACAAGGTTGACCCGATGCAAAACGACTCCAGCAACTAACCGGCACACCATTTTCCGATTACCGATTTACTACAGGCATTACTAGGGAAAATTAGCTACCCTAACAAACAAGCTATTTGATGGCCATAAAATTTACAGCAAGCATCTAACAATATTAAGCAGCTACTGTAAAAATTTTTAGAGCTAGGGCTATCCTCGATTTGCCACGAAAAGTTCTACAAAATTGGTTGCATTAATAAACGCCACTTTAAGCAGAGATTTAATTGGCCGAGCAACACTATAGTAGTGCACAAAAGGAAATTACTATCTGACAGTGCATGAATTTAGGAACTCAACAAAAGTGGTTTCACAATTTTTGGACATCTACACTAGTCGCAAAAATTCCTCAAAGTTTGCTTCAAAAATTAAATTACAAAAATATTTCTAAAATCGTTAACTCAAGAAAACTGTTTCCCGGCGCGGCCCAACTACGCGGCCCACGCGCGCAGCACGCGCCCACACCTGCGGTCCACGCGACGCGGCCCACGGTCGGGGGAGCCCGCGCGCTGGCAAACAAGCGAAAACCACCCCGCACTCTACCGAAAACAACCCGCGCCCCACGCTACTATTTCTCCTCTCAACGCTTTTGCATTAAAACCCGCGGACGAACTCGTCTTCACCAAGACGAGGTCCCTGGCCTGCCCCGCGCACACCGGCGCGCCGGAGATGGCACTGAGCGGCTACGCCGGCCCACGGAGAGCCTCTACCACGCAGCTAAGGGGGAAACACTCACCTTGGGACCGACGCGGAACTAGGGGCAGAAGCACGCTCCCGGGAACGCGGCCACGGACTCCTCCACGACGACGGACGACTGCAAGGGACGGCGATGCCGTTCCAGTGAACTGCGGCCCAGACAAACGGAACAAGAAGGACTACGAGCACGAGCAACTTACTCCGGACCCCGCTGAGGCAATGCTGAGCCAAGAGCCGCTCGGAGGCGAGCTGGCCACATGCGACCCGAGGGGTGCGGCGGCGCCCTGGACGGACACGGCCGTGTCACGGGAGGAACGGGAGCACCACCGCTCCAACCAACGGGCGCACAGTGAAGAGAAGCTCAGGGCGAACCGTTCGGAGCAACTGGACGAGCTCCCGAGAAGACGAGCGAAGCCGACCACAAAAAGGGGGAAAAACGCCCGGTAATGGCGTCGCCGGCCTACACTCCAACATTGGGGACCGTGGGGCTCCACCACTTCAATTCCGCGCACGGGGAGGTAGGTGGGATTAGTGCAAGGCTGCTGCCGCAATGACACAGGGACGAGCACTGCAGGGCGGGACCAGCAGTGGTCCGCAGCCGGGCGGCAAGGGAACAGGGGAGTCGCCACGGTGGCCGGCTCAAGCGGCAGGACCGTCCGAGGCTCCGAGTAGGTAACGCGATGGTGAGACATTAAGGTGACGCAATGCTTGCTAGCGGCCAAACAAGGTGGGCGGTGGTCGGTGAGCTCCGCGCCACGGCAGCGTGCGCCTGCACGCGACCGCCCAGGCCCGCACGGATGCGACGAGGGGGGGGGGCAACGACAGAAGAGCCACCTGCACACGCGACCAGCTAGGGAGGTCAACCGCAGCAGTGCGACGCTGGGGGGCAACGACCGCGACGCGCACCGACCGAGCCGGCCGACCGCGCGGTGCCGCAACCGCGAGCGGTGACCGCGCTCTAGAAGCCAGAGAACCCGATGCCACATGCTAGCATGATTTTTAAAGCTCCGAGAACCCCTAGCAGGTGACAAACGACCCTGAACCAAACTCACTACCCCAAAGATCAACCTTCAGCCCTCCTAGCCGAGCCATAACCCAACCCCACTGCTCTACTAAAACTTTCGGAAAACACCCGCGAACACGGCCTTGTCACTGCCATTAAGCGACTTGAAAAACACCAAGACCATGGTTGATTCACGTTGCGAGTTCGTGTTTCGGGTTATTAGAAAGACTAGCTAGCGATCCAAAAACTTGACAACACTAGTTGCGCTAACAACTACACCCTATGCTCTTCATAAGTCGTTTAGGGTTCACATATAAGTCTTGCACAGTTTCGTTAAGAGACTTTAGTTTTCAACCTAAGTTGCTAACCCCCGGTTGAAACGTCAAACTTCGAATACCCTTTTTATTTATCATTTTTAACTTACCGAAAGGATCCTACACACTTCAACATTAAACGAAACACCAGAAAAAGATGCGCATGCTCTGCTTAGATGCATTGTGACACGCGGTAACACCGGGGTGTTACAGCTCTACCCCCCTAAAAGAAAATCTCGACCCGAGATTTCCCGTGCCTAGTGTGGAGGAAAAGAGAGTAGGGCAAACTTTCACTGAACGGTTTACCTTCAGGGGCTAGATAAGAGATGGGGATAATGCTTCAAGATATAACTCTCAAGTTCCCATGTTGCTTCCTCTTCCGAATGACGCTGCCACTGGACCTTGTAAAATTTCACCACATTGTTCCTGGTCACTCTCTCTTTTTCGTCCAAGATTTTTACCGGATGTTCTTCATAAGAAAGGTCCGGTTGAAGGGAAAATCCTTCAATTTCTACTGCCTCTGTGGGAACCCGCAAACACTTTTTCAACTGGGACACATGAAAAACATCGTGGACAGCTGACAAAACATCCGGGAGCTGAATACGGTAGGCCACGGAACCACGCCGGGCCAAAACCTTGTAGGGCCCAACATAGCGTGGGGCTAACTTCCCACGGACACCAAAACGATGCACACCTTTCAGGGGAGACACCTTGAGATACACATAATCCCCAACTTCAAACTCCAAGGGCCTCCTCCTCTTGTCTGCATAGGTTTTCTGTCGGTTTTGCGCTGCCTTTAAATGATTCCGGATAATCCCAACCTTCTCTCTTGCTTCAAGCACAAAGTCAGGCCCGAAATAACCACGGTCTCCCACCTCAACCCAGTTGAGTGGGGTTCTGCATTTCTTGCCATACAAAGCCTCAAAAGGTGCCATCTGGATGCTCTCTTGATAGCTGTTATTATAAGAAAACTCGGCCAACTTCAAACATTCGTCCCACTTTTCAGGAAAAGAGATGACACAAGCTCTCAACATATCTTCAAGCACTTGATTCACCCTCTCTGTCTGACCGTCGGTCTGAGGATGATAGGCTAAACTTCTGAGAAGGCGAGTACCAAGACATTCTTGGAGTTGCGTCCAAAACCGTGACATGAAAACTGCTCCACGGTCAGAAACAATGGTAAGCGGAACTCCATGAAGGGTCACAATGCGATCAAAATACAGCTTGGCATACTGCGAGGCTGTATACCTCGTACCCACTGGAAGAAAATGAGCAGTCTTAGTGAGGCGATCCACAATGACCCAAATAGAATCATGGCCCTTGGCGGTGCGAGGTAATCCTGTAATAAAATCCATGGAAATATCCTCCCACTTCCAGACCGGAATGGGCAAAGGCTGTAGAAAACCCGGCCTCCGCAGATGGTCTGCCTTAACTCTTCCACAAATATCACACTCAGCAATATACTTGGTGATATCCTGCTTTATGTATGACCACCAATACAGCTGGCGCAGATCATGGTACATTTTGTTACTCCCCGGGTGAATAGATAGCTTGGATTGGTGGGCTTCCTCCAGAATCTTCCTTCTAAGCTCCTCATTACCAGGAATCACTAACCGGTTCTTGTACTTCACCACACCTTGCCCGTCAATGCTAAAGTGCGGACCACGCCCTTCAGCCATCAACTTCTTGATGTGGGGAATCTCCAAAACATCATACCTTTGTTCCGCGATGATTTGCTCAAGTAACTCAGAGACTAAAGCAATCTGTGCCAACACTGCAGAGTGAGAGAGAGGCACGGACTCTTCCTCAGGCACGTGTGACTTGCGGCTCAAAGCATCAGCCACCACATTAGCTTTTCCCGGATGATAATGGACCTCCAAGTTGTAATCTTTAATTAACTCAAGCCATCTCCTCTGCCTCAGATTCAACTCAGGTTGAGTAAAAATATATCTAAGGCTCTTATGGTCCGTAAAAATATGCACTTTATTCCCCAACAAATAGTGTCTCCAAATTTTTAGAGCGTGCACTACTGCAGCTAGCTCTAAATCATGGGTTGGGTAATTCACTTCGTGCTTTTTCAGTTGGTGCGAAGCATATGCTATCACACGCCCCTCTTGCATAAGCACACACCCAAGCCCAGTCCTGGAGGCATCACAATAAACATCAAAAGGCTTCTCAATATCCGGTTGAGCCAGAACAGGAGCTGAGGTAAGGAACTTCTTCAAGGCCTGAAAAGCTTCTTCACAAGCTGAACTCCATACAAACTTGGCATCCTTCTGAAGTAACTTGGTCATGGGTTGGGCTATTTTAGAGAAATCTGGAATGAAACGCCGATAGTATCCGGCAAGACCCAAAAACTGTCGGATCTGATGCACGGAGGCAGGAGACCTCCAATCCAACACATCCTGAACCTTGCTAGGATCTACAGACACACCCTCAGGGGTCAGAACGTGTCCCAAAAACTAAACTTGATTCAACCAAAACTCACACTTGCTGAACTTAGCGTACAGCTTGTGCTCTCGCAACTGGGTCAGGACGGTGCGGAGATGCCGTGCATGCTCTTCTTCATTCTTGGAATAAATCAAGATGTCGTCGATGAACACTACTACAAACTTATCCAACTCTGGCATAAAGACTGAATTCATGAGATACATAAAAAATGCAGGAGCATTTGTGAGACCGAAAGACATGACTAGGTACTCATACAGCCCATACCTAGTAGAAAAAGCTGTCTTGGGTACATCTTGTGGCCGGATCTTTATCTGATGATATCCCGACCGAAGATCTATTTTAGAGAACACCTTTGCCCCCGCCAACTGATCAAACAAAGCATCAATACGCGGCAAAGGGTACTTGTTCTTAATGGTCACCGCATTGAGGGGGCGGTAATCCACACACATGCGAAGTGTGCCATCCTTCTTCTTCACAAAAATGGCAGGACAACCCCAAGGTGAAGAACTGGGACGGATGAACCCTTTATTCCGCAATTCTTCTAACTGCTTCTTCATTTCAGCTAACTCCTTCGGTGCCATACGGTAGGGACGTCAAGAAATAGGAGCAGTGCCAGGCTCTAACTCAATGGTGAACTCCACATCTCTATCCGGTGGTAACCCCGGCAAATCATCAGGAAAAACATCTGGGAACTCACAGACCACTGGAATAGAGGTGAGATCAGAAGAGACTTCCACATTTACAACAACTGGAGAAGTGAGTTCCGAGGGAATGAGAAGAGACATCCTATCCTCCGACCCAGGAAGTCGCAACTCAACAACCCTCCGCTTAAGGTCCAACACTACCCCGTAAACCTTCAGCCAGTTCATGCCCAGTATCGCATCAATGCCATGCCCAGGTAGCAACATGAACTGAAGGCGATAACTGTGGGTGGCTAGCACCAAACTGACAGTATCCGTCCGGGTGTTGATAAACATGTTCGCACCCGGGGTGCTGATTCTATAGGCCTTAGGGATGCCATAATAGGTAGATTATGCCTCTCAACATACCCCATGCTCATAAATGAATGCGATGCTCCAGAATCAAATAACACAAGTGCTGGATGAGAGTTGATGGTGAACATACCAGCCATCACAGGTTGATCCTGCAATATTTCCTCAGCCTCCGTATAGTTCAACTGTCCCGAACGGCTCACTGGGGCTTTCTTCTTGATAACCGTCCTCTTGATCAGGCGAGAGTTGGCAGACGGCTGGGCAGACTGAATAGGCTGGTTCTCGGGACACTCCCGAGCAAAGTGGCCCTCCTTGCCACACTTGAAACAGCCAGTAGACTTGACCATCTGTCCCTGATGAGGTGGAAACTGCTGTCCCTGTGGCTGTTGCACCTGCTGGGAAGGTGCACGGTACTGAGTCGTCGGAACCTGACGAGTCTGTTGAGGCTGTCGCGACGGCTGTCCACCAGAAGAATGGTAGGACATCCTCCTAACAGCCTGCATCTTCTGCGCCTGCTGGTGACCAGAAGACCCAGAAATCCCCCGCTTGCGCTTCCACTCAGCCTGAGTGTCACGCTGCAGACCCTCCATAGCAATGGCTGCATTCATCAGGGTGCCAAAAGTCTGGTAGTTCCCGGTGTACAGCTCCTTCTGCAGAACACAAGAGAGGCCACGGTAGAAGCGGTCCCTCTTCTTCTCATCTGTGTCAACGTGAGTGCTAGCATACTGTGCCAAGTGGTTGAACTTGTTGACATAATCCATCACGGACAGGCTTCCCTGCTTCAGGTCCAAGAACTCCGAGAGCTTCCTGTTCAGAACGCCCACCAGGATGAAGTACTCTCGGAATGCGGCAGTGAACTCCTGCCAGGTCACCCGGTGGTCCGCCTGCTGCATGGCGTTAAAGGTATCCCACCAAGCACTAGCAGACCCCAGCAGCTGCTGTGCGGCGAAGCGCACCCTCTGCTCATCGGTCACCGTGAGCAGCAGAAACTTTTGGTCCAGCACACAAAGCCAATGCTCCATGTCCAGAGGCTCTGCAGTCGGTGCGAACATGGGCGGGTTAGTCTTTAAGAAGTCCTGATATGAACAGGGCCTCTCAAGACCACGGGCACCGCCCCCGTCCCCACCGTTGCCACCGGGACCCCCACGAGCGAGGCCACCGACAGCCTGTGCCATCAGCTCCAAGGCACGGGCCATCTCACGACGAGAAGCTAACAACTCCGCCATCATCTCCGCTTGAGTCATCAGAGGCGGCGGTGGCGGTGGAAGAGGAGCCAAGCGTGGGGCGTCGTGACTGTCCCCGACATTCTCGCGACCCTCCTCCGGGTCGCGGCCCTCCGGGTCACGGCCCGCTCCAGCGCTGGCACTCCCGTGAACAGACCCAGCTGCCCCACGACCGGACCTCAGGTTCATCTGTAACAGATAAGAACCAACCATTAGGGCACTCCTCTAGATTTAGAGGATGAGATAGAGACGACGACACGGCCCTCAACCGGATTGAAGCAATTCATTTTAATTCTTATTCTACCCTGTTACTATCTGTGATTATCGTTAAGGGGTTTTTTTAAATTTAACCAGGTTTTTAACTTAGGAATGCATGCATCGCCCTACACGCTCACTCAAGCCGGAAATATAGCGGCCTTTCGCTAAACTTTGGCACATCGTACACTCACTTCCGAAACTAGCGTTTCCTTACGCAACGTAAGTTAGTGTACCTGCAGAAGATAGTTAGGAAAAACAGTGCCACTATCCTAGTAAACCATATTGCTAGGGCCTAATACTTAACTACGTCGACTTTACCGCATCCTAATTTTTATAAACCTTTTGTTGGTCAAATTTTTAAGCCTTTTGAAATAGGTGATTTAGCTTGTAAGCTCCTTATTGGCTCTGGTACCACCTGTGGCGGAATCGCCCAGTTTAGCACACTTTCAGGGCGCTTGCCTTCCACTAGACACTAAGAGCCCTGAAAGTGAGCTACACCAGATGATTCCGTCGAGCACACCCGACGGGAGAACTCGAACGCTCCACATTTTTCACCCGGGATCCAATAATGAGTACAAGCTCACAATACTTAGTCCAGTTCATACAATACAGAGTCTTAGAAATATTTATTACAATACCAGAGGTTCAGAGTGCAATAATTAACAGCGGAAATAAAATCACATCTAGCGGAAGCGATGAGAATCCGTCTGTGCCCACCAGAAGAATCCTCCACACACGACAAACCTGCTCAAAGTGCACCTGCAACAGGGGTAAAAATAACCCTGAGTACACAATGTACTCGCAAGACTTACCCGACTGGGAATTTTATTTCCCGACTCTCAAGGATCATGATAGGCTTTATGGCTTGTGGGTTTCTTTTATGCGGAAAGCAGCACTAATAGTTTGTCCTTAATTTCTTACTTTTAGCAGCCATATTTCATTCATTAGCCAATGTTCTATGTAAGCACCTATGCTATAATCAAGCAAGAGTTGAGCAAAACAGAATCAATTCTCCCTCTTTAAATTTTCAGTTCTTACTATGATGCCAGAGCGTAGCCAAGCCGTACCGTCACGCAGAAACGGCGATTCGCGAATCAATGTGCCCAGCTGGGTACCTCGAAAAACACACGCCTCGCTTGTACCCCCGGCACAAGCAAGACCAACCCGTCCCCCTCCTGTCACAGGTTTCCAGGTCCCCGTCCAAACTTGGACTCCTAGCTCCCGTATTCGAGGCCCGGCCTCAATACGGTGCTAAGACCTCCACCTATCCCCGCCTCCAATCAGTCGGTCCGGAAAGAGCCGGTGCCCATGACAAGAGAGTAACAAGTCTTCCTAGCCTCCATCCGCTAGTATGTGCTCGGGATAAGGAGATCTGTGACTTGACCAGGTTCCATGCAACGAACGGTCCTTAATTGACACGGATAGGGAAACAGTGCAACCCAATTGCGCCCCGTGGCCGCGGGACACAACTGGTTACACCCACCAATAACCATACCACATCCCTGCCCGGTCGCCATTTCCCTTCCACCATTTTTCCCAAAAAATGTAATAATCATAAGGGTAACTCCCTATTGTGAGCAACGACAGGTTACTCACCCTACCGATGATCCTAAGCGAAGCAACTATACGATCCTGTACTAGTAAGACTCATTGGGTATAAATATATATGCATGTGGGTATCATAGAAATTCCTATAACTTAAATGCACAACATTTAAATATATATCAGGTTTGCAAAAATAAGGGTTATGCACCGGGGCTTGCCTTGGGCAGGTGCACAGTCAGAGGTGTCAGTAGCGGGCGGCTCCTGGAACTCCTCAGGTACGAAGATCTCCTCCTCGTACTCCTCGATGACCTCCTCATAGTCCGGCTCCTCCACTGCCACGTACTCGACTTCCTCGTGATCTACATGCATGCAATAAAAGTACCACACTTAAAAGGATGACAACGGTACTCTAATAGCTAACATGCTAAGCTATCATTCTCGCTACAACAAGGTTGACCCGATGCAAAACGACTCCAGCAACTAACCGGCACACCATTTTCCGATTACCGATTTACTACATGCATTACTAGGGAAAATTAGCTACCCTAACAAACAAGCTATTTGATGGCCATAAAATTTACAGCAAGCATCTAACAATATTAAGCAGCTACTGTAAAAATTTTTAGAGCTAGGGCTATCCTCGATTTGCCACGAAAATTTCTACAAAATTGGTTGCATTAATAAACGCCACTTTAAGCAGAGATTTAATTGGCCGAGCAACACTATAGTAGTGCACAAAAGGAAATTACTATCTGACAGTGCATGAATTTAGGAACTCAACAAAAGTGGTTTCACAATTTTTGGACATCTACACTAGTCGCAAAAATTCCTCAAAGTTTGCTTCAAAAATTAAATTACAAAAATATTTCTAAAATCGTTAACTCAAGAAAACCGTTTCCCGGCGCGGCCCAACTACGCGGCCCACGCGCGCAGCACGCGCCCACACCTGCGGTCCACGCGACGCGGCCCACGGTCGGGGGAGCCCGCGCGCTGGCAAACAAGCGAAAACCACCCCGCACTCTACCGAAAACAACCCGCGCCCCACGCTACTGTTTCTCCTCTCGGCGCTTTTGCATTAAAACCCGCGGACGAACTCGTCTTCACCAAGACGAGGTCCCTGGCCTGCCCCGCGCACACCGGCGCGCCGGAGATGGCACTGAGCGGCTACGCCGGCCCACGGAGAGCCTCTACCACACAGCTAAGGGGAAACACTCACCTTGGGACCGACGCGGAACTAGGGGCAGAAGCACGCTCCCGGGAACGCGGCCACGGACTCCTCCACGACGACGGACGACTGCAAGGGACGGCGATGCCGTTCCGGTGAACTGCGGCCCAGACAAACGGAACAAGAAGGACTACGAGCACGAGCAACTTACTCCGGACCCCGCTGAGGCGATGCTGAGCCAAGAGCCGCTCGGAGGCGAGCTGGCCACACGCGACCCGAGGGGTGCGGCGGCGCCCTGGACGGACACGGCCGTGTCACGGGAGGAACGGGAGCACCACCGCTCCAACCAACGGGCGCACAGCGAAGAGAAGCTCAGGGCGAACTGTTCGGAGCAACTGGATGAGCTCCCGAGAAGACGAGCGAAGCCGACCACAAAAAGGGGGAAAAACGCCCGGTAATGGCGTTGCCGGCCTACACTCCAACATTGGGGACCGTGGGGCTCCACCACTTCAATTCCGCGCACGGGGAGGTAGGTGGGATTAGTGCAAGGCTGCTGCCGCAATGACACAGGGACGAGCACTGCAGGGCGGGACCAGCAGTGGTCCGCAGCCGGGCGGCAAGGGAACAGGGGAGTCGCCACGGTGGCCGGCTCAAGCGGCAGGACCGTCCGAGGCTCTGAGTAGGTAACGCGATGGTGAGACATTAAGGTGACGCGATGCTTGCTAGCGGCCAAACAAGGTGGGTGGTGGTCGGTGAGCTCCGTGCCACGGTTTTCAACCTAAGTTGCTAACCCCCGGTTGAAACGTCAAACTTCGAATACCCTTTTTATTTATCATTTTTAACTTACCGAAAGGATCCTACACACTTCAACATTAAACGAAACACCAGAAAAAGATGTGCATGCTCTGCTTAGATGCATTGTGACACGCGGTAACACCGGGGTGTTACACAACTAGACTAAAGCGAGGATAAGTGGTAAATGATATATATGAATTATGTATAATAGCACACACATAGGAGAATTCCATGATAAATGATTAGTTTAGCTGAATTGAGAGGACACCGAAAGAGTTTAAGGTTCCTAAATACTTCTCTATTACTTTGGTTCTAGAAGGTATAACTGAAGCATAGGTAGATAAAGTGATCACACAATAACACTTTGGGACATCATAACACTAGTCACAGAAAGGAATGAGAAAGGGACTTGGAAGCTCCGACTATGGTCTTACAAACACCAACCCAACGTGGTGGACTACGTCGGCCGTCAGGGCTGTCACCACCTGGGGCTACCACAACTATCCGTGGGGTTGGGTGCAATCTCAGGTAACCTATAGTCTAGATATCTTATCTATTCTATTGATTACTACTCTAATTATGTACTATAACTAGAGCACTCGATGCGAGAGGAGATCCCATGCCAAAGTATAATATTATACTAACCATACACATGTAAGGCATAAAAGTAAATAGAGAATATAAATATATTAAAGCATATTACAAAGGTGAGATACAAAGATATACCCGACCTCCAAAGATTTCTCCAGAACCTGAGCATGGCTTAACTCTCCCTAACTCTCAACTAGAGCTATTCTACTTCTACATCTTGAGAGCTGGCTCTGATCCTGATGAGGAGGATATGAATTAGGGTTTTAGGATAGCTCTAGGGAGGGGGGCAGGGGCTAGTATATATAGGGGAGATGGAGTAGAGGGCAAGGAATTGCCACGTCATCGATTCGCGTCACCTCCCTTGACAATCGTTGGATAAACCGACCTAAAACCACCTTAGAATTAACGGTATAGATCGTAGGAAGGAGTACGAGGCGGCAGAGGACGAGTTGGCCCCACACTGGGCCGGGCAGCCGCCCTAGTGGGCCGGCCGGCCCACTATGGTGGACTTTTGGCCCACGCTTCGGCGTGGTGTTTTCTAGAACCATCTAGAGTTGTCTTTCGTAGTTTTGGTGGGTTGAATCACTTGTTATCACCGGTTTGCTTGTTTGGAGTGTATGACATTAGTCCGGGGGCTATTTTCTAGATAACTCCTCCTGCATACAAATATTTACCAAAGCTCATAGAATTCATTACTTTAATCCCCTACACCTATGTTTGGTGATAGAATTAAATATATATGCAGGTTATGTTGACGGTTATAATTGACGTTAGTGACCGTCAACAATAAAAAATTTGAATACATCACTATAATATTTTGAAAGAGAGAAAAAAAGAAAAAATTGAAACGTGGCTCTACGTGAAAAGTAGCCAATGCACGTGACTACTAACTCGTGGCTTCTAAATTAGCTAGCAACAAGCAGCCCACTATAGCCCAACAAGCAAGCAGTAGGCACCTTGCTTCTGTGTAGAAGAGAGAAGTATATAGGTACCTATATAAATAGATCAAGGGTAGCACATATAAACTATAAAAATGAGGACTTGTTGTGGGCATGGGCACCCCGATGGGTACCCGTGACCCGAATGGGCATGGGTTTGGGCACAAAATGAAACCCGTGATGGGTCATGGGTTTTTAGTGGGTAGATTTTATGTTCGCCGGCATGGGTTTGGGTGGGGCAAAACCCAGTGGGTTTGTGCCCATTGCCATCTCTACACCGGATCATTCGGTGATGCCGATTTCTGTGTAGTGGGTTTCCAATGGCTAGCTCTTGGTGTTTGTTGGCATTTCCTAGCAACATTACTAGAATTAGCAATGTCACCAAGAAAAGCCTGGATAGTTCCTTAATAATTTTAGATATTTATCCATAAGCGCACGGATCTATCATTGTAGCATTTGACCCAGAAGTATTCAGGGTATCGTTATTTATATTTTCCCAAAGGAAGACATATTAATTAAGACTCTAGTATGGATATGAACAAGTTAACAGTGCTTGTAAAGTGAACCAATGTTTATAACAGGGGTAAATATGATATGATTCAAGATAGTGGACACACACTTGGATCAACCTCAAGGATAAAATAGAAATAAAGAATAAAAGAATGTTCCTAAGTAGAGCAGGCTTGTTCTAATATAGCCATGCAAATAATATTGAATAATCATATAAGTTACATAATCAGAGTTAGATCTAAGTGCAAGATAGGTCAGGAGGCCACCGAATACTGGTCTGCTAGCAACCTCATGTGACAATTTAGACTCTTACACCCCAAACGAACGTGGGGGATTACAAGGGATGGACAGGGCTGTCACCACCTGCCCCCTACTCCTCAACCGTGGAGTAGGAAATGTATTCACTTGTTTCCACATACTCGAGCACCATGCTCATGTACAGAGAAACTACCCACGTCCCCCGGGGAGATCGACAAGCATAGGACATGGGCACACCCGAAGGCAGGATGAACCGCCACCTCAACTTAGCTCTATTTCTAATCATATAAATTATATGTATGATTAAGCATAAAGTCATATATTCTAATCTCATAACACAGAAACTATATGCTAGTTCATATGCTAAGATCATAACATAAAGACTATGCTCTAATTCATAAGTATGACTATAATGATAAGTAAGGAACAAGACTTTGGAGAAATAATTCATCTTATTCATACCAAGATCTCTCTCCAAGGAGTCAAGCCCTCCAAGGTAGCTTTGCCTTGCTCTAAACAACTACTAAAATGTAGAAGTACAGGAGATGTATTGAGGTGTTGCTCCAAATGGTGTGTTGAGAGATGGGACTCTCCCTATCTATTTATACCAGTGCTAAGGGCAGTTGCGGAGCATATTCTTTGGAGATCCCGCTTGCAACCGTCCTAGGAGCATTGACTGAACCGCCATGACAATGAAGGGTGGGGCCGAAAGGCGGTGGTGGGGGTGTAGGCGCACCTAGGGTGCGGTCGCACCCTGACTGGCCCCTCTAGCCACCGCCTTCGACAGGTGGGCTAAGGGCTTGGCCCATGTCACATCTCCAGTGGTACTTTGCCCAAATTATCTAGGTAGATGGGCCTTTTTATTATTCCTTTGCGCAATTCTGCATTACGCCTTATTGGAATGCGCCTTTTGATGTATTTTTCACTGTATTTGTGTTTAAGTCCTGCAAAACAACAATCTCCAAATACATGTGGAATTTGGGTAATAGTAAAGGCATATGTGCATAAGTATGTCAATTTCTCCTCTTCTTATGTCTTAATTAACGATCGGTTTTGGTCGTTAAGGACCGCCAACAGTGTTGGGGCTACTTATAACGCTCCATCTTGGCCATGGCAACACTCTTGCCACTATAAACTGCTGGTAACACATATTGGAGATCAAGGGGGAGTTCAATCTTAGTGGAGTGATTGGGAATTGTTAATTGCAAGATTAAGGACTCCATTACTATTTAGGGAGTAGCAAGTGTGCATCCACTCTTTCTCATTAGACTTGGTTAGGTCAAGTGAGAGTTTGTGCTTGTTACTCCTCTTGGTGATTGGTATCACCTAGATGGCTTGATGGTGATTGAAAGCTTGGTGATCTCTCGGTGGTGCTTCTGAGAGGGTCAAGTGATGGTGTGAGCGGTTGTGAGCGATTCACCGTGCCAGAGTGACAAAGAATCAGACCTTAGAGAGCACTTGGTCCTTGCATGGATCAAGGGGAGCTATATACCCCTTCGTGGGTGCTCCAATGAGGACTAGTGGGCAGTGCCGACTCTCCAATGCCTCAGGAAAGCATCATGGTGTTCCTAACCCTCTCTTTACTTTGAGCATTTAAATTTGTGCAATTACTTTCATGTCTTTATTGCCATGCTAGTATAGGGTTAGAACTACTCCATCCATTCCAAATTATAAGACGTTTTGGCTTTTCTAAATTCATAGCTTTTGCTATGCACCTAGATATATGTTATGTCTAGATACATAGTAAAAGCTATGAATCAAAAAATGCCAAAACGTCTTATAATTTGGGATAAAGGAAGTAGGTCACAAAACTTTGTGGTATGCTAGAAACACAATCTAGGCACAAAGGGTGAAATGCGCTAAGTGGTAGGTTTTTAATTTTTGTGATAGTTTTATATTCGCACAATTCACCCCCCCTCTCAGCCATCTTGATCCTAATGTGCATAAGATGAAGGAGGATCTTGATGCACCTAAGGAAGGCATCAAGCAAGAGTCTCTTATAATTGGCTCCATAGAGGTCACTGAAAATCAGGCTCGACCCACTGTGCAAAAAGTGGAGCAAAGCAATGCTGCAAGTAAAGATAAAGTTGAGAGCAGCAAGTTGGAGTCCAAATATTTTCAACCAAGGTGGTGCCCTTTAGGTTTGACCAAGACACAACGATGCAAGCTTCAACGTGCTTGTTGTAAGAAACTCAAAAAAGCTTGTGTAACAGTCGATATACACATATCTCCCTTAGAACAAATGGTGGATATATGTATCACCCTTAGAACAAAAATGACTGATGTATACATTGTCCTTAGATGCAAAGTAGCCGATGGGATGGGCATCGTTGCTATTAGGGCGCTTTATGTTTTTAGGTTCACATAAACCGCACCTAAAACAAGGGGCATGTGTTGACAACGAGAATTGGCCATTTTGTAAAGTTGTCAAAAAGTATAATGGACTTCACCATTGCATTCCTCTCGTCCTGATGGTCAAAAAATATATATGAAACATTCAATTTGGAGACTGGACGAAGGGGTTACACTCTCGGGAAGGTATCACTATATTGGAAGTTCCGACCCCAAACAGAAGTTTTGACTTTCGTATGGTCCGCTTTTGACTTTTTCCGGTCTGGATCCACCAGAGTTCAAACTTGATCCAAACTCTTCCAAACTCACGGGAAACTTGCGAATTGCGTCTTGGAGATGTTTCCTACTAAGATAAGACCACCCTCTCTATATATATTGGAAGATCATTGCCGATTGAGGTATCTGACATTCAATCGTAAAAAACACAATGCCTACCTTACCTCTTATCTTCAAACCCTAGTTTTTTCCAAGCCCTTATGTCTCTCAACAAGATTTATCGGCATTCTAGATAGGCGGCCATGCCGATCGTAGAACACCCCCACTGTGCATCGCCGTCAGGATCTTCCTTCACTGTGTATGTAGGCTATGTGCGGCCTTGGACGATCTAGCACCTATCGGTGTGTGACCTAAGTCGGCATCAACATACATATATTTTTTATAATTATATAGTACAGACGTAGTTACTCATATAGGTATGTATATTTATATTTATATTTATATTTATATTTATACACGCGCATACTTTACCCCTCCACGTCGTCCAGTCTTATAAAGCATATTTTTGATCTGACAAATAAAAAATAGATCAAATTTTTTGTTTGTTCTAATCAACATTTAGGTCTGGAACACGAGATTCTATAAAACATATAGGAATAATAAAAATGAAAGATCGTGTAAAACTTGCCATCCTATGTGAATTCAAAATGCCGAGTTTTCAATATAGTTTTTGAATGCAATTAATATAAAACTATTGAAATATATTCAAACAGTGAAACACACAAAATAAAATGTTGACGCTAAGTCACTAGCAAGGGCTAGCCCGGCCGAGGTTGCACGTGGCCTAGCACACAGCAAGAACGTGGTAGAATCAACGAGACTGACCATCTAGTCGGTCAGACCGATTCGTCACTTGTTCTTCATCTGATAGACTCCTGAACTTCTCTCAGGAAGACCTGTCGGGGAATGGCACAACGAAATTGTTCTAGATTGGCAAGACCGCCTAGAATGTTACCAAATCTTGTCGAGAAACATGACGAACAGCAGAGGTTGAAAAAGTTAGGACAAGTAAAAGGGTAGCAGATTGGTTCACTGATAAGTGAAAGTTGAATTTCTCAATTGGCTGTGATTTTTTTTTAAACCAATTGTCTGTGATTCTTCAGTACATAGAGAGGGGTGGTATTATACCAATAGACATGTCCAAGACGCAAGCACGATACACAAGCTCACAAACAATCGAGTCACCGCACACTCGGCTGCTCGTCCCAGCAATGTTGCGCCCGGATTCGATCGCGCGTCAGTGCGTCACACACAAGGTCGACCGCGCAATACGGAGCGTGCGATTGAAATGAAAATAGCCAATCATGAAGCTTTCCTTGTTTATCTTATCCACGTCGCATTATTAAGTTATTATCATCATCATCTCAGCAATAATGTAATGTAGCTATTCCCACCTGAATTTTGTGTCTTTTCCGGGTTTTCTCTCTTGAAGTGTTGACTTTCTTAAGTTCGACTAGATTTATAAACAGTATCAACAACATTTGTATCTTCAAATAAGTTTATTATGCAAATAGATTCAGTGATCTATCTAAGATACTAATCATGTACTATAAACATTAATATTTTTTATATATATTTATTTAAAGTTAAAAGAGTTGGACTCTCGGAAAAACTAGAACGGGAGTGTATCCAACTTCAAATCGGGTTCCCTTTTTTTTTTTGACTTGCTGCTTGTATTAATCAGAGGGGATCATGGTTACAATCTTCAGTCAACAGATTAGCAATACAGGAAGGGGCTAAAAGCCACTCACCCGTCCTGTTGCCATCTGAGACTTGCTTTGCTAGAGTATGGGCTACATGATTACAAGCTCTATTAGCATACATCAAGGAGAAGTCAAGAAAAGACACACTAATATCTTTTATATCCCTGATGATCGGTGAAATGCTTGATCTCTGAAATTCTCCCATCTCCTATAATTTCACCAGTTCTTGGCTGTCCGTTTCCACTTGTACCCGGCGGAACTTCATCTCTCTAGCTAAGATCACACCGTCCCTACAGGCTACAGCTTCCATCATCAGGGCATTGAGGCCATGGCGATACCACAGTGCCCTTCCTCCTATGAATGTGCCTGCAGAATCCCGGAGTACCACCCCGGTAGCTCCCTGTCCCATATCCGCATAAAAGGCCCCATCAATATTACATTTGATCCAACCATCAGGTGGCTTCTTCCACCTCCAAATGGCCTGGTTGCTCTTTGGTCTTGCAACATTGGACAGGAGAAATAAATCATGTGCAGTATCGACTATCCACTGCACCAGCTTTTTAATCGGCAGCCGATCAACACCATGCCGATGCTTGTTTCTCTGCAGCCACAAAGCATACAAACCGATACAAAAAACACTCCGATCACGTTCTGCACAAAAGTCTGGGAGCAGTAGGTCACTCGCCCAGGTATGGGGATGTAGCTGCAGCAATTTGGTCCCCGTCAGAGCTCTCATTTCTTGCCAAAACAGTCTGGCAATCGTGCACTCCGTGAGTGTGTGCTTGATAGTTTCGCTCTCAGCTCCACAGATGTCACAGAACCTGGTTGGTTCAATGTGCCTCCGATTAAGAACATCTTTTGTTGGGATAAACTCATGTAGTACTCGCCACCAGAAGACTTTCACTTTCGGAGGCACCTGTAGTTTCCAAATTCGTTTCCAAGAATTATCACCTGAGGTGCTAGCATGGGAGTCTTGAGTTGTAGCTATTTTGCTGTAAGCAGATTTGACTGTATATTCACCATGTTTCTCTGGCTCCCATGCCCACCAATCTTCTTCTTGCGGACGCACTGGAATCCTGAGTATTGCCCGAGCATCGATAGGTAAGAATATGGCTCGGATAACATCCTCATCCCATTGTCCAGCTTCCGTCATCAGGTCCGAGACAAAAGTCACCTCCTGGTCAACACTCGGGGTAATCGGTCTTGCATCAAAATGCAATGGAATCCAGCGATCATTCCATATGTTTGTTGATCTTCCATCACCGATTCTCTTGATCAGTCCCCTCTCTAAAACTTCCCTACCTGCCTTGATCGACCGCCATGTATGGCTAGCATGTTTTTTCCGCCTGCTCGTCAAGAAGTTCCCATCATGGAAATACCGGCCTTTGAGCACTCTGGCACACAAGCTGTCAGGGCGGGTGACAAGCCTCCACCCTTGTTTTCCAAGCATGGCCTTGTTGAACATATGCAGATCACGAAACCCCATTCCACCCTCTGATTTGTGTCGTGTCATTCTATCCCAACGCAGCCAGTGAATGCGTCGGTTATCACCAGATCCTCCCCACCAGTAGTTCGCTATGGTGGACCTCATCTTCTTACATGTCGTCTTTGAGAGCAAAAAATAGCCCATCGAATAAGTCGACATTGCCTGTGCCACTGATTTTAGAAGCACCTCTCTTCCAGCACTACTAGCTTCCTTGCCGCTCCAAGTGCCAATGAGGCACTTGATCTTTTTTGGCAAGAACTCAAAGGCTTCTGTGGTGGACCGACCCAGCGCTGTTGGAAGACCGAGATATCTATCAGACAGAGCCTCCGTTTCAATATGCAGTTCAGATCGGACCACCTCCTTTACCTCTTCCAAACAATTCTTACTGAAAAAGACAGCCGACTTTTCTCTATTCACCTGCTGCCCTGATCCCTGACTATAGGTGTCTAAGATTTCTTGAAGTCTAGCAGCCCCTCTTTGCGACGCTTCTGAAAATACTATGCAGTCATCCGCAAAGAGAAGGTGTGATACCCATGGATCGTGAATGCCCACGCGAACACCTCTGGATAAATACACTAGGCCAAAAGACTTCAAGAGCGAGGACAGTCCTTCTGCACACAGCAAGAATAAATACGGCGAGATGGGGGTCCCCTTGCCGTATACCTCTTGTAGGACTGAACGTATTGGAAAGAACTCCATTAATCTTGATAGAGAACGAAACCGATGTAATGCACCTCATCACAAGTGAGACAAAGGCTCTGTTGAATCCCAATTTCAGCATAATTTGCCAGAGATATTCCCACTCTACACGATCATACGCCTTCGCCATGTCAAGTTTGATCGCACACGCCCCTGATTTTCCTTTCTTCCTCTGGAGATAATGTGTGCACTCATAAGCAACTAGGACGTTGTCAGTGATTAACCTGCCTGGCACAAAGGCGCTTTGTTCCTCAGCCACAACATCATCAAGAAACACTCTCAGCCGATTTGCCAACACCTTCGAGCATATCTTATAGATCACATTGCACAATGAAATCGGCCTGAATTGCTTCATCTCTTGTGGGTTTTTCACCTTGGGAATAAGGACAATAGTTGTCCTGTTAACCGATTCCGGTAAGTCACCGCCATTCAGAAAATTGAGCACCACAGCCGTGACACCCGGGCCCAAAGTGTCCCAGTGTAGTTGATAGAAACCTGCAGTCAGCCCATCCGGCCCTGGGGCTTTATTTGCTCCCATCAGGAACACAGCTCGTTTTACTTCCTCCGCCGTATATGGTTTCAGAAGTATTTCGTTCATGTCCGGCGACACCTTCTCAGCAACGTACTCAAGAACAGGTCCCGGATCAAGCATTTCCTGCCTAGTAAACAGGTTGGCATAGAAATCCATGGCCGTGGTCTCTATAGCCTCCTGAGTGGACACAATGGAGCCATCCTCATGCTTCAGGGCGGAGATACGATTAACACGCACCCGTTCTCGTGACTTGGCTTGAAAGAAAGCGGTGTTACGATCCCCTTCTTTAAGCCAGTCAGTCCGGGCTCGTTGCTTCTCCATAATCTCCTCTCTTGTCAAGAGTTCAGACAACTTAGACATGAGATGTCGCTCCTTCCTCGTCGGGCCTGAGCTCAGTGAGGAGCGCCTCACGTCCTCCAACTCCTTTCGTAACCGGCACAGCTCCTGGCGTACCGAGCCAAAGGTGGATCGGTCCCATTGCTGCAACGTCCTGGACACCGTTCCCAGCTGGGTGGATAAGTCACACAGGTTTCCTAGAGTAGCCATACCGGCCCAGGTTGTCTCCACCACGCCTCTGTATGTTGGGTCCCTCCTCCACATGTTCTCATAGCGAAAAGCTCGCTTCTTCCTTTTACTCATGTTCTCTTGTGGGCAATCCAAGAGTAGACAGCAATGATCAGACTCCGTCGTCTGGATGTGCCACACTTTGGCTGAAGGGAAGATGTTCAAGAAATCTACATTTGCCAACCCTCTGTCCAACCGACACTTCACATTAGTAGCAGCCGGCTGCCTATTGTCCCACGTATAGGGCAACCCAATGTACCCAAGGTCTACGAAGCCACATTCTTCCACCGCCTCCCTAAAACCTTCCATTTGTCACTCCGTGCGACCCTGCCCACCAATTTGCTCATGCACATGTAACACTTCATTGAAATCTCCCGCACACAGCCAGGGAAGATCGTTCTTTGTTTTGAGAAATTTCAGCAACTCCCAGCTCCGAAATCTCAACTCCCGTTGCGCTTCTCCATAGAAGCCAGTGAAACGCCATTTCACATTTCGAGATGAAACTAGTTTGGTTGTAACATCGATATGGTGTTTGTCATAGCTCTCTAACTTCACCTCCACATCTTGACTCCATAGAAGAGCCAAGCCACCACCACGGCCCAAACTCCCTACTCCATAGCCCCCTGCCATGCGCAGGGAACTAATCAAACCATCCACATTGTCGCTAAAAAATCTGGTCTCCGATAAGAAGACCAACCAAGGGCGATGTAGCTCACACAAGCTACTGAGCTCTCGAACTGTCTCGGACCGCCCCAAGCCCCGGCAGTTCATGCTGAAAATTTTCATTGTGCCCGGCGAGGGCTGTCACTCGCAGCCGCCGTCGATCGCGCAATATTTGTAAGACTTCCCCTCCTTTGCTTTTTCAGATTCTCCTCCAAACTCCCGCTGCTACTCTCTGTCCCTGTGTCCAGTTGGCTCACCCTTGAGTTCACCAGTCCGATCGGGACAATAGCGTTCGAAGCCGCTGGTTCATTTAAGTCTGGCGTGTGCAAAGCTGGAGCACTTTGTTTGGACTTCCTCTTTCTTAGCTGTCGGCCATGCTCCTCAACATCCATGTCCAGCTGCCTGCTCGCCCCCTTTCCAGTCCTCTCCTCTATAGAAAGACCAATGGTTTGATTCTTGAGAGGAGATTGGACCTCCTGATCCTCCGTCCCACCAACAAAGTCAGATGAGTGACGAGATCCATCATCGCCTAGCGAGGATCCTGTCTTGCTCGACTTACTAAAAGGATTCCTAGGGGGTTTAGAGGCCGAGGACGAACCACTCCCCTAGGATTCCGCTGCTGCGCCCGCATAGGTCTGTACACGCCGCTTTCTTTCCTCCGGTGCCCGAAGCTGGACATCATATGGCAGTTTACCATGCTCGTCCCGGGCCACAGGATGCTGGCACTCCAGCTCCGAATGACCAATCACTCCACAAGCAAAACAGTAATACGGAAGCTTTTCATACTGAGCCTGAAACCAACGTGGTTCTTCTGTCCTGCTCATACTGAGAAGAACACCCCGCCGCTCCGGCTTGTCGATCTCAATGGCTACTCGGGCGCGAAGGAACGCCCCACTAGCCTTGCCATCTTTGTCCACATCCATCTTTACCACGTTGCCGATCAGACTCATGGCTCTGGCACCCCTCGTCTGGTTCATCCAACCCAAAGGCAAATTCAAAATGCGCACCCACATCTCCATCCGGTCGAAGATGATCTCCGATGCGCTAAGCTTCTCATCAAAATCCTGCAGGATAACTGCATATTTTCCTACCATCCAAGGCGTACCAGCCAGAGCTCGATCCATGTCCGTGCAGTAGCCAAACTCCGCCACGAACAAGTTGTCGCTCTTCTCCCCGATCGCCCGGAGTTTGAGGCCAACCGGGTTCCCCCATGCCGGCCTCATCGCCGATCTCACCGTATTCACGTGGACCGGCGTCGGGGAGAGCACTTTCCCCACGATCGCCCACTCCACCGGCGGTGCTTCCTCAACGTCCTCATCATCAGAGAAATCCGCAATGGCCTCCTCCTCCTCAGTGAGGATTAAGCGCTGTAGCATGTCCATCACATTAGGGTTAGGGTTATCACCCCCCTCCCCCTTGCTGCCTCCTCCTTCCATCGCCAACACTAGCCGGATCAGAGGGCAGAAGAACAATGGTGCACTGCGTGTATAACAACATAGGCACAGGCGAAAATCCTGACCTAGGAGAACCTAAGCGGCGCTCAAATCCCTAGGGGAATCTGTGGTTGGCGGCGCCGGAGCGGCTAACCGTCAATTTGCGGTGTCCGGCACCAACTGCGAGTCGATGGCGAGGCGTGGGCGCCGTGGCTGGAGCAGCCGTCGGCGAGGCAGTTCAAGATCACTGGCGTTGGCGATCTAGAACGAGGTCGGGGGTGGAGTCGCACTCACGATCGCCCGGAGATCGCTGATCCGGAAATCACGGTCTTCAGGCCGCTGCGATCTCGTCTCGCGATGCTCGCGGGTCAAATCGGGTTCCCTTGGTAGCCCCTTGATTGGACGGACCAGGATTCCACTGCGCTTACTTGTCGTTGGCGATTCCACGTCCACAAATTAATTAGAGGGAATGCTGCCACTGATTTATCGTTCTCTCCTAATCCACGTTTTTTTCCTGTGGGTAAGTGTGTTTTAACTTTCAAGCCTTCGAGCCGCACGTCTCGTAGCCGTAACACGTCGATTCACATCAGGCGTCACAAGTGAAAAACAGAATTTCCCTATTGGTTTTCTATGCACCGACAGGAAAATATTACATTAACCTGTTGATTGGGGAAATAATTTATTTCCCTATCGGTTAACATATCGCACACAGGAAAATGAATGCATTTACTGTTGGTGACTTATTCTCCCTTGTTGGTGACATTTTCTCCCATGTTGGTGTTTAGCGAACTCACGTGAACCGAAAAATCATACACGCCAAAATCGATTGTAGGGCCAAGCGTCAAGCGCCAAACAAAAGCCCAAAACCTGGGTGAAAGTTTTCTTTTAAGTACCGAGGGGTTCCTTTACACTTTGATAAGTTGTCCAGCGAAGATATTCAACCTATAGTAGATAAGTTACTCAAAAGGATAACTAACGTGAACCGAAAAATCATATGCGCCAAAATCACTTGTAGGGCCAAGCGTCAAGCGTCAAGCGCCAAGCGAAAACCCAAAACCCGACACCGTACGGCGGACAGCTAGGTGGCCAAAAAAATGGCAAATACCCTAAACCTTATCTTCCAGCACCTCCAACTCCCATGCGTCGAACACACACTCGAGCCGCACCCCCTCGGCCAGGCTGCCCACCTCCGCCTCCTCCTCTGCCGCTGACAATAGCGGCCATCCTTCGTCGTTGACGCTCCTTTGAAGGACGGTGCACTACCCATCCTAGTCCCACGCACCACCCACCTTCCTAACCCCAACTAACTACTCGAACTTTCAGTCTCCAATCAGACTGGCGGCGTCCCCTCCCCTGACCTTCACTCCTTACCCCCAAGCGACACCATCTTCTCTAGCCTCCTTCACATCTTAAAGGTAGTACCCGCTCTTTTGGCCTCCACGCGTGGGACATAGTTCCCGGGTACCCCGCAAGGAAGGAAGAAGATCTAGTCTGACTAGGATTTCCCACATGTAATCCTAGTAACATTGCTATCATGTAATCCTACTAGGACTCTTACATTGTAATCCTAGTAACATTGCTATCATGTAATCCTACTAGGACTCTTACATTGTAACCGACTAAGACTCTTGCCTCCTGAACTATATAAAGGAGGGCAGAGCTCCCTAGATCGGCACCTCTCCTTGGAGGAACAGACCTCGCGGTCTAAACCCTAAGCGCAGGGCGCGATATATTTCACCCAGATTGGACGTAGGACGCTATTCCGGCGTACCGAACCAGTATAAATCGTTGTCTCTGCGTTCACCGTCGAGTTCTGCATACGCCGAAGCCCATCAAACACCGTCCCAGGTACCCCGTGACGGGTTGCCGGTCATCAAACACCGCCAGCTCGTTGTCTCTGCGTTCACCGTCGAGTTCTGCCTACGCCGAAGCCCATCGAACACCGTCCCGGGTACCCTCGTGACGGGTTACCGGTCATCAAACACTGACAGCTGGCGCGCCAGGTAGGGGCTTTCGGCGCAATTGCGTTCGACAGCTCGATGGACCTCAAGATCAACGTTCGCCATGGCACTCGTCGGCCCTCGTCGACAACTCGCTGCGGCTCTCGTCGGCCCTCGTCGACAACTCACCGTGCTCACGGTCACCATTAGCGTCGTTTGTGGTAACTCAGATTATCGTAGCAACGACAACCTCCGACGGAGCGCGATGTCTCGTCGCGTCTCTCGACTAGCAACAGGACGTCAGAAGTCATGCGTGCTGACGACGACCCTATCTTGTTCGAGTTGGGGCGCCGGTTCCAGACCTCGGCGGCAGTACCGAACAGTACCTGTGCAACCGTCGCTTCCGCGGGTCCAGAGTCTCTCCACAGCACGCCGCGATCCATCCGAGTCCAATGCATGTCTTAGAAAGCCAAAGATTGGATCGGCTGGCATCAACTACGGCAAGAAGTCCTGGCGCTATCCACTCGGATGCGAACTCCACTAGGATACGACATGCAAGACAATCCACTCGGATGCGAACTCCACTCGGATACGACATGCAAGACAATTCCAAAAATCAACGTATTCATGAACATGTGCATAAATATGGGCATCACGCATGCACGTACCATCAAGGCACGCGAGATGACGCAAGCAAACCAACAATCGAAGCTATTTGCATGCACATATGCACCGGATCGTACGAGCAGCTGCTGCGCACCGCCGAGTTCGACTCTTCGATGGTGCCGACTAACTCTTTCCCGAAGGTCGGATTCGTCAGCAACATGCATATCAACTACGAACGGAGCGGCTGTTCCCACATCGGAGCAGAGCACTCTCGACTTCGCCATCAATGGGATCAGTGTTCTCACACCGACTGCGTCGGGCCGACTATGCCTGACTTCGACCTTCACGGTACTCTATGCCAATCACGACTGCACCAAGCTGTCTCGCTGCTGTCCGACTGCATCAAGTTGTCCGACTGCATCGAGCCACAAGCAAGCCTTCGAGTTGTCACGAGCACGACGTCCGTCTACTCGGATACTATGGCTCACCGATCGACTACTCCAGGCACGGAGCCAGCGGTGGGGCTAGGGGCTCCAGCCTCCCCTACCGCTCGCTAGCAAGCGAAGCCCTTAGAGCCGTCGTCTGAAATTTCAGCTGTAGATGTATAAGTAGGAGGGGCTGAGATTTGCTGAACCTCTTTTCTCGCTAATTGAGCCAGATCTATAGAGGCAAAGGATTATCCAGGCAAGGCCCAGTCTAAAGTCCAATAAGTGAAAGAAACCCTGTCTTAAGTTCCCAATCAAGCGGTGGCTTCAGACGCAGGCGCGCGACTCCTACAACGATGTGGCCACGCAGGGTCTCGTGCGAGTGGGGAGCAACCGAACGGCTAGGCAGCGCCAGGCGCGGCTGGCGAGCAGCCAGGCATGGTGGCGGGCGAGCGGGTGCTGGCGGCCGGTGCCCGGCGGGCACGCCGACGCTGTTGTTCAGCTCCTCCTAAATTTTTTCCTGGCTTCATTCCTGAACTACTCGGCCATAGCGACCACTACTCGGCCTACTTATCCGTGTTAATTCACTACTCGGCCACGATGTCCGACTGCATCAAGCCAGAACCCCGCGCCAGAGTTCGATTCAGGATCTCTCGTCAGCCAACAAGCAAATAAACAAGGAATCTGTACGGGGCCATGCAAGCGACTAAGATTTGCATGCATACGAGTGCATCAGAACCGGCTCCTACACGGGACCAAAGCACCTCGTTCGACTACATTGAGCCACAATCAAGCCGTCCGACTACTCGGCTACATGTCCAACTACTCAACCGCGGTAATCCACTACTCGACTACAATGTTCTCCTACTCGGATACGATGACTACGATGACTAAGCTGATGCTTGGAGGCTCCCAAACCCAAAACGGATCGATCGACTGCCACTCATTTATGACCCGACGACATACGTGTGCCGCTGTCGGGTGACTGGACTCTATCAGGCTACATCACGACTCCGCACGACCGTGGGCTCCAGCCATTTCACGGCCAACGCGGTCCGACTACGCCTCTGCGACACGTTGACTACTCCACTCAGCCATCAATCAAGCTAAGTCACAGCTTTAATATTTTTCTAAATATTCTTTAATTTTTATATATCTCTGGATATTATACATGTGCCTCTGCGGCTATACATACTATAAAATTGTGTTCCCGACCACTCATACAGCTCCAAGCTCGAAGTCAGAACTACACCTAACGAGTATATAACATGCGCTCCGCGCGTATTCTTTTTCGTGCAGCGCCGACTGCTCTAGTCTTCTCTTAACGGTTGTACAAATACCTGAGTAGTACGAACTCACATTTGTGACACACTATTACTCGCACGGCTCACATGGTTACGGTCATGAACCTCACAACCATACGCCGAAGATACAAGTGCTTACAAATACGGGGTCAACTACTCGAAGAATTTACACAGCCAAGCAAGAGCAAGACGCGAAAAATTTTACATACATTTTATAATACTGGGATCCGCTTCCAAACTATTATTTTACAAGCATTGGACTTGCTCCCAACTTGATATCATGAATATCAATAACTCTAAATTTTTGTATGTTTACCTTGCAGGAAAATCAGACCTGGACCATACTGCTGGGTAAGGTATGCGCCTCCGTGGGCTGCCTTACTCGGACCACCACATCGCTGAATGAGATACGCGCCTCTACGGCTGCTTTACTCGGGTGATCTATCCATGACCAGGATGAAGCTTGGATGAAACTAAGCAGAGGTCCGAACCGACTGATATTGAAGAATCAGCGGATGAGTTGTGGTTAGGGGTGAAATGCCACTCGAACCCAGAGCTAGCTGGTTCTCCCCGAAATGCGTTGAGGCGCAGCAGTTGACTGGACATCTAGGGGTAAAGCACTGTTTCGGTGCGGGCTGCGCGAGCGGTACCAAATCGAGGCAAACTCTGAATACTAGATATGACCCAAAAATAACAGGGGTCAAGGTCGGCCAGTGAGACGATGGGGGATAAGCTTCATCGTCGAGAGGGAAACAGCCCGGATCACCAGCTAAGGCCCCTAAATGACCGCTCAGTGATAAAGGAGGTGGGGGTGCAAAGACAGCAGGAGGTTTGCCTAGAAGCAGCTAGACCAAACAGCGGCACCCGGACAGCATGCTTCAAGCCAGCAAGCACAGGCTGCTACTCAACGCGATGTGCCTGCCCTCTACCAAGTGCCTCCTGCCGCTACTCGCCACAGTGAAACATTGCAAGGGGCTTGGTCATCACTGTTTAAGCTTCAAGCTACTCGATGCGAAGCCAGTCCTTAGGCACGTCCAACGGCAACACCAAGCAAGACGCACGGCCTATAGCAACATGGAAGATGACGACAAGCTTGAAGTTGTTGGGAGATTTAAATCATACATACAGGCGTATATGTATATGCTCATCCATCTACTCGGATACCACGCCACCAAGCTCGAGGGCTCGGCCTTTATCACGGCCTACTTAGCTTCACTCCGACTACGCTCGGGGGCTCGAATTTAAGGATGGAAGACTAAATTTACAAGCATTCAACCACTCGGCGACAAGTGGTCATTGTCTTCGGGAGGTTACTTGGCTGCACCCTTGAGGATGTCTACAGATCCTAGCGTCGATTATAAGTACTCAGACATAGGCTCGGGGGCTGCGGGATACATATCCTCAGAGGATGCATTCAAATTTCTTCGACGAGGAATTGCAGACAAGTCCCTTCAACTCTTTGTTCCAAACAGCAAGAGGCTCGGGGCTACATCAGTGAGTGCACTTTTCTAAAACGTGCACAACACTCGAAGATTTCAAGAAGCACTACGTGGTTTCACTTAAGAAAGCACTTGGACAATACTTGTTTCTACTCGGCAAGACTTGGAGAAACAAGAAGGCTTCCAAAGTTCAACCATACAGTGCTCGGGGGCTTGTGGGACATAGTCCTCGGGTGTCCCGCAAGAAAGGGAGAAGATCTAATTTGACTAGGATTCCCCACATATAATCCTAGTAACATTGCTATCATGTAATCATACTAGGACTCTTACATTGTAACTGACTAGGACTCTTGTCTCCTGGACTATATAAAGGAGGGCAGAGCTCCCTAGATCGACACCTCTCCTCGGAGGAACAGACCTCGCGGTCTAAACCCTAAGCGCAAGGCGCGATATATTCCACCCAGACTGGACGTAGGACGCTATTCCGGCGTACCGAACCAGTATAAATCGTTGTCTCTGCGTTCACCGTCGAGTTCTGCATACGCCGAAGCCCATCGAACACCGTCCCGGGTACCCCCATGACGGGTTGCCGGTCATCAAACACTGACACCACGGCGCAACCATCCCCATCCTCGGCGTCCTCAAAGTGGAACCAAACAGAGCCTTACTCTAAACCCAGCTACATTGTGGACCCAACAAAATTGAATGCCCATCCAGACTACAAGTTAAAAGAAGATCCGGAAGATGACACAAATTTTGCAAGTGCCAAGCTCTACCACATGTTGACCATATTTAGCCACAACATATTTAGTCATTGCAACTAGTATGTCATTAGTAGCAATCGAAAAACAATTTCGGTAATCCTAACCAATATATTTGGTACTCTATTTCTGAGTATGGGTTCGCACCAACCTGTATATTTGATTTAAATGGATAATGGGAATGACTAGGAGCGATAAAATACTAGCACTGCTAGAAAAAGGATTTGAGAAGATAACCTCTTTGATTAATAGATGCGGGCACATCTAGGAACTACCTCTGTAATTAGTCAGGCGGCCTCCACGCAAACATCTGCCTCCATTAGTCATTTTAGAGGCAGGCATCTTAAGGTGACCACCATTGTTAATTGACTATTAACAAAGATGGGCATCCTAAGACATCCGTCTCTGTTAACCGATTAAAAGAGACGGACATCTTAAGATGTCCGCATCTAAAAATGACTATTAATAGAGGCAAGCATTCTAAGCATCCATCTCTAGTAAACGATTAACAGAAACGGACGTCTTAAGAGGCCCGCCTATAGAAAAAGTTGCATAAAAAATAATTCACAACTTTTTCATATGAAATTAGATGAAGAGAAAGTCTATACTAAAATCTTAGCTATTGATGCGATCTACAAATTTATAGTTGACAATTTTTTATTTGAAGCTGTTTAGAGTCCCAAAATGTTACTTTAAATCTTGGATGTTGAAATATAAAATTTAAAATTTAAAATTTTCAAATAACCTTGGATGTTGACAAGGTTTACACCAAAGCTATAGTTCTCAATATAGTCTACAAATGTGTAGTTAATTTTTTTATTTGAAGTTGTTTAGAGTCTCAAATATGTGTTTTAAGTTTTTATATTTTGAAATTCAAAATTAAAAATTTCCAAACAATCTTGAATATTCACAAGGTTAATATCAAATTTAGTGGCCGACCTGATCTATAAGTTTGTTGTTGATAATTTTTTTTATCTGAAGTTGTTTGTATTAGAGTCTCAAATGTTTGTTCTAAATTTACATATTTTGAGATACGAATTTTTGAAATTTTTAAACAAACTCAGATGTGAATACATGTTCTATATCGAGGTTGTAGTGTGCTTAATAAGTTTAAAACTCTGTAGTTGATTTTTTTTCATTTAATAAGTTCATTTAGTAGCTAAAATATTCAATACAAGATTATATGAAATGTTGACATAAAAAGATAGTATCTTATATATAGTATATTCATAAAAGAGTTGTAGTAACAAATGTTGCTTCCTGTGGTAGTGTAGGAAGCACAAGTAAAAATAAGATCCAAATACTAACTCTTAAGAATAATTTTGGTACCGGTTTCATATTTTTCTAATTTAAGAAAAGTTAATTATGAATTTTAGAAAATATATCAGTTTTTGTTGTTTCAAAAAAGCAAAACCAGTTTTAAAACAACTTAGATAGAAAAATTTGTTTAGTATTGATATTTCGACCAATAATCAGAGATAGCCAAAAAAAATGTGGTTAGTAGACTTGCTTTGACATTCGTGTTTGGAAAATCGAAAGAGCTGCGACTTGTCCCGGTTGAAAACTGGAACAAAGTTCCGGACCTCTGCCATCCGAAAATGGTATACAGCTGCCATTTTGACCTTCCGCTAGAGTTTACTTTCACGCGTATACGTATGTACTCGATCTACGAAGGCACCCTACGTCTACATGATCGCGCAGTGCGCAAAACATACCTGCTGCCAAGGTCAGAACCAAATGGTCCTCCGACACGCAGCTCCAAAGCGCATCACTGCCACCAAAAACTACAACTGCCTCCTGTCATAATCATGTATGTATCGCATGCGTACGTACGTATGGAAGCCTGAACTAGTAGAAAAACAGAAGCCTATATATGCATGCATCTTCATCATGCTTTTCTCCACGGTGATATGGCAAATCGCACAAGTGGGGTACGTCTTGCACTGTTGCACATTTTCACGACCGCTAATCGCCTGCTTTAATCTTTTCGCAAGTCAACAACTAATGACCCCGCGACACGCATATATATCTATCTCGGAAACACATCATTGCTTGCGATAGGATTTGAAATTAACCGCACTGGAAGCAAGTCTGTCTACTATTATCAGTCGTTCTCAAAAACTCTACCTAAAGGCGGCTAGTAGACTATAGGAACCATAGCTGTTTTCATTACTCAAGCTAAATTCTCTGCTACCCTTCTTTCTGTTAGATAAGCTAAGTAGACAAAACTTCATGATTAATTCTAGAAAATAAATCATGCCAAACTCATGTACTAGCATGCAAATCTCTAACATACTAGGTAAACCGAACATCACCAACATGATAAGCAGCATAATTAAAATAGCAAATACATTGAAATAATAGATTAGATCACGATATGTAAACCAACGAAAAGTATCAAATTCGGGTCAATTTAGAGCAAGTTGGGCCAATCCTTAAAAGAAGACTGTTTTGGAAACCTGCTAAGTTGGCACCGTGGCTACATAAACCGGTCTCCAGTTTTGCCTGTCCGAGTTTGTTTGTTCCCAAATTTGATCCAAACTTCTTTAATCTCGTGAAAAACTTGCAGTTTATGTTCTGAGAAGGTTTTCTATTGGGATAAAGACCACCCCTATCTATGTTTATCAGAGGGTCATAGCTGATTGAGGTGAATAATAATGCACAATCCATCAAAAAATCAATCTACTACGACTTTTCTCCATTTTATCTCTTCCAACCCTTCGTTGTTCAGCACATTTCTCAACGAGATTCATTGACATTTTCTGGGTTACCCTAGCGATCCTAAGAGAACCTCATTGTGCTTCTCCTGACAGGTCTTTCCTGTTCCTGGAGCTATTCATGAGCTTTTCACTGACGAAGATTATAGGCGTCAAATCTGCATGGTCCTGTTGTGGTTGGCTTTACTGCGTTTGAACTTTTTCTGCTGCACGCTAGGCCGTGTGCCGACTCAGACGTGCTAGCTTTTGCTGATGTGTGATACTAATCCGCGTCATCAGTTAGAGACGTGTGACTTTTAGAAATCACAATAGATCCAATCATCCAATACGGATAACAACTCTATCTAATTGATGGACAAATGTCTTTGATTTTTGTGGAAATTTTCCTGCGCCTCTTGCAATATTTAATAGGAGGCTTTAAAAAAGTTTAGTTTTTTCAACAAAGAAAGAAGTCTCGGGTTGCTATTCTACATTTGTAGTCATATCTTTTCAAAAGTATTTGCAGTCATTACTTGCACAGCATGTCATCTGTTATATGTCTCCCGTGAGAAACACTGGCGGAACTCTAGACACCGCGCCCTAAAGTCTTTGTCTTGTTGTTGGGCTGACGATGGACGCCTTTGGGAGCTGTATTTCTTCTTGGAGGTGATTGTCAATGCACCCCCTCCTCTCTCGATGTGGATCTTGCTAGTGAAATCTCAATCCATGTTGGACGGGCAGCGGCGGCATGCCTACGTCGTGTTTCTTCTCGAAGGCGTTGTCTTTGCAGTTCCACGTGCGATTCTCACTTTGGTGGCTTCATTTTGACATCAAAATTTCTCAGTAAACAAGGATGTGAAAGATCGTAGTGTACAAGATCAAAATTTGAGGCCAGGCATCACAAGTTTTTAAGTAAACTTGAATGCGAGGATTGCTACTGCATAAGTTTAAAGCGGTTTTAAAGCAAGGGCATATAAGTTGGAAGCTTAGCCTTTCTAGCTCTCTTAGTTTTAGTTTGGGAAAGACTAGCGTCCGGAAGTCCGAACGCGGCATCCATTCGGACGCTAAGCCTACTGCCCGCCCACGCATCTGACGCGCTCTCTCTGCATGTGGCAGGAAATGGCATAGGCGACACACTTTCCTAATGCATGCGGCCAACGGAAGGGATGTGTGCACCGCGCCTCTACCTCCCACTTAACCTGGGCAGGCCCCATAGCGCATGCATGCAGCTCCTGCCCGATCGCCAACATGCTGCTGCCGCACCTGTTTTCGCGCGCTGCTGCTGCCTCGCCTGCCAGCCCAGCCTCGCCTGCTGCTGCGGTCCGCATGCCCCTACGCATGCATGTGGGAGGCACCGTGCCCGCTTCACTTCCCGTGTGCACGCGGGGAGAACTACGCCCGAGGAGATCACCTCCGTCTGCACCCACTTCTCGCACCTGGTCATGCAACACTTGTAACATACGTCCGAAACAAATAAAACATTTACAAACATACGCTTGCAACATATGTTTGAAACAGCTGAAACATTTGAAACATACACTTCCAACATACGTGTATAGCCAGTGCAAAACATTTGAAACATACACTTGCAACATACGTGTATACGTTTGAAATAGTTGTGCAGGCAGCTGTGTGGCATTGGTTCTGCTGCACGTCGTGGTGCTGGGGCGGCTGCGCGGCGCGGCGCTGGCGGCGGCGGGTGGCACTAGAGCCAGAAGTTGGCGGTGGAGCGGTGCAGTGCTGGGGCCAGGAGCTGGCGGCAGGCTGCGACACTCTGGTTTCTCCTATGCGACAGCTCTATGTTCTATGTGTCGGATAAATGGGTAGAGTTGATGAGAGAGAAGAGAGATAGGCCTGCAGTCAAAAATCAAATGGGCCTGGAGTCCAATGAGCCATGTCCTAATAATGAGACAGTCAATGCAAATAGACCTACAACCCAAATGCTAGAATGTATTTATACTTTTTCATCAAATCTATAACCGATCAGCATTAGTATTCTCCGTGCAATCTAATTTTTTTAGGGAATACATGCAATCTAAAATTATAGTACTAATAAGTATTTATGTAAATAAATATATTGGAATCATGTTCTCGTTTCATAGCTACGTTTCAGGTATATCGTCCAAATTATCTAGGGACCATGTTTCACTCTTTGAATCAATCGTTCCGAAGAGATATACCCTCATGAACTAGGAACTTAAAATTTTCAATCCACGTACCCGTTCCTCTTACCCTTCGTATCGAAACTTTGTGACACTGGTACGAACCAAACCAAAACAAATTGAAAGCAGCAACGTGTTCGATCCGCTGTCGCTGGACTTCAAACATATATAAATTAAGTGAACAATTTATAAAATTATATTTACACAAATAAATGATTTTTCCTTTTTTAACGTAACTTTCACGTACAAGTATTTATTTCTTTCTTGTTGCAATGCACAGACATATTTGCTAGTTATCTATCTATCTATCTATAAACTATAAAAGAGCGAAGGAATTGAAAAATATAGGTTACCTGAAAATTCCTACCCACCCTATGTTTTTGACCCTTAGATTACAGATCCAACGCATCTAATCCCCCGTCCTAACCTGACGAACGGGCCCGGCCGGAAAACTTTTAATTCTTTACGCGTGTTTATACGTGTGGTTCCTCATATCACTATTTTTTTCTCATCAAAAAAATTACCCAACCCGCCGTGTCGGTTAACGGTAAGCAGCTGTTTGTTCTTATAAATCATGCGTGCATGTCCTGATCGATCGGTCGATCGAATTTGTTGCCATGCACTGTGCCGGTCGTGTTTGGTTTGACTTTGATCTGCAACTGGTAATAAAATTACTCTACTAATCAGGTGTTTTGTCGAAGTCGTTCACCATCACCAACAATTGCCGGTACACGGTATGGCCAGGGATCCTCTCCGGCGCGGGCTCGCCGTCGCTGGAAACCACGGGCTTCGAGCTCCCGCCGGGCGCGTCGCAAACCCTGCAGGCGCCGGCGGGATGGTCGGGCCGCCTCTGGGGCCGCACCCTCTGCACCACCAACGGCACCAACAACAAGTTCGCGTGCGCCACGGGCGACTGCGGCTCGGGCGCCGTGTCCTGTGGCGGCGGCAACGCCGCCCCACCGGCGACGCTGGCGGAGTTCACGCTGGACGGCAGCGGCGGCATGGACTTCTACGACGTGAGCCTGGTGGACGGCTACAACCTCCCGCTGCTGGTGGGGCCGTCCGGCGCGACCCCCGGCGCTGCCGGCACCAACTGCACGCCCACGGGGTGCCTGGTCAACCTCAACGCCGCGTGCCCCGCTGACCTACGGGTCGTCGTCACATCATCGTCCGCCGCCGCTGATGTCAACGCTGATGATGTTGTGGCGTGCAAGAGCGCGTGCCTGGCATTCGGCTCGCCACAGTACTCAGTCAACCATGTTTATATATAATTAAACAATCTACTACACGAACTCAGAAAGCCCTAATTTTATCTCCGTTGGAGTTGAGTATATCATAACTGTAGTTGTTGTGCTTTGATTCCCGTTGGATTTCATCACAGGTGGAGCTATTCTACTGTGACCTCCATTGGACTGGTTCGGATCGCTATTTTTTTGCGCAAAAAAAAACCCAACCACCTGTACCCTAGGAACGTCGGCCTCCTCAATTGTTTTCCAAAAAAAAACGTACCTGCCCATGACGCCGTTATTAATTGGGAAAAGGAAAATATGGATGCACCGCCGCCTGCCGCAGATCGTTCGGAAAAAGAAGAAAAACAATACACGTCAAGATGCATGCATTCAACTAATAAATAGATTAATTGGAAAAAAGGAAAAATATGGATGCATACATGCAACTATAATAAATAAACTAATTGAGAAAAGTAGAATAATACGAAGGCACATCAATACGAATGCATGCATACATATGTATTAGCAACTAAAAAGAAAATAATAAAAATATGAACACACATGATTTTCTTTGTTATGACAAACAAGGAAGAAAAACTTAGCAAATGCCTTGCATTAATTATAGTACCACATTGTTAATGAACAACAACTGTAACATGGAGGTGGAAATAAAATCAAGAAATGTCCAACAATACAAACGCGTGCGTGACGCACGTGCACCCCGTCCTAACCTGACAAACGGACCCGGCCGGAAAACTTTTAATTCTTTACGCGTGTTTATACGTGTGGTTCCTCGGATTACTATTTTTTTCTCAACAAAAAAATTACCCAACCCACACCCTAGGAACGTCAGTCTCCCGGACAGCAGTGACGGCAAGAAGACTCCTCCGGTCAGGAAGGCGGACGGCAAGACGCTGCCCAGACAAGGAGGTGCGTTGCATTCTGTCGCCACATTTTCGTAAAGAAAACTTCATCGTATCCAATTTTCAACGTGGTACTTTGAATTCTCTGTAGGGTCCCAGCAGAAGGTGAATATATAGGTTGTCACCTCCGCCTCGACAAAGGCCTGACCGGGACCGTCGGCGCAGTGCACGACCACGTCTCCGGTCTCAACGACGTACACAGCTTCCCTGGCAGGCACAGGTACACCACCAGCATGGAGGCGCTGGAGCACCCCGCGTGCTGCTGCATACGCATCGTGGCAAGTACGTATTAAACGATGCCGGTAGTAAATTTGCTCAGCTTTTTGTTCTTCTCGGCCCATGTATAGATCGACATAAACACTTTATATGGCCCCACCGTTTAGACGGGGAAGAGACAAAATCATGGCTACTTTTTGTATCCTATAATATTTTTTTACAAATAATATTAAAATGTCAAGTATCACAAATATAAGCACGTGCGTGTCGCACGTGCACCTTTACTGGTAAAAAAAAACTGCTCAATCGCGTGCAATTGCGCGCGGCATGGGCACCGTCGCACGGCACTGTGGTCTACGGTTAGGCATGGGGTCGCCTCCAACTACGATCCGACGCGGATACATGCGCGGCCAACTCGGTCCCTGTCCGGGGTCGCCTTTCGGCAGCGCCCAGGGCCCGCGGCACGCTCTGCACCAGGTCATCAGAGACGTGCACGCCCGCGGGGTCTGTCTCCAGATGTGCGAGCGCGACACCGCAGGCCAGGTGGCGCTTCGGATACCCAAAGGAATGCGAAACCTCCTGCGAAAACGATTCTTCTTCTGCAGCTTTTTGCTCGTCGTCACCTGACTTTTGTTTTCCTTGACACTTGTTGTAGTCGTATTCTCTGTTTTTTTTTCATTTCTTTCGGGAACTTTGTTTTTAGCATTATTAGTACATTTTAGGTTTTATTGAAGATCCCGCGATTTGCAATCATTGAGGAGATGACCGTGAACTCAACAAGGAGGGTCATCTATAAAGATCTTTATTCATCCACAGTAACTGGTCCACAGTAACCCGCTGCTGTAGTGTTTTCTTTTTTGGCCTCCTCCTCTTCTCACGCTGAGTTGCCCCGCGCGAAGCATGGGGGCTCCGGCTAGTTTCTTTTGTACTCGTAGGCACACTTTCTCGTGCCCTCCAGATGCGTTCCGTAAAAATACGTGGAAGTTAGACCAAAGGTGGATTGAAAGGACAATGGAGAAACATTTTTAAAATTAATTATGTGGTTTCATTGTAGGGAGAATAGAAGTGAAAATAATTTTGTTTACAAATTGCATAGTATAAGCACAGATGCTCACAATACACACGAGATTCAACTTACGAAGAAATGCATGCAGCACGCAAAACTTGCGCCCTATTAGCACCTCCGAAAAACTAAGCTTTGACAAAGTCATCACATACGTCTCGTTGTCGATGGACATATTGCCTATCACTGAAAGAATAACGTCATTAGATCATGGAATAATTCCAGAAAAAACATGAATACCTATGTCAAGATTTGAACCCAAGTGGGTTGGTTTCACCACAAGAAATCTGACCACCTGATGAACTAGTTGATTATATTACTGTGCCTCATGGGTAGATTATATAGGAGTATAATGCTTGGGGGAAAGGAGCTTTCCTTAGAGATAAGGTGAGCTAGGATTACATGATGCTAATTTATTATATCTAGAGATATTCTAATACTATACTCTAACATCTCCTCTTCCCCCACCCCACATCACAGTGGGAGCGACACAGATGGTAAGACTGGAGAAGAAGCTGAAGGTTATCAGATGGTAAGACTAGAGAAGAAACTAAAGGTTATAAGTTGTTAGGCTAACATGTCCTGTAGTCATAACAGTCCCAGCGTAGATAGTAAGATTGAAGAAGAAGCTAAAGGTTGTAAGATGCCATGTTGACATCCCATAGTCATAACAGCCAATACATCATGGATGTTGTGGCTGGAGTGGAAGCCGACGAGATTACTCAAACAAGACGATAGCCCTTTGTCCCATGGCAAGGTAGTTGAGAGCTAGTAGCCATGGACCCGTGGTCGAGGATGTCATACTAAAGATAGTTGTGGTCGTCATAGTCATGATTAGTTTGTCGAGGTCAAGGTGGTTGCACATGAAGCCACAGGTGTAGAAGAGGTGCCAAGATGATGACAAAGATGCATCAAGCTAGCCTTTGTGTTAGGGGCGATGTGGAGGGCGAAGCAGTTAGGGTCATCGAGGACGTAGACGAAACAACAATGCACTCGAGACATACAATATGGGAATAGGTGTCGATGTTGAAATCGATGCAGTCAAAGCCACATGGACGAAGCGTGCATCGGGGTTGCCAAGCCTGAGAACACATTGGTGAAGAAAGGCACGCAACAGTGTTGCCAATACTGGACATACTAGGTAAAGTGCTTAGACCATACGCCAGTGTCCAAGGGATTAGTAGAGAAGGCCTCAACAATGGTTGTATGCAGAACAACAGGGTAGAAATTGTTGATGCATCCCGATGTTGTCACAGTAGACAAAGTATGACCAACCTAAGAGGAATTACGGATTTTCATTATTAACAAGAAAATAGTCATCGAAATTTGAGTTGGAAAGTATTTTCCCTCGATTAGTTGAGTTAGGCTCACTCCTGCACTTCCATAACATTAAATTGATATTCAAATATGTACCTAAAAATTATTGTGGATAAATACCAGCAGTCACTATCCACGGATGAGAAGTTGAGAAAGGACACGTTGTGCTTGTGTACCTACTGCAAGGTTGTTGGCTTGCTAAGTGGTGGCCTCATGATCCGGTATATATTGAGGGCACCACTACTCATGATGATCAACGAGGAACGACTATTGTCCACAATAATTTTTAGGTACATCGTATTCCGCTCGTGATTAATGGAGGTCCTCTGTCTTTTGCTTTTCCTACGTTACCATTTTTTCTAGTTGAAACTTGAAAGTGTAAACATAAAATGTGTGGTTGGTACAGCGCACACAGCACACAAGAAACTACTATAAATAAACAATACGTAGAATCGAGTACAATTAAGGAAAACAGATTGTAATAAATTCGAATTAAGAATGTGGAAAGTGTAGCATATATAACCACATGGATGTGAATGAATTATTCAAGAGTCAACTAAAAGGAAATCCAAAAGAATCAACGCGCATGAGTCATCAATGGAAAAAGAGACTGCTATGGGACTGAAAAAAGGAAACCAACTGCTGTACGTGACAAAAATCTCAGATGAAAGCTAGTTCCACAAAGTGCAAATATCCAATATCGTGCTCGTAAAGATGCCTGCCTCGATCGGCTATGTCGATCGAGATAGCACGTGGAAAGGTGCGAAAAGCCTCGGTTAGCACGGGCGAGGGCTTGACCACCTTCACATCTATCGGCCCAGCCAAAGCCGAACACACCAACCGGCGTACCACCGCACTGTTCCACTCTACTCGACCGCACTGTCCTGGCGAGCGACGGACGAGGCATGTGACGCGAAAGGGCGTTTTAAGCTCCTGTTCGTCGCCGCGACTAATCTATCATATTACTGTTTCTCGCAACAGTATTGGATCACAAAACACTGTTTATACCGGGTGCGAAAAATGGTGCCAAGTCACAAAACCGCCCGTTATGAACAGTCCATACCGGGTTTGACACTGTACCAAAGACCCGTTACTGTTTCACACAGTTCTTTCCCCTCCTCCTCCTTCCAAAAAAAACCGCCCGTGCAAACGCACGGGCCCCCTGCTAGTTGGATCTATGGCCAGCTTGTCAACTTGGCGTGCGGCGGCCCATGCCTAACCTCCGACGCCGCCGGCCGGTTCCCCCTTCGGTCCTACACTCCTACATGTAAAGTTTGCCGTCGCACGTCACCGGCCAACAGGACGGCCGCATCGGGTCGTTGTAGAGGCTGTACTACACGAGTTGAGTTCCATCAAGATTCCGTGACAATTAAATTATCGGAGGATGGGGTGCTGGCTGGTCCCCTCCAGGCCTGGATGACGGCATTGACGAATGAAGCGAAGCGCCGCCGCCTCGTGAGAGAATGGATTAGATAGCTCCTCTACATGCCTATCTATCCGGCTTGCTTTATTATCTTCGCAAATTAGGACGGCGTGACCAAGCGTGGAAACCCGGGCGTGCGTGTGTTCACGTTCACCTCTTTGTTTCCCGTTTATTTGTTATCTGATGATCGATCCGTGACCGTGATATCGTGATGGATTTTGGAGGAGACATTGTGAAAACCGGGCGCGACGAGCATCCTCCTCGAACGAGAAACGTGCCAGTCACGTTCACGAAACAAAAGTACCCCGAGCAAACTGGGCAGTTCCGCCGTGCCTTTCGTCGGTTGGGAAACAGAGACGCGAGCACTTCGTCGTCTCGGCTGCTCGCGCGGACGGGACGGGACCGGGAGACCAGGAACGGAGAGAGCCCACCAGAGATCTCGCGCGAGATGGATTTGGGCTTCAGAGGCGATACGGCCGAGGCGGTGCTGCTGCTGCGCGCAGAAGGCCGGGAGCCCGGGACATGAGGGCCGTGGACTGCTTCTGCTTGGCACCCAGACTCCGAGAGAATCTTTTCAAAAAATCATGATGTTGGGCCGGCCTCGTGCTTTCTGCTCCTTGCGCTTTCTTTCGCACTTGCTGTTTCCTATAGGAAAAAGTCTATTTTTCCTCCCCCAACTCTCACCAAAGTTCACTTTTCCTCCCTTAACTTCAAAACCGGACAAATCACCTCCCTCAACTTTTCAAACCGTGCATTTTACCTCCCTCGAGCGGGTTTGAAGGCGGTTTTGCTACAGTGAACATATAATATGGTATACAGTGAACATATAATATGGTATGCTTTAGTACAAAGTTTGTGCTATGAAGGTTTTGTCTTTTTCTTTTTTATTTATTTGGCTGAATCTTTGAAAAATCATAGTAAATCACAGAAAAATCATAAAATAGAATATGGTATGCTTTAGTCCAACAAAATAATTATAGAAGCTGCAGCTATGAATTATTGCAATTAATTATAGAAAAACATAGATCTAAAGCTACAACAAAAATTTTGTACTAAAATATACTATATTATATGTTCACTATATAGATATGCTCATGTGGAGTCTAACAAAATTAGATTTTCTATTTTATGATTTTTCTGGAATTTACTATGATTTTTCAAAGATTCAGCCGAAATAAATAAAAAAGAAAAAGGCAAAACCTTCATAGCAAAAACTTTGTACTAAAGCATACCATATTATATGTTCACTGTGTAGATCTACTCATGTGGAGTGCAATAAAATTAGATTTTCCATTTTATGATTTTTCTGTGATTTACTATGATTTTTCAAAGATTCAGCCGAAATAAATAAAAAAGGAAAAGACAAAAACACGAACACTGTAGCAAAACAACGGTTACTGTAGCATACCGTTGTTTACTGTAGCAAAACCGCCTTCAAAACCACTCGAGGGAGATAAAATACATGGTTTGAAAAGTTGAGGGAGGTGGTTTGTCCGGTTTTGAAGTTGAGGGAGGAAAAGTGGACTTTGGTGAGAGTTGGGGGAGGAAAAATAGACTTTTTTCTTTCCTATACATCCGCATGCAACGCAAGAGAAACCAATTAGCTGACATTAGTATTTCATTCATGAATCCTTTTGAAAATTTTAAAGGCTGTAGTTGTCATACAAGTATCCAAATTAAATTCTGAGCATATCATTATCTTTCTTATAATAATCTTTTCAAAATAAGAAACCACGTGAATATATTTAGAAAAATTATCGAAGAACATTTTTTCATGAAGATAGAACGTTTTCCTTTTCATTAAGCACAGCAATATTCTAGATTTAGGAAACAATGTCCACCTTTATAAGAGAAATGTTCTAGATCTAGGAGGATGATACTTCAGATGTATAGGAGAATAAAATTCTAGGTTCAGTTAAATGGTATTCCATAATATTTATGTCTAGTATTAAAAATGAAAAACATTCCATAAATAAGGGGAACAATTAATTTACCTCATCGAAAATCACATGGATATGGATACAAGGAAAACAACTATACATACATCATAGAACATCTCATGAGTACTGTGTGAACAATAAAAAAATGCACCATGGAGAATCCTATGCATAGTCCACGAACAACCTGAAATATATAATAGAACATCTCACACGTACTATAGGAACATTTAAAAATACACCATGTATGGAACATGCATGCTTTGAGAAAAGTCTAGAGTATATGATGGAATATCTTTAGAATACTATGAGAACAATCAATAAGATATCATGGAACATTTGATGAATACACCCCATAAATAGTATAAGAACAATCATGTTATATTGTGAATATCAACAAAACATCATGGCTACTTGAAAAAAGATTCAATGAAGTAAAAAAATAAAGTAAAGGAAAATGAATAACCAAAGTAAATAAAAAACAAATTATAAAGGAAATAGAAAAAAAAACACAATGAAAAAAATATAAAAACATGTCATAGAGGAAAAATGAAAAGAACATACTAAGGATATTACGTGAACAAGATAAGATACACCATAAAACATTACATGGGTACAATGTGAAAAATCGAAACTATATCATAAAACATCTCATCGATACTATATGAATCGAACATCTCATAGATATTATAGGAAATTACAAAAGCACCATATATACATGTGAATACTTTTAGAAAAGGGACTGACTACACGTCACTTGGAAGATTTTTTTTATTTGTTGTCTTCCACTTTTTTAGCAAATCAAAAGTTGCCACATAACATATCACACAAGACAAACAAAACAACAAAAATACGCACGCTTACTACCACGACAACTTTTGGAAAATTTAGATGCTTGTTATCTTCCACTTTTAGAAAATGAAGATGTGCCACGTCAAGAAATAAAAAAATAGAACAGCTACAGCACAGATACAACACACATCACGTGAAGAAAATCAAAATCCAGAATGAAGAAATAAAAAAATGTGCAGCACGTACAACAACAGCGCAGCACAGATGCAACACACAGCACGTATAGAAAATCAAAATCTAGAATGAAGAAATAAAAAAAATAGAACAGCTACAACACAGATACAACACACATCACATATAGAAAATCAAAATCTAGAATGAAGAAATAAAAAAATGTATAGCACCTATAGCTACACCACAGATACCGTTTGTTTGTTTGTTTGTTTGTTTGCTTGGAGTAGCGGCGAAGCATCACTAACAGGAAGGAATGCAGAGGCACGGGGCGTAGGGCAGCTGGGCAAGCGGAAGGAGATAGAGCACTGCCCTTCAGTTCATGTGCAGCCATGTGAGTCCGTTAGTCACGTTTCGCTGGTCAGTTCATGGGCAATAGCCAGCTGGAATATCTCAACAGCAACCGGAGTTGGAAGAAAACGGACACTCACCACCGCGCGCAGCCCGACCGAGCCGCAATCCGCGGAGCATGGGCACGGCTTGTCTTATCTCTCTGCGTGTGCGTGTGCTTGTGCAGTGCGCGAATAATAGGTGCATGTGTTAGCACGAATCTTGATATACATCATGACCACACAAAAGTGGAAGAAAACAACACATAAAATATGCTGGCAGATATTTAGAAATTCTGTTTAGAAAAACAATCCATAACACAATGGAACATCTAAACAATGCACAATACATCATAAGACATCTCATTAAATAGAGAAAAAATAAAAATAAAAAATAAAAAAATGAGTAAGTAAAGTAATTATAAAGGAAATGAAAAGAACAAAAAATTCACGGAAACAAAAAAAATAAAAGAGAAAGGAAAAATAGAAGAAAGAAAAGAAAAAAAAGAAAATAATTCTTTTAATGGGCCTAAAATATTCAAGATGGGCTTTTGTGGCTGGCCGTACAGTACCTAATGGCCTGTGTTTTTTCTTAATCTGTATAAGTTGGGCTAAGAACCAATTGATGGGCCGAAAAACAGTAGAGAAAACAGCAGAGAGAAAGGAGGTGTGGACGTGACTGGTCGGCGTCACTTCCGTCCTGACCAGAAAGGCATAGGAAATTCCTCTGTCTTGGTGCAGAAATTGAGATAACTAATACTAGAATGTTTAAGGCAGGAATAGCGTTTTAGGCAATATAATAATAATCGAGCTCCTGGTCATTTATATTAAATTGATTAAAATGGAACCAAGAAATTAAGTAGAGATTACCTTGAAGAAGATGGGGTCTAGCTTTTTCTCCTCTAGGTGATCCAGACGTTGTTGTAGGCTCGGTGGAAGCTGCCTTTGTATCGCTACAGTCTTCTGTAATCCTAAGATGAGTATATCTGATGGGGCCCATTCGGTAAGGATTCCAGGCTTTGGCAATCGAACATGTTGAGCTGTTCGAGTGACGGGACCTCTCCTGACATGGATACAAGATTTCTGCATCTTCAAGGCCTTGATGGACGGAGGAAGGCTGGCAACATCTGTCAAGCCATTGCACCCATGTATTGTTAGAGATTCTAGGCGTGGAAAGAAGCAATGGTTACTGCTGGTTGATGATGACTGCTTCAGTAGTACATGAGCTGTAGATGCTCCATCGGACATGGACTCTGGTTTGGAATCAAGCTCCACTTGCTCTGGATGAATCAGATACAACACAAGTGTAAAACAATGTTTTCATGGTAGTGTGACATGCCAAAATAATCTGTACATGACAGAACAATTAATTTGGTAAGCAAAACGACCCGGCGAGATAATTGTAAATAAGAGAGGAAAAAAAGTTTGTGATTCCCACGTCGGTTTGCACAAGTGGAGGTATCAATTTTTCCTGGCGTTAATTTGTAGATGCACGAAATGTGTAGTCCCAAAAGCTAAAGAATTTAGGTGGCACAAGTGCATAATTAAGTAGAGGAATCAGTGGCGCGCTGTACTTAAAGTGAAGCATATATTTGGCCTGCTCGGCTGTACTGGCTGCAACTTATCTGCAGCTACAGCTACAGAAACTTCTCTTACAATTTATTGTAGGGTCAGCCAAAAAAAAACTGCAGCTGTAGTGAATGGTTGAGTAGATGTTTGTACACTTTATTATTTTAAGGTTTTTTATTTATCACTAAATCGCGTCACTGTCATCTGATAACTAATAAACTAATACTGGAATGATTAAGCCAAGGGTAGTGTTTTAGGCAACTACAACCGAGCTCCTGTTCATTTATATGAAATTAAAATAGAAACCAAGAAATTAAGTGGAGATTACATTGAAGACGGCCATCTAGACGTTCCTGTAGGCTCGGTGGAAGCGGCTTTATACCAGGAATTAACATCCAAAAATTTACATTCAAAAATCACTCGTATTAAAAAATTATTTTAAAAATGTATTTTAAAACTATAAATTATCTGAGCCATATTATCTTCTTCTAACTTTTGCCCATTTTATATATCCATCCTAATCATTGCTCTTCAATATTTATCCTGCACATCGTGGCATCGGCATCACTCGCCCGTCCCCCACCTCTCTCTCTCAATTCGCTCGCCCTCGTCCGGTGCCCGACAACGACGCATGCGCCGACCCCACCGCTGCCGCCGCAGCGCACCCGCGCTCGGACCCCTCCTCGTTGACTGCGGCAGCTCGCACGCCACCGCGACATGTTGACCCTACCACCTCGCCTCGCCGCTTGCGCCATGGGACCCACCTCCCACATTTCTCTCCCTCCTTCTCCATGCATGGCAGCATGCACCACACTCAGTGTGCAAAATTAGCACACGGGCACAAGCAAGTACCAGCAGCTCATGCACTCACCCGCAGCTCACAGATACATGCACGTAGTAGCAGCAAGCATACAAGCAGGTGTCAGTAGTGCATCTGCATACACGTACATGCATGCCTGCAAAGCAAGCAAGGCCCTAGCAACATGCACGCACGTACTCGCATGCATGCCGACCACCATGATAACTAGACACCGTTCATTTGCATGCCGGGTACAATCACCAGGGAAGTTGTCCCGTCGCTCTACCACCCAAGCATGCATCCGGCCACAGCAACGCCATTGAAGGCGAGCAAGCAAGCCGGTGGCATAGCCCCGCTTCCTCGGCCTATAAAAGGGCACGCCGAGGTGCTCTCCTCCACCACCCAGTAGCACGCTCAGCTCGCTCACTCGCTCGTCTACTCTCGCTTCGCTTTGCCTCGCGTATACCGTATAAGGCCGTACGCACGAGCCGAGCTCGACCATCGTCGCAGGACGAGGTGAGCAGCTCATGAGCATCCCCTCGCTCTTCCCTCTCTCCCTGTGGTCTTCGCTCTGCTTCCCTCCATCCAACCCGAGCTGCCCACGAGCTCGGTGAGCTCAACCATGGCGTCGTCCATGCATGAAGCAAGAAGAGCACTCGTGACCCCCGCTAGCTTTTCTCTCTCACTTCTCATGCATGTGTGTATGACACGTGGGTCCTAAGCTACAACCTCATCCAAATGGCACACGCACAGTATACGCCATGCACTTCCAGACAACCCACCTGGTGAGCACCCATTCCTTAATCGCGCATTATTCTTTTCTGCGTGATTAAAATTCGGCCATCTTGCAAAAGCCACATGCCAACTCCGATTCCAATGATTTTTCTTTCTAAATTCATCTAAAATCATAATCTATCTCCCATATAAATTTCATAATTTTTAGAGCTCATTTGAATTTATGTGATTATTTATCTGTGCTTGTTTGCCTGTTGCGTTCGTTGCGTTCTTTAGCTCACAGAGTGAACAAGCCCGAGGACGAGGACGTCGAAGGCGAGTACCGCAAGTTCAACGCCGAGGACCCGGACTACCAGCAGGAGTTTCTCGATGACGCCGACGGAGGCAAGTCCAACTTATTTCCCTTTGATGCATGTTGATCCTATTTTTAAATACAACCCATAGAAGCCGTTTTAAATATTGCATGTACGATTATACGTACGAAGTATTTTCGCAGCTTAGCTAAAACCCATTTGAATAGCCATCCTTGAATTGATATTACCTGATATGTCTTGTTCAAACTTAGGAACAAATAATATGCTATGATAAAATATTATTATTTAGTATGCTTAGGACTTATATTCATCATGGATACTTATTACTATGTTTCCTCAAATGCAATGATTTTAAATGCAAAATGGTGTGAGTTGTGATAATAAATTATGGGTATTATGAAATGGTTAATGAACAAGTTATAAATTGTGATTACCCTAAAGATGGGGCGGATCGGTGTTCCTTTTGTTGGATGTCGTGGTGTTGGGGCTTGTACCTTTTGTGGTTAAGCATGAAGATATCTGGCTTGTCTTGATTAAGAACTGAGTTGATGATTCATCTTGCCTAACTCATTTATCGTATAACCACTCGTCTTGCATGGGAAAGGCTTAGTCTAAATCTCTCTAGTTGGTATGACAATCACCTGGAGACAGGTGTGTAACGGGACACTAAGAGATGTATGTGGAAATTGATTAATATTATATTAAATATAAAGAGCTCTGTAAATTATTATATTATGAGATGTGGCCTTAGTGTTTCCGTGGTGAGCGTCATTACTTAGCTATGGAGGGTAATGACTTTGACGGATCTGTGCTTACACGACGGTGTTAAGCTAAGGTATCCTACTTGTAGGGAAAGTGTACAACCTCTGCAGAGTATAAAATTTATCTGGATAGCTGTGTCCACGGTCACGGACGGGTTATGGTTTGGTTTCAACAACTAGATGGGTTGGGATGAGTGAAAACATGAGAGTGAGTGTGATTTTAGAAATGAATGGTTGTCCGTCTTATGTTGCAGGAACAGAGGGTTCAGCAAATCTAAAATTATGATCAACCCCTTTTTGAGAAATATTATTATATATGGAGAATATATGTCTTTTGCAAAGGTATTTGTAAATGAAACCCTGCATGTGTAAAAAGATAGCTTTATGCAAATAAACCAAGCTTTATCCTTGATTTATTCATATGCATATATTATTACCCCATTCCATAGGGTAAGGTTGGATTTGCTGAGTACTTTGTACTCACCCTTGCTTTGTTGAACAGAGAAAGATCCGGACTTCAACCCTGACGTGGTGTACGAATAAGGTCGTGTCTGCACCCAACTAAGCATGTGGCATTGGGATTCGTCAGATGTGTATTAGCGATTTCTTTTTCTGGGTCTGTTGGACCTGTATTATGCTGTGATTACTTTTAATCGTGGTATGCCTTCATTGCCCACGCTCGTCGAGACTACTGCTTTGAGACTTATTTGATGTAATAAATGTGTTACTAGCCTCCTGGGACTAGTATTTGTATCACATTTGAGTTCCTGGATAACCAGGGTCGCTTCACAGGACAACCTTCAATCCTAAGAACCGTAAGATATGAGTATGATTGAGGGCCATTCGGTATGGATTCCAGGCTTATGCAATTAGCAATGTTGAGTTATTCCAGTGACCAGCTGACAGGGATGCACTTCTGCATCTCCAAGGGCCTGATTGGTTTGCGACCAAAATTTGCCATGTCAAAGATTTGGCAAGGCAAAGCTAGGTAAAAAAAGTTGTTATGGATTTGGCAAATTAAATATGAGAGGTTGGCAAGTTTTGGTAGTCAACCAAATAATAGCCAAAATCATGGCTTGCCAAATATTTGGTTTGGTAAATTTTGGAAGCCAACCAATCAGACTCCAAATCTTCAAGGTCTTGTTGGACGGAGGAAGGTTGCCAACCTCTATCAAGCCACGACCCCATTCTATTACTAGAGATTCAATATAGCAGTAGACAACGTGGCGTCGCTGCTGGACAACCCTGCAGCAATCAATGATGATGACATTTCTGCCAGCTATACAACAACCTATCCACTAGCCCCCTCATGTCCTCCTCCTGAGGATCGAATATGATGGACCTCTTGAGGTTGTCGCATCCCTTAAGAGCAATGCTAATAATACAACCGGCTGCTGGCTGTAAGGATCTTTGCAGCCCATCTTTCAGCCCACCCATATACTCCCCCTGTTCCGTTTTATAAGGCATCATAGGGTTTTGCAAAAAGTCCAGTATATAGGGCCTACAGGAGTATCGAAGAGTCCTAGACAGCCAAGCATTAACCACCTTTACGGAAGCCTAAAAGTCCTAGCCAATTGTATGGCGCAAGGAAACAGGTGAGATTTCAGCAGCGCATTTAATGGTAGGCAACTGAATGGTCCTATCCTTCATGTATCCAAGCAAATCACCGAGAACGTCTTGGTATTTGTTATTCACCCCATCGCACCTTATAAAGCGGACCACAGATAGTAGTAGTTAGCTCTTTACTATTAATACATGGCCCCACTTATCTTTCTCACAAAGTTTCTTAGTTCTTGTGTTTAAGCCCAGCCTGCTTCTCCTCTCTCTCCTCGCCTCTCTCCTCCACCTCAACATTCAGCCTGCTTACAACTAGTTATTATACTTGCACTAATACGTAACATCTTGAGAGATGCCGACGATATGTTTGGGACATGTACCAAAGATTCACAATCATTATCACTAGGAACTCCGGACGAGGAAGGCCATCCTCTTAAGTTTCTAAAACTTGGATGGGGCACCACCGCTGAACAAGCAATGCAAAATCTGTAAACAGTATAAGTAAAGAAATTGCAGAGCTGGTAACTGCCAGAGTGCGGGAAGCTTCTCGAGATTTTTGCAATCACGTAACTCAAGCTCCACAATGCCTGGCAACTTAAGCATCCATGTTGGAATATCACTGCCCCAGTAGGAATACATCATCATAACAGGGGCGAAACTAGCACAAAATTTGAGTGGCAGTCTTTTACTGATGGACCTCTACAGCTACAGGAAAGAAGGCATATTTTCTTTAGAAACCCAGAATTCGAGTGGGGGCACGTGCCCCCCATTCCTTGTGTACTGGGTTCGCCCCTGCCTCATAGCCTCCAGACCATCATGAGGTTTAAGACCATCCAGCACCTCCTTAGCTACGAAAGGCAAAGCACTGCTGCATATGTGGCGGGAAGCTGTTGTAACTAAGATTGAGTTATTGCAAGATTACATTTTCCACGTCACAAATTGTGCTTCAATTTAATACAGCCTTCCATTCTTGCAAGGCATTCTTGGTACATAGTATAGAGCCCAATGCTGTAGCAGCTAAAGGAGAACCAGAACATCTCTTCGTAACATCACCAACCATTTTGAGTACCTGATCATCAGGCTTTTGTGCTCACTAAATGCTTCTTTCTTGATAATTTCTTCTATGGAGCTTTCTTCCAAGCGCTTTATCTTATGGGCTTTAATTGTCCCCATTAACTGAGCAATATTTTCATCACAAGTTGTGGTCAGCACTGAGCTACTAGGGCCACTATGATAAAGGTAGGACCTCATATTTTCCCACTTGTAGGCCTCACGGTTCCATACATCATCCAACATGAGTAGGAACCTCTTCCCATACTGCATTTTGAAGCTTGTACTGCTCCTCCATGCCCTCCATCACCTTGTACTGGTCCAGTTGGTAGCTAGAGGCCTTCTCCTTGACCATGGATACCCAGGGGCGGACCTAGTACACAAGGAGCGAGGGCACGGTGCCCCCACTCAAATTCTGGGTTTCCAAAGAAAATATACCTTCTTTCGTGTAACTATAGAGGTTCATCAGTAACAGGCCGCTATTTAAATTTTTGTTCTAGTTCCGCCCCTGTGGACACTAGTGGCGCGACCACCATGGTGGCCAGTACCTTCGCTATCGGAACACCTAGAGCTCGATTAGAACACGGGCATAGGAGGCAAGGAAGCACAGCTGATGGGTGGGGAAGGGGATGGATGTGGATCTGAATAGCTGTTGTGAGGAAGATGAAACTAGTACGCTTGCGCCGACTTTCTATTGAGTTGCTATCAGCCAAGTGGCTCTGCTTGATTAGTTGCATCGATCATAGCAGCTGTTGTAGAGTTGTGGTGAGTCTGAGTCTTGGTTGATCTCTTTTCCGATGTTGCCTTTGTAACTTATTTACTAATAACAAGGTCTTTTTAATGTAATGTGATTCCTTGACCTTGATTTTATTTCAATATGGTGTACACGTGACTTAAGATGTGCAAACTGACATTCGCCTGAATGTTACTGTAATGCCAGGAGAGAGGGACAGAACTGTGCTCAGTCATCATAACTTGAATACATGCGTCTATCAATAGTGAGTGTTGTGATTCTTTGTTACGTACGTTCTATAAACAGAAGCGCTAGCCGCTAGCGCCCGGACGTCCAGACGGACGCACGTGTCCGGACGTCCGAGCTTGAACTTCGTTTCCCATGTGCCTGCACTCCGTCCCCGTCCGCGCTTCGTTCCCCATGCGCGCAAGGACTCCGCCCCCCGCGCCTGCACGTCCCCGCCGCGCGTGCGTTTTGTGGCCCAGGCGTCGTCCACGCCACTAGACCGCGCCCGGGGACCACTCGCGCCCCCTCCGCTATCTGCGCTTGCTCGGCGGCGCCCCAACAGCTGTTGCAGGTGGCTGCGACATGTGGGTCCCATTGCAACATGTGCAACACCCTATCTACTTTTGAAACATCCAGATGCAGCATTTGAAACGTACGTTTGAAGGTAGATGAAACACTTGAAACATATGTTTGAAACACTTGTAGAAACACATGAATGAAAACCATTGCAAAACATATGCAACATCCAGATAAAACACTTGCAACATATGTCTGAAACATATACAACATCTAGATAAACACACATGCAACATGCGTCTGAAAACACAAATGAAACATTAGAAACAGAAGCTTGGAACATATGTGTACAAGCATTGCAACATATGCAACATCCTGATCTTCTTTTGCAACATCCATATGAAACACTTGCAACAGACGTATGGAACATCTAAAACACTTAAAACATACTCTTGAAACATGTGTTGCTCGCTCTTCTTCTTCCAGACGATGCAAAGCAAACCGGAGAATGTCCTGTTCTGGGTAGCCGACGGCCGAGGATGGTGGTGCGACCTGGCAGCGGCCAGCTGCGTCTGCGCCTGGCCTGGGCCCGGCCAGCAATGGACCCTCTCTTGGTCGCCTGGCCACACGCAGCGGCCGGCACCTGCGCGCCTGACAGCGCTCGGTGAGCGTAGTGGAGAGGGAGGAAGGTGGGCGCTGGTGCTCGGATGCAGTGGAGATAGAGGATGGAGGAGGGCGCGGGGGAGGCAGAGTGCGGCGCCGGGGAGCGGCGTGAGGAGGAGTGGGGCTCGGTGGATAGTGCGAGCATCACGGCGCGCAAGGAGCGACCGGGGAAGAGGAAGAAAATTGCGTTCGATATTTTTAGATGGACCGTGAGGGAAAACAGGCGGGGTTGGTCCATAGGCCCAAGAAACCAGCATCCGAGCGGACAGATGCCTTGACTTAAGCAACATTCTATAAATAGCTTGTAATCAGTTGAAATGACTCAGCAATTTTCGGACTCCATTCTGTCGATTTTTTTGTTCTCCCGTTTTTCTTCCTGGTCCGATGTTACCGTAATGCGACAGTAGGACTCTCCTGCTACTGCTACGAGCTCTACAAGTCGTCAAGGACGGGCCGCCTCCTCCTTCCTAATCCTACCTGGGCTTTGATAAACAAAAAATATCCTACCTGGGCTTTTCATTTCGTGCAGATGGGCTTCAGTAGCCCCATACCCATGGACCCTACCCAACCAGCCTAACGAGGTATCGCCGGCCGTGGCTTCACAGTGTGCTCCACCCCTCTCCTCCTCGCCGCCGACTCGCGCGGCCAAGCGACAGAGTCCATGGCCGACTTGGGTGGCTTCCATTATTTGACTGCCTTTGCTTGGATGGATATTGAGCCGAATCGAAGCAAATGGAGAGCCTTCTTCTATTTCACGTGCATCATGCAATGGCCTCCTTGTTGCTGTGCTCCGCTGATATGATAGTTGCTTTTTTGAGCGGCATCCCCGGCGACCCATCATGTCATTCAGTTTCAAATAAGCATTAATTCAGTATTGTTTTACAGTTCAGTTCGGAAAGGCCACCCTTGGCTACGTATAACCAGTTCGGAAAATCCATAAATGACCACGGAACAACCAGTGCTTGCCTATGCAGAACTGCTAACTTGCTAAGTACGTAGTACGAGTTACTGATAAACACCGGCGCACGATCTCACCCCACCCCCAAATAGAAATGCTGCCGAGGCAATTGAACCACCAAAACATGCAATTCCTTATTCCTCTTTGACGGAATATTTACACAAACAGAATCATGATCGGGATGATGACACGCGAAGCTGTTGGCTACACAGGGTAGCTGTCATCGTCTCCACAAAAGTATGTTCATATACATGTAGAACTATTTATACTCTAAGCTTCTTGAACTACCTACATCTAGGGACGACGAGCAAGAGAGCCTTACAGATACATAGACCACACACACCATTAGAAAAAAAAGAAGAAGATGACCTCCAGTCCCTGTCGTCGGAGGCAAGACAGGAAGCTGCCGGCTGCCGCCACCGGCGACCGGCAGCAGGTGCTCTTCCCCATCTCGCAACCGAGGAAAACGACCGTAGAACAGGGCGTCTCGGACCCTGCGGATGAGTCTACATCTTCTGGCTCTCTGACAGTCACCACCTTGGCACAGTGCGTCTTCTGACCCTGCGGACCGCCACCCTCGTTTCATCCGATCCGGGAGAAAAAGTCACGCGATTATCTCATCTGGCAGCGCCACAAACCGCGTTCGCTTCTGCAACACCACAAGGATAATTCAGAAACCGTCAGCAAAAGCGACGAATCATAAAATTTCAAAACCGCTTGCCACTATGCACACGCATTAAGGGGATAATGATGTGCCCATAATTAACAAGCAAAGTAAAACGCATGACAGAAGCTACCAATAATGTGGGTTTAGAAATGGGCGTTTTCATTCAGCGAAAAATGTCTTTTTATCTTGATACTGAAAAAAGATGAGCAAAGGCGGAAAAGGATTGGTGACTGATAATGATAAGGTTAATTGCGGTGAGATCATGAGATAGTGTCACGCAGCGGTCCGCCGTGCTGCTTATTAAGCTTTGTTTAATTGCCTAAGTTGTTATCAATTTGACTTTGAGCTTCCAGAATGAACGCTGCACACTACACTGCATCAGTGACGGTGACTGAAGAAAATCCGTCCAAGATGAACCTATGGATGCAAGATGAGCAACTTGTACTATTGTGATCCTTGAAACATTCTCAGTTCCGTTTGGTTTCTAACTGAAGGCGGGGACTCCCACTGCGTGTTTTATGTTGCCACCACAGAAGAATTGAAGGGGGGGACCCACTTTTTTCTACTGAAATGGGAACTTATGAATACCTTTGGTTCCGTAACACAAATTGACTTCCCACCAATCTGACTTTGTGTCTTCTGTACTATTTTAGATGTTCTATAGCATCTCTAAACTTGCTGCAGCGATGTGATGGAATGAACATCCCAAGCTTGAACTACGTGAAACGCAGAACAGGGATGATGCTCTTCATGCTTGTTTGAGTCTCTACCCTCTACCGGTACTGTGATTCTGTGAAATAACTGCTGACAACATCGAATACCCAGAGACACAGACACTTGTTTTGAAACTTCAGCAGCAAGACCAAATCTTATTGGCTGTAGATTGAAGCCTGAGACTACAACCCAAGAACCCACAAAGAGAAACTAAAGCAGAGAATTCAACTACCGATACATACGCATACTCGAGTACGAGAGTGACAAGCAACTGTATTTTGCTTAGTCACTGGACCTGTCAAAATCTTGAACAATTCTCGCATTATACCTCACCCGTCTGCCGCCGCCGCCGCCGCCAGCAGCCTGCTGGCTACTGCCATGCCAGACTCACAACCAACAATGCGGCGCTGGACCTGACGGCAGATGAGTCCCTGACGTGCCAGGAACGGCATCAAACTGTCTGCTCGATCAAGTGCTCGCCGCCTCTCGCTTTTTTTACCTTCACGCGATGATCCCAATATGTCCATGATGGCCGTCCTCGCTTTTTCACTTTTTCCGTGAGGTTTCCTCGAAAAGCTTTTTCAGTTAGGTGACCACCTCCGCTGGCGGCGGGATATGTTTTTGTTCTTCTGTACAGCTTGTGTTGCCCAGAACGCAATGAAAAGGTTGGAAAGCTAACACATCGCAATGACCCTTTTTTTTCTCTGAATTCTAGTGATTATCTGATGTTACCCATTACGAGCACAAGAAGTCGAATTGGAGATCATAGATCGACCCGGATAAGGATTAGCTAGCTAACCTTATTATTTAAACTCTGAACCTAACTCGGCGAAACACAATCGCAGGTTGATTTGAGCGTCAACTGGAGTTGAAATGGTGTTTTCGTTTCTTGTGACAAGTTATTGGCGATTTCTAGTGTAAGCAAGATCCAGTAGCTGATCCAAGCTAGCAGTGACCCTAGCGTATTGGACACACTCCTGAAAACATAAGCCGGTGCCCGGAAGGACACGTAAGGTATCCGAGTGGTTTCAGACAAGGTATCCCCTGACCCCAGATTTCACTCGCTTTCATTTCAGTTTGTTGCACAATTTATACTCCACGCACAGTACAAACGGTACCGTTTGACTGTTACTGAGTAAACTGCATATTAATTTTCAACGAGTGCAGTGTTTTCATGGATTCGCGCATCATGCTTTCGAGTTTCCTTAGTTTTTCATATAACCTTAGACATTAACATCATTTTTATCTTTAAAAATATACAAAATAAGGTTGCAAATATTTTTTATATATAAGAAAAACGTGCTTTTACCATTTTGTGCAGCCACCCCCAATTGCTGGTCAAAAGCAATAGAACTTTACCACGTGCTTCTCACACGATATTATGACATACCAAAAAAAAATCAGTAGATTTAATTTTAGTTTTCTGCAGACAATTGATCTCGATTTTGTGCAAAGGTATTGTTAGTCATAATTACGGGGCTTGTTTTTTTAAAAAAGAAAAAACAACAGGGACGAATGGCGGAGATGCCTGTGAAATCTAGGCCGTGCATTACCTCTTTCCGGCTGGCCTTGACGTCCGGCGACGCGTACTCCGGAGCGCGGGGCAGCGCGGGCCACCTCTCCGGCGTCCTTGGCGCCGTGGCAGCGCCCGCGGGCATCATGAACCCGGTGTCCCAGTCGGGCGTCGCCGCGAACCTCGGTCTCCGCTCGGGCGTCTGCGGAAACGCGGCGGCGCCAACGCCAACGCCCCAGTCCGGCGTGGGCACGAACCGCGGGCTCCGCTCGGGCGTCCGCAGGATCCCCCTCTCGGTCGTGGCGGCGCCGCTGCCGGCGGTGTTAGCGGCGCAGAGCTGCATGATCCTGGCGGCGGCCTCGGCGCCGTCCCGGCTCTCGGCCATGAGCTTCTCGACCTGCGCCTTGGGCAGGCGCATCCGGAGCCGGACGGGCCCTCCCTCGGAGGCCGTGGAGAGCGGGGACGCCGGCGCCGTGCCGGCGCCCGCGGGGAGGGAGAGGTCGGAGGTGGACCGGCGCGTGAGCATGAGCGACTCCAGCCGCTCCCGCGCGCCGACGTGGAGCGCGCCCGACCAGGCGCGGCGAGGCGGGACGGCCGGCCGGGGCAGCGCGACGAGGAAGTAGAGGCGGCCGGGGCGGAGCTGCGCGTCGTGCGCGAGCGGGCGGGCGCGGACGCCGAGCAGCTTCACCTCCTCGGACTCGAGGAGCTGGAACCCCGGGTGGTCGCGCAGCACCGTGCCCGCGAACGCCGGCGGCTTCACGCGGAACGCCGTGCCGTCCAGCTGCATCACCTTGGCGCCCTTGCGCCGCCCGCCGATGCTGTTGCCCATTGCCGGCCGCGCGCGGCTTCTGTTCTGCCTTCTGCTGCTGCTGCTGCCTCCCCGGCCCTTCGCTCCGGGTGGGTGGGTGGGTGGCGCGGCTGTGTTTCTCTTCGGAGGTGTTGTATATGCGTAGCCGCGTAGAGCGTGAAGGAATTTAAAAGGGGAGGGAAAAAAGGCTAGGGAGGAGGGGCTTGGCCGCTTGGGGCGGGGGTCAAAGGTGATGGTGAGTATTCGGCTCAAGGACAAGAGGAAGGATGTATTTTGTTACTAGTATAAATCTTTTTGTAAGGTAGTACTTCAACTTCTTTTATTTGCAAGAGGACAAAGAAACATTTGTTAGGCCACATATGACCGAAATCACTGGTTTTTCTGGTCGATATGTGTGAACGTTTCATTTATTTATGGCTTATTTCCCGGCGACATTCCTTCGTCATCGGGCTTAGGCCAGGTTTAGTTTGCAATTTTTTTTTTGAAAAAATATTGTAGCACTTTTCGTTTGTATTTGACAAATTTTGTCTAATCATGGATTAACTAGACTCAAAAGATTCGTCTCGACATTTACAGATAAACTATGCAATTAGTTATTTTTTTACCTACATTTAATGCTTCATACATGTGCCGACATATATGATGTGATGGAGAATCTTAAAAACTTTTTGTATTTTGAAGCAAACTAAACATGGCCTTAAACGGGGGCCGCAAGAGGAAAGCTGCAGGACCATGCGGAAGGTGTAGGGTGGGCGATGATGTGGTGACGACGTGAGGGCATCACTTGTTCTGGAGAGCTCTTGGGGCGTTCGCAACGGGCTAAAATCGGCTGATGTGGAGCTGAGAAAGAGTAAAAAAAATGAAAAAGCTTGTAGCACCTGTGGGTCTTAGACTGCTCCAACAGCATACCCATACAGTGACCTAAACCCAAAATGAGTTGTGCACAGTGTTTTAGGGGATTGGAAACCAGGCTCCAACAGAGTAGGCAAACGCCTAACCCATTTTGCGTGCGAGCCAACACAGAACGCAAATAAGCGTCTCTCTTCCGTCTTCTGCGTCTCCACGCAGGGCCCACCACCAAGAGAGGGGAGGGGATGACCGCAGCCCGAGATCCGCACCGGAGCCCGATCCGGCGAGAACAGCACCTCGGGGTTGCCGCAACGGAGGTGGCTCAACGCAGCGGCCGCACTAGTGGCCGACCTCCTCGCGCTCACGCTTGCAGACGCGGGACCCGCTCTCGTCAGAAGGGAGGACGAGTATGTCACCAGAGGGCCGCGTCAGCCTGCGAGACGTTGCACACCATGGACGGCGAGGCGCGGCCGGCACTGCCAGGCAAGACCGCGGCGAGGCGTGGCCGGCTCGGCGAGGCGAGCTCATCGTGGGAGCCTCACCGGATCTAGGACCAATGACGACGGCGAGGCGAGGAGGGAGGCTGGCGGCGCTGCCAGATCTGCCCGTGGACGATGACAGCGAGGCGGTCCCAATGATGGCGAGGCGGGGAGGGGGGCGAGCGGCGCATGCAGAGAGGCGGGCGTAGCTCGGCTGGGAGGGAGGCGGGCGGAGCTTGGCGGGGAGGGAGGCGGCCGACGCTCGACGGGGACGGAGACGGGCAGAGCTCGGTGGGGAAGGGAGGCGGGCGGCGCTCGGGGGCTCCTCCTTTGCCGTCTCGCTGTTGGAGAAGGAAGTTTTTGGGTCGGTGACCCATTTGCTGTGCAGCACCCAAATCCTGGAATGGGTCGCCCTTTTAGGTAAGAGCTGTTGGCGATAGTCTTACATAGTAAAATTTGGAAAAGCAGAGATCGTAAGTTATTTTTGGGAAGCGAGCGAGCCTAGAAATCTGTAGCGAGTTGCTTTCCAGCAACATCCTTCCTTCACGGCGGACGCATGGTGATGTTAGCCGGCGACGTCACCATCCCGTTAGGGACAGCCTTAGCATGCACGCTTTTGCTACATATAGTAAAGCTCTCAAGTTCGGTCCACTCCGCGGTCCCAGCACCACCAGCCGCTTCCACCGTCCTGGCCAGCGGCGTCTCCGCCACCTGCCACTCACCTTTGTCCCTTCTTCCCTGCTCTCTCTTAATTGGAACCGGAGGAGTCACCCTGTCGCCCCACCGTCGCTAGGCATGCCTATTGCCTTCAAGCAGCGGCGCCATCGCCATCATCCATGCTCAGCCATGCCGCCTGTCACCCACCCCTCATCATTTCTTCTCCGCCCGACGCTAATCGGAATCAGAGAAGGAAGACAAGGTGTTCTTCGTCCCCACCACCGGCCCTGTCCACCAGATGTCCTGCGTCGCTTGTTCGGCAGTGCCCCTACCACATTTCTTACCGCCTCCGCCGCTGGGCCGGCCACCGCCACTAGTCTCCTCCCCCTTCTTTCAGGATTCATGAGGAGCGTTTATTTAATCGAGACTATCTTTGTTAGGGCATCCAAAGTGTATATGATCCTATAACATGGACCCACGTCACATGAAGGCCTATACATGTTATGCTTGAGATGTTTGAGCAACACTAGCTCTTAAGATGGACCCACCTCCTAAATAAAAAAATCTACCATTTTCAACATACCTCTGGCCTTTATCATCTTTGAGGCTGCTGCGATGTTGCCCCTCCATTGCTGCCTCCACCACCTACTGCGCGTACTACCTCTTCCCCTTGCCGTGGGTTCGATTCCGCGACAGTAATCTAGTTGTTCGACAGCGGTCGTACGTGAGTCTCCAGTGGCTTAAACACCCAAACACAAAAGGGTTTAAACCCTACGTCCAGCACGGGTGTTCTTCGTGTTAGAATGCATGATCGATCAAGTTCTTACAATGGAGAGAGAGGGGAGTTCAAGGAAGCGCTATTGATGAGCCCATAGCTCCTCAAGATGTTCATGGAGACATGTCTAGCGATAAGTCAAATATAGTAGCTGGTAATTCTCTAATATCATCTGGTCTTCAATTTGGAGCTATTTATTTTGATGAGAAATATGGCAAAAATATGGAGAAATTTACTAGCATCAAATATATTTTTAGAGGTATTTTATTGCTTGGAAAAGAGAAGAAAAGGGCAGCCAAAGAAATTTGTCAATATGGAGACCATGCACGTGGAAATAAAAGGGCCGCCCAATCTGAATACGTGAACTTTATTTGGTTAATTGATTAGCATCCTTGTCGCATTATTTTATTATTTCCATATAGGGGTCTCTAGTTTGAGTACGTATGGTAGTCCTTCCGTACTGTGCTTGCATGCACTTGAGTTTTGGTCTGGTTGGGTCACGTCTTTTGGTTGCTGAGTCGAACCATGTTGCATACTTTGAGTCCAAGTCTGGTTCGGTCGTTTGGCTGGCCTGCGTGCCATATAGCCTAGGCGTTGCCCATGTACAAGGTAGATTTGAATTTTTGTCGTGGAGTATTCCCCATCGAGCCGCCGCTTGTGAAACCCTAGATGATGTGTTCATCGGGTTCTTCATATTGAAGATTATCTTCCGGTTCCTTGTGGATCTGTGTGGTGTGCGTGATCACGCTGCTATTGCTTGAGTGCGTTGCTCGGAATTCTCGGAGTTCTCCATCTTCTGATCGTGGTTCATCGTGGCCGTGGGTGGAAGAACATTGCTAGGGTTTGGATTGCATCATATGTAAGCTGATCCTGTATCTATCAATAATATTATCTGCTGCTGCTTCGTTGCTTGAAGTTATCACGTTGGCCGCTATCCTATTTGAGATTGATATATAATTGTGGCCTTGCTGCTACTACGGAGTACTACTTGCTTCTTGCAACTTTTGGTCATTCGTGGATACTACTTGCTTCTTGCAACTTTTGGTCATTCGTGGATTCTGCTGGTTAGTTGATCTAAGTTGTGTGGCCGCTGCTTAGCCTTCAATTATCGTGAGGTTTAGTTTGCTTGTTTGGCCGATTGTTGTCTGCTCCTCATTGATTGATAGATCGAATTGGAAATTCTGGTGTGCTGCTACTGTACACGCTGTGTTTTCCGGCAATTGGTCAGCTCCAACAGAGAAGATAATTTATCATTATATTTTCATTGTTGCAAACTTGGAACAAAAATTTTAGCCTATTAATTTGCACCGTAAAAGATTGGGAAATTATTTTGGACATCGTAGGTATATTCCTTATCAGCTATGCTACTGTCTAGGGCTCAGTCACTTGGTCGAGAAGCTAGTCCCATGCCAAGTGTTTGATTTAGGGTTTGTAAGAGTTCGATCTGGGTTTGATCCCCCCCTTCTACAAGAGCCCATGCCTAGCCTTATATATCGAAGGACGACACTGGGAATACAAGTTACGTGGTCTTTGGGGAGTTTCCTAGGGTTTCGAGTCCTAAGTTGTTGTTCTTGACGGCGCCGAGTGCTATTCTTGTCTTGTAGTGGGGGCCGACAATGCCCCAGCTGCCTCTGACATCCTCTGACGTGGTCTAGAGCTAACCATCAAGTGTTGTCTGTTATCGCTGTGCTTTATGAAAAAAATAAATATAATGAAATATATTTTTAAAAAAGTACATTTATAATATAATATTGTTAGATTAATTATGGAACATATTTTCATAACAAATGTATCTCAAGATACATTTTGATACTATTTTCTATAAATTTAGTCGAACTTAATTTTTTATTTGGTTTCAATCTAGAATTGTTATTTTCTATGGAGAGAGTAAAGCGTTAAACTTTGGTATCAGGGAAAATTTTATTGTACTATCTAAAGTAATGAAATTTTGAATTGGTTTTCTCAAAAAGAAAATTGAATTTGTCCTATAGTAATTTATCTATCCAATTCAATCTACTTGATTTTTTTTATGGTCCCGTTCTGCCGATGGCTAAGGCAGTCCCAATCAAAGAAACTAGTAGTTTCTATAATATATGATACCGCACCAAAAAAGTACTGCTTTCCAACTCATAGTTTCTATGAGTAATAATTATTTTATCTTTCTCCTCCCAACTCTATCTTCTTCCTCCAATGGGAGTGCGACACGAGCTCCCTAGAAACTGGTGGTTTCTCCCCAATGATGATTTCATAGTTTCTTGGTGCATTGGGTCAAGAGTAGACCTGATTTCTTCATGAAGAAACCATTTCTATGATTTTTGCTCTCTTTCTTCATTAATTACGTTGCCATGTCAGCATTTTGCCTTCGTGGCAAGTCATTTAATGAGGATAGAAACCATCATCAATGTACCATTGGGACTGCCCTAATAAACCTACAAATATCACTCACTGCTCTCTCAGAATCTGGGGTATTGACTATTGACGCTTGAGTTAGGTGCCGCCGGCCGGCCGTCCTGCCTGCCTGCCTGCCACGGCGGACGCCAGATGGTGTCTCGAGAGGACTTGTTCCATTCCTCCGCCTGTCACGGCACGGACGAGAGCGAGCGTCCGGCGCCAAGCAGGTCAATTTACGCCGTGACGGCCGGGCACAGTGCCCGGGCTGACCTGAATCTGATGCAGCCGCGCGAGAGCCATGGTCGACGCCGGGCATCGATCAGCGCCGGACCAGGGGCGCCGGGAGATCGACCGAGTTTGCCGCTGCCGTGTCGCGTTTTGGGCACGCAGGCACGGAGACGAGACTCGGCCATGGTCATCTGCTGTAAGCGTGGCGGTAAGTCAGTAACCCTTGCCGCCCTCCCTGTAAGCCGATGCCAGCGGTCTCGTTTGCCGGATGGTTTCTAACTAACGCTGATTTATTGTGAGAGAAAAATACTGCTGAATGACTGGCTGATTCTGCCTAATAAGATCGAGCGAACAAGCTGGCTGAAAAACGCTGGGAATGCACGTGTTCCTCGTAGAATTGCGGGCCTGTGTCCTGCGTGTGTACGTCGTTGAATACTGTTCGCCTGTTCGGCCGTGAAAATGAAGTGTGTACCGTGGTCGTTTTCTCTCGGTATACTACTTCAGTTTTAATGTGTGCACAAGACAAAGGACACACGTATCGGTATCATAACAATAAGATAAACACTTTTCGTACATAAAACGAGAGATACCAGAGGAACCGAAGTCTGGACGTCTGGTACACGTACAAGTATCCTGCAGCCTGCAGTTCCGACGACCACAACCATTGCAATATTACTGTACTACTATATACAGTGAGCAGTGTGTACTTGCTCACCTGAATTTACCTGCACTCTAGCCCACCTGACCCACTAGTTGTAAACGGAATCTCCAATTTCGGCAGTAACGGCCGCACGTTCGTTCCTCTACCAAACGCCCTGCCGCAATCGTCACACTCACCCGTATGTATGACCTACCGGACACGAGGTGACTTTTCTCAGGATAGATCCCAACTGTCCCTAGCTGCATAAAACATGCATGATATCTGCTGCATGTCAAGGCACGCCTCCCGGCGAGAGCCGAGACAAGCAACTACCACATGGCCGCCGCGGATGACGCGGTGCTTATGCCGGCGGTCGTTGGGTGCTTATCCGCTCTCAGCAATCCGTTTGCCAGGGAATCTGCAACCCTTTCACAATGAAACAAACCTGCAAAAGCCATACTATTGCCTTGGTTGCTGCATGCCCTGATGTTTGCCTCGTCGTTTTCGCCGGCTCCTGTCGTGGCGGCAGCCGCATCATGCCATTGTCCGCTTCCTCTTCTTTCCACACCCATCAGGCCCTACCTGTGTTGTCGATAGAAATCGGCTGGCTCTTATTGCCTCTCGGGGCCTTGCATTGGGTGTGTTCGTGTGTACGCGCGCTGCAAATAATCAGGCATGCTTGTTTTTTTTAAACCTCAACTCTTTAAATACAAGCTGTAATTCACGCACTAACTCACAACACCACACACATAAACTTACACACGTACACCCTAGTGCTTAAACTAGACATATATACCTTCCTGACCATTATGACGTATCCTATACGTTCCTGACCATTATGACGTATCCACGTACGAGGCACTTTGAAATTATTTAAGGAACCACCGTTCCTGGGTGGGAATCCACATACGAGGCACCTGAAATTATTTAAGGAAACCACTGTTCCTGGGTGGGAAAATTACGCGTTCTAGAGTACTCGAACCGTGACCGGCAGCCTCCCCACATACGAGGCACCTGAAATCCTAGGTGGAAAAATTACGCGTTCTAGAGTACTCGAACCGTGACCGGCAGCCTCCCCACTGGAGGACTTGCCATCCGAGCTTTTGTCCGTGTCAGCTAGTTCGTCTCCCAGATTGTATGCATGCCTTGTTAGCTTCAGGGCTCTCAGCGTCAGCGTCGCGAAAACGACTTTTGAGGCAGAGGAATGTGAACGTCCGGGGCATTGCACAGCATGCATGACCGAGACTCCGTGCGTGGCCGGTCAGCCGAGCAGGATGGAGGCGGCGGCAGCCTGACCAATCGGCTAACTCACGGTTGGTGGACACTGGAGAGGCCCCGAAGTCGCCCTAGCACCGTCGCACGGCAGGCAGGCAGTCAGGCACGTGCACGGTACACAGGCCACCGGCACCGTATAACGTGGCGTGGCGCGCGCGAGAGCAGGTCGACGGTGAGATCTGCGGAGTTTGTTTGCATTGGTCGCCGTGCAGAGACGAGGCTGCATTGATTTTGCCGGCAGGTTCGCGCTGGGTCGGCTGGCCGGCGACGGCGAGACGTACCACGTCGCCCGGCGGGGGTTCTCCTTCTGCCCGGCAAATTAAAGTCGAACCACCTGAACGGCTCAACTTTGCCGGCCCGGTTGTTGGCGGTCAAACTGTGTAGTCCACGCATGACGCGCCTGCTCCAGTTTTGGCAGTGTGCTGTGTGAAGGCCCAGTCCAAACGGTGGATTTCGTTGCAAAGACGAATAACGAATTGAACGTGCGAGTGTCGCCAAATAACGTTAGAATCACAGGAGACACAGTGAGTCAAGGGCTATTTGGTTAGGAGCTGAAAAATGCTGCGCGAGGCGTTTTACATTTTCATTTTTTTTAGGAAATGAGATTGTTTGCCTAGTCAGGTTGCCTTACGTCAGGCTCCCAAACTCGGTGACTACAAGAAAACTTCAACAGGTAGTACCTGTGGACGCCAAGACCATCTTACTGTCCTACTTCTTCTGATGCAAGTATGACTTTATCTATTTTTCATTCAAACATTTTAATGTTGGTAAAAATATAAAAAAAGGTGGGTCATACAAATTGTATGGCTAGGCACATTATGGCATCATAATCTATTTTATTGAAAATAAAATTAGAAATATATTTGAATAATGTGGTTTTTAGGCCTGGTTTCCACTCAAAAAAACTGGACCGCTACTTTGTTTTTTCTTTTCATCAACTAATAAAAATAGCGGCAAAGCTTTTGCCGTCCTTTCTAAAAAAATATATTCGAATAAAGCTAGAATTTTCATTTACATAACACGAACATCGCATAACCTCAATAATAATGGCAAGCCAGTGCTCGTGGTCACCAGAAGTACCATTGTATAGTGGCTATTCGACTCGTAGACTATCATGTTATTCTAGGAAATAGATAGAAGTGACATAATGAACTCTACGTTTTATACAATATTTTATCTCTATGCATGAATGATAAACGTATTTTAATTAGGAAAAGATAAAAAAACATTTTATTTCTCTTACAATATGTTGGTAATGTGTAAGTATCGACTGGCCTCAAAAGATGGGGTGTTTGAATTCAGGCTCCAAATTTTCAAACTAACAAACATGCACCTATTAAAACTACTTCACGGTTTGGCAAGAACTACCCCAAACAACTACTATAAAAAGAGAAAACTGTAGTAAATTCTTAGGGCCACCAAACTAAGCCATATCCTTAGCAAGAACACACTAGCAGTAGGTCCTTAATAATTTGCAAGTAAAAACCTAGCTAGCACATCACACTAATACTAAACCAAATCTAGAATAAGATTTACATAATGTCTCAACCACATACAAAGATAAGTAAGGAAAGCAATGCTCATCAAACAAGGAGATGGACAAGAGACAACGGGATTTTCTCGAGGTGTCAAATAGTTGCCACTATCACCCAGTACATGGTGGAGCACCCACTAAGGGTTGAGACCCCTTAAGTCACAAAGGCTCAATATCCACTAGGACTATCGATTCTCCATTCCATATTGGTAGGTCTCAAACCAAGCATACCCCTAAGAGCCTTCCAACAATCAACTTTACCTGGAAGGTTACCTAGTATTCAATCAGGCAGTCTAGGAGCTACTAAACCCAGCAGTATGGAGGCAGCGACGACATCCCATCTCCTCCCTCCTTCGTTGTAGCATCAACACTCTACCGGTGGCGGAGGCACTCCACAATCGCCTGTGCGGCTTTCACAGGTGTCTCCTGGTCCTGTAGCAACATTGTCCCAAGTTATGCGATCAATAACTTGGGCACTTATTAGCGCGGCGCAAGTAGTGTGGAGAAGTAGATGCCAAGTTCGTCTCTCTCCTAGCTTCCCTGCCTCCCCCACATGGTGCAGGTGTGAAGCAGCGGCGGCGGACATCCTGGGGTACTACTTGGAAGCTGCCATTGAGAGCTCGCCCTGGAGTACTATTTGGAAGCTGTCATTGAAGTGAGTTGTGGGTGGATAGTACTTAGGGGCATATGCGTCATTAATTTCTCTTCCCACTAAGGCCCCGTTTGGTAGAGCTCTGGCTCTTCATGTGGAACAACTTCTCCGGCAGAGTTGAAGTTGTTTTGGAAAACATTTGGTAAAAACGGCTTCACTGCAATAATTTGTATTAGGTTTGTGAGGAGCTAGGAGAAACCATTTTTTTGCTCCAAACTCATCTATACAAAAACGGCACCGACTTCTCCAAGCCATATATATGGAGACATTTTTTTCTAGATAGGTGTTTGACAGGGCTCCTGATAAGGAGCTGCAAGAAGCTGGAGCTAGAGGCTTGCCAAACGGGACCTAACTCTCCCTCTAGAAGATAGAATTGTAAGCTTTCCCGAACAGAGGGAGCAAGACGTAGACAATTAATTCTAAACACATAATGATATAGATAGCATATTTAATGATTAGCTATCAATATGCAATGACATTACATTTGACATTAAGTTCTAACAACGACATAAATATCAAATAAAGTTTTTCAAGTCGGTTCTTTATCACTAATATTGTTGTTTAAACACCTTAACAAGTGTTTAAATATATTTAAATCACATTAAAATGCACCACTTAAATTATTCTTGACTGCTTCGACCGATGAAACAATTCTTTATTTAATTTACCGTTTAGGACATAAACTACATGTGTGTTTACACGCAAATAGATGACGGTTTAAGCGAGTCTAGGCGTGAACATTGGTTACAATTTATACTGACTCCAATCAGAATAAAATTGAAATAGTACATATTTCATTAATTTTTATCTCAAATTTAGTTATTTGTTAATTATACTTGGTATGATCCTTTACATAGGTAGTTTGCACCATTCATGACTTACATAATTATCCTTTGTATTAATTGTATGTGAATAATTCCTTTGGTTTAACGTATGCAATAACATGGGTTCTTTTCTAAGAAGGAATGTGATGGCTTATTTTAGCGTTATGGTATTATGATAATAGATACTCCGTATATGATATATCATCTAAAATAAAAGGAATACATTACAAAAACAGTTTTTTTCATTACAAATTTTGTAATATTCAATCCTGAAACTTCAACCAATATTGAATTTATTTCTTTAACAACCGCTGACAAGTGGTCCAGCCCCTCACCGCCTGTACCATCGGGCATCGTGCCGTGGCCTGCCCGCCCCTGCCGTCCGCCGCCGGCAAGTATGGTCGCCCTCACGCACGGTTCAGTTTCTGTTTCTCCTATGGACGCACGAAACGTCACGGTGACGTAGGGCCGCAGCCGCCTGACTACAGGTGCTGCTGACATCACCGAACGATTTGACACGTACGCCATCGCGAAGGAATCAGGGCCTCGCCCCACACACACGTGAGCGAGCGAGTACGTGTGCCGGACGGACGCGTCGGCCTCGGCCGTGCGTTGCGTGTGTTCGCGCCGGGCTGACGCCTGACGGGGACGGGAATTCATCCGAAGACTGCCGCGACGGCCCGGAACGCGACCGCGCACCGACGGAGCCGAGACGTGTGCGCGCACAAGTGCACCGCGCCGCGCGCCAACCGGGCTCCTGTTCCTTCCTTCCCATGGAGTCATGGAGAAAACCAGCCGGGTCCGCGGCCGCGAGCGCATCGTCCCCGATTTCTCCTACGGTCCTTGTCAAAGCCGCGGTCGCGTGAAGCGCGGAGCGAATGGCTCCACGGATTGAGCCGGACGGCCGTGGTCCGTCCGTGGACGCCGCCACCAGGCGTAGGAAAACCAGGGACGGCAGGGCAAACGACTTGCGCTTGTCAGTATGTATGTATGTGCGCAGCGTCAGGGGCATGTGTTCGACTTCGCGTACCTGAGAAGAGATCGCGGTGGAGTGCGGACTCAGCATACGCCACGTGCCCCGTCGGCGCCGGCGCTTGATCAACTTCATTCATGCCTTGTTTAGTTCCAAAATATTTTACGAGAACATAGTACATTTCCATCACATCGAATCTTTAGATACATACCTGGAGCATTAAATATAGATAAAAAATAAAACTAATTACACAGTTTAGACAACATGGACGAGACAAATCTTTTAAGCCTAATTAAGCCATGATTGGACACTAATTACCAAATAACAACGAAAAGTGCTACAGTTGCATTTCGTAAAATATTTCAGGAACTACACAAGCCCTCACCTTGCAGGAATATTTGGGCAGGTCAGGTTCGAAGACTGGAATCTTGCAAAAAGAATCAAGTGTTCGTATGAGAGAATGACAAAATACGGCAGTAGAACGTGCGGGTTTCGCATTTTTTTTTAAAAAAAAATATATTAATATCCTAGCTTCTGCATCCATTAATACATATAGCTGTTCCTTAATACGGTAGATGAACGTGCGGGTTTCGCATACCCGTTCTGTTCGTGCGTACTGCTGCAATCTCAGTCTCGCGCAGTGAGGTCAAATACACAACCCAAACACGAAAACTAACGAGTTGAATGGATTATTTGAGGAATCTATTTGCACCGTAAATAAATAAACAAATTAAAAAGTTCCGTCCCATGTGCCCGGTCGTCCGGATTTTGCCGGAGCTTAATCCACTCCGGTTTCTATGAAAACAAAAATCCACTTCGGCTGCAGGAATCTTCGATCACGTTTGCAGATTGGAAGCGCAACGACGCAGAAGTAAAAAATATATAGGAATTCCGGAAACAAATAATTGTATTTGTACTACTAGAATGGCACATTTCAGCAGATAAACGTGTGGTTTTTTTTTGGTTTATTACTCGCTCCTTCGTGTGTAATCTCAGTGGAGAACGGTGAAGTCAAACATACAAACAGAAATAATACTAACGAATTGAACGAATTATTCGAGGAATTATGTGTACCATAAACGAATTGAGAAGTTCCACCACCGTGCTAGTTTGCTAGGAGGACCCTCACTGGATTCCCCTTAGCTACATTATAATAACACACTAGCTAGCTCACATGTTATTATATGATAAAAATAAAATGCTACATGTGTGCACAACTTGGCGGACAAAAATCAGCTCCGGTTGCAGGAAGGTTCACTTACATTTTTTTGTTTGTGTGTAGAATCACGCAAAAGTACACACATTTTATATTAGATGCTACATTTCGTCAGAGAAACATGTTCTAGTTGTATATTTCACTGTTATTTTATTCATTCTCAAAGAGTGAAATCAAATTTACAAAAATAAGAGCGGAAGAGGTTGAGCGAATTATTTGCGGACATAGCGTAAACAAACCAAGAAGTTCCATCATGCAAATTTGCTAGGACCCTCATTAGATTCTTTTTAGCACACCCCAAATCTCCTTGGCAATATAATACAGACTGTCCACTCGCGGGAAAACTAGATGATATTTATACAAAATTTTCTCCACCACGTGCACCGACTGGGCCGGAGTATAGTCATCGTCTACTCTGGGGTATCTGGCTGCAGGGAGAAATCTTCAGTCTCGTACATACGTTAAAATCTTATAAAAAATCATTTCTGTTTTAGAATGATGATACACCTTGTCAATTTTTCCAGATAAAGACATTATATTACAAAAATATTTATCTAGAAGAATACAATGTTCAACTTTGATACAAAGAATTCACTTCGCTGATGTGGCTCCGCTAATTAATATAGTCAATTGGGTTACAAAAAACTTCTAGCGTTTTTGTGTATTACAACAGCAACTTTCAGCAGATAAACATGTCAATTTCTGCATACTCTTCGTGTGCAATCTGATCGAGCACAATTAGGTCAAATTTACGCAAAGAAAGTTGAACAGGTTGTTTAGTCACTAGAAGGCCGAACGAATTCTTCCAGTTCCGTATCTATCAAGTTAAGAGAACAACTTCTGTTGTTTTATCATGATATAGTTAACTTGTAGGACCAACGTACTTGTTCATGTAGTGTAATCGTTTTCTAGCATAAGTGCCGTCTTTTCATAGAAAAGTGTTGTTGAATGAATTATTTGAATCGGACATACTAGCAGTATAGCACAATGCACAATCAACAAATTTATTCACGCTAGCGTTGATAGACATCCTACCTTTTTATTGAAAAACATTGTTATTTGTGCCGAAAAGGTGGTGGTCTTGCTAGCTATTTTTATGATTATAAACTTTTATTATTTGAGAGTATATTTGATTATAAATCTAACTGTATCAAGTTTTTGTTATAATAATTGTAAAAAATATTGGTAAATTATTGGTTAAGACTGTAAAGTTTAAATCTTGATATGCATGTACACACCTTACAAACCAAACGGGGGAAGCACTCGAGAGCAAAATTTCAGCTAATAAACATGTTATACATGCTTTTCCATGCCTAATCCAACTCAAAGACAAAGAAGGTCAAATGGAATAATGTTTGGTCCAGAAGAACTCGTATACAAACTTTTGTGGGGCATATCTATCTTCTATTCTATACTTATACCTAATAATAAAGAGGCAAAATTTCTCACCCCCTATTTTTTCGTCCGGCCCTCTCTGACTAACTCTATATAAACGTGAAAACTATCTAAAAGTCACCCGTATTATATATGACATATATGCACATAGTAAGGTAACCTGGAGTCGTGGTAGCTACAAATACTAATCCAAATAGATCCCCTCTTTCCTTAACAACATGAATAGCAATCCTTTCAAATAAAAAAGAATAAAAATAGAAATTAGTCAAAGCTTATCATAATATCAGGAGTTTCGGGTTTTGGTCCTTTTTGTTTTTGTCGTTTGTTTGTCTAGCCTACCCCTGCCGTATTCAGATCTATCACATTCACCTAGAGTCCATATCCCGTGTGCCCGCTGTAACATTGTTTTTGGCATATCTTTACAAGACGAAATGCGCAGACAACCACCGGCCGGGTCGCCTGTAAATTCTCGTCCGTTGGATCTCGATCGAACGTCTCAAAGCGGAGGGAAAATCGCTTTCACTAGCACTGTTCATGTACTGTTCATCTGAGAACATGTACTGTGCACACGTCAGTCAAAAAGAAATTGCTACATGTACACAGAAACGTACCCAGAAGATTAAAATAAGCTCTTTCCCTATCAAGAAAATTTTCAAACAAACTAGAACCACTCTAGAACCTACCCAAATATTTTCCACTCCTTCGTCATCCAAAAATACAGAATAATTTTCCAATTCCTCTCATTCGTGTTTTGTAGATAAACTTAGCAAATTTAAATCTCATCTATCCTAACTTTAAATCTCGTAATTCTTCCACAAAAAAACTTCTAAAATAAAAACCTACATATTGAAATTATTTTTCCTAATTTTTTGTGATACCCCTTCTTCATTAGCAAAAAATCCAAAAAACAATATCCAAATTCCTCTCATTCGCATTTTGCCGAAAAACTTAGAAAGTTTATATCTCATCAATCCTAACTCTGAATCCCGTAATTCTACCACAAGAAATAATCTAAAATAAAACCCTACATATTCAAATCATTTTCCTAATTTTCGGTGGTTCTCACAAATACAAATAGCCCCTAATCTGTATATACCAAAAATTTATCTCTTTTCCACCAAACTTCAGCATCTATACTCAGCTAAGACAAAATTGTAGATATATCATGGCCATCTCTTCTTCAATTGTTAAATTAACTCACAATCATATATAAATGCAAATGCTAATGTTGTTAGACTGTCATTTTTCTCAACGTAAATTTTAAAGCTATAGGAACCTACAAAATCACCATGCCAACCATAAGATCCATCATATAGCAAATAAAACAATATCATCTTTCTCATTAGAAAATCATAAAACTGTAGAACCGTCAGAAAATCAACACAGGCACAACAAACATGGCGAGTACGAATACGATACATGTGTGGAGACTCCAATAATGTGTATGGCCGCACAAGGACATGATAGCAATAGTACTGGGCCGGCAGGCCCAGCTGGCACGCACACGTGTAGACGACTCCAGCTCTAGCATGGTGCACATAATCCATGTATTGCACGCCGGTTCTTCAAAAAAAAATTAAGGCCGAAGTTGAAGCATTGAATGAACGAAATAACAACGCTTGCTTAGGAATGGAATGCATCACGTGTATCCTGAAACTCTCTCCCAAAGTACAAGGTATTTTCTCATTTCTCAAAGCACTACATATGGAACTATATCCTAAGGTAGTCCCCGTGTAATATTAAAGTGATGATATAAAATTAGCTTATATTATGAGTGTCATAGTCATCATAAAATTAATAAAATATAGCTTTAAAATTTTATAGAAAGAGTGAAACGTAAATATGTATCATTTCAGTTCTCGATCTCCATGAATATTTGATAGCTTGTTTCTCCCGTTGCAACGCACGGGCATGTTTGCTAGTATTATATTAATACAACAAAACTAAAAAGAGCCCTACATTCATCGAGAGAGCTTAGAAATTACGAGATAAATCAGAAAAAAGAAAAGGATTCTACTGTTGCATTTTACGATGATCTAAAGGTCGAGAATAAGTAGAGTATGAAAAAAGAAAAAATATGCACACTCAGATTTTATGACAATCTAACGGCCAAAAATAAATAGAGTATCAGAAAGAAGAATATATATGGACCATTGGATTTTATAATGATCTAATGACCGAGAATAAATAGGATATCCATATCAAATAGAAGATCAAGATATTACAAGATTAATCACGGAAAAATAAAAGAATGCGCACCATTGGATTTTACAGGGATCTAATGGCCAAATAGAGTATCCTTATCAAATACAACGCCTAGAAATTACAAGATTAATCCAAAAAAAGAATATGCACCATAGGATTTTATGATGATCTAACAGCTAACAATAAATAGATTTTCCATGTCAAATACAAGGCCTAATATTTATGAGATTAATAAAAAGACACTATTGGATTTTACAATGATTTAACAGTCGGGAACAAATAGAGTATTCGTGTTAAGTACAAGCCCAAATTAATAGATTAATCAGAGAAAAAGGACATGTACCATTAGACTTTATGATGATCTAACGATTAAGAATAAATAAACTATACATGTCAAATACAAGGACTTGAAATTAAAAGATCAATGAGGGAAAAAGAAAAGAATACCACCGTTGGATTCTATGATGATCTAATGAGAGAATTCATGTCAAATACAATTAATAAGTAACTCAATTCAATACATATACATATCCAATATGAAGAAAAATATTATAATCTAGTATATATATAAATGAAGACAATACACGTAGATGAAAATCAAAGCTTCTATAGACGGCAATTCAACTGCATGCAGTTAGATGATGCCAAGGAACAAATTTCGACAAAAAAAGGTACTAAGAGCATCTCCAAGAGTACCATATTTTCCTTCCTATTCCTTGGTTTTTAGCAAGATGGAAAAAACCTTTCTCCAACAACTCCTAATCCATGCTCATAAAATTTAGGCACTTGGGAAATCCTCCCCCGTCTCACGTAACTTTGTGCGTAGTCGCGGTCGCGCGGATATTGTTTTCCCATGCGTATCGGTCGGTCAATCTAAAGGTAGAAGGGTGTGAGAAAGAATAAGAAGCAGGAAATGGTTCCTGATCAAATACACGAGAGATAGAATATATAAAAGTGGTTACGATAATTTAGAAATAATACAGGATTCCTGATGTAAAATTATCTTCTATATTTTAGGATTGGATTATTAGAAACTCTTGGAGATGACCTTTTTTTTCCTCCCAATATCTTTTTAGGTTTCGCATAACTATAAGCTTTTGTAGGAAAAATAGGATACTCTTAAAGATGCTCTTATTTTATTTTTTTGGCTTTTATGTGCTCCTTGATCGTATCCTGGAAGGTACCAAACATTAAAGACCGATGAGCATCGGCTACAATGAACATGATTTTAGTTTCAGCTTTAGGTAGTACTAGCACGGTTGGGCACACTGCCGCTGCGCCCGTGATGAACAGTGAGAAAAATATTTTAAATTTGACTGAGCAAAAAAAAAGTGAACAGTGAATGTCGATGTCATATCATGAACAATGTTGAACAGTGGACGGAGCGCGGAGGAGGCAGGAAAAAAACTCCTGGTTGAGGGATATCTTATATCGGGTTAACATAAAAAACTAGACAAATAAATATATGCACCGGACAATGAGGATTAATCCATTCTAAACTTGTGTAGGTTATTTGTTACTATTGGTGGATGCCATCAAGTATATCAAACACTTGCAGTGCCCAAACAACAATGATGAGAACAAGATTCTGACTAGCATCAGTCCACTGACGAAAATCAGTTTTGAACATCTTCGGATGCTCCCATTCCGATTTAGCTATATTGCTATACGTTAGCGGTCTTATAGGTAGTCTAATGGAAAGCCAAATAGAAGATTTGATGATGTGGAGAGATAGCGAGGTGAGAGAAAGGGATCGTTGTTTCGCAAAACAACTACCTAATATGCTAAAATTTAGAACTATGTGATAAGTCTGATCGATGCCGTTGTATGAGTCATGATTGTCACACAACTCACAATATTCCTTCTATTCTATGCACAAATTAAGGAATGCAGGTTATTATGAGATAGCTAAAAGGACAACTCACTGTATAAGTTATCTATTAAGCTAACTCATGATTACGTAGAACTAAATGGTGGTGTCGGGCTCCTAGTGGATGGCTCTAGGGGCCATGAAAAGCATTGTGATGCATAAGGTGATACACTGATACTATGGGAAAAAAAACTATAGATGCATAATAGAAGAAGCAAGATCATCTCGAATTTGAATTATATAAGAGAGCTGAGGAACTAGATAAAGACTTTAAAAGTGGTTTTTATCTGCAATAGAGCTTAGAGATAATAATAGAAAAAAGAAAAGACGAGAAAGATGACAATAGCTCTTATTTAATGTTGAAGCTCATGCCAATACATAGAATAAAGGCGCATTGTGATAAAACGATTCCAATCAAATGAATAAACGAAGCTATTTGCAAAATAATATTTAAATATTCAAAAAAGACAATAAGCAAACTAGCTCCCCGCGCTATTTGTGTGGGCCAACTTCTTATCGTTCACTACTAGAGAACAAACCTTTCGTCGATGTCTAAAATGGGCATTAGTTCCGACGAAATTTGTATCCGGGACCAAAAACGACTTTAGTCCATGTTGGTAACACCAACCGGGACTAAAAGTCCTCCGCCCAACGGCTCTGGCGCCAGACCATGTCCGGGGAGACTTTTAGTCCCGGGTGGTGTTACTAACTGGGACTAAAGGCTAACCTCTAAATGTTTTGTCCCGGGCCGTGGCACAAACCGGGACTAAAGGTTGGCCTTTAGTCCCGGGCTGTTATAGGAATCGGGACTAAAAGTGCCTCCCACCTATTTCAACTCTTCTTCCTCCCCAGCCCGAGCCCGAGAGCTCACTTCTCTGCTTCTTCTTTGTTGTGTTCTCGCTTGTTCTTGCTTTCATCTCCGGCTATTGATCCATCTCAAATCTTTTACTCCGTCGGCGACTTCTTTAAAGGTAATTAACTTCATCCTTTCATGTTTTAGCAAGAGCACTTGTCATTTTGTGGTGTATATATATGTGGTTTTTTATTTTATGATTTCTAGGCCAATTTAAGATCTAATCTCTTGATAGTTTGAATATTTTGATGAAGGAAGCTAAAATTAGTGAATGAAAACTAGTATACACCTTTCATTGCTAGTATGTCTACCACATTTCATGGTTTAGTTAGAGAAATAGAGAATTTAGGGTATTTTATTAACTTCTTTCAATTCGCTTATGAAAATTATAAATTTGTAATACTTCAATTTACAAAATTGTGTGGCCGGGTCAATTAGTTCATTAAAATTAGTATATATACCTTTCATTCTTAGTATGCCTACCACATTTCGTGGTTTATAAATATATAGAATTTTAGTTTTTTTAGTTTCATTTTTTCTAGAAAAAGATGAATTTACAGTAGTTTGCAAAAATGAGTATATATTTAGAGAGTAGATGGCAACTGTTTCCGGGTCCTCGGCCTCTCATCGGGCTCCAAAGCGACATAGGCCAGACCTCCCTCTCATTGGGTGCGGCGAGTGTGGGAAGATTGTGCAGGAGTACCGAGTGAAGAAGGAGTGTCCCAACAAGGGGCGTATCTTCTTCAAGTGTCCGGGTCGCAATGTGAGTTATTTTGTCGCATATATTTGATGGCTATGGTTAGTTTGCACCAATTTTTTGTAATTAAAGTTCTATCTTTTTTTGTTCTAATTTCAGTGGGATGGCACTGGATGTGAAGGCTGGTACTGGGAGGAAGAGTATGAGGAACACGTGCAAATATCTCTTGCAAAGGTGGCAGCGGCGGCAGATGAGGCAGTGAGCGAGCCGAAGCCCGTTGATGTTGGACACATCACGAATGATATGTATGTTTTAGTTGGGATTGGTTGTGAAGTCATTGTGCTGCTGATGTGCATTTTAGTGTTACTTTTTTAGTGCTAGTTGGGACTCTCTACATTCTAATGAGGCTTCCTTAAATTAATCGGTTGAGTAGTGGTGTCATGCGAGTTGTACTTGTGTAGTTAACTAAATAAGTTCAAGATTTTCATATATATATATGGTATGTCTTGTAATGCAGATGAAACGACATTGGATGTACAACGCCGATCGCCGCTCCTAAGAGTTCATTGATGGCATGCATTATTTCCTTAGTGTGGCCGAGGCAAACAAGCGGGACGGTTTCATGCGTTGTCCATGTGCTGAATGTAAGAATTCGAGGGAATATGTGTAACAGAACCGTCCAAATTATAAGAGCACAAGTACAAAAACAATCACTGAAGTGATCAAATTCTCGCACTTGAGCCCATATAACTCCGGTAGTCCAATGAAATCACGAGGGATTTCAAACCAACCAACATACCAGCCAAGATCGTAGTGATTCAACATAACAAGTCACATGTTACAACCATTTCACAAGTAGTTCAATATACATCGGAGTTCAACATAGTTATTACAATTTAAGTTTAAAAGTAGCGGAAGCAAAGTAATTTGAAACTAACATTAATCTTATTTCAAATACATGCCAGTACCACGGTCGACTTCCAACAAAAGCATTAGAGATAAGGTAAATAAGAAGGATCATGCCCATGATCACACTCCGCCACAAAGACAGGAGCCAACCAACTCTTGCAGCCGCCATGATACATCACAACCTGCAACAAGTGGGGATAAAACCCTGAGTACGACAATGTACTCAGCTAGACTTACCCGTCAAAAATCAGAAATAAAGTGACACCATAGATCATGCAAGGCTGATATAAAGTGGGCTAGCTTGACAACATTTTGCATAAAAAACTTAATATGGATAAGTAATCATTAATGCTTAAGCATCAAGTTAATTATCATTAACATGTCATCTATATTAGCACCTGTACTAGAGCACTCACTTGATTAGGAGCAAACAATATTAACCATAGCAGGTATAAATTGAGGCAACATATACATCGTCATCCAATTAACCATCCGTTCAATTTAATTGAATCTACGTTGCCGCTGCTCAAGTCAAGTGCTCACTAACCGGGAGCGACGTCGATTCGAATCGAGTTCCTATCCAGCTGGAGGGGTATTTCTAACACTCACCGCACAGGCCCCTGCCAGGGTTGCACAAGCCACCTTTCATACAATTCAGGAGTCGTGGGTTCGACTGATGCCGCATCCCCAAGGGCAACACTCTGCCAGGTGATACGGACTCAAACCCCCCTTGGTCTCACGCCAATGTCTCCAAGCACATCCTTACTCTCCTCCAAGATGCGACCTACCATTCGATTCTCGGCCTGAACTGTATTACTCGGCTTCGCGGTCGAAACGACTTATCCGGCCAACTAAGTGTTAGACTGCGTTCAACATGACTCAAGGACGTACAGCGAATCGGTCCTTAAATGACTCAGACGGGGATAGATCCACACCCAAGACCTCCATGCCTTGTTGCTTCACTATCGTCATCCCGCCCGGTCTCATTTCATTTTATTAACACATGGTTCCATTCCACGATAGCAAATATAGCCAACCGTGCCATATATGAATATCCCTATATATCGCAGGTGACAGGAAATCACCTGACTTCTACCGCTTAGAGCAGGGCTAAGCATCTATTCGATCCTAGTCTATGTAGGATTCAAGGATTCATATAACTGGACAAGGAATGATATAATGCAGCAAGGGTTTCCAACCAACTCCTACCACTTAATGCAACAATACTTATAACATATATATAATTAATTGCTTTGAAGGTAGGAGGCTTATAATGCTCAGGGGCTTGCCTGGGATCCGACTCAAGTTAGAGTATGTCAAAAGAAACTCGCTTGGCGAGCATTCCCTCCATCTAACACTTGTCCGGTCCTTCTATCTTCGGGATGGATCCATCAACTCCATCTTCGGATTGGCTCCACATCAAGTCCTTCACGTTTCAGCTAGCATACCTAAATGAGGTGCAATAATGCATGTGTATGAATGCATAGAAGTGCAATAAACAGAGCAATCAAACAAGCATACCAAAGTTCTCTAAACACCTAGAGCTAATTAACTTAATCCTCATTAAGGCATAACATAGAAGATGGCAAGCACATCAATCAAGAAACAAGTCTCACAAGATCACAGGGGACTAAACCAAGTACCATCAAAGATATGAGTCACACTTCAACACACTAGCATGGCAAAAGTTAATCAAAGCACTAGAACTAGAATTTGCCACTTTCTGGACATACATGCAGTAGCTGAGTAAATCAATCATATCTTGAGTTTTACAAAACCAAATGACTTGCAAGATGACATTATGGAAATCTTATGAAATTCTACACATTTAATTTATAATCATCATAGTATGATTCCAAAGTTTAACATGTCAAATTTACACAAACATAGAAACTGGTCTAACAAGACAGAGAGCAAGCAATTCTGTAACCCAAGTTTAAACAGCTATAACTCCTAAACCACATGGCCAAATGCCACCAAATTTTAATAGCAGCTAGATACATAAATTATCTACAACTTTTGTATAAACAAGTTTTACCACAAAGCACATTATCATGAAGAACTTTGCTAAGTTCCCAGATCTGTCCAGATCTGTCCACAAAGCACATTATTAACTTATGTTGCAAACATATACTTGGACAAAACCAACTTTACCAACATGTCACACATGACTAATGAACACCAGAAAATATAGTGTCCATTCCTAAATAAATTCTTTTAATGTATTTATTAATTTATTTAGATAATTAGGTGGAATTATGGACACATATCAAAATTGCACAATAAATTCTACCAAAATTACAGAGGCCTACACATGCTCCCAAAAGTCTACTGTCCAAATTTGAAACCATTTGGACATGTATATCAACCTCTATGAAAAAGACAAATGGCTATAGCAATAAATCATGTGAGAGCAAGTTAAACCCAAACTCCATATTTTCTATGAACACATGACCATAGTATGAATCAATATGATAGAGAAACATCATACTAAGGTAATGGAACAAAATTTTCTATTTTATCATTTATATATTATTTATAAGCTATTTATCAAGCCGTAAACAAGTTAAATCAATAACTAGATCATACAATAAGCAGTGACCATAAAATTTATACCACAGTACAAACATAGCATAACAAGACTACCATAAAAATTTCACATCATTTGGAGCCACACAACTCAAGATGTCAAAATGACAAGCAATATAATGTAGATTTCCTTATTTTTCAAGGTCAAATCAAAACCTTAATAAAACAGTGAACAACTAGTGTGTTTAATATTTTTCCTAGCAAGTACATGTCATCACAAAATTAACAAAATAAGAATCACTATTTTTGGAGTTTTAAAACTCCAGATCTTGCTCTGGTCAAGTTTAAAGGCATTTTTAGAGCATTTTTAAAACTTAAATAAAGACATCAGAAAACATCTACAAACATGTAACATTGTATGACTCTACTGCATAGATCTTTTCTCAAGGTTTCCAAAAAGTTCACTTTTGCTAATTTTGAAATTACCTAGCAAGAGATATGAATTTTAGAAGATTTACACCGTTTTGAAATTCAAAATCAGAATTATCCACACCTAACCGAATTTGCTGGCGCACCTGAAAACACACCCAAACAGACCACCACTTTAACTGTCCCACAGGACCCATGGCCTGGTTGGGCCCACCTGTCATGCACACGCAGAGAAATACAGAGAGAGAGGAGGCTGGGCTTCTTCCTCTCGACAGAGTATCAAGCAGGGGAGGGAGCCGGCTCGGCCGTTCTCCGGCTAGCCGGGCGGCGCTCCAGTGGCGAGCGGTGGCAGCGGAGCACCACCACGCCCGTCTGCACCCATGGGTGGTCGCAATGTGGTGGAAGATGGTCGGTAGGTGACTGGCCATGGAAGCTCGTGGCTCGCCGGCGGAGCTACACGGCGGCGGTGTGCTCCGGTGACCTGGATCCTGGGCAAGCGTGCGCGGGGCGGAGCACGGCGAGGCGGAGGCGGTGATGCACTTGGTTGGGACGGAGGTAGAGCACAGTAGCAGTTTGGGCAGAGCTCCACCGCTCGGCAATGGTGGCCATGGCCATGGCGATGGCGACCTCGGCAGCAGCGTGGAGGAGGGCGAGGGCGCACGCGAGGGAGCAAGATGGACGCGATGACAATGGCGTAGCGTGAGGGTGATGGCGGGCAGAGGGGCTCGGCGCGTGGAGACAAGGTGGACGCGACCGCGCGCATGGCTGCCACGCATCGAGCACGCGGCGGCCGTTGAGACGTTTTGCTGAGCACGTGGCGTGCAGCGAGGTGTTCAAGGTGGAACGAGATTTGGGCCGGCTATGGGCTGATTCTGGACATGGACCTAAAACAAAGTTCGCAGCCCACATGAAGAGCTACAATTTCTATTTAAGGTGCACTACAATTAGGGTTATGGATTAGTGGATAATCAAGTCCAAAGTTGACACTGTCAACACGTTGACAGCGGTTAAGTAAACCCAAAATTGATGACCAAAACGGAGTCGAACTTCATCCATCTCTTCACCTGCTCTTCTCCAAAGAATATACTCCAACTTCTATTTTTGGGTCAACTCAAGTTACTTAACGAAATTTGGAGAACGTCGGATGTCAACACGGTGGACCAGGAATCTTTGAAATGCTGAGAATAGCAGCTACATACAAACTTCAACCCACAGTTTGACAAGCTTGGAGATGAAATCAGGCTTTGGTCCTTTAATAAAGTTTGTAGCATACAAACTAAACAACAACTTTTATTAAAGGGCCATGGACTGATTCAGCATGGTTAGGGAGATAAAGATTACCAAACAAGTCAACTTATTGTTGCCCATTCTAGGACTTAGAATATTTTCTAGCTTCGAAAAACAGCAGCTGATTCAATCTTGTGAGCTCTATTTGACTAGGTTAGAGGCCAAACTAGCTCTTGACCATTAAACAAAGTTTGTTGTACACAAGATGAACTACAACTTTTGTGTAAGGTCAAACCTCATAACTGGTACAGAAGTCAAACTTTCACTTTGGTCAAAGTAATAACTCGATAAAGCCGAAACTAGGGTTTTAGGCCAATTGGGGCATTTTCTTGACATTTGCTCAACATGAACCTTTCATGACTTTTGTTATAGAGTCCATCTATAGTCATTTGGACAAGTTTTCAAGGTTTGGTTGATGATCTATAGCTCCATTAACTTAATGGTGCAAGTTCTAATAGGAATGGAACTTATCATTTCATGTGACTTTTTGATTCCAAACTTCATGAAACTTTTCCAGGGGTCATTATAGATAGGTACTAAGGTGAGACACATGAAGATATTGCAATAACACTATCCAAGCATATATCTTGAAAAGGGGCCTATATGTAAAGCAATGGTGCAACATCCAACTTTAGGTTAGGCTCATCTCCATAGGTTGACCTTGACATTGTCATCTCCCCCTTAATCTGTCATGTTTGAACTCAAACCCACTGCTTAATGAGGGACAAACACCTAGGGTGTTACAGCCCTCCCCCCTTAAAAGAATCGCGTCCCGAGATTCGGAATGGAAGACCTTTTAAGGAAGAGAGGCACGTTATCTAGTTCTCAACATCTGCTATAGCATTCAGCTACAAAGCTTCAACATCGGTGAACAATTTGGTCAAAGGCACTTTCTGATGCCTACTCTTTATGGTAAAATTTGTCTGAAGAATTTCCTTCATTGACTTCCATGGAGCATTGTTACTTTGGGAGGAATCCAAGATAGCACGTCCTGCATTCTCAGTGTACGAAGATCCTTTGGTCCATGAGTGAACCACTCACAAGTATCTGATTCTTTAGTGAACACAACATAGTCCGTATGAACTTTACATTAGACCAAAATCTTCAGAAGTATACTCATTGAAATGATCCTATGTTCACAAAGTTTGAAAAGCAGTTCTCTACCAAAATGGCTTGAGCACAACCTTCCAAAATGGGAGATCATAGACGACAAATATACTCTGAGGCTATAGGATACTGACTAACCAATAGACAGGGTCTATGTTGGTCGTAAATGTTCAATCATTCATATATCAACTAATGGAAAGCTACTTACTATTCCATGCGTGCAGTTCTCTTTCTCTAATGACAACACTGTATTATCTGAGTCTATCGATGGGTTAGTGAATGTGATAGCTAACTCTATCGGCTTCGTATTCCTGCCAACAACTACCTAATAAGATTCTTTTATCCAAAGACAACAGTTATCTGGGTTGAATCAGATGCAACCTCTTGGGTAAAAACATTTATAAGGTACCAAAGTATGTCATCATTGGAAAATAATTCCCAAAGAAAGATGTAGCGAGGCCTTAAGGACAACAAAAGTTGTAAATATTCACTAAACCATGGGGAGTAGTCTACCACCAAGCGATTGAGTAAAATTTTCCTTGGTGACTTAGTTGTACTGTAAGTTGAGTTTACTTGCAACATAACAACTTTGTCAGGCCAACTTTCACCTTGAGGCTTCCTTTTTAGGATCAAACAGCAGCTCTAAGATGGGAAATCTGTTGTTTGACACTTTTCAAATTGCTTTTGATACGTGATGGTATACATTGATTTGCAGAAACCAAGGCTGCTCGTACTTTGTTGATACGAGAGCGCAAAAGCAACGAAAGAGTGTAAACTAGTATCTGTGGGACCTCAAAAGGGCCATCCAATAGCAGATCTCGACCATTAATTTACATACCAATCCGATGATGCACACACTTTGAACTTGCAGATTACTTTTGCAAGGAAAAACACATACTCCGCCTGGAGGACATTCTTATAAGGATAAAGAACCATTTCTAAATATTCCTCAATACTTCATCCAATAGAATTATGAACAAACCATTTGTGGCACCTATGGGCACAAGGATGCAGATCGGAACTAGGGCATACTTTCTCTAATTCTTCACTTTAGTTGATAGAACACTTTGCACTATCTGTGTGATTGTCCAAGATGGAATTGACTTGGTCACAATGGCTGTGGAAGATAGGGTATCACTCAAGTTGTTGGCCAGTTGATTAACTTCTTGTTGGTTATTGCTCTGTAAGACATAGCCTTCTTAGCTACCAAAGAGTCGTTACCTAGCTAGAGATTAACCTCCCTATTGGTAACTAATTAGTTGTCTCTCAACAATAAAAAGTTCCAAATCTTCATTCTTGATCACAATAATTGTGGTTGATACAAAGCAGATGGTTGCCATCGAAGTCAGTAGATAAGGAGTCACACCAGAAATGGTTGATTTCGACGGTATGGCCATTATGCATACAAAGGTTAAAACTTGCATAATGTGACGATCGATTCTTATCCAACGGATGACTTGTCCAACAGTAAGTGTTGTGTGTCCTTTTTATCCAACAGAGACGAGATACTTTGCTCACTAGATGACGTTCGTCAATACTGGGACAACTAAGTAAAGTCACTTGGCTACCTCCTATTGCAGTTTGTTAAAGTTTGTCGGTGACCTATTCTTCAAAGGTTATCCTCTTAGCAACTTCAGAAGGAAACTCCACTACTTTCGGTCTAAGATATGGATCTTACGATACGATATGGAGAGATAACCAAGAAAGGAACACGAGAAAATAACACATCGTCTGTCGTTTGATAATGGATCATGACTAGAAACCGTGATACCAGCGCGTGCCAAGTAGCCGGCCATGTGTCTGCAGCCACAGGAGGCCCTTGGTTTCATCGCGGCACCATCAGCGGCTACTCATAACACCATTACTAAACGCACAACGAAAGTGAAATTTCAAGTGGCATCAATGGGTTGTAAGAGCAAGCGCCATACAAGGAGGGATAGCAAGCAAAGGTAGTCACAAGGTTTAGAATCATCACGAAAATGATCCGAAGATCAAAATATAGCACAAGAGGACATCGCGCAATTGCCAAGGATAACTGAGCAAGAGACTCTTGCTTAAATTCTACGTATGACTTGCGTCCACCGAGGGGAGTACCAGATAAAAGATTAACAGAAGATTCAATCATGTTGAGAAACAACATGAGATCAAGACTGATGAACATTCTGAGACTTGGGAAGGTGGGAGACAAATTAAGCAAATTCCAAGGCAAAAACCAATACGTAGTCATAGATTGAGTTGATAAGGTGGATGCACGAATTTTCAAGCACACGATTTAGAGGCCGTAGCAGAGAGACGTTGCGTCACACTAGCTAACCTTTGGGAGAGGTAACCGGAAGATCCAACATAGATTTGGGTACAGTCTCCACAACTGGCAACGTACGAACCATGATCAAAGGCTAGCGTTGATAAAAGTTAACTTGGTTGGTCAGTCGATAAGGGTCTTCACAAAAATAGTTGCAAAACACCCACGGCTTATGCAAACATATAGGAGAACTAAACTTTGGGCTTTCGGTCACGCAAAGGCATGGATACAAACATTCAAGGGCTAACCACCAAGTCTACAGGCTCAGACTCCTAAGAGAGAACCTAATGGAAGACAACAACCATACAATTACGTAACGTGAACGTTGTTCTAGGATAAAGCTATGCGACCCTCGTATGCTCACCGAGGACAACGAGGTGACAACTAGGGCACTACCTAGGTAACAAGCATACATACAACATCACAGTCAAGCAGACATTTAAGAAAATTCAAACGTTTGAGCTTAAGCAACCAATCCAAAGCACAAGGCTCACCAAAAATAAGCATGCATCTCAAGCATGAACTAACTACAAGTTTAGCTCAAAACAAACGCTAGCTAAGGTGACTAACTTAGCGTGTGCATAGAATCTGGACAGCAGCACAGTAGTTACTTGTTTTAACCATAACTAAGGTTGTAGACATCCCACAAAGGTGATCCTAGACTTTCTAGAAGGCTTAGGAAGATTACTACACTTTATTCATTCATACCAAAAGCAAATTCGTAGGTTAACATGACCAAAAATGCTAGTGTTTCAGATCTGTACCAATATGGACAGAAGACTGACAAGAACTTCAAAAATGCATAACTGGAGTTCTAGAGACATAACAAAAGTGATCCTTAACTTTATGTAAATCTTATTAAGTTGTATATAACTTTCTTACTATCATCGTAAGATGATTCTACAGCTAACAAGGCCAAACAAGATAAAGAAGACATCTCTGCCCAGATTTGGACAGATTCTATCATTCCACTTGGCAAGCTCATAACTAGAAATTTTGACCACCAAAATTAGTGCTATAGAACACTTTGGAAAGCTTAGAAAAAGTACTACACTTCTTCTATTATCTCCAAGACATGATTCCATACGCACATAGGTCAAACAAACCAAACATTCAGATCTATTCAGAGCATAAGCAAAACCTGACAGTAAACTCATAAAATTCATAACTCTCAAACGTTAGGACCTAGGATCATAAAATTTTAGGACAAGCCAAATAAGTAAGTTAGCTACAACTTTGGTATTCTCCATAACTACATAAAACACCATTATGATCACGAAAGCATCACTACAACAGAAAACGTTCTAGCAGCCAACATTCGACAAGCAAAACAAAGCTTGCCTTTGTTCTACTTAACAAGAGAGCACACAAACATGTTATTCTAGTAGCTCTAAATATTGTTTCCTTGGACCAACCAATTTAATTCATTCATGAGAATCCATAATTACTTAAGGGCGGTCTAAAGCATTTGCAATTGTTGGTATGATCAACATATCCCCCACTTGGCTAAACTAGAGTACATTTACAGGTTCAAGCATGTAACCACAACTATTTCTAGCAAGGCTAAGCACACACTTTTCTCAAACAACATGGAGGAAGGCATTCTTGTTTTACTCCACACAAGAAAGATAGTGTACCACATCAATCACAAGTTACTCACTATAGAACAAGGGCGAGAGGAGCATAGCTATGCATAAGGCAACAATCATGAAGATGCATGCTTCGTACTATCCGTCCTCACAAGACTGCCAACCTAAGGTGGCGATCCTATTCTATGTCGGTGGCATAACACACACTCTCTCAATATATAGCTAGTCAACAGCTACATTCGACTTACGTATTCGTGGTTAGCGTACCTGTAGAAAAGTTTCATTGCAGCCCAACATTTCCCCAATTATAGCACACAATGAAAGCAGAGAAGGTGAAATTCTAAGCACTCCCATATACATATACCCCTGTATACGTACATGTAGCACCAAAACTACCCGAATCATCAATCATCCACAATTAAGTACCTTCATATATACATGTGTATAACATGTAAATAATCCAGTAACCAAAACTAGCTCTCCCCTAGACCGCAGGTTGTACGGTCATGCTCTCACAACTCACACTTACCTGAGTGTAGGTGTGACATTGCATAAAAGTAAACTAACGACATATATGGCTATTTCATATATAAAGGCTACCTCTAATCTGACACACCGGGTAGCATAGTGTGGGAGAGTTATCACACATACATACCTTGGCCTGGGCGTAGATGCACAAATAAAAAACCCCCAAGTTAGTACTTATATAAGCCACCTAACAATCCCTATATGGGCATAAGGAAATTGACCACTGGCATACTTAGGTTTAGAATTCAGATTTCACAAACCTATACATAGCTATAAGTTGGTAAAACTGATTTTATAAAACAAAACCTTTGTTTTAAATACACATACGACAAGTTTAATGTTGAATCTTCCTCTGATACCAGCTGTAACAGAACCGTCCAAATTATAAGAGCACAAGTACAAAAACAATCACCGAAGTGATCAAATTCTCGCACTTGAGCCCATATAACTCCGGTAGTCCAAAGAAATCACGAGGGATTTCAAACCAACCAACATAGCAGCCAAGATCGTAGTGATTCAACATAACAAGTCACATATTACAACCATTTCACAAGTAGTTCAATATACATCGGAGTTCAACATAGTTATTACAATTTAAGTTCAAAAGTAGCGGAAGCAAAGTAATTTGAAACTAACATTAATCTTGTTTCAAATACATGCCAGTACCACGGTCGACTTCCAACAAAAGCATTAGAGATAAGGTAAATAAGAAGGATCATGCCCATGATCACACTCCGCCACAAAGGCAGGAGCCAACCAACTCTTGCAGTCACCATGATACATCACAACCTGCAACAAGTGGGGATAAAACCCTGAGTACGACAATGTACTCAGCTAGACTTACCCGTCAAAAACTAGAAATAAAGTGACACCATGGATCATGCAAGGCAGATATAAAGTGGGCTAGCTTGACAACATTTTGCATAAAAAGCTTAATATGGATAAGTAATCATTAATGCTTAAGCATCAAGTTAATTATCATTAACATGTCATCTATATTAGCACCTGTACTAGAGCACTCACTTGATTAGGAGCAAACAATATTAACCATAGCAGGTATAAATTGAGGCAACATATACATCGTCATCCAATTAACCATCCATTCAATTTAATTGAATCTACGTTGCCACTACTCAAGTCAAGTGCTCACTAACCAGGAGCGATGGCGATTTGAATCGAATTCCTATCCAGCTGGAGGGGTATTTCTAACACTCACCGCGCAGGCCCCTGCCAGGGTCGCACAAGCCACCTTTCGTATAATTCAGGAGTCGTGGGTTCGACTGATGCCGCATCCCCAAGGGCAACACTCTGCTAGATGATAGGGACTCTAACCCCCCCTTGGTCTCACACCAATGTCCTCATGCACATCCTTACTCTCCTCCAAGATGCGACCTACCATTCGATTCCCGGCCTGAACTGTACTACTCGGCTTCGCGGTCAGAACGACTTATCCGGCCAACTAAGTGTTAGACTGCATTCAACATGACTCAAGGACGTACAGTGAATCGGTCCTTAAACGACTCAGACGGGGATAGATCCACACCCAAGACCTCCATGCCTTGTTGCTTCACTATCGTCATCCCGCCCGGTCTTATTTTATTTTATTAACACATGGTTCCATTCTACGATAGCAAATATAGCCAATCGTGCCATATATGAATATCCCTATATCTCACAGGTAATAGGAAATCACCTGACTTCTACCGCTTAAAGCAGGGCTAAGCATCTATTCAATCCTAGTCTGTGTAGGATTCAAGGATTCATATAACTGGACAAGGAATGATATAATACAACAAGAGTTTCCAACCAACTCCTACCACTTAATGCAACAATACTTATAACATATATAGAATTAATTGCTTTGAAGGTAGGCGGCTTATAATGCTCCGGGGCTTGCCTGGGATCTGACTCAAGTTAGAGTATGTCAGAAGAAACTCGCTTGGCGAGCATTCCCTCCATCTAACACTTGTCCGGTCCTTCTATCTTCGGGATGGATCCACCAACTCCATCTTCGGTTTGGCTCCACATCAAGTCCTTCACGTGCTTCAGCTAGCGTACCTAAATGAGGTGCAATAATGCATGTGTATGAATGCATAGAAGTGCAATAAACAGAGTAATCAAATAAGCATACCAAAGTTCTCTAAACACCTAGAGCTAATTAACTTAATCCTCATTAAGGCATAACATAGAAGATGGCAAGCACATCAATCAAGAAACAAGTCTCACAAGATCACAGGGTACTAAACCAAGTACCATCAAAGATATGAGTCACACTTCAACACACTAGCATGGCAAAGTTAATCAAAGCACTAGAAATAGAATTTGCCACTTTCTGGACATACATGCAGTAGCTGAGTAAATCAATCATATCTAGAGTTTTACAAATCCAAATGACTTGCAAGAAGACATTATGGAAAGCTTATGAAATTCTATACATTTAATTTATAATCATCACAGTATGATTCCAAAGTTTAACATGTCGAATTTACACAAACATAGAAACTGGTCTAACAAGACAGAGAGCAAGCAATTCTGTAACCCAACTTTAAACAGCTATAACTCCTAAACCACATGGCCAAATGCCACCAAATTTTAATAGCAGCTAGATACATAAATTATCTACAACTTTTGTATAAACAAGTTTTACCACAAAGCAAATTATCATGAAGAACTTTGCTAAGTTCCCAGATCTGTCCAGAAACCTCATGTGCAAGAAATAATTATTAACTTATGTTGCAAACATATACTTGGACAAAACCAACTTTACCAATATGTAACACATGACTAATGAACATCAGAAAACATAGTGTCCATTCCTAAATAAATTCTTTTAATGCATTTTCTTAATTTATTTAGATAATTAGGTGGAATTATGGACACATATCAAAAGTGCACAATAAATTCTACCAAAATTACAGAGGCCTACACATGCTCCCAAAGGTCTATTGTCCAAATTTGAAACCATTTGGACATGTATATCAACCTCTATGAAAAAGACAAATGGCTATAGCAATAAATCATGTGAGAGCAAGTTAAACCTAAAACTCCATATTTTCTATGTACACATGACCATAGTATGAATCAATATGATAGAGAAACATCATACTAAGGTAATGAAACAACATTTTCCATTTTATCATTTATATATTATTTATAAGCTATTTATCAAGCCGTAAACAAGTTAAATCAATAACTAGATCATACAATAAGCAGTAACTATAAAATTTATACCACAGTACAAACATAGCATAACAAGACTACCATAAAAATTTCACATCATTTGGAGCCACACAACTCAAGATGTCAAAATGACAAGCAATATAATGTAGATTTCCTTATTTTTCAAGGTCAAATCAAAACCTTAAGAAAATAGTGAACAACTAGTGTGTTTAATATTTTTCCTAGAAAGTACATGTCATCAAAAAATTAACAAAATAAGAATCACTATTTTTGGAGTTCTAAAACTCCAGATCTTGCTCTGGTCAAGTTTAAAGGCATTTTTAGAGCATTTTTAAAACTTAAATAAAGACATCAGAAAACATCTACAAACATGTAACATTTTATGACTCTACTGCATAGATCTTTTCTCAAGGTTTCCAAAAAGTTCACTTTTGCTATTTTTGAAATTACCTAGCAAGAGATATGAATTTTAGAAAATTTACACCGATTTGAAATTCAAAATCAGAATTATCCACACCTAACCGAATTTGCTAGGCGCACCTGAAAACACACCCAAACAGACCACCACTTTAACTATCCCGTGGGACCCGTGGCCCGGTTGGGCCCACCTGTCATGCACACGCAGAGAAATACAGAGAGAGAGGAGGCTGGTCTTCTTCCTCTCGACAGAGCATCGAGCAGGGGAGGGAGCCGGCTCGGCCGTTCTCCGGCTAGCCGGGCGGCGCTCCAGTGGCGAGCAGTGGCGGCGGAGCACCACCATGCCCGTCTGCACCCATGGGTGGTGGCAATGTGGCGGAAGATGGTCGGTAGGTGACTGGCCACAGAAGCTCGTGGCTCGGCGGCGGTGTGCTCCGGTGACCTGGAGCCTGGGCAAGCGCGCGCGCGGGGCAGAGCACAGCGAGGCGGAGGTGGTGATGCACTTGGTTGGGACGGAGGTAGAGAATAGCAGCGGTTTGGGCGGAGCTCCACCGCTCGGCAATGGTGGTCGTGGCCATGGCAATGGCGACCTCGGCAGCAGCGCGGAGGAGGGCGAGGGCGCACGCGAGGGAGCAAGATGGACGCGATGACAGTGACGTAGCGTGAGGGTGATGGCGGGTAGAGGGGGCTCGGCGCGTGGAGACGAGGTGGACGCGACCGCGCGCATGGCTGCCACGCACCGAGCACGCGGCGGCCGTTGAGATGTTTTGCGAGCACGTGGCCTGCAGCGAGGTGGCCAAGGTGGAACGAGATTTGGGCTGGCTATGGGCCAATTCTAGACATGGACCTAAAACAAAGTTTGCAGCCCACATGAAGAGCTACAATTTCTATTTAAGGTGCACTGCAATTAGGGTTATGGATTAGTGGATAATCAAGTCCAAAGTTGACACTGTCAACACGTTGACAGCGGTTAAGTAAACCCAAAATTGATGACCAAAACAGAGTCGAACTTCGTCCATCTCTTCACCTGCTCTTCTCCAAAGAATATACTCCAACTTCTATATTTGGGTCAACTCAAGTTACTTAACAAAATTTGGAGAACGTCGGATGTCAACACGGTGGACCAGGAATCTTTGAAATGCTGAGATTAGCAGCTACATACAAACTTCAACCCACAGTTTGACAAGCTTGGAGATGAAATCAGGCTTGGGTCCTTTAATAAAGTTTGTAGCATACAAACTAAACAACAACTTTTATTAAAGGGCCATGTACTGGTTCAGCATGGTTAGGGAGATAAAGATTACCAAACAAGTCAACTTATTGCTGCCCATTCTATGACTTAGAATATTTTCTAGCTTCGAAAAACAGCAGTTGATTCAATCTTGTGAGCTCTATTTGACTAGGTTAGAGGCCAAACTAGCTCTTGACCATTCAACAAAGTTTGTTGTACACAAGATGAACTACTACTTTCGTTTAAGGTCAAACCTCATAACTGGTACAGAAGTCAAACTTTCACTTTGGTCAAAGAAACAACTCGATAAAGCCGAAACTAGGGTTTTAGGCCAATTGGGGCATTTTCTTGACATTTGCTCAACATGAACCTTTCATGACTTTTGTTATGGAGTCCATCTATAGTCATTTGGACAAGTTTTCAAGGTTTGGTTGATGATCTATAGTTCCATTAACTTAATGGTGCAAGTTCCAATAGGAATGGAACTTATCATTTCATGTGACTTTTTGATTCCAAACTTCATGAAACTTTTCTAGGGGTCACTATAGATAGGTACTAAGGTGAGACACATGAAGATATTGCAATAACACTACCTAAGCACATATCTTGAAAAGGGGCCTATATGTAAAGCCATGGTGCAACATCCTACTTTAGGTTAGGCTCATCTCCATAGGTTGACCTTGACATTGTCATCTCCCCTTAATCTATCATGTTTGAACTTAAACCCACTGCTTAATGAGGGACAAACACCTAGGGTATTACAATATGCTAGCTCAAGGATTATTCACTCACACCTGTATAGGTCGGGATTCATGCCAAACTATATTTATTGACCAAGCACGGAGAAAGCGGTGTTATAATGGAAGAAGACGAAGAAGAACAATTGGACCCTGACGACATTCTTGCTCAATACTGTGACTTCCCTGATACTGCAATGGGGGAAGCTAAAGAAGAGGCAGGCGCAGAACACGCACTTGCTGAAGACGATGATGCTCTTGGTGATGTCATTTGTGATGCACAAAGAGATTGCGAAAGTGACAAGGAGAAGGCTAAGTTTGACCGCATGCTAGAGGATCACAAGAAATTACTGTACCCGTCCGCCAAAGATGGGCAGAAAAAGTTAGGTACAACACTGGAGTTGCTACAGTGGAAGGCACGGAATGGTATATCTAACAAGGCATTTGGGCAATTACTGAAGATAAATAAAAAGATGCTTCCGAGGGCAAATGATTTGCTCGCCACTACGTACGAAGCAAAACAGGTCGTCTGCCCTTTGGGATTTGAAATTCAGAAGATACATGCATGTCCTAATGACTGCATCCTGTACCGTGGCAAGGACTACGAGAATTTAGATGCATGCCCCATATGTAAAGCGTCGCGGTATAAGATCAGGCGAGATGACCCTGGCGATGTTGAGGGCGAAGAACGTCCCAGGAAGAAAATCCCTGCCAAGATTATGTGGTATGCTCCTATAATACCACGCCTGAAACGTCTGTTCAGAAACAGGGACCATGCAAAGTTGTTGCGATGGCACAAAGAAGACCGTAAGGTAGAAAACATATTGAGACACCCTGCTGATGGGTCCCAGTGGAGAGCAATAGATAGAGAATTCCTGAACTTTGCAAAAGACGCAAGAAACCTAAGGTTCGCTTTAATTATGGATGGTACGAATCCTTTTGGGGACCAGAGCACTAGTCATAGCACTTGGCCTGTTACTCTATGTATCTACAACCTTCCTCCATGGTTATGCATGAAGCGGAAGTTCATTATGATGCCGGTGCTCATCCCAGGCCCGAGGCAACCTGGCAACGACATCGATGTCTACCTGAGCCATTAGTTGAGGAACTCTTGCTTCTATGGAGCAAACTAGGTGTGCGTGTGTGGGATGAGTACAAACAGGAACACTTCGACCTGTGAGCATTGTTGTTCGTAACAATCAATGATTGGCCTGCTCTACGTAATCTTTCAGAACAGACAAACAAGGGATATAATACATGCACGCACTGTTTTGGTGATCTTGAGGGTGTCTATTTGAAAAATATCGAAAGGTCGTGTACCTTGGCTATCGTCGATTTCTTCCTAGGAATCACTAGGTAAGAAAGAAAGGCAAGCATTTTAAAGGTTAGGCAAAACACCGATCCAAGCCTGACAACCGAACTGGGGAGGATGTATTTGAGATGGTCAAGGATGTGAAAGTCATCTTTGGGAAGGGACAGGGCAGTGAACCTGTTCTGAAAGACACTTCGGGGCACGCACCAATGTGGAAGAAGAAGTCAATATTTTGGGAGCTACCCTATTGGAAAGACCTAGAGGTCTGCAACTCAATCGACGTGATGCACCTGACAAAGAATCTTTGTGTCAACCTCCTAGGATTCATGGGTGTGTATGGGAAGCCTAAGGATTCACTTAAGGCACGACAGGACTTGCAGCGCATGAAAGAACGAGACAACCTATATCTAGAGAAGACAGATGATGGACGCCATTATTTAAGACCTGCTAGCTACACTCTTAGCAATGAGAAGGAAACCATGTTTGAATGCCTAAGCAGCATTAAGGTCCCATCTGGATTCTCCTCCAATATAAAGGGTATAATAAATGTGCCAGAGAAGAAATTCATAAACTTAGTCGCATGACTGCCACGTGATTATGACGCAACTGCTTCCAGTTGCCTTAAGAGGAATTCTACCTCCACATGTACGTTTGGCCACCGTGAAGCTATGCGCATTCCTCAATGCAATTTCTCAAAAGGCAATCAATCCTTTCGATATAGCTACTCTATAGAATGATGTGGTTCAATGTCTTGTCAGCTTTAAGTTGGTGTTCCCTCCATCCTTCTTTGATATCATGACACACCTCCTAGTTCACCTGGTCAAGGAGATTAATATTCTAGGTCCTGTGTTCCTACACAACATGTTCCCCTTTGAGAGGTTCATGGGAGTCCTGAAGAAATATGTTCACCAGCGTGCTCGGCCAGAAGGAAGCATCGCCAAGGGATACGGGACAGAGGAGGTCATTGAGTTCTGTGTTGACTTCATTCCTGACCTTTACCCGATTGGTGTTCCCAAATCACGGCACGAGGAGAGACTTGGTGGAAAGGGAACACTAGGGAAGAAAACATATATCGGCACGGAGGACGATTCTTTCAATAAAGCACACTACATAGTTCTTTCTTCTTCCTCCGTGGTGTAGCCATATATCGAGGTACACAAGGAGTTCCTACGATCCTAGAATCCAGGGAAGAATGAGGCTTGGATTATGCGTTAGCACATGGAAACATTCGGCGGTTGGTTGCAAAAAGAATGTCAGCATGACCAAAATATTGATGAACAATTGTATTTATTGGCTAGGCAACCATCGTGGCACATCCTCACATACAAAGGGTATGAGATAAATGGAAATACATTTTACACCGTAGCCCAAGATAAAAGGAGCACCAACCAAAACAGTGGTGTCAGCTTAGATGCCACAGACCCTAATGGGAATAAGCATACATATTATGGCCGCATAGAGGAGATATGGGAACTAGACTATGCCATAGACCCTAATTTTAAAGTCCCTTTGTTCCGGTGCCAGTGGGTGAAGGGGACTGAAGGCAGGGTAAAAGTCGACAAGGAGTATGGAATGACAACAGTGGACCTCAACAATACTGGATACAAAGACGATCCATTCGTCCTTGCTGCTGAGGTGAACCAGGTGTTCTACGTGAAAGACATGTCTATAAAATCCAAGAGAGGGAAAAACGACGACAAATCAACCAACGAGCCAAATGTAACACCCTAAAATTTGCTCTTTTCAAAATAGATGCAAAGTAATTTAATTTTGTATTCCAGTGCTCATGAAAACATAGAAAAATAATATTTTTCACTAAAATAAAATTTATCATAGGGTTTAGCAACACTGTGTGTATACATGTCGATGCATATGATTTGATGTGATGTTTGCTTATTGTTTCTTTGTGTGTTGAGAGTGAATAAAATCTTTAAAATGCATTAAGTAGGTCGATCTTCCTTCTTCGGCACGTCTTTATTTTTTTTTCTACAATCAAATTCCTTATTTCTTAGCTCAAGTTTTCATTGGGAGTTTCCTAAAATATTTTCTTTGTAACCCAAATCACTCCTTTCAGTTTCTTGTCCATCAATCAATCTCTACAAACTTCTCAGGAATTTTTCTGACTTTTTCTGTAGCTTGTTTCCACTTGTCTGCGAGCATAGTCTAATTTTTAGATGCTCCAAAATATCTTATCATGAGCTCCAAATACTTTATTTGGATTCTTCATGTTCCATAATGTCTTTGAAAAATTTCCCTGAATTTTCGGAGCTTTCGGAGTATTTTTCACGGCTTAAATAATAATTCTGGACTTTTCTGGAATTATTTTATCCATGAAAATAATTAATTCCAAAAATAATAAATCTCTCATTTTTCCAACGCTCAAAGCCCATGTGCAATAATCCTAATAAATCTCAAAGGCCCATACATTTATTTACTAATGGGCTTAAATGATTACTTAGGCCTATTAGCGGAGGTGGATGGTGCAACGTCAATTAGCACCATATCGCTAGTTGACATGGAGGTGGAGAGTTTTCCTCCCTATATATATATGTACCTATCCCATGGGTAAAGCACACCAAAACCACCGTAGATGAGCCTCTAGTTTGGGAAATCTCTCGTGTAGTAAATTATATTTTCTCCTCCTTCTCTTGTCGCCGTCCAACGAAGCCACCAGGCTGCCTAGCACAAGCCGAAACTTCCACCATGGTTACTCGTGAGCATACGTTCTACTCCCAGAAGAAGTGGTATTTACTTGAATTCCACCGTATAGATCACATTAAAAACCAGATTTTGATTTATTTTCGAAATTAAAATTCTAGGTATTTATAAAACTGCCACTATCTTATTTAGGCCATATCTTCTACGTTTTAACTCCGTTTTGACCCGTTCAAATTGCGTAAGATTTGTAATTTCATAATCTACATGTTAGTGATACTTTTGGTTAGGTTTTCCACCTTTAAGATTCGATGTTAGATTTAATCTATTGTTTTACTAAAGAAAATCTCGTTTAATTCATAACTTATTTGTTTTAATTCCGAATTAGTCCGTTCAAATTGCAATGGATTTATAGCAACATGAACTACGTATTAGTATTAACGTTTTCTTTATCAAAATCTCTAGAATTTCATAGTTTAGATCTAACTTGATTAATAACTGTGCAACTAGATTTATAAATAAAATATTATTGATTTCTCCTTTACTTTTCTAAATTTAAATGTAATTTAGCCCAAGTCACTTTTGAATATCTATAAAAAGTATTTTAAAACAAATTAACTATATGATTTTATATAGTTAAAACAAATGAGCCCTATATTTTTCCGTTTTATACAACAAAATCTTTCGGTAGATGTTTCTTTTCAATCATAGTTTCGATTAGCGTGCTTTTCACGCCTGTGTGTTCGTAGCAACGCGCAGAACATCTTTAAAACCTTTTCACACGTTGTTTCATATGTTTGATGTACTGTTCTAATATATTTCTATTGTTTGCTTCGTGTATGATTGAATGGACGCTTGTGTGGTGCTTTTATGATCTTGTCTAGTCGGTGAGCTATACGTGGTGATCAAGAAGCAGTTCATTGAGGTTTGGACTTGAAGAAGGATCTAAGTTAAGGCAAGTATAGCATGGGATCATCCTTGTTTCCTATTCACCTTTAATACACTTAATTTATGTGCATGTGTCTTCCTTGTTACCCCTAAGGATATCCTAGCTTTTACATCTTCTACCTTAACACCAGTGGAAAATTGCATTGGGTAGTATTTATGCTAGTGCTTAAGATAAATAACCATGATCTATAACTTGACTAATGGTATACGCAATAAACATTTAAAAGATGCTTTAAAGCAACATGTCTCAAGAGGGCTAGAGCATATTGGGTTGTTTTTATGGTGCTCTAGTTTCTCTCCATAAGGACTTATCTATAAGCGAACATCCGAGACTTACAGTACAACTGTGAGGGCTATATGGCTCTGGCTTTAGTCAAGTATGAGAACCTTTTCTAGCTTGTTAGTGGTAACCTTTATGGCGTAAGAATGGCTTGATGAATCAGGTATAGTGCGGCCTCTGTCCTTATGTGTATAGGCTGCGTGTCATTGTGCCATATGGAAGGAGGGCTCTACATCTATTTGCCAAGTGAATCGAATGGCCATAACTTGTTAGACGAACCTTTGAAAGACTTCATAGTGAACCCTGCCGACCTTCCTTGGAAGTGGGTCAAGAGATTAGCTACCTCGGGCGAAAGGGTAAATCACGACTCACAGTGAAAGTGTACAACCTCTGCAGAGTGTAAAACTGTTATAACAACCGTGCTCACGGTCACGAGTGGCCTTGGACCCTTACAGAATAAATGATGAACACTGATGATAATGATAATACTGATGATATTGATGCTCACTAATGATTAATGTTTCTTGCTATACATTATTTTCGTTTACATGATCACGAGGTTATTTGGGCTTATGATAACTTGTTGCTACTCAATTGCTAAAAGATGACTCACTAAAAGCTAATCACAGTAAACCAGTGTCAGCCTTTTGAGCCTCATGAACCCCATGATATATTTGCTGAGTTCGACATGGACTCACTCTTGCTATTTCCCATACCTCAGGATAGTGTCTGGAGTTTTTAGGCTTGTGATCAACCAGTCAGTTTGTTCCTAGAGTGAAGTATACACCCAGTGTTCGAAGTTGTCTTTCCGCTGTGTTGCTCTCTAAGGTATATTTTATACTATTGAGTTATGTATATTAAGCATTTGCCTCTTGGTATTACACTTATCTGCGGCTATATGTGAGATTTGACTCCTTTATTTCACATATAGTGCATATTTGGTTTTGTTCTTAAAACTGGGTGTGATAGAGTGGTATCAGAGCAATGCTGACTGTAGGATGCAAGCCTCATTAGAAATCGGTCGTCTTAAGGTTTTAAAATTGCTATAACTTCCTTGATCTATAAACCTTGATATTTCTTCTCCACTACATCCCCACCCTTGATATTCATCTTCCCCATGATGCTTGTTTAAAGCCTTTGATCTCATCTACACTCCTTGATTTGATATGCTTTTTAGAACCATTCCTCACCCCCTTCTTACGAAATCGAAAGAGGAGCTTTACGATCTTTACCCTTGGTATGAAGAGAACGATAGCATCGTAAGTTGAGTCAATGATTGTTTTGTGCACCTTTATTACTTGTTGAATTATCATTATGCTTTTGCTTGATTTGGAGCTTTGTAATGATTGCAATGATCTTGTGGAGTATTCCTACAATTTCATTTAGATATAGGATTAAGGCATAAGGATTAATGAATAGATAGTAGGGGTGGTTTTTCTCATCTCTGTGGTTTACTGTTTTTCTGGACGGTCTGTGTTCATCATGAGATATCTCCAAGTCTATAAGTCCAAAGATCATGAGAATTTTGTAAGAACAACTATGCTTCTTTGTATTTCATTTGCCGCCGGAATCACCTTGATAGCTATTATGGTTTGGAAGTTATGAAAATCACAAGATGATGCAACTGCACTGCCTGAACCCTAGAACAGTTTCTGTTGGGCACTATTTTCGACTACCTTAACTACAGACTATGGGAAAGTGTTCTATACAAAAGTTGCTGAGGATTTCATAAGCTTTTCAACCATGTAAGGCGTGTGATCATATGAATTTTGGAACTCGAGATATAACTATTGCAAGATGCCGCATCTGCACTGCCAGACTTTCTGGATAGATTTCATGTCTCACTCTGAAACCATATTTTAAAATCAGAATCTGGGGAGGTGATCAATAACAAAGTTGTAGAGGATTTGATAAGCTTTCCAACGGTACAAGATACAATTTAATTGGATTAAAATAACATGAGTTATGACAGTTTTCTGCACTGCTGTTTATCTACTCACGAGGAATTTCAGATCACTTGTTCCTGCTTATATACATGAGTATCCTTGGGATATCAGAAGGTCTTTATGATAGTACAAACTCACTCAAAAGAAAAAGGCAAGCTACTTTTGGTTCTCCCTACTGTATCTTTTCTTAAGGGGGGTAGCCGAGTTAAAGAAGTTGCAAGTTGAAGGATTCCAACATTCCAGTGCTTCACTTGGAAGAATCGGTTATGCTCACGATGGAGAAGTCACTATCGAGTATGGACATCTTTTCTCAGGGTTGATGACTGGTTGGATCGTTTACATGGAGCTCGGGTAATTGTCAAGACGGGTCTTGGTCTTCGCTCTGATCTATCATCAATTGGGAGTCCAATCTTACTCGATAAGTTGGCATCAATATTGGACATCTACAATTGATTCCACGAAGGTTCAGAGGATGTCGACATTATGACTAGTTTAGCAAGTGAGCTATGAGGGAAGGAAGTCCACTATCTGGATAGTTATCTCTAGTGGTGAAGAAGAGCTCAAGAAAGTTGGTGATGGGGAATTCACCTAGGGATGTAAGAGTGACTCAGAGTTTCTTTTAAAAATGATGACATTTAGTTAGAAGTTGAAGGAAGGTTTATCCAAGACTCTCAAGATATTGTTACAAGAGAAGATATTAAGTATCTTTGGACTCGTAAACCTCAAAAAAATTATAAAGGCATTGAAGAAGTAAAACTTATGAGTTAGATCTGCCAGATCAAGACAAGAGTGTCCCATATATCGTGATGCACCATGTCAAGGTGAGGGATGTGTCCTTATGCAAGAAGGAAAATGTGATGGCTTGAGCATTAGGGATGCATGGGAAACATGAGTTGAACTACCTGAGACAAGGAAGTGGAGATATCAGTTTATGCTCTGAAGGTTTTGGAGATATTATCCTATTGGACACAAGTGTGGTATTTACACGGTTTATAAGAGTGACACCTACATGGATTGTAAGAATATAAAGGACATCATTACTAGGTTGGGGTTGAGCTAGTGACATTGTTAATGGAATGAAATTGATTATATATGACTTCGAAAAGTGCTATCACTGGGAGGAGCAAAAGTCGTTGCCGATGTCTTTAGCAAAGGAGAGTTTTGCTAAGAAGATTCAGATGACGCCATGGACTAAGAATTATGTTTAGGAGTTGAGCAACCCAACCTAAGCATATAGTCATTAATGTTATGAAGTCAGTGGTAATGCCTACATTGGAATAAGATATTCACAAAGGTCTTTGGAAGACAAGAATAAAAAGGAGATAGTTATGACTATCATGGATGGAAAGGTACCATGTTTTTAAATGGACAAACAAGGAACATTATGGTTTGGAAAGATAAGTGGCTTAACGGTTGGTGTTACCTTAGACTTTGTTGGCATACCTAATGTGTTCCAAATGCTATAGTTGGAGCAGCGATTGTGTTTACTTAAGAAGCAGACATCTTTGGACAATTCAGGGTAAAGAAGAATCCTACCTATACAAAGTTCCCATGGAAGTGTTTGAAGTAGATACCCGGAGTAAGGTTATGAAGGTATGAAAAAGGAGCTACTCAAGCAAGAGAAGATCTAAAGGCAAAGTATCCATCGCTCTTTGATCACCATCTTTCAAATCTCGAGGACGAGATTCATCTTAAGGGGGTAGAATTGTAACACCCTAAAATTTGCTCTTTTCAAAATAGATGCAAAGTAATTTAATTTTGTATTCCAGTGCTCATGAAAACATAGGAAAATAATATTTTTCACTAAAATAAAATTTATCATAGGGTTTAGCAACATTGTGTGTATACATGCCGACGCATATGATTTGATGTGATGTTTGCTTATTGTTTCTTTGTGTATTGAGAGTGAATAAAATCTTTAAAATGCATTAAGTAGGTCGATCTTCCTTCTTTGGCACGCCTTTATTTTTTCTACAATCAAATTCCTTATTTCTTAGCTCAAGTTTTCATTGAGAGTTTTCTAAAATATTTTCTTTGTAACCCAAATCACTCCTTTCAGTTTCTTGCCCATCAATCAATCTCTACAAACTTCTCGGGAATTTTTCTGACTTTTTCTGTAGCTTGTTTCCACTTGTCTGCGAGCATAGTCTAATTTTTAGATGCTCCAAAATATCTTATCATGAGCTCCAAATACTTTATTTGGATTCCTCATGTTCCATAATGTCTTTGGAAAATTTCCCTGAATTTTCGGAGCTTTCGGAGTATTTTTCGCGGCTTAAATAATAATTCTGGACTTTTCTAGAATTATTTTATCCATGAAAATAATTAATTCTGAAAATAATAAATCTCTCATTTTTTCCAACGCTCAAAGCCCACGTGCAATAATCCTAATAAATCTCAAAGGCCCATACATTTATTTACTAATGGGCTTAAATGATTACTTAGGCCTATTAGCGGAGGTGGATGGTGTAACGTCAATTAGCACCATATCGCTAGTTGATATGGTGGTGGAGAGTCTTCCTCCCTATATATATACATATCCTATGGGCAAAGTATACCAAAACTACCATAGAGGAGCCCCTAGTTTGGAAAATCTCTCGTGTAGTAAATTATATTGTCTCCTCCTTCTCTTGTCGCCGTCCGACGAAGCCACCAGGCTACCTAGCACAAGCCGAAACTTTCACCATGGTTGCTCATGAGCATACGTTCTACTCCAAGAAGAAGAAGAGGTATTTACTTGAATTCCACCGTCTAGATCACATTAAAAACCAGATTTTGATTTATTTTTGAAATTAAAATTCTAGGTATTTACAAAACTGCCACTATCTTGTTTAGGCCATATCTTCTACGTTTTAACTCCGTTTTGACCCGTTCAAATTGCGTAAGATTTGTAATTTCATAATCTACATGTTAGTGATACTATTGGTTAGGTTTTTCACCTTTAAGATTCGATGTTAGATTTAATCTATTGTTTTACTAAAGAAAATCTCGTTTAATTCATAACTTATTTGTTTTAATTCCGAATTAGTCCGTTCAAATTGCAATGGATTTATAGCAACATGAACTACGTATTAGTATTAACGTTTTCTTTATCAAAATCTCTAGAATTTCATAGTTTAGATCTAACTTGATTAATAACTGTGCAACTAGATTTATAAATAAAATATTATTGATTTCTCCTTTACTTTTCTAAATTTAAATGTAATTTAGCCTAAGTCACTTTTGAATATCTATAAAAAGTATTTTAAAACAAATGAACTATATGATTTTATAAAGTTAAAACAAATGAGACCTATAATTTTCTGTTTTATACAACAAAATCTTTCGGTAGATGTATCTTTTCAACCATAGTTTTGATTAGCGTGCTTTTCATGCCTGTGTGTTCGTAGCAACGCGTAGAACATCTTTAAAACCTTTTTACACGTGGTTTCATATGTTTGGTGTACTGTTCTAATATATTTCTATTGTTTGCTTCGTGTGTGATTGAATGGACGCTTGTGTGGTGCTCTTATGATCTTGTCTAGTCGGTGAGCTATACGTGGTGATCAAGAAGCAGTTCATTGAGGTTTGGACTTGAAGAAGGATCTAAGTTAAGGCAAGTATAGTATGGGATCATCCTTGTTTCCTATTCACCTTTAATACACTTAATTTATGTGCATGTGTCTTCCTTGTTACCCCTAAGGATATCCTAGCTTTTACATCTTCTACCTTGACACCGGTGGAACATTGCATTGGGTAGTATTTATGCTAGTGCTCAAGATAAATAACCATGATCTGTAACTTGACTAATGGTATATGCAATAAACATTTAAAAGATGCTTTAAAGCAACATGTCTCAAGAGGGCTAGAGCATATTGGGTTGTTTTTATGGTGCTCTAGTTTCTCTCCATAAGGACTCATCTGTAAGCGAACATCCGGGACTTACAGTATAACTGTGAGGGCTATATGGCTCTGGCTTTAGTCAAGTATGAGGACCTTTTCTAGCTTGTTAGTGGTAACCTTTATGGCGTAAGAATGGCTTGATGAATCAGGTATAGTGCGGCCTCTGTCCTTATGTGTATAGGCTGCGTGTCATTGTGCCATATGGAAGGAGGGCTCTACATCTATTTGCCAAGTGAATCGAATGGCCATAACTTGTTAGACGAACCTTTGAAAGACTTCATAGTGAACCCTGCCGACCTTCCTTGGAAGTGGGTCAAGAGATTAGCTACCTCGGGCAAAAGGGTAAATCACGACTCACAGTGAAAGTGTACAACCTCTGCAGAGTGTAAAACTGTTATAACAACCGTGCTCACGGTCACGAGTGGCCTTGGACCCTTATAGAATAAATGATGAACACTGATGATAATGATAATACTGATGATATTGATGCTCACTAATGATTAATGTTTCTTGCTATACATTATTCTCGTTTACATGATCATGAGGTTATTTGGGCTTATGATAACTTGTTGCTACTCAATTGCTAAAAGATGACTCACTAAAAGCTAATCGCAGTAAACCAGTGTCAGCCTTTTGAGCCTCATGAACCCCATGATATATTTGCTGAGTTCGACATGGACTCACTCTTGCTATTTCTCACACCTTAGGATAGTGTCTGGAGTTTTTAGGCTTGTGATCAACCAGTCAGTTTGTTCCTGGAGTGAAGTCTACACCCGGTGTTCAGAGTTGTCTTTCCGCTGTGTTGCTCTCTAAGGTATATTTTATACTATTGAGTTATGTATATTAAGCATTTGCCTCTTGGTATTACACTTATTTGCGGCTATATGTGAGATTTGACTCCTTTATTTCACATATAGCGCATATCTGGTATTGTTCTTAAAACAGGGTGTGACACCAAAGCGCCACATAGTTCTTACAGGAAAAAGAAACATCGTGGGAATTGAGGACAAGTCAGACATGTCAGAAGATTATGAAAAGGATGAACGAATCCCACCCTTCAGTGTGACCACAGACCCAAGCATCCTGCTCAATGTTGAGGACACTCCATGGTTACGGCATGATCATAACCAAGGGGCATACGTCAAGAAGAAGTTCACCACTGTGCCCGCTTGATATAACTAGTGATGTATTAGACATTTTATGTAATATAATTGTAACTTCAGATGTTTCTATCATGTTTTTGTTTTTATCGTACCTCTGTGAAGCATGTCTAGTCCTCAAATGCAAAAATGACCTATATAACGAATGTAGATCTTGATGAGTTGATCAAACTTAGTATTCATGACTTTTCTAATTGAGACCATCTAGGGTTTCGAAAACTGGTTTGGAGCTGTTAAAATTTTAAAATCCAAAATTTGAATCATTCAAACTTTCTCGAATGAAAAGTTGACCAAAACAACAAATGGAGATCTTGATGAGTTTAACAAACTTGGTATTCATGACTTTTCTATTTGAAACCATTTAGAGTTTCAAAAACTAGTGTGAAGGTGTCATTTTTTGAAAATTCAAAATTTCTATTTGATGGCGGATTTCTTTGTCGCGTATTTGGACAAATGACCGATGGATCACCAAAAGATTTATGTTAAAATGGTGTGAAAACAAATTTCCTGTCGAAAACCAATAGTTTTAGTGAAATTAATTGAACACTATATTTTTGCATTAATGAAATATTGATTATTAGTTACATTACGTTCAATATTTACAAAGAAAAAACAAAATAATCTAGGTTACATATTTTCCGTGTGTACGATAAAGCAAAAAAGAAAAGCCATATTTTTCAAAGAAACATTATCACAAATATTCAATTTACTGTGAATTTAACAAGACTCAGCATTTTTGTAAAAGGAAAACAAAAAAAAGATTCAACAAAAAAAGGTGGGGCAAACACACGAGAAGTGAAACTGTAGCCCACCATTTAGTCCCGGTCTGTGGCTAGCACCGGGACTAAAGGTGGGCTGCATTTTCGCGGCCCGCCAAAAACATGATGTGATCTGGCCACCTTTAGTTCCGGGTGGCTCTACGGCTCGGGACTAAAGGACCTTTAGTCCCGGTGCTCAATACCAACCGGGACTAAACCTAGTCCCGGTTGGTATTGAGCACCGGGACTAAAGGTCCTTTAGTCCTAGGCCGTAGAGCCACCCGGGACTAAAGGTGCCACCGGCATATAACTGCTATCCTTTTCCCTTCTTCCTCCTCTGATCTCTCTCACTCCACGCCCTCGAGCACGCCGTGGCCGCCATCTCCGCGCCACCCCGATCGACGCCGTCGGTGACCCTGCGCGCGCTGTCACCTCGTCGGCTCGCGGTCGGCTCCCCGCGCCCCGACGCCACCGGCCTCTCTGCCATCAAGCCCGCATTTGCCGGCGGCCCGGCCACCATCTCCGCCGCGCTCCAGGAAGCCGCCGTGCATCTCCGCTGCTGCTGCTCTCCCACGCTACAACGACCCCTCGCTCCGAGTATCGCAGAAGGGTAAGGATATACCCAGTATTGATTAGGGCCAATTTTGGCCAGAGTGTCACCATGCCGACGAGCTCCCATCGGTCGACGGCCATGCGCGCCGTGGTCAGCGCGGGCATGACGCCGGACCTGCTGTCAGCGAGAGAGGGTAGAGAGGAGTCGGGTGAGGAAAGGGTTTAACCCTTTTTCGTTTTTTTTCTGAAAATGCATGCTAAATAATGCTGAATCTTGATTAATTCATAACTAAATAATTAAGGTTGATAAAATTATGAAAATTTTTGTGTAAGCTTGTTATCTTATTCTTAATCATGGAAAAATATGAGTTTGCCAAAATCAGTACTTTTGCTAGGTCTAAAAATTACATCTTTGAATAAATAAATGGACCTTCTATGATTTTTATAGGTTAAAATAATTATCCTAAAATAATTAGTTCTAACGTCCTACACATATATTTGCAGAAATGGCCGACCTGAGAGATGACAACATGGACGATGCCATGATGGACATAATCAACGATGGCAATGACGTACAATATGACGGAGCCGATGAGAACCCTGACTCCTAAAATAATTAGTTCTAACGTCCTACACATATATTTGCAGAAATGGCCGACCTGAGAGATGACAACATGGACGATGCCATGATGGACATAATCAACGATGGCAATGACGTACAATATGACGGAGCCGATGAGAACCCTGACGGCATCGATGACAGTAGTCAGTACCTTAACCCTGACTTGTATGAAGAGGAAGAAAATATCGTGCAAGACAATGCTGGCGAGGTATATATACAATCTCTTATGTATATATACATGGAATTCAAAATGATTTCCTTTTTTGTATAAGTAGATTTATTTAAATATTTGTGTTTGTACATATGTAGCCCTCTGGCTCGACGAAAACCGCAGGGAAGAGTAGAATTGTACGAGGCCCGAAGAAGCCGTTGAGGGTCGGTTCCTTATCTCGGATTTCGAGGAGAATAAAGGCAAGCCACTTGGACCACATGCAAGGAAGTTTGTGGCCCACTTAGGGTACCTTGTAAGGGACAGGATCCCGATCAATGCCCGTGAATGGAAGGAAAAGAAAGGGGCTCCTCAAATTAGTTTTGTCTCCGATCGTGACAAGGACCTAGTCTGGCGTGATGTGTTGCTGCATTTCGGGTTCGACACAAATGATGAAGAGTTGAAGAAGAGAGTTCGAAACTGGTCTATGAAGAAGATGGCCACACAATTCCAGTGCTGGAAGAAGAATCTATATAACAAGTTTATCAAGAAGAACCTCACTCCAGATTTTAGCACTCAGGCCTACGTCAAGTTGCGGCCGTTTTGGGGTGAGTTTGTACAGTTCAAGACATCGGAAGAGGGTGAGGAACGGGTGAGAAGGAACCAAGAGAATGCCCGACACAAGAAATATCACCATCGCTTGGGATCAGGTGGCTACCCTAGTGCCATTCCTAAGTGGGAAAGATTGGAACAGGAGATAGTCGACAAGGGGATGGAACCAGAATCAATCGACTGGCCTGAGCACGCCAAGTATTGGTTTTCGGTCATGGGGGCACCCTGGACCCAGAGACCGGAAAGGTAGTGTTTGGGCAAAAACTCCAAAGAGCAGCAGAAAGATTTGCTTACGCTCGATCCACCGCCCAAAGTGGAAACTGGCAGCCGAAGAGAGATAAGGATGAGCTGACATTCGCCCTGGAGAATCCTAAACACGGTGGGCGAACGAGAGGCTATGTGGAGTTGTCATGGGAGCATGCCTTCCCTCTAGACAGAGACACCTATATAAGCCAATAGAGAAAGAAGGAAGAGGAGGCAGAGTGGCTGCGTAGTCTGGAGGAGCAAGTTCTTCAGCAACGTGAAGAGGTTCGTTAGGCAAAAGAGCGAGAAAAAGCACTTGAAGCCAGAATGAATGAGGAAATCAAAAGGCAAGTGCAGATAGCAGTAAGTTCCCTCCAAAGGTCGTTATCAGAACCGGCCGCAGTCAACATGAGCCCCCTGGTCAGTTGAAAAGCAGTTGCGCTTTCACGGAGGTGCCAGTACCTCAAGATGACGCAGGGCTGCGCTTCCCGGTGGATGACATCACTGCTCCTTTCACGACATGTGAGCTGCATATTCAGGAGGGGAATGCCACAGTCATGGTGGCTACCGGTGTTGTATCTCCTATCGACCCTACGAAGACACCAAGAATCCACACGACAGTAATACCACTTGGATATGCTAGTGTCTTGGTGGATAGAGTTGTCAAAGGCTATAACAATGTGCCTCTTGACATTGAAGGTGGTGATGGAGAGAAGACCTTAGGAGAAGCGGAGAAGGCATTCATATGTTGGCGCAAGCGCTACATCATTATTCCTAGGGCGTCAACTCCTCCCCCTCAACAACAACCGAACCCTAGGTGCGGATGAAAGTGAACGAAATTTTTTTCACTAATTATGTATTGGATTAAATTACGGTTTACTCATATATACCTCGTTAATTGTTTTCACAGCAGGACCTCCCCCAACCTAAGTCCAATTATCAATTCACCACTTGGTCACAGTGCTGCGGACGATGACAATGCAGTGGAAGACACGGCTGCATCCCCATCGGCTCAATCTCCTCCACAACCGGCTCCAGCGCCGCCACCGCAGCCTCCAACACCGCCACCGGCCAAATCTCCTCCACAATCGGCTCCAGTGCCGCCACCGCAGCCTTCAGCACCAACACCGGTAGCCTCATCGGCAACGGCCAAGTCTCCTCCACAATCGGCTCCAGCGCCACCACTGCAGCCTCCAGCGCCGACACCGGCCACCTCATCGGCACCGGCCGGCCCACCGGGAAAGAAGAGGACTGCCCCACAAACAAAGGGGTCGGCCCCACCTCCACCGAAGAAGAAAGGCTCTGCGAGGAAACCAGCTATCCCGCAGATGACGAAGCTTTCATATGAGAAGACTGCGGAGGAACTGGATGCTTCTGTGAAAATGGATGTGGACAAATTCTTCTCTCATTGCCGGGCTACAAGTCGAGCGAAGCGAAATCCGGAGAAGCCATACTTATGCATCCCTCCAGAGAAGCTAAGGCGAACGGTAGACGCTCACCAGACAAAGCAACGTGCTGATCGTAAGAAGCGTTCACCACTATCAGACTATGACCGTACGATCTATAAATCAATTCAGGCAGAGAAGATGGCATGGAAGGGTGTTGCACAGCTCGGGGAACAAGCACAGCAATCAGTGCCACCACTGCTGGTTGGGAATAAATATGGTTCAAACATGAGCATGCTAGATCAAATACCCGACGATGTGCAAATGGATCAGTTCGAAACATTCATTCATGAGAGCGGTCTATCCTGGGATGAAGTGCTCGACATCGGAAATGTGCCATCTTTAGAGGAAGTTGATGAGTGGAAGAAGAAATATAAATATGGCAAGAGTCTATACAACCCTGCAAAGCTATATGAACTTGGTACGCAAATGTACAAGTTACACGAGTGGTACAGGGGCGCGTGTGCTGGAGGAGAACATGACTGGATTGGCGTCAAAGTAAGAGACCATCACTACTTCCGTGGCAATGACGTCATGTGGATCTAGTTTAATAAGTTACACTAGCTATGCCACATGGACAGTCTAGACAAATCTCTTTTGAGCTGCTACTGTCTGTAAGTGATTCTTTCTTTTAATAATCTCACTGTAGCATATGTATATGTATAAGTAATAATTATGCTCATACTAGCTAGCGTGTCTATACATATGCAGAATCATGATGCGAGACCTCAGAGACAGAAACGACAAGCGGATTGATTTTATTGATCCGTATGTCGTATACAAGGACACAATGACCCCTGATCCTAACAATCAGAGGCCGGCTGAAATGGAAAGGAACCTCCGACGGTTCTTGTATAACCAAAGGGACAGAGGATCAATACTCTTTCCCTATAACATGGGGTAAAGTGTTGTTATCGTGTGCACATTTTATTTTACTTAGTCAATCCAGCATAAAGATATATATATTGACTGATCTATAAACAAATGCAGAGGTCACTGGATACTAATTGTCATTGAACTTGATAGTCAACATCTATATGTCTGGGACTCGTTGAGAAAACCACGGACAGATTACCAAGATATGATAGACATGATCCAGAGGTAAATACTTCAATTCGATCTTTTAAATATTGATGCCTGCTCTTTTACTCTGCAATAGCATATTAATGATCCAATTATTGGGCAGGGCTTGGGCTTGGTTGGTCAAAAAACATCGTCTGAATCTGAAAGCGCCACTTCCTGATCCTATTTTACTGAGGGTAAGTTGTACTAAGCTCCCCGCATCTTTAATTTATCATGATTCAGCTCACACGTAGTATGAGACAAGACTAATCTTTTTATATCTTACAGCAGGTGACCGTGCAGCTAAAAGGTACCAATTTACGTGGATATTATGTTTGCGAGTACATGAGGGTGTACCTCAAAAGAACTCGTAATAAGACGGAGAAAGTAAGTAACATGCATGTATATATAATAAATCCATATCTTGTTTATTTGTTGCTACTAAATAAATCTTATATATATTAATACCTTTTTTCCTTTAATTAATGCAAATTGAAGGAGAATTATGTGAAGAATCAGGTGTTGGAGATGGTCCTGCTCAAAGGAATCCAAGAGACAATCGCCGGATTCATCAACGACCACGTCCTCCCGAAAGGCGCCGAGTTCTACTACAACCCTGTGTCGCCATTGAGACCAAACTAGGACGAAAGCTTGTATGACATTAGTTAAGTGGCGGAAAAACATGCACGTATGACTTTAAGTGGCGGACAAACACTGTACAATGTTGTAAATTTTATGTGCATGTACATATATTATACATAAATATAGCTCTATAATATATATAGTTTCGTAGTATATTTATGTGTAATAACGCTCGAAACTAAATTATAGGTCTAGCGTATACGTATATTAGCAGCAAAGAATACATTTGAAAACCTATTGTAATTGAAAAACCAAAATCAATAATGATTTGAATTAGAAACAAAAAACGAAAAAAATAACATTTAGTCCCGGTTGGTAATACCAACCGGGACTAAAGGGCCTGCGCCGTGGCCTAGACTGGCGAGCCTTTTAGTCCCGGTTGGTAATACCAACCGGGACTAAAGGTGGCCCTTTAGTCCCGGGCCGCGGAGCCGGGAATAAAGGTGGGACATTTAGTCTAGAACCCTTAGTCCCGGCTCCGGAGCCGGGACGAAAGGTTGTTTAGGCCCGGGACAAAAGACCAACTCTGTAGTAGTGGTTCTGTTCTTCCACAATGAAGTCAATAGTTTTCTAAATTTTATTCAGGGCATAGTAGTATCTCGCATGATCAACAAGCTTCGTCGTGCCAACTTCCTAAGACCTTCATTATTATGTTATACATTATACAAAGATTTTAACATACGAAGCATAACCAAGTACATCTGCAGGAATCTTAGGCAGTTAGGCGTGTTAAGTTGTACGAGATAAATGTGTGCATTTTCGATATAATGTTTAATGTGTGAAATAGAGGAATCCATATTTCACCCAAAACGAATCAAGCGAATTATTGTGCAGAGGGTATCCTAGCTGTAGAAAGTTATTTTTCACCGTTCTAACTTGTAAAACCACCTGTTCTTTTTTTCGCATCTGACGAGATTGAGACCTCGGTGTGTTCTATAGCGCACATTTTGTCCCGATGCCTTGCCTACCAATTTCTGTTAAAGTAAGCGCACGCGAAAGACGTAACGGAGAATCCATGGAGCGAATTTTGGCCTACTTGGGTTGGAGATAGTACAACACTCTTCCACAAGTACAATCATGGTTACCAATATATAATATAACTAGCATTTGTGTGGCATAAGGCTTAGACAGCTTAGCTTAAAATAAACCAGGGCCTGGCCTAAACGGGAGGGTTTCTTGTTGCGGCCATGGCCCATGGCAAGTGTGTACTGGCCTGGGATCCTTGCGGCGCAGCAGCAACAAGCACATGTTGAGCTCCGGCCTACGGTTTTAGGTCGTTGGTTGTGCTCAAGGTGAGGAGGCAGTTTTCCTTGAAAGGAGCTAGCGATCGAGGTGAGCATGCATGGACAAGTCAAACTAACGCTGGCTCTCAGCTGATTCAGAATGGGTCACCGGTCAATCTGTTGAGAATTTTCTTAGAAGAATTAGTTAGGTGATGTGGTAGTAGTATGAGCTTTGTAAGGACAGGGTTAGGAGCATGGTTGGTGTAGTGTAATGAAATGAACCTTAATTTCAATGTTCCCTGCAGCCTCTGACCTCAGTGGTCTGTGCAAAGGCAAACAGTTACTCAACATGTTGAGGAATTTCAGTGACTCGGCTCGGCCGTTTGTCAGTTAGCACACATAAGAAGCTGCAAACTGTTGCTTTCGTTAGACCACCTATACCATAGCATTAGGAATCCATCTTTTCGGGGTTTGTACGCTTGCCGCTCTGTTCTACGCAGCACGGACAATCGTGTGTTTGTGATGATAATTTTACTCCAAATGGCTATCAAGAACGGAGACGAGCTGGAACCTGGATCAGTCTCAGAGGTGTCTTTTCTTTTAGAGAAACGTACATGGACCTTAAACTTGGTTGTGAGGCAGGATTCAGATAAGGATTGCAGGTGAGCATGCATATAACAGTAAAAATGTTCAGCACAGCATTGTGCAAGAGCTTCTGACACATACAGACATCAGCTGTTTATTTTTCTGATAATTAGATACTAGTTGATTGATCCCCGATGCAACGCAAAGGCCGGCGCACCGGGAACCTTGTCCACCATATTATTCAGAACTGCTGTGGAGTTTGGAGTTTGGACTGAACTGGAACATTGTACAGCTGCTCTTAGTCATATGCAATTGGGATTCTAGAAGGTAGGCAAATCTGCAAGAACCCAGAATTAACTGACGATCAACTGTTGAGTCCTATTGGATGGTAGTACTGTATTCGGATATCAATAGGCTGGCCATTGACAGGCTCAGCGGTAGATGCTTCACCAACCGGGAGTTTAAATGGCTTAACGAGCCTGTCTCCTTGATCTCTAGCTGCCATTGACACCCTTCATTCTCAATTGCGAGCTGCCAAGGGACAAGGGAGGGAGGGACCGCTACTAGTGCTGTGTGCTCCTACCCTCCTTCCCAATTGCTGCATGCAGTCAGTCTCTGCACAACGGGACATGGAAGATCTGCTGCCTTTGTCGTTCCCTTTCGAGCTTCAACAGTATCAAAATGGCCGGCTTTCCAGAAATTTTCCTCTGCTTGTTTTGTCTGGCGTAGTAGCAGGATCTGTGGTGCCGTTGCATGTGTAGAAAATGCAGCAAGTGTGGTGTGCGTCGTCTGACCTTTTCCTGGACACTCGTCGCTCAATATATATAATATAATGACACGACTGGTGACGAGACTCGCGCCAAATAAAAATTTGTGACACATTAGTTGGTTGGTACAGTTTCCTCGTCAGTTTGCACCATGGTTCAACGGAGAAAGGAGAGGACAGACAGAAACGGACATGGAACTAAATAAACCGGCCACCTCGTGCGTATTCGTTCTGGTCTCCAGTTACCGAAGTCTGCCAGCAACCGTGCGGGCGGGCGGACGGACGGTCGCCGGAGATCAATTCAACTCGACGAACGCGACGGACGGTAGGGTGGCAAATACACTATGCCGGACTGCATCACGGTCACGTCATTACTGGATCAGAAGTTGGGTACAAAGCTGGGCCACAAATGAAAATGGGGACGACGGCGGCTTCCTATGATTGGGCGGGCATTGGAAAGGCGCCGATGGATCCACCAATTCGCACGCCGAGAGTTGTGATTGCAAAGAGCCGGAAGCGATTGGGAAGTTGCAGGAGAGATGGAAGCATAGTTGATTGATTGATTAATTGGCGATCGAGACTCGAGAGCGTCTGGGCCACACAGGATCGTATATATTCGTAGGCCAAAAAGTGTTCGAAGTGGGACTCTGGGAGTGTTTCTTTCTTGGTTGCAGAGTAGTATATGTAGTTAGTCTTCGTGTAGTCGCAGGCTTCCAATCTTCGCACACTTCATGTTGAACGCACTAAGCGCGTGTTTTTTCTTCTTCCTTCTATCTGCTGTACTGGGACAAGTAACACTATAACTACTTCCTTCCTTGCACTTGCAATTCTACCGGCAACTCTTTGACAACACAAACGAACTCGTGCATGATGCGAAATTTCTGGAGCTAACTGTCAGAACGCCAATGCCGGTGTCGAGTTGTCGTGACTCAGAAGTCGGGGCTCAAATTTAGATTCTAGTTACACTGTGTAAAATTGAAGGTTGAAAGTTGAAACGATGCAAATTAACAAGACTAGGACTAGGAGGGGAGCAAAACGAGCTGGAGAGGTGTGCAAATGCAATTATTTCTATGCGAAACCTGATCGATGGGCTCCTTATCATCACCATGAACAATGATGTTTTCATCAGTTCTCAGATCATGAATGCTTATGTATCTCTGACTCTGTTTTCACGGCCCGACTCCCCCGAGCGCCCCCAACGGGCGACTCGGGGGCGACCTCGCCAGCGTCCACAGCACCCCCCTCCCGGCCTCTTCCCCGGCCGCCGTCGCTGCCCTCCGCGTGCGGCGGCGGCGGCCAGCGGCGCGGCCCCCAAAAATGGTGCCCGTTCGCACACCCCCACCTCCCCTCTCGCTCCCCCTCATTCCTCCACTTCCCCCTCCACCCTCTTCACCTCCGGCAGTGGGCGGCGGCGAGCGGCGGCGGCCGGCCAGATCTGGAGCCCCCGGTGGCGCCCTGCGCATCTGCCCTCCCCTCCTCGTCGATGGCCGGTGTCCTTCGTCCGGGCTGCCGATGGCGGGATTTGGGCCGTGCAACCGTGCTCCGGTGGTCGGTCTGCGCTGCGGTGCCGGCTGTCCCGTGCGGGGCCTGCGTGTGCGGCGTGCGAGGCCAGCGTGTGCAGTGTGCGGGGCCTGCGCGTGCTAGCACGACGGCCGGCGGCCCGCAGCGACCTGCTGCTGGGCGTGCGAGGCCTGCGCGTGCGGCGTGCGCAGGCAGGACGTGGGGCTCGATGGCGCTTTTCTTTGATGCCGACGTGCTGCACTTCACCATGGCGCTCCTGGAAGCGCGCCTCTGCTTCGGCGTGGGGCTCGGTGCGCGCTTCGCCCTGGCGGCCGGTTCTTGCTGCTCGCCGGCCTGGGCGCCCTAGGCACGGCAGCACCCCCCTTGACCCGTGGTGTCGAATTCTGTGCTTGGGTGGCTTCCTTGCCCGGCTTCTTGCCCGGGCCGGCGGCCATGGCGCGACCTGTGTCATATTCCTTCTTGAAGGCGTCGTCGAAGCCTGTCTTCACCGCGCGTGTCGCTGGGCGGGTTCTGGGATGTAAATCTCGTGTGCTCTGTCAACGATGATGGCGTCTGAGGATGTCTTTCCCCTCGCTGGAGGCTTCGTTAGATCACTACTGCAGCCATGCCTCTGCCTTTGGTTCCTGCTGGTTGTGTTGGGCCTGTTTGTGCTTCATGTTTCCATCGCCTTGGTCTGTCTAGTAGTTGGTTGGTGTTACCGCGCCGAGTAGCGGATGCTTTGCCGCTATCTTTCTTCTTCGACGGATGCTTTGTCGTCGTTTTACCGGGCGGATGCTTTGCCGCCGATGTCACATTGGCCTCCCCTCTATGGCATATGCTTTGCTGCTAAGGGCGTGACGGCTAGGATGCAGTTCCTGGACGGATGCTTTGCCGTCATGGTTGCTTGGGCGGACGCTTTGCCGCCAAGGTCGTGATGGCCTCCTCCCTATGGTAGATGCTTTGCTGCTAAGGGCGTGACGGCCAAATTGCAGTTAGGGCGGATGCTTTGCCGCCGCGGCTTTGTTTGCCGCTGTTGTCGTGCTGACTCCCTTGGCGGATGTTTGTCGCTGAGGTTGAGCCTTGTCGTCTCTGCGGGTTCCCTACGACTACTAGCGACCATTGTGTTGTTGTCATGTATTAGGCTCAGCCGGTTGGGGTTTTGAGGTGGTGGGTCTCCCCCCTCGTGTATTCTTGCTTTTCATTTGTGGTTCTTCGGATTCTACCGGTAATCCTCGGATTACTTGTCGGCCCTTTATATCTGTGCTCCGACCTTTCTTTTGGCCTTTTCCTTTTAATGAAATACAGGTAAAAGACCCGATCTAGAAAAAAAAAGTTCTCAGATCATGTCCGAGCCATATATGTACGCATCATGCATTTGACAATCCATATGCAACTGTTCTGGTATCTTGTGAGACTGCACTGCACGTCGGTCTCACCAATGGAGAAATGGCGCAGGGCATGCAGCGTCGTTTTTCTTCGTGCAAGGAACGCTGTGCAGTTTGATGTTTGACCCATCAGGAAACCCGACAAGCTAGCTTCCTTTCTCCCACTCCGATAGCTAAGCTCGTCTCATGGTTTGGTTTCGTCAGCTACGAGTCATAGAATACAAGAAGGGGCGATAAGATGTGTGAACACATGATCTAAGCAGTCAAAATGTTGGAACTGATTTCGTCAAGGAATAACAAACACGAATCCTCCCCTCCCGTCCATATTTTATTCGTCACACCACCCCTCCCATAAAATACTACTAGTCCTCCACTTGGTGCTTATCGATCTTCAGGTATTAGCACGCGCCACCGGCGCACTCATCTTCAGAAGATTTGAAGAATCCTTAATGGGCAAATAAAGAGCAAATAGCACGAAAAGGTACTTAGCATCCTAACTGATTAATGGAGCGTCTGTGACCCGATCATATACTATAATCGAGTCCAAACGAGTGTAGTGGGGTCAAAACATTAGGTAAGTAGGGCCAATGTGACTAGAACAAAAGCAGCAGTGAAAGGTCTCCAATTCTTCAAAAAAGGCAGCACGGCACGCTGGTAAAGGGGCTTGACACTTTGATAAAGAGCCGGAATTGAACTGGACCTAGATCAGGTAAATCCTGGGTAAGTGTCTATAAGTGAGTTGCATGTGAAGTCATTGCTTATGAGCTACGAGCATTGAGCAGGGAGCACAATTTGTGCTGATTCTACGGCACTACTGCAGCAACCTCAAGAGGATGAAGAAAAATTCTAGCACTATCTGGATGAGCATCAGCGGCAACAGTTTTTTTTCTTTTCTTTTTCTTTTTTGGCGTCCAATGAAGGACTTAGTTTTCAGATGCTGTGGTTTATCTGGAAAGCATGGCAGGAGCCAACTCTTGTAGTGTAGCCGTAAGCTACTCGATAGGACTTTGTTTCAGATGCTGTGGTTTTCGGCCACGGTTCAAATGCTAGTGACACTTAAATAAATCTTCTCTGGCAACCTAAAAATAGTGACACAACACCTACTCTATGAAAAGCCGGATATTTATTTCTTTCGTTGAAAGTTAAAGGAATTAGGCCATTGGATCAGTCTTTTACTAGATCGAAAAGCCTCCTACTCTTCACGCTCAGCCTCCTCATATTTGAATGTCTAACTATCAACGTTCAGGTTAACTACAAACAGCTTGCTGCTTCTTAGCTACCATGACCGCTATCATATGAACTCAGGCCATCAATGTCCATGGACTCGTAATTCTTTTTTTAAAAAAAAACCATGGACACTTAATTCTAGGTGGTCATATACGTTTCCTTTTAATTGCAAGTGGTAATTCTAGCTAGGTGAAGTAGTTGGGACTGTCCATTGGCGCAACAATTGCAGGTTCGTTTGTGGGCTGAAGGGGCCGTGTCAAACTGTTCCGGCCCAGCACAGGCAGTCCATACTCAGTCCAGACTCTATGATGAATTCCGTTGTATCTTATTGTTGCCTACTGTTTCTCTCGGAACATGGGCCGTTGTTTTGTGATAGGTTGTTTTCAGGAATGATACGGAGTTTTGAGCTAGTCCGGCGCACCTCCTCCGCTCGTTGGATTTGACCCATATAACTTAACGATACCCTCGTCCTTTGCGTCTGCGCTCGCACCTTGCGTCGCATGCTCCACGCCTCGTGCCTCGTGCCAAAGGACTGGACAGACACGCCTAGCCTCGTGTCTCGCGCCAAAGGATGGAACGGACGCGCCTGCCCCGTGCCTCGTGCCTCACGTCGCGCACCCTGGCCCGCGCCTCATGCATCCCGCCATGCCACGATCCATCCACTCGCGATCCATCTGCCTGTCGACCGTGGGTGACCTCGAGCTCTGCGCCTGCGTCGAGCTCCGCGTGAACGAGCCTCTATTATGGTGCAACAAGTAGATGAGCACATGTTGCAACCGTATATTTCATGCGTTTCAGATGTATGTTGCATATGTTTCATCTGGATATTGCAAAAATAGTTTTGGATTTGCATATGTTGCAATAACTATACACGTATATTGCAAGTATATATTTTCAAATGTTTCGGCTCTTTTAAATGTATGTTGTAGATCTGGATGTTGCATATGTTGCACTGACTATACACGTATGTTGCAAGTGTATTTTTCAAATATTTCAGCTGTTTTAACCGTATGCTGCAAGTGTTTTTATCTGATTGTTGCATATATTCCAAGTGTATGTTGTAAATGTTTTATGTATTCGGACGTATGTTGTAGCAAATACTTTATGTGGCAAGTGTTTCATCAGCAGGCGCGGTTAGGGTGCGCAGGTAGAGGTGGTCCCCTTGGGTGCAGTGGTCCCTGCATGCGCTCGGGAAGCCAAGTGGGAGTGACAGCAGGCATGGAGCACAAAGCGGCGTGGAGCACGAAACTGCATCCGTACTCGACTGTTGTCTCTCTCTCCTTATTCCAGCCGGATGCGCCGTGAAAGGGGCAATGTGACTAGAAGAACAAAAGCAGCGGTGAAAGGGTCTCCAATTCTTCAAAATAGGCAGCATGGCACGCTGGTAAAGGGGCTTGACACTTTGATAAAAGCGCCAGAATTGATTGGACTAGGCCCTGTTCATCCGGCTTATAATCCGTACTTTTCAGCTTGTTTTTTCAGTCAGAACAATGTTTTTCTCTCACAACAAATTAGCTAACAGTGTTTTTCAGCCGGCTTATCAGCACAACCAAACGGAGCCTAGATCAGGTAAATCCTGGGTAAGTGAGTTGCATGTGAAGTCATTGCTTATGAGCTATGAGCATTGAGCAGGGAGCACAATGTGTGCTGATTCTACTGCACTACTGCACCTACCTCAAGAGGAGGAATAAAAATTCTATTTGGATGAGCATCAGCGGCAACACTTTTTTTCCTTCAATTTTCTTTTTTTTTGGCGTCCATTGAAGGATTTTGTTTCTGATGCTGTGGTTTATATGGAAACATTCAGTTCGGCTGATGATTTATGCAGCTGATAAGCTGACTGATGTTATTTTATTGTGAGAGAAAAATATTGTACCATGGCTGATAAGCCAAGCTGATAAGTTCAAGCAAACACTATACCCGGCTTACTCAAGACTTTTGTTTCAGTTTCAAATGCTGTGGTTTTCGGCCACGGTTGAAACTAGAAGAACACCCCTGCGTTGCTGCGGGAACTACTTATTTGGAATGAAATTTAACTACTCATACAGTTCTTAGGAAGAGATTAACTATTATAAATTAATGCTAGTGGATAGCGTGGTACGTTGATGTAGACAACTAAATGTATGTTAGTGGATAATATTCGTTGATGTAGATATCATAGTTGTTTGTGCTAGTAAACTTTAATTGTAAGTGATAGTGGACTACTGAGGTGGACACTTTATATGTCAAAAAAAAATTAAAAGTAATGTTTTGCTTTATAAGAGTATAGGATAGGATGCCAGTGACACTTAAACAAATCTCTCTGGAAACCTAAAAATAGAGACACGACACCTAGTCTTCACGCTCAGGCTCAGCCTCCTCATATCTGAATGTCTAACTGTCAGCGTTCACGTTAACTACAAACAGCTTGCTGCTTCTTAGCTATACCATGACGGCTATCATATGAACTCAGGCCATCAATGTCCATGGACTCGTAAACATAGGTGGTCATATACGTTTCCTTTTAATTGCAGGTGGTGGTAATTCTTGCTTGGTGAAGTTACACGAGTGGTCTCCAATCGAAGGAGTTGATAGTTGGGACAGTACATTGGCGCAACAATTGCAGGTTTGTTTGTGGGCTGGAGGGGCCGTGTCAAACTGTTCCGGCCCAGCACGGCAGTTCCAGACTACTCTACGATGAATTATGTTGTATCTTATTGTTGCCTACTGTTTCTCTCCAAACATGGGCCGTTGTTTGGTGTTGTTTTCGAGAACGAAAAAGTCAATATTACCTCTCTCAACTTTTGTGAAAGTATATTTTTTTTCTCTTGAACTCTAAAACCAGATAAATCACCTCCCTGAACTTTAAAACCATTCATTTTGCCTCCCTGATAGGTTATAATTGATTTCAAAGGCGGTTTTATCTTTTCTTCTTTATTTATTTTGGCCAAATCTTTGAAAAATAATAGTAAATCATAGAAAAATCATAAAATGAAAAATCTAATTTTATTGGACTCCATGTGAGTAGATCTATACAGTGAACATATAATATGATATGCTTTAGTATAATTTTTTTTGTTGTAGCTTGAGATATGTGATTTTCTATAATTAATTCATAACTGCAGTTTTTATGGTCTAATTGTGGTGAAATCTTTATGCTGAGCTAAGACTATCCGCACTGGCATACTGGATAGCACCCTGGAGGAGACTTTTACAGTAAAAATCATTGCACCGGCGTACTGGAAAAGGCATGCTACCATCCAGGAGCTCCCCGCACCTGGTGTCTGTGGCGTGCGTACGGCCACGCGGTAAAGGACGCTGCGGGGCCCGTGACAGAGAGGAGAGAGAAGGAGGAAAGGGGCGAGGGAGAAGCGGACGTCGTCGCTGCAGGCCTCCATCGCCGCGTGAAAGAGGGAGGCAGGACGCGTCGCGGGCCACCGCCACCGTAGCTCCGCCCACCGCAACCTGCTCCGCCGTCGCAGCTCGCCCGTTTGCCTCCGCGCTGGCTGACCGCGCCCGCGGCGCCGTCGTCGAGGCTCGCCGGTCCGTGTGCTTGCCGGTGCTGCTCCGCCAGCTGCTCGTGCCGCTCCGCGCCCTCCCCTGCTCCGCCTCGCCGGATGGAAGCTCCGCCGAGGAAGCTCCACCGCACCGCCGATTCGAGACCGGGGAGGAAGCGGAGAGGGGGGGAGCTCCGCCGACGCCCGCCTGCTCCGGAGGCGCGCCCACCTGCTTCGCCCCCGGTGCCCGCCGACGCCGCGCCCCTGCTCCGCCGCGCGGTGAAGGAGGTCGAGGCGTGGAGGAGGAGGTGGTGGCGCCGCGCGGGCGAGCTGCGTCGAGCCGCGCGGGGGAGCGCCACCGCCGGGCCGTGCGGGCGAGCCCCGTCGCCGGAGCACGAGGGGCTGCCGCGCGCGCTTGCTGGAGAGGGAGGTGGAGGGTGGGGAACGGCGGAGTGCCCCAGCTGTTGAGGAGCAGATGGCCGGGGCCGGTAACGGGGACGGCGGGGAATGGCGGAGGAGCAGGATGTGAGGTGGGGAAGAGAGCGGTGGGGGAGGAAACGGATAGAGGAGAGAGAGAGCGGTTGGGAGGAAAATGATAGAGGAGAGAGAAAAAAGAGAATGACATGTGGACCCCATAAGCTGGTAGGTGGTATAGAGGATGAATATAGAGTCTGGATGAGTGCGAGAGAAATGAGTTTAGAGGAGAGAATCTTGGTGACAATGACAAAATATTACTTTTAGAGGATGAAAATAGAGTATGACGAGTGCGGATAATCTAATTATTGTATGTTTGTGAAAATTATAAACTAATTGTATCACGTATAACTTAGTTATATATTTATTTAGTTGTATGCTCGTTAACCGTCGACCTGTGCACGCGGTGGAGTGCAGGCTTCAGCGCAAAATTCCAAACACATCGCACGCGCACGGCAAAGCGGTAGCGCATCACCTGCACCGTGCCGTGCGTCCGTCCCGGCCTTCCTGTCCGCGTCCGTGCTGCGCTACTGGTCCATGTCTAGCGAGCTGGTGGGGCGTAGTAACTGCGTAGCGTTGTACGCACCTGGCCTTCCCTCGAGGTGCGCGTTCCACGTTGTCGCTGCTGGTCAGGATGTGTTTAGTTAGCGAAAATATTTACGGTCTACTGCAGTACTTTTCGTTTGTATTTATCAATTATTATTTAATTTTAGATTAATTAGATTTAAAAGATTCGTCTCGTAGTTTTCTATCTAACTATGTAATTAATTTTTTTGTCTATATTTAATGCTTCATACATATATCAAATATTCAATGTGACGGAGAATCTTAAAAATTTTTGGTAAACTAAACATCGGCTGTGTTTACTTCCTCAAAAAAGTACTGTGCAGAAAAAAGATTCTCCGTCACATCAAACTTGCGATACATGCATGGAGTACTAAATGTAGATGAAATCAAAAACTAATTGTACAGCTTGGTTGTACTTTGCGAGACGAACGTTTTGAACCTAATTAGTCAACGGTTGGATACTATTTACCAAATAAAGCTAAAATATGCTACGGTACTTTTTTATGTCTTTTCGCGGAACTAAACACAGCATTGGCCTTAGTGGTCACACACGGTACGGTTGGCTTGCCTGGACGCGGGGAGACATCGGTCCTGTCGAGTACCGCGACTGCCAGATTGGCAGATTGCACCATGTTTACTGCCACCAACACGTTTTTGCGGTACTTCCTGTTCCGGTAAACAGGTTTATACCCTGTGCCGGTGTGCCCTCCTGTGAACTGCGAACTGTGTGGCTGCAGCCTGCAGGTCCGGCCAGGCACCTGGCGTGCACGCGGCACGCGGGTTCTGTAGGGGCTGTTTGTTTGCTGCACCGAGCTGGCCCCCCTTCCAGATGCCCCTGCCGCTGCCCCCCGTACCGCGTCCCACACCTGCCCGCCCACATCTCGCCGGCTACGCTCGCCCGCAAGCACGTGGGGCCCACCAACGCCAATGGAGACTGCCTCTGCCTGTGCTCGCTTCCCATGACTGACACCGATGCAAGGCAGCAGAAAGGCAAGGAGGGAGATACAACATCCGATCTAGTTTTAAAACATCCAGATACAATAATTGCAACATATGTCTGAAAACAAATAAAACATTGAAACATGCGTCTGAATACTTGCAAAAACACTTGAAAAACACTTGAAACCATTGTAAATGTTAGCATGATGTAATTAGGCCTGTAGTAGAGAATGTAATTGGGCCCATGCGGTAGGCCTGCGAGCCACCCTAGCTGCCCCTATATGTAATCCCTGTAATCACACTTGGAATACAATCAATTATTCCTAAGCTCACATGGTATCACCGCGGTTACGATCCGCTTCCGCAACCCTAACCCTCACGCGCGCCGCCGACCTTGATCGCCGTCCCCGCCGCCGCGCCTCGCGCCGGGACGCCGCTGATCCACCTCGCCGCGCCCCCGATCGCCCCGACCCCGTGTCTGGACGCTGATCCCACCACCCGATCGCCGTCCCCGCCGCCGCATCTAGCGCCGGGACGTCGCCGATCCACCTCGCCGCGACCCTCGCCACCCCACCCGCGCGTCCCTCGCCGCCCCCTTCATGGCGGACGACGACGCCGACGCCGCGGCCGCCGCGGCCGCCGCGGCCAAGGAGGCCGAGGACCGGGCCCGCGCCGATGACGCGCGCCGCGCCGAGGAGGCGCGCCTACGCGCCGAAGCCCTCGACAAGTTCGAGGCCGCCCACGAGGCTGTCTGGGCGCAAGCAACTGCCATCGTCAACGTCAAGGACATGATCCCGATCGTCCTCGACAAGGCCACCGGTACCTACACCAAGTGGCGCGGCATGTTCCTCACGGTGCTCAGCAAATACGCCCTCACCCCACACGTGCTCGACGACGTGGTGCTGGCCGACCGCCCCGTCTGGGTCCAAGTGGACTGCGTCGTCCTATCTTGGCTCTTCGCCACCGTCTCCGGCGACCTGCAGCAGTCCCTCATGATCCGGCAGCGCCGTGCCCGCGAAGCTTGGACCTACCTCGAGAACGAGTTCCTTGGGCAGAAGGAATCCCGCGCACTACTCCTGGAGACGCAGTTCCGCAACCTTCGTCAAGACGCCATGTCCATCACCGACTATTGCCGCCAGTTGGAAACCATGGCTGCATCCCTTGCGGAGTTCGGCGACCCCATCGGCGACCGCCAGATGGTCCTCACCTTGCTGCGCGGCCTCAACGGCAAGTTCCGCCACATGGTTTCTATCCTGAAGATGCATCGCCCGTTCCCGACGTTCGCCGACGCCCGCACGCACCTGCTGCTCGAGGAGGTGGACATCGAGGCTCATCCACCGTCCCCGCCGGCCGCGCTCTACACCACCACGCCATCGGCTCCATCGGCTCCGCGCCAAGGGCAGGCGCCACCGCCCCCTCCCGCTCGTTCCGGTCCGCCCGCGCCCGGCGCCGCGCAGGGCAACCAGCAGCGCAACAACCGCCGCCGTGGCAAGGGCGGCCGTGGACAGGGCCAAGGCGGCTCCGGGCAGGGCGCCCCAGCCGCGCAGCAGCAAGGCGCGCCCAGCGGCGCACCCGGCCAGGGCGGCGCTCCTGGTACACACGGTCAGGGCGTGGTGCACCCCTCGTTTGGCCAACCCTGGGCCGGACAGCTCCAGATGTGGCCTTACGGCCGCCCACCGCCGCCACCACCGGCGTTAGTCGCCGCCCCCCAGTACCACTACACCGCCCCGGGTACTGCTTATGGCGGTGGACTGCAGCACGGCCACTTCTACAGCGCCGGCTACCCCTACACCTACGGCGGCGCACCTTCCACGCCAACCTTCCAGGGCGCGTCGTACCAATCGACGCCCTGGAACCCCGCTCACGGCGGCGCGTGGAACCAGGACTCCTTGGTGCAGAACTTCAACACGATGACGCTCCAGCAGCCCTCGCAGTCGGAGTGGTACGCCGACTCTGGTGCTGGGTCTCACATGTCTGCGGACGCTGGTATACTCTCCACTACCTCTTTGCCCACTTCCTCTACACCTTCATCTATCATTGTGGGCAATGGTGCTTTCCTTCCTGTCACAGCCATCGGATCTCGTACTTTTTCCTTTCCACATCGCGATCTCGTTCTTAAAAATGTTTTGGTCTCTCCACATATCATTAAGAACTTGATTTCCATTCGTCGTTTTACCACCGACAATAATTGTTCTATTGAATTTGATCCGTTTGGTCTTTCTGTGAAGGATTTGCAAACCAGGAACGTGATCGCCAGGTGCAATAGCTCTGGCGACCTCTACCCGTTCTTCCCACCAGCCACCAGCGCCACCGCACTCCTCGCTGCACCCACCTCCCTATGGCACCGTCGTCTTGGTCACCTTGGGCGTGAAGCTTTGTCCAAACTCATTAGCTCCAGTGTTATTTCTTGTAATAAAGATGATTCCCATCATCTCTGTCATGCTTGTCAGTTAGGTCGTCACACTAGACTACCTTTTGGTATTTCCACTTCTCGAGCTACAAATAATTTTGATTTAATACACTGTGATCTTTGGACATCTCCCATTGTTAGTGTGTCGGGCTACAAATATTATTTAATCATTTTAGATGACTGCTCGCACTACATCTGGGTTTTTCCGCTTCGCCTTAAATCTGACACTTTTTCCACTCTTGCCAATTTTTTTGCTTACGTGCGCACGCAGTTTGCCACCACCATCAAGAGCGTCCAGTGCGACAACGGCCGTGAATTTGACAATTCCACGGCCCGCACGTTCTTCCTCTCTCACGGTGTCACCCTTCGCATGTCCTGCCCGTACACGTCCCAGCAAAATGGCAAGGCCGAACGCTCCATTCGCACCATCAATAATGTCTTGCGTTCTCTTTTATTTCAGGCAAGCCTTCCCCTGGCATATTGGATTGAGGCACTCCACACTGCTGCATATCTAGTAAACCGGCTCCCCACAAAAACGCTTGCCTCCTCCACCCCGTATTTTCACCTCTACCACACCCAACCCTCTTACGATCATCTCCGAGTTTTTGGTTGTGCTTGCTATCCCAACATGTCCTCGACAGCACCCCACAAACTCGCCCCTCGTTCCTCCCTTTGCGTCTTTCTCGGCTACTCCTCGGAACACAAAGGCTATCGGTGTCTCGAGTTAGAGTCGAATCGCATCCTCACCTCCAGACATGTCGTTTTTGATGAAACCTTCTTCCCCTTCGCCGACATGTCTACCACCCCCATGGCATCCTCAGCCTTGGATTTTCTTATTGATGATGATGAGCTGACAGCTTCAATTCTTGGAGCAAAGCTTGTGCATGCAGGTACCTCGACGCAGCACGTGGGCACCCATCCCGGTGCTCAACCGCAGACGCCCGGCTCGCCCACTCCTGGTGACGCTGGGCCGCTCGGCTCGTCTGCTAGGCCACGAGCGCCTGGGTCGCTTGCCGCCGGGTGTTGACACTTCTAACGTCACTACTAGAAATAAGACTAAGAGTCTATCCCTAGCAATGATGCCAAAAATGCTTTTGATATATGGTAACGCAATTAGGAAATAGGATCCGCAAGCGCACGGATATCGGTGAGCATTTCACCCGAGATGTATCCTTGGGTATCGTATTTATATTTTTACCATTAGGAGAAAGAGTGCATCTGACTAACCAAATCTATTACTACTAACCTTTAGGCTACAACCACTGTGACTCGATGTGAGTGATGTATAGAGAAGACTACAACCGTACTCTTCTTCTAACCTTGGTAAGGATGATCTATTGTTCTATTGGGGAGGCTTAACGGAATCTAGACACCACAAAGGATGTTCGACCCGCACCTATAAACCCTATCGATCCTGCTAACGGGATATGGAATACAAAGGTAACTCGGAATTGTCACGTTCCTCGCTACTACCACGGTCCGGCTAGACGAGGGGATATCTATGAGTATCCTAGCTTAAACACCACGTTTACGCTAGAGATGATTACTCTAAACTCTACGCGAAGAGATCAAAGTAAACTCATAAACCAAAGAACAATAAAACAAAGAACTTACTAGAATTTAGAAGTCGAAATACTGAAGAATCCTGAGAACAAGCCTCGGGTTAGGAGAACTTGATCCCGCAGGTACAACCTCGGAGTAGACACCGATAGGTCGGCTTCCTCCGAATTACACCTCCACTCTATCTCTCTCAATCTAGTAGAACTAATTCTACTTTCACATGGATGCTAAGCCCTAAGAGGTGGGAACCCGAGAGGGATCCTCTCTCTAAAACCCTAACTTTTGATTTGCAACTGAATAATGAATTGGGGTCTTCTCCACCAGGGGCCAGGGGCCTTGCTTATATAGCCCTTTCAATTGAATCTGGACCGTCGGATCAAATCGACCTTCATCTCACGGTTTTCCTTGATCCTCAAAGGCGGTGGAGCATAATCCGCGAAGTGGAAGCTGATTGGTCGAGAGGAGGGGGCGGGCGCCCCAGGGACTAGGGCGGGCGCCCTGAGTCCGGGCCCGTTCCGTCTCCCGTTCGTTCCCGTGGCTTCTGGAATCTTCTAGATTACGGAAAATTATGTTTTCGGTTTTTATCCCGTCATTAATCCGACATGTGGGCCTTTCTTCCATATTTCCTGATAACCCCCTGCAGAAATAGATAAACAGCAAAACTCGTGGAATTCTGTTAGATCAAACCCTAATTCTAGGTGTTGCTTGCATATAGGTCCTTTTCTTTATTTATTTGATAGTTATAATTGATACTTAAGAACCGTCAACAAATACCCCCATACTTAGGCTTTTACTCGTCCTCGAGAAAAGGTTGGTTAATAAAACATATGAGGTTGAAACATTCTTTCATATCTGCAGGGTGTTGTAAAATTCCACTGTGCACTATAGTCAGGGAAGTATATAGTCAGAGTAGAGAGCCTTTCTTCTTCTCAACCCTATCACTTGGAGTTTTTATATATTTTTGAAAAGAAAAACTTAGCATACCTTTATCCTCATAGGTGCTCTCAGAGTCACTCATTATCTTTTATATATATATCTCACTAAGGCTGTTTTGATTTTGCAAAAATAATTCTTTAAGCATACATACCTTGTATTTATTGAATGGTCAAAACGGGATCCGAGGAGAGGAATGTCATACTCTTAGATCAAAGACTTTGAAAATTAAAACTTGTCAACTCTTACTGGCATATTGCTTATTAGAGGGACCATGGGCTATCATCATATTTTTATCATATCTCATTTTTTTTTTGGGTGGATACCGAGGTACCCCTAATTCTACTGCCGGACACTTGTCCATTTTTTCTGCGAGGTTGTCGAGCACTTGCTCCTTTTTATTTCCTCGATATATTTATAATTTTGCATAGCCCATGCCTCTAACGCAATAATACTTCGGAAGAGTGAATCTTTCTGAATAAAAATGTCTTGATCTTAGGAGTATGATAAATCTCTCAACAACGGTCTAACTTGTTTTGAACAAACTCAATACAAAGCAGATAACTTTAATTAATATTTTCATGTTTAACAGGCATATAAAACTTGAGGATGGTAGCTAAAATTTTGAAATTTTAAAACAAATTCTCCAAGCAATAAAGATAACAAGAATAAGGTACTCATACCCTTACCATCTCTTATTCCATAATGACTTTTAGCAACACAGGGTTTTGAAATAATTTGAATAATTGCAGGTTTCCAGGAAATATCACAGAGTGAGATTGATCATGATTATAAGCATTTTTATCCTTTTAATTTATCATGTTTAGAGAGATAAAATTCTGCACAAACTAAAGTGAGTATATAAGTGTGTAACAAAAGTGTGCAGAGTGTGTACCTGGTTCGTGGAGTGGTGCGATCGAAGTGTGTGACATGTCAGGGAATCTCCCCCATACTTGTTTTCTGCTTTCTTGCACAAAAGTAAAGTAGAGACACACAAGACATACTAATAATAATAATCTTTATTTGTCTTGAGGCATTTATTACACTGACTAATGAAGCGAACTAATCTAAACTGAATTGAATCTAATTGAATCTAATGATGAAGACTAAGACACACTGCCTCAAGGTCTAATCTAGATAGTTCAGTGTTGCTCTAAATCCCTGATCCTAGCAAGGGCATCAGAAAGGTCACGTTTAAGCGCGAGCACAGTAGTGTTCAGGTTGGAGACCTGCCTACTAAGGGAGCTAACTGTGGACTGAAGTTCCATAATATGTCTATTTGCTATCCTGATGTCCTCATCCACATCTGCTATGGTCCTGCGGTTGAGGTCGTAAGGGACGATCTCCCAGTTGCGGTGGGTCTTGTCGGCCATTGGAGAAGCAAGGAACTAGGCAAGATCTAATTTGAGGAAGGAGAGAAGGCTTGAATGAATTGGTGCTAAAAGCTGACGTTGGGGGTCTGTTTATATAGGGGGTAAAAACTGCTCTCGTGCATGGTCGGGACTCTTCCCGCCGTCATGTTTGCGAAACAAACCGAGGACGGAATCTTCCAGATAGCAACGGGCGAGGTTATCGCGTGGGAGAAGTCTGGGGCCGAGGGGAGACAGGGGCAGGGCGCCCGCCCTCATCCTCAGGGCGCCCGCCCTGTGTCCGGCTCCTCTACAAGCCTGCTTTCTCGAGCGTGTTTCTCACCGTGTTTTTATCCCGAAAAATATATACTTGGCCCAAAAACGTCAAATTAAAAGCGTCGGGCTTTAATTTTTAATTGGAAGGTAAAAATTGATCACATCTATTTCTTCTAATTCTTTATTGGACTCTAAAAATAATTTAAGACGTTGACCATTTACCTTGAATAACGTACCTTCGTCATTTTGAAGTGTGATAGCTCCGTGGGATGATGAATGAATTACCTTGAATGGTCCTTCCCATTTGCTCCGGAGCTTCCCATGCCCGAAAAGCTTCACCCTGGAATTAAAAAGTAATACCTTATCTCCGGGTGAGAACTCCTTCTTCTTGATCCTCTTGTCATGCCATCTCTTGACTCTTTCTTTGTAGATCTTTGAATTGTGATATGCTTTCTCCCGCCATTCTTCCAACTCTGATAATTGCATTCTTCTATGCTGTCCGGCGATATCCAGGTCCATATTCCATCTTTTTATGGCCCAGTGTGCCTTGAACTCAAGTTCAACAGGGAGGTGACAAGTCTTTCCGTACACCAATTGGTATGGAGACATTCCAATTGGGGTCTTGTATGCTGTCCGGTACGCCCAGAGTGCATCGGGTAATTTGTCCTTCCATGCCGTTCCCATCTCATTCACTGTCTTCTGAAGAATGTTCTTGATTTGCTTGTTGGAAGTCTCTGCTTGGCCACTTGTCTGAGGATGATAAGGAGTAGCGACGTTGTGACGGATTCCATGTCTTGATAGATAGTGCTCGAAGCGCTTGTCAATGAAGTGTGATCCTCCATCACTTATCACTATCCTGGGGACTCCAAATCTTGGAAATATGATTTCCTCAAACATCCTCTTTGAACTGATATTGTCGGCATGCTTGCAAGGTAGTGCCTCTACCCACTTGGAGACATAATCAACCGCCACCAAGATGAACTCACACTTCTTTGATGGAGGAAATGGACCCATGTAGTCTATTCCCCAGACATCAAAGAGTTCAATCTGAAGGTTGTTGGTGAGTGGCATGGCATCCCTTGTATTTATGTTTCCGTGCCTTTGACATGGCCCACATCTTCTGATATATTGCTTCGTATCATCGTACATCGTAGGCCAGTAGAATCCACATTGCCAGATCTTTGAATGTGTACGGAATGCTCCGTATGGTGATGAGTGACATCTGTCGATGATCTTCCATCCTTCCTCAGTAGTCACACATCTTCTGAGTAGGCCATCAGCGCATACTCGGAAGAGATATGGCTCATCCCATATATGTGAACGACTTTCCTGAATAAGCTTTTTCTTGTTTGCTCCGGGGGGTACATAACCTGAAACCATAAAATTAACAATATCTGCATACCAGGGGTCAGATCTGTTAATCCCGTAGAGCATGTCATCCCGGAGTGAGTCATTAATGGAGGTTTCCTGTGAATTCTTAAAGTACATTCTAGACAAGTGATCAGCAACAGAATTTTCTACTCCTTTTTTATCTTTTATTTCTAAGTCAAATTCTTGGAGTAATAAAATCCATCTGATTAAGCGGGGTTTAGCATCTTTCTTAGTGAGCAAATATTTTAGTGCAGCATGATCAGTGTAAACAATTATCTTAGCTCCAACTAAATAAGATCTAAATTTATCAATGGCAAAAACAACAGCCAGAAGCTCTTTTTCAGTGGTTGCATAATTAAGTTGAGCTCCTGTCAAAGTTTTACTTGCATAAGCAATTGCATGATGCTTTTTATCTTTAGTTTGTCCCAAAACTGCCCCTACAGCATAATCACTAGCATCACACATAATTTCAAAAGGCAACGACCAATCAGGGGGTTGAATGATTGGTGCAGAGATGAGTGCTTGCTTTAATAAATTGAAAGAAGTTAGACATGCATCATCAAATTCGAAAGGAGCATCCTCGGCTAGCAAAAGAGTAAGTGGTCTCGCAATAAATGAAAAGTCTTTTATAAATCTGCGATAAAAACCAGCATGGCCAAGAAAACTTCGAATTCCTTTTATATTCACAGGTGGAGGTAGTTGTTCAATTACTTCAATTTTAGCTCTATCTACCTCAATACCTCTTTCAGACACTAAGTGTCCTAGCACTATTCCTTCTCTAACCATAAAATGACATTTTTCCCAATTAAGGATTAAGTGCTTTTCTTCACATCTTTGCAAAACCTTATCTAAGTTCTCAAGACAACTATCAAAAGTTTTTCCATAAACTGAGAAATCATCCATGAAAACTTCCATAATCTCTTCAATCATATCAGAAAATATAGACATCATGCATCTTTGAAATGAAGCTGGTGCATTACATAACCCAAAAGACATTCTACGATAAGCATACGTTCCATATGGGCATGTAAAAGTGGTTTTGCTTTGATCATCAGGGTGGATAGGGATCTGGTGATACCCTGAATATCCATCTAGAAAACAGAAGAACGAGTGTTTTGCTAACCGCTCAAGCATCTCATCTATAAAAGGCAAAGGAAAATGATCCTTTTTCATGGCTTTATTAAGTTTTCTATAGTCTATGCACATCCGCCACCCAGTGACGGTGCGTTGCGGAATTAGCTCATTCTTATCATTAGTAACAACAGTCATGCCTCCCTTTTTAGGCACGACTTGAACAGGGCTTACCCACTCACTATGCGGCACAGGATATATAATCCCTGCATGCAGCAACTTTATAACTTCCTTTTTAACTACCTCTCTCATCGCGTTGTTAAGTCTATGTTGAGGCTCTCGAGAGGGTGTAACAGAAGGATCTGTCGGAATATGATGGGTACAAATCATAGGACTGATTCCTGTGAGATCTTGAAGTGAGTAGCCGAAAACAGAGTGGTGTTTTTCAAGAACGGTCATTAATCGCAGAGTTTGCTCCTGAGTGAGTTTATCACTAATGATCACAGGAAACTCTGGATTATTGTTTAGGAAAGCATAGGTAAGACCGGATGGTAAAGTTTTGAGTTCTATGGGGGGTCTAGGTGTTTCTGCAAACTCATCTAAGGGTTCAGGTACAGAAGGTTCAGCCTCTTCTTCAGTGAAGAAAGGAGCTTCCTCTTCCAAGTCTGATTCTTCTAAAAGTTCTAGAGATGCAGCCTTTACCTCCTCCATAGGATCAGGCAAAAGATATGGCTCGGTCTTATTATTCAAGGAGTGAGTTATTGTAATTGGAAGTTTAAAATCCTTTCCCAAAGAAATGTGGAGCTTTCCAGTTTGACCTTCATAAAGGAGTCTTCTAAATGGTTGTCCTATCAATAGGTCGAAGTCCCATGTATCAAAGATATAAAAGTTCAAATGAATCATGGAGCCTTCTACCATAAAGGGTAGGACATTCACAATTCCAAGACTGGGGACCAATCGTCCCGAAGATTCCTTCATGAACTTTGTTGTGGGGGTTAAAATTAATTTTCCAAATAAATTAAGTGCAAAAGCTTCAGACATGATATTGATCCCCACAACAGGATTATAGAGAGCATCAAATTGATTAGAATCATAAGCACAGCGTATAGTGATAGGAGGTGTATCCAAACGGATCACTTCAGAGGAAAGCTCTGACTCCTCCAACCATTCGCTACTCATGACTGAGATAAGCTCTCTCAATTGACGTTCACTTGGTAAACAAATGCCAACTTGGCCGTTTTGGGGTCGGTCTATAGAATGGTAGTTTGAAATGTTTCCAAAATCGGCAAAGAGATCGGATTCTATGTCTAGCATGAAATCAGATGGTGGAATTTCTTCCTTTTGTGGCTCAGAACCTGGGATAGCTAAAGTAGCTGAAAAATTTAGCAGAGTGTCTACTTCGGCTTCGTAGGTTTCATCATGGAGGGTATTATCCATCTCAGCTTCTAGGATTCTATCTAGGATCGCTCTAGCTTCATCAGTAGGGATACGAAAGAAAGAACCTCTAGACATTGTATGTAGCATTTGTTTATGATCTTTCTGAAGACCTCGAAAGAAATGAAAAAGGAGAATAGGGTCTTCAATATTGAGTTTTGGACCAGATTCTAAAAGATCAGAAAAACGTTTCCAGGATTTTCCCAAAGTTTCATTTTCTTTTTGTTTAAAAGATAGAACTTTGAGTCTAAGGTCGGCGATACGATCGAGGGAATAAAAATCTAAACAGAAGTTGGCTCGTAAGACTCCCCATTCACCTCGTTGTTGACTTACCTTCTGACTATACCATCGTCTAGCTTCTCCTCTTAAGGAAAAAGGAAAAAGCTTCCAACGTAAAGTCTTATCAGAAATGCCTTCAATGCGAAGACAATCGCATGTTTGCTCAAAATCTCTAATATGAAGGTAAGGATTTTCGTCTTCCTTTCCCGAAAAGGATAGGTTCTCAATCATGGCAATTAACCTTGAACTTAACCTATACTAGGATGTTTGGATAGGCTGTGATGACTCCCATGGTAAAAGGTCAGTTTTCGAAGGTGTTGCAAATTGATAGATTGATTTAGAACTTGGTTCTCCATAAGGTAAGAATAAAGAATATAAAAAGATAAGGAATAAAAAGATAAAGAAAGATAAAAGTATAGGTACAAGCTAGTAGTAAGATTCAAGGTTATCTCAGCAAACCGTCTTTCTCCCCGGCAACGGCGCCAGAAATGCTTGTTGACACTTCTAACGTCACTACTAGAAATAAGACTAAGAGTCTATCCCTAGCAATGATGCCAAAAATGCTTTTGATATATGGTAACGCAATTAGGAAATAGGATCCGCAAGCGCACGGATATCGGTGAGCATTTCACCCGAGATGTATCCTTGGGTATCGTATTTATATTTTTACCATTAGGAGAAAGAGTGCATTTGACTAACCAAATCTATTACTACTAACCTTTAGGCTACAACCACTGTGACTCGATGTGAGTGATGTATAGAGAAGACTACAACCGTACTCTTCTTCTAACCTTGGTAAGGATGATCTATTGTTCTATTGGGGAGGCTTAACGGAATCTAGACACCACAAAGGATGTTCGACCCGCACCTATAAACCCTATCGATCCTGCTAACGGGATATGGAATACAAAGGTAACTCGGAATTGTCACGTTCCTCGCTACTACCACGGTCCGGCTAGACGAGGGGATATCTATGAGTATCCTAGCTTAAACACCACGTTTACGCTAGAGATGATTACTCTAAACTCTACGCGAAGAGATCAAAGTAAACTCATAAACCAAAGAACAATAAAACAAAGAACTTACTAGAATTTAGAAGTCGAAATACTGAAGAATCCTGAGAACAAGCCTCGGGTTAGGAGAACTTGATCCCGCAGGTACAACCTCGGAGTAGACACCGATAGGCCGGCTTCCTCCGAATTACACCTCCACTCTATCTCTCTCAATCTAGTAGAACTAATTCTACTTTCACATGGATGCTAAGCCCTAAGAGGTGGGAACCCGAGAGGGATCCTCTCTCTAAAACCCTAACTTTTGATTTGCAACTGAATAATGAATTGGGGTCTTCTCCACCAGGGGCCAGGGGCCTTGCTTATATAGCCCTTTCAATTGAATCTGGACCGTCGGATCAAACCGACCTTCATCTCACGGTTTTCCTTGATCCTCAAAGGCGGTGGAGCATAATCCGCGAAGTGGAAGCTGATTGGTCGAGAGGAGGGGGCGGGCGCCCCAGGGACTAGGGCGGGCGCCCTGAGTCCGGGCCCGTTCCGTCTCCCGTTCGTTCCCGTGGCTTCTGGAATCTTCTAGATTACGGAAAATTATGTTTTCGGTTTTTATCCCGTCATTAATCCGACATGTGGGCCTTTCTTCCATATTTCCTGATAACCCCCTGCAGAAATACATAAACAGCAAAACTCGTGGAATTCTGTTAGATCAAACCCTAATTCTAGGTGTTGCTTGCATATAGGTCCTTTTCTTTATTTATTTGATAGTTATAATTGATACTTAAGAACCGTCAACACCGGGTCGCTGGCGCCTAGCTCACCCGCGGCTGCCTCTGGTGGTGCTGGGCCGCTCGGCTCGCCTACTGTTGGCGGTGCTGGGCCGCTCGGCTCCCTTGCTGCCGGGCCACGTGCGCCCGGCCCTTCACCGCCGCTGACCGAGGCCAGCGCTGCTGCCCCTGTGCGCACAGCACAGGTAGCTGCCAGTAGCGCCCAGGCCACGGGACGCACCCTCGCCACGAGGCCAGTCCACGTCACCCTCGTCGAGAACGCGCACTCCATGCGCACCCGAGGCAAGGCTGGCCTCGCCCAGCCTGTGGATCGCCTCAATCTTCACGCCACGCCTGTGTCACCACTGCCCCGCTCTGTTCATGATGCCCTGACTGATCCGAATTGGCGTGCGGCTATGCAGGCGGAATTTGACGCCCTGATTGGTAATGACACCTGGAGTCTGGTGTCCCGCCCTCCTGGAGTTAATGTGGTAACTGGAAAATGGATTTTTCGGCACAAATTGCATGCAGATGGGTCTCTGGATCGCTACAAAGCTCGTTGGGTACTTCGGGGTTTCACACAGCGCCCTGGTCTGGACTACGACGAGACTTTCAGCCCTGTTGTTAAACCAGCGACAATTCGTGTTATTCTGTCATTGGCTCTTTCTCAGGATTGGCCCATTCATCAGTTGGATGTCAAGAATGCATTCTTACACGGCACCCTTGAGGAGACAGTATACTGTGTACAGCCCACCGGTTTTGTGGATCCCTCTCGTCCTGGTATGGTATGTCGCCTCAACAAATCACTCTACGGACTGAAACAGGCGCCCCGTGCCTGGCATCACAGGTTCGCTTCACACTTGGCTTCCATTGGCTTTACCGAAACCAAGTCTGATAGCTCCCTATTCATCTATCGCCGGGGTTTTGATACTGCATACTTGCTGCTGTACGTGGATGATATTGTTCTCACCGCCTCCTCTGACCAGTTCCTGCGCCAGGTGATAGCGGCTCTTCAGCGCGAATTTGCTATGACTGACATGGGCCAGCTTCATCATTTTTTGGGCATTTCTGTGACTCGTTCTGCTCAGGGTATGTTCCTCTCCCAACGGCAGTACACTTTGGACATTTTGGAGCGCGCCGGGATGAGTGCGTGCAAGCCGTGCAGCACGCCTGTGGATCTTCACTCCAAATTATCCGAAGATGGGACTCCTGTTGATGATGCTACTCAGTACCGTAGTTTGGCTGGAGCACTTCAGTACCTGACTTTCACACGGCCAGATATTGCATTTGCCGTTCAGCAGATTTGCCTTTATATGCATGATCCTCGAGAGCCTCACCTTGCTGCTCTGAAGCGCATCCTGCGCTACTTACAGGGCACCCCGACACTTGGATTGACTTTGCGCCGCTCACCTCCTGCTGAGCTTGTTGTCTATACAGATGTAGACTGGGCTGGATGTCCCGATACCCGACGGTCGACTTCCGGTTACGCAGTCTTCCTTGGAGACAACTTGGTGTCTTGGTCCTCCAAGCGACAGCACACCGTGTCTCGGTCCAGCGCCGAGGCTGAGTACCGTGCTGTGGCGAATGGCGTCGCTGAAGCTACTTGGTTACGCCAGTTGCTCCTTGAACTTCAGCGCCCTCCTCGCCGTGCTACTTTGGTCTATTGCGACAACGTCAGTGCTGTCTACCTCTCCAGCAATCCTGTGCAGCATCAACGGACGAAGCATGTTGAGATCGACCTCCATTTTGTTCGAGAGAAGGTTGCCCTTGGTCACGTTCGAGTTCTTCATGTCCCTACGACATCACAGTACGCCGACATCTTCACCAAGGGGCTTCCTACTTCCGTGTTCCAGGAGTTTCGGTCCAGCCTGACCGTTAGCGATGCTCCCGATTAGACTGAGGGGGAGTGTTAGCATGATGTAATTAGGCCTGTATTAGAGAATGTAATTGGGCCCATGCGGTAGGCCTGCGAGCCACCCTAGCTGCCCCTATATGTAATCCCTGTAATCACACTTGGAATACAATCAATTATTCCTAAGCTCACAGTAAACATACACAACCTTCAGATAAAACACTTGCATCATATGTGTGAAAACATATGAAACATCCAAATAAAATACACTTGCAACATACGTCGGAAAAAACAGATGAAACATTGAGAACAGGAGCTTGCAACACACGTGTACAACCATTGCAACATGTGCAACATTCTGATATACTTTTGCAACATCCGTATGAAACAATTGCAACATACCTCTAAAACATTTGAAACACTTGAAACAAACGCTGGCAACATGCAGTTTTAGCGCAACATCTCCTTTGCTGCTTGGGAGAATGGATCCTCATCGACGTGTGGAGTTCTATCCCAGCCGTCGTGGACTGCACGCGAGCAAGTTCCGCCTCGGCCATGGCGAACTGGGTAGGCGGGCACGAGATGTGCGTGGGCAAGTGGCGCATGGGCTGTTGTGAGCTACATGCGGGCGAGCTCTACACCCGGCCGCACCGAGCTCGGCACGCGGAGGCGAAGGTCTTCCTAGCCATTGACTAGGCATCTGCCCCCCCATGCTGGAGGCAGTAGCGGTCTCCCTCGCCATGGGCGAGCGGCACAACACGGCCGGTGGAGCTCGTGCGTACGCGGCTAGTGGCGACGCTCGACGCTTGTGCGTATGCAACAGCGGCGGCGCTCGTGTGGACACGGGCACTAGCAGAGCTCGTGCGTATGCGATTGAAGGGCGGGTAGTGCAGTGGAGCCGATACGAATGGGAAAGATAAGATGTCGCTCTGTTTTTTTAATTTTTGAAGAAACCGTGTCTCGGGGGCACATAACCAGGGTGCCCCAAGACATGCCTAAGAAAAACCACTCAGGGCAGCCTGGCAGGCCAGAATTTTTTTTTATTTTTAGCCCAAATTTGAAACATATTTTGAATTTGACTCGGATTTGAATTTTTTTTTAAAACTAGCCCGTTTGGCCCCGCCACCATGCATGACGGGACAATTGAATTGAACCCCGCCATGCATGGTGGCGGGGTGCAGGTGCCACGTGGCATGTAGCGGGTAGTGAATGCTGACGTGGCTGGAAAACGTGGAAAGGTGTACCCCGCCACGCATCATGGCGGGGTATGTCTAACCCGTCACATGTGATGGCGGGGTACAGCCCCAGCGCGTAGGCAGCGTGTGGCCGAGCTTGTTGTCCTTCACTTCCTCCACCTGCAGGATGTCGGCGTGGCCCACGGAAAAGCAACTTCAGCAAGCAAGCACAGCTGCACAGGCCCTCTCTCTCTCATCGCGTGGTGTGTACAGTAGTGCCCTGCTGCTGCTGTCCCGCAGCCGCAGGGAGCTCACAGCTACTGTTGGAGCTCAAGCACCAAGGAGGAGTCCAGCTGCTGTCCCACAGGCCACACAGCATCACTGCACTGCTAGCCTCATTCAAGAATCTTCCAGCTTTTCCCAAACAGAACCAACCTTGGGCCATGGCTTCTTCTTGATCTGTGGTGGGTCTCTGTCTCTCCCTTCCCGGTGTCTCAATCTCGATCCAAGATCAGTGCCAATCTGCAGTATTTTGCCCCCTTCGCCGACCACGGTTGGACAAGAAAAAAAAATAAATGTGATCAGCTAGTCTACGTTCCAGAGGTTTAGAAGCTGAAAAAACTAGTAGCTTCTTTTGAGTTACTTCTTGCACAAAATTATACATATATATCCTACATGAAATTTATCATATCGTACGGAAACACTTTCATCCACATCTCTCAAATAATTACTTTCCAAAGAAAGTCAGAAACACTGTTCCATGTTCATTTCTGCGCTCTCCGTTCTAAATTATAAGATATTTTGATTTTTTTAAATACGTAGCTAGCTTTTGTTACGCACCTAAATACATATTATGTCTAGATACATAACAAAAGCAATGTATCTAAAAAGAGCTAAAACATCCTATAATTTGGAACCGGTTGTATATAAAAGCGGTGGGCATATAGCTGCTGCCTGCAGCGAGCTTAGGCACCCCCTCCTTTAGTCACCCATGCACAGTAGCACGTTACTTTTACTAAGGCCCTGTTTAGTTCCCAAAAATTTTCAAGATTCCCCCGTCACATCGAATATTTGAACACATGCATAGAGCATTAAATGTAGACGAAAAAAAACTAATTACGCGAACTAAACAAATGTTTGGACACTAATTGATAAATACAAACGAAAGTGCTACCGTAGCCAAAGTCAAAAAATTTCGGGAACTAAACACACCCTAAACTTGTCACCACTGGTTACACGAAAATTAAACCACCTGCAGGCATCGTACAGAAACACTTTCAAAAGGAGGCTGGACTCCTCCTTGGTGCTTGAGCTCCAACAGTAGCTGTGAGCTCCCTGCGGCTGCGGGACAGCAGCAGCAGCAGGGCACTACTGTACACACCACGCGATGAGAGAGAGGGCCTGTGCACTACTGTACACACCACGCGATGAGAGAGAGGGGGCCTGTGCAGCAGCAGCAGGGCACTACTGTACACACTACGCGATGAGAGAGGGCCTGTACACACCCCGCCATCACCTGTGGCGGGGTAGGCGTACCCCGCCATGATGCGTGGCGGGGTACGCCTTTCCACGTTTCCTAGCCACGTCAGCATTCACTACCCGCTGCATGCCACGTGGCACCTGCACCCCGCCACCATGCATGGCGGGGTTCAGTTCAATTGCCCCGCCATGCATGGTGGCGGGGCCAAACGGGCTAGTTTTAAAAAAAATTCAAATCCGGGTCAAATCCAAAATATGTTTCAAATTTGGGCTAAAAATAAAAAAAATTTCGCAGGCCACAACCCAGCCAACCAAGACCTACCTCGACCACTACTCTTCCCCCGCGTCGTACGAGGCCCGCCTCAACCTTCCCGATCCTCGACCACACTCTGCGCCGCCATCTCGACCACCTCTAGCCCTGACCGCTTGGGAAGGATGGAAGGTGGGTGCACACATTAAATGTACCTGCCTAGACAGGATGTGCACGTGCACACATACTCCTCCAGGTACAAAGAAGGATGACCACACCTCAGACTGCTAGGTCCTAGGGGCAGAGCATCACCTCTTGGGCCACACCCTTCAGATAGACATGACTACACCAAGACTCCGCTACATCACTACGCGTGGCTCAGCACCATCCAAATCCTTCCTAAGCCGACAGATAGGCGTACGATCATACCCACTGCGGGTATGGGATACACGACCAGGAGTCAGCTCCCACCAAACCGGCCAGATCCAAAGATCCCCGACCTGACCATGAGAGGTCGGGGCAACAATGCCATGACCAAGAGAGCAGGCAACCCGCAAAGGACGGATGCCCTCTCCGTATACTAGCGCCACGATGCCATCCTGGGATAACGGGGGCCAGGACGATACCTGCTATGCGCCCATGCTACACTGGGTAGTTGGTGAGCAACCACCACTCGCACAGTATCGTGACAACATTATGAGAATGGCACAGTGCTGCCATGGTGCGCTATGCCTTGGCGTGAGGAGCAAGAACCCAGTGACCATGCCCGGACGTGTCAACAGAAGCAAGGACGAGACAAGGAGGGCGGCGCCAACTTCTCCCTACCCTCGGGCTCTCGGCCACTCAAGTCGGGAGAACCCTTCACCTCTCACTTTTGCCCAGCCCCCAAGGCTATATAAGGGGAACCAGGCCTTCCCTAGCTTACGAACCCCACATTGTAAGCCTTTTAGAGCACTTGAACCGAGGAACAAGAACTCGCTATCTCCAGCACTGGACATATGGCTTTGTCCCGATGGCCCGGTCCACAGCCCAGCTAACCGTGTCCAAACGATCGTCGCAGGAACAATGCCTGTCGTGGGGCACTACCAATATGGCATGGGTAGTTCACGCAACAATCTCGCATGTTTTGATCTAGAAAAGCAAACATGAAATAAATTTAAGTGAACTAAACATGTGAGGAAGATTGATTGAGACATGGTAGGGTTTCAATTTCGATCTTCGTTTTTTCAGTCACCCACGAAATTACTAAAATATGTGAAATTTAGGTGATATTTTTAGAGATTTCAAGAAGAGATGATTTTCTAAAATTTAATTTTAAGATCTAAACAAAACATCAGTATAACTTATGACTGCACATCTATTTTATTAAGGATAAGAATATGTAACATAAACAATAGAAAATATGAATGAATTTTATATATTACAATAAAGCACATGTATTGTTGTACATCGTGAAACTTCAGCGAAATTTTGAACCCAGAACATACTAGCATTTTTCTAATGAACATTATACTCCGCTTATATATTGTACCGGCTTCTTGTTAGTACTACCTCCGTCCGTAAAAGAATACAATTATGGAATACGTGCCAGCCAAAGAAGCTAAAGTTTAACTAAGTTTATAGCAAATATTATTAGTATTTATGTCTTCAAATAGATTTATTATATAAATATATTCTATAACTAATCTAATGATACTTACTTTGTATCATAAATGTTTGCACTTTTTTATATAAATTTATTCAAAGTTTAAATTGTTTGACTTCTCGAAAAACGAGAATTACATTCTTTTATGGATGGAAGGAGTACTTAGCGTTGAATTACAATATGACATTTTTAATAAACATGCAGAATTGGATCGGGATGAAAATGGGGAGAGGCTGATTTGCATGCATAATGACCCATAGTTGGACAAGAGTGAAATCACATTAACTACTTTTGCTTTGGGATTCACAAAGTTATTTAGTTAGGGAGTACAGGAGCAGAACTCCAAATTCAAATTTATTAAAATATTTTAATAATCTAAAAGTAAATTGATAAAATGCAAGTGGTCGATAAAACAATTATTCTTTTGCAAAATAAATTTGAGAATAGTTTGATCCATTTGACAACAAAATTGAATATGTGTTCTTAATATGAGAGAATTTATAGTTTTATTGTATTTTCTTGAAGCATTATGAAGAATTGAAAATATGTATGCTATGTATTTGTTAACTTTATTTGAAGAAATATTTGTGACCGATATTATCTAGCTCTAGTTTGCCACTTATTTGGTGGATATTTGTTCATATTATAGCCATATTTGTAACCGAAACAAATCCGCATTCACGTATTCATATTCAATATCACTCGTAAGCGGCTCATACTATGAAGAGAAGTATCAAGACAAATATGGTGTGAGCAACATCTTCGGTATCCTATGATCCTATATGATAACATCCTAGCTAGGGCCGAATGAACAAAGTGATCTTTTTTTTGAAAGACACTCAAAAGAGTATCTCTAATCTGGTATATATATCAAAGTAAAAATAGCTCATACAAAGGACAACTTGACACAAAATTACCTTAAAAAAAGAATACATTTCAAATCGGTCATCTTCCTCTTTGATCGTCCATTGCCTGTCGAAGAATGAAAAACACACCGAAGACACAGCAAAGGAAAGAACACCTACAAACACCCTCGCCATGCAAGCCTTTGAAGACCGCAAAATCCACTCATCGCTGACAACGAGATCTAAAACCTATTGAAAGAACATCGGCTGAAGCAACCCTCCAAAGAATACATGTTTACAATCCTTTACCATCAAAACAGCGTATTAGAGATGTCAAGCCTTGCAATAGACTAAACCAAAAGAAGAGATTGAGATCGCCATGAAGAGAGCTAACTGATTGCTTCCCCTGGTAAACACACCAATCGTTAGCTTTAGTCCCACATCGGTAATTGATGGTGGGGGAGCACAACATATAAGGCGGGAGAAACTCTCACCTATCAGGCAAGTCTTTGGGTTGAGTTAGGCACAACGCCTTGGTATGTTGTGGGCTCCGTTAGACCTAGGTCCAAGGGGTGCCAGCTCGTGGGTATAGCGAGTTGGGCTGGGATCCGCTACGCCTTCTATCAAGTGGCATCTCGAAGCTCATGGTCGGAAAAATCTGGAAAATCTTAGGCCCTGTTTGGTTCATGAATGTTAAAGTTTAACTCCCATCACATCAATGTTGCGGCAAATGCATGGAGTACTAAATGTAGACTAATTGCATGCATGTCGACACAGATTTGGAGTAATTTACGAGACGAATCTATTAAGCCTAATTAGTCCAAAATTAAAAACTTTTTGTCAGATAAGACGAAAGTGCTACAGTGTTTACCAACCGCCAACAAGACATGAAGGGAACCATCTGGCAGACCGGACGCTCGCTAGGCCTTCCTCAATTGTGTTTCTCGCGTCGCAAGCCGAGACCGCCACTTAATACCAACTGCCACCACGATCTCAAGCAACCTCTGGCATGCCAGACTCTCGCTAGGCCTTCCTCAATTGTGTTTCTTGATTAGTTGCAAAAATTTTTACGAAATGACACTGCAGCAAATTTCGTTGTTATTTAATAATTAGTGTCCAATCATGATCTAATTAGACTTAAAAGATTCGTCTCGTCCATTTCGTCTAAACTGTGTAATTAGTTTTATTTTTTATCTATATTTAATGCTTCATGCATGCATCTATAGATTTGATGTGACGGGAAATCTTACAAAATTCTGTAAAATTTCTGACAAACCCTTGTTTAGATTGGAAAAAATTTCAACCTGATGAATAGTACCACTTTCGTCTTATTTGACAAATATTGTCCAATCGTGAACCAACTAGGCTCAAAAGATTCATCTCGTGATTTTCAACTAAACTGTGTAATTAGTTATTTTTTTACCTACATTTAGTACTCCATGCAAGCGGCTAAAAATTGATGTGATGGAAAGAGAGTGAAAAAACTTTGGTGAACTAAACAAGGGCAAAGGATTAAAGAATCTGGCTTCTAGAACTGTATATACAGTAGTACGACCTACAGGTCAGCTTTTTATTCTCCCCCAAATTCCACTATATAAAAAGAAGATTCCTCGTCACTTCAAAATGTCGGCAAATGCATGGAGTACTAAATGTTGATGAAATCAAAAACTAATTGCACAGTTTTGTTGTACTTTGCGAGACGAACATTTTAAGCCTAGTTAGTCAAAATTTGGATAATTTTTACCAAATACAAACGAAATGCTACAGGAATTCTGATACAGTGTTTTTCTCCCCAATTCTCTCATCTAAACGAGGCCACAGTTGAATTGTACGGCTAGGACAGTGAATTCATTGAAAAGAACCGTCCAGCAGCAGTAATGACAAGTGGCTAGCGCCTAGCTAGGGAGTAGGGAGAGCCAGCCAAGATCGCAACAGGACGGCGCATGCTGCCGGGCCATCACCGCGAAACCAATCGTGCTTACCACTTGCATTGGCATAGATTCAGATCCTCCGGCGGTCCGGCCGGCCGGCTGGCATTGGCAAAATGGCAAGCCGCTACCACTCCAGCCACGCCGGAAGCACTGTACCAATACCAGCGCACATGCATACAGCATATGCATACCCCTACCCGATCGACCCATGCACATTCTAGGTGCGACACCCGGGCTCAATAATAGCAGCCGGCAGCCCACAGCGCGATCGAGTGCGACTATACTCAAAGGAGCAGTGGCAAGACCGGGCAAGATTCCGCGGGCATTCATGGCGCCCGTCGCGGCCTGCCTAAGGCTGTCCGCACAGGGTAAAGGCGACTGAACGCCACACGTAGCGTCTGAGCACCTGTACTGGTAGGCGGTAAACGTGACGCTACAGTAACACGCCACAGGAAGCGCTCGTCTGTGCGCACCTATAAATGGGAAGGAGGAGAGAGAAAGAGAGATGAGAGAGGAGGGAGGAGAGAGAAAGAGAGAGGAGAGAGGATATGAGATGATTGTTGATATAGAGTATGCTATAGAGTAAATATGAGTGTGGGAGTTGGTATAGAGGTGAGAATCCTGAATGATTAAGACAGAATATTTCTTCAGAAGTGTGTTTAGAGAGCGGTACGGTTGAAAGGTCTTGATGGCCAGAGGGGGGTGAATAGCCTTTTAAAATTTTCTACAAAGACAAGCTAAACAAATTTATCAATACGACAAATAGCGCGATGCGAGTTTTGCTTAGCCTACGGGGTGTTTGCAAGCCACCTATCCAATTCACAATTCTAATATATATGCACTCAACCGCACAAGTCAAACTGAGAAGGAAACTACAACAACAACTAGCAAGCTACACAAAAGAGCTACTCTAGCAAAGCTAACTAGCTAGCAAAGGTAACTAAGAAAAATAATACAAGATAGAGTTAGAAGGGTATCACCGAGGGGCGAAGTATTGAGCCAACCAATATGATCAACAATAAATACCAAAACAATCAAACACCGGGATCAATCAATCACAATATGAAAGTGATGACACGAAGATTTATCCCGAGGTTCACGTGCTTGCCGGCACGCTAGTCCCCGTTGTGTCCCTCTTCACCACGTGGTTCGGTGGCTAATCGGTCTCACACCGAGCCTCTCGAAAGGCGCCACAAGAACCTACCAAATGGCAAAAGGTTACAATGACACGAGCAATCCACTAATGTTGCCTTTGGCACTTCGCCGAGGTAGGCACAAACCCCTCACAAACACCGGAGGTGGCCAAGAACAAACACCAACTCTTGCCAATGCCTCCAAGCTGCTCTAAGCCGTCTAGGTGGCGGCAACCACCAAGAGAAACAAGAATCCCGCAGCAAATCAACCACCAAGTGCCAACTAGATGCAATCACACAATGCAAATGCACTTGGATCACTCAATCTCACTTCGAATATGCAAAGAAGTAAGAGAGATGAGTGGGAGGGGAGTTGCTTAGCTCAAAGTACTCACAAGTATGTCAAATGTTCAAGAGATAGAGCTTTGAGCCGGCCAACGAGTATTTATAGACGTACCCCTTCGAATATAGCCGTTAGAAACTTAAACAGCCGAAGTCGCGTTGACCGGACGCGCTGGTCCAACTGACCGGACGCTCCGGTCGCGCAACGGCTCTTTCGCGAAGCACCGACCGGACGCGCCGGTCGCAACGACCGGACGCACCAGAAACGACCGGACGCGCCGGTCCCGTAACTGACCGGACGCGCTGGTCAAGTCTGAGTCGCGCACAACGAAACAATGACCGGACGCGCTGTTAGAACTGACCGGACGCCACAGTGCCAGCGTCCGGTGAGAGTCCAGTAAGCTCCCTGATCGACCGGACGTGTCCGGTCGACTGTGACCGGACGCGACACGCGTCCGATCAACAAACCGAAAAACGCGCACACGCTGAACACTGACCGGACGCGTCCGGTCAAACACAGACCGCGTCCGGTGCAGCGTCCGGTCACTCCAGTGACCTCCGTTCGCCTCCGTTTCTTTTCCGAATTCCGGCGTAGTGGAAAATAGGCATTTCATATCCCCAAAAACGCCTGAATCCCGCGCTCTCACACTCGGCGGGAGGGAGAGAGAGACCCAAACCCTCTCTACCGCTCAAACTCCAACGCCATCGCAAATGTGCTAACACCACCAAGTGATCATCACCATGTGTGAGTGTGTTAGCATTTTCACAATCATTTTTCGAGGCGTTATTAGTTCTATCCAAATGCATATGATTATGAAATGCACATCTAGAGGCACTTAGGAGTTCAATAGCCGCGTCATTCCCCTCTTTATAGTACGGCTATCTATCCTATAATGTAACCACACCCACTAGGTGTCTTGGTTACTAAAACACAACCCTTAAGCATATACCTTTGCCTTGATCACGTAGGGTTGCGTCCAAATCCAAGTGTGGCCATCATGATCACCATGTCCATCTTGCCACCAACCTTGGAATGTACTAATCCTCATATGCTACATACAACTTAGGCATAGGATTAGTACTTAGGCATTGTCACTAATTACCAACACCAAACATAGGACTTTCAATCTCCCCCTTGTTGGTAATTGGTGACAACCCTTTCCCAAAGATATTATGATAAAATTTTGATTGAACCCATGTCACATTGTCCAAGTATATTACCATGTGTAAGAAGTATGGACAAGTGATCATGAATTCAAATTGATAGCAATTTGCTCCCCCTACATGTATGCTATATGTTTGGATTTTGTAAGCATACATGTTAGATAGGAAAGATTAGGAGCATTGACTATCAATAGGTGCTAAGTGTTTTAGATTATAGACCTTTGAAGCGTGATACCATCGGAGTAGCGATAAACACCATCTTAGCACCTTGTGTAGTTAGATACCACTTGGAAAAGCATAAACAAAACTAGAAACCTCGTGAGATCAACATTATAAACAAGGCTCTAGTACCACTTTGAAAAACATGAAGCAAGTAAAATCTAACTACTTCCTATTCATGCTAGTACTTCAATACATCATTCAATTGTATACTAGCAAAACACCACACAAGCAATGTATCAGAGAAAAAGAAATGCATAACTATGCATCATACATATGAAGTGCACATGGAAATGCAACATTCATGTTTAAGAGCTTGCTCCCCCTACTTGTGTGCTCAAAATTTTAGTTGATCCCCTTGTTTTATCAATTCTCCCTTTTAGGTATTCTCTTTGTGAACAACATTTTTCTCCCCCTTTGTGCTTCTCTCTTTTAGTTCTATCTTTGTGAACAATATTTTCTCCCCCTTTGGCACCAATGACCACAAGGGACCAATTTTAGATAGATTATCATGTAGAATTATGGGGGTGAGGATCAAGTTTGTGATTCAACCTAGATTGCTTGCATAAATAAAATGCTTCGGTTTGATCCAAGGGCAAGCTTCTTCACACCTCACTAAAAGGGTTATCATGCACCATGTTGAAGCAAATATTTATACAAGTGATCTAGATTAAACACTTAGGATCACAAGCTACTTAAACAAGTTATATGCTACCACTAGATCATACAAGACATGGAAACAATAGTGGCACCATATAAACTTCAAAGTCATTTTATTTTCATGAATGAGCCTAGAACATAAGAAATCATGACTAGATGCACTAAACATGTCCTTAGTATAGAATGTATAACATGTCAACCAATTATACCTTGGGGCTCGAAGGAGAGGCATGTCATAACATTGGGGTGCATCAACTCATGTTGGAGAAGTCAAGTATGTTCAACTCATTCTTTAGCTTGTGAAATCTCTTCTCATCAAGTGGCTTGGTGAATAGATCGGCTAGTTGATCTTCGGTGCCCACACTCTCAATAGCAATGTCACCCTTTTGTTGATGATCTCTAATGAAATGATGACGAACATCAATATGCTTTGTTCTTTGATGTTGAACCGGATTGTTGGTTAGCTTCACGGCACTTTCATTGTCACATAGCAATAGCACATTCTTGAAGTTGATTCCAAAATCTTTCAATGTTGCCTTCATCCACAAGATTTGCGCACAACAACTACCCGCGGCGATGTATTCGGCTTCGGCGGTAGATAGTGCAATACTATTTTGCTTCTTGGATGACCATGAGACAAGTGATCTTCCCAACAATTGACAAGTCCCGGAAGTGCTCTTTCTCTCCACTTTGTCACCGGCATAGTTGGAATCCGAATATCCAACTAGCTCAAAGCTTGCACCTTTGGGATACCACAATCCAACATCTTGTGTATGCTTTAAATACCTCAATATTCTCTTTGTTGCCTTCAAATGACTTTCTCTTGGTGAGGCTTGAAATCTTGCACACATGCATACACTAAACATTACATCGGGCCTTGATGCCGTCACATAGAGTAGGCTACCAATCATTGATCTATATAGCTTTTGATCCACCATGTTGCCACTTTTGTCACTATCCAAACTTCCACTAGTGCCCATTGGGGTTGTAATGCCCTTTTGCATCTTCCATACCAAACTTCTTGAGCATATCTTTGATGTACTTAGTTTGGCTCACAAATGTTCCTTCCTTCATTTGTTTGATTTGAAGTCCAAGAAAGAAACTAAGTTCACCGATCATTGACATTTCAAATTCCTTTGCCATCATTTTCCCAAACTCATCACAATAATCTTGATTGGTTGAACCGAATATGATATCATCAACATATATTTGCAATACAAACAAATCTTTCCCTATCTTCTTGGTGAAGAGAGTAGTATCCACTTTGCCCATAACAAATCCTTTGGATAGCAAGAAGTCCCTCAATCTTTTATACCATGCTCTAGGCGCTTGCTTTAATCCATACAAAGCTTTTCTCAATTTGTAGACATGATTGGGTTTCTTGTCATCTTCAAAACCGGGAGGTTGCTCCACATACACCTCCTCTTGAATGTACCCATTGAGAAATGCACTCTTCACATCCATTTGATATAGCTTGATATTATGAGCACAAGCATAGGCAAGTAAGATTCTAATTGCTTCCAATCTTGCAACCGGGGCATAAGTTTCACCAAAGTCAAGACCCTCTATTTGTGTGTAACCTTGAGCCACTAGTCTTGCTTTGTTCCTTACTACTATCCCATCTTGATCTTGCTTGTTGCGAAAGATCCATCTTGTTCCAATGACATTGTGATTCTTAGGCCTTTCAACTAGTTCCCATACTTCATTTCTCTTGAAGTTGTTGAGCTCTTCATGCATTGCATTTACCCAATCCGGATCTCTTAATGCTTTATCAATGTCCTTGGGTTCTTCCATTGATACAAAAGAAGAGTGAGCACAAAATGATGCCAATCTTGATCTAGTTTGAACTCCTCTTTGTATGTCACCAATGATGGAATCCAATGGATGGTCTCTTGCAATGTTGATTGGTTGAAGCACTTGGACTTGATTGCTTGGATGCTGATGTTGATCATGAGTTGGAGATGATGAACTAGCCACTTGTTGATCTTGTTGCACTTGAGATGATGTACTAGCTTGATTTTGCATTAGAGAACCACTAGCTTGTGTAATTGGACTTTGGAGCACTTGATCTTTGTTGTCATCCACATCAATCACTTGCTTTGGCCTAATATCACCAATATCCATTTCTTTCATAGCATTGGTCAATTGAGTTCCTCTCACATCATCCAAGTTATTTTCCTCATCTTGAGAGCCATTTGTTTCATCAAACTCAACATCATGAACTTCCTCAAGTAAGCCACTAGCCAGATTCCAAACTCTATAAGCTTTGCTAGTAGTGGAGTAACCAAGTAAGAATCCTTCATCACATTTCTTTTCAAACTTGCTCAATCTAGTGCCCTTCTTCAAGATGTAGCATTTGCAACCAAATACCCGAAAGTATGCAATGTTGGGCTTTCTTCCATTTAAGATCTCATATGGTGTCTTCTCTAGAAACTTGTGACAATAGAGACGGTTGCTATAGAAGCAAGCCGTGTTGATTGCTTCGGCCCAAAATGAATGACTCACATTATACTCATTCAACATTGATCTTGCCATATCAATCAAGGTTCTATTCTTCCTCTCAACTAGGCCATTAGATTGAGGTGTATACTTGGCCGAAAATTGATGCTTGATTCCAAGCTCCTCACATAGCTCATTAACTCTTGTGTTTCTAAACTCACTTCCATTGTCACTTCTCACTTTCTTGATTGTGGTTTCAAACTCATTTTGTACCCTCTTGATGAACTTTTTGAATATGTCAAATACATCACTCTTGTCCACAAGAAAGAATACCCATGTGTATCTAGTGAAGTCATCCACAATCACAAAACCATACTTGTTGCCACCAATGCTTGTGTATGTAGTTGGCCCAAATAGATCCATGTGCAACAACTCAAATGCCTTGAAAGTACTCATGATGCTTTTCAATGGATGAGTGTTGCCTACTTGCTTTCCGGCTTGACATGCACTACATAGCTTATCCTTCTCAAATGTGACATCCTTCAAGCCTCTAACTAAGTCATGCTTCACTAACTTGTTCAATTGCTTCATGCCAACATGACCAAGTCTTCTATGCCATAACCAACCCATACTTGATTTGGTGAGCAAGCATGTTGAGAGTTGAGTGTCACTAGCATTGAAATCAACCAAGTATAGATTCTCATATCTAAAACCTTTGAAGATCAAGTTAGAGCCATCAACACTAACTATCTCCACATCATCAACACCAAATATGCATTTGAAGCCAAGATCACACAATTGAGCAACCGACAATAAATTGAAATTGAGCTTTTCAACTAGTAGCACATTAGAGATGCAATGATCATTTGAGATTGCAATTCTTCCATGAGCCTTTACATCACCCTTGCTATTGTCACCAAATGTGATACTATCAATGCCACTATCATTTGATTTGAGAGAGTTGAACATTCTTGAATCACCGGTCATATGTTGAGAGCACCCACTATCAAGCACCCAATGCCTTCCTCCGGCCTTGTAATTTACCTACAAAACAATTTAATGTCTTTTAGGTACCCATACTTGCTTGGGTCCTTGGAGGTTAGTAACTAAGCTCTTTGGTACCCAAATGGCCTTCTTCTTTGGACCCACAATTGGTGTACCAACAAACTTAGCATGCACACCTTTCTCACCCTTGGTAAGCACATAACAAGAATCAAAAGGAATGTAATCCATTTTAGCATGAAACTTGTTGTTGTTCTTGTTCATTTTATTACAATTAATCTCTAGATGCCCAACTTGCTTGCATCTATTGCAATAACGACCATTGCTCTTCACAAAGCGAGACTTTGGAGTAGCAAAGGCCGCCTTGCCCTTCTTGGGAGTATAGCCCAAACCCTCTTTGTTAAGAGAGAACCTTTGGCTACCCAAGCATTTTAGCAAGCGGGCATCCCCACCATAGGCATTGCCTAATGCGCGGGTGAGATCATCCACCTCTCTCTTGAGAGTCTCATTCTCAACCACAAGTGATGAATCACTAGTAGTATAGGTAGAGTTGGTTGTGGTGGATGATGATGAGCTACATGAAGCATTAGTAGGACCAACAAATAAAGAATCATCAATAATATCACATGTTAGTCCAATATCACAAGTGAGAATCACTTGCTCCTCCTTAGCTTCCTTCATGAGCTTCTCCAACTTGAGGTCCTTCTCCTTGATGAGCTCAAGTAGAGAGGAGTGGGCTTCCTTAAGCCTAGTGTGAGCAATTTCAAGGTCCTCGTGGTCTTCCTTTAGACACTCACGAGAGGCCTTTAGCTCATCAAAGGATTTCCTAAGAGCTTTGAGCTCTTGTTCAATTCCTTTGCACTCCTTACTCTTTTTGAGAGCAATAAACTCCTCCATCAAGGCATCATTTTCATTGCTCTTGGCAATGAGCTCTTGTTCCAAGATTTTGTATTTCTTGGTGGTCCTCTTATAGCCCTTGCTCATTTGATCTATTATGCCCAATAGATCATCCTTGGAGTAGTCCTCATCCTCCTCATCATCACTCCTACAACCATCACTAGCACAAGAATCATCATCACTATCATCATATTTTACCTTGGTAGGCTTGGCCATAAGGCATGTCGATGTAGTGTCGAAGATGGATGGCTTGTTGGAGTGGGCGATGCTTGCAATGGCTCGCCGAGTGGTCCTCTCATCATCACTAGAGCTTTCATAATCATCACTATCGGAGTTGTCACTATCCCAAGTGACTACATAGCCACCACCCTTCTTCTTCTTGTTGATAGTGAAGCTCTTCTTCTCTTTCTTCTCCTTCTTGTCCTTCTTGTTCTTCTTCAACTTCAACTCCCCATCATGATATCTTTTGTCTTCATAGGGACACTTTGTCACTACATGATCGGGGCTATTGCAATTGTAGCAAAGCACCTCCTTTGCCTTCATGAAGTCCCTTCTCTTCCTTGCCCCATATCCTTTCTTCTTCATGAACCTCCCCATCTTGTGCACTAGGAGGGCCATGGTCTCATCATCGAATGGATCATCATCATCGCTCTCCACCTTGCTCTTGCCCTTAGAAGATGAAGCCTTGAATGCAATGGGCTTCTCTTGCTTGACCTTGGTCTCCTTCTTCTCTTCTACCTCATCTTCATCATCATTGTATTGGGCATCGGTCATTATATCTCCAAGCACATTTGTTGGTTTGACCTTGTCCAATCCCTCTCTAAAGATCATTCTTCTCAAGGTGGCAAACTTCTTGGGTAAGCACATCAAGAACTTGTGTGAGAAGTCCTTGTCCTCAACCTTCTCTCCAAGCCCCTTGAGATCATTGACAATGACTTGGAGCCTATAGAACATCTCCGGGATGGATTCATCATCCTTCATCTTGAAAGTGGAGAACTTGTCCTTGAGCATATATAGCTTGGCACTTTTTACCGTTGAAGTGCCTTCATATGTTTCTTCAAGCCTTATCCAAAGCTCATTTGCCTTTTCAAGATCTTTGATTTGCTCAAATACTTTGTCATCAATGGCACGGTAGATTGTGTCAAGTGCCGCCGTGTTGCATTGCTTGTTGATGCGGTCATTTGGAGTGAGATTTTCTTCATCAAGAATGATGTATCCTTCTTTTGTCACATCCCAAACCTTCTCATGTATATTGCCTAGATATTGCTTCATCTTCCTTTTTCAATGATCAAAGGAAGAGATGCCATCAAAGAATGGAGGCTTGCCATTAACATGATTGAACATAACTTGAGCCATCTTGCACCGAGGTTGTTAAGCCTTGCAAACGGTGACCACAGCTCCGATACCACTTGAAAGGTCTTGATGGCTAGAGGGGGGGTGAATAGCCTTTTAAAATTTTCTACAAAGACAAGCTAAACAAATTTATCAATACGACAAATAGCGCGATGCGAGTTTTGCTTAGCCTACGGGGTGTTTGCAAGCCACCTATCCAATTCACAATTCTAATATATATGCACTCAACCGCACAAGTCAAACTGAGAAGGAAACTACAACAACAACTAGCAAGCTACACAAAAGAGCTACTCTAGCAAAGCTAACTAGCTAGCAAAGGTAACTAAGAAAAATAATACAAGATAGAGTTAGAAGGGTATCACCGAGGGGCGAAGTATTGAGCCAACCAATATGATCAACAATGAATACCAAAACAATCAAACACCGGGATCAATCAATCACAATATGAAAGTGATGACACGAAGATTTATCCCGAGGTTCACGTGCTTGCCGGCACGCTAGTCCCCGTTGTGTCCCTCTTCACCACGTGGTTCAGTGGCTAATCGGTCTCACACCGAGCCTCTCGAAAGGCGCCACAAGAACCTACCAAATGGCAAAAGGTTGCAATGACACGAGCAATCCACTAATGTTGCCTTTGGCGCTTCGCCGAGGTAGGCACAAACCCCTCACAAACACCGGAGGTGGCCAAGAACAAACACCAACTCTTGCCAATGCCTCCAAGCTGCTCTAAGCCGTCTAGGTGGTGGCAACCACCAAGAGAAACAAGAATCCCGCAGCAAATCAACCACCAAGTGCCAACTAGATGCAATCTCACAATGCAAATGCACTTGGATCACTCAATCTCACTTCGAATATGCAAAGAAGTAAGAGAGATGAGTGGGAGGGGAGTTGCTTAGCTCAAAGTGCTCACAAGTATGTCAAATGTCCAAGAGATAGAGCTTTGAGCCGGCCAACGAGTATTTATAGACGTACCCCTTCGAATATAGCCGTTAGAAACTTAAACAGCCGAAGTCGCGTTGACCGGACGCGCTGGTCCAACTGACCGGACGCTCCGGTCGCGCAACGGCTCTTTCGCGAAGCACCGACCGGACGCGCCGGTCGCAATGACCGGACGCGCCGGGAACGACCGGACGCGCCGGTCCCGTAACTGACCGGACGCGCTGGTCAAGTCTGAGTTGCGCACAACGAAACAATGACCGGACGCGCTGTTAGAACTGACCGGACGCCACAGTGCCAGCGTCCGGTGAGAGTCCAGTAAGCTCCCTGATCGACCGGACGCGTCCGGTCGACTGTGACCGGACGCGACACGCGTCCGATCAACAAACCGAAAAACGCGCACACGCTGAACACTGACCGGACGCGTCCGGTCAAACACAGACCGCGTCCGGTGCAGCGTCCGATCACTCCAGTGACCTCCGTTCGCCTCCGTTTCTTTTCTGAATTTCGGCGTAGTGGAAAATAGGCATTTCATATCCCCAAAAACGCCTGAATCCCGCGCTCTCACACTCGGCGGGAGGGAGAGAGAGACCCAAACCCTCTCTACCGCTCAAACTCCAACGCCATCGCAAATGTGCTAACACCACCAAGTGATCATCACCATGTGTGAGTGTGTTAGCATTTTCACAATCATTTTTCGAGGCGTTATTAGTTCTATCCAAATGCATATGATTATGAAATGCACATCTAGAGGCACTTAGGAGTTCAATAGCCGCGTCATTCCCCTCTTTATAGTACGGCTATCTATCCTATAATGTAACCACACCCACTAGGTGTCTTGGTTACTAAAACACAACCCTTAAGCATATACCTTTGCCTTGATCACGTAGGGTTGCGTCCAAATCCAAGTGTGGCCATCATGATCACCATGTCCATCTTGCCACCAACCTTGGAATGTACTAATCCTCATATGCTACATACAACTTAGGCATAGGATTAGTACTTAGGCATTGTCACTAATTACCAACACCAAACATAGGACTTTCAATCTCCCCCTTGTTGGTAATTGGTGACAACCCTTTCCCAAAGATATTATGATAAAATTTTGATTGAACCCATGTCACATTGTCCAAGTATATTACCATGTGTAAGAAGTATGGACAAGTGATCATGAATTCAAATTGATAGCAATTTGCTCCCCCTACATGTATGCTATATGTTTGGATTTTGTAAGCATACATGTTAGATAGGAAAGATTAGGAGCATTGACTATCAATAGGTGCTAAGTGTTTTAGATTATAGACCTTTGAAGCGTGATACCATCGGAGTAGCGATAAACACCATCTTAGCACCTTGTGTAGTTAGATACCACTTGGAAAAGCATAAACAAAACTAGAAACCTCGTGAGATCAACATTATAAACAAGGCTCTAGTACCACTTTGAAAAACATGAAGCAAGTAAAATCTAACTACTTCCTATTCATGCTAGTACTTCAATACATCATTCAATTGTATACTAGCAAAACACCACACAAGCAATGTATCAGAGAAAAAGAAATGCATAACTATGCATCATACATATGAAGTGCACATGGAAATGCAACATTCATGTTTAAGAGCTTGCTCCCCCTACTTGTGTGCTCAAAATTTTAGTTGATCCCCTTGTTTTATCAATTCTCCCTTTTAGGTATTCTCTTTGTGAACAACATTTTTCTCCCCCTTTGTGCTTCTCTCTTTTAGTTCTATCTTTGTGAACAATATTTTCTCCCCCTTTGGCACCAATGACCACAAGGGACCAATTTTAGATAGATTATCATGTAGAATTATGGGGGTGAGGATCAAGTTTGTGATTCAACCTAGATTGCTTGCATAAATAAAATGCTTCGGTTTGATCCAAGGGCAAGCTTCTTCACACCTCACTAAAAGGGTTATCATGCACCATGTTGAAGCAAATATTTAGACAAGTGATCTAGATTAAACACTTAGGATCACAAGCTACTTAAACAAGTTATATGCTACCACTAGATCATACAAGACATGGAAACAATAGTGGCACCATATAAACTTCAAAGTCATTTTATTTTCATGAATGAGCCTAGAACATAAGAAATCATGACTAGATGCACTAAACATGTCCTTAGTATAGAATGTATAACATGTCAACCAATTATACCTTGGGGCTCGAAGGAGAGGCATGTCATAACATTGGGGTGCATCAACTCATGTTGGAGAAGTCAAGTATGTTCAACTCATTCTTTAGCTTGTGAAATCTCTTCTCATCAAGTGGCTTGGTGAATAGATCGGCTAGTTGATCTTCGGTGCCCACACTCTCAATAGCAATGTCACCCTTTTGTTGATGATCTCTAATGAAATGATGACGAACATCAATATGCTTTGTTCTTTGATGTTGAACCGGATTGTTGGTTAGCTTCACGGCACTTTCATTGTCACATAGCAATAGCACATTCTTGAAGTTGATTCCAAAATCTTTCAATGTTGCCTTCATCCACAAGATTTGCGCACAACAACTACCCGCGGCGATGTATTCGGCTTCGGCGGTAGATAGTGCAATACTATTTTGCTTCTTGGATGACCATGAGACAAGTGATCTTCCCAACAATTGACAAGTCCCGGAAGTGCTCTTTCTCTCCACTTTGTCACCGGCATAGTCGGAATCCGAATATCCAACTAGCTCAAAGCTTGCACCTTTGGGATACCACAATCCAACATCTTGTGTATGCTTTAAATACCTCAATATTCTCTTTGTTGCCTTCAAATGACTTTCTCTTGGTGAGGCTTGAAATCTTGCACACATGCATACACTAAACATTACATCGGGCCTTGATGCCGTCACATAGAGTAGGCTACCAATCATTGATCTATATAGCTTTTGATCCACCATGTTGCCACTTTTGTCACTATCCAAACTTCCACTAGTGCCCATTGGGGTTGTAATGCCCTTTTGCATCTTCCATACCAAACTTCTTGAGCATATCTTTGATGTACTTAGTTTGGCTCACAAATGTTTCTTCCTTCATTTGTTTGATTTGAAGTCCAAGAAAGAAACTAAGTTCACCGATCATTGACATTTCAAATTCCTTTGCCATCATTTTCCCAAACTCATCACAATAATCTTGATTGGTTGAACCGAATATGGTATCATCAACATATATTTGCAATACAAACAAATCTTTCCCTATCTTCTTGGTGAAGAGAGTAGTATCCACTTTGCCCATAACAAATCCTTTGGATAGCAAGAAGTCCCTCAATCTTTTATACCATGCTCTAGGTGCTTGCTTTAATCCATACAAAGCTTTTCTCAATTTGTAGACATGATTGGGTTTCTTGTCATCTTCAAAACCGGGAGGTTGCTCCAAATACACCTCCTCTTGAATGTACCCATTGAGATATGCACTCTTCACATCCATTTGATATAGCTTGATATTATGAGCACAAGCATAGGCAAGTAAGATTCTAATTGCTTCCAATCTTGCAACCGGGGCATAAGTTTCACCAAAGTCAAGACCCTCTATTTGTGTGTAACCTTGAGCCACTAGTCTTGCTTTGTTCCTTACTACTATCCCATCTTGATCTTGCTTGTTGCGAAAGACCCATCTTGTTCCAATGACATTGTGATTCTTAGGCCTTTCAACTAGTTCCCATACTTTATTTCTCTTGAAGTTGTTGAGCTCTTCATGCATTGCATTTACCCAATCCGGATCTCTTAATGCTTTATCAATGTCCTTGGGTTCTTCCATTGATACAAAAGAAGAGTGAGCACAAAATGATACCAATCTTGGTCTAGTTTGAACTCCCCTTTGTATGTCACCAATGATGGAATCCAATGGATGGTCTTTTGCAATGTTGATTGGTTGAAGCACTTGGACTTGATTGCTTGGATGCTGATGTTGATCATGAGTTGGAGATGATGAACTAGCCACTTGTTGATCTTGTTGCACTTGAGATGATGTACTAGCTTGATTTTGCATTAGAGAACCACTAGCTTGTGTAATTGGACTTTGGAGCACTTGATCTTTGTTGTCATCCACATCAATCACTTGCTTTGGCCTAATATCAGCAATATCCATTTCTTTCATAGCATTGGTCAATTGAGTTCCTCTCACATCATCCAAGTTATTTTCCTCATCTTGAGAGCCATTTGTTTCATCAAACTCAACATCATGAACTTCCTCAAGTAAGCCACTAGCCAAATTCCAAACTCTATAAGCTTTGCTAGTAGTGGAGTAACCAAGTAAGAATCCTTCATCACATTTCTTTTCAAACTTGCTCAATCTAGTGCCCTCTTCAAGATGTAGCATTTGCAACCAAATACCCGAAAGTATGCAATGTTGGGCTTTCTTCCATTTAAGATCTCATATGGTGTCTTCTCTAGAAACTTGTGACAATAGAGACGGTTACTATAGAAGCAAGCCGTGTTGATTGCTTCGGCCCAAAATGAATGACTCACATTATACTCATTCAACATTGATCTTGCCATATCAATCAAGGTTCTATTCTTCCTCTCAACTAGGCCATTAGATTGAGGTGTATACTTGGCCGAAAATTGATGCTTGATTCCAAGCTCCTCACATAGCTCATTAACTCTTGTGTTTCTAAACTCACTTCCATTGTCACTTCTCACTTTCTTGATTGTGGTTTCAAACTCATTTTGTACCCTCTTGATGAACTTTTTGAATATGTCAAATATATCACTCTTGTCCACAAGAAAGAATACCCATGTGTATCTAGTGAAGTCATCCACAATCACAAAACCATACTTGTTGCCACCAATGCTTGTGTATGTAGTTGACCCAAATAGATCCATGTGCAACAACTCAAATGCCTTGGAAGTACTCATGATGCTTTTCAATGGATGAGTGTTGCCTACTTGCTTTCCGGCTTGACATGCACTACATAGCTTATCATTCTCAAATGTGACATCCTTCAAGCCTCTAACTAAGTCATGCTTCACTAACTTGTTCAATTGCTTCATGCCAACATGACCAAGTCTTCTATGCCATAACCAACCCATACTTGATTTGGTGAGCAAGCATGTTGAGAGTTGAGTGTCACTAGCATTGAAATCAACCAAGTATAGATTCTCATATCTAAAACCTTTGAAGATCAAGTTAGAGCCATCAACACTAACTATCTCCACATCATCAACACCAAATATGCATTTGAAGCCAAGATCACACAATTGAACAACCGACAACAAATTGAAATTGAGCTTTTCAACTAGTAGCACATTGGAGATGCTATGAACATCTCTGGGATGGATTCATCATCCTTCATCTTGAAAGTGGAGAACTTGTCCTTGAGCATATATAGCTTGGCACTTTTTACCGTTGAAGTGCCTTCATATGTTTCTTCAAGCCTTATCCAAAGCTCATTTGCCTTTTCAAGATCTTTGATTTGCTCAAATACTTTGTCATCAATGGCACGGTAGATTGTGTCAAGTGCCGCCGTGTTGCATTGCTTGTTGATGCGGTCATTTGGAGTGAGATTTTCTTCATCAAGAATGATGTATCCTTCTTTTGTCACATCCCAAACCTTCTCATGTATATTGCCTAGATATTGCTTCATCTTCCTTTTTCAATGATCAAAGGAAGAGATGCCATCAAAGAATGGAGGCTTGCCATTAACATGATTGAACATAACTTGAGCCATCTTGCACCGAGGTTGTTAAGCCTTGCAAACGGTGACCACGGCTCCGATACCACTTGAAAGGTCTTGATGGCTAGAGGGGGGGTGAATAGCCTTTTAAAATTTTCTACAAAGACAAGCTAAACAAATTTATCAATACGACAAATAGCGCGATGCGAGTTTTGCTTAGCCTACGGGGTGTTTGCAAGCTACCTATCCAATTCACAATTCTAATATATATGCACTCAACCGCACAAGTCAAACTGAGAAGGAAACTACAACAACTAGCAAGCTACACAAAAGAGCTACTCTAGCAAAGCTAACTAGCTAGCAAAGGTAACTAAGAAAAATAATACAAGATAGAGTTAGAAGGGTATCACCGAGGGGCGAAGTATTGAGCCAACCAATATGATCAACAATGAATACCAAAACAATCGAACACCGGGATCAATCAATCACAATATGAAAGTGATGACACGAAGATTTATCTCGAGGTTCACGTGCTTGCCGGCACGCTAGTCCCCGTTGTGTCCCTCTAAACCACGTGGTTCGGTGGCTAATCGGTCTCACACCGAGCCTCTCGAAAGGCGCCACAAGAACCTACCAAATGGTAAAAGGTTGCAATGACACGAGCAATCCACTAATGTTGCCTTTGGCGCTTCGCCGAGGTAGGCACAAACCCCTCACAAACACCGGAGGTGGCCAAGAACAAACACCAACTCTTGCCAATGCCTCCAAGCTGCTCTAAGCCATCTAGGTGGCGGCAACCACCAAGAGAAACAAGAATCCCGCAGCAAATCAACCACCAAGTGCCAACTAGATGCAATCTCACAATGCAAATGCACTTGGATCACTCAATCTCACTTCGAATATGCAAAGAAGTAAGAGAGATGAGTGGGAGGGGAGTTGCTTAGCTCAAAGTGCTCACAAGTATGTCAAATGTCCAAGAGATAGAGCTTTGAGCCGGCCAACGAGTATTTATAGACGTACCCCTTCGAATATAGCCGTTAGAAACTTAAACAGCCGAAGTCGCGTTGACCGGACGCGCTGGTCCAACTGACCGGACGCTCCGGTCGCGCAACGGCTCTTTCGCGAAGCACCGACCGGACGCGCCGGTCGCAACGACCGGACGCGCCGGGAACGACCGGACGCGCCGGTCCCGTAACTGACCGGACGCGCTGGTCAAGTCTGAGTCGCGCACAACGAAACAATGACCGGACGCGCTGTTAGAACTGACCGGACGCCACAGTGCCAGCGTCCGGTGAGAGTCCAGTAAGCTCCCTGATCGACCGGACGCGTCCGGTCGACTGTGACCGGACGCGACACGCGTCCGATCAACAAACCGAAAAACGCGCACACGCTGAACACTGACCGGACGCGTCCGGTCAAACACAGACCGCGTCCGGTGCAGCGTCCGGTCACTCCAGTGACCTCCGTTCGCCTCCGTTTCTTTTCCGAATTCCGGCGTAGTGGAAAATAGGCATTTCATATCCCCAAAAACGCCTGAATCCCGCGCTCTCACGCTCGGCGGGAGGGAGAGAGAGACCCAAACCCTCTCTACCGCTCAAACTCCAACGCCATCGCAAATGTGCTAACACCACCAAGTGATCATCACCATGTGTGAGTGTGTTAGCATTTTCACAATCATTTTTCGAGGCGTTATTAGTTCTATCCAAATGCATATGATTATGAAATGCACATCTAGAGGCACTTAGGAGTTCAATAGCCGCGTCATTCCCCTCTTTATAGTACGGCTATCTATCCTATAATGTAACCACACCCACTAGGTGTCTTGGTTACTAAAACACAACCCTTAAGCATATACCTTTGCCTTGATCACGTAGGGTTGCGTCCAAATCCAAGTGTGGCCATCATGATCACCATGTCCATCTTGCCACCAACCTTGGAATGTACTAATCCTCATATGCTACATACAACTTAGGCATAGGATTAGTACTTAGGCATTGTCACTAATTACCAACACCAAACATAGGACTTTCAACGGTGTGGATAGTCTAACCTCTGGGCCTCGCCATGCATGCCTCGTACTGTAACGGGTAGGGGTTGCTGCAGTACTATATGCGTGTGCTAGGCTGATATACTAGTAGCTGTTACTGGCCGGCCACCTTGCTTGAGCGTGGCAGAAGTACGCTGCCTGCCAGCGGCAGGGTCGCGATAAATGGACGCCGGACTCGACCGAACAGCGGAAGCAGAAGCAGCGCACGGCCGGCAGCCCGGCACGGCCGCTGAGACAAGGCTGGCTGGCGCAGAGGGCGCACGCGGCCAGAGCCCAGAGCCGCAGTTCGCAGCCAGCCAGCGAGCGAGCGAGGCAAGTGCAATGCAGCAGCAGATTCAAGTCAAGTCACAACACGGGGCGTGCCCGTCCATCTTTGCCAGTGAGGGCTTGCTGTAGTAACTTCACTTCATCATAAATTATTCAGGTAGAGTACAATGCTTGCTATAGTAATGTAATCGATCCAACTCGCAGTACATTTTGCCTTGTTTCTAAATGGATGGACACAAGTAAATTATTAGTGGTGAAACAATTTTTTTTTTTGCGATACAGTGGTGAAACAAATTTGGTAAAGAAAAAAAGGTAAAAAAAGAGAGAGAAGGGTACACGACGATCTAGGGGACCACGAGTACTATACGTGTGTAAATGGCCCGGATTTAACCCGGTGTACCCTCACACAACCACCTGTCCGGGCTGGGCGCACCGCACACATGGACGCGGTCAGGCTCGGCATTCAACGCGGCCGGCCTGGCCAGCACCACAAGCAGTCCAAAACACATTTTTGTCACGTCGTCGTCGGCCTCCGAGACGAGACGAGATGCGCGAGAGAGGAAACGAACGGGACGTGACAGATCAGGCGCGGTTTCATTACCTTACCTAGTACGTGTACGTGCGCTACAATCGATCGATACCAGACAGACAGATCAGGCGGCGTGCGTCGGCAGCTAGCGCGTCCTCGGCTCCTCGCTAGTGCTTGAGCACCTCTGGGATGTCCACGGGGTAGCGGCTGATGCTCTCCGCCCATGGCCCCTCGGCGGTGCGCGCCGGCGCGATGCACTCCCACGCCGCGCTGTTGCACTTGAACCCGGAGCCGAAGCCGATCATCCACACGCGGTCGCCGCGGCGCATGCGGCCCTTGGCCTCGATGTACGCCAGCTCGTACCACACCGAGCTGCTGGACGTGTTGCCGAACCGGTGCAGCGCCATGCGCGACGCCTCCACGTCCTGGTCCGACAGGCCCAGGCTGCGCTGCAGCTCGTCGATGACGGCGCGCCCGCCCGCGTGGATGCAGAAGTGCTCGAACGCCGTGCGGAAGTCGGGGAGGTACGGCTTCACGCGCCGGTTCAGCACGCGCCGCGCGATGAAGGACAGCGCGAACAGGAGCTGCTCCGACGCCGGCAGCACCAGCGGGCCGATGGCCGTGATGTTGGCCTTGAGCGCGTCGCCCGCGATGGTCATCAGGTCCTTGTTCAGGTTGATCCCGCGGTGGCCCTCGCCGTCCTCCTCCTGGAACACGCACCGGTACGCGCTGTCCTGGGCGCCCGTCAGCGTGCGAACCACGCGGGCGAGCCGGAACCGGGCCCGGGCGCGGGACGTCGACAGCAGCACGGCGGCGCCGCCCATGCGGAACAGGCAGTTGGGCAGCAGCATGGCGCGCTCCTTGCCCACGTAGTAGTTGGGCGTGATGGTCTCCGTCGACACCACCAGCGCGTGCGCGCCTTTCGGAGCGACCTGCAGGAAGTTCTTGGCCAGCCCCACGGAGATGAGCCCGGCGCTGCAACCCATCCCGGACAGGTGCACGTTGCGGATGTCCGGCCGCATCCCGTACCTGTGGATGATCATGTCCGTGAACGACGGGATGGGCGCGAACAGGCTGCAGTTCACCACCAGGATGTCGATGGCGCGGGGGCTGATGCCCGTCTTGGCCAGCAGGTCGTCGATGGCCGAGAAGATGACCAGCTCCACCTCCGCGCGCGAGGCCTCCATGTTCCGGTACGGCGGGATGTAGTGGTGCGCCGGGGGCAGGCAGGTCTCCTCCCCGAGACCGGACCGCTCCAGCAGCCGCGTCATGAACCGGACGCTGCGCTCGTCGATGGAGGCGCCCTCCACGAACGTCACCAGCTTGGCGTGCTCCAGGAAGGTGGCGAAGGGGACGCGGCAGTTGGGCCTCGTGCGGAAGCAGGCGTAGTCCACCAGGTACACGGACCGGGGACGCAGCATCACGTACAGCGTCGCCGCGGCGGCCGCGACGAACACGGCGAAGAATACGTGCACCGCCCGGAGCGCCTGCAGCCTGCCGAGCAGCTCGTCGGGACCGACGCGCGCCGCATTGACGACGGCCGCCACGGCCAGCGGGGCAACGAGCACGGCGACGAAGTTGTTCACCACGTGCTGGTACAGCGGCTTGAGCTGCTTCAGCTGATGAGCCGCCGACGAGCCCATGCTGTTTGCTGTCTACCAGCTGGCGTGCGCGTGCTCGAGCGAGACCACTGGCACTACTGTGGAGTGTGCGTGAGAGTGAGCTCACTGCACGACTAACACTCAGCAGCTAAGCCTAAGCGACTGTGATCTTGGGAGCGGGAGGGAACGGGCAGGATTTAAAGCCGGTGGGATCAAGCCGGCCGAGCAAGGGAATTATCGACGCATGTTGGTGGGCCACGGGGGGTCTTTACTCTCCCAGGCTAGCGACCTGCTCCATCGGCATGGTTCACCGATAAATCTGATGAAATCATCATGCCGCTAATTAAAGCCGTTGTTTGTACGCACTGATCTCATCATCCCGAGACCCGAGGGCAGCAAAGCCATACGCGAATTTTAGAAATTGTCCTACACAATGGGAAGGTACAGTACTAGCAAATTGTAACATTTTTTAAGGACATGTTTGGATCCATTAAGACTAAAAATTAGAAGCTAAAATTACTACTGGTGGATCCAAAAAGACTTGATAATAAACATACTTTTTTTAGGGAAGCCATTTAGCGCACTTTATTGATCTTCAAAAATAGTTACATCATTCACCAATGCTTCTACAATAAAGCTAGGAGGTTCATCGACCCAAATACAAGATGACTTTAATGTAATAGCTACCCTAGCTAATTCATGAGCTACTTTATTAGCTTCCTGATTACAATATTCTATAGCTATAGAAGCAAACTCTTGCCAAAGTTGATTACATTCGTCATAAATTGGAGCACTTGCCGTAGTTGAAAATCCATCTTGCCTCATTGTTTCTACTACCTTCAAGCAGTCCGATTGGATCATGAGCTGACTGCAACCAATATGTTGTGCCAGCAGCAAGCCCTCCCTGAGAGCAATCACCTCTGCCATCGATGCATCCACCACATGCTCCATGAAGCACGAGCCAGCTGCTATGAAGGAACCATTAGAGTCTCTAATAATTGCTCATGTACTGCCAGTGCCCCGATCAGATTTATAACTAGCATCCACATTTAACAGTAGCCGAGGGTTTCTTCCATCCTTCTGGTTTCCTAGTCTTCTTCTTCATTGCTCTTTGATAGTTTGTTGTCAATGTTGCAATCGACATAGCAGCTCTTGTTGGATTTTGAACAGTTTCTCCATGGACATACTTCTTGCATTGCCACCAGATGTACCACCCGCCAGTTAGGATTAGTTCTGCAAGACCTACTTGATTCAAAGATCTTAGTGGTTTTGACACATTAATCATCTCAGCCACCACAACTGAACCAGATCGGCCAACTTCCAGCAAGTTTTGAATTTGATTTGCAACTCCGAGTATGCGCCAAATCTCCTTTGCTCGGCTGCAGGTAAATAGAACATGTTTTATATCTTCACATCCCTCATGGCAAGATGGACAGTTGCTTGAGTTATCAATGTGACGATTTGCAAGGATCCCCGACAAGGTATGAGACCATGTAGTACCCTCCAACCAAACATTTTGATCTTAGCAGGGACATCTAATTTCCATAGCTTTGACCGCACTTCCTCATTACCCGTGCCACCGGCTTGTTCATTCACCCGGTTTGCTCCGAATTTATGTAGCCATTGGAGATGATAAGTTGTGCCAACTGAAAAGTACCCATTTCGATTATGATGCCATGCTGCAACATCCTCTCTTCCTTGCCAAAGAGGGATCTGTAGTATTCTATTTACATTCACTGTCCAAAACAAGGCCTTGATCAAATCCTCATCCCATGTTCTAGTAATTGGATTTATAAGCTCATCAACTGTAGTAAGCAGATTATTTCCTTTCCTCTTGGCCTTAAAACTTTCAGGTTATGGCTTGAAGGAATCCAGCAGTCCTCCCAAATTTTAATCTAGGATGCATCCCCTATTCTCCAAATGTATCCCTTTTTAAAACACTCCAAGCCTGCCAAAATACTCTGCCAAGTATATGAGCTTCCACTTTTCAGCTCGCATTCAAAAGTTTTCCATCAGGATAGTATCTTGCTCTCAATACTCTCGCACATAAGGACTCTTGTTCAAGCAGCAACCTCCATACTTGTTTAGCAAGCAGAGCCCTATTGAAGCTTTCAAGTTCTCTAAAACCCATGCCACCCCTTTCCTTTGGTATGCATAATTTCCACCAAGCTTTCCAATGAATTCTCTTATGATCATCGTCGTCACCCCACCAGAATTGAGATATGGCATCTAACATCCCTTTGCAAATATTTTTTGGGATTTTGAATACCATCATCACAAAAACAGGCACAACTTGATGTTGACACTTCTTAGCATCACTCGCGTTAGGTTGTCATCCCCAATATGACACCAAGAGTGTGGTTGTATTGTACTCATGCCACTTAACTATATAAAGATATTAAAGTATATATCCGTAAGCGCACAGATAAATACACCCGTTGCAGCATTTCACCCAAGTTTATCCTAGGTATCATTATTTATATTTAACCAAAGGAGAACAAACAGAGGGGCACATATTAATTAAAGGCTACTCTACACATGTGATATGAATATTTGAAATCACTATCCTTTACTCTCAAACAGGAATCAATCAAATAAAAAGAGAAAATATATGATAATCAGACCATTCAGATGATATTCCTTAGAGCAGTACTACTATGGCAAGTCATTGATCAGAATATAAAGTAAGAGAATAACTCCTAAGTAATCCGTTAACTATTAGTCATAATCTACATTGATTAGTGCAATTATATCAGGCAATCATTGGCTAGGTTATCTCATATCCATAAACAAGGAATATCTCCATTACGAAGCTGAGAAATAGAGTAACAACTAAGTAATGAGACTGCGTTCTACTAAGTTGTACACTCGGGGAGTGGACTACAAAGGACTCAACAGGAATGTCACACCTGCGATCTACCACATGGCCCGGAGTATAGAGTGCATTTGCAGGTAAACGGTGTATAAGTACCACACTTACACAATGTTGACCACCCACCCATGACTCAATAAGGTGAGTGCTTTGCAAACATGTGTATAAACATAATGATAAACTATCTATGCCAAATATATAATCAAAGCAGACTAATCTCATAATAATCAAGGATATAATATAGATTAAGAACAAGATCATATCTAATGTATCAAGTATAATGATCAAGAACAATGAACTAGAACTAGACAATGTTGAACTAGAACAATTACGAACTAGAACATAAACAATTAGAACATGAAGAACTAGAACATGAACTAGATCAAGAACTAGAAGAACTGATGAACTAGATGAATATCTGAAGAACAATGTTGATACAAGAGAGAACTGGATTTACCAAGCTCCTCTTGACTAGATATGGAGCCCAAGGCTGCTTGACCCCTCTACTTCTAATTCTAATCTAGCTATGCCTAGATCTGATGGAGCTATAAGGAGATGAGAGTTGTTGGTTGGTCTTTTGCTTTCTGGTTGATGATTGATTGAATGAATTCCCCTTTGGAGGGGGTCTGGGGCCTCGTTTATATAGCCCAGAGCATGGAACCGTGGCCCTTGGATCAAACCAACCTTCACGTAGGGTTAGGATGCATCCTTGGAGGTGGTTGAAGTAGCTTACAAAGGAAGGAGCCGAGAGGCGGCGGCCAGGGGCCGGTCGGCCTAGGGTTGAGGCCGGTCGGCGCCTCGTGGTGGCCCTCCTCGTGGAGTCCTCTGGTATCCTCTAGAAGCCTCTTGCGTATTCATGATGTGGAGATTAGGCCGATTGACGTGGGTTCCTTCTCGTGGAAGATATTAATTCCTGAATTATTCTGATAACCCCCTGCAAAATATAGATTAACCAAAACTCATGGAATTTTGTTAGTTGACACCCTAAATCTATGTTGGTGATTATTTATTAGCCCTTTATATATTTATTTTAACCCTTTATTATGGTAGATAACCATCGTCAACACTTGAGCAATGGATTTTATCAGAATTTCCTTTCCACCCATGCTTAAGAGCTTCTCCTTCCATCCCTTTGTTTTGGCTTGTACTCTATCGATAAGATGTTGAAAACAATCACTGCATTCTACCCCTACCAAGGCTGGAAGACCAAGGTATTTATCGCCTAGTGACTCGGTCATAATATTTAGAGATTCACATACCTCATCTTTGACTGTTACTTCTGTATTCTCACTAAAGAAAATGCTGGATTTTGCATCACTAATTTTCTGTCCTGAATTTGCACAATAGTGGTCAAGCAAACTCTTTAGCTTTTCGGCATTCTCCTTGTCCGCCTGCATTAAAATCAACAAATCATCCGCAAATAGCAAATGGGAAATCACTGGTGCATTTCTACAAACACGAACTCCATGCAACTCCCCTCTACTCTCTACTCCCTTCAGTAAGCTTGATAGCCCTTCTGCCACCAGAAGAAACAGGTAGGGTGATAACGGATCCCCCTGCCTTAAGCCTCTTGTTGGCATGAAGATTTCCATCTCCATCAAATTCACTCTGATCTTGTATTTCATAGATTTGACACATGCCATGATCAGAGTAATCCATCTTCGATCAAAGCCCATCTTCATCATAATTTTCTCTAGAAAGCCCCATTCTACTCTATCGTAAGTTTTGTGCGTATCCAACTTCACTGCACATAAACCCTTTTTTCCACGTTTCTTTTTGATGGTTTGAATACTCTCATAGGATAGAATAATATTATCCGTGATGAGTCTTCCTAGAACAAACGCGCTTTGATGACCACTGATAACTTCTGGAAAAATGAATCTGAGCCTGTTTGCTAACATTTTGGATATAACTTTGTACATATGTTACACAAGCTAATGGACCAAAATTGGGATACCATAGTTGGGTTGTTTACCTTGGGAATTAGAACAATCATTGTGTTATTCCATCCGTCAGGTATACTCACCGTATTCACTGCCTCTAGAAGTTCTTTCACTAAGTCATCACCCAACAACTCCCAGAATTTTTTATAGAAAATAGCATGCATTCCGTCCGACCCTAGCACTTTAAGATCCCCTATCTAGAAGAGGGCTTTTTTGACTTCCTTATAAGAGAAAGGAGCCATCAGCCTTGAGTTCATGTCTGGTGTCGCAAGGCGTTGCACATCAGACAATACATTAGGATCCGGATCTCCCACCTCTGTTGTAAACAGGTTTTCAAAAATAATTTTGCACAATGTTGCACATAACATCCCCATCTTCTTGCATTGTTCCATTATGATCGACCAGTCCTTTGATTGTATTCTTCTTCCTTCGCTTCGTAGCAAAATTATGAAAGAAACTGGTATTCCTGTCTCCCTGCTTAAGCCAGTTTGCCCTGGCTCGTTGAAACCAATGTATTTCCTCCTGCTCCAGCATCAACTCGAGGCGGACCATGACCTCTTTCTACGATGCAGTATTAGCGTCAGTCATCGGCCCCCTCTGTAAGCGTTCCAACTCCCTCTAGAGGTCTTTCATTCTTTTCATTGGACTTTTCAAAACTTCTGTATCCCATTTATGTAATTCATCATGCACATCATTCACTTTTTCTGCAAATGATGGCCCTTCACCCTGGGCCTTTGCTTGAGCCCATGCAGCCTTGATCATCTCCTCCACCGTATCTTCTTGCAACCAACGTGCTTCAAAACGCTTCTTACCCCTCCCTAATTGAGATGGCGCAAGATAGCTGGTATCCATAAGAATAAGCCGGTGGTCAGATCTAATCATCTCACTATTGATTAAAGCCGCTTGGGGAAACAGGTTCGACCACTGCAGGTTAGCAACTGCTCAATCAAGTCGCTCACGAATCTGCCCCCTCTGCCAAGTATACAGATCACCTGAGTAGCCCATATCATTCAGTTCACACTTGGACAGCACATCATGGAATGCCTGTAGCTATCCTTGTGATCTTGGTCTGCCCCCCTCCTTTTCTGAATTATATAGAATTTCATTAAAATCACCCATCACTAACCATGGGACCGTCAAATCCCCTCTAATTGAGCACATTGCATCCCATGTCCATGCTTTCTAACCCCAATCTGGCTCTTCATATATCCCCGTAAACCTCTAGCTCCCTTCATCTTCTATCAGAACGTCGATATAATTCTTTGTGATGCCTTGTAAGCAAACATTGATGTCATCTCTCCACAACAGCAACAAACCTCCACTTCGACCGTCACTCTCATGAACGATCATTCGCTCATAGCCAGCATGTCTTCTCACATTATCTGCCTTAGCGTTATCCAAATGTGTCTCAGACAGAAAAACATATCTGCATTTATGTGCCTCTAGACCTCTAGAAGCGCATGAACTGCCCAGGCAGAAGCTAGCCCACGGCAGTTCTAGGCCAAGAGTTTCATTGTTCCCGGCGATCCTCCTCAGAGGAGGACGCCGATAAAGAGAATTGTTTCACTGTATTCTTCACCACTCCTTCACTCGTCCCATCCTTCCTTTGTCTCTTTTTTTGTGCACCTTCTCTGGACTGTCAACATTAGTTATAGTTCTGCCGTCTTCAAGCAAAAGATGGTCATCACTAACTTGCATAACATCTGCACCTTCTACCTCCAAACTATCCTTCTTTTTAGCCCTGAATTCTCTACATCCTCATCCTCCCCAATAGAGGTGTCCATATCCTCAGCTTCCTCATCAAACCATTGTCCCCTTCCTCCACTTCTACCTCTCCCTCTCCTGCGCCCTCTACCCCTTCCACTGCTGTAATCTTCCCTCCCTACCGTCATCGCATAAAAGGGGACCCCCAGCCAGTTCCCCCAATGACAACTTGCTTTGGTATGCACCCCATCCCCGCACTCTATTACTTCATGGCCCATACATCCACAAAAGAAATAGAAACTTGGAAGTTTTCATATTGAACCAGATATTTCATCCTTTCCTTGAGTGTGATCGGTACCACTCGCATCAGAGGCTTGTTCACATCAAGACAACCCTAGCTCACAGATATGGCATAGAATTAATCCTACCCTCATTCACCACCACATGTATGATATCTCCAACCTTCTTCGCTACCTTCTCTGCTAACTCCCTCTTCTTCATTAACCCCTCTAGTACTCCTTGTATTCTCGCCCAAACCGGAATCTTGTTTAGTCTGTATTCTAAAACATTGGAGAACCCATCATACTCTTCAAGCACAATCGCTGCTCCATGAAACATCCGAGACTCCCATCCATCACCCATGACCAGTCACCTAGGCAATGAAGTTGGACCAGAAACAAGTTTGGCCCTAGCGCCTTGAAGGTTACCTCCTTCGCCGCTGCCCAGGTGTTCCTCATCGCACTAAACAACACTGCATGACTGAAGGGCTTTGATGTGTAAACCCTAAAAAGGGCAAGCCAGCGAACATCCTTCACGAGTTCACCAAATTCACTTGAGAAATCTAGATCTTCTTCCTTCTCTCCTTGTAGATTCAACCCCCCTAGCCGCTCTTCTAGACTCGGGTCCCCTCCATCTTCATCCGTCTCCACGCCCTTCCCCTTCTTGTTCTTTCTGTCCGCCATGCAACCTGCGTGGGGGAGTTCCTAGGCTCCTAGCGGAGGAGGGATCGACTCTAAAGTAGGGATTGAAGGGAGGAATCACGTAGATCACTCCTGTCTTGGTGGATTCCGACGTTGCCGTCGGAGGAAGTTAAAAACCCTAATTTAGGGGACACTATCATTGGCCTGTAACATACTAATTATTATTAGTTAGAGGGCTATTAACTATGAGAAAAGCTAGATGGCAACAAGTTGTTTTGCAGCCATCCAACAACCAAATTTGTGGCCATCGGATCGTGGTCGTGTGGCTCCAATCTAGTCTCGCTGCTAGCCCCCGGTCTCCAATCGCTCGCATCGCCTCCGGCTCCCCCAACTCCTTGGCGGCGCAGGGGAGGCGTCGCGGCCTCCTCCTCCCATTGGACAGCGTGTCCCACCGGTGACCTCCTCCCTCTGGTGTGACGCGTCCCACCGGCCGCCTCCTCCCTGCGGCCCTCCTTCTTCCCCCTACACAGAAGGTCTGACGTCCGCCCCTCGCAGAGAAGCTCTAGGCACCGGTCCTCTACCCTCGGAGAGAAGCTCCAGGCGTCCGCCCTCGCAGAGAAGCTCTAGACGTCTGCCCTCCGCCTCCTCCCTATGGCCCTCCTTCTTCCCCATACAAAGAAGCTCCAAGCGTCCCCCCGCAGAGAAGCCACCTTCTATGGCTGTCTGTTTGGAATTTGTGAACAATTTGTTGACGTTTGTAAACAATTTGACATATATTTCTCTGGTATCTGGAATCAATACAAAAAATTGTAAGTTTTTGAAAAATTTGGCATATATTTGTCTCTGCAATTATCCCCAAATTACATCACTCTGTCTAATAAATTACAATATAAAAATTATTGTAAATATAGTAATAAAACAATATAAATATAGCTATAAGATAGTGTAAGTGAATGGACAAAATTCTGTTGTTTGGAGGGGCTAAAACAATCAATTGTTGCCTAGACAGATCCACTATTAGTTTCATTAGTGGGTTTGAAGTTTACTAATAGGTGTTAATAATTTATACGTACCTTTAATTCACTGTCCAACTACCTAGTAGCAAAAATCAACTATCTAAAAAAATAGAAAATATTAGCTAGCTATTTTTTTACGAATGAATTTAAACAGCTCTAGTTTTGCTGAAGTTAATGTTTTGTACCCAATAATGCGCCTATAGCCTTGTTTAGTTTGTGAAATTTTTTTGGTTTGGCTACTGTAGTACTTTCGTTTTTATTAGGCAATTAATGTCTAATCATGGACTAATTAGGCTCAAAAGATTCGTTTTATGATTTTCAATTAAACTGTATAATTAATTATTTTTTATCTATATTTAATGCTCCATACATGTGTCAAAGATTCGATGTGATGGGACGAAAAGAAAATTTGTGGGAACTTAACAGGGCCTATGTAATTTTTCGAGTCGGGAAGAGAGAAGATGCGCACCGAATCACGTATTGCGAGGACAGATATCCTAACGCTGAACCACGTCACAGTCATGCTCTCCAGTCTGGACGGCGGCGCACTTATGCGGGGTGGAGACAAGTGGCACGTCAAGTAACTCCATTTGACATATCAAAGTACTCATTTCAATTTCACTGCATTAAAAAGTATTTCAAATTTCACAAATATTTATAAACCTTCTCTGAAACCCAGCAAAACCAAGGCATCATCGTGAGCACGATCACTGCGTCTGCACTGAAATTTCAAATCAAACTTATTAGAGCTATAATGAACCCAAAAGATGAAAATGAAAGTACTTATTATTTTTTGGTCCTACCTAATTTTATCGATAGAAGAAGCCAGTTAATACAAGTATACAAGGACAAGTATGACTACACTGAAGTCTCACGCGTGGCTGAGCAAAGACAAAAGAAGAGGATCATAGTGAAAAGTTTCACCACATACCTCTGGAACCACTAGTAAGGTCTGATTGTTGCCCATAACCCAGTGCTGAACCAGATGCAACACAACTTAGACTGGCCTTCGGGATGCAACCAAAGAACTCTCTCGATCCATAAAAGAATACAATTCTATTACGGTACCAAGTTAAAACATCTTAATAATTTTAACTAATTATATAGTATTGTCGGCGTCTAGCCCCGCGAGGGTCCTAAGCCAACGAGTGAATCAGTGCTGCGTGTCCCTAATCTGGATGGTGATGCAAGAGGAGTACACGAGGGTTTATCCTGGTTCGGGCAAAAGAAGACCCTACATCAACCGGAGAGGGGGGAGTATTGTATTTCCTTGCACCTAAGTGCTTGCGTAGGGGTTACAAGCTGTGAGAGAGGGAGCCGATCCCAGGTCTCAGAGAGAAAAAGTGAGAGTACAAGGGAGATTGCTTGAGATGTTGATCTTCTACGGTGAGACGATGACTGACTTTTTTTGCTTGTCCGTCGTCGGCCCCCTTTCGTAGAGTCCCCTGCCTGCCCTTTTATAGGGTCAAGAGGAGGCAGGGACGCCAGGGGTGCCCTAGAGGCGAAGTTTTGTCGAGCGCTGTGGAGGCCACTGTAGCGACGTGCCCCGAGAATGGCCGGCCATCCCCGGACACCATGGTGACGTAGAGGATGAGACAGTGAAAAGACTCCGAATCCTATGGCATGCAAGCCTTGCTTCCTTGTTTGACCGGCGGTTGGTCGAGGCCAGGTCGAGGTGGGTCAACGGTGAATGGATAAGGCCGAGTCCGGGGAATTTCGGGGTGCGATACTCGTCGTATTCTCCCTCGAGGGTGATCAGTGGTGGAATAGTGCCCGACATGGCGCGTATAGTGACAGGTTTTCACCGCTCATCCTCGGATGGGCAGTAAAAAGTGAGATTTGACACCGGTACTGCTTCCATGCTGGTCACCGCTGTAGCCATAGGGTTAGGAAGTAGTTGGCGGTTGCATTAAATGCTTTGACTTTTGTCTCAGAGTTGGTGAGTGAGGTGGGTCGACCGGCTTGACCCAGGGTCGTGCGAGTCGGAGATTTCTCAGTGGTCGAGGCGTTTCGTCGAGCGAGTCTCGTGCGAGTCGGAACGTGGTCGAGGCGTTTCGTTCGTCGTTTTGGCTCGTTCCGTCTTTGTGGGCAGAGCTCTTGGCGTGGTTTTTTCAGGGGTTTGTTTTGCTTGATCGTTGATTGTGGGTACCCCTTGTTTTGGTACCCGACAGTAGGCCCCGAGCCTTTGGGTGAGTGTGGGTCACTATCGCAGAGGCTCAGTGAGTCATGAACTGGAGTCGTAGCGTTGTTGCCTTTCTGGTGGGTGCGTGCGAGCGCACCCGCTGGGTGTAGCCCCCGAGGCCTCGGTGGAGTGTTTTGACTCCTCCGAGGTCTTTAGTGCGTTATGTCGAGGGGTGCTCCCGCGTTTGAGCCATCGTAGCGTGTTCGGTCCTCTTTTGTTTGAGGTTTAGCCTTTTGCGGTCGAGGCCCCGAGCCTCACGCGCACGAGGTCGATCAGGGTCTTGTCCGTCTTTTATAATACGATCCTCATGCTCCTTTTTAGAAAAGGAGGAGGGGTGGGGAACGTCGTACTACCCTCGTCGGGCGAGTTCCGACGATCTCCGGTGAGCTGTTAGCTGGGAATTTCGAGTGGGAGCCCGTGCTCCATTCGGTAGGAGTCGGCTAGCGGCCACGGAGGCGCTCTAAAAAATGCCAAAGAGTAGTCGTGTGGATCTCGGCTCCATGCGATAGGATCCGAGGGCTCGACGCCTCCCTCCGAGGGGATTTCACCGTCGACCTCCCTTCTAGCCTCGAATACGTCTGGGGCGCCTCGAGAGAGTGGCTTGAGCCCTAGCCTTGTATGGGCGCGTCCCCAGTTGTCCCTAACTCCGTTACTCGAGGGCAGCTGTCGAACCCCGGTCGAGGGCCAGCTTTCGATCCCTCGAGGTTTATATCGGGCTTGGAGCCCATTATCCATTCGTTTGGGAATATCCATCCACGGATCCCCTTTCGGTCCGTTTGAGGCGCGTCTTTTTAGGAGGAGAAGCAAGAACGGCGTGGTAGTGGGCGGCGTGGTGCGATGGTTACGGAGCAAACGGCGGACACGTGCCCTTACCTACGGGTTTCGAGGGAGCGGTTAGGTAAGGACGTTGAATGCGGGAACTGTTCCTACCTATTTCGCCATATCCGCCCGTTGGCCTTCCATAGGGGTATAAGTATGAGGTCCGGGGTGCCGTGTGCCCCCCACAGGCCATTTGCATTTTGCCCTCTTTCTCCTTGTGTGCTCTTTAGCCGCCATCACCTCTTCCTCTGTCGCTGCCGCATGCCGTTTTCGACGACCATGGCGGGAAAGAGCCAAATCCTTCCCGCGGATGCGTGGGCTCGTTCCTCGGTGACGGAGAGGAAGCTGGAGGAGTTGGTCCGCGACGGTCTTCTATGGCCGAGGGCAAGCCAGAACCAGCCGGAATGGAGGGTGCCGTCGTCTGACCACCGGGATCCAGCGCCCCCGGAGGGATACGTGGTGAGCTTCATTGCTTTCCACGAGAGGGGGTTCGGGACGCCATCGAGCCGCTTCATGCGGGCGCTCCTCCACTACTACAAGGTGGAGCTGCATCACCTCGCCCCCAACTCCATCTCGCAGGCTGCCATCTTTGCGGCAGTCTGCGAGGGGTACCTGGGGATGGAGCCACACTAGAACCTGTGGCTCTACCTCTTCAAGGTAGAGCATTTCACCAAGAAGGCGGGCGAGCGAGGGGTGCGGCGCGCGGTGCATGCAGGGAGCTACACCCTTCAAGTCCGAGTCAGTCAAGGTGAGCAGTACATCCCAGCGTAGCTCATCTCATCGAACAGCGGATGGCACGGCGGGTGGTTCTACCTGCGCAACGACGACGACCGGCTGCCGAGGTTCTCCGGTCGGGTCCTGATGTTGCGTGAGGACAACTGGACATTCGGCGTCATCGAGGAGGAAAAGCCGAAGCTGTAGCCGCTCCTCGACGCGTTGAGGAGGCTTCGACAACACGGGTTGACGACGGGGATGGTAGCTACCGTGTTCCACCACCGGAGGGTGCTGCCGCTGATCTAGTGCCGACTCTGGATTGATGAGATGACGCCGGAGGCCTCGCTGGAGGGGAGTCAGATGTCGCACGAGTCGCTTCCCCTCGATGAAGTCGCCCGACGTGCGTGGTGGATGGTGGGGAGCTTCAAGCTGGAGGACATCAACCGGGTCCCAATGCGCCCCACTCAGGGCTTCGAACCTCTGGTAAGCGTCGTTCTGACAGCCTTGGGTCCTTTTGCTTCCCAGTTCTCTCGACTAAGTTGGTCGTTGCTTCCGTGCAGGATCTGTCGGCAGTCAAGGAGTCGCGGTCGCCGGTTCTAGTGGATCGGGCTGCTCGAGAGGCAAGACGCCTCTCGGCGGCCCAGAAGAAGGAAGAGAAGGACGCTGCGAAGAAGCGCCAGGTCAAGAAGGCCCTCGAGTGTGAGGCATTGAATAAGCACCGCCACTAGTAGAGCCTCGAGGGTCTCCCAATCGAGGAGTCCCCCTTCGAGACGATCTCGGGGGAGGATGAGGACAGCGACGACGCTGGGTCACGGTACGATACCGTGACTTTTCTAGCGCACCTCCCCGACGTACGGCCCTAGCTGGAGCCCATTGGCGGGGGGTCAACCTCCCAGGCGTCGAGGGAAATCTCAGCGCCCGTCGAGGGGGGAGGAGAGCCAGCAGAAAGAAGGGCCCGAGCGGGGCCTTCAGAGAGGGGATCCACCTCGCCTGGGGTCCCGCAGGGGAGATCGGTGGCGCGCCCACGAGTCCGATCGCCTCAGACTTTGCCGACGGGTGGAGCAACAACATCGGCGTCTGAGGCCTGGGAGCCGTCGACAGGTGTGAGGACTCGAGGACAGATAGCCTCCTCGGTGTAGAGGTCCTCAGGCATCCCGTCAGCCCGGGCTCCGAGGAGCATCAGGCCAACCGGAGGCTCGATAGAGGAGCCCTCGCAAAAGTCGTCGGGTGACTCGGGGAAGCCAGAGTCTAGGCCCTTGATTCCCATATCCGGGTAAGTACCTAACCTTGTCTTTCCGTCAAGGTCGTCTCGCTCTTTATTCTGACGCGTTTGTTCACTGCTCAGTCACAAGCGCAAGGTGGAGCTCGTAGCTCCGACTCCCATCAAGGCGCTCAAGTCTGGCGCCGCCCTGATGATGCGGACACCTGCCAATAATGCCGCCTGGGTCACGAGGTATCAGGCTGCCATGGAGCGGCTCAGGACGAAGGAGGCCGCTGCCAAGGAGGGAGCAAGCGTCCAGGAGGTCGCCGGTCTTGGTGACGCCCCGCGGGAGTCAGAGCCGATCGAGGCAGCCCCAGATGGTCCCAGGCTCGACGTGCCCGGTGTTGGTGGGTCAGAGCCTGGGTCGACCGAGACGACCCAGGCGACCGTCGAGGCCGCTGAGGCTGAAACATCCGTCCGTGACGTGGGGCGGGCGGATGTCGAAGAGTTGAGAGAGGTGGTGGAGGCCCCGCCAGAGGCGAGGAAAGAGGCGGCACGACTAGAGTCGCAACCGGCGTAGCAGGAGCCACAGCCGCAGCCGCATCAGGACCAGCCAACGGAGCAGGCGGCCGAGGCGGAATGGGGGTGGGATCTCCCGTAGCCAGTCCTCAGCGGCGATGGGATCATCGTCGGTGTAGTCGAAGGTAGGGGGCCTCAGCTTGAGGAAGCCCTCCAACTTCCTCTGGAAGTCATTCGGCTGCCCTCCATGGCGGTGTAGGATTCCCTCAGCCAAAGTCTCCAGAAGGCAGGTCTAGCGGTCCATCACCTCCGCCAGCTATGGTGGTGGCGGTGGCAGTGGTGCATCTCCTCCAAGCGCAGCATTCTCATGCCCAGGCTGGGCGGCTCTAGCCCTGCCTCCAGGCTGAGCGGCTCCTGCCTCTCCAGCGTGTTCCACGGGGACAGGCTCCTCCATGGCAGCGAAAACGGCGAAAGGAGCTCCACGGCCTCCTCCACGGCCACGGCCACATCCACGGCCCATGGGCACTGGGGAAGGCGAGTGGTTGTTCAGACGAGCGGAGCGGCGGCAAGACATCTCACTGCATGGTTAGGTCAAAATCGATAGTTATTAAGTGGTTACTCAATTTTGATCAAAATTTTAAAAGATTGTTATCCAACACTCAATACAAGAAGACGATAAGAACCATAAGACGCAATAAGTTCCAACAACCAATACATGGTTTTATTACAAAGCGACGTCTCCAGTAGCTACACTTGGCAGACTCGCTGGAATCGTGCTACTCGCCGACAGCTCAAAAGGTGGACAATCTACTCTACTCCAAGGGATGAGTCATGTCACAAGGCCACGCAGGGCTCATCAAGGTTACTACTACATTATTACATGATCACGAGAGGGTAGCTACTCCTGTCCGAAAGTGACGGGTGGTGAAGATAGTCCATCGGTGGAAGCGGAAGCCTCGGAAGTGCGGTCCATGGCATGGAGCTCGTCGTTGGTGTGGTGGATCCTCGCAACACGGGCAAGAGCGTTCTCCAGCATCTCAGTCCATGGAATATGAGGGTAGTCCGCGAACAAACATGCTGCCAGGTTGAGCTTGGTGGGCTCAACGTGGAAAGTCTACCTGCGCGGCTTCCTACGCATCCCAGGCGGAAGAGGGTCATGTATCATCTCGATCTCTTGGACACGCTTAGCATCAGCGATGGCCCAGGCCTGACGGAGTCGGTTCACCTTGTCTTGGAGGAACTCGGTGCACTTGACGTAGTGGGTGAGGTGGTGCGCATTGTAGGTGGAAGCAACGACAACTCTCTCTGCCTCATCCTCCAGTGCATTGCAGTGATCCTGCAAGCCACACCTGGCGAGGGCACGCTTCTTCTCCTTCTCCTAAAGTTCCTTTAAGATACGCCTCTGACGCTCGATGCGATCCTTGTACTATAGCAGCTAGGAGGACAGATAGTCATTGCGGAGCTCGTGTTCCAGCACCTTTTCCTTGTGCTCGGCAATCTCTGCCTTGAGTACCTTCTCACGAGACTCGTGGAGGACCTCCATCTTGCGGGAGTTCTCGCGCTCCTTCATGAGGTCACGAATCACCAACTCACGCTTCCACTCCTCCTGGGCTAAGACGTCGTCACGCTGGAACTAGAAGTCTCGAAGGCTGCGGTTCTGTGACTCCACCTCCCTGATGTAGTGGTCCTGGGCAAGGATGTACTGCGCGGAGGCACTCAGACAGGGGTCGACCTCGACACGCGCAGCGTAGTCAGCAGCAGCATCCTACGACACCGTGACCTGGTTGAGGTTGAGGGCACGGGGCAGCAGACGGTAGGGACCGGTCTGGAGGTAGTCGTGCGCGTCACGCATCACGCTACAGAGAGCCGTGCGTGAAACGGACTGCACACAAGCAACAACGGAAATCTCCACAGCCACCTCCTCGAAGGCGTGAAGCACGGGCACATACGTGCTGGCAGGGACCCAGAGGTGGACGACGACGTGACCCTAAAGAAGTCCGTCCGGTCCAGCCTCACCTCGGCACACGCACGTGATCCTCTCAGTGGGGACGCCCAGCGAGTCTAGCACCCCATACAGGATCGTGACGAACCCATGGTAGTCTCGTGCGTCAACAACAATCTCAACAAGTGGAGCCATCTGCAAAACAACCGTAAAAACAGAGTTAGCAGCTTATTCCTCATAAGGTAACCAGTTAGAACAGAGTAAGTCGGTGTCACAACACGTAGGATAAAGCAAAATAGGGGTATCACATAGGAAATCCAACTATGTGAGTCAAGTAACTCAGGGTGAAGCAGAGTGAAGTAGAGGAAAGTAGCCTGAAGTGGAGTGAAATCGGGCGATGGAGAGCGATGATAGGTAAGAAAGCAAGCAATATTTGTGGTAAGACGTGTGAAATGAGGTGAGCCACGCAAGAAAATGCAGCATGGTCGGTAATATAACCGAAGGTGTTTGGATTCATGCCCATTTCTATCAGCCAATCCTAAGGGTTCGTCCTAGGGTCAAGCATGGCTCTGGTACCAACTGAAATGATCTTGCATTCCGCGAAGGGAATGCCACAGATTTGACGTGTAATAGATGAACAAGTTCATGCCACTACCCAAATCTGGTACCACCCTATCACTCAGAACTGGGGCCGCGTCGGAGTACCACCGACACGCTGAGACTGTGAGACGTAGTACCTGGCCCCTGGGTACTACGCTGTCTTGGAAGGGTGTGGGTCCTCTTGCCCGTACCTCCCTACACTATCCGCTAACCTCTCGATACTAGTGGCACCGCACTAGCAAGTCGAACGTCCGTCTCCTCCCCACAGAAGCGAGGGGATGTGCAAGGATTCCTAAGACCCGGTCCACGGACGTATCAGTCCTTATGGTAACTAAGCAGGATATCTTCACAAGGGGTAAACCGTTTTCCGCTCAGCGGAACACCCGGCACCCCGTGCCATCACAGCACCTCCCATCCCGGGGCTTCATCCCACGAAGACACTCCACCCCGGGACCTCTCCCTATCACATGTACCCGCGACAGGCACTTCACATGGCGAACGCCCAGGTAGCATCCTCCGGTAAGACTCGTCCTCACGACTCGTCGTAGATCCTGCTCGGTCGACTCGACCCTCACCATACGCACCCAAGACTCACGCCAAGATCTCTCCAGGTTCATTACCAGGTTATTAAAAGATTTACGGCACCTCGTGCCTTATCTCAAACGCCTCTCACTCACCAGCATCACATCACAGATATAATGCGAGTAAGAGTAAAGCAGAAGTAACAAGTAATAGCAGCGTCTAGCCTAACAGTAGGGTGAGCAGGAGTAAGGTTACAACAAGGTAAATGGCTCAAAAAGCAGTGACTACCATGCAACCTATCAGTAATAATATTGCTTGAAAGTAAAGCTCTAGCAATTCTAAGTATTTGCAATGCGTAATAGGGTCTACGAATGGGTGAGGCGTGGCACCTGGCAGGTCGTCACCCAAGTCGTTGGTGTAGTCGGGGTCGAGCTCCTCAGTCGGTGGCTCCTCCGGGTCTGCCAAACGTAACAAATAGCCGCGTTAGCGGCTCCTATAGAGATGCACAAAGAAGCAACTGAAAATCAAAAGATCCAAATGCACTTAAATAAAGGCCTATGACGTAGAGCTCATTTTTAGAAAAAATTGGACTCTGGTTTGGCATTTTTCTGAGCTACGGTTAATTAGTTATGAATTTTTGAAGGTTTAAACTATTTCTGAAAAAGGAAAAACAGGTTGATTAATCTGGGGGTGACACGTGGCGGCTTCTGGTTGGTCAGAGGGGAATCATAGACTGACAGGTGGGGTCCCGGTGAATAGTGGATGACAAGTGGGACCCAGGTCAACGGTCAACGTTGACCAGTCAACGGTCAACGCTGACCGGGCCTGGATCGGGTCTGGATGGGCCGGTGCAGGGCCTGGACATGGGCCGGGTTGGGCCGCCCGGCCCGGACACGTGTCAAACCATGAAGAGGCCACGTTGCGGCTTGGGCCCAAACTGGGCTGCGGTTCACGGTGGGCTGGTCCATGGTTGGCGCGCAGGGGCGGTCTATAGGCTACCGACTCGGCCTGCGGTGGACCGAGCTCACCCTCCTTTTCTCCTCCTAGGCTCATGGCGCAGCTTCCCTCTCTTCTTCCCTCTCCCAGCCTCCTCTGTTCTCACCGGACGGTGCCCGCCGATGGCGTGCTTGCCGTGGAGTGCGGCACGGTGGCCCGGTGGCGGGGAAAACTAGGTGGCTAGGCTCGCCAGGGTTTAGCGAACTTCATCCACTCCTCCCCTTTACGTGCGGTGGCCGGGTTCACCTGAAAAGGGGCACGCCACGGTGGTGCTCAACTCGTGGTGACCCCGGTGAGCTATGACAGCGTCGTGGCCTTCCGGCCTCCCTCTTTCCCCAACTACCTGCGCGGCACCCGTCCCTCGCCAAGGAGAATCCGACAGCGCATCCCTCCCTGCCTCGGCCACTCCGGTGTGCTAGAACGTCCTCGCCATGGCCATACTCTGGCCATGGTGGGCGTGCTCCGCACGTGGTGCCCGTGGCCGCGTTCCTGAGGCCTGGTGGCTTGGTGTGGCTGTGCGAGGTGCGTGCGTATGTGCGTGTCCTAGGGAAGTGGAAAGCGACGGCCTTGATCCCTGACAAGGCAAGGCCACGGTGGTGAACTTGACGGCCGTTACGTCGATGAGGGGGGGAGCTCACTGTGGTGGCGGTGGCGAAATGGTGGCGGTGCGGTGGCGTGCTGGGGCTGTGTTGAGTCGATGCCATGCAGGAAGAGCCGCTGCGCCAGTGTAGTCGAACGGGGCGGCGTCCTCCACTCCGACAACTCCTGCAGTGGCTCCGGCTCCTCGGTCTCCCCTCTCCCTCCTTCTCCTCTTCCCTCTCTCTTCTCCTTGGCTCGGTGTGGTTAGGGCGATGCCACAGGTGGCGACAGGGTGAGGGAGAGGGCTAGGGCGCTGGGGCTTCGGCTTATATAGCCATGGCCGGTCACGGCGCTATGGCGGATGGTGGTGGATGCAAGAGGGGTACGTGGAGGGCTGATAGGCGGCTTAGGCTAGGGTTTCCAGCCGCTTGGTGTGTAGCGGCGGCGCTGGTGCTTCCAATTGCGAACGAGCCGGTCAAAAGTGACCATGGCATCACGGCGGGCGGGCCTCGGTGGTGTACGTCACCACGACCAGAATTTGAAACGGGGAGGGGAAACCGGGGCAAGCGGATGGCCGGCGTGTCCTCCATCCGGCCACTATCACGGGAGGTGGCGCGGACAGACGGTGGAGATGGTGCAGTGGCGCCTTGGATGCCCCTGGCGAGCATGCTCTGCTTCCACCAGGCAAAAGCAGAGGAGTGGCGGTAGAGGTGGGGGATGACATTCCAGGCCCACGCGTCAGCGACCAAGGAGGAAGGGCGAGTGGCCGTGTCATCATGCGGGCGGGCGCCGTTGCACTGTTGGGCTGGCCCAACAGCATGGCGAGGCGGCCAGCGGCGGCAGCGGGCCAGCATCGGTTATAGGCCGTGCTGGGCTTGGCCGCGACCCAGCGCGAGAGTGGAGCAGCAGCCAGGCCTGGGCCGGCCAGAACTTCCAGGCTGAAATGGCTTTTCCTATTTCTATTTCCCACTTCTCCATCCTATTTTCTAACTATACCTTGGTCCCTATATGTAAATTCTTATGTGCCAATAAGCATTCACCCTTAGGGGTGGTCCACTAGGGGTCTAGGGTTTTGGAGTCCTTTCCAAGGGTTGGCACACAAGGTTAATTAATTAATTACACAAGATTATCTAATTAAGCAAATTGGTTATTAGGTTAAGGTGGTTGATTTTATTAGCAAAACAAAAAGCGATAAAAGCCAACTCACAAGTATTTAATTAAATGCAGATGCTCTACTCTGCTATGTAGGTGCTACTTGTGCAACTACATGGGCGTTTTTCCTATGTGACACTCACCAAACATGGGCATATTTGCGAAAAAAAAATTTCAGTTGCGATTTTTGGGTTTTTGGAAAAAAACTGGGATGTTACAGTCCTCCCCCCTCATTGGAATCTCGTCCTGAGATTTAAAGTGTGACATACCTCTCGAACAAGTAGGGGTAACGGATCTATAACTCTGACTCTTTCTCCCATGTTGCCTCTCTCTCAGTGTGATTGCTCCATAAAACTTTGCACATTGGTATAGTGGTGCTTCGGGTGTCTTTGGTTGCTCTGTCAAGAATCTGAACTGGGTACTCTCGGTACTCAAGCGTGTCCTGAATATCCAGCGCATCTGCGTGAACCTGTTCCTCTGGTAACTTTAGACACTTGCGGAGCTGTGACACATGGAACATGGGATGTACACCTGCTAGTTCCTTAGGCAACTCAAGCTTGTACGCTAGCTTCCCAATTCTTTTGCAGATACGGTAGGGACCAACGTAACGAGGGGCTAACTTCCCTTTCACATGGAACCGGAAGGTGCCGCGGAGAGGCGAGACCTTGAGATAGACATGGTCTCCAACCTGGAACTCGAGGTCTCTCCAACGGTTATCTGCATAGCTCTTTTGTCGGCTTTGGGCAATCCTCAAATTTTCTCGCACTTGAGCTACTCCCTCCTCGGCCTCCTTGATCTTAGCAGGGCCAAAGAACATTCGCTCACCTACTTCGGACCACATCAACGGGGTTCTGCATTTCCTCTCGTATAAGGCCTCAAATGGTGCCATCTGAAGACTAGCCTGATAACTGTTGTTGTACGAGAACTCTGCATGTGGTAAACTCTTCTCCCAATCTGTCCCATACTTTAGTACGCAAGCTCGTAGCATGTCCTCGAGAATCTGATTCACTCTCTCTGTCTGCCCATCTGTCTGAGGGTGATAAGCGGTGCTATAGTCGAGATGAGTGCCAATCGACTTGTGAAACTCTGCCAGAACCTAGATGTCCACTGTGTTCCCCTATCAGACACGATGCTAACAGGCGCTCCGTGAAGTCAAAGAATGTGCTCGATATACAGATCTGCCAGCTTCTCTACACGGTAGTCAACCTTGACAGGTATAAAGTGAGCTACCTTGGTCAACCTGTCCACTATAACCCAAATGGAGTCATGTCCTTTCGGGGATCGAGGCAATCCCACGATGAAGTCCATAGATATGCATTCCCACTTCCACACGGGTACATCCAGGGGCTTCAACAAACCAGCTGGTCTCTAATGTTCGGCCTTAACCCTGTTGCATATATCACATCTGGCTACATGACCTGCAATGTCCTTCTTCATGTCCTTCCACCAGAACATCTTTCTCATGTCGGCATACATCTTTGTACTGCCAGGATGGATGCAATACTTAGAGTCATGCACTTCTATCAGGATTTCCTTATGGATAGCCTTATCAGACGGTACATAGATTCTGTCGTTGCACCAACACACTCCTCGTTCATCTACTCAGAACTCGGGGTACTTACCAGCTTCCATCCACTCACGTAGCTGCAAGATCTCAGGGCACTTCTTTTGAGCCTTATGGATGCGGTCCATTATGTCGTATTGCACTCACAACTCATTCAACATGCTCTTGGGTATAATCTCGAGGTGAAGTTCACTCATTTCCTGACGTAGCTCGGATGGTACGACTTCCATGGATAGACTGTGGCAATAGCTCTTACGGCTCAAGGCATCAGCAACTACGTTGGCTTTCCCCGGATGATAGTGGATTTCCAGGTCATAGTCCTTGATCAACTCCAGCCATCGACGTTGTCTCATATTCAGATCCTCTTGGGTGAAGAAGTACTTGAGGCTCTTATGATCGGTATAGATGTCGCACTTGTTCCCAATCAAGTAGTGTCTCCAAATCTTCAGAGCGTGCACAACAGCAGCTAGCTCGAGATCATGCGTCGGGTAACGTTGTTCATGGTCCTTCAACTGGCGGGATGCATAGGCAATGACTCCCATTCTGCATCAAGACGCAACCAAGTCCCTGTCTGGAGGCATCACAGTATACCACGAAGTCCTGTCGGATATCCGGCAAGGCAAGAACAAGAGTGGTGGTAAGCTTCTGTTTCAGTGTCTGGAACTGAGCTCACACTCGGGTGTCCACTCGAACTCATTGGTCTTCTTCAGGAGGTTGGTCATGGGCTTGGCTATCTTTGAGAAGTTCTCGATGAATCTGCGATAGTAACCAGCTAACCCAAGAAAACTGCGGATATCTGTCGGGTTGCGGGGTTGCTCCCACTCTTTCACGGCTTCTATTTTAGCGGGATCAACAGCAACACCCTTAGCTGTGAGTACATGGCCGAGAAAAGCGACTTCCTTGAGCCAAAACTCGCACTTGCTAAATTTTGCATACAGCTGATTTTGCATCAACTTCTCCAGAACCACTCTCAAGTGTTGCTCATGCTCTTCGGCGGTGGATGAGTAGACAAGGATGTCATCAATAAACACCACCATGAACTTATCCAATTCATCCATGAACACCTTGTTCATCATGTTCATAAAATAGGCCGGAGCATTGGTGAGACCGAAAGACACAACGGTGAACTCATACTGCCCGTACCTAGTGACAAAGGCTGTCTTAGGAATATCCTCCGGTTTGATCTTCATCTGATGGTACCTAGATCTAAGGTCAATCTTGGAAAAGAACTTGGCATCCTTTAACTGATCTAGGAGGTCGTCTATCCTTGGCAGAGGATACTTGTGCTTGACTGTCATGGCATTCAAATTCCGATAGTCAATGCACATCCTCATGGAGCCATCCTTCTTCTTCACAAACAAGACAGGGGAACCCCAGGGTGAAGCACTGGGCCTGATGTACCCCTTGTCAGACAACTCCCTGAGCTGTTTCTTAAGCTCCTCCAGCTCATCGACTGATATGCGGTAGGGCCTTTTAGCAATGGGCCCGGTACCAGGCAGTAAGTCAATCACAAACTCAACATCACGGTCAGGTGGCATACCCGGTAACTCCTTGGGGAACACATCAAGGTACTCGCACACGACGGGCACCTCCTCAACTGATTTGGCCTCCAGGGCACTCATCAAGGCATCTGTCCTTTTGCGGTGCGGCTCACATCTGATTACTCGGCCACTCAGATGTGTAATCTCCACATATCTGGGTGAGCAAGATATTACTCCCTTGTGCAGAGTCAACCAATCCATACCCAAGATAACATCCAGACCTTCTAACGGAAGTAAGGTGAGGTCGGCTAGAAAGGGGCAACATTCTATAGTGATACTCACCCCCTTACATATTCTGGTGGATCTGGGGGTACCTAAGGGGGATATGGTGTCTATGGGTACACTTCGTGGTGTAACAGGTATGAGATGCTCTCATGCAAACTTAGATGATATATAAGAACATGTAGCACCAGAGTAAAAAAGAACCGATGCTAAAACTCCCTGTACCAAAAACATACCGTACACTGCGTCGGGGGCATCCTGAGCATCCTCCGCAGTCAGGTGGGTGAGATGGCTGCGGGTGGCTCCCATGGCGGGCTTGCGTGGTGCTCCCGGGGTCGGTGCCTGCCTCGCAGGGGTCTGCACAGGTGCAGCCTTCTGTGGACAGACCACGGACTTATGACCTGGCTGTCCACAGGTGAAGCACGCGAAGGGCACACTGCCTGTGGCGGTGGGCGCAGGTGCCTTCCACGTACTCTGGCTCAGGCTCTGAGCAGGGTGGCCCCAAGCGGGGCGGTGGTAGCTGGCGGAGTAGGTACCACCTCCATGACTCGGAGCAGCTCCCTGGGCAAAGCGAGAGCGGGACTGCGGCGGAGCAGAACCACGATGTCTCTGGGCCGGGGTGCGAGAGGAACCCTCACCCCGACACCTCTTCTCCTTGCGTTCCCTCTGAGCGTCAGCCTCCAGGCGATCCTTCTCCATCTCCAGCACCTTGTTGATCATCTGCCGGAGGGTACGGCACTCATGGCCCGAGAGGGCGATCTTGAGGCGCGAATTCAGCCCCTTCTTGTAGTGGTACATCTTCTTGTCAGTGTTGGTCTCCTCAGGAGCGTACCGCATCATGCGAATGAAGCGGGTGGTGTACTCCTGCACCTTTAGAGTCCCCTGGGTGAAGTTGTGGAACTCCTCCACCTTGGCATCCATGACTCCCTCGGGCACGTGGTGCTCACGGAAGGCCTCAGTGAACTCTTCCCACGAGATGCTCCCGGGGTCATCGTGGGCATCACTGTAGCCATCCCACCATGTGCGTGCAGTGCCAGTGAGCTGGTGAGCGGCGACTCCCACACACTCCTCATCAGTGCAGGTGGTGAGGTCCAGCTTCTTCTCGATCTCCCGCAGCCAGTCCTAGGCTCGACGTGCCCGGTGTTGGTGGGTCGGAGCCTGGGTCGACCGAGACGACCCAGGCGATCGTCGAGGCCGCTGAGGCTAAAGCATCCGTCCGTGACGCGGGGCGGGCGGATGTCGAAGAGTTGAGAGAGGTGGTGGTGGCCCCGCCAGAGGCGGGGAAAGAGGCGGCACAACTAGAGTCGCAACCGGCGCAGGAGCCACAGCCGCATTAGGACCAGCCAACGGAGCAGGCGGCCGAGGCGGAATGGGGGTGGGATCTCCCGCAGCCAGTCCTCAGTGGCGATGGGATCATCATCGACGTAGTCGAAGGTAGGGGGCCTCAGCTTGAGGAAACCCTCCAACTTCCTCTGGAAGTCATTCGGCTGCCCTCCATGGCTGTGTAGGATTCCCTCTGCCAAAGTCTCCAGAAGGCGGGTCTGGCGGTCCATCACCTTCGCCAGCTGTGGTGGTGGCGGCAGCGGTGGTGCATCTCCACCAAGCGTAGCATTCTCATCCCCAGGCTGGGCGGCTCCAGCCCCGCCTCCAGGCTGAGCGGCTCCTGCCTCTCCAGCGGGTTCCACGGGGACAGGCTCCTCCATGGCTGTGAAAACGGCGAAAGGAGCTCCACGGCCTCCTCCACGGCCACGGCCACGTCCACGGCCCATGGGCGCCGGGGAAGGCGAGCGGTTGTTCAGATGAGCGGAGCGGCGGCAAGAATCTCGCTGCATGGTTAGGTCAAAATCGATAGTTATTAAGTGGTTACTCAATTTTGATCAAAATTTTAAAAGATTGCTATCCAACACTCAATACAAGAAGATGATAAGAACCATAAGACGCAATAAGTTCCAACAGCCAATACATGGTTTTATTACAAAGCGACGTCTCCATTAGCTACACTTGGCAGACTCGCGGGAATCGTGCTACTCGCTGGCAGCTCAAAAGGTGGACAATCTACTCTACTCCAAGGGATGAGTCATGTCACAAGGCCACGCAGGGCTCATCAAGGTTACTACTACATTATTACATGATCACGAGAGGGTAGCTACTCCTGTCCGAAAGTGACGGGTGGTGAAGATAGTCCATCGGTGGAAGCGGAAGCCTCAGAAGTGCGGTCCATGGCACGGAGCTCGTCGTCGGTGTGGTGGATCCTCGCAATGCGGGCAAAAGCGTGCTCCAGCATCTCAGTCCGTGGAATCTGAGGGTAGTCCGCGGACGAACATGCTGCCAGGTTGAGCTTGGTGGGCTCAATGTGGAAAGTCTGCTTGCGCAGCTTCCTACGCGTCCCAGGCGGAAGAGGGTCCTGTATCATCTCGATCTCCTGGACACACTTAGCATCAGCGATGGCCCAGGCCTGACGGAGTCGGTTCACCTTGTCTTGGAGGAACTCGGTGCACTTGACGTAGTGGGTGAGGTGGTGCGCGTTGTAGGTGGAAGCAATAGCAACTCTCTCTGCCTCATCCTCCAGGGCATTGCAGTGATCCTGCAAGCCACACCTGGCAAGGGCACGCTTCTTCTCCTTCTCCTAAAGTTCCTTTAAGATACGCCTCTGACGCTCGATGCGATCCTCGTACTCTAGCAGCCGAGAGGACAGATAGTCATTGCGGAGCTCGTGTTCCAGCACCTTTTCCTTGTGCTCGGCAATCTCTGCCTTGAGTACCTTCTCACAGGACTCATGGAGGACCTCCATCTTGCGGGAGTTCTCGCGCTCCTTCACGAGGTCGCGATTCACCAACTCACGCTTCCACTCCTCCTGGGCTAAGACGTCGTCACGCTAGAACTGGAAGTCTCGAAGGCAGCGGTTCTGTGACTCCACCTCCCTAATGTAGTGGTCCTGGGCAAGGATGTACTGCGCGGAGGCACTCAGACAGGGGTCGACCTCGACACACGTAGCGTAGTCAGCAGCAGCATCCTGCGGCACCGTGACCTGGTTGAGGTTGAGGGCACAGGGCAGCAGATGGTAGGGCCCAGTCTGGAGGTAGTCGTGCGCGTCACGCATCACGCTATGAAGAGCCATGCGTGAAACGGACTGCACACAAGCAGCAACGGAAGTCTCCATAGCCACCTCCTCGAAGGCGTGAAGCACGGGCATGTACGCGCTGGCAGGGACCCAGAGGTGGACGATGACGTTACCCTGAAGAAGTCCGTCCGGTCCTACCTCACCTCGGCACACGCATGTGATCCTCTCAATGGGGACGCCTAGCGAGTCCAGCACCCCGTACAGGATCATGACGAACCCACGGTAGTCTCGTGCGTCAACAACAAGCTCAACAAGTGGATCCATCTGCAAAACAACCGTAAAAACAGAGTTAGCAAGTTATTCCTCATAAGGTAGCCATTTAGAACAGAGTAAGTCTGGGTCACAACACGATAGGATAAAGCAAAACGGGGGTATCACATAGGAAATCCAACTATGTGAGTCAAGTAACTCAGGGTGAAGCAGAGCGAAGTAGAGGAAAGTAGCCTGAAGTGGAGTGAAATCGGGCGATGGAGAGCGATGATAGGTAAGAAAGCAAGCAATATTTGTGGTAAGACGTGTGAAATGAGGTGAGCCATGCAAGAAAATGCAGCATAGTCGGTAATATAACCGAAGGTGTTTTGATTCGTGCCTATTTCCATCGGCCAATCCTAAGGGTTCGTCCTAGGGTCAAGCATGGCTCTGGTACCAACTGAAATGATCTTGCATTCCGCGAAGGGAATGCCACAGATTTGACGTGTAATAGATGAACAAGTTCATGCCATTACCCAAATCTCAGTCGAATAGCAGAGTCATACACGAATATCAGAGTGCAAATAGAAGGTTTACATTAATTATTATCATCGCCACGCAGGGCGGAACATGCTCACACACAGCATCCGGAACAGCTTCTCGAAGATAGCAGCGAAAACTAGGACTTCTCGCACCAAGCTTTTGCGCAGGGCGAACCCCTACTCCTCCCAGTCGTCCTCCTCGTCGTACTCGGGCTCCGAGCCTCCCAAAAATCTATCAGTACACTTGGTACTAGCCACGCATCGCCCACCCCATGATGCATTTGCTTTGTGGAACTAGATGCAATTGGGGTTGAGAAGAGAAACCTATCTTTGGCTGTGGTTTCCTATGCGAGTAATCAATATTTTAATAATAAGTTTATCAAATATTAACCCATCTCATTCACACATGATATCCCATCCCAGCACACATCTCCACATCACATCTCATCTCACTCTCTCATCGGCATGGACAACTCCCTCTCGTCCATGTCTCAACGGCCAAAGCCGGATCACACACTGAAATCCCGGGGAAGGTAGAAGGACTCCTCTCTCTCTAGTCAAGTGAAGCTGTACTTAGGAAAGGTCCATAGCTGAAAGGTTCGGCATATGTATCGATCGATCAACCAGAAACTCTGCAGAGGTTTACACATCCCACAAGATAGCCATCCTCGACGATGCCTCGTCTAAGCTGATTCCGGGCCGCCTTCCGACTAGAAATGGTACCACCCTATCACTCAGAACTGGGTCCGCGTCGGAGTACCACCGACACGCTGAGACTGTGAGACGTAGTACCTAGCCCCTAGGTACTACGCTGTCTTGGAAGGGTGTGGGTCCTCTTGCCCGTACCTCCCTACACTATCTGCTAACCTCTCGATAGTAGTGGCACCGCACTAGCAAGTCGAACGTCTGTCTCCTCCCCACAAAAGCGAGGGGATGTGCAAGGATTCCTAAGACCCGGTCCACGGACGTATCAGTCCTTACGGTGACTAAGCAGGAGATCTTCACAAGGGGTAAACCGTTTTCCGCTCAGCGGAACACCCGGCACCCCGTGCCATCACAGCACCTCCCATCCCGGGGCTTCATCCCACGAAGACACTCCACCCCGGGACCTCTCCCTGTCACATGTACCCGCGATAGGCACTTCACATGGCGAACACCCAGGTAGCATCCTCCGGCAAGACTCGTCCTCATGACTCGTCACAGATCCTGCTCGGTCGACTCGACCCTCACCATACACACCCAAGACTCACGCCAAGATCTCTCCAGGTTCATTGCTAGGTTATTAACAGGTTTACGGCACCTCGTGCCTTATCTCAAACGCCTCTCACTCACCAGCATCACATCACAGATATAATGCGAGTAAGAGTAAAGCAGAAGTAACAAGTAATAGCAGCGTCTAGCCTAATAGCAGGGTGAGCAGGAGTAAGGTTGCAACAAGGTAAATGGCTCAAAAAGCAGTGACTACCATGCAACCTATCAGTAATAATATTGCTTGAAAGTAAAGCTCTAGCAATTCTAAGTATTTGCAATGCATAATAGGGTCTACGAATGGGTGGGGCGTGGCACCTAGTAGGTCGTCACCCAAGTCATCGGTGTAGTCGGGGTCAAGCTCCTCAGTCGGTGGCTCCTTCGGGTCTGCCAAACGTAACATATAGCCGCGTTAGCGGCTCCTATAGAGATGCACAAAGAAGCAACTGAAAATCGAAAGATCCAAATGCACTTAAATAAAGGCCTATGACGTAGAGCTCATTTTTAGAAAAATTTGGACTCTAGTTTGGCATTTTTCTGAGCTACGGTTAATTAGTTATGAATTTTTGAAGGTTTAAACTATTTCTGAAAAAGGAAAAACAGGTTGATTAATCTGGGGGTGACACGTGGCGGCTTCTGGTTGGTCAGAGGGGAATCATAGACTGACAGGTGGGGTCCCGTGAACAGTGGATGACAAGTGGGACCTAGGTCAACGGTCAACGTTGACCAGTCAACGGTCAATGCTGACCGGGCCTGGATCGGGTCTGGATGGGCCGGTGCAGGGCCTGGACATGGGCCGGGTTGGGCCGCCCGGCCCGGACACGTGTCAAACCGTGAAGAGGCCACGTCGCGGCTTGGGCCCAAACTGGGCTGCGGTTCACGGTGGGCTGGTCCATGGTGGGCGCGCAGGGGCGGTCTATAGGCTACCGACTCGGCCTGTGGTGGACCAAGCTCACCCTCCTTTTCTCCTCTCTAGGCTCATGGCGCAGCTTCCCTCTCTTCTTCCCTCTCCCAACCTCCTCTGTTCTCACCGGACGGTGCCCGCCGGTGGCGTGCTTGCCGTGGAGTGCGGCACGGTGGCCCGGTGGCGGGGAAAACTAGGCGGCTAGGCTCACCAGGGTTTAGCGAACTTCATCCACTCCTCCCCTTTACGTGCGGTGGCCGGGTTCACCTGAAAAGGGGCACGCCACGGTGGTGCTCAACTTGTGGTGACCCCGGCGAGCTATGACAGCGTCGCGGCCTTCCAGCCTCCCTCTTTCCCCAACTACCTGCGCGGCACCCGTCCCTCGCCAAGGCGAATCCGACAGCGCATCCCTCCCCTACCCCGGCCACTCCGGTGAGCTAGAATGTCCTCGCCATGGCCGTGCTCTGGCCATGGCGGGCGTGCTCCGCATGTGGTGCCCGTGGCCGCGTTCCTGAGGCCTGGTGGCTTGGTGTGGCTGTGCGAGGTGCATGCGTATGTGCGTGTCCCAGGGAAGTGGAAAGCGACGACCTTGATCCCTGACGAGGCAAGGCCACGGTGGTGAACTTGACCACCGTTACATCGATGAGGGGCGAGCTCACTGTGGTGGCGGTGGCGAAAGGGTGGTGGTGCGGTGGCGTGCTGGGGCCGTGTCGAGTCGATGCCGTGCAGGAAGAGCCGCTGCGCCAGTGTAGTCAAACGGGGCGGCGTCCTCCGCTCCGGCAACTCCGGTAGTGGCTCCGGCTCCTCGGTCTCCCCTCTCCTTCCTTCTCCTCTTCCCTCTCTCTTCTCCTTGGCTCGGTCTGGTCAGGGCGATGCCATAGGTGGTGGTAGGGTGAGGGAGAGGGCTAAGGCGCTGGAGCTTCGGCTTATATAGCCATGGCCGGTCACGGCGCTATGGCGGACGGTGGTGGATGCAAGAGGGGTACGTGGAGGGCTGATAGGCGGCTTAGGCTAGGGTTTCTAGCCGCTTGCGTGTAGCGGCAGCGCTGGCGCTTCCAATTGCGAACGAGCCGGTCAAAAGTGACCATGGCATCACGGCGGGCGGGCCTCGGTGGTGTACGTCACCATGACCAAAATTTGAAATGGGGAGGGGAAACCGGGGCAAGCGGATGGCCAGCGTGTCCTCCATCCGGCCGCTATCACGGGAGGTGGCGCGGACAGACGGTGGAGATTGTGCAGTGGCGCCTTGGATGCCCCTGGCGAGCATGCTCTGCTTCCGCCGAGCAAAAGTAGAGGAGTGGCGGCAGAGGTGGGGGATGATGTTCCGGGCCCACGCGTCAGCAACCAAGGAGGAAGGGTGAGTGGCCGTGTCATCATGCGGGCGGGCGTTGTTGCACTGTTGGGCTGGCCCAACAGCATGGCGAGGCGGTCAGCGGGCTGGCATCGGTTACAGGTCGTGCTGGGCTTGGCCGCGGCCCAGCACGAGAGTGGAGCAGCAGCCAGGCCTAGGCCGGCCAGAACTTCCAGGCCGAAATGGCTTTTTCTATTTCTATTTCCCACTTCTCCATCCTATTTTCTAACTATACCTTGGTCCCTATATGTAAATGCTTATGTGCCAATAAGCATTCACCCTTAGGGGTGGTCCACTAGGGGTCTAGGGTTTTGGAGTCCTTTCCAAGGGTTGGCACACAAGGTTAATTAATTAATTACACAAGATTATCTAATTAAGCAAATTGGTTATTAGGTTAAGGTGGTTGATTTTATTAGCAAAACAAAAAGCGATAAAAGCCAACTCACAAGTATTTATTTAAATGCAGATGCTCTACTATGCTATGTAGGTGCTACTTGTGCAACTACATGGGCGTTTTTTCTATGTGACACTCACCAAACATGGGCATATTTGCGAAAAAAAATTTAGTTGCGATTTTTGGGTTTTTGGAAAAAAACTGGGATGTTACATCATGCCACCATCCAACGTGCAGGCGGTGGCACCAACAGTCGAGATGTCAGCCCCACCCCAAGGGTCGATTCTGACTGTAATCGACCTTACCATCGACGACCCCCCTCTGACAAGGGGAAGCAGAAGGCGGACGTCGAGATGGTCGATGCCCCGGATCGGCCGGGTGTTTCCATGACATCGGGGGATGACTTGGCTGAGGCGTCTGCCAGGTGGCCCGATTATGCAGGGCTGGCGCTTGTATGGGTGGAGGAGGAGCTGCCGCGCTGATGTCGGTCGACCCTCGAGTTCAGGGACGCATCTAACCCCAGCGCCGAGCCCTTCTTTGCCCTCGACGACAAGGACAAAGTGCATCACTGGGAGTTCGTCGAGGGACTCCGTAAGCACTCCGTGCAGTCTCTGCGCATGGTCACCGATACCTTAGTGCGGGGTATGTCAGAAGCCTTTGAGGTGAGCCGAGTTCGTTTGTCTTTTCTTGCATTTTATCCTTCCTTTCTCCTTGGTTCTGATCTTAGGTTTAACTGTGGTCAAGAGCTCAAGGAGCATTCTCGCTGCAAGTCACTCTTCATTCATCATGAGAGTGGCGTGTGGGCGGCGCTTGCTCGTCAACGGGCTCTAGTCGAGGAAGCCAATAAGCGGCTATCCAAGAAGAGCGCCGAGGTGGTCCAGGCAGTGGTTAGGGAGGAGGCGGCGTGGGCTCGGGAAGTCAAGGCCAAGGCGCATGAAGATGCGGCCAAGGCCCGGGAGGAGGCGGCCAAGGCTCGTGAGGACATCGCGCCGCTACTTGCGCGCGTGAGGGAGCTCGAGGAGGACGTTGCGTTAGTCAGCGGTCAGCGCGACGCCCTCAACATCCAGATGGGGATGGCGTCTACTCACGTCAGAACCTTGGAGGACGAGGTCGCGATGTTGAAGGGGAGGGTCCGAGAGAGGGACGAGGCTCTCTCGAGCACCGGTCGGGAGATTGAGGCGTTGAGGGCGACGGTCCGTGACAAGGACGAGGCTCTTCGGGCGGCGGAGAAGGCGCACGAGGAGTTGCGTGACGAGGTCATGGGCTGGCAGACCCATGCTGAAGGTAAGCTTTTTGTCGTGTTTTGACTTTGGCCTCAGGGTCCCAGGTCTTTGCTAACTTGGTGTTTGTATTTCAGAGCTGGAGAAACAGCAACACGCGGCCCAGGCGACAGCTACCTCATTCTAGAACCTCTTCGAGGCCGAGGTCGGGCGGACTCAGCTGCTCAAAGGTGCGATCACCTCGGTGTGCGACGGCTTGGGGGTCGAGCCTGATGCCAATACCGAGGAGGACACGCCGGGGAACTTGTTTGTTCGCCGAATGGCAGTGCTGGGTCGCCTCGTCCGCGAGAAGATACGAGGCAGGCTTCATCATCGCGTAAAGAGGGCCATGGCGGTCGTTCGGTCTGGGTTTGAGTATGACATGGGCCTCATCGCTGATGGCTTCATTACAGATCCAGACCAGACCAACAAAGAAAACGAAGCAGCCTGCCTAGATCTGATCGAGGCCACGGAGGAGCCTGGGGGTCACCTTGCGAAGCTATTCGAGGTCGAGGTGGTCCCGCCTGCCGACGACGAGGGCCTGTAAGCCAAACCTGGGCATGAAGGCCTGTGTAATAGGGTAGTTAGTACTTGTGAGTTATGCTGTGATGGCCTCAGGGGCCCTGAGACATTAATATGTAATCGTATATGTTCATTTCCATTCAAGTCTTTTCTTCCCTTTCTTGCTTGAATTGTATTCTTGCATAATTTTCTTAGCACGCAGTTGCACCCCTCGGCGTGAGGGGGTGAGTGGAGGTACCGTAGCCTCGGAGGCGTAAGTGATCTCGTGGCTCAGCAGCCCTCGAACCTTAGGGTGCGTTTGTGGCCTCGTGGATTATGTAAGAACTCGATTCGAAGCGTATGGGAACGTTAGACGTGAGGTTTTTCAAAATCATGAACTTTTATTGGGTCTACTTAGCGCGCAGTTGCACCCCTTGGCATGGGGGAGTGAGTGGAGGTACCATAGCTCGGAGGCGTAGGTTATCTCATGGCTCGGCAGCCCTCGAGCCTTAGGGTGCACTTGCGGCCTCGTCGACTTATGTAAGAGTTCTCTTGTTTTTGAAAAAATGTGAGTTTTTGGGGACACAGGGGGTTCCCCCCCGTGCAGCCCCCGAGGGAGGTTCGGCTATGAGAAAGCAGGGTCAATCCTTCCTGGTTTTTATGAAAGAATGCTTTGAACACCGGTATATTCTTTATTCTATCATGGGATTGCGAAACAATTTACAGAGCCTCGAGGCTTTAGGGAAAAAAGCGATGTAGCTGTTCGATGTTCCATGCGTTGGTGAAGATTTTGCCTTTCTCGTTCGATAGTTTGTAGGTGTCGGGATTCAATACTTCCACGACGATGTACGGCCCTTCCCATGGCGGAGTAAGCTTGTGTCATCCCTTGTTGTTCTGGCTTCGTCGGAGCACCAGGTCACTGACATTGAGGTCCCGTCTGTGGACGTGCTTGTCATGGTAGCGTCGGAGACTTTGCTGATACCTTGCCAAGTGTAATAGAGCCACATCGCGAGCTTCCTCGAGCTGGTCAAGGGCGTCTTCTCTTGTGGTGTCATTGTTTTGCTCGTTGTAGGCTTTCAACCTCGGGGATCCATATTCTACATCGGTTGGGAGCATAGCCTTGAATCCGTAGACTAAGAAGAATGGAGTGAACCCCGTGGCTCGACTCGGCGTCGTTCTTAGGCTCCATACGACCAAGGGGAGCTCGGCAGCCCATTTTTTGCCGTGTTTGTTTAGCTTGTCGAAAATTCTCGGCTTTAGGCCTTGTAGAACCATGCCGTTTGCACGTTCTACTTGGCCATTTGTTTTTGGATGAGCTACGGCCGACCAAAGCACACAGATGTGATGGTTGTCGCAGAAATCTAGAAACTTTTTGCCGGTAAATTGGGTGCCATTGTCCGTGATGATGCAGTTGGGATTCCCAAAGCGATGGACGATGTCAGTGAAGAATAACACAGCTTGCTCGAACCTGATGCTGGTGATAGGACAGGCCTCGATCTACTTGGAAAACTTATCAATGGCGACGAGCAAGTGGGTGAAGCCGCCAGTTGTCCTTTTCAGGGGTCCGACCAAGTCGAGCCCCCAAACAGCGAACGACCATGTGATGGGAATAGTTTGTAGGGCGTGGGCCGGGAGATGGGTTTGTCTTGTGTAGTACTGGCATCCTTTGCAGGAGCGTACTAGCTTGACAACGTTGGAGACTGCAGTTGGCCAATAGAAACCTTGTCGGAATGCATTTCCGACGAGGGTTCAAGGTGCCGCGTGATGACCGTAAGCCCCCGAGTGTAGATCTTTAAGCAGATTCTTGCCTTCCTCATTTGTGATACAGCGTTGTAGGATGCCCGTAGGGCTGCGGCGATATAGCTCTTTGGTGTCGCCAAATATCACAAAGGACTTGGCCCGGTGAGTGATCCGTCGAGCCTCGGTCTTATCCGAGGGGAGGTCCCCTCGAGTGAGATGGTCGAGGTACGGAACACGCCAGTCGTGCTCGAGGTTGGCTGGTGGGGTCGAGCCTTCCGCCTGCATGACTTCAGTCTAGGTCGAGGGAGCTTCCGCCTCAGGCGGGGGATCGAGTGATGGACCGTCAGCCCCTCCATCTGCCTTGGTGTTGACGGACGGTTGATGGAGATCCCTCGCGAAAACATCAGGTGGAACTATGGTTTGGCTAGAAGCGATTTTCATGAGTTCGTTGGCAGCTTCATTATATCTGCGTGCAATGTGGTTGAGCTCGAGGCCGTGAAACTTGTCCTCAAGGCGTCGTACCTCCTCGCAGTAGGCTTCCATCTTGGGGTCACGGCAGCTTGAGCTCTTCATGACCTGGTCGATCATGAGCTGGGAGTCACCACGAACATCGAGGTGTCGGACCCCTAGTTCGACGGCGATGCGCAGGCCCGTGACGAGCGCCTCGTACTCAGCGACATTGTTGGACACAACAAAATGAAGCCAGATTACATAGCGTATGTGGACTCCAAGGGGCGAGATGAAGAGCAAGCCCGCGCCTGCTCCTATTTTCATTAGCGACCCGTCGAAGTACATGGTCCAAAGCTCGGCTTGGAGCTGAACTGGTGGAAGTTGAGTGTCGGTCCACTCCGCTAGAAAATCTACCAGCACTAGGATTTGATGGCTTTGCGTGGCGCATAAGAGAGGGTCTCACCCATGAGCTCGACCATCCACTTTGCTATTCTACTCGAGGATTCCCGGTTCCAGGGTATCTCTCCCAGGGGGAAAGAAGACACCACGGTCACCGGGTGGCCCTCGAAGTAGTGACGAAGTTTGCGCCGCATCAAGACGATGGCGTACAATAGCTTCTGGATTTGTGGGTAGCGAACCTTGGTCTCCGAGAGTACCTCGCTGATGAAGTAGACTAGCCTCTGAACGAGCAAGGTATGTCCTTCCTCTGCCCTCTCGACAACTAAGACTGCGCTGACCACTTGTGTCACTGCGGTGATGTAAAGTAGGATGGGTTCCCCTGTGGCTGGAGGGACGAGGATCAGAGAGTTGGACAACGTAGCTTTGAGCTTCGTAAGGGCTTCTTCTGCCTCGAGGGTCCATGAAAAGTGTTCCGATTTCTTTAGGAGACGATACAGCGGGAGCGCTTTTTCGCTGAGGCGCGAAATGAAGCGACTAAGGGCCGTGAGGCAGCCCGTGACCCTCTGTACGCCCTTTAGATCACGGATAGGACCCATTTTGGTTATCGCCGCAATTTTTTCTGGGTTAGCTTCGATGCCACGTTCGAAAACGATGAACCCTAAGAGCATGCCTCGAGGGACACCGAAGATGCACTTCTTGGGGTTGAGCTTAATGTTTTTTGCCTTAAGGCACTTGAACGCAACGTCAAGGTCATTTACTAAATTGCTGACCCTCTTGGTTTTGATAACGACATCATCAACGTAAGCCTCGACGGTGGGTCCGATGTGCTCCCCGAAAACGTGTTGCATGCATCGCTGGTACGTAGCACCTGTGTTCCATAGACCGAAGGGCATAGTAACATAGCAATACATGCCAAAGGGGATGATAAATGAAGTCGCGAGCTGGTCAAACTCCTTCATTTTGATTTGGTGGTAGCCGAAATACGCATCTAGGAACGATAGAGTTTCACATCCCGCAATAGAATCAACGATTTGATCAATGCGTGGTAAAGGAAAAGGAACTTTCGGACATGCTTTATTTAAACTAGTATAGTCTACATACATCCTCCATTTCCCATTCTTTTTCTTAACTAATACAGGATTAGCCAACCACTCGGGATGATGAACCTCCTTGATGAATCCGGCCTTCAAAAGCTTGTGGACCTCCTCGCCGATGACCTTGCGCTTCTCCTCGTCGAAGCGGTGCAAGCGTTGTTTCAACGGTTTGGAGCCAGCTCGGATCTCCAAGGCGTGCTCGGTGACTTCCCTGGGTATGCCCGACATATCCGAGGGACTCCACGCAAAGATGTCGATGTTTGCATGGAGAAAGTCGATGAGCACAGCTTCCTATTTGGGATCAAGGGTGGCGCTGACGCTCAACGCCTTTCCGTTCAGGTCGGTGGGATCGAGGGGTACGAGCTTGACGTCTTCCGCGGGCTTGAAGTTGCTGGCGTGGCGCTTGGGGTCGGGGATCTCGTTGGCCAAACCGTCGAGGTTCGCCACCAAGGTCGCTGACTCCAAGATGGCTTCCCCGTGCTCGACGCATTCCACGTCGCACTCGTAGGCATGCGCATAGGAGGGCCCAACAGTGATGACACCATTGGGGCCCGGCATTTGAGTTTGAGGTAGGTGTAGTTGGGAACCGCCATGAACCGGGCATAGCAGGGGCGCCCAAGAATGACGTGGTATGTCCCATGGAATTCAACCACCTCGAAAGTGAGAGTTTCCTTCCTGAAGTTGGCGGGAGTGCCGAAACAGACAGGCAGGTCGACCCACCAGACGGGTTCTGCTCGCTTCCCTGGCACGACTCCATGGAAGCCCTCGACGCTGGGTCGGAGGTGCGTCCTTGTGATTCCTAGAAGGTCGAGGGTCTGGGCATAGATAATGTTAAGACTACTGCCTCCGTCCATGAGCACCTTGGTGAGGTGTGTGTTGGTGATGATGGGATCGACGACAACTGGGTAGACCCTAGGATTGGGGATGTAGTCGGGGTGGTCATCACGGTCGAAAGTGATGGCCACCTCGGACCAGTCAAGGAAGAGGGGGGTTGCGAGTTGCACGGAGAAGACTTCTCGACGTTCCCGTTTGCGCTGCCATGTTGAGAGGCGCGTCGAGGGTCCTCCGTATATTATGAAACAGTCATGAATCTCGGGAAACACTTCGTCCTTATCGTCTCCCTTGGGATCCTCCTTCTTGTCGTCTTTCTTGATGCCTAGGCTTTCAATGTACCTCCGGAGCATGTGGCAGTCCTCGAGGTTGTGGTTCATGGGCCCTTTGTGGTAGGGACATGATTCCTTGAGAATTTTGTCAAAAATGCCCCCGCCGGGGGGTCCTCGAGGTTTCTTACGATTAGCAGCAGCAACAAGGTCATCGGCCGGGGCCTCTTGTTTGCCCTGCTGACTCTTCTTCTTCTTGTTGTTGTTTCTCTTCGAGCCTCGGCTGGAGCTCGCGGGATCCTCTTCCTTGCGCTTCCCTTTGTCCTGGTCGCTGCCAAAGATGGCACCAACCGCCTCCTCGCCGGCGGTGAAGTTGGTGATAATGTCCATCAAACCGTTGGCAGTGATGGGAGTGCTGTGGCCCAGCTCTCGGACCAACTCTTTGCAGGTGATACGAGAGAGGAAGGCCATAATGACGTCAGAGTCGGTGATGTTGGGAAGCTCGGTGCGCTGTTTGGAGAAACGCCAGATGTAGTCCCGGAGGGACTCGCCCGGCTTCTGTTTGCAGCTTCGGAAGTCCCATGAGTTACCAGGGTGCATGTAGGTCCCCTTGAAGTTCCCCTCGAACACTCTCACCAGGTCACTCCAGTCGTGGCTTTGTCGAGGTGGGAGGTCCTCGAGCCAGGATCGAGCGGTGTCCGACAGAAACAGGGGGAGTTGTTGAATGATGACCCGGTCGTCGGTGGCCCCACCCAACTGACAAGCCAAGCGGAAGTCAGCGAGCCAATGTTCGGGTTTGGTTTTGCCGTTATACTTGGTAAGAGTCGTAGGGGGGGCAGAACCGAGCCGGAAGTAGTGTTTCACGAATGAGCTTGCTAAAGACCCGAGGGCCCGGTGGCTCGGGTGAAGGGCTTCGATCCTCCGAGCTGTTGTAGCGCCTGCCCCTGTGCTCGTGGTAGCCTCGAGCTGCACCGTCACCCTACTTGCGCCTTCGGCGCTCGGTGATGTTGTCACGGGTGTCTCGAGGTTCATGGTTGTCGACGATGCATTCATGGACAGAGGCCGCCTTGTTCCGTTGGGCATGCTCGGGATAAACCGAGGCCTCTCTCTCTCCTGTCGGGAGGGCTCCACAGGCTGCTCCGAGGCAAGCCCGCGTCGCCTCGAGGCGAAACTCTCGGCCTGCTGCATGGCAGTGGTCTCGAGGAGTCCTCGGATCTCATCACGGGCCCGACGGACCTCGGGGTTCGATGGCTCGGGCATGTTACGAAGGAGCATGGCGGCTGCGACAACATACTGGCTGGCTTGGCCGAAAACCAGGGGCTCGCCTGCCCGATCCTCGACGATGCGACGATTGACGTCGTGAGCTCTTTCTCGAGCTCCTCCGCCGTGTGCGTGTGCCGCGTGCTCGTACTCGAGGGTTTGTTGAAGTAGGCGCAGGTTTTCCAGTTCCTCGTCGAGCCTGTCCTGCAATTCGTGGATTTGCTCGAGTTGCATTCCTTGGTCCGCAAGGAATTGAGCCTCATCCCGTGTAGCAGGGGGCTCGACCTGAGGTGGCGTGGCATTCCTTCCTCCAATGGCTACCTCATCCTCTGAATCTGACTCGATAGCCCCATCGATATTGAAGCACTCGTGAGTCGGGTCATAGGTGTCATCGGCAGAGTCGGAGTCTGGAGCACCGAAATAGTAGTACAATGGGTGCATGTGAGGTCGTGGGTCTCTGAGGTTGTGACAACGAAAGGCAGTCACACGGAGCTCCGTATCCGGGGTCTCCGTGGAGTCTAGGTACTCGGAAGCTGGCGTAGACGCGACGAGATCGAGGGTGGAACGTAGATGGTGTCCGGGGAGTTCCTCGTAAGCGCTCATGCTAGTGCTTACAGAAGAAGTATAAGCCCGGGCAACCAAGTCTAGTCCAAATGGCAATGCTGGTGAAGGCGTGGTTCCTAGTACCGGAGTAGTCGAACCGGCTGGTGGTGGTGCCACACCGGGCGCTGGAGCGACAGGACTCCCCTTCGGCATCTTACCCTCAGCCAAGCTCATCCTACACAGATCCTCAGTGAGGAAATCCGTATCAGCGTCTGGCTGAGAGGCGTCGGATCGAGGAATGCCATCGCCCTCCGCGAGGCGATGACGGCGGTTGCACTAGGCTCGCCGTCACCTGGCGGCGCGTGCCTGATGAGAGCGACGATACCGGTGCAGCGCTCCCCTAGGTTGGGAGAGCTCGTGATCGCCGTCGGTCGGGTGCCTGGGCGAGAGGAGGACCATGTCGTAGCCGTGGCCAAGAGACATGAACTCTAAACTCCCAAACCAGATCACTGTGGCCAACGGGAGTGGACGTTCGGTGTCAGCCATCCAGAAAAATGGTGAGAAAATGATGTCCGCACGCAGCGTTCCCCTACCTGGTGCGCCAACTGTCGGCGTCTGGCCCTGCGAGGGTCCTAAGCCAACGAGTGAATCAGTGCTGCGTGTCCCTAATCTGGATGGTGATGCGAGGGGAGTACACAGGGGGTTTATCCTGGTTCAGGAAAAAGAAGGCCCTACGTCCAGCGGGGAGGAGGGAGTATTGTATTTCCTTGAACCTAAGTGCTTGCGTAGGGGTTACAAGCTGTGAGAGAGGGAGCCGATCCCAGGTCTCAGAGAGAAAAAGTAAGAGTACAAGGGAGATTGCTTGAGATGTTGATCTTCTACGGTGGGACAGTGACTGGCTTTTTTTGCTTGTCTATCGTCGGCCCCCCTTTCGTAGAGTCCCCTGCCTGCCCTTTTATAGGGTCAAGAGGAGGCAGGGACGCCGGGGGTGCCCTAGAGGCGAAGTTTTGTCGAGTGCTATGGAGGTCGTTGTAGCGACGTGTCCCGAGAATGGCCAGCCATCCCCGGACACCATGGTGATGTAGAGAATGAAACGGTGAAAAGACTGTGGATCCTGTGGCATGCAAGCCTTGCTTCCTTGTTTGACTGGCGGTTGGTCAAGGCCAGGTCGAGGTGGGTCAACAGTGAATGGATAAGGCCGAGTCCCGGGAATTTCGGGGTACGATACTCGTCGTATTCTCCCTTGAGGGTGATCAGTGGTGGAATAGTGCCCGGCATGGCGCGTATAGTGATAGGTTTTCACCGCCCATCCTGAGATGGGCAGTAAAAAGTGAGATTTGACACCGGTACTGCTTCCATGCTGGTCACCGCTGTAGCTATGGGGGTAGGAAGTGGTTTGCGGTTGCATTAAATGCTTTGACTTTTGTCTTAGAGTTGGTGAGTGAGGTGGGTCGACCGGCTCGACCTAGGGTCGTGCGAGTCGGAGATTTCTCGGTGGTCGAGGCGTTTCGTCGAGCGAGTCTCGTGCGAATCGGAACGTGGTCGAGGCGTTTCGTTTGTCGTTTTGGCTCGTTCCGTCTTTGTGGGCAGAGCTCTTGGCGTGGTTTTTTTCAGGGGTTTGTTTTGCTTGATCGTTGATCGTGGGTACCCCTTGTTTGGGTACCCGACAAGTATACTTTACGTATTAGCCACGAGTCATGACTGTTCTGCTAAAAGTATGACTGTATATTATATTTGAGCTAATTAACAGTAGACATTTTTTAGATTAAGGAACAAAATGTTTCCAGCCTACTCCATTCACGAATGAATAAGCACAGCCTCGCTTGACAACTCCCAGGATACTCAGACCCAAATCCAATATACTACTGCAGATGGACATAGTCAAATGAAAGAAGAGAAATTGTACTGCAGATGGACATACTCATATGAAAGAAGAGAAACTGCTGGCACACTACTGCATATGGACATAACTGACCAACTACATTACGCGGGGGATTTAAGCAATTTTGGACTACTAAGGCACTAATTGCAACCACAACATTTTGAAACGATAACTGTACAGCAGCAACAATCATAGATCAAGGAACCATATCAATTTGGGGAGAGATGGACAGAAGGAAGGGAGGTGTGTGGAAAACCGAGAAAATTGCAATTTTGCCCTTATCAAACATGGGTTTCGCTCGCTTGCCATCAGATTCGCTACATTGCCATTATTAAACTGGGTGCGCTTGCTAATAAGCCATTTGGCTGATTTCTTCCAAAACTTAATCATTCTTTTATTACAACCAAAATTTCATTCCCATTTCACCCCTGCATATATAGGAACCTTATCTCTTTCATCCGCTTCATCTTCCTAGCAGAGGTCACATTTGCAAACATGAGTCTCCTGCCCGTCTCCTCGTCCGTCGCCGGCTGATGCTAGGCCATCACCGTAGCCGCTTGACCCCAGCCTGCCGCGCTGCCGCAACCACCCGACGCCAGCCCATCGCTGCGCTGCTGCCGGTGAATGCAAGCCCAACGCCGGCAAGGAATGGCCAAGTAGACGTCCACCTCCAGATCAAGCCGTCCAATCGTCGACCTCCACTTCATGACATCATAGGTAGCAGCACCCGGATGGGGTAGCAACGACGGCGCGCAGCAGCGGCGACGGGCGAGCTGGCGTCAAGGCTGGTGCCGCAGCAGGCTAGCATAGTGGCGGCCGGGAGGTGGGCGAGCTGGGGTTGGGCAGTGCTGGTCTCTTGCTGTGTCCTTGGAGATCTGGTATCCGTGCGTGAATGAGGAGGAGCGTAGCTCAGCTAGTTTGGTTTCTTGTGGTGGTTGCAGCGGGTTCAAGTCCCCAACTTGACATGGGTGCTCGTATTTTCCTGGATTTATTCCAGGATTTAACGACACTATTCTTTTAATAGTAGGCGACGTGCTCGTCGACAGCGAGGCGCCTGTGGTGACTTTGTCAATCTCGAGATTTGCCCGTCCAACTCAGTTCTTCGGAGGTGCTCATAGGGGTAAGGTGTGCGTGTGTGCTTATGTATATGAGCGTCTGCGTCTGTAACTGGGTCTCGCAAAAAAAGAAGCAAAGGGATAAGGTTCCTGTATAGGCATGGGTAAAACAGGAACAAAATTTTGGTTGCAATGAAAGAATGATTAAGTTTGGGAAGAAATCAGCCCAATGGCATTTCAGCAAGCGCACCTAGTTTGATAATGGCAATGTAGCGAATCTCTTTTATGTGATGGCAAACAAGCGAAGCCCAAGTTTCTCGTGGAAAGCCTGAGCAGTGGTAGGTGGCTGGCAACAAACGAGCATAAGCCAGATTTCAGCACTATTTCAGTAGCACTTTTCAGTGAAGGAACAATGTTTTTCTCTCACAACCATTGTTCGTCTAAACGACCGTTTAGCCTGTTTAAACACTGTGTAAACGCTACATGGTGGTGCTCTGTTTCCGTTTAATCGTCCGTTTACCCCGTTTAATTGTCCGTTTAGCCCGTTTAATGGACTGTTTAGCCCGAATAATAGCTAAACGGTAGGTGACCGACTGTTTACCGTTTAGCGTTTAGGAAAACATTGCTCACAACAAATCAGTATAAGCAGCAGCATAAGCCAAATTTCAGCGAAACGTACAGGGCTGTCCTAATGTCGTCCTCGCTGAAGGAAATCCACGCCATCGTCAATAAAGATTGGCTGCTTCTATCAGATAGACTCAATACATGGGATGTTCTTCGCAGGAGACACAAACACCTTGAAGAAGGTTAAAATTGTGTGCTATGTCAGGATAATGTGGAGGAGACATCTCTGCACTTGTTCTTTGAGTGCCCTTCAAATGTTGCTAGATGGTTCTTAGTTGGCATGTAGTGGGATCTACAAGGAAGCATCTTCCAAATGTTAACACAGCAGAGGAATAGTTTCAGCGCTCTTTTCTTCATGGATCTGTTCATGATCGTGGCTTGGTGCATCTGGAAAGAAGGAATGCTCTTATTTTTATAACAAAGTACCATCCCTGGCGTCTTGGAAGCAACTTTTCAAGAGTGAAGTTAAACTAAGTACCAGCCCTGGCGTCTCTATAGGATTCCTAGTAACCTTCGTGTATTAGTTATGAATTGGCTCAATGTGTTGTAATTTTCTCCTTCCTCTGGTGGCCTTAATCGTTTGTAATTTGTAGATAGGTAAGCCTCTCTTCTCCTTTGTTAGCATCTAGCTAACTCTGCTATACTTGTCTTGGTTTTTTTAATATAGCGTTGGAGAGCAAGCTTCACAGTTTTCCTTGGAAAAAAAATAGAGAGGTAGAAGAGGTACTACCGAGAGGATATACGTGGTGAGCCAAGCCGAAGGGGATATGTGTAGAGATATGAGTACATGTATAACCCAGAACAAAAGGATCTCATCAATGCTGTCCGTGACCTCCACCACGGTAACACCTTCTCAACGATGTCCCTCCACGGAACCCCAAAAGTCCCCCATGCCTGCCCCAATGTGTGGAGCCGTCAAGGACCAGCCCTTTGTGACAACCTTGGGGTTCCCAGCTATCTCCTCCGCGCTGCCTCCTCCTGCGGTTCCTGACTTGCTCGCGGAGGGCAACACTAGCGGCTGGAGAGACAGGGGTGCGAGAATTGGCAACACACGTGCTAGGGCGAGAAGCGCCGAGATAATTGGAATTTCACCATTGTAAAATTTGGGTTTCACCCGTTTGCCATCCACAAAACGGATTGGCCAAAATACCATTATCAAACTGTGTACAGTTGTTGAAATGTCCTTGTCAAATTTTTCATTCTTGTTTTACCCTTGCCTCTAGAATCGTTATCTTTCATTCTCTTCATCCTCGCGCACACAGCGGCGAGGTGTAGTTCCTGCACGGTGGCCCTACCACTACCGGACAGAGGAGCTTTGCCGAGAGCTTACCTCTTTGCCGAGAGTCAAATATCGGGCGCTCGGCAAAGAATCCTTTGCCGAGAGCCAGCGCTCGGCAAAGATTGGCTCTCGGCAAAGCCAGCTTTGCCGAGAGCTCGACTCTCGATACAAACAGAACCTCGGCAAAGCCTCAACTCCACAAACGGCCCACTTACGCCGTCATCTTTGCCGAGAGCCTGCTGTTAGGCTCTCGGCAAATTTTTTTTGTCGAGAGCCTCAGCCAAGGCTCTCGGCAAATTATTTTTGGATTTTTGCTCCCAAATTTTTTGTGCAGCCTTGCTACAGTACTAGAAGCCAAGATTTGAAATTTGGTGTATTTTCCATCCCTTTTGCTATATTTCGTGCATTTTTTTTTCATTTTCTTGATTTTTTTTTTCCACAAGACGCACATTTGAATTGCAGGTGCATGAAATAATGAATCTTAGAGATTCAATAAATGATATTCATTCTTCCGAGGGTATTTCGACGCGGTATCCAGGGACATACGCGAAAACTTCACCATCTCGTGCACGCGACATGGCGACCAAGTTGCGTGAGATTTGATTTAAAAATTTATAAAATGCGAACGGAGTCGGAAAATCATGAAAATGGACGGGAGGCCTTGACATCGCATGTAAAGGCTATAAAAAAATTTTGAAAATGTTTGAAGCAAGTTGTGCCATAAGATGGTTGAAACCCTGAGATCTCCACATGTGATAACAAGATATCACATGCGGAGATCTCAGGGTTTCAACTATATTGTGTCACAACTTGCTCCAAATATTCCCAAATTATTTTCATAAACTCTATGTATCCTGTCAAGGCCTCCCGTCTATTTTCATGATTTTCCGACTCCGTTCACATTTTATATAATTTTAAATCAAATCCTACACAACTTGGTCGCCATGTCTCGTGCACGAGATGGTCGAGTTTCCGCGTCAGTCCCTAGATACGGTGTTGAAATACCCTCGGAAGCATGAATATCATTTTTAAATCACTGAGATTCATTATTTCATGCACCTGCAGTTCAAATGTGCGTCTTGCGGAAAAAATAAAGCAAATAAAGAAAATGCATGAAATATAGCAAGATGAATGGAAAATACACCAAATTTCAAACATGGCCTCCTAGTAATATATGAAGGCTGCAGGAAAAAATTGAGAGCAAAAATAAAAAAATATATATATTTTGCCGAGAGCCTCCTAAAGCTCTCGGCAAAGAGACTCTTTGCCGAGAGCCTGGGCTAGGGCTCTCGGCAAATAAAATAAAAAAAAGAAAAACTCTTTGCCGAGAGCCGCCTGATCTAGCTCTCGGCAAAGGGGTTCATACATTAAAAAAAACCCGCCCCTCACCCCTCACATGCACACACGCGCCCCTCTGCCCTGCCCGACCGGACGCGCCCTCACCCGAGCCGCCGCCGCCCAGCCGCGCCCCCGCCCCCGCGCCGGCGCCACCGCCCGGCCGCGTCCTCGCCCCGGCCCGACCACGCCCCCGCACGGCCGCGCCCCCGCCCCCGCCCGAGCACGCCCCGGCCCCTAGCCGTCCCCCGCCCGGCCACGCCACGGCTGTGCAGCCGGCCCCGCGCCGCCGCCGCCGCTCCACCGCCCGCCCGGCCGGTTGGAGAGGAGGCCAAGAGGGGGAGTAGGTGGAGGAGAAGGAGAGTAGGAGGTGGAAGAAGAGGGGGAGGAGGAGCTCGCCCCGGCCGTCGAAGATCTGGTGGAGGAGGGAGGAGGAGCTCGCCGCGGCGGACCAGTTCTGCGCCCACCTCGCGTCGTCCCCACAGCCATCACCGTCCGCTCACCGGCAAAGGTATACCCTTGAATTCTTGAAAGTCTGGGCGAGAAAGTAGTGTGTGCTTGATATGCCATTCTTGAATGCCCACCCACAGAGGCGCATGCAAATGGGCAATGTCTTGTAAGTTAGATAGTAGGGTGAGTTCTCCCATTGCATATTCAACAGCAAGTTTGAATTGAGATGCTAGTAATTGCAAGCCTTTTATAGCAACCTCAACTAAGTCTGTGCTTTCTGTTAGTCGTAGGATCAACCCCAGAAAGAAACATTTCTCAGCCACTGTGCTATCCTCATAATGGTATCTCAAGAATGAATAGGCAGGCAAATTGGTAAATGTCTTTTAAGCACTGGCAGTAACCAAGTGATACCTGTGAGTCAGTTCATTGCACGAAAATTGTGGCTAGGTTTGGTGTCTATTTTCTAGTGGCTGGAAAATGAAATTTCCTAATATGTAATCAATATATAACTGCAATAAACCAAAACAGGGCCTCAGTACCTCCTAAAGCCGAGCTCGTGAAATGAGACAGTACTATTTTTTATATTCCCGAAGTAAAATAATCTCATGTTCTGCGTAGACATTCAGACCATAGAGAAACTGTGACAGAGAACAAAATTAAAATTGACTGATATTGTATAAGCACATTAGTAATAATGGGGGATGACAATTGTGGACCCTAGGGGTGGCAAGATAAGTAATCTGTTGGAGATGATCTAGACACATCAACACACGAAGATCGAACTCAACATAAAGGTAAACTAAGTTAAAAATGGGTAACTTTGTTTGTTCATGAAAGAACAATTCAAGTTGACTGTTCTTCCATAGTTCCTCCAAAGTTGGAATCTGCTCCAGGATAGTTTGGAGGAAAAAATATTTTTTTATGTGCTGCATGAACAAATAGCTCAGATTTTAATTTAGGAGATGCATTGCATTTTCTTCATCAGAAAATGGAAATAGGAAACGGAAATTGTTAAACCACTTATACAACCATGCATGCCTGGCCTACTCCCTAAATTTTCTGTTAGCCTTTCTGAATCCATGCACTGTTACTACAAAGTGGATTGATAATCAAGAATGAAGATTAGCAATTGGCACATACTTGATCAACAAATTTCAGGACCTATTGGCAACGTTCCTTTAGATACACTTCTGAAATTCCCACGACCGATCAAATTTTGTGCAGAGAATGAATTTGTTGCGACATACAACTCAGCATATGAAATCCTCTGATATATCACGCTCAGAAACGTGTTACCCTGATCTCGATTGGCACTTGCTGGGTTTGTTCTTAGCTTCTCAACATAGTAGCAAGCAGAGATGCAAACAAGAAGAAAGAAAAATCCTCCCACAATAGAAATGATCAATTTGTGCAGCAGTGGATGTGGTGCAAGGCTATTTGGAGACAGTGACTGTCATGCTGGTAAATGAAGGAACAGAGGGCCTCCACACAATGCAATGTTACCTGTGAGTGGTACAGCACTTGCATTAGTGAAAATTCCCTTGTTTGGCACCGGACCAGATAATTGGTTGAATGAAAGGTTTAGCTTCATTAGTCCCTTAAAGCTCTCGAGGAGTTCAGGGATGGGTCCGGACAATTTGTTGGCAGAAAGATCCAACACTTGTAAACCTTGTAGCATACTGAGGTCTTCTGGGATTTGTCCTTCTAGAAATTCTACCTTCTAGGTGATTGGTAGATAAAATAAACAAGTTCACTTGTGTGTTGTTGCCTAACGATGATGGAATCTCCCCATGTAGTCTATTCTGATATAGCCAAACTTTGTGGAGGTTGTAAAGTTTTCCGATATCTGAAGGTATGGTTCCTGTGAAGAGGTTATCTGCGAACTCTATGGTTCTGAGTTTGTAATACCTTCCTATTCCAGCTGGTATATGCCCAGAAATTTTGTTTCCTCCCAAGTAAAAGTATTGAAGCTCTTGTGAGAGATTACCAGCTGCAGTTGGAAGAACACCAGAAAGGTTATTAAGTTGAATATTGAAGTCCATCAAGTTGCTGCAGTTAACCAAGGAAGTGAGGAAATCCCAGTCCCTTGGCTCTGTAGCTTGGAGCTCATTTTTACCCACTTCAAACCGAATACACTTTGCACATAAAGGTTACATTGCACAAATAGAATCTGAATATAGAAGAGTAGAACTTGTTTAGATCATTGTTAAGGCATCATATTTAGGACTAAAATTCAGACGTGCAAATTCAGAAGAGAAAGCACATGATTTTCATCTTGTTCGCATATTTGTATAGGACTAAAGAATATAAGAGACGTCCATCCATATATCAATAAGAAAACTGAGAATGTTAAGTGCTCCGTTGGCCGATCGATTGGTGCTGGAGATGAGTGAATGGTTGCTGCCAACTCATGCTGGATTGTGATACACCTTTTTTTTAATTTAGCAAAAACTGATTGCCAACTACATAAATTACACTATTCTGTTGCAATTTGTGAGATAATTGATGCCTTGGAATGTTCCTTTATTTTTCTCTTTAATTAACAGCACCACCATCTTCCGTGCAGCTTGACTCCCTACTGAACAGCACCACCATCTTCCCTGCAGTAGCAATCACGACCTATCGCCTGTTCAGGTAACTTACTTGGTAGCAATCACCCCTGCAGCTTAATCTGTAGTTTGCAATACATAGCTCTTTTTCACTTGTAGTGCTGCCCCATTGATGCATGTGTGTTGAATCTAGAATCTCTGCCAATTGGGCCACTACATGCTATTTGCTAGTTCAATTATAGTCCGATGCTTAGTTTATAGCTCCCTCTGGCATTTGCATCATGCACGCACATATCCTGCTTGGAGCTATATCCTGCTATTAAAAAAATGAGGCTGATGGTAAGATGCCCCCTTTTTTTTTAATCCATGGCATAAGTCCATGCCATGTGGTGATTATTATGAGGCAACTCAAGAATGTCTTTGGGACTGCTTTATATTTGGCGAAGGTACATGCCATATTTATATCTTCTTTGATTAGTGGCGAAAAACCATGCCACTATCCAAAGGGAATTTATCAACTCCATTGCGACCGTATAGCTAACATGGTGCCAGCCAATAGAATTGAAGGGTTTCACAGCTCTACACAATCCGCGGTGGTGTGTTTCACTGCTCTCATAGCTAAAGCAATCTCAAATGACAGTGCATATGTAGTTGCAGGATCATCCGCTGCGGGTCTGCCTGCACCGCTTCGCCTCACCACTGCACCGACTCGTCATTGCGCCGCTAGCCTGACTCCGCCGCCACCCTAGGTATAAATAACCTCTCCTCCCGGATAAGGGTCGTAGGTCATGAACCCAGTTAGGCGTCTCCCATCCGAAAGAGATACGGTTGGAGGGATGCAGATCTCTGCATGTCGATAACTGTATCTGTTTCGGATTGTCCACGTTACTTGGACAGCCCGCGGATGCGTTGATGAGGCTAGCTCTCATTGTCTGCCCTGATTCGAGACGGAGTTTCGGCATCACCTCCCTGTTGTTCCCCGGATACACACTCTCCCTACAGAGACGTGTATCGGGAGAACAGCGGGGAGGTGCTGCCGAAATTCTATCTTGGGTTGGGGCAGACAATGGGAACTAGTCTCGTCTACGCATCCGCAGGTGGGATTAGGACCTATCCTCACCTATTAGATGACAACAGGATGTAAGTACTTGGATGTAGATGTAAGTACTCGGATGGATGACAGTAGGATGGATGACCGTCAGTGGATGTACTCGGGCCGCAGAAGCAAGAGTGATTTCAGTGATGAATGGTTGCATAAGACAGATGCTTTCTTGAACCATGCATTTGGCCCGGCTCGGCGAGGAGAGATGAAAGTATTGTGCCCGTGCAGCAGATGTGGGAACTGGAGAAGGCAAGACAAGGAGAACATGGGTAAACATCTTCTGAACCATGGATTCACGCCGGACTACACCCGGTGGATCTACCATGGTGAAGTACATCATTTGAGAGAGGAGGCGGTGCGACCACGTTTGCAGGACTTTGATGCTGATGCTGGGGTAGCAGACCTGTTAGATGACTTCCAACAAGCACAATACCTGTTAGATGACTTCCAACAAGCACAATGCAGGACGTACGGAGGAGGAGATGGAGAAGACCGCAAAGGCATTCTACGACATGATGTCTTCGGCACAGAAACCCCTTCATGATCGGACAACGGTTTCTCAACTAGATGCCATTGGCCGTGTGATGGGGTTCAAGTCCCAGTTTAACCTGAGTCGAGAAGCGTTCGATGGTATGTTGGCCCTATTTGGCAGCATGCTTCCGGACGGCCACATATTGCCAAAGAGCCTATACGAGTCACAGAAACTGCTTCGTGCACTAAAGATGCCGTATGAGCAGATACATGCATGTCCAAATGGGTGCGTCCTCTTCAGAAAAGATCTCAAGGATGCAGGTTACTGTTCGAAGTGTAAAGCGTCGAGATGGTGAAGGCCTGAAGAGACAACTTTCTATCCCCATGAAAGTCCTGCGTTACCTGCCGTTCACACCGAGGATCCAACGTCTCTACATGACCGAGGAATCCGTGAAACAGATGAGATGGCACAAACAGGGTACAAGATATAGTCCTGAGAAGATGGTACATCCCGCCGATGGTGAAGCATGGGCCCACTTTGATCGCATTCATCATGACAAAGCTAGAGAGGCTCGTAATGTTCGTGTTGCGTTTGCAACAGACGGTTTCAACCCCTATGGACTCATGGCTGTCCCCTACACCTGTTGGCCCGTCTTCGTTATCCCCCTCAATCTTCCCCCCGGCGTCCTATTTCAACGTCATACTATCTTCTTGTCGTTGATAATTCCTGGACACCCGGGGAATAACATGGGTGTGTACATGGAGCCTCTGATTGATGAATTGGAAACTGCTTGGAACGAAGGGGTATTGACATACGACCGAGCTTCAAGGTTAAACTTCACAATGCATATCTGGTACCAGTACTCACTGCATGACTACCTGGCATATGGGATATTCTGTGCCTGGTGTGTCCACAGCAAGTTCTCATGCCTGGTTTGCAAGACAACTATGAGATTTATCTGGTTGAAGAAGGGTGGCAAGTATTTGGCGTTCGACCAACATCGATAATTCCTGCCTCTTGACCATCCTTTCAGACAAGACACCAAGAACTTCACCAAAGGGGTCGTGGTGATAGATGCTCCACCCCGGATGCTGACCGGTGCCGAGGTTCATGCTTAGATAGATGCTCTTAAGTTCAATAAAAGAGACGGTCGTTTTGCGGGGTATGGTCAGGAACATATGTGGACTCATAAGTCAGGCTTGGAAAGGCTCCCCTATTATGATGACCTTCTTCTGCCACATAATATTGATGTAATGCACACTGAAAAGAACATCGCCGAGGCACTTTGGGGAACACTTATGGACACTGAAAAGTCCAAGGACAACCCTAAGGCTAGACTAGACCTGGCACTCTTGTGCGATAGATCAAAGCAAGAGATGCGGTCTTCTCAACCCGGCAGGAGATGGACACGGCCCAAGGCCGATTTCGTCTTGAGCAGGCCACAAAGGAAAGAAATACTTCAGTGGATCCAGACATTGACGTTCCCTGATGGATATGCAGCGAATCTGAGGAGAGGAGTCAACTTATCTAGTCTGCGAGTCCTAGGAATGAACAGTCATGACTTCCACGTATGGATCGAGCGCCTTCTTTCGGTGATGGTTCGAGGCTATGTTCCTGAGCCTATGTGGGTTGTCCTGGCAGAGTTGAGCTATTTGTGCCGCCAACTTTGTGCCAAGAAGATATCTCGGTCCGTCATTGATGACTTGGAGAAAGTTGCACCTGTGTTGATCTGTAAGCTGGAGAAGATCTTTCCACTAGGCTTCTTCACTCTGATGCTGCATTTGATCGTACACCTCCCTAATGAGGTTCGAATGGGAGGGCCTGTGCATTGCCGTTGGTGCTATCCAGTCGAGAGAAATCTGAAGACTCTTCGCAAGAAATGTAGAAACAAAGCCAAAATTGAGGCTTCCATTGCAGAGGCATTCATTCTAGAGGAGGTGTCAAACTTCACTGAACAATACTACTCCGAGAACCTTCCTAGCGTGCATAGTGCACCCCCTCGTTACAATGCTAGAGAAAATGAATTGAGTCTTAGCCTTTTCCGAGGCCAGCAAGGCGCAGCAAGTGGATCCACAGTTAAGCAGTTGAACTATGAAGAGTGGCGAAAGATCATGCTATACGTGCTTACCAACCTTGATGAGGTGCAGCCGTACATGGGGTAAGTTCTCAACTATGTTCATTCAATTCGTCGACACTATTCTGCATTGAACACCCTTGTTTTTCTTTCGTATAGGGAATTTCTTCATCAGTTCTGGAATGGGCCAAGGCCTCCTTCTAACCCGGTAGTCGAAACCCTAATTGCAAACGGTGCGGGGCAAGGGAGGTCCGATTTCATTTCTTGGTTCCGACAGAAGGTCCTATCCAACCGAGGTCATACTTAGTCCGACGTTCCAACTTGATCCTACGTTCGGACCATATAACGTTATACCTTGCTTCACCTTGCAGGCTCAGACCGATGCGTCTATGAGTCAAGAGCTGAGACAGGTTGCAAACGGCTTTGACCGTAGGGTCAAGTCATTTAACGGTTATGATGTGAATGGATATCGCTTCCACACAACGAGATACGAGCAGAGTCGGCCCAATTAGAAAACCACAAACAGCGGAGTTTGTACTCCAGGCAATGACAACCGTGACTACTATGGAAGAATTGAAGAAATATATGAACTTTCATTTCACGGTGACAAGCCTCTGAATCCTGTAATGTTCAAATGCCATTGGTTCGACCCTGGAGTAATGAGGCTCACACCTAATCTTGGGCTAGTTGAAATTCGACAGAATTCTGTCTATCCAGGAGCCCATGTGTATATTGTGGCTCAACAGGCCACGCAGGTTTATTACACGCCATATGCGTGCAAAAGCAAAGAGCATATCTTGGGTTGGTATATTGTGCACAAGATATCGCCACATGCTAAACTACCTCTCCCCAACGATGAGGATTATAACTTCAACACAAACACGTATGATGGGGAGTTCTTTCAAGAAGCTGGGCTACAAGGGACGTTCACGATAGACTTAACCGAAGCGATGGAAATGGAAGTAGAGAATGATGACGAGGACGCTGGGGATGAGGTGGTAAATGAGAAGGACATACAAATGCTAGAACGATTCCTTTTAGGCGAAGAAAACGAAGACGACGTCCCGTCTTCGGATACTGAGGAGTACTTAGACATGGTTGACAGCGATGATGACACTTATGCTCCGGCTAATCCCGATGATGCAGATTATTTCTAATTCACGTAATATTATGTTATATTCTACTCCTGTTATGTTTTTTCTAATATTCTTAGGATCTAGGGTTTTATTTATTTTGCATATATTTCATTATGTTATTTCTAATACAATATTGTTTGTTCTGTTTAAATGCTGGAGTCGAGCCAAGATGCCGGGCGGACGTCAGAGGTCGATGAGCTCCCTATACCGGACCTCGCAGGACGACAGGCCATCTCAGCAAAGGAGGGGTCGCCGTCGGAGGGAGCCGACTCCACCGGAGGACGAGGTGCCGGCCACGCCCGAGGCCGAGGCTTAGGCGGACGAGGGGCAGGAGGAGCCCGAGGAGGAGGATGAGCCGTCGGCCGAGGCAAACGAGGGTTCGGCTGCCTCAGGGGCATCCACGCCCTACTTGCGAGGTCCCGCTAGCCTCCTGGCCCGACCGATACCACTTCACCAACGCCCAGTGATCCGCCCCGTTGGACAAAGGTACATGTTCTAACTACTCGTTCATATGATATGTTCAAAATTGAAATAGAAACTAATAATCTTTTGGAATCACTTGTGCAGGCATTGGGAGTTTGTGGAGGGTCGCGGCCACAAACCCAATGGCATCCTGGGTCTCCTGTGCCGCGAGCACTACCCCGGCATAGTACAGTATGCCGGGAAGACAGAACCAGCCTACACCTTTGACCACTACACCGTCGCCCTAGACCCGGACTACCCAAACAAGGCGACGAGGGTCAGAGCGGAGCTGTGGGTAAGTCTTCGTCACACAACATCGCATTCATCGTACTTTTCTTGAATTACTTAGAGTTTGTATTGCATCTGTATGCAGGACTTCTATAGGTGCGAGCGGGGGAAGGAGGCACAGGCGGAGGTGGTGAGTACAAGGGCCTGCAGGAAGCTCTTCACCGACATCATCTACGAGGCGAGACTTCAGGCCATCGTCAACTACAACGCCACGGTCGAAGGACGGAGGGTGTCGAAGGTCGAGGCGAGAGGCATGACGCTGAGCCGGGCGCAGTACATTCAGGTAAGTGATTCCTTTTGAGATTAAGCTATGCTCATTTCATCTAACGCTTATATGTGAAATACTTGATGATGTGCAGATGGTCCCCCAATGGTGCCAGTCGTTTCCCGAGTGCTGGGAGATGATCGTGGACTGGTGGCTCTCTGAAGAGTGGACCGCCCAGCACGCCGAGGCCCGAGAGGCGTGTCTGCAGATGCCAGGTGTACCACACCACCAGGGCAACCGCAACCTCGCCGAGTACACACAAGCTTGGGTACGTGAAACACTTTATGTATTGTAACGCTCAAATGTTGCCTAATTACTAATCATCTTGTTGTCTTCCTCGCAGATGGCGTCACACGGTGGCCAGCATTGCAGCATGTTCACGGCATACGTCATGTCCCACAAGGGCAAGGCCACCGCACCGGAGACCTCCTACAACCCCGACGACCCCCCCCCCCCCGAGGCATACTCTAACTCCAGCGTCCACACCCGCCTCACTGACTACACAGAGGCGACAAGGGCAGTCCATGGGGCCGACTTTGATCCGGCCAGCGAGGACCTGGACGGAAGCATCGTGATGAGGGTCGAAGGAGGCAAGAAGCACGGGCGGTATTGGCTTGGCGACGGCGTCATCGACTCGTCCTCCACTCCCACTCTGGCCCAGCTCCGAGCACAGACCACGAGCAGGAGCGTCCCCATACGCCCATGCCCGTCGCCTTCGCAGTCGCGGGTCGCCGAGCTCGAGGTTATTTTTGTTTTACTCGTCGTACATTGATGTTTAAATATTTGCATTGTTCTAACATTCCCTTTGTATTATCGCAGGCCCGCCTGGAAAGAGAAAGGGAGGAGCGCCAACAAATGGAGGCCCAGATGTGGTCCCAGATGGAGGCCCGGTTGGAGGCCCAAGCTAAGCAGATGCAAGATCTCATCGCGTTCATGGCCTCCTAGGGCATGCAGGTGCCCGCGGCGCTCATGGCTCCTCCACTGTCGTCTCAGAGCGCGGATGCTACTCCTGTGAGTATCGATTCCTCACTGTTTTGTTTCTGCATTTGCTTGTCTGACATAGACGTCTACTTTTTGCAGCCTCCGTCGGCGGGTTCGAATAACCCGCAAGCGCCTGGATGGAACACGCCCGGGGGTCAAGGCGGGACTGCTTCTCCGGGGTGGCCAGGGCAAGGTTGGCCATGAGTGTGTTTAGAGTGTCAACTCTAGTAGATTGTGAACTTTAGATTGAAAACTTATTATGTTTCGATGATAACTTGTGATGGTTAACTTTCGTTTGGTTCAAATATTGTGATTAATGTGCTATATGCGTGGTGTATGTGAACGTGACATATATGTGATGAATGTGATATGTACATGTGATATATGTGTTATACGTGATGAATGTGATTTATATGTGATGAATGTGATTTGTATGTGTAATGAAATGGAAAACTAAAAGAAAAAAAATTTTCCCACTTTGCCGAGGGTTGCTCTCGGCAAAGGCTGCCTTTGCCGAGTGCAACGGTTATTGCACTCGGCAAAGCTGGGAAACAAGGCTGCAAGAATACCCATTTCCCAGCTTTGCCGAGCGCAATGACCGTTGCACTCGGCAAAGGATAGGCTTTGCCGAGAGCCTGACCAGACTGGCTCTCGGCAAAGAGTTTTTTTTAAAAAAAAAGAAAAATATTTTGCCGAGAGCCAGGCCAGCAAGACTCTTGGCAAAGATTTTTTTTAAAAAAAAGAAAAATATTTGCCGAGAGCATGGCTAGACTGGCTCTCGGCAAAGAGTTTTTCCAAAAAAAAAAGGAAAACTCTTTGCCGAGAGCCGGCCAGATGCGCTCTCGGCAAAGAAGGCAAACGTGGGGGGGCCGTTAACGGCGCCTTTTCGTTGCCGAGAGCCACGCTGGCTCTCGGCAAAGCCTTTGCCGAGAGCCCGATAAACGGCTCTCGGCAAAGAAGGCTTTGCCGATCGGATTTTTGTCGAGGCCGCTTTGCCGAGAGCTGCGCTCGGCAAAGCCTTTGCCGAGGGTCTGAGAGGCTTTGCCGAGAGCCTGGGACCCTCGGCAAAGCCGCCGGCTCCAGTAGTGTACGCCAGGGTTCTGGGATTCGGCCCGAATGGACCAAATTTCACTGAAATTCATCCAATTCGGCCCAGCCCGAGACAAAACCAAATTGGTTAAAATATTTCATCCCCATTCAAATTTTGAGCCTGTTTTATGGTCCATCAAGAGCCCACGAATGTTCCTCCATCAGTATGACCCTAAAAAACTGACGGTCCCTAACTTGCCTGCGAGCCGACGCCGGTAGCTTCGTCTCCGCTCCCCGCTGCCTGCGCCAGCGCTGCTGCAGGCACCGCGAGAACCGTGGTTGTTTCACAAGCTCATGCCGTGTACAGTCCTCGACAGCAGCCGCTTGCCATGGCCGCTCCTCGACGCTCATCGTCGCGCTGTCATCGCATCTAATGCATTGTTGTTGCCATCTTCACCCCCTGCTGCCACCACCATATGGTCATTGCCCTCTTCGCCACCTGTGCATTCCCCGCCGGCGCCGTGTGCATCCTCTCCAAGTCCACTGCCATTCCTGATAGTTTGGGGAAATTTTGTTTAAATTGCTCAAATTTCATTCAAATTTTGAGTGGACACCGGTCTGAATTTTCTGAATTTTATCCATTTCGATGGGCTCCGAAATTTTTTGAGAAAAGAATCCTAGAACCTTGTCCTACGCTGCTAGGAGGACCTGCTCCTAGCTTTGGTTGTTGCATGGGTGGGCACACAACATGAGATCTGGCCAGAGCCTCGATTTACACCACATCGGTCCCGCGGCCATGTCTGGAGCAGCCGACGATTGTGCGCACCCAAAGGAACCCTAAGCAATGGAGCAATGACTGCGGGCTGGCGTTGGGCGGTGGTGGTGGGCTGGCGTTGGGCGGCATCGGTGGGCTCGAGGGCTACTGGTGTGAGTGCATGTTTGAGGTGGAAGAGGATGAAGGAACGAAAAGATAAGGTTTCTGGAGGCAGCAGGATAGAAATGAAAATTTTGGGTGAAATAAAAAATGATTAAATTGAGGGAAAATGAGGACTATGGCATTTCAACAAGTGTACCTAGTTGATAATAGTGGTGAATTCTTTTTGTGGGATGACAACCAGCGAAGCCCAAATTTGATAATGGCAAACTTCGAATTATATAAGAGGTGGCAACAAAAGCCCACGATAGGGAGATAGAGGCACGAGCAAGAAACATGGCCGCGAGTTAGGGTTATGGAGTTTTTGGGCTTGATAACAAGTTTCTGACCCAAAAAAAAAAGGACCAACCTACTTGGGCCTTGCAGAGACGTGTATCAAATAGAAGAGTGTTTGATGTGTCTATGTAAGACTCTTCTTGGCAAAACACGTCACAGATTACATCCTTTATTATCATAGACTCGTTTAGTTAGGAAGAGTCTGATAATCATTAGTGATGTGTTTTACTTCTAGACTTGGGTGACACCTAATCAGTGATGCATTTTGTTTATCCGCATCTCGAATGTTATATTAGCGGTGTGTATCATTTCCGAGTCAGTAATTAAGATGTCTCCTTTGTGCTGTTTTGGCATACAGTATCTTTTTTGTGATCATTTTGGCATAGTGTGGGGAGTCGCTTCCCTGTTAACTTTACATATATGTATCCATATGTTCCCACACATCTATTTCAAGTTTGCGTGCAATTTTAGAAGGAAAAAAAATAAAATTCTTATACTTTTATTAGTTAATACTCTTTCTGTTCAAATTGTAAGTCATTCTGACTATTCTAGATAATAATTTTTACTATATATTTAAACCTAACCTATATCTAGGTACATAGTAAAAAACTATAAATATTTAGAAGAGACAAAATAACTTATAGTGTGGAGCATTGGGGGTATTTTTAATACTTAATAATATCTAAATGTTCTCTAAAAAAATCTGAAATTTGGCAGGATACCCTAAATAAGTTTCATAAAAAAATATCTAAGTGACCTAATCTTTTCCTTTATTTGGTGTTCGTTTGAGAAAACTTCTTATTAGTACTTAATTTCCTCAGCTCAGTAGCAAGTTTCAAAGTGACTAGTAGTTAACTTCACCATTTTTGCGTGAAACTTTAATATAGCCTTGGTTCCATATGTCTGTAAATGTGGGTCATTTAATTATAAATTTTGGTCACAATTTGCGCGAATAGTTTATATGGCCTTGATTTTGTATGTTTCTATGTACTTATTGCAATTTAGCTTACTATTATGCGGCCCTATAGCGTAACAGCAATGGCCAGCTCCTCCCACGATCTCTTGGCCATGATTCTTGAATCAGTGGTCGACATTGAGCCCAGGCAATATAAAAATTTGCTACCCCTTGAAACCCTAGCCCACGATCTATCATCAAGAGCTGATAGTTTGTTCTAGGTTATTATTTATATTAAAAATTGGTAATGGTTTTCTAGCTTTCATTTTACAGCCTGCTTTGCCGGTTATCACTAAAAACTCACTAGTTTGAGCATAAGAAATACCAACAACGATCAGCTAACTCCAAGCACAACGGGTTAATGATCACATAAGCAAGGCTTCTCAAATATCAAGTGGGTAATCACACATATACTAGCTCTAAGATCACACAGAGCTCCTAAAATCACATGCACCAATTGAACAAGTGATTGTGGGGCAGTCGGATCAACCTTCTTCTCTAGAACTTCATTATTATTGATGAGGAGGCTGCATTCTTCTGTCATCCGGACCACTCCTTCAAGTGGAAGTTCTCTCATGTTGTAGAGGGTGTCCTCGAAAAAACGTTAGTTCATAGGGATCAGCATAGCTTCAATCAGTGGGATATGAATGTATAGGTGCCAGAACATCTCCATAAACATGGTGAACCGCTCATCCCTGGATGTGCGGAATCAACTTCTAGGTAGGAGATTTTTGGTGTCATCCAACGGTACGGTATACCCAAGTGATAGACGTCTTCTACATCTTCTAGTGTGTCTTCTTCGGTGGGCCGGTTACAGGCATCCTCCCGCTCCTTGAGTTGGCTGGTGCCAAGCAATGTGGGCGCTGCTTGCTTTTGTCTTGCTCCAGCAGTGTGAGGAGGTTTATCAGTCTTGTTTTCAAGTGGCATCTGACGGCCTTCAACTCTTCGTTAGGCTTTAGAATCTACCGAGGAAACCTTCCATCATTCCTCTGTAAACCATCTACGAGCAGTGCAACATGAATATCCATCATCTAAGCATTTGAATCATCTGCTGATCTAGACTTCCCAACTCTGTAAGCTTTCCATCGATCTTCTCAACTACTCCATCGAGGACTCTAATCTTGTTGTCAACTTCCTTGTTGAATTTCTTCTAATCTTTCATGTTCTTAATTTTAGTTAAAAGTGGTAGAACTATGAATAGAAACATATATGACTATGTTAATGGTTATTGAATTATTTAAATTTCTATAATAGCTTATACCGGCATTTAGACATAGAGTTGATATTATTAGCGATAATGATTAGAGCAACTCCAAAGGGTAGACCAATGCACTCCCTAAATTGATTTTGGGTAAAAATCATAAAAGTAGTCCACCAATGAGTTAGTAAAAGAACTCCCTAAAAGTAAGAAGTTGCTAAATGTCTCGTCCAAACTTGCTAAAGTTGCAACCTTGCAACTTGCAAGACACTTTGCATCATAGACTTCCTGGCCACACTCTAGTTGCGGCTAGTTAGCCATGGCCGCTCCTACCTAGTGGCCGCACCTAGCCGCGTCTGGCTGGCCCTAACTATGGCCAGCTGAAGCTCTGTTGCGGGTGGTTGGGACCGGACACGCCTAGCTTCAGCAAGGGGTGAGGGACAGACTGGTGATGGCGGCATGCGATCTATTGGAGATGACGATTAAAAAACAAATTATGGTACTCTTTTTTTTAAGAAGCTAGTACAGAAAATTATTGGAGAGAGAGGGATATAATTAAGTTCTTTACTTATCTTTGTTAACTTGGTAAAGTAATTAGTTTAGCAAGTGAATTTTACAGAGCTCTTAGAGATGATCTTTAGAATCTGTAAAATTAAAGCCTAAATGTTTGTGATGTTTATGAGAATTTATTTGTTTGTGCAACGTGTCTCGTCTTGTAACAATTAATTAGAGCTTATAGTAACATCAGCCGGAACATACTTGGACCACCTGACAAGCAGCTGCAGCTGCAGCTGTGCAGCCATCCAACAGCTACAGTGCACACAACATCTAATCAGCAGTTGCCACCTCAGCCACAGTACTTGCAGCGGCAGCCAGAACAGCCGCTTATCAGAAGCGAACGCTACCAAAATTGACTAAAAGCCCCGGACGATTTTGCCTGTCACCTGAACATCCAGTATTCCAGTGTTGGATGCTTTGTGGGACAACTGCACCGGATCAATGCTGGAAACCTCTGGTGCTTTCTCCTTAATTGTCCCACTTAATCATCTGGTAGCTGCCGAAACTTCATTTCACTCCTTTTATTAGTACTAACAAATCACAGTGTCTACTCCTTCAGTGCACCGGCACAAGTACGATGATGATGCTCTCAAGTTTAATTGCACTTCCTAACCAGTAGCGGCGACCAGATTTAATAAAGTAGTAAATGGGGGATCTTTCTATCTATCAAGCATGCATCTCCATCACAATTTTCGTTTGAAGTTCATGTATCATCGCTACCATTTTTCATTCGCACATCATGAACCTCCATCACATGAGAGGTACGGTGACAACTGGATGGGTACGAAGCATTGGTCGTGAGCCGCACACCCATACATTGTATCGTTAGTCGTTTGGAGCAGTCTAGCAGACAAAATCACAAAGAAATGAAGCACCCGACATTGCGTACCGTGCGTTATTAGCCGAGAAGGGCGTTGCAATGCTTGGAGAGCGATTGAAGGTTATGCGACTAATGTGACATTGATGCTAGTATATGTATATCACTAGCAGTGCTAGTTAGCGGATGGATCTCTCCTACGTCAATATCTGGTAATTCATCTGGTCTAAATGCCCCGTTTCCCTACCGAACTCCAGCACACGAAAGCGGCTGCGGCCACAACGTTTTCAGGGCGTCCCCAACAAGACTTTCCTAGCTAGTTGGAGTACTGGATAATCTATTTTTAATTAATAGTTGGAGAGAAAGTCCATCTAATGTTCTTGCATTAAGAGACTCTGAAACACTACTTTGACTACTGATGTTGCGCCGCCACATCTAGGCTCGAACTAACCGTTTGAATCATTCATGCAAATCCATCGACGACACCGCTTGCGCCCACCGGCCACCACCGTCTAACAATCAAAAGCAAGCTGCACCTGCAGGACGACTGGGCCAGGCCAATGATGTCGTCGTGCGACTTGGCGTCCGGTTTGGTACTCTTGTGGGAGTCGTCGGGCGGGACGACGGCCGATGGGCGTTGGGACGTTGGCAGGATCAGTGAAGTTGACTTGTACTGCAGCTGCAGCATGGGCACTCCATTTGTATAGAGGTCCACGTCTCCATTTTCCACTGGCGGACTTAGGATTTTATCATAGCGTATGCCACACAAAATTTTTCATATTCAATTTGATAAAAACCATTTACCAAGTTAGTAAACAATTATAAAGTTCACAACATAATTTATTGAACAGACACTAAATAACATAATAAGTCTTAAATTTACCAATTTGCAATGCATATAGTTCGAAAATATAGGAATAAAAGAGATTTACAATGTTATTTATCTGGTTTTTTCGACCGGCACTTTAAAGGATATGAATGTCTCAATTATATTATCTTCGTCCGTCCTCCCTAGTGCGCTGGTGAATGGCGCATCGTTGCAAAACTATTTTCTCAACCTTAATACAAATATGCGCAAACATTTTTGTCTATTTGAGAAAATATTATCTTCATCCACCTCGAAAAAATATCCCGCTTAATAGATGATTCAACAGCACCGGCAACAAATCCGAGGTAGACGGTACGTGTTCCAATGAGAGGAAGCAGTGAAGCAGCGAACTCCAAAGCAGCTTCCGTCGGCAGCGTCGGCGTTCAGCAGGCCAGTGGCGAAGCAGTCTCTAGATGCAGCCCCCTGACCCCTGTCCAGACATTGTCATCCAGTACCCGGTCGGGAGCTGATGCGGCACCGGCAGGGACAGCCGGAGTGCCGGACAGACCTTCAGACCGCCGCACCCGCACAAACAAACCACGACGGGCAGCTGCAGACGCATACGCCAATATTGGAGAATCCCAGAGAGAGACGATCAGGGTCTCCTATTCAACTATGGGAGCGCCGCCGATGACTACTCGAAACTGGAGTCTCGAGCCAAACCAAAGATGCGACGTGGCTGCGGTGGTTTCCCAAGCGTCAGCCAATGAGAGTGATGGAGCAGCAGCAGATTAGATCGGTATATTTTTTTTGCGTAGATTATATGCTTTGACTGTCATTGGGCCAGGGTATAGGTCCGCCCCTGCCATTTTCCGTCGGCAACGTAAGCTCCAGGGAGCAGCCGGGGTGCTTCAGTGCTTGCGACACGTCGGAAGAAGAGCATGATGGCGGAAATGCAGAGCCGGCTCAGCAGTTGTTGCCGTGGCCGTGGCCGTGGGCTTCCTTTGCTTTGTGAGATGGTAGTGCGATTGGTGTGCGACCTCAAGGGCAAGATGGAACTTGAGACACTGAGCTCAAATGGGCCTTGATTCCTCAAACAGACGAGCACATTTCTGTTATTTCGTGACGCACATGGGCTTTCTTTGTCAGCTTCTCTGCTGGTGCCAACGGCCCAGCGCCCACACATGTTCTCCATCCAAACGTTCAATACTATTCGTTTTTGTCTTTGTTATAGACAATAGGTAGACCAAGTATCTCTTAAGTATACTTAGTCTACCTAATGCCTACAATATAGAAAAAACAATTTAATCAAACAACTTAGGTGTTGTTTTTTTATCCACAACTGGTATTTTGTGTATCACGATAGTAGATAAAGGTGTAGCACACGAGACATATATGGATACACTGGTTTGGTTCAGGTATACAGTACCTTATGTCCAGTGTAGACGATGACCTTTATTACTTATGCACCGTGCGCTCGAGGTCGGTTGCGAGTAGGGGATCACAACATTGTGTTTATGGGTCTATATCTAGAGGATGAGCTCGATCCATGTGGGATGCGCTGGGATGATATTGGAATGACCGATCAGGGGCTCCCTACCCCTCCTTATATAGTCTGGGGGTAGGGTTACAGATAGATTATTGATTTGTTTGTTAGTTTTCTAGTTTGTAATAAGGAAATCTAGTTGGGCAGAGTTGGTTCCTAATACATCTTGTTATGCCTTGTCCACTAAGTAGACGAGGTATCCTGTCCAATTTGGGCCTCTCGTGTTGCCTGCTCGGTGAACCCTAGCCCATTTTGGTGTTTTTCGTTAACATGAGGGTCGTACCGAGCACCAATATATGGATAGTAGCCTTGAGCCTTTGTGCGATTAAGAGAATTGGGCAGGCGGAGGCTTAGCCATAATGTTGAAGTTTGAGTGCAAGCACCTTTTGTGTTCAAGTGCTTCAAGTGTCTTGGATGTCGTCAACTCGAGTGCTTTTTTGCAGTCGTAATTGACTAGGTTTGCATGAGCTTCCGTACGATTTAGTGAATTTGTTGGGGGTAAACTTGAAGCTATTGTCTTCTTCTGATCCCGAGCACATGATGAGCATATCTAGTGATGATTTGAATGAGGATTGACAACGGCGTGTCTGAGTGGTTGTGGTTGGAGACATGGTAAGAGGTAGCTAGACAGACTTAGGGGAGCCTGTCGATGGTGTGCCCGAGCGATCACTGTGATTGTCATTGGCAGCAGTGACATGACCTGACTCAGGTGATCCTAGCAACGGTATACCCAAGCAGTCATTGTCGGAGACGTGGTCGGAGGCCGCGTGATCGACTCGGGGGGGGCAGGGGGCGGGGAGGAGCACATCGACACCGTGGATGAGAGGACGTAGTCGACAGCGTGGTCTTAGATGGCGTGAACGCTCAAGATAGCCCAACAAGGACGTACCCAAGCGGTCATTGTTGATGACATGGTCGTAAGCGGTGTGAGCGGCTCGGGATAGGTAGATGGTGATGTGCCAGATTAGTCATAGGCATGTGACCAACTTAGGATAGCCCGATGGTAGCCTGCCCTAGCGGTTGTAATCTATGATGTGGTTGTAGGCTACGTGACTACCTTGGGATAAACTAACGGCGGCATGCCCGAGCGGTCGTAGTCAACAACGTAGCTTGTTGATGTTCATGTTGTTAGGTGTAGCTTTCGACAATGCTAGAACCCAGAGCGAATAAGAGACACCATGAGGACATGGAGTTGCACTTTGGGAGAATGAGAGATGTCGCAGGAATGTCAAGTTACACCATGGGAGAACGAGAGATGCCACGGGGACATCAAGTGGCACTGCAGGAGATCAAGAGATGTCACATGAACGTTGAGTCGCACTACAAGAGAAAACTAGACATGTTGTGGGGACATCAAGTCACACTGAAACCTAAAGGAATTGACAGAAGGGCACCATGCCAAGCATGGGGCTTGCTGCTTAATTTGACTCAATACGGGGAACTTAATAGGTACAGACAGAGCAAGGATTGACAGACTGAGAGCTGTTCCTTGATTCTATGGGTGGTGGTGCATATCCGTTCTTAGTTGGTGGAGCGATTTGTCTAGTTAATTCTATTAATGAACAAGACCTCAGCTTGCTAACTGGCTATGCGGAGCCATCCCTCTATGGCTAGCTTCTTAGAGGGACTATGGCCTTTTAGGCCACAAAAGTTTGAGGCAATAACTGGTCTATGATGCCCTTAGATGTTCTGGGCTGCACGCATGCTACACTGATATATTCAACGAGAGGAGAACGAGAGATGTCGGAGGCCGTTGACTGACACCAATCAATAAAGTACATACGTTCCAGTGAGTTTTTCTTTGTCAAGAATCGATCGCAAATTAAAATCGGTAGGAAAGTTAGGTGCCATCTACAACAAAATAAAAGGCAAAGTTTCAGCACTATGTTTATTTTAATCTTTCATTAACAATTTAACAAAGGATTCTCCCACTATATGTTTTGCAATTGTATTCCCTCTAACAACGTATAGTGGACAAGATCCATATTCACTAAGTTCTAGTGAGCTTTAGCACCACCACTAGAAACATAATGACATAGGTAAGCATCATTTGCTAATCACATCCTATGTGACTCTTGTTATTGGGTGGCATCCAATGCCCCGGCTCCCAACATCAAGCCCAAAGCCCAAATCTGATTTGATAGTCTTGTTAAGCAAACCAACACTATCCATACAGATCCCACATCCGCCCTATTAGATTAAGATAACCAATGGCACTCTGCTTTGTCAGGCCTACCAAATGATGATCAAAATCTTTATAGGCGCAACAATTGGAAGGGCATCAAAAGGATCTCTTAATTTTTCTAAGGCAAGTTATTCTACCACATACAAGACATGAAAGAATAGTATGACAAGATAATAAAACATCACATATATCATATTAAATGTGTTATAGTATGGCCCTTTGTCATGGTTATCTCCATCACCAAGTTCCCATCCTTCAAGCCTTCATGCTTGATTCCTCCATGAAACCATCAAGAACTATGCTACTACTAGCTATGAATACATCAAGCATCACAGGTCGACATGCAGGCCATTATGCAATGAATGAGCAACATCAACTAGGTTGTGATTAATGCGACACGCAGGCCACCAGAAATGTACACATGCATCACATATTCATTTGGGCCATACCATTCACAACATTCCCTACAAAAACCGAGTTAGGTGGAGAACCAGATACTACCGTGTGATGTGAAAAGGGGTTGTCATAACAATCTTTGTGTGTACGTAAATGGCTATTTCATCGATCACATCAATGAAATCATTGTGAAAATCTCATCGGATTGATGAAATCCAGCCAACTCCGAGACATTCCAAATGCCTCTATTTTCAATGTCAATCACATTGGCAATCACATGAGGTTGAACGATAATAGCACACACAACTTGGATCTATTGCTTCTCCCAACCTGATAGGTACACACAATGTTAGCCCCGATGGTGATTCCAGCCGGTAGGGCAAGTTGTGCACTTGGTTAGGAGGGAAAGCGAACTAATATTTTGCCCTAATGGTGATTCTAGGGGCAAACAAGCTGTGCAACTATACCGACAACTACCTCATCCGTCCCAATCCATTCTACAAGAAAACCAAATGTAGATCTAATCTACTAAGCATATCGATTATATGCAATCAATCCAGATCAAAAAGTGTGCATGAACGGCTCTATTACCACTGTAGGGAAACGGGTACGCTACGCACTAGCATATTTACCACATTCAACCAAGATAACATGCGAGTAGAGGATCATGGATCTTTACCACTTGATGCGTAGCGCAGCGGAAGAAGAGCGCGTCAATGTAGTGGAAGTGGGTTGGGCGTCCTTATGTACCAGCAGTGACACGTTCACCTGTGATCCTCATGTTCCTTGCTGATCAGCACCGTAGCAATAGCAACAATGTCTCCACGGTATCCACACGTGCGGGGATGAAACGCCGTGATGCCTGCTAGCACTGTGTGTGCAGCAAGAGGAAGGGCGGCGGATTAGAATATGACTATATTTGGATAACCAATTAAAGAGGTTGTTGGAGGTTTTTTTTTACCAGAATCTCTATTTCTAGTAATCAAGAAGGATATAGAGTCTCTTGGGGTTTCTTTAATAGATCATGATTGCCTCTTAGGCATATGATCAACAACCCCATCCTCTAAGATGGTCATGAAACACATATATATCTCTAGCCGACAAGTTGCGAAGAAAGACAAACTTATATATCGCTGAGGGTCGTGTTTGGGCTGGTATGGCAAAAAGACGGTCTATTGTTGCCATAGGTCGTGCTTGACTAATAAGAAAATGGTTTGGCCCAAGAAGATCGGTTACTGCCCAAATTCCACCTCTGGTCAGAGGCGCCGAGGTGTGTACTCCCTTCATGGTAATTTAGTCGTTTTAAATAAGGCTTGGGTCAAACATTAGGAATATAAATCATGAATAACTTTTAAGTTATTGAGTTTGAAAATATGAAAACCATATGAATAGATTTATCTTGAAAAGTATTTTTATAAATATATACATATATCACTGTCCAATAATTTTTTTATATAAAAATAAGAAGTCAAAGTTATGTTTCGGAGACCATGTCACACTCCAAAATGACTTGAATTACAGATATGAAGGGAGTATGTGCGCACTGTATGCCTCTTGAAGACGGATGTGGAGGTCGACGTCGGCGAGCTGATGACGGCGCTCCTACTCGACAATTTCAGTTGGGCGTTGCACTGTGATTAAGACGAAACGACTTAAATTATGTACTGATGGTCAGCCATGCGCGTGCCAGTCATTGGGAGAAGCAAGGTTCGGTGGCCTGTCGCGCTGTTGGCCAGTGACGTATCGAGTATCGAGTATCAATCAATCGCTGCACAGATTGGAGTTGCATACACAGCTTCTTTTAGTATCGACGAAGATGGTTAGAAGTCCAGATAATGATGAAATGACCATATTGTCCGTGAGTCCTTCGTTCCTTTAATTTCGATGTCGTCGTGTCAAATTACTAATTTCGTGGCTCCCAACTAGGCGCGTCACAGTGATCTGGTTGGGCGGCAGCAGAGCACAATTCCAGCATTGCGTTTCATGCACTGTGCACCGAGACGACTGGTCCGTTTTCTCATCTGCCGCGCGCACGACGTGATTAATTGAAACTATTGCAAGTGCCTATTTTCAGCACTATAATTACAATTAGAGCTAGTGCTTATAATGGCAAATAGCCAGAGCTATTGTTCTCATGCTGTGCCTAGGTCTAGAGCTTAGCTAGAGTGTTGAGGTTTCGAATGGGTAGGCACCCTATTCGCTTAGCTACTTTTCAGTCTTGAAACAATATTTTTCTCTCACAATATTTCGGCATAAGCATCAGCATAAGCTAAATTTTAGCATAAGTGCCGGTGTTCGGAATCACCGGCTAGTAAATTTCTGTTATTGCGCGTTTAGGCTCGAATGGTGTGCAAAGAGGACACGAAAATGTATACTGGTTCGGGTTGAATGTCCCTACGTCCAGTAACAAGCTGCTCGTGTTACTTGCACTTAGGTCTGTAGTAGGGGTTACAAGCGGTCGAGAGAGATGGACTCACAGGTCTCTGGTGAAAGTGAAGTGGAGTTGAAGTGCCTTCGGTTGGTCGAAAAAAGATCCCCCTAATAGGACGACTGGCCTTCCCTTTTATAGATAAAGAGAAGGACCTGTGGTACAAGAGCAAGAGAGGGAAAAAGAAGAAAGAGAGAAACGATGGAGGAGACAGCCCCGGAGCTACATTGCCCTTCCCCCACGGGCGGGTCCTGTGGGTCCTGCAGATGACAATGGAGGCACGTGCATGCTGTGGTTATGTCCGTCTCCGGCGCTACAGGTGGGCGTCGCCGTTTTGGTCATGATTTCCCCGTCCGTCACTGGTGCTACAGACAGGCGCCGCCCAGTCCTTCCCTGTCATGCGATATGGCCAACCGATCTCCTTGTTTGGGGTCGCACGGGGATCGAGCCACACAGTGCCAGTCCGCCCGGCACTGTTAGAGACATGGGTGCCTTGGTATAGCCTGTGGCAGCCGCTGGTCATGTCGAGGCGCCCCCGCCCCCTCTAGCGTTAGGGGAATGGTCTGGGGTCCACCACCCGCATTCGTGGTGGTTGGGGGTGGCAGGGACCCTCGTAGGAGCCCGCGCCCGAGGCCAACCCCATGGCCCCCGGATCGGGCAGGGCGGTTCCGCTCCTAAGGGGTCGGGCATGGTGGACCCCGTGCCCTAGGGTCGGACAAGATGGAGCTTTCTCCTAGGGGTCGGGCGCGGCTGGGCCCGCGTCCAAGGGGTCGGGCGAGGCGGAGCCCCCACTCTTGGGGTCCATCGGGATGGAGTTCCGCACTGAATGGTCGGCCAGGTTTGTGATTATGTTCCTGATCTGCCAAAAGACTAATTCTTAGCGTTGTCTTCAGGCGTGGGGATCATTGATACCCGACAGTAGCCCCCGAGGCCCTGGGGAAGCTAAGTGCTCCTTCAGGGGCTTCTTTTGGTCATCGAGATCCGCTCCTCCTGTTGTTTTTTGGATTGTCCGGTGGGTGCGCGTGAGCGCACCCGCCGGGTGTAGCCCCCGAGCCTTTGGGGGAGTAGCGCACTCCTTCAAAGGCTTTCTTTGCTGTTAGTCGATGGTTGTGCTTCTTGGGTTTTTCTGCAAGTCCTGCCCTCGAGCCCCGACACGCTGTGGAGACTTGATCGGCGGCCAATAAATTCTAGGTCCCTAGCAGTAGAGGAACACAATCCCTAGGTCCGTCCGATCGATTTTGGGAGCTATCTGCTTTGCTTCAAGGGAGTCTCCTGGGCCGACAGTGGTCAGGACCTGATCGCGGGCCTGTCCTTTGTTACCCCTTACTTAGGAGTGTTCCAGGGCGATTGTCGAATCCGTTGCTGGGCCGTACCGCATGCCCTTGGGCCTTAACAGGCCGCAGGAATTTTTTCAGCTCCATACTCCCTTCATTATCGCAGCGCCAAGAGTCGCGCTCGGTCCTAGGATGGGGCAGGAGACGAGGCACTGCTTTTCGAACAGCCCAATTCGGGCGTGTGGGGGAAACCGAAGGGGCGCGCCATGGTGCACCCACCATGACGGTTGGTGTCAATGCCGGTTGGGCTTCTTGTCAGCCCTCTATAAGTTGCTACTTCTGTAGTGCATCATTGTCCATTGCCACTCCAGCCTCGTCCAGCGGATCTCTGACGCTTGCCTTCCCCTCTTCGTCGCTTCATCCATGGACCATGGGAAGCGTTCCACCGATGACGCGCCTGAGGAGAGGAGGCCCCTCTAGCGTCGCTTATTTGGTCAGGGGTGAGAGCAGCAGCCCCTCACTTTTGCCCACTGCTGTTGTGGGTTTTCTCCTGACTTTCTCTTGTGTATAGGGCTGCTTCAGGTGTAAACCCAGTCCTAGAGTTAGAGCGGCTCTTGGAATGCCTTGAGGCCTCCTAGGCCGCGCTCCGGGCCGCCGAGGCGGAGGTGGAGACCGTTCGCGCCCAGCTGGTGGATGCCGACGGCCGAGTGGCCAGTGAATCTTTTTGGCGATCGTCGTTTTCCTCCTTTGTAGCTCATTTGGTTTCTAACTCTTCATGTGTTTTTGCAAGAACTGGAGACGGAGCTGTAGACGCTCCGCTAGGCCACGGACACCACCACCAGTTACGTGCGCGCTCGGGGCGAGCGCCCTAAGGAGCACCTCCTTGACGTTCCCAAGCGTGTCAGAGACGTGGTGGAATATGGTGTCCACCATGGTGTGGCCGTTGCCTTGGCGGTGGCTCAGGTCCGGTCAGGCCATGAGCTCTGCTTCCTGATCGGCTTCACGGAAGGCAAGGGGGTGCCGATCATGAGAGGCTCATCAAGGACTTTGACGAAGCTGCGAACGCCATCACCGCCGAGGTGCTCGCCGAGGAGGTTATCCTCGAGGCCCTTTAGTTTGTACTTAGGGCCCTCGTCTCATGAATAAAGGTTACCTATTTTAGTCTTCCGTTATGTGTGAGATTTTGTCCAACCTGCACGCTTTGAATGACGTTTGTCGTAGTCGGACCCCTAAGCCAGTGGGGTCTTAATCAGTGTTGGCTGTCTCTTACGATTTTGGCGATTCTGACCCTTATTTAGGATATCATCGTTTTTTTGTTTCTCGGCGTCCTAGCGCCGGATATTTCACGAGGCCAACCCCTGTGCCCCACGCATCATGGGGGTTGGACCGAGGGGTCAGACCGAGGCGCATTACGGGGCTTGTATTGATCGCTAGCGAAGACGCCCGTTGGAACCGGCTCTTGGCCAAACGGCGCCTTTGCTAGCGTGTCAGCCGCCTCGTTGAGCCATCTTGGGATGTGATTGAGCTCGAGGCCATCGAACTTGTCCTCTAGCTGCCGGACTTCTTGATAGTACGTAGCCATCTTGGGGTTGTGGCAGCTTGACTCCTTCATCATTTGGTCGATGACCAGTTGTGAGTCGCCCCGGATGTCGAGCCATCGGATGCCTAGCTCGATGGCGACACGCTGACCATTAATGAGCGCCTCAACTCTGCCACAATGTTGGAGGTAGGGGAGTGAAGACGAACCATGTACCTCATGCGCACCCCGAGGGGGGAAGCGAAGACTAGTCCTACGCCGGCGCCTTTCTTCATCACCGACCCATCAAAGTACATGATCCAGCACTATTGGTCGACGGCCGCTGGTGACAGTTGGATCTCGGTCCATTCTGCAAAGAAATTGGCCAGCACCTAGGACTTGATGGCTGTCCATGGGGCATAGGAAATGCCTTCGCCCATTAGTTCAAGTGCCCACTTAGCGATTCTTCTTGTGGGATCCAGGTTCTGGATGACCTCACCAAGGGGGAACGACATCACAACCGTCACTGGGTGTGACTCGAAGTAGTGACGTAGATTCCTCTTGGTGATTAGGACAGCGTATAGGAGCTTCTAGATCTAGGGATAGCGAGTCTTGCAATCAGACAAGACTTCGCTAATGAAGTACACAGGGCGCTGCACCTTGAGGGCATGCCCCTCTTCTTCCCCTCTACCACCAAGGTGGTGCTAACCCCTTGCGTGGTGGCCGCAATGTAGAGCAGGAACAACTCCTTCTTGGCTGATGGGACTAAGATTGGGGCCTTCCTCAGGAGCTCCTTGACCTTGTCAAGCGCCTCCTGGGCCTCGGGTGTCCACGCAGACCGGTTAGTTTTCTTCAGAAGTTGGTAAAGGGGGAGGCCTCGTTCGCCGAGGTGTGAGATAAAGCAGTTGAGCACTGCAAGGCACCTCATGATCCGATGTACCCCCTTTAGGTTCTAGATCGGACCCATCCTTGTGATGGCCAAGATCTTCTCTGGGTTGGCCTCGATGCCGCGCTCGGAGATGATGAACCCGAGTAGCATTCCCCTCTGAACTCCAAAAATGCAATTCTCGAGGTTGAGTTTGATGCCATTCGCTCGGAGCTTCTCAAAAGTTTTCTCTAGGTCAGCCACAAGCTGGTCGGCCTTTTTAGATTTGACTATGATATCATGCACGTAAGTCTCAATGGTTTCACTGATGAGCTTTTTGAAACACTTGAGCATACACCGCTGGTATGTAGCCCCCACGTTTTTTAGCCCGAACGGCATTGTGACGTAACAAAATGATCCAATTAGGGTGATGAAGGAGGTCATGATCTAGTCAGACTCCTTCATCGTGATTTGATGGTACCCGGAGTACGCATCGAGGAAGCATATGGTTTCGCACCCTAAGGTCGAGTCGACTACTTGGTCTATACACAGCAAAGGAAATGAATCCTTTGAACATGCCTTATTGAGACTTGTATAGTCAACACACATTCTCCTTTTCCCATTTTTTTCATACAAGAATAGGATTGGCTAACCACTCAGGGTGATATGCTTCCTTGATGAATCCGACCGCCAAAAGCTTTGCAATCTCCTTGTCGATGGCCCTGCGCTTCTCTTCCTCAAAGCGACGCAAGCACTGCTTGACTGGCTTGGAGCCTGTCCTGATCTTCAAGGCATGCTCGGTGACTTCCTTTGGAATGTCTAGCATGTCTGAGGGTTTCCACGCGAAGATGTCTATATTCGTGTGGAGGAAGTCGATGAGCGCGCTTTCCTATTTAGGAGAGAGCGAGGTGCTGATGCACACCACCTTGCCCTCAGAGCTGTTGGGGTCTATGAGGACTTCCTTGGTGCCCTCTGTGGGCTCAAAGGACCTAGCCAACTGCTTGGAGTCAAGTGCTTCCTCAGCAGTCCCCTCCTTGATGACTGCGAGCTCCTCAGAGGTGACAGTCTTCGCGACGAGCTCGCAGCACTCGACATTGCACTCATAGGCACGCTAGAAGGAGGTGCCACCAGTGATGACCCCACGTGGGCCTGGCATCTTGATCTTGAGGTAGGTGTAGCTAGGGACGGCCATGAACTTCGTGTAGCACGGGCGTCCTAGGATGGCATGGTAGGTTCCGTGGAATCTGACCACCTCAAAGGTGAGGGTCTCCATCCTAAAGTTGGATGGATCCCCAAAGGTGACAGGCAGGTCGATTTGCCGAGTGGCTTGGCCTGCTTCCCCGGCATGATGCCGTGGAAAGGCTCTCTAATCAGCTAGATGCGCGATCGGTCGATGCCCATGGCATCAAGCGTCTCATCATACATGATGTTGAGGCCGCTGCCTCCGTCCATCAGCACCTTGGTGAGCCGCTTCATGCCGACGATCGGGTCAACAACGAGCGGATACCAGCCCGAATGCGGGACACTCTCTAGGTGGTCAGATCGGTCGAAGGTGATGGGGGACCTCGACCTTCAGAGGAAGGCAGGCGTGGCTGACTCGGCTGCGTAGACCTCGCGGTGTGTGAGCTTTTGGCGGCGCTTGGAGTCATAAGCCACTATTCTATCAAAGATCATGGTGCAGCCTGTCATCTTTGAAAAGGTGCCCTTCTTCTCCTCGGCGTCATCCTCCGGGGGGTCGGGCCTCTTCTTTTGATCTCCCCTCTTGGAGCCCCTAGACAGGAACCGCTTCATGAGAAAGCATTCCTTGTATAGGTGCCTGATGGGGTAGGCATGGTTCGGGCATGGCCCTTCAATAGCTTCTCGAAGTGGCCCGGGGTGCCCTCGGTGGGCGCCTTCTTGCCCTTTCATTCGGTAGCAGCTATGAGCGAGGCCCCGTGCCGCTGCTTGTTCCTCCTTTTATTACCCGAGTGGTTGAAGGTGCCTTCACTAGCACCCTCGTCCTGCTTGGCCTTGACTCAAGAATGGTTGAAGATCGCCCTGACCACCACCTCGCCTGAGGCGTGGCTAGTGGCGATGTCGAGGAGCTCCTTGGTGGTATGTAGGCCCTTACGTCCCATTTTATGGACCAAGGACTCATAGGTGGTCCCAGACAGGAATGCCCCGATGACGTCGGTGTCGATGACATCGGGCAGTTCGTTGCACTACATGGAAAAGCGTCAGATGTACTCACGAAGAGTTTCTCCTAACTTCTGTCAGCAGTTCTTTAAATCCTAGGGGTTTCTAGGGCGCGTGTAGGTGCCCTGGAAGTTTCCCACAAAGATCTCCTTTAGGTCCGTTCAACTTTGAATCTTGTTGGGTGGAAGGTGCTCCAGCCAGGTTCGGGCCAAGTCGGCCAGGAACAAGGGGAGGTTGTAGATAATGAAGGAGTCACAATCTATGTCACTGGCTTGACACGTGAGCTGGTAATCCTCGAGCCATAGTCTAGCGTTCGTTTCCCCGGAGTATTTTGGGACGTTCATCGGCGGTCGGTACCGCGACGGGAAAGGCGCGTTGAGGATGTGTCGGCCAAAAACTTGAGGGCTCGGCAGAGTGGGGCTCGGGCTCTAGTCCTCGGCACTATCGTAGCGCCCGCCGCAACGAGGGTGGTAGCTATGGATGGCCTCCTCCCTCTCATCCCCTCATCCATGCCAGTGGGCATTTAGGGTGTTGTGTGCATCGCGGATGGGGCCGACATGCCCATGTATCAAGACCGTGACGCGTTTCCCATTGTGCTGTGGTAGCTGGTGGACGAATATGTCCTTGTCGTGTCACTATTGGTATTTATTAACAAATACAGAAGAATCCACAAGCGTACGAAATTACCATTGTAGCTTTCACCCGGAAATATTCAGGGTATCATATTTCCACAGGGAACGGAGGTATTTTTTCTAGCTAATTCATCTAAGGACAACATAAGGGTAGAGTTGGAAAGGGTTGAGATGGATTCCTATGGCTTTGGGTCTAAGGTTAGGTAAACCCTACTTCCACTTGTTTACATCGGGCACCGGCTTATAACGTGTATGTGAATCTTAATCATAGGTGCGTGAAAAGAATCTCAACACTGGTCACAACAATTTGACAAAGCTCACCATGAATACAAGTAGCATATGACTAAGGTTTTTGGATATATGAATGTATCATATGGCTTTGGTAGGAATTTGACTCATTGAGGAACTTTTGATTTTAGCTTTTGAAAATGAAATCTCCGGATATCAAGTCTTTCTTATAATAAAGTCATAGCAAGGTCTATTTCTCTATATCATGTTAGGCAATTTCTTAGACTAGATTAAGCATTTTGCTACCCACAAATTTCAAGTTTGTTTTTTTAGGGTGAATATTTTTAAGACAATAAACTCAAACATTGAAGAAAACAAAGCTATAAGCTAGGCATATTATGAAACATAACACAGAGCAACTATTCATCATTTTAAGAAGGATGGAATCAACATTTCTACAACACATGTATGGAGTGGAATTATTTTATTTATTTTTATTTTATTTTATTTTTATTTATTATTACTACTATTACTATTATTTTTATTTTTAGTTTTCTATGCATGATAAAACAAATATGCTAAAAGAAAATAAATATGCAAGAAAGTAAATATGCAATGCGTCATACCTGAGCGGGGCCCTCCCCCAAGCTAGCTCAATGCCAGAGGTATGAGGTCGCTTGATGAAGTCTTCGAGGCAGGTACTTTATTTGCTTTTGGATTTTTATATTTTATTCTTGCTTTATACTTAATAGTTTTGGAACAATGATCAAATTAAGCAAATTTATTTAATTTGATGAAAGTAGACTAATCAACCTAAGCACTATGCTTAATTTGAAAACTCTATGAAAATATGATTATACACAAAACCGTATTTTCAAACCAAAGCATACTAGCATGAACAAGATTTTATCCAAAACAAAAATATTTTTGGTTTGGATTATCATTCAAAGTTCTATACTTAGCAAGTTTTAGTACAATGGTCAAATTTAAAATTTAATCAAGATAGGCATTTTAACCATAGCATCATGCTAGTTTAAAAAGCCTATGAAGACATGGTCATGTTAAACCATGCTTCAAACTAAAACATGCTTCATATATTACTTACAAGATTAACCGAATTTTATCAATTTATGAAATATTTTTGTTTTCATTTTATATGTAAACAATTCTAACTCAATGACCAAACTAAGAATCTTAGCATGGTAAAAGTAGGCTAAATAATCCAAGTACCATGCTTGCATTATAGAGCTTATGGGGTGATGATGGATCGAGCATCATTCCCCCAAGCTAGATGGTTTGTATAGAAATGAAATTTTTAGTTTTTGAAAACAGAAAATGTTTTTGTTGTTTTCATTTTTTTTATCATTACTAACTATACTAGCAATGTTTATTTATACAAGAAATAAAAAGGATAACTACAGTTTACCTGCGGCGAGGGTCCATGATTTAGAGTCCTATGAACAGGACTGTGTCCCCCCTTCATTGCTTGCTTGATGAAGGGTTCTCCGTACCCGGGGGAGTGGGTATGGGTGTCTCCTTTTTCTTGGGCATCCACACCTTCTTCTTCTTCGGTGTGATGGTGAACTTGGGAGCTTCTTCTTGCCGCTTTCATACCTTCTTTTTAGAAGATGCGAGAACAACCTTTGGGTATTCTTTCTTGAGCTTGGGGCTGTTCTTTTTCTTCTGCTCTGGCCTCTTGTTCTTCTTTTTGAGGCCCTCCACCATTCGGGGTTGAATCTCAACCTCCGTGATGCCTTGTTGATTCAGACCATATTTGATTCGAACCATGGGGCATTGCTCCTCTTGTGACTACCAAACAGGGTTGCGTGCATGTTTTCTGGTTTGCTTGCTTTTAGTTTGTTTGTACATGTTATATCCAGTGAATGGGCAGGTTAATGTTCTACCCGGGATATAAAAGCGAGCAAACCCTATCCCCACATGTAATTCAGCATGAGTGGTAAATAGGAACGATCTCCTAAGAAGGAGAGGAACTTTCCTGTTTGGGCCCATGTCTAGGATGACGAAGTCGATAGGGGCATATTGGTCTTGTATTCTTACTAGTATGTCTCTTACTATCCCTACCGGCTTTCGTGATGATCGGTCCGCCATCTGTATTCTAAAATCTACGGGGTCGAGAGGACCTCCTAGAATTTCATCATACGTTACCTTGAACATCACATTGATGCTTGCTCCAAGGTTGTAGTAGGCGTTGGTGATGACATGTAGGCCGATGGCACATGTGATTGTCGGGCAGCCTAGGTCTCCCTTCTTGGCGATGAAAGGGTCTACAAAGCAGCCATGCCTTTTCTAGAACCTGTGCTTGCTTTTGACTATGGAGACCAAGTTAACTGATTCGAATTGGACCTCGGGTTTCCCCAAAGTCTTCTCCAAATCAGGTATAGGTATAGCAACAACTAGTTGAGTTATTGTTTTTCTAGATGTTTGTTAAAGCTCAACTGTGTTTGGACAGTAGCCGACAAACTTTCAAGTTTTGTATTTATATTTTCTAGTATTTTATCATTATTAATTATATTTTTGGTAAGATTTTTGTTTATTTTCACTTGGCCTAGTACCAAATCCTTTAGAGAAGGTTGATTCGAATTGTAATTTGAATTGAGATTGGATTTGAAATTTGAATTACCTTGGAATGGTGGTCGAGGTTGGTTACTCCAGCTGTTATTTTCTCCTCATTGGTGAAACCCATTGTTGATGTAGGTAGTGTCCTCACGGGTCTTCAAGCAGTCATTGCCCAAATGGCCAACATTCCCTTAGACCTCGCATGTCATCTGCGAGTCTAGGGCTTTGACGGTGCCGGTGTTGATGTCAGCGGCACGCTGGTCAAACCTCTTGAGGAGTAGAACTATTTTTGCGGCAAGCATATCTGCCTCCTTCATGATGTGCATGCCTTTTTGTGTTTTAGTTGGGGTTCTGTCCTCCCCCCAGCTTTGGTTGGTCACCATCTTCTCGATTAAGGCCACAACCTCATCGATAGTGAGTGACAAGAATGCACCTACAACAGCGGCATCAAGGTGCCCTTCGATATGGGTGTTAACACATTGTAGAAGTTCTAGAGCACCAGTCAGTTCTCCATCCCATGGTGGGGATAGGCTTGGATGTACTCCTGCAGGCTCTCCCATGCCTCCAGAATGGGTTCCATCTGAGTTTGCTGGAAATTGGCAATCCTTCCCCGAAGAGCATTGGTTTTGCCCACGGGAAAGAACTTGACGAGGAACGCAGCAGAGCATTTGCTCCATGTGTTAACAGCTCCTTGTCCTTGTAGAACCACTATTTCGCCTTTCCCATAAGGGAAAAGCGAAATAGACGGAGCTTGATAGCCTTGGGTGCGACATCCTTGATGACGATGGTGTCGCACGGTTCAAGGAACTGCTGTAGATGAGCATTGGCGTCCTCACTCGACATTCCATAGAATGGACTCACCTGCACCATTGTGATAAGCCTGGTTCATAGTTCAAAGTTCTTGTCCCTGAGGTTGACAGTGGGCCCGATAGGCACGTTAACAACAGCTAGAACTGAGAACTCGTGGAGTGACTTCTGGGCCATGTTAATGGTCGTAGCCAGTACAGACATGAGTGGTTCAGTTGTCGGTGGTGTGGTAGAGGAAGTAGAGGCATGAGTCCCCTTCTTTAGGAGTGCCTTCGGATCTAGAATGAAGTTTTCTGGCAAGTTGAATCCACTCATACACTATCCTGTTTTCATCCACAACATGGAAGAAAACATAGAAGATTAGCCTGTATGAGCAAATGGCTACCATACATGCATGCATACTTTGAACATATCATGCTATACATTTGTTATCCTTTGCCTTCCCCGGCAATGGTGCCAGAAATGCTTGTTGGCATTTCTTAGCGACACTACCAAGAGCAGGCACAATGGTCTACCCTCGGCAGCGGCACCAGAAATGTCGGTGGAGCTGGCATCCCATAATACCATCGTTAGGACTCGGAGGACCCTAATGATAGCACTATGGAACCCCAACCCCCAATAGGTCTTTGCATTTATAGACGGAATCCACAAGCGTATGGATCTATTGTTGTAGCATTTCATCCAAAAGTATTCAGGGTATCGTTATTTATATTTTTCCAAGGGAAGGCAGGGATAACAAGTGGTCTAACATGAATATGAGCAAAGCAAACATACGTGCATAATATCCAAATGACCATAACAGGGATAAACAGTTGTAGTTCAAGATAGTGGACACACACTTATACTAGTCAAGAGATTCCTACACTCAAGAATAAAGAATAAAAGAATGTCCTAGTCAGGAGTAGAGGGTTCTATATAGTTAGATTGCTATGAGCTAAGTTATCATACATGTACACAAAATAGTGTTATGTATGTGTGAGGTGGATCGGGAGGCCACTGAGTACTGGTTTGCCAGCAACCTCATGTGACAATTTACGTGTAACAGAACCGACCAAATTATAAGAATGTAAATACAAAAACAATCACCACAGTGATCAAATTCTTATACTTAAGCTCCCATAACCCCGGTAGTCCAGAAATCTCGAGGGATTTCAAACAACTTTTGACATACAAACCAAGATCATAGTGATTCAACACAACACATCATCTGTTACAACATTTCACAAGTAGCATATGGATTACATCCATCGGAGTTCAAAATAAAATATTACAGACCAAGTTTGTTTCGTGGAAGCAACATAGTTCATACATAACATCATAAGTTTAAATACATTGCCAAATAGTAGTCATATCCACAAAATCACTTAGGTAAGATAGCTAGTAGAGATCGTGCCCGATGATCTAGTCCTCATCTCCGGCCGGGAGGAGGTAGTACTTGGAACACCTAGAATAGAACATGTCATCTACAACATGTGGGAAATAAACCCTGAGTACGAGAAGGTACTCAGCTAGACTTACCCGTCAAAAACCAGAAATAAAGAACATCAAGGATCATGCAAGGCTTATAAGGTGGGCTAGCTTGACACATTTGCATAAAAGAGCTTATGAGCATAAGTAACCAATTAAACTTAGCATCAAGTTCATCGTCATTTACCTATCAACTATATTAGCACCTGTACTAGAGCACTCACTTATTAGGTGCAAACAATATTAACCATAGCAGGTATAATAAGGCCATCAACATCATATCGTCATTCCTGAACCATAATTATTAATTAGTGCATCTACTTTAGAGATAAGCCCTTCAAGTTCTCACTAACCGGTGAGAGACGGCGACTCGAATCGAATTACAACTCAGCTGAGGGGGTATTCCTAACTCTCACCCTGGCATACTTTGCAAGAGTAGCCATGGGTCACCTTTGGTACAACTCAGGAACCAAATTCATGGGTTCAGTCAGCGCCAACACTCTCAGGGATTACCCTTCTGCCAAGACGATCAGGACTTTTAAATCACCTGCCCTTGGACTCATGCCTACGGCTCCCTTTCGAGGCAAACTTTATACTTACTGGAGCCCAGCCTGAGTTGAGCTACTCGGCTTCGTGGTCGGTCTCCAAACCCGGCCAACTAAGAGAGAGGCATGCGTTCAACATAAACAGGAAAGGCTCCAAGAATCGGTCCTTAATTGACACAGGCGGAGTCACTGCAAACCGGCAAGCCCCCGTCCGGTCTTTATTCAAATTGTACCAGGTTCCTTTTCACGATAGCAAATATAGCCAACCATACCATATGTATAGCCCTATAGCTCGCAGGTGATAGGGAATCACCCAACTTCTACCGCTTAAAGCAGGGCTAAGCAATCTACTCACTCCTGAGCTACATAGGATTCAAGTAGTAATGTCTGGACAAGGATTGGATATCAATGCAACAAGTGTTTTCATCCAACACCTACCACTTAATGTAACAATATATATAACATAATACTTAATTGCATTTTAGAAATTAGGAGGCTTATAATGCTCCGGGGCTTGCCTTTAACAAAGTTGCACGGCTTGTGATCCAGGCACTCAACCACCACGTCTCCTGGCTCCTCAACTACAAGCTGCACATCCTGAGCTTCGGGTTTGGGCTGCTGCACTTCGGGAGTTTCCTGGCTCGTCCCGTCGAACTCCAGCAATGTCACACCTGTAACACCCTAGTGTTAGGCTTGCATTTGGCACTTGCATTGCATAAGCCTAAGCATCATTGGTTCATATATGAGCATGGAACATGTGGGATGCACTGGTGAAACATATGGAACACATTAGTGAAATATATGAGACATGCTAGTGCAACATGTGAAACATGTATATATGGACTGTGCTTTGAAACATCTGCAACATCTCCTTGAAACATATGCAACATACCCTTGTTAATCATGTTTCAATGTGTGTATGTTAGATGCTCATGCTTGGTAATGCAAGTGACTGCTTATGTCACTTCTTTCATGCATCTCACATCACTCTCTATCCATAGTGACCCCTGGAAAAGTTTCATTAAGTTTGGAATCAAAAAGTCACATGAAATGATAAGTTCTATTCCTATTGGAATTGCACCATTAAGTGAATGGAATCATAGACCATCAACCAAACCTTGCAAACTTACCCAAATGACTCTATATGAATTCTACAACAAAAGTCATGAAGGGTTCATGTTGCGCAAATGTCAAGAAAATGCCCCAATTGGCTAAAAACCCTAGTTAGGGCTTTATTAAGTTACTACTTTGACCAAAGTGAAAGTTTGATTTTTGTATTAGTTATGAGGTTTGACCTTAAACAAAAAGTGTAGTTCATCTTGTGTGGAACAAACTTTGTTTAATGGTCAAGAGCTAGTTTGGCCTTTAACCTAGTCAAATAGAGCTCACAAGATGGAATCAGCTGCTGTTTTGAAGAGGCAGAAAATAATTCTAAGTCCCTGTTTGGCAGCTATGAGTTGACATGTTTGCAACATTTTATCTTCCAATTTCATATGGTAGCTCAATTTAAGTCCTTACTAGGAGTTGAAGTACTTTTCATGAGGGAAGCAATGAATCAAGTGTCATCACATTTGGAGTATATTTGGATCTCCAAAATTAGTTGCTAAAACAGCATGTTGCAATTTTGTCGCGTAAACGACCTTGACGTTGGCATTCCGCGTTCTCCAAAATTTGTCAAGTAACTTGGTTTGATACCTTTATAAAAGTTGGAGTATACTTCTTGGAGAAGAGCATACAAAAAGTTGGAGCCCTTTTGACCAAGTCTTGATTGGGAATTTGAGATCAAAGCCGGGCAACCTTAATTGGATTTAAGCCACTGACAGTGTCAACTTTAGCGTTAATTATCTCTTAACCAGTTTCTCTAATGACCATAGTTGCTAAATAGATTTTGTGGAGTATCATGTGGGCTTCGACTTTGCCTTTTGGCCTATGTCCAAACTCGGCACATAGCGAGCCCAAAACGGTGTTCTACCCTAGCTACTTCATCATTCACCATGTGCTGGCAGGATGTCGATGTGGTCACCGCATGAACGCCACACACCCCCACCATGCCAACACACGTTCGTGCCGCTACCGCGTGCCCTGCCCTTCCTCGCGCAAGGAATGGAGGAGCTGAGCTCTTCCTCACTCTCGCGTGCCCTCACTGCCCAGCTCCCGCTCGCTCGCCTACGCTGCTCGTCTCACAGAGGGTGCCCGCCATGGCCGTCCATGGACCTTCGAGCCACTGATGTCGTCCCTCCACCTCCAAGCTCCCTCGTGCTCCACCAAGTGCGCCACCGCCACCGCTCCGTCGTGCCTTACCGCGCACGCACTCGCCTGAGCCATCCCCGTCGCCAGCGCTTCGGCCACGGACGCCTCCATGGCCGACGAGCAGAGGCCACGCTGGCCACCGTGGCCAAGCTGCCTTAGTCCATCGCGCTACAAACCAAAGCCAGCCACAGATCTTCCTAGACCTGAGGATGCTGCGACGCCACTTCACCGCCATCGGGGTGAGCCGTCGAGCCTGCGCCGCCATCGCCATGCCGCTCGGGCCGCACCTGCTCGTGGCCAGGTGGCCATGAGCCACCTCTGGCCGAGCTGTGGCTGCTCAGGGATGCGTGCATGCCTCCTGCCACTATGCCACCGCTGCTTGCCGCCAGAGCGCCGCCCCTGTCGGCCGGCCGAGCTGGCCTCACCGTCGCTCCCCTGTTTCCCGGCGTCCTGAGGAAGGGGACGATCTCCCCTCTCTCTGTCTTTCTCTGTGTGAATGGTAAGTGGGCCCAATGGTACAATGAGTCCGTCATGTCAGTTTAAGTGGTGGCAGATCTGGGTGCATAACCGGGTGTGTCTAGCAAAGTGTTAGGGTGTGGTTAATTCTGGTTTTTGAATTTCAATTTGATGTTAATTTTTGAAAATCCATATCTCATGCTAGGAAATTCCAAAAATAGCAAATGTGGACTTTTTGGAAACCTTGAGAAAATATCTATGCATTAGAGTCATGATATGTTATATGTTGGTAGAAGTTTTCTGGTGTTTTTGTTTAATCTTGAAAAGTACTCCAAAAATACTTATAAACTTGCCCAGAGCCATATCTTGAGTTTTAGGACTCCAAAAATAGTGATTCTTATTTTGTTAATTTTATGAGGACATGTACTTGCTAGAAAAAATATTAAACACACTATTTGTTCACTGTTTTCTAAAGGTTTTGATTTGACCTTGATAAATAAGAAAATCTACATTATATTGCTTGCCATTTTTATACCTTGTGTTGTGGTGCTCCATTTTAGGTGAAATTTTTATGGTAGTCTCCTAAGGTTATATGGGAACTGTGGTTAAAATTTGATGAGCTTTGGATGCTGGATGTGTGTGATATAGGTTTAACTTGTTCTCTAGGGTTAATTAGCTTAAGCCAAGTGTCTTTTTCATAAAGGTTGTTTTACTCATGCAAATGATCTAAAATTTATACAGTAGACTATTGGGAGTGTATGGGAGGCACTGTAATTTTTGTAGAATTTATGGTGCACTTTTTGGTATATGTTCATTAAATCACCTAGGCATCTAAATAAATTAAGAAATACCTCTAAAGAAATTATTTAGATGGTGACACCATGTTTTCTAGTGTTCATTAGTCATGTGTGACATTTTGGTAAAGTTGGTTTTGTCCAATTATATGTTTGCAACATATGTTAATAATTATTTCTTGTAATTATTAGTTTCTAGACAGCTCTGGTGTCAATGTAAATTACCCCATGTTAATGATGTTTTCTGGGAAAGTTGTTTATAAAAAAGTTGTATATAACTCCTTAAACTAGCTTGTGTTAAAATTTAGTGACATTTGGCCAAGTAGTTTTTGAGTTATAGATGTTTAAAGTCAGGTCCCAGATTTGGTTGCTCTCTGTTCGGAGCAGACCAGATTCTGTAGTTTCAACTTTTCGACCTATTGAGCTTGGGAATCAGGCTTAGTTGATAGTAAATGAATTGTTGAAAATTTCATAAGATTTATAGAATATCTTGTGGCACATCTTTTAGAGTTGTAGATCTCTAGTTATGATTAATTTACTCAGCTTCTGTTCTGATGTCCAGAAGGTGGCAAATTCTAGTTTTAGTGCTTTGATTCACTTTGCCATGCTTGTGTGTTGAAGTGTGACTCATATCCTTGATGGTACTTGAGTTGGTACCCTATGATCTTATGAGACTTGTGTCTTGATTGATGTGCTTGCTATCTTCTATGTTATGCCTTAGTGAGGATCAAGTTAATTAGCTCTAGGTGTTTATGAGAACTTTGGTATGCTTGCATGATTACTTTGTTTATTGCACTTCTATGCATTCACACATGTGCAATGTTGCACCTCATATAGGTACGCTAGCTGAAATGTGTGAAGGATGTGGCGTTGGAGCCAAACCCGAAGACGGTGTTTGGTGGAACCATCCCGAAGATGGAAGAACTGGAAAGTGCTAGGAGGAGAGGTACTCGCCAAGCGGGTTTCATCTGACCAACACTAACTTGAGTCGGATCACAGGCAAGCCCCAGAGCATTATAAGACTCTCTACTTTTCAAAGCAAATACTATATATGTGTTATAGGTATTGTTGCATTACGTATAGGAGTTGGGTGAAAACCTTGCTGCATCAATATCACTCCTTGTCCAGATATATGAATCCTTGAATCCTGCATAGACCAGGATCGAGTAGACGCTTAGCCCTGCTTTAAGCGGTAGAAGTCAGGTGATTTCCTGTCACCTGCGAGATGTAGGGATATTCATATATGGCACGGTTGGCTATATTTACTATCGTGGAAAAGAACCATGTGTTAATAATATGAAAGGAGACCGGGCAGAATGACAATAGTGAAGCAACAAGGCATGTAGGTCTTGGGTGTGGACCTATCCCCGTCTGAGTCGTCTAAGGACCGATTCGCTGTACGTCCTTGAGTCATGTTGAACGCAGTCTAACACTTAGCTGGCCGAATAAGCCGTTCCGACTGCGAAGCCAAGTAATACAGTTCAGGTCAGGAATCGGGGGGTCAAGTGCGCATTCTGAACGAAGTAAGGATGTGCTTGGGGACATTGGCATAAGACCAAGGGGGGTTAAAGTCCCTATCATCCTGGCAAAGTGTTGCCCTTGGGGATGCGACATCAGTCAAACCCGCGCTTTCCTGAACTGTATCAAAGGTGACTTGTGCGACCTTAGCGCAGGGCTTACGCAGTTTGTGTTAGAAATACCCCTCCAGCTGGATAGGAACTCGATTCGAATCGCCGTCGCTCCCGGTTAGTGAGCACTTGACTTGAGCAGTGGCAACGTAGATTCAATTAAATTGAACGGATGGTTAAATAGATGATGATTTAAATGTTGTCTCAATTTTTATCTGCTATGGTTAATATTGTTTGCTCCTAATCAAGTGAGTGCTCTAGTACAAGTTCTAATATAGATGACAGGTTAATGATAATTAACTAAATGCTTAAGCATTAATGATTACTTATCTATATTAAACTTTTATGCAAAATGTTGTCAAGCCAGCCCACTTTATATCAGCCTTGCATGATCCTTGGTGTCACTTTATTTCTGGTTTATGACGGGTAAGTCTAGCTGAGTACCTTCTCGTACTCAGGGTTTATTCCCACTTGTTGCAGGTTGTGATGTATCATGGATACTGCCAGAATTGGATGGCTCCTGCCATAGTGGCGGAGTGTGATCGTGGGCATAATCCCTCTGAGTTACCTTGTCTCTAATGCTTTTGTTGGAAGTCGACCTTGGTACTGGCATGTATTTAAAATAAGAGTAATGTTAGTTTCAAATTACTTTGCTTCCACTACTTTTCAACCTAAGTCGTAATAACTATGTTGAACTCCGATGTATATTAAACTACTTGTGAAATGGATGTAACATGTGACTTGTTATGTTGAATCACTACGATCTTGGCTTGTATATTGGTTGGTTTGAAATCCATCGTAATTTTATTGAACTACTAGAGTTATATGGGCTCAAGTGTGAAAACTTTGATCACTTCGGTGATTATTTTTGTACTTGTACTCTTATAATTTGGACGGTTCCGTGACAACGCGCTCTGGTACACCTATTGCATGCATATGCAGAAGATGAATACAAGGAATGCATACGAGTGAAATGATGCATATGATGGATGAATGACAGCAATTAACAAAACATCATGAGACATTCGTTGACCGAGCAGGTGCAATGCTCTATTCAAATCACTTTAGAACATGTCTCTATTCTTTCTTCTAAAGAGCAAGATTACTCACCTAACTTGCACAACCTAAGATAAAGATGTTCATCTTCAGTTAAAGGCCTAACACCTGCACCTAAACTCACCTTAATCAATTTGAGCACCTAATACATCTCAACATGCTTAAGTATAGTAAAGGCACACTTAATCAGAAAGTTCAGGTTTTCCATACAAAGGAGCAGTTAAGTAAATCAATCACAACAGGAGTTCTACAAATTCAATTGGCATGCAAGAGGACATTATAGAAAGCTTATAAAATTATCTACAATTCATTTATAATCATCAAAGCATGATTCCCAAGTTTACCAAATCGAATTAAAGCAAACACAGAATCTGCTCTTGAGCAAACAGAGAGCAACCAAAGCTGAGAGCCAACTTTAAACAACTATAACTCTTAAACTATAAGGCCAAATGCCACGAAAATTTAACAGTAACTAGATCATGAAATTCAAATCAACTTTGCTATAGACCACAAGAAATGAAAACATCATTTACATAGAGTACTTAACAACATCTTAAAATCTGTCAAGAATTGACAGATTCACTAAATTAAATATTTAGTGATGTAGTAAAAGCATATTTAAGCTAAACTAAGTTTATCAACTTATTACACATATCAAAGAAACACCAGAAAGTGTGGTGCCAACATCTACATCATTTCTTTAATGCCATTTATTAATTTATTTAGATAATTAGGTCAATAAAGGAACACATATCAAAACTCCACAATTAATTATATAAAAATTACAATGGCTACCAAATACATCCAGAAGGCTACCATGAATTTTTCATAGCAATTGAGAAAGTATATTTTCCTATACCAAAAATAACAGACAGAAAGACTGATTTTAGCATAAATAAGAAACCCTATTGAAAAATATCAAACAATATATTTCATATTTTTATTGGGTTCTTACTATCATGAAAATAATACTCACCAAATTGCACCTTTACTGGATCTACAGATAATTCATGAAAATTCACACAAAATCCACCCAAGCAAACAAAATAAATATATAACTCCACCATACAGTATCCAAAATTAGTGAAATTTAAACTACAAGCTACTCAAGGCATAAATAATACCCCATAAATTTTCAAGTCATTTGGAGCTACACAATAGTAGATACAATTTCCTCCTATTTTCTAATGAATAAAAGAGATAATTTATAGCTTCCATTTCCATAATGGAACATAGTATATTTTATATTTTTAATAAAAACTAGGCTTCACTAGGAACACCAAAAAATTGGAATCACATCATTTGGATCTACAAATCTTGAGATATGGAATTTTGAATCTAGCATTCAAATCTATGAAATAATAAAAGAAAAACAAAAATGAAAACCTAAACCGGCTACTGGGCCAGCCCGGTTAAGCCTAGGCGGCCCACGACTGGTCCCGCCCGCTCGTCCACCTGCTGACACTCGGGGCCCGCAAGCCAGAGAGACAGAGACAGGGGAGGGGAGAGGACGACGGTGAGCTCGCCGCCGGTGAGTCGGCCGGCGAACCCGAGGTCACCAACGTGACCACCACAACAAGCCACACTGAAAGATACCAAGAACATGACCTATTCCTAACCCTAGCCTAGCCGGCGGTGAGAGCAGCGGCGGTGCGCAAGGCACGGCGACGCTCCCATGGCGGCGGCCCGCCATTGTCTCGCTCGAGCTCGGTACGAACTCTGCGAGACCACGGTGAAGCTTCATAGGTGGTAAAAGAAGGGCGGGAGGTGCTCTAGCTAGCTTTACCACGATGAACTTGAACTCCAACAAGGTAACCTCCATGGCGGTGGTGGCGAAAATGGCCATTAGGCCCTTACCCAAGCTTGGCCGGCTCAACAAAGGGGATGACGTGGTAGAGCAGAGTTAGGCGGTGCTGCGGGCGCGATTTGGTGGGCAATGGTGCAGTGGAGAGCGCGCATGAGCTCGGTGAGCTCATGGCGGCGATGGTGCTCGGCTCCTCTGCCTCGGCGAGCACAGCAGAGAGGAGAGGAGGCGAAATGGAGGGAGAAGCGAGTGGAGGGAGGCGTGGCGGTCTTGAGGGTGCCGTGACCAGGCCGGTGGACCTCACGCCGGCATACGGCTGCCACGACGCGTCCATGCGACATCGATAGCCTGCGACGGGTCGACCATTCCCCCCCCCCCCCCCCCGGTTTTCAATTTGAACTGAAACATTGAAACACTGCCCTACAACATTGCAACATTCGAGAGCCAGAAACAGAAGCAACTTCCTTGGCCTATATCTCATGATCCCAGCCGAATCTCGAGGTGAGCCAATTGATAAAGTTAGAGCTTGAGAAATTCTCTACAACTTTATTTTAATGAGTCAAGTCCAGATCGGCATAGTTTGAGAGATACAAGGCAAAGAACAGGAACTGTTTTGAGGAGATAACAGAAATCTAGCAGAGCAGAAAAGCTGAATTTAGAGGAGGTTAGAGAGTAATTCATGAGATGACCCAAAAATAAAGTTTGTAGCTGATAAAATTTTCCACAACTTTGTCATAGATTATTTTGGCAGATTTAGAGTCTAAGAGGAACATTTTCGATAGTTCAGCAGATGTACATCTCAAAACAACTAGGAAAACAACACTCCAACTAACTAGTGGGCCCTGTTTGAGCAGGTTAGGTCCATTTTCATGAGATGACCATAATACAACTTTTGTTCCCCAACAAAAGTACTACAACTTTGTTTAAGGGTGCACCACCATGCAAGATCTCTAGGCTAGACTTCTTAAACAGTAAAACAAAAGTGCTCTGTAGGTCATCATATGGTCAAACTTCACTTAGAGGGCAAATTAGTCAATTTGGTTAACATGAACAGTGCTCCACTAATTATCCTAAGTGTAGTTAAGGTGTATTAGGACATAATTAACCACTCTACATATTTGTTACACCAACTTCTAAGTCTCACATATGTTGAAACAAGCAAAACAAGCAAGTTACTTCATTTGTTTCAAAACCATGTTTCACATGTTTCAAGCCTTTGTTGCAGCAATTAAGCTTGTCATGCTATACTAACAATATTACCATGTTTCAATGTATGAGAAACTCATGTTGCATCTACATGTTGCACCAACCATATTTCATAAGCAATCAATTATGAAACAAGCACATTTGAGTATGTTGCATACTCATGTTTCAAGCCAAACAATGCATAAATGATATGAATGATGCTCATGCTTATGAAATGCAAGTGCAAATGTGGAAGCCAAACACCTAGGGTGTTACATTACATACTCCTACACCATGGCTGAACATAGGGGAATTCAAGGGACGGACAGGGTTATCACCACCTGCCGCCTACACCTCGACCGTGGGACATGAAATGCATTCACCCGTCACTATATACCCGGGCACCTCGCCCGTATATATAATGACCACCCAAGTCCCCCCGGGTCCCCGACCCTACGGATCGATAGGTAAGAGACTTAAGCATACCTGAAAGCATGATGAACTACCCCTCAACATACAAATAGCTCTACTCATGAACATGATATGGGAGTGAAGCTCCTAAGCCAACTTAGCATATACATGGTATGTAAACTATAGACTAGTCTAAATATCACATATAGACTAAGTAGACTATACATAGCCAAGTATGAAATGAGCATAACACATGAACTATATACTAGCGCACATATCATGAACATGTCAACATGACTATACTCTAGTTCATAGCATCTACTATATGAATATAAGAACAAAGCTAATTGGAAGAACATGATGAATATAAGAATGAAATGATTCATCTTTATTCTCACCAAATCCTACTAAGGAGCCAAGCTCTCCTTGTACCTTCTCTTCTCCTCTTCTACTATTTCCTAATCTAACCTAAGCTAAAGAAGAGGTGGAGAGGGAGTGAGGAGCTCTCTTGAGCTAGTGGAGTGTGGTATGTGTTGTGTGTGTGTTGTGTTGTGTGAGCCTCCCCCTTCTTATATAGGGTGGAGACAGGCGGTTGTGGAGGGAATATTCCCGAGTGCACCCCCACACCGTCCTCCTCTCCATCAATGCTGTCGGCACGAGCGAGGTGGGCCAAGGAGGTGCCACGGGGGGCGCGGCCGCACCCTGGACGAGCGCGTACCTGGGCTAGCCCCCTCGGGCCCGTCTTCATGTGGGCTCGGCCTGGTTTTGCACGAAGCTGGCCTATTACTCCTCCTTGCCCCTCTACACCTTCCAGAAAGCGTCTTTCTGACTCTGTTTCATTGTTTCCAGCCCTTGTTTCTGTAATTGTGATTATTCTACTGGTATACATGGAAACAGGTCAGTTGCACATGTATATGTGCGTATAGATGTAAATTTTCCTCCTTTTTGGGCTTATGTTGACGGTTTAAATCTGTCGATAAAGATAGCCAATAGTAACCTATGAGAATATCGAATTCAAGGATGGCATAGGTGTGGAAATCTAAGTGAACCTCGGTTTTGTGAATTTCACATCGAGGTATTGCCATAATCCTCGAATTTGATAGGGAACTCCGAAGGATGAAGTAGTTTCTCCTTCGGTGTTCGTGGTTCGGGTGGGGGCTCATGAGTCAAACCTAGAGATGTATATGTTTGGTTTCGACTAATGGGGACTCCTCCACACTTGACATGACTTTTGCCTGGAGGAGTTTGGTTCTTATGATGGAAGAAGTGTGTTTGGCTATGAAGCGCTCAAGGAATTCTACTTGTTTCATCATAGTTTTGTGTGTAAATCTACCTTCGGCAGTCATGTCTAGGCTTAGGTCCAAAAGAGACGCAAAACTATGCCATCGGGTAATCACAAGTCTGGGCCAGCATAAAATAACATTGAAAATTAGGCCCAGGCTGCACCTCTAGACTCCTCGCGCTACTCGAAATCAAAAATTGCCCTTGGTAGAGAGCTGATACAGGACATAGGGAAAAATGCAAGACAAAACTTGTCTTTAAGTTCATCCCAGTCCCCATTCATACTCCCTACGGCAAACGTGTACCATTGCTTCACCTTTCCCATGAGAAAGAAGGGAAACAATTTCTACCTTAGTGTTTCTTGTGTCATGCCCACGATGCTCAGGCACAAACATATTTCCTCAAAATCTAGCAGGTATTGGTGGGGGTTTTCACTATCGTGCCCTGAGAAGGGTAGTGCCTGAACCATGGCTATCAAGCTAGGGTGGAGTTCATAGCCAGATGAATGATTAGGTTTTGAAAGAGGTGGTGGCTCATGGAACTCCCCCTTTAAAATGGACTGGTATTGGATAGGAGTTGAGTTCATGTTTAAGAAAGAAAACTATTTTTTGTTTTTATAAAATAAAGGATACAAATACGAGGACAAACTAGGCCTGAAGAAAATAGCAATCGTTCCCCAGCAACGACGCCAAAAAGCTTGTTGGTATTTCTTAAAGAATGTAGAAGAATCCACAAGCGTACGGAATTACCATTGCAACCTTCACCTGGAAGTATTCAGGGTATCGTATTTCCATAGGGAACGGAGGTATTTCTTCTAGCTAATTCATCCAAAGACAACACAAGGGTAGAGTTAGAAATGGTAGAGATGGATTCCTATGGCTTTAGGTCTAAGGATAGGTAAACCCTACTTCAACTTGCTTACATCGGGCACCGGCTTATACCTGGTCTGTTAGGTACCTCTAGCATACGGCTCTACACCAAGCCCACACATAGGGGAGTGCAAGGGACGAACAGGGCTGTCACCACCTGCCGCCTACCCCACAACCATAGGGCACGAGACAAACGAAGGTAGCCTCTAGTCTAGACACCACATCTACGCTATTGACTACTACTCTAGCGTGATAGGGTTACCCATCTAGCAGGGCCCTTCTGCTAGAGCATTCGTCACAAGGACAAATGACGATCCTGTAAACAAGCACAAGCAAAGATTAACTAATCAAAAGACTTAGAACCATACGAATCATGAATACTCACTTAGCGAGAAAACTCGTTGAGGCACAAGTATCCGTTGAGGTATAAGGCGGGGAGACACCGACAAGTCCAGCGCTTCCTCGAGCTTCCCCTCACATTTCTCCACTCCTAACCCTACTAAGATACTAGGGCATAAGCCACTAGGGCCTAAGCCCCTTTGGAGTGGTGCTCTAGCTCAAGACAGGAGTGCTCTTTCTCCTTGTGTGTGGTGTGTTGAGTGAGCTCCCCCTCTTCTTATATAGGGCTGTCTGGTCGGTTTGGGGGAATATTCCCTAGCACACCCCCACACTGCCAACCCCTAGAGTAAAGGAACCGCCACGCGAGAGGTGGGGCTAGGCGGTAGCAGGACTGGTGCGCCCGCACCTGGGCTGGCTTGGTTTGGCCTCTCCTTCATGCGGTTGATTGCTTGTTGGGCCTAGGCTTTGGTGATAAGGTGGGTTGGCCTGGTTTCTAATAATTTGTTGGGCTTCTTTCTTTGTTTTGCTTGTTCTGCTATGGGCTAGATGTAATTCTTCAATTCCTCTACTCTTTCGGCCCATGTATGATGTATTTCCATGTATGTGCTGCAAAATAGTTGAACTCACCAAAACTTTGGAAATGGTTAGCTATAAAGCCCTATCTATATTGTTTTTGGTGAATTCCCTTTGAATGTTGGCAGGGTAAGATACGAGTTAAGGACCACCAATAGTTGCCCTAAGGGTGCGCGCTGGCGGCGTCGAGCTCACATCACTGGGACATCAAACTCTCTGCCTGCTGCACTGCCGCACGCTCAAGCAGTGTGCGGATCTCACGCTAGGCTCGGTGATTTTCGGGTGTTGCAGGCTCTGGTAGCCCTCGGAGCAAAGCCACCGCTATAGCTATGTTCTGGCTTGCCTGAGTGAAATGCAGGAGGCTGTCGTCATCCTCGGTGATCCTTCGGTTCATGTTGTGGGCCTGGAGCGCGCACGCCCGCCATCTCCATGGCAAGCGATTTTGTGCTCGTGCTCTGCGTGCTCCTCCTCTAGCTAGAGTCGTGCATCCTCGAGCTCCTACTGCCGCGCCCTCAGTTGCTCTAGCCGTGGGTTAGGCAAGACCCTCCCATCTACCCTGACTCCATTGTCAGGGTCAGATGGAAGGGTAACGTCCCTCTCGTGAACGTTTCCACATGGTGGGCACGCTCCGCCATGAAGCACTCGCGTGAGGGATGATGGCTCCCCCTGCTAGAGTTGGAGTCAGCAATCCCCTCAGAATCTCCCAGAGGAGATCGTAGAAGGATTCCGTGATGTACTCTACCATCCCGATGAACTCATCATTCAAGGGAGGCAGATGCATGCGCTGCGCTGTGAGGTGACCGACCGTCCCGGCAGTGTTGCGTAGACTAAACGAAAACGCTGTCAGGGCATTTTGGGTGAGGTACGTTGGGGAGAGCGGTTCTTCTCTAGCAAGCTGCATCATGACGTTAGCAAACGAGAAAGAAAAATTACATAAATCCTCCTAGGACGGCTGAGGTCGCAGGAAGACATTGAGATGGCATGCCAGCAGCTCATAGTCGAAGTTGAGAAGCTAGTCGCTCCCAGGGGCGCAGGCCTCTAGAGCATGCAGGTGCAGCTCCTTGAGGGCCTCGATGATGGTGCCGATGTCGGCGGAGCAAGGAGGCTGGGTGAGGATGAGAGCCCATGCCAACTCCCCCTTTGTGGTGACAAAGAAATCCAGGTTCCCAAAATGCACGTGTGCACCCAAGACCCAGCTAACACCATGGCTAGCCATCCGTGGCCTGATATGTATGATGAAACGCGTAAATTTGTATTTGTGTGTTTGGCATGGTTGGCGAGCTCAGAGGACACAAGGGATTATACTGGTTCGGGTTGAATATCCCTATGTCCAGTTCAAGGCTACTCATGTTACCAGCTCGATGTCTACAGTAGGGGCTACAAACGGACAAGAGAGGAAAAAGGTCCTAAGTCTCTGGTGAGTGTGTCAAACGGGGTTGAGTTGTTTTCCAATGGCTTGAGAGTGTTAGAAATACTTCAAAGTCTTGCCCCTGATGGGGTGTCCAGCCTTCCCTTTTATAGATCAAGGGAATGGCTGGGGGTACATGAGTGAGAGAAATAGAAAGAAGGAATAGAAGAAAGAGAAAAACAAGGAAAAAGAGTGCCCTGGAGCCATGTCGCCCTTCTTCCCAAATAGGTAGGTCCCACTGGTCCTGTAGATCGTAGCGGAGGTGACTCTATGTCATGGTCCTATTCATCACCGGCGCTACAGGCGGGCGTCGTCAGCTGGTCGTGGCGCTCCATTCCGTCCCTGTGCATGACATGGTCAACAGGCTCCCTTAACTAGGGCTGTATAAGGATTTGGTAGCACAGGCCGGTCCACCCGGCGCTGTAGGCGATGTGGGGTGCCCTGGTATGTCCTGTCAAGGCCACGGGTCTCATCGAGTCATGCCCACTCCCCTCATTACATCAAGAGCGTGGCTCCAGGCCCACGCCGCCACACCCGTAGTAGTTGGAGACAGCGTGGGCCCCCATGGAGGCCCGTGTTCCCGCCCGAGGCCGGATGCGCTTCCTAGGATCGGGCAAGGTGGGGTTCCCTCTCGGGGGGTCAAGCGAGACAGAACCCGCACCCAAGGGGTCGGGCGAGGCAGAGCCTACACCCAAGGGGTCAGGCAAGACAGAGCCTGCTCCCTTGGGATCGGGCGAGGCAGAGCCCATGCCCAAGGGGTCGGACAAGATAGAATGCATGCCCTTGGGATCGGGCAAGGCAAAACCTGCACTCTAGGGGCCGGATCAAGCCATGGTCACGCCCTCTAATTGTCCGGGCGAATTGATTGTTGATGGCCATTAGTTCTCCTTCTTTGAGTACCCTAATATCGGTACCTGACAATATTCTTGTGTGTTAACCCTTTCAGGTGAAGACCAAGAAGAAAGGGACATATGATGCCTGAAAACATGGGAGCTGCATTGACTACATGCCTCGATGATCTTTGGTAAGGAGACCCTGATCCTACACACTTGACTTTCACACAAAAGTCCAAGTGTGGGGGAGGATGGTGAGAGTCCCAAAGTTCCATATACACCAATGATCATCTTGCTTAAAAAATAGTGTTAGCTCTACCTCGCTATATATGTAAAAAAAGGAAAATGATTATTATAAATAAAAGTTCACCAACTCCTTTACTCATGTTTTGTCTCCATGAAAATATAACCTGCTCATACAAATTCACACTTCCCTTGTCTATGATGTATGCTCTGGTTTTGGTGTATCCTGCAAGGTACATCCATAGGTCTTTTAAATTAAGCATGGTGCTTAGGTTAATGACCTTCTTTAATCTAAATTTGGACATGGTGTTTAATTTTGATTAATGATCTTTGAGTAACAACCTTCATAAACAATGGAAGTAATCTAAAATGGAGATGAATCAAGGCTAGATTTACATTGCATCTTTAACCTTGGCCTTGCTTGAGCTATTGAATAAAAGATAGTTGAGCACTTTAAAAATGAAATATGATAAAATAATAATAATAACAATAAAAAAAATACGATGATATAGGCTTCCCGGTGAGTAAATCGGCAAAAACCCTTGTTTGTTTCCACCTTTGTTTCTTTTTGTTTGAATAAATAGATACAAGAATAAGTGTGGGGGAGATGATCCACACAAGCATTCAAAACCTACCCCACAAATGATGCACAATAGATCAACAGTTTGAAACCTAGTTTGTGCATCCTCTCTCCCTACAGTCTTGAGTTTAAGACAAACATAATCTTGATCACTTGATTTAAACTCAATGAAGCAACTATACCTCCATGCAATTTTATAAACCACACTTCGTTCAAAAAGTTCTAAAAGTGACATGTTCATAACATCTTTAAGATAGAAGCTTGCATAAAATTTATTCCAATACATACACTTATGCTTGTAGAAAAATATTCTAATAGGACAATCATGTTGACTAAGTTGTTGTGAGGTGTGATATAGTTCTGACTTAGAAATCCTGCCACTCCTATTCGAAGCACTTGGAGAATTTGTTCGGATAAAAATGTAAAATCATAGTATCACATACTCCTCAATTGGTGAGCAATTCCTACCAAAGCCAAATATGATATCTTGCAAGTTTCAAGCCTTCTACATAAACTGCTTGTTATTGTATTGAGTTTGGTCAAAACATGTCGACCCTTGTTGAGAAATTTATCATGCTCCTAAGATCAAGATCATGTACACTCCACATACACATGCTGCTCCTACACTGGGAGTACGCAAAAACATGCTTCCATCCAGATCTACTAAAAATTCTGCTCCTACACTGGGGGTAGACAAAATGTTTATTAGCCAAATACTCCATGTTCTAAAAGATAATGATCTTTCTCTAAATATATGGTTTAGAAGAAGAGACATCGGCTATGCAAAAAATATATATGGACACATGAAGGTCCAAGTACAAAAGAAAAAATGATGAGCACATGAAGGCTCATGTATTGAAAAAAAGGGGGAAGAAAGATAACCATGTTTCAAAATAATAAGTTATAAAGAGAGATCATATCTACAAAAGGAGTATAGTTTTAGTTTATCTTTTTCCACACACATGCACATCTTGATCTAAGAGTATGGCACTTCTCTCCATGGATCCTCGATTTGACATTACAACATATGCAATACAAGTGTGCTATATTGTTTATCCCTACCTAAAACTCCACATAAACCTTTTTAGAAGTAGGAGGAAATAAAAGAAGACAAAACATTGCTATGCCTTGGTAAGGATTTATACACCACTGAGTGATTTGAGAGTTCCATTTGAGGAGTATAAGTAAACTATTCTTTTTCTTGAGAAAAACCTCCAAAACTCCAAGTTGCTAAGATGAGAAATTTGGGAAGATGATTTTGTTTCGAGGACTGTTCCACTTTTCAACAACCCAAGAAAACATGCTAGCTAATGCCACATAACCCACTGGTATAAAGAATGTGTTGGAATAACTTTTATGTAAGCCATATATCTTAGGATGTTGTGCCCATGACTACTTTTATCTCTAAGCTTTGCTCGAGGACCAGCAAATGAGTAAGTGTGGGAGAGTTTGTTGGCGGTCCTTAACTTCAATTTCTAACCACCAACTTTCATATAAAAACTGATAAAATAAACACCAAACTTAGTATTAGGGTCTATAACTATCAAATTCCATGAGTTTTGGTGATTGTTCAACTGTAGGAGGATATATCCGGTAAACATGGAAAAATAATCAAGTGCACATTTAGAAAAAGCATAAAAGTAGATTAGCACAAAGAATAAAGGAGAAGGCCACCCACCTATCACATCTAGGCACCAAACCCACATGGACGCACCCTAAGCCCAACAAGGAACCGGGGCGGCTGGCCCCTTCTTCATGTCTCTCGCCTCCAGCTGCCACATGGAATTCTCTTGTAGTCTCTCCATGGCGGTTGCATGCGGGTATTCCAAGAATAGGCACCCACACCGACCTACAACTAGTATAAATAAGAGGGGTGACTCCCCTCTCACACACACCACACAAAGGAGCAAGAGCACCACACTTGAGCATCATTCCAAGGGCTTATGCCCTAGATAGCTTGTAGAGTTAGTGGGGAGAGATGTGAGGAAGAGTAGGGGGAAGCGCTGGGCTTGTCGGTGTATCCTCAAGCTTGTACCTCGACGAGCATTTTCACTTCAACAGGTTTTCCCGCTAAGTGAGTGTTCGTGGTTCTTTTGGCTAGAAGTCTTTTGATTAGTTAATCTTTACTCATACTTGTTTGTGGGTTCATCGTCCATCCCCATGGCGGATACTCTAGTAGAGGGCCCTGATAGAGATGGATAACCCTGCGCAATGCTAGAGTAGTAGTCGATAGCATAGACGTGGTGTCTAGGCTAGAGGCTACCTTCATTTGCCTCGTTCCCTATAGTTGAGGGGTAGGTGGCAGGTGGTGACAGCCCTGTCCATCCCTCGTATTGCCCCATGTCCGGGTTTGATGCCGGCTACAAGCCGGTATTGGCTGGCAGACCAGCTGCGCTTCGGTGCTTGAAGTAAGCGAGTAGAAGCAAAGTTTATCTATCCTTAGACCCAAAACCTTAGCAATCCATATCAACCTCTACCTACTCTACCCTTGTGTTGTCCTTGGATGAACTAGATAGAAGAAATACCTGTGTTTCCTGTGAAAAATACGATAGCCTAAATACTTCTGGGTAAACTACAACGGTAAATCCGTGCGCTTGCGGAATCTTTCTGTTTGCATTAAGAAATACCAACACCTAGGCGAAGATGGCATTTTGAGGGCTACATCCTCCACGGGAGCAGCAAGCATGGGAGGCGGTGTTTCAGCTATCTGAATAATGGAGAGCGAGGCGATGAGCTCCACCATCATTAGATCATTTGTCATGTCCCAACAGGCGTGCTCTTCGTCCAGGCGTAGTGACAGCGTCAATGGATCGAATGCGGAGTAGACAGGAGGTGAAACTTTAATGGTAGTGTTGGCCAGGGACACCGCTTGCCTACCTCCGGTAGCCAGTGAACCTTTGCGCTGGTCTAGCTTCACTTTCGCTGTCACCGCCGACGTCTATGGGGATGAACACAGAATGAGGTGTCCAACGCGACACCATCAACAACATCTACTGCGACGCTAGAGGAGGAGGTGCGTGTGGGGCCATTAGAGGACCAGCGAAGAGGTCATCCACGGGCCGCTCCCTATTTACACTAGCATAGACGTGCATGGTGACCCTCATCCCACACCAGAGGCACATGGACCGATTGTGGCAAGCTATGGCAACATGTCGGGACCAAAGCAGTTGAAGTAGTGCCTAATGAGTTTTGACGGAACTAGACAAGCTTGAGGCCTTGGACCAGCCAGGCATGCCTGCGAATCCACGCCACCTGGCAGAATCTTCCTCCAACCATCAACGTCGGGGGCCGAGATACGGCACCGCGGGCCAAGATGCTGGAACACAGGCACCTTCGAACAACCGATTTTGATGTTTCGCGCACCCTGGTGCTCAGGGTCACGTAGGGGTAGGCCATGGACGAGCATAGGGCGGCCCTAACACCTCCTACGGTGGCACCGACCCCTGCCACTAGTGCCAAATGGGGGGCACCCCTACACCATGATTGAGCGCACGCCGGGTGGTGGCGGAGCCGCGACCGAAGGAGCCCCAACCTAGGGACACTCAAGGTCAGGCAAGGAAGGGCCCAGAGGTGAGCGCTCAAGGTCAGAGTCGAAGATGAGAGAGATAGAATCCTCTTCCCAGGGACATAGCTTGGACCTCCCCGCGAAGCTACTGGCAGGAATGAAGGGATCCGCGAAGGAAGATAGGGCACTTGAGGTGTTAGGGACGACGTGGGCTTGTGCGGTGGCTGGTGGCAGGATAGAGGGATTAGGGCTCTCGGTTAGCTTGCACACGTCCACCGACCCATCAGCTGGTAGATCAGGCAGCGGAGATGACGGATCTAGGGTCGAAGCAGTTGATTTGGGTTGTGCTAGAGCGGATCTGGGGAATCCATGGGTGGAGACGTTGGGGTGGGTGGAGGGGGGCGAGACGGGGGTGAAAGGAGGTGAGGCACTCATTTGACTGTTTCAATCACATCCATAGTGGCTTGGCGACATTGGTGGAGTAAGAAAAAAATATGGTTCAATAAAATCGATAAAATATATATCAGAGTAGGGTTCAAACTTTAAAATGGTTATACTCATATAGGATGCAATGATCATAAAAAACAAAATATAAAAGTAAAACAATTTAAGATAAATCAAAGACGCAAGTAAAGTTAATAACAAACCTAGCCACAGTGAAGCTTTAGTTGCATCTAGGTGAATAGATACCACCACTGGACCAAGATATCCTCTAGAACACCCACTGGAGGGGTACCGGATGCTGCAACACACCATTCTACTAGAGAGCATTGCAATTGGGGACTTCAGGGCTAACACGCACCAGAGGTGTTCAGTGTGCACCGGATGTGCACAGTGGACCTTTGATAGGGGCAATAGCTATTTTTCCAACCGTTGGAGGTGTCTGCTGGTGAGACTGGTGGACGCTGAAGAGGTTCGATATGCCCACAGAGTGCTGCTCCAGAGGGTAATGGTTGGATTTCTTTAGTGGCTTATTATAAATAGCCATGGTGACCGGCCATTGCCACTCTCTTGGACCTCCTAACACTTATGTATACCCTTCGAGAGCTGAGCAAACACACTTCACTCACTTGCATCCAATCAATTCACATTTGGGTGAGATTGAAGAGCCTCTAATGCATTAGCACCGTCAATTTGCATCTCATGACACTAGTTGAGTGTGGCAGCTATTGAAGATCTTGCTACTCTTGGTAATTGTCGTCACCTAGTTGGCTTTGAGTTGGAGGATCTTTGAGGGGTATTAGTGATTGTTTCCACCTCCAATCAAGCTTTGTAAGGGACTCTTGTGCTCATCCCTACGGGAGATCACGAAGAGGAATCGAGTGGAATGCTTGTGGCTAGTTGTAGTGCACCACTTGATTGATTCTTCTGGCACCCAAGTTGTGGGTTTAGCTTGTCACATGCAAATCATCATTTGGGGACTCACCACAACGTGGACGTGGTAGGTTGCTGGCAAGCAACCGAACCACGGAGATAAATCTTGTGTTCATCTCTTGCCCTTGGTGGTTTGCATACTACAAACTTGCTCTTTACATTCATATGTTGTGCTTGTTTGTGTAGTAGTTGCTTGTTTAGCTTGCTAGGGTAGAGTAGTGTAGTTGTTTTAGTAACTAGTTGTGAGTTGCTTTTGTTAGTAGCTCCCTGAGTAGGGGAGTTGCTTTGGGTAAAATTAGAGCTAGTGCAAAGTAGTTGCTATTAGGGCCATATTTTGTACTAATCAACTTTGCTCTAGTTTTGTGTTTGTAGAGAAATTTTTGTAGGCTATTCGCTCCCTCTAGTCATCTAGATCCTTTCAAGTGGTATATGAGAGCCAAGTTACTGTTCATTTGACGACTTATCATCCTTTGATGTAAAGATGGCAACAAACCATGTTGGCAAGCCACCACACTTTGATGGCACAAATTATGATTATTGGAAGAAGAGGATGTGTCTCCATCTCAAGGCAATGAGTAGAAATATATGAGAAGTTGTGGAGGACCCTTTCATTGTGTTGGATATTAAGGACCCAACCCCAAGAGAGGAGAAGAATTAGCAATTGAATGATCAAGCTATGAATGTGATCTAAAGCTATTGATCCAAAGGTCTTCGAGTCAATCAAAGACTTGGTGTTTGCACATGAGGTGTGGAAGATGCTAGAAAACTCATATCATTGCACTTCAAGGGTCAAGGAGGTCAAGCTATACATCTTTAAGGACAAGTATGCCAAATTCAAGATGAAAGTGTAAATGCAAGGTGAGAGTGCCAGGAATTGGAAGTTGGAACCGTGAGAGATTTCTCTTCATGGCAGTTAATTTGGATTCCACAATTCTGCTTAGTATGGTGATTACAGTATTATTGGGTTGATGAAGTTGTAAATTTGAAGCATGAGTTTCTTGAAAATCGTAATCTTCGAGCGAAATATATTAAATTCATGTCGTTGCATATGTTCACGTAAATGTTTAGCACGTTAACATATTGAAAGGCAAGCTTTAACATTTTTATTATTTTAATGATATATGTAAAATTCCCTAAGCTATATACTTCCTTGCTTTTTGCTAGTATTTTGTATTTTCTTTCTGTTCATTCAAGTTACATCCATTTATTCACAAATATCCAATGCTTGGATAATCTATTATTATTTGATATTTTTCTTTCAGTTGTAATAAACTATTTGGTCAAAGCCCCATTAATAACTTGGATTGAGGAGTTCCACGATAGCTTTTCTCCACGATTGACTCTTGAAAGTAACATTGTAATAACGACATATTAAATTGTCCAGCACCAGGACGTGGTTGGTATTATTCCCTCTATTGGCAAACGGTTTACATTTCGAGAAACTACATACTCTTATTATTATCTCCAGCCCGCAGAGTGTGATACTAATTTTTTCCTAACTCAAACAATTTTATGTTTTACTAGCAATATTTATGATACTAAACGAATATAATTAGATTCAGCGTGATATATATATTTTTGAGAATTTTTATTATGGTTGGAGAAAATTGGAGGGGCAGTAACGAGCGATCAGCTAAAAAAGCAGAGGCACTAAGAGGCACTGAAGGAGAAACACCGGGAGGCGCTAGGTGCCTACTAAATTGGTGAGATGATAGGCACCAGGTGTATACTAAATTGGTAGGATCAACACCAAAAAATCTTTTTTTTGATTTTATGTAATTAAGGGTAAATGGTAAATTTATAATAGAAAGATAATATTTTGATGACTAGTACAGTTGGGGTGGGTGATTGAATGAAGTACTATAATTAGATGAATATCTTTTCCCAACCACTCGTAGTTCGTTCTAGCCCCAGCACTCGACGGTCGACTCTCATGGAGAAGCTTGTCGCGTGGACCAAAGGCATGATCGACCGGCAGGTAAAGCTGCGGCAGCGTGGCCGGGCGGCCGGCGAGCCGCGAAAGATTGACTTGCTGGACGCCTCGCTTGACATCGAGGGTCAGGTGGATGGGAAGGATGGGTGACGAAGCACGTGGCCATGAGAGGAATGTTTATGGTAATATGGTAAAATTTGACTCCAAAATATATAATAAATTTGATCAGTAGTACTTGCTCGACCCACTTCCCGCCACAAGCAAGTATGGAGTACCGATCAACCCACTTCCCGCCACAAGCAAGTATGGAGTACCGATCAAATTTATTATATATTTTGACGTCAATTTTTTTGCCAAATTACCATAAACATTCCTTAGTTCTGTCCAAACAGTTAAAATTTCAAACATTTACTGAAAAGACAAACCTCAATCAAATTCAGACATATGATGATTACCTTTTAATAAAGAAACAGATCTCAAACAACCAGTACTGCACAGTAAGATTCTGACTTTCTATATAGTATACAAACAGTTTGGGTGTACACTCCTGTTCCAAGGCTTTGCCTACATGCATCATGTGATATACTACTACGCTACTGTGAGACTATAATGGAAGAAATATTTTTTCCTTATTATCAACAGGAGAATTAATTCATAATAAACAGAACAGACATGTCGCTGTAAACTGTTATCATCTCAATTATTATTCCACGGGATTTAATCTTAGGCAAAGCTGTTGTTGATGCTCAAGCTAGTTATTAGTGCTTCATCACGTCTGGAATGTCCACTGGGTACCTGTGGATGGACGTGGCCCAGGGTCCCTCCGCGTTGGCCGCGGGCGCGATGCACTCCCACGCCGCGCTGTTGCACTTGAACCCGGACCCAAAGCCAATCATCCACACTCGGTCACCCCTCCGCATCCGCCCCTTGGCCTCGATGTAGGCTAGCTCGTACCACAGCGAGCTGCTCGACGTGTTCCCGAACCGGTGCAGCGCCATCCTCGACGCCTCTACCTGCTCGTCCGACAGCTTGAGGCTGCGCTGCAGCTCGTCGATGACGGCGCGGCCGCCCGCGTGGATGCAGAAGTGCTCGAACGCCGTGCGGAAGTCGGGGATGTACGGCTTGAACTTGCCGCTGAGCACCTTCCGCGCGATGAAGGAGAGCGCGAACAGGAGCTGCTCCGAGGCCGGGAGGACGAGGGGTCCCATGACGGTGATGTTGGCCTTGAGCGCGTTCCCGGCGATGGTCATCAGGTCCTTGTTCAGGTTGATGCCCACGTTGCCGTTGTCGTCCTCTTGCTGGAACACGCACGTGTACGCGCTGTCCTGCGCGCCGGTGAGCGTGCGCACGACGTGCTTTAGGCGGAACCTTGCCTTGGCCGGGGAGTTTGACAGCAACGCCGCGGCGCCGCCTATGCGGAACAGGCAGTTGGGCAGGAGCATAGCGCGCTCGCTGCCAACGTAGTAGTTGGGCGTGATGGTCTCCGTGGAGACAACCAGCGCGTGCGTGCCCTTCGGGGCGACCTGAAGGAGGTTCCTGGCAAGCCCCACGGAGATGAGCCCGGCGCTGCACCCCATGCCGGAGAGGTGCACGCTGCGGACGTCGCTGCGCAGCTTGTACCTGTTGATGATCATGTCGACGAAGGACGGCGTGGGGCAGAAGAGGCTGCAGTTGACGACGACGATGTCGATGGCGCCAGGGCTGATGCCTGTCTTGGCGAACAGGTCGTCGAGCGCCGAGAAGACGACGAGGTCCACCTCGCCGCGCGCCGCGTCGAGGGTGCAGTAGCTGTAGGGCGGGATGTAGTGGTGCGCGGGAGGCAGGCACGTCTCCTCCCCGAGCCCCGAGCGCTCCAGCAACTTGGTCATGAACCGGATGCTGCGCTCGTCGAGCACGGGCACCTGCTTGCCGTGCTCCAGGAACGTGGAGAAGGGCACGCGGCAGTTGGACGCCGTGCGGAAGCAGGCGTAGTCCACCAGGTACACTGCGCGCGGGCGCAGCATGAGGTACACTGTGGCAGCCGCGGCCGGGACGAACGCGGCCAAGAAGAGGTGCACGGGCCGAGCCTCGCGGAGCCGGCCGGCTAGTTGTTCCTCCGGCCCGAACCGCGCCACGGCGACCAGCGCGGCGGCCGTGAGCGGCACCGTCACGACGGCGAGGATGTTGTCCACGACGCGGCGGCACACGGCCTTGAGGCTCTTGCCGAACAAAGGTGGCGAGCTCATGCTCATGATGCCCCTTTTTCTTCTCTTTTTGTGCGATGCACAGGCACTCTAGTGGGTGTGCAGTGTGCTTGTGCCTGCGTGTGGCGTGGATTCCGGCAGGGAGCACAGGGTGGGTCGTTTTAAAGCCGTGGCGGCGCAGGAGCAGGACAGTCTCTTTCCTTGACTCACACGCGAGCAGGCTAGCTCACACTCACATTAGCCAAGCCACCTCACTACTCTACCTGACAGATAAAGCTGGTGCGAGGCAGGCTATTATTAGAAAGGATTTCAGTTAAGAAATAACTGATTCTGGTTCGCCGACAAGTTCGCCGAGCGTTCTGTTTTAGTTTATTTTATTTTTCATTTGTATATGCGGGGCAGTTCTTTTTTCTTTTTTTAGATATATAACTACATAAGGAGGGGCCGGGAAAAGTTGGTTGTGAACTGTGATCACTGCCGGCGAGCCAGTTCAGGCAAGCATGGCGACCACCAGGCCAACCGTTACGGCCTACAGAGCTTGTACGGCACCGCTAATCACAGTGTGCAGTGACTATTCACATTAGTCCGGATCACGGCATTAGTGCCAATCAACTGGCACTGCCGGGACTAGGGTAACCACGACGTCAGGTCAATCCGCCTGTATTGTTAAGGCAGTAGTACTGGCTAGTGGGTACTGGGTAGTGGGTACTGCTGCCACGGTTTTTCCATTGCCCTGTTCGTTTGTTTTTTCAGCCATACTTTTTTGAAAAAACAATGTTTTTCTCTCATAGCAAATTAGTCAATAGTACTTTTTAGTTTATCTCTTCAGCAAAGCAAACGGGGCCCATAAATTCCTGCTGCGGATTGAGCAAAGAACAAAGGGAGGAATTCGGTGGCAAGTTGAATGGTTTTGTTCGTCAATGACAGTACACCTTAGGTGGCCTGCCCGCATGTCTTGGCTCTGTGGCAGGCTACGAGGGAGCATTGGGTGTTGCCGTCAGAGCAGGAATTGGCAAGGCTGATCCAAATTGGACGATGATGATGCTGATACACAATAATTCTTTAGAGGTATTCTCAAATGTTTTCATGCTCTTTTGACATACTTGGAGTATACAAAATAAGGTGATCCATGAGGATATCTGTCCTTTTATAGCCAGCTTGGTCACCTTTCTAACCAGCTATATGTCTTCCCTGACTAATATCCGACAACAAGGTGAGTATATGAATTCAAAAGGGAAGTGTTGTGTTGAGCCTGGAGCCAGTAATATTCAGAAGCAGTCAGAGGAGGAAGCATTGGGTGCCACCACTACAGGGTACCTTCAAGATTAATGTTGATGTTGCTTTTAAACAGTTATCTAGAGATGCTACGGTGGTAGTCATGATCCGAGAATTGCCTGGCGTATTTTATCTCATTGCAGGGATGCAAAAGAGGCCGAAGCTATAGCGTGCTTGGAGAGTGTTCACTTGGCGATGAGATGGCCGGAAATTCTGATAATCCTAGAATCTGATTGCCAAACGGTGGTCGCTAAATTCCATGCTAAGGGTCGTGATCGTTCTGCTATGGCAAGTTTTCGCGGAGATGCATGACGCTGTCATTCAGTTGTGTCAGCTAGAGGTGGTCAAGATTAGTAGGGATCAGAATAATGTGACCCATGAGTTGGCGCATTTTGCGATTAGGTCTTGGGAGAGTTAGTGTTTTTTTTGCTTGTTTTTCAGAGTGGGTTGTGTCCCTCTCTTGTAACGATGTTACTTAATTTTTAATAAAGTTCTTTCTTTCGCAAACAAATAATGACAGTACACCATTTTTCTGGAAGAAAACTAGGGATTTTCTTCAACTGTTGGCTTTGTTCAAAAGCTGGACAACGCGCACTGGTATTAGGACAGATCTCTTATCTCTGAAATATAAGCGATTGAACTGGAGAATGAATTGGTTTTCGTCCACTGGTTTTCTTCAGTTCCTGTACTGCCATAGCAACAAATGGACAGCGAGAAGGCCCTCTAAGAGGAAAATAACACGCACACCTGATACCGTTACAACGATGGAACCAATAAAGACCAAACCGTAGGTTCTCACCTTAGATAGTGTTAATCTAAAAAAAACATTAAGTAGTGTTTGAGGATAGGCTGATCCCACGTGAGATATCTCACTTTCTCTACCGTTTGGTTGAGAATCAATTAGAGACAGGATGATTCCACTGGTGAATACTCCCACAAAATTTGGCGGACAGGGCCCAGTGAGATAAGTCCCGAACGCACGCATAAGAACAAGGAAGAAGAGGAGTGGAGCTATTCAGGTGCCGGAGTTGAGGAAGAAGGGGACAATGTGATGCGCCGCTCTTGGTGCAGCAGCGCATAGACGCAGTGGCCGCGTCTGGGAACGAGGCAGTGCTCCGGGGTGCGGGGATGAGGCGCACGACCACAGCCGCAGGCAAGCTCACCAGAGAAGGATCCACGGGCGCAGGGGAAGAGGAAGCTGTTGCAGGTGGCAGTGCGTAGAGGGGCCATGAGTGCTGCGCACGAACAAGCCGCAGGGCAACATTTTTACGAAGAATCACGTATGGGTGCTGTGGGGAAGAAGAAACGAAAGGTGAGACGAGGGGAAAAAATATGGTTGTCTAGTGAGACCTATATGTCATAGGTTATATCCCACTTTTGATGTTTGTAAACCAAACAAAAAGTAGACCGGTTCCATCCTCAGCCAAACAAATAATGGGATATCTCATTCCTAAAGTCTAAGACAGGTCCATTCCAACTTATTGTGTCTCTCAACCAAACACTAGCTTAGAGAACAATTCATCAAACTCCGCACAATGCCTCCAGTGGGTAAAAAAAGCTTCTGCAGATTGTTTCACCCATGAAAGCTTCGGTGGTGGTCCACTTATGCATCATCAGAGTTATCCGGTGACTGCATTCTTCTTCTTATTATTATTATTATTATTATTATTATTATTATTATTGAGTAGATAGTTAGAGTTAAATTTTATACATTGCGTTTGTCTATCTGAAGTCACTTAGAAAATAAAAAATTTGAAATTCAAAATATGAGAACTTATAACGAATATTTGGTACTCTAGAAGATCTTAAATCAAAATCTTGTTAACTATGTTGTAATCTCATTGAACTCTACAATTTTAATATAAAATTTGTATTTATTGGATTCCATTAGAAAGATTGACCTATTTATTTGCAAACCACTTATTTATTTGCAAGTCGCCTATTTTACGATGTTATCAGCCGTTCTTAGAAATATCTCTATTTACATAGACATTTGGCAACACATGGACGTTCGCTGTTATCGATCATCCTTGAAAAATAATTTTCAAGGATGGTCTATTTCTACAACCATTTGTATCTGCGACTGAAATAACAATCATTGCAGAAAAAAAATTAAAGAGTGGTACCTCTAAAATGCGTTATAATGGAGGTCGCAATTTTTATATTGGTTACTGCATACACCTCTGGGCCCCTACTACTTATAGTTAGTACAAATCTGATGGTTTCTTACTTAAAAACAATGACATGGATTGATGGTCATGCACAACCGCTAACTTCTTGTGCTGCCGGCTGCCCTAATAAACCCTTTCATCTTATTCTAGAGTTTAGGCCATTTTCAACTCAGAGAAACAAGGACCAATGGACACTACTAGGACGGCGCCTTACCGTCCCCCGTTTTGCAGGCGTGTGAACAGTAAAACGACATGAACAGTGCCTAAAACGATGAACAGGATCCAAGGAGCATTTAAAAAATTCGGGCAAACAGTGTTTCCTCTCGAATGAACAGTGTGTATGACAGTGCTACAGTGTTACTGCTATCGCCGGAGGACGCGTGGGCAGGCGGAGGAGCGGCGTTTTAGGAGTTAACTATAACTATAACTATAACTATTACCTGAAGTCAATGGCGCTATGGTAGCCTAGTACTGGTAGGCAGCTAATTGTGTGCTCCATTTGACGGGAAAGTAGAGTAATCGATTTACTTGGGTAATTGATCCATCAAACCCTTGGACTCGAGAGCATACCTCTTAATGGAAGCGAAAGTAACGTACTGATGATTCAGCACATCTTCCGGGTCGCTCATCTTTGATCAATGCAGGAGTCAGGAGGAGCACAGTACGATCAACCTGTTTGGTCTTCGAACCTACTCCCTCCGTCCCATTGAAAGTGTCGTTGGAAAACCGTGTCCCCCTCACAAACACGTTTCCCGGGCGACACTTTCAATGGGACGGAGGGAGTACTCCCTGGGTCACTAAATACCTGTCGTTTTTTTCCGTGCTGTAAGTTTAACTAGATCTATAGATTTTTTTTGCAACATTTATATCTCTAAATAAATTTATTATAAAAATAGATTAAACAATTTATCCAATGATATTAATTATGTACCATAAATATTAATATTTTTATATAAAATTAGTCAAGTTATTTCTCGGGAAGCAAGGACGACAGGTATTTAGGGATGGAGAGAGTATGCGAATGAGGAAGTGCGGCCGTGGAGATGGCGTCAATGGCATCTAACAACGCGATACTCCTAGTATGTAATCTCAAGGAAAAATCAGCTTACAAATATTTATATACTCGACTTACTCCCACATTCTAAATTATAAGACGCTTTAATTTAACTTTTCTAGATACATTATTTTTTCAACATATCTAGACATATTGTATATCCAAATGTATAGCAAAAGCTACGTATAAAAAGCCAAAACAACGTTTTATAATTTAGAATGGAGGAATTATAATGTACCATAGAGCGCAATGCATCATTCAGCTTGTTTAAGTAGTAACAAAAAAAAAGAAACTATCTATATGCCGGCAAAAGGGTATTTTATAGGCAGTTATTAGCTCAGGGTCTATTTATATTGGTTGAAATTAATTGTTAGCCATAAAGCTTAGTTAGCCAACTATTAGTTACTCCCTCCATTTCAATTTATAGGTCATTTTGACATTTCTAGATACACAATTTTTATTATATAGACATCGTATATCTACAGTTGTAGAGAATCAATTTGCAGTCACGGTTAGAAAACCCATTTAGTCTCGGTTTTCCAGTCGGGACAACAGAACTAGAACTAAAGCCCCTGTCCTTTAGTCCCGGATTAGGCAACCGGAACTAAAGAGACCTTCAACCCACGTCCGGAGGTGGCACCTTTAGTCTCGTTTGGTGTTAGCAACTAGGACTAGAAGTCTCTTTTTCATTTTTCTTTCCTGCTTTGCTTTTCTTTTATGGTTTCTTTTCCATTTAATTCTTTTTCATTTCAACTAATTTTTCATATATATATTCTATGCTACTACTGTACGTCCATACATTTAAGTTCTCGTTCGAGTATGATATTCAATAATTCAAATGTATGAAACTATACATATATTTCAAAAGCTTGTATACATAAACTAACAAAAGTATGAGATCATTGCCATTCATCATTCTTATCATCTAGCGAAGGACGTATGTGTCCATTTGATCGAGCTTTCCTCCAAAACAACAAAAGTGGAAGCTGGGGCATTATTATTAGGAACCATGTTGGCGAGTTCCTAGCGGCTGCTGCGGCTCTGTTCAGTACCTATCTAGCGCTCTCCATGTTGAAGCAATTGCTTGCTTGAAAGGCTCGAAGCTGGCTTCTTACCTCGGCATGAACCAGGTGATTGTCGAAACTGACGTACAGAACTCGGCATTGGCACTAAGGGCATGCTTGGTTGGATTTTAATTTTTGCCCAACCAAAATCATCAAACAAACGCAAAGAATATCAATATAATCTAGAGCGTCCGTTCCTAATCCAAGAGCTAAGATCCGTCGCCTGAGAAAACTAAAAAAAAATCAGACGTCTGATATATAGCAAAAACCTTTGGTTTATCATGATTTTGGTTGGACAAGAACCAGAAGCCAAGCCTGCCCTAAAATCCAATGACTTTAATCTGAGCTAGGAGTCATCTTCAGAGAGAAGTCCAAAATAGCTTTTGATTTTAAGTGTTGTAACATCTCAAAATGTCATAGGTCTTGCAATCTTGTGGCCGACTGTTTCGCTGCTTATGGTGTATCTTTGGGTGTTGATGACACTAGTTTATGGCTACATCATCCACCGGACTTTATAAGAACACCAGGGTGTTTGATCCGGGGGTTAAAGTTTAGTTTACGTCACATTAGTTGTTCGGACGTTAATTAGGAGGACGAAACATAAGCTAATTATAAACTAATTATACTAATTAGCGAGACGAATAATTAAGCATAAGTAATCCATGATTAGCACATGTTTATTATAGCACTACATTGTCAAATCATGGACTAATTAGACTTAAAAAATTATTTTACAAATTAACCTCCATCTGTGTAATTTATTTTTTAATTAGTTTATATTTAATACTCTTAATCAGCATCTGTACATCAGACGTGAAGATGCGACTAAAGTTTAGTCTCTGGTATTGCGTATTGGGCGATTTGCCTGAGGGTGAATGTTTGTTAAATGGAATTATACTTACGATAAAAAAACTCCCTTTCCACCAGGTTCTCCACACGCTCGGTCACCAGATTCGCGCCGCCCATCCCGCCGCGTCACTGCGTCCAGGCACCAGCGCCGCCCGCGCGGAGCCGGAAGCCGCGCCACCGGCCGCGGAGCCGGCAGCCACCTGCGCCGCCCGCCACCCGCACCGCCCCGAGGCCCGAGCCACCACGCCAGCAACTTTGTCGTCGCTGACTGCTGCACCCAGCCGCCACCAGCAGCGCCGCCCCGGGACACCACGCCACTACGCCGCTGCCGGCCATCCCCCAGGCAACAGCCAACAGCACTGTCGCACGCCGTCCTTCTGGCAGCAGCCCCAGCCCCCTCCGCCGTCGTACGGTGCTGCCTCTTTTCTTTTTCTTTTACGATTTCGATTTATTTTCTATGGATTTGACCTATTCAGATCCTCAATCAATTTGTCATCTTATATTTTTCCTTTCCGCCCTTGTTGATTGATGCGCTCATCTGACTTGATTTCACTCGCCGTGGCATTTGAACTGCGGTTGGGGGCTTCTTTGTTGTTGCAGCACCGGACGTCTAGCGGGAGCAACTCTAGTTTCTGGACCACCAACTCTGGCGCCCCTGTCTTGAAGAACAATTGCGCTCTCAGTCGGTCAGCAAGGTCAGACCATGACCTCTTCCTGCCTCTAATTGCCTCGTCTCTCCATCCTGGTTTCCTTTTCCCCTACACGAATCAGTATGTAGCATATATGTTCTTGATCTGTGCTAGACTTTCTGTGGTGAGTTAACTGCTCGCTATTGTGATCCCTGTATATTGCACTATCGAAGCTTGGTTGTAGTAGTGACCTGAGGATTCTCTTCCAATTCTTTCAAAGCTTGCATCTAGATGTGCTTTTGATTGATTTCCAGTGGCTATTTTTGCTGCTCTATATATGCAGATTAATTCACCTGTCATAATTCCGTCAATGAATTTTGCTGCTCCATTCTGCACAAGTTTAGACATAACAGAAATTTCCAGTGACTAATTTTGCTATAGCTGCACTATTCTGCACTGTGATTCACTTGTTATGGTGTGCTAGCTGTATAGGAAATTTGTTATTATGTCTTTTAGTGTTCTATTACTAGCTGTATAGGAATTTTTATTTTGTTTGACTGAAGCAATTTGTGTTATCTTTAAATTTGTAACAGGTTTCTCACTGTGATCTGGTTGGTTGCTGCTTTATCTTCTATATTGTCAGTTGCCCATCTCGCTTCCCCACCCGCTCGTTTCTCCCCAGTCCCCACGCCCTCGCCTCCTCCTGTGGCGACAACTTCCCTTCCTCAGAACCTTCTAGACGCGGACCAAAGGACCCGGCCGCCAGCCGCAGCATCCGTTGGCGAAGGCCAAGTAGGCAGGCTTGGGTTCTAGGGGCCGCCTTGCTGGCCCGGTATGGACCAGAGGAAGGCCATCTTCCGCGCGAAGCTCTGCGAGACCAAGGAGAAGCAGCAGCGACGCATTGACCCCGCGCTCGGTAGGTCCTCCACCGACTCTCTCTCTCTCTCTCTCTCTCTCGATCTGTGTCTTCGATTTGGTTCTCGATTATCTTTCGGTGTCCTGCCGCTTAGATCATTCAGTGTCTGGGATGGCTGCCGCACCTGTACAAGGTGTAACCATAGGGCATTTGGACGAACAGCCGACACGAATTCTGGCTAGTCATGTGCAAAAACTAGCCTTTCTTTTTGTTGTTTTTCTCTAACCAATACACACTACCTCCGAATTACAGTATGACTCTTGGTTCGCTGAATTAATGCTTAGCATTATCATGGTTTGGACTCTTACATATTGTTTTTCTCTAACCTATTGTTTTTCTGCCCAACGTAATATTGGAATTTTATTTCGAGTGGATTCCAGTGACCATTTTTTTTTTGAAAATAATGATTCCAGTGACCAGTATCCTGCATCTGTGCATCATTTATTTATCCCGCATATGGTGTCATAGATCTTGAGAGCATAGATGTAAAGACCACAAGTAGTCGCCCTGAGTTTTAACTACAAACTGTGAATGTGTTTCAAATTGCACTCGGACTGCTGAGAGAATCAGGATCTTAGTTAAGAAATACTACTATAGTACTATGAACTATGAGACATCAAATTGACATCTTAAAGCTTCATAATCTTGTGCAGGTATAACGAATTTGACCAGCCCATATGCCGAGTATGCAATATTACGCTAAAGTCTGAAGCACTTTGGCCTGCACACCAAGTGTCACGGAAACATCATGAGGTAAGAAAGCCTCACCTGTGTTAATTGATTTACACTTGTGAGTTGGTGTTTTTGGCTGCTTGTTAAAAAAACCACCCAACTGAATATTTTACTGCAGCAATACACAATACATAACTGTGCAATCTTATCCTATATAAAACTAGGGGCTTTAGCGTTTGTGCCCCTGTTTTGAAGTGAAATGGTGATTTTGCCCTTGTTTTTTAAACCTTTGTGATTTTACCCCTGCGTTTTCGAACTGAAAGGAGAGTCTGCCCCTACTCCGTGAAGTACAGTTAACGGTGTTAAGTTTTGGACGCATGGACAAGATTGCCCGTATGATTTCACCCCTCTTTTGTTAGAGAACGTTGTGATTTTACCCCTATTTCAAAATTAAAGTTTTGACATATTTTGTAGGGATGTTGGCAACAAAATTAGACATAAATTTATGGGTTCGATTTAGTATTATAAATCTAGGTAAAATTTTTCAAAGTTTGCAAAATTTGGACAGCATATGTATGCTAAAATTCAGACAAACACAATTTATTTGGACATCATATATATATCTGCCAAATTTTTAAAATTCAGCCAAAAATTGGACATCTAAAATTTGATGTCATATTAAATGGGCAAATAATAATTGTGCCAGCCTGCCAGGTGTGCAAAAGAGCAGCACCCAGCGGTTCGTGGTGAGACCGTGAGAGGCTCAAGGTGCATTGCCGGCGGTGCGCAGCGCAGCGTGCGGTGGCGGCGCATGAGTGGCCAAGGTGTGGGCCCAGTGGAATGGCAGCATGGTTGCAGGCACGGCCTGTTCTCTTCCCTACGTCCGACAGAGGACCATGGCCAGGGGCGCCACACTAGCTGCAGCAAGTGTATGTCCAAGCCCGAGAGCCATGGTGCCGCCGTCGGAGCGACCAAAGCACCGCCGCCGCACCGTCCATACGGGATCCGCGCTGCCGCCGTGCCGCCCGCTGGTCCTCATGGTGGCATGTGCAGATCTCGACCGTGGGCCTCCTTGATGAGGCAGCGACGCCTGTCGAGGACCGAGGTATACCTAGTTGCTGCAACCTGCGCCCGCGCACTGCCGACCTTCGACTTCGTCGTGCTGCCGGACACGCCTGCGCAGCAGGCCGCGGTCGCCCAGGCCCACGCCGCCGGCTGCCGGCGCCTGTGCAGCCAAGCCGCAAACCGCCCGCGCCCTGCTGGCCTCCGACTGCCACCACGTTGCTGTACGTACGCCCACCGCCTGGTGGCCGCAGCTAGGGTTTGACTCTTGATTTGGGGAAAGTGAAAGGGTAGGGAGGTAAGGTTGTGGGAAATGTGAAGGTGAGGGTAGTTTTGTCTTTTCGTGTGTGGGTATATTTTGTTTTTATTTTTTTTTGTCATTTAATCTACCAACACTTACACCATCACAAACCAGCGGCAAACAGCTGCTTCAATTCAAAATCGTGAGGGCAAAATCACAAAGTTAAAGAAGTAAGGGAAAAATCACAATTGCACCTTGTAGTAGGTGTAGAAACACCATATTCCCATAAAACTAGGTCCTCCATTACTTCATTTTTAGGAGGTAATAAGGTTGTGGGAAATGTGAAGGTGAGGGTAGTTTTGTCTTTTCGTGTGTGGGTATATTTTGTTTTTATTTTTTTCGTCATTTAATCCACCAACACTAACACCGTCACAAACCAGCGGCAAACAGCTGCTTCAATTCAAGATCGTGAGGGCAAAATCACAAAGTTAAAAAAGTAAGGGTAAAATCACAATTGCACCTTGTAGTAGGTGTAGAAACACCATATTCCCATAAAACTAAGTCTTCTCCATTCATTTTTAAAAAAGATTAGACAAAGAACTATGTAACAAAACCATACATGGTTGTTTTCGCTGCTTGTTTTGCTAGTTCCATATGAAACCGAACAGTGTTAGATAAATACATAATTTTGCTTTTGTTGTTATGATTATTTTTGTTTGTTCGATCCAAAACACTTCTACCATTTTTGTAAACCATTATATACCCCCCCCACCCCCCCGCCGCCCCCGCCCCCGCCCCCCGCGACAATTTCAAATTTAGTTTCTGTTTATTATCAGATAGCGTACATTTGATCAGAACTGCACGCACATGATTTCTATGTTGACATAATTAGTTAAGTATACTTTAATTGCTCCAAGAATAGGCTTATTGTTTATGAAATCACGTTGATATACTGCGTTCAAAGTGTATTTGCTCTTGAAGTTGAAGGTGCCTTTTTTTTATTGCTTCTGAACTGAGCTTGTATTATGATTACAGGCAAAAGCCGCCGCTGCTAAGGCTGCAACAGGTGCAGGATCTAGAGGCAACAGTGCCAAGCAAGAGCAACCATTGGAGTCTCAAACAAAAATCTTCCACACTACCTACCAATTTTTTTGATAATCAGGGAACTAAAAGGCAAAGTGATGGTGAGAATACCTAATGATCTCCCTTGCTCCAAATAGTGTAAAATCAACTGGGTCTGTAGTATTGCTCTAGAGGCATTTGCGTATATTATTTTACATGTCATGTTTCTGTTGTGTATGTCTAATGGATTATCATTATCATGGAAATAAACATTTCTTATTTTGCTTTTGAGTTCACATTTGATTCCTCCTTTTGTTCTGCCACTTGTCCAGTGTTTGCCTTCCATTTTTTTTTTATCACCTCTATGTACACTTGCTCAGATACCATGTTAAAAAAAAAACCTCAGCTTGCGGGGTGGGGGAAGATTGCCCCCACAGCATTGCTCTCAGATACCATATTTCTGTAGAGTTGTGCATTCTAGCCTATTTCAATTGTATTTTCAAATTAACCATCTGTATTAAATTGTCATTTTCATGTTCTCTTATTTAAATCTACAACTGCCAATAAACTGTAATGTCCTATTATCCTTCCTAGCTGTACCTGATAAATCATTAAACCTATCAGTGTGCCACTGTGTTAACTGTTAAATGAAACATGGTGTAGGATTTTAATACACCATGAAGTTGTTTAGAATGTTTACCTACAATGTCTAAGTATAATGTTAGTTCTGTTTTTTCTGTACATTTGTTATGTCAAATATCTAATGCAGATGTGTTTCCTGTATAGCTTTCTACGCTTTCTACCTGTAAATGGCTAATTGTTAGGGCCCTTAGTAAACTCAACAGTTTCGTGAACATCAATGCCCTGATATAACATCTTTGATTTCTAGATACTGGTTCTGAGGGAAGGTCTGTACACCGTGAAGTTGCTGTTCCATGTTGAACTGTGTCTATTACTCTTGGGCCAACCCTAGAGGGTGGCTGTATAGTTGCATACATGGGCCTTATGGGCATACATGGGCCTCATGGGCCTAATACTCCAACACAACCGAAGACCATAGGAGCAAGCACTGATAAATCATCTGTTAGGATGGATCAAATGTCAAAGAAAGGGAGTCAAAGCAATACCAATGTCAAAGGAATCCTTCCAGGGAATTTTTTTGACCATGGAGAAGAAGATGAAGCTCCAACTCTAGTTCCAAAAGATCTTAGTACATCTCAAAATGTTGCCAGTTCCATTCACACAAAGGTGAAAGGTGTCCCTGATGGCTTCTTTGATCACAACAAAACTGGCAGTGGCATGCAACCCAATGAACCGAGTTCAGAAACTGCTCAAGCAAAAGGATCGTTGCCTGAAGGTTTCTTTGATAACAAAGATGCAGATCTCCGTGCACGTGGTATCCAACCTCAAAAAGTTGACATGAAGTAAGTTTTAGTGGCCATCTCTTGCCAGGATTATGTTCAGCATTCATGCATAACCATTTTTACCAGACCTACCTGTTTGTCATGCATTGTCCTGTTCATTTGGCAATTTTACATTCTGTTGTCATGACTCATGTATTAAGATCATGGCTCTTCGCAGCAGCTGGTCAGCATAGTTTAACAGCATAAATGAGTTTGATTTCTAAACTGGTCATTTTATTGTCATTTCCACGCCCATTTTGTGTTTGTGCATCTGTCAAGTTCAAAATCTGCAGTAATCTACAGTTAGTAAAATGTTATCTGTTGACATTATCATGTCAATTCATTAAAAATCTTGTGCAGTGATGCATACAAAGAATTCGAGAAGGAAATTAAGGAGGATTTGCAGGAAGTTGATGACCGCCTTGAAGAAGAGGAGGTTAGGCTAATTTATATTCTACATTATATGCTAACAGTGAAAAAGATATTTACCTACCCATTACCAATGTTAGTTCCAGACTGCTGATACGAGCAAGCTTTTCCATTTTGCTGTAGATTGATGCTGCTGCTGAGAGGGAGGAATACTTGACTCTAGAGCAACAGTAAATACTTCACATCCTGTTAGATTTTGAAAAACATGTGTACCAAAGTGAAGGTTTTTACCGTGGGCATCCTTTTATTTCTATGCAGGGAATACAGGCAGCAAGTTGATATGTTGAAGAAACAGCTATTAGAGTCCAAAGCCGCCCGGACTGCTAAAGTAAATAGCAAACCTACCGGTATGGACATGGAGTCCAGCAGTGACTCATCGAGCGATGAAGAGGATGACAGCACAGATTTTGCTGTTGATTGGAGAGCACAGCATTCGAAATGGAAACATTTTGCAACTGGTATGAACTACCGTGGAAACTCAGAACCTTTAGGATCCTGCCATTACCGAGAATTCTAGTGCAGTTCTTCAGGTTTTTTTTTTTCATGAAGAAAACACTGTAGTTTTACATCTTTCGTCTCCCTGTTCCACAGTAGTAACCAGTTCCCACCATTCTGTGTAGCACCCATTGGCAACTTGTATACACCGGACATGAGTCTTCTGACTACCTGAACCGACTGCGAATCCCTTACTGATTGAACCTCTTTTGGTTGAAGCACTGACCAATGGTTTAACTTGTTCCAAGAAATTTTACACGTTGCTTCCGATTTTGTAATATACTTTTATAGTTTGACTCAAATAAATAGATGATCTATATATTAGTGTTATTTTCCCTACATGTGTTTTAGAGACTACTCCAGTAATAAGTAACAGCGACAAAGTATTCCTCTCAAAAAAAAAAACAGCGACAAAGTATTTGTTAAAAAAAATTAAGTTTTGCCTCATGATTAATAGATACGTTCACGGACATCAAGCAACTAACCACCGTGATAAGAAAACGGCCATGCAGATTTTTTTTTGAAAGAAGATTTACTTGGCTTTTAAGAAAGCCAATATTAAGACAACGAAAAGCTGACAGGAGCTAAGTGTCCTTTCCCACCCATCAATCTACTGATAGAGCAATTAGCCCAGGCAAGTACAGTGCTCGATTTCACTCGCCTGGACACGCATTTGCGTACAGGCAGCTACTCAGGGGTCAGGGCACCAACCCAAACGTACACGAGGTAAGGCGCAGGCAAGGTACTCTAGACCAGGCAAACTTGTCCAGGGCTTGAGCAAAACAAATCCGTACATGCATGTCCATTATCTGTGTGTGGATAATGGAACGGCGTGTTTTTTTTTCCGAAGTGAGGAGGGACTTATATTAAATCTTTTAAATCTTAGTATAGTGCATCTCAAAATTACACATAAAAAAATCTGAAATAAAAAACACATGATATTTTATTCAGATTCTCCCATCTTCTTCTTCCTCAATGGCATCTCTCGTGTGCCAGAGCTAAAATGCATTCCTTATGCCGAATCCAACGACCAACCTCAAAATATTGGACATGCCGCAAGATCCAACGCTTCGGAACCAGTCCAAAATGCATCTAAATCGTTGAAAGAATATCAGCAGTTGCATCGTCAGGTACTGCATAGGCTGTAGATTCATCACCTTCAGACCTTGAAATCCTCTCTGCGACCATTGACGATGAAATCGATGACCCGGAGTCGCTGTCCTAGCAGGGGGTCTCCTAGAAAGCGCCCCTCCCCTTGCAGATAAAGGCCACAAATTGGCTGCATGTAATACCCCCATAACGCTTTGCATAAATTCGTTTTTTCTATTTAGGTCATGTTTTTAGCGAAGGTTGACCGGCTTTAAAAGGAGGCTAAAACTTTGACTTTTTGATCCATTGCACAGATGGATGAGCGGAGACCACCTATGCGTAGAGCTCATCAAATGCTTTCGGGTTGACTACCAATACGCTTTAATTAGACATCAGATGATAGAGTTATGTTAATCTCAAGATGTACTCCCTCCGTATCCTAATTAGAAGTCGTTTAGGACATTAGGTGGTAATTTTCCTGTCTTGCCCTTATTAAATAGAGGTGCGGGTGCTACTTGTACAGCAATCTACCGTAGCTTGGTTGGCTAAGGCTGCACGGCCTGAGGCCGGAGCTCCACCGTTCGAGTGCTGGCAGCCGCAGTATTTTTTTTTTGTATTTGCATGGATTTGCATGGTAGTGTGCTCGCGCGCGTTTTGGCCGTCCGCTTTACCCTCTGAGCTGCTCGCGCGCGCGTTTTGGCCGTCCGCGGGATTTCGCCGTGCACGTTTCAGCAGTCCGTCTGCGGCAAAAGTTTGGCGGTTTTTTTTTTCGATTTTTCGCACAGTGCACGCTCGTTCTGTTCGGCCAGCTGTCCAGCTACCCCTTCCTATTTAACCGGTGCTTGGACTGCTAGCTACGAGTCGAGGAGATGCGAGGGACGCGCGTGCGGACGTGCGGCCGGACGGCGCGCGTGGCCCAGGGGCAATCGCGTCCAAAACAGGCTTCGTGGACGCGAACGACATCCTTTGCCGCAAACGTGCTCGGCTCCAGAACGACTCCTAATTAGGATACGAAGGGAGTATAAGAATAAAAAAAAGCATGCTACAGTACCTTGGCTACAGTACATGCAGGACTTGGTCGATGCTTTTGCATGTGAGTATGTGACCGTGGCTGAGACCCACTTGGCTAAACCGTGACCGTGGCTGCTACCTCGCCTATTTCCTTTTCTTCCTGATCGACCTCTCCCCTGCCCGAGCTGTTGTTCTTCTGGTCATGGCATAGGAGAAAGAAAGAGGAGAAAATAAAGGAGAAGAGTGAAGAAGAGAGGATTAGGGCTTGCTGCCACCGCTGTCGTCGTCGCTCATCGCGCCGTTCTTCCCTAAACCTGGTTTGACGTCGTCTCCTCTCTTAGTTTTGCCCTCGATTTCTTGTTCCCTCACTGTCCGTGATGGTTACCCTACGTGCAGCTTAGATCGGGACGAAGAACCGGTCCTAGTGGCGTAGATCGTTGTGAGGGGGAGAAGAGAATGGAAGGAAGGAGCAGATCACCGGGGGTTGGTCATCGTGCTCAGTGCGGTTGCCCAAGGTGAGATGCCAAATTCTAATCCACTTATTTGGATCAACTTTTGTGGATCTGAATCATCTAATTAGAAGGGGTTTAATTGGAGTAATTCCCGAAATTAATCTCGTCCATATCTGAAATCCCATCAAATTGTGCAGTTCCTGTTCATCCTCATTTTAGGTTATCTTAATGGCATGAACAAATTCTTCCACTGTGGACAAAGTTTTAGACGACTTAAATGCCTTTCTTTTGACACCAAGATCACCCTCATAGCCTCTGTAGTTTTGGAGATATGATGGTTTTAATAAGGCTGTTTTGCAGTGACGAGAATCCGGACAGTTTTAGATCGATTCAGTTTTTTGCCCTCATAATGGACGAATTTTTATTTTTGTCTAGAGTTGTAGGGTTTTTCTTAAGCTTTCCATGCTATTATAGAACACAATTTTAGGATGAGTATATCTCCAGTTATGAATTTTATAATCTCGCTGTCCTGGTCTGATTGTCAGAAAAGTTCAGTCATGTTAAGATGATGTTTAGGCTATCTTGGAGATCTCTTATGCCAAATATTATAATACGAAAGTTGCATATAATGAAGTTTTGTACCATTTGGTAGATTTTGAGAATTTTTAAATGTTTGGTTTAATGTATATGAAAAAGAGAAGAGACGGTGCTACTGTCACGATCGATAGTGAAACGGTAGATGCTTGAACGGCCGGTTTGGGGACGTTCTAGTGTGTTATTTGTTCTTTATACATGTTGGTATGATGATGTTAGTACTGAGGTTGGCTTGTGATCAGGTGGTTTGCCTTCGGAGCGTGCCTAGCTCTTTCGCTTGATCTTCGGTGAAGGCAAGTAAACGTGGCACCGTGGTCCACATGCTTTAGCTTTGTTGTTTGAATTACCTCCACTAAATTTTCAGTATCTCACACTAGCCATATAATCTGAAATCTGAAGTTATTTGCTTTACTTTGAAGTATATGATATTATATCTTGTGATATTACTGTTGAATTATGAAGCATATGAAGTGGATACATGACAACTTTTGCATTTGCACTCTTCCCGTTGATATGCATTTGAAGAAACTGTAGCCAAATTGGTGCGGTAAATACCGGTATAGCAACGCACGTTGATGAGCAATGTGGTTGCAATAACGTACATTGATGAGCAATGTGGTTGCAGCCCTCACTCCCTCTCCTTGCGACGTGTGGGTAGAAGTGAAGTGATGCATTGCATCATTCGCATTTGCATTGCATTGCAACATTTGCATTTGCACTTTAAATTATATTTATATTTCTATGAAGCAATTGATGTATCTTTTATTATGTAACATCCCATATGTTAAAAGCAACTAAAACTTGGTCATGAGCATCATGATGCATAAACATCAGGCGTTGCTGCATAATGCACTTTACGTTTCAAGAAAAGCAATCATATGTTCATTGTTGCATAGTGATGTTTCAATAAGAGCATGTCCATGTGGCACTTGTGATATTCATGTGTTGCATTGTTATGTCTCATATGTTGCATATATAGTGTTTTACATGTTCCTATGCCATGTTTCATGGAATAAGGTTAACTTTATCAATTAAGGTTCTTTGTCGATTTAAATATGAAAAATATGCTTAAACAAATAAAATTTTGTTAATATAAACTTTATAGTGCAAAGTATATGCTTTCTTATGCAATAAAGGTTTGGTGATGTTTTTGGATCAGTTGTGTTAAATTTGTGCTTCCCAAGTTGAACTCAATAGCTGTTTCCAGCACTTAGCCATTTTGACTAAGTTACTGAAAAAAAAAGTTAACGAGTTCAATCTTTTAGAATTTATCAAATCAATTTTCATATATAAAATATGTCTAACTTTTATTTCTTTGTTTGATGCTATACTTGATCTTTAATAAGGTGTAATTAGTTGATAGGTTTGGTTGATGGTTGCTCCTTAATTAATTCTCAAAAGTTGCTAAGCTAACTGTTTTCCAAAAACCTTAATTGAAGTTCTGTGGAGCAGTTTCAAAGTGCCCTCATTCTCTTGTAAAAATCTTCAAAACCTTTGAGTTCTTGGGGACCGTCCTTAAAGGGAAGTTGGAGATGGATGATCAAAGAGCAACTTTGCTTTTGGGGGATCATCGAGTTGTTTAGCCGAATCGAGAGAAAGAAGGGGGTTGAAGATGAGGGTTCAGTCAGGAACAGTAACCCTGGCAGCTGCCTCTATGCTTGCTCACCGCCGATCCCCCGCCGCCCGTTTTCGCCACCTTACGCGTGACCTACACGCAGCAGCTTCAGTGGCACAGCTCAAGCTGGTGCCGTACGCCCCGGAGCTTCGCCCGTGCCCGTTTTACGCGACGCCACCCACCACCTCGCTCTTCTCCCTCTCTCAGCTCACCGCCATCGAGTCCACCGCGCTGGAGCAATTCATCACCATCGCTGCGCCACTGCCAAATTGGCCACGCCCACGGTACCGCCGCGTCCTTACGCCTCTCCCTAACCCACTCGCGCCGCCCCTCTTTGCCGGAGCCGGTTGTTGGCCGTCTTCTTCCTCGCTACCGACCCGCAACGCCGCCGTGCACCCCTCCGCAGTCGCTAGCCCTCACCGAAGCATCCTACGCCCAACCACCTAGCTCAGCGTCACCGTAATGGGTCCCTGGTGCTAACCGCAACCTTAATTCCACCTCTGCCGGTGCGTCGTGCCCGGCGTATTGCTAACCGCGCTGCCTGGTCGCCATGGTCGACGGCGAGCACGCCGCAAAGCCCTAGCCACCTACTCTTTACTCAGGGACAATGCGTGCGGTCATGGAGAGCACGCTGGTGCCCTTCCCGCCGCCGGGGAGCTCACCGCCAGCGAGCTACGCCATCGACCTGCCGGTGTAACCGTGGTCAGCATCGTGCCGGGTCAGGTTTGACCCCAGCCCCACATGTCAGCGAGAGGGGGTGTGTTGACGATCCTTAACGCCAACATTATACCTTCAATTAATGCACAATATAATGACAAAAGCGTTATTAGTGCATGGTTGTAGGACTTTATTCTAACAAGTTTCATGAGTTGTGTTGTTCTCACTTATTTTGCAGATTTTCAATATTTTACTACATAAAAGTACCTCAAGTGATGAAACAGAGCACACCATTGCGAAGAGCTCGTCGAGACGATTGAAACGGACATATCTTTTGTTCTATTTGGAGTTCCGGAGAGAAAGTCCCCGATGGATATGACTCGAAAGATTCAAGAAGACTCCGGAACCATCACCAAGCAAGAGTTTTAAGGACTAACATAATAATTTCCACAGCTTTGGTGAATTGTGAATTTTTAGGGATAAAAACAGAATAAGCCAAGAAGGAGTAGGAGTCAAGAAACCGAACCAAACCAAGAATTCCGTGAAAATTGACGGGAAGGTTCTAGAGGACAAGAGAAGACACGGGAACGAAGCGGAAGCCCAGAGGCTGACAAGTGGGGCCGGCTGGCCCCACATGCCAGGGCGGCTGGCCTGGTCCCACTTGGAAGTGACCTCTCCTTTCTCCGACGGCCTCCAACCGACCTCTACGACGCATCTCAACCATTGTTTCAAGTCGGTTTGATCCGAGGGCTGCAGTTCACCCCACCGGGCTATATAAGCAGGCGTAGACCCCCTCCCTCAGGCCATCTCCTTCTCATTAGCTACACCCAGAGTAAAAGCTAGGGTTTCATCCCTCCATCCAAGTAGAAGAAGTAGAGGTCCCTCTAAATTTTCTAGTTCTAGTTCTTCTAGTTCATCTTCTAGTTCTAGTTCTAGTTCTAGTTCATTGAGTTATAAACTAGAGAAGAGGGAGAGAGAAGAGGAGAGAGCCGAGGAGGAGCCGGATCTGTCGGATCTTCCTCAACATTGTACATTTGCAGCAACCGGTTCGTCTTTGAGTAATCTCCAGGTTCTTTAATTTTATAATTCCTGAGTTCTTCATTTAATTTCTGTATTTACTTTTAAGTTATTTATTGGATTCCCGCTTGCATCAATTGCTCTAGTCTTTGCAACACTAGAGTAGTATTTAAAGATTAGGCGTGGCGCTTAGTCTTGCGATTACCTGGAATTGCACCCAATCCAGCGGATTGTTGTGGTAGCCCTAGGGTAGTGACAGCCCTAACGACCGACGTATTCCACCATGTTCGGATCGGTGTTTGTAGGACCATAGTCAGAGCTTCCTAGCCCCCTTCTCATCCGTTTCTATGGTTAGTGTTCTGATATCCCGAAATAAGTAACCCTAAAGTAACCCTGATTCCTAGATCTATCTATAGAACTCTTAGGAAAATTCCTCTCTCCCCACAAAAACATATAGTTATCCCTGGCTGATCTAAACCTTAACTAGTGCACTTCGCGTTCCCCATGGAAAATCGATACCTTGGAATACTCCCGGGTGAAAGCTACATCGATATTCGTGCGCCTGCGGATTTTTCTGTTTGCGTTTAAAATACCCAACTAGCTTTCTAGCGCCGTTGCCGGGGAACGGTAGCTGTACTAGTTTCGAGCCAAAGTTTGTCCTTTTCTTTTTCTTTTTACCACCTTTTTATCACCACCATCATACCACGTGGATTTCATGCCTATTTATAAATTCTTTGCTCCAAAGGGCGACTTGTTGGAGCCTCCACATTCGTGATCTAAGGGTATGACACTCCCCTCCTCGGATCCCGTTTTGACTGGGCAATACATGCAAGGTAAGTATGCTACATTCTTGAAATGCCCTCAGCTCTAGATAAGCCTATTAGTTATAGGGTAAGAGAGACGAGGCATGATGATACTTTGCCTTATTCTAAAAATACCACATAGTGAAGGAGAGAAGGCAAAACACCATCATTGCCTTGGTGAGAATCCACAAATACCACATATGAGAGACCAGAAAGGGTCATACAAAAAGGAATCTCTGAGTTTTATTTTGAAAACCTACAAAAACTCCAGAATGAAGGTTGATCGAAGAACTCGAGACGCAGTGCTTGACTTGATTGTTCTGTCTTTCAACTACTCAAGACCCAAGTGAAGGCTAAAAGCTCCATGGTATAAGGTAATACGGGTAAGTTTGAAAGTCAGAATGGTTTGCTCTAATCTGGAGGAGAATTCTTGTTTGAATGCATGTGTACTTTTGAGGCGTGAAAGCATAGTAGCAACTCCTGATCCATTATTGAGATTAGCTTTGCTAAGGGACTAGCAAAGGTTAAGCTTGGGAGAGCTTGTTGACGGTCCTTAACACCAACATTATACCTTCAATTAATGCACAATATAATGGCAAAAGCATTATTAGTGCATGGTTGTGGGACTTTATTCTAACAAGTTCCACGAGTTGTGTTGTTCTCACTTGTTTTGCAGATTATCAATATTTTACTACATAAAAGTACCTCAAGTGATGAAACAGAGCACACCATTGCAAAGAGCTCGTCGAGACGATCGAAACGTACATATCATTTGCTCTATTTGGAGTTCTGGAGAGAAAGTCCCCGATGAATACGACTCGGAAGATTTAAGAAGACCCCAGAACCATCACCAAGCAAGAGTTTTAGGGACTAACATAACAATTTCCATAGCTTTGGTGAATTGTGAATTTTTAGGGATAAAAACAAAATAAACCGAGAAGGAGTAGGAGTCAAGAAACCGAACCAAATCAAGTCAGAATTCCGTGAAAATTGACGAAAAGGTTCTAGAGGACACGAGAAGACACGAGAACGAAGCGGAAGCCCGGAGGTTGACAAGTGGGGCCGGCCGGCCCCACATGCCATGCCGGCCGGCCTAGTCCCACCTGGAAGTGACCTCTCCTTTCTCCGACGGCCTCCAACCGACCTCTATGACGCATCTCAACCATTGTTTCAAGTCGGTTTGATCCGAGGGCTGCAGTTCACCCCACCGGGCTATATAAGCAGGGGCAGACCCCCTCCCTCAGGCTATCTCCTTCTCATTAGCTACACCCAGAGTAAAAGCTAGGGTTTCATCCCTCCATCCAAGTAGAAGAAGTAGAGGTCCCTCTAGATTTTCTAGTTCTAGTTCTTCTAGTTCATCTTCTAGTTCTAGTTCTAGTTCATCGAGTTGTAAACTAGAGAAGAGGGAGAGAGAAGAGGAGAGAGCCAAGGAGGAGCCGGATCTGTCGGATCTTCCTCAACAATGTACATTTGTAGCAACCAGTTCGTCTTTGAGTAATCTCCAGGTTCTTTAATTTTATAATTCCTGAGTTCTTCATTTAATTTCCGTATTTACTTTTAAGTTATTTATTGGATTCCCGCTTGCATCAAGTGCTCTAGTCTTTGCAACGCTAGAGTAGTAATTAAAGATTAGGCGTGGCGCTTAGTCTTGCGATTACCTGGAATTGCACCCAATCCAGCGGATTGTTGTGGTAGCCCTAAGGTAGTGACAGCCCTAACGGCCGACGTATTCCACCATGTTCGGATCGGTGTTTGTAGGACCGTAGTCAGAGCTTCCTAGCCCCCTTCTCATCCCTTTCTGTGGTTAGTGTTCTGATGTCCCGAAATAAGTAACCCTAAAGTAACCCTGATTCCTAGATCTATCTATAGAACTCTTAGGAAAATTCCTCTCTCCCCACAAAAACATATAGTTATCCCTGGGCGATCTAAACCTCAACTAGTGCACTTCGCGTTCCCCGTGGAAAATCGATACCTTGGAATACTCCCGGGTGAAAGCTACATCGGTATCCGTGCGCTTGCGGATTTTTCTATTTGCGTTTAAAATACCCAACAGGGTGGAGGAGGAGTAGGTGAGAAACGGTTTTGACGCAGAAAATGAGTTATCCTTTTCCAGAAAATGATTTTCAATGTTGTTTCTTTAGAATTTCATAACTAATCTTTGGAGCATGGTAAATTCATGAAATTAATTATGTTGCCTTGTCATGATCTGGTCTACATGGAAAAATATAAAATGGTCAATTCCAGTACTTTTGCTATGCTTGAAAATTAGCTCTTTTAATTAATAAATGCATGTTCCATGATTTTTCTAGGTTAAGGTAATTATCCAATGATCATGAAACTTTTTGTGCAACTGTTTTATGGTAGTATCAACTTTCACAAAAAGTTTGAGATTAATTTGATGACATTTAATTATATCCTTAATTATATGCTTTAAATATTAGTTATTAATTACCAAATGGATTAGCATAAATTAAGATAGGACTTGGGTGCATTTTGGAGTTGATTGAATACCATGAGACACATTGACACCTGCTGTTTCATAGCAAAGTGATTACCTTCTTGATCTTGCTAAGCATGCTAAGTTAATCCTTTCATGATAATAACTAATTAACTTGTTAAGTAATAAATAAGATAGTTACATAAATAACTAGTTATGGGATGCTTATGAGTAGGTCATCTAATGATCCTTGTTTATCATCATGGTTAATCTTGGAGTAGTGCTATGTCTTGCTTGACTAGTAATATAATAAGTGTTGCTTTCATGTTAAATAACTAATTAACTTATTAGTTAAGTAATGGATAATAACCCTAGTTCTTTGGTGAAGGAAAGTTGTACTCAACTTTCTTAACGTTATTAGAGTTCTATCATGCAATTACATGTCTTTCATCATACATCATGCATCTTGGCATGTAGTTCATCATGTTAAGCAAAGCATAATTTATTACGTGTAGTATGTACGAGAGTGAGAAGACTCGTGTTGATCAAGTCTCGGAGTAGGTCCATCCAACAGAGGTGCTGGTGTCTATTGGAACTATCTCTGGGAACTAACCTTCTCTGCAACTCAGGCAAGCCCTGGTGCATAACACCCTTCTATAGTTTTTACAAATCTTTATTACACTTAAGTCTTGTGAGATGTGCATTAAGTAATTAGGAGTTGGTTTATACCGTTGTTGCATGATTACCTTGATATCCAGATATCCTCAGTTATACCCTATTAGTATGAAAAGGTCGTTACCTCCTATGCTTAGTAATGCTTAGTCTTTAATGGGGGTCAAACGATGAGAGTAACAACTTTTCCTTGCTCTTCTCAACTTTGTTTATGGGTTGTGAATACCTTGATGTTAATTTTGTTAAATTGAGATCGGGCGAAATCTTGGCTTGCATGAGGTTTGAGTCCTGATGTAGTGACCCCGCCTGTGTCAGTTAAGGACCGTTCGTTGTTAGGCCCGCTTGTGATCATGACTTGTAGTACTAGCCACATACGGTAAGCCTAATACCTTGGCTATTCCTTTATGTGAAACGATAACTGCGCACTGGGAGTGGAGAGATGGTGAGAGTATCGTGTACACACTCCTGTGAATCCGTCAAGGACGAACGACGTAGTGGAAGTGGGTACTGTGCTCTCAAGTAGCGCTGGACCGGTTCACATTTTGGAGGACCCGAGTGAGGGTTGATATATGTAGGTTCGGGTCTGCAGACCTAGACCTGTATATGTCGTGTGGTAAGAAAACCCCAACTGGGCCAAATCGATATGAATTACCGTTTGCTCCACGGTAACAGGAGACACGATCAACTGACCTACATCGTAGTTTAAACAATGAAATGTGGATACTGATGGATAAGAGATGATATGAGTTGAACATGAGCTTTGATGGTTAAAGAAGTGATTGATTTAGACCAGTGCTAATTGGATTCTGATAATAACTTAATACATAGCTAAAAGGTTGAAAGTAAGGATTCACTTGTAGTAAGCTTTTCTGTAAAAGTTACTTCTTGCTTCTACCTTACCTTTAAGCCAGCATATCCTTGGAGTCTTTTCCTTTAGTCGGGTAAGACTTGTTGAGTACCCTCAAGTACTCAGGGTTTGTTAACCCCTGTTGCATGTTCTGACTTGAGCAGCTTAGTGAGGTTATGTCAGTGGGCTCGACATGGTCTGGCTACCTCTTCTACCTTAGATGTTTTACCTCAGTTGCCTCTCTAGTTCTACTCATCTTTTGGAGCTTAGGTTAAAGTTTAACTTCTACATGTTTTGTAAACTAATATTGTATTATTCCGTACTCCGATGTAAGATATTTTATATCAAATGTTGTAATGTTGTAATAACTCATTTGTTGATCCTGTATGAGTTGTAAAATGTGAATGATTCGGGTTTCCCCGAGGACACCCGACAGACTACCAGAGTTGTCTGGCTTGCATGTGCAGCTATTAGAAGTCTGAAAGACAATGGTAGGCACATGTGGGCCATATAATTCAGGTGGTTCTACCACATTTTATGCTATTTAAATTTGATGCTCAAACAAACTATGATTTAAATAGCTCAGTTAAGGCAGTTTGCTTGCTGAGGTTTTCCATAAACCTCATACGCTTGTTCCCCCATCTCAGGTACATGAGCTCAAGGATGCTTAGCGGGATGGGAGTAGCATGCACACATGTTGTACACTTCAAACAATCACATATTTTTGTAACATGCTAGTTGGTTGTAGAGTCATTTGTATGTTGTAATAAACGTCTAAGTTTTGTTGGTTAGGTTTGAGGATGCCTCTTCTTATGTTATCGTAGGAGACTTAATTTAATGCTTAATCTAGATGATGTGTTTTTGCTTCCGCGTACTCTGTTGCTATAGTGTAGTGTGGTAATTCTCTAGAGGATTGTTGTGTTTTCTTCTGGGGTGTTACACCGTCTGCCGATGAAATCGATTCCTGTAACGGCGATCTTGTCGTAACCATCACCGAAGTCATCGCAGGAAACACGGTGCTGACCGGAAATCATTTGATTCCGTCAGAAATTTATTCGGATTGAACCCTAAACAAACTAGAACTAAAAACTGTGGAAAAGAGAGATGAGTCCCCTCCCCTTCTTACCTCCGGCAGACTCATCGGAGAGAAAGAAGGAGAGGGGCCTGAAGGCGTGGTGACGGCGAGGCCCTAGGAGAAGGGCAGCGGGAACGATTTTCTGGAGACCTGGGGCGGTGGCCTGGAGACCCTAGGCGGTGGCACGTAATAGTCCTGCCGGTGTATGTGGTTAAAACCTAAGAAAGGCTGTCTTAATGGAACGGTGTGTTAGCCCTTACATATCCACCATTTATTACGGTATGCTTTGTTCATCGGTAATGATTAGGACGTCCGGGGTGTCTGGACGCTCCCGTTGTCGTGGGCCATGACATCCCGACGGCCCACTGTATCTTACCCTCAACATTCCACTCCATAAGTTTATTTATAAACAAAAAATCCACTCTAGAACATTTGCAGCCTAGCCCCCAACACCGTTGCCGAGGGCAGCCAGCCCGCGACCCCTAAGGGATCCGCCGACACTGCCCCGTCGGCTGTCGCAAGCGCCAAGACTGCGGTGGTGCTCCTCCCGTCGCTCAGCATCTGGCAGCTGTGCAGCACACGCGCAACGCCATGGTGCGCCACCTTGTGCAGATGCTCATGGCGCCCAGCGTCCTCTCCCAGATCTACGCACGCTGTCCCGAAGCCTGATGCCGAGCGCGCCGCTGCGGCTGTCGAGGCTAAGGCCGAGGCCTTCGTTGCCGCCTCCAAGTCCGTCGCCACCGGGTCCCCGGCCTCCGTCGAGGAGGGGGCTACCCGCAGTTCCCCACTAGGTAGGCCATGGCCGCCGGCGACGTCGTGTTTTAAGTGTTTCCATCCTATGTTTCAGGTGTTTCAGTTGTTTCAGACGTTTGTTTCAAATGTTTCATCTAGATATTTCAAAAGTAGATCTTGGTGTTGCACATGTTGCAAGGCTACACATGTTTCAAACGCATGTTTCAAGTGTTTCATCTGTTTCGTACTTATGTTGTAAATGTTTCATCTGGATGTTTCAAAAGTAGATCTTGGTGTTGCACATGTTGCAATGACTGCATACGCATGTTTCAAGTGTTTCATCTATTTTTAGGTTTATTTGCAAGTTTCATCTAGATGTTTCAAAAGTAGATCGGGTGTTGCATGCCGCCGTCCGCCTGCTACTGCTGCTGCCCCGCCGTGGTTCACGTGCCGAAGCCTGAGGCCTGCAGACGCCTCCGCAGCGTGCATCTGTAGGCGGGGCAGGTGGGTGCGGGTTCCGGTTTCGCCATGCGGGCGTGGGGCGCGGTTCGATCGTGCGAACGTTGGATGGGTGTAGGGGCGCGGTTTCTGCCGTGCGGGGAGCAGGATGGGCGCGGGCCATGGTTTCGGACATTGGCACTGGTTCGGAACGGGATGGAGCGTGTAGGATGCGATGCGTAACGGAAGCGCGGGAGGTGCGTCCGGATGTGGGTGTGGGGCCGGACGTCCGGATTGCTAGTTATTCCGTTTGTTCATATTACGGAATATATGCACTGGATAACGATCGATGCAGTCAGCCCATGGTCCATCTGCGTTGTGGACGGGTAGAATGTACTCCCATACTGCACTGTTGCACTTAAATCCAGAGCCAAACCCAATCATCCACACTTGATTGCCCTTGCTCGTGCTGCCCTTAGCCTCAATATATGCCAGTTCATACCAAACTGAGCTGCCAGTTCATACGTGATGTTGGCTTTGACAGTTCTAGCAGCAACGCCCACCAGATCAAGAGGAAATTGTCTACTATTTTCGCGTAGACTGTTTTGAGGTACTTGCCAATTGGTGATGAACTCATTGGGGTATGCGTTTCGCGCGCAGTAATGTGTAGAACAACAGGTGAAGATGGGGAGGAGGGATCACTCGTGGCCGCATTTTAAAGTGCAGACCCCTGGGCTACCTGTCACGTGTATGTGCAGCTGACAGCCAGCTGATAACCAACAACAGTTACGAAGTTGCTTCCGTTACTTGCCATCCATTTGTGTACCGAGGAATTGTCCTAGGGGTCATTGCTTCGTCGCATGCAATTCATGTACGTGTGCATTCATTTGGATACAGCGATGCCCATTGTTGGATTGCTTTGTTGTGTATGGAACTCACAGGATACTGTGTCTTCGTTAAACTGGTATGGCCGTATGGTACATGGTCTTGCTAGAGGTCAAATTTCAAATCACATTAACCAAATGTTATCTGAGTCCCGTGGTGATTTATAGAGATTTGGCCAGATAATGTCAAGACCAGCCGTTTAATTTGTATCCAACGCTAAATGGTAGGTTAGCTCAAGTGAGCATACAAAAAAACAGTTGTGCTTTTTTACATTCTCTTTGAGGGGGAAATTGTTTAGTTTTATAGTTGTATACAGCTATAGTGGGCACATGAAAAGCATGTCGGCTTGAAGGTACACATTTATATATTATTAATTGCTAAAATAAAGTTACAACCACATTAAGCCACCTCGAGATCTTGCAGCCACTTGACACCGGTACACAGAACATTAGTACCGACGGGTCCAAAACCAATTTTTACTAGCGTTTTTGGCTTCCACTAGTGTGAAACGCTGGTGAAAATCGCGAACTTCAAAGGCGTCTTCTAGAGAACCACCGGTGTAATAAGAAAACCGTCTGTGTAAATGCATTTACACTGACGGTTAGTTTAAGAAAAACGCGTGTGTAAATGCATTTTCACAGGTGGTTTATGTAAATTTGCCGCCTCTTGAAATTGATTTCCAGATATGGTTTAGTAACATAAACCGCCAGTGAACTATCTTTAAAAATTTAAATGTCCACGCCATATATTTCCCGCCAGAGACAATTATATTTTAAAATTCAAATGAACCCTACATCACATGCAATTATAGTTCCATGCATGACAAAAACAAAATTTACTTCATTCTACCTTAAGTCATCAACCCAAGTATATACTTCAAACATAGCATATATATATATATATATATATATATATATATATATATATATATATATATATATATATATATATATATAGGGTGAGTTTTCTATACTCCCGGGAGTAGTTACTCTCATCTTCAAAAAACCACATTGTGTATGGATGTATACTTATTTATTACCTTGAGTATGTTTATATACTTATTTTAAGATACTCTAAATCTTACTACGTAAAAAAAATTTAGTAGAGCCCATACTTTTTAATATATTACTAAATTACTACTACTGTAGTATATAAAATAAGTATAACCATATACTCTACGTATACTTGCATACTTGACATACATACTACCATAGATGGTCTAGTATGATCATATACTTTGTGTACATATACTTCGTTAGGTCATATATACTCTAAATCTAGAGATATAAACATGGGAGTAACTACTCTCTGGGAGTAGGAAATAATTTCCCTATATATATATATATATATATATATATATATATATATATATATATACACATCAAAATTTTCAACCCATAAGTTCCATCATCTTTGTTTAGTTCTAGCCTAGAAAAATCTACAAGATCTCATACTCTGGCTGTGCCAACTCATAAGTTCCATGAATTCTCTAATAATCATCTTTGTTTTGTTCTAGCCTAGAAAAATCTACAAGATCTCGGTACTCCGGCTATGCTAATAACGGAGGTAACATCGTGATATTTCCCTTCAAAGTGAATAATTTCACGCATGAAGAACTGGCACATGTCCTCGCATATATGTTCACGTTGCCTTTATCTTTGAGGCTTTTCTTCGTTGGCTGGCAATGATATACCTGCAATGAAAGTTTATAGTCATCACATATTTACAAGTGACCGATGCATTTGCAACACTAATGACAAAACTTCACATAGGACTATTATTTACTTTGCTAGATTTTGTGGTGTACCATCCATTTTGTCTGAGAAACTCGCACACGTAGTGCCCACATAGGACCGACCTAGGTGGTTTCTCATGGCACTATATAATAGGCAAGTGGTCGTTTAGTTGCTACATTTACATACATACTATACATATGTCATTTATTTAAAATTTACTGACCATTTGTTCTTTATGGACAATGGCTTTTTGATTTTCATTTTGTATCTTATTTTTACCCATGAACTTGTTCCACTTGTATGCCCTGTAGAGCTCAAATAAAATCACCAAATCATTTCCAAACTCTCATCGATAATATAGAAATGTTAAAAAGTACGCATGCATATCTCGACTTACTGTTGTACAAGTGTCAAGATTTTTCATACGTGCTGATCGGGTAATCTAGGGAGTCAAGGATGAACAACCTTTTGATGAGAGTCTAACATAGGGGTATGTTAAGTCCTTGGGTTAAGGGTATGACAGTCCGACTAACCCCCCCCCCCTGGCTGGCTCTTCGAATGAGGCGAGGGCTCGGGGGGCTATACACCCATCAGGTGCGCTTATGTGCACCCACTCGCAGGAAAAGGATGGCTTGACAGATGACAACCCACAATTGGCCCTTCACCAAGGAGGCCCTTGACACCAAAAAGTAGAGCCTGAGAAGGCAAGAGCCATCGTCGCCAGGGCTCGAGGGGTCAGCCAGCACGTGGGGATCCCCGACCGAAGGGGAGCCCCAGTTGAGCCTCGCCCTGGCGGTTGTCCCAACCTTGGCTCAGGGCCAATGTCCCGAGCCAAGACTAGAAGCCAGCTGCAGAATCTGTCAGGCGCCCAGAGCCTGACAAGTGCAGAAGCACTACATCACAATCCGATCACACCACAGCGAGGCATTGCCGGCCACTCCTAGGCAGGGTCACGCCCAGGCGTGACTCGTGTCAAGACAAGGAAGTCCCAAAGCCCATGACGGGAGAGACTCTGGGCTCGCCTGGTAGTCCCTCTTGGCGGAAGGAGGATCCTGGCATGTCAAAGAAGCTGGGAAGGTTCACCCAAAGAAGGCACCGCTGTGGTAGACAGCACTTGGCGGTCAGCACCAGGTTACAGCAGAGGTCTCAGGGAGTGGTTGAGGTTTCGTCAGCCCCCAGTTACAAGACAAATAAGGTCTGGGACGATGCGAAGACAGCGAAGACCGAAGCCCAAGGCGAGAAACCCTAGGTTACAAACCACCTGGTTTGTACCCCATGCCCTCCTCAGTGTATAAGGGGAGGCATGGGCTCCAGTAGAAGGGATCGCGCAAGCGACCAACCGCAATAGAAACCAAACAAGAGCGTGGGACAATTGGGTCGAGTCTAATTGATCGAACGATCTCACCAACAACCCTAGGATAGCACCACACAATCCCCTGCTACTCTCTCTCTCTCTCTCTCTCTTAATTCCACCATTGTAAGTACTCTCATTTGAGCATTCCTAACACGAAGAACATCATACTGCTGGACATAGGGCTCAGAAGCCCGAACCAGGATAAATCGCCCGTGCCCTAAGTGTTTTGAGTACTCAAGCCACCGAAGATTCCACACATTCAATTCCAACTAAAAACATGATCATTGTTGCGATTACGAACCGTGATTCTTCGTCGGAGGTCGTTGTGTGGGTCTCCGGTGGCTTGGACACTCAAAACATGGAGGAGACACAACTCAATTTATCTATATATGTCACTGAATAACCATACCCAGTCCCCAAATCCATATCCAGTCCCCAAATCCATATCCACACCAAATGGGTAGGATATGGATAGGAAATCCTTTATCCATTAGGAGAACGGGTGTACCCACTCATAAAAGGGTATAGGGATGGCATCACCATTTTGCCCAGTCTTACCCGTCTCCATTTTTTTCACTAGTACAGAAATCTTAATGGAGGCGGGGCGAAAATGCTTATTGGAGGCGGACATTGCAACCTCCTTCAATCAAAGGTCACGGTTAATCGTGACTTTGTGGAGGCGGCTGCCCTGCCCGCCACGGTTAATGGATTAACGAATGCGGTTTCTGTAATACAACCGCCTCGGTTAATAGCCATTAACGGAGGCGGTTGAACAAAGTTGACCGCTTCCGTTAATGGATTAACAGCCAACCATCTCGGTTAATGGATGATTAACCGAAGCGGTCTCATTAAGGCGACCGCCTCCGTTAAACATTAACCGAGACGGTCCCTTGGCTGGGGATAACGGAGGCGGTCAAAAGTTGTGTCCGCCTCCCATCAAAAAAAGGGTGCCGCCGCCTAAAAAGAATCCTGTAGTAGTGTTTCGAGGGCGAGGAGACGCCCGCACCCATCTCCAATGTTTCTGTGCGGCGCTGTCGGCGGCAAGGCGCTCGAAGCCGTCGATGTCGAGCTGTAGGTTGGCCAGCACTTGTCGCGGAGCGCCTCGCTGAAGCCCGCGTCCCTGAGCAGCCTGCCGGTGTACGCGGACAGCACGGCCAGCAGCAGGGCCCCCATGGCCAACGACGGCGGCGACACGTGCCTGCACGGCTTCAGCCTGCCGGCGTATGCGGACAGCATGTCCAGTAGCTAGCACCACGCTCCCTGCACGGCTTCAGCCTGCACGCTCCCTGCACGGCTTCATCCTGCCGGCATACGCGAACAGCACGGCCAGCAGCACCGCGCCCCCATGGCCAACGGCGGCGGCGACGCGTGCCCTTGACGACCGCGGCGTTGGGGCAGCCGGAGGCGTGGCGCGGGGCCAGCTGCGGCACGCGCTCCCGTGTGAGCATGTCGTGGATCGGAGGGAAGACGACGTGGGGGAAGAGCTACTTGTTTCCTCATCCATTGTTTTGACTTTTTTCTTACGATGGTCTACTCATCCATTGGTTTTCCCATTATCCAATAGGTTTGGGCAAATGAACATGGATGTAATTGGGGAGGGTGAGGAACGGGGTTCAGTCAGTTGGGTTTGGGTTTGGGCAAGTTTGGATTTCTCCAAACCCTCCCCAATGACAGGTATAGATTTATCTTTGGTTCATGCTTCTGAGCTCTACGTTCAACAGTAATAGTGATCTTCGTGTTAGAAATGCCCAATCGAGGGTTACAACGATGAAAATCGGGAGAGATTGGTAGAGGATCGCTCATCCGTGTTCTTCCTCGGTCCCTCCTCCTATATTACTTTATAGGAGGTAATAGCTAATTATATGTTTATTTAATTTTTAATTTGGTGTCACATGTCCAATTGGGACCCCCACGTCGGGTTTTTCATTTACTACCACTACCGGAAACGCCTAATTTGCCTAGTGTAAAAAGGTTTGCCGAGTGTAATATGTCGGGCACTCGGCAAACAGATTATTTGCCGAGTGTGACACTCGGCAAAGAACGACACTAGGCAAAGGAAGCCTTTGCCGAGTGTCAAACACTCGGCAAAATTAGGCACTAGGCAAACCTGCATTTTGCCTAGTGTCGGACACTCGGCAAATGTTTGACACTCGGCAAACACCGACGGCAGCTGACGGCCATGAACTACCGTTTGAGTTTGCCGAGTGTCACACGGCCGACACTCGGCAAACATGTGCTTTGCCTAGTGTCAAGGTTGTGACACTCGGCTAAATGACCCTTTGCCGAGTGTCAGACCTTGACACTAGGCAAACTAATTTTTTTTTGGATTTTGACCTCCCAAAATATTTTGTAGTCGTCCTATAGTACCTTGAACTACATGTTCAAATTTGGCATATTTCTCGGACCTTTTGCTATATTTCTTTAATTTATTTCATTTAATTGATTTTTTTGGATAAAGCAAATGTGAACGGCAAGAGGATCGAATAATGGAATTTAATGTATGAAAAAATGATATTCATGTTATTGAGTCTAATGTGAGGCCGTATCCAGGAACAGACCAAAAATTTCGTACATCTTGTTCACGAAATATGACAACGAACTTGTGGGCGATTGGTTTTAAATTCTATAAAAAGCAAACGAAGTCCGAAAATCATGAAACTTGACAAGATGTTGTGATATCGTATGTGGAGTTTGTGATCAAAATTTGAGATGATTTCGCACAAGTTTGTCACGACGTTACTTACAAACCAAAACATCTCCACATAACATATATATATCATATGCGGAGATGTCTTGCTTTGTAAGCAACGCCGTGACAAACTTGCGCGAAACCATCTCAAATTTTTATTACAAACTCCACATACGATATCACGACATCTTGTCAAGTTTTATGATTTTCGGACTTCGTTTGCTTTTTATAGAATTTAAAACCAACTCGCCCACAAGTTCGTGGTCATATTTTGTGAACAAGATGTACAAAATTTCTGGTCTGTTCCTGGATACGGCCTCACTTTAGACTCAATAACATGAATATCATTTTTTCATACATTAAATTCCATTATTCGATCCTCTTGCAGTTCACATTTGCTTTATCTAAAAAAATTCAATTAAATAAAATAAATTAAAGAAATATAGCAAAAGGTCCGAGAAATATGTCAAATTTGAACATGTAGTTCAAGGTACTATAAGACGACTGTAGAAAAATTTGGGAGGTCAAAATCCAAAAAAAAATTAATTTGCCTAGTGCCAAGGTCTGACACTCGGCAAAGGGTCATTTTGCCGAGTGTCACACCCTTGACACTAGGCAAACTGGACAATTTGCCGAGTGCCATGATCTGAAACTCGGCAAACGCCCTAAATGGATAACCTCGTGCCCCCTGCCCTCACACACACATTCACTCGCAACCTCCGCCCCTCTCCTTGCGCCGCTCCCGCCCGCCCCTACGCCGCCACCTCCTGCAGCGCCGGCCGGTCGCGCATCACCAGGGGCTCGGGTGCCTGCACTCGCGCCGCCGCAGCCCAGTCGCCGAGCCTCGCGCCGCCGTCCGCCCCAGCATCCGTCGCCGTCCGCCCCAGCGTCCGCCGCCGTCGTCCGCCCCTACGCCGCCACCTCCTGCAGCGCCGGCCGGCCGCGCGTTATCAGGGGCTCGGGTGCCTGCACTCGCGCCGCCGCAGCCCAGCCACCGGGCCTCGCGCCGCCGTCCGCCCCAGCGTCCGCCGCCGTCGTCCGCGCCCAGCGTCCACCGCCGTTGCCAGGTGCTCGCTGCGGGTATACTTGAGGTACTTCTTCTCTCTACTACTGCTCTATTCATGGATTCCACAGTCCCGCGGTCAAGTTGCTAAAATCCATAACCCTAATCCCCAGATCTACTTGTGGAGGTGTACGTGACCACAAGTCTGTAGTCAGTCAGAGGAGGAGCCCGTGATGGCCTAGGTGGAGGAGAAACACGGCAAAGGAATCAGAAGTTGCCCGCAACGAAGGAGCCTGAGCAGCCTATACCATCGACTCAGATTCTGCTACTTCCACCTCAAAGGGTAAACGTTGTTTCTTTCTCCATGTGCTGTGGTTAATTGGCCCATTGAATAAGTAACGGTCATAAGATTAGCTGAAAGATGATGCAGCTTCATTTTCGTGATTTGACAAACAAGGCACTGACAAAATAGTAGGTAGAAACAAGAAGAAAATAACAAAGATTTCAAGTGTGGTAGAAGTGTTCACGAGGCCTTTTTCACACCTGATGAACATTGCCTTTCTCAAATTCTTTTTATGCTGTATCAGTAAAAAAAACACTTACCATCTCTGCACACAGTGATGCACCAGTGACCAAACCTTATTTTAATTACTAGTACGTTGGGAAAATAAACCTTTGGTGCATTACAGAAAGTAGGCTTTTTATCCTGCTGCCTTGCGCAGAATTGGTGGGCACTAGACCCCACTTGTTAGTGCCCTGATTCACAAGCAACAAGTCAAGGTGACCAATTGTGTCCTTCAATTTCTTGTAGTTTCTTTTACAACAAAAAAATATTCCTGTGTTGTGTAGTACCCATACCAAACCTATCTATGTCACACTGGATAAACTGAATCATCTTATCCACCTCTGAAACAAGCTTAATCTCTGATCTACCTCTGAATTAGTGGAACCTGGAACTAATGCCAACTCTAGGCCACTGAATTTTTGGGGTGGTCTAACAAAGCTTTCAGCTGGTAGTAGGTACACAGAGCTGTGTTTATTGGAGATCAGCAGCAAAAGCTAGCAGCTGCCCACTTGTAGCGACTCACTGTTTTTGCTTGTTTGAACAAACTAAGGAAACATAGACATAGACTGCTGGTAGGTGTACAATAGCAATAAGATAGAGAAACAGTTGGTTGGTTGGTTATATTAATTAGACCACGCTATCTATGTCTGTGGCTGTGGCTCCTTGAGAAGAAGGCCTCGCCGCACCGCTGCTTGTGCTTGTGGTCTTTACGGATTACTAAACCATTCTTCACGTATATCATGAGAAGGGTAATGATGGTCATGATCTCACCATCGTCGGTCAGGTGTTTGGCATGATAATTCTCGTTGCACAAGTAGGCCGTGTAGAACAGCATGTCCGCCCACACCTCCAAGACCATGTTTAGAACGACTTTATATTCAAGTTTGTTTAGACCATGTTTAGACCATGCAGCCTGGCCACCAGCGCCTATTTGGCCCATCATAGTTGTATACTCGGTTAACAGTGATAGAGCCTCACTGTAAATAGACTATCAGGAGTTCAATTCTGCTCAGTAGTATATTGGTCCAACATGCGAACAAAACAGTATGTTCTGAAAGATTAAATTGAAGTACATATTACCAATGCATATTACTTACTAGGGTGCCAAAATAGTATACCAGATAATAAAATTAGCACAATCAGTTTTTAGATATATATTGAGTGTTTAAATTTACCTAACAAAAAAGAATCATATGTCATAACCAAACCTACTAGTATCAGAAAACCTTCTAGGTTGCAAAAAGATGTTCAAGAAGGTACTGGAATCAGGTCAGTAACTATGCAGGTAATACAAAACATACATACTGCATGGCAGATCAAACAATTAGATGTACAGCCTCTGTATGTTGTTGCACGTACATAGCAAGTGAACGTGCAAATAAGATAACCTAGACCTAGTTTTTTCAAGGATAATTTCTAATTAGTATCAGTGCCGGTACACACCATCAATGCACTGAGACATGCTTAAAACAATTCATAATAGATTATGCTTTAATCAAGGACAAAAAAGGGTAGGTAAAATCCAGTTTTACATGTGTGCTCTAGATTCCAAGCAATATGATGAATTAATGATAATTACCTGATGATAGACCGTGCCCAACAGATCAAATGGTACCTCCATACCCACACGAGCCTGGAATGTAAACACACACCATGTAAGAACATTATATCGATAAAAAAAGCAAATACTGAAGAATTAGACATCGATCACCTTTGGTTTCACAAGACAAGTAGGAGCATCTTTAAGACATTCAGAAGCAACCCCACCATAAGCTCTCACCAGTCCACCGGTTCCCAGTTTTATGCCTCCAAAATATCTATTCATGTCATTCAAAACAGAGAGATAAGGTAAGATGATAGTTACAAGAATGAAACCTGTCAAAATATGTGATGGGGTGTACACGTATAGATGATACCAGTTACTGATCGCTAAAACAGATCGGTAAGGTCTTGATTGAGAACGTATAAATGAAGTGTGTTACTTGACAAAATGACTACCTAATCACAACCACCATGACCATGTCAATGCCAGAGGAAATGATGGCGGAGTATATTGGCTTCCCAGCTGTGCTAGAAGGTTCACCATCATCGTTGTAACGGAATTGCTCTCCCAGCTAAACACACACACACACACACATGCTGTCCCACCGTGTAGAACAGCATGTCCGCCCACACCTCCAAGACCATGCCTCTCCGAACGGCATTCAGGCCCTGTGATTTCGTAATGTCTTCAGTTGTCGATACTAGTTCCAGCACCTTTTCGATGACAAGTTTCGGGACCTTGGTGGACCAGGAGTAAACATTGGAGTCCCACCAGTCCTCCACTCCCAACCTTTTTGCCATCTTGCTGCCCCTGCTGTAGTCGCTGTGACGCCTGAGCTTAAAAAGGCTGTATTAATTGCCGCATGCGGCCCGACCAGTATTCTTCTTCACTTCGTAAATGTACTAGCCCCATTGCTGCAGTGATGCCGGCTTCTACTATAAAAACAACGGTGCAAATGCTATACCAACCCCTAGCATACAGCAGGATGGCTGTCCACTAGCAGCCTGAAAATGGAAATAGGTTCCTGCAATCATATTTGTGCACTATGATAAAATTGAATCTTCTTATCCTCCTGAGAGGACATATAGTCCAATTTCGCTGAGATATATGTGTATCCTCTAACCTTAAAAGCAATATACCCATAGGAACATGTTTTGCCTGCATCTGAGTTTTTCAATTGATCCCGTTTGATCTTTCTTTTTGTAGAGAAGAGCTCGTCAGAGCCGTGCAGGAGTACCTTGGCGACCCCGATCGTCTTCCTTGCCGCTGCGGGTCTGCCTGCACCGCGTCGTCTCGCCACTGCACCAGCCCGCCACGGCCCCGCTAGCCTGACTGCACCGCCACCCAAGGTATAACATCTCTTTCCGTATCATGGTCTTGTATTGCGTAACCCAGTTAGGCGTCTCCCGTTCGAAAGAGATACGGTTGGAAGTATGCAGATCTTTGCATATCTATAACCGTTTCTGTTTCGAATTGTCCACGTTCTTTGGACAGCCCACGGATGCGTAGATGGGTTAGTTTCTATGGTCTGCTCCGATCCGAGACTAAGTTTCGGCACCATCTCCCTGTTGTTCTCCGGATACACACTCTCCCTGACGTGTATCTGGAGAACAGCGGGGAGGTGCTGCCGAAATTCTGTCTCGGACAGGAGTACAGCATGGAAACTAACCTCATCCACGCATCCTCGGGTGGGATTAGAACCTATCCTCACCTATTAGATAGTAGAAACACCGTGTAGATGCAATTGATGGTTATTTTACTCGCTGATATATATGTTAGAGGATGGATGACTGTGAGTGGATGTCCACGGGTCGCTTAAGTCAGGGTCAATTCACCGATGAATGGATGCACAAGACCGATCGTTTTTTGGACCTAGCATTTGGCGAGGCTGCTAAAGGGGCGATGCAAGTCTTGTGTCCCTGCAGCAAATGTGCAAACAGGAAAAGACAAAACAAGGAGAACATGGGTAGACATCTTTTGAAGAATGGATTTACGCCGGGCTATACCCGGTGGGTCCACCATGGTGAAGCCCATCGTATGAGAGAGGAGGTGGTGAGACCACACATCGAGGATTGTGATGCTGATGCTGGGGGTAGGAGACATGATACATGACTTTCACGAAGCAGAGTTCGCTGAAGAACGTACAGAGGAGGAGATGGAGGCATCCGCAAAGGCGTACTATGACATGTTATCTTCGGCACAGAAACCCCTTCACGGCCAGACAACAGTTTCTCAACTAGATGCCATCGGACGCGTAATGGCGTTCAAGTCCCAGTTTAGCCTCAGTCGAGACGCCTTCGATGATATGTTGGCCGTTTTTGGCACACTGCTTCCGGAGGGTCACATTTTGCCAAAGAGTATGTACGAGTCACAGAAACTCCTTCGTGCACTTAAGATGCCGTATGAGCAGATCCATGCTTGTCCGAAGGGGTGCATCCTATTTAGGAAAGAATACGCGGAAGCAAAGTACTGTCCAAAGTGTAAATCCTCTAGGTTCATCGAGGTAGATTCTACTGATGGCCAGAAGAAGCAGCTTTCTGTCCCCGTGAAAATCCTACGGTACCTTCCGTTCCTACCGAGGATACAACGGCTATACATGATCGAGGAATCCGCGAAACAGATGACATGACATAAAAAGGGCAAACGATACAATCCTGACAAGCTAGTACATCCATCCGATGGTGAAGCATGGAAACGGTTTGATGACAAACATCATGTCAAAGCTGAAGAGGCTCGTAATGTACGTGTAGCGCTGGCAACAGATGGGTTCAATCCTTATGGAATGATGGCTGCTCCATACACATGTTGGCCCGTGTTCGTTATCCCCCTCAATCTCCCCCCCGGCGTAAGCTTTCAACGACAGAACGTATTCTTGTCATTGATAATTCCTGGACACCCAGGGAATAATATGGGTGTGTTTATGGAGCTTGTGTTTGATGAATTGGTCCGTGCTTGGGAGGAAGGGGTCTGGACATACGACCGAGCTACAAAGACAAGCTTCAAAATGCATGTTGGTACCACTACTCCCTGCATGACTTCTTGACGTATGGGATATTCTGCTACTGGTGTGTTCATGGGAAGTTTCCATGCCCAGTATGCAAGGCAACTCTGCAGTTTATTTGGTTGAAGAAGGGTGGCAAGTATTCTTCATTCGACAAACATCGACAATTCCTCCCTCTTGACCATGCATTCAGAAAAGACACCAAGAACTTTACGAAAGGTGTCGTAGTGACAGACCCTGCACCGCAGATGATGACTGGCGCCGAGGTTTATGCTCAGATAGATGCTCTCGTGGTTAATGAAGATGGTTTTGTGGGATATGGTGTGCAACATATGTGGACTCATAAGTCGGGCTTGGAGAGGCTCCCCTATTTTGATGACCTTCTCCTTCCACATAACATTGACGTAATGCACACCGAGAAGAATGTCGCTGAAGCACTTTGGGCAACAATCATGGACATTCCTGATAAGTCAAAGGACAACCCTAAGGCTAGAGTGGACCTGGCAACGTTATGCGATAGACCAAAGCAGCACATGCAGCCTCCTACATCCGGCAAGACATGGAGGAGGCCTAAGGCCGAATTCGTCTTGACCAGGCAACATAGGAGGGAAGTACTTAAATGGATCTAGACGTTAATGTTCCCTGATGGGTATGCAGCGAATCTGAGGAGGGGAGTGAACTTATCTACTCTGCGAGTCTTAGGGATGAAGAGTCATGATTACCACATATGGATTGAACGGCTTCTTCCAGCGATGGTTCGAGGCTATGTCCCTGAACATGTCTGGCTAGTGCTGGCAGAGTTGAGCTATTTCTTCCGCTAGCTTTGTGCCAAGGAGTTATCTCAGACCGTGATAGAAGACTTGGAAAAAGTGGCACCAGTGTTGCTCTGTAAGTTGGAGAAGATCTTTCCACCCGGCTTCTTCAATCCGATGCAGCATTTGATTTTACACCTCCCGTATGAGGCACGAATGGGGGGGCCTGTGCAGGCCCATTGGTGCTATCCAATCGAGAGATGTCTAAAGGTTCTTCGAAAAAAATGTAGAAATAAAGGTAAAATTGAGGCTTTGATGGCAGAGGCATTCATTCTAGAGGAAGTGTCAAACTTCACAACAACATACTACGGTGAGAAACTTCCTAGTGTGCATAGTCTGCCCCCTCGTTACAATGCTGGCGAAAATGAATCCAGCCTCAGCCTATTCTGAGGGCAACTTGGAAGCGCAAGTGCATCGACCACCGAGAACTTGAAACTTGAAGAGTGGCACAGTATCATGCTATATGTGTTGACCAACCTTGACGAAGTGGAGCCGTACGTGTTGTAAGTTCTCAACGAACTTGTTCAATATACTGTCACTCTTCAATACACTATCACTCTTCTACATCCAATCCCCTTGTTTCTCGTTGGTACAGGGAATTTATTCATGAATTCTGGCATCGATCAAGGGAACCTACCCCGCAGGAATCTGATATCCTTCTTACACAGGGTGTCAGAAATGGGAGGCCCAATTTCATTTCTTGGTTCAAAAAGAAGGTACCGTCCAATTTAGCTTTTACTTAGCTTGACATTCCAAGTTGCTCATACATGTGAATAATATAATGATCTTTCCTGCTCGAGCTTGCAGGGCCAAACCGATAAGTCCATGAGTGCCGAGTTAAGACAGGTTGCCAATGGCTTTGCCTATAGGGTCAGGTCATTTACCAGTTATGACGTGAATGGATATCGCTTTCGCACAACAAGCTACGAGCAGAGTCGGCCCAATCGAAAAACCACAAGTACTAGAGTTTTTACGGCCGGCCAAGATGGGGTCGAGTATTATGGAAGAATTGAAGAAATATTCAAACTCAACTATCATGGTTGCAAATCTCTTAATCCTGTCATATTCAAATGCCATTGGTTTGATCCTCAAGTAACGAGACGGACTTGGGCTAGTCTTGGGCTAGTTGAAATTCGATAGGATTCCGTCTATCCAGGAGACGATGTCTATGTTGTGGCCCAACAGGCCAAATAGGTTTATTATCTCCCATATGCGTGCCAAACCAAAGAGCATCTTAAGGGTTGGGATATTGTGCACAAGGTATTGCCACACGGTAAACTACCTGTCCCAAATGATGAAGATTACAACTTCAACCCAAACACATATGACGAAGAGTTCTTTCAAGAAGAGGGGCTAGATGGGAGGTTTGTGATTGACTTAACCGAAGCGATCGGAATGGAAGTAGACAATGAAAGGGTTGATGATGAGGACGCTGGAGATGAGGTGCTCAATGTGAAGGACTTAGAAATGCTTGACCGATTACGTTTAGGCTACGACAATGATAACAACAATGCTACTTCGGCTAGTGTTGATAATTTCGACATGGTTGATAGTGATGATGAAACTTATGATCCAGCTAATCCCGATCCTGAAGATTATTTCTAATACATGTAATACTATATTTTTTTGTAATTATGTTTTGTTTATTTTGCATCTATGTTATTTTCATGCTTATGTTATTTTGTTTCTAATACATCTTGTTCATTCTTTTTAATTGCAGGTGATTGAACAAAGATGGCGGGTAACCGTCAGAGGAGGGTGAACTCGATTTACCAAAGAACACGCCCTTCATCGCCCGATGTAGATGAGGAGCCATCGGAGAGGAGGAGGAGGAGCAGGAGCAGCAGCCGCAGGAGTTCCATGTCGCCTCTCGCCACGGCGTGTGAGGAGGAGGAGGAGCACGTGATGCCGGGACCGACGAGGTGGCGCACGGGGACGGCGAGGGGGAGGCAGCAGCGGGTTCCGCTTCCTCTAGTTCGTTGAGTATCTACTTGCGAGGACCCGCGAGCCTCCCTCCGCGACCGATACCTCCTCATAGACGCCCGCTGATTTGACCCAAGGGAGAAAAGTAAGGAACTTAAGATATTATCACTACTTCATATGATATGTTGAAGTAGTGATAATATCTTAGAAAAGTAAGGAACTTAAGATATTATCACTACTTCATATGATATGTTGAAAATCACAATAGAAACTAATAATTTTTCTTAATAATAACTTGTGCAGGGGTTGGACGATTGTAGAGTCTGCAGGTTGTCACACACGCCAAGTCAATGGCATCCTCGGTCTTTTGGTCAGGGAACACTTCCCTGGCCTGGTTGAGTTCACCGGGAAGACAGAGCCGGCCTACACGTTTGACCATTACACCGTCGCCCCCGATGCTGAAGATCTACGTGGCAGGGAATTCAGAAACAAGGCGGAGCGGGTGAGGGAGGAGCTGTGGGTAAGTCTTTGTCACACTACATTTCTCAATACATCGCATTCATTGAACATTTTTTAAAATGAATGAAAACATCACGTCTATATGCAGGATTTCTTTAGATGTCAGGTGGGATTTGAGGACAAGGCGGCTTTGGTGGCTACCAAAGAATGTAAAACACTCGTGAAGCACATGCACTACGAGTCGCGCATCTAGGCCATCATAACATACTACGGGGCGTACCTTGGAAGGAAGGTCACCAAGAAAGATGCAAGAGAGATGATGCTGACCAAGGAACAGTACATGGAGGTAAGCTTAGCCAAACATTAATACTGATTTCTTCTGAGAATAGGTGGGCTAAATCTGAACTTCTTATATGTCATGTACTTGATGATGTGCAGGTGATTCCGTGCTGGTGCTCCGCGCATCCCGATTGCTGGGAACTGATCGTTGACAAGTGGTGCTCCCCCGAGTGGAAGGAGACACACGTCGCTTGTCGGGAGCGGCGTTTGATGATGCCAGGTGTAGCACACCATCAAGGCAGCCGCAACCTCAACGGATACAAGCAAACATGGGTATGAGAATTCATTTATTTATTCTAACGCTCAATTCTGCATGATTTTCTAAACATCTTGCTGTTTTTCTCGCAGTCGGCATCACATGGTGGCCAGGAGTGCTCGGACTTCATGGCATATGCTATGGCCCACAAGGGCAGGGCGACGTCTGACGTCTCCTACAACCCGGAGGACCCTCCATCGGCGTACAGCAACGCGACCGTCCACAGCCGCCTCAGTCAGTACATAGAGGTGGCAAAGGAGGTCCATGGGCCAGAGTACGATCCGACCACTGCAAACCTTGATGGAGAAGTCGTCATGAGGGTGGGAGAAGGCAAGAAGCATGGGCGGTACTGGATTGGTGATAGCACAATTGACACGGCCGCTACTCCCAGTCTCTCGCAGATCCGAGCAAGGAGCACAAGGTCAAGCCCGGCTATACGTGAACGGCCAAGCACTGCACAACAACGGGTCGACGAACTACAGGTTATTTTGGTTTTTTTCATCGTTCATTGATTCTCACACTCTTTAGCTTTGCATTATTGTAACATTCGGGTGAAATATTGTAGGCCCAGCTACAAGAAGAGAGGAGGCTTCGGGAGGAGATGGAGACGAGGATGGCGTCCGAACAGCAGAGGATAGAGGCCGAGCGGGAGGCCGAGCGTCTGAGGATGGAGGCGATGATGTTGTACGTGCAGACTCTTGGCGCCGCTGTGGGTCGACCGCCGCCACCTACGCTATTCGCTGCACCTCCACCTCCTCATGTAACCACTCCTGTGAGTATGTATGTTTTAATGCGTATGTTCATGCTTAGGGTCAAACCAGAACACTACTTGAAACCTAGCTATATGTTTATCTTGTCTAACTCATGCAACTACTACTCTTGCAACATTGATGGTATATGTTTATCTTGTCTCTCACACATGCAATCTGTTCTCCTTTGTGCAGAATCCATCGGTGGCATCTAATAGCGTGCCTCGTCACCTCGGAGATTCACCAGGATCGAATCATGGGCCTCATCAACACCGACAGTCGCCATGATGGTAGTTTGTGATGAACTTGTGGTTTATTTTGGACAACTATGATGCACTTGTGGTTGGACTTGATGTTGGACTTGTGATGGACTTGTGGTTGCACTTGTGGTTTATTTTGGACAACTATGAGGCACTTGTGATGGACTTGTGATATATATATATATTGTGTTTGTGATATATATATGTGAATATATGTGGTGTTTGTGATATATGTGAGATGTTTGTGAAATGTGATATATATATATATATATATATATATATATATATATATATATATATATATATATATATATATATATATATATGATGTTTGCTTGGATGGAATGGAAAAAACAAAAAAAGACTGTTTTTCCCGGTTTGCCTAGTGTCATGACTAAGACAGTCGACAAACTGGGAATCTTTGCCGAGTGTCAAAGCCATGACACTAGGCAAACTGGGCGGGTTTGCCGAGTGTCGCGGGGCTGGCACTAGGCAAACTGGGCTGATTTGCCTAGTGCCGTGGGCCAGGCACTAGGCAAACTGCGCGGGTTTGCCGAGTGTCGCGGGCCTGACACTAGGTAAATTGAGCCACTTTGCCGAGTGTCCTTGTCCACAGGCACTAGGCAAACTGGGCAGGTTTGCCGAGTGCCTCGGGCCTGGCACTAGGCAAACTAGACGGGTTTGCCTAGTGCCGTGGACAGGGACACTCGGCAAAGTGGCCAGGTTTGCCGAGTGCTAGGACTACGACACTAGGCAAACCTGCCGTTAACGGCAACACTTCTGTCACAGCAAGTTCACTTTGCCGAGTGTCAGCCCAGCTTTGCCGAGTGTCAGGCCGGCACTAGGCAAAGTCTTTGCCGAGTGCCCGACAAATGACACTCGGCAAAGCGCCCTTTGCCGTAGTTTTTTTTTTTCTGAGTATGGTTTTGCCGAGTGTTTTATCGCAAAGCCGCTGTTTCCAGTAGTGTACGTGACAGCTACAAGTTGTATTATGTTTTGGTTCCCAGTACAACGTTCTTGTAACATATTTTAATTGAGAAGACACTGCACTATAAGAGGACAACAGGTTTGCACAAGAAAATGCAGGCCGGGTGCTTTTGTTGTCATGCATTTGTAACATGTTTTAACATTCATTCACTATAACGTACGTGGTGCACAAACGTGGCGTGCACACCAAAAAAGGAGGCCAGGCCACTCAATCGCTTCTATATAATCACGGAGCGAAGGGTCCCCCACTTCCTTTTTTTTTGTCCAGGTGATTATGGGATTTTAGAAAATTTTTATTTTTTCATAGATTAATTAATTAATTAATTCATAAAATCTTATAAATCAATTCTCCCTCCGTCTTGAAATATACATAATCTAGTTTTGTCCTAAGTCAAACTATAGTAATTTTAACTAAATTTATAGAAAAGAATATTAACATCTACTACATCAAAGAGGTATATTATATAAATTTGTTCCATAATATATATCTAATTAAGCTAATTTGAAGTCCTATTTATTATTTTCTATAAATTTGGTCAGAGGTATGTACTATGGTTTGACTTAGGACAAAACTAATTTTCTTATATTTCAGGACAGAGGGAGTAGCTCAGATTTTTATGATATGAACTATTACCTCCTATAAGTAACTGTAGCATTGTCCATGTTAAAAACAATGCTTTTTTTTTGAACCTAATTGAAGGGTAATCTTTATTATAAGGGTGCAAAGTAATAAGATACAGTTCCGTGACATGCAATCTTTACTTTCATATACAATAAAAGACATGCATTCTTTTTTTTTTTTGAAACTAAAAGAGACATTCATTCTTGTAGGAGTGTGGTTTGGGGGGATTGCATGTCCCTCAGCCAACGTGGCGCTTAGTAGTTAATTTGTTTGAGCATGGTTTCACTGGATACCGATGGATGCAGTTGGCCCATGACCCATCAGCACTGTGGGGTGGTTGGATACATTCCTACACAGCGATGTTGCACTTGTACCCTGAACCGAAGGCAATCATCAGTACTCGATCACACTTATGCATTCTTCCTTTCGCTTCAGTGTATGCTAGCTCGTACCACAAAGAGCTGCTTGATGTGTTCCCGAAACGATGAAGCGTCATTCGTGACGGCTCGGCATGGCTATCAGATAGACGGAGGCTATCTTGGACAGCATCGATCACTGCTGGTCCACCGGGATGAACGCAGAAGTGCTCTATCGCCACGCAGAAGTTTGGGACATACAGTGCCACCTTGCCGTTGAGAACCTTCCTCGAGATGCAGGAAAGCAAAAACCGTAGCTTCTCTGATAGCGGGAGGATAAGGGGCGCAATGGAACTGATGCTGGACCTCAATGCCTCACCAGAAACAGCAATAAGGTCCTTGGAAAGGCTCATCCCCAAGTTTCCCTCGCCATCTTCGTCCAGCATGACACACCTATGAGCACTTTCGCTGGTGCTGGTAATCATTCGCAGAAGGTGTTTGAGTCGGAATCGCGCCTTATTCCTTGAATTCGATAGCAATGCAGCGGCGCCACCCATGCGGAATAGGACGGTGGGCAGATGCATTTCTCGTTTCTTCCCTTGATAGTTTATGTGCGACATTGACTCCGTAGAGACCACTAATGCATACGAGGCATGTGGAGTGATCTGCAACAGGTTCTTGGCCAGCCCCACGGAAATGAGACCCGCACTGCACCCCATACCAGAGAGGTGCACACTGCGGATATCGCTGCGAAGCTTGTATCTGTTTATGATCATGTCACTGTAGGTTGGTGTTGGGGCAAATAAGCTGCAGTTAACAACCAGTACATCGATGGAAGACGGGTTGATGCATGTCTTACTGAACAGGTCATCAATTGTTGAAAACAGGATTAACTCAGCTTCAGCATGGCCCTGACTAAAACCAAAGCTCGGAGGTATGTAATGGAGGCTAGGCGGCAAGGAAGTCTCTTCACCGAGGCCAGAGCGGTCAATCATACGTGTTAAGAAGTGGATGCTGCGGTCATCAAGGAAGGGCATGAATTGCATTATGTACTCTTTGAATGTAGCCAGGGGAACACGGCAGTTAAAATTTTGCTTGAAGCAGGCATAGTCGACTAGATATACATCGTGGGAGCGGTTCACAAGGTACAAGGTAAATGCAGCTGCTGGTAGCAAGGCAGCTTGCAACAAGTAAATGGGTCGAAGGGCATGGAGATGGAAAATGTGCTCACTGAAACCAAACTGTGCAGCCACAAGGATGACAGCAGTAGTGAGTGGAACGGCAACGGCAATGGCAACAAGGACATTGTTCACAATGACTTGGTACAGAGATCTGAGGAGCCTCTGCATAAGTGACAAGGCCATATTGTTTACTCTTCTAATGTTCTTGTTATTTCTGCTGCTGCCTATATTATATATATGTACTTGAGCATGGTTGTGAAGGACAGAGGGAAGCTGGAGGCGTGAATAACTATACAGCTGCTTCGATGAGATTTCCAACTTCTTGACAATCCTAAAAGCTAACTGTTGAGTCACAAAGAGATTGAAGTAACATATATGTTGATTTGATGCATTCCACGTATCTCTAAAACATGCCCAAAAGATTTGAAGTAACAGTTGAGATTATCTTAGACATGATTATTCTAACAAAAATTCATTCATTTGAGTAAGAACGACACAATTTAATAGGTCACACCACTACAAAACATAGATATTATAACATATTCTCATAACACATGTATCAATTTATTATAGAGAAATTTCATAGCAACACAGATGTGCTACCAACGATTATATATAGTAACAAGCAAGTAACAAAAAAAATAATGTTACAGATATATGTTACAAAATTCTAGTATTCAATAACACAATAACTAAAACACGTAAATGTGTTACAAATACATATATGTTGTTTAATTTTACAGGCAACGTATATAAAGCCTTCTACAGTGCGATCCTTATGCCAAAAGAATTACAGTGACAACCTTAATTATACCCAGCATGCGATCGTTTTTTTGCGACCATGCAAAGCATATATATTATTAAGATGAAAGAGTTTGTGGTACAAGATAACGAAATGCAGCCTAAAATGCGAGCAGCTCGCTACGGCCGCAACCCGGCCACCTGCACCTAGAACATGGTCGTAGCAAGCAAAGCAACAAAGGAAGTAGCGAAGGCGAAAACTACAGAACAGAACTACATGGTGGCTGAATTTTGCGACGTCTGTTCCTGGGCTCCCCGAGACCAGAACGCAGAGAGTTGGGAGAACCCTGCCATGGACCATCTCTCGGCCTCCTCAGCGATGAAGCCGACGATCTGGAGGGGGGTTCGACGAGTGTTGTGGAACATCCTCTGGTTGCGTTCCTTCCATAAGCACCATGCAACAAGGATGACTAGGGAGTCGAACCCAGCGTGCCAAGCGGAGGGGAGCGATGTCCTGCACTGTAGCCACCAATCCAAGAAGAGATCACCTGGCTGTGACATCAAACCTGGAGCGCGAAGTCTCGCCAGCACACGGAACCATACTTCCCGTGCGTAGACGCATTCCCCAGCGATGTGGGCTGCCGTCTCCTGCTCCTAATCGCAGAGCGTGCATCCATCGTCATCCTACAAACCTCGTTGTTTCCTTCTTGCGGCAGTCCAAAGACGATCGTCTAGGAGCAACCAGAAGAAGAATTTGCACTTTGTAGGTGCTCTGGCCGCCCACAATTCAGACGCTCCGCGCAGCGTCATCATGCCCACGAAGAAGGCCCAGTAAGCTGATGAAGCGGAATATGAGCCGTCCGCAGCCCATTTCCAGATGAACCGGTCTGAGGTCAAGTCATCAAAGAGTACGTCGTCGACCTTGTGCCAGACCAGCACGTAGTCACAGAGGATGTGCGCTACTGGGGCCCCATGGATGTCCCGCACCTAGCTTCTATTCATGATGGCGTCTCGGACGGACTTACCGCGATGACGCTTCGGAATGGCATTGAATAGGTGCGGGGCGAAGCGGTAGATGGGCCTGTCAGGAAGCCACGGGTCCGTCCAGAACTTGGCCGAGTGGCCATCGCCGATGGTCACTGTGATGGATGCCTGGAACATTGACTGAACGACGCACTCAGGTTTGCGCGGAAGGACGCACCAGCTCAGGTCCGGCCGCGTCCGCCGTAACCACTCCCAACGAAGTTTCATGGCGAAACCGGCCACCCTGAGGTCTCAGACGCCCAGCCCCCATAACAGGTAGGGGCGTTCACAATCCTCCACGCGACACGACACTTGCCGCTGGCGACATTGTCCGTTCTTGCCCAAAGAAAGGCCCGATGTAGCTTGTCTATCTGACGGAGTGCCCAGGCGGACAGGCCGGAGGCAATCGAGACGTGGACCAGAATGGCGGACAGGGTGGTCTTCGTCAGAGTGGTCCGCCCGGCATGGTTGAGCATGCCGGCTTTCCACGTGGGGATGCGCGCCGCAATCTTGTCGATAAGCGGCTGCTCCTCCGCGTGCGACGGCCTTCGTAGGGTCAAGGGGATGGCCAAGTATGTGCACGGGAATGGGACCAGCCACCCCGGGAAGCTCTCCAAAGTGGTGGCAACCTCTTCTTCGGAGCAGCGAATTGGGGAGATGGAGCACTTCTCCGTGTTCGTTACCAAGCCCGCAGCGTCAGCGAAGAGGCTTAAGATGGCCCTGAGATATCTGAGATCCTGTGCCACAGGAGCCAAGAAGATGACCAAGTCATCGGCATAAAGTGAGGCTTGGCTGCGGTGTGGTCGGCAATGGCTGGAACACGCCACACGCGTCCGTGGCCAAGATCATGGCGTTGACGACCTCCATGACGAGCACGAACAGCATTGGTGATAGGGGATCACCTTGCCGCAGCCCACGAGCGTGCCAAATCTTCCTGCTCGGCCTCCCATTCATCAGCACGCGTGTAGAGGCAGTGGATAGCAGTAGCGCTACCCATTCCGTCCAGTGACCGGGGAAGCCCAAGAAGGCTAGGAGCTGTAGGAGAAACTCCCAGGAAACAAAGTCAAACGCCTTTGCGATGTCCACCTTGATGAGGACAGCCGGGCAGTGACGGCTATTCATCCAGCGGCAAGCAAGCTGAACCGCCATATAATTGTCGTGAATTGATCCCCCGTGGATGAAAGCGCTCTGGTTGTTTCTCACCAGGAGCGGAAGGTGCGGCGCCAATCTGTTAGCAACGACTTTGACGACAAGTTTCCCCACACTGTGAATCAAGCTTTTGGGTCGACTGTAGTCTTTCAAACGGGAGGGCGTTGCCGTCTTCCGGAGAAGCACCATATTTGCGGTGTTTAGAGTGCTCAGACTACGACCATCCAGTGCCCAGACGGCGTTGAAGACCGCCACGACGTCGTTTCTGATCACCGGCCACGCGTATTTGTAGAACCGGCCGGTGAAGCCTTCCGGGCCGGGCGCCCGGTCATTCGGGATTTCCTTGATCACGCCCCAGATTTCGTCGACTGTGAACGGCGCCGCCAAGGCATCAAGTTCAAGCTGCGGCAATTGTAGGGAGGCCAAGCTGACGTTCCTGGTACACGCGAAGTATGTTCCAAGAATGGAATTGTAGTAGTGGTAGATGGCGTCAGCCTTGGCCTCCTCATCAGATAGCGACACGCCATCATGTTTGAACGTAGGAATATAACTCTTCCACTTTCGATGACAAGCTTGGAGGTGAAAGAACCGTGTGTTGGCGTCACCCTCGCGGAGGAAGCGGATGCACGATCTCTGGCGGGCAATCGTCCTAGACAGCGATGCCAGGCTGAGAATGGTTCGTTTGAGGTCCATGTGCAACTCAATCTCCTCATCTGATAAGCTCCTAGACTCCTGGGCGACGTCAAGCTCCTTGACAATGAGCCTGGCCATGGCAAGCTGGAGACGCACACCGCCGACCGATTTCGCACTCCATGCACGCAGAGCTTTGGCTGTGTATCTCAGTTTGGAATCAAGTGTGCGGCATGCATCCGCACCTCCCGGTACAGCTGACCACGCTTCAGCCACGACATCCAGAAATCCGTCGAGTGTAGTCCAGAATGCTTCAAAGCAGAACTGAGGTTTTGCCCACGGTACAACATCCAAGCGAAGCGACGGAGGTGCGTGGTCCGAGCAGTCTGAGGACATGCATGCCAGGTAGTGGTTAGGAAAGAGATCGAGCAATGCACATGTCGCTAGCATGCGATCAAGGCGTTCCAGCGTTGGTCTCCGACACTCGCTGGACCACGTGTATAGGCGGCCATGCAGGTGAATATCCGCAAGCTGTAGGTCGTCGATGACCCTACGGAAGCGCCTCATCCAGGAGCAGTGCGGTCTTCCCTGGTTCTTGTCTTGATCCTGGTAAATCATGTTGAAGTCGCTGCAGTATAGCGCGGGACCGGGACAGGATGTCATCGGACCCCGTAGTTCGTCTAGGAAAGGTGGCCTTCTCGGCGAGCACCGTTGGGCCGTAAACAGATGTTAGCCACCAGCCCGGGGTGCTGCCATTCAGAGGCGCGAGGTGGACTGACACGGAGTATGCACGGGTTACCGCCATCGTGCCGGACCAAACGTCGTGGTGCCATGCCAACAGAACACTCCCCGCCCCCTCCCCCGCGGTGTCGATTGCCGGCAGACAGGCATAATCAAAGTTAGTTCCCATAATGTCCACAATCCAAGCGGCAGGAAAATTCTGGACCTTCGTCTCCTGAAGGCAGAGAAGCGACAAGTGTTCGGACATCACCACAGTGCGAACAACAGAGCGACGGGCGCGAGAGTTAAGCCCGCGCACGTTCCAACACAGAAGTTTTTCCTGGTCCATGAAGGCTCTTGGGCGACGGGGTTAGGGGAGGCGTCAGACAGCCATGCGCCGGGATCAATTCGCGCATGGCTTCCTTCGTGGTGGATGACAAGTTACCGCAGAAGGTCTCCCTGAACCTGCGTGCCCCGGAGGTGTCCGAGGATGGAGGCGGCACATTTTTCCCGAGCTTCTTAAGCATGATGTTGGTGGCTTGCACCTCAGGGTTACTGGCCTTTGTCTTGTCAGCCAGACTCAAACTGCGGCGTGGGACGACATTGTAATCAGGGTCCTGTGACCTCCTGAGCCTAGGGGGAGATGAAAGCAGCGGGGTTGCAATGTCGTCGGTGATTGACACAATGAACTCGTCAACAACAGGGTCATTTGCGCTCGCGACAACAGGTTGACACAATGAACTCGTCAACAACAGGGTCATTTGCGCTCGCGACAACAGGTTCAGTAGCGCTAGCGTTGGCGACCGACGCGACCATGTTCTCAGCAAGGAGGGGCGTGGCCTCGTTGCGAACTGAGGGGGGCGCCGTCGCCAGTGGCTCAAGCTAGTCCTGCCCTTCACCCTCAAGGAGCAATTCATGCCCTGCAGCACAGTTAACCTCTGTAGACAGGTTGCCGTCAGCAGGATGCGTCAACTCCTGGGACGCAACCGCGTTCACAACAGAGGTGGCAAGGGTGGGGGGCACCACATCCACACGAACCGCGGGGGGCACCACCGCCGATTTCTCAAGCTGGTCCTGCTCACCCCCGGGAGGCAGAGCATTCCCGGCAACGCAGTGAACATCAGCATCTTTGCCCGCAGCATCAGCAGGCTGCGTCATCATCCCCGGGGGCAAATCCTGGGTGTCAATAGGGGTAGTCTGCGGCGTCGTGGTAGTAGGTGGTGTTCCCCTTGCAGCGCAGCTGTGGACACCTCAGGGATAGCGGCGCATGCCTGAAGCAGCAACATGTCATCGAGAAGTATGGCCCCCATGAGGCCCAGGGACTCACGAGGCGGCGATCGTCGTCCGATCAGGGAGACGTCATCATCCCAAGTGGCCCGCACGCCGCCGTTGACCCGCACGCCGCCGTTGCGAAATTCAGTTCTAGGCTTGATAAATCACTGAGGCCTGCAGTAGCCGCGGTGACGATGTCGTCCCGGGCAAGCACAGATACAATCTCATCGGACGGACCGATGCACAGTCCAATCAACTCGTCTTCGTCATCTGTTCCGCAAGATCGGCCGCCCCTGGCCGGCATATTTTGCAGAGATGTAGCTGAGCAGCGCCTGCGGGAGCTGGTTCAACCACGTTGGTGGGGAATGGGCAGGAGACTGAACCAATGATCACCGTCCCCCTAGCCCTGAAAGTAGGTCTCCGACGGACACCCAGGCGTGGGGTGTCCCTGTCGTCGGTGAATCGGTAGGAGCGCGGACCATGCATCCTAGCTCGGTCACCACCACCATCCATGCCTGGGTGGTTTCTGTAGTTGGAGTCACCAGAGTGCATCCCGACGCATAGGAGGCGGGTTGGTGTGTGTGTCATCTACAGGGCCGGGAAGTAGTCTTTTTTCTCCTTATGTCTTACTTTTTGTTTTTCAGTAAGTAAGATAAGAATAAGGAAGCTCCTTTGTCTTCGCCCCGTCTGTAGCGCCATCGACCCGTCGCCCTCAGCTCGTATACAACTACATATATACACAAAAGATTTAGATACGTCTAAATTTGGATATACAACCGTACATACGAAGGATTTCAGATACGTCCGAATTTAAAAACAGCCCACGCAGGTGCCCTCCTATCTCTCTGCCGCTCTGCCGTCTTCCACACCCACCCCGCTATTTCAGTTTTAGCTTTTAGAGTGACAAATTAGCTAGTTCTTATGTACTTATCTTTTGCATCTAAGTTGGTTTCATGTAAAATCGAATACTTGAGTTTCACAAATCATGCTATAGTTTCATATTAAATGATGTTTCCTAGACTCCTAAATGCCTTGGAAACATATTTGTGTTCACCAAATTTCATGATTCTAATATTTTTATGAATGAAACTATTTGTAATTTTCATAGTTTTTTTAACCACTATCTGTCATAGCCCCGCTATATCCACGCTATAGCTTTATAGCTTCTGAAAAAACATGCCGCTATTTGCTATAGCCCACTATTTTAAACCTCGGCGACTTCGCCCAAGATGCCCAACTTCCTACTCTCATCCGCTGTGATGGCGCAGCCCCGAAGCAAGGTGCTGACCAACGTACGTAGTATCCAGCATCCAATTGCTATGCATTTGATGATGAAGACGAAAGAATAAGTGCCCCAGCTGTCCTCTAGAGGAGCACGTGAGATCCACTGCAGTTGCTCAGGCGCCGTTGTCCCCACAGCTATCGTCAGCCGCCGAGTCATGCGCGCCTCACAGGTGTTGCTGTTGCTAGCAGGGTTAGGGTTGTTGCTGAAACCCGGCTGCTGGCCCCCGCCGCAACCACCGTCTTCCTGGCCTTCGAACGGTCTTCATCTCCTCCACGTGCATCTCCTCACCAGTTGCTTCCACACCATGACCCATGAATTGATGAACCAGTTGGAGAGCTGCGGCATGCAAACATGTTGTCATCGTGTAGGTCTTTATAGTGAGAGCTACGCGGATCATGGACGCTTAAACAAAGAATCTTTCTTTGAGACATTTGAGTATTTGACGATGTATTCGATAAAGATCATGAGTCACACAAATATTGAAAAAAGTGAAACCAATTTTGTTATGTTCTTATAAACTAGATTAGATCTACACGATATAGGTAATAAAGATCATGAAACGGTCTTTGTATTTATATAATTAGATTTATAGGTTTTTTAATATATTCACCAAAACGGCAAACCACGTGTGTCGCTTTAGGTTTGGGTAAAAATTCATAGCCCCGTGCAATACATAAGCATATATCTAGTCTAGTTAAGAAAAAAACTTTGAAATCATGTGTTAAAAAAACACTTTGTACATGTACTAATACAAAGTTTTACATTACATGTCAAACTATTATTACTTGGAATCTTTCTATAATATACAACATTATACTCCTAATTCTAAAACTTTGTAGTTAAAACTTCACACTCATAAACTTTGAACTATCATATTACAAATTAATTTTATACTGTGATAAGGATCAACTCACGGAAGGGTATGTGTTGGTGGATAGGATAAAACTAGAATCACTCGAAGATCACTCAACAAGATCAACTATAGCACCTGAGATTACACTACGGGTTTCTCAAAGAAGAGCCATGCTCAATTCTCAAATCATATCAATATCAACTCCCTCTCAGATGGTGGATTATATAGTTTATTTATGCTAGAAACATTTCTCCTAGTTGGGTGTAAACATAAGCATAAATAAAAGCAAGTGGAAGGTCATGTTAGTGGAGTATCTGAGGAGTCTTCATTCATTCTTGCGCAGCCACCGACAGCATGTGCAGCCTCCACCGAAATGGCCATAACTCCTAGCTCAAAAGTCTAAATGATGCACCATTTGTTGTGTTGGAAACTAGACTCGTATATCTTTCTAATAATATAGCATATGAACGCTAAAACCATCGAAATAGATGCCAGGAAGCCACGACATATAACACTAATTCTGCATGCTTCGTGCTATCTTATCGTACTGCTAAGTTCAAAACTTTACATAGAGTTTATAAACTTTGAATTATCGCTTTACAAACTATATACTGCTAGGTTCAAAACTTTGAACTATCACATTATAAACTTGGTACTGCTAGATTTAAAATTTTGAACTATCACATTATAAATTTTATTGCTAGGTTCAAAACTTTGGGATTTCAAAACTATACACCTAAATGCAGTAACTTTATACTGGCTCATTTCAATTTTGTACTGACATGCTATGAACTTTGGACACCTCAAATAGAACTTTGTAATTCGAAACTTTGCACTTCAAGTTGTGAAACTTTGTACTACCACATTTGAAACTTTGTACTCCTAGATGCAAAACTTTAAAATCACATACTAAATTGTTTCGAATCATATCAAACACAGCTTTTGTAGATCTCGTCAATAATGAATGTAATGGTATCAAACGGAATTAAAATAAATGCCTCACAAGTAAGTTATCAAATTTTAAACTTTATAACATGTGCATATGTCGGAAAAATGACACACAATGCACGCGCCCCCCTCCCCTCCCCCGCGTCCACTCTCCATGCTCAATCCCGCTCCCCCTTGTGCCTCGCGTTCCGTGCACTGCTACATGTTGCAACGCACGCACCAAATAGTAGTAATTGGTGAATTACAGCCCTATACAGGCATTGCACTACAAGGCCTACTGCGCAAGTCTGCAGCATGCAAAAAAAAAAGTCCGGCGTCAAAGCCATCTCGGTTGGGGTCCACACAGTAAAAAATAAAAAACTTGCTCCTCTCTGCCGTTAGTTTCATTCGAGATAACCAAGAAATCCCCTCTCTATTAAAAACGAAATTGGCATCCCTCCTCCGGGATCTTGTTTAATAGTTACCCCCATTCTGAGGAGGACATAGTGTACAAGTTGATTTGGTTATTGTCTATGCAATGCCCCCGCAGGGCCTAGCTGGCGACGCTGCCCTAGCTGGCGACGCTGCCTGGCCCAAGCAAGTTTTTCACGCACAGAACCAAACAGGCCCTGCATGAGTCCTCTGCTACAGTGTTGCCGGATGCAGCCTTGTCGCGAAGGGAGAGGCCGACAGTGCCGCAACCGCCCTCTGACGTCGATGCCACCGTTTTCGCACTTGACCGTCAGGGGCTACCTACTGCAGCCTTCTCGAGGCTTCCTTGGTTGGCAAAGAGCCCTCGCTTAGAGGGGTTGACAAGTGGACCCTAGAGCCCTTCGCCCATTGAGTTGTGTCACATCGGTTGCGTGACCCGAAAGAGTGGCTAATAGGGCCTTGTGCTCGTTGAACAGGGCGACGGCGTGGCATCTCCGTACCTGTTAGGCTTTCGGTGCCTGTCTAGTTCATGATCCAGGCTCTGACCTATGGCTCAGGGCGTCAGTTGTTGCCCAGGCGCTGACCCAAGTGTGCACTGGGTGGAAGTTGGGCTTAGGCTCGGGCCATCATCACTCAACAGTCCAAGGCCGTCGCGAGGCCTGACCAGTGGCTGCAGGCGTGCTCGGGCTCCCCCTGATTCCTTCCAGAGGATGTGTGCGAGCGTACCTGATGGGCATAGCCCCCGAGCCCCCGAACGATCCATGGGATCGGTCAGTTTCCTCTTTCCCGGAGACTTGACATATCCCTATGTTAGACTCTCGTCGGCGATCGTCTCCCTAGAGCTATTAATAGGAGGTATTTGAAAAAAATGCATTCCAAGTGTTTGGCAAAAGGCTTAGAGTGTTGTCCAAACAATTGCTGACATATGTATCGCCCTTAGAACAAGTATGGCCGATATATACATTGCCCTTAGTCACTAGATAGCCGATGAGTTCGACATCGTTGCTATTTGGTTGTTCATGTTTTTAGGTTCACCTAAAGCTTCACCTAAAACACGGGGGCATATGTTGATGGCCAAAAGTGTCCAAAGGCTTTGCAACAATGTTTATAATGAAGAAAGGGTCCTTGGGCTTGTTTTGGATCATCATATTTGGTTTTGAAGAGCCAAAGGAGGAGGAAGCGACTTCTAACCTTGCCAAACCAGCCTGGCCGGCCTCCTTAACCGGCCAAGCCTATTCCTTGCACCAACGGCTATGCCCTGCTAGGCCTGCTGCTCACCTTCTGACGAAACTGGCCTAGCTAGTTTGGGAACTGGCTTGGTCGGTTCTATTGTGCCCGCTGCTACCCAACTGGCTATTGATGGTCACTAATGCTCACTATTAACCATCAACTATTGCATGAAATAGCATGAAATGAACCACAAAGCATAGTTGTAGGGTTTTATTCTAACGAGTTCCACGAGTTGTGTTGTTCTCACTTGTTTTGCAAGATATTTAATATTTCACTATATAAAAGTATCTCAAGTGATGAATTAGAGCACATCGTTATGAAGAGCTCGTCGAGATGATCGAAACAGACATGTCATTTGCTCTATTTGGAGTTCCAGAGAGAAAGTCCCCGATGAATACGACTCGGAAGATTCTAGAAGAACCTAGAACCATCACCAAGCAAGAGTTTTAGGGACTAACATAACAATTTCCACAGCTTTGGTGAATTATGAATTTTCAGGGATAAAAACAAAATAAGCCATGAAGAAGTAGGAGTCAAGAAACCGAACCAAATCAAGTCGAAATTCCGCGGAAATTGACAGGAAGGTTCTAGAGGACACAAGAAGATACGGGAACGAAGCGGAAGCCTAGAGGCTGACAGGTGGGGTGGGTTGGCCCCACATGTCAGGCCGGCCGGCCTAGTCCCACCTCCAAGTGAGACCAGCTTCGCGCGACGGTCTCTAACCGACCTCTATGACGTATCTTGACCACTGTTTTAAGTCGGTTTGATCCGAGGGCTGCGGTTCATCCCACTGGGCTATATAAGCAGAGGCAGACCTCCACCATGAGGCATCTCCATCTTCATTAGCTACATTTAGAGCAAAAGCTAGGGTTTCACCCCTCCATCCAAGTAGAAGTAGAGATCCCTCTAGATGATCGTCTAGTTCTAGTTCTAATTCATCTAGTTGTAAACTAGAGATCAGGGAGAGAGGAGAGGAGAGCTAAGGAGGAGCCGGATCTGTCAAATCTTCCTCGACATTGTACTTCTACAGCATCTGGTTCGTCTTGAGCAATCTCCAGGTTCTTCATTATTTATTTCTAAGTATTTTGTTTCAGTTCTTGCTTTATTATATTTACTGGATCTTCGCTCGTATTGAGTGCTCTAGTTATTCTAGATAGTTAGAGTAGTAAGCGCTAGTGTAGACGTGGTGTCTAGACTAGGATTTACCTGAGTTTGCGCCCAATCCCATGATTAGTTGTGGTAGCCCACAGAGGTGACAGCTCTGTCTGGTCTTTGTAATCCACCATGTTCGGGTTAGTGTTTCGTAGAGCTTTTTGATAGCCTTCCCCCGATTACTTTCTTCCCAATCTTTTTTGAGAGTTGGAAAGGTACTGCTGCTTCAAAGTAAGTAAAATAGAGTAAGCCTTCGACAAGATAGAACCACTTAGAAAACCCTGAAAACCCTCTCTACCCTGTAATTACCCTTTCCTTGGACGTTCCTAATTCTTTTAGTACACTTCACGTTCCCCGTGAAAATCGATACTCTAGAATACTCTCGGGTGAAAGCTACATCGGTATTCGTGCGCTTGTGGATCTTTTTCTGTTCACGTTTAAAATACCCAACAAGCTTTCTGACGCCGTTGCCGGGGAATGGTAGTTGTTCTAGAATCGAACCAAGTTCGTCTGAGTTTCATTTTTCTTTTTACCACCTTTTTCTTTTTACCACTTTACCACATGTATTCCACTCCTATCTATAAATATTCTGCTCCAAAGGGTGACATGTTGGAGCCCCCACCATCTTCACACCCCATTCTTACAGATGGCTATAAGCTTCGCCCTGCTTTCATAGCCATGGTTCGGGACAAACCCTTCTCTAGGCTAAAAAACGAAAATCCATACACCCACCTTAGAGAATTTGAGCACTTGTGTTCTTGCCTCGCTATTGCTGGCATGACATAGGAGACCATCAAATGGGCATTGTTTCCTTTCTCACTTTTGGGAAAAGCGAAACAGTGGTGTGCTCATTCCATACGAGACATAAATGGAGATTGGGATGAACTTCGGAAAAATTTTGGTCTTGTTTTCTTCCCAACATCCCAAGTTAATGCCCTTTGAATAGAAATTCTTACATTCCAACAGAAGGAGAAGGAGACTCTAGGAGCAGTCTAGGCTAGATTCACAAGCCTTAAAAACACCGGCCCAGACCTCTCTTTGCCTAACACGTACTTTTAAATCACTTCCATCATGGTCTTAGCAAAGAAGCTGCTTTTCATCTTGACCTATCTTCTGGAGGTTCGTTCACACACATGTCCTTTAGTGAGGGGGAAGTCATTCTACAGAAAATCCTTGAAAACACCCTTTACACGGGCATCTATGATGAGTTTCCCAAAGAAGAAAAAGAAAATGAGTCTAGCCCCGAGCCAAAAGAGGAGGAATACACAACCGAATCTAAAAATTTTTCAAATCCTTCCAATAATTTGGTTGCTACTCCTAGACAAGAAAAGGAAGTTTTGATAGCCAAATCACAACCACTCCAATCCCAAGATTTAGCTATTGATCCTAAACCATCAATACCCCAAAATCCTCCAAGGAAAGAAGAAATTCCACCTTTGGAAAGCTCTGATCTTTCTGATACTGATGGTTTAGACTTCCAGTTTCATAAGAGACCTTCAAGCGAATATAATTCAAATCCTCTTCAGAAGGGATCTCTTATAAAATGTCCTTATTCCCAATGGGAAGAATTCGAGGATGGCATAGAAGGACAGCCTTGCCATACGGAAAATCCTATCTGCTATCCTATTATGTTCATAGACGACATAAATTCTGGACCTATCTCTAAACCCATCCTTGTCTTCAAAGATCCCCCTTATGCTCGTCCTTTCCAGTCTCATGATGATCCTAGAAATCCACTAAGTCAATCAAACCATAGGAGTCATGAAGACCATAAGGATGACCAAGAAATACTACGACAGTGGCTAGAATGTGTAGAATGGATGGACAAGGAAGAAGCCTTAATAGAATCCAACCTTGACTTAGCTTCAAATGGTGAGATTTCAACTCCCTTTGAAGACGAGACTTATCCATCTACCGAAGAGGCCCTAGATGAGACCAACTCAAGAGTCACCAATCCAAGTGAAATTCTGAACACTCAGATTGGAGATGAAGATGACATCAATGAGCGTGGAAATTACTCCATAACCATCTCATTAAAACCATGCTCATATGAGACATCTCCCAATTCAATTGGTCTCTCCAACCTCACCACATTTGAGATCTCCAACCCCCTTATTCTTTCTAGTTACAAAAACTTCAAAAGGGTGGTTGTAGATGCATATGTTTATCATAAATATTGCAGATCTCGTTGTGATTGAATCTTAAGATAGGAACACTTAAGTTGGTGTTGGAGGGGAAACCACTTCACCAAAAACATGTTGAAGGTTTTCCAAAGACAAGCTTAGTGTCCTAAAACAAGCACATCCTAACATGAGTGTTCACCTCTCTGCTACGCTACCCTTGTGAAATGAGTATAGGGATATAATTGTAAAAATATTCCTTCAGGTATTCTTGCCACTAACCTTTTCAGGTCTGGAGCAAAAAGAACGAAGGAATGACGAACATAAGGTATATCCAACCAATCATCATGCAATATTGAATTAGATCCATCCAAACTTGATTTTTGCAAAATTCAAGCTTGGAGGATAACTTTCTAAGAACATCCCCTGCCATGTTGCTATTCTGGTTGTCTCTACCTTTAAGACATGCTCAATTTGCTATACATCAATCATGTTCTCTTCCATCACCACTTGAGTAAATCTCTATAATGCTTTCATGCCACCTTTGTCCATCATAAGTAAGTGTTGGTTTAGAAGTACTGCACATACTTCTATTGGCTTTTAACATAAGCGTGGTGCTTAGGTTAAATAACCTTCCTTAATCTAATTAGACATGGAGTCTGGTTTGGTTATTAAACTAAAAACTGCTTGTGTGCACATTGTATATTTTGTTGGACTGACCCCTGCAGGAGAAACTTTCAAAAGTCAAACTGGGAAGTCCTAAGATAAACTCACACAGAGAGAAAAGAGGTACATGAACTTCAACAACCTTGCATAAGGGAAACACAACTCACGCATCACGGAGAGATCCATGGAACAAGAAGACGAGTGCCACAACACAAGATCTACACTAACTCCATGGAAGAGGGTGAACAAATCTCCATCAAGCCCCTTCAAGACAAAGACCATCATGGAGAAATTCTCAAGACAATGAAGGGAGCACAAGGACTGTCAAGAATGTCAAGATTAGAAGAACAAAAAGATGGTGAGATTAAAGAGAAAGGAGTGAGGAGTGCAACAGAGAAGACAAGCCATTCATGAGCACAACTAGCTAGGCAACAGAAGCTTCCACAAGATATTTGGTACCATCACTATAATCTTGATGTACGAAACATCTTGATCCTGGTAACATCTTGATGTACCATCACTATAAGCTTCCACAGAGAAGACAAGCCATTCATGAGCACAACTAGCTAGGCAACAGAAGCTTCCACAAGATATAAGCTTCCACAAGCCATTCCACAGAAGCTTCCACAATGACAAAGGTAACATCTTGATGTACGAAAAGCTTTTCTTGATCCTGGTATGCACATAAATGTTGAACCACACATGTTTAAGTTGCAACATCACTTGCTCCAACCTGATCGGCTTAACATGTTTAGTTCTTTTGTTAGCTTCACTCTCTTATCTTTACCTGATGAGCTAAAATATTGTGCACCCAACCTTTAGAAGATGATAGATCACAATCTTGAAAAGATCAACATATTATGCATAGATATGATTATCCTTCCATAGGTTAAAACAATCTAATCTGTCAAATATTTTGAGATATTACACTCATGCTCATTTTCTGATCTTATCACCCATAACATCAGCTTTATCTTGTTCACTGTGCCTAAGGTTAGAGAAGAATGAATAGACTTTTGGTTCTGTTGGTGTTTTTCCACCAACAGAGCCCGTGCACTTGACTCTGCCTTGTCTTTATGAGCAGGACACACTTTAAACAAGACATGAGGAGTTTGTCAACTCCCAAATTCTACAAAGTGAAGGTCCTGGTTCTACAAGAACACGCACACTAAGCAAGATGCTGCCAGCTTTCACAATCAATGCTTCACTTCAAACTACTGGACGAACGAAGAACATGGATGACACCATATCAAGAGGTGTAGTTATCAAGGTCTCCACCTTGGGATCAGATGATACACCTAAGGAGTGAACATGGTAAGAAGTCTTGTTCAGAGGACTTGTAACACCCAAAAATTTCAAAATTTAGAATTAGTGGGTTTTAAATAATTTAGATAATAATTAATGGGGAATTAGGATTTAAAATTTTAGATAGAATATTTGATGATGCATTCATGCTGTTGCATTTATTTTATTTTGTGGTGTGGACTTTATTTTATTTGATTTGGATTTGAAACTCTATTTAAAAGGTTTTGAAAACAAATAAAAAAGACAACTTACCGCTGTGCAGCCGGCCCGGCCTGTTTTCCCTCCCCCTCCCGCTCTTGGGCCGTCGGGCCAAAGCTACTGCCCCGCTTCTTCTTTCCGCGCGCGTGGGCCGGCCCAGGCACCGTGGCCGCGCGCCTATCCCTTCTTCATCTCGCTGACGGGTGGGGGCCGCACGTCAGTTGCACCTTCTTCCTCTTGCCATGACTGAGCCAGAGACCGACGCCGCCCTACTCGAATCGAATCGTGTATCTCGGGATTCCTAACTGAAAACGATGATGTGAAGCTATAAATGGGTAGCCGCATGTTCCCTCTTCCCTTTTTCCATCTAAAGTCCGAGCCAAATCGCGTGGAACCGAGAGTAGGAGCTTGAAAACCCTAGGAACTTCGGTTGCTCGTCATCGGGGCTTGCCGGTTGAATTGAGCCTCTTCTTCGCGTTGGTGAGCTCATCGTCTCCTCCTCTCCCTCCCCATGTTTTTCTTTTGAATTTTTGTGCATTTTACCGCGAGATTGGAGTTCACCGCGGCCGGTGATGGCGTCGCCGTCCATCCCCTAGACGCGCTCTCTCCTCGGGACATTGTAGCGTTCATAAACCGTGTAGATGAGATAGGGTTAAGCTTCTCGTCCGATTTGAGCAAAGTTCTGGGTTGTTTGGTGGTCTAGGTAGGGGAAACCGCTGTTTCCGGCGAGATTGGGCGCGACGGCCATGGCGGCCGCCTGCCGGCGTTGAGGGAGGAGACCGGTTTCTTCTTCTTTTCCTCTGGATCGAATAGGAGCCGTTCATCTCGTGATCTACGACCGAGATTAGAACTTACCCCTTCGCGGGTAGTTTTTCTAAAGAATCCCTGGCCTTTTTCTTAATATAACCCGCAGTCCCTTGGCGTAATTCCCGAAAGACGTTTCCGTGTTTTGAAAGCGTACTTCTTCTCGGTAAATCAAAAATACGTTTTCTGGTATTTACAGTTTTGCCACTAAATTTGTTTTGGTCATAAAATCTTCGTTTTAACTCCGATTTGATCCGTTCAAGTTGCGTTAGGTTCATATTTGCGAGCTCTACATGTTAGTATAGTGTATAGTAGGTTTGGGAAAAATTAATTTTCGAGTTTATATTTAAAGTAATTATTTATCTATAGGAAATCTTAGAAAATTCATAACTTTCATGTTTTAACTCTGAATTTTGTGATCTTTACATCTGTGTGATCGTAGGAACATGTAGAAGAGTTTTATAAACTTTTATTACTGTTTTGTTACTGTTGGTGTACTGTTCTAATTATATCTTTTTGTTTGCTTCATGTATGTTTGCTCGATTGCATATATGTTGTTGATTGGTGATCGAGTTTAGACGGTGAACAGTTTCTGGACGATCAGGAGTATTACTTTGAGCCAGACCAGCAGTATTATCCGGAAAGCTTTGATCAAGGCAAGTATAACATGGGACTATCCTTGTTACCTATTCACTATAATCAATATCATATGCATGTGTCTACCTTGACAACCTTAGATATTATAATTTAGTGATTGTTATCTTGATTCCTTGTCAACCTATGGGTTGTGTATTTGGGTAGCTATTGCTAGTGCTTAATTATGAACAATGATCTTGTAATTTGATTAATGGATTAAGCAATCAACCGTTAAGATGATTTTATTACTGTTGAAAAGGGGGCTAGAGCAAGGGGTTATATTGTTGCTCTGGTTTCTCTCCATAAGGACTTATCTGTACGTGATCATCCGGGACATACAGTACAGCTGTGAGGGCTATATGGCTCTGGCTCTAGTTGTTCAAGAGACCTTTTCTAGCTTGTTAGTGGTTAACTTAAATGGCGTAAGAATGGCTTGCCACATTGGGTGTAGGACAGCCTCTAGTCTATGAGTATAACTGAGAAGGAATTGTGCCATTTGAAAAGGGGGTTCCTACATCTGCCTGCCGAGTGAATCTAATGGCCCTAACTTGTTAGACGAACTTTTGAATGGCTTTATATGGTTTTTGATGTTTTGGGCCTTGCAAACCCATGCATTTGGAAATCATGACTCACAGTGAAAGTGTACACCTCTGCGCAGAGTTAAAAACTGGTATACTAGCCATGCCCACGGATACGGGCGGCCTTGGAACATTTACAGATAGATGATCACCATTGTTATATCATGCTTAATTATTGTTGATTATTATTATGCTCATGTTAATGCTATTCATTATCTTTATTACAATTGATCATTGGTTCATTAATGGGAAGTGGATTATCTTGATGCTACTCAATTGCTAATTATATGATGATTAAAAGCTAAACGCAGTCAAACAGTGTCTAGTCTTTTGTGCCTCATAAACCCCATGTTATATTTGTTGAGTTCGACATGGACTCACTCTTGCTATTTCCCCAACACCCCAGTGTGTAGTAAGGTGTTACTCAGAAGAAGGATAAATATGTAGTGGAGTTTTCAGAAGTCTTTTAGAAGTGTTTGGCATACGGAGCCACCAGTCAGCCGTCCCTGAGAAGAATGGAGCCTGAAGTTTAGTCACCGTTCCGCGATACTCTGATGTAAGTGTTAATATAGCTATGTATACGTTATATAATAACATTGTTTCTGATACTTTTTCATTCTGACATATGTGTGGACTTCCTGGGCACACATATGATTAGCCTGGTTTTGTTCTTTAGAAAACCGGGTGTGACAGGACTTAAAACATTGAACCCTCGCCGAGAGGTAAAATCGGTAGTTATCCATATTTGTCTTTTCTACATAATCATTTTTCTTTAGCATATTTATCTTTTTGGCATTAGCATGGCATTAGAAAAAGAAAATAAAAGAAATAAAAATATTTATTTGTTGCATCAATAATCCTAAAGCCCCGTGTGAATATTTTTGTGGTGTGTAAGAACCCATAAGAACATTCACCATGGTGGCACAAAAATAAAAATAAATATACATGCATTCATCCTATTGCATTTTCTCTTGCGTCATAGAAAATATAAAAATACAAAAATATTGAGAAAGAAATCCCACTGAAACTCTATCTAGAAGAAAAGCTTTGGACAACTGAGGCTTAGGTGGCTAAACTACTAACGCTTAATCAATTCCATAAGTTTTGTTGTCTATTTGATTTTCACAGGATTTGAAGAACCAGGAAGAGTTGACAAGCAAGTGGATGTTCTATCCACTGTTAAGAGCACTGTCTCATCAGTCATCAACATCAATCAATGCTCTATAGAGGAAGTACATTTCCACTGCCAGTCTACTACATTGCAAGATCGAACGACTATGTCAACATTCAGCTTGAGGGAAGGCACCCCCGTGTATCTAGGTAAGTATCCTTACCCTCTTAAAGTTTTCTCGTTACATAAATTAATTCAAAAATAATAAAAAAAGAAGTGAGCACATGAAGGTTCACACTTATCTTGTCGAGTTTTTGTTCTATATTGTGTTATTTCGTAATAGTGTGTGCAAGATAGAGTGTGTATAAAAGTTTGTTTTTCTATTTAAAAAAAAATCTGGTTTAATCTCTATGCATGGAAATGATGAATAGTTGCTCTACTGTAATTCCTTTTAAGTGCCTAGTTTTCAACCTTGAACTCTTCCGAGTTTTGAAAATGATTGTTTTGACCTAAGATTTGCTCTGAACTTGAAACTTGTGGGTAGCGAATGCTTGATCTAAGTCTAGATGATTGACGAATATGATATGAGAGGTTTGAGCTACTGTTTATCTTATTCTGAGTGACACTAGAGTTCTGGAGATTTATCTTTTGAAAACTTAAAATTTTCACATGATGAGTTCCTATATGACGAGAGCTTTAATTCCTACCATAGCCATATATACATGTTTGCTAGAATAGGAAAACTAGCTCATAAGCTGCTTGCTTTGTGTTGAGTTTGGTCAACCCGTGTGAGACCCTTGTCGAGAGGATGGTCATGCTCCCAAGATCAAGATCACTTACACCCACATATATCCTGCTGCTCCTACCCTAGGGGTACACAAAAACATGCCTTTTCCACCCAAAAATCTATCTCCTACACTGGAAGAGGATCCAAAAAGATTGTTAGGTTTCTAAATAAATGCTCCAAGATTGTGATTTATCTCTTCTCTAAGTTTATTGTATCCTAAGCAAGAGGCAGGAGATCCTTTATAAAAAAAAAAGAAGAAAGAAAAAGAATAAAAAAGAGAGCAAAAGAGAAGTCTATGGTCTCTATGCCTAGAAGTTCATCATTGTCATCAAAGAAAAGAGAAGGAAGATATCCCAAGACCTCCACAGCAAAGTTCTTTATAAAGTCTTCAGTTGGAGGCAGTCTCTCCAGGAGCAAAGTAGAATTAGGTTAGTCACCAAATATATCCACACACATGCACATCTTGATCTAAGGGTATGGTCTCCCCTCCTCGAATCCCGTTTTGACTGAGCAACATATGCATGGTAAGTATGCTACATCCTTGAAATACCCTTAGCTCTATATAAGTCTATTAGTTATAGCGTAAGAGAGATGAGGCATGATGCTACTCTGCCTTATTCCAAAAATACCACATATTTTGAGTGAAAGAGAGAAGGCAAAAACACCATCATTGCCTTGGAAAGGATCCAAAAGTACCACATATGAGAGACTAAAAAGGGTCATAAAAAAGGAATCTCTGAGTCTTATTTTGAAAACCTACAAAAACTCTAGAATAAAGGTTGATCAAAGAACTCGAGACGCAGTGCTTGACTTGACTGTTTTGTCTTTCAACTACTTAAGACCCAAGTGAATGCCAAAAGCTCCATAGTTGAAGGTAACTGGTAAGTTCGAAGTCAGAATAGTTTGCTTTAATCCGGAGGAGAATTCTTGTTTGAACACATGTGTACTTTTGAGGCGTGAAAGCATTGTAGCAACTCCTGATCCATTGTTGAGATTAGCTTTTCTCAGGGACTAGCAAAGGTTAAGCTTAGGGAAACTTGTTAACGGTCACTAATGCTCATTATTAACCATCAACTATTGCATGAAATAGCATGAAATGAACCACAAAGCATAGTTGTAGGGTTTGATTCTAACGAGTTCCACGAGTTGTGTTGTTCTCGCTTGTTTTGCAGGATATTTAATATTTCACTATATAAAAGTATCTCAAGTGATGAATTAGAGCACATCACTGCGAAGAGCTCGTCGAGACAATCAAAACGGACATATCATTTGCTCTATTTGGAGTTCCGGAGAGAAAGTCCCCAATGGATACGACTCGAAAGATTCTAGAAGAACCTAGAACCATCACCAAGCAAGAGTTTTAGGGACAAACATAACAATTTCCATAGATTTGGTGAATTGTGAATTTTCAGGGATAAAAACAGATAAGCTGTTAATGAGTAGGAGTCAAGAAACCGAACCAAATCAAGTCAGAATTCTACGAAAATTGACAAAAAGGTTCTAGAGGACACAAGAAGACATGGGAACGAAGCGGAAGCCTGGAGGCTGACAGGTGGGGCCGGCCGGCCCCACATGTCAGGCTGGCCAGCCTGGTCCCACCTCCAAGTGAGACCAGCTTCGCGCGATGGTCTCCAACCGACCTTTACGATGCATCTTGACCACTGTTTCAAGTCGGTTTGATCCGAGGGCTGCGGTTCATCCCACTCGGCTATATAAGCAGAGGCAGACCTTCACCCTGAGGCATCTCCATCTTCATTAGCTACATCTAGAGCAAAAGCTAGGGTTTCACCCCACCATCCAAGTAGAAGTAGATATCCCTCTAGATGATCGTCTAGTTCTAGTTTTTCTAGTTCATCTTCTAGTTCTAGTTCTAGTTCATCTAGTTGTAAACTAGAGATCAGGGAGAGAGGAGAGGAGAGAGCTGAGGAGTCGGATCTGTCGAATCTTCCTCAACATTTTACTTTTGCAGCATCTGGTTCGTCTTGAGCAATCTCCAGGTTCTTCATTATTTATTTCTAAGTATTTTGTTTCAGTTCTTGCTTTATTATATTTACTGGATCTCCGCTCGTATTGAGTGCTCTAGTTATTCTAGATAATTAGAGTAGTAAGCACTAGTGTAGACGTGGTGTTTAAACTAGGGTTTACCTGAGTTTGTGCCCAATCCCACGGTTAGTTGTGGTAGCCCACAGAGGTGACAACTCTGTCTGGTCTTTGTAATCCACCACGTTCGGGTTAGTGTTTCGTAGAGCTTTTTGGCATCCTTCCGCCATTTACTTTCTTCCCAATCTTTTTCGAGAGTCAGAAAGGTACTGCTGCTCCAAAGAAGGTAAAATAGAGTAAGCCTTCGATAAGATATAACCACTTAGAAAACCCTAAAAACCATCTCTACCCTATAATTACCCTTTTCTTGGACGTTCCTAATTCTTCTAGTACACTTCACGTTCCCCGTGGAAATCGATACTCTGGAATACTCCCGGGTGAAAGCTACATTGGTATCCATGCGCTTGCAGATCTTTTTCTGTTCACGTTTAAAATACCCAACACTGGCCTAGCTAGTTCTGTTGCGTTGTCGGCTAGCTAGGCTGCCCCGAGCTTGACAAAATCTGCTGACACGGCTAGGCCGGTTCCCCTATCATAGTCTGAATAGGATTCTTTCCAATTTGGTGTTTGGACTCGTTTTTGCATAGGAAATTTGGAGATTACGATTTGGACTCATTTTCTATTTGGATAAGACCACCACCTCCATATGTATCAGAGGATCATGACCGATTGAAGGATCTAACACTCAATCGTCTTTTTTACATCTATTACCCAACTTTGCCCCTTTTCCAACTCTCATGTGAAGAGCCTTAACTCTACAACACATGTCGCAACGAGCAACGTATGCCGCAATCTCCTTTTTCATCTTAGTCCACCAATAATGGGGTCGCAAATCCTCGTACATCTTACTACTTCTAGGGTGAATAGATAGCTTAGAATGATGGGCCTCATCCATCAACTTGTTCTTAAGCTCTCTATTCTTAGGTACTACCAGGCGATCCTTAAACCATAACACTCCTTGGTCATCCAAGTGAAAGTGTTTGGTGGTTTCCCTCTTCATCTTCTCCTTGATATGAAAGATTCCCTTATCTGTTTTCTGACCTTCAATGATCTGGTTTTCTAGAGTACAACTGATCTGAATATTATGCAACACCGCAGGATGTAACAAATTGAACCCTTCTTCAAACAACGGTTGCACATCAATAACATGGGATTTTCTGCTCAGTGCATCTGCTACTACATTAGCCTTCCCAGGATGATAGTGCACGTTCAGATTATAGTCCTTTATCAGCTCTAACCATCTCCTCTGTCGCATGTTCAACTCAGATTGGGTAAAAATGTATTTGAGACTCTTATGATCTGTGAAGATATTACACACATTCCCCAGCAGGTAGTGTCTCCAAATCTTTAGAGCATGCACCACTGCTACAAGCTCCAAATCATGTGTAGGATAGTTAACTTCATGCTTCCTCAATTGTCGTGAGGCATAGGCAATGACCCTTCCATTTTGCATTAGTACACATCCTAACCCATTCTTGGATGCGTCACAGAACACATCAAATGGCTTTTCTATATCCGGTTGGGCCAGAACAGGAGCAGTGGTCAACAACTTTCGCAAGGTGCAGAAAGCTGCCTCGCACTCCTCTGTCCATACAAACTTATGATCCTTCTGTAACAGGCTTGTCATTGGTTTGGCAATCTTCGAGAAATTCGGTATGAAGCGACGATAGTAACCGGCTAAACCAAGAAAACTGCGAACTTCATGAACTGAGGTTGGTGACTTCCAGTCCATAACCTCTTGCACCTTACTAGGGTCTACAGAAATGCCATTTTTAGACAACACATGACCGAGAAAAGGAACTGTCCTAAGCCAGAACTCACACTTGCTAAACTTAGCATATAGTCGATGTTCTCGGAGTCTAGTCAAGACAATCTTGAGGTGTTCTGCGTGATCTTCTTCATTTTCTGAGTATATTAGAATGTCATCAATGAACACAATCACAAACTTGTCCAATTCTGGCATGAAAACGGAATTCATCAGATACATAAAGTATGCAGGAGTATTTGTCAATCCGAAGGACATGACAAGATACTCGTACAAACCATATCTGGTAGAGAACGCGGTCTTAGGCACATCTTGCGGCCTAATCTTTATCTGATGGTACCCTGATCTCAAATCTATCTTAGAGAACACTTTGGCTTTAGACAATTGGTCAAACAAGATATCAATCCGAGGAAGAGGATACTTGTTTTTAATTGTCACTGCATTTAGTGGTCGATAATCCACGCACATGCATAAGGAGTTATCCTTCTTCTTTTTCACAAACAGAGCGGGGCATCCCCATTCAGACGAGCTGGGACGAATCAAACCTTTCTTTAGCAAGTCCTGGAGTTGCTTCTTCAATTCGGCTAACTCATTGGGAGGCATCCGATAGGGCCTTCTCGAGATCGGTGCTATCCCTGGAATTAACTCAATGGCAAACTCAACATCTCGGTCTGGTGGAAGTCCAGGTAACTCATCTGGAAACACATCTGGAAACTCACAGACCACTGGAATCTGGGCTAGCAGAGTAGTTTGGACCGCACAAGTCGTGCTAGCTAGGTCTACTTTCCGAGGTAGGACCACCCGAAAGGTGCCTTCCCACTGGGTTCCTTAAGAGAGATACTCCTTCCTCCAACATCAATTACTACTCCCATCTAATTCATCCAGTTCATACCCATGATCACATCCAAAACTAACCCTGGCATGACTATCAGATTAAGCTTATATTGCCGGTTTGATATGTTTAGGGTTACTCCCTGAACTATCTGATTAGTCAACAGATCAGCCCCAGCTGAACTGATTTTATATGCACATTCCAATTCAACTATCTTTTGCTCATGCCTCTTAACAAATGCTTGACTTACAAAGGAATGAGATGATCTGGAATCAAACAAGACTACTGCAGGATGATTGTTGATAGAAAACATACCAGCTATCACCGGTTCTCCTTCAGGGATGTCATCCACGGTGGTGTGGTGCACACGAGCTTGATACTGCGTCTGCTGTTTCTTAGGGTAGGGACAAAACTTTGCAAAGTGTCCGGGTTGGTTGCAGTTGAAGCACGGTCCCTTCACTTGAGCCACAGTTCCAGAGGAACTGCCTTGTCCTGTCTTCGCCTGAGGCAATGCCATCTTGAACGGTTTCTGGTTCCTCTGGGGTTGCTGAGCATTCTGATTCTTTCTTTGCGGTGGCCTAAACCTTGCACCTGGGGCAGGCGATCGATAAGCTGGACGATTGGCCACTGGAGCTCTGGAATGGGACGGACCCGACTCGAAAGCTCTCTTACGGATCTTGGAAGCAGCATAAACATTGTTGTTCTTCTCTTGCTTCAGGCAGTCACTAACAAAGTCATTGAAACCAGTCCTCATATTTGTACCCACATGTTTCATCATCTTGGGAGTCAGGCCTCTCTTGAAGCTAGCGATCTTCTTGGCATCAGTATTCACCATATCAAGAGCATAACGGCTCAGGTTATTGAATGCATGCAGATATTGAGTTACAGTCTTCGTGCCTTGATTTAATGCCAGGAATTCCCCAAGCTTCATCTCGGTCAGACCAGGTGGAATGTATGTTCCACGGAAGGCTTCAGTGAACTCCCTCCAAGAGATATGGGCGTGGGGAGGAAAAGTGGTGCGGTGATGCTTCCACCACATTCCTGCCGGACCTTGAAGCTGATGAGCTGCATACTCAGTTTTCAACACTTCAGTCATCCTCAAGACACGGAACTTGTCTTCCATAGTATTAATCCACTCTTCGGCATCCAAGGGTTCTGCGGCTTCCTTGAAGATCGGTGGACGAGTATCCATGAAGTCCTTGAAACTGCTGTACTGATTTGCTTCGTGCCCACCCGGGTTTATCCCCCGACGGGTGTTATCTGCGATACTACGCAACGCAGCTTCCATATTCTATTGCATGCTCTCCATGTTGCGTTGGCTTCCAAGAAATTGTGCGAAAAACTGTTCTGCAGTGTAGGGTGGAGGAGGCGGTGGTGGATCACGGTCATCATTAGCAGCTGCACTGCCACCAGCCTCAGCGGCACCATACACGGTATGACGAGTGTTCGGCATCTGCATGTTTCAGCAATAGTAATTATTAGGTGATGTTGTAGAAATTGTGACCGAATGAAAAATTATGTCGAACTGAATTCACTGGAGAGAATAAATTCATACAATAAAACAGGGGCACAATAAGTCATTCCCATTAACACAACATCACTAATTATATTACTTAAAGCGCACACATCGCGTCCATTACAACCAAGTTGCCAGCATACAAACACTGGACTTTTGACGTTCGGATATCGTCACAAACATATCCAAGCTTTCCAACATTACATCAAATCCTTAGTTTTTCTACTCATTATTACATGCCCAACGTACCATCAAAGCAAAAGGTCATGCAGGCAGGAACTGGTAGCTAGCGCAACAACTACTAGCCTACTCATCGTGGTCGCTGTCTAGGTCAGAGACGTTGGCGTTGTCGCCATCTGCAGCGTCGTCATGCTCCTCAGCTGGCGCCACGGGCTCTTCAGGATCTTCGTCTTCATCCAAATCCATCTCTGCCGCACCAGGAGGAACATAGGGGTTAAGCTAATTGTTCGGCCGATGGACCTCCTCATGCAGGTTGTCATTGTACTCCTCTGCATTAGCCAGCTGCTGCTCTAGCTCAAACTGTCTAGCCCTCAACACATTCTCTGCAGACCAGGCTTCATTCCTCTGATGGAGCACATGAGTCAACATGCGCTCAGCATTCCTATTGGCGGTGGTCAGTCGCCCAACCTGCTCTCTCAGGGCACGTACATCTCCCTCGAAAACCATAGTCCTCTGGGTAGCCTGATCTCTCTGACGAGTCAACTGAGCCATCTCTACGGTGAGCCTCTCAATCTCGGCATCGTGATCTCTCTGAAGCTGACGGCGGTAATCACGAGCCTGACCAAGAGCACTAGAAACACGTCTCAGACTACCTTCCACTCCATCGAAGGCCCTCATCACTGCGAACATGGCACTCATAGCGGGGTTGTCACTGTTCTGTGCTTCTGCGGCGCTAATCTCCAGAGATCTTCCTCTTGCCTGCTGCCACGAGTCAGTGGAGGGGTTGCCCCTCGGAAAGACTCCAACTATAGCTGCTGCCAACTCCTGAGGAAAGCGATCCATGATGTCCCTCAGGATCCCAAAGGCTGCCCTCTTAGCGGCTTCTTCAGGGGTCCTGCCAGTCGACTCAAAACGCCAACCGGTCCACTCAGAACCATCACCTCGGGGACGAACTACTGCTTCCATAGTCACCAAAAGTCCTTCCCCCAACCGCTCATTCGACCAAAAGTAGCGGGGCTCCATTCCATCAGGATAGCCTACATAGCTGAGCACTCTCCACAAGAGCGTAGGCATCCCAAACTCTCCAAGAAAAGTGTGGCGCTGATGAGTGTGTGGGGCAAGCTGATGACGGGGAGCTCTGCCGGTGGAGTTGCGGGCTGTCTGCTTGGTACGTGCCATCTGTAGCAAAATTTTATTACCGTGGTGAGAACAGATTTTTAAGTTGGCATTTTTATCGAAATGAGATAATCAACTTATAAGGGGAGGAACAATGCCATGAATGAAATGCACAACATGATGCATGCACGTTCCATACGTCCTCACAAACTTAGAAAAAAATAATGACTACTAACGGAATAAACGGTGGCATACAACGATCTCTTGTAACGTAACTAATACGTACTACTCGAAAACGCTGTTATGTACCTGCAGAAAGTCACTTCAGCCCAAACCTCACAGTATGAAAATATGCAAGAAAGCAGTAAAGTAAGTTACTCGCTCTACCCGCGTCCCCAGACACGAGTATAACGGTAACAACTACCCGAATCATCGTCCTATTGACGGCATCGTCACCGCATGACGGAATTCCCCACAATTTGGATACCCTCATACGAACATGCGCATGGCACGTAAGTGTTTCGGTATCACATAAGCACTCCCCTAGATCGGCAGTGTATCCGACCATGCTCTCACAACTCTCACTTACCAAGGCGTAGAGGTAATTGATCCATACATTACCACTCAATTGAATGGCACTCATACAATAGCACGCCGTATGAGCGACGAAATTTAAAATATGATGCAAACCCCCAAGTTAGTACTTAATTAAGCCACCTAGAGTCCTTATTGGGCATAAAGGATATGACCACTGGCACACTCTTAAGTTTAAAGGCTTATTTGAAAACACAGTTTTGTTTTTAAATACTCATGTGAACAGTAACATGCTAAACCATGCTCCGATACCAGCTGTAACGGATCAACGTAATTATACGAGATTAAGTAAGAAAATCTTCCACCGAGGCGGTTAATTTAACAAACTTAAACCCGTATAACCTGAGATTCCGTGAAATCACGAGGGATTTCAAACCAACCAACATACAACCAAGATCGTACAGATTTAGCAGCCACAGTTCACATGATACATAGAATTCACAACAACAGTGGAATACATCGGAGTTCGGAATAAAAGTTATTACAACATAGTTCAAAATAACATAGCGGAAGCAAGTAGTTTTACACACACACGCTTAGTTCAAATACAGTGCCAGTAGATAGTCATGGTCCACAAAAGCATTAGATAAGACGAACAGAGTGACCTTTGCCCAAGATCCTAGTTGTCGCCCATCACCGGATACAGACAGTTGGAACAGTACCCATAGTACATCTGACCATCTGCAACAACAATGGGAACAACGCCCTGAGTACGGGAATGTACTCAGCTAGACTTACCCGTCATAAACCAGAAATAACATGACACCAAGGAGTATGCAAGGCTTGTATACAGTGGACTGGCTTGACTCATTTGCGAAAAGCATAAGTTATTATGAATAACTATATTAAATACTTTTTGCTTCATTTTTAGTATAACCTATTCAAGCTAGGTAAGCACCTATTGCTAAAACAATCACTTGATTCATCATTAACAATTTGGATTACCGTATCAGGTTTAGCATTTCCAGCATCATCCATCTAACCATCAGTGTTCCATTAATGTTACTACGATGTCGTAGCTCGAGTCAAGTGCTCACTAACCGGGAGCGACGGTGATTCGAATCAAATTCCTATCCAGCTGGAGATTTATTCCTCACACAAACCATGCTTCCCCCGTCAGGGTCGCGTAGATCACCAATGACACTTTCCAAGAAGCCGCGGGATAACAATCATGGATCGCACTACCCAGGGACCGCCCGACTGCCAGGACGCACCTTGGGCTCACTCTTCGCGTCCCCGTTACACCCCCTTCAGCACCAGTCTGCCAACCTGAGTTTATCCCGGCTCAAAAAATGTTACTAGCTTCGCGGTCGAAAGGTGCTTTATTCGGCCAGCTAAATATGAGGCATGCGTTCAACATGACAAGAGGGACGAGCAACGATCGGTCCTTAATCGACACAGACGGAATCACTATAGTCCAGAACCCTATAAGACTCCGCCCGGTCTCCGTTTATCCATCAACACTTGGTTACTTTTCATGATCACAATCACAGCTAACCATAGCCCGGTGTTCTCCTATAGCTCGCAGGTGACAGGAAATCACCCGACTTTTACCGATCTAAGCATGGCTAAGCAATTTACGCGATCCTGACCTAACAAGATAAAGGTAATCCAGTGGACAAGGATAGTAATGCAACAACGATTTCACTCAACTCCTATAACTTAATGCAATAATATATAACTATAATTCATGTAATAAGGAATAGCTTTTATAAAATAGGAGACTTAAAATGCTCCGGGGCTTGCCTTTTTTGAACGAGCTAGGATGGTGGTCGATGCACTCTGGCAGTTCCTCGCCTGGCTCGTCCTCCTCGGGCACCTCCTGTGCCTGGGGCTCCTGCTGATCCGTCCAAGCCTACTCCTCCGGTACTGCTACCTGCGACTCCTCCTGCGATCCTGTATGATGCAAGTGCATAAGTAAACATGCGAATGATGCGTCGGATTATGGTGGAGTGCTTTGATGACATGAGATGCAGATGAGCACATGGAATGAGCAGTTTGGACATAACTACATCTTCTACAAGGTAGTCCACGTCATCCAAGAGCATGTACCCTAAAAACATGCACCTGGTTATTCTACTAATTAGCACCTAACTTACACATACAAGTGATCCTAAATGACCAAATCTTACCAACCTAACTAATCCACAACATCAGCAAGGCATAATGATGCTTCAAAGATACACCAAACATATTTTATTACTCTCAATTTCTCATAAAGAATAATCTTTTATTTCCTATTTAACTAGGGTTACACAACAACACCTATTTCTGTTGTAGATAAAAATCTACAAAAATTACAGTAGATTACTCTTACCCTAACTAACCTATTACTAAATTTTCATGAGAATTGAATATGTAAAATTGCCTGTACAAAATAAACAAGTTATAGCCTAATTATGAGCATGAAATTATTTTGTACTAGAAAAAGTATCAAGCAACAGATTTCATAATTTTCCTATGTTAATAACAGTAAACTAACATACTACAAAAATTTCCACATGCATGTTCTATTCAAATTTTGCTCTCTACTAAAATAATAAAGATTATCAATTAAAAGCATTTGAACTACACTTCAAAAATTTCTCACAGAACATGCTTCACTAGTATTTTTCCTAGAAAGTACATCACTAATAAAGATTAATGCAACAAGAATCACATTTTTCTCTTCATTAATTTATTTACTACATAATTTCTAAGATATCAGCATTTATAGCAATTAAATAAATTTGCACAGTAAAGTGTCACAAAATTAACATGAAATATTTTTAAACTGTAGATCTATTCAAGAGAAATATTTCAAAATTTGTTTCATAATTTTTGGAGCTAGAAATCTTGAGATAATATTTTTCAAAGCTGTTTCATAATTTCTGAGAAATCATTTTCCTTAATTCTTTTAAAAATCCGCCGGTGAAAACGCTAAATACACCCGGTGCAGTGAACCCACACGCGCTGACACGCGGGACCCATGGGTCAACGGGCCCACCGGCCAGCCGGAGCAGCGCGGGGGAGGCGCTGACCGATGGCGAACTCGCCGTCGGTAAGGTCTCCGGCGACGGGGAGGGCACCAACGTGCTCCCCGCACCGAGGTGCACCCAGCGCACCAACTCCGAGCGGCGCGGGAGCTCCGGAGGAGGCTCGCCGGCGGAGATGGTGGCACGGCGGCGCTGGAGCTCGTTGGCCGGCCAATGTAGGCCATGGGGGCAGCCGAGAAGGCGAGCGCGAGCACCGCAAGGCGAAGGGGAAGAGGATGCTCGAGACCGGAGGAGGCTTGGAGGGCTAGGGAGCTCCGGCCATGCGCGCCGGCCAACGGCGGCCATGGCGGCAGTGGAGGAGGGGGGCGGCCAATTGGCCCTCACCTGAGCTCGAGCGGCGGAGTGGAGGCGCGCACGCGGTGGAGGGAAGCGGGGCGGAGCTAAGGCCGGGAGGAATCGGCCGGAGAAGCAGCCACGAGCGCGAACGGCGGTGGCGGAGCTCCGGGAGCCGGTGATGGCGCGGCGGGGCACGGCTGCTGCTGCTGGCGGAGCGAGAGGAGGAAATGGAGGGAGCAACCGAGGCGGACGAGCGCGTAGAGGGGGGGTAAGCGGGCGTGGTGCTGCGGGGGCCACAGGGGCGCGTGTCGCGCGGCGTCGTCGACGTCCGGCCACGCGGCGGCCGAGCTCTGCCGCGGCGCCACGGCGTCGCGCGCGGGCGCGCGCGGGAGGACGCCGGCGCGGGGCTACGGGCCGGGCTGCCAGAGCCGCTGGGCCGAAAAGGAGGCCGCGGCCCAGTAGAGTGAAAAACGAATTTTCCTTTGTAAATAATATTTTCAGATTTCCTTATTTGTTTCAAAATAGAATTTGGAGATGAAAAAAAGGTTTTTAGAATTTTGACCCAAAATAAAAGTTGTTCAAAATTTTATTCTCTACAACTTTCATGTAGAGCATTTTTCAAAATTCTCAATAGATTTTGAATTTGGGATTTAAAGCTAAATGGATAATCAAAAACCTATTTGTTTAGAATATTTTTAAAGCACAATTTGAGGAAAACTTGAATTCAAGAATTGCTCCAAAAATCATGTTAATTTATTCTAGATTATTAAAAATTACTAATACCCAAAAGTACACCACCTTTTTGGCACTTACATCAAAATTAGGGTTCTAATTATTTGTTTTTCAATGTTTAAATTTGAAGAGCTATATTTCATGCAATGCTAGTCATGAAATGATGTTGAATGCTTTATGCTTTGAAATGCTAATGCATGCTTAACACCCAGGGGTGTTACAATCTCTCCACGAGATTCATCGACGTTCTAGGTAGCCTTGTTGATCCTAGAATAACCCTAGGCATGCTCCTCGACAGGTCCTTCTGGGAGGCGTTCCTAGGCTTTTGCGGCGAACGACAGGCTTTAGATTGGCCTAATTGATCTCTAGATCAGTTTAGGACATGTTTGGATCCATGTAGCTAAAGTTTAGCCTACCCCTTTTAGTCACCTTTTAGCCCTCATGGATCTAAATAGGAGGGCTAAAAGTGGGGGCTAAACTTTAGCCCATCCCTTTTCTATTAGCCCCTCCAAGGTGGCCTAAAGATGGCTAAAAGTGGTCCCTTTATGACAAAAGACGCATATTACCCTCACCCACCCTCATTTAGTCATGTGCATGAGTATTAATTAGGGGCAAATGGGTCATGAAAGGGTACATGACTAATCTTTAGCCCTTGAATCTAAACAGTCCCATAGACTAAACTTTAGCCCCTTCATTCTAAGGGCTAATCTTTAGCTCTGGGCTAAATTTCAGCCCCATGGATCTAAACAGGGCCTTAGTCGATCCCTAGGGTTGCTTGCTGCGTGTGATAGGTTGATTGCAACCTATGGCGTGCTAAACCTTGCTGGTGTGTGTGTGATTTGGATTTGAATCCAATGTTAACAACTTCCAAGCTGACGTGGCTATTCATGTGCTCACTGTAGCAGTATACAACTATAAAAATAAACATTTTCCCCCTCAAGCAGAATGTAACAAAGCACAACTGTTTTTGTATGCTCACTTGACATTAGTACACAAATAATTTTTACAGACGGCTCCCATTTCTAATAGAGATGGACGACTTAGGAAACCGCTCGTAACCATGACGGGGAGCACCGTAGCTAACGAATCGTTGCTAGAAACCAATTTTCAGGGGCAGTTCTATTAAGTGAACCATCACTAAAAATATACCTATTTTCAGGGACGGTCGGCTTAAAAGAACCGCATCTGAAAATAAAATTTTTAAGGACCGTGTTGCTTATGTCAACTGTCTCTGAAAATGATTGATTTCTTGGAGCGGTTTTGTTAAGTCCATCGTCCCTAAAAATCAATTTTCAAGGGTGGTTGACTAAGTCAACCGTTCTTAAAATAGTTGTAGCACAAATAAATTAATTTTTTTTTCAAATGACGTCGGATGAAGGCAATCAAAATTGTTGAGCTCGATGAGGTCTAAAACTTTGTAGTTGATAAATTTTTTGTTTGAGATTATTTAGGGTTCCAAATATATAAGTTAAGTTCTTAAATTTTGAATTTTAATTTTTTGAATTTTTCAAATGACCTTGGATAGAGACACGTTCTTCAAAGTTATAGTGCTCAACGAGACCTAAAATTTTTTAATTGAAATTTATGCTTTTAAGATTATTTACTAGTCAAAATATTGATTACAAGATTCGTATATATTAGTACAAATAGATAGCATCTTAGGAGTAAACCTAAGTCACAATGTGGTGCTGTGGTTGGGGATAGAATGCACGAGCGACAGGTTTATGGGTTCGAATCCTGATAGCTGCACTTGTTCAAAACTAGCAAAAATTAAATATTTTTAAAAATTCCTATTCCTAAAAATTATTTTAAGGTCGAGTTTCTGGGCTTCTGGCCACATTAAAAGTATTTTTCTTATTTTAATATAATTCTAAATAATTTAAAAATTTTCTAACAATTATTTTTAGGAACGGTTTACTTAAGTCAACCAACACTAAAAATCAATTTTTTAAGGACGGTTATCTTAAGAAAACTGTCTCTGAAAATTGATTTTTAGTAACGGTTTTAAAATCGGCCCTGAAAATCACTTATCTTCTACCCTACTAAAGTACCATCTTTTTCTATGCTAAGTCTACCTGAAAAATCTCCCCCACTGAGATGGCCTCACTCCGCATACCCTAGAAAAATAACTCCATAGAAATCAACCATTCAGATTGTTTATGAGCCTTCTCTCCTTACTCACTTAAATCTAACGATTAAGATTGGAAAAAAGTCTACTTAACCCCCTGAACTATCAGCTAGTGTCTAACCTACACCCCCAACTATAAAACCGTTTGTTTTACACCATAAACTTTTCAAAACCGTTCAAATTACACCCTGGAGCAGTTTTGGACGGCGGTGTTGCTACAGTAACCATGGTTTGATACAGTAACCACAGTTTTGATACTGATTGGATCATAGTGAACTAATTATTGTATGCTTAAACTGTAGTAAAAATTTCATACTGATTGGATCATGTATAATTTAGTTATAGATTTATTTATATTTAACAAGCATAAACCTAAATAAATCTATAACTAAGTTATATATATGATCCAATGAGTATGAAATTTTTACTATAGTTCAAGCATATAATAATAACTCCATCATAAAAATTTCACCATAATTAGACCATAGAAGCTATAGCTATGAATTATTCCAATTAATTACAGACAAAATTTGATTTTCTAACTAATTTAAAGCTACAGAAAAATTTATACTAAAGCATACTATATTATATGTTCATTGTGTAAATCTACTCATGTGAAGTCCAACAAAATTACATTTTCTATTTTATAATTTTTCTGTGACATAGTTTTAAACCATAGTGACATAACGTCCAAATCCAACCACAATGAATATATAGTTTTCAGAACACAAACAGACGTCCAAAATGAAACCAACATTCCAAGGTCAGGAACTGTAGCACCTTGATTAGATAAGGTGATGGTCTCCATAATGAAACCGCCAAGATCTTCTTACAGCCTAGATATCTCCAAAATGGTCAGCACCACTAAAGATGACACTACTATCTGCAACACAAGAAAAGAGGTGAAACATAGTTAAGACAAGCTTTGTTGCACAGTCTAAATAGGTCGCTAGGTTGTCAATTGACTAAAGGGCTTCAGGGGCCAACCTCTAAGCCGGAGGAGAGATCATAGATGAGGCTGCATGCACATCAGATTCATCCCACTCACGAAATCACTCCATAATGAAACCGCCAAGATCTTCTTGCAGCCCAGATATCTCCAAAATGGTCAGCTCCACTAAAGATGACACTACTGTCTGTAACACAAGAAAAAAAGGTGAAATATAGTTAAGACAAGCTTTGCTGCATAGTCTAAGAAGGTCGCTAGGTTGTCAATTGACTGAAGGGCTTTAGGGGCCAACCTCTGAGCCAGAGGAGAGATCATAGATGAGGCTACATGCGCATCAGATTCATCCCACACATGAAATCACTCCATAATGAAACCGCCAAGAGCTTGCAACCCAGATATCTCTAAATTGATCATCCAAAAACAGTGAGAGTGCATTCCTGTAAGATGATGTCAAAATGGACATATATGAGGGTTCTTGCATTCACAATGTCCCCATGGAAAGTAGCTGGGCTGAACCACTCAACATGTAATGTGTACTACAAAATGAGTCATTTGCAACAAACTTACATGGGATGGCTACAAGTATGGAGGATATCTGACTTGTTAAACAGCAAGCCCTTTGTCAATTCATCAAAAACTGCAATCAAATGTGTAGTTAGACACATTCACCTCGGTGTTCACATAAATGCATTTATATACTAATGAAACTAAAATGGTCAATCCACCACTTGATATGCCTACCAAGGGTGAACTTTTTTGTAAAATTGATACAACTTCTACTCGATCCATGACACCAATTGCCTACATGGGTTGTTCGACATTGTGTTCACTAACCATGGACGCTTGCACAATACTCATGCTATAAGATTGTTCCTAGAAACAACTGCTATGGATATGTACATGGATTACCATCCTTGTCGTTTGACTCCAGGTTGAGTGTGATGATTCCAGCAAAAGCATCAGCCGCTGCTACTTCATTCGCAGTGTACATCATCCCCTAATTTAGTAGAAAAAGTCCTAATAAAAAACAATGTGCACGGGTCAACATATTCCGTGTATGAACTCTCTCTGTCGATGAACAAGCTAAGAGCCTGATTGGTTGGCTTCCAAAATTTGCCAAACCAAAAATTTAGTAAGCCATGATTTTGGCTATTATTTGGTTGGCTACCAAAACTTGTCAACCTCTCACATTTGGCTTGCCAAATCCATGGCAACTTTTTTTACCTAACTTTGGCTTGCCAAATCTTTGGCACGACATATATACAGTATTAGAATACACCACCTACATGTACTGAAGTCTTTAACCCAAAATTAACAACAATTTGAGAACATCCACAGCATTCGAAAGGGAAATTAAAATAAGATCTACAATTCCAAAGCTAATTAATTTTAATTACCTTAGAGGTATTGTGCAGGATGGTGGGCGGGTAGCCGGACGCGACTGCCACGAGGTCGCACCGGCGGATGGGAGGACCCCTAGTGAGAGGCGACATCGACGCCCCACGGCCTCTGGTTCTAGATGCTCCTGTCCACCCCTCGCTGTCGAGGTGCCCCTCCACCCCACCCGCTCTCCGCCATCCCTCGCGCTCGCAGCACCATTCATCAGAGGCCCTTCCGCCAGCGGATGGAAGGACCCCCAGAGAGAGAAGAGGTCGATGCCCAGCGCTGTCAGGTTCCAGATGCTCCTGTCCACCGCTCACCGTCGAGCTGCCCGTCCACCCCGCCTGCTCTCCACCATCCCTCGCGCTCATAGCATTGTTTGCCGAAGGCTTTTGCATCAGCGGATAAGAGGACCCATAGCGAGAGCCGAGGTCGATGTCACGCGACCTCTGGGGCAGCTTGATGGCGAGCGGGGACAGGAGCATCTCAAACCTGAGGAGAGCATTTCGCCTGAGAGGAGTGCAGGGAAAGGAAATTTTGGGGGGGGCATTTCCCCCTCCCTCCTAGCGCTATTTTATAGCTGCTCAATATCATCGCGGGTGCGTCAAAGGAGCCGGCATAGATACTTTATCATCACCGCCATTTCGTGGCTACTCGACGGTGTTGCCTCATTTCCATGGCCACCAAACGCAAACATATAATTGCATCAAGAACCCTATGATACGACGAATATGACAGACATGGAAGAGCGTACACCATGGCATAGACGCGGTGCCAGGTCTGTTTTGACTTTGGGGCATGAACAAAGACAAAAATGTCCTTCCAGTTTGCAACAGTAGAATACAACGGTAAAATCAGCCGTTGGCCATTATTCTATAATGGCCGCAGCTTTCTTCCCCCTTTGTGCTAGGGTTTGTCACCCCTAACTCCAAACACTGCTCTTGTCACCCTACTCCTGTCCTCTTCGTTCCCCTGCTTCTGGCAACACCATGTCTCGTTGGATGGATTGCTCGTCATCATAGAGCAGACATCCTTGGAGGCCGCTGTATGTAGAAGAAGACAATATTGGGGAAGAGACGGGCCTCCCTCTAATTATTTGCAATGAGTGCGGCATCAAGAGGGTGATTGAGCTTTAGTCGAACACTAACACTAATCCTAGTCGTATGTTCTTCAAATGCCCAAGGAACAATCCCTGGGTAAGCATCTGCTCATCTCTTATTTTGGTTGGATGCAGTCATAGATTGGATCTGGTCTTTTGAGTGCATCTGTTGTTTCATTTCCCTTGATTTTGTACAGGTCCGATCGAGATGCTAGTTTTATGAATGGCAACGAGACTATCTGAAAAAACTTGTGAAAATGGGTAGGGTTGTGATTCACCTAGAACCTAGACAAGCAGATTCTCCAAATTCTCATGCGTGAGTTGGGGATAATGAAGAAGCAGATTCAACTACACAGAGATTGGTTCCTACCGAGGCAAACGTAGTGCAATCCTTGTTTAGAATTATTAGGCTTTTCACACTAGTGGTTGGTGCTACTGTTGCGGTTGTAGTAATGTATCTTTTCAAATAGTGTTGTATCTGTACTTGTAATGATCTTCATCTCTGGTTACAGAGAAGTAGAACTTATTAGCTGAACCATGTTTATTCATGATTAATGTACTATTTCTGGGTCTAGGCTAATTAACTGAACCTTGTTTGTTGATGTTCAATTTGTTGTGCTCAAGGATTGATGTAATCTGCAGGCATGTTGTTTGTTGATGTTCATTGTGTTGTGCTCAAGGATTGATGTAATCTTAGGGTGTGCTGTTTGTTGATGTTCAATGTGTTGCGTTGAAGGATTGATGTAAGAGATCTCATGGTCAAATAGTGTGTGTTAAAGGATATATGGATCATGTGGACCGATAGCTTCCAAGAGAAGTTTGTTTGTTTGTTTTTTAGTGAACAAGAGGGGCTTGCGCCCCTACCGAACTTTCCTATTTGATTGCTAGCCATACTTTGCCACACTTCACCTTAGCCAAGTTTGACTAGGTTGGCAATTGTTTGTTTTGAACTAAGGTTAGGCATGATTCTTTTGGGCTCCACATGTCATAGAGTAAATAAGTGTGGCAAGATTCCCTTAGGCATGGCAAAGTGCGGCAACCAATTTGCTAGCCACACTTTTTGTGGCTTGCGACACTTGGCTAAGGTTAGTTGTGGTAGACTATGGATAGGAACCAAACATGCCTAATTACAAAAAGGGAAAAATTAGGGGCGGTTAAGAGACAAAGAAGCAAACAAAAAAGATTAGTTCAATTACAATTTTTTCTCTAGCCATGAGTTAATAAAAGATTACTTGATTTCGTTCATTCCAGAAAATCCAAGCCATTAATGTGAACAAATCCATGAATTCAACACACTATTCTCAGATATGTCTTCATTTCATTCTTTCCAAAAGCTCCAAGCTACTAGATTACAAAAGTAGCACACATTGGTATTAGATTACCAAGTAATTACACTAAACTTACTAGATTGAGGAATTTTCCCCTTCTAGCAACTACATTAAGGTCTTTCCAAAATGCTCAAGACACTGATCCATGAAGTTAAGACACTAATTGGGGATTTGTTTTTTCCCCTCCTAGCTTACTAGATTAGACTGCATTTCGATCTAACTTACTAGATTAGACTACACAAAAGTACCAAACATAACTACTTCATTTCAAACTAATTAGAACTAACTTACTACATTAGACTGCATAGTAGGACTACCTATACTAAACTAATCCAAATCCTTGGCACTGGAGGATCTGCATTCCTTCTTGTGCTTCTTTGCTAGAGGTGCGGCCTCATCACTGCTATCCCCGCCGCCGTTGACACTGCCGCCGCCGTTGTCCCCACCGTCGCTGTTGTCGGCGCCGCCACCGTTGTTATCGCCACCATCGTAGTCGTCATTGTCCTCGTCGTCTTCGTCTTCGTCTTCCTCCTCTTCGTCATCCTCCTCATCCTCCTCCATTGGCTCTGACTCTTACCCAAAGAGGGTGTAGAGTTCGTCCGACCACCCCTCATTGGGGTCGTAGTAGCTGCTTATGTCGCTCTCCGACGAGAGGAGCGGCGGCGATGAGTGTTCCTCGCTGGAGGAGTCATCCCATGGCGGCAAAAAGTCAGCCATCACTGGAGGATCAGAGTGGCTAGAGGAGTGTCGGTGAAGCAGATTGTGGTGGAGGAGATTGGGGTTTCCTCTACAGTATGACGGAGGAGTTTGGGGTTTTCACAGTGGTGTGCAGTGGAAGAGTGGTGTGGCCGATTAAATAATCATGCAAACATTGAAGGGAAGCGTTGCGCCTTGGGGACTGCAACCACCGCCTCCTCGGCTAGTGTCGCTTGTGAAACCCAAGTGGTGTGCATTTGGGCTTCGCTGTTGAGATCGAATTGAACATACCACACACAAGTGGTATAGTGCGCTTACAAACCGCATTATACGTCTCTCACTGTATAGCAGCACCGGATCACTTTGTCAAAGCAATTTGAAGCAGGACGACATGATCATCGGATGATATGCACTGGGAAAGTGAAATGGTGAGTACAACGGGGAATAAAACGATGAATGTTCTGAGGATGTTTTGCATACAATCTTGGTAATTCAACTTATTGCACCATCTTTGGATAAAAACAATTCCATGGTGTACAATGATTTTTATTCATCCATTAATGTGAATGTACAATGGTTGTTGTTTGTCATGTAACGAGCAATGGGACATGACCAATTCAACTTTCATGTACAATTCAACTTGGAGTGAACTCCTTATACTCCGATGAGTTAGCACTTCATCACCGTATCATACTGTAGAGAAAGCCTTTGTATTTCTCTAGGAACACGTGTAGGCAGGAACTAGCGAGGAGGCGTGGAGTACTGTAGGCACCCTGCTGTACTGCATGCACATGCTCATAGCGACCACATTGATATTTGTATGAATTTTTCAAAAATAAGTTTCCATGTTTCCAACTAGTAGGTGGTTTCCACTATATATTTCTTCGCACTTATGTTGTTTATATTACTTATATTTCTATAACTAAATTATTAATTCCATAGGACTTGTAATATTTGTTTACCGCTGAATTATGTACTCTCATGCTTAGATGTAATCTTGCGTTTCATTTTGCCGTCTCTTTGTTTCTTATTTTCCACTGTCGAGGGGAGTTAGTCACCATTAGTACAAGGATACACGTATTGACATGCGCTACTGCCTTAGCTGCTAGCTAGTGTGTTCGTCATTCGCCTTGGTTATTCCTCAACTTGAGTTAGCCAATTTAGTGCATTACTAAGTCCAAATCCATCAGCCAATTCAGTACGAAATAGACTCGAACTGAGACAAACATCACACAATAATATCGATAAATTGCATTACATTCGAAGATTACGAGATGTACAATAACAAAGACCTATCGAGTTAGGGATTTCCCCATACCCGACTGCAACTCAGCCCTACGGTGGGGAGCATCCTCGTGAAGCTTCCACTAACATCCTACTAGGAGCAGAAGGGGCCACGAGGAGACCAACCCGCACCGGAAACCAAGCAGAAGAGAGGAACAACCGACGCAAAAATGACGTCCAAGCCTCCGAACATCACCTACACGGGTCACGGGCGATGCAGCAGGGAAGACAAGGTATGGCATCCATTTGATTCCCTAGCACATTTCATCCTCATCTATAGCGGGGCGTGCAATATCTGGTGGACCAAAGGAGGCGCGCATGAGTACCTGGGAAGTTGGAGTGCTTGGTGAAGATTCCGTTACCCAAATACCCTCGCATAGGTAAGCGTAGATACACCCAATGTTCGAAACAAGTCATCGTTAGTTAGGGCGTCCCCGACAGGGTTTTAAATAGCTAGCCAGAAGGATCGTTTATATTATTTATAGGAGAGAGATTGCATGAAATAAACTTACTAGCGCTAGGCTCGCACAGCTCCCCATAAAACCTGTGTCTACCTCTCTTGTTTATTCCCTGCCACACTTGTTTATTCCCTAGCACATTTGATTCCCTTGCAAATTCGATTCCCTAGCACAATTAATTTTCTAGACCAAAGGCTTTACTCCCAGCTTTGTATTGAAAGCTTAATAAGAGTTTTTGCCTGGGATACAGACTTACAATGAAACATGTTTGACATTTTAAAACGAGACTACCAATATCACAGCTTACTGCAATAACCAATGACGTTTTAATTTTGATCTAATTGCACATATGTTCACCGTTTGATATGGCTATTTACCTAGACCGATCACCATTCGATACTACTGAAACCAGTGTGATCTAATCTAATTGCGCACAAGTAAACCATCACTTGTGCTACCCGATTGTAACTGAAAATGTTAGATTAAGTATGAAATAAACTAGAACTGAGTCGAACATTCAACAATAAAGTCGTTAAAGGAACTCTTTATTGATAAATTCAACAATACTAACAGATGTACAATAACAAAGACCTTATGCGTATGGGGGTAACCCATACCCGACGACATAGGAGAATCGAGATGGGGAACAACCTCGTGAAACTTCCTCTAACATCCCCTTGGGAGCAGTGGGAGGATGAGGAGAAGCAGAACCGTGAGGCCATCTATTCCTTCAGCCAATTACTCCACAGACCATAGGAGAGAGGAACACCCGTGCCGACGGACGACTAAGCCACCGAATCGATACACGGGGCCCATTATCGATGGCAAGATTTTGCGCTAAAGCCCTTTGACTGCCCAACTTGCCGACAAATACCGATGAGGTCTTCGACGGCTCTGGCTAGGCCCTCCATGGTATTGATTCCGCACGCTCTAACCACGTACTACGAGCAGTAGCGGGACTGTACCATGGAGGCATTCCTCCCTATCTTCGCAAAGCATCCTCTAACACCCAGAACGAATAGACATAGCTGTGCCCAGGTGATGGCGGAAGCTGATCTTGAAGGCCTTCTCCCAGCGGTGCTGGAGTCAATGGAGGACTAGGGTAGCCATGGCGATGGGAGACTTGGAGCAACTGAAGGGTTTCTCTAGTTTTTCTAATGATAAGGGATGAAGGATGGGATCGGAGTGCGCTTCAAAGGCTCGCCTTACCTTTGCTTAAATAGCCCCACCTCAAGACGCGAGCAGGGAAGGAACCATCAAGATACGTGATTTGCGCGGTCACCCATGCGGGTCATGAGCGATGCCATGGTGAAGATGATGGGTCATGGAAAATGAGGCAGTTTACATTCACTTGCACATTTCGTACTCATCTATAAAAGGCTAGTCTCGGTGGAACATTCATTTTCATTAAATAGGCATGATTACCAACTATATATGAGTCATGAAAGTATGGAATGAACATTCAACAATAAAGTCATTTGAATTTGTTTGCTGACCCCAGACCGTTTGATATGGCTCCTTAGACCGATCACTGTTAGATACGGTGGAAACCAATGTCATCTGATCTAATTGCACACATAATTGTTTATAAAACTAAAATGTTTATAGATGGGGTGTAATGAGTTTAGAAAGGAATCGTATTTGCTACCCCGTGGCTCTTTGCGAGTTAAGGCGAGGCCAAGTCTCCCACGATCTTAGTGGAGCACACTTATCCTAGAATAGCGTTGGAAGTTGGATGGACAAAATTGACTACACCACGTGGCTCGTTGCGAGTTCCCACGCTTCGCAGAGCATATTTCAAGAACTCATGCTGTAGTCCTCCTCAATCAACGAACATCGATCGCGCCACTCCGTCTCTCTAGCCCTCCGGCTCATCGCCGTCCACACGCCGTAGCTCCATCCACAGCCCTCATGGTGGTGAGGCGGCACCCCACGTCACTATTGCTAACGCTCCCTACTGATATGGCCATTGAGATCGCCGGTCACCTCGCTGCAACCTCGGAGTGGCCCATGGACGACCTCTGCAGCCTACGGGCGACCTGCTCGTTCATGCGCTGCATCTGCGATGACCCCACCGTCGGTCATCGCGTGGCAATGGACCGGTGCAGACACAGGGTGAGGTCATGGAACGATCTCGACAACTACTACACCCTCTTTGCTAGCCTTACCCAACTCGGCAACCCGAAGGCTTGCTTCCTCATCGAGATACCAATGGTATTCATGGATAACCACAGCCCTCGGCCATGCCACGACAATCTCTCCCGCGCAACTAATGGCGGGCACAATGTGGCAACCTATTTGTCGCCATATTGCTCTATAGGCGCAATGATGATACTGGCGACGATGACACTACACGGCGGTACATAAGACTGGTCAAGGGCGAGGATGAATCGCGAGCAGTGGACCAACGAGTAGGTGGCTACGTAACAAGGGGTGTGTGCTATGCTGCCAGGCGGCCGCCAAGGTGATCATCCAAATGACGTGGGGAAAGATAACGCTGCTGTCGTCGGCACAGGTGCATGGCGATCTTTTGTGTGCAGGCAGTGTCAATGGCTGTGCAGACAGATGGGAAGGAAGGGCTGTGTTTTGCAGCGAGGACTGCAGGCTTTCCCGAGAATTTGAGTTGTTCACATGGGAAATGGGAATAAGAAAATATATGTAGTTAGCTATTGATTTTATGTTGCTTTTGCTTTTTTGTTATTTTGTTTCAATATTATTTGTAGTGCCCCGTAACTTAAGATGAATTAATAATAGACTATATGTACAAAGTTTTCTCTGTGTTGCTTTGCTAGCCATGTGTCTAACCTGCCACTGCACTAACGAGTGCCATTTGATCTAATAGCACATATGTTCACCGTTTGATATGGATGTGTACCTAGACCAATCACCGTTACATACTGTGGAAACCAGTGTCATCTGATCTATTGTGCACATGTAAACCATCACTCGTTCTATCCGATTGTAATAACTAGAAAATGTTAGAATAAGTACAAAATAAAATAGAACTGAGTCAAAATCTTTCATTAATATCTTATACCCTACATACAATCTACGGGTCCAAGAAAAGCGGCAGCCACACGGGCACATGCACACCGTATGACACAGCCAGGCCACAAACTAAAATGTGCACCATATGATACGCATTAGAACACTCAGCACATGTACACCGTATGATACGCATATTGACTAAACCGTGCGAGAACCTGTGACATGTGATCAAATTGCACGCATAATTGTTTAAAACTGAAATGTTTCAAACTGTAGGTACAGTTTTTTATGCAACTCAAATGTTACATTCACATTTAGGTACATTTACTTGACGTAGGCGACTTCGCTCTGATCGCTTCTCATGTATGTTGGTTTGTCACCCTCCACAAACAGGGGGAGATCCACATCTAGACCAAGAACCGGCATGTCTCGATAGCCATTCCCTTCTTCCTCGTTTGTATCTTCAACACTGACCATCTTCCTTTTACCTCGAAGCACCACATGCCCACCGCCTCCATCACCTAGGTTTTTTTTCCATAGAATACTTGGACTACATCTTTTGCAAAAATGAAAGGCTCATCCAGGTAGGCAAGATGCTTGAAATCTATGGTACGCATACCATACTTGTCCATCATGTCGCCCTTTGGTACTCTTACCCACTTGCAACGGAAAAGAGGGACCTTCGGTTCTTCTAATTCGTAGTCTGGCTCCTAGATCTCTTCTATGAATCCATAGTATGTCTGCGCATGATTTTTGCTGTCATAAGCTTTGATTTGGACACCGCTGATTTGATTAGCGCTCTTGGCATCTTGTTTTCTCGTGTACAATGTGTACGCATTTATGTCATTTGCTTTGTACATCAACACTGTCGAGGATGGTCCCATTGCCAAGTGATAAAGCTCCTTTGAATTAGTTTGCTGAGCCAAAAATTTCTCCTTTAACCATTGACCAAAGTTTTCTCTGTGTTGCTTTGCTAGCCATGTGTCTGACCTGCCACTGTTTGAAGCTCGTAGTTCTACCTTGTTCTCCTCGATATATGGAGAAACTATGCTTGCTTGACGAAGGATGGCAAAATGAGCTTGCTAGAAAGCATCAACCTCAACACGTACTGACCTTTCCCCAATCGTCCCCCTACCTTGTAGCCTTCCCTCATGTTGAGACACAGGAACACCAATTCGATTTAGACCCAAATAGTATGTGTAGAACTCGATTGCCTCCTCTGTCGATGATCCTTCCACCATGCACCCTTTGAGCCTGTACCTGTTCTAGACATACTTCCTTAGGACGCTCATTAACCTCTCAAAAGGAAACATCTGATGTAAGAACCATGGACCAAGTGTTCTTATTTGCTAAACGAGATGCGATATGAGATGTACAGACATATCAAAAAATGTTGGAGGCAAATGCATCTCCAACCTACTCATAGTATGGTGCATGTCTTTCTCTAGCTTGTCAAGTGTAGCTAGATCTATAACCTTGTGTGAGATTGTGTTGAAGAATGAGCATAGCTTTACGATCGAGTCACGCAGCTTCTCCAGTAGGACACCCCTAATTACAACTGGCAACAACTTTATCATGATAACATGGCAATCGTGCGTCTTCATTAAGTGCATGTTGAATTTCAAATCTTTCATGTTCGCTAGCCTCCTAATGTTTGAGCAGTAGCCAGTAGGCACTTTGAGTTCATGGAAGAAACTTAGGAGCTTCTTTTTCTCCTCTATTTCTAGGGTCCATGAGGCTACTAGAAGTTTTTGTCCCATCAGGTTGAAGTTCAGGATGTAGCTCTGGCCTGACTTTTAATTCTTTTAGGTCCAAATGAGTGTTAAGTGAATCTTTCCCCTTGCCCTTTGCCTCCATTAAGGTGTAGAGTAGGCTTTCGATCACGTTTTTAGTGATGTCCATTCCATCAAGTGCGTGGCGAACATCCAAAAACCACCAATAAGGCAGATCCCATAATATCGATTTCTTTTTGAACATAGAGGAACTCGGTGCCTGTTTGCTTCCATTGCCCTTCTAAGGATGACTTTCAGTTTGTTGACTTTTGTTAAGATATCCTTCATAGGTAGAGTCCAAGGAGCCGGGGTATCCTTAGTTTTGCCATAAAAGGATTTCTTGTACTTGCGGTATGGATGATCCATGCTTAGGAACCGACGATGACCCATGTACACCATCTTCATACTGTTCTTCATCCATTTAGCATCTAGGTCATCCATGCAAACCACACATCCTTTGTTTCCTTTTGTAACTTGTCTAGACAAGGAACCAAGGCCCGGTAGGTCACTGATTGTTACGAACAGCAACGCTTTCAGATAAAAGTGTTCTTTCTTGTACTCGTCCCACACCTTGACCTTTGATGTCCACATTTCCATTAGCTCATCCACCACTAGTTGTAGGTAGACATCAATATTATTGCTAGGTTGGTGTGTGTTGACGGTCCTTAAGTACCAAATATAGTTATCAAATAAATAAAGAAAAGGATCCAAATGCAACCAACACCTAGACTTAGGGTTTTATCTACCAGAATTCCACGAGTTTTGGTGTTTGTCTGTTTCTGCAGGGGGTTATCAGAAAATACGGAGGAAAGGTCCACACGTCGGGTTTACATAGAGATAATAACGTGTTCACCGATTTTCTATCATCTAGAAGACTCCAGAAGCCACGAGATCGAACGGGAGGCCGAACGGGCCCGGAGGCAGGGCGCCCGCCCTGCTCCCTAGGGCGCCCGCCCTGGCCTGAGAGCCAATCAGGCTCCGTCTCACGAATTATGCTCCACCGACCTAAGGGATCAAGGAAAACCATGCGATTAATGTCGGTTTGATCCGACGGCCCACGTTCACTTGAGGGGGCTATATAAGCAGGACCCCTGGCCCCTGGAGGAGGCACTCCCTCATTCTCAATTCCTCAAACCCTAATCTCAGGAGGAGAGTCTCTGATCAAGCCCTAGAGCCACCATATCAACTAGATCTCTAGTATAGCATAGCTACATAGGATTAGAACTAGAAGGAGTCAATCTTCGATTGGTTTCCGGATTTGTCAAGAGGATTCTTGGTAATTCCTTTACTGTTCTTCATTGTTCATCTTTGTTCTTCAATATTATGAATACAACTTTGTTCTATTTCAATATATTGATTATGACTATGCTCTACTTGTTTATGTTTGCGATTATATTGTTCTTAGTTTATCGTAGTTATACGCTTGGCTTAGTTAGATTGGAATTATATACATGTTTAGGATCGTATAGCGTTTATCCATCGGATCCATGGGTAAATGATAAATATTGTGTAGGCGTGGTGCTTAGACCATATTTATCTGCGATTGCACCTTATATGCCGGATCGTGGGGTGGTCCGCGATGGTGACAGCTTCGTTGGTTCTTATATAGTCCCCCTCCCGTGTGTAAGGCAGGCAGAGCAACATTATTACGGGGGAGTGATTGCTATGTTTCTCATCTTCCTTGATAATATCACTATGCATGGGCGTAGTCCTTTCTCGCAATGATTGCCAAGTGTACTTGCACTAACTATGATATGCTAGACTTTATAGTTAAGAATAACTTAGGAAATATCCTTGTAGTTCGTCCTAATACCATGCTAATGACTTGCTAGAATATCTGTTGAGGTGCTTATCATTATTATATGTGGCTAGCTGATCAGATTAATTATCTTTGTCACCATTCATACTTTATCTATATTTTATGTGACACTTACCCCTGTATGCAAGAGATAGATGAATGCTCTCACTCATACATGCAATGATTGATACTCATTCCTATATTCCATTCCATAATCAACATTGATGTTAGTAATCCCTTCCCAGTGGTAAAAATATAAATAACGATACCTGGAATACTTCCCGGTTAAAATGCTACATCGGTATTAATCTGTGCGCTTGCAGATCTTATTTATTATTTATTTAGAAGAGCAGTTGCATATTTCAATACCGCGTCTCTCATGTCATGCTGGGGATGACAACTTGGCTTAAGTGGCATGAGGGATAGGTTCGGCAGTTTTGGCGCCGTTATCAGAATTAGAAAACTAAGTCTACTTTTGGTAATGACGTTAAGAATGCCCAACAAGCATTTTTGGCGCCGTTGCCGGGGAAGGTTGATTTACTAACAAGGAATGAATACGGAATTTGAGTCATCATTCGCATCATTAAGTGATTGAGATCATCAATTCTCCCATACAGATTTACCCCTGTATTTTTTCCATTCTTATTATTTTGCAGGGTGATGTATGAATAGAGGACATCTTCCAGAAAATTTTGTTGACAACCCCGAAGCATTAATCAGAGGGGCAAGAGCCAAGCTCAAGAAGTCAACACTTCGACGCAACACTTCATCCAATTCAGAAGACCGCCGAAGTTTCATCCGGAATTTGTCAACAGAGTTCGCAGCCATGGCGAACAAAACGATCCGCGAGTTCTCAGCTCCCACTACGGACAACATCCGCACTGGACCTGCCGCGGCCATCGACAAGAACTTTGAGCTCAAGCCAGGGCTCATCAACATGGTACAAGCCAACCAGTTTTGTGGGAAGCCGCACGAAGATGCAAGTGCTCATCTCCAACACTTCCTGGAGATTTGCAGCACATTCACTTTATTAGATGTTCCCAGAGACGCCATACTACTTCGCCTTTTCCCATTCTCACTATTGGGGAGAGCGAAGCAGTGGTTCTACGCGACGAAGGATAAGAACACTATGTGGGCACTCTGCTCTATGAACTTTCTGGCTAAGTTCTTTCCCATGGGCAAGACCAATGCTCTCCGTGGGAAGATTATAAGTTTTCAGCAACAACATGATGAATCCGTTCCAGAAGCATGGGAGCACTTTCAAGATTACATCCTAGAATGTCCCCATCATGGAATGGAGAGCTGGCTACTTATGCTGACTTTCTATCATGGGCTCATCACTAGTGCTCGTGAGACCATGGATGCTGCAGCTGGAGGCGCATTTCTATCACTCACCATACCACAAGCTATAGCCCTTGTGGAGAAGATGGCGTCCAACCAAGGTTGGAACGAAGAGAGGACTCAAACACGCAAGAAGGGTGGAGGTATGCACCAGCTCAAGGAGGTAGACATGCTGTCTGCAAAGTTAGACCTACTCATGAAAAAGCTCGATGACAAAGCTGGAGACAAAAGAGAAGTCATGAACGTCTACGACTCTCACATGACTTGTGAGGAATGTGGAGACACTGGACACTCAGGCAATCACTGCCCTGAGATGCTTGAGGAGGCAAGGTACATCAACAACAACAACAACTACAACCATCCTCAACAAAATCAAGGTTGGAATCAACAGAGGCCTAACTACTCAGGTAACTACTCAGGTAATTATCAAGGTAATAACTCTTACAACAACAATAATAATTTTCCACCCCTGAGAGAGTTAGTGTCTAATCAAGGAAAGCTAATGGATAACTTGTCTAAGAAATTGGCATCCAATGATAAAATACTAGAAAACATAAATAATAGAATGGATAATTTCTCTACTGCCATCAAAAACCAAATTAGCTTTAATAAAATGATTGAATCTCAGTTAAATCAAATAGCTGCTGCTGTTCCTGCTACTAACCCCGGTATACCATCACAACCGGAAGGATTAGAATCTGCAAATCTTGTAGACATGTTTGATGCAGGTAACTATTGGAGTAATCCCGCTGTCGGAGTACATAATGACCTTCTGCCAGTCAAGAGAGGCGATCCAGGACGCCCCGTCATCCCGATCTCCATCGGCATGGTGGACTTCCTAGAAGCACTCTGTGACTTTGGCTCCAGCGTCAACATTATGCCCAGGGTACTCTATGAAAAATTCTTTACATATCCTTTATCAGAAACAACTATGTGTTTAAAGCTTGCAGATCGGACACTAAGCTTTCCTAAAGGAATATTAAAGAACATGTGTGGCTGAGTTGGTACCTCGTATGCTCCAGCTGACTTCGTGGTGATAGAGACCAGGTCCGATGAGAGGTCACCAGTTATTCTGGGAAGGCCATTCCTGAACACCTCGGGAGCTGTCATCTACGCTAGCGCTGCAAAGATCAACTTCAACATCAAGGGGAGGAAGGAGACGTTTTCCTTCAAGAACAAGATTACACAAATCCCAGAGCAACCCCAACATGAACCAAGGAAGAGGACCAACAGGAGGATCAAGCAGAACAAGAACAACCAAGGATGGACCGAATCAGCTAAGATGGTCACTGCAGTTCAAGGAGGTCAAGACCGACGACCCAAGTCGCCGTTCCTAATCAAGAAGGACGACCTAGGTATGCCAAGCATTGAGTGCTCAATCAATGGATACTCCTTTCAGAAGGCGCTCTGCGACACTGGATCAGGCGTCAACATAATGGCCACAGTCACCTATCAGCTCTTGTACGGAACCATGCCCTTAAAACCAACATACACTCAGCTCCAGATGGCAGATCAGACATCCCGAAAGGTCGAAGGTATAGTAACCGATGTCCCTGTTAAAATTAACGATCATTTTGTCCATACAGACTTTCAGGTCATTGACATGGGAGACGACGAGTACGATCCACCCATCATCCTAGGAAGACCATTCCTAGGCACCGTCAAAGCAATCATCTACATTGGAACCGGAGAAGTCCATATGCATTTCCCCTCTGAGAAGGTACGCCGCTACTTTAATGACCCTAACTATATAGTTGAAGATTCTAAGCAGGTCAGGACAAGAAGAAGGCGACGTAACCGTAACCAAAGGAGGCAAACCATCAAGGACGTATGGGCAGACTATGAAGGAGAGGTCATAAGGCCTGAGGATACACAACAGGAGACCGAAGCACCAAGTTGGGTATGGAAAGCGAAGACAGTTACACAAGAAGAGGAGGCGCTGCCGGAACCACCGTCTACGCCACCCAAATCCTAGGACAACTAAGAAGAAAAGAAGTCCTGTTCGGAGGACTTAAAAACACCGAACGCCGTGCCAAGAGACTAGTAGATGGAGGACATCCTAATCGCTGTCAGGGTGCTGTCGACATTCAAATACACCTCTGCACCTGCTAGCTACATCAGAAGAAATTACGTCAAGATCCAGCTTGGGGGAGAGCACCCCCATTTATCCCGATAAGTATTTTTATCTAAAGTTATACCTATGCTTTATTAAAATAAAAAGATGCATAATCATGAAAACCCAAATAAATATTTTGTGTTTATATATATTTGCTTAGTTTAATAAATAAATAAAGTAGCTATGCTAAACTGAATCTTGAAAATAAAACTCTAGCATGGATATGATGAATAGTTGCTCTGCCTAATTTTCAAATTTGTTTTCTCTCTAGTTTAGACATAACTGTTATAATTTAAAACTGGCTCTAAACCTGAACTAGTGGGAAGAGAACTTGATCTGAAGTCTAAGTTGTTAACGGATATGATATGGGAAGGTTGAGCTGCTGTTTATCTGTTCCTAGAGATGCTAGAATTCTGGAGAATTTTATCTTTGAAAATCTTTAAAATGTTGCATGATGAGTTCCTGTATGATGAGAGTTTAAATTCCTACCACAGCCATATATACATGCTTGTTAGAATAAGAGCCGCACTTTTACTACTTACTGCTTATGGGCATTGAGTGTGGTCAAGCTGTGTAGACCCTTAGGAACTTGTCATGTGGTTAAAATCAAGATTCACTTGCACGTTCACTCATACATGCTGCTTCTACTCCGGAAGTACGCATCCACATATATCCACTCATTTCCATCTCCAGATTCACCCAAAATTATTCTACTCCTGACCCGGGAGAGAATAGCCAAAAACATTATCTCATTCCTGTTATTCCCTGTGAAGTTAATGCTCAAGTCATTTCTACTACCACTTGCTATATTTTCAAAAGAGGGAGATTGCTCTAAAAAAAATATAAAAACGAGGAAATAAAAAGGAGCAAGTGCTCGGAACCTCGAAGAAAGAAAAAGTGAGACGAGAGGTAAAAATGGACAAGTGTCCGACAGTAGAATTAGGGGTACAAGATACCCACCTGAGAAAAAAAAAATATATATATATACAGAGCATCTCATTCCCCTCAAAAGTTTTAAAAGGCAAGAAAGGTATGTATTCCCTCAAAAAGAGCATTAGACTTTTGTTATCACCATACACCACTCATTCACCACACATGCACATCTTGATTTGACTTATTGACTTGTTTCTCTGGATCCATGGTTTGACTATGCAATAAATGTTCTATGAGTATGTATACTGTATCTCCCACCTATGAGCTCCAGATATCAAAGCCTTATTAGAGTAGGGTGAGAGAGAAGGCAATGTCACTACGCCTTATACCATAAATACCACATACTTTGAGAGAGAAGGCATATACCATTACTACCTTGGTAAGGATCCAGAAATACCACAAAAGAGAGACCCGAGAAAGTCATACAAGGAATCTCTGAGTTTTATTTGAAAAATTTGCAAAAAACTCCAGAGCTATAGCTGATCAAGAATAAGAGACATGGCGTTTGACTAGACCGTTCTATCTTTTAACCACTCAAGATGCAGGTGACGGTTGCAAGCCCCATGGTGAAAGGTAAAATGAGTAAGTTTTAAGTCTTGACAGTTTACTCTAACTCAGGGATGAGACCTTATTTGAAAGCATATGTACCGTCAATGTTCAAAGGCGTTGCAGCAACTTCTAATCCATAATGAGTCTATCCTTGCTCAGGGACGAGCAAGAGGTAAGCTTGGGGGAGTTTGTTGACGGTCCTTAAGTACCAAATATAGTTATCAAATAAATAAAGAAAAGGATCCAAATGCAACCAACACCTAGACTTAGGGTTTTATCTAACAAAATTCCACGAGTTTTGGTGTTTGTCTGTTTCTGCAGGGGGTTATCAGAAAATACGGAGGAAAGGCCCACACGTCGGGTTTACATAGAAATAATAACGTGTTCACCGATTTTCTATCATCTAGAAGACTCCAGAAGCCACGAGATCGAACGGGAGGCCGAACGGGCCCGGAGGCAGGGCGCCCGCCCTGCTCCCTAGGGCGCCCGCCCTGGCCTGAGAGCCAATCAGGCTCCGTCTCACGGATTATGCTCCACCGACCTAAGGGATCAAGGAAAACCATGCGATTAATGTCGGTTTGATCCGACGGCCCACGTTCACTTGAGGGGGCTATATAAGCAGGACCCCTAGCCCCTGGAGGAGGCACTCCCTCATTCTCAATTCCTCAAACCCTAATCTCAGGAGGAGAGTCTCTGATCAAGCCCTAGAGCCACCATATCAACTAGATCTCTAGTATAGCATAGCTACATAGGATTAGAACTAGAAGGAGTCAATCTTCGATTGGTTTCCGGATTTGTCAAGAGGATTCTTGGTAATTCCTTTACTGTTCTTCATTGTTCATCTTTGTTCTTCAATATTATGAATACAACTTTGTTCTATTTCAATATATTGATTATGACTATGCTCTACTTGTTTATGTTTGCGATTATATTGTTCTTAGTTTATCGTAGTTATACGCTTGGCTTAGTTAGATTGGAATTATATACATGTTTAGGATCGTATAGCGTTTATCCATTGGATCCATGGGTAAATGATAAATATTGTGTAGGCGTGGTGCTTAGACCATATTTATCTGCGATTGCACCTTATATGCCGGATCGTGGGGTGGTCCGCGATGGTGACAGCTTCGTTGGTTCTTATATAGTCCCCCTCCCGTGTGTAAGGCAGGCAGAGCAACATTATTACGGGGGAGTGATTGCTATGTTTCTCATCTTCCTTGATAATATCACTATGCATGGGCGTAGTCCTTTCTCGCAATGATTGCCAAGTGTACTTGCACTAACTATGATATGCTAGACTTTATAGTTAAGAATAACTTAGGAAATATCCTTGTAGTTCGTCCTAATACCATGCTAATGACTTGCTAGAATATCTGTTGAGGTGCTTATCATTATTATATGTGGCTAGCTGATCAGATTAATTATCTTTGTCACCATTCATACTTTATCTATATTTTATGTGACACTTACCCCTGTATGCAAGAGATAGATGAATGCTCTCACTCATACATGCAATGATTGATACTCATTCCTATATTCCATTCCATAATCAACATTGATGTTAGTAATCCCTTCCCAGTGGTAAAAATATAAATAACGATACCTGGAATACTTCCCGGTTAAAATGCTACATCGGTATTAATCTGTGCGCTTGCAGATCTTATTTATTATTTATTTAGAAGAGCAGTTGCATATTTCAATACCGCGTCTCTCATGTCATGCTGGGGATGACAACTTGGCTTAAGTGGCATGAGGGATAGGTTCGGCAGTTTTGGCGCCGTTATCAGAATTAGAAAACTAAGTCTACTTTTGGTAATGACGTTAAGAATGCCCAACAGTGTGGCGCTTGGATCACTAACAGCATCACAATGTAGGTGCGCTTCATACACAACCAAGGCGGAAGGTTGTATATGCACAGAATCACAGGCCAGGTGCTATGATTGGTGCTGACCATGTTGAAAGGATTCATCCCATCAGTACTCAACCCGAACCTTACATTCCTTATTTCCCTTTTAAATGTCTTGTATCTAGAATCAATAGCCATCCACTATGATCCATCGGCTGGGTGTCTAAGCTTTCCATCATTCAAGCGCTCTTTGGCATGCCACCTCATTAGCTCTGCTATTTTTTCGTTCACAAGTAATCTCTTTAGGCGTGTCATTATAGGGAAATACCACATAACCTTCTTGGGTGGTCTTTTGTTCTGGTCAACGATTGTCATCGCCTCAGGATAGTTCTTAGACTTGTAGCGTGAGAGTTCGCACACCGGACACTAATCCAACTTTGCATATTTGTCATGATACAATATGCAATTATTGTAGCTGTTGGGTATTTTAAACACAAACAGAAAAATCCACAAGCGCATGGATACCAATGTAGCTTTCACCCGGGAGTATTCCAAGGTATCAATTTTCCACGGGGAATGTGAAGTGCACTAGTTGAGGTTTAGATTGCCCAGGGATAACTATATGTTTTTGTGGGGAGAGAGGAATTTTCCTAAGAGTTCTATGGAGTGATCTAGGAATTAGGGTTTACTTTAGGGTTACTTATTTTGGGACATCAAAACACTAACCACAGAAAGGGATGAGAAGGGGGCTAGGAAGCTCTGACTATGGTTAAACAAACACCAATCCGAACGTGGTGGAATACGTCAGCCGTTAGGGCTGTCACTATCCTAGGGCTACCACAACAATCCGCTGGACTAGGTGCAATTCCAGGTAATCGCAAGACTAAGCACCACGCCTAATCTATTAATTACTACTCTAGCATTGCAAAGACTAGAGCACTTGATGCAAGCGGGAATCTAATAAATAACTTAGAAATAAATAAGGAAATTAAATGAAGAACTCAAAAATTATAAATTGAAGAACCTAGAGATTGCTCAAAGACGAACCGGTTACTGCAAATGTACAATGTTGAGGAAGATCCGACAGATCCGGCTCCTCCTCGGCTCTCTCCTCTTCTCTCTCCCTCTTCTCTAGTTTACAACTAGATGAACTAGAACTAGAACTAGAAGATGAACTAGAAGAACTAGAACTAGACGATCATCTAGAGGGACCTCTACTTCTACTTGGATGGAGGGGTGAAACCCTAGCTTTTGTTCTGGAGATAGCTAATGCGAAGGAGATGGCCTAAGGGAGGGGGTCTACCCCTGCTTATATAGCCCGATGGGGTGAACCACAGCCCTCGGATCAAACCGACTTGAAACAACGGCGTAGATTGGACCTTAAAGGCGGTGGAAGGCCGTGAGACGAAGCGTGCTGACAGGTGGTCTCGGAGCAGGCCGGTCGGCCTTACATGTGGGGCTGGCCAGCCTAGCTTAATGCTAGGTGGGCCACTCTTTTGGTGGGCTGATAGATCTCTTCGTTAGCTTTCCAAAGAGTCCTAGATCACTGAAAACGGAGTCCGGATGAAGGAAATATGCCCAATTTACTCCGGACTGCTCTAGAAGCCCATTTGCAATCTTCCGAAAGGCGTAACTTTGTCGTCTGGACTCCGATTTGGGTGAACCAAGACTCTGTTTCATGTGTCTTGACAATCTCTTCGCAATGGTTTACTCCAATTCATCACTTGAGATACTTCTATTTAGTGATTCTGGTCCTTTTCTAGTTTAACCCCTATAAAACATAGATTCACCAAAACTAATGGAACTCGTTAGTTTCAACCCCTACAACTATGCTTGGTAGTTCATTTCATGCTATTTCATGCAATAGTTGATGGTTAAAAATGAGCATTAGTGACCGTCAACAAGTTCCCCCAAGCTTAATCTTTGCTAGTCTCTAAGCAAAGCAAATCTCAACAATGGATCAGGAGTTGCTACAATGCTTTCACACCTCAAAAATACACATGCATTCAAACAAGAATTCTCCTCCGGATTAAAGCAAACCATTCTGACTTCAAACTTTCCCGTTACCTTCAACTATGGAGCTTTTGGCCTTCACTTGGGTCTTGAGCAATTGAAAGACAGAACAATCAAGTTAAGCATTGTGTCTCGAATTCTTTGATCAACCTTCATTCTGGAGTTTTTGTAGATTTTCAAAATAAAACTCAGAGATTCCTTTGTATGACCCTCTCAAGTCTCTCATATGTGGTATTTGTGGATTCTCACCAAGGCAATGATGGTGTTTTGCCTTCTCTCTTTCACTATGTGGTTTTTTTGGAATAAGGCAGAGTATCACCATGCCTCCTCTCTCTTACCCTATAACTAATAGGCTTATATGGAGCTGAGGGTATTTCAAGGATGTAGCATACTTACCTTGCATGTATTGCCCAGTCAAAACGGGATCCAAGGAGGGGAGTGTCATACCCTTAGATCAAGATGTGCATGTGTGTGGGAATATTTGGTGGCTAACCTAATTCTACTTTGCTGCTGGAGAGACTCCCTCCAACTGAAGAATTTATGAAGAACTTTGTTGTGGAGGTCTTGGGATATCTTCTTTCTCCTTTTTTTTATGACAATAATGAACTTCTTAGCATAGAGATCATAGACTTCTTTTTTTTTCTCTTTTTTTCTTTCTTTCTTTTTTTTACAAAGGATCTCCTGCCTCTTACAATGAACTTGGAGAAGAGATAAATCATAATCTTGGAGCATTTATTTAGAAACCTAATAATCTTTTTGGATCCTCTCCCAGGGTAGGAGATAGATTTTAGGGTGGAAAGGTATGTTTTTGCGTACTCCCAGGGTAGGAGCAGTAGGATATGTATGGGTGTAAGTGATCTTGATCTTGGGAGCATGACCATCCTCTCAACAAGGGTCTCACACGGTTGACCAAACTCAATACAAAGCAAGCAGCTTATGAGCTGGTTTTCCTAGTCTAGCAAGCATGTATATAGCTATGGTAGGAATTAAAGCTCTCGTTAGGAACTCATCATGAGGCAATTTTAAGTTTTTGAAAAGATAAATCTCCATAACTCAAGTTTATCTAGGAACAAGATAAACAGTAGCTCAGACCTTCTCATATCATATCCATCAATCTCCTAGACTTAGATCAAGCATTTGCAACCCACAAGTTTCAAGTTTAGAGTAAATCCTAGGTCAAAATAATTATTTCCAAAACTCGGGAGAGTTCGAGGTTGAAAACTAGGCACTTGAAAGGAATTACGGCAGAGCAACTATTCATCATTTCCATGCATAGAGATTTGACTAGGTTCTTTTTATTTACAAACTAATTCAAGCAAACTTGACACACTCTAACTAACACACATTATTATGAAATAACACAATATAGAATAAATACTCGACTAGATAAAGTAGACAGTGAAAACTCCATAGATATATAAAGTGAACCTTCATGTACTCACTTTTTTATTTTTAGATTAATTTATGTAAAAAGAAAACATAAGAGGATAAAGGATACTTACCTAGATACATGGGGGTGCCCTCCCCCAAGCTGAATGTTGACGTAGTCGTTCGATCTTGTGATGTAGGAGACTGGCAGTGGAGCTATACTTCCTCTATCGAAGCATTGATTGGTGTTGATAACGGATGAGACAGTGCTCTAACAGTGGATGGAACATCCACTTGCTTGTTAGCTCTTTTTGGTTCTTCGAATCCTGTGAAACTCAAATAGACAACAAAACTTGTGGAACGGATTAAGCGTTAGTGGTTGGCCACTTAAGCCTCAGTTGTCCAAAGCTTTTGAGATTGTTTAAGTAGAGTTTTAGAAGGATCTCTTTCTCAATATTTTTGTATTTTTATATTTTCTATGATGCAAAGAAAGTTTAACAAGATAAATGCATACATATTTATTTTATTTTTATGCCACCACGGTGAATATCTCCATGGGTTTTTTACACACCACAAATTTATTCACATGGAGCTTTAGGATTTATGATGCATCTGATAAATATTTTTATTTTCTTTTTATAATGCAATGCTAAAGCAAAAAAGTAAATATGTTAAAAAAATAATTATGCAGAAAAGATAAATATGTATAACTACCGATTTTACCTCCCGGCGAGGGTTTAATGTTTCAAGTCCTCTGAACAAGACTTTTCACCATGTTTATTCCTTAGGTGACTCATCTGACCCCAAGGTGGAGACCATGATATGTGCACTTCTTGATATGGTGTCACCCATGTTCTTCGTTTGTCCAGAAGTTTGAAGTGAAGCATTAATTGTGGAAGCTAGCAGCATCTTACTCAGTGTGCGTGTTCTTGTAGATTCAGGACCTTCACTTTGCAGAATTTGGGAGTTGACAAATGCCTCATGTTTTGTTCAAAGTGTGTCCTTAGGCATGGTGAACAAGATAAATTTGAAGTCCATGACATGGGTGATAAGATCATCCTGGTCTTGACATTCTTAACAGTCCTTGTGCTCCCTTCATTATCTTGAGAATTTTCATGTTGGTCTTTGTCTTGAAGGGGCTTGGTGGAGATTTGTTCACCCTCCTCCATGGAGTGAGTGCTTGATTGTAGATCTTGTCTTGTGGCACTCGTCTTCTTGTTCCATGGATCTCTCCATGATGCGTGAGCTATGTTCCTCTTGTGCAAGGTTCAAATTAATGTATCTCTTTTCTCTCCGTATGAGTTCATCTCAGGACTTCCCAATTTGACTTTTGAAAGTTTTTCCTGCAGGGGTTAGTCCAACAAAATATACCAATGTTTACACAAGCAGTTTTTAGTTCAATAACATAACCAGACTCCATGTCTAATTGGATTAAGGAAAGCTATTTAACCTAAGCACCACGCTTAATTTAAAAGCCTTTCGAACTACTCATGATGTACTTCCAAACAAAAGCATACTATGGTAGACAAAGGTGGCATGAAGGAATTATAGAGATTTACTCAAGTGGTGATGAAAGAGAACATGGTTGATGTATAGGAATTTGAGCATATCTTAAAGGTAGGGACAACCAGGATAGCAACATGGAAGGGATGTTCTTAGAAAGTTATCCCCCAAGCTTGAATTTTTGTAAAAACGAGATTGGATGAATTTAATTCAATGTTGCATGATGATTGGTTGGACATACCTTGTGCTTGTTATTCCTTCAATCTTTTTGCTCCAATCCTAGAGAGGTTAGTGACAAGAATACTCGAAGGAATATTTTCATAATTAAATCCCTAAACTCATTTCACAAGGGCAGCGTAGCAGAAAGGTGAACACTCATGTTAGGATCTGAAAAGTGCTTGTTTTAGGACACTGAGCTTGTCCATGGGAAACCTTCAAGATGTGGTTTGGTGAAGTGGTTTCCCCTCCAACACCAACTTACGTGTACCCATCTCAGGATTCAACACAACGAGATCTGCAATATTTATGATAAACATATGCATCGACAACCATCCTTTTGAAGTTTTTATAAATAGAAAGAATAAGGGGGTTGAAAATCTCGAATGTGATGGGGTTGGAGAGACCAATTGAATTAGGAGATGTCTCATATGAGCATGGATTTAATGAGATGGTTATGGAGTAATTTCCATGCTCATTGATGTCATCTTCATCCCTAATTTGGATGTTCAGAATTTCACTTGGATTGGTGACTCTTGAGTTGGTCTCATCAGGGCCTCTTTCATAGATGGATGAGTCTCATCTTCATAGGGAGTTAAAAACTCACCATTTAAAGCTAAGTCAAGGTTGGATTCCTTTAAGGCTTCTTCCTTGTCCATCCATTCTACACATTCTAGCCACTGTTGTAGCCTTTCTTGGTCATCCTCATGGTCTTCATGACTCCTATGGTTTGGTTGCATTTGTGGATTTCTAGGATCATCATAAGACTGGAAGAACAATCATAAAAGGGATTTTCAAAGTTAAGGATGGGTTTAGAGTTGGGTCCATGATTTATGTCGTCTGTGAGCATATAAGGACAGTAGATAGGATTTTCCTTAAGGCTTAGCTCTCCTTCTATGGCATTGCTTGACATGCCATCCTCGAATTCTTTCTAGTGGGAATGCAGACATTTTCTAAGAGATCCCTTCTCACGAGGATTTGAATTATACACTACAAAAAATTTGGCCTTGTATGACAAACCCATACTGTCATGTAAAGTACATAAATGGTCACAAAAAGTTCTTTGTGACAAAAATGCAGCGTCACACCGGCCGTCATATAACGACCATCACATAATGTATCGTGTGACGAAAATTATGTTTACCGTCACAAAATGTCAGGACCTTTTGTGACGGCCACATTTCCTGTGTCATATATTGTGCTATTTAGTGATGACTGTAGTTGTCACATATTGGTCGGTCAACGCGTCACGTAATACATGACTCGTCACAAATTGACAGTTGGAAGTCCTATTTGAGGAAACTTTTTGTGACGACCAGTATCATCATGTAGTATTATGTGACATTTTGGTTTTGTCTTGGTTTGTATGGCGCCTGAGGCATTGAGTCCACTTTTTGTGATGAAGTGTGTTGTCATATATTTTTATGTGATATTTTGGATTTGTCTTACCTGTGTGGGTATGTGATACATTTTAAGACGACTTTACCACATCACAAAATGTCCTTGTATTCAGTGACGAGTTCCACACAGTTCTTAGATCTGTCATCACAGTTCATACACACACAAATATACATATAGCAGAAGCCATCATCCAGAAATATATATCAGAAGCCATGATCCACCACATTGTCATCACAGCTCATAAGACATACACAATCGAGCCAAACCGTCATACACATCACATACATTCTAGCTGATAACACATTGCTTGCCATTTCAAACATCACACAAAGTTCCTGGCTCCATCAGACAAGTTCAAACTGTTCCACCACACTTGTTCAAACATACCAACATAGTTCTGACAACATAGTGCACAAAGTTCCAACACAGAAAGTAGTTCCAACACAGAAAGTTTGGTGTTCTAGCAAGGTAGTAGTAGCTAAGGCATAGGCATTGTGAACATGGAGTGCATTCAGACCTACCTCAATCCTTCTGAAGTTTCAGCATAGCTCGCAGCAGTGCATTAGTCTCTTCAAACTTGCTATTCATCCCCTTCACCTCTTCTTGTGTCTGGCGCAACAAATTTTGATTCTCTTCAAGTGAGGCCTGCTGAGCTCGAAGCTGTGCTTGCAACTCTTCCTGCTTCCTAGCAGCTTCCTCTCTTTCTGCTTCCAGTCTTGCCTCAAAATCAGCTTGCAGGCATGCTTCTACTGCGGCTGTCATGGACCTGGCAGTCTTCATCGCTTTAGCGACACCAATGTTTGGAAGGAAGGTTGAGGAACGACTGATATGGCTTAGACTCTCGGCAATAATCTTTGATGGAGACTTCTGTTCTTCTCCTTCTTCTGGTTCTCTTTCCTTCTCTTCAACCATATGTTCCTACATAGAATGAATCCACTTCATAAGAAGGTCATACAACAGTGTTCAACTAGGCTTGAATTTGAGTACAGTACATGTATGCAATAATTATGTCACTTACATATATCTCATATGCAAGAGGAGTTCGACCATTTTGCGGACTAGTCATACATTCCCCAAAGAAATCAACAGGATCAGGATCCATGTTGTTGTACTTAGGTCTCTGCAGCATGTAAAAATATTATTTACAATGACATCAATGAAGGTAAAGTGAGGGTAGAGAAACATGGGCTTTTTTGTATTTGTCAATAGCAAGATGCCAAAATATGGATGCACTACAGACCATACAAGTATTTGCCTCCAGATTTTTTATGCAAACAACAAATGCAATCACTGGCATACTCAACTAATTACTGAGTTCAAGAAAAACAACACAGGAACATGCATCAATGCAACCTGGACACCAGATCAATAATAACAACTTGGCCTAAACAACACCTACTACTGTTGATGAGTATCTCTGATGACATAGCACTTGGAAATCTCTGATGACAAAACAACATGGGAGCTCATCTCAGAAATTAGAGGGCCAAACTCAGAATCAGCTTAAAAATCAGAGGTCATCTCAGAAATAATGGGAGCACGTGCTAACTTGCCAGTTCAAAGGCACATGGTAATGACTATATGCTACTAATGTCCCATCTTTCTATCTAATTACACAAATACATAGTATCCGTACCAGGCTGTATCGATGGGCAATGTAGGACCTAGATCCAGTCCTTTGGTGAAGCTGCACTTGGCCACGGTTCACTTTATTCTTAGAACTCTTTTCCTACACCACAAATGCAATAGAGTTTTCATTCACATGCATAGGTTGCATTGCATATTAACAAAAGAAGGCAATTCAGGCATGGACTTGATTCTTTGGGTCACACCAGTAGTCTACAAGTTTGCACCATTCCTCTTTCTTCATTTTTGGTGGAGGTTGTTTGGCCATCAGTTGTTCTCTTGTCAGGGACTCGTCGAAGTACTTCCTTTTCAGGTGATACCTCTGCTGCCTTACTCCCTTTTTAATGATATCAGTGCATGCAGCTTTGCTTGGTCCCTCGTTCTTAACATCGACATCCAACCTTGACTGTAGCCACACATATGATCTATCAGACACAATTTGTACATGGGACTAGAGTAATGCAAGAAAGTATTTGGAGTGAAATAGTTGTCTCACTACCACTTTGTCAAGCACTTTTGATACTTGTGCCGGCCCCGCATCTTTTTCATAAAGCTTCCAAGAGGTGTAGATAGGCAAGTTGTCTCTAACGGCGACACCAGTTTCTGATGCCAGCTTTGCTGCCTGAAGTGGGACCTCAGGTCTTTTCTTCCCTTCAGCCACATGGATACCCAACTTCTTTCCTCTATTGATCATCTTCTCTAAGCCATGACCCATGGTTTTCTTGCAGACAATCTTTGGGGGCACTGCATTGGCAAATAATAATCAAAATGTGTTATTATAGGATTAATAAATCTAGATACTGCATGGAGAAAATAATGCTTGGAAACACGTATTGTTTACCTGCAACTAAGTCGCCATCTGATTCTCCTTCATTTGTATGACCCTCTGAAGTAGCAGCTTCAAATTGCTCAGCTGACTCATTGATGTCATTGCTTTGCCTAGAGCTCTATCCACCTGGCGAGGTGTCCGCACCAACAGTTTGGTTAACACTAGTTGTGGGAGTAGGCTGCTGAAACAGGGCAAGAGTGGGTCTAGTTTGTGTGGTCTGGCTGCCGCTTGTATTGAGGTGGCCTTGCTGTTGGCTGGCACTGGAAATGGCATTAGGTTTAGGGTTGGCTTTCGTAGTGTTCTTAGGAGGCATGGGCAGTCTTTGCCTAGGTGGTGGACGGCCTCCAGGCGAAGGCATGGCTGCACTTTGCCTAGTGAATCTTGTAGGCGTGCGCGGTGGCTGCTGGTTGGTAGCTACCATTGTTGCCGCCTTTTGCTTCTTCTGCTGAGGGCGAGTTCCTGGAACCATCACTTCTATCTGCCAAGAGAAACATGCATCTTATTAAATAAGAAAGAAGTGTCAAGTAGATTAAATGACTACACTAAAGTACATGTTTGTCACAGGGAGACCAGAAACCTGTTAATTGGTGAAGTAATGCATCTCACCTCAGTATTGACCTCATTATTGAGGTCATCATCATAGTCATCATCAGTATCAAATTTGTTATCAAAGTCAGAGGATGGATCATAATCATTGTCAGAATCTGTTTTGTCAGACACTACTGTCTTTCCTGTGCCCTTTTCCATTTTTGAAAGACCTTCTCTAACTTCCTGAGCTAATAGTGGAATACCCAGAGAGTTAAAATGTTCTTGAATTTTCCTAAGATTATCATCCCTGTCCTACTCATACTGGGTTTTTGTCATTTCTTCTACTACTTAAACGATCAAACGCAGAAAGAGCAGAAACTAGATTCAGTTTCTGTAAAGGAGTTGAAAAGAAACTAACAAATCAGTATTCTGTTAAATGGTAGATAGAAGGCAAAATAACATCAAAATGGTAGAAGAAAAAACTAATAGTGAACAAGACTGACAGTGAACAAGAATACTGAATAACTATATTGCATAGCAATTTACATGTTTCCAATATAAGATGATTTGTAAGAAATTTTAATGCAATTTACACAGCAGTATTGCAGTAGAAAATTCACCATCTCTCTTTGGCTATTTCTCATGAAACCATCAGGTATTGAAGCAAAAACAAGGATGCTACAAAGTTGTGTCAAGATGTTAGCCAAGATGGAAGGTACATAGCGGGCTCACCAAGTGTTAGCACTGATGGAGTCCGGGATGCCGGCGGCGTGAGCTACCACTCTGGCCTCCGGCGGGGTGGGAAATGGATGTCATCGGGGCGAACACGGAGGGAGTCTGGGATGTCGTCGGCCCTTGGAGCCGCTAAGTTGTGGGGAGGGAGGAGGAGGCCATGCTGTGCGGTAGGTACGTTGGCGTGGTGGAGACGAGTGGCGGCGGCGTGATTTGCGCGGGTGACGACGGGGTGTCGTTAGGTTGCGAGGAGGGAGGAGGAGGCCATGCTATGCATGAGGAGGAGTAGACCCTAGCCGAGGATGGAGGGGATGGGCGGATCCGTCCACTGGCGGCAGTGCGGTGGCTTGGTAGGCGGCGATGCGGCGTTGTGGTGGCGTTAGGTGTTTCCGAGAGGGAGGGGAAAATTTCGGAGATGACTGGTGCCCATGAGGATATGGGAGGAGGGGAAAATTTCAGAGAGGCAGGCAGGAGGCATGTTGGGGCCCATGCGTCGGTGGCAGACCACGCGCGGGAGAGCGGGCGGTGGAGGTGGCCAATTTTTGTCTGGCGCGGTGGGTCCGCTGTGTCGGTGGCATAAGGCAACAATGGTCTTGTTTGGTCCTAGCACGGTGGGGCCCCTATGTCAGCGATAGAAATAGTAGTATTACAAAATCAAATACATTTTTGGGGTACTAAATGATTTCAAATGGAAAAATGGTAAGAAACAAACTTGTTCAGCGCATCGAGATCTAGCATTCGTATTTTTGACATTTTTGCAATTGACTTTGTTTAGAGAGTTCAAATTTGAATTTGAAAATTTTTAATCTTGAAACTCGAATTTGAGGTACTAAGTAATTCCAAATGAAAAAGTCATGAATACAAAAGTTGAACAACTCGTTAACATCTAAAACTCTTGTATAGACCATTTTTTCATCCGACAAAGTGATTAAAACTTTGTTCTCAAATTCTAGTCATCTCTGAGATGACTAGAATTTGAGAACAAAGTTTTAATCACTTTGTCGGATGAAAAAATGGTCTATACAAGAGTTTTAGATGTTAACGAGTTGTGCAACTTTTGTATCCATGACTTTTTCATTTGAACCCATTTTGAGTTCCAAAATATGGTTCGAAGTTGGCAATTTTTTTAAATTCAAATATTGAGTTTGTCAAGATTTGACTGAGGACAATCTGACCAAATCAGTGCAGTATTTTGATGTATCATGATTTTACAAAATTTTAGAAAAAAATCATCAAATTTGGATTAAGGATTTGGGAGATAAACTAGTTACATTATTTTGGCAAAGATTGAAAAGAAAAACTATGACTGCATGATGAACTTAGTGCAAGAGAGGCTAAATAGCATACGGGGCCCACTTGTCATTGAAACAATGGACCCACATGTCATTAGCAAGGGGACCTGACCACTTGCTCTCGGCACTTGCTAAAGTTTCAAAAAAAAACAGAACACTCTGGCCACTTTGCTCTCTCGCCGACGACCTGACCAGCTCCAGCTCCCTCGCCGGTGACCGGACCTGCAGCATCGGCGGCCTACTCCGCGCCCCCAGCAGCATTTGGCATCCACCTCACCTGCTACCTTTGCCCCATCCCATCTCACCAACCCGACAACGCCGGCCATCGCAGCTATTGCCTCGCCTGCGACCCCAGCTGCTCCCTCACCGGCGAGCCCACCTGTTCCCTCGCCAGCCTTGCCCCACCTACACCAGCAACCTCGCCTTGCACCCCACCTACATCTGGCCAGATCGAGCACCCCTCAATGGGGTCACCTGCAAATGGAGCCTAGCCGGCCTCCACCAGCAACCTCGCCGTGCATCCCTGGTCAAAATTGAAGCTACAGTACAACCTTGATGTTATGCACATAGAGAAAAACATATGTGACAACATTTTGTCAACTCTACTTAATATTCCAAACAAGACAAAGGACACAATTGCTGCTAGAGTAGATTTGGAAGAAAGGGGAATAAGAAAAGAGCTTCATTTGCTAGATGACACAGATAATGCATCCTCAAAGCCAAACGCTTGCTATGTTCTAACACCAGAAGCAAAGAAGAAGTTCTTGGAATTTGTGAGCAATGTTAAGTTTCTAGATGGCTATGCCTCCAATATATCAAGATGTGTCACTATGGAGGGAGGAGGATCAATGCATGGGCTGAAAACACATGACTGTCATATACTACTGCAGCGTATTTTACCAGCTGGCCTTCGTGGTTTGGTCCGCAAAGACGTATATGAAGTAATTGCTGAATTGGGTAGTTTTTTTAAACAACTTTGCTAAAAAAACTCTAAAGGTTGATGCACTACACCAGATGAAGGAAGATATTGTGCTTATCCTTTGCAAGCTGGAGAAAATTTATCCTCCTGCATTCTTCGATGTTATGGTACACCTAGCAGTACACTTACCTGATGAGGCACTCCTTAGGGGACCGGTGCAGTATGGATGGATGTATCCCATTGAGAGAAGATTGGGCACCTTTAAGCGTTTCATCCGCAATAAAGCAAGACCTGAAGGATCTATTGCAGAGGCATACACTGCCTATGAGTGTATGACCCAGTGCTCAACATATTTCAGTGACATCATTAAAAGGTTCACTAGGCCTGAAAGAAACTTGGATGGAGAACAGAACATCTCACCCAATGGTTACTCTATTTTTGGTCATGGTGTAAACCTATTGGGTGCTTCAAAACTTCATTACGAAGATAAAGACTATGACTCCATGCTTTGGTTTGTTCTAAATAACTGCGAAGAGGTTGATGAATACAAAGAGTGAGTAATTGTTGTAATTTCATTTCAGCCATCTTTATTCAATACTAGTGTCACAAAAAACCTAATTATCTTCTTCCTTTGCAGCATGTATAGGGCAGAATTAGAACAACAAGAGGTCAACGATGTTGAAAAAATGATGTCAACACATTTCACTGCATGGTTCGAGAATCATGTGTGTGCAACTTCTACAACATGACTTAATAATTTATGATACAATACATTTTGAAACTCACTAATTCTGTATGTTTTTCACCCTGTAGATTACCAGATTGAAATGCGAAGGCACAACACATGTTGATGAAGACCTATACTCACTAGCATGCCAGCCGGATCCACGAGTGTGTTCATACACAGCCTGTGTAATCAATGGGGTACGGTACCACACTATGGCTCGTGACGAACACAGGAAGACACAGAACTCCACCATCAAAAGTGCAGGTACTCACGATGATGACACAATTGACTTCTATGGGACAATCATAGACATTATTGAGTTGAGTTACAGTAAGAACAGCAAAGGGCAGAGAACTGTTATCTTATTACGGTGTGAATGGTACCATCTAGAGGGAAGGACATACCAGATGAAAGATGATGGTTACTTCAAGAGCATAAACATCCAAGGCCGATGGTATAAGAATGATCCTTTCATTATAGCCACAGATGCTTCACAAGTGTTTTTCTTGGAAGATACAAAGTTAGGTCCAGGTTGGCGAGTGGTACAAGAATTTGGCCACCGACATATATTTGATGTTGAAGAGTCTAACACAAACCAACCAATCCATGAACAAGTACAGATGAGAGGTCAGGAGGCATACCAAGAGGAGCATATTTCATCGGGAGATGGTGCAGTGGGAGACATTCATCCAGATTTGGATTTGTTGCACATGGATAATGAACTAGGCAGCCCTATTAGTAGAGACCTCGTCGAGAGCATCCGTCGACAAGCACATACAGCTCAAGGTGATGAAACATACGGTGATGATGAAGATGAAGATGAAGATGGAACCTACCTTGAGTACCATAGTCCAGAAGAAGGCAATACTTCAGGAGAAGACAGTGATGATGACTGACCTTTGCATTTCTGGAGATTTGTGAACCATGAACTTTGCTGTTAGTCATTTTGTTGCATTTGAATTATGCTACTACATTTGTATCTAAATTATGAAATTGTAAGACCTTATATGCAATGATTCTGTTTTCAGTGGATTTGATGTATGGTGCAAGTTACAGTGCCCAAATTTCATTCAGTTGATGTATATATAGTCCAAAGTTTCTGTGTTTTCATGACACATGACAATGTCATGGAATGCCCAGAATCTATCATGGAATGTACAAAATCTGTCACAAAATGTATAGGCTGGAAGTAACATACATGCTGCTAAAATTTCACCCCACACAGCTTACACAACAAACCAAAAGGGACTTTTATTTCCAACACACATCACAAATGCACAGGTTACATATTCATGCACACAAGAGATGTCCAAGAGAACAAAGGCCCATATTTCATATCAAATCCAAATACATACATCCAGCACAACAGGTTCAATACAATGGCTCATACTTCATCAGGATGCCTACTTGAACACTACAGCTAGAACCAAGAAGATGGCCAACACTAGGAATATTGTTACATTCACACATCCACACACAAGACAAATGCAGCTTCCCATGCCTTCCCTGTTCTTGCCAACCATTTCCTTCAACTTATTCAGATTTTGCTCTAAGCTCTCAATTTTTCCCACGAGCTCAGGAACTTCTGCTGCAATGGTCAAGGAAGCTGATGGTAGATATCCATTATCATGAAGGAACACCACATATTCTTCCTTGAACCAAAACCTACTACATGTCCCCTGCATCCAAAATTCAACCACAAGCAATGAAATTTGGGCAAATAAGAATAAACTTTGGGCAATGCAAAGTCAACCACTTCACTAACATTTCTATAGTTTTCCTGGGACACTTGAAATATCTCTTTCCAATGTTATTGGAGTACATGGTAGTGGCAGCAAACACCCTCACATCCCTGCAATCAGGGCACATAATCAACGGCAACCCAGTCACATCATCGATCGGTGCCTCCAGTTCGACACCAGTGGCCATAGTGCCTGCAGCAACAACAGCAAGGGGTCTGGGTTGCACGGCATCCATAGCTGCGCTTGACCACCGAGTGCGAGCAGTAGATGATGAGGCCTGCGACATGAGCCCTGATTGATGCACATGGAAATGATTAGGAATTGCACATCGGATTGGCAGTAGAGCAGTGAGCAGAAGAAAGAGGAACGGGGAGGGGATGAGGGCGCCACTGCTGACCGAATGGAGGGGGACAGGGAGGGGATTGACGGTGCCACTGCCCACCATGCGCCACCACCTACCAACCTGATGCAGTGGCGACGTTCACCAGGGATCCACGCTCGACGGCTGGCCTCACGGTGGATCTCGCGCTGCCTCTGCCCACTGTGCCGCGCCGTCAGCTGGGGAGAGAGTGAGCTGGCTCCGCCTAGAGCCTGCACGACTGCGACCATGCTCCGCCCAAACGGCACACACCGCTCGCCGCCGTCTTCAGTTGGGTCGGGGAGATGGGGAAAGTGAAATTGGTCAACAGAAGGAGGTAGGGTCCACTTGTAGGGGGGTACATTGACGTTGGGGCTGGTCATTATTTGAAATAACATAAAGTGACGCTGACAAACCGTCACATAAAGACAACATACGGCGTCACAAAAACTAGGTCATCAATCGGCTCCTGGCGTCTAACAATTTGTGATGAAATTTGTTACCTTTCTGTGATACAGAAAATAATGTCGTCATAAATTCTACTGGGGCTCATAAGTTTATGACGCCAAGCAAATTCTCGTCACATTTTTTTACATTATATGACGAAGACAAGCCTCGTCATGAGGGATTTTGTCATAAAAAGAAGGATTTCTTGTAGTGTTATTCCCTTAAAGGTCTCTTATGAAACTGGAAGTCTAAACCATCCCTAAAATCAGCACTAGAAAGATCACGGCTCTCCAAAGGTGGAATTTCTTCTTCCCTTGGAGGATTTTGGGGGATTAATGGTTTAGAACCGATAGCTAAATCTTGGGATTGGAGTGGTTGTGATTTGACTATCAAAACTTCCTTTTCTTGTCCAGAAATTGATTCCTTATCTTTTGGTTCAGGGCTAGGCTTGATTTCTTTTTCTTCTTCAGGAAACTCATCAAAGATGCCAGTGTAAGGGGTGTTTTCAAGGATTTTCTCAAGAATGGCTTTCCCCTCATTTATGGTTTCATGCAAGAATGAACCTCCTAAAGCGGTGTCGAGATGTGACTAGCTGCCTTGTTAAGTCCTAGATAAAAGTGTTCTAAAATGATGTTTTCAGGCAAGGAAAGGGTTGGACCAGAATTAGTAATTCTCATGAATCTAGCCCAAGCTGCTCCTAGTGTCTCCTTCTCTTTTTGTTCAAAGTTAAGAATTTCTCTATGAAGGGCTATTTTTTTAGAAAGAGGGAAGAAAGCATGACAAAATTTGTCTCGAAGTTCATCCCAATTTCCATTGACGCCTCTTACAGAATGAGCATACCACTGTTTCGCTCTACCCAAAAGGGAGAACAGAAACAATTTCCATTTAAGGGTCTCTTGTGTCATGCCAGCAATTGTTAGGCAAGAACACAATATCTCAAATTCCCTAAGGTGGTGTAAGGATCTTCATTTTATAGCCCAGAGAAGGATTGGTCCTGAACCATGGCTATAAAGCCAGGACAGAGTTCATAGCTAGAAGCTGTGATTGGCCTCGACGAATCTGGTGGCTCTAAGAACTCGCCCTTTGGTGCGGAGAATTTATGAATAGGCATGGAATCCATATGGTGAGTGGTGGTCAGAAAAAAAAAAGTGGTAAAAAGAAAAATAAATGGACGAACTTGGCTCGAAACTAGCACAGCTACCGTTCCCTGGCAACGGCGCTAGAAAGCTTGTTGGGTATTTTAAATGCAAACAGAAAAATCCACAAGCGCACAGACACCGATGTAGCTTTCACCCGGGAGTATTCCAAGGTATCAATTTTCCACAGGGAACACGAAGTGCACTAGTTGAGGTTTAGATCGCCCAGGGATAACTATATGTTTTTATGGGGAGATAGGAATTTTTCTAAGAGTTCTATGGAGTGATCTAGGAATCAGGGTTTACTTTAGGGTTACTTATTTTGGGACATCAAAACACTAACCATAGAAAGGGATGAGAAGGGGGCTAGGAAGCTCTGACTACGGTCCTACAAACACCAATCCGAACGTGGTGGAATACGTCGGTCGTTAGGGCTGTCACTACCCTAGGGCTACCACAAAAATCCGCTGGACTGGGTGCAATTCCAGGTAATCGCAAGACTAAGCGCCACGCCTAATCTATTAATTACTACTCTAGCGTTGTAAAGACTAGAGCACTTGATGCAAGCGGGAATCTAATAAATAACTTAAAAGTAAATACGGAAATTAAATGAAGAACTCAGGAATTATAAATTGAAGAACCTGGAGATTGCTCAAAGACGAACCTGTTGCTGCAAATGTACAATGTTGAGGAAGATCTGACAGATTCGGCTCCTCCTCGGCTCTCACCTCTTTTCTCTCCCTCTTCTCTAGTTTACAACTAGATAAACTAGAACTAGAACTAGAAGATGAACTATAAGAAGTAGAACTAGATGATCATCTAAAGGGACCTCTACTTCTACTTGGATGGAGGGGTGAAACCCTAGCTTTTGTTCTGGAGATAGCTAATGCGAAGGAGATGGCCTAAGGGAGGGGGTCTACCCCCTCCTTATATAGCCCAGTGGGGTGAACCGCAGCCCTCAGATCAAACTGACTTGAAACAACGGCGTAGATTGGACCTCAAAGGCGGTGGAAGGCCATGAGACGAAGCGTGTTGATAGGTGGGCCCGGAGCAGGCCAGTCAGCCTTACATATGGGGCCAGCTGGCCTAGCTTAATGCTAGGTGGGCCACTCTTTTAGTGGGCCAATAGATCTCTTCGTTTGCTTTCCAAAGAGTCTAGGATCACTGAAAACGGAGTCCGGATGAAGGAAATATGCCCAATTTACTCTGGACTTCTCTAGAAGCCCATTTGCAATCTTTCGAAAGGCGTAACTTTGTCGTCTGGACTCCAATTTGGGTGAACCAAAACTCTATTTCATGTGTCTCGACGAGCTCTTTGCAATGGTGTACTCTAATTCATCACTTGAGATGCTTCTATTTAGTGATTCTGGTCCTTTTCCAGTTTAACCCCTGTAAAACATAGATTCACCAAAACTTGTGGAACTCGTTAGTTTCAACCCCTACAACTATGCTTGGTAGTTCATTTCATGCTATTTCATGCAATAGTTGATGGTTAAAAATGAGCATTAGTGACCGTCAATAGTAGCATGCATGAATCTTTTGTACTTCTAGCCCCCATGGACAGATCATTTGCTTCGCCTAATATGTGTTCTCCGACAACTCATTTGGCCGTGGAAGCATCTTGCTCTTCAAATGAGTTGGCAAATTATCGAATCCTTTGTCTGACAAACCATTCCTTGATTTCATCTTAGGTAGCAAAAGGTTAGCTTCTAACTTGGTCATAGAAGAACCATTGAATAGCGGTGTTTTTGCATCCTTTCTCATTTGCTCCAACTTCTTCAAATTTCTTGCATCAAGGAACACTGGTTCCCCATCACGTATCATCTTGTCTAAAGCATCAAGCACTTCAGTATCTAGCAAAGTGTCACGTCCTATTTCATTGATGGTTTCCTGCATGGTTTCACTCACTAGTTCATGGATGGTTTCCTACATGGTTTCACTGACTATTTCATGGATGGTTTGCTATAAGGTTTCATTCGCTGCAGTCTCTGGCAAGGGTCCTTGGACGGTTTCCTCAGGTAAGTTGTCACCCTCCTCACCATGCATGTTCCAAACCTTATAGTTTTTCATGAAACCCCTACTTAGCAGATGATATCGTATCTGCTTGACGTCGTGGATCCTAAATGCCTTCTCATTCTTGCAATCAACACATGGGCAGTGTATGTATCCTTTACTACTCGAAACATTATTTCTTGCATATGCCTTAGCAGCTTTCACAAAAGAGTCAATGCCTTCCACGAACGCGGCAGTCACAGTTTCCATGTACATCCATCCACGATTCATCTGTGAATAACACAACTTTAGTGACATAGGTCAACTATAGTCATTCAATTTAATACAAGCAAACTGGAGGATACAAACTGACCATACCATAGGGTAATCTAGTGTGCATGCAACAATCAACAATCAGAAGAAATCAATAAGCACTCCCTTAGGAAGAAGGATGATTTTCGGTCACAATTTAACCACAGGGGCTGCATTCACAAAAGAGTCAATGCCTTCCACGAATGGGGCAGCAAGTACATCCATCCACACGATCCATCTGTGATTAACACAATGCAACTTTACTGATTGACATAGGTTGAACTAACTAATGTGTCATTCAATTTAATACAATCAAAACTATAGGATACATACTAACTGTAGGGTAATCTGGTGCGCGTGCAACAATCAAGAATCAGAGAAGGTGCCTCCGAAATCAAGCACTCTAAAATGAAGAAGGATGATTTTCTGTCACAATTTAACCACATGATCCAAACTAAGGTAGCTACATGAAAATGGTTGTTAATTACATACCACCCAATATAGAACATCCTTTGAAAATCAACAATCTTCACTAGCTTGGCGGCCGCCAAAAATGGTGGGGGGAGTCGCTGCTGAAGAAAAGATAACCGAGTGAAGAAGAAGAGGAGGGAAATGGGGGTTTCATTACTCTTGCAGCACTTTATCACCGCCGAGTTAACTGGATAGCCGGTGGTGACTCTAAGTTTTTCCGTCGGATCGTAGATTATGGTATTCAGTGTCTGAACAAAACGGTAGTAAAACTTTCTTATCACCATCGGTAGGAAAGGGCGGGAAGACATCTTCAATTATTGTGATTTCCGCCATCGGACCATACGAGGAAGCGATGGTGCTACATAAGCATCATCGCCGGATCTTACGGTATAGGGCCCATCAATCTTGGCACCGGCGGTGAAAACTTGTTATCTCTGATGCCTTCTTCGCGTGTCACACATTGGATCAATGGCCAGTGGTGGTAAGCATTACATAGCTAGTTCGGCGTATGATACTGTGGCGAAGCTCAGCATCTTGTTCACCGCCGAATCATACACCGAGCCGTCGACAAAAGCGTTCATCACCGTCGGTTATTCGGCCAGGAGGGGCCCCATAGGTCATAAGCCAACGGTGATATGTATCACTGCCAGTTATCTCAAAACTGTTGGTGATGGTCCCGGCGGTGAATTGACTTTCTGTAGTAGTGCCCAACCTCCACTTGGTGGCTTTCACCGAAAATTTAAAGAGCAAAGCTCCTTGGATACTTGACAAAGCATGATGGAAAGAAGAGAGAGGGGATAAGCCTCCATTAGGGGGTTGGGCGACCTCCCTAATGCCCCTTCTTCTTATGGTTTGTAGAGATTCCCTTGTCTAGTAATTAGTGAAAGGCAAAAGCAAAAGTTGATTGAAGGATGGGCCCATATGCAGGTCGCCCTAAGTCCTTGTGTTCCTTTCTTTTGATTTTGATCATAGATTCTTGCATGTGAAGGTTAAGTAGAATTAGTAGGAGGCATGGAGGAGACAGGAGGAGTCATATGCAGGTCGCCCAACCTGCCTTTGTCCTTTGGTTGCATTTTCATTTATCTCCCACGATCAAGAATCTAGCCAGGACATCATGCCAAAGAGCAACAGCGAAGATGGCTCCATTGTGGGGTCGATAGACCCCACCTTGGGCCCAAACTAGCTCAATTTTTCATGCTAAACTAACCTCAAGTATTTATTAGGTGTAAAACTAAGTTTGGTTGAAATTTAAATATGCATGAACGTAAAACAAAAATGCAAGATAGAGATACTAATAATTAAGATTAAGTATGAGATACTTACCTGCTTACCTTTTTGATGAGAGCTCTGTGCTTTGGGTCCTTGGAGCAGGGCCCTCTCCATTTTGTTCATCGTACGGGTGCATTAATTTGTCTCTAAGATGGAGACGATGGTTGCACCACTTTCTTCCACCAGACCCATTTGGGTTTCAACCGTGGTTGTGGTTTCACCTGTTTCTTGTTAGAATAAATAACACAAGGTGGCATTACTCTTACCTTAATCATAGAGCATTGCTCGACCTTTGGCTTGAAGTTGAATTTCTCCTGGGTCCCATTAATGTTGAATTGAATTTCTCCTGCTCCCACATCGATATGTGCATTGGCAGTGCTGAGGAATGGTCTTCCAAGAATGAGTGGCATCTTCTTATCCACCTCCATGTCCAGCACCATGAAATCCATGGGGATGAAAAAGTCTCATTTCTTGATGGGAATATTTTTGGCTATTCCCACGGGATAACGGACTGATTGATCCGCTAGCTGCAAACACATTGGTGTAGGGGACAAAGTAGTATAATTGAGTTAATCAAATACTACTCGTGGCATGACGTTGACGCTTGCTCCCAAAGTCACACAGCGCATGATCAAAGTGTTGTGTCCTGATGGAGTAGTTGATGGTGGGGCACCCTGGGTCCTTCTTCTTGGGCGAAAGTTGATTAAGTATAGCTATGCTACAATCTTCTGTCAGCTTGATGACTTCAGTCATGGGAAGCAGGCGTTTGTTGTTGAGGATGTCTCGTAGGTACTTGGCATAGGTAGGGACCTGCATTGCATCAAGTAATGGAATATGGACATATAATTTTCGTATTTCCTCAACAAATTTCCTAAATTGTTCATCGATGGACGGCCTCCTCGGCTTGTTTGGAAATGACAACAACACGTTGGTGTCATAGTACTCATGAGGAGCTGCCCTTCCATGAAATTTGACATTGTCATCTTGTGATGGAAGATCTTCTTCATGTGTCTCATCCTCTTTGTCCTTCCTTGTGGTTTTTCCTATCATGTTAGGCTATGGCGGATCGCAAGTGGACTTGCCTCCCCTCGTGGTAACCGCATTGATACTTGAAACATTTTCAGACCTACTAGAGTTTTTTATTTGATCAAAAGATGGAATAGAGGCTACTAATTTAGCTAATTGAGTCTCTAACATTTTATTAAAGCTCAATTGATTTTTGACAGCAGAAGCAAGATCATCCATTTTAGCATTTAGGGTTTCAAGGGTCTTGTCATTAGCTAACAACTTATTATTCATGCTCTCATTGATTTTAGTTTGACTCATGACAAGATCTTTTAATGAAGGTTGATTATTGTTATTGAATTTATTAAGACCATTACCTCCATTACCTTGATAGTAGGGGCGTGAAGTCCATTCGTTCCCTTGAGGATGATTCCTGTTGTTATTGATGATATTCACGATCTCCCTTGTTTCGGGGCAATCGTTCTCGAATGGTTTTCACCACACACCTCGCACCATTGCTTTTCTTTAATGGCTCATGTAGAGGCGTAGTGTTGGATGGCCTCTCAATCTTTCTTGAAGTTTGCACGTTCCTTGAGCTTCTTCATTAAGAGGTCCATGTTATCAGAGAGTGCATCTACCTCATGAACGGCATGCGTGCCCTTCTTCTTGGGTTGGAGTCGTTCTTCATTCCACCCTTGATTTGTCACCATCTTTTCGATGAGGTTTTTAGCTTGGCTGACAATGAGTGAGGTGAATGCTCCTCTTGCGGTAGCATCAAGGTGACTATGGCCATGTTGGTTACCCTGTGGTAGAAACCTTGGATCAGGAGCCATTCTTTAATCCCATGGTGAGGACACTCCCAAGTGTACTCCTGGAGATGTTCCCATGCTTCGGGAATAGTCTCATCCACTTGTTGGAAGTTTGAAGTCTTTCCACGAAGAGCAGTGGTTTTGCCCATCAGGAAGAATTTCTTGAGGAATGCATTGGCATAGTTTTCCCAGGTGGTGACATCTTTGGGATGAGCATAGAAACATTGCTTCACTTTCCTGAGCGAGGAGAATGAGAAAAGGCGAAGACAGATGGTGTCTGCTATGACTCCCTTGATGGCAATGGTGCCACACACCTCCATGAAGTGTTGGATATGTGCATTTGCATCCTCATGGGACTTCCCACAGAATGGGTTGGCTTGCACCATATTGATCAGCGCTGGCTTGAGCTCAAATTGGGCATCCCCCAAGTTGACTTGTGGTCCCGTGGCTACATGAGCAGCTGATCGAGCCAAGAAGTCATAGATCACAATTTGAGCCATAACTTGCTTCAGTGTTGGTGTGGAGCCTCCTTCCTCGAGTGGGATCAAAATCGAGCTGAATTTCCGAGGGGAAACTAGACGGCGTCTAGAATTCCTTCAGAATTTCTCAGGATTTTCTAATGTGGTTTCTAGGAATTGAAAACCACTCATACAATGCCTTGCTTCACAAAAGTGAAACAAAGGCAAGGGGTAAACCCCTATGACTAATTGATAACTAAATTGATGGCAAACTTCAGATTCAACTTTATTAAAATTTCTAGGCTATGCTTTCCCAAGCAACGGTGCCAGAAATACTTGTTGGTATTTCTTATGACTATTGGATAATTCCGCAAGCACACAGAATTGACCCCTATAGCACTTCACCTAGGAGTATTCCAACGTATCATTATTTATTTTATCCCTAGGGAAAGCGATAGTTAGAAATGACAATAAAAGAGAGATCCTTGGAGTTACCCCAACTTAGTGCCAACTAGTGTAGGGTGGTAAATGATATATGATAGGAAGGGATGATTTAGTAGACCACAAATGAAATAACTAAAGATAACTTAGCAAGTATAGCTAGGTGGGAGGACAATGAGTGAGTTAAGGATTCCTATGTTTCAAACTCTAACTTGTGGACTTAACTTAATCATACAATTGAAATAACCCGGTTGATACCTCACAACAAGTATGCTAGGCGATAGGCGAGACAGTTGGGGATGAAAACCTCCACGGAGTGGCTACCTTTTTATGGGGGCCCAACCTTTTAAGAACTTGCTACCTACAACATGTAGTTGACTGCAAATGCTACATAGGGCTGTCACCACCTGCTAGCTACCACAAACAATCCATGCAACAAGCGGTAACCAATGGCAAGATAATGTATAAGCACCATGCTTACACCTTCTCTCACCACTCTAGCTATGTACAAAGGCCAACTAGAGCACCCTATGACAGGTGATGATCTCAATACATGTGTGTTTCCAGGATCACAACCAAGTATATAACAACTTTGTGACAAACTAAGTACACTACAATACTATAACAAGTATAATATTGCACAAAGTAGGAACTAAGTAAAGTAGAGAAAGAGTAATATATTAAATAATCAAAGTCTTACAAAGATAAAGATATAAGAGCTATACCAGACTCTCCAGAGGACAACTCCAGAAACCCCGAGCAAGCTCGACTCGACTATGACTCCTATACTCTTCACTTGTAGCTTGAATGAATCATGAATGGAGAGGGGGTGTGACCCTTTATTTATAGGTGGAGGTGGAGCCTAGCACCACATCAGCAATCCATGTGACCTCCGTCAAGCACCATTGGATCAAACTGCCATTGAATCAAAGGTTGAGATCATGAGTGCATGGAGGCATGCACTAAGGCTGTGCTGCAAGCTGGACGTTAGGAGGCGATAGGTGGGACTTGTCTCCTCCTTCTAGAAGGTTGGCCCACTGCCAAAGCATGTGGTTGGCCACTTTGGGTACGTCAGATGCTTTGTTGTGGGCCAATGAATCCGTGTGACTTCATCTTCCACCCTTGAGAGAAAGCACAAATGTGATCCAAGGGTGGAGAATTTCTCTAGGGTGCTTCTCTTGAATCCTACCACCTTGGCAGGGCCTGGTGGGCCCATAGGGGGGTTGGGCGACCTCCTTATGGTGGGTCCACAGGCTCATTTTCTCCCATTTGTCATCTCCTGTATGAAATCTTCTCCAGGTACAAGTGGAACTTGTTATTGATAAAAATATGTTTCATGACATGTCTCTCTTCCAATAAACCGAGGTTGTTAACGGTGTTTTGAATGTGTATTCTTATGTCATTTTCACTATCAACACTGGTATCAGTGGAAAATTATTTAGGTGGGGACTTTTCATCCCCCTGGTGACGTCTTAAAAAAACAACAGTGACGTGTTTCCGGTCCTGTGAGAATCCAATAGGGTTGAATTGGATGATTGATTTCAAATTTAAAATATAGGACTCAATTTAACCTAGTAATAGACAAACTATAAACTACTACAGTGAGACAATACTACAATACCCATTTCTATAATTGGTCAAAGAGCAATAATAGAAGCGGGCAAGCTGCCTGATATACCTATATTCTAGGGTCCGTGTTAATCACCGTTTCTAGAGGCGGCCCTTTATGCTTGCTTTTGTTAATAAATTATTTAAGAGAAACCGACTAGCCCCACAACAAGGACAGCTAAGCCCATTGGTGAGGCCCGCCATGCCCAATGATGAGGTATCACCATGCACCCTCCTGTGCCACTAGCCTTGACTGATAGTCTCCATACTACCATAAGAGGACCATCCTTGCTCGTGCTACCTCCTCCGACCACCCAACAAATTTGGAGGCCATCGTCATCCTTTGTGCTGTCGTATCTCACCTCCACTAGATCTGGGATAGAAGAGAGAGTGAGGGCTAGCTAGAGAGGAGAGGAAGAAGGAGACAAGAGAAGAGGTGATCCCCAAGCCGGATCTGCCTCTCCATCACTGGATCCAGACCTCATGACTCCCTGTGCTTTTCCTTGGGCCAGCCGTGCCACCGCACCTCATGACTTGCACTCGACCATGCCTTGGCTAGCTGACAAACATTTGCTAACATGTTCAGGTTGTGCCTCGCCCTTGACCTACCAGACTGCTACTATTAGGCCATGCATCATGCTCGACCACGCCTGGGTCACACTACTAGGGTTAGGGCGGAGAGGATGGTGCTAGAAATTGGAGAGGAGGATGGTGCTATTCGGTCGAGTGAAATGTGATGGATTGGAGTGGTTGAGTGGGCTAAGGTTGTCGTTATTATTGGCACTAGATACCCTCACCACATGGAAAATAGTCAAAATGGGACGGAGTGGGCTGAGCATACTGAATGGGTGGCCCAAACTGGATGGGGTACCTCAAGTAACTTGTTGTAGCATTGACTTGACAAACTTAGAAACCAATCAATCTGTAAAGATCCACTTAGATCCGTCTCTCATTTCCTTGTAACAAATTAGAAAATTATTCGATATGATTAGGGTTACTCGATGTAAACACTACCTGTGAACTATATAAGGAGGGGTAGCTTTCCCTGCTTTGTGAGATGAGCTCTTATAGCAATCAACCTTTAGCAACATTAGCACCCCTTTAGCCCAAACACATAGCGCATAGAGAAACATTATTATCCACTAATGTAGTGTGTCCCATGATGGAAAAGGGGATCCTGATTTTTTTTGTCAGATGGAGGTAACTATCGATTTGATGGAGATGCGATGTACCAATCTGACTTCGTATCCAAAGACCTAAACCTACAACCTTAGCACCACATCTCCTCTAGTTATCAAGCATCTCACTCTACCATGTTGACCTCATTGAGAAGCCTAATCCCTACCCATGAATCAAAGAATACAACCAAGAACTTGAAAGAATGTAATCTACATGAAGTGATAATTGCAGATATATAATTAAGCACTAGAAGCTTGGGTCTCATAAACCGATAAACGACAACTGTTCAATGATAGATTAATCTAAAAAACCCAAACCCTAACTTGGGCAGTAGGTACTGAATATATAGTCTAAGGGACGACCAAGGACCCTATTCGTGTCCCTAATGACATAAAGACGGTGATGCAAGTATGTTCACTTGTTTTGATAATTCTCATTGATTTTGAAGGAAATTTGATGTTGGACCAGTGCCAATGGAAATCTTATCTTCTTAGCTTTACATGCATAGGTAGTACATCTAAATTGGAGTTTGTATGTGATCAGGATGTCCATTTTGGTGCACGCTGCTCCTATAGTCTAAGATGGACTTGAACTTGATGTGGATTGGGCCTCCAACTTGTCTTAGATGCCCACGCTAGTCTTCTAAGGTGGTTGCCAAGGAGGAGGATGTCCTTGGGCATCCTTGGGCTGTTCTGCACATCGTTGGTGCATGCTCCCAACCTACTCGGGCAAGTGTCCTAGGGCTGATTAACAGGCCATGATGATATTGTAGCAACCGATAGAAACATCAATAGCTTGTTATGATGATATTGTGGTGCGATTAGATCTATTTCAAAACTTATCAACCAAGTTTTTCATCAAGTGCTCATTGATCTCAATCACACTCACTACTATAGAAAGTCAATTCACCGCTGGGACCTTCACCAACGGTTTTGAGATAACCGGCGGTGATACGTATCACCGCCGGCTTATGACCTATGAGGTGGCGGTGATGAATGCTTTTGCCGTCAGCTCGGCGTATGATCCGGCGGTGAACAAGATGCCAGGCTTCGCCATCGTATCGTATGCCGAACCAGCTGTGTAATGCTTACCACCGCCAGCCATTGATCCGATGCGTGACGCGCGAAGAAGGCGATAATAAGTTTTCACTACCGGTGCCAAGATTGATGGGCCCTATACCGTAAGATCTGGCGGTGACACTTATGTAGCACTGTCGGTTCCTTGTATGGTCCGGCAGTGGAAATCGCAATAATTGAAGATGTCTTCCCACCCTTTCCTGCTGGCGGTGATAAGAAAGTTTCACCGCTATTTTGTTGGAACACTGAATACCATAATCTACGATTCGGTGGAAAAACTTAGAATCACCGCCGGCTGTCCAATTAACCCGGCGGTGATAAAGGGCTGTAAGAGCAATGAAAACCCCATTTCCCTCATCTTCTTCTTCACTCGGTTAACTTTTCTACAGCCGTGGCTCCCCCCACCATTTTTGGTGACCGCCAAGCTAGTGAAGGCTGTTGATTTTCGAAGGATGTTCTATATTGGGTGGTATGTAATTAACAACCCTTTTCGTGTAGCTACCTTAGTTTGGATCATGTGGTTAAATTGTGACCGAAAATCATCCTTCTTCATTTGAGAGTGCTTCTTGATTTCAGAGGCGGCTTCCTTGATTCTTTATTGTTGCGCGCGCACCAAATTACCCTACAGTTAGTATGTATCCTATAGTTTTGATTGTATTAAATTGAATGAGACATTAGTTAGTTCAACCTATGTCGATCAGTAAAGTTGCATTGTGTTAATTACAGATGGATCGTGTGGATGGATGTACTTGCTGCCCTGTTCATGGAAGGAATTCTTTTGTGAATACGGCCCCTATGGTTAAATTATGATAAAAAAATCATCCTTATTCCTATGGGAGTGCTTATTGATTTCTTCTGATTGTTGATTGTTGCGTGCACACCAGATTACCCTATGGTATGGTTAGTTTGTATCCTCCAGTTTGCTTGTATTAAGACCTATGTCATTAAAGTTGTGTTATTCACAGATGGATCGTGGATGGATGTACTTGGAAACTATGACTGCCACGTTTGTGGAAGGCATTGACTCTTTTGTGAAAGCCGCCAAGGCGTATGCAAGAAGTAATGTTTCGAGTAGTAAAGGATACATACACTGCCCATGTGTTGACTGCAAGAAGGAGAAGACATTTAGGATCTGTGACGTCAAACAAATATGATATCATCTGCTAAGTAGGGGTTTCATGAAAAACTACAAGGTTTGGAACATGCATGGCGAGGAGGGTGACAACTTACCTGAGGAAATTGTCCAAGGACCCTTGCCAAAGACTGCAGCGAATGAAACCTTGCAGTAAACCATCCATGAAACAGTCGGTGAAACCATCCATGAACCAGTGAGTGAAACCGTGCAGGAAACCATCAATGAAATAGGCCTTGACACTTTGCTAGATATTGAAGTGCTTGATGCTCTATACAAGATGATACATGATGGGGAGCCAGAGTTCCTTATTGCAAGAAATTTGAAGAAGTTGGAGCAAATGAGAAAGGATGCAAAAATGACGTTGTTCAATGGTTCTTCTATGACCAAGTTAGAAGCTAACATTTTGCTACTTGAGATGAAATTAAGGAATGGTCTGTCGGACAAAGGATTTGATGATTTGCTAACTCATTTGAAGAGCAAGATGCTTCCACGGCCAAATGAGTTGCCAGAGAACACATATCAAGCAAAGCAAATGATCTATCCATTGGGGCTAGAAGTACAAAAGATTCATGCGTGCTACAATGATTGCATATTGTACTATGGCAAATATGTAGAGTTGGATCAGTGTCCGATGTGCAAACTCTCACGCTACAAGTCTGAGAACTATCCTAAGGTGATGACAATCGTTAACCAGAACAAAAGACCACCCAAGAAGGTTGTGTGGTATTTCCCTAAAATTCCATGCTTGAAGAGATTATCTGCGAACGAAAAAATAGCAGAGTTGATGATGTGGCATGCCAAAAAGTGCATGAATGATGGAAACCTCAGACACCCAGCCGATGGATCACAGTGGAGGGCTATTGATTCTAGATACAAGGCATTTAAAAGGTAAATAAGGAACATAACGTTCAGGTTGAGTACTGACGGGATGAATCCTTTCAACATGGTCATCACCAATCATAGCACCTGACCCGTGACTCTGTGCATATACAACCTTTTTTCTTGGTTGTGTATGAAGTGCACCTACATTATGATGTCATTAGTGATCCAAGGACCACACCAACCTGGCAATAATACTGATGTCTACCTACAACCAGTGGTGGATAAGGTAATGGAAATGTGGACATCAAAGGTCAAGGTGTGGGACGAGTACAAGAAAGAACACTTTTATCTGAAAGTGTTGCTGTTCGTAACAATCAGTGACCTACCGGGCCTTGGTTGCTTGTATGGACAAGTTACGAAAGGATACAAAGGATGTGTGGTTTTCATGGATGACACAGATGCTAAATGGATGAAGAACAGTAAGAAGATGGTGTACATGGGTCATCGTCGGTTCCTAAGCATGGATCATCCGTACCGCAAAAACAAGAAATCCTTTTATGGCAAAACTGAGGATAGCCTGGCTCCTTGGACTCTAACTGCGAAGGATATCTTAACAAAAGTGAACAAACAGAAAGTTGTCCTTGGAAAGGGCAAAGGAAGCAAACAAGCACCGAGTTCCTCTATGTTAAAAAAGAAATCGATATTTTGGGATCTACCTTATTGGCAGTTCTTTGTACTTTATGGGATACACATCACTAAAAACTTGATCGAAAGCCTGCTCGGCACCTTAATGGAGGCAAAGGGCAAGGGGAAAGATTCACTTAACACTCGTTTGGACCTAAAAGAATTAAAAGTCAGGCAGGAGCTACATCCTAAACTTCAACCTGATAGGACACAAAAACTTCCAGTAGCCTCATGGACCCTAGAAATAGAGGAGAAAAAGCTCTTAAGTTTCTTCCATGACCTCAAAGTGCCTACTAGCTACTGCTCAAACATCAGGAGGCTAGCAAACATGAAAGATTTGAAATTCAACATTCACTTAATGAAGGCACACGATTGCCATGTTATCATGACACAGCTGTTGCCAGTTGCAATTAGGGGCGTTGATGAGGTTGTTGTCCCGATCTTCACGACGTAGGATCTTGATCTTGATAACTAGCTGATAAACAGCCGATAACTTGCTGCAAGCAGCGATAACTAGTGCAACCTGACGACACGCACAAGGAGCCAACCACCGTCTCTATACGGCAGCCTGAACCAAGAATTCGCCCAACCACACTCTCAAAGAAACCAACCTACGCAGCCTGCAATCAATGGACTAGGAGCACGGATTGGGTGCCGATGACGCGGCCGCTTCTGTAATCTCCGCGAAGGAAAACACAAGAGCAAAGAGGTAGAGATCTCTCTCTGGTTTTTGTTAGCACATAGCTGAACAAAGTAGTCTGTATTCAGATTATCAAAAGTTCCCTTTTCTTTACAAGCATAGGAGTATTTATACAAGGAACAACCCTCCTGTATAGGTGTGATCACAAGATGGAAAATAAAAAGACTAGAATGTGAAAAGGCTTCCACGAAATGAGTTTCCAGGAGTCCACGCGGCTGTCAGTTTCCAAAGCAGTCTCCACTAAAAGTGTCATAACTCCCTAGTGAGAAGTCCAAATGACGATCCGTTTCTTGAGTGTGAAACTAGACTCAACAAGCTTTCCATCCATATATGCCATGCACCATGTAACGTCGTAGACTGGTACAGTTTTGCATGGGAACTTGAACAACATGCATGCTGTTGACCACCTGACCAGTCCTCACTAAATCTGGTCGGACGCTATGGGAAAAATTCCAATCTGGTCGGGCCTGATTGCATTGGAAAATAGACTTGATAAGCTTTCCAAAATGTCCTCATGGACCTTCATAGCTTTTGTGAATCAAGAGTTATGGTCGATTCTTTCTGCTGGTTCCGTCGCGCTGGACTGGCCCAAGCTGGTGGTCGGTGGTCTGGTCCGAGCTGGTGGTCGGATTCTTCCTCCTCTTCATGTATTTTCCTAAGTACAACCAAAGTAGCACTCTTAGGTAGTATAACATTCTCACAAGTGTTAGAATTAAGATCAATTAGGAATGAATTCACCTGCTCTTGTAGTTTCTTAGCACGACTTCTTGTAAGTGGTCCTGGATTTGTGATATTCATGTTGGATGGTGAATGATTGTCACTCGAGGAAGCACGTATGGCTGAGATGTCCTCATCATCCTCCCCCTCTTGAAAAGGAGTCGTCCTCGACTCTGATTCTTCTAGTCCGAAGAATGGTGTCAAGTCAGCAACATTGAAGGATTTGCTAACACCATAATCTTCAAGGAGATCAATCTTGTAAGCATTATCATTGATCTTGGACAACACTTTGAATGGACCATCTCCTCGTGGCATCAACTTGGATTTGCGCTTCTCTGGAAAGCGGTCTTTGCGAAGGTGTATCCAAACTAAATCTCCAGGTTCAAATGTCACCTTCTTGCGATGCTTGTTCGCCCATTCAGCATAGTACTTGGACCTTTTCTCAATTGTTTCTTTGGTCTTCTCATGAATCTTCTTGACATAAGACGCACGCTTGGAGGCTTCCATGTTAGCTCTTTCCTGTAATGGCAAAGGCAATAAATCGATCGGAGCAAGTGGTTTGAAACCATATACTACTTCAAAAGGACACATATTAGTTGTAGAGTGTACTGCCCTGTTGTAAGCGAATTCCACATGTGGCAAGCACTCCTCCCATTCCTTCAAGTTCTTCTTGATCAAGGCTCGCAGCAACATAGAAAGTGTTCTATTCACGACTTCAGTTTGCCCATCCGTTTGAGGGTGGCAAGTGGTAGAAAACAACAACCTTGTACCGAGTTTTGCCCATAACGTCTTCCAAAAGTAGCTCAAAAACTTAGTGTCACGATCTGAAACAATCGTCTTGGGCATGCCATGCAACCTCACAATTTCCCTGAAAAATAGAGAGGCTACGTGGGAAGCATCATCGCTTTTATAACATGGTATAAAATGTGCCATTTTAGAGAATCGATCAACAACAACTAAAATTGAATCCCTCCCCCTCTTTGTCCTTGGTAAACCTAAAACAAAATCCATGCTAATGTCTTCCCAAGGAGCACTAGGAACAGGCAAGGGAGTATATAAACCATGGGGGTTCAGTTTTGACTTAGCTTTGTGGCAAGTGATGCATCTTTGCACAAATCTTTCGACATCCCTTCTCATCTTCGGCCAATAAAAATGGTCAGCCAACATGTCATATGTCTTTTTCCATCCAAAATGACCCATCAATCCACCTGCATGTGTTTCCTGTAACAACAGGAGTCTAACAGAGCAATTGGGAACACACAATTTGTTAGCTCTAAACAACAATCCATCATGTACATGATATTTTTCCCAACCTTTACCTGTTGTACATTTTGCATAAGGTTCTGAAAAGTCATGATCAGTAGAGTATAATTCTTTTATGTGTTCAAGTCCTGGCACTTTAACATCGAGTTGATTTAACAAAACATTTTTACGAGATAAAGCATCAGCGACAATGTTTTCCTTACCTTTCTTATATTTCATAACATATGGAAAAGTTTCAATGAATTCAACCCATTTAGCATGTCTACGGTTCAGTTTTGATTGTCCTTTTAAATATTTCAAGGCCTCATGGTCTGAATGAATAACAAATTCTTTTGGCCATAAGTAATGTTGCCAAGTCTCAAGTGCTCTTACCAAAGCATACAACTCTTTGTCATACACCGAATAGTTCAGTTGTGCTCCTCCCAACTTCTCACTGAAGTAGGCCACAGGCTGTCCAATTTGCATGAGAACTCCTCCAATTCCAATCCCACTTGCGTCACATTCAACCTCAAAGGTTTTTGTGAAATCCGGCAACACAAGCAAGGGGGCTTCGGACAATCTTTTCTTCAATTCTTGGAAAGCTTTCTCTTGTGGCTCACCCCATTGGAAGGCAACACCTTTCTTCGTTAACTTATTCAATGGAGCAGCTATTGTGCTAAAATCTCTCACAAATCTCCTGTAAAAACCAGCAAGTCCATGAAAACTTCTCACCTGGCTTACATTTTCAGAAGTTGGCCAATCCTTGATTGTTTTCACCTTTGATTCATCAACTTCAATTCCTGAACCTGAAACAACAAAACCAAGAAACACAACCTGATCTGTACAAAATGTGCACTTCTCTAGGTTAGCAAATAATTTTTCTTTCCTGAGCACGTCTAACACTTGCTGAATATGATCAACATGTTCTTTCAATGTCTTGCTGTAAATTAGTGATGAGGTTGTTGTCTCGATCTTCACGACGTAGGATCTTGATCTTGATAACTAGCTGATAAACAGCCGATAACTTGCTGCAAGCAGCGATAACTAGTGCAACCTGACGACACGCACAAGGAGCCAACCACCGTCTCTATACGGCAGCCTGAACCAAGGATTCGCCCAACCACACTCTCAAAGAAACCAACCTACGCAGCCTGGAATCAATGGACCAGGAGCACGGATTGGGTGCCGATGACGCGGCCGCTTCTGTAATCTCCGCGAAGGAAAACACAAGAGCAAAGGGGTAGAGATCTCTCTCTAGTTTTTGTTAGCACACAGCTGAACAAAGTAGTCTGTATTCAGATTATCAAAAGTCCCCTTTTCTTTACAAGCATAGGAGTATTTATACAAGGAACAACCCTCCTGTATAGGTGTGATCACGAGATGGAAAATAAAAAGACTAGAATGTTAAAAGGCTTCCACGAAATGAGTTTCCAGGAGTCCACGCGGCTGTCAGTTTCCAAAGCAGTCTCCACTAAAAGTGTCATAACTCCCTAGTGGGAAGTCCAAATGACGATCCGTTTCTTGAGTGTGAAACTAGACTCAACAAGCTTTCCATCCATATATGCCATGCACCATGTAACGTTGTAGACTGGTACAGTTTTGCACGGGAACTTGAACAACATGCATGCTGTTGACCACCTGACCAGTCCTCACTAAATCTGGTCGGATGCTATGGGGAAAATTCCAATCTGGTCGGGGCTGATTGTATTGGAAAATAGACTTGATAAGCTTTCCAAAATGTCCTCATGGACCTTCATAGCTTTTGTGAATCAAGATTTATGGTCGATTCTTTCTGCTGGTTCCGTCGCGCTGGACTGGCCCAAGCTGGTGGTCGGTGGTCTGGTCCGAGCTGGTGGTCGGATTCTTCCTCCTCTTCATGTATTTTCCTAAGTACAACCAAAGTAGCATTCTTAGGTAGTATAACATTCTCACAAGTGTTAGAATTAAGATCAGTTAGGAACGAATTCACCTGCTCTTGTAGTTTCTTAGCACGACTTCTTGTAAGTGGTCCTCGATTTGTGATATTCATGTTGGATGGTGAATGATGGTCACTCAAGGAAGCACGTATGGCTGAGATGTCCTCATCATCCTCCCCCTCTTGAAAAGGAGTCGTCCTCGACTCTGATTCTTCTAGTCCGAAGAATGGTGTCAAGTCAGCAACATTGAAGGATTTGCTAACACCATAATCTTCAGGGAGATCAATCTTGTAAGCATTATCATTGATCTTGGACAACACTTTGAATGGACCATGTCCTCGTGGCATCAACTTGGATTTGCACTTCTCTGGAAAGCGGTCTTTGCGAAGGTGTATCCAAACTAAATCTCCAGGTTCAAATGTCACCTTCTTGCGATGCTTGTTTGCCCATTCAGCATAGTACTTGGACCTTTTCTCAATTGTTTCTTTGGTCTTCTCATGAATCTTCTTGACATAAGACGCACGCTTGGAGGCTTCCATGTTAGCTCTTTCCTGCAATGGCAAAGGCAATAAATCGATCGGAGCAAGTGGTTTGAAACCATATACTACTTCAAAAGGACACATATTAGTTGTAGAGTGTACTGCCCTGTTGTAAGCGAATTCCACATGTGGCAAGCACTCCTCCCATTCCTTCAAGTTCTTCTTGATCAAGGCTCGCAGCAACATAGAAAGTGTTCTATTCACGACTTCAGTTTGCCCATCCGTTTGAGGGTGGCAAGTGGAAGAAAACAACAACCTTGTACCGAGTTTTGCCCATAACGTCTTCCAAAAGTAGCTCAAAAACTTAGTGTCACGATCTGAAACAATCGTCTTGGGCATGCCATGCAACCTCACAATTTCCCTGAAAAATAGAGAGGCTACGTGGGAAGCATCATCGCTTTTATAACATGGTATAAAATGTGCCATTTTAGAGAATCGATCAACAACAACTAAAATTGAATCCCTCCCCCTCTTTGTCCTTGGTAAACCTAAAACAAAATCCATGCTAATGTCTTCCCAAGGAGCACTAGGAACAGGCAAGGGAGTATATAAACCATGGGGGTTCAGTTTTGACTTAGCTTTGTGGCAAGTGATGCATCTTTGCACAAATCTTTCGACATCCCTTCTCATCTTTGGCCAATAAAAATGGTCAGCCAACATGTCATATGTCTTTTTCCATCCAAAATGACCCATCAATCCACCTGCATGTGTTTCCTGTAACAACAAGAGTCTAACAGAGCAATTGGGAACACATAATTTGTTAGCTCTAAACAAGAATCCATCATGTACATGATATTTTTCCCAACCTTTACCTATTGTACATTTTGCATAAGGTTCTGAAAAGTCATGATCAGCAGAGTATAATTCTTTTATGTGTTCAAGTCCTGGCACTTTAACATCGAGTTGATTTAACAAAACATTTTTACGAGATAAAGCATCAGCGACAATGTTTTTCTTACCTTTCTTATATTTCACAACATATGGAAAAGTTTCAATGAATTCAACCCATTTAGCATGTCTACGGTTCAGTTTTGATTGTCCTTTTAAATATTTCAAGGCCTCATGGTCTGAATGAATAACAAATTCTTTTGGCCATAAGTAATGTTGCCAAGTCTCAAGTGCTCTTACCAAAGCATACAACTCTTTGTCATACACCGAATAGTTCAGTTGTGCTCCTCCCAACTTCTCACTGAAGTAGGCCACAGGCTGTCCAATTTGCATGAGAACTCCTCCAATTCCAATCCCACTTGCGTCACATTCAACCTCAAAGGTTTTTGTGAAATCCGGCAACACAAGCAAGGGGGCTTCGGACAATCTTTTCTTTAATTCTTGGAAAGCTTTCTCTTGTGGCTCACCCCATTGGAAGGCAACACCTTTCTTCGTTAACTCATTCAATGGAGCAGCTATTGTGCTAAAATCTCTCACAAATCTCCTGTAAAAACCAGCAAGTCCATGAAAACTTCTCACCTGGCTTACATTTTCATGAGTTGGCCAATCCTTGATTGTTTTCACCTTTGATTCATCAACTTCAATTCCTGAACCTGAAACAACAAAACCAAGAAACACAACCTGATCTGTACAAAATGTGCACTTCTCTAGGTTAGCAAATAATTTTTCTTTCCTGAGCACGTCTAACACTTGCTGAATATGATCAACATGTTCTTCCAATGTCTTGCTGTAAATTAGGATATCATCAAAGTAAACAACAACAAATTTTCCAATGAATGCTCGCAAGACATGGTTCATCAATCTCATGAATGTACTAGGTGCATTAGTCAAACCAAAAGGCATAACTAACCATTCGTACAGCCCAAACTTTGTTTTAAATGCAGTTTTCCATTCATCTCCAATTTTCATTCTAATTTGATGGTAACCACTTCTCAAATCAATTTTAGAAAATATCATAGATCCACTCAATTCATCAAGCATATCATCTAGCCTAGGAATAGGATGACGATAACGAACAGTGATGTTATTGATGGCTCTGCAATCTACACACATCCTCCATGAACCATCTTTCTTTGGCACCAAAATCACAGGGACAGCACAAGGACTTAAACTTTCACGCACATAACCTTTATCTAAAAGTGCTTGTACTTGCCTTTGAATTTCCTTGGTTTCTTCGGGGTTGGTGCGGTATGCTGGACGGTTTGGGAGTGCAGCTCCAAGGATGAAATCAATTTGATGTTCAATGCCACGCAAAGGAGGAAGTCCAGCAGGTGTTTCTTCTGGAAAAACATCTTCATATTCCTGCAAAACACGTGCAACAACACTAGGGACAGAAGTTAAGTCATTAGCTGAAAGCAATGTGTCCTTGCACACAAGTATAATTAATACTTGATCTGGGTTTCTCCTCACATCTCTCATTTCAGATTTGGTGGCTATCATCACTAAGTTCTCTCCCTCTCTTTTTTTGTTATCTCTCATGTTTGGCTTGTGGCTCTCACTCTCCGATTTGTGGAAGGCACTCAAATTCTTTTTCTCTTCTTCTTTTCCACTCTCATTCCTCACAACAGAGCTCTTTTGCAAGTGCTCAGCTAGGATTTGCTGTGGTGTCATGGGTTTAAGTATCAACTCCTTTCCCTTCCACTTGATGGTGTATTCATTGGTCCGACCACAATGCAGAGATGACCGATCATATTGCCATGGTCTTCCCAACAGCATATGACACACTGTCATGGGTGCCACATCACATTCCATAGTGTCAACATATTCACCAATCTTGAAAGGAACTTTCACTCTTTGTGCAATCTTAATGGAACCCGAATTATTTAACCATTGGACATGATAGGGATGAGGATGTTTCAGCAGCTTTAGACCAAGCTTGTCAACCATTTCTTTACTAGCAAGATTGTGGCAACTTCCACCATCAATGATTACCTTGCACACCTTGTCTTCAACCTTGGCTCTAGTTTGGAAAAGATTGTGCCGCTGTCCATTTTCAGCTTCACTTATTTGCACACTCAAAATTTGAGTTACAACAAGAGCAGCACCAGTTTCAAATGCACAGACTTCCTTTTCAGGATTATCTTCTCCTTCAGTATCTTCATGTTCTTCATCACTAGCAGATTCATATTCTCCTTGGTCATTCACAATGATGGTTCTATTATTGGGACACTCCCGTATAACATGACCATGACCTCCACACTTGAAGCATTGAATTCCACTACTCTTGGTTGAAGAACCCACTGAAGTAGGTGATGAGATTGCAGATTTATTCTTCTCATTTGGAGCAGCCAGCTCCTTCCCACTAGAAGTACCAAAATTATTTGATCTTGTACCACCACTTGAGTTGGAAGTTGTACCTCTGCTTGCACTACCTCTTGGTGTGAATTTGCTACCACTTGGCGTACTTCTTGTGCTGAAAGATACTCCTCTGTTGGACTTCATGTCCTGCTGCAATTGACGCTCAGCCTTGCTAGCTTGATGTACCAATTCAATGAGATTACGGTACTGCTAAAATTCAACAATGCGCTGAATATTGCGATGCAGCCCTGACATAAAACGTGCAATAGATTTCTCTTCATCTTCATATACATTGGCTTGAATCATTGCCTTCTCCATCTCTTTATAATACTCATCAACATTAAGGCTTCCTTGCTTCAGATTCTGTAGCTTGTCAAATAAATCACAACGGTAATGTTTGGGGACAAACCTTGCCCTCATTTCTCTTTTCATTTCAGCCCATGAATGGACTGCACCTTGCCCAACTTCTTCTCTGTCATTGAGCATGTGTTCCCACCAGATTAGAGCATATCCATCAAACTCAAGAGCAGCCATGGCCATCTTCTTTTGCTCAGAATAATTATGCAAGCGAAAAATTTTATCAACCTTCAACTCCCATGTAAGATATGCTTCAGGATCAGATCCTCCATCAAACTTAGGCATGTTGAATTTTAATTTGCCAAACCTCTCTTCATTGGGCCGATTACGCCCACGATTACCTCGGTGACGACGGCCATCATTATGGGGCTGTTCAACCTCCTCCTCTTCTTCTTCATCATCCTCTTGTTCAGTCCCACTTTCTTCTAGGCCAACACTCCCATGATCATGATCAGCACCTCTACCACCTCCTCGACGCCCTGGAGGTGTAGGCCTTCTCGCATGTACAGCAGCTCGCTCTCTACGTCTCCGTTGTTCTCTTGCAAGTCGAGCAGCAGCTTCTTCTTCAGCTTCATTAGCATCTTCTCCATGGTTGCTTACACCATCACGAGGTTGGCGTTGATCTCTGATTTCAGCCATAAGAGTCTGAAAATCTCGTGACAATCGATCTTGCTTATCTTCCAAACTTTGCTTCAGCTCATTAAATTGTGCCATAGTGACACAATCCTCAATCTCATTTCCACTCATCTTCCTGTAAAGTTAGCTAGGCCAAACAACAATATATGTAGAATAGGAAATATATATATATGGAATCTCTCAACCTCACCTCTCTTACCAACCGAAGCTCTTATGAATTCCTGCGGATTACAGAAGGCCAATGCGAGGTGGTAACAAGAAAGTGATGGTTAAGCGAATACAAGATCAGTTTTCCTATGACAGTGGCTTCTAGGTGGAGCTTGGTGGGGAAAAATTCACAAGGAATGCAATCTGAATTCTAGATATTGTAAAGCTAAATCACAGTCCAAACTAGAAGTTCAATGCCTAGTGCTGACCACAAGTTATGAGTGATGTAAATGGATCAAACACACGCGCAAAGAAAATTCAGATTTGATGCAAACAAGGAGTATGCTTAGGATGCAAGTGTTGCAATCAAACCCAAGCAAAATTTTGCACTAAAGAAAGGATAGCTATCTGGTTGTGTAATTGATGAAAATTTCAGAACTTGTGCATATAACAAACTGATCTTTCAACTATTCTTTCACTATTTTCTCAACTCTCTTTTTTTTAAACTTTTCTTTCTTCTTTTTTTTTGACACTTTTTTTATATAACTAAGAACAGGATCAGGTATAACACGTGCACACTTGTTTTTTTTGTAGAAACAAGACACAACCGTCAGCTATAACTTGATAGGATCAAAGTTAACGCGAAGGATGATACGGGTTTCTGATTTTTTTATATATATATGGGACAATTCAGATATATATAAAACAAAGAGGCACAAAGGACACACGAAGGATAATATGATCAGCAACTAAAACAAAGACTCTAATGGACTGAAACTTAACAAAACTCACAAGAATAACAGATTGAAACAAAGGGCTATAGCAAAATATTTTTCTGGCTTTTTTGGTGGATAGGACGAACACGATATATATGTAGCTAAGGGTAAAGATTCCTACCGTGGCAACGAAGGCTCCGATACCAAATGATGAGGTTGTTGTCCCGATCTTCATGACGTAGGATCTTGATCTTGATAACTAGCTGATAAACAGCCGATAACTTGCTGCAAGCAGCGATAACTAGTGCAACCTGACGACACGCACAAGGAGCCAACCACCGTCTTTATACGGCAGCCTGAACCAAGGATTCACCCAACCACACTCTCAAAGAAACCAACCTACGCAGCCTGGAATCAATGGACCAGGAGAACGGATTGGGTGCCGATGACGCGGCCGCTTCTGTAATCTCCGCGAAGGAAAACACAAGAGCAAAGGGGTAGAGATCTCTCTCTGGTTTTTGTTAGCACATAGCTGAACAAAGTAGTCTGTATTCAGATTATCAAAAGTTCCCTTTTCTTTACAAGCATAGGAGTATTTATACAAGGAACAACCCTCCTGTATAGGTGTGATCACGAGATGGAAAATAAAAAGACTAGAATGTTAAAAGGCTTCCACGAAATGAGTTTCCAGGAGTCCACGCGGCTGTCAGTTTCCAAAGCAGTCTCCACTAAAAGTGTCATAACTCCCTAGTGAGAAGTCCAAATGACAATCCGTTTCTTGAGTGTGAAACTAGACTCAACAAGCTTTCCATCCATATATGCCATGCACCATGTAACGTCGTAGACTGGTACAGTTTTGCACGGGAACTTGAACAACATGCATGCTGTTGACCACCTGACCAGTCCTCACTAAATCTGGTCGGACGCTATGGGAAAAATTCCAATCTGGTCGGGCCTGATTGCATTGGAAAATAGACTTGATAAGCTTTCCAAAATGTCCTCATGGACCTTCATAGCTTTTGTGAATCAAGAGTTATGGTCGATTCTTTCTGCTGGTTCCGTCGCGCTGGACTGGCCCAAGCTGGTGGTCGGTGGTCTGGTCCGAGCTGGTGGTCGGATTCTTCCTCCTCTTCATGTATTTTCCTAAGTACAACCAAAGTAGCACTCTTAGGTAGTATAACATTCTCACAAGTGTTAGAATTAAGATCAATTAGGAATGAATTCACCTGCTCTTGTAGTTTCTTAGCACGACTTCTTGTAAGTGGTCCTGGATTTGTGATATTCATGTTGGATGGTGAATGATTGTCACTCGAGGAAGCACGTATGGCTGAGATGTCCTCATCAGGCGTCCTACTAGAGAAGCTGCGTGACCCAATCATAAAGCTATGCTCATTCTTCAACACAATCTCACACAAGGTTATAGATCTGGCTACACTTGACAAGCTAGAGAAAGACATGCACCATACTATGAGTAGGTTGGAGATGCATTTGCCACAAACATTTTTTGATATGTCTGTACATCTCATATCGCATCTCGTTCAGCAAATAAGAGCACTTGGTCCTCTATTCTTGCATCAGATGTTTCCTTTTTAGAGGTTAATGAGCGTCCTGAGGAAGTATGTCCAGAATAGGTACATGCCCGAAGGGTGCATGGTGGAAGGATGATCAACAGAGGAGGAAATCGAGTTCTCAACATACTATTTGGGTCTAAATCGAATTGGTGTTCCTATGTCTCGGCATGAGGGAAGGCTACAAGGCAGGGGGTCAATTGGGGAAAGGTCAGTACGTGTTGAGGTTGATGCTTTCTGGCAAGCTCATTTTGCCGTCCTTTGCCAAGCAAGCATAGTTTCTCCCTATATCGAGGAGCACAAGGCAGAACTACGAGCTACAAACAGTGGCATGTCAGACACATGGCTGGCAAAGCAACACAGAGAAAACTTTGGTCAATGGTTAATGGAGAAATTTTTGGCTCAGCAAACTAATTCAAAGGAGCTTTATCACTTGGCGATGGGACCATCGTCGATAGTGTTGATGTATGAAGGATATGACATAAATGCGTACACATTCTACATGAAAAAATAAGATGCCAAGAGCGCTAACCAAATCAACGGTGTCCAAATCGAAGCTTATGACAGCGAAAATTGCGCGCAGACATACTATGGATTCATAGAAGAGATCTGGGAGCCAGACTACGGATTAGAAGAACTGAAGGTCCCTCTTTTTCGGTGCAAGTGGGTAAGAGTACCAAGGGCAACATGATGGACAAGTATGGTATGCATACCGTAGATTTCAAGCATCTTTCCTACCTGGATGAGCCTTTCATTTTTGCAAAAGATGTAGTCCAAGTATTCTATGGAAAAAACCTAGGTGATGGAGGCAGTGGGCATGTGGTGCTTCAAGGTAAAAGGAAGATGGTCAGTGTTGAAGATACAAATAAGGAAGAAGGGAATGGCTATCGAGACATGCCTGCTCTTGGTCCACATGTGGATCTCCCCCTGTTTGTGGAGGGTGACAAACCAGCGTATGTGAGAAGCGATCAGGGCGAAGTCGCCTATGTTAAGTAAATGTACCTAAATGTGAATGTAACATTTGAGTTGCATAAAAAACTATACCTACAGTTTGAAACATTTCAGTTTTAAACAATTATGCGTGCAATTTGATCGCATGTCACTGGTTCTCGCACGGTTTAGTCAATATGCGTATCATACGGTGTACATGTGCTGAGTGTTTTGATGCGTATCATACGGTGCACATTTCAGTTTGTGGCCTGGCCGTGTCATACGGTGAGCATGTGCCTGCGTGGCTGCCACTTTTCTTGGACCCGTAGATTGTATGTAGGGTATAAGATATTAAGGAAAGATTTTGACTCAGTTCTATTTTATTTCGTACTTATTCTAACATTTTCTAGTTATTACAATCGGGTAGAATGAGTGATGGTTTACATGTGCACAATAGATCAGATGACACTAGTTTCTGCAGTATGTAACGATGATCGGTCTAGGTAAATATCTATATCCAACGGTAAACATATGTGCTATTAGATCAAATGGTACTCGTTAGTGCAGTGGTAGGTTAGACACATGGCTGGCAAAGCAACACAAAGAAAACTTTGTACATATAGTCTATTATTAATTCATCTTAAGTTATGGGGCACTACAAATAATATTGAAACAAAATAATAGAAAATCAATAGCTAACTACATATAGTTTCTTATTCCCATTTCCCATGCGAACAACTCAAATGCTCGAGAAAGCCTGCAGTCCTTGCTACAAAACATAGCCCTTCCTTCCCCTCCGTTTGCACGGCCGCAGACACCGCCTGCGCACGAAAGATCACCACACTCCTGTGCCGGTGGCAGCACATTATCTTTCCCCACGTCGTTGGGATGATCACCTTGGCGGCCGCCTGGCGGCACAACACACACCCCTTATTGTGTAGCCACCTACTCGTTGGTCCGCCGCCACCGCCTGTGATTCTTCCTCGCCCTCGACCCGTCTTATGTACCTCCATGTAGTGTCGTCGTCGCCGGCATCGTCATTGCGCCTATAAAGCAATATGGCGACCAGATAGGGTGCCACATTGTGCCTGCCATCGGCTGCACGAGAGAGATCATTGAGGCATGGCTAGGGGCTGTGGTTATCTATGAATACCATTGGTATGCCAGTGAGGAAGCAAGCCTTTGAGTTGCCAAGTTGGGTGAGGCTGGCAAGGAGGGCATAGTAGTTGTCGAGATCGTTCCATGACCTCACCCCGTGTCTGCACCGGTCCATTGCCATGCGACAACCAATGGCGGGGTCACCGCAGATGCCACGCATGAACGGGCAGGTCGCCCATAGGCTGTGAAGGTCATCCATGGGCCGCTCTGGGGTTGCAGCGAGGTGGCCGGTGATCTCAATGGCCAAATCGGTAGGGAGCGCCAACAACAGTGACGTGGGGTGCTGCCTCGGTGCCATCAAGGCTGTGGATGGAGCTACAACATGTGGATGGCGGCAAGCTAGAGGGCTGGAGAGGTGGAGTGGCGTGATCGATGTTCGTTGATTGAGGAGGACTACAACATGAGTTCTTGAAATACCCTCTGTGAAGTGTGGGAACTCGCAACGAGCCGCGTGGTGTAGTCAATTTTCTCTGTCCAACTTCCAACGCCGTTCCGGGATAAGCGTGCTCCACTAAGACCGTGGGAGACATGGCCTCGCCTTAACTCGCAATGAGCTACGGGGTAGCAAATACGATTCCTTTCTAAACTCATTACACCCCATCTATAAACATTTCAGTTTTATAAACAATTATGCATGCAATTAGATCAGATGACAATTGTTTCCACCGTATCTTACGGTGATCGGTCTAAGCAGCCATATCAAATGGTCTAGGGTCAGCAAACAAATTCAAATGACTTTATTGTTGAATGTTCATTCTGTACTTTTATGACTCATATATAGTTGGTAATCATGTCTATTTAATGAAAATGAAAGTCCCACCAAGACTGGCCTTTTATAGGTGAGTATGAAATCTGCAAGTGAATGTAAACCGCCTCATTTTCCATGACCCATCATCTTCACCGCGCCGTCACTTGTGACCCGCGTGGGTGACCGCACAAATCACGTACCTTGATGGTTCCTTCCCCGCTCGCGTCTTGAGGTGGGACTATTTAAGCAAAGGTAAGGCAAGCCTTTGAAGCGCACTCCGATCCCAACCTTCTTCATCCCTTACCATAAAAAAATTAGAGAAACCCTTCAGTTGCTCCTATTCTCCCATCGCTATGGCTACCCTAGTCCTCCATCAACTCTGGCGCTGCTAGAAGAAGGCCTTCAATATCAGCTTCTGGCATCACCTGGGCGTGGCTATGTTCGCTCGTTCTAGGTGTTAGAGGATGCTTCACGAAGATTGGGAGGGACGCCTCCATGGTACGGTCCCGCTACTGATTGCAGTCCGCGGTTAGAGCATGCGAAATCAATACCATGGAGGGCATAGCAGAGCCACTGAAGACCTCATCGGTATTTGTCTGTGAGTTGGGCAGTCGAAGGGCTTCAGCGCAAAATCTTGCCATCGACTCTGGGCCCCATGTATCGATTCGACGGTTTGGTCATCCGTCAGCATGGGTGTTCCTCTCTCCTGTGGGCTGAGGGAATAGATGGCCTCGCAGTTCTGCTTCTCCACATCCTCCCACTGCTCCCAGGGGGATGTTAGAGGAAGTTTTGTGAGGCTATTTCCCATCTCAATTCTCCTACATCATCGGGTATGGGTTACCTCCATACGCATAAGGTCTTTGTTATTGTACATCTAGTAGTATTGTTGAATTTATCAATAAAGAGTTCCTTTAACGACTTTATTGTTGAATGTTTGACTCAGTTCTTATTTATTTTGTACTTAATCTAACATTTTTCAGTTACAATTGGGCAGAACGAGTGATGGTTTACTTGTGCGCAATTAGATTAGATCACACTAGTTTTAGCAGTATCTAACGGTGATCAGTCTACATAAACAGCCGTATCAAACGGTGAACATATGTGCAATTAGATCAAAATTAAAACGGCACTGGTTATCGCAGTAAGCTGTGATGTTGGTAGTCTCATTTTAAAATGTTGAACGCGTTTCATTGTAAGTCAGTATCCCCAGCAAAAACTCTTGTTAAGCTTTCAATACAAAGCTGGGAGTAAAGCCTTTGGTCTCAAAAAAACAATTATGCCAGGGAATCGAATTTGCTAGGGAATCAAATGTGCCATGGAATAAACAAGTGTGGCTAGGAATAAACAAGAGAGGTAGACACAGGTCTTATGGGGGAGCTGTGCGAGCCTAGCGCTAGCGAGTTTGTTTCGTGCAATCTCTCTCTTGTAAATAATATAAACAATCCTTCTTGCTAGCTATTTAAAACCCCATTAGGGATGCCCTAACTAACGGTGACTTGTTTCAAGCATTGGGCATGTCATACATTTACCTATGCGAGGGTATTCGGGTAATGAAATCTTCACCAAGCGCTCCAACTTCCCATGTACTCATGCGTGCCTCCTTTGGTCCGCCATATATTGCCGCCCCGCTATAGATGAGGATGAAATGTGCCAAGGAATCAAATGTGTCAGGGAATCAAATGATTGCCCCGCCTCGTCTTCCCCGCTGCGTTGCCTGTGACCCGCATAGGTGATGACCGCTCAAGTCACGGAGTTCACTGTTTCCTTCCCCACTTGCGAGACGTGGTGCTTTTTAAGGCAAGCTAAGGGCAGCCTCTCAATCTCACTCCAAACCTTCTTCCTCCCTTAGCATCAGACAAACTAGAGAAAACCTTGAGTTGCACGTATAGTATCGCATCGCTGTTGGTGGTCCTTAACTCATATTTCCAACCACCAACAGAACATAAAATATGCTCAAAATAAACACCAGACTTAGAATTAGGACTTATAACTAATTAATTCCATGAGTTTTGATGATTATTCATTTATAGGAGGACATGACGGAATTACACAGAAAATGAGCCTAAAGTATACAAGAAATACAACATTATAGATGACTCACATCAGCCCAATGGGAGATGGCCCACTTACTAGCAGAATCAGTGTAACAGAACCGTCCAAATTATAAGAGCACAAGTACAAAAACAATCACCGAAGTGATCAAATTCTCGCACTTGAGCCCATATAACTCCGGTAGTCCAATGAAATCATGAGGGATTTCAAACCAACCAACATACAAGCCAAGATCGTAGTGATTCAACATAACAAGTCACATGTTACATCCATTTCACAAGTAATCCAATATACATCGGAGTTCAACATAGTTATTACAACTTAACTTGAAAAGTAGCGGAAGCAAAGTAATTTGAAACTAACATTAATCTTATTTCAAATACATGCCAGTACCAAGGTCGACTTCCAACAAAAGCATTAGAGAGAAGATAACAAGATGGATCATGCCCATGATCGCACTCCGCCACTAAGGCAGGAGCCAACCAACTCTTGCAGTCGCCATGATACATCATAACCTGCAACAAGTGGGGAAAAAACCCTGAGTACAAGAAGGTACTCAGCTAGACTTACCCGTCAGAAACCAGAAATAAAGTGACACCAAGGATCATGCAAGGCTGATATGAAGTGGGCTAGCTTGACAACATTTTGCATAAAAGCTTATTATGGATATGTAATCATTAATGCTTAAGCATCAAGTTAATTATCATTAACCTGTCATCTATATTAGAACCTGTACTAGAGCACTCACTTTATTAGAAGCAAACAATATTAACCATAGCAGGTATAAATTGAGGCAACCTTTCCATCGTTATCCAATTATCCATCCGTTTAATTTAATGGAATCTACGTTGCCGCTGCTCAAGTCAAGTGCTCACTAACCGGGAGCGACGGCGATTCGAATCGAATTCCTATCCAGCTGGAGGGGTATTTCTAACACTCACCGTGCAGACCCCTGCCAGGGTCGCACAGGCCACCTTTTCATATGATTCAGGAATCGCGGGTCCGAATGATGTCGCGACCCTAAGGGCGACACTCTGCCAGGTGATAGGGACTCTAACCCCCCCTTGGTCTCACGCCAATGTCCCCAAGCACATCCTTTCTCTCCTCCAAGAAGCAACCTACCATTCGATTCTCGGCCTGAACCATATTACTCGGCTTCACGGTCGGAACGACTTATCCGGCCAACTAAGTGTTAGACTGCGTTCAACATGACTCAAGGACGTACAGCGAATCGGTCCTTAAACGACTCAAATGGGGATAGATCCACACCCAAGACCTCCATGCCTTGTTGCTTCACTATCGTCATCCCGCCCGATCTCATTTCATTTTTTTAACACATGGTTCCATTCCACGATAGCAAATATAGCCAACCGTGCCATATATGAATATCCCTACATCTCGCAGGTGACAGGAAATCACCTGACTTCTACCGCTTAAAGCAGGGCTAAGCATCTACTCGACCCTGGTCTAAGTAGGATTCAGGATTCATATATCTGGACAAGGAGTGATATTGATGCAGCAAGGTTTTCAATCAACTCCTACCACTTAATGCAACAATACTTATAACATATATAGAATTAATTGCTTTGAAGATAGGAGGCTTATAATGCTCCGGGGCTTGCCTGGGATCCGACTCAAGTTAGAGTTTGTCAGATGAAACTCGCTTGGCGAGCATTCCCTCAATCTAGCACTTGCCCGATCCTTCTATCTTCGGGATGGATCCACCGAACATCATCTTCGGGTTTGGCTCCAACGCCACATCCTTCACACGTTTCTGCTAGCGTACCTATATGAGGTGCAATAATGCATGTGTATGAATACATGGAATGAAATGACAAAGCATAACTACTGTATGCAAGGCAAGCACAAGACTTCACTACTATGCTAAAGCATACCACCTTACTCAACCTAATCAATTTAAGTACCTACTAATCATCATAACACACTTTAGTAATGCAATAGCAATCCACACAGAAAGTTCATGTTTAACATGCACATAAACAGTTCAGTATTTAATTCATAACCGAAGCTACAAAACTCCAATGGACATGCATGAGGACAATCTGGAAAGCTTAAGAAATTGTCCACATTTCATTTATAAACATCTAAACCCGATTCTAACATTTACCAGATCGAAATACAGAAGGTACAGAATCTGTCCTGGAAGGACAGAGAGCAACATAAATCTGAACCCAACTTAGAACAGCTGTAGTTTCTAAACCATATGGCCAAATGCCACCAAATTTTAACAGCAGCTAGATACATAAATTATCTACCACTTTTGTATAAACAAGTTTTACAACAAAGCACATTACCATGAAGAACTTTGCTAAGTTCCCAGATCTGTCCAGAAACCTCATTTGCAAGAAATAATTATTAACTTATGTTGCAAATATACAATTGGATAAAACCAACTTTACCAATATTTCATACATGACTAAGGAACACCAGAGAACATAGTGTCAATTACTAAATAAATTCTTTTAATACATTTTCTTAATTTATTTAGATAATTAGGTGGAATTATGACCATATCATAAAGATGCTCAATAAATTCTACCAAAATTACAGGGGTCTACAAATGCTCCCAAAAGTATACCGTCAAAATTTCAATCCATTTGGACAAGTATATCAACCTCTATGAAAAAGACAAATAGCTATGGAAATAACTCATGTGAGAGCAAGTTAAACCTAAAACTCAATATTTTCTATGAACACATGGCCATAGTATGGATCAAAATGATAGAACAACCTCATACTAAGGTAATGGAACAACATTTTCCATTTTATCATTTATATATTATTTATAAGCTATTTATCAAGCCTTAAACAAGTTAAATCAATAACTAGACATTACAATAAGCAATGACCATGAAATTTATACCACAGTACATACATATCATGACAAACCTACCATAAAAATTTCACATCATTTGGAGCACCTCAAGATATAAAAATGACAAGCAAAATAATATAGATTTCCTTATTTAACAAGGTCCAATCAAAACCCTAAGAAAACAGTGAACAACTAGTGTGTTTAATATTTTTCCTAGCAAGTACATGTCATCACAAAATTAACAAAATAAGAATCACTATTTTTGGAGTTCTAAAACTCCAGATCTTGCTCTGGTTAGGTTTAAAGGCATTTCTAGAGCTCTTTTCCAACTTAAATAAACACATTAGAAAACATCTATAAACATATAGAATTTTATGACTCTACTGCATAGATCTCTTCTCAAGGTTTCCAAAAAGTCCACTTTTACTATTTTTGGAGTCTCCTAGCATGAGATATGAATATTTGAAGATTTACATAAAATCTGAAATTCAAAAACAGGATTTATCCATACCTAACCGAATTTGCTAGGCGCACCCGAAAACACACCCAAAACAGCCACTACTTAAACTGTCCCACGGGACCCGCTGCCCGGTTGGGCCCGCCTGTCATCACACAGAGAGGCACTGAGAGAGAGGGAGCCGGAGGCTTTCTTCTACCTCCCGCCGCCGGCAGAGGAGGAGGTCGGACGCGCGGCTCCGGCGAGGTGGGGTCACCGGCGGCGGCGGCTGATGGCGGCACGAGCACCAGCGCAGCGAGGCTCACCCGAAGACGGTCGCGGCTTAGGGTGAGGTGGCCCGTGGCCTCCTGGCCACGGAGGCGGGCGGCTCCGATGGTCGGTGCCCCGGCGGCAGCATGCCGCAGGCGGCTCTCGACCAAGGAAAGCGGCGCATCGGGGTCGGTGTGTGGCGGGGAACGCAATGGCGCTGTCAGTTTGGGTGGAGGGAGGCCGAAGGTAGAGCGACGACGGCGGTGGCTCGGAGCTCTGTGGACAGCCGTGGCGGTGACACTGCGGCACAAATGGAGGCCGGCGACTCACGCGGAATCAGTCGGTAGGGTCCGACCACGTGCGTACGTGGCATTGAGGCAGCCTGCGGCGCGGCTAGGGGAAAGGGAGGGTGGCCGCGAGCTCTGCTCTGGCGGCCGGCAATGGCGACCAGAGGAGCACCGCCATGCTCAGCGCGAATAGAGAGGGAGAGAGCGCGGAGGAGGGCGGAGAGTGAGCGCACGGACTCGTTTCTCCCCTTCTGAAGCGACAGAGCGCTCGACAGGGCAGCAAGGCACGCGTCTATGGAGGTGGGGGCACTCGGCTCGCATGGCTGCCACGCCCAGGGCGCGTGTCACTCGTTGGGACATTTCCGTGAATACGTGGTGCGCGACAGAGCAGCCGGTTTGAGACGCCGTTTTGGGCCAGCTCGGATGGAAATCTGGACATGGGCCAATTGTCAAAGTTGTTCACCTCGGTATATTCTATAAATTTCATTTAAGCACCAAGGTCATAAGACCCACAGATTAGGAGATAATCAGTCCCCAAATCACCAGTGTCAACAAGTTAAGCTAGGGCTCGGTTTTGGGATTTTGCAATGCCAAACTTGGTCAAATTGATCCCAACTTTTTACATGTTGTTCTCCATAACATAAACTCCAACTTTTGTTAAGGGGTCAAATCACGTTGGTTAGCAAAATCACGAGAACGCGGGATGCCAACGTTGATGTTACCGGAATTAGGGCTTAAAAATGGCTAAGTGCTGAAATCAGCCCTAAAACTGACTTGTGGGCCCTGTTTGAGCATGTTCCACACATTTTCATGATTTGACTCTTAAACAAAGTTTGTTCCTTATAAAATTCTCTACAACTTTGTCAAAGGGTGAATAGTCATGCAAAGCTTCTAGGTCACACTTTTGAAACGGTCAAACCAAAGTGTTCCCCAGGTCCATACATGGTCAACCATCACTTAGAAGCACATTTAGGCAAAATGATCAACATGAACATTGTTCCATTAAGTGCCCTAAGTATAGTTAAGGTGTTGTAGAGTTCATCTAGAGTTATTTGGGTAAATTTGCAAAGCTTGGTTGATGATCTATAGTTCCATTAACTTAATGGGGCAAATTCCAATAGGAATGGAACTTATCATTTCATGTGACTTTTTGTTTCCAAACTTCATGACACTTTTCCAGGGATCAATATAGATAGTTATTGATGTGAGACATGTGACGATACTTTGATAACAATGCCCAAGCATATATCTTTTAATTGAGCCTATATGTAAGCAAGGGTGCAATATCCAAGTTTAGGTTAGGGCTTATTTCCATAGGTTGACCTTGACATTGTCATTTCCACTTAATCTATCATGTTTGAGCTCAAACCCACTGCCTAATTGGTGATAAACACCTGGGGTGTTACAGCCCTCCCCCCTTAAAAGAATCGCGTCCCGAGATTCGGAATGGAAGACCTTTTAAGGAAGAGAGACACGTTATCAAGTTTCCAACATTTGCTATAGCATTCAGCTACAAAGCTTCAACATCGGTGAATAATTTGGCCAAAGGCACTTTCTGATACTTACTCTTCATGGTAAAATTTGTCTGAAGAATTTCCTTCATTGACTTCCATGAAGCATTGTTACTTTGGGAGGAATCCAAGATAGCACATACTGAATTCTCAGTGTACGGAGATCATTTGGTCCATGAGTGAACCACTCACAAGTATCTGACTCTCTAATGAGCACAACATAGGCCATATGAACTTGACATTAGACCAAAATATTCAGAAGTACACTCGTTGAAATGGCTCTATGTTCACACGGTTTTGAAAAGCAGTTCTCTACCAAAATGGCTTGAGTACAACTTTCCAAAAGGGTGAGATCATAGACGACAAATATACTCTGAGGCTATAGGATACTGACTAACCAATAGACAGGGTCTATGTTGGTCGTAAATGTTCAAACATTCATATATCAACTAATGGAAAACTACTTTAGGTTCCATGTGTGCAGTTCTCTTTCTCTGATGACAACACTGTATTATCTGAGTCTGTCGAGGGGTCAGTGAATGTGATAGCTGACTCTGTCGGCTTCCTATTTCTGCCAACAGCTATCTCAAAGATTCTTTTATCCAAAGACAATAGTCATCTGGGTTGAAGCAGATGCAACCTCATGGGTAAGAACACTTTTAAGATAACAAAGATCAGTGAGTATTATCAATTATTGCCAAAGAAAGATGTAGCGAGGCCTTAAGAACAACAAAAGTTGTAAATATTCACTAAACAGTGGGGAGTAGTCTACCACCAAGCGGTTGAGTAAAGTTTTCCTTGACGATTTAGGTGTACTGTAAGTTGAGTTGACTTGCAATGTAGCAACTTTGTCAGGCCAACTTTCACCTGAGGCTTCCTCTTTGGGATCAAACAGCAGCTCTAAGATAGGAAATCTGTTGTTTGACACTTCTCAAATTGCTTTCGAATATTCCTCAACACTTGTCCAATAAAGTTATGAACAAACCATTTGTGGCACCTAAGGGCACAAGGATGTTGATCGAAACTAGGGCATGCATTTCTCTAATTCTTCACCGCAGCTGATTGAACACCTTGCACTATCTGTGTGATTGTCCAAGACGGAATTGACTTGATCACAATGGCTCTAGAAGATAGAATATCACTCAAGTTGTTGGCTAGTTGATTAACTTTTTGTGGGTTATTGCTCTGTAAGACATAGCCTTCATAGCTATCAAAGAGTCGTTACCTAGCTGGAGATTAACCTTCCTATTGGTAACTAATCAGTTGTCTCTCAACACTAAAGTTCCCAAATCTTCACTCTTGACCACAACAACTGTGGTTGATGCAGAATAGATGGTTGCCATCAAAGTTAGCAAATACGAAGTCACTCCAGAGATGGTTGATTTTGATTGTATGGTCATTATGCACCCAAGATTGCGTCTTGGATAGCTCCGGTCATATGCATAATGCGACAATCGATTCTCATCCCACAGATAACTTGTCCAACATTAAGTGTTGTGCGTCCTTTTTATCCAATAGAGATGAGATACTTGCTTACTAGATGACGTTCGTCAATACTGGGATAACTACGTAGAGTCACTTGTCTACCACTTATGGCAGTCTGTTAATGTTTATGTCGGTGACCTGTTCTTCAAAGGTTATCCTCTTAGCAACTTCAGAAGGAAACTCCACTACTTTCGGTCTAAGATACGGATCTTCGATACAATATAGAGAGATAACCAAGAAAAGGAACACGAGAAAATAACACATCGTCTGTCGTTTGATAATGGATCATAACTAGAAACCGTGATACCAGCGCGTGCCAAGAAGCCAGCCATGTGTCTGCAGCCATAGGAGGCCCTTGGTTTCGTCGCGGCACCATAAGCGGCTACTCATAACACCATTACTAAACGCACAACGAAACTGAAATTTCCAGTGACACCAATGGGTTGTAAGAACAAGCGCCATACAAGGAGGGATAGCAAGCAAAGGCAGTCACAAGGTTTAGAATCAACAGGGAAGCTATTCGCAGATCAAAGCATAGCACAAGAGAACATAGCTCAATTGCCGAAGGTGACTAAGCATGAGATTTTTGCTTGATTCCACTCACGCCTAGCGTTCACCAAAGTGAGGACAACTGAAAGATTACCACACGATTTGGTCATATTAGACAACAACATGAGATTAAGACTGGTAACCATCCCGAGACTTGGGAAGGTTGGGAATGGATTAAACCAACTTCAAGGGCGAAAACTGGTATGTAATCAGAGATTGAGTTGATAAGGTAGATGCACGAATTTGCAAGCAAACGATTTTGAGGCCATAGCAAAAAGATGTTTCGTCGCATTAGCTAACCTTTGGGAGAGGCAACCAGGAGGTCCAACATAAATTTGGGTGTGGTCTCCACAACTGGCAATGTACGAACCATGGTCAAAGGCTAGCGTTGATGAGAGTTAACTTGGTTGGTTAGTCGATAAGGGTCTTCACAAAAATGGTTGCAAAACACCCACGGCTTATGCAAACATATAGGAGAACCAAACTTTGGGCTTTCGGTCAAACAAAGGCATGGATACAAACATTCAAGGACTAACCACCAAGTCTACACGCTCAAGTTCCTAAGAGAGAAAACCTAATTGAAGACAACAACCATATAATTACGTAACGTAAACGTTGTTCTAGGATAAAGCTATGCGACCCTCGTATGCTCACCGAGGACAAACGAGATGACAACTAGGGCACTACCTAGATAACAAGCATACATACAACAGCACAGTCAAGCAGACATTTGAGAAAATTCAAACGAATGAGTTTAAGCAACCAATACAAAGCACAAGGCTCACCCAAAATAAGCATTTATCTCAAGCATGAACTAACTACAAGTTTGGCTCAAAACAAACGCTAGCTAGGGTGACTAACTTAGCATGTGCTCAAAATCTGGACAGCAACGCAGTAATTACTTGTTTCAACCATAACTGAGGTTATAGTCATCCCATAAAGGTGATCCTAGACTTTCTAGAAAGCTTAGGAAGATGACTAAACTTTAGTTATTCATACCAAAAGCAAATTCACAGATTAACATGACCAAAATTGCTAATGTTTCAGATCTGTACCAATATGGACAGAAAACTGACAAGAACTTCAAAAATGCACAACTGGAGTTCTAGGGACACAACAAGGCTGAGCCTTCACTTTATGTAAAGCTTATTAAGTTGTCTATAACTTTCTTATTATCATATTAAGATAATTCTATAGCTAACAAGGCCAAACAAGATAAAGAAGACATCTCTGCCCAGATTTGGACAGATTCTGTCATTCCACTTTACAAGCTCATAAGTAGAGATTGAGACCACTAAAATTAGTGCTATAGGACATTTTGGAAAGCTTAGAAAAAGTACAACACTTCTATTATCTCCAAGACATGATTCCATATGCACACAGGCCAAACAAACCAAACATTCAGATCTATTCAGAGCATAAGCAAAACCTGACAGTAAACTTCTAAAATTCATAACTCCCAAACCATAAGGCCTAGGGTCATGAAATTTTTGGACAAGCTAGAAGAGTAAGTTAGCTACAACTTTGGTATTCTCCATAACTACAGAAAACACCATTATGACCACAAAAGCATCACTACAACAGAAACTGTTCTAGCAGCCAACGTTCCACAAGCAAAACAAAGCTTGCCTTTGTTCTACTTAACAAGAGAGCACACAACATGTTATTCTAGCAGCTCTAAACATTGTTACCTTAGACCAACACCAGTTTAATTCATTTATGAGAATCACAATTACTAAAAAGAGGTCTAAAGCACTTGCAATTGCTTATATGACAACATATCCACCACTTGGCTAACTACAGGGCAACTATAGTTTCAAGCATGTACCCACACTTATTTCTAACAAGGTTAATCACACACTATCTTCAAGCACTCCCTAGTCAAGCAACATGGAACAAGGCATTCATGTCAACTCCACACAAGGAAGATAGTACGTAATATCAATCACAAGTTACTTAATACAGAATAATGGTGAGAGGAGCATAGTCATGCACAAAGCAACGATCATGAAGATGCATGCTTCGTCCTATTCATCCTCACAAGATTGCCAACCTAAGGTGGCGATCACGTTCTATGTCGGTGGCATAACACGCGCTCTTTCGATATATAGCTAGTCGTCAACTACATTCGACTTACGCATTCATGGTTAGCATACCTGCAGAAAAGTTTCATTGCAGCCCAACATTTCTCAATATAGCACACAATAAAAACAGAGAAGTAAAATTCTAAGTACTCCCATGTACATATACCCCCGTATATATACATGTAGCACCAAAACTACCCGAATCATCAATCACCCACAATTAAGTACCTTCATATATACATGTGTGTAACATGTAAATAATCCAGTAACCAAAACTAGTTCTCCCCTAGACCGTAGGTTGTACGGTCATGCTCTCACAACTCACACTTACCTGAGCGTAGGTGCGATATTGCATAAAAGTAAACTAGCGACATATATGGCTATTTCATATATGAAGGCTACCTCTAATCTAACACACCGGTAGCATAGTGTAGGAGAGTCATCACACATACATACCTTGGCCTGGGCGTAGATGCATAAATGAAAAACCCCAAGTTAGTACTTATATAAGCCACCTAATAATCCTTATATGGGCATAAGGGAATTGACCACTGGCATACTTAGGTTTAAAATTTAGATTTCACAAACCTATATATAACTATAAGTTGATAAAACTGGTTTTAGAAAACAAAACCTTTGTTTTAAATACACATATGACATGTTTAATGTTGAATCTTGCTCCGATACTAGCTGTAACAGAACCGTCCAAATTATAAGAGCACAAGTACAAAAACAATCACCGAAGTGATCAAATTCTCGCACTTGAGCCCATATAACTCCGGTAGTCCAATGAAATCATGAGGGATTTCAAACCAACCAACATACAAGCCAAGATCGTAGTGATTCAACATAACAAGTCACAAGTTACATCCATTTCACAAGTAATCCAATATACATCGGAGTTCAACATAGTTATTACAACTTAACTTGAAAAGTAGCGGAAGCAAAGTAATTTGAAACTAACATTAATCTTATTTCAAATACATGCCAGTACCAAGGTCAACTTCCAACAAAAGCATTAGAGAGAAGATAACAAGATGGATCATGCCCATGATCGCACTCCGCCACTAAGGCAGGAGCCAACCAACTCTTGCAGTCGCCATGATACATCATAACCTCCAACAAGTGAGGAAAAAACCCTGAGTACAAGAAGGTACTCAGCTAGACTTACCCGTCCAAAACCAGAAATAAAGTGACACCAAGGATCATGCAAGGCTGATATGAAGTGGGCTAGCTTGACAACATTTTGCATAAAAGCTTATTATGGATATGTAATCATTAATGCTTAAGCATCAAGTTAATTATCATTAACCTGTCATCTATATTAGAACCTGTACTAGAGCACTCACTTTATTAGAAGCAAACAATATTAACCATAGCAGGTATAAATTGAGGCAACCTTTCCATCGTTATCCAATTATCCATCTGTTTAATTTAATGAAATCTACGTTGCCGCTGCTCAAGTCAAGTGCTCACTAACCGGGAGCGACGGCGATTCGAATCGAATTCCTATCCAGCTGGAGGGGTATTTCTAACACTCACCGTGCAGACCCCTGCCAGGGTCGCACTGGCCACCTTTTCATATGATTCAGGAATCGCGGGTCCGAATGATGTCGCGACCCCAAGGGCGACACTCTGCCAGGTGATAGGGACTCTACCCCCCTTGGTCTCACGCCAATGTCCCCAAGCACATCCTTTCTCTCCTCCAAGAAGCAACCTACCATTCGATTCCCGACCTGAACCATATTACTCGGCTTCGCGGTCGGAACGACTTATCCGGCCAACTAAGTGTTAGACTGCGTTCAACATGACTCAAGGACGTACAGCGAATCGGTCCTTAAACGACTCAGACGGGGATAGATCCACACCCAAGACCTCCATGCCTTGTTGCTTCACTATCGTCATCCCGCCCGGTCTCATTTCATTTTATTAACACATGGTTCCATTCCACGATAGCAAATATAGCCAACCGTGCCATATATGAATATCCCTACATCTCGCAGGTGACAGGAAATCACCTGACTTCTACCGCTTAAAGCAGGGCTAAGCATCTACTCGACCCTGGTCTAAGTAGGATTCAGGATTCATATATCTGGACAAGGAGTGATATTGATGCAGCAAGGTTTTCAATCAACTCCTACCACTTAATGCAACAATACTTATAACATATATAGAATTAATTGCTTTGAAGATAGGAGGCTTAAAATGCTCCGGGGCTTGCCTGGGATCCGACTCAAGTTAGAGTTTGTCAGATGAAACTCGCTTGGCGAGCATTCCCTCAATCTAGCACTTGCCCGATCCTTCTATCTTCGGGATGGATCCACCGAACATCATCTTCGGGTTTGGCTCCAACGCCACATCCTTCACACGTTTATGCTAGCGTACCTATATGAGGTGCAATAATGCATGTGTATGAATACATGGAATGAAATGACAAAGCATAACTACTGTATGCAAGGCAAGCACAAGACTTCACTACTATGCTAAAGCACACCACCTTACTCAACCTAATCAATTTAAGTACCTACTAATCATCATAACACACTTTAGTAATGCAATAGCAATCCACACAGAAAGTTCATGTTTAACATGCACATAAACAGTTCAGTATTTAATTCATAACCGAAGCTACAAAACTCCAATGGACATGCATGAGGACAATCTGGAAAGCTTAAGAAATTGTCCACATTTCATTTATAAACATCTAAACCTGATTCTAACATTTACCAGATCGAAATACAGAAGGTACAGAATCTGTCCTGGAAGGACAGAGAGCAACATAAATCTGAACCCAACTTAGAACAGCTGTAGTTTCTAAACCATATGGCCAAATGCCACCAAATTTTAACAGCAGCTAGATACCTAAATTATCTACCACTTTTGTATAAACAAGTTTTACAACAAAGCACATTACCATGAAGAACTTTGCTAAGTTCCCAGATCTGTCCAGAAACCTCATTTGCAAGAAATAATTATTAACTTATGTTGCAAATATACAATTGGATAAAACCAACTTCACCAATATTTCATACATGACTAAAGAACACCTGAGAACATAGTGTCAATTACTAAATAAATTCTTTTAATACATTTTCTTAATTTATTTAGATAATTAGGTGGAGTTATGACCACATCATAAAGATGCTCAATAAATTCTACCAAAATTACAGGGGTCTACCAATGCTCCCAAAAGTATACTGTCAAAATTTCAATCCATTTGGACAAGTATATCAACCTCTATGAAAAAGACAAATAGCTATGGAAATAACTCATGTGAGAGCAAGTTAAACCTAAAACTCAATATTTTCTGTGAACACATGGCCATAGTATGGATCAAAATGATAGAACAACCTAATACTAAGGTAATGGAACAACATTTTCCATTTTATCATTTATATATTATTTATAAGCTATTTATCAAGCCTTAAACAAGTTAAATCAATAACTAGATCATACAATAAGCAATGACCATGAAATTTATACCACAGTACATACATATCATGACAAACCTACCATAAAAATTTCACATCATTTGGAGCATCACAACTCAAGATATAAAAATGACAAGCAAAATAATATAGATTTCCTTATTTAACAAGGTCCAATCAAAACCCTAAGAAAACAGTGAACAACTAGTGTGTTTAATATTTTTCCTAGCAAGTACATGTCATCACAAAATTAACAAAATAAGAATCACTATTTTTGGAGTTCTAAAACTCCAGATCTTGCTCTGGTTAGGTTTAAAGGCATTTCTAGAGCTCTTTTCCAACTTAAATAAACACATTAGAAAACATCTATAAACATATAGAATTTTATGACTCTACTGCATAGATCTCTTCTCAAGGTTTCCAAAAAGTCCACTTTTACTATTTTTGGAGTCTCCTAGCATGAGATATGAATATTTGAAGATTTACATAAAATCTGAAATTCAAAAACAGGATTTATCCATACCTAACCGAATTTGCTAGGCGCACCCGAAAACACACCCAAAACAGCCACTACTTAAACTGTCCCACGGGACCCGCTGCCCGGTTGGGCCCGCCTGTCATCACACAGAGAGGCACTGAGAGAGAGGGAGCCGGAGGATTTCTTCTACCTCCCGCCGCCGGCAGAGGAGGTCGGACGCGCGGCTCCGGCGAGGTGGGGTCACCGGCGGCGGCGGCTGAGGGCGGCACGAGCACCAGCGCAGCGAGGCTCACCCGAAGACGGTCGTGGCTCGGGGTGAGGTGGCCCGTGGCCTCCTAGCCACGGAGGCGGGCGGCTCCGGTGGTCGGTGCCCCGGCGGCAGCATGCCGCAGGCGGCTCTCGACCAAGGAAAGCGGCGCATCGGGGTCGGTGTGTGGCGGGGAACGCAATGGCGCTGTCCGTTTGGGTGGAGGGAGGCCGGAGGTAGAGCGACGACGGCGGCGGCTCGGAGCTCTGTGGACAGCCATGGCGGTGACACTGCGGCACAAATGGAGGCCGGCGACTCACGCGGAATCAGTCGGTAGGGTCCGACCACGCGCGTACGTGGCATTGAGGCAGCCCGCGGCGCGGCTAGGGGAATGGGAGGGCGGCCGCGAGCTCTGCTCTGGTGGCTGGCAATGGCGACCAGAGGAGCACCGCCATGCTCAGCGCGAACAGAGAGGGAGAGAGCGCGGAGGAGGGCGGAGAGTGAGCGCACGGACTCGTTTCTCCCCTTCTGAAGCGACAGAGCGCTCGACAGGGCAGCAAGGCACGCGTCCATGGAGGTGGGGGCGCTCGGCTCGCATGGCTGCCACGCCCAGGGCGCGTGTCACTCGTTGGGACATTTCCGCGAATACGTGGTGCACGACGGAGCAGCCGGTTTGAGACGCCGTTTTGGGCCAGCTCGGGTGGAAATCTGGACATGGGCCAATTGTCAAAGTTGTTCACCTCAGTATATTCTACAAATTTCATTTAAGCACCAAGGTCATAAGACCCACAGATTAGGAGATAATCAGTCCCCAAATCACCAGTGTCAACAAGTTAAGCTAGGGCTCGGTTTTGGGATTTTGCAATGCCAAACTTGGTCAAATTGATCCCAACTTTTTACATGTTGTTCTCCATAACATAAACTCCAACTTTTGTTAAGGGGTCAAATCACGTTGGTTAGCAAAATCATGAGAACGCGGGATGCCAACGTTGATGTTACCGGAATTAGGGCTTAAAAATGGCTAAGTGCTGAAATCAGCCCTAAAACAGACTTGTGGGCCCTGTTTGAGCATGTTCCACACATTTTCATGATTTGACTCTTAAACAAAGTTTGTTCCTTATAAAATTCTCTACAACTTTGTCAAAGGGTGCACAGTCATGCAAAGCTTCTAGGTCACACTTTTGAAATGGTCAAACCAAAGTGTTCCCCAGGTCCATACATGGTCAACCATCACTTAGAAGCACATTTAGACAAAATGATCAACATGAACATTGTTCCATTAAGTGCCCTAAGTATAGTTAAGGTGTTGTAGAGTTCATCTAGAGTTATTTGGGTAAATTTGCAAAGCTTGGTTGATGATCTATAGTTCCATTAACTTAATGGGGCAAATTCCAATAGGAATGGAACTTATCATTTCATGTGACTTTTTGATTCCAAACTTCGTGACACTTTTCCAGGGATCAATATAGATAGTTATTGATGTGAGACATGTGATGATACTTTGATAACAATGCCCAAGCATATATCTTTTAATTGAGCCTATATGTAAGCAAGGGTGCAATATCCAAGTTTAGGTTAGGGCTTATTTCCATAGGTTGACCTTGACATTGTCATTTCCACTTAATCTATCATGTTTGAGCTCAAACCCACTGCCTAATTGGTGATAAACACCTGGGGTGTTACAATCAGGGCCAGAAAGAGAGGAGAATAAGGACAAACCCAAGTCAAATCACTTCTCAGCGAAAGCACCCTATAGGCCCACTCTAGAAGCCCAAAGGAGGTCACCCACCGAAAATGGGCCAATTTGGCCACAGAAAGGGAGCGGCCCCTCCTAGGGATTGACCGCTCCCCTACTGGCTCCTTTTGGCCCCATCTTTCGTAGGCTGCTTCCTACCGCCTCTCCAACGTTGGTTGCATGGTGTTTTGCTGAAGACTTGCACGGAGAATGGCGGTTTGCTCAAGATAGGAAGGCATGCAAGGAAGCACAAATCCATTCCATCTCCACCATCCAATCCTATGACGGTTTGATCTAAGGGCTATGGTGAAGAGGCACACGGATCGCTGACATGGCACATTGAGTGGCCTCCACTCCTCTCAACCTATAAATACCCCCTCACTCCCTCTCATTCAAGACACACCACACTAAGGATCAAGAGCACCTCACTTGAGTTTCATTCCAAGGGCTTAGGCCCTAGTAGCTAGTAGAGTAATAAGGGAGAGATGTGAAGGAGAGCTTGGGGAAGCCCAGGCTTGTCGGTGTCTCCTTGTCGATGAAACCTGGTCGACAGTCTACCGAGGGGTATGCCCAAGGTAGTGATTTATCGATAGACAGGTGCACAAGCTATGAACTAGATGGTGACGTAAGACACAACAAGGTTTTTATCCAGGTTCGGCCGCTGTGAGGGCGTAATACCTATATCCTGCGTCTGATTTGTATTGTTGTGTATGATGAGATGTCTTTTGAGGGGGTCCCCTGCCCACCTTATATAGTCCGGGGGGTAGGGTTATAAATCTAGAAACTAATCCCGCTCGGTTAAAATTGCCATAGCTGGCCAGATAAGGATTCCTATTCTAACCGACCAGGATCTTGCTTGATCTCCAAGTTTGCTTTCCTTTCTTGTGTGGGACGCCGAGCAGATCGACTGGGCCACGCGTGATCTTCTGGTGGGCCGGGCCCTCTGGTCTGGGCCAGCCCAAGTCTAGCCGCAAGGGTATAGGGGTTAATACCCCCACAGCTAGTCCCCGAGCACTATGCATTGTGAAGCGACACGTCGTCTTGACCTTCTCCAAACAGTAAGGCTTGAGTCCTTGACGTCTCCGACCAGTCAGAACACCATCCGAGCAGCTATTGCAGGCTTCTGACCAGCTTACAATACTGCCGACCACTGTTGTTGCCAAAGAAGTAGATTGTCCGAAGAATGTATAGTGCTCAGAGAAAAAAGAAAAAGATTTCCTTCTAGGTGAAGTGTGCCCACTTGTATTTCTAAAAAGAAATGTAAGTAGGGTAAACAAAGCGTAGGGGTCGAAAAATAAACACATTCACCGCTAGGTGAAGTGTGCCCACTTAGTCCCTGAGCCTGGTAGTAGGTGACGTAGGCACGTGGTGCCAGGGTCTAAAATGAAACTCCATGGAAACTTGATACTGAGATGCACCGACAGGTGCATCGTACCGATGTAGTCCCCGAGCTAGCTGGAAGGCGAAGTATGAGCCTTGTAGCAAGGTCTAAAATGTAATGATCTTTCAACTGTATGTGAGTCCAATTTCACATGTAGCCAAGGAAATCAGGCGTCGAGCTGTGGTCAGAGAGTGGTCAAAACAGTCCCCGAGCATAGCGTGAGGTATGGTTGACGAGTCCTCGATCAGCATGAGACGTGGTCGATGAGTCCCCAAGCCTATTCGGAGAGTATAACGCGCTTGGTGGTCTGTGCATGTGTAAACCAGTCCCCGAGTACCTCTTACTGTATTCCCATCTGATATGGAGTATTCAATTGATATTTTTTCTTCCTGCTTTGCTCTGACATGTTGTCACAAAAAGTTGACTGATGTGACGTTATTGGCATGCTCATCTGCTGTGTCAGTGTCACAATGGGCCATCCGTCAGGCGTAGCATGCCAGTATGGGCCCACCCGCAGAGGAAACGAGGGGCGCATTTACTAGCGCAGTAACTGAGAAAAAAGGAGAAACCGAAGGGATCGTGCCACGTTTATTGCACACGTATCCCAAGAATCTCGGGGAGATGGAACGACACAGTCAATGAGATAAATAGCCGAATCGCGGCTACTCCCATTTACGCCCAACAGTCGCATTTGCCATCCAACCACCTGCATCCCCAGCCCGCTTGCCCTAGTTCTACTCCACCGCCACCATTAGCACACCTCACCGTAGTTAGGAGCGATGCGCTCTCTGTACACCATCAAAGCCAGAGCAAAGAGGTGAGAGAGGTAGAAGATGGCCAAGACAGAGGTGACGAAAAGAGCCAAAATGATGAGGAAGTAATGGTGGAAGTCAAAATCCACCTAATCGACCATCAACGACCTTGTCGAATTGGGCGTGCTTCACAACCGGTAGCTGGCAGGATGGCAGCCAGCAGATTGCGACAGCTACCCCAATCCCCAGCCTGGTGAGATAGTCGTCTTCGAAGATTTTTTTCAAGCGGGGTTTTGGGGTTCCGGTCCATCTGTTTCTGCAAGGTCTCTGCCTGTATTACGAGATTGGAATCTGCAATTTGCAATTTGCATCCCAACTCGATCTTCCTTGTTTCTATTTTCATCCATCTTTGTGAGGCGTATGGGGGAATCCAACCCCATTTCGACCTCTTTAGATATCTTTTCTGCTTGAGGAAGAAAGGGTCTCAAGGCGGCTCCAAAATTATGGGCGGAGTGTACCTGATGCTCTAGGACGGAATGAAACAAGAGTACCTCAACTGTCCTTGGAACACATCTCTCATCGATTGGTACAAGAAATGGTTCTACATCCGCGAAGAGCCCGACAGCAGCACACTATGCGACGTCGGGTACATTCCAGAGAAGAGGGTGGCCTGGAATGAGCGACCAGAGCTGACTAGGCAAGTGGAGGAGCTGATGACGCTGCTCCCATGGAATCGGCTTGATGGAGTGGCTGTAGCTGGGAATTTCCTCAGCCGGCAGGTGCAGCCGTGCCAGAGGAGGGTACACGCCGGGTACGAGTACCAAGGCTCAGCCGACCAGACGAGGATGCGGTTAGAGGATCTAGACCACGATGAACTCGTACGCCAGATTGGGGAGTTATTCAATCTGGCGGACTAGAGCTACTCCTGCCCGAGCAAGATCCAGCGTGCATATAAGCTTATCCGACCAGTCCCGAAGGTAAACAATCCACCTTTTTTGCAACAAAAAAAAATGTTGATGACCACCATAAAGTAAAAAATGCCTAATTGCTCTTGTCTTTGCATGCATAACAGGTGCATGACATGGAGAGGCACAACCTTTATGTGTCGTTGGTGCCTGGAGTGGAGCAACCACAGAGCGTGGAGCCTCCCCCACTGAACGTGCATCGGTGCTACATGGATGTCGAGGACGACCACAAAGCTGGGGCCCAAGCAGATGCTGGGAAAAGGCCAGTCGCCACCGGCTAGTCGAAGAAGAAGGCCAGAAGTCCTCAGGCAAACAAGGCCCCAGAAGACTCGACTAGGAAGCGCTGTCGCATGGTGCGAGACTGGTCGGAGGACGAGGAGGATGAGGATGCAAGTGCCTACATGCTCAACCCTCGAAAGAGGAGGAGTGAGCAGACAACACAGGGGGGATCGACCCCACCGGCAAAGGGGCCACAGGAGGGCCAGACATCGCCAGCGGGCCCAACACCCGACGTGAGGACAGCGGAAGAGCAAGCCAGGCCACCACCACAGGATGGAGGCTAGGGTTCCTCCACCCAACACACAAGCCAGGGGAAGCCACGTCGTCGTGCCTTCACAACCATCCACCGGAGCTCGGATCCGTAAGTTCCTGAAAACTCATTCAAAACTGCATCAATTGTGTTAGCGAGCGTACAGTAGTAAAGGTAACTATTCTGATGTCCCATCCTAGCTCGGCATCAATGGAGAGGCCCAAGCAGCTGGGCACCGCTGGGGCAACCGCGTCGACCACCAGCAAGGCGGCGGAGCAGGTGGCGCCCGAGCAAAGCCTTCCGGGGACACCGGTTGAAAAGCAAGTCCCCAAGACCAATCAGAGTGTGCCTGAGCAGACCACTGCCCCCACATGGTCGACGCAAGGTGGTCTGCCTAACGCCGCAGCTTGGGGGAAATTAGCGGCAACGTCGTCACTAGCCGGGCTACGCCGAGAGCGAAAGCAAACCAGTGCTGAGCAGGCGGTAGAGTCTGATGATGACGTCATCGAGGAAATCCAAGGGCACCCACAAGATGGGCGACAACACATATACGTCTGCCGTGAACGTGGAGACCACTATGTCTGCCATGAAGAGATCTCCATCGACAAGGAGACGAACAGAGTGGAGCGGGCAGCAAGACGGCTCATTGGAGAAGTACAGGTAGGTGTACTATGTAAGTACTGTTATGTATCTGGTCAAATCTGTATTCTTGCTTATATGGTACTGTATTTGGCTTGCAGGGCCTCGTGAAGACTACCAAGTACCGTAAACGGTGCTTTGACCAGATTCAAGGCATCTCCGAAGACAATAAGGAGCTGACAGCCGAAGTGGATCGGCTACGCAAGCTGCTCGAGACAGCTAAAAAGGACCGAGCAGAAACTAAGTCACAAAGACTCAATGTTGTCCTCTAGCTTGGCCAGAAAGAGCGGGAAAGAATAGGTAACTTATCTTAGCCGTGCGCCCACAAACACTGGAAAATACTATTGGTATGTACTTATGTGTTTTCCGGAGCTTGTTGTAAACCTGGCAGAGGAAGTCACCAGGCTTCAAGAGACAAACATGTGCCTGGTCGAGGAGAGTGCCCGATTATCAGCGTAGAATGCTCGGCTGGTAGAGGACCACACACAACTCTGAGACCAGTCAATGAAAATGACCGAGGAGATGAAAACAAAAAACCAAGAGATAACCAGTAAGTGGCTGCTGTCCTGTTCTTGGTTTTACGAGTCAAATTATGTCCCTTGGCATCGTTTTGATCAGAATGCCCTTGCGTAGCATTGAAGGTCAATGCCAAGAAACACATTGTGGAGCTGCAAAAAGATCACGACCTCTGGAAGGATCGCTGCACACAGATGGTGCATGGGATTGGGCCAGTGCTCAACTTGCTCGATCCAGGACTGCCACCAGAAGAGCCTCAGGTACAACAGCGAGGAATGATAGACAAGTGTCAACTTGCCTGGGATTGGCTGCAGCAGTTCGTGAAGGAGGCTGAGGAATTTGCGGGGGCCCATGTGCTAAGCATGGTGCGCGCGCATTATCCCCTGATCGACTTCACGCGCTTCGCCAAAGGCTACACCAAGGATGTTGGCGTACAGGAAGCGGGAGAGCTGCGGGACCAACTGACAGAGCTGGCGACCATGATTATTGGCGATATAAATCTGTGCGAAACAACAACGCCACCATCGCATAGGACGTCGACGAAATCTGCTTCGGGGTCTTCGAGCCGACCACCTAGGACTACGGTCTTGACCAGCCAGTCCCAGGCCGGGCAGTCTACAAGTAAGGAGCAGCCGAAGCTTGCGGTCATGACCAGCCAGACTCCTGCAGCTCAAGCTCGACCAGCAGAGGCAACGCCATAGCCATAGATAGGTGGTAGCAAAATCTAGCCCGACCACCGATCATCAAGTGGCTGGTTACCATAGCTGTAGAGAAGGCAATAGTTTTAGTTTATTGTAAACTTGTGCCTTGTCAGGCAAGCTTGTAATAAAGTACTATTGTAGCAATGTAAGCTTGTGTTGTTTTTGTGGAAAAAAACGTATTAATCTTGTATATTGCTGTTTGATAACTAAGTTAGAACGTATAAGTGTTCTAGTTTAGTGGTATCAGTTGGTAGACGCGTCATCCTGTAGAATCCGCACGGCCCCAGTCGGATCTGTGGTCCGAGTGCGAGACGCAGAGCCTGTTCGCACGTAAGAGCTTATAGGTCTGACCAGGGAGCACCCGCCGACCACCCAGAGCGTAGAGAGCAGGTCCCGTGCACGCATAGGGAAAAGCCGGAGATGGGGCTGGCTCCGAGGACTCGAGAAAGAATGGTGGGTCTGTCAACTGGTCTTTGATAAAAGTATTTGAAAGAAAGGAGACTCCAGATAAACACGTTAGAGTGATCAAAGGAGAAAAATATATGCTTCATTGAAACAATCAAAATACAAGAAATTTACATATCTTTATTGATGCGTTCTAGGGGTAGAAACACCTAAGCTTGTCAATATGCTAGGAATTGGGTACCTCAGTACCATCTAGGTGAGGCAACCTGTATGAAGTAGGCCGAGTGACTTCGATGACTTCAAATGGTCCTTCCCAAGGAGATGAAAGTTTGTGCATGCCATCTTGGTTTGTTTTCCACTTCAAGACCAGGTCCCCGACCACAAAGAATCGCTCTTTGACATTCCTATTATAGTATTTGCGCAGTACAGCTAGGTACTTGGCTGTACGCACACAAGAGTCAAGCCGCCGTTCTTCAGAGCAGTTGACTTCGAGTTCATGTGCTTCCTCAGACCTGTCTGCATCAAAGTTCTCAACACGTGATGATCTGAAAGCGATATCTGCAGGGAGTACTGCTTTGGCGCCATAGACCATGAAGTATAGGGAGGCGCTAGTGTTACGACTAGGCTAGGTTCACAGTCCCCAGACCACAGCCGGCAATTCTTTAAGCCATCTTCCAGGAGCTTTATCATTTTCCCTGTACAACCTCTTCTTCAACGTGTCGAGGATCATGCCATTGGCCCTTTCGACCTGCCCATTAGCTCTGGGATGCGCTACTGACACGTATTTCACAACTATGCTCCTTTCATCGCAGAAGTCCTAGAATGCACTGCCAGCGAACTGAGTCCCCAGGTCTATAATTATGCTATTGGGAAGGCCAAAACGGTGTATAATCTGATCAAGGAACTCAACCGCCTTCTCTGATGATGCCTTGGTTAAAGGCATGTACTCTATCCATTTGGAAAACTTGTCAATCAACACGAAGACACATCTGAAATTGCCAGGGGCCGGCTTAAAAGGATAGATCATATCCAGTCCCCAACATGCAAAGGGCCAGGAGGCTGGTATGGTCTGGATCTCATGTGCTGGTACGTGTATTCATTTGGTGAAAAACTGACTTCCGTCGCAGCGCCAGATGAGTTTCTCTGCATCGGCCATGGCAGACGGCCAGTAGAAACCTGCTCGGAAGGCTTTGCCGACCAGGGTCTGAGAGGCGGCGTGATTGCCGCAAGTACCACTGTGAATTTCATGGAGCAGTTGAATACCTACTTCGCGAGTGATACACTTCATCAAAACTTCCTCCTTTGTATTTTTGCGCATCAGGACAGTGTTGACCAGTACATACTGCTTACTACGGCGAATGAGCCGTTCGTTCTCTGTTCGATCAGTATATCCGGTCCCATCCTATAAAAACTTGATAAAAGGTACTCTCCAATCTTCAGTGTTAGTGGTCGGAGGTACTGCAGATGTGGTTAGAGAGGATTCCATACTACTCGGAGGGGGAACCGCAGCCACCAGAGGTTGGTCTAGAGGCTTCTCAACCACCTGATTTGCTTCTTCCTTAACGGACGATTTAAGAAGGTCTTGGACGAACACGCCATGTGGGACTTGAGCTTGGGATGACCCCAACTTAGACAACTCGTTAGCTGCTTGATTTTTGTCCCGGACCACATGGGTGTACTCGATGCCGTAGAATTTGCCTTCCAACTTTTGGATTTCTTTGCAATAGGTGTCCATCTTGTCACTAGTCGTGTCCCAGTCTTTGTTAAGTTGGTTAATGACTAGGGCCGAATTGCCATAAATGTAGAGACGTTTTACACCGAGTTCGACCGCAATCCGCATGCCGTGGAGACAGGCCTCGTATTCTGCAGTATTGTTAGATGCAGGAAAATAGATCCTGAGGACATAGCGGAGTCGTTCATTGGTTGGTGAAATGAAGAGCACGCCTGCTCCTGCTCCATTGATGTTCAAGGAGCCATCGAAATACATCTTCCAGTATTCGACTGGCCCCTGATCGGGAGGTGCGCTGAGGTCTGTCCATTCGGCGATAAAGTCGACCAGTGCCTGGGACTTAATAGTTGTACGACTCTAGAACTCCAAGGAGTAGGGGCATAATTCCATCGCCCATTTGATAATGTGTTCGTTAGCGTCCTTATTCCGGATGATGTTTCCAAGTGGAAAACTGGTCTTGACCACCACCTGATATCCGTCGAAGTAATGTTTCAACTTTCAAGATGTAATCAGGATGGCATAGATCAGTTTCTGAATTTGAGGGTACCTGGCTTTGGACTCATTGAGCACCTCGCTAATGAAATAAACAGGGCGCTGGACTTTGTACATGTGGCTAGGTTCCTCACGCTCGACCACGATAACTGTAGAGACCACGCGGTCGGTGGCCGCAATGTAGAGAAGAAGAATGTCGTCTTTCTGAGGGGCTGTAAGGATCGGAGGAAAGGTTAAGAATTCCTTGAGCTGCGTGAAGGCAGCATCAGCCTCCTTGGACCATACGAGCTTCTCTAAAGCCTTAAGTAACTTGAAGAAAGGCAAACCCTTTTCGCCTAGTCGTGAGATGAAGCGGCTAAGGTCGGCCATACATCCAGTGAGCTTCTAGATATCCTTGATGTTTCTAGGAGGCTGCATATCCAAAACAGCTTTTACCTTTGCTGGATTGGGGCGTATGCCATCGTGACTGATGACGTTGCCTAGTAATATACCAGATGGGACTCTAAAGATACACTTCTTTGGATTAAGCTTCCATTGGTATTTGCTGAGGGCCGTGAAGGTACGCTGGAGATTGTCGACCAGGGTATGAGTTTCCCTGGTCTTCACGATCATGTCATCAACATAGGCTTCGACCAGATCATCCTTGACTTCATCAATAAGGCATTGCTGGATAGCGCGCTGGTATGTGGCCCCCGTGTTCTTAAGCCCAAACGACATAGTCGTGTAACAGTAGGCGCCGAACGGCGTAATGAAGGACGTCTTGATCTGATCATCCTTTTTGAGAGCGATCTGGTGATAACCAGAGTAGCAATCAAGAAAAGAAAGGAGCTCATAGTCGGCTGTGGAATCAACGACTTTGTCTATGCGAGGTAAGTCGAAGGGGTCTTAAGGGCAGTGTTTGTTGAGATCAGTATAATCAACGCACATTCTCCATTCATTATTCTTTTTGCATACAAGTACTAGGTTAGCTAACCAATCCGGATGATACACTTCTTTGATAAATCTAGCTGCTAAAAGCCAGGTAACTTCTGCCCTAATAGCCTCCTTTTTGTCATGAGCAAACCGTCGTAGCTTTTGCTTGATAGGTCTTGCGGTCTTTGAGACGTTCAAGGAGTGCTCGATCAGGTGCCGAGGAACGCCGGGCATGACAACGAGTTTCCACGTGAACACGCTAACGTTGTCCCTTAGGAACCTAACGAGCGTGTCTTCCTATTTAGGATCCAGGTTGGCCCCGATGAGGGCCGTCTTGCTGAGGTCGTCATCGACCAGCTGGATCTCCTTGTGCTCATTGGACTTGATGTGCTTCCGAGGTACTTGGCGCTCTGGGATCTCCAGCTTGCCGGCGGGAATCTTAGAGGCGTCAACCAGGGTTTGCTCCATGCAGATTGAGAGGTCGGTGGCCTCTGCTACCTTAAAGCTTTCCTCTTCATAGGTATAGGCAGTGTAAACATTGCCTTTGAGAGTAAGGACACCCTGCTCGGTAGGCATTTTGAGCACCAAGTAAGAGTAGTGTGGCACGACCATGAACTTGGTAAGCGTTGGTCAACCAAGGATGGCGTGGTAAGTATCCTCGAAATCCGCAACCACGAAGTTGACGTAGTCGGTGCGGAAGTGGTTGGGAGTGCTGAACTGTATAGGGAGCGTGATCTGCCCGAGAGGTATAGAGCTCTGTCCGGGAAGGACGCCCCAAAACTGTGCGTCGTAAGGTTTGAGGTCAGCCTCAGTTAGTTTAAGGGCAGGCAAACTGCTGTGAAATAGGATGTCGATGGAGCTACCACCGTCGATGAGCACCCTCTCGAACAAAACACTGTTGATGCAAGGGTCAAGGACGAGGGGGAAATGACCAGGTTCTAGAATTGCTGCCCACTGATCCGCTCGGCTGAAGGACATTTCACGGTGGGACCAGGCCTGGAGTCTGGGATCAGAGATGAGATCATCGGTATTGACAACGCTCAAACAAGCACACTTCAATAGCTTGTGCTCGCGCTTGGATTCTAAGGACACCTTGCCGCCATAGATGGAGTGAACAGTTTTGGTGGGATTGACGTATTGGTGACGAGGATTTCTATCCTGTGCATCATCATCGTCGTCGTCACCGTCACGCTGCGGCCTATCATCAATGGCTTTTGGAGCATCGTCGTTAGTAAGTTGTTTGGCGTAGATGTTCCTGAGGAAACGACAGTTCTCCATGGTGTGATTGGCCTTGGGATGGATTTGGCAGGGACCCTTCAGGGCCTTATTGTAGTCCTCCTGATAGTCCCGGCGACCACTTGGCTTCTTAACTGCGTTAACTTCGTGATCGTCCTCACGAGGACACTTGCCTCTGAAGGCATTGTGGCGGTCATACCGCCGATCACGGTTGTCTGGGAAGTTGCGGTTGTCGTTGCGCCGATCATGATCGTTTTGGCCACGGTCGTTGCGATTGTCATCACGGCACGGTGGCTGTTCAGGGCATAATGACCCACCCCCATCATCCTTAATAATCTTCTCAGCGTCATCGGCATCCGCGTTGTTCTTGGCGGTAGCGAGCAACTCAGAGACCGTGGTCGGCCATTTCCAAAGCAGCTTACTTCTAAGGGCATCATGATGGCGGAGGCCTTTGATGAAGGCCGACACTGCCTCGTCATGAGAGATCTTGGGGATCTTGAGACGCATATCCGAGAAACGTCGGATGTAGTCGCACAGTGGTTCGCTCGCTCGGTCACGTATGCGCTCGAGGTCGTACTTGTTGCCCGGTTGATCACACGTGGCGATAAAATTATCGATGAAGGCCTGCTTGAGTTGCGCCCAGCTATCGAATTGGATCTTTGGTAGACTCAAGAGCCACTGGTGACCTGCTTGATCAAGGATAATGTAACACCCTAAAATTTTGAAAGAATTAAAAATAGGAAAATATGCTTTTTATACAATTTTGTGAGCATGCAAACCTAGAAGAATAATAATTTTTATTTATTTAAAATCAAATATAAGGGTACAAACATGATTGAGCATTCATGCTGTTGCATATTATTTTGTATTGTGTGCACTTTTTGAAAATACAAAAGGCAATTCAAAATTCATTTGAAAATCTGCTTTGAAAATGTGAAAAGAAAAAGAAAAGGATTTTCTAATCTCCTATTCAGTTTTGGCCCAGATCAGCCCGCCAGCGCCGCCTCAGCCTGCTTCCCGCGCGCGGCCCATCTCCTTCTCCCGCTCCCCGCTTTGCTTCTTGGGCCGAGCCCAGCCGCGGTCGTTGGCCCAGCAACGACGCGCGCGCCTTCCTTCCCCGCTTCCCGTCGCTGACATCGCGGACCCGGCTGTCAGGGTCACCTTCCTCCTCACGTCGGCGTCGGATTTGCTTCCCATGTTTGTCACCGACCGAATCCGCCCCTCCAATCTCTTCTTTCCTTTCTTTTGAGCATCCCAGGGCTATAAAAACGGGATGCCGCACCCCTCCGCTCCACATTGCCCTACAAATTGTAGGCTCCAACATCCCGAGGTGGCCACGCTCGAGGCGCAGCCCTAGCCGCCCGCCTCTCCAAGCCGCGTGCCTTCCTTGCTTCGTCCCCGGCTCCGATTTTGCCCTAGGTGAGCTCGCCATGTCATTCTCTCCCTCCTTGTATTTTTCGTTCGCTGAATGGTGCTCGGAATCGAGTTCTCGTGTTCTCCGGCCATGGCGCCGCCGCGGGGACCGCCGTCGGGCCTTGTTCCGACCGGAGCGCTGCCCGGCTTCCCCCCGATCTGCTCTGGACCGTTCAATTCAGATCTAACGGCCTGAATTAAAGGATACCGGTTCGCCTAGAAATTTTGTTAAAGAGACCCTGAACTTTTCATATATATAACCCGCAGTCCAAGACGTATTACCGATTTACGTTTTCTTTTTCGTAAAGCGTATTTTGATCGCGTAACTTCAGAAAATACGTTTTCACTTATTTATAGTTCTCCCATTATGATAAATTGTGCGTAGAATCTCCGTTTTAACTCCGATTTGACCCGTTCAAATTGTGTTAGGTTTGTATTTGCAAGCTCTACATGTTGGTAGTACTGTACAGTAGGTTTGTGATAATTTATTTTCGAGTTTACATTAAAGTAATTATTTTTCTATAGGAAATCTTCGTAAATTCATAACTTTGTCGTTTTAGCTCTGTTTTTCGTGATCTTTGCGTCTGTGTGATCCTAGCGAGTTGTGGATTCGTTTTAAAGACTTTTTATCTTATTTTCTTACTGTTGGTATACTATTATAATTATAGTTTTGTTTGTCTATGCATGATTGTCTCTGGATGTATGTTGTGGCTGTTGTTGATCGAGTATAGACGGTGAGCAATTCGTTGGGGATCAAGAGTCTTTCTACGAGCAAGATCTTCAGGACCAGTTTGAGCAAGGCAAGTATAGCATGGGATTATCCTTGTTGTCCTATTCACAATACACAAATAATATCATTATGCATCTATTCCCTTGTTAAGGATGACTTAGTGTTGATCTTATACCTTGACACCTATTATATTGCATTGAGTAGTATTGCTAGTGCTTAACATGAACTATGATCATGTAATTTGACTAATGGAATATGCAATAAACATTAAAAGATGATTTTGATTACTGTTTAAAGGGGACTAGAGCATGGGGTTATTTTTGATGCTCTAGTTACTCTCCTTAAGGACTTATCTGTAAGCGAACATCCGGGATTTATAGTACAACTGTGGGGGCTATATGGCTCTGGCTTTAGTCATATAGAAGGACCTTTTCTAGCTTGTTAGTGGTAACCTTTTTGGCGTAAGAATGGCTTGATGAATCGGGTATAGTGCGGCCTCTGTCCTTATGTGTATAGGCTGCGTGTCATTGTGCCATTTGGAAGGGGGGCTCTACATCTGTTTGCCGAGTGAATCTAATGGCCCTAACTTGTTAGACGAACCTTCGAAAGACTTCATAGTGTTCCCCTGCCTGCTCACCTTGGGAGTGTTTTGGGAGTAATTAACCCAGGCATATGGGCAACATGACTCATAGTGAAAGTGTACAACCTCTGCAGAGTGTAAAACTGTTATAACAGCCGTGCTCATGGTCACGAGTGGCCTTGGACCCTTATGGAATAGTTGATCATTAATAATGAATATGTTTTTGCTATTCGTTAATCATTTCACATGGATCATATGTTTATTGTTTACTTTGAGACATCTTGATGCTATTGATATGCTAAAATTTTGATAAATAAAAGCTACATGCAGTAAACTAGTGTCTATCCTTTTTGAGCCTCATGAACCCCATGTTACACTTGTTGAGTACGAGATGTACATACGCTTGTTTATTTTTCTTACTTGGATAAAAATCCCGGATGGGTAACAGATGGTGCAAATAGTGACTACTACTCCTACTTCCCTGAAGATTACTAGACTTGCAGTCAACCAGTCAATCTGCTTGTGATTAGAGCTACCACGAGAGATTTATATTTTTACTTCCGCTACATTTGTGTTAAGACTATGTGTTAATAATCGTGATGCAATAACATTTGTGATGATACTTCCTTTATAATTTGTTAACTTATGTGTGATTGATCTCTGGGCACACATAAGAGTATGCATTCCATTCGGTCTTTAAATGGGTGTGACAGATAACTGGAAGATAATTAGCAATTACATGTTCATCGCCTGCGGCGGACCGGACGGTGATCTCGTAGAGCATGATCCAGCTTTCGGGGTTCTCCTTGCCGTCGTACTTCCTGAGCTTTTTGAGCTTGAAGTTTCATGGCCATACGACTTGTCAAAGATGAGGAGTTAACTGTTTGAGGCCCGGGGGGCCGTGTTCAGTATCGTACTAGATACGGCGCACGTTCTCGTGGGCCTGACGGTCATTGGCACGACTAGTGATATGGCTGCGAACGTCACGAGGAGGAAGACGTTGACGAAGATCACGAGGAGGGTTCTGGTTGACCTCCTGATCTCGATTGCCGCGTTGATTGCGGTTATTGTCACGACAACCTCGACCACCATCTTGTCTGCCGTCGTCGCCGCCGCCGCCACCATGTGGAGGATTGGGTGGAAGCGGATCATCACGATGTTGGCGACTTGGATGTTCTGAAGCGCGGGATTGACGGCTCCGACTAGATGCGACAGATGTGCTTGCGGCAGCTCGGGCTCACTGGGCGAGCTCGACGGTTTGGCCCATGGCGGCGGTCAGATATGCTTTGATGTCCTCGCGGACCGTGTGGTTTTCTGGCGTGTCTGGTAATCGGTCCAGATTGGCCATGGCCACTGCCATGTTGGCGCTTGGGGTCCTGAAAACTTGCCGATCACCCACTCTGTCAAAGGCATCGGCTAGATCTCAAGGTCAGGGTCCCCTGTGACGTGCTTCTTCTTCTTCAGCCTCCTAATGACGGTGTTCGGCGTGATCGGTGTTACGCTGTTCGTGAAGCTACCGCTGCTCGTCAGTTTCTCCCGTGACTGGCGGCTCGTCATTGCTGATGTTGAGCACCATGTCACCACGCCTGAGTGGAAACCTTGGGATCGAAGAGAAACCCAAAGGGTGTGGTAGTGGATCCAGATCGTATTTGTCGTGGTCGAGGTGTTCAGCCTCGGTACGAACCGAGCCTTCATTATGTTCCTGGATATCGACCATGTTGACAGCATTGCCCGGTGGTGGTCGAGGTATATCCAGGAAGTACAGATCTGAAACGTGGTCGTGCTTCATGGGATCCACGAACAGATGAGGTGTACGATAGGCGTACTCGGAAGTAGCGTTTTTTAGGCCGTATGGGAGGGCCTGGCGATCCTCCGTCAAGACTTGGTACTCAGAGGGCCTAAAGTCGGGCGTAGGAACCGGGCGAAGGCGTACCGTGCGTCCTTGGGGAGTAGCGGTGACCACTAGATCTGTATCAAACCGCGTCGGGCGGTGAGTCCGTACTGGTCGGGTAGATCTATTGTGGTGAAGCTGCACCTACTCAGTAGATTGATTTTGAATGGAATCTACCAAAATCAGGGTTTCAGAAAGCTTGAGGTCGACCTGGTCGATTGCCTCGATTAGGTCGGTGTTGTCGATCGTCCTTCCTTTATAGCAAGGGAATGGTCGACGAGTTATCGGCATGGCCAGAGCCGTTGCTGTGGTGGTCGGAGCCGTAGCCAGCGTGGTCGAAGCCGTAGCCGATGAAGACGTGGTCGACGCAGATCGGATCTGTACCTCCTCCATGGCAGCGGCAGTGAAGCTGTTGACGCCGGTGGTCCAAGTGATCTGGCCGACGGTGAATGAGAGACCGTCCGCCATAGCTACAGAGTCGGGGATGATGACCATCTTGCTCGCCTGGAAAGTTGTACGCACACCCCCTACCTGGCGCGCCACTATCGACGAAACCTGGTCAGCAGTCTACCGAGGGGTATGCCCAAGGTAGTAATTTATCAGTAGACAGGTGCGCAAGCTATGAACTAGATGGTGACACAAGACACAACTAGGTTTTTATCTAGGTTCGGCCGCCGTGAGGTCATAATACCTATGTCCTGCGTCTAATTTGTATTGCTGTGTATGATGAGATGTCTTTTGAGGGGGTCCCCTGCCCACCTTATATAGTTCGGGGGCAGGGTTACAAATCTGGAAACTAATCCTGCTCGGTTACAATTGCCATAGCTGGCCAGATAAGGATTCCTATTCTAACCGACCAGGATCTTGCTTGATCTCCAAGTTTTCTTTCCTTCCTTACGTGGGACGCCGAGCAGATCGACTAGGCCACGTGTGATCTTCTGGTGGGCTAGGCCCTCTGGTCTGGGCCAGCCCAAGTCTAGCCATAAGGGTATAGGGGTTAATACCCCCACACTCCCCAACTTGTACCTCGACGAGCATCTTTACTTCAATGGGTTCTCCCGCTAAGTGAGTGTTCGTGGTTCTTTTGGTTATAAAGTCTTTGATTAGTTAATCTTTACTCATACTTGTTTGCGGGTTCATCATTCATCCTTGTGGCTGATGCTCTAGTAGAGGGCCCTGATAGAGACAAATAACCCTACACGATGCTAGAGTAGTAGTCGATAGCGTAGACATGGTGTCTAGGCTGGAGGCTACCTTCATTTGCCTCGTTCGCTATGATTGAGGGGTAGGTGGCAGGTGGTGACAGCACTGTCCACCCCTCATAATCCTCCATGTCCGGGTTTGATGTAGGCTATAGGCCGGTATCGCTTGGCAGACCAGGTGTACATCGGTGCCTGAAGTGAGCAAGTAGGTACGTTTATCTATCCTTAGACCGTAAAACCATAGGAATCCATTTCAAGCTCTCCTAACTCTACCCTTGTGTTGTCCTTGGATGAACTAGCTAGAAGAGTACCCTATTCCCTATGAAAAATATGATACCCTGAATACTTCCTGGTGAAATGCTACAACGGTAATTCCGTGCGCTTACGGATTATTTCTATATGCGTTAAGAAATACCAATAAGCATTTCTGGCACCATTGCCGGGGAACAGTTGCTATATTTTCTTTGAACCTAGTTTGTCCTCATAATTTATCTATAAAAAACACAAAAAAATATTTTTAGCATGTAATCCACTCCTATCCAAAACCCTTCCGCTTTAAGGGGCGAGTTCGCTGAGCCACCACCAAAACCAAACCATTCAACTGGCAGTAGACTCCACCCTAGTTTTATAGCCATGGTTCAGGCACAACCCTTCTCAGGGCAATACAATGAAAATCCCTGCCATCACCTGCACGAGTTTGAGGAGATGTGTATGAGCCTGAGCATCTTAGGCATGACACAAGAAACACTAAGGTGGAAATTGTTCCCCTTTTCTCTCATAGAGAAGGCAGAGCAATGGTACACACATGCCGTAGGAAGTACGAATGGGGATTGGGAAGAACTTAAAGACAAGTTTTGTCTTGCATTTTTCCCTATGTCCCGTATCGTCTCTCTACCAAATGCAATCTTTGACTTTGAGCAGTACAAGGAGTCCATAGGTGTGGCCTGGGCCAAATTTTTAGCATTAATACACGCCGGCCCAGACTTGTCTTTCCCCGACAGCATATTGTTGTGACTCTTTTGTTTGGGTATGAACACACATGCTGACCTATGCCTAGACATGACTGCTGGAGGTCATTTCACACAAACCTATGACGGAACAAGTAAAATTCCTTGAAAACTTCATAGGCAGACATGCTTCTTCCATCATAAGAACCAAACCCCTCCAGGCAAAAGTTATGTCGAGTATTGAGGAGTCCCCATTAGTCGAAATCCAAACACGAAGCATCCTTAGATTTGACTCATGAGCCCTCACCCGAACCACGAACACCGAAGGAAACAATGCTTCATCCTTCAGAGTTCCCTATTGAATTCGGGGATTATGGCAATACCTTGAAATACTTTGGGCACGAAAAGCTTTCACGTCCTTCTGAGGAAGTTTCCCCTAAAGTAGAACCATCGAAGGAATGGTTGTTGGAAGTAAAACGTTCTTCTGAAGCAATTTAGATTCTTTCACCTTCCATGACCATACCTTGTTCATTAAGGGGAACAAACATAGAAGCCCTGCACAACCCCATAGTCGGGACTAGCATCATGTCAGAATTTCTAGCGAAAAAACATGCCGCTAATCCTGATCGACAAACTTTTCAAAAGTCCCTCAGGACTCATTTTTGAGTGTTGTGGGATCATCAGGGACGTGCCGATTGAAATTAACAAAAACAAGGTTCACCTAGACTTCCATATCTATGCCCTCCTTGAATTTGAGCTTCTCATAGACCACCCTTTGTATAATCTTTTCCAAGAAAAACCGTCCCATGGGAGCCTTAGTGAAGAGTTTGGGAAAATGGCTTTTGCCACTCACTTAGATAACCCATGGCAGAGCATTATCCCAACCATAACCTATTCGAGGAGGCGATGTTCATTTCCTCGTTCATTTCACCTGGGCTTAGTGAAATTGAACATCCATCGCCACCCTCGCTCGAACTTAAGCAATGTCCTTCTGGCCATCCAAATGTCATTTTCAATAGTGATCTACACTCAACCGATGTATTTCTTGAGAACAAAAGCTGCTGTGCCATGGACATTTTGCTTAGTGCCACATGCTTCTACAAGGATCACCACCATCTCTTAGTCCTCATTTATAAACTTTTTAGAAGAATGGTTGTGGATGCATATGTTTCAATAGTGCCACATGCTTCTACAAGTATTGCAGATCCTGTAGATACACTGTGCTACTCACCCTACAGCTTGAACGATAGTGCTCAATGCTTTATGGTGAAATTGGGAACTACACCACCAATGATAGTTGCAAGATGAAGTTCCCATGGTCAAGCTTATGACCATAAACAAAGCACTACCAGGAGATACCTTGGATTATCATAAAAAAAGGAAACAACTTTGTTGGCAATAAAAGCAAGAACATGTTATCAAGTTAGTATGCACCTTCGGGTATTCTTGTGTATTAACCCTTTTAGGTTAAGATCAAGAAGAGCAGGGACATACGATGCCTGAAAACATGAGAGCTACATTGACTACAAGCCTTGATGATCTTTAGTAATGGAACACACTCAAAAGGAGACCCTCATCCTACGCACTTGACTTTTACACAAAAGTCCAAGTGTGGGGGAGGATGGTGAGAATCCCAAGTTCCATACACATCAAAGATCATCTTACTTAAAAAAAAGGAGAAATGATGATGTTAGCCCTAACTTGCTCTATATATATATAATTTAATTATAAAAAATTGATTATTATAAATAAAAGGTGTTCACCAATTCCTTTAACTCATTTTTGTCTCCATTAGAATACAATCATTCAAATTCATGCATCTCTTATTTATGTCATATGCTCTAAGTTTGGGTTTATTCACATGAGCCCATGTGGTACATCCATTGGTCCTTTTAAATTAAGCATGGTGCTTAGGTTAAAATGGCCTCCTTTAATCAAAGTTAGACATGGTGTTTAATCTTGGTTAATGAACTTTGAGTCATTATCTTCATAAACAATGGAAGTAATCCAAAATGGAGATGAATTAATGCTAGAAATATCTTGCAATTTTGCTATTAGCCTTGTTGGAGTTATTTTGAACAATAAAAAGTTGTGTGAGCACTAAAAAATAGTAATAACATATATAATAATGATAACAAAAATAATAAATAAAAATACAATAAAGATAACAATTAAGGCTCCCTAGTATTTCAACTGGTAGAGCCCTTGTTTGTTTCTTTTTGTCTTTCTTTGTTGAATAAAAAGTAGGTACAAAAATAAGTGTGGAGGAGATCTCTCAGGCATAACTAACACACATTCAAGATCTCCCACCAACACATTGCACAACATCGAATGATCTGACATGCAGAAGGACGAACAGATGGCTCCAGAGAAGGTTGGCTGAGCCTTTGGCTTAGTCAAACCACCTCTGACTAAGCTCCTCCTTCTTCAACGATGGTTTGTGCAACACTACCCTCAACTCCCTCCAAATCTGAGTTTGAACAAACATAAATCTTGATCACTAAAATTAAACTCAATTCATCCCTGTTATCTCCTCCTGATAAACAATGCCCATATGCACCACACTTTATCTAAAAATTTTGAAAAGTGACACGTTCATAACATGTTTAAGATAGAAGCTTGTATAAAGTGTGTTCCATATACATACATTGATACTTGTGGGAAAATATTCTAATAGGACAATCATGTTGACTAAGTTATTGTGAGGTGTGATATAGTTCTGACTTAGAAATCCTACCATTTCCATTCATAGTACTTGGAGAATTTGTTTTGATAAAAATGTTACAAAACCATAGTATCACATACTCCTCAATTGGTGAGCAATTCCTACCAAAGCCAAAAATGATATCTTGTAAAATTCAAGCCTTCCACATATGCTGCTTGTTATTGTGTTGAGTTTGCTCAAGTCTTGTTGACCCCTGTTGAGAGATTTATCATGCTCCCAAGATCAAGATCACGTACACTTCACATGCACATGCTGCTCCTACATTGGGAGTACAAAAAAAACTTGCTTCTTTCCATCCACTTCAAAATGTTTTACTCCTATACTGGGGGTGAACACAAAAATATGTTTGATAGGTTTATCCACCAAATAAATGCTCCAAGTTCTTGTGAATATCTCTCTTGAAAAGTTTGGTTGCAAAAAAGAGACATGGGGCTATGCAAAAGAAAAAAGAGAGAAAGAAAAAAAAGTTGGAAAAAAATGGACACAAAGATATCTAGAGTATTGAAAACAATGGGTACAAAGATGCCTGCCATGAAAAAAAAGAGATATAGCCCCTGCTCTTGCAAATATTTCAAGTTTTCAACAAGAGAGATATGTTTCAAGGAGCACAGTAGAATTAGGTTAGCCACCAAATATTCCACACACATGCACATCTTGATCTAAGAGTATGGCACTCCTCTCCTTGGATCCTTGATTTGACTTTACAGCATATGCAATACAAGTATGCTATATTGTTTATCCCTACCTAAAGCTCCACATAAACCTTTTTAGAAGTAGGTGAAGGAAAAAACATTGCTATGACTTAGTATTGATTTATACACATTGAGTGATTTGAGAGTGCCACTTGAGGAGTATAAAGTGAACTATGCATTTTTTTTAAAAAAAGAAAAATTTTCAAAACTCCAAGTTGCTAAGATGAGAAATTGGGAAGAGGACTTTGTTTCAAGAATTGTTCCACTTTTCAACCACCCAAGGCAACATGTTAGCTAACGCCACAAATCCCACTTGTGTAAGGAATGTGTTGGAACAACACTTATGTAAGTCATATATCTTAGGATGTTATGCTCATGATTGCCTTTATCTCTGTCATGGAACCGTCCAAATTATAAGAGCACAAGTACAAAAACAATCACCGAAGTGATTAAATTCTCACACTTGAGCTCATATAACTCCGGTAGTCCAACGAAATCACGAGGGATTTCAAACCAACCAACATACAAGTGAAGATTGTAGTGATTCAACATAACAAGCCACATGCTACATCCATTTCACAAGTAGTTCAATATACATCGGAGTTCAACATAGTTATTACAACTTAAGTTCAAAAGTAGTGGAAGCAAAGTAGTTTGAAAGTAACATCACCCTTATTTCAAATACATGCTAGTACCAAGGTCAACTCCAACAAAAGCATTATAGATAAGATAACTCAGAAGGATCATGCCCAAGATCATGCTCCGCCACTACGGCAGGAGCCATCCAATTCTTGCAATATCCATGATACATCACAACCTGCAACAAGTGGGAATAAACCCTGAGTATGAGAATGTACTCAGCTAGACTTACCTATCATAAACCAAAAATAAAGTGACACTAAGGAGTATGCAAGGCTGATATAAGTGGGGCTAGCTTGACAACATTTTGCATAAAAGCTTAATACAGATAAGTAATCATTAATGCTTAAGCATCAAGTTAATAATCATTAACCTGTCATCTATATTAGCACCTGTACTAGAGCACTCACTTGATTAGGAGTAAACAATATTAACCATAGCAGGTATAATAAGGTTGTCATCATCATCATTATCATTCCTAAACCATTATATTATTTAGTGTACCTACTTTGGAGATACTCCCGTCAAGTTCTCACTAACCGGTGAGAGACGGTGACTCGAATCGAATTACAACTCAGCTGAGAGGGTATTCCTAACACTCACCCAGCAAACCCAGCTAAAGGCAGCTATAGATCACCTTTGGTACAACTCAGGAATCAACTTCGTGGGTCTGATCAGCGCTAGCACTCTTAGGGATTACCCTTCTGCCAGGACGTTCAGGACTTTTAAATCACCTGCCATTAGACTCACGCCAACGGCTCCCTTCTGAGGCACACTTTATACTTATCAACTCCCGGCCTGAGTTGAGCTACTCGACTTCGTGGTCGGTCACCAGACCTGGCCAACTAAGTGTTAAGCATATGTTCAACATGACAAGGAAAGGCTCCAAGAATTTGGTTCTTAAGCGACACAGACGGAGTCACTGTAAGCCTACTACTCTACAAGTCTCCGCCCGGTCTTCATTCAAATTATACCAGGTTCTTTTCCACGATAGCAAATATAGCCAACCGTGCCACATGTATATTCCTATAGCTCGCAGGTGAAAGGAAATCACCTGACTTCTACCGCTTAAAGCAGGGCTAAGCATCTACTCGAGCCTGAGCTACATAGGATTCATGGTATACTTTCTGGACAAGGATATGGTACATATGCAGCAAGTGTTTTCAACCAACACCTATTGTAACACTCTCAGTGTTTGTAGCCTCTTGCACTTGTATTTCATGGGCATAGCATCATACCATGAGCATTTCATCTTGTTTGTGTAAGTGAAGTTGTTGAAGCACTTAATTTGAACTAGTGAAACATCTATGTTGAATTAATGAAACATTGCTTGTTTACTTATGCTTACATGTCAATTATGCTATGATCATGATAAGCTAATGCAAGTACCTGTCATACATGTTTGCTAACAGCTTAGTGGTACTTAGTTTACTGTTGGAAACCTTAATTATAGTAGGTAATTAAGTTAATCAAGTTCTTGCATGTGTTTGCTATGTAAAGTAGAGAGAGAGTCACTTTGCTTGATTTGTTTAAATGTTCATCTTAGACTCTGAATCAGCAAAAGTCGTCTACATCAATGTTGTGGAAACTTTTATCATCTCCAACTTTCATTCTTTGGTCACCTCATGATTCCCACCCTAACCCACTCAAAATCCCAGATTCCTGACTGACTGGTTTGCTGTTTCCATTCCAAGGCCAGCCTGCACCAATTCACTTGTATCTCCTAAACCATCTTGAATCAGGATTGGAGCTCTAAACCAAGGTTGGAGAGGATTTTATAATCTACAATCTTGTTTCTTTGACGAACCCTTGAATCCTACTTTAAGCCACCCAAAATTTGCAATCTCTGCCTTATTGAAATTCTGTTGTGCCTGAAGACAGATTTTGGAAAATTTCTTACAACTCCAAATCCATCGAGATCTGGCTCTTACACTCACAAGAGAAGTTGGAGATAATTTCATTCTCTACAACTTTCGTTCTTTGGCCATCTTGAGATTCGAGCTGTAGCTTGAGCTACAGGGTGAAACATGTTGCTGCTGCTGGAATGTTTGAGTTGTTTCAGGGCAGTGTTTCAGGTGTTTCAATGCAATCTGGAATTTCCGAATTTGGATTGACAGGGCAATGTCGTGGCTGACCAGGCACGGTCCCATGCGCCGCGTGGCCCTTCGGTGCTCGCTCGGCTCGACACCTCGCCATCCTCGTTGTGCCCGCTGTCCACGCTCGCAGAAAGGAAAAGGGCCGAGCCCCTCATTCCCTTGCTTTCTCTTCTCTCGGTCTCTCCGTTCTTGCTCGCCGTAGTCGGAACAGAGCCGAGCTCGCTGCTGTGCCATAGCTCCGTCCTCCAACTCTTCCAGCACCAGTCGCACCACCCTGCTCCCCACCTCAGTCGCTCCACCACGCCCTTCCTCCACTCTTCCCCGCCGCTGGAACCTCGTCGTCGAGGCCGCCTGTCTCGCCGAGGTCAAGCCGCTACTGGCTGCAGCCGGCCAGACCAAGGCCGGACTGCTGTCGAGCCAGGGCCAAGCACGGCCAGGGCTGCCACGATGCCCCTCCCTATGCGCCTCTGGTGACCACAGCCGCCGGGACGGGCTCCTCCAGTCGATCCCCTCCTCCTGTGCTCCGTTCTTGCCCGTGAAGAAGAAGAGAAGGGGGTGAATCGCAAATAGAAGCTCTTTTCCGTGTTCACCTTGCATAATGCCTAGACACAAAGATTTACAAATGAGGGCTTAATTAATTAGGAAAAAGTTTTGTGTTCAGTTTGCAAGGGTGTTTTCCATATTTTTTTTTGGAATATTGTATTAAATCACCTGCATCTTTGGAAATTAATATCTCATGCTAGGGAGCTCCAAAAATAGTGAAACAAATTTTGTTAGCTTCGTTATAAAATTCTCTTGCTGATAGATCTACAATATGGCATATTTTAGTTTAAAGTTTTTGCTGTAAAACTAGATCTATGCAGTTATGTTTTCAATGCTAGTTGTATTAGTCTTTTTCATAACTGTAGACGTAAGGCTCCAAATGAAGTGAAATTTTTATGGCATGCTATCCATAATGTGTTTGATGTGTGGTAAAAAATTCATGGTCATTGGTTGCTATATGAGTGAGTTATTGATTTACCTTGCTCTCACATGATTTCTTGCATTGGCATTTGGTATTTTCCATAGAGGTTGCTATGCTTACCCTAATGACTTGAAATTTATATAGTAGTCTACCAATAGTATGTAGAATCTACTGTAATTTTTATAGAATTTACTGTGCACTTTTGGTATATGTTCATAATTACACCTTAATATCTAATTAAATTAAGAAATGCATGAAAAGAGATTAATTGGTGATGGACACCATGATTTCTAGTGTTCATTAGTTATGTGTGTCATGATGGTAAAGTTGGTTTTGTCAAATTGTATGCTTGCAACATCACTTAATAATTAATTTCTTATAATTCTAGTTTCTGGACAGATCTGGAAAACTTTGTGAATTGCTCCTTGATAATGATGTTTTCTTGATAAGTGATCTATAGCAAAGTTGTCTTAAATTTCATGATCTAGCTACTGTTACATTTTGGAAGCCATTGGTCAAGTAGTTTAATAGATATACATGTTTTAAGTTGGAGGTCAGAGATGGTTGTTCTCTGTTTGCCCAGAACAGGTTCTGGGAATGTTTGAATTCGACCTGGTAAACTTTTGATTCGTGCTTTGGTATCTAAAGATGAAATGTAGGAAATTTCATAAGCTTTCCATAATTTCCTAATTCATGTCCATTAGAGTTATAGAACTCCAGTTATGAATTTTCTTAGCTACTCCGGTTAACATGATTGGAAATGCTAAATTTCTAGAATCTTGTTATGTGTGTGTTTAGTTTTAACCTTGTGGCACTTAGTGGTTTCTTAGGGATGTTTAAACATGTTAATACCAGAGAGGAGATTTGCACCTAAGCTTAAAGTGATTTGAATAGAGCACCACATGACTTGGTTTTGTGCTCATGATGTTGCAATACATTACATTCATCTTCACATCATTCATACATGTTCATAAATCATCATGTCATCCTTGGTGCATACATGAAATTCATTGGGTGCATATACATGCAATAGGTGTGCCGAGGATCGTGTCGACCGTAAAGCTCCACAAGGCGTGAACCCTGAAGTTGGAGTCCGTTCGGGAGCTGGAGGTCCAGTTCGACGAAGCTGGAGAAGGTGTGGGAATCGTTCTTGGAGCCGAACCTTGATCTATCTTCTTTCGGTTAAGGCAAGCCCCGGAGCATTATAAGCCTCCTACTTTCAAAGCAATTATCTATATACATGCTATATGTGTATTGTTGCATTACGTTATAGGAGTTGGTTGGAAACCCTTGCTGCATTGATAACACTCCTTGTCCAACAATTTGAACCTTGAATCCTATGTAGACATGATCGTATCTATGCTTAGCCCTGCTTAATTAGACCGAAAGAAGTCAGGTGATTTCCTGTCACCTGCGAGATATAGGGCTTTATCAGGTCACGGTTGGCTATATTTGCTATCGTGGAAAAGAACCATGTGTTAATATGAATAAAAGACCGGGCGGGGTCTTACGGTTGTAGTGATGCCGCCTGTGTCGATTAAGGACCAAGACCTGGAGCCTTCTATGTCATTTTGAACGCATGCCTGACATTTAGCTGGCCGGCCTGAGGTTGCCGACCGCGAAGCCTAGTAGCTCAACTCAGGTTGAGAAGTCGAAAAGTGGAAGTCACCTCGGAAGGGAGCCCGAGGGTCCAAGGGCAGGTGAGTTAAAAGTTCTGAGCATCCTGGCCACTGGTATCCCCGAGAACGCGGCGCTGTCCGGGCCCACCCTGAGTTGTACCAAAGGTTATCTACGACTGCCTTTAGCGTGGTTTGCCGGGTGAGTGTCAGGAATACCCCCTCAGCTGAGTTGGAATCGATTCGAGTCGCCGTCTCTCCCGGACAGTGAGAAACTTGACTGGTTATCTCCAGCGTAGATACACTAATTATATTGATGGTTCAGAATTGATGATAAGGATGATAATGACAGCCATGATTAAACCGGATATGGTCATTATTGCTTAATCAAGTAATTGTTATAGTACAGGTGCTAATCTAGTTAGCAGGTTAATGATGATTAACTTGATGCTTAAGTAAATAATGGTTACTTATCTGTATTAAGCTTTTCTGCAAATGAGTCAGCTAGCCCACTTTATAAAGCCTTGCATACTCCTTGGTGTTACTTTGTTTCTGGTTTCGGTCGGGTAAGTCTAGCTGAGTACCTTCTCGTACTCAGGGTTTATTCCCACCTATTGCAGGTAGCAGATTCATACTTGTTGCTGCAAGTATTGTCTTCGCCATGTGGGCATGAAGACTAGACCATATGGGCATGGTCTCTGTAGTATCTCTTCTGGTATGCTTTTCCAGGATGTGACTCTGTACTGGCAGTATTTCACTTCAAATGGTTTTAGAAATTATGTTGCTTCCGCTAAACTTTACTTTGGTTTTGTAATAAATTATTCATACTCCGATGTATGAGAGCTACTTGAACTATTGTAACAAGTGCCGTGTTATGTTGAATCACTACGATCTTGGTTGATCTCGGTTTGGTTTGAAATCCCTTGTGATTTCGTGGACTACCGGAGTTATACGGGCTCAAGTTTAAGAATTTGATTGTTTTGGCGATTGTTTTTGGACTTGTGCTCTTATAATTTGGACGGTTCCGTGACAGCTGGCATCGGAGCAAGATTCAACAGTTAAACACGTCATTTGTGTATTAAACAAAAGCTTTTGTGAAAAATCTTAATTCTAATCTAAAGAGTGCCAGTGGTCATATCCTATATGCCCAAATAAGGACTATTAGGTGGCTTACTAAAGTACTAACTTGGGGGTTCTTGCTTATTTTTCTATTTCGTTGTCCATATGGCGTGCTATTGTATGGATGCCATCCACTTGGGTGGTAATGTGTGGATCAAAATACCTCTACGCCCTGGTAAGTGGGAGTTGTGAGAGCATGACCGTCCAACCGTCGGTCTACGGGAGAGTAGTTGTGGTTACTAGCATACTTACATGTTCAATCATGTAATTATGAAAGTACTTAATTGCGGGTATCTCTGTTGGGTAGCTTTGATACCGAAGTATATACATCGGGGGATGTATGTATGGAAAGTATTTAGTTTACTGCTTTTCTTGTGTGGTATTTTGGGAACTGTTGGGCTGAAATGCAATTTTCTGCAAGTACACTAACAACGTTCCTGTAGAGCGACTAGTTATCGTTATTGAGAGAACGTGTGTATGCCACCGAACTATACGCTAGAAATCTCAAATTCCTCCTAGGTTTGTGAGGACGTACAGTTCGTGCATGCACCATGTTCGCATCATACATTGCATTCTGCATTACTCCCTCCCTTATAAATTGCTTATTCTGTTCTTTAAAAAAAATTTCTTTCCTCCAAATAGTTGTCCCATAAATAGTTGCATTTCTTTCGTGAAGAATTGTGGTAGTCAACCAACCTAGTGGAGTGGTCAGTAGTGTCAGCCTTGAAACCCAATTCATACCTGGCCCATGGAAGAAAGCAAGACACAATTTCAAGATGTATCTCCTCGAGTTGGGATGTGTTTTGATCTGCAACTCGCCTCTCCATTGCTTCTACCCTTGTATCCATCCTTGTTTGCTACCCCATCTTCGGATGATGCTGTTTCTACACGCCTAATTCCTGACATGTGAGGATTCCTCATGGGTGTGTCTTCGGTAATGGTGTTACGATTAGTACTCCATGCTGCCGCCATGAAACCAGGAGCCTCCTGTGGCACGCGACACAAGGTTGTGCTGCTCGGCACGCGCAGGTATCAAGGATTGCTAGTCATGATCCATTACGGAGCTACACCAATGTGTTGTCTTCTCGTGAACCTTTTCTTGGATATCGTTCCCTATCTTGTCAGAAGATCAGCACCTCAAATCAAGATATTTTCTTCTTCTGAGATTGGAATTTGGATAGTTGGATACAACCTCTTCCTCATGCTTACATAATTCGTCAGTAACCTTCCGGCGTCATCGATGCTTACTTGTTTCACCTACTTGCAGATGTCTCGTCAGCTTCGCTCTAGCAGTCGAAGTCAGGGCAATATGGAACCGCCATCGTCTCCTCCACAACCTACTTCTGCTGAGTTGCTGCAAATGCTTGCTGAAAGTCAATGTGCCTTGGACGAGAGTGTTAGAAATCATGTCCATCAGGAACCTGGGCCTGTCCAGTATAGCAACTATAAGGATTTCTTGGATACCGAGCCTCCTATTTTCTGAGAAGTAGAAGAACCACTTCAAGCAGACGAATGGTTGAACACTATCGAACAGAAGTTCCGTGTGCTCAAGGTCACAGATGATATGAAAACAGAATATGCTTTGCAATAGTTACAAGGGCCTGTAGGCATTTGGTGGTGTCATCATCAGAATACTCTGCCTGAAAATATGGAAGTAGTTTGGGATCAGTTCAAGGAAGCATTTTGGGGATATTACATTCCTTCTGGTCTCATGGCAATCAAGCACACCGAGTTTATGAAGCTCACCCAAGGAGACAAAAGCGTAACAGAATATCTACATGCTTTCATCAGCTTGTCAAGATATGCGCCAGAATTTGTTAATATGGAGGCTAAGAAGATTGCAAGTTTTAAAAGGGGGCTGTGTCCCAAATTGATGAAGGCCATGTGCAATAGCAAGTGTGCAACTTTTAACGAGTTAGTCAGTGATACTATCCTTCAAGAGAATTGTAATGCTATATATACTGCTTCTAAGAGTCATGAGAAATCTTATGAATCCCAAGCATCTTTGTTCAATACTCTTGTGGTGGTTGCACCACAGTATCATTCACCGAGTATATCCAACAGATATCATCCATATCAAAAGAAAGGTCAGGTCAAGAAGAGTAATATTAGGCAAGGAAAATCCAATGCTCCGCCACGTAACCAGCCATGTTGGAATTGCAAAATGTCCGGTCATTGGGCTAAAGATTGTCCTCTTCCTCCGAAGAATCCAGAAGAAAACAATAGGGAAGTGTGTAAAGGACATGTTCAATACACCACGGTGGAATCCATCCCTTCGGGTGAAATTATTATAGCCGGTGTATTCTTAGTGAATCAATATCCTGCAATTGTGCTGTTCGATTCAGGTGCTTCCCACTCTTTCATCAGTTCCACTTTTGCAGCCAAGCATGGTATGAAGGTCGTTACTTTAGATGATAGTGGTTATAATATTAGTGCTGCCGAAAATAATATTTCAACCAACCAGTTGGTCTTAGGAGCAAAGATCGAGATAGGAGGACGTCTGTATGATCTAGACCTCATGGTATTACTAGGATTGGGCCTAGATGTAATCTTAGGGATGAAGTAGATGAGTGGAAATGGTGTTCTGATCGATACCTCTACGAGAGTGGTTATGTTGAGGGGTCCAAAAGATCAACAAGTTTTTCTAGTGCAACTTCCTAGAGACATTAGTCCTCAGACTACAGTTAACGCTATCATAGCAAAAGCAAAAGAGATTGCAGAAGTTCCTGTGGTGTGTGAATTTCTATATGTTTTTCCTGATGATTTGCCAGGATTACCTCCAGATCATGATGTAGAATTCAAGATTGAGTAAATTTCGGGTACCGCACTCATTTCCAAAAGACCGTATAGAATGCCGCCGAATGAGTTAGCTGAACTCAAGACCCAACTTAGTGAACTTTTACAGAAAGGGCTAATCCGTCCTAGTTCTTCTCCATGGGGTTGTCCTACTATCTTTGTGAAGAAGAAGGACCAGTCTCTGTGTATGTGTGTAGACTATCGACCACTCAATGCAGTCACTATCAAGAACAAGTACCGTTGCCTCGTATTGATATCTTGTTTGATCAGCTATCTAAAGCAAAGGTATTCTCGAAGATTGATCTGAGATCTGGTTATCACCAAATTAAAATATGTCCTGAAGACATACCAAAGACAGCTTTCTCTACTAGATATGGGTTATATGAATATCTTGTCATGTCTTTTGGTCTAACCAATGCTCCTGCACATTTTATGTACCTGATGAATTCAGTATTCATGCAAGAGCTGGACAAGTTTGTGGTGATATTCATTGATGATATCCTCATCTATTCTGAAAATGAAGAAGAACATGCCGAGCATCTAAGAATTATTCTATCCAGATTACGTGAACATAAGCTCTACGCCAAGTTCAGCAAATGTGAATTCTGGTTAAAGAAGGTACCTTTTCTCGGTCATGTATTATCTGGTGAGGGGATTTTAGTAGACCCGACTAAGGTACAGGAAGTTTTGGATTGGAAGGCACCAACTACAGTGCATGAAGTTTGGAGTTTTCTTGGATTGGCTGGCTACTATCGTCGTTTTATTCTGGATTTCTCTAAGATAGCTAAGCCTATGACTCGACTACTTGAGAAGGATAGGAAATTTGATTGGACTCTGGAGTGTGAGCAAGCTTTCCACACTCTATGGACTTTGTTGACATCAGCTCCTGTATTAGTGCAACCTGATATTGAGAAACCGTTTGATGTGTATTGTGATGCATCGGGTACTGGTTTAGGAGGTGTACTTATGCAAGAAGGCCGAGTTATTGCGTATGCTTCCCGTTAGTTAAGAAAGCATGAAGTTAACTATCCGACTCATGACTTAGAGTTAGCTGCTGTAGTGCATGCTCTAAAAATCTAGAGACACTATTTGCTTGGAAATGTATGCAATATCTATACAGATCATAAGAGTCTCAAGTACATATTTACTCAACCCGAGTTAAATATGCGTCAGAGAAGATGGTTGGAGTTAATCAAGGATTATAACCTCCAAGTGCATTATCATCCTGGTAAAGCAAATGTGGTTGCCGATGCCTTGAGTAGAAAATCTCATTGTAACTCTCTGATAGAAGAAGATTTTCATTTGTCTCATCTCTTACATCCTATCGTACTCCATCATATCACCATTGATTGTTCTTTAAGAAGTCGAATCATTGAGCTACAAAAGACTGATACTAGTATATTTCACATCAAGAGAAAAATGAAGGAACAAGAAACCTTTTGAGTGGATGACAAGGGAATTCTCTGGTTCAATAATAGACTAGTTGTGCCCAAGGACAAGGAACTTAGAAACCAAATCATGGCGAAAGCCCATTCTTCTAAATTATCGATCCATCCTGGCAGCAGTAAGATGTATCAGGACCTCAAGCCGTATTATTGGTGGACCAAAATGAAGAAGGAAATTGCAGCCTACGTCGCTAGGTGTGATAATTGTTGTAGAGTTAAGGCCATTCACATGAAGCCTAGTTTACTTCAGCCTTTATCTGTCCCAGGCTGGAAGTGGGATGACATTGTTATGGACTTTATTGTCGGATTACCGACCACACCAAGAGGTTTTGATTCTATTTGGGTTATAATTGATCGTTTGACAAAGTCTGCTCATTTTATCCCCATGAAGAGTAACTATCACCCACACCAATATGCTGATATTTACTTCCAAGAAGTTGTACGTCTTCATGGAGTGCCTAAGTCTATTGTCTCTGATAGAGGGCCATAGTTTACTGCTCGTTTCTGGGAGCGCTTACATCAGAATCTTGGAACTAATTTGATCCGTAGTTCTGCTTATCATCCACAGACATCGGGGCAGACTAAGTGTGTGAATCAGATTCTTGAAGACATGCTTAGAGCTTGCATCATCTCTTGTAATGGCTCCTGGGAGAAATGGTTGCCTCTCGCTGAGTTCTCTTATAACAACAGTTATCAAGAGAGTATCAAAATGGCTCCATTTGAAGCTCTGTATGGGCGCAAGTGTAGAACTCCTTTGTACTGGGTGGAACCAGGAGAAAGAAGATTCTATGGTATTGACTTTGTAGAAGAAGCTAAAGAGCAAGTCCATGCTATACAGAAAAATATGGCAGCTGCTCAGGCTAGACAAAAGAGCTACGCAGATAAGAGGAGGAAACCTATTGAGTTTGAAGTAGGTGACCATGTCTATCTGAAGGTGTCCCCCTATGAGAGGAGTGAAACGTTTTGGGATCAAAAGGAAGCCTGAGCCTCGATATGTTGGACCTTATCGGACATCGAGAAAAGTGGAAGAGTAGCTTATAAGCTTAGTCTACCTCGTGAGTTGGGAGCTATCTTCCCAGTCTTCCATGTTTCTCAATTGAAGAAATGTCTCCGTATTCCTGAGGAAAGAGTAGAAGTGAGACGCATCAAATTGAAATCCGATCTTTCTTATGAGGAGAAACCGGTATATGTTCTGGATACTCTGGAAAGGGTGACTCGAAGTCGAGTAGTCAAATTATACAAGGTGGTTTGGAGTAACCACGGTGAACGTGGTGCAACTTGGGAAAGAGAGGATTATTTAAAGGACAACTATTCCGCTCTCTTTGAAAAATGGTACGCTTTCCAAATCTCGGGACGAGATTTTTATAAGGGGGAGGGCTGTAACACCCTCGGTGTTTGCTAGCCTCTTGCACTTGTATTTCATGGGCATAGCATCATACCATGAGCATTTCATCTTGTTTGTGTAAGTGAAGTTGTTGAAGCACTTAATTTGAACTAGTGAAACATCTATGTTGAATTAATGAAACATTGCTTGTTTACTTATGCTTACATGTCAATTATGCTATGATCATGATAAGCTAATGCAAGTACCTGTCATACATGTTTGCTAACAGCTTAGTGGTACTTAGTTTACTGTTGGAAACCTTAATTATAGTAGGTAATTAAGTTAATCAAGTTCTTGCATGTGTTTGCTATGTAAAGTAGAGAGAGAGTCACTTTGCTTGATTTGTTTAAATGTTCATCTTAGACTCTGAATCAGCAAAAGTCGTCTACATCAATGTTGTGGAAACTTTTATCATCTCCAACTTTCATTCTTTGGTCACCTCATGATTCCCACCCTAACCCACTCAAAATCCCAGATTCCTGACTGACTGGTTTGCTGTTTCCATTCCAAGGCCAGCCTGCACCAATTCACTTGTATCTCCTAAACCATCTTGAATCAGGATTGGAGCTCTAAACCAAGGTTGGAGAGGATTTTATAATCTACAATCTTGTTTCTTTGACGAACCCTTGAATCCAACTCTAAGCCACCCAAAATTTGCAATCTCTGCCTTATTGAAATTCTGTTGTGCCTGAAGACAGATTTTGGAAAATTTCTTACAACTCCAAATCCATCGAGATCTGGCTCTTACACTCACAAGAGAAGTTGGAGATAATTTCATTCTCTACAACTTTCGTTCTTTGGACATCTTGAGATTCGAGCTGTAGCTTGAGCTACAGGGTGAAACATGCTGCTGCTGCTGGAATGTTTGAGTTGTTTCTGGGCAGTGTTTCAGGTGTTTCAATGCAATCTGGAATTTCCGAATTTGGATTGACAGGGCAATGTCGTGGCCGACCAGGCACAGTCCCATGCGCCGCGTGGCCCTTCGGTGCTCGCTCGGCTCGACACCTCGCCATCCTCGCTGTGCCCGCTGTCCACGCTCACAGAAAGGAAAAGGGCCGAGCCCCTCATTCCCTTGCTTTCTCTTCTCTCGGTCTCTCCGTTCTTGCTCGCCGTAGTCGGAACAGAGCCGAGCTCGCTGCTGTGCCATAGCTCCATCCTCCAACTCTTCCAGCACCAGTCGCACCACCCTGCTCCCCACCTCAGTCGCTCCACCGCGCCCTTCCTCCACTCTTCCCCGCCGCTGGAACCTCGTCGTCGAGGCCGCCTGTCTTGCCGAGGTCAAGCCGCTACTGGCTGCAGCCGGCCAGACCAAGGCCGGACTGCTGTCGAGCCAGGGCCAGGCACGGCCAGGGCTGCCGCGACGCCCCTCCCTATGCGCCTCTGGTGACCACAGCCGCCGGGACGGGCTCCTCTAGTCGATCCCCTCCTCCTGTGCTCCGTTCTTGCCTGTGAAGAAGAGAAGGGGGTGAATCGCAAATAGAAGCTCTTTTCCGTGTTCACTTTGCATAATGCCTAGACACAAAGATTTACAAATGAGGGCTTAATTAATTAGGAAAAAGTTTTGTGTTCACTTTGCAAGGGTGTTTTCCATATTTGTTTCGGAATATTGCATTAAATCGGCTGCATCTTTGGAAATTAATATCTCATGCTAGGGAGCTCCAAAAATAGTGAAACAAATTTTGTTAGCTTCGTTATAAAATTCTCTTGATGATAGATCTACAATATGGCATGTTTTAGTTTAAAGTTTTTGCTGTAAAACTATATCTATGCAGTTAGGTTTTCAATGCTAGTTGTATGTGTCTTTTTCATAACTGTAGATGTAAGACTCCAAATGAAGTGAAATTTTTGTGGCATGCTATCCATAAGGTGTTTGATGTGTGGTAAAAATTTCATGGTCATTGGTTGCTGTATGAGTGAGTTATTGATTTATCTTGCTCTCACATGATTTCTTGCATTGGCATTTGGTATTTTCCATAGAGGTTGCTATGCTTATCCTAATGACTTGAAATTTATATAGTAGTCTACCAATAGTATGTAGAATCTACTGTAATTTTTGTAGAATTTACTGTGCACTTTTGGTATATGTTCATAATTACACCTTAATATCTAATTAAATTAAGAAATGCATGAAAAGAGATTAGTTGGTGATGGACACCATGATTTCTAGTGTTCATTAGTTATGTGTGGCATGATGGTAAAGTTAGTTTTGTCAAATTGTATGCTTGCAACATCACTTAATAATTAATTTCTTATAATTCTAGTTTCTGGACAGATCTGGAAAACTTTGTGAATTGCTCCTTGATAATGATGTTTTATTGATAAGTGATCTATAGCAAAGATGTCTTGAATTTCATGATCTAGCTACTGTTAAATTTTGGTAGCCATTGGTCAAGTAGTTTATTAGATATACATGTTTTAAGTTAGGTCAGAGATGGTTGTTCTTTGTTTGCCCAGAACAGGTTATTGGAATGTTTGAATTCGACCTGGTAAACTTTTGATTCATGCTTTGGTATCTGAAGATGAAATGTAGAAAATTTTATAAGCTTTCTATAATGTCCTAATTCATGTCCATTGGAGTTACAGAACTCCAGTTATGAATTTTCTTAGCTACTCCTGTTAACATGATTGGAAATGCTAAATTTCTGGAATCTTGTTATGTGTGTGTTTAGTTTTAACCTTGTGGCACTTAGTGGTTTCTTAGGGATGTTTAAACATGTTAATACCGGTGAGGAGATTTGCACCTAAGCTTAAAGTGATTTGAATAGAGCACCACATGACTTGGTTTTGTGCTCATGATGTTGCAATATCATTACATTCATCTTCACATCATTCATACATGTTCATAAATCATCATGTCATCCTTGGTGCATATATGAAATTCATTGGGTGCATATACATGCAATATGTGTGCCGAGGATCGTGTCGACCGTAAAGCTCCACAAGGCGTGAACCCCGAAGTTAGAGTCCGTTCGGGAGCCAGAGGTCCAGTCCGACGAAGCCGGAGAAGGCGTGGGAATCGTTCTTGAAGCCGAACCTTGATCTATCTTCTTTCGATTAAGGTAAGCCCCGGAGCATTATAAGCCTCCTACTTTTAAAGCAATTATCTATATACATGCTATATGTGTATTGTTGCATTACGTTATAGGAGTTGGTTGGAAACCCTTGCTGCATTGATAACACTCCTTGTCCACCAATTTGAATCTTGAATCCTATGTAGACAGGATCGTATCTATGCTTAGCCCTGCTTAATTAGCCCGGTAGAAGTCGGGTGATTTCTTGTCACCTGCGATATAGGGCTTTATCAGGTCACGGTTGGCTATATTTGCTATCGTGGAAAAGAACCATGTGTTAATATGAATAAAAGACTGGGCGGGGTCTTACGGTTGTAGTGATGCCGCCTGTGTCGATTAAGGACCGAGACCTGAAGCCTTCTATGTCATTTTGAACGCATGCCTAACATTTAGCTGGTCGGCCTGAGGTTGCCGATCGCGAAGCCTAGTAGCTCAACTCAGGCTGTGAAGTCGAAAAGTGGAAGTCGCCTCGGAAGGGAGCCAGAGGGTCCAAGGGCAGGTGAGTTAAAAGTCCTAAGCATCCTGGCCACTGGTATCCCTGAGAACGTGGCACTGTTCGGGCCCACCCTGAGTTGTACCAAAGGTTATCTACGGCTGCCTTTAGCGGGGTTTGCCGGGTGAGTGTTAGGAATACCCCCTCAGCTGAGTTGGAATCGATTCGAGTCGCCGTCTCTCCCGGACAGTGAGAAACTTGACTGGTTATCTCCAGCGTAGATACGCTAATTATATTGATGGTTCAGAATTGATGATAAGGATGATAATGACAGCCATGATTAAACCGGATATGGTTATTATTGCTTGCTTAGCTTAATCAAGTAATTGTTATAGTACAGGTGCTAATTTAGTTAGCAGGTTAATGATGATTAACTTGATGCTTAAGCAAATAATGGTTACTTATCTGTATTAAGCTTTTCTACAAATGAGTCAGCTAGCCCACTTTATAAAGCATTGCATACTCCTTGGTGTCACTTTGTTTCTGGTTTCGGTCGGGTAAGTCTAGCTGAGTACCTTCTCGTACTCAGGGTTTATTCCCACCTGTTGCAGGTAGCAGATTCGTACTTGTTGCTGCAAGTATTGTCTTCGCCATGTGGGCATGAAGACTAGACCATATGGGTATAGTCTCTGTAGTATCTCTTCTGGTATGCTTTTGCAGGATGTGACTCTGTACTGGCAGTATTTCACTTCAAATGGTTTCAGAAATTATGTTGCTTCCGCTAAACTTTACTTTGGTTTTGTAATAAATTATTCGTACTCCGATGTATGAGAGCTACTTGAACTGTTGTAACAAGTGTCGTGTTATGTTGAATCACTACGATCTTGGTTGATCTCGGTTTGGTTTGAAATCCCTTGTGATTTCGTGGACTACCGGAGTTATATGGGCTCAAGTTTAAGAATTTGATCGCTTCGGCGATTGTTTTTGGACTTGTGCTTTTATAATTTGGACGGTTCCGTGACATACTGACATCTATCACTTAATGCAACAATATATATAACATAGTATTTATTTGCATTTTTAGAAATTAAGAAGCTTATAATGCTCCGGGGCTTGCCTAGGATCCGACACAAGTCAGTCAAGTTAGCTTGCACTGTCTTGACGACGTCTCCACTCTAGGCGTGCACTCTAGGGTCCTTCCATCCTCAGGATGGATCCACCAACACCATCTTCGGGTTCAGCTCCACAACATGTCCTTCACGTGGTGTATCTAGCGTACCTAGATGAGATGCAAGATGCAAGTGTATGAATACATGGAAGTGCAATGGACAAAGCATCACATACAGTAAGCAAGACAAGCACCATATTACACTACACATGCATAGACACTTCATGTTGCTTAAATAAACATCACACAACCTAATATAATAGATAGCAAGCATATTAGACATGGCACACAAGTTTCACAAGATCTCAGGTGTATTAACTTAACTACCCTCAAAGGCATAAGTCACCCTTAACAATATACAAGCAAACAACTATAATTAGAATCTATCAATTTCTGGACATGCAAACAGCAGCTACAAGATTTAGCTATAACTCCTAAACTACTTGGCCAAATGCCACCAAATTTTAACAGCAGCTAGATCATGTAATTCACCACAACTTTGCTATGGATAAGATGCCTAGAAAACATCATTAACATGGGGTAATTTATATTGCCCCCAGAACTGTCCAGAACTAATAATTGCAAGAAATAATTATTAACTTATATTGCAAACATATAATTGGACAAAACAAACTTCACTAACATGTCACACATGACTAATGAACACCAGAAAACATAGTGTCCACCCCCAAACAAATTCTTTTAATACACTTCTTAATTCATTTGGATAATTAGGTGGAATAATAAACATATAATAAAAGTGTACTATAAATTCTACAAAAATTACAGCAGCTTGCATATACTCCCAATAGTCTACCATAAAAAATTCATAGCAATTGGAGCACCACAACTTTAGATATGAAAATAACAAGCAAAACTAAATAGATTCACCTATTTAGCAAGATTAAATCAAAACCTTATAAAAACAGTGAAAGGATCAAGATGCCCAAGAGGGGGGTGAATTGGGCTTGTCTAAAATTTATTTCAAGAATTTAATCCTACTAAGCCATAATTCACCCCTAGTGCCTACAAGTGTTCCTAGTGATTCTACCGATAAAAGTTTTGTACCCTAAGTTCCAATCCTAGTCTAGCATGACAATTCTAGGAATATAAATCAAGCAACGAAAGTAATGTGGGAAAGTAAATTGCCTGAATGTAAAGGGTTAGGAACACGGCGATGTTTTTCTGAGGTATTGGAGAGTCGCCACTCCCCACTAGTCCTCGTTGGAGCACCCGCGCAAGGGTGTAGCTCCCCCTTGATCCGTGCGAGGATCAAGTGCTCTCTACAGGCTGATTCTTTGACACTCCGTCGCGGTGAATCACCCACAACCGCTCACAAGATGAGTTGGGTCATCCACAAGCTCCACCGGATGATCACCAAGCCGTCTAGGTGATGGCGATCACCAAGAGTAACAAGCAAGAACTCTCACTTGACCACAACAAGGCTAATGTGAAGGTGGATGCACACTTGCTACTCCCTAGTCACTAATGAGGGTCCTTAATCTTGGATTCTCAAATCTCAATCCTCACTAGAGCTCTTGCACTCCTTTGCACTTGAAAAGTGTTTCTCAGCTGAACAAATGAGCAAGAGAAGCTCAAATAGAGGGGTAGGGAATGTATTTATAGTCCCCCTCAACTCCCCCAACCGTTATCTTCAAAAACAGCAGCTTTCGGGGCCAATAGACGCGTCCGTTGCCACCAAAGTGCGCGTCTGTCGCGTGTAACGGAGTACAAACATTCGACTAGCCGTTAGGGGCCAACAAACGCTAGGCCGCATCTATTGCCCTAGCACCAGACGCGTCTATCGTGTGATCAGAGAACTCAGGGCATTTTGGACTGCGTCTGATGCACACCAGACGCGTCTGACGCTATGCCCTGTGGGCGTCTGTCACGAGCAACAGGGAGGGACGCGTCTGACGCCCTTCACCCCCCACGTCTGTCACTCCAAAACCACTCAGGCCTCGCAATTTCCATGTGATAGACGCTGACGTCAGTGTCTGTCGCTTTTGCCTTCAGCGTCTATCGCCTGTTTGAAGGCCGAAACGACTTCCGATTCAAACACTTCTTGAATGGCTTTTGTTCGAAACAATCTTAGGGCCATCTTGGAGCTATCTAGTGCTAAGTTTGATAAGTGTGCACCATACCTAACCATTAGACTCACCTAAGTCAAGCTACCCATCCATGCCCCCCTTAATAGTATGGCCAAAGGAGAAAAACAAAAGTCCTGACGACTAATCCGAATGTCACTCCTCGATGTCCGAAACTAACTATCCTTAACCTTGTCATCCATCCTTTGAAAACCGAAATGATTTCCATCGATAAGGGGCATGACCATCACATCGCCCATGATTGCCATTACCATGACCTAACATTCTATCGTCTCTGCAAAACACACGTTAGTCATGATAATTAACCATTGTCATCAATCATCGAAACTCACTCTAGGGGCCTAGATGCTTTCAATCTCCCCCTTTTTGGTGATTGATGACAACCCTAAGTATGAAGATAGAAATTTGAGGTTTTCAAACATGCTTGGTTCACATAAACAATTGCAATAAGAACAAAAAGGTTAGGATTGCTTATGTGCTCCAAGCCAATAGGGTGTACTCATAAGATGAAACATGAAGAGTTAGTACACAATAGCATAGCTCATAAGAAATCTGAGTAAACCGTGGAAGCAAGACAATATGAGCTAGAACCAATCAAGTGACATGATATATAAAATAGACAAGATAACCAACATACTACCAAGTATCTCACAAGCACACGTATCACACAATGCAAGTGCAGGGAAATAAACATGATAATGCATTTATCACACAAAAGAATCAAAACCCTCTCACAAAGCTCCCCCTAGATCTACATACTCTCTCTCCCCCTTTGGCATCAAGGACCAAAAACTAAGGATCGGAGGAAGGAGGAGTAGATGAGCCGGCCACAGGAGTGCGGTGAGCAATGATAAACTGATCTGGGGCATCATCTGGACTGCTCTCAGGAGACGGCTGTGGTTGAACTGTGGAGCCTGTCGGACCCTCAGAAACTGGAAGTGTAGGTGAAGCAGTCCGGGTCTGCTCAGCGGTCTCTGTGGCTGACTGTGGAGGATGTAGAGGACCGGTATGCTGTCCCTGTGACTCTGAAGCTGTAGCAGTCTAAGTAGTGGTCACCAGGGGAGCGGTCTGTGTGACAGGAACCAAAGGTGGATCCGTCAAAGCAACGGACGATGGGATCGACTCGGTAGCGCCTGTCCCTGTCACACCCTTAGGAGCTGGAGCTGGATCTAGGTGTGGCAACGCTACTGACACATCTGAGACTGAGGTAGCTGCTGTAGTACAAGTCGGTGTCGGTTGCCCGGTAATCTGACTATAGCTAGCATGGAACTGACTCGAACTGGGTAGGAGCAGCTGCGACTATGTCAAAGGTGTGAATCCTATCTGAATAGGAGTGAATCCTAGAGACACAAACAATTGAGGCACCTGGTGAAGTGGAGAAGTGAAAGCCTGTGCCTGACTACCGAGCTGAGACTGACTCTGAAACCCATTAGGCTCTGACGCTGGAGTCGTCGGAAGGAGGCTCTGTGGTAGCTAAATGCCTGCAGCCTGGACTAGCTGAGTTATCAGGCCTAAGTACTGCTGCTGACTCTGCTGCTGCTACTGCTGTCGCTGTAGCTCAAGAACCTACCTCTGGAACTCGTCCTGGAGGGCCTGTACCTATGCAAAGGCAGCTGCGGTCTCCTGACGGTCCTACTAACGATGTTGCTCTGCCTGCTCCTGGTTTTCTGTCAGTTTAGAGAGAATGGAAACCAGAGCGGGGTCGGTGGCTGACCCTAAACCGCTAGCCTCTCTGTCATGCAGATGAGGAGAACGATAGGTAGGCAACGGCTGGTAGTCGTCGTCTGAGCTGTCTGTGGGGTCTGAGTCTAGCTCAACCTGTGCTGCTCCTGCTCCCTGAATCTCCAGCTGCTCTAACTCGACCTCTGTGAGGCCCTGCACTGTAGCATCCTACTCTGCAGCTGTCTCTGAGACTGCTGGCCTGCGACTCACTCCACTGGTGTAGTTGTAACTGAGTGGACGAGCTGTGAGTAGTCGTAGATGGGATACTCGAAGGTAGTAGAGCTCTACTCCTAAACACTAGCTACGGGCATAGGCTGAACTCCCATGAAGATAAGAAAAGAGATCCAATGGGCATAGTTCATGTGCCTCTTCGCACTGAAACTCTCATAAATAGTATCCTCCAGCTCGCATAACATCAAATCCCATATATCAAATGGAATCCTCCTCACAAGGTGTGATAGAAGCCACTACTGCAGTCGAGTGGTCCCGTCCCTAAAGTTCGGACGAGGGAGGATCGTCCACCTGATGATAGCATCGAGCAAGTGAACTGGTGGTAGCATATCAACAGGTCTCCTGCTAGAACCCTCCCCGAAGTCACTGCTAAACAAGCACTTGATAACGTCGACAGGTGGCACAATTCCGCCGTGAGCACACCTTAGGGGGTCAATGGCAGGGTAGCACAGCTGGTTGAGACATACTATCTGGAGTGGAATCCTCAGCAACTCTCTAGCTCTGGCACTGGAAATCTCTCAGTGCTCTCCTAAGAAGCTGAACAAGATCACGGTGTGATCTGGGGAGATCCATAGTGTGGCAAAGAACTCTCGCACCCAAGACAAGACGTAAGAGCCACTCCTCTGGACTAGGTCAGTCAAGCCAGGACCTGTCTGCAGATATGTGCGAACCTCCTCTCCAACCAGGTCAACTATACTTTGAAGTGGAATGACCCTGTGAGATGTGACTGGTACATTTGCATTTACATATGCCATGTGAAAGTCCTCCTGGAGAGCTGTGAAGAAGTAGTCAACTCCCGGCTACCTCTGAAGTGGGAACCACTCCTCAAGACTGACTCTGCGGAAACTCTGTATCTGTCTACCGGTAGCCCTCCGCAGGTCATAGTGAATGACCTTAGACTGACGAGGTCTAGGAGCTGGACGACCCCCGCGCCTGGGTCTCTCTAGTGCAGCTGCTGGTGTCGTCTGAGGACGCGTGGTGCATCTCGAGCGACGAAGAGGTGAAGACTGCTGCTCCTGCTCCTATGGCTCCTCTGCCTGAGCCTCGATCTCCTCAGTGGCCTCTGTGCCAAGTACACGGTCTGAGAGCAGGATGTGTGTGTGTGAGTCTCCTATCAGTATCCCACTGCCCCTACCACCCTTCTCAGCTCTGTCTGCTGCTTGGGCAACTGCTAAGACCTCCTCTGCCTCATGCTCCTCTCTGGAATGCTTCTTCCTGGTGAGAATCTTGCGCTTTCCTCGAGCCACCTTTGTGATACGAGGACTGTCACCCCTGTCGCCTCCATCTCCAGGAGGGGCGCTGGAAGAATCCCCAATGTTCTTGCACCGAGCCATGGTACGAAGAACAAAAAGACCACTGTCGCTGAAAGAAGCAAATAAGAAAAGCTCCCCCTATCTCACTGCCCTGACAAAAACTCACTGCCAAGAACAAATGTTAATCTCTAGAGAATAACTGACACACTGACACTCTGAGAGATGGTGAACTGACGCCTTGTGAGGCTTGGCCTCAATCCACACCCGCGGGCTTGGCCCTGGGTTCACCTGCCACTGTCAACTGCAAGGTAGACCAAATAGCCACACAAATCACTGACTCGGCTCGCTGCAAGAATTGGAATAAGAAGGTTTACATATACAAGACATAATTTTATCTAGAGATGAGATCACACTTGTAGAAGCAAGCACTTTAGGGTAAGAATGGAGTGAAAAGTCTACCTTAGGAGAGCAATCCTGTGAAAAGGTAAGAAGTCATCGACCACGAGGCACGACACACCACCAATTGAAAGAATCACCTCAGTGGATTGAAGGTGAGCAGAAAGCCGGCCGGAGAGAGCACAGTGCGCACCAGAGACGACTACAACGATGGGGGCGCACAGGCTCATCAGAGAGCAAGGCTAGAGAGCGATGCCGGCGATAAGAAAAACTTTGGGTAGCGGTGGTTAGAGCAGGTGGCGCCGTGGCAGGTTCACAGGCGCAGGAGCACGAGCACGCGTGCGCGTGCAGGCAAGTGCTGACGCCAAGGCAAGGCACGGGTGCGGCGAGGACGTGGGCCGGAGTGCAGGCGGTGGCTGGAGAGGCACGGAATGGCGAGGCGAGCACTAGGGTTAGGGCTCCAGCGGTCGGCGGTGGCGTGCAAAATCAAGAAGAACGACAGCGCGCGATTGATATGAAAGAATAGGTGAGGGTCCCACGAGTCAGACAACATTTGGAAGTTGAAAAACGCCTTCATCCAGAATGATAGACATGGTGACGCCTATCGATAGATGCTGCACAGTGGTCAATAGACGCTCCACAAAGAGCAGTGTTTCATCGTGACTCAACAGATGCATCCATCGGGTGGTCGCCAGACGCAGGCCAGCGTCTGTCACTTTCAGGCATCCCTTCTTCGGTTCAACAGATGCGATCATGTTCCAGCATCAGACGTGGCTCGGGTACTGCTCCCACATCTGTCGACCCCTTCGCTCCTTGATCATCCTCTGCATGTGACAGACGCGTACCTTGTAGACTCCTAGCGTCTGTCGCAGCATCTAGCGTCATAAAAACAGCATTTTCTCAACCTTTCTTCGCGACTCTTTCTCCCAACCAAGTTCCAAGACAAACAAGACCCAAATAAACACCGATTGGAACTTGATATGAGTGACCTCTCTCCAGCCCTCGATTTGTTCTAAATATTTTGCCTTAGGCTAGTATTAATTTTAAGAAAATAAGTGATAAACACCCGAGGAGCAACGTATGGCCATGCAATGGAGTTTGTAAACCCTTGGGAACATCAAATGCTCTCTCCATTCATGGACGAACATAGCGGTTGCTCAAAGCATAACCGAAAAGAAATGACAAAGCAACACCCATGCATATGCAATGCAGTACAAGAAAGTAAAGCTAGCTGCTTGTCAAGTTTGATCCACGGTTAGGCTTCTTCACTCCTCCCAATGAGGGTTTATCGTAACCGTGTTAGACAAGCCCTAAATGCATTATGGAAATTTAAACATGACAAATATTACAATGTAATGCAAGGGACAACACAAGCTCATTTCTTAAAGTTACTTGAGTCAAGCACATTGAGCTCACTCCTTAACCTACAAAAGGTTGCCTCATCCAAAGGTTTTATGAAGATATCCGCCAATTGATCCTCACTTCTTACACCTTCTAGTGATATATCACTCTTAGCAACATGATCTCTTAGAAAGTGATGATGGATATCAATGTGCTTAGTGCGTGAGTGTTGTACCGGATTATTAGCAATTTTAACAGCACTTTCATTATCACATAAAAGTGGCACCTTATCAAGAACAACACCATAGTCTAGAAGGGTTTGCTTCATATATAAGATTTTTGCACAACAAGCCCCTGCGGCAATGTATTCCGCCTCGGCGGTGGACAAAGCCACACTATTTTGCTTTTTAGATGACCAAGATACTAAAGACCTCCCAAGCAAGTGGCACCCTCCGGATGTGTTTTTTCTATCAATTTTGCAACCGGCATAATCCGAGTCGGAATAGCCAACTAGTTGGAATCTAGCTCCTTTAGGATACCAAAGACCAATGCTTGGGGTGTGCTTAAGATATCTTAGGATTCTTTTTATGGCACTTAAGTGAGGTTCTTTAGGGCAAGCTTGAAAGCGAGCACACATGCACACACTAAACATGATATCGGGCCTAGATGCGGTAAGGTACAACAAACTACCAATCATAGAACGGTAGAGAGTTTGATAAACCAGTTTACCTCCCTCATCTAGGTCGAGATGTCAATTTGATAGCATTGGGGTCTTGATTGGCTTACAACCACCCATCTTGAACCTCTTGAGAAGATCCTTGGTATACTTCTCTTGAGAGATGAAAATCCCTTCTCTCATTTGCTTGACTTGAAAACCAAGGAAGAATGTAAGTTCACCAATCATGGACATCTCAAACTCTTTTGACATCAATTTACCAAATTCCTTGCAATAATCTTCATTTGTTGAGCAAAAGATAATATCATCAACATAGACTTGACAAATGAAGATCTCCCCATTAAGCTTCTTGGTGAATAGTATGGTGTCGACCTTCCTAATGGTGAAGCCCTTCTCAATGAGAAGTCCTGAAGGCGCTCATACCACACTCTAGGGGCTTGCTTGAGCCCATATAGCACCTTGGACAACCTATAAACATGATTAGGATATCTAGGGTCTTCAAACCCAGGAGTTTGATCAACATAGACTAGTTCATTTATGAAGCCATTTAAGAAAGCACTTTTAACATCCATTTGATGTAACCTCATTTCATGATGCGATGCATATGCAAGAAGGATACGGATGGCTTCAAGTCTTGCAACAGGTGCAAAGGTCTCTCCAAAATCAAGGCCTTTGACTTGAGAGAACCCCTTTGCAACTACTCTTGCCTTGTTCCTCACAACTATGCCTTGGTCATCTTGCTTGTTGCGGAACACCCACTTGGTTCCAATGACCCTTGCACTTTTTGGACGCTCCTCAAGTGTCCAAACTTGATTCCGGGTGAAGTTGTTCAATTCTTCATACATTGCATTCACCCAATCCGGATCTTGAAGAGCTTCATCTACATTCTTAGGCTCAAGACAAAAGACAAAAGAGTGATGTTCAACAAAAGAAGCAAGCTTTTGAGATCGAGTCATTACACCCTTTGTTGGACTCCCTATGATGAGATCTTGTGAATGTGCTTGAAGTAGTGGTGAGTGTCTTCTATCAACCACTTGAGGAGTAGGTTGGGGAGCATCAACATCTTGTGCTTGTGCCACAGCTTGTTCATGAGAGACATGAGTATCTTCATTTTCAACTCTCTCATCTTTATCATCATCTTGTGGCACATTCGATGAAGAAGGTTGATTAATCACTTGATCATCATCTTCATCATCCTTAGACTTGATGTCTCCCATGGGCATGTTCTTCATGGCCTCCCTCAATGGTTCATCACCTACATCACAATTCTCAATTGCTCCTTGGGAGCCGTTAGATTCATCAAATTTCACATCATATGTTTCTTCAACCAAACCGGTGGCATGGTTAAATACTCTATATGCTTTGGACTTTGATGAGTAGCCAACAAGAAAACCAATGTCGCAACGTCTTTGAAACTTCCCAAGGTGTTATCGCTTCTTGTAGATGTAGCATTTGCAACCAAACACCCGAAAGAATGAGACGTCTGGCTTCTTCCCATTGAGTAACTCATAGGGGGTCTTGCCAAGAAACTTTTGTAGGAAGAGGCGATTTGATGCATAGCATGCGTTGTTGATTGCCTCAGCCCACAACTTTTTCGGTGTGTTGTACTCATCTAGCATTGTTCTTGCAAGAGTGATCAAAGTCTGGTTCTTTCTCTCAACTACACCATTTTGTTGAGTGTAGGTTGATGAAACTTCATGCTTGATCCTAATCTCATCACAATAAGCTTCAATGTTTATGTTGTCAAATTCTTTGCTATTGTCACTTCTTATCTTCTTGATCTTGACTTCAAATTCATTTTGAGCTCTCTTAGCAAACTTTTGGAAACAAGCGGCCACCTCGGATTTGTCATGAAGAAAGAATGTCCAAGTGTGTCTTGAGTAGTCATCAACAATCACAAGACAATAAAGATTGCCACCTAAGCTTTTGTAAGTTGTTGGGCCAAACAAATCCATGTGTAGAAGCTCTAGCACTCTTGATGTTGACATGTAAGCTTTTGTTGGATGAGTATTTGCAACTTGTTTACCGGCTTGACATGCACTACAAGGTTTGTCCATCTCAAACTTGATGTCTTTCAAGCCTCTCACTAATTCTTTCTTCAATAGCTTGTTGAGTGTGTTCATTCCAACATGAGCAAGCCTCCTATGCCAAAGCCACCCAAGTGAAGTCTTCGTGAACAAACATGTTATCAAATTTGCATCTTCGGAGGTGAAATCAACAAGATAAAGATTATTGTATCTAAAGCCCTTGAATATCACTTGCTTGTCATCTATCTTTGATACAACCACTTCATTTGGAGTGAACAAACATTAGAATCCAAGATCACATAGTTGCCCAATGGATAGCAAATTAAAACTCAAAGAAGCAACATAGATCACATTTGAAAGAGAGTGATCATTTGATATTGCAATCTTGCCTAGGCCCTTGACTTGGCTTTTTGAATTGTCCCCAAATGTGATCTTTTCTTGACATTTCCCATTTTCTTCTAGTGAGGTGAACATACGAGGATCACCGATCATGTGTTGAGTGCAACCACTATCAATAACCCAATGAGTTTCACCGGTCTTGTAGTTCACCTACACACATAAGAGATCAAGCTTGTTGCTTAGGGACCCATATTTGAGTAGGGCCCTTGACTTTCTCAACTAGTGACTTAACAACCCAAATTTTCTTAGGCCTATTCTTGTTTGGGGGACCTAAGAACATAACTTTCATCTTTCCACTAAAATCCTTTCTTAGCATGTAGTGAGCATTGAAGGCAAAGGGTCTAGCATGCTTGGGCAAGGGTTGTGGTGGTGGAGTTTGACATTCATGTGCAAAGTGACCTTCTTGTCCACACTCAAAGCATCTCTTTTGCTTGGGCTTTGATTTGTGTTGTTGTTGTTGTTGTTGTTGGGATTTGGCCTTCTTCTCTTGATTTGCCAAGTAACCAATACCACTTATATCCATCTTCATGACAGTGTTCATGAGTAGCTCACTTTGCAAGTATTGACCTCTTGTAAACTTGCTCAATCCAGTCTTGAGATGCTCTTTCTCTTGCTTTAGTTTCTTGTTCTCCTCAATGAGTGACTCATTTGATGTTTGCTTTTCAAGAGCCATCAACCCTTTTAGCTTCTTGTTCTCATCTCTAAGCATTTCATTTTCACTCTTGAGCTTGACATAATCATCATAATTGTCAGACTCAACCACTTTCTTGTCTTTGCCACTAGAACCTTGCTCAATGCTCTCAACAATCAAGTCATCACATGATGTGGCTATATCAATCTTAACAACTTGGTTAGTAGCATCATGTGTCTCAAGAGAAAGCTCATTAGCAATAACAAGACTATCATAATTGACTTTCAATGAAGTATAGTCTTCTTTTAGCAATTTGTACCTAGTGTTGAGCTCATCATGCTTCTTCTCAAGTTTATCATGTTCATCTCTAAGCTCTTTGTTGGAAGTTTTGAGCTCCTTGAGAGTAGAAGACATAATTTCATTTTGATCTCTAAGCTCATCACTAGTCTTTTGTGCAATCTCAAGATTAGATGAAAGTGATTCATTTTCATTTTGAAGCTCATCATTTTCATTTCTAGTCTTTCTTATGACTTTAGAGTATTTGTTGAGCAATTTTACAAGTTCATCATAAGAAGGTGCAGCAAATTCATCATCACTATCACTATCACTATCATCATCACTTTCATTATTTTGTACCTTTCATTCACCCTTGGCCATGAGGCGTAGGTGAGTAGTGGATGATGACAGTGATGATGGCGGTGAAGGTGGCGGTGAAGATGTTGATGAAGACAATGATGGCCCAATCACAAATGCGGCGACCTTCTCTTTCTCATTGTCGATCTCATCACCGGAGGACTCACATGATGACTCAATATCGGTGAGCCAACGACCAACAATGTAAGCTTTGCCTCCCTTCTTCTTTTCATGATATTCTTTCTTCTTGCCATCCTTCTTCTTGTATGGCTTGTTCTTCTTCTTTTCATCTTTCTCATCACTAGATTCATCATTCTTGCCCTTGTTCTTGTTCTTGTATTTGTCTTTTGGAGGCTTAGGACATTGATGAGCTAGATGACCAAGTTCACCACAATTGTAGCAATCCATTTTGGATATGGGCTTTCTTTTGCTACTTGTGAAGAATTCTTCTTCTTGCCATCAAACTTGATGCCACTCTTGTTAAGCTTCTTTAGCATCTTGGTGGTCTTTTTCACCATGAGAGCAAGTGATGCATCATCAATGTCACTCTCACTTGAGCTTTCATGAACAACATGGCTTGGCTCTTCTTTTTTTTCTTGTCATGGATAGCTTTGAAGGCCAAGTCCTTCTTCTTAGAAGATGATGAACCCTCTTCCGGAGTGATGTGCATGTACATCTCATGAGCATTGATCTTTCCCAATACTTGTGTCGGTGTTGCGGTGGAGAGATCGCTTTGGTGAAGCACGGTGAAAATATGGCCATACTTCTCAACGGGAAGAACACTCAAGATCCTCCTTGCAACATCTGATGGACTCATTTGAGTGAGCCCAAGAGCATTGAGATCCTCTACAAGAACATTCAAGCGAGTGTACATGTCATTAGCACTTTCTTTCGGAAGCATCTCAAATGAATTAATCTTCTTTAAAGCAATATGATAGCATTCCTCACGCTCACTCTTAGTTCCCTCATGGAGAGCACAACGGTTTTCCCACAATTCATGAGCGTCTTTTGCATTATGCACATGATTGAAGATATCCTTGCCAAGGCCTCGGTAGAGTGCATTTTTTGCCTTTGCATTCCACCGGTCATACTTCTCCTCGTCACCAACGGGGTTAGCGGGATCCTTGACTTTAGGAAGCCCTTCGGTGGCGGCTCTAAGACACTCGACGCCTATGGCTTTGAGGTACGCCTCCATGCAGATTTTCCAATATGGAAAATCATCTCCCTCAAAGATGGGAGGTGGTCCTTCCCCATTAGACATCTTGCTCTAGGCGAAGCCTAATTTAGGAGCAACTTGGCTTCGATACCAATTGAAAGGATCAAGATGCCCAAGAGGGGGGTGAATTGGGCTTCTCTAAATTTATTTCAAGAATTTAATCCTACTAAGCCATAATTCACCCCTAGTGCCTACAAGTGTTCCTAGTGATTCTACCGATAAAAGTTTTGCACCCTAAGTTCCAATCCTAGTCTAGCATGGCAATTCTAGGAATGTAAACCAAGCAACGAAAGTAATGCGGGAAAGTAAATTGCTTGAATGTAAAGGGTTAGGAACACGGTGATGTTTTCCCGAGGTATCGGAGAGTCGCTACTCCCCACTAGTCCTCATTGGAGCACCCGCGCAAGGGTGTAGCTCCCCCTTGATCTGCGCGAGGATCAAGTGCTCTCTATGGGCTGATTCTTTGACACTCTGTCACGGTGAATCACCCACGACCGCTCACAAGATGAGTTGGGTCATCCACAAGCTCCGCCGGATGATCACCAAGCTCCCAATCACCACCAAGCCATCTAGGTGATGGCGATCACCAAGAGTAACAAGCAAGAACTCTCACTTTACCACAACAAGGTTAATGTGAAGGTGGATGCACACTTGCTACTCCCTAGTCACTAATGAGGGTCCTTAATCTTGGATTCTCAAATCTCAATCCTCACTAGAGCTCTTGCACTCCCTTGCACTTGAAAAGTGTTTCTTAGCTAAACAAATGAGCAATAGAAGCTCAAATGGAGGGGTAGGGAATGTATTTATACTCCCCCTCAACTCCCCAACCATTATCTTCAAAAATAGCAGCTTTCGGGGCCAACAGACGCGTCTGTTGCCACCGAAGTGCGCGTTTGTCGCGTGTAACAGAGTACAAACATTCAACTAGCCGTTAGGGGCCAACAGACACTGGGCCGCATTTGTTGCCCTAGAACCAGACGCGTCTGTCGCGTGATTAGAGAACTCAGGGCATTCTGGACTGCGTCTGACGCACACCAGACGTGTCTGACGCTATGCCCTATGGGCGTCTATCACGGGCAACAGGGAGAGACGTGTCTGACGCCGTTCATCCCCCACGTCTGTCGCTCCAAAACCACTCAGGCCTCGCAAGTTCCATGCGACAGACGCTGATGTCAGCATCTGTCGCTTTCGCCTTTAGTGTCCGTCGCCTGTTTGAAGGCCGAAACGACGTCCGATTCAAACATTTCTTGAATGGCTTTTGTTCGAAACAATCTCAGGGTCATCTTGGATCTACCTAGTGCTAAGTTTGACAAGTGTGCACCACACCTAACCATTAGACTCACCTAGGTCAAGCTACCCATCCATGCCCCCCTTAATAGTACGGCCAAAGGAGAAAAACAAAAGTCCTGATGACTAATCCGAATGTCACTCCTCGGTGTCCGGAACTAACTGTCCTTAACCTTGTCATCCATCCTTTGAAAATTGAAACAATTTCCATCAATAAGGGGCATGACCATCACATCGCCCATGATTGCCATTACCATGACCTAACATTCTATCGTCTCTGCAAAACACACGTTAGTCATGATAATTAGATGTTGTCATCAATCATCGAAACTCACTCTAGTGCCTAGATGCTTTCAAACAGTATGCAACTAATAGGTTTAATAATTTTATTAGCTATAGCATATCATCACAAGATTAATACAACTAGAATCACTATTTTTGGACTCCTAAAACTCAAGATATGGCGCTGGTCAACTTAAAAGCAATTTCTAAAGCACTTTTCAAGATTAATTCACATAGCACACAAACATGCATGAAACATCACATTTTCTGGACCTAGCAGGTAGAGCATTTCACAAGGAAGCTAACAAAACTAATTTCACTAGTTTTAGACACTCCTAGAGCTAGATATGCATTTTACAAGGTTAGCACAGATTTCAGAAAAACTAAAATAGGGGAAACCACTTAACCCTAGATTTCGCTAAATCCACCCAGAGCTACACCCAACAAGTCTCTAGTGGCGCTGACGCGGGGACCCACTGCCTAGACAGGCCCACCTGTCATCCAAAGAGAGAGACACACAGGTTCTTCCCTTCTTCACTAGAACACAAGAAGCAGGGGAGCTTCGCCGGCCGACTGATCCCGGCTGTTGGGTAGCCGGCGGTGGGGGAAGAGGGGGCAATGTGGTAGCCTAGGGTTAGCGCACACACACCGGTGTCCTCAGTGTAGCGCAGAGCGGCTCGAGGTGGCTCAGCCTCGCGAGACTGCGGCTCGGAGGCGAGCACGCGTGGCGGCCATAGAGCAGCTCCGGTGGCGACTGGCTACAGCGACAAAGGAGGAGCATCATGGGTCCGCACAAACTCAATGGCGGCCCTAGCTCGGCCAGCGATGGCCCATGGCGCACTGGCCGTGTGCGACCGTGGCACTAGCGGCAATGGCGGCATGACGGCGGTGCTGTAGCATGCTAGGCGGCCAGGGAAGGGGCGCCGGAGGGTCGGCCTGAGCTGGAGATGGTGGTGATGCGCTTGATTGGGATGGAAAGAGAGCGCAGTAGCGGTTGGGAGGAGCTCTACCGCACAACAATGGCGGCCCTGGCGGCTGGCGACCTTGGAGCGGCCAGAGAGCGAGGGGGAAGGGAGCGAGAACGTGCGAGGGCGAGTGGGACAGTGAGCAGAGGGAGCTCGGTGTCCATACTAGTGCGAGGAGAAGGCAGGGCACGCGGCAGCAGCACTGACAATGGTGGGGGTGCGATCAGCACATGGCAGCCACGTCCAGCCCACGTGTCGCCTATTGAGATGATTTCCTGAACAGGTGGCGGGCAACGAGATGACTAGAGTGGGACGTGTTTTTGGGCCTTCTTCGGGCTGAATTAGACCTTGGGCTCAATAGCAAAGTTGCAGCCCATAACAAGCTCTACACTTTCCATTAAGACACCTAGGTCATTAGGACAACAAATTAGTGACTAATTAGGCTCCTATTTGCTAGTGTCGGCTCACTGACTCAAAACAAAGTCAAACTGGTGCCATCCTTTTGCATACTCTTCTCCACAATGTCTACTCCGACTTTTGTAGTTGGCTCAACTTGAGTTGCTTAACAAAATTTTGAGAACGCAGCATGCCAATCTAATGACATAGGATTATTTGAAGACTGGACAACAGCAGCACATTCAAACTTGGTGCCTCTATTTGAAGCATCAACAAGCCGAACTAGGCTGTGCCCCAAAAACAAAGTTTGTTGTACACAACTCAATCTACAACTTTGATTAAAGGATCTTCTACTGGTTTTGCATAGTTAAGGAGATCCAAAGCTCCAAAGTAGGGTATCCAACTGAAACACAGTTTTGACTTAGCCAAAAATCCTAAAGTCCCAAAATAGCACTGCATTGAAAATTGTGAGCTCTATTCGCCTAGGTTAGAGACCAAACTAGCTCTTGACCATTTAACAAAGTTTGTTCCACATAAGATGAACCACAACTTTTGTTAAAGGACAAACTCCAAAATATGCACCGAACCTATAGTAGGATCACAATAAAACTTAAATTATCCTTTTTGATCCATTGGAGCATTTTCTTGGCATTTTCTCAACATGAACCTTTCATGACTTTTGTTGTAGAGTTCATCTAGAGTCATTTGGGCAAGCTTGCAAGGTTTGGTTGATGATCTATAATTCCATTCACTTAATGGTGCAATCCAAACACTTAGTAAAGCCATTGAAACAAAGATATGACTTATCATTTCATGTGACTTTTTGATTCCAAACTTTATGAAACTTTTCTAGTGATCACTATAGATAGAGAGTGATATGAGACAAATGAAAGAAGCACCTTCAATCATCACTTAACTTGCCATGTTTGAGCTCAAACTCTTTGCTTAGATAGTGACAAACACCTAGGGTGTTACAATCTCTAAGCTTTGCTCGAGGACAAGCAAAGGGGTAAGTGTGGGGGAGTTTGTTGGTGGTCCTTAACTCATATTTCTAACCACCAACTAACACATAAAATATGCTCAAAATAAACACCAGACTTAGAATTAAGACTTATAACTAATCAATTCCATGAGTTTTGGTGATTATTCATTTGCAGGAGGACATGACAGAATTACACAGAAAATGAGCCTAAAGTATACAAGAAATACAACATTACAGATGACCGACATGAGCCCAAGGGAAGATGGCCCACTTACCAGCAGAATCAGGGCCAGAAAGAGAGGAGATAAGGACAAACCCGAATCAAATCACTTCTTCTCAGCGAAAGCACCCTGTAGGCCCACTCTAGAAGCCCAAAGGAGGTCACCCACTGAAAATTTGGCCACAGAAAGGGAGCGGCCGCTCCCAGGGATTGGCCGCTCCCCCACTGGCTCCTTTTGGCCCCATCTTTCGCAGGCTGCTTCCTACCACCTCTCCAACGTCGGTTCCATGGTGTTTCACTGAAGACTTGCACGGAGAATGGTGGTTTGCTCAAGATAGGAAGGCATGCAAGGAAGCACAACTCCATTCCATCTCCACCATTCAATCCTATGATGGTTTGATCCAAGGGCTGTGGTGATTGTTGGTATTTATTAACTTGACACTTGTTTTGGATAGTCACTTACTAATTACCTACACTCTTAGCTATTTGTACCAGGTTGTCATCCCCGGTAATGAAGCGAAAAATGTTTGTTGGCATTACTTTGCATTACTACTAAGTAGTTATCTTGTCATTTCATGTGACTAGAAAGCATATAAAGATATGAATGAAAAGTAATCCGCAAGCGCACAGATAATTATACCATTGTAGCATTTTACCGGGAATATTCCAGGTATCGTTATTTATATTCTTACCATAGGGAGGAGCTAAGGGGTTGGCTAGAGATGATAAACAAATGTACTGTTGACACCGTTTTTGGCACGTGTCAAAATGATCAGACTAGGCTAATCGGCAAGAGGAAAGTTATTGTATACGCTGACAGAAGGGTGCCGATGGAGATCAGCTTGTGAGGATTGTTGCCGATGAGTGATGGTGACCGATGGAAAGATTGACTTAAACTAAGGCGTTGCTGATGAGGTTAGAGATGTTATTGCCGATGCCGATAAAGGGAGGTTTGAAGACTACTGCCGATGAAACTTGTGATGACGGGAAGCATGCCGATGGAGAGGAGGTCGATGGAAATTTCATCGTAATTAAGGCGGACAGGGAAGTAGATAGGTGTTGATTTCCTTTTCTATATTTGTTAGAGTATGATTCATGTAAGAGTCACGTTTTTTAGGTATGGACTCGGTGTCCTAGTCGTGTTTGGTTATGTTTCCTTAGATCAGGGTATAAATATAGATTGAGGGGCAATGTAATAGATATATCAATCAATATCAAACCAATTTTACTCCTATTTGCATCTACTTACTTTTCGGCGACTTCGTCAATTTGCGTATTTTTTCTTTTTACGAGTTCTCATCGATTCGACGAGATGCATCGCTTCAGTGCGACCTTCGACGATCCTCGAGTTTCGCGTGAGTACCTCTTGGCCGTGGCTTCCGGGCGTATCGCTGTTGTCAGGACCAAAGTACTCGTATTTTTATCCTTGTCGATTAACAGGTCAAATCGACTGGCACGCTTTAGATATCGGATTCAGTATTAGCCCTTTGTGTTTACAGATCCACTTTTGCATCAACACATCTTTTGGCATGCCCCATGGGACTAATCAATACGATCAATATGTTCAATCCTGAGATCGATTCGGGGAACATCATCGCGATATCAGAAGAATATCTTAAGGAAGATCAGAAGCAGGCTATGGAGAAGGCTATAGAAGATTACAGGCAGCTTTGCCTGAAATCATTCAGCATAAACAAGAGTGGACAAGTCATCCAGAAGCAAGATTTGTCATTGCCTCGGCAGGTTACCTTTGACTCCAATCCTGGTAAACTTCAAGAGATGGTTAATTCTGCAGTAAATCATGCTTTGATTAACCACTCCAATGTGTTGTCCAATACTGTTCATAATGCTGTGATTCGAACTTTTAAAGAAGGACAAGTGCCACCACATTACGTTGGGCCAGCTTATCACCAACCAGAACCGGCATCCGTCAATGCTCCATCGGCTCCCTCAGCCGTTGTGGGTACAGAAGTTACTTCTCCTCCAGTATCGGCAGGCTTGCCTAATGTTCAATCTACATCGATATGATCAGATCCAGTACTTTCAGGAGGACGAGTTCAGCTTAATACAGATCTATCGGCATCAGCTATGTCAGGCCCTGTGTCTCAGAATAGCCAGATTCCTGCTAATTGGTGGGGATATGGTATGCCTCTGGAGTCATCTGCCTTCAATCCTAGGTTACCTCAAGTATTTGACGTAGCAGGAAAGCTCCTGTATCATCGGCTGTTTCACCGATGGCTCAAGTGCCTCAATCTGCCACATCAACTACTGTGCAACCAATTCCAGGAGGTTTCCAGATGCCTTTGTTTCAAGCACCCAATACAAGTCCATCGGCAAGCTTACTGCCGATGTAGCAGAAGGCCCTTGCTATGAGTCAACCTGGGGTGCAGTTCATACCTCAAGCTGGTTATACTAATTGTTATCCAACAATGTCAGCAAATTACCAGCCATCGGCAAGTTTTGTACCGATGAGTTCTAATGGTTGGTCAGGATAGTTACCTGTTCAGCATACAGTTCAGCAAGGTCATGTGCAAGCTGATTTTCAGAATCAAGCATCGGCAGCTCAGCCGATGAATCCTTTCCAGCAGGTTAGTGGACCACAAGTGATGGCGAATATGCCGATTGCTAGAGATCGTGTGCCACAAAGATACGTGGAGGGATATCAGCAGGCACCTCCTGTAGAAATTCAGCCAGTTTGTCAGTAGGAGGCTAATGCTTTTTGGGCCGATAAGATAGCAGAAATCATGAGGGATCAGTTTGGGATAAAACCTAAAGTTAATACCTATTCTTATCGGACTCCATACCCTCCAGCATATGATTTAATTCCTCTCCCAAATCGGTACAAGGTACCAGATTTCACTAAATTCTCTGGACAAGATGATACATCAACGATGGAACACGTCAATCGCTTCATTATTCAATGTGGAGAGGCAGCTAGCAGAGATGAATTAAGAGTTCGACTATTTTCATCATCTTTGTCTGGATCAGCATTCACATGGTTAATTTCATTACCACCAAATTCTATTATTACTTGGGCTGATCTAGAAAAACAATTTCATAAGTATTTCTTTGCTAGAATCTATGAAAAGAAGCTTACTGATTTAGTAAACTTGAGACAGCGTAATGATGAATCGGTAGAAAGCTTTGTGCAAAGGCTACGAGATGTAAAAAATAAGTGCTACAGCCTGGTGCTGGATGATCAGCAGCTTGCCGATCTGGCTTTTCAAGGGTTATTGCCACATCTTAAGGACAGATATGACTCTCAGGAGTTTGAAAGCCTGAGTCATCTTGTACAAAGGATCTCTGATCAAGACACTAGGGTTTTTGAGCCTAAAAAGAATTGGAGCAAAAAAGTATCATTTGTTGAGGAGGTAGAAGATTTTGATTCTGATGAAGAACCAGTTATCGGCTTAGCTGAGTGGGTTAAGAATAAAAGGCCGATATCTTGTCCCTTTGGTCAGAAAGAGCTAGAGAAATTTACATTTGATATCACCAAAGCCGACAAGATATTTGATCTTTTGCTTCAAGAAGGCCAAATTAAGCTGTCACCTAATCATGTGATCCCATCGGTAGAAGAGTTGAAGAAGATCTTGTACTGCAAATGGCACAATGCAACTTCACACAGTACAAATGAGTGCAAGGTGTTCAGGCAACAGTTACAATCGGCTATTGAATCTGGGAGAATTAAGTTTGGCAACTCCAAGACCTAGAAGCCGATGAAAATTGATCAACACCCTTTTCCAGCAAATATGTTGGATAACAAGGGTAAGACCAAGGTATTGACATCAGAGGCTGCTGAGAAAAATGCATCAGTGGATCCCCAGCATCGGATAACTACCGATGATGCAAAAAGTAAGGGTCTGCTGGGAGAAAGTAGTAGTTCCAAAAAACCTCCTCGACCTGGCATTGTGATAACCCATCGAAGGCAGCAGGAGGGTTGGCGTCAACGTAGAGACCGATATCAATGACAACAAGAAGAGAGACGTCGAGAAGAGTGGTATCGGCATAAAGATCATTGGAGGTGCCCGTTTTTCATCCATTGCTGGGAAGAAGGTATTAAATTGCCAACTGTTGAAAATTGCCCTGAGTGCAATGGTTATTATGGGGCCAATCGGCCAGAAAGGAGGTTTCAACCTGGCAATCAGGGTTTATCTATCAATGAGCCGATCAGAGGCAGAGCATCAGTGCATGATCGGCTGGGGGCAGACTTAGTGTACATGAAAGGCTTGGTAAGCGCGCTGGATATTTTCCAAGGAATCAAGAGGAGCTTGAGGAGATGGCAAACGCAAGAGTTCCTGATGAAGAAATATTCTACAGGGACCCTAATATACGTCGTGTAGAATCAACTGGGACCTGTTATCAGCTGGTTTTGAGAACTAAGCTTCCTCGATGGTGCCCTGAGGGTCTGACAAAGACACAGAAAAGGAGGATGCAGCGTGAGTGCCAGGAGGACCTATACCAAGAGGAAAGTTCCTCCAATGAGAGGTCTGGGCATCAGCAGTGGCAGGTGAAACACAAAGATAAGGGCCCATCGGTAGATGTTAATATGGTATTTATGTTGCCGATGGAGTTTCTGGCACTTTCTAATGATGAGGAAGAAGTTGTTCTCTCCGATCAAGTAGTTCAGCTGGCACTAGATCCAATGATGGCTGTTTTTGAGAAACCTACTGATGACGAGAGATAGCATCTCAAAGCTTTATTTGTGAAAGGCAGAGTTGATGGGCAGCCTGTATCCAAGATACTTATCGACGGAGGAGCTGCAATTAATATTATGCCTTATGTGATGTATCAGAAACTTGGTAAAGGAGATCCAGACTTGACCAAAACCGATATGATGCTGAAAGATTTCGAAGGCAATGTGTCACCGGCTAAAGGGGCAGTATGCGTTGAATTGACCATCGGCAGCAAAACCTTGCCGACGACGTTCTTTGTTATTAATGGTAAAGGTGCATATAATCTACTTCTAGGAAGGGATTGGATTCATGCCAATTGTTGTGTTTCTTCTACAATGCATCAATGCCTCGTACAGTGGATTAGGGATAAGATTGAGGTTGTCCCTGGTGATTCTTCTTATATCATCGCATCGGCAGAATCAGATACTTATGAGCGAACCAAATGCATATCAGGAGAAGTTTGGGAAAAAGAGTTCCTCAGAGTTGCTGATTATGAAATTCCACCGATCCAAGCAGTCGGTTCTGAAGAAGAGTTTTAATGGATAGGTTTGCCAATGATGGAAAATTAGGTCAGGGGTTCACATCGGCTGATGATTTAGTAGAGGTAGATATTGGTGATGGCGATATGCCAAGACCTACTTTTATTAGCGCTAAGTTAGATTCCAAGTGTAAGCAGCAAATAACCAATTTGTTAAAAGAATATAAAGATTGTTTTGCTTGGGATTATACTGAAATGCCTGGATTAGACCGATCGATAGTTGAACATCGGTTACCTATCAAATCTGGATTTCGGCCACATCAGCAGCCAGCGCGCCGATGCAACCCTAATATACTTCCTGACATTAAGGCCGAAATAACTAAATTAATTGAGGCAAAGTTTATTCGGCAATGTCGATATGCGGAGTGGATTTCTAATGTGGTTCCTGTTTATAAGAAAAATGGGAAACTTCGTGTTTGTATTGATTTTAGGAATCTCAACAAAGCCACACCGATGGATGGCTATCCAATGCCTATTGCTGATTTGTTGATTGATGCTGCAACCGGACATCAAATTATCAGCTTCATGGATGGTAATGCAGGTTACAATCAAATATTCATGGCTGAAGAAGATATTCCCAAGACTGCTTTCAGATGTCCAGGTCATATGGGGTTGTTTGAGTGGATAGTCATGACTTTTGGTTTGAAAAATGCCGCTGCTACTTATCAGAGAGCTATGAATTTTATTTTTCATGAATACATCAGCACATTAGTGGAGATCTACATTGATGATGTAGTGGTTAAGTCTGGGGATATCACAAAACATCTAGCCGATCTACGAAGGATACTAGAGTGCACAAGGAAGCATGGATTGAAGATGAATCCTAATAAATGTGCATTTGGTGTATCAGCAGGTCAATTCTTAGGTTTTATGGTGCATCAGAGGGGTATTGAAATCAGTAGGAAGTCTATTGATGCAATTAACAAGGTGGTTGCTCCTGCCAGTAAAACTGAATTGCAATCTTTGATCGGCAAGATTAATTTCATTAGAAGGTTCATATCTAATCTGTCGGGTAAGATCAAGGCTTTCAGTCCATTGCTTAAATTGAAGACCGGTCAGGAATTTGTATGGGGAGCTTTGCAGCAGTTAGCCCTAGATGAAATTAAGAAATACTTAACAAATCCTCCAGTGCTAGTTCCACCCCAACACAGGAAACCTTTCAGGTTGTATTTGTCAACTGATGATACTGTTATCGGTTTAGCTCTTATTCAAGAATTTGAAGGGAAAGAACGTGTTATTTATTATTTGAGCAGAAGATTGGTGGATGCTGAGACAAGGTATTCGGCCATCGAAAAATTATGTCTGTGTCTATACTTTTCTTGTATCAAATTGAGGCATTATTTGCTATCTGCCGAATGTGCTGTCATATGCAAAGACGACGTGGTCAAATATATGATGTCGATGCCGATATTAAGTGGTAGAATCGGCAAGTGGATTTTAGCATTATCAGAATTTGACCTACGTTACGAATCGGCTAAGGCAGTTAAGGGGCAGGTTATGGCTGATTTTGTCACTCAGCATTGTAGTACAGTGGACTCTCTGGAGGTTGCTCCTTGGACACTTTTCTTCGATGGGTCTACGTGTGGTGAAGGAGCAGGTATCGGCATTGTGTTGATTTCACCTCAAGGAAGAAAGTATGAGTTTTCATTGCCGATTGTTGCTACATCGACAAACAATCAGGCTGAATACCAAGCCTTGATAAAAGGGTTAGAATTGCTTAGGGAGATACGTGCCGATGCTGTCAAAATCTTTGGTGATTCTATGCTGGTTATAAATCAATTAGCTGGGATTTATGAATGCCGAAGTGAAGTTTTAATTTCATATTATGAGAAATGTTTGCAATTGTTGAAAGAGTTTAGAGATTTTCGTCTTGAACATATTTCTCGATTGCATAATGAAGAAGCTAATCGACTAGCTCAGCATGCTTCAGGGTATCAGCCTATCCAGGAAGTGCTAACATCGGCAGTTGATACCAATGACTGGAGAAAGGAGATTGTCGATTATTTAAAGGATCCATCTAAAAAGGTTGAAAGACGTATAAGATTCCAAGCTACCAAGTATGTGCTCCTTGATGATGAATTATATTATCGGACTATAGATGGAGGTTTACTCAAATGTATTAGCGGTGATGAATCAAAAAGCTTGATGGGTGAAATTCATGAAGGAGTATGTGGGGGCACATCAATCGGCTTTTAAGATGAAATGGATGATCAGAAGGAATGGATACTATTGGCCGACTATTCTTGAAGATTGTTTTAAATATTTTAAAGGATGTCAGGGGTGTCAGAAGTTTAGTAATATTCAAAGAGTGCCTGCATCGGCTATGAACCCTATAATTAAACCTTGGCCGTTCCGGGGATGGGCTATCGATCTCATCGGTTAGATTTATCTACCATCGAGCAAAGGACATAAATTTATTCTAGTTGCTACCAATTATTTCACAAAATGGGTTGAAGCAATTCCTTTGAAGAAGGTGACATTGGCTAATATGATCGATTTTGTGAAAGAGCATATTGTTTACCGATTTGGTATTCCTCAAACTATCACTACCGATCAGGGTACTATGTTTACATCGGGAGAATTTGATGAGTTTACTGTTGGTATGGGGATTAAAGTTTTGAATTCTTCTCCTTATTATGCTCAAGCTAATGGTCAGGCTGAGGCTTCTAACAAAGGGATTATCAAACTCATTAAGCGTAAAATTAAAGAAAATCCTAAGCGGTGGCATACAATATTAAATGAGGCCCTGTGGTCAAATCAGATGGCATGTCATGGTGCAATCAAAGTAACGCCTTATCAATTAGTATACGGACATGACGTAGTATTGCCTTGGGAAATTAAGACTGGCTCTAGGCGGATATGTTCTCAAGATCAACTAACAGCCGATGACTATGATACTCTTATGAAAGATGAGTTAGAAGATGTGGCAGGTCATCGGTTAAGGGCTTTAGTTAGCATCGAAGAAAATAAGAAAAGAGTAGCCAGATGGTATGACAAGAAAGTAAAGGTGAAGGAGTTTGCCGATGGAGATCTGGTTTGGAAGTTGATTTTACCGATTGGGACTAAAAGTTCAAAGTTTGGAAAATGGTCTCCTAATTGGGAAGGTCCATATCGAAAAAATCAATCTGTTCCTGGCAACGCATATATTCTAGAAACCCTCGAAGGGTGTAACACCCTAGGTGTTTATCACCAATTAAGTAGTGGGTTTAAGCTCAAACATGATAGATTAGTGGAGATGACGATGCCAAAGTCAAACCTATGGAAATAAACCCTAACCTAAACTTGGATATTGCACCCTTGCTTACATATAGGCTCAATTAAAAGATATATGCTTGGGTGTTGTTATCAAAGTATCTTCACATGTCTCACATCAATAACTATCTATATTGATCCCTGGAAAAGTTTCATGAAGTTTGGAATCAAAAAGTCACATGAAATGATAAGTTCCATTCCTATTGGAATTTGCCCCATTAAGTTAATGGAACTATAGATCATCAACCAATCTTTTCAAATTTACCCAAATGACTCTAGATGAACTCTACAACAAAAGTCATGAAGGGTTCATGTTGAGCAAATGTCAAGAAATTGCCCCGATTGGCCTAAAACCCTAGTTTCGGCTTTATCGAGTTGATACTTTGACCAAAGTGAAAGTTTGACTTCTGTACCAGTTATGAGGTTTGACCTTAAACAAAGGTTGTAGTTCATCTTGTGTAGAACAAACTTTGTTTAATGGTCAAGAGCTAGTTTGGCCTCTAACCTAGTCAAATAGAGATTACAATGTGGAATCAGCTGCTGTTTTCAGCACTTAGAAAAATATTCTAAGTCCTAGAGTGGACAGCCGAAAGTTGACAAGTTGGCAACATTTTATCCTCCAATTTCATATAGTGGCTCAATTAGGTTCCTTAATATGAGTTGGAGTACTATTCTTGAGGGACACAATGAATCAAGTGTCGTTACATCTGGAGTATATTTGGATCTCCAAAATCAATTGCTAAAACAGCATGTTTGCAACTTTGTCGCTCAAATGACCTTGAGATTGGCATGTCGCGTTCTCCAAAATTTGTTAAGTAACTTGGGTAGGTCCAAATGTAAAATTTGGAGCTCACATGAGGGGGAAGGCCATGCAAGAAGATGGCATAAGTTGCATTTCATTTTGGCCATCAATTCTTGTAGTTGTTAATCACTGTCAACTCGCTGGCACTGCCAACTTGAAGGTTAATTAGCTGCCAATCTAAAGCCCTAATGGTTGAGCACCCTTAACCGAAATTGTAGAGCACAAGTAGTAGAGCAAACTTTGTTTTGGGCCCACGATCCAGTTCGGCTTAGATGTAGCCCAAAAACGCAGTTCAATTGGCCCACTCCGGCACCTGCCACCTGTTCGGTGGAATGCCCCAACGGGAGCCACGCGTCCAGGACGTGGCATCCATGCGCCCGCAGTGCTCCCCACCTCCGCTGCCGCGCGTCCCTACCCTCCATACACCACGTCGAGCGGTCCTCGGTCGCTCCTTCTTTGCCCCTAAGCTCCCCATCGCTCTCCGCTTTCTCCTCCTGCCTTCGCTTGTCGTCTCGGCCACGTCCGCCATGGCTGCCGCCATGGGAGCTCCGCGGCCACCGCTGTTCCACCGCTCCAAGCCACCACAACTATGGCCATGTACACCACCGTCTCCGCCTCTTCCTCCCCTTTCGCTCGGTGCACTTCGGCCGAGCCACAGACCACCGGAGCGCCGCCGCCACAGGCACGGCCACCGACGGGCCGCCTCCACCGTGGCCGAGCAGCTGCCGACCGCCTCACGCCGCTCCTCAGCCACCCTTGGGTGTGAAATGGCACTGCGGTGCTCATGCCACCCTTCAACGCCGCTCCTCCGCCGCCGGAGAGCCGCCCCAACGGACGGCCGAACCGCCCTTCCCTCCTCTGCTCCGTTCCTAGGAGGAAGAAGAGGAATTGTTGTGTAAACCTTCTCTTAGGATGACAGGCGGGCCCGCCTGGGTAACGGGTCCTGCATGGCAGTTTGAGTGGTGGTTGAGTTGGGGTACACGACTGGGTGTGCCTAGCATGTCTAGAGTTAAGTACTTAATTTCGTTTTTGAATATCAGATTTGATGTAAATCTTCTAAAATTTATATCTCCTGTTAGGTAATTCCAAAAATAGTAAATGGGGACTTTTTGGAAACCCTGAGAAGAGATCTTTGTAGTAGAGTCATAAAATTCTATATGTTTGTAGATGTTTTCTGATGTCTTTATTTAAGTTTTAAAAATGCTCTAAAAATGCCTTTAAACTTAACCAGAGCAAGATCTGGAGTTTTGGGACTCCAAAAATAGTGATTCTTGTTTTGTTAATTTTGTGATGACATGTACTTGCTAGGAAAAATATTAAAGACACTAGTTGTTCACTGTTTTCTTAGGGTTTTGATTGGACCTTGATAAATAAGGAAATCTACATTATATTGCTTGTTATTTTTATATCTTGAATTGTGTTGCTCCAAATAATGTGAAATTTTTATGGTAGTCTTGTCATGATATGTATGTACTGTGGTATAAATTTCTTGGTCACTGCTTATGGTATGATCTAGTTATTTATTTAACTTGTTTATGGCTTGACAAATATCTTATAAATAATGTAGAATTGATAAAATGGAAAATGTTGTTCCATTACCTTAGTATGATGTTTATCTATCATATTGATTCATCCTATGGCCATGTGTTCACAGAAAATATTAAGTTTTAGGTTTAACTTGCTCTCACATGATTTATTTCACTAGCTATTTGTCTTTTTCATAGAGGTTGATATACTTGTCTAAATGGATTGAAATTTGGACAGTATACTTTCGGGAGAATGTGTAGGCCTCTGTAATTTTGATAGAATTTATTGAGCATCTTTATGATGTGGTCATAATTCCACCTAATTATCTAAATAAATTAAGAAAATGTATTAAAAAAATTTATTTAGTAATTTACACTATGTTTTCTGGTGTTTATTATTCATGTATGAAATGTTGGTGAAGTTGGTTTTGTCCAATTATATGTTTGCAACATAAGTTAATAATTATTTCTTGCAAACGAGGTTTTTGGACAGATCTGAGAACTTGGCAATGTTCTTCATGATAATGTGCTTTGTTGTAAAACATGTTTATACAAAAGTTATAGATAATTTATGTGTCTAGCTGCTGTTAAAATTTGGTGGCATTTGGCCATGTGGTTTAGGAGTTATAGTTATTTAAAGTTGGGTTACAGAATTGTTTGCTCTCTGTCTTGCTCGACCAGTTTCTGTGTTTGTGTAAATTCGACATGTGAAACTTTAGAATCATGCTGTGATGATTATAAATGAAATGTAGATAATTTCCTAAGCTTTCCAGAATGTCTTCTTGCAAGTCATTTAGACTTATGGAACTCCAGATATGATTGATTTATGAAGCTACTGTTTGCAAGTCCAGAAATTGACATATTCCAGTTATCGTTGTTGCTTCATCTTGACTTGCTTTGCATGTCGATAAGTGTGATTCATGCTCTTGATGATGAAGTTAGTACACCTGAGACTTTGTAAATCTTGTGTCATGTTTGGTATTGCTTTCCTTGCTATCTTAGCATGATAGGTTGTGTGATGTTTAATTAAGCAAGGTGAAGTGCTTATGTGTATTTAGCGTAACCTTGTACTTGCCTTAATTAATGTGTGATGCATCATCTATTGCATTCCCATGTATTCATACACTTGCATCTTGCATCTCATTTAGGTACGCTAGATGCACCACGTGAAGGACCTGATGTGGAGCCAAACCCGAAGATGGAGTTGGTGGATCCATCCCAAAGATAGAAGGACCGGACAAGTGTTAGATGGAGGGAATACTCGCCAAGCGAGTTTCTTCTGACATACTCTAACTTGAGTCGGATCCCAGACAAGCCCCGGAGCATTATAAGCCTCCTATCTTCAAAGCAATTAATTATATATATGTTATAAGTATTGTTGCATTAAGTGGTAGGAGTTGGTTGGAAACCCTTGCTGCATTATATCATTCCTTGTCCAGTTATATGAATTCTTGAATCCTACATAGACTAGGATCGAATAGATGCTTAGCCCTGCTTTAAGCGGTAGAAGTCAGGTGATTTCCTGTCACCTGCGAGATATAGAGATATTCATATATGGCACGGTTGGCTATATATTTGCTATCGTGGAATGGAACCATGTGTTAATAAAATGAAATGAGACCGGGCGGGATAAAGATAGTGAAGCAACAAGGCATGGAGGTCTTGGGTGTGGATCTATCCCCGTCTGAGTCGTTTAAGGACCGATTCGCTGTACGTCCTTGAGTCATGTTGAACGCAGTCTAACACTTAGTTGGCCGGATAAGTCGTTCCGACCGCGAAGCTGAGTAATATGGTTCAGGCCGGGAATCGAATGGTAGGTTGCATCTTGGAGGAGAGAAAGGATGTGCTTGGGGACATTGGCGTGAGACCAAGGGGGTTAGAGTCCCTATCACCTGGCAGAGTGTCGCCCTTGGGGTTGCGACATCATTCGGACTCGCGATTCCTGAATCGTACGAAAGGTGGCCTGTGCGACCCTGGCAGGGGTCTGCACGGTGAGTGTTAGAAATACCCCTCCAGCTGGATAGGAATTTGATTCGAATCGCCGTCGCTTCCGGTTAGTGAGCACTTGACTTGAGCAGCGGCAACGTAGATTCCATTAAATTGAACGGATGGTTAATTGGATAACGATGGAAAGGTTGCCTCAATTTATACCTGCTATGGTTAATATTGTTTGCTCCTAATACAGTGAGTGCTCTAGTATAGGTTCTAATATAGATGACAGGTTAATGATAATTAACTTGATGCTTAAGCATTAATGATTACTTATCCATAATAAGCTTTTATGCAAAATGTTGTCAAGCTAGCCCACTTTACATCAGCCTTGCATGATCCTTGGTGTCACTTTATTTCTGGTTTATGACGGGTAAGTCTAGCTGAGTACATTGTTGTACTCAGGGTTTTATCCCCACTTATTGCAGGTTGTGATGTATCATGGCGACTGCAAGAGTTGGTTGGCTCCTGCCGTAGAGGCAGAGTGTGATCACAGGCATGATCCTTCTGAGTTATCTTCTCTCTAATGCTTTTGTTGGAAGTCGACCTTGGTACTGGCATGTATTTGAAATAAGATTAATGTTAGTTTCAAATTACTTTGCTTCTGCTACTTTTTAAATTAAGTTGTAATAACTATGTTGAACTTCGATGTATATTGAATTACTTGTGAAATGGTTGTAATATGTGACTTATTATGTTGAATCACTACGATCTTGGCTTGTATGTTGGTTGGTTTGAAATCCCCCGTGATTTCATTGGACTACCGGAGTTATATGGGCTCAAGTGCGAGAATTTGATCACTTCGGTGATTGTTTTTGTACTTGTACTCTTATAATTTGTACGGTTCTGTTACAGCTGGTATCAGAGCAAGCTTCAACATTAAACTTGTCGTATGTGTATTTAAAACAAAGGTTTGTTTTATAAAATCAGTTTTATTAACTTATAGCTATATATAGGTTTGTGAAATCTGAATTCTAAACCTAATATGCCAGTGGTCAATTTCCTTATGCCCAATTAAGGATTATTAGGTGGCTTATATAAGTACTAACTTGGGGGGTTTTCATTTATGCATCTACGCCCAGGCCAAGGTATGTATGTGTGATGACTCTCCCACACTATGCTACCCGGTGTGTCAGATTAGAGGTAGTCTTCATATATGAAATAGCCATATATGTTGCTAGCTTACTTTTATCTAACGTCGCACCTACGCTCAGGTAAGTGTGAGTTGTGAGAGCATGACCATACAAACCTCGGTCTAGGGGAGAGCTAGTTTTGGTTACTAGATTATTTACATGTTACACACATGTATATATGAAGGTACTTAATTGTGGGTGGTCGAATGATTCGGGTAGTTTTGGTGCTACATGTATATATACGGGGGTATATGTATATGGGAGTACTTAGAATTTTACTTACCTGCTTTCATTATGTGCTATATTGGGGAATTGTTGGGCTGCAATGAAACTTTTCTGCAGGTACGCTAACCACGAATGCGTAAGTCGAATGTAGCTGTCGACTAGCTATATATCGAGAGAGTGCGTGTTATGCCACCGACATAGAACGTGATTGCCACCTTAGGTTAGCAATCTTGTGAGGATAAATAGGATGAAGCATTCATTATCATGATTGTTGCCTTATGCATAGCTATGCTCCTCTCACCCTTGTTCTATAGTGTGTAACTTGTGATCAATGTGTTACACTATCTTTCTTGAGTAAAGCTAAATAAGAATGCCTTACTCCATGTTGTTTGCGAAAAGTGGGTGCTTAGCTTTGCTATAAATAAGTGTGGCTACATGCCGGAACCTATAGATGTCCTCTAGTTGAGCCAAGTGGTGGATGTGTTGTTCATACAAGCATTTGTAAATGCTTTAGACCTCACTTAAGTAATTATGGATTCTCATAAATGAATTAAATTGGTGTTGGTCTAAGTTAACAATATTTAGAGCTACTAGGATGATATGTTTGTGTGCTCTCTTGTTAAGTAGAACAAAGACAAACTTTGTTTTGCTTATTAAACGTTGGCTGCTAGAGCGGTTTCTGTTGTAGTGATGCTTTCGTGGCCATCATGGTGTTTTCTGTAGTTATAGAGAATACCAAAGTTGTAGCTAACTTACTTATTTGGCTTGTCCTAAAATTTCATGACCCTAGGCCTTATGGTTTGGGAGTTATAAATTTTAGAAGTTTGTTGTCAGAATCTGCCCATGTCAGAACAGATCTGAATGTTTGCTTTATTTGACCTATGTGCTTATGGAATCATGTCTTGGAAATATTAGAGGAACTGTATTACTTTTTCTAAGCTTTCCAAAATGCTAAAGATCACTACTTTTGATGGTGTAAGTCACCAGTGATGAGCTTGTGAAGTTGAATGACAGAATCTGTCCAATTATGGGCAGAAATGTCTTCTTTGTGTTGATTAACCTTGTTAGCTGTAGAATCATCCTAATACGATAATAAGAAAGTTATAGACAATTTAATAAGCTTTACATAAAGTTAAGGATCACTTTTGTTAGGTTCCTAGAACTCCAGTTATGTATTTTTGAAGTTTCTATCAGTTTTCTATCCATATTGATACAGATCTGAAATATTAGCATTGTTGGTCATGTTGATCTATGAATTTGCTTTTGGTATGAATAACTGAAGTGTAGTCATCTTCCTAAGCTTTCTAGAAAGTCTAGGATCACCTTTGTGGGATGTCTATAACCTCAGTTATGGTTGAAACAAGTAACTACTGTGTTGCTGTCCAGGTTCTGTGCCCATGCTAAGTTGGCTACCTTAGCCAGCATTTGTTTTGGGCTCAACTTGTAGTTAGTTCTTGCTTTAGACAAAGCTTGTTGGGGGTGAGCTTTTTGCTTGGTAATAGTTACTTGAGTTCGATGTGTAAGCTTCTTCAGGTGTGCTTGAAGTTATGATGCGGGTATGTATGCTTGTTATCTAATTAGTACCATAGTTGTCACCTCGTTGTCCTCGGTGAGCATACGAGGGTCGCATAGCTTTATCCTAGAACAACGTTCACGTTACGTAATTATATGGTTGTTTTCTTCAATTAGGTTTTCTCTCTTAGGAGCCTGAGCCTATAGACTTGGTGGTTAGCCCTTGAATGTTTGTATCCATGCCTTTGCTTGACCGAAAGCCCAAAGTTTAGTTCTCCTATATGTTTGCATAAGCCGTGGATGTTTTGCAACCCTCTTCGTGAAGACCTTGTCGACTGACCCACCAAGTTAACTTCCATCAACGTTAGCCTTTGACCATGGTTCGTACGTTGCCAGTTGTGGAGACCATCCCCAAATCCATGTTTGGCCTTCCAGTTACCTCTCTCAAAGGTTAGCTAGTATGACGCAATGTATCTCTGCTATGGCCTCAAAATCGTTTGTTTGCAAATTCGTGTATCCACCATATCAACTCAATCTTTGAGTGGTACCTAAATTTTGTCCATGAAGTTTGCTTAAGCCATCCTCAACCTTCCCAAGTTTCGGGATGTTTATCAATCTTGATCTCATGTTGTTGCTCAACATGATCGAATCTCCGTTAATTAATTATCTGGTAGTTTCCTTAGTTGATGCCGGGTACCCGTGGAATTACGCAAAAATTGCCGGCTCAGTCGCCTTCGGCAATAGAACTATGTTCTCTTGTGAGGCGTTTTGATCTATGAATAGCTTCCCTGTTGATTCTAAACCTTGTAACTACCTTTGCTCATTTTCCCTCCTCGGTATGGTGCTTGTTCGGACAACCCAATCTGTGCCATTTGAAATTCCTCATCGGGTGTATGTTCAGTAACGGTGTTATGAGTAGCAACTAATGGTGCCGCGACGAAACCGAGAGCCTCCTGTGGGCACACACACAAGGTTGTGCTGCTCAGCATGCGCTAGTATCATGGTTTCTAATCATAATCCATTGCAGAACAACCCTGATGTGATTTTCACGTGACCTTCTTCCTTGGTTGTCTTTCCATATCTTATCAAAAGACCCTTATATTGGACCAAATGTAGTAGAGCTTCCTCCTGAAGTTGCTAAGAGGATAACCTTTGAAGAACAGGTCACCAACATAAACATTAATAGACTGCAACATGTGGTAGCCCAGTGACTCTATTTAGTTGTCCCCGTATTGACGAACGTCGTCTAGTGAGCAAAGTATCTCATCTCGGTTGGATAAAAAGGACACACAACACTTACTATTGGACAAGTTATCTGTGGGATAAGAATCGATTGTCGCATTGTGCATGTGACTGGAGCTATCCAAGTCGCAATCTTGGGTGCATAATGACCATACAACCGAAATCAACCATCTCTAGAATAACTTCGTATTTGCTAACTTCGATGGCAACCATCTGTTCTGCATCAACCACAGTTGTTATGGTCAAGAGTGAAGATTTGGAACTTTTTAGTGTTGAGAGACAACTGATTAGTTACCAATAGGAAGGTTAATCTCCAACTAGGTAACGACTCTTTGGTAGCTACGAAGGCTATGTCTTACAGAGCAATAACCAACAAGAAGTTAATCAACGAGCCAACAACTTGAGTGATATTCTATCTTCTAGAGCCATTGTGATTAAGTCAATTCTGTCTTGGACAATCACACAGATAGTGCAAGGTGTTCAATCAGCTGCGGTGAAGAATTAGAGAAATGCATGCCCTAATTTTGATCAACATCCTTGTGCCCTTAGGTGCCACAAACGGTTTGTTCATAACTTTATTGGACAAAGTGTTGAGGAATATTCGAAAGCAATTTGAGAAGTGTCAAACAACAGATTTCCTATCTTAGAGCTGCTGTTTGATCCCAAAGAGGAAGCCTCAGGTGAAAGTTGGCCTGACAAAGTTGTTATGCTGCAAGTCAACTCAACTTACAGTACAACTAAGTCACCAAGGAAAATTTTACTCAATCGCTTGGTGGTAGACTACTCCCTGCGGTTTAGTGAATATTTACAACTTTTGTTGTCCTTAAGGCCTCACTACATTTTGCTTTGGTAATGATTTTCCAAATAAGGGCATTCTTTGGTACCTTATAAATGTTTTTACTCAAGAGGTTGCGTCTGATTCAACCCAGATAACTGTTGTCTTTGGATAAAAGAATCTTATTAGATAGCGGTTGATAGGAAGACGAAGCCGACAAAGTCAGCTATCACATTCACTAACCCCTCGATAGACTCAAATAATACAGTGTTGTCATCAGAGAAAGAAAACTGCACGCATGGAATAGTAAGTAGCTTTCCATTAGTTGATATCTGAAGGATTGAACCATTATGACCAGAATAGACCTTGTCTATTGGTTAGTTAGTACCATATAACCTCAGAGAATGTTTGTCGTCTATGATCTCACCCTTTTGGAAGGTTGTACTCAAGCCATTTTGGTAGAGAACTACTTTTCAAAACCGTGTGAACATAGAGCCATTTCAACAAGTATACTTGTGAATATTTCGGTCTAGTGTCAAGTTCATATGGCCTATGTTGTGCTCATTAGAGAGTCAGATACTTGTGAGTGGTTCACTCATGGACCAAATGATCTCCGTACACTGAGAATGCAGTACGTGCTATCTTGGGTTCCTCCCAAAGTAACAATACTTCATGGAAGTCAATGAAGGAAATTCTTCAGACAAATTTTACCATGAAGAGTAAGTATCAGAAAGTGCCTTTGGCCAAATTGTTCACCGATGTTGAAGCTTTGTAGCTGAATGCTATAGCAGATGTTGGGAACTAGATAACGTGCCTCTCTTTCTTAAAAGGTCCTCCATTCCGAATCTCGGGACGCGATTCTTTTAAGGGGGGAGGGCTGTAACACCCTAGGTGTTTATCACCAATTAAGTAGTGGGTTTAAGCTCAAACATGATAGATTAGTGGAGATGACGATGCCAAAGTCAAACCTATGGAAATAAACCCTAACCTAAACTTGGATATTGCACCCTTGCTTACATATAGGCTCAATTAAAAGATATATGCTTGGGTGTTGTTATCAAAGTATCTTCACATGTCTCACATCAATAACTATCTATATTGATCCCTAGAAAAGTTTCATGAAGTTTGGAATCAAAAAGTCACATGAAATGATAAGTTCCATTCCTATTGGAATTTGCCCCATTAAGTTAATGGAACTATAGATCATCAACCAATCTTTGCAAATTTACCCAAATGACTCTAGATGAACTCTACAACAAAAGTCATGAAGGGTTCATGTTGAGCAAATGTCAAGAAATTGCCCCGATTGGCCTAAAACCCTAGTTTCGGCTTTATCGAGTTGATACTTTGACCAAAGTGAAAGTTTGACTTCTGTACCAGTTATGAGGTTTGACCTTAAACAAAGGTTGTAGTTCATCTTGTGTAGAACAAACTTTGTTTAATGGTCAAGAGCTAGTTTGGCCTCTAACCTAGTCAAATAGAGATTACAATGTGGAATCAGCTGCTGTTTTCAGCACTTAGAAAAATATTCTAAGTCCTAGAGTGGACAGCCGAAAGTTGACAAGTTGGCAACATTTTATCCTCCAATTTCATATAGTGGCTCAATTAGGTTCCTTAATATGAGTTGGAGTACTATTCTTGAGGGACACAATGAATCAAGTGTCGTTACATCTGGAGTATATTTGGATCTCCAAAATCAATTGCTAAAACAACATGTTTGCAACTTTGTCGCTCAAATGACCTTGAGATTGGCATGTCGCGTTCTCCAAAATTTGTTAAGTAACTTGGGTAGGTCCAAATGTAAAAGTTGGAGCTCACATGAGGGGGAAGGCCATGCAAGAAGATGGCATAAGTTGCATTTCATTTTGGCCATCAATTCTTGTAGTTGTTAATCATTGTCAACTCGCTGACACTGCCAACTTGGAGGTTAATTAGCTGCCAATCTAAAGCCCTAATGGTCAAGCACCCTTAACCGAAATTGTAGAGCACAAGTAGTAGAGCAAACTTTGTTTTGGGCCCACGATCCAGTTCGGCTCAGAGGTAGCCCAAAAACGCAGTTCAATTGGCCCACTCCGGCACCTGCCACCTGTTCGGTGGAATGCCCCAACGGGAGCCACGCATCCGGGACGTGGCATCCATGCGCCCGCAGTGCTCCCCACCTCTGCTGCCACACGTCCCTGCCCTCCATACACCACGTCGAGCGGTCCTCGGTCGCTCCTTCTTTGCCCCTAAGCTCCCCGTCGCTCTCCGCTTTCTCCTCCTGCCTTCGCTTGTCGTCTCGGCCACGTCCGCCATGGCTGCCGCCATGGGAGCTCCGCGGCCACCGCTGTTCCACCGCAACTACGGCCGCGTACACCACCGTCTCTGCCTCTTCCTCCCCTTTCGCCCGGCGCACCTCGGCCGAGCCACAGACCACCAGAGCGCCACCGCCACAGGCACGGCCACCGATGGGCCGCCTCTGCCGTGGCCGAGCAGCTGACGACCGCCTCACGCCGCTCCTCAGCCACCCTTGGGTGTAAAATGGCACCGCAGTGCTTGTGCTGCCCTTCAACGCCGCTCCTCCGCCGTCGGAGAGCCGCCCCGACGGACGGCCGAACCGCCCTTCCCTCCTCTGCTCCATTCCCAGGAGGAAGAAGAGGAATTGTTGTGTAAACCTTCTCTTAGGATGACAGGCGGGCCCGGCTGGGTAACGGGTCCCGCATGGTAGTTTGAGTGGTGGTTGAGTTGGGGTACACGACCGGGTGTGCCTAGCATGTCTAGAGTTAAGTACTTAATTTCGTTTTTGAATATCAGATTTGATGTAAATCTTCTAAAATTTATATCTCCTGTTAGGTAATTCCAAAAATAGTAAATGGGGACTTTTTGGAAACCTTGAGAAGAGATCTTTGTAGTAGAGTCATAAAATTCTATATGTTTGTAGATGTTTTCTGATGTCTTTATTTAAGTTTTAAAAATGCTCTAAAAATGCCTTTAAACTTAACCAGAGCAAGATCTGGAGTTTTGGGACTCCAAAAATAGTGATTCTTGTTTTGTTAATTTTGTGATGACATGTAATTGCTAGGAAAAATATTAAACACACTAGTTGTTCACTGTTTTCTTAGGGTTTTGATTGGACCTTGATAAATAAGGAAATCTACATTATATTGCTTGTTATTTTTATATCTTGAATTGTGTTGCTCCAAATGATGTGAAATTTTTATGGTAGTCTTGTCATGATATGTATGTACTGTGGTATAAATTTCTTGATCACTGCTTATGGTATGATCTAGTTATTTATTTAACTTGTTTATGGCTTGACAAATATCTTATAAATAATGTAGAATTGATAAAATGGAAAATGTTGTTCCATTACCTTAGTATGATGTTTATCTATCATATTGATTCATCCTATGGCCATGTGTTCACAGAAAATATTGAGTTTTAGGTTTAACTTGCTCTCACATGATTTATTTCACTAGCTATTTGTCTTTTTCATAGAGGTTGATATACTTGTCTAAATGGATTGAAATTTGGACAGTATACTTTCGGGAGAATGTGTAGGCCTCTGTAATTTTGATAGAATTTATTGAGCATCTTTATGATGTGGTCATAATTCCAACTAATTATCTAAATAAATTAAGAAAATGTATTAAAAAAATTTATTTAGTAATTTACACTATGTTTTCTGGTGTTTATTATTCATGTATGAAATGTTGGTGAAGTTGGTTTTGTCCAATTATATGTTTGCAACATAAGTTAATAATTATTTCTTGCAAACGAGGTTTTTGGACAGATCTGAGAACTTGGCAATGTTCTTCATGATAATGTGCTTTGTTGTAAAACATGTTTATACAAAAGTTGTAGATAATTTATGTGTCTAGCTGTTGTTAAAATTTGGTGGCATTTAGCCATGTGGTTTAGGAGTTATAGCTATTTAAATTTGGGTTACAGAATTGTTTGCTCTCTGTCTTGCTCGACCAGTTTCTGTGTTTGTGTAAATTCGACATATGAAACTTTGGAATCATGTTGTGATGATTATAAATGAAATGTAGATAATTTCCTAAGCTTTCCAGAATGTCTTCTTGCAAGTCATTTAGACTTATGGAACTCCAGATATGATTGATTTATGAAGCTACTGTTTGCAAGTCCAGAAATTGACATATTTCAGTTATCGTTGTTGCTTCATCTTGACTTGCTTTGCATGTCGATAAGTGTGATTCATGCTCTTGATGATGAAGTTAGTACACCTGAGACTTTGTAAATCTTGTGTCATGTTTGGCATTGCTTTCCTTGCTATCTTAGCATGATAGGTTGTGTGATGTTTAATTAAGCAAGGTGAAGTGCTTATGTGTATTTAGCGTAACCTTGTACTTGCCTTGATTAATGTGTGATGCATCATCTATTGCATTCCCATGTATTCATACACTTGCATCTTGCATCTCATTTAGGTACGCTAGATGCACCACGTGAAGGACATGATGTGGAGCCAAACCCGAAGATGGAGTTGGTGGATCCATCCCAAAGATAGAAGGACCGGACAAGTGTTAGATGGAGGGAATACTCGCCAAGCGAGTTTCTTCTGACATACTCTAACTTGAGTCAGATCCCAGACAAGCCCCGGAGCATTATAAGCCTCCTATCTTCAAAGCAATTAATTATATATATGTTATAAGTATTGTTGCATTAAGTGGTAGGAGTTGGTTGGAAACCCTTGCTGCATTATATCATTCCTTGTCCAGTTATATGAATCCTTGAATCCTACATAGACTAGGATCGAATAGATGCTTAGCCCTGCTTTAAGCGGTAGAAGTCAGGTGATTTCCTGTCACCTGCGAGATATAGGGATATTCATATATGGCACGGTTGGCTATATATTTGCTATCGTGGAATGGAACCATATGTTAATAAAATGAAATGAGACCGGGCGAGATGACGATAGTGAAGCAACAAGGCATGGAGGTCTTGGGTGTGGATCTATCCCCATCTGAGTCGTTTAAGGACCGATTCGCTGTACGTCCTTGAGTCATGTTGAACGCAGTCTAACACTTAGTTGGCCGGATAAGTCGTTCCGACCGCGAAGGCGAGTAATATGGTTCAGGCCGGGAATCGAATGGTAGGTTGCATCTTGGAGGAGAGAAAGGATGTGCTTGGGGACATTGGCGTGAGACCAAGGGGGGTTAGAGTCCCTATCACCTGGCAGAGTGTCGCCCTTGGGGTTGCGACATCATTCGGACCCGCGATTCCTGAATCGTACGAAAGGTGGCCTGTGCGACCCTGGCAGGGGTCTGCACGGTGAGTGTTAGAAATACCCCTCCAGCTGGATAGGAATTCGATTCGAATCGCCGTCGCTCCCGGTTAGTGAGAACTTGACTTGAGCAGCGGCAACGTAGATTCCATTAAATTGAATGGATGGTTAATTGGATAACGATGGAAAGGTTGCCTCAATTTATACCTGCTATGGTTAATATTGTTTGCTCCTAATACAGTGAGTGCTGTAGTACAGGTTCTAATATAGATGACATGTTAATGATAATTAACTTGATGCTTAAGCATTAATGATTACTTATCCATAATAAGCTTTTATGCAAAATGTTGTCAAGCTAGCCCACTTTACATCAGCCTTGCATGATCCTTGGTGTCACTTTATTTCTGGTTTATGACGGGTAAGTCTAGCTGAGTACATTGTTGTACTCAGGGTTTTATCCCCACTTGTTGCAGGTTGTGATGTATCATGGCGACTGCAAGAGTTGGTTGGCTCCTGCCGTAGAGGCGGATTGTGATCACGGGCATGATCCTTCTGAGTTATCTTCTCTCTAATGCTTTTGTTAGAAGTGGACCTTGGTACTGGCATGTATTTGAAATAAGATTAATGTTAGTTTCAAATTACTTTGCTTCCGCTACTTTTCAAATTAAGTTGTAATAACTATGTTGAACTCCGATGTATATTGAATTACTTGTGAAATGGTTGTAACATGTGACTTGTTATGTTGAATCACTACGATCTTGGCTTGTATGTTGGTTGGTTTGAAATCCCCCGTGATTTCATTGGACTACCGGAGTTATATGGGCTCAAGTGCGAGAATTTGATCACTTCGGTGATTGTTTTTGTACTTGTGCTCTTATAATTTGGACGGTTCTGTTACAAAGGGGTTGTGTTTCCCGGAGCATTAAATGGAAAATATTTAAAGAAATATTACCCTAGTATCTGGATGGATGCATAAAAGTATAAGTGCCGATAACAGTCCTATCGGCTAGAATCATACAAGGATATCAGTGTTTCATAAAGTGCCAATGCAATAGACAAAATTTACAAATTTAATAAAGATTGGATAGCCGATATCACACGCAGGCGAATCTGATCGGCTTCCTTTATCTCTTTGATGTCTTCATCGGCACCACCCTCCACAGGCTTAAGTTTTTTCTTCATTGCCAGGGCTTTGCGAGCTTGGATGTCTCTTTCTTGCTGAAGGGCCTTGATAGCATCGGGTAACTGGTTTTCTTCTTGTTTGGCATGAGTTAGGGTTGCCTCGACTTCTTTCAATTCAGCCAGTAGAGCCATTTTCTTTGCCGATAAGTCTGAGATTTTCTGCTTAAGTTCGGCACCTGAAGTCTGCAAGTTGCCGATGTTCTTGTGCTTCTCATCGGCAATCTGTTTCAGTTGTAGCATCTCTTCTTTGAGCTAAGCCTGAGCTACTCTATTGGCAATACATTGAGCAGCCCTTTGATATTGCAGTTGTCGGCTTTCTAAATGGGCTGCTGGGAAGAGTGCTTCTTCAACATCGGTAGGGACCTGGCCACGGATTGTTTTGAAGATTGCCTTTGCAGGGTCCGAATCATCTACCAGCTGGGCGGTATCTTGCTGCAGCAAGTTCAGGAGAGCCTCCAACTTGGATTTGATTTCTGCCGATATTGTTCCTAGTGTAAGAGAAGAGCTTGCTTCTTCTCCGTCATCGTCAAAAACGTCGATGGCAAAGGAGAATAGACTGTTTGGAGAGTCTTGTTCCTGAAAAAAGAAAAGAGGTCAGTTAAGGACAGGTATGAATATTATAAATCGGCTAGGTCAATCGGCTTACCTGTTTCAAGGCAATTTCCTATCTTTGACTGGAGGAAGCGGCCTGGAGTGTGCCGTGTGGAGGATCGGCTAAGCTTGCCGATGGGATATTCTCTGTGGTTCATTGGTAGTTGGCCCTTGGGATACGATGACCGATGATGTGCCCTATGCAGGAGGATTGACTGCTTGCTTAGTTGCATCGGCCGATTCTGGCTGGCTTGGAGGCGCTGGATCGGATGTTAGGATTGGCACGGATTTATACCATTTTGGTTGTGCCTCAGCATCTATTAAAGCCTTGCACTTTGTTTGGGCCTCAGCAACGGTTGGCTGGGGGGCATCGACACTTGCTGGTTGTGAAGGATGGACATCTAGTACCCTTGCCGATGTACCCATTTGTTGCTGCAAAACGGATGTAAGATATGATATTTGACAAATTAAATGCAAAGGTGAAGGAATACCTCTGAAGATTTGTCAGAAATAGTAGTGCTTAACGCCAGAGGAGTTGCCGATGATGATCCAGCAGTGGTTCTTACATCCTGAAAATTAATGTTAGTACAGTTTGAGATCGGCATGAGTTGGAATAAACAGGGTTGTTACCTTGAATGCTTTTATCAGGGTCGCAGCAGCAGCCAATGGAGTGGCTCTAGCTGTAGCCAGTTTGGACTTGGTGGTGATTGTCTTGGCACAAGTTCTCTGATGGGTCAGAGCAGCCAAGGTAGGGGCGTTGTAGCTGATCGGTGATATTGGGGAGATAGGTCGAAGATCAAAGGGTTTCCCACTCTTGTTTATAGATGGTGCTGGGTTATTGACCTGTCACAAGAAAGTTAGTTGCTGATATATAAAAGAAAAAGGTAGAAGGGTGTTAAAAGAAACTTACTGCGTCATTGGGAATGACATGCTCAGGGTCAATCATATGCCGATATGTATGAACGGATGTTGCAAATAGTTGTCCCTTCCACTCTTGCCACCATAGCTTATATGATTCAGTAATAAAAGATGCTGGCATCTAGGTGGATAGATCAACATCTGTAGCATCGACATCAGGAGAAAGTCGCACTACCCTGCTCTAGTCCGTTCCGCTAGTGATTGTTTCTCTCGGTTTAATCACATCGGCAAAACAAAGTTTGATTGGCAGCTGCCCAAAAGCCAATTGACGTGATACTGCCAATGGGTTGTAGAATTCATAAGTGATGTTGGTGTTTTTCCCACTGCCGAATGTGTTCACTGGGATTGCCCTAGGAGTAATGATGGCCATTATAAGTTCATTATCCTTATTCAGGGTATCATCGGCAAAGTTGAAGAGGAGAGGGAATCTGGTTTCTTCATCGATGTAGGGCATCCAGGCCCGATGATCACGGGAAAGACCGTTGTAGAAGCTTTGGAAGAATCGGCCGATCTGATCTTCGTTGGTCTCTATTCCAGGAAGAACAATTATGGCTTCACCAAAATTGAGGGGTGGGCGTGTTGCCGATTCTTCATCTCCAAGTACGTGGTCTTCGGCGATTTCTCGCGGGAATTGTTGGGCAAAGAAGTCCCATTGCAAGCGTTTGTGCATGTGGGCATTCAGCCACATGTTAATAAACCACCACAGGCCTCCTAAGTTGCCTATGGGTTCACCAAGCAGAAGTTTCTAGGACACTTGATGTAAAAGATGATAAGTAGAGCTCAGAAGATATCGGCCAAGAGGGAACCTTACACCGTTGGCCAAGAGTTCAGCTACGGGGAGGAAAGCGTTGGTTGGCCCTACCGATCGACCACAGAAAATAAATTTGTCTAACCACATATTTAAAAATGTGGCGTGTTCCCTCTGACCAACTATCCCGGTCCTCCTGTATTCTTGAATATACCCTGTCCAACCGCCGCTGTTGCGGGTATTCACTCTATATTCAGATTTCCTGCCATAAATGGAGGCTTCATCGGTAGTTGAAATATCTAGGCCAGTGAGCATGTATACATCAGCAAGGGTGGGAGTAGCTGGGCCATGTCCAAACATGAAAGTATTTGTTGTGTCTGACCAGAAGTAAGCAGCGGCAATCATCATCGACTCGTTCTTCTGCATATCGGCAATGGATAGCCTAATGCATTGATCTAACTTTCGTTCTGCCTAGTACACTTGCATCGACCCATTTACCCTCAAGTACCAATCTTTCCATCCTTTGGTGGTTTTAGGCCAAGATCGGAATGTATCTTTCCATAAATTCAGGGAGAAATTCTGGGCTCTGAAGGGGATTTTGTTAACCTCTGCATTGATCAAATCAGTTGGATCTGGGTTGCCCATTAGACCTAGACATTGGAAGTGTGGCTGATCGGTTGGGATGACTAACTTGTTGCATAGTTCCTAAGTTTGGAGGATCAAAAGAACAAAGAAAAAGAGGAAAAAATTACCAACTATATGAACTTGCAAGGGCAAAAGGAATCAAGGTAAAAAGTAATGGAAGTAAAACGAACCACAGGGACGTTGAAGTTGATTGCCATTGTCTTGAGGAAGATGGGGGCACAAGCTGGAGACTCGAGGTTGACGCTGGAGAAGGTTCTTATTGGTTGAGGTCCTACGGTTGTTCGTCGGAGTCGCCGCCGGAAAGAGAGAATGCCAAAGGTTGGAGTCTGAGGGTAGAAGACGAGCGTTCCGAAGACATTTATTTATAGGTCGGTTGGAATAGGGGTATTCTGGACTTATCTCTCTGCTGCGCGCGTGTAGGTCGAAGTAGTTCAGATGGATGTGGTAACTGTTCGCACGATAATCAAGGGATTGTACAGATGATTTGATGGCAAGTAATCATGGCTCGGAAGAAATATCGGTACAGGATATTTTAATTCCGAAAGCGGCGGCATCATTGTGTTAGAATCTTGCCGATGGACTATTGTTTTGGTATCTTAACTATAATCGGAGCAAGAGTGGTTGGAGATTGTGCGATATTTACTGAGGCGCGTGAATCAGGACTAGATTTGATTGGGTTTGGTAATAGATTATGTTATGCTCGGAGAATGAGTTAAGATAATTGGGTGAAGGCAATCGTTGTCTGGAGTAAATTTCAGAGCATCAATGGTTTTATACTCCGAAATTGGGGGGCATGTGTTGACACCATTTTTGGCACATGTTAGAATGATTAGACTGGGCTAATCAGCAAGAGGAAAGTTATTGTATACGCTGACAGAAGGGTGCCGATGGAGATCAGCTTGTGAGGATTGTTGCCGATGAGTGGTGGTGACCGATGGAAAGATTGACTTAAACTGAGGCGTTGCTGATGAGGTTAGAGATGTTATTGCCGATGCCGATAAAGGGAGGTTTGAAGACTGCTGTCGATGAAACTTGTGATGACGGGAAGCATGCCGATGGAGAGGAGGTCGATGGAAATTTCATCGTAATTAAGGCGGACAGGGAAGTAGATAGGTGTTGATTTCCTTTTCTATATTTGTTAGAGTATGATTCATGTAAGAGTCACGTTTTTTAGGTATGGACTCGGTGTCCTAGTCGTGTTTGGTTATGTTTCCTTAGATCAGGGTATAAATATAGATTGAGGGGCAATGTAATAGATATATCAATCAATATCAAACCAATTTTACTCCTATTTGCATCTACTTACTTTTCGGCGACTTCGTCAATTTGCGTATTTTTTCTTTTTACGAGTTCTCATCGATTCGACGAGATGCATCGCTTTAGTGTGACCTTCGATGATCCTCGAGTTTCGCGTGAGTACCTCTTGGCCGTGGCTTCCGGGCGTATCACTGTTGTCAGGACCAAAGTACTCGTATTTTTATCCTTGTCGATTAACAGGTCAAATCGACTAGCACGCTTTGGATATCGGATTGGGTATTAGCCCTTTGTGTTTGCAGATCCACTTTTGCATCAACATGTACATTACTTATGATATCATCAATCACATAGCACATACTCAAACAGGGGTAAGCCAATAATGATAAATGATCAGTATCAATATTGACAACATCTAGAGATAGAAATAGACTACTCATAAGTTTGTAAGACTAGATAGGAGATAAGTTAAGAGATTATATTCTTTTGTAGTTTCTTATTTACTAAGTTTGTCATACACTCTAGCATATATACTATCATGTATAGCATAATGACACTTTATCTATGCATAAGGAACATTACTAAGGAAAATCAAGAATAGAGCAAGATTTCCTTCGCAACCAGGTTCTACTTGTTCTACATACGGCGAGTGGACTACAAAGGATTCAACGGGAGTGCCACTTCCGCAATCTACCACATGACCCAGCATATAGAGTGCATCTGCAGGCAAACAATATCTAAGCACTATGCTTACATAATGTTGACCACTTAACTCACTCAAGTACTGAATTAAGCGCTTTGCGATCTTATGCATAAACTCATTATCAATCATGACTATATCACATATACTACTAGAGTAAACTAGGAACATAATAAATAGAAACATAGTATTAAAATAGAATAAAGTCATAACAAGAGGGATACAATAGCTATACCAGCCTCCAGATGATGATGAATCCAGAATCCTAAGCAGGAGCCCGAACTCTACGAAAACCTTGCTAGCTAGCCTATACTAGAACTTTGAGTAGCTAATCTAATTCTCTGGTGAACAAGAGATCCTCCTGATCTTCTAGCTCCTTGGCTTAATGGCTTCTTTTCTAGGGGGTAGGGCTTGTTTATATAGGCCAGTGGGATAAATCAGGGCCCTCGGATCAAACCGACTTCAATCAACAGCGAAGATGCAAACCCTAAGGTGGTGGAGGAACCGACGTAGAAGGCCATGGCTGACAGGTGGACCCCTAGGTCGGTCGACCTAGGGTGGGGTCACCGACCTAGCCTTATGCCAGGTGAGCCCCCCTTCGGTGGGTCACCTTCTCGTGTCTTCTAGATTCTTCTCAACTTGGTTTCATGGTGGAATATGGTCTTTAGCCCGATGTTCTTGATATCTTGCCTCCTTTTCGTAATAAACCCCTGTAGAAACATAGATTCACCAAAACCTATGGAATTCTATCAGTTCAAACCCTAATTCTATGTTGGAGGTTGATATATGCCCTTTTTCTTGTTTTACTGACGGTTTAAAATGAACAATAACTACCATCAACAAACTCCCCCAAGCTTAACCTTTGCTCGTCCCTAAGCAAACAACTAATCAGAGATAGATTATGAGTTGTCTCAAATACACATGCTTTCAACCAAAAATTCTCTTTTGGATTAGAGTAATTGATTTGACTTTCAAACTCACCCATATTACCTTCAACCATGGAGCTTTTACCTTCACTTAGGTCTCGATCAATTAAAAGACAGAACAATCCAGTCAAGCACTATGTCTCAAGTTCTTTATTTCACCTCTGTTCCAGAGTTTTTATAAGTTTTCAAAATAAAACTCAGAGATTCCCATTGTATGACACTCTCAAGTCTCTCATATGTAGTATTTGTGGATCCTTATCAAGGCAATAATGATGTTATGCCTTCTCTCACACCCTACAACTAATAAAGCTTATGTGTAGCTCATAGGCGTGGAAATAGCGCATACATACTTGCAAGCATATATTATAAAGTCAAACAATGGATCCAAAAAGAATTAAGTCATACAATCAAATCAAGATGTGCATGTGTATGGAATGATGGGTATATATGGTGGCTAATCCTAATTCTATTTTGCTCCTTGAAAACATATCTCTCATTTGAAACTTGGAAACTTTTGCAAGAAAACATGGGCTATCTTATTCATATTTTTTTTCTCTTTTCTCTTCTTCTCTCTTTTTTAGGCAGGCATCGAAGTACCCATTGTTTTATTTATTCGAACACTTGAAAATGATTGAGAGATAGAAGCATTAATTTTGTGGCAACCTATATGGAATATTTTTGGTGTTTTCTCCCAATGTAGGAGTAAAACATTTTTGAATGGATGGATGGTATGTTTTGGTGCCTACTCCCAGTGTAGGAGTAGTGCCTATGTGGGTGGTGTGTATGTGATCTTGATTTTAAAAGTATGACAAAGCTCTCATAAGGTATCAACAAAGCTTGACTCAACTCAGTGCAAATGCAAGCAGTAATGATGTGTGGCTTTCTTAGTCTAGCATTCATGTATGGCTATGATAGGAATTCAAGCTCTGTCATACAAGGAACTCATCATGTTATATTTTTAAAATTTTCAAGAAGTAAAACATTCAGAATTTAGTGTCACTAGGAATAAGATAAACAGTAGCTCAGACCTTCTTATATCATGTCTGTCAATTACCTAGACTTAGCTTAAGCATGCTCCCACAGATTTCAAGTTCAGAGTGAATCTTTAAGTCAAACCAATTTCATTTAATCTTTGGGAGAGCTCTAGGTTGAAAACTAGGCACTTAGAGCAACTATCCATTATGTCTTTTATGAGCATCTTCAAAGTTCTCTTTATTTTAAGAATAGGAATTTAGAGCAAACTTACGTACACACTCTTTTTATTTGATTTTCATCATTATTTTTTAATATGCAAAAGATAAATGAACTAAAAAGGAAAGAAAAAGAAATACTTATCTTGATATACGGGGATACCTTCCCCCAAGCTGCATGTTGCTATCAGTGTTCAGTACGGCGGTTGAAACTGAGGATGGCCAAACAGCCTGTCCCAGTTGTGGTTCTATTGGATATGGTTCTGTTGGATCTCAGAGAGAGTTTGTCTAGCCTGGTCTTGCCATTGCTGCTGCTAGTGAAGTGTATGCTATATGGCGGCTTGGTTCTCTTCAATGCCTCTAAGTCTGGTGCAGATCTCCTGCCTCTCCATCTGTTGTTCATGGTACCCTTGTCCAGAGAAGGATGCACGGCCGGGCTGGAAGTGGTGGCCTCCAGAAGACACCTCCTGCGTATCAACAGAGTGACGTCCACTACCTTGGTGGTAATGATCGAAATAACCTTGCTGCCACTGGGCACTTGCTCCTTGCTACTAGGAACTGTTAGAGCACTGGGGCGTGGCTTGCTCCCATGGACTGTGTACAGCTTGGAAACCTCGAGAGGATCCTGTATGGTCAAAAGTTTGATAGGCGATGTAGGCAGGACCTTGTGGAGTAGTGTCTGTACCGTAGTAGGGTGTCGGTGGCCCTCGGTCTATTCTCACAGAAGCACTTCTTTCAACTGCTGCACTAGATGGCAACACAATCAAAGAGTTCGTGGTGTACAAACCAAGACCCAGGTTAGGTAACAGGATCTCAGTTGTACGACCACAATAAATCATGATAATACCGGTATTCTTTCCTCCCTTCACCATTTGACCTTGCCAGAAGTAATCAATAGTTATATATGGCTGCCCCTAGGAATGTACCCTTTCGTTTGAAAATTCCTGACCAATGGACTATCATGAATTGCACGGGTGACACCTTCCTATGTTTGATCATAGCAAACATCAATTTCAAGTCTTCTATCCTAACAATTCAGGTGTCTTCCCTGGGAAAAAAGGTCATCCCTAACCACTTATGCATAAAACGCAAGGTAGGTAACTAAATAGAATTAGTACGGGGGTGGTCACAAACATTTTCATCAGAAATTTCTTTCTAGAATTGGGTCCTCTCAAATTCTGGCATAACAGAATCTACATCTATGACACAGTCATCTTGAAAACCAAGATGCTGACTAAGTTCTTTCCATGTGAGGGAGAATTCTTTTGTAAACATTCTAAAGGTTACTCCAGTATTAAAGAATTGGAGGGTGCACAAAAATTCTGTAGTAAGCAATTTGCAACCTGGCTCCTCTATAGTCCAAAAATTCTCCCACCCTATTTCATGAAAAATAAGCGGGAACTCAGTGTCCATACCTGACTCTTTCATGAGGCGAGGATCGTAGACGCTCGTGAGCATGAAAGTACGATCCTTCAATGCTGTGTACTTCGATCTCTCTCCTCCCCTTGGCTTCATGTTATTTTCCTCCATTAGGATGTTCATGGTGGTTGTTGACAGAGATGGTGAAGATTGAGCCGGCGAAGAGTCGATGTTCATTTCGGTTCCTGCCGAAGAGTTACTCCGGAGCGATTGGGATGATCCCGAGCGGGAAATCTTCCTCCAGAAACCACTCATCCTGCAAAAACTTAGTAGACAACAAAAACTTGTGGAGAGGATTAGTAAAAGGGTTAGCAGTAAGCGGTCCAAGGAATTAGTCATTCTGGGAATCAGTTGTCTGAGCAATTTTCTAGTGATTATTCTAGACGAAAGTTGGACAATACCTCCCTACAAAATTTTAATCTTCTCTTAATTCTTGGACAACTCCTCTACTAATGATGTTGCTCTCTACTTACTCTCAAAATTTCACTCCCAAACTTCCACAACACTCCACTACTTCACTCTTCTTCTTTTACCTTCTCACTCTTTCTCTACTTAGCTCTAACGATCTTGAAATCTTGCACTATGAAATTCTGAGCATAGGTAGTGGAATGAGGAGTGTTGTGAAGATAAGTGAGCACAGGAGGCTGGTATTTATAGGAGGAGGTGAGAGGGGGTCAGTCGACCTAGGGTGGGGTCGGCCGACCCCACCTTGGGCCCACTCGTGTGGTGCTCATTCCTAGTGCCTTCTCGCGTGGAATCTAAGCAAAATAAGATGCCAACTTGATTATAGAATGACGGAGGCACCAGGTGCAAGAAAAAATGAATGGAGCACATTAAAAGATGAGATATGGTATGACATGTGGGTCCCAAGTGTGGGTCCGGTAGACCTGTATTTTCTATGTATATACTATGCAAAAAATATTACTTTTATGAAATTATGAAAAAATGATGGTATTTTTATATTTTTGTGCCTCCACAATAAATATTTCTTATGGGGTTTTTACGCTCCGTAAAAATTATTCATATGGGGCCTAGATTTTTACTATGCCATGATGAGAATTTTTATTTTATTTCCAATGCAAGTGATGAAAGTAAATATGCAATGCAAAAAAATATGAATAACTACCGAGTTACCTCCCGGCAAGGGTTTGGAATTTTTAAGCCCGCTGAACCAGACTTCTCTACTATTTATTCTTTGGGTGCACCATCCGATCCCAGAGATGGTAGTCCTGATGATTGATCCTCCTTTTCTTTCCATACCATGTTTACCATGAGATTGAGTTCTGGTCTTGGCTTGAATGCGAATCGTTCTTCTTTTCCATTTATGTTGAATCTGATTTCTCCTGCTCCGGCATCGATGTGAGCATTGGCGGTGCTCAAAAAGGGTCTCCCAAGGATGGGTGACACTTTTGTGTTTGGTTGCATGTCCAGTACCACAAAGTCTATTGGTACAAAGAAATCTCTTATCTTTATCGGAATGTTTTTGGCAATTCCCACAGGGTAGCGAATTGATTGATCGGCCAATTGTATGCACATTGATGTTGGCTCCAGTGTTGAATAACTGAGGTTGTCAAAGACCGTTTTGGGCATCACACTGACACTTGCTCCAAGGTCACATAGTGCATTGTTGAAGTGTTGATCTCCGATCGAGCAGTCTATAGTGGGACATCCAGGACCTTCTTCTTTGTAGGTGATATGTTGAGGATGGACGCACTACATTCTTCTATCAGCTTAATCACCTCAGTGGTGGGTAGTGGTCTCTTCTTGTTCAAAATGTCTCTGAGGTACTTTGCTTAGGTAGGGACCTGTATAGCATCTAACAGAGGTATATTGATATATAATTTCTGAATGACCTCTATAAACTTACCAAACTGTTCATCTGTTTGGATTCTCCAATTTCTGTGTGGGAATGGTAAGAAGTTGGTGTCATGAAAATCTTGTCTCATTTCTTGATCTTGTGACTCTTGTTGGACAACTTCTTCCACTTCATCATCTTTCTTTTCTTCTAGTACTACTAGTGCTGCCAGTATCCTTCCTGTTCCTTTTGGATATGGGGGATCTTAGGTAGACTTGCCACCTCTCGTGGTTATAGCATTGATCTGCTCATGGTTAGTGGCAAAAGGCAGTGCAGCAGACAACTATGCTATTTGTGATTCTATCTTTTTATTATAGCTAAGTTGATCTTTTGTGGCAAAAGAAAACCTATCCATTTTAATATTTATATTTTCTAAAATTTTATCATTAGCAGCAAGCTTCTTAGTAATATTATCATTAATCTTAGCTTGCTCTAGGATCAATTCTCTCAAGGATGGTTGTTTGGAGTAATTACCTGGGTACTTACCTTGGTAGTTGGATCGCTGTTGATTCCATCCTTGCTTCTATTATAGTGGAGCAGAAGTATTGATGACAGTGTTTGTCTTCTTGGGATTTAGGGAATTCCACTCCTAAGTATTCTCCACATCTGTTTTGAGCATTGAAGGTATCTTGAATAGCGTGACGATCTCTCTTGTAATTGTCTCGCTGTTCGAGCCAATTCAACAGTACGTCCATCTTAGTTGATAGTGCACATAATTCTTCTGGTGCCTCTTCACTCTGGTGACAGTGTTGAATGTTGTCTTGGGACTAGCTTTGGTTTTCAGCTATCCTTTCCATAAGAACTTCAGCTTTCCCAAGAGTGAGTGACAGAAATGATCCTCTAGCAGTGGCATCTAGTTGTTCACGATCCCTCTGAATTAATCCATGATAGAAGCCTTGCATGAGCAACCACTCTTCCATTCCATGATGGGGACATCTAAAACATATTCTTGGAAATGCTCCCATGCTTCTGGAATGATTTCTCCTTTCTGCTATTAGAAGTTTGAAATCTTTCCTCTTAAGGCATTGGTCTTGCCTACAGGGAAGAACTTTTCTAGGAAGGCCTTCGAACACTTTGCCCATGTGTTGATGTTATCTTTGTTGGTGTAGAACCACTACTTTGCTCTTCCCACTAGTGAAAATGGGAATAAGCGGAGTAGTATGATATCTTAGCAACGTTCTTGATGACAATTGTGCTACTAATTTCCAAAAAATTCTAAAGATGAGCACTAGCATCTTCATGTTCCTTTCAACTGAATAGGGTAGCTTGCACCATGTTAATGAGGCTTGGCTTGAGTTCAAACTCAAGATTATCGATGTTGAGTGTTGGTCCAGTACGAATGTTCATAGTGCTTGGAACAGTGAACTCACGTAGTGTCTTCTCAGCCATATATAGCCTCAAAAACTGGTGTTGAACTTCTTCTTGATTGATTTTGATTCTAATTAATCAAGTTTGGTGAATCACAACCAACCCTGCAATACCCTGTATATGATATGAACAAAGACAAACAAGGATAAGCCTGTAAAAGCGGAGGTACTAGCTATGATTTCATCAATAAGTATGCATTTGCTTAGTCTCTCTATAGCCTTTATTACCCCTCCCTAGCAATGGCGCCAAAAATGGTTGTTGGTATTTATTAACTTGACACTTGTTTTGGATAGTCACTTACTAATTACCTACACTTTTAGCAATTTGTACCAGGTTGTCATCCCCGCTAATGAAGCTAAAAATGTTTGTTGCTATTACTTAGCATTACTACTAAGTAGTTATCTTGTCATTTCATGTGACTAGAAAGAATATAAAGATATGAATGAAAAGTAATCCGCAAGCACATAGATAATTATACCATTGTAGCATTTTACCGGGAGTATTCTAGGTATCGTTATTTATATTTTTACCACAGGGAGGAGCTAAGGGGTTGGCTAGAGATGATGAACAAATGTACATTACTTATGATGGAATCAATCACATAGCACATACTCAAACGGGGGTAAGCCAATAATGATAAATGATAAGTATAAATATTGATAACATTTAGAGATAGAAATAGACAACTCATAAGTTAGTAAGACTAGACATGAAATTAGTTAAGAGATTAGATTCTTATGTAGTTTCTTATTTACTAAATCTTTCATACACTCTAGCATATATACCCTTATGTATACCATAATGACACTTTATATATGCATAAGGAACATTACTAAGGAAAATCAAGAATAGAGCAAGACTTTCTTCACAACTAGGTTCTACTTGTTCTACATACGGGGAGTGGACTACAAAGGACTCAATGGGAGTGTCACTTCCGCGATCTACCACATGACCCGGCATATAGAGTGCATCTGCAGGCAAACAATATCTAAGCACCATGCTTACATAATGTCAACCCCACTTAACTCACTCGAGTACTGAATTAAGCGCTTTGCGATCTTATGCATAAACTCATTATCAATCATGACTATATCAAATATACTACTAGAGTAAACTAGGAACATAATAAATAGAAACATTGTAATGAAATAGAATAAAGTCATAACAAGAGGGATACAATGGCTATACCAGCCTCCAGATGAGATGAATCCAGAATCCTAAGCAGGAGCCCGAACTCTACGAAAACCTTGCTAGCTAGCCTATACTAGAACTTTGAGTAGCTAATCTAATTCTCTGGTAGAGAAGAGATCTTCCTAATCTTCTAGCTCCTTGGCTTAATGGCTTCTTTTCTAGGGGGTAGGACTTGTTTATATAGGCCAGTGGGATAAACCAGGGCCCTCGGATCAAACCGACTTCAATCAACGGCAAAGATGTAAACCCTAAGGCGGTGGAGGAACCGACGTAGAAGGCCGTGGCTGACAGGTGGACCCCAGGTTGGCCGACCTGGCCTTATGTGAGGTGGGTCACCTTCTCATGTCTTCTAGATTCTTCTCAACTTGGTTTCACGGTGGAATATGTTTTTTAGCCCAACGTTCTTGATATCTTGCCTCCTTTTCCTGATAAACCCCTGCAGAAACATAGATTCACCAAAACCTATGGAATTCTATCAGTTCAAACCCTAATTCTATGTTGGAGGTTGATATATGCCCTTTTTCATGTTTTATTGATGGTTTAAAATGAACAATAACTACCGTCAACAGTGATGAGGCACACGGATCGCTAACATGGCACATTGAGTGGCCTCCACTCCTCTCAACCTATAAATACCCCGTCACCCCCTCTCATTCAAGACACACCACACTAAGGATCAAGAGCACCTCACTTGAGTTTCATTCCTAAGGTTTAGGCCCTAGTAGCTAGTAGAGTAGTAAGGGAGAGATGTGAGGGAGAGCTTCGGGAAGCGCCGGGCTTGTCGGTGTCTCCCCAACTTGTACCTCAACGAGCATCTTTACTTCAATGGGTTCTTCCGCTACGTGAGTGTTCATGGTTCTTTTGGTTATAAAGTCTTTTATTAGTTAATCTTTACTCATACTTGTTTGCGGGTTCGTCGTCCATCCCCATGGCGGATGCTCTAGTAGAGGGCCCTAATAGAGATGGATAACCCTACACGACGCTAGAGTAGTAGTCAATAGCGTTGACGTCTAGGCTGGAGGCTACCTTCATTTGCCTCGTTCCCTATGGTTGAGGGGTAGGCGGCAGGTGGTGACAGCCTTGTCCGTCCCTCGTAATCCCCCACATCCAGGTTTGACGTACGCTACAGGCCGGTATCGCTTGGCAGACCAGGTGTACGCCAGTTCCTGAAGTGAGCAAGTAGGAGTAGCGTTTATCTATCCTTAAAACATAAAATCATAGGAATGCATTTCAACCTCTCCTAAATCTACCCTTGTGTTGTCCTTGCATGAACTAGCTAGAAGAGTACCTCCATTCCCTGTGAAAAATATGATACCCTAAATACTTCTGGGTGAAATGCTACAATGGTAATTCCGTGCGCTTGCAGATTATTTCTGTATGCGTTAAGAATTACCAACAGTCGCCATGGCTTCACTCATCCTCCTTCGACTCCATCGCCGCTAGGAGAAGGCCTTCAAGATCAGCTTGCGCCAACACCTAGGTGCGGCTATGTCCGCTTGTCTTCGATGTTAGTGGAAGTTTCGTGAACACAGGGAGGAATGCTTCCATGGTCTATCATCACTATTAGAGCTTGCAAGGTCAAAACCATGGAGTGCACCGGCATTGGACCTCGGTGAGTGGGGTATTCTGCAATGGTGTTCCATGACAAGTGGTTGTCATAGAACCAAAATGTGCCCTACTCAGCCTAGAATATCAATTCGGAGGCTTGGATGTCATTTTGCATCGTTTGTTCCTCTCTTCTGCTTGGTTTCTGGTGTGGGTTGGTCTCCTCGTGGCCCCTTTTGCTCCCAGTGGGATTTTAGTGGAAGCTTCGCAAGGATGCTCCCCACCATAGGGCTGAGTTGCAGTCAGGTATGGGGAAATCCCTAACTCAATAGGTCTTTATTATTGTACATCTCGTAATCTTCGAATGTAATGCAATTTATCGATATTATTGTGTGAAGTTTGACTCAGTTCAAGTCTATTTCATACAAAATTGGCTCATGGATTTGGACTTAGTAATGCACTAAATTGGCTGACTCAAGTTGAGGAATAACCAAGGCGAATGACGAACGCACTAGCTAGCAGCTAAGGCAGTAGCGCATGTCAATACGCGTATCCTTGTACTAATGGTGACTAACTCCCCTCGGCGGTGGAAAATAAAAAAACAAAGAGACGGCAAAATGAAATGCAAGATTACATCTAAGTATGAGAGTACATAATACAGCGGTAAACATATATTACGAGTCATGTGGAATTAATAATTTAGTTATAGAAATATAAGCAATATAAACAACATAAGTACGAAGAAATATGTGGTGGAAACCACCTACTAGGTGGAAACATGGAAACTTATTTTTGAAAAATTCATACAAATATCAACATGGTCGCTATGAGCATGTGCATGCAGTACGGCAGGGTGCCTGCAGTACTCCATGCCTCCTCGCTAGTTCCTGCCTGGACGTGTTCCTAGAGAAATACAAAGGCTTTCTTTGCAGTATGATTCGGTGATGAAGTGCTAACTCATCGGAGTATAAGGAGTTCACTCCAAGTTGAATTGTGCATGCAAGTTGAATTGGTCGTGTCCTACTGCTCATTACATGATGAACAACAACCATTGTACATTCACATTAATGGATGAATAAAAATCATTGTACACCATGGAATATGTTTTGATCCAAAGATGGTGCAATAAGTTGAATTTACCAAGATTGTATGCAAAATGTCCTCAGAACATTCATCATTGTATTCCCCGTTGTACTCACCGTTTCACTTTCCTAGTGCGTATCATTCGGTGATCGTATAGTCCAACTTTAGATTGCTTTGACAAAGTGATCCAGTGCTGCTATACAGTGAGAGACGTATAATGCGGTTTGTAAGCGCACTATACCACTTTGTGTGTGGTACGTTCAATTCGATCTCAACGGTGGAGCCCAAACGAACGCCGCTTGGGTTTTGCAGGCGACACTAGCCGAGGAGGCGGCGGTTGCAGTCCCTGAGGCGCAATGCTTCCCTTCAATGTTCACCTAATTATTTAATCGGCCACACCACTCTTCCACTACACACCACTGTGAAAACCCCAAACTCCTCCATCATACTATAGAGGAAACCCCAATCTCCTCCACGACAATCTACTTCACCAGCACTCCTCTAGTGACTCTGATCCTCCAGCGATGGCCGACTTTTTGCCACCGTGGGACGACTCCTCCAGCGAGGAACACTCGCCGCTGCTGCTCCTCTCGTCAGAGAGTGACATAAGCAGCTACTATGACCCTAACAAGGGGTGGTCAGACGACAAACTCTACGCCATCTTTGGGGAAGAGCCAGAGCCAATGGAGGAGGACAAGGAGGAGGAGGAAGATGAAGACGAAGAGGGCGAGGATGAGGACGACGACGATGTCGGCAACAACAACAAAAGTGGCGGTTGGGACAACGGCGGCGGCGATGACAACGGCGGGGTTGGGGACAACAGCGGTGGTGGGGACAACGGTGATGAGGACGTGCCTCCAGCAAAGAGGCACAAGAAGGAATGTGGATCCTCCGGCACTAAGGATTCGGATTAGTTTAGTATAGGTAGTCCTACTATGCAGTCTAATCTAGTAAGTTAGTTTTAATTAGTTTGAAATGAAATAGTTATGTTTGATACTTTTGTATAGTCTAATCTAGTAAGTTAGATCGAAATGCAGTCTAATCTAGTGAGCTAGGAGGGAAAAAACAAATCCCTAATCAGTGTCTTAACTTCATGGATCAGTGGCTTGAGCATTTTAGAAAGACCTTAATGTAGTTGCTAGAAGGGGAAAAAATCCTCATTCTAGTAAGTTTAGTGTAATTACTTGGTAATCTAATACCAATGTGTGCTACTTTTGTAATATAGTAGCTTGGAGCTTTTGGAAAGAATGAAATGAAGACATATCTGAGAACAGTGTGTTGATTTCATGAATTCGTTCATGTTAATGGCTTGGATTTTCTGGAATGAACGAAATCAAGTCATCTTTGACAGCAAAGTTGTCTTTTATTAACTCATGGCTAGAGCAAAGATTGTAATTGAATTGATCTTTTTTGTTTGCTTCTTTGTCTCTTAACCCCCCCTAATTTCCCCTTTTTGTAGTTAGGCATGCTTGGTTCCTATCCATAGTCTACCACAACTAACCTTAGCCAAGTGTGGCTAGCAAATTGGTTGCCACACTTTGCCATGCCTAAGGGAATCTTGCCACACTGATTTACTCTATGACATGTGGAGCCCAAAAGAATTATGCCTAACCTTAGTTCAAAACCAACAATTGCCAACCTGGTCAAACTTGGCTAAGGTGAAGTGTGGCTAGCAACCAAACAGGAAAGTTCAGTAGGGGCGCAAGCCCCTCCTGTTCTCTAAAAAACAAACAAACAAACTTCTCTTGGAAGCTATGGGTCCACAGGATCCATATATCCTTCAACACACTATTTGGCCGTGAGATCTCTTACATCAACCCTTCAACGCAACACATTGAACATCAACAAACAACACGCCCTGAGATTACATCAATCCTTGAGCACAACACAATGAACATCAACAGACAACATGCCTTGAGATTACATCAATCCTTGAGCACAACAAATTGAACATCAACAAACAAAGTTGAGTTAATTAGCTTACACCCAGAAAATAGTACATTAATCATGAACAAACATGGTTCAGCTAATAAGTTCTGCTCCTCTATAACTAGAAATGAAGATCATAGCAAGTACAGATACAACACTATTTGAAAAGATACATTACTGCAACCGTAATAGCAGCACCAACCACTAGTGTGAAAAGCCTAACAATTGTAAGCAAGGATTGCACTATGCTTGCCTCAGTAGGAACCAATGTCTGTGTTGTTGAATCTGCTTCTTCATTTTCCCCAACTCGCGCATGAGAATCTAGAGAATCTGCTTGTCCAGGTTCTGGGTGAATCACAACCCTACCCATTTTCACCAGTTTTTTCCGATAGTCTCATTGCCATTCATAAAACTTGCATCTTGGTCGGACCTATACAAAATCAAGGAAAACAAAACAATAGATGCACTCAAAAGACCAGATCCAATCTGTGACTGCATCCAACCAAAACAAGAGATGAGCAGATGCTTACCCAGGGATTGTTCCTTGGGCATTTGAAGAACATATGACCAAGATTAGTGTCAGTCTTCGACTGAAGCTCAATCACCCTCTCCATGCTGCACTCATCGCAAAATAATTAGAGGGAGGCCCGTCTCTTCCCCAACATTGTCTTCTTCTGCATACGACGGCCTCCAAGGATGTCTGCTCTATGACGACGAGGAATCCATCCGACGAGACATGGTGTTGCCAGAATCAGGGGAATGAAGAGGAGAGGAGCAGGGGGACGAGAGCAGTGGTTGGCGTCAGGGGCAACAAACCCTAGCACAAAGGAGGAAGAAAGTCGTGGCAGTTATAGAATAACGGCCAACGACCGATTTTACCGTTGTATTGCACCGTTGCAAACTGGAAGGACATTTTGTCTTTGCTCATCCCCCAAAGTCAAAATAGACCTGGCACCACATCTATGCCACGGTGTACGCCCTTCCATGTCTACCGTATTCGCCGTATCATAGGATTCTTGATGCAATTATATGTCCACGTTCGGCGGCCATAGAAATGAAACAACACCGCCAAGTAGCCATGAAACGGCAGTGATGATAAAGTCTCTATGCCGGCTCCTCTGATGCATCGTATAACACCCCAGGTGTTAGGCTTGCATTGCAGGAGTCTAAGCATCATTTGTTCACTTATGAGCATGGAACATATGGAACATACTTGTGAAGCATATGTGATGCACTAGTGAAACATCTGTAACATCTCATTGAAACATATGCAACATACCCTTGTTAATTATGTTTCAATGTGTGTATGTTAGATGCTCATGCTTGGTAATGCAAGTGAGTGTTGACATCACTTCTTTCATGTGTCTCCCATCACTCTCTATCTATAGTGACCCCTGGGAAAAGTTTCGTGAAGTTTGGAATCAAAAAGTCACATGAAATGATAAGTTATATGCTTGTTTGGATTATAACTGAAACATGTTTCGGAAACAATGAAACAATTGAAACAACTATAGCATTTCACTTAATTCCTATGTTTCAATGCATGTGAGGCCTATATTCTTGTGCAACCTATGCATGGTGTGTATGTTTAGCCTCTACAATACCTTAACTATGCTTAGGACACTTAATGGAGCAATGTTCATGTTGACCATGTTGACTAACTAAGTCTCTAAGTGATAGTTGACCTTGATTTGATCTTGTTTGACCTAGAAAGCACAGTTGCTTGACTGTTTTAAAAGGGTAGCTAAAAGTGTTTTCCTGTAGCTGCGCCCTTAAACAAAGTTGTAGCAAATTTATTATGGAACAAAAGTTGTTTATTGATCATCTCATGAAAATGACCAGAACAATCTCAAAGGTTGCCCACAAGCCAGGAATAGGGGCTGATTGGCACCTTATGCTGTTTTAGTGCTAAGTGCCTTAGTTGGAGCTTTATATCTTGCAACACAAGCTGATTCAAACCTTGATCCTTACATAATAATTGTAGTTTGGTTTGAGTACTACAAACTTTTTTTAATGAGCAAGAGCTGATTTTGTGCCTAGCTTGGTCAAATAGGGTTTGCAAAATCAAATCTTGTGCTGTTTTTAGGGACGAAAAATTTGGCCAAGTCTGGGATGACTGCATTTTCGGGTTTCAGTTTTTGTTTACCCTTCTTTGGTGATTTATCAATTGCAAACCAAACCGAATGAGACTATGATCCTTTGATAAAAGTTTGAGTACTCATGTAGGTTTAGCTGATGGTGAAATTTATTGATCAAATCAGTGCACGGATAAGGGGATAGGGAAGGGGAAAGATGAGAGTTTCAGTCGGCTTGCAAACTGAACTGCAGCAATCGATTTTGAGGTACCCACATTTGAAGCTTTGTATCTTGCAAAGAAGGCCGAATCAGACTTTAACACTTAAAGAAAAGTTGGAGATCTCATGTAGCTCTACAACTTTGGTTACTACAACTTGTGCCAATACTAAACGTACAGAGGGATGAATTTTATAATTTCAGTGTATTTTTGAGGTGGTATTGTCACCTTCTTGGTTGGATTCGAACTGCAGTTCCCGTCATGACCAACAGCGTGCCGTCGTTGGATGCCGCGTGCCTCGCATGCTCGCCTGCATGCTCGCCACCTCACGTCCACGCGTCGTCGTGCACGTTATGAAGAAGCCGAGCGCCTGCCCTTCTCCCTCTCACTCTCCATCTCTCTCTTTCTGCTCTCTCTCTCGCCATGGACGGCACGGAGAAGAGCTCCATTGCTGCTGCCCATTGCTGCGGTTCCTCTCCTCTGCATCGCATCCGCACTAGCCAGCCTCGTCGTTCCCTTCCTCGTGTCGCGCTGCCTCGCCGTGCCACTCCTCAGGCCGCACCGTCGCCTGCTTCCCTGTGACGCCGGAACAGCGACCGCTGCAGCCGCCGGCACCCATGGCTCAGCCGCTTGGGCTGCCTGCGGGCCGAGCAGCACCCCTCTGCAAGGGCGCCCAGACCTAGCAAGCCTCGGAACTGCAGCTCCCCGCCGCCGGCGAGCCATGCCGGCCGGAACCGGCCCCTCCCCAACGGCCTCTCCTCCCTCCCATGCTCTCTGCTGTGTGAGGAAGGAGAAGAAGGACCCGCGGGTAAAAGAGAAACAAGTCCAGGGGGTTTTTTGCGAAGCCATAGACTCATGTGAATAGTAATGCATAGTGCAACTTTTCTTTTTCCTTTTTCTTTTATACATAATTATGGCTGAAACTTTGAAATTAATATCTCATGCTAGGAAATTCGTAAAATAGCAAATGAGGACTTTTTGGAATCCTTGTGAAATTTTCTACGCATTGGATCTATAATATATCATGTTTTAGTTTAAAGTTTTAGTTCTAAAAATAGATCTTTGCATCTAGGTTTTCTTTGTTAGTTGTATTTGTCATTTTCATAACTGCAGTTGTAGGGCTCCAAATAAAGTGAAATTTTTGTGACATGCTACTCATGTGATGTTTGATGTGTGGTAAGAATTTCATGAATTTTGGTTGTAATATGAGTGAGTTATTGATTCATCTTGCTCTCACATGATTTATTGCAATAGCTATTTGTCTTTTTTATAGAGGTTGATATACTTGTCCAAATGTCTTGAAATTTGTACAGTAGACTATTGGGAGCATATGTAGGCCACTGTAATTTTGGTAGAATTTATTGTGTACTTTTGATATGTATTCATAATTCCACCTAATTATCTAGGTAAATTAAGAAATGTATTAAAATAATTTATTTAATAATGGATATTATGTTTTTTGGTGTTCATTAGTCATGTGTGAAATGTTGGTAAAGTTGGTTTTGTCCAATTATATGTTGCAACATAAGTTAATAATTATTTCTTGCAAATGAGGTTTCTGGACAGATCTGGAAACTTAGTAAAGTTCTTCATGATAATGTTCTTTGTTGTAAAACTTGTTTATACAAAAGTTGTAGATAATTTATGTATCTAGATTCTGTTAAAATTTGGTAGCATTTGGCCATGTGGTTTAGGAGTTATAGCTGTTGAACGTTGGGTTACAGAATTGCTTGCTCTCTGTCTTGTTAGACCAGTTTCTGTGTTTGTGTAAATTTGACATATTAAACTTGGGAATCATGCTGTGATGATTATAAATGAAATGTATAGAATTTCATAAGCTTTCCATAATGTCTTCTTGCAAGTCATTTGGAGTTGTAGATCTCTAGTTATGATTAAATTACTCAGCTGCTGTTCTGATGCCCAGAAAGTGGCAAATTCTAGTCTAGTGCTTTGATTAACTTTGCCATGCTAGTGTGTTGAAGTGTGACTCATATCTTTGATGGTACTTGGGTTAGTACCCTGTGATCTTATGAGACTTGTGTCTTGATTGATGTGCTTGCCATCTTTAATGTTATGCCTTAATGAGGATTAAGTTGATTAGCTCTAGGTGCTTATGTGAACTTTGGTATGCTTGCTTGATTACTTTGTTTATTGCATTTCTATGTATTCATACATATGCATTGTTACACCTCATTTAGGTATGCTAGCTGAAACACGTGAAGGATGTGATGTGGGGCTAACCAGAAGATGGTGTTGGTGGACCTATCTCGGAGATGGAAGGATCGGACAAGTGCTAGAATAAGGGAATGCTCGCCAAGTGAGTTTTATCTGACAAACTCTGACTTGAGTCGGATCCCAGGCAAACCCCGGAGCATTATATGACTCCCTACTTTTTAAAGAAAATACTATATATGGGTTATATGTATTGTTGCATTACGTATAGGAGTTGGGTGAAAACCTTGCTGCATCGATATCACTCCTTGTCCAGATATATGAACCTGAATCCTATTAGCTCAGGATCGAGTAGATGCTTAGCCCTGCTTTAAGCGGTAGAAGTCAGGTGATTTTCTGTCACCTGTAAGATATAGGGATATTCATATATGGCACGGTTGGCTATATTTGCTATCGTAGAAAAGAACCATGTGCTAATAATATGAAAGGAGACCGGGCGGGATGACGATAGTGAAGCAACAAGGCATGGAGGTCTTGGGTGTGGATCTATCCCCGTCTGAGTTGTTTAAGGACCGATTCGTTGTACGTCCTTGAGTCATATTGAACGTAGTCTAACACTTAGTTGGTCGGATAAGCCGTTCCGACTGTGAAGCCGAGTAATACAGTTCAGACCGGGAATCAAAAGGTAGGTCGCATCTTGAAGGAAGTAAGGATGTGCTTGGGGGCATTGGCATAAGACCAAAGGGGGGTTAGAGTCCCTATCACCTGGTAGAGTGTTGCCCTTGGAGATGCGGTATCAGTCGAACCCGTGACTCCTAAATTATACCAAAGGTGACCTGAGTAGCCCTCACCAGGCCTATCTCGGTGAGTGTTAGAAATACCCCTTCAGCTGGATAGGAATTCGATTCGAATCGCCATCGCTCCCGGTTAGTGAGCACTTGACTTGAGCAGCGGCAACGTAGATTCACTTAATTGAACAGATGGTTAATTGGATGACGATTTAAATGTTATCTCAATTTATACCTGCTATGGTCAATATTGTTTGCTCCTAATCAAGTGAGTGCTCTAGTACAGGTGCTAATATAGATGATAGGTTAATGATTATTAACTTGATGTTTAAGCATTAATGATTACTTATCTGTATTAAACTTTTATGCAAAATGTTGTCAAGCTAGCCCACTTTATATCAGCCTTGCATGATCCTTGATGTCACTTTTTTTTTTGGTTTTTGACGGGTAAGTCTAGCTGAGTACTTTCTCATACTCAGGGTTTTATTCCCACTTGTTGCAGGTTGTGATGTATCATGGTGACTGCAAGAGTTGGTTGGCTCCTGCCATAGTGGCGGAGTGTGATTATGGGCATGATCATTCTGAGTTATCCCGTCTCTAATGCTTTTGTTGGAAGTCGACCTTGGTACTAGCATGTATTTAAAATAAGATTAATGTTAGTTTCAAATTACTTTGCTTCCGCTACTTTTGAACTTAAGTTGTAATAACAATGTTGAACTCCGATGTATATTGAATTACTTGTGAAAGGGATGTAACATGTGGCTTGTTATGTTGAATTACTACGATCTTGGCTTGTATGTTGGTTGGTTTAAAATCCCTCACGATTTCATTGCACTACCGGAGTTATATGGGCTCAAGTGCGAGAATTTGATCACTTCGGTGATTGTTTTTGTACTTGTGCTCTTATAATTTGGACGGTTCCGTGACACATCGGCGGTAATATTAAGCAGCTATAAAATAGCGCTGGGCAGGAGGGGGAAATGCATCTCCCCAAAATTTCTTTTCCCCGCCCTCCCCTCAGGCGAAATGCTCTCCTTAGGTTTGCGATGCTCCCATCCCCGCTCGCCGTCGAGCTGCCCCAGAGGCTGCGGGGCATCGACCTCGGCTCTCGTTGTGGGTCCTCCCATCTGCTGACGCAAGGGCCTCCGACGAATAATGCTGTGAGCACGAGGGATGGTGGAGAGTGGGTGGGGTGGACGGGCAGCTTGATGGCGACCGGTGGATAGGAGCATCTAGAACCTGATGGCACGGGGTGTCTTCTCTCTCTGGGGGTCCTCCCATCCACTGGTGGAAGGGCCTCCGGCGAATGGTGCTATGAGCGCAAGGGATGGCGGAGAGCGGGCAGGGTGTAGGGGCACCTCGACGGCGAGGGGTGGACAGGAACAATCTTATAGCCTGAGTATTGTGTAGGCGCCCATGGTTAGTGAACACAATGTCAGACAACCCATGGAGGCAATTGGTGTCATGGATCGAGTAGAAGTTGTATCAATTTTACAAAAAAGTTCGCCCTTGGCGGGCAGATCAGGTGGTGGATCGACCATTTCAGTTTTGTTAGTATATATAAATGCATTTATGTGAACACCGAGGTGAATGTGTCTAACAACACATTTGAGTGTAGTTTTTTGATGAATTGACAAAGGGCTTGCTATTTAACAAGTCAGATATCCTCCATACTTGTAGCCATGCCATGTAAGTTTGTTGCAAATGACTCATTTTGTAGTACACATTACATGTTGAGTGGTTCAGCCCAGCTACTTTCCATGGGGACATTGTGAATGCAGGAACCATTATATATGTCCATTTTGACATCATCTTACAGGAATGCACTCTCACTGTTTTCAGCTGACCAATTTGGAGATATCTGGGTTGCAAGCTCTCGGTGGTTTTGTTATGGAGTGATTTCGTGTGTGGGATGAATCTGATGCGCATGCAGCCTCATCTATGATCTCTCCACCGGCTCAGAGGTTGGCCCCTAAAGCCCTTCAGTCAATTGACAACCTAGCGACCTACTTAGACTGTGCAGCAAAGCTTGTCTTAACTGTGTTTCATATTTTTTTCTTGTGTTGCAGACAGTAGTGTCATCTTTAGTGGAGCTGACCATTTTAGAGATATCTAGACTGCAAGATCTTGGCAGTTTCATTATGGAGTGATTTCGTGAGTGGGATGAATTTGATGCGCATGTAGCCTCATCTATGATCTCTCCTCCGGCTCAGAGGTTGGCCCCTGAAGCCCTTCAGTCAATTGACAACCTAGTGACCAACTTAGACTGTGCAACAAAGCTTGTCTTAACTGTGTTTCACCTTTTTTCTTGTGTTGTAGACAGTAGTGTCATCTTTAATGGAGTTGACCATTTTGGAGATATCTGGGCTGCAAGAAGATCTTGGCAGTTTCATTATGGAGACCATCACCTTATCTAATCAAGGTGCTACAGTTCCTGACCTTAGAATGTCGGTTTCATTTTCGACATCTATTTGTGTTCTGAAAACAATATATTCGCTATGGTTGGATTTGGACATTATATCATTGTGGTTTAAAACTATGTATGTTGCTGTCATTTTGTATGGATATTTGTCTTGGTGGTATTCTGAAAAATATATATGTTGCTGGCGATGCGTAAGCCATGAAATTTCTGTATTGTTGGTGCTATAATGTCTTGTGGACAATAATGATGCACAGTGGTAATGCCAACAGTAATGGACAAAACATTACTACCGGAACAAATACAATGGCAGCGGTGACGCTGCCCCTCATTACTACCGGAGGGAGCACCGACCGCGTGCGTTGGCACCAACATCACCGTCGGATGGGACTCCGGACCGGCATTGATATTCTCGTCATCACAGCCAGATGGTACGACGGACCGGCGTTGATGTTCTCATCATCACAGCCGGATGGAACACCCATCCAACTAGCATTGATGTTCTCGTCATCACCACCGGATGGTCGGAAGGCCCGGCATTGATATGTTCATCATCACCACCGGTTGGTACGTTGCCCCAGCGATGATAGGTACACCATCACCGCCGGATGGTACGCCGGGCCGGCGTCGATGGTTACATCATCACCGCCAGATCGTACGCCGACCCGGCATCGATGGTTACACCATTACCGTCGGATGCTACGCCGGACCGGCGTTGATGGATATAGCATCACCGTCGAATCATATGCCGACCCGGCATCGATGGTTACACCCACACCGCCGGATCGTACGCTGGGCCGGCGGTGGTAAGACACTGTCACCGCCGCATGGTACGCCGGACTGACGGTGGTAAAATACCATCACCATACCGACGTGCAACCGGCGGAGATAAAGGTCGCCGATCACCGCCAACATACACCAATGGGGCCCAAAACCATCGGTAATGGGGGTTCTAGAGCCGGCAGTGTTTAGCTTTCTATAGTAGTGACTCTGGATGGGTGAGCTATGGTCTTTAGTGAAGCATTGTTGTACTATCGACGAATCGAATGTTGGGCTATGATGAGCTTGCAATCCAAGATCAGTCTTGTGCATTGTGTATCCATGTCCCATCTACTATAGAGGCCATAGGAAGTGCCTTTCCAAGGTTTACATCATCATCACCAATGTTCCTAAGCATATTGAAAGCAATGACATTAGGTAGCATCAAATTCTTATTTATATCATTATGCAAATATAGAAACGAGGTCACCTTGTATTCAATGGTTGTATCCTTAGTTGTCATGTCTCTTGTGCAACGCCTCTAATATCCTACAAGCAAAACATTGATCTTGTCGGACGCTAAATCAAGCAATAGTTTTTGTGACAGTTAGGGTAAATTTCTGTGTAGATTCATTTTTGGGTTTTAGATGGGCATCATCTTCAACATTCACAACCTCGATGCTTCACTCTAGGCACACCATGATCTCCTTCGACAGCTTAGACTTTGTCGCAAACCAACTTGGGGACCACTAGTGTACAATCTCTTGGTGTGCGCAAGCATTGATAGCATGGAGGTATGCAAACCTCACTAAACACTAGGACTAAATATGGAGGAAGCACTAAACTGACCTCTAACTGGACCAAGCACTCTTGCTAATTGCGTAATATGTCCTTAAGCACTTTTGGTGGCTAGAGCACTAATTGATGAGCCTCAACTTATTAGCAACTTCCCTTAGATCCAATACACTTCATTTGGCCAGTTGGGGGTGGGGTGGGGGGGGGGGGCGCTAGCCATTAGCTTTTGAGTGCACAAAAGCAATGAGCACTGGAGAGCTCCAGTGACCCCTATCGGAGAGTTGCATTGCTTGCCATGTAAACTAGTTGTTAGCCAACCTTTGGAAAGCCTAAGGTTCAGTGCACCATTAGAGAGTTTTGGTGAATGTATCACCTCCACTGTGTCTCCAACACCCTCTCTGTAACTATAGTTCAATGCACTCTAATCTTCATTTGTTTGTGTCTTTTCGTGGGGGCTTCTTCCACTTGATGTCTTGGACTTTTTTGCTTGTTTTCTAGGGTATTCAAAGTATCTCCTTGACCTTTGCTTAGGATGTTGATCACATGATGACTACTGTAGCATTGTCCAAGTCCATCCTTGGATCCATAGGACTAAAACCTTGTATACTAGCAAAGAACGTTAGTCCAATGGATCATGTTGTGATTCTTTATATTTCACCTTGTATACTAAAAAAGAAAACGGAATGAAAGGAGAATAAAACAGAAAATGAAACAAACATAAAGGAGGAACATGCAAGGATTGTGAATGGGGCACTCGACATTACCACGCAAGCTGTGCGTGGCATCCCCGCCCATGCGTAGGCGACGAAATGACAACATGTAGTTTCGATTTAGGGGAAGGATTTTAGCGTGCCTTTTCTGCTTCATCTCGATCATGCATGTCATCCATATTCTTCGGCAGCCTCCATAAATAATAGTACTGGCAGTTTGCAACTTAACTGATTCCTAACACACTAGTGACACTACGCGATTTATAATGACCATCTATGCACGTGAATTGCACAGTGAACTGTGGACAGTACTATATATGGAACAACAGTTAATGCTAGCACACACTACTACCAGTCTATCAACATGACAAGGAAAAGAAACAGTAAGAAAATAATCCTTAGGTATGGTTGGAAAGTAAGAGCAAATTCAGTGTTGGTGTCCACTTTGATAAACAGTCACATCTGTTTTGCCATTTTAAACTCTCGCACTCTGGCCAGTCTTCTCCATTCTCACCTCCCTCACATTGCTCCATCTACAAGCTGCAGCATGAGTCCATCGATTCATATGTGCCTCAAAATCGTCTACGAGAAGATTGTAGACAATTTCCTCCTGATAGTCGCTGTACCACTCACCATTGCCGCAGCTGCTATTGCGATGGCAAGACTGGAGCCTAACGAATCCACAGATCGAATTCAATCCTTCAGTCATCCACAGATCTTGTCAATTTTGTTGTTCTTGGCTATCGCAGTGATCGCATATTACATGCAGCGCCCACGCATGGTGTACCTCGTCGACTATGCTTGCTTCCGCACCACATATCACTACCGTGTTCCCTTTGCCGCTTTTGTTGAGCATGTCCGCCAAGTCGACCATTTCAGTGAGCGTAGCGTCTGTTTCCTGACACGCCTACTCGAGCGATCAGGCCTTGGAGAGGAGACATGCCTTCCGACAGTGGGCCAGTATATTAAACCCTACAAGTACTGCACGTTGGAGGCTGCTCGCGAGGAAGCTCAGCTCGTCGTCTTCTCAGCCATTGACGATCTATTTGCCAAAACGAGCATTTCTCCTCTCACCATTGACATTCTCGTCGTAAACTGCTGTGGATTTAGTCCGACACCAGGTTTTCCGGACATGATCATGAACAGGTACAAGATGCGCAGCGACATCCGCAACGTCCATCTATCTGGAATGGGGTGCAGCGCGGGTTTAGTCTCCATAGACCTCGCCAAGAACCTTCTGCAAGCCATGCCTCCAGGGGCACGGGCGTTGGTTGTATCCACAGAAACTCTCACACCCAACTACTATTTTGGGAACGAGAGAGCTATGCTGCTTCCATATTGCTTGTTCCGCATGGGCGGAGCTGCCGTGCTACTTTCAACATCACCCGAAAAGGCCCGTTTTCGACTAAAGTATGTCGTTCGGACACACACTGCAGCTGACGACAAGTCATACCAGTGCATCTATCAGAAAGAGGATGACAAGGGAAACAAAGGGGTGGATCTCTCCATGGATCTCATGGCCATTGCTGCCAGGACGCTCAAAGCCAACATCACCACCATTGCGCCGCTCGTCCTTCCAGCCTCCGAGAAACTCTTGTTTGCAATGTCCTTCGTATCTACGAAGCTTCTCAGAACGCGGACCAAGTTGTACGTGCCTAACTTCCTCACAGCGTTCGAGCATATTTGCATCCATGCAGGTGGGCGTGCAGTGATTGATGAGATCCAGCGCAGCCTAGGCCTGTCAGACAAGCATGTTGAGTCCTCCAGGATGACACTGCATCGATTCGGTAACATATCTAGCAGCTGCTTATGGTATGAATTAGCATACATCGAGGCCAAGCGCCACATGCAAAGGGGAGATCGAGTATGGATGATTGGATTTGGTTCTGGATTCAAGTGCAACAGTGCAGTATGGGAGTGCATCGTTCCACGCCATAGTGAAGATGGGCCATGGGCTACGTGCATCCATCGTTATCCAGTACATGATCCTTAATAAGATCCACAAAACCTGTTGGGTCAGTACTGTGCGTACATTGTGAGTGTATGCGTTGTACTGTGTAATTCGCAAAAAAAAAGTATGGATAATTAAGTGCTCTTCTTTCTACCAATCACCCTGCAACATGATCAAGACTTCCCCTCTCCAATATGCAGATGACACTCTCATCTCAACTTATATGCAAGGTTGTAGCAAACAACTTTTTTATGAAAGCTCTACTTGCGAACACTTGATGATTATTATGCTAAATCCATCAGCAGCTATTGGTACTTTCTCAAAGCTCTACTTGCGCACTTGATGATTATACCAAATCCATCAGTGCTATTTGGTATGCAACATATTTCCACTAGCTATTTATGTGGAAATAAGGATACTTATATTAGTGGTCTTGGTTTGGTGGACCAAAGCTTCAAATAGCAGATATGGTTGTTTCTCTTCCCCTATAATATATTTGGCTCATTTCAAAATTATGGAACAAGCCAAGAAAGTATGATTACACAAGTTGCAATTTGAAGATTTTGAATTTGTGACTTATTTTAGTTGTTGTTTTTCTTTCGTACATCAGAGTCTGATGACTTATTTATATGTTTCATTGTTGGGATATGTGTTAGTACTTAGTAATAATTTTAGTCTTATTTATCTTTATTAGAAGATGTCTGAAGCCGGCAACCCTGTATTTTCTATAAAAACAAGGTTGAAGGGTGTAAAGCTAAAAATGCCAGCACAAGTAATACACCTACCGCTGAATTTCATATTTCAATTGAAGGTGGTACCATAAAAAGCGCACCTAAGTATGAGCTTGTTAGAACTAAAGAACATACTAGAACTAACAAACCTAATGGTGACATCTAAGAGATTTGTCTGGATCTCATCCTCACAGTGAGGATTTAGATTCTAGATTGTGAATGTAGAATATGGATCCTGTACTAAAAAAATGAGGGGGTGTTTAAATCTCATTTCAGAGTGATTATTGCAACTAAATAGTAAATATTTCCAAATAATAGGTTTGAGGTACTCCCTCTGTCCCCGAAAAAGAGTCGTTCGGGGATGGGGCGCAACTACCAACACCGAAACAAAAAGACCAACCTACCCCTATTCTAGTAATCAATACAACGTACTAGTACTCCCGTGTTCCCCATCCAGATCCCACGCCTCCTTCATCTTCGACGCCGGGCGGGCGGGTGGCTCCTTATCTGCCACCTCACCGGGCCACGCTGCCACCTCCACCTCGATGCCGGTTCGCCCCTCCAGCAGCGCCTGCGCCACGCCCGTCATCGCTGGGAAGAGGGGTGTGGCCGCAGCTGCGTCAGGCGCGGGGGCTACTCCATGCCGGTGAAGAAGAAGAGGCGGGGGAAGAAGAAGAGGCGGAGCCACAGGTGGAGAAGAAGAGGGAAGTGGAGGCCATGGTCGACCACCACCCGCTCTCGCTCGCCCCTGTCCCATCCTGGCCAGATCGAGTAGCGCGGATCCACCGGCGGGGTTGGGGACGGCGCCACGACGGACGCAGATGTGGTAGACGACCGCGAATCTGCTAGAAGAACGCTTCGTCTCCAACGCCGAGTCTGGCTCTCGCCTCCTGGTGCGGATCCGGACGGAGGCACCGGCAGAGGTGGCGATGGAAGATGATAGGGGCTGCACTTTTTTTTAATCCTGCCCGCGGTCCATTGGATGGGAGGAGCGAAGGGATAAGGCTTGGCGCTGGCCCCTGGGTGAGTGGACTGCTCGTACGATACCTATGCTTAGGTCCAGTAACCTAGCCGAGCCGCCCAGCGACACTTTCTCTGGGACATCATTTGAATCGCAAAACGACCCTTTTTCAGGGACGGAGGGAGTAGATAATTGGATTCTACACTACGCTAGAAAATATTTTCGTGATATCATTTTCACCAACACTTTAGTAAAAAACCGTTTGTGATAATATATCACCACTAGTTTATAATAGAGTGTAACAGTGAAAACAAGGGTGGTTTTCACCCAACTGTTTATATCACAAACCATTGGTGAAAATGTTTGCACTATATATCTCTCCATAGAAGCCCGTCCGACCCATCTTGGCCTGCTAATATAGTCTCAAACTATATAATTTGGAAAACTCTAGACCTCCCACAATCCCACCACATCTAGCCCCCTCACCTCTAGGACCTCCCTCTGCCTCACATCTATCTTTCCTCGCCTCGGCTTGGCTCTACCCCTTCCCTCTGCCTCCAACTATATGTTGGTATTCCTTATGCTCAAGTCAATAATTCTGCAGCGCATAGAATATCATTGCAACATTTCACCCGGGAGTAAGCAATAACTAAAGAATATGATAAGTAACCATGTGTATCTACTAACTAATTGATGAGGACACGCCTACGATGTCCGAGAATTAACCCCAATCTTTATGGTACAAGACAATCAAGAAATTGTGTCCCTAAAGCAGTTCGGCTTACACCAGAAAACTACACCAGCAGATAACTCACGCCAAAGCAAGTAGTAACAGAATAGTATGTAGCTAGCAGCTATCCTTTCGTAAGACCAAGACAAATTAATTGAATTGCTAACCAATCAGAGAAAAGCTGAAGCATACGACAATATGAGAACACTCATTGCATATGACATGGACTGAAAAAAGTTCATGGCATCCCTGCCCGTATTATCTAGTATGGTAGTGTGTGCTTAGATATCATCAGACCTTACTATCTTCCTTATGATCCCTTGTTCTTGGAGTCATTAGCAGAGCAGTAAAGCTGCATTTGATGTATCTCTCTGTTATGACATGTTTAAATGGACCAATGTTTTTAGTTGTCACGGCCATGTTAATTTTCTCTAGGAAGATTGTTGTCATTATTTCAGTTAAACTAGTGTGCTATCTTTGTTTTGTTTGCAAATTGATGACCAATACCACCAACGGTTCGAAACCGGCGGTGATCAACAATGACTATCACCAATAACTTTCACCAATGGCGACCAAAACCATCGGCGAAGGGGGTTTGGAACCTGCGGTGATGAAATCTTCTGTAGTAGTGAATTAAATCACTCAAATGAAATGCTTCAATTCAGTTTGGATCTAATTATATTCACTTCGTGTTATAGGCACTAGTGGTACATACCAGGGAGTTGTCTAACGAAGCACAGCTACGTCAATTTCGTTAGGTAAGTCCATGCAGAGATTAGTGCCTTGTTATATAATCAAGGGGCAGCTTGTGCGGATTGCTCAAACACATTCTATGTTAGAGTGGATTGCTATTGTAAAAAGTACACTTGTTTGTGGACATGATGTGTGGATTTGATGATTATATTTATATGTGTGTTCGGTAGGCTATTAAAGTAGATATCAATTAATAAATATATTGTGAAAACCAGGATGATGCGATATAAATTTTGTCAGCGAAGTTCACCAACGCCGCCTCTAACTACCGGCGGTGATCTAGTAGTGAACACCAACGGTTATGCATTGAATCGTCATTGATCAATTGCTCATCAATGCCAGATTGGACCACTGACCAGTGGTGATCAAGCTAGTCACCGCCAGATTGCACCACTGATCGGGTGGTGAAGAAACCGTCAACGCTGACCACTGGTGATGACGTCTACACTGGCGGTGATGAAAAGCTCATCAGCGCGGATCATTTTGTAAACTGACAGCGACTATTGGATCATCAATGTCGGATCATACTGCGACCTATCGATGATCATGCCATTATCACAAATGGATTAAACTCCAAACTGACAGTGATAGCATACTATCACATCCCGTTGTGACTCGACAGTGAAGTCTATGGCCATCACCATCGACATTTCACTACCTAGAGCCAAACCGGCGGCGATGGGGGGTTCCGATCCAGCTGTGATAGCCTATCTATAGTAGTGAGTGGAAGGAGACACTACAACAAAACAATAATATTATAACACAATCTTATAAGACATTCATCGATGTGTTCCAAGGAAATTTTATAATAACACAAAACTATGTGTTATAGACATGGCCTATAAAACAAAACACTTATTTTATAAAAACTGATAACAATTATAGTAACACAAAATTAATATTACAGGTAAAATGTTACAAACGTGGTACTTTATTGCAATATATAAATGGAACATATAAATTTTTCTAACAAATATATGCCTTGTAGTAACATAAAATAATGTTACAGTCCAAAAAAAACTTATACATGTGAACCTTCCAATTGATAAGTGACATGGCAAACAAAGTATCTGTTGACACTCAAAAGTGTCCAAAGTGCATAATGGACACCACCATCATGTTTCTATCATCAAGACAGTCAAAAAAAAATACTTGGACCATCGCATTTGGTGCCCAGACGAAGAAAATGACTTTTCGGGAGGCTAAACCAGCCAGAGTCAGCTTAGCCAACTCTCAAGTCGGCTAAACTGACTCTGCCAAGTTGTCAAAATACCAAATGGACCTTACCATTGCATTCCTCTTATCAAGATGGTAAAAAAACATATATATGTACAGCGTAAGGGCCTCTAGCCTAGTGGTTAGAGCACCTGAGTAGCATCCCGCAGACCTGCGTTTGACTCACGTGGGAGCGAATAAACATGTTTGGAATAAAGAAAAATTATATAAAAAAATAGGTAGGGTTTCCCCTGCTGACTTCGGTAAAAAAACAAATATGAAATGTCCAATTCAGAGTCCGGATGAAGGAGTTATGCCCTAGGGAAGATGCTCCACTGCTAGAAGTTCCGACCCATGTTGGAAGTTCCGACCGCATCAAAACTTCCGGGAAACCTGAAAAAACCTGTTCGGGTGCCCGAGGTTAATCCCCACTCTGAAGTTTCGACACCCGGAAGTTCTGGCAGACCGACAGACCTATTAAAAAATCCTGTTCGGATCTGGCCTCTTATATTCCGATCTGAACTGCTAGACTCTTGGGCAACTTAGAAAATAAGGTTCAGAAAGGTTTCCTACTAGGATAAGATCACCCTCTCTCTCTATATATGAGAGGATCACGGTCGAGAGATCCCAACTGTCCAGTCATCAAAATCAATCTACTACAACCCTTTTACCCTCTTTTCCAACCCCCACGTTGTACATCCCTTGATCCGACGACCAAGGATGGCACCCTAGGCTTGCCAGCGGACCTATGGCAACCCGATGACATCCTTGCCCAGACGGGGTCCCGCCCGAGCGAGAGCTTCAATAGTTTCTTTACTAATTTGCCTGCAAACTAGCCGGTTCTTCGTCACACAAGCATGTTGGTTATCCTTTGGTAGTTTACTTGTAAACCTCTTCGTTCTTCACCATGAAAGTGTGACATCTTCGCTGCGTTCTTCGGTCCGTGGCAGCCCGGGCGTGCTAGCCCTTGCTAGTGTATGATCCGGGATCAATCCGGCGTCAACAATATATTTCACTTTTAAGGTTTATCAGCTATCACTTTGATTGACATGTTCACTCTCCATTCCGAATTGTACTAGATACGTAACTTTTCCTATATATTTAGACATAGTGTATATCTAAGTGTATAGCAAAAGCTATATATTTAGAAAAGTCAAACATCTTATAGTTTGGAATTTAGGGAGTAGTGAATTGAACTTTGAGGTACGATTGCTTCTTAGAGTTCTGATGAGATTCCTATAAACTTTGAGGTACGATTGGATAGAATGGACAACATGCAATTTCATTCATTCTCTCTAAAATGGTATTGCTGAAGAATACAAGACATATTATGAAAGAAATTTCAATCGTTTCATTCTTAAATAGTAAAATGTAGCTTTTTTAATACACTTAGATTACAAATGAATAGATTATGCGTTGACAGAAAGATAACTTTCACATTTTTATTAATTACACATACTCAGAACGCAAACAAGACCTTCCAAGAGGTTCATAGGGGTATCTTAAAACCTTATTAGCCAAAACATTCACTTGGCTACTTTGTTTATGCCTACAGGGTATCGGTGAATGCAATCAGCCCATGGACCATCGAGGTTGCTGGCAGACTGGATGCACTTCCACACGACGCTATTGCACTTGAATCCTGATCCAAATCCAACCATCCATATCCGATCACCCTTCTTTATCCGATTCTTAGCATCGATGTATCCAAGCTCATACCAGACGGAGCTGCTGGATGTGTTTCCAAATCGGTGCAGCGTCATACGTGATGGCTCAACGTCCTCGTCTGATAGACAAAGGCTACGCTGGACAGCATCAATAACCGCTCGCCCACCGGCGTGGATGCAGAAGTGCTCGAAGGCTATCCGCAAATCAGGTACATAGGGCTTCATTTTCCTCTTCAGCAACTTACGTGCAATTATTGGGACCACAAATAGCAGTTGCTCAGAGAATGGGAGCACAAGGGATCCTAATGCCGTGATGTTTGCCTGTAGCGTGTCACCAGCAATGGCTACAAGGTCTTTGGACAGGTTCACTCCTATTTCACCTGTGTCATCCTCCTCTTGGAATGCACACTGATAAGATTTATCTTGTGCAGCAGTGGTTGTGCGTACAGTGTGCATGAGCTTGAACCGTGACATAGACCGAGATGTCGACAGTAGCATTGCAGCCCCACCGATCCGGAATAGAACATTTGGCAGTAGCATTGCACGGCTCCTCCCTGAGTAGAAGAAGAGGGAGATGATCTCCGTGGAAACCACCAGCGCATGTGCATTCCGGGGGGCAGCCCGCAAGAGATTTTTTGCAACTTCCACCGAGATCAACCCTGCACTGCACCCCATCCCAGCGATGTGGATGTTACGAACGTCACCACGTAGCCTGTACTTGTTTACAATCATGTCAACCAAGGATGGCACTGGATTGAAAGCACTACAGTTCGTGACGACTATGTCAATTGTCTTGGGATTGATGCATGTCTTAGCAAATAAGTCATCAATGGATGAAAAAATAACCTGCTCCGCCTCGCTACGGGCATCACTCAAAGTGTGGAATGGTGGAATGTAGTGGGTACCATTGGGGAGGTAGCTCTGATCACCAATGCCTGAGTGCTCAAGCATGCGCGTCATGAACTGAATTCTGTTATCATCAAGGGATGGCATGTGGTGAAGGTGTTCGATAAAAGATGCCGTTGAGACACGACAATTAGCTGTATGACGGAAGCAAGCATAGTCCACAAGGTATACATGGCGAGAGGCATACATGAAGTAGACGAAGATACCTAAGCCAATTGAAAGGAGGAAAGTAAGCAGAAACAGATGGGCATGCCGCACTGCATGTAACCATATGAGAATCTCGGCAGGGCCTAGCTCTGCGCCTTTCAGCAATAGGATAGTTGCAAATAGCACAGCAACAGTGACAACAAAATTGTTCATGACGAGTTGGAAGACGTATTTTAGGCGCTTGAGACTGAGTAGTGAGTTCATGTTGTTGAGCTTGGCTCATGCATGCGTGTTTCGAGACAGATTATATTGGACGTATGGGCATGTCTTTCATAGCATCTATTCATTGCCATTAAAACCTCATGGGGAACATTTGAGGCAACTAAAAAGCATGCCTGCATACATCAAACACTTGAAAGAGGATGTGCATGCCATGTACTGTGTCACTGCCTAGAATAAGTTGGGCATATGTATATAAAACCTTCAAAAATATTGGATCATGGTCTAAATGCTAACTTTATCGTCACCTTCATTGTAGTTTAGTTTAATTTGGGGCTAGTAAGATCTTTGCAGTATATATATTACAATATTTCCATCACAAATTTAATTACATGTAATATTTCTCGGTACTTTCGAGAACGTGGACACACATGACTAGCTCTCTGTATACTTTGGAGAACGTGGACACAAAACTGTGGATAAACAAGATCGTTTTTGGGATATGAAGTGTCAACAGCATGTACCGGATATTGTACTATCGATGTTGTTGGTTGTTGGCAGGGCAGTAGCTTAAAATTTTGTTGGCATGTAGGGTCTAAAGAGAAGCTCTGTCATATGAAATATATTGATGCATGGAATGTACGTAGCAAGTAAAATGTGTTCCTCTAAACTTAAGGGAATTTCTATTACTCTGTGAAGCTTAGATCACAACTTGTCTTTTCACTTCTTCAACCTGGTGGTTGTTTGAAGTTTGTAGGTGGTTGATTTGGTGGATTCAGAACCGTAACTCTGGCATTAAACTGATATGCACATTATATACATCCTCCGAATAGCAGCACACCTCCCTGCTCTTATAGTTGGTGATTTTAGCATCATGAGAAATATATAGTATGAAGAAAATTAATGACCATTAGCCTTTTCTATTCAATTTAGTAATTGACAGCTTTAATTTGGTCTTAGGAAAATTGACTTAACAAATAAATAATGCACTTGATAATTCTTTACCTACTCCCAAAATGTTTAGGGGGATTACTAGTGAGTTAGGGGACTCCATTGTGTATATACATGCTCTAGAGAGTGGTGTTGTAGACTATATGCCATTGACATTTGATACTAGGATGACAACTTTCACAAGAAATTGAAAACAATGGAAGTTCAGACTTTGTTGCTTGATTCTATGATTTTGTGCTAGAAATTTGGAATAAATAGGTAATGAATTTGGTCCAATGTTGCTAGCATAGTACTTAAGAGCAAGACATGTCTTGCTAGAACTTATATCTAAGTGGACAATTGTCAATGAGATGTTATCATCTGATGATTCGCACTGATGTTCCTAACACTATCCCAGAACAGCCAATCTATGCCGGGTCTCAACCCCTCATCATTTGGCGATTCACACTGATGTATTTTTTGGATTCGAACTTGAAACCTCAACATTCATGTTTCCTCAAGCGCACGAACCAACTAAGCTATGCGACACATGTGACTATAATGTTAATGCTATTCTTTTAGCTTCACAATTTTGAATTTTATATTGTATATTTGACACTCCAAACGTTCTCAAATAAAAAACTTATTAACCGCAAAGTTGTAGATCTCGTCAAACACAACAACTTTGCTGTTGAATTTATCACCATTCGACATTCTTAATCATTTCAAATCTGATCCGAGAATTTGTATTAAATATTTAGACTTATAAATAATAATAAATTTAAAAGTTGTCAACCACAAAGTTTTAGATCACTTTAAAATCTTAAATTTTGATACAAAGTTTATCTTGATCCGATCTTATATGGAAAAATTATAATATTTCATACAAAAAAGTCTATCACTAGCCGTTTAAGCCACGACCCGGCAGTCCGGTTCATCACTTCAACCGGCAGTTATAGTACCTGACTGCGTACGGTTGTAAAGACTGAAAAATTTCCATTTTCTAAAAAAAATATATAGTGTCAAGGGCATGTACGGGAGATCGTACTACTAAAATTGTTGGCTGTTGGCAACTTGGCAGGGTGGTAGCCGAAAATTTTGTTGGCCGATGGGGCTTAGAAAAGAAGCTGGCAGTTGGGAACATATATAGAGGTGATGCACGCTCTGTCGCAACTTGCAAATAAATTGCGTGTCGCTAAAAACATTGGGGATTTCTTGGTGTTATTTTGTCTGGATCACACCTGGTCACGACCACTTGAATTCGGCGGCTGCGTGCTTCAAGTTTGCAGGTTGTTGATTTGGCGGGGTTTCACCGTAATTCTAACATGAAACCGAAATGCACGTAACATATGTCCTGCGCATAGCGCTGGATCGACGGACCAGATCCGCACACTCAAAGCGCTGTGGCCCCTCGTCCATCAGATCAGCGCCGCCGCGTGGCACAGCGGTTCGCCCCTCATGGGGCGTGGAGCGGCATGGCCCGCACGTTAACTTCACGTGCCGATGCATCGACCGAGCGCTACCAAGTGTTTGCACCGAGTCAGCGGGAAGGGCGCATGGAGAAACCACCCCACCCGCTGGCAGAAGGCCCCATGATGGCCTCAGGACCTGCGTCAGCCCCTCCGCCAGGGATTCTGGGACCTGACGACTGATGGGTGCCCCGTGAAGGCTCCCAAAGCGTGATGAAAGATTAGAGAAGAGGGCACTGAGCGGTGGGCCCAATGAGAGCCACCCGAGCCCAATGTGAAGAACGCGCCTGGCCACCGCTAAGTTCGGCTCGATCCAAGGAGGCATGCTACCGAGCCCTCACGAGGACATGGGACGCCGAGCATCGGATCGGCACCGATCCAGGGCCTCGACGCACCCATCACTCGACACACGGAGGCCAAGGTAAGCGGGGCGCCCCACACAGGTTCAGAATTGGCGACTCCCCGATGAGTCAGCCAGGCCCTTGCTTGGGCTTTCCTCACATAATGCTCGAACCAAGCATCGCCGGACTCAAAAGCTGAGCGCACAGCCAAAGGCTCGGGCGCCCCTAGAAGGGCGTCTGACCCAGACAGCTAAGGCTGTGACCACCCTGGTTGACCGGGTCACCAAAGATTGGGTTTAGCCCCTCGTTGCCATCATGGACTCGACCCAGAAGGCCACGAAGGGCTCAGGGCTCCTGACGAGAGTCAAACACAAGGGTATGCTAAGTCCTCAGGACGCGAGAGCTGACAAACGGACCCCGAGACCAATCTCACAGAAGGAGTCAGCAAGAGCCCGAGCATGCCTGCAGCCACTGCTCGGGGCTTGGGGGTTCGCCAGTGCCTCGGACTGCCGAGCAATGGCAGCCCGAGCATGACTCCAACCCAGCACATACCTAAGCCAGCGCTCGAACGAGAACCGATGTCCTGAGCCACGGGCAACCTGCTAAGCATCCAAGGCCTGGTAGGTATGGAGAATCCATGCCGTCTACTCATTCAACGGGTGTGAGGCCTTGGCAGCTACTCCTTCGACAGGGTCACGCAACTAGCGTGACACAATAGGATAAATGACTTCACCCACTCCAAGGGCAAGGTTTCTAGGGTCCAATCGTCAACCCCTCAGGAGGGAGCTCCTTCATAGCCAAGGAAGCCTCGAGAAGGTTCACCCAGGGTAGGCCGCGCCGCAGCAAACAGCCCCGGACGGTTAAGTGCCAGGTGGTGGCAGCTGCATCAGGCAGCGGCTGCAACTCCATCGACTCCACCCTATGCAACAAGGGGATGTCCATCCATGCCACGGCAAGGTACTCGTGCACCCCGGTATACATGGAATGAAGACAAGAACCCAAAACCGACTTGTGCCTGACCCTTCCTTGGAATATAAGGGCAGGGTCGGCTCCCATAGAGACGGGAGGATCAAATAGTAGACAATTCCCAAACAGACAAACTTGATAACCTAGCTAGAGAAGGCTAGTTCCTTACTCACTGAGGAAGAACACCAATGAACCCGTAGGATAGCACCGAGTGATCCCCTATCAAACTCTCGATCTCCATAATTGTAATCCCCGATTTGGGTGCTCTGAACACGAAGAACACTACACTGCTGAACATAGGGCTTAGAAGCCCGAACAAGGATAGATCATTGTGTCTCCCTTGTGTTTTTGAATGCCTGAGCCATCGGAGACCCACATCGACTTATGATACTTGCCGTGTGTCACGGGGTCAGAACCATGACAAGCATTGTTATTCGAGTCAGTGTTAGAGTACGTGTCTTCGGTGGCTCGGATGGACTCAAGAACACAAGAATCATAGAGAGGATGCAATGATTTATCCTAGTTCGGGCCGATTAATGTCCTACATCCAGCAGCTGATGATCCTTATACTCAAGAGTGCCCAAAATCAGGGGGTTACAACAGAGTGACAGAGATTTGATCCCGAGGCTTAACATACCCATATGTTAGGATCTCATCAGGAGCCCTCGAGCCCTTCATGGCCTCACTTGGCCTGGTTTGTGATGGCGACAAAGGTCTAAATTCGATCTTCTGGTGACCGAGCTAGCCATGGTAGGAATGGCTTAAGCTGACGAGAGTACGATGCCCTGCATGGGGCCCTCTCCCCAAGTGTAAAGGGGGTGCTCGGCCATCGGGACCGAGTGTAGGTTTGTGGCCCGAGCAAGGGTTTGGAGAACTCGTCTAGGAGTTACCGACTTCAAACCTAGGGGCACCCTTCTTTTTGGTTGGAGCCCGCCATGGGTCGGGTGATCGAGAGCGTCTGGGCTCTAGCTTAGGGCCACCTGATCACCCGGCGCACCACACCTTTCTAGGGGCTTTGGTAGCAGGCCCTAATCCTCTCGGGCTAGCCGTCTTGGGCTGACCTTATGCAGCCATAGGTCGGGGCACGGGGAGCGTGCCGAGCTCAGGCGGGGGACCCTCGTTGGGCCCTATTGCTCAGTGGCTCCTGACCCAACTCTAGGGAGTTGGTTGGTTTTGGGAGTGCACCGCCCAAGTGCCCGTCGATCGGGGGATCAAGTTGCTCCATCTAGGGAGCCGGCGCAGCCTCGAGGCCGTCATGGGGCCTCCTTGTCAGTGGGCGTGGTGGCTTCTAGGTATGTCCCTTTTGTTGACGGTCTGTACAGGCGGTTGATGGCACCTGGGGTGCCGCACCTGGCAGAGGAGTTATGGCATGCACTCCTACGCCGTCCCACTTCATCTGGGAGATGGGACGTCAGGCTACGCGGAGGAGATCTGGCAGAGGAGAAGTCGCGGCACTTGGTGCACGTGGATTCAGGTCGTTGATGGTGGCCAGTTGTTGGTATTTGTTAATGCACACAGAGAAATCCACAAGCACATGGATACCGATGTAGCTTTCACCCAGGAGTATTCTAGGGTATTGTATTTATCCACAAGGAAGCAATGGTAAAGATGGTGATGTTAACCATCATGCATCTACTAACTTAGTATACCGACTAAACTAAAGTGGGGTAAGTGATATACGATAAGTTAGGGTGACACATAAGAAGTTCTACTCTAGAAAGGATATGGAGAAAGCATGGCTAAATGGGAGGACAACGAGAGAGGGAGTTTCCTAAGTTCTTCTCTATATTCTAGAGCAGACCAGACGAGATAACTAGGAATGGGTAAGACATAGCGATCACATACAATAACACTTTAGAGCAACAATACCTTTCTGACCCTCGAAGGAAGTAAGAAATAGTGGTCGGGGGAAGGCTACCAAAAAGCTCTATGAAAACACCAATCTGAACGTGGTGGATTGCAAAGGCCTTATAGAGCTATCACCTCTAGGGCTACCACAACTATGCGTGGGATTGGACGCAAACTCAGGTAAACACTAGCCTAGACACCATGTCTATGCTAACGATTACTACTCTAGTCATGTACGATAACTAAAGCACTCGATGCGAGCAGAGATCCCATACTAAGGTGTGATACAACTATACTAACCATACTTAGCTAAACAACAAGGCATGAACTAGATAAACAATAAAGAAGATACTAATATATTCAATAGAAAGTAATATATTGAAATAAGGAAAGTACTACAAGAGAGATACAAAGTTATACTAGACTCCTAAAGACCACTCCAGACTCTAGGAAGAGCTCCTCTTCACTCTAACTCCCACTCACACTAAGACTACATCTTGAGAGTAGAGAGAGTTTCTCTTGTGGTGTGTGTCACAAGTGAGGGGTGAGGGCCCTATTTATAGCCTAAGGTGGAGTAGGGGCTACTCTAATGCCACGTCATCGATCCAGTGATGCCTTCTCCTTGTCCTTGGATCAAACTTGACCTCAAACTGCCATAAACTGGCGCATAGGATTGCTTCAAAGTGTGTTTCCTTGCATATGTCCAAAGGAGAGGCGGTGGAGCCACTGAGGGGCACCGGGCGGCATGGGTAGGTCGCCGATCGGCCCCCTATGACAGGTGGGGCCTCCTCCCTTTCTTCTAGAAGCCTAGCCCACATGTCATGAGTTGGTTTGGGTGGCTGAAGATGTTTCTCACATTGGTTATATTGCCATGACACATCAGTGATCCATGTGATGCTCCATTTGTGCCCTTGATGTTGAACCGACATTGAATCAATGCTTCTCAATGCTCTAGGCCACCTTCCCATGGATCGGTGACATGGCAGGGCACCAGGTGGGGCCAGGCAGCGCCATCATGGCACCGGGTGGCTCCCCCTTGTGGTCCTGCCTCTCCTGGCCACGTAGATGGCTTCTAGAATGCTTGGTTTTGCTCCTCTTTGACTATTTTGTACTTGCAAGCACAATTCTCCAAATACATGTGGAACCAAGTAGAATCTAAACATAAAATGTTGCTTCTTGCTTGATTTTATACATTTTATGACTAAGTGTTGATGGCAAAAGAGGGTGTTAAGAGCCATCAACAAGCTTCCCCACACTAAACCTTTGAGAAAGAAAACAAAGGTCTAGGTGTAACTTGATATGAAACAAGACTTCAAAAAGATGTGATGCTAACATAAAAGATATACCAAATCATACCTCATACCTTGTGGATTTTGAAGTGTCTACCATGTCGTCTTGAGCAGTTGAAAAGTGGAACAGCATTGACACCAAGTCATCACTGTCCTCTATGAAGCATATTTGGAGTTTTTATAATTTTTGCAATTAAAAACTTAGCTCATACTTCTCCTCAAATGGTACTCTCAGATCACTCAATGGTGTTTGTATCTCACCAAGGCACTAGTGTTTTGCCTTACATCCTACTACTAATAGGCTTATGCGGAGTTTTGGGTAGGATAAGAGTAAAGCACACTTGCATTGCATATATTGCTAAGTCAAACAATGGATCAATGGAGAAAAATATCATACACTCAGATCAAGGTGTGCATGTGTGTGGAAATATGGAAATGGGATAATCATGATTACTCCTTAGCATGACAAGATTCTTTCTCCATCTTTGATTTGAGAGCATGGCTATCTTTCTCTCTTTTTTTCTTTTTTCTATGGACCTTCATGTGTCCACATTTTTTTCTACTCTTTTTTTTTCTTTTCTTTTCCCAATATTTTTTTCATAGCCCATGCTCATTTGTAAAGATTGTGGAGAAAGATCTTGCTAACAAACATGGAGTATTTATTTGGTGGAAATGGAAAGGCATGTTTTTGCTAACTTCCAGTGTAGAAGTATAGCACATATTTGGTGGAGTGTACATGACCTTGATCTTAAGAGCATGATAAAATTCTCAACATAGGTCAACAAAGTTTGACAAAGCTCAATACAAAGACAAGCAACATATGTAGAAGGTTTTCAACATATAACATGGTGTTTGGCTTTGGTAGGAAATCTCACCATTGGGGAAAAGTGAGGCTATTAATTTTGATGTTCTATCAAAACAAGAAATCTTCAAGAGCTTACATAGAAAGATAGGATTTCTTTAGTCTTTACCATATCTCACTTCACAATAACTTAGTTGACATATTTTCCTAATATAGATATGTCCACAAGTAACAAGCATATGAACTAGGAATAAAGTTTATGTTTGCCAATCTTTATAAAGTTATGTTCATAGTTTGGCATAATTCACATTTTAAGTTTGATTTTAGTATATATATATATATATATATATATATATATATATATATATATATATATATATATATATATCAAACTGATAAGAACAAAGCAAGAGTGGGCAAAAGGAGTGCAAACCAGCAGCCAAAGTGGCCGAGGCCTGAGAAGTGGCAGAGAAGAATCCGCAGCCTCCCCCATACTAGGACTTTTATGTCATTTGACATTAAAGGCCTAGTGTAGATGTTGGGATGTCCCTCAGAATGTACTCCAATGTTGAATGGTGTTTTGCTCAAGTTATTGTCACCTTGTTGTTTTGACCCTTCATCTTTTGCGTTCAACCTGAAAGGTTTAGTGACAAATACCTGAAGGATACAAGTTTTACAAGATGCTTTTGTTCTCACTTTGCAAAGTTACTTTTTTCTGGTGAGAACAAAGAGAAGAGACGAAACATGATTTTTTTAGGAGAAGCTTTATTAGAGGAGTGGTTGCAAGCTTTATAAACAATGCAAGTAGACATTTATTTTATTATTTTAAACATAAGACAAATTGTTCTAATTTATTATGCATGAAAGAAAAGAGGCTATGATAGAACTGCCCAATTTAAACAAGATCAAGTACGGCTGTCACTGCTAAACACGTTGACACGCACATACTTTCACTTATATAAATCTTGTAGTCCGCCGAGTGTCACGAAGGACCTCGGTAAATCAACTTCATAACTAAGATCGCATGATTAAGCAAATACACATCACATACACAGAGTTGCAGCATTAATAATACCACAAATGAGTTCACAAATAAGAGTACAAGTTTGGGTTTCAAACCAATTAGAGAAAACAACATAGCTTTCAAATGATTATAATAACATAAATTCCAAATATATTGCTAGTTTACGTGACATCCTCTGACAAAAGCATATAGATGAGAACATTATATAGTGTCACCGAGCCCACCGGCAGTTAGCCACCATCTTTAGTAAGTCAAGAACTTCACCTGCAACATGGTGGGATAACCCTGAGTATGAGGGGTACTCAGCTAGACTTACCCATCATAAAGCAAAAATAATATGACAACAAGGAGTATGCAAGGCTTTATCGGTGGAGCTAGCTTGACAATATTTTGCATAAAAAGCTTAAGTACATAACTTAGATATATAATATCTTTAGCATCAAATTATACCTATTCAATTAAGCATCTCTAGATTAGCACCTGTACTAGAGCAATCACTTGATTAAGCTAAACAAGCATTAGTAACCACATCCAGTGTAGTAATTTGAGCATCATCATAACCATCAAGTTCCATCAAATATTACTACGATGACGAAGCTAGTCGAGTTTCTCACTATCCGGGAGAGACGGCGATTCTAATCGATTCCAACCAGCTGGTGATTTATTCCTAACACAAACCCAAGCAAACAAGATCAACGGTCACCTTTGGTACAACTTAGGTCCATTCGTAGGTCCGACCAGCGCTGCACCCTTAGGGATACTACCGGATGCCAGGTCGATCAGGACTCTAACCTATTCTTAGCCTCACATCGGCTCCCCGCACATCCTTACTACCTCCAGTATGCGCACTCTTATAGAACGATTCCTGGCCTGAGTTGAGCTACTCGGCTTCGTGGTCAGAACGACTTATCCGGCCAGCTAAGTGAGAGGCATGTGTTCAATCTCGACAGAAGTGCCGACAACGGTACGGTCCTTAATTGACACAAATGGGGATAAATAGGCACCCAAGACCTCCATGGCTTGTTGCTTCTCTATCACAATCTCGCCCGGTCTCCTTTCATTCATTAACACATGGTTATTTTTCACGATAGCACGTATAGCCAACCGCGATCAGATATTCACCTATATCTCACAAGTGGCAGGAAATCACCCAACTTCTACCGACTAAGCATATGGCTAAGCATATATATTCGATCCTGGACCTACATAGTGTTCAAGGTATATATACATCTGGACAAGAAAGATATATGCATCAAGTGTTTTCATCCAACTCCTACAACCTAATGCATCAAACATATATAACTCAATTTGATATTTATAAAAATATAGGAGGCTTAGAATGCTCTGGGGCTTGCCTAGGATCCAACATTAGATTAGTGTTTGTTAGATGACACTCGCTTGGTGAGTATCTCCCATCCTAGCACTTGCTTAGTCCTTACATCTTCAGGATAGATCCACCAAACACCATCTTCGGGTTCAGCTCCAACATCACGTTCTTCATGTGGTTCATCTAGCATACCTAGATCAGATATAAAATGCAAGTGTATGAATATGGAGAATGGTAGCATTAGATGTATCACATAAGAGCATTCAAGACAAGCACAAAATTATGCAAGACATAGGCACCTAGAGTTATTTAACTAAACATCACACAACCTATTATAAAGAAAGCAAGCACATCAAGCATAACACAAGTTTCACAAGGTCTCAGGTATATTACTTAATCAACATCAAAGGCATGCGCCACACTTAGCAACACATAAAGCAAAGTGAAGTGAAGCCAACAACTTTAGGTATAAATACAGATTCTGGACAGCAGCACAGCGTGCACTTGTTTTAGCCATAACTAGAGTTACAAGCATTCAATAAAGGTGATCTTAGACTTTCTGTAAAGCTTATGAAATTGTCTACAAAATATTTATAATCATCTCAGGATGATTCAACATCTATTAGGGTCAAACAATTTAGTTTCTCAAATCTATTCAGAATTTCTAGAGAGCAGGCATTTCAGATGACCAACTTTAAACAGCTATAACTCATAAACCATTTTGCCTATTGACATGAAAATTTAACATAAGCAAGATAAGCAAGTTATCTATAACTTTGTTATAAACAAGTTTCACAGCAAACACCATTTTCATTATACAATTAGCATGGCAACAAAAACTGTCCAAAACAGCCATTCTCTGAAAATATATATGTGACTCCATATAACCAATCAAATCTGGGTACAACCAATGTTACCAATAGTTTATACTCATCAAAAGAACACTAGAAAACATAATGATCAAGCCCAAATAAATTCTTTACATGCCTTTATTAATTTATTTGGATAATAGGGAGAATTAAGGAACATATACTAAAAGTGCACAGTAAATTTTGAGAAAATTATAGCAGCTCATACATGCTCTCAATAGTCTATATATAAATTTCATGCCATTTGAATAAGCATAGCAACCTCTATGAAAAAGACAAATTGCTATTGTAAGAAATCATGAGAGAGCAAGATAAATCTAAATATCATTATTTTCTATAAGCACATAGCCGGTGCCGGGGCCGGTAGTGTCGGGATGCCGCCGTAGCCAGGAAGGCCATAGGGGTATGACACCGGCGGGGCCGGTGGTCGGCTCTCGACGGAGGACATCCGTAGGGACAAATCCCCGATCTGCCGCTGCATGGCATAGATGGTCGCGGCGATGTTGCCGAACGCTTCGGCCGTGGGTTCGATGGGCTGGGGTTGAGGGTTTAGGAATGGCGAGGTGGTGATGATGGCTGTGGAAGGTGGGGCGGTGGTGTTCAGTACCACGCCGGAGGTGGGTGGAGCGGTGGTGGGGATGACCGGAGGCGAGGACGACATGGTCTTTGATACCAGGTTGTTACAGCCAATCCAGCGAGGGAGAGGACGAAGGCGATAGGGATAGGAAGTGGAAGGGGACGAGCGAACAGGCTGTCGGCGAACTAGTGGCGCCATGGCCGGCGTAGTTGACGAACTCGAACGCAGCGACAACGGGGTTACCGTGAGCAGTAGGCTGGGCGCCCAAGGGAGACGTCGTGTCTCAATCCCAGGCTATCTCTTCCATTCATCGAGCATATTGTTTTATAGGCTTATTACATACTCCTGAACTCAAATATGAAACATGCACTCGATTTATTCAAACAAGCACTTATTCAGGCCACCTTGCATGCTGCTGCTAATCCTGGCACTTCCTGTTCTTGCGCTTATTCAAACAAACACTTATTCAGGCAGGCTTGCATGCTGCTGCTAATCCTGGCATGCTGTGGCTTGAGCTCAGCCACTAGCTTTGTTCGAGCGCTGCCAACCATAACAAAAACATGCTAGCATAGAAGAGGAAGCATGATAACATACTTAAAATTCATTAAATGGAGGTAAGAACATCGAATGGCGAACCAGAGGACCATGTGTTTTTAATCCCACAATATCTAGTGGTAAACCAGATTAGTAGACATCAAGGTTAATATCAAAATCTTTATGTCAATTGCTTCCTCGGCAACGGTGCCAGAAAGCTTGTTGGTATTTGTTAACTCACACCGAGAAATCCACAAGCGCACGCATACCGATGTAGCTTTCACCCAGGAGTATTCCAGGGTATTGTATTTATCCACAGGGAAGCAATGGTAAAGATGGTGATGGTAACCATCATGTATCTATTAACTTAGTATATGTTGACAGTCACTACCTACTATTATAAATTGTCAACGAAACATGAATAAGGATATAAATCAATCTCCAACATAGAATTAGGGGTTAAACTAACAGAATTTCACAAGTTTTGGTGAATCTGTGTTTCTGCAGGGGTTACTTAGGAAAAGAGCCAAAGAGGACCCACATGTCAAGCTAAAAAGCATATTCTACACAGGAACTAAATTGAGAAGGATCTAGAAGACACGAGAAGGTGACCCGCCGAAGGGGGGCCCACCTAGCACTGAACCAGGTCAGCCGACCCCACCCCTAGGTCGGCCAACCTAGGGGGCTACCTGTCAGCCTCGGTCTTCTATGTCGATTCCTCCACTGCCTTAGGGATTGCATCTTCGCCATTGATCAAGGTCGATTTGATCCGAGGGCTCTGGTTCATCCCACTGGCCTATATAAGCAAGACCCTACCCTCTGGGTTCGAGGGATTGAAGTCATTTGATCAAGTTATTGGGGCCAAAAACCCTAATCTCCTTAAAGCTCCACCATATTCTAGGGCATAGCTAACTAGGCTAGAAGTAGAGGGAGGCAAGCTTCGCTTGGATTCCGGATCATGTTAAGAGCGTGGCTTGGTAAAGCCTTCTGTAACCTCTCTCTTGTATCTTTCTGTATTTATTTGCTAGCTACAATGGAACATTACTCTATATATTGTTTATGTTCTCAGTTATATTGTTCATCGTCTACTTTGATTATATGCTTAGTACAGTTAGATTATCTTTATATTCAAGAATAAGATCATATAGCGCTCACCTAGAAGTACAATTGGTGAGTGGTCAACATTGTGTAAGTATGGTGCTTATATGTTGTTTACCTGCGGATGCACCCTATAATCCGGGCCATGTGGTAGATCATGGATGTATACTCCCGTTGAGTCCTTTGTAGCCCACTCCCCGAATATAGGACAAGTAGGACCTGGTTACGAAAGAAGACTTGCTCTGTTCTTGATCTTCCTTAGTAATGTTCCTTCTGTGTAAATATGAAGTTATCTTGCGATGATTGCTAGGTGTAATTACACTAATCATAGTATACTTTGACATGTGATTAAGAATGACTTAGGAATATTCCTTTACTCTACCTAAACCATGCTAATGCTATAGAAAGGAGTTCTCTAAGTGAATTATATTATTTATGACTTGAAATTTATCATTCGTCATCATTTATCTTATGACTTATCCCTATTATGAGTAGATGGATGAGATATGATTAACTCTCCATTGCATGTACAAGTGATCATCACATTTCCTTTAGCCATCCTTTCCCAGTGGTAAAAATATAAATAACGATCCCTGGAATACTCCTAGGTAAAATGCTACAATGGTATAATTGTCTGTGTGCTTGCAGATACTTTTCCATTCTTATTTTCATATTCTTTCTAGTCACATGGAATAATAAGATAACTACTTAGTAGTAATACTAGGTAGTGCCTACAGTCACTTTTAGCTCCGACACTAGGGATGACAACCTAGTACAAGTAAGCTAGAGGTGCAGGTAATTAATAAGTGGCTACTAAAACAAGTGTCAAGTTAATAAATACCAACAAGCATTTCTAGCACCGTTGCCGAGGAAGGTTGTAAGGCAATTCAAAAAGGAATATTGATATCACTTGTATCACACTGATGTGATTGAAGAAACCATTTATCTCTACTGAAACAGGCTTACCCTTGGTTTGTCTACTTGTATATCTTATGCAGGGTGATATATGACCGGTTTTGATCTTTCGACAAACTACTTAGACGATCAGAAGTACTACTCAGGAAAGCTAAAGCTAGTCTCAAGAAGGTTCTCACTCTAGAGTCAGAGGACAACCAAATAAGAAGTTTGACACCAGAATTTGAAGCTATGGCTAACAAAACTCTTCGTGAATTCTCTGGTCCAACCACTGCCAACATCTGTACTGGACCACCAACCAACGTTGGAGAGAATGGATTCAAGCTCAAGTCTGCTCTCACTAACATGGTGCAAGCGAGTTAGTTTTGTGGAAAGGCACATGAGGATACGAGTGCATATCTCCAACACTTTCTGGAGATCTGCAGCACTTTCACCATGAAGGGGGTAACTAGAGATGCTATTCTACTCTGCCTTTTCCCATTTTCACCGTTGGGAAAGGCAAAACAGTGGTTCTACGCTAATAAAGACAAGAACACTACATGGGATATCTGCTCCACTACCTTCCTAGCAAAGTTCTTCCCTATGGGCAAGACAAATGCTCTGCGTGGAAAAATTTTGAGTTTTCAGCGACAGCACAATGAATCTATCACTGAGGCTTGGGAACACTTTCAAGACTACATCTTAGAGTGTCCCCGTCATGGAATGGAGAATTGGCTACTCATGCAAACCTTCTACCATGGGTTGACCACTAGCACCCGTGAGACAATGGATGCTATTGCTGGAGGTGCTTTTTTATCACTCATTATTAGAGATGCAACTGCTCTTGTTGAGAAGATGGCTTCCAACCAAGGTTGGAATGAAGAATCACAAATAGCTCAGCTAGCATCTTCTGTTCCTCCGGCCGATAAATGTAAGATTTCGGGGCAACCAAAAGAATTAGAAACTATAAATCTTGTTGACATAGTCAATGCAGGATGGTACTATAGAGATCAACCATCAGGTGGATGGAAAGATGAGTCCTTGCCAGAAAAGAAGGGTGACCTAGGAAGACCTGTCATCCCAATAGCCATCCGGCCAAATACTTTTGAAGAAGCTATCTGTGACTTCGGTGCAAGCGTCAACATCATGCCTAAGGTAATTTATGAGAAAATTCATGAAGACCCATTGTTATACACAACCATGTGTTTGCAGCTTGCAGATCAGTCACTCTGCTATCGGCCCGAAGGGCATCCTTGAAGACGTCTGTGTGTGAGTTGGACACTCATATGTACCTGCAGACTTTGTGGTAGTTGAGACAGGTGGTGATGAGAAGGCACCCATCATTTTAGGTCGACCATTCTTAAGTACTACAAAAGCCATCATCTACACCGATAGTGCCAAGATCTGTTTCACTATCAAGGATAGCAAGGAGAGATTCACTTTAAAGAATATGACACCGCAATCTCCTGCTCATCCACAAAGGGCGTATATATATGAGGACAAGAAGAAGACAAGTAGGAGGAGGAATAAAACTAAGCAGTCACTAGCAGAATCAGTGAAGATGATCAACACAGTCCACATGGAATACGATCCACTCCTTGTATCACCATACCTCCTTAAACAAGATGATCTAGGCGTACCAACGATCGAGTGTACGATCAATCAAAGAATCTTCCACAAGACCTTCTGCGACACTGGGTCGGGAGTCAACATAATGGCCAAGGTAACTTATGAGTACTTATTTGGTAAGGAACCCTTGTACCCCACCTCTTGTGAAGGACAAGTCCCCAACATCAAAGTCAACTTCACCAACTAAACAGATATGGAAGGAGAAGGGATCATTGTCCAGTTCACCATCACAAGAGGTGCAACCAGGATCGCCATTCAGACCCAGTGATGCACCCTAGGAAGAATGAACAAGACAAGAAGTCCTGTTCGGAGAACTTAAATCACTGAACCCTTGCCTGTAGGTAAACTTGGTAGTCATCCATATTTCCCTTTTTAGCATTGCATAATCTTTCTTTTAGCATATTTATTTTCCTACATTAATATAATTAATTTATGTTGCATATTTACTTTACCACATCTGCATTGGAAAAAAGAGAATAAAAATATTTGCTTGTTGCATTGCACCAATAATCCTAAGCCCCATGTGAATAATTTTGTGGCATAAAACATGCAGGAATATTCACCGTGGTGGCATAAAAATAAAAATAAATATTCATTCATCTTGTTGCATTTTCTATTGCATCATATAAAATATAAAATCCAAAAAATAATACTGAGAAAAGATCCTGTTGCAATTATGCTTAAAAGAAACATAATCAAACATGGAAGAGCTCTAGGCAACTGAGGCTTAGGTGGTTAACCACTAGCGCAAAGAGAAAGAAAAAAATAGTTGAGAAAAAATGGACAAGTGTCCGAGATATCTAAAACAATGGTACTTAGATGCCCGCCTGCAAAAAAAAAAGAGAGATGAATAGAATAGCCCCTACTCTCTAGCAAATGTTTCCAAATTTCAAAAAAGAGAGATAAGTTTTTAAGGAGCAAAGTAGAATTAGGTTAGCCACCACATATATCCACCATACATCCACACACATGCACATCTTAATTTGATTGTATGACTCAAATCTCTTTAGATCCGTTGTTTGACTTTACAATATATGCATAGTATGATATAGTTTTCTCCCTATTTATAAAACTACACATAAACTTTAGTTGTAGGAAGAGAAAACGGCATAACATCAGTATTGCCTTAGTGAGGATCCACAAATACCACATATATTGAGAGACTTGAGGGTGTCAATAAATGGAATATCTTAGTTTTATTTTGAAAACTTATAAAAACTCTGGAATAATGGTAGAACAAAGAACTTGAGACATAGTGCTTGACTGGATCATTCTGTCTTTCAATTACTCAAGACCCAACTGAGGGCTAAAAAGCCCCATGGTTGAAAATAATATAGGTAAGTTTGTAAGTCAGATTAGTTTATTCTAAACCGGAGGAGAATTCTTGATTGAACGCATGTGTACTTTTGAGGCGTAAAAGTATTGTAGCAACTCCTGATCCATTGTTGAGATTAGCTATGCTCAGGGACTAGCAAATGTTAAGTATGAGAGAGCTTGTTGACGGTCATTAACATCGATCAGAAACCATTAACATAACCTGCATATATAGCTAATTCCATCTCCAATACTTAATTCTGTCACCAAACATAGGTATAGGGGTTTAAACTGACAAATTCTACGAGTTTTGGTGAATCTGTGCTTTTAGCAGGATTTATCTAGAAAACCATCAAGGTACCTATTCGTCAAAGTAAATCGCGCTTAACCACGGCGTAAACAACTCTAAAAGGATTCAGAGGACACCAGAGGACTCTCCACCGAAGATGACCATGAGAGGATGACATGGGAGGTCGGCCAGCCCCACTTGTAGGCTGACTGGCCTGTGGGACCCATGGGTCAGCCCCTTCTAGCTACGTCGGTTTCCTACCGCCTTAAAGATCGCATCTACGTTGTTTATTCAAGTCGGTTTGATCCGAGGGTCCAGAATTGACGCTACCCCCTACATATATAGCCTTGTACCCCTCCCTGGAGCCATCCTGAAACCCTAATTCGTATTCTCTTCATCAGGATTAGAGTCCGCTATCAAGAGAAGATTAGTCCTCCATAGGATCTAGTCTTGTAGGCCCAGCAGGATTTAGTTATTATAAGAAACATACACTACTTGTGCTTCCCTTAGTAATACCCCTAGTTGAATAATAGAAGACATAGCTTACCGAAGTTAGAACTAAAAGACCTTTGTGATCTCCTCTATACTCCTATTATCTTAAGTCTTGTTGCTACTCCGGGTTAAGTTAGACGTAGTTACTCTCACATATTTCCCTGTGGATATGATACTTGGAATACTTCCAGGGGAAAACTACAGCGATATCCGTGCGCTTGAGGATTTATCTGTATACGTTAAATATACCAACAGGGTGTGCATGAGCGTACCAGATGGGTATAGCCCCCGAGCCCCTAGGCGATCTTGGAGGGGTCGGTCGGGGGGTCTCTTCGATTGGGAACCATTGATCCCGAAGCTTAACATACCCATATGTTAGGATCTCATCTCCGTGGTTACGGACCCGTGACACATGTGTTTGCCAAGAATGGATGACAAAGTAATAATAGACTTGCATATGATTTTCTCCTCTTTGAGTACACACTACTACAAAATTGATAATCATCGCCGCCACTTTCACCGCTAGTTTGCTGAAATCTGGCGGTGATACTCATCACCGTCGGTTCATATTATGAACCGTTGGTGAAATGATTTTCACCGCCGGTTCGTCTTATGAACCGTTGGTGAAAATGAGGGCGATTATCACCTCCGGCGGGTAACCCGAACCGACGATAACCTATGATTACAGGCGGTTTGTGTTACCAACCGGTGGTGATGGTCGACTCATTTTTACCACCAGTTTGTGGTACCAACCGGCGGTGATGAGTTATTTTGCAGCACAATAAAAATCATAACTTTTTCAAACAAAGTCGAATGAAAATAAACTTTATATCAAAATTGTAGATCTCGATGATAGTTTATGACTTTTTATTAGAAATTATTTACGGTCCCAAAATTCTATTTGAAGCTCTTATATTTTAAAATTCAATTTTTCAAATTGTACAAATAACCTCATACGAAAAAATGATCAAAAACAAAGTTGTAGATCTCGCTATGATCTACATCTTTGTGGTTGACAACTTTTTTTATTAGAAATTATTTAGGGTCTCAAATTTGTATATAAAGTTCTAAAATTTTGAAATTTAAAATTTTTAAATGACCTCAGATGGGAAATTGATCAAAACCAAAGTTTTAGATCTGGTTGAGAACTACAACTTTCTAGTGGATGACTTTTTCATTTGAAATCATTTGAGGTCCCAAAAGTATGGCTGAAGTTTGCACACATTGAAATTCAAATTATTCAAACGACTTCAGATGGCGAAACGACCAACATCAAAGTTGTAGATCTGGATTAGAAAAACAACTTTGTAGTGATGACTTTTTCATCTGAAGTCGTTTAAGGTTCTAAATATTCATTTCAAAATCTTGAGGAGTGAATACTAGAGGAATGAATATCATATAGACACAAGTGACTTAGGCGCAGAGTGGTAAGAGCAGCTATGCGTGAGGGCACATGTCTTAGGTTCGAATCTCAGCACCGCGTAGCGCGCAGATTTCTGCACAAAAAATCATGTGACTTGTGATGCGTGACCGTGTGACAGGCTAGCGGGGCCTTCCCAGGATTAAAACAATTTTTTGCTATTTTTTTTGTTTATTTTTGTGATTTCTGCAAATCCTAATCACTGCCGACCGGTAACACAAACCAGTAGTGATAACTTGTCATCACTGCAAGCACGCAACTGGCGGTGATGAAGTCCGACTTTCACCGGGGCCAAAACCGTCGGTGAAGAGATGCCTGAAACCGGGCGGTGATGAACTCTATGTAGTAGTGGCACTCATTTTAGTTAGGCTTACAATATTTTTCGTCGGTGAATAAGCTGAAAATAATGTAAGACTCACTCACTGAGTATCGTTTTCCATTTTCTAAAAAAAAGTATAGTGCCAAGAGCATTTACGGGAGATCATACTACTAAAATTGTTGGTTGTTCGCTTCAAAAAAAAAAGAAGCTGTTAGCATGGTGGTAGTTGGCCGATGGGGGCTTAGAAAAGAAGCTGGCAGTTGGGAACATATAGATGCACGCTCTGTGGCAACTCGCAAATAAATTGCGTGTCGGTAAAATCATTGGGAATTAGTTTAAAAAATCATTGGGAATTTCTTTAATTTAGTTCGGTGTTATTTTGTCTGGATGACACCTGGTCATGACCACTTGAATTCGGCGGCTGCATGCTTCAATTTTGCAGGTTGTTGATTTGGCGTGGTTTTTGTTCCGTAACCCAAATTCTGACATGAAACCGAAATGCACATTACGTACGTGTACGTCCTGCACATAGCGCTTACCAGCACACGATGCCTACCGGCCGACAGCTTAGCTGTGTGATGCAGGACGACAGGACGTACATCCGACCACGTAGAGACACACGATCTACGTGCCCTTTAAGCTGCCCTGTCTGAAAAGCCAGACTAAAACGAACTGTTCGTTAATTTATTATGAAAAAAACACTGTACTCACATGCTTTCGGTTCATGCGCATGTTTTGAAATTGATCGAAAATTTATCGCGCTAACAAACGTGCTTTGCTGATGGGTTAAAACCAACCTCGTACCCAACTCACTCCATATTAAACCAACTCTCTTACACAGCTGCAATCCATATTAAATTAACCCTCTTACATAATTGTCGACACTCAAATTAGCCAACTCGGGTTGATTTTGGAAATTACAAATTAGACTTCACCATTATGTTTCTTTCGTTGAGACAACCGAAATGCATATATAGAAGGCCAAATTTTGAGCCTATAAGAGAAAACGCCTCCAGAATGATTTAACCCATGGAAACTAGCTAAGTCAGTTTTGGTAAACCAGATCGAGTGGGAATTGTATTTTTGACTGATTTATAAGGGATTTCGACCTCCCATGTAATAAATCTACCCAACCTATAAATATAAAGGGCCACAACCAATTGAGGAATGTAATCACACCAAATCAATCTATATTTTATCTTTTTACTGCTTTAGATGCTTTTTATCCCTTAAAACCTACATTTCCATCCCCCATATGATGTCCTACGGAGCATCTCAACGGTGTTTGTGGGTGTTCCAAGAGACCTTCCCAACTCAAGAACAACCTTAGGTGAGCCTCCACGACAGGCTTGTTCATAGGAGGCGTTTCTAGGTTCTTTATGGTAGATCTACTCCGAACAAGCCAGTTTTCCCTGGCTCACTGCAAATCGATAATCAAAGTAATCTAAGAGATCCTTTTGATTAAGATGGATTTCCTCTTTAAGGATAAATAGTCACATTGCCAAATCCCTAACCTCTGTTGTTTTCTCACATACAAATTCCAACTGTCCTTTTGATAATTTTCATTTTTTTATTGAAATTGTTGTGGAACAAAGCTCCCTAGGAAATATATTAAAAAATAAGGACAAGTCACAGGGGTGTTAGCTAGGATCTAACAGGAACAAACCTTACAAAGGGAAGACTACCACTTACAAATAATTCAACCAAAAGGAAATTACATGTTGAGTTTCTGTGTTAATACGACAAAAGTGGAGCTTAAACTCACTAATAAAACAAGCCTGCCAAGTAGCTGGGGAGGTGACTTTATTGTTGAAGATGTAGTCATTCCTCTCTTTCCAGATACAATAGGCCGCAATGAGGAACAGATCCATGAAGATAGGTATATGGAGTTGAGCTCTCTTTTGCATGATCATTGGATAGACTCCCCTAATCGACCATTGTATGCCTAGCATAAACCATCTAGTAATACTAGTGGTGCATTCAAAAAAACAAGTGCATAATTGTTTCCTCAATGTTATCCTGACAGAGGACACAGTTGTATCCCTCATCCAAGTGTTTCTTCCGCCTCCTCAAGATATTCCTTGTGTTGAGATGATCACCAGAAGTAACCAAGTGAAAAAGCCTTGACTCTTGACATATATTTTTCAAATCTAGATATATAGGCGGCATTATGGAGGTGAAAGCATGGTTATACTAGTTGCTTGAAGTATAGCGAAGTGCCAAATGTAAGACCAGATATCCTCATTATGATTAGTATCTCGAATATGGTCTAGAACATTCTGTAGGAGGTGAAGCTCATTAAAAGCCGACTTTGACATAAGCAATCTGAAAAGCAGAAGAATATCATTCTCAAGGAGAGCCTTCTAAACTGAGATATCCTGCCTCTTGGTGAATGAATAGAGGATGGGGAACTTGATACTTAGAGGTTGGTAATCAAAACAATCTTCCCAAAGACTAATTGAGGAACCATTATCAGGTGTACACTTTGCAATGCCTCTATATGAAATGTGAAGCTTCGAATATCCCGCCACCAAAAAGAACCTTTGAGGGGGGGACACAGGTGGGGCACTTTTGATGCATAATAAGAATCCCAGACTAAGTGAACCCACAACACATCTTTCTTGTTGTAGAACTTGTCAAGTTGCTTCAAGAGAAGAGCTTCATTTCTACATATGTAAGTTTTGTACACCAAGACCCCCTTTTCTTTTGGCACTACGACTGAGCTCCAAGCTGCTAAATTATAACCCATGGCATCAATGGCATTTCCTCTACAAAGGCAGTCTCTTCAAAATTTGTCAATGACTTCAATGACCGTTTTGGAAGCCTAATGGAGCACATGTAGTAAGTTGGCAAGGACGACATGACTGAGTTTACTAGTTGTAGTGTCCCACAATAAGATAAGAAGTGGAGCTAGCAGACAGTCTTCGCTCTATTCTGCATATTAAAGGTGCAAAATCTCTTACCAAAGGTTTGGTTGTCCAAGAGGAAGACCAAGGTAGGTGAAGGGGTGTGTTCCAAGTGTGCAACCAAAGGCTCTAGTTAGAAGAGGAACATTTGATTCTTCAACATTGATGGGAATCATGTAGGACTTCTGATAATTTACTTTAAGACTAGTTGAATATGTAAAACTCTAAAGGAGTTCTTTAAGACAGAGAGGAGTTGTCTGGTGTCAGGTTGCATAAAGAGAAGAGTATCATCAACATATTGAATTATTGGAAAATAATATGTGTCGCTATTTGGCAGGGGTCATCCAAGGAGGCCAAGGGTGTAGGCTTTGTTGATGACAGTTTGCAACAAATTTGCATCTATGACAAATAGCAGTGGAGAAAAGGGGGGTTTCTTGTCTGACACCCCTTCTACAACTGAATTCCTTACCAGGCACTCCATTGAGAAGAACTGAAGAAAAACCTGAGGCTAGGATACTCTTGATCTAGTTAATCCATCTGGTTGGGAAGCCCATAGCTGTCATGATCTGCAAAATGGCAGTATGTTCTACTTTATCAAAAGCTTTTTCGAAGTTCAACTTTAAGCAAAATTATTTCTCTCCTCGAGTGGTGAAACTGATGGAGAAATTCAAAATTCCATCCAAGGCGGTCTTGTATAGTCCTTCCTTGCAAAAAAGTCATATTGATTTCTATGAATAACTTTCAAAATCTTCTTCTAAAGCCTATTGCTCAAAATCTTGGTGATGATCTTTATTGAAGCATTTAGCAAAGAAATGGGCCTAAAGTCTAAAACCCTCTCTGGATTATCCTCCTTGGGAACCAGAGAAATATAAGAGAGAATTCAATCATGTGAGATCAACATTATTGATATAGAACTCATGGCACAAGGAATAAAAATCAAGCTTGATTGGTTACCAACAAGTCTTGAAAAAAAACCCATTAAAGTCATCAAGGCCAGAGGCTTTATCAGTAGGAGACAGGGGATAACAGCATCAATCTCTTCGGATGAAAAAGGAAGTGTTAAATCCTCTAGAGGAGTAGGCACGATCAGCTCATCTAGGTTGAAGACCATTTGTGGGTTAGAAGTAATCCCCATCCTTTCTTTAAATTATTTCCAGAAAAGGGAAGCCTCCTCTGCATGGTCAGTCATAGTTCTACCATTTAGTCCTATGATATGAGCAATAGCATTTCTTCTAAAACTCTCAGTAGCCATTGAATGATAAAAATTTGTGTTCTCATCTCCAAATCTGACCAGATTATTAGTGAACTATTGTTTCCAACAGATTTGTTGATACTTTAGGAGCTTGCCTAACTGGTCTTAAATTAATCTAAAATTTTCCTCTAGCACAAAAAGATCGTTGTCTTCCTCTAGATCATCCAGGAAGTGGAAAGGACTACATTGCAATTCTTGATCAAAAGAGCCAAATTTGATCTACTTTTGTCCTAAGCTTTAAGACTGTTGTGAAGCCGTTTCAATTTGGCAGAAATGAAGCGAGAAGGCCCCCTAGGTGCTAAAAGCGAGGCCGAGTCATTGACCAAATCAAAGAAACTCAGCAGCAGGGGCAAGAAGTTCTCAAAACGAAATAAGTTGGACTAGGGATGGAGGTGCCAATCTAAAACTTACAGGGGGTGTGATCTGACGTTGTCTTTGCTAGTGGGAAAACCATAGTATTTGGATAACTGATCCTCCAGTGAGGTGAAGTGAAAAAACAGCCGATAAAATTCCTTGTTCTAAACCGGCTTCTATGTTGGGCGCATAACACTAGATTATTGTTGTGCTTGTGATGTAAAAAAAGATGTTCTCGAGCCGGCCTGTTGTGATGATGTGACTCGACTTATTTTTACAGTTTGTAAGGCCTTAAGTCCTTCCTTTTTTGATATATAGCTTAAGTGTTTCCGGGGGTTTGTTTTGGTCCTGGCAGGATGGGAGAGCTGCAACAGACTATCTATTGCGCTGAAATGTGAACAGAAATTTGGTACATCCAGTCATTTGAAATTGTTTCTTTCATATATGTTGTTTGCTTTTTAATACACTTGTACTTGCTCAAGGATGATCTAACATCTACAGTTTTGTGTTTACTTTTGAATGGATATTCCAATTAAAATATCTGTTTTGAACTAAGTTCCTGTACTCACGGATGAGCCCGTGCGTTTGAAGAGCTGCAACACACTCAGCTCTGGTGTATTGGGTAACCCACCGGGTCTTGTGGCCTTGTGGGTCAAGGGGTGGGTCAACCCAAAACCCAAAATTTGCATAATGGGTCTTATGGGTTAGAAACTGGTTGACCCACTTGTGACCTACCTGCATCGTTACTTACTGACGCTAGAGAGGGGGACTTTCCACACTGAACTTTTCTTCCTGCAAAGTGCTTAAGGCCAGATTGTGTTTTTCCTTCGGTTTGATTTGGGTGGAGCAGCATCACGTTCTTCTTGCATCAGGAAGCTATACCATACAAATAACGGATGCAGCAGCACTTGCATCAAATCATCGTTTCAATTTGCCTTGACATTGAGCAATTCAGTTATTCGGCCGATGGTTTTTACGGCTGATAAGCCAGCTGATGCTGTTTTATTGTGACAGAAAAACACTGTACCATGGCTGATAAGCGGGGCTGATAAGTTCAAGTGAACGATGACCTCCACTCCTAGTCACTTTGCTGCTAACTGAAGCGGAGGAGGAGGGTACACGGACTGGAGGGACGGCAGCGGCGGTGCAATGCTCCTACATGTTTGGTTACAGCTCTCACACATCAACACGTGTCCTGTCATGCAAGCTAAATCTCCACAAAATATATTTTGCTCGAATTCTCCGAGGCTCTGTATATTCGTGTCTACAGTGGAATATAGTACATGCGAAGACAAAGAGGGTGGGAAACGGTACCTTCGCCAAGGACAAATGAATCAAGTGGATAAACACTAGCCCCACCGTACCAGCGATACTTAGAAATTTGCCTTTTTTTTGCTTTTTTTTCTCAGCCGTTGTATTCCTTCATTTTAAATATCGTGCATGCTTATAGCATTCTCTTTTGCTCCATAAATGTTTAAAATTTTAATTAATTGATTGACCTCATGTCGACATTCACGCGATATCGAATGTTAATTCGACATTTTGCAAATGTGAAGTCTGCAACTCATATTTTAGTTTGTGAGTATTTTTTTTATTGAACCTGTAGCTCAGCCAACAAATTTTGAAAAGAAGCGCGTCGTCATCAGTGACATGGACATCAGTCACGTAGGACCAAGATCTGGCCGTGCAGCAATTGGCAATCGACATGCTTTGGATCACGAAGATTATCCCATTGGACCGCTACGTTGATGTCCCGGCTAAGTTCACTCAGCTCCAAATCTCACTATGCTGCCTCGATTTCGGAAAGAATATGCTTAGCTCCAAATCTCACTATGCTGCCTCGATTTCGGAAAGAATATGCTTTTGTTCTGATAGAGAGACTCTCTTCTCTATATTGTTAAAAAGCAGAACTCTGCTGGTATGAGTGGTGGATCCCACTTCTCCCTTTCATGCGCCTCTAAAGTTTACCACACCATCAGCTAAAACTCTGCCACAAAAAAATGGAGACAATTCGTCAAAACCACCAATAAAACAACTTTTTTTTGTCTCGACATCATGGGAGGAAGACGTTCCTTTTTTATAAAGGAAGAATTTTATTAATTCACAATCATTACATTGAGCTGTTACAATAATCATGAACTAACTTCCGGTCTCTGCATAAAAGCATACAGCCTAAAAAATAAGAGCCTGGCATATTAATGACTATCAATCCTAAGACTAGATCGCCACCCTTATGCCTTAGGGAATATATCATTGGCCACCTGCATCAAACGTTAGGAAAGACGTTCTATACGTTCTAACTCCAAGATGACTTTCTCGTGTGCACATCAGTCCTTGGCTGTTTCAATCATCTGCGTGTTCCTATATGGGTTTTGCCCACCATTAGTTGGTACCTGCACAGTATAACCTTTACCGTAACACAGTTAAGTTACACACTTGCCTTCGGCCAATAGTTTTTTTGTTATCAGAAAAATTGAAAGTCATCCCAGAATATAGGAGTATGTTACCAAGTGGATTTAACCTTCGGGCAAGCACTACATAGTTGGAGAATGTCGGGAGTGATTGTGTTGACAACAAAAAAAAATGTCCATTTTGTGAAGTTGTCAAAATGTGTAATAGACTTCACTATTACGTTCCTCTCGTCGAGATGGTCAAAAAACATATATGGAACGTCCAATTTGGGGTCCGGATGAGAGAGTTATGCCTCCGAGAAAATGTTCCGCCATCGGGACTTCCGGCCCGCACCCGAGCCGGAACTTCCGGCTCAAGCTTGAACTTTCGGCCCGCATTCGAGCTGGAACTCCCGGCTCAAGCTTGAACTTCCGGTCCGCACCCGAGTCGGAACTCCCGGCTCAAGCTTGAACTTCCGGCATGCGCCCAGCCGAAACTTCCGGCCAGAGCCGGAACTTCCGGCAAACCTAATAAAAAGGGTTGTTCGGGTCTGACCTTTTGGATTATGATCCGAACTGTTCTAAACTCATGGGAAACTTGGAAAATAAGGCTTGGAGAGGTTTTCTACTGGGATAAGACCACCCCCCTCTATATATATGAGAGGATCATGGCCGATAGAGATCCCATCTATCCAATCGTCATACAAACAAATCAATCTACTCCTTTTACCCCTTTTCTCTTCTCCTTCAACCTCCATATTGTTCATCCCTTGATCCACGACCAAGGATGACGTCCTAGGCTTGCCGGCCAACCTAGGGCAACCCGGCGACGTCCTTGCCCTGACGGGGTCCCTCCCGGGCAAGAGTTTAGACGGTTTCTTTGCTAGTTTGCTTGAAAACTAGCCGGTTCTTCGTCACGTAAGCGCGATTGGTTATCCTTTGGTGGTTTGCTTGTAAACCTCTCCGTGCTTCACCATGAAAGAGTGATATCTTGCTGCGTTCTCCGGTCCGTAGCGGACCGGGCGTCCAATGCCCTTTCTAGTGTGTGATTCGGACCACATCCGACGTCAACACACTTTTTGGCGACTCCGCTGGGGAAGAATTTGCTTCGGCTCTACTTTGTAGCCGATTCTTATTGCCCTAGCTGTACTCCTCACTGATCTATCTTCTTGTGCTCTCCATTACCGTTGCATCTGGCCTAAAAGGCCGATCGTATATGGTTTTGACCCCTTGTGATCTCGTTTGTGATTTTGCAACAAGTTGTGCTACTTATTGGAAAATTCAGCAAGGCGGTCAAGCTCTAAATCATGGAGTACCAAAGTGGTTCATCACAAAACTACTACAATTACCCCGAGGTGCAACTTGCAAATGCATCTTATGATCCTCATGGTTATTTTGCAAGTCATATAAGCTCTCATGTTGGTGTTGCTAGCTGTAATGATACTAGATATGTTGCATCGGCTGATACTTTTGATAATGCTTCTCATCATAGACATAATAATTATGGATATCATGGTCAAGAGCTGATGCATGTTGTAAATTCTTTGAGTTTTCATGCTACTAGCAACATACAACATGTAAATTCTTATTCATCGGCTATAAGTTCACAATATGTGGTTCCACCACAAGACATGCCAATGAATGAGAGAATTGACTATGACAATGCTAATTATTTAGCTAATTGTTCTCAAAATTTAGCACCATATGCCAATGCTCCTATTCATAATTTAGCTTCATATGTTACTCCCAACTCAAGATGAATTAATGAAAATTCAACAAGGTATTCAAGTGCTAATACTCATGATTCGGTTTCACGTGTTACTAGTAACCATAGCCGAATCAATGAAAATTCAGCACCTCATGTAAGGATCAATGCTCATAATTCGGCTTTGTATTTTACTCATAATCATAGCCGAATTAGTGAAATTTCAGCAAGGCATTTGAGTGCTAAAACTTGTGATTCGGCTCCAAATGTTACTAATAATTGTAGCCGAATCAATTAAAATTCAGCAATGGGTGAGGAAATCCTCGTCAGGCCTACAACCATTGCTAAGCTAAAGGTAGATGGGATCACTGAATATTCTCCTCTTTTCTATACTATGGTTAAGGTGAATTCTACATTTGATAAGTTAGAGGAAGGAATCTTTGATACTCCTATTGCTACTTCACCTCATGTTGGACATACTAGTGAATCGGCCCTGGCTTTTAGTCAATCTCAATATGAGAGGTCGTTTTACTATTATTTTGATCAGCATGGCAGTTTGATCTTAAAGAGTCAATCTAAATTGACTTCTTCAGCGCCTGAAACCGATAGGGCCAGTTCAGGAGGGGCTACCACTATACCTCCTGGTAAGAGGTTGTCTTACTGTTATTTTGATCAAAATGGTAAGCTTAATTTTAGGAAGAAACCCGTATTGGTCTCTTCGGTGCCTAAAACTGATAGGGCCAATTCAGGAGAAGCTACCACTATACCTCATGAAAAACATGAAAAGCGACAGAAATCAGCTAGACTTAATTTTTCTGGAGCTAAAGGGGTTGTATATTTATCTAGTGATTACTACATCATTGATGAAGATCAAACCCCAACAAGTGAGAAAGGAAGGTTGTCTGCTTACCCAGAATCGGCCGAGCCAACTTTGAAGTCGGTTGAGCCTACTCCTGCCTGCTCTAAGTCGGCTAGGCTGACTTCCCAGTTGGCCAAGCCGACTACCTCTGCCGCGTGCTCTGAGTCGGCTAGGCCGACTGCCTCTACGCGTGCTCCGAGTAAGCTAAGCCGACTTCCCAGTCGGCTAGGCCGACTGCCTCTATTGCCTGCCCTGAGTCGACTAAGCTGGCTTCCCAGTCGGCCAAGTCGACTGCCCCTGCTAGTGCCCAAGTTGGCCTAGCCGACTTTCTCGGTTCCAGCAGTAGCCGATGCGTCTTCGGATGATTCGGCACCTATTGTTGATCATTCTCTGGTGATGAAGGGCAACATCATTCAAATGAAGGATATGCACTTCTCCAATATGATCAACAAGGTACAAAATACAACTATTTTGCTCAAATTCCAATCTGGTTACATTATTTCAATCTCTGCATCTATTGGTGATATCCTTGGAAGTAGTTATAATAGACCGATTGAGAATAGCAATTTATTTGTTGATGACAAAATAAATTTAGATTCTATCGGCCAACACATTGTGCCATATGGCAAGGCCGATGGTGATACTTCATCAAAGCTAAAGCTTCCCATAAGCAATTACAAAGGTGTGGCCGAATGGATTGATAACAAATCTGATCCCTTCGTTTGCCTAGCTTTAAAGCCGACTCTACAAAAGAATCGGCTAAAGAAATCAAAATACACCTTTGACTTTACTTTTTGTGATCATGTCTTTGATATCTTGCTCAAGAATAATTTTATTAGAATCATCGATCATAGTGCTTTGCCATCTATTCAAAACTTAGAAGAGCTTACATATTGCAAGTGGCATAACTCATCTGACCATAATACTTCTAATTGCAATGTGTTTCATCGAGTGATCCAATCGGCCATTGATAAAGGCCGATTGAAATTTTCTAAAGCTCAACAGATGGACCAATTGGATTCAATTGGTCTTGATGGCAAACAGGTTTTGAATCAGCTTGCAATAGCCGATTCACTCAAAGCTCAAGGCTCAAATGTCCAAGAGAGAGATGTGGAGCCCTCAAGTGAAGACAAGGTTGTTGTCCATGAATTACAAGTTGAAGATACTCAAGAGGGTAGTAATGTTATCATTGTTTCAGAAGGCACTAGGGGCAGGTGAAATCTCTCCAACTAAAGCAAAAGCTGATTGATCCCATTGAGCAAGGGGAATCGGCTAAGGATCCTCCTCTGAAGCATGTCTGTCAAGATGGGGAGAAGGAGGATGCTCATAAAGCTGATGGAGGTAAAGGCCATGACAAGCTAAAGAATAGAAGGCCGAAGCTTAGCTTCAAGGAACTTCTAGCTAAATATGAGAATATAGTAGAAGCAAATGTCACCAATCGGCCAAAGAAAGTGCAATCATCAAAATCACCTCCAAAGCACAAGTTTCAAGAGTGGAATTGGCAAGGAGATAGATCTCACGTAGCAGCAACATATTCTCCTTTTGAGCAGCCAATTCCTATGTCATATGGATCACAGCCCGCATATTTTCATCCTTATTCATCTTGGGGCTGGTTTGATCAAGAGGCACATGTTCCATCATATTTTAGGCCACAATATATAGAATATATAGCTCCTAGACATTCAGAGAGATCATCATCTTGTAAAGACCGTTTTGATCAAAATCGGTCTGGAGCTCAACCAAAGAAGAAAGTGGTAAAGCAAGTTTACCGTGTGAAGTATGATGGCCAAAAGAAGAAAAGTTCAGATCTGAGTTCAACTATTGAAAAGCCAATTACATTGCTAAAAAATCTAGCTATTGATGGCAAAGAAGTGGGGAAATCATCTATTGATGTTGTAGGTGCCAAATTTGAACAAAAGAAGATGAAAGTGCCTAAAATCAAGAAAGAATTGCCGTTGTCCAAAATAGAAGCAAAACCGACATGCTCAATCGGTTTACCAAAGTGGCAAGAAAAAAGTTACAAAAGCTTAGTGCATAGAAGCTGAAAGAAAAGGGCTTAGCATGGGTTCCTAAACGAAGAATTCAAGCTCAGAAAGATGATGCACAAGCAAGTGTTGCAACAAAGGCAAAGGAGAGAAGAAGGTTCAAAAAACAATTGCCAAGTTGGAGGTTTGCACCAAATCATCAAAATCATTGGTCATGCCATCATCCATATTCTCTGCCTATGCCTATACGGAATTCATCCCCTGGTATGCATGGTTATCCCTCAGCTCCTTATTTTGATCTTTGGTATGGATCTGTATGTTTCGGAGGGTTGCCAAATTATTTTGCTTATCAATGATCAAGAGCCGAAATATTTATTTCGGTTATGCGTGCTCTTGTGGATGAATTCATATGGCCAATATTTTGATATCGCCCTTAGTGTAAAAATATAGCCGATGAGTGCTTGTGACCATCGTGCTATTAGAAAGCCCCCCACGAAATTTACTTTGATGGCTTTCATGCCCGGGGGGCATGACATATGCATTTTGGATTTACTTCATGGATGTGATAATATGATTAATCGACTTGCAAATAAGGCGAAGGTGTTGGCATAATCATTATTTCTCACAATAGTGCTGTTTGAGACATCAAGCCGATTAAAATTACATTTGCACCAAAATTCAAGCCGAATGTGAAGTTTTCTTATTCGGTTTGGCTATATTGCAATCCATGAAGTATGACATGTTGAAGCCTATGGTGATTCTTTACTAGTGGTGCAGCAAGTTGCTGGTAGGTTTCAATGTTTAGAAGGATCACTAAGAGCTTGTCTTGGTGCTTGCCTTGATATTATTTCCTATTTTGTTGAATTCTGAATTCAGCATATTCCGAGACATGAAAATCAAAAGGCCAACATGTTAGCTCAACAAGCATCTGGCTATGACGTCGGTGGGCATAATTTTCATATTAAGAACAGTCGATGCATAAAAATTTTAATTTTTCTCGTGTAGGTGCAGACCAGTCGGATAAGCCGACTGACCCAGTCGGCTCAGCCGACTTCCCCTCTGCTGAAGCCAAGTCAGCTCAGCCGGCTGCTATAGTCGGCTAGGCCGACTCCTCCAAGTCGGCTAAGCTGACTGCCCTAGTCGGCTCAACTAACTCCCCTGTGACCAGCACGGTCAATGAGCATGACGAGCTCTTAAATCGGCCTGGCAAAACTTCTAGTGATGTTGGCGCCAATTTGTATGATTGGAGGACTCCTTTATTGATATATATACGTGATCCAAGTGCTAAAGTTGATAAAAGTGTTCGGCGAAGTGCTTTTCAAGTATGTGTTGCACAATGATGAGCTTTACCGAAGAACCGCCGAAGACTTGTTGTTGAAGTGCTTAGGAACTGATCAGGCAAGAATAGCTATGGGAGAAGTTCATGAAGGTATTTGTGGTACGCATCAATCGGCCCCGAAGATGAAGTGGTTATTGCGTAGAGCCGGTTTCTATTGGCCTACTATGATGACCGATTACTTTCGCTACTACAAAGGATATGAAGAATGCCAAAGGTTTGGAAATATTCAGCTAGTGCCTGATGCTATGCTTCATCCTATAATCAAATCGTGGCCTTTTCGCGGTTGGAGGCTAGACTTCATTGGTCAAATTCATCCCCCATCTTCCAAGGGACATCGCTTTGTGTTGGTTGCTACAGATTATTTCACTAAGTGGATGAAGGCAGTTCCTTTGAAGAATATGACACACAAGGAGGTGATTGAGTTCGCCACTGAGCATATCATTCATAGATTCGGCATACCCCAAACATTAACTATAGATCAAGGGACATCATTTATGTCCAAGGAAGTGAGGGACTTTGCCGAATTATATAAGATCAAGTTGCTCAAATTATCTCCATATTATGCTCCAGCTAATGGCCAAGCTGAGTCTAGTAATAAGATTTTGATCAAGCTTATCAAGAAAAAGATTGAGAAGAATCCAAGAAGGTGGCATGAAGTTTTATCTGAAGCTCTATGGGCACATCGCATTTCAAGGCATGGGGTTACAAAAGTTACTCCTTTTGAGTTGGTATATGGTCAAGAGGCCGTGTTGCCTATCGAGGTAAATTTGGATGCATACAGGCTTGCTAAACAAAATGATCTATCAGCCATTGTGTATCATGATTTGATGATGGATAACATCGATGAGGTAACTGATGTAAGATTAAAAGTTCTCAAGGAGATAGAGAAAGACAAAGCTCAAGTTGCCAGGGCATACAACAAAAAAGTCAAGAGCAAATCTTTTCAAGTAGGAGAATTAGTGTGGAAAACCATACTACCTATTGGATCGAAGAGCAATCAGTTTGGCAAGTGGTCACCAAATTGGGATGGTCCTTATAAAGTGATCAAAGTCATGAGTGGTAATTCTTATTTGCTAGAGACATTGCAAGGTGAACGTCTCAAAGTAGCATTCTACGGAAGATACTTAAAAAGTATTTTTCCAAGTGTTTGGAAAGAAGCCTAAGTGCTCTCCAAACAATGGCCGATACATGTATCGCCCTTAGAATAAAATGGCCGATGTATACATCGCCCTTAGTCACCATGCAGCTGATGAGATGGGTATCGTTGCTGTTTGGTTTAATTATGTTTATTTGATCAAGTATTTTCAAGTTCATGCATCATAAACCTGAAAACAGGGGGGCATATGTTGACAACAAAAAATGTCTATTTTGTGAAGTTGTCAAAATGTGTAACAGACTTCACCATTGCATTCCCCTCGTTGAGATGGTCAAAAAAACATATATGGAATGTTCAATTTGGGGTCCGGATGAGAGAGTTATGCCTCCGAGAAAATGTTCCGTCATCGGGACTTCCAACTTAAGCTTGAACTTCCGGCCCGCACCCGAGCTAGAACTTTCGGCTCAAGCTTGAACTTTCGGCCCGCGCCCGGGCTGGAACTTCTGGCCAGAGCCGGAACTTTCGGCAAACCAAATAAAAAGGGATGTTCGGGTCTGACCTTTTGGATTCCGATCCGAACTGTTCTAAACTCATGGAAAACTTGGAAAATAAGGTTTGGAGAGGTTTTGTACTGGGATAAGACCACCCCCTCTATATATATGAGAGGATCATGGCCGATTGAGATCCCATCTATCCAATCATCATACAAACAAATCAATCTACTCCTTTTACCCCTTTTCTCTTCTCCTTCAACTTCCATGATGTTCATCCCTTGATCCATGACCAAGGATGACGTCCTAGGCTTGCCGGCCAACCTAGGGCAACCCAGCGACATCCTTGCCCTGACGAGGTCCCTCCCGAGCAAGAGTTTCGACGGTTTCTTTGCTAGTTTGCCTGAAAACTAGCCGGTTCTTTGTCACGTAAGCACGATTGGTTATCCTTTGGTGGTTTGCTTGTAAACCTCTCCGTGCTTCACCACGAAAGAGTGATATCTTGCTGTGTTCTCCGGTCCGTAGCGGCCCGGGCATCCAATGCCCTTTCTAGTGTGTGATTCGTACCACATCCGACGTCAACAGATTGCAACGGCACACTCGTGAACACAGAGGAAAACGAAAGGAAGGTACTGTAAGAAAGACGACTCGAGAGCGCTTGAGCGGGCGGCATTCGCATCAGAAGCGGACAATCTGCACCTTATTCTATCGATGTGACATATAAGTGCTAATCCATTCGCCTTTCGGACGTGGATGGGACATGTTCATCCCCAATCCAAAATGCATCCTCCTACACGGGAAGCAAATTTTATTATTGCTTTGCTCTCCGAACAAATTATTTCACTTATATCCTCACGCTGCAACAATGCCAAAAATCACAGTCAGTATGGGTCTGATTGGTTGCCTGTATTAACCTGTATCTAGGCTTGTGTAGTGCAGTTTGCTTACATTTAGTTGCCTACATACTCTTATATGCAGACTTTCATAGGGCTCAAAGCAAGCCTAATGTTGTATTAGCTAGTACACCATATTTGACCATATTAGACAATATAGGTTTTCACAAGCCAGTGCGCACACAAAAAGAAATATTCTCATCCCACATACATGTCCTAGCTAGAAATATGAGACCTCAACTAGAACATAGAGGTGACTTCATACAACAAAATGTAAACAATCAAACATAATTTTATCTAATAACTTTCCTATGTAGCACAACCTAACACCAAGACATTGCATACATTCAGGTTGGCTTAGGTTTTTTTTTTGAACCAGGGAGCTTTGCTCCTCATTCCCATGCAATTGCACGGAAACACGATGGGTGCCGGGTTTTGAACCTAGGGTGGCTGAGTGCACGGCTCTTTGAGCCTGTGCTACTGACCAAACGAGCACTTGCTCATGTAGAAGTGGCTGATTCTCAAAAAAAATGGAGACGTGGCTAGATCTTCTAATCGGTATGGTAGATTTGATTAGTGAAAAACTCGACATTCACGATCGAAGATTAACCAAGTGGGATCTACAACAGCTACACCATGGCTCTGTTGGTTATCAACCACACATAACATGATTGACCTCATTTAGAAGGCTTTTCCTACAAGAGAATCGAAAACACAAGTATGAACATGGAGAACACAATCTAAAATTGCAAATATAGATAAAGTATAACAATATGGTATGAGGTTCAAGTCTTGATTTGACACAACATACAAGAACAAGAACAAGAATAGGGGGCCTAATTCATAGCAGAAGAACTTGGCGTTACAAGCACTACAACATCAAACTTAACCGAGGCGGGCATTTTGGATTAACCAAGGCGGGCAAACCATCCGCCTCGGTTCAGAGGTTACGGTTAATCTATACCTACTGTTAGGGACTGTGACGCCTAAGAGGGGGGTGAATTAGGCAACTTAAAATTCTACTTCTACCTATGACCACTAATTCTACCTAGTCAAAACCTATGTAAGAAAATAATCTATCTAAATGTGCAACTACAGTTTTGCTAGGTGTATTACTATCTCTACCGTAAAAGAGTTATGCACCCTAAGCTCCAATCATATCAACTAGCCTATCAACTAAGCTAGGAAAGTAAAGCACACAACCAAGGTAGCAATGTAAATGCGGAAGGTAAAGATGAGGTAGAGATGCAAACTCGGAGTCAACAACTCCGGTATTTTTACCAAGGTATCGAGAAGCACGCAAGCTTCTCCCTAGTCCTCGTTGGAGCCCCTCGCAACGGCCAAGCTCTCGGTCAAGTAACTCCATGGATAGCCCCGAGCCTTCCCCACGCACAAGTGGGTCTCTGATGCGCCTTCCGGCAAGCCTCTCCCGGAACGCCTCCCATCGTCTTCACTATCAAGTTTCCAGCCAAAACACCACGGGCCTTGTTCCCTCCGTACATGGTGGCAGCCACACCACAATCGCGGTTGGTGTGGTCTCACAAGACTTACAAGCCCCGTCGAGTACAATGGTGCACGCAAGCACCGAGTGAAAAGAGGTGTGCAAACCTCACTAAACACTAGGCCTAAACCTAGAGGAAACACATATGAACGTGGTCTAACTTACCTAAGCCCTTCGCAAAGCACCTACGCTAATCACCTTATGATCTATTAAGCCCAATGCAAATGGAGAACTCTAAAATGGTGTATCAACACTCTAGCATCTTCCCATAGCTTCTCCACACTTCATTTGGCTAGCCAAGGGGGTATTTATAAGCCCCCAACCAAATTGAGATGTTGGTTCCTTGAATGGGCATTTCTACATCCAACCGGACTGTTACTGTTCATCTAGTCCAGAGGTACTGTTCATATGTTCTAGTTCTCTTCCCAACAGTCACTTGAGCCAACTGTTACATGCGTGTGAGTGGCTGCCATGTGGGCCATTGAACCGGACGGTCGCTTGATGGTCATGTTCACCCAACTGGACTTGGTCCTATTGAATTAGCGCTCTCTAGAACCTCTTTGGATACAACGGGACCAGGCCATTGATGGTCCTATTCCCCCAACTGGACTCGGTCCTGTTGAATCAACGCTCTCTGGATGCAACCCCACCAACACTATTCACTAGGTCCGGACTGGCACTATTGATAGAGTTCAGTACTCATATTTTGGGCATAACTTTTAGCTCCCAACTCCGATTTTGATGATCTTGGATTTTTTAGAAAGCTAATGAAAAGCTCTACAACTCTGAACTAGTGTAATATCAATTTTAGCTAATCCAAAATCATGAGACAGTTCAATTCATTCACATCTTTGTCTCGGCTTCGGTGACTTTCAATTTTGTTCATATCTTGGTCCGGGCTTCTTAATCTTTGCATCTTGGACTCCTAGCTTCACTTCTAGATTGATCACACATCCTCTTAGTGTCTTCCTTAAAGTGTTGATCAATTCTTCATGTTCCACTCTCGATCCAAGTTCGCTATGCAACCTATTGGACTACAAAACATACACTTGCAAACACATTAGTGCAACTTGGTTGTGTTGATCATTAAACACCAAAATCCAAACTAAATGGGCCAAGAGTCCATTTTCCTTACACCTACCGAGACGGTTCCTTGGCCTAACTCAGTTCATCAATCAGAAAAAACAAAAAAAAGAAATAACCATCGACGAGCCCATCCACAGGCCTATCGAGCCGATCCACATGCCGCCGTCGCAGCTCACTGCATCTATGTGCCATCGTCGCACCCGGTAACCAGATCTGGGCACTCGCTCACTAGATCTAGGACCCGCTCACCGGATTCGGGCACCTGCTCATGGGGCCGTCGGTGGAGCCACCGGACTGCCGCTCCTCGCCGATGTGTCACCGCCGTGGGAGCCGCCATCGGGACCACTGCTTGAGGGAGAGGGAGGGCCAGATCCGCCTCTGGGGAAGCCACCACCGGGAGCCACAACAGCTGGGGTTGGGACCTGTCGGGCGCCTCCGGGGAAGCCGCTACAGCTAGGGTCGGGAGCCACCACCGGGACCGCTGCTCGGGCTCAGGAGGCGCCGCCGCTGTAGGGCCATCTCCGTTGCATGCGTGGCCCCCTACTACCAGGGTGCACGACGTCGCCATCGGGCGCACGGCACACCGCCGCCAGGCGAGTGTGCGATTGCCCCCACCACCGGGCACAACATCATTTTTGTTCATGTCTTGGTTTGTGCTTCTTAATCTTTGTGTCTTGGACTCCTAGCTTCACTTCTAGATTGATCACACATCCTCTTATTTTCTTTCTTAAAGTGTTGATCAATTCTTCATGTTCCACTCTCAGTCCAATTTTGCTATGCAACCTATTAGACTACAAAACATACACTTGCAAGCACATTAGTCCAACTTGGTTGTGTTGATCATCAAACACCAAAATCCAAACTAAATGGGCCAAGGGTCCATTTTCCTTACAATCTCCCCCTTTTTAGAGATTGATGACAAAACGACCAAAGCAAGCAAATAATAATAAATGCGGAATTTTAAAAAATATCTACTTGTTAGGATGCAATGCAAAGGCAAGTTTATATGATGCTAAAAGATAACACTTGTATGGATCTTTGTAAACTTATCTTGCCCTTGCAATTTGTCTCCAAGTGGTATTATGGACTTAAGCCTCACCCTAACTCCATAATCCACTATCCTCCCTTTCTCGGACCATTACCACTTGTATTTTGTTATGATCGGACTTGCTTTTGGTCCTATAATTTCTCCACCTTTGGAATCAAACACCGAAAAGGAAGATATTAGTAGCACAAGGAAGGGTCAAATTTTGTGATCCTTTATATGTGGAGTGGAATAGATCACAAAACTTGACTCTCACATTACATAGACTAAGCTCCCCCTAAATATATGTATAATTGGCAAAATAATACACAAGGGTAATCTATATAATACATGCACTACTACAGATTGACCTATCACCAATGCCTCTATCACCGCTAGTATCATTAAAACGTTAGTGATGCTTATCACCAACGGTTTGTAAGACAAACAATTGGTGATGAGAGTATCACCGCCGGTTCATAAGAACGTCGTGGTTGATAATTATCACCACCGCTTCATCATACCAACCGTTAGCGATAGTCCATCATCACAGCCGGTTTGCACCACCAACCGGCGATGATGATGTGCTCCTTATCACTGCCGCCTCGCCATATGAACAAGTGGTGAAGACGTTTTTCACCGCCGGCTTGTTATAAGATACGGCGATGGTAACTATGCTACAGCACAATAAAATTCATAACTTTTTTAAATAAAGTTGGATGAAAACAAACTTTATATCAAAGTTGTAGATAGATATCTCGATGAGAGAGATCTACAACTTTGTAGTTGATAACTTTTTCATTTGAAACCATCTGCGGTCCAGTATTCTTTTTGAAGCGCTCAAATTTGGAAATTCAATTTTTCCGAATTGTACAATGACCTTAGATGGAAAATGACCAAAACCAAAGTTGTAGATCTTGATGTTGTTGACAGCTATTTTATTAGAAATCATTTATGGTCTCAAATTTGTATCTGAAGATTTAAAATTTTAAAAAACTAAAACTTTCAAACAACCTTAGATGAAAAATTGACCAAAAGCAAAGTTGTAGATCTTGATGAGAACAACAACTTTGTAGTCAATGAGTCTTTCATTTGAAATCATTTGAGGTCCCAAAAGTCTGGCTGTTTTGATGTTTTGAAATTCAAATTTGTCAAACGACCTCGGATGGCAAAACAATCAAAATCAAAGTTGTAGATCTTGATTAGAACAAGAAATTTGTAGTTTATGACATTTCATTTGAAACCGTTTAGGGTCCTAAATATTCATTTTAAATCCTAAAAAGTGAATACTAGAGGAATGGATATGCTATATAGACACAAGTGACTTAGGGGTGGAGTGATTAGAGGAGAGTGGTTACAGGGGCTAAGGACAAAGGTCTCAGGTTCGAATCCCACCACCATCGCGTACCATGAAAAATAGCGTGGAGCTAGAGCCAGAGCAGCTTCTTGGTACCCTAAAGCTAGAGCTAGTGGGAGGGGCTTCCTAGGATTGAAACAACCAACTATGGTAAGCTAGTATCACCGCCGGTTGCAAACTGCCTATGAATGATGTGAATGTCATCACCAACGACAGCTTACCACTGAGGCTGAAAAACGTCTATGATGGGCTTTACGAACCGCTTGTGACAAGTCTGAATGTAGTAGTGATGGAGAAAGCATATAAATACCAAAGTGAAATCAACATAATGATATTGGTTTAGAAATACCACATGTAGAGACCACTTGGATCATCACCACTTGTAATGATATTACTTGTAAATGGTGGTGGATTTTAGAGCATGATGCTTATCTCTGGGGACTCCTTTTTCCTTGCAATGAGACTACTACACACATGATAAGCTTGAAATGGTGTTAGTCTTAAAGCATCCAACTTGTAGAATAACCTCCCCCTAAATTTGTGCACACAAGTATGGAATACTTGTAGGAGACATGCACATTGACTTTTGAGGTGAAAAATATCACTTGAAAGATGACATCACATGAATGTGAAAAATCATTTTTATAGATGATATTTGAGGGAAAATTATCTGCAATTTAGACTTTGGCACATACTAGATACAACCTTGTAAAAAACAAAATAAACTACTTGTAAGACAAGCTATGTGTCGTGCTCCTAAACATTTTAAGCCCATGTAGGTTTGCTGCAAGGGTAAGAGTGATATTGAGCAAGCCTACCATATAAAATACCTAGTGCATGCATGACAAAAGATTAAACATGCAAATGCAAACCTAGGCATGAAAAGGAACTAGATGCTAATTGAAATTGAATTTAAACCTAGTTACCTAACATGGGAAGGGGAATTTGGGTCCAAAGTATTTACTAACCCACTTGGCAATGACTATGTCCATCATGATGCATCCCATGAAATACACCCAAACTTTGCCAAGTCTCCAAATTCCCCAAAGTCCATTGGACTTCTCACTTCCCCTTCGGGACCTAAACCTTCTTGGAGCTCTTCATGTTAGAAATGATCTCTTTTGGCACCCAAATGTGTTTGGCCCCTCTATTGGCTTGATTGTTCACCTTGATGGCCACCACCTTGTCATTCTTTTTCTTCTTTAAGAGGTAAGGTGTGGAGGCCTTCTTGTCTACCTTGTTGGTGTAGGTGTTGGAGAGCTTGCTTGTTTGTGTTTTGTTTTTTCTTCCTTCTTTGCTCCTCCCCCATTCTTCACCTTGCACTCAAAGGACTTGTGGCCTTCCTTGTGGCACTGGTAGCAAACCACGTTTTGTCCTTCATCAAGCTTCTTCACTCCCTTAACGGTGTTATCTTGATGAAGTTGGGTTTGCCCCATCTTGCCTTGCACTTGAATCAAGTCCTTGGTGAGGCGAGCTACTTCTTGCTTGAGTTGCTCATTTTCCATTACGACCTCTTGTGTACATGTTTCTACAACAACTTTCTCAAAACAAACTTGGTCGCACAAAGGTGAGTCTAAAACACATAAATCCTTGCAAAAAGTAGAGAGATCCTTTTTAGGCATGTCAAAAATTGAGTTTTTCCTTTTAGGTGCCTCGGTGGGGTTTGTACCAACAGCTTCAAGATTAGCAACTTTATTAGTCAACTCATCATAATGTTTGCACATGGTTTCCATTTTAGCAAGCAAACTTTTATAAGCATCTTGTGAGCTAGCTAAATTTTCTTTCAACTTTTCATTTTCCTTTACAAGTTGCTCATCATTGATTGTGCATTCATTAGTGTTTGTACTAGCCTCAAGTTGCTCAATTTTAGTAGATAAGTCCACATTAAGATTTGCAAAAGTTTCATATTGTTCAAGCAAAGCAACATAGCTTGTTGAGAGCTATCTAATTTTTCTTTTAGCACTTTTAGCTTCTTTTGTTGGCTAGTACAAATTTTAGCATAATTAAGATTTTGTTGCATAAGTTGCTCATAAGAAGGTAGCTCATCATCACTATCACCATCACTTGAGCTAGAACTTTCGCTACCTCATGCCATAAGGCACACATGTGAAGTGCTTGATGATGAGTGCTTGTGACTGCTCCTCTTGTATTGGCCTTCATCTTCACTTGATGAATCATCCCAAGTCTTGATTGTGCTAAGGGCTTGGTGCTTCGCTTTTCTTACCTTCTTCTTTGTCTTGGGTGTGGGCTTGTTTGGAAAACTTCAACAAAGTGCCCTTTCTCGCTACATCCATAACATCCTTTCTTTCTTTGTTCTCTTCTTTGATTCATGAAGATGCAATCTTGAATTTGGATGGGCACACCCTTGATTGAGGCTCTAGATCATCTTCTCCACCTTCTAATGAGTTTGAGTGATTCTTCATCAATGTCAAAGGTGGAGGAGGAAGATTGATCATCATCGCTTGATTCATCATCAGCAGCAGCATCATCCTCATCTTCTTCTTCATCTTCACTTGAGGAGCTTGAGCTTGAGCTTGTCTCAACTTGCTTGCCCTTCATCTTGTTTTCTCACTACATGTGAGAGCTTTGCCTTTGCTTTATGAAGAGGCTTCTTCTTGACCCATCTTGCATGACATTTCAAATGTCACTATCTTACCAATGACTATGGTCGTGGTCATTGTGCTCAAGTCCTCCATGTTGTGAAGGATGGTGATGATGCTTGCATATTTCTTTTGTGGTAGCATGGAGATGATCTTTCTCATAATGTTTGCATCACCTAGCTTTATTAATCCTATAGGATTGAGCTCATTGATAACTAGATTCAAATGAGAATACATATCACGAACAAGCTCATCATCATTCATTTTGAAAGAATCATAACTTTGTTGAGCTAGGCAATATTTTTGCTCATGGACATTACTTGTGCTGTCATGGAGCTCTTGTAATTTTAACCAAACTTCATGAGCTGTATTTAAAGTGAACACTTGGTTAAACACATCCATGCTAAAAAGATTCAAACAAGCAATTTTTAGCTCTAGCATTGAAATGAATTTCTTTTTCTTCACTCTTCATGGGTTTAGCGGGATTCTTAATAGGTTTCATCCCATCATGAGTGACTCTCTAAACACCTAAATCAACCGCCTCAAGGTGACAAGTCATTCTAGCTTTGTAATAGGGAAAGTTAGTGCCATCAAAGTGCGGAGGCCTAGAGGTATCCATCCTAACCACTCCAAATAGCGTCGGCTCAACGACGGTAAAGCCAAAGGTCCAAATTGAGCCAATCAGGTTTGATACCACTTGTAAGGGACTGTGACGCCTAAGAGGGGGTGAATTAGGCAACTTAAAATTCTACTTGTAACTATGGCCTCTAATTTCACCTAGTCAAAACCTATGCAATGCAAGAAAGTAATCTATCTAAATGTGCAACTACAGTTTCGCTATGTGTGTTGCTATCTCTACCGCAAAAGAGTTATGCACCCCAGGTTCCAATCCTATCAACTAGCCTATCAACTAAGCTAGGAAAGTAAAGCACACAACCAATATAGCAATGTAAATGAGAAGGTAAAGATGAGGTAGAGATGCAAACTCTCGTCGATGACTCTAGTATTTTTACCGAGGTATCGAGAAGCATGCAAGCTTTCCCCTAGTCCTCGTTGGAGCCCCTCATAAGGAATCCCTTGCAAGGGCCAAGCTCCTAGTTGGGTAACTCCATGGATAGCCCCAGGACTTCCCCACACGCAAGTGGGTCTCTGATGTGCCTTCCGGCAAGCCTCTCTTGGGGCGCTTCCTGCCGTCTTCATTATCAAGCTTCTGGCCAAAATGCCACGGGCCTTGTTCCCTCCGTACACGGTGACGGCCACACCACAATCGCAGTTGGTGTGGTCTTGCAAGACTTACAAGCCACGCCGAGTACAACAATGGTGCACGCAAGCATCGAGGGATAAAAGGTGTGCAAACCTCACTAAACACCAGGCCTAAACCTAGAGCAAGCGCATATGAGCATGGTCTAACTAACCTAAGCACTTCGCAAAGCACCTACGCTAATCACCTTGTGATCTATTAAGCCCTATGCAAATAGAGAACTTTAAAATGGTGTATCAACACTCTAGCATCTTCCCATAGCTTCTCCACACGTCATTTGGCCGGCCAAGGGGGTATTTATAAGCCCCCAACCAAATAGGGCTGTTGGTTCCTAAAATGGGCATTTCTGCATCCAACCGGACCGTCACTGTTCATCTGACCTGGTGGTACTGTTCATAGGATCTGGTTCTCTTCCCAATGGTCACTTGAGCTGATTGTTACATGCATGTGAGTGGCTACCATATGGGCCATTGTTGGTAAATATAAACGCACACAAAATAATCCGCAAGCACACGGATATTATACCGATGTAGCACTTCACCAGGAGTACCTAGTTTTATATCGAACTCGAGGAAACATGTGTGAGAATAACTAAATCTAACTTAACCCAACTTCATAATCAAGGCTAGATAACAGGAGCGTAGAGGAGATCACAAAGGTCTTCTAGTTCTAACTTCAGTAAGTTTTGTCTTCTATTGTTTAATTTTGGGGAAATTTACTAAAGAAAACACAAGCAGAGTATGTTTCCTATAGCAACAAGGCCCTGCTAGGCCTACAAACGGGTGGACTATAAAGAATTCAACAAGGCTATAAGAGTCACCCTCGTGAGTTACCACTGATCTGGAAAGTAGGGTACATCCATGAGCAACCGAGTCTAAGCACCATGTTTACACTATGAATACTACTTTAACCTAGGAGCTATAAGGATTAAAGTACTCAAAGAGAGTCGCAAACCTGAAGAACAATATAAACAAGATGCTTACTTGAATTAGAAGTCGATTACCAGAGAATCTCAGAAGCAAACTCAAGAAGAACTTGATTCCGCTAGGGTACAAGCCATAGAGAGAGCACTGATAGGCCAGAACTCCTCCTAAACTCTTCTCTCTCACCCTATCTCTCTATCTCTATTATAATACTAGATCCTAATGAGGACTAATCTTCTCTTGATTGCTAGCTCTGATCCTGGTGGACATACGAATTAGGGTTTTTGGCCTCAAGCTCTCAAGATCAAATGCATGGATCATGCCCTGGAGGGGGGTACAGGCAGGTATATATAGGGCCCTTGAAGCATCCTAGACTCTCGGATCAAACTGACTTAAAAGGACAGTGTAGATGCAAACCCTAAGGTAGTGGATAACCGATGTAGCAAGGAGGGGCTAACATGTGGGACCCACAGGCCGATCGGCCTGATAGTGGGGTCGGCTGGCCCCACATGGCAGTGGCACAGGCCTTGCTTCGGTGGAGTGCCCTCTGGAGTCTTCTAGAGTCCTCCCACATAGATATCATCGTGGATACGCGTGGTTTCCTTTGACAAATAGGTCCTCCTTAGCGGTCTTCTGATTAAATCCTGCTGAAAACACAGATTCACCAAAACTCATGAAAATTATTAGTTTAAACCCCTAAGTCTATATTGATGATCCATTTTAGTCATTTATGCAAGGTGTATTGACGGTTTGTGATGAATGTTAACTACCGTAAACAGCCATCCAACCGGACTGTCGCTTGATGGTCCTGTTCACCCAACCGGACTCGGTCCTGTTGAATTAGCGCTCTCTAGAACCTCTCTGGATGCAATGGGACCGGACCATTGATCATTCTATTCTCCCAACTGGACTCGGTCCTGTTAAATCAGCGCTCTATGGATGCAACCTGACCAACACTATTCACTAGGTCCAGACTGGCACTATTCATAGAGTTCAGTACTCATATTTTGGGCATAACTTTTAGCTCCGAACTCCGATTTTGATGATCTTGGATTTTTTAGAAAGCTAATATAAAGCTCTACAACTCTAAACTAGGGTCATATCAATTTGAGCTGATCCAAAATCATGAGACAGTTCCAATTCATTCACATCTTTGTCTCGGCTTCGGTGACTTCAATTTTGTTCATGCCTTGGTCCAGGCTTCTTAATCTTCGCATCTTGGACTCCTAGCTTCACTTTTAGATTGATCACACACCCGCTTAGTGTCTCTATCTTCCTTAAAATGTTGATCAATTCTACATGTTCCACTCTTGGTCCAAGTTCACAATGCAACCTTTGGGACTAGAAAACATACACTTGCAAACGCATTAGTCCAACTTGGTTGTGTTGATCATCAAACACCAAAATAAAAACTAAATGGGCCAAGGGTCCATTTTCCTTGCATGTGCCGAGGTGGTTGCATGGCCCAACTTAGTTAATCAATTAGAAAAAACAAAAAAAGAAAAACCCATCAATGAGCCCATCTATAGGCCCGTCGAGCCCATCCACACGCCGTCGCCGCAGCTCGCTGGATTTGCGCGCTATCATCGCACCCACTAACCAAATCTAGGCACTCGCACAACAAATCTCGGCACCCGCTCACCAGATCCGGGCACCTGCTCACCGGGGCCGTCATTGGCATTTCTTAGCGCAATCATCAAGTATGGTGGTTTCAAGTCCATTCCCAGTAACGGCACCAGAAATGCCTGTTGGTATTTTTTAGCACCATCACTAAGATTGAGTTAACCTTAGCGATGCGGCCAAGAAACACCAACTATGATAGTTCTTAACGATTAAAAATATCCACAAGCGCACGGAACTATCGTTGTAGCATTTCACCCGGAAGTATTCAGGGTATCATTATTTATATTTTCCCAAAGGAGGGCAAGGTATAAGAGTCTAGCATGAGCATGAACAAGATTACATACTTGCATTAGTGAACCAATAGTTCATGTCAGGGGTAAAAATGGTATTTCAAGGACAGTGGACACACATCCGAGCCAACCTCAAGGATAAAAGGAAAATAAAGAATATAAGAATGTTCCTAAGTGGAGCAGGCATGGTTAAATATAGCCGTGCAAAGAACAATTAATGATCATACAAGATATATGACTAGAGCTAGAACTAAGTGTAAGATGGACGGGGAGATCTCTGAGCACTGGTCTACCAGCAAGCATGACAGACTTAAACTCCTACACAATACCCGAACGTGGGGGATTACAAGAGACAGACAGAGCTGTCACCACCTGCCACCTACCCCTCAACCGGGGGCACCATTATATCTGAAGGACCCGAGCACGACACTCGTGTACAAAGAAACTACCCATATCCCCTAGGACTCTAACCCTACGGATCGATAAGCATAGGATACGGGCAAACTCAAAGGAACAACGAACCACCACCTCAACCTAGCTCTACTTCTACTCATACAACTCATATGAATGGTTAAGCATAAAGTTGAACATGTTAAGATCATAACATACAAACTATATGCTAGTTCATATGTCAAGATTATAACACGAAAACTATAGTCTAGTTCATATGCACTACTATATTGAAGATATGAGAATAAGGCTATGGAAGAACTCTTCATAGTATTCATACCAAAGTTGCTCTTCTTCCAAGGAGCCAAGCTCTCTAAGGTAGCACTTGCCTAGCTCCAAACTAGTACTAAAAACTAAAAGAGTACAAGTATAGAGGTGAGGTGTGTAGCTCTAAACATTGGTGTGCATTGGAGAGGAGCACTACCCCCTTATTCATACTAGCTAGAGGTCAGTTTAGGGGGAGATAAAATAGGAAAGTGGCCTAAACTAACCCCAAGTGTCATCAATGCACCGCCTATGCAAGGTGGGGCCAGGAGGAGGTAGGGGCGGTGCGCCCGCACCCCTGGTGCAGCCGCACCTAGGCTGGCCCTCTTCGGCACCACCTTCGCACTGTGGGCTAATGGCTGGGCCTAGGCCCCTCCCACATCGGTGCTCGGCCCAGATTCTTCGTTGGAGTAGGCCTTTATTTGGTTCTTTGATGTAGGATTTGCATTATGCTTTCTGGATTGCGCATTTTTCTTTGTTTTCCACTTGTATTCAAATGTGTGCCCTGCAAAACATATTTCTTCCAATACAAGTGGAACTATGTCAAAAGTAAATGCATATGTGTTAAAAGTTTATTTATTTCTCCTATTTCGGCGGTCAAATTTGATCGTTAGTGACTGCCAACAAATCCCCCAAGCTTAACCTTTACTCGTCCTGGGCAAATAGCTAAGTATTTAGTTATTGATCAGGAGTTGCTACTATGCTGAATATATTTCATAAGTGCCATGCCTATAACAAAGTATTCTTCTGTAATAAAAATAAGTTGGCATTTTTGTCCATCCTTTACCTTGATCACTATGGGGCGTATAGCTTTTCCAAGTTTTTGGGCGGTTGCAAGATAGAACGGTTATAACAGAATCACCAATCATTCGTTCCTTAATTAACCATCTATCCAGAGGTTTTATGAATTTTATAAAATAAATGTAAGTTCCTCAAATAATTCTCTCGATCGCTCAATGTGTATGAAACATCACCAAGGCATTTGGTATTTTGCCTTCTTTTCATATCCATATCCTACCACTAAAGGCTTTGAGTGAAGCTTCGGGAAAGGTATGAAAGTCGGGCATACTTGCATCACATATTTTGCTAAGTCAAAAATTGGACCTCAAGGAGATACAAGTCATACACTTTGATCAAGACGAGCAAGGATGTAGAAATTTTTTATAATGTCCTAACTCTAATTATTTTTTTGGTACTCCTCTGATCATGAATCTCTCTCTTTTTGGATGAATGCCTTTTATTTGAAAGTATAGGCTATCTTTATTTCTTTCTTTCTCTTTCTTTTCTTCATGCTCTTTGGCATGTATTTTTTTTCTCTCATGCCTTTTGGCATGGACATTTTTCTTTTCTTTCTCTTTTTTTAGCATAGCCCATACTATTCTTTTTGGCACATGTTGTGGGGCGTAACTCCCCTTGGTGCAACGGAGGCTGCTGAAAGCGTGATCCATAAAAACCTCTGGGCATACGTGCGAAGGTTTGGAAGCGGCGACGGGAGGTCTGGGTGCAAAACCGTGCAAGGAGCTAGGAACCTTCACGGAGACGCAGAGCATGTTCTGATCACAGAGATCGTAGCACCATCGTAAGGGGGTCTTTGGCTCTTGACGGGCAAAGGCTCCAAGTTAGAGGTGTGCGGAGGCTTCGAACACTAACCCTGGGCGTAATCATTTGATTGTACAGTCATGCAGGATGCTCCTGGTGATGGCACGAGCATAGTGGACGATGAATGGTCATGACCCCCGGACAAAGGTCTGGTCTCCGCCGTAGCAGGCGGAGGCGAGGCCCGTACTACCCGTGGAGAAAAGGGGAGCGACCAAGGCGGTGGCCTATGGCCCAAGGGGTGAGGATTGTCCCGCACCTGCTGGCCCATGGAAAACAAAGTGCAGCCCAAGTCGCCAGAGGATAACAAATTGCCCTCAGGACATTAGCTCTAGAAGGGAATAAGACTGGAATATACCGCCATTGTCACGGGGCATGAATGTAATTGTGATTTGTACCAAACAGAGCCCTATAAAAAGGGGGTTGTAAATGCTCTAGAGAGAGGCTGGTGAATACAGTAATGAAACCCTAGTTTCCCTGGGTCCAACCTGCGTCTTCTCTAAACCTGTTCTCCCTTAACCTCTGCCCACACTCCGGTGGAGATCCCATCCAACTACACTATCACCCCGCTGGGAATAGTTTACCAACATTGGCGCCCATCGTGGTTTAGCCAAAACAAACCCATAATGGCAAGAAAAAGGAAAGCCCCACCAAGGCGCTCGACGGCCTCTACCAAAGATGCAAGGCCAAGGAGAAACATTCGCAGCACCTACGTTACTCCACGACCAGACGATGAATACCCTAAAGTGCAAGACCAGCAGCCGGCATCAAAGGTCCAGCAGGTGCTAGGCCTCACCGCCGAGCAAGAGCTCCAGCAGCTCCAAGATCAATTACAAGCCATGCAACAAGAAAGAGACAGAGTTGCAGCCGCCTACGCAGCAAGCCAACAAGCAGCTCAGACATCAACTCAGGCAACAGAGATCAGGCAACAACTTGCCCTTCTACAAGCAGAGATTCAAAGCATGCAACCTCCAAAAGAACTAGTTATTGCTCCTAGCCAGACACCTTCGGCCAACCAAATGTTGACTAACAGTGCGCCAGCAACGTCAACCCCAGCAACACTAGGACCTCCGGCACAAACCTCCGCCACAAGAACAGTAGACCCCAAGTCCCCACTCTCCGAAGGTATTTAAACTTCACCCTGGCCAGTCACCTACAAGTCGATCACCCTGCCAAAGTACAATGGTAAGACAGATCCCCGCCAGTTTATCATGAGATTTGAGGTGGCAGTAGCCTCCGCCGGAGGCAACAACAGTGTCCTGGCAAAATCCTTTGTCATCGCCGCCGAAGGAGACGCCTTAGCATGGTATTCGATGCTCAAGCCGAGCACAATATACTCATGGGAGAACCTTCATGACAAGATCCTGGCCAATTTTAAGGTTTCTCCAGTCAATCCCTAACCTCCAAGGACTTATTTCAGTGCAAGCAGAACCAGGGGGATGCGCTGAAGGACTACTTCCAGAGGTTTGTACAAGTCAAGGCCCGAGCACCCAACGTCCCAGATGACAAAGCCATAGAAGCAGCCATCAAAGGCCTCTACATTAGACCCTTTGCTGCCCACCTAGCGAGAGAGAAGCCAGCAACAATGCAAGAACTATACTCAGAGTTTGAGAAGTATTGCAGATCAGACAACGATTACCGCAAAAGGCTGGAGGAGCAAAATCAAGGCAAACAAGGGAGTGGCAGGAATGGTCGGAGGAATGGCAATGGATAGGGCCAGCAGCAGCAAAAGCAGGGACAGGACCAGCAAGTATTCAACATTGAGCACCAAGTCGCAAGCCAACAAAGCCAGCCTCCCCCGCAGTCCGAAGGTCATGCCTCAACTCTGAGGCAGTACCAAGGCAAGGGCAATGACCAAGGAAGAAACCAGAACAAGAACCGGAGACAAAGGCAGTGGAAGCAGTACTGTTTCTTCCATGGAGAAGAAAAAGGGCATGTCACCAAAGATTGCCCAAATGCCAAGGAAACCCAAGAAAGAATCAAGAGCAGAATGACACAGCTTCCACCGCAAGCCCCCAACAAGGAACGTAAACCACACCTTCACTGTGCCCACACACCAGCAATACTACCCAACCTACCCAAATTATAACCACAACCAAGCTCACCCTCCCAACATAGCCTCCGCTTACTACCCCAACTTTCTACCAGCTTGGTGACCAGCCAGCCACCCACCCATCCACCTAAGCTCACAAAGAGCGGAGGCCACCTTCCCATACAACAACAAAAGGCCTCCGCAGCTCACATACATAGAGGGCAACCAACCTCTGCAAATTACCCACAGACCACATGAAATGTTGTCTCCTCCACCACCGCCACCACAGCAGCTTCCACCACCCAAAAATGAACCCAACCCAGAAAACCAAGTTAACGCTCACACACCACTACCAACGATTGGCATGATCCTGCCAATAGCCGGAGGCTCTTCCATGGAGTTCCAGACAAAGCGGCAGAAGAAAGATCACCTCCGGATGGTGAACAATGTCATAGTTCAAGGCCCAATACGGTGCACAGACTGGTCAAAGACCTCCATCACCTTCTCAGAATAAGACCTCAAGCTAGAAAGCTATCCTCATACAGACACCATGGTAATCAAAGCAAACATAGCAGGCTGGGGAATCAGCAGGGTCCTGGTCAATTCAGGAAGCTTCGTAGACATAATATTTACTAGTGACTTTGACCAGATAAAACTCAGTAGAAGCCAACTACAACCTTCGGACACCCCATTGATTGGGTTTGGAGGCAAGCAAGTTAATGCCCTAGGAAAAAATTCCCTACCAGTATCCTTCGGTGACCAAGAGAATGCAAGAACTGAATATGTCACCTTTGACATCATAGACCTGTACTACCCTTACAATGTGATCTTTGTCAGAGGTTTCACAAATAAGTTCAACATGGCACTACACATGGGGTACTTGTGCATGAAGATGCCTGCATTCTATGGCATTATCACAGTGCATGGCAGTCAAAAGGAAGCAAGGAACATTGAGAAAGCAATATACAGATCTCAGAGAAACATCAACTCTGTAGACATAGAACCTCCGGACATGTCCAAGGGCGCAACTAGCCTTAAAAATCAAGAAGACACTAAGCTGGTACCACTAGAGCAAACAGTGCTAGACAGGCAAGTAACAATTGGAGCAAATCTGTCAACCAAAGAAGAGGCAAAGCTCATTGACACCCTCACCAAAAACAAAGATATCTTCGCCTGGACAGCCTCCGACTTGCAAGGAGTTAGCAGAGACATAGTAGAGCATGCCCTAGACATCAACCCTAATATGAGACTAAAGAAGCAACGGTAGAGGAAAATGTCAGAGGATAGAATACTCGCAGCCAAAGCGAAGGTTCAGAGGCTCCTAGACGCCAATGTCATCAGAGAAGTAAAGTATTCAGATTGGCTGGCCAATGTTGTCCTTGTGCCCAAGAAAAATGGCAAGATGAGAATGTGTATAGATTTCACAGATCTCAGCAAAGCTTGCAAGAAAGACCCTTTCCCACTGCCAAGAATAGATGCCTCAGTTGATAAAATAGCAGCTTGTAGAAGATTCTTGCTCCTAGATTGTTTCACGGGGTACCATCAGATTTGGCTCAAGAAAGAAAACCAAGAGAAAACCAGCTTTACAACACCTCTCGGCACATACTGCTACGTAAGGATGCCCGAAGGTCTAAAAAATGCAGGCTCAAGCTTCGCTAGGATGACGGCAGCAGTACTAGGAAAGTAGTTCCTGAGGAACATCATAGCCAATGTAGACGACATTGTGGTCATGAGCAAAAGAGAAGAAGACCACATTGAGGATTTGAAGGAGACCTTTGCTAACCTCTGACTAGCCAGACTCAAACTCAACCCGGGCAAGTGCGTCTTCGGAGTCAGCAAAGGCAAAATGCTCAGCTACATCATCAACTCAGAAGGCATCCGAGCCAACCCAGATAAAACCAAAGGAATCATGTCAATGGTAGAGCCTTTGACCAAGAAAGAGGTCCAAAGGTTAACAGACAGAGTAGCGGCGCTCAACAAATTCATCTCCAAATCCGCAGAGCGTAGCCTACCCTTCTTCAAGGTACTCAAGGGCGGAGGCAATATGCAATGGGGACCAGAACAGTCAGAGGCCTTCCAAAAGCTAAAAAGTTATCTGACAACAGAATTATTAGTAACAATACCAGAGCCAAAGGCCCCTCTCTTGTTGTATGTTGCAGCCTCCGACCATGCTGTAAGTGGTGCCCTGATTCTAGAAGAACAAAAGGGTCATGAGGTTATCCAACGTCCAGTCTACTACATTTCAGAAGCCTTAGCTGGGGCCAAGCTAAACTACTCAGAGTTAGAGAAGATAGCATATGCAGTTCTGATCTCCTCCAGAAAATTAAAGCATTACTTCCAAGCACATGAAATCACAATTCCAACTTCTCAGTTGTTAGGGGATATCCTGAGGAACAAAGAAGCCTCCGGTAGAATAGGCAAGTGGGCCATAGAACTGTCTTAGTTTAGCATCACCTAAGTACCAAGAACAGCAATCAAATCACAGGCTTTAGTCGATTTCATGGCAGACTGGACACCTCCGGCAGCACCTTCGGCAGCACACCAACATCAAAAGAGCACTATGGCATGGACAATATACACTGATGGAGCTAGGGGCACCTTGGCGCAGGAGCCTCCGCCATAATTCATGCACCTTCGGGCCTTCGAACTAAGTACGCAGCTGTAAGGTCCTAGATGGCTAGAGGGGGGTGAATAGCCTATAAAAATTCTACAAAAGCCACTAAGAAAACTTGTTAGAATAACAAACGGCGTAAAGCGAGTTTTGCTTAGCCAAAGGTTGTGATGCAAGCCTCCTATCCACAAGTCTAGTAGATTATGATCTCTAGTTCACACAAGAGCTATGTCACTAATTTAACACTAGAGAACAAGCTAACAACACTACTAGCAAAGCTACCACTAGAGCTACACAAGATAATCTAGTAAAAGTAAGTGCAAGAGAGAGGATTGTGATTCTTATACCGACGGTGAAGTGAAGATGTTGCCAATCACCAAGATGATATACAATCAATCAATATTGACAACAACACAATATGAAGACCAATCACCGGGAGACAAGAGACACAATATTTTGTTCACCCGGTGTTCACTTGTGCACCGACAAGCTACGTCACCAGTTGTGTCGACCAACACTTAGATGATTCCTCGGTGTGACCCTCAAGTCACTTGCCCCTCAAGGCACGCCCCGCAAGGCACCGCAAGACACCACTCTCAAGTGAGGTAACTCAATGACACGCGGATTCCACTAGAGTTGCTTTTGGCGTCCCACCGAGGAAAGCACACGAACCTCTCACAATCAACCGGAGGTGGCCAAGAACAATCACCTTCTCTTGCCAATGCCTCCAACAATCTCCAAGCCGGCTAGGAGCGGTACTCTCCAAGAGTAACAAGAAATCCACCGGCTAAACCACCCACAAGTGCCACTAGATGCCCTCAAGCTATGCAATGCACTTTGGGATCACTCAATCTCACTTTTGATTTGCAATCAAGCAAGAGAGATGAGTGGGAGGAGAAGCTTTAGCTCAAAGGATGCACAAGAATGTTAGAAATGCCAAGAGACCTCCCCAAGGGCCGGACAACGAGTATTTATAAGCATCCCATACAAATAGAGCCGTTGCCACTCCACTGACCGTTTTTTGGGACGACCGGACGCGCCGGTCGAAACTGACCGGACGTGCTCAACCGCGTCCGGTCGCCCTGCGCCGTCCACGTGTCCCTCGAATTCAAACGCGACCGTTAGATCCTCCAACGGTCACTGCGCGCCAACGGTCAAATGCAATGACCGGACGCACTGCTCAACCGACCGGATGCGCCGGTCGCACAGTGCCTGCGCACGCGACGCAACGACCGGACGCGCTCCACGCAACGACCGGACGCTCCGATGCGCACAACACCCGCGCCCGCGAAGCAACGACCGGACGCGCTCCTCGCAACGACCGGACGCGACAGTGCCAGCGTCCGGTTGGAGTCCAGTAAGCTCCCTCGATGACCGGACGCGTCTGATCGCGTGTGACCGGACGCGCACCGCGTCCGATCAACCTTACGAACAGCAGTTCCCTCAGGGCGCCTGACCGGACGCGCCGGTCCCGTGAGTGACCGGACGCGCCGGTTGCAAACCCTAGCCCGCGCGCCTGACTGCTGCGCTGTACTGACCGGACGCGTCCGGTCACACCGTGACTGCGTCCGGTGCAGCGTCCGGTCACCTCTGTGACCTCCGTTCGCCTCCGTTTCTTTTCTGACTTTCGGCGTAGTGGAAAATAGGCATTTCATTTCCCCGAAATCGCCTGAATCCCGCGCTCGCAAGCTCGGCGGGAGGGAGAAAGGAACCAAACCCTCTCTACCGCCCAAACCACAGCGCGACCAACGCCACCTTTGCAAATGTGCCAACACCATCAAGTGTACATCTCCATGTGCTTGTGTGTTAGCTTTTTCTCAATCATTTTCAAAGGTTTTCCAGTTAGCTCACTAGGCCCTACATGCAATGCACTTCATGAATTCACCTAGTGGCACCCGTGCGTCGAATAACCGATAAGACTTCCCCTCTTAATAGTTCGGCTATCGACCCTAAACCACTCACACCCTCTATGGTGTCTTGAGTATAAAACAAAATGGCCCTATGGTTATACCTTTGCCTTGAGCCCATTTTGTTTCTCCAAATGATATGATCCACTTCATATCATCACATGACCGTCTCGATCCATCGACCTTGACTTTACTTGCTCTTCATCGTTGCATCGGTCCATCGGCGCCAAGTCTTGCTCAAGCTTCACCATCGCATGGTCCTTCGCTTCGAAGCCTCGACTTGCCCTTCACCTTCACAACCAGTCCATCGAGCCAAGCCTCATCTTGGTCTTCACCATCTTGGTCACATGAGTCAATGTCATGTCTCATATTCAATGACCACCTTTATCTAAATCATCCACTTAGATACAAAGGTTAGTCCTAGGTTTCATCAATTAGCCAAAACCAAACTAGGGACTTTCAGCAGCCAGATTGGAGTTCTAGGCAACCAATAATGTAGCAGAATATGAGGGACTCATTCTAGAACTCAACAAAGCAAAAGCTTTAGGGGTAAAAAATCTCATCATCAAGATAGACACTAAGGTAATAGCTAGGCAAGTAGAGAAAGAATACACTACAAGGAAGCCAGAGCTCAGGAAGTACTTGGAGGTGGTCAGAGCTCTGGAGAGGAGGTTCTAGGGCTTCGCACTAAAACACATACCCTGAGCAGAGAACACAGACGCAGATGAATTGGCGAAGGTTGCAGCCAACAACTTGCCACTACTAGCAGACACCTTTTACCAGGTCCTCTATACTCTAGCAACAAAAGGAATGACGAAGGCATTCCAAGAAGTCCTACTCACAGAGTTCGAAGATTGGAGACAGCCGATCATCGACTCCCTAAACAATGTCCACCACCTAGATGATGAAGCAAGTGCAGCTAGAATGGCCGCTAGGGCTAGAAGCTATACAATAATCGGAGGTCAGTTATACAAGAAAGGAGTTGTCCAACCCCTGCTCAAATGCATATCTCAAGATGAAGGTAAAGAGCTACTGTCAGAAATCCAATCAGGCAACTGTGGTTCACATATTGGCCAAAGTGCATTGTCAGCAAAAGCCATAAGGCAGGGATTCTACTAGCCAACACATGTCAGGGATGCTGAACAAATCACCAAAACATGTGAGACCTGTCAAAACGTTTCACCACTTCAAGGAAGACCTTCGGCAGAGATATAACTGATACCTCCGATATGGTCACCCCAAAGATGGGGTATGGACCTTGTTGGCCCTCTGCCACCTTCGCAAGGGGGGAACAAATTTGTAGTTGTCGTAATAGAGTACTTTACAATATGGATTGAGGCAAAGCGGTTGGCATCAATTACCTCTGACACAGTGAAGAAATTCTTCTAGCAAAATATAATATGCAGATTCGGAGTGCCAAGAATACTAACAATCGACATTGGCAAATAGTTTGACTCTTAACAAATTCAAAGAATTCTGCACCAGCGTTGGAACCAAGTTAGCCTTTGCCTCGGTCTATCACCCAGAATCTAATGGAGCAGTGGAGTGGGCAAACAGGGCAGTATTCTCAGTCGTATCTAAAACATTGTTTAACCTCCGCAAAGGCAAGTGGGTGGAAGAGTTGTCGAAGGTCGTCTGGTCGCACAACACTATAGCCTCTAGAACAATAGGCTTCACCCCGTTCAAGCTCCTTTATGGGGAAGAAGCAATGCTCCCAGAAGAGATTAAGCATGAGAGTCTCCGTACCATGCAATAAACCATGGCAGAGGATGAAGAATACTCCAAAGAAATAATCGAAGGTATCAGGCTAGAGGCAGTTGACAACATACTCAAGTACCAAGCCGAAACCAAAAAATGGAAAGACAAGTCCATAGTAAGAAATGATATACAAGAGGGAGACCTGGTCCTTAGAAGAAAAGCAAATGCGGCAACAGCAGGGAAACTACAGCCAAAGTGGGAAGGCCCTTACATAGCAATAGTTGCGGGCAGGCCAGGGTCATTCTTCCTGGCTGACGGCGAAGGCAAAACCATGACCCACATGTGGAACATCAGCAACCTCTGCAAATTCTACATCTAGGACATTGTAACAGCAGCCTCTACGAAAGCTATAAGCGAAGGTCAGCTCACCCTTTCCTTTTCTTTCATTTCTCCAAGTTTAGGATTTTCTTTTCTAGTTTCTTTTACAACTTTATGGGCTTGTACTCTTTTCCTCACAAGGGGAACTCCTTGCAGAGGTGAGGTTTTTAACAAGGAAGAGCCTATGTACAAAATCCTCTAAATCTATAAAGAGGCATTTCCCCAAGGAACATCTATGGCGCGAAGGTTGAAAGTGGATAACAGCGAAGCCACCTGTAACAGAACCGACCAAATTATAAGAACGTAAGTACAAAAACAATCACCATAGTGATCAAATTCCTGTACTTAAGCTCCCATAATTCTGGTATCCGGAAATCTTGAGGGATTTCAAACAACTTTCGACATACAAACCAAGATCATAGTGATTCAATACAACACATCATCTATTACAACATTTCACAAGTAGCATATGGATTACACCCATCGCCGTTTAAAATAAAATATTACAAACCAAGTTTGTTTCGTGGAAGCAACATAGTTCGATACATAACTTTATAAGTTTAAATACATTGCCAGATAGTAGTCATATCAACAAAAGCACTTAGGTAAGATAGCTAGTAGAGATCGCGCCCGACAATCTAGTCCTCATCTCCGGCCGGGAGGAGGCAATATTTGCAGCACCCAGAATAGAACAGGTCATCTACAATAGATGGGAAATAAACCCTGAGTATGAGAAGGTACTCAACTAGACTTACGCGTCAAAACCAGAAATAAAGTAACACCAAGGATCATGCAAGGCTGATATAAGTGGGCCAGCTTGACACCTTTGCATAAAAGAACTTATGAGCATAAGTAACCAATTAAACTTAGCATCATGTCATCCTTATTAACCTGTCATCTATATTAGCACCTGTACTAGAGCACTCACTTGATTAGGAGCAAACAATATTAACCATAGTAGGTATAATAAGGCTGTCATCATTATATCATCATTCCTGAACCATCATGTTATTTAGTATATCTACTGTAGAGATATGCTCGTTAAGTTCTCACTAACCGGTGAGAGACGGTGACTCGAATAGAATTACAACTTAGCTGAGAGGGTATTCCTAACTCTCACCTGGCATACTTTGCAAGAGTAACTGTGGGTCACCTTTTGTACAACTCAGGAACCAAATTCGTGGGTTCGGTCTGCACTAGCACTCTCATGGATTACCCTTCTGCCAGGACGATCAGGACTTTTAAATCATCTGCCCTTGGACTCATGCCTACGGCTCCCTTCCGAGGCGAACTTTATACTTAAAGGAGCTCGGCCTGAGTTGAGCTACTCGGCTTTGTGGTCAGTCTCCAACTTGGCCAACTAAGAGAGAGGCATGCGTTCAACATGAACAGGAAAGGCTCCAAGAATCGGTCCTTAATCAACACAGATGGAGTCACTGTACACCGGCAAGCCTCCACCTGGTCTTTATTCAAATTAAACCAGGTTCTTTTTCACGATAGCAAATATAGCCAACCGTGCCATATGTATAGCCTAATAGCTCGCAGGTGACAGGAAATCACCCGACTTCTACCGCTTAAAGCAGGGCTAAGCAATCTACTCAATCCTGAGCTACATAGGATTCAGGTAGTAATATCTGGACAAGGATAGGATATCAATGCAACAAGTGTTTTCATCCAACACCTACCACTTAATGCAACAATATATATATATATATATAACACCTACCACTTAATCCAACACCTACCACTTAATGCATTTTAGAAATTAGGAGGCTTATAATGCTCCAGGGCTTGCCTTTAACAAATTTGCATGGCTTATGATTCGAGCACTCAACCACCATGTCTCCTAGATCCTCGACCGCGAGTTGCACGTCCTAAGCTTTAGGTTCGGGCTGCTGCACTTCGGGAGCTTCCTGGCTCGTCCCGTTGAACTCTAGCAACATCACGCCCTCCGGTACACCTATTGCATGCATATGCAGAAGATGAATACAAGGAATGCATAAGAGTAACATGATGCTTATGATGGATGAATGACAGCAATTAACACAACATCACAAGACATTCGTTGACCGAGTAGGTGCAACGCTCTATTTAAATCACTTTAGAACATGTCTCAAATCCTTCTTCTAAAGAGCAAGATTACTCACCTAACTTGCACAACCTAAGATAAAGGTGTTCATCTTCAGTTAAAGGCTTAACACCTGCACCTAAACTCCCTTAATCAATTTAAGCATCTCGTAGTACTACCAACATTACTTAAGAATAATGGAGGCACACATAACAGAAAGCTCTAGGTTAAACATAGAAAAGAGCAGTTCATTCAATCAATCACAATAGGAGTTCTACAATTCTAATTGACTTGCAAGAGAACATTTTAGAAAGCTTATACAATTCTCTACAATTCATTTATAAGCATTGAAGCATGATTCCCAAGTTTACCAGGTCGAATTACAGCAAACACAGAATCTGCTCTTGAGCAAACAGAGAGCAACCAAAGCTGAGAGTCAACTTTAAATAGCTATAACTCCTAAACCATATAGCCAAATTCCACCAAAATTGAACAACAACTAGATCATGAAATTCATAACAACTTTGCTAAAGACCACAAGACATGAAAACATCATTTACATAGAGTAATTAACAACATCCCAACATCTATCCAAAATTGGCAGATTCACTAAATTAATTATTTAGTGATGTAACAAAAGCACATTTGAGCTAAACCAAGTTTACCAACTTATTACTCATATCAAAAGAACACCAGAAAGTGTGGTGCCAACATCTAAATCATTTCTTTAATGCCCTTTATTAATTTATTTAGGTAATTAGGTGAATAAAGGGACCCATATCAAAGCTCCACAATTAATTCTATAAAACCTACAGTGGCTATACATCCAGAAGACTACTATAAAATTTTCATAACAATTGGGCAAGCATATTTTCCTATACCAAAAATAACAGACCGAAAGGCTGATTTTGGCATAAATGAGAAACCCTATTAAAAAGTATCAAACAATAGATTTCATATTTTTCTTGGGTTCTTACTAACATAAGAATAACACTCACCAAATTTCACCCTTACTGGATCTACAGATAATTCATGAAAATTCACACAAGACCCACCCATACAAATAAGATAAATCCAAAACTCCATCATACATTATCCAAAATTGATGAAGTTTAAACTACAAGCTATTCAAGGCATAAACAGCACCCCATAAAAATTTCAAGTCATTTGGAGCTATACAACAGTACATACAATTTCCTCCAGTTTCCTTATGAATAAAAGAGAAAATTTATAGCTTTAATTCCCATAACATAACATAGTATATTTTATATTTTGAATAAAAACTAGGCTTCACTAGGAACACCACAAAATTAGAATCACATCATTTGGATCTACAAATCTTGAGATACGGAATTTTGAATTTAGCATTCAAATCTGTGAAATAAATAAAGAAAAACAAAAATGAAACCTAAACCTAACCCAACTAGGCTATTGGGCCAGCCCGGTTAACCACACGGCCCGCGGCTGCTCCCGCCCGCGCGAGCTGACAACAGGGGCCCACTGGCCAAAGGGACAGAGAGCAGAGGAGGAGAAGATGCAGGCGAAGCTCGCCACCGGTGAGTCAGCTGGCGAAGCCAAGACCACCCTAGTGCTCTCCACGCGATTCCACACCTAGTGAGGTACTATGGTGACCCTAGGAGAAGCTAGGGATGCTCGTTGCCAGCCATACCGGATGGCGGAGCTCTGGTGGTAGTGCGCCGGCGACGGTGAGCCCCCATCGCCTCAGCTGAGCTCGGTACGAGCATCACGAGGTTACAATGGAGCTAAAGGAGAAGAAAAGGAAGGATGGGAAGGACCCTAGCTACCCCAACCATAGCGGCCTCGAACTCTGGTGAGGTCGACCCATGGTGATCACAGTGAAAATGGCCAATAGGCCCTTACCTAAGCTCGACCGGCTCAATGGAGAGGACGACGAGTTAGGGCGAAGCTAGGCGGAGCTGCGAGTATGATTTGGTGGGCAATGGCGCAATGGAGAGCGCGCACGAGCTCGGCGAGCTCACAGTGGCCATGGTGCTCAGCTCCTCTGCCTCGGTGAGCACAGCAGAGAGAAGAGGAGGCGAAATGGAGGGGGAGTGAGTGGAGCGAGTCGTGGTGGCCTTGAATCCAGTAGAGCAGAAAAGCTAAATTTGGAGGGGGTTACAGAGTGATTCATGAGATGACCCAAAAATAAAGTTTGTAGCTGACAAAATTTTCCACAACTTTGTTATAGATGACTTTGGCACATTTGGAGTCTAAGAGGGACATTTTGGATAGTTCAGCAGATGTACATCTCAAAACAACTAGGAAAACAACACTCCAACTGACTAGTGGGCCCTGTTTAAGCAGGTTAGGTCCATTTTCATGAGATGACCATAATACAACTTTTGTTCCCAACAAAAGTACTACAACTTTGTTTAAGGGTGCACCACCATGCAAGATCTCTAGGCTAGACTTTTAAACAGTCAAACAAAAGTGCTCTGCAGGTCATCATATGGTCAAACTTCACTTAGAGGGCAAATTAGTCAATTTGGTTAACATGAATAGTGCTCCACTAATTATCCTAAGTGTAGTTAAGGCGTATTAGGACATAATTAACCACTCTACACATTTGTTACACCAACTTCTAAGTATCACATATGTTGAAACAAGCAAAACAAGCAAGTTACTTCATTTGTTTCAAAACCATGTTTCACATGTTTCATGACTTTGTTGCAAAGCTTAAGATTGTCATGTTACACCAGTAGGTTTGACATGTTTCAAGGTATGGAAAACACATGTTGCATCTACATGTTGCATAAACCACATTTCATAAGCAATCAATTATCAAACAAGCACATTTGAGTATGTTGCATACTCATGTTTCACGCCAAACAATGCATAAATGATATGAATGATGCTCATGCTTATGAAATGCAAGTGCAAATGTGGAAGCCAAACACCTGGGGTGTTACACCACCACATTCAACAAACACAACAACCGCAGAGAACCTCCATTACTAGGAGCCAAAGGCTCCTTGGTAACGGACGACCTCTCCGGCCAAAAAAGGCCTAATCTCGTGAAAGAAGACCTACCGAGCCGTAGGCATCACGATCAAAAATTTCATATGGAAAAATGTCATCATACCCTAACAAAAATCCTACTCCGCCGTAGGTATTGGAGGTTATCAAGGTTTGCAAACCTGGAAAAAGACCCCGTAAACTCAGGCACCAGGCGCACCAAACTCAAAAGATTCGAGCAATAAAAGCAAATCTTTTGCAATCATGGCAACTTGATCCATGGCAACAGAGGTAGTTCCAATATGAAGTAGCACATTTAAAGAACCATGGCACCCTACAAGCCTATAAAACTAGGGCACTCCCCCAAGCCCAACCTGGTTGGCAATTAGAGGAAAAGGGGGGGAAGCAGATAACTTGTCCCTAGCCACATCAAAACGCCGCCCCTGAAAACCATGGAGGCTGGCGTATCCTTAGCTAGCACAAGCATGAGAGAAATTGTGCAAAGACTCATAAAAAACAAAGCAAGCGCAACCCAGAACACACTGCAAGCATCTGGATTGCCTCCGCAAGCTGATACCAGCAGCCAGAAGCCAACCATTGTTGTGGGGGATCGCACGAAGACTCGTAAGATCTCCTACAAACTAAGTCAATAAGCGGGCGTAGTCCAAGATCACCCATGTTCCACGGGTGTGCGCGCGCTAGACAACCTCCGCCAAACAAAGAAAAGGAGCCCAGCAAAAAATGAAAGATGCATGCAAGGAATACTTCTTCAACCTCCAATACCTAAGTAGACTGTGCGGAGGTCTTCCAAGAAGCAACTGACAACCGCTCAAGTTGCACCAAAGCCTTCGCAACATCTACAAGATTGAATACGAGCACCACCATGACTTCTCCACAATCCACCACATAGGCTCCAATAGCTACAAGCAAGCACACAGAAGGAGGCTACCGCAACGAGCAAACCTCCGTGATGCGCTAAAGAACCTGATCAACACCACCCTCATGTGCTAGATATGCAAGACCAAGGGTAAAGGGAAGAAAAAGCAAAACCCTCCAGCCCAAAATAAGTGCGAGTCAGCTCTCCATGACATCCAGGTAAGGGAAAAATTGTACGCAAACAAAATATTTGTAAACCAAAAACTATCATTGAAAAAGTTCGAGTCATACTTTAAATAAGAACATTTCTAAACACTTGGTCACATTGTACACGTCTTCGGCACTGTCCATCTAGACGAAAGCAGAGCCTAGACAAGTTAAAACTTGACCTAAGATGGCAGAGGTGCTCACCAAGCTAAAGATCTGGCAAACTCAGTGCCTTCATCGTCAATATCATACCCCACATCCTGGATCATGGCACATGCGATGCTACCAGGAAATGACCTCCGCTAGTACTCCCAAAGTTCGCCACTCACAAAAATATCATTAACATAAAATGTTAACAGATAACATCCTGCGTAGGCCCTCGGTCGGAAACCTACGCAGGATTAAAATATATACAAAGCTTTAAGAGTTTATGTTACACAAGAGTAACGAAAGACAGACTATGACCACAACATCACTTTTAGCAACACATTCAAGCTAAGCCTAGACCTACACCGTAGGGTCTTCCAAAGCCAGTGCAGACGTTGTAGCATCACTCGGAGTAGCCCCACCTCTGCTCAACAAAGCATCACCTCTGGTCGCTGCAGCAGCAGCCGAGCTTCCGACAGGTTCTTTCTCCTTGGAAGCCTCCGTCATGCTAGCTTCAATAAGCAGTGGCCCTTCCGGGGCCACGCAGGCAGTTGTAGGTGCCGAAGGAGCAGGAGATGGTGGAGGCACAAGCCGAGCCTGACCAGAGGTGCCCTTGGCAGCCTTCTTCTACAATTCCTAAAAAACTCAAACCAAAAACACAATCAAAATAACACACCAAGATCAACAAGAAGGTAGCAATAGAGACAAATTCGGAGCAAGGAGACAAACCTCCGTGCGGTGATCCTCCGCCAATTGTTTGGCTATTGCTCGACCAAAGGGGGCCCAAAATGAACCCATGAACGCACGGAGAGATTTCCGTAGCGCGCCAGAGGTCTCACCAAGAGCGGCAACATCGGCCATGGCTTCATTCTGAACCTCGGTGGTATGGACACATCCCCCGCGTGCGAGTACCTTGGCAAAAAGGGTGGCGCTCACCAAAGCAGCAAAATCCACCGCACCACCCACAACAGAAGGCACCTTCTCCACATGAAACTTCAGCCAGGCAAGCACATTATATGTGCTAGTCTCCTCTAGAAGGGCAGAGGTGTTCCAGTCAAACTTCTCCACCACAGCCTTGTAAGTCTCAGCTGTGACCAGTGCAAGCCCATCCAACACCTCCATCTGCTTATTTACCAATGAAACCTGCTCCCGTAATGCCATGCTTGACTGCTTTTTGGCATCGAGCGCGTTGCGGAGATTATTGCAGGTCTCAGTCGCCTTGCTCGCATGCTCAACGGCGAGCATCTTCGAGGTCCATGCATCCTCAACTTGTCTTCTCAGGTGAGCCAACTCTCCCTCAGCCTTCTCCCTATCACCACAGAGATTATTCACCTCAAGACGGAGGCTCGCAAGCTCGGACACCTCGGCAGCAAGTTTAGTCTTCTCAGACTCCAGGACCTCAACCTCCCACTTCAGCGTCTCAATGGCATTATTGCGACCAAGCATCTCCGTTGTGGTACGCTCCTCCATAGCCAAGGCCATATGATGACCCTGTAAGAGTATGGCCTAAATAAATAAATAATATATATAGTACAAGGAAAAAGGAGAACAATCCAAGATTCCTCTAGAAAAAGGAAAAGAATGAAGGCTCACAAGACTTTGGTGCTCCAATTGCACATGAAGCAACTTCCAGTAGTCCATGGTCTTCAAGCCTTCGCAGAAATGATCTGAAAATAACACAAAAACATGAGAACCATGAGCAAAAAGCAACAAAGCAAAAGAAACAAAAGTAAAATAGCCTTTGACAATGGTGTAAACTCTATCAAGGGAGGCAACCCAACCAACCAGAACCTCGTTAGGGATAGCCATTGAAAAACCATACAACACAAGTAAGCGAAGGCTTTGAAAAAAGAGCGACACTAACATTTAAAGGACACAAAAACTTACAAGTCCCAGCCTCTAAATTCGGCCCGGCTGACCACACTAGAGGCACATCCGCAGGTGGGCGCAGAGGTATGTCCAGGCCGGCACGACCCATGCTAGCACCAGCAGTGAGCTCTTCCCTGCTCACCAAAGTATTTGTCATAGAACCTACGTGGAAGCAAAAATAGTCACATGGAAGAAAACCAAGACAAAACCAAAGCACAGCAACAAATGGAAGGAAAAACAGGCTAAAAACAATAAGGAGCACAACACCCTTACTATAGAGAAGAGGAAAAGAGGCAGATGTCGTGACGCTCGCAGCATCAGGTGAGTCCCCTTCATTCTCGGAGACCTCCGCCACACAATGACGCGCGCTCGACGCAGGGACCTCCAAGTCCCAGGCAGGAGATTGACCACCACGCTAGGAGGCCTCCGACACGTTAGGGCTTGAATTGCCGCTCAGGACACTGGGAAAAGGGTCAACCACCGAGGTCACCAGAACCTCCGGAACACCTTCCCCGCTAGCAACCAAAGACCCTAGGGCTTCTTCCACCATGGACATGCCATGATCACCAATGGTATCCTCCGCAGAATCCTCCTCTGCACTGGCAAAGGCATCTATAGAGCTTGTGGCAGGGGAGGGCACAGGAGCAGCGGAGGTAGCAACAGTCTTCTACTTCTTAGACACAACCTTAGGACCAACTTGGCCATTCCTCTTCTTGGACTCAGCCGCCGTAGTCACGTTTTTGGCGACGGCCTTCTTCTTCTTCATTTCAATGGAGGCTAATACCTCCGGGAGAACAACATATTCTTCATGATGAACCCCAAGCTCCTCGAAAACCCGGTTAAGTCGCGGCATGGTACCCGCATCAGACTTCCAGGAAAGATACTCCTTTTCGCTCATCGCACCAGCAATCTCTCGGGCGACTTCCTCAACCTCCGCAACATAAGTGTCGCGGTCTTGTTTAGTCGGGAGCACCCAATCAAAAGCAAGGGAAAGGAATTCCCTCCGTCGGGCCAAACACGGGAACCTGGACCATCTCAATACGAAAATGGTCATTCCTCCGCCTGAGTGGCCAAAAGTTTGCAGCGACCATCCCCTCGATCAAGTCTTGGCCTCCGGAGTAACGACACGCCAAGGCAAACGCCTTGTCGCATGCTTGCCTCTCTGGGGTGGCCTTCGCCGATGGATTAACCTAAGAAAGCGGGGACATCTCTGACATGACAGAGGCCAAGGGGTAGATCGTCTCCTCCATCCCGTCATCATATGTAATGGTTTGGCCCGTTGTCCTCACATAGAACCAGTGTTCCATCCACCCCCGGTCCCACTTACCCTTTTGGCACCAGGATAGCTCAAGCCGGTTGCTCCCCTAGAACCTCTTCGCCATAAAAGTGCAGCTCCCATACTGAGCCACAAGCTCAACTCCATCCACCATCACTTTCTTCGGCTGCTTCTGTAACTCGTAATAGGCGTAGAAGGTATCTATGTTTGGATCAGCGCCGTAGGACTCACACGCCCAGCAAAATTTGCTCAGAGTTAGAAAACCACTAGGAGTCAAGTGATGTAGCTACACCTGGATAGTCCCCAGGACTTGGCATAGAAAACCAATAGAAGGAAAGCAGAGGCCACACATAAAGAAGTCCTTGAACACCACCGCATAAATCTCTGGAGGATTGGGAACAGTTTCACCTGCAGGCGGAGGCATCGCACGGCCAGTTCTGAAGTATCCCTCATCTTGCATCTCCGCAATAGATGCCTATGTGATGGAGGATGGACCAAAGTACCAAGTCTTGCCTGCCATTGCAGCAAACTCCTCCGCATAGGCAAGCTCGTCGTTGGAGGTCTCGAAGCTCGCAAACTCCTCTACCAGCTCCTGAGCAAGGGTGCCTGCTACCATGCACTCCTCGTAGCACATAAACCACCCGTTCGCCCTCACGCTAAGGAGATGGCGGTCGAGGCCATACCAGGTAGCCCGGCGAGGAGCGAAGGTTGAGAAAGAAGCCACCGCCAAAAGTAAATGGGCGGAGGTGAATGAAATGGCGGCGGGCGAATGGAGCTACAACACAACCGAGCGGAGCACGCAAGCAGCTAAGTACGCGCAGCAGGCTCCTGGCGATAAGAGTGAGAAATCGATGGGGGTGCCCTACGGGGAGGGACCCCTCCCTTATATAGAGGGTCGTCCAACTGTTGGCCTTCCGCGTGATGGTTACACTTCCCAAGAACACCAACGACTACAATGTCCCATCAAACACAGTCCCAACGGTCAGAAATGGTGAACCAGGGGGGAAGAATGGCCTCCGCCCCCACAATCTAGAAGGAGAGCACCGCAGGCCTCCGTCGCACTTGTGAAGACTTTTTGAGAGTCCACGGCCCGCCACTTCAGCCCACGATCTCAAAAGGGGGGAACTGTTGGGGGGCGTAACTCCCCTTGGCGCAATGGAGGCCGCTAAAAGCATGATCCACAAAAACCTCTAGGCATACGTGCGAAGGTTAGGAAGCGATGATGAGAGGTCCGAGCGCAAAACTATGCAATGAGCCGAGAACCTTCTCGGAGACGTGGAGCGCATTCCACTCACAGAGATGACAGCACCGTCGTAGGGGGGTCTCCGGCTCTTGATGGGCGAAGACCCCAAGTCAAAGGTGTGCGGAGGCTCCGAACACTAACCCTGGGCGTAATCATTTGATTGTACAGTCATGTAGGATGCTCCTGGCGACAGCGCGATTGCGGCGGACGATGAATGGTCATGACCCCCGAGTGGAGGTCTGGTCTCCGCCGCATCGGGCGAACGCGAGGTCCGTACTACCTGTGGAGAAAAGGGGAGCGACCAAGACGGCGGCCTATGGGCCAAGGTGCGAGGATTAGCCCACGCTTGCTGGCCCACGAAAAATGGAGTGCAGCCCAAGTCGCCAGAGGATAACAAATTGCCCTCAAGGCATTAGCTCTAGAAGGGAATAAGAGTAGAATATACCATCACCGTCACGGGGTATGAATGTAATTATAATTTGTACCAAACAGATCCCTATAAAAAGGGGGTTGTAAATGCTCTAGAGAGAGGCTGGTGAATACAGTAATGAAACCCTAGTTTCCCTAGGTCCCACCTGCGTCTTCTCTAAACCTGTTCTTCCTTAACCTCCGCCCGCACTCCGACGGAGGTCCCATCCAACTACACTACCACCCCGCTGGGAATAGTTTCCCAACAGCACATGAAATTTTTGAGAGAGAGAGATGCATGACAAAATGAATGGAGTATTATTTTGGTGGATGAAAAAACATGTTTTTGCGTAACTCTTAGTGTAAGAGTTAGTAATTTATTTGTGGGTGTACGTGTGTCTTGATCATGGATACATGACAAGAATCTCAACAAGGGTCACAACAATTTGACAAAGCTCAATGATCAAACAAGTGGCATGACTAAGGTTTTGAATGTAAATCAAGTCATATGGCCTTGGTAGGTATTCATAATCATTGAGAAACTTTGGATTTTAGCATTTTTGAAAATGAAAACTTCGGATGTCAAGTTTCTCTTAAAACAAAGTAATAGTAAATTCTATTTGTGCCATATCATAACTCGCAACAACTTAGAAAAGGAGCCTGCATTTGCAACCCACAAGTTTTCAAGTTTTAGGATGAGACATTTTTTAGCCAACAAACTTAAATCTTGGGGAATACTAAGTTACAGCCTAGGCACAGATGAATTATAATCAGAGCAACTATTTATCATTTCAACATAGGAGAAACTAAATATTCTTAAAACAGATATGACAATGGAATTCATATTTTGTTGTTTTTATCATATTGTTAAAGATCAACTAATTTTTGACAGAGGAAAATAAACCTTCTATCTTAGTATTTATGTTTTCAAGTATTTTATCATTACATGTAAGCTTTTTGGTTAAACTTTCATTTTTTTAGCTTGACCTAAAACTAGGTCTTTTAAGAAAGGTTGATTTGAATTGTAATTTGAGTTAAAGTTCGAATTACCTCCTTGTGGGTGGGACTAGTTGTTCCACCCATTATTGTTACCTTATCAGAACCCGTTATTGATGTAGGATGCTTCTTCACGGGTCTCGGACAGTCGTTCCCCGAGTGTTCGACTTCACCACAGACCTCGCAAGTCATTTGCGAGCCCGCGGCCTAAACGGTGGCCTTCATGGCTTCCTTCTCGTGGGTCCTTTTGTTCAGTCTTTTCAGTAACAAATCTATTTTTACGGCAAGCATATTCGCCTCCTTTATGGTATGCATGCCTTTTTGTTGTCTTCTTTCTTCCCCCAACTTTGATTGGCCACCATCATTTTGATGAGAGCCATGGCATCGTTGATGGTGAGGGAAAGAAACGCTCCTCCAGCAGCAGCATCTACATGCCCCTTTGACATGGGCGTAAACCCCTCATAGAAGTTCTAGAGCACGAGCCAGTTCTCCATTCCGTGGTGCGAGCAGGCTTAGATATAATCTTGCAACCTCTCCCACGCCTCGGGGATGGATTCAATTAAAGTTTGCTGGAAGTTTGAAATTTTCCCCCTCAGGGCATTGGTTTTGCCCATGTGGAAAAATTTTGCAAGGAACACCACGGAACATTTGTCCCACGTACTGACAGCTTCCTTCTCCTTATAGAACCACCGTTTTGCCTTTCCTAGAAGGGAGAAGGGAAACAGACAGAGCCTGATGCTTGCTGGTGCGACGTCTTTGATGACTATGGTGTCGCACAGCTCCAGGAAGTGTTGCAAGTGTGCACTTGCGTCCTTGCTAGGCAAACCACAGAATTGGTTTGCCTGCACCATCGTGATCAAGCTAGTGCGCAGCTCAAAGTTTCTAGATCTTGTATTGACAGCGGGCCCAACGGGCACGTTGGCAACAACGAGGGTGGAGTAGTCACGGAGTGTCTTGGCCATAGCAGTAGTAGCGGATGGTGCGGGGGTGACTAGGTCAACTACCGAAGGAGTAGTAGATGAAGAAGTGGTACGGGACCTGTTCTTCCTTAGGAGCGCCTCCAAATTATCTGTGTAGTTTTCTGGCATGTTGTAATGGGTCATACACTATCCTGTTTTCATCCACAACAAGAAGAAAACAAGCAGAATTAGCCTGCATAAACTATGGCTACCATTACATGCATGTGATCATGATCATGTCCTATTAGATTCTTTAACCTATGCCCTCCTCGGCAATAGCGCCAGAAATGCTTGTTGCCATTTCTTAGCGCAATCACCAAGTATGAAGGTTTCAAGTCCATCCCCAGCAACGGCGCTAGAAATGCTTGTTAGCATTTCTTAGCGCAATCACCAAGTATAGAGGTTTCAAGTCCATCCCCGGTAACGACACCAGAAATGTCTGTTGGTATTTCTTAGCACCATCACTAAGATTGAGTTAACCTTAGCGATGCCACCAAGAAATACCAACTATGATAGTTCTTAACGATTACAGAAAATATCCACAAGCGCATGGATCTATCGTTGTAGCATTTCACCCGAAAGTATTTAGGGTATCGTTATTTATATTTTTCCAAAGGAGGGTAAGGTATAAGAGTCTAGCATGAGCATGAACAAGATTACATACTTGCATTAGTGAACCAATAGTTCATGTCAGGGGTAAAAATGGTATTTCAAGGATAGTAGACACACATCCGAGCCGACCTCAATGATAAAAGGAAAACAAAGAATAAAAAAATATTCCTAAGTGGAGCAGGCATGGTCAAATATAGCCATGCAAAGAACAATTAATGATCATACAAGATATATGACTAGATTAGAACTAAGTGTAAGATGGACGAGGAGATCTCCGAGCACTGGTCTGTCAGCAAGTGTGAGAGACTTTAAAACTCCTACACAATACCCGAACATGGGGGATTACAAGGGATGGATAGGGCTGTCACTACCTGTCGCCTACCCCTCAACTGGGGGGCACTGTCATATCCGAAGGTTCTCATGTACCCGAGCACCACGCCCGTGTACAAAGAAACAACCCATATCCCCCGGGGACTCCGACCCTATGGATCGATAAGCATAGGACATGGGCAAACCCGAAGGAACAACGAACCGCCACCTCAACCTACCTCTACTTCTACTCATACAAGTCATATGAATGATTAAGCATAAAGTTGAACATATTAATATCATAACATACAAACTATATGCTAGTTCATATGTCAAGATTATAACACGAAAACTATAGTCTAGTTCATATGCACTACTATATTGAAGATATGAGAACAAGGCTGTGGAAGAACTCTTCATATAGTATTCATACCAAAGTTGATCTTCTTCCAAGGAGCCAAGCTCTCCAAGGTAGCTCTTGCCTAGCTCCAAACTACTACTAAAAACTAAAAGAGTACAAGTAGAGAGGTGAGGTGTGTAGCTCCAAATGTTGGTGTGTGTTGGAGAGGAGTACTACCCCCTTATTTATACTAGCTAGAGGTCTGTTTAGGGGAGATAAAATAGGAAACTAGCCTAAACTGACCCCAGGTGCCATCAATGCACCACCTGTGCAAGGTGGGGCTAGGAGGAGGTGGGGGCAGTGCGCCACCTAGGCCGGCCCTCCTCAGCACCGCCTTCGCGCATCGGTGCTCGGCCCAGATTCTTCGTTGGAGTGGGCCTTTATTCGGTTCTTTGATGTAGGATCTATGTTACGCTTTCTGTATTGCACATTTTGCTTTGTTTTCCACTTGTATTCAAATATGTGCCCTGCAAAACATATTTCTTCCGGTACAAGTGGAACTATGTCAAAAGTAAATGCATATGTGTTAAAAGTTTTTTTATTTCTCCTGTTTTGGCGGTCGGATTTGATCGTTAGTGACCACCAACAACCATCGGTGGAGGCACCGGACTGCTACCCTTGGCCGATGTGACATCGCCGTGGGAGCCACCATCGGGACCGCTGGTCAAGGGAGTGGGAGGGCCGGATCCGCCTCCGGGGAAGCCGCTGCCGGGCACCGCCGTAGCTGGGTTAGGAGCCACCAGGTGCCTCTAGGGAAGCCGCTGCAGCTAGGGTCGAGGGCCGCTGTCGGGACTAGAACTCGAGCTCAGGAGGCGCCGCCGCTAAAGGGCCATCACCATTGCACGCGCGGCCCCTGCTGTTGGGGCACACGACGCCACCACCGGACACGCGGCACACCACCGCCGGGCGCGCATGCGAGGCCCCTCGCTACCAGGCGCACGCTCAAGGCCACCACGCCCCTACTAGGAGGAACAGCCACAAGGTCAACGGAGCCCTAGGAGTGAGGGAGGGAGAGCAAAGGGAGGGAGGGAGGGAGAGGAGAGGAGAGGAGAGGAGAGGGAGGAGCCTCCACGTGCCGTCAGAGGGAGGGAGAGAGGGAGTGGGAGGAGCTAAGAGAGAGATAACTGAACAATGAAACCCTAATCTCGTATATATACAATGAGCGGGATATCAGGCCGACATGGGCTGCCTGCTGGGCCGCTATTTACTGAGGCGGGCCTTATAGAGTGACCGCCTCCGAAAATGGACTAACCGAGACGGTTGTTTTAAGCCGACCACCTCGGTTAATTCCGATTAACAAAGGTAGTTGTTTTAAGTCGACCGCCTTGGTTAATACACTAACCGCCGTGGTTAATATGCATTAACCGAGGCATTATGTTACATTGCCCGCCTCCGTTAAGCATTAACCGAGGTGGTTACTGGGCCGGCTGCCCTACCATGAATAACTGAGGCGGGCAACTAGCCCAACTGCCTCGGAGCCTAAAATGCAAACGCCTCGGTTAAGTTTTTGTGTAGTAATGAAGTGTTAAGAATAATGTTTCACGAGAAAAACGAGAACAAAACAAAACCCAAACCCTAAATAAGTGAGGCAGCGACTAATTATAATATAATGGTCTCTGATACATATATGTATCAACGGACCAAAAGATGGTGTCATAACACCGTGGGAGATTTTAGACACTAACTTATTTCGACGATTCGAGTTGATTCTGATGGAATTTTAATGTCAAACTAATGCCATTGGTTAGCTTATGGAATTATAATGACAAAAAGAAATACAATTTTCTATTCTCTCCGCCTTAAAAAAACGTGATGTTCTAAGATTTTAAGTTTTTATTAGGACAAATTAGTAATCAATAGAAAATATCTATATAGCCGTCTCAAAAAAAACGTGTTGTTCTAAGATTTTTAGTTTTTATTAGGACGAATTAGTAATCAGCAGAAAATATCTATATACACCTATTTATTGAAGGCGACCCATACTATTTAAGGAATAAACCTCTCGTTAAAAGGAATTCATGGAGGCATGCATAACACAATCTCAAGCAGATATGGCCAAATCTGTTGTTCAAAAGCTAAAACATAAGTTTTCTGGAACATTATTTTAATACTAGAACATCAATTTTTTTGGTTGGAGGGAATACAAAATAAAAGATTATTTACTACAATTCAAAGTAAATTAATGTATAGTTTTCAACCCTTGTTATTTTGATGCTGACATAGTATTACGCGCCGGCGCCCCGAGAACTTGGTGACAAATTATTTATGACAAACCGAGTGCAGACAGCAGATTGCAGAAAGAAAGCAGAGCATCGCACATGGCATTGTTTTCTATTTCCTTTGTAGATTTTCTGCGATTTACTCCGTACATGGCATTATCTTCACTGGATAAGACCTGTATAATTCTGGCATATCAAGTCGGCATCTCCGTGTGAATAAAAAAAAAAAGTCGGCATCTCTGTGAGTCCGAGTGTTTTGTAAGCCCATGCTGACCACGCTGCTATGTTCCAATGGGTCATCAACCACTATGTTCCACAGCGCATCAACATTTCGAAAACAAATCTCTCCGGTGCGGACCCCCCAGGGGCCAAATATTTTTTTTCATGTTTTGGGGTGTGCCAGTTTTGTGGCTTTCCAAATTTCGGGCATGGCAGCTAAGATCATAGAGATCTTCCTTGTGGGACCATGCCTTAGGAGTTAGGATGCGGCGATAAAGCTTTCTATGCTATATATGGCCTATGCAGTTTAGGCCATATTTGAATCCTAGGATATAGTAGTTAGCATGTAATAATTAGTTCTTTGGATCCAAACAAGTCTAGTTAATAGTTTAGCCAATCATTAGCTGAATACTCAGCTATAACTATTTCACTAGTTGAACCAAGATATATAGCTAATAGTAGTTGTGATCTATTAGCATCTAATGGATCCAAACATGCCCTTACTCACCTCTCCATTGAGGGCATGGAATGCATAAACTTACAACAATACAATTCAAGATCCAATGTAGCCAACTGTACTCACTCTGGACATTTTATTTTGTTTACAAAATCCAAAATCTTTGCAATAAATTGAATTTAGGCCACTTTAGCTCCTTTGGACTTGTGTATGTCAGCATTAGACCAAACTAATCAGGAACCATTTACCATTTGGAAGATGATTTTACCATAAAAGTTCAAAGAATGGGAATGGGGAAATTTTGGTGATATTGGATTGGGGGTCATGCAATTTAAGTAACTCACGAGAATGAAAGATTGTAAATAAAGGATAATTTTTTCCCAAAAATAAATAAATAAAGGATACTAAAACAAGAAGCATTTTGCAACATAATAGTAGGAATAGTATACTCAGGGCCTATTTGAATACAAGAGACTAACTCTAGTGCATCCGAAAAGACTAATCAGTGGGCTAATTTTTCAACAAAGTTTTTAACTATCTGTTAGCTAACTAGATAACCCCAACTAATTTTTAGTCTAACTAACAGAGAAAATGAGTCCAAGAAAGACTTTTCTCCCCTTGCCGGCGCGGTCCCACTGCCAGCAGGAACCCACAGCAACCGTGAGAGCGATGGGGAAAGGGCTCGAGGCGTTGCGTAGCTAAACGTGGTGGCCCTACTGGAAATCCTGTCGGAGCCAATCACAAGCGCCCGCACCGGATGCTGGGCAACCCTTCGACCAATCACGTCGCAGATAAGACATGCAGGTGGTGCCCCACCGCGACACCAAAACCCCAAAAGTTCAAAGTGCACACGGTGTGCCCCAAAAAGCGCAGAAGATGGGCCCATCTTCTCATCCGGTTCTTCAAAACCTAACCCCGCGATATTTTCGGCACATTTTTTTTCAAATATAAAATCTACAGTACAAACTCAAAGTGTACGTCGGCACATGTGAATGAATACTATAGGCCCCATCCAACATTGAGTGTGGAGAAGCCATCACTGAGTAGCAAGATCGTTGTTGCACAGTGTACACAGCTTAGAAGAGAAATGATTGCCACAACGGGCAGCTCGGCGAAGGCGGCGGCAGCGGCTGTGGGCGGCAAGGCGGCGCGCGCCTGTGACGCGTGCCTGCGCCGGCGGGCGAGGTGGTACTGCGCGGCGGACGACGCGTTCCTGTGCCAAGGGTGCGACACGTCGGTGCACTCAGCGAACCCGCTCGCGCGGCGGCACGAGCGGCTGCGCCTGCAGCCGGCGTCTCCGCTGCGGACGCCGCCTCGCACGGGGGCGGCGGCGGCGAAGCGCGAGCGTCACGACGAGGTGGTGCCCGCGTGGTTCAGGCGCAAGGCGCGCACCCCGCGCGGCGGGCACGCCAAGAGCGTCGGCGGGCAGGCGTTGTCGCGGCGCCTCGTCGTGCCGCATGCGGCGGCAGGCGGGGACTCGCCCGACGATGGACGGAACGGCGAGGGGGAGTTCGAGGTCGTCGAGGAGGAGCAGCTGCTCTTCCGCGTGCCCATCTTTGACCCTGCCCTAGCCGAGTTCTGCTCGCCCCCGCCTCTTGAGGACGCGGCCGCTCTCGCGTCGTCCTGCAACGAAGACGGCGCCGTCGAGGACCGGGCGAAGCCGGATCCAGCGACACCTGCAGCGGCGCCGGTGGTCCAGTTCTTCCCCGACGGCGGCCATGCCAACTTCGAGCCCACCGACGCCGAGCTCAGGGAGTTCGCCGCGGACATGGAAGCCCTCCTCGGGCACGGCCTGGACGACGGCAACGAGGAGGGCTCGTCGTTCTACATGGAGACGCTGGGCCTCCTGGACGACCCCGCGGAAGTGGGCGACGACGCCACGCGAGTCAAGGTGGAGACCGACGGCGGCACTGCCTGCGAAGCCAGTGGCACGCTGGCCTGCGCCCTCGAGCTGCTGGACCCAGAGGGATCTGACGAGATGCTGCTGGACATCGACTTCAACTACGGCTCGCCTCTGGACACGACGACGGATGAGAAGGCCGCGAGCAGCGACACGGGGGCTGCCGACGCCCAGTTCTTGCAGACGAGCCTCTCGCTCACCCTCAATTACGAGGCCATCATCCAGAGCTGGGGGACCTCGCCGTGGACCGGCGGCGGCGAGCGACCACACGTCAAGCTCGACGACAGCTGGCCCCACGACTACACGGTACGTTCAATTCGCGCGCCCCGCCACAGCACGTTCGTGTAAAACACGCACACATCATCGAGAGAGCCGTGACTTTGAGTGCATGCACAGTTTCAGTCGGCCGGAGTGGTGATTGTTAACGTCGAATTCGATTCTTGTTGTGCATACAGAACATGTGGGTTGTGGGAGGAGTGGTCGGCCACGGCGGCGAGGACCTGCTGGGCGCGGCGAGGCTGGGGATGGACGGCGGCCGGGAGGCCCGAGTGTCGCGGTACCGGGAGAAGCGGAGGACGCGGCTCTTCTCCAAGAAGATCCGGTACGAGGTGCGCAAGCTCAACGCCGAGAAGCGGCCACGGATGAAGGGCCGCTTTGTCAAGCGTGCCACCGCCGGTGGCAACCTCGCCATCGCTGGCCTCGCTTAATTAATGCCGCCGGCATGCACGCTGCATGTTTGGTTGTGCCTACGTGGCTGCATACTGGAGCTGCGAGACCGCGTGCCATTCGTCGTCCGTCGTCATGAAATGATGACAAGAACAAACAACTCGTCGAAGCTGCTTTTTAGTTAATTCAACTCAAATAAAAAAAATCCTTTTTTTTCACGGATCAGTTCGCCAATTTAATCATTTTAAGCTGGTGCCTTCGAGTGGCACCTGCTTGCTTGTGGCGATGGTCGAGTAATAATACTAGTGCGCATTAGTGCTAGCTAAGTGAATTGTAATGCTTGGTTGGACAGTTCGGAGGTATTTTTGCCCCTGTTTCAGAGGGTTGGTCTGTCATCTGGTCGCCTTTTTGCACATGAAGAATATTGGCTCTTGTTGCTTTTTTTTTTGTTCGCCAAACACACTGTACCTCCAAATAAGAACATATATACAGGTCATATATGTGAATCATTGGATTTATTTTGGGTATATTATCAATTCATTATTTGGTCCATGAAGGATTTATATTTTTTAACAGAAACGCTCCTTATAGGGCATCCGTACGTCTGCACGGACCCGCACTCGCCCTTGCCGCCGCCGCCGCGTCGCTCTGCTCGCGGGATGGACCCGTCCTCGGCTGCGCTGCCCCCGCTCGTGCCCCGCCACCTGCCCACGCCGCGCACGGCAAGCCCAACACGCTAGGCGCTTGCTCGCTCGCTCACTCCCGGACTCGCACCTTCCGTCACAGCCGTGCTCCATCCACCTGCCCCTGCCCTGCCCCTACCGAGGTCCATGCCACCAACGAGCTCCACAGCGACAACCTCCGTGGCACTCTGCGACTTTGAGCTCCGCGCCGGCATCAAGCTCTACATCGACGTGCCTCCATTCATCTAAGAAGTAAGCAGATGCTACGTTGAAAGCACATGTTGCAACAGTATGTTTTATGTGTTTCGATGTTTCAGAGCTATGTTACTAGTGTTGTATATTGATGTTGCAAAAGCAGATCGGAATGTTGCACATGTTGTAATGGCTATACACGTATATTTCAAGTGTATGTTCCAAATGTTTTATCTGTTCCAGACGAATGTTACCAGTGTTTTGTTTAGATGTTGTAAAAGTAGATCTTTATGTTGCATATATATGTATGTCGCATATGTTTCAAGTGTTTTCAGGTGTTTCATACGTATGTTAGCAAGTGTTTCATCTGGATGTTGCATATGTTTGCAATGGGTTTTAAATATTGTTCAGATATTTTCGCAAGTGTTTCAGATGCTTGTTTCAAGTGTTTCATTGCAACTGTTGCTTTTGTATGTTTCAAAAGTAGATTGGATGTTGCACATGGGATGTGCGTCGTGGGAAGCGGCCAGCGGCGTAGGCGACGGTCTGGGGTGGCATGGGCGACGTCCAGGACGACGCGCTGGCCCACTGTTGGTGCACTCCCTCACGAGCCTGACGTGCTAGGCACTCGTTCACTCTATGTGCAGGCAGCATCTGGATGATAGCGCCCAGATCGGATGTCCTATTTTTTTAAAATTCAAAATTTTATCAAGTGACTCTAATGGAAGCCTAGGCGCCTAGCCCCACACGAGCGCCCCTCCACTAGGCTTTTGTTCCCAGTTTCCCACCCAAGCACGCTGCCGGAAGTTCAAACAGCTGCGGGGGTTGTTTTCTCTCTTTCTATAGGTCTTGTACGTAGGAACACAAGAAAATTCATGCATTTAAAAAGGGCCGATTTGCATCAAGAAAAGAAACTACAGTTTTGCCGGCAGCCAGACGTAAGATTCTGGTCACGATCTCCTTTTACAGATTTCACTGTACAATTATTTCATTTAGGTCCATTTGGATCCTTGAAATTGAATTTATTTTAATAATCATAATTTACACCGGTACAGAAAACATTTTTAGAAACGGTCAAAAGTGATCCTCAGAGACGGTTTAAAAAATGCTACTGTGCCAGCGATTGTAAAAATAAGTTAAAACCGTCTCTGAAAATCAATTTTTAAAGGTGGTTGACTTAAGTCAACCGCTTCTAAAAATCGGTTTTTAGAAGCGGTTGACTTAAGTCAACCGTCCCTAAAAATAATTTTTAAAATTTTTTAAAAATTATTTAGAGTCTAATAAAAATAAGAATATGAGCAACCTTTTTTATTGTAATATTATAGCTAATGCTATTGTAGAAAACCTACTCAATTTTGATGTCATCATAGATAGTACAGATATATATGACCTCAGTACGTAATTTCACTTTTGAAAAACTTCTCTCTACGAATAGTCAGCAAAATTATATATGCAATATTTGCATTAGGAAAACAATGCAGTCGCTTTAGAAAAATCAAAATGTCAAGAGGTCCAATATTTTCGTTTGGAATACAAACTTGGAGTAACTTATTAACTCCTTTGCACAACTTGGAGGGAGGGAGGCATGCATGCTTGCTGTTATTGAGACTGGAGAGGACAAGAAGGGTAAAGAGGGAGACCAATGTGTGCTTTGGATAGATGAACATACCTAAGACCGGATCCTACTCCAAGCATCTCGTATTCATCATGGTTTCATGTATTCATATGTTGCTAGTCCATCAGTACCGCCTACCGTTTGGTCATGGCAGTTAGACTTGTTTTGGGACTTCCATTGGGTAACGATGAATACAGTTTGCCCATGCTGAGTCGGCACTACGGGCTGGTAGAATGCACTTCCACACGGCGCTGTTGCACTTGTACCCGGACCCAAACCCAATCATCCAAACTCGATCCCCCTTCCGCATCAACTGCTTGGCCTCGCAGTATGCCATTTCATACCATACCGAGCTGCTCGATGTGTTTCCAAATCGATGCAGTGTCATCCTCGACGGCTCAACCTGCTCATCCGATAGATTCAGGCTACGCTGCACTGCGTCGATCACTGCTCGCCCACCAGCATGTATGCAGAAATGCTCGATGGCCAAGCCGAAATTTGGAACATGCTGCCTTGTATTTTTTCTTCAAGAACACCTTTTGTGCGATGGAGGAGAGCAAAAACGATAACTGCTCAGAGACTGGAAGCAGAAGAGGGGCACTTGTGCTGATGTTGGCCTTGTGCCTCACCAGCGACGGCCACAAGATCCTTAGACAAATTAACCCCTAGGTTCCCCTCGTCGTCTTCCTCGTGGAAAACACAGCGGTACGCGCTGTCCTGGGCAGCAGTGGATTTCCGCACAGTGTGCAGAAGCTCAAACCGAGCATTGGCCCTAGAATTCGAGAGTAAAACCGCGGCGCCTCCCATGCGAAACAGCATGTTGGTCAGTTGCATCGATCTCTTCTTCCCTGCATAGTAGTTGCAAGTCACGATCTCCGTAGATACCACCAGCGCGTGTGCACCGTAGGGCATGAGTTGAAAGAGGTTCCTTGCGAGCCCAACGGCGATCAATCCGGCACTGCACCCCATCCCAGATAGTTGCATATTTTGTATGTCGCTACGCAGCTTGTATCTGTTTATGATCATGTCAGTCATGGATGGTATCATCGTCATAACGCTGCAATTGACAATCAGTATGTCAATTTTACTGGGTTCCATTGATGCCTTGGAAAATAGGTCATCGACGACCGTGAAGATGACCTGCTCTACCTCCATACGAGCTAAGCTAAAACTAGGAATGAGTGGGGTGCAATGATATGAAGAGGGGAGGCACGTCTCGTCACCAAGGCCAGATCGTCTACAAATCTTGCTTAGAAAGGAAGTGTTATCATCGTCAAGGAAATTTGATAGGCGAAAATTTTCAATCAAGGAGGCTGGGGCAATTCGGTAGTTTGAGTTAGGACCGAAGCAAGCGTACTCAACAAGGCACTCTGCGTGGATGTCGGATAAGATACTTGACAGTTACAATGGTTATGAGTAAGAAAGCCAGGAGGTGACGGATGGGTGGTAGGTTGTTAGTGGACGAGGTGAGTAGCCTGTCTTGGCAAATCTGTGTGACCTCGAGGATCATGGCGATCATGGTATGGTGGTAGCAAAAGATGATGCTGTATATTGTTCACAAGAATTTGGTTGAGATACTTGTTCTTGGCATGCTACCTTGCGCATATATATGTATCGTGTGTTCAAGTCACAGCATTTGAGTTATATAGATGCCGATTTGTGAATAAAGTACAGGACTGCTGGGGAAGTTGTTTTAAATCTGCTTGCTATTAATAATAACTTGCCATGCAAAGAACATGCGCCCTCTAATTTTCAGGCATGCAACCTTGCACATAGGGAGTTGCGATAATGTGCAGAGATATCTGAATTTTCAGGCAATAATAATCAACTAGTGCAATGAAATCAAGTAGTACAACTAAAAGGACAATTCATAAATTACAAAGTTACATGTTGCCTGGACATCAATAAAAAAAATTAGACACTTAAAATATAGGACAAGCTAGTGTTGCTCATATGTATGGCGTGTTTAAGTCGGCATACAGTGATCTGTGAATAAAGTAGAGGACCGCTGAGGAGGGTGTTTTAAAGCTGCTATCAACAATAACTTGCCGTGCAAAGAACATGCTCCAACGTGTACACGAGTATGTGCATCCATAGTACAATAGAGCAAGTATACTTAAGGGTTGTAAATAGACTAAATACTATTGGAGGAGAAAGAGGAGGCAAGAGAAGGGGAGTGAGCGGTAAATTTACAGCCAGCTCAAAAGGCTATGTCAGAGGAGAGAGTAAGCCACATATTAATATTGGCATGTTTTAGTAAGAGACTGCTCTGCTCCATGTTTTTTTTAGCTCCGCTCCACGTTTTTTAGCCAAACGGTTCAGCTCCACGCACTATATTCGAGGAAAAAGGTGGAACTGTGAAAGCACCAAAGGGATGCTCTACAAACTCTAGGTTTTTGTGGAGCTGCTATACGGTGGAGTTTGTGGATATTTGAATATTTCTTGGTTATCATATAATATGAATTATATTTGAATAGTTTTGCTAGACGTCAGATTCAAATATAAGTAAGGCAATCAGATATAGAATATCTGATTATAGAGCAACTCTGAGAAACTTTTATATCCTTTTGTATTGATAGGATAGAGATTTTAGTGGACACTTCAACAACTTTGTTCAACTGGATCTCCAAATGCTTCCATCTGTTATTTCTAGTTTCTCACTCACCAAAAATAGAGGAGCGAAGCTAGTTCTCTAAAGTGCCAAACAAAATAAAAAAATGTTCGGGTAAAGAGATGTAGAAAAAGACTTTTATTAGAATGTCTCTCTCTAAATGAGAATTTAGAGGGTGGGTTAAACAAAGGCAGTTGAAGATGCTCTTAGGCACTACATCAGCATGCAGCCTTAATTAGTGCTCAAGATAAGTTTTAGTCCAAAGAAAAAATAAAGCAGAGTATCTTACTAAATTAGGTGCTATGTTCAAATTCTAACATCAACAACAAATTATCCTAAGCAATATAAAACAAATAATCTATATCTAAACCTAATAATAAAGAGACAAAATTTCTACTTTTTTTATCCAGCCTTTTTTCATATGGCCCATTCTTTGGCCTAACTGCCCCCACTCGCTTTCGGCCTTCCCTGGCCCACTCGCTCGCGTGGGACGCTCTCTGACTAAAAAGAAATAAACCATCTCTTCGTCTCCCAGCGCCGCCGCTCCTCCTGCTCGCGTGCAGGGACGAGGCTGCCTCTCCTCTTGTCCAGGGCAGGAACGGAGGCACAACCTCAGCAGGGTGGCGCGGCTCCTACCGCGGCGGATGTGCTGCCACAAAAGCCAACAAGCCAGGCGTAGCGAGCCGGAATCAAATTCCAATCGAATGAAGACACCAGCTCAGATCAAGAAAAAAATCCATGATAAGTTCGACATGAACTCTTCATCTTTTTCTATTTATATATTAGAGATCTCGGTTGAAAAAGGTGTCGTTAGGATATCCTGTTTTCGCAGGCTTTCGATCTTGATTTCGCCGAGCTAAACAAGTTCAGAAGTTCCTCGTCTCGCCTTTGAATCCTGTTCTCGCCGAGCTGGACGAGAACAAAAGCGGATCAAACAAAGGTTTGCTTCTTGATGTTGCTATTTCTTCCTGTTCATTGACTGGTTCTTCTGATGTTCCGCTGGCAGTAGAAAATCCTTATACTAAAGAAATAATTGATGATGCTGCGGACAGACCTGAAGAGGTTTGCTTTACTTTTGCTCTGAATTTATTGGCAGCCTGTCTTGGATACAGAGTAAGTATGTGCTGTTTATTTTCATGTTAAATAATCTTTCTGGAATTTACAGTGGAAGGAAACGGTGGCGATGAAACCAGGGAATTTGGGAGGTACATGCGACAGAGAGAGGCAAGAGAAGCAGGAAGAGGAGTTGTTCACTCGGGCTCCTTTTATCGAGAAAATTGCACTTTTACCAGCCTAAATAACATGCTTCGCAAAATTAGCATCCCAAACGTGCTTTCGTAAAAATAGCAGCCAAAACATTTGCCTCTTGTTTTCTCTACCATTTTTCTACTTTTCCTATTTTCTTATTTTATTTCACCTAAATCAACCAGCTAAGGTACTAATTTGCCCCTAGGCAAACTTACGTAAAGAAGAGGCAGCTGATGCCGCGTCGCTTAGGGTGTGTTTTAGTTCACGAAAATTTTTGGTTTTGGCTACTGTAGCACTTTCGTTTATATTTATCAATTAGTGTCCAATCATGAACTAATTAGGCTCAAAAGATCCATCTCATAGTTTTCTACCAAACTATGTAATTAGTTTTTTTTTGTCTACATTTAATGTTCCACGCATATATCAAATATTTAATGTGACGAAGAATCTTGAAAATTTTTAGGAACTAAACATGGGCTTAGTCTCTCCCTGTCCCCGCCGCCGCTTCGTCTCTTCCGCGAGCCGTTCGGCATGGACGACGTGCCGCCGCCGTTCGGCATGCCTTCGCTGGACGACGATGTGCCGCCGCCACGCGACGTGCCTCCGCCGCGGCACCCCATCGCTGATGGGAACGCGATGCCGTTGCCTCGACTTCGGCCTTGCTGCACGACGCGCCGAGGCCGACCCTACTGCATGTCGTACACAAGTACGTGATGGACAGGCACATGCAGGCGAGGCAGCCAGGCACATGCAGGTGCAGGCGCAGCCAGCCAGCCAGCACCCATGCCAGCGGCGACCAGCGCCCAGCGCTGAGAGTCCACGTGAATTGGCATAGGGGCAAATTCATCTTCTCAGGCGGCACATTTTAGGAGAAATAAACAGTGCTGGTCTAGGATTTCGAGGGCCCTACAGTGAACTCGTCGCTACGGTCTCTCTAGACCATGTATAAATTTTATTGTATAATATATATATAGCGCTAATTTTACTTGCAAAACGAAAATAGATCGAATGATATGTACAGGCACAACACTACTTGAAGCAAAAAAAACTTATATATAGCACCTTTTTATGATTCAACAAATTGATTTTCTTGTCTTTTTCGTTTTCCTGATAAATGTTTCTTAGGTAACATTCTAAAATTCTAACACCTTAATTAGATGAAAAACACGGCTATATGAATGTAGAGTAAGTCTCAAATAGAATACAAATAATTAATTTGGATTAAAAACAAATAAGGAAAAAATACCTAAGGCCTAGACTCTGATGAACTAATCGGCTGAAATTCAATACAAATAATTAATTTTGATTAAAAAATGAACAAGGAAAAAACATACCTAGGGCCTGGACTCTAATGAACTGATCGGCTGATCAGGATTGCAAAACTGCAAGAAGTCGTTGTTGTCAAGCCTGGAGCAGTGGAGCCTGGTCGCTGCCGGCCCGCTGCCATGTGTCATGTCTGTGTCTCCATGGTGGCGTGGCTCCGTGCACTCCGGAACTCGCGCGACTCTTCCCCTCCGAGTCACTGTCTTGCGGATGGACGTCGCGGACGCGGCTGCTCGGCTGCTCGCGTTGCCACGTGGGGAAACTGCAAAGAATAGAAAGGCTGACGTTTGCTAATGGACATTGGACTATAGGGTTTGGGGATTGTATACCTGGGCTTGGGCCCCTCCCTCGCCTGGGCCCTCGGCTGTCGCACCCCGTGCCCCTCCCCTAGGGCCGGCACCGGAAATAAAGAGAAAGGAGGAAAAAAGAGAAAATGGTAGAGAAAACAAGAGGCAAATGTTTTGACTGCTATTTTTACAAAAACAGCGTTTGGGATGATATTTTTGCGAAACATGTTGTTTGGGCTGCTAAAAAAGCAATTTTCTCCCTTTTTACCAAACGTGATAAGCAGATAGAGAAGCGCATAAGGAGACTGCTACATGGGTATGTTCAGATGGTTGATCTTTTGCTGCTGCTTATTTTCTGTGTAAATACACAATTGGCTTTGGTCAGCTACAAGTATTATTTGGCACCCAGTTTGCCCTTTGGGATTTTCAGCTTGTCTTAATATCCAACTTATGCCACCAACTGATATCTGATTATGGCAACATGCTAGGAGGCTTAACCAATGGTTATGGTTTCGACCTTGGAATGAACATGCTGTTCGACGGAGACAAGGAAGATGATGGCGGCTCAAGCAAGTCGCATGGCAAGAGTGGAAACCGAAAGAAGCACCTCAAGAGCAGCAAGAAGAGGAAGAGGCATTAGCCTTTACGCACACTGATGGCAAGAGCGGAAATCGAAAGAAGCACCTGAAGAGGAGCAAGAAGAGGAAGAGGCATTAGCCTTTACCCACACTGATATATTAGCACTTAAACATACCGATCAAGCCTGGAAGACGATTCAAGCAAGCCGGAAAGCTGAAGCTGGAGAAAACACCAGGATACCAAGTCGAGAAAAGGCTTTGGGTCCTCAAAACGGATCCGTGTTGTTTCTCTGAAATAGAAAACTTGATCCGAGCGAGAGCGACTGATCTTGAGCCAATAGAACAGTATGAATTATATGGAGTAATTTTAAACGGGTGGTACTGGTATATCATTATCTTTCTGCTCTTATGCGAGAATACTCACCTGATTTGTTTATGATGAAATTATTTTTTTGGCCCTAAAAAAAGTGTTGCTTAATTTGTTGGTCATTTTTTCTCGAACTTTCTTATTTGGCTCTAAAACAAATTTTCTTTGGTTTCTTCGCCCTTTCGTTTGTTTGATGGGCTAACAGTGTTAAGTTGTACGCGAAATGACTCTTTTACCCCTGGCTTGAAAAATAATTATTGAAAAAATAAAAAAAATAATGATGTCATGCTTGGAAAATATTATACCTTATTTTGAAAAATTATTGATAGAGGCAGCCTGAAAAACCTATGAACTGTAGCCTTCGGTGTTATGGGTAAAAGCGTCATTTCACGTACAGCTTAACCGTTAGCCCATCAAACAAACAGAAGAGCTAAGAAACCACAAAAAATTCATTTTAGGGTCAAATAAGCAAGTTCAAAAAAAAAGGCCAAGAAACTTTTTTGTTCAAAAAAAGAACTAAGCTGCCCTTTTTTAGGCCAAGAAAATAATATCTTCTTTGTTTATGTCTAAGACCAGGTGGAGATTTCATGTCCCAGTTTCCAACACATCTATATTTTAAAAACGGTTCAGAAAAGTTTCGTCCTCATGAAACTCTCTATACTCCTATAAAATTTTTATCATCTCTCTCTTCATTAATATAATGTTATGTCAGCATATTTAATGCATATGAAACTCTAAGGTCAGTCTTAGTGGGAGTTTCATTTGCATTAAATAGGTTGCCACATAGGTATTTTTTTATGACATGACGGTGTATTTAATGAGAGAAGAAATGAGATAAACTCTCTTGGCACAGTTACCAACTATCTATGAGTCATGAAATTAAATGTCTATGAAACTATAGAATGAAACTTTGTATTGAGATGAGTGTTTCATCCAAGTTTCATTATCTTGGAAACAACGTCATGAAACTATCCATCGAGACTGGTCTAATGAAACCCCATTGAAATTGGCCTGATACTCCAACTTTACGATTTGTCCTGAGTGACATGTTTCAGACCTGAGAAGTGAAGGTACGGGTGCCCTTCTCCATGTATGCCTCCTCTTCGTTTAAGCAATCTAGATAGTAGGAATAGGTGGCTGGTGTTTGATATACCCTACTAATACCATTGCCAGGAAAGTGCTAGACACTCGGTTGTATATGCTTTTGTTGGGATAGTGTTTGACAATTCAGACAATTATACTCTAGTAAGTCCTCTAACCTATTCAGATTTTAATTTTACTTATTCCAATCTATCTTCTAGAGTCTGAGGTTGCATATTTTATTGAAAAATAGCAACACCTAGATCTCTTATGGTAGGCACTCATATAATTATCAGCTCTACGTACATTGATGGTTCATGTATGGAAGCTGACAGCATCGCTCCAATTCTTAACATGTTCCAGCGACATTTGTGTGATGGACTGATGGTTGCCTTTTGCGTTGGCACAATAATGTACATGCTGCCTGTTCTCCTGGTTGTGAATGAAAATACACTTTGCTACAGGTTGATAAAGAAGAGGTACGCTTGCGTAGGACAGTTACTTCAAAGACGGATGAATACTACTTGGATGGAAAGCATGTCATGCATGTTATCATATGCCCTAAACCAACCCAGCAATATTATATCCTGTTGCTTGCTCAGGCCTACTTTTTATTCTTACCATGTCCAGTAAAACTGAAGTCATGAATCTGCTAGAGAGTGTTGGCTAGCAAGGAAAGGGTAACAAGTACTCATCAGTCACCTGTTCATGTCTTCAATCTGTTCAGATATTACAAGGAGAAGATGCTGGCGGACCGATTCGTTTCCATGGAGAGCGCCGCCAAGGTATTCGATGATTGGACACCGCTGTCGATGACATCCGTCTGGAGATGGGGGTGCTTTGCAAGTCCATCCATCCCGTGGTGCTTGATGGCAGCCCTGCCACCTCGGTGGGCACCTTCACCAATCCGGTGGCGGTCAACGGCAGGAACATCAGCCGGGCACCCGGCCGTCGGCCCAAGTGGGAGCTTGGGTTCCAAACCCATCTCTTGGTCAAGGGTATGTCGGCTTCCTCTCATCCATCAATTACTCGTTCTGCATCGCATCCGCAGTTGGAGTGCCTGGGTCCGCGTCCCTTTGATCCGCGTTCGGGTGGGAGTGTGTCAATCATAGCACACTACTACAGATTGAGTTTGGGTGGCATCACGCTTTTTTTACAGAGGCGGGCATCCAGGATGGCCGCCTTGGTTATTCCGGGACCGGCTAGCCTCCTGAGCGGCCACCTTGGTTAATGTTTAACAGAGGCGGTTGCCTTAACACGACCGCCTTGGTTAATCACCCATTAACTGAGGCGGTTAGCTCCGTTAATGTATTAACGGAGGTGGTCAACGTTACGCAACACCTCAGTTAATAGGTATTAACCGAGGCGGTCATCTTAAAGCGACCGCCTCCATTAATCCATTAACCGAGGTGGCCGGTTTAAAATAACCGCCTCCGTTAATATGTGATTAACGAAGGCGGTCTTTCCTTACAGTGCCCACCTCTGTTATTTCTGTGGCTATAAATGCACCTAGCCGCTGCCCCCTTTCTTCTTCCTCGCGGCTCCTCTTCTAATTTTTAGGGTTTTGAGCTCCAAAACCCTAAAAATTGAGCAAAATCTAGGGGAGAGAAGTTTTGCTCTTGTGTTGAAGGAGGACACACAAAAGGTAGATACACGCTCTCCAAACCTCATTACTCTCTCTTCTTTATCATTTGGGGCTCTAGATCTAGATCTAGATCTAGGTCCACCTTTTCATGGAGGAGAGAGAAAACTGCTATTTCTTTAGCTCTAGATCTATTCTCTTCTCTGCGGCTATTTCTTTGTAATACTACTTTGTCGTTACTTGTGGAATAAGGTTTGCAGGTATGGACAACAGGTCCGAATGGATGTACCGGATGTCGAGACTGGAACCGCGGTACCTGGTTCATGTGAGGAAGTTTGTTGCCGCTGCGAAAACTCACCGTTAGAGTCTGAATTGGATGACAACCACATGTCCATGTTCTCATTGTATGAACATGAGAGCCCACGAAGACAGCAAGGTGCAATCTCACTTGATCAGGTTTGGTTTTGTCAAGGATTACACAGTCTGGACTTTTTACGGAGAAAAGTAGATGTAACTGGCAGTGCATCTGGAGGGAACTCGTCGTCATCGACAACGGTCAATGCAGACCATGTAGGATGACAACCCACCTCATCATCAGCAGCAGCAGCAGTCGGTGATGACAATGCTCGTGATTACATCACGATGGAGGATTTATTCCAAGACATATGGCTGCTGACGACGACGGTAGTGGGGATGGTGAGGAGGAGGTTATTGTCCTGCTCCTTCTCCTATACCAATACTGTAAGTGCAATCAAGCTCTATTGTGGGTTTTGGTGTTGATGACCACTAATTAGAGAACTAATGAGATTTATTAAGATGACAAGTAGAGAATTCATCATAGAGGATGTTACATGGAAAGGAGAAACTCTCAATTACTTTTGTGGACGGTATCTTGCTCAAGGAGGTTTAATTTTATTTTATTTTTTGAATTTGAGTATAGGAAAAGCCGTACTATAAAGGGGGATACAACATCTAGTTAAAAATGTGCAACCAAGTGCTCAAATCTTTACACATAACATCCTCACACCTCAACCAAGACAACTAGCTCAACAACTCCCACACCTTTACCATCTTGGTGGGTGCGGCAGTGCCGCACCTGGAGAGAGGCACTGTCGCACTTAGGGCGGCACTACCTCACTTAAGTGACTGTTGGGAGGCAGGGGGTATTTGTACTTTTCCTTGTCCTCCTCCAACGGCTCTCCTTCTTCCTCACTCATTCAGTTTGACAGAATAGAGTTGGTGCTCATCTTCTCTCTCCTCCATTGTTGCTCCTCAAGTTCTCATGCATTCCTAGTGATTTCACCATCAAATCTTAAGACAAAAGGCAGCAAAACTCGAGTAGAGAGCTGATCCACTGATTCCCAAAGTCTAAAAAGCATTTGGTTCATGTTTTGGCCGGCGGTTGTGTTTGTTACTCTTGAAGCTTGGCTCCTAGCCGGCTAGAGCGTCGTCTGGTGAGCTTGCCAAGCTTGTGGCAGCCCTGGGAGTTTTGTAACCATCTCTTGCAGCTTGTAAAATCACCCCTCATCTTAAGAGTTCACTCTCTTGACTTGAGAACGAGGTAGGGTTGCAAAGCCCAAGCCTTAGTGGCATACCTAAACAACGTGGGCTTAGGTAAGCCTTAGTGGCGAGCTGAACCACGGGATAAATCCTTGTGTCACTTGTGCTTGTGTTACTTTACTTGTTTAGGTGATTTCTAGGGTTTGAGGATGATCTACTTGTGTGTGGTGTTCCCACCACTTTCAGCTGTCGATCTGTGATCTACTACCTTGCAGGAAGCTAAGAAATTTATCCGATCTAAATTTCCTTGGATGGTTTTTGAACTGTGAACTAATCTCTCCTGCATGTGCGGCAGTGCCGCTGTTTGGTGCGGTAGTGCCGCGCTACCGAGCGGCAATGCCGCAGGTGAATTTGACTTCGGTTTGAGTTAAATTTTTACAGGCCTATTCACCCCCCCTCTAGGAGTACCAGAGATCCTACAAATACTACTACTCCTCCTGCTGCTACTACTACTATACTGTCCTGCTCTTCTCCTACTACTCTACTACTCTTCTACTCCTACTCCTCTACTCTACTCCTCTACTTCTACTATTTACTACTACTCTCCTAATGGGGCTGCCCGCCTCGGTTAACCATGTAGTATGGTGCTCTCTATGTATGCTCTAATGATTGTGTATTATATCGTGTAGTTCGCCAAATAATCTAATGGCTCGGTATTTGTGGATTCTACGTTTGTGGGTACCTGAGGACATGCAACAGATACAACCACAGCTGGCGATAGCTCAAGAAAGCAATAGGATGGTGGCAAAAGGAGAAGGTCGACCAAAACTTCAATCAAACAATAGCGGACATATGTAAGTTTGTCATAGAGAGCGTGCATGAAGGGGGAACGTTCTTCAACGAGGAAAGTGAGTTAGCGCAGGATCCGAAGTTTGAGAAGATAAGAAACTAGAGCACCAAGTTACAAATCAAGGATTACACATTGTCGGACCTCTTTTTCGGGAAAAGTGTATAAACTAGGGGGTGATCTTAGTTTCACATGTAACATATGACATTATGCATGTGTAATAACTGTGAATGATGTTGGTTGATGATGGATGACACCAATGAATGTGTTATATGTTTGTCCCCGATATGCGTAATATGTGTTTATGTCTTGATTCTGCTTTTATATGTGTTTGATTTGTGAAAATAGAATTCAAATTTAAATTCAAATCAAATTGCCAAGGCTATTTTTTAAAATGATAAAATATTAACAGATACAGGCATATAACAATAGGCCGCCTCCATTAATCCTGTAGCCGTGGTGGGCGCATTATAGCGACCGCCTCAGTTAAAACATTAACGGAGGCGAGCAAGTTCGGGAGACCGCCTCCGTTAATTAACATTAACCGAGGCGGTTGCCTTAAGGTGTCCGCCTCCGCTAAATGATTAACCGAGGTGGGCAAGGCAACCGTCTCTATAAAGTCACGATTAACCGTGACCTTTGGTTGGAGGCGGTTGCAATGCCTGCCTCCATTAACCCTTTTTGCCCATCTCCATTAAGATTTCTGTAGCAGTGGTAGTAGCAAGTTACCTAAGATGCACTTTCCCTCATTCGATGGGGAGAATCCTAAGTTGTGGATCTCTCGGTGTGATGATTATTTTGAGATGTATTCTGGTGGAACAAGGTGGCGTGTATGCTTCTCACTGGCGTGGTGGCACAGTGGTTGCAATCGGTCGAGTCTCGTGTGCATCATGTTTCTTGGGCAGAGTTCTGTCAAATTCTGTTGGATCGCTTTGGTAAGGATTAGCATGAGTTACTAACTTGCCAATTGTTAAGTATTAAGCAGTCAGGGTTGGTCTTAGAATACATCAAAAAAAATTCGGGTTGGTCGATCAGCTCATCGCATATGGCCACCACACAGATCCGTTGTACTGTGCTATGCGATTTTTGGACGGATTGCACGACGATATCAAATAATCTGTGCATATGCATCACCCTACTACTTTGGAGTTTGGACTCTACCTGTGCTTTTGCTCCGTTATAGGAGGAGATGTCTGACCCGTCTCGGCATAAGGATTCACGCAAGCTGGACTTCTGTTGGGGCGTCAAGTCTACGCATTGATGCCGCTGCCTCTCCCTAAGCGTCTGAACAAGCCTCCCTCTCTAGCACCCGCACCGGAGGATCACAGCGGCCGTTCAGTCAATGACAAGCTCTCCAACTTGTGTGTAAGGGCCTCAGCAATGGTCGCATCTTACCCGGTTCTATACATTTATTGCTGCTATAGAATCGAGTCCTATACATTGTGCAGTTGGATCCATGAAGGAGCAGGTCTCATACATGGAACCGGCTCCGATGGAATAAAAATGATACTACACAGTTATGGCTGCTATGTTCCTCTTTCTCTCTCTTGCTCCCTCTCCCTAGTGATGAATTTTTATTCTTATGGGCCCATTTATAGAGTTAGGGTTGGTCCTATACATCATGTTCACACCAAAAGATAGCAGATCGCATGTTCACATGTATCATGCTACATATATTTAGAAAGCTTGCAATTGTTGCTACAAATTAGAAATTTTAGTCTTCATAGAACATACTACGGCCTCCTTTGGAATGGAGAAAGGAAAAAGTATACTAATAAGAAAAGCATAGGAATAGGATAGGAGCAAAATATATTTCTTTCTTTAATCAACCTACTTATTCCCTTCTATTCCCTTGATTAGGCGCTACCGGCTCCCATTAGTCTATTATGTGCCTCATTTCTCGTGCACAGGATTTTTTCTGTGAGCTCCAAGTGGGTTCTTTAGGGGTCCTTTGGTTTGCGGGATTTCCAAAGGAAAAATTTAGGAATCAGCTATCCTTATGAATAGATACTGTAGAGCCCTTTGGTTTGTAGGATTCAAGCGTAGGAAAGGTAGAGGAAATTTTCCTTTGCTAGTGACTTTGAATGGATTCCTCAGGAATTGAAACATCCACTCTAGCCTCATTTTCTCTCTCTTGCTTGTGTAGGAGGAGGTAGAACTATATGATAGTACACCCTGGTAGGCCTTGGAACAAGTGCATTAAAGTAATCGGTTTGAAAATGATCTACCATACCATTAATTAAATGAATAAATGTGGATTATGCACTTCCTAATATTCCTATTCCTATGAATTTCCTATGAGTGTTCAAACATCTGTCTTCTACAGTATTCCTATAGTTTTCAATCCTCTATTTTACAATTACATTCCTATAAAATTTCTATCCTTTTTCTATTCTTGAGCTTTTGCAATCCTACGTTCCAAAGGGGGGCCTTATTCCTCTAGTTTTCCTATGGAATTGAAGGAAAAGGAAAGTTTCCTTTAGGTTTCCTATAAGGCCTCCTTTGGAATAAAGGAAAAAACATAGGAATTTTAGAGGATTGAAATCCTATAGGAATGTTTCCTATACACCTCTTTGGAACAAAGGAAATTTTCCTGCATTATAGATTCCGATAGGATTGCAAGTTTCATGCAACTCTATCATGTGTTTTTCCTATTCTTGTGTTTTGAGAATCCTGCATTTAAAGGAGGCCTTAGTTTTCGGAACTAAAACACAAGAGCTATAAAAAAGGCAGTGGATAAAACAGGAATGGCACAGTTGCATGATATATCTAGTTATCAACTGGACAGAACAAATACAGGGTCCTGTTTTCAGAACTACAACAGATAATAGTGGTGTTTCAAATAGCTAACAGATAATAGTGGTGTTTCACATGCATTTAGTTTTCAGAAAAGCCAAATAGACAATTTCTGAACTAAAACATACCAGCAATTAGATAATAGCATGAAGATAACTGAATGTCGGTCTTCAATTCCTCTCCAAGCTCCCTTATAAATTCTTCTAAGATTTCTAAAAATTGAAGATAGTTGTTATCCAGTCTTCTAAGATATTCAGACTGAAACAACTATTCCATGCTTTACCATCTGATGGTTTGTTGTTCATGTAAATTCAGTAAACCTATCAGAAACCTAAGATGCAAATATAATACCCAAAATCTTCAAATTAGTTTCAGCTTTCAATCAAGCACAGGTGCCAAAATTTTATTCAGGAACATTTAGACAACCATACCCAGTAACAATGGAAGCAAGAACAGGCTTGGCAAACTGGCAAAGGGCTTCATGATTTACTGCTAATAAATAACAGTGAAGCACAGGTTTAGCAAAGAGAAAGATTGACGCCGTTATGGATAAACACCTAATAGTAGCAATTAGTAGGCCGAGGTTGCGCACCGCTGCCATCGAGCTGGTTCCGTGATCGAAGTTGTGTGCCGGGGCTGCCGCCGCCGCCGAGTCTCCCTTGGTCTTCCTAGATGTGACGACTTGCTTGCTCTTCTTGGCCGAGGCGGTAGACATCTCGGACGATGAAGGGAGCAGCCACCGGCCAGGGCGACGAAGGATGCGGTGACCAATGCTGAAGAAGGGAGCATGGAGCCGAAACCATCGACACCGAGATATAGGGAGAGGGGGATGACTTTGGCGCAACGACTCCCTCCACGCACGCCCAAACTAGATCTGCACGCACACACGGGATTCACCCGCCGCCCACTTGGGAGGGCAAGCAGTACAACGCTGCTGGAGGAGTCGACTGGGCCTCGGAGCATGAGCGTCCCCCATCGCCTCGCATAGTGACGCGCCGCGCTCCATCTTTGTGAAAAAAAAAACAAACACACAGACGACTGAATAGACTAACCCAAATAGACTGGTATATTACCCGTGCAAACACTACGGGACACATTAGGTGCAAAGTTAATTTTATTAAATTTGAAGTACTTAGCTAATTATGCTTTGTCAAAGCTGTTTCCATGGCACTCATCTAAGCACCGAAAGTTCAGTGTTTTGCTAATACGACAAGGCATTGTATAAATTAATGGTACCCCCACAGAATGCATGAAAAAAATAAACTTATATTTTATAGTGGAGGAGTTAAAAATATCTTTCTTTTTCATAGTTCTTGATCCAACCTAGCATGTTAATAATTCTTTTAAAAAGCCAGTGTAAAAAAACAACGTTTCATGGATATAATTTAAATAAGGTCCAGTTACTCGGAGAACCAGGGAATATATATCAATTTCAAGTGATTTATCTTTAAACAAATACATAGGATGAACAAGACTTCACTTGTCTGTAGTTGTTGCCGAAGAAATTTTGTAGTTAAACCAAACATGTTCATTCACTACCTTACGCTACCCAATCAATTAGAATGACAACACAAATTGTGATACAAAATTAACAAATGAAAGGAACAAGCTAATACATAGGATGAACAAGACTACACTTGTCCGCAGTTGTTGGACAGGTAACAGTGATGAGCTCAAATTGTTCACAATCAAATAGATGAGGCACTCACTGTCGATTGCTGCTAACCGAAGGCACGATGGCTGACCAAAACAATGAAATTTGAGGAACCAAATTACTGAAATAAAATAAACTGCTTACCTAGGCTGCTACGCTGCTGCCGGTTTGGCGTTTGCCTTTGCAGAGTGCAGCTCTGCACCGGGTGCCAGCGGCGTGCCTGCTGCAGCTCTTGCGCCCTGCGGCTGCGGCCTCCGGTCTGCTAGCTGCCCGTGGCTTACTGGAGCCGGCCTGCGTGCTGCACTGCAGGGTGCCGGCTGCTGCTCCCGCCACCCGTTGCTTAAAACAACAAACCTCGCACACATGGTAAACAACATCACGAAGAGAGGAGAAAGGAAGAACGGAAGAGAGGAGCAGGACAGACCGTGTCCCAAATCTGGAGCTTGATGGGCTTGTTGATGATGCGGCCGCCGAATTCGACGTCGATGGTGAGATCGTGCACGGGCTCAAGCGCTTGTAGGTGAACTGCAGCAGCAGCCACGACTTCCCCACACCTACAACACAAACCAACCAACCGATCAATCGCCGCTCGTATCTACCGATACAATGGCCATACGAGTATACAACACCCAAGCTCCCTCACGCAGGGCAGGGCGGCGGTGATGACCAGAGGATGAGAGGAGCAACGACTTTGAGAGCAAAGAAGGGTTCGCGCCGTGGTTGACCATCCACACTTCCACTACCTGCAACACTAGTTGCAGCGTCCCATTATTGCGCCTTCTCTGATGAAGTGAGGCTGGAGGTCACGTCGGGTCGATTGGCATTCCCACAGCGCCGCCGCCGGATCGACCGGGGCCTCGCCGCCGATGGGCATCTTCCGTTGGAGCGCCTGCTTCCCATCCTCGGCGGGCGCCGCATGACAGGGCTGCCGCCGCCCCGCGCTCGTCGAGAACCGCGGACGCGAGTCGTCGCCGTCGGATTCGGCCCACATCCTTGGCCTGCCTCAATGCCACGACCTCGATGGGGACAGAGGCGCGATCAGGGGCTGCGGGGCCTGGAGACCGCGTGCGCCGTTGGACACCGACACCAGGATGGATGATAGTGGGGCATCCGGCTGACGAACATCGGAGGACGCGATGCTATGGGGATGGTGGCGCGGTCGTGTGGCGGCGGGGCTGCCGAACACCGGTGGCGTGATGCGAGTGCGAGCAGTGAGCGGTGATCGGGGGTGGGGCCTGGCGAAGGGAACCTCCGGCCGCCGGAGACGGTCACGCCGGACGTGTCATAGTCGAGGACAGGGATGAACGTGTCGTAGTCGAGGATGGGGCGCGGATGTCACGCGGATGGGTTTCCATCCACGACCCCGATGTTCCAGACGCGACACGGACGGAGGCACGATCAGTGGCTTTCCTTGTGTGCGGGATGCGGGAGATGGGAGGGGCTGACATACACGTAATCTTGATCGTCTGATTTGAGTGAGTAACGAGAGAGAAAACTTAGAAATAATTTGGATGGTTTGTTTTGATGTTGTTGTTTTTCTACGTATATTTTGTGGGGTGCGTGAAGAGGAGCTATCTCAGTGGGGGAGGGTTTTTTTATATACTTAGCATAGAAAAAGATGGTGCTTTAGTAAGGTAGAGGTAGATAGATAGATGATAGACGATGCCTGTTGTACATGCCCTAAGCATGTATCTCTGACGGGAGACATGGTGTAGAATTGCAAGGAACATGTATAGATTGACACAGTCATATCCATCCGATCAAAGCTTAGGAGCTGTTTGGTTCGGCGTTTCCAACCCCGCAACGATTCATAGTGTTAGAGATGACATTGTTTCACGTTCGGTTGGCCCAGCCTATCATAGGTCACGCTGTGAGCAGATCCAGTCTTATAGAAGCTCCTTCTCTCATGGCACAATCCGCTCCTAACTCACGAAAAAAATCAACGCACCGCCACCTTCATGCACGCCACCCAATCCTCTCGCGTGCACTGCACACCCTCTTAGCCCTACCTCCCATACTACATTGAACTATAGCAGTGAAGAGTCTTCCTCGTGCCTTCGACTTCGGCAACGATGGCATTTTCGACTTTGGCAACGACGACAACCAAACAAAAGACACAATCGGTTGCTCTGAAACAAGCACGGGTGGGAATGGTTTCCATTTACGTTGCTTTCACTTTTGCTAAACCAAACAACACCTTAGTGTTTATCATTGCACATTCTTTTGTAGCATTGTTCTGGTGTGACTCCTTTCCTCAAGGCCACGAATAGTCGAATAAAACCTTCAGTCTAGTGGCGGAGCTGGTAAAAATCAACACATAGGGTCACTGCCTAAATGCCTAAGCAATTTATAATAGGCCCACATATTTATAATTCACATAAAAAAGAATAAAATGCGTAGAGAATATCTCAATTCCATATACATCTGTACAATAAACCTTATAAAAACATGATGTGATACGAAACAAATATCTAATTATAGACTACTTAGTTTACTTTTGCCTGTCATATCTTCATCCCTATTAGCAAAAGCTAAACCTATACATGAAAGTTTGAACATTTAAAATCAACAAGGGAGCAATATAAAAATGCAATTTATTAGTGAACAAAAAATAGATATTAGAGAACACAACATACTAGAGAATAAAATGGATTTCAATGTCTTTGCCCTTTTGATTGTGTAATTCTAGAAGAAGACAATGAATTACAGCATAAATAATCCATAAATTCAATTTGTTTAATTAAAATTTTGAAATAGAAAGGATTGGACCTGATATAGGGACTACTGGGAATCGATGAGAACATAAAGAATGGAACACAGACTTGCTTCACTATTTGTTTGGTTCCAACCAATAGTCAGGTCAGAGCCCTCCCGCCTTTAACTACTAGAGCTGTAGTTATACTACTCTATTAATCCCAAACCCCTAACTTAAGAGGAGGAATGGTTAACCCATACTTTTATTGAACGAATAGACTTGTGTATTTGATGTTGGAAAAGAGTTCCATCTCAGAAACGTGCGATATCGAGGGGATAAACACCAACTAGTCAAGAGACAATCCACAAAGCAATTGATCATGATCAAATTTGTAAACCCACTTGGATATTGAGCATTTAAGCATAAGAATAGGATTAGCAGTCCAGCATCGGCACACCATGTCTTAGTGTCACCCGTACTGCTAGATCGAGCAACCGGCACCGCAGCACCCACTCGCTCGCTGCCTTACTGCCTCGCCGGGCATCAATGGAGCTGGCATTAGCTCATCTAGGAACCGTTGCCTTCTCTAAAATATTTTGCTGAGTCAAATTTAAAATATTTTCTCCACTGCTCGTCACGGGTGCGGCGGCGTCTCCCAACCATACTAGTATCTTCAATTTGGCTCACCATCACCGTCTCGGTCTCTCCCATTGCGCGTAGGATAGTCAATCGCCTCTGACATTCTCCTCTTTGACGCCCATTGGCCCGCGGCCCTAGCCCCGGCCCCTGCCTATCCGAAAAGCCCCAGCAGCCAGCCTCGATTTATGTGCCTTTAATAAAGGCTTTAAACCTTCACCATACAGTGTGCACGTCTACACGGAAGCACAAAATGACACCAACCACGTCTCTGTCCGGCCGCCCTGCTGGGAACACCTACACCTACTGCGGGCCGGTAATCGTGCCCAAAATTTACACCACCGTCGTGGCGTCGTGGATGCAGTACAAGTCAGGCTGTGTTTAGATGCACTGAAAAGTGCACTATGCAAAATAAGATTCCCCGTCACATCAAACTTGCGATACATATATGGAGTACTAAATGTGGATAAAATCAAAAACTAATTGCACAGTTTGGTTGTACTTTACGAGACGAACATTTTGAGCCTAATTAGTCAATGATTGGACAATTATTACCAAATACAAACGAAATGCTACAGTGTATTTTGGCTATCCAAATTTTGGATCTAAACACAGCCTCACTAGTCAGTCAGAGTGCACCGTGCGGTCCGGAATTTATCTCCTCGCGCTTTCTACAAAGCGATCGGTAGATGGATCGATTGCCTTTCCTTCCCTTCATTCTTGTGCTCCAAACCAAACCAAAGCCAAGCAGGCCAGCAACCCTTCCCCACACGCGCACACATCCGTTCCCCCGCTGCGAAGTACTCCACGGATCCCGTACGCGCGCCCACTCTGTGCTCCATCGATCTCCGCTGCCGCCGATGCACATCCCACACACAACGCAACCGCCTCAAAAAAAAAACACCCACGGGACCGGCGTTCTCTCCACTCGATGCCCGCCACGTGCCCCTCTCGCGCTTGGCCCACACATCGCGACGGTGCAGCTAGATCCGCCCACCGCCTCGCCACCACTGCGCCTGCCTCCCTATCCAACCCCCGCCCATTTCACTGACGCTGTGGGTCCATCTGTCACGGCCCCACTGGACAGCGAGAGTATCTTGGTCAGTCCCGAGCGCCCACGCGCTGATTTCTCTCTTATAGCCTGGTGCGGCCTCTGGATATTTTTTCGCCTATAATTTCGCTTACCCGTGCGCTCTCGTCGTCTTCGCGAGGTCGAACCCCCAACCCCAAGGCGAGGTGTGACGAAACCCTCCCCACCTCGGAGCGGAGTCAGCCAGCGCGAGGAGGGGGAGAGCGTGTGCGGACTGAGGTGGCGTCGGGCGAGATGAAGCTTAACGTCAAGACCCTCAAGGGCACCAACTTCGAGATCGAGGCGAGCCCCGATGCGTCGGTACGGCCCCCCTTCCCCGTCCTTCTCACTCCAATCCGAGCGATTCCGTGCAATTCTCTGCGGTTTCGCTCGATTCGGGTGCGGCTCGGTGCGATTTCGCGGTGGTCTGGTGCAGCGATTGCGCGGCCGGCCGGTGGTAGTTCAGGGGCTTTGATCTGAATCTAGGGTTTTTGTTCTTGGGGCGTCCAGCCCGGCGGGTGATGGGGCCCGCTGCCTTCTGGTTCTCTGAATTTAGAGCTTCAGTTTCTCACACGGGACATCGTCTAGGGTTTGTCGTTGGTTGGAGTTTGGGGTTGGGGGTGTGTTCGTTCGAATCATCACAGTAATGTGGCGCGGTTGCTGTACAGGCGGATGATTCAGCATGTCGTGGTGTTAGATTTATGTTGCCCGGCAACGTCTCTAGTCCTGCAGCCTACTCACAGCTTGTATTTTCAGGTTGCTGAGGTGAAGAGGATCATCGAGACCACTCAGGGTCAGAGTACCTACCCGGCAGACCAGCAAATGCTCATATACCAAGGGAAAATTCTCAAGGACGAGACCACTTTGGAAGGCAACGGAGTTGCTGAGAACAGCTTCCTTGTTATAATGTTGTCCAAGGTATTTGGTGCTCTCTGCCTTATCCCATCAGCGATTTATTCAATAATCCTGTTCTTAACTGGAAAGTGTGATTGGTTTGCTTGTAAATCATGCCATATTTGAGTGTTTTAGGTTGGTTGCGTTAATTTCAGTTTCATATCTTACTTCTGCCTATTGTTACATGGATGGATTGCTAGTAAAACAAGTAGTAGTTATGTTTTATCCACTGCCTTATGGTGCTCATAAGTTATCTATGGTAGCTCGTTGTCATGTTTACTTCTGCTAGTGCTCTAGATGGTGTAGTCATTTGCCTGAGAATTGGCATTGTGACTTGTTTCTTTGATGATTTCCATGTAAATTGTAAATTATGTCTTCTTTGAATGTCTCGCAAAATGTTATTTGATCATCTCAATTCTGTATACCCAATTGATTTGTCTTCCAGAATGGAAGTCTCAGATTCAACATATGCAGATTTGGATTTGGATTCTTTCACCTCTTCCCTTTTCCAGTTTCTTCTTGTTTACTTTCCAAATTTGACTGCTGTTTTATGAAATCCGATGGCTGCATTGTCAACTGTTGACTGCATTTCAAATAAAACTCAACCTATACTTGACTGGGTGATAAATTGATTGCTTTCAAGGTGATAAAGACAACATAAGATATCGAGTGTTTCATATCAAGTTTTGTGTGTTTTTTTTTTCCGCTTTGGGCCTAGCCTGAATTTAATTACTTCACAGCAACGAAAATACAATGTCATAGTGTTGTGGATTTTGTGTGAAGATGACTTTTAACAGCTTCCATGACCCATTGTTATATATTTTCATTTCAAAACTTAAGTTATAATTGACACTGATTTACTTGGTTAATTAATCTGTCATGCATAACATGATTTTTTCTAGGCTAAGGCATCGTCGAGTGGAGCTTCTACCGCTACTGCTGCAAAAGCTCCTGCAACTCCGGTTAGTTTTGGCATATATGATGTAGTTATTTTTGTATTTCGGTAGTGTTCTTCTTCAGGGTTGCAATGGTGAGCTGTAAAACTGAATTGCACTCCAAATCTGGTCTGTCTTGTGTGGGATATGAATTGGCATATCATTAGTGTTCTCATGTGTCATATGACTCGTATCCTGGTATACTTCGGGATATGAATTAGCAGATTTAGTTTTGTCTATGATTCCAGTCACCAAATGTACCTAAAAAAAAGTGTGGGAGCAATGATCAAATTTAATCCCTTTTTGGTACTTGTGCCTGAGCACCTTATATGTACATAATCAATTTAAGTTGTTTTTACATACAAACTAACAAGTATGTGCTGTATAACACGTATGATGATATAATACCTTGTATTTTGTTTTGGCATTATTGTTACCAACTGTTTTCTTATATTTTGGTCTCTTATTAACTTTGCAATAGGTCCAACCTGCTGCACCTGTAGCCCCTGTGGCCCCTGCTACATCAGTTGCAAGAACACCTACACAAGCTCCTGTTGCCACAGCTGAAACGTGAGCCATCTTTTCCCCTTCATCTTTTGTGGTGACCCTATGGCTTCTCTTATGCCATTGTTACTGTCTTCCACAGGGCACCTCCAAGTGCGCAGCCTCAGGCTGCTCCTGCTACTACGGTTGCTGCATCGTAAGCTCCAGAACCTTTATAATCACTGCTTTGAAATATATCCATTACTATCTTTTGGTTTTAGAAATAAAGAACAAGCTTTCATTCAACTTCTGTGTTCTTTTCTTATGTTTGTGCAAGACTGATCGGGGACTTATATCATAAGCTTCATTTATTAGACTTATATCTTTTATATATAAACTGGGAACTAATAGACTGCCATTCTATAAGCCCGTGCACCTTGGACATTTATTTTTAAGTTGTGTACACGTGGATGGTATAATTTAAAATAGAACATTATGACCTTGCGGTGACACGTATTTATATATAGAGAGCATATCTGGTGAAAACTTAAAAAACTCCCATCTAAATTTTTTAAAAAATCTTGGAAGACTTCACCATGTATAGATAAAGTTATTATTATATGATGCCACACAAAATTTCAAGTCCAGACATCACACCACCATTTGAGAGATACAAATATAATAAATTCAGGGCTTAGAGGCATAATAAACTACACTGTGTTATTTTCCCTGTTCATATTTATCGAACAGTTGGTTCTTGTATCCCGCAAATGGGATATGATTTTTGAGACCACCTAGAAATTATTTTTGACAATCTGATCCCTTATTTAGGCCCCGTTTGGCACAGCTCAGCTTCACTAGTAAAGCTGTTTTTTTTGGAAAACAGCTTCATGAGCAACTTTCTAGGTGAAGCTGAGCTGTTTTGGAAAAACTGTTTGGCAAAACAGCTTCACCAACTGCTTCATGCATGGATGAGAGAGAGAAATGAGGGAGAGAGCTGGGATAAGCTACTATTTTCAGCTTCATCCCAACTCATGTCTTTGTGAGAGGAGAAAAACAGCTTCACCCATGAAGCTGTTTTGGAAATGAGTGTTTGGCAAAAAAAAAAAAAAAAAAAAAAGCTTACAACAGCTCATGAAGCTGTTGTGAGCTGTGCCAAACATGCCCTTATATGTAATATATCTAAGGTTATTTCTGCTTATTTATATACATTATATTATAGACATCACATAGGATGGCTCATGCTTATCGGTCCTTGCAAGCCTACATTAATTTTTTTTCTTTATTTCTTGCTGTTCTATCCTAGTTTAGTACATTAATCCTGCTCTTTCATGTGGCTGTTCTACAGTGGTGATGCTGATGTGTACAGTCAGGCAGCTTCAAACCTTGTATCTGGCAACAATCTAGAACAGACTATCCAACAAATTCTTGACATGGGTGGTGGTACTTGGGAACGTGATACAGTTGTCCGTGCTCTACGTGCTGCATATAATAACCCTGAGAGAGCTATAGACTACCTGTATGCTGTAAGTTTCATGTTAACGAATTGTTTTACCAATGCATTGCAGCTTCATCCTGCCTCTGATGTGTTCAATTGTTTCTTTCATTTTCTCAAAAACCTGCTCAATACTTTTTCTGGTATATTGTTATTTGTGAAAAGGTAAATTTGTCTTATTGTAAAAAAAGATCAAACTTTGCATAACACATTTAGGATACTTATTTAATATTACTCGCGCAAAGGATTGCATACAAATTGGCACTGACATTAATCTGGTTTTCCTGGTAGGGAATTCCTGAGAATGTGGAGGCTCCGCCTGTTGCCCGAGCTCCTGCTACTGGCCAACAAACAAATCAGCAGGCTCCATCACCTGCTCAGCCAGCAGTTGCACCACCATTGCAGCCATCCGCTGCCTCTGCAGGGCCTAATGCAAATCCTCTGAACCTTTTTCCTCAGGTATGTGCTGTCAAATTATGTTTTGACTTAAATGTTTGGACCCTTTCTTACTATGTGAACTGGTATACTCTTTTAGAAACTATTCACTATCCCTACACATTATGTTTGTGGCATGACTGCCATGAAAGGAAATGCCATCATAACTTTTTTCATACGATATGATTACATCTATTATTTAGCTGCTTGTCTTGCTGACTTGCATACTGTTTGCATGTATGATCAATGCTGTGTACATTTCCCTCTGTTAATGCATCATATAATTCAAATGTATTGTACCCTTACAAGTTGCAGCTATAGTTACCTGACATTTTTCCATGTTTGTCCTGAAAACAGTGTTCCCTTTCTGTAATATTATTTCTTACCTGTATCTGATACTAAATTTTTGAAAAGGGCGTTCCAAGTGGTGGGGCCAATCCAGGTGTTATTCCAGGTGCAGGATCTGGTGCCCTTGATGCCTTGCGACAGCTTCCACAGGTAGTAACTGTGCAGCTTCTTACATACAAATAAGTAATGAGCCTGTAATTTACTAACTGTTATTTATCCTGTTCAGTTTCAAGCACTGCTTCAGTTGGTCCAGGCTAATCCTCAGATCTTACAGGTGCTTTTACTGTGTTATTGCTTAGTATTTTTCTTGCCCTTTCATATTTTAATGATCATTTCACCTGAGTGTGATCAATGATTGTATGATCTGTTGATTGGCAGCCAATGCTTCAAGAGCTAGGCAAACAAAACCCACAAATCCTGCGGTTGATTCAGGAAAATCAAGCTGAGTTTCTCCGCTTGGTGAATGAAACTCCTGAGGGTGGTCCTGGAGGGTAAGGAAAACTGCATAATTATGTTAATATAAGTCATGAGTACAGAAATATTTACTTGTGCTGTGGTGAACCAGAAACATACTAGGTCAACTGGCAGCTGCTATGCCACAAACGCTGACAGTTACCCCAGAGGAACGGGAGGCTATCCAGCGGGTACATCTCTTTTATAACTTATGTTATTTGCAGTTCTTTTTAAACATTCTTTGTCTTGGCCTGAATTCTTATGTGTTTCCAAATAATTTGCTCATGTTTGCATGTAAATGAAAGTACAGTTCTTTTGTTGGAACACAAATTTAATGGTCTAGGCAGGATGTAACGGCAATGGATAACCATAGGACTTTTACATTACGTGTCTGCTTTATAAGTATAATTTTACATTAGTTCTGAAGTTATTCTTGAGGCCTCAGGAGTTGTTCCTAATTTCTAGTGCTAGACACTAATCCTAGATACAAATTTTATTTTAATTTGGTAATCCCAAATTCTAGATGTAGTTACTATTCTACTTGCAGAACACAATTTTCTAATTTATATTGCCTTGAGTTTTCTATGCTTCTATGACGTAATTTGAGAGGATCTATGAATGGATATGGATGGTGCATCCAAATCTGTGTAGTTGGATATGGATGGTGCTTGTTATGCCAGCAATACTCCCAACTCAGAGCTCTTGCTTGTGTGTGTGTGTGTGTGTGTTTTGGTACTTATACGTTATTGTATTCTTGAACAGCTTGAGGGGATGGGGTTCAACCGTGAGCTTGTGCTAGAAGTTTTCTTTGCATGCAACAAGGATGAGGAGCTTGCAGCCAACTACCTCCTGGATCATGGCCATGAGTTTGACGAGCAGCAGCAATAGATTTTAGGTGGGTGATATGGTGGGGTGGACGGAGGAAATCGAGGCAGTTGCAGAACAGCAGAGTGTCGTTCTTATGTCCTCCGCCTGTTGAGAGATACCTGGTCGTCTTTGCTATGCTGCTGACTATCTTTTATTTCCATATATGTGTTCGGAATGCTTTCTAAGTACATATTAATTCAATATCAAGTGTTACACCGTGTATGATAGCATGTCAAATTGTGGCATTGGATTTGGGGGAAGGGTTAGATATCTCAATTGTTTAGTTTGCTCTTTTTCCTGGCGTAGCTTTTGCTTAGCATCACTCTGGTTATGAATTGTAAGGCTTTTTGGCTTTTCGGTCTATATAGTTTTTAAAATGTATCTAGATATAATCTATATCTAGTTGCATTGTAAAAACTCTGAATCTATCTATAAAAGCAAAAATGGTTTACAATTTGGTAAAACAGTTTACAATTTGGATTTGCGGGAGTATTAGTTTTGCAGAGAGCAGGGTTCAGGGTGGGTTTGGATTACTGGACTTGATTTGTTGTCCGATAGTATCGGATGCAACGGAGTATGAGAAATCTTAATTTTGACTATTTGGATTTGGATGTGGTATGGGGTATTAAATGTTCATATTTATTTATATGTGGATTACCCATATATAGTCAGTCTTTAAGCAATGGACCATAAGGAAATATATCTTGTTTACATCTCTAATCTTATGTGCCAGCATCTTTGAAAGAGAACGGCAGCTCGATTCGAGAAGTGCGAAGCTGCTGCTTGTTTGCCGCTTCCCTCTTCTGCCTCTCAATGTCTTAGACAAAGATGGCTTACGCAGTCCATAATATTGTATCTTGGCGGAACTGTGATATAATTATTCTGGCTTCGCTGTTATGACATTATCCAATCTGAAAAACTAGTATAGAGACAAATTAAGTGCTCCGTTTCCATGTTTATATTTGACGTGCTACCTGCCCCGAGAACGAGCCATGTCTGGATATTCATGTCAGGCTTGAATTATTCATTCACGAAACCATGACCAGGGGAACTGGGGAAGCCTAGGACCGGCATCACTTGCATCACAACAACGCTATAGAGCTATCGCTTAAGGCTCTGTTTGGTTCATTACCTCCGCATGCCACGGCTCGCCGCAGCCCAATGCGCCTAACTTCAGCGCCTATTTGCTTCATTACTCATGTTTGGCGCCCAAACTTTGCCAAGCTTCAGCCACTTCATTTCGGCGCTCTAGAAGCCTTGCAAAACGAGCCATAAGACTTCCACATCGGCCTTGTTTAGTTATCAAACTTTGGGGCCAAATTCTGCATAGTAAATGTCCCGTCACACTGTAGCAATTTTGTTTTTATTTGGTAATAATTATCCAAATATTGATTAATTAGACTCAAAATGTTCGTCTCGCAAAGTACAACAAAACTGTGCAATTAGTTTTTGATTTCATCTACATTTAGTACTCTATATATGTGCCGACATTTTGATGTGATGGGGAATCTTCTTTTTGCATAGTAGAATTTGGAGGTGAATTTGGGTATCTAAACAAGGCCATCATCAATAAAGGGGTTGAGACTGTTGCATAGGCTGCCCATAGCATTTAACATGATGTGCATGATTAGGCATAGTCAAATGAAATGAAACACTCTGGTCCTCAATGCCAGTTTCAACACGTTTCATAGACTTGAAAACAGTGTACACCCAATTTCATCCTGATGAATTCCATCTCTGCTCTCTTCCTAAATTTTTTTGACATGTCATCATTTTTACCTATGTGGCATCTCACTTGATGAGCTTGAAAGCTCCACGAGATCTGCATTGAGAATGGCCTAATTAAGTATTTATAGAGCACTAGGCTAGCGATCTCTCCACTTTCACATGCCATTGCCATTGCCAACTAGACCCTATACGGCGCCTGCTGCCTTAGGGCAGTTTTAACCCCAAAAACTATGAAATGTTTTTCATACTTGTCAAGTCAAATAGACACTATACATAAAAACCATATTCGCATATATATATATATATATATATATATATATATATATATATATATATATATATATATATATATATATATATATATATATATATATATATATATATATATAACCAATTATATTCTCTTCTATCATCTACATACCATATCTCTTTCTATCTTGTTTCTCATGTAGACATACTAATTACTTTCTTATTTCTCTTTCTTAGTACGAATGCCATATTACTATTTTACTTAGTCGATACCATAATTAATTACTACAAAAATCTATTTTACTTAGTCGATACCATAATTAATGACTACAAAAATCATCATAGCTACTGGATTAAATTGCCCTTAGCCACTTGCAGTGGCGGAGCCAGGCCCGGCCACCCTGAGACAGTGGCCGGGCTCACTTGGTGAACGCATTAGGCTAGCACGTCAAGCACGTCGTTGCTTTGCTAATTGGTCTGAGCTTTATAAGAAAATGTTAATTGGTCAGAGGAGCTTTGTAGTCTGTAGAGCCACTCAACAATTGCTCAACAAACTTTCGGCTGTCCTATCTTTCAGGCACATTCGATGTTATGTCCAATGCTCTATATTATGCGTAAGTATTGCGTTGCGTCTCGCCCAGGTTCCATAAAAATTCTGGCTCCGCCACTGGCCACTTGTCCTTGGACTAACTTATGGTTTGCAACTTTTTTTCTAGTCTATTTTGCGCCATTTGCTTGTGATTTTCTCCTCTTTACTATGGTGCATATGCACCAAGGTAGCTCTACTTAGGATGCCTTCAATGGTCTAGTTTAGAGCTAGTTGAATCAATTTTTTAATTATTGAATAGTGCAAAAATCAAGAGACTAGTATAGACTCAAAAGATAGTCTCACACATTTCACGATACATCTCTCTTTTACAATGTGCAAAACTGCTTGCCGTGGTCTCCCTTTTCTTCTATATTTATCAGCTTAGAGCTAGTGTTAGCTCATACTGTTAGAGGTGTCCTTATTAACTTTACCCCTGAGTCTCGTCTGAAGTACGCTGCCCTGAAATTGAACCCTAATCCTCAACCCAGAGGCCAGAACACTAACCTCATCAAAGTTGACAAGATTAAGCTGATTATGAGCCCGAAGGAGAAGCAAATTTTTAGGAAGGGTTGGAGCGGGGGCAGACGGGTACCCTTGAAAAGGATGTAACTTTCCCGAAAGCAGAAGGTTAGCAAAGAGGACAATGAATAAACAGTTTTAATGTATTTTTACAATGCCATCTCAGCTCTTTGTATATAGTGATTCTATTCTAGGCCAGCTTCTGTTCTACGTGGAAGTGACAAAAACAAAGACAAAAAGAGGTAGCGAGAGCCGCTAGCTGCACATCTTTCCACGTCGAGTAGTCATCAGTCATCACCCATCCCCAAGACCAACGCTGCATGCTGTAAATAAAAAATTTAAAAAAAGGACAACTTAACCTTTCCAGAGCAATTATTATTAAGGTAGAAGACATGAACCTTACGGGTCAAGAAAATCTTTAAACCCTGGCTTTGCTGACCCCACTGTCGTACCTATCTCCGTATGATATCTAATATGCAAAGATGTGACCAACATTCAGCAGAGAATAACATACTGCATACGTGCACGTTCTCCTCTCTGTCTCTCCTCCTACAGACCACTCTGCCTGCCCTAACTGTATGTTTGCTCTCGATCGCTGCTCTGCCACGGCCAGCCAATGCATGGAAAGGTGAACGATGCATCAAAGATGCAGGAACACAGCTCATGTCCATATCTTGGACACTCCTGTGCAGCTAGGTGTGGAGCCAGACTACTGTGCGCGGCGTTAATTTGGCCATAGGGAGTATATAAGAGGTGTCTTGTGACGCGACGCGAGGAAGACGACGGAGGCTGGTCTACAAGTACTGACTAACCATTGACCAGTGAGCAACCGAGCGCACTGCGGCAACGGCAATGGTTGTTGGTCCAAGCACGCATCGTGCCAATCATGCATTTCAACGAGTGAGCGGAGGTAATCGGTCCCGTCATCGGCTAGAGGCTACACGAAAAGGGGATATCTCATGTCTGTGGTGGGGGAGGCGGTGCCCGAATCACCGCATCTGGCTGGCTGCTGATTCGACTGACGACCGGTTTCTTTGTCGCCGTGGTGGTGATGGCCGATTTGGTGCCATCTGTTTGTAGCATGTCCAGCCTCGTGCAGTAGTGCTTGGCTGTCCTGTCGGGAACCAACGCCCCACATTGGCACATTGCGGTCAGGAAAGCAGAATAGCGACCTTGGCCCTTGTTGTCTTCCCTTCCAAATTCTAAGTTTTTTCCTCTCTCCATCACATCAATTTTTAAACGTATACATGGAGCATTAAATATTAGTAAAATAAATAACTAATTGCACAGATTAGTTGTAAATCACGAAATGAATCTTTTGAGCCTAATTAACCCATGATTGAACAATATTTGTCAAATTACAAACAAAAGTGTTACGGTTAGAAAAATTCTAACTTTCCCCGATCTAAACAAGGCCCTATACCGTGGAGAGTGGGGCGTCTGCACACCAGAGTATCATCAGCCCGCGATCTGCAGGTCACTCACTCTGTCTCGCATGCCTGCTTCCGGGGCAGAGATGTGTGGACCAACTAGGCTGGGTTGCTGGGCTGCATGCCACAGGTCGGTGTCGGTCGCGCTCTGTGTGGATGAGGACGAAGCAACAAGATTCTGGTACTACATTCCAGTGCACAAACTGTTGACCGTTCGTCTGCTGCACCCCGTCCACGTGCAGTGCTGGCCTGCTGTGCACTAGATGGAGGCGCACGGCGATTCTCGCACCGGATTCCAGCTCGCCGGACTCCGCCGAAACGGCCGCTTTCGGCTTTCTCGCATGGAAAAAGACGACGTGCGCATGCACCGGCCCAATCAACCCGCGGATCTCCTGTCCTGTGAGGCCAGCCGGCAGCTTGGCGTCCACTGATGTGCGTGCTCTTCCGAGAGGACGGCGCCGGCGGAGACGCGCGATCCGTTGCCGTCCACGGGCGTCCAATCCTTCAGCGAATGCACGACACGTCGTCGACAACCGGCTTCCGCAGCGTCCTGTCTGTCCATGATTCCGTCAATCAACGGAAAATAAAGGGCCAAATATTCATTAGATTAGTTTCTTGCGAAATCCTGTAAAACTAGTAGTGCATCATTACACCAATCAGGCATGAACTTGTGGTGGAGACCTGAGCCCGATGCGATCAGATACTGCCGAAGTTATCTACCTCTTTCGGAAATGTGAAAAGAGGCGGCGAAGAAAGGAGACTTTAGAACGGAAAATCGTACCCATACAGACGATCAGTACTTGTCACAGGGTACCATCACTTTTAATTTGTCACCATGTGCCTTTGCTGGCTTTGTTTGCCCTATCACGTACGTACTAATCTGATTGAACAGTAATTGTATATATATACACGTGGCAGACACAAGTCACCGACGCCTCTCTGTGTGCCTATGGAACCGTCATTAGCAGTTGCTAATGACGTGGATTTATCCTAATTGATCACTAAATAGTAAATCTTAACACTCCCTCTTGATCAATTGGTTCATTATTTGTTCATCGGTCATCATCTTGAAGCTTTGGAAAACCCTATGGGAAGTATACCAATATACCAGGCAAAACTTTTTAAAACCCTGTCAAAAAATTAGAAAAAAAATCGTGATATAGGCTCTGCTCGGCTGGCATTTTTGTGCTATGGCTGCTTGCTGTGGCTGCAGGTTTCCTTCATTCCCTATTGAGGCCCTACCTTCGGCTGCAACAAGCACGGCCGATCATGCTGATATATAACTTCCAGTGTTATTAGACCTTTGAGATGGTCCCAAAGTCATAGACTAAAAACAATTTGATCAAAGATCAACATTTCACAAATATTATCTTCTTAAACCCTGTAGGAAAAAATAGATAACATTCACTATATGTTGACATCGCCTCATTAAAAACTTTACATGAGAAAACTCTAGAAGAGTAAAACTTATATAAAGAAAAGAGTGCAATGGAATGTTTGAATACATGTTATGATTCAGAGGGATTCTCCCCCTTATTCTTACAAACCTCTAAGACTTTTCATACCAATTCCTTCAACGCATTTATGAAATGTGTAGTATAGTAGATACTTTGTGAATAAATTCGCAAGATTATTACAAGACTTAGTTTGCAAGGTTTCAAATTCCCCATTCTTTTGCGAGGATAGAACAACTTTGGAGTAATATATTTTGTCAGGTTGCTCTTAATATAACCTGATTCTATCTTCACAACACAAGCCGCATTATCCTCAAAGATAATGGTTGGTGTCTCAAGTGCACCAATACCGCATGATTGCATTACGTGGTTTGTCATTCTGTGAAACCATACACACTCGCGTGATGCTTCATATAAAGCAATTATTTCAGAATGATTGGTGGAAGTAGATACGAAGGTCTACTCTTAAGACTTCCAAGATATAGTTTTTCCACCTTGCAAGAATACAAGCCTGTTTGTGATCTGTCATTGTGAGGATCTGATAAATAACCAATATTTGTATATCCTAGCAAAATTGAGTCTTGATTTCTATTGTAAAACAATACAAGATCTCTTGTGCCATTGAGATATTTCAAAATAGTTTTAACTCCTACCCAATGACGTTTGGTAGAGGTCAGCACTATGTCTTGCCATCAAGTTTACTGCGAATACAATATCCGGTCGGGTGCTATTAGCAAGATATATAAGTGCTCCAACGATACTAAGATATGGGACATGTGGTCTCAATATCTCTTCTCCTTCCTCCCGTGGTTTAAAAGGATCTTTCTCAATTTCTAAAGATCTCACTACCATCAGGGTTTTTTTTGTTGATTTGTCAATATTAAATTTCTCCAATACTTTCTGGACATAGGCAGCTTAGTATACAAATCTACCGTAATGAAAATGCTCAAAGTTGTAAACATAAGCAGAATTTGGTTTGACCCAAATCTTTCATTTCAAACACTGTCTTTAAATGATGACGTGCTTCATTAATATCGGGTCCGTTGCCAATGATATTAAGATCATCAAGGTACATCAAAATAATGCAAAATCCTATTGATGATTTTTTTTAATGAAGACACATGAGTAGTCATCGTTGTTTGTGTATCCCTTAAGAGCGAGAAATTCACTTAACCGATTGTACCACATTCGGTCCAACTATTTCAAGCCATAATGATTTCTCCATCTTAACACAATAAAATCATCAAGTATGCGGTCACTACGCCCTGTTCGCTTGAACTACTTCAACAGTATTTTTCAGTGAACGAACAGTGTTTTTCTCTCATAACAAATCAGCATAAGTATCGGCATAAGCCAAATTTCAGCGTCCATTACCCGAGAGTAAGTTTCGTTGAAATTAATGCAAGGTCTTTGCGTAAAACTTTGTGCCACAAGCCTTGCTTTATATCTCACCACTTCATTGTTTTCATTCTTTTTACGGACGAAAACCCATTTATATCCCGTAGGGAGAAGATACCAGGGGGTGTTGGCAAGACGGCCTTAAACACTTCCCTTTTATAAAAGCTAGGCATATAGTGCCATCCGTTCTAATACGTCTTTGATTCAAATTCTCTTTCTTAGATGGACGCATGCTATTCTAATTAGTATGAGCATGGATTGTGCTGAATCGTCATGTACTACTACTTTTAATAAAATCAGATATCACTCTTATACTCGTGGAAGTAAAGGAATAGATGGACCGGGAGAAAGTGACAGCCCGAGGCAGAGAAAGAAATTTTCTCCTTTTAATATTATTATAATTATAAAGTAGTAATAATAGAGCAATGTACGTGTATATAGATATAGATTGTTTTTATTGTAATCATTTGTGTTCTGTAATAACTTTAGTATTTCTCACTTATGGGGATTAAGCCTATTATTAAAAAAAGTGTATATAGATATGGATAACCCAAATAATAATTAATGTATAGTGTAGCGGAGTGGTATGGTCCTTGTTTTACGTTATAAATAAGTGGAGTGGAGATGGCCAAGGCAGCTACGTACGCTAGGCACAGCTGTGGCTGTGCAGAACTGCACAAAAGCGCTTCGCCTCCACCACCACGAACGGAGAAGGAGGCGGCCATGGCCATGGAGGAAACGAGCAAGATGACGGGCAGGAAGAAGGGTGGTCTTAGAACAATGCCCTTCATCTTCGGTAAGAGAGTTTACTAATCAACAGAAATTGTGTTTTCTGGGGGTCTTAATCTCAATTAGTTTGATTTTTTTTGCGTTTGCACTTACACCCGCAGCCAACGAGGTGGCGGAGAAGCTCGCCGTGGTGGGCTTCTCGACCAACATGCTGACGTACCTCACCACGCAGCTGCACATGCCGCTGGCGAAGGCCGCCACCACGCTCACCAACTTCGGCGGCACCTCCGCCGCGACGCCCCTCATCGGCGCCTTCCTCGCCGACGCCTGCATCGGCCGCTTCTGGACCATCGCCGCCGCCTCCGTCGTCTACCAAGTCGTACGTGCCAATTGCCAAGCAATGCATCCAGCATACGTGGGCCGGTGCTGAACTGAGGCTGCGATTGAATGAATGATCACTGACGTTGCACAGGGCATGGCGCTCCTGACGGTGTCAGCGGCGCTGCCGCAGTTCCGCCCGCCGCCGTGCAAGCCGGGCGGCGCGGTGACGTGCCAGGAGGCCGCGCCGTGGCAGCTGGCGGTGCTGTACGTGTCCCTGCTCCTGAACGCGGTGGGCGCCGGCGGGTACCGCCCCTGCATCGTGGCGTTCGGGGCGGACCAGTTCGACGAGTCGCGGGCGGCGGAGCGCGCGCGGAGCTGGGGCTTCTTCAACTGGTACTACTTCTGCAACGGCGCGTCCATGCTGCTGGCCGTCACGGCGGTGGTGTACGTGCAGGACAACGTGGGCTGGGGCTGGGGCCTCGGCGTGCCGGCCTTCTGCATGGGCGTCTCCGTCGCCGCCTTCGTGGCCGGGTACCCCATGTACCGGAGGCTGGAGCCCGCGGGGAGCCCGTTCACGCGGCTCGCGCAGGTGGTCGTTGCCGCCGTCAAGAAGCGGCGGCTGCCGGCGGCGGACGTCGATCCGGCGAGGCTGTACGAGAACGACGAGCTCGACGCGCCCATCTCCATGTACGGCAAGCTTGTGCACACGGATCAGCTCAGGTACCTGCGTCCGCTGCCATGCTCTGTTCTTTCACTGCCGTGCACTACACTAGTAGGATAGGAGTCCATTTTTATGTGGTGGTTTGACTGGATCGACTGCCGACAATTCACAATCTTAGCCGATAGAGCATAAGAAACTGCCAAGAAAGGATCACGGACAGGGCAGATCTAATCACAAGGCCATGTCAAGTGGCGCCAAAAATGGACATCGTGCCATGCCGACGGCCCGCAACGGTACAATTTCTCGTGCTGTCCGGTCTTGACTTTAACACTGATGAGAGAAGAAGATCACAACGCACGGGTCCACGTTTGTTTCCTGAAGGAACAGGCGTGATTGCAGTCTCGGTTAATCGTAACTGTCACTACAAATTTAATTTCAATCATATCACTCCAAATTTATGTTTCGTCCGTAACATAGGCCCTGTTCGGCAGACTGTTTTTGGCTTATAAGCCGGCTGTGGCTGTTTTGCTGTGAGAGAAAAACACTGTCCCACAGCTGATAAGCCGTGCCGAACAGGGGCTATAAATTCGAATTTCGATACTAAACTGTCACTCCAAATTTTGAGTTCAACTGACACCGTTTCCCGGCATGCAGCTTCTTTGACCGCGCGGCGATCGTCACCGACGGCGACCTGGTCACCCTGACGGACGCAGACTCCGGCAAGCCGTCGTCGGCCCCCGTCCCGAACCCATGGCGCCTGAGCACCGTGCACCGCGTGGAGGAGCTCAAGTCGGTGATCCGCATGGGGCCCATCTGGGCGGCAGGCATCCTGGTGATCACGGGGTCATCGACGCAGCACACCTTCTCCCTGCAGCAGGCGAGCACCATGGACCGCCGCCTGGCGCCGGGCCTGTCCACGTTCCAGATCCCCGCGGGGTCCATGACCGTCTTCGGGCTGCTCGCCATGCTCCTCACCCTCTTCGTCTACGACCGCGTGCTCGTCCGAGTGGCGCGCCGCTTCACGGGGCTGGACCGCGGCATCTCCTTCCTCCACCGCATGGGTGTCGGCTTCGCCATCAGCGTGCTCGCCACCCTGGTGGCCGGCTTCGTGGAGCGGCACCGCAGGGACGCCGCGGCGGCGACGGCCGGCGCCACGGACGCCGGCACGTCCCCGCTGTCGGCCTACTGGCTGGTACCGCAGTACGCGCTGCACGGCGTGGCCGAGGCGTTCACCTCCGTGGGGCACCTCGAGTTCATGTACGACCAGGCGCCCGAGAGCATGCGCAGCACGGCGACGGCGCTCTTCTGGCTGTCCATCTCGCTGGGAAGCTACGCGAGCACGCTGTTGGTGGACGCCGTGCATCACTGGAGCGCGGGCCCCGGCGGCGCCAACTGGCTGCCGGACAACATCAATCACGGCAGGCTGGACTACTTTTACTGGGTCGTCACGATGCTGCAGGTCATGAACCTGGTGTACTATGCCATTTGCGCCAAGCGGTTCAGGTTCAAGCCTGTGCAGCTCCACAAGAAAGAGGAGGAAGAAGGCGGCAAGGCACTTGTGGAGCTGCAAGAGAAGGTTTGAGCAGCATACCCTTTCAGCTATGTGCAGGTACATGTCTAAGGTAGAAAGAAAGTATTTCCATTACTCCATTAGTGCTAGGAAGATCCTCAGAAACTCCCTAGTTAATACTATATGTATGTGAGCATCTGTATTAGTCAAGTAGATCAAGGAATGCAGGGAGGTTGTTCAGGCAAGCAACCTCAGAAATTGTCAATGGTCACATGACAGCTTTGTGAATGGCAGAAGCTATCTGGTTTGATCCTGAGACTTGGCACAGGTCAAAATTACAACTCAACTATATTTCTTTGAAAGTTTTCAAAGCCAAATTACGCAACACATTCCTCAGTGCCTGAAATATTTCGATCTGAATCCTGGCATAGCTTACAGATTATTAATATTCAGACACTTGGTAGTAGGAAACAGGTTTGCACCCACAGCCACAATCTGACACGAATTCCCCCCAAGCAGAGCTTTTCAGGTAAACAGACTACGATGCATCAGGTGTCGCCTCTGATCTTTAATCGCAGTAGTAGTAGTACACAATAGACCATCCAAGAAGAACGCGCGGCGAGACGCGAACCTGTCGCGGGACGGGCGGATCAGACGGTGAACTTGATCTCGAACCCGGCGGACGGATTGACGGGCTCGGCGGGGGACGGGACGACGGCGGTGACGGTGGCGGCTGGGGGGCCGACGGGGAGGCGGCTGGTTATCATGTCTTCGATCTTCGCGGGGTCGCCGGAGAGGAGGGCCTCCACGCTGCCGTCGCGGCGGTTGCGGACCCAGCCGGCGAGGCCGAGCGACTCGGCCGTGGACGCCGTCCAGTCGCGGAACCCCATCCCCGTGACGCGGCCCTTCACCACCACACGGACCGCCTTCCGTGCGGGCTCCGGCTGCGGCGCGGATGGTGGCGTGGAGGCGTCGGGATCGGCGGAGGAGGCCATGGCCGCGTTGGTGGTGGTACGGTTGTGGAAGCAGCGGGCCGTGGAGACTGGAGACTGGAGAGGGACGAGACGAGACGGCCGAAGCAAGGAACTGCTGGAACTGGAGGAATAATTAACCCATTGCCACTTTCAGGAGAGTGGCGACAGATTTGTCACCCATGTGAAAGAAGTGGATGTGAGAGAGATTAATTGACCGTGATTAAGAGTGGCAAATAGTTAAATGTCCTGAAACTGGAAGATTCTGGAAAGCCAAGGCCTGCCCTAGTAGGACAGCCCAAGCCCGGCCCAATAAGGGGGGTCTTAGGGTCCGAGCGACCGGACCATAGCCCCGTGCCGATGACTTCCCGCCCGTCCGCGATGATTTCCACCTGCCTGCGATGGTTTTCCGTCCACCTGCGCCGAACAGCAGCAGGATAGGTGGTAATTAAGGCCTCGTTTAGATTCCAGAATTCACCTCAAATTTTACTATATAAAAAGAAGATTCTCCATCACATCAAAATATCGGCACATATATGGAGTACTAAATGTAGATGAAATCAAAAACTAATTGCACAGTTTTGTTGTACTTTGCGAGACGAACATTTTGAGTCTAATTAATCAAAATTTGGATAATTATTACCAAAAAAACAAAAATGCTATAGTGCTCAGAGGTGGCACTGTGCAAATTCAGGCACCCCGAGTTGATGATCTAAATAAGGCCTAATTTGCGCGCACCGATGCCTCACCTTACGTCAGCTGTCAGGCATGCAATGACTTTTAACAAACTAAAAAATTATAACTTCTAAATCAAACATCTAAATGAAATTCTGATTACACCATCGAGTTTCTTACAATAAATCCTTTAAAACAATATCTCATATGAATATAATTAGATAAAATTTTATTAACGAACATTTATCTTACGAAGATAGAATATTTGTTTTATTGAGTAGAGACGATGTTCTAGGTTCAGAGAATAATGTTCCGTCTTTATAAAAAAATGTTCTCGGTTTAGAAGAACAGTAGTCTAGTTTTAGGTTTATAAAATTAGTATTATAATATTGTCGGATACCACAATTAGAGGTACCCAAATTGTGATGAAAAATCACCCGACCTCCTCATTTAAGGGGAAAGATCAACGAAAGAGAGACGGGCTAAACTCTCCCTTGCTGGGTCTCCAGCAAGACATGTGAGCAAACCAGCCCATCTTCCGAGGCCTCACTCAGAGGGGTCTCGGAATACCTCCGATTCGCCCGAGGCCTCAACCCTGGGGTCTCGGACACAGGCCGACCCCCGACGACACCACCACCTCGCCCGAGCCCCCAGAATCGGCATTGTCCGTCTCCGCCTTGCCCGAGACCGACCTCTGACGTCGCTCCTCCATTGGCGCGCTCGAGACCCCCTGTGACGTCACACACGTTCTCGCGTCTGCCCAACCAGACAAGTCAGGAATGACCGGGGTCAAATCACCACGCCATCGCCTGTAACAGGAATGGGGAAAAGCTGTTGACCACTATACCACCCATACTGACACTATACGCACGATTCGTGCCTACGCAGTGTACAGAACAACTGCCCTGAGCTACTATTCCCACGATCGGGATAAGATCGCACCGCAATTCCCGCCTCCGAGGCCTCGGCCCTCTACGCCAAGTCAAACTACAAGGACAAATACGCCACGCCAGCCACAGAATCAGGTATGACAGGGCACGTCGCTACAATACCAAAAGACAGAAACCACTCCTTCAGCAGTGGCGCACATGCCTGAACACGTAGCAGCAGTGCCAGAAGTACCGACGCCATGCCTCCACAGTATGGACCACGTCGCCACCGGATAAGACCCTTCCGAGGCCTCCAGGCTCCTCCACCAGCAAGGTCACACCGTATGCCAACATTATGTAACTCTGCACCTCCTTGAGGCTATAAAAGAAGCATGCAGGGATCATTCCACGGGGACCGAAAAAAGAAGAAGCACCACCACAGCAACACAACGCACAATACAAGCAGATAACTCTCCTGGACCTTGCGAGGCCACCAGCAGAGTCGCACACACCCACCTTCTCCACTCACGTCTTGAGACTTGGGAGCTCCTCCCTCTCTTACGTCCGCTTGTAACCCCTACTACAAGCACTTCGGTGCAAGATAATACAGAACTCTCCTCCCCCACTGGACGTAGGACATTTCTCGGCCCGAACCAGTATAAATCGCCTGTGTTCTTCTTGCACACCATCCGGACTCCCGACGCGCAGACATTCATTACTCGTTGGTGCTAGGACCGCCGTTTCTTACACCGACAAATATACATAAAAATAAATAAGTAAATACATAACATAAATAAAAAATAATAAAATCTACAGCAAAGTATAAGAAAAAAATAAAAACACGTAATAGAGAAAATTTAAAAGAACATTACATGGATTCAAACATCCTAAAATATACTATAAAGTATCGTAGGTATACTAAGTGAACATCACTAAATACAACACAGAATATCACTAAATACATTAGGGAATATCACATATATATTACGTGAACATCACTAAATACATCATAGAACATCATATGTATACTACTTGAACATCATAAAAAATATTATAGAACATCACATGTGCAGTACATGAACATCATAATGCATCATAGAACATTATTGTATACTACGTGAATATTACAAAATACATCATATAACATCACATGTATAATACATGAACATCACAAAAACATCAAAGAACATCACATGTGTACTACATGAATATCACTATACATCATACATCACATGTATACTACGTGAACATCGCAAATACATCATAGAACATTATATATATACCGCGTGAACATCACAAAAAACATCGTAGAACATCAAAAAAAACTTAGAACATCACATATATACTACAAAACATTACAGAACATGACATTACGTACCACGTGAACATCGCAGAAAAACATCATAGAACGTTACATCTATACTAATGAACGTAGCATCTTATGGAATATAGAAAAATAAAAAATTAAACATGAAAAAATAAGTAAGGTAAAATAGAAAAATATAAAATTAAAAAGAAAAGTAGAATCACATGAAACAAAAAAAGAAATAAAAATAAAAAATAAATTAAAAAGGAAATAAAAAATTAATAAGAATAGGAAAGCAAAGGGACGCTGCCAGGAATCCCGCACCGAGCAGATGGGCAGCGCGCGCTTGATCTTGCATGCATGTGGGCCTCGCTGCAGCGCCCGTGCAAGCGCATCGCGCGAGAAGATTCACGCGGGAGCCGTTCGGCGCACTGTTCCCATCCGGCCGTTCGGACGAGAAAAAATCCGCGCAACAAGGGCCTGATTGGTTGGTTACTAAAATTTACCATGTCAGAGATTTGATAAGCCATGGTTTTAGTCAATGATTGGTGGGCTACCAAAACTTGCTAACTTCTCACATTTGGTTTGCCAAATCTTTGATAATTTTTTTGCTCAACTTTTGGCTTGCCAAATCCTTAGCATGAAAATTTTGGTAGCCAACCAATGAGGCCCTAAATTTTGTGACTCAGAGCTGCTCGTCCGTGGCCCGCAGCAGAGGGTGTGATGGGCGTGGGCTGTTTTCTTTTTTACCTTCTTGTAAATACTAGGACGACAGGCGCGCTTTGCCGCGCCCGTATTGAGTGTCAGTCGGTAGGAGCCGATGTTTTAGTTAATTAGTTTGCACTGACCATTATAGTATACAATTTGTTCTCTGTCAGATCAACCAAATAGCTTCCAATGTTACCGAGGTGCTGCCTCTATTGACATAGGCTAAAAATAATCACAAAAACCGAAGATGGCATAAGCTCATCGAAAACAACCATATAGAGGCTGCAGGTATCAGAATCACCATATGTAGCTGAGTAAAAAACATGATATTTATGTGACGGCTATTGGTTGAATCTCTGTTGAACATGTAATGCTATTATGTGATAGTAACTGCCACATTAGTGTACATTTACCACATATGGTAGCATATTGTTTGGCGCAGATAATGCCTGTAACTCTGCAAGGCTGAGTATTACCTGGGACAAATGGAGGCAAAACGCTAAAACTTGATGATGATATGCCTATGAAACCTAACTTGGCAGCAATAATCAATGACAACGGTTTTATGAAACCTAACTTGGCAGCATCAATCCTCGTTTGCCCCTGCAATAGATAAATGGACATTCAGGAACTGGATGATTATTGTTAAGCTGAAACCTGGATCGAAATCAATTCAGGTAAGTATTGTAGATACCTATCACAGGCGCTCATCCTTGCTATTTAGCAAGGCCATATGGTTATTTGGGGCCAAGTTTGGATGTGGGATTAGGTCAGCAACTTTTATAATCAGCTAGTTCTTTTTAAATTCTGACCTTGAATGGAGTTTCCCTGTAATAAAAATAATGTGGACAGCAGAAATTACATTGAACCAAAAAGGATCGGGAAAGAATAGTTACCTCCTCATGAAGAAGGATAAGGTCAGCTCTGAGAATTTTTGGTAGACCAGAGAATCTAACAACCCATCTCCTGATCTTCCATTTATGTGATTATGCACTAACATAACACCTGTTGCATCCTGCATTAGTAATACAAATTAGTTGGTTGCACGAAGCAAGGCATAGTAATGTGTTGCATATAAAATAGCAATGATGAGCACCCTTTGCTAAGAAAAACATCCGGATGTATTAGGACGCTAAATAATATATATGCAACAAATAAAATTTGGAGCCTGATTTTAGGCCGCTCATTGCATCCCCAGATCCTATTGATGGGAAAGATTAATCATTGTGTCATGCAAGGTTAACTCAATAATGTCATTATCTGTGTGTAGTCGTAGTTCATCAATCATTTAAATCAACCTAACCTAAAAATGCGTAAGTAATGCAAATATAGCATCCTATCATTTATAGAATCACTATAAGATTATTCGAAGAAAGATTATGTAAAACTATGGTCCCATTTACATGGTCAATTAGGCAGCTATTAGTAAGAGAACATGGCGATGAACCAAAATTAGAGGGCAGAATGGAAATTGCCAACTCTTCAAGGCCACCTATGATGTCAGTAGCAACAATTACAATGGTATGCCTTTGATTCCACTGATGAAGCTGTGAAGACCACTTTAATGATTGGACATATAGGTGATGATAACAATGCACCTAAGCCGGTGAGGTAATTCAAAGCATATCATGTGTACATTTGTGCTATTTTATTTCATTAAACTAAAACATATCCATAGTTAGGTTAAGATTCATATAGTAAGAATAGTGGACTGAAATAAATAAATTAGAACCGTGCTAACTGTTTGACCTTATTCTTTTAAAGTACACTACTCTGTACATAGAGTGGACTAATTGAGAATTGGTAAATGCTCATTGTTGTCTCAAATAAGATTGCACTTAAATATATATACGCATAGCCTTTCCTGTATGGTGTGACCTTTTGAGGCACGGCAGTAGTTTTTTTCTCGAAGACACCATTGTAATGGTTTGTGTTTCAGGTTACCAATAGTTAGCCTAAACACCATACAGCAGCCACGAAAGTTGAACATAATATTTACTCAAAATTAAAAATTCACATATATATATTATTTAAGTAGAGGAGACACCTAATCAAAGAGTGCACCTACAGAGATGAAGACCTGACCTTATTATTATGAAAGTGTTGCAGGCAGGCAATTCATATGATAATTCCATTCCCCTGTCAATCAAACAAAATGCATGAAAGAGGAAATGAAAAAAAATTGCAGGCTAACAACATACCGTCTTTAAAGCTGCAAGCCGTGGTAAATCTTGCCATGATGGCACCGTAAGGTAGCACCTGTGAACAGGGGCGGGCCTAGGCCTAGGGCCAGTAGGGCCGTGGCCCTAGTCGTGGCCCAAGTAGCATTGGTATACCTATTCATCTTTTGGCCCATACACTTCACATTTCAGCCTGATAGGCAGGTTGCCTCCTGGTCGACCATGGCATGGCGCCCTCGCTTGCTCGTTCTTTCTCGCTATTCTCTCGCGCCGCCGCCCCTAGTACAGTGGTACCTCGCTATGGCCCTGTCGGATAGCTGGCTCGGCTGCGCCGTCACCCACCACCGGCCATGATCCACCAGTCCGGCGAGCCCGGCCGTCTGGCTCCACGGCGCCATGCCTCGACACCCGCACGAGCAGCAGTGCAGCACGACCGCATAGGCAGGGAAGTGCCTAGTATAATTCGCTACTAATTTCTAATTTAAGTTTGCAACACTTTTGTGGAATTTTAGCTGTATATAAGAAGCCCTCTCTGGTTGGTATTTCTCTAATTCTCTACTAATTTATAATTTCAAGTTTACAACCCTTCTGCAGAGATTTAGTTGTATATAATGAAGCCCCTCTAGCCGGTATTTCTCTAATTCTCTACTAATTTCCAATTTCAAGATTGCGACCCTTTTTTATATAGTTTTTGTACTTTATGTAGGAAGTACTCGTAGTACTTTTCAATTTGAAAATTTTCCTTTGCAATAGCTATTTTTCTATATGTGACGCACAAAGACCATGATCTAGTTTTTGGCTTTTTGCTTTTGGCCCTAGTCTCGATCGAATCCTGGGTCCGCCACTGCCTGTGAAGCATCAATCAAATTCCATTTGGAGAGACATATAAGAACGATAGAGAAACCTTGTCTACATAACTTACTCTATGCTACAGAAGGTACATGCATGTAAACTATAGAAGGAGCAGCTCTGTAAAGCGCAATTGAAATATCAGACGATAAAAGTTAATAAAAGATGTCCAAATCTGCAAATGTTGCGAGGCCTGAAATCTAATAGAGGGAAGGGCACTTCTTGCTGCACCTCCGCGATGCGCATCCAAATCTGCATCAAGAACGAAACGCCATTCCATACTTCCAGTGGAGATCTGCTCACCGTAACCGAGCAGGACATGGTCGAGGGACGCGAAGACGGAACAGGAAAAGACGTATTTCCAGCTGCCGCCTCTGCCGCGAACACGGACGCCACCGCCGTCCTGCGGCTCCTGCAAGAGCACGCCGTCGACGCGTGCGTACCGGTTCTTCCTCTCCAAGAAGGCAAGAACCCCGGCAAGGTGCCGCCGCCACCGGCCGCCACATTGGCCCCCAATCCCCCATCACCTCTGCCTTGCTCAGCCGCTCCCTCCTTCTTCCGAGAAGCCCACCAGGCACCCGGCTGGGGAACGGGAGGAGGTGAAGTGGATCTGAGGAAGGAAGCCAATGGCGAGGCAGGTAGGCGCGGCATCCGGGGGCGTGGCGGCCGGTGGGGAGATGGAGGCAGAGGCGGAGGCGGCGAGGCGTTTTTCTTTCCACGGGAGCCGGGGGAGGGGGGAGAGGATGAAGCGAAGGCGTTGAGGCATGCGTCTACCAGCCTTAGTGCCTGCACAGTCACCTGTCCTGCCTTTGGATGAGCATCGCGGATGCGTCTACCAGCCTTAGTGCCTGCACAGTGACCCACGGCAGTGGGCAGCTATGACAAGTGGGTCCCATTACAACATGTGCGACACAAGAACTAATTTTGCAAAATCTAGATGAAACACTTGTAACATACTCCGAAAATAGCTGAAACACTTGCAAACATACGTCTGAAACACTTGCGAAACACCTAGAAAACACGTGTGTAGCTATTGCAAACCTATGCAACATCCAGATCTACACTGGCAACATCCAGATGAAACACTAGCAACATACGTATGAAATACGTGAAACACTTGAAACATACGCAATATTGATATACTTTTGCAACATCCAGATGAAACACTTGAAATATACGCCTAAAACTTCTGAAACACTTGAAACATATGTTTGAACATGAAACATACGCTTGCAACGTGCGTATATAGCTATTGCAACATTCGCAACATCAAGATGAAACATGAAAACATACGTCTAAAATACTTGAAACACGTCATTGTCGCGTGGCCGCGGCCTACATGGTGGGGAACTGCGATAGCCCCCTCCTTGATGGAGGCTAGGGACTCAGCGGCGATAGATTTGGAGGCGATGGCAAAGGCCTTGACCTCGATGGTCGCAGCGGCGTGCTCGGCATCGGGCTCCAGGACGGCGCCGTAGCACTGGGAGAGGATGTTGGGTGCTGTGAGCATCTGCACGAGGCAGCGCACCACAACATTGCGTGTGCGCTGCGACGGCGGCCAGATGCTAAGCGACAGGAGCAGCGCCTCCATGGTCTTGGTGCCCGCGGTAGCCGCCGGGGCGGCGTCAACGGATCCCTCAGGGGTCGCGGGTTGGCTGTCCTCGGCGGCGGCGGCCTTCACCATGGCTACGCCCTGCAGGGGAGAGTTTGTAGTGGACCATGCCGAAATCTGCAGCGACGAGTGGAGGTTGTGTCTCTGGAGTTGAGTGAAGCTCGGCTCTGAACATTTCTGGAGTGGAATTTTTTTTTACAAACTTATGGAGTGGGGCTGTTAAGGGAAAGACACAGTGGGCCATTCAGGCTGTCGCGGCCCACAACAATGGGAGCATTTTCGTTTTGTCTATATTCTTGGTGTCCCTTTCTAATTTTCCATGGTTACTTCTCTGAAGCAATGGCTTTTCGAAAAGAACTTCTCTCAAGCAATGCTAAGTATATTTCTTGCCTTTCAGCTCTTCACCCTGTTCGTTGGATGGTGACTGGTGCTGGTACTGATACTAATACTGATTTGTTGTGAGAGAAAAATATTGTTGAATGGCTGACTGATTCTGGCCGATAAGTTCAAGCGAACAGGGTGAAGCTTGTCATTTTTCTACGTTGACGTGCATTATTTTCATTTGCATGTACATCTTCTTCAACATCTCAGTCCTCCAACTACTCTGCATCGAAGGTTATCTCCATAGCATCAATGTACACACTATATAGTTATGCATATCCTCGATCATGTCTACAAAACAAATCAGGTGAAGCAGCAGTACCAAACTGTTGCTGTGGCTCTTGTTGTAGCTGTTAGATCTCTTAAGTCCTAAGCTATGCAAATCAAGTACACCAACTTTCGAAATGAATACGGAAACATGAGTTAGTGACAAGATAGAAAATTCTACGTGAAAAAATAGACAAAGATTGACCATTGCATTATAGGTTTCACTAAAATTGAATCTAATTTGCCAAACATTTTGCCAAGTATTTAACGACTCTATTTCTACATGACTTTTAAAAATAAGCTACTCATGACATTTAGGGAAAAAAAACTCTTAAGTGTCTAGTTTAATCAATGTTACTTATAGAAAAAGTAATAAGTAAAAAGGTTTCTAAGTTGGAGTCAAATTCATTTGTCGCCAAACCAACAAGAGATGCAACAAATGACCAGTGCGCAGATCTCTCGTGAACTGTAGCGAGCGCGCTCTCAGATCTCTCGTGAACTGTAGCGAGGACACTAGGCAATCTCCATAGTTTTTCTTTTTTGAAACAATCCATAGAAATATTATTATCTAAGCGCAAATGCCATCCACAACCATTTCTCTCGGAACAGAGCAGATAATTACAGGCACGGCTTACTTGTCAGAAACACAATAGTTCACAGGGCTGCATAAAACATGATCACAATTCACAAGAACGGAGTGCATCATGCAGTCACGATCCTGGTCAACTCATCGAAGCAGCTCCTCGTCGTGATTGAGATTATTTGATTCAACGCCGTAAATTAGCACTAACAATCTCCAGGAAATGAACGTACGTGTTCTTCAGTAGACAGATTACCACAGGCGAGTGGCGCCGTTCGCCAATGACCACACCGCACGGATGGCCGACGAACCAGCCCACCACCAGTCAAGCGGTGGGCTTGCGGTGGAAGCCCTCGTCGGGGGCGACCGGTTCGGCGGGGGAGGGCACAACGGCGGTGACGACGGCGGCGGGCGGGCCCACGGGGATCCGCCGGGACACCATCTCGTCGACCTTGTCCGGGTCCCCGGAGAGCAGCGCCTCCACGGTGCCGTCGCGGCGGTTGCGGACCCACCCGGCGAGCCCCAGGGAGCGCGCCGTCTCCACGGTCCAGTCCCGGAAGAAGACGCCCTGCACGCGGCCCTTCACCACCACGCGCACCGCCTTGGTGGGAGAAGACTGCTGCGTCGGCGGCGGGTCGCTTGGGGCGCCCGCGGACGCCGCCGCCATGGCGCGGCGGGGTGCGGTGGCGGCCGTGAAGGGGCGGAGGAAGCGGGGGGCCGTGGCGGAGCTGGAGGAGGGGAACATTCTGGACTTCTGGAGCAGAGACAAGGAGAATGCGATGCGATGCGATGGTTTGGACCACGGACGGATCCGGAGCCAGGCTGAGTCTGAGCGATCTGGTTCTGGTGGCCTGTGTCGAGGTAGGCCACTGGACCGAACCAACAGTTGAGTTGGCCTAAACCCAGACAAAGATCAAAGTTTGCACTTAGAAACGATAGTGCCCTAACCTTTGTGAATATCCTTTGGTCCAATATATAGAATCTGAAATCCATGGCCAAGAATAACATGTAGCCATAAATATCACTAATAATAGTAATTACCCCTGTAAAATACAGGTTAGTTATTAGTCTTGTGTTGATCAATCATTCATATAGACATATGTTCATCAATCACTAAAACCAAATGTAGAGGCTTAATGTGTTCACACTACGGCTTCGCCAGCCAGCCATCTTAATCTCAATCGCCACCACCGCTCACCTCGAAGCTCCCTTTAGGTCTATCGAAACATGTATAACTCCTCCAAACACTAACCCCCCCTCTCCCCAACCCCACCTGCGATCCACCCACCCACCCTTAAAGGGCACCAGAGCTTGCAACAGGTAGAAGAAGAAGGGGAACTTGGTAATTAAAAAATTGTATGTGGGTGAAATGATTACGTCCAGGTGTGATAAAGAAAATTTGTTTTCATTGATACGTGAGCATCACTTAAAGCCACAAGTCACATCTGAATCCCTATTTTTTTATCCCATGGACCAAAAAAACAAGTGTCAAGAAACCGCTAAATTCTATTGCATGTTGATCAGATTTTAGAGTGTTTGGACCTACAAAATACTCACTCTATCCACACAAGAATGCAATTCTAACACAATACAAATTTAAAGTATCTTGACTTTGACTAACTATAAATAAAAAAATAGTATTTACAATATTAATAAGTATCATTAGATTTGTCATGAGATGTATTTTCATACTACACTTATTTGGTGTCATAAATATTAATATTTTTACCTATATATTTGGTCAATGTATCTAGAATTGCATTCTTTTGTGGAGAGAGAGAGAGAGAAAGAGTTCTTGAGTGTCACAAGCCTTCAAAAACATGAGTCTCAGATAAGCATGTCCTAAAATAGCAGTTGCTAAATTTGGTCAAAACTGCTTAAGCGTTACAATATCATGAAACATGATTTGCCACTTTTTATTGCAGATCACCACTTTTTGTCACCAAGTATTTTATGGTTCTACATGGATATAAAAGCTGTTAGAATTGTATCTCAATCACCTATCATAGATTAAGATTTTTTGTAAAGGTATTAATTACAAACACTATTTATTTTAAGTTTCTTATTTATTTATGTACAAATGTACTCGAAAATTTGCTGAATCAAAAGAAGAATTTAATAGTCAGCAGTACAATATATTTAAACTACATCGTTACTACACAACAAACTACATCGTTACTAGACAACAAAGCTAACTTTGTATGTACATATATGTAGTACACAACAAACAGAGCTCACATGAGCATAGTATTCAAACAAAGCCTCATCGACTTTGCACTGGTGTTTGCATTTTTCTCATGGTCAAAATTTAACACAACTATTCTTTGAATACTAGAAAATGAGCCCATTGACAAAAACGGACATGTGGTGACTTCACTGTCGGCTTAGTCTTTCGAATGTGCTCATATCAATAAGGTTTATGTGCGTGTGTTTATAGAGGTGAGTATACGTGCATATTTGTGAGCATCTTTGTATGTACCATGTAATTCAGAAAGAATAGCTTTATTAAACTTTCTATGAAATATATCTTGATAATGTATTTGAACTTGTAGATATTATTGTAGTTTTCTAAAAAAAAACTGGTCAACATGACAACATTGAAGGATTTTGACTTAGAACAAAACTGAGGTGACCTAGAATTTGGAATTTTGAATGAAGGGAATATTTGTTTATGTTGTAATTATATATATTATTTATCTTATCAAATGTTTTTAATACTGATATAGATTACATAGAACAAAACTAAAGTGACCTAGAATTTGGAAATTGGAATGAAGGGAATATTTATTTATGTTACAATTGCATATTATTTATCTTATCGAATAAGTTCTTAATACTGATATCGATTACACACTCTATTTGTTTTACGTTCTTATTTACGTACAATAAGGACCATCTAAAACTTTTCATGAGAGTTTATTCTGTTCCAGCTATCTTTTTCTTCAAGGTCTCAATGTCGGCGGCCAACTCTTTCCTGCTTTCCTGTAATTGGAGTAAAAGAAGAAGAACCAAAGACATTTATGTAAGAGAGCTTCTTTGTATAACGTATGTAGAGATGCACACGTAGCAGTTCATCAAGATAAAACAGCTAAGAAATCTGAACAAGATTAAGACAAAGTGCAAAAGAATTTTATACACGCTCCCTCTATCTCGGTTACCTTGAAGAGGAGGTAGCGGTACACGAACCAGCCGGTGTAGCCGAGCCCAACGAGCTCCAGGATCTTGGGGAGCTGCTCAAGAACAGCACGGCCGATTAGCGCAATTCAGAGCAGGATTGGACTGGACTGGAATAATAGCCAGGTGTTCCCTCACGGACGCTACAACTACATACCAGCGGCACGGCGTTGATGGCGCCGACGACCACGGACGTCAGCCAGAGGGCGACGATGGCGCCGCCGCCGTACAAGAGGACGGTGGGCTTGTCCTCAACGGCGTCCCACTGCAAGTCAAAAGTCAAAGGCGTGCAGGGGTGAGGTTAAGGCATGCGCGCATTGCCTGATGACGAATAGATACATGTCAGATTTGTGGACGACTCGACGGCCGGCCAATTGGCACATACCTTTGCTTTGAGGTCCTCGATGAGCTCGTCGCCGGAGGCCGATGTGTCCTCGGACGCGGCCTTCGCACGGAGCAGGGAGAGCCTCGGTGCATCTGCAACGCCGTGAGAATCGCCAAAGCACGGGTGAATCCTCTAGAACGACGTCAGATGAGCAATCTGCTGTGACGAACGAAACCGGCTGAGCCAGCTAGTCATTATTACCTTGGAGGCGAAGCTGGCAGACGCTGCGCCGAGGGAGGAGGGCGGAGCGCGGGGCGGCCGGCAGGCGTGCGCCGCCGAGGAGCGCCACGGAGTACGCCGTGGCCGCCATGCCGGTGCACCAGCTCACTCTTATCGCTACGGCTAAAGCGCTTCTCGGCCTCTCGCTCTCTTTGTGGTGTGCTGGCTATGCGCTGCTATGGACCAAAGTGGAACGGTTATTGTGCACGGGTCTCGCCCGTGCCCTGGTGTGTCCTCTCGCCCCGAGTGGTGAGTGCACACGTGGCCATATGCTTGGCTGTGATTGGCTGCCTCCCTATCTTGAAAATCCATGTATGGCCTCTCGTTCCGGGGACTGATTGTACTAGAACGGCAGGCCCACCGACGGAGTGTTTCTTAGCTTCCGGCAAAGAGCCAAAGACTCGTGTACTAAAACATAACATCTAGTAACTACCAGGAAAACGATTCGCTCATTCTTATGCAAGCTGATAAAAAGAACGCGGACGGTCTATCGGACATCTTGACACGCTATTGCGCAGGCTCAGGAGTCAGGACAGAAGATCAGTGAGGCTAAGTCTAGCATTTTTTTTCTCAAGCAATACAGATGTTGATGTAAGCTGGAGGTGTGCGAAATTCTTAATATCACGACAGGAATGTTAGAATGACAAATATTTGGGATTGCCAGCGTTAGTGGGGGCAGATCAGAGTGATTATTTTCGGCATTTGATTGACATAGTAATAACTAGAATTAATGGGTGGAAGGAAAAATTGCTAAGCATGTGAGGGAAGGAGATTCTGATTAAGTCCATTGCTCAAGTTGTACCGGTATATGTGATGATGGTCTTCAAAATTCCAAAGAAAATTTGCAAAGGAATAACGACAGCCATCTCCCAATACTGGTGGGGTGATGACGGTGAACATAGGAGGATTCATTGGCAAGAGTGGTGGAAGTTATATATGCTGAAATGCAAAGGGGGCAGGGGTTTTAGAGATTTGCATTCTTTCAATCTAGCAATGCTAGCAAAGTAAGTTTGGAGATTACTCGGTGAACTAGACTCTTTATGTGCGAGAGTATTCAGAGTTAGATACTATCCTGATGAAAGGCTTCTCAAAGCGAAGGTGAGAAGTGGAAGTTCTTATACATGGCAAAGTATGACACTATATTACTTCCTGGTTCCTCTCACTTGGAAATATGTAGATATTTAAGATTGTTAGGATAATTTGCTGCATAGAAATATGTAGATATTTAAGAGATATGTCTGTGCAGTAATATATGCACCGGCTGCGGCTGCAGCAGTTCAAGGCACGTAGCTGCAGCGAACAGACCTTTGTCTGTGTGCTGTCGCATAGATAGGAACTGTTCAGGTTTTACGTCAAGGCCTTGTTTAGATTCCAAAATTGGGATCCAAAATTTGCATAGTAAATGTCCCGTCACACTGTAGCAATTTTGTTTTTATTTGGTAATAATTGTCCAAATATTGATTAATTAGGCTTAAAATATTCGTCTCGCAAAGTACAACAAAACTGTGCAATTAGTTTTTGATTTTATCTACATTTAGTACTCCATATATATGCCGACATTTTGATGTGACGGGGAATAGAAATTCTGCATAGTGAATTTGGGAGGCAAAGTCTGGAATCTAAACAAGGCCCAAAATGCTTTTCGATTATGGTGCTTCTGCTTTTGACTAGGAATGGCTCTTGTAGCTTTACGCAAGCTGAATTAAGAACAAAATCTGCTGTTGCACTTTTGTGGAGAGAGCGTTGCTTTGCAGAGTGCTACTGACATCATTGGCTTGTCCACGGGAAACAAAATAATTCAGAAGAATTGAGCGTAGGTTGGTTAGATTTCTTGTGCATGTTCATCCAGATTGAAGTTAATTTGATGAAGATATTTTTAATTTTATTGATTTATTTTAAAATTTAATGACACTCTAGGCAATATGTCTATCAATAAATATATCTTCATTGTCTATATATTTCAGTTGCTACTGTATGTCCTTACCTTCTTGATGTTTCAAGTTGAGGGAGGCCTTGGAGGTGTACATGATGCTGTTACCAGAAAGCCAACATATGACATATTGCTTTTGATAAGATGAAGATGAGGCATTTTGTAATGAATCTAGTTAGATTGTGCAAGCAAACATATGACTTGTGCCTGCTATTTGACCTAGTTAGGTTGTATGTATGCTTTTCCTTTTATAATGATGACCTGCCATGGATCAAGATGATAGAACTTGTTGTATTGCTAAATGTTGGCTTTAATGAAAACTCGAGATACCTTTATCTGGTAATGTGGTTGATGAGTGTTGTGGGCGGCTATGGTTGGTTTACATATGTATGTGGTTGATGAATAATGTGATATGTTATGGATGTTTATTAGGTTTGAAATCTGGTTAATACGAAATTAATTATATATAACTGTGCCAGTTCATAGCAATTGATTATTGGTTGCTAAAAAGTTTGATATCCTCAAACCATTGGTTGCTAAAACATGTAACAGATTATCGGTCGGTATAAATATTTTGCGTCGAACTATTGGTCGCTATAAACCCTGTCGGTCGCTATAGACTTATAGCGACGTCACTTATAGCGACTTATACATCGATCGCTATAACGTTATTGCGACTGATTTGGAGTCGCTACAGATTGGCTGTGGTATAGTGTGATGGCGGGGCTAGAATGTTTTAAGAAAGGCTATATCTAGGGAGCTGGAGATGGAACTCAAATAAATATCTAGGAAGATCATTGGATACCGGGGAGGCACAATTTAAAAATCTTAACGCCGAGAGGTAACAATATTATCAGAACTGTTGACAAGTGAAAGTCCTATGTTTGGTGTTGGTAATTAGTGACAATGCCTAAGTACTAATCCTATGCCTAAGTTGTATGTAGCATATGAGGATTAGTACATTCCAAGGTTGGTGGCAAGATGGACATGGTGATCATGATGGCCACACTTGGATTTGGATGCAACCCTACGTGATCAAGGCAAAGGTATATGCTTAAGGGTTGTGTTTTAGTAACCAAGACACCTAGTGGGTGTGGTTACATTATAGGATAGATAGCCGTACTATAAAGAGGGGAATGACGCGGCTATTGAACTCCTAAGTGCCTCTAGGTGTGCATTTTATGATCATATGCATTTGGATAGAACTAATAACGCCTCGAAAAATGATTGTGAAAATGCTAACACACATGCACATAGTGATGATCACTTGGTGGTGTTAGCACGTTTGCGACGGCGTTGGAGTTTGAGCGGTAGAGAGGTTTTGGGGTCCTCTCTCCCTCCCGCCGAGCTTGCGAGGCGGGATTCAGGCGTTTTCAAGGAGTTGAAATGCCTATTTTCTACTACGCTGAAAGTCGGAAATCAAACGGAAAAGAAACAGAAGCGAACGGAGGTCACAGAAGTCACCGGACGCTGCACCGGACGCTGCACCGGACGCTGTGCGTCCGGCGCGTCCGGTCAGTGTCCAGTAACTGCGCGTTTTTCAGTTGCTGCACCGGACGCGAGGCGCGTCCGGTCACAGGCCACCGGACGCGTCCGGTGGTCCAGGGAGCTTACTGGACTCCCACCGGACGCGGTCACTGTGGCGTCCGGTCGGTTCTCCAGCGCGTCCGGTGGTTGGTTTGTTTTGCGCGACTCGGTGTTGACCGGCGCGTCCGGTGAGTCACGGGACCGGCGCGTCCGATGGTGACCAGCGCGTCCGGTCGTTACCACCGGCGCGTCCGGTCAGTGTTTCAAAAAATAGCCGTTGCAGCACCGGCGCGTCCGGTCTGTTGCACCAGCGCGTCCGGTGTGCGCGACTGCTGCTGATTTCAGTTTCTAACGGCTATATTCGAAGGGGTACGTCTATAAATACTCGTTGGCCGGCTCAAGGCTCCACCTCTTGACTTTTTGACATACTTGTGAGCACTTTGAGCCAAGCAACTCTCCTCCCACTCATCTCTCTTGCTTCTTTGCATATTCGAAGTGAGATTGAGTTATCCAAGTGCATTTGCATTGTGAGATAGCATCTAGTTGGCACTTGGTGGTTGATTTGCTGCGGGATTCTTGTTTCTCTTGGTGGTTGCCGCCACCTAGACGGCTTGGAGCAGCTTGGAGGCGTTGGCAAGAGTTGGTGATTGTTCTTGGCCACCTCCGGTGATTGTGAGGGGTTTGTGCCTACCTCGGCGGAGCGCCAAAGGCAACGTTAGTAAATTGCTCGTGTCATTGCAACCTTTTGCCATTTGGTAGGTTCTTGTGGTGCCTTTTGAGAGGCTCGGTGTGAGACCGATTAGCCACCGAACCACGTGGTGAAGAGGGACACAACGGGGACTAGCGTGCCGGCAAGCACGTGAACCTCGGGATAAATCTTTGTGTCATCATTCTTATTGTGACTGATTGATCCCGGTGTTCGGTTGTCTTGGTATTCATTGTTGATCATATTGGTTGGCTCAATACTTCGCCCCTCGGTGAAACCATTCTAACTCTATCTTGTATTACCTTCTTAGTTATCTTTGCTAGCTAGTTTGCTTTGCTAGAGTAACTCTTTTGTGTAGCTTGCTAGTTGTAGTTGTAGTTACCTTCTCGGTTTGACTTGTGCGGTTGAGTGCCTATATACTAGAATTGTGAATTGGATAGGTGGCTTGCAAACACCCCGTAGGCTAAGCAAAACTCGCATCTCGCTATTTGTTATATTGATAAAATTGTTTAGTTTGTCTTTGTAGAAGTTTTTAAAAGGCTATTCACCCCCCCTCTAGCCATCAAGACCTTTCAAGTGGTATCAGAGCCGTGGTCACCGTTTGCTAGGCTTAACAACCTCGGTGCAAGATGGCTCAAGTTATGTTCAACCATGTTAATGGCAAGCCTCCATTCTTTGATGGCGTCTCTTCCTTTGATCATTGGAAAAGGAAGATGAAGCAATATCTAGGCAATATACATGAGAAGGTTTGGGATGTGACAAAAGAAGGATACATCATTCTTGATGAAGAAAATCTCACTCCAAATGACCGCATCAACAAGCAATGCAACACGGCGGCACTTGACACAATTTACCGTGCCATTGATGACAAAGTATTTGAGCAAATCAAAGATCTTGAAAAGGCAAATGAGCTTTGGATAAGGCTTGAAGAAACATATGAAGGCACTTCAACGGTAAAAAGTGCCAAGCTATATATGCTCAAGGACAAGTTCTCCACTTTCAAGATGAAGGATGATGAATCCATCCCGGAGATGTTCTATAGGCTCCAAGTTATTGTCAATGATCTCAAGGGGCTTGGAGAGAAGGTTGAAGACAAGGACTTCTCACATAAGTTCTTGATGTGCTTACCCAAGAAGTTTGCCACCTTGAGAAGAATGATCTTTAGAGAAGGATTGGACAAGGTCAAACCAACCAATGTGCTTGGAGATATAATGACCGATGCCCAATACAATAATGATGAAGATGAGGTAGAAGAGAAGAAGGAGACCAAGGTCAAGCAAGAGAAGCCCATTGCATTCAAGGCTTCATCTTCTAAGGGCAAGAGCAAGGTGGAGAGTGATGATGATGATCCATTCGATGATGAGACCATGGCCCTCCTAGTGCATAAGATGGGGAGGTTCATGAAGAAGAAAGGATATGGTGCAAGGAAGAGAAGGGACTTCATGAAGGCAAAGGAGGTGCTTTGCTACAATTGCAATAGCCCCGATCATGTAGTGGCAAAGTGCCCCTATGAAGACAAAAGATATCATGATGGGGAGTTGAAGTTGAAGAAGAACAAGAAGGACAAGAAGGAGAAGAAAGAGAAGAGGAGCTTCACTATCAACAAGAAGAAGAAAGGTGGTGGTTATGTGGTCACTTGGGATAGTGACAACTCCGATAGTGATGATGATGAAAGCTCTAGTGATGATGAGAGGACCACTCGGCGAGCCATTGCAAGCATCGCCCTCTCCAACAAGTCATCCATCTTCGACACTACATCGACATGCCTTATGGCCAAGCCTACCAAGGTAAAATATGATGATAGTGATGATGATTCTTGTGCCAGTGATGATTGTAGGAGTGATGATGAGGAGGATGAGGACTACTCCAAGGATGATCTATTGGGCATAATAGATCAAATGAGCAAAGGCTACAAGAGGACCACCAAGAAATACAAAATCTTGGAACAAGAGCTCATTGCCAAGAGCAATGAAAATGATGCCTTGATGGAGGAGCTTGTTGCTCTCAAAAAGAGTAAGGAGTGCAAAGGAATTGAACAAGAGCTCAAAGCTCTTAGGAAATCCTTTGATGAGTTAGAGGCCTCTCGTGAGTGTCTAAAGGAAGACCACGAGGACCTTGAAGTTTCTCACACTAGGCTTAAGGAAGCCCACTCCTCTCTACTTGAGCTCATCAAGGAAAAGGACCTCAAGTTGGAGAAGCTCATGAAGGAAGCTAAGGAGGAGCAAGTGATTCTCACTTGTGATATTGGACTAACATGTGATATTATTGATGATTCTTTATTTGTTGGTCCTACTAATGCTTCATGTAGCTCATCATCATCCACCACAACCAACTCTACCTCTACTACTAGTGATTCATCACTTGTGGTTGAGAATGAGACTCTCAAGAGAGAGGTGGATGATCTCACCCGCGCATTAGGCAATGCCTATGGTGGGGATGCCCGCTTGCTAAAATGCTTGGGTAGCCAAAGGTTCTCTCTTAACAAAGAGGGTTTGGGCTATACTCCCAAGAAGGGCAAGGCGGCCTTTGCTACTCCAAAGCCTCGCTTTGTGAAGGGCAATGGTCGTTATTGCAATAGATGCAAGCAAGTTGGGCATCTAGAGATTAATTGTAATAAAATGAACAAGAACAACAACAAATTTCATGCTAAAATGGATTACATTCCTTTTGATTCTTGTTATGTTCTTACCAAGGGTGAGAAGGGTGTGTGCGCTAGGTTTGTTGGTACACCAATTGTGGGTCCAAAGAAGAAGGCCATTTGGGTACCAAAGAACTTAGTTACTAACCTCCAAGGACCCAAACAAGTATGGGTACCTAAGAAACATTAATTTATTTTGTAGGTAAATTACAAGGCCGGAGGAAGGCATTGGGTGCTTGATAGTGGGTGCTCTCAACATATGACCGGTGATTCAAGAATGTTCAACTCTCTCAAATCAAATGATAGTGGCATTGATAGTATCACATTTGGTGACAATAGCAAGGGTGATGTGAAGGCTCTTGGAAGGATTGCAATCTCAAATGATCATAGCATTTCCAATGTGCTCTTAGTTGAAAAGTTGAACTTCAATCTTCTCTCGGTTGCTCAATTATGTGATCTCGGTTTCAAGTGCATATTTGGTGTTGATGATGTGGAGATAATTAGTGTTGATGGCTCTAATTTGATCTTCAAAGGCTTTAGATATGAGAATCTATACTTGGTTGATTTCAATGCTAGTGACACTCAACTTTCAGCATGCTTGCTCACCAAATCAAGTATGGGTTGGTTATGGCATAGAAGACTTGGTCATGTTGGCATGAAGCAATTGAACAAGTTAGTGAAGCATGACTTAGTTAGAGGCTTGAAGGATGTCACATTTGAGAAAGATAAGCTATGTAGTGCATGTCAAGCCGGAAAGCAAGTAGGCAACACTCATCCATTGAAAAGCATCATGAGTACCTCCAAGGCATTTGAGTTGTTGCACATGGATCTATTTGGACCAACTACATACACAAGTATAGGTGGCAACAAGTATGGCTTTGTGATTGTGGATGATTTCACTAGATACACATGGGTATTCTTTCTTGGGGACAAGAGTGATGTATTTGACATATTCAAGAAGTTCATCAAGCGAGTGCAAAATGAGTTTGAGACCACAATCAAGAAAGTAAGAAGTGACAATGGAAGTGAGTTTAGAAACACAAGAGTTGATGAGCTATGTGAGGAGCTTGGAATCAAACATCAATTCTCGGCCAAGTATACACCTCAATCTAATGGCCTAGTTGAGAGAAAGAATAGAACTTTGATTGATATGGCAAGATCAATGTTGAATGAGTATAATGTGAGTCATTCATTTTGGGCCGAAGCAATCAACACGGCTTGCTTCTATAGCAACCGCCTCTATTGCCACAAGTTCCTAGAGAAAACACCATATGAGATCTTAAATGGAAGAAAGCCCAACATTGCATACTTTCGGGTATTTGGTTGCAAATGCTATATCTTGAAGAAGGGCACTAGATTGAGCAAGTTTGAGAAGAAATGTGATGAAGGATTCTTACTTGGTTACTCCACTACTAGCAAAGCTTATAGAGTTTGGAATTTGGCTAGTGGTTTACTTGAGGAAGTTCATGATGTTGAGTTTGATGAAACAAATGGCTCTCAAGATGAGGAGAATAACTTGGATGATGTGAGAGGAACTCAATTGACCAATGCTATGAAAGAAATGGATATTGGTGATATTAGGCCAAAGCAAGTGATTGATGTGGATGACAACAAAGATCAAGTGCTCCAAAGTCCAATTACACAAGCTAGTGGGTCTCTAATGCAAAATCAAGCTAGTACATCATCTCAAGTGCAACAAGATCAACAAGTGGCTAGTTCATCATCTCCAACTCATGATCAACATCAACATCCAAGCAATCAAGTGCAAGTGCTTCAACCAACTAACATTGCAAGAGACCATCCATTGGATTCCATCATTGGTGACATACAAAGAGGAGTTCAAACTAGATCAAGATTGGCATCATTTTGTGCTCACTCTTCTTTTGTGTCAATGGAAGAACCCAAGGACATTGATAAAGCATTGAGAGATCCGGATTGGGTAAATGCAATGCATGAAGAGCTCAACAACTTTAAGAGGAATGAAGTATGGGAACTAGTTGAGAGGCCTAAGGATCACAATGTCATTGGAACAAGATGGGTCTTTCGCAACAAGCAAGATCAAGATGGGATAGTAGTAAGGAACAAAGCAAGACTAGTGGCTCAAGGTTACACACAAATAGAGGGTCTTGACTTTGGTGAAACTTATGCCCCGGTTGCAAGACTGGAAGCAATTAGAATCTTACTTGCCTATGCTTGTGCTCACAATATCAAGCTATATCAAATGGATGTGAAGAGTGCATTTCTCAATGGGTACATTCAAGAGGAGGTGTATGTGGAGCAACCTCCCGGTTTTAAAGATGACAAGAAACCCAACCATGTATACAAGTTAAGGAAAGCTTTGTATGGATTGAAACAAGCACCAAGAGCATGGTATGAAAGATTGAGGGACTTCTTGCTATCCAAAGGATTTGTTATGGGCAAAGTGGATACTACTCTCTTCACCAAGAAGATTGGGAAAGACTTGTTTGTGTTGCAAATATATGTTGATGATATCATCTTTGGTTCAACCAATCAAGATTATTGTGATGAGTTTGGGAAAATAATGGCAAAGGAATTTGAAATGTCAATGATCGGTGAACTTAGTTTCTTTCTTGGACTTCAAATCAAACAAATGAAGGAAGGAACATTTGTGAGCCAAACCAAGTACATCAAAGATATGCTCAAGAAGTTTGGCATGGAAGATGCAAAGGGCATTACAACCCCAATGGGCACTAGTGGAAGTTTGGATAGTGACAAGAGTGGCAACATGGTGGATCAAAAGCTTTATAGATCAATGATTGGTAGCCTACTCTATGTGACGGCATCAAGACCCGATGTGATGTTTAGTGTATGCATGTGTGCAAGATTTCAAGCCTCACCAAGAGAAAGTCATTTGAAGGCAACAAAGAGAATATTGAGGTATTTGAAGCATACACAAGATGTTGGATTATGGTATCCCAAAGGTGCAAGCTTTGAGCTAGTTGGATATTCGGATTCCGACTATGCCGGTGACAAAGTGGAGAGAAAGAGCACTTCCGGGACTTGTCAATTGTTGGGAAGATCACTTGTCTCATGGTCATCCAAGAAGCAAAATAGTATTGCACTATCTACCGCCGAAGCCGAATACATCGCCGCGGGTAGTTGTTGTGCACAAATCTTGTGGATGAAGGCAACATTGAAGGATTTTGGAATCAATTTTAAGAATGTGCCATTGCTATGTGACAATGAAAGTGCCGTGAAGCTAACCAACAATCCGGTTCAACATCAAAGAACAAAGCATATTGATGTTCGTCATCATTTTATTAGAGATCATCAACAAAAGGGTGACATTGCTATTGAGAGTGTGGGCACCGAAGATCAACTAGCCGATCTATTCACCAAGCCACTTGATGAGAAGAGATTTCACAAGCTAAAGAATGAGTTGAACATACTTGACTTCTCCAACATGAGTTGATGCACTCAATGTTATGACATGCCTCTCCTTCGAGCCCCAAGGTACAATTGGTTGACATGTCATACATTCTATGCTAAGGACTTGTTTAGTGCATCTAGTCATAATTTAAATGTTCTAGGCTCATTCATGAAAATCAAATGAATTTGAAGTTTATATGGTGCCACTATTGTTTCCATGACTCGTATGATCTAGTGGTAGCATATAACTTGTTTAAGTTGCTTGTGACCCTAAGTGTTTAATCTAGAAAACTTGTCTAAATATTTGCTTCAACATGGTGCATGATAACCCTTCTAGTGAGGTGTGAAGAAGCTTGCCCTTGGATCAAACCGAAGCATTATTTTTATGCAAGCAATCTAGGTTGAATCACAAACTTGATCATCACCCCATAATTCAACATGATAATCTATCTAATTTTGGTCCCTTGTGGTCATTGGTGCCAAAGGGGGAGAAAATGTTGTTCACAAAGATAGAACTCAAAGGGGGAGAAGCACAAAGGGGGAGAAAGTGTTGTTCACAAAGAAAACCTAAAAGGGAGAATTGGTAAAAGAAGGGGATCAACTAAAATTTTGAGCACACAAGTAGGGGGAGCAAGCTCTTAAACATGAATGTTGCATTTCCATGTGCACTTCATATGTATGATGCATTGTTATGCATTTCTTTTTCTCCGATACTTTGCTTGTGTGGTGACTTGCTAGTGTAATTTGAATGATGAATTGAAGTACTAGCATGAATAGGAAGTAGTTAGATCTTACTTGCTTCATATCTTTCAAAGTGGTACTAGAACCTTGCTTATAATGTTGATCTCACGAGGTTTCTAGTTTTGTTTGTGCTTTTCCAAGTGGATCTAACTACACAAGGTGCTAAGATGGTGTTTATTGCTACTCCGATGGTATCACGCTTCAAAGGTCTATAATCTAAAACACTTAGCACCTATTGATAGTCAATGCTCCTAATCTTTCCTATCTAACATGTATGCTTCCAAAATCCAAACATATAGCATACATGTAGGGGGAGCCATTGCTATCAATTTTGAATTCATGATCACTTGTCCATACTTCTTACACATGGTAATATACTTGGACAATGTGACATGGGTTCAATCAAAATTTTTATCATAATATCTTTGTGAAAGGGTTGTCACCAATTACCAACAAGGGGGAGATTGAAAGTCCTATGTTTGGTGTTGGTAATTAGTGACAATGCCTAAGTACTAATCCTATGCCTAAGTTGTATGTAGCATATGAGGATTAGTACATTCCAAGGTTGGTGGCAAGATGGACATGGTGATCATGATGGCCACACTTGGATTTGGATGCAACCCTACGTGATCAAGGCAAAGGTATATGCTTAAGGGTTGTGTTTTAGTAACCAAGACACCTAGTGGGTGTGGTTACATTATAGGATAGATAGCCGTACTATAAAGAGGGGAATGACGCGGCTATTGAACTCCTAAGTGCCTCTAGGTGTGCATTTTATGATCATATGCATTTGGATAGAACTAATAACGCCTCGAAAAATGATTGTGAAAATGCTAACACACATGCACATAGTGATGATCACTTGGTGGTGTTAGCACGTTTGCGACGGCGTTGGAGTTTGAGCGGTAGAGAGGTTTTGGGGTCCTCTCTCCCTCCCGCCGAGCTTGCGAGGCGGGATTCAGGCGTTTTCAAGGAGTTGAAATGCCTATTTTCTACTACGCTGAAAGTCGGAAATCAAACGGAAAAGAAACGGAAGCGAACGGAGGTCACAGAAGTCACCGGACGCTGCACCGGACGCTGCACCGGACGCTGCACCGGACGCGGTCACTGTGCGTCCGGCGCGTCCGGTCAGTGTCCAGTAACTGCGCGTTTTTCAGTTGCTGCACCGGACGCGAGGCGCGTCCGGTCACAGGCCACCGGACGCGTCCGGTGGTCCAGGGAGCTTACTGGACTCCCACCGGACGCGGTCACTGTGGCGTCCGGTCGGTTCTCCAGCGCGTCCGGTGGTTGGTTTGTTTTGCGCGACTCGGTGTTGACCGGCGCGTCCGGTGAGTCACGGGACCGGCGCGTCCGATGGTGACCAGCGCGTCCGGTCGTTACCACCGGCGCGTCCGGTCAGTGTTTCAAAAAATAGCCGTTGCAGCACCGGCGCGTCCGGTCTGTTGCACCAGCGCGTCCGGTGTGCGCGACTGCTGCTGATTTCAGTTTCTAACGGCTATATTCGAAGGGGTACGTCTATAAATACTCGTTGGCCGGCTCAAGGCTCCACCTCTTGACTTTTTGACATACTTGTGAGCACTTTGAGCCAAGCAACTCTCCTCCCACTCATCTCTCTTGCTTCTTTGCATATTCGAAGTGAGATTGAGTGATCCAAGTGCATTTGCATTGTGAGATAGCATCTAGTTGGCACTTGGTGGTTGATTTGCTGCGGGATTCTTGTTTCTCTTGGTGGTTGCCGCCACCTAGACGGCTTGGAGCAGCTTGGAGGCGTTGGCAAGAGTTGGTGATTGTTCTTGGCCACCTCCGGTGATTGTGAGGGGTTTGTGCCTACCTCGGCGGAGCGCCAAAGGCAACGTTAGTAAATTGCTCGTGTCATTGCAACCTTTTGCCATTTGGTAGGTTCTTGTGGTGCCTTTTGAGAGGCTCGGTGTGAGACCGATTAGCCACCGAACCACGTGGTGAAGAGGGACACAACGGGGACTAGCGTGCCGGCAAGCACGTGAACCTCGGGATAAATCTTTGTGTCATCATTCTTATTGTGACTGATTGATCCCGGTGTTCGGTTGTCTTGGTATTCATTGTTGATCATATTGGTTGGCTCAATACTTCGCCCCTCGGTGAAACCATTCTAACTCTATCTTGTATTACCTTCTTAGTTATCTTTGCTAGCTAGTTTGCTTTGCTAGAGTAACTCTTTTGTGTAGCTTGCTAGTTGTAGTTGTAGTTACCTTCTCGGTTTGACTTGTGCGGTTGAGTGCCTATATACTAGAATTGTGAATTGGATAGGTGGCTTGCAAACACCCCGTAGGCTAAGCAAAACTCGCATCTCGCTATTTGTTATATTGATAAAATTGTTTAGTTTGTCTTTGTAGAAGTTTTTAAAAGGCTATTCACCCCCCCTCTAGCCATCAAGACCTTTCAACAAGCCTATAAACCTAGTTAATTCAACATGGGATGCAAATTTGGTGAAGTCCATCTTCTGAGGAGTTGCAAGGATTTTACAAATTTCTATTACTACCGGAAGGGAGGATTATGTGGCATGGCATCACAACAGAAACAAGCTATTCTCGGTCCGCTCAGCGTATCACTGCTAATGGGAGGAGACGTATGGGCGAAGAAATTACTCAATGCAAGCGAGTGGTGCAGGGAGGAATCAAGTATGGAAGAACTTGTGGAAGCTGCAGGTTTCGGGGAAGATAAAAATCATCGGATGGAACGCTCTCCACGGTCCGATTCCAAGCCGAGCAATTCTTGCCAATCGCCTTATAGGAAATACGGGAGGCTGCCCTATGTGTTTGAATGGTGCAAAGGATATCAAACATATATTTTCTTGTGTGATCAAGCCAAGGAATTCCGGAGGGTGCTGGGCATTTGGGATACGATCGCCCACCTACTTGTTGATCGGTCAGGCTCAGTAGTACTCGAGGAGGTGATTCGGAAGGAGGAACAAGTCCGATCGATGGATGTTGGGTTAACAGAGCTGATACTGACCGGGCCGGGGGCTGGTATATCTGGTAGGAACGCCGGCAGCATGTCCATGACGAGACTATTCGGAGACTAGCCAATCAGCTCTGTCCATTGCTGCCTTAGCAAGAAATTATAAATTGGCTACGAAGAGGGAAGCAAAAGCACGCAAGGGATGGCAAAAACCCCGGAAGGAATGATCATGGTGAATTTTGATGTATCGTTTGATGATGATGTGGGCTGCGAAAGCACATGAGTTGTAATTAGAGATCACTCAGGGGGCATGGGGAAGCACAGGAGTTGTAATTAGAGATCACTGAGGGGGAGTGATAATTGCTTCACATAGTTTTGTAGCTTATGTAGTTGATGGTTGTAATTAGAGATCACTGAGGGGGAGTGATAATTGCTTCACATAGTTTTGTAGCTTATGTAGTTAATGGGGGAAGCATATGCATTGAAGGAAGGTCTGTTGTCGACACAATATATTGGAAGTAATCGGCTCATCATCCAGGCAAATTGTATGGAAGTCGTAGAGGCAATAAAAGGAGGTGGATTCTTGGCAAGTTCAGCGGCAACCATCTATGACAAATGTAGCACTATTTGGAGTGATTTTCAGCATATTTCTATTGAGCATTGTAGCAAAGATGCAAACTGTGTAGCGCATGAGTTAGCTAGGCGAGTATGCAAACCAAGATTAAGTGTATTTGGGACGATGAGCCCCCTAGCTTTATTCTTGAGTTTGTACTAAATGATATAACTGTCTTTAATTAATAAAGCTCACGGTATGCATTGTCAAAAAAAAAATGCATCCTACAGTATCTCCAGCAACACCCATAACCCACCCACAATTATTTGGATGTCAAAAATAGAATGTACACTTTTCGCTATCTGTGATAAGCGGAAAAACATTAAAAAAACAGGCAATTGCTCATAAAGGTTTCAGCAGAAAGACCCCTTGGTTCTAGCAAACATATCACAATTACTGGTACCTAGGAGCATACCGATGGAATGAACACAATACGAACAGTTAACATAATATAGTCCTAGATCTTAGGTTGTAACCCTTTACAGGTGTTCCATAGTGTTCTATATATTTTTATGGAAAATGGGACAGGGCCGTTTGCCAGTTATTTAAAAAATTATATAGTAATAGCCATCTGATACGGAATAAATACGTCCACTAAATTGCCGTTTCTTCCACATACAGCCTACTTCGTTGCAATCTTGCATTTCACACAGCTGCCCGTACTTGATTCTGCTCAATGTGGTACTTGATTCTGTGCACAGCAGGATCCTGTGCCGTACACGGACAAAGGCATCAAGAAATTCATTGTGCACTGAATCCCGGGAGATGATCTGTTTATGGGCCATGAAAGATGCAATGTAATCCCTGGTGCACCATACTCCCTGTTCTTGCATAACTTACTGAAACCTTTTTGACCAACCGAAATACTGAATCACTCAAGTCACTTCAACGGAACTATCTGAGGAGAAAAGTAAGTGTTGCGCTTCGCTCACTTCTTTCTCAGACTCGTCATCTTGCTCAGATTCATCTTCTTCATAAGAATCATCATCAACTGATTCCGGGAAAGCGAATTCAGCAACAATGGGCAAATGATCACTGCCAATTTCCTGAAAAAAATTTATGGCACATATTAGCAGTTACAGATATAGCACATAAAAAAAATCCACATTCCAGGATCACCAAAGATTAAGATTAAGCTGTTGTTCCACGAAAGGATTCATTTAAATTACTACAGAGCAAAACAGATGGTGTATTACCCTGGTTGGAAGACCCCTCGTTCTCCTCAAAACACCTATAGGTAACGTATCCAAAACTCTGGAGCATTCAATTCCACGAGTGTGCCTTCGACAAAGAATCTCAGTCACATTGTGTATACATACAACAAAAAGCAGGCAAACATTTAGAAGCATACCACAGATAATCAACAGTTCCAAGAAACTTCTTGTGGTAGGAAGTCGCCAAGGGTTCACCATGAAGACCCCTATTGTTTGAATTTCCCTAGAATAATGGGCAATAGTTTCATTTGAAGCCCTAATCTAAATGTCAATAGTCGCCGTGCTCCCAATTGAAGTTACAAACTAGTACCTTTAACATGGCATATGAACTACTGAGCTTCAATGGATGTTCAGCCACCACGACATTTGAACACCCTGTCGCATTTCTCACTTCTTCATCAGTCCATTGATACTTGAGCAGACTATGAGAAATATCGGGATAAGTCTTCAGTAGAGGAAAAGAAGACATGTACTAGGTTAATAGTGATCTGACAAGAAAGACTGCTGACCTACAAAGCTCATACAGGTCAAATTCAGAGCTATCAAGTCCAGATAACTGCCTTCTATCATGCAAAGAAATGTTCAGCTGGTTACACAAAAAACAAAACGCAAGTGCACCGTCGGTTAATTTTGTAATAACTAGGGATAACTATAATTTCCTCAAGAAGTTCTAAGGCATCACTCTACCTTCATTGTCGACAAGAACTTGTAGATAGCACTCTGCTCTCATGAAATAAAAAACGAAATAACAGAAGAAATAAAAAATGTCAGTAACATATAAAAAAGGCTCCCACATTCTTCAAATTAGATACCATAACAAACTTAAGATGGCCTAGTGGCACCGCACTACCATGGACACATAATTATTTTATAGTATATCACTTCTGAATATTGCTGTGTTTGCATTGCAGTTGTATAACAAGAAACTTGCTACACATAATTTTGTTCTATAAGTAAAAATCATGTGTCAAGAAGCAATAAAGGTATACATCAGGTGTGCTGTTGAAATCACCAGCAAGCACGATAGGAATTTTATCCCATTTTTCAGCAAGAGCATTTGCTTTCTCAAGTAGCATGCGAATCTGCAGGGAGAATCAAAATGGAGAACAATAAATTGGATAAAGTTCTAGGGTGGGGAAACAGAAAGTAGCTTATTGTCAAAAATATAAATTCTATTCGCAACAGGCCATCAGCAAATGGCCATGTCCATAAGAATAGATATATGTACAAAGAATACACAGCAATAAACGAGGCTGAAATTAATACCTGGCCCAGTTTTATATCACCCCGCTTTGGATTAAACAAAACATGAATATTCCCAAGTATAAATTTGTGTGTTCCATTAAGCTGAAAAATAAAATAGGTAAGAAGCATTCAGAAATGATGTTCAATATACCAGCAATGAAACAATGGTTACTTAGCTGTAAATGGATGAAGAGAGCTATAAAATACTACCAGATTTTACAGCTTACGGTCATTAGTGGACAGTTTCTGTAATTTACGATACACACGGTTTTTTCTATGATTTTGTTTAAAATGTACAATCATATGGAATTATTCATTGAACTAACTAGTGCTACTTCAGGTACCTCAAAAACACATATTTGAGCAACATTATTTCGCAGATTGAATTCACTAAAGTCAATACTATCTTCCTCAAGCAGATGTAACCTACATTTGGAAACAAAGATGCAATGAAAATACCATTTTATTCAGATCAATCAATATAATAAAGGGCAATGCATAATCCATACCGTTTTGACTTCCAAAACATGGCACATCCATCTCTAGTATCTCCAGTTCGCCTCTGATGATCACAAACTGTCACTTAAGAACTGAAACACAGAAATATTTGAAAGAAAATGTCTTTGTGAAGGATGTGATGTACCTGATATATACCTTCGTACCCTCTGCTCTTCATTCCTGCAGCAATGTCCTGAAACCTATCCACCTCCTAGCTTCCAAATAACGAAGTGTTACAGAGTACAGTGCGAGAATGTCATCATTAGCATTGAGACTGGATTCTTACTTGAAGACACACTAAGTCAGGATCCCAGTGCCTAATTTCACGGATAATAAGTCGCCTCCTGGAATCCCATCTCAATGCATCCCAGGGAACATCCAAATAAAGGTCAGGATGATTCTGAGCATTGTAATCAGCCAAGATGTTGTATGACATGATAGAGCAGGCATCTAGAAAAACAAAGCACGAGCACTGAATCAACCATGAAAGCAACACCGCAAGCATACTCAGGCATATAGACAAACATATGGTGAGCAAAGGCAACTGGGAACTATTTTCTCCTAAACTTAAGCGATGCCAGATAACTAAGCACGACGAATACCTCCGGAGGAGGAGGAGGTCGAGGCGTCCTCCGAGCAAACCCAAAGCCTGGAGGAGGGCAAGGCAGGCTGGGGCGCGCGGAACAGCTGCCAGACGCGACCAGGGGCACGCTCCGGGTTGTGCCAGCGGCGGCGGTGGTCGAGGGGCACGGTGTTCTCGGCGGACGCACGCCACGACGACGCCGTGCTTCCAGGAGCCGACGATGGAGAGCGGCCACGTTTCCGCGGCGGGTGGGAGGCGGGCGCCGGCGGCGAGAGCCGCGCGCGCGGGGCGGCGGTGGATGACATTGCCCCGCGTCGAGACATGGCGGGGCGGTTGCGCGGGCGAAGGGGATGGAAATTGACGGGCTTGCTTTGCTAGGGTTGTCAGATCTGGCCCGTGCATCTTTTGATTGACGATGGCGACCAGTCGACCACAATGCGCTACAGAACATCACCCGATCCCTTGGCCTTCTTCAGGGATCTTTAGTAAAATATCGTCAAAAAAAAATCTTCAAGATAGTCCAAGTGGACATTCCAGACCTCACTGTTGTGCGCTTCATCGGAGGAAAAGAAATACCTACAGCGCTGTGTGAAAATATTGCGAACAGTAAAGAAATTCATGTGTCACAAACTCAAAGTACAGAAATTAGAGCACAATAAGCTACAAAATTGAAAGAATTGAAAGTCTTTTGCTCGAGTGTGGACTTTGTTAAACAAACTGGTAGGGCTAGCGAAGCGTGGGGGGAAAATAAGCAAAAATGATTTTCGGTAAAGTATCTTTTTTCTAGATGTGCTTGCATTCACTCCTGTCAGGTGATGGGAATTCATCCATAAGTACGTCTATCTACAAAAAAGTTCACATTTTCTACCTAGGTTCCTCTTTTCTTGGGCAGTTTTCTATCACCGCTCCAGATTAGGAAATGAAAACCTTGATTAAAGAAAAGAAAAGATCAATCTGCGCACAAATCACAAACAACACCAAGTGTTAAAGGAGCGCAAATTGGGACGATACACTAACCGCTGCAATCTGCAAACACATAAACAACCGAAGGAAATTGGTCACAGTGACAGAATATTTACAAAGGTGTGGAGTCTTTTCAGTCCAATAAAAAACAAACATTTTTGCTCAGTGAAAACCCAAACATGATGCTACCAAGCATATGAAGCACAAGCATGTCTCCATTGCTTGCTGATGGAACAAACAACATGATCTAAAGGAAACTGAAACAAGTAATGAACAACCTTTGCTGTTCGAGCATTGCTGTGTGATAAACAGAAGGTTAGACAGCTGTGGGTGAAGCAACGGGTGTCACTAGGCTAGCTGGATGAAGGCCCTTGTCTGAGACCGGATCGGCAGAGGCAGGAGCTTCCCCTGGAGTATCTTCATATGCAGCATCGTGAACACCCAGAGCAGCACGCCCAGATGGATCAAGGTTCTTGGACCAGGATGCGTCCCATTCAACAGCTTTGGCGGTGCTGCATGCCACACTAGGACCTCCAGGAACAGTCGACCTTGCTGCAGGCTGTAATAATCAACAGAATTATGTAGGTGATCACATGCATTGTTTCATGGTGAAGATTATTCCTGACCTAAATAACAAGGTGTTTTTTTGGGGGGCAAGGCATGAATTATTCCAGACCAAAGGTTTTTTTTTTTAATGCAGACCAAAATAGCTTTACAAGAGCAACGTAGCTTACAAACCTTGGGGAAGAATTTCTCGAATATCGTTCTGTAGTAGTACCCTTCTTTTGTTGTGGGTGTGTTCTCTGGGTAAACAAAGTTAGCATTCATCATCATGGAATCTGTGACCTGAAATGCAATAATAAACATCAACTGCACGTTCAACAAGGACCAACTTCCTGAGAGGTTCAACAAAGAAAATATGGCATACATGTTGGTTGGCATGCTCCTTCAATCCATCAATCCAACTATACCCGACACCATCACTGAACTGTTCCTTTTGCCTGTAAAGAATGTGCTATTTACAGAAAATAGAACCTATATAAGTTACAGCATATGGGATTTAGAAAGTATTCAAGTAACATTGCAAAAATAACAAGAGCAACTTCTCCAACCTTAGGTAAATAGGGCCGCTCCTCATCATCAAATGCATTACGGATAACCCATTTCTCAATTCGACCGAGGTCACGATTTATCTAAAATTTACAAGGAAATAGTCACAAGAAAGGAATCATGCTGGTTAGAATCAAAGAAATGAATTACAGTGAAATGAGATGTTTTGATATTATTGTAACACACAGCAACATACCATCTTCCATTCAGGATCAATGTCCATTGCTACATTGATGAAACTTTTGTCAAGGAATGGAACACGAGCCTCAACACCCCAGGCAGAAGTTGATTTGTTAGCTCTCAAACAATCATACAGATGTAGTGCTTTTATCTAAAGAGCATTCAAAAGACATCTTGTGAGCAAGATTGAATGACTAAGCAGCTGAACCGAAAGAGACAACATGCCTGTGCTACTCTGCTTTAAATGATTGGCCAAAAATTTTGGACATAACATCACCAGTAAAAAATATCTTTACCTTCCGACATGTTTCCTCATGGAATTCTTTCTTGTTTGGTGCCTTGTGAAAATAAAGGTAACCACCAAAAATTTCATCTGAACCTTCTCCAGAAATAACCATCTTCACCCCCAAAGATTTGATCTTGCGTGACATCAAAAACATTGGGGTACTCGCTCTGATTGTTGTAACATCATATGTCTCAACATGGTAGATGACTTCCTCCAAGGCATCAATCCCCTCCTGGTATTTTTTAAAAACAATAAATATACAATTCAAAAGGTCTTTTTCCCTGTAGTGTACAGAAAATCAAATTGAGAACCTGCACTGTGAAGTGGAACTCATGATGTACAGTGCCAAGGTAATCAGCAACTTCCTTAGCAGCTTTAAGATCAGGAGAACCCTACAAAGAACAAAAACAGAACAATTTCATCACATTGTCCCCACTGCTTGTATCACTCCCAGTAGTTATTCCTTATCTTGTCAAAATACTCATAGCAACAAGAAAACAAGTTAGAACTGGAATGATGGCTGAAGTGAACACGATGCTCTGTGATGAGGGTAAACAAGAAACTTACCTTCAAGCCTATACAGAATGTATGCAATTTATTTCCCCACTGCCTGGCAACCTTTGTTTCGTTTAAGTGCCGTGAAGCAACAGATGCAACCAAAGAAGAGTCAAGTCCACCAGATAAAAGCACACCAAATGGCACATCAGTCATCAGCCTCTTAATAACAGCCTGCAGATGAAAGATAATATCAGTAATCAAGATAATTTAGAAAAACAAACAGACATTGAACATATCAGCTATATAAAATCATACTGTTACTGCAGAAATGAACGCATTGAATCATCATTGTGACTACAGCACGACACAGCAACTGGAATTCCCATTGCACAACAAAATCAACTAATACATGGATAGGTAATTAGGCATTACCTAATCAGAGGAATTATCATAGAATATAAGCATGAAGTGACGAAACAAAATTCAAATAGTTATCCTGACAACAAATATGGCATACATAAATATATCAAGTGCATTATTACTATATGCGCTAAAAGATGTAAAACAAAACAAAGAGGCAGAGAAAAAGACGAGTGAACAGATAGATATCAACTATACTTTATGTATCAACGTGAAAGTGATGGTATCAGGAAAGACACATGCCTTCTCAAACATCTCCCGGAGGAAGAGAGCATTGTAAGGGGTTGAAGGGATCGTCTCTGAAAACCATGGTGGGTTGTACCATCTCCTTAGACCACCTAGGAAGGATACAAAAAGCTTAGATTGCACTTTTGCTTCAGGATCTGAAAACTCTGTTCTGGTTTATGGGCAGGATGAGACAGTCTGCTAGATAAGTCAACCTGTTTTGCTGGAGTAGAGATGTCCAGGGGGGAAGGTTATGAAGCGTTCACAATCATCGCTCAATGCCTTCATCTCTGAAGCAAACCAGACTGATCCTGATAACATAGCATACTATGAATTAATCTCAAGTAGCAGCTAATCTGAATCCAGAAAAGACAATTAGTAACAAATTGAGTTGGTGGCAACACCACACTGCATATTTTCCAAGATGAAGAAAAGGAAGAAATAATAATAGTTCCAGAGATATCAAATATCAGAGGAATGAACGCTTATCCAAATAAGTACATAGCCCCCTAAATAACAAAGTCATTTTTCCGTCTTTGCTTTTGGACGACAGAATGAACTTTAACATGGTTCTATATCAGATTCAGGAGAATCCTGCTGCCAGACTGGTAATCAAAACCAGAACTTCCAAAAGAGCCAGTCTGACATCTTCCTTGCATGAAGAATGTAGGCTCATACCAGCATGAACAACAATATGCACATAGTTCATCGTTGCCTAAGGGCTTGCTAATGGTGTTTCTATATTTCATTTTATTAAGAGATCAGCATTCAAATTTAAATTAAGTGTTCTGTGTGGTTTCTCTCTAAAAGGAACTAGAGAACATGCCAGGAGGTTCTTGGTATTGGCCAGTTCCGGCTAGGAATGTGGACCATAACTTCAAGCACGATTGACCACTGCAACAGTAGTTAACAAAGCAAGCCATTGACAAATTCCAGAACATTATGTTTGAGAAGGAAAAGCATAGAATTTATCTCACAAAATTACAACTAATTGTGTCAAACTATCAAAGAACTACAACTTTTAAGATCAGTTTCATGGTACAACAACTACTTGTGTCCTCAGTTTCACAAACCTTCATTGGACCCACCTGCCAGCCACAGAAATAGTAGGCCCATGCAAATTGTTGCAAGTTTTGAAATGGATGCCTCAAGTAGTAGGTTTTTTTTTATAAGTTCAAGTAGTAGTTTCATGAAACTGATCCTAGAAGTTTTATTTTGTGAAATGAATCAAAAACATAATTCATGCCTGATTTTCTTCACAAGGACAAAACAATCAGCTTATTTGCTTTACATACCATCAAGACCCCATCCCATGTATAAAGGGCAGATGCCAATAGCATCTCGAGCTGCCATGAAGCTTTTATCACGTGTATCAAGAAGAACAAAGGAGAACATTCCATCCAACATATCCACAAATTCTTCCCCATATTCTTCGTACTGTGTAAAGGAAATATTAAAAGGTCTCAATGCCAAGATTAAATAACTTTATAACAGAGGATGATGCTTCAATGGATATAATGAAATTGTTGGCAAAAGCTATGCCACTGTTAAAAGGGTATAGATATGCAACTTACAAGATGGGCTATAACTTCACAATCACTGCCAGTTTGGAATTCATGATTTTTCAACTTAGCTTTCAATTCTTCATGGTTATAGATCTCTCCGTTCACCTGGAAATGACAACCAGAAGATAAATTGGTTTAGTAACTATACACAATAGAAGCATATTTCCTCTAGTTGATTTAATTAAATCAAGACTTCTGGTGGGTTAATATCATGCCACATTAAGTTGCACTCAGTTCAACGAGGGCATTTGCTAAGCCTCCCTAGATCTGGGAAGTTCTCTTTCACAGTATTGGGATCCTTTGATTGATTCCTTTGATCACTATTTATGGGCATGACAGACTTTTGGAAACAAATGACAGTTACCAAAGGCAGAACAACTAAACAAATTTGTTGCGAACTCTGCAGTTAGCATAAAGAAATGAGTGGATACAGTGAAATTGTATCTCTAATCCAGATACAGACCGTTACAACAACTGTTTTGTCCTCATTGTACAACGGCTGGTCTCCAGATGTAGGATCAATAATAGCCAACCGCTGGTGTGCAAGGTAGCAATCCTGATGACAGTGCAAACCGCTCCAATCAGGCCCCCTGTGCCGTAACCTACAAAATATGAACTTCATTTCAGTGGGGTGCATGTGTACAACAAATTTATAACAAGCACCCTGTAATTCTTAAGAACGCTCTGCCACAAAAAAAAGAAGGCTGAAAGAAATTATACTCATTGAAGTCAAGAGACATCTGGCTCTCATTTCAGATTTCAATAAGATGACACTAATTTGTGTTCTACAATCAACACCTATTTACTCTACTAGAAGATTAAGTCGGAGTAACTCCACAATTGTGCACTTCTGGAAGCTGGGCCAAAGCTGAACAGTAATTGCTTCTATAAACTGCTGCTTCTCAGTGTTTCTCTAATCATAGGCCACTGTGGCAGTTCTAGGCAACTTCTTTTCTCTTTTACTCCTCTTCTGACTTGCTAAATGAGTCGTATAATTCATTGACAAAGATAATTTTAGACCCAGTCATATCATCCAAATTTTAAATTTATGTACGCAAGTTTACAATATTTTAATTTGCAACTGGAAGGACCAAGTTTTATGTTTCAAATCATAATCTCCACAAGAGGAACCGTGAACCAAAACCTCCACGCTTGCCACCACAGGCACTAGCAGATAAACCTCACCAGAAGCCTGTTGCTGGACATCATACATGCTACATTTTACTCAAATTCAAATAATTTACATTTAAAGCCATCAACATGCATTTTCTGCAGATGAAATGTACATGTATACAGTCATTACTATTCTTGAATAAACATGTATTCATTTTGATATGCAAAAGGACTCTAACCTCACAGAAATACATCTATATAGGCAGATACCAGTTGCATTTCGAAAATCTGGTCCTCCCAATTTCTCTCACGACATAGACACGCCCTGTCGCGCTACAGGGGCCCTCGAAAAAATTAAACATATATCATTCACCACAGCTCGTTCCCAAATTCTCGGAGACAAATACTACGTTTTGCAAAAGTTGACCACATATTGCTAGTCCTTTTCAGCTGTTAATATAAATTGAAACGACAAGTGGCCTACAGAGGGTTAGAAAAACCAGAGATGTCCCGTTTGCCCACAGCTGCTGCACTATCCCAACCCAACCTGCCACCAAATTTCCTCCGCCCTCTCCTCAAACGGGCGCAATAAGCCAATAACCCGCCCGGGGGCCAGGGCGGGTGCGGTGCCGCGTTAAGCCACACAAAAGGCACAGATGGACATGGGACGGCAAGATGGTGAGGGGTGCCGCGCCATACCTGCGCGAGAGCTCAATGATGCGGGAGCGCTTGGCGAGGGAGACGTCGGCGACGCCGAGGACGGCGAGGATGCCGCACATGGTGGTGGCCTGCTCCGGCTGGGGCTCTCGCCTAGCGTCGTCGCCTGCTGCTGCCTGCTAGCACCACCGCCCGCGCCCGTCGCCCGTGTCGCTTCCGACCCCAAAAGCGCCGCGCCGCCTCGGGATGCGAAGAGGTCTCTCGCGTCACGGACGGCGAAATGGGAGGTTTTGGCAGGGAAAGGGAATCTAATTAGGGCTTTGCAAGGTAATCACGGCATCTCGGCCGTCGGATCTGTGTCTTAGTTGGCGGCTCTAATGGCGCCCCCACCAAGACCAAGAGGGCGGCTCTGGTGCTTTTGGCTCGTACGGTGGGTGGAGCCGTGCAGCTGTCGAGAGCCACTGACGGGTGGGGCACCGATGTATGTGGGGGCCATCGCCATTGGGTGAAGGTGGGCACATTCAGTGTGGATTTGGGAGCGGGGTGGTCAGAATCTTGGACCGCGCCGCGCACGGAGATTCTGCCAAGTCCACGTGATGAGGTGGATTCCGCCGGACCCGGACGTGCGTGCGCCGCTGCCGGCCTGCCGCTAGTGGGTTTTGAGCTGGCCACTGCACGATTTCGCAACGTGTTCTTTTTGTTGGCAGCGGTGCTATTGAGATGTGTGCACAGCCTTTGGAGCGAGCAGTTAGTGAAAAAAAATCTTTGTATCGAGTTGTTTGCAATTCGTCCACACGGGTTAGGGGGGCAGCTCGGATCCACCGGCTAACTGTTAGCTGCATTAGATTGGAGAAATTTGTTAATAGCTACGTAATCATTAGCTAACTATTAGCTGTGTTAAATAGAAAAAATATTAATAACTAATTAATAGCCAGGTGGCAGGTAAGATATTAGCTAAGCTTATTAGCTGAGGATTCAAATATATTTTCAACTAACTTTTAGCATCTAACTATTAGTTTGTAGGATCAAACACGCTCTAGCTTGTATTTGGTTTGATATAAAATGCACTTGAGACAGCATCTACTATATCTAAATAGGAGAACTCCACTAGTCTATTTTCCTATGATTTCATGAAGCCACGTTATCAAAGTTCCCACAACTTCGAGTCCTATGCAAGCATGCAGCAATCGAACCATCCTTTCCCATCCGTGTTCATATCTCATACTCATGCGGCCTGGCTGTCCATTTTCGAAACTGCCAACTGACCAATCATCCTTTCCCATTCGTGTTCATAGCTCATGCGGCGCTGGCTCTCCATCTCCGAAACTGCCAACTGAACAATCATGGTGTCCGCTGGTCTACCTCCAGCATTCCACCAACGAGATGCCCTTTTTAAATCTGAATGGTCCCTTGCAGTTTTCGTATGTTTTGCTTTCTATTTTGCCCCATCAAAAGCTCTCGGTTCCATTGGATCAGTTGCAGCGTTTAGAAACTCTGATGCTTGGATATTCTTTCTTCTCGTGCTTGATCCAAAAAATCAGCCCTCGATGTTTAGATAGGCATCGATGCCCAACAAAATACTGCTATTCCCTAGCAATTGTCGCTGATGTTGTTGCCTGTTTCTCCTCACTGCTCCCCTGCATCCACCGCAGCAGCAGGTGTTGGTGCCCTCCCCCGGTGTGATGACAAGAATCAGCGCAACACCATGACGACACATGCCGCTCGTGCCTCGCCCGCATGCGTCACTGTGTCTAGCTAGGCTCGCCCGTGCGCCGCCGCCACGAGTGGCCGCTCGCGCGCCGCCGATGCTCATGGCTAGGCTCGATTCGGACGGGAGGCGTGAGATCGACTGGAGGAGATCCGGCACAGAGAAGCCAAGATCTTCGGAAGAGCATCTTAATTTCGTTGGAGCTTGGGAGATCGATCGCGAAAGTTGTGCTACTTCTACACGAGTTCGTCCGTGAAGGCCGGAATGAAGACAGAGCTGGAGAATTCTCTCCGCATGAAGGAACTCTGAAGAAAGGAAAAAAGAAAAATTCTCTGCATTCCTGACGTAGAGAAGTTCCTCTACAGCAAGACTCGGATGCCGCCCACGTGTGCATCGGCTGGGTGTGCAAAGATGAGTTGTTGGTGAAATCATCAGATGGAGGCGTGTGTCGATGTTTTACCACCGATAGCCTGTCACGGGGTACTCAGGACAGTTGTTCAGGTTTCGGCTGGTGCGGAACTCAACGGTGGACGCAAGATACGGTCGATTTATACTGGTTCAGGCCCTCGACCGTGATCGAGTAATAGCCTTTACATCCAGTCGGCGTTAGCCTTTTGCGTTGGATTGATTGTATGATTGTCTCCTTCCTACAGGGGTGCCCATAGTCTCTCTTTATATCAATAGAGAAGACTATGGTGCGGTTACAATCCTAGTCAGATCCAAAGAAGGTGTCCTAATCTAAATACAGAAGGTGCTTTCCTATAGGAGTCTAGCTAGTCTGGCCTATTCTACTCGGATTCGGCATAGCAGTTGCTGCACTCCTTCCTACTTCGGTTCGTGGGCCAGGCTAGAGCCCACGACTTGTAGTCGTATCGCCGGGGAACCCTGTGGGTCCTACATCGACAAGCACCCAAGCATTTCATGGTTGAACTCGAAAATCTCCTTGTTTCTCTGGCCTCGCTTGGTGAAACAAGCCTGGTCTGGGTTTTTTTCGAAGAGAAGCATTGAAGTGGTCTTTTCTTGAAGAAATCTCCTGAGTGATGTGCGCTTTTTTGAAGAAAAAGCGCACTCACTGAGTGTAGCCCCCGAGCCTCTTACTATTTAGAACAAAAAGTTGGAGGGTCTTGGATTTTTATCGTTGAAAAAACTGAAAATCTCTTCTGAGGATATGTACCCTGCAGTCCCGGAGCATATATCCGGATTCTTTTGTTCAAGAAGAACTCGGATAAAGGGTCTTTTGTCATGTTCTCAGGTAGCCGGCTTTCTGTCAGAGGTAGGTGGTAGGTGGTGGTTGAGTGTAAATGCTGCTCAGTCACGAGTTGTACAGTGTTGGCATATTCTTCCGGATATACCTTCCTCGAGTACTGTGTCTTCCCGCGCGGTTATTTTTCCTTTACTGCTTTCTGTCACTTCTTTGAATTCTTTTTCAGGTTTGATTTGTTGGTGCACTAGGTCCATGTACGCCGCTCCTTGGCCTATAAATACCCCTGGTGAATTGCTGCAAACCGGTAAAGTCTTGGTGTAGATCTTGAAGTCTTGTAGTCACGAATATGATACTTTGTGAAGTAGAGCAGCCCCGGGGCTTGAGTTGTAAGTCTTGTATATCTTGTAGCGGATGAAAGAAGTCTTGTGATAGAGATTAGGGGTAGACTAATCTCGCAGCGGCATTGTACCAAGTAGTACGTGCTGGCAGGTGGAAGAAGTCTTGTGATGTCGGATGCATTCTCTCATCCAGCAGCTCTGGGTTGATCCTTCCACTCTGCCTCGTGACTGTCCGATGCGGATCGCCACCTGATCTAGCATTACATCGGACTTGGGTAGATTGATGCCTGCGAGCCTCACCTGGTCTATGTTGCGTTGCTGTGCCACTGACACCAATCTTGGATGCACTGTGCCCTTCCTTTGAAGAAAACAGTGTAGTCGAGTAGAGTGTGTTCTGCCAAGTGGCAACTAGAGACACATAGTTGTTTCAGAGCCGAGTTCTACTGGGTTCCTTGTTGCTACCTTGTTTGTCGTAGTACTGAGTTCATTGGGTCTTGTGATATTTGTAATCTTGTATCCCTTGAAGATATTTATAATAGAAAAAATATTGTTTTCTAAGTTGTTATCGCCTTTTTTGCTTATCTGAGTGCTTTTGATTAACAGTCGTGTTGTTTCTGGAAAATCCGGGTTCTTTGGCAGCGTTTTGTAATCTCTTCTGTGTATCTTGCGAGTGGCGAGTTCTTTCTGAGTAGTACGAGCTGAAACTAGTCGGCAATAGTACCATGTGGACGGATAAGTCTGAAATCTTCCCATTGTACTGTTCTATTGTGAAAAGGCGTGTAATCTGTCACTTCGGTTACGTCCTACATTCAATGCGTAAAAGGTGGAAATGATCCGTTGGCTTAACAGGCCGTTTGGGCCGCGTTTTTACTGTTATAAAATGATTTCTTTCCCTTCTTCTCTTCTTCACTTGCTCTTTGCCTTCTACCACCTGTCTCTAAAACCCTAGCCCTCTCTCAGAGCTCAGCCGTCGTTCAAGCGCTGCCACTGTCCACGCACCGCCGCTACCCATTTTCTAAGAGGAGAGCGTCAGTAGTGTATGGGCAAGAAGAAGGGTTCATCCAGTAAGTCGAAGGCTGCCTTAGTGGACGAGGAGGTGCTCCAGGTGATCGAGAACCAAGAATTCATCGCCATGAGGGCCGCGGAGAAGGTCTGGCCTGCTCCGAGCACCACGGAGGACCAGCTGAGGGAGTTGGTTAGCGACGGCTTGATCCAGGATCAGGGTCTTGCTGAGTGGAAGACTCCTGGTGAACACCGGATTCCTTCCCTAGGTCCTGGTGAGATCGTTCTCTTCGTATCTTTCATTCGTGCTGGACTCTACCTCCCAGCGTCTCCTTTTCTCCACCGATTCCTTCGGTATTTTGATATCTCTTTAAACCATCTGACCTCGAACACAGTTCTTCATCTTTTTGTGTTCGTTCATTTTTGTGAAACCTTTCTTGGAATCCTCCATTCTATCTTCTTATTTCGCTACCTCTTCCGTTTAAAACCACACCCCCGGAGTGATAGTACTTCTGTCCTGGGTGGTTGTGGTATCCAATTTCACCAGAGTAAGCAGAAAGAGTTCTTCGAGTACAACCTAGTTGACTCGGTTAAGGACTGGCGATCCAAGTGGTTTTATGCTGAGAACATGGCCCCTTCCTCGTAGTGCATTTAGATGCTGGTCCAGTTGTGAATGACCGGTGGGAGAAGCTGCCTCTGTCGCCAAAAGACCTCAAGAAGATCAAGCCTTTCCTTGAGCGGATCAAGGTCTTGAAACAGTAGGGCTCGATTGGCTTCGGTATCGTGGCTAGTTTCCTTCATCGCCAAGTGCAGCCTCTGAAGGCGAGGGAGAGGTATGGCTTCAAGTAAGCTGGAGCGGAGGACCCATCCCGGATGGTTCCTACGCAGGAGGTGACAGAGAAGGAGGTCTTAGGACACCTCCACAAAATCTTGAAGGATGCGAGTGTTGCTCCTCTCCAAGTCAAGGAGTACACCACTATGAATCTGCCCCCTTCTATAAGTTATTTTTGTTATTTCTTCGCGAGTAGTTTTCTTCTTTGTTTCTTTTGCTCAATCTTGCTGTTTGGTTATCTGTAGCACTTGGGGTGGAACTTTGATGATTTGCCCTCACTTCCTACCGAGGACATCCTGTTGGGGTGGTGGTCGATGGGAGCTAGGCTAGAGCCTTAGGAGTTAGTAAGTCTCGAACCATTACTATTCTTCCTAGCGTTTCTCTTGGAGAACTCGATCCTTTTGTTGAATATGTGCCTCGCCCAGTTCCTCGAGCTCCTCATTCCACCAGCAAGAGGGCGCGAGCGGATGACACTTCCACCAGTGCATCTGCTACAAATAAGCCTCGTCCTCTGAGTACTCGCTTAGGTACTCAAGCTATAGGTAGCATGCTCCTAGGTGAGCGTATCAATGATCTTTATTTTTCTTTATTGTTTGTATGTTTCCTTATTCGAGTACTTTTTTCTCTTCAGATGGCAGTGAGGTGGAGATCCTTGAGGACAAGGATGAGGATGATAGCATGACCCTTGTTACTCATTGGTGAGTAGTTAGAGTGCCTATTATCATTATTATCTCGTATTGTCCCGAGTTCTTTTGATGACTCATCTTCTTTTTGTCATTTGCAGTAAGGGGTTTGAGTTAGAGTTCTGTAGGAACTCAAGCGCTAGTGTTGCCGGCCCTAGAGCAGGCTGGCATTGATAGTTTTTTAGCCCCCATGCCCCCGCCCAAGTCTTCTGGTTGGCTTGAGAAAATTGGTACAAAGAAGAGGAGCACCAAGTAAGTTTTTTCTGACTTGTTTGCCATCCTTTTGCCTCTTGACCTTGATCCTTCTTTGATGACTTCTTTTATGCCTTGAAGATCATCGTCGACTTCCTCCCTCAATCCCCTATCGACTTCTTCTCAGTCGATTGGGCCTATTCCGCTTACTGTGTCGCAAGACTCGGAGCGGATGGTTAGTGAGGCGGGGACGAGAGAAATGGCAACCCAGGTCGAGCAGATCGTCATGGAGTCACCCTACCCCGAGGCGGTTGTGACTGTGGTAGAGAAACTGACTGTAGAGGCGGTTGGGGGCTCTACCGTGCAGGATACGGCTTTGGTTGTGGTTTCCACTTCTTTGTCATCTCCCCCTCCTGCTGGCCAATTTTTAGATAATCAGCGTCTAGAGGACGATGTGGTGTTGGAGTTCAATGCCACCCATCATCTGTCAAAGCTGACCACGGTTTGGGAGGGCCTCTCGGCTGGGGTGGCTTCTTTTGGAGAACAACTTCAGGTAGGCATCTTTTTTCTTCTTCTTTTTGGTGGTCCAGCTTCTTTTGCTTCTTTTTCTCATTTCCTTCCTTTTTTCTGTGGGAGAAGTCTTTCTCTCGAGATCACTCTAGCTTCTTTGGCTCGGGTGAGACTGAGAAGAGGCTGGCCTTTGAATTGAGCTAGCTGAAGGCGGAGTTGGCCAGTAAGGAGGTGGAGCTAGATACTGAGTGCCAAGGGCGCCAAACTTCAGAGAGGGATCTCCATGTGCAAGTCATTGAGGCAGAGCAAAGGAGGGATGATGCCATGGCCAACTTGCGAGAGTCATCTGGAAAATCTGACAGTCTCAAGAAAGAATGTGAAGGTATCCTGAGTTCTTATATGCTTTGTTTCCTCTTATTTCTCTGTTCTTCATTTGTTTGACTTTCTCTAATTTCCTTGATCAACCCTTCGTAGAGATAAGCAGAATCTCTCAAAGAATATTGAAGAGATGAAGATATCGGTTCGCTCTAATCATAATAGGGCCGAGGAGGTAAAAGCTCATGCTAAAGAACTCCCTCACGTCTAGCTGATTAGACTTGGTGCTGACTGGGATCTTGTGCAGGGAATGAAAACCATTTATGATTTATCCAAGAAGTTGGCGGTATCTGATCAATGGTTTGGCACCTTGTGGAAATCTTTTAAGACCGTTGCCAAGCTTCTTTGGACTCCTAAAGATGATGGAAGGACCTGGGACGACTTCATCCCGTTGATCCCCGTGCGCCTCCAGAGTTTTGTCAAGAAGGGGGTCCAGACATGCGTCAAGAATGTCTTGGCACATGTCTAGGTTCTTGCTCCGACGGTCCCTCTAGAAAAACTTAGGGAGAAAGCCGATGATGACAACTACTTGGAGTCCATCGAAAAGGCTGAGCTTGAAGTTGAAGATCTGGCCAACTTTATCGCCGAGAAGCTTGATATTCAACTCCCTTCTTCTGATGATGAAGCTGACAGCTAGGTTTTGTAGTGCCCAGACGTCTCCTTACTCCTTTGTAAAGATATAGTTTATATGCTGTCTTATAAAAAACTCTGGTTCTTTGGGTACATCTTTACTATCTTGCTTGGATTATTCGAGTATTCGTCCTTTTGTGACTCTTTTTTAGTTGTTTCCCCAGATCATGGAACTCTCTTTAGCTATGTGCTGGATCTAAGCCTTAATCATTGTAGGCGTGTCCAGGTGCTTTAGAGTTATGTCCCTTGAACTAGTTGTGCTCTTGTTTTTGCGTCTTCATGAGTCTTGACGAGCATCGGTGCTAGGTAAGTCGTGTTCTTTCATCTGGTGTGGAAGATAGGTCGAGTGTTGGCTTGGTAGCCTTCTTACTCTCATCCAAGTCTGAAAAAACTTGGGATAGGGCGAGCTCAAGCCTAGTTAGCTCTTTTGCTCTCATCCAAGTTGAATAACTCTAGGATAGGGTGAGCGCTATTTAGCTCTCATCTGCACTGTGGAAATAACTCGGGATAGGTCGAGTGTTGGCTTGGCAGCTTTCTTACTCTCATCCAAGTCTGAAAAGACTTGGGATAGGGCGAGCTCAAGCCTGGTTAGCTCTTTTGCTCTCATCCAGGTTGAATAACTCCAGGATAGGGCGAGCGCTATCTGGCTCTCATCCGCGCTGTGAAAACAACTCAGGATAGCTCTTGGCTTGGCAGCCTTTTTACTCTCATCCAAGTCTGAAAAGACTTGGGATAGGGCAAGCTCAAGCCTGGTTAGCTCTTTTGCTCTCATCCGGGTTGAATAACTCCGGGATAGGACGAGCGCTATCTAGCTCTTATCTGCGCTATGAAAACAACTCGGGATAGGTTGAGTATTGGCTTGGCAGTCTTCTTACTCTCATTCAAGTCTGAAAAGACTTGGGATAGGACGAGCTCAAGCCTAGTTGGCTCTTTTGTTCTCATCCAGGTTAAACAACTTCGGGATAGGTTTTGTAGATCTTAGTAAGACTGAAAGGATCAAGATGCCCAAGAGGGGGGGGTGAATTGGGCTTTTCTAAAAATTAATTGCAAGAATTAAATCCTACAAGCCGGAATTCACCCCTAGTGCCTACTTGTATTCATAGAGATTCTACCGATAAAAGTTTTGCACCCTAAGTTCCAATCCTAGTCTAGCATGGCAATTCTAGGAAAGTAAATCAAGCAATGAGAGTAAATACGAGAAAGTAAATGCTTGAAAGTAAGGGCAAGGAACACGGCGATGTTTTCCCGAGGTATCGGAGAGTCGCCACTCCCCACTAGTCCTCGTTGGAGCACCCGCGCAAGGGTGTAGCTCCCCCTTGATCCGCGCAAGGATCAAGTGCTCTCTACAGGCTGATTCTTTGACACTCCGTCATGGTGAATCGTCCAAAACCGCTCACAAGATGAGTTGGGTCATCCACAAGCTCCGCCGGATGATCACCAAACTCCCAATCACCACCAAGCCATCTAGGTGATGGCGATCACCAAGAGTAACAAGCTAGAACTCTCACTTGACCACAACGAGCCTAATGAGAAGATGGATGCACACTTGCTACTCTCTATTCACTAGTGAGGGACTCTCAAGCTTTGATTCTCAAATCACAATCCTCACTAGAGCTCTTGCACTCCCTTGCACTCCAAAGGTGTTTCTCAGCTAAACAAATGAGGAAGAGACCTCTAAAAGAGGTGGTGGGGATGTATTTATACACCCTCACAGTCAAATCCAACCGTTACCTGCCAACTCAGCAAAATACGAGGTGACCGGTCGCGCCGATCAAAGTGACCGGACGCGCCGGTCGCTCGTAACGGTCGAAAACCTAAAATAACGGCTGAGTGACCGGACGCGCCGATCAGGGGTGACCGGACGCGTCCGATCGTGCAGGGAGCTTACTGTACTCTGACCTGACGTGTGACCGCGTCCGATCAGTGATGACCGGACGCGTCCGGTCGTCAGAGTACCTTACTGGAACGTGACCGGACGCGCCGATCACACCCCAGTCACGTCCGATTAGGTGATTTCCCTCAAGTGACACGTGTCAGCCTGAACACCATGTTCGGTCCTCGCAAGGACCGCGTCCGGTCAACAGCGCTAAAATACAGTCGCGGTTTAGAACTAACCGGACGCATCCGGTCATACCAGACACCGCGTCCGGTCAAGGGAAAACGTCTCTAAACACTCCGAAACGCGACGCAACTTGAACCAAGTTGCTTCCAACTGAACTTTGAGCTATTCTAGAGCTTCCTAGTGCTAAGTTTGACAAGTGTGCACCACACCTAAACACAAGACTCACCTAGGTCAAGCTACTCGCTCATGCCCCCCTTTATAGTACGGCCAAAGGAAAAAGCGAAGATCCTAACGACTATTCTGAATGTAACTCAACACCTTGACATCCAGAACTAACCGTCCTTAATCTTGACATCAATCCTTTGAAAACCAAAATGATTTCCATCAAGGGGCATGAATACTATAGTGCCCAAAGCAGTTATCCACCCCATGACTTAACTTACCAAAGTTTCTGCAAAACACACGTTAGTCATGGTAATAAAGCGTTGTCATCAATTGCCGAAACCAACTCTCGGGGCCTAGATGCTTTCAATCTCCCCCTTTTTGGTGATTGATGACAACACTAAGATTCAGAAGATAAGAGTTGAGGTTTTCGAACATGCTTGGTTCACATAAGCAAAAAGCAATAAGCACAAGGGGTTAGGAATTGCTTATGTGCCCCAAGCCAAAAGAGTGTACTCATAAGATAAAACATAGAGCGTTAGTACACATAATGACATAGCTCAAAAGAAATCGGAGTAAGGCACGGAAGCACAACCTTATGAGCTATAACCAACCAAGTGACATGATTTAAAAAAGATGACTAGATAGACCACATAGACTCAAAGTATCTCACACGGCCATATGTCACAAGATGCAAGTACTGGAATGTAAACATGATGCATGAATGTAGCACACAAATAAAAGCGAAAACCCTCTATCAAAACTCCCCCTGAATCTACTCTCTCCCCCCCCCTTTAGCATCAACCGCCAAAAAACTAATCTAAGGATCTGACGGGGGAACAGACGGAGTCAAGTCGGGTGCCGAGGAGCGCGGAGTGATCACAAACTGAGAAGTATCTTCCTCGGACTCGGAGCTGTCAGGCTGACCCTCTGAAGAAGCACGCGACTGTGAAGCGGTCTGGGTCTAAACAACAGGAGCAGGTACTGACGAAGAAGTAGCAACTAGTGGAGCAGTCTCTGTGACCTGAGCCTGAAGTGAGCCAACAGCTGGGGGATCTGTCGAGGCAACTGACGAAGGTACAGTCTCTGTAGTGCCCGTCCCTATCACAGGAGGAACAGCTGCCTCTGAAGCGGACAACCCTGAAGAAGGAGCTAGAGTAGTGTACGAGGGCGTCGGTTGACCAGTCAACTCGCTGTAGGTGGCACTCAAATCAGCAAACGGTGTGCCTGTCAGTAGGTGAGGGCGAGGCTGGTCTGAAAGAGTGAACCTCGTCTGAATAGGCGTGTAACTCGGGGACTGGAACGACTGAGGAACCTGCTGCTGTGGAGAGGTGAACTGAAAGCTCGGCTGTCCCTGACTCGAAGGTCCACTAGACTGTAAAGCTAGAGTCAGGACAGATGCAGGTGGAGGAACCCCAACTGTGACCAAGTGACGCAGGAGTTCTAAGTACTGCTGCTGGTTTGCTGCCTGATGTCGCTGCATCTCGTACTGCTAACGCTGCATCTCGACCTGCTGACGCTGTATCTCAAGCTGCTATCTCTAGAACTCGTCCTGTTGAGTCTGTATCTGAGCAAAAGCGGCAGCTGTGTCCTGAGCCTGTCTCTGTATCTGAAGCTCATGTCTCTCCTATGCCTAGGTCAGCCTCTCAAGAATAGCCACCATGGCTGGGTCTGAGTGGGAGGCTAAACCAGAGCCACCGGCCTCGTGGTCGTGAGGCCGAGGAGAGCGGTACCTAGGGATGGGCTGGTAATCCTCATTAGTGCTGTCAGAGGCCTCATCCTCAACTGGATCAGCAGGCTGAGCATCTAGATCAGCAAGCTCTGCCTCAGCAAGACCCTCAATGGTCGCGTCCTGCTCAGCCGCTGTCACTGGCACCTCAGGTCTCTCTCGCTGTCCTAGCACTGGGGCCTGCTCTCTGGTGACAGAAGCCCATAGCTGACGAATATCATACTCTGGAAAGGCAGTGGTGGTGTCTGATATCTCAGCTCTAATCTCAGAAGGCAGCTCAAGTGAAGATCTGATGATGAAGCATATCCAATGAGCATAGGGCAGCTGACGGTGTCCCTTGAAGCCTTCTGCCAAGGTGTCCTCCATCTCACATAGCATAAGATCCCATATATCAAACGGTGTCTATGAGAGAAGATGGTGTACAACCCACAACTGCATCCTAGTCAGTCCCTCTCTGTAGCCCAGCCTCGAAAGAAGAGTACGTCTGACAATGGCATCCAAGACTCTAGCAAGAGGGGTCAAACTGGCGGGTGTGCGACAAGACCCTTCGCCAAAAGGCTCACGAAAGCAGGGTCGGATCAGATCAGTAGGGGGCACAATCCCACTCTGAGGGCGTCTAGGTGGAGCAGTCTGACCAAAGCAAAGCTGATGTATCTTCATGTCTGAAGTTGGGAGTCTGAGAATCTCCCGCACTCTGGTGCTGTACAGTCTGCGGTCACGGCCTCGGAATGCAAAGTGAATAAACTCATGTGCCGGGTCAATCCATAGTGAAGAATAGAACTCCCTGACCCAAGTGCCGCAGTATGCTCCTGTCCGTCCAAGAAAATCAGATAAGCCCGGAAGAAAGGACAGGTGCGGACGAAGCTGCTCACCCACTACCTCAACAAGAGTCTCAATACGACAGACCCTCTGTGGTCGAAAAGCAATCCCACTGTCGACATATGCTCTGTAGAAATCCTCCTGTAGAGGTGTATAGAATCCCTCTGACGCTCTGGAATCCCTCACAAGTGGGAACCACCGGCTGACCTCAACGAACCTCAGGGCTTGCACCTAACGTGCTGTAGCTCCCCTCAAGTCAAAGTGCTCGACTGGGGGGTGTCCTCGAGCCCTGGGAGGTGGACGTCCTCCACGATGCTGGCCCTCTGGCCTAGGAGTCACCTGAGCTCGCGTACGTGTAGAGGGACGACGCGGTGGAGTCTAGACGGGCTGCTCCTCTGTCTCCTCTGGAGCCTCTGCAGGTGGATCAACTGACATGGCCTCTGCATCCTCTGTCCCCTCTGTCCCCTCTGTGGCCTCAGTACCGAGCTATCGACCTTCAAGATGAAAGCGACGCTCGCCAATGTGTATGCCATTGCTCCTGCCTCCCCTCTCTGCCTGCTCTGCTGCATCAGCAACTGCCTGAGCAATCTCTGCATCAGTAAGAGTCTTCTTCTTCTTTCTGGCCATAACCTTTATGCGCTTACCATTCGCAACCTCAGACAGACGAGGAGGACTCTCGTCCCCGTCACTAGGAGCACCCCTGGCGTTCTTGCAGCGAACCATACTGACGACTGTCGGGAACCTCTGAAAGATGATGTACTGTCACTCAAGAGGCTTGGCCTCAATCCGTATCCGCGGGCTTGGCCTCGGATTTAAAGCACTGAACTGCTGTCACCCCGACACACCGACAAACTCGCTGAAAAGACGGAATAGATGGATCTACTATAAGCAACATATATAATCTAAAAGGTACGAAATCCTAAGGATAGCAAGCATATAAGATGAGATGAGAATCGAACAGCGATAGCTACCTCGGATCGACAAGAAACTGGTGACGAGATGAGATGACCTAGTTCGCGAGATTTCCTGAAAACGCCGGATGAGCACTGAAAAAGGCCGATACAAGGTGCGATGATAAGCGATGAAAGTGACTTGTCACGGCAAACCCTAACAATGGAATTGACGGATTGAAAACGAAAAAGAACAAGTTTTCACCTTCGAACTTGGTTAGGGCAAACCCTAAGGAAGAAATCGGCGATGGACGACGATGGGGCTAGGGTTGCTCGGGTATGCGCGAGGCAAGGCAGGCAAGGCTGGTGGTGGCGCGACAAGGCAGTAACGGCGCGGCCAGGCAGCGGCGGCGCGGCACAGCGGCGGCGCGGCGAGCGGCGGTAGCGCGGGTGGCAGTGCGGCAACGCGGGCAGGGGCGGTGCGGCAGCGCGGGCAAGGGCGGTGCTGCGGCTCGGCGCGGCGGAGGAGGACGACGAGCGGCGGTGGAGGACGCACGGGCACGGCGGTGCTCGGCTAGATGGCGATTAGGGCACGGGAGCAGCGGCGGATAAGAAAACCGGATCGAGGACGAAGAGTTATATGAGGACTCAGATCCGCTCGGCGCGCACTGACCGGACGCGGTGGTCGAATGACCGGACGCGGTGGTGCAGCGTCCGGTCACACTCCAGTAAGCTCCTAGAGCGACCGGACACGTCCGGTCAGGGCTGACCGGACGCGGACAGAGTCCGGTCGAGGGTCATCCCGGAAATTCATCGCGCATGATCGGACGCGGTGGTGGGTACCGGGACCGGACGTGGTGGTCAACAACGACGCGTCCGGTCGAGCGTCCGGTCACAAGGTCAAGAGAAAGTCTTCAGGATGACCGGACGCGCTGGTGGTCGCCGGGACCGGACGCGGTGGTGAAGCATCACTGCGTCCAGTGCAGCGTCCGATCCAGCGTCCGGTCACAGTTTTTCGCCTTTCTTCAATCCGATCTTCGACGCGACTTCTCCCAATCAAGTTCCAATTCAAAGAGACTCAAATAAACACCAATTGGAACCTGATATGAGTGACCTCACTCAAACCCTCAATTTTTTCAAAATAATTTGCCTTAGGCTAGTATTGTTTTTAGGAAAATAAGCAATAAACACCCGAGGAGCAACGTATGGCCATGCAATAGAGTTTGTGAACCCTTAGGAGCGTCAAATGCTCTCTCTATTCATGGATGAACACAGAGGTTGCTCAAAGCCAAACCGAAAAGAAACGACAAAGCAACAACCATGCATATGCAATGCAAGGGACAACACAAGCTCACTTTTTAAAGTTACTAGAGTCAAGCACATTAAGTTCACTTCTCAACCTACAAAAAGTAGCCTCATCTAAGGGTTTAGTGAAGATATCCGCTAATTGATTTTCACTTCTTACACCTTCTAGTGATATATTATTTTTAGCAACATGATCTCTTAGAAAGTGGTGGCGGATATCAATGTGCTTGGTGCGAGAGTGTTGTACCAGATTATTAGCAATTTTAACAGCACTTTCATTATCACATAAAAGTGGCACCTTTTCAAGAACAACTCCATAGTCTAGGAGGGTTTGTTTCATGTATAAGATTTGTGCACAACAAGCCCCCACGGCAATGTATTCTGCCTCGGCGGTGGACAAAGCCACACTATTTTGCTTCTTAAATGACCAAGATACTAAAGACCTCCCAAGCAAATGGCACCCTCCGAATGTGCTTTTTCTATTAATTTTGCAACCGGCATAATCCGAATCGGAATAGCCAACTAGTTGGAATCTAGCTCCTTTGGGATATCAAAGACCAATGCTTGGGGTGTGCTTAAGATATCTTAAGATTCTTTTTATGGCACTTAAGTGAGGTTCTTTAGGGCACGCTTGAAAGCGAGCACACATGCACACACTAAACATGATATCAGGCCTAGATGCGGTAAGGTACAACAAACTACCAATCATTGAACGGTAGAGAGTTTGATCAACCAGTTTACCTCCCTCATCTAGGTCGAGATGTCCATTAGATGGCATTGGGGTCTTGATTGGTTTACATTCTTCCATCTTGAATCTCTTGAGAAGATCCTTGGTATATTTTTCTTGAGAGATGAAAATCCCTTCTCTCATTTGCTTAACTTGAAAACCAAGGAAGAATGTGAGCTCACCAATCATAGACATCTCGAACTCCTTCGACATCAATCCACCAAATTCCTTACAATACTCTTCATTTGTTTATCCGAAGATGATATTATCAACATAAACTTGACAAATGAAGATCTCCCCATCAAGCTTCTTGGTGAATAGTGTAGTGTCGACCTTCCCAATGGTGAAGCCCTTCTCAATGAGGAAGTCCCGGAGGCGCTCATACCACGCTCTAGGGGCTTGCTTGAGCCCATATAGCGCCTTGGACAACCTATAAACATGATTAGGATATCTAGGGTCTTCAAATCCGGGAGGTTGATTAACATAGACTAGTTCATTTATGAAGCCATTTAAGAATGCACTTTTCACATCCATTTGATATAGTTTCATATCATGATGTGATGCATATGCAAGGAGGATACGAATGGCTTCAAGTCTTGCAACGGGTGCAAAGGTCTCTCCAAAATTAAGACCTTCAACTTGAGAGAACCCCTTTGCGACTAGTCTTGCCTTGTTCCTCACTACTATGCCTTGGTCATCTTGCTTATTGCGGAACACCCACTTGGTTCCAATGACTCTTGCACCTTTTGGATGCTCTTCAAGTGTCCACACTTGATTGCGGGTGAAGTTGTTCAATTCTTCATGCATAGCATTCACCCAATCCGGATCTTGAAGGGCTTCTTCTACATTCTTAGGTTCAACACAAGAGACAAAAGAGTGATGTTCAACAAAAGAAGCAAGCTTTTGAGATCGAGTCATTACTCCCTTAGTAGGACTCCCTATGATGAGATCTTGTGGATGTGCTTGAAGTAGAGGTGAGGTTCTTCTATCAACCACTTGAGGAGGAGGATGGGGAGCATCAACATCTTGAGCTTGTGCCTCGGCTTGTTCATGAGAGACATGAGTGTCTTCATTTTCAACTCTCTCATTCTTGTCATCATCTTGAGGCACATGTGATGAAGATGGTGGATCGACAATTTGTACATCGTCATCATCATCTTTTGGCTTGATGTCTCCCACCGGCATGTTCTTCATTGCCTCCCTCAAGGGTTCATCACCTACATCATCACAATTTTCAATTGCTCCTTGGGAGCCGTTAGATTCATCAAATTCCACATCATATGTTTCTTCAACTAAACCGGTGACATGGTTAAATACTCTATATGCTTTGGACTTTGATGAGTAACCAACAAGAAAACCAATATCACAACGTCTTTGAAACTTCCCTAGGTGTTGACGCTTCTTGTAGATGTAGCATTTGCAACCAAACACCTAGAAGAATGAGACGTCCGGCTTTTTCCCATTTAGCAACTCATAGGGGGTCTTGCCAAGAAACTTTTGTAGGAAGAGACGATTTGAAGCATAGCATGCGGTGTTGATTGCCTCGGCCCACAACTTCTCCGGAGTGTTGTACTCATCTAACATTGTTCTTGCAAGGGTGATCAAAGTCCGGTTCTTTCTATCAACTACACCATTTTGTTGAGGAGTGTAGGTTGAAGAGACTTCATGCTTGATTCCAATTTCATCACAATAAGCTTCAATATTTGTGTTGTCAAACTCTTTCCCATTGTCACTTCTAATCTTCTTTATCTTGACTTCAAATTCATTTTGAGCTCTCTTTGCAAACTTCTTGAAGTAATTTGCCACTTCAGATTTGTCATGAAGGAACAAGGTCCATGTGTACCTTGAGTAGTCATCCACTATCACAAGACAATAGAGATTTCCACCCAAGCTCTTGTAGGTTGTAGGCCCAAACAAATCCATGTGTAGGAGTTCTAGTACTCTTGAAGTTGACATGTAAGCTTTGGTTGGATGAGTGTTTGCAACTTGTTTGCCCGCTTGACATGCACTACAAGGTTTGTCCTTTTCAAACTTTACATCCTTCAATCCTCTCACTAGTTCTTTCTTCAATAGCTTGTTGAGAGTGTTCATTCCAACATGAGCAAGCCTCCTATGCCAAAGCCATCCAAGTGAGGTCTTGGTGAACAAGCATGTCATCAAGTTTGCATCTTCGGAGGTGAAGTCAACAAGATAAAGATTATTGTATCTAAAGCCTTTGAATATCACTTGCTTGTCATCTATCTTTGAAACTACCACTTCATTAGGTGTGAACAAACATTGGAAGCCAAGGTCACAAAGTTGCCCAACGGATAATAAGTTGAAACTCAATGAAGCAACATAGAGCACATTTGAGAGTGAGTGATCATTTGATATTGCAATCTTGCCTATACCCTTGACTTTGCTCTTTGAATTATCTCCAAATGTGATCTTCTCTTGACATACCCCGTTCTCTTCAATAGAGGTGAACATACGAGGATCACCGGTCATATGTTGAGTGCAACCACTATCAATAACCCAATGAGATCCACCGGTCTTGTAGTTCACCTACACACAAGAGATCAAGCTTTTTGTTTAGGGACCCACACTTGAGAGGGACCCTTGACTTTCTCAACTAGTGACTTGGCAACCCATATTTTCTTAGGCCTATTCTTGTTTGGGGGACCCAAGAACATAACTTTCATCTTTCCACTTGAATCTTTTCTTAACATGTAATGAACATTGAAGGCAAAGTGTCTAGCATGCTTGGGCAAGGGTTGTGGTGGTGGAGTTTTGCACTCATGAGCAAAATGGCCTTCTTGTCCACACTCAACACATCTCTTTGGCTTGGGCTTTGACTTGCTTTGTTATTGTTGAGCTTTAGCCTTCTTCTCTTGATTTGCCAAATAACCAATGCCACTTCTATCCATCTTCATTACGGTGTTCATGAGTAGCTCACTTTGCAAATATTAGCCTCTTGTGAACTTACTTAGGCCGGTCTTGAGATGCTATTTCTCTTGCTTGAGCTTTTTGTTTTCTTCAATAAGTGACTCATTTGTTGTTTGCTTCTCAAGAGCCATCAACCCTTTTAGCTTCTTGTTCTCATTTGCAAGCTTCTCATTTTCACTCTTGATCTTGGCATAATCATCATAGTTGTTTGACTCAACCACACTCTTGCCTTTGCTACTAGAACCTTGCTCAATGCTTTCAATGATCAAGTCATCACATGATGTAGCTATATCAAACTTAACAACTTTGTTAGTAGCATCATGTGTCTCAAGAGAAAGTTCATTAGCAACCACAAGACTATCATAGTCAATTTTCAATGTAGTATATTTGTCTTTTAGAGAGTTATGCCTAGTGATGAGCTCATCATGCTTCTTCTCAAGTTTATCATATTGATCTCTAAGCTCTTTGTTAGAAGTTTTGAGCTCCTTGAGAGTGGAAGACATAATTTCATTTTGATCTTTGAGCTCACCACTAGCCTTTTGTGCACTTTCAAGCTTGGATGAGAGTGATTCATTTTCATTTTGAAGTTCATCATTTTCATTTCTAGTTCTTCTTATGACTTTAGTGTATTTGTTCAACAATTTTACAAGTTCATCATAAGAAGGTGCGTCATATTCATCATCACTATCACTATCATCATCATCATCACTATCATGGTTTTATACCTTTCGTTCAGCCTTGGCCATAAGGCATAGGTGAGTAGTGGACGATGATGGTGAAGGTGGCGGTGAAGGTGGTGATGAAGATGTCGGTGAAGATGATGGCCCCATCACAAATGCGGCAACCTTCTCTTTCTCATCATCGCTCTCATCACCGGAGGACTCACAAGATGATTCAATGTCGGTGAGCCAATCACCAACAATGTATGCTTTTCCTCCCTTCTTCTTCTTGTAAAACTCTTTCTTCTTGCCATCCTTCTTCTTGTATGGCTTGTTTTTCTTCCTCTCTTCTTCTTCATCACTTGAATCATTCTTCTTGCCCTTGTTCTTGTTCTTTACTTGTCTTTTGGAGGTCTAGGGCATTGATGAGCTAAGTGGCCAAGTTCACCACAATTGTAGCAATCCATCTCCGAGATTGGCTTCCTTTTGCTACTTGTGAAGAATTTCTTTTTCTTGCCATCGAACTTGATGCCACTCTTGTTGAGCTTCTTTAGCATCTTGGTGGTCTTCCTCACCATGAGTGCAAGTGATGCATCATCAATATCACTTTCACTTGAGCTCTCTTGCTCCATCATGGCTTGGCCCTTCTTCTTCTTGTCATGGCTAGCTTTAAAGGCCAAGTCTTTCTTCTTGGAAGATGATGAGCCCTCTTCCGGAGTAATGTGCATGTACATCTCATGTGCATTGATCTTCCCCAATACTTGTGCCGGTGTTGCGGTGGAGAGATCACTTTGATGAAGCACGGTGACAATGTGACCATACTTCTCAACGGGAAGAACACTCAAGATCCTCCTTGCAACATCCGATTGGCTCATTTGAGTGAGCCCAAGAGCATTGAGGTCCTCTACAAGAACATTCAATCGAGTGTACATGTCATTAGCACTTTCTTTAGGAAGCATCTCAAAAGAATTGATTTTCTTTAAAGCAATATGATAGCGTTCCTCACGCTCACTCTTAGTTCCCTCATGGAGAGCACAAAGGTTTTCCTACAATTCATGAGCGTTCTTTGCATTACGCACACGATTGAAGATATCCTTGTCTAAGCCCCGGTAGAGTGCATTTTTGGCCTTTGCATTCCACCGGTCGTACTTCTCCTCGTCACCACTTGGGTTGGCGGGATCCTTGATAGCGGGAAGCCCTTGGGTTGCGGCTCTAAGACACCCAACATCTATGGCTTCGAGGTACGCCTCCATACGAATTTTCTAATATGGAAAATCATCCCCCTCAAAGGTGGGAGGTGGTCCTTCCCCATTAGACATCTTGCTCTAGGCGGTAAAGCCTAAATTAGGAGCAACTCGGCTCCGATACCAATTGAAAGGATCAAGATGCCCAAGAGGGGGGTGAATTGGGCTTTTTTAAAAATTAATTGCAAGAATTAAATCCTACAAGCCGGAATTCACCCCTAGTGCCTACTTGTGTTCCTAGAGATTCTACCGATAAAAGTTTTGCACCCTAAGTTCCAATCCTAGTCTAGCATGGCAATTCTAGGAAAGTAAATCAAGCAATGAGAGTAAATACGAGAAAGTAAATGCTTGAAAGTAAGGGCAAGGAACACGGCGATGTTTTCCCGAGGTATCGGAGAGTCGCCACTCCCCACTAGTCCTCGTTGGAGCACCCGCGCAAGGGTGTAGCTCCCCCTTGATCCGTGCAAGGATCAAGTGCTCTCTATGGGCTGATTCTTCGACACTCCGTCACGGTGAATCGCCCAAAACCGCTCACAAGATGAGTTGGATCATCCACAAGCTCCGCCGGATGATCACCAAACTCCCAATCACCACCAAGCCGTCTAGGTGATGGCGATCACCAAGAGTAACAAGCTAGAACTCTCACTTGACCACAACGAGCCTAATGAGAAGATGGATGCACACTTGCTACTCTCTATTCACTAGTGAGGGACTCTCAAGCTTTGATTCTCAAATCACAATCCTCACTAGAGCTCTTGCACTCCCTTGCACTCCAAAGGTGTTTCTCAGCTCAACAAATGAGCAAGAGACCTCTAAAAGAGGTGGTGGGGATGTATTTATACACCCCACAGTTAAATCCAACCGTTACCTGCCAACTCAGCAAAATACGAGGTGACCGGACGCGCCGGTCGCTTGTAACGGTCGAAAACCTGAAATAACGGCTGAGTGATCGGACGCGCCGATCAGGGGTGACCGGACGCGTCCGATCGTGCAGGGAGCTTACTGTACTCTGACCTGACGCGTGACCGCGTCCGATCAGTGATGACCGGACGCGTCCGGTCGTCAGAGTACCTTACTGGAACGTGACCGGACGCGCCGATCACACCCCAGTCACGTTCGATTAGGTGATTTCCCTCAAGTGACACGTGTCAGCCTAAACACCACATCCGGTCCTCGCAAGGACCGCGTCCGGTCAACAGCGCTAAAATACAGTCGTGGTTTAGAACTGACCGGACGCATCCGGTCATACCAGACACCGCGTCCGGTCAAGGGAAAACGTCTCTAAACACTCCGAAACGCGATGCAACTTGAACCAAGTTGCTTCCAACTGAACTTTGAGCTATTCTAGAGCTTCCTAGTGCTAAGTTTGACAAGTGTGCACCACACCTAAACACAAGACTCACCTAGGTCAAGCTACTCGCTCATGCCCCCCTTTATAGTACGGCCAAAGGAAAAAGCGAAGATCCTAACGACTATTCCGAATGTAACTCAACACCTTGACATCCGGAACTAACCGTCCTTAATCTTGACATCAATCCTTTGAAAACCGAAATGATTTCCATCAAGGGGCATGAATATCATAGTGCCCAAAGCAGTTATCCACCCCATGACTTAACTTACCAAAGTTTCTGCAAAACACACGTTAGTCATAGTAATAAAGAGTTGTCATCAATTGCCGAAACCAACTCTCAGGGCCTAGATGCTTTCAAAGACAAATGTAGGTGAGGAACATTATCTTTATTACTTTGATCATGAATCTGATTACATAGTAGCTGGCTGATTTGCTATGAATTTCTAACTTGTATTCCGCCTTCGGTTATCAGCTCGTATGTTCCTGATCCAGTGACCTTGGTGACAATGAAAGGGCTTTCCTATGGGCTGAGTAGTTTATGACGTCCATCTGCCTTTTGTATTCTTCGAAGCACTAGATCCCCGGCTTTGACGGAACGAGGTTGGGTACTTTTGTTGTAGTGGCGTCTTAAACCTTGGAGGTAACAAGCTGACTGTAAGGTGGTGTTGACCCTGACTTCTTGTGTACTGTACTGTCCAGTTCTAGCCTTCAGGTGTGTTTGGCTTCTCCTTCATCATATTGCTCAACCCTTGGTGATGTCCAGATCAGGTCGGCAGGTAATACAGCTTCTGATCTGTAGACTAGGAAAAAGGGTGAGTATCTAGTAGCTCTGCTTACTTGAGTTCGTAGCCCCCCATACTACTTTGGGCAACTCTTTAATCCACTTGGATCTATAGTCCTCTAGTTCTTCATACAACTTGGGTTTTAATCCGACTGGTATGAGTCCGTTAGCTCTCTCTACTTGTCTGTTGGCCTTTGGGTGTGTGACTGATGCGTAATCTATGCTGATACCGCAATCCTGTGCCCAACTTTTAAATTCTATAGCCGTGAAGGGAGAACCCAAATCTATGATGACTCGATTAGGCATGCTGAAAGTCCTATGTTTGGTGTTGGTAATTAGTGACAATACCTAGTACTAACCACATTGCAAAGACATGTGTGTAGCTATGATGTGATTGGTGCAACGACATGGTGAAGCAAGGATCAAGCAATGGTGATGTGACCAAGTGCTTGCCATGATGGAGTTGGATGAAGGTGCAAAGCCAAATCATGATGCTCAAGGCAAAGGTATATGATAGGACTTTTTGGTTTGCATCCAAGACACCATAGAGGGTGTGGATGACACAGGATACATAGCCGTACTATGAAGAGGGGAATTCTCTTTGCAATTGAGTCCTACATGTGCCTCTAGGTGTCATTCTTTGATCATATGTATTAGGATCTAGTAAAGAGCTAACTTAATGCCTTAAAAAATGATTGTGAAAATGCTAACACACATGCACATGGTGATGTACACTTGGTGGTGTTAGCATATTTGCGAAGGCGGTGGAGTTTGAGCGGTAGAGAGGGGTTTGAGACGTTTTTGCGGAGGTGAAATGTTTATTTTCCATTGCGCCGAAGGATGGAAAAGGAGGCAAAGTTGCGGGAGTGTTTCTCAACACTCATCGGATGCTGGTCTCGGGAGCGTCGGACGCTGACATCAGCGTCCAGTGGCTTACCCTCTGTGGCTCTATGCTGGCGAGTGAGCACCAGACACTCTGGTGCTGCTACGACGGACACTGATCGTCAGCGTCTGTCGTGAGTGACGTCAGCCGCTTCATGAGCCACAGCTGTGTTAGACTCTCGGCGCGTCCGCTGCCCCTCCGTCAGACGCATTTGGTGACCGAAAATCACCTTCGGGTGCTTACTGGACTGCGTCCGATGGAGCAACAGACGCTGGAACCCCGAGCGTCAGACGCGTCTGTTGCTCTATTATCGACCGTTGGAATTTTGATTCAGCAGGACACGTGGCATCATCTCGAGCATCGGACGCTGGTGACCGTGTTTGTTGCAATGGTGATAGACGCGTTTGGTGACCCCGTTGTTGGAATAATGGCTCTATTCGAAGGGGTACGTCTATAAATACTTGTTGGCCAGCTTTGGGCTCCCTCTCTTGGCACTTTGACATACTTGTGAGCATCTTGAGCTGAGCCAACACCCTCACACTTCTCCCCACTCATCTCCTTGCATTCGATTGCATTTCTTGAGTGAGATCGAGTGATTCAAGTTCATCGTTCATTGCTTTGCATCTAGAGGAACTTGAGCGATTGTGTTGCTACGGGATTTCTTATTACTCTTGGTGGTTGCCGCCACCTAGATGGCTTGGAGCAGCGGTGGAGGTCCGACACATGTTGGTGATTGTTCGTGGCCAGCTCCGGTGATTGGTTTGTGAGGGGTTCTTGTGGTTCCCTAGCGGAGCGCCGAATTCCAACTCTAGTGGATAGCTCGTGTCATTACAACTCTTAGTCATTGATAGGTTCTTGTGGCGCCTTTTGAGAGGCTCGGTGTGTTAGATCGATTAGCCACCGAACCACGTGGTGTAAGGGGACACAACGGGGACTAGCGTGCTGGCAAGCACGTGAACCTCAGGATAAATCATTTGTCATCAATTCGTGATTGTGATTGGTTTATCTTGGTGATTGGCTACTTGATTGGATCATCATTTGGATATATCAATTGGTTGGCTCTATTCATCGCCCCTCGATGAAATCACTTCTAGACCTACTCTTGCATTACTTTTGTTACTATATTGTTGTAGTCTTTGTCTTGCCTAGTTGCCTTGTTACCTTGAGTAGAGTAGTTTGCCTTAGTTGTTACTCTTGCAGTCTAAACTTGTGTGGTTATGTGAACCATACTAGAATTGCTAATTGGATAGGTGGCTTGCATCACCCCTTTAGGTTAGGCAAAACTCACATCTTGCCTTTTGATATACTAATCAACTTGTCTAGCATTTTTATAGAAAATTTTATTAGGCTATTCACCCCCCTCTAGCCATCAAGACCTTTCACATGCCGAAGCGATGCATGATGTCCTAAATGAACTCGACTACTTTGGCTGCGCTGTTGTCGGTGTTCGGACCCATGAGGGTCCTAAACCAACGAGTGAATTTGTGCTACGTGTCCCTTAATCTGGATAGTGATGCAAAGAGAATACACAGGGGTTTATCCTGGTTCGGGCGAAAGAAGGCCCTACGTCCAGCGGGGGGAGTATTGTATTTCCCTGCACCTAAGTACTTGCGTAGGGGTTACAAGCTGTGAGAGAGGGAGCCGATCCCAGGTCTCAAAGAGAGAGTACAAAGGAGATTGCTTGAGATGTTGGTCTTCTGTGGTGGGGTGATGACTTGTTTCGCCTTGTCTCCCCCCTTTCGTAGAGTCCCCTGCCTTCCCTTTTATAGGGTCAAGAGAAGGCAGAGACACCGGGGTGGTGCCTTAGAAGTGAAGTTTTGTCGGGCGCTGTGGAAGCCGTTGTAGCGACGTGCTCCGGGAATGGCTGGCCATCCCTGGACACCATGGTGACGTAAAGGATGGGATGGTGAAAAGACCCCGGGTCTTGTGGCATGCAGGCCTTGCTCCTTTGTTGACCGGCGGTTGGTCGAGGTCGGTCGAGGTGGGTCGATGGGGAATGGATAAGGCCGAGCCCCAGGAATTTTGAGGTACGACAGTCATCATGTTATGCCTCGAGGTGGATCAGTGGTGGAACAGTACCCGACATGGCGTGTGTAGTGATAGGTTTTCACCGCCCATCCCGGGATGGACAGTAAAAAGTGAGATTTGACACAGGTACTGCTTCCAGGCTGGTAGTGTTGTAGCCATAGGGGTAGGAAGTGGTTGGTGGTTGCATTAAATGCTTTGACTTTTGTCTGAAAGATGGTGGGTGAGGCGGGTCGACCGGCTCGACCCAGGGTCGTACGAGTTGGAGATTTCCCTGTGGTCGAGGCGTCCCGTCGAGCAAGCCTCGTGCGAGTCAGAACGTGGTCGAGGCGTTCCGTGCGTGGTTTTGGCTCATTGTACCTATGTGGGCGGAGCCTTGGCGTGGTTTTCTCAGGGGGTTTGTCTTTTTTAGTCATTGAGTTTGGGTACCCCTTGTTTAGGTACCCGATAGTTGTATTTCATGAGTGATTTGTACTCGATCCACTTGGTGAACTGTCAATAGCCACAAAGATGTACTCGAAACCGCCCTTGGCTTTCTTGAGAGGTCCTACTTGATCCAGCCCCTAGCCTCCTTTCTGCTTGAGCCCTTTCAGCTCTACATGTGTGATTGGATGCGTGATGATGCCTATAAAGTTTTCATAGAAGGTTCTTTGCAGATCTTCCCACCCCCTGATGGATCCTGGGCTCAATTTGTCAAACCATTGGAGAGGTATAGTCTCTAATGCCATAGGGAAGAAGAGTGCTTTGATGTCATCATCTTCGCCGGCTAGTTCGATTGACTAAGAGTAGATTCTGAGCCACTGCGTGGCCTCGGTGTTGCCATCATACTTAGAGTGGTTGGACGACTTAAACTTGTGAGGTAGCCGTACCGAAGCAAGTCAATTTGCAAAGCAAGGGAACCTGTCGTGTGCTCCGGCTTCTCTGTACTCTGATTTAGTCTCTCCTTCCTGCTAGCTATCATTCTGGCAAGAGTAGTTCCATGGGGCTATTTGGATGGGTACTCTGCTCCTTCTTTTTCTCGGTTGCTCAACTCGATTGCTCTAACTGTGGTTCCTTCTACTTTCTCTATTCTGGCTTCTGCTTGGCCCTAGTCTTTCGAAAGCAAACCTCCTTTGACTTTGATTTTCCTGTCTGTGAGAAGCTAATCTGGCGGATAGTCTTGAGCGGGTTCTTCCGTCGTGTGCTCTCAAGGTTGTCGTTCAGAGAACCTTCTGGAGTCATTCTTGTTCTTCATTGGGATGCGAGGCAGCTTCGAGTTCTGCCAATGCTTCTTGGATTTTGTTATATGGGGAACTGTGCATCCTTGTTGCACGCCTTTCTTCAGCTTCTTGTTCTGATTTTTTCTTATTGTACTCGACCATATCTGATTCGTACTTGACCCAAGCTTCTTTGCGCTGCTGGGCTCGGCGTCTGCGTCCCCGCTTTAGTTTATTTCTTCTTTCTCTAGTTTATCTCTGGCTTTCAGTCTCGCCATCGTACTCCGGAGCGTTGGGTGATATGTTGGACTCTGATTCATCTGAGGACCTAATGTTGGATGCTTTTGGCGGAATCAAAGGTGGTCGCTGAATCATGAATACTTCTCGGGCGTGCGTTGCTTCCGTGTCTGTGACTGCGTCATTAGAGTTGCTAATGATCTCTGCAGAGGCGTCTGTGTCGTACAGCGTACTTTCTTCTTGGTAAGGTAGAATCATTGCTTTATCAACCAATCAGATGTCGCCACTCCCAGATACAGAACCCGGCTAGTGAACGAGGCAGTCTTGTGAATTCATGGTCAGTACATGGCCTTCTTGGGCTCTTGTGAGTGGTATCCCTCGCACCGATCCGGCTGCTTCTTAGAGTAGAATCTGGCATGACTTTACCATGTTGTTGAGTTCAAATAGGAAGGGGCCCAACTTTATGTAAGAATTCTGAAGTAAGCTTGAGTTGATCTCTTGATGGATTGAAGCTGTGTTCCGGAGTCCCATCGAAAAAGAACCCGGTTTGCCATGAAAAGAACTCGGATTGGTTTCCGAGGTGGATTCCGTCCTAGAGTCTAAGTTAAACTCGATCGTCGGCAAAACCTGAATTGATTCGGACATCGCAAGACGTGAGAGCCTTCTGGCGAGTCCTTTTGTTGATCTCGCCAAAAGAGTGAGGTCTTCCTGGTTTTCTTGATCCTCGAGGAGACGTCCTTGGAGCTTGCCTTTGTCGTCTGCCTCGTAGATCCATGATCCGAAGATGAAGGTTGATCCCGTCGAGAAGATCATGTTGTTGAGGTCCATTGAGCTCTTGGATGCAAATCCGTCGAAAATCCCCTACCTAACGCGCCAGTTGTCGATGTTTTACCACCGATAGCCTGTCACGGGAGTTACCCGGGACAGTTGTTCGGGTTTCGGCTAGTGCGGAACTCAATGGTGGACGCAAGAGACAGTCGATTTATACTGGTTCGGGCCCTCGACCGTGATCGAGTAATAGCCTTTACGTCCAGTCGGTGTTAGCCTTTTGCGTTGGATTGATTGTATGATTGTCTCCTTCCTACAGGGGTGCCCATAGTCTCTCTTTATATCAATAGAGAAGACTATGGTGCGGTTACAATCCTAGTCGGATCCAAAGAAGATATCCTGATCTAAATACAGAAGGTACTTTCCTATAGGAGTCCGGCTAGTCTGGCCTATTCTATTCGGATTTGGCATAGCAGTTGCTGCACCCTTTCCTGCTTCAGTCCGTGGGCTAGTCCAGAGTCCACGACTTGTAGTCGTATCACTGGGGAACCCTATGGGTCCCGCATCGATAGCATGGTTACAGAAATCACTGGGAGGAAGGATCAGAGATTTTTCCCCTGGAAGGAAGGGATTGTTGGTTCATGTTGGGTCCCACATTCTTCTGGGCATCGCTAACGCACGTTGTCGCGGTAATTGAAGTTTTTTTTTTAAAAAAAGTAACTACAGTTGGAGCATCTGGCTTAACTAGGTGTGGGTTCAAAATTGGATCTATTTTATTCAATCACATCTCACTTCAACCCCTAGATCAAACATTACCTTATCTATCTATCCCCACTATAAATTTGTCTCAACATACGAGTATTCACGTCATCCCTCACTAACTGTCCACATATCTCTTGCTAATAGTCATGTCATCCTACTAACTTTTAGCTTCTTAATTGCAAGGTATCCACATCATCTCCACTTAATTTCATTTCAAATTCTTTGCAATTCCCGTAGCAACATGTAGGGTATTTTCTAGTCTATATATACTATAAAGACAAACCTTACTAAGCTAATTATCTTGAACCTCCTTACGCCACATCATCCACTTATCATTTGCAATTAACACAAACCCCACTAAGCTATTATTTTGAACCTCTTTGCGCCACGTCATCCACTTATCCCTTTTAATTAACACCGGCTGATCATGTGCATGCATGCGTACTTTGCGTAGTAGTATTTCATCTTCCAAGTTCATGCACGCAATATAGTAGTAGATATATTTAGTTGTCCACATCATAATGCTAAAATGTAGATTCCTCCTTCATACCCGCGGCAATGCGCGGGGAATCCTCCTAGTTATATTCATTCCTCAACACTGGGCCTGTTTGGTTCCTCCATGCTAAAGTTTAGCTACTAGAATCAATGACTAAACTTTAGTCACTTCTGTTTGGTTCTAGTGACTAAAAGTGACTAAAGGGAATTAAAGTAGTTCGACAAAAACCAAACTACCCCTAATGAATGTCCAAATCAGGGTGGGGACTAGCAATAATGAGGGGCAGCTCTTGTCCACTGGGCACTTTAGCCCACTTTTAGCTACTCTTGGGTGATTAATGTGACTAAGCTACTTTAGTCCCTTTTTAGCCAGTTTGTTTGGTAGTTTAGTAGATAAAGTGAAAGTTTAGTAGCTAAACTTTAGCCGGGGGAACCAAACACGCATGCCCTATGTCTCAAGTTCGAATGGCCAAGGCACGAGCATATTTCCCTTACTTTTTAAATATCAGATGCTTCCATCTTTATCCACTCAAATTCTCCATTGGGCTTCGAAGGTCAATACACCCATCCATGTTGCGGCTAAAATCATCTGTTGGGTCTTTTGACACAAAATTCATATTCATATCTCTCATAAAGTTAATTCTCACTATAAGTCTATCTCAACATACAAGGTATCCACATCATTCTCCACTAACTATCTACAACATCTCTCACTAATAGTCATGTCATCCTACTAACTTCCAGCTTGTTAATTGCAAGATATCCACATCATCTTCACTTAATTTTATTTCAGATTCTTAGTCATTCCCGCTGCAACGTACAAGGTATTTACTAGTTATATTCATCGTTCCTCGACACTTAATGGTGCCCTATGTCTCAATTTCAAATGGCCAAGGCACGATATTTCCCCTTACTTTTTAAATGTCAGATGCTCCCATCTTTATCCACTCAAATTCCCCATTGGGCTTCAAAGGGTCAATGCACCCGTCCATGTTACAGCTAATATCATCTGTTGGGTCATTTGGACACAAAATTGAAATGAAATGAGTCGTTCAAATACACATAAATTTTCAAATATACCATGTAGTTTCCACCATCAAATGCATGTTTCCAAGCTAGGCAGCTGACGTGTGAGTTCGCTTACTTCCACTGTTTGTCTTTACAAACCTATGCTTTGAGAGTTTTCTTACTAGTATCACTAACTAGAGACTTTGTAAGAACCTTCACACTAATCCTCATGAAATACGCTATATAATGCCATGTCTTAGAAACATCATAAAAACTGTGAGATCGTGTCATGGAAAATTGGTTTGAGAAGAAATTAGCACACTGCAAAGTGATGTGCATGTTCTACTTATTTATGCTTGTAACAGCATCATGATTTGATCTTTTGGGCGTTCGGGCTAAAAAACACTGCATTAAACATGATCACTACGTGAGACATAAATAGGAAATGTACAGACTATGGTGTGATATTTATCTTACCCATTGCAGCTAGGATTATGTCGTGCAGATAGCGTGATTATGTATATGTGTCGTGTGCAACGCATGCATGGGTGGCTGTTGAGCTAGTGGGTTTGTATGTGGGTTGCATGGAGCTAGACGTGTTGGCTAAACACATAAAGTTTTTGTACACCTAGCCAACACTTCATGGCTAAACACATTTCAAAATGGCACCATATGTATTCCATTCGTGCTAAGTTTTGTACTAAACACATGTCAAAATGACACGTATATGTGCCGCGAAAATAGAAAAAAATATGAATGGAATATAAAATAATACAAAGTAAGTAGTAAATAAAGCTTATCATACCCGGATAAAACTTACATGGTAGATATATGAAAAGAAAAGTAATTTTGATTAGCCCACATCAAATTCCTTCATGAACCTTTAATGTGTGTCACTTCAATTTGTCACTCGAGCATGAGCAAAGGTTGATGAACTAGTATGCCATAGAATTCTTACCATTGGATTCGTATTCAAAACAATTTCTTAATGACTTTGATGTTACAACTATCAATAAGATCTTGTAGAGAACGTTTAGAAGGGGAGTACTAAACATAAATAGTCGACAGAGGAAAACACTTAATATAACTGCCTCAGTATCGAAGATTTCTTAGGCTCGAATTCGTCTGGATCAAGGATCATGATTGGGCTTGTTATGTTGCTTAGCATCATGTACAACTTAACAAACAACTCTATTCTTTTCTTTGTGGGCCACTAATTTGGTACCACGGCCCACGAGTGCCCACAGCAGTCAGGTGTCACCCACGGTATCCAGTGATCGATTACTCGTCAGTAGCCACACGATCAGTCCCCCGCGGCAGGGCACGGCAGTCGGCACGCTGGGCGCGCAAGGCGCATGACTGCCGCGGACCCAGCCGTTCACGCGCCTGATTCCGTCGTTCCGCTGCGCGCGGTCGGCACGCAGCCGGGCGTGGCCTCTGCGGCTCTGCGCACATCCAGCGCCGGTACGCCCGCCGCCTGCCTCCGCCGGTCCGCCCCACGCGGGCCTTCCTTGTTCATCGTTGTTCCTATCCCTCCTCCCGCCGCGCGCGAACGGCCGGCGGGACCCGGCGGCCATCGCCGGCCATGACGAGGGCATCTGCAGACCGCAGGCTCTTGCAGCCGCGGCAGTGAACGAGAAGTGGGCAAAGCCTCGCCATGTACATGGAGCTCGTTCGCGATCGAAATCGCGCCAAGGCAACACTGAACTCAGAAACGAAATGGAGGAAAAGGTTGCACAAGTTTTCCTTTTCAGAAGCCGGAACGTAACACTACACTAGCCGAGAAGCTGCTGTACTCCCAAGTCTCCAACAGCTACTAGCAAAAACACCGCCAAAGTGATCATTACATGTACTTCCGCAACATTCGCCGTTTCTGATTGATTTCAGATGAATCCGCAAATGATTTCAGATGAATTACAGTCTTAGCGCAATCTACGGTTCATATGATGACCCTGACACGCCACACTCACCTGCCTACCAGTACGAATCAATCCGTCGGCCGCGTCAGCCATAGGGAGCTCAGCGCCCGGAGCCGCGAGAAGTAGTCGCTGACGACGAGCAGCGCGCGCGCGGCCTGGCGCGTGGTCAGGATCCGGTGTACCTGCTTCAGCGTCTGCTGCCGCAGCAGGTCCGCCTGGCGGAGGAAGTTCTCCACGGTGGCGAGCTTGCTCATGGCGACGGCCATCTGGCCCATGTAGTTGGTGACGGTGTCGGCGGCGGACGCGGACGGGCCGGGCGCCGGGGCGGCGGCGGCGGCGAGCGTGTCCCCGAGGGCCTGCTGCAGGGCCTCCATCCCCTGCGACAGCGCGTCCTCGGCCTGCTGCAGCGACTGCTGCAGGCTGCAGATGCCCACCAGCTGCTGCTCCGTCAGCTGCGGCTCCACCTGCCGCGCCACCACCTTGAGCAGCTCCGACGACCGGAACCCGCCCAGCCACATGAAGAACCGCTCCGCGGGGCTCATCCACATGCCCGACAGCACGTGGAACACGTCCGTCCGGGTGGCCACGCCCTTGAGCCGGAACATCTCGTCGTAGTGCAGCATCGCGCCGTCCACCAGCACGCCCAGGTCGTCGTCGCCCATCTGCGCGCTCAGGGCCATCCGGAGGTCGTTCATGTGGTGCTGGTGCTCGTCCAGCCACCGCGCGTACTCCAGATCGAACGCCAACGCGCCTGCAACGGGATGGCGACACAGATTAGACTGACTTTGGTTTGCACAGGATCAGATTTCAGAACTGCTATGTATAGATGCCTGCATGTATATGTATGGAAACAAGAGTTGAGCAATGGAAAAGATTATTTGCCTCCGGTGGAGCCTCCATGATCGCTGGAGCGTCCACTTGCAATGAACATCCCCTGTATTATAGTTATACCAAAGGCCATATACAATCAGTGACAAAATAATACATTTTCTTTTATAAAAAAAAAAACAGATAAGGAGTTCACCTGCTGCCTTGCCCTCTGAAGCTCCTGCTCAAGGTGAGCCAGCTTGGACCGGCTGTTCTCCAGCTCCACAATGTATGCCTACAGAACAAAATTGCACAGTGCTTGAACAATCTTGCAAGTGGCAACAGACATAACATGATACAGTAAAACTATAGACAAAACTCAGTAAGCCAAGGCAGCATGCCTCCATTGTAGATTAGAACAGACGCATACATTGTTCAACTTCAATTACCTGATATGCATCAGGGAAAATAAAAGGCAATCTTTTACTTTTATTTAGCAGACAATTGTTGGTTTGTGGTTACCCCTACTTTAGCAAGAAGCCAAGAACACAGGATGGAATGCCCTGCATAACAATAACAAAATCAAAATGTACAAAAGCTTCCGTAAGGGATGATCACCTTCTTCCTCATCCGGCTTTTCCGGGCCGCCTCGCGGTTTTGCGCAAGCCTCCTCTGCGCCTGCCATGACACAGCACCAACCAGTCACATTTGCTACATTGGTTCTAGTTTTTTTTCCACATTGTGTTCACAAGACATGACATGGCGGCGCACCTTGTGATCCCTCGATTCTACCTTGCACACCGGCAAGGAGTTCTCGTGTCCATCGACGCTCTGCGTGATGGCTCCACCCTACGACGACGGCGGCGGCGGCGCAATCACATGTCACAGCATACAAGGACATCAGGTAGAGTTCACGGCAGGCATACTGTGGAAACCAAGATCGAAGTGGAGTAGACACGAGCAGAGCAGACCATCTGCGCGTCGTAGTGGTGGTTGCCGCCGCTGACGTCGTCGACGTCGGTGGAGGCCGTCTCGGCGAGCGGGCTCGTGACGACGATGCCGGAGTCGCCCCAGTTCTCGAAGTGCGGCGCCGCCCACGGCGTGCAGAACCGGGCGTCATCCGCCGTCGCCACCCCCGGCGGCGCCATGCCAAACGGAACCGCCGCTACTCCTCCTCCATGCTGCACAAAGACAGAGATAGCCTCCATCATTCATTCACACTCAAGAGAGAAGCCGCGAGGACGAATGAATCGTCTTGGGCATGCAACAAAAGCCCAGTGAACTCACCGCGGCGGCGAGCGGCGGCACGAAGGTGGCGCAGGCGCTGAGGCTGCTGGAGGACTTGGAGCTGGGGTTGGGGCCTTCACATCACATTAACCCCGCGATGCGCGTGCAACAGCCAGCCATGAGAAGAGACAACAACAACGCGCGCGCATCCAAGAAAAAGGAGGGAAACAAAATGCGGAGGCGAATAAACAAGGCAGGGGCAGGGCGTTACTGCGCTGGAGCTCGGGGAGGATGGTGGCGCCGTCCCCGACGTGGCGGTACCCGGCCGCGCCCTGCTCCACCCAGCAGCTGCAATGCAAATGCAAATGCAACCACCGCGCCGCAAGGCAACAACACGTTAGCGAGCCGGACGCGCCGGTCCAAAGGGGCAAAGGGAGACAAGCGCTCGCGCCGCAAGCGACACAAGGAGGGAGGGAGGCACTGTTGGTGCTGCGCGCGTGGCACCACGTGTTGCCTTGTGCCCTCCGGCTTGCTTACCGCTTACCTGAAGAGGTGAGATGACTGATGATGCATGGCACACCGGCACGGGCAGGGATCACACCAGCGGCAAGGCGACGACGAGGAGGACGAGCTGGTGCCCGTGCACACCGTGGACGGACGGATGTGAGCTAGTAAGCTTGGCTACCGGAGACGAGGCCGACGCCGTGCATACGCGTCTGCTGCCGGGGTTAAAGGGGAAGGAAGGAAGGAAGGGGATGGATGGGGACGCGGTGCTAACTGAAGATCAGAGCCTAGTATCTAGCGTCATAGCCAGGAGGAGGGATCGATGGAAAGATACGATCAGGGCGCGTCAATTTTGGTGTCAGACGAACTGAAGATCAGAGCCTAGTATCTAGCGTCATAGCCAGGAGGAGGGATCGATGGAAAGATACGATCAGGGCGCGTCAATTTTGGTGTCAGACCAACTGCACTGGTACCGTATGCGATCCGGTACGATACGCTGGAGGAGCAACTTACTGTAAAAAAGGTCGCACCGGGTACTCCATCTGCTACGGCTAATAGAGCGCGTCCGCTAAATTTCGCGGAGTAGCGGAGGAGCGCTACCGGCCGCAGCCCCATCACAAGCAGCGAGCCAGACTGCATGCGCGCGGAAGGTACAGGTGGCGAGCCCCACTATTTCTTGATGCTGTAACTTTTGAACAAAAAGTCAAATTAAATTCTGATTACACTATTAAATTCGTTGTAATAAATCTTTCAAAACTAGATCACATGGATATATTTAGATAAAGTGATAAGTAGACCCATAGTGGATAGATGATGATATAGAGAATGGATGGATGCGAAAAAAATAAGTATAGAGAAGAAAATCTTGATAACCAGACAGTATAGAGAATGATACAGAAGGTGGACGAGCGCGGATAGTCTCAGACCGCCTCATCCGTGCAATCCGCCCATCCAATTCATCATTCAGTCGTTTGCGACGGAGAAACGCAGGGTGGCAGCCTGGCAGGCAGCGACAGAGAGGAGAGCAGCGGGGCTTTTTTTTTAATATCCTCTAAATTCAAGTTTTTTCACTCTCTCCGTCGTATTAATTTTTAGACGTATATATGGAGCATTAAATATTGATAAAAAATAATTAATTACACAGTTTAGTAGTAAATCATGAGATAAATCTTTTGAGCCTAATTAGTTCATGATTGGACACTAATTGCTAAATACAAACGAAGGTGCTACAGTATATAGAGTTGAAAAAAATTACAATCTACTACTCCGTCCCTTAATGTGTGTCATCCGAAAAACGTGTCTGTGAGGGAGACACGGTTTTCTAAAGACAAATATTTAGGAACGAATGGAGTAAACAAGGCCTAGGACGTGTTCATATGGCAAAATTTTTGGAGAAAAATTCCTGTAGCACTTTTATTGTTATTTGATAAATATTTGTCTAACCATGGACTAACTAGGCTTAAGAGATTCGTCTCGACATTTACAGACAAACTGTATAATTAGTTATTTTTTACCTATATTTAATGCTCCATGCATACGTTTAAAGATTTGATGTGACGGGTATTATACAAAATTTTTTGGGTCTTTTGAGATCTAAACATGGCCTCCATCTGGGGGGCAAAAAAATTTGGGTGTCGGATGTTTAGGAGTGTTTGATATTAATAAAAAAACTAATTATATAGCTCATTTAGAAACTACAAGACGAATTAAGTCTAATTAATTTGTTATTAGCATATATTTACTGTAGCACAACATTGTCAAATTATGGATTAATTAGACTTAAAAAATTTGTCTCGTAAATTTATCGCAATCTATGTAATTAGTTATTTTTTCGTCTATATTTAATGCTTAATGCATGTGTCCAAACATCCGATGTGATGGGGTGAAAAATTTTAGGCAAGGAACTAAGGGTGTGTTTAGTTCCCAAAATTTCTTGCCTTCTAGAGTAAAAGAGCATCTTTGGACATATGTATGGAGTACTAAATTTAGACGAAAAAAACTAATTGCACAGTTCTCGAGAAAATCGTGAGACGAATCTTTTAAGCCTAATTAGTCCATGAAAAGCCTTAAGTGCAACAGTAACCCACATGTGCTAATGATAGATTAATTAGTATCATTAGATTCGTCCCACAGTTTGACGACTGATTCTATAATTTATTTTTTTATTAGTATTAAAAAAACCTTTCCGATCCATCCAATACATTTGATATGACAAAAAAAAATTCTTCCCTGACGACGCGCGTGGTTGCGTGTGCGCCAAGTCCCGGTGCTGGCATGCTGCTTCGCTCGAGGTCGAGGAGCCGAGCCTCGAGCGGCAGGAACAAGGAAGAGGTGGGCCTGGTGACTGCGAGAGCACACTGTAATAGTGTATTGGCTCGATGTGACGGTGTGCGCCAGACCGCTGGGAGCCACTGTTGTCCGCTCCTACTCCCTCCATCCATATTTGTCGTTTTCGTTTTCCAAGAAATAATTTTAATAAAATATATATTAAAAAATATTAATATTTATAATACATAATTGGTATCATTGATAGATCTTTGAATCTAGTTTTTTGATAAATTTATCTGAAGATAAAAATATTGCACGTATTTTTTACAAATCGAGTTAAACTGTAGCACAAAAACTGAAAACAACATTTAAATAGGGACAGAGGAAGTATGCTGCCGCTTTGACTGGGATAGTGGTACAGTACGTGAGCAAAGACAAAAGGGAAGCAGGGTGACACCTGAGACACGGTTAGGAGGTAATCCCATTCCTTAAAAAACGTAATTTAAATTTGATCAAATTAAAAAATTTCTAAATCTAACTAAATTTATAAAAATAGTAAATATTAACCTCCATATAAGTTTACTATAAAATATACTCCATATTCCATAACTAATCTAATAATACTTATTTAGTACTGTAAATGTTAGTGTATTTCATATAGATTTAGTTAATAGAACTGTTTGAATATTTTAGAACTCAATGTATTTTTTGACAGAGGGAGTACTCTCGCCCTAACACAAAAACAGACTTTTGTGGTTTAATATTTGAACACGTAATGGCATGTTTGAAACGCTACAACTTCTTTTGATAGGTATGCTAGATACGATTTTTTTTTGGGTAGGAGGGGGGTGACTTATATTCACGATCAAGCCTTTAAATCAAGTTATGATTCGAGCACCTACAATCCTTACGCCACTGCTCCATATTGTGTAATCTCGCAAAAAAAAAACAACCATGCACAACATCATTTACCTCACGAAAAGACTTATCCTGCAAAATAAATCGAGAATACAAACAAAAGCCCTGTTTGCTTGAACTTATCAGCCAGAATCAGCTAGCCATTTAGCAGTATTTTTCTCTCACAACAAATTAGCATAAACATCAACATTAGCCGCTTTTACTGCCAGCCGAACCGGAAAAAGCGTAAAGAGTGCAATCTGACATATCAAATAAAGATAGAGTATATCAACCTGATAGGAGGTTAAAGACTTGAATTGAAAGGACTAATTGACATGCTACTTTGCCATCTCCACCCGGATACTCATGTAGCTCAATGCCCCATGTGCCCATGTGTACTCCACCGGTGCCTTTCATATCCCATATGAAAATGTTAGTCCACATGTATTGTCATTAATTAAAAAAAAAACCCAAACAGAGCCCTAAAGCTTTCAGAGTGCCGCTGGCTTGTGGACGCACATCCATCGCTGCCACTCAACTCACGGGAGAGAGGAGAGAGGAGAGAGGAGAGCGCTTACTCAACTTGGGGGAGAGAGAGGCCAGAGGGAGCTTGAGAGAGAAGGGAGATGGAACTGATCTATGAGTCCTACATTTCAGCATGCCACATCACCATATAGGTACATGTGTAGACTCATTTGGACGGGCTCAAAGATCCAAATAAAAATTAATGATCTAAACGCATGATTTGCAAATTTAGTGTCCGGATCAAAGGAAACACATGCCAACTAGTTTGGGGAATGTTGGTGCACTTTACTCAAGTTGTAAATACTTTCCAAATGATAATTTACCTACTTTCAAAATGTTATGAATAATCTCATAGACACAACTTTAAAAGTTGACCGGTAGCTATACAAAACTAGGTAATATATCATTGATCATATTAATTAAAATATATAAATGGATATACTAAAAATATTTTTCATTATAATTAAAAATATAAATCCATTAGTATTATTAAATTAAATATCGTAGTCTTTATTATAGAGATAAGATTTAAATAATTTCAATTATTAAATATTATCATTACTCATAAAAGTGTATATTAGATAGTTAAGTTTTCCATGGATATAATCAGATATCATCTATCTTAGAAAATGGATACAAATTTAGATAGAGAAATTAATAAGAAAAAGAAAGGAAAACATTTAGGTTTTCTAAAATAATTTTTATTATATTTTAAAAATTAAATCCATTATTATTATTAATTTAGATATCACGGTCTTTATTATGTATATATAAGATTTAATAGTTTCAATGATACACCACTAATTTAATAAATTATTATCATTAGTCATAAAAGTATCCATTGGGTAGTTATGTTTTCCATGGATATAATATCATATATAATCTATCTTAGAATATGGATACAGATTTAGGTAGAGGAATTAATGAGAAGAAAGATAGAACAAACATTCGACTTTTTAAAAATAACTTTTGTTATATTTAAAAAATCTAATCCATTAGTATTATTAATTGAAATAACGTAGTCTTTATTATAGAGATAAGTTTTAAATAGTTTCAATGATACGCCACTAATAATATTAAATGATTATCATTAGTCATAAAAGTATCTATTGGATAGTTAAGTTTTCCACGGATAATATCAGATATCATCTATCTTAGAATGTGGATACAGATTTAGATAGAGAGATTAATAAGAAAAAAGATAGACATTCAGTTTTTCTAAAAAATATTTTTATTATAATAAATCCATTAGTATTATTAATTTAAATATCATAGTCTTTATTATAGAGATAAGTTTTAAATAGTTTCAGTGATACACCAGTAATAATATTAAATTTCTATGGTTAGTCATGAAAGTATCTATTGGATAGTTAATTTTTTTTCACGGATATAATATCAGATATCATCTATCTTAGAATGCGGATACAGATTTGGATAGAGAAAGTAATAAGAAAAAGATTGAAAAACATTCAAGAATGCACCTATTTTTGGCTAGGAAACTGTGTACTCTGTGTTCCAAAATAAATACATATTTTGTTTATTAAGGAGTTATACCTTTTAAAGATCGACAAAATATTTATGAAAATATAACAATTCTATGATCTATAATAAATATTATTAGATTTAAGATTAAATATATTTTATGATAAATTATTTCAAAATACAAATTATTAATATTATCTTTTATATTTACAGTTAAATTTAAAAAGATTTAACTCTTCGAAAAATGATAGTATGCAGCTGACGTTGGAGAGAGATCAGAGCGCCCGAGCGGCAGCCGACAGAGCGAGACAGAGCGAGACGTGAGGGGTGGAGGACAGGAGTGTGTCGCATTTGTTTTAGGCCTTGTTTAGTTCCAGGGGTGTAAAGTATTGAAGTGTCACCTCAGATGTTTTATGAGATGTCGAAAGAGGTATTTGGATACTAATAAAAAACTAATTACAGAACTCGTCTGTAAACTGTGAGACGAATTTATTAAGACTAATTAATCCATCATTAGCACATGTTTACTGTAGCACAACATTATCTAATCAGGGACTAATTAGACTAAAAAATTATCTTGCAAAATATACACAATCTATGTAATTAGTTAATTTTTAATTTATATTTAATATTCGATGCATGTGTCAAACATATGATGTGATCGGGTGTTCAAACAAGGCCTTATTAGGGGGTGTTTAGTTCAGGTGACTAAAGTTTAGGAGGTGTGACTAAAGGGTGTCGCAGGGGTATTCGGATACTAATAAAAAAACAAATCACATAATCCGTCAGTACTCCGCAAGATGAATTTATTAAGCATAATTAATCTATCATTAGCGCATGTTTACTATAGCATTTTATTGTCAAATTATAGACTAATTAGGCTTAAAATATTCGTCTAGCAAACTAGTCTCAATCTGTATATTTAATTTCGTAAATAGTCTATATTTAATATTTCATACATATATCAAATATGCAACTAAACACCCCTTAGGCTGTCTCCAACAGCGTAGGCAAAGGGCAACCCAAACGCAAAATAGGGCGCGGACAGTGTTTTGGGTATCAAAATCGCGCTCCAACAGAGGACGCAGAGACAGCGCCCATTTTGCGTGCTCGGCGAGGCGGTAGGCAAGAATGCGTTGTCTCTCTCCCCACGACGCAGTTCTCTGGCGCGGACAACAACGACGAGGCGGGCCCGCGATGGAGCGCGGCCGGTGGAGCGAGGCGAGTCTGCGGCCGGCGCTTCCAGGCGGGACCGCGTCCGGCTCGGCGAGGTAGGCCCGCGGGGAGCGGACGGAGCGCGGCCGGTGGAGCGAGGCGGGTCCGCGAGGAGCGGGGCGCGGCCGGTGGAGCGAGGCGGGCCCGCGGGGAGCGGACGGAGCGCGGCCGGTGGAGCGAAGTGGGTCCACGGGGAGCGGGACGACGGCGAGGCGGGGAGCGGGGCGCAGCCGCCGGATCCGAGCTCCTGCTCACCTGTGCCGCCGGATCCGGGCTCCTCTTTGCCCGCGACCGCCGGATGTGAGAGGAATGGATGCCACCGCCGGCCGGATCTGGGAGAGAGGGAGGGGCGGCGTGAGAGAGAGAGTGAGGAGAGGGCGTATTTGCGTCGGCTGTTGGAAAACGCTGAGTTTTGGGTCTTCATGCGAGCGGCGAGCGTGACCCAAACGAACGAATGGGTCTTCGATTTGGGTGAGGGCTGTTGGAGACGGTCTTAGCAGTTCACGGTCGCTTGTTCACGCTCTGCTTTTTCGCGTGACGCGATGGCGTGATCAGAGCTGCAATAAGTGCGATGGAAATGACGAGGCGAGAGAGAGAGTAGCAGTAGTAGCAGCAACCTCGCATCGCAGGCTCGCAGCAGCCTGCCTGCCTGCCTGTGTGCGCCGGAGAGGAGCGGCAGCAGCAGAATTGCAGACGCAGCGCAGCAGCCGCAGGTGGCCGTGCCGTGCGGAGTAGAGTGTGACGACGGAGTGTACTCCTAGCCCAGGGAAACAGCCAACAGGATTAGAGAGAGGACAAAATCGAAACGAGGTCGCTTGCGAAATGTGGGAACGGATCGGTGTTCGTTCGGTAGCGACGGCGACTAGCGAGGCCTTGCCCCCACCCACTGGCCGGTCCGCTCCGATTCCCTGGGCCCAATCCGGCCCTGAACGGAGAATGCCCGCTCGCTTCCGCACTCCTGGTCCTGGGTCCGGACCGTTGCTGAGCAGTGAGGACTGAGGCCCAGTTTAGATTGCAAATTGAAAGGTTAAAAAGCACGGTAGCACTTTCGTTTGTATTTGCTAAATATTATTCAATTATGGACTAACTAGGGTCAAAAGATTCGTCTCATGATTTATAACCAAACTATGCAATTAATTATTTTTTTACCTACATTTACTACTTCATACATTAGTTCAAAAATTGATGTGATAGAGAGTGAAAAAATTCCAAACAAGCCGTGAGGAGGACTCAGGACCGACTGCACCCCGCCTGGCAGCGTGCGGTGCGGCAGATGCAGCCGTGCAGGCAAGTGTGCGTCCCACTTCCACACACTCACGGCAGCCAGCCTGCGCCGCGCTGACCTCTCCGTAGCCCGTAGCCTAGCGCCGTAGCGTAGCGACAGGCCGAGCAGCGGTGCACTCGATCGATGCGCATCACGGCATAACTTTACGTGCACGATCGCCCACGGGATACAGAGGCAGCCCCAGCCAGGTCTTGCAGTGCAGGCACTGCCGCCATCAATGGCTCCTCTGCGTCTGCGCTGCCTGCATCTGCATGCATGTAACTCGTACGCGTGCATCTGCGTCCGTGCTAGAGGACCGCCGGACTCGGTGCCGGGAGCGCGGTGCCGGTGCGGGGTCGCCGGGGTGGCTGAATCATGATGGTCCGCTACTGCCAGCCTGCCTGCCCGTTTATGTTGCCGAGGCGGAGGCCGGAGCCCCGGGAGGAGCGACGCTTCTTTTGCCTGCGAGCGCTGGCCCAGTGCTCCGTGTGGACCGTGTCCCTTCCCTGATGACGAGAATCGGCGATCTCGCAGGCACAATCAATCATGATTAATGCATAGGGGTGGGGCCTTCAATTTTGTCATCGTCGAAAACCATGATCTGAGCAGTAAAAGATACGGAGTAGGGAGTAGTATACGCGGAGTACATTGAACAAGAAGGAAATGATAACGTGTGATTTTGCCTTATCCTAGTTGTAACTCCCAAGGGAATGCTGTAGAAAAACCAAAGGTGCACATGATGCTAGTTAGTTTATGGCTTTTCTAGTGTAATCAAGTTTGAGCCCTAGATGTTAAATTTTAAATGATTCAATTCACTCCCTTCTTGGCCTCACGCTCCTCTTTAGCCCTGCAGTGCACAATTCATCCCCAAGGCTAGTCTAAGTTCAACAAGTTGCAAGTGCAAAGTGCTAGTCTAAGTCAAGAAGTTCAACCATTAAGTTCTAGTGTTCCTCCAACAAGTTGCAACTTGCGAGATGGAAGCTATACGATAACTATTGGCATATGCTTTCTCTCAAAAAATCAAGCTATATCAAATGAATATGAAGGTCGCTTCCTTGAATGGAGTCATCAATGAGCTAGTGTACGTGGAGCAACCGCTCAGTTTTGAAGATTGCAAGAAACCCAACCACGTGCATAATCTTAAAAAAGCATTATATGAGAGGTTGAGGGACTACTACTCTCAAAGGGATTTAAGATAGGCAAGGTTCATACAACACTCTTCACCAAAATGATCGGAAAAGATTTATCTTTGTGTGAAATATATGTTGATGATATTATCTTCGGTTCAATAAATCAAGAATTTTGTGAGGAGTTTGGAAAAATAATGGACGATCAAGAGTTTGAGATGTCTATGAATGGACAGTTGAGTTACTTCCTTGGCCTTCAAATCAAGCAAAGGAAGAATGGGAGCTTTGTGAGCCGAGACAAGTACATTAAAGACATGCTCAAGAAATTTAGAATGGAAGGTGCCAAACCAATTAGAACACATACGGCCACAAATGGTCATTTGGATTGGGATGCTAGTGGTGAACCAGTTGATCAAAAGGTGTATCGGTCTATGATTAGAAGCCAACTCTATTTGACCTCATTAAGACCGGATGTGATGTTTAATGTATGCATATGTGTTAGATTTCAAGCCTCACCAAAAGAAAGTCATTTGACCGCCGTCAAAAGGATATTGAGGTACTTGAGGCATACACCTAGTGTTGGATTATGGTACCACAAATGATCACAATTTGAGTTGATTGGTTACTCAAACTCGGATTATGCGAGAAACAAGGTGGATAAAAAGAGCACATCGGGCACATGTCAATTGCTTCGAAGATCACTTGTGTCATGATCCTCAAAGAAGCAAAACTCTTGAATTTGGTCTAGCTCTATATAGTGAAAATTTTACACCTTGTGGGTATAAGAACCTATGACGTGGAATGTAAATACAGTGGGGATCTCCCCCACAATTTTTACCCGTAAAAGTATATTATGAAATTTTGGTTGTTTCTACTATCTTTTTAATTTTGCATGTTGAATATAGCTCCCCCCTATACACGAGAAAAATCCTTATTTTCACATTGGTATATGACATGGTTATTTATGTAGCATTGAAAGGAAATATAGCATAGGGTCGTCTTTGTTTCCCTGTATAGCACTGCCGTTAGATATTGCCATGATTTTTATTGCCAGTACAACCTTTTTTGTGCAGATTATTTATGGCAGTACAATTTTGTGAACAAACGCACATCAAGTTTACATATACACAAAATTGTGTGTTTGGTACTGTCGACAAAATTGTACTATCATAAATAATTTGTAAAAGGAATGGTAATGCCAAAGATGTTTATGGACCGAAAATATTGTATTGGTCAAAAAAAATGATGTTCTATGTCAAAAAATAATACTATTAAAAATTTGTGCAATAAAAATATTACTATTAACATTCTGATGCGGCTACACATGAAACATAGGTAAAATGGTCTTTTTCATTCATAGTTGATGATGTGAGAGGCCAAATATTACGACTGCTGTATAAGAATAAAAAATAAACTCAATGCTATATTACTAAGATTTATCTTTCGATACTAAGTATAAAATCATTTCCTCTTCCAATGCGAGATAAGGTATTTTCTCTCTATACGTGATGTACACGACACATCAGTTCTTCAGTAACCTAACATGAAGAGGCATGCGTTGTGTGAATTGAGCATAGCTTAGTTGGTTGGGTTTCGTGTGGTGGAACCTGCCATATTTTTTTAAATTTATTCTAGAATTTAACAGCACTATTCTTTCAGTAGTATGCGATGTGCCCGTCGACAGCGAGACGCCTATGGTGATTTCGTCAATCTGGAGATTTGCCGCTCCAACTCAATTCTTCGGAGGTGCTCACAGGGACAGGGTGTGCGTGCCCGTGTTCGTAAGGTGAGGGTACGTTCGGGTACGTGAGCGTGTTTGTAACCGGGTCTAAAAAAAAAAAGAGGCATGCTGTGCAATGGCTGGCGAAACCTTGGGCAGGCATTAGTACACCACAGCAATGGCGGCCAGCTTTACGTCGGCAGTTCAGAGCTGTTCTTTAGTTTGGTCCGCCAGCAGCTATTTCTAGCTCAGTGGCCCAGCACGTTGGGAAAGGTCTCTATCTCGGCAGCCCGTGGCTCAGGAAAAAAATTCGGTGAAGGCTGCGACGCTCCGTGCAGACCTAGCGCGGATGATAGCCACGTGCCCAAGCAGTTCATCCCACGGCCAGGTGAGGATCGGCTGTCCGCTGCTACTTTCCCTCGGCACATCGACTCCGCTCCAAGGCTGGCTCGGCTGGCATAACAGCAGGAGTAGCCGAGTGTTTTTTTAAGTCTCTCATCTGGGTACAGTTATAGCATCTATTCAAGCACACACAAGGCTATGACTCGGCTTGCAGAACAACAGGAGTAGCCGAGTTTTTTTTAAGCCTTTCATCTGGGTTCAGTTGTAGCATCTGTTTAAACACACACGCACACATCCACACACACTACACTCACTCCACACGTGCACGACCAGACCTACAACTATACATAGAGTAGAAGACCACGTTCTTCTAAAGATCACCGAAACCATCGTAGCTTCGTAGGCGACGGGAACATCGCAGTCCCTTTGTGGCACCACGCGAGACGAGGCTGTAGATTTTATTCTGGGAGCTAGTTCTGCTGAGAGACGCAGGTGGATTCCAGGAATCGAACCTGCGCCGGTTGCGTGGCCACTGCCGCCGCTAGCCACTCGAGCTGAGGCTCGGTCTCACGAGTAGCCAAGTTAGATTAGATGGATACTGAAGAGTGAAGACTCCACGCTGCAGCAGTACTACCGCGTCACGTCGCCGTGCCGCTACCGGGCCGAGGCGCACGCGATGCATCTCTGGGGGGAGGCAAGGGAGGATGAAGGTCAGTCACGTCACTCCTGCAATGCCCTACGACTCATCACCACCGACGCGCACACGGCGCGCGCCATAGTGCTGCTAGACGGCGTCTCCGGGGCGGCAAGGGAGGGCGAAGGTCACCCGTGTTCCCCTTGGGTTGTCCATCCGTCGGTGATGATGCCGGGTGAAGGTCCTCGTGCGAGGAAGGATCAGTGCGCCCGCAGCCCACCACATGCTCGATGAAATGCCATTGACAGACTTTGAACTTTGTATAGGACTGCAGTTTGATGATTGTATCTCATCTTTGTAGGCTGGGAGTTTATACTGATTACAGTAAACTCGGATCTAGGTTTGCAGTCAAATACATGTTGACTTTATGATGTCGGACAGCACCACGGGTGTAGTACCTGTATGGATGTTCTCCAAGCCAAAAGATATGTTGCCCTGATTTAGTTCCCAAATTCAACCCCAAAATTGCACTATGCAAAAAGGAGATTCCCCGTCACATCAAAATGTCGACAAATGTATGGAGTACTAAATGTAGATGAAATCAAAAACTAATAGCACAGTTTTATTGTACTTTGCGAGACGAACATTTTAAGTCTAATTAATCATTTTTTGAACAATTTTTTGCATAAAAAACAAAACGCGCTACAGTGTTCCGACAGGAACACTGTAGCGCGCAGATCCAACTCGGTGGCTGCCGAGTTCGGATCTAAACACGGGCGTTTGAGACATTTTTATGGTAACCAATGATGAAAATATTGCACAAACAATACAATAGTACATCTACTACCTGTGTTGCATTAATGGTGTGCGGAGAATCATCGGCGTCTGCAATATCCTCTCGCGCCACAGCGTCATCAGCGGCAACACTCAAGGGTAGATCGTCGTCCATGTATTGCAGCGGCGAGGGCACCCTGGCGCCCGGTTGCTGTCGTGAGGCGTCAGGTACATGCGCCGCAGATCAGATTGCCGGCGGCGGATGATGACAGGCGTCTCATATCACAACTCCAACCGCTTGGGCGTCGTTGGCGGCGCTCACGTAGTCACGATGTTGGTCGCAGGCTTTTCCTGCGTCATTTGCGGCGCTAATGGGCTTTCTTGTCTATCGGATGAGCCGAGCCAAGCCAAATGTAGAGCCATGGAGCAAGCCGATGTGCCAATTGAACCACGCTGCCGTGGGATGACGTGTCAATATATGATTGGGGGTCTGCATTGAGCGTCGCTGCAGCCAGCCTTCACCGAATTTTTTTTCCGTGGCTCAGCACATACACACGTCAGTTCAAAAAAGGCACATACACTCTGCGAGTGTATTTTTGATGGAACATACACTCGTGAATCACGGAACATGCAAGAAACATGAAGAACCACGGGCGATTGGTTGGCCTCCTCCCGCGATCCCTTGCACCATCCCGCTCGACGCGACGGTCTGTTTAGTTCTATGTGCTGAACGAAATCGATGCATCGGACTGTGCATTTGAGGCCCCGGTCCAGGCTCGCAACGTATGCATAATTCGGGCTTTCACATGAGCCGCGATGGCATGGTGCGGCGTGTGGCCTGCGCGGGAGACAGCGCCATCCTCCTGGATGAGGCGCAAGGATAAGGTTACCGTTTGTGTGGGTGTTACCTTCGTTCTCGCCTCACTACTACACAAAAGATTTTACACAGCGTTTCACTTTGGGGCTCCATGGCGGTTGGCCTGGTTGCCCGCCTCGGTTATTCCAAGCAAGGCAGCCGGGCCAACATTCGTCTCGGTTAATCATTAACCGAGGCGGACATTATAACAGAACCGCCTCGTTTAATTATCTATTAACCGAGGCGGTCGTCTATAAGGCCCGCCTCCAAAGTCCTGGCCCAGCCCGCTACTGTTTTCATCCTAATATTGTCCTCCAAATATAAATATGGTCACTTAGGGTTTCAGAATCACTTCACCCCTCTCTCTCTCTCTCTCCAGAAGCGCAGTTCCCTCCCTCCCACACCGAAGCCATGCATAGGCGCGCGGCGCTCTTGTCGACGAGATGTGGTCGGCAGTCTACCGAGGGGTATGCCCACGGTAGTAGATTATCGGTGGAGGTGCGCAAGACAACGAACTAGATGGTGACGCAAGATGAACACATGGTTTATCTAGGTTCGGGCCGCGAACTGCGTAATACCCTACGTCCTACATCTCTGTGGATTATAGTGATACGTGATGATCATGTTTCGAGAGGGTTCTTGCCCGCCTTATATAGTATGGGGGACAAGGTTACAAATCTAAGGAATCTAGTTACAAACGGTTACAACTATTATATCCATGGAGGACACGATATCTATCCTAACCGACTAGGTTTCCTTGACCATCAAGTAGTCTCTGCTTCGCATGGTTCGTCGAGCAGTTCGAAAATCCGCACGGCCCTTTTTGGCGAGTTGGGCCACCTTGTCTGCCGCGACCCATGTGGAGCCATGAGGGTATATGGGTTTATACCCCCACAGTTAGTCCCCGAGCACTATGTATTTTGAAGCAACACGTCGTCTTGACCTTCTCCGACCATGAGGCTTGAAGTCTTGAAGCATCCGACCAGAAGGGTGGACTGCCGAGGAATATTCTCACCCTTTCGACCAGCTCAACTGATAGCCGACCACCACACTTGTTGGAAAACGCCTTGTCAGAAAAATGCATGGTTCTTCGAGAAAAAAAAAACAGTTCATCTTTGATGAAGTGTGCCCACTTAAGTTTCATTGTGGAAAGTTAACGATGCTTGGCACCATTGGCTCTACCATAATGTCAAGAGATGTGATCCTCAGGATCTAGTCATTTTAAGGTAGGAGTCGCGCCTCTGGCACTATGCAGCAAATCATGTTTGCAAAAAAGTTAAGCACATTCATCGCAAGGTGAAGTGTGCCCACTTAGTCCCCGAGCCTAATAGCAGGTGACTTGATCATGTGGTGCCAGGGTCTAAAATAATCTAAAACCAAATAAGCACATTCACCGCAAGGTGAAGTGTGCCCACTTAGTCCCCGAGCTTGACAGCAGATGACTCTGTCACATGGTGCCAAGGTCCAAAGAGCAACATCCCCAACTCAGTTGAGAATTACGCACCGTGGCTCTATCACGGCATAGTCCCCAGTCCCCAGCTCTGCTGTGGGCCAAGTCCCCAGCTCTGCTGTGGATAAGAACCCATGGCTCTACCATGTGGCAACTCCCAGCTTTGTTGCGAGACGTCCCCTAACTCAGTTGTGGGCCCTAAAACAGAAACAGTCTTGGATCTGCCATACGGCAGCCCCTAGCTCCGCTACGAGGCGACCCCCAACTCAGTTGCGGGCCCAGTCCGCAGCTCTCTGCAGATTCAGTGCTCAGCTCAGCCGTGGACAACAAGGGCGTCAAATTGATGCATACAGATAGGTCTGCCATGTAACAGTCCCCATCTTTGCTGTGGGGCCACAAAATGCACCGGCGCGCTAGAATCGGACCGTATATAAAAATGGCAAAATAGGCCCACTCTGGGGTCCTCCACCACAGTCAAGGCCCACATAAAGGCCCACTTGGAGATAATGATTGAGGGAGCAGAAGCGACGCGTCGGGCGCGGTTACCCAAAAACCCTGGAAGTCAAAGGGTCACTCCGTCTCTTATAAATACCCGTGCAGCGGCGCCCCACTTCTCCCACTTCATCTACTTCATGTTAGTTCGTCTTCCATATTGCTCGCTCCGCCATCTCCGCCAGTTTCATCGCCGCTGCATCCGTAAATCCAAAACCTAGATCCAGCCATACATAGCAGTTGCAACCATCACATCTCCGCCAGATCTAGCCGCTCCAACACCACACTGCACACCGCAGCCGGAGAAGAGGAGGTGGATGGCACGCAAGGACCGTGGAGCAAGAGCACAGCTGATGGCGGTAGAGTGGAACAAATCAGTCAGCATGGAGGCCACCCTCGCGAGGCTCGTCACTGCTGGCGTGATGGCCGAGGCCGTAATCGGTGGATGGAGGACATCACCCAGTGAGAACTATCCAGACCCCCATTCCGGCGAGATTGTTGTCTTTGCAGATTTCTATTGGCACGGATTTAGAAATCCTTGCCATTCCTTTCTGCGAAAACTTTGCGATTACTATAGAGTTAGCATCTGCAATCTCCACCCCAACTCTGTTCTTGCTGTGTCTATCTTTATCACCCTCTTCGAATCATATCTTGGCATCCTGCCCCACTTCAATCTGTGGCGGCACTTTTTCTGCCTCAAGAAGAAAGGGGGTGCGGGAGGATCCAAGATAGCTGGAGGAGCGTACCTGAACCTACGTGACAGAATGAAAGCCGAATACCTGAATGTACCCCTGAGTTCGTCCATAAGGGATTGGTATAAGAAATAGTTTTACGTGTAGCAAGAGTAGGAGCCATTTGTTGCCTGTGATGTCACTCAGATACTAGAGCAGCAGGAGAGCTGGTCGGTAAGGTCATCTAGCACCAAAATGGTGCAGGTTGAAGAGCTGCTCGGGATGTTTGACAGGAACCGACTTGATGGGCCAACGGTGGCATTGAACTTCATCTGCAGGCGGGTGCAATCCTGCAAGGAGTGGGTGCATCCGCTGTATGAGTACTCGGGGTCAGATGACCCCACTAGGGAGTCTGCAAGGAACCTCACGCGCGATAAGGTGAACTGGAGGTTGGCGCAACTTTTTGACTTGTTGGGATACCGCCTACTGTCGAACGCAATGAAGGCATACAAATTGACAGCGCCGCCACTACAGGTATGTCCAAAGTCGCCCACAATTTCAATTTCGTATCAGATAGTTGCTGGTCTACAACTATAACACTTAATCTGATGCTTGCAAGATCCGTGGCCAGGACTAGATAGCGATGTACATCTCCGATGTGCCCGCCGATGACTGGTCGGCTGGCGTGGATGCGCGGGATCCCCGTGTGACGAGGAAAGCAGTGTTGACGGTCCCGTGCCCGCCGATGACTGGGCGGCCAGTGTGGATGCGCGGGATCCCCGCGTGACGAGGAAGGAAAGTAGTGTTGACGGTCCTTAACGCCAACATTATATCTTTAATTAATGCACAATATAATGACAAAAGCGTTATTAGTGCATGGTTGTAGGACTTTATTCTAACAAGTTCCACGAGCTGTGTTGTTCTCACTTATTTTATAGATTATCAATATTTTATCACATGAAAGTACCTCAAGTGATGAAACAGAGCACACCATTGTGAAGAGCTCGTCGAGACGATCGAAACGGACATATCATTTGATCTATTTGGAGTTCCAGAGAGAAAGTCCCCGATGAATACGACTCGAAAGATTCAAGAAGACTCCGGAACGATCACCAAGCAAGAGTTTTAGGGACTAACATAACAATTTTCACAGCTTTTGTGAATTGTGAATTTTTAGGGATAAAAACAAAATAAGCCGAGAAGGAGTAGGAGTCGAGAAACCAAACCAAATCAGTCGAAATTTTGTGAAAATTGACGGGAAGGTTCTAGAGGACACGAGAAGACACAGGAACGAAGCGGAAGCCCGGAGGCTGACAAGTGGGGCTGGCCAGCCCCACATGTCAGGCCGGCCGGCCTGGGCCCACCTCCAAGTGAGACCGGCTTTGCGTGACGGCCTCCAACCGACCTCTTCAACACATCTCAACCATTGTTTCAAGTCGGTTTGATTCGAGGGTTGTGATTCACCCCACCGGGCTATATAAGCTGGGGCAGACCCCCTCCCTCAGGCGATCTCCTTCTCATTAGCTACCTCCAGAGCAAAAGCTAGGGTTTCGTCCGTCCATCCAAGTAGAATAAGTAGAGGTCCCTCTAGATGATCGTCTAGGTCTAGTTCTTCTAGTTCATCTTCTAGTTCTAGTTCTAGTTCATCTAGTTGTTGTAACACCCGTGTTTTGCATCATGTTAAAAATCACTAAAAAATTGAACTTTTAAAAATTTACAACAAATTAAAACTCGATTAGTTTATTTTCCCACAAAACCGTTTAAAAAGAAAATGCTTTTCCAAAACCCTGCATCAAAACTCACCGTATGCATTTAGTGTACAACGTTTGAATTGTTTGCTTGCGTGGTTAATTGAGTGCTTGGTTGATTGGAATGCTTGCTTGCTTGATTTCATGATTGATTGCCTTCTAGAATTTATTTTGCGGCATCAAAATAACTTCCTTAATTATAACTTGCATTCCTGACCTTTCGTAGATAATGCATCGTAAATATAAATAATATTTTGTTACCTTCTCTACTTAATTATATTAGCCATCGCATCACTAGATTACATGTTTAGTTGTTCTTCCTAATATTAGTTTACATACGTAGGAAATCCTTGCTTTTAATTACTATAGTTATAATAGAATATATTTTGAATACTAGTATTACATTCTCTATTTAGTAATACGTTATAATGCATATATATACATATACAGCATATACATGGTTAATTTATCATCCTTCTCAAATTATATGCTAATTAATTCCTGTGCTTCGAAATACTTAGAGTATACATCATATATTAACCATGCCTTGTCCCCTTCTTAATTATCTAGGAATTAATAGAATCATATATACATATAGGTATACATACATACTCTATATACATGCATTGTTAGTTAGAGAAATAGAAAAGAAGAGCACTACTGTGTACGCTCCCCATTCTTGCCGATGGCCTGGCCCAACAAGCGCACAGCGACAGCAGCTGCAGCCCCTTCCCTCTCCTCTCACTTACACGCGGGGCCCGATTGTCAGCTTCACTCCCCCACTGCACCGCTGACGTCACCCCGACCAAAAACATCCCCATCGCCACTGTGCACAACCGCCTCTCTGCGCTGTCGCCTTCCGACCGAGCTCATCCACTCCGTGATTTCCGTCGACACACACGCACGGATAGATGAGGCCGCTGCCGCGCCGAGCACGTGAAGCACGCTGCCGTGGTCGTCGGGGAAATATCTCCACTCTGTCCAACCGACGTACTGTGCGCCACCGCCTTGCCGCGCCTATAAAAGGCACCGGCGAGCTCGCTGGGGGCGCCATACGAGCTCGGGCACAGCTGAGGATGACGAAACCGCTGCCGTCCCGCGTCTGACGCGCCAGAGCCAAGGCCGCCGCGACCGGAGCTGCCGTGCCGGGGACGTCGCTGTCGAAGACGCCGCGCTCGCCTCTGCCCGCCGAGGCCCGACTCCTCCGTTGCCGCGAACGTCGCCGACGCCGTTACCGAGGCCGCCGCGCCGCACCGGGACGGAGGCCAGCCGCTTGCCGCGCGTAATGGAGCGCCGACGCGAAACCGCTGCCGCGCCCCTGCTCGCTCGCCCTGCACAGCGCCGCCGCCGCCCACGCAGTCGCCCGCCGCCGCCGTGCTGCCCGCCGCCACCTGCCCCGCAGCCGTCCACCTGCGCCGCCGCGTGCAGCACCGCCGCCCTGCCTGCTCTGCTTTCCTCTCTCCATCCTTCTCTCTCGCTAACTTTCTGTTCGCCCGGATGAGGACGACGACGGCACCCAAGGCCGAGTGGATGACCACGTCACCCAGCGCAACCAGGTCACGGCACTTCATCCCTTCAGGCCCACACGGCAGTGCCCAACTCTCTCTCTCTTTCTCTCTAATGAACCTCGTTCACGTGAAATATAGAGAGGGGGGCCGGCAGTTCACAGATCGGCGCATGGTCTACACGCACAGTGCCCAGTCAGCCCACCCAGCTGACTGGACCCACGCGTCAGCCTGCTGGAAAATTGCTAAGTACACACGGGAAACGTACACAGTAGAGTAAAAGGTAAGCATTTTAATTACACAAAAATTGCTAGAAAATTTCTAAATAAACTAGAATAGCCCTAGATCCTATTTATATAATTTCCACTCATATTGCATAAATAAAAATTGTAGAATTAGTTCCATGCTTATTTCCATTCGCGTATAATCGGTAGATTTTAATAATTTATAACTCCATCGTTGTAATTATGAATTTCGTAATTCTTGCACCATAATTCCTCTAAAATAAAACCCTACATATTAAAATGCATTTTCCTAATTTTGGTGCCCATTTAAATTCTAGATATGATTGCTTTTCTTTTCTTAAATATTAATCTGTAGTTGCATAATCCGTAGTAGTAATTCGTCGCCGTAGTACCCATCACCCATTAGGACCAACCCGTCTAGGATTATTTCTTCCACTTTGATTGCTTATGCTTGTTTTACATGCCTTGCTTGTTATTTCTCCTGTTTGTGTTTTCTCGTTTGCCGACGTTGGATCGCGTGTGAAAGAAGACGTAGAGAGAACTCGATGGAGTTTAGAAGAAAGGAACAGGAGACACAGGAATTGGATAAGGATATAATCTTCAGCGATTAAAGGCAAGTCCTAATCCCCATCTATTCCCTACATTTTCATTCCTTTAATTACTTCCCTTCTACCACCTCTATATTTTGCTAGCCTCCACTATAAACCCACCATACCTAACCCTACCCACCACTAATCTTAATATATACTACTTAAAAACTTCTTTCATATATGATATTGAATCATGATGAATTATGAGAATTGTTTATGATAATGTGATTTATGAACTTGAGGATAATAACTATGAAACTTAAGTTGGTAAAATTGGACTAAACCTCGACAGGGGGCGAGTGGGGGTAATTCATGTGGTGTGGGTTACCTTGGCATGATAGCCTGTGTGGGATCCTGCGGGAGATACTCGCCTCGGTCACATAAGGACGGTTCATTGGCCATCTCGCCTAGCTAGAATTTCGTACAACCACATGTCTATATGGGTAGACTTGATCTCACACCCCGTTAGATTGAAGTATAATTTTCACTAGGAGGCCGGAGTAGCAACAAACTAACAGGAGAGGACACGGCTGCTGTGTGATCTACCGTGGTCTGATCGGCATGGTTGCTTTGTGGTCTTCCATGTAAAATTTGTTGTTGTGCCGTGTACGAGCACCCTTTTATTGTTTAATCTGGATGCTATGTGATCATCCACCGGATGCTGTGTGATCATCCAACCACTCGATATTCTAGGATGCTGTGTGATCATCCTGATGCTTATGGGTTCTGGTCCCTGAATAGTCCGTGGTGGAATTATATGGAAATCTAAGGTAGCACCATCCGGGTACGAGGTTTCGTTAGGCCTATCGAGCCTGTGGCCTAGGTGTCGACTACGCCTATCATATGGGGAAATTTGTACACCTCTGCAGAGTTTTACAGAATCTATTCGAATAGCCATGCCCTTGGAATGGACAACCGCTGGGATGAGGTCCTCAAATGATTATACTTCCACAACTAAAATGATCTGGTAAGATGTGTTTATATTTTGGTTATATAAACTTAACTCGGGAACTGGTGAGGATGGTAATACCCTACCAGGGCCCAACCTAAATTTATAATTACTATACCATACTATCTTTACCTCCACCTTTACCACTAACCACCTCCACATATAGCCTCCCATCCATCTCTCTCCACCCAAAGTTAGGGCTTGCTGAGTACTTTATGTACTCAATCCTCTTCATTCTATGTTTTTAGGAGTCAAGTTGTAGGAGTACATACGAGGATGAAGCTATCTAGGCTACGCCAGGATGAGATGACAGGAGTACATACGAGAACAGAGTTGTATGATTACGCGAAGAAGCTGCTCGAGGACCACTAGGATAAAGATGTAGGATTGAGCTTAGGAATAAGGGTTACGTCCGCACTCCAAGTTGCCTGTAGGAATGGAGCCACGTTGTTATAGGACCGCTATCTTAGAACTCTTATGTATATTATAAGGCCAATGGCCCAAGCTATGTAATATGAACTTTGTAACATGTTTTTCCATTATCAATAAAAGTATGGTTTTTGATATCAATCTTGTTCGCTCTGTGCGTATCAGCTACTGATCCAGGGACTGATACGTGATGCACAGTGGACCCTAAAGTAGGGGGCCCGACAGTTGTAAACTAGAGAAGAGGGAGAGAGAAGAGGAGAGAGAGCCAAGGAGGAGCTGGATTTGTCAGATCTTCCTCAATATTGTACTTTTGCAGCAGCCGGTTCGTCTTTGAGCAATCTTCGGGTTCTTTAATTTTATAATTCCTGAGATCTTCATTTAATTTCCATATTTACTTTTAAGTTATTTATTGGATTCCTGCTTGCATCAAGTGCTCTAGTCTTTGCAACGCTAGAGTAGTAATTAATAGATTAGTCATGGCGCTTAGTCTTGCGATTACCTGGAATTGCACCCAATCTAGCGGATTGTTGTGGTAGCCCTAGGGTAGTGACAGCCCTAACGGCCGACGTATTCCACCACGTTCGGATTGGTGTTTGTAGGACCGTAGTCAGAGCTTCCTAGCCCCCTTCTCATCCCTTTCTATGGTTAGTGTTCTGATGTCCCGAAATAAGTAACCCTAAAGTAACCCTGATTCCTAGATCTATCTATAGAACTCTTAGGAAAATTTCTCTCTCCCCACAAAAACATATAGTTATCCCTAGGCGATTTAAACCTCAACTAGTGCACTTCACATTCCCTGTGGAAAATCGATACCTTGGAATACTCCTAGGTGAAAGCTACAATGGTATCCGTGCACTTGAGGATTTTTCTGTTTACGTTTAAAATACCCAACAAGCTTTCTGGCACCGTTGCCGGGGAACAGTAGCTGTGCTAATTTCGAGCCAAAGTTCATTCTTTTCTTTTTCTTTTTACCACCTTTTTATCACCACCATCATACCACATGGATTTCACGCCTATTTATAAATTCTTTGCTCCAAAGGGTGACTTGTTGGAGCCTCCACCATCATCACACCCCATTCTTACAGATGGCTATGAGCTTCGTCCAGCTTTCATAGCCATGGTTCAGGAGAAATCCTTCTCTGGGTTAGCAGACGAAGATCCATACACCCACCTTAGGGAATTTGAGCAGTTGTGTTCTTGCCGGTCTATAGCTGGCATGACACAAGAGACCCTTAAATGGAAATTATTTCCATTCTCCCTATTGGGAAGAGCGAAAAAGTGGTATGCTCATTCCGTAAGAGACATAAATGGAAATTGGGATGAACTCCGAGACAAATTTTGTCTTGCGTTCTTCTCTCCTTTTCGAATCGCTGATCTTAGAATAGAAGTTCTTACATTTAAATAAAAAGAGAAGGAGACTCTAGGAGCAACTTGGGCTAGGTTCACAAGCCTTATCAATTTCAGTCCAAACATTGCCTTGCCTGACCATGTCCTACACTATCACTTTTATCGTGGTCTTAGCAAGGAAGCTGCTCTACATCTCGACATCGCTTCAGGAGGTTCATTCTCACATAAACTCATTAGTGAAGGGAAAGCCATTCTAGAGAAAATCCTTGAAAACACCCCTTACACTAGCATTTTTGATGAGTTTCCCAAAGAAGAGAAAGAAATCGAGCCCAGCCCTGAACCAAAAGATAAGGAATCAATTCCTGGACAAGAAAAGGAAGTTTTGATAGCCAAATCACAATCACTCCAATCCCAAGATTTAGCTATCAATTCTAAACTATCACCCCAAAATCCTCCAAGGGAAGAAGAAATTTCACCTTTGGAAAGCTCTGATCTTTCTGATACTGATAGTTTAGACTTCTAGTTTCATAAGAGACCTTCAAGCGAATATAATTCAAATCCTCTCCAGAAAGGATCTCTTATAAAATGTCCTTATTTCCAATGGGAAGAATTCGAGGATGGCATATTGAATGATGCCATAGAAGGACAGCTTTGACATATGGAAAATCCTATCTGCTGTCCTATTATGTTTATAGATGACACAAATTCTGGACCTATCTCTAAACCCATCCTTATCTTCGAAAATCCCCCTTATGCTCGTCCTTTTCAGTCTCATGATGATCCTAGAAATCCACTAAGACAACCAAACCATAGGAGTCATGAAGACCACGAGGATGACTAAGAGAGGCTACGACAGTGGCTAGAATGTATAGAATGGATGGACAAGAAAGAAGCCTTAATGGAATCCAACCTTGACTTAGCTTCAAATGGTGAGGTTTCAACTCCCTTTGAAGATGAGACTCATCCATCTATGGAAGAGGCCCTAGACAAGACCAATTCAAGAGTCACTAATCCAATCGAAATTCTGAACATTCAGATTAGAGACGAAGATGACATCAATGAGCATGGGAATTATTCCATAACGACCTCATTAAATCCATGCTCATATGAGACATCTCCCAATTCAATTGGTCTCTCCAACCCCATCACATTCGAGATCTCTAACCCCCTTATCCTCTATGTTTGCAAAAACTTTAAAAGGGTGGTTGCCGATGTATATGTTTATCATAAATATTGCAAATCTCATTATATTGAATCTTGAGATAGGTACACTTAAGTTGGTGTTGGAGGGGAAACCACTTCACCAAATCGCATTTTGAAGGTTTCCCAAGGACAAGCTTAGTGTCCTAAAACAAGCATTTTTTAGATCCTAACACGAGTGTTCACCTTTCTGCTACGCTGCCCTTGTGAAACGAGCTTAGGGATTTAATTATGAAAATATTCCTTCGAGTATTATTGTCACTAACCTCCCTAGGATTGGAGCAAAAAGATTGAAGGAATAACAAGTACAAGGTATGTCCAACCAATCATCATGCAACATTGAATTAAATTCATCCAATCTCGATTTTACAAAAATTCAAGCTTGGGGGATAAATTTCTAAGAACATCCCCTGCCATGTTGCTATTCTGGTTGTCCCTATCTTTAAGACATGCTCAATTTGCTATACACCAGTCATGTTCTGTTCCATCACCATTCGAGTAAATCTCTATAATGCCTTCATGCTGCCTTTGTCCATCATAAGTAAGTGTTGGTTTAGAAGTACTGGACATACTTCTATTGGCTTTTAACATAAGCGTGGTGCTTAGGTTAAATAACCTTCCTTAATCCAACTAGACATGGAGTCTAGTTTGGTTATTGAACTAAAAACTGCTTGTGTACACATTGTATATTTTTGTTGGACTAACTCCTGCAGGAGAAACTTTCAAAAGTCAAACTAGGAAGTTCTGAGATGAACTCACACGGAGAGAAAAGAGATACATGAACTTCATCAACCTAGCACAAGGGAAAAATAGCTCATGCATCATGGAGAGATCCATGGAACAAGAAGATGAGTGCCACAAAACAAGATCTACACTCACTCCATGAAAGAGGGTGAACAAATCTCCATCAAGCCCCTTCAAGACAAAGGCCATCATAGAGAAATTCTCAAGACAATAAAGGGAGCACAAGGACTGTCAAGAATATCAAGATCAGGAGAACAAAAAGATACTCCCATCACTAAAGCACACTGTGAGATAAGCAAGAGAAGACAAGCCATTCACAAGTACAACCAGCTAAGTAAGAGAAGCTTCTGCAAGGTGGTTCGATATCATCACTCTTCAAATGATAAGGATACACTTTGAGCAAAACATGGAGTTGGTCAACTCCTAAATTCTACAAGTGATGGTCCTGAATCTATAAGAACATGCACATTAAGCAAGATGCAACCAGTTTCAACAATTAATGCTTCACTTCAAACGGCTGCTGGACGAACGAAGAACATGGGTGACACCATATCAAGAAGTGCACATATCATGGTATCCACCTTAGGGTCAGATGAGTCACCTAAGGAATAAACATGGTAAAAAGTCTTGTTCAGAGGACTTGAAACATTAAATCCTCACCGGGAGGTAAAATCAATAGTTATCTGTATTTATTTTTTCTGCATAATCATTCTTTTTAGCATATTTACTTTTCTGCTTTAGCATTGCATTATAAAAAGAAAATAAAAATATTTATCTGATGCATCATAAATCCTAAAGCCCCATGTGAATAAATTTGTGGTGTGTAAAAACCCATGGAGATATTCACCGTGGTGGCATAAAAATAAAATAAATATGTATGCATTCATCTTGTTAAACTTTCTTTGCATCATAGAAAATATAAAAATACAAAAATATTGAGAAAGAAATCCCACCGAAGCTCTACTTAAACTATCTCAAAAGCTTTGGACAACTGAGGCTTAAGTGGCCAACCACTAACGCTTAATCCGTTCCACAAGTTTTGTTGTCTATTTGAGTTTCACAGGATTCGAAGAACTAAAAAGAGTTGACAAGCAAGTGGATGTTCCATCCACTGTTGGAGTACTGTCTCATCCGTCATCAACACCAATCAATGCCTCAATAGAAGAAATATAGCTCCATTGCCAGTCTGCTACATCACAAGATCGAACGACTATGTCAACATTCAGTTTGGGGGAGGCACCCCCATATATCCAGGTAAGTATCCTTATCCTCTTATGTTTTCTTTTTACATAAATTAATCTAAAAATAAACAAATGTGAGCACATGAAGGTTCACTTTATATATCTATGGAGTTTTCACTGTCTACTTTATCTAGTCAAATATTTGTCCTATATTATGTTATTTCATAATAATGTGTGTTAGTTAGAGTGTGTCAAGTTTGCTTGAATTAGTTTATAAATAAAAAGAATATGGTCAAATCTCTATGCATGTAAATGATGAATAGTTGCTCTGCCATAATTCCTTTCAAGTGTCTAGTTTTCAACCTCGAACTCTCCTGAGTTTTGGAAATAATTATTTTGACCTAGGATTTACTCTAAACATGAAACTTGTGGGGTTGCAAATGCTTGATCTAAGTCTAGGTGATTGACGGATATGATATGAGAAAGTCTGAGCTATCTTGTTTCTAGTGATACTTGAGTTCTAGAGATTTACCTTTTGAAAAACTTAAAATTGCCACATGATGAGTTCCTGTATGATGAGAGCTTTAATTCCTACCACAGTCATATATATATGCTTGCTAGAATAGGAAAACTAGCTCATAGGCTGCTCGCTTTGTGTTGAGTTTGGTCAACCCGTGTGAGACCCTTGTCGAGAGGATGGTCATGCTCCCAAGATCAAGATCACTTACACCCACATATGTCCTGCTGCTCCTACCTTGGGAGTACGTAAAAACATGCCTTTTTCCACCCAAAAATCTATCTCCTACACTGGGAGAAGATCCAAAAAAAGATTGTTAGGTTTCTAAATAAATGCTCCAAGATTGTAATTAATTTCTTCCCAAGTTTATTGTGTTCCAGGCAAGAGGCATGAGGCTATGCAAAATAAGAATCAAAAGAAAAAAAAGAAAGAGAGAGAGAAAAAAAGAAGAAAAGAAAAAAATCCCAGCATTCAATAAAATATTTATTGATCGCTCATGATCTCTATTCCTGAAGAAGGTCTTCATTGTCATCAAAGGAGAAAGAAGATATCCCAAGACCTCCACAACAAAGTTCTTCATAAATTCTTTAGTTCGAGGCAGTCTCTCCAGGAGCAAAGTAGAATTAGGTTAGCCACCAAATATTTCCACACACATGCACATCTTGATCTAAGGGTATGGTCTCCCCTCCGAGGATCCCATTTTGACTGAGCAACATATGCAAGGTAAGTATGCTACATTCTTGAAATACCCTCAGCTCCATATAAGCCTACTAGTTATAGGGTAAGAGAGAGGAGACACGATGCTACTCTGCCTTATTCCAAAAATACTACATAATCTGAGCGAAAGAGAGAAGGCAAAACACCATCATTGCCTTGGAAAGGGTCCACAAATACCACATATGAGAGACCAGAAAGGGTCATACAAAAAGGAATCTCTGATTTTTATTTTGAAAACCTACAAAAACTCCAGAATGAAGGTTGATCGAAGAACTCAAGACGCAGTGATTGACTTGATTGTTCTGTCTTTCAACTACTCAAGACCCAAGTGAAGGCTAAAAGCTATATGGTAGAAGGTAATACGGGTAAGTTTGAAAGTTAGAATAGTTTGCTCTAATTCGGAGGAGAATTCTTGTTTGAACATATGTGTACTTTTGAGACATGAAAGCATAGTAGCAACTCCTGATCCATTGTTAAGATTGGCTTTGCTCAGGGACTAGCAAAGGCTAAGCTTGGGGGAGCTAGTTGACGGTCCTTAACACCAACATTATACCTTCAATTAGTGCACAATATAATGGCAAAAGCGTTATTAGTGCATGGTTGTAGGACTTTATTCTAACAAGTTCTACGAGTTGTGTTGTTCTCACTTGTTTTGTAGATTATTAATATTTTACCACATGAAAGTACCTCAAGTGATGAAACAGAGCACACCATTGCGAAGAGCTCGTCGAGACGATCAAAACGGACATATCATTTGCTCTATTTAGAGTTCCAGAGAGAAAGTCCCCGATGGATACAACTCGAAAGATTTAAGAAGACTCCGGAACCATCACCAAGCAAGAGTTTTAGGGACTAACATAACAATTTCCACAGCTTTTGTGAATTGTGAATTTTTAGGGATAAAAATAGAATAAGCTGAGAAGGAGTAGGAGTCAAGAAACCGAACCAAATCAAGTCGGAATTCCGCGAAAATTGACGGGAAGGTTCTAGAGGACACGAGAAGACACGGGAACGAAGCGGAAGCCCGAAGGCTGACAAGTGGGGCTGGCCGGCCTGGACCCACCTTCAAGTGAGACCAGCTTCACGTGATGGCCTCCAACCGACCTCTATGACGCATCCCAACCATTGTTTCAAGTCGGTTTGATCCGAGGGCTGCGGTTCACCCCACTGGGCTATATAAGCAGGGGCAGACCCCCTCCCTTAGGCAATCTCCTTCTCATTAGCTAACTCCAGAGCAAAAGCTAGGGTTTTGTCCCTCCATCCAAGTAGAAGTAGAGGTCCCTCTAGATGATCGTCTAGTTCTAGTTCTTCTAGTTCATCTTCTAGTTCTAGTTCTAGTTCATCTAGTTGTAAACTAGAGAAGAGGGAGAGAGAAGAGGAGAGAGCCAAGGAGGAGCTGGATCTGTCAGATCTTCCTCAACATTGTACTTTTGCAGTAGCTGGTTTGTCTTTGAGCAATCTCCAAGTTCTTTAATTTTATAATTCCTGGGTTCTTCATTTAATTTCTGTATTTACTTTTAAGTTATTTATTGGATTCCCGCTTGCATCAAGTGCTCTAGTCTTTGCAATGCTAGAGTAGTAATTAATAGATTAGGCGTGGCACTTAGTCTTGTGATTAACTAGAATTGCACCCAATCCAGCAGATTGTTTTGGTAGCCCTAGGGTAGTGACATCCCTAACGGCCGACGTATTTCACCACGTTTAGATTGGTGTTTGTAGGACCGTAGTCAGATCTTCCTAGCCCCCTTCTCATCCCTTTCTGTGGTTAGTGTTCTGATGTCCCAAAATAAGTAACCCTAAAGTAACCCCGATTCCTAGATCTATCTATAGAACTCTTAGAAAAATTCCTCTCCCCACAAAAACATATAGTTATCCCTGGGAGATCTAAACCTCAACTAGTGCACTTTGCGTTCCCTATGGAAAATTGATACCTTGGAATACTCCTGGGTGAAAGCTACATCGGTATCCGTGCACTTGCGGATTTTTCTATTTGTGTTTAAAATACCCAACAAGTAGCTAGAAAGCGCCTCGTAGCAGAGGGGCCTTCCCAAAAGGGGAAGTCCACTGACCCCCTATGCACGGGGGGTCCTTTGATCATTGACGATGAGGAGAGCAACCAAAAATAACGTAAAGTCATGGCCGGCTTGACTGACAACGAGGAAGAGGAGGATGAGACGCCACTGGCACATCGGCAGAGAGCGCAGAGTGCGCCCCGCGCACCGACGCCACCAAGGGCGCCCACACCTGCCCAAGCAGCAACACCCCTAAGGGTGCCCACACCTCCTCGAGCAGCGACGCCTCCAAGGTCACCCTCGCCTCCCCGAGCAGCGACGCCAGCCCAGACGGCCGTACCAAGCACGGGACGAACTGGTTCAGCAGTCCCCATGGGTGTTCAAGCCGAGATGGAGCAGGCAAGCAGTAGCCAGGCGGCTAGTACCTGCGCTACGGGGAGTGGGAGCCAGAGCGGTCGGCCGTTCAGGGCCGCATTCAGGCGCTCATAATTGTAAGTAATTTTATAACCCCTTGTTGTTGTCCTAAAGCATTAGCTTATTATGCTGGTGTAGGTCGGAGTCCATAGAAGACGTGGAGCACCCCACTGGCAGCCAACCGCCATCTGTTAGGGAGAGCAGCCGTGCTGCAGAGGAGCGTGCCGAGTCCAGCGGCATCGCTAACCAGCACACCACGGAGCATCAACATGAAGAGACTGCACCCACTGCTGAAGAGCCTAGTGCCGCCTCAGGCGATATATTGGGCTTTGTAGTGGTCGACAGGAGCGGCACCGAGAACCTTGCCACAGAGGCTCCGGCGGGTGAAGCCGCTGCGGTTGAGGAGGAGGCGGAGGTTGAGGAAATCGTCCACCCGGAAGAAGAGAACGTGGCACCTCAATGCGTCCGTGTTGCAAGGAAGCGAGGCGATGAGTGGGTGTTCTACGAAGAAGACCACTCAGACCGGACCATCCGCAAACTGCAGCGAACAGTTGATGATCTGATGGGGCAAATAAAGTAAGAGCACTGGAAGCCCGATGCAACTCTATTAGGCTTTTGTAGAAATTGCTATCACTAATCCTTCATTGTGTTGCAGAGCATTGAGAAAACATCGAAGTACCGAAAATGGTGCTTTGACACTATCGCCCCTACCATAGAAGAAAATAGAGCCCTGAAGTAGGACGTAGTTCATCTGCAAGAGATGCTACAGCAGGCCCGGAATGAGTGTTGATGGTCACTAACGATGAAATTCGCCCATCAATAAGCTCATAAAAAGGAGAAACTAGCAAACTTAAGTCACATATGCATTTACTATTAACCGAGTTCCACATGTATTTGGAGTATATCACTTTGCAGGTCACAAACACAGATACATGGAATAAACCATCAAAAGGCACTTTCCAATGTTAATTCGCGCAAAGAATGAAGAAGGCACCAAGCATCGCAACACCAATGGGGCAAGGCACCACGCAACAGTGTTCCAAGCCCAACCAGAGACCACCTCGCAAAGGCGGTGGCCATTTGGGCCAACTAGTGGGCCGGCCGGCCCAAGGGGCGGCCGCCCCCTATCACCGCCATATGCCCTAGTTTTTCTCTGGCGGTGGCATGGAGGCATGCAACGTCGGTTCCCTTGGTGCTTCACGCCAAAAATAGGGAGGAGCACCACCTTTGATTTAGTATAAAAAGGGGCTCCCTGCCCTCTCAACAGGGAGAGAATAAATCCCAATTCAATTCATAAGGAGAGAAAAGTAGACTTTTACTTTTTCAGTAGTTGTGATTGAAATAAGAGAGGTGAGTGAGTGAGGAGAGAGTTGGAGAAGAGTCGGAGTACTAGCAACTTCCCTTAGTGTGCTAGCTACACTAAGTCGAAGTGCTAGAGCCGAGAGCTTCTCCACCTGTACCTCTACAAGCTTCTTACTGTTTGGAGTAAGAGACTTGTTGTTTAACTTTGGTTATTTATCTTAAAAAGTTACCTTTGCACTATTATAGACCTGTGGGTTCGTCGTCCGTCCTTGCGGTGGGTACTCTAGTAGAAGGGCCCTGATAAACACGGATAACCCTTGCTAGCACGCTAGAGTATTAGTGGATAGCGTAGACATGGTGTCTAGGCTAGAAGCTATCTTCGTTTGCCTCTTTCCCTACGGATTGAGGGGTAGGCGGCAAGTGGTGACAACCTTGTCCATCCCTTGTAATCCCCCACGTTCGGGCTCGTGGTAGAGCAGAGGCCGGCATCGCTTGGCAGACCAAGTGCAATCCGGTGCCTGAAGCAAGTCTATAGTAACAAAGCTACCTCCATTAAGATATCTGTCCTTGGAAAAACCTCGCTACCTCGTTCATTTCTCCCTTGTGGTCATAGGTTAACTAAGTGAAGAGTCTAGCACAACCGTTCCTTTGGGAAATTACGATACCCTGAATACTTCCGGGTAAAGTGCTACAACGGTGTATCCGTGCGCTTGCAGATTCCTCTGCTTTTGCTAAGAAACACCAACAATGAGTGGGACACGTTGTAGGCCACCGTAGATGAGCAGCATCTCTGCCTTGACCAGGAAAGGAAAGGAAAGGAAAGGTGTCCAGGCGCTGTTCCTCGGTGCAATTAACCTCAAGCTCTCTGGCTTCATTTGACCTCTCCTCGTCACGGTTCTCGACCCTTGGTGACTGGAAAGCAATGTTAGTTGGCAGCATGGCCTCAGAGCCAAAGACCATGAAGTACGAGGAAAATGCTAGTATTGCGACTGGGCTGGGTCCTTATTCCCCATACCATGGCCGACAGCTCCTTCAATCATCTCCTAGGATGCTTATCGTTTTTTTTCTGTACAATCTTTTCTTCAACGCATCAAGGATCATACCATTCGCCTGTTCAGCCTGTCCGTTAGCCTTGGGTGCACCACCAAAACGTACTTAACAACTATGCCTCTGTCATCGTAGAAATTCTAGAAATCATTACTGGTGAACGTGGACCCTAGGTCGGTGATGATGCTGTTAGGCAGGCCGAAGCAGTGGATAATTTCATTGAGCAGCTCAGCTGCCTTCTTTGTAGTCCCCGAGACTAAGGGCTTGTACTCAATTCATTTGGAAAATTTGTCGATAATGACATAAACCCAGCGGAAACCTCCCAGAGCCGGCTGGAGAGGCCCGATCATATCCAGTCCCCAGGATGCGAAATGCTAGGATGCTGGAATGGTCTAGAGTTCATGGGCTGGAACATGAGTCTGCTTGGCAAAGAACTGGCACCCCTCATAATGACGGACCGGCTTCTCAGCATCGGCGATGGCTGAGGGCCAATAGAAACCTACCCGAAAAGCCTTGCTGACCAATGTGCGTGAAACAGCATGGTTGCCACAAGTGCCAGCATGGATCTCTTCCAAAATCTTCACTCCATGTTTCTAGGACACGCATTTTTGCAACAATTCTTCCTTCATGTTCTTGCGCATAAGCTTCTCCTCGACCAACACATAATGCTTGCTACGCCGTATGAGGCATTCCATCTCGTTCTTGTCCTAGGGAACCTCCGCAGAGGTGAGATACATGATGAATGGCTCTCTCCAGTCAGTGCCGATGGTTGGAATCACAGCGACCAGCTGGTCTGTAGATAGTTGTTCAGCCATAGGCTTCTCTTCTTCCTCGATGGACGGCTTAACAAGGTCATGAATGAAAACTCCATGGGGAATCAATGCCTAGGTTGATCCTAGCTTCGACAGCTTATCAGCTGCCTCATTGTCAGCCCAGACCATGTGATGAAACTCTAGGCCATAGAATTTGTTCTCTAGCTTTCTGATCTGCATAGTAAGCATCCTTTCGCTGGTACAGTCCCAGTCCTTGTTCACCTAGTTTATGACAAGAGCAGAATCACCGAACACCATGAGCCTTTTTATGCCAAGCTCAACGGTGATACGGAGGCCGTGCAGAGCTGCCTCATACTTGATGGCGTTATTGGAGTCCTTGAAGTGGATCTAGAGGACATAGCTCAGCCTGTCCCCAGATGGCAAGATGAAGTACACCCCTGCCTCGGCACCATCGATATTGAGGGAGCCATTAAAATACATCTTCCAGTGCTCGAGGGAGCTGTCAGAGATGGGTGTATTCATATCTGTCCATTCGACAATGAAGTCGACCAGTGCCTATGACTTGATAGTCGTGTGGCTTCAAAATTCTAGTGAATATGGGCTAAGCTCCAATGCTCACTTGATAATACGCCCGTTGATGTCTTTATTGTGCAAGATGTCCCCCAGCGAAAACTCGGTGACCACTTTAATGGGGGTAAGTATCAAAATAATGACGCAGTTTGCAAGAGGTAATTAGGATGGCGTAGTGCAGCTTCTAGACCTAGGGGTAACAGGTCTTGGACTCATTGAGTACCTTGTTGATGAAGTATACTGGTTGCTGGACCTTGTACAATGCCCGACCTCCTCGTGCTCGATGGCGATGGTAGTGCTGACTACCCGATTGGTTGCCGCAATGTAGAGCAGCAAAGTCTCGCCTTCCTTGGGCGCTGTCAGGACTAGAGGGGATGTGAGAAACTGCTTGAGCTCTACAAAAGTAGTATCAGCTTTCTCTGACCACTCAAACTTCTCCTTTGCCTTGAGGAGTTTAAAGAATGGCAAACCCTTTTCTCCGAGCCACGATATGAATCGACTCCGAGCGGCCATGCACCCGATTAGCTTCTAGATGTCCTTGATGCACTTGGACGGTTTCATCTTCATGACAGCTTCAACTTTTTCTGGGTTAGGCCACATGCCATCACGGCTAACTATATTGCCGAGCAGTATGCCAGATGGCACGCCAAATATGCACTTCTTGGGATTCAGCTTCCATTGAAACTTATTGAGTGCCTTGAAGGTCTGGTCGAGGTCATCAACTAGGGTAGATGCCACTTTGGTCTTCACCACTACATCATCAACATATGCCTCAATGAGCTAATCTCTAATCTGGTCCTTGAGGCACTGTTGGATGGCTCGTTGATAGGTTGCACCAGCGTTTTTGAGCCCAAACGACATGGTCGTGTAGCAGTAAGCACCAAAGGGCGTGATAAATGATGTCTTGATCTGGTCCTCCTCTCTTAGAGAGATATGATGGTAACCAAAGTAACAATCTAGAAATAATAAGAACTCATAGCTAGCAGTAGAATCTACAACCTCGTCTATGTGAGGCAAGCCGAAGCGGTCCTTAGGGCAGTGTTTGTTGAGATCGGTGTAATCAACACACATCCTCCATTCATTATTCTTTTTTCTTACAAGAACTGGGTTGGCAAGCCACTCCGGGTGATACACCTCTTTGATAAAGCCGGCACCTAAGAACCGGTTTACTTCTACCCTAATTGCCTCCTTTTTGTCCCACGCGAACTGTCGTAGCTTCTGCTTGATTGGCTTGGCGGTCTTCGAAACATCCAAGGAGTGCTTGATCAACTCCCGAGGTACTCCGAGCATGTCTATGGGTTTCCATGCAAACATGCTGATGTTCTCCCTCAGGAAGCTGACGAGCGCGTCTTCCTATTTGGGCTCCAGGGCAGCCTCGATTCGAGCCGTCTTAGTCTTGTTGCCCAGGATCAGTTCCACCTCCTTGGTCTCCTTGAACTTTGCAGCAGCGTAGGTGGCTTCCTTGCTCAAAATCTCTAGATCGACGGGAGGGATCTTCTTGGTGTCAATGATGGACTGCTGCATGCGGATCGAGAGCTCAAGGGCTTCAGTAGTTGCGTAACCCTCCTTCTCGTAGTTGTAAGCGATGAGCACATTACCCCTGAGGGAGAGTATGCCCTTCTCAGTTGGCATCTTTAGGAGTAGGTAGACGTCGTGTGGTATCACCATAAACTTGGCTAGAGCTGGTTGGCCAAGTATGGCATGGTACGTTCCTTCGAAGCCCGTGATGATGAAGTTGACGTAGTCGATACGAAAGTGGACGGTGGTGCCGAACTGGACTGGCAGTGTGATCTGACCTAAGGGTTGAGAGGTCTGCCCTAGGAGCACTCCCTAGAAAGGTGCGTCATAAGGCTCGAGGTGTTCTGGCTTAATGTCTAACTCAGTTAGGGCGTTGTGGAAGAGGATGTCAAGGGCGCTGCCACCGTTGATGAGCACTTTCTCGAACCGTACATTCCTGATGAAGGGGTCCAGAACAAGGAGAAACGCCCTGGCTTTGGAATATTGGCCCACTGGTCAGCTCTGCTGAACATAATGGGCTGGTGCGACTAGTTTTGATACTTGGGGTCAGCAAACTTTTCGTCAGAGTTGTTGAGGGCTATGATAGCTCGGGCGGTAAGCTTCCTCTGTCGCCCATTTTCTAGCGCAACCTTTCCACCAAAGATGCTGTGGACGCTTCTATCAGGATCCTTGTAGGCATGACGAGGGTCCTTGTCATGTTCTTCTTCGGTCTTGTGCTCCTCATCTGGCGTCTTATTGTCCTGGCGGTCATCTTTGTCACTGTCTTTGTCACCGCCACGCTACCTTTTCTGGGCGTTCGAGTGGTAGATGGACTTCATACCCCTATAGTTCTCCATTGTATGGTTGGAGTCTGGGTGAGCTAGGCAAGGACCCTAAAGGACTTTGGAGTAGGCATCCTTATAGTTGCGCTTGGGCGCTGGCTTGACAGCGTTGACGACATTGTCAGCTAGTCGGTTGTGGCTCTGCCGCCCCCTAAAGTTGTCCTACCGATGCCGATCATGATTGTCATTGCGGCGGTCATGGTTGTCATTGCGCCGATCATCCCGCCGATCGTCGGGGCGGCAATTTTGCTAATCGGGTCGAGGAGCCCGACCAACATCTTCCTTGATCTGCTGGTCGGCCTCTTCAGCGTCTTCGCCACCGTGAGTAGGACCTGGACTGAGTCAGGCCTCTTGTGGAGCAGCTTGGTCCTGAGAGCATCATGGTGGCGGAGGCCTCTGATGAACACGGAGATAGCTTCATCACTGTTGATGTTAGGGATGGATATCCGCATTTCCGAGAAGCAGCGGATGTAGTCGCATAACGGTTCGTTTGGATAGTCTCTGACATTCTCCAAATCATACTTGTTGCTGGGCTACTAACAAGTGGCCATGTAGTTGTTGATGAAAGCCCTCCTGAGCTGAGCCCATGTATTGATGGAGCCTTCCCTCAGGCTGAGGAACCACTAGTTCATAGACTGGTTGACGACCACAAGCAAGTAATTGGCCATCACATCTTCATCGCCGTGCACTGCTCGGACATCGATTTCATACAGTGTTAGCCACTGTTCAGGATTGGCCTTCCCGTCGTAGGTATCCAAATCGTGGAGCTTAAAATTTCTTGGCCAAACAACGACACGGAGCTGATCAGTGAATGGCCGAAGGTTGGGGATATAGCCGACACGCGGTGTGTAGCCACAGCCAGGTGCGCCATGTGCTTCATCATATTCCCGCCTATGCTGCATCTCAGATGCATGTCGCTCCTCTCGGTTGTTCTCGATGCGATCCCTCAAATTCAAGTTGGCGCTGAGATGGTCACGGAGGTCGCCTCCAGGTTGCTCCACTTCTTGGTCGGCACCGCGTTGTCTACCACGACCGCCACCGCAGTTTGCAGCACGCTTGCCTCCATGATGTGCGCCACGCCCGCCTTGTTGGTTGCGTTCACCCCCTTGATCAGCATCATGCTCGCCTCGCTGGTCGGCATTGCATCTTTCACCTTGATCTCTGGGACGGTGCGCCTTATAGTTCACGTCGTGGCCCTAGTAAAGATAAGGACCTCCCTGTTGCCAGGAATCTCATTGCCGATGACTTCGGGTGGTGGACGCCGATGGAGCGGGTGTACGCCTCTCGTTGACCTAGACTGTGGCCGCCTTTAAATAAGCCTTGACAGCGTCGAGTGCTGGGGATTCGGGGAACTTATTTAGTTTGTTCATGGCGATAGTAATGTTGGCGCTCGGCATCTTGAAAACTTGCTGGTTGTCGCACATGTCGAATGTGTCGGCCAGATCGTGGTGGATATTGCGCTGGCCACCCGTGCCTGCGTCAGCCGCATCCTCTTCCTCATTCTCTAGGTCAACTCTCCGAGCCCTACGATCGGCGTTTCTTTCCTCTCGAGCGACCCTCTCTTGATCGGTCTCCCCATCGCGAGGGGGCTCATCGTTGCTAACGGCGAAGACGGCACCTCCGAAACTGGGTGGAAAAGCAAGGAACTCCTGCCCATATGGATCAATGAGGGTGCGGGTATAGTTAGTCCCATGAGATTCGGTAGACCCGATACTTTCTTCTAGGATTGTAGAGAGCGAGTCCTCTCTGATCTGCCTAATCTCTACCACATTAACAGTAGGCGCAGTGTGGTCTGGTTCAGGCAGGTCTATCAGACAGAGATCTGAAACATGGTCATGCTCAGTGGGATCCATGAATAGGTGTGGTATGCGGGTGGTGTACTCAGATGCCACATTCACTAGCCCGTATGTGTAGGTGTTGGATGAGTGCTCCATTAGGGCTTCGTAATCCCCCGACCTCAAGCTGGTTGCGGGTACTGGTCGGTAACAAACCGTTCGCCCCTCAGGAGTCACCGTGATCATGAGATCAGGGTCAAGACGCCTCTGGCGGCTAGCCTAAGCAGGTCAGGAATGGTGGTCCACAGCAGATCAATCTATGATCGTATCTACTAAGGTTGGGGTTTCAGCCAATCCCGTGGTGACCCGATCGATAGACTTGACCAGATCGGTATTATCAAGACGCCTCCCTTGATAGCGGGGAAGCGGATGGCGGGTGGTCAAAGGAAGTGACCCTAAGATTGGTCCCGAGATCAAGTCCGCTATTGTTGATGTAGATTCGGTTGGCGCAGGAGGAGCTTGCACCGCTTGCACGACTTCAGCGGGGCCATCAGCGACGGTGGTCCAGGTGAACATCCTGATTGTGAACGTTAGGCCCGCCAGAAGGACCATGGAAGCAGGGAAGTTGACCATCTGGCTCACCATGGAGTCTGCACATACACCCCCTACCTAGCACGCCACTGTCGACGAGAAGTGGTCAGGAGTCTACCGAGGGGTATGCCCACGGTAGTAGATTATCGGTGGAGGTGCGCAAGACAACAAACTAGATGGTGACGCAAGATGAACACAGGGTTTATCTAGGTTCAGGCCACGAACAATGTAATACCCTATGTCCTGCGTCTTTGTGGATTTTATTGATATGTGATGATCATGTTTCGAGGGGGCCCTTGCCCGCCTTATATAGTTCTGGGGGCAAGGTTACAGATCTAAGGAATCTAGTTACAATCGGTTACAACTATTGTATCCACAGAGGACATGGTATCTATCCTAACCGACTAGGTTTTCTTGACAATCAAGTAGTCTCTGCTTGCTCTGCACAGTTCATCGAGCAGTTCAGAAATCCACGCGGCCCTTTCTGGCGAGTTGGGCCACCTTGTCCGGCGCTGCCCATGTGGAGCCATGAGGGTATATGGGTTTATACCCCACAGCTCTCACACGCTCCCTCTCTCCCCTCCCCACCCTGCCACCCCTCTCCCCTTCCCTCCCCACCCCACTGTCCCTGTCCTTTCCCCTCTCAATGGCGCCCCTCCCCTTCCCCTCCTAGTGGTGCCCCCTCCCCATCCCGCAGTCGCTCTCCTCCTCCCTCCGGCATGAGATCCGGTGGCGGTCGCGACACTCCTCCTAGCATGAGATTCTATGGCGGTGGTGGCCCTTCCTCCCTTCAGAGATCCAGATCCGGCCACCCCACGATGGCACTCCTCCCCCTCCACCTCTACATCAACTCCGACGGCAGCGTGGAGGCTGGATTTGGTGCCGTGGAGGCCAGATCCGGCATCCCACGGCGGCGCTCCTCGCCCTCCACCTCTACATCAACTCCGGCGACGGCGTGGAGGCCAGATCTCCATGGTGGCGCTCCTCTCCCTCCACCTCTACATCAACTCCCACAGTGGTGTGGGGGCTAGATCCGGCCTCCCCACAGCTGCACTCCTCCCCCTTCACCTCTACATCACCTCCAGTAGCGGCATGGAGGCCGGATCCAACCTCCCCATGGCGGCGCTCCTCCTGCTCCACCTCTACATCAACTCCGACGACATCATGGGCCTCCCCATGGCAGGGCTCCTCTCCCCCTCCACCTCTACATCAGCTCCCTAGCGGCAAATCCAGCGAGTGAATGATGGCGGCGGCTCGTGGATGGGCTTGGCAGGCTCATGGATGTAACACCCTTGGTGTTACGCTTTAAACAAACTGCTAAATCATGTCATGAGCATCATGTTTATGTGATAATGCATGTGATAAACTATGAAGATAGGTTTCTTGTCACTTAAAATGATCAATACAAATGATAATAAAAAATGATTCAAGAGCTCATGTTATATCAAGTAGGGTTGAAAACCAATTTTTATTGGGCAAAAATCTTATAGAACATGTATGTAACACCTAAATAAAGTTTGGAGTACAAACTTTGTAGATAACAATGCAACTCTTGTCTTAGAAAAATAATATTGTTAGCTAGTATTTCCAATAGCTTAGAAATAGAAATTGACATCAAATCCAGCTGAAGACTTAGAAAAATTCTTAAGTCCAATAACAGTATAACAATGCTATGTTGGTGAATTAATTCTGGAAAATTTAGCTAAAGGTCAGTGCTATGTTTTTGCTCCTTATGGTAGCCTGATGTTTTACTTCCCTTAGCATGGTCAAGGTGGTTTAGCCTCAACCGAGTTGGATAAATTTTGAGAGATGCTTTAAAATCCGTGCATGAACACAGTATTGGGCTGCCTGGCCTGTGTGCGCGATCGCCACGCATGGCCACTCTGCGTTGCCTGCATAGCCGTGTCGTGCGTGCTCGCACTGCTGCACGCTGGCTTGGCCGCGGCCGACCTAGCTTGGCCGTGGCCTGGCTACGGTCTGGCTACGGCTGGCCGCTTGTCATCAGCTGCTAGCCACTGCACCCTGACGGCCACCGTTGCTGCCCTGCTGATTTGCTGCTCCACCCGCTACCACACTACTGTTGTGCTGCTACCCTCCTGGCCTCGCGCTGTGGCATGGCCACTGCCGCTACTGCTCGCCTCGTCGCGCACGTGGCATTGTCCCTGCTGCCAGTTGTGTCGCCTCGCCATTTATGGCACTGCGACCGCACATGTCATGCCTGGTCGTGGGCACGCGCACGTTCCCTCTGGCCATGATGGCTCATAGCGCTTACACGTGTGTCGACTTGCTAGCTGCCAGTCACGTCCTGCCAAGGCAAGGACGAGCCGAGCTCCGACCTACCCCCCTCTGTCTTCTCTGCTGCCATGGTGGACTGAGCCGCGCCATTAAATCTAGCAGGGTGAAGTCACCATCACCCGATTCGTCATGTCTCTGGCTTTACCATTAAGCCACCCAGCTGCTATTGGTATTTTTTAGCTAGATATTTGTTTTAGTAGCCACCTATTAATTACCTGCACCTCTAGCTTACTTGTACCAGGTTGTCATCCCTAGTGTTGAAGGTAAAAGCGTTTGTAGGCACTACCTAGCATTACTACTAAGTAGTTATCTTATTATTTCATGTGACTAAAGAAGATAAAAATAAGAATAGAAAGTATCCGCAAGCGCACATATAATTATACCATTGTAGTATTTTACCCAGGAGTATTTTAGGAATCGTTATTTATATTTTACCACTGGGAAGGGATGTCATAAAGAAAATATGATGATCACTTGTACATACAATAGAGAGTGAACCATGTCTAATCTATCTACTCATAACAGGGATAAGTCACAAGTCACAAGATAAATGTATAATGAATAATAAATAGGAAGTCACAAATAGTGTAATTTACCTAGAGTACTCCCTTCTAAGGCAATAGCATGGTTTAGGTAAAAGTAAAGAAATATTTCTAAGTCATTCTTAATTACATGTCAGAGTATACTATGATTAGTGCAATTACACCTTGCAATCATGGTAAGAATACTTTATATCTATACACAAGGGATATTACTAAGGAAGATCAAGAACAGAGCAAGTCTTCCTTCGCAACTAGGTCCTACTTGTTCTATATTCGAGGAGTGGACTACAAAGGACTCAACGGGAGTGTCACTTTCGTGATCTACCACATGGCCCTGAATATAGGGTGCATTCGCAGGTAAACAACGTCTAAGCTCCATGCTTACACGATTTGACCACTCGCCCATGACGTCATAGAGTGAGCGCTATACGATCTTATGTTTGAATATAAAGACATTCTAACTATACTAGGCATATAATTAAAGTAGACAATGAACAATATAATTGAGAACATATATAATATATAGAGCAATGTCATCATATCTATTGTAACTAGCAAAAATATATACAGAAAGATACAAAAGAGAGGTTACAGAAGGCTTTACCAAAGCCGTGCTCTTGGCACGATCTAGAATCCAAGCGAAGGTTGCCTCCCTCTACTTCTAGCCTAGTTAGCTATGCCCTAGAATTGGTGGAGCTCTAAGGAAACTAGGGTTTCTGGCTCTGATGACTTGATCAAATGACATGGAGATATGCCTGACCCAGGGGGCAGAGCCCTGCTTATAAAGGCCGGTGGAATGAACCGTGGCCCTTGGATCAAACCGACTTGAATCAACGGCGAAGATGCAAACCCTAAGGCAATGGAGGAACTGACATAGAAGGCCGTGGCTGGTAGGTGGACCCCCAGGTCGATCGACCCCCTAGGTCTGCCGACCTGGCCCTATGCCAGGTGGGCCCCCTTCTGTGGGTTGTCTTCTCCTATCTTCTAGATCCTTCTCCACTTGGTTCCACGGTGAAATATATTTTTTATCCCGACGTCCTTAATATCTTGCCTTATTTTCCTGATAAACCCCTGTGCAAACATAGATTTACCAAAACATGTAGAATTCTATCAGTTTAAACCCTAATTCTATGTTGGAGGTTGATATATGCCCTTTTTCATGTTTGGTTGATGGTTTATAATAGTAATTAGTGACCATCAACAGCCGCCCGACCCCACCCCGCTTTGAATTGAGCCCGGCCAAGCTCCAATTTGGCGCTTCCCTCGCCGCCGGGCCGATAAGGACGCGTTCGGCCAAAGTCGATGTCAACTCCTCCATCTAACCACCCGAGGCCAGTTCAGCTACACCATTAGCTCTGCTTTGAATGCCTCTTCACCCTGCGCTCATCACCTGAACCGCTACCACGGCACCGCTGGCACGGCCGTGTCGGCCACGGTGCGCCGCCGCATGGCTCGGTCGCACGGGGCTAGCCGTCACCAGTTTTCATCCGCTTCAACCACCACGCCGGTCGAGTACGCAGTAAGCTCCTGGTGCTCGTGCATTAGCTCGTTGATCGGTTATTAGTCTTAGCTATCCGAAATGGCCGCGTCGTCGTCGCGGATGACCGCGCGCTGTTGTCGCCTGCTCCAGCGAGTCCCGCTGCCCCTCACCGCTACTTAGTAGGCGCTAGGGTTGTAGGCGAAGGTCAGCCTATTAGGTGGGCTTGCGTGAGCCTTTGGTGGCTGGCGTAGCCGCCAAGTGTCACCGCTCGCCACGCCGCTGTGCACAGGTTTGCCCGGGTGTGTGTGCGAAGAAATTAGGGAAATCCTAGGGGGTTAAATGAATTCATCAGAGCGAGAGAGGAATAGTGTTAGGGTTTAGGCGTAGTTCGGGAGGAGTCTGAGGGTCATCTTGCAAAAGCACCAGCGAGCGCGGGCTTCCCCGCCGTGGGCCGTCTCACGCGTGGGCTGCGTTCGCGCGGGCCGCGCGTTTTAATCCATCTTTTTCTTTTTCTTAGGAATTAGTAATAGTTTTCCATTTCAATTTCTGAGCTAGATTTGCATAATTAATATAAATTCGTATAGGTGTCCAAAATTTGTGAAACTAATTTTGTTAGGTTCCTAAAATTATTGTCCACCTGTTAGCATAGTTGGTTCATACATATCTGTATTGTTGCTAAGTTAGACTGTTTATTAGAGTAACTAAATGTCCTTTGCTTTGGTTATATTAAACCTTAATAAGAATAAGAGAATAATGTTGATCTATGAAATTTAGCACTTGTTAGGATGAGCTTAACATCTGATTTGATAGAGATGACGGTTAGCTTAGTATCTTAACCATTAGAGCTAGCTTGTTGGTATAGCATATGTGTTCTTATTGTAAGAATTGTTGTTGCCTAAATACTAAATCGTTCCATCATCATCATCATCATCATCATCGCATGCATATAGAGAACGAGTCGGTGGAAATCGTGACCATCGGCGACCACGAGTTCGAGGAGATCGTCGAGGAGTATGAGGAGATTCTCGCGCAGGAGGAGGTCCCGGAACCGCCACTGACTGACTCGGCTGACACCGCACCTGCCCAAGGCAAGCCCCGGTGCATAACCCTTATTTTGATAATCGTCGTATATATGTGTTGTGCATTTACATTGCAGGAATTTTATGGAAACCACATGTATATATATATATATATCCTAAGAGTCTTACTAGTGTCGGTTTGAGTAGTTGCTATGCTTAGGCTGTCGGTAGTGTGGATAACCTGTCGTTACTCATAAGTTGGTGAATATTATTATAACTCTCCTAATAAAATGATGGAAAGAAAATGGTGACCGGGCAGAGATAATGAAGGGGTTATTGGTGGGTGTAACAAGTTGTATCCCATGGCCACGGTGCTCAGCTTGGTTACACTGTTTTCCCTGTCTATTTCGATCGAGGACCATCCATTCATGCAGATGGTAGTCAGGTCGCAGACTTATTATCATGAGCACATACTTGTTTATGGGAGCAGGAAGGCTCGTTGCTATCTTGTTGTGGGTTCCGTCTCTTTCCGGACCGACTGATTGAAGGCAGGGAAAGTTAGAGGTCTAAGCACCACACTGAGGCCGGGTCTCAAGTGTGGGGGCTTGGAGACCAAGTTTAGACAGGGACCTCGACCCCTCGATAGGAGTGGAATGGGTTGGTCTCGTTTGTGTCTAGGATACAAGTGAGGCATGTGTTTGGGATACTCAGCACATTTATTCATGAATCACCGTTCCTGTGAGATGATACAACTTGGCTATGGTCTAGCACCGTAGTAAGAACTAGAATATGGAAGGTGGTAAAATGGTTCTATTGCTCAGCCCTTGCTTAAATGTAGAACAGGTGCTTACCTAGAATGGTTAGCTAATGAAGTAATCCTAACACCTAATAAAACTGGATCTTAAGGACGAACTATTAGTAATGTTTTCCACAAAACAAAAGAAACACAACAAACTATATTGCCTATCATATCCTTGAGAGTCGAGAAATTATTCTCACTAGTCGGGTAAGTCTTGCGAGTACATTGTGTACTCAGGCTTTATTTTACCCTATTGTAGGTGCAGCTTGAGGAGTTAGATCTTGTGTGGAGAATTCTTCTGGTGGGCACAGATGGATCCGTGTATCATTTTCGCTAGATGTTATTTTATTTCCACTATTTAATTATCGCACTCTAAACTCCGGTATTGTAATGAATAATTTTTCCAAGACTCTGTGTTGTATGAAATGGACTAATAATTGTAAGCCCATACTCATTATTGGATTCTGGATGTAAAACGTGGATTGTTTCAAGTTCCCCTTGGGTTGTGCTTGACAGAACTGTCTGTGTTAGCTTACTTTTAGGGTGATTAGTGTCTAGTGGAAGACAAGCGTCTCTGAAAGTATGTTATTTCAAGCGATTCTACCACAGTGGATGGGTTCACTGGGCTTATCCATGGGTTTTCCTTTTTTTTGTTTTTTTTTCAATTCACCGAGGCAGGTAGGGCCACCACCTCGGTTAAGGTCACAATTAACCGTGACCTTTCGGCCGAGGCGGTTACGAAAATCGTCTCGGTTAACCCAAAATGCCCGCCATGGCTAAAATTCCTGTAGTAGTGCCTATTCCATTGCGCTTCTCACTCTTCTCTGCTATCTCCCCCTCATGAGGTAACTTCACCAATTATTGGATTCTGGATGTAAAATATGGATTGTTTCGAGTTCTTCCTTGGGGTGTGATTGATGGAACTATCTATGTGAGCTTACTTTTGGGGTGCTTAGTATCTAGTAGAAGACAAGCGCCTCTGAAAGTATGTTATTTCAAGCGGTTCTGCCATAGCTGGTATCAGAGCCAATAATGAGTCTACAGGTTTAAGAACTCTTTTAAAAACTTAAAAATTTGACCAATAAAAGCTTTTCAAAAGTTAGGATACGATAAAATTATGTAAATAAGTATGAGTCTTAACAATATGGTCTATATAGGATAGTGGCACTGGTTTTATCTAACCAATTTCTGCAGGTACACTAACTCACATCTGTTGACGGTAGATAAGTGTCAATTTTAATCGTCAACGACACATAAAAAAGGACATAAAAGCAAATACCACATAGATATAGGGGGTTCACTGACAGAATTCCATGAGTTTTGGTGAATGTCTATTTCTACAGGGTGTCAGCTGAAAAGAACCAAGGCCCACATGTCATGTTTACATAGAGAGAAAAGACCCACCCACGTGAAGGAAGACTCTAGAAGACACAAGAAGGCACCGGAACGAACATGAGGCTGATCTGCCATGGGGGCAGGGCGCCTGCCCTACCTTCTTGGGTGTCCGCCCACCTACATGGACCAATCAAGTCAAGTCTCGCGGATCATGCCACCACCGCTTTTGAGGATCAATAATCACTGTTGATTAAAGTCGGTTTGATCCAAGGGTTGTCGTGCATCCTAGGGGGCCATATAAGCAAGGCCCCTGGACCCTCAAGGAGCAATCTCATGAAACCCTAATTTATTATTTCTAGTTGGGATTAGCTGGGAGGGGTCTTTTGAATGGATCTTCTCTCCTAGGGCACATACAAGAGAGATTAGCTTTGTAGTCTCTATGTGAGATTAGAGTTCTTCTAGATTGAGAGAGTTAGAGTGGAGGGATGAGTTGGAGGAAGCCTGGCATGTCGGTGTCTCCTCTCTAGCTTCTACCTGCGGGATCAAGTCTCCTAACCTGAGGCTGGGTTCTAGGATTCTTTGACAATTCAACTTCTAATACTAAGTAAGTACAATGTTATTATTGTTCTATGGTTTACGAGTTTACTTTATTCTCTTCCGGTTGAGGGTAGAGTAATCATCTGTAGCATAAGCGTGGTGCTTGGCTAGGATACTCGTAGATGCCCCCTGTCTGGTCGGATCCGTGGTAGTAGCGCGGGATGTGACAATCCCGTTGCTTCCTTTGTACCCCACATCCCGTTAGAAGGATTCGTAGGATTTGTGTGCCAGGGTTAAGCATCCTTTGTGGTGTCTCTTTTCCTTCAGTACGTCCCCATAGAGCAGTAGTCGCATAGCTTACCACAGGTTAGAACTAGGGTGCCGTAGCAGTCTTCTCTATATCCCTTATATCAAAATACCTTGTAGTGCAGCCCAGGGGTTAAGTATAGACTTAGGTTAGTCATCGCATGCTCTCTCCAAGCAGATAAAATAAATACAATACTCTAGAAATATCTCCCGGGTGAAGTGCTCACCGATATCTGTGCGCTTATGGATTATTTCTCTTAGATTCTTTTGTGTGCGTAACCAATATCAACAAGCAGTTCTGGCACCGTTGCCTAGGAGAAAGACGTCTGCTGAGTTAACCTTAAGTCATGCTTAACCTTGTATTATACTTTTATCTTTTTCTCCTTTTCTTTTGCCTTTTCTTTTCTATCCTTATGGATAACCCAAATTCCACGCCTATCTATCAATATGCTGCACCCATGAGCGCAAGCTTAGAGCCACCAGAGCCCACAATTCTCGCATCTAGCTATGAGCTACGCCCATGTTTGGTTGCAATAGGTCAAAACCAACCCTTTTCTACGGCCAAGGTCCTATCTTATAATCAAGAAGATAATGAACCCAAGGTCCTATCTTCTAATCAAGAAGATAATGAACCAAAGGTCCTATGTTCTGATCAAGAAGATAATGAACTTTTGGCTACACTAAAGGAATCTTTCAATCTTCTTATAAATTCAGGTTTTAGACCTAGCCTTATCCCTATTCCTCTCCAATATTTTTATACGGGTCTTGATAATATCACCTTTGGAGGAGTTTTTCTTTCTTTATCCATTAGAGAAGCAAGGGTCGTCCTTATTAGTGGACACACTTCTTGCATTAGCCTTCATGATGAACTCCTAGAGGTAAAGAAGGAATCATTCCCCAAACAAGAAGAGAAAGTTTCTATAGCCACATTACAAACATTGTAACCCCATGATTTGGCTATCCATCCCAAACCAGCTACACTCTAAAATCCTCTAAGGGAAGAAGAAATTCTACCCTTGGAAATCCTTTCCAATGATAATTTTGGGAGGAGCATAAACTTCCCGCTTCATAAGAGACCTTTTAGTACATATAGTTTGAATCTTCTCAAGAAGGGATCTCTTAGAAAGCTTTTCAAATCCAATCCCTTTGAAGGATACTTAGAAATACTCAAGGATGACATGTTAAGTGATGCCATAGAAGGAGAGCGAAATCTTCTAGAATCCACTTCAATCTTTTCCCCTTCTATGCCCTCACCAGATGTAAAATTCGAACCCATCTTTAAACCCATCCTTGACCTCTATGACTCCCCCTATGCTCTTCCTCCTAAGACTCATGGTGATCCTAGAAATCCACCGAGATATCCAACGTATAGGAATCATTTAGACCTTAAGAAGGATCGAGAAGAGCAACATCAATGGCTTAAGAGCATTAAAAACCTATGTGCTATTGCCATTGAATGTGTGGACGAGGCCTTATATGAGACCAGTTCGAGAGGCAATCCAAGGGAAATTTTGAACATTTATGGCGAATCATCCTTGGAAGCTGGAAATGATGGAGACTTCAATGGGCAAGGAAGCTACTTCATAAAGACCCCGTCAAGTCCTTGTTCGTATGAGATATCTCCTAATTCACTTAGTCTGTCTCTAACATTGCCCCACACAAGATCTTCAACCCCCTCATGCTCCTTGTTCCTAAGAATTTTAAAAGGGTGGCTGTAGACACGTATGTTTCTCATAGATATTGTAGATCTCGTTGTGTTGAATCTTGAGATAGTACACATAAATTGGTGTTGGAGGGGAAACCACTTCACCAATTCATATCTTGAGGGTTTCCCAAGGATAAGCTTAGTATCCTAAAACATGCACTATTCAAACCTTGACATGAGTGTTCACTTTTCTGCCCTTGTGAAATGAGCATAGAGTTATAAATGTAAAATATATTCCTTCGGGTATTCTTGTCACTAACTTTCTAGGTTTGGAGCAAAAGATCGAAGGAATGACAAACACAGGTATATCCAACCCATCATTATGCAACATTGAATTACATTCATCCAAACTTGATTTTTTGCAAAATTAAAGCTTGGGGAATATACTTCTATAATACATCTTTGGCCATGTTGCTACATTGTCTTGGTTATCTCTACCTTTAAGACATGCTCAATTTGCTAAACAATAATCATGCTCTTTCATCACTATTTGAGTAAATCTCTATAATGCTTTCATGCTACCCTTGTCTACCCTGGTAAGTGTTGGTTTGGAAGTACTGCACATACTTCTATTGGCTTTTAAATTAAGCATGGTGTTTAGGTTAAACAGCCTTTCTTAATTCGATTAGACATGGAGTTTAGTTTGGTTATTGAACCAAAAACTGCTAGTATAGATAAGGTATATTTTGTTAGACTAACCCCTACAGAGAAACTCCCAAATTCGAATTGGGAAAGCCCTGAGATGAACTCATATTGAAGATGAAGAGAGACACAATAATCTTGCACAAGGGAGACACAACTCATTCATAGCCAAAGAGAAAGAAGAAGAATGCCACAAAACAAGATCCACAATCAAAGCACTCCATGAAAGTAGGTGAATAAATTTCTATCATGCCACTTGAAGACAAGGACCATCGTGGAGGAATTCGAGTTGCAATTCTAGTTGCACTCTCTTGTCAACTACTAATCATCGGGAATCAAAAGAGATTAACAAGAGAAGAGCATGCAACTTTCTACACCCTCACTTTCTAGATTAAAAAGCTGACGCATGAGGAAGGAAGGTCAATTCCTCAAGATGAACCAATCGAGCTCCTCCTCTCATGCTCTCATCGCTCCACACGCTGGTTTACAATCTCTCAATTTGCTATTACTTTATTTCTATAAGTTTGAGTTATTCTATAATGCCAATATATGAGAATCAAATATAAGATAAAATCAATCCTCTAGAAAGGAAGTAATAGTGAATGTTCTGTGCTAGCATGTTCAAACAAATTCTTTTGTAGCATAGAAAAGTGACCCTTAGCTTTGTGACAACAATGCCCTTGTCATTGCTTGTATATTCCTTCGGGTATGTGTTGTCCACTAATGATATGCAGGAATGAAACAATAAGAAGAGCTAAAGGCCCAAGCACAAATTAAACAGAGAACAAAAGATAGCATGACTAAAGACAAGAAAAAAAGGAGTGCAACAGAAGACAGTCAATGCATGAGCAAAGACACAAGACCAACCAACAAAGGAAAGCTTCCACAAGGTGTCACAGTACCAGCATGATGCGACATTAAAGGTAATATCCCAAGGTTAGTGATCAATACTTTAAAAAGCTTTTCTTCGATTCTGGTATAACATAAATAGAGAACCAACCATGTTTGAGTTACAACATTTCTTGATCTAACCTAATTAACTCAACATGTTTAGTTCTTTAATCTTTGTTCCTGTCACTACTTTCTTGATCTCATAGTCTTAATTCAATGAGTTAAAAATGTTGCGCATCTTATCTTTAAAATATGACAGTCATAATCATAAAATCATTACACAATATGAATAGATATACCATCCTTCTATAAGGTTGAGTAATCTAATCTGCCAAATGTTTTAAATGCTACATCTATAATTATTCATTAATACTATCACCCATGTTAAGTTCGAGCAAAACACATAAACATCAAAATTATCTTGCTCAATTCACCAAAGGTTAGAGAATAATAAACTTTTGGTTCTGTTGGTGTTTTTCCACCAACAGAGCCCATGCACTTGATCTCTGCCTTGTCTCTATGAGCAGGACACACTTTGAACAAAACAGCGGAGGAGTTTGTCAACTCCCAAAAAATCCTACAAGTGAAAGTCCTAGACCTACGAACATGCACACTGAGCAAGATGCTACCAGCTTCCACAATTAATACTTCACTTCAAACTGCTGGAAGAACAAGGAACATGGGTGACACCATCTCAAGAGGTGCAAGCTATCAAGGTCTCTACTATGGGATCAGATGATGCACCTACAGAATAAACAAGGTAAGCGGTCCTGTTCGGAGGACCTAATCACTGAACCCTTGCTGAAAGGTAAAATCGGTAGTTATCCATATTTATCTTTTTATCATTGCATTAATCAGTTTCCCTTTTTGCATATTTACTTCCGAGCATTTGCATAATCATTTTTCTTTTTTTGCATGTTTACTTTTCTACATTAGCATTGCATTAGAAAAGAAAATAAATATTTATTTGTTTGCTTTGCTGCATTATAAATTATAAGCCCCATGTGAATAATTTTGTGGCGTGTAAAAACCCATAGGAATATTCACTGTGGTGGCATAGAATATTCATCTTGTTATACTTTCTCAGTATTATCAAAATATAAAAATTATTTGAGAGAAATCCTGTTGAAACTCTGCTTGAAAGAATAAAGAACAAATCTCAAAAGCTCTAGACAATTAATGCTTGAGTGGCCAACCACTAACGCTTAATCTATTCCACAAGTTTTGTTGCCTATTTGAGTTCCATAAGATTTGAAGGACCAAGAAGAGCCGACAAGCAAGTGGATGTTCTATCCACTACTAGAGCACTGTCTCAACAATCATCAACTTCAATTAATGCTCCACTAGAGGAGGAAGAACACCCCTGCTGCCAGTCTGCTACTTCACAAGATTGAACGACTACGTCAACATCCAGCTTGGGGGAAAGCACCCCTATATATCCAACTAAGTATTTTCTTTCCTCAGTTTTACCTTATTCTTTATGAGTTTTCTTATTTAGTAATAATGATGGTCTAAAATAATATAAATAAAATAAAAAGGGTGTGTCTAGTTTGCTTGTCTTTGTTCTTAAAGAAGTTGATAATAAAAGAGGAGTCTCTCAATAATCTCTTGCATGGAGATGATGAATAGTTGCTCTACCGTAATTCCTTTCAAGTACCTAGTTTTCAACCTTGAACTCTCCTAAGTTTTAGACACAACTATTTTGATCTAAGATTTGCTCTGAACTTGAAACTCATGGGTAGCGAATGCTTGATCTAAGTCTAGGTAGTTGGCGGATATGATATGGGAAGGTCTGAGCTGCTATTTATCCTGCTCCCAGAGATACTAGAGTTCTAGAGATTTTATCTTTTGAAAAACATAAAAATGCTGCATGATGAGTTTCTGTATGACGAGAGCTTGAATTCCTACCACAGCCATATATACATGCTTTGTTAGACTAGGAAAACTTTCACTTATATTTATTGCTTGTGAGCATTGAGTATGGTCAAGCTATGTCGATCCTTAGGGATTGGTCATGCTGTTAAAATCAAGATCATGTACACTCCACCTATATATGCTGCTTCTACCCTGGAAGTACGCATCCACATACTTTCCATTTAGACACATCCCATAATTGTTCTACTCCTACACTGGGAGTGAGCATCAAAAATTTCCCTTCATTCATTGCTAGCCCTTTTGTTATCCAATAAAGCTCCAAATATCCCTTTGTTACTACCTCCATCAATACTTCCAAAAGAGACTTGGGTGCTCTGTTCAAAAAAAAGAGAAGAAGAAAGAGAGGAAAAGAAAAATAAAAGCAAGAGGACAAATGTCCCAACATAGAGGAATTTTGAGCAGTCCAAGTTCTCCTCAAAGTCTTCAATGTTCAAAGAAGAGGTATGTGTCTCTTCAAAGGAGCAAAAGTAGAATTAGGTATTCACCATCCCCTTACCCCTTCATTCCTACATACATCTACCATCATCACCATTTGCCACTATCACCATATACCCATTCAACCCATATACTTAGGACCACACACATACACATCTTGATTTGACTGTATGGCTAGACTCATTCATCTAGATCCATGGTTTGACTGTGCAATAAATGTTTGCAAGTATGTATTAGCTGTCTCCCCACCTATGAGCTCCACATAAGCCTATTAGTTATAGGGTAAGAGAGAGAAGGCAAAATGTTACTTTGCCTTATGCCAAAAATACCACATATCTTGAGAGAAGAGAGAAGACATACACCATTAATGCCTTGGTAAGGATCCACAAATACCACAAATGAGAGACTTGAGAGGGTCGTACAAAGGAATCTCTGAGTTTTATTTGAAAATCTGCAAAACTCTGGAATAATGGTTGATCAAAGAGCTAGAAACATGGCGCTTGACTTAACCGTTCTGTCTTTCAACTGCTCAAGACCCAAGTGACAGCTACAAGCCCCATGGTGGAAGATAATATGGGTAAGTTTGAAAGTCACGATAGTTTACTCTAATCCAGAGGAGAGTTCTTGTTTGAACACATGTGTACTTTTGAGGCGTGAAAGCATTGTAGCAACTCTTGATCCATCATTGAGTTTATCTTTGCTCTGGGACGAGCAAAGGGTAAGCTTGGGGGAGTTGTTGACAGTAGATAAGTGTCAATTTTAACCGTCAACGAAACATGAAAAAGGACCTAAAAACAAATACCACATAGATATAGGGGGTTCACTGACAGAATTCCATGAGTTTTGGTGAATGTCTATTTTTGTAGGGTGTCAGCTGAAAAGAACCAAGGAAGGCCCACATGTCATATTTACATAGAGATAAAAGACCCATGCACGTGAAGACTCTAGAAGACATGAGAAGGCACCAGAACGAACAGGAGGCCGATCTGCCACGGTGGCAGGGCACCCGCCCTACCTTCTTGGGTGCCCGCCCATCTACGTGGACCAATCAGGTCAAGTCTCGTGGATCATGTCTCCACCGCCTTTGAGGATCAATAATCACTGTTGATTAAAGTCGGTTTGATCCAAGGGCTGTCGTGCATCCTAGGGGGCTATATAAGAAAGGCCCCTGGACCCTAGAGGAGCAATCTCATAAAACCCTAATTCATTATTTCTAGTTGGGATTAGCTAGTAGGGGTCCCTTGAATGGATCTTCTCTCCTAGGGCACATACAAGAGAGATTAGCTTTGTAGTCTCTATATGAGATTAGAGTTCTTCTAGATTGAGAGAGTTAGAGTGGAGGGATGAGTTGGAGGAAGCCCATCATGTTGATGTCTCCTCTCTGGCTTATACCTGCGGGATCAAGTCTCCTAACCCGAGGCTTGGTTCTAGGATTCTTCGGTAATTCAACTTCTAATACTAAGTAAGTACAATGCTATTATTGTTCTATGGTTTACGAGTTTACTTTATTCTCTTCCGGTTGAGGGTAGAGTAATCATCTGTAGCGTAAGCATGGTGCTTGGGCTAGGATACTCGTAGATGCCCCCTGTCTGGTCGGATCCGTGGTGGTAGCACGGGACGTGACAATCTCGTTGCTTCCTTTGTACCCCACATCTCATTAGAAGGATTCGTAGGATTTGTGTGCCAGGGTTAAGCATCCTTTGTGGTGTCTCTTTTCCTTCAGTACGTCCCCATAGAGCAGTAGTCGCATAGCTTACCATAGGTTAGAACTAGGGTGCCGTAGTAGTCTTCTCTATATCCCTTATATCAAAATACCTTGTAGTGCGGCCCAGGGGTTAAGTATAGACTTAGGTTAGTCATCGCACACTTTCTCCTAGCGGATAAAACAAATATGATACTCTGGAAATATCTCCTGGGTGAAGTGCTCACCGATATCCGTGTGCTTGCGGATTATTTCTCTTAGATTCTTTCATGTTCATAACCAATATCAACAACGTCACATATGGATCATTTAGCATACGGGAAGTGAGTGTATGATGTGCCAAATTTTATGCGAATGCTACTCTATTCTGGCTTGAGCAAACGAATAGGTCGATGCATGGATCATGAAAAGAGAATCTCGCTTAAGCTAAACTCCCCCACATGTATAATTTTTGGATAGTTAATTTGATAGTAGGATTAATAAAAAAGAATGCTTCAGCTCTTAATAAAAAGTCTTAGCATTCAACAACTAATCGAGCCTTATTGTCTCTATAAGTCTCTTGTTCCTAATCTAGAGATCTTGTCTCTAATGGTGGGTTCTTATCTGTTTACAAATGAACATGAGGTCCGATCATGGGAGTACCAGTGCCAGGACAGGTCGTGGCCTTGGTGAAGGTTAAGGTGAAAATGGTCGTGGTGATGATAACGGCAATGCCCACGGGGAGAGACATGAGGCCCCACTCTTGGGTTCTCATCCACCGCCACCACCGCCTTCGATGACCTATGCAGAGATGATGGCTAAGATGTTGGCACAGGCAATTGGTGGCTTCGCTCGTTGAGGCCCCGGTGGCAAAGGCGGGAACGAGGGTGATGCTCGCGGTTCTGAGAGGCCCTGTTCCTATCAGGACTTCTTGGGGACACACCCACCCATGTTCACGCCGACTATTGAGCCTCTGGACGTGGAGCATTGGCTTCATATTCTGGAGCAGAAGTTTCAGCTGCTCAATGTGACTAACGAGCAGAAGGTGCGCTTTGCCGCACAACAGGTTCTAGGATCTGCCAGTGCTTGGTGGGACACTTTCAATGCCATGCAGCCTATGAACCACCATGTGACTTGGCGGGAGTTTACCACTGCCTTCCGTCATCACTATATTCCTGCTGGTTTGCTAAACAGGAAGCTGTCCAAGTTTCTTGATATGAAACAGGGAGATATGACTGTGATGGAGTATGTGAACAAGTTCAACCATCTTGCACAGTATGCTGGTGCTCATATGGACACCGATGAGAAGAAGATGGATCGTTTCAACTGCGGTCTCTCTTGTATCTTGCAAGAGAAGCTGTATACAGGAGGCTTCCAGACCTTTGGTGTATTGATGAATGCTGCCATCGCCATGGAGGGACTTCAGCATGACTCCCTAGCTAAGTGGAAGTGCAAGAGGGTGATCACTAGGTCTTCTAGTCACCCGTAGTCTCAGAAGGTATAGGTTGTTAGGGGGGTGTCTTATCACTCTCTGGGTGGACAACAGTCCTGTCAGACTCAGCGGACCCACCAGGTGCTGCACACTCAGTACCGTGCACCTACTCAGCAGGCACAACAACTTCAACGACAGCAGGTTCTGCCTCACCAAGGATAGGGGAACAAGCCTGGTGCTTGTTTCAAGTGTGGCAAGAAAGGTCACTATGCTCAGGAGTGCCCTCAGAATTAGCCTCCCTAGTCTTCTCAGCCTTCGGCCAACTCTCGTCTGGTCAAGAGGACTATCATCAGAAAGAAGATGCCCATGAGCCGCTCTGAACAGATTAACTTCACCGAGGCTGAGGAGATTCCGCAGGGTGAGCCTGTGATGGCTGATATGTTCTCCATCGATTCCCATCCAGCATATGTGTTATTTGATTCTAGAGCATCACATTCTTTCATGAGTATGGGGTTTACACAAAGGCACAATATATCTACTATGGCTATTCCTATTGCCTATAGAATCAGAACCCTAGGTGCACAGTTGTGCATTAAAACTCATACGAACACAGTCAATTTAGTGCTAGCCACTTGCTCTTACCACCTTCAGTTTATGGTGTTGCCTGGGCAAGGCATAGATGTAATTATGGGAATAAACTGGTTGAGAAATTGTGGAGTAGTCTCGAACCTTAAGCGGAGAGTTGTTGAGTTAAAGCTTCCTTCTTCTGAGGATAGAATGTCTCTCCTTATGTCCTTAGTTCCCACCTTACCAGTTGTTGCTCATGTTGAAGCTTCCTCTGCTCTTGCCTCTATCCCTGTGGTTTGTGAGTTTTTGGATGTCTTCCTTGAAGATCTACCTAGGTTACAACCGGATAGAGATGTGGAGTTTTCTATTAAGTTAGAACCTGGAACTATACCTATTTCACGGTGTCCTTTGCCACATGGCTCCAAAAGAATTGTCGAGATGAAGAAGCAGTTAGAGGAATTGTTGGAGAAGGGATTCATCCGTCCTAGTTCTTCACCATGGGGTTGTCTGGCTATTTTTGTGAAGAAGAAAGATGACACTCTTCGGATGTGTGTGGATTATCACCCTCTCAATGTTGTAACCATTAAGAACGAGTATCCTTTGCCTCATATTGATACTCTGTTCAATCAGTTGGCTGGTGCAAGGGTGTTTTCAAAGATTGATATTCGTTCAGAGTATCATCCAATAAAGATCCGACTGCAGGATATACCAAAGACAACTTTCTCTACTAGATATGGACTTTATGAATACCTAGTCATATCTTTTGGTCTCACCAGTGCTCCTGCATTCTTCATGTACCTCATAAACTTAGTCTTCATGCTGGAGTTGGACAAGTTTATGGTGGTGTTCATTGATGATATTTTAGTATATTCTAAGAATAATGCAGAGCGTGCACAATATCTTCGCATAGTCTTGACTTGACTACGCGAACACAAGCTTTATGCCAAATTCAGCAAGTGTGAGTTTTGACTGGATCGAGTGTAGTCTTTGGGGCATGTCCTAACCCCTGCAAGCATCTCTATGGATCCTAGCAAGGTGCAAGATGTGTTAAATTGGAAACCTCCAAAGTCAGTGCATCTGATTCGTTAGTTCCTTGGTCTTGCTAGTTATTATCAGTGCTTCATTCCTGAGTTCTCCAAGATAGCTCAGCCGATGACAAAGCTGCTTCAGAAAGATGTCAAGTTCGTATGGAGTTCGGCTTGTGAGGACGCTTTTCAAGCCCTAAAGAAGTTTCTTACCTCTACTCCTGTTCTTGCTCAACTAGATATTGACAGGCCATTTGATGTGTATTGTGAGTCCTCTAGGACTGCACTGGGTTGTGTGCTTATGCAAGATGGACGTGTGATAGCTTATGCTTCATGTCAGCTGAAAAAGCATGAGATGAATATCCCACGCATGATTTGGAGCTCGCTGCAGTTGTGCACACTCTAAAAATTTAGAGACATTACCTGTTGGGAAACAAAGTGCATATCTATACGGATCACAAGAGCCTCAAATATATTTTCACTTAATCTGAGTTGAATATGAGGCAACAGAGGTGGCTCGAGCTAATCAAGGACTACAATTTGGAAGTTCATTATCACATTGAAAAAGCTAATGTGGTTGCTGATGCCTTGAGTCAAAAGTCGCATCAGACTAATGAAGACTTTATCCCTCACTCATTCTGAAGTTTTAGCACACATTGCTCTAGTCTTGGATTTACTTGAGCAGATTATTATGGAGCAAAGGCAAGATGTTTTGAAAATTCATCATATCAAGAAGTTAATTGCCGAAGGGCGTGGTCCTCATTTCAGCATTGATGATCAGGGTGTGGTGAAGTTTAAGAACTAGTTGGTGGTTCCCTCAAATGATGAGCTTAGGAGAAAAATTTTGGATGAACGAAGCTCACAACTCCAAGTTATCCATTCACCCTAGAAGCAACAGGATATACCATGATTTACGTCACTTGTATCGGTGGCCAAATATGAAGCAGGACATTGCTAAGTACATCTCAGAGTGTGACATTTGTAGGAGGGTTAATGCAGACCATCTACGTACACCGGGTTTCCTACAGCCCTTGCCTATCCCTATTTGAAAATGGGAGGACATTTCAATGGATTTTGTTGTAGGTTTGCCCCTCACAGCAAAGGGGTATGACTCCATTTGGGTCATTGTGGACCGTCTCACCAAGTCTGCTCATTTGCTTCAGGTGGATACAGCCAAGAAATATGCCAAGCTATACTTTGATCGGATTGTATCCCTACATGGAGTTCCTCTTACCATTATTTCTGATCAAGAGTCAGTTTTTGTCTCTCGCTTCTGGGAGCAACTCTAGAAGTGCCTTGGTACTCGCCTCCTTAGAAGTTCAGCTTATCATCCACAAACTGATGGTCAGACAGAAAGAGTCAACCAAGTACTTGAGGATATGTTGAAAGCTTGTGTCATTTCTTTTTCAGAAAAGAGGGATGAGTGCTTATCTTTAGCTGAGTTTTCTTATAACAATAGCTATCAAGAAAGCATTCAAATGGCACCTTTCGAGGCTTTATATGGCAAGAAATATAGAACACCACTTAACTGGGTTGAAGTGGGAGATCAGGGTTATTTTGGACCTAATTTCATCAAGGAAGCAAGAGAGCAAGTCAGTGTCATTCATAGTCATTTGAAGGTAGCTCAGAACCATCAGAAAACCTATGCAGACAAGAGAAGAAGACCTTTACAATTCGAGGTCGATGATCATGTGTATCTCAAGGTTTCCCCGATGAGAGGTGTGCATCGGTTTGGAGTCCGCGGGAAATTAGCTCCTCGTTGTGTTGGACCTTACAAGGTGTTGGAGCGATGTGATTCTGTTGCTTATCATATCCAACTCCCGGATATCTTGTCAGCAGTCCATAATGTTTTCCATGTTTCTCAATTAAAGAAGTGTTTACGGGTTCCCACTGAAGTAGTGGAAGTTGAAGGACTCCCTCTCCAACTTGATCTTTCTTATGTTGAGCATCCTGTCAAAATCTTAGACAAAAAAGAGAGAGTCACTAGAAACAAAGTGGTGAGATTTTATAAAGTCCAATGGCAAAACCATTTAGAGGATGAAGCAACATGGGAATAGGAGAGTTATATTCTGGAACATTATCCCCATCTTCTTCCTAATTCATTGAGGTAATTATTTGAATTAAAATTGCTTCTTATCCCCTCCCACACTAGGCAGACACATGAAATCTCAGGATGAGATTTTCTTTAAGGGGGAGGAGCTGTAACACCCTCGGTGTTATGCTTTAAACAAACTGCTAAATCATGTCATGAGCATCATGTTTATGTGATAATGCATGTGATAAAGTGTGAAGATATGTTTCTTGTCACTTAAAATGATCAATACAAATGATAAACAAAAATGATTCAAGAGCTTATGTTATATAAGTAGGGTTGAAAACCAATTTTTATTGGGCAAAAATCTTATAGAATATGTATGTAACACCTAAATAAAGTTTGGAGTACAAACTTTGTAGATAACAATAAAACTCTTGTCTTAGAAAAATAATATTGTTAGCAAGTATTTCTAATAGCTTAGAAATGGAAATTAAGATCAAATCCAGCTGAAGACTTAGAAAAATTCTTAAGTCCAATAACAGTATGACAATGCTATGTTGGTGAATTAATTCTAGAAAATTTAGCTAAAGGTCGGTGCTATGTTTTTGCTCCTTATGGTCGCCTGATGTACCTCCTTTAGCATGGTCAAGGTGGTTTAGCCACAACCGAGTTGGATTAGTTTTGAGAGATGCTTTAAAATCCATGTATGAACATAGTCTTGGGCTACCTGGTGAAAGTTCCTAGTTTGGTTTTGGCTAATTGATGAAACCTAGGACTAACCTTTGTATCTAAGTGGATGATTTAGATAAAGGTGGTCATTGAATATGAGACATGACATTGACTCATGTGACCAAGATGGTGAAGACCAAGATGAGGCTTGGCTCGATGGACCGGTTGTGAAGGTGAAGGGCAAGTCGAGGCTTTGAAGCGAAGGACCATGTGATGGTGAAGCTTGAGCAAGACTAGGCGCCGACGGACCGATGCAACGGTGAAGAGCAAGTGAAGTCAAGGTCGATGGATTGAGACGGTCATGTGATGATATGAAGTGGATCATATCATTTGGAGAAACAAAATGGGCTCAAGGCAAAGGTATAACCATAGGGCCATTTTGTTTTGCACTCAAGACACCATAGAGGGTGTGAGTGGTTTAGGATCGATAGCCGAACTATTAAGAGGGGAAGTCTTATCGGTTACTCGACGCACGGGTGCCACTAGGTGAATTCATGAAGTGCATTGCATGTAGGGCCTAGTGAGCTAACTGGAAAACCTTTGAAAATGATTATGAAAATGCTAACACACGTGCACATGGTGTTTTACACATGGTGGTGTTGGCACATTTGCGAAGGTGTTGGTGTTGATCAACTTGGAGAAGAGAGTAATGTTTTTCGGTGTTCTTTGGACTCTTTGATGGCTCTTTGAGTGGAATACTGCTTTGATACATTGAGAACTGGATCAGATGCTTTAGTGGGTTGTGTAGCCCTCTAAATAAGCTTTCCAAAATGTCCAAGATCATCGAAATCGGAGTTCGGAGCTAAGAGATATAACCGTTTTAGCGTCGGGTGGTCTGCGACGGACGCTGCGACAGACGCTACGACAGACGTGGCCACGGGGGCGACAGACGCGGCCATGGAGGACGACAGACACGGCCTTGGGGGTGATAGACGTGTCTGTCAGACCACCCTTGCTTTGGCTTGCAGCAAAGGTGGCGACAGACGCGGTGGTGCTGAGCACCAGACGCGTCTGTCGATCGATTTCGTGAAATGGAGCTCACTGGAGTGCGTTTTTCGACGCGACGGACGCTGAGGCCAAAACCGAAGGACTCGTCTGTTGCTACTGTTCATGACCGTTGGTTTTTGAAGGCTCGAGGACACGTGGCGGCTTCGGGTGGCGTCAGACGCACTGTGCAGCGTCTGTCGGTGGTGCGACAGACGCGTCTGTCGCTCACGAAAAATGCCCAGTGATGGCATAATGGCTCTATTTATTTGGGGTGCTTATAAATACTTGTTGGCCGGCCCTCGGGGAGCTTACTTGACATTTCTAACACTCTTGTGCATCCTTTTAGCTAAAGCTTCTCCCTCCCACTCATCTCTCTTGTTTGATTGCAAATCAAAAGTGAGATTGAGTGATCCCAAAGTGCATTGCATAGCTTGAGGGCATCTAGTGGCACTTGTGGGTGGTTTAGCCGGTGGATTTCTTGTTCCTCTTGGAGAGTACCACTCCTAGCCGGCTTGGAGATTGTTGGAGGCGTTGGCAAGAGAAGGATATTGTTCTTGGCCACCTCCGGTTGATTGTAAGAGGTTCTTGTGCTTTCCTCGGCGAAGTGCCAAAAGCAACTCTAATACATTGCGAGTGTTATTGAGTTACCTCACTTGAGAGTGGTGTCTTGCGGTGCCTTGCGGGGCGTGTCTTGAGGGGCAAGTGACTTGAGGGTCACACCGAGAAACCATCTAAGTGTTGTTCGACACAACCGGTGACATAGCTTGTCGGTGCACAAGTGAACACCGGGTGAACAAAAATATTGTGTATCTTGTCTCTCGGTGATTGGTCTTCATATTATGTTGTTATCAATATTGATTGATTGTATATCATCTTGGTGGTTGGCAACATCTTCACTCCACCATCGGTATAAGAATCACAATCATCTCTCTTGCATTTACATTTACTAGATTATCTTGTGTAGCTCTAGTGGTAGCTTTGCTAGTAGTGTTGTTAGCTTGCTCACTAGTGTAAAATTAGTGACATAGCCCTTGTGTGAACTAGAGATCATAATCTACTAGACTTGTGGATAGGAGGCTTGCATCACAACCGTAGGCTAAGCAAAACTCGCTTTACGCCGTTTGTTATTCTAACAAGTTTGCTTAGTGGTTCGTGTAGGATTTTTTATAGGCTATTCACCCCTCCTCTAGCCATCTAGGACCTTACACCTGGCCTGTGCGCGCGGTTGCCACGCATGGCCCCTCTGCATCGCCGGTGCAGCCGTGCCGTGCGGGCTCGCGCTGCCGCACGATGGCCGGCCAAGGCTGACCTGGCTGCAGTCTGGCTGCGGGTGGCTGCCACGCCTGTCGACCAGCCGCTAGCCGCTGTGCCCTGATGGCCACCGCTGCCACCCCACTGATCTGCTGCCCCACCCGCTACTGCACTGCTGCTATGCTGCTACGCTCCCTACCTCGCACTGTGGCGCGACCGCTGCCGCTACTGCTTGCCTCGTCGTGCACGTGGCATTGTCCCTGTTGCCGGCACCGTTGCCTCGCCATTTATGGCTATGCGGTCGCACATGTCGTGCCTGGTCGTGGGTGCGCGCACGTTCTCTCTAGCCGTGATGGCTCGTAGTGCTTACACATGTGCCGACTCGCTAGCGGCCAGTTGCATCCCGCCTAGGCGAGGACGAGCCGAGCTCTGACCTACCCCCTCTCTCTTCTCTGCTGCCATGGCGGACTGAGCCGCACCATTAAATCTAGCAAGGAGAAGTCACCATCGCCTGATTCATCGCGTCTCTAGCTCTGCCATTAAGCCGCCTAGCCGCCTGACCCCACCCCACCTTGAATCGAGCCCGGCCAAGCTCCAATTTGGCGCTTCCCTAGCCATCGGGCCGATAAGGCCACGTTCGGCCAAAGCCGATGGCAACTCCTCCATCTAACCACCCGAGGCTGGTCCAGCTGCACCATTAGCTCCGCTTTGACTCCCTCTTCGCCCTGCGCTCATCAGCCGAACCGCTACCGCTACCTCGGCGCCGCGGACGCGGCCATGTCTGCTGTGGTGTGTCGCCGCATGGCTTGGTTGCATGGGGCCAGCCGTCACCAGTTTCTGTTCGCTTCAACCTCCGCGTCGGTCGAGTCTGCAATAAGCTCCTAGTGCTCGTGCATTAGCTCGTTGATCGGTTATTAGTCTTAGCTGGCCGGAACGGTCACGCCGCCGTCACGAACGACTGCACGCCGTTGCCGCCCGCTCCAGTGAGTCCTGCTGCCCCTCACTACCGCTTAGTGTAGGCTCTAGGGTTGTTGGTGAAGGTCGGCCCGTCAGGTGGGCCTGCGCGAGCTGGTGGCCGACATAGCCGCCTAGTGCCACCGCTTGCCACACCGTTGTGCACAGGGTTTCCCGGGGGTGTGTGCGGAGAAATTAGGGAAAACCCAGGGGGTTAAACGAATTCGTCAGAGAGAGGGAGGAATAGTGTTAGGGTTTAGGCGTAGTTTGGGAGGAGTCTGAGGTCATCTTGCAAAAGCGCCAGCGCGCGGGCTTCCCCGTCGTGGGCGATCTCGTGCATGGGCCACATTCGCGCGGGCCGCGCATATGTGGGCAGTGCGGTTGAATCTGCCTTTTTCTTTTTCTTAGGAATTAGTAATAGTTTTCCATTTCAATTTCTGAGCTAGATTTGCATAATTAATATAAATTCGTATAGGTATCCAAAATTTGTGAAACTAATTTTGTTAAGTTCCTAAAATTATTGTCTACCTGTTAGCATAATTAGTTCATACATATCTGTGGTGTTGCTAAGGACCATTAAAATATTTGAGATTCTTAGTATTATTTAGATTAATAATTGTATGAATTTTAGTGGTAGAATGGTGCTAGCATTAATCCTAAAATTTTTACAGTAGCTTCATTGTATTATTATGTGCTTATTGTAATTTTTGTAGCCCTAAGTTAGACTGTTTATTAGGGTAACTAAATGTCCTTTGCTTTGGTTATATTAAACAGTAATAAGAATAAGAGAATAATATTGATCTATGAAATTTAGCACTTGTTAGGATGAGCTTGACATCTGATTTGATAGAGATGATGGTTAGCTTAGTATCCTAGTCATTAGAGCTAGCTTGTTAGTATAGCATGTGTTCTTATTTTAAGAATTGTTGTTGCCTAAATACTAAATCGTTGCATCATCATCATCGCATGCATATAGAGAACGAGTCGGTGGAAATCGTGACCATCGGCGACCACGAGTCTGAGGAGATCGTCGAGGACTACGAGGAGGAGATTCTCGTGCAGAAGGAGGTCCCGGAGCCGCCACTGACTGACTTAGCTGACATCGCGCCTACCTAAGGCAAGCTCCGGTGCATAACTCTTATTTTATATATATATATATATATATATATATATATATATATATATATATATATATATATATATATATATATATATATATATATATATATCATGGTTTTAAATAGCGCGCTATTTTTGCCGCTATAGCCCGAAATAGCTTGAAAAAAATTGTGCCGCTATTTGCGTTCATGCACAATTTTGCCGCTAAAGTCCGCTAATTACGGTTTATAAAACGCTAAACACTTTAGCCTTAGCTCGCTATTTAAAACATGGATATATATATATATATATATATATATATATATATATATATATATATATATATATATATATATATATATATATATATGTTGCAGGAATTTTATGGAAACCACATACATATATATATCTATCGTAAGAGTCTTACTAGTGCATGTTCATGTAGTTGCTATGCTTAGGCTATCAGTAGCGTGGGTAACCTTTCGTTACTCACAAGTAGGTGACTATTATTATTATTCTCCTGATAAAATGATGGAAAAAAAAATGATGATTGGGCAGGGATAAGGAAGAGGTTATTGGTGGGTGTAACAAGTTATGTCCCTCGGCCAAGGGGCTCAGCTTGGTTACACTGTTTTCCCTGTTTGTGTCGATCCAGGACCATCCGTTGCTGCGGATGGAAGTCAGGTCACAGACTTATTATCCTGAGTATATACTTGCTTATAGGAGCGAGAAGGCTCGTTGCTCTCTTGTCGTGGATTCCAGCTCTTTCCAGACCGACTGATTGGAGACAGGTTAAGGTGGAGGTCTAAGCACCATATTGAGGCCGGGTCTCAAGTGTGGGGGCTTGGAGTCCAAGTTTGGACCGGGACCTGGACCCCTCGACAGGAGTGGAATGGGTTGGTCTCGTTTGTGCCTGGGGTACAAGCGAGACGTGTGTTTCGGGGTACCCAGCTGGGATACATTGGTTCGCGAATCGCCATTTCCGTGAGATGGTATGACTTGGTTATGGTTAGCACCGTAGTAAGAACTGGAATATAGAAGGTGGTAAAATGGTTCTGTTGCTTAACCCTTGCTTGAATGTAGAACGGGTGCTTACCTAGAATGGTTAGCTAATGAAGTAATCCTGACTGCTAATAAAACTTGATCTTAAGGATGAACTACTATTAATGTTTTCCGTAAAACAAAAGAAACACAACAAACCATATTGCCTATCATATCCTTGAGAGTCGGGAAATTATTCTCACTAGTTGGGTAAGTCTTGCGAGTACATTGTGTACTCAGAGTTTATTTTACCCTGTTGTAGGTGCAGCTTGAGGAGTTAGATCTTGTATGGAGGATTCTTCTGGTGGGCACAGATGGATCCGTGTATTGTTTCCGCTAGATGTTATTTCATTTCCCCTATTTAATTATCACTCTCTGAACTCTGATATTGTAATGAATAATTTTTTCAAGACTCTGTTGTATGAAATGGACTAATAATTGTAAGCCTGTACTCATTATTGGATTCTGAATGTAAAACGTGGATTGTTTCGAGTTCTCCCTTGGGTTGTGCTCGACGGAACTATCTGTGTTAGCTTACTTTTGGGCTACGTAGTGTCTAGTGGAAAACAAGCGTCTCCGAAAGTATGTTATTTCAGGCGATTCTGCCATAGTGGATGGGCTCGCTGGGCTTATCTACGGGTTTTCATTTTTTTTGTTTTTTTATTTGATTAACCGAGGCGGGTAGGGCCACCGCCTCGGTTAAGACCATGATTAACCGTGACCTTTCGGCCGAGATGGTTGCGAAAACCGTCTCGGTTAACCCAAAATGCCTGCTACAGTTAAAATTCCTGTAGTAGTGCCTATTCCATTGCGCTTCCCGCTCTTCTCTGCTATCTCCCCCTCACGAGGTAACTTTCCCAATTCATGCAGGAGGCAGCAACATCTCCGCCCCACCAGCAAACCAAACATGAGCTAATACATCAAGGCTGTGTTCACTTCACGTGCCAACCCAAAATATTTCCTCTTTCATCCATCACATCGAATCTTTGGACGCATGCATGGAGCATTAAATGTAGGTAAAAAAGATAACTAATTGCATAGTTTGTCTGTAAATGTCGAGACGAATCTTTTGAGCCTAGTTAGTCCATGGTTGGACAAATTTTGCCAAATAACAACGAAAGATGCTACAGTAACTTTTCACCCACTTTTCACAAAGTGAACACACCCCAAACTCACATAGATCCAGCAAACCAAACAAACTGGCTCTCATCCAGTATCACTGACAAAAGTTGCAACCAAACAAACCAAAAGCGCGCACTCCCATCCTGCCTCCCACTAGCGTGAGCCACCCCGCCATCCCGGCTCGCCTACCCCTCAGGTATCTCCAACTACCATACATGCAATTTGAAGGTACCGTCTTTATGGTTAGTCGTAGTTAGAAAATCAAGTTCACTAGACTGCTAATTGAAGTCATTCGGCATGATCTGGCTATCTACCGGTGATGCTCAAAGTATAAATATCGTGTGGCGCAATGCGCGGCCGAACAATAGATGTCATGGTGTAATGTATGACCGAGTGGTCGAATGATAATGTTGTGACGCAATGCATAGCCGATAATAAAGTCGTGGCACAATGCACAGTCGTCAATTAGAAACCGTGACGCAGAGCATGATTAAATGACATCATACGACGTGGCAAAATGCACAACTAAGTTAAAGAGATTTTTATTGTCGCAATGCACGTTATTCGGACTTAATCTATTTTTTGCCCTCAAATTTTACTAGCATGACTTCCCGTAGACTCGACGAAAGCTAGTGCGAGTGTACCTATCTTGAAAGTTTAGGCACAAGTCTCATAATCTTATCATCTTTCCGCGTCATCAAGATTGGTGATTCATATAAAATCTATTTCCCCCCTAACCGGCGAGACTGAGATGTTTCTTTTTCTGTGACCAACGATGTTGGAATTATTTATTCTTCGACCGATAATAATATATACGCACATTCTTGACTTCATTATGAGATCCGTAAGACGAGATCGGATACATTTTGCTAGAGGCCGACAAGGCTTTGACACTTAACCATTTTTATTTGTCCTTATGCATATATTTTGAGACGACTCTTATTTAGTTTGAAGACGACCATTGGCATAGCTGAATCAGAGATGTTCTGCGGCCAAACGATACGGACGTAATTAAACGGAGGCCACAGGACCTAGAAGCCACACAATCCTCTTATTGTCGGATAGAACTCGGCTCAAATCGTTGTAAAAAGTGTGGGAAATCATACTTTGTAATTTTTCAATGAATGAATAAAATGATATTTCTCTATAAATTTATTCTTTGTGTATTTTGCATATTTACTTTATTTTTTTAGACATATATACTGGTATGTCTGTCTACATTAGTACTTAGCAGTACGATCCTCGGAAAGGCGTCTTCTCTCAGCGAAGCATATAGCGTGATTGAGACGAATGCAAAAGATTACTTTCAGGTACTTATATTACGTCCAACATCGGCCGAACCAATACATGTGCTTCAATATACTAGGTTTGGGCCCATAACTAGACGGTAGTCAGGCAACGAATTACCTGTTCGTTTGGGCACATCATACGTTGCAAATTGTCGATGGTGGAAGACCTGTTTTGATAAAGACATTAATAAATTTGATTTGATAGCTAGATAGAATATTTAAATGGACTTGAAGAGTATACCGGGCTGTCTTGCCACCCAAGGGTCGAGTTTTTTTTTTCTCATTTGGATTGAGATAGAATAAGTGTATCCAAACAAGGCTGAAAGAGTTTACAGTAGTAGCCACTGTTCTCACGTGGAAAAGTGACATCTCAAACTAGACTCACAGGTCTCGTCTCGTCTCGTCCATGCCGTGAAAATGTCTGATAAAAATGTACACTAATCATCGTATTAGCATTTATCAAAATTTATCTTATCATCATAACTGCTAAGTAATAATATAGCATTCTAATAATTTTTAATTTATTTACTACTGATAGAGATTAGATAACATGAATGAGTTGGTACCAATTCTTTTAGTAAAACCATCCAGCATCTGAAAGAATATTCCTCTATCAAGGATATCTAGCTCGCTCGTGAACCAAACAACACCTAGCATGGATGGTCGACCATCTCTGTTGCCGAAGGGAACAGAAGGTCACATGATCCAGTGTAAGCTGCCAAGTTTGCCTCAAAGACATGTAAAGTAGTCAGGCGTAACGTATCAATTTTGACGCATAGAAAACATTACAGGAAGCCCTCGGGCGTTGTCTATTATAAAAAATCAGGCTAACTATATGTATGAGTATCACATTCAAACTCTGATTTGAGCAACTTGTCGTGATATTGGTATAACCAAACACACTATAATAAATTTGATTTGATAGCGAGATAGGAATACAATATTAAATGGGCTTGAATGAAGAGTATTACGGTTGGCGCGCAGGCTGTGCGATTTGCGAGGACCACTTTATTATTTTTTATGTAAAAATAAACAAAACTAAATACATGTAGCAGCCGTGGCCCAGCACACCTAAAAAAGAAACCCGATCTTCTTACATTTCAACGCCCTCAATCCACCACCGAAGGAGAGAGTTTACAGTAGCCAACTAGCCACTATTTTCTCGTGGAAAAAGCAACGTCGCAAGCTAGAGACTCACAAGTCTCGTCTGGTCCACGCCGCGAAAATGTCCGATCAAGCGTGCGGTCCGGCCCCCGCATTCCCCATCGTCACAGTCCGTGCACTTGTGCTCCCGGTTCCCGGCACCACGCGTGGTGCCGTCGCGCGCGAACGCGCCCGTAAGGCCATAACTCCTCGTGGCTCGCCGCAGCTCAATCGCCAACTCGCGGTCTGGTTGAGCCGTCACGGGACATACGTCGTGCCGCTCGCCTGTCGAGTGTCGACTTGGCTGCTTGCTTAGGGCCGGGAGTCTTGAGTTGAACCTCCGCGCTCCGACACGTGGGTCAATCGGGGCCCTCTCCGCTCGCCCTACCTTTTCATCGATAGATCGACACGCCATATGTGCAGATCCGGGCATCCGGCCAACGGTCTCGCCTAGCTCACTCTGGGCACAAATAACCGACGACCGAAAACCGAACCAGAATATGCGGAACCGAAACCGAAAAAATCGGTTCCTGGTTTTGAGGAACCAAATTTAGCAGGTAATTTCGGTTCCTGGGCTCGGTTAACCGAGAGAACCGAGATTTTGAGGGGGTAACGATTTCAGCCCATGAACATGAGTAGCCCAACCCAAGTTGCCTAACCCCAAACCCTAGTCCCTTGGCTTACACCCGCGGCCCCGACGCCAGGCGCTAGTCCGCCATCCGCGACTCCCCTCCTCGACCCTGTGACTCCATGACGTGAGTGACCCCGTCCCCGTCCCCGGCCGCCCTGCCCGCACCGCACCGCCGCCCCCCCTGCCCGCACCATGCCGTCGCAGTGAGCCGCGCAGGCCAGCCGTGCCCGCCGTAGCCGCACAGGCCGGAGGCCGCATCCCGTCACGGTTACGGCCGCCGCCCGCCAGAGCCAGACCCTTAGCCGCCGTCGCCCGCCATGCTTGTCGTCTTGACGTCTTCCACAACGGCTGCATCAATTGCGTCCTGCAATGTAAGTGCTAAAGATCTGACATGTATTTTGAGTGTGACTGATTTTAGATGTGGGGATTTGTAGGTGATAAGTTTACTGTATTTTTTCAGCTGACTGAGGGGAAGGAGATGGAGCAAGACATCAGTGATTGGATAGAGACCTATGGTGATCCTGAGGGAAATTTGAAGCATGATGATGGTGGTGCAGAGAAGGAGAAGGAGATCATCAATGTAGAAGCTGAGGAGGGGAAGAAGAGAAAGCAGATGTCATCCAGATCTGAAATGTGGGATCACTTCACCAAAATCTTCAAGGAAGGTCAGTTGGTAAAGGAAAAATGCAAATATTGCAACATAGAAATTGCAGCACATCCAATCCTAAATGGTACATCTGGTATGCGTAAGCATTTTAACACTTGCAAGAGTAATCCTCATAGAGTTGATGATGGAAAAGAAGGTGTTTTGTCAATAACTCTTGGCACTAGTGTAAGTGCTTGGAAGTTTGATCCTGAATTGCTTAGGTCTGCTTATGCTGAAATGATCATAGAAGATGAGGAGCCATTTGCATATGGTGAAAAGGCTGGTTTTAGAAAGTTCATGTCTCTTGCTTGCCCTAGATTCATTATTCCATCTAGAAGAACATGCACTAGGGACGCTGTGCAATTGTACTTTGAGTAGAAAGCAAAATTAAAATTTTCTTTCAAGAACATTGCAATAGAGTTTGCCTCACAACCGATGGTGAGACATCACAGCAGCAAGATAATTACATGATTGTGACAACCCACTTTATTGATAAAGATTGGTGCTTGTATAAAAAGATAATTAATTTTTTCAAGATTAAAGGCAAAAAAGGGGATGATATTGGAAAATACCTGCATAAAGTCTTGCTTGAATGGGGTTTAGACAAAGTAATGACAGTAACAGTAGACAATGCTAGTACAAATGATAGTGGTGTTAGTTATTTGAGAAGACAAATGAATAGTGTGAAAACTAGCATAGCAGGGGGCAAGTACCTACACATGAGATGTGCTGCACATCTTACTATTACTCGGAGCCTCCACGTTAATCCTCACCAGACGCGCTTCTTACTATTACTAATTGGCGGAGCCTCCACGTTAATCCTCACCAGACGTGCTAGAAAAAAGAAAATCTCACATTAATCAGAAACATCCGGCCATCAAATTAAAAGGCTCAGCCATCAAATTAAAAGGCTCAGCCATCCATAACCATTGGATCTATTTTACTTTGTATAAAATTACCCACCTCTGCCATTATAGTTAATAAAATATATTTTCTAAAGAAAAAGAAAAATTGTTGCCGTACAAAAAAAATCTCCATCTACAAACACGTTTGTTACCCACCTCTACCATTATACTAAATAAAATCTATTTTCTAAAGAAAAAGAAAAATTGTTGCCGTACAGAAAAAATCTCCATCTACAAACACGTTTGTTTCATAGTTGGTTAATATAAAATATTAGATTCACGTATCTATCACGTTGACTTGGTTAATTAATATATTAAATATTAATATAAAATATCAGGACCCATCATGTTTATGGATTTATTAATAAACTAATTTTTGTTGTAAAGAAAAAGTGTAAACATTTGGTCATACAGAAAAAATTGATCGGCCTTACAAATGTTATATAAAATTTTAGATTGACCTACCAATCATATTCACTTTAATGACCTAATGACCCATCAAGTTAGTTATCGTCAATCCCTCCTGGTTAGTTGGACATGGACACGTAGTATCCGATCCGTCCTACAACCTCCTCTCCCCGTTGCCTCAGCCTCCATGTGGCTCGAAAACTGCAGCAGCGGCAGCGGCAGTGCTGAACGAGGAGAATACAGCCATGGTTTTGTTCCCGGCTTGTCCTGTTGCTATCTGCGGTGAGAATGGTCTCTCGGCCCCTTCCATCCCTCCCCTCGGCAAGCAGCGTCCTGATGCCTGCTCCCTCTCTCGCTCTCCTTACTGGAGAACAATTCTTGGCTGCATGCTAGTTTCACGGCCGCTTCGCCAATCGGTCACTGAAACTACAGATTATTTATATTTATTTAATCTTTTGGCTGATTAATCGATTCCCAATCTAGGTTTTGCAATAAAAAATCTTTGGTTAGATGTGCTATCGTTCTGAAGTGGAAGATGCAGGATGCAGGTATAGAAAGTGCGTGATGCACAAATTGATGCAAGTGTGGGGCCCTGATACAGTACGGTAAATCTCACAATTCCAATTTCCTTTCGTTGTTAATTGAACTGATAGTTGTTGTAATTTGGTAGATTCAGACCCTTGGTGGAGGATATGATCTGCGTCCGAGGAATCCATACTCCATTGGTGTGCTGCTATATCACCTTTTTATCAAATTATTATTTCTTCTGTTTGCATCCTTTATCCATCCTGATGACTCCCTTTGTTTGAGACAGTAAACAACTGCATATAAATCTAGAAAAATTATTGCTAGTGCAGAGTATCAATATCTCTGGTTAAATGCAAATATTAAGTTTTGGATATAGAATCCAGTATTAATTTACTGCTTCAGATCGAGTATCCATGCATTAGAGAAAATATGCAGCAAATGTCTCTGATACGTAGACCCATTGAGTACAGCATATTAGTTTTCAACTACCAATTTGTCTTCAACCAAACATTTGCTCCTGTTATGCTTATCATCATTGGTGATTCAGTTCTCCAAATGTGATGGCGGATGTAATTTTCACTGAAAAATGCATGGAGATTAAGCTGGTTAAGGAATTATGAAAAATCAAAAGTAAGGGTCACTAGAGTATGGAATGCAATCTTGCTCGGCAGTGGCGAACAAATGAGCCTCGATATGATCCTTATTGTTTAGTAACATTATAATGCCCTTAGATTACTTCCAGTTTACATGCTAATGATGATAAAGAAATAGGGGGACCCAGATGCATGGTGTTATTATTAAGGCCTATATGGAAAAATTCTAAACACTCATCAGAAGGTAAAGTTTACGTAATTGCAAACGCCAAATTCATGACGACTACATAGAAATATCAACCAATGGAGAATGATAAGGTACTCAATTTCTTGCCCACGGCTACTGTAAAGAAGATCAAAGGTACACAAGACATTGCAAAGTATAGTTTTCAGTTCTTTAGTATAAACATGCTTAATAGAGTAAATAGCGACATGTACTACCTCACATGTAAAATGTCACCAACATTATAATTTTTATGCTATTCCTCTCACTTGATCACTATTGGATAAGAACTCATATTTATATTTCATAGATATCATGGAGTTACAGCACACATTGGACCAATAGAAGAAACCAGAATAAACTTCGGAGTGACAAAAATCCGCGACATTGTGCTCCTGATCGAGCAAGCTACTTTTTCCTTCACAAAAGAGACATCAAACTTTTACGTGGTTACTGTTAGAAGTAAAAAAAACAGAGAAAGCGAGTGATGCAAAATGACTGTCTTGCATTTCCAATGAACAGTGTGTACATGTATATATAGGCCCTATATGGGCAGTTACATGTTAGAGAGAGTGAAATGACACCTTTTGGGATTAATCACTAATAATTGATCATTAATAATAATTACTAACATTTGCATGGCTGCTACTGCAGCACCCTATTGAGCTCAAAATATTTCCCAATGTTTTTGCACATCTTAAATTACATTATTTTTCAATTCCAAAACTGTAGTGGCCAAAAAGTTAAGGTTCGTTTTTGGGGAACAAAGTTGAGCAAATCGATGAGAGGGCAATATCTCATTTTATCGCAATAGCATCAACAACTATGAAAAAAATTTAGAAGTAGGTCTTCATTCAATATCAATAATTCAATAATACAGCCTTTCACAAACCTCCAAGGAGAAAAAGAAATTGATATTTTGCTGCATATTCTTTGTCATCAAACTATGCACATAAACAAATATCAAATATGTTTCATGACAAATATAATTATGAATCCATTTCACTGCCTTTTTAATACATTCACATTTGTGAATCCATATCACTGCATTTTTAATACATTATTCATACCTGATTTGCATTAAGATTTGTCACATGTTTTTATCTACAACTATGTACCACTCACTCAGTTTGAGCCATTCTGGCAAGTAACTCCTGTACAAACAAACAATCTACTATTATGACTACATAATAATTCCTCAATTAATGAAGCATAAATACAATAAAACTAAAAAAATACCCCGCAATGTATAACTACTAATATAAGCTATCATAAAAAATATCTATAAAGTAGCTATATATTTTATAAATTTATATACTTCTACAATGTTAAGCTCCACCATATAGATGAACTAAACATGTATACATTAGAATAATTATTTATTTTAACAACTTACCAAGCCTGAAAAATCATTCCCTTAATAAATGACATAGTAATTAAGTTATATTAATACTATGAGATAACAAAATTTTGCAAATTGTTTTTCAATATAAGTGTACACATTTTGAGTAAAACATCATATAATATATAAATATTTGTAATCTAATTTTAAGAACTCTATGTTCTAGAAAATGAGGTTATAATGTGCCATTAAGAAAGATAATATAAGTAACATATTTAATTTTGTATCTAAATTATCTATATCATACTATTATTTTATTTGCTTATCAAAAAATTTAAATAACGATAAAGCACAAATATGTTTCTACATTGCTCATTTTATAAATAATAATAATACAATTAAAAATGATTAAAGTAAACATACATATTGTGCAAATCACACACACACACTTAAGATATGTCTTTTTTAAAATTTTAACTAAAATGTTTGACATATTTATATTGATAATATAACCATTACTATATAAAAATTTGGTGGATAAAAAACAACCATCTCAAGAAAAGGAGGAGGTTAGTATATACCATAGGTGCCTAATGTCTTCCCCATCATAAATCTCACATAAAACTCTATCACTAATCTTAAGTGACATGGTGTAAGCTTAAAAATACTCCCTCCGTCCCAAAATAAATGCATATCTCGCTTCCCAAGAAGTCAAATTTCTTAAATTTTGACCAAACATATATATATAAATGTATTAATATTTATGAGTTATAATAAGTATCATTAGATTGAACATAGAATATGCTTTCATAATGTATTTATTTGGAGATACAAATGTTGATACTATTTTCTATATTTGTGGTCAAACTCAAAAGAAGTTTGACTCCTCATGAAGTGAGTTATGCATTTATTTTGGGACGGAGGGAGTAAATTAGTATTGATGTCATCATGATACTTAAAAATATACTAATACAAATATTTACTCCTAAGATTCTAACCCGTGCGAGAGCACGGGTTGATGGACTAGTATACTTAATTTGATTGTCCAAGATGGTATGAAAGAAGTAGACCAATCTATCAAGCGTGTGCAGGCTGCAGTTAGATTTGTTAGGAATGGTACATCAAGATTGGCCAAAATTAAAGAAATTGCTCAATGGGAGAAAGTGGACACCAAGGCATTCTTGTGCCTTGATGTGTGCACTAGGTGGAACTCAACATATGAGATGCTAAAAGCTGCTTGCACATATGAAAAGGTGTTTGTACTATACAATTGAGTTGCTTAGTGAGATTAAGCCAGGTGTTCCTAGACCTGGAGTTCCTGATGATCATGATTGGGATAATGCAAGAAAACTAGCTGAGTTTTTTGGGCATTTTGTCGATGTAACAAGACGTGTTTTAGCGTTCTTAAGTGTGACTGCTCACACTTACTTTCATGAGATTGGATACGTCAATGAATTGGTGACCGAATGGATGAATAGTTCTAATTTTATCCAGCAAGAAATGGGGAGAAGAATGAAAGACAAGTATGACAAGTATTGGGAGCAGTGGCATGAAAATTTAGAGTTGCAAAATGAGAAGGGAAAGGGAAAGGAGAAGGAGAAGGAAAATATTAACTTGCTGATTTTTGTTGCTGCTGTACTTGATCCAAGATATAAGCTTTCACAGTATACAGAAATGGTAATCGAAGAGATGTATGGTGATAGGGTTGGACAGAAAGTTTGGGCCACAATTACCAAATACATGCATGACCTCTTTGAAGAATATAGAATAAATAATGCTTCTCCAAGTGACCTAAACTCCCAACCAAGTGATGAGCCCCCATCTAAGCAAGATGGAGAGAGTGCTAGAAATTTGAAGACTAAGCTGACAAAGAAGATGAGGATGAACAATGGAACAGATAGTTGTAGCAGGGGTAGCAGGACTGAACTGGATAGGTACTTGGCTGAAGAGTGTGAAGAAGATACCAAAAAGTTTGATATTCTTGCTTGGTGGAAGGGGCAGTCATCTAGATTTTCCATATTGTCTACATTGGCTCGTGATGTGCTTGCCATTCCAATATCCACAGTTACTAGTGAATCTGCCTTTAGCACAGGTGGGCGCATTCTAGATGATTTTAGGAGTTCACTCACTCCATTTATGGTTGAAGCTCTTGTTTGCACTCAAGATTGGCTTAGAAGAGCATCTCCCATCAATGTTAAAGAGAATACAGAAGAATTGGCCAATCTACAAGAAGGTGAGTATTAATGTAACAATTATTTACTATTTTCAACAATGCAAAAAATATTTAATGTGTTCTTTGTTTGCTGTTTTCTATTTTCAGAATGGATTCAAGAATTCAAGGACATGGCCATTGTTGATGCCCATGTTGCCAAGTCATAAATCCAAGGCAGCAAAAAAAGATGGTTACATCCACCAACATCAGCTCACAGCCAAGCAAGTCCTCCAAGACAAGCAAGACCTCAAAGGAAAGCAAGAACTAGTCTAAAGAGAATACAAAAGGATGGTTTTGTTCCTGTTTCAGTTTACAAATTCTATTTTTTTCTTACTTGTTTCAGTTTGCAAATTTTCAGGCTTGCTAAGGACTAAGGAGTGGCTGTGACTGTAGTGTGTGGACTGCTTCTTGTGAAGGTGCAGGCCTACTGTTCGACTTGTTTTTTCAATGTTCTGCGTGTGTGTGTGGTGCTGGACGCCTGGAGCAGTGGAGCTGGAGATGGATTGCTGCATGTGTGTCAGTGTGTATGCTGTGTGGTGCTGGACTGCTGGACGCCTGGAGCAGTGCTGGACTGCTGGCTGCTGCATGTGATGTATGTGTGTGTGGTGCTGGACGCACGCCTAGAGCTGGAGTGGAGATGGACATGGACTCCTGTTGCAATGTTGCCTATTGGTCAATTGTTGCTTGTTTTCCTTTAAATTTGAGAGAACAATAATATTTATGTGTTGTGCTGTTGTTTTATGCTGCATTGCTATTTGAATTGTCCTGTTGACTGCATGAAAATTAGAGGAAATGTTGTTGAAATTTGGAATTGAATGGGCTGTTTTTTTTGTTCTTCCTAAAAATTCGGTTCCCTCGGTTAGAACTGAAATCGAACCGAATTTACCGAACCCAAAATTACTCGGTTCTGCAGTACCTTGTTCTCAGGGAACCGAATTTGTTCAAGAACGGAAGAACCGAACCAATCGATTTCGGTAAACCAAACTCCCACACCGAAACTCCATAAGAGCATCTCCAACAGTTTGTCATTTTTCGTTTCCCAAATCATGGTGTTTGCCAACTCCTAAAATAATATAGGAAAGGAAAAAAGAGTCCATCTCCAAGAGTTTGGCATAATTTTGCAAAGTGAACACGAGACTTTTCTCTAATTAACTAAGCCCATATATGTGAATGTATATGTCTAGATATTTTGCATCAGGACCCAGCAAAGAGTTTCACTCTCCAATTTTTACCCTTCTTCTTCCCAACGGCAGAGCACATCTCCGGTGTCACATCTACCGGCAGCTAGCACTACAATTCAGTAGCCGCCCAGTACCGGAGCATTCATGTAGCCGCCACCGTAAGGCATCCGTAGTACGTGTACGGATCACATGCCCACGGCGTCGCACCAAACAAAGGATCGTAGCATGCCGGGCCAACAAACGGGCCTCCGTAACCGTACTGCTCGTGGTAGCCAGTGCGCGCAGCGATTCCTTGCGAATCCCCCGTAGTCTGCTTCGTTCTTGGAGGCTCACGCGCCGCCGGCGGAGCTGCCGCGCTCTTCAACGTCGATGACGATGCGATCCCATCGCTGTGCTCTGAGCCGGCGGTAGCCGATACGTGGCTGAGGTTCTCCTGCGAGGCGTCGATGATGGTCTCCCTGGATAGCAACTCGTACTCGCGACGATGAGATGTGGATCGGCCTCGACTCGATGCGTGCGCCGGAAGCCCTTCGCGCGTGCGGGAGAGAAGCTGGCGGCGCGGAACGAGAGGCGATGCGCGGTACTCAGCTGCGCTCATATATGCGCGCTTAGGACCAATTTTTCCGAACTTGGGAAAGATGGGGAGGGTGGATGGGAAACTATTGGAGACAGTTTTTTCTTAGTTTGCTAAAAAAATAAGGATGGAAAATGTGGATGGCAAACCGTTGGAGATGCTCTAACTACACAGTACCATGTTTCCGATACGCAGGTTCCATAAGTAGACTAGTAGCAATACTAGTCCGTATTCCACAACATGGAGCTGAGCAGCTGTTCTGCCCAAGCCCAAGCTTCTTGAACGAAGCTTTCTCGCATGGAAGAAATGGCACACAATAATAATTAGCATATCACGATCAACGCAACCGCTTCCTAGCTGGCTGAGAGCTGTAAGAGCATGGTTAATTATAGAGCTAAGTTGTTTGTCTATAAGTCAAGTTACACGAGTCAAGTTATACAATAAATGTCTTTTTTTATCTTAAAAAAAAGTCTCTCTCTTCTATTCCTTCTCACAACACTTGCTACTTGGGTCCACTAATGCATATGCTTCCGTGCCCAGCTTGGTGCTTACATGGGAGCCAAGCTCTCATCTCTTTCATCCCTTATCTCCTCTACATCAGTATTAGCTTGGCTATAAGCCTATTATTGTACCTGCTCTAAGCTGGCTAAATGCTGACGTGGAGGAGAGAAAGGAGGATAAAGATAAGAAACAGGCTGTAAGGTTACAGCCGGCTTAGACACAAGAAAAAAAAACTCTATAAGACAGATAAATAGGTCATATATTAACACTAAAGAGCTAACTAGTATATTGAGAGGCTCAAAGAAGACTGCAAGAAACCTTAGCCATTGTATTATTAACCCTGGTCTCATGAGTCGCTGTGCTGCCGCCATCTCCGCCATTCTCCTCTTGTCGCCAACGCCCAACGGGGGGCACTCAATGCGACAGCGACACACGGATATGGACTTCTTTCTTGAATGCATTCAGCAGCGTGTGTTGACTTCCCTTCCCCCTTCGACTCCTCTATCTCTCTCTCTCCCTCTCTCTACCTATATATAGCACCCACCACGCCGTGCTGCGTGCCTGCACTCCAACCTCGAGGTTCCTGCTGCACGTTCAGCCGCGCGCGGCGCCACGAGAGCGTCGCCGGCGCTGAGAGAGAAGAAGGCACCGCCGGCCGGCCGTATCGCGCTCAAGTGGCGAGCCGTGGGATATATATTGCCCGCCATGCTAAGTACTGCCTCGTGGTCTTCTTTCTGCTCGACCCCGTCACAGTTTAGGCAAGTCTCGCATGCATCGACTTCTTTCTTTTAAAGATAACTCATATATACTCGGATCCCGTTTGGACGGGTATGTGCGGCTCCGGCTCCATAACTATAGCAGTACTATGAAAGAATCGTCGAAATATGTAGCTTCTTTTACTCCTTCGTTTCCTATGAATTTTGGCCGGAGACGGAGCCGTTTGCGACGAGGTACAGTATGCTACAGTGTACAAAAAATGTGCTGCAGCGGCTGCACAGAAGGCGCCGAAGCCCTGAGAGCTAGGCGGCTAAACCCAAACAAGCTCTAAAACCTGAAACTAATTTGCTTTCTTTCTTATTATTAACTACTTGGAAGTTCGAACTTTCTGGTGTTAAGTTTCAAACGTTTGTTCATTTCTTTATAAAAGCAAGTTCCCAAATATCTAACACAAAAACTCTAATTATCAGCTGCAAGACATTGATCTCATTTTTCATAATATGCATTGGTTTTTTTTCGTACCATCTGAAATCTGTACAAGAAACCAAACTGATTGATTCGTATATAAAAAAAATCCCTGAATTCTATTATCGAGTTCTGATGTTAAAACTTGGAAGCATCTATGCCGCAACCGCTGAGTGTTACCAACATTTCATTTTTCAACCATCTAATAACCCAATAAATTCAATTGGTGTTTGTGCTAACAAAACCAGTCGCTGTGGAAGGTTCCAACACCCTCATCGCACCACCTTTATTAAAACTTACACCTAAACTAAATACTTTATAGGGTCCAAGTCATAAGTTGTTTTAGTTTTCTTAAGTCAAACTTCTCTAACTTGACTAAGTTTCTAGGAAAATATACAAGCATTTTCAAGTTCGATTTAGTGAAATTACTTTGATATCTAGATGTTGATCCATTGTCTTATATACTTAAATTTGGACTAATTTGACTTACAACAAAACTAAAACGGCATACGGTTTAAAACAGAGAATGGAGTACGTATAGTAAACTAATGTACAAGCAAAAGTTTTTTTTTCCCTTGAGTCGGGAAGCTATAAAAACACTTGAACTTGCCATACCAGATGACAGATGTACTCCCCATCATAAAAGCACAAAACTTAACACAAATCTAAGACATCAAAATTTTGAGCAATTCAGGGTTTTTAGTTTTTCTCTAAAACTAGAAGCCAGTTCCAATTGAAGTTGTTTTTTCTTGTGTTGAAGCCATTATTTAAACCATTTTGAGTGCTCCTGCGCATCAGTTTGAGAGTAAAAGAACAAGTCAGAAATGAGAACCGCAATATTAATTTTGGTAGGTGTCGTTTTAGATTTGAATGTTGAAACTCGAAAGTTCCATCATCTGAATGCACTTTCAGAACCACAGATTCCCTTCTTAAATTGTTTTTAGTCGAAAACGGAAGCCACGGACTCAAAGCTTTTCCAGTCTGATAATGCTCTGTTTGCTATTTGTAGTCTGAAGTTGACACTGAAAGAGACTGGAGGAGTATCCTCTTGTAACTGTAAGCATGGAAACAAACCTCCTCCGGGTTTTAGACAGGTGGTGAAGACGTCACCGCTCTCACAAGCTGCCAAGGCCAAGCCAAGCCGCCTCCGGCCACCCCATGGCACGGGCAATCTCGGCGCGAATCCGGCCAACTCGTGCCCGCTCACGCCGTTGGGGTTCCTGGAGCGTGCGGCCACCGTCTTCGGCGACTGCCCCTCCGTCGTGTACCACGACACGGTGTTCACCTGGTCCCAGACACACCGGCGATGCCTCCGCCTCGCCTCCGCGCTCGTCTCCCTCGGCATCACGCGCGGCGACATCGTAAGCCACCCTCCGTCGAGATTCCCCTTGTTTTTGCTACGGCTGGCCGTGGAATTGATACGGCGATCGATCGGATTGCATATATAGGTGTCCGTGCTGTTGCCGAACGTGCCAGCCATGTACGAGATGCAGTTCGGAGTGCCCATGAGCGGCGCGGTGCTCAACAACATCAACACGCGCCTGGACGCGCGCACGGTCGCCGTCCTGCTCCGCCACTCCGGCTCCAAGCTCGTCTTCGTCGACCCATCGTCGCTCCAGCTCATCAGCGACGCGCTCCGGCAACTCCCGCCGGGGCACCCGGCCCCGCGCGTGATCCCCGTCGAGGATCCTCACGAGGAGGACTTCCCTGCTGCCCCTGGCGACACGTTAACGTACGAGAGACTTCTCGACAAGGGCGACCCGGAGTTCGCGTGGGTGCAGCCGGCGAGCGAGTGGGACCCGATGGTGCTCAACTACACCTCCGGCACGACGTCGGAGCCCAAGGGGGTGGTGCACTGCCACCGTGGGCTCTTCTTGATCACGGTCGACTCGCTCGTTGAATGGGCGGTGCCGCCGAGGCCGACGTACCTGTGGACGCTGCCCATGTTCCACGGCAACGGCTGGAGTTTCCCGTGGGGGATGGCCGTGGTGGGCGGCACCAACGTCTGCCTCCGCCGCGTCAACGCCGCCACGGTGTACGCCGCCATCGCGAGCCGCGGGGTCACCCACCTCTGCTGCGCGCCCGTCGTGCTTAACATGCTGGCCAACGCCCCCGAGCGCGTGCGACGGCCGCTCCCGGGAAAGGTGCGCATCCGCACGGCCGGCGCGCCACCGCCGGCTGCCGTGCTGCAGCGCACGGAGGCCATTGGCTTCGAGAACAGCCATGGGTACGGGCTAACCGAGACCGCGGGCCTGCTGGTGTCCTGCACCTGGAAGGGTGAGTGGGACAGCCTCCCCGCGCCGGAGCGCGCACGGCTCAAGGCGAGGCAGGGCGTGCGCACGGCGGCCACGGGCAAAGTCGACGTCATCGACAGCGAAACCGGCCGCAGCGTGCCCCGTGACGGCGCCACGATGGGCGAGATCGTGCTCCGCGGCGGCTGCGTCATGCTCGGCTATCTCAACGACGACGAGGCGACAAAGGCGGCGATACGCGAGAACGGGTGGTTCTACACGGGGGACATCGGTGTGATGCATCCGGACGGTTACCTGGAGATCCGCGACCGTTCCAAGGACGTGATCATCAACGCCGGCGAGAACATCAGCAGCGTGGAGGTCGAGTCGGTGCTTTACGATCACCCGGCGGTGAACGAGGCAGCCGTGGTGGCGCGTCCGGACGAGTTACGAGGCGAGACGCCGTGCGCGTTCGTAAGCCTCAAGGAGGACGCGGCGGGCACGGTGACCGCGGCCGACGTCACTGCGTGGTGCCGGGAGCGCATGCCACAGTACATGGTGCCCCGAACGGTTGTCTTCCGGGCCGAGCTGCCCAAAACCTCCACCGGCAAGATCCAGAAGTACGTGCTTCGGAACCTCGCCGTGGAGATGGGGCCCGCCCGCAAGGGCGTCACTGGCAGCAGGCAGCAGCAGTAATTGTATATCTCGCTCGAAGTATCAAATTATAGGGATATGAAATTTAACTAAATATAAAAATATTAATTTTATAATACGTAATAACTATCATTATTAATAGTAAATTGTATTTTTATAATAAACTAGCAAAATATGCCCGTGCGTTGCAACAGGGCGTATAATTTATTACTCGGTGATCGTACCATTTTTGTAAAATTTAAATGAGTTTGGTCCAACCTTAAATCAAATAAATATAGTCTCGTATCAAAAATTGACAAGAGATTAACTCAACTTAAATTGGTAACTATTATGTGTATTTATTATAATGAGTTTGAAAAGGTTGGAGGTGAGGCACACGCCTACACAATCATCACGAATAGATTCGGACAACTAGGGCATGATATGAATAGTGCGGTGCTAAACTCAAAATGAGAAAAGTTACGACTAAAAAGATCATTATTTCTAGTTTACTATTTAAAAACAATTATAAACCAAAATATTCTCATTACTTCCTGCTTACCTATTTCATAGGAATAAAAAGGTAACCAAAAGTGTTGATCCGTCGTAGATGAAACAAATACGAAACCATCATGTACTTAAATACGTTGGGAAAAACAGAAGAAGAAAATTGCCAAACAAATAACAAATCATCATGTACCTATGTATGTTTGAGAAAAACACAAGAAAAAAAATCGTGTCATACCAAAAATTTATCTCATTGCTTCTAGTTTACCCGTTTCATGAAAAACATCTACAAAACTAAACAAAAACACTGATCTCCATACAAAAAACAAATAAAAGTCACCAAAACAAAGAAAACTACCAAATAAATCGGAAACAACTTGAGGAAAACACAGAAAAAAAATCATGCCGCAATACAAAATCGATAATGCTCCAGTTAAGACGTCCGGAACGGACGGACGCCTTACTCGCTCACTCCCGCACCCATTCCCCTGTATCCTCCTCCCTTCCACGCTTGCGCCCCGCGCCTAGCCCAATGCGCGGCCATGGCTACCTCCCTGGTCAGTGGCGGTGCACTCCCCCACCCCGGCGTCCTCTTCCCCACCCCGGCGGCGCCCCTCCCCCCACCCCGGCATCCTCACCCACCGGGAGCGCCCAACGCCCGCAGATCCGGTGGCCTTTTCCCCTACCCCAGCAAGATCCAAGCAAAGCCGCTGACCCTCTCCTACTACGGCTGGTGGTGCCCTCCCTAGATCCAGCAACATCTCCTCTCCCTCGGTCGACGACGGGCATGGCGGGCGTGCGGGTGCGTACCATCCAGCGAGCCTGCGCCACCGCAGTTGCCCATCAGGTAGGTCATGGCCGTGCGGCGATGCTTTGTTTCAAGTGTTTCTAGACGCTTTTTCAGACATGTTGCAAGACCATGTTTCAAGTGTTTCAGTTGTTTCATATATATGTTTCATTTGTTTCGTTCATATGTTGCAACGATTGTACACGTATGTTGCAAGCGTATATCCCCAATGTTTCATCTGTTTTTTGTACACTTATGTTGCAAGTGTTTCAGACGCATATCTCAAGTGTTTCATCTGTCTTATTTTATATGTTGCAAGTGTTGCATCTGAATGTTTCAAAACTAGATCGGGATGTTGCACATGTTGCAATGCTGTTTCAATTGTATGTTCGAAATGTTTCATCTATTTTCGACGTATGTTGCAAAGGTAGATCGGGGTGTTGCACGGCGCAGCCGGTGGCTGTCGCTGCTGCTGGGGCACAGCCGTGGGTCAACCCACGTGGGTTTCCCCATGTAGGGCATGGGGTGGCGTGGGGGCGTGAGGTCCCTGTGATGGACGCGGGCGCGGGTGCTGGGACGGGACGCGGAACGTGGGGCATGGGGTGGGATGCGGATGCGGACGCGGGAGCAGCACAGGTGTCGGAGCGGTGTCCGGACGCAATGTCCTGTCCGGACGTCCAGGCGCTAGGTGTATCGATATAGAATCGGAAACCATCATGTACAGTGGAGGAAAAAGGAACAAAAAAATCATATAAAAATACGTGGAAAACTAAAAGGGGAAAATATTACGTAGGTAAATAAAACAGGGAAACATCACGTGAGGGAAAATAATGGCGTGGAAAAAATAATGGAAAAGCAAATTTGGAACATCCTATAACGATAGAGATGACATGATAATTTTGATGATTCAATAATTGAAGTATATATAAGTATTCAAAGACAGCGTATTGAAATAGGAAAATGAATTGTACAATCCAGGAAATAGCATGAGGTAATTGTTGCCATATACGTCCGCAAAATCAAGGAAACCAATAGGTCACGACGGTCACGAGCCCACGACAAACGTGACCTATTTCAACCGGTCACAAATCCAAAGGGAGGAGTCGTGGTTTAATATTCAGGGTAAGATTTATCTAATTTGTATATTTATTTGTTCTTTTTCTATTTGATCAGGATTTCTTTTCCTATTCAGTTTAGGAGTAGGATTCTAGCTATCCAAGTTATCTCAAGAACCAGTGCCCAAGTCGTGTAGCTATCCAAGTTATCTATAGAACCAGTGTCCAAGCCGTGTATACTTTATATAAAACAAGAGGGTCATAGACAGATAATAGAAACATTTTACACATTCATAGAGTTAGTTGGAGAGGCCATACCAAAAAATGGGAAGAAATTTTACCTCTTTATTATTAGGTATAGAGTATAAATATATTAAGATATACAGTACAAACATCGATGTATATTTAGACAGAAGTTTTATGTGCATTAAATAAGCTACCAACTTAGCAAATATGTTGAGATATCACAATATAAATGAATTGAGAGATGATCAAAGTTTTATGAAATGAAATGAGTTTCCTAAGTTTCATAGACATGGGACACCCATGCGGCCATGCGGGAAGAACAAAGCCGATTTAGTGGCTTCGTGCGCTCCTTGAGGCCACTAACATGGGCGTCCATGCAACCCGTGAGGCCGCCAACCATGTGTATTCCCCCCTCCCCTCGCGCGAGGCTGCCAGCCTTGCCATCGGCAAGCCTCACGAGGCCACCGGCCCTATCGCCTGGCGAGGCCACAACCCGCGCCCTGCCACGATGCAGTAGCCCACCACCGGTCTTTGCCTCTAATCTGATCTGATTTATGCTCAAGGCCTTGTTTAGATAGCCTCAAGAAGTTAGAATTTTTTCACTCTCTCCATCACATCAATCTTTACACGCATGCATGAAGCACTAAATGTAGATAAAAAAATAACTAATTGCACTGTTTAGTTATAAATCACGAGACGAATCTTTTGAGCCTAGTTAGTCCATGATTGGACACTAATTGCCAAATACAAACGAAATGCTACAGTTCTAAATTTTTGTAACATCTTCCATCTAAACAAGGCCAAGTATGGCAGTGTGGAGGATGAAGGAGCGGGCGGTGGTTTTCCAATGTGTGACGACTGTTGAGTACTAGCGAAGAGAGAAGATGAGCTAAGGGGGAACAGTTGGCATTCATATGATTTTTTATGTGTTTGTAGGCCCATGTTTTGATCCATTTTTTTTACAATGGCAACATTTAATATATGACGTTAAAGCATAGTACAATATTCCTTGATTACAGAGCACAGATAAATAAAAGCTACTGCTGATCAACATAGGGGATGTTTCATCGGAGGCGCAGGGCCCACGAGAAGTGGCCACTATAGAAACATCGAGGGTCGAGCCTAAGTGACTAGGAATTTTTTGGATTCCGTGTGAGCCGGTTTCTTGAGACCTTGCTAGCAAGCTTATTTCTTTGCGTCCTCTCTCATCCACGTGAAATAAAATACATTATATCATGACGATTTTAATTTTTGTTGGAGATGACCTAACAACAATAAAAATAGTCTATTGGTCTAGATCTCATCCATAGAGATTAAAGCCCCGTTTGGCAAAGCTTTCAGCAGCTCCTGTTTCTCTGACATATATACTGTCTAAGCATGTTCATAGGAGCTTTTTTTCTCTCTCATCTGTCCTCATGTCACAGAGCCGGTGGAGCCATTTTTTTCTTTTTTTTGCTCCACCTGACTTCACCGGCTCTGTGAGAGAAGGAGAAATGAGAGAAAAAAAGGAGCTTCTACGAACAGTGCATGGACAGTGTGTGCGTCGGAGAAGCCAGAACCAGCAGGAAGTCTACCAAACGCGGCCTAAGTAGTCCAAATATTGTAGTTTCCCTAAGAACAAAGAGAGCACATCACAAAGAGAGCACATCAGAGCAGTGGTCGCCTTGCCGTCATCTTTGAAATGGCCTGCTTGGTGTGTTTCCAGGCTGGCAGCATGGCGAGGGAAAATAGCAAGCATCTTTATGAGATGAGCATGGCCGCAAGATTGTACCGGTGGCCTCGCACCATTAATGATGCGCAGCAGCAGTTCTGTGGTGGACATGAGGCACACGAGTGCACCAGGAAGCACTTCTTAAAAAAACAGAAAGGGATTTGGATGTGATCGATTTTTTAATAAAAGAAAGATTATCGGTGTGTTTGGTTTGAGATAAGTTAATCATCTATTTATTTCTCACTTTTTTTTGTCTATGGAATGGAATACGTTGTTGCATCATCACCTTATTCGCCACAGGCTAATAAAAGGTATTAGTATGAGAAATGAAATCATTACACCAAATTTGAGGAATCGATTCATGATGGACCACCTATGATGGAGTAATGAAGTAATTTCTCGAACCAAACACATCCATAGTTATATTGATAGGACTCGTGGTATGATGGAACATCTGCAACGACCATATTATGTGTTGATGATCGCAGCATATTGTGTATTGATCTTGAACAAATCGGTTAGAACCCAACATTAGTTTAATTCAGAAAGCAGTGTACAATGCAACTTGCACTAGAAACACTGGCGCGACTTTGTGGCGACCTCCTTGGATGAACCTGTCGATTGTATACAAGTTTGGTACACTGCTGTCCAGATTTCCAAAACCCTACAGTAATAGTGCGCCGGCAACTAAATAGATTATATACGCCCTGTTTGCTTGAACTTATCAGTCATGATACAATGTTTTTCTCTCATAATAAATCAGCTTCAGCCTGTTTATCAGTTGCAAAAACCATCAGCCATGATACTACAATATAGTAACAAGTGTCTAGATTGGTAAGGGCATCAGTTAATATACTCCAACAAAAGGAACCAGTAGTTTTTGAGAGTTCTGGATCCCGGAGGAGTTTGTACTTTGAGGGTGGGTCACCTCAGAGGTCTACAGAAGTTAACATTTGAGTGGTAACAATGTCTCCACCATAGTGAGGAATCTTCTGATACATGTCATAGGAGTGCCATCAGCAGTAACAAACTGAGACTCTGAAAACAGGAATGGATTTTGCTTTGCAACTGCGCAGCCACCTGAGTACTAATGAAAGACCCCACACTTCAAGAATCCACCAAAATTAAATGCTTTGAGTATATATACACATTTGTTTTAATGATCTGCTAAAAAACACTGATTTCAAATAAATAGAGTATGTGTATATCAGAGAAATGTCAAAAAATAAATTTCTAAATTGCTGAGGCGCAAAAGGTCTAGCTCGGGGGGGGGGGGGGGGGGGGGGGGGTGGACATCAAATCATCGGAGCTATATATGACGAAGGCCCTTCACAACGTTATCATATAGAGTTGGGATAGTTTGCATTCTGATCAATTTTCTTCCCTCCCTGCAGTCCTTGCAAATTGGCAGTTCAAATAGCACACTCCTCTTTTTCAGAATCCATGAGTTACTTTTCTGATGGTTCAAGTAGCATGAAAATAAGGGGTATAAGCAAAGAATTTTTTTTTTGCCCTTTCTAGTCTAGTCTAGCATTAGAAACATATTCTCTAACATCCAAAGCAACTATAAAGTAGTCCAGATCATGCAGCTAAATAACTACCATATTTCCGTATATGTTAATTGGCACATCTAGCTACTGGTGTACTTTCACTTTTCTAGCCCCTAATAATTTTTTTGATTAACTAGATAGGTAAATTCTTCACCTAGTGAATGATGGAGTTGATACTTGGTAGGCACGGGAAGGGTGTTTAGTAGTAAATCTAAAAAGGCTAATGAGTATACCTACTTGTCGAAGAACACACAAGACGTCAAGACGTTCCCTACCAAATAACCTAAAAGAATGAAAAAACACCCTTAGAGGAACAGAGCAGCATCAGTAAGACAAAGTACATAAAGAGAGCTCTAAGTCGCCAGCGGTGAGAGCGCGGTCCAGCGCCTTGTTTAGATGCACCCCAAAAGTTAGAATTTTTTCACTCTCTCCATCACATCAATTTTTAGCCGCTTGCATGGAGTATTAAATATAGGTAAAGAAAATAACTAATTATACAGCTTAGTAGGAAATCACGAGATGAATCTTTTGAGCCTAGTTGGTCCAAGATTGGACAATATATAACTAATTATACAGCTTAGTTGGAAATCACGAGATGAATCTTTTGAGCCTAGTTGGTCCACGATTGGACAATATTTGCCAAATAAGACGAAAGTGATACTATTCATTGGGTTCACTTTTTTTGCAAAGTGAACAAGGCCCAGGTAGAGCTTGATGACAGTGATCAAGTGTCGTGGCTGCAATTGTCCATTTGTAGGCAATCAACAGAATATGCAATAAAAAAAATCCTCAATCCGCGGTGGCTAGACAGCCCCTGGTATTCCTGTTTAAGAAGAAGATCTTTTCACGCAGACTGAGAAAACCCCAAAACCCCTACCCCACCATGAGCAATACTATTGTAGTTATCCACTTGCATAGATGTTTCTGGTTCAAACTGAATAATCATCTCACATTTTTTCCTTTTTCCACAACGGCGAACTCAAATTTCATTACCTGGGCAATAAAATTACAAAGCTCGCAAGTTCTAAGTTGTACCAGGTTACCAGCAACAATCATCTCACGTACGCAAAGCATCGAGCACTTTGGTGTGCTCTAAACATACAGAGGTGGACGTTCCTAGCCTTCCTGTGGGGAGAAGGCTACACAACATACAGAGGTGGACGTTCCTAGCCTTCCTGTGGGGAGAAGGCTACACAACAGCAGGGACATGCGCTGAGGAAGGCAGGCGGTGCCAGGAACATCGGAGAGGCGAGGGGCAACCACCACCGGTGTCTCGTCGCGGACGTCGCGGTAGAACTGTGCTTCTCCAAGAGATCCGGTGGTTGGATCAAGCGGAGGCAAGTGTGAATTGGCCGCGGCATTGTCACCCTTGTCCACGTCGGGCAACACCCATCGCCGTGGGGTCGGGCTTGCCATCGCAGATGCGAATGCGGCGAACGCTGCGGCTGCAACTGCAAGGAGAAGCGAGCGATGTCTTTGGGGCTGCTATGAATGGGACAAGCGGTGAACGCTGTGCCTGGCGCCGAGAAGGTCCCATAGGGGGAGGAGCCAGTTGTGGAGGGTAGTGGCTTCGGTGCGACAGCGGCGGTGGTGGCGGCGGCCAGGTTGCTGCTCGTGGCTCGAGGTGGAATGAGCGCTAGATGTTTCGCCGAGGTTGTCAAGCGAGAGGATATAATCGGTCGAGATTTTTCTGTTGACGTGGCGAGATGAGGTGCGAGTGTCTATGGTGCACGTTTCGTCAACACGTGGCAATATAATACGGTAGACTCAGTGGTGCAGATTTCGTCTTTTAAGAGATACGTGCAAACATGCCCGTGTGTTGTAACGGGAGAAACTATCAAACGTTTATAGTAAATTATGACTATAGTCTCTAATTAAAGTCAGTATAACCGATTTTAACGAAGTCGATGTTTGGGGTTAAGATTGTGAAGCGCGACGATTGAAGTCTTAAATATATAAATTTCTCATTATATATACGTACATCTTAGAGATTTGCACTGACATGTGCATATAGTTTGAAGAAACATTTATTTTTATTAGATTGGATGATAAAGTGTTCAAGATTTAAGTTTACGGTTTGATTAGTTAGGTCATCAGCCGATTCATCTTATAGTAATAATTTTTTATTCCTAAATAATTTATTAATAAAATATATGTTTATTATATATAAAGGTTAACGTTTAAAATACTATATTTATTGTTAGAATTTGGTAGAAGCCAGTGTGGAATTATTGACGACTTTCACATTTTCAATGCTAGCTTATTTTGGCCCAAGATTACTCCAAGAGAGCAGCGTAGAGCAGGCTCGTGTGCGAGCGAGCCCGTTCAAAAAACGGCGTGGAAGAAAGGAACTCCGAAAAAAAGAAAACGGTCAGAAATATATATTTCACACATAGAACTCAACTGATTGAAACATGAACGCATCATCCGGTGAAGAATTAATCCACAAGCACTCGAATTCATCGTAACACATTCGAAAGCTAAAATTGAAAATTGAATTATTTGACCAACATATCTGACTGATATAATTGGCCAGGCCATGCCTACATCCCAAAGAAGATTATTACAGACTACGACTCTGCAGCTGCAACAAATGAACACTGCCCAGGCGGGCTAAAGATTATTAAAGAGAGTAGGCTACCGAACTGAAGAATTTAACTACTTGAAATTGCTCAAAAAAAATAACAATCTTGGGACCAAGATTACAAGAGACGGTGGAGTTTGATTCGGACAGAAAATGGAGTTTGACTTGATGAAAATACTGCTCAGTTTTGACACAAGAAACTCTTCTAAACCGCGTTGAAGCGGATTGCCTTATACATACTAAGTGGGATGGACGGTCATTACGGAGTTGGACACGGATGAATGAGCTGGACCAAAAAATTGAGGAGAGAAATTTTGTCTCTTTAAAACAGACGTTGTCCGGCGTGCGTGAGCCAGAATACTTGGGGCTCAACCTTGTTTCAATTAAACACTAATAAGACTCATAATAAATAATATCTGCACTAAATTATTTGTCCCATATGGAAATCAAGGAGAGATTGACTCGGTTTAATTAGGTGGCTATTATCCCGTATGGAAAATTAAGGAGAGATTGACTCGGTTTAATTAGGTGGTCTGTCTATATTGGTTGTAAATCTATACCTAATAATAAAGTGGCAATGCGAATAATGTTTTCAATTCTAAACTAAGAAGAGTGATGTTGAGTAGTGGTTTTTTAATTCCAAACTAAGAAGAGTGATGCCGAGTAGTTAGGGAAGGGCCGAACGAAAAAATGGGGGTGAGAAATTTTGCCTCATTATTATTAGGTATAGATTTTCAGAGCCAGTGCCCGAGGCACGTCAGGCCGTGTCGATATGGCACGGTAAATTTTATCTTCGGTCTAACCACAGCCTGTGGCACGCCGACACGTCTTTGGGCCGTGCCGGCACAAGCACGGCCCTCAAAATATCTCTGTGAGTTTCTTTTCCGCTCGTGATATGAAATTAATACGTATATCTTGTGTATAGTATTTTAATAAAAGTTTTAATGATTTTCATAATCTATTTAAGAATTAGATGAGATGTAGTATAGTAAATGCTAAGAAATTGCATTGTAGACTTGTAGATATGTCTGCGTACCATTTTCGTGCCATGCCGGCCCAAGTACGACCCAAAATGCTAGCCGGGCCATGTAGCTCGTCGAGCTGAAATCTTGAGCACGGCATGTTTCTCGTGTTCGTGTCGTGCCGGCACAGCCCAAAATATTTCGTGTTGTGCTGTGCTTCGGGCCGTGCCAAAAAACCGTGCCATGCCCGCCCTCAAATGGCTATAGATGAGCAACCGGGCCGCCCGGCCCGGCATGGCCCGACAAGGCACGGCACAGAAGGGCCCGCCGTGCCGCACCAGTCCTTCGTGCCTGGCCGACGGCCCAGGCACGGCACTATAGGCCACTTTCCGTGCCGGGCCGGCCTGAGGTGCACGGCCTTTTAGCAGGCCGGGCCGGCCCGAGGCCCACGTCGCGAAGCAGAAGGAGGAGGAGGGAGGGAGCTCGATGCCGGCGTGCACTCCTTCAGCGCGGTGTTGGCCGGAATGTGAGAGCGCCGGAGCCGGACTGGCAGCCGAGCGGGGTCGGTGGAAGACCGGAGGAGGCGCTCGGGGCCGGATCCGCGTGGAGGAGGCCGGGCACACGCCGCGGGGGGCCGTGCTCGTCTGTCGGTGGTGCGGGGCCAAGGGGGTGAGGAGTAGCGAGGAGGTGGCCGCCGCTTGCCGGCGGTGCTGGCCTGCTAGGGGCGGAACGAAGAAGATGAGGTCGTGAGGAGCATCTGGCGGCGGGCGGCGGCGTATCTGGCTACTCGAGCGGGGTTGGGGGAAAACCGTGTGGGGGAGGGGGGCGCGGGGAGAGACTGAGAGAGAGAGAGAGCGCAGGATAGGGTTACGGGGAAATAGAAACCTAGGCCTTTAGCAGGCCATGCCTGGCACTGGGCCTTTCAATGTTTTACGGGCCAGGCCGTGCCACCCGCTGGGCTGAGGCAGCGGCCCAGGCACGGCCTGGTACTCCGGGCCGGGCTGGCCCGGGCACAGTGACCACCGGGCCGTGCCGGGCTTGGGCCGGGCCAAAAAACCGTGCCTCGTGCCAGGCCATCGGGCTGTGGGCTGCATGCTCATCTTTACAAATGGCATGACCCAAGTCCTAGCTCTAGTTTCATTTAGAACCACTGGTCCACTATACATTGCAACAACCGTATTATCTTGATTATCTGTCCCTTTGAGCAATGTGACGAGCAATGTAATTCAACTCCCAGATTAACAAACGAATGTGAATTTTTAGTGTGGGCCAATCATCTGGAGTTCCTGCTGAAAGTATGTTAGCTCTGGTTGGCTCTCTTTGTGTGTGCAGTTCTACTGATCATGCGTTTGCTGAGCTCGAATGTAGCTATAAGAAGAATCTGCAGCAGTATTAGCTTCATTACGAACTGCCCCACAGTTTCATTATAGTAGTGTTACTTAAAGTTGTTGCATTGCTAGTCCAAGTGTCAGCTCTCGTCAGGCTATGGAGTCTGCGGCAAGTAAAATTCAGGCTCAGTGATCGGATTGTCGGTTTGGGTACAGTTTAGATGTGTGTTTAGGCCATCTTGAGTCCGGAGGTTTCTGCAGTTTTACCTCGGCGTTGCATGCCTGAGCACTGATAGCGCATGCCGCAGCAACCAGAAGGATAGCGCGGCGGCGGGCGTGGTTGTTCAAATTCATGGCAGCAAGGGATCGATCATGTCTTGTATGGCGGAATCCATCGATACGTCTGCAATGGTTGGTGGACAATTGGACATGCCTACAGGCTACAGCTTCGCTTCCCTAGTGTCCGTCGCTCGTACAAACAATTCATACGCTCCATTCATATTATGTCAAAAATTTTCAGTTTAACCAAAACTTATAGAAAGGAGCATTAAGATTTATAATACTAAATTAGTATCATACACTATAAAATATATTTTTATAATAAACTCATTTAATATCATAAATGTTTATTTTTTTCTTAAGAAAGTTAAAATTACCTCGAAAAGTTAAGATAATTATTTGGTTCCTACTAAAATGGGGTGATCTTAAGAGAAGATAACTTTTTAAAGCAAAATTGGAACGGTGACAAGAAGTCTTGTTTTGTGACGACAACAAAACAATGCAACATTTATTTTTTGATTGTCATGTAGTGCGTTTTGTTTGAAGGATTGTTCACATAGCATTTGGCTGATCACCTTCAGTGAATATGACTATTTTTTTTTCATATGTGGTTAAAAGAAATTGAACCAAAATTTTTTTTTGACAACAAAATTGAACCAAAATTGCGGTCTCAAATTCGAATAAGGGCGAGTGCAATTTTAGTCTAAATGGTTCACAAGAAATGATGCAGTTTTTTATAGAAAAATATTACACTTTTATTCACATGTTATTTTTAGGGTGATCTTTTGGATACGTCATTGGTCCACTGTTTAGAAGGAGGCTGACCAATCCAATTTTAAAAACGGTATGTCGACTATTGGAGACTACGGTTTTTGCCAGAAATGGTTTGTTGTCTTTTCATAGGCTTAGTGCTTAGTTGGTCATTTGGCTATTTTAGATCTCTTGCTTCTGTTGCTTTTTGAGAGCTGCTTTTTTTGGTAGAGTTTCAAAATTTGTAACAATCAATGGTTGTGTGCAAAACTTTTGAGGCTGGAATAAAAAAATTCTACAAACTATTTATATTTTTATCTATAATTTTGGTTAAACATAAAAATATCTCATTCAGGATAAATCTAAGAATTGATTTACTATCTATCTATCTATCTATCTATCTATCTATCTATCTATCTATCTATCTATAATCCTACTATAAAAGAGCGAGTTTTTAGGAGATCTCCGTACGTAATAACCGTTCAATCTGGACTTCGTGCGATATGAGCCCTCCGTCATATGTGATCTTACATCTTACATGTAAGATATAAACATCATCCGAGATCTTACATCCCACGCCCCCTAACCATGTCCAACATGGACACACTACCCAGGCATTGTACATGTCGTAACGTGCGCCGTCTACCTCGCAGGCCACATAGCCGCGCGTATTCGGTATATTCCGGCCAGCACACGCTGTATACCTACACGTACGGACGTTGGATACGAGGCTGGCCAATGGCCATCTAGCCATAGTGTATCTTCTTCAACTGCATGTACGTGACAAGCTTATACAGGTGTACACGTATATACTGAGAATTCTAATCTGGCAAAAATTCATCAAACACCCGGGTCAAGCTTATACAGGTGTACACGTATATACTGAGAATTCTAATCTGGCAAAAATTCATCAAACACCCGGGTCATGGCAGCCGCATGCTTGTCAACGAGCTTGTTGGCCTCCCTGAATTCCCTCTCGGACTCGACGTTGAGCAGGCGCTTGGCCCCTCCACAGCAGCGGCGCCACGGCGGTGCCACGTATGGCACAGAGCCACGAAGTGGCAGAACACGTCCTGCAGGTCGGCGGCGGCGGCGGCCGTGAGGACCGGTAGGATGCGGGACTCCACCTCCTGTGCGTCGACCACGAATGCGTAGGACGGAACCGTGATGCTACGTACCGAGCTCTTGGCCATCGACGTTCAAGATGCCGTGGTCGAGGAGGTCCCCGAGCAGCGCCGCGAAGGCCTTCCACTTGGGGAGGTTGTCGAAGTTGGTCCGCAGTATGTACTCGACGTTAGGCGACTCCCAGAGCAGGTGCGCGTAATAGTGGCTCCAGCCGGAGAATAGGGCGCACGTCGCATCTATATGTGCTTGTTTATTTATACAAACTAATTGAATCTTGTTCTACACGATCTGATCAAATCGATCGAGCATTTGTTCATCATAATATTTTCTACCCACCTAAACTCTTGCCCCTTAGATCTACATTAAAATCAGATCTAACGCAGGTAAATCTCCCACCGTAATCTAACAAAAAAAAAGCCCTATCTAAAAACTATTTATCGTTTACGCGTGTTTGTCTCTTGCGTATCCTCTGGCGCTGTTTTTTTTTCACCGAAAAACTTACCCACCCGCCTGTACCCTGGTCCCCATCTCGTCGCCTCTCTCTTCCTTCCGTGTCTCTTTCCCTTACGCAGCGTCTCTTTTCTTTTCTCCGCATGCTACGTACGTAACCCTTTGCCGCCACCGCTGTAGAAAAAGAAAAAAAAACTTACGTCGGTCTTTGGACCATAGGCGTACTCCCTCCGTCCCTATTTATTTGTCGTCGTTGGTGTTCGGGCCACAAGTTTAACTCAATTTATAGAAAATACGTGCAACATTTGTATCTTTAAATAAATTTATTAAAAAACTAGATTCAAATATCTTTCTAATGATACTAATTATGTACCATAAGCATTAATATATTTTAATATATAATTAATCAAAGTTGTTTCTTGGGAAGCGCAAGCGACAAATATTTAGGGACGGAGGGAGTAGATGCGGAGACGACAAATGCCTGCCCCCATCACCCTTGCCACCAGAACCTGTCCTACGCCTCGTCAGTTTGTGCAATGAGCTCAATGGTGGCTACAGCACCGATGGCCCCATGTAGGGACCGAGTGTTGTCCAGAGACCGAGCGGCCACAGATTGCTTCCGGCACCGATGGCCCTACGGAGGCCTCACCGGCGTCGTCCAGGTCCAGAGATCGAGCGGCCGCAGATTGCTTCCCCAGCCAAAAGGTAAAATTTGTTCTGCTTTTCCCATGTATACATATATCTAATCTATTGCAAAAGCAAATCCCTTGATCTTGTTGCCTAGTTGGATGAATCGGCAAAAACAGATGCAAAAAGCTGGTTAAGCGTCGTGCTCTTCTGCATCCGCCGTGGCTCTCCCGGTTTGGCCAGCTCGAAGCCTTCTGGAAAGGTGCTATCCATCACAGTAGGGCCTTGCTTAGTTCACGAATTTTTTTTGGAAATTGTACTGTAGTACTTTTATTGTTATTTGTCAATTAGTGTTCAATTATGATCTAATTAGATTTAAAAGATTCGTCTCGTGAATTTTATCTAAACTGTGTAATTAATTTTATTTTTTATCTATATTTAATGCTTTATATATGTGTCAAAGATTCGATGTGACGGAGAATCTTGAAAGATTTTACAAAATTTTAGGAACTAACAGGCCCTAGGTGAGTACATGCTGCAGGTCTCAATCGAATCACAAATTTTGAATCAGAGGTTCATTAAATGACTGCGTTCAATTTATTGGCTCCAACCAAACTTCGACTATTCTACCATCTTAGGTTATGTATATGTTGTTTCTTCATCCAATTACGAAGAGTAGCCTCAAGAGTAACAGAGCATATCTGGAAAGGTCGTTAATCCTAGTTCCCGCCCCGGACTATATATCCTATCCATCACAGGTTAATGTCATCAATTGTCTTTCATATGATTTAGATATAGTATTTGAACTATTTATATTGTAATTTATATACGTATTAAACTTAAACATCCAATTTATGATTTATTACATTATTTATATTGCTATTATGGCAATTGCTAGGGAAATTTCACAATCATTTATAAATTGTTAAATGGATTTATATAAGAAATTTTTGGTGCCACATATCCTCTCATAAAATTCTAGGTCGGCCACTTTCGTGATATGTTCCACCTTTATCCATGTAGATCATGGTTACCTAACCAAGGCGCTCGGAGGATGACGATCCCTCCACATACACAATTTGTTTCCTTGTGACATGTCCCTTCGTGGACTTTCTTCCGAACACAACTTACGTAATTTGTGGTGGACTCCAATTTCTACCCTCTCTTGATTGAAATCGGGAAGAACCGGATGATATGGTATATCGACAACTACATGAGCAGATGCCTCCGGCGACAAATTGGTGGAGATCATGTGCACCTGTGCAAGTTCTTTGAGCAGTATGCCTGCTGCTCCAACACGTTCTTTTGCCCTAACAAGTCAGGCACCGTTGTCGTCATCGAGGTCAGCGTCATCCAATACAGTCCTCAATTCCGTCCTCGTAGGTGATATACAACCCTACATGTCGGCATTGAGACTGCAGGTATACGTCCAAAGGCAATGCCGGCAATCAGGCTAGAGGTGACATTCATGCATTGAAGGTGACATCGTTGTCTTCATCAATCATCGTTAATCTTTTTAGTATGTCCATTAAAAATTTAAGTGTTGAACGCATCTACTACGTGCTTTGAGCATGCATATATAATAAGCTAGTATGTTTTTCCTTTGTCTGACTCAATCATCGCCTCCTGCCGCCACTTCATGTTTTCGCCTCACTAGTTGTTTGCTCCATTCGTGGTGACATTCGTGGCTAATCTCTCATGTTGCACTGTATCCAGAACAGGAAAACGGATCATCGGTTCAACAAGAGGCAAGAGGCAGGTGATTGAGTTCAATTCCGAGCAAAGCACCGTGACCTTGACATAACATTGGATTGATTGTTTCTTGCTTCTCTTATTTAATTTCTGCATTATTGGCCATTACCAGGCGGATAGCAGAGGACTCACCATCGCTTTCATAAGTTTCCTTGCTAATTGGATGTCACCGAGGATCACTAGCGAAGCCTCGAGAAATGATACTGAACTTTGAACTGGTTTGATATGACATAAGCATCAAGCAATTTCTTGAACGAGTGATGTAGTTGGGAAAATAATTTGAGCTTCATGATCTTGGTTTGGCTTGATAAATTTCTATCCAATGGTAAAAAAAATTGTATCGCTTGATAGATTTCTATTAAACAAATGCTAATAAATTTGTAATGGTTTTCATAAATTCAGCTAAGGTTGGCGAGCTTCCATGAAACAAAGGGGTTCTGCACATGTTGGACAATTGTCGTGGTCGCAAAACTTGCTGATAGGCTGCACCCACGCCCCTGCTAGAGCAACTCAATCTATGTTAAGGTGGGTTCATGCTCGAAAATTCTCAGTTATTCTTCTTTTGCCGCTTGGCATTTTGACCAATGTTTATCGGTCATTCCCATCACTAAGGCATTCAGAGCACTATGGTCGTCCTCATTTTTCATAGGCAATGTAAGATAGCATGTATGCGAGGTGTCCATAATTCAAGCCTGTCACACATGGTGTTGGGGTGTATTGTATGTTAGGGACCCCCATTATCACGTACAGAGCCCAATTACATAGCCTAGGGCTCACAAAATAATATTTGGGACCAGTAGCCTTTAGCGGCATTTTTGTAAATACAAACCCCACTGTGGGGCATAAAGAGAACCTCCTCTATAAAAGGGGGAGATGGAGAGACACCTTTGGCTGCTGATAACTTGCTTGCTTCCCTCTCTTCTTTCCTTCTCTCTTCTTTCTTGAGATAGGGACCCTGAATGCCATTCCCTGGATCTTTAGATGATACCAACATTCCGCACAACAAGTATCACAACCATAGATCATAAATATTTTATTGATAAATATACATCTTGTACATATATTGTGTTACACACCAAGGGGTGCAAACAGAGTTGGCCGAGGCCTAAAGAGTTAGTACAGTGAATTCGATTCTACATACCAGTCCCAAGGTCACAAGCAAACTTGGCGTTAGGCTAGTCCTCTTCTTTGTTGAATTCAACTTCTTCTGATGTAAATAAGCAAGTACTCAACAAATCCCAGTCTGAAATAATTGCCAATTGAGTCTACAACAAGAACCTAAGAAAAGTACTGCACCATCCAAACACTCGGCTTCATGCCCATGGAACAGACGCTTGGTAGTGTTCCCCTGCAGAGATATTCTAACCATTCCATTCCTATGCCACAGAAAAGCCACCCATCATAAAGTGCTACAAACCTTGCTCCCCCAAGTCCAGACCTAGTGGGATGTGGAAGCCTACTCCTGAGCCTGTGCGTTGTATCTAAATTCTGGCCTGAAATTGATGACAATGGTCTCAAGAGTGATGTTGATAGGTTGACCCTAGCCAACTCCTTGTGCCCAAATTCTGATGGAACAAGTATTACTGTTCAGGCGACAGACAACAAGTCGGCCCTCATGCACACATAGAATTGGCCTCACAGGTGCATCCCAAGGCACATCAATAATACCATGGTTAACAACTCCAGCTTCAACATTAGAGTGAAAGATGGTCCGCTGCGAGGAAGAAAAATAGATTGTGTTGCCTAGTGTGATAACATTGCCCGGCCACCAAAGTCCCTCATATATTCTTGCAACTTCATCATTTACCCAGGTCTGATCTACCGAGTTCCTGTTGACACTTCTTAGCATCACTCGTGTTAGGTTGTCATCCCCAACATGACACCAAGAGTGTGGTTGTATTGTACTCATGCCACTTAACTATATAAAGATATTAAAGTATATATCCGCAAGCGCACAGATAAATACACCCTTTGCAGCATTTCACCCAAGTTTATCCTAGGTATCGTTATTTATATTTAACCAAAGGAGAACAAACAGAGGGGCACATATTAATTAAAGGCTACTCTACACATGTGATATGAATATTCGAAATCACTATCCTTTACTCTCAAACAGGAATCAATCAAATAAAAAGAGATAAAATATATGATAATCAGACCATTCAGATGATATTCCTTAGAGCAGTACTACTATGGCAAGTCATTGATCAGAATATAAAGTAAGAGAATAACTCCTAAGTAATCCGTTAACTATTAGTCATAATATACATTGATTAGTGCAATTATATCAGGCAATCATTGGCTAGGTTATCTCATATCCATAAACAAGGAACATCTCCATTACGAAGCTGAGAAACAGAGTAACAACTAAGTAATGAGACTGCGTTCTACTAAGTTCTACACTCGGGGAGTGGACTACAAAGGACTCAACAGGAATGTCACACCCGTGATCTACCACATGGCCCAGAGTATAGAGTGCATTTGCAGGTAAACAGTGTATAAGTACCACACTTACACAATGTTGACCACCCACCCATGACTCAATAAGGTGAGTGCTTTGCAAACATGTGTATAAACATAATGATAAAACTATCTATGCCAAATATATAATCAAAGCAGACTAATCTCATAATAATCAAGGATATAATATAGATTAAGAACAAGATCATATCTAATGTATCAAGAATAATGATCAAGAACAATGAACTAGAACTAGACAATGTTGAACTAGAACAATTATGAACTAGAACATAAACAATTAGAACATGAAGAACTAGAACATGAACTAGATCAAGAACTAGAAGAACTGATGAACTAGACGAATATCTGAAGAACAAAGTTGATACAAGAGAGAAGAACTGGATTTACCAAGCTCCTCTTGACTAGATCTGGAGCCCAAGGCTGCTTGACTCCTCTACTTCTAATTCTAATCTAGCTATGCCTAGATCTGATGGAGCTCTAAGGAGATGAGAGTTGCTGGTTGGTCTTCTACTTTCTGGTTGATGATTGATTGAATGAATTCCCCTTTGGAGGGGGGTCTGGGGCCTCGTTTATATAGCCCAGAGCATGGAACCGTGGCCCTTGGATCAAACCGACCTTCACGTAGGGTTACGATGCATCCTTGGATGTGGTTGAAGTAGCTTGCAAAGGAAGGAGCCGAGGGGCGGTGGCCAGGGGCCGGTCGGCCTAGGGTTGAGGCCGGTCAGCCCCACCTGGCGGCGCCTCATAGTGGCCCTCCTCGTGGAGTTCTCTGGTGTCCTCTAGAAGCCTCTTGCGTATTCGTGACATGGAGATTAGACCGATTGACGTGGGTTCCTTCTCATGGAAGATATCAATTCCTGAATTATTCTGATAACCCCCTGCAAAATATAGATTCACCAAAACTCGTGGAATTTCGTTAGTTGACACCCTAAACCTATGTTGGTGATAATTTATTAGCCATTTATATATTTATTTTAACCCTTTATTATGGTAGATAACCATTGTTAACAACTCCCCCAAGCTTACCTTTTGCTAGTCCCTTAGCAAATATTCATAATGGATCACGAGTTGCTACAATGCTTTCACGCCTCAAAAGTACATATGCGTTCAAACAAGAATTTTCCTCCGGATTAGATCTAACCACTCTAACCTTCAGACTTACCCATATTACCTTTAACTATGGAGCTTATTAGCCTTCACTTGGGTCTTGAGCAGTCGAAAAGTAGAACAATCAAATCAAGCACTATGTCTCAAGCTCTTCATTCAACTATTATTCCGGAGTTTTGCAAGATTTTTAAAATAAAACTCAGAGTATCTTTTTGTATGACTCTCTCAAATCTCTCAATATATGTGGTATTTCTGGATCCTCTCCAAGGCAAAGTGAGATTTGCCTTCTCTCATCCTACATCTAATGCTTTATCTGGAGCTTATAGGTATGGAGACAGTGTGTTCATACTTGCAAAGCATATTTTATAAAGTCAAACAGTGGATCCAGAGAAACGAGGCATACGATCAAATCAAGAAGTGCATGTGTATGGATCAAGGAGTGGTTTATTTATGATGAAGGTGATAGTGGATCTAATTCTACTTTTGTTCCTTTGAAAGGGATTTTGATCTCTCTTTGAATAATTAAAGAACTTAGACTAAGAGATATTTTGGGCTATAGTTTTTTTAGAGAGGCAGACATCTAAGTACCTATTGTTTTGGTAGGACACTTGTCCATGTTTTACTCTCCATATATTTCTCTTTCTTCTCTCCTTTTTTAATATATAAGCCCAGAACATTCTTGTCTATAATGAAAGATTGAGAGATAATAATAACCTGGAGCAACAATAACTGGGGCTTATGAAATATATGGATAGGTGACAAAAATCCTATAAGACATGTGAGTGGTGTTCTCTCCCAGTGTAGGAGAAAAATATATTTGGTGGATCTAAATGAAAAGGCATGTTGTTGCGTACTTCAAGTGTAGAAGCAGCATATTTGAGTGGAGTGTACGTGATCTTGATTTTAAAAGTATGACAAGCCTCTAAGGGTCAACAGAGCTCGACAATGCTCAATGCAAGTACAAGTAGTAAAAAGTATGAATGGAGTTTTCTATCCTATGTATGGCTGTGGTAGGAATTTTAAGCTTTGTCATACAAGTACTCATCATGGTATTTTAAGATTTTCAAAAGATAAAATTCTCCAGAACTCTAGCATCAGTAGGAGCAAGATAAATAGCAGCTCAGACTTTCTCATATCATACTCTTCAACTACCTAGATTTAGATCCAGCATTTGCAACCCACAAGTTTCAGGCTCAGAGTTTATCTTTAGATCAAGACAGTTCTACCCAAAACTCAGGAGAATTCGTGTTTGAAAACTAGGCACTTGAAAGGAATTACGACAGAGCAACTATTCATCATTTCCATTATGTTTAAAATTAAGTTCTACGGTAATTAAGTTCTAATACTCTCTTGTATCTTTTATTTTAACTAATATATTATCTAGCTAATATTATCACACAGCACTCTTTTTATTTGGTTTTCTTAAGTTATGCATCTTTTTATACTTTTCAGAATAAAGGATAAATCACTCGAAAAGGAATACTTATCGAGATATACGGGGGACGCTCTCCCCCAAGCTAGATTTTGACGTAGTCGCTCATCTTGAGTCCTCGATTGCGTAGATGCTCATCACTCCTTCTTTGATGATTGTTCAAGACAGAGCTCTTGAGTGAGTGAAGACATCATGGGCTTCATAGGGAATTTCTCTTTTTCCTGTTGAATTTCAAATAGACAACAAAACTCGTGGAACATATTAAGGGTTAGTGAAAAACTATTCCCTAATTATTTTGGAGTCTTGAATTATATTTTATTATTCAACTGGTTTTTCTTCATTTTTAGATTATATTGCTACACACCACACTATTACTCACATGGGGCTAAGAGTTTATATATTTCCAGATGCAATGAGATGATTCAAAATATAAAAGTTATTTTTATTTTCTTTTCAAATGCAATGTAGAATTTAAATATGTATTTAATTCTAAATAGTATGCATGTTATTAATGGAAAAAGTATTTTTATTTTCAATGCAATGATATGCTAAGGGAATGTAAACAAAGTAGATATGCTTAATTTAAATGTGCGGATAAATACTGATTTACCTTTCGGAGAAGGTTCGGAGATTTAGGTCCGTTGACCCGGACCTTACGTCTAGTTCAGTCTTCAGAGGTTTCTTCCAGCTTAACTGAGGAGCTAGATGGTTGCTCGTCAAGTGTTGGAGAACTTGATGATGATGTTGATGTTTCTTTTCTTTTCCATACTTTCTTGGACTGAGGAGTCTCTTCCTGTGGTTCACTCTTCTTGGGCTTCTCTTCTTCTTCCTTTGGAATAGCTTCTTCTTGGGCAGCTTCTCTCTCTTTGATGGCTTGTTTCTTTTAGCGTTGAGAGCGGTGTCTCCTCTTGTTCTTTCTAGGCTGCTCACAAGTAGTGTAACTATTAAAGTAACAACGTACCTTCTCTCTAGGGAATTGAAAGTGGATTTCCCCAGTTCTTATGTAGATGATCCCGCCAGTGGTGTTGAGGAAGGGTCGTCCTAAAATAAGGTGGACATCGTCTTCTTCTCCCATGTCAAGAACCATGAAGTTGGTAGGAATGTAGTGATCTCTTATTTTGACCATAACATCTTTCACTACTCCCTCCGGACGTCGGAATGATTGGTCTGCCATCTGTAGCTGCACATATGTACGATACATGGGTCTAGTATTATACAAATCTTTATATGTTACCTTAGACATTATGTTGGTGCTAGAGCCGATGTCGCAGAACGTCTTGTAGAAAGTACTTCCCTCAATCATACAATCGATGGTGGGTACTCCAGGATCTCCCAGCTTAGTGAGGTATGGTGATGGAAGGAGGTGGTCAAGTTCTGAATCAATAGTGTTGACCATCCATACTGTTTCTTTTGCTTGATGCTTAGCTTTATTCCTCCTTCTCCTATTCTTGTTCTTCTTCTTTGTTGGGGATTGTATCCTCGTAGAGGTACGGCGTCTGTGGGTGAACTCGAATGTTGAGGGTACGCTTCTTGAAATTAAATCTTTCTTTTCTCCCATTGATTGTGAAACAGATCTTGGCGCTATCTGCGTAGATGATGGCTTTGGTGGTACTCAAGAACGGTCACCCCAAGATGATGGGTGCTTTTTCGTCTCCACCTGTTTCTACAATCACAAAGTCTGCCAGCACATACGAGTGTCCAACTACGATGCAGACATCTTCAAGAATTCCCTTAGGGTAGCACAGTGTCTGATCTGCAAGCTGCAAACACATAGTTGTATACAATAAAGGATCACCTTGAATTTTCTCATAGATTACCCTAGGCATGACGTTGATGCTTGCTCCAAGGTCACAGACAGCTTCTTTAAAGCTGTGGGCTCCAATGCGAATAGGGATTACATGTCTCCCTGGGTCTCCTTTCTTCACTGGTAGAGTGTCGTCTACCCATGTTCCCCATTGCTTTGGAGGTGTGGTGAAGTATTACCCTGCATTATAAATGTCTACAAGATTTGCATTTTCTAAATCCTCCGGCTTCCCCGGAATCTTACCTCTTTCGGTCACTAGTACAGAAGCTGCTAGCTGAGATATTTGTGATTCTATCATTTTATTAAAGCTATGTTGATTCTTTATGCCAGAAGTAAAGCTATCCATTCTAGTATTAATATTTTCAAGCAATTTATCATTGGAAGCTATCTTTCTAGACATAGTATCAATAACTTTATTCTGATTAGAAATCATTTCTCTCAAGGGTGGTTGATTAAAGTTATTATTAAGATTATTACCTTGGTAGTTACCTGAGTAGTTAGGCCTTGATTGTTGATTCCATCCTTGATTTTGTTGAGGACGATTGTTGAAGTTGTTGATGTATTTCACATCCTTTTGAATCTCAGGGCAGTTGCTCCCTGAGTGGCCAGTGCCTCCACACTCTTCATAGGTCATGCGAGAATCGTGGATGTGCGTGACTTCGTTCTTCTCAGTGGTGCGTTCATCGAACTTCTTCATGAGCAGGTCTATCTTGGCAGACAGCATGTCTACTTCCTTCAGTTGATGCATTCCTCCTCCTCTCTTGCGAGGTTGAGTGTGTTCCTCGTTCCATCCCTGGTTAGAGGCCATCTTCTCAATCAGAGTGGTTGCTTTAGTGATGTTGAGTGATAAGAATGATCCTCCAGTAGCTGCATCCACATTCTCACGGGTACTAGAAGTGAGCCCATGATAGAATGTCTGCATGAGTAGCCAATTCTCCATCCCATGGTGAGGGCATTCTGACATGTAATCTTGAAAGCATTCCTAGGCTTCAGGGATTGATTCATCGTGTTGTTGCTGGAAGGTTGAAATCTTTGCACGTAGAGCATTTGTCTTCCCCACTGGAAAGAATTTTGCTAGAAAAGCAGTATCACAGATCGACCATGTGGTATTCTTGTCCTTGTTGGCGTAGAACCATTGCTTTGCTTTTCCCAGGAGTGAGAAAGGGAACAAGCGGAGGAGTATGGCATCTCTTGCGACTCCCTTGATGGTGAAGGTGCTACAAATCTCCAAAAAGTGTTGGAGATGAGCACTCGCATCTTCATGTGCTTTTCCACAAAACTGGTTTACTTGCACCATGTTAATCAAAGCAGGCTTGAGCTCAAATCCATTATCTCCCACATTTACTGTCGGTCTAGTCCTAATGTTAGCAGTGGTTGGAGCAGAGAATTCATGGAGTGATTGGTCGGCCATGGCTTCAAAGTCTGGTGTTAAGCTTCTTCTCAATTGGTTGATCTCAGACGAAGTGGTTAGAGCCTTCTTGAGCTTTGCTCTTGTTCTTCTGATTAGAGCTTCGGGGTTCTCAATGTAGTTTGTCGAGAGTTCAAAACCAGTCATACATCACCCTGCATAAGATCAAAAAAATAGACAAAAGACAGGGTGAGCCTGTTAGAGTAAAGGATCAAGTGATGTAATTCGAATATCACATGTGTAAGAGTGTTCCTAGATGTGGAAGTGTGCTTATGCTCTTATGAATGTTTTCTAACTTAGTGTGCCATTCCGTTGCATCCCCAGCAACGGCGCCAGAAATGCTTGTTGACACTTCTTAGCATCACTCGCGTTAGGTTGTCATCCCCAACATGACACCAAGAGTGTGGTTGTATTGTACTCATGCCACTTAACTATATAAAGATATTAAAGTATATATCCGCAAGCGCACAGATAAATACACCTGTTGCAGCATTTCACCCAAGTTTATCCTTGGTATCGTTATTTATATTTAACCAAAGGAGAACAAACAGAGGGGCACATATTAATTAAAGGCTACTCTACACACGTGATATGAATATTCAAAATCACTATCCTTTACTCTCAAACAGGAATCAATCAAATAAAAAGAGATAAAATATATGATAATCAGATCATTCAGATGATATTCCTTAGAGCAGTACTACTATGGAAAGTCATTGATCAGAATATAAAGTAAGAGAATAACTCCTAAGTAATCCGTTAACTATTAGTCATAATCTACATTGATTAGTGCAATTATATCAGGCAATCATTGGTTAGGTTATCTCATATCCATAAACAAGGAACATCTCCATTACGAAGCTGAGAAACAGAGTAACAACTAAGTAATGAGACCGTATTCTACAAAGTTCTACACTCGGGGAGTGGACTACAAAGGACTCAACAGGAATGTCACACCCGTGATCTACCACATGGCCCGGAGTATAGAGTGCATTTGCAGGTAAACAGTGTATAAGTACCATACTTACACAATGTTGACCACCCACCCATGACTCAATAAGGTGAGTGCTTTGCAAACATGTGTATAAACATAATGATAAACTATCTATGCCAAATATATAATCAAAATAGACTAATCTCATAATAATCAAGGATATAATATAGATTAAGAACAAGATCATATCTAATGTATCAAGAATAATGATCAAGAACAATGAACTAGAACTAGACAATGATGAACTAGAACAATTACGAACTAGAACATAAACAATTAGAACATGAAGAACTAGAACATGAACTAGATCAAGAACTAGAAGAACTGATGAACTAGATGAATATCTGAAGAACAATGTTGATACAAGAGAGAAGAACTGGATTTACCAAGCTCCTCTTGACTAGATGTGGAGCCCAAGGCTGCTTGACTCCTCTACTTCTAATTCTAATCTAGCTATGCCTAGATCTGATGGAGCACTAAGGAGATGAGAGTTGCTGTTTGGTCTTCTACTTTCTGGTTGATGATTGATTGAATGAATTCCCCTTTGGAGGGGGTCTGGGGCCTTGTTTATATAGCCCAGAGCATGGAACCGTGGCCCTTGGATCAAACCGATATTCACGTAGGGTTAGGATGCATCCTTGGAGGTGGTTGAAGTAGCTTGCAAAGGAAGGAGCCGAGGGGCGGTGGCCAGGGGTCTGTCGGCCTAGGGTTGAGGCCGGTCGGCCCCACCTGGCGGCGCCTCATGGTGGCCCTCCTCGTGGAGTCCTCTGGTGTCCTCTAGAAGCCTCTTGCGTATTCATGACGTGGAGATTAGGCCGATTGACATGGGTTCCTTCTCGTGGAAGATATCAATTCCTGAATTATTCTGATAACCCCCTGCAAAATATAGATTCACCAAAACTCGTGAAATTTCGTTAGTTGACACCCTAAACCTATGTTGGTGATCATTTATTAGCCCTTTATATATTTATTTTAACCCTTTATTATGGTAGATAACCATCATCAACAGTTCCAAACTTGGGCAACTATGCATCCACCATTAAGTAGAAACCCACGTGCTTGGTATGGTACAACAAGGGTGCATCTTGTTGCAACAACATTACTGTCATCAATGCTAACATGCAAACCAATTCTTCAATCTTTTCTAAGGCAACCAAGAACTGCGTCCTCACGCCGATGATGGATAATTGGACTCCACAGGATCAACTGATCAGGCTATTTAACATGGATGCAGTAAATTCCAACGGCCAAGGCAATGACCCTTGGGGTACGAAGGGCTCCGAAAGCTTGAACCAAAGATGGGAAGTTAGCACGCATATCATGTCCAACCATTGCCATATGTTGTAGGCTGTCATTTTCAAAGAGAAACCCTATAGGCACCAACCAGCCATGGGTAGGCTGAACCAAGTTTATGTGGTCATTGGCATTAATAGGAAACACGGTGAGCGAATATGCTTGATTCCATACACGTCCCAGTAGACGAAGCCTGCAGATTACATAGACTTCAAATGCTGGTAGATAAATGTTTGGATAACGGGTCGTGTTCGGGGTGTATTGTATGTTGGGGACCCCAGTATCATATTCAGGGTCCAATTACAAAGCATTAGGCTCACAAAATAATATTTGGGGACCATTTGTAGGCTTTAGTGACATTTTTGTAAGTACAAACCCCATTGTGGGCCATAAAGAGAACCTCCTCTCCCACCTCCCCTATAAAAGGAGGAGAGGGGGAGGTGGAGATGCGCCTTTGGCTAGGTGATAACTTTCTTGCTTCCCTCTCTTCTTTCCTTCGCTCTCTTAATTTTGTTGGCTAAGCTAACACATGGCTACTACACATGTTAATTATTCAAAGGTGATTTCATTGAATCTCTGCAACTAGATGGTTGCTTCAGATGCGAGTGTCATTCATCAAGTTGCCGAGAGAAGATCATGATTTGGTTGATGCAAAAAAATGTTGGTGATGTATATGCTTTTGGCATGTGGTTTACATATTTTTTAGTCTTTGATTTTATACAAGACATGGAAGCTATTCAAAGTAGTGATAATTTGTTCATGATTATAATCAAGGGTAATACAACTTGGAATTTTTATGTGAATTTTGACCATTCATTATACAAGGATTTGTCTTGTATGCCAATTACAAGGTCTAAGTCTAGTATTGCTGGTCTTTTATTGTATATATGATATATGATTTTTTTATAGACACGTGCGTGCTGCATGTGCATTAATTTCCACTAGTTCAAGAAGAGAACGCCTATAGTAAAGGGAGAAATTATGGACGGCACGAAGCGGGGCTCTTTTTGCACAGGGGCCAATTGTGGACATACCAACGACGCCCCGGCTCATAGACTGTATGGAGCAACAAGCAGCTGCCCAAATGGTTGAAAAGCAGCAGCAGAGGGAGGATTAAGGTTGGCAAAATCAGTAATATAGCAAGATAAGATTAGAAATTTAAATGGCAAAATTATGTTCACTGCACTTCATAAAGTACTCACTAAATTAAGTAAATTATTTAACAAAATCAAACAAACAAGTGAACAATCACAAAATTAACAAAAGTGTTTTGGCCATTGGCCTCACCTGATTGACTGGATCCATTATGCTCGGCATTGGCAGGCACCTCAGACTCCACAATCTTTGTTTCGACACTTGACGCTAGCTACAGTGCCAATGCATCATCTTCAGGGGCCCAAGAGGCCAGGGGAGGGAGGTAGGTATGTGGGGTGGACGGGAGGTGGGTGGAGGGGCATTAGACGAGATGGGTGGTAGAGGGGCAAAGGGTCTTAGGTTTTTGCATTTTCGGGGGAGCCCTCTTCGCCAATGGCCTTAGAAGGGGAAGGGTCTAGTGGTGGGGGTGGGTTGAGGGACGACAAATGAGGCGGCATGGTCATCATCGAGCAGCGGTAACCGGTTTGGAAGAGCCAGCAGTGGGCAAGAAAAGCAATGTCTTCCTTATCCGATTGGGAATAGGGGTCCATTGATGAAAAGGGGCTAGGGAAAGCTTGAACTCAAGTCCTACAGTTATGAATATAAGCTCAATTGAAATTCCTAGGGAGTTATACATTTGTGTATTGATAAGACAATTCACAATTTCTTGAATCTTGATCTCCCCTAGATGAAACCATATAGCCAAGAGAAACCATGAACTAGAATAGAAGAGCTTGCCCCACCGATGAGTAAATATTTCATAGTAGTCTCATTAAACCATAGATCTCTCTTGGTATATCTAGACAATAGGTAGGAACATAAACTGAAACATTCTAGAGCTACAAAGATAGTTATTAAATCGTTCGCACCACATAAAAACATACCCCTTAGTACATATTCACATGTGTAAACAAGAGGCAACAAATGTCACAGAATTCCATAACTCATCTTAGAACCAACTTAGTAGTTAGTAGCATTGTCGATGCCGGACCCATAGGGTTCCTCAGCAATATGACAACAAGTCATGGGCTCTGGCCTGGCCCACAGACTGAAATAGGAAAGGGAGCAGCGACTGCTAGCCAAATCTGAGTAGAATAGGCCAAACTAGCTGGACTCCTATAGGAAAGTACCTTCTGTATCTAGTACAGGACACCTTTGGATCCGACTAGGATTGTAACTGCACCACAACCTTCTCTACCGATATAAAGAGATGTTGTGGGCACCCCTATAAGAGAACGATATAACACAATCAATCCAACGCAAAGGCTAACGCTGACTAGATGTAAAGGCTATTACTCGATCACGATTGAGGGCCCGAACCAGTACAAATCGACTGTATCTGCATTCACCGTCGAGTTCCAGCATACGTCGAAGCCCGAACAACTATCCTGGGTACCCCCGTGGCAGGCTATTGGTGATCAAACATCGACAGCTGGTGCGCCAGGTAGGGGCTTTCGATGGGTTTGCATCCAAGAGCTCAATGGACCCTGACAACATGATCTTCTTGACGGGATCAACCTTCACCTTCGGATCATGGATCTGCAAGACGGACGACAAAGGCAAGCTTCAAGGATGTCTCCTCAAGGATCAAGAAAGCTAGAACGACTTCACTCTTTCGACGTGATCGACAGAGGAACTCACCGAAAGGTTTTCACGTCTCGTGATGTCTAAATCAATTCAGGTTTCGTCGATGATCGAATTCAACTCGGACTCTAGAATGGAATCCGCCTCGGAAACCAATCTAGGTTCTTTTCATGGCAAACCGGGTTCTTTTCTAATGGGACTCTGGAATATAGCTTCAATCCATCAAGAGATCAACTCAAGCTTACTTTAGAATTCTTCTATAAAATTAGGCCCCTTCCCGTTCGGACTCAAGAACATGGCAAAGTCATGCTAGATTCTACTCCAAGAAGCGGCTAGATCAGTGCGAAGGGTACCACTCGCAGGAGCCCAAGATGGCCTTGTACTGACCATAACTCCACAAGATTGCCTCATCCACTAGCTGGGTTCTGTCTTCGAAGGTGGTGACATCCGACTAGTTGATGAAGCAATGATTCTACCCTATCAAGAAGGGAGTACGCTCTATGACACCGACACCTTGACAGAGATCATTAGCAACTCTAATGGCGCAGTCACAGATGCAGAAGCAACGCACGCTCAAAAAGTATTCATGATTTAGCGACCACCTCTGATTCCGCCGAAAGCACCTGACGTTAGGTCCTCAGATGAGTCAGAGTTCAACATATCACCCAACGCTCTAGAATACGATGGCAAGACTGAAAGCCAGAAGCGTGCCAGGGAAAGGAAGAATAAGTTGAAAGAAGGTCACAGAGGCCGCGTAAGGCAACGCAAAGAAGCCTAGACAAGATACAAGTCTGACATGGCTGAATATGATAGAAAGAAGTCAAAACAAGAAGTAGAAGAAAGATACGTAGCTGGGAAGGCAAACAACTCTCCATACGATAGGATCAGAGAACTAGCCGAAGAACTCAAAGCTATTTCTCACCCCAATGAAGAGCAAGAACGACTCAGGGAGGTTCTCTGATTGATAGCCTTAAGAGCACATGACAGAAGGACCCGCTCAAGATTACCCGCAAGATCAGCATCTCACAGACAAGAAAATCAAAGTCAAAGGAGATCCACTTTCGAAAGACTAGAGCCAAACGGAAGCCATAGTAGAGAAACCCAAAGAAACCATAGTCAAAGCAATTGAGTTGAGCAACTAAGGGAAAGCAGGAGCAGAGTACCCATCCAAACAGCCCCACGGAACTACTCTCACCAAAACGATAGCTGGTAGGAAGGAGAAGCTGAATCAGAGTATAGAGAAGCCGGAGCGCATGATAGGTTCCCTTGCTTTGCAAGCCGACTTGCTTCGGTACGGCTACCTCACAAATTCAAACCCTCTAACCACTCCAAATACGACGATAAAACCAAACTAACGCAGTGACTCAGAATCTACTCTCAGTCAATTGAACTAGCCGGCAAAGATGACGACATCAAAGCACTCTTCTTCCCTATGGCATTAGAGACTATGCCTCTCCAATGGTTTGATAAGCTAAGTCCTGGATCAATTAGGGGATGGGGGACATGCAGAGAGCTTTTTATGAAAATTTCACAGGCATCATCACGCACCCTGTCACCCATGCAGAACTAAAGGGACTCAAACAAAAAGGTGGCGAAAGCCTCAGAGATTATTATCATCGATTTGGTGAACTATGTGCTCAAGTACATGACATCACTGAATGAGAAGTAATCGAAGCTTTCTCACATAGGATCATGGCCAAGTGGTAGTTTCAAGACTTTTACAAAGAGAACCTGAGAAATAATGAAGAGTTCAAACACACAGCAGAAAAGATGATCACTGCAGAGAAGAAAACACGAGAAAGGTTCCCGGATAGAAACAATAGAGACAACCCGGACAGACAAAACCATCGAAACAATGAGCATCAAGACAGAAATGCACGGACCTGACAACACCGTAGCTGTGGCTGACAATTCAAAGAAATTCTCAAAATTTAAGAAGTTTGAAGATATTGAGAATATGCATTGTATATGGCACGCTCAAGGAAATCACACAACTAGAGATTGTCGCATCTTCCTCGACACATATACAAGAAAGGGCAACAACGGAGACAAGAAAGAAGATAACTAGAAGAAAGATGAGGATAACCCAAGGGATAAGGGATTTTACCAATCAAAGGTGACAGTAGCAATCATCTTTGCTGGAATTCTAGGTTCTAGGAGCAAACACCAGGACAAGCTAGCTCTACGAACCATCATGGCGGTAGAACCAGCTACTCCCAGGCACCTCAATTGGTCGCAGTATCCAATCTAGTTTTCAAGAGAGGATCAATGGACTAGCATGGGAAATGCTGGCCACTACCCACTGGTTTTAGATCCAACAATCGCTGCTATGACTGTCACAAAGGTGCTAATCGATGGGGGCGCCGACTCAACATAATATTTTTAGAAACACTAAGGAAGATGGGACTAGAATTCGCCGGGATGATTACTCCAACAAGCATTCCTTTCTACGGGATAGTACCCGGCAAGGCAGCAATGCCACTTGGACAGATCACTCTACTGGTTACTTTTGGGACTCCCTCGAACTACCATACAGAGTTCATCAAATTTGAGGTTGCAGACTTTGAATCTTCATATCACGCTATCCTTGGAAGACCAGCATTAGCTAAGTTCATGGCAATACCACATTACCCATACCTCCTGCTCAAAATGCCAGGGCCCAACGGGGTCCTCTCCTTCAGAGGTGACCTGAAGCGTGCCTTTGACATACAAGCAGTCCAGATCACAGAAAAGCGCAAGTAGCCAGCGGAAGAGAAGAGATAGCGACCGTAGTAGCTGAAATCAACTCGAAAGGACTAGAGATCCCAGCCAAGAAGCCTAGCATCCTCGCTCCTCCAAAAGAAGCCAATGTGAAGCAAATTGACTTGGGTACTGGTGATCCCTCCAAAACGGCGATCATCAGTGCCCACCTCTCGGCAAAATAGGAACTCGCGCTCACCAACTTTCTTCGGGACAACAAAGATATCTTCGCTTGGAAGCCGATCAACATGGCAGGTGTCCCAAGAGAGTTGGCTAAGCACAGAGTTGATGTTAATGAAGACTCCAAGCCTGTGAAGCAACGACTATGACGATTCTCACCCGACAAAAAGGAGGCGATTAAAAAGGAGATTGCAAAGTTGATGGCGATAGGGTTCATAAGAGAAATCATTCATCCAGATTGGCTGGCCAACCTAGTTTTAGTATAGAAAAAGAACACGACTGAGTGGCGCATGTGCGTCGACTACATAGATCTTAACAAACATTACCCGAAAGATCCATTTGGACTACCTCGTATTGATTAGATAGTTGATTCAATAGTAGGATCTGCCCTATTGTCTTTTCTTGACTGCTATTCAGGATATCATCAGATCACATTAAAGGAAGAAGACCAGAGAAAGACATCTTTTATTACTCCATTCGGTGTCTACTGCTATAAAACCGTGTCGTTTGGACTCAAGGACGCTGGCGCTACTTATCAGAGAGCTATCTAGACATGCCTTGGTGAGCAGATTGGCGAGAACATAGAAGCATATGTGGACGACGTAGTAGTAAAGACAAAAAACTCAGATACACTAATTCAAGACTTGAAACAAACTTTCGAGAATCTAAAGAAGTGGAAGTGGAAATTAAACCCAAACAAGTGTGTATTCAGAGTACCATTAGGACAACTACTCAGATTCTTGGTTAGTCATCATGGAATTGAGGCCAGTACTTAGCAAATTCGAGCAATAACAGAGATGGGCCATCCTCGATGTGTCAAAGATGTGCATAAACTAACAGGTTGCAAGGCAGCCCTCAGTCGTTTCATATCATGACTCGGTAAAAAGGGTTACCTTTCTTAAAGTTACTAAAGAAGACGAGCAAGTTTGAGTGGACAGAGGAACCCAAGGAGGCTTTTGAAAGCCTTAAGGCATACCTCACCTCCTCACCCATCCTCACACCTCCAAAGAAGCACGAAGACATGATGCTATACATTGCGTCAACTTCTATGGTGGTCAGTGCAGCGATCATCATGGAGAGAGAGGAAGGACGCGTGTACAAAGTACAATGGCCAGTTTATTACATCAGTGAGGTACTATCAGATTCTAAAATTTGATACCCACGTGTGCAAAAACTACTCTACGCCCTCCTGATCACCTCCCGCAAGCTTCGCTACTACTTTGAAAGCCACAAGATTACTGTGTGTCGACGAAACCTGGTCGGCAGTCTACCAAGGGGTATGCCCAAGGTAGTGATTTGTTAGCAGACAGGTGTGCAAGCTACGAACTAGATGGTGACACAAGACACAACAAGGTTTTATTCAGGTTCGGCCGCCGTGAGGGCGTAATACCTACGTCCTGCGTCTGATTTGTATTGCTGTGTATAATGAGATGTGTTTTGAGGGGTCCCCTGTCCGCCTTATATAGTCCGGGGGGCAGGGTTACAAATCTGGAAACTAATCCTGCCTGGTTACAATTGCCATAGCTGGCCAGATAAGGATTCCTATTCTAACCGACCAGGATCTTGCTTGATCTCTAAGTTTGCTTTCCTTCCTTGCGTGGGACGCCGAGCAGATCGACTGGGCCACGTGTCATTTTCTGATGGACCAAGCCCACTGGTCTGGGCTAGCCCAAGTCTAGCCATAGGGGTATAGGGGTTAATACCCCCACAGCTAGTCCCCGAGCACCATGTATTCTGATGCGACACGCCGTCTTGACCTTCTCCGAACAGTGAGGCTTGAGTTCTTGACGTCTCCGACCGGTCAAAACACTAGCCAAGCAGCTGTTGCAGGTGTCTGACCAGCTTATAATACAGCCGACCACCGTTGTTGCCGGAGAAAGTAGGTTGCCCAAAGAATATATGGTGATCTTGAGAAAAAGAAAAAGAAAAAGATTTCCTTCCTGGTGAAGTGTGCCCACTTGTATTTCTAGAAAGAAATGTAAGCAGGGTAAACAAAGCATAGGGGTCGAAAAATAAACACATTCACCGCTAGGTGAAGTATGCCCACTTAGTCCCCGAGCCTGGTAGTAGGTGACGTAGGCACGTGGTGCTAGGGTCTAAAATGAAACTCCATGGAAACTTGATACTGAAATGCACCGACAGGTGCATCGTACCGATGTAGTCCCCGAGCTTACTGGAAGGCGAGGCATGAGCCTTGTAGCAAGGTCTAAAAGGTAATCATCTCCCAACTGTATGTGAGTCCTATTTCACATGTAGCCGAGGAAATCAGGCGTCGAGCTGTGGTCGTAGAGTGGTCGAAACAGTCCCCGAGCACAGCTTGAGGTATGGTTGATGAGTCCCCGAGCAGAATGAGACGTGGTCGATGAGTCCCCCAGCAATGTGAGATGTGGTTGATGAGTCCCTGAGCCTAGTCGAGGAATAGAACATGCGCGGTGCTCTATGACGATATGTGGCCATACCAGTCCCCGAGTATCTCTTACTGGCTTTCCGTCTGAATCAGAATATTTAATTTATATTTTTCTTTCTTCCTTGCTTCTGACATAATGTCACAAAAAGTTGACTGATGTGATATTATTGTCACGCTCATCTGCCTTATCAGTGTCACAATGAACCATCCGTCAGACGTAGCATGCCAGTGTGGGCCCTCCCGCAGAGGAAATGAGGCGCGCAGTTACTAGCACAGTAACCGGGAAAAAAGGGGAAACCAAAGGGATCGTGCCACGTTTCTTGCACACGTATCCTGAGAATCTAGGGGAGGTGGAATGGCACAGTGAATGAGATAAATAGCCGTAGTGCGGCCATTCCCCATTTACACCCAACAGTCGCATTCGCAAACCAAGCCTTCTTTCTCCAGCCCGCGTGCCCTAGTCCGATTCCGCCGCTGCCATTAGCACACCTCGCCACCGCTAGGAGCGACGCGCTCTCTGTACACCAGCAGAGCCAAGGCAAAGAGGCGAGAAAGGTAGAAGATGGCCAAGAAGGAGGCAGCAAAGAGGGTGGAAATGATGAGGAAGGAGTGGTGGAAGTCGAAATCCACCGAATCGACCATCAACGACCTCGTCAGCCTGCGCGTGCTTCACAACCGGGAGCTTGCTGGATGGTGGCCAGCGGGCAACAACAGCTACCCCAATCCCTAGCCTGGTGAGATAGTTGTCTTTGAAGATTTCTTCAAGTGGGGTTTTGGGGTTCCTAACCATCCGTTCCTCCAAGGTCTCTGTTTGTATTACGAGATTGGGATTTGCAATTTGCATCCCTACTCGATTTTCCTTGTTTATGTTTTTATCCACCTTTGTGAGGCATATGGGGGAATCCAACCCCATTTTGACCTCTTTCGATATCAGCTCTGCTTGAGGAAGATGGGGTCCCAAGGCAGCTCCAAAATTGTCGGCGGAGTGTACCTGACACTCCAGGATGGGATGAAGCAATAGTACCTGAACTGCCCCTGGAACACCTCTCTCGGAGATTGGTAAAAGAAGTGGTTTTACATTCGCGAAGAGCCCGATAGTGCTATGTTGTGCGATGTTGGGTATATTCTGAACAAGAGAGTGACCTGGAATGAGCGACCAGAGCTGGCCGGGCAGGTGGAGGAGTTGATGGCGCTGCTCCCATGGAACCGCCTGGACGGACCGGCTGTGGTCGGGAACTTCATTAGCTGGCGTGTGCAACCTTGCCAGAGGAGGGTGCACGCCGGGTACGAGTACCAAGGCTTAGCCGACCAGACGAGGATGCGCTTGGAGGACCTAGACCATGATGAAGTCGTACACCGGATTGGGGAGTTGTTAAATCTGGCAGACCAAAGCTACTCTCCCCCGAGCAGGATCCAGCATGCGTATAAACTCATCCGACCAGCCCCGAAGGTAAACAACCAAACTCTTTAGCTCTGAGAAGTGCTGCCGACCACCGTAGAGTAAAAATTCCTGATTTGTCTTGTCTTTGCATGTATGTAGGTGCACGGCGTGGAGAGACACAGCTTGTTCGTGTCGTTGGCGCCTGGAGTTGAGCACCCGCAGAGCGTGGAACCACCACCACGGAACATGGAGCGGTGCTACGTGCACATCGAGGACGACCACGACGCCGGGGCCCGGGTAGGAACTGGGAAGAGTCCAGTCACCACCGACCAGTCAAAGAAGAGGGCGAGAAGCTCCTAGGTAAACGAGAGCCCAGAAGACTCGACCAAGAAATGTCATCAAACCATGCGGGACTGGTCAGAGGATGAATCGAAGGAGGACGCGAGTGCCTACATGCTCAATCCTCAAAAAAGAGGAGCGAGCAGACAATGCAGTGGGGATCGACCCCACCGGTAAAGGGGCCGCAAGAAGACCAGATGCCATCAGTGGGGCTGACACCAAGCGTGAGGACAACCGGAGAGGAAGCTAGGCCGCCACCACAAGATGGAGGCCAGGGTTCCTCCACCCAGCTTTCAAACCAAGGGCAACCGCGGTGTCACGCCTTCACCACCATACATCGGAGCTCAGATCTGTAAGTTCCTGAAAACTCATTTAATAGTGTATCAATAGTATTAACGAGCGTATAAAAGGTAACTGTTCTGTTGTCATGTGTTAGCTTGGCATCAACGGAGAGACCCAAGCAGCTGGCCACCGCTGGGGCAACCGAGTCGACCACCATGATGACATCTGCCAAGCAACCGGTGGATCAGACCACTAGGGTGGAAGAGCCGACAACGAGCAAGGATGCGAGCAATGTGGCGAACACGGGTGTGCCCGAGCAGGAGGCCCTAGAGCAGGTGGCGCCCGTGCAAGGTCTTCTAGATCCACTTACTGATAGGCAAATCCCCGAGACCAATCAGGGCATACCCGAGCAGACCATAGCCACCACAAACTCGACGCTAGGTGGTCTGCCTAACGCAGCAACCTAGGGTAAATCAGCAGCAACATCTTCGATCATCGAGCTTAACCAAGAGCAAAGGCAGGCCAGTGCCGAGCAGGCGGCAGAGTCCGATAACGACATCATTGAGGAAATCCAAGGGCACCCACAAGACGGGTGTCAACATGTATACGTCTGCCGTGGACGTGGAGACCATTATGTCTGCCATGAGGTGATCTCCAATGACGAGGAGATGCAGAGAGTGGAGCGGGCAGCAAAATGACTCATCGAAGAAGTACAAGTAAGAGGACTCCTTGAGAACTATCGTAGACTAGCCTTAGTATTTGGACACGTAGAAATGATATTATATGTGATTTTACAGGGCCTCGTGAAGACTGCAAAGTACCAAAAACGGTGCTTTGACCAAATTCAAGGCAAGTCCGAAGACAACAAGCTGCTGACGGCTGAAGTAGAGCATCTACGTAGGTGGCTCGAGACTGATGAAAAGGACCAGACAGAGCTTGAGTCACAAAGGCTTAATGCTATCCTTCAGCTTGGTCAGAAAGAGCGGGAAATGGCAGGTAACTTATCTTAGCCGCGCATGTTCAAACACTGAAAAAATAATGTCGATACACACTAATATGTCTCCCGGAATGTGTTGTAGACCTGGCGGAGGAAGTCACCAGGCTTCGGATGGAAAACACGCGCATGGCCGAGGAGGGTGCCCGATTATCAGCGGAGAATGCCCGGCTGGTAGAGGACCACGCACGGCTCCAAGACCAGTCGATGAAGATGACCGAGTAGGTGAAGACTAGAAGCCAAGAGATAACCAGTAAGTGGCCACTTTCCTGATCATGGTTTCAAGACTCAATATATGTCCTTTGGCATTGTGTTGACCAAAATACCCTGCTGCAGCATTAAAGGTCAATGCCAAGAAGCATATTTTAGAGATCCAGAAGGACTGCGACCTCTGGAAGGATCGCTGCACGCAGATGGTGCGAGGGATCAGGCCGGTGCTCGACTTGCTCGATCCGAGACTGCCACCAACTGAACAGTGAGCCCAGCAGCTAGGAGTGATAGACAAATGTCAGCTCGCCTGGGGTTGGCTTCAGCAGTTTGTAAAGGAGGCCGGAGAGTTTGCGGGCGCCCATGTGCTAAGCATGGTGCGCGCGCATTATCCCCTCATCGACTTCACGCTCTTCACGAAGGGCTACCCCAAGGAAGTCGGCGTGCAGGAAGCGGGAGAGCTGTGGGGCCAGTTATCTGGGCTAGCGGCGACGATAATCAGTGATATAAACCTATATGGAACACCAACGCCACCGTCGTAAGGAACGCCGACGATGTCACCTCCGGGGTCTTCAAGCCGACCACCTGGGAATGCGGTCTCGACCAGTCAATCCTAGGCCGGGCAATCTTCAAGCAAGGAGCAGCCGGAGCCTACAGTCATGACCAGCCAGACGCCTGTGGCTCAAGCTCGATCAGCGGAGGCAGCGCCACAGCCGTAGAGAGGTGGTTACCTGTAGCTGTAGAGCAGATAATAGTTTAGTTTATTGTAGACTTGTACCTCATCAGGCAAGCTTGTAATAAAGTACTATTGCAACAATGTAAGCTTGTGTTGTTTTTTTATCTAAAAAATGTGTTAAGCTTGTATATTGTGTTTGATCGATAACTAAGTTAGAACGTACAAGTGTTCTAGTTTAGTTGTAACAATTGGTAGACATGTCATCTTGTGAATCCATACGGCCCTGGTCGGACATGTGGTTTGAGAGTGAAGCACAGAGCTTGTACACTCGTAAGAGCACACAGATCCGATCAGAGAGCACCTGCTAACCACCCGAAGCGTAGGGAGCGGGTCCCGTGCACACGTAGGGAGAGGCCGGAGACAGGGCTGGCTCTGAGAACTCGAGAAGAAATGGTGGTCTGTCAACTGGCTTATTTGTAAAATATCAGTTGAAGATTAGTCTCCAAACAAACATATTAAGGTGATCGGGAGAAAACATAACTGCTTTATTGAAATAATCAAAGTACAAGAAGGGTACATATCTTTTTTTATGCGCTCTACGGGTAGAAACGCCTAAGCTTATCAATATGTCAGGAGTTGGGTACTTCAGTACCATCGAGGTGAGCCAGCCTGTATGAAGTAGGCCGGGTGACTTCGATAACCTCAAACGGTCCTTCCCAAGGAGATGAGAGCTTGTGCATGCCTTCTTGGTTTGTTTTCCACTTCAAGACCAAGTCCCCGACTATGAAGAGATGTTCTTTGACATTCCTATTATAGTATCTGCGTAGTACAGCTAAGTACTTGGCTATACGTACACAGGAGTCAAGTCGTCGTTCTTCAGAGCAGTTGACCTCGAGTTCATGTGCTTCATCAGACCTATCTTCGTCAAAGTTCTCAACATGCGGTGATCTGAAAACAATATCTGTAGGGAGTACTGCTTCTGCGTCGTAGACCATGAAGTATGGGGAGGTGCCAGTGTTGCGACTGGGTTGGGTTCGCAGTCCCCAAACCATAGCTGACAATTCCTTAAGCCATATTCCAGGAGCTTTGTCATTTTCCCTGTACAACCTCTTCTTCAACGCATCGAGGATCATGCCATTGGCCCTTTTGACCTGCCCATTAGCTCTGGGATGCGCTACTGACACGTATTTCACAACTATACTCCTTTCGTCACAAAAGTCCTAGAATGCACTGCCAGTGAACTGAGTCCCCAGGTCTGTAATTATGCTGTTGGGGAGGCCAAAACAGTGTATAGTCTGATCAAGGAACTCAACCACCTTCTCTGATGATGCCTTGGTTAAAGGCATGTACTCTATCAATTTGAAAAACTTATCGATCAACATGAAGACACATTTGAAGTTGCTAGGGGCCAGCTTGAAGGGACCAATCATATCTAGTCCCCAGCATGCAAATGCTAGGAGGCTGGTATGGTCTGGATCTCATGTGCTAGCATGTGTATTCGTTTATCGAAAAACTGACATCCGTCGCAGTGGCGGACCAGCTTTTCTGCATCGGCCACGGCAGACGGCCAGTAGAAACCTGCTCGGAAAGCTTTGCTGACCAGGGTCCGAGAGGCGGTATGATTGCCGCAAGTACCACTGTGAATTTCATGGAGCAGTTGAATACCTGCTTCTCGAGTGATACACTTCATCAGAATCCACTTCTTTGCATTTTTGCGCATCAGGACACCGTCGACCAGTAGGTACTGCTTACTGCGGCGCATAAGCCGCTCATTCTCTATTCGATCAGCATAACCGGTCCCATCCTGCAAAAATTTGATAAAAGGTACTCTCCAATCATCAGCGTTAGTGGTCGGAGGTACTGCAGGTGTTGTCGGAGAGGATTTCGTAGTGCTCGGAGGGGGAACCGTAGCCACCAGAGGCTGGTCTGGAGGCTTCTCGACCACCTGAGCTGCTTCTTCCTTGATGGACGATTTAACAAGGTCTTGGATGAACACGCCATGTGGGACTTGAGGTCGGGATGATCCCAACTTAGACAGCGTATCGGTTGCTTGATTTTTATCCCGGACCACATGTGTGTACTCGATGCCATAGAATTTGCCTTCCAACTTTCTGATTTCTTTGCAATAAGGATCCATCTTCTCGCTAGTCGTGTCCCAGTCTTTGTTAAGCTGGTTAATGACTAGGGCCGAATCACCATGGACACAGAGACATTTTACGCCAAGCTCAACCGCAATCCGCATGCCGTGGAGGTAGGCCTCGTATTCTGCAGCGTTGTTAGATGCATGGAAATAAATTCTAAGGACATAGCAGAGCTATTCATTGGTTGGTGAGATAAAGAGCACGCCTGCTCCTGCGCCATCGATGTTCAGGGAGCCATCGAAATACATCCTCCAGTATTCGACTGGCCCCTGATCAAGAGGTGTGCTAAGGTCTGTCCATTCAACGATAAAGTCCACCAGAGCCTGAGACTTGATGGACGTGCGACCCTGAAACTCGATTGAATAAGGGCATAATTCCATTGCCCACATGACGATGCGTCCATTAGCGTCCTTATTTCGAATGATGTCTCCAAATGGGAAATTAGTTTTGACAACCACCCGATATCCGTCGAAATAATGTTTCAACATTCGAGATGTAATCAGGATGGCGTAGATCATCTTTTGAACTTGCGGGTACCTGGCTTTGGACTCATTGAGCACCTCGCTGATGAAGTAAACAGGGCGTTGGACTTTGTACACGTGGCCGGGTTCCTCACGCTCGACCACGATGACTGTGGAGACCACGCGATCGGTGGCCGCAATGTAGAGAAGAAGAACGTCGTCTTTCTGAGGGGCTGTAAGGACTGGAGGAGAGGTTAAGAATTCTTTGAGCTACATGAAGGCAGCGTCGGCTTCTTTTGACCAGACGAACTTCTCTGAAGCCTTGAGTAACTTGAAGAAAGGCAGACCCTTTTCGCCTAGTCGTGAGATGAAACGGCTTAAGGCGGCCATACATCCGGTGAGCTTCTGGGCATCCTTGATGTTTTTGGGTGGTTGCATGTCCAAAACGGCCTTTACCTTTGTTGGGTTGGGGCGTATGCCATCATAGCGGATGATGTTGTCCAATAATATACCAGATGGGACTCCGAAGATGCACTTTTTTGGATTAAGCTTCCATTGGTACTTGTTGGGAGCCATGAAGGTACACTGGAGATTGTCGACCAGGGTTTGAGCCTCCCTGGTTTTCACGACCACATCATCGATGTAGGCTTCGACCAGATCATCCCTAATCTCATCGGCAAGGCAGTGCTGGATAGCACACTGGTACGTGGCCCCTGCGTTCTTAAGCCCGAACGACATAGTCGTGTAGCAGTAGGCGCCGAACGGTGTAATGAAGGACGTCTTGATCTAATCGTCCTTATTGAGAGCGATCTGGTGATAACCAGAGTAGCAATCGAGAAAGGACAGCAGCTCGCAGCCGGCTGTGGAATCAACGACTTCGTCTATGCGAGGTAAGCCGAAGGGGTCTTTAGGGCAGTGTTTGTTGAGATCAGTATAATCAACGTACATTCTCCATTCATTATTCTTTTTGCGTACAAGGACCGGGTTGGCTAACCAATCCAGATGATATACTTCTTTAATAAATCTAGCTGTTAAAAGCCGGGTAGCTTGATAGGTCTTGCGGTCTTCGAGACGTTCAAGGAGTGCTCGATCAGGTGCCGAGGAACACCAGGCATGTCAGCGGGGTTCCACGCAAACACGCTGACATTGTCCCTCAGAAACTCGACGAGCGCGTCTTCCTATTTAGGATCCAGGTTGGCCCCGATAAGGGCCGTCTTGCTAGGATCATCGTCGACCAGCTGAATCTCCTTGTGCTCGTTGGACTTGATGTGCTTCCGTGGTGCTTGGCGCTCTGGGATCTCCAGTTGGCCAGCGAGAATCTTGGAGGCGTCGACCAGGGTTTGCTCCATGCGAATTGAGAGGTTGGTGGCCTCTGCCACCTTAAAGCTTTCCTCTTCACAGGTGTAGGCAGTGTAAACATTGCCTCTGAGAGTAAGGACGCCCTGTTTGGTAGGCATCTTGAGCACCAAGTAAGAGTACTGCGGTACAACCATGAACTTGGTGAGCGCTGGTCGACCAAGGATGGCGTGGTAAGTACCCTCGAAGTCCGCGACCACAAAGTTAACGTAGTCGGTGCGGAAGTGGTTTGGATTGCCGAATTGCACAGGGAGCATGATCTGCCCAAGAGGTACGGAGCTCTGTCCGGGGAGGACACCCCAGAACTGTGCATCGTAAGGCTTGAGATCAGCCTGAGTTAGTTTAAGAGCAGGCAAACTGCTGCGAAACAAGATGTCGATGGAACTGCCACCGTCCACTAGCACCCTCTCGAACCTGACGCTGTTGATGCAAGGGTCGAGGACGAGGGGAAAACGACCAGGTTCCGGAATTGCCACCCACCGGTCTGCTCGGCTGAAGGAGATTTCATGGTGGGACCAAGCCGAGAGCCTGGGATCGGAGATGAGGTCGTCGGTGCTAACGACGCTCAAGCAAGCCCGCTTCAGCAGCTTGCGTTCGCGCTTGGATTCTAAAGACACCTTTCCGCCAAAGATGGAGTGGACGGTTTTGGTGGGATTGACATATTGGTGATGAGGATTTCTATCCTGTTCATCATCATCGTCATCATAACCGTCACGCCGCGGTCCATCGTCAATGGCCTTTGGAGCATCATCATTAGCAAGCTGCTTGGCGTAGATGTTCTTGAGGAAGCGGCAGTTCTCCATGGTGTGATTGGACTTTGGATGGATCTGGCAAGGACCCGTCAAAGCTTTGTTGTAATCCTCTTGATAGTCACGGCGACCAGCAGGTTTTTTGACCACGTTGACCTCATGATCGTCTTCGCGGGGACGCTTGCCTTTGTAATCACCGCGATTATCAGGCCACCGATCACGATTATCTCGGCAGTCGCAATTGTTGTTGTTGTTGCGCCAGTCACGACGTTGGTCATCGGGTTTATCGTCCCGGCGCAGTGGGTGCTCGGGGCGTGATGACCCACCCATGTCTTCCTTAATGATCTTCTCGGCGTCATCGGCATCCGCATAGTTCTTGGTAGTAGCGAGGAGCTCGGAGACCATAGACGGCCTTTTTTGGAGCAGCTTGCTTCTGAGGGCGTCGTGGTGGCAAAGGCCTTTGATGAAAGCTGAGACTGCTTCGTCATGAGTGATTCTAGGGATCTTGAGACACATATCCGAGAAGCATCGGATGTAGTCGCGCAGCAGCTCGCCTGCTCGGTCATGTATGCGCTCAAGGTCATACTTATTGCCCGGTTGGTCACATGTGGCGATGAAATTGTCGATGAAGGCTGCCGAAGGTCCAACCAGGTATCGAACTGGTTCTCCGGGAGGCTAAGAAGCCATTGATGACCTGTCTGATCAAGAACAACTAGAAGATAGTTGGCCATTACGTGCTTATCACCTGCGGCGGACCGGACGGTGATCTCATAGAGCGTGACCTAGCTTTCGGGGTTCTCCTTGCCGTCATATTTCCTGAGCTTCTCAAGCTTGAAATTCCTTAGCCAGATGACTTGTCGGAGATGAGGAGTAAACTGTTTGAGACCCGGGGCGCCGTGTTCGGTGTCATACTAGATGCGGCGCACATTCTCGTGGGCCTAGCGGTCATTAGCATGACTAATGATGTGACTACGGACGTCACGAGGAGGAAGATGGCGACGGAGATCGCGATGAGGGTTCTGGTCGACCTTCTAATCTCGATTACCGCGGTGATTACGATTGTTGTCACGATGACCTCGACCACCTTCTTGTCCATCCTCATCACCGCCGCTGCCGCTACTGCCACCACCACGTGGGGGATTAGGTGGGAGCAGATCGTCGTGATGTTGGCAAATTGGATGCCCTGAAGCGCGGGAACGACGGCTCTGACTAGATGCAATGGATGTGCTTGTAGCAGCTCGGGCTCGCTAGGTGAGCTAGATGGTTTGACCCATAGCGGCGGTTAGATATGCTTTGATGTCTTCACGAACCGTGTGGTTTTCTAGCGTGTCTGGTAATCGGTCTAGGTTGGCCATGGCGACGGCCACGTTGGCGCTTGGAGTCCTGAAAACTTGCCTATCGCCTACTCTGTCAAAGGCGTTAGCCAGATCTTGAGGTCAGGGTCCCCTGCGACGTGCTTCTTCTTCTTCAGCCTCATGATGATGGCGTTCGGCATTACGCTGTTTGCGAAGTTGCCATTGTTCATCGGTTTCTCCCACGACTGCGGGCTCATCATTGCTGACGTTGAGCACCATGTCGCCACGTCTCGGTGGGAACCTTGGGATCGGAGAGAAACCTAGAGGGTATAGTAGTGGATCCAGACCATATTCATCGTCATCAAGGTGTTGAGTCTCGGTGTGAACAGATCATGTAGATCCAGTACTGGAGTCGCCATCCTCAGGCAGTGTATGAACCGAACCTTCATGATACTCCCGAATACCGACCATGTTGACAGCGTTGCCCTGTGGTGGTCGAAATATATCTGGGAAGTACAAATCTGAAACATGGTCTCGCTCTGTGGGATCCATAAACAGATGAGGTGTACGGTACGCATACTCGTAAGCAGCGTTTTCTAGGCCGCATGGGAAGGCCTGACAATCCTCTGTCGGGACTTGGTACTCAGAGAGCCTGAGGCTGGGTGTAGGAACCAGGTGAAGGTGTACCATACGTCCTTTAGGAGTTGAAGTGACCACTAGATCTGTATCTAGCCATGCTGGACGGTGAGCCCGAACTGGTCGGGTAGACCTGTTGTGATTAAGTACCTGCTTGGTAGATTGATTTTGGATTGAATCCACCAAAGTTAGGGTTTGTGAGAGCTTGTGGCCGACTTGGTCGATAGCTTCGATCAGGTCGGTGTTGTCGACCACCCTTCCTTTGTAGCGGGGAAGCGGTCGACGAGTCATCGGCATGGTCGGAGTCATTGCTGGGGTGGTTGGAGCCATAGCCAGCGTGGTCGGAGCCGTAGCCGATGAAGACATGGTTGACGCAAATCGGATCTGTGCCTCCTCCGTGGTCGTGGCGATGAAGCTGTTGACACCGGTGGTCCAGGTGATCTGACCGACGGTGAACGAGAAACCGTCTGCCACGGCCGCGGAGTCGGGGATGATGACCATCTTGCTCGCCTGGGAAGTTGTACGCACACCCCCTACCTGGCGCACCTCTGTCGACGAAACCTGGTCGGCAGTCTACTAAGGAGTATGCCCAAGGTAGTGATTTGTTGGTAGACAGGTGCGCAAGCTACGAACTAGGTGGTGACACAAGACACAACAAGGTTTTATCCAGGTTCGGCCATCGTGAGGGCATAATACCTACGCCCTACGTCTGATTTGTATTGCTGTGTATAATGAGATGTGTTTTGAGGGTGTCCCCTACCCGCCTTATATAGTCCGGGGGGCAGGGTTACAAATCTAGAAACTAATCCTGCCCGGTTACAATTGCCATAGCTGGCTGGATAAGGATTCCTATTCTAACCGACTAGGATCTTGCTTGATCTCCAAGTTTGCTTTCCTTCCTTGCGCGGGACACTAAGCAGATTGACTGGGCCACACATCGTCTTCTGATGGACCAAGCCCACTAGTCTGGGCCAGCCCAAGTCTAGCCATAGGGGTATAGGGGTTAATACCCCCACACTATGGTAATAGATTTTCCACTTGGAGACATTCTACATAATAGAGACGCAACAGGACGCATATCTAAGTGGGCAGTTGAACTTGGCGCTCTCAACGTTGATTTCACCCCCACGAAAAGCGATTAAATCTCAAGCCCTAGCTGATTTTGTTATTGAATGGACATAAATCCAACAACCTATGCTAGATGCTATCCTTGACCATTGGAAGATGTACTTTGATAGATCACTCAAACTAGGTGGAGCTGCCGCAGGCGTTCTCTTCATCCCTTTAGACAGAAAGCAACTAAAATATGTCCTTCAAATATTATGGCAAGCCACAAACAATGAAATAGAGTACGAAGACTCATCCATGGGCTCCGGGTAGCTATCTCCCCTGGAATCAAGCAACTTCTTGTCTATGGTGATTCAACAATAGTTGTTAATCAAGTCAACAAGGATTGGGATTGCACCAAGGATAACATGGACGCTTACTGTGCCGAAGTACGCAAACTAGAGAAAAACTTTTAAGGATTAGAAATTCTACATGTTTTGCATGACTCAAATGTTGCAGCAAATATCCTCGCAAAGCTAGGATCGGACATGGCAAAGGTCTCACCCGGTGTGTTCGTAGAGGAGTTGTCTGCACCCTCTATCAAATAACTCGGTGAGATAACCCCTGAACTCCAAGCACCAATAACCTAGATTTTAGTAATCACAACATCATGGACACAAGATTTCATCAACTACATCAAAGAAAATAAGTTATCGGCAAATAAAGAAGAAGCTACTCGAATAATTCAAAGAAGCAAGAACTATGTCATCGTGGGAGACAACCTATACAGAAGAGTGGAATTATCAGGAGTACTCCTCAAATGTGTCTCATCAGAAAAGGGCAAAGAGATCTTAGATGAAATTCACTCAGGTTGCTGTAGAAATCATGTCGCTTTAAGAACGTTGGTCAGTAAAGCATTCCGCACCAGATTCTACTGACCAACTACTTTGAAAGACACAGAAGAACTCGTCAGACAATGTAAAGGTTGCCAAATGTTCACAAGACAGGCTCACGTCCCAGCACACAATCTCATCTGCATCCCACTCGCTTGGACATTCTCCTGCTGGAGGCTGGATCAAATAGGACCTCTCAAGAAAGCCAAGGGCGGTTTCGAGTATATCTTTATGGCTATTGACAAGTTCACCAAATAAATTGAGTATAAACCACTCGTAAAATACAGCGCAGCCAAAGCAGTCGAGTTCATCCAGGACATCATTCACCATTTCAGCATGCCCAATCGAGTCGTCACAGATTTGGGTTCTCCCTTCATGGCTATAGAATTCAAAAGTTGGGCACAGGATTGCGGCATCAGCATAGATTACACATCAGTCGCACACCAAGAAGCCAACGGGAAAGTAGAGAGAGCTAACGGACTCATACTAGCCGGATTAAAACCCAGGTTGTATGAAGAACTAGAGGACTATGGATCCAAATGGATTGATGAATTTTCCAAAGTAGTATGGGGGCAACGAACTCAAGTAAGCAGAGCTACTGGATACTCACCTTTTTTCTAGTCTATGGATTGGAAGCTATTTGACCTGCCGACCTAATCTGGACATCACCAAGAATTGAGCAATATGATGAAGGAGAAGCCGAACATACCATAAGACTAGAGCTAGACAGCACATAAGAAGTTAGAGTCAATGCTACTCTACAATCCACTCGTTATCTTCAAGGTTTAAGATGACACTACAACAAAAGTACCCAACCTCGTTCTGTCCAAGTCGGGGATCTGGTACTGTGAAGAATACAAAAGGCAGATGAACATCACAAACTACTCAGCCCATGGGAAGGACCTTTCATCATCGCCAAGGTCACCGGAACAGGAACATATGAGCTAATAACCGAAGACGGGATACAAGTAAAAATTCATGGCACAGTACTGATTCTTCTGTAGCAAGAAAACACTATGTAATCAAGATTCATGATCAAAGAAATAAAGATAATGTTCCTCACCAACGATTGTCTTGCTAAGATCTACAAAACCTATCCCGGAGTTATTCAGCCCGGATGAGAGCAAAAGAGCTGAAAAGAAGCTTGAGCTCACCCTATCCCAAGCCTTTTTAGGCTTGGATGAGAGTAAGAAGGCTGACAAGCCAACACTCGACCTATCCTGAGTTATTTTCACAGCACGGATGAGAGTCAGATAGTGCTCACCCTATCCCAGAGTTATTCAGCTTGAATGAGAGCAAAAGAGCTAAAAAAGCTTGAGCTCGCCCTATTCCAAGCCTTTTCAGGCTTGGATGAGAGTAAGAAGGCTGACAAGCCAACACTCGACTTATCCCGAGTTGTTTTCACAGCATGGATGAGAGCCAGATAGCGCTCGCCCTATCCCAGAGTTATTCAGCCCGGATGAGAGCAAAAAAGCTAAAAAGAAGCTTGAGCTCGCCCTATCCCAAGCCTTTTCAGGCGAGGATGAGAGTAAAAAGGCTGACAAGCCAACACTCGACCTATCCCAAGTTATTTTCATAGCACAGATGTCCTAGAGTTATTCAGCCTGGATGGGAGCAAAAGAGCTAAAAAGAAACTTGAGCTCGCCCTATCCTAGGTCTTTTTAGGCTTGGATAAGAGTAAGAAGACTGACAAGCCAACACTCGACCTATCCCGAGTTGTTTTCACAGCACGGATGAGAACTAGATAGCGCTCGCCCTATTTTTTACGGCATAGATGAGAGCCAGATAGCGCTTCGCAAGATTAGTCTACCTCTAATCTCTATCACAAGACTTCTTCCACACACTACAAGATATACAAGACTTACAACTCACGCTGGGGGCTGCTCTACTTCACAAACTATCGTATTCATGACTAAAAGACTTCAAGATCTATACCAAGACCTTACCGGTTTGCAGCAGCTCGCTAGGGGGTATTTATAGGCTAAGGAGCGGGGTACATGCACCTAGTGCACCAACAAATGAAACCTGAAAAAGGATTCAAATAAGTGACAGAAAGCAGTAAATGAAAAACAACTACGCGTGAAGACACAGTACTTGAGGAAGGTATATCCGGAGAAATATGTCAACACTGTACAACTCATGACTGAGCAGCATTTATACTCAACCACCACCTACTACCTACCTCTTACAGAAAGCAGGCTACCTGATAACATGACAAAAGATCCTCTATTCGAGTTCTTCTTGAACAAAAGAACCCGGATATATGCTCGGGGGCTGCAGGGTACATATCCTCAGAAGAGATTTTTAGTTTTTTCGACAATCAAAATCCAAGACCCTCCAACTTTTTGTCCCAAATAACAAGAGGCTTAGGGGCTACACTCAGTGAGTGCCCTTTTTCATCGAAAAAGTGCACATCACTCAGGAAACTTCTTTAAGAAAAGACCACTTCAAGGCTTCTCTTCGAAAGAACCCGGACCAGGCTTGTTTCACCAAATGAGGCCAGAGAAACAAGGAGGCTTTCAAGTTCAACCATGAAATGCTCAGGGGCTTGTCGATGCGGGACCCATAGGGTTCCCTAGCAATATGACAACAAGTCATGGGCTCTAGCCTGGCCCACAAACTAAAACAGGAAAGGGAGCAGCGACTGCTACGCCGAATCCGAGTAGAATATGCCAAACTAACCGGACTCCTATAGAAAAGTATCTTCTGTATCTAGTATAGGACACCTTCTTTGGATCCGATTAGGATTGTAACCGCACCACAGCCTTCTCTACCGATATAAAGAGAGGTTGTGGGCACCCCTGTAAGATAGAACGATACGACATAATCAATCCAACGCAAAGGCTAACACCAACTGAAACGTAAAGGCTATTACTCGATCAAGATCAAGGGCCTGAACCAATATAAATCGGCTGTCTCTACGTTCACCGTCGAGTTCAATCATACGCCGAAGCCTGAACAACTGTCCCGGGTACCCCCATGGCAGGCTATCAGTGATCAAACATCGACAAGCATACATAAACAATTTATTAATATAAGGTATGTTTTTTGATTCAAAATGTTCTCTTTTAGGTCTCCCTTGGACATTCATGGGTAGAACCCAAAACCTAAAACCGAAACCAATAAGTTTGGTCTACGAACCCAAAAACCATGTTGGTGGGGTAGAGGGGATTGCCCCCGCACCCGATAGATCCAAAAATCGCGGTGACACGACCTGATATTGCCTCACTACCATCCCTAGCCTTGGCCGAGTCGTCTCCTAGGTTGTAGTGCTTGTGAAAATGGTTAGTTCCGTCTAGCCTGATTTCTACATCCAACCCGCTTGAATCTGTATTTATAATCATCTGAACCATTTTTTTTTCTTTTTTTGTCTGTGGCAAAATTGAAAGCGGGTGAAACAAAATGTAGTATTTTAAAATATTGCTTTCACTCCTTCCTTTCGGGTAAAGTGTATCTTCAGCCAAACTAGTAGATGAGTTGGATTTTTAACCTTAAACTATGAAACCAGGTACCTAAGTCCTCCAACTATTAGAACCAGACATATTTGGTCCCATAATTGGGGTTAAAGATGGTTTTCTATTTTATAAAAGTAATTAAATCTGATTTAACCTTTAAAAAATATGATACTATACCATTTTTCCAAAAATGTTATCTTGGTGACCCATTTAAAGTTATTTGGAGCTTATTATTTTCTGTATTTATTATCTGTGGCCTGGTTTATTAGAAACATAAGAAAATAAGATTTAAATAACTCTAAATAGAGCTCTAACAAATAGATATTTAGAAAAAAAAATGGTATTTGTTTCATTTTTTCATATTTCAACGTAAGTTATTTATAAATTTTTATAGATTAAACTAAATTTTTATTATTTTTAGAAAATAGAAAAGACCGTTGAAACCAACTAAAGGACCAAATTTGTATGGTTTTGACAGTCGGAGGACGTCCATTACATGGTTTCACAGTTTAAGGTTAAAAATCAGACTCTCGTACAAGTTGAAGGTTGAAATATGCATGTACTTCACCCTCCCTTTCTGGATAGGACATTTGTTTTACCCGCACTTGAAATATCCCTTTTAGGAAGTCCAGCAGCACAGTCGGTCACACCCTACCACATTAACCCTGTGTTGTCTTGTAGACTTAGGGCACCCACAATGTTGCAAAAAGGTGACCTTAAGCATTTATTGCAGCTGCAGAAATGCATAGCCCTGTTTATTTTCCATCTTTTACTAAAATTTTAGCACTTTTAGCCTATCTTTTAGCAAAATAGATCTAAACAGTAAGGACAAAAAAGAGCAAAACCTGGGCTGTAAAACTTTTGTTATTTGGGACCTAAGAGGCCCAAAACTGGGCAAAAACATCTTGGGGCGCGAGCTGGACGCCCACTGCCCCCGCATGGCTGTGCATGGCTGCCCATTAATGAAACAAATCAGTCACTAAATGAGGGCAAATCAGGCTTTGTTTAGTACAGTGTTAAAGTTTTGCCATGCATCTAAACATCAAGATGTAAAGTTTGAATGCCTAAAGATTTACAGCAAAAGATTAGGGCCAAAAGTTTTGCCATTCTAAAAGCATCTAAACAGGCACTTAGAGCATCTCCGAGAGATATGCTAAAATTAGTAGCTAAATCTTATAATTTCGCAATTTTGTAAAATACAAGACTTCTAAAAAAAGAAGAGTTCCACAAGAGGCTGGCTATTTCTCGTATGCTATATTAAAAAGATGCCACGTCACCTAACTACCAGCCGATTCCCATCGGCTCGGAGCCTCGGTCCTGTTCCTCGCGCATGAATAGGAAGCATGGACTCATCCCGCGGCGGCGTGCGGCTTCGCGTTAATAGGACTAGGAGACTCCGATCCGACGATCCTTGTGCATCCTGGCGGCGACGTCACCTACACGTCCTGCCTAGGTTCCAGCTTCCAATCCACCTACCCAGGTTCCGGCTTCCGATCCACCACTAGGGGACTTTCATCTTGCCAGCGACGGGCTGCTGCTACCGTGTAAGTTTTCTGACTCATCGTCACATATATTCATCTTTAGGTCACCAAGAGACGTCCATCTTGCCGGCGACCACGTATGTTCATCTTTTAGGTCACCTATCAATGATCAGATTCATCTGTAGGTGTTCGATCAGGCTAATCAAAGGTCCATAATGGAATTTGAAGATGTAGTTAATGAGCTGATGGATTCGTATTGCGGCAGCGCATATAGTAGTATCGGACATTGTCAATCCAGCATGCCATCGTGGTTCTGTAGAGGGACATCGTGTTGTGAATCGTGATAGGCAGTCGGGACACTGCAGATTGTATGAAGATTATTTCTCAGATAATCCTACATATGGACCGAGCTATTTCAGGCGCAGGTTAATTTTCTCATATTTTATTGACTTATGTTTATTGTATGCATTGAGGTTTGAATAATTTTTTTCTGACGTCATGTGTTTGTACGCATAATGAAGGCCGTTGAGGAGTATGATGACTATTTTGTGCAGAAGAGGAATGCAGCCGGAACCCTAGGACTATCTTGTTTGCAGAAGGTGGTGGCGGCATTCCGAATTTTAGCTTATGGAGTAGCAGCTGATGCTATGGATGACTACATCCATATTGGAGAGAGTACTGCTCTAGAAAGTCTTAGAAAGTTTGTCAGAGCTATTGTTCAGGTATTTGGACATGAATACTTGAGGTTGCCCAATGAGGATGATACTGCCAGATTACTTGCGATTGGTGAGAGTACAGGTTTTCCTAGCATGCTTGGTTCCATTGATTGTATGCACTGGACCTGGAAGAATTGTCCTTATGCATGGCAAGGTATGTATAGGGGACATAAAAAGGAGCCTACAATTATTTTAGAAGCTGTTGCTTCTAAAGATCTTTGGATTTGGCATGCTTTCTTTGGGATGCCAGGTTCGCACAATGATATAAATGTTCTTCAAAGATCTCCTATATTTGCAAGGCTTGCTGAAGGTCAAGGGCCACAGGTAAATTATAGCATCAATGGGAATGATTACACTATGGGTTACTATCTAGCAGATGGTATATATCCATCTTAGGCCACATTCGTGAAGACCATACCCGAGCCATAGGGTAATAAGAACAAATATTTTGCAAAAGCATAAGAAGCTTGTAGGAAGGATGTCAAACGAGCATTTGGGGTTCTACAAGCTCGCTTTGCCATTGTTCGAGCGCCGGCACGTGTGTGGGATGAGGATACAATTCAACTTGTCATGATTGCTTGTATCATTATGCACAATATGATTGTTGAAGACGAGGGAGTTGACGAAAAAGATTTCAGATATGATGATGTGGGAGAAAAGGTGACTGTATCACACGATGCTACACTTGAGTTCGATGCATTTATGCAGAATTACAAGAAGATCAAGGACAAGGAGACACACACAGCTTCAAGCCGACCTTATCGAGCACTTGTGGCATAATTTTCCAGATTTATATACAAATATTACTGTTGAATAATTTCATTTACTATCACAACATCAAGGCATTATGTATTAGTTTCCAGACCTATCTTCTTTGTTTGATTTATTAGATACTGTAATAGTTCGAGGCATTGACACAATGGATGGCATTGATACTACCCCTATCAGTATGTATGTACAGATACATATTTTTTTGTGACAGGCTTGCCTTTCATTGATATTGAAGAGAACTAGGTCTCATACAAAACCAAGTCACGCACACATGTCGGTGTTTCATACCACATCTCCGACTGCTGTGCGTTCGTAACTTGTTTTGCTAATACATGAGCTAATTTATTACAAGACCGATTAACATATTTAAAAGCAAACTCTCCAACTGAACAAGCTTGAGACAGCCTGTTTCTAACTCAACACGCTGCAGCCCCAAGCGCTGTGCTAGTCTCACTGCATCCCCGCATGCCAAAGCCTCTCCCATTCCTGCATCAAGTAGGCTCACTTCAGAGCTTCCTGCACTTCTATGTATTGTCGGACAGGCTACAGTAGGTTCCAGAGATCAAATGCAATGTCAGAAGCCCAAATATATATGTGATGGTGCAAACGTCAAAAGCAGCTCCTTTACAGAATAATATAGATAACAAGGTTCATGCAAGAACATTAATCAATCCGATATGCTGTGAACTAAAATGTTTCAGAAAATTAAACATGTCTCACACTATGCCCAAATCTAAAAATTGAAGATCATGGTACTACTAATTTTCAAGCCGTCTTGCAAGTATTTTCTTCTGTTGATCATCATAGAACTGTTGCTATCTGGTTGACAGGGTGCTCATATCAATATTTATAATTCTTTCTTCTTCTCGATCCCGCTCGAAATCAAATTTTTCTTTGTCAAGTTTTATCCTTTCTTCCTGCAAGGCAAGGGCTTTTTGGCACATCTCTTGTTTCTTCAACTCCCTCTCCTCTTTCTTCAACTCCTTCTCAGCATCCACCTCTTTTTTCTTTGCCAATAAATAATCCAAAGCTTCAATGCTCGAATGCTGCTTTAATTTCAGCTTTTCCTTCTTAGTCCCTGTAGGCCTCTCCACTGTGGTTATTGTGGTTTTAGTCTCAGCTACAGTACCAGTGACAGGGTCTGGTGCATCAGTAGCAGGAGTTGAATCAGCAGTGGTCTTTTGCTTTTTGCTGAATGGTTTCTGAGGTCTAGTTGGCACGCGCCTATTCGTCCACTTCGAATGATCATTGAGTATTTTCCAGCAATGTATGTACTGGAAAGTCCTGTGTAATTGGTCGTCATTCTTATACATAGTTAATGCGTTTACTTGCTGCAATGGGAAACAAAGATGACACATGAGATTAAGCAAAAACATATAGGAAATTAGCATGTGAAGGTAGGTCATCTAACCTTGTCATTAACAGATGCACCACTCTGATTTTGGGTCTCTACCTTGGAAACACAACTAGCAAATATGTTGCAGTCATGTAGTATACTAGACCACCGACTCATTAGAGAGCTTTGTGTGCGATCAGATTCAAAATCCTTTTTTGAATGAAAGTAATCATGTGTTCTTTTCCAATAGGTATCTTTTGATTGATTGACTCCTCTGACAGGATGCAAACTCACATTTAACCATGCTGACACCAACATCTCGTCCTCTTTAACAGTGAAATTTTTGGACCTTCTTTTATTTCCTTTGACCGCAGCAGGGACCTCATCGTGTGCTTGTATTTCATTATGAGGTGAGATATTGTTAGACACTCCACCCGGAGTGAAACCTTTCATAATCATGTCAGTCAAAGGTCTCCCTAAATCCATTTGGGCTGTAAAAACAAAACACAAGGAACATATTAGATGATGAAATGAACAAGGAACAAAACACAAGGTGCATTGTCCAGATGTAGTACAAATTATAGCCTAATAATTTTCTGCAGACTGAGAAGGTGTGCTTGCCTAGATGTACTACAAATTATAGCCTAATAATTTTCTGCAGACTCAGAAGATGTGCTTGCCCAGATGTAATACAAATTATAGCCTAATAATTTTCTGCAGTCTGAGAAGGTGTGCTTGTCCAAATGTAGTACAAATTCTTTTAGGAAAGGCACCAATGTGCTTGCACTATTAAACAAGGTGGTACCAGATGTGCTGAAATAACCAGCCATATATGATGTTTCAAAGACGCAGTACTACTATGAGAAAATTTCACACATTTTTCAGTTCAAAACACAGAGTTTTCTCAAAAATTTTAGATGTACTATGCAGCTTTGAATTTGAACGCCACAAGTTCACATTGATCTGTGCTACTGCCTACGGCTGCCATTGTGCATCATTCAACCAGCAATGGTACAGCGCTAGTAGTAGTAGTAGTCTGAACTTTCTTGGGATGGAAACCAAAGCTGCTTGAAGTATAGAACTAAAAATAAGTCAAACTCATCCATGATACAAGCAACTAAAATGTTTGATCTTAGTTGGTTGGCTTCCTGCTTTCAACTGAACTAACCTTTTCTACATCCATTTGTGAACATCTTTTACAGTGAAGTTCAGAAAATGGACCGCCCATGACTGAACTTCGTCAAGTCACCTCACTGCAATTTAATTGCAATAACCTGCAATCCTCTAACACACACACACATAAAACTCTGCAATCCTGTACCACTCAAAAAAACCTGCATATCACCAATCATATGGGGCTGCTGATGAGCTCCCTGCCAACTATAAACTATTGAGACTGTAAACACTAAACCATCAAGCATGGACCCCGTACAGTTCCTAAACGACAGTGAGAGATACGTACTGAATTAGAATCACCGGAGCACACATTGAGGAATGGGTTCGATGAAGCAGCAGCAGAACTGTTCGGTGCAAGGACTCGTCGTCACTGGCCTCCTTGCGCCGCATTCTCCAACCAAGGGAGCACCGCTGAGTCCTGCTGCTCCCATCCACCGGCTGCCGGGATCGACGAAGATGAGTTGTAATCTCCCCGGCGCAGTTGGGATCTCCCATCCGCCTGCTGCTCCCATCCCAATTGCTGCCCATCCGCCTGATGCTGCACCCATCTGCCTGCTGCTCCCATCTGCGTGATGTTGGGATAATAGGGCGGAGCAGTTGGGATCTCCCCGGCGCTCGATGGAGCCTGTCTATGACGAAGCTGATCCGGTGGTGCGGCGGTGTAGCGATTCGGAGGAAGCGGCTCACGGCGAAGAGGAAAAGGGCAATTCGGAGCGGGCCGCGATTAGCAGCTCCGGCTGTGTGGCGGCGGCGGCGGCAGGAGCAGGTGAGAGGAGAAGGCGATAGATGGGATGGGGAATTGCGGAATCTAGCGGGTCGAGCTGGATCCCCACGATGGGAAACTTCAACGCCCGGGAAAGTCTTCTCTGCGCGCGGGAAGGATGGCGCGCGCGCAGGCAAGCAAACGTGGCGAGCGATTTCGAGGATGGCGAGCGGCGCAGGCTTGCTTTATATGCCGAGCGAAGTTTCAGGATACCCAACTTGATAATTTAGCAAACCAGATAGCATAACTGTTGGAGCTCATTTTTTCTTCAAAAATTCCAAATTTAGCATACACAACAAAGATAGCCTATCTGTTGGAGGTGCTCTTAGACATAGTGGAGAAGCACCTTAAGCTAATGTGCGCCTCAAGCTTGCGGCCGACCATAAGCGAAAAAAAAACAATTGAATCTGTCTCTTCTCATCCCATCATTTCTCTCTCCAAAATTTGCTGCTGCCGAAAGAACAGAGATGGGAAGGTTGGAGAATCAATTGGACCCACCTTTATTGTTACTCCTCTGTCTCAATTTATTTGTCATTTTCGGTTTTCGTGTCACAAGTTTGACTCGATTCGTAGAAAATACGTGTAACATTTGTATCTCCAAATAAATTTATTAAAAAATTAGATTCAAAGATCTTTTCAATGATAACAATTATGTATCATAAATATTAATATTTTTTAATATATATTTTGTCAAAGTTATTTCTTGGGAAACGAAAATGACAGATATTTTGGAACGGAGGGAGTATGCCATTGTAGAGTCTGGCTGTAGTTGTTGCTCACAGAAGTCAACCCCACCCTTTAATGTCAACGTTGCGCATGCCCATTGCACGTGCCCTTATGGTCTTGCACTCTGTCATTTTATAGACCTTATAGTATGAATCATAAATTACTTATGTGTTGACAGTGTTACCATGTTGCAATTAGGTCAGCATACAAAGTCATGAATTTTGTTCTACGTGTCAGGTTCTCGTTTTGTCTTTTTGGAACCTTACCGTTATCAACATGATTCTGTTTGAATTGGTTAATTTTTTATATTCTGTGAATACCATTTTCGTTCCCGTCCCCGGTCTTCCCAATTTTGACTTTGTTTCCCTAATAAAACATAAAAATGAAACAGGATATAGGATTTAGGCCCTCTTTGGAAATGGCTCTCATGGCTTGAGCTTCTTATGATGCATCTAATGTAGCGGTATTGTGCTACATTATAACAAAAGCTTCTTTTCTCTCTTTAACCCAAAATGAACTAGTAAGTATGAAAAGCCCGTGAAGCCTGGCAAGAGGGGCTTCACTAGCTTCTACTGCCTCCTTTCATAAATGGTAATCGTATTTGACCAGAGCCAAACTTTATAAATTTTGATCAACAATTAGTCAAATTATATGAAAGTTTAGAGCATAAAACTTACATCAATAGATTTGTGTTAAAAGTGCCTATAAGATGATATTGATTTTAAGCCGCCTGACTTTATATTATAAGTTATTTTCTATGACTTTTTCTTTGACCTAATACTATTACCATTTTGAAACAGAGGAATTTTTTTTGAGGGGGAAACAGAGGAATTACTATAGTAATTCTGCAGCGCTACAGTCAGAAGTTAAAGGTCCCACAAAAAGGCCTTTGCTCCTATACCAAGCTATGCTCAATCACCAAAGCTGCTGTCCCCCTCAAAAAAAAAACAAAGCTGCAACTTTTTTTTTGGGCACTTTGGATAGGCTAGAACCATGGGCGAGTTTTTCCGTTGGGCCACTAGTTTTTAGTGTAAAAATAATTTTGAAATAAAACACAGGCCCAGGCCAAGAATGCGTTTTCATTTGTATTTCGCTTTCCAGACCTTGTCCACTAAACTGCACGGGTCAGTCCAGCAGGCCAGATCAGGCCGAAAATGCTCAAGTCGAGGCTAGAACACAGGACTACCTGGAAGAAATTAAGCAGCCCAATTTAATGCCGGAGCACAGCTAACCTGGACAAGCAGAAAGGAAACAGGCCCAAGTGCACTTGTTTTTTTTTACTTTGGGTCAAAACATCCTGATAAAGATTTCCATTAAAAATAAATAAGTACTATATAGCAGCTATATAGCGACGCCAGCGTGCTCCACAAACATCAACTAAGCCACAATAATATTTCAGAAAAATTCAGGAGCTACTTTTGGGTTAAGATTTTAACAATTGCAAATTTTAAGCTGCTACAGTGTTAAACAACATAAACTCAACACAAAATAAAATCAAAACTTTATTTTTTAAAAAAAAATAAATCAAAGCTTTAAGAGTACAGTAGCATTCCTTCGACTCCGTACTACTGATTGGTCATTGATGACTTTGAGTCCGTTCGCTTCGCTGAAAAGTTAGGGCTAAAAGTACTGTTTACTAATTTGTTATGAGAAAAAAATATTGTTCGAACTAAATAAACAAGCTAAAAAAGTACGAATTATAAGACAAGCTAATAAAACCTTTGAACTTGGATAACTTCGCGTGTCCGTATCAATCATATATATCCACCTTGTCCTTAGCTTGTGAGTTCTACCACAAGATAAGATAACAAAAGGAGACAAATCTGCTATATCACGAAGCCCCATGCTGGAGGTCCGAATCAAGCATACGGAGTACTACTTTGAGTACTTGCCCGATCTCAAGAAGATGCATGCCAGCTAGCCCCCATGCTACACTGCTAGTACAGCGTGCGGCAAGGCACGCCTAGCAAGACGACATCCCTACATCTTGCTGCTGTTGCTGGCGCCCTTCCGGGTTGACCCCATCTCCTTGGCAAGGCTGCGGAGCACGTACTTTTGGATCTTGCCGGTGGAGGTCTTTGGCAGCTCGTCGCGAAACACCACCGTTCTCGGCACCATGTAGTGCGGCATGCGCTGGCGGCACCACGCGATGACATCGGCTGCGGTCACCGCGCCCGCCGATCCCTCCTCGAGTCCCACGAACGCGCACGGCGTCTCGCCCCAGAAATCGTCCGGCCGGGCCACCACCGCGGCCTCGTTCACCGCCAGGTGATTGTAGAGCACGGACTCCACCTCCACGCTGCTGATGTTCTCCCCGCCGCTGATGATCACGTCCTTGGACCGGTCGCGGATCTCCATGTACCCGTCCGGGTGCATCACGCCGACGTCCCCCGTGTAGAACCACCCGTCCTCGCGTATCGCCGCCCTGGTGGCCCTGTCGTCGTTGAGGTAGCCGAGCATGACGCATCCGCCGCGGAGCACGATCTCGCCCATCGTGGACCCGTCGCGGGGAACGCTGCGTCCTGTCTCGCCGTCGACGATGTCGACCTCGGCCATGCCCGGCGTGCGCACGCCCTGCCTCGACTTGAGCCGTGCGCGCTCCGACGCGGGGAGCTTGTTCCACTCCCGTTTCCACGCGCAGCAGACCACCAGCCCCGCTGTCTCGGTCAGCCCGTACCCGTGGCTGACCTCGAACCCGATGGACTCCGTGCGGTGCAGCACGGCAGCCGGCGGCGGCGCGCCGGCGGTCAGGATGCGCACCTTCCCCGGGAGCGGCCGCCGTACGCCCTCCGGGGCGTTGGCCAGCATGTTGAGCACGACGGGCGCGCCGCAGAGGTGGTCGACCCCGCGGCCCGCGATGCTGGCGTACACCTCGGCGGCGTCGACGCGGCGCAGGCAGACGTTGGTGCCGCCCACCACGGCCATCCCCCACGGGAAGCTCCAGCCGTTGGCGTGGAACATGGGCAGCGTCCACAGGTACGTCGGCTGCGGCGGGACCGCCCATTCGATGAGCGAGTCGAGCGTGATCAGGAAGAGCCCGCGGTGGCAGTGCACCACCCCCTTGGGCTCCGACGTCGTGCCGGAGGTGTAGTTGAGTATCATCGGGTCCCACTCGCTGGCCGGCCGCACCCACGCGAACTCCGGGTCGCCCTTCTCGAGAAGCCTCTCGTACGTCAGTGACCCGGCCGGGGCGGCGGGGAGCCCCTTCTCGTGGGGATCCTCGACGAGGATGACGCGCGGCGCCGGGTGCCCGTCCGGGAGCTGCTTGAGCGCGTCACTGATGAGCGTTAGAGACGCCGGGTCGACGAAGACGAGCTTGGAGCCGGAGTGGCGGATCAGGACGGCGACCGTGCGCGCGTCCAGGCGCGTGTTGATGTTGTTGAGCACGGCGCCGCTCATGGGCACTCCGAACTGCATCTCGTACATGGCCGGCACGTTGGGCAACAGCACGGACACCTATATGCGCAGAGGAATGATTTAAGCAAATCAGACTTATTAATTTCCCACGCAGGCAGGGATGAGGAATGAGGGGTGAGCAATCGACCGAGGCTTACGATGTCGCCTCGGGTGATGCCGACGGAGACGAGCGCGGAGGCGAGGCGGAGGCATCGCCGGTGTGTCTGGGACCAGGTGAAGACCGTATCGTGGTACACGACGGAGGGGCAGTCGCCGAAGACGGTGGCCGCACGCTCCAGGAAGCCCAGCGGCGTGAGCGGGCACGAGTTCGCCGGATTGGCGCCGAGCCTGTCCATTGCCGCGGGGTAGCTGGCGCGACCACGCGAGGAGGAGGTCTGGCTTGTGTGAACGCCTGAACGGAGACGGCCTCACCGATCTACTCTAGCTCGCAGAGTGGTGTAGGAGACTACCCAAGTGAGACTTTATCTGAAGCCAGGTGTTTGGCTGAGGCGGCTTCTGGTGCAAACCCGGCCACACGATGGGAGAGACGGCAGATCAAAATGCAGGTGGAAGATTATTATGGATTCTACGGACGGATGTTAGTTGATGCTGATCCAAGATACGGATTAGAAAATGCATGCGGTGCCTCTCTTCTTCGTCACCTCTAAATTTTCTAAGATTCGGAGCAGGATAACAGCAGCTGACCGAGACTTCACGGTGAGGTCAGTAGATGCTTATGCAAAAACTATTCAAGTCAGCTATAGGATGACAGCAGCTGACCGAGACTTCACCAGTTCACCTCCGTGTCCTGTGTTGAATCGATCTCATGTCGAGCTGGAGCTTTGTCACTTCGCTACGGAGCAATCTCCTCTGCCTATCTTTATATCTAGAAACGAAGAAAAGAGAGACGTTCTCCGCACGGGACAAATGATACAGATCACGAGTAGGACGATGGACAAGGGCATGGACCTATTTTGTTGCTCTTGATTGCGCATTGTCCTGATCTGATCGTGTGTGATATTATATATATATTGCCCAAAAGATCACACGAGGACCACTCACGGAGCAACCGCATCCTCGATTGACGATTCCTATCTATCGCTGTACTGAGTTCCGTGTTGGAAGACACTGCCCACACAGTCACCCTCTAGCTATACCTGAAAAATCTTCATTTGCCGTACTCACTCCTCAGGGTGGGCTGGAGCCCCTCCTATCCGCTGCAAGACGTAGAAGAGACGAGGAGCTAGATGCTAGAGATTGAATGAATCTAGAGGAGCCTTGCCAAACATTTTCCTGGAGGTGCCGTTTTTAGGTAAAAAGCAGATGAGTCGGAGGCATTTTGGAGAAGCTATAAATTGTGGTTCTTCCAAAATGACTCTGGCTTTTCTGAATGAACCCCTCAGGAGAAGTCATGCCAAACACCCCCTAAATCCTCTCCTTCAGAGTTTGTGCCTATCCCCTAGTTAATATTTTTTATAGCTATATTATAAACACTATATTCCCTCTACTCATGAATAAATAGATTTATAGAGTTGTCTTAAGTCAAAAAATTTAAACTTTAACTGATTTTTTTTGGAAAAAAAAACGTTTAAAATTTGAGTTCTGCTCCAGTACTCCCTAACTAAAAACTTTGTGAATCTCAAAGCAAAAACACTTAATGTGGTTAGGGGTGGATTTGTCTTTTTTTTTGCAAACTTTAGGGGTGGATTTGTCAGTAGGCAATTGATTCATTCTTATCCAACTCTGGGTCGTTCTGCATGCATGCAAATCTGCGACTCGCTACTTTCGTCAGAATCCCATTCTGAGTGTTTGTTAAATACTAAGTATTATAAATAAGTCACAAAAAATGTATTATAAATAAGAAGCTAGTACACTATACCAATTGGCAGAGTATAATGTTTCATTCGAAAAACGCTAGCATGCCCTCGGTTCAAAAGTTTTGCCAGAAATTTATGAATTTCGGAGGTGGCAAAAAAATCCAAAATTTCACATTACTTTAGTGCATGTGCTTTATTGTGTATATATAATTCTTACTCATATTTGTATTGTTTATGTTGCATATTCTTCTAAAAAAACTTGTTTTGTTTAGATCTAAAATTTTTTAGAAAACCCATATTTCTTAAGTCTCTAAAAGCTGAATTTTTACGAATTTTAGTGATTTCATGGGTGACAAAAAAAATCAAAAACCAAAATTGACATCCCTGGCATGTTTATCAATCTTCCTCATGTGTTTTTGTTTCACTTAAATCTATTTCTTGTTTGCTTTTCTAGTTCTAGATAAAAACATGAGATATTTATTGCGTGAAGCCGTGAATAGCCACACCATATACTATTCCGTATGATTAGTAGATGCAAAATCTCGAGTTGCGCCATTAGGAGATATTTTCTAGCATCCGCGCATGCAGTCATGCAAAATCTCAAGTTTACCCTGTATTTACCCCTAACCGCGTTAATTGCTTCGACTTTAAGATTCACAAAGATTTTTAGAGAAGGAGCACCGGGCCAGTTCTCTTAAGACTTATGATATCAAATTAGTATCATTAAATTTACCGTAGAATAAGTTTTCATAATGTACTTATTTTAGATCATAGATGTTGTTAATCTTTTGTATAAAGTTAGTCAAACGTTTGACTGGCACGAATTCTAAGAATGGATCTATTTGGGACAGAGAGAGTACTTGTACTAGTGTAAAAATGTTTTTTAGAGACGTCTCTATTTTTGATAGAGATGATTCAATTCCTAGTTGTATCTACAAATTAAAAAGTCTTCAATAGGACCTACTAAGCAAATTAAGCCGCCACCTCTACAAATACATGTTAGTTGCATTGAGAAGGAAATTTATAGAGAGGCAGTAGAGAATCCCGCACATCTCTACAAATGGGGTCTATTTTCATTGGCGGCTTTAGAGTCGAATGTACTAATTGACACAATATAGAATGGGGTCCATTTCCAGAGGAGGCTCTAGAGTTGAATCAGCTAGTTGGTACATGCCCCCTTCTTCTACCTTAAGCATATATTGTAGCCCGAGGAGAAAGCAATGGGGGTGCTTGGCAATTTCCCAAAAATTGCAAATCCAAGGGTGGAAGATTTTGTTTTTAATTTCTTTGGAGGATGAGACTCTAGAAGTTAAGTAAATATTATTCCTAACATTTTTTAAAGTTTAGTGGTAGATTACTTACTTAATTAGGTTTTGATTTCTCTCTTTCTCTACATGGTGGTTGTCAAATTCTTTGAAGGTCCTAGGTTAAATTTAGTATGGGAACAAGATTCTACCTTTATTAGTGAGCATGTCTTGATTTTTATTATCTACTAGCAAAAGTGCCCGTGCGTTGCAACGGGAGAGAAAAACTATCTAATATTTAAAGAAAATGATGGCGAGAAAATGGTACCTAGTATCCGTGCTTCTATTTTTTTCCTGGTGGTCTGTGCTTTAATTTGTTTATCCACTTAGGTAGTTTTGGGTTTTTTCCATAATAAATTAACATAAAAATAATAAATGTAGCATTATGAGTCTTTTAGCCATATACTCTCTTCTAAAAAAAAATTCACCACCAAATTATTTATGTAGTTTTGATTGAAAATAAAATTTGTTGTTGGTGGACTCCTGGTTTTTTTTAACATAAATAAATAAGAGTTGTAGTTATTCAAGCGTGTAAACCACTTTAATCATGCAATTTGGAAAACAGCAGGCTCCTCTTCCCTTTTGATCGCATTTTTTTGTTAGTTATATAGATATAGGGTGGATAGACAATATATACATGCATATAGATGGAAACTTGAAATTTTTTAGTCTACATTATTGCTCAGCCTATCATGCAGGAAACGTGTAGGTGCAGCACCGACTTGGCCATGCCTAGTAATATCATACTCGAAAACAAAATTGGAAATCCTAGAACTATAAGAGAAAGATATCAAAAACCAAAACAAAGAATTGATCGATCCGTGTGGAATCAGATTTGGACTAAAAAACACCACGTTCGCAATGGCCTGGTGACCGAGGCTTCTCTCAGATTGATATCCTATTTTTTCTATTTTATATCTATACTATTGTTTCCTAAATCAAAAACAGCTACAAGAAAAAAATAGTTGCAAAACATAAACGCAAACCATCACGTACATTACATGGAAGAAAGATGGGAAAAACAGTTTCACGCAAAAACAGTTTGGAAAAATACAAAAGCCGATTCTCAAATAAAAAGTGTTGAATTAGGATTCCTATTCAAATTACTCAAAATCGAAGAGATCTATTTGGATTAGAATTAGGATTCTTAGCTATCATAACTATCTAGGGTTATATAAGTCTAGACGGAAGAAACTCTCGACTGCCGGTAGTTATGGGAGGTGGTAGTTAGGGGAAGGTGGACGAAAAAAAAGATTTAAAATTTTGCCTCTTTATTATTAGGTATAGATTAGTTAGTTTTATCTAGATCTATAATTAGAATTATTATTATTATTTGCTCAAAATCCATATTTTTTGTTTCAAAAAGAGATTAAGTTTACATCAATAATGGGGTTGTATGAATTATTTTATATACATTTGTTTAATATATTTATAAAATAAAAATTAATGAATTGTTTGATTAGGGACTAATCGAAATATACAAGGACTAATGAAATATACATATGTAGTACCTATGTACGTTTTTTTTAAATGACATGATTAAAGTAAAGTTGATCGGTTTTGTTTATACTTAAAGAACGACCTTCCACAATTTTTATATACTAATTATTGTTATTCCATACTAGTTATTGTCAATTATATCAATTAATTCTTTTTTTTTGCTTTGATGTAGTAAAAGATGGACTTTATGGATGTATAATGGTTCATGAAGGTGGAAGTCACTTTCTACTTTGGAGTAGATTCATTGTAGCCGCAGAGAAGCATATAAAAACAAAAAAAATATTCATTTGTGTAGCGACCGCAAGAACAACCGCAAGAAAAGATGTGAGGAATGTTACCACTGCCACTATTGAAAAGACAAAAGTTGCAGTTCAAGACGAAGACGCAAAACCAATAGCTGGGCCGCGCAAGAGCTAAAGGTCCAGGACCAGTAACGTGTACGTGCCTCGCCGGTCTCGAGTGGGCCTAACCCATGTAAGCTGTCGTGAGCAAGTAAATTGATTGATGAGAAAAGGTACAAATAGGACGACGGAGAGCGAGAGAGAAACACAAACTTCGAAAAGAATTCCGAATATTGGTAACATTCACCTCTCTAGCTTCCGCTGCCTCCTCTTCCTTCCTTTCTCAGATTATACTCCAAATAGTGTGGAAGAAGGAACATGATACAGGGACTTAAGTCCCATTTCTTTCTTCCGTGTTTTGTACCCTATTTGGTGGATCGCAGTGGCCAGTGGCAGAAGACTCAAATATGGGCTGTGTTCACTTCCCATGCAAACCCAAAATATTTCCTCTTCCACACATCACATCAAATATTTGGACGCATGCATGGAGTATTAAATGTAGGTAAAAAAATAACTAATTGTACAGTTTGTTTGTAAATATCGAGATGAATCTTTTAAGCCTAATTACTTCATGGTTGGATAATATTTGTCAAATAACAACAACGAAAAGCAGCTGCCATACCTTGATTCTGCTGTGACTCCTCCTGAATCCCGCCCCTTCCGCTAATCCGACACCGAGTAGAGCCGCTGACATCCTTTTTTTTGTTTGAGAAACAAGCCGCTGACGTCTGGACGTCGTCTAGAGGAAGAAGAAACCATTTGCTCTCAACAGGTATTTTGGGCTGGCATATCTGCCTGCTCATGGGGCTTAGCAATTATGTGAAACTGAAACCCCCTAAAAAAAAACAGCTTCACTAACCAAACGCTAATACTCCTCACGTCGTCCCGCGTCCACGCCCTCAGACACTCTTAGCTGGCCTGCTGAATGGCCCACTGGCTTGCTCCCACCATCAGTTCATCCACACCATTCTTTAAATAGCGATGTGGCTCCTTCTCATCCACGTGACGGACACACGGGGGCGCTCTACTTTCTGCCTAGCCACGCGATGTGTGCACTCAACCCGGCTGCTCCCTGACGCAGCAGCGCTGGCGCGGGCTGCTCCAGCTCGAAGAATGCATCGAGCTTGTGGAACGTGTGCCTGGCAGCCACCAGGCGATGCATCTTGCGCACCTTCCGGTCCATCTTGGGCGGCTTAGCATACCCCATGCGGGTCGCGCAGTGTCGAAGGAGGAGCCTTGCTTGACGAGCATGGCGAAGAGGGCATCGAAGCGGCAGAGCAACGGGTCGATGCAGTAGGCAGACAGGCGTGCGACGGCGTAGGAGCAGGTGGAGCTCAACAAAATTAGCTCGTAGCCCTGCGCCGCGCTGTGCATCGGACGGCCAAGCCTCGACCGAGGCCGCGCCCCACCCCCATTGCAGTTCCCCACTAGGTAGACCATAGCCGCTGGCGACGTCGTGTTTTAAGTGTTTCAGGCGCTTCAATTATACTACACAAAATGTTTTACACAACGTTTACCAAATGGGCTCCGAGGCGGTTGGCTTGCTCACCTCGGTTAACCTCTTTTGCCTGCCACGGTTAAGATTCCTGTTGTAGTGCAGACTTATATTTCAAGCGTTTCATCTGAATGTTGCAAAAGTCGATCTAGGATGTTACATATGTTGCAATGATAATATACGCATGTTGTAAGCATACGTTTTCGAGTGTTTCAGCTGTTTCAAAAACATGTTTCGAAGTGTTTCATCATGATGTTGCAGAAGTATATCTAGATGTTGCATAACCTGCATGTTTCAAACGCATGTTCTCAGTGTTTCAGGTGTTTTATACGTATGTTGCAAGTGTTTTATCTGGATATTGCAAAACTAGATCTGGATGTTGCATATATTGCTATGGTTGTACACACATGTTTCAAATGTATGTTTCAAGTGTTTCATCTATTTTGTAGTCGCATGTTGCAAGTGTTTGTACTGGATGTTTTAAAAGTAGATCTGGAGAGCATATGTAGCAATGGCTCCAGTGGTTGGCGGACAGCGGCCTGCCATAGACGCTTGCTACTGTTGTTGGGGCGCCGCCCCTGTGTCACCGTGCAGGCGCCTCCCGGCGTGCATCCGCAGGCGGGGTGAGGCCAACGCAGGGCGCGCTCCTGTCTGTTATGGTCCGGCGGGGTAAAGGTCCTCCTATTACACGGGCGCGGCAGGCACGGGTGAGCATGCGTTTTACGCTAAGCACACGCTGGGCAATGATAATATTCTCGTGAGCGGTGGGCGTGGCGTGGATATCCGGACATGCGCTTTTGTCTAGATGTCCGGGCGCTAGACCCTTCCCTAGCCAAACGGGGCCTCTGTGTTTCCGACTGTGCGTCTCATGAATGAATAACTGAACGGTGATCTCATCCAGGCGTGTGGACGCCCCATGCCCCTCCGAGTTCTGGTTCCGACGGCTGTCGTCTGTGCCCTACAGCAAGGCGAGTTCCGGTTCCGGCGGTGAGTCGGCGAGGTCCGGCCAGTGGCCATCTGCACTCAGCAAGTTCGTGCTAATCCAGTACAGCAACAACAACAAGGTGAGTAGGCAAAACCAGGCGGCACTGCAATCTTCAGTCTTTGCTGGCAGGCATCGGTCTGCAACCGACACACCAACATCGTCCCGCCATCATCAGGTCAATTATCTGTTCTTTTTAATCACCGATTACTTCTTTTAAATTATATTTTAAATTTATTTTCTTGTCGTTAATTACTGAATTTGGTTGATTAATTTGTGAATTGTGAAAGATAGGCAAGTGTAACTTCCTCTATCACCTAAATGCAATTGAATATTCATTGTCACTCGATTTATTATTGACTTCACTTGCGTATTATCGAATGTTCTTACTTTTATATTTTGTACTTAACGATCATGGTATATCGTATGTGTGTAAACCATTTTAATTTTGTCTTACTTTGCCATGTGTGTTATTGATTTTGTCATACCTTAAATTTTATCGGTCCTCCGCCAGTGGTGGAACATAGCTATAAGGCTGGAAGTAATTTAGTCAAGCACCTGTCCCAGACCAATTAGATGTGAAGAAAGTAGTTCCCCGCTGCCAACCAGAAATGAGTATTGTAATAAAATGAAGATCGTGTCTCAAGCATTTCATGCCAGTTCTTATGTCTAGCAGCAGCAAAAGAGATTGTCAGAGTACTTTGCCTGCAGGAATCTTGCCCAAAGTCCCACGGAATGGTACAATGACCAGAAAAGTTGAAGCTTTAGTGCCTTGTAGATAAAATTAGAATCGCAACATCAATCAACTATTCTTATAGGAAGCTTAGTCTAAACCGAGAAACAAGTTTTTTCACATCGCTAATAATCCGGCGAAGGGATGATTCTTCAAAGCGGAATTTTATCGGTCCTCCGCCACGGGTGGAACATAGCTAGTTTAAGTATTTTTTTTTGAGATGTAGATGCTTACAATACGCACGCACACTCACCTCTATGAACACATGTACGCAAACCCTACCCCTATAAGCACCTTTGAAGGAGTGAGCTGACAGATCTTGAGATTCACGAAGACACCGCAAGTGCCTCGCTGTCGACGGGGACGTTGACTACCACTGAAAGCGTAACATCGTTAAATCCTAGAATAAATCCAGAAAAATGCGAGCACCCATGCCAATGTGAGAACTTGAATCCGGATGGATAAGTTCCACCATAAGAAACCCAACCAACTGATCATGATCAGTTCGCGAGTAAACTTTCTTTGTAGGTGCATAAACATGCGATAGGAGTACATATATGGTGAAATTTTAGTTAATCAATCTTTTTACCATCCCCTTAAATGAATTTTTGTGGCTCTTGTTGACAATCTCCTTTGGTTCTTATACCGGCCCTTCAATTACGGCGAAATCAGGGTGAACCAAACATTGCCGTAGGTTGCTCAATATATGAACTTCCGCTTTGGGAGTTTCGAAACACTGTCTGGCACACAGATCGCTACGATGAGAGCTTGTTGTAGAGTGCCAGTGAATAGTGGCTACGAATTTGAGCAGGGCTAGCTGAAGCTGTTTGGATGCATAGACATGCATGGGGCAGCTACTTGATCAATACTTATGTACGTATAGCAAAAGTCAACTTGGTAGGACGCGCGGCATCTTTTGCGCACGATGCTAACATTTAGTTCATGTTCAATTCAAAGCCTGGCTAACTTTTTGAGCCAGACTTAGCCAGGCCACTTGTTTGGTTGAAATGATTGCTGAAACCTAGCTAAGTTTTTGTTTGTTTGGTTGTTTGCTTGGGCTTGCATAGAGTCACCCTATCCTAAGATGGGTAAGTTTACCCTTTTAACACATTTCGTCGAACACGTGACCGTCGCCATGGCCACGGCAAACATCATCCGCCATGGCCGTCTCCAGCTCGCGCTCCTTCTCCTGTAGCGCTAGCGAGGCGCTTGCCGCGGTGGCACGCGCCAGCACCTCGCACTCCCACTGCCGTCGCCCGCTCCAGCCCCACGTGGAGGCGCTCGCACCCGGCGAGCACCAGCGCGTCCACCTCCCCACCTTGCTGGCACAGCTCCGCCGCCAACAACGCGTCCGCCGTGGACAACGGGCGCCCGCTGGTGGACACCGCTGCCGCCAACAGCGCGTCCGCTGTGCATGCCGTGGTACTATGGCTCGAGATTGCCGTCCCTGCTGCCCTTCCGCAACGCCACCACGCCGCCGCCGCCGTTGCAGGTCAAGTTGATCTGCGCAGTGCTGGCCACGCCGGCCGCGCAGTGGTACTGCTGCTGCGCCTGCTTGTTGCCCATGGCAGCGGCTGATAGGAGCGCCTGCAGCTTCTCTTCGGCCAACCCGCCGGCGCCACCATAGGGAAGCAGGCACCTGGCGATTCGAGATTGGAGAAGTGAGGAGGACATAGATGGTGGTGAAAACGAAGGGAGGAGCAGAGCGTGAAGTCTGACGGCCCTAGATGCGTGAAGTTTGGCGGTCCTGGATTCACAAGCGCGGCGGCCAAAGAAGGGTAGCAAACAGCGGAGGAGCAGGGCGCGAGGCCACGAGCGGAGGAGCAGCGCGGGGAGGTGACGGGTGGTGACGAGAATGCACGAGAGGGCTTGGCCAAAGTTGGCTTCCTGGAGCCTGGTTGGCGGTTAGCCACCCAACCAAACAGGCCCTAAGTCAACTTGGTAGGACACGCGTGCGGCGTCTTGCACACGATGCTGGATGCACACATTTCTGCTTTGACTTTTTCCCGCATCTCCACACGTGACTCCAACGATAAACTCAGTTGCATTTGGAGTTGTGGACAAGTTCAAACATTAGCTAGCAGCGTGACAACGACTGACGAGAGGAAACATCAGGTTTACTCTCGTTGCATATTTGCATGTCACATACACTCCAAATTAACTCATCCCACAACAAGTTGCAAGTCGCAACGACACGCAAATTACAGACGCCATCTCAACGCGCGCGCGCGACGATGTTGAACACATTAAACCGTCCGCCGGTCCGCGCACACTAGCTGCTAGTCTGCTACTCACGCAGTCCAGATCGAGAAGATGGAGCTGGACACTAGTACACGTACGATGGATCTCAGTAGACCGTGACGGCGAGCTTCATGCCGGCGCTGCAGTGTCCCGGCGCGCCGCAGATGAAGTAGTGCGTGCCCCTGGGCAGTGTGACCGCGTCGTAGCCCGTGTGGTACACCGGTGCGCGTCCCTTGGGCGACACGATGCACTTCCTGTAGCCTCCCTTGCTCACCCACGTCACGTCGTGATACGTGGTGTTGTACTTGAACACTGCGTATTATGTAGACGTACGTATGATTGATCGGCCGTCAGGATCAGGATATACAAGTGTGCGTGTGCACGTACGTTAAAGGCTACGTACTAGTACTAGCGAGCGAGGTGATGAAGCCGATCGAGAACATTGGGTAAGCACGACGTACCGAGGATGTCGCCGGCGAGGAAGGTCTTGCCCGCGACCCACTGGGCGTAGTCAACTTTGGGCCTGAGCGTCCACCCGGCGGCGTCGCCGACGAGGTACGTCGTCCCCGCCTCTGCGGCCGGGATGGCGGCCGCCAGCAGGACTGCAGGAGCACCGCCACGCACAGGAACGCGGCACCGGCGACAAGCGGCGCCCTACTGCCTGCACTGCCTCTTCCCCGAGCCGCCATCGGTTGCCACGCGCACAAGCTTGTAGACGTCTTATATCTAGCTAGACTAGAGAGAGCAGCTGCTCCGCTTGCTTGTTAGATACCTCAGCTCGCAGGAATGGCGCCCCGGCCGTGTTGCCATTTATAGCGTGGATGTGTGCGGAGTCGTCCGTGCGGGGCGGGGTGGACGTGGGGGTCAGTGGAACTGGAACTGCTAGTCAGATGAGTGAACGCATTACTCATCGCACGTGATGACACGTTTGGCAGGGCAGCCATTGTTTGACTAATCTCGGCCACTGCGTACAGCTTGTGCTCAAGATTAAGCTTATATATTGAACCTATGGAAATCAACTAAATAATGAATCTCCTTCTTTGGATAAGATATAAAGGAGTGGATGTGATCGATGCGTGTTTGGCGGATTTCACGAAATCTGTGAGGTTTTCTTGGTTTCTTCTACGCCGCCTGTTCCGCTGTTCGGCACCGACAGTTCCTGCCGTGTGCAGTAATTCCGCCACAATTCAGACTTGCTTGTCGTCACCGAAGCATGAGTTGACCCTGATGCCTCGGAATCGGAAGCTGCCCTCCGATTGAAATGGTCAAGGTCATCAAAGCTAGCTACTGTATTCCCAGATCCACGATCCACGAACCACGGCGGCCGGGGCAGGCAACACCGCAACAGCGTGCCCTACAGTTGTTGGAGGACCAAACATGTATATATGCAATGCAACACGCACGTTTGTGCCACGTCGTCGATGGTCCATGTTTCATGCCAGTTTGTAATGGTTATATGCACGCAGCGTTCAAAGTCGACGACCCCAGATCTGCGATCAGCTAGCTCTCGGTTTCTATTGGTAAACAGCGATGCACAAAACCTGCAGTACCAAACACACAATGCAGTCTACAATATTATTAATGCAATCAAAGGCAATTCCCCTCTCCCATCCGCGTCGCCCCCCGCGTGGGTGACTCACACTGTAACACCCTAGTCTATTAGTAGCCTGTAGTAATTGCGAAGTTACCCCATGTGGCCCAAGTGGATAATGTGTAGTTATTGTTGCTGGGTTTAGTACCATCTTGAAGTTTAAGAAGGTGAGGGTCAGCTTATAATCTTATTATTTCAAACGTAATATCTCTGGATTAAACCTTTTACACGAAGTGAGGACGAAAGTATAAGAGAGCTGCTATGCGTATGCAGGCCGTTCCACATAGGGCCACATAGCGAGCTAGGGCTTCGTCGGATCTACTTGCTGCTAGTCGGCTTTACCGGCTGTAGCGGGCCGCCACGGCGGGCCCGCCGACAAGCTTCTCTCGGCCGGCGTTCCTAGGGGAGGGCCGGGTAGGAGGGCTGCTCGGTGCCTGTTGGTATAATTAATGCACACTCTAGTTATCCGCAAGTGCACAGATAATCTACTGATGTAGCACTTCACCGAAATGACCCAGTTTTAATATCGAACCCAAAGGAACGGAATGATGTACTTTAGTCTTAAACCTAATCCCTGAGTAGCAAATAAGGACAGAGAAAATAGAAGATAAAAGCGATCACTAAAGTTGTCTAGTTCTATTATTACAGTAAATTATGTTAATTACGATTCAGCTAGGGATTACTATAGAAGAGCACAATCAGAGTGTAGTCTCCTAAGTAACTCATCCTGCTCGGCCTATAAACGGGAGATGGACTATAGAAGATTCAACAAGGCTATAAAAGTCATCCCTGCGAGCTACCACTGATCCAGAATATAAGGTACATCATACGAGCAATCAAGTCTAAGCACCACGCTTACACTACGATAGCTACTCTACTCCTAGAGCTACCGGGAATAGAGTACTAAAAAAAAGAGTCGTAGACTAGAAGGATAATAATAACATTAAGACTTACTGACAAATAGAAGTTGATCACCGAAATCTAAGACGCAAACCCTTGAAGAACATGAATCGCAGGTACAAAGCGTAGAAGCAGCACCGACAGGCCGGTACTCCCTCCAAATCTCTTCCCTCTTTCTCTCTTCTAATTCTAATTCAAGACTAGATTCCAAACCTAAACTAGAGGAAAACTAGTCTTCTTCTTGAAAGCTGGCTCTAGAGAGGTTTTCCTTTCGAGGGACACCTCTCTCTGATCCTATCTGAAGATAATGAATTAGGGTTTCAGGATGCTCTGCCTCGGGGGGTCTAGGGTCTGGTTATATAGTCCGGTGGGATAAACCGCGGCCCTTGGATCAAACCGACTTCAAACGACAGTTAAGATGCGACGTAGAGATGTGTTGTAACGCATTGCATGAAGGAGAAGGCGGTTGGCCTCTGGGCCAGGCCGGCCGGCCTGAGGGGCGGCCGGGTGGCCTCCTCTGGAGTCCTCTCGGTCCCCGTCTCGGTCCCGTGCCTTCTCATGTCTTCTAGAGTCTTCTAGTGTCGGGGTCCGATCCGTTTGATACAATTTGATCCGGTTCCTTGGGCCCAACTCTTCTCCAAAATTTCTATTTTTTCTGTTTAATCCCTGAAAAATCATAATTTACCAAAAATCATGGAATTTTGTTAGTTGAGTCCCTATTCTATAGTGGTGATTACATTTATACCATTTTTCATGTTTTATTGATAGTTTATAATAGGAGTTAATTACCGTTAACAAACTCCCCCACACTTAGGCTTTTGCTCGTCCTCGAGAAAAGATTGGATTACTTTAAACATAACTGTAAGACAAGACATTAGCACTAAACCATTCGTAGTCATACCTGTACTGCAGGATTCAATGTGTCTATCATAAAACTTTAGGCAGTTGAAAAACGAAACAGAGCCCCTTTCATCCTTCAATCCTGTCACTTGGAGTGTTTGTATATATTTTGAAAAGAAAACATAGCTTACCTTCTCCTTCTATGATGCACTCAAATTTCTCATTGTATGTGGTATTTGTGGATCCTCTCTGAGGCATATATGATTGATGCCTTAAAAACATCCTACTTTTATGAAAGCTTATATGGAGTTGAAGGTATTTCAAGGATATGGCATACTTACCATGCATATATTGTCTAGTCAAAGCCGGGATCCGAGGAGGGGAATGTCATACCCTTAGATCAAGATGTGCATGTGTGTGGAAATATTTAGTGGCTAACCTAAGTCTACTTTGCTCCTTAAAGCAGGTATCTCTCTTTTGAGACAATGAAAAGCTTTCTTCAGGCACAAAGATCGTGAGCTATCATTTTGATTTTGCATTTTTTATTTTTCTTTCTCTTCTTTTTTCAACACTTGGACACTTGTCCATTCTCTCTTTTTTTACATAGCCTCATGTCTCTGCTTGTCATACAATAAATTTTGAGAGATTAATCACCATCTTGAAGCATTTATTTAAAGTCCTAACAATGTTTTTGGTCTTCTCCTAGGGTAGGAGATAGATTTTTGTACGAAAGGCATGTTTTTGCGTACTCTCAGTGTAAGAGCAGCAGATATATCTGGGTGTACGTGATCTTGATCTTGGGAGCATGATAATCCTCTCAACAAGGGTCGTTCATAGTTTGACAAAACTCAATACAAAGTAAATAGCCTATGTGCTAGTTTTCATATGTATGGCTTTGGTAGGCAATGTATCTTTACCATAAAGGAGAAGTATAGCTATCCATTTAAAATTTTTGAAAAGAAATTCTCCAAATGACAAAACATCCAGAATCAGGTTTTCATTATTCTTCTATCTCACATTCCACAACAACTTAAGTGATATGGGGTCCCTACTAAAAAAAGTTCCAACAGTAACAAGATTTCTAGGAAAAGTGTGTGTGAATCTATCTTTAAGTCATGGTAAAGCAATCTTACTTTAATCGAGACTTGCATAGGGTTTGCTTATTCAATGTATCTTCAATTTTAATTCGAAACAGAGAGCAAAATATATGAAAAAAGAAAGTATGAGATATGTACTAGACCGTGGACGAAAGATGGAGAAAAAAATGGGGTGTGAGGCCAGGCAATCTGGTCTTGTGGCCCATCATGGCCCACTTTGTCGTGCGTGGTCTTGGCGTTGATTGCTTCTGTTTTTTCATAATTTCGTGATCAGATTTCTTCGGTGGGTTTTCCCCACACTTGTTTCCTGTTTATCTTTAAGCACAACATGTGAAGACAAAACACATATCCAAAAATAATAATAGAGAGAATGATTTGACTCTAACAAACTTTATTGATATCATTTAAGGCACTTTATTACATATTCCAAATGAACTAACCGAATAACGAATAGACTCTAACTTAGACTCACAAACTTAAGACTTACTAAACAAAACACGTGTGCCTTATCAATCGACCATCACTCTCTCTTAATTCTCAAGTCTACGGGCTACGGTACACGAGATAATGTTAACATGGGACTTCAATCCCTGATGCTTAATGGTTGCTTTATCCATCCTCGCAGTAAACCTATCAATAGTCCCAGCTAGAAAAGCTAAGTCTTGTTGAATCCTAGTGATTTTTTGCTCAAGCTCTTCCATCTTCTTCTCCAGAGTAGCTAAGGTGGTCTTTTGATGCTTGGGCTTACTTGACTCAGAGGAGGATGAAGGTCTCTTCTTAGGAGGAACTACTTTGATCTGCTCTGGCATAGCCCGGACTCCATCAAGAGCGACACGCAGAGTAGTCTTCTTGTACTTCATGTAGGTGACATCACCAAACTTATTGGTCTTCAGTCCGGTCAGCATCTCATCGGGTCTAGGCGATAAAAGGTTGAGCTCCTTAGGTATGTGGAATGTCAGAACCTTTGGCTCACCTGGTTTTCCTTCAACGGTGAAACATGGCGGCGGTGGCGTGAGGGTGAGACAAGGAACAGTGTGGGCGTAGAAGGCTTGTGGTTTAGGCGCAGGCACGATCTCTTTTGGCGGCATGACGGCGAGCTCCTTCGATGGAACAATAGCGAGCTCCTTTGGCTGGATGATGGCGAGGGCCATGGAGTCATCGGAAGGATGAAGCTCATTGGCGTCGATCTTGTCGGAAGGAGGAGGCTCGTTGATGTTGATCTCGCGGTCGCTGGCCATTGGAAATTAAAAAGAGGAGAGCTTGGCTGCTGTTAAAGGTTTGAAAGGCAGAAAGTCATGGCTTGGAGGCAGGCAGGGGGTCTAGTTTTATACTCTGGACCAACTTGCAGGAGGGTTTAGATCTCTCTACGATGAGTTTGTAACAGGGGAAAATCGGTTCGGCTGAAAGACTTCGAAATTTGGATAAGGACTCTAGAAGGGAGAAGTGAGGCAACGCGAGGTGAGGGGAGTCCCCCATAGGCCAGCTGGCCTAGGGGTGGGGCCGATCGGCCCCATTCTGTGGCAGAACGCGGTCTCCTTTTTCGTGTTGTCTTCTAACTCGTTTCTAATTTCAAAAAACCTATTTATAGGTGACGAAACTCATCGGAGGTGACAGAGGACTCAAATCATGGGAAAAGGATGAATTGGATTATGTCCAACTCCTCAAAACTCTTATCAGGTTCTAAAAAAATCTTAAGTTGTTGACCATTTACCTTGAATAACTACCTTCGTCATTTTGAAGTGTTACCACTCCATGTGATGAAGTGCTAATCACCGTGAATGGTCCTTCTCATTTGCTTCGTAGTTTCCTATGACCGAATAGCTTTACCCTAGAATTAAAAAGTAATACCTTATCTCCCAGAGTGAAACTCTTCTTCTTGATCCTCTTGTCATGCCACCTTTTAGTCCTTTCCTTGTACATCTTGGCGTTATGATAGGCTTTCTCATGCCATTCATCAAGCTCTGAGAGTTGCATCTTTTTTTTTATTCCTACTGCTTCCAAGTCCATGTTCCATCTCTTGATTGCCCAATAAGTTTTGAATTCTAACTCTGCTGGCAAATGATAAGATTTCCCATAAACGAGTTGATATGGGGACATTCCAAGCGGTGTCTTGTAAGCCGTTCGATAAGCCCACAGTGCATCGGGTAGCTTGTCCTTCCACTTTGTTTCCATCTCGTCAATAGTCTTCTACAGAATGTTTTTTATTTACTTGTTCGATGTTTTAGCTTGGCCACTTGTCTGAGGGTGGTATGGAGTAGCGACATTATGACGGATCCCATGTTTTGCCAAGTACTTGTGAAAGTTCTTGTCAATAAAGTGAGTGCCTCCATCACTAATCATCATTCTTGGGACTCCAAACCTTGAAAATATTACTTCTTCAAATATCTTCTTAGAGTTTCTGGAATCAACAGCTCTACACGGCATAGCTTCAACCTATTTGGAAACATAGTCGACTGCCACTAAGATGTATTCACTATTCTTGGATTTTGGGAATGGTCCCATGTAATCAATACCCCAGCAATCAAACAGCTTGATCTGGAGGTTGTTAGTGAGCGGCATGGCATCTCTTGAATTGATGTTGCCATACTTCTGACACGATCTGCATCTTCGAACAAAGTTCTTCGTGTCTTCATATATGGTTGGCCGAAAGAATCCACTCTGCTAAATCTTTGAATGTGTTCGGAATGCCCCATAGTGTCCTCCATAGGGTGATGAGTGACAACGTTCAATGGTTTTGATTCCTTCTTTAGCTGGTACACATCTTCTGAGCAAACCGTCTGAGCACACTCTGAAGAGGTACGGATCGTCCCATATGTAGAGATGACTCTCATAGATGAGCTTTTTTTTATCTCCTCTTGGTGGTACATATCCTGTAACCATAAAATTGACAATATCTGCATACCAGGGGGTCAGATCTAGAGATTTGAAAAAGCATATCATCCCTGAGTGAATCGTTGATGGGCAGTTTCTGTGGATTTTCAAATTGCATTCTTGACAAGTGATCAGCAACAGAATTTTCTACTCCATTTTTATCTTTTATTCCTAAATCAAATTCTTGGAGTAACAAAATCCATCTTATCAAACAGGATTTAACATCTTTCTTAGTGAGTAGGTATTTAAGTGCAACATGATCAGTGTAAATAATCACCTTAGCTCCTATTAAGTAAGATCTAAATTTATCAATAGCGAAAATAATAGCCATAAGTTCTTTTTTAGTTGTTGCATAATTAAGTTGTGGTCTTGTCAAGTTTTGCTAGCATAAGCAATTGCATGATGCTTTTTATCCTTACATTGTCCTAGCACTGCTCCTACAGCAAAATCACTTGCACCACACATGATTTCAAAAGGCAATAACCAATCAGGGGGTTGAATGATCGGTGCAGAAGTGAGTGCTTTCTTTAATGTTTCAAAAGCTTTTAAGCATACTTTATCAAATTTAAAGGGAACATCCTTAGCCAAAAGATTAGTAAGTGGTCTAGCAATATGTGAGAAATCTTTTATAAACCGACGATAAAAATCAGCATGGCCAAGAAAACTTCTTATCCCTTTTATATTTATGGGTGGAGGTAATCATTCAATCACTTCAATTTTAGCTCTATCTACCTCAATTCCACGTTCAGACACCAAGTGTCCTAGCACTATGCCTTCCCTAACCATGAAATGACATTTTTCCTAATTAAAGACTAAGTGCTTTTCTTCACATCTTTGCAAAACCTTGTCCAAATTTTTAAGACAATCATCAAAAGTTTTTCCATAAACAAAAAAGTCATCCACGAAAACTTTCATGATTTCTTAAATCATATCAGAAAATATAGACATCATGCATCTTTGAAAAGAAGCTAGTGCGTTACATAATCCAAAAGACATTCTACGATAAGCATAAGTTCCATAAGGACATGTAAAAGTGGTTTTGCTCTGATCATCAGGATGGATCGGAATCTGGTGATATCCAGAATACCTATCAAGAAAACAAAAGAAAAAGTGATTTGCTAAGCGCTCTAACATTTCAACGATGAAAGGTAGTAAAAAATGATATTTCTTTGTTGCCTTGTTAAGTTTTCTGTAATCAATACACATCCGTGATCCAGTGACAGTTCTTTGTGGAATTAATTCATTCTTGTCATTTTTGACAACAGTCATGCCTTCCTTTTTAGGCACAACTTGAATAGGACTCACCCACTCACTGTGTGGCATAGGATAGATAATCTCGACGTGCAACAGTTTCAAAACCTCTTTCTTTACTATCTCTCTCATTGCATTGTTAAGTCTACGTTGGGGCTCCCTAGATGGTATGGAATCAGGATCTGTAGAGATGCGATGAGTGCAAAGAGCAGGGTTAATGCCCTTGAGATCTTAGAGTGAGTAGCCAAAGGCTGATCTATGCTTCTCTAAGACAGTTATCAGGCAGAAAGTTTCTTCTTGAGAAAGTTTATCACTTATGATCACAGGAGTTTCCGTATCATTATTGAGAAAAGCATAACAAAGACCAGAAGGCAGGGTTTTAACTCAATGAGAGGTTTGGAAATTTTCTCAAATGGATCTAGAGGCTTAGGAAGAACAAAATGATCTTCTTCTTCCTCTATGAAGAACTGAGCATCTTCTTCAAGATTGGGTTCAATTAAAGCTTCAAGAGATGCTACATTGGCTCGGGACAGGGTTCACTCTTAGTATTTAGAGAATGAGAGATGGATATAGGCAATTTAAGATTTTTCCCGAGACAAATGTTTAATTTCCCTATTTGTCCTTCTTGAATAAGTCTTTCAATTGGTTGGCCTATCAACAGGTCGAACTCAATGATGTCAAAGATATAAAAGCTCATATGCACCAGAGTTTCTTTTACCTAGATAGGTAGGACATACAATATTCCTAAACTAGGAAGAATGTGTCCTGAGGGGCTTTTTAGAAGTTTTGTTGTTGGGGTTAATGGCATGTATTCTAATAAATCATGAGCAAAAGATGCAGACATGATATTAATGCCCACAACTGGATTGTAAAGAGCTGAAAAAGGGTTTCTATGAATTTGGCAACGAATATAAGTAGAAGGTGAATCTAAACGAATTATATCAATGGAAACTTCTGATTCTTCTAACCATTCATGGCTTATCACAGACACTAGCTCTTTTGTAGTATTTTTAAGGAAAGCTTTATCAGTAAAATCTAATTTTTTTCAGGAGTTGATGATTTCGAACTCTGAGGCTTCCTTACAGTGTGATAATTCAAGGTATTACCAAATTCAGTAAAATACTCATCCTCGAATTCAAAGATGAAGTCTGAAACTAGAGTTTCCTCCTCATCAGGAATTAAGACAGCTGAAGGTTGTGATGGATTGGGTATGATTTCATGTTTAGCTATCTGGAATTCTTCCTCTTCTAAAAACTTTGGTTTAGCTTCATATGTGGGAGTGGCTTGTGAAATATTAAGGAGAAAGCTCTCTCCCTTTTGTAGCAGAAATATGCAGGAATGATCCTTGTGAAGCTAAATTAAGATATTCAGAAGTTTTTCTATCCAGACCCATATAAAAATGTTGAAGAAGAACATGGTCTAGTATGGATAGGGCTAGACCAGAATGGACAAGATTGTCAAAACATTCCCAGGCAGCAATTAGAGATTCATCTTCTTCTTGCGTAAAAGATAAAATCTCTAAACGAAGACAAACGTTCTTGGAAATAGGAAAGAAGTCTAGACAAAAGCTAGAGCAGAGGGCTTCCCAATTCCCTACCTTACTTGGGGTGGTTCGTTTATACCAGATTTTAGCTTTCCCCTCCAAAGAGAAAGGAAAAAGCTTCCATCTTAAGGTTTCATTAGACATGCCTTTAATGTGTAGGCATGCACAGGTCTGTTCAAACTCGTTTAAGTGAGTGTGAGGATTCTCATCTTCATTGTCTAAAAAGGATTGTTTCTGGACCATCTCTATCAAACTTGGGTGTAGCTCATAGCCTTCTGAAAGGATAGGCTTAGCAGATTATAATGGCTAGGAGTCTACTGTCGTAGGGCAATGGTATAGATAGATAGGGGTGGAATCTGTAGTGTCTAGAAGAGACTCTATAAAATCCATGAGGTAAGAGAGGATGAATAGAAAGAAAAGGTAAAAGTATAATACAAGATTGAGCTAGACTAAAGATGAATTCAACCGTTCCCCAGTAATGGCGCTAGAAATGCTTGTTGGTATAATTAATGCATACTCTAGTTATCCACAAGCGCACAGATAATCTATCGATGAAGCACTTCACTGGAATGACCCAGTTTTAATATCGAACCCAAAGGAACGAAATGATGTACTTTAGTCTTAAACCTAATCCCTGAGTAGCAAACAAGGACAGAGAAAATAGAAGATAAAGACGATTACTAAGGTTGTCTAGTTCTATTATTGCAGTAAATTATGTTAATTACAATTTAGCTAGGGATTACTATTGAAGAGCACAATCAGAGTGTATAAACGGGAGATGAACTATAGAAGATTCAACAAGGCTATAAAAGTCATCCCTGCGAACTATCACCGACCCGGAATATAGGGTACATCATACGAGCAATCAAGTCTAAGCATCACGCTTATACTACGACGGTTACTCTACCCCTAGAGCTACCAGGAATAAAGTACTCAAAAAGAGTCACAGACTAGAAGAATAATAATAACAATAAGACTTACTGACAAATAGAAGTTGATCACTGAAGAAATCTTAGACGCAAGCCCTTGAAGAACTTGAATCCGCAAGTACAAGGTGTAGAAGCAACACCAACAGGCCAGTACTCCCTCCAAATCTCTTCCCCCTCTCTCTCTTCTAATTCTAATTCAAGACTCTATTCTAAATCTAAACTAGAGGAGAACTAGTCTTCTTCTTGAAAGCTGGCTCTAGAAAGGTTTTCCTTTCGAGGGACACCTCTCTCTGATCCTATCTGAAGATAATGAATTAGGGTTTCAGGATTCTCTACCTCGGGGGTTCTAGGGTCTGGTTATATAGTCCGGTGGGATGAACCGCGGCCCTCGGATCAAACCGACTTGAAACGACAGTCAAGATGCGACGTAGAGATGTCTTGTAACGCGTTGCGTGAAGGAGAAGGCAGTTGGCCTCTAGGCCAGGCTGGATAGCCTGAGGGGGCCTCTAGAGTCCTCTCGGTCTTCGTCTCGGTTTCGTGCCTTCTCATGTCTTCTGAAGTCTTCTAGTGTCGGGGTCCGATCCGTTTGACGCGATTTGATCTGGTTCCTTGGGACCAACTCTTCTTCAGAATTCCTGTTTTTCCTGTTTAATCCCTAAAAAATCATAATTCACCAAAACTCGTGGAATTCTGTTAGTTGAGTCCCTATTCTATGGTGGTGATTACATTTATACCCTTTTTCATGTTTTATTGATGATTTATAATAGGAGTTAATTACCGTCAATAGCGCCGTTTCCGGCGACAGTGGTGTTGGAGGTTGCATGAGGTCGAGACGAAAGCTTGGACGACGACTTTCCCCCATCTTCATTTGAATGTGTCTAGTAAATGCAACAATTAGTGTGGTATTAGAACCATCACCGATCAGTGTGCAACTACTCTAGTTAATTAAGGGTACTATGATCTTTTCATTTCGTATAAATCTGTCCTAAACTTGCTAGAAAAATATTTATTTAGGGACAGAGGGAGTATTTTAGATCACATATTTTGATAAGCTGTATCTACGTAGTCAGAGGATAGAATCATAGTTGCTTAGATAGGAAAAATTACTTTGTTTTCTTTTTTTATGTATATGCTTATGTGAAATCTAAAGTTTCTAAATAAGAGACATGCTCAAAATGAAGTTTCAATTTTGAAAGTAAGTTTAGAAAACTTGTTTTCAATTATTTTAGATTTATTTTTGAATTTAAACTCAAATACTCCCTTAGTCCCAAAATAATATTATTCTCAATTCTTGAGAAGTCAAATATTTTTAACTTTGATCAAATATATAAAAAATATTAAAATTTACGATGCATCTATTTTTTGTTCCTTTTCCTCTTTTTTTGATAGTTGCATAAAAAAATAATTCATAATTTTTTCACATAAAATTGGATGAAAATGAACTTTATCTTAAAATTGTAGCTATCAAATCAATTTACAACTTTGCGGTTGAGAAGGTTTTGATTTGAAACTATTTAGTCCCAAAATATTATTTTAATTTACCAATTTTGAAATTTAAAATTTGAAACAATCTTGGATGTTAGACATGATCTACCAAAGTTCTAGTTATGAATATAGTCTACAACTTTGTCCTTGAAAAGTTGTTTAGAGTTCCGAATATGTGTTTTAAGAACTTATATTTTGAAATTCAAAATTTACAATTTTCAAACTATCAAGAATGTTCATATGGTTAATACCGAAGTTGTAGAGGCCAACCAAATTTATGAGTTTGTTGTTGATAAGTTTTTTATTTGAAGTTATTTAGATTGTCAAATGTTTGTTTTACATTCACATATTTTGATATTTAAGTTTTTTGAAATTTTCAAGCAATATTGGACGGAGACACATCCTAGATTGAAGATGTACTGTTTGAGTAGATTTAAAACTTTATAATCAAAATTTTTTCATTTAAGTTCATTTAGTAGATAAAGTATTCAATACAAGATTATAAAATGTTTATACTTAATGTCTTAATGATAGCATCCTATATATAATCATAAATGAGTGTGTAGTACAATAATATGGAGGTGTTGTGTAAGTTGAAGGTTGAGGATTAACATCTATTCTCATTTTTGGGTTTTTTTGTTTGTTGTAAACGACATGGTGGACCAACAAATACGTAGCATAATGGGCCCAGCAAGGTAGGCCTACAATTACACGTGGCACTAGTTTAGACCATTTTTTTCTAATTTTTTGAAGTTGCATAAAATAATTCATTAATTTTCTATATGAAGTTGAATGAAGACAAACTTTATATTAAAATTGTAGCTATCCACGCAATCTATGACTATTTAGTTGAAAAGATTTTGATTTGAAACCATTTAGTGTCCCAAAATATTGTTTTAAGTTCACATATTTCAAAATTTTAAGTTTTCAAACAACCTTGAATGTTCACGCGGTTCACATTATTTAGAATTTTAAATTTTAAGTTCATACCAAATTTAGAGGCCGAACTAATCTATTATTCTTTTGTTGATAAGTGTCGGGGTCATAACCCTAGGGTGTCTCAAGGCATCGATTAGTTAGCAGGCTACGCGGCCCGTAACATATCTGCTAGCAAAGGCCCGAACGACCGAGGCCGAGCTGAGCCAAGCAAACAAGGCCAGAGTCAGCCATGACCCCTTCCTCCTGCCTTAGCCGCACGGTGCTCAAAGGGCACACGACCTCTCCCTCGTCATGACCCCAGGAAGGAGCGCGGAGAGGTCGAGCCCAGCTAATTGTGCCTGCTCTAACAGGAATGAGCACGCCGTACTGACCCCGCAAGGACCAAGGGTACAACAGTCACCTTGGTCTGGTCAGACATCATCCCTGTGCCACGCCGCACAGACAAGACAACACCACCCGGTGGTGACGACCAGTACAGAGCCCACCGTCTAAAATACGGACCGACAAGACATAGGTACGATCCCACCTGCTATAAGATGTGATCCACGATGAGAGCCTTGACTTAGAGGCCATCTAGACTGGTGGGAACCATGACCCCAGCGATTGGGATCATGGCCCCCCGCTCCTCAAGCCAACAAGGCAATCGACGATCTTGGAGCGGCTACCAACTCCTGTATGACGTCCCAGGAAACCAGGAGACAACGATGAAGACCCCGGCGGAGACCACGTCGCACAGAACGGCTGGTGAATCACCATCTTGCCTACAGTGCTGCCACGACCAGCACAGTAGCATCACGTCACACCGTGCCACGATGTGGCCACAAGACCATGACAACAACCATGACGACAACCACGCCTAGATGAGTACCTTAAGATGGCTCAGCTTGCAAGCCAAGTTAGCAAGGACCACCCTTAGGCTCACAACCCTTCAGTCAGGAGAACCTATTGCTTTGTATATGTCCTGGCCCCAAACTCTATATAAGGGCGGCCAGGGCATCCTCCCCGGAGGGATGATTCATATCCTCTACTGTTTCACTCATTCTCCATTGTAGCAGGGCTCTTGGAGCTTCTCTTCAGGCAGTCCATCTCCAAGCTCTAGCTCTTCTTCCTCTTCCACCATTCTTGCACCCCCTGTTGTAAGAACTTCAGAGCATTCAAGCGAGGAACATGCACTCGATCATCTCTGAGACTAGACGTAGGGCTCTGGCCTGAACCAGTATAAATCCTCATGTCTTTTGGATGCTACCATCGTTTTTCTACAGCAGCGCAACAATCATATCAATTTACTAGTCCAATTTATGAAACACCGACAATAAGTTTTTATTTGAAGTTGCTTGGTGTCTCAAATATTTATTTAAATTCATATGTTTTGAGATTCAAGTCTTGATATTTCCAAACAATCTCGGATCGAGACACATCCGATACCAAAGTTGTACTACTAATTTAAAACTTTTATAGTTGAAACATTTTTTATTTGAGTTCACTTAGTAGTCAAAATATACAATATAATATTACAAAATACTCATACAAAAAGACAGCATCATATATATACTCAAAAGTGAGTGTGTATTGAAGTGGGTGTGAGACATTGTGTGAGCTAAACATTGTGATTTAAGTTTTGAGAGACACCTAATTTTTTGAGTTTTCTAGAAACCTAAGAAGGATATACATTTTAAAACTATTGTCTTTTTAAATGGTTTAATGACGAACAGGTGTTTGTTATAGTTCAAAAATAGAGCTAACACATACGAGGTCTTGGTGTAATGACGAAGTCGTGTTCGTTACGGTTCAAAAATAAAGCGTCATAGATGAGTAATGCGAGTGGCGCGTGTGATCTAGATATCATGTGGTGTCCAATGATAATATTTGTGACGACATCATAGTTCATTGCAAATAATCAGCGCCTAAGGCCCATCACCAATGATCCATGGCGAAACCAAAAATTTTTATCATAACTATGCACTATTTTGTGACATGATTTTGATTTGTCTGTAAAAATTCGTCATAGATATGCACATTTCTACTATGATAAGGGTGCTTCCTTTTGATGAACCACGGCTAGTATACCTTGAGTCTAAAGTAGTTTGGTTTTTTGTTAAACTGAGAAAAAAATTATGAATAAGTAGGTTTATGTGTAACATGGACACTAATTAAGTACATTCACATTTCATTCTACATATGCTATATTCAGGAATATCATTGCATGGTCATATTCCTTTTGAAGATGAACATAACTATTCCACTTATTGTATTTCTACTATTGGTTTGTGAGCTCATTGAACCCAATGTGAAATGAAAGTGCAAATATATGAGGATAAAATAGTTTTTCAATATTTAAGATACTAAGTTACTGAGGTTAACTCTAATTCTTGCTCTTTTGTGTCAACTAATTATTATGAGCACTTATAGCCTTTGATAGTTTGCGACTGATCAATAAAGACTCATCTATGACGCAATCAAAAACATTTGTTACCAAATTAGTTGGTGAAATCTACCCTACATGCATACATAAATCATGAAGGTATGAAGAAAACATGCAATTCATATCTTCTCAGATCATTCGAAACAACTTCTCAAGAAAATAGGGAAGACTAAACCAACCACACACTAACCTAGTTGTATGCTCCCAATTAACAAAATTACTTACACTGACATTCATTTGGTACATCTGTACCAAATAAAACTATTATGTACCATATCACAAGAAAACATATGCTTATATTACAAGATTTGAAATGTTCATGATCACTTATGTTGTAGTAGCTCATCAAGATATTTGAATAGATAAACATATATCACACGTATGAGATGAAGCATTGCAATCATTAGACTTCCCCATTGATGATGTAGTCAACTAATAGTAGCTAAACCAGATGCTGGTATCATTCTATCTTGTGTGCCTAGGAATGACTTTAGTGGTGGTATGGCCATGCATGACCACACATGTCAGCTTGTCAATGGCAACATACTTGGGTGCGCATAGGTTTGCCTTGAAACCTCACCTCCACAATCAAACTAGCTAGACTGCACTGTTGGTGTTGGCAAGTTGACAATGTGTATATGGAGCTTATAGCAAATTTCTAGCACTAAATATTAATGCATTTAAGAAAAAAATCGCACAAGTAGAGATATACTATATATAGGGTGTATAATACTATTTGACTTTGTTACCAGAATCTCAATTTTGCCTTCATATCAAAGTCAATTGTCCAATTAATCAAAACTAGGACAAAAAGATTCACATGAGGCCTATTAATACCAGCCTTGGTTTTTGCCAATCTCCACAACCCAACAACCCTCGTTCTTAGCTCAAACTACCAATTGTTGCATAGTACTCAACCGCATGGATCTAAAGTTCAAGGAAGAGTGGAGTGCTTCTGAGATCAAGATGGTGAAATCTCTCATTGAAAGGGACAACACCAACAACAATTATGCTATTGATATGAACAAGGAACACAATCAAATTGTGGATCAGCTCTAGGCAATGTTCCCTAGCAAGGAGAAGCATCTGGTAACCAACTTGTACGTTCATGTCATGGTGGAGATGATGCAAACATTGCAGAGTGGCAACCAGCATACGGAAGCAAGTAGCAACCTCATGAATCAACCCTTTGGGGTGTTTGTGGGGGATCCATCCATGGGCAACATGGAACCATTTGATGGTTATAAAAAAGTGGAGATGTTTGGCATGAGGAATGTGCAGGAGGCTCCACGGCGAAAGCCCACTCCTCGGAAGGAGAGCCAACACACTGGGAGGTTTTGGACCACAGACGAGCATAGGTTAGTTATTTGCTAGATCCTTAAAGCATATCATACAGATTTTTAATGCTTGTCACATGAAGTTTTAGTACCCTTATTAAGCATAGGTTATGAGGTATTACGATGATGAGGTGTTTATATAATATTTTTCTTTTACCAATCATGAGTATATATGGAAATGGATTCTAAATTTCTGTCTAATTAGTTCACTTCAAACTCTACCTCATTGTAGGCAATTCCTCCATGGTCTACATGTGTACGATCACGGAAATTGAAAGCACATCTCTAGGCACTTCATTACTACCAAGACCCCAGTGCAAGTTTCTAGCCATGCTCAAAAGTACTTCCTCAGGAAAGAAAATGGCACCAAGAAGCAACGCTATAGCATTAATGACATTGGACTTTATGATTTTGAGCCCTTGCCATAGACAAATGCTTCTGCCTAGAAGGGGCCCACTTTTGGTGGAGGTGTCTACAACACAAATCACTATAGGTTTGGTGGACATCCTATTTCCATAAATAATGCCCAGGCTTGGTCACCATTCCTATACCACACTGGCCATGGAAGTAGCAGCAATAGCTAGATGGCCACCTTGGCTATTGGCCAGCAACAAGAGCAAATGGGAGGTAGTAGTTCTTTAGTGGCTCCGACCATGGAGGCGGATGGAGGACACTTGGACTGGACTAGTGATAAGCTGGTGTGGCAGAACCGCCTGAAATAGCACGCTCCCAGAGGCACTTGTCTTCCACTAGACACTAAGCACCTCAAAAGCGAACTAATTTGAGCAGTTCCATCGAGCACACCCAACTGGAGAACACAAAACAATCCACATTTCACATCCAGGATCCAATAATGAGTACAAGTTTATAATACTTAGTCCATTTTATACAACACAGAGTCTTAAAAATTCTTTATTATAATACCAAAGTTCAGAGTACGATAATTAAACAGCGAAATAAATAAACATCTATTGGAGCGGTACAAGGATCCGTTTGTGCCCACCAGAAGAATCCTCCATACAAGATAGAAGCTTCTATAACATAAATGCACAACATTTATAGTTATCATGCTGATTCGAAAATACGGGTTATGCACCGGGGCTTGCCTTGGGCAGGTGCAGAGCCAACAACAGCGTCAGTCACGGGCGGCTCCAGGAACTTCGGCACGAGGATCTCCTCCTGATACTCTTCGACTATATCCTCATACTCCTGATCGTCGATGGTCACAAACTCCACCAGATCGTTCTCTACATGCATGCAATAATGACACAACACTTTAGCATTTAGGCAATAGCAACTCTAAAATAAGAACTCATGAGCTACACTAAAAAGCTAGCTCTAATGACTAACATACTAAGCTAACTATCATCCTCATCTTGCACAGGGTTGAGCTTACTCTAACAAGTGCTTTAGTTTATATATCAATATTATGTTCTTATTCATTTTATGCTTTAGTGGATGCTTAGCTACCCTAGTCAACAATCTATTCTGGAGCTACAAAAATTATAACAAGCACCTAATAATACTATGAAGCTACTATAAAATTTATAGAGCTAAAGCTATCACAGATTTGCCACAAAAATTCCTACAAGATTTATCCTACCAATCATTAAGCATTTCTAATAATTTAATAGACCTTATCATCATCATAGATATATATATGAACTAATTATACTATCAGATAGATCATGAATTTAGGAACCCAACAAAATTGGTTTCACAATTTTTGGACACCTACATGAATTGATATTAATTATCAAAATTTAGCTCAGAACAAAAATTATAAAGCTATTCTAATTTTCTAATAAAAGGAAAATGAATTCCTCAGCGCGGCCCACCACCACACGGACGTGACCCAGACGAGCCGGCCCACGGTGGGAAGTCAGCGCGCACTGGCAATTTCACAAACAAGACCCCGCGCTATCTACTATTGACACGACTATGGTTTGCACTATTCCCATAGACAGTGGCTGTTGACATCGTTTTTAGCACGTGTCAAGATGGTCAGGAAGGGCTAATCGGCGGAGGAAAGGTTACTGTGGGAATTGATAGCCGATTAAAAGTTGGTAAAGAAGGCTGCTTATGAATGGTGGTGGTGGTATGTGGATTCGAAATGAATTGTTGCTGATAAGGTTAGGAGTATTATTGCCGATGCCGATGGAAGAGACTTGAAGACCGCTGCCGATGAAACAGGGAGTGTGCCGATGGGAAAGGCTTGAAGGTTGCTGCCGATAGAACAGGGAGTGTGCCGATGAAGAAGGTCAATGAGAGTACCATCGTGATTGAAGTGGACTATGGAATAAAAAGGAGTTAATTTCCTTGTATACATTTATTAGAGTTTGAGTTGTATTAAAGTCGTGTATTTCATTAGGTTTGGATTTAGTATCCTAGTTGTATTTGATTATGTTTCTGTAGATCAGGATATAAATATAGGGTGAAGGGCAATGTAAGAATCAATCAATCAATATATCAAAAATAGCTTTTACTCTTATTTACATCTACTTTCGGCGACTTCGTCAATTTGCATATTTTTCCTTTTTACGAGTTCTCATCGATTCGGCGAGTTGCATTGCTCCAGTGCAATCTTCGACGATCCTCGAGTTCCGCGTGAGTACCTCTTGGCCGTGACTTCCGGGCGTATCGCTGTTGTTAGGACCAAAGTGCTCGTATCTTCATCCTTGTCGATTAACAGGTCAAATCGACTGGCACGCTTTGGATATTGATTTCGGGTATTAGCCCTTTGTGTTTGCAGATCTACTTTTGCATCAACACATCTTTTGGCACGCCCGGTGGGACAGATCTAGTCAATATGCTTAATCCTGAGATCGATGCGGGGAACATCATCGCGGTAACAGAAGAAGATCTTAAGGAAGATCAGAAACAGGCTATGGAGAGGGCTATAGAAGAATACAGACAGCTCTGCTTGAAGTCATTCAGCTTGAACAAAAGTGGACAAGTCATCCAAAAGCAAGACTTGCCGTTGCCTCGACAAGTTACCTTTGATTCTAATCCGGGTAAACTTCAAGAGATGGTTAATTTTGCAGTGAATCATGCTTTAATTAATCATTCCAATGTGCTGTCCAATACTGTTCATAATGCTGTGATTCGAACTTTCAAAGAAGGGCAAGCGTCACCTCGTTACGTTGGGCCTGCTTATCATCAACCAGAATCAGCATCTGCTATTGCTCCATCGGCTCCCCCGGCCGTTGTGAGTACAGAGATTTCTTCTCCTCCAGTATCAGTAGGTTTATCTAATGTACAGTCTACACCGATGTGTCCGGATTCAGCATTATCAGGACGAGTTCAGCTTAATATAGATCTATCAGCATCGGCTTTATCAGGTCCTGTACCACAGAATAATCAGACTCCTGCTAATTGGTGGGGATATGGTATGCCTCCAGAGCCATCTGTTTTTAACCATGGATCACCTCAAGTGTTTGATGCAGCGGGAAAAGCTCCTATGCCATCGGCCAGTTCGCCGATAGCTCAAGTACCTCAATATACTACAGCAACTACTGTGCAACCGGCTTTAGGAGGTTTCCAGGTGTCTTTAGGTCAAACATCTAATTCAAGTCCATCGGCAAATTTGTTACTGATGCAACAGAAGGCTCCTATCGTAAGTCAACCTGGAGTCCAGGTTTTACCTCAAGTTAGTTGTAATTATCCAGCAATGCCAACAAGTTACCAACCATCGGCAAATTTTGTACCGATGAACGCTAATAATTGGCCAGGACAGTTTACCTCTCAACATACAGTTCAGCCAAATCAGCAAGTTGCAGGTATTCATCAAGGTCATATGCATGCTGGTTTTTAGAATCAAGCATCGGCAGCTCAGCCGATGAACCCTTTTCAGCAGGTTAATGGACCACAGATAGTGGCAAATATGCCAATTGCTGGAGATCGTGGGCCACAAAGATATGCAGAAGGGTATCAGCAAATACCTCCGGTGGAAATTTAACCATATCGTCAACAAGAAGTTGATGCTTTTTGGGCCGATAAAATAGCAGAAATTATGAAGGATCAGTTTGGGATCAAGCCCAAAGTTAATACCTATTCTTATCGGACTCCATATCCTCCGGCATATGATTTAATTCCTCTCCCAAATCGGTACAAGGTGCCAGATTTCACCAAGTTCTCTGGGCAAGATGATACATCAACCATGGAGCATGTTAATCGTTTTATTATTCAATGTGGAGAGGCAGCTAGTAGAGATGAATTAAGAGTTCATTTGTTTTCATCATCTCTATCTAGATCAGCATTTACATGGTTTATTTCACTACCGCCAAATTCTATTATTACTTGGGCTGATCTAGAAAAGCAATTTCATAAATATTTCTTTGCTGGAGTTCATGAAAAGAAGCTTACCGATTTGGTAAAAATGAGACAGCGCAATGATGAATCGGTGGAAGGCTTTGTGCAAAGGCTACGAGATGTAAAAAACAAATGTTATAGCCTGGTGTTGGATGATCGGCAACTTGCCGATTTGGCCTTTCAAGGATTGTTGCCACACCTTAAGGACAGATATGCTTCTCAGGAGTTCGAAAGCCTAAGTCATCTAGTGCAAAGGATTTCTGATCAAGACACTAGGGCTTTTGAACCTAAAAGGAATTGGAATAAGAAAGTTTCATTTGTCGAAGAAGTAGAAGATTCTGATTCGGATAAAGAACCAGTTATCGGTTTGGCTAAGTGGGTTAAGAATAAAAAGCCGATATCTTGTCCCTTTGGTCACAAAGAGCCAGAAAAGTTTACTTTCGACATCACCAAAGCCGATAAAATATTTGATCTTTTGCTTCAGGAGGGCCAGATTAAGTTGTCACCTAATCATGTGATCCCATCGGCAGAAGAGTTGAAGCATATGTTGTATTGCAAATGGCATAATGCAACTTCACACAGTACAAATGAGTGCAAAGTATTTAGACAACAATTACAATTAGCTATTGAGTCTGGGAGAATAAAATTTGGCAATTCCAAGATTCAAAAGCCGATGAAAATTGATCAACATCCTTTTCCAGCGAATATGTTGGATGCTGAGGGTAAAATTAAGGTGTTGACATCGGAAGCTGCTGAAAAGAGTGCATCAGTAGATCCCCAACATCGGATAACTACCGATGATGCAAAAGGCAAGGGGTTATTGATAGAAAGTGGCAGTTCTAGAAAGCCTCCTCGATCTGGCATTGTGATTACTCATCAAAGACAACAGGAAGGCTGGCGTCAGCGAAGGGACCGGTATCGGCAACAGCAAGAGGAAAGACGTCAAGAGGAGTGGAATCGGCATAAGGATCATTGGAGGTGTCCGTTTTTTATTCATTGTTGGGAAGAAGGTATTAAGTTACCTACTGTTGAAGATTGCCCAGAGTGCAATGGTTATTATGGAGTTAATCGTCCAGTAAGGAGGTTTCAATCTGGTAATCAAGGTTTGTCCATTAATGAGCCGATCAGAAGGAAAGCATCAGTATATGATCGGCTGGGGGGCAGGCTCAGTGTACATGAAAGGCTTGGTAAACGCGTTGCATATTTTCCGAGAAACCAAGAGGAACTTGAAGAGATGGCAGATGCAAGAGTTCCAGATGAGGAAATATTTTATAGGGATCCTAATATACGTCGTGTGGAGACAACCAGGACTTATCAGCCAGTGTGGAAAACTAAACTTCCTCAATGGTGTCCAGAGGGTTTGACAAAGACACAGAAGAGGAAAATGCAGCGAGAGCGTCAAAAAGACTTATACCAAGAAGAAAGTTCCTCCAATGAGAGATCTGGTAATCAACAGTGGCAGATAAGGCACAAAAATAAAAGCCCATCGGCAGATGTCAATATGGTGTTTATGTTGCCAATGGAATTTTTAGCTCTCTCTGATAGCGAAGAAGAAGCTGTTTTCTCTGACCAAATAGCTCAATTAACGCTAGATCCAATGATGGCTGTTTTTGAGAAGCCTGCCGATGATGAGAGACAACATCTCAAGGCTTTGTTTGTAAAAGGCAGAGTTGATGGGCAGCCTGTATCGAAGATACTTATTGATGGAGGAGCTGCAATTAATATTATGCCTTATGTGATGTATCGAAAGCTTGGTAAGGGAGATCAAGACTTAACTAAGACTGATATGATGCTAAAGGATTTTGAAGGCAATGTATCACCAGCTATAGGGGCAGTGTGTGTGGAATTGACCATCGGCAGTAAAACCTTACCGATAACTTTCTTTGTTATTAATGGCAAGGGTGCATATAATCTGCTTTTAGGAAGGGATTGGATTCATGCTAATTGCTGTGTTCCTTCTACAATGCATCAGTGTCTTGTACAATGGATTGGAGATAAAATTGAAGTTGTTCCTGGTGATTCTTCTTATATCATCGCATCGGCAGAATCAGACACTTATGAGCGAACCAGGTGCATATCAGGAGAAGCTTGAGAAAAAGAGTTCCTCAAGGTTGCCGATTATGAAATTCTGCCGATCCAAGTAGTCGGTTCTGAAGAAAAGTTTTAATGGATAGGTTTGCCGATGATGGAAAGTTAGGGCAAGGATTTACATCGGCAGATGATTTAGTAGAAGTAGATATTGGTGAAGGCGATAGGCCAAGGCCTACTTTTATTAGTTCTAAGTTAAATTCCAAGTGTAAACAACAACTAGTTGATTTGTTAAAGAAATATAAAGATTGTTTTGCTTGGGATTACACTGAAATGCCTGGATTAGACCGATCTATAGTTGAACATCGGTTGCCTATTAAGTCTGGATTTCGGCCACATCAGCAGCCGGCACGCCGGTGCAATCCTAATATACTTCCTGATATTAAGGCCAAAATAACTAAGTTAATTGAAGCAAAGTTTATTCGGCAGTGTCGATATGCAGAGTGGATTTCTAATGTGGTTCCTGTATACAAGAAAAATGGGAAACTTCGTGTTTGTATTGATTTCAGGAATCTCAATAAAGCCACACCGATGGATGGCTACCCAATGCCGATTGCTGATTTATTGATTGATGCTGCAGCAGGGCATCAGATTATCAGTTTCATGGATGGTAATGCAGGTTATAATCAAATATTCATGGCTGAAGAAGATATTTCCAAGACTGCTTTTAGATGTCCAGGTCATGTAGGATTATTTGAGTGGATAGTTATGACATTTGGTTTGAAAAATGCCGGTGCTACTTATCAAAGAGCTATGAACTTTATTTTCCATGAATATATCGACACGTTGGTAGAAATCTACATTGATGACATAGTGATTAAGTCTGGAGATATCACAAAGCATCTAACCGATCTGCGGAAGATATTGGAGTGCACAAGAAAGCATGGATTAAAGAAGAATCCTAATAAATGTGCATTTGGTGTATCGGCAGGACAATTTTTGGGTTTTATGGTGCATCAGCGGGGCATTGAAATTAGTAGGAAATCTATTGAGGCGATCAATAAGGTTGTTGCTCCTGCCGATAAAACTGAATTACAATCCTTGATCGGTAAGATCAATTTCATCAGAAGATTCATATCTAATCTATCGGGTAAGATCAAGGCCTTCAGTCCATTATTGAAATTGAAAGCCGATCAGGAATTTAAATGGGGAGATGAACAACAATTAGCCTTAGATGAAATTAAGAGTTACTTAGCAAATCCTCCAGTGTTAGTTCCACCTCAACATGGAAAACCTTTCAGATTGTATTTGTCAACCGAGGATACTGTTATCGGTTCAGCTCTTATTCAAGAATTTGAAGGGAAGGAACGTGTTATCTATTATTTGAGCAGACGGTTAATAGATGCCGAAACCAGGTATTCGGCCATTGAGAAATTATGTCTATGTCTATACTTTTCTTGTATTAAGCTGAGCATTATTTACTATCGGCTGAATGTACCGTTATATGCAAAGATGACGTGGTCAAGTATATGCTATCAATGCCGATACTAAATGGTAGGATTGGTAAATGGATTTTAGCATTATCAGAATTTGACTTACGTTATGAATCGGCTAAGGCAGTTAAAGGACAGGTTATGGCCGATTTCGTTACTCAACATTGCAACACGGTGGATTCTCTGGAACTTGCTCCTTGGACACTCTTCTTTGATGGGTCTACTTGTGGTGAAGGGGCAGGCATCGGTATCGTGTTGATTTCCCCTCAGGGGAAGAAGTATGAGTTCTCATTGCCGATTATTGCTACATCGACAAATAATCAAGCTGAGTACCAAGGCCTAATAAAAGGGTTAGAATTGCTTAAGGAAGTACATGCTGATGATGTTGAAGTCTTTGGTGATTCAATGCTAGTTATAAATCAGTTGATTGGAGTTTATGAATGCCGAAGTGAAATTCTAATTTCATATCATGAAAAGTGTTTGGAGTTGTTAAAAGGGTTCAGGAATTTTCATTTGGAACATGTTTCTCGGATGCATAATGAAGAAGCTAACCGATTGGCTCAGTATACTTCAGGATATCAGCCTGTTCAAGAAGTATTAATATCAGCAGTTGATACCGATGACTGGAGAAAGGAAATTATTGATTATTTAAAGAATCCGTCTAAAAAGGTTGAAAGACGTATAAGGTTCCAAGCTACCAAGTATGTGCTCCTCGATGATGAATTATATTACCGTACCATAGATGGAGTTTTACTCAGGTGTGTTAGCATAGAGGAATCAAAAGGCCTGATGGGTGAAATTCATGAAGGAGTATGTGGGGCTCATCAGTCAGCTTTCAAGATGAAATGGATGATCAGAAGGAATGGATATTATTAGCCGACTATTCTTGAGGATTGTTTTAAATATTTTAAAGGATGTCAGGAATGTCAGAAATTTGGTAATATTCAGAGAGCACCCGCATCGGCTATGAACCCTATAATTAAGCCTTGGCCGTTCCGGGGTTGGGCTATTGATCTCATCGGTCAAATTTATCCACCATCGAGTAAAGGGCATAAATTTATTCTGGTTGCTACCGATTATTTCACAAAGTGGGTTGAAGCAATTCCTTTGAAAAAGGTGACATCGGCTAATATGATTGATTTTGTGAAGGAGCATATTGTCTACCGATTTGGCATCCCTCAAACCATCACTACCGATCAGGGAACTATGTTTACGTCGGGTGAATTTGATGAGTTTGCTATAGGTATGGGGATTAAAGTTTTGAATTCTTCACCGTATTATGCCCAGGCTAATGGTCAGGCTGAGGCATCTAATAAAGGAATTATCAAGCTCATTAAGCGCAAGATTAAAGAGTATCCTAAGAAGTGGCATACAGTATTAAATGAAGCTTTGTGGTCATATCGGATGGCGTGTCATGGTGCAACCAAGGTAACACCTTATCAGTTGGTGTATGGACACGATGCAGTATTACCTTGGGAGGTTAAAACTGGTTCTAGGCGGATACGCTTTCAAGATCAATTGACAGCCGATGATTATGATATCCTTATGAAAGATGAGTTGGAAGATGTAGCAGGTCATCGGTTAAAAGCTTTGGTTAGCATTGAGGAGAATAAGAAAAGGGTAGCTAGATGGTATGACAAGAAGGTGAAAGTAAAGGAATTTGTCGATGGAGAATTGGTTTGGAAGTTGATTTTACCGATTGGAACTAAAAGTTCTAAGTTTGGCAAATGGTCACCTAATTGGGAAGGTCCATATCGGATAAATCAATCTGTTCCTGGTAATGCATATATTCTCGAAACTCTCGAAGGGGTTGTATTTCCTAGAGCATTAAATGGAAAATACTTAAAGAAATATTACCCTAGTATCTGGATAGATGCATAAAAGCGTAATTGCCGATAACAATCCTATCGGCTAGAGTTAAAACAAAGTATCAATGCATTGTTGCCGATGCGCTAATTTAACAAAGTTTGGATAGCCGATATCGCACGCAGGCGAATTTCATCGGCTTCTTTCAGTTCTTTGGCATCTTCATCGGCAGTTCCTTCCACAGGTTTGAGTTTCTTTTTGAAGGCCAAGGCCTTGCGAGCTTGGGCATCTCGTTCCTGCTGGAGGGCCTTGATAGCGTTGGGAAGCTGGTCTTCTTCTTGCTTGGCTTGAGTTAGGGCTGCTTCAACCTTTTCCAGTTCAGTTAGCAGAGCTGCTCTTTTTGCCGATAAATCCAGAATTTTCTGCTTAAGTTCAGTGCCGGAGGCTTGCAAGTTGCTGATGCTTTTGTGCTTCTCATCGGCAGTTTGCTTCAGCTGCAGCATTTCTTCCTTAAGTTGAGCCTGAGCTGCTCTGTCAGCAATACGATGAATAGCCCTTTGATATTGAAGTTGTCTACTCTCTAGGTGAACTGCTGGGAAGATGATTTCTTCAACATCGGCAGGGACTTGGCCGCGGATTATTTTGAAGATAGTTTTTGCAGGGTCTGAATCGATCACCAGTTGAGCGGTATCTTGTTGCAGCAGATTCAGAAGAGCTTCTAGTTGGCCATAGGTATCTGCCGATATTGTTCCCAATGCCAGGGAAGAACTCGCCTCTTCTCCGTCATCATTGGAGACGTCGATAGCAAAAGAAAACAAGCTATCGGGAGAATCTTGTTCCTGTGAAGAAAAGAGAGTTAGAAATCCTATCTGTGGTATCTGGGGATATTGTAAACCAAGTAGTTGATCGGTTTACCTGTTTCAAAGCAATTTCTTGAGCCTGGCTTGAGGGAGTGGCTTGAAGAGGATCGTGCGAAGGATCGGCAGAGGATGCCGATGGAATGTCTTCTATGGCCTCATCAGTAGTTGGCCCTTGGGGTATAATGGCCGATGGTATATCTTGTGCAGGAAGAGCAACTTGTTCAATTATATCAGTTGGTTGACTGGCAGGTGTTGGAGCGGACACAGGGGCTGGTGTAGATTTCTGTCGCTTTTGTTGAGCTTCAGCATCGGTTAAAGCTTTGCGCTTTGTTTGGGTCTCGGTGACAATTGGCTGGGGGGCATCGGCAGTTGTTAATTGGGGAGCTTGCGTGCTTGGTGTGCTTGCCGATGTGCCCATTTGTTGCTGCAAGAACGGGTATAAGATCGGATATTTAACGGGAAAAATGTAAAAATAAAAGAATACCTCTAAAGGCTGGGTAGAGGTCGTGGTGCTTGAAGTTGGAAGAGTTGCCGATGATGATCCAGCTGCAGCTCTTACACCCTGATAGTTATATGTTAATATAGTGTGTATCAGCAGGAAACAAAGTAAGCAAGGATATTAAATTAAAAGCTTTAATTAGGCTTGAAGCAGCGGCCATTGGAGTGGCCTTGGATGTTGCCAGTCTTGGTCTGGAGGTGATAGTTTTGGCACGAGTCCTCTGGAAGGTTAAGGCGTCTAAGGTAGGGGCGTTGTAGCCGATTATTGAGACTGGAGAAATAGGGTGGAGGTTGAAGGGTCTTCCACTCTTGCTTATTGATGGGACTGGATCATCGGCCTGTTACAGGAAAGATTAGCTACCGATATATATATATATAAAAGGGGGGAGAGAGACAAAAGTTAAAAGGAACTTACTGCATCGTCAGGTATGGCATAGTCAGGATCGATCATGTGCCGATATGTGTGAACAGATGTTGAAAGCAGCTGCTCTTTCCACTCTTGCCACCATTGCTTATATGACTCTGTGATGAAAGACGCTGGCGACCAGGCGGAGAGATCAACATTGGAGATATCGGCATCGGGAGCGAGTCTTACTACCCTACTCCATTCAGTTCTAGTGGTAATGATTTCTCTGGGCTTGATCACATCGGCAAAGCATAGCTTGATTGGCAGTTGCCCAAAGGCCAGCTGGCGAGACACTGCCGATGGATTGTAGAATTCATAAGTGATATTGGAATTCTTCCCGCTACCAAATGTGTTTACTGGGATTGCTCTGGGGGTGATAATAGCCTTCATAAGATCATTATCTTGGTTCAGATCGCTATCGGCAAAATTGAAAAGAAGAGGGAACTTGTTATCCTCATCGATATAGGGTACCCAAGCCCTGAGATCACGAGGGAGACCATGATAGAAATTCTGAAAAAACCGGCCGATTTGATCTTCATTGGCCTCTGTTCCAGGGAGGACAATTATGGCTTCGCCGAAGTTGAGAGGAGGGCGTGTTGCCGATTCATCGTCTCCAAGGACGTAATCTTCGGCGATCTCTCGTGGGAATTCTTGGGCAAAGAAATCCCACTGTAGACGCTTATGCATGTGAGCATTTAACCACATATTGATGAACCACCACGGGCCTCCCAGATTGCCGATGGATTCACCAAGTATAAGCTTCTGAGACACTTGGTGGAGGAGGTGGTAGGTCGAGCTCAGGAGGTATCGGCCGAGTGGGAATCTGACACCATTGGCCAAGAGTTCAGCTGCTGGAAGGAAGGCGTTGGTTGGTCCTACCGATCGACCACAGAAGATAAACTTCTCCAGCCACATGTTCAGGAATATGGCGTGCTCTCTTTGATTAACAGTACCAGTCTTTTGGTACTCTTGGATGTATCCTGTCCAGCCGCCGATGTTACGTGTATTTACTCTATACTCGGCTTTTCTGCCAAAAATGTGGCCTTCATCGACAGTTGAGATATCCAAGCCGGTGAGCATATATACATCGGCAAGAGTACGGGCGCATGGGCCATGACCGAACATAAAGGTATTTGTGGTATCTGACCAAAAGTGAGCGGCAGCTATCATCATGGATTCATTCTTTTGCATATCGGCAATGGATAGCCTGATACATTGGTCTATCTTCCGTTCTGCCCAGAACACTTGCATCAATCTGTTGACCCTCAAGTACCAATTTTTCCACCCTTTGGTGGGTTTGGGCCAAGATCGGAATGTATCCTTCCACAGATTCAAAGAGAAATTTTGAGCTTTGAAGGGGATACGGTTGGCCTCTGCATTGATCAGGTCGGTTGGATCTGGGTCACCCATTGGACCTAGGCAATGTAGGGGAGGTTGGTTGGTTGGAATAACCAGTGTGTTGCGTAGTTCCTGAGTTTGGAAGATCAAGAGAATGGAAGAAGTAGAAAAAATACCAACTGTAAGAACTCGTAAGGAACCAGAAGGATCAAAGTAAAGGTAATAAGAGAAGAACGAACCACAAGGATGTTGAAGTTGACCGCCATTGCTTCGAGAAGAATGAGGGCACGAACTGGAGATTTGAAGTTGACGTTGGAAGGAGCTTTGGTGGGTTGAGGAACACGAAGTTGTTGATTAGGGTTGCCGCCGGAGAGAGAATGCCAAAGGTTGAAGTTTGAAGGTAGAAGATGAGCAGTCCGGGGGAAATCTATTTATAGGCCATTCGGGGTAGGGGTATTTTTGACTTATCTCTATGCCGTACGCGGGTGAATCGAGGTTGTTCAGGTGGATATGGTAACTATTCGCACAACAATCAAGGAATTGTGCAGAAGATTTGATGGCAAGTAATCATGACTTGGAAGATATCTTGACACAGGATCTTTTAGTTTTAAGAATGATGATGTGGCTATGATAAGATCTTGCTGATGGTTTGTTATTTTGGTATCTCGATCGGGGTTGAGGCAGAAACAGTTGGAAATTGTGCGATATTAGAACTAGATTTGATTAAATTTAGTAACAGATCATGTTATGCTTGGAGAATAGGTTAAGAAAAATAGGTAACAGCAAGCATTATCTGGAGTAAATTTCAGAGTATCAGTATCTTATACTCCGAAATTGGGGGGCATGTGTTGACATCGTTTTTAGCACGTGTCAAGATGGTCAGGAAGGGCTAATCGGCAGAGGAAAGGTTACTGTGGGAATTGATAGCCGATTAAAAGTTGGTAAAGAAGGCTGCTTGTGAATGGTGGTGGTGGTATGTGGATTCGAAATGAAGCTACTATAAAATTTATAGAGCTAAAGCTATCACAGATTTGCCACAAAAATTCCTACAAGATTTATCCTACCAATCATTAAGCATTTCTAATAATTTAATAGACCTTATCATCATCATAGATATATATATGAACTAATTATACTATCAGATAGATCATGAATTTAGGAACCCAACAAAATTGGTTTCACAATTTTTGGACACCTACATGAATTGATATTAATTATCAAAATTTAGCTCAGAACAAAAATTATAAAGCTATTCTAATTTTCTAATAAAAGGAAAATGAATTCCTCAGCGCGGCCCACCACCACACGGACGTGACCCAGACGAGCCAGCCCACGGCGGGAAGTCAGCGCGCACTGGCAATTTCACAAACAAGACCCCGCGCTATCTACTATTGACACGACTATGGTTTGCACTATTCCCATAGACAGTGGCTGTTGACATCGTGTTTAGCACGTGTCAAGATGGTCAGGAAGGGCTAATCGGCGGAGGAAAGGTTACTGTGGGAATTGATAGCCGATTAAAAGTTGGTAAAGAAGGCTGCTTGTGAATGGTGGTGGTGGTATGTGGATTCGAAATGAATTGTTGCTGATAAGGTTAGGAGTATTATTGCCGATGCCGATGGAAGAGACTTGAAGACCGCTGCCGATGAAACAGGGAGTGTGCCGATGGGAAAGGCTTGAAGGTTGCTGTCGATAGAACAGGGAGTGTGCCGATGAAGAAGGTCAATGAGAGTACCATCGTGATTGAAGTGGACTATGGAATAAAAAGGAGTTAATTTCCTTGTATACATTTATTAGAGTTTGAGTTGTATTAAAGTCATGTATTTCATTAGGTTTGGATTTAGTATCCTAGTTGTATTTGATTATGTTTCTGTAGATCAGGATATAAATATAGGGTGAAGGGCAATGTAAGAATCAATCAATCAATATATCAAAAACAGCTTTTACTCTTATTTACATCTACTTTCGGCGACTTCGTCAATTTGCATATTTTTCCTTTTTACGAGTTCTCATCGATTCGGCGAGTTGCATTGCTCCAGTGCAATCTTCGACGATCCTCGAGTTCCGCGTGAGTACCTCTTGGCCGTGACTTCCGGGCGTATCGCTGTTGTCAGGACCAAAGTGCTCGTATCTTCATCCTTGTCGATTAACAGGTCAAATCGACTGGCACGCTTTGGATATCGATTTCGGGTATTAGCCCTTTGTGTTTGCAGATCTACTTTTGCATCAACAGTGGCTTTGCAAACAGACCCCGTGGCTCCCCATCCGCCGACACGGCACCGACCGACACAGGGCCGCTACGTTGGCCAACCTGGACCCGTGCAACCCTAACTAGGGGACCGATTCTCACCTATATACCGATGCACGTCAATGGGCAGCGGTTCAGAGATCTGAGACGGAGTAGGGTGGCTCCTCCATGGCGGCGGTGACCTGCGATGGTGGCGAGAGTGTTTGTCGTTCACCAGAGCAGTAGAGGCATCGGGTGAGCTCTAGGGACTCACCACGAACCTGCCAGCGGTGATGGTTTGGCCGGAGATAGTCTGAGCGACGATGGCCACGTGCGACCAAGCAACTCGACGGTGCTCCGGGGTGGACACGGCTGCATCAGTGGCGTTGGGAGGGCGATAGGGACATGGCTCAGGTGCGCACGGCGAATAGGAGCTAGTGGCGAGTCTATTGGTGCACTCAATTCGGCACGAGCGACAGTGGGGAAGGCTGCCACCAACTCAACTGATCATGACCTTAATGGCCTGGTGGCGGCTAAGCTCCAAAATTGGGGCTTGGTAGCGCCTCACACATGGCCAGGTGGGGTCGGGCGGCCAGGTGAATTGATGATGGAGCCAAGGACGCGTTGAATTGAGTAAAGGTGGCTTTCCTCTGGCGGATTGCAGTCTCGGCCCAGTCGGTCATGGCAGGAGAGAGAGAAGAGGGGAACTGGAGCTTGACACGACCAGGACAAGGCGGGACGTGGGCGGAGCTAGCAAACGCCCCACTTAAATGCAACGAGCCAAGGCGACCTAGGTAATGCGCGTATCTGCGGGTGGCCGTAGTGACATAAATGGCAAGCTGACGGTGGCTCGGCCATGTGCGCGCGGCAGTGATGCAGAGCTAGGCAGGGGGCAGCGCGTAGGCATGGATGCGACGCGAGGTGACAGCGCGGTCAGAAGGGGCAAACCTGCGTGCATGCTGTGGCGAGGTGAGCAGTGGCATAATGCGATGCCCGCGACGACCACAGCTTGCGCGGTCGCAGAGGCAGTGGGGTTGGGTAGAGTGGCAGGGCACCACGGCCACATGCTGGCCGACAAGTGGCCAGTGGCTCGCTGTGGCCGGCCACTGCCACGCCAGGTCAGGCCCGGCCAGTCTAGCACGGCAGCGCGGTGCGCGACGCCAAAAGGCCGCGTGAGGTGACCGCCCGCTCAGAGCCAGCCGGTCAGTGACTATGTGCATGCATGAATTTTAAAGCGTTCATAAAAACTACAGATGAAACTTGAAACCAAACCACCTAAACCATACTGCACGTGGTACATCAGGCTATCGACAAGGGCTAAAACATGACAACCTTCCTAAGCTCAATCCCGCAGAATAAATCTAGGAACTTCGTGCTGCCATACTGTTTTTGAACTTGAAAATTACTCTCAAGTCTTAGACTGATTTTGTTTGCAAGTTCAATTTCCGAGCTATTAGAAACACCAGCTAGCAATAACACTTTGCTAAGACAAAAGTTGCATTATCATCTGCAAACTTCACACTTCAAACTTTACTTAAGGGTCACATATATGTTCTATAGTATTTTTGCTCAATAAAAATTAGTTTTCAACCTTAAGTGATATAACATGAACTATTGAATACTTTTCATTTATCATTTGTGCTAATCATTTTTTATGCCAAGAAATTTATTTTTACACATTCCTACATGCATTAACACATAACCATGATGCTCAAGACATAATTTAGTAAGTTGTTTAAGCGGTAACACCAAGTGTGTTACAGCTGGGAGATCTTCTTGATACTCAGTGAATGAGGAATGCATACATGAACTAGGTTTTGTACACTATCTATTATGCCAAGTTGCATGGTGGCCTGTTAGTTCAGCCTATATATTTGGGTTAAGCGTCATAGTATTCTCTTTTGCTAGAGTGTGAGAAACTTCATTGTCAAGAAAATTGTGTGGTACTTTCAAATGTATGTGTCTTGTTTCATTGTGGCATTTTACTTAGTTTGGTGTATCGGCTATGTCAGAATCAATATTACATTGAGCTTATTTATTTTTTCTCTGCTATGCACTAGATTTTATTACTTACCCTATTTTATATTATTTCATTGTTTTAATCGTTGGTTGTGGGACTTATACTCTAATACATATTGATCACTTAGACATTAGACAGATTAGAGAAGTGAAGATGGAAATTTCATAGGCATATATCTATCACTAAGGATATGTAAGACTCCCATGTACATACTGATCCTAAACTATGCACACATGTATGCAACCTTGTTCCTCTAGAGGGTGGCATGCCGCACATTACATTGTTATACTATTTCACTTTGAAGTATTCTATGGTTTTGGAATTTTTACATGGAATCAATTGAGATTATGACATTAAATTTCAAGTATCTAAATATTACCAGCTAATCCAAACAAGGGATAAATTCATAACAAGATGAAACATTGTTGGTATTTATGAACACAAATGGAATATGAAGGATTCCGCAAGCGCACAGAATACCATTGTAGCATTTTATCGGGAGTATTCCAAGTATCGTTATTTATATTTTTCCATAGGGAAACAATGGAGTAAAGATTTATTGTGTAACAAAGGAGTATCTATTAACATACTAACATAGCTAGAGCAGGGGATAAATGTAATGATAAGAGTTAAGCATAATGACACTTAGGGGATGGATCTATAAGATAATGTAAACTAGTCAACTCAGGAGAACAACAGGTGAGGTAGATTCCTGACACATTCTTATTATATGGTCAAAGTATATATACATCCAACTATAGCTAAGACTAACTCTACTCTTGTGCACTTTGGGACACCGCTTAGACGGTACAACACCCACAATAGATAACTCTACTGACGCGATTACGGTCCTACAATTTAAGAACATGCTCAATTCAGAGTGGACTACAAAGAATAGACGGGGCTATCACCTCCCGCTGCTATCACCCAACCAGAGAATAGGGTGCACTCACAGGTAGAGCATCATATAAGCACCATGCTTACACGAGACTGGGCTACTTAGCCTAACCGGTAAACTAGCAAGCTAAGCGCTCTATGAACCCGCACACAAAAGTAATGATAACTATAACTAAGCAACATATATATTTAAAGTAAACATATCCATGTAGATAAGAATGTAATAAATTGATAATAAGTCTTACAAGATGTAGAAGTGAAGATACAAGGCTTTGCCGAGCCTCCAAGACTAGATCCAGAACTTGAGCATGAGCCCAACTTGACCCTTACTCCCGAGCTACTAATCTACTACATTGAAGAGCTCTAGACCTAATCCTCCTGGTGTGTGTTGATCTGAATGAGAGATATGAATTAGGGTTTCTAGGATGCCTCTAGGGAAGGGGGTAGGGGCTACTATATATAGGTCGACGTGGAGTAGGGGGCAAGGAATCGAGGTGGAGTAGTGGGCAAGGAATCGAGGTGGAGTAGGGGACAAGGAATTGCCACATCATCGATCCGCGTCAACTTCCTCGATCATCGTTGGATAAACCGACCTATAACCACCTTAAAATCAACAGTGTAGATCTTGGGAATGCATACGAGGCGGTGGAGGGCAAGCCGGCTCTGGAGCAGGCTAGCCGGCCTAGGGCTTAGGCCAGCCGGCCCACTTTTGTGGCCGTTTGGCCTAAGCTTCGGTGGTACGTCTTTTGGTGTCTTCTAGAATCTTCTTGAGTTGTTTACATCATGGATAAACGTGATTAAATATGACGATTGGGTCTACCTTGCTCGTTTTCTGGATAAATCCTCCTGCATTCACATATTCACCAAAACTCGTGGAATTTATTAGTTTAAACCTCTATTCCTATGTTTGGTGATGGAATTTAGCATATATGCAGTTTATATTGATGGTTTATGATTGACATTAACAACCTTCAACAAACATGAAGGATACAAATAAATAATCACCACAAAGATATATTAATAGTATAAATGGCGAGGAGGACAACAAGACAAGGCTAGGTTCCTATAATGACCTTTCCTCAACAACATGGTCAAGGAAGAAAGACTATAGCAAGTGCAATAGTAGGGGATCAATCTACCATGAATGAGGTTAGGAGACCACCCGACCCTATTAACATGGCATGTTGCTACTATATAGCACTAAAACACAATGATTCAAGATTGAGACAAAGAAAGAGGGCCAAAACACCTTTGGCATGGTTGGGAGGCCACTTGATGTGTTAGGTGACCATTAAAAGAACCTAGCAGCTTGCTCCTTTTCTCTAACATGACATGTTGGAATCCAAGAACATAAATGCCAAAGATGAATAGTAAGCAAGCGAGAAGGGGGTCGAACAACCCCTCAAGTGGTCGTACGATGACCCCCCTTGCTCTCCTCTATAAATACCACCGCAAGGGGCTCAAGTACTCCCCCAAATCAGGCAAGCACATGTTTAGCCTCTAAGCTCCCTCCCTCTTTGTAACACCCCTAGTGTTAAGCATGCATTTGCACTTGCATTCATGAGCATAAGCATCATCTATGCATACATGAGCATCACATGAAATAATAAGATGAACCATTGCTTTGCAACATGCCTTGTGATGATATGTTTTAATGTGTGCCTATGCCATGCTCATGCTTGTTATGCCATGTTTGTCTTTGTTTGGTCACTAAACCAACTTAGAAATGTTTAGGGTGCAAAATGAAGTCATGTTTATGTTAAGTATTTTGCTTAATTAAGTCTCTAAGTGATAGTTGACCAAGAGTGGTTTTGTTTGCCCTAATATAAAAATTTTGCTATAGTGCTTTTCTGTTGGTGGGCCCTTAATAAAAAGTGTAGATAATTGTATGTTGACGGTAATTAACTATCATTTTAAACCATCAACATAAGAGGAATAAATGATAAAAAGGATCACCACAGTAGGTTTAGAGGTTTAAACTAACAAATTCTATGAGTTTTGGTGATTCTGTGTTTTTCAGGGGCTAAGCTGCATAATACAGAATTGATCCTCCTTCCAAAGGAAGAAACCCAAGCAATCAGCCTAATCTCCACGTCACGGATGCGGATAAGGATTCTAGAAGACCTAAACCGACTCCACGAGGCGACACGAGCCAACCCACCGCCAGGTAGGGCCGATCGGCCCTAGGGCTAGGCCGACCGGCCCTCCTCTGTGCCGCCTCGGCTCCTTCTCTTGCAAGCTACCTATACCGCCTCTAAGGATGCATCTAAACCCCATGCCAAGGTCGGTTTGATCCAAGGGCTGCGGTTCCACGCCCTGGGCTATATAAACAGCCCCCAGGATCCCCTCTCAAGAAATCAGTTGAAGAATTAGATCATCTCTTCCTCATTTGTGAAGGCAAAGCTAGAAGTTAGGGTTTCTAGAGAGAAAGAGAGTTAGAGTTCTAGTTCAAGTTTAGAGTTTAGTCTAGATTGATTCAAGTAGAGGCAAGCAGCTGCTTGGGATCAGGATCGTTCATCGGAGACTTGGTAATTTCATTGTAATCATCATTCGACCTTATGCTACTTCAATATATTTCTATATTTCAACTTTATTCTGTTCTTGAGATTGTTCTTGTTCTACATCTTGATATGAATATGATTAGTAGAGAGTTTATGAATATGTTCATAGAAAGCTTGATCCAATTCTGGATAGGATTGAGTGGCTAGCATATTGTAGGCGTGGTGCTTAGATTATGCTTGTCTACGAATGCACTCTATGCTCCGGGCCATGTGGTAGATCGTGAGTGTGACATTCCTGTTGAGTCCTTTGTAGTCCACTCCTCGAGTATAGAACTTAGTAGAACGCGGTTACAGGAAAAAGATCATTACTTTGTTCTTGACTTTTCTCTCAGTAATGTACCTTATTCATAGATGACATGTTGATTATATCATAGATGATTGTGTATAGCTAGATTGATTAATAGACTGATTGAATAAGAAATACTTATGATTTACATCTCTAAATTAATCTCCATGACTACTTGACTTGAATAATGTTAACTCCCTCTTGTCTCTGGAATACCTATGATTATCATTTACCATTTATCTTATTTGTCTTACCCCTTTCATGACAAGTGATTAGTTGTTTTGATATTTATTATTGAGTAAGTGCAAATGATTATCTCTACTGCCATTGTAACTATTTATATAGTCCCGTTTTGATTTTCCTTTCCTTGGTAAAATTATAAATAACGATACTTAGAAAAACCTGGGTGAAATGCTACAATGGGTGTATTTATCTGTGCGCTTGCGGATATATACTATAATATCTTTATTTAGTTAAATGGCATAAGTATAATACAACTACACTCTTGGTGTCATGTTGGGGATGACAACCTAACACGAGTGACGTTAAGAAGTGTCAACATTGTATAAGGAACAAAAGTTATTTTTGGACCAACTCATGAAACTGCCTTTAACATGTTCAAATTTTGCTCCAAAGTCAAATTCGAGTGCTGTTTTGAGAAAAGCTTTAAATTTCTCTAAGTCTTTTTCAAAGATTTGACCTTTGGAAATTTGTAGTTCAAAAACTAGGCAAAATTAGACTGTGACTCTTCAATATGAAATGTTCCTCTCTTCAAAATCTACAACTTTTATTTTTGGACCCCTCCTTGAAAATGCTTCTAAAATGCTTTAAAATGAGGTTTTAGTGTTGTTTTGTATTTTTGGAAAATAGAAATTGAAAAAAAAAGAAAAGAAAACCCCCGCCTCAGCTTCGGCCCACGGCCGAAAGCCGGCCCGGCCCGCTCTAGCGCCCATGCCAGCGTCGTGCCCGCACGCTCCCACCTCGCCCCTGCCCGCGCCCGCCACATGGCGGCCGGTCACCGGCGGCGAGGGGCAGTGCCCGCTCCGACTAGCCGCGCCCGCCTTGAAGTTGTTTGAACCGCGCCGCTGCTACTCCACTCCGTACTCCATCCTGTCCCCTCCTCCCTTCTCTAGTTTGAAAAACCAAGCGGGTGCTCGCGCCGCTGCACGCCGTCGCTGCTCCGCTGGCGAAATACGCCGTCGCTACTCCACCTTAGCTCACGCGCGCACGCTCACTGCTCTGCCGTGACCTGCTCTACCTCGTGCACCTGCTATCAGAGCCGATTGAGCCAAGGTAAAGCTCAATTGAGCGCTTCCTCTGCCGCTGTCTTGGTCGCCGGCGTTGCCGCGCATGGTCCAGCCATGGACAGCGCCTCTCCGGCTGCCCTTTTCTTCCCCATTTGTGCGTTTTAGGTCTGCCTCGGCGTCGCGTAGCTGCTGCGCACCTCACCTAGCCTCACTGTGGCTGGAGACGGCAAGCCACTGGTGAGCAGCGCCGCCGTCCCGCCATCGCCGTCGTCGAGCGCACACACTTGCTCCCGTGCCGTCATATTCTAGTGCATCTTGTGCGGCTCGTCGAGAGGAAGCCGTAGGTGGCGACTGTTCCGCCGGAAACCTCGCTGACGGCGAGTTATCGCCGGTCAACGGCCGGCTCTGCTCGGTTCGACTGATGTGTGGGTCAGGTTGACCACGGGGCCCGCCTGTCAGTGGATCTGGGTGCACAGATCCGGGTGCACCTAGCGGCTCGGTTTATTTTGTTTTCGAAAATGATTTCCAAAATTTGTTTAATGCTTATAAAAATCGATATCTTGAGCTATAGTTGTCCAAAATTTGTTGTGTTTGTCTTGAGTAGATCTACAATTTAAAAATATAAAATGCCATTTTTGTGATAATTTTATTTAGAGCTTCATTTAATTCTTGATATGTTGATAAGCTTGGAAAATGCATAAGTAATTATAGGAAAGTCAGAAAAATATGGTTCCAATTTTGTTTGTCTTGTTATGTGATGTAGGTTCTGTGAAAAATATATTACATGCATGTATTGTGGAAGAAAATGGCTAAGTGAATTAAGGGGATTAAATGTTGATTTCTTATAGAATTGGTAGGGCCAAAAATATGAGAAACATGTGCATGTTAAATATTTTCTACAGTGTTCATACGATGTGTAGACAGTGGAAAAAATATGAAATCTGTTGTTTGATACATTACATAGGACAAAGTATGTTCATGTGCATTTATGCCTGCCGGTTGTCATTTTTGTGTAGGCTAAAATACTTATCAATTTAAGCTGAAATTTTTATGGTAGGCTCCAGTAGGCATGAGTAGGTTACTGTAATTTTTCTAGATTTTTCTGAGTAACAAGAAGTAGTGGCTCCATTATTTCCTTTTATTTAAATATGTTAAATAAGACTATAATGAATTAATCTTAAACTTGCATGATGTTTTTATATGCCTTTTATATATATGTGATCTGCGGGTATGATTAGCTAAGTTCAAATTGAGGTTTGCTTATGTAGCAAGTAGTTGGTTAATTAGCTTGCTTGTATGTGTGTATGCATGCTTGTTTGTTAAGTATGATTATTAAATTAGAGAGGAGATTTACACCTACTCAGTCCAATAAAGTGAAATTGTTAATCATCCATGAGTTCATGATTCATCATGTGCAAGCATCCATCCTTACATACGCATACGCATCCATAAAGGATCGGTGGAGGAAGTGACACCCGCGGAGTACAGAGTTCCTGAGGAGGCCGTGCAGCAGGAGGTGCCATCTCAGGGAGAACAAGAGGCAGGAAAACCAGATGTTGAGCTACCAAAGTGCTAGGATCACCAGCCGTCCTCATTCCTGAAAGGCAAGCCCCCGGAGCATTTACTCCCTATGGTTTGCAAATATCTACTTTGCGTCCTTTATGTTTGATGCATTAAGTTATAGGAGTTGCTTGAAACTGTTGATGCATATCTACTACTCTATGTTCCTTGACTACCATGATATATCCTGCTACCCTGTTAAGTCTAGTATCAGAATATATGCTTAGCCATGCTTAGACCATTAGAAGTGGGTGATTTCCTGTCACCTACGCTTTAGGTGAATAAATGATCATGTTTAGCTATGTTGCTATCATGGAAGATAACCATATGTGGTTGGATAAATGGAGACTGGGCGGAATGTTGGGCAGCAAGGCATGGGTCTTGTATGCTTGTAGTTTTCGTCTATGTCGATTAAGGACCATACCATTGTGGGCCCTCAGTCTTTTTGAACATATGCCTCACATTTAGCTAGCCGGATAACTCTTTTCGATCGCAAAGCCTAGTAGCTCTATTCGGACTGGTGACCGAGATGCTACCAAGACCACCTCAGGCCAGTTGACCGTGGGCAAGAATGCACTAACAACCCTGAAGTACAGTGGACAGGCATGACTTGATCGACCTGGCGCTGGAACAACCCTAGGTGTAGAGGGTGCATGGCAGTCCCGCGACATTATCCGAATAGTACCAAGGGTGACCTAAAGTGACCCTGACAGGGGAAGCGTGGTTTGTGTGGGGAATAAATCACTAGCTGGTTAGTAATCGATTCAAATCGCCATCGCTCCTGGATAGTGAGCAACTAGACTGAGTTACTTCATCGTAGTACTGTGGTTGTGGAACATAGTGATGGTTATAATGATGATGTTGAAAAGGCTAAAACTGATATGGTTACTATTGATTGCTTAGAACTAATTGAGTGGATGATTTAGTATAGCTACTCACATAGTATAACCAGGTTTCAACTATAAGCTGCTGCTAATTATCTAAATGAAGTCCTATCTGTTACTTACGCTTTTCCGCAAAAAGAGTCAAGCTAGCCCACTTATATAAAGCCTTGCACACTCCTTGGTGTCAATTGATTTCTAGTTTATGATGGGTAAGTCTAGCTGAGTACCTTTTCGAACTCAGGGTTCTATTCCTATTTGTTCCAGATGGTGAGATGTACAGAATTGCTTCTACCCTGCTATGGGCGATGAAGAGTAGGACAAAGGGCAATGGTCATTCCGTATCTCTTACCTTAGTTGCTTTTGTTGGATGAGACCGCAGTCTGGCACTACTTTATTTGAACTCAAACATGTGTGTTGGATTTGAACAATGTTGCTTCCGTTACTTGTCTATTTTGAACCAAGTATTGTAATAATACTATTTGAACTCCGATGTATTTGAACTATGTGTAAACTCTATGTAAGCATGTGGACTGTAATCACTAAACCATTACGATCTTGGCTGTGTGTTGAAAAAGTTTGAGATCCTTCGTGATTTCATGGACTACCGGGTTTATATGGGCTCAAGTATGTAATGACGACTGTCTCGATAGTTGTTTTCATGTTTGTGCTCTTATAAATTGGTCGGTTCCGTCACACTCTTCATTTATCTTGGGCTTGTCACGACCTAGTCATGCATATTAGTAACCATGCCCATCATGAGCATAAGTTCATTCAAATGTCATATTTACAAAACTTGCATGACAAAACATCATTTTTTGGGTTTTGTTGTTGGACGATGATAGTCCTTCGATCACTAACGGACAATCCATGATGACCTGACAAAATTTTAGCAATTGCACAGTTCAAAGCATCGACCGACAGCCTATAATTTCATGACATACTGTCTATCAACACCCAAATGACCTACATGGATTTGTGAGTTTTCAACTTCCAATACATCCCAATCCCACCTATCAGCATAGATGGCATCCTTTCCAAGACCCAAAACAATCAGGAGGCTAACTCTCTCTCTCTCTTTCTCTCTCCATTCACTCTTCCTCTCTAGTTCATCGCTTCTCCACCTTATTGAGCACCTCCCAAAGCAAAGCAAAGAAGGAGAAAGGATCAACATCAAGGAGGAAAACCATGGAGACCATAAGAACCTGAAGCTCAACCCCAAATTGTTCTTGCTAGGGATTGAGGTTGGACAAGCTCATCACTTGCAAGAGGAGATTTCAAGGAGGAGGTCAATGATGATTTTTGAGGAGACTACCTAGTCCTGGGAACTTGACTCTACCTCTTCTCCACCTTTTGGGAAGTTGGATCCCAAGCTCCATCATCCTTGAATCATAGAAAACAAGATTTAGCTAATTCATCACCTAGAACTTAACAAAATAGTAATCTTGTGACCAAGGCTAGTTTGATCCAACGTACCTTAGTAGATGTGTTCTATGAGACCTTAGAAATGCACCTACAAAGCACCTTACACATGCATAAACTACACCAACATTTAGCACCCACGAAATCACTTAGAACACACTACTACAGAATGAGCTATCGCAACACCATTATCACTGTTGGTGATGTAATAACCGATGGTGAAACAATTTCACTCCCGGATGGATGGACGGTGGGGTGTGGGGACCTATTTAAACAACGATTATCACCATCGGGTAACCGTTGGATCCAAGGATGATCTTAAAGTTTTGTTTTGTCGCTGGATTATATGCCAAGCCAGCTACGATAGGCTTTATGGTCGTCGGCCCTAAACAGCCACTGGTGGATAGGCAATCAATAGTCTTTGTGATTGCTTAGTGTCAGGTCTATGGACCAAGGGTACCTACATCACTGTTGACGGTCGTTAACGTCAACAATATATAGTGAAATAAACATGAGAGAATGGTCAAAATACATGAAAACATAGAAGACTAGGGTGTTATCTGACGAATTCCACGAGCTTTGTTGAATTTTAATGTTTGCAGGGAGTTATGCAGAAAAGTCGAGAGAGATACCTAATTATTAAAAGAATTTTTGGAATTTCACCGCGAGATAAATACTAGTATATTATAGAAGACCCCAGAAGACACCGGAACAAAGTGGAGGCCGAGTGCCTGCCAGGTGGGGCCGGCTGGCTAGGGGGTGGCCGGGCGGCTACCCCCTTCTCCCCCCTTCCACGAGCTTTTGGAGTATTCTTCTACCGACCTTGAGGATCAATCCTAGCCCTACATGAAGTAGGTTTGATCCAATGGCTCGCGTGCGTCCCACCGGGGTATAAATACAGAGGCAGACCGCCCCTGAAGGCATCAAGTCAATTGAAGATCAGTTCATCCGGAGCTAGAAACCCTAGATCATCAGAGTTCCTCTAGTTCATAGCTTTAGCATAGTTATATCAGATCTAGAGGAACTCAAGCTGAGTCAACCTATCTTGGATTCCCAATCGTTGGCGAGCGTGGAGTTTTGGTAATGTTCTAGTTCTTCGCTCTTATTGTAATTCTGTCTTTGCACAATTATTGCAATGTCAACATTATTCTTCATCTTTATTACGTTCTTGAGTGCATCGTTCATTGTCTACTTCAATTCTAATATAGTTAGGTTGCTATTTAGTTCGATCACATGTTCATATAGCGCTTGTCTACTTGGCCATAAGATGAGTGGTATGCATTATGTAAGTGTGGTGCTTAGATGCTTTGCATATCTGCGGATGCCTCTAGTTGTTTAGGGTCGTGTGGTAGATCGTGGGTGTGACTTTTATAGGCCCATTGAATCCTCTGTAGTCCTCCCCCTATGCAGTGGATTATTGGTAGAGCAACATTGTCTGGTTAAGGATATATTCGTATATCAAAGGTTTCTGAACTCAACTTCTCATGTTTATAGCTCCATTGTGGTTGGGACATATGGTAGTATAACTTGACGATGATTATTAGTTGTAGTAGCTTGACATATAACTTGAATACTTAGGAATTATTCCTCTAATATTCTGATTGGATTACGTTATTAGTAATAGTTAGGGAGCTCGGAGTGTATCTACTTATTTATATATATATATGTATATCTTTTATCATGTGACTTATCCCTTTATTGAGTAAGGGTGCATAACATTGGTTTACTCTCTTTATCATGAATATAAAGTTTATCAATACTCTAGATAGAAGTTTAGCTAGACCTTCCCAGTGGTAAAATTATAAATGACAACCTGGTAATACTCTAGGTAAAATACTATAATGGTATAATTATCTGTCCGCTTGCAGATGTTCTTAATTGTTCTTAATTTTAATTGATCATATCTTTATATCATTTATATTTCTGCCTAGTCATATAAAATCATAGTGCCACTTATATACTTCTAAGCTTATTTCACTAGGGATGACAACCTAGTTCCATGCTAAGAAGAATAGGTAAATATAAAATGTGACTAGTATTTAGACACATGTCAATTTATTACCATGCATTTTTAGCGCCGTTGCTATTTAGCGATTGCGTTAATTAATGTCAACAACCGCCCATATATTCGACCATGCCCATCTATCGGGCTAAAGACCATGACGAGGGAGGCCCCACAGAGACCAATCTGCTATACATTCAATGTAACAAGCTAGGAAACCAATCTGTTAGCCGATCGAATCTGTCGTAACCCTAATCCCTCAACCTATATAAGGGGGAGTAGGGGCCCCTTTATCAGGATCCGTTCATTCCCATCTACTTCTTTTTAGCGCATCACTAGGAGGAGCAGTAACCCCTATAACCGAGCATAATAATACAGAGATCCACCATTAAACTAGGGCCTTGTTCGGCTGGCTTGCTGCCAGCCAGCCAGCAGTGTTTTTCTCTCATATCATTTCAGCACCAGCCACTAGCCAGCCAGCAGTATTTTTCTCTCATAACAAATCAGCACCGGTCACCAGCCACCAGCCAGCCGAACGAGGCCTAGATGTATGGCACCTCACGTGCCCGATCCAGTAGAAACCCTGTGTCTTGTATGCTACCATCTTATTTATCTTACGCGATTAGCTACTAGGTATGGCCAGAGCTAATTATTCCAACAGTTGGTGCACCAGGTAGGGCCCTTTCGTAAATAGATCTACTTTATTTCGGATGGTTTTTGTCACTAGGGTCGATGACGGCGCCAACCAGATGGAACCTGACAGCAACACCGCCGCGGCATCGGCCCTGTTCGCTTGACTTATTAGCCGTACTTTTTCAGCGAAGGAATAATATTTTTCTCTTACAACAAATTAGAGAACAGTACTTTCAGCACGACTTTTCAGCGAAGCGAACGGGGCCACGCATCACCGAGGTCCGGGCCACACGCACAAGCAGCGAAGCAGACGACGTGCTTTCACTTGTACCTCGACGAGCTCGGAAGCACAATAGAGGCAGGGTCGCTTCAGTTGGCCCATCACGTTAACCGCTACGCTGAGCAAGTCTTCTCAAAGTTTTGTCAAGAGTACCTCCTTGACATTGCCTTCAAAATCAGCTAGATCCACGTTGGACCCGCGCCATGGATCCACCGCCAGTACTCGGTTATGTCCTGCCCAAACATAAAAAATGTTATGTTTTAATTATTATGAATATTTAGAAACCAAGTGCAGAAATGCAAAGAAAAAATAAAATAGAAATCCAAACATGCTCCTTACCTTTGTGAGAGTGAATTTCCCCTGTTTTCCTTTATAGAATATTTTTTGGGCCACCATACACAGCACACAGCAGCTTGGCTCCTAGCTAGGCAGCTGGCGCTGGCAGGCCGTGGCCTATGCACACGCCAGGCCGGTTGCAGCAGGAGCACGGCAGCGCTGTTAGACTACCTGCACTGCTGACTGTAAATCATCCTCAAAGAGAATATAGAAGACGAAAGGAGCTGCAACGGGTATGTCATATGCCCCTAGAAGAGCTGGCAGTCCACCAAATGTGCGCTGTACCGGACGTCCTGTACAGGACCTGACGCATGCGGCAGAGAGACAGCGCATGTGCCGGAGAGAAAGAAAGCATGGATCAAATGGCGGACCCCACTATTTCAACACATAAAAAACAATATAACTCACAAACAAAAAGCTAAATTAAATTCCGATTACACCATTAAATTTATTTCAATAAATCCTTTAAAACAAGATCTCACATGGATATATTTAGATAAAGTGACAAGTGGGCCCCACAGTAAATAAAGGATGATATAGAGAATGGATGAATGCAGGAGAATTGAGTATAGAGGAGAGAATCTTGATGATCAGGCCTTTTAGAGAATGAATTTAGAGTACCACGAGTGCGGATAGCCTTAGTTCCACCTCGGTAAGCGATGAAGCGTGGGCCCGCAGGTGAACTATAAAGAAGATCGATGGGGTTAGAGAGGCTGTGGAGCCTGTGCTTTGGACGGTTCGTCTGAGTTTTTTAGCACAATAATATAATAACTAAATATAAATGGAAAAAACTATGGGAAATAAAACCGGATACACTACACCAGAAAGAAGTTGCTGTAAGGGGTGTACAGCAATGGACAGTGGACAGTTCGACACTCCAGATTTTAGCAACGGACAGCATGTTAGAACTTTAGCAACGGACAGTTCATCGCAGTATGAACTCTTAGCCACTGATAGTCAGTCAAGCTCAATTGAATAGGTAAAAAAAAATAATCCAGATATATTTAAGGCTGGACCACATTCAGAACCAATACAATATTGAATGACATACACAAATGGCAATCATACTCTCATTCATCCATATCAAATGAGTACATATATAATCCTATCTTATGAGAGATTGACAGTGAACAAAAAAACCTGAGCACTTACAGATATCGACTAGGAGTTTGAGATTGAGATTGCAATAGAGTTTGAGATAGGGTCACAAATATCAGCTAGCATCACAGGGGAACCAAAGTAGATGGACTGACAGGTGCTCCGAGGGAAGAATATATTCTGAAACAGGGGCAATTTGTAAGTGCGATCTTAATCTATTATGAAGGAAACCAACAGCGTCAAGTGCACCAATCTCAGATAGGGTCACAAATTCACAACTAAAGAGCAAGAATGGTACAGAAATTTAATCTTATAGTCATCCCTGAAAAGGAACACCTTACAGGCTGTTGAGTGAATTAGCTTTTCCCCCAAGCTAGGAGCCCAAAATCAGTGGTAACAAAGCCACTGATATGCTATAGAGTTACAGACTCAGTAGCTAATATTTGCCAACATAATGATTGCTATCGATTCAGGGTGTAAATCTAAGTGAGCATATAATCACTAATTGGAAAAAAAAATACATAAACATGTAGCAGGCCAAAATCCATGGTAACAGTTACTGAAATGTTGCGAATCTTACAACACTATGACTTATATACCACCGAATACATGGTAAAATACCTCTATCGCTGATGTAAGCTAGCTTTGACTAAACTAAAGTGACAATCATGGATTCAAGAATAAGTATGTGATGACAGCTTAAGAATCCAAAGTAGTTTTCGTTTATGGCCAGGTCAATAATCAATCTATTGTACGCTGCTGAGCTGGTGCATTGAAAAAAAATCAATTTATCCTGACCAGATCAAATAAGCCAAGAGAACTGGCAAATAAATCATAATCTGATTGAAACTAATCACTGAAGCATATGTGACACACTGCAATCTGTTATAGAAGATTAGCATAGATAAAAATTTCTATTGAGTGTTTACTACATACTTGCAACCTGAATATTGCTTAGATTAAAAAAAAAATCCCAACTCTGCTGAAATAGGACTCCCCCTATGAGTCGATTTCTGTGTGGTGTACAGTAAGAACTTGCCCACCTACTTTAAGTAATATATGCTGCAGCCTCAAATAGAATTTTCTCGAACTGTACCAGTACTAATACGAACTAGTAATGCAAGCATGAGGATCGATAGTTCCTGAACTGTGTCAGTACTAATACGAACTAGTAAGCAGATCAAACAATAAACGTGTACAAGTCAAAGAACAATGAAGGACAAGTGCCCAGGATTCTGCAACGAACTGGAACATATCGTCAGAAAGAAAGCAGGGGCCTGCCGACAGCTCCTGACCTCTGTTCCTATGGGGGAAAGAAGGTGTGGCTTTAGACACCAAACTCTTCCATGACGCCTTTTCTTCTTATAGCATAGGTAAGTGATCAATACAGACAAAAATCACACCCATTGGATCCATCCTGATATGATTGGGTGATTTGCACGTTCCCTTAAGAACAAGCACACACACTAAATCCTTAAAAGAAAGATAGATGCTCATCTTCACACTGATAGCTGAATTCAAAAGGCTAACCAAGAGATATCCTGAAAGCTTGGAGAATGAAATGCTTTACTTAGAATACTAAGACAACCAGGCACTTTACTTCAAGCTTTGATCTGCCACTTACAGAACTGTTTTGCTCTCTTTGGTGAAAGGCTCCCGGAAGAAAGGCTCCTGCTTGTGTGCTTCAAGAGGAGAATGGAAAAAATCCATAGTAAATGGAACTTCACCCATTTCAATTAGAAGAGAAGGTTCAGTTAGTTACCTGGCCAGAGTCTTGCCGTCAGATTTGCGGGCATCTGGGCCTGGGAGCTCCTGCGGCGGGCGGGCGTCGGCGGTTGGTGCGGGCGAGCGGCGTCGGGTCCTGGGCACTGCTCCCTGGTGGGTGGGCGGCGTCGGGTCACTGGCATGCATCAGTGGGCGGGCGGCGTCTAGGGCCTGGCCACCGGCAGGGTCGGGCCTAGCCACCGGCGGGGACGGTGGTGTGGAGGCTGGCGGGGCAGGTTGACGGCGAGGCCGGCCGTCCGGCGGGGGCGGGCGGCGGGGCAGGCAGCCGGTGGGGGCGGGCGTCCGGCGGGGGCTAGCGGCGGGGAAGGCAGCGGTCGGGTGCGCATGCGTGGATTGAACGCGCAGGTGGGGCAGCGCGCGTGTGAAGAGTATGTGGGGGTAAGTTAGGGTTTAGGTCATTTTGGGCCAAAATTACCGTGGGAAGGGCCCAAATGTAGCTCACCAATGGAAAATTTGTATAGCGACGGACGATCCGATGCTCTTACTGGTGTATAGCGACAGACCATCCAACACAAAAGCAAAAAAATTATAGCAACTGACTTTCCATCGCCGTATTCAATTTCAGCAATTGACTGTCCTTCACAAACCTTTAGCGACTCACCATTCAATGCTAATTATCAACCTTTAGCAACTGCAGTTAGATGCTATTTAAGGGTTGTGGTGTAGTGATACGTGAAAACGGTCAGCTTGTCATCGTTTCTAACCGGATTTCACGTTCAGGCCTTGTTTGATATGGCTGGATTCACATCAATCTACATGTATTAAGGAGTGAATTCATATCAAGCTACATGTGTTATGGAGTGGATTGAAGTGGAATTGGAACTCAATTCTATCCCAATCTACCCCAAGTCCCCAACATATATGGATTGAGATGAATCTGACAATATGTAGACAAGACCTTAAATGTTTCTGGCTCCTGTTCTGGATCCTGCGGGCTTGTCTGATTCTGTTTTTGACTGGGTTTCACGTTTCAAATTTTTCCTAAAATAAACAGATGCTTGGTACAGGAATTTCCCTTGGTCCTACATTTATCTGTATTTATAACTCTATGTATAAACTGTATATATAGATACTCATATACTCCGTCCGTCGCATTCAAATATCAACACACTAAAAATGTCATACTACAACCTTTCTCTTCTCTCTCCCACCTTCCCCTCTACTCGCTCTTCTCTCACCATTCGCCTGCAGTGGATCCGCATCCACTGTCGCTACACACCACATCCGCCCCGCCGTTGGCGTCTAGGTAGAAGCCGAGCGGGCCGCCGCCGGCGAGGCCCATGGCCGCGACCTTCCTCCTTCCCCTCCACTGGGAACGCCCTCTTCTTTTCTCGTCGCGCGCTGGGTGAGGCAGGAGGTGGAGTGGCACGCTCGGTGAGGCCACCACGAGGTCAAGGACGAGCAAGGACCCCGCGCAAGCATGCCGTCGCTGAGATCCACATGCCGGTAGCCGTCCCCTAGAGATCCGCTGCTCCACATGACGGAGGCTAGGCGACCCCGTGGCGGAGGGTAGGCAGGCCCCGCGTGGCGGAGATGTGTTGCTCCTCGCCTGCCACGGGGGTCAATAGGGCGGGCACGCCCTGCGCCGACAAAGGAGGAGGCCCGCTCGCTCGGATCTAGAGGAGAACGAGGAGAAACTCAGGAAAGAGAGCAATGAGATGGGGACGAAAGAAGTAGGGGTATATCGGTCTTTTGCCATCGTTGTTGGTTTATGTGCTGAGTCCCAAAATAGACTCTATTTTTTTTAGGACGGAGGAAATACACATGACTATCCATCCATAAGAAATAAAAAAGGTAATCATTCATAAAAAATAAAAAATATTAATATCTGTCTCCTGTGTCCCTACCAGCTACTGCTCAGCGTTGAAATCTACAAGCATGCCGGGGAAGAGTGTCGGTCGTTGAGGAAGATGGGAAGATGGTTGCACCGAAGAACACCATGGGCAATGGCGGCGTCGACGTCTCGACGACCCCATGTATGAGCCGTACATGGAGGCACTGGCGCAAGTGAATCAGATGATCTACCGCGGAGTGGTGGTGTCTCCCTCAGCTCCAAGGATGCTAGCGAGCACCCGCGCCGGTGCAACATCCACATCTCGTCAGTCCCGCAGAAAGTGGCGGCGTGGCAGGAGTGGGTGGCGCCAAGATGGGTGGCACCACGCGCCTCCATGTGCCTCCATGTGCTGCAGAAGCGCCGGTGCACCAAGCGCCTCCATGTGCTGCAGAAGCTTATCCTGGCACTGGGTGGCGCCAAGATGGCAACATGGAAACCGCTCGACGAGGCCGCCAACTAGTCGCCTAGTCGGTCTAGGCGAGGCTCAGACTACCCGCGGTGGGTACTCTAAAAACATACTCAGTATGAGTAGAGAGTAAAAACTGTTGCACTGGGTATTCTAAAACGATACTCTATCTTTTCTCTCACTCTATATTTAGAGTAGTATAGTGCTTACTCTATAGTGTGCAGTGGCGGACCCCCACTAGCTAAACAAAGGAAAAAAAAATACTATAACTCACAAACCAAAAATTCAAATTAAATTTCGATTGCACCATTAAATTCGTCTCAATAAATCCTTCAAAACTAGATCACACATGGATATATTTAGATAAAGTGACAAGTGGGTCCCATAGTAGATAGAGTGGATAGAGGATGATATAAAGGATGAATGGGTGCGGGAGAATTGAGTATAGAGAAGAGAATCTTGCTGACTAGGACGTATAGAGGATGAATATAGAGGTCCATAAGTACGGATAACCTCAATCTGGATTCGGTACAAGGGGAGGCCTAGGCAGCTTGGGCTGGTGGTAGGATGAAAGCAGGAGAAATTTTTGTATACTGTTTCCCGTTTTCCCCGACCGTGCCCGTTTATTCAGGAAATTCAAAATCCGGTCAGAAATAGTAACATGCATGCAGGAACAGGTTAGAGGGTTTTTGTTTCCCCTTTCTCGATCGGCATTTCTGTTTCTGTTTTCTTTATAAAAATGTGAAATCAAAAGTGGTCAGAGGGTTTTCCTGACCGTTCCTAAACATTTCTCATGAGAATCTCATCCTTAGGGCCTAGGTGACAGCCCGAGGGGAACGCGAGGAGTGAGACACATCGGAGATAAAAGATACTTCTTCTATTGCAAATTGTAAGTCGTTTTGGCTTATTCACCTAGATATGTAATTAAAAGCTTATGAATTTAGAAAAGCTAAAATGACTTATAATTTAGAATGGAGGAACGGAACGAGAAGAGATGAGAGGAAGGATGGATGGTGATTTTTTATTCTTTGTGGGGCCGGTCTTGTGGGCTATTCTGTGCTTGAACATTATGGAGATAAAACAATAACTAAACCGCACCTGTATAAGGCCCATCCATATGACTGTCTAGTCCATTTACGTTGTCCATGTCTAAGAGCTTCTGGTCACATGTTATCTATGTATGTACCTAATATCAAAGAGCTAAAGTTGCATCCTATTTTTTTTTCATTCACCCTCCTAACTACCCGAACAATGGAGAGTTCTTTATATCCTGCTTTTTTTTACTTAATCTGTGTTTATGACCCATACTCATTTGAGTTAAAACAACTCGCGTATAAATACATGTTTTGATTCAAATATGTAATATGTATTGGATTGCACCCTCCGTATCTCATATTTGATCCGGACTCACGACCCACGGTCATAAATGTTACAGCAACTTGCATCTAGCGATAATATGAAATCTGATTCCAATACATATTGGGTTTCGTTGCAACATACAGACATCAGATATGTCGGGTAGTATTATGATAAAAGAATGCGCTATGGTTCCGCTCGTCGGTCTCAGGCAACATAAGGTGTGTTTGGTTGTAGCTAGGGATGTCTTGGAGGTGTAGTAGCAGTGACATGACAAGAAGATCATATGTAGCTACTAATAATATAAAACCGGTCGAATGTAATGATGTTTTATTGTCATGTGCAATATCCATGAGGTATGCCTAGCGCCCGGATGTCCGGTACCAAGACGTGTCCAGGACGCTCCTCAGAAAACGACACCTGCGTACAGAAACAATGCCAGCATGCGTGCGCGTCTCCCCATTCGCAGCCTATCTCCTCCACGTGCCCCCTCCACAGGCCCCTGCTGCGCCGTGCAGCGCCGCACCCGTTTTGCATTGCACGCGGGGCCCGGGCCACTCGAGCGACAAGAGGGGAAGGGCACGCGGTGCCCCCGATTTGGAAGGACCCAGCCGCGGAGTTGTATGGATGCCCTATCGGCTCCGGGAGCGACGATGCAGCAGAAGGTGGGGAGGAGAGATGCAACACCCGATCTATTTTTGAAACATCCAAATACAACAGTTGCAACATACGTCTGAAGGCAGTTGAAACACTTGAAACATGCTTCTAAAACACTTGAAAAACTACCTAAAACACACTTAAAAACCATTGCGACCATAGGCAACATCCAAATTAAACACATGCAACATATGTGTGAAAACATATGCAACATCCAGATAAACACACTTGCAACATGCGTCCAGAAAACACAGATGAAACATACCTCTGAAAACATCTGAAACTCTCGAAACATGCGCTTGCAACATGCCTTTGAAATAAATTGCAACATATGCAACGTCCCCTGATCTACTTTTGCTACAGTCATATGAAACAAATGCAACATCCCTCTGAAACGCCTAAAACAATTGAAACTTACATTTGTAACATAGGAAGAGAGATAGAGAGAGCCTGATGCGGGGAGCGCCATGGCCGCTGGGGTGGGGGAAGCATGGTGGCCAGGGTGAGAGAGGGTGCCGCTGAGGGTAGGGAGGGCGTCGCGCCAGGGTGGGAGAGAGCCCCTGCAACATCGTCATGCCACCTCCAAAGGATCTCGCTCGTGCTCCATGGATCTGGCCGGTGTAGGGAAGAGGGCCACCAGATCTGCAGGTGTCAGGGGCTCCCAATGGGGGAGGATGCCGGGTGGGGCAGGGGGCGCCGCCGGGGTGAGGGAAGGAGCTGCCAGGGTGGGTGAGGGCATTGCCGTCGGTCAGGGAGGCAGGCATGGCCACGCGTTCAGGGTAGGGGAGGATGCGCGCGCCAGGATGGGTGAGGGCACCGTTGCCGGCCATGGAGGGAGCGGGCGGCGCACGCGATGAGGAGGAGCGGGCTCGGTTAGGAGGAAGAGAAATGCGTCCGTTCAATTTTTAGATGGGCCACGAGGGGAGCAGGCCAGGTCCGCAGGCCGATCGAGGCGCGTCCGGACGAACGGACGCCCACACCAGATCATTATGTCTAGCAGAGAGATCTGGCCGGTAGCATTCCAGATTCAGCAACGGGTATGGGCCGTTTCAGGATCAGCTATACTATTTATCATCATGGGCTGTCTGGCTATTGCCTTCGTCTTTGCCTCCAATGCCGCTGTTCAATTCCCTCCCCTGCCCCATCTTCACTACGTACAACTGTACAAGCCAGGAAATTTTCGCGCTCCGAAGCATCCCAAATCTTGACTCACACCCTCTGCCGCCAAGAGGCCAAGACCAAGACAAGACCAAGACCAGATCTTCTCTTGAAAAAAAATGCGCATTTGCCGCGCCTGCCCACTCAAAAACTCAGACCAAAAACACCAACTCAAACACAAGCATTGGAACAAAGTGCTGGTTACTCCCTTCGTTCCAAAATATCTGTCATTTTCGTCTTTCGAGAAACAAGTTTGATAAAATATATATTAAAAACTATTAATATTTATGGTATAAAACTAGTATTATTGAAAAGATCTTTGAATCTAGTTTTTTAATAAATTTATTTAGAGATACAAATGCTACACGTATTTTCTATGAATTAAGTAAAACTGGTAATGTGGAAATCCAAAACTACACATAATCTAGGACGGAGGGAGCAAAGACTGCCAGTACTAGCAAGGCTGTCAGATCTGAGTGACAGGCCCCGCTAATCGCGTGGGATGTCCGTCATTAGGCACAGGGGCGAATCTAGGATAAATTGTCAATGGGGTCGTCCTGGACTTAGGGCGCATTTGGATGGCATCCAACTCCTGCCGTGTGTCATCGCACCCCAAGTGCGGCACGCCGCAAGGGCCAAACACCCGCGGCACACTTTGCTAGAGGTTTGGCGGCTCCCACACCGGCCAGTTCAATTTCGGCGCCCGACATTGCCAACTGTGTGGCAGACGTCCGCCGCACTTGCGGCGTGTACGATTGCGGCGCAGGCCAAACGCGCCCTTAGAGCTATGATATCATTATTTAGAATTGCATCAAGAAATTCTTCTTCAACGAAGCAAATGATACGATCATTCAATGTGCTTTGATTGCATATAATTATCATTTGCTAGGGTTAATTTCCTTTTCAAAAAATGATCCAATGTGCTTTGATTGCCAATCAAATTATTCGATCAACAAAATTTAAAATACAATTAGATATTGAATGCACAATTAGCTATACTATGTTTGCTGTCAAGATGAGCAGATGAATGTTGCACGTACTCTCTAGTATCGACTTTGTTGGAACACAAGCAGATTGCCTTTTGCTTAAAAAGAAAAAATACCATAAGCTGCAGGCATCTCACAATTGTAGATTGGGGAACAAACAATAATTTTGAGATAAAATTTGAGATTTTAGGTTACCTCGTAAAATACAGGCAGGGGTATTCTGTACTGGAGCAGGATCGATCGAGTAAAGTCATCAATAGAGAGTAGCGGCGGTGTGGCCGTTCGCCCGTCTATCGTCGCCGTCGAGCGGCGGCCGTGATCACGGAACGACAATGAGAACACCAACACACCGACGCGGAAGTTTGGAAGGTTGGACTGAGGGAGAAGAATCGTCGAATTCTGCGGCAAGCTACCAGCACTGATTGCGACCATCCTCTTTTCCCTTGGGCTGTGGGCTCTTGGCTCTTGCGTAGGCCTGCCAATGTTTCACAAACTGGGCTGCCTATTAAATTTAGCTGTGTTGGGCTGTCGTTGGTGTTGGCCACCGGGGTCAATGTATATTTTTACTGGGGTCATGGCTGGTGAAAAAATACGTGTACTAAGCATTCGTAGCAAACCGTCGGGGTCAGGCGACCCCGACGAGTCCACATAGATTCGCCCCTGATTTAGGCAGTCAATCCGGAGGGTAATTTTAGTTGACTGAAACTCGTACCAGTGGTGCACTAGTGCTTAGGGAGGGGGATTCAGGATTCACATGGCATGCCACCCTACCTAGGAATCCTCACTCTCTAAATTTTGGAGTGCCAAAATATATTATAGCATTTCATTTGTATTTGGTAATAATTGTCCAACCATTGACTAATTAGGCTCAAAACATTCGTCTCGTAAAATACAACCAAACTGTGCAATTAGTTTTTAATTCTATCCATATTTAGTACTCCATACATATATCACAAATTTGATGTGACGGGAAATTTTTTTTTGCATAATGTACTTTTTAATGGATCTAAACACAGGCCTTAGATGGCCGACTCGGGTGTGGCCGATCCTGCACAGTGCCACCCCGAGCACTTTTGTTTTTTATGATAATAATTGTTTAAATCTTAATTAATTAGACTCAAAATGTTCGTCTCGTAAAGTACAACAAAACTGTGCAATTAGTTTTTAATTTTATCTACATTTAGTACTCCATACATATACCGATATTTTAATGTGATAGGGAATCTTCTTTTTGACAGTGGAATTTAGGGTGAATTTTAGTATCTAAACAGGGCCACAGCCTCAGCAGCATGCAAATCTGGCTGGTAGCATTCCAGATTCAGGCATTCAGCAACGGGGCACTACTAGTAAAATACCTAGCCTAGTGGGGGTAGAAGAACAATGCATTCCATATTCGGAGCAGAGCAGGGCAACAATGGCGGCCGGGACTGGTGTGGATCTACATCTAGGGGCACTTGGGCCCTCCTTCCTTGGTCTTCCAGTTGTTGTAGCAGGGGCAGGCGCCCTTGTTGCCGTAGAAGCCCGGCGGTACGCAGAGGCACTTGGCGCAGCACTTGTTGCAGAAGGTGAGGCAGGCCTTCGCGTACTGCGTCTGCGAGCACCGCGACGCGCACTTGGGCGAGCACTCCCAGGGCTTCAGGTTGCCGCCACCACTGGCGCCGCCGCCGCCGCCGTCGCCGCCGTAGCCCTTATTCCCCTTCTGCCGCGGACCTGCAGACTGAGGAGCGAATCGTCCGATTAGTCGGTAAGCTTTGTACGTACACGAATGGTCGAATGCAGAATGTAGCTGACTCTTGAGAGGCTAGAGCAGACAGCGCGCTTACCACGGGGAAGGCGACGGCGGCGAGGAGCAGGAATGCGAGCACCAGGATGGAGACGACCTTGCTCGCCATCGCTCGTCCTGGTTGGCCTCCTCCTTTGCCTGAGCCTGACCAAAGTCCAAAGGTGAGGAAGCTGTGGAAGGCGAGAGATATTTGGGAGGGTGCCTGGTTCCGCTTCCGCCCCGCTGTGCTTATATGGCCGACGAGGCGAGGAGAGCAAAGATGGAGCGGCAGTGGACGGTGGGTGGGGGTGGCACCGTAGCACGGTAGGAGGGCGGGAGATGAGGGCAGTTATTATGGAAGCGTACCGCGCGGCCAGGACAGGCCCGGCCCGGCATGTGCGGCGCCAGCGGGTGCGCAGGGAAAGGCTGCCGAGCCATATGCCCCATCACGCTGGCAGCTCCGCTTTATTGCCGCCCCTGCGTGACTCGTGAGCCACCGCTACCACGGGCTCCAGTCCACGACCCGTGTCGACCACCATTACTTGCTCACCTGCCTGGTGCCTGCCTGCCTAACCAAAACGGCAAAACCGGTCCTACGATTGCGTCAGGCAGGCGCTGCACTGCAGCAGTTGTGGATTAGGTTATCCGCACTCATCGTCCTCTAAATTCATCCTCTATCTTCCTACTCATCAAAATTCTCTCCTCTAAACTTATTTCTCCCGCACCCATCCATACTCTATATCCATCCTCTATACCAACTAACAGCTGGTGGGGTCCACACGTCATACTCTTTTCCCTCCCTTCCCCTCTCTCCTCCCTCTTCTCTCTCCTCCATCTTCTTTTCCTGCTACTTCCTCTAGCCGCCGGCACCCCTCCCTCCCTCCCTCCCTCCCTTGGTCGAGCCGTGCGCGCAGGCGAGGGGAGCACCGCTGCCCCCGGCCGTTGGCGCACCTCCCTCCCTCCTCCAGATCTTTCGCTGCTCCGCCCCTCCCTCCCTCCTTCGGTCGAGCCGCGCGCGCGGGCGCGGGGAGCACCGCCGCCCTCGGCCGCTGGCGAGCCGCGCGCGGGCGCGGGGAGCGCCGCCGCCCCCGGCCGCTGGCGCCCCTCCCTCCCTCCTCTAGCTCCTCCGCTCCTCCGCCCCTCCCTCCCTCCCTCGGTCGAGCCGCGCGCGCGGGCGCGGGGAGCACCGCCGCCCCCCGCTGCTGGTGAGCCGCGCGCGAGCATGGGGCCGGCCGCCTCCTCCGGCTCCGGTGTGGAGCTCCGGTGTCAAGCAGGGCAAGCCACGCGCGGGCGTTGCGGTGGAGGATGACTGGCGACGCCGACGGCGGGCGGGCGAGCGGCGGGCCCCGCGTGGGGCATAGCGGACGCCCGCTATTCCTCCAAATATGGCGGACGAACGGCGCTCCTCTAGCATACCGGACGGGGATAGAGGACCCGCTGCAGCCTCTCCGTCCGGTATCTGCGTACTGCAGGATGGGTTACCGGACGCGAGTGCAGTGAGCCTTAGGATTAGAGTCGGAAGCAACAACAAAATGATGAGGTACTGGTAGCACAGCATGCCGTTAGATTCTTTTCAGGATGCGGTGGTATATCCTAATCACCATTGTAGCTGCACTAGATTGCGGGGCTGCCAGGGGCACATGGCCTGATGGCCTTGCAGTACCTAGGTCCCCGTTCTCGGGCGGGATATTATTGTATCCGCTCTGCAGTCTGCTTGCTACCAGTGCCTAGTGGTACTAGTGCTTGTCGTGAAACAGAAAGTAGCAGCGCACATGCACATGCTCCCACCTAGAGTGCTGATGAGCGCCGCCGCGGTGGGTGCAAATTGCAATGCAACTAGAGTATTAAACGTAGATAAAAAAATTTTCAAACCATCACATTGAATATTTAGATAACATTAAAGTATTAAATATAGATAAAAAATAACTAATTATACAGAATGCGATAAATTTACGAGACAAATTTTTTAAGCCTAGTTAATTCATGATTTGACAATGTTGTGCTACAGTAAACATATGCTAATGACAGATTAATTAAGCTTAATAAATTGGTCTCGCGGTTTCCAGATGAGTTATGTAATTAGTTTTTTTATTAGTATCCGAACACCCCTTTCGACATCCCTTAAAATATTTGATGTGACACTCCAAAATTTTTCACACCACCAACTAAACACCACCTCAAGTCGTCGAGCGGGATAGTAGCAGTATATCAAACGAAGGGCCAAAGTTTTTTTTTAATTTAAAGGCCAAGGTTTGGCACAAGAGACTTGGGGAAATTCAAAATAGGCCACTACGGCACTACTATATCGTCATGGCTGTTGCCCAAGTTTGGAAGTGCCCCGTTCGTTTCAACGTATCAGCCTGGCTTATCAGCCATGATATAGTGTTTTTCTCTCACAACAAACAACATCAGTCAGCTTATCAGCCATACAGCACGCAAAGCTCCAAAATTGTGCTCAACTTCAACTTGCAGGCAACAAGGGTGCCTCAGCATCGCCGGCCAGTCGCCTCGATGTTGTTTCAATCATTTAACGTTTTTCGGCTGCTCGATCAGAGCTTAAAGAGGCTAATTGAGAGCAACTCTAAGAGACTTGGTAAAAATAGATGGCTAAACTTATGATTTAGCCAATCTGTAAAATAGAAATCCCTATAAAAAACAAAAAACTCCAATAGCCTTTGTGCTACGGTGAGGCAGATGGCTAGCAACACATGCAAGCTATATTTACCATGCGAGAATTCTGAGATAGATGTTTTGTTATTTTAGAAAGCCAGATACAATAGTTGTTGGACTCTATTTTCTTTCCAAAATAGTCAAATATAGATTATACAATATGAATGGCTCTTCTCTTGGAGTTGCTCTGACAAAACTGTGGACCAAAACATGCTGCGGACTGCGCCATGCTAGGTTAGCCCGTTTCGCAGCTGATAGCCCGGAGCGGTGGAGCTGCAACTTTTTTTTAGAAAAGGGAATATGTTAATATCCCAGCTTCTGCATCGACTAATGCATATAGCTGTTCGTTATTACAAACACCAGAACAATGGTCCACGCAATCTCAAAAACGAAGTTCTGAGGCAAAGCGAAAGAAGGTAAAAGTTCTAAAAGCAACATTTAACATGTAATTCTATTGCTGAATCTCCAACCGTTTCTTGCAAACACCTCCAACGCGGTGATCTCAATCTTCCTGCAACCCATCTTCATCGTTTGGCCATCTTTCTCCTTCTGTAGTAGGGACCAGAACCTGATCCAGTACGTCCCTCTGAAGATAACCTGCAAATAAGATGGTGCTGGGATCTTGTCAAAGACTAAGTCATTTCGGGTTAACCATATTACCCAACAAATCGCACTCGCACCCACATGAATCTTTGATTTCAGTTTCCTATTAAATCCTTGTAACCAGTCTGTAAACAAGTTATGTATACTAGTTGGGGGTAATAAATTAAAAGAAACTTGAATAGTTCGTCATACAAATTTAGCAAATTGACAATCAAAGAGTAGATGTTGTATGGACTCCTCAGAGGAACAGAAACAACACTTCCTATCTCCTTGCCATTGTCGTCTTGCTAAATTATCTTTTGTTAAAATTACTCCCTTTTACAAATACCACAAGAATACCTTGATTTTAAGAGGTAGTTTAAGTTTCCATATTAAAGTGTTATATGGTATAACTTCAGCTCCTAATAATGCTCTGTACATAGATTTGACTGAAAACAATCCATTCTGATGTAGCCCCCACACAAAGCGATCCCTCTGGTTTATTAATTGTACATCTACAACCATAGCAACCACATCATGCCATGCTTGTAAATTGACACCTACCAGGGATCTCCTGAAAGCCACATTTAACGGTGTCGTAGACATCACCGTTCTCACAGAAACACATTTTCGTTTAACAATATTATATAGAGCAGGAAAGAGCGATTTTAAAGAACGTGGTCTTATCCACGCATCCTCCCAAAATCGTACTTGAGAACAATCACCTAGTTCAAACTTACCTAATGAAAGGAACTCCCCCTTGACTTTCATGAGACCAGCCCAAAATTGAGAGTCCCCGGACATATGTTGAACCTGTGTTAGGGTCTTGGTTTTTAGATATTTATTCCTAAGTAATTGTTGCCAAATCCCATCTCCATTCAGCAACTTAAAAAGCCATTTACTTAGGAGACACTTATTTTGAACATCTAAATTTAAGACACCCAACCCCCCTTGATCTTTCGGTGTACAAACTACCTCCCATTTTGTCAATCTATATTTCTTCTTGTGCTCATCACTTTGCCAAAAAAACCGTGACCTAAAGTAGTCCAACTTCTTTAGAACTCATTTCGGTACTTCAAAGAAGGAAAGCATGAACATAGGGAGACTACTTAAAACAGAATTAAGCAGGACTAACCTCCCTCCTACTGACAACATCTTACTTCTCCAACAATTCAACCTCTTTTGAAAACGCTCTTCCACATGTTTTTAGTCCTTATTCATGAGCTTTCTATGATGCATAGGAATACCCAAATATCTAAACGGAAACGAACCCAAGTCGCACCCAAAAATATGTGCATACTCACTTTGAGATGCTTTGGCTGCTCCATAGCAGAACAATTCACTCTTATGAAAATTGATCTTGAGTCCTAACAGTTGCTCAAAAGCACAAAGTAAAAGCTTCATGTTTTTGGCCCTTTCTAGATCATTATCCATAAAGATGACCGTATCATCTGCATATTGAAGGATTGAAAGTCCGTCATCTACCAGATGTGGAACAACCCCTCAGATATGTCCAGCCTCTTTAGCTCGTGAAATAAGGATAGCCAACATATCAACCACTATATTAAATAGGATAGGAGATAGTTGTAACGGAACCGTCCAAATTATAAGAGCACAAGTACAAAAACAATCACCGAAGTGATCAAATTCTCGCACTTGAGCCCATATAACTCCGGTAGTCCAATGAAATCACGCGGGATTTCAAACCAACCAACTTACCAGCCAAGATCGTAGTGATTCAACATAACAAGTCACATGTTACATCCATTTCACAAGTAATCAAAATATACATCGGAGTTCAACAAAGTTATTACAACTTAGTTCAAAAGTAGCGGAAGCAAAGTAATTTGAAACTAACAACACCCTTATTTCAAATACATGCCAGTACTAAGGTCGACTTCCAACAAAAGCATTAGAGAGAAGATAACTCAGAAGGATCATGCCCGTGATCACACTCCGCCTCTACGGCAGGAGCCAACCAACTCTTGCAGCCGCCATGATACATCACAACCTGCAACAAGTGGGGATAAAACCCTGAGTACGAGAAGGTACTCAGCTAGACTTACCCGTCATAAACCAGAAATAAAGTGACACCAAGGATCATGCAAGGCTGATATAAGGTGGGCTAGCTTGACAACATTTTGCATAAAAGCTTATTATGAATAAGTAATCATTAATGCTTAAGCATCAAGTTAATTATCATTAACCTGTCATCTCTATTAGAACCTGTACTAGAGCACTCACTTTATTAGGAGCAAACAATTTTAACCATAGCAGGTATAAATTGAGGCAACCTTTCCATCGTTATCCAATTAACCATCCGTTCAATTTAATGGAATCTACGTTGCTGCTGCTCAAGTCAAGTGCTCACTAACCGGGAGCGACGGCGATTCGAATCGAATTCCTATCCAGCTGGAGGGGTATTTCTAACACTCACCGAGACACGCCTGGCGAGGGCTGCTCAGGTCATCTTTCGTACAGTTCAGGAATCGCGGGTCCGAATGATGTCGCGACCCCAAGGGCGACACTCTGCCAGGTGATAGGGACTCTAACCCCCCTTGGTCTCACGCCAATGTCCCCAAGCACATCCTTTCTCTCCTCCAAGAAGCAACCTACCATTCGATTCCCGGCCTGAACCATACTACTCGACTTCGCGGTCGGAACGACTTATCCGGCCAACTAAGTGTTAGACTGCGTTCAACATGACTCAAGGACGTACAGCGAATCGGTCCTTAAACGACTCAGACGGGGATAGATCGACACCCAAGACCTCCATGCCTTGTTGCTTCACTATCGTCATCCCGCCCGGTCTCATTTCATTTTATTAACACATGGTTCCATTTCACGATAGCAATTATAGCCAACCGTGCCATATATGAATATCCCTACATCTCGTAGGTGACAGGAAATCACCTGACTTCTACCGCTTAAAGCAGGGCTAAGCATCTACTCGATCCTAGTCTAGGTAGGATTCAGGGATTCATATATCTGGACAAGGAATGATATAATGCAGCAAGGTTTTCAACCAACTCCTACCACTTAATGCAACAATACTTATAACATATATATAATTAATTGCTTTTGAAGGTAGGAGGCTTATAATGCTCCGGGGCTTGCCTGGGATCCGACTCAAGTTAGGGTATGTCAGATGAATTTACTTGGCGAGTATCCTCCAATCTCTCACTTGTCTGGTCCTTCTATCTTCGGGATGGATCCACCAACTCCGTCTTTGGGTTGGGCTCCACATTAGGTCCTTCACGTGCTTCAGCTAGCGTACCTAAATGAGGTGCAACAATGCATATGTATGAATGCATCGAAGTGCAATAAACAAAGTAATCAAACAAGCATACTAAAGTTTGCATAAACACCTAGAGCTAATTAACTCAACCTTATTAGGGCATAACAAAGAAGATTGCAAGCACATCAATCAAGACACAAGTCTTATAAGATCTTAGGTACCACCCAGGTATCATCAAACCCAAGCATGACAAAGTTAATCAAAGTACTAGAACTAGAAATTGCTACCTTCTGGACATCAGACCAACAGCTGAGTAATTTAATCATAAATGGAGATCTACAACTCCAAATGACTTGCAAGAAGACACTATGGAAAGCTTATGAAATTATCTACATTTCATTTATAAACATCCAAACCTGATTCTAACATTTGCCAGGTCAAAATACAGAAGGTACAGAATCTGTCCTGGAAGGACAGAGAGCAACATAAATCTGAACCCAACTTAGAACAGCTGTAGTTTCTAAACCATATGGCCAAATGCCACCAAAATTTAACAGCAGCTAGATCATGAAATTCACCACAACTTTGTTATAGCACACAAGACATGAAAACATCATTTGCATAGGGTAATTAACAATATTCTCAAATCTGTTCAGAAACATCATTTGCAAGAAATAATTATTAACTTATGTTGCAAACATTTAATTGAATAAAACCAACTTTACCAACATTTCATACATGACTAAAGAACACCAGAAAACATAGTGTCAATTACTAAATAAATTCTTTTAATACATTTTCTTAATTTATTTAGATAATTAGGTGAAATTATGACCACATCATAAGGATGCTCCATAAATTCTACCAAAATTACAGGGGTCCACAAATGCTCTCAAAAGTCTACTGTACAAATTTCAAGCCATTTAGATAAGTACATCAACCTCTATGAAAAAGACAATCAACTATTGAAATAAATCATGTGAGAACAGGTAAAACCTATAACTCAATACTTTCTGTGAATACATGGCCATAGAATGAACCAAAATCATAGAGCAACATCATAATAAGGTGATGGGACAACATTTTCTATTTTATCATTTATATATTATTTATAAGCTATTTATCAAGCCCTAAACAAGTTAAATCAATAACTCGATCATCCAATAAGTAGTGACCAAGAAATTTATACCACAGTACATACATATCATGACAAGACTACCATAAAAATTTCACATCATTTGGAGCACCACAACTCAAGATATAAAATGACAAGTAATAAAATGAAATTTTCCTTATTTAACAAGGTCAAATCAAAACCCTAAGAAAACATTGAACAACTAGGGTGTTTAATATTTTTCCTAGCAAGTACATGCCATTATAAAATTAACAAAATAAGAATCACTCTTTTTGGATGTCTAAAACTCCAGATCTTGCTCTGGTTAGGTTTGAAGGCATTTCTTGAGCTCTTTTTCAACTTAAATAAACACATTGAAAAACATCTATAAACATATAGAATTTTATGACTCTACTGCATAGATCTCTTCACAAGGTTTCCAAAAAGTCCACTTTTGCTATTTTTGGATTTACCTAGCATGAGATATTAATTTTAGAAGATTTAACACAATTTGAGATTCAAAATCAGAAGTACTCGACCCTAGCCTAATTTGCTACACCCACCCGGTCGCGCACCCAGAGCTGCCACCGTATAACCGACATGCGGGACCCGCTGTACCATCGGGCCCACTTGTCACCCACACAAGAAAGACAGAGAGGAGGTGCCGGCCTTCCTCTTCTTCCTCCCGATGCAGAGCGCAGAGGGCGGAGGGGGAAGACGGCCGGTGGCGTCTGGAGAAGACACGCCGGCGATGGAGAAGGGCGGCTCGAGCTCCGGTGGGTCCAGGCGCCTCTGAGGAGCCACTCGGCTCCGCGCGAGGTGACCTAAGGCCGGCTGACCACGGGAAAGGGCGGAAACGGTGGTTGGTGCTCCGGCGGCGGACTGCGGCGGCGGGAGGGCTCGTCGGCGGTGGTGTTGCAGTGGGGGAGCACCAAGGGGTCCGTGCGAACCCAAAGGTGGCTGCAGCTCGACCGGAGACGGCTCATGGCCTCCTGGCCACACACGCCGGCGTCCGCGGCGGTCACGGCACCGGTGGCCGCGCGCTACGACGGTGAGGCGGGGCCAGGGAGGGGCATGTCAGGGGCGTCTTGAGATGGTGAGGCCACTGGAGCTGACGGCTAGGGCTGACGAGGCGCAGTAGCAAAGATTGCAGCTCCAATGGAGCTCGAGCGGCTCGGCAATGGCGGAGCTCGGCGTCGCTGTTGGGCGAACGGCGGCCAGAGCGAGCGAGGGAGGGCCGTGAGGAGTGGAGGGAATGGAGAGAAGCTCAGCATCCTCGCTGGAAGAGGCCGGGAGTGCCAGGACGCGCGGCAACATGGCAAGGCGCGGGCTCGCGCATGGACGCCACGTCCGGACGCGCTTCGCCCTTGGAGACCTTCTACCGAACACGTGGTGGGCGTCGGTGAAGCCAAGTGTATACGCCATGTTGGGCTCGATACAGGCCGATTTTCGAATTGGGTCAAATAGCAAAGTTGTTCATCTCAGTATGCTCTATCTTTTCTATTTAGGGGTCATAGTCATTAGAGCTTTAGATTAGGAGATAATGATGTGTCAAGATGGCATTGTCAATGTGTCGACAACCATGCCAAATACTCCAAATTGATGGGCCAAAAGGAGTCAAAATAGTGTCATCTTCTTACATGAGCTTCTCCACTATGTGCATTCCAGCTTTTACTTTTGGGTCATCTTGAGTTATTTAACGGAATTTCAAGAACGCGAGATGCCAACATCGATGACACAGAAATCAGGGTTTAAAAATGCTAAGTGTGGAATTCAGCCCTAAAACTGACTTGTGGGCCCTGTTTGAGCATGTTCCACACATTTTCATGACTTGACTCTTAAACAAAGTTTGTTCCTTATAAAATTCTCTACAACTTTGTCAAAGGGTGCACAGTCATGCAAAGCTTGGTTGATGATCTATAGTTCCATTAACTTAATGGGGCAAATTCTAATAGAAATGGAACTTATCATTTCATGTGACTTTTTGATTCCAAACTTCATGAAACTTTTCCAGGGATCAATATAGATAGTTATTGATGTGAGACATGTGAAGATACTTTGATAACACACCCAAGCATATATCTTTCAATTGAGCCTGTATGTAAGCAAGGGTGCAAATCCAAGTTTAGGTTAGGGTTTATTTCGATAGGTTTGACATTGGCATTGTCATCTCCACTTGATCTATCATGTTTGAGCTTAACCCACTACTTAATTGGTGATAAACACCTGGGGTGTTACAGCCCTCCCCCCTTAAAAGAATCGTGTCCCGAGATTCGGAATGGAAGACCTTTTAAGGAAGAGAGACATGTTATCTAGTTCCCAATATCTGCTATAGCATTCAGCTAAAAGCTTCAACATCGGTAAACAATTTGACCAAAGGCACTTTCTGATACTTACTCTTCATGGTAAAATTTGTCTGAAGAATTTCCTTCATTGACTTCCATGAAGCATTGTTACTTTGGGAGGAATCCAAGATAGCACATACTGCATTCTCAGTGTACGGAGATCATTCGGTCCGTGAGCTGACCACTCACAAGTATCTGATTCTTAAGTGAGCACAGCATAGTCCGTATGAACTTTACACTAGACCGAACTATTCAGAAGTCTACTCGTTGAAATGACTCTATATTCACGCGGTTTTGAAAAGCAGTTCTCTACCAAAATGGCTTGAGTACAACCTTCCAAAAGGGTGAGATCATAGGCGACAAATATACTCGGAGGCTATAGGATACTGACTAATCAATAGACAAGGTCTATGTTGGTCATAAATGTTCATTCATTTAGACACCAACTAATGGAAAACTACTTGCGGTTCCATGTGTGCAGTTCTCTTTCTCTGACGACAACACTGTATTATCTGAGTCTATCGATGGTCAGTGAATGTGATAGCTGACTCTGTTGGCTTCCTATTTCTGCCAACAGTTATCTAAGAAGATTCTTTTATCCAAGACAACAGTTATCTGGGTTGAATCAGATGCAACCTCTTGGGTAAAAACATTTATAAGGTACCAAAGTATGTCATCTTAGGAAAATAATTCCCAAAGAAAGATGTAACGAGGCCTTAAGGACAACAAAAGTTGTAATTATTCACTTAACCGCGGGGAGTAGTCTACCACCAAACGATTAAGTAAAATTTTCCTTAGTGACTTAGTTGTACTGTAAGTTGAGTTGACTTGCAGCATAACAACTTTGTCAGGCCAACTTTCACCTTGAGGCTTCCTTTTTAGGATCAAACAACAGCTCTAAGGTGGGAAATCGGTTGTTTGACACTTTTCAAATTGCTTTTGATACGCGATGGTATACATTGATTTGTAGAAACCAAGGCTGCTTGTACTTTGTTGATACGAGAACGCAAAAGCAACGAAAGAGTGTAAACTAGTATCTTTGGGACCTCAAAAGGGCATCCAGTAGCAGATCTCGACCATTAATTTATATACCAATCCGATGATGCACACGCTTTGAACTTGCGGTTTACTTTTGCAAGGCAAAATGCATACTTCGCCTGGAGGACATTCCTACAAGAATAAGGAACCGTTTCTGAATATTCCTCAATACTTTATCCAATAGAGTTCTGAACAAAACCATTTGTGGCACCTAAGGGCACAAGGATGGTGATCGAAACTAGGGTATGCTTTCTCTAATTCTTCACTTTAGTTGATAGAACACTTTGCACTATCTGGGTGATTGTCCAAGATGGAATTGACTTGGTCACAATGGCTGTGGAAGATAGGGTATTACTCAAGTTGTTGGCCAGTTGTTGGTTATTGCTCTGTAAGACATAGCCTTCGTAGCTACCAAAGAGTCATTACCTAGCTGGAGATTAACCTTCCTATTGGTAACTAATCAGTTTTCTCTCAACACTAAAAAGTTCCAAATCTTCACTCTTGACCACAACAACAGTGGCTGATGTGGATAGTTGACGGACATTGAAGTCTACAGATAAGGAATCACACCAGAGATGGTTGATTTCGATTGTATGGCCATTATGCATACAAAGGCTAAAACTTGCATAATGTGACGATCGAGTCTTATCCAACGTATGACTTGTCCAACAGTAAGTGTTGTGTGTCCTTTTTATCCAACAGAGATGAGATACTTGCTTACTAGATGACGTTCGTCAATACTGGGACAACTAAGTAGAGTCACTTGTCTACCACCTCTTGTAGTATGTTAATGTTTATGTGGGTGACCTGTTCTTCAAAGATTATCCTTTATATAACTTCAGAAGGAAACTCCACTACTTTCGGTCTAAGATATGGATCTTACGATACGATATGGAGAGATAACCAAGAAAGGAACACGAGAAAATAACACATCGTCTGTCGTTTGATAATGAATCATGACTAGAAACCGTGATACCAGCGCGTGCCAAGCAGCCAGCCATGTGTCTGCAGCCACATGAGGCCCTTGGTTTCGTCGCGGCACCATCAGTGACTACTCATAACACCATTACTAAACGCACAATGAAAGTGAAATTTCAAGTGGCACCAATGGGCTGTAAGAGCAAGCGCCATACAAGGAGGGATAGCAAGCAAAGGTAGTCACAAGGTTTGGAATCAATAGGGAAGCTATTTGCAGCTCAAAATATAGCACAAGAAAACATCGCGCAATTGCCAGGGATAACTGAGCAAGAGACTCTTGCTTAAATTCTACGTACGACTTGTGTCCACCGAGGGAAGTACCAGATAAAGATTAACAGGAGATTCAATCATGTTGAGCAACAACATGAGATCAGGACTGATGAACATCTCGAGACTTGGGAAGGTTGGGGACAGATTAAGCAAATTTCCAGGGCAAAAACCGATATGTAGTCATAGATTGAGTTGATAAGGTTGATGCACGAATTTGCAAGCACACGATTTAGAGGCCATAGCAGAGAGACATTGCGTCACATTAGCTAACCTTTGAGGGAGGTAACCGGAAGGTCCAACATGGATTTGGGTACAGTCTCCACAATTGGCAACGTACGAACCATGGTCAAATCCTAGAGTTGATGAGAGTTAACTTGGTGGGTCAGTCGACAAGGGTCTTCACAAAGAGGGTTGCAAACCATCCACGGCTTATGCAAACATATAGGAGAACAGAACTTTGGGCTTTCGGTCAAGCAACGGCATGGATACAAACATTCAAGGGATAATCACCACGTCTACAGGCTCAGGCTCCTAAGAGAGAGAACCTAATTGAAGACAACAACCAAATAATTACGTAACGTGAACGTTGTTCTAGGATAAAGCTATGCGACACTCGTATGCTCACCGAAGACAAACGAGGTGACAACTAGGGCACTACCTAGATAACAAGCATACATACAACATCACAGTCAAGCAGACATTGGAGAAAATTCAAACAATGGGCTTAAGCAACCAATGCAAAGCACAAGACTCACCCAAAATAAGCATTTATCTCAAGCATGAACTAACTACAAGTTTAGCTCAAAACAAATGCTCGCTAAGGGAGCCAACTTAGCATGTGCATGGAATCTGAACAGCAGCATAGTAGCTACTTGTTTCAACCATAACTGAGGTTGTAGACATCCCACAAAGGTGATCCTAGACTTTCTAGAAAGCTTAGTAAGATGACTACACTTTAGTTATTCATACCAAAAGCAAATTCATAGATTAACATGACCAAAATGCTAATGTTTCAGATCTGTACCAATATGGACAGAAAACTGACAAGAACTTCAAAAATGCATAACTGGAGTTCTAGAGACACAACAAGGCTGAGCCTTAACTTTATGTAAAGCTTATTAAGTTGTCTATAACTTTCTTATTATCATATTAAGATGATTCTATACCTAACAAGGCCAAACAAGACAAAGAAAACATCTCTGCCCAGATTTGGACAGATTCTGTCATTCCACTTTGCAAGCCCATAAGTAGAGATTTAGACCACCCCAATTAGTGCTATAGGACATTTTGGAAAGCTTAGAAAAAGTACTACACTTCTTCTATTATCTCCAAGACATGATTCCACATGCACACAGGTCAAACAAACCAAACATTCAGATCTGTTATAAACATAAACAGAATCTGGACAACGAACTTCTAAAATTCATAACTCCAAAACCATAAGGCCTGGGGTCATGAAATTTTAGGACCAGCAAGACAAGCAAGTTAGCCACAACTTTGGTATTCTCCATAACTACAAAACACACAATGATGGCCACGAAAGCATCACTACAACAGAAACCGCTTTAGCAGCCAACGTTTAATAAGCAAAACAAAGTTTGCCTTTGTTCTACTTAACAAGAGAGCACACAGACATATCATCCTAGTAGCTCTAAACATTTTTACCTTAGACCAACACCAATTTAATTCATTCATGAGAATTCACTTTACTTAAGTGAGGTCTAAAACATTTTCAAAAACTTGTATGACAGCATATCCACTACTTGGCTAACTAGAGGGCCTCTATAGGTTCACGCATGTAACCACAACTATATCTAGCAAGGCTAAACACACACACTTTTCTCAAGCACTTTCTATTCAAGTAACATTGAACAAGGCATTCATGTCTAACTCCACACAAGGAAGATACTACATAACATCAATCACAAGTTACTTAATATCGGACAAGGGTGAGAGGAGCATAGTCATGCATAAAAGAACAATCATGAAGATGCATGCTTCGTCCTATTCGTCCTCACAAGATTGTCAACCTAAGGTGGCGATCACGTTCTGTGTCGGTGGCATAACACGCACTCTCTCGATATATAGCTAGTCGATAACTACTTCGACTTACGCATTCGTGGTTAGCGTACCTGCATAAAAGTTTCATTGCAGCCCAACATTTCCCAATATAGCACACAATGAAAGCAGAGAAGTAAAATTCTAAGTACTCCCATGTACATATACCCCGTATATATACATGTAGCACCAAAACTACCCGAATCATTCGATCACCCACAATTAAGTACCTTCATATAAACATGTGTGTAACATGTAAATAATCCAGTAACCAAAACTAGCTCTTCCCTAGACCGCAGTTTGTACGGTCATGCTCTCACAACTCACGCTTACCTGAGCGTAGGTGCGATGTTGCATAAAAGTAAACTAGCGACATATATGGCTATTTCATATATGAAGGCTACCTCTAATCTGACACACCGGGTAGCATAGTGTGGGAGAGTCATCACACATACATACCTTGACCTGGGCGTAGATGCATAAATGAAAAACCCCAAGTTAGTACTTATATAAGCCACCTAATAATCCTTATATGGGCATAAGGAAATTGACCACTGGCATACTTAGGTTTAAAATTTAGATTTCACAAACCTATATATAACTATAAGTTGATAAAACTGGTTTTAGAAAACAAAACCTTTGTTTTAAATACACATATGACATGTTTAATGTTGAATCTTGCTCCGATACCAGCTGTAACGGAACCGTCCAAATTATAAGAGCACAAGTACAAAAACAATCACCGAAGTGATCAAATTCTCGCACTTGAGCCCATATAACTCCGGTAGTCCAATGAAATCGCGCGGGATTTCAAACCAACCAACTTACCAGCCAAGATCGTAGTGATTCAACATAACAAGTCACATGTTACATCCATTTCACAAGTAATCAAAATATACATCGGAGTTCAACAAAGTTATTACAACTTAGTTCAAAAGTAGCGGAAGCAAAGTAATTTGAAACTAACAACACCCTTATTTCAAATACATGCCAGTACTAAGGTCGACTTCCAACAAAAGCATTAGAGAGAAGATAACTCAGAAGGATCATGCCCGTGATCACACTCCACCTCTACGGCAGGAGCCAACCAACTCTTGCAGCCGCCATGATACATCACAACCTGCAACAAGTGGGGATAAAACCCTGAGTATGAGAAGGTACTCAGCTAGACTTACCCGTCATAAACCAGAAATAAAGTGACACCAAGGATCATGCAAGGCTGATATAAGGTGGGCTAGCTTGACAACATTTTGCATAAAAGCTTATTATGAATAAGTAATCATTAATGCTTAAGCATCAAGTTAATTATCATTAACCTGTCATCTCTATTAGAACCTGTACTAGAGCACTCACTTTATTAGGAGCAAACAATTTTAACCATAGCAGGTATAAATTGAGGCAACCTTTCCATCGTTATCCAATTAACCATCCGTTCAATTTAATGGAATCTACGTTGCCGCTGCTCAAGTCAAGTGCTCACTAACCGGGAGCGACGGCGATTCGAATCGAATTCCTATCCAGCTGGAGGGGTATTTCTAACACTCACCGAGACACGCCTGGCGAGGGCTGCTCAGGTCATCTTTCGTACAGTTCAGGAATCGCGGGTCCGAATGATGTCGCGACCCCAAGGGCGACACTCTGCCAGGTGATAGGGACTCTAACCCCCCTTGGTCTCACGCCAATGTCCCCAAGCACATCCTTTCTCTCCTCCAAGAAGCAACCTACCATTCGATTCCCGGCCTGAACCATACTACTCGACTTCGCGGTCGGAACGACTTATCCGGCCAACTAAGTGTTAGACTGCGTTCAACATGACTCAAGGACGTACAGCGAATCGGTCCTTAAACGACTCAGACGGGGATAGATCGACACCCAAGACCTCCATGCCTTGTTGCTTCACTATCGTCATCCCGCCCGGTCTCATTTCATTTTATTAACACATGGTTCCATTTCACGATAGCAATTATAGCCAACCGTGCCATATATGAATATCCCTACATCTCGCAGGTGACAGGAAATCACCTGACTTCTACCGCTTAAAGCAGGGCTAAGCATCTACTCGATCCTAGTCTAGGTAGGATTCAGGGATTCATATATCTGGACAAGGAATGATATAATGCAGCAAGGTTTTCAACCAACTCCTACCACTTAATGCAACAATACTTATAACATATATATAATTAATTGCTTTTGAAGGTAGGAGGCTTATAATGCTCCGGGGCTTGCCTGGGATCCGACTCAAGTTAGGGTATGTCAGATGAATTTACTTGGCGAGTATCCTCCAATCTCTCACTTGTCTGGTCCTTCTATCTTCGGGATGGATCCACCAACTCCGTCTTTGGGTTGGGCTCCACATTAGGTCCTTCACGTGCTTCAGCTAGCGTACCTAAATGAGGTGCAACAATGCATATGTATGAATGCATCGAAGTGCAATAAACAAAGTAATCAAACAAGCATACTAAAGTTTGCATAAACACCTAGAGCTAATTAACTCAACCTTATTAGGGCATAACAAAGAAGATTGCAAGCACATCAATCAAGACACAAGTCTTATAAGATCTTAGGTACCACCCAGGTATCATCAAACCCAAGCATGACAAAGTTAATCAAAGTACTAGAACTAGAAATTGCTACCTTCTGGACATCAGACCAACAGCTGAGTAATTTAATCATAAATGGAGATCTACAACTCCAAATGACTTGCAAGAAGACACTATGGAAAGCTTATGAAATTATCTACATTTCATTTATAAACATCCAAACCTGATTCTAACATTTGCCAGGTCAAAATACAGAAGGTACAGAATCTGTCCTGGAAGGACAGAGAGCAACATAAATCTGAACCCAACTTAGAACAGCTGTAGTTTCTAAACCATATGGCCAAATGCCACCAAAATTTAACAGCAGCTAGATCATGAAATTCACCACAACTTTGTTATAGCACACAAGACATGAAAACATCATTTGCATAGGGTAATTAACAATATTCTCAAATCTGTTCAGAAACATCATTTGCAAGAAATAATTATTAACTTATGTTGCAAACATTTAATTGAATAAAACCAACTTTACCAACATTTCATACATGACTAAAGAACACCAGAAAACATAGTGTCAATTACTAAATAAATTCTTTTAATACATTTTCTTAATTTATTTAGATAATTAGGTGAAATTATGACCACATCATAAGGATGCTCCATAAATTCTACCAAAATTACAGGGGTCCACAAATGCTATCAAAAGTCTACTGTACAAATTTCAAGCCATTTAGATAAGTACATCAACCTCTATGAAAAAGACAATCAACTATTGAAATAAATCATGTGAGAACAGGTAAAACCTATAACTCAATACTTTCTGTGAATACATGGCCATAGAATGAACCAAAATCATAGAGCAACATCATAATAAGGTGATGGGACAACATTTTCTATTTTATCATTTATATATTATTTATAAGCTATTTATCAAGCCCTAAACAAGTTAAATCAATAACTAGATCATCCAATAAGTAGTGACCAAGAAATTTATACCACAGTACATACATATCATGACAAGACTACCATAAAAATTTCACATCATTTGGAGCACCACAACTCAAGATATAAAATGACAAGTAATAAAATGAAATTTTCCTTATTTAACAAGGTCAAATCAAAACCCTAAGAAAACATTGAACAACTAGGGTGTTTAATATTTTTCCTAGCAAGTACATGCCATTATAAAATTAACAAAACAAGAATCACTATTTTTGGATGTCTAAAACTCCAGATCTTGCTCTGGTTAGGTTTGAAGGCATTTCTTGAGCTCTTTTTCAACTTAAATAAACACATTGAAAAACATCTATAAACATATAGAATTTTATGACTCTACTGCATAGATCTCTTCACAAGGTTTCCAAAAAGTCCACTTTTGCTATTTTTGGATTTACCTAGCATGAGATATTAATTTTAGAAGATTTAACACAATTTGAGATTCAAAATCAGAAGTACTCGACCCTAGCCTAATTTGCTACACCCACCCGGTCGCGCACCCAGAGCTGCCACCGTATAACCGACATGCGGGACCCGCTGTACCATCGGGCCCACTTGTCACCCACACAAGAAAGACAGAGAGGAGGTGCCGGCCTTCCTCTTCTTCCTCCCGATGCAGAGCGCAGAGGGCGGAGGGGGAAGACGGCCGGTGGCGTCTAGAGAAGACACGCCGGCGATGGAGAAGGGCGGCTCGAGCTCCGGTGGGTCCAGGCGCCTCTGAGGAGCCACTCGGCTCCGCGCGAGGTGACCTAAGGCCGGCTGACCACGGGAAAGGGCGGAAACGGTGGTTGGTGCTCCGGCGGCGGCGGACTGCGGCGGCGGGAGGGCTCGTCGGCGGTGGTGTTGCAGTGGGGGAGCACCAAGGGGTCCGTGCGAACCCAAAGGTGGCTGCAGCTCGACCGGAGACGGCTCATGGCCTCCTGGCCACACACGCCGGCGTCCGCGGCGGTCACGGCACCGGTGGCCGCGCGCTACGACGGTGAGGCGGGGCCAGGGAGGGGCATGTCAGGGGCGTCTTGAGATGGTGAGGCCACTGGAGCTGACGGCTAGGGCTGACGAGGCGCAGTAGCAAAGATTGCAGCTCCAATGGAGCTCGAGCGGCTCGGCAATGGCGGAGCTCGGCGTCGCTGTTGGGCAAACGGCGGCCAGAGCGAGCGAGGGAGGGCCGTGAGGAGTGGAGGGAATGGAGAGAAGCTCAGCATCCTCGCTGGAAGAGGCCGGGAGTGCCAGGACGCGCGGCAACATGGCAAGGCGCGGGCTCGCGCATGGACGCCACGTCCGGACGCGCTTCGCCCTTGGAGACCTTCTACCGAACACGTGGTGGGCGTCGGTGAAGCCAAGTGTATACGCCATGTTGGGCTCGATACAGGCCGATTTTCGAATTGGGTCAAATAGCAAAGTTGTTCATCTCAGTATGCTCTATCTTTTCTATTTAGGGGTCATAGTCATTAGAGCTTTAGATTAGGAGATAATGATGTGTCAAGATGGCATTGTCAATGTGTCGACAACCATGCCAAATACTCCAAATTGATGGGCCAAAAGGAGTCAAAATAGTGTCATCTTCTTACATGAGCTTCTCCACTATGTGCATTCCAGCTTTTACTTTTGGGTCATCTTGAGTTATTTAATGGAATTTCGAGAACGCGAGATGCCAACGTTGATGACACAGAAATCAGGGTTTAAAAATGCTAAGTGTGGAATTCAGCCCTAAAACTGACTTGTGGGCCCTGTTTGAGCATGTTCCACACATTTTCATGACTTGACTCTTAAACAAAGTTTGTTCCTTATAAAATTCTCTACAACTTTGTCAAAGGGTGCACAGTCATGCAAAGCTTGGTTGATGATCTATAGTTCCATTAACTTAATGGGGCAAATTCTAATAGAAATGGAACTTATCATTTCATGTGACTTTTTGATTCCAAACTTCATGAAACTTTTCCAGGGATCAATATAGATAGTTATTGATGTGAGACATGTGAAGATACTTTGATAACACACCCAAGCATATATCTTTCAATTGAGCCTGTATGTAAGCAAGGGTGCAAATCCAAGTTTAGGTTAGGGTTTATTTCGATAGGTTTGACATTGGCATCGTCATCTCCACTTGATCTATCATGTTTGAGCTTAACCCACTACTTAATTGGTGATAAACACCTGGGGTGTTACAGCCCTCCCCCCTTAAAAGAATCGCGTCCCGAGATTCGGAATGGAAGACCTTTTAAGGAAGAGAGACATGTTATCTAGTTCCCAATATCTGCTATAGCATTCAGCTAAAAGCTTCAACATCGGTAAACAATTTGACCAAAGGCACTTTCTGATACTTACTCTTCATGGTAAAATTTGTCTGAAGAATTTCCTTCATTGACTTCCATGAAGCATTGTTACTTTGGGAGGAATCCAAGATAGCACATACTGCATTCTCAGTGTACGGAGATCATTCGGTCCGTGAGCTGACCACTCACAAGTATCTGATTCTTAAGTGAGCACAGCATAGTCCGTATGAACTTTACACTAGACCGAACTATTCAGAAGTCTACTCGTTGAAATGACTCTATATTCACGCGGTTTTGAAAAGCAGTTCTCTACCAAAATGGCTTGAGTACAACCTTCCAAAAGGGTGAGATCATAGGCGACAAATATACTCGGAGGCTATAGGATACTGACTAATCAATAGACAAGGTCTATGTTGGTCATAAATGTTCATTCATTTAGACACCAACTAATGGAAAACTACTTGCGGTTCCATGTGTGCAGTTCTCTTTCTCTGACGACAACACTGTATTATCTGAGTCTATCGATGGTCAGTGAATGTGATAGCTGACTCTGTTGGCTTCCTATTTCTGCCAACAGTTATCTAAGAAGATTCTTTTATCCAAGACAACAGTTATCTGGGTTGAATCAGATGCAACCTCTTGGGTAAAAACATTTATAAGGTACCAAAGTATGTCATCTTAGGAAAATAATTCCCAAAGAAAGATGTAACGAGGCCTTAAGGACAACAAAAGTTGTAATTATTCACTTAACCACGGGGAGTAGTCTACCACCAAACGATTAAGTAAAATTTTCCTTAGTGACTTAGTTGTACTGTAAGTTGAGTTGACTTGCAGCATAACAACTTTGTCAGGCCAACTTTCACCTTGAGGCTTCCTTTTTAGGATCAAACAACAGCTCTAAGGTGGGAAATCGGTTGTTTGACACTTTTCAAATTGCTTTTGATACGCGATGGTATACATTGATTTGTAGAAACCAAGGCTGCTTGTACTTTGTTGATACGAGAACGCAAAAGCAACGAAAGAGTGTAAACTAGTATCTTTGGGACCTCAAAAGGGCATCCAGTAGCAGATCTCGACCATTAATTTATATACCAATCCGATGATGCACACGCTTTGAACTTGCGGTTTACTTTTGCAAGGCAAAATGCATACTTCGCCTGGAGGACATTCCTACAAGAATAAGGAACCGTTTCTGAATATTCCTCAATACTTTATCCAATAGAGTTCTGAACAAAACCATTTGTGGCACCTAAGGGCACAAGGATGGTGATCGAAACTAGGGTATGCTTTCTCTAATTCTTCACTTTAGTTGATAGAACACTTTGCACTATCTGGGTGATTGTCCAAGATGGAATTGACTTGGTCACAATGGCTGTGGAAGATAGGGTATTACTCAAGTTGTTGGCCAGTTGTTGGTTATTGCTCTGTAAGACATAGCCTTCGTAGCTACCAAAGAGTCATTACCTAGCTGGAGATTAACCTTCCTATTGGTAACTAATCAGTTTTCTCTCAACACTAAAAAGTTCCAAATCTTCACTCTTGACCACAACAACAGTGGCTGATGTGGATAGTTGACGGACATTGAAGTCTACAGATAAGGAATCACACCAGAGATGGTTGATTTCGATTGTATGGCCATTATGCATACAAAGGCTAAAACTTGCATAATGTGACGATCGAGTCTTATCCAACGTATGACTTGTCCAACAGTAAGTGTTGTGTGTCCTTTTTATCCAACAGAGATGAGATACTTGCTTACTAGATGACGTTCGTCAATACTGGGACAACTAAGTAGAGTCACTTGTCTACCACCTCTTGTAGTATGTTAATGTTTATGTGGGTGACCTGTTCTTCAAAGATTATCCTTTATATAACTTCAGAAGGAAACTCCACTACTTTCGGTCTAAGATATGGATCTTACGATACGATATGGAGAGATAACCAAGAAAGGAACACGAGAAAATAACACATCGTCTGTCGTTTGATAATGAATCATGACTAGAAACCGTGATACCAGCGCGTGCCAAGCAGCCAGCCATGTGTCTGCAGCCACAGGAGGCCCTTGGTTTCGTCGCGGCACCATCAGTGACTACTCATAACACCATTACTAAACGCACAACGAAAGTGAAATTTCAAGTGGCACCAATGGGCTGTAAGAGCAAGCGCCATACAAGGAGGGATAGCAAGCAAAGGTAGTCACAAGGTTTGGAATCAATAGGGAAGCTATTTGCAGCTCAAAATATAGCATAAGAAAACATCGCGCAATTGCCAGGGATAACTGAGCAAGAGACTCTTGCTTAAATTCTACGTACGACTTGTGTCCACCGAGGGAAGTACCAGATAAAGATTAACAGGAGATTCAATCATGTTGAGCAACAACATGAGATCAGGACTGATGAACATCTCGAGACTTGGGAAGGTTGGGGACAGATTAAGCAAATTTCCAGGGCAAAAACCGATATGTAGTCATAGATTGAGTTGATAAGGTTGATGCACGAATTTGCAAGCACACGATTTAGAGGCCATAGCAGAGAGACATTGCGTCACATTAGCTAACCTTTGAGGGAGGTAACCGGAAGGTCCAACATGGATTTGGGTACAGTCTCCACAATTGGCAACGTACGAACCATGGTCAAATCCTAGAGTTGATGAGAGTTAACTTGGTGGGTCAGTCGACAAGGGTCTTCACAAAGAGGGTTGCAAACCATCCACGGCTTATGCAAACATATAGGAGAACAGAACTTTGGGCTTTCGGTCAAGCAACGGCATGGATACAAACATTCAAGGGATAATCACCACGTCTACAGGCTCAGGCTCCTAAGAGAGAGAACCTAATTGAAGACAACAACCAAATAATTACGTAACGTGAACGTTGTTCTAGGATAAAGCTATGCGACACTCGTATGCTCACCGAAGACAAACGAGGTGACAACTAGGGCACTACCTAGATAACAAGCATACATACAACATCACAGTCAAGCAGACATTGGAGAAAATTCAAACAATGGGCTTAAGCAACCAATGCAAAGCACAAGACTCACCCAAAATAAGCATTTATCTCAAGCATGAACTAACTACAAGTTTAGCTCAAAACAAATGCTCGCTAAGGGAGCCAACTTAGCATGTGCATGGAATCTGAACAGCAGCATAGTAGCTACTTGTTTCAACCATAACTGAGGTTGTAGACATCCCACAAAGGTGATCCTAGACTTTCTAGAAAGCTTAGTAAGATGACTACACTTTAGTTATTCATACCAAAAGCAAATTCATAGATTAACATGACCAAAATGCTAATGTTTCAGATCTGTACCAATATGGACAGAAAACTGACAAGAACTTCAAAAATGCATAACTGGAGTTCTAGAGACACAACAAGGCTGAGCCTTAACTTTATGTAAAGCTTATTAAGTTGTCTATAACTTTCTTATTATCATATTAAGATGATTCTATACCTAACAAGGCCAAACAAGACAAAGAAAACATCTCTGCCCAGATTTGGACAGATTCTGTCATTCCACTTTGCAAGCCCATAAGTAGAGATTTAGACCACCCCAATTAGTGCTATAGGACATTTTGGAAAGCTTAGAAAAAGTACTACACTTCTTCTATTATCTCCAAGACATGATTCCACATGCACACAGGTCAAACAAACCAAACATTCAGATCTGTTATAAACATAAACAGAATCTGGACAACGAACTTCTAAAATTCATAACTCCAAAACCATAAGGCCTGGGGTCATGAAATTTTAGGACCAGCAAGACAAGCAAGTTAGCCACAACTTTGGTATTCTCCATAACTACAAAACACACAATGATGGCCACGAAAGCATCACTACAACAGAAACCGCTTTAGCAGCCAACGTTTAATAAGCAAAACAAAGTTTTCCTTTGTTCTACTTAACAAGAGAGCACACAGACATATCATCCTAGTAGCTCTAAACATTTTTACCTTAGACCAACACCAATTTAATTCATTCATGAGAATTCACTTTACTTAAGTGAGGTCTAAAACATTTTCAAAAACTTGTATGACAGCATATCCACTACTTGGCTAACTAGAGGGCCTCTATAGGTTCACGCATGTAACCACAACTATATCTAGCAAGGCTAAACACACACACTTTTCTCAAGCACTTTCTATTCAAGTAACATTGAACAAGGCATTCATGTCTAACTCCACACAAGGAAGATACTACATAACATCAATCACAAGTTACTTAATATCGGACAAGGGTGAGAGGAGCATAGTCATGCATAAAAGAACAATCATGAAGATGCATGCTTCGTCCTATTCGTCCTCACAAGATTGTCAACCTAAGGTGGCGATCACGTTCTGTGTCGGTGGCATAACACGCACTCTCTCGATATATAGCTAGTCGATAACTACTTCGACTTACGCATTCGTGGTTAGCGTACCTGCATAAAAGTTTCATTGCAGCCCAACATTTCCCAATATAGCACACAATGAAAGCAGAGAAGTAAAATTCTAAGTACTCCCATGTACATATACCCCGTATATATACATGTAGCACCAAAACTACCCGAATCATTCGATCACCCACAATTAAGTACCTTCATATAAACATGTGTGTAACATGTAAATAATCCAGTAACCAAAACTAGCTCTTCCCTAGACCGCAGTTTGTACGGTCATGCTCTCACAACTCACGCTTACCTGAGCGTAGGTGCGATGTTGCATAAAAGTAAACTAGCGACATATATGGCTATTTCATATATGAAGGCTACCTCTAATCTGACACACCGGGTAGCATAGTGTGGGAGAGTCATCACACATACATACCTTGACCTGGGCGTAGATGCATAAATGAAAAACCCCAAGTTAGTACTTATATAAGCCACCTAATAATCCTTATATGGGCATAAGGAAATTGACCACTGGCATACTTAGGTTTAAAATTTAGATTTCACAAACCTATATATAACTATAAGTTGATAAAACTGGTTTTAGAAAACAAAACCTTTGTTTTAAATACACATATGACATGTTTAATGTTGAATCTTGCTCCGATACCAGCTGTAACGGAACCGTCCAAATTATAAGAGCACAAGTACAAAAACAATCACCGAAGTGATCAAATTCTCGCACTTGAGCCCATATAACTCCGGTAGTCCAATGAAATCGCGCGGGATTTCAAACCAACCAACTTACCAGCCAAGATCGTAGTGATTCAACATAACAAGTCACATGTTACATCCATTTCACAAGTAATCAAAATATACATCGGAGTTCAACAAAGTTATTACAACTTAGTTCAAAAGTAGCGGAAGCAAAGTAATTTGAAACTAACAACACCCTTATTTCAAATACATGCCAGTACTAAGGTCGACTTCCAACAAAAGCATTAGAGAGAAGATAACTCAGAAGGATCATGCCCGTGATCACACTCCGCCTCTACGGCAGGAGCCAACCAACTCTTGCAGCCGCCATGATACATCACAACCTGCAACAAGTGGGGATAAAACCCTGAGTATGAGAAGGTACTCAGCTAGACTTACCCGTCATAAACCAGAAATAAAGTGACACCAAGGATCATGCAAGGCTGATATAAGGTGGGCTAGCTTGACAACATTTTGCATAAAAGCTTATTATGAATAAGTAATCATTAATGCTTAAGCATCAAGTTAATTATCATTAACCTGTCATCTCTATTAGAACCTGTACTAGAGCACTCACTTTATTAGGAGCAAACAATTTTAACCATAGCAGGTATAAATTGAGGCAACCTTTCCATCGTTATCCAATTAACCATCCGTTCAATTTAATGGAATCTACGTTGCCGCTGCTCAAGTCAAGTGCTCACTAACCGGGAGCGACGGCGATTCGAATCGAATTCCTATCCAGCTGGAGGGGTATTTCTAACACTCACCGAGACACGCCTGGCGAGGGCTGCTCAGGTCATCTTTCGTACAGTTCAGGAATCGCGGGTCCGAATGATGTCGCGACCCTAAGGGCGACACTCTGCCAGGTGATAGGGACTCTAACCCCCCCTTGGTCTCACGCCAATGTCCCCAAGCACATCCTTTCTCTCCTCCAAGAAGCAACCTACCATTCGATTCCCGGCCTGAACCATACTACTCGACTTCGCGGTCGGAACGACTTATCCGGCCAACTAAGTGTTAGACTGCGTTCAACATGACTCAAGGACGTACAGCGAATCGGTCCTTAAACGACTCAGACGGGGATAGATCGACACCCAAGACCTCCATGCCTTGTTGCTTCACTATCGTCATCCCGCCCGGTCTCATTTCATTTTATTAACACATGGTTCCATTTCACGATAGCAATTATAGCCAACCGTGCCATATATGAATATCCCTACATCTCGCAGGTGACAGGAAATCACCTGACTTCTACCGCTTAAAGCAGGGCTAAGCATCTACTCGATCCTAGTCTAGGTAGGATTCAGGGATTCATATATCTGGACAAGGAATGATATAATGCAGCAAGGTTTTCAACCAACTCCTACCACTTAATGCAACAATACTTATAACATATATATAATTAATTGCTTTTGAAGGTAGGAGGCTTATAATGCTCCGGGGCTTGCCTGGGATCCGACTCAAGTTAGGGTATGTCAGATGAATTTACTTGGCGAGTATCCTCCAATCTCTCACTTGTCTGGTCCTTCTATCTTCGGGATGGATCCACCAACTCCGTCTTTGGGTTGGGCTCCACATTAGGTCCTTCACGTGCTTCAGCTAGCGTACCTAAATGAGGTGCAACAATGCATATGTATGAATGCATCGAAGTGCAATAAACAAAGTAATCAAACAAGCATACTAAAGTTTGCATAAACACCTAGAGCTAATTAACTCAACCTTATTAGGGCATAACAAAGAAGATTGCAAGCACATCAATCAAGACACAAGTCTTATAAGATCTTAGGTACCACCCAGGTATCATCAAACCCAAGCATGACAAAGTTAATCAAAGTACTAGAACTAGAAATTGCTACCTTCTGGACATCAGACCAACAGCTGAGTAATTTAATCATAAATGGAGATCTACAACTCCAAATGACTTGCAAGAAGACACTATGGAAAGCTTATGAAATTATCTACATTTCATTTATAAACATCCAAACCTGATTCTAACATTTGCCAGGTCAAAATACAGAAGGTACAGAATCTGTCCTGGAAGGACAGAGAGCAACATAAATCTGAACCCAACTTAGAACAGCTGTAGTTTCTAAACCATATGGCCAAATGCCACCAAAATTTAACAGCAGCTAGATCATGAAATTCACCACAACTTTGTTATAGCACACAAGACATGAAAACATCATTTGCATAGGGTAATTAACAATATTCTCAAATCTGTTCAGAAACATCATTTGCAAGAAATAATTATTAACTTATGTTGCAAACATTTAATTGAATAAAACCAACTTTACCAACATTTCATACATGACTAAAGAACACCAGAAAACATAGTGTCAATTACTAAATAAATTCTTTTAATACATTTTCTTAATTTATTTAGATAATTAGGTGAAATTATGACCACATCATAAGGATGCTCCATAAATTCTACCAAAATTACAGGGGTCCACAAATGCTCTCAAAAGTCTACTGTACAAATTTCAAGCCATTTAGATAAGTACATCAACCTCTATGAAAAAGACAATCAACTATTGAAATAAATCATGTGAGAACAGGTAAAACCTATAACTCAATACTTTTTGTGAATACATGGCCATAGAATGAACCAAAATCATAGAGAAACATCATAATAAGGTGATGGGACAACATTTTCTATTTTATCATTTATATATTATTTATAAGCTATTTATCAAGCCCTAAACAAGTTAAATCAATAACTAGATCATCCAATAAGTAGTGACCAAGAAATTTATACCACAGTACATACATATCATGACAAGACTACCATAAAAATTTCACATCATTTGGAGCACCACAACTCAAGATATAAAATGACAAGTAATAAAATGAAATTTTCCTTATTTAACAAGGTCAAATCAAAACCCTAAGAAAACATTGAACAACTAGGGTGTTTAATATTTTTCCTAGCAAGTACATGCCATTATAAAATTAACAAAACAAGAATCACTATTTTTGGATGTCTAAAACTCCAGATCTTGCTCTGGTTAGGTTTGAAGGCATTTCTTGAGCTCTTTTTCAACTTAAATAAACACATTGAAAAACATCTATAAACATATAGAATTTTATGACTCTACTGCATAGATCTCTTCACAAGGTTTCCAAAAAGTCCACTTTTGCTATTTTTGGATTTACCTAGCATGAGATATTAATTTTAGAAGATTTAACACAATTTGAGATTCAAAATCAGAAGTACTCGACCCTAGCCTAATTTGCTACACCCACCCGGTCGCGCACCCAGAGCTGCCACCGTATAACCGACATGCGGGACCCGCTGTACCATCGGGCCCACTTGTCACCCACACAAGAAAGACAGAGAGGAGGTGCCGGCCTTCCTCTTCTTCCTCCCGATGCAGAGCACAGAGGGCGGAGGGGGAAGACGGCCGGTGGCGTCTGGAGAAGACACGCCGGCGATGGAGAAGGGCGGCTCGAGCTCCGGTGGGTCCAGGCGCCTCTGAGGAGCCACTCGGCTCCGCGCGAGGTGACCTAAGGCCGGCTGGCCACGGGAAAGGGCGGAAACGGTGGTTGGTGCTCCGGCGGCGGCGGACTGCGGCGGCGGGAGGGCTCGTCGGCGGTGGTGTTGCAGTGGGGGAGCACCAAGGGGTCCGTGCGAACCCAAAGGTGGCTGCAGCTCGACCGGAGACGGCTCATGGCCTCCTGGCCACACACGCCGGCGTCCGCGGCGGTCACGGCACCGGTGGCCGCGCGCTACGACGGTGAGGCGGGGCCAGGGAGGGGCATGTCAGGGGCGTCTTGAGATGGTGAGGCCACTGGAGCTGATGGCTAGGGCTGACGAGGCGCAGTAGCAAAGATTGCAGCTCCAATGGAGCTCGAGCGGCTCGGCAATGGCGGAGCTCGGCGTCGCTGTTGGGCGAACGGCGGCCAGAGCGAGCGAGGGAGGGCCGTGAGGAGTGGAGGGAATGGAGAGAAGCTCAGCATCCTCGCTGGAAGAGGCCGGGAGTGCCAGGACGCGCGGCAACATGGCAAGGCGCGGGCTCGCGCATGGACGCCACGTCCGGACGCGCTTCGCCCTTGGAGACCTTCTACCGAACACGTGGTGGGCGTCGGTGAAGCCAAGTGTATACGCCATGTTGGGCTCGATACAGGCCGATTTTCGAATTGGGTCAAATAGCAAAGTTGTTCATCTCAGTATGCTCTATCTTTTCTATTTAGGGGTCATAGTCATTAGAGCTTTAGATTAGGAGATAATGATGTGTCAAGATGGCATTGTCAATGTGTCGACAACCATGCCAAATACTCCAAATTGATGGGCCAAAAGGAGTCAAAATAGTGTCATCTTCTTACATGAGCTTCTCCACTATGTGCATTCCAGCTTTTACTTTTGGGTCATCTTGAGTTATTTAACGGAATTTCGAGAACGCGAGATGCCAACGTTGATGACACAGAAATCAGGGTTTAAAAATGCTAAGTGTGGAATTCAGCCCTAAAACTGACTTGTGGGCCCTGTTTGAGCATGTTCCACACATTTTCATGACTTGACTCTTAAACAAAGTTTGTTCCTTATAAAATTCTCTACAACTTTGTCAAAGGGTGCACAGTCATGCAAAGCTTGGTTGATGATCTATAGTTCCATTAACTTAATGGGGCAAATTCTAATAGAAATGGAACTTATCATTTCATGTGACTTTTTGATTCCAAACTTCATGAAACTTTTCCAGGGATCAATATAGATAGTTATTGATGTGAGACATGTGAAGATACTTTGATAACACACCCAAGCATATATCTTTCAATTGAGCCTGTATGTAAGCAAGGGTGCAAATCCAAGTTTAGGTTAGGGTTTATTTCGATAGGTTTGACATTGGCATCGTCATCTCCACTTGATCTATCATGTTTGAGCTTAACCCACTACTTAATTGGTGATAAACACCTGGGGTGTTACAATAACGGGTCCCCTTGCCGCACTCCCTAGTTTGGAAATAATGGCCTACATTATCGTTAACCTTTATTGCAACACTTCCTCTAGATATGATCTTCGAAATCCATTCACACCAAGTTGGTGAGAATCCTTTCATTCTGAGGACCTGTTGAATAAAAGGCCACTTTAACTTATCATATGCCTTTTCGAAGTCTAACTTCAAAATCACACCATCTTGTCTTTTCCTATGCAACTCATGAATCGTTTCATGCAACATAACAACTCCTTCCATAATATAACGTCCTGTCGTGTGGTAGATCGCGGGAGTGACAGTCCGTTGAGTCCTTTGTAGTCCACCTCCCAAGTATAGGGCAGGCAGAGCACAACTATTACAGGGAAGCGACGGCTATGTTCTATACCTTCCTTAGTAATATCACTATGTGTAGATATAACCTTTTCTTGCCATGATTGCCAAGTGTAATTGCACTAATCATCGTATGCTTTGATTGTATAGTTAGAATAACTTAGGATTTATCCTTATAGTTCGTCCTAATCCATGCTAGTGCTATATGCTTAGAGTAATCTATTGAGATGTTTATCATTATATGTGGCTATGTGCTTATCAGTTATCTCTTATTATTCTTTATTCATATATATTATTTATCTTGTGACACTTACCCTGTATGAGAAGATCGATAAAGACATGGTTATGCTCTCCATTATCACATGCAATGATGCTCATTGCTCATTATCCTTAGCATCCCTTCCCTATGGTAAAAATATAAATAACGATACCTGGATTACTCCCGGTTAAAATGCTACATCGATATTATCTGTGCGCTTGTGGATTTCATATTTATTTTAGAGGAGCATTTCCAAATTTTAGTACTAGCACCTTTAGTGTCATGCTGGGGATGACAACCTAGCTTAGGTGGTGTTAGAGGTGTCAACACTGGCTTCCCTAGAACCCTAGCCCAAGCACTTGGATCGCCTCCATGTGGCCTCTATCCCTTCCCCGCCGTCCACCGCCTAGCCATGGCCGAGCTCAAGGTATAAAAACCCCCGAGTGGATGCCCTAGCCTTCTCCATCCACCTCGCCACCACCCTGGTGGCAACCACACCATGCCAGAAGGAGAGAAGGGAGGAAGGGAACAAAGGGAGGAGGAATGAGGAGCTGGACGAGCCACCACTACCGCCTTAGCTCGAAGCACCGCCTCGATCGGCTACGATGACGTAGCTGCTCGGCACGACACTACAATGACCCCTCGCTGCATCAACTCACCCTACACCTCCATCCTTCACCATCGCCACCTATGGTAAGCCCCAACACTTTACCTCGCTCGCCACCGTGTGCATGCTGGCGTCACCGCAGCAATCCCTGTACCGGGGATGGCCAAGGCCGACCCTGGACCTCGTTTGCACTTACACGCACCCACGCGCACATGCCCAAGCACAGCACAACCTCGATGAGCCATAACAGCTTGAGAACGCCGAGGACACTACACGACACAGAGCGTACCCGCCATGGCCAGAGCACAGCCATGGCGAGGTCATACCCACCAGCCCAAGCCAGTAGAGATTAGAAGGAGGGAGTAGATCATTTCGCTGTAGGAGATGGCGTCCAGTGCTCAAGAGAAGGAAGGAAGAAGATCCCTGGAGCGCTTGAGCCGACTCCGCCATGCCGGAGTCGACACGCCCAGAGCGCCACCGTGGCGAGCCCCTTTTTAGTCAATTCTGGTCACCTTGCGAGACAAGGATGCGCCATCGAGCCGCACGTTGATCGACCACACCCAACCACCTAGAAAATAGGGAGAAAAGGGGCCCTCTTGCCCCACTTCGCCGAGGCCATGCACCACTGGAGCTCCGCTGAGGCCCTTGCCGTGTAGGGGACTCCACCGCGGGCGCTCATCGCTGTGGACTACCTTTACGTTATGTTTATGACCTCAATCGAAGGGATAAGGGTCGAATTGACCCCTACACATACCGCGGCCACCTCACCGCCGCTTGCCGACGCAACCGAGCCATCATCGCCATGAGAGACCCCGTTAAAGGCCCTAATCCACAGCTACCTGTTCCCCATTGAGTCCCTTGTGCCCTTGCGAACCCGTAGAGCTGTAGAGTGTTTGCCCATGAGCCGCCATAACACGAGAATGGCCGCTCGTTGCTGCCCAGGGAGCCACCGCGCAGAAGGCAGGAGATATAGGGAGGAGGCGTTGGATGAGCGGTGCACACGGTGCACATGAACCGTGAGGAGAAGAGAGAGGATGGACCGAGTCCATCGTGAACCATGCACGCGAACCGTGAACCACACCTACACGACCACCATACACCGAACCGCGTGGACTTGAGCCCGATTTGAATCTAGCTACTTGACGTGGCAGCACCTGAGCTGGACACATGTCCAGGCCGGGCCGGCCCAGACCAGCCCAACCCAGCCCGTATCCAACACTAGCCCGGCCTGTCAAAGCCCAGTTGAGGCCCGGTCAATGTTGACCATTGACCAAAGACCTTTGACCAGTCAACGGGACCCACCTGTCAGCCTCACATGCACCTCTGGCCAACCAGCTGCTGACACGTGTCACGCCCTTATTAAATCTTTTTTTCTTTTTCTAGAAATTCATTTAATCTTTGAAAATTCATAACTAATTCATTTTAACTCAGAAAATAACAAACCAGTGTCCAAATTTTTCTAAAAATGAGCTCTACGTCATAGGCTTATGTCTGAATGCATTTGGATCTTTCGAATTTATGTTACTTCTTTGTGCACCTCTATAAGAGTCACTCATGCGACTATATGTTACGTTTAACAGAGCTGGAGGACCTGCCAACTGAAGACTTCGACCCTGACTATAGCGAGGACTTGGGAGATGACCTGCCAGGTGCCACGCCCCACCCAATCTCATGGATCCTATTATACATGCTACAACTAGAACTGCTAGTGCTTTATCTTTTATGCAATAATATGATGTTAGGTTGCATGGTAGTTCGTGATTGATGTTTTGCCTGGTATCGGGCCTATTGCTAAAAGGCCCTACTGCATGTTAGTCGATGAGCTGGAGGAGCTGAAGAAGCAGCTTAAGGAGTTGTCAGACAAGGGGTACATCAGACCCAATGCTTCACCATGGGGTTCCCCTATTTTGTTTGTGAAAAAGAAGGATGGATCCATGAGGATGTACATTGACTATCAGAACTTGAATGCCATGATAGTCAAGAACAAGTATCCTCTGCCTAGGATCAATGACCTCCTAGATCAGCTGAAAGATGCCAAGTTCTTTTCTAAGATTGATCTCAGATCTGGGTATCATCAGATGAAAATCAAGCCTAAGGACATTCCTAAGATAGCTTTTGTCACTAGATATGGGCAATATGAGTTCACAGTGGTGTCCTTCGGACTCACTAATGCCCCGGCTTACTTCATGAACATGATGAATAAGATATTCATGGATGAGCTGGACAAGTTTCTTAGTGGTGTTCATTGATGACATCCTTATCTATTCCACCACCGCCGAAGAGCATGAACAACACTTGAGAGTGGTTCTGGAGAAGTTGAGGCAGAATCAGCTTTATGCCAAGTTCAGCAAGTGTGACTTCTGGCTCGAAGAAGTCACCTTTCTTGGTCACGTTCTCACTACTGAGGGAGTCGCTATAGATCCTGCTAAGATTGAGGCTGTAAAAGAGTGGGAACAACCCCGCAATGTGACAGACATCCGCAGTTTCCTCGGATTAGCTGGGTACTATCGCAGATTCATCGAGAACTTCTCAAAGATAGCCAAGCCCATGACCAACCTACTGAAGAAGACCAATGAGTTTGAATGGATACCCGAGTGTGAGCATAGCTTCCAGACTCTGAAACAGAAGCTTACCACCACTCCTGTTCTTGCCTTGCCTGATATCCGGAAAGACTTCGTGGTCTATTGTGATGCATCCAGATAGGGACTTGGTTGTGTATTGATGCAGAATGGGAGAGTCATTGCCTATGCATCATGACAGTTGAAAGACCATGAGCAATGCTAACCAACCCAGATCCTGAGCTTGCTGTTATTGTGCATGCTCTGAAGATCTGGAGGCACTACTTGATTGGGAATAAGTGTGATATCTACACCGATCACAAGAGCCTGAAGTACTTCTTCACTCAAGAGGATCTAAACATGAGATAGCACAGATGGCTAGAGCTTATAAAGGACTACGACCTGGAGATTCACTACCATCTAGGAAAAGCTAATGTAATCGCTGATGCCTTGAGCCGTAAGAGCTATTGTCACAGTTTGTCCGTGGAAGCTGTACCACCCGAGTTGTGTCAGGAAATGGGTGACCTTTGTCTTGAGATCCTACCGAAGGGTATGCTGAACGAGCTTTGAGTGCAATACAACCTCGAGGATCAGATCCGCAATGCTCAACTAGAGTGTCTGAAAATCTGGGAGATCCGAGAGCTCATGAAGAGGGGCAAGTGCCCTGAGTTCAGGGAAGATGCGCAAGGAGTGTACTAGTACAAGGATAGAATCTGTGTACCATCTGATCTCACCTTGCAGTGAGAAATCTTGGAAGAGGGTCATGACTCCAAGTATTGTATCCACCCAGGAAGCACCAAAATGTATGCTGATCTGAAGAAACAGTTCTGGTGGAAGAACATGAAGACAGATATTACCGGGCATGTCGCGCGATGTGACATTTGCAATAGGATCAAGGTCGAGCATCAAAGACCGACTGGGTTGCTTAATCCCTTGGATGTCCTAGAGTGGAAATGGGAGAGCATATCCATGGACTTTATAGTGGGTTTACCTTAAACCCCTAAAGGCCATGACTCAATTTGGGTGATAGTTGACCGTTTGACCAAGGTGGCTCACTTCATAGCTGTGAGGAATGACTACAGAGTTGAGAAGCTAGCTGATTTATATATCGTGAACATTCTCAGACTCCACAGAGCCCCCACTAGCATAATGTCTGATCATGGCACACAATACGTGTCTAAGTTCTAGAAGAGTCTCCACAAGGCCATTAGGACTCGACTGGATTACAGCGCTGCATACCACCCACAGACAAATGGTCAGACAGAGAGAGTTAATCAGATCTTGGAGGACATGCTCCGAGCTTGTGTCTTGAAGTATGGATCTGATTGGGAAAAGAGCTTGCCTCACGCAGAGTTCTCGTACAACAACAATTACCAGGCTAGTCTCAAGATGTCACCGTTTGAGGCATTGTATGGCAGAAAGTGTAGAACCCCTCTGATGTGGTCAAAGGTGGGAGAGAGATCATTCTTCGGCCCTGCAAAAATCAAAGATGCCGAAGAAGGAGTCACCCAAGTGCGAAAAAACCTAAGGATTGCCCAAAGCCGATAGAAGAGTTACATAGATAACCGTCGGAGAGACCTCGAGTTTCAGGTTGGGGACTATGTCTATCTCAAAGTCTCTCCACTCCGAGGCACTATTAGATTCCATGTGAAGGGAAAGTTGGCACCTAGGTACGTGGGACCTTACAGGGTTTGTCAGAGAATCGACAAGTTGGCATACAAGGTAGAGTTGCTCGAGGGGTTGACAGGAGTACACCCATTGTTTCACGTGTCTCAGCTACGAAAGTGCTTGCAGTTTCTAGAGCAGGAAGTACACACAGATGCACTAGATATCCAGGACACCTTAGAGTATAAGGAACACCCGATCCAGATACTAGACATAGCTGAGAAAGATACTAGAAGCACCGTGATACCCAGGTGCAAGGTTCAGTGGAGCAACCACACCGAAACGGGAAGCTACATGGGAGAAGGAGTCCGAACTCCAGATGCTTTACCCCTACCTCTTCAAAAGGTATGTCTCACCTTAAATCTCGGGATGAGATTTCTGTGAGGGGGAAGGACTGTAACAACCCAGAAATTTCTGCAAACCAAAAATCACAACTACAAATTTTTTCCTAAAGTAACCAATGTTTGGTGAGGTGTCATGTAGGAAAACTACCCTAGTTGCACAAGTAATACCTATTATAGATGTTTACATCCATGCATTTAATTAAATATGCAAGAGTTGCTTCTTATGTTCTTTTGTATTGATTAATAAAAGCAACAACATTTATTTAAATGCTTAAATAAATGCATGACCGTGTTTGTTCTTGCCAACACTTGGCTTGTGAAGCTTGAACCCTAAATTACCTCTAGTGGACCCCACTAGGGCATACATGTTTAGGCAACACATGTGTATGCATGTAGTAGTTTGGTTTAGATAGAATAGCAGGGAAAAAAATAGAAAAGCTAAACAGAATAACTAGAAAAAGGTGAAAGCCTTTCGGCCCAGCTCCTGAGCCGGCCCGCTCACTCGAGCTGGCCTGTGAGCCGCACCTACGAGCCACAACCCCAGTCGGCCGATTCACTTTAGCCAACCCAACTCCCCAACCGACCCAACCCTTCAACTGCACCACTCCCACCATGACGGGCCGTGGAGTCGGCACGGCCTAGCAGGGAGTCTGCTTTTTGTTTGTGTCACGACAAAAAGTCGTGCCCTCTCCCTTGTGTCGCTGCCCAAGGGGCCCCGTCTGTCATCCCTCCCACCTTCCCTCCTCTGCTTTGCAGAAGCAGAGCAACGCCGCGTGAGGGGAGATTCCCTCGGTCTCCCCATACGCCTGCCAAGCACGCCAAGCCGCTGCGCCTCTGCTCCGCATGCGTGCCACATCACCCAACAGTGCGCGCCTCGCCTTCCTTGCACGCATTGCGCGCGCGTGACGTTGCCATGGCCCGCAGATGCGCTTGCCACCGCCTGTGATTTCAAATTAGCGAAGCCAATGCACTCGCCACCAGCTGGCCTCCCTAGAACCCTAGCCCAAGCACCTGGATCGCCTTCACGTGGCCTCTATCCCTTCCCCGCCGTCCACCCCAAAGCCATAGCCGAGCTCGGGGTATAAAAACCTCTGAGCGGATGCCCTAGCCTTCTCCATCCACCTCGCTGCCACCCTAGTGGCAACCACACCATGACAAAAGGAGAGAAGGGAGGAAGGGAAGAAAGGAAGGAGGAACGAGGAGCCGGACGCGCCGCCGTCACCGGAGCCCAGAGCGCCGCCCTGATCGGCTACGACAATGTAGCTGCTTGGCACGACACTGCAACGACCCTCACTGCATCAACTCACCCTGCACCACCATCCTTCACCATCGCCACCTGAGATAAGCCCCAACACTTTACCCCGCTTGCCATCGTGTGCATGTCAGCGTCGCCACGACAATCCCTGTACTGGGGATGGCCAAGGCCGAAGCCTGGACCTCGTTGCACTTACACGCACCCACACGCACATGCCCAAGCACAACATGGCCTCGATGAGCCGTACCGGCTCGAGAACGCCGAGGACACTACATGGCACAGAGCGTACCCGCCATGGCCAGAGCACGGCCATGGCGAGGTCATTCCCACCAGCCCAAGCCAGTAGAGGTTAGAAGGAGGGAGTAGATCATTTTTGCTATAGGAGATGGCGTCCAGCGCTCAAGAGAAGGAAGGAAGAAGAGCCCTGGAGCACTAGAGCCGACTCCACCGTGCTAGAGTTGACACGCCCAGAGCGCCACCGTGGCGAGCCCCTTTCTAGTTAATTCTGGTAGCCTTGCGGGACAAGGATGCACCATCGAGCCGCACGTCGATCGACCGCACCCAACCACCTAGAAAACGGGGAGAAAAGGGGGCCCTCTTGCCCCACTTTGCCAAGGCCATGCGCCGCTAGAGCTCTACCGAAGCCCTTGCCACAAAGGAGACTCCACCGCGGGCACTGATCGCTATGGACGGCCTTTACGTTATGTTTATGACCTCAATCGAAGGGACAATGGTCGAATTGACCCCTACACATACCGCGGCGGCCTCACCGCTGCTTGCCGCCGCAACCGAGCCGCTGCCGCCATGAGAGACCCCGTTAAAGGCCCTAATCCACCGCTACCTCTTCCCCGTTGAGTCCCTTGTGCCCTTGCGAACCCGTAGAGCTGTAGAGTGTTTGCCCGTGAGCCGCCATAGCGCGAGAACGACCGCTCATCGCCGATAAGGGAGCTGCCGCACGGAAGGCAGGAGAGATGGGGAGGAGGCATTGGATGAGCGGTGCACACGGTGCACATGAACCATGAGGAGAAGAGAGAGGATGGACAGAGTCCATCGTGAAGCACGCACGCGAACCATGAACCACACCTGCACGACCACCATACACCGAACCATGTGGACTTGAGCCCGATTCGAATCTAGCTGCTTGACATGGCAGCACCTGAGCTTGACATGTGTCCGGGCCAGCCCAGCCTAGATCGGCCCAACCCAGCCCATATCCAGCCCTAGCCCGGCCCGTCAAAGCCTAGTTGAGGGCCGGTCAACATTGACAATTGAACGAAGACCTTTGACTGATCAATGGGACCCACCTGTCAGCCTCACATGCACCTCTGGCCAACCAGCTGCTGACATGTGTCACGCCCATATTAAATCTGTTTTTTTCTTTTTCCAGAAATTCATTTAATCTTTGAAAATTCATAACTAATTCATTCTAACTCAGAAAAATACCAAACCAGTATCCAAATTTTTCTAAAAATGAGCTCTACATCATAGGGTTATGTCTAAATGCATTTGGATCTTTCAAATTTCTGTTACTACTTTGTGCACCTCTATAGGAGTTGCTCACGCGACTATATGTTACGTTTAACAGAGCCGGAGGACATGCCAACTGAGGACTTTGACCCTGACTACAGCGAGGACTTGGGAGATGACCTGCCAAGTGCCACGCCCCACCCAATCTCATAGATCCTATTACGCATGCTACAACTAGAACTGCTAGTGCTTTGTCTTTTATGCAATAATATGATGTTAGGTTGCATGGTAGTTTTACTTTGAGCCTTATACCTTGTTGCAACCCTACTCCTACACACCCGCTGATAGACTAGATGCTCGCTTGCTACATACTTACTGCTTTACTCTTACTCGCATTATATCTGTGATGTGATGCTGGTGAGGGAGAGACGTATGTGCGAAAGGCACGAGGTGCCGTAAACATGGTAAAACTAGATAATGACCATGGGGAGATCTTGGTGTGTGTCTTGGGTGTGTGGTAAGGGTTGAGTCCATTGGATAGGATCCTACAACGAGTCTTTGGGGCAAGTCTTGCTGGAGGGGTGCGACCTGGGCATCCCTTACGAGAGTTACCTGTGGTGGGTATATGTGAGAGGTGGACTGGGGTGTTGGATTATCCTAGGTGGAGGTGCTATCATGCCATGGGGAGTTGGTGATTCCCTTTGAGAAGATATCCTGTCCGATCCCCCTAAGGACTGGTATGTCTTGAGAACCGAAACCATGGGACCTTCGTGCACACCACTCGCTCCCGATGGGCAGGGGACGATTTCCCGATTGACTAGGGCGGTACCACTACTACTAGGTTAGAAGGTGCTAGTGTAGGGAGGTACGGGCATGGGGACCCACACCCTCCTAAGACAGTGTAGTGACCTTGGGGGTCCGGTACTACGTCTCACAGTCTCAGCGTTTCGGTGGACTCTAAGGTGGCCTAGGGCTGAGTGGTAGGGTGGTACTATACCGGTTGGGAGGCAGTCGAAATCAGCCTAGACGAGCCAGATCGTCAATGATGGCGATCTTGTGGATTACCAGGTGTACATGCTCTGCAGAGTTGATCGATCTATACGTATAGCCCGTCCGTGGATATGGACATTCCCATGACCTACGTTTCACTTGATTAGAGAGAGGAGTCCTTTCTACCTTTCCTCGGGTTTCGTGTTGGTTTCCGACTTTGGCTGTTGAGATGAGATCTGAGCGGGAGTCGATGTCATCGCCTAGAGAGAGTGAGATGAGATGTGATGTGTGTGATGGGATGGGGAACACGTGAGAATGAGATGGGTTAAAACTTGGTAAAACTAATATTACTAAAATATTGACTACTTGCATAGGAAACCCACAGCCTAAATAGGTCTCTTTCTACTTCCCTCAATGCATTCCACTTTCCACAAAGCAATGCAAGCATAGGGTGGGCGATGCGTGGCTAGTACCAGTGTACTGATAGATTTTTGGCAGGCTCTGAGCCCGAGTACGACTACAATGGCGACGACTGGGACAAGTAGAGGGTTCGTTCTGCGCTCAAGTTGGTCTGAGAAGATCGTTTTCTGCTACTGTCTTCATCAAATGCTATTCAGGATGCTGTGTGCGAGTGTGTTCCACCCTGTGTGGCGAAGAGAATAATTTATGTAAACTCTCTATAGTACTCTGTTAATCGTGTATGACTTTCTATACCACTGAGATTTGGGTAAATTGACGGATTGTTTCATCATTTTACACTTCATTTCTGTGGATTTCCCTTCATGGAAATCAAGGACATTTTAGTGGCAAGCCCCTCTTGCACCATAAAGGTAACCTCTAACAAGCTAGAAAAGATTCTATTACTGAGCTAAAGCCACAACCGTGTGACTCTCATGGTTGCACTGTCAATCGTAGCTTTTGCCGACAGATGAGTCCTTACAGAGGGTTTAAGTAAACATGATCAATGTCATTTGCACCATCACCCTATGGATCAGTTGTCATAAAGCATATTTTACCTTTTGTTCCATAGAACCATTAACCATTATATAGATCATGTTTGGTTAAAGCACTAGCAATCTACCCATGTGCAATTAAACCGTAGGAGTCAAGGAGTATGTAACACCCTAAAATTTTGGCATGATTTAAAAATAGGTGAATATGATTTTTATGTATTTTTGTGAGCATACAAACTTAGAAGAATAATAATTTTTATTAATTTAAAATCAAATATAAGGGTAGAAACATGATTGAGCATTCATGCTGCTGCATTTGAATTTTTGTATTGAGTGGTTTGATTCAAATTCAATAGAGAAATTCAAAACCTACTTGAAATTCCTTGGAAAAACTAGAAAAAGAAAAAAAGAAAACGATTTCCATTTCATTCTTGGCTTTCAGCCATTCGGCCTAGTGTTGGCCCAGTTTGCGCGCGCGCCCGCGTCCGCCTCCCACCGCGTTGCCGGCCCAGGCGGTCGCCCTTCTCCTCGCCCCGCTCTCTTGGGCCGAGCCCAGCCGCTGGCCCGGTTCGCGTTTGCGCCGGTGTCTGCCTGCCTGTCGCTGATGCCGCGGGCCCACACGTCAGGACCATCTTCCTCCCCATGCCGACATCGGATTTTCTTTCCATGTTGCCACCGACCGAATCCGCGCCCAAATCTTCTCTTTCCTTACTTGGAACCACTCCAGGGCTATATAAGCCGGGTGCCGCACCCCGCCGCCTCCATCCCGCCCTCTCGAAGCTGCTATGACGCTTGGGAGCACTGCAACCGCGAGCGTGATCCCTAGCCGCTCGCCATCCCGAGCCGCGCGTCGCATTGGGACTATCTTCGCCTCCGATTATGCCCTAGGTGAGCTCGCCATGTCCCTCTCTTCCTCCCTGTACTTCCCGTTTGTCGAATGGTGGTCAGAGACGTTGTTTTGTCGAACTCCGGCGAGCTCGGGCCAAGTCCGGCCATGGCGCCGCCGTCGGTCCACTGTAGCCGGCCGACGTTTTTCTTTTTCTCTCTCCTGATTAGATCCGATCCGTCCAAATCGGATCCAACGGCCGAAGATTGAAGATACCGGTTCAGTCGTCAATTTTGTTAAAGAGCCCCTGTACTTTTTATATATCGAACCCGTAGTCCATAACATAAAACCTGAATCTGTTTTGTTCTTTAGAAGGCGTATTTGATCGCGGTAACTTCGGAAATATGTTTTCACTTATTTACAAGTTTGCCACTGATTTTGTTTTAGCCATAAAATGCTCATTATAACTCCGATTTGACCCGTTCAAATTATGTTAGGTTCGTATTTGCAAGCTCTACATGTTAGTGATACTGTTCAGTAGGTTTGTAACATTTTATTTTCGAGTTTGAATTAAAGTAATTATTTTTCTATAGGAAATCTTAGTAAATTCATAACTTTGTTGTTTTAGCTCCGTTTTTCGTGATCTTCGCGTCTGTGTGATCCTAGCGAGTTGTAGATTCGTTTTCAAGACTTTTTATCTTATTTTATTACTGTTGGTGTACTGTTCTAATTATAGTCTTGTTTGTTTTTGCATGATTGTTTTTGGATGAATGTTGTTGCCATTGTTGATCGAGTATAGACGGTGAGCAATTCGTTGGAGACCAAGAGTTTTTCTCCGAGCAAGATCTTCAGGACCAGTTTGAGCAAGGCAAGTATAGCATGGGATTGTCCTTGTTGTCCTATTCACAATAAGCAAATATAATCATTATGCATATATTCCCTTGATAAGGATGACTTAGTTTTGATCTCATACCTTGACACCTATTATATTGCATTGAGTAGCATTGCTAGTGCTTAACATGAACTATGATCATGTAATTTGACTAATGGAATATGCAATAAACATTAAAAGATGACTCTTTAGTCATATGATAAAAGGGGGCTAGAGCATTGGGCTATTTTATAGTGCTCTAGTTTCTCTCCTTAAGGACTTATCTCTAAGCGAACATCCGGGATTTATAGTACAACTGTGAGGGCTATATGGCTTTGGCTTTAGTCATATAGAAGGACCCTTTCTAGCTTGTTAGTGGTAACCTTTTTGGTGTAAGAATGGCTTGACAAATCGGGTATAGTGCGGCCTCTGTCCTTATATGTATAGGCTGCGTGTCATTGTGCCATTTGGAAGGGGGCTCTACATCTGTTTGCCGAGTGAATCTAATGGCCCTAACTTGTTAGACGAACCTTCGAAAGACTTCATAGTGTTTTCCTGCCTGCTCACCTTGGAAGTGTTTTGGGAGTAATTAACCCGGGCATATGGGCAACATGACTCACAGTGAAAGTGTACAACCTCTGCATAGTGTAAAACTGTTATAACAGCCGTGCTCATGGTCACGAGTGGCCTTGGACCCTTATGGAATAGTTGATCATTAATAATAAATATGTTTTTGCTATTCGTTAATCATTTCACATGGATCATATGTTTATTGTTTAGATTGAGACATCTTGATGCTATTGATATGCTAAAATTATGCCAACTAAAAGCTACATGCTAATAAACCAATGTCATGCCTTTGAGCCTCATGAACCCCATGTTACACTTGTTGAGTACGAGATGTACTTACGCTTGTTTATTTTTCTTACTTGGATAAAAATCCCGGATGGGTAACAGATGGTGCAAATATTGACTACTACTCCTACTTCCCTGAAGATTACTAGACTTGCAGTCAACCAGTCAATGTGTCTGTGCTTGGAGCTACCATGAGAGATTTACCTTTTTACTTTCCGCTACATTTGTGTAAAGACTATGTGTTAATAATCATGATGTAATAATATTTGTGATGATACTCCCTTTATAATTTGTTAGCTTATGTGTGATTGATCCCTGGGCACACATAAGAGCATGCATTCCTTTTGGTCTTCGAATGGGTGTGACAAATTGGTATCAAAGCTTTTGTTGACTGTAGGACGGAAGCCTAGCGAGAAATGGTCGATTTAGTATTTTCTTGTTCACTATTTTTATGCTTATTATCTTGCTCTTGTTATTTGATAAATTTTTATGCTTCTTATGTCTCATTCTATTACAAAATTTTGCCTCTATTATAACTACATCTAAAACTCTGTAGATGGTTCATGCCCACAAGACTACCCGCATCACCACTGGAGACCACTACCCACCTCGTGCCTTGCTTGCACCGGAAGAGCCATAAGAGGAAGCACCCCAGGAACAGGCCCCTAAAGCACCCATCCAAGCGCCAACACCTTTCCAGGAAGAACCAGGGCCTGAAGAAGATCCTGAGATCATTGAGATTGAAGATGATGAAGAGGAGGAAGCTAATAGAGGAGAGCAACCCCCATCTCCGCCACAAGATGAAGCTGCTGATGATGTGCCACCTCCACCAATGGGGTGGACTATGAGGATCTACCACAAGGCTGGGGAGACTCTATCTCTCACCATCGACTGGTGGGAATGCTCGCTGCCTACTTCACTGATTGGCACCCAGCTGTGGAGTATGTCTGCTGGGAGTATACGTATCCACTGGAGGACACTTACTGGAAGGCAAGAGCAAGTATTTTTCCTAAGGATGAGGAAAAAGGGGCATACCAGCTGGACAGGATGTATTCTCACTTGGGTCATCGAGCTACCATGGAGGCTAGCATTGAAGATGCCGCCTTTGAAGCATGTATGGGCCTCCGCTACCTTCGCTTTGATAGCATGAAACATGATGTTCACCATTACTTCCCCCATGCACACCCCGACCTTGGATGGGCCATGATGGACCCAGTGCAGTTGGAACCACTTCCTCGGGTGATGGTGAACCTTGTCTATGATATGATGGAGAGGAAGCTGCAGTTAGAGGAGATGGTGAAGGTACAGGGGAAGACCATCAAGAGGTGCCAGGCGATAATTGATGAACTCAGAGCAAACCAAGGCATGGCTAAGATTTATGAGACATTAGAGCATGAGCCCCGTCCTTAGAAAATAGGAGTCCTTTATGTAATAAGAACGTTCTTAGCAACGTCAGTTGAGTCTTCGAGTCTGTCGTGTGGTTTGAACTTTGGTGTGATAGTTGCTTTGTCATTATGTTTATGTGTGAGTTGGATTTTGTTATGAGTGTTGGGGCTTGTAGGCATGTCTACAAGTTCCATTTCTAAGAACGATAAGTTTAATAGTCAAGGAAATAATAGTTGGGTTGGGTATCTTCATGTTTCTGTCCTTGCTGTTTTCTGGAGCGGTCTGTAATGTTTCTGCTATGGTTCAAAAACGGTTCATGCAACATTTATGAAATTTTAATGAGAGAAACTAGACTTAAGCACCTTTCAAATTCCACTGGAATCACCTTTTTATCTGATCTGGTTCGAGAGATATAACTGTCACAAGTTAAAGTTTCTGCACAGTCTAGAATCTGAAACAGTTTCGGTTGCGCCTTATTTTTCATTAACTTAACGACAGAATCTGATCTTGGGATCTAAATAAAAGTTGTGGATAACTTCAAAAGATTTCCAACCATATAAAGAACGCCTCTATTGGACTTCTGTAGCTCAAGATATGATTGATTTACTGAACTGTTAATATTGATACTCGCCCAGAAAACTTTCAGATCTCATTCTTTATCTCATAAGTGGTTGATAATTTGGAAATCTCAAAGTTTGCATTTTTATGGATGGCAGATGGCCGGAAGAGGAAGAGGCAGGGGTCATGGAGGTGTTCCCCCAAATCCACCACCACCGCCGCCACCAACTATTGAGCAACTATTGGCAGTACAGACATAGCTTATGCAACAACTGGTACAGAACCAACAGAATCAGCCGGTTTCTGGGGCACCCCCACGTGATAAGCGTGGTGAATTTTTGAAGGGTTGTCCTCCAGTGTTCACGCATGCCGCAGATCCATTGGAAGCCGATGATTGGCTTCATGCCGTGGAAAAGCAGCTCAACATTGCACAATGTGATGACCGGTAGAAAGTGTTGTTTGCTTCTGGACAATTCCAGGGAGAGGCTCAGGATTGGTGGGAATCGTATGAGTATGGCCGCCCCACCAATGCTCCCGTGGTCACTTGGCAGGAGTTTAGAGAGAACTTCAGGGCTTACCATATACCAGAAGGGATGATAGAGCTGAAGGTAGAGGAATTCAGGAGCTTGACCCAAGGGTCATTGTCTGTAGCTGAGTATCGTGACAAGTTTGCTCAGTTGTCATGGTATGGTCCAAATGAGGTGGCTAATGACAGTGATAAGGAGCGCCACTTCCTGAAGGGATTGTATGATGGTCTACAGTTGCAACTGATGTCCAATACCTATCCCAATTTTCAGACGCTTGTGAACCGCGCTATTGTGGTGGATAACAAGCGCAAGGAGATAGATGCCAAGAGGAAAAGGCTTCAGGGACAGGCCTCCGGTAGCAACACTCATCAGCGTACTAGTTTCCAGCAAGGTAATCAACAGAGGCATCCACCTGGTCAGTGGAATCATGGTTAGTTCCCTTTCCGCAATAAGTTTCCGCAACGTCCCCCCTAAGCACCACGCTTACGCTACAGACGATTACTCTACCCTCTACCATGGAAGAGAATAAAGTAAACTCATAAACCATAGAACAATAATAACAACGTACTTAGTATTGGAAGTTGAATTAACGAAGAATCCTAGAACCAAGCCTCGGGTTAGGAGACATGATCCCGCAGGTACAAGCCGGAGAGGAGACACCGACATGCCAGGCTTCCTCCAAGTCATCCCTCTACTCTAACTCTCTCAATCTAGAAGAACTCTAATCTCACATGAAGACTACAAAGCTAATCTCTCTTGTATGTTCCCTAAGAGAGAGATCCATTCGAGGGACCCCTCTCTGCTGATCCTCACAGGAAATAATGAATTAAGGTTTCAAGGGATGCTTCCTCCAGGGGCCAGGGGCCGTGCTTATATAGCCCCATAGGAAGCACCACAGCTCTCGGATCAAACCGACCTTGATCAATGATTATTATTCATCCTCAAAGGCGGTGGAGGCAGAATCCGTGAGGTGGAGCCTGATTGGCCACCTGGGTGGGGCAGCCGCCCCTAGGGCTAGGCGCTCGCCCCTGTCACATTGATAGGTGGGTCCCACCTCCCAGGGTTTTGCTTTCTGAACCTTCTAGATTATACTTTTTCCATCTGTGGCCCTTTCTCTCTATGTAAATCTGACATGTGGGCCATCTTTGATTATTTTCAGCTAGCACCCGGCAGAAATAGACATTCACCAAAACTCATGGAATTATGTTAATAAACCCCCTATATCTAAGTGGTAATTATTTTTTAGTCCTTTTTCATGCTATATTGACAGTTAAAAAATGATACTTATCTACCGTCAACACCTATGACATGATTTTGATTTGTCACTAAATTCGACATAGATATGCGCATTTCTACTATGATAAGTGTGCTTCCTTTTGATGAACCAAGGCTAGTATACCTTGAGTCTAAAGTAGTTTGATTTTTTTTGTTAAGCTAAGGAAACTTTTATGAATAAGTAGTTTTATGTGTAACATGAACACTAACTAAGTATATTCACATTTCAGTCTATATATGCTATATTTAAGAATATCATTGCATGGACATATTCCTTTCGAAGATGAACATAACTATTCCACTTATTGTATTTCTACTATTGGTTTGTGAGCTCGTTGAACCCAAGGTAAATGAAAGTGCAAATATATGAGGATAAAATGGTTTTTGAATATTTAAGATACTAAGTTACTGAGGTTAACTCTAATTCTTGCTCTTTTGTGTCAACTAATTATTATGAGCACTTATAGCCTTTGATAGAAAGACCACTAGTGGTTTGCGGCTGATTAACAAAGAGTCATGTGTGACGCAATCAAAAACATTTGTTACCAAATTGGTGAGTGAAATCTATCCTGCATGCATACATAAATCATAAAGGTATGAAGAAAACAAGCAATTCATATCTTCTCAGATCATTTGAAATAACTTCTCAAGAAAACAGGGAAGACCAAACCAACCACACACTGACCTAGTTGTATACTCCCAATTAACAAAATTACTTACACTAACAATCATTTGGTACATCTGTACCAAATAAAACTATTATGTACCATATCACAAGAAAAGATATGCATATATTACAAGATTTGAAATGTTCATAATCATTTATGTTGCAGTAGCTCGTCAAGATATTTGAATAGATAAATATATATCACACGTGTGAGATGAAGCATTGCAATCATTAGACTTCCCCATTGACGATGTAGTCAACTAATAGTAGCTAAACCAGATGCTGGTATCATTCTATCCTGTGTGCCCAAAAATGACTTTAGTGGTGGTATGGCCATGCATGACCACACATGTCACCCCGTCAATGGCAACATACATGGGCGCACATGGGTCTGCTTTGAAACCTCACCTCCACAACCAAACTAGACTGCACTAGTGTTTCTCTACCTTTTCTACTCTCAAGTTTGTGCTCTGCATAGGAAAACTGTTGGCGCTGGCAAGTTGACAATGTGTATATGGAGCTTATAGCAAACTTCTAGCACTAAATATTAATGCATTTAAGAAAAATAGTCACACAAGTAGAGATATACTATATATATAGGGTGTATAATATTCTTTGACTTTGTTATCGAAATCTCAATTTTGCCTTCATATCGAAGTCAATTGTCCAATTAATCAAAATTAGGACAAAAAGATTCACATGAGGCCTATAAATACCAGCCTTAGTGTTTGCCAATCTCCACAACCCAACAACCCTCGTTCTTAACCAAACTACCAATTGTTGCGTAGTACTCAACCACATGGATCCCAAATTCAAGGGAGAGTGGAGTGCCTCTGAAATCGAGATGGTGAAATCTCTCATTGCAAAGGACAACGCCAACAACAATGGTGCTAGTGATATGAACAAGAAGCACAATCAAATTGTGGATGAGCTCCAGGCAATGTTCCCTAGCAAGGAGAAGCATCAGGTAACCAACTTGTACGTTGATGTCTTTTTTTTGCGAATCGACTTGTACGTTGATGTCATGGTGGAGATGATGCAAACATTGCAGAGTGGCAACCAACATGTGGAAGAAAGTAGCAACCTCATGAATCAACCCTTTGGGGTGTTTGTGGGGGATCCATCCATGGGCAACAAGGAAGCATTTAATGGTTATCAACAAGTGGAGATGTTTGGAGTGAAGAATGTGAAGGATACACCACGGAGGAAGCCCACTCCTCGGAAGGAGAGCCAACACACTAGGAGGTTTTGGACCACAGACGAGCATAGGTTAGTTATTTGCTAGATATCCTTAAACCATCTCATATAGATTTTAATGCCTGTCACATGAAGTTTTAGTGCCCTTATTAAGCATAGGTTGTGAGGTATTACTATGATGAGGTGTTTATATATTATTTTTCTTTTACTAATCCTGAATATGTATGGACATGGAATCTAAATTTCTATCTAATTAGTTCACTTCAAACTCTACCTCATTGTAGGCAATTCCTCCGTGGTCTACATGTGTACGGTCGTGGAAATTGGAAGAACATCTGCAGGCACTTTGTTACCACCAAGACCCCAGTGCAAGTTTCCAGCCATGCTCAAAAGTACTTCCTTAGGAAAGAAAATAGCACCAAGAAGCAGCGTTATAGCATCAATGACATTGAACTTCATGATTTTGAGCCCTTGTCGCAGACAAATGCTTCTGCCTGGGAGGGGCCCTCCTTTGGTGGAGGTGTCTACAAAACAAATCACTATAGCTTTGGTGGACATCCTACTTCCATGAACAATGCCCAGGCTTGGTCACCATTCCTATACCACACTAGCCATGGATGTAGCAGCAATAGCCAGATGGTCAACTTGGCTATTGGCCAGCAACAAGAGCAGATGGGAGCTAGTAGTTCTTTAGTGGCTCCGACAATGGAGGCGGATGGGGGCCACATGGACTGGACTAGTGATAAGTTGGGAGATCTTCTTGATACTCAGTGGATGATGAATGTCGGCATAAATTAGGCTTTATACACCATCTAGTATGCCAAGTTGCATGGTGGCCTATTAGTTCATCCTATATATGTGGGTTCAGCATCATAGTAGTTTCTTATGCTAGAGTGTGAGCAACTTTGTTGTCATGAAATATTGTGTGGTACTTTCAAATGTATGTGTCTTGTTTCATTATTGCATTTTACTTAGTTTGGTGTATCGGCTGTATCAGAATCAACAATGCATTGTGCTTAATTATTTATTCTCATTTATGCACTGAATTTTATTACTTACCCAATTTTATATTATTTCATTATTTTAATTGTTGGTTGGGGACTTTTACTCCTATACATATTGATCACTTAGTCATTAGACAAATTAGAGAAGTAGAAGATGGAAATTTCCTAGGCAGATATCTATCAGTATGAAAATGTAAGACTCTCACGTACAAACTGATCCTAAACTATGCACACATGTATGCAACTTGTTCCTCTAGAGGGTGGCATGCCACACATTACATTGTTGTACTATTTCACTTTGAAGTATCCCATGGTTTTGGGATTTTCACATGGAATCAATTGAGATTAGGACATTAAATTTCAAGTATCTAAACATTACTAGCTAATCCAAACAAGGGATGAATTCATAACAAGATGAAACATGAAGGATACAAATAAATAATCAACACCGCAAAGATATATTAATAGTAGAAATGGCGAGGAGGAACAAATCGGGTTTCAAGAATCCACCGGGTTTGGTGGCAGGGTGGATTATCACTCGAATCGGTGTTCGAGGCTATTTTAGGTTTTGAGTTCAAGTTTCGAGTTTGGGTCCGTGGAGGTTCCACCCAACCCGAATCCGCCCCATTGCCATACCTAGTCTAGTTGTGGTTAACGTGGAAGTTAGCAAAGGATCTGGCTATGTGGGGGGCGGTGAATGGTTGTCCAAACATTTTGGAAAAGATCATAAAATCGGCATATTGACCCCAAAAGTTTTCAAATTTGAAGTACAGATGAGCCTTGGCGGGTCCCTCTTGTTGAAGAGCATAGATGAGCAATGGTCAGGTAATACCTCGGATAACACTTGTACGACATGTAAGCGAGGGGAAAGCTATATCCCTCTCTGTTTGTCGAGGTGGGCTAGTTTTGGTTTTTCTTTTTTATTGCTCCAAGTGAAACTTATAATTTGGAGATGTAATTCTTTTAGTCGGTTGTAATTGAACACTGGTGATTGACCTTGTTGTTGTTCTTGTCCTTGGAGCAATAGACAAGGCTAAAATCTTCTAGGATGAGCCATTTTACTCCATGTAGAGGTCACAACTACTTAAATTCTCCTATAAAATCCGCTTCTTGGCCATCGTGGGGAGGGCCATAGATAGTGGTAAGCAAGAAAGAGGTACTCCATTCTAGCATTTTTTTAAAAAAATTATCCTTTTAAAATTTTTATTTAAAAAAATAGTCGTGCTTGCTTTGTATTTTTATTTTTCACCTTTTTGTCGCGCCAACACACCTGGCGTGACAAAATCATGCTGTCGCATTATATGCATTGGCGCGGCAAGATATTTCACGTTGGATGGCAACTTCTACGTAGTAAACCTTGTCATGACACTCCTGTTGGCACGACAGCAGTGTTTTGTCGCAGCAACAAAGTGGCGTGACAAGGCTCAGCCTTACAAAAATTATATTTTTTTCCATACGACATTGGATATGAAGATGATTTTTATATGAAAATTGTAGAGCTCGATTAGATCTACAACTTTCTTTGATCATATGCATTAGGATCTAGTAAAGAGCTAACATAATGCCTCGAAAATAATTGTGAAAATGCTAACACATATGCACATGGTGATGTACACTTGGTGATGTTAGCACATTTGCGAAGGCGGTGGAATTTGAGTGGTAGAGATGGGTTTGGGTTTTTTGAGAAGTGAAACACCTATTTTTCCACTACGCCAAAGGATGGAAAAGGAGACAAAGTCACGAGCGTCGGACGTTGCACCGGATGCACTGCTTGGGGCATCGGACACTGGTCGCACGTCCGGTGACTGCGCAGCGCTGCAACCTCTATGGAACCGAGCATCGGACGCACCGACGAGTTCACACCGGACGATGGGTGAGCACTATTTATCCATCCTGTGAAGTGGTGACGTCGGTAGCCTCGCGAAGCTCAGCATGAACCGGATGCTGGAGCGTCCGATGGCGTGCCGTCAGACGCGTCCGGTGCGTCAAAACCGGCTCTGGACCCCTTACTGGACCGCATCGGATGCGTCCGGTGAACGCTGAATCGACCGTTGATCATTGAACGAGCAGGGACACGTGGCGGCTATAGGAGCACCGGATGCTGCTGGGTGCATCCGATGCATGAGCGTCGGAGCGTCTGGTCCCGCCGTAATTTGGCCAACGGCTCTTTTCGAAGGGGTACCTCTATATATATGTATTGGCCAGCTCTAGGGCTTCTCTCTTGGCACTTTGACATACTTGTGAGCATCTTGAGCTGAGACAACTCTCTCACACTTCTCCCCACTCATTTCCTTTTATTCGATTATGATTCTTGATTGTGATTGAGTGATTCAAGTGCATTGATCATTGCTTTGCATTTAGAGGCACTTGGGGGATTGTTTTGCTGCAGGTTTTCTTGTTACTCTTAGTGGTTGCCGCCACCTAGACGGCTTGGAGCAGCGGTGGAGTTCCAGCACGTGTTAGTGATTGTTCGTGGCCGGCTCCGGTAATTGTCTTGTGAGGGGTTCTTGTGGTTCCTCGACGGAGCGCCGAATTCCAACTCTAGTGGATTGCTCATGTCATTGCAACTCTTAGCCATTGGTAGGTTCTTGTGGCGCCTTTTGAGAGGCTCGGTGTGTTAGACCGATTAGCCACCGAACCACGTGGTTTAAGGGGACACAACGGGGACTAGCGTGCCAGCAAGCACGTGAACCTCGGGATAAATCATTTGTCATCAATTCATGATTGTGATTGGTTTATCTCGGTGATTGGCTACTTGATTGGATCATCATTTGGATATATCAATTGGTTGGCTCTATTCATCGCCCCTCAGTGAAATCACTTCTAGACCTACTCTTGCATTACTTTTGTTACTATCTTGTTGTAGTCTTTGTCTTGCCTAGTTGCCTTGTTAACTTGAGTAGAGTAGTTTGCCTTAGTTGTCTCTCTTTCGGTTTAAACTTGTGCAGTTGAGTGAATCAAAACTAGAATTATCAATTGGATAGGTGGCTTGCAAACCCCTCTTAGGCTTGGCAAAACTTGCATCTTGCTAATTGTTATTACTAATCAACTTGTCTAGCACATTTTGTAGAAAAATTTTATTAGGCTATTCACCCCCCTCTAGCCATCAAGACCTTTCAAGTGTGCTTAGTGCTAAGCCTCATGGAGTATGCTTGTTTTTTTGGAAGATGCTTAAAGTAATTTGCTCAAAGCCATAGATGCTTTATAGTTTTCTTTAGTGTGTATTTGTTTTCATGTCCTTAAAGGATTTCTTCTTGTATATATTAAGTGGCTTTGAAGTTTGATAAATATAGTGGTTAATGGGTTTTAGAGGTAGTAGTTGTGTTAAGGTATTCTAGCACAATGCTCTTAGAGTGAGACATTTCATAACGACAATGCATCTTGTCATCCTGTGGGTGCACAAGAATGAAGCGTGTTGGTCTAAGTTAGGTTGGTTGGTGGTGGTTTTTTGTGCTCATTTGCTGAGCTATCATATCCTAAACATGTTTGTTTGGAGATTGGTTCAAGATGAAGCCTGGTGCTCATTTGTTGAGCTGCTCCAAGTCCATGGTTGAGACTGTTAGATTTAATGTGGGCCAGGCCCATATATTATCTAATTAAATCAAATAAATTCTAAAGCCTGTATTAAATAATGTGCACAATATCATAGTCTTATATGGGATTTTGACTGAATGTTGACTCAATTTAAATGTGTGGATTGTGTTTGTCTACATTGAGTGGGTTGGGAATGGATGAGGCGAGCCACATGCGTGAGCCGCCACCGGCCCTGACCTGACGCGACACACGTGGTGCGGGACATGTAATGTTTTGCCACTCAAGCCAATTATGGGAAGGAGTTATGGGAGTTTATCCTCGTGATGAGGGGAGTTTCTACCCCTAATACAGAAAATAATGAGAAGAGTGACGGGAGTTTGAGGAGTTTTTTCCCCTAAAGTGGAAAATTATGAGGAGAGTTACGGGAGTCTCCCATAGCCGCGTGTGTCTCCTCCTCACCCATGGTGACTCCTTCCCTTCTGAGGCTGACTCATGCACCTTTTGGTTTTCCTGGTTGCGAGATAAATAGAAAGGCTCGCTTCAACATTCATCTCTCTTGGTTGAACACGCAAACACATCCACTATTTCTGCTGCAGCCAAGTTTCCTATCCCGGTTCCTGCGAGCACGGGAATAGGGAGAGCAGACCTCCAGAACCGAGTCATCTACGAGTTCATCTGCTCGGGTGAAGGGTGGCCATCAGGTTTTTGGGGAGTGATCATGTGACTGCTTGATCGATCCATGACCTATGACTTCATCTTCTTCCCGATGTTCGTGATGGCGGTGGGAGTTCGGCACTACAACTCTTTGCACTGCATCGAGCGGGACGACTACACCAACAGGCGCTATGTCGACTAGCGTAACCGGCTCTGGTGCTGTTGGGTACGTTCTAATTCATCCCCTATCTTGAGTGATTAAAATCATGATTATTAATATCATCTACATGTCCATGTCACTAAGATCACACGTGCACATATATGAGGCCACAAACTTGTTGTTAATCTTTTTATAGATTAAATTAATACTGAAATTGCCTAAATTTCTAATAGAGACAAAGGTTAATTAAAATGGGGAGTGTAATGTAGGTTGTTTCTATATATTGGGTAACTCTTCTTTATTATTGGCATGTTTACAGTTTTTTTCTTGCCTCCTTGCAATGGGGATTTCCTTATTGATACCTTGAATTTCTGTTCAAGGTTTGATTGTTCATAGAACAGCTGGATTTGCATCTTGAGCCATTGAGCAAAGATAGACGTTCTTCATGTTTGTCTTATGGTAAAATAGTGGAATTGTTCAGTCTTGGCATATCTGAGTTAGCAGAAAGCATGTTGCATTCTTCGGTTAACATTTCTTCGTGTTGTATTTTGTGCTGCTCTCCTAGGCTAATAAATACCTAGATTTATGCCTCCACGTTTATCTTTTTGTTAATGTTTTAAAGCAGATAAATTCGAGGACAAATTCTTTTAAGGGTGGAAGAATGTAACATCCTAATTTTATGTGTTTTTTGAGTTTTCTAGAAACCATCATTACAAAAGGCAGACATTTTAACACTTTTGTCTTTCTAAATGGTTTAATGACAAAGAGGTGTTGTTCAAAAATAGAGCGTCACATATGAGTGATTGATTTAATGACCAAGTCGTGTTCATTACGGTTCTAGAGCATCATATCATGTAGTGTTCAGTGACAATATTTGTGACGATATCATAGTTTGTCATAAATAGCCAGCGTCCAAGGTCCATCACTGTCATGACCCAAAGTTGTTTTAACTAAAGCCATTATCGTGATCCTCCTTTGATTACATTGCACAGTCCCTCAAATACCCTAGAATCACCTTATCATTCTCTTTGAAGGATTCCTAGTGCTATCTACTAGGACAAGGACTCCAAATTAGTCAACCAACTTTATCAATTCTCTCAAGCCAACCGAAGACAACCCAGAGTCAACTATGGTCAAACTATGGTCAACTTCAAAAAGATACCTCAAGAAGGATGCTAATCAACATCTCTAACCTCTCTACAAGTGATTATCAACCATTAGGACATGATTATTGGCCCAGATGCCAAACCCCTCTCCCTAAATCAATTTTTCAAAATCAGTGTGTTGTCAGAACGTTCTGCGGCATCGGCATACCATCTATCAATTCATTTTTCAGCAGAATCATAATTTGGATGAGCTGTCCATCTCTCTCTCATGGGACCCACATGTCAGCACAAGTTAGGAATGAAGATCAGCCTTCACTCTCTCTCACTCACTCATTTCCATTCGCCTCCCTCTCTCTCTACAAAGGATAAACAAAGGAAGAACTAGAGAGAGAAAGTGAAGGAGAAGAAGAAAAGAAAGAGAAAGAAAAGAAAACAAAGGAAAGATCAACACCCATTTCATGCACCAAAAGCATCTCCATTTTCATCTCTATCCATGGTTAGCTCAAGAGCTCTCTCATCCCATTTCCTTAAATCATCTCTCTCAAACCCTAACTCTTGATTTCACTATGCATGGATGCAATGTGAAGCTTGGTAGTTGCTCCATCATCTCAAGAGTAAGCTCAAGATCATCCCTTCAATCTTCTCATGGATCTCTTGGATTTCTCTCTAATGTATTTTGATCAATTTTTGCAAGAAAACTCATGAATGGCCAAATCCATCTCTTTTGCTTGGAAACAAGGTTGAGGAAGACTCCATCTCTGACCTTGGTGGCCTAGGGGTCACCTAATCTCAAAGATAAGTTGCCATGCCCAAATTTATGATGTAGTCTCTCATTTTCTCATGAATGAATTGATTTCCAAATCACTAGATGCACTTACTAACTAGAGCTCAAAACCTAGCAATCACTAGCCCAACATGTCACCTAAACCACCCTAGAGAGCCCTAGCACATGCATGGTAAACATCATCCACAATCTAGGCTTGCATCACCAATGAGCACTATGAACATCGGGTTATGTCGGCTCATTGACGGAGCATCCATCACATCCACGGATCATCCGTCAGCACAAACATTTAACCAAAATCATAGCCAACACTTAGTCTTCACTATTAATGTTTTCACAGATCATCTGTGAGAGATCCACGGATCGTTCATTAAGGATAAATATTCAATCTCCAGAGAATCCGGGAGCACCCCTTTCACCATGGAGCATCCGGCAATTTCACGGATCATCCATGAACTCAATCACCAAAATGGCTAAGTCCTTGCACCCATGGGTCGTTCTGGGTAACATTCTATCATGATCGTTCGGCAATTCACCGGTACATTCCGTCAACTCACTCAGTGCCCAAACCTAACTTTCCAGCCTTAGGAATTCACTCACGGATCTTCCGTCAAATCCATGGGTTGTCCATCGAATTAAATAAAATATCTCATGATTAACCCTTAACCCTAGGACTCAACCACCCTATTCTATAAACAAATAAACATCAATGAACCTCTAATTTATCAATGGTTGATCATCTCTCATAAACCACAAGTGTACCAGTTTATCTCCCACTTTTCCCATTTTTCGATCTCTAACTCTTACAATGCGCTAATTTTGCAGGTCTATATAATATGTGAGGAACCCATGTGAGTAGTCATGGTCGCCCTTGGTCATCGGGACTTCATGATAGATAGGCACCACTACTGCTACCCCTATTTTGGATGCTTCCATATTCATTCATTATGAGTATGCATTTCATTTAAATGATGAACTATTAAAGCATGTTTCACTAAGTTAGACCACGCACCTGAGTTAATCATAGCCTTGACATAAACAATGGGCTAGGATCGCTTAATTGCTTAGTTGGCTAGCTCCATTAGAAGTCGAGCATGAGCGGGCACTCACTCTCTCGTGTGTAGGAGCTACACCAAGATAAGTAACTACATAAAACTTGCAAGGGTGACAACTTGACTCAATTTGCTTAATGTGACTAAGGACTCACCTTTAACTTGAATTAGTAAGTTATGATCACTTTGGTAATCTCTACTCAAGCGAGGGGTAAGGTCACTATGAGTGTTGTACCTCAAGTGACGTCTCGTGGAGAAGCTAATAAGCACCGTTCATGGATAGTGAGTTTGAGTAACCACCTGTATATACCACATATAGCTTATGGGGGTGATAAGCCAAGTACTTGGTGGTGAGTCGCTTATCACATGGATTCAGCGTGAGGGGTGACGTGTGGTTTAGACGAGATGTCGTTACATTGGTACCCCGTCAAACCATTTATCGATCTGAGAGCCACATTAAGGAAAGGTCGAACCCATGAGGCAACCCTTATCCATGCATGGTATGGTGGTTCATCCTTGGTGTCCATGTGGGTACAGTTGTACACCTCTATAGAGATATTTTTGAAAGCCTGAAGTCTTCGGACGGACCTATTGGTTGTTCTCTCTTCTAGACTCAGAGTAGTGCTAATGATGGAACTTGATGATGAGATGATTATAATATTGATCACTTAGTTATGTTTCACCATTACTGCTTGTTAATGCAACTATACTAGTTATGAATTGAATTATGAATCATGAGCATATCATTCTCTAATAAACGCCATGCTTTTTATGCAAAAGTTACACATGCCTATTATTCCCTACATCCACCAAATACATATGTTGGATTAAACCTTCTGAGTACATGCGACGTACTCATGGTGTTGCTGATAAGTTGTTTTGCAAGTACTCTCGACTTGATGACCAAGCTTAATGAAGTCGAAGTGTAGCAGACTTTGAGACAGCGTCCCCCCAAATGAGCTACAGTTATTCTCATAGTAGTAGAGAAGAGATTGAGAGTAAAACTTAGTTAGAACATGGGTTAATTAATGAACCATCTAGATGTCATGTTTAAGATTGCACCTCACTTGTATTTTCTTTTATGATTAATGATGTAATTTGATAAATTATTCAACGTATGATGATTGTGATATGTGAGTGGCTTGATGATTGGCTCATGTTGTGTAACTCAACCATAAAAGATATTGAAGAGGAGGTGCGGATGGCACTCTCCTAGGATCCTTGGTGTTGGTTTAGGCTAAAGCGGGTCAGTCAAGGAGATGACACTTGGTTTAGTTAAATTAACGTGTCAGACCCCCATAATCACCAATGATCCATGAACAAAAACATATCATAATTATGCACCAGCATATTGTTGATATTTGTTAACGCACACAGAAAAGGATCCGCAAGCGCACGGATATCGGTGAGCATTTCACCCGGGAGATATTTTTAGAGTATCGTATTTGTTTATCCGCAAGGAGAAAGCATGCGATGACTAACCTAAATCTATACTTAACCCCTGGGCCGCACTACAAGGTAGCGAAGATATAAGCGATTAGAGAAGATTACGACAATAGTCTGGTTCCAACCTATGGTAAGCTATAAAACTATTGGTCTATGGGGACATACCGATAAAAAAGAGACACCACAGAGGATGCTTAACTAGGGCACTTAATCCTACCAATCCTTCTGACAGAAGGAGGCTCCAAAGATAACAATGGGACTGTCACTTCCCACGCTACTACACATCGATCCGGCTAGACAGGGGATATCTACGAGTATCTCTAGCCTAAGCACCACACTTACGCTACAGACCATTACCCTACCCTCTACCATGGAAGAGAATAAAGTAAACTCGTAAACCATAGAATAATAATAACAACGTACTTACTTAGTATTGGAAGTTGAATTACTGAAGAATCTTAGAACCAAGCCTCGGGTTAGGAGACTTGATCCCGTAGGTACAAGCCGGAGAGGAGACACCGACATGCTGGGCTTCCTCCAACTCATCCCTCCACTCTAACTCTCTCAATCTAGAAGAAGAACTCTAATCTCACATGGAGACTACAAAGCTAATATCTCTTGTATGTGCCCTAACAGAGAGATCCATTCAAGGGACCCCTCCCTGCTGATCCTCACAGGAAATAATGAATTAAGGTTTCAAGGGATGCCTCCTCTAGGGGCCAAGGGCCTTACTTATATAGGCCCCTAGGAAGCACCACAGCCCTCGGATCAAACCGACTTTAATCAATAATTATTATTCATCCTCAAAGGCGGTAGAGGCAGGATCCGCGAGGTGGAGCCTGATTGGCCACCTGGGTGGGGTGATCGCCCCTAGGGCTAGGTGCCCGCCCCTGTCACAGTGATAGGTGGGTCCCACCTCCTAGGGTTTGGCTTCCCGAACCTTCTAGATTATACTTTTTCCATTCGTGGCCCTTTCTCTCTATGTAAACCTGACATGTGGGCCAACTTTGATTATTTTCAGCTGGCACCCTGCAGAAATACACATTCACCAAAACTCATGGAATTATGTCAGTAAACCCCCTATATCTGAGTGGTAATTATCGTTTAGTCCTTTTTCATGCTATGTTGACGATTAAAAAATGATACTTATCTACCGTCAACAAACTCTCCCAAGCTTACCCTTTGCTCGTCCCTGAGCAAAGATAAACTCAGTGATGGATCAGGAGTTGCTACAATGCTTTCACGCCTCAAAAGTACACATGCGTTCAAACAAGAACTCTCCTCCGGATTAGAACGAACTATCCTGACTTCAAACTTACCCATAATACCTTTTACCATGGGGGCTTGTAGCCGTCACTTGGGTCTTGAGCAATTGAAAGACAGAACGGTCAAGTCAAGCGCTATGTCTCAAGTTCTTTGATCAACCATTATTCCAGAGTTTTGTAGGGTTTTCAAATAAAACTCAGAGATTTTGTATGACCCTTTCATGTCTCTCCTTTATGGTATTTCTGGATCCTCACCAAGTCTTTATGGTGTATGCCTTCTCTCTTCTCTCAAAATATGTGGTATTTTTGGCATAAGGCATAGTAACATTATACCTTCTCTCTCTCACCCTACTTCTAATAGGTCTATCTGGAGCTCATAGGTGGGAGACAAGGAATCCATACTTGCAAAAATTTATTGCATAGTCAGACACATGGATCCAGAGGGACAAGTCTAGCCATACAGTCAAATCAAGATGTGCATGTGTGTGATCCTAAATATGGGCTAAGTGGATGTATATATATAGTGGTAATGATGGTGGATGTAAGTGGAAATGAAGGGGTAGAGGAAAAATGGTGAATATCTATTTCTACTTTTGCTCCTTGAAAGAAATTTATACCTCTCTTAAACTTTGAAGAACTTGCTGAGAACTTGGGTTGCTGAAAAATCTCTCATAATTAGGACCCTTGTCCTTTTATTCTCTCTTTATTTTTCTTTCACTCTCTTTTCTTTTTTTTCTTCTTTTTTCTCTTTTTTTAAAGGAACTGAATACGATGGAATAATTCCCAAGTATCTTTTTGGAAACATAGATAAGAGACAGCAACAGAAATGTTGGAGCTTATAACAAAAGAGGCTAGCAATGGATGAAGGGTTCTGTTCACTCCTAGTATAGGAGCAGAATGTCACACCCATTTAAAGACCAAATGGAATGCATACTCTTATGTGTGCCCAGAGATCAATCACACATAAGTTAACAAATTATGAAGTATCATCACAAATGTTATTACATCACGATTATTAACACATAGTCTTTACACAAATGTAGCGGAAGGTAAAAATATAAATCTCTCGTGGTAGCTCCAATCACAGGCACATTGACTGGTTGACTGCAACTCTAATAATCTTCAGGGAAGTAGGAGTAGTAGTCACTATTTGCACCATCTGTTACCCATCTGGGATTTTTATCCAAGTAAGAAAAATAAACAAGTGTAAGTACATCTCGTACTCAACAAGTGTAACATGGGGTTCATGAGGCTTAAAGGCATGACATTGGTTTATCAGCATGTAGCTTTTATTTAGCATAATTTTAGCATATCAAAAGCATCAAGATGTCTCAATGTAAACAATAAACATATGATCCATGTGAAATGATTAACGAATAGCAAAAACATATTCATTATTAATGATCAACTATTCCATAAGGGTCCAAGGCCACTCGTGACCGTGAGCACGGCTGTTATAACAGTTTTACACTCTGCAGAGGTTGTACACTTTCACTATGAGTCGTGTTGCCCATATGCCTGGGTTAATTACTCCCAAAACACTGCCAAGGTGAGCAGGCAGGGAAACACTATAAAGTCTTTCGAAGGTTCGTCTAACAAGTTAGGGCCATTAGATTCACTCGGCAAACAGATGTAGAGCCCCCCTTCCAAATGGCACAATGACCCACAACCTATACACATAAGGACAGAGGCCGCACTATACCCGATTCATCAAACCATTCTTACGCCAAAAAGGTTACCACTAACAAGCTAGAAAAGGTCCTTCTATATGACTAAAGCCAGAGCCATATAGCCCTTATAGTTGTACTGTAAATCCTGGATGTTCGCTTACAGATAAGTCCTTAAGGAGAGTAACTAGAGCACCAATAGTAACCCCTTGCTCTAGTCCCCTTTAACCAGTAATCAAAAGTCATCTTTTAATGTTTATTGCATATTCCATTAGTCAAATTACATGATCATAGTTCATGTTATGCACTAGCAATACTAATCAATGCAATAAAATAGGTGTCAAGGTATAAGATCAACACTAAGTCATCCTTAACAAGGGAATATATGCATAATGATATTATTTGTTTATTATGAATAGGACAACAAGGATAATCCCATGCTATACTTGCCTTGCTTAAACTGGTCCTAAAGATCTTGCTCGTAGAAAAACTCTTGGTCTCCAACGAATTGCTCACCGTCTATACTCGATCAACAACAGCAACAACATTCATCCAGAAACAATCATGCATAAACAAACAAGACTATAATTAGAACAGTACACCAACAGTAAGGGGAAAGATATGGAGATGAATTCCTTCTTTTTTTCTTTTTCTAATATTTCAAAGCATTTTTCAAAAAGATTTTGAATTTCCTTTTGAATTTAATTCAAACCACTCAATACAAAAATTCGAATGCAGCAGCATGAATGCTCAAACATGTTCCTACCCTTATATTTGATTTTAAGTTAATAAAAACTATTACTTTTCTAAGTTTGTATGCTCACAAAAATACATAAAAATCATATTTACCTATTTTTAAATCTTCCAAAATTTTAGGGTGTTACACAGAACAACTTGTTGGGTTATGTCTAATGGAAAATATTTAAATGCATACATCCAGGGTAGAAGAAGTATAAGTAGGTGGAGTGCACCTGAATCTTAATTTTAACCGCATGACTAATCCCCTAGGGTCAACACAGACTGACCACACTCAATGCTTACAAGCAGCTAAGCTAACAAGTGAAAGTCTTTCCTAATCTAGTAAGCATGTATATATGGCTGTGGTAGGAATTAAACTCTCGTCATACAAGAACTCATCATGCGGGATTTTTAATTTTCAAAGATAAATTCTCTAGAACTCTAGTATCTCTAGGAGCATGATAAACAGCAGCTCAAAACCTTCCCATATCATATCCGCCAACTACCTAGACTTAGATCAAGCATTCGTTACCCACGAGTTTCAGGTTCAGAGCAAATCTTAGATCAAAACAGTTGTGTCTAAAATTCAGGAGAGTTCGAGGTTGAAAACTAGGTACTTGAAAAGAATTATGGCAGAGCAACTATTCATCATTTCCATGCAAGAGATTATTTGAGATTCTTCTTTTATTAACAACTTCTTTAAGAACAAAGACAAGCAAACTAGACACACCCTTTTTATTTTGTTTCTATTATTTTAGAACATTATTATTACTAAATAAAAAAAACTCATAAAGAATAAGGTAAAACTGAGAGAAGAAAATACTTAGCTGGATACATGGGGGTGCTTTCCCCCAAGCTGGATGTTGACGTAGTCGTTCAATCTTATGAAGTAGCAGACTGGCAGCGGGGATGTTCGTCCTCCTCTAGTGGAGCATTAATTGATGTTGATGATTGTTGAGACAGTGCTCCACAAGTGGATAGAACATCCACTTGCTTGTTGGCTCTTTTTGGTCCTTCAAATCCTGTGGAACTCAAATAGACAACAAAACTTGTGGAATATATTAAGTGTTAGTGGTTGGCCACTCAAGCCTTAATTGTCCAGAGTTTTTAAGATTGTTCTTGATTCTTTTAAGCAGAGTTTCAATAGGATTTCTCTCAAATACTTTTTATATTTTTATAATGCAGAGAAAGTCTAACAAGATGAATGCATATTTATTTTTATTTTATGCCACCACAGTAAATATTCCTATGGGTCCTTACATGCCACAAAATTATTCACATGGGCTTATAATTTATGATGCAGCAAAGCAAACATATATTTATTTTATTTTCTAAAGCAATGCTAATGTAGAAAAGTAAACATGCTAAAAGGAGAATAATTATTGCATTGCTGGAAAGTAACTATGTAAAAAGGGAAACTAATGCAATGCTAAAAAAGGATAAATATGGATAACTACCGATTTTACCTTTCGGCAAGGGTTCAATGTTTTTAGGTCCTCTGAACAGGACCTCTTACCATGTTCATTCTGTAGGTGCACCATCTGGTCCCATAGTAGAGACCTTGATAGCTTGCACCTCTTGAGATGGTGTCACCCATGTTCCTTACTCTTCCAGCAGTTTGAAGTGAAGTACTAGTTGTGGAAACTGGTAGCATCTTATTCATTGTACATGTTCGTAGGTCCAGGATCTTCACTTATAGGATTCTTGGAGAGTTGACAAGCTCCTCTACTATTGTGTTCAAAGTGTGTCCTGCTCATAGAGACAAGACATAGATCAAGTCCATGGGCTCTATTGGTGGAAAAACACCAACAGAACCAAAAGTTTATTCTTCTCTAACCTTAGGCATATTGAGCAAGATAAAGTTGATGTTTATGTGTTTTGCTTGAACTTGACATAGGTGATAGGATCAAACAATGAGCATGAATGTAGCATTAAATCAATTGGGCAGATCAAATTTCTTAACCTTATGAAAGGGTAGTCTATCTATGCATATTGTGTAATGATTTCATGATTATGACTATCAACTTCCAAAGAAAAGACGTGCAATCATTTCAGATCATTTAGTTAAGATTATAAGATCAAGAAAGTGGTGACAGGAACAAAGATTAGAGAACTAAGCATTTTGAGTTAATTAGGTTGGATCAAATAAGGTTGTAACTTAAACATGGTTGGTTCTCTATTTATGTGTATACCAGCATCAAGGAAAGGATTTTAATGTGACGATCACTAACCTTAGGATGTTACCTTTAATGTTGGAGCGTGCTGGCACTGCAACACCTTATGAAAGCTTTCCTTCGTTGGTCGTTCTTGTTCTTTTGTTCATACGCCAATGTCTTCTCTGTTGCACTCCTTTCTTACATTTAATAATGTCATGTTTCGTTCTCTTTAATTTGTGCTTGGACCGTTAGCTCTTCTTATTGTTTCATTCCTGCGAATCATTAGTGGACACACATACCCGAAGGAGTATACAAGTAATGATAAGGGCATTGTTGTCACAAAGCTAAGGGTCAGTTTCTATGCTATAGAAGAATTTATTTCAACATACTAGCACAGAAACATTCACTATTACTTCTTTTCTAGAGGATTGATTTTATCTTATATTTGATTATCATATATAGGCATTATGAAATAACTCAAACTTATAGAAATAAAGCAATAGTTAATTAAGAGATTGCAAACCAGCGTGTAGAGCGATGAGAGCATGATAGGAGGAAGGTCATGGTTGGATCATCTAAAGGAGTTGGCCTTCCTTCCTCATGCATCAGCTTCTCAATCTAGTGAGGGTGCAAAAAGTTGCATGCTCTCCTCTTGTCAATTTCTAGGAGTGCTTTGATTGTGGATCATGCTTTGTGGCACTCTTCTTCTTTCTCTTTGGCTATGAATGAGTTGTGTCTCCCTTGTGCAAGATTATTCTGTCTCTCTTCATCTCCAGTATGAGTTCATCTCAGGACTTTCCCATTTTAAATTTTAGAGTTTCTCTGCAGGGGTTAGTCTAACAAAATATCCAACATCTACTATAGCATATTGTCGACTCAAAAATCAACCTAGACACCACGTCTAATTTGATTTAGGAAGGCATTCTAACCACGCGCAATTAAAAGCCTTTGAAGGTAAGATCACTATCTCCTAAATTAAGCACCATGCCTTATTTAAGAGATGAATGAAACTATTCCAAACCTAAACATATACAATAGTAAATGGAGGAAGCATCAAAGCATAATAGAGATTTACTCAAAAAGTGATGAAAGAGCATGATTGTTATTTAGCAAATTGAGCATGTCTTAAAGGTAGGGACAACCAATATAATGTAGCAACATGGCAAAAAATGTTTTCATGGGAGTATATCCCCCAAGCTTGAATTTTACAAAAATTAAGATTGGATGAATGTAATTCAATGTTGCATAATGATTAGTTGGACATACCTTGCATTTGTTATTCCTTCAATCTTTTTGCTCCAACCTGGAATGGTTAGTGACAAGAATACCCGAAGGAATATTTTCACAATTATAACTCTATGCTTATTTCACAAGGGCAGCGCAGCAGAAAGGTGAATACTCATGTCATGGTCTGAACAGTGCTTGTTTTAGGACACTAAGCTTGTCCTTGGGAAACCTTCAAGATATGAATTGGCAAAGTGGATTCCCCTCTAGCACTAGTTTATGTGTACTAATCTCAAGATTCAACACAATGAGATCTGCAACGTTTATGATAAACATATATATCTTCAACCACCCTTTTAAAATCTTTAGGAACAGGGAGCATACGGGGGTTGAAGATCTCGTGTGGGGCAATGTTAGAGAGACTAAGTGGATCAGGATATTTCTTATACGAGTAAGGACTTGATAGGGTTTTTATAAAGTAGCTTCCTTGTTCATTGAAGTCTCCATCATTTTCAACTTCCAAGGGTGATTCGACATAAATGTCCAAAATTTCCCTTGTATTGCCTCTCGAGTAGGTCTCATATAAGGACTCGCCTACACATTCAATGGAAATAGCACATAGGTTTTTAATGCTCTTTTGCCTCTCGAGTAGGTCTCATATAAGGACTCGCCTACACAATCAATGGAAATAGCTCATAGAGTTGGAATGTTCGTAACGTGGCTATGAAAACTTCCTCTTCTAGTTTGGGGGATGGTTCCTTCTCTTCCTCTAGGAGTTTATCATGAAGGCTAGTGCAAGGAATGTGTCTACTAATAAGGATAAACCTTGCTCCACTAACGGATAAAGAAAGGAAAACTCCTCCAAAGGCGATATTATTAAGACCCGTATAAAGATGTTGAAGAAGAACAAGATCTTGTAAGGCTAGGTCTAAACCTAAATTTATAAGACGCTTGAAAGAATCCCTTAAAGCCAAAAGTTCATTATCTCTCCTTGATCAGAACATAGGACCTTTGGTTCATTACCTTCTTGATTAGAAGATAGGACCTTGGGTTCATTATCTTCTTGATTAGAAGATAAGACCTTGGCTGTAGGAAAGGGTTGGTTTTGACCTATTGCAACCAAACATGGGTGTAGCTCATAGCTAGATGTGAGAATTATGGATTCTGGTGGCTCTAAGCTTTGATTCATGGGTGCAAGATATTGATAGATAGGCGTGGAATTTGGGTTATCCATAAGGATATAAAAGAAAAGGCAAAAGAAAAAGAGAAAAAGATAAAAGTATAATACAAGGTTAAGCAAGACTTGAGGTTAACTCAGCTGACGTCTTTCTCCCTGGTAACGGCGCCAGAAATGCTTGTTGATATTTGTTAACGCACACAGAAAAGGATCCGCAAGCGCACGGATATCGGTGAGCATTTCACCCGGGAGATATTTCCAGAGTATCGTATTTGTTTATCCGCAAGGAGAAAGCGTGCGATGACTAACCTAAATCTATACTTAACCCCTAGGCCGCACTACAAGGTAGCGAAGATATAAGCGATTAGAGAAGATTACGACGATAGTCTGGTTCCAACCTATGGTAAGCTATGAAACTATTGCTCTAAGGGGACATACCGATGGAAAAAGAGACACCATAGAAGATGCTTAACCAGGGCACTTAATCCTACCAATCCTTCTGATGGGAGGAGGCTACAAAGGTAACAATGGGACTATCACTTCCCACGCTACTACACACTGATCCGGCCAGACAGGGGATATCTATGAGTATCTCTAGCCTAAGCACCATGCTTACGCTACAGACGATTACTCTACCCTCTACCATGGAAGAGAATAAAGTAAACTCGTAAACCATAGAACAATAATAACAACGTACTTAGTATTGGAAGTTGAATTACCAAAGAATCATAGAACCAAGCCTCGGGTTAGGAGACTTGATCCCGCAGGTACAAGCCGGAGAGGAGACACCGACATGCCGGGCTTCCTCCAACTCATCCCTCTACTCTAACTCTCTCAATCTAGAAGAACTCTAATCTCACATGAAGACTACAAAGCTAATCTCTCTTGTATATGCCCTAAGAGAGAGATCCATTCAAGGGACCCCTCCCTGCTGATCCTCATAGGAAATAATGAATTAGGGTTTCAAGGGATGCCTCCTCCAGGGGCCAGGGGCCTTGCTTATATAGCCCCCTAGGAAGCACCACAGCCCTCGGATCAAACCGACCTTGATCAACGATTATTATTCATCCTCAAAGGCGGTGGAGGCAGAATCCACGAGGTGGAGCCTGATTGGCCACCTGGGTGGGGCGGCCGCCCCTACGGCTGGGCGCCCGCCCCTATCACATTGATAGGTGGGTCCCACCTCCCAGGGTTTTGCTTTCTGAACCTTCTAGATTATACTTTTTCCATCTGTGGCCCTTTCTCTCTATGTAAATCTGACATGTGGGCCATCTTTGATTATTTTCAGCTAGCACCCGGCGGAAATAGACATTCACCAAAACTCGTGGAATTATGTCAGTAAACCCCCTATATCTAAGTGGTAATTATTGTTTAATCCTTTTTCAGGCTATGTTGACAGTTAAAAAATAATACTTATCTACTGTCAACACCTATGACATGATTTTGATTTGTCACTAAATTCGACATAGATATGCGCATTTCTACTATGATAAGTGTGCTTCCTTTTGATGAACCAAGGCTAGTATACCTTGAGTCTAAAGTAGTTTTATTTTTTTGTTAAGCTGAGGAAACTTTTATGAATAAGTAGTTTTATGTGTAACATGAACACTAACTAAGTATATTCACATTTCAGTCTATATATGCTATATTTAAGAATATCATTGCATGGACATATTCCTTTCGAAGATGAACATAACTATTCCACTTATTGTATTTCTACTATTGGTTTGTGAGCTCGTTGAACCCAAGGTGAAATGAAAGTGCAAATATATGCGGATAAAATGGTTTTTGAATATTTAAGATACTAAGTTACTGAGGTTAACTCTAATTCTTGCTCTTTTGTGTCAACTAATTATTATGAGCACTTATAGCCTTTGATAGAAAGAACACTAGTGGTTTGCGGCTGATTAACAAAGAGTCATGTGTGACGCAATCAAAAACATTTGTTACCAAATTGGTTAGTGAAATCTATCATGCATGCATACATAAATCATAAAGGTATGAAGAAAACAAGCAATTCATATCTTCTCAGATCATTTGAAATAACTTCTCAAGAAAACAGGGAAGACCAAACCAACCACACACTGACCTAGTTGTATACTCCCAATTAACAAAATTACTTACACTAACAATCATTTGGTACATCTGTACCAAATAAAACTATTATGTACCATATCACAAGAAAAGATATGCATATATTACAAGATTTGAAATGTTCATAATCATTTATGTTGCAGTAGCTCATCAAGATATTTGAATAGATAAATATATATCACACGTGTGAGATGAAGCATTGCAATCATTAGACTTCCCCATTAACGATGTAGTCAACTAATAGTAGCTAAACCAGATGCTGGTATCATTCTATCCTGTGTGCCCAGAAATGACTTTAGTGGCGGTATGGCCATGCATGACCACACATGTCACCCCGTCAATGGCGACATACATGGGCGCACATGGGTCTGCTTTGAAACCTCACCTCCACAACCAAACTAGACTGCACTAGTGTTTCTCTACCTTTTCTACTCTCAAGTTTGTGCTCTGCATAGGAAAACTGTTGGCGTTGGCAAGTTGACAATGTGTATATGGACCTTATAGCAAACTTCTAGCACTAAATATTAATGCATTTAAGAAAAATAGTTGCACAAGTAGAGATATACTATATATATAGGGTGTATAATATTCTTTGACTTTGTTATCGAAATCTCAATTTTGCCTTCATATCGAAGTCAATTGTCCAATTAATCAAAATTAGGACAAAAAGATTCACATGAGGCCTATAAATACCAGCCTTAGTGTTTGCCAATCTCCACAACCCAACAACCCTCGTTCTTAACCAAACTACCAATTGTTGTGTAGTACTCAACCACATGGATCCCAAATTCAAGGGAGAGTGGAGTGCCTCTGAAATCGAGATGGTGAAATCTCTCATTGCAAAGGACAACGCCAACAACAATGGTGCTAGTGATATGAACAAGAAGCACAATCAAATTGTGGATGAGCTCCAGGCAATGTTCCCTAGCAAGGAGAAGCATCAGGTAACCAACTTGTACGTTGATGTCTTTTTTTTGCGAATCGACTTGTACGTTGATGTCATGGTGGAGATGATGCAAACATTGCAGAGTGGCAACCAACATGTGGAAGCAAGTAGCAACCTCATGAATCAACCCTTTGGGGTGTTTGTGGGGGATCCATCCATGGGCAACAAGGAAGCATTTAATGGTTATCAACAAGTCGAGATGTTCGGAGTGAAGAATGTGAAGGATACACCACGGAGGAAGCCCACTCCTCGGAAGGAGAGCCAACACACTGGGAGGTTTTGGACCACAGACGAGCATAGGTTAGTTATTTGCTAGATATCCTTAAACCATCTCATATAGATTTTAATGCCTGTCACATGAAGTTTTAGTGCCCTTATTAAGCATAGGTTGTGAGGTATTACTATGATGAGGTGTTTATATATTATTTTTCTTTTACTAATCCTGAATATGTATGGACATGGAATCTAAATTTCTATCTAATTAGTTCACTTCAAACTCTACCTCATTGTAGGCAATTCCTCCGTGGTCTACATGTGTACGGTCGTGGAAATTGGAAGAACATCTCCAGGCACTTTGTTACCACCAAGACCCCAGTGCAAGTTTCCAGCCATGCTCAAAAGTACTTCCTTAGGAAAGAAAATAGCACCAAGAAGCATCGTTATAGCATCAATGACATTGAACTTCATGATTTTGAGCCCTTGTCGCAGACAAATGCTTCTGCCTGGGAGGGGCCCACCTTTGGTGGAGGTGTCTACAAAACAAATCACTATAGCTTTGGTGGACATCCTACTTCCATGAACAATGCCCAGGCTTGGTCACCATTCCTATACCACACTAGCCATGGAAGTAGCAGCAATAGCCAGATGGTCAACTTGGCTATTGGCCAGCAACAAGAGCAGATGGGAGCTAGTAGTTCTTTAGTGGCTCCGACAATGGAGGCGGATGGGGGCCACTTGGACTGGACTAGTGATAAGTTGGGAGATCTTCTTGATACTCAGTGGATGATGAATGTCGGCATAAATTAGGCTTTATACACCATCTAGTATGCCAAGTTGCATGGTGGCCTATTAGTTCATCCTATATATGTGGGTTCAGCATCATAGTATTTTCTTATGCTAGAGTGTGAGCAACTTTGTTGTCATGAAATATTGTGTGGTACTTTCAAATGTATGTGTCTTGTTTCATTATTGCATTTTACTTAGTTTGGTGTATCGGCTCTATCAGAATCAACAATGCATTGAGCTTAATTATTTATTCTCATTTATGCACTGAATTTTATTACTTACCCAATTTTATATTATTTCATTATTTTAATTGTTGGTTGGGGACTTTTACTCCTATACATATTGATCACTTAGTCATTAGACAAATTAGAGAAGTAGAAGATGGAAATTTCCTAGGCAGATATCTATCAGTATGAAAATGTAAGACTCACGTACAAACTGATCCTAAACTATGCACACATGTATGCAACTTGTTCCTCTAGAGGGTGGCATGCCACACATTACATTGTTGTACTATTTCACTTTGAAGTATCCCATGGTTTTGGGATTTTCACATGGAATCAATTGAGATTAGGACATTAAATTTCAAGTATCTAAACATTACTAGCTAATCCAAACAAGGGATGAATTCATAACAAGATGAAACATGAAGGATACAAATAAATAATCAACACCGCAAAGATATATTAATAGTAGAAATGGCGAGGAGGAACAAATCGGGTTTCAAGAATCCACAGGGTTTGGTGCCAGGGTGGATTATCACTCGAATCGGTGTTCGAGGCTATTTTAGGTTTTGAGTTCAAGTTTTGAGTTTGGGTCCGTGGAGGTTCCACCCAACCCGAATCCGCCCCATTGCCATACCTAGTCTAGTTGTGGTTAACATGGAAGTTAGCAAAGGATCTGGCTATGTGGGGGGGGGGTGAATGGTTGTCCAAACATTTTGGAAAAGATCATAAAATTGGCATATTGACCCCAAAAGTTTTCAAATTTGAAGTACAGAGGAGCCTTGGCGGGTCCCTCTTGTTGAAGAGCATAGATGAGCAATGGTCAGGTAATACCTCGGATAACACTTGTACGACATGTAAGCGAGGGGAAAGCTATATCCCTCTCTGTCTGTCGAGGTGGGCTAGTTTTGGTTTTTCTTTTTTATTGCTCCAAGTGAAACTTATAATTTGGAGATGTAATTCTTTTAGTCGGTTGTAATTGAACACTGGTGATTGACCTTGTTGTTGTTCTTGTCCTTGGAGCAATAGACAAGGCTAAAATCTTCTAGGATGAGCCATTTTACTCCATGTAGAGGTCACAGCTACTTAAATTCTCCTATAAAATCCGCTTCTTGGCTATCGTGGGGAGGGCCACAGATAGTGGTAAGCAAGAAAGAGGTACTCCATTCTAGCATTTTTTTTAAAAAAATTATCCTTTTAAAATTTTTATTTTAAAAAACAGTTGCGCTTGCTTTGTATTTTTATTTTTGACCTTTTTGTCGCGCCAACACACCTGGCGTGACAAAATCACGCTGTCGCGTTATATGCATTGGCGCGGCAAGATATTTCACGTTGGATGGTGACTTCTACATAGTAAACCTTGTCACGACACTCCTGTTGGCACGACAGTAGTGTTTTGTCGCAGCAACAAAGTGGCGTGACAAGGCTCAGCCTTACAAAAAAATATATTTTTTTCCATACGACATTGGATATGAAGATGATTTTTATATGAAAATTGTAGAGCTCGATTAGATCTACAACTTTCTAGTTTTTAGTTTTTTCACTTAAGGTCATTAAGATGCTCGAGAAAATAATATAAAGTTTCAGCAGCATAATAATCACATGAGGGCTTGTCATCTTAGAAAAATAATAATATATTTCTTGTATGATATAAAATGAAGATACTTTTTAAAAGAAAGTAATGGCTCTCAATGGGATATGCAAGAGTTTTTACATTTGAGGTTGTTTATATGCTAAAAAGTAATATAAAGTTATATCAGCATATTAACAGCGCACTAAAATTATATCTTTTCTTGTATGATGTCAAATAAAAATAGTTTTTAAACTAAAGTTATAGTTATGGATGAGATCTACAAATTTTAAATTTTAAGATTTTGTATTTGAGATAGTTAAGATGCTCAAAAGATAATCTAAGTGGGTTTTTTTTAAATGAGAAATCGACAAATCGTCGTGCCCATCATGTTGTCAGGAGGGGAGCAAATTGCATAGAAGTTGTTCTGGTGCGGGTGCGGCTGAAAGCTCAGCATGTCAAGCCGCACAATTCAAAACGGGAACATGCTGCTAGCATTTATTCGGAGAGCCTTGTACTAGCTTGCAAAAAGTTACACGGGGATGACAGCGGTCGGGCTGTTCAATGCTCGTGAGACTAAATCTAATCTAATGACATGCATGCACGCGACTAGGAACCTGCATACATGACAAGACGTGAGACGAGTTCCTTTTCCCTAATCCACGCTGGTTGTGATCACACTGTCTGTCAAACGGGAGGGCTCGAGGGCGGATGGCACTCCTTGTTGCACATGGCTTCAGTGTCCCAGCACAACGTCGGCGTGTACTGGCTCCAGCAGCAGAAGTCGCAGCGCCCGTTGCCACACGCCTTGTAGCAAAAGGGTCGCGGCAACGTCAACTCCTCCGCCCCGCGCTCTCCGCCGGTGACGAGATCTGTAGGCACTCGACCACCTATACAGCATTGCATTGCATCAGAATATACATAGACATCCGGGATCTGGCCTGAGAAATCACTCTCTTGGTGTGTGTGTGTGTGTGTGTGTGTGTGTGTGTGTGTGTGTGTGTGTGTGTGTGTGTGTGTGTGTGTACATACATACTTACAATGCACGGAGGTTGCAAGACATCCGAGAAGGACGGCGATCAGGATCGTCGTCGCCGCTGCATTACCGTTCGTCGTCATTTTGAAGATTGACGTGAGCACGCTGCCTTTCTGTGGCTACGGCTGAGGCCATCCGTTGATTTTATACTCCTATTTGGGGCACGAGTTATGGAATTAAATTTTTCCCATCCTAATTTTCTCTTTTTTAGAAAATAGCCTGCGTTGGACTTTCTAAGATTTGATCATCTGCATATATGGCAGCGTTGCTTAAAATAATGAAAACTATGCTTTGAGATTTGTCTCTCCTTACAAAGCATGGCTAGAGGCCAGGTATATAGTATGTAGAAAACTAGCATGTCTGGATATGCCATATGGACATCCCAGTGCATATCTAGTTGCCATACTCATTTAATACTCCATTTTCCAACAAATAAAATCTATCACCAGCATTTCCTTAATTTTTTAGTGGAACCAGCATTTCCTTAATTAATATTTATATTTATTTTTTTCGAATTAAATTAATATTTATATTTATAGCACAAAGACTAAATGTTTTTGTGATCAGGGTCGCTACAAGGCCGGTTATACAAAGAGAAAGCTCACCACACGCCTGGCCCATCTTTTATCAATCCTAGCCCAATTTGCAGCTTCGACGCTCTAAAGGCCCAGCACCTTCATAGCCGCGCCCATGGAGTACAAAACTGCACGATGACCCCACATGGCACCGCGAGAGGCGGTCAAATCATCGAGAGACAAATCCCTGGGCCCACTTCACACTATTGATGAATCATGACCGACCATTATCCATCCGACGGCTAAGAATTGTCTGATCGTGTCAACCCGTGATTCGGCGATGGCGCGCACTTGACTCACCCGGTCGGTGATGGTGTCTCCCCTAGTCAAGTCAACCCGCGTTCAAAAAAACAAGACACTGAAACCCCCCCACATATCCCCCCTTGCTCCAACCAGTTCTCACGCCGCCGCAGCCGCCGCCGCCGGGTTCTCGCCGGAACCCTAGGACCCTGCGACCGTGGCGGGAAGCGCTGCCGCGGCCATGACAGGGTGCGCCCCCATCTCCGATTCGACCATCCTCTCTCGTCCCGCCGCGTTTCTCCGTAGGAAGGACTGTCATCTGTTTATGTCGGAAAAAGGGTGCGTCTTGGGCTGCGGGGGCTACGGAGGATGCGTCCTTTTGGCATTTGTGTTGGGGGAATTGGTATCCGTTATCAATCGGTGCTAATCTTTTGCAGTATGGGGTGGTTTGGGGAATGCACGATTCCACTGGGCACAGCAGTTGTGCTACAGTCAAAACTCAAAACAGATGATTTTGGTTGGGGGTCCTATGTGCGTTGGTTTTTTTCATTGGTTTTAATCAAAAAGGAGACGTCTTTTCATGTTATAAAGATGATAGGATTTCCAACCTTGTCAACGATTTGTCGTGTTGGGGCTCGATTTGGTGAATAGACAGTGTTGCACCCTTCAGTTCAGCTGAATGGATGCCGCGGCGACTTTTTTGCAGTTGACGGCAGTTCTGGACAAATGATGACGTTTCTGTACTTCGGTTTTAATGATAAGGATATGTCTACAGTACAAATGAATTATATGTTCTATTTACAGTTATAGTATGTCCACTTCTGTTTGCAAGAGTGCAGGTATCACTCAAAGGGATATTATGGCTACCATTGTTTGAATGCATGTTTCAACGGTAGGACTATGGCTACTAGGTTGATTATTCTGGATTTTTGTCTTTAGTTCAAACTTAGTTCCTTGACTGACCATTGATAGCTTGGTTATGGGCAACTTGGTAGCCCCCCTTGCAAGGTAGTGAAGTCACTGGTTGTCTCGTTTTCTTAAACAAACCACTTTTTTGTGCTGTTGTGATCAGCAGATCATGCAAGCTGGACATGAACTGTTCTTGTTTGCTAGATTTGACTTCTACGGATGTCATGGACTCTTGCTTCATGGGTCAACAACAATTTTGAGGAACTGCAAGTTAATTTTGCTCCTAGCAATTGAATTGTTGTCTGCCTGCCAAAAAAGTTGCTCTACCTTCGTTGCTTAGATACATTTAATGTGTAGCCTTTATTTTTGTCATTTTTATTGGTTAATGATCAATGATTATTTGTTAACAAATGACTGAAATTCTGGCATTGCTGTTTGTGTTCTGTAGCAACCCTGCTTCATTTTTTTTCTTTCAATATTTTCTACAGGACAACTTGGATAATTGACAGCCAAAGATTTGCCACCAAAATAAAAAATGCTTCTGGGTCTTCAGATCCCAGTAAACAGAAATGGATCAGCAACCCAAGTAAAGAGTGCCCAAAGTGCAGCCATGTCATCGATAACAGTGATGTAAGAGTTGTGCAATGCTATTATGTTGAAGTAGAATTGGGCTAGCTACAATATTTCCACTCCTCCATTAGATATGTCATTTCCATTTCGCTGTAATCAAGCATGGTTAGGAGTAAATAAAAATAATGATATATGAGCAATTGACAAAGATTAACATTTCCACATCTTAAGGAGTTGGTCAACTTGTTTAAAAAAAAAACTTGTTTATAAAACTGGAATAAATCTATTGTTATAATTGTATTTGTCAATTTAACTGCCTTTCTTTTGAGCCTGCTCATGACCAACTTATATGTTTAGTAGACCTATTATTTCTGAAATGCTTTGACTTTTGCATGTACAGTATGGGGCTTTAGCTGTGAATATTCCTTTTACTACAAATCAACATTAAGAAACAATGTCTGAAAGGTTCTATTAAAGTGTGATCAGCTCATGACTGTGTTCTTGCTGCAGGTTGTTCACCAGTGGCCCGGTTTGCCTAAAGGTGTAAAATTTGATCCGTCTGACCAGGAATTAATCTGGCACTTACGGGCAAAACATGGAAATTCTGGTATAAAACCTCATCCGTTCATTGACGAATTTATTCCAACAGTTGAGGAAGATGAAGGCATCTGCTACACTCATCCACAAAAACTTCCAGGTACTTCTATCTTCTTTCTGAAAGATTATGGGATTTTCATGATTAAGGTTCTTAAGTAAGAACTTTTACTTTTACTTTCAGATAAGATCAAATGTGAAAATCTGCAGTTTACAGCTACTGTCAAATGCTTATCTTTGTTAGTAATTTGTTGTCCTGTGGGACTCTTTTTTGTTGATCACACCCTATAGCCTGCATTTAGCCTAGGAAAACTGCATATAGGGAAAAATTATTTTACTTTTCATTTAGTTTTTCACCATGTTGCTATGCGACAATTAACAACCTGCACAACTCTTGAATTGTTACTGCCTTCTTTCAAACAGACATTTCACATTCTGGTTGGAAAACTCTTGCTTTGATACTCCACTTGTTTTTCAACACTCAAAAGTCATCTCTATCCATTTCAGGTGTTAAGCAAAATGGAAGTGTATCACATTTCTTCCACAGAACATTTAAGGCCTACAACACTGGGACTAGGAAGCGTCGAAAGATAAACACTGATGATGCTGATGTCCGTTGGCACAAGACAGGCAAGACAAAGCCAGTATTAGTTGATGGAAAACAGCTTGGCTGTAAGAAAATAATGGTGCTTTATATGAGCCTGGCAAAGGGTGGGAAGGCTGAGAAGACCAATTGGGTGATGCACCAGTACCACCTAGGCACTGGAGAGGATGAGAGAGATGGTGAATATGTCGTCTCCAAATTATTTTTTCAGCAACAGTTTAAACCTGGGGACAAGAATGGTCAAGAGCTAACCACATCAGATGATCTGGAATCAATGGCTGCTGAAGCAGATCTCCCTGATTTTACTACTTTGCCCACTGACAGACATGTTGGTACAATCCAAGTTGCCCATAATTCTGAGCATAATCTTTGCCTGGCAACCACATCAGATGATCTAGAATCAATGGCTGCTGAAGCAGATCTCCCTGATTTTACTACATTGCCCGCTGACAAACATGTTGGTACAATCCAAGTTGTCCATAATTCTGAGCAGAATCTTTACCAGGTAAGTGAATATTCTTGTGTTCATTATCTATATTTTCTATGTCGCGCACATTTGTGGGTGATAGGTATGTTCAACCAGAAAATAGAACATTTTTTCTCCCTAATGTGCAGGTTAACAGAAACTGTGAAATAAACATTGAAGAGACTGTTGTCCTCCCACCCTCTGAAAAAACAGAGGATGGAGATAATCCCCAATCGCAAGATCTGAAGTTGTGGGAAGGTGATTCTCAATTTGAACTGTTAGACTCTCAGCAGCTGGCAGAAGGACTCGCTCTCTGTGACGAGTTCCTCCTGAGTCAGTCTCAGACATCCTGTGGCGGTGGAGATGAACCTAGAGTGACCAAGCCTTGCCTGGCTGCTTATGCCCACCTGTCAGCAGAGGACTTCAAGAAGGATTTAGAAGAGTGCCAGCGGTTGGAGCCCACAGATAACACAAACCTTGAGCTTGACAACACTAATGAGTTTCGACTGAGCCAAATTGTATGGTTCCGGTACCATCAGTTACATGATCAGTTCTCCATTTCTCCCCGTACTTGCTAAACTTGACCTCTGCCTGCAGGATTTTTCACAGGATAGCTTTACAACATGGGCAGGTGGCAAGATGTCTGACGACTGACGCTGCTCTGCTGCACTCTCGGCACGGCTTGGTACATGAAGAAACAGCTGATCTGTTTTTTGTGAGACTGCAGTGAAATCTGCACCAACAGTGGTCTCCCTTTTGCATTGAGTTGCTCCGGTGCACATGAACTGATTTATATGAAATATGAAAGGCTGAGGAATCATGCTGTACCAACTGTGCAGTACTGTTCAGTGTGAGATTGGCCTTTCTTGGTTGCATCAGCTTGTACATTTTGTATAAACACCCTCATTTTAGTTGGCGGACCAATTGCCTGTTTGGAATGGGTATTGCTCTACTAATTTTAGGATATCTAAGGGATTGGCATTTCAGTCTCTTCTTTCCACGCAGGTCCTGGTTCAACCAACGGAAGCATAGATGAGCCATAACAAGCATAGTGAGATGGAAAAATGCTCTAAGTTTTCAATTACAAACAGTGGCACGCCTTCTCTTCAGCTCTTGTATAGCGAGGCTGGGCAACAATCTATCCTAGAGCATCTCTAGCCTACCTAAAATATATTATCTACTTGTTTGTTTGGGTAGTCATATTTTAATACTACTATTTTTTTTCTAGCAACATTGCCTAAAACAGGCCTTCTATATCTATCCTTGTAGAGAAGGACATGTCGAGCATACATGTCATCTACCTCCTTATCTTGTCGCCATTGATGAACTCGGCCATGTCGCTCGCGCGTTGGAGGGCCACCTGCAGGGGAGACCAAGCTCGCGCCGGTGGAGGGCCGCCCGCGACAAGCGCCGGTGAGCTCGGGCAGGACGACGACAGACGGACGCCGTGGGGCCGGATGGGGTGACAAGGTCGAGTAGGGGTGGCGTTTTCGAAATAACCGCCGGCGATGAAGAAGACCGTCGATGCTGGGCGGGAGGAAGGCCGCCGGCGGCCTCCATGCGGGCGGTTCGCTCGCGCAGCGATGGGTGCACGGTGAAAACAACCGAAGAGAAATTTTGGGTAGTCATCGGTTGGCCCAATCAGGGCACTGACAATCTAGACCCACTCATCACTCTCAATACTCTACCTAGCTAAGCTATCTCAGCACAGAGAACGCAGAGAGGAGCGCTCTACCCAGCTAAGCGAGGAGCGCCTCGCTCATCCGAGTGCGTGATGAGGGGCAGGGAGGGAGATCCGCCGAGGACCGGATCTTGTTAACATGGCCACAGGGAGGGAGGTCCACGGAGGAAGGGAGCGCGTGGGAAGGAAGACTCAATGGGGATCAAAGGACGCACACGGAAAAACAAGGGCCGCGTAGGCACCGGCGGAGCTACGTTGGGGCCATACGTGGCCGTGCCACATGCTGTTCAGCCTGTTGTCTCGCCTGAAGCTTGCAGATCTCCGCTCGTCCATGTCCCTGCCCACATGTGATTCCACAGCTGTGACTGCAACTCTGCAACTCCAAGTTGCCAGGCCTGCAGCCCCGCTCCTATAGGCCTACACAGCAGGCGTGCTCCCGTCCCAGCATCCCACTTATTTTCCTGTTCATACAGCTCGTACAACCCTACATAGTTTTTGTTGATTCCGTTATTTTTTCTTACTTTCAAACTCTTTAATCTATAAAGTGTATAGGCTATTTTTTAGCTTTCTATGTTATATGTATTTAGTTTATATATGTATACATATAATATCAATCTGATAATGTGATTGGAGACAATGTGATGGTGATGACAACAAAATAGACCACTAAGGTCACTTGTATTTTGTAATTAAATATGATCTAGTTATAAGTACCGACACTAAATTTTTCCACCACCTGTGTACATTCGGGTTCAATAATAAATTGGGCCCCCCCTACTATTTACTTCAAACTCCGCCATTGCGTGTAGGCCCTGTGTCACCACGTTCGCCGCCTTGCCGGAGGGAGCCAGGGGAGGGGAGGGGAAGGGCCACCAGAGGGGCCGCACGGGCCTAGCACTACCGCTTCCACCGTGGGATCTGCTGGAGGGAGGGAAGGGAGGGGCCGCCGGCGACGTGCTAGGTTCCACGTGTGGGCGGGGAGGGACAACTAAAACAGTCTTTTGCATGCTCAAAGTTAGGGTCTCTAGTAGAATTGTATTTTTATTTTGAGCATATATATTTAACTGCGGGGCTCAACTAGAGTCCTAAAATTGCTTTATCTACGTCACGTTGGTGCCAAACTGCCAATCCTTCACGATCACCTCGCGCGCTCACGAGCCTAGCTAGCGTCTCGCCAGGCTGACCTGTCCTCCCTTCAAGTTGGCCACCACACGCTACAACTTTCACCGAGTCAACAGAAGAAGTTTTTCGTTGCTGCACGGTTGCACCTGATGGTTTATTCAAACAAGCTACAAAACTCTCCTATCTAATAATTAGGCTCTATCTCGATAGGTGACTTCAAACCATCAAGGGCGGATCTAGAATCAACTTATTGGTGTCATCATGCAATAATCTAACAATATTCATAGGATTATCACTTACTCCATCCATTCCAAATTGTAAGATAGTCTATCTTTTCTAAATACATAGTTATTGCTATGTATAAGATATTAAAAAAGCTTAAAATAACTTACAATTTAAAATAAAGAGGCGATAGAACAATGGTTAGAAAAAGGCATATGTCCAAAGTCATTGGTGTTATGGGACTATTTGGATACAAGGACTAATTATTAGCTATCGAAAAATGCTAATGTTGCAGTCAGAACGGCCGTCCACCTGGACGCTTGCTTCCTAGGCATGTGGACCGGTCCAAGAAGCCCACTCGACGACTTCTACGGCTTCTAAAAAATTGGATGCTTCGACGACTTCCCCCCTCTGCCTCACTGCGTTCTCCATCGCCGCACCAGTGCTGCCCGCTCGCCGCGGTCGCCTCCACCACGCTGCCCGCTTGCCTCGGTCGCCTCCAACGAGCCGGCGAGCCTCCTCGCCGCCGCCAAGGTCTGGTCGCTCGCTGGTGCCGTTGGCTGGCCGGGCCAACCTAGCAGCAGCCGCGCAAGCACTCAAACACCGCATGTGGCCAAGCAACCAGGAGAGGGGGTCATCGCTGGCTAGGCCCAAGCGAGGCGCAGGCGTAGCTGGCCGCTGCCAGGCCGCGCCATCATCCTCGGCCGCCGATTGGCCGTTCTCCACTCTGCTATGCGTCATACAAAAGAAGAAGTTTAAAAAACGTATGTTGCAAGCATATGTTCCAAGTGTTTCAGATGTTTCAAAGGTATATTGCAAGTGTTTAGATGGATGTTGCAAAAGTAGATCGGGATGTTTCATATGTTGCAATGGTTGTACACGTATATTGCAAATGTTTGTTCCCAATGTTTCATCATTATTTTCAGACGTATGTTGCAAGTGTGTTTATCTGGATGTTGCATTTGTTTTCACACATATGTTGTAAATGCTTTATCTACATGTTGCGTATGTTTGCAATGGTTTTCAAGTATCTTTCATGTGTTTTTTTGTCAGAAGCATGTTTGAAGTGTTTCATCTGTCTTCAAACGTATGTTGCACGTGCTGCATCTAGATGTTTCAAAAATAGATCATGTGCTGCATATGGGATTCCCATGGAAAGCGGGAGGGGTGCGAGGGGTTTCCGCGCACAGTTTGGTGGCACGAGCGACGTTCGGGCAGCGCGGGCCCTATGTGGGCGTGCGAGCGGAGGCGTGCTGGTGTGAGCGCGGTGTGGAGTGCGGCACGCGCGGGAAACGGAGTGCGGCGCGGGCGTCCAGACGTCCGGGCGCTAGCACTACCGATCTAAAAATTAAAATTAGCTCTAGTGTATCCAAACAAGAGTGCTAATAATAAATGGCTAATTTTTTTAACTAAGTCTTCGACCAGTTGTTAGCTAACTATAGCTAATTTGAACTAAGTTTTAGCTCTAACCAGTAACTAGTCATATGTATCATCTGGTATATACTCCATATCTATTGATGGACCTAACTGTTGCACGTGTGCAAGAGCAGGCGGCCTGAAGCAATACTTCCACTTGGGCGCGAGAAAGAGGGAGCAGAGTCCTAGTCGGATACAACTTCTACACGTCAGTCACAGGCTCACAGATTCTGGGCCGGTAGGGTCATGCATGACGTCCACATTCCTAATGAATGATTGTTTATACTCGCAAAATTTATAGTATATATTACCGTAATTGGAGAATTTTGACTGTCTCTGTATCTCCATCCAAGCGTGTCCGGATACTTTTTTTTTTAGACCATAGACACTTTGGTCCTGCTTATATTAAAAGCAACTAGGTGTTGCTGGCGATCCGCCTTGTTCGCTTGGCTGATAAGCCAGGCTGAAAAATACTGTTCGCTAATTTGTTGTGAGAGAAAAATATTGTACCATGGCTGATAAGTGAGGCTGATAAGTTCAAGCGAACAGGGCATAACCACTCAAACAACCTCCCAAATTCTCAGAAAAGCAAAACGTCAGAAAGAGCTACAGAAAGCAAAACATAAAAAGGGAGCATGCCACGCTTGCCTAACTTGGAACAGCAACGTTAGTAGCTCTGAGCCAAACTAGCCTTCTCGAGAGCCTCCGAGTGAGAGTCCCGCCGGCGGCCCTCTGCCATCTTCCTCAGCGTATTCGCTGGCAACAAGGTAGGTGGGCCGGTTCCCTTACCCTTCTCCCCTCCCTCCCTCCTTGTAAAGTTCCCTAGTGGAATAAGGACCCTTGATGGGTGCTCTGAGGACCTAATCCTCCTCACCGTCGTCTCTTTGGAGCTAGGAGAGACTGCCGCGACCATGGCAGTCAACGGGAGTTTCCTCCAAATCGACGAGGTGAGCACTTCAATAAAGCCCTTTTGTTCTCCCATGCTCCTCCCTTCTGAAAGGTTCTTGTTTGATTTTGGTAATTGAGTGACAACCTAGGTGGACTAATTGTGTTTGATGTGAGATACATAGGTGATTAGTCCACAAGTACATGTGTGCGAGCAACATATGCTATGACAGTGATGATGGCTTGAACTTGGTGCAAGACTCACACATGTGATGATAAATGAGCTTATTGCATATGAGACATGACATGGAGTCATGTGACCAAGGTGGAGAAGATCAAGATGAGGCTTGGTTCGACAGACCGGTTGCAAGAGTGAAGGGCAAGTCGTGGACTTGGCGCCGATAGACCGAGGCAACGGTGAAGAGCAAGTGAGGTCAAGATCGATAAACCAATACGGTTACGTGATGATATGAAGTGAATCATATCATTTGGTGATTGGTTGGTGCATGTGTTGCATCAACGTCAAAGGAGATGAATGGAATGCGCAAGACAAAAGTATAATCTAGGGCATTTCATTTCACCGGTCATAGGTGTGTAGAGAAGTTTATGACCGGGTTTAGGATAGATGGCCGTACTATCAAGAGGGGCAAACTTGTTTGCATATCAGTCATCTAGTGCCACTTGAGCGATCTAACTTTACATACATATTAGGATCGAGTGGCGTGGTGAAAAGAGTGCTAATCCTTTGGAAAAATATTTGTGAAAAGCTAACACACATGCACAAGGTGGTGATCATTTGGTGGTGTTAGCACATTTGTAAAGGTGGTAAAAAAGGTGAAGAAGAGGAGGCAAAACCGGGCTCGGGATGCTGCCTGGGTGGCACCGCCACCACTAGGGCGGTGCCTACCTGGACTTGGTTTCGAGCAGCAGTAGAAGGGTTGTCACCGGACGTGACTGCCATCTGCAGGGCGGTGCACCGCCAGGTGCTGTCCGGTGGAACCGTCACTTTTCAGCAGAGAGCAAAGGAAGGCAAGGGGGTCACCGCCATGGTCACCGCCCTGGTGATGGCGGTGCACCGCCCTAATTTTCTAGAGGCTGAGGATTTCGGGTGGTTGGCCTGGGTGGTCACCGCCACCCCTAGGGCGGTTCCACCGCCACCCCTGTCCGGTGACCAACGGCTAGTTTTTAGACGTTGGAATTCGACCGTTGGGGGGCACCGCCACACCTAGGGCGGTGCCACCACCGCCGTGTCCGGTGCCCTCGCAGGACGTGCAGCTTTGCTCCAACGGCTCTATTTGACTTGGGGGCTATAAATAGAGGTGGAGCTCGGGCATTTGGCTGGTTGAGCACCCTTGGGACTGAGTGTCCATGCTTGGGAGCCCTCTAACTCACATGTGATTGCAAGAGTGCGATCCGATTGCGAGTGAGTGTGATTCTAGTGCGTTGCATCGTGAGGTTGCATCGAGTGGCACTAGGTGATTGAGTTGCAAGCCGGTGGTGCTTCTTACTCTTGGAGGTTGCCACCTCCTAGACGGCTTGCTGGCGTGATCTCCGTCAAAGCCTGCAAGAAGCTTGTGCAGTGCTCTGGAGAAGAGCTTTGTCAGGGGCATTATGCTCGCCCCGCGGGAGCCGCGAAGAGCAACTCTAGTAAAGCGTGTCATTGAGCTACCCTCACTTGTAGGTATGTTCTTGCGGTGCTCAATGTGCGGGCTTGGCGGGTGATGCCAATTAGCCGCTGAACCACCAAGTGAGCGGTCGACACAACGGGGACTAGCGTGTTGGCAAGTACGTGAACCTCGGGAGAAAAATCATCGTATCATCCTTGTCTTCCCATTGGTTTGCATCCCTGTTACACAAGTTTGTATTTACTTTCATATACACTGTGTTTGTGTAGTTGTTCTTGTAATTAGTTTTGCTTGTGTAGCTTGCTAGTTACCTTCTTGCTTGTGTAGCTAGAAGTAGCTCCCTTGCGTGGCTAATTTGGTTTTAGTAACCTTGTTAGTCACATTGCTTAGTTTGTGTAGCTAAGTAATTTGCGCTCTCTAATTTGGCTTTGTGTAGCCTTGTTATTGAGCATTGCTAGTGAGTTTAGGAGCTTTGTGCTTTTGCTTATTAGAATTATGTAGGAGCTCCCTCGGTTGGCAAAGTACTAGTGCATATGTTTGTATGATATTGCCACTAGAATTGATTAGGTGAGCTCTAGTTAGCTCGGCACCTTAGTTGCATAATTAAGATCTTTATAAGGTGCTAGAGAACCTAGATAGAGGGGTGTAGTCTTGGCTAGACCGATAGTTTTAATTCCGCACTTGTATCAGTTAGCCGGCGCGATTAAGTTTTAAAAAGGACTATTCACCCCTCCTCTAGTCTGCCATCTCGACCCAACACCTTCCCCGCTCCATGGATGTGTGGGATGCATGGTGCTGCTCCCGTTCATCTCCAACCAAAGAGGAAGTTACCAACAGCATCATCAACACCAGCATCTTTGACCCACGGCGTGCTGATGAGGACCTACAGCCTTCGTCGGTCTTGGGCTCGCTTGCTGTGTCCCTACGCCGTCTCCACGCGCGGCGTGGCCACGAGGCATGGCGATGCGGAGTCCAGCAAAAAACTAACGAAGGACGACGACGATGACTACGACTTGGCGGCAGACTGAAGGGAAGCCACCAGGCTTCCTTCCTCCTCCGTGGATGGTCCAGAGCGGAAACTGGTGCGGGAGCCGCAGGCGGCAGCTCCGCGCCCCTCTTCCTCGGCAACGACGACAAGCTCCGCGACAGCCCACGACGCGCTGCCGCCTTGCGCGGCGCTATTGGAGGCGAGCGACTTCTCGATGCGGAAGGGAGCGGATTGCTGCCGTTTCAGTATGGCGTGAGGCCCGTCTACATGGCCCATCGTGAACCTCTCCTTCCGCATGGTCGACATGGTGATGCCGCCCGCCCCTGTGCTACATGCTCAGGCCCACCTCCTGTGCTTCCGGGCCTGCCAACGCAACGTGTTCTGCATGCAGGAGCGAATGGTGTGCTCCTCCGATCTCCCACGGTGACATGTGCCATGACTCAGGCTTTGTTTGGCATGGTTCCCAAGGGCTCCGGCTCCTCCTCCCATTCACTGTAGTGTCACTGTTTGCCACTGTAGCAAGAAACTGTTTCGCTTCCCGAGACGAAAAATGAACTGGAAAGAGGAGGAGCCGAAGGAGCCACGATTTGTAGCTTTACCGGCTCCTTGCTACAGTATCACTACATGTTGTACAGCGAAGGAGTTGGAGTTGCAAGGAGCTATGCCAAACAGCCCCTCATTTTGCACGTCGTGTGAAGCATGCAAAGCAAGGTTATGGTTCCAAGGACGCTGGTGTGTTCATGAGGCACAACAAACCTATTTTTCTGTCAATCTGTTTGTTTGTTTTTCTGCAGACATGAAAGTTGTAAAGCAGCTATTGGTGTTCGGGTTGACCGCCAACATCAGTTGATGCATGTCCTTAGATTTGACATTGATGGCTGTGGACCCATTTTCTTGAGTCTGGTAAAGCCTCCAATTTATCTACGGCTCAAGACTACTTATCCTCGAAGACTCAGGCCGATCAGACAGTCGAAAGGAGTGCCGGCTGTGCTATCGGAGTGCGAGAATGAGAACCCTCGATGCTTCTATCGTGGCCACTTCTCGTGGGCCCTATGGCCCCGACGGGCCCCGCACCCTCGATAGGAGCATCACCTATGTCTACACAAGCATATCAACAGTAGCTTTTACTTGTCTGTACTCTGTAATATGGGAATTCTTTTCTCACACTAGTGTACTGTGCTTTAACTTTTATATATTAAAAGTTGTTGTAAAAAAACGTTAGTAGCTCTGGATCACCACGCGTCCGGATACTTCAACGGTCAAGTCACGAGATATCCCCACGTTCGGTCAGCGCACGTGTCAGTAACAACATCTCGGTGTGGAGTAACATGAGACGATCCTCTTTTTATAATAATTACAAACACCAATGCTACAGCCGCACTGTCGTAGAAAAACGATGCTTCGGATTGTCAGCATCGAATTTGCTATTGTAGCTACCCATCGATGTTCAGTCCTTTGAGCAAATAATAGTGCTCCCTTCCTTTCAGATTTTAAAACGTTTTAGCTTTTTTGCAATGCAATTACGTATATACTATGTCTAAATAAATAATAAAAACAATGTATATTTTAAAAAGTCAAAACGTTTTATAATTTAAAATAGGAGGAATATTTTCTAGTACACGATGGAATGAGAAAGAGAGAGGGAGGGATTTCTGATTCACACACGCGAAGAAATATGAGGGATGGGGTCGTTGGCCACGAGTGAAGGCTCCACGTTGGTCTGGGCATTGACACCGCACGCTACGATTTCGAGCATTGTGTGTAGACGGGGAGGTTGAAAGAATATTCCAAACCTTGGCACACTACAGGCGCTCTGTTTTAACTTTTGCTAGTTATCGTGCCTCGTCGATTCTAAATTGTAATTCACTATAATTTTATTCTAAATCACTGTTTTTTTTTCAAATTATAATGTAGCTACATACACTTATACATACACACTCATATCTATAAACACATTTGTACACTCTACACCTACGAGTACCTTTGATAGACTAAGACTAGATTAATTAAATTAAATTTATTGAAAAGATATAAAACAATATATCTAGAATATCAATTTTTTTGCTAACATGTAGAATATCAATTTAGTTTACTAAATTGTTCATTAGACATATGTTTTGACAGAGCAACCATAGTTTAAAATAAATGAAGTATGCCAAATTTCTAAAACGCTAGGGCGTGCACATGCGTGAACCTAAGCCGTTCCACGTAGTTTCTTTTTAAAAAATAATTGTCTGAAAACCTCCTTTTGAGACTGTTAGAAAGTTTGAATCTAGTTAAACATTTATATGGCTGGTTTCTTATGGCAACCGCATCTAATAACTGTCATAGCCGCCTCTATATTATATGACTGGTTTCTTACGTCAACTGCATCTAAAATTGTCATAGCCGCCTCTATAAAAAAAATCAGTTTCTGTGATGTGTTTCTCGCGCTTACCCCACAATTTACGGGATCAGAGGAAAATGTAGGGGAAGCTGCTCAGACGTTGCCCTAACTCATCATAGCCACATTTGTCAACAAATACACTGCACACCAGCAGACGGGGCTTACGAATTGTGAAAGCCAAGAAGACAACACTCTGCTATTCTTGCTAAGTAGTAAACACAAGAAGCAGATGGACGCAAAGAAGAAACGCGTGGCGATCGTCGGCGCCGGGCCGAGCGGCCTGGCGGCATGCAAGCACGCGCTGGCCAAGGGCTTCTGCCCCGAGGTCTTCGAGTCCGGCACCGCCGTCGGCGGCGTGTGGAACCGGACGCTGGCCTCCACGAGGCTGCAGACGCCGGCGTCCGCCTACCGGTTCTCCGACTTCCCGTGGCCGGCGTCCGCGGCCGACGAGGGGCTCTTCCCGCGCCACGACCAGGTGGCGGAGTACATGGCCGCGTACGCGCGGCGCTTCGGCGTCCTGGAGCGCGTCCGGTTCGGCTGCAGGGTGCTCGGCGCCAGCTACGTCGGGGCGACGGAGCAGGAGGTGGCGGCGTGGGAACGCTGGTCCGGGAATGGCGAGGCGTTCGGCGACGGCACGGGCGAGTGGCACCTCACCGTGCGGCACGGCGACGGCGACGCCGAGTCGGAGGGCGGCAGCACTCAGGTATGACGTATGGCTAAGACGCTAAGTCAATCATTGCCAGAAATGAAATGTGGTGGTAGCTGTTGCACGGTCGGGGATAGTGTATGTTTGCTTTCCTTTGGACGTATCGATCGACTATCGACGAGCCAGCAGAGAATCCCGAATTTTGGTATATTGGTCTCCTTACCATCCAAATGACGATTGAGACCGAGAGTTTCCGTCCCAATGCAAGGTACTCTTCTAAAGGAAAACTTTTTATCCACTCACTGCATGCGCACATGGATTGGTCACTGATCCAATAATCCGCCATGCGCTACACTAAAAAAGCATTATGTCTTTATTGGACTTTTTTTTTTGCGAACTTAAGCCTTGCATTGCACTACTGCCGAAACAGTTTTTGCAGACGGGCAGAATTGATTTTCCGAGGCTCAAATCCTTCGCCTGTGTTAATCCCAATTTTCGGAGGAAAGCACCGTGCCAGCTTGTGCTAATCACAATTTTTGGAGGCAGGCATTGTAACCATGTGTGAAAATAAATCACACAAAATTAAAAAAAAAAAGCTCACTGGCGAACCCGAGCCCACCGGTGCCTCCACCGACTACCTCGCCGGATCCGCTAATGCCGTCAACTTCCACGAACCACCACCGCGCGCTTGGATCTCGCCGTCGACTTCACATGCTCGGAGGCCGCATGGTCGATTAGATCTCACCACGCTGATGTGAGGCCACCTCGCCGCCTCAAGGCCGCCACCCCCTCCGCGAGTCTGATTTTTGGAGAGAAGAGAGAGGGATGCGAGAGAGTAAAGGAAACCCTAAAATCCCTCTACATATATAAACCTGGTTAGGTAGAATGGGCCGCTACTTCCGTGGGTTTGGTTGGTCCTTGGTCTATTAAGGAAGGCAGGTCTCTTAAAAGGTCCGCCTATGAAAATAGAGAGGCCCGCCTTAGTAAATCGATTTTACAAGACGAGCAGTTATGAACACCTCCGTAAATAAAATATCTGGCTTTGTAAATCCATTTGACGAGGCGGTCAAATAAGATGTCCACCTCCGAAAATCCTCAAGTATTTTAGAAGACACAAACATTTTGCCTCCGTTAATGAAACGACCTGTCTCCTAAAATTAATTTTTTTAGTAGTGTTACCATATTAGATAGTCTACTTTGATAGTTATTACTTTCCATAGTTTTATATCAACGAAAACTAAAAGCATTTTAAAAGGCAAATAACCATATACTCCCTTCATCAATGAATAAATCAATTTCTAGAATTGTTCTAAATCAAACTTTTTAAATTTGATCAGAGCGCAAAGATTTATAACACGAAATTAGTGACATTAGACTATGCAGCATAAATATATTTTAATAACATGCTTACTTTTTTTCATAAATATTTGTGCTTTAAATATGAAAAATTTAACTTAAGATAACTCTAGAAGTTGATTTATCCCGGGACAAATGTAGTATATACTCCCTCCGTATCGGATTTAGAAGTCGTTTTGGACAAGGTTTGGGTCAATATAAATCATCAATAACTTTTAAGTTGTTGAGTTTGCAAATGTAAAAATTATATGAATAGATTTTTCTTGAAAAATACTTTCATAAAAGTATACATATATCACTTTTCCATAAATATTTTTTATAAAATAAGAGGTCAAAGTTGTGTTTTGGAGACCGTGTCGCTGTCCTAAACGACTTCTAAATCCGATACGGAGGGAGTATATGACTATAAGAGCAAAGTGTAGTATACGACTATAAGAGCCAATTGGAGCTTTCACCATAGGGTGATGCTAGGCTTGAGTCACCTAAAAACTGTTTCTGTTTGGAGACGGATTGGATCCCTTGGCTCTAAAATTGGATGCTAAAATAAGAGCCAACTGATCCAAACATCCTAGTTAAAAAGGCTAAATCTAAAATAGGCCAGCTAAGTTATTGGCACACTCTTCACTCTCTATAGCTAAAATGTGGCTAGGAGACTATCCCTCCTAATTTAGAGGAATTGAGATTTTGTGAAAAATATACTCCAACAGTCTTTTTAATTGGATCTCCAAATATAGACATCATTTATTCCGGATTTCTCAATAACGAAAGACAGAGAGTGAGGATGTGCAGGGGCGGACCCAGGATTGGCCAAGGACTAGGGCCATTGCATTAAACATTAGTGCTAATTGTGCTTGATTATAGAAAAAATAATAATTTATGCACTGAAATTAAGGGCTAAGACTAGGGCCATAGCCCTAGTGGCCCTAGTGTTGGGTCCGCCACTGGGGATGTGGTTGTCTAAAGTGCACGCAAGATACCGAAAAGCTATTAGAGGGTATAAAAGATATAGAAAACAATTTTTTTTCTCAAATGACTCTAAACGATGATTTAGAGAGTAAATTTTAGAAACATTCTTGGAGATTGATGCTCTAATTATTACTCCCTCTGTCCCAGATCTTTTGACGTTATACACTTGAATGAGGTGCATCCAGCGTTGCCTGAATCTGGACGTCACTATGGCCATGTTTAGATTGTAAAAAGATTTTGAAAAAGCACTGTAGCACTTTTCATTTGTATTTGACAAACTTTGTCCAATCATGGATTAACTAGGCTTAAAAGATTTGTCTCGACATTTATAGATAAATTATGTAATTAGTTATTTTTTTACCTACATTTAACACTGTATACGTGTGCCGACATATGCGATGTGACGGAAAATCTTGAAAACATTTTGTATTTTGACGCCATCTAAACATGGCCTATGTCCGAGTGCTTGGCCTCCGTCGTGAACCTGGACACGTCAACCATTGTGGGACAGAGGGAGTAGCCTGCTAGACGTGAACAACCCAACTAATAGCACCACGACAAAAAAAATATTATATTAGCTCTCTAGCGTCTTAGCCGATGAACGAACAGCAGCCATCCGTTTGTTTACTATTTTTTTTTTCTCAAATGTATTCATTCGTCACTGCCGGCCTCTCCTCGCATAAAGAACGTGCTACTTGCCGGTGCCGACAGGCTCCTATCCTTGTCAATGTCCCCTACTCCCCTCCTAGGTCCTAGCTGCCTCTCCTTTCTTGTTAGACTATGTTTGGATGGCGGCCACAGGTGTGGCGAAGTTTATCCTCTGCGTCTTTCCGTGGCCGCCTCGTATACGTCACCAACCAAACACAGCTTTCGATTCCTGTGGCCGCCGTAACTGCAGCGTGGTAAAGCGTGGCTCCAATCCAAACAACCCAGCCCATGCAGCTCATCTCATACGACCCCTGAGCCGATCCTTTGCATGCGACCCGCGCGCTTCGTCGCTTCGCTTGTCACTATCGCGTAGCTCTGTCAGCCAGGCTAGCTGCCTCCCTAACCAATTAATTGATGAAAAAAATGGCGCATTCCGATCGATCCTAGTAATACTAACAATCTTGGTGCTCTGTTCCATGCATAGACCTACAGGTTCGATTTCCTAATCCTCTGTGTCGGGAGGTATGGCGTGGCGAAGCTCCCGACGTTTCCTGACGGAAGAGGCCCCGAGGTGTTCCGCGGGCGAGTGCTCCATTCCATGGAGTACTCAGCCATGGCGCACGCGGACGCCGCCGAGCTGGTCAGGGGCAAGCGTGTCGCCGTGGTTGGCGCCGGCAAGTCGGCCATGGACATCGCCGCGCAGTGCGCCGAGGCAAACGGTGAGATCATCGATCGGACTGATGCTTTTGCATTGCCTGCTGCTAGCTTCTACGTCTTTGCAAATTACTAAAGCACATCGATCCGGACCGTGCTCTGGACTGGACATTTGCGTTTGACAGGTAGCAGGTACCCGTGCACAATGGTCTACAGAAGCGCCCATTGGATGCTGGATCCTAAACTTGCTATCACCTTCACCTCGGCTCGGTGGACCGAGTTGATGGTTCACAAGCCCGGAGAGGGGTTCGCGCTCAGCCTTCTCGCCACCGCACTGACTCCACTGGTAACACTAGCAGTCTATGTCTAGCACTAGCTCATGTTCATGTCATGCAAACACACACACTGACGCACACTGATCGATCGACTTCGACTCCATCCATCCTGCTGCAGCGATGGCTTATCTCCAAGTTGGCCGAAGTCTACTACAAGAGGAGCATCCCGATGCAGGAGCACGGGATGGTCCCGGACGGCAGCTTCTCGCAGGGGAGCCTGGGCTGGCGGATAGGCATACTCCCGGAGGGGTTCTACGACCGCGTGGACGACGGCAGCGTGGCACTCAGGAGGTGCCGCGGCTCCGTCGGCTTCTGCGCGGACGGCCTCGTCGTCCTGGACAACGACGACGACGTCGTGGTGGGCGCCGACGTGGTCATCCTCTCCACGGGCTTCCATATCGACCGGCCGCTGCGGGACGTGTTCGTCTCCCCCTGGTTCGGCGAGATGGTCGGGCCGGACGACGGCGGCGCCGCGGCGGTGCTCCCGCTCTACCGGCACTGCGTGCACCCGCGGGTCCCGCAGATGGCCGTCGTCGGGTACGTCGAGAGCGGCTCCAGCATCTACCCCTACGAGATGATGGCCAAGTGGGTGGCGCACCTGCTTGACGGCGCGGTCCGGTTGCCGCCCGTCCGCGACATGGAGCGCGACGTGGCGGAGTGGGCGCGGTGGGGCCGGTGGGCGAGGCGCGCGTGCGGGGGCTTCTTCCTCAAGTCGTGCATCGCCTCCGTCAGCACGTGGTACCACGACCAGCTCTGCCGCGACATGGGCCACCGGCCCAGGAGGAAGGCCGGCCTCCTCGCGGAGTGGCTGCAGCCGTACGGCCCAACGGACTACGCCGGCATCCAGTGAAACCTATTCTACTGTATACGAAGGATTAAGCTATTTTTCAATTCAAATTTCATAATAGGATACGGAAAACAATAAGGATTCCAATCTTTGATCCAACTTCAAGCTGGGCTACCAAATTACTCATTTGAATAGGCTCGGCCCATGTTGTTTACTCTAATTGGGACCACTTATGCTGCTACCATAAGAAAAAGGGAGAATTAGGAATTTGGCCCTGGAAAAAAGTTGTTTTAGGTATTAGGCCCTTTTTTTAAATTTGGGTATATGACCTTGAAAAAAATTCTTAGTTATTAGACCTTCCGTCAGGTCTGTGAGTGAAGTCTATTAGGTTGGGCACTGTAGCTCGAGCGAAAAGACCACTTTGCCCCTCACTTCCCATACACACGACAGAGTCTGTTATTTGTAGCATGAATGCAACAATCATTTACAACCTATATCTTATTAGTTTGATTGATTCATGAAATATTTTTGACCTCTAATAATTATGCATGCATTAGCGCTAATTAATCTTGAAAATTTAATTTATTGCAAAAACTTACAACGATTTTTAAAAATCTTGGAATTTTGATAAAGACAACATTTTGGATGGTTGTTCCTTAAAATAATACTACAAACATACATATGCGAGAATATATGTGTGGTTGAATGTGATTATATACTCAAAATATACAATAAATAAACAAAACTCTGTTTTTTTATTTTTTTTACTCAGGGGTAAAATGGTCTTTCTATTTCGTAGTTAACACCGTTAAGTGTCAAAACTGACGGAAGGCCTGATTCCTAAGCGATTTTTGTTTTGAGGCCTGATTCCCAAATTCAAAAAAAAAGGGGGCCTAATTCCTAAGAGCAAGTTTTTTGGAGGCCAAATTCCTAATTCTTTCTAAGAAAAATTCATGAAAATACGGCGGCGTGACCGCGTGAGTTTGTATGGTATGTAATGGCAATTTCCTTATGTTTATTTGGTCGGACGCCTTTACTCATTGTTACTATAGAATCACAACACAACACAGACGTAGACATTCACACGTACTATAAACGTTCGTACGCACATGCTACATATTTCTATAAGCATTTCTAAATAATTAAGCTGTTAGATTTCAGGCACCACGTGTCTACCGGCCAGCTAAATTTTTAAACATATATTCATGAAAATATGAGATTGAACTGTCAGATTTCAAGCACCTCATTTACCAGCGAAATAATAGGGATGCTAAATTTTACGATAATGATACCCTCCGGGCGTCCGTCCTTTTTCGAACGGGACCGATCCGCCTGCCCCCTCGCTGCGCGCCTCGCGCCGTGCACCCTCACACCGCGTGCTGCCCGCCTTGCGCCTCGCGCTGTGCTCCCCCGCCCTTTCGTCGCGGTCGCAATCCATCTACCTGTCGACCACAACCGACCTCGAGCTTCGCATCAACGAGTCTTATTAGAGGGCAGCAAGTAGATGAGCACATGTTGCAATCGTATGTTTCATGCGTTTTAGATGTATGTTGCATATGTTTCATATGGATGTTTCAAAAGTATAAGTGTTGTTACATATGTTGCAATGGCTATTCACGTATGTTGCAAGTGTATGTTTCAAATGTTTTAACTGTTTCAAACGTATGTTGCACGTGTTTTATCTGAATGTTGTATATAATGTCTATACACGTGTGTTGTAAGTATATGTTTCAAATATTTCAACTGTTTCAAACGTATGTTGCAAGTGTTTTATCTAGATGTTGCATATGTTGCACTGGTTGTGTATGTTTCAAATGTTTCAACTGTTTCAAATGTATGTTGCAAGTGTTTTATCTTAATGTTGCATATGTTGCAGTGGTCATACACATATGTTGCAAAGCGTATGTTTGTAAATGTTTCATCTGTTTCGGACGTATGTTGCAGCAAATGCTTTATGTTGCAAGTGTTGCAAGACCAGGGGCGGGAAGTGGGCATAGACGGAGGTGGTCTCCTCGGGCGCAGCGGTCCCCTCATGCGTGGTGGCCCCCGCATGCATGCGTAGGCGCATGCGTTCTGCAACAGCAGGCGGGGCCGGACCGACTGGCGCGGCAGTAGCAACGCGCGGTGACAACAGCAGCAGCATGCCGACGAGCAGGCAGGAGCTGCATGCATACGCTGTCGACCCACCTAGGCAAAGTGGGAGGCAGAGGCGGGTTGCACGTATCACTTCCGTTGGCCGCATGTATCCAGAGAAGTGTGTAGCCTACGCCGTTTCATGCTGCATGCAGAGAGAGCGCATCAGAGGGATGGACAGGCAGTAGGCACGGACGTCCGGACGTCCGGCGCTAGCCTTTTCCTAAATTTTATAATATATCCGTGATGCGAGTGGGCAGACTACCCGCTAAACTAAGTCTAGTTCGCTTAGCCGTATACTATTTCCGGGTAAAGAGAACCAATGAAAGGCTAACCTGGATCTTTCTCTTTGAGTTATTTTAGCATAGATGCTGAATTTCACTAGTTTGACATACATACTCATTCAGTTACTTCCACTGTCCCTAAAAATGAGTCATCCTCGCTTCCTAAAAGGTTAACAACTTTTAACTTTGACCAAATATATTTAATAAAATATTAATATTTATGGTACATAATTATTATCATTAGGTAGATCGTTGAATATATTTTTATATTAAACTTATTTAGAGATATAAATATTGCACGTATTTTCTATAAACTTAGTTAAAATTAAGAAAGTTTGATCAGCATGGTTCTCATAGTGACTCTTTTTTTTTTAAGCACGGAGGGATTTAAACCCGAAGTCAGGAACATGCAAGTTACGTTTCAAAAGTTACCCCATACGTCAACAAGTGCCGGCACATTATATTCCAGGGGAAATTAGGCCAAGTACCGTCAGCAGCAGCAACGCACGTCCTAATAATTTTTTGCGGTGTTCCCGAGCTGCACGCTTGGGAGGCTGAGAATTTCGTGCAAGCTTCGTCTCCCGGTAGTAATAACAATTGATAATAAAACTGGAGATGGTAGGTCAATTCTTTCCAAATTGACTGTAACAACTCATCCTTTTTTCGCACGAGATACAAAAGGGAGGAGGAGATGTCTTTTTCTCAGATGCATGTTTTTTTAATTGATGAACAGTAACCATGGGATTAGGATACAACCTCCTATATGCAGCAATTTTTCCTCTCACCGTCGATCCCGGTCCGTCCCGTGTCTTCACTCCGTCCGTCTCTGGTCGTCCCCTGTAGCCGCTGCCTGCTACTGTGCTAAATCGGTTTCATCGGTAACCGATGGCATCCTCGCTGTCATGTCGCTCTATCCCCCACCTCTGCTAGACTAACAGCATCTCCAACACTACTGACTAAAACTAACCCTCTACTTTTCTGTTTAGGTAGCTATCAATTTTTAGAGTACCTATTTTTTTTGCTGTCGTCTTTAACAGTACTGCCTAAAACAGACTACCTATTTTATTTTCTCACAAATGCATGTTGCCCCTCTATGATCTTCATTTCTCCACTACTATTTAACTAAAAGCATTGCAACCACAAGTAAAGCACATACATAATAAATCAAAGCAGGATACTACAAAGTTCAAATAAAGTACAACGACATACTTTGGTCAACCATAGGTAATCAAACAAATTCACATACAACCATATAACCAAACAAATCTAAATCTCGCTACGACACACCATGACGTGCCCACAAATGCTCAATCAAATCATCATGAAGTTGCTCATGAACTATTCGGTCTTCAATCTCACTATGTATACACAAGAAGTCACTCAAAACAAGTGGGTCACGATGATAATCGTTCGGGCTCAACACTTCACCACCATCTTGATCATAGTCAAAATCATCTTCCTCAGCACCCCTCTCATTTTCTATGATCATGTTGTGCATAATAACAGCAACGGTTATGATGTAACAAATGATTTCCTTGTCTCATATCCTACAAGGTCCTCTCACCATGGCAAACCTAAACTGAAGAACTCCAAATGCTCTCTCTACATCCTTCCTCACAGATTCTTGTGCTTGTGTGAAGTGAACTTTTTTGTTGCCTTGTGGGTTTCAAAAACTCTTTACAAAAGTAGCCCATGAAGGATAAATGCCATCAGCTTGGTAGTATCCCATAGTGTATTTGTTGCCATTCACAAAGTACTCACCAGAAGGAGAAGTTCCATTTTTTAACCTTTGGAAGAGTGGTGATTGCTGCAATACATTGATGTTGTTGAGCGAGCCCGGTAGTCCAAAAAAGGAGTGCCAAATCCACAAATCTTGAGAAGCCACGGCTTCAAGGATCATTGTAGGACCATCAACATGTCCTTCATAATATCCTTTCCAACCTGCAGGACAATTCTTCCACCACCAATGCATACAATCTATGCAACCTAACATGTCCGGCCATCCTCTCCTTTCATTTGAGGCCAAAAGCTTCCTTGTGTCATCATCATTTGGTGGTCTCAAGTACTAATCTCCATAGACATCTACTACAACTTTATAACAAAATGCTTGAAGGCCTCAATCATTGTGCTTTCTGCTATTCTCACTACCTCATCCATTGAATCGGCTGGTACATCATATGCTTGCATACGGACTGAGCCAACCACTTTCTGCAATGCCATGGCACCAAGTAGGCCTACAGTTTTGGCCTTTGCCTAAAATAGTCATCGTGAGCTTCAACACCTTCAACAATCTGCAAAAAAAGATTTCTTGACATCTGAAACCTTCTCCTAAAATTTTTTTCATTATACACCAGCACATCTGCAAAATAGTCAGCGACAATTCTCAGCATGCCTATCTCTGTAAACCACCTCATGTCCATGGACTGATCCACGTCGCCTCTTCTTCCTTCTCTCCTCTTCCTCATCATGTGCAATCAAGCTCAAGATAAGAACATCATCATCGGACTCATCATCGGACTCAAAGAATTGGTTCATGATATTATCTTCATCGTCATCAAATAAAACCATCTACAAGTTGACATAGGAAATTATTTAGACATATTGCAGTATGGAATATTATTCAGAGAACTCATACCTTGTCAGGCAGGGAAGCACAATAGTGGCAGGGCAGCCGTCGAGACTTGAGAAGCAGGCAGCAGGTGCTTGCCTGCCGTTCGTGCAGGAGGGAGCAGGGGCGTGGAGGGAGGCTTCCCGGCGTGGAGGAAGGCAACCGGCGCGGGGCTCCTGCTGTGCACCTGCAGACGGACGACGGAGGGGCTAATGGAGGCTCACGGGAGGACGACAGCACGGGGCCGCTGGAGGCACACCAGGGGGCGGACGGCGTTGGGGCTTGCCAGGAAGGACGTGGCCGGAGCGGATGCGGCCGAGGCAGACGCGGATGGAGGAGGCGCCGTCGGGGAGCGCCGGACCCGCGTGGTAGCAGACAAATGGCTAGGGATGGCCGGATCCGGCCAGGCCATCTTCGGCTGCCAACACCGGTGAAGCTAGGAGGAGCGATGGTGACCTAGGTCGGGGCAGCCGCGGCGGAGTGCTACGCGCGGGCACTTGGGGAGAGAAAAACCGTCGATCATATTGTTGGGTAGCCAGGCTTGGTCCAACAAGAATAGGTAGGGAAAGATGGGATTTGGGTAGCCAACAAATTTGGGAGGTCAAGTAGGTAGTCTCTTGGAGTTAGGTTTTTGGCTCCCACTAGGCCACTACCTAGATTGGGGATAGGTAGTCCATTTAGGTAGTCAGTTGGAGATGCTCTAACCTGCCAGGGATGGCAACGGCTCAAGTAATGTGTGGGCGGAGTAAAAACCAACCCACCATATTTGGTTACCCATATCCTCAATAAGACCCATGGTGCAACATCACACCTTCACCCGTGCATGTGTTAATAAGAAGCTAACATATAACAAAAATATATAAAATTTGAGAGAAAATAACACACAACTATCAGTTTATCATCACTAATGAATTGAAAGCTCACAAAAGCTTAACTAGCTTGTACTATGTAGACAACATAATCCATACAAATAATTGTAAGTTTTACACGGGCTTGCAACCAAATATTAGTTCTAGGTCTCTAATTAGAGAAACTGTTCTATTTTAATCCATTTGGAAAAAAAATCAGCTCCAAATAACTCTCGATGCTCGAGAAGCTGGGGAGCAGCTTCAAAAGCTATTTTTGCCAAACAAATTAAAATAAAATTGCGCAACAAGTGAAGTTCTTTAAAGCTCACTCTCATATAGGGTGGGGTGCTGGATGCAGCTAAAAATGCTAGCTTCTTATAACTTCGTTTTTTATATCTACTAGCAAATATGCACGTGCGATATGCACATGTTTTTGTTGTTGATATATAATAAAGGTAGATGATAAATGCTTGATCGATTTGATCGGGTCGTGTAGAACAAGATTCAATTAGTTTGTATAAATAAACAAGCACATATAGATGCGACGTGCACCCTATTCTCCGGCTCGAGCCACTGTTACGCGCACCTGCTCTGGGAGTCGCCCAACGTCGAGCACATGCTGCGGACCAACTTCGACAACCTCCCCAAGTGGAAGGCCTTCGCGGCGCTGCTCGGGGACCTCCTCGACCAAGGCATCTTGAACATCGATGACCAAGAGCTCGGTACGTAGCATCACGGTCCGGTCCTACGCATTTGTGATCGACGCACAGGAGGTGGAGTCCCGCTCCTACCGGTCCTCATGGCCACCGCCGACCTGCAGGACGTGTTCTGCCGCTTCGTGGCTCTGTGCAATACGCGGCACCGCCGTGGCGCCGCTGCTGAGGAGGGCCAAGCGCCTACTCAACATCGAGTCCGAGAGGGAATTCAGGGAGTTCACCAAGCTCGTTGACAAGCATGCAGCCGCCATGACCCGGGTGTTTGATGAATTTTTGCCAGATTAAAATTCTCAGTATATACGCGTACACCTGTATAAGCTTGTCACGTACGTGCAGTTGAAGAAGATCCACTATGGCTAGATGGCCATTGGCCAGCCTCGTATCCAACGTCCGTACATGTAGGTATACAACGCGTGCTGGCCAGAATATACCGAATACGTGCGGCTATGTGTGCAAACATGCTGGGCCTGCAAGGTAGGCGGCGCACGTTACGACATGTACGATGCCTGGGTAGCGTGTCCATGTTGGACATGGTTAGGGGGTGTGGGATGTAAGATCTCAGACGACGTTTATATCTTACATGTAAGATGTAAGATCACGTATAATGGAGGGCTTATATAGCACGAAGTCTCGATCGAATGGTTATTATATAGGAAGATCCTTAAAAAAAACTCGCTCTTTTATAGTAGGACTATGAGAAACTATCTTACCAAATATTTTTAAAAAACAACTTTTAGCTCAACTAGTCTGGAGTTGCTCGCAGGAATACAAAAACTAATCCGACAACAAAGCAGGGGCTAGGAGGCTATTTGGTTTACTCCTACAGAGCTTACCTGGCACCGTGGTGCACTCACACGCATTCGATTCTGTCCGCCTGGGTTGCAGATGGCTGCCTGGTCGGGAGTCTGCCTGGGGTCTTCTAGCCAAACAACCCCTAAATGTAGCACCGCTGCTGCAACGATCGTAGAAGTCTGCCTGGCTGCTGGTCGTCAGTCATCACCCATCATCGTGGTTAGAGCATCTCCAGCAATAGCCCACAATATAAGGCCTTTACTTTTCATTTGAGGGTTGCCCCTATTTTTGAGAGCCTTGTTTTCTGGACTGAACTCCAGCAGAAGCCCCAAAACAAGACCTCTACTTCTCAATTGCTTCTATTTTCTCATGCACTATATGCATATGTATTTGAGAACATCACACTATATAATAATTTATTTAATCTATAACAATAAAGCACCATATGTAAAATTATAAATGAAAAATACAAATATTCAAATTTAAACTAAAACACAAAATTGGTCTGAATTTAATGATAGTCGATCACAACATAGTCCATAGTATTTTTGCAAATCAAATAACATAGTCATCAACATAAAGTCAAACAAAACAATTAACTTGTATGTCTGAACCAGCGCTAACCGTGATTTGAGGGTCTGGGCAAGAGCCCCCAGGACTGAGGGCCAAAGGAAAGATCTGAGGACTCCCTCAAATTTGAGAGCTCTAGTAGGGGCTCTGCTGGAGTGAGTTTTTTTTTTGACTTCGGCCCTTAAAAGTAGGATGAGGCCCCAAGTAAAAGCTCTGCTGGAGATACTCTTAGACCTGGTAATGGATTAAAATCCTAATCCCAAAAAACAAGTCCACGTCAAAATCCAACTAACAAACATCCAATGTCCCATCTGATCCCATTAAAAGTGCCCACGATCCGATCCGATCCGATCCAATCTAGGTCGCCTAAAATCCAAATCCATTCAACAAACGCCCTGTTCGCTTGAACTTATCAGCCCAACTTATTAACCATGGTACAACATTTTTCTCTCCCAACAAAACAGCATCAACCGGTTTATCAGCCGCAAAAACAATCAGTTGAATAGCTCCAAAATCCAATAATGAGGAGATGCCTAGACTCTAGAGGGCCACTAGCCATTATGCAAACGTTAGCAATTTTCTTCCTTCTCTAGCAAGCAACATGTAAAGGTAGTCGCTCTGTTCGCTTGAACTTATTAGTCAAAATCAGTCAGCCATTCAGCAGTGTTTTTCTCCCACAACAAATCAGGATCAGCCGCTTTTACAGCCAGCCGAATAGGGCCAGTGTCTGCCGAGTACACCATGGACTTTCGCCTCGTGCTCACCTAGGGCTGGTTCAGTTGCAAAATTTTTTGCAAAATGACCCTGTAGCACGTTTCGTTGTTATTTGGCAATTAGTGTCCAATCATGGTCTAATTAGGCTTAAAAGATTCGTCTCGTCCATTTTGTCTAAACTGTGTAATTAGTTTTATTTTTTATCTATATTTAATGCTTCATGCATGTGTCCAAAGATTTGATGTAACGGGAAATCTGAAAAATTTTGCAAAATTTTTTAGGAACTAAACAGGGCCCTACTCAGGGTACGCTCCGATCCTGATGTGCTTGGTAGGCAGCGCTGGTACGACCAAGGACACCTTATCCGAGTTCGACACTGGCGGACCATCACACGGTGGCTGCTATTGGCGTACCTGGCAGGCGTAATGCTATGCCTGCCAGCAATGTGATACTCCACTGCGACTACACCGACATCGTCGCGCTAGTCACCTTCTTCTACATCGGCTCTATACGGGTTCCATCCCGGCGCAGCTGTGGAGCCGCCACCCTGTTCGCTTATGCTAAAATTTAGCTTATGCTGATTTGTGGTGAGAGAAAAACACTGTTTGTTGGCTAAAAAGTAGTTCAAGCAAACAGGGCGTGTCACTAATGCCGGCGTTCCAGGCGCCCGAGATGCGCTCGCTCCACGCTACGTTCTTCTCCGGCATTGGCGTGTCGGATGTGGTGACCACCGCGCACAAGCTGCTCCTCTCTGGCGGGACCGTGTGGGGTGCCATGGCCTAGATACTGGCCTCATCCGAATAGGAGCGGTCATCGGCGTGTTCTGCAAGACTTCGGCATCTCTGTGCACATCACACCAGTTGGATGTTGGGCGCCAATATCCATTGGACGTCTAAAGTTTGACTCACTTAGACCTCCCACAGCGTGGACAGGGGTCGATGCTGAAAAGAGGAAAGAGAATGTTTGAGCACCGTGTTGCGCATTGTGGGTAGTGATGCTTAAAGAAATTTTTTTGGCACCGTGGATTGTTCGTTCACCGATGGTTAACTGTGCCTTGAAGAGAGAGAGTGAAAGAGAATGCATGTGCCACTGTTTGCTTTTGTAGTAGGTCCCATGCACATGGAAGCCTCGATGCTCACACTGTGGGAATAGCTGGAGTTGAGGCATCCGTAGCTGAAATTTTTTCAGCACTCCTAACGCTGTGGACGGTCTTAGGATCCAAAATCCAAGTTTCATTTGGACTCAGGTATATGGATGTCCAAACCCAAATGCATCCAAAATCCAAGTTTCGTTTGGACTCAGGTATATGGATGTCCAAACCAAACTCATGGAACAGAGAAAATCCAATTGGATTTTAGATAATCTGAATCCATTACCAGGTCTAACCGCGCTAGTCGTAGCCCCGTACGAGCGAATAAGCCAAGGCCAAGTATTCCTGTGGGCCACACGACCGGTCCACATATTGCGGGCTGAGGAGAGGACCGGTATGCCATCCCAACTCCAACGGAAAAATGGCCCGACCTCCGTTACTTGTAGAATCCTTTGCCCACACGGGATCCTGGTCCACCTCAGCACCACCGCCTCCTGTCCTATCCTTGTGCGCTTTGCACCGCCAGCCCTGTCAACTTGTGAAGCTCCTAGTACTTTATTTATCCTATCCTACTGTAAAAGAGCTAGTTTTTTAGAGGATCTCCCTGCGTAATAATCATTGGATCTGGACTTCGTGCTATAAGAGTCATCCGTCATACATGATCTTACATCTTATAAGATGTAACCATCTGGAACTCAATCTTATGTAAGACTCGGACTCACGTACGTCTATAATCTCACACATAAGAAGTCCCGTTTATTTTAGACAGGCCGTGCCTATAGCCGTGCAAGCGATGGCTCGTACAGGGCCCATAATTCCGTGGGGCCTCAACAAATTATGGCCCATCAGCATACCGTGTTCAAGGTACTGCCGACCCTGCGTCAATTCGCCGCATGAGGAATTCACTGCATCGATCTATTTCTCTAGCTTTTTGTCTTGGCTTCCCGGACACCGGAGACTGGTTGCCACGATGCCCAGTAGTAGTCCGCGAGGTGTCTAATTTCTTATTGGATCTGAACTCAAAACATAATTCAAATAAAAAAAAATAATGTACTATATCTTTTAAATTAATAGCAAATATGTCCGTGCAACACGCACGTGTTTATATAAACTATTTAAAATACAATGAAAATATTAATTCAATTGTCTGATATACAATAAAGATAGATGTCAAGCTGACTCCAAGATGAGTGCTCTCTCCATATGAATTTTTTTTGAAATGGTTAAACTAAAAATATACCTTTATTATATATCAAAAATTCAATTAATATTTCTATTGCATTTAAAATAGATTTTAAAAACACGTGCGTGTCGCACATGCATAGTAGCTGCATAGTAACCGTTGGATCTAGACGTCGTGTTATTTGAGTCATCTATCGTCTGAAATCTTACATGTGTAAGATGAAAGACTCCTAACACGATACGTAAAGAAAAGATTCGGATTGGCTCACGAGTCCTCGTCCGTCACGAATGCCATAGGTGTCCTTAATGCACGGCGCGCAAGGCGAGCGGTGCCGTGCCTAGAACCATGCCAGACCTGCACGTACAGGTACAATCATATTGGGATACTGAAAATAAATACAAAAAATTTAAATACCAACCTGTTATGTTCCCGTTGTCAACATGTTCAAGTTCCAATATATATAAATAATTAAAATACACATCTACATTTGTCACGTTGTAGAAAAAATACAATTAAATGTCTTGATATAATTAACGTTGAGGCAAGTTACGACTCCTCCTAGACTAATTTTGATTAAAAAATGTTACATATCATGTTAGGAACCATCCATACAAAGTCATGCGGTTACGTGTTTGCTTGCATGCATGTTAAATCTAATTGATAAACATTTTACCTAAAATTTTGCTTAATTTCCTATTTCCCAAAATAAAAAATGTATTTCTCTTATTGAGGTAATATGTTTATTATATCCACACTTAGATCGATGGTCCACAATTATTTTAGTGTACCATAGCAAAACCCCTCGTATATATGTCCACGGCGACATTGGTGTAATTTGTTTGGTCATCAAGGTGATATTGTGTGGGTTGTTGTTCATCAAGCTATAGGGAGAATATCGTAGATACGACAGCTGTTCAAAGTAATGATAATTTGAACTGTGCTGAACGTGCAAGGCCATGTATAAGAGATATGTTTTGTTGACTCAATAGTTTGCATTCAGAAAGAAAAAAAACGATTATAATCAAGGGTAATACACATCTTGCAATTTTTATGTGAATTTTAACCATTCATTATACCAGGATTTGATATATTACAATGTTAATAAATTAATATGATTTGATCATTATTATTAGTTTCTATGCTTATTATAAGGCCTAATCTAACATTTTTATCCTTTTAGTGAACACTAGCAAATGTGCCCGTGCGTTGCAACGGGTATAAAAAATCTACAAAACATTTACGAAAAAACGAGGACCGGATTGTTACATATCTATTTATGTTATGCTATTTCTATAAAATTTGAAAGCTAATTTTTTATGATGACTATGTCATCCACAATATAAGCTAATGTTGGCCATAATATGACTATACCCTATCAAGCATGTATCAAATTTAAAATAAATTCTTGATAGAGTTTTTATCTTCTGTTCCAAAATACACAAAACTTTTTATTTGTAAATATATCATAATTTTAGTTTCATACTATCATGCGATGGTAAAGTTAAATTTTGAGTTATACGACTTCCTTTGTGGATTCATAAAAAATATAATTTTAATCTCTGATTAAAGTCGGTAAGACCAATCTATCCGTTGATTATGACGTGAAGCATCTTTCGGTTTCTACATGGTAGATCTAGTGAAGTATTGCTTTCGGAGAGATATTTATTAGACTAAAATGGATAACAAACTGCTCCAGACTTCAGTTTGCGTTTTGATTACTTGGACCATTTGCATTTTTATTCTCAACTAAAACTGCATTAATAATTTGGTGGTGAACATATATATATTTGTAGGTCAAGGGATCAAAATATTATATTTGTTATTTATTTTTATTAAGGAAAAACGAAATTACCAAAAAAAAAGAAGGGGAACGTGAGAGGGAATCATGCACACAAGTAAGAAAAACCGGACGCAAATACAAACCAACGTGAAAAGACAGAAGCAAACCAATCTTTTATTTGAACGTAACGAAACGAACCTGATAACAAATCCAAATATGACTCACGAACGAAAACAAAAACCTCAAAATCGGAATTTGAGAAACTCTAACAGCCGAGGGGAAAAGAGAACGTACATAGATTGGACTACTTCTAGGTGACCCAAAAAAAAGTAGGTATAGATAAAAATTAGTAGAGGATACGGATACTCAGGTGCGCAAGAAAGACGGACACCGTATTTAGATTGGAAAAGAGTAGAAAGAATAAGAAAACAAATAGCACCGCAAATATGTTTTGGACTCAGACTATACTAACTCGTATGAGCATGTGTTATATATAAGTCCGGACGAAAGAAACTCTCTATCGTCCGGTAGTGGAAGGGAGACGGACCAAGCAAATGGACGGACCAAACCAAATTAGAGGGGGTGAGAAATTTTGCCTCTTTATTATTAGGTATAGATATAGATATAGATATAGATATAGATATGATAAATGATTTTTTTAATAGATAGACACGTGTGTGTCGCACGTGCATATTTGCTAGTTATATATACTATAAAAAAAGTGAGTTTTTTTAGCGGATCTCCCTGTATAATAACCGTTGGATGTGGACTTCATGCTATACGAGCTCTTCGTCATACATGATCTTACATCTTATAAGTGCTTACATCTTATAAGTTGTAAACGTTCGTAACTCAATCTCACGCATGTGCAATCCTAAACGGACTCCACGACCCCTCTGGACCTCGAAAAGGAAAATAAAATATCCTACTATAAAGGTGCGTGTGATCCGCTGAACTGCCGGTCGATCGTTCATCCAAATCAATATAATCGCCCGCCGTACGTAGCATATGGGCGTCGTCGTCCGGCCACGCAGCAGCAGCTAGCCTAGCTAGGTTACTAGATCGATTGATTGACCGACAAGCGAGACGACTGCCCTCTCGGTCGATCGCGGGCCGGGGCGCCGGCCGGACGGCACGGGCAGAGCGGCCGTGATCGATCGTCGTCGTTGTCAGCAGGCACACGTCGTCGTTGTCCATGCAGTCCATGGTACTCGCGCGCGCATCGTCCTGACTCGCTGGGTGACGACGTATGGTGAGGGGCTAAGGGCGTCGGTCGGCGTGGACGACGACGGTGCTGCGGCCGTGCATGTATTACTGACTCCAGTGACTCGGCCGTTCGACGACATGCAGACAGGCCGACGCGGCGGCGGCGGCGGGCAGGGCGGGCGGGCGTGCATGCATACATGCAGTGGCATCGAGTCGGTCGATCCCATTCACCCGTGCACGGTTTTTGTCAACGCGATTTGGCATCCAATGCTGGCAATGGGGCAGTGCCCACGGACCAGGGGCATCTACAGTATCCACTAGCCACCGGCCCGCCGCGACGACGGCATGTGCTAATGTACTCCACGGAGTCACGTTTTTTTACTACAGATGTGCGTGTGCGTTGCACGTGGTGCACAAGTTTTAATTCTAGCCCCGTGTATGTATTAGCAATTAAAAAGAAAAAAAATAAAGTTACAGTTGTTTATGGGGCTAAAAAGAAAAAAGTTAGATATAGATGGACCTGCTAAATAAACTTTTACTACTTTATTTTATTTAAGTCATAATTATTTTGCATCTAGGGGTGCTTGTTTATTTATATTACGTTATTTTATATCAATTTATTTAGGCACAATCTTATTACATCATTAGTAAATCGTTAATAAAGTCATAATCCCCGATCAAATCAAATAAACAATTGCCATCTACCTTTATTATACATCGACAATTCAAATAACATTTCTATTGCTTTGAAATAGTTTTTATAAACACGTGTGTGTCGCACGTGCATAAAAAGAAAAAGAAAATACCAGTCAACATCAAGTAAATATGAAATTGTGGTGTTTTGGCCTTGAGTTATTGCGAGTCATGCAGAAGTAAAAGACGTACTTGCGGAGATATAGTTCATAGAAATCGTATACAAGGAGTTTCAAAAAGAAATCGTATACAAAGATATAAAATATGAAACTTTAAGTGGCAATAGAATGGACAAACATTGTAACTCAGTCAACGTGATGTTTTAAGCAAAGAGCCAGCCTCGCGACGATAAAAACATATTTCCTTTTTTCTAAAATGTAAGGTATTTAAAAATTTTTAAGATAGATTATATGATAAGATAAATAAAGCATCTATCCCTTCTTAATTGTAAGAGACCTTGTGCTTACTATATTTTAAACCTAATGGTACACAGTAATAGCACGTGCGACACACACGTGTTTATTGTTTCGATTATTAATAATATTTTGTCCAAATATGAATATGAAATTATGAATTACTTAATTCAGAAAAAAATTTATTATATCTTTATTGTTTCGATTATTAATAATATTTTGTCCAAATATGAATATGAAATTATGAATTACTTAATTCAAAAAAAATTTGTTATATCCGGCCTGCACAGTAGGGATACTGTCCGATCAGATGCGCTGTAGCCTTTAGGTCCGTCAAGTCACACGGCCCACGGCCCATTAACCCGACGCCAGCCTCCCTGTCTAACCCTACGTAGGCGCAGCAGTCACGGCGTCACGCAGACGCTCGCGACTCGCGAGGTCGCGCCGCCGGCTGTCCCCTCTGGAACTCCGCTGTTCCGTCTCCGCCCCTCGCCGCCGGCTGTCCCCTCGTGACCTCTGCTGCTCCATCTCCGCCCCTCGCAGTCGCAGATCAGGTAACGCCTCTCTTCTCCTCCGCTCCAATTGAACCTAGGCCAGTTGGGTTTCGATTTCATAAGCTTCTACAATGTCAGGCTCACGATTGTTGGGTTTTTTTTTCTTTGAATATGTTGGCTTTAGGATGGCTACTGTTACTTGAAGTGAGAGTGTATGTGCAAGCACGGGAGCATAGCCTGCTGCTGCCTCTACACCGGTTGGCACAGGTCAATCAGCGGTCCCTCAATCAGCAGCATCAAGTCTCTAATCGTTGCGACAGGTAAACAGTTTTTTTTATTCACGATGAATCGACTCTGCATGTTGCATTTGTTCTTTCCTCTGTTTTGGATATATTGGCATGGGCGGATTTTCTTTTTGAATACAATCCATTGTTTTAAAAAATTAAATCCTGAGTATACATGCTTTTGCTTGTATATCATATAAATGGACTTGTATCGAGAATAAAATATTTTTTTGAATATTCTATATCATAGCTCCAGAACATCTCTGTGTACAATGTTTTTTGTCCTCCTTCCAGTGGGGTCAATAGCTTTGTTTGTTTTTGCCAACACCCACGTACTTTTGCGTGAAACACCCCGTGACAACGCTACGTAGAGTTGGCCATGAGAGAATACTGGTTCGGGTAGGTAAATACCTACATTAGGTATGGTTTGACCTTGGGCTTTATTTATTGTCATTGCGAAACTCAACCTGATCGGAAATTGCTTCCGCTTAAATTTGAAGGGCAATGTAAGGTCCTCAGAAGGAGACATAGGAATTCTTGGTATGAACACTCTAGTTCCAGCATGCTGCCCATTAACAATTTCAGCGTCGATTGAGTTGTTTTGAAATTCTCTGACGATTAGCCTTGTCCCATTGCAAAGTCCGTTGTGAGGATCTAGGTTACGTAGCAAGATAACCGAGCAATTCTTTTTGACCTTGAGCTCATGAGGAGGCAACCCATTTGGTGTAATAGTATTAAGGAAATCAATAGGGTAATTATTTCTTGAATCATCATCGACAGAATCAAAACTATAGTATACCTTCTCATCTCCGGGAAACTTTTCAATCATTATTTTGTTCACTGCATCGACGTGCTCGTTCCTCGTAGAAAGAATCGCCCGCTCGCGCATATAATCTGCAGAGTTGCAATTTGCTTGTAGATTCGGAAACACCCTATCGATAAGAATGTTAATGGAAGCATCTTCTAAATTTGTCATTTTATTATTTAAGGAATTCTTTGAAAAATCTTTATCGTTGCATGTAATCAGAATATCATCAGGCAGTTGAACATAATCATCACCAAATGTTTCTTCTGTGCCGTTTCCAAATCTTAATAGGTATTCCGAGAACCATGTGTCATTTTGAGCCCGCATATTCTGGGTGAGCAGAATCCTCCGTACATTACACCATATATATGATCTCAGCAAAGTAGCATCTGTGATCTGGGCTCTTGTTCCTCGTGTCACTACAGGAAGAACCTGCCTGAAGTCACCTCCAAACAACATGACCTTACCACCGAAAGGTTGATTGCAACCCATTATATCTTGCAATGTTCTATCAAGTGTTTCTACTGCTTGTCTCTTTGTCATTCCAACTTCGTCCCATATTATTAGAGCAGCCCTGCGAAGCAACATAGCAGTTCCACTCTGTTTTGAAAAGCTACACATGGTATTAGCATCAATTTTGATAGGAATCTTGAATCGTGAGTGGGCAGTGTGACCACCGGGCATAATAGATGCTGCTATACCAGATGTTGCGGTAGCAATTGCAATAAGATTCATTGATCTCACTTTAGCCAATAAAGCCTTATATAGATATGTCTTTCTGGTGCCTCCAGGACCATCAATAAAGAATACACGGCTTCGTTTATTGAGCACATGATCTAGTATCTCATCAAAAGCAGCTCGTTGCTTCACATTCAATGTATCAATAATCTTTAGATGATCTTTCTCAAAACCAACCTTTAGTTCCTCTGTAAGCTCTCTATAATAGTCCCTTGATAAATCATCTATAAATTTCAAAGACAAATAAGGCTCATGTTTTCATTATTTGTATAAAATGGACAAAGTAACATGAACATGAAGCAATAATATTAGAGGTTATATAGTATCACTAATTAAAGTGAACTACCTCACCTGATTCGTCCAGTTCTGGAAGGCCATAGCTTTTAATATCTCTTCCCATTGAAGCAACATTATGCGAGATGTCTCTAAGCACCATTTGCTCAACCAAGCTAGAGTTCCCATGGGACCGACGGTAGTCCTCAGCCATTGACTCAAAATGCTTATCCCAGAGGCTACGAACATTGACGCACTCACAAAAGACCATAATCGTTGCAAATAACCTTCTAAGAGCACAAGGCATTTTGAATTCTTTAGATTCAGTCAAGCATGCATCTAATGTCTCATCGGTCTCCACAAAGCCCATAGCCTCACAAGCCTGTCTAAACGTAGGATATGTACTACCATGCCAAGTTCTAAGATCCTCAAATGAGGTTGCACCCCTCACATGGTTTAATAGCACCCGTAGGTAGTATCTTTCACCTTCAGCAGGGTGAGCATACACGAGCCTGCCAATCTGTGTGCGTTGTTTTCTAGGCTCCCAGCGTTTATGAGACTTTTTCCAAATGAAGTATTCTGGGAACTCCCTGTATAAGTATTTCCGAGCTGCAGGATTTTCCATGTTTGTACTGAAATACTCTGTAAGCATGGACCTCTTTGCCCTTTCACTTTGGACAACCTTATTTAGATCATCTCTAGATTTGTATGAGACCATATGCATACCTGGTAGGTGCACTTGCATTTGCAGTACATGTGGTGACATAGAATACAAAGGAAAGCCATACAACCTGTACATCGCCTCTATAGCGGTTATACATCTTGCATTTCTGTACTGTTTAATCTCATCAATTTGTGCATCACTATTTGAAGGATCAACACTGACAGATACACAATCATGACCTTTATATATATACTTATACAAGTACTTAACAGACTGAATACTGCAGCAAACCTCAACATTAATATGGCAGTTATACTTCATCAGGAGCATTGGGTTATATGGAACAACCCATCTGTTATCTAATTTTTCGCCCCTTACTTTCACACTTTGACCATCATCCCTTCTCCTATAAATCGGATATGAGTCCTTTCCTTGTTGGGTGGTTTCACAAAATTGACGAGGATACTGAAAACGACATTCTCCATCTACCATGCATGGGCAGTTTCGATTCAATGTACCACAAGGACCATGCATCATATGCTTGCAAACCAACCTATGCAACACGGGGTATTTCATTGGGTTAGGTAGCTCCGCTGATATAAATTTGTCATAGTCATCTAGACTCCTCAACTTATCATCTGGCTCCATAATCAAAAGGAAGTGTTCATGTGGTAGGCCTCTCTTCTGAAACTCAGTCACATGACAATATGCGGCGACCTTGCCAAGAACTCCTTTTTTAATCAAATCATGGTGCAGGTTTAGTAATTTGGCCCTATACACCCTCGTCACCACATCAGGACGATCTTGAGGGGTCTGCCCAGGCAATAACTCTGCCATTATTTCATCCCAATAAGGGTTGCATGTCATTGTTATAAAAAAAATCCGGCTTACCAAACCTAGTAACTAAAGTCATTGCATCCATAAATCTCGCATGAACATCTCTATCACTTCCATGGAAATCTTTGGATAAGACAATTCTTTTTCCTGTCTCTGAAGCACGGGTCTCTCCAGCAGCGAGCGTGTCGGTTAGACCCTAGAGTGAAAGAATTATCAATAGATGATAATTTAATAAAGTGTGAAATGCATCTATTTTATGATTGTTAAAAATGTCCTCACCTGGTAAAGGTCAGCACGGATGAGATTTTGATTCTCAGGTTTAGAGTACCAATCTAAACGCATTGACTCAACTTTCACATACATGTCGACAGCCCATTGTTGGAAAAGACGACCACCACAAAATAAGATGTTAAATTCCCCTTCACGTATCTGTAGCCTAAAACATAAGTATTCTCTTGCACTGACAAAACGTCGAGATTCTTTATCTGTCGTCAGAAGCATTTTTACTTTTACTTAGTTTGGTAAACAGTGTTCCATCATGGGATACTGTGTATTTGTTTTGTAGTATATAATTCTTTATTTGAAAATAGAAGTCATACCTTGAGCTTCAGTATCCTCATCGTTTCCATCATTAGTATCGTCATTATCAGCGTCTCCTAACAATCAAGAATTCTATTAGCCAACAACAAATTACACATAAAATAATTTCTAATGACTATGCAAATCGTAACATCATATACCTTGACCATCAGGTACCTCATCAAACACAGCATCGTTTATATCAACTATAGGGTCATCTGCAATTTAAATAGTTCATGAATAATAATCATCAAAAAAATATTGACATCAATAAATAAAATTTGCAATTATATGTAGATCAATAAAAAATATGTGATAGCAAATGAACCTTGTCGTTTACGTTTTGTATATTTCCTCTTAGGCTTGGACACAGGTGGTTCTTGGTACAATATCATTTTATCCTCCCAACCAGTTTCACCATTAGGGTTATACAAAGGATAAGCTAAAGGATCATAGCAGCCATGATAAGCCCTAATATAATGCGGACGGCCCTCGTGACCATATATTATTATGCTCCTGTCAAATCTATGTTGGGGATCATTTCCATCCATCCATATGGCAGCAACCTGTCCCACAGTAGGTGCATTGTATCTCCTTTGATCAACAGATATCTTCGTATTGAGCGCGATTGTGTAGTCTTGCAAGTTTTGCAGAGTGCCTAGACTCCTGAATGTTTGCACATATGGATTGTTTTGTAGAATTTTCAATATTTTTCTAATCAACTCAGCATCAAGATGGGGAGACCTCTTAATCCTGTGAGGTATAGAATTGTCTGTGTCATAAAAATACAACTGCATATGCCGTGGTCCTTTACCACCAGGCATGAGCGGATCCAACTTGTGGTATATTTGACCTTGTGCTTTAAATGTATAAACACCTGTACCTTTTGCTGTGGCCAATTGACGATCAACTGAAACACCAAAACTGGTGAAAGAGAAGTGCGAATTGAAGTATCTTATGTGCTTTCTGAAATATTTTGCATTACTATCTGTTTGACTGGTGAACAAATGTCGAAGTTCATCAGGCACTTCTGGTATAAATATATTGATGCGCCCCTTTCTACAACAAAAGGCAGGACCTTCACCAGGGAACCTTTTTTTTGAACCAGGAAAACAGCAGGGGAAGCCCCCACTGTTAGATTTTATTAAAACACAAAAACAAACACTGAGCCAAACAAACGGAAAACACTTCAGCTAAGCCCTAGCAAGGCTAGAACAAGAAGAAAAACAAAGAACCACTAAACAGAAGAATCAACCCAGGAGAGAAAAACAGATCGCTTGTTTTCAGAAATCCTATACGCTTGAAGTCGAGCTTCATCTTTGAGAGATCTTCTCCAGGAAGAGAAGGAAGGAGGTCCTCTCATGAAAATGAGGTTATTGCGCTGCTTCCAGATTTGCCAAGCAGAGATAATGAACACTTCCATGAAGAAAGGATACGGAAAAGCTTGTTTGGCTTGTATCATCATTTGTAGGAAATTTGTCATAAGATTCCACTGAATGCCAAGGAACTGCCAACAGTGTTGGTTGAAAGGACAAGTGAAGAAGAGATGAAAGGTTGTTTCTTCAACATTCATATTGCAAAGGACACAGTTGTAGTTGTTGCCTTCCAACTTGTGCTTTTTCCTCCTAAGGATGTTCCTAGTGTTGAGTCTGTCCATTAGTAAGAGCCAGGAGAAAACTCTCAGCTTGTTGCAACATTTGGACTTCCAAATCCACAGGAAGGGAGCAGGGGGGACACATTCTTGTATGGGAAGTTGTAAAATTTAGAAGAAGTGTATGTGCTAGTTCCCCATATCTAGTGCCATGTGTCCTTTGAATGTTCCTGTACTTGAATATTCTGCAGTAGGTCCTGGAGTTCCATGTACTTCTGGTGGGCTTGTTCTGACAATGGTAAATGAAATTGAGCCATCACTGTGTTGTTCTCTAGAAGCTTAGCCACTGAAATTCGTTTATCTTTTGCATAAGAATATAATCTAGGGAATTTTTCTTAGAGAAGGTGGTTGTTCCAAACATCAGACCAGAAGAGAACCGTTGAGCCCTTTCCAACTACGCAGCTTGAAATTCCTCTGAACATGTCACAAAGTTTCAGAAGGTCCCTCCACCAAAAGGAACCTTTATCTGTGGTAGCATGGGGTATTTGACCATTTTGATAGTGAGCATTCCAGACAAGCTTAATCCAAGGGACATCTTTCTGGTTGTAGAATTTGTCCAGGTACTTCATTAACAAAGCAGAATTTTGGCTCCTCAAGTTGATTATTCCAATCCCACCTTTCTTCTTAGGCTTACAGCATTTCTTCCATGCTACCAGTGGTTTCATTTTTGCATTGCTCTCAGAACCTCTCCACAGGCAGTGCCGTCTAGCTCTATCAATATATTCAAGAACAGCAACTGGGACTTGAAGAGTACACATAGCATATGTAGGGAGGGAGGACAGAACAGAGTTTACCAATTCTAATCTTCCAGCATGGGTTAGAAAATTAGAAACTACGGAGAGCCTCCTTTCAGTTCTATTCATGATTGGCCCATAGTGCTCCACTCTTGGTTTTGTAGTTCCCATTGGCAAGCCGAGATATGTGAAAGGTAGGGATTCCAACTTGCATCCAAAGACTCCTGCCAGTAGCTGAGCTTTGTCATTTGTCGTGTTGAGGGGTACCATGCAAGATTTTCCATAGTTAACTCTCAAACCTATGGATTGAGAAAAGGATTCAAGCAACCCCTTTAGAATGAAAAGTTTCCTTTGAGAGGCTTTCATAACCAAGATGGTGTCATCTGCATACTGAACAATTGGATATCCAGCACCCTCATAGACAGGAATTGGCAGCTCAAATAGCCCCTCCAAGTGGGCCTTGTTGACTATGCACTGTAAGAGGTCAGCAGCCATAACAAATAGAAGAGGTGAAAGAGGGTCACCCTGCCTCACCCCTCGCTTGCATTGGAACAGTTTGCCAGGAACTCCATTGAGAAGAATAGCAGAAGAACCAGAGCCCAGGATTTTTTGTGTCCAAAATCTCCATTTATCATCAAAACCCATATGCTTCATCATTTCAAGGATGGTGTTATGTTCAATAGTGTCAAAAGCTTTTGTGAAATCTAGCTTCAAGATGATTATTTCCCTTTTGGATTGCTGACATTGATGAATGTATTCATATGCCCAAGCTAAGCAATCCTGAATTATTCTAGACTTAATGAATCCATATTGATTTGTATGGATCAGTGTAGTGATTACTGATTGGACACTATTTCCCATTAGTTTGGTGATTATTTTAAGCACAGAGTTCATCAGAGATATGGGTCTGAAGTCATTTACATTTGTTGGATTGTTGATGTTGGAGTATATGTAGGCCCATGAGGCTAAGGCCCATGTGGCCCATGTATGGAACTATATAGCTACCCTTCTAGGGTTAGCCAAGTAATGGAAAATTATTCCTCTAGCATGGTATCGAGCTAGGTGCTGCCCGACCCTTCTTCTGGGCGCCGCCGGCCCTGGCCTCCTCCCCTGGCCGCCGGCCATCTCTACCCATGGCTGGCCGCCAGCCACCTCCCCCTTCCCCTACCTACTTCCAAGCCTTTCCCCTCCTCTCTTCTCCCTCCTGGGCTACCATGGCCTCCTCCCGCCCCCTCCCACCCCCGCCCTGCTCTGGTGCGGACTGGACGCCGCGGCCCCAGCCCCAACCGCCTGGGGGGCCGCCGGTCCTGGGGGCGCGCCCGCCCGTCCTCCCTCCAGCCACGGGCGGCTCCTCTGCTGCTACTGCTGGCGCCGCCCACCTCCCATCTGCCGCCGTCTCTGGTGCCGTCCTCCCTCCTGCCATGGGCGGCTTCTCTGCTGACGCTGCTGGCTACGCCCAGCTCCCATCTGCAGCCGCTGCAGCCGCCCAGCTCCCATCTGCAGCCGCTGCAGCCGTCTCTGGTGCCACCTTCAGCGCCCAGGCCCTCACCACAGCTGCTGGATCTGCCGCTGGGGGGGGTCCCACGGCCGGTACGGAGACCGGGGCCGCCGATGGTGACCTCCAGCAGCCGCAGCCTCTTCTCCAGCCGCAGCCCCTCCAGCCGCAGCCACACCCGCAGCTGCTTCTCCAATCGCTGCCTGAGGGTCTCTTGGCTACGGCTGCGACCTCCGGTCTGACGGGACCAAACCTCAACCTCGCCGCTGCTCTCGTCGCCGCCCGGACCGCCACCGCGGAGGGCCAGGCCCGCGTGCGCGCGGCCGCTCTCGTGTGGGAACGTGAGCGGGACGCGGCAGACGCCCTGGCTCGTCAGATCGCCGAGGCCGAGCACCTCCTCACCTCCCCCGCGGGCCAGGACGCCGGAGCCACCTCCTCTGCCTCGCCGGGACGCCGCGTGTCGCATACTGCCGTCCTCTGGCACGACCCGGCCGATCCGCTCGTGGCTCAGCTGCACTACCAGGCCGGGGGGGTCCAGAACATTCGCCTGCTCGTTCCGGTCGTCCTCGAGCTGGAGTCGCCCTCGTACGCCCGCTGGCGGGATCTGGTCGTCCTCACTCTTCGCCGCTACGCCCTCGACGACCACGTCCTCGTCGACGCCTCGGTCGCCGTCCAGACGCCGTCGTGGATCCGTCTCGACAGCATCGTTCTCTCCTGGATCTTGGGGACGATCTCTCTGGACCTCCACGACCTCGTCCGCACCTCTCCGGATGCGCGCCGGGCATGGCTTGCCCTCGAGGGCCAGTTCCTGGGCAACGCCGAGGCCCGGGCTCTGCGCCTCGACGCGAGCTTCCGCACCTTCGTCCAGGGTGACCTCTCCGTCGGTGAGTTCTGCCGTCGGATGAAGGGCATGGCTGACTCCCTGGGGGATCTCGGGTGGCCCGTCGAGGATCGCATCTTGGTCCTCAACGTCCTCCGGGGGCTCAGCGACCGCTACGCTCACCTCAGGACGTGGATCACCCGCCAGAGGCCCTTTCCCACCTTCCTGGAGGTCCGTGACGATCTCGTCATGGAGGAGCTCACGCAGGGCCTCCAGCCGGGCTCTACCACCACCGCGTCCTCCTCGACGGCCCTGGCTGTCACTTCGCCGCGTCCTCCTACTCCACCGCGGTCGTCTGCTCCGCCACCGTCGTCTCTCCTTGGCCCTCCTCCCTCCGGGCCGAGCGGAGGTGGGGGGGGGGGGTCGTGGCTCTCGTCGTCGCCGTGGAGGAGGCCGCGGGGGTGGCCGGGGCGGTCCACCTCAGGCTCCGGCACCGGCGGGGACGCACGGGGGGGCACCATGGCCTTCGTTTCAGCACCCGTGGTCCGGTCGCATCTCCATGTGGCCCTACCACGCCTCCGGAGCCGCCATGCTCACCGGAGTGCCTCCCGCGGGTCCTTCACCCGGCGCCTTCCCTACTACGCCGTGGGTTCCACCCTCCGGGACTCCACCGGGTGTCGCTAGCTGGGACCAGGCGGCCCTGGCTCGCTCTTTCAGCACCTTGGGCCTGACGCCTCCGGTCGGACCCGAGTGGATCGCCGATTCGGGGGCCACCTACCACACCACTCCTGACCCCGGTATTCTTTCGTCGATTCACTCTCCCTCTTCCTCTCTTCCTTCGTCCATTATGGTCGCAAATGGCTCTTGTATTCCAGTTTCGTCTGTGGGTACCGCCGGTGCTCATGGCTCCTTTCGTCTTCCTGATGTTCTTGTTGCCCCCTCTATGGTTCATAATCTTCTTTCTATTCGACGTTTTACAGCTGACAATTCTTGTTCTGTGGAATTTGACTCTTCTGGTCTTACTGTAAAGGATTTGGCTACCCGGCGTCCTCTGCTCCGATGTGACAGCTCCGGGCCCCTTTACACCCTTCGCTTCCCGGCGGCGCATTCGTCTTCTTCGCCGTCCTTTTTGTCAGCTGCCTTCGCCGCTTCTACTTCCTCTACTACTTGGCACCGGCGCCTCGGCCATCCTGGACGTGATGCCCTGATACAGCTCAGTCGTAGCTCTGGTCTTCCATGTACTCGAGCTCATGATGAGCAACTGTGTCATGCGTGCCAATTGGGCCGACATGTTCGTCTTCCTTTTTCTAGTTCTTCTTCTCATGCGGCCCGCATTTTTGATCTTGTACATTGCGACCTATGGACATCTCCTGTTATCAGTATTTCTGGTTATAAGTACTATCTTGTGGTTGTTGATGATTTTTCGCATTATTCGTGGACTTTTCCTCTTCGTGCGAAGTCTGATACGTTTACCACGCTCCTCCACTTCTTCACTTGGGTGTCTACTCAGTTCGGTCTCACCATCAAGGCCGTCCAGTGTGACAATGGTCGCGAGTTTGATAACTCCACCGCCCGAGATTTCTTCCTCTCTCACGGTGTTCAGCTCCGCATGTCTTGCCCATACACCTCCTCGCAGAATGGCAAGGCCGAGCGGATGATTCGCACCACAAACGACACCGTGCGCACTCTCCTGTTTCAGGCCTCTCTTCCTGCTCGCTTCTGGGCTGAGGGCCTGCACACCTCCACCTACCTTCTTAACCGCCTTCCTTCCGCTGCCTGTCCCGCTCCCACTCCTCACCACGCCCTCTTTGGTACCCCGCCTCGGTATGATCACCTTCGCGTGTTTGGGTGTGCTTGTTACCCCAACACAGCTGCCACTTCTTCTCACAAGCTGGACCCTCGCTCCACGCTCTGTGTCTTCCTCGGGTACTCCCCTGATCACAAGGGGTACCGGTGCTTCGACCTTACCTCCCGACGTGTTCTCATCTCGCGCCATGTGGTCTTCGATGAGTCCGTCTTTCCCTTTTCCAGCACCACTACACCTCCGGTCACTGACCCACCCGATCTGTTTCCCACTGACCCGGTGGTCCAGCCACCTTCTTTGTGGTCTCCTGCAGGTACCGCCTCGACGCGCTCTGAGCCGGCCACCGGTCCCGGCTCCCCTGCGAGTCCGGGCCCCTCGTCCTCCGGTGCGGCCCCGCCCTCTCCGGTTGGTGCAGACCCGGGGCCTTCGTCCCCCGCTTCTGCCCCGGGGGGGTCGTGCCGGTTGCCGACGCCGGACCCTGTCCCGGCGGCTCCGTCGAGGTTTGCCGCGCCGGTACGGGTATACCAGCGCAGGCCGCGGCCACCACCGCTCGTGGTCCCGGTCCCTTCTCCGCCGGGAACACCGACACCACCGCCACTGTCTCCGCCGGCCCGTGGTGTCCCGCCGGTCTACCACCCGCCGCTACTTCACCGACACCCGCGGCATGTTCACCCGATGGTGACACGGCACGCGGCTGGCACCCTGCCGCCTCGTGCCCTCGAGGCTTCGACCGGCGACGCGGTGGTCTCTCCGGTACCCTCCTCCGTCCGCGACGCCCTGCTGGACCCTCACTGGCGCCGCGCGATGGAAGAGGAGTACGCCGCACTACTCGCCAACCAGACGTGGGAGTTGGTGCCCCGGCCGCCGGGCGCCAATGTCGTCACCGGCAAGTGGATTTGGACTCACAAGCGCCGAGCGGACGGTTCTCTCGAGCGCTACAAGGCTCGATGGGTCCTCCGGGGTTTCACTCAGCGCCCCGGCGTCGACTACGATGAGACCTTCAGCCCGGTGGTCAAGCCGGCCACCGTCCGTACCGTACTATCACTGGCACTTGCTCGGTCTTGGCCCGTTCACCAGCTGGACGTCAAGAACGCCTTCCTCCACGGCCTTCTTACCGAGACGGTGTACTGCAGTCAGCCGGCGGGGTTCGTCGACAACACCCGCCCTGACATGGTCTGCCGGCTCAACAGGTCACTCTATGGCCTCAAGCAGGCACCTCGGGCGTGGAACCACCGGTTTGCTGCTTTCTTGCTGACTCTGGGGTTCATGGAGGCCAAGTCTGATACGTCCCTGTTCGTCTACCACCATGGGGCCGACACTGCATACTTGTTACTCTATGTTGATGACATTGTCCTCACCGCCTCCAGCGAGCCTCTTCTCCGCCGGATCATTGCAGCTCTCCAGCAGGAGTTTGCGATGAAGGACCTGGGTGAGCTCCATCACTTTCTCGGTGTCACTGTTGAGCACCGTCCTGCTGGGCTCCTTCTTCACCAGAGACAGTACACTCGGGATATCCTGGAGCGGGCTGGGATGTCTGATTGCAAGCCCTGCTCCACCCCGGTCGACATTCAGGGCAAGCTGTCTGAGGCAGAGGGACCACCGGTGGACGACCCCACTGCGTACAGGAGTCTTGCCGGGGCTCTTCAGTACCTCACCTTCACCCGGCCGGACATCACCTATGCAGTTCAGCAGGTCTGCCTCCACATGCATGATCCCCGGGAGCCTCACCTCACGGCTCTCAAGCGTCTCCTCCGCTACCTCCGGGGCACACTCGACTACGGCCTCCTCCTCCACCGGGCCTCCTCCACCGACCTCGTTGTCTACACCGACGCTGACTGGGCCGGGTGCCCGGATACTCGCCGCTCCACCTCCGGCTACGCCGTCTTCCTGGGCGGCAACCTGGTGTCTTGGTCGTCCAAGCGCCAGCCGGTGGTCTCTCGGTCCAGTGCCGAGGCGGAGTACCGCGCCGTGGCTAACGGCGTGGCGGAGGCCGCCTGGCTCCGGCAGCTGCTTGCTGAGTTGCACACTCCACCCTCCAGGAGCACACTGATCTACTGCGACAACGTCAGTGCGGTCTACCTCTCCACCAACCCCATCCAGCACCAGCGGACGAAGCATGTCGAGATCGACCTCCACTTTGTCCGTGATCGGGTGGCCATGGGCGAGGTGCGGGTCCTTCATGTCCCGACGACCTCCCAGTTCGCGGACATCTTCACCAAAGGCCTCCCGTCCTCGACCTTCGCCGAGTTTCGCTCCAGCCTCAACATCACCAGTGGCTAGTTGCGTCTGTGGGGGGGTTGTGTGTGTTCTTTCTTGTTTCAGCCTCGAACTCCGCTGCGACGGTAGTTCAGACTGCGGGGGGGTGTTGGAGTATATGTAGGCCCATGAGGCTAAGGCCCATGTGGCCCATGTATGGAACTATATAGCTACCCTTCTAGGGTTAGCCAAGTAATGGAAAATTATTCCTCTAGCAGTTGACCTTGGGAATCAAGGTGATGAAGGAATTGTTGATGGCCTAAATGTTCAAATCGCCATTGAAGAAGTCAAAGCACAAGTTGTACACATCTTCCTTTATAATGTGCCAGCAGGATTTGATGAAGAGCCCATTAAAGCCGTCAGGGCCAGGAGATTTGTCAGCAGGCATTTGCTTTACAATTTCATCAATGTCCTCTGTTGTGAAAGGAGATGACAGGTGCTCCATGTTGTCGTTCCTTTGAACCAGCTGCTCAAGATTATATAGCATGGAGGGTGTTGTGGAACAGCCCATTCTACCTTTGTATTCTTCCAGAAGAATAGCAGCCTTCTCATGATGATCAAATATGTCTCTGCCATCTTCTGCAACCAAGCTAGTGATAGTGTTTATACGATATCTTTCAGTAGCAGCAGCATGAAAGAAACTTGCACTTTCATCTCCAAATTTGGTCCATCTGATGGTGTATCTCTTTTTCCAATATTCCTTTTTGTATCTCAGCAATTTTAAGATATGCTCCTTCAAAATGAGTCTGAAGTTGTACTCCTGTAAGAAAAGAGGTCTTTGTTCTTCCAAAGCATCTAGAGTTTCCAAGACAGAGTTACAGTCCTTGATCGTACCGCTAAGATTAGATAAATTCTTACTCCATTTCTTAAGAGCTTGCCTTAAAAGTTTAAACTTGGCTAAGATTCTAGTAGCACTATTGGTTGCTCTAACATTGATGTTCCAGATTGACTGAACAAGATCAAAAAATCTAGGGTGTTGTATCCAAAAATTCTCAAATCTAAACACTTCTGATTTCGGGATTGAGGTTCCAATCTGTACTTTGCAAGGAATGTGGTCCGAAGTTGGCCTTGCCATTGGAAGCATCAACGTATTAGGGTAAGTGGAGATCCAATTTGTGGAGGTGAAGACCCAATCTATTTGTTCAAGCAGGGGAATAGACTGCATATTACTCCACGTGAAGTTTCTACCTTTCAGGGGAATTTCCAGGAGTCCCAGATTACTAATTATTTCGTTGAAAACCATGATATCATTCATGTTACCACCATCTTTGTTCCTGTTTGACAAGCTTCTGTAAAAGTTAAAATCCCCAAGGATCATCCAGTTTTCTTCGTCATCAATATGCAGATTGTTCAGCCACTCAACGAAATCATCTCTAGATTGTCCTTGGCAAGGACCATAGACCGTGGTAAGTAGCCAAGATTGTCCATTATGCACTGACTTAAATTTTATTGTAATTGCAAATCTGTTATTATGTATCGTCTCGCCAGTGAAGATGGAGTTGTTCCATCCAACAAGGATACCTCCTGAGGCACCAACAGAAGGGAAAAATTCAAATTTATTGAAACGCTTTGGGGCCAATTTCTTGATGAAGGAGTGATCAAAATGATCTCTTTTTGTCTCCTGGATACAGAACACTGCACAAGAACTCTCCTCTATTTTCTCCTTGATCGCATTGCATTTATCTTCAGAATTGAGACCACGAATATTCCAGTTTAAGATGTTCCAGTTCCTGCTCTGTTGATTCAATTGGGTGTTCCTATCCATGGAGACCGAGAATGGAGAGACACCAACAGGCAAGCCAAAGGCAAAATGAGAGGCTGGAGGTGAACTATTCATTGATAACCACTTTTGGGACCTCCGCGCTACTCCTCCCTCCGTTGTTCTCATGTGTTTCTCTTGATGCAAGGAGAAGCTCTGCCGTCACCTCCGAAGGAGTGATACGACATTTCTGAGTGGCCACCTTTTGAATTTCCACAATAGGAATTTCTAGGTAAGTGTTCCCTATTTCAGTGTGTTTCTTTATGATAGATAAATCAGGAAATTCAGCATCTGAGCAGGAAGGGGGAAACAAGAGTTTGCCCCTGATGGATGATTGTAGGGAAACATTCTTGCCCTTGTTTTTGTTTCTGGCTATCTGACCCTTGGGAGGTGAAGCCTGTTTGGGTTTGTGACCATCAAGAGCCTTGTTTAGTCTGTCACTTCTTCTGAGTTTTTTTGCTGAAACAGGAGTACTGCACTTCCTCTTTCTACTCAAAGGTTTTCTGGTACTGTAATCTTGCTCATCAAGTTGCTCATGTGTGACCATGTAATCTTCAACTGGTTCAGGAAAAATTGGAGCTCTTTCCTCTTGCATTTGGTTGTTTCTCATGTTAGCCTGAGAACTTTTGTTTTTCCTAAACTTCCTTCTGTAGTACACCTTAGTAATCGGGGTGGTTCTTGTTACAGTCATATTATTCTGATGCCTCTGGACCTCCAGTACAGGCACAATGTTGTTAGCAGTCCTTGGTTCTAGAATGTTGCCCTGACTTGGGATTGATCGGGCATCGTCGCCGACACGGCAGACCCCGCCGCCCCGCCATCCTCCTTCATCAAGTGAGGAACTCTCTCTCTCTATCGACCCCACGCCCGCCTCTCCCCCTCCCTCCTTGTCTTCGTATGGCTGGAGAACGCAGTGTAGTTTCTAGAAGCTGGTGTGTTTCTAGAACGCTAAGGAAACGGTGGAGTTGGAGCGCGCCACTGGGAATGGGAACTGGTTGCTGCAGCTGCCGCTGCTCTGCTTGCTTGGTGCCTCATTTGGTGGAAAGGTTCTGCTCCTGGGTAATCATCAGTGAGTTGTGGTTCGTTTTGAAATGTGCAAGGGGTTGCTCGCGATGCTTTGGAAATTTGGGCTCGTGCTGAGGAGCTGGATGCAGATGGGGATGTGCTGTGCTTAGCCTGTTTAAATTTGAGGTGTTGCTGCCCACATTCAACATGTACTTATACCTATAGTAAAGGCTTCCCATGACATTGAACAAGACCAAGCTTTAATTTCATTGGTCTTTTCCTTTTTTGTTGCATTAGCGACTAATTTGCAGAATTTCATCTCATTTGTATACAATTATTATCCTATCAGCGAACACAAATAGATGTAAATTTGTACAATTGACTTTACTAATTGGCTACTTTTGTAAGACTTAAACCATGCGGTGTGACACTGAATCTGATATACCACATGCCCTGTCTTGCTCTCTCAGATTTGTGAATGTTACATTTTGGAGAACCCCAGAAGCTGCAGAATCACACGCAAAAATGGCACACAGTACAGGCTTGGTACAGGCTATCTTATTTGAAGCTGCGGACAGGGATAACATTGGGGGATCTGCCTATGGCGGACAGAGGTCCATATGCTGTACCCCAGACCTTGCTAAACTAGAGGGCTGCAAGCAAGGGGAAGTTATCAGGAGGCCGTCTTCTGATGATCCAGATTGGCCCTACGTGCTAGACACTCACTTCAGCGCTAATCACCTTTCAGTGAAGTTAGAAGATGAGCCAGTGCGCATTACAAAGACAGGCATGTACAACTTGTTCTTCATATCCTGTGATCCAAAACTGAGAGGCCTTACTATGAGTGGGAAGACTATCTGGAAGAATCCTGGTGGGTATCTACCTGGACGAATGGCTCCTTTGATGAAATTTTATGTTCTCATGTCGCTGGCGTATCTGGTTGTGATGATTGTTTGGTTTAGCCAATACATAAGGTTCTGGAGGGATATATTGCCAATCCAGAATTGGATCACCCTAGTCATTGCACTTGGTCTGTTTGAGATGACACTATGGTACTTTGAATATTTAAACTTCAATGTCATACCCATTTAAAGATCAAATGGAATGCATACTCTTATGTGCGTCCAGAGATCAATCACACATAAACTGACAAATTATAAAGGGAGTATCATCACAAATGTTATTACATCACGATTATTAACACATAGTCTTTACACAAATGTAGCGGAAGGTAAAAAGGTAAATCTCTCGTGATAGCTTCAAGCACAGGCACATTGACTGGTTGACTGCAAGTCTAGTAATCTTCAGAAAAATAGGAGTAATAGTCACTATTTGCATCATCTGTTACCCATCCGGGATTTTTATCTAAATAAGAAAAATAAACAAGCGTAAGTACATCTCGTACTCAACAAGTGTAACATGAGGTTCATGAGGCTCAAAGACATGATATTGGTTTATCAGCATGTAACTTTTAGTTGGCATAATTTTAGCATATCAATTGCATCGAGATGTCTCAATATAAACAATAAACATATGATCCATGTGAAATGATTAACGAATAGCAAAAACATATTTATTATTAATGATCAACTATTCCATAAGGGTCTAAGGTCACTCGTGACCGTGAGCACGACTGTTATAACAGTTTTACACTCTGCAGAGGTTGTACACTTTCACTGTGAGTCGTGTTGCCCATATGCCCGGGTTAATTACTCCCAAAACACTTCCAAGGTGAGCAGGCAGGGAAACAATATGAAGTCTTTTAAAGGTTCGTCTAACAAGTTAGGGCCATTAGATTCACTCGGCAAACAAATGTAGAGCCCCCCTTACAAATGGCACAATGACACGCAGCCTATACACATAAGGACAGAGGTCGTACTATACCCGATTCGTCAAGCCATTCTTACGCCAAAAAGGTTACCACTAACAAGCTAGAAAAGGTCCTTCTATACGACTATACCTGTCGTTGGAGAGGGTTTGGGCATATCCATATTTATCTGTACCCAAACCCATTTCTCTTCTACCCGATTGATACCCTCCCCACAATTATTCATATTCATTGGCCCGTAGCCAATGGATAATTGAATAATTTGGATGAGTGCAAATGAGAAGTGCAGTGAGCTCCGCCGGAGGGAGTCACCTGGTTGGCCCTAACATGAATGAGTAAAGTCACTGGGTGAGGGTATTAGCATGTCTGAGAGTGGGTATCCCCGACCCGTACCCAAATTCAAATGGGTAATTTTTTTATTCCTACCCTACCCAAACAGTGTGGATGTGGATTTGGGTATGGATATTGGATATTCACCGACAGGTATATATATGACTAAAGCCAGAGCCATATAGCCCTCACAGTTGTACTGTAAATTCCGGATGTTCGCTTACAGATAAGTCCTTAAGGAGAGAAACTAGAGCACCAAAAATAACCTCCTACTCTAGCTCTCTTTAAACAGTAATCAAAAGTTATCTTTTAATGTTTATTGCATATTCCATTAGTCAAATTACATGATCATAGTTCATGTTAAGCACTAGTAATGCTACTCAATGCAATATAATAGGTGTCAAGGTATGAGATCAAAGCTAAGTCATCCTTATCAAGGGAAGATATGCATAATGAATATATTTGCTTATTGTGAATAGGACAACAAGGACAATCCCATGCTATACTTGCCTTGCTCAAACTAGTCCTGAAGATCTTGCTCGGAGAAAAACTCTTGGTCTCCAACGAATTTCTCAACGTCTATACTCGATCAACAATGACAACAACATTCATCCAGAAACAATCATGCATAAACAAACAAGACTATAATTAGAATAGTACACCAACAGTAATAAAATAATATAAAAAGTCTTTAAAATAAATCTACAACTTGCTAGGATCACACAGACGCGAAGATCACGAAAAACGAAACTAAAACGATGAAGTTATGAATTTACTAAGATTTCCTATAGAAAAATAATTACTTTAATTCAAACTCGAAAATAAAATATTACAAACCTACCGTACAGTAGTACTATCATGTAGAGCTCGCAAATACGAACCTAACGCAATTTGAACGGGTCAAATCGGAGTTAAAACGGAGATTCTATGCATGAATTAATTTAGTGGCAAATCTGTAAATAAGTGAAAACGTATTTCTGAAGTTATCGCGATCAAAATACGCTTTATGAAAAAGAAAACGTAATTCAGGAATACATCATGGACTGCGGGTTCGATATATAAAAAATACAGGGGCTTTTTAACAAGATTGCCGGCCGAACCGGTAACTTCTAATCCTGGTGGTAGATCTACGATCCGACAGCTCACGGTTACTGCTGGCGGCGACGGCGGGAAAAAACCACTGGCGGCGAGTGAACACGGCGGCGCCATGGCCGGATCACGCGATATCTCGCTTCCGGGCATCATTCAACAAATGGAAAACACCGGGAGTGAAAGGATCAAGATGCCCAAGAGGGGGGTGAATTGGGCTTTTCTAAAAATTAATTGGAAGAATTAAATCCTATAAGCCAAAGTTCACCCCTAGTGCCTACTTGTGTTCCTTGTGATTCTACCAGTAAAAAGTTTTGCACCCTAAGTTCCAATCCTAGTCTAGCATGGCAATTCTAGGAAAGTAAACCAAGCAATGAAAGTAATACGAGAAAGTAAATGCTTGAAAGTAAGGGCAAGAAACACGGCGATGTTTTCCCGAGGTATCGGAGAGTCGCCACTCCCCACTAGTCCTCGTTGGAGCACCCGCACAAGGGTGTAGCTCCCCTTGATCCACATAAGGATCAAGTGCTCTCTACGGGCTGATTCTTCGACACTCCGTCGCGGTGAATCGCCCAAAACCGCTCACAAGATGAGTTGGGTCATCCACAAGCTCCGCCGGATGATCACCAAACTCTCAATCACCACCAAGCCGTCTAGGTGATGGCGATCACCAAGAGTAACAAGCTAGAACTCTCACTTGACCACAACGAGCCTAATGAGAAGATGGATGCACACTTGCTACTCTCTAGTCACTAGTGAGGGACTCTCAAACTTTGATTCTCAAATCACTACCCTCACTAGAGCTCTTGCACTCCCTTACACTTCAAAGGTGTTTCTCAGCTGAACAAATGAGCAAGATACCTCTAAAAGAGGTGGAGGGGATGTATTTATACACCCCATAGTCAAATCCAACCGTTACTTGCCAACTCAGCAAAATACGCGATGACCGGACGCGCCGGTCGATCGTAACGGTCGAAAAACTGAAACACTTCGCTGAGTGACCGGACGCGCCGATCAGGGGTGACCGGACGCGTCCGATCGTGCAGGGAGCTTACTGTACTTTGACCTAACATGCGACCGCGTCCGATCAGTGATGACCGGACGTGTCCGATCGTCAAGGTACCTTACTGAAATGTGACCAGACGCGCCGATCACTTCCCAGTCGTGTCCGATTAGGTGATTTCCCTACTGTGACACGTGTCAGCCTGAACACCGCGTTCGGTCCTCGCAAGGACTGCGTCCGATCAACAGCGCTAAAACACGGTAACTGTTTAGTACTGACCGAACGCATCCGGTTAAGCCAGAGGCCGCGTCCGGTCAAGGAAAAACAGCTCTAAAAACTCCGAAACGTGACGCAACTTGAACCAAGTTGCTTCCAACTGAACTTTGAGCTATTCTTGAGCTACCTAGTGCTAAGTTTGACAAGTGTGCACCACATCTAAACAAAAGACTCACCTAGGTCAAGCTACTCGCTCACGCCCCCCTTTATAGTACGGCCAAAGGAAAAAGCGAAGATCCTAACGACTATTCTGAATGTAACTCAACACCTTGACATCCGGAACTAACCGTCCTTAATCTTGACGTCAATCCCTTGAACACCGAAACGATTTTCATCAAGGGGCATGAATACCATAGTGCCTAAAGCAGTTACCAACCCCATGACCTAACTTACCAAAGTTTCTGCAAAACACACGTTAGTCATGGTAATAATGCGTTGTCATCAATTGCCGAAACCAACTCTTGGGGCCTAGATGCTTTCAATCTCCCCATTTTTAGTGATTGATGACAACACTTAGATTCAGAAGATAAGAGTTGAGGTTTTCGAACATGCTTGGTTCACATAAGCAACAAGCAATAAGCACAAAGGGTTAGGAATTGCTTATGTGCCCCAAACCAACAGGGTGTACTCATAAGATAAAACATGAAGTGTTAGTACACATAAAATAGCTCATATGAAATCGGAGTAAGGCACGGAAGCACAACCTTATGAGCTAGAACCAATTAAGTGACATGATATAAAAAACTGACCAGATAGACCACATATCTCAAAGTATCTCACAAGCACACAAGTCACAAAATGCAAGTACGGGAATGTAAACATGATGTATGAATGTAGCACACAAAGAAAAGCGAAAGACCCTCTATCAAAACTCTCCCCCTGAATCTACTCTCTCTCCCCCTTTGGCATCAAACGCCAAAAACTAATCTAAGGATCCGACGGGGGAACAGAAGGAGTCATGTCAGGTGCCGAGGAGCGTGGAGTGATCACGAACTATGAAGTATCCTCCTCGGACTCTGAGCTGTCAGGCTGACCCTCTGAAGAAGCACGTGGCTGTGAAGCGGTCTAGGTCTGAACAACAGGAGCAGGTACTGATGAAGATGTTGCAACTAGTGGAGCAGTCTCTGTCACCTGAGCCTGAAGCGAGCCAACTGCTGGAGGATCTGTCGAGGCAACGGACGAGGGTACAGTCTCTGTGGTGTTAGTCCCTGTCACTGGAGGGGCCACTGTCACTGAAGCGGACAACCCTGAAGAAGTCACAAAAGTGGTGTGCGAGGGCATCGGCTGACCAATCAACTCGCTGTAGGAGGCACTCAAGTCAGTGAAAGGAGTGCCTGTCAGAAGGTGAGGGCGAGACTGGTCTGAAGGAGTGAACCCCGTCTGAATAGGAGTGTAGCTCGGGGACTAGAAGGTCTGGGGAACCTGCTGCTATGGAGAGGTGAACTGGAAGCTCGGCTATCCCTGACTCTGAGGTCCACTGACTGTAGTGCTGGAGTCAGGACATATACAGGTGGAGGAACCCCAACTGTGACCAAGTGACGCAGGAGCTCTAGGTACTGTTGCTAGTTTGCTACCTACTGTCGCTGCATCTTGATCTGCTGTCGCTGGAGCTCAAGCTACTGCCTCTGAAACTCATCCTAACGAGCCTGTATCTGAGCAAACGCGGCTGCTGTATCTTGAGCCTGACGCTGCATCTGTATCTCCTACCTCTCCTGGGCCTGGATCAGCCTCTCAAGTATAGCCACCATGGCTGGGTCTGAGCAACAGGCTGAGCCTGAACCACCGGTCTCATGGTCGTGAGACCGAGGAGAACGATACCGGGGGATGGGCTAGTAGTCCTCATCAGTACTGTCAGTAGCATCATCCTTAACTGGATCAGCAGGTTGAGCATCTAAATCTGCAAGCTCTGCCTCAGCGAGACCCTGAACGGTCGCGTCCTGCTCAGCTACTGTCTCGGAAACCTCTGGTCTCTCCCGCTATCCTGGCACTGGTGCCTACTCTCTGGTAATAGAAGCCCACAACTGACGAATGTCATACTCTGAAAAAGCAGTAGTGGTATCTGATATCTCAGCTCTAATCTCTGGAGGCAGCTCACATGCTGATCTGATAATAAAGCAAATCCAATGTGCATAGGGCAGCTGACGGTGACCCTTGAATCCCTCTGCCAAGGTATCCTCCATCTCGCACAGCATAAGATCCCAGATGTCGAACGGTGTTTGTGAGAGGAGGTGATGCACCACCCATAGCTGCATACGGGTGAGTCCCTCTCTGTACCCTAGCCTTGGAAGAAGTGTGCGTCTGACAATAGCATCCAAGACTCTAGCGAGGGGTGTCAAGCTAGCAGGTGTATGTCTGGACCCCTCGCCAAAAGGCTCACGAAAGCAGGGTCAGATCATATCAGTAGGAGGCACTGTACCACCGTGAGGGCGTCTCGGTGGAGCAGTCTAACCAAAGCACAGCTGGTGTATCTTCGTATCTGAAGTAGGGAGTCTGTGAATCTCCCGAACCCTGGTGCTATAGAGTCTACGGTCACGGCCTCGGAAAGCAAAATGAATGAACTCATGAGCCGGGTCAATCCAAAGTGAAGAATAGAACTCCCTGACCCAAGTGCCGCAGTAGGCTCCCGTCCGTCCAAGAAAATCTGACAACCCTGGAAGAAAGGACAGGTGCGGATGGAGCTGCTCACCGACTACCTCAACAAGAGCCTCAAGTCGATAGACCCTCTGAGGACTAAAAGCAATCCCACTGTCAACATACGCTCTGTAGAAGTCCTCATGCAGAGGTGTGTAGAAGCCCTCTGACGCTCGGGGGTACCACCGACCAACCTCAACAAACCTCAGGGCCTGCACCTGGCGTGCTGTAGCTCCCCTCAAGTCAAAGTGCTCGACTGGGGGGGTGTCCTCAAGCCCTGGGAGGTGGACGTCCTCCACGATGCTGGCCCTCTGGCCTAGGAGTCACCTAAGCTTGCGTACGTCCTGAGCGACGACGCGGTGGAGTCTGAACTAGCTACTCCTATGTCTCCTCTGGATCCTCTGTGGGTGGATCAACAGGCATATCATCTGTCCCCTCGGTGGCCTCAGTACCGAGCTGTCGACCTTCAAGATGAAAGCGACGCTCGCCAATGTGAATCCCACTACTCCTGCCACCCCTCTCTGCTAGCTCTGCTGCATCTGCAACTACCTGAGCAATCTATGCATCTGTAAGTGCTCTCTTCCTCTTCTTGGCCATGGTCTTCTTGTGCTTACCACACGCAACCTCCGTCAGTCTAGGAGGACTCTCGTCCCCGTCACTAGGTGCACCCCCAGCATTCTTGCAGCGAACCATACTGACCAACTGCTGAGAAACCCTAACAGATGGTGAACTGACACTCAAGAGGCTTGGCCTCAATCCATATCCGCAGGCTTGGCCTCGGATTCAAATCTGATCAACTGTCACCCAACACACCGACAGAACTCGCTGAAAAGATAGAATAGATGGATCTACTATAAGCAACATATAATATCTAATAGATAAGAGGTCCTAAAGATAGCAAGCATATGAGATAAGACATGACTAGAATAGCGAAGGCTACCTCTGATCGGTGAGAACCCGGTGAAGGGATGAGACGACCTTGATTCGCGAGAGTTCCCCGAAAGTGCCGGACGAGCGCTGAAAACACCGAGACAAGTAAAGGTGATAAGATATTGAACAAAACATCACGGCGAACCTTGAAAGGATCAAAGGATGGAAAAACAGGATTCTGATTTCACCTTTGCGGAAGGAGGAAAACCGGAGTCGATTAGGGTTAGGGCAAAAGCTTCGGTGGAGGCACGCGAGAACTCGGGGCCGAAGAAGGGGGGTTGCAGCGAGGAAGTCGGTGGTGCGTGAAGGAGGAGGAAGCACGGCTGCTCGCGGTGGAGAGGGCACGGGCGAGGCTCGACAGCAGCCCGGTGAGACAGCGACGGTGCACGAAAAGCGGTGCAGCGCGTGGAGGAGCGGCGGTGCGGGCGATTTGCAGCAAGGCGGCGGCCCGGGGTGCGACGGTGGTGCATGCGGCAATGACGGCGCACGCACGGCGGAGCGGGGCAGCACTTGGCAGAGAAGGAGGCGCAGAGTGGTGGCGCGGTGAGTTGGTGAGACGGCTAGGGCACGGGCGCGGCGTACGGCGGAGGATTGAATAAACAGATCGAAAACGGAAAAGTTATATGAGGGCTCAGATCCGCTCGCAACACACTGACCGGACGCGGTGGTCGCATGACCAAACGCGGTGGAGCAGCGTCCGGTCACAGTCCAGTAAGCTCCTGGAGCGACCGGACGCGTCCGGTTAGGGCTGACCGGACGCGGACAGAGTCCGGTTGAAGGTCATCCGGGAAACTCATCGCGCATGACCGGACGCGGTGGTGGGGTCCGGGACCGGACGCGGTGGTCAACAACGACGCGTCCGGTCGAGTGTCCGGTCATAGGTCCAAGAGAAAGTCTTCGGGATGACCGGACACGCTGGTGGTCGCCGGGACCGGACGCAGTGGTGAAGCAGCACCGCGTCCGGTTCAGCGTCCGGTCCAGCCTCCAATCACTGTTTAACGCCTTTCTTCAATCCGATCTTCGACGCGACTTCTCCCAATCAAGTTCCAATTCAAAGAGACTCAAATAAACACCAATTGGAACCTGATATGAGTGACCTCACTCAAACCCTCAAGATTTTCAAAATATTTTGCCTTAGGCTAGTATTGTTTTTAGGAAAATAAGCAATAAACACCTGAGGAGCAACGTATGTCCATGCAATAGAGTTTGTGAACCCTTAGGAGCGTCAAATGCTCTCTCTATTCATGGACGAACACAGAGGTTGCTCAAAGCCAAACCGAAAAGAAACGACAAAGCAACAACCATGCATATGCAATGCAAAGCAAGTAAGAAAGACTAGGTTGCTTGTCAAGTTTGATCCACGGTTAGGCTTCTTCACTCCTCCAAAGGAGGGTTATCGTAATTGTGTTAGACAAGTCCTAGATGCATTGCAGGAAATTAAACATGACATATAATACAATGCAATGCAAGAGACAACACAAGCTCATTTTTTAAAGTTACTAGAGTCAAGCACATTAAGTTCACTTCTCAACCTACAAAAGGTAGCCTCATCCAAAGGTTTAGTGAAGATATCCGCTAATTGATTTTCACTTCTTACACCTTCTAGTGATATATCATTTTTAGCAACATGATCTCTTAGAAAGTGGTGGCGGATATCAATGTGCTTGGTGCGTGAGTGTTGTACCGGATTGTTAGCAATTTTAACGGTACTTTCATTATCACATAAAAGTGGCACCTTTTCAAGAACAACTCCATAGTCAAGGAGGGTTTGTTTCATGTATAAGAGTTATGCACAACAAGCCCCCGCGGCAATGTATTCCGCCTTGGCGGTGGACAAAGCCACACTATTTTGCTTCTTAGATGACCAAGATACTAAAGACCTCCCAAGCAAATGGCACCCTTCGAATGTGCTTTTTCTATCAATTTTGCAACCGGCATAATCCGAATCGGAATAGCCAACTAGTTGGAATCTAGCTCCTTTGGAATACGAAAGACTAATGCTTAGGGTGTGCTTAAGATATCTTAAAATTTTTTTACGACACTTAAGTGAGGTTCTTTAGGACACGCTTGAAAGCGAGCACACATGCACACACTAAACATGATATCGGGCCTAGATGCGGTAAGGTACAACAAGCTACCAATCATAGAACGGTAGAGAGTTTGATCAACCGATTTACCTCCCTCATCTAGGTCGAGATGTCCATTAGATGGCATTGGGGTCTTGATTGGCTTATACTCTTCCATCTTGAATCTCTTGAGAAGATCCTTGGTATACTTTTCTTGAGAGATGAAAATCCCTTCTCTCATTTGCTTGACTTGAAAACCAAGGAAGAATGTGAGTTCACCAATCATAGACATCTCGAACCTCTTCGACATCAATTCACCAAATTCCTTGCAATAATCTTCATTTGTTGATCCGAAGATGATATCATCAACATAGACTTGACAATTGAAGATCTCCCCATTAAGCTTCTTGGTGAATAGTGTGGTGTCGACCTTCCCAATGGTGAAGCCCTTCTCAATGAGGAAGTCCCGGAGGCGCTCATACCACGCTCTAGGGGCTTGCTTGAGCCCATATAGCGCCTTGGACAACCTATAAACATGATTAGGATATCTAGGGTCTTCAAACCCGGGAGGTTGATCAACATAGACTAGTTCATTTATGAAGCCATTTAAGAATGCACTTTCCACATCCATTTGATATAGTTTCATATCATGATGTGATGCATATGCAAGAAGGATACGTATGGCTTTAAGTCTTGCAATGGGTGCAAAGGTCTCTCCAAAATCAAGACCTTCAACTTGAGAGAACCCCTTTGCAACTAGTCTTGCCTTGTTCCTCACCACTATGCCTTGGTCATCTTGCTTATTGCGGAACACCCACTTGGTTCCAATGACTCTTGCACCTTTTGGGTGCTCTTCAAGTGTCCACACTTGATTGCGGGTGAAGTTGTTCAATTCTTCATGCATAGCATTCACCCAATCCGGATCTTAAAGAGCTTCTTCTATATTCTTAGGTTCAACACAAGAGACAAAAGAGTGATGTTCAACAAAAGAAGCAAGCTTTTGAGATCGAGTTATTACTCCCTTTGTAGGACTCCCTATGATGAGATCTTGTGGATGTGCTTGAAGTAGAGGTGAGTTTCTTCTATCAACCACTTGAGGAGAAGGTTGGGGAGCATCAACATCTTGAGCTTGTGCCTCGGCTCGTTCATGAGAGACATGAGTGTCTTCATTTTCAACTCTTTCATTCTTGTCATCATCTCGAGGCACATGTGATGAAGATGATGGATCGACAATTTGTACATCGTCTTCATCATCTTTTGGCTTGATGTCTTCCACCGGCATGTTCTTCATTGCCTCTCTCAATGGTTCATCACCTACATTATCACAATTCTCAATTGCTCCTTGGGAGCCGTTAGATTCATCAAATTCCACATCATATGTTTCTTCAACCAAACCGGTGGCATGGTTAAATACTCTATATGCTTTGGACTTTGATGAGTAACCAACAAGAAAACCAATATCACAACATCTTTGAAACTTCCCTAGGTGTTGACGCTTCTTGTAGATGTAGCATTTGCAACCAAACACCCGGAAGAATGAGATGTCCGGCTTCTTCCTATTTAGCAACTCATAGGGGGTCTTGCCAAGAAACTTTTGTAGGAAGAGGTAATTTGAAGCATAGCATGCGATGTTGATTGCCTCGGCCCACAATTTTTCCGGAGTGTTGTACTCATCTAGCATTGTTCTTGCAAGGGTGATCAAAGTCTGGTTCTTTCTCTCAACTACACCATTTTGTTGAGGAGTGTAGGTTGATGAAACTTCATGCTTGATTCCAATCTCATCACAATAAGCTTCAATGTTTGTGTTGTCAAACTCTTTCCCATTGTCACTTCTAATCTTCTTTATCTTGACTTCAAATTCATTTTGAGCTCTCTTTGCAAACTTCTTGAAGCAATTGGCCACTTCAGATTTGTCATGAAGGAAGAAAGTCCAAGTGTATCTTGAGTAGTCATCCACTATCACAAGACAATAGAGATTTCCACCCAAGCTCTTGTAAGTTGTAGGACCAAACAAATCCATGTGTAGAAGTTCTAGCACTTTTGAAGTTGACATGTAAGCTTTGGTTGGATGAGTGTTTGCAACTTGTTTGCCGGCTTGACATGCACTACAAGGTTTGTCCTTTTCAAACTTCACATCGTTCAAGCCTCTCACTAATTCCTTCTTTAATAGCTTGTTGAGAGTGTTCATTCCAACATGAGTAAGCCTCCTATGCCAAAGCCATCCAAGTGAGGTCTTGGTGAACAAGCATGTCATCAAGTTTTCATCTTCGGAGGTAAAGTCAACAAGATAAAGGTGTTGTATCTAAAGCCTTTGAATATCATTTGCTTGTCATCTATCTTTGAAACTACCACTTCATTTGGTGTGAACAAGCATTGGTAGCCAATGTCACAAAGTTGCCTAATGGATAACAAGTTGAAACTCAATGAAGCAACATAGAGCATATTTGAGAGAGAGTGATCATTTAATATTGCAATCTTGCCTATACCCTTGACTTTGCTCTTTGAATTATCTCCAAATGTAATCTTCTCTTGACATACCCCATTCTCTTCAAGTGAGGTGAACATACGAGGATCACCGGTCATATGTTGAGTGCAACCACTATCAATAACCCAATGAGATCCACCGGTCTTGTAGTTCACCTACACACAAGAGATCAAGCTTTTTATTTAGGGACCCAAACTTGAGAGGGACCCTTGACTTTCTCTACTAGTGACTTGGCAACCCATATTTTCTTAGGCCTATTTTTGTTTGGGGGACCCAAGAACATAACTTTCATCTTTCCACTTGAATCTTTTCTAAGCATGTAATGAGCATTGAAGGCAAAGGGTCTAGCATGCTTAGGCAAGGGTTGTGGTGGTGGAGTTTTGCACTCATGAGCAAAATGGCCTTCTTGTCCACACTCAACACATCTCTTTGGCTTGGACTTTGACTTGCTTTGTTGCTGTTGAGCTTTAGCCTTCTTCTCTTGATTTGCCAAGTAACCAATGCCACTTCTATCCATCTTCATGACGTTGTTCATGAGTAGCTCACTTTGCAAATATTGGCCTCTTATAAACTTGCTTAGGCCGGTCTTGAGATGCTCTTTCTCTTGCTTGAGCTTTTTGTTCTCTTCAATAAGTGACTCATTTGAAGTTTGCTTCTCAAGAGCCATCAACCATTTTAGCTTCTTGTTCTCATTTGTAAGCATCTCATTTTCACTCTTGAGCTTGACATAATCATCATTGTTGATGGACTCAACCACACTCTTGCCTTTGCCACTAGAGCCTTGCTCAATGCTTTCAATGATCAAGTCATCACATGATGTAGCTATATCAATCTTAACAACTTGGGTAGTAGCATCATGTGTCTCAAGGGAAAGCTCATTAGCAACAACAAGACTATCATAGTTGATTTTCAATGTAGTATATTTGCCTTTTAGAGAGTTGTGCCTAGTGTTGAGCTCATCATGCTTCTTCTCAAGTTTATCATGTTGATCTCTAAGCTCTTTGTTAGAAGTTTTGAGCTCCTTGAGAGTAGAAGACATAATTTTATTTTGATCTTTGAGCTCATCACTAGCCTTTTGTGCATTTTCAAGCTTAGATGAGAGTGATTCATTTTCATTTTGGAGCTCATCATTTTTATTTCTAGTTCTTCTTATGACTTTAGAGTATTTGTTCAACAATTTTACAAGTTCATCATAAGAAGGTGCATCATATTCATCATCACTATCATTGTTTTGTACCTTTCGTTCACCCTTGGCCATAAGGCATAGGTGAGTAGTGGACGATGATGGTGAAGATGGTGGTGAAGGTGGTGATGAAGATGTTGGTGAAGATGATGGCCCAATCATAAATGCGACAACCTTTTCTTTCTCATCATCGCTCTCATCACCGGAGGACTCACATGATGATTCAATGTCGGTGAGCCAATCACCAATAATGTAGGCTTTGCCTCCCTTCTCCTTCTTGTGGAACTCTTTTCTTTTGCCATCCTTCTTCTTGTATGGCTTGTTCTTCTTCTTCTCATCTTCTTCATCACTCGAGTCATTTTTCTTGCCCTTGTTCTTGTTTTTATACTTGTCTTTTGGAGGCCTAGGGCATTGATGAGCTAGGTGGCCAAGTTCTCCATAATTGTAGCAATCCATCTTGGATATTGGCTTCCTTTTGCTACTTGTGAAGAATTTCTTCTTCCTGCCATCGAACTTGATGCCACTCTTGTTGAGCTTCTTTAGCATCTTGGTGGTCTTCCTCACCATGAGTGCAAGTGATGCATCATCAATATCACTTTCACTAGAGCTTTCTTGCACCATCATGGCTTGGCCCTTCTTCTTCTTCTTGTCATGGCTAGCTTTGAAGGCCAAGTCCTTATTGGAAGATGATGAGCCCTCTTCCGGAGTGATGCGCATATACATCTCATGTGCATTGATCTTCCCCAATACTTGTGTCGGTGTTTGCGGTGGAGAGATCACTTTGATGAAGCACGGTGACAATGTGACCATACTTCTCAACGGGAAGAACGCTCAAGATCCTCTTTGCAACATCCGATTGACTCATTTGAGTAAGCCCAAGAGCATTAAAATCTTCTACAAGAATATTCAATCGAGTGTACATGTCATTAGCACTTTCTTTAGGAAGCATCTCAAAAGAATTAATCTTCTTCAAGGCAATATGATAGCGTTCCTCACGCTCACTCTTAGTTCCCTCATGGAGAGCACAAATGTTTTCTCATAATTCATGAGCGTTTTTTGCATTACGCACACGATTGAAGATATCCTTTCCTAAGCCCCGGTAGAGTGCATTTTTGGCCTTTGCATTCCACCGGTCGTACTTCTCCTCGTCACCACTTGGGTTGGCGGGATCCTTGATAGCGGGAAGCCCTTGGGTGGCGGCTATAAGACACCCCACATCTATGGCTTCGAGGTACGTCTCCATGCAGATTTTTCAATATGGAAAATCATCCCCCTCAAAGGTGGGAGGTGGTCCTTCCCCGTTAGACATCTTGCTCTAGGCGGTGAAGCCTAATTTAGGAGCAACTCAGCTCTGATACCAATTGAAAGGATCAAGATGCCCAAGAGGGGGGGTGAATTGGGCTTTTCTAAAAATTAATTGCAAGAATTAAATCCTACAAGCCAAAGTTCATCCCTAGTACCTACTTGTGTTCCTTGTGATTCTACCGGTAAAAAGTTTTGCACCCTAAGTTCCAATCCTAGTTTAGCATGGCAATTCTAGGAAAGTAAACCAAGCAATGAAAGTAATACGAGAAAGTAAATGCTTGAAAGTAAGGGCAAGGAACACGGCGATGTTTTCCCGAGGTATCGGAGAGTCGCCACTCCCCACTAGTTCTCGTTGGAGCACCCGCGCAAGGGTGTAGCTCCCCCTTGATCCGCGCAAGGATCAAGTGCTCTCTACGGGCTGATTCTTCGACACTCCGTCACGGTGAATCGCCTAAAACCGCTCACAAGATGAGTTGGATCATCCACAAGCTCTGCCAGATGATCACCAAACTCCCAATCACCACCAAGTTGTCTAGGTGATGGCGATCACCAAGAGTAACAAGCTAGAACTCTCACTTGACCACAACAAGCCTAATGAGAAGATAGATGCACACTTGCTACTCTCTAGTCACTAGTGAGGGACTCTCAAACTTTGATTCTCAAATCGCTACCCTCACTAGAGCTCTTGCACTCCCTTGCACTTCAAAAGTGTTTCTCAGCTGAACAAATGAGCAAGAGACCTCTAAAAAAGGTGGAGGAGATGTATTTATACACCCTACAGTCAAATCCAACCGTTACTTGCCAACTCAGCAAAATACGCGATGACCGAACGCGCCGGTCGACGTGACCGGACGCGCCGGTCGACGTGACCGGACGAAAAACTAAAACACTTCGCTGAGTGACCGGACGCGCCGATCAGGGGTGACCGAACGCGTCCGATCGTGCAGGGAGCTTAATGTACTTTGACCTAACACGCGATCGCGTCCGATCAGTGATGACCGGACGCGTTCGATCGTCAAGGTACCTTACTGGAACATAACCGGACACGCCGATCACTTCTCAGTCGCGTCCGATTAGGTGATTTCCCTACTGTGACACGTGTCAGCCTGAACACCGTGTTCGGTCCTCGCAAGGACCGCGTCCGGTCAACAGCGCTGAAACACGGTAACTGTTTAGTACTGACCGGACGCGTCCGGTCAAGCCAGAGACCGCATTCGGTCAAGGGAAAACAGCTCTAAAAACTCCGAAACGCGACGCAACTTGAACCAAGTTGCTTCCAACTGAACTTTGAGCTATTCTTGAGCTACCTAGTGCTAAGTTTGACAAGTGTGCACCACACCTAAACAAAAGACTCACCTAGGTCAAGCTACTCGCTCACGCCCCCCTTTATAGTACGACCAAAGGAAAAAAGCGAAGATCCTAACGACTATTCCGAATGTAACTCAACACCTTGACATCCGGAACTAACCGTCCTTGACGTCAATCCTTTGAACACCGAAACGATTTTCATCAAGGGGCATGAATACCATAGTGCCCAAAGCAGTTACCAACCCCATGACCTAACTTACCAAAGTTTCTGCAAAACATACGTTAGTCATGGTAATAATGCGTTGTCATCAATTGCCGAAACCAACTCTCGGGGTCTAGATGCTTTCAGGGAGGAAGAGCGGAGCACGACGAGCTCACCTCATGCGAAAACGGAGCCGAGGACGAACCAAGGGAGGCGTGCGGCTCGGAGAGGCGGCGGCTAGGGCTCATGCTCGCGGTGACCGGTCTCTCGAGCACCACAGCAGCTTCGAGAGGATGAGATGGATGTGGAGGGGTGCGGCACCCGGCTTATATAGCCCTGGAGCGGTTCCAAGAAAGGAAAGGGGAAGATTGGGGCGCGGATTCGGTCGGTGGTAAACAAGGAAAGGAAATCCGACGCCGGTGTGGGGAGGAAGAAGGCGACCCTGACGTGTGGGCCCGCGACGTCAGCCAGAGAGAGAAAGGGAGGGCGCGGCGCGCGTTGGGCCAGCGGCTGGGCTCGGCCCGTGACGCGAAACAGGGAGAAGGGAAAGCGGGCCGCGCGTGGGGTGAGAGGCAGACGCGGGCGCGCGCTACTGGGCTGCGACCTGGACGGCCCAAAAGAGCGAGGCGCTCGGGCTGAGCTGGGCCAAAAGCCGAAATGAGAGAAAAAATCATTTTTTTTCTTTTCCAATTTTTCAAAGCCATTTTCCAAAAGATTTTGAATCCTCTTTTGAATTTAAAACAAACCACTCAATACAAAAATTCAAATGCAGCAGCATGAATGCTCAATCATGTTTCTACCCTTATATTTAATTTTAAATTAATAAAAATTATTACTTTTCTAAGTTTGTATGCTCACAAAAATACATAAAAATCATATTCACTTATTTTTAAAGCATGCCAAAATTTTAAGGTGTTACATTCAATAGCAGTGGTGTGCGGCCAGTTGGAATCACAACTTGGGTGGTCACTGTTGGAGCTATCAGAAAAACAATTTCACGCCTACTCATCCTTTCTATCTCAATGGGTTACGGTGTTGTCCGTCCAACTTTGGGAGGTGTTACTTCCAAGGTGTTGCTACTTGGACTTACATATTTCCTGGCGTCTGAGTTGCTGGACATCGCAGAAAATGTTGGAACAATTAATGACATATCAGGCAAAGCAAGGCTTTTCCTGGTCCTTCCTGATGCATTTTTGGATGCTTTTCTCATACTTTGGATTTTCACTTCTCTTTCCCGCACTCTAGAGAAGCTACAGGTATGCCAGATTTAGTGTAGTTTAACAAGTAGAAGCATTTCTAATTGTTCTTTCTTTATGTAAATTCATACAATCTAGACTTTGCAGATTTTGACAAATGTTAGTACTTCCACATGTTTTTTTTGGAAAAATAGTACTTCCACATGTAATGTGGTAGTTCTTTATTATTTCAGGAAATGATGCTAATTTAGATCTGCCAGAGTGATTAGTAGTCTAGAAATTCTTAATACTTGTATTCAGCATGAAGTACATGGGTTCATGTGTTCAGCAAGTGTAGGATAGGTTCTTGAACAGATAGAAATTGTTAGGAAGCCTGTTAAACCTGGATGAAGAGTTATGTCTTTATGTTGCTTCTTAAACTTGCTACTTTTCTTGTTCATCAGGCAAGGAGGAGTTCCGTAAAATTGGATATATATACAGAAAGTTTACAAATGCATTGGCTATTTCTGTGATAGCTTCAGTTGCCTGGATTGGTTATGAGGCATGTAAATTTCTCCAAATAAATCCATAGTGAACATTATAACTATACAGCCATGTTTTCGGGAAAAAACATTATGTCTATACAGGAACATTTGGGTGCATTTCTTCTAACAACATGAGATTATCTTGCTGCCTTTTGGTCCATTAAATTGCTGTAAGGTTAATGAAGATCCAAGTTTTATAACATCCTGAAGTTGTGCCATTCAAATACGAGAACAGGAGTTGACCAATGGACCTGGGATCTTTTCTTACTCACGTATAGAGATGTATTTGATTGTTACTTTTTCACTGAACTCTAAATGCTTTTTCAAAGAAATATTTCTGCCATTTGAAGGAGACAATATCAGGCGTCAACATGTCACTGTTATACTTTTAGCAGATTTCCTTAGGTTTAAGTTCTTAATACGACTTTCGTAAACTAATGATTGTGATTCAAACAAGTTTCTGCTGTCCACAATATTTTAAATTTGCAATGGCTGGTCTTGTGCCACACTGGATCAAACTACTTACGAGAAAGTATGATTTGGCTAATGTTAGACATTGAATAAAATTGTGGTATATCAACATGTTTCTGTGATTAGAATAGTCATTTTACTCTCATCTTATTCTCCTGTGTGTTCAAGAAAAATAACCCCATCATATTTGTTTCATTGAAATCTGCTTTAGCTGGCACACATCTTGCAATTTTTATGTGAATTTTAACCATTCATTATACCAGGATTTGATATATTACAATGTTAATAAATTAATATGATTTGATCATTATTATTAGTTTCTATGCTTATTATAAGGCCTAATCTAACATTTTTATCCTTTTAGTGAACATATGATAAATGATTTTTTTAATAGATAGACATGTGCGTGTCGCACGTGTATATTTGCTAGTTACTATAAAAAAGTGAGTTTTTTTAGCGGATCTCCCTGTATAATAACCGTTGGATCTGGACTTCGTGCTATACGAGCTATTCGTCATACATGATCTTACATCTTATAAGTTATAAACGTTCGTAACTCAATCTCACGCACGTGCAATCCTAAACGGACCCCACGACTCCTTTGGACCTCGAAAAGGAAAATAAAATATCCTACTATAAAGGTGCGTGTGATCCGCTGAACTGCCGGTCGATCGTTCATCCAAATCAATATAATCGCCCGCCGTACGTAGCATATGGGCGTCGTCGTCCGGCCACGCAGCAGCAGCTAGCCTAGCTAGGTTACTAGATCGATTGATTGACCGACAAGCGAGACGACTGCCCTCTCGGTCGATCGCGGGCCGGGGCGCCGGCCGGACGGCACGGGCAGAGCGGCCGTGATCGATCGTCGTCGTTGTCAGCAGGCACACGTCGTCGTTGTCCATGCAGTCCATGGTACTCGCGCGCGCATCGTCCTGACTCGCTGGGTGACGACGTATGGTGAGGGGCTAAGGGCGTCGGTCGGCGTGGACGACGACGGTGCTGCGGCCGTGCATGTATTACTGACTCCAGTGACTCGGCCGTTCGACGACATGCAGACAGGCCGACGCGGCGGCGGCGGCGGGCAGGGCGGGCGGGCGTGCATGCATACATGCAGTGGCATCGAGTCGGTCGATCCCATTCACCCGTGCACGGTTTTTGTCAACGCGATTTGGCATCCAATGCTGGCAATGGGGCAGTGCCCACGGACCAGGGGCATCTACAGTATCCACTAGCCACCGGCCCGCCGCGACGACGGCATGTGCTAATGTACTCCACGGAGTCACGTTTTTTTTACTAGAGATGTGCGTGTGCGTTGCACGTGGTGCACAAGTTTTAAGTCTAGCCCCGAGTATGTATTAGCAATTAAAAAGAAAAAAATAAAGTTACAGTTGTTTATGGGGGCTAAAAAGAAAAAGTTATATATAGATGGACCTGCTAAATAAACTTTTACTACTTTATTTTATTTAAGTCATAATTATTTTGCATCTAGGGATGCTTGTTTATTTATATTACGTTATTTTATATCAATTTATTTAGGCACAATCTTATTACATCATTAGTAAATCGTAATAAAGTCATAATCCCCGATCAAATCAAATAAACAATTGCCATCTATCTTTATTATACATCGACAATTCAAATAACATTTCTATTGCTTTGAAATAGTTTTTATAAACATGTGTATGTCGCATGTGCATAAAAAGAAAAAGAAAATACCAGTCAACATCAAGTAAATATGAAATTGTGGTATTTTGGCCTTGAGTTATTGCGAGTCATGCAGAAGTAAAAGACGTACTTGCGGAGATATAGTTCATAGAAATCGTATACAAGGAGTTTCAAAAAGAAATCGTATACAAAGATATAAAATATGAAACTTTAAGTGGCAATAGAATGGACAAACATTGTAACTCAGTCAACGTGATGTTTTAAGCAAAGAGCCAGCCTCGCGACGATAAAACATATTTCCTTTTTTCTAAAATGTAAGGTATTTAAAAAATTTTAAGATAGATTATATGATAAGATAAATAAAGCATCTATCCCTTCTTAATTGTAAGAGATCCTGTGCTTACTATATTTTTAAACCTAATGGTACACAGTAATAGTAAGTATGCATTCGATTGATGTTCTAAGAGAGTTAATTCAACAAGAACGCCTTAGAGAACGAGCGACGTAGCTCGGTGGCTAGCGTCTCCGGTGTGAGAGCTGCCCACCTGAGTTCGATTCCTAGGATCGCAACTTTATTTGGTGTCTCATCGGGGCATGTCCCCAAATAAATCTCGTTATCTCCTCACGGTGTCACAATGGTCAGAACGACGTGCCCGTCGTCTACAGAGCCCTCGGTGACTCTGTCGATCTCACTATGGACATGATCTTCGTGCTATGTGTAGTTGTAGGTGTATGGGGGGTTGCGTGTGTTCGCACATGTTCTGTACCCAGTTAAGAGGTCTAAAAAAACAAGAATGCCTTAGATGAATTTTGAATGACATCTTTCTTCTTCCTTGGGTGAGTCCCAGTCGATAGTTTCATAGCGTTGTTTTTAAGACTATCATGTCATATGCAATAAAATGAAACTCGGATAAAACATACTTTCAATGTAAAGTTTCGGTCTAGAGTTTCATAAGCATTTAATTTAATGACTCATAGAAAGTTGATAATCGTGCCAAAAGAGTTTAACTTATTTCTTCTCTCTTTTCTTAAATATACGGTCATGTCATAAAAAAATGACTACTACTCCGTCCCAAAAAAAAGAGTCACTATGGGAGTCGTGCTGGTCAAACTTTCTCAATTTTGACTAGATTTATAGAAAATACGTGCAACATTTATATCTCCAAAAAAGTATATTATGAAAGTATATTCAATGATCTACTTAATGGTACTACTTATATACCATAAATGTTAATATTTTGTTAAATACATTTGGTCAATGTTAAAAGTTGTTGACTTTTTGAAAGCGAGAATGACTCTTTTTTTTTGGACAAAGGGAGTACGTGGAAACTTTCACTGAGACTGACCTTGCACTCGTAGATGCTTATATTAAAAAAAAAGTTGCATTGATTTATCGGTCTACTTCAATCATAAGTTGATTCTTTGTTTTATCCCAAGAAGAAATTAATCCGAAGTTGACTAGTATATACTTAAGTTCACCTATTCAACAAAATTTATCAAAATAAAATATAGTGGTCACTCGAAGACTGCAGTCTGCAGCCGACAGGTGACCGCTTTAATCAAAAACTAAACGTGCGTTTTGGTATCGTTTTTGGTTACGGGGAGGGTGATTTCCGTTCTTTGTTTGGCTTGTGGGATTGGGACGGTAGACGTGGATGGTAGTATTTATACAGGAGCATCTTCAAGAGCTTTTGTAAATCTACTCTCTAAATCATTATTTAAAGAGTTATTTAAGTAAAAATCATTGTCCATATCTTTATACTCTCCAACAACTTTTCTATATCTTGTACGTGGTCTAGAGAGCCATCCTCACTTTTCATCTTTAACTAGCGTCCTAGCGAGAAATTTAGAATAGATGATATTTATTTTTGATATCCAATTGAAGAGGCTGTTGGAGGGTATATTTTAATCAAAATTTATGTTCCTATAAATTAGAAAAGATATAAAGAGTTACAACGCTAGCTCGTTAGTGGTGGGACCCGTTTTCAGTCACAAAGCTAATCTCTTCCACCTTTGTAAGAGCAACTCTAGGAGTGGCACTCAGATCAGAACCTCTACTTTAATTTGAGGGCTTCCCCTTATTTTTAAGGGCCTGATTTTTTCTTCCACACCAGCAGAAGCCTTTAAATCAGGGTCCTCAAATCATCACTATACACAATGACATATGGGACACACTTATCAGGTCCTCAGACCATCTACTGAGCTACCGCTACCCGTCGGGAAGAACCACCGGGATGGACGACATCTGAGCGTTCGGGTTGAGGAGCGGTTGCTTGCCACTCGGGAACCGGAAGGAGGAGCGGCTGCTCGCCGGTGGGAGGAAGGGGAGCCGCAATGGGGAGAGCGCGTGGCGGCCACACGCGAGGAAGAAGGAGCGCCGCGAGAAAAAACGGGTCGCCCTTCCTCGAGACCTCGACCCCTAGCACCGCGCCGCCCTTCCTCGGACCTACCCCCACTGCGTCGTCCTCCTTCGTCTCCCCCACACCCTCGTCCTCCACCCTCACTACGCCGCCCTCCTCCACCCCCACCACACTGTGCCGCCCTGCTTGCGCGATATAGGGGGTGTTTGGTCCCCACGGTCTAAACTTTAGTCCCTGTCGCATCAAATGTATGGACTAATTAGGAGTATTAAATATAGACTAATTACAAAACTAGCTGCATAAGCCGTGACTAATTCACGAGATAAATCTATTAAGCCTAATTAGTCCATGATTAGCGAATGTGATGCTACAATAGACATAAGGTAATTATAGATTAATTAGGTCTAATAAATTCGTCTCACAGATTAATCACGGTTTTATATAATTACTAGTAAATATGCACGTGCGACACGCACATGTTTCTAAAAACTATTTCAAATGCAATGAAAATGCTAACTGAATTGTTGATTACAATAAAGGTATATGACAAGTGTTTCATCGATTTGATCGGGTTCGTAGAACAAGGTTCAAATCATTGGATGCCCTAGCTGCATATATCGCTGCACTTTGATTTGAAACCTTTTTAAACGGCTCGCGTTGCCTCTATCTTATCCTATTTCGATAGTGTCGATTCATCCTCGTATGGGTAGAGAATGCCCATCCTTGTATTGGTTGAGCATGGGCCATCCGCTTCTTCCCCAAAGCCAAGTGGGGCAACACTAATTTCATGTTTTTTTCCTCGCGCTCGTCGATGCCGTCAATGAGGTTGTGGCAGCTGAGGCCACGTTCAGCTTGCTCGACCAGGACCGCACGATTGACTTCTCCAAGTTCGGGTTGCTTAGCTACGGATTCAAATACTTCATTAGGAACCAAGACCTGGAGCGACGTTCTTGCTCGACCATGGCAACGACACACCCGCACGGTTGACTTCTCCAAGTTTGGGTTGCTCGGCTGTGGATTCAAATACTTCATCAAGAAGACCAGGAGCGATCAGAGTCCAAGAATAAAAAAGATGGTGTAGATCAAAGATAGAAGTCGTACTTGAAAAAAAGATGATGTACGCTAAGGATAGAAGTCGTACTTGACTCATGTACCTAAAATAAATATGACTTATGGCGGGTGGGATTTATAGACGTGCCGTGAGACGTATTTGAGGTTGAATAAGAGTCTTACATCTTACATGTAAGATCATGATGACGGAAAGCTTATATAGCATGATATGTATATTGAACGGTTGTTATAGAGGAAGAGTAAGATCACGCATGATAGATGACCCATATAACACGTCGTATAGATCGAACCGTTATTATAGAGGCGAAGCCTTTTGCTATCACGCGCAACGGTGCGGTCGTCGTCCTCAAGGTCGTCATCCTCAATCTCAGCGACGCCATTGCGCTCATGCAAATTAGCTAGTATAGCTCTTGGTCTTGGAAGTGTGATCGATCAAACCCTGTGTACGTGCATGTATATGTGTTGGGTTGGGTTGATGGCACGTGCCGGCCATTGTAATCTGATTCTAAGGAGGAACGGATTACGATGAAACCCTGTGTACGTGCATGTATATATATGTTGGGTTGAGTTGATGGCACCGTGCCGGCCAAGGAGGAACGGATTATGACTCGCATCCGGGCATCCGGGTACAGTATGAACTGGACAGAACATGCATATGTTTCGTGTGGAACAGTATATAGTAAGTTGCACGTACGTGAGACATACGTGAGATTAAGTCCTACGCAAGATGTGACATCAGATTGAGTCTTAGATTGTTAGGAGTCTTACATCTTACCTGTAAGATCACAGATGACAGACGACTCATATAGCACGACGTCCGGATAGAACGGTTATTACATATAGAGAGCCCCTAAAAAGACTCACTCTTTTATAGTAGGAATATAGTTTTATAATTTATAATTATAGCTCATGTTTAGTGTTTCTCTAAGGGCTGGTTTAGTTCGTGAAAAATTTGGCAAAACGCTACTGTAGCAGTTTCGTTGTTATTTGACAATTAGTGTCCAATTATGGTCTAATTAGGCTTAAAAGATTCGTCCCGTCCATTTCATCTAAACTATGTAATTAATTTTATTTTTTATCTATATTTAATGTTTTATGTATGCGTCCAAAGATTCGATGTGACGAAGAATCTTGAAAAATTTTTGGAAGCTAAACAAGCTCTAAGCTTTCCACACCCCCGTAGCCCGGTGACGGGCACCGGCACGAGCTTGGGTGGGACGGGAAGAGAACTGCGCCGCGCCGTGCCGTCACCCGCGGCCGCCACCATCAAAACGGGTCCAGTTCTAACCCGATTGGAACCCGACTTGGCTGGCCCCATCGGACAGTGGCACGGGCTTCCTTCGCGCGCGCATAAATACGCGGTTTCCCAGGGTGGCCGACGGAAGTAGCGAGAACTCTGCCCCTGTCCGCAGGGTCTAATACGAAAAAGGCGATTTGTTATCAATCGAACCAAGCAACTATCGCTTCCCTCGCCGGCGAGCCTCCTCCTCTCTGACCGCCGACGCCGACGCCGCTGCGGAAGGGGAAGCGATGGGGTTCTTGGACGGCCTCCGTCTCGACACGCTGCTGAAGCGCGTCTGCAAGTCGCTGCTCAAGAAGCGGCTTGGGGATCTGATCCTCGGCGACCTCGACCTCGAGCAGTTCGACATCCAGCTTGGCCGCGGCACGCTGCAGCTCAACGACCTCGCCCTTAACGCCGAGTTCATCAACCGGAAGGTGCGTTTCTCTTCCGCGCCCTCCCGCCTGCTCTCGCGGTTCCCCGCGTCTTGTTCTCCCTCCCATGTGTATTGGAGCCGTCGCAGTCCGCTTCGGCTTCCGATTAGGCGCGGAGGGAGGTTAGGTTTTGTGATGGTTCCATCGCCGACTGACGCTGGCCTGTTTCTGGATGATCGGATTGTGGCGTGGCCGCGTGGGGGAAGTTAACAACTTGGTACTGAAGTTAGGAATAATTGATTTGATTGCCGGGTGGGTTTAGTTGTTTAATTTTAAATTCTGATCGTGATTGGCCACTGTTTTGTGGCGCGAATTCTAGTTGGTATTGAGGCAGGGGTTTTGACTATTTTTGTGCTGGAGCTGAAGATTGGTGGGGAAAATAAGTGGAGCTGTAGAATTTTTTTTGATTGATGTCTGTGTCAATTTTGGTTAATCTCAATTTGTTGTTCTATTGCTTCAGTAGATTTTATTAGTTTAGTTTGTACCTGCAAGTTTATGGAATAGCTGCAAAATCTGATCCTGGGGGCAGGAGAAGAGGCTATGCACCTTTGTTGCAGTTCATTCATACGAAACATCCTAAATTAAAAGACATTACAATGTAAAGCGTGTACACACCGAAATGCTAAGGGTGGCTAGTGTTAAATTCAATTTAGCAGAAAGTATCATGTGGCCAGTTAGTCTATGATTTTACTTGCTGTTCTAATACTCTTTGTTCACTATTTTTCTTCTAATTTGATTCATTGTGGTACTTAGCATACCTCAATCATCTCTTATTCAAATGCCAAAAAAAAGTAGTGAAACCTGCAGAAGTTAAATTGTTTCCTTCCTGTCTTAAAGTGAAATCATCAGTTAATTTTCTGTATTATTTCAGTTATCAGGATCCCCTATTACGCTGAAAGAAGGATCGATAAAATCCCTGCTAGTTAGATTTGCTGCTAGCTGCGAGATTGTTGTTGAAGAATTGGAGCTTGTGCTTGCTCCATCTGTTGCAAGTGAAGTTGGTGATGTGCATACTGAATGCTCTGTCTCTGGTAGTACTAGTGACACGCAGACATTAGTCAAGACCCAAAGAAATGAATCCGATAGCAATCAGTGTTCCACTTCTGTATCTCGAGATGTGGATGAAGGTGTAAAGAGAATTGCCAGTGCCGTCAAATGGTTTCTGACAAGCTTTAATATCAAGTTAAAGAATGTCTATGTTGTATTTGATCCTCAAATCAGTTTGAATAGTGGACTCCCAGAAACTAGTCGATCTCTAGTTTTCCGAATTAAAGAGGTGGAATTTGGAACCCAACTTGGTCTATTTAAGCTGGACAACTTTTTGACTTTCCATGAGGCGGTCATTGAGTTTTTGAAGATGGATGATGTCGATGCAGTGCTTCAAAATGATCCAATTAGAGGAACAGCTGACATTTCAGCACGTTATAGTACTACTGCATTCTTAACCGGTCCCATTAGTGGCTTCTCTGGTAAACTCAACTTAAGCATCCCATGGAATAAGGGGTGCTTGAACTTTGAGAAAATTGATGCAGATGTATCAGTTGATTCATTAGAATTACGGTTACAATTCAGCAGCATCCGGTGGATCATGAATGTATGGGATTCTCTCCAAAGAAAGCCAGTAGACGAACAGAGGTGTGGTCATAATATTGCAGATATCTCTATTAGTTCTTCCAGCTCTGCCTTCTGTCCACCTGCTTCAAGCTCTTTGAAGCCAGGTTCAGATTCTGTGATAGCCACCAGTGAATACTTGACACAGAGCACATTTTCTCAAAGCAAGCAGGATAAAATTCAGGATTCTTTCCTTACAAGGGCACATGTTATAACAGACTGGATGGAACCTGTTGCCCGTAAGGATCTAGGCGACCCTGATTCAGATTGTGATGAAAGGTTTGTTTCTGGCCTACATTTCATTTCTTGAAATTCTAATTAACTCTCATAGTGCACCTTGAAATTGATTTTGCCATATTATTGTCAATGTTGCTATACCACAATTTGCTTCAGTTTCTATATTTTGTGAATATTAGACCAGCTATAAGGTCTTCAAAATTAGTCCATTGGTCTGTGCATTCTTTCCAACTGTAAACACTAAACAGCTTTTCTTTCATTTCTTCTCATTTGTGGCTACCGCAGAACCCACTTATTGCTATCTTCTTTCTTGAATTGTTCTTTACTGCATTCTTTGAAGTCTTGTATTAATAATTTATATAAAACAGGGCAATTTGCAGAGGGCCATTGACATTATTTGCTTGAGTATTTCTCTGCACCTTTGATATATAGCCAGGAGTTTTAGTGGTCAAATGTACTAGTTCTTTTCTTTGGCTTTAGCATAAATTTCCCTTTGCTTTGGCACTTAAGTAATTCTTCCATAAGAATTTCTTGCTGTTTTCTAAGTTTCATTTATTTATATTGTTGTGGGAAGCATGCTATTTTTTAAAAGAAGTTGCTTTTGGGATGTTCTAATTACTAATCCCTTTGTTATGTCTGACAGCATTGATCAGTTCTTTGAATGTTTTGAGGAATTGAGGAACTCCCAGTCAAGTTTAGGAAACAGTGGTATATGGGACTGGACGTGTTCAGTGTTCAATGCCATAAGTTTTGCATCCACTTTAGCTTCTGGATCTGATCAAGTTCCTAAAGGTATTCATTCCAACTTTGGTGTATTACTTTCAGTTTACTAATGCTTATGCCATACCTTCCACTCTTCTTGGTTTTGGTTATGAATGAATAATGTGGCTTCTTCATCTGCCATTTTCTTTGACTCTTGAAACTATCCATGTTAAGTAGATTGTTTTTCTTAGGAAAAAAAGTGGCATCCTTTACATGGACAGTCTCCAAAACACAGCTTTTCCTGAACCAATAAATTATGATATCATGAAAGTATTTGCCAAGCTGAATCTGTACATGCTATACTTTAAACATTCATCGAGATATTGTTGGTCAAGCTTAAAGTTCATTTACTGCTTGTGTCCCAATAGGGCAACTTTTTTTCTTTTGTGACCGGAATATGTATCAGACTGTTAGCACCTAAGTATATCGATGAATGATGGAACATGCTCTGGACCCTGATTCAATTGATGGTATTGTTAAAAAACGTTTTTTTCTTTTCAAATTAGTATTATAAATTGAAAAAAAACGGATTTTAACTTAGTTGACTGAATGTACTGAAAAAACACCCTTAACATTCGACGCAGTTCTCAATTCATGCCAAAAACAGTGTTTCATCAAAAGCTTATATACCATGTTCTAAGTTTGCCCATTATGATGTTGATCACACTTCTTTATTATGAATAGCAACAGAAGTGACTTAAGAACAGTAGCTTACTGACACTATCATGGTCATCTGTTAGTACCACAGGCATGAACAAAACCGTTGCATTTATTTCAATTATGGAACCATGTGGTTGTGGTATTTTACTTCTGCCACTGAAATGATCAGATCATCCATATCCATATATATGACTATACTTATTTTACTTTTCATTTGGTAACAGAACCAGTTGTGGAGAGGACCTTACGAGCCTCCATCACCGAGGTATCTGTTCTTCTTTTGTTCAGTGATGACACAGATATCGAAAATTCCAGTGTTCATGTCAGTGCATTGGATGATTTGAGAAATTCTGAAATGTTTTCGAGCTGCCTTTCCTCTGAGCATTTTGAGAAATCAATTATATCTCCTGCTAAAGCTTCCAGCTTAAATATGCATCATCTCAAAGCCAGGTGTGAAAACATTCACCTTGATCTACAGGTATTCATTTTGTCTGTACTGGTACAGCAGTGCTTCTTAGTCCATGATCATTTTAGTTTCACCAAGCTTGGTGTTTAATATTTTTTTTCTTGTTGATATCTGCAGACTTATCCAAAAAATGTAAGGTTCAAGGCATCAATTGCCCAAATTAAGCTTGATGAATACTACCATGCTGGAAACAATAATTCAGATGATTCAAACCTTGATAACCACTTCTTGAACAATAACTTGCGGCAAGGAGTTCAAGCTTCCCTGCCTCAGTGCCTGTTTGCTGCTGGAGATCACTCGGTGGAAACCTATGAATTTTGTGGCAACAGTTCAAGTGAATTGACTAGAGTTGAATTGCTAAAAACTTTTGGCGAGTGCACATTCTATTATGATGTCAGTACCAAAGATCAAGATGGCAATTTAGTAAGCTCAACTTCTATGTCGATCCGTTTGGCTCCTTTGCTTTTATGGGTGCACTTCCATACAATATATATGCTACTGAGTTTTGTAAGTAAAGTTGAGTCTGATTTGTCACATGGGGAGCATAAAATTCAAAAGCATGGTGACAAAAAAGGAAGCAGATTGACTACCAGCACAAACATGTCCTCAAGTGGAAGTCTAAAAGTTCAGATATCCCTGTCACCGGCAAGAATCATCCTGTGCTTTCCATCTGAGTTTTCATGGGATTTGAGCCACCCGTCTGTCCTGGATAAGTTCCTGGTGATCGACCACACTTCATGTCTGAACATGGTAGGAAACCGTCAAAATGAAATGCAAAATGAGGTTCATCTTAGCAAGCCGTGTACCTCAATCCATTTGGCTCTAGGGAACATAGATGTATATTTGGTCAAGCCAGTCAATAATGTATTGGTTGGTAGAATCTGTTCTTCAAGTAGGCAAACTTTCTCTACGATGAAGATTCTTTCTGTTACTGGAGCCAGTTATAATGACTCTGGCATCACACTGGTCAGGAGAAAGTATCCTGTAACTGGCCCTGAGATTTTGAACAATGCTTGGAGTTTGCCAAAGCTGCATGATGAAAAGATTACTAAAAAACAGAACAGCAAATGGGCTGGCATTTCCCCTTCTTCAACACATGATCTTGCAGAGACAGGATCTAGTATGCTCCAGGAGCTCCTTAAGAGCACTGAGCTCTTATTTCATGTTCAACTTTCTTGTGTCTCAGTACAACTTAGTAAAAAGGATTGCGAGTTACTTAATAAGCTGCTAGATCATGTCATTGAGGGGATATCAAATGAACAAACAAGCATTTCTGGAAATTCCAAGGACCAATCTGTTCTGATCAATGATGTCTGCATTCAAACATCTGTCCTTTTTGAATGCAGCATCTTGGAAATTTGCACTGAATTGAATGAAACAGTGGAAGTTGGTCCTTTATTACAGGCAGAACTAAAAGGATCCTGGAACTCTCTTAAGTTGAAAGTTTCAAAATTTTCTCTTTTCTCCTGTTCAAATGTTGGAGGCCTCAACAATGCCAGTTTTCTTTGGGTGAATTATGGTGAAGGTGAGCTTTGGGGTTCTGTTAGTGCTAAGAATGATAAAGTCCCTGGAGAAAGTAAAGATTTTCTTATAGTGGCTTGCAAGGACTCTGCCTGCAGGCGGGGTGATGGTGAAGGTACTAATGTGCTGTCTATTGGCGCTGCTGGCTGTTCTGTGACCCACATCAGGAACCCACAGCTAAAAGAGAACTACACTTCTGTTGATGTTCGTTCTGGTACAATTGTAGCACCTGGTGGCCGTATGGATTGGATCAATGCGATATGCCTGCTGTTCAGTTCAGGTTCTGATAGAACTGAAAAGTCAGATGATAGTAACACAGTAAACAGCTATCAGTCTGGAGAACCTTATTCGTCATCTTTATTTATAGAGTTGGCTGATGTTGCTGTTAGCTATGAACCTCATTTTAAAAATTCCACTCTCAGTGCTGGAGCAGCCGACCGCAAGTTTTTCTCATGCCTTTTAGCTGCATCATCATTTAAGCTCCATAATAAATCTGCATCAGCCTCTGCAGCTACTGATTTTGATATCCAGTTACGTGATCTTGGGCTCCTCATTTCTCAATCATCTGGCTCAACAAATGCCACTTGCAGTTATGGTGTAGATTACCTTCGCCAAGCAGGTTATGCTAAGGTTGCCCAGAACACGTTCATTGAAGCTTCTCTAAGATTAGATTCTTCCTTTTGGAAGCTTGAAATATCTGATTCCCAATTTGATATTGGTACATGTCATGACACAACCTATGGTCTTATTGGTTTGGGATCCCAACTCCAGCAGCTATATGGTCCAGATATGCAGGATGCTTTAGATCATCTACAGTCTAGGTGGAATAGTGTTCAGCAGGCAAACAGGCAAAATATGGCCGCTGATGCATCAGACAAGTCTGATAGCAGTTTGGAGATTTCGGCAGATTCTGGGGATTACCAGTCAGATGGACTGCTTGATGATATTATTGAGAATGCTTTTTACACAGAGGATTGCTTGGACAACAATTTTTGGGAGAGCAATTGCCATCACTTATTTAGTAGCAGTGAGACGGATGATGGATTTGAGCTGAATGCGGCCACTTCTTCACACGAATTTCTTAGATCTACACCAGAAGGCAATGTTACTCAAATATCACCAGAACGGAATGCCTGTCCTGATCAAATCATTGATTCATATTATATGCCTGAATTTCATCAATCATTATCAGCTCTATGTGATGAAGAGCATAAATGTACATCTGGTGACAATTCTCGTAGAACCCTGGAAAGTGAAGATGCTGGATGGTATAACAATGTTCCCTTAACAATAGTTGAGAATCATGTTTTGAAAAAGAAAAACAAGCAAGTTGAGCAAGTACTTCAACACGAAGTGGCTTCTGTTTGCAGTTTGAATCCCGATGAATATTGTAATCTGAAAGGAAAGGTTCATATTCATGATATAGATGTAAAGTGGCGGATGTATGCTGGAGATGACTGGTTATTACCTCAGAAAGATTCAACTAGCTTAACATGCACAGATGGAAGAGATAAGAGCTCTTCACTGGAATTTACCTTGAGAGGGCTCGGTATCCAAGTTGACATGTATCCAGATGGGGATGTTTCTATATCTAAGCTATCCGTAGCTGCTGAGGACTTAACTCTTTGTGATCAAAGTATCCATGCTCCGTGGAAACTGGTATTTCTATATTACCGAGTTATTATATTTACAAACTAGCTTTAGTTCCATGGCTAATGATTTGTAATCATTCTCATCCTTTTAAAAAGGTTCTTGGATGTTACAACTCAAAGGATTACCCAAGAGAGTCTTGCTCCAGTGCATTCAGGTTAGAACTGGAGTCTGTGAGGCCTGAGCCACAGGCACCTTTGGAAGACTACAGGTAAATGAAGTATTACATTTCGACATAAGATTGGATTCATATGATGAAAAAAGACCCTTAGCTTGTTTCTGTTAATCCATACTGAGTTTTGCCATACTCAATTGATTCAAAAGATTATTTATGCCATTCATACTTATAGGAAAACATTCTTTGGTTAGGTAGATTTAGTTGAAAAAACCTATGTAGTGGCTGCAGATCAGTTATGAAATAAGGCAGGATGCATTGCTAATTTATCTTTTTGCATAAGTGAGTAAACATAAATGGTAGAGCCTATGCATCAGAGGCTCTAAATGTGTCCCACTGGAGTTTGAGGCATAAGGCATTTGTACCCACTGCCCAGGTGACATTGATGATACTTGGTCTGTCATGGCAAAGGGTTAGGCAAGAGGGAGGGAGGGCATAGGCATTGGAGGGTGTAGGGAGCCTTCGGGGGACCCTTTTTATTGCTTAGTCTAAAAAGTATGTTGTAGCTTAAAAAGGGAGAAAAAAAAGGAGAGGCGAGAGATATCTGAAAAGACATTGCTTGAAAGGTCGACAAAAGGCCACCCAAAAGCCGGCTCTCAAAAGGCCACCCAAAAGCCGGCTCTCACCTGTACAGGTGCATTGTTGCCACAAGCCAGGTCTTAACCCATACTTACCAGGGTTCGAGCCCTGATTCGTAGCCTCACAACTGGAGAACTTACCACCATCCTACAAGCATGTTTTCAGTGCTCTTATTTAAGAGGGCTCTTCATAGAAACAATATGAAATACTCTTTCTCATTTTGTACTCTCTTGATATTATAATTACAATTGATTCTCTTCTGTTGCACTATCCTAATTTTTGCAGGCTCCATCTCGAGATTTTGCCTTTACAGTTGCATCTTGATCAAGAGCAACTTAACTTCCTAATCAATTTCTTCAAGAATGATTCATGTAACAATGACCCTCATTTGCATTGCGAAAATGAGACTGTTGATGTGAAGAGCACAAGCAATGGAAGCAATACAGTTGTGGATGAGGCATTACTTCCTTTCTTTCAGGTATTTCATGTTCATCATCACTTTAACAGACAGCTCAGCGAACTACAAACACAATCGTCAGATTTTGTCGTATTTGTTACGGGCTCTTTGAATTAAAATCTAGGTGACTAGGCCATTAGATGATCTTAAAATCTAGCAGTGTTGGTGGAAGGAACGACATATGGAAGAAACACTCCTGCTTTTAATATTATTAATTATATATATATATATATAAATATATATATATATATATTATTGTTATTATTATTAGATTGCACTCAAAGAACTGACACCTGAGTGTAACACTAGCACACAATCATGTTGTCACAAAAGTATTCTTTTAGGTTAAACATTTCGGGTGAAGCAAGGACAAAATGCCAAGCAAGTGCTAATTTTGTTTGCTTCATGTGACAAACATCAATCATATATCATTTCATTGTAAGCAGCAGGGCCTATTTGTCTTCAGTATATAACATTGTGATCTGTTTTTTCCTCTCTCATGCCAGAAATTTGATGTAAAGCCACTTGTTCTGCACATTAATTATATACCCCGTCAGTTTGACCCGATTGCACTAGGCAAAGGAAATTACGCAGAACTTCTCAACATTCTTCCATGGAAGGTAAACTCTAGTGAAAGAAACACATTTAGCAGCAAAGAAATTTTCTGATGATTATGTATAACAGCCCTGATATGAGATTTCTTGCACAGGGAATTGATTTGAAGCTTAAGCATGTTTCTGCAATGGGTGTTTACGGATGGAACAGCATAGGTGATACAGTAGCTGCGGAATGGTTGGAGGACATTTCTAAAAATCAGGTCCTTATCTTCCCTTGTGCACCTGTACTCTCAGACATGTATGCTTTTGCATGAGGAACACGGAACATGTAAAAACTTGATAGCAGAAAAAGTCTACAAGAAATAGAGATAATATTTAGATTTGCTTGTGCAAATACATAAAAAATACTAAATCTCCACTTGATTTATATAAACCCCCCTGTAGTCTGAACTGAAGTATCTGTTGTCTAGGTGCACAAATTGCTAAAAGGGCTTCCTCCAATAAGATCACTAGTTGCTGTTGGTTCAGGGACCAGAAAGTTGGTCTCTTTGCCCATCAAAAGCTACAAGAAGGATCGCAAATTGCTCAAGGGAGTGCAAAGAGGTAAAGATACAAATTATGTCAGCTAGCATTTCTGCTGGAACTGTGATTATGCAGTGGTACTATGAACTGCTTGATGGTGACACCATCCTCCATTACCACTAACAATGACAGAGTTTCATTTCTTGTTTGACAGGCGCAGTTGCTTTTATTAGAAGTGTTACCATTGAAGCAGTAGGACTTGGAGTCCATTTGGCTGCAGGAGCTCATGATATGCTTGTGAAGACAGAACACGCCCTTACAACTGTTCCACCACCTTTAGCCTCATGTGAAGCAAAACGAACAAAACACAACATTAGAGCTAACCAACCTGAAAGTGCACAACAAGGAATGAAACAGGTACTGAGTTCCTCTGTCTTGCATAACAATTTGGATCTTTGATAATTACGTACATTGCTGTTCTTGTTTGGGACTGCTTTTAACTCTTTGCATCACTTAGAACTACTCCCTCCACCCCAAATTATAAGGCATTCCAAGAATCTTGGAGAGTCAAAGGATCCCAAGTTTGACCAAATTTATATGATAAGATAATGATATTTATGACACCAATTAAGTATCATTAGATTCTTCATTAATTATATTTTCATAGTATACCTATTTGATGTTATAAATTTTTGTAATTTTCTCTATAATTTTGGTCAAACTTAAGATGCTTTGACTCTCCAAGATTCTTGGAATGCCTTATAATTTGGAATGGAGGGAGTATAATTTATGATTTGGAACTGAGTTTGAAATATATTCCCAATGACTCTGAAGTCTGAATGTTGAATAGCCCTGAGGCCTAATGGCCTAACAACTACTACACCTTTCATGTAGTGCTTTAGTATTATTAACACTAGTTAAAAATTTTGCAGGCATATGAAAGTTTAACTGATGGGTTTGGAAGGACTGCCTCTGCTCTCATTGGCAATCCTATTAAAGTTTATAACCGAGGGGCTGGTGTCGGATCAGTTCTGGCTACTGCAATCTGTGGAGCACCAGCTGCTGCAGTAGCTCCAGTCTCGGCATCTGCTCGTGCTTTACATTATGCACTTCTTGGGCTAAGGAACAGGTCAGTTTTTGCTCATTCTCAACTCATTCTAAAGTATTTGTGCTATTGTTTTTTGTACACGCCTTAGATCATCAATAGAATTTTATCCATGTAATACGTGATTACCAAAGAGCTTGGATCTGTCAGCGGAGATTTTAAACACCGCACAAGAAATTACTTTTCCCGGTCATATAAACTTGATATTCTACTTTTTAGTCTGTTATAAATAATCCAGCAGCAGAAAATAATTTTGATGTCTGTCAGCACTCAGCAGTTGGACTTCTTAGTCACTAATTCAACGAAGTGGAGTAATTTTGATGTTTTTTTTGTTGTAATCTGGCTAACTGAGAAACATATTTTTGAAGGATCAATTGTGCCTTCACTTAGTGAAGGGAATCATGTCTTTGCTGCTAATTTGTGTTAGCAAAACTTTTTTTTACACATTTGCAGCCTTGATCCTGAGCACAAGAAAGAATCCATGTACAAATACCAGGGACCCCCTCAAGCATAGACGTCATTGAGAAGATGAGTTGGGTGGTCAATTCATTCTTTGGCGCGCCTTACACCATCTCTCTGAGACAACTGGTTTAGGAGCTCCTGTGCCAGTCTCGTCCAATGGTGAGGTGCAAACTTGTACAGTGTAAGCGAGATTCACTATTGCAGAACTTTAACAGTTTTGAAAATCAGCATTATCTGATGTGTTCTTACAGACGTTTTAATCCATCTGCACAGGTGTACAGATCGTAGGACAGATTATATGTGGCATCAAAGCCGTACACTATGTAAATTAACACATAAGGGTTTAATTACCACTCATCTTTTCCACCACGCAGGCACGTGGAAGTTTTGTAACCCCTCTTCGCTTAGTTTAGGAAGATACCCTAGGACTTGCAGGACTGTCCCCAATGTAAATAATGTGGTTGCTCTGTGAGTTGTGCGGATGTAAATATATATCTCTTTTGCTTTGGTTGTGTGCGCGCGCCTCTGGTCCGCTGACAATAAGTTCTCACGATTTGCAAGTGTATATATTACCATCAATGTTTTGAGCTATTGCTGGTGTCATTTGTCGCTTTATGAGCAAAAATATGGTGCGTTAGCATTACTATTGCTTATGCCAATATCTGGGTCCATATGGTAAATGTTACTTCTTCTGTCCTAAATTAAAATTATAAGACGTTTGACTTTTTTTTTACACCAAGTTTGATCATCCGTCTTATTCAAAAATTTGTGCAAAATATCATTTTTTTGTCATGGCTTGCTTTATTAATAAAAGTTCTTTAAGAATGACTTAAATTTGACTATGTTTGCATAAATTTTTTGAATAAGTGATCAAACTTGGAGTTAAAAAAAGTCAAAGGAATATATGTATACCTGGGCAATATTACTTGAGAATGCTATGCATCATCAAGTAGTAGTAGATGTTATACGTTGAACAAGGGGACAAGAGTTATTGTCAGGGTTAAGGAAACATTTAGGCCTTGTTTGGTTGAGCTTGTGGTTTTTGAAAAAGCTATTGTGGGCTATGCATTTTGGAAAAGCTGATGTAGGACGTGGGTTGTGAGAAAAGCTAAAAGCCCTTTGGTTGAGCAGCTATGGTGTCGGTGTAAGAAACGGCGGTCCTAGCACCAACGAGTAATTAGTGTCTACGCGTCGAGGATCCGGATGGTGTGCAAGAAGAACACAGGCTATTTATACTGGTTCGGGCCGAAGAATGCTCTACGTCCAGTGTGGAGTGAGAGATCTGTATTATCTTGCACCGAAGTGCTCGTAGTAGGGGTTACAAGCGAGAGTGAGAGAAGGAGGGGCTCCCAAGTCTCAGGCGTGAGTGGAGTGTGTGTACGTGTGGCTCTCCTGGAGTCCTCGCAAGGTCCAGGAGAGCTGTGTGATCATGTGATCGTGTAATGTTTTCTTTCCTGATCGTGTCCTCTAGAATGGTCCATGCATGCTCCTTTTATAGCCTCAAGGAGGTACATGATTACAAGACGGTGTGTGGGAGATCCTTGCCGAGGAAGCAGCCCGGAGGCCTCGGGAGGCCTTATCCGGTGGCGTCGTGGTCTGCACTATAGATGCATAGCGTCGGTACTTCTGGTATTGCTGCTACATGGTGAGGCAGGAGTGCCACTGTTGAGGGAGTGGTTTCTGTCTTTCGGTATTGTAGCGGTGCACCCCGTCATACCTGGTCCTATGGCCGGCGTGGCGTTCCGGTCCTTGCAGTTTGACCTAGCGTGGAGGGCCGAGGCCTCGGGGGGCGGGAAATGCGGCACGATCTCGCTCTGATCATGAGAATAGTGGTCCGGAACGGTCGTTCCGTACTCTGTACACGCACGAATCGTGTGTATAGCGCCGTCATGTGTGGCATAGTGGTCAGCAGCTCTCCCCCATGCTTTGTTGCAGTGGTGGGTATGGTGATTTGACCCCGGTCATTCCCGGCCTGTCCGGTTAGGCGGGCATGAGAACGAGGGCGACGTCATGGGAGGTCTCGAGCGCACCAATGAGAGGACGGCGTCAGAGGTCGTCCTCGGATGAGTCGGAGATGGGCAATGCCGTCTCTGGGCTCGGGCGAGGAGGTAGAACTGTTGAGGGTCGTCGTGTGTCCGAGACCCCCGGGGCTGAGGCCTCGGGCGAATCGAAGGTGCCCCGAGACCCCCCCTGTGGGAGGCCTCGGACGAGGCGGGGACACGGGCTGATCTGCTCTCGCGGCTTGCTGGAGGCCCAGCAAGGGGAGATTTGGCTCATGGGTCTTCTTCTGTCGATTTTTTTCCCTTAAAGGGAGAGATCTGGCACTTGATTAGTGGTGGGCTTTCGCCTTAATTTGGGTACCCCTAATCGTGATACCCGACAATAGCCCCTGAGCCTGTGGAGGAGTTGGTATACTCCTTCAGAGGCTGTGCGTTGGCTATGCTTTTTGCCGGGTTTTGGCCCAGTCGTTGTTGAGGCCTTGGCTTATTTGGTTGCTTTTTTCCGGGGGGTGCGCGCGAGCGCACCCGCTGGGTGTAGCCCCCGAGCCTGTGGAGGAGTAGGTGTACTCCTTCAGAGACTGTACATTGGCTAGGAGCTAAGTTGACTTATGTTGAGTTTCGTGCCATCGGCTGGCGTTGGGTGCCTTTTTTCGGTGGGTGCGCACGAGCGCATCCGGCGGGTGTAGCCCCCGAGGCCTTGGAAGTATAGGTTATGCTTCCAAGGTCTTGTTTTGGAGTAGGGTGCGGATTGGAAGCATCGTTGGTGGCGCAAAGGTAGCCCCCCGAGCCTCTACCAATCGGCGAGAGGCTTGTCAAAGGCTTGCCCAGGTTACCCGAGGGTCGTTCAGTGGGTCTCAAAGCCGTCTGATGGACTTCGAGGGTTCGGTGCCTCCCTCCAATGGGATCCCACTGGTCGACGCCTACAGGGGTCCTGGGGTGACCTGGGGCGCCTTGGAACTGTTGGGCTTGGACTTTGGCTGTTTTTCCAGGTTGTCGGAGGGTCGTCCAGCGGGTCTCAGACCCGTCCAACAGGATCTAAGGGCTCAGAGCCTCCCTCCGATGGGATCCCACTGGTCAACTCATGCCCGGTCTTGGGGACGAAATCTAGCGAAAGGGTTTGTTACCTATTGTAAGCATAAGACGGGCGTGCCTTTTTAGGTGGCTTTTTCGGGGAGGTGAAGCGGTTGTCGTAGTGGCCGCGACCGGATGGGACGTTTCACCCGTGGGTAGGTGCAATTAATGCGGCGTGGGTGTCTATGCAGTTACCAAGAAAAAAGGAAGTAACCACGCATGTTTCCGTTGATTCCACAGTAAATGCACTAGATTCATTTGTCTCTTGGGGTTTCATCTGTTCGCCTTCTTGTTCTGGTTATATAAGTGTGCGGCGGGTGCTGTGTTTCCCTACCCATCAATCACTCTCGCCTTCCTCGTTCCCGTGCCGCGTCCCCGAACAAGGAGAGCCAGCAGCAGGAGAGAGAAAGAGGAAAAAAGATCGACCTCGTCAGCATCGCTCAACGCCTCCACCCATCTCATGGCTCCCCCTACTCTGCCGGTGGAGCCTTGGAGCCGCTCGTCCACGACCCAGGAGAAGTTGGAGGAGCTCGTGGAGGAGGGTCTTCTCCGCCCCGTCACTGACGCCGCCGTGCCAGAGTGGATTGCACCAGGGGCGGAAGTCGATGCGCCGAATCTGCCCGCGGGCTATGTCCTTAGTTTCATGGTGTTCCATGAGCGAGGGCTGGGGATTCCAGCGAGTCGATTCCTGCGAGCGCTGCCTGTCTGGTATGGGGTGGAACTTCACAACTTTAATCCCAACTCTATCTCACAGGCGGCTATCTTCGCTGCCATCTGTGAGGGATATTTGGGCGTTCCTCCCCATTGGAATCTCTGTCTCCACCTCTTCAAGGCGGAGCACTTCACCAAGGCGTCTGACAGCGGAGGTCCTCGAAAGATGGTGAGGGCCGGCGGCTACACCCTGTAGGTGTGCCAGGAGCAGTCAAATCTGTACATCCCCGCCCAGCTCACGTCATCCAACAGGGGATGGCAGGAGGGCTGGTTCTATCTCCATAACGACGATGGTCGACTATCTCCCTACACGGGTCGCGTTGTGACGGAGAGGCCCGAGAAGTGGAGATGGGGTGCCCCCACTTCCGAGTAGCCCAAGCTATAGCCGCTGCTCGACGCCCTGAGGAGGTTGTGGGATGGTGGCCTTACTGCGGCCGGGGTTGTCACTGCCTTTCACCGGCGACGAGTGCTACCACTGATGGTGCGGTGGCTACGCCTGGACGAGATGGCAGAGGGAGCGCCGTTGGAGGGGTGCCAGATGTCCGACGCCTCCCTCTCGACGATTGAAGTCTCCAGGAGGGTGGCGTACACGGTGGCGGCGGGGTTCACCACGGCTGAGTTGAATCGGGTCTGGATGCATCCTACCTGAGGATACATCTCCCTGGTGAGTATGATAAATCCTCTGATGTTTCCCATGTTCTCCACCGGTCTCTTCCTCTGTCACTGATGTTGTTCCGTTATTAGGGGCTAGTGGTGAGAGACTCCGAGCCCCTGATTCTAGAGGACTAGGGGCGGCGGGAGCAGAACCGGCTCTTCGCCGAAGGACAGAAGCAGAAAAAGGATGCGGCGAAGAAGAAGCGCAATGAGGATGTTCGCGCGAAGGAAGCCCTCGAGAAGCGCCGACGACAGCAGGCGCGCGACGGGCTTCCCCGGGAGGAGTCGTCGTCAGAACCAGAATCGGACAGCGACAACTCTAGAACCTCCTCTGATGAGGCGGTGGATGCGCGAGGCCTTGGTAGCAAGATGCCCTCACCAGGTGCTCCTGTCGGGGGACCAAGGCTCCCGGGGAGCTCGGCACTTCTGGAGGAGAGGGCGGGGACCTGGCACCTCGGGCCAGGCGAGATGCTGGTGTTGCGGAGAACTTCCTCCCAAGCACCGAGGCCTGAGAGGCCCGAGCGGTGCTTGACGCTCCCAGTAGGAGGGGAAGATGCCTCGGCGCCGAGGGCTGTTCCTTCCGGGGAATCGGCTGTGGCGCCCGAGGCGTGGGTGGCGGGCAGATCTCCTTCCGGAGAGGTGTCTTCGCCCCCTCCTCGAACGTCCGAGGAGGCGGCCTCGACTGTCGGAGGGCGGCCTTCGGCTCCAGGCGCCCTGGTATGCCCTGACTTGGGGTCTTCGGTGGCCGGGGTTTCTGTTGTCCCGCCACTGCCACCACCACCGCCAATCTAGCGACAGGAATCAGGGGAGGGGACGGCCACGGCGGTCATCACGGTGACGAAGAAGAGGAAGATCATCTTCCCCCGATCGAGGTATGCGCGTCGTGGTGTTTTGTGTTCCCCTGTGGCCTTCTTCTCTTTCTCATGGTCGACTTACTCTGTTTATCCCCGCAGCATGCGCCAGAGGGTTGGGGTGCCCCCCTTGGCGCCCCATAAGGTGCTTAAGTCGGGGGCTCTCTCTTCTCCTGGCGAGGCTGGTAAGGTGGCCAGTGGGTGGCCGCTGCTGGGGCCACCCTATAGTGTGGAGCCACCTCAGTTCACGTTTCCGAGGCGACACAGGTCGCACAGAAGGAGGCCAGCTCCGGGGCCGAGACCGCCAAGCAGCAGGAGGCCTAGGGGGTCACTGTGGGTGAAACGGCTGCGCTGACCCAGACCGATGAGGCCACGATGGCTGAGACCAGCGAGGCTAACGGGCACGGGGCGCCCGCCATAACAGAGAGAGCGGTGGCGGAGGCGGACCCGACATCGTCTCAGCCAGAGAATCAGCCGGGGGGTCACGGCGAGGAGAGGGAGGTTCATACTATCTCCTCGGATGAGCCCCCCAGGCCGCATGGGAAGGCGGTGATGGATGCCGAGATGTCCAGCACCACGGAGATGGCCCCCCCGGGTGCGCCGGAAGGGCCGGAGCTCGAGGGGAACCTGGCGCTCGTTCGCTTCGAGGCCGGTCCGCAGACTGTCCCGGTACCTGTCTTCGTGGGCAGCCCTGAGGAGGAGGAGGAAGCGCACTGGATGGTCCTCGAGGGGTTCGGGAATCTAGCCGGGCAGTCTCTGCGGACGCTACTCCACATTCTTACCAAAGACCTACCCCAAGCCGTCAAGGTGAATCCCTTTTTGCTTTTCAGCGGCCATTCCTCCTTTTCTCGTGAGGGTCCCTGGAACACTCTCTTTTTTGCTTTAGGAGCTGAAAGCGAGGTCCTAGGCCAAAGCCGAGCACCTCCGCCAAGACGAGGGTCTCCGAGCTCAGCTGGACCAGCAGAGGGAGTCCCTCACCCGGGCGAACGAGTTGCTAGCCAAGCGGAGCACGGAGGTGGCGGATCTCCGCGTGTGTTGCTCCAATCTAAATGAGGAGCTGGCCACGACCCATAAGGAAGCTACTTCCCTAGCACAGAAGACACAAGGGTTGGAGCAGGGGCTCGCTCAAGTAAGCACCGAGCGAGATGCCTTGAGGGCCGACGCAGATCGCGAGGCCGCCACTGCCTGAGGTCTCCGCACCGAGCTGGCAGAGATGAAGACGGAGCTTGAGCTAAAAGCAGGCGTTGTGGCTCAGGCCGTCCAAATGACTGAGGTGGCTCGTGCGGAGATTCTGCAATGGAGGCATAAAGCGGAAGGTGATATTCTTTCACTTTATCCCCAGGGTTTAATTATCGTTTCTAGTACTTGTCTCCTTATCCCCTTTTGTTTGGAGTAGGCCTGGAGAAAGATCTGATCGACGCCACCACGGCCTCTGCCGTGCTACAGACGGCCTTGGATGCCGAGACCAGGGAGCACACCATCCTTCAGAATGTAGTGGGGGCAGTCTGCGATGCTCTCGAACTTCCAGAAGGGAGGCAGTCGGGTAGCTCTCTTCGGAGTCGCCTCACCGCCCTCTACGACGGTGTGCGTGATCGGGTACGCGACGCCCTCCACACCGGTGTGCAGCGGACTCTGGCGGTGATGACCTCGCATTATGACGGTCTCAACCTTCAAAGCGTCAGCGAGGGCTTCGTCGACATGCCTGACTCCGACCTTGAGAAGCTAGTTGAGGCGGCTGAGGCTCCTAGCGTCGTCTTGGTAGCTCGGTTTGAGGATGAAGTCATGCCTCCTCCCCTTGACCTATGAAGTAGTCTGGGCCGTGGTGCCCATGTAATAAGTTAGTTTCTATTGGCAAAACAAACGTGTGGCCTTTTGGGGCCTTTATGCTGAAAACACTTATAATTCGTGTATGTTACTTTCTTACAAGTTCCTATATTTGCGCGTGCCCTTTGACATGTGGTCTGACCTCAGCGACTTGGGGGTGACGTAGCCTTAGCAGCATAGGCATAGCCCGAACTGTTGTTCGTCTAATCCGAGGGGTTCCCACTTTGTTGTGTTCGTGCTTGCTAGGTACCTCGGAAAGAAAATTTATGCGATCGTTTTTTTATTTTTTCTTCTAAACCCTTGTTTCCCATCCTGTCCTTGGGTAACCTTCCACGAAGCCCTCCTAGAGCATGAGCCGTTCCTTGGGCGAAGAGTGGTGAGTGGAGATGTCGTAGCCTAGGGGCGTAGGTAGTCTCGTGGCTCGGCCATCCTTGACCTTGGTACGTTCCCTTGCTCCTTCGAATTTAACGATTCTTTAACCAAAGTGCAAGAAGGAGCCTTGGGACAGAATTAAAAAGCGATCAAAAAAGAAAAAACGTTGGGGATCGGGGGGGTCCCCCCCACCTAGCCCCCGAGGGAGGCTCAGCTCTGCCAATGGCAAGGTCGGGCCTCACTCTAACCATGTGGTAAAGAAAAGATGCTTCCGACCCTGCTAGGGGGTTTGGACCGACTCTCGAAAGTGCGACAAGTAAAGAATGTTTCTTTATTGCTTTCGAGATAAAAGTATGTACAAAGCTTGAGATCCTTAAGGGTAGAAGCGACGTAGCTGCTTGATGTTCCAAGCATTGGTGAAGACCTCGCCCTTCTCGTTGGCCAGCTTATAAGTTCTGGGTTTTAGCACCTCGGCGACGATGAATGGGCCTTCCCATGGTGGTGTAAGCTTGTGACGCCCTTTGTTGCACTATCTGAGCCTCAGCACTAGATCTCCAACGCTGAAGGCTCAACCTCGGACACGTCGGGAATGATAGCGCTGCAGGGCTTGCTAGTATTTGGCTGAATGTAGTAGCACAATGTCTCATGCTTGGTCCAGCGCCTCTTCATGAGTGGTCTGTTTACCTTGTTCGTCGTAAGATTTGATTCTCGGGGCGCCATACTCGAGATCTGTGGGGAGGACAGCCTCGGATCCATAGACCATGAAGAACGGCGTTAGTCCCGTGGTGCGGCTACGGGTTGTTCTCAAACTCCAAATGACGGAGGTGAGTTCGGTGAGCCATCTTTTGCCGAACTTGTTCAACCAGTTAAATATTGTTGGCTTTAGGCCCAGTAGGATCATGCCATTTGCACGTTCAACTTGGCCATTTGTTTTTGGATGGGCCACTGTTGACTAGTCCACACGTATGTGGTGGTGGTCGCAAAACTCCAAGAATTTTCTACCGGTGAACTGGGTGCCGTTGTCGGTGATGATGAAGTTGGGAACCCCGAACCGATGGATGATATCCGTAAAGAATAACACCACCTGTTCGGACTTGATTTTGGAGATAGGGCGAGCCTCGATCCATTTGGAAAACTTATCCACGGCGACGAGCAGATGTGTGTAGCCCCCGAGAGCCTTTTGTAGAGGCCCCACTTGTAACACCTCGGGTGTTATAGTGGCTAATTAACCTGCCATGTCATCATATTGCACCGTAAAGCATCCATGATTAGGTCAACCATGTTATGCATTAACTAAAATGAGTTTACCTTTTTAGGTTGGATGTGCTTCTCAGTGGTGTGACTCGAACCGAAAACCCTAATTTCGAATGTCACCGCAAATACTTAGTTTATGCCCTGCGTAATTTGAGGTGTGTGACTATGTTACACACTAGTGCCAAGTGTAGGGTATGAACTCAAGTACAACACGTAAAATGAAGCTCCAAGTTTGAGTTTGAATTGGAATCTAAAACTTGTCGTGAGTTTTCTGATTCAAATTTGAATTCAAATTTGGGAAGTTATTAAAAGATTTTCAAAAGTTAAATTGGTCAACCAAGAGTGACATTTGGTCAACTATGTGATACTTGACCCAATGATACACTTGGGTGGTGGTTTGATCACTAAGAATCACCAATTAAAGTAGCAACAAGTTTCAATTTGAAATTCTTCCGAAAACCCTAAAATCCAAAACCCTGATTTTACCCCTTTTGAAATAATTGAAAATCTAAGAAAAAATTGGGAAAAAGTTTAAAACCAAGTTTGTATATCTTTTCAAGGGCTACAACTTTGGTGTTTTGAGTTTTCAAAGTTTTAGTGTAAAATGTGGAGCAATTTTGAAAAGAAGAAAATTTCAAATTTGACCCCTTTTCATCCCCAAACTCAAATTTCAAAATGGAAGCAGAATTTGAAAATGGTTTGATAGCAAAGTTGTAGGTCTTGGTTAGATGTACAACTTTGGTGTTTGGAGTTTTTGAAGTTTGAATATAAAATTGAAAGTAATTTCTAAATTACCAAATTCCCGAAAATTGTTCCCTTTTGATTTTAAATTCAAATTTTAAAATCCAGTTCGAATTTGAAAAAGTGTTCAATATAAAACTTGTAGAACTTGAAATTCTGAAGATTTCATATCTTGGGAATTTTTCAAGTTGCTACATGATTTTGAGAGTAATTTGACAAAACAGTTTGAAATTGAAAATTTTGGGGGGGAGCTACAGTACCCGACGAATCACCGCCGGGCACCGAGTGGCATGGGCACCGGCGAGCCGCCGGGCTGCTTCCAGGCCGTTCCCGCGGGCGCTCGATTGCCACCTTGTCCGTGTACGCACCTTCTAGCGCCGTTGGTGACCCCTATATAAAGCCGAGCAAGCCGCCGTTCTTTTTCTTTTTCTTCTCTGGCCGTCGCCACCGCTTAGCTTCGCCGCTCGCCGCTGTCGCCATTGAACCGCCACCAGCCACGCAAACCGCATCATCACGTTCGCCTCGCCCTCGTGCATCTCTTGGTCCGCCTGAACCAGCCCAATTTCGCCCAAATCGCCGCACCACCGTTTCCTTCTCTAACGCCAGTGACCGAGCGCCACCGAGCCGCCTCACGTGGCGAGCCCTCTCCACCGCCTCCCAGGGCCTCCTAGTTGCTTCGCTGCAATCACTGTGAACTCCTGTTGCTTATCGTGCTTTCAATTTAGATGCTACCATTGTGGATCGCCGGGACGCTGTGAGCCGCGAGCACCGTGCCGCCATGGCCGGTGAGGTGCTACCTCTATGGCGTTTGTGGTCGCGTGAGTGGTCCGGTGAGATTCGCGGTGAGGAGTAGATCGTGTTGGACAGGTTGGTTGGGTGACCGATGTCGTGGTTGCCAGCCGGCCACCATGCCATCGCCACAGGAGAGAAGGCGAGAGCGGAGGAGGGAGATGACAGGAGGGGCCGAGCTGTCAGCGAGAGAGAGAGCAGGCGAGCGCGCGCGGGCAGGCCACGTTGCTGGGCCGACTCGGGCTACTGGGCCGCGCAAGCGGGTGACGTAGGCGAGCGCAGGTACGGGCGCGAGCGCGTGGGTGGGCCACACGTAGCCGGGCTGAGCTGAAGGAGAAGAGGAGAAACGGCCCGATCGACGGTTTTGTTTTTCTTTTTAAAAAATGTGAATAGTAGTAGTATTTGTTTATTTCACTAGAATTTTTGTAGAGCTCCAAAAATAGTGAAAATTTTTGTGTAAGCTTTTCAAGGTGTATACTAATTAGGAAAAATATTAAATGCTAAATTTGATTAATTTTTGCAAGTTATTTAATTAGCTCAATTAAATATTAAATGCAACTTCCAGGAATGATAGTAATTAAAATATTATTCCAAAAATCATGAAATTTGTTTTGACACTGTTTTAGGTCATGATTAATCTATAGAAAAAGTTTAAGCTCATTTAGATGAAGTTTGATTTATTATTAATTATGCCCTAATTAATTAAGTGGTTAAATAAATGTTAATTGATAACTTTATGTATTGTGTGCCCTTTTGATTGAGTGATGACCTTGGGTCACTAATTCTTGGTGATCTTTGGCGCCTTAATTACATGATTGAGCTCGTTAGTAGCGTGTTCTGTGAGAAGCGTTAGTGTTGCTTAAGTTATCGCTATTAGTCAGTAGGTTTTACTATTTTGCGACTGTACCGCGAAGGAAAGTTGTACTCAAGTTGTTAATCGTGGCATATCATCATCAAGCATCATGTTTATCACCGCATCATGTTGAAACATGTTATATGCTCGTGTAGTTCCCGCTTTCGAAGAAGTCGACGTTGGCGATCAAGTCTCCAGAGAAGAGCTATCTTCGGTGGGTTCCGGACCGGAAGTCGGAGTTTTTGAGCCCAAGTTAGTCGTCTCGTCAGAGCAAGGCAAGCCCCGGTGCATTTAAACCCTACCTTGAGTTTTACAAATCTTTATTATTATACTATGGTTTACTGCATTAAGTAATTAGGAGTTGAGTGATAACCCAATTGATGCATTGTCATCCTTGATTATTTGCGATATCACCCTTGATACCTGTTTTACTGAAAATGCGTAGTATGCTTTGCTATGCTTAATGAGTTAAGCTTTTAAATAAAATGTTTACATGGCCATGACAGCATACTTAATGAATATTGAAATATGAGAATGAACTTGAAAGATCGGGCGGGTGGTTTGGCCACTACTAACTTGCATTGGGAAAGGAGTCTCAATATAGTGTTTCCACCTTATCAGTTAAGGACCGTACGTTGTTGGCCCTTGTGTCATGGAGTTTTTATTAGTACTAGCCATATACCCATGTTGGGTAAGCCTTACTTCGGCTATTCCATTACGAGAACGTCTAACCTCGCACTGGGAGTGGAGAGATGGCGAGAGTAGCGTGTACCCTCGGGGCTAGAATTGGGCCGGGTTCGAGGAGTACTGTGCTCTTAGGTGGCGATGGACACGTTCTGGTTTTGGGTTACTCGGGTAAGAGTTGATATATGCAAGACTCAGTTCTACATATGTCGTGTGGTTAGGAAGCCCCAGCTGGGTAAATGAAGCAGTTCGAATCATCGTTACTCCACGAGAAAGGAGTCTTGGCCTTGCACCAACATCGTAGTTAAGAACTGGAATTGAAAGAGAATGAGAAAGATCTTGATGAGAATTACTTTGAGGATCACTTAGAATTGGTTAATGAACCATCAATGGTAAAAATAAAATATTAAAGGTAAGGTCTTACTTTAGTAAGCCTTTCTGCAAAAAGAAATTTTGATTCTTGAATACCCATACCTTGATTCCCTAAAGTTAGCATGCCTTTGGAGTCTTTTCCTTAGTCGGGTAAGTCTTGTTGAGTACTCTCGTACTCAGGGTTTGTTAAACCCTTGTTGCAGGTGCGGTTCATGAACAAGTCTGCTTTGAGCCTTGTTGCATGACCATTGTGGCTGAAGAAAGTGAGGACGAATAGGCTGTGTGGCCTCTAGGCAAGGCACTTCGTTTGTGTGTTTGTAATAAAGTTACTACTGATACTTCCCTACTACCAATTTGTAATAATGCTACTTAAGGTTTGAAATTTAGAAACTGTGGTTTGTAAACTTAAGTTATCGTAAGACTTCTGCTAATTTACTCTGATGGTATTTTGAATAAACTGTTGTAATATTGCAATACTCCTGTGATTGGATCCTGTTCGGAGGATAGCATGCCTTTTAAGTTATGAGGAACATAAGTACGGCTGTCAGAGGTCATTATGACGATGACAGGTACGTGTGGGCCATCATAATTAGGAGGTTCTGTGACACCACTAGGTCGAGACCCCACACAGCAAAGGGCCATGTAATGGGAATCGTCTGAAGAGCTTGTGCCGGGAGATGCGTTTGTCGCACATAAAATTGGCACCCCTCACAAGATCGTACGACCTTGGTGGCATCGGCCACCGCCGTTGGCCAGTAGAAGCCTTGCCTGAAGGCATTCCCGACCAACGTTCGCAGTGCCGCGTGGTGGCCACAAGCCCCCGAGTGGATTTCCCGAAGCAGCTGCCTCCCCTCCTAGGTAGGAATGCAACGCTGCAGGATTCCCGAGGCGCTACGTTTGTACAGCTCCCTGTCTAGCAGTACGAATGACTTGGCCCATCACGCGAGCCATCGTGCCTGTGTCTGATCTGAGGGAAGCACCCCTTGGATAAGACGTTCGAGGTATGGGATTCGCCAGTCTAGCTCATCGTCGTGGTTGAGTCGTTCTACGCCGATGACCTCCAATTCGGGGTCGAAGGGGGATTGATTCCTTCGGGAGGATCCGATCCCAGCGTAGGCTCAGGTGGTCGGTCACCCTCTCGCTCTAGCTTCCCGTAGTCGACGGAGGGCTTGTAGAGGTCACTGGTGAAGACGTCCGGGGGAATCACGGTTCGTCCTGCCGTGAACTTTGCGAGCACCGCCGTGTCCTCATTATATTTGCACACGATGTGATTAAGCTCGAGGCCGTCGAATTTGTCCTCTAGACGTCACACTGTCTTGCAGTAGGCTTCCATCTTGGGGTCATGGCAGCTCGATTCCTTCATCACTTGATCTACGATGAGCTGTGAGTCCCCTCGAACATCGAGGCACCGAATCCCCAGCTCGGTGGTGATGTGGAGGCCGTTAACCGGGGCTTTGTATTCTGCTATATTGTTCAAGGCCGCAAAGTGGAGCCGAATCACGTAGCGCATGCGAACTCCGAGAGGGGAAATAAAGACGAGACCAACGCCGGCACCAATCTTCATCAGGGACCCGTCGAAGTACATCGTCCAACATTCGGCCTGGGCCTGAGTTGATGGTAGTTGGGACCCAGTCCACTCGACCAGGAAATCAACGAGGATCTGTGACTTGATTGCCTTTCGAGGCATGTAGGTGAGACCTTCGCCCATGAGCTCCATGGCCCACTTGGCGATCCTACCCGTCGCTTCTCGGTTCTAGACCACCTCCCCCAGGGGGAAGGATGTGACCACATTCACCGGGTGGGATTCGAAGTAGTGCCACAACTTTCTCCGAGCCAAGACCACAGCATAGAGTAGTTTCTGGATTTGCAGATACCGTATCTTGGTTTCAGACAAAACCTCGCTGATAAAGTAGACTGGTCGCTAGACCGGGAGTGCATGCCCCTCCTCCTGTCGCTCAACGACGATGGCCGCACTGACCACTTGGTTGGTTGCCGCGACGTATAGCAAGAGGGGTTCTTTTTCTAAGGGAGGCACGAGGATGGGAGCTTTGGAAAGTAGCGATTTGAGCTTATCGAGGGCCTCTTGGGCCTCGGGTGTCCAAGAGAAGTGCTCAGATTTCTTAAGGAGGTAGTACAGGGGCAGATCCTTTTCGCCGAGACTTGAAATGAAGCGACTAAGGGATGCCAAGCACCCCATGAGCCTTTGCACCTCCTTGAGGTTTCGAATCAGTGCCATATTAGTGATGGCTAAAATTTTTTATGGGTTGACTTCGATGCCACGCTCAGAGACGATGAACCCTAACAGCATGCCCGAGGTACACCAAAGACACACTTCTCGGGGTTTAGCTTAATATTTTTCTTCCTGAGGCAACAAAATGCTGCATCCAGGTCGGCAATGAGGTCGTTGGCCATTCTGGTCTTGACAATGATATCATCTACGTATGCCTCAACGGTTTGCCCGATAAGGTCCCCAAAAACTCCAAGCATACAACGCTGATATGTGGCTCCCACGTTTTTGAGGCCAAACAGCATGGTTACGTAGCAATACGTGCCAAATGGAGTGACGAAAGAAGTCACGAGCTGGTCAGACTCTTTCGTCTTTATTTGGTGGTAGCTGGAATAAGCATCAAGGAAGGATAACAGCTCGCATCCCGTGGTGGAATCTACTATTTGATCGATACGAGGCAACGGGAAAGGGTGCTTTGGACATGCTTTATTTAAACTGGTATAATATACACACATTCTCCACTTCCCATTTTCCTTCTTAACTAACACAAGATGGGCTACCCACTCCAGATGGAATACTTCCTTGATGAACCTGGCCGCTAAAAGCCTATGTATCTCCTCCCCGATGGCTTGGCGTTTCTCCTCGTCAAATCGGCGCAGCCGCTGCTTCACCGGCTTGGAGCCAGCTCGGATGTCCAAGGAGTGCTCGACAACCTCCCTCAAAATGCCCGGCATGTCCGAGGGACTCCATGCGAACATGTCCACGTTGGCACGGAGGAAGTCGATGAGCATTACTTCCTATTTGGGGTCGAGCGCAGCGCTGACCTTGAGTGTCTTGCCATCAGGGTTGTTGGGGCTAAGCGGAACAAGCTTAACCTCTTCTACTGGCTCGAAGCTGCCAGCGTGGTGCTTAGGATCGGGGATCTCCTTGGAGAGCCTCTCCAAATTGGCAGCCAGTGCTGCTGACTCGAAGAGGGCCTCGACGTACTCGGTGTAGGCCACGTCGCACTCGTAGGCGTGCTTGTACGCGGAGCCGACGGTGATGACCCACTGGGGCCGGGCATCTTCAGCTTAAGGTAGGTGTAGTTGGGGATGGCCATGAACCTGGCGTAGCATGGTCGCCCTAAGATGGCATGGTAGGTTCCGCGGAACCCGACAACTTCAAAGGTGAGGGTCTCCCGCCTGAAATTGGAAGGAGTCCCGAAGCAAACGAGGAGATCGATCTGTTCGAGAGGGGTGGCACATTGCCCTGGCACAACACTGTGGCATGGTGCTGCGTCGGCTCGTAGCCGAGACCTACTGATCCCCATGAGGTCAAGAGTACAGAATGTTGAGGCCACTTCCCCGTCCATCAGGACTTTAGTCAGTCGAGTGTTGCCAATGACAGGATCGACGACAAGCAGGTAGTACCCTGGGTTCGGGATGTAACCTAGGTGATCCTCTCGGTCGAATGTCATGGCCTCTTCGGACCAATCAAGGAAACACAGGGTGGCAGGCTCCGCTGCGTAGACCTCTCGGCGTTCGTGCTTTCTTTGTCTCGTCGTGAGTTGTGCCGAACGACCACCGAAGATCATGAAGCAGTTCTTCACCTCGGGGAACCCGTCGTCTTTGTCGTCACCCTCTTGGGTGTCCGGTGCCTTCTTCTCGGCGTTGTCCTTGGGCTGACCGCCCCGAGAGAAGTAGTGGCGCATCATGGTGCATTCTTCTTCGGTGTGCTTCGTGGGGCCCCTATGATAGGGGCATGGCTTTTTGAGCATCTCATCAAAAACTCCCGGGGCCCCAGGTGGGGGGCCTCAGGGGTTCTTGCGGTCTGCTGTGGCGACGAGGGCATCCTTCAGACGTTATTGCTTTCCCATCCTGCCTTTTTTCTTTTTCTTTTTGGGGTCACGGGAGGGGGAGCCCTCGGCGGCATCCTCCTTCCGTTTCCCCTTGGCGTCGGAAAAGATGGCTCCGACCGCCTCCTCGCCCGTGGCGAAGTTGGTGGCGATCTCTAGGAGCTCACTCGTCTTTGTAGGGGACTTGCAGCCCAACTCGTGGATAAGCTCCGTACAAGTGGTGCCGGCGATGAATGCCCCGATGACATCCGAATCGGTGAGATTGGGGAGCTCGGTGCATTGCTTGGAAAAGCATCGAATAAACTCTCGCAGAGTCTCTTCAGGCTTCTGGCGGCAGCTCCTGAGGTCCCAGGTATTCCCAGGGCACACGTAGGTGCCCTGGAAGTTCCCCACAAAGACCTTGACTAGGTCAGCCCAATCACGGATCCGCCGTGGTGGAAGGTGCTCTAGCCAAGCCCTTGCGGGATCGGCCAGGAATAGAGGTAGGTTACGAATGATGAGTAGGTCATCATCCGCACCGCCCAGCTGACTGGCCAGGCGGTAGTCTGCAAGCCACACCTCGAGGTTCGTTTCCCCAGAGTACTTGATGATATTGGGTGGTTGTCAGAATCAGGCTGGGAATCGAGCTCTCCGGATGGCCTCGCTGAAGACACGCGGACCCGGAGGCTCGGGTGAGGGGCTTCGGTCTTCCTCGCTGTTGTAGCGTCCGCCTCATCGTGGATGATAGCCGCCCATAGCGCCATCCCCCTTACTGCGCCGACACACGTCGGGGACGGTGCGCGTGTCAGCTTCGTCGCCGAGTCGGTCACGTATTGATGGGGCCTTGTTGTGTTCCAGCGCCTCTTGGGGCTCAGGGTGGACCGAGGCCTCCTTTTCTTGCCGAGAGGGCGCTGCGGGTAGCTCGGCCTCGGGCTCGCGCCGTCGAGACGCAGAGCTCTCAGCCTGCTGTACCGTGGCACATTCGAGAAGCCCGAGAAGCTCGTTGCGGACTTGTCATCCTTCTGCGGTGGAGGGCTCTGGCATCGTTCGAAGGAGTATGGCCGCCGCAGCAACGTTCTGGCTCGCCCTTGCGAAGGTTGGGGGCTGGTCACCCCCCTCATCGTTGTTAATACGGCGGTTGACGTCGCGAGCCCTGTGCCGGGCTGCTCCGCCATCCCCACGGCCAGAACGCCCCTTTTCAAGGGTGGCCTAGAGGTGTACCAGCCGTCGGCGGTCCTCGTCGACCTTGGCTTCGAGTTCGCGGAGCTGTTCAAGCTCGGCTTGGTGAGCCCCCACGGGGGCAGACATCGCGGGCCGCTCCCGCGAGGGCCCTATGGGCAAGGTTCATTGAAGCGGAGCGTGAACACTTGGTCCTGCGGGGGTGGCCTCCGCTGGGGCAACCTCCTTATCCCCTATGTAAAAACATTCACTTGAAGGGTCGTAGTTTTCCCTATCGGAGTCAGGGCAGTTGAGAGGATTATTGTACACGCCTACGAACCGACGTAGACCCTCTAGGTTACGGAGCCCAGAGAAGTCCGCACTGGTCCATCCGTCACTATCCTCCGAGGAGTCTGTGCTAGATGTTTCTGTCGTGGTTCCAGAGAGCTCGAAGGTAGTGAGTAGGCGATACTTGGGAAGCCCCGCGCAGGCGCTCATAGCGGGTCGCATCGAGCGGGAGTGGATCGTGGCGGCATTGTCGAGTTCATATGGGAACGGTGACGGCGCCGCCACAGGCCCTCCTGCTGCCAACGCGGAGCCTGTGTCGCACGGTGGTTCCTCAACGTATCGTTCTACCGTCGTGCCCTACGCCATTAGTGCTCCATCTGCATCCGGGCCAATGCGTGGTAGGCCCCTTGTGGGGGAACCTATCCTGGCAGCCATGCAAGAAGACTCAGAGGAGCTTGGGGATTCGTCCTCAGTCCCCAAGCTGGGACGAGGACTGCCCCATAGCCGCCGCGCGTGGTGAGCGCGACGAGAGCTATGCCCATGATGGCCAGAACGCCTCCCATGCCTCAGGCGACGCGGAGAGGAGTCACTGTCGGATGGAGTTCTGGGTGGGAGGAGGATCATGTCGTAGTCGTAACCTAGAGACATGAACTCCAGGCTCCCAAACCGGATCACCGTGCTGAGATGAAGCGGGGCTGCCATCCGAAACCCGCAAGGATAGGGTAGTTGTGACGCACAAACATCCCCTACCTGGCGCGCCAACTGTCGGTGTAAGAAACGGCGGTCCTAGCACCAAAAAGTAATGAGTGTCTACGCGTCGAGGGTCTGGATGGTGTGCAAGAAGAACACAGGCTATTTATACTGGTTCGGGCTAAAAAATGCCCTACGTCCAGTGCGGGGTGAGAGATCTGTATTATCTTGCACCGAAGTGCTCATAGTAGGGGTTACAAGCGAGAGTGAGAGAGGGAGGGGCTCCCAAGTCTCAAGGCGTGAGTGGAGTGTGTGTATGTGTGGCTCTGCTGGAGTCCTCGCAAGGTCCAGGAGAGCTGTGTGATCATGTGATCATGTAACATTTTCTTCCTGATCGTGTCCTCTAGAATGGTCCCTGCATGCTCCTTTTATAGCTTCAAGGAGGTACCGGGTTACAAGACGTTGGTGTGTGGGAGATCCTTGCCGAGGAAGCAGCCCGGAGGCCTCGGGAGGCCTTATCCGGTGGCGTCGTGGTCTGCACTATAGAGGCATGGCGTCAGTACTTCTGGTACTTCTGCTACATGGTGAGGCAGGCGTGCCACTGTTGAGGGAGTGGTTTCTGTCTTTCGGTATTGTAGCGGTGCACCCCGTCATACCTTGTCCTATGGCCGGCGTGGCGTTCCGGTCCTTGCAGTTTGACCTGGTGTGGAGGGCCGAGGCCTCAGGGGCGGGAAATGCGGCACGATCTCGCTCTGATCATGGGAATAGTGGTCCGGAACAGTCGTTCCGTACTCTATACACGCACGAATAGTGCGTATAGCGTCATCGTGGGTGGCATAGTGGTCAGCAGCTCTCCCCCATGCTTGTTGCAGTGGTGGGTATGGTGATTTGACCCCGGTTATTCTCGGCCTGTCCGGTTAGGCGGGCATGAGAACGTGGGCGACGTCATGGGAGGTCTCGAGCGCACCAATGAGAGGGCAATGCCATCTCTGGGCTCGGGCGAGGAGGTAGCCGAGACCCCCGGGGCTGAGGCCTCGGGCAAATCGGAGGTGCCCCGAGACCCCCCTGTGGGAGGCCTTGGACGAGGCGGGGACACGGGCTGATCTGCTCTCCCGGCTTGCTGGAGGCCTATCAAGGGGAGATTTGGCCCATGGGTCTTCTTCTGTCGATTTTTTCCCTTAAAGGGAGAGATCTGGCGCTTGATTAGTGGTGGGCTTTCGCCTTAATTTGGGTACCCCTAATCATGGTACCCGACATGTGGCTTTTGTAAAACGATAATGATTCCACACGGGCGTCTGTGCGGATGAATGCGTCTATCCCACTCATTATCGCGTCTTCGCTCCCTCTCATCCGCACCCTGCCGAAAAATAAAATTCTCTACCGCGCCCTCCCTCGCTCCCATTCGCCTCCATAGCACTGCCCGGTCACGCGCAGCTGCCTCCACTGCGCTGCCTGCTTGCTGTGGCCGCCTCCACTGAGCCACGACCGCCTCCACCGAGCCGCCAAGGGGGGTGATCTTTGTATGAAGCCATCCCATCGGTGAGTTGCCCGCGCCGCTGCTGCATGATGAGCTCCGTGCGCCGGCGTCCTTGTCGTGTTGATCTCTATAATGACAAGCCTCTATTCGTCCGAGCAACAAGATGACATTGCGTTAAAAGCCCATGTTACAAGCGTAAGTTTTAAGTGTTTCAGATGTTTTATCTAGATGTTGCAAGTGTTTCATCTTGATGTTGTAAAAGTTGATCCAGATTTTACACATGTTGCAATGGCAATACATGTATGTTTCAAGTGTATGTGTCCGAATGTTTCATCTGTTTTACCATACGTATGTTTGCAAGTGTTTCATCTGGATATTGCATATGATTTTACAAGTGTTTCAGACGTATGTTATGTTTCAGTTGTTTCCATACGTATGTTGCAAGTATTTCATTTGGATGTTTTAAAAGTAGATCTGGTGTTGCAGCAAGTGTTTCATATGTATGTTTTAAGTGTTTTATCTGCCTTCAAACGTATGTTGCAAGTGTTGCATCTAGATGTTTTAAAAGTAGATCGGATATTGTATCTCCTTCCTCGCTTTTCTATTGCCTTGCATCAGTGTCTCTTCCTCCTTCGGCGCTGGCCGGGCATCTGCCGCCACCTCCCCCTCTCTTCTCGATGCTGGTAACGCTTGGGCCACCACGGGCCCAGCGTGGGCGCGTGAAATGTCGCTGGAAACGACTTACAGGCATGGGCGTCTAGATGCCTGTCCGTCCAGGTGCTAGTCGTTCCCTTTGTAAAAATTGCTTCCATACTCTCACTTACGAGCAAACCCTACGTGTCATCCTCACAGCCGTTCTTCCTCTCGAACCGTGACCACCGATGGTGGGAGGGAGGCGCGATTGGTGGAGCTCGCCGGGGCTGCGTGCACACGACTGGAGGAGCTCGTTCGCACAGCTAGAGAGGGGCAGCCAAGGTGGAGGGTGCGGGCTGCTGCCCCAATCAAACATGGCCTTATAGCCCCCAAACAACTCTACTTTGGGTGTAAACTCCAGAAGCACCAATCTGAAACGCAGGATTTCCAGAACATGGAAATAGGAAAAATATAGGATCAAAGTTCTGTGTCATTTGCAATTCTACATGAACTGGAAATGTAGAAAAGTTTTAATGGAGCATTTGGATACAACATAATAAAAACAATAGAATTCGGGGGTGGGGGTGGGGAGGGGGAGAGCGCATTTAGATACATCATAGCAGCATAGGAGAAACAACTTAAATGACAGAAGGGAGAGTTTTCAAGAGGTCTGGCCATGTTAGATTTTCTTGGATTGAGTTATTTCATAGCAATTTTGTAGGATTTCAGGGTTAGTCCTTTGTTCCAAAGAGCCATATAGGAACATTTTCTGTATGCTTACAATCATACAAATTTCTTCATGAATCCTATGTTCTAAAGGGGGTCTAAATGTCAGCTGTGGCGTGTTTTTCAAGTACAAAAGTACGTGGCTACCACATCTAAAGTCTAAACCAAGCAGCAACCTTTTACTCGTGGCGCACTACAATTGAGGCTGGCAAGATGTGGCGGGGAGCCAAACACCCTCTATCTCTACACCTAAAAAATATGAAGGGTTATTGTTGTTGCTTAGAAAATCACCCTGCTCGTCGTCTGCCCACATCTACAGAATTGTATTGTCCACGTCAGGGCCCACCGTGGAGTCTGCAATGGAGACGGTTGGCGGCCTCATAACAGTACTTGTTTGCAACAGACCTGAATGGACGAACACATGTTCCTGCTTCTCCTGAATGGAATCGAAGTTCTGTAGCATGAGGCCATGTTCCTTAGCTCTGCGACATGGATCCCTGTCTGCACTGGTGACAGTCTTCCTCTTAGCATCAATGTTGAGCACCTTGTCCATGAGTGGAAGGCTGATCATCTTGACCGTGAGAGCATGATCCCATTGGGGGACTCGAGCGTCCTGAGCTTGCGCCACTCCTTGTGCACGGCGGCGTGCACGCCTATAAGGTCCGAGACGTGGGAGCGAGTCCGGCTGGAACAGGATGTAGGTGCTCAGTCAGTCGTTTGCGAATTCGCGACAAAGATTGTCACAGGCCTCCGACAGTCATATGCGAAATTCGCGACGAAGATGGTCGCTGGCCTCATCAGATTATTTAATTCCAAAGCATGTATAGGATCACCAACTTCTACAAGAACCTGTTGTGGAACATGGGCCTGCTCCGCTTGGACCAGCAGCTCTTCAGCGGCGGCTCCAAGGATGCGCAGACCATAGCCTACCCGTCTGATATGGCAGGCTTCTTCAACGACTTCTGCAACACCATGGTGAAGACCAGAAGATTGGTGCTATTGGCGTCGTCACTGGGTGGGTATGAAGGGCAAGTCAGGGTGAATTGCAGAAAGATGAGCTAATTGATCGGCGTCAGGTTTGGTAGTGTCAGAGTGATCAATGTGTGTAGTGTGTGGCAGTCTAAAGAGTTACTTTTCCTTTCATGATGGCGTAGTCCGCTTTGAATGGTTGTAGTACTACGAGTGTGTTTGGATCGCTTCCAAAACGCACCGCAGGTCGTCACGCCGCACATGCGGCACGCCACGGGAGCCAAACACTCAAGCCACACTTAGCCGCAGTTTTGGTGTGCGCCATAGCCGGTAGTTGAAATCAGGCGCTGCAACACACCAAATGTCGGGTGGCCGTTTTGTCTGTCACACTTGCGGCGCGGCCACTCTAGCGGGAGCCAAATGTGCCCGTAGGATAAATTGTGCATGTCCTGATTGTTTTTTTTTGAAAAAAATGTTTGTATCCTGAATTTGGTCTCGTAGATGTGATCAATCTAAGGCCCTGTTCATTCGGTTTATAATCCGTTTTTTTCAGTTTATTTTTTTAGCCGGAACAGTATTTTTCTCTCACAACAAATTAGCCAACAGTGTTTTTCAGCCGGCTTATCAGCACAGCCGAACGACTCCTCAATTACGCATCGTAGATTCAGAATCTTTACGACAAAAACTTTTGGGGTCACTCGTTCCTCGAGCAGGAATCTTGAGCAAGGTAGGGGCAAGGCCACCTGTTGCCAATACAAAATTATATATTAGTTTTTTATTATTTTCTAAAAATGATTAAATTCTTCAAAAATTTAAAATTTATTATCGCTCTGATGAAATATACGGACATATATCTAGTTTGAGAAAAAACAAAATGCTCACCGTAGTCGAAAAACAAAAAAGGAGAAGAAAAAAAAAAACCCGACGTAACTAGTCCGTGTCGTGCCGAGTCACTCCCGACTCCCGACCGGCTCGCGAGCTAACCCGGAGTCCCCGACACAGCCGACTCCCTCGAGCCTCCTCATCCATCGTCACCGGTTGCTTCCCGCCGCCGCCGCCTTGCGCCTCCATGCTCTCTCAGGTACCTCCTCCACCGCCCCGCGCCCGTCCCCTCCTCCGAACGGCTCGATCGTCACTACTCACTAGGCATCACCACCAGCACCGCGTATTACGGCCAACGAACCCTAGATCCACTCCTGGATCATCCGGAAGGCAGCTGCGCTGCTTGATTGCTTCTTCTCTGAGCGATCTGATTAGTTGCATTCTGATCCCTCGTGGTGATGCTTGGTTGGTGGTTTCCTGGATTTGCCTGTAGATGATCTACAAGTTAGTATGTTGGTGTGGAGTCAAAATTGATTTGGTTGTGTTACATTCTTGATGAATGATGCTTGATTGGTGCTCTTCTGGATTTGCTGTGGAGATGATCTGGAACTTATGATGCTGGTGGATGTAGTTATTATACTATAGTTACGCTGTTAAGCATATACTTTTGAGTGAGTAGTATAGATCATAAGATATGTAGTGCAATGTAACAAAACATTTGGGGATGGGAACTAAGTGGTCTGCAACTGTGTCAAGATGCTGCTCTTTAGTTCCTTTCCACCTTTTGTTTCAGATCTGTTTTCATGATGTTGAACTAGGTTGCTTGATCATGACCGTGCTCTTTTTGTTGCTTTGCGGGATTGTTCTTTTAATCTTATGGTATTTATTGCAGCAAGTTGCTTGAATCAGTATATGTAGTTGTACCACATTTTTGTATGGTCAATTCTATTCAGCTTAGATATAATGCATTTCGTGCTGTGCTGATCAAAGTCTCTTTCATTTGTTTTTAGCAATGATGGGAACAGAAGGCGTTGCAGCCACAGTCATCGAGGACCCTGAACCCCCAATTCCGCCTGGATTTGGACCTTTCACTGCCCCGGCATCATGGGGAATCCAAAACAATGTTAAACCTGCTGATGCTCATTCTAGTTCTGTTTTAGCATCACAGAGCATCGACGACGATGTGGAAATTTTAGAATATCTATCCAGTTCAGTGGATCGCCAGAGTGACGCAGGTTGCAGTATTTCTGGGAGCAATACCTGTAGGAAATCACTGCGCAATAGACCTCCAATAGATTATAGTCGCTTTGATCAGATTGCATATGAAGATTCTGATGCTGAAGTAGCAGACAAGGTTGCACTTAATTTACTATTCCATCCTTATTTCTTCACCAGTTACCTGAATTTTATCATGATGTTAATGCCTCGCACAATATTGCTCAACTCTATGGATAGGGTGTAAGTTCAGTGAAACATAGACAACAATTCCCTAAAGGAGTACTTCGAGGATGTCCAGAATGTGCCGATTGTCAAAAGGTTTGTGTAATTCTGAAAATTGATGGATAGCCTCCACAAAGGTGTTGTTGTGTTGCTTATATCACATCACATCATGCAGGTTATTGCAAGATGGAATCCATCTGGTGCACGTAGGCCTGTTCTTGATGAGGCTCCTGTTTACTATCCTACCGAGGAGGTTTGTTGCCACATTGTATTGTATCAGTACTTTCACTGCACTGAATTTGTTTTTGCATACACTAATCTTACGATATCTTCTTATGGACCAGGAATTCCAGGACACCTTAAAATACATTGAGAGTATCCGCCCAACAGCAGAACCATATGGGATATGCCGTATTGTTCCACCAGCTTCGTGGAAGCCTCCATGCCTTCTTAAAGAGAAAAACATTTGGGAATGCTCAAAATTTTCTACTCGGGTACAGAAGGTTGACAAGCTCCAAAATCGTAAATCGTCCAAGAAGAGCAGAAGAGGTGGAATGATGAAGAAGCGTAGAAAGATTTCAGAGACTGAAGAAATCAATCAAAATCAAATTGGAATGCAGCAAAACCAAGAGAGATTTGGATTTGAACCAGGACCAGAGTTCACACTACAGATGTTTCAGAAGTATGCAGATGACTTCAGTGATCAGTATTTTATGAAAGATAAATGCAGAGATTCACCACCGTCAGTGGAAGATATCGAAGGCGAGTATTGGCGCATAGTTGAAAGGCCGACAGAAGAGATAGAGGTATCAAAAAACTTAGCAAAGAGTATCTATGCCCATTGCAATTTAAGCTTTTGAAAATGCAATTGTGTCAGTCCTGGATTTTTGACATTTTCCAATAATGGCCGTGTTAGAGAATTTCTTGTTTAGTTTGCAGTTAAGCTGTTACTGCTGTATATGATTTCTGACATGCATGTAGTTCTAAATAGTCATAGCACTTGCATGTGATATCTTACTTGGTAGCGTCTGTGTTTACATATACAGGACTAGTTATGCTACTTTCTAACTGATCAGAAAATCCATTCTCATATAGGTAATATATGGTGCCGATTTGGAGACTGGAACTTTTGGCAGCGGGTTTCCAAAGTTATGTCCTGAAATGAAATCTGATGTGGAGGATAAATATGCACAATCTGGGTGGAATCTAAATAACTTGCCTAGACTACAAGGTTCAGTTCTTTCTTTTGAAGGTGGCGATATTTCTGGTGTTTTAGTGCCTTGGGTTTATGTCGGCATGTGTTTTTCATCTTTCTGCTGGGTAAGATGCTTGTGATATTCTCTTTAGTTTCATAGTTTGTGATTGATGCCATTGATTATGGAAGCTTTATTATGGACTTATGGTATCCGTCCTGAGATATTTCACTGATTTGAATTGTGCTTGTTGACAGCATGTTGAAGATCATCATTTGTACTCACTGAACTACATGCATTGGGGTGCTCCAAAGATGTGGTATGGAGTTCCGGGAAAGGATGCTGTGAATTTGGAGGCTGCAATGAGGAAACATCTTCCTGAGTTGTTTGAGGAGCAACCTGATTTGCTTCACAACCTAGTAAGTTTTCTCTCTTGGTGATTTTTTGCTCAAACAATAGTTTCAGGTATAAAGCTTCCCCAGATAATGGTTAACTATGGATTATACTCTTCTTAGGCATTTCAACTCTTCTTCCCTCGTATATGCAAGTTACAATCAGATATATTCCTAAATGAAAATGCTAATTCCTTCTGCAGGTTACTCAGTTTTCACCATCATTGCTTAAATCTGAAGGAGTACCAGTCTACCGTTGTGTTCAGCATGAGGGAGAGTTTGTCCTGACATTCCCACGGGCATACCATGCTGGTTTTAATTGTGGCTTCAATTGTGCAGAAGCTGTTAATGTGGCACCCATTGATTGGTTGCCAGTTGGACAAAATGCTGTTGAGCTTTATCGTGAACAAGCTCGGAAAATAACTATCTCCCATGATAAGCTGTTGCTTGGGGCTGCAAGAGAAGCAATAAGAGCTCAGTGGGAGGTCCTATTTCTCAAGAGGAATTCTGCTGATAACTTGAGGTGGAAAAGCATATGTGGACCTGATAGCACAATATGCCAGTCACTGAAGGTAAATGCCAGCCACAATATATAACTACGTAATTAGTGTCAGTTGTTTCAATTTCAGTGGAATCTAATATTTTTTAAATCACTCTACTTAGGCACGAATTGAAATGGAGTTGGCACAAAGACAAAATATATCCTCTCCATGTCAATCTAGGAAAATGGATACCGAATTTGATTCTACTGATAGGGAATGTGCATTGTGCTACTATGATCTGCATCTTTCAGCTTCTGGATGTCCATGCTCCCCAGAGAAATATGCTTGCCTGGTACATGCAAAGCAGCTTTGCTCATGTGATTGGAACAAAAGGTTTTTCCTATTTCGTTATGATGTCAATGAGTTGAATATCTTAGCTGATGCTTTAGGGGGAAAGCTAAGTGCCATTCACAGATGGGGTGTCTCTGATCTTGGATTAAGTTTGAGCTCGTGTGTTAAACGGGAAAAGGTCCAAGATTCTAAGAGTGTTCGCAGATTAACTGATGGCCCAAGACGGTCCTACATGTCACAGGCATCAACAGTATCGTTGGTTCCTTCTTCTGTTAGCACTGAACAGAAAAACAATGAAAATAAGACACTGGATTTAGGTTGTCCAGATACGAATTTACTTAAAATAAGTTCGGAGGCAAATAATGCGTGCCCTTTGACAAAGCAGATAAAATCAGAAAATGTCTCACAGCTAAAGGAGCCATGCGTGAAGAATGAATTATCATGTCCAACCAGCAATGGTACCAGCCGACAGCATAATGGAGGGATTGGAGGCCACAAAGTTGCAGCACCAAGCTTGATGGTTCCTTCTGGTCAATCATTTCCTGCAAATGCTGTGACAAGACCCTTAATTACTTCAGGTGAATCCGTGAGAAATACGCATGTCTTGGCAGTATTTAAAGAGAGTAGAGAAACCTCTTGCCAAACTGGAGACTGTACATCTTCACTTACACTTAGGGAGTATCATAACAGGCCACTGTCAATGATTGATAATGGAGCTAACATGAAGCCAGATCTGGAAAACTTAGTCAATTCTCATAGGTTGATGGCATCACCAGACTTCAATGCAACTCTATGTCATTCTTACAAAGATCAAACATTCTTAACACCGGAAACTAATACCTCAGTGATGACTGAGAAAGATAGCAGTCAGGCCCGTACTGCAAGCCAGCAGTTTGTCAATACTGCTTCAAGAACACAAAATGTGTCTCAGGAACCATTGTGTAGTGTCACTGCTCCAAAGCAACTCATAGATCCTCAAGTTGTGAAAAATTCATATGGTGTTTTTGGTTCAGGCAGTGTCCATCTTGGGCATCCAACCGTTGGTAATCAGCAACTAAATGAGAGATGGCATCAAAGACAATCTGATACTCTATCCAGTGTGGAAGTTAGAGCTAGGGGCCATTCAGCTATGATAGTGCAGCCTGCTCTGGAAAATCACAGCAGAAATGGAGTTGCACAGAAGGGTCCTCGCATAGCTAATGTTGTACATAGATTCAAGTGCTCTGTTGAACCTATAGAAATTGGTGTTGTGCTATCTGGGAAGTTGTGGTCCTCAAGTCAAGCAATCTTCCCAAAAGGTTTGTTTTGGCAGATTGATATACCTCTAGACATCTTGAGCATTTATGATATCAGGGTGAACACTTCTGGATTTTATCATGCTATTGGAATGTTTCCTTATTGTTATCTGCTTATCTGAATACCTTCATTCAGAGATTTGAATTTCATCTGCAGTTTGTTCCATATTTTGCTATGTTCTTTTAGTGTGTTTTCCCTTTGCAAATGCAGGGTTTAAGAGCAGAGTAAAATACTTCAGTGTTGTAGATCCAGTACAAATGACATACTACATATCTGAAATATTGGACGCTGGACAGCAGGGACCTCTTTTTATGGTAAATTTTCGTTTTTTATGCCTTCCATATATTTATACATATCCGTTCTTCGGTGTCTTGATATTTTATTGCATTTACAGGTGACTGTAGAAAACTGTCCTGGCGAAATTTTCATAAACATCTCTCCTACCAAGTGCTGGAACATGGTTCGTGAAAGGCTCAATATGGAAATAAGGAGGCAGATCAATATGGGAAGAGCTAACCTTCCTACACTACAGCCTCCAGGATCAGTTGATGGTCATGAAATGTTCGGGTTGTTAACACCAGCAATAGTTCAGGTGTGGCATTAATGCTTGGCATTCACTTGACATTCTATGCAACACACTGTTACACATGATGGAAATGCTCTTTTATGGTTCTAATTGACATTTTTTTTGGAATTTAACGGCAGGCAATTGAGGCTCAGGACAGAGATCACGTCTGTACAGAGTACTGGCGATCAAGGTCCCATGTTACAACTGAGAATCGAGACAATCAGAATATGCCACCTCAGGATCCATTGCTTATTGCACTGAGGGGGCTCTTCCAGCGGGCTAATTGTGATGAACTGCGAGCACTAAGCAGTTTACTGATGAGCAACAGAACCCTGGATGACAGTTCTAGGCAGCAGGCTTGCCAAATCCTCGATGAGGAGATTGCAAAGCAATGGCACTGTCCAGCGTAAATACAGGCTGTTGTACTAACCAATTGTAGTTGGCATGAATTTTTTTTGACGGGATCAAGCAGTTTTAACTCTTAAGGCTTGCTTCTTCCGTTGCCCTTGTGCCCATTCTTTTCATTCTTGTGACCATACCCAATTCTGTAAGAATTGCTACCTTATTGAGTGATATAGGTGCCTCATCTACTACTATCGTGTTGCAAATTATGATCCTTTTTTTTTTTCTTGATCAGTTATTGCAAGTGGTATCAACAAGCATGAGGCTACAGCTGCATCACCTGCAAGGAAGTCAAAAGTAAGAAGCACATTCATTTGTAATGACATCATAATGTTCTTTATTCCCATTTCATTGTGGTTCCTCAATATTTCTGAAATAGTTGTGGCTGACTATTATGTTACCAAATGACAAGGGTGAGCAACTTGTTATAAGATGTAGCTGGGTCATCGTTGTTCTTGAAATCTGTTAACCATGCATGCTTGTCTGATGTAAACCACCCTTAGATTCCGGATACTCGGTCATTATTGATATTATTCCAGAAGTTGTATTCTTTGTGGAGCAAACAATGATTTATATGTATTCACTTGGCATGCATGGTGTAACTTTAACTAACTGTGTTTCATATAAAATGTATCAGTATTCCATGCCTGTGCCAACTTCCTTTTAACAAACAATATATCCAATTCTTCTGAAGGACTGATATGTATCATTCCTTGTTCTACCATGTGAGGACTAGCCGATGAACAGTGGCAATTTTGGCTGCAGCGCATTTTTATGTAATTTGCAAAATTAATGGCTATTTTCATCTGCAATCAGTAGAGCAACTTTCCTTGTAGTTTTCAATAGAATAGAGAAAAAAATGTATTTTCGTTTATGCATACTTTGCATTTTGCATAGAAGTGGTATACTGTATGTTTAGATGTATCGTCATGCACTAGCACATACTCCCTCTGTCCCAGAATAAATCAATTCCTAGAGTTATCTTAAGCCAAACTTTTTTTAAGTTTGACCTGATTTTATAGAAAAGAACACAAGAGTTATGAAACCAAATTGTTATCATTAGATACACCATAATATATATATATTTATAAGGTGCTCAATTGGTGTCATAAACATCTGTGCTCTTTTCTATAAATCCGGCAAAATATATAAAAAAATTCGACTCAATACAATTCTAGGAATTGATTTATTTAGAGATGGAGTATAATGGTTCCTGTTGATTTCTAAGAAATGAAGGCTTCAATGGTCCACTGCCAAAATAAGTAATTTCTACCTTTCTAGGTCTTATATGTAACACATAGATGGTAGATGTCACATCGATCTGTAAAGCTTCCCCCCCCCTTCCCTCCTCTCTAAGTTGTTTCTTTCGGAGTACTAGCTGACCTGTCCAAATAGGGATAGCATGGTAGATTCATACAAATATGTAACCTGGTATAAGTTCAATTGGAGACAAGACAAGGAGTCATGAGCTAGACGAGTGTGCATAGGTCCAGTCCGGAGTCCCAGTCAGCAAAGGTTGAGCTGGGCCTTTGAGAAGTTCCTTATGAATGGATGACGATTATACAGAGCTATACTGAGGTAATGAGAAAGCATACTTATGCATGTGATTGACATGCGGAATGTAAATTGAGGCCAAAAGAATTGAAGATACTGAAAATGAGTCTGAGGTAACATAATTTCTGAATTTGAGCTGTTGCTTTTGCCTTGATATATGATATATCCTTCTGTCACGGACTCGATCTTCAATTCCAGCAGGTAACACGGACACAATAAATCATCTCTGTTTTCCTCAAGCACCTGTCAGCACTGTTAAAGGGGGAAAAATGCATAAATTCATTTCTTCCATTTATGGGAGAGCAGAAAAAGGAAATGCTGGTTGTGGAGACACTGCATGTTGAGGTGTTTCCGTGTTTGCTATTCAACAATGGTAATGCATGTCATCTGTAACTCTGGACAACCGATGGCTTTAGCTAAACGGCATCATGAGTTCTGTATCTTCTGATGGGCAATATTGAACTCGGAACGACATTTTAATTCAAGTGTTTATGTGCTGCACAAATGGCCAAGCCAAGTTGATGATTACTCAGAGGTTATCAAACAGATCAAAGTAAAAATGGAGAACACAGCAGTGAACTAAACATTGTGCAGTAACCTATAGCTGCTACTCTCTCCATTCCAAATCGTGAGTCATTTTGGTTTTTCTAGGTATATTGATTTGCTATGCACCTAGATTTACACTATGACTGATACAAACCAAAAATACATTAGTAAAAACTATGAATCTAGAAAAATTAAAACAGACTTATAGTTTGGAATGAAGGGAGTGTAAACAGTCAGACCTATGATTAGTTATGGGCATTGAACAATCCTTGACTTGGCTGCCATCTCTTCACACGCCTTGTCATTGTAGAGTTGTAGACATCATTGGCAATTTCTTCTTGGTTTTCCGCCAGGTTGCAGTGTCGTTCACACCTCCTTCTCGTATAAAATAAAACTTGGCGCAAGGCATGCCACCCTTTTCTTACTAAATTGGCAGCCTCATGAATATTTCTGAACTGAAAGCTGTGGGAAGAAATTACATTGCTTTTCTACTCTTTCCACCCGGTGCTCACGTGCACCATTTGCTAAGCTTGTAGTCTTTGAGAGATTCCGCATTTGGAGAGGTCACTGAGCATGTATATGAAACGAGACGTGTGACCAGCGACTTTTTGGCTGGAAACACTATAGTGAAGATGGCGGGACACGATAGTGAAGATGGCGGGGAGCAGTATGGGAGAAGACCATCACGGAGGCTCACTTGCACAGGCGAAGGACCGCGGGCTATCCATAGAGTTGTCCAACCGAGAGCTTGGCCTTCACGTGGGCATCCCTGCGAGGGGCTCCAACGAGGATTAGGCGGAAAGCTGAGCTTCTCGATACCTGGAGAAAAAAAATCAATGTCGTCAACAGGAGTTTGTTTCTCTCTCTTATTTAAGCTTCTGCACTTTACATGCTTGTGTGCCTACGTTTGTAGTTTAGCTTGTTAGGCTACTGTAGGATTGAAATCTAGGTTGCATAACTCTTTTCCGATTAAGATAGCAACATACTTATCAAAATTTTAGTACACATATAGATAGATATCTTGCATAGCTTTTGATAAGTAGAATTAGAGGCCAAGTAGTTTTAGAAAGCCTGATTTACCTCCCCACTACTCATAGGTGTTACGGTTCCTACACACGTATAAAGGGGAGATGTTTTCTCAATCTAGTGAAACACATATCCCTTATATACTGCAATTCACTTTTCTCAATCTCCTAGTTTAGATTTCAGAAAAGGGAATCTAGTGGAGATGCTATAACTCATGAACTCTTTTATTATGTTTTATATATAGGCATGCGCACATAGCAATTATCGATCCAAAGCTAGACTAAATATTGTTATAGATATGCAACAATTATCAATCCAAAGCTAGGTACGAATGATCGATGGCATGTCATTTATCACTGAAACATGAAGCTTTTTGTTTCCTTTTTTTTTGGGAATTGAAACATGGAGTTGTTGAGCAAAGACTTTGCATTTCTTTTCCCACACAGTTAAATGACCTAGTGGCTTACGAGTGCAGGACAGCTGCACGGCGATCGCTCCTACGTGTTTGGCTTCTTCCGTTGGACCCTGGTGCATGTCTATATCAAACTTGCATAATTGGTTCTAGTTCTAGCAAGTTACCCTCTCTGCGTGGTGTATCATGGACAGTTGGACCTATCTAAAAACGAGCAGTCCTCGTATGGTTGGACAAGTCACAAGTTCCACTTGCATGTTTTCGCGACGGGCCTAAGTGGGTCAGATTGGTCCATCCATTTTCATTGTACTACCAATCAATTTATCTATTCCTATCTTCTCTTCCGCTGGTTGGTTTGTTATGGTGGAATCTGCTTATCCGGGTTCAAGTCCTCGACTTAGCATAGGTGTTCGCATTTTCCTAGATTTATTCCAGGATCTAACGGAGTTGTGCTTTTAGTGATAAGCGACGTTCCTGTCGACAGCGAGACGCCTGTGGTGACTTCGTCCATCTAGAGATGTACCAGTACAGTCTTTTAGAGGTGCTCATAGGGGTAGGGTTTCCGTACGTGTATTCATATATGGGTGAGTATGTGTGCGTTGAGCGTCTGCGTCTATACTTGTGTAATTCGCAAAAAAATATTAATAACAGTAATGCTACGTGTCTTACGTCCGGCACGAGCAAATCGTCGGACGCTTCTGCAGTCCCATCACATCATTGCTTGCGCTTTTACCCTGCCGCTTGCTCTGCTTGTGAGTTTATTAAAAAAATCACCTATCCTTATCCCTTCCGCTTCCTCCTCTCCTATCGCAGCGCTTTGCAGTTGCCCCGTTCTGGACGCGGACGCACACTCCCCTCCCTGCTGCCGCGCACCCCATCTGCCGCCGCTCGTTCGCACCCCTCGCACGTGCCTCTCGCCCCCTCATGTCAGGCATGCCACCCGCTCCCTCCCGTCGTGTGCGTTGGTGCTGGTGGTGCTCGCTCTGCTCGTTGCGCGCGCCGCTTGCCTGATCGACCCAAGCCTGGTGCTAGTGGCAGTGGTGCTTGCGCGCGCCGCTAGTGCTGGATGCTAGTGGTGCTCACGCGCCGCCACTCGCCCGACTCCCACCCTGACAGCCAGAATTGACCGACACAGGCGCTCTCCCTCCCCTATGTTGCAAATATATGTTTAAAGTGTTTCAAACGTTTCAGAGGTATGTTGCAGTTGTTTTATATAGATATTGCAAAAGTAGATCGGGGATGCTGCACACGTTGTATATGTTGCAAGTGCTTCAGAGACATGTTATAAAAGTTTGTTCAAAATGTTTCATCCCTGTTGTAGACATATGTTGCAAGCGCTTTGAACTGGATGTTTCATATGTTTCACACATATGTTACAAGTGTTATAAATGTTTCATCTGTTCCAGGCTTCTGTTGCAACAAGTATTTTTATGTTGTAAGTTGTAAGTGTTCTATCTGAATGTTGCATGTCTTCACACGTATGTTGCAAGTGTATGTTTCATCTGTTTCAGTTTCAGATGTATGTTGCATTCAAGTGTTTTATGTTGCATGTGTTTCATGCTGTTCGGAGAGTCAGGCGACGCAGGGGAGTGATGGTGGCACGACACGAGGGCTGGGGAATGGCACGCTGTGAGCTGGCAATCGGCGGATGTGGCGCGTGGTGTGCGGCGTGCTGGGGGCCGGCGATCGGGGGCATGACGGGGCGGAGTGCACCTCCAGGGTGGGGCGAAAGGATGGGGGCAGAGGGTGCGGTTAGGGGCGGGTTGAATCGAAGTGGACAGGGAGGATTGCGAGCGAGTCGTACGGACGCGACGACGGCGCAATGCGCATGCGGGCAGGGTGAATTAGCGGACGGGGACAGTGAAAAGTCCTTGTTCGGTTTTGGTAATTGAGTGACAACTTAGGTGGACTAATTATGTTTTATGTGAGATATATAGGTGATTAGTCCACAGGTACATGTGTGTGAGCAACATATGCCATGGAGGTGGAAATAGCTTGGAAATGTTGCAAAGCTTGCACATGTGATGATGGAGGAGCTTATTGCACGTGAGACATGATATTGAATCATGTGACCAAGGTGGAGAAGATCAAGATGAGGCTTGGCTCGATAGACCGGTTGCAAGTGTGAAGGGCAAGTCGGAGGCTTTGAAGCGAGGGACCGCGTGTGACGGTGAAGCTTGAGCAAGACTTGGCGCCGATGGGCCAACGCAACGGTGAAGAGCAAATGAGGTCAAGATCGATGAACCAATACGGTCACATGATGATATGAAGTGGATCATATCATTTGGTGATTGGTTAGTGCATGTATTGCATCAACATCGAAGGAGATGGAATGGAATACGCAAGGCAAAGGTATAACCTAGAGCTTTTCATTTCACCGGTCAAAGGTTGTGTAGAGAAGTGCATAACCGGGTTTAGGATAGATGGCCGTACTATCAAGAGGGGCAAACTTGTTTGCATATCGGTCATCTAGTGCCACTCGAGTGATCTAACTATGCATCGTTGCTAGGATCGAGTGGCATGGCAAGTTGAGTGGTTAACTCCTTTAAAATGATTGTGAAAATGCTAACACACATGCATATGGTGATGTACACTTGGTGGTGTTTGCACATTTGCAAAGGAGGTGTCGTTTGAAAGGTGGAGAAGTGTGGAGACTCCCTCTCCCTCCTGCCGAGCTTGCGAGACATGATTCGGCGAAGAAACGGAGGCGAATGGATGTCACTGGTAGTGACCGAACGCGGTCACGGTATGACCGGATGCGTCCAGTCAGTGGCAGCAACAGTCAGGCGCGGGTCGCTAGGGTTTTGCACCGGCGCGTCCGGTCACTCGCGGGACCGGCGCGTCCGGTCAGGCGCCCAGAGGGACTACAGAACGCGAGGGGTTGATCAGATGCGGTGGCGTGTCTGGTCAGTCACGATCGAACGCGTTCGGTCATGAAATACCCTCTCTGGACCGTCTCTGGAACCGACCGGACGCTGGGACACCGAAGGGCTGCTATGCGTCCGGTTGCTAGCTTGCTGGCGCACGGCTGTGCGTGATCGGACGCGGCGTGGCGCGTCCGGTCGCATGGTGACCGTTGGCGCATGGTGACCGTTGGAGGATCGAGCGGCCGTGGTTGAATCTAGGGGGACACATGGACATCCACGGGTGACCGGACGCAGTGCAGCGCGTCCGGTCATATCAACCGGCGCGTCCGGTCGCTGCGAAAATTGTCCAGTGAAGGGGTAACGACTCTATTTGATCGTGGGATTATAAATAGAAGTGGTGGCCGGCCTTGGCTGATGCTGAGCACTTTAGGGGATGTGTTGCCCTTGTGTGTGCTTGGTTTGAGAAGCCTCCAACTCACTTGTGCTTGCTAGATTGCGAATCAATAAGCGAGTGAGTGATTCTAGTGCGATTGCATCATGAGGTTGCATCGAGTGGCACTAGGTGTTCGTGTTGCAAGTCGGTGATGCTTGTTACTCTTGGAGGTTGCCACCTCCTAGACGGCTTGGTGGCTTGTGGCTCTGTCGAAGCTCGCAAGAAGATTGTGCGAGGCTCCGGAGAAGATTTGTGAGGGAGATTGTGCTCACCCTACGAGAATCATGAAGAGCAACTCTAGTAGAGCGTGTCATTGAGCTACCACACTTGCGGTAGGTTCTTGCGGCGCCTTTAGGAGGCTCAGTTGTGGATACCGATTAGCCGCCGAACCACAAGGTGTTGGTCGAAACAAGGACTAGCTTGGTGGCAACCAAGTGAATCTCGGTGAAAAATCATCATATCAACTTTGTGTATTTCTTCACGGTGGTTTGTATCCTCTCTACGCAAGCTTGTATTTACTTTATATACATAGTGCTTGTGTAGTTGCTATTGTAACTAGTTTGCTTGTGTAGCTAGCTAGTTACCTTCTTGCTTGTGTAGCTAGAAGTATCCCCTTTGCATGGCTAATTTGGTTTGAGTAATCTTGTTAGTCATATTGCTTAGTTTGTGTAGCTAAGTATTTTGCGCTCTTTAATTTGGCATTGGTTGTCTTGTTATTGAGCATTGCTAGTGAGCTTAGGGGCTTTATGCTTTTGCTTCACTAGTTGTGTAGGTGCTCCCTCCGTGTGTAAAGTACTAGTGGCATAGGTTTGTGTGAACTTACTACTAGAATTGGATAGGTGAGCCCTTGCTAGTCCGGCACCTTATTTGCTTGATTAGAATCTTTTGTAAGGTGCTAAAGTTTTAGATAGAGAGGTGTAGTCTTGGCTAGACCGACATTTTTAATTCCGCACTTATTTCGGTTAGCCGACGCGATTAAGTTAGAGAAAGGACTATTCACCCCCCTCTAGTCCGTCATCTCGTCCCTTCAGACAGGCTATACAGGCATGCGCAGGAAACGGCCGTCCGACGAAATCCTATCCCGTCGGACGTCTGGGCGCCTGCACGTCCCTATTAATAAAGAGCGAAAGGTCTCGGTCCTTTGCTGCTCACAACCGTCTGATGGGTCATAACGGATTCAATCTTTTTCATTTTTGTATAAGCTAGAGTAGCGTATACAAACACTGTGCCGAATCCTATTTCAAAATGAGTTGAAATATGCAGTGTTTTCATAGTCTGCCACTCTCTCTTATACCCATACAAGTCAAGTGTTCAGGCATTGTGCAAAGTTTGATCTAAAACAAAATGAAACTACATACAAGTTATAGCAGCATACGTCTAGGCATAGTAGAAAGTTCAATTCATAGATGAATTGAAACACATGGCATAATTGCTAAATAAATCTCCAAGCCGTGAGTCATCTAGATAACCACGCAACCAAGTTGAACGTCCGTCGCAACTCAGAATATGTTTGCTCGTAATAAAAACTGACGATGCACTTTAATTATCTTAGTATAAAATTTCAAAACGACCTAAGGAGTACGAAGCTAACGACTAATTGAGGTGATGAGTAAGTTTTTAATCCACCAGTTTGCATTCCTAGGCCCGTTTAGGTCTTGTTTGGATGTTATCGGATTCTCTTCAATCCACATGTGTTGAGGTGAATTAGGGTGGAATTTAGTTTAAGTTCCACTCTAATACACCCCAATACATGTAAATTGATGCGAATCCGACTACATCCAAACAAGCCCTGTGGATTAAAATGAATACATGCGCATTCAAACAAGACCTTAGATGATACAAAAGATTGCTACTCATTTTAAATTAAAATGAGGACGTTTTGACTCATTTGCGGGGTATTTTTGGTTGATTTGCTATTGTTGTCGTCGCCGTTTTGATCCTTTGGTTTATTGTAAATTTTATCATATTCAGCCCGAGCTACTTCTTTCAATATAATCGACAACTCTGTTCTTTGATTCGTTTTTTAAAAAGATAAAATGAGGAGGATGTGTCAATAATTTATTGACCTACATTAGGAATATAGCACGGTTGTTCTGAAACTTATTATAGAAGAATACACGGCCAATATTATGGAGACTAGTTTACCTAACTTGAATCTCTGTTAACTGGACCAGACAGCATCAGACAAGTACTCCCTCCGTATCGGATTTAGAAGTCGTTTAGGACAACGACACGGTCTCCAAAACATAACTTTGACCTCTTGTTTTTATAAAAAATATTTATGGAAAAATGATATATGTGTATTTTTATGAAAGTATTTTTCATGACAAATCTATTCATATAATTTTTACATTTGCAAACTTAACAACTTAAAAGTTATTGATGATTTATATTCCCAATGTTTGACCCAAATCTTGTCCAAAACGACTTCTAAATCTGATACAGAGGGAGTATAGTGGCCACTCGCAACTTTCGTGTGGTTACGGACGGAACCATGATTGTGTGGTGATACTGTGGCTGCTTGCCTTATCCACATTAGATATGTTGGTGTTAACCTAGACTTCTGACTAAGAGCAAGTACAACAGTAGGCTGTAAGTTGGCTAAATGCTGAGATAGAGGAGAGAGAAGAGAAGCGGGCTGTAAGCTTACAGCCGGCTTGAGCATAAAAACCAAAAAAAAATCTGTAAGAGAGACAAGTGGGTCATGTATTAATGATGAAGAGCTAACTACTGAATGGACGAGCTGAGAGAATGCTACAAAGATCCTTACAATCAAGCCAGCTGTATTATTAACCTCGTAGGATACTACAACTAATCAACTATGCAGAAAGATTGCAAGTCCTTGTCTGGAGATGCGTGCCATAACAAAACTAGCTAACTCTGCTGGTAGGATTTCGTCTCCTTGACAAAAGTTAGCTCTGCTTGGCACTAATAGGGCTATAGGCCCGGCCCTTATCTGAAAAATCCCAGTGCAACAACGACATAACTATTAAAGACAAGGACTAATATATAGTCATGGCCTCATGGGACTACCTACTCATAAACACTTGTCTAGCAGAGATGTGGTTGTTAGTTACCAAACTAATCAAAAGAGTAATCACATTGCAGAGTACGCATATCTCTTCTAGCAACTATACTTCAACAGAAACTACTACTACCCCGGATAGGCATGTCTGGAAATACCTCATCTTGATCATGAAACCATATATACTAATATTTCCATGCTATCCAGACAAAAGGCTCGATATCCCTTTTAATAATAACCTAATAACGCCCAAATCATTTTTTTGCAGATTTCTATAAGATATTTAATTTAAAAGTTTGCTCAAGGAAACTTAAGGTTGTGGAGAAAATATAAACTCTAAGGGGGCTATTTGGTTCGGAGCCTCGCGGGCGATTTGGCTCCCAGACATACACTAGTACAGAAATCTTAATGGAGGCGGTCGTTTTTGCTTAATGGAGGCAGGCAAGGGCAACCACCTCCAACGTAAGGCCTCGATTATTGAGCAATAACCGAGGTGGTTGCCCCGCCCACCTCCGTTAATACCTTAATGGAGGCGGGCTCCATAACCTGCCCGCCTTCATTAATGTGATTAATGGAGGTGGGCGCCATAACCCGCCTGCCTCCATTCTTTGTTTAACCGAGGCGGTGCAGGTTATGCTGCCCGCCTCCTTTGAATTCTTAATGGAGGCGGGGTGTTCTTATTTGCCCGCCTCTGTTACGTTTTTGGCATTTAAAAAAACAGCTTGGCGCCCTTCCGTAGTTTCATTTCAATTTGAATTAGAGTTATATTTTTGCAAATCAAACACATGTATATACTTACCACTTGCTCCTACACAAGCATATGTCAAATGTTTATCATTTCTTCAAGGAAAAGAGGTCAAGCAAGATGTAATCAGTGATATTTATCCCCCCTTGCTCCAATTTCTGATATTAGCATACTTTGGATTAGTAGCTAGGTCGCTTTCCATGTGGAAGAACGACGGTCGCCCTTCATGCGCGGACTCTGTGACAAACTTACAAATGTCGGCGACTGTTTGTCTGAATTCTTGGTCAACCTTCTCCTTTCGCCACGAACCTTGTGCTTTCTTGAGCTGCCGCCAGCTGGTACTAAATCTGAAGCACGTCCTCAAGTACTCGCAAACATAGAAGCCACATAGCACTGAGCCAAAGGGTTGTTTGGCGCACTGCAAGATATATAGTACACAATCATTATAGTAGTAAGTAATAGTAGTAAGTAGTATAGTGGTAATAAGTAGTAGTAGCAAGTAGAAGTAGTAAGTAGTAGCAAGCAGTAACTAGTAAGTAGTGTAGTAGCAAGTAGTACTAAGTAGTGTAGTAGTCCTATGTAGTATAGTGTAGTACAGTAGCAAGTAGTACTAAGTATAGTGTAGTAAGTAGTAAGTATAGTAGCAAGTGTAGTAAGTAGTGTAGTAAGTAGTGTAGTAGCAAGTGTAGTAAGTAGTATAGGAAGTAGTGTAGTTGTAAGTAGTAAGTACTATGGTTGTAAGTAGTAAGTAGTGTAGTAAGTACAACTTTTCATATACTTACCGAGAATTCACGCCTGAGTTGCAATTTTGTGCCATGCTTCATCTTTTTCTTCTCAGATCTCCGATCATAGCACTTGGGATCTTGCACGTACTTCTTATAAGCGCTGTATGAAAAGTCGTAGTGTCAGCGACAATTAATTTGAACACGTATGTTAACTGTAAATGAGTAGGTACCATCACTTACTATCTCAAACCCTCAAATTCCTTGTAGCCTACTTTGTTTGTATCCCGAAGAGAGTCAAATACGTAGGCCTTTCCATCATGAGAATAGATTATGAAAGCAATCCAGTGGCCCATGATACCCTTGCTGCACCATTCACACAATATAGAATTGACATGCTCAAATATGAGAAGTCATGATCCCATGAGCTATATATATATATATATATATATATATATATATATATATATATATATATATATATATATATATATATATATATATATATATATATATATATATAACTGGTGGGCGGCCAAGATACACCCATTTCCCTTGATCTGCTTCATGGCGTGAAGCATGTACATTGACGCCCGGTACTTATACTCGATTTCCATATCTTTCCGATATTGCTTTCTCTCCTCGTTCAACTTCGCTAGGTTGTCACTATGGTCAGGTATATCATAACCCACGATGGATCTCTCATTAATAAGCATCGGATAGAGAAAGATAATATTCTTGCCCAATTCTTTGCTTACATAGGCTTGCATCCTGCAAGGAGAAGCCGTCATGGCATTATTAGTATATTTTTCCTAAAGTACCTCCAACAATGCAGTGGTGTCAAAGTCGTAACTAACTTACATGGCAAACATGGTGACTTGTTGTATGTCGAGGTCCTTTCGCCTCAATAATCTATGCATGTCATGGAAATCTACGACGACTTCACCATCGTTCTCCATGTGGAAGAGGTCCGCCGGAATCTTGATGAGAAAGTTATGCAACCCAACTTTCGCCGCTTCCATGTACCAGATGTGGAACCTCCTTACCTCCCACCTCTCTGCAATGAGGTCACCCACGGTCAACATGAACTTGCCATGCTTGTAGTTTTCGGGGCAATTATCTAACCGGCCCCAGATCTGTGGCGGTGTTTTCGGCCTGCGACATGTACCGAGGCTTAAGATGTTAGCGACTGAGAAAGCATATAACATCTCCAATTGAATTATAGAGTATGACTATGTTCGAGGGTAGCAAACCTTTCAAACATAGTTGAGTAGGGGTACTTGTCAGCTATTTGATAGGCTGCCCAACTCGTCAGCGTGTGGTTCCAAGGTATGTCCTCCCCTGCTTGTTCATCCGCAGGCTTCCTCGGCAAAGGAGGACATTCCTGTTCATCTGCAGGTTTCCTCGGTGCGGGAGGACATGTGGTTGGGCCGTTGTTCGAACCACTTCCAAACGGTGGTGTCACATTGCCGGTTGTTGCCCCTGTGCCTCCATGTGGACTGCCGTTGTCGGGAGGCGGACCATCTCGAGTAGTGCTGCCTGGGCCGCTAGCATTCTCATTCCCATTGCTGTCGTTGTCATCGCCATCGTCGTCGTCATCGTCACCCAGGTCGTTACCTGGTGGGGACGACGATGTGTGCAAGCGCTGTGAAACCAGCGTTGGCATCTCGAACAAGATGTCCGCCTTGTTCCATAGCACGGCAAACCCAGTGCATCGGCGATCAAAGTGTCACCCTCTTTATGTAACACCCGTGTTTTTGCATCATGATAAAAACCACTAAAAATTTGAACTTTTTAAAACTTTACAACAAATTAAAACTTGACTATCTATTTTCTGCAAAACCATTTTAAAAATCTATTTCCAAAACCCTGCGTCAAAATTCACCATATGCATTTAATATAGAACGCTGAATTATTTGCTTGATTGCTTGAGTGCCTGAGTGCTTGCTTGAAATGCTCGATTGCTTGATTGCATGATTGATTGGTTTTGTGGAATTTATCTGCGGCACCAAAATAACTCCCTTAAATTCTCAATTATTTAAAACCTTTTCTTTATATTATAGAAATAGATAATGCATCATAAGTATAAACAATAAGTAGTAGTACCTCATGACGTATATTTATATATATATGGCACTTTCCCCTCCCATCCTGTTAGTAGCTAATACACACATGTATATACGTAGCCATACAAAGATACCACTTATACACATACACACGGCTACATTGCTTAGTTAAAAAATAATAATAATGAAATAGTAATAGGAGAGACCAACTGTGTGCGTTCTCCTCCCCTGCCGATTTGGACTGGCCACCTCTCGCCCGGCACCACAACGTCGTCTCCACGTCCATGCCACATGAACCGCGTGCGTCGTTCTTCTTCCCGGAGATGCAGCAACAGCACGCACAGCACAGACGGCTAGCGCACGCGTATGCGTGTGGAGGAGGAAGCGCAGCTGCTGCCTACCATGCACTGTGGTGCTGCAACGGGTGCCGGTAAAAATCTCGATACCCGGTCTTGTCTCCTGCATGCAGCCGCGATTTCCGTCGACAGCTATCACAACACAGCAGCGAGCAGCAGAAGCACGAGTGTGCTGCAGCTATGGGCCACCATCACACCCGTGCACGTCGAGCTTGTCGTGAAGCCTGTGCCAACCACCGTGTGGACGACGCATCGATGCCGGCCTGCCGCCTTTGCCGGAAAATATCCCCGTCGCCACCTCCTGGCTCCTGCACAAAAGCGACGAAGCTGAGCGTGCAGCAGAGACCACCGCCTCATGTCTCGACATGTCCTGTCGAGCTTGTCAGGCGCCAGCTCAAGCTCGAAGGGTGCACCACGAAGACACTCCTGCCGCACTGCCATGCCCGGCCATGGCCAGCTCCTCCGGACAGGCAAGCTTGGGCCTCGCGTGTGCACATGTAGACGTTGACTGCCGCTGCCGTGCGCTGCAGATCATGTCGGCAAAAATCTGCTGGCCAAGAAATATCGGCAGCTTCCAGAACCGACTTACTGTGCAGCACCGACCGTCGGATATAAATAGCCAGCCATGGCTCCTAGCAAGGAGGCGTCACGGGGCTCGGGCACTGAAGCTGCCACTGGATGAGCGACAACGAAGAAGCTCGCAGCATGGAGCCGCTGCTGCCGAGGCCTGCAAGGGAGCATCGCGCCCCTGCCTCTGCTGCGCCGAAGCCGCGCTCTCCGAGCTGCCTCGGACGTCGCTGGGAGCCGCCATCGCGCTGCTCTCGACTCGCCCCGACGCGCCGCGCTCTCCGGAGCCGCTGCCATCGGAGATGTGCTGCTCCAGCCCGCCGCCGCCGGAGCTGCGCCGCCACGCTGAGATGGACGCCACCGCTCGTCACGAGCTGCTGCTCTGGCCGCTCACTTGCCTAGCGCCCGCACGCTGCGCTCTGCTGCGCCGCCCTCTCCTCCGCCTCACCTTGCTCCGCCCTCGCCTGTCATGGCCGCTGCCGCGCCTCAGCCTGCCAGAGCCACGAGCTGACGCCGCCGCCGCCTTGCCTCGCCCCTGCTCGTGGAGCTGAGACCGCCGTCGCGCTCGCCCCTGCCAGCCGGGATGCCGCCGAGGTTGCCGCCATCGCCTCTGCTCTGCTTCCCCATCTCCGCTTCTCTCTCTGCTATTCCTCCCTCCCTCCTCCTTCACTACCCAGTGCATGCCGCTGGCCACCTCGCCGGTGCCGAGGCCACCACTGGCCGACGGCGCTCTGCTCACTTTCTCTTTCTCTCCCTCCCTCTCTCTCTGTCTCTCGCCCTCTCTCTTCCTTCTCTGTTGACCGAGCGTATCGAACGGAGGCAGCAGGCAGCCAGGCCAATAACCGAGCGATGGCCACATCACTCCACCCAATAGGCGCGCGACACGTCATCCCTTTGGGACCCAAGCGGCGGCCCACTATCCCAATTCCCTCTCTCTGTTTCCATGGGTGTGGTGCACGTGAACCGAAGGGTGGAGCGCATCTCGTCTACAACACAGTAGGAACAGGTCCATGGAATAGTGCGGTCAGCCCGGACAGCTAACCAGCCCCACGTGTCAGCCACCACTGCGCAGAGGAAAATGCTAGGGGTACCTATGGGATTGTACACAGTAGAGCAAAGGGTAAGCTTATTAATTAAAGAAAAATTCCTACGAAATTTCTAATAAACTAGAGTAGCTCTAGATCATACTTTTATAATTTCCACTCATATTGCATAAATAAAAATTGTAGAATTAATTTTCATGCTTGTTTCCATTCGCGTATAATCGGCAGACTTTAATAATTTATATCTTCATCATCGTAATTCGGAAATCCATAATGCTTGCACCATAAATCTTTTAAAATATAACCCTACATATTAAAATGCCTTTCCTAACTTTTGGTGCCCATTTAAATTCTAGATATGTTGCTTTTCATTTCTTTTAATAATCCATAGTAGCATCCATCGCCGTAGTACCCATCAACCAGATAAAATCCAATCCATCTAGGACCGTTTCCTTTCTTGATTGATTATGCTTGCTATGTATGCCTTGCTTGGTATTTTCTTTTGTCTGTCAACGCTAGACAAGCGTAGGGTAGAAGACATGGAGATAACCCGATGGATCCTAGAGCACGGTTACACCAGGACAGGAGCAAGAAGCACGCAGGATCTCGGAATAACGATATAATCGACAGCGAGCGAAGGCAAGTCCTGACTCCCACCTTCCCTTTTCCCTCCATATATTATGCCACATCCATTCCCGCTACTTTTTCTCCTCCACATATATTAACCACTCCCTCATCCACCGCTCCACCACTATCACATTCCACCGCTCCCACTATATTCCACCGCTCCCACCATATTCCACCACTCCCACCATAAAGTCTCCCACTCCCCTTTATAAATAATTATTAAATTAAACATAAATGATGTTATCCATATTATCATGGGAACCAATGTTATGAGCATATATGACATATGATGAATATTGTGATATATAATGAATATTGTGATATATGATGAATGTCCTGATATATAATGAATAATGTGATATATATATGCTATGAGCTTTATGATATGGATAACCTAAGAACATGGATGTTAATTGAACTGGTAAAATAGAACTTATTTTCGACGGGAGCGAGTGGGGATATTTCACGTGGTGTGGACTATCCTTTTGGACAGGATCGCCTAGTGAGGGTTCCTGTTGGGAGATACTCGCTTCGGTCATATAAGGACCGGTTCATTTGCCATCTCGCCTAGCCAGAATCTCGTATAGCCACATGTCTATATGGGTAGACTTGATCTCACACCCCGTTAGATTGAAGTATGATTTTCACTAGGAGGCCGGAGTGGCAACGGACTAACAGGAGAGGACACGGTTGCTGTGTGATCTACCGTGGTCTGATCGGCATGGTTGCTTTGTGGTCTTCCATGTAAAATTTATTGTTGTGCCGTGTGCGAGCACCCTTTTATTATTTGATCTGGATGCTATGTGATCATCCACCGGATGCTGTGTGATCATCCAACCACTCGATATTTTAGGATGCTGTGTGATCATCCTGATGCTTGTGGGTTCCGGTCCCTGAGTAGTCCGTGGTGGAATTATATGGAAATCTAAGGTAGCGCCCTCTCGGGTACGAGGTCTCGTTAGGCCTGTCCAAGCCAATGACGTCTGGTGTCGGACTGTGCCTATCATGTGGGGAAATTTGTACAACCTCTGCAGAGTTTCCTGAATCTATTCGAATAGCCACGTCCTTGGAATGGGCAACCGCTGGGATGAGGTCTCAAATGATTAGACTTTTTATGTAAAGAAACGGTGACAATCTGGTAAGTTGCAAGTTATTAATTATGGTAGGTTATAACTTATAAACTCCGGGAACTGGCGAGAAGGGTTAATACTCTCCCAGGACCCAAACCTCCATTTTATATCACTCTACTACTGCCATATAAAATTTCACCATAAGACCACCTCCACAAATAGCCTCCGCCATACACTTCACTTCTACCCCAAAGTTAGGGCTTGCTGAGTACTTTATGTACTCAATCCCCTCCATTCTATGTTTTTAGGAGTCAGGCTGCAGGAGTACAAACGAGGATGAAGCTATCGAAGCTACGTCAGGTTGGAAAGACAGGAGTACGTACGAGGACGAAGATGTACGATTACGCAAAGGAGCTACTCGAGGACCACTAGGATATAGATATAGAATTGAGTTTAGGATTAAGGTTTACGTCCGCACTCCAAGTTGCCTGTAGGAATGGAACCACGTTGTTATAGGACCGCTGTATTAGAACTCTGATGTACATTATAAGACCAATAGCCCAAGCTGTGTAATATGAACTTTGTAACGTGTTTCCCCCATTATCAATAAAAGTATGGTTTTTGATATCAATCTTGTTCGTTCTGTGCGTATCAGCTACTGATCCAGGGACTGATACGTGATGCACAGTGGACCCTAAAGTAGGGGCCCGACACTTTAGTTGGAAAGTCGAGTTCTTCATGCTTGAAGTCCGAGTTCACCCAGGCCACATCCACCAAGGCACAGTCAGGTGGGATGGGCTTGCCATTGTATGTGGCGCCGCTTTCGGGAGGTTGTACCAATCCCTGGGCCACTTCCTTCTTGTTCCCGGCCCTGCCGAAGGGCATCTGGAGTGTGCACAATGTTGCTTCCACGATGTCATCGACTGGGTACCTTTGGAGTTATCCAGTACCTGGCGCCAGCTGCCCTTGTACAGCGGATGGACCCTCTTGTGGCAGCACGCCATCCTGGCAAAACATCTTCCTCCTCAGCTCTACAATCCTAGGGTCGGTGCTCATGAATGCGTCCAATATGGACTTGTTGATCATCTCCTGTATTGCCTCATCTTTGCCTTTCTGGATGAGCCCTTCCTTGTACCTCTGCCTCATGTGATAAGTTCTGGCGTCAGATTGCCAGGAATCCACGATCTTCTAGCTCTTCCTTGAGGACATGCCACGAACGTGGCTGCGGTGCTCGGGGTTTCCTAACGCCTCGGTTAGTATGTCCCTCTCTCTACGAGGCTCAAACTCCCCGCTCTTGGTGACTGTAGCGACATCCAAGATCCTCTTCTTTGCCTTCTTAATATGCGGCTCATTGAACTTTCTCTTGCCCTCCTATAGATTCTTCGGTTCGTGGCCTCTAAGGAAGTCTTTTGACCTCATATCCAAATCTTCATACGGATCCGGTAGCCCGGCCTTAGCTAAAGCCCTTTCTTTTGCCCTCCACCTCAGTCTCTTACCAGCATACCCTGTCATGCCCATGTGGTGGTGGTGCTAGTTTCGCTTAGCAAGCTCGGAGAACTGCTCGCTCTTCAGCTTTGCTTCTGGGGTTTGTTTCTGCTTGATGAATTGTTCATAAACTTCGGGCAAGACATGGTTGTAACGGGTGCAGGGTGACTTCCCTTTCTACACATACTCCTTGTTGATCTTGTACCTGAAGTATAGTGTAGTAAGTAGTAGTAGTAGTAGTGTGTAGTCCTAAGTAGTATAGTGTAGTAAGTAGTAGTAGTAGTGTGTAGTCCTAAGTTTGCCAAGGACCTTGTACCTGAAGTTTCGAAGCGCCTTTCCTGTAACGGCCATGACATGCTCCCTACACTTCTCCATATCAGAGTCCTCTGGATACGTGAAGCACTTCAACATCTCGTCCCACACGTACTTCTTGAGTCCTGCTGGGACGTCCTTCCAATTCTCATAGGTGCTGTCAACCTTCTCCTTGACTAAGACTGAGCACTGGTTGCTGAATTTGCCAAGGATCTCTGTTGGTAGCAAGGGCTCTCCCTGAGGCCCCACCTAGGCTATCACGTGCACATTGTCGTGCTTCTTGTGCCTTCCATGCTGGCCCCTTGCCCAGATCGGCTTGTCACCGGCAACTGCAGTTGAAGAGGTTGCCGTGGAGGGAGTGGGTGCTTCCATGTGGGCCGCTTCTTCTTATTCCTCATGTTCCATGGCATGCTGCAAACTCCGAGGCACCAACGGTAGCTGTGGACGGCAAAGACTCGCATTAGCTATATACCAGACCCTATGTCAATAATTAACACGATCTCTGATGCAAATACCTCAAGCCATGGTGTTTCTGTATCCTCATCTGAACTGACGCGGCGTGGTTTCTTGTGGCCTCTTTAGACTCAGCCGTCGGATCATAGTTAGCATCGAGTTCTTCCTCTCCATGAACTTTCTTCGCCAGCCTCGGTGTCAGTTGAATGCTCTCGTATGAGGTGGACTCGTCATCGCTTGTGCCTGATGATGATGACCCTTCGCCACTATCATCAGGGGTAGCCTCACGCCACTCTTCCTTAGCTAAAGCCCTTTGTTTAGCCATTCGAGCCTAAGAAGAATTGGGTTATCATCACCAATTCCAGTTTATACAGAAAGATACAAATGTATGAAATACAGAAAGAATCATTTGCATATATAGTTGGCTCAGATTAGCCCCATTGTCATCAAATTGCTTATAAACTGGTTGCTTGTACACAAGCCATCCTAGTTTACCATCTTACATGTAGGGGGCATTCATTCATCATTGCCACTACCTCAGCATAAAAAGGTTCACATCATTGCAAATGCCAATGCTTCAGCACTTTTTAAGAATTTTGAAAAAGGTCATCATTGCATATGCCAGAGAAGCTCAAGGTAGTACAGAAAACTTAATGGAGGTGGGCAAAAATGGTTAACCGAGGCAAGTATAGTAATGTGGACTGCCTCAGCACATATTTAGGCATTTCATCATTGCATATGGCATAGAAAAGAGCAGCAGCCCGAGCAAAGTAGAGTACATACTCCAGTAGACAGTATGGCAAAATATTCGTCACAAGCCCGAGCAACCTCCCAAGAAACCTCAGGGTCCATAGTGATCTGATGTAGAGGTAGTAGGAGTATGTAGTAGTAGGATAGTAGTAGTATAGAATAGTATAGGACAGTAGATGTAGTAATAAACACTTAACATAGTGTGGTTCTCAGAAAAATGACATATACTCAGTTCAAACAAAATAGAGGCATCATAGGCAGTGTTCTCAGAAAAATGACATATGCTCAGTTCAAAAAAATAGAGGCATCATGGGAATTGGCATATGCTCAGTTCAAAGAAAATACAAGCATCAGCGGCAGCTACCATAAGCAGCAAAGTTTCATCATAGGCACCAGATACCATAAGCATACAACATGCAGTAGTAATAGCATCAGTTCTGCAGGTAGTAAGTAGTAAGTAGGACTGTAGGTAGTAGGAGTACCAAAATTGGCATAGTTAAGTAGTAGTAAAGTAGCAGTAAGTAGTAGCAGCAAGCAGATGTCAAAATATGAATCGTTCATCTGAAACCAGGCTGAATTGCATCAGAGAAGAGTGGTTACTACTGTCAACTTATACCGAGACATTGAGTAATAATAATATGCATTGAGTAATAATATGCATTGAGTAATTTGCACCAAGAAATGCATGCACTGGCCAAACTTGTTAGCAACAAAATCCAGTGGCCTCAATTCTGTTTCTGATTGCATACTGAGACAACAGGAAGGGAGGAGAAGGGTTGCACGTACCTTTGGGTGCTCGTTCGTCGCCGGCGATGGGACTGGCGAGGACCTGGGCGCCTGGCGTCGTAGGGCGGCGGTGGTAGCGCATTTGTCCGCACAAGGCCACGACCGAAGGGCGGTGGCGACACGGCGAACGGTGCAGAGATGGAGAAGGAGGCGGTGAAGGGAACAACAGATGGCACGGTGTCGCTGACGGCGGATGGCGCGGAGACGGAGGCAGGGAAGAAGGCGGACCACCACTAGGGTTCGGACAAAATGCGGCGGAGAACCCCAGACCACCGTACCGCTAGGGTTCCGATGGAGGTGGGGAAGACGGTGCGGGTGCGGGGGCATGGGCAGGGGAGGGGTGGGGAGAGCACACCGGCGACGGCGGCGGTGGCGACGCGCGCGATTCGAAAATTCGGCATCCCTTCGGGGACGAATTCGAATGCGGCGAAGGAATGGGACGGGCGGCGGCGGCGGCGGAGTATGTATAGGGGATGAATAATGGAGGCAACAATTTAGGCAGCCCGCCTCCGTTATTCTTAACCGAGGCGGTCAATCTAATATGCCCATCTCCATTATTCTTAACCGAGGCGGTCAATATAATATACCCGCCTCCATAATTCTTAACCGAGGTGGTCAATCTAATATGCCCGCCTCCATTATTCTTAACCGAGGCGGTCAATCTAATATGCTTTATTGAGAAATGGCACTTAAAAAGTTTATTTTAAAATAGTTTAAATGCTTGTTCATAATGATGTGTATTTTGAAGTGCTTGTGAGGTGTAGTAGAGTAGGAGTAGTAGTGAGGTAGAGTAGGAGTAGTAGGTAGTAGTAGGAGTAGCAGTGAGGAAGAGTAGGAGTAGTAGAGGTAGTAGAGTAGGAGTAGTCAGTAGTGAGGAAGAATAGGAGTAGTAGAGGTAGTAGAGTAGGAGTAGTAGAGGTAGTAGTAGGAGTAGTAGTGAGGAAGAGTAGGAGTAGTAGAGGTAGTAGAGTAGGAGTAGTAGTGAGGAAGAGTAGGAGTAGTAGTGAGGAAGAGTAGGAGTAGTAGTGAGGTAGTATAGTTACTAAAGTAGTAGTAGTAATAGTAGCATACATATATGGTTCCATTACATTAATGAGTTATAAAGACTTGTCTTCAAATTAAATGAGTCCAATCGATCCCGACATTATTACATAAATGTGTGCCATACATATCATTTTGCTGCAAGTGATCCTATGATGGTCCTCTTCTCACCATCGGGGCGAGCCCAGGGCATGATCTTGGACTTGTTGCAGCGGTCCTCGACGTTCTTGATCTTCGTTGGATGATCGGTAAAAAGTTTGAGCTCTGCGTAGTTGTTGTATTCTTCGGGACTCTCGACCCCATCAGCTCCCACGATCCTTTGCTTTCCTGACACAACCACATGCTGTAAGGTCTAAATAGGCTAGAGGGGGGGTGAATAGCCTAATTAAAACTTCTACAAGATTTACATAACCACAAGTGTTAGTACAAAAGGTGGCGAAGCAAAATGCACTAGCTCTAACTAATTAAGCAAGCCACCTACACAAGTCTAGTACAAGGCTATCCACTAAACACAACAACAACTACAAGCTAGAAACAAGAAGTAACGTGAGAGAAGAGCTTTGAGTGATTATACCGCCGTGTAGAGATGAGAAGAACCAATCAATCAATCACACAAGAGAAATCCTCGGGAAGAGAACGACACAATAATTTATCCTGAGGTTCACTTGCTTCTCGGCAAGCTACTCCCCGTTGTGGCGATACACCCACTTGTCGGTTCGCGAGCTAATCGACTATCAAGAGTCGAGCCCTCGGCGGGCGCCGCACAACCGCACACAAGATGGGGATTCTCCAAGCCACGAGCTCCACTAGAGTATCCAATTCGTGAACTCCCACGGGGAAGGATCAAGAACCCCTTACAACACTTGGTGAGGGCTCCAACAATCTCCAATTGCGAGCTCAATCACCTCCGCTGCTCCAAGCCGTCGACCGCGTCGGGAAACACAGAAGAGTAACAAGAAATCCGCAGCAACTCGAAGATCAAGTGCCTCTAGAATGCAACTCTCAAGTTATGCACTTGAATCTCACTCAATCTCACTCAAGATGTGCAACCAAGCAAAGAGATGAGTGGAGGGGTTGTTCTCTAGCTCAAAGTGTGCCACAATATCTCAAATGTGCCAGAGAGAACTCCCCAAACCCGGCCACCATCTATTTATAGCAAAGGGGTAAACAACTAGCCGTTACTAGATGTCGCAGTGAAAAATGTGATGACCGGACGCACCGGTCAGGGTGACCGGACGCGTCCGGTCACTATAGGACAAACAGTAACAACGCGAGTCAGAGAGAGAGCCGTTGCCGTGACCGGACCCGCTTCACCGTATGACCGGACGCGCTGCACCCGTGAAAGGTCTTGATGGCTAGAGGGGGGTGAATAGCCTTTTAAAAAATTTCTACAAAGACAAGCTAAACAAGTTTATCAATACAACAAATAGCGCGATGCGAGTTTTGCTTAGCCTACGGGGTGTTTGCAAGCCACCTATCCAATTCACAATTCTAGTATAATGGCACTCAACCGCACAAGTCAAACCGAGAAGGTAACTACAACTACAACTAGTAAGCTACACAAAAGAGCTACTCTAGCAAAGCAAACTAGCTAACAAGGATAACTAAGAAAGTAATGCGGAGATAGAGTTAGAAGGGTATCACCGAGGGGCGAAGTATTGAGCCAACCAAACAATATGATCAAGAGATGAATTCCACAATACACTACCACCGGGATCGATCAATCACAATAAGAATGATGACACAAAGATTTATCCCGAGGTTCACGTGCTTGCCGGCACGCTAGTCCCCGTTGTGTCCCTCTTCACCACGTGGTTCGGTGGCTAATCGGTCTCACACCGAGCCTCTCAAAAGGCGCCACAAGAACCTACCAAATGGCAAAAGGTTGCAATGACACGAGCAATTTACTCATGTTGCCTTTGGCGCTTCGCCGAGGTAGGCACAAACCCCTCACAAACACCGGAGGTGGCCAAGAACAATCACCAACTCTTGCCAACGCCTCCAAGCTGCTCCAAGCCGTCTAGGTGGCGGCAACCACCAAGAGAAACAAGAATCCCGCAGCAAATCAACCACCAAGTGCCAACTAGATGCTATCTCACAATGCAAATGCACTTGGATCACTCAATCTCACTTCGAATATGCAAGGAAGCAAGAGAGATGAGTGGGAGGGGAGTTGCTTAGCTCAAAGTGCTCACAAGTATGTCAAATGTCCAAGAGTTAGAGCCTTGAGCCGGCCAACGAGTATTTATAGACGTACCCCTTCGAATATAGCCGTTAGGAACGAGATCCAGCTGAACTCGCGTTGACCGGACGCGCCGGTCGTAACGACCGGACGCTCCGGTCGCGTAACGGCTAGATTTCGAAACGCCGACTGGACGCGCCGGTCGCAACGACCGGACGCGCTGGTCACGACCGGACGCGCCGGTCCCGTGACTGACCGGACGCGCCGGTCAACACCGAGTCGCGCAAAACAAACCAGCGACCGGACGCGCTGAGGAACTGACCGGACGCCACAGTGATCGCGTCCGGTCGGAGTCCAGTAAGCTCCCTGGACGACCGGACGCGTCCGGTCGCCTGTGACCGGACGCGCCTCGCGTCCGATCGAACAACTGAAATTCGCGCAGTCACTGGACGCTGACCGGACGCGTCCGGTCAAACAGTGACCGCGTCCGGTGCAGCGTCCGGTGCAGCGTCCGGTCACCACTGTGACCTCCGTTCGCTTCCGTTTCTTTTCGGTTTGATTTCCGACTTTCGGCGTAGTAGAAAATAGGCATTTCATTTTCCCGAAAACGCCTGAATCCCGCGCTCGCAAGCTCGGCGGGAGGGAGAGAGGACCCCAAACCCTCTCTACCGCTCAAACTCCAACGCCGTCGCAAATGTGCCAACACCAACAAGTGATCAACACCATGTGCAAGTGTGTTAGCATTTTCACAAACAATTTTCGAGGCGTTATTAGTTCTATCCAAATGCATATGACAAGAAATGCACACCTAGAGGCACTTAGGAGTTCAATAGCCGCGTCATTCCCCTCTTTATAGTACGGCTATCTATCCTATAATGTAACCACACCCACTAGGTGTCTTGGTTACTAAAACACAACCCTTAAGCATATACCTTTGCCTTCATCACGTAGGGTTGCGTCTAAATCCAAGTGTGGCCATCATGATCACCATGTCCATCTTGCCACCAACCTTGGAATGTACTAATCCTCATATGCTACATACAACTTAGGCATAGGATTAGTACTTAGGCATTGTCACTAATTACCAACACCAAACATAGGACTTTCAACCCGGCGTCCGATCGGAGTCCAGAGGGCTCCCCGCGCGATTGAACGCGTCCGATCGCAAGTGACCAGACGCACCGCGCGTCTGATCAGCTCCACACCACACTCTGCTCCTCTGGGTGCCTGACCGAACGCTCCGGTCCCAGGGACCCTCGGACGCGCTGGTCGCGTGCCTTTCCTCTATGCCCAGGTGAACTGACCGGACGCGCTGGTCAGGCCAGACCAGCGTCCGGTCACAAACCCTAGGCGCGCTGCGCCTCAGCCCTCGACTTGAGTTGACCGGATGCATAGGTCCACCCTGGACCGCGTCTGGTCCAGCGCTCGGTCACTGTTTTTCAGTGAGAAACACACCAGACTTACACCTCCGTTTCTCCGCCTCCGGTGCAGTAGAAAATAAGCGTTTCACTTCCCCAAAAAGCGCCGAATCCCGCCTCGCAAGCTCGGCGGGAGGGAGAGAGGAACCCAAACCCCTCTCTACCGCTCAAACTCCACCGCCTTCGCAAATGTGCTAACACCACCAAGTGTATGTGTGTTAGCATTTCACAAACATTTTTCAAGGCGTTATGTTAGCTCTCTACTAGATCCTAATGCATATGCTCAAGACGTTGATCTAGTGGCAATTGATTCCTGAGCTAACCGTGATTGCCCCTCTTGATAGTCGGCTATGTATCCTAAACCCGGTCAATCACTTCTCTACTCATCTTAGACCGGCAAAAGGAAAACCCTATGGTTATACCTTTGCCTTGCGCTCTTAGTTCCTTCTCCTCCACTTGATCATCAAGTCCATCATTTTATGTGCATTCCTTCATGATCTTGCTTATCATTTCATGCACCAAATTATGTGGTCTTGTGGCCATCTCTCCATGCCATTTCCACCTCCATCACATGTTGCTTATGCCTAGCTTAATCACACTTGATCACATAACATTAGCAATTTTGGTGTCACTCAATTTCCAAAACCAAACTTGGGCTTTCACATGCTTCCTGTTGTCCTCTGGCATCAGATAGTAGGCTACTTGCGTGACCTCAGATGCTAGTACCCACTGATCAAAATTGTAGCCAACACTTTGGAGCTCCACGGTGTGAGCCCATAGTCGTCCATGACAACCCCCTTTGGTTTGACCCACTGGCATCGAAAGACGGTTATCTGTAGGTTGCCGCCGTAGTCAAGTTCCCATATATCTTCAACAACCCCATAGTATTGCCTCCTCTGGCTCGTGGACTCATCGATGCCCTCATATCGAGCACCGCTGTTCTATGTCATGCTCTTCTTGTCCTTCTCTTTTGTTTGGAACCTATATCCATTGATGTCATACCCTTGCCATGTGGTGATTTGGGTGGACGGGCCGTATGCAAGCCTCTTAACGGTCTTCGCTGATTGATCGTCTTCTCCATCGGGTATGTCAAGCTGTTCGAGCCACTATGTAAAACTTCTTTTGTGCTATTTTTGGACCCATGCCTCCGAGCGCTGCCCATCATGCGTGGCGCGGATCTCCTCCATGTGCTTGTCAACGTAGGTTTCCATGACCACTAACTGATGAAGGATGCTGTGATGAACTTGTTGAATGATCTTGTTTGGTACATCAGTGCATACTTTCTGCCCCGTGCACCCCGTCCCTGAGGTTCTACCTTCGTGGTGATGGACGGGCAGCCCAATCGCCCTCCCATCTTGGATGTATCTCGTGCAGTATGGTCTCCTCGGTTGTGTAGGCCTCGATCATAGAGCCCTCCAGGTGAGCACGGTTGAGGACGTATCTGTTAAGTGTCAACATGAACCGCTCATACGTCCACATCTGGTGCAGGTACACGGGCCCTAGTTGCTGTATCTGATCAACCATGTGCATCATCAGGTGTGGCATGATATCAAAGTAAGACGGTGGGAAGCACATCTCGAGCTGGCAAAGAGTCTCCGCGATGAACTGTTTCAGGGCAGGAAGCTCAGCTTCATTGATGACCTTCTGGGTGATGCAATTAAAGAAGTAGGACATCCGTGTGATCACCATCTTCATGTACTCTAGACCGATGGCCCTGATCACAATCGGAAGAAACACTGTTAGCATGACGTGGTAGTCATGTGAGTTGTAGTTGGTCATTGTGAGGTCTTTCATCGAGACCAGGCTCTTGATGTTGGAAGAGAAACCCATCGGCACCTTGACACCCCTAAGCCACTGGCACACAACCCTCCTCTCGTCTATCATCAGGTTGTAGCCCGCACCCGGGAGATCGACTTTCCCGTTCTGCGTGGATGGTTTAGGGTGAAGGTCATCCTTGATGCCTAGGTTGACAAGATCTGTCCGTGACTTTAGACCATCCTTTGTCTTTTTCTTCATGTCTAGCAGGACGCCGATCGTGCTTTCGAAGACATTCTTCTGCAAGTGCATGCAATCGATGGCATGGGATGTATTAAGTGTTTTCTAGTATGATAGGTACTTGAAGAAAATCGACTTCTTCTTGAAAGGAACGGCGGCAGATGGTTCTTCCGTTTTATCCCCCTTTCTCTTCCTTGTTGTTGTCCCCACTGTCTCTTTCTTCTTTTTTCCAAACTTAATCTGATCCATATCCTTGACCATGCCAAACACCTTTTCCCCGTAACTCATCCATTTCGGTTCGTCAAGTTGCGGCTCCAGCTGGTTGTCAAAGTATTTAATCATCGTATCCTTTCGGTGCCTATGCTTCTTGACAAGGAATCACCTATGCCTCGTGTACACCATCTTGTTGGATCCTTTAAGGTAAGTGTATCAGGTACCGTCGATGCAAACTACGCAGCCGGTCTTCCCTTTGATTTGTCCCGACAACAAAAAGAGACCAGGGTAATCAATGATGGTCACAAAGATTATGGCTTTTAGAGTGAACTTCTTCCTTAGGGACGCTTCCACCATCTCGACCCCTTCTTCCCATAGTTTCTTCATGTCTTCCATGAGCGGCTCCAGGAACACATCTATGTCATTATCGGGCTGCTTCGGTCTAGAAATAAGCATGGTCAGCAGAAGGTACTTGCGCTTCTGACATATCGAAGGAGGTAGGTTGTAGATGGTCAGGATGACTGGCCAAGTGCTGTGCGAGCTGTTAAGGTCACTGAACGGGTTCATTTTGTCAGTACTCAGCGCGAACCTAATGTTCCGTGCCTCTTTGCCAAACTCTGGGAACATGGCGTTGAAATCCTTCCACTGCTTGCCATCGGAAGGGTGCCACAGCTTGCCATCGTCTTTCGTGCGATCGCCAGAAGCATGCCAGGACATTAGCTTAGCATCCTCGGGGTTCCCGAATATATCCCGTAGACGATCAATAACAAGAAGATACCACATCGACAGTGCAGGACTTTTCCTCTGCATGTAACCCAATTCTTCCTCATCCAGTTGAGCCGAGAACTGCTTCTTCTTCGCCACCTTCTTCTTCTTTGACCCACCCATAGGTCCTTCGTTGTTTGCATCCACGCGACAACCGGCGTTCCTCTTATATCGACTCGCGCCGCAGTGCGGACAGCTCTCCAACTTCTCATACTGCTCTCCTCGATAAAGAATGCAGTGGTTAGGGCAGGCGTCGAACTTTCTAAGCTTCATCGCCACTAGCTGGATCAGCTTCTTTGCCCGATAGGTATTGGTGGGCACCTTGTTATCATTTGGGTATGTGTCAGCAAGGACAGTCATAAGGTCATTGAAGCTAGTGTCAGACCAGCCATGTCTAGCCTTCAACATCAGCATCGTGAGGTCAAAATGTAGCACCATCCAATGCTTCGGACAACCCTTATACAGAGGGTCCACTGCAGCCTGCTTCATCTCCCTAAAATTCTCCAGCCACCTCGAGTTCCCAAACAGAATGTCATCTTCTTCAAGGCGGTTAGCTATTTCCTCCATAAGCTCCGCACCCTCCGCATCCCTCACAGCAGCATCCTCATCACCATGCCCACCACCATCGTCGTCAGCAGCCATGTCTACGAATAAGTCCTCCATCATGATGTAATCACGAGCATTGTCGTCACTTGATGCTGGCGCCGATGAGGAGGCAGGTTGTCGTCCTACAAGCTCTGGATTGACTGTCATCGACGACATCGAGTTCCCTCCAGATGCATCACCCACAGTCGCATCTACTACCTTTTCACCATGAAAGGTCCAGACCGTATAATCCTTGACAAAACCATATCTGATCAAGTGAGATTGCACCTCGTTGTCTTTGTGGGCTTTCATGTTCTTACAGTGAGAACACGGACATATGGTTGTCGCCCGATCCAGACGCTCACGGTGAGCTTTCACAGCTGCAACAAACTTCTACACATGAACCAAGTACTGTGGTTCCATTCTCTTCATCCGGTACATCCATTCAGACCTGTCCATACCTACAAACGTTGTTGAGCAACAAAAAATGAAGTATTACAAAGAAGATATTAGATCTAGAGCTAAAGAAATAGCAATTTTCTCTGTCCTCCATGAATATATAGATCTCAAAGAGCTCAAATAGAGGGGAAAATGACGTTTGGAGAGCATGTTTACCTTTTGTGGTGTCCTCCTTCAACAAACCTAGAGCAAAACTTCTCCCCCTAGATTTTGCTCAATTTTTAGGGTTTTAAATCTCAAAACCCTAAAAATTGGAAGAGAAGTCGAGAGAGGAAGAAGAAGGGGGCAGCGGCTGGAGCATTTATAGGTGGTGGAACAATGGAGGCAGGCATTATAACAGAGACCGCCTCTGTTAACACAACCTTAATGGAGGCGGTCGGCTTAAAAAACCGCCTCCATTAATGGATTAATGGAGGCGGGCAGTATAATCCAACTGCCTCCATTAATTAACATTAACGGAGGCGGTCGGTTAAGGGCGCCCGCCTCCATTAATTCATTAACGGAGGCGGGCGCTTAATAGGGGCCACCTCTGTTAATGTAGTATTAATGGAGGCGGGCGCCGTTATGTTGACCGCCTCTATTAAGAAATAACCGAGGCGGGCTCGTTATTGCCTCGTGCGAGCTGTGCCGACCAGAGAATAACGGAGGCGGGCAAATGAAGTGCCCACCTCCAATCAAAAAATGCCACCGCCGCCTAAAAGAATTCCTATACTAGTGATATCGACGATCACACCTCATATTAGAATTTGTGGGCTTGTCCAATAGAAATTCTGAATAATTGTAAATAAATCTTAAAGGCCCCTTCCTGTGTACATATATATGAGGTAGTGTGAGAACCTTTAGTTCCATCTTACTAGTTGATGTGGTGGTATTTAAATATGAAAATCATCTCCACTTCTCTGAGTCTGTGTGAGGAGGAAGAAAGGAAACCCACACGCTCACCTTGTCGAGCTGGGGCGAAGGGTGCATGCAGGAGCGAACACATGCTCGCTGGGTCAGGCCAGAGCATGGCTTACTACTGCACTTTTAGTTTTTGGTTAATTGACCTTTAAGTTTGTAATATGGAATCCTAGTCGATTTAGATCCTGATTGCGATACAAGATCGTCCCGGATTTCCTCTATAAAATACCTAAATGCAACTATATTCGTGTTAGGGTTTTGCCTCTTTCTGCTACTTCGTTGTCGTCGTAGTCTCTCCATCCCAAGCACTTGCATGCATTGGCGTTTGGGAGAGCAGGTCTCCGAAACCCTCGTTCTTGTGATCCTACACCAGAAGAAGATGATAAGGTTTTTGGGAAGTGCTTTCGCATGACTGCTCTCAATCTCCACGACGACTCATCTTCCGGCGGTGCCAGGTACTATCGTTTGTACCGCCAGCTGCTTTGACCCGTCTTCAACAACGACATTGGTGCTCCACCGCTAATCGATGCTCTCTCACCATCAGCCACGACGTCTCCATCTGCAAATGAGAGTAATGCTCATCGTGATCCGATCTGTTATTTCAGTATGCTTACTGGTTCAAATATGTTGGTATTCTCATTAATTTAATTTGTGGGGTTCAACTAGTATGTCAAGTTTATACATGCTAGTATCTAAGAATGTCATGATTTATGTTCTGAAATTAATCATAAAATTGCCTACTCTCTCAACACCTCATGTGCTCAGAAATAAACGCCCGGGATCGGTGCCTAGTGAGCAAGTCTGCTTGAAGAGCAATCGAAACATGGCCTAAGTCTCTTATTGTAGAGTACTCTCATTGTTCTCAAATAGAAGCTGGGTAAAAATACATGTCAGAATTTAGAAATTTGTACCATCAACACAAAAAGTAGTCCATCCATCCCAAAATACTTGATGATCTGGGTATTAAAAATATCTTAAAAAACTTGATATTTAGCTCTTTGCCACTAGGTGTGCCCCGTTTTGGCATCCTGATCTGATCCTCTTGCATGGTGTTATTATTTTGCGTATCTTTTCCTTGAGATCTTGATTGGATGCTCTTGTATCAACATCAATCCATGTGTATTGGAGTGGATTAAGGTGGAAATTAGTTTAATTTAACCCCAACCCACTCCAACACACGTGCATTGATGTGAATATGAGTGCATTCAAACAAGCCCTGAGACGAATGGCCCTAGATTTCTATTCATGGTAATGAGTCTGCACGGTAACATGCGACGCCCACTATACCACAACCCATATTTAGCGTGTCTTTATATGTCGGTATAAGCCATTTTAGCAACTTATGATCGGTCGTTATAGGTCTACGCCGACTCTTCCTATACGTAGTTGATAGTGGCATCGGTATAAATACAACCGACCACTTATACGGACTGACAGTCATATGCTATATAGTAGATATAATGACCGATAGTTTGATGCCAATTATAAACTTATACTGACTCAAGGTCTGATGATATTTATTTATAGTGACCAGCTATCCAACACTATGCATAATATGAACTAATTAGTCATAAAATAACCATATAGCCCCTGGATGAAGAGATGCTTAGGGGATAAAAGATGTTAGCATATCCAACCTCTTATGGTCAAATCAATACTACAGATAGTTCATCATCATTCACCGCCGCTCTAAAACCAATATCACAACCGGTTTTACGAGTTGGCGATGATAGTTGGCAATGATGTCCATCTTCACTACCATCGGTTTGAAATCAGTGATGAAAACCTAATAAAAAAACATGGCTGACGTCTCCGCCCAACCATGTCGTGTCACCCGCCGAGCTCACGCCAACACCTTGCCCACCGTTCGCGCCACCACCGCTGAGCTCGCCATTCGTCGCCATTGGATCTGGGCAGATCTAGACCGCAAGTGCCACCCCCACGCAGATCTAGGCCGGGGTGCCATGCCTGAGAGAGAGAGAGAGAGAGAGCCAGGTGTGGGTGAGTGAGAGAAGAGAGAGTCAACAGCTAGGGTTTCACGTATATATACTTAAGGCTGGTTTTCACCACTAGTTTATATACTGAACCGGCAGTGAAATCCCAATTTTCATTGCTGGTTCAAGCCACAAACCAGCGGTGAAAATAGTGTTGGTGAAAGCATTTATGTAGTAGTGAATTTAAGAATTTATTAGGAGCAAAATCTTCCTCCAACCATTCTCCTAAATCAATTGCTTTGTTGAGTGACATCCTAAATTATCTTCACTCTCCATCAAATCCAGGGTAACGAGTTGATACCCTACCTATGTTTTTACGTTATTTTTATTTGTACATGTTTGTAACTTATTCTCCACAAATGATCCTAATTTCCTCCAAGAGGCCGTCACTACGCGTCACTCTTGAGCAAGATGCACATCGCCACACGTCTCTCTTTCATAGGACGTCTGTCAATGCACTCCCTCGTTCATCCCACGCACACCACTCCCCTTGGGGGCTGCTCTATCCTCTGTGTCCCCCCTCCCCCCGTGCGTGCGCGAGATCCCACCCACCAATTAGATGGATTGGGCAACAACTCTCGAGGTGAGGAAAGCTCCTTCCTCGATGCCGCTAGAGCGAAATTAGTGACAAGGAACCATAATATTCCATCCGTCATGAAATATAAATATCAAAGGTTTAAAATTTATCCCAAATTAAATGATAAGGTATTCTGGAATATTCAACCATATCCGTGTGAGACTGTCTTTTAAGCACCATCTTGCATGTAATTGATAGTCGAAATCAATGACATATATGCATGCCTTTTGAACTATGCATTACTACAAAATTAATCAAGTTGACAACCAAACTAACTAATTAGTGAGTATTTAGTTCTAAAATTACTTAAATATTTTGTATTTATTTCAAGATAGACGAAGCACTACTATATTTAGGACTGAAGGTAGCCTAGATTGTTTACGCATCATGTTTTAAATTAGGGGGCCAGGATATAGGGAAACTTCTGTGGGAGAGAAAGATCGATCTAGAGGGGGTGTAAGTCTAGGATAGCGCGCTCCCATATGAGAAAATATGTGTTCAAAATTAGACGAACTCGGAACCGCTCAAATTTGACAGCCTAGGTATTCTTAGAAGTAATTGCATATGTAAGAGTAGCACTCAAATAATCTGACCGCACCCTTGCACAGACAGACTAGATCAGGTTCCGCTAGCTTGGCTGACTTGTTGCCTTCACCGCAAGCGAGCTGGGAGTTGGAGAATGAACAGAATCTTGTGATCGGTTACATGTTGTCGTCTTGCCACATTGCAAGTGGCGTGTAGAATAATGTTGAATAGAATCATACCATATATTGGTTACATGTTAGCACAAATTGAGTGCTGTAAGTTTGTATGCAATGAGGGGACACCTCCCCGGAACAGACGTCAGAAGGTGACATTGGTAGAATACTGGATTATGGTCGTCTTACTGGATGTCTGCTCATGGTGATAGACCACGTATTAATCTCTTATTATACAGTTATATACCTAGTTATCTTAACAGGACGGCACATGCAGATGCAGGCCTTTGAAACTGAGATATAGAAACATAGAAACAATCTTTGGCTCTGAATTGTTTGTGAGCCCTGCCCTGCCCCTGCCTCTGGATTATATTTGGGGGGGGGGGGGGGGGGGGGGGGGGGGGGGGGGGGGGGGCGGTGTGGGGTGGTGGTGGTGTTGTGGGTGGGGTTTGGATGGTGTTGGGGTCAAATCGGGACGACACTAACGTAAGACACGAGTCTTGACATGAACGCAAAAGGCGAGCATCGCTGCGTGCCTTGATATGACAGATGTCACAATTTTTGGTGGCGCTTGCGTTTGGACCTCCCCGGCGCACGTACATATTCTATTCCAATTCCAACCTTCGATTCCTTGTTTGTCCGAATGCCCGATGCTTCCATCTATGGAACTTGTTTATTGTTCGCCTTTCGCTCACGCAATCCGGCCGATCGAAAGCGAGGCCGCGCGCGCCCAAGAAAAGAGAACCTCGGCGTCCAGGCTGCCAGTCCCAGCATCGGATACATAGGAATTAATCTGGTTGATTGGGCTAGGGCAAGTTTCAGTATTGTACTAGTATGCTTGTATCTGAACGTACAAGGGACTGAATAATTCAGAATTCAACTGAATTGAAAACACGCGGTCCGGTGTTGAGACTTGTAGTATAGTGGACGTACACGCCGGCATGCACGCACCTGCTGGAGGTTACAGAGCAACATCATATAGTATTATCCAGCTGCGTTTGGAAGTTGGAATTCCCGTCGTCCGCTGCGGAGCGGAGCGGAGGGTGTGTGTGATTGATATGGAAGACGGAACTTCTAATATCAGTAGCATGCCATATAGATATAGTCAGTTTGCACTCTCTTCTGAAATAATTAATATCTCCGGGAGGACGTACATGTGGTCAAAGAAGCATGTGCCAGCAACAGAGGTTACAGGTCAAAATCATGTTCCTGAATAACACTCGTCAGGTCCTCTACGGCTCCGTCTGGGCTGAAGAATCAGACGATAGTTCTACTCCCATCAATACCCGTTCGTGGGTACTCATAATCCATATTCAAATCCTTCTCATTTGGGACCGAGCCTCAGCTCCGATGGTGAGCTTTCATTTCCCACCCTGAGGATTTATTCCTCAAAAATAATCTTACAGGTTCTGGACATACACATGAAGACACAATAGTACTGCGATGTGCCCTGTCGCCTGCAAAACTCCGTTGGACTTCATCGATCTCCAGAAGGACGTGTAGTGTGTATAGTTGTTAGGTCTAGCATACGCACTGGGTGTACGTTATGTGCGTATGGTGGGGTGAGTGTGTGTTTGTGCGTATGTTAAATCCTTCTCATTTGGGTAGCATATGGATAAATTTTTTATCCAATACAAATGGGTAGGGAAGGGTCTGAAGAGTGGATTATCCACGTATAAGCCTTTAGCTCAATTAACTATTTATTAGTATAAATAAGTGGACCAAATATTATAAAGTATGTGGGATCTGCATGTTGATTTTACTGCAATAATCTGTCACAATACTGCCGCATGCTATAACGAGTCATCTCCAACTAATTTCAGTCAATTTCACACAAATTCTAATGCGTGAATTCGATATTTTAATTTAGGGTCCAGCTTTTGACATGGGGCCCACATATATAACTAGCAACATTAATCTGCACAAAGTTGTCGCATGTTATAACGAGTCATCTCTAACTAATTTCAGTCAATTTCGTGAAACTTTTAAGGTGTGAACATGAAGTTTCTAATTTTAGGATCTAGATTTTAACGTGGGGCCCATATTTAAATCTAGCTGCACCAGTCTGCACAAAGTAACCCGATTACATACCAAATCATTTCAAAAAGTTTCGATCAATTTTGCTCAAAATTTTAAACGTAAACGCAAGGTTTTTTAAAATTTTAAGGTCTGTCTTTTATGTGAGTCCCACATATATATAGATCTAATCTTGTTAATTTGCACAAAGTTGCAGACTGTTATAATAAATTATTTCACCAAGTTTTAGTTAATTTCACTAAAATGTTAAGGTATGAACGTGAGATTTTTCAATCTAGGGGTCCAGCTATGATACCAGGCCTACATGTATACATAGTAGGTATACGTGTAAAATATTATATTAATAGAAACTTTCATCTCAAAACATTGTGTATAAAATTGGTTATTTCCAATGGTATGGATAAGATTGGGGAGATTGAAAAATGAATAATGATGATATATGGATTTTATGGATAAGATTGGGGAGGATGAAAAATGAATAATGATGATATATGGATTTGGACATGAATAAGCATGGATTTGTCCATGCTCTGTCGCCGGAGGAGATGCCAAGCTGCCGGGCAACTGCGTCGAGCCCGCCAAGCCGGAGGAGACGCCCAGTTGCCGAACGACCGCGTCGAGCGGGCGGAAGAGACGCCCCGTCGTTGGAGTCACCAGACAGCCAGGCCGGACAGTCTGACGGTCATCTGCGTGCGCCTACGTGTATGCTGGGCCGTTGTTCTCAATGTGACCCTAGCTACTGCAGCTCCTCGGACAGATGTTCAAGTGTTTCATCTGTAGGCCACGTTCGCTTATCTTATAATCTATAATTTTTAACTTGTTTTTTTAACTGTAACAATGTTTTTTCTCACAACAAATTAGCGAGCAATACTTTCAGTTATGGCTTTTCAGTGAAGCGAATGAGCTCTATGTTGCAAAAATATATCTGGATATTGTATATGTTGCAATGACTATATATGCATATTGCAAGCGTATGTTTCGAGTGTTTCAGGTGTTTCAGACGTATGTTTCAAGTGTTTTATCTGAATGTTGCATAAGTAGATCTGAACGTTGCATAAGTAGATCTGAACGTTGCATAACATGCATGTTGCAAGCGTTTGTTTCAAGTATTTCAGGTGTTTTCATATATATGTTGCAAGTGTTTTATCTGTATGTTCCATATGTTTTGCAATTGCTACACACATGTTTTCAAGTGTTTCAGATGTATGTTACAAGTGTTTCAGCTATTTTAGACATACGTTGCAAGTGTTTCATCTGGATGTTTCAAAAGTAAATCAGGATGCTGCACATATTGCAATGTATCCCACTTGCCGCAATCTCCTGCTGCAGTTGCTAGGGCGGCGTCGTGCATGCGCGTGGGGAGCAGAGGGATGGAGCGCTGCTCGACGGCAGACACGGGAAGCGGAGGGAGAAGGCGGCAGGAGCACAAGCGATCCCCGCGTGCGTGGGGGAAGTAGGGGAGGAGTGGGGAAGCGGTTGGAGCGGCGGGGAGGAGAGGGGTGTGGCAACTGGCAAGCACGAAGCACGGGGAGCGGCGCGAGCAGTACCCTGCCGGTGCGTACAGGAGGCGCTGGGCGCGGCCGTGTAGCTAGCACGGGCGTCCGGACACGCGTGTCCGTCCGGACGTCCGGTGCTAGCATCAGCAATAGGATCAAATTTACGCGGGCTCACTTAGGGAGAATATAATGCGTGTACGCGTTCGTATCAGAGAGTGAGATGGAGACTGTATAGGCGGGACCACCACCAGCTCGAGGGCCATGGACGCTGTACCATTGACGTGAACTGGCCCGGTTACGTTCTCGCAGAGACGTACGTACGATTAATAACAAACCTGGATGGCAGCCGTAGCATCAGTGGAGAATTTTTTTTTATTTTTAGTCCAAATTTGAAACAAATTTTAAATTTAACCCGGGTTTAAAATTTTTTTAAAATCTAACCCGTTTGGCCCCGCCACCATGCATGGCGGGTCAAATGCACTGAACCCCGCCGTAGTCCAAATTTGAAACAAATTTTAAATTTAACCCGGGTTTAAAATTTTTTTAAAATCTAACCCGTTTGGCCCCACCACCATGCATGGCGGGTCAAATGCACTGAACCCCGCCATGCATGGCGGCGGGGTGGAGTTCCCACGTGGCACGCTGACGTGGCAGCCACCCGGGCGTACCCCGCCATGATGGGTGGCGGGGTAGGCCAAACCCGCCACCCATCATGGCGGGTTGTACCCCGCCACCCATCATGGCGGGGCGCGGCGTAAATAAAAGCCGCGCCCCGCCACGCCCCCGCGGCCGAAGCCGCTTGCAGCCGCGCCGTCAGCGACGCCACCAGCCGCGCCCCGCCGCCGGAGCCGCCGCCGCCGTCGCCCGGAGCTCCTCCCCCGCGCCCCGGCCGCGCCCCGCCGCGCCCCGCAGCGCCCGGCCGCTCCCCGCCGCGCCCCGCCGCGACGACGCTCCCCGCCGCGCCCCGCCGCGACGCCGCTCCCCGCTGCGCCCCCGCCGCCGCGCCGTCGCGCTGCCGCTGCCGCGGCCGCCGCGCTGCCGCAGCCGCCGTCCGCGCCACCGCGCCCTCGGCCGCGTCTCCGGCCGCCGTTCCCGCGCCGCCACCCCGGCCGCGGACCGTTGCACCCCGGCCCTGCCCCGGCACGCCGCCGCCCGGGCAACCTCGTCGCGCCGCCGCAACCCGTTTTACGGTAAATTTTTTTATTTTGTCGTTACTATTATTTATTTGTAGTAAATATTATTAAGTTATTATTATTTATTTAGTTAATTATTTATTATTCATTGTATTAAACGATTATTTAGTTATTTAACATTAGCTATTTAGTTAGTTATTGAATTATTTAGTTAGTTATTTAGTTAGTTAACGATGATTTGTAGTTAACGATATTTTTGATAGTTAGTTAATATTGGTTTTTAGTTAATGGGTTCGTATTAGTTATTTAGTTATTAGTTAATTAGTTAACGATTATTAGTTATTCGGATTTTATTAGGTAATATTAGTTATTTAGTTACTAAGTAAGTTAGTTACGTGGTAGGTAAGTAAGGTTAGTTAGTTAGTTATGTAGTAATTAGTGGTACCATATTGGTCAGTTGATAATCAGATGTCAAATCGTTTTGTAGATGGATTACGGTGTAAGAGTTTTTTACGGAGGAAGTGTTAGGAGAGAGGATTGCCAGTTTGAGGATATGTATGAAGAATTGGAATGGTTTGATGGCACCCCTAGTTTCCGCGATCTATGTGACCGTTTGAGTTTGAAGTTTGGCGAGGCTTTCACACTAAAGGGTAGGTTCGATGTTGGAAAGAATAGGGCACACTATGTGATGATGGACTTGTGCAACCAAGCAGAGTGGTCCCGATACAATAGGGTCATCCAAGGTTCGAATGTCGGCATGGCTGAGTTGGTGCTGGAGAATGTTGAGAATGAGGAGCCGTCCTTCGACAGTGATACTCTAGGAGATTGTGATGTGCAGATGCAACAAACTATGGAGAGTATGGACTTGGATGGTAATTTGACGCAGGAGCGGGTTCATTCTCCTCCAGTTGGTCATATAAGCAATGATTTTGATGTAGACGAGTTTGAACAGGAGGAGGAGGAGGCGGCAGCAGAGGAAATGATTGGTGATGATGTTAGCACTGATTCTGACGATTCAGGAAATGAGGAAGGAGGTCCACATGCCATGCGAGCATCGGTTGAAGCCATGCCCTCTGGAGGTGCACCTGCCATGTGTACACCAGTTCGTGGCATGCCCTCAGGAGTACCGCTTGAGGTACTTCATGGCATGCAGAGTCAGGGCACATTAGCCACCAGTTATCCAGATGATGGAGTGGAATATGAAGGATGGAGCAGGGTTAGGGAGCCACAACAATACGTTGCACCACCCTCTTATACATCGGCAGAGCTTACACAGCTGAGGGAGGCTGGCGTGCCTTTTACCGGTGTGCCAAATTATAACGATGTAAGTATGTCGCATATGACAGTTTGTGACACGGGTTTGCAGATGTGTAAGAAATCATTGTACAACCATAAAAATTTAATACTGAGGAAGGGAATGCTTTTCAATACGATGTCGGAGATGAAGTTGTTCCTTCAGGACTATGCTGTGTATCATCATAGGCCTTACACGGTTCGACATTCTGACAAGGAGGTAAAATTCCACATATTATGTAAGACTGGATTCCCGTGCTCGTGGAAGTTGAATGCACGAAAGAGGCGGAGTGATGGTAAGTGGAAGGTAACTTCGGTGGAACAGCTGCACAGATGCCAGACTAATGAGGGTAAAAGGTACCATCCCCAGTTGACGGCTCGGTACCTAGCCCGTCGTATATTGGGTCTTGTAGATAAGGACAACGACGTATCAGTGTCTTTCTTGCAGGAGACCATAGTCACATTTGTTGGGTATGAGGTCACGTATGGAAAGGCTTGGCGGGCAAAGCAAATTGCCCTAGCAATTCGCTGGGGTAGCTGGGAGGAAGCCTATAATAGGGTTCCACGCATTTTGTGTGCGATGGAACACTTCAACCCTGGCATGAGATCGTTCATATACACAGGAGGATTGTATCTTCAGAACCCGTTGAGGCATATTTTGTACCGTGTGTTCTGGTATTTCGATCAGTGCAAACATGCATTTCAGTATTGTCGGCCAGTTGTTCTTGTTGATGGCACGTTCCTCATCGGCAAATACAGGGGCACATTGATGATGGCTGCTGCTGTAGACCCAGAGAACCAGATAGTGCCAATGGCTTTTGCTTTGACGGAGGGGGAAAACAATGATTCATGGTCATGGTTTATGCGTCTGCTCCGTGTTCATGTGCTTGGCCCTTCTCGCACCATTTGTCTGATTTCGGACTGTCACATTGGAATTCTAAATGCAGCCGGTGAACACATTGATGGTCACCCGCCCCTAGTGCACCGTTGGTGCATGCGGCATTTTGCCGCCAATTTCTGGCGGCGTCAACGCAAGAAGGATGTGGCTGACAAGTTAAAGGAGCTTTGTAATAAACGTACGGAACGCGAGTTCAACGAGACTATGGTAGAACTAGAGAAGATGCTCAACCAAGCTGGCAAGGCATGGTTAGACCAGCAGATGGAAAATAAAGCCAAGTGGGCATTAGCATATGATGAGGGCGGCTTCCGGTACGGCATCATGACAACAAACTCCTCTGAGTCTTTCAATCATGTGTTCAAAGGCGTTCGATCTCTTCCAGTGTCTGGTATTGTCGAGTTCTCTTTTAGGAAGTGCAATGAGTATTTTGTTAAGCGGTGTGGCCTAGCCCTGAGGAATGAAGAGGAGCTTGGAAGATGGGGGAAGGCGGCACACGAATATTTGAAGGAGGCTGAGGAATTGGCCAAACAACAGGTTGCCGAGGCTTATAGACGGGACATGCTTGTTTTCTGCGTACGAGCTAGAGGGGGCACAAACCTGGGCGGCGAATGATTTGGTGGCCGAACGTACCGTGTCGATCTTGATAAAGTAGAATGCAGTTGCAACGTCCCTCAGATCATGCATGCCCCTTGCTCACACATGATCACCTCTTGTTGGCTTAGAGGTTTTGACCACACAGTTGCACCATACATGTCACCCTTGTATCTCCGTGCCAACACCCTCAAAGTTTGGGAGAAGAGTTTCGAGCCATACCTTGACGAGTCGCAGTGGCCTCCATATTATGGTGAGGACTACGCGCCTTATCCGGACCTGAAGAAGGTAGGGAAGGGAAGGAGGAAGACGAAGCGACTGAAAGGCGATATGGACAATATGAAAGGTTACGGCGCCGACATGTATGGTGGCGGGGACTTTGACGAAGAACGTGCGCAGAACCTTTGCTCCATTTGCAAGAATCTTGGTCATAACGCTAGATTTCATAGGCGGGCGAGACAAGAGGTGGTCTATATTGTAAACATGCATTTATGATATTTTAATCTTCAAATGTACTTGTCTTTGTTTTTTTATAACGTTATTAATTGTTCTAATGTTATTAATGTTGTCTTTGTATTTTCAAACAGGCAGGTTCAGGGTTGCAAGATGGAGGCGCGGGCTCCTCATCCGCGCTTTAGCCTCATTGAGGCTGACTACGACAAGGACCACCGGGCCCAGGCCTTGTCGGAGCAGCAGAGGCCTTTGCGTGCGCTTCGTGTTCGCACGCACCGCGTACATAGCTGGGACGAGCGATACGCGCCCTACATACAGCGGGCGGGCTTCCTTGAGATCGCTCGGGTGTACAACAGTACACTCCCCACACTAGACCCTGCACTTCTTACTGCCTTTGTTGATAGGTAACATTGCATTTTTCATTTATTGTCTTTGTTTTGTAAAATTGGGCCGTCAACTTGCCTATAACCAGAAACTTGTAATGATGCAGGTGGAGACCGGAGACGCACACCTTCCACACACCATGTGGAGAAATGACTGTCACGATGCAGGATGTGAAGATGATATTGTGTCTCAGTTTGGCTGGTCATCCGGTGACTGGGGTCGTCGACGAGTCTAATTGGGTGCACTTGGTGGAGCAGTTCTGTGGTAGGAGGCCATCAGAGGCTGAAGTTAAAGGCACAAAGTAAGTTCATATTTGTGCCCCATTGAAATCACTGATACAACCATTTCAGCTACATCTATTTTTGTAGAATAATACTTCAATTGTAATTGCAGGAAGACCTCAGGAGTGTCGACGTCATGGATAACCCAGCACTTTGGTGCAGGGCCTCCGGTCGGTGCTCTAGATCACGAGGTCGAGGTGTATGCAAAGGTGTGGTTGTGGCACTTCTTGGACGCTTTCTTGTTCCTCGACTCCTCAGGCGATAGCATCAGCTGGATTTTCTTGAGGATCCTTATCCAGCCACTTGAGAATATTGCAACCTATAGCTGGGGTACCGCGGTCCTTGCTTGGACATACCGTCAGCTTTGTACCGCCTGTCGTCGCCAGTCGGACAATGCCAACCTAGGTGGCTGCTCATACCTACTTCAAGTATGGATTTGGGAGCGGTTTCCGGTTGGGAGGCCTACTAAACCTCCGCATTTGCCTGTGAGTACATTGACTACTTTGATATCTTCATACGACTAAAGAGATTAGTGACACCGTGTTTGTGTGACTTGCAGGTTTGGCAGCATCAAGACGTTCGACCCACCGCCCTTTTCATCTGGAAAGACGCTAAGGTAGTGAGGGGCGAGTTGGAGAGGAGGTACAAGCAGTACACGGATGCGATAGACGTGTTGACACACAACTACGTAAGTTATATCCACATTTCCTACTAAAGGCACTATCAATGAGATTGATACTAAATTAAGTTTTTTTACTTTGCAGGTAACATGGACACCGTGGTCTAGGTGGGAGCTAGAGGACTACCTTAGTCCGCGCTGTGAGGAGGAAGGGGACGAGTGGCTTTACGAAGGGCCACTTATCTTCTTCCATGTCGTCGAGATGCACTACCCTTTCAGGGTTTACAGACAGTTCGGGAGGTTGCAGGGAATTCCACCGCTGTACTCCACCAACGCTCAGCTGCATGGGTACGATGCCAATATGTTTATTGTACTTAAGTGCCTCATTTCTAATGCAATATGGCAATGCAGGATCGATCGGAGGCTTCGGACCACGCAAAAGGATTGGGCGGTGACGCACGAACCACATTTGCTTAATTGGTATAACAGGCATCCTCGCCACCTCAACGAACTTCCACAGCACCACCCGGCAAGATGGATGGAGTACCTGCAATGGCTGCAGCGAAGTACGAGGACTCATCTCATGGTCCCGTACACCAACATGCCTGCAGATGCGGCCGGTGAGGATGACATCGCCGATGCGTTCGACGATGCGCAAAGGGTGCAAACACAACTTCTTAGGGCCCCTCTTAATAGATACGTGGTAAGTACTTTGCACTTACATCCTCAAGCGAGGTAAGGGTTTTCAAATTCAATTAAAATGATCGAGTTAACCTTGTGTGATGTTGTAGGCACAACAGTTGTCGAACTACTCCGAGGAAGCTTCCAGGCAACTTTTTTGGACTAGGGACGACAAGACCAACCCTCTTCGCGCCTTTATCAAGGTACTTTTGATAGTAACATCCGTGACTACAACTCAGTTACCTTTAAAATTCACGCTTAATGATGCTTGTTGTCATCTAAACCTGTAGAGAATGAAAAAAGGCTGCAAAAAGTTGGCTCAGAAGCTGAGCTGTGCGGATACGACTTTGGACGTACCGTACAACCCCACGTGGTCCAGGAGCCAGACGATGTCCACCGCAGCTGCTTCTGCTAGCGACACCAGGGCTGCGTCCTCGTCTATTCGTACTCCGCAGGATAGAGGGAAGGGTCCAGCGGCTGCGGACGATTTGGATGAGGCACTTCAGTATGACACGACGAGTGGCGACGACGACGACGACGACGAGGACGTTCCCCAGTGGGAGTGCACCAGTCACGAGGAGATGGGTGCCTCACAGCTGTACGGTGCTCCTTTTGGTACACAGGGGGTCGACTACACACAGCAGGAGAACTACACACCAGCCGAGCAACAGGTCCCTATGCTTTGCTTTCTCTTTAATTCTACTGTTCGTAGCTCAACATTTAGAGTAGCTCATCAGGTTGCTTGCTTGCAGGGACCGTCGTCGACGCAGCAGTTCGATCGTGGACATAGGCGGCAGCGCGAGAGGCAGCAACGGGACCGCACAGACGTTGGCTGGAGAAGCAACGTGGTCCCTACAAATCTGAGGAGGCGACGGAGACCGCGAGACCCCTACACCCCTGGCGATTAGTAGAGTAGTCATATTTAGCAGGCGCCGGACACATGTTATCATAGTTATGTAGTGCTAGAACAATTAAATTATGTGTAGGTGTAGCAGCAGTACTCTACTTGGTTATTTCGATTCGACTAATGTAGTTGGTAACACTCGTTTAATCTTTGGCGTAAACGCAATTCTTTCCGCCATGGCTTCCGTAAACTTGCTATAAATTATGCATTAAGAAACTGCATTTATAAACTGCACGGATAAACCAAACAACAATCTTAGTGAGTGGACCAACAAATGAAACGAATGAAGATGTGATAATGAAAATTATTACAATGACATGTTTCAAAGTACAACACTGACAAACTACACCACACAAAGTTTCTAAGCCACTACAAACGACAAACACTAACAACGACAACGTGAAGACGTGACAATGCAAATTATTACAATGACACTTGTACGTCAATCAAATTGCGTGCACCACTGCGTAAGCAACTCGTCTTCGGACTCTGAATCCTCCACTACAACCTCCTTACCCTTGCTGGCCTCGACTGCCTTGGCTTGAGAGGCCTGACGCCGGTAGTAAGCCGCCTCCGCCTCGTCCGCGGCCTGAGAGTACAACTCGGCCACTTCTTCGGTCATGTCTGTTGGCCCCCATGCGTCGAACAGTGGTGTCTTATGGCTGTGGTACGCTGCCTGACCCTCCTCTACTTCAACATCCTCCTCGGGCATCGGTCCTAACTCCTCTGCAAGACGAAGTAGCTCGGCTATCCTTCCCATGTCGTAGGCATCCTCGTCCTGCGGGTACCCCAATTCTTCGGCTAGACGAATGAGCTCGCCTATCCTCCCGGTGCCGTCGTCTTCCTCCGGCTCGGCCTCCTCTTCAACCACAATCGGACGGCTTGCGGTGCCACCAACTCCTGCATCCTGCTTTACTGTCCTATTCTCCGTGTACCTAGCACGAGCCACATCTGCTTGCCAGTCGCCGGTGCATCCAATCTCTGCAAGTACAAAATGCAAACAATTAACAGGATCTTTGCAATGACTTTATTGACAGTCAAACAAAGAAGATTGACTTTCCAAAAACGCAATGACTCACTCGCACATAATGAGTCAATAGTATCGTTCAAGCCTTGCATCTGTGCTCTCGCAGCCTCCTCTGCAGCCTTCCTTGCATCCTCTTCAGCCTTCCGTGCCTGATACTCCTCTACATCCTTCTTCTTTTGCTCGTACCACTTCTTCCACGCAATACTCTTTGGGTTACGAACACGTAGGTCTTGGGCCCGTCGTATCATTTTCTTCTTATGGTTCTTAACGAAATCAGTGACGTAGCTTGCAGGATATCCTCTCATCTTGCGAAGTGCTACCATTGTCTTATACTCATCCTTGAACTTATACACATCATCATATGATTCCCAGTTGCATTTCTGAGTGCTCTGTTGCAACAAATAGATGAATACAAAGTTAGCGTACCAAAGTAAATAAAATAAAACATTAGCACTAAGTGTCAACAGTCCTAGCAAACCTCGTCATAATCGATCATGTGGCCACAGAAGTGCCCAATACCAAGGCCTGAAGGGACAAGGCCGTAGCTAGCTTCAACACCACATTTGCACATCACAGGAGGCGCAATAGACCTCCTCTTCTTCTTCCAGTCTGGCACCTCCTCATTCTTCTCCGGCTCCGGCCAATGGCTCTTTGGACCATAGATCCATTCCTTGAAACGGCACTTTGGAAAATCATGATCCTACAAAATCAAAACAGTAAAACACACATATAGGACATGACATTCCAAGGTTCACTCAAACCTTACCTCATGTCGTAGAGGACAAATGAACTCTTGTTCATTGCGTGGGTTTATCACGGCTTGCTCTCCGCAAAGGCACTTTGGAGGATCCTCGAGCCGCCGTGCCGATGCTACGGCCTTCTCTTCCTCCGTCATAGGAGGAGGGTTTGGAGGGGGCGGAACCCAGCGAGTAAACACCTCACGCTTGCAATGATCAATGCCGGGGTAGAAAAGGAGAATCCTTGGGTCAAACTTGTCCGGGCCGTCGATCCATTGGAAGAAAAAACACCGGAAGTAGGGCTATACAAAAGTTTCAATTATCTCATCGCGAATACAACATCAGAAACCAATAAGAACAACAAAGGGCACAATTACTTACGCTACAACTATAACATGTGTAGAAGCAACGAGCCGCAGTATCCGGATGTCTCGACTGGCCCACGTGTGCCGGATGACCACAGTCACAGTTAGGCAAAGGTTCCTCGGGAGGAACGGGCGCATCCTTGCAAGACACGTCGGGGTACATCTCTTTAGGACGACCCTTTTTCCTCCAAATCGACTCACGATACGAGTCCTCCATCTAATAACACGAAACGATTTCAACACAAAACACATTTCACTTATATAATGTACAATATCAATACGATAAAAACTAATATAACTTTACTAACTACATTAACCAAACATACTACAACGATGCACGCAGAGAAGGGGTGGCCGGAACAAGGTCCGACGATGGGCCGGTACCCGACGGGGAGGGGCCCTAGGAGGGAGGGACGCCGGAGAATGCCGCTGAGGGGAGGGGAACTCGGTCCTGGGGCGGAGAGGGACGCTGCGGGAAATAGAATGGATGAATGGCCAAAAACAAGAAGTGCCCGGGCTTTTAAATGACCGGGGTTGTACCCCGCCATGCATCATGGCGGGTTAGGGGTACCCCGCCATGCATCATGGCGGGGTACTCCTTTCCACGCTGGCCTGCAGCGTGCCACGTGGGACCTGCACCCCGCCACCATGCATGGCGGGGTTCAGTGCATTTGCCCCGCCATGCATGGTGGCGGGGCCAAACGGGTTAGATTTAAAAATAATTTTAAACCCGGGTTAAATTTAAAATTTGTTTCAAATTTGGACTAAAAATAAAAAAAAACAGAAAAGCCCTTTGTTGTTCACATAACCATCCTTTACACCGACAGTACATGTACCAAAACCCGTGACCAACGCAGCACTCAGAAGGAAGGAAGAAAAAGGCGAGGCAGACAGTGAGACTGACGACTGAACCTGAAACCGACCGCACAACGATGATCCAAGGGCACTAGCAGCAGCAGGTATCCTCTACCTGCTGCGGGCACTGCCCACTGCCAGGCACACATGCATCGAAGCCAAGCCACGAAATCAACGGATCGGAGACCCTTTCCCCTGCACCAATCACCAACCTAACCGATGGATCAAATCGTCAGTGTCACTTGGGAAGGCGGTCGCTTTCGACGCCGGCCGGTCGATCGATCAATCTTTCGCTTTTGTTAGGTGACGACGCTAGCTGAATAGATGATCCTGGGACTTGGAGAGGTTTGAGCGTCGTCGATCAGCAATAATGCAATCGATCCTGCACTTTGCATTGTGTGAGGTTGCTCTTGCTGCTGCTGCTGCTCCGATGACGAAGCCCTTTATTTTGTTGGCCACGGTCAGCATATATGGCTTGGAGCCATGCGTCGGGTCAGATACCCGGTCGCCGTTGATTCCGCGGCACTCAAAGGTGGCCCGGCCGGCGGGTGCCGCAACGACGCTGAAACTGACCGTGCAGCCGCCGCGTGGACTTTTTTTTTCTACCTACCTAGCGCGCCTAGTGGGGATAGCCTGAAAGTGCCTGCAATGTGTGATACAGTAACTAAAGGAACCTAGCTTTGATATATTTGCTAGTCTTATTAGCTTCAGAATTTCTAGATAGGTTCACACTTCACAGGACGTCAGTCACTCCTACACCACCGGGGCACCTGAGGTTGAGAGATTGTTCATGCATGAGCATGACAGGCAGAGGAGACACAGGTCAGGTCCTCACAAATATGGCATGGCAGAGTATTCAGCTGAACCATTAATTTAGACAACAAGACACACAGTAGGGTAAGGATCAAGGGTCGTTGGTGATGATGTAGTCATGTAAGCCAAATAATCTGCTGAGTGATTATTCCTTTGCTTTTCTCTATTCTAACTTCCAATGGGGGCCGGGAAAGGCAAAAAAAGATCTACCTCTTGTTATTGCTCTAGTAGTTGTCGGGGCGCCGTCAGACTATGCTATGCTAGCATCCATCCAATGCAAAAAAAAAAAAAAAAAAAAAAAAAAAAAAAGAGTGGCTGCTCACGCTAACGGATTGGTGGTGCAGCTATCTTTGCTTAGGATGCACTGCAAATCTTAAGGTGACGGGCTCGAGTGCTTCTTAATTGTACTATTAATTTAGACCCACATGATTTGCGCTAGCTTCTTTTTGGTTACGAGTAATATATATATATTTTTCTTTAGAGAATGCATGTCATTTCGCTGTTGCTATAGAATATCTATGTGAAAGACCATCTATCTGACGACGCAATCAACTGTTTGGACTATATTTGCGCTCGCTTTTTATAAATGCATACTGCTTAAAATAAAAAAACTGTCGATTCACAAAAAGATTGCGAAGCTGGAAGCCTCGATCTGTAAATCTTTATGCTTAAAAATTTGGCACATGACATCGACTTCCAATCCGGAAAAAGTTAATAGTACACTGCTACACGGGCAAACTATATACGTGCGTACTTAACCTGACAAAACGCCATTATCAGATGCCTGCGCCAACAACTACATGCCTGCCCATAACCAACCAAAGCGTAGCCGAGGCGCAAGCTGACACGGTATCCGCACTCGTCATACTCTAAATCCATCCTCTAAAAGAAATATTCTATCATAGTCATCGAGATTCTCTCCTCTATATCACTTTCTTCCGCACCCATCCATCCTCTATACCAACTAACACTGATGGGACCCGTATATCATACTCTATTTTACTCACACTACTCTCTCTCTTCCTATCTCCCCTCCCATTCACTCTCTCTCTCTCCACCTTTTCTTACAATCACGGGGCGCGATAGGGGTGGCAGCAGGCTTTAGCGGACGTATGTTCTATCCGCCAGGAATACCGGACGCATGACCATCCGCTTGTTTAGCGGGCTGCATACAGGACGGCGGTGCATGCCTTTTTCCTCTAAACCGGTACTGCAGGAAAGTTTTACCGCACCCAGTGCAGGTAGCCTTAGGCTATCCGTACTCGTCGTACTCTAAATTCATCCTCTAAAAGAAATATTCCGTCCTGGTCATCGAGATTCTCTCCTCTATACCACTTTCTCCCACACTCATCCATCATCTATATCTCACTCTATACAAAAGTGGACCCACACGTCAGTTTTTTCTTTTTTTCCTCATCACCCGTCGCCCTCCCTCGGTCCCTCCGTCCCCATTCTGTCTCTCTCTCCCCTACTCCTCTACTCCTCGTGGTGGAGGCGGAATCCGCCGCTGTGGTCGATCCAGCCCGGCCCGTCGGCGCTTGTCCGATGCTTGGGAGGTCCGGCGGCTCCTCTCCGGCGAGCAAGAGGCGAGCGGGCGGCCCGACGAGCTCGCGGAGGCGGCTGAGGAGCAGGCCTCGACGACCTCGCGGCGACGGCTGAGGAGCGGGCCTCGACGAGCTCGTGGCGGCGGTGGCAGATGGGCGCGAGGGTGAGGCGAGCCCTCCCCGGCATGGATCTACTCTTCCCTCGACGACGGGTGCACCGGCGAGAAGCGGGAGCCCGAGGACAAGCGGGTGGGCGAGCGCCCTCCTCCCTCCTCTCTCTGTCGGTCACACGGGCGGAGGACGAGCGTGGGCCTCGCGCGCGTAGCGGACGCTCGCTACCCACGCCATGGCGGTGGAGAGTGTGGCCATGGCGGTGGAGAGCGCCAGCAGGACCGCGTTGTGGGCGGCGGACGCCGCGCGGAGCACCCACGGAGGGAGCGGTGGGAGGCACGGCACGACGAGGCGGCGGAGGACGAGCACCGCGTGTGCGCGTGGGAACGGCGGCGCTCCTCTCGACTGGCGGCGCTCCTCTCTCTCTTCACGGCAACCGTGCGGTGGGGCCGGCGCGGGGTAGCGGCTGTCCGCTATCCGTCCGCTATGCCGCTGAATTTGGCGGATGGCGCGCAATAGTGGACGGGGATGCAGTATCCGGTGTAGGCCATTTTTACGGTAAATGATACGCTATGACGGATACCGGATGTGTTTGGAGGATCCAGTGCAGACAGTCTCAGGGGCTGAGTATATGTCTGTGTTTATACAGTGATTTAAAAAACGACATGCCATAATGGAGGAACTGTAGCTGAGGTGATGACGGCCATATATATATATATACGGCAACGCTATTCTACACTCTAGGTGTAGAATATTATTCTACACCATAAGCCAAAACTGATCTGAAAAAATACTGAGTACTACTGAACCACGTTCAGTATCAGTCAGTACTACACCCAACACCTCGAAAATACTGAAACGCGAGTACTGAACAGTACTGAATTTTGTTCAGTATAACAGCTTGGTGTAGAATAGTATTCTACACCTAGGATGTAGAATATATATATATATATATATATATATATATATATATATATATATATATATATATATATATATATATATATATATATATATATATATATATATATATATATATATATAGCGATACACCAGACTACAAGAGCAAGCAACCAAACCAAGTTAAGATTCGCTAATTTTCAGTTGCCATGAGAACCTTCGCTTCTTCAAATATATATTCAGCATGATGAAAGCAGCAGCCACAATAATTTGTTTCTCCCATTTTTGTTTTATGCAAGAAAGTTTGCTTGAAAATTTTGACTTTCTTTCATAAATAAGGACTTTACCTGATATTGACCTCCGCAATGAACACGTCCTAATTATTTGCGACCACCCTGTAGCTAGCTACAAAAATAACTTAAGATTGTGCCCTGCGGCACGTATTTCATTAAAAAAGGATATACAGGCACATTCGTTATAGTCAAAATTTCTACCGCTATAACGATACTTTCAGGTAGCTAAGGAGGAAAATCCCTTTACTCTATCATTGTTCGTTACGATTTTACAAATATTTATTTCTTATGGTACCTCGATGTGACATGAGCACAAAGGGGTTTAAGAATCCGTTCTGTTTTCCTTCTGTAGGACTAAAAATGGTGTGAAAAATATGACCAGCTTAAGAAAAAAATAGAAAATTCTTCACGACATCCGATAAAATTGGAACGATACAGAGAAAAAGAAAATAGATTACCCAAATTCGAGTTGAAAATGAATCAACATGGATAGTCGGGGGGTTAATTATGACCACACCTTTAGTTGGGCTACGGGCTCTCACTTTCTTAAACTCTGCATATTGATTTGATTTACGATGGAAGCAAAAGAGGGCTTGGTAGAAAAATGGGGAGGCATCGAGTTAAAAAGAAATTTGTGGTCTTGTCTACCTCATTATAGGCCCTGGATTATAATCCATACTTTTCAGCTTGTTTTTTTAGCCGGAATAGTATTTTCTCTCACGAAAATTCAGCCGGAACAGTGTTTCAGTAGCACAAACAAAGGGGGCATAGAGTCAAAATTGGAATTGACATTATTATACTTTTTTTACATGTAATAATATAATTAGAGAGAAATCCATTCCCATAACTTTTGCTCCCCTTTGTTAATTAAAGGTGACTCTATACTGAACATTTATTTCCAACTTGAAAGATATACGTATATATTGTCCTTCTAATTGCAAACTTTGTACATATCTATATCTCCTATAAAGCAAAGACCCACTAGCCTATTTCTCTGGCTTCTCATTGGGCCACATCAGCAAAATGATGTCATCCGCCCACTAAGTGACGTCGTCCGCCCACTAAGCCTCATTTATCTTCCACTAGCTATTTCTTTTGAAATAGAAAAAAGTTATAGCACCTAAACCAAGTATCGTAATTAAAATCCAATTGCACCATGGTGTTTCTCGCAATAAACTCTTCAAAACAAGACCCCACATGGATATATTTCGATAACTTTTTTGCAAACATTTAAACGGCCGTTCCTAAGAAAAACCTAGCAAAACTGTCGTTTCTAAGCAAAAACCTAGCAAAACTGCATATCACATGGATTACATGTGGTCCTCCGAAACATGCATGATTTTGTGAAGGAAAACTCCTAAAACTTTTGGGAGGGGATGGCCCTCAGGTATAGTAGGGGTGAGGGTGGATGAGGTTAGCCTCCCGTATTAGCCGATCCTATAGGTTAGTGACCGTGTTTTCTTTGATAACCGTTTCTAAGCAAAAGCCCGTTTCTAAGAAAAACCTAGCAAAACTACATATCACATGGATTACATGTGGTCCTCCGAAACATGCATGATTTTGTAAAGGAAAACTCCTAGAACTTTTAGAAGGGGGATGACCCTCAGGTATAGTAGGGGTGAGGGGTTCTGGTGGATGAGATTAGCCTCCCGTACTGGCCGATCCTATAGGTTAGTGACCGTATTTTCTTTGATAACTGTTTCTAAGCAAAAGTCCGTTTCTAAGTAAAAACCTAGCAAAACTACATATCACATGGATTATACGTGGTCCTCCGAAACATGCATGATTTTGTGAAGGAAAACTCCTAAAACTTTTGGGAGGGGGATGACCCTCAGGTATAGTAGGAGTGAGGGGTGAGGGTGGATGAGATTAGTCTCCCGTACTGGTCGATCCTATAGGTTAGTGACCGTGTTTTCTTTGATAACTGTTTCTAAGCAAAAGTCCGTTTCTAAGCAAAAACCTAGCAAAACTACATATCACATGGATTATATGTGCTCCTCCGAAACATGCATGATTTTGTGAAGGAAAACTCCTAAAACTTTTGGGAGGGGGATGACCCTCAGGTATAGTAGGAGTGAGGGGTGAAGGTGGATGAGATTAGTCTCCCGTACTGGTCGATCCTATAAGTTAGTGACCGTGTTTTCTTTGATATGGTTTTTGTTGTCTTTAGTTACACCTTTAACAAAAAAAAATAAATCTATTCTCTGCTTATATCGCATATATACTTATGTATTATACACCAACGAGATTCCTTCTACATCCTATTTCTCCTAACTCAATTCAAATTACTCTTGCATTCCCGCAGCAACACGCAGGGAATTCACCTGGTATTCCATAATTGTGACGCCGTGAAAACAAGCCAGCATTAATTAAATCTAGAAACGGACGCAGCTAGCCCACGACTCCACGACTGGATTACCGCACCACCAAGGTACTAAATAGCGTATAGCGGGTTGGTAGCGGATTGACGTCGATGTAGCGGATTGCGGATAGCGGGCGATATTGTGGACGATAAGTTCCAATAGCGACACCCCGATAGTCTTATATAATTTTAAGTACATATATTATGAATAATGAGTATAAATAATTTTAAGTGCATATATCATGAATAATTTTAAGTTCCACAGCCGATGCGTGAGTATTTGAATTTGGGATGTGAGTCATAGTGGGCTAGACTAATTAGGGATATTTGCTTCCATGCTATTGCGGTCTGCTACGCGCAATTGCGGCCGCAATATCGGCCCACTATTCAAAATTGCGGCCGCAAAGTTCCAAGATGCAAAGTTGAGAGCGCTACCTCATAGCGGTAGCGGCAATGGACCGCTACCGCTATTGCGGGTGCAATTGCGGCCGCTACCACCGTTATTTATTACCTTGCGCACCCAGTGACAGACCCAGAATCATTTGTTTGGGTAGGCACACAGTATAGAAACAGTGCTCTACAGTACGCTACAGTGCTCCATTACCTTGGTCACCGGAAATCTGGGGTAGTCCTGGACGTACCCAAAACCCGGCTGGGTCCGCCACTGTGCGCACCACCATACCATCCAGCAAAGAGACGGCCGTATGATCCCGTATCCCCCCCCCCCCCCCCCCCCCCCCCCCCCCCCCCCGCGTGTCCCACCAGTTACAGCTTCCAGCTTACAAGTGGCCACGACAAAGACAGGCAGCAAAGCCACGCCACACCACACCACCGTGCCCGTGCTGCGTATCCATACCATACGACTCATACCAGCACAGCAGCGGCAGCGACGAGCCAGAGCAAGAGCAACGCCAGCGGGACCAGACCACCTTTTGGGCAACTGATGAAATCGCGCGCGGAAATCCCCGTGCTGCCCCCAAGGCCGACCACCAGCGGCCCCCACCTGGCCACCTCGCGGCCGCGGCCGCGCAAGTCAAACCGGCGCGCTATAGCTATAGGCTAGCGCCATCCGCGATCCGCAGCAGGCCGCAGTCGGGGACTTGGCCTTCGGGGCGGACCAGTGGATTCATATACCAAACCCAGTCCGCGAAACAAACCAGTCGCCGCCCTGCTTCCCTCCTTCCCTCGCACACACGCAGCTCGCGTGGCATTGCGTTTGCGCGGCCTGCTTCTCCTCTCTCCCGCCGCGATCGACCACCGAGCTCCTCCGCCTCCTCTCCTACCGCTCGCGCGCGATCACCCGGCCGCGCATAGCGCAGCGCGCGACCGACATGGCCGCCACGCCGCCGGGTCCACCGGAGGAGCAGGACGACGGGAGGCAGCCGCACCCGCGGGTTCCCAACGGGTACGTCATGATCGTGGTCCCCAACGACGGCCACGAGTTGCCCGACTCCTCCTCCTGCAACGAGGATGCGGGCGCGGCCGACGACGACGCCCCAGAGGAGGAGGAGGAGGAGCGGCCGCGGCCACCGGGAGCGAGAGCGACGTCCTCGCTGTGGCGCGCGGTGGTGGCGGTTCTGGCGCTCGCGGCGCTGGCAGTGGCGGGCTACGCGGGCGGGGACGCCGCCGGCGCGGCCTGGCGGCTCTTGGAGACGCGGGAGGAGGACGACGGCGGCGGCGACGAGGGTCCGGCCGGCCGCGGGTCCTTCCTGCTGCCGCTGTACCTGAAGCCACGCCACGGAATTCCACAGAATTCCACAGGCAACCTCTTCCCGGAAGGGTGCGTGCAGCCTCTGCAAGAATTCGGTTCCGTAATTCTGTCCAACAGTATCTGTTTGTTCTTTCCATCTGCTGTTACATTCTCGAACAAGCTGTGTTTCCAGGAATTTGTTCGTTCCTTGCTGTTAATTGCTTTCTGTGGGGGAAAAGGGGGGTTGCGTTCTTTCTCGTTCAATGCGGCTCTTGTAGTATGCCTTGGTCCTGTTTATCGGCTCTCTCGTTCGTGGACACTCCTGGACAGTTTCCGAATTCCGATTGTTTTTGGATTTGTCGGCTCCTAATTGCGGACACTTCTGCACAATTTTCGGTGATTTTGAGTTCGCCGCCTCATAATTACGCACATTTCTGTACACTTTCGCATGCTTTTGAGTCTGTTTCCATGTCTCCTTTTCCATTCAGTTGGCTATACCATGTTTCAGGGGCCTCCACCTCCACCAGTTATTAGAACAAGTACAATCGCTCTGCTGTTTGTTTTCGGGGATTAGTTGGAACTATCATTTGTTTAGTGCTAGTTGCAGACTTTATACTCTAGTCGTTCCTTCACAGAATTGGAAGAACGTTTGACCATCATACGGAACCGTAACTCTCTCAATCATTCGGGATTTCATCATTCAGTAGGGTCTACCCTCTCGAAGTTGTCTATACTCAGATATACACCTGTCTTTAAATTTTGGGGTTAACAGTGCGCTTTCGAATAAATTAGAGCGATACTGCTTTGCTGGCTTCGAAGTCAACACTCTTGCCAACAAACGGACATATAATAGCTATTTGATGATTGAGGTCGTCTTTCTTGTTTACATACATCGAATTGTCGTTGTCGGTAGGCCCTGACGATCACCGCTGTTATCGCATTGTTTTCCTTCTAAATGTTAACGCCCTTACCCTTGCAGGATGTACTACACTACTGTCTCTTTGGGCAATCCTCCAAGGCCTTATTTTCTTGATGTTGATACTAGGAGCCATGCAACATGGATCCAGTGCGACACGCCATGCACAAGCTGTGCAAAGGTACACTCCATTTCATTCAGCTACATGCTCCGTTTTACTACAATGTTGTTGCATGATGAGCGTAATTGGTGGTAACATCCATGTGCCCTAGTGGTTGAGCGGCTGAGATCTTGGGCTCAAAGTTCCCCATTCGAAATTCTTCTTTTTCATGATTAGCTGGATTGTCCCAAGTTCACTGGATTCTGTAATAAACATTATTCAATGTTGTTACAGGGAGCTCACCCTTTATATAGGCCCGCACGGTCGAATCTGGTTGCTGCCAGTGATCCACTTTGTCAAGGAGTCCAGCGTGACAACCCAAATCAGTGCGACTATGATATCAGTTATGCGGACGGAAGCTCCTCTACGGGCGTTCATGTAAGGGATAATATGCAGTTCATCAGTGACGATGGTGAAAGGGAAAATGCAGACATTGTGTTTGGGTATGAGTCAACCTTCCAATAACTGATAATATCATGACATGTATGTATAATGATGATTGTTGTTAGCACATTGTCTAAGAAACTAACTGCCATTTGTCCATCACATACAGGTGTGGATACGATCAGCAAGGAATTCTTCTGAACAGACTAGAAAATACTGATGGAATTCTCGGCCTGAGCAACCAGGCACTAAGCCTTCCTACACAGCTGGCCAGCCGGGGTATTATTTCCAATGCTTTCGGTCACTGTATGACGAGAGATCCCAGTGGTGGTGGTTATTTGTTTCTCGGTGACGATTACATTCCCAGATGGGGAATGACTTGGGTCCCTATCCGAGATGGTCCAGCAGAGTAAGTTGCCTCTGTCTTATGGAAAATTATTTCAGTTCGTGTGGCTATCATTCTTTCCTTGGATGTCATGCACCATTTTTAGCCAATGCGATATGCTGTGTTTGCAACATATCCTCAGCAATCTTACCATTTCTTGTCACTCTCTGAGACTGAAACCATAAAGGGGAAAAATTACTCAACTGCTTTTCTATAGCTCATTACTCTCTCCTATTATCACACTGTCACCACATGCTTCAGGAAATGCCATGAAACTGACCTGCATGCTATGGCTCTACTCAAATCACAAATATTTAGTTGCAAAAAACAGGTGGAAGAAATGCCTTTTTTTTAGCCTGAGCACACCAGCCGAGTAGCACAAGTTCCTACAGCATACGGAACTCTTCTTCGTGGCGCATATACATATATATACCCTTTCCTGTGAAATAAAATTACACATGAATACGCTGTTATATAAAGTTGAAATAATAAAAGTTAGGTCATATAACTGAAACTTTCCCTTTCTTGCGAGCTTCAGTGATATACGCAGAGCCCAAGTCCAGCAGGTAAACCATGGGGATCAGCAGCTCAATGTGCAAGGGAAGTTGACTCAAGTGATCTTTGACAGTGGGTCCACATATACATATTTCCCAAATGAGGCGCTTATAAAATTGATATCTTCGGTGAGTGTCAATTCTTCTATAGATGTAATCACAAAACAGGTCAATTCTTATGTTTTCTTTTAATTTAACAGCTGAAGGCTGCATCCCCACGATTTGTACAAGATGACTCAGACAAAACACTTCCTTTCTGCATGAAAGCTGATTTTCCAGTGAGGTAACATGATCGAAATCTCTTAATAGAACATGTCTTGTTTGCTAAATTGACAAGCATTTTTTCAGATCTGTGGATGATGTGAAACATTTTTTCAAGCCCTTGAGTCTGGAATTCGAGAAACGATTTTTCTTCTCCAGAACCTTCAACATTCGTCCTGAAGATTACTTGATCATCAGTGTAGGTTCCCATGTGATGTTTCTTATATCTGATTAACACTGTATACTCCATTTCCTATTTGAAGTACAGTAGTACAGCTACACATCATGTTTTTCCTGGGATTCATTTCAGGATAAGGGCAATGTCTGCCTGGGGGTGCTCGATGGAACAACGATCGGTTATGATTCAGTAATCATAGTCGGAGGTATTCAGTGGTCATTTTCTTGACAAATTTCGATTGCCCAATCTATTCCTGCTAAATTTATCCTTATCTCCATTTTTGTTGCAGATGTTTCTCTTCGTGGAAAATTGATTGCTTATGACAATGATGCGAATGAGGTCGGGTGGATTGATTCAGACTGCACCAACCCTCGCAGACAAAGCAGAATTCCTTCCTTCCTGCGACGAACGTTGCACAACCAACTTCTGTAAATACTACACAGATGCTACTGTGAAATCGGCTGACCATGCTTGTTCTTACAGACGTACAATCCTGTGTCTGAATTCTGAAGCTGCCATGGAACCCTCCTCTTCTTTGGCTAAATCATGTGGAGGAATGTAACTACGAGATAGGAAAAACGGTTACAAGACAGGGTAATAGAAAGGAAAGGTAGATAAGCTAGTATATTGTACTTTGTATTCCTGCTGCCTGTATATAGTAAAAAGAAGCAGAGTCATGTTTGCTAGTATGTTGTAGAGATCTAACTCACTTTGTATAAGACTAAAGTGGGGAAACATAATCGATAGCAGTTGTATTTCGTTTTTGAAAAGTTGGAAGGAGCGCTGCCATGTCATATAAGTGGGGACAGTTGTGTATTTCTGATTGGTATTCAGTTTCATAACAGTTTTCTTATCGATGGAATACTGTGATAAGGATTCTACTTCGCAACAGTCCACACAACTTTCATCAATATATATATTAATTAAAGATAACCGAAACTAACAAAGAACAAGACATCACAGTGATGCAAAAAACGAGATCAAATATTCTGGTGAGTGAAAACAAGCAATTCACAAAATATACTTTGAACCCTTCATGCAATATACATACGTGCAATCAGCCAGGTGTAACATTATTTACAAAGGCGCTGAAAACACAATACAACAGATGCATAGATCAGCATTTTACCATATTGATGATGATTTCTGTGGCTGTAAACTGAACTCCAGCAATACAGCTTGCAATCATCTGATTGCACATTTACAAGTTTAGTGTACATTCCGTACCCCCAAATTAATTTTAAAAACAGAAACTGGGTGCCAAAATAGGATTGCATGGTCATCTGAAACTGAAGCCTTGCAGGTTGTCATCAGTGTCAACTCTAGAATCCTACCAATTTGCGTATTTTATCAAAAAACCTAACATCACTTGTGCTAACTGCAGTAGGCTCCTCCACAGGATCCTTAAAGTTAGCCTTCTCACTCAACTCTTCAAATGCGTTAACAACATTCTGTAGTCTGGCAATAAATTCAATCAGAAGTGATGCAAATGTAGCCAAGGACAAGGCACTTGCACTTTCATATGTTTGGGAATCCTCATCTTCAAGTGGTATGTTTGGATGGAATGATCTACGAGCAGGCCAAGACAGTAGTGGCTTAAAACCGTCAATTGTTGATGCTGAATCAAATCTGCTCAGAAATGAATTTGCAACAAAGCTCTTTGACTGATGCACTAAAGTTTGATCAACTATGGTAGGTTCCACCCCGCCATTGTTGTTTTCTTTGGCTTTGTTTTCTTTTTCCACAGCACTGGTGCCATCATTCTTGTTTTCTTTGTTCTTGTTTTCCTTTTCCACAGCACGGGTGTCATTTAGAACATCTTTGATTCCCTGAGCTTGCTTGCTAGCATCCCATCTTTCAGTGTTCACCAGAAGATATGACTTCTCATCAATCTTTTTTTGCAACTCTTCAGCAGCCATGTGAACTTCGAATAGAATACCTGAAGAACTTAGCTTGGTCATTGTCTTAACTCTGCTTCCAAGCTCGCGCAACACTTTAGCTCCTTCCTGTCCCACTCTTTGAATCTCTGCAGCAAATACCCTTCTGCTTTCTGGTGGTGCCTAATGTCAATAATATATTTGTTTAGAAAACAAGATGCTGAGTCGCAACAGTTGTTGTTGACATTAAATGGACAAACCTGAATTTCTGAAAGAATGCAACCATGTAATGCCATGACTGCAAAGGAACAGTGCCTCAATGCTCCACTAACTTTGGTGAAACTCCTCCAAGGATAGTTCATTGTTTTGTAAGGGCCATGGGGTGGCTCCCATATAGCAAAACCAAGCTGAAAACACACTAGAAATTACCTAATCAAAATTCACCAAAATACTCATGGCAGACTGTAGATTGTTGAATATAGAGCAAGCACAAACCAGGGTTTCTTCCTGTGCTGATGCCTCAACAGCTGCCCTGTACCCACTGTATAGAGGATCATCAGATGCTTGATACACAAGTATTTTCGAAGGAATCCTTTCATATTCCATGCATCTCAGATATCCATCAACGCAACCTAAAGCAAATGTCCAATGAACAGTATCAAGCATATAAGAACTTGATGTCATTAATTTGGCAGATTTGGCAAGAAATAAACAAATCAGATGCCTATATAATCAATAGCCAGTTGATCAAGGACACGAAAACCCATAAGCATTGGAAATACTCTGAATTTTGAGCAGGATGCAAGGTCATACCTTCCAAGGATTTTGCAACACCAGTGAAATTCTTTGCTATCAAGTTGTGCAAATCCTCTCCCGCCCAGATTGGGTAGATGCCTATATTGATTCCAAGACTGACAGCAGCACCAATAGCAATCAATATAAATCTGCTTGTAGCTGTATCAGTGAATTTCCCAGTGTTGTACCCAGAGACCATAACATAACAGAATGTCAACAAGAACACACGGAATCCATACTCATACGGCTTCATCATTGGATGCAGCTTTGTCAAGGTTGTGACAAAGGCTAAAAATATAAACAAGGAGAATTACACTTTAGATATATTCATAGGCCCCATTAAGAAAAAAAAATCGATTGCTCTCAGAATGTAAGTGCTCACCAACAATAAGGATACTTGTTATAAGAATCACTTCCTCCAGTTTTCCCAGATGTTTGGACAATTCTGCAACTGCTAGAGCAAAAGCTCCTGCAGTTAGTGTCCCCAATCCCCGATTAAACCCTTTGCTTAAGGTTGCACCTGCATCAACACTGATGCAAATCAATTACAGAATATGGAAAAATGAATTTGCAGGTGTGCACCAGCCACTGGACCCATCTTTTCTAAGTTGTAAATTTTCTGTCTAAGGGTCTAAGTAGTAGTGCTAAGCAAAAAATGGAAAAAAAAAAGCGAGCACCTTAATAGACCAGTGACAAAAAATAAAGGTATAAGAAAGAACAGCTTCCTTAGTGGCAAATAAAAAGAAGCAATTATCTATGTTATTTTAACTTTCTGCATCATAGAAACAATACCTACAACATTTAACAACCAATCTTACTTTTTTTTCTTCCAAATTTTATTTCTTTAGTCCATTTGAGTAGCCATTATTCTCTGAGCTCTTACATTAGACCTACACAAAAGGGTTTCCAAATAAATTTGATGATACCCATAGTTTAATAAGCAATTGTGACCGGCTTAAATTTTAAGGTATGATAGTTTAGACTTTGAAGATGCCTCAAGAAGCATCTGGCCTACATTTTAAGAAGTTGTGGTCCATCACCATTGTAAATATAGTTTTAATAAAGTTACACATCCCACTGCACAAAGGTTTGAAATAAAATATGCCAGCCAACAGCATAAACTACGCAAGCACCATTTCTTAATCCATCTATCACCCGATCTTCAGCAATGTCAAAAGCCGCTCTATCACCAGGTCTTCGACAATGCCAAAAGCAGGGGGCCACGTTCAACAGATGGGCCAAATGGAAGACGAGTTATCCTGTCTCTGCACGGAGCAACTGATTCACTCGGTCACCTAAAAGTGGACCCGTGTTGTACATTGCTGGGAGTACAAACCTAACATCTCTAGTATCATTGCCCAAAAGAAGAGATCTCATAATAACATTTTTAAGCTATCAGGCCCGAGTGATCTTGAATGCAACGGCAGTTGCTGATCTGCAGATCAGAGGAATATGGGAAGGAGTACTATATATGGCCATGCTCCAAGAACTGATGTGTTGGAACAGAGACAAGGGCAGCACAAAGATCCCAACAGAAGATGAAGGCACGCAAGAGATTTGACAAACGAAAGAATTTCAATCAAAACAGAACAGTAGAGGGACCATAGCAAAGATGACACCTTGAATTGAACCAAGTAAACCCAGAGAAGTAAAAAAAGACGGCGCGCACCGATGCTGAACTCGAAGACGACGACGACGGTGAGGATTGCCCAGATGGAGTGGCTGACGATGTCGCGCGGCTCCCGGAGGAAGACGAGCAGCGAGATGAGCGCGAGCGCGAGCGCAACCTTCCCCGCGAACACGGGCTTCCGCGGGTCGGCCCGCGCGAACGTCCACAGCTCCGCCACCGCGCCGCACGCCGCCCCCCACCAGCGGGCCACAGCGCCGCCGGCCCGCCGGAGCAGGCCCTCCTTGGGCTGCTGCTGCTGCTCCCCGTCCTGGGAGGTGGTCGGCAGGGTCCAGGCCGAGGAGAGCAGCGGGACCGCCGCCCCGCGCTGGTCCTCCAGCGTCGACCACAGCGACCCCAGCCGCGCCGGCGTCGCCGGTGTTGGCGTTGGCGGCCGCGCGGCCGAGGCCACGGCCGCCATGGAAGGAAGCGGTCGGCGGAAGGTTACGGTTTACGGCCTACAGGGAGATGGATCCGCCGGTGGGGCCTGCAGGCGATACGGAAGCGAATCGCACTGGGATTGTTTGCTCTGGGCGCTCGGGTTTGGCTTCTGCCCTGTCGTGTCCGGGAGGGAGGATGCGCAGCTTGCAGAGAAGAGTGCAGTGCGCTGCTCTGTCTGCTTATCGTGATAGCGACCCCGCGGCTGCTTGTACTTTGTAGACGACGAGATCTGCTCGCGTTGCTATTGCTATGACTCGGCGGTTTCTGCTGCATTTCCGTGGGCCGTCGGCTCTGAGCCCGGTGGGTTTTCTTCTGTTTTTCTTTTCCTTCCCGTTACGCAGTTTCTGGGCTTGGGCTCTTTGATTTGTTGGAAACCTGGAAATATGGTCCATCTCATTTGGTTTTGCAGATCATGGGATGGCTCATTTTGCAATAATATCCACCGTGGTTTTTTAACTCCATATAAAATGAACCAAGCATTGTTTTTTAAAGAATTATACAGCACAGCGTATCGTGGAATGGAATTGGACACCAGGTGCCCGGTTTGCTTACGCCTAGATGAAGATGGTGGGCACTGTTTCCTCAAATGCAAGTTTGTGAAGCGTTGCTGATCTCCAGTTGGAGCCGATTCGCCTGAAGCTGCTAGCAGAAAAATCGGCTTGGGATGTCACCCAGAAGGTGCTGAAACTGAAGGAAGATGAGTGCCTGAAAACTATTATATTGCTCTGGAAATGGTGGAGTAACCGGAACAAGTTGAATAAGGGAGAGAAAGGCTTCTCTAGTGATGAAATTACAGGTGACGTCTTCAGATTGTTGAATGAACTCGGATGTAGCGAGAAGCAGATTCATGGAAGAACAGCAGTTGCGGAACCAAAATGGAAAGCTCCCCCAACGGGGCTCTTGAAAATCAATACAGATGGCTCTTTTATCAGTGACAACCTGAGCGGAGGGTGGGGATTTATCATCCGAGATCATGAAGGGGAAGCTGTGATCGCAGGGGCAGGGCGTGTAGCAGCGGCTCCGGATGTGCTGACAACGGAGGCGCTAGCCTGCTCAAAGGCTCTCCTATCGGCGATGGACTATGGCATCTCGCGTATTCAGCTTGAAGTCGATTTTTCTATCCTGAAGCAGGCTATCTCATCCTTATCCATGGACCTAGCTGCTAGTGGTATGCTGATCAGTGATGTGCGTAACCTCCTGCATGAACACTTTGTATGTAAGGATGTTCTTTTAATTCCTAGATATTGTAATGCCACAGCGCATGGTCTAGCTAAATTGGGTTTGAGTTGGGACCCGGGTGTGTCATATGTGTGGACAAACCCCCCTCCCAGTCTTTGTAAAAAATTTGATGTCTCGCGACTCTGTCGAGTTGATGAATGAAAGGCCCTAGAGCCAGTTGCCAGTTTCAAAAAAGAAAGCGAACGAGGCTCACCAAGAGAACAAAGCAGTTATGGATCATCTCAACATTCCCCACTCCCGTTCACCGTTAGACTCCCACGTCCGTCCTACAATCCATTTGAGCGTGATGGTGACAGCGAGCTAGAGGGGAACAACGAGTAGATGCTTTTCATGTGTCTTTCCTACCCTTTCTGGGCTTGATGCCAAATGGGAAGTGAAAAGGTTTGATTTGATTTGGTTTATGTACTTCTCTCGTCTTGTAAAAAAATAATGTGCGCATGAAGGATGTTGATATTTGTTAACTTAAAGATAAATTTATAAGCACACACATACTGATGTAGCTTTCACTCGGAAATGTTTCAAAATATCGATTTTCATGAGGAACACAAACTGTACTAATCAAAGATCAAGTTCATCTAAGGATAATAAATGTCACTAGTAGAAAGATGATTTTTTCTAGCGCCCGCTTTTTTTTACGGGTGGTTTTAGTTATCACGCGCCAATAAAAATGAAACGGTGGACCCCAAGACCTAAACCGCATGTAGAAATGGATTTCTACAGGCGGTTTGTTAAGACAACCGCCTGTGAAAATAAGATATTTCTATAGCGGTTCGTTAAGAAATTCGCCACTAGAAATACCGTGTTTTGTAAAATTCAATTTTTTTCAAACGATCTCGGATGAGAAAACACCCAAAATAAAAGTTGTTCGTCTCAAAAAGTTATGAAACTTTGTAAATTACAACTTTTTAATTTGAAATCATCTTGTCAACGAAAACTACGTTTGAATGGTCTCAAATTTTAAATTCAAATTTTGTAAACGACCTCGGATGGAAAAATGACCGATACGAAGTTGTTCGTCTCGAAAAGTTATGAAACTTTGTAGTTGACAACTTTTTGATTTGAAATCGTTTAGGACCTCAAACAAGCAAATTACACACGGATTTGTATAATATGTGGGGAACACGTAGCCCTTCATCGCCCCATCAAACAACCCCATCTAACTTGCGACTTCGACGAAGACGGGCGGGCGCTAGGCGGTGGGGTCCTCCTCCTAATTAAAATATTTTTTGCTATTTATTTTCAGGTTTTTTCGGGAATTTTTTGCACAGGCGGTTCGCTAAGTGAACTGTCACAGAACCTCCTAATTATGATGGCCCATATGTACATGTCATTGTCATAATAACCTCTGACAGCCATACTTATGTTCCTCATAATTTAAAAGGCCTGATTTCCTCCGAACAGGATCCAATCACAGGCACTGTTCGCCTAAACGACCGTTTAGTCCGTTTAAACACCGTTTAAACGGTAAACAGAAGTCAGCCGTGTTGTTTAGGCCCTAAACGATGAATTAAACAGTTAGACCGTTTAAACCCGTTTAAACCGTTCAATCCCGTCTAAACGGTCTAAACAAAATCAGATTAAACATGATTAAATGAGCTAAACAACCATTTAATCCATAATTAAGTGAATTAAAGGACTACGTCTAATTAACATTGTAATTATATGAAGTGTTGTGGGATTTAGATTTCTTCCAACAAGATTATTTGGTAGAATATTTGATTTTTACATGTGTAAATATGTATGAGTTCTAGCAAATTTTATTTTTACCTACATAAAGATGTATATTTTATTGTTATTGTACAAAACCGTTTAGGCCGTTTAACTCCGTTTAAATACCGTTTAAACGGTCTAAACGCTAAACGAAGGGTGACCGACTGTTTACCGTTTAGCGTTTAGGAAAACATTGATCACAGGAGTATTGCAATATTACAACAGTTTATTCAAAATATTCAACAGAGTAAAGTAGCGGAAGTCTTACAATAACTTAAGTTTACAAACCAGTTTCCAAACCTCAAACCTTATGTAACATTATTACAAACCGATAGTAGAGAAGTATCAATAGTAACTTTATTACAATCACACAAACGTGATGCCTTGCCCAGAGGCCACACAGTCTACTCGTCGTCACTTTCTTCAGCCACAACGGTCATGCAACAAGGCTCAAAGCAGACTTGTTCATGAATCACACCTGCAACAAGGGTTCAACAAACCCTGAGTACGAGAGTACTCAACAAGACTTACCCGACTAAGAAAAAGACTCCAAGGGCATGCTAGCTTTAGAGAATCAAGGTACGGGTATTCAAGAATCAAATTTTCTTTTACAGAAAAGCTTCCTAAAGTAAGTCCTTACCTTCAATATTTTACTTTTACCATTGGTGGTTCATTAACCAACTCTAAGTGATCCTAATCTAGATCAAAGTGATTCTCATCAAAACATTTCTCATTATTTCTTTCAATTTCAGTTCATAACTACGATGTAAGTCAGGCGATCGAGTCTCCATAACCGAGGAGCAACGACGATTCGAACCGATTATACCCAGCTGGGGATCTCTAACCTCACGACATATGTAGAACCGAATCTTGCATATATCAACCCTCATTTAGATCTCTCAAAACCAGAACGTTGAAAGTCCTATGTTTGGTGTTGGTAATTAGTGACAATGCCTAAGTACTAATCCTATGCCTAAGTTGTATGTAGCATATGAGGATTAGTACATTCCAAGGTTGGTGGCAAGATGGACATGGTGATCATGATGGCCACACTTGGATTTGGACGCAACCCTACGTGATGAAGGCAAAGGTATATGCTTAAGGGTTGTGTTTTAGTAACCAAGACACCTAGTGGGTGTGGTTACATTATAGGATAGATAGCCGTACTATAAAGAGGGGAATGACGCGGCTATTGAACTCCTAAGTGCCTCTAAATGTGCATTTCATAATCATATGCATTTGGATAGAACTAATAACGCCTCGAAAAATGATTGTGAAAATGCTAACACACTCACACATGGTGATGATCTCTTGGTGGTGTTAGCACATTTACGATGGCGTTGGAGTTTGAGCGGTAGAGAGGGTTTGGGGGTTCTCTCTCCCTCCCGCCGAGCTTGCGAGGCGGGATTCAGGCGTTTTTGAGAAGTTGAAACGACTATTTTCCACTACGCCGAAAGTCAGAAAAGAAACGGAAGCGAACGGAGGTCACAGAGGTGACCGGACGCTGCATCGGACGCGGTCACGGTGTGACCGGACGCGTCCGGTCAGTGTTCAGCGTGCGCGCGTGTTTCAGTTGTTTGATCGGACACGAGGCGCGTCCGGTCACAGTCGATCGGACGCGTCCGGTCGTTCAGGGAGCTTACTGGACTCTCACCGGACGCTGGCACTGTGGCGTCCGGTCAGTTCTAACAGCGCGTCCGGTCATTGTTTCGTTGTGCGCGACTCAGACTTGACCAGCGCGTCCGGTCAGTTACGGGACCGGCGCGTCCGGTCGTTCACGGCGCGTCCGGTCGTTGCGACCGGCGCGTCCGGTCAGTGCTTCGCGAAACTAGTCGTTGCGCGATCGGCGCGTCCGGTCGTTGCGACCGGCGCGTCCGGTCAGTGGTTCGCGAAAGAGCCGTTGCGCGACCGGCGCGTCCGGTCAGTTGGACCAGCGCGTCCGGTCAACGCGACTTCGGCTGTTTAAGTTTCTAACGGCTATATTCGAAGGGGTACGTCTATAAATACTCATTGGCCGGCTCAAGGCTCTCTCTCTTGAACTTTTGACATACTTGTGAGCACTTTGAGCTAAGCAACTTCCCTCCCACTCATCTCTCTTGCTTCCTTGCATATTCGAAGTGAGATTGAGTGATCCAAGTGCATTTGCATTTTGAGATAGCATCTAGTTGGCACTTGGTGGTTGATTTGCTGCGGGATTCTTGTTTCTCTTGGTGGTTGCCGCCACCTAGACGGCTTAGAGCAGCTTGGAGGCGTTGGTAAGAGTTGGTGAGTGTTCTTGGCCACCTCCGGTGTTTGTGAGGGGTTTGTGCCTACCTCGGCGAAGCGCCAAAGGCAACGTGAGTAAATTGCTCGTGTCATTGCAACCTTTTGCCATTTGGTAGGTTCTTGTGGTGCCTTTTGAGAGGCTCGGTTTGAGACCGATTAGCCACCGAACCACGTGGTGAAGAGGGACACAACGGGGACTAGCGTGCCGGCAAGCACGTGAACCTCGGGATAAATCTTTGTGTCATCATTCTTATTGTGATTGATTGATCCCGGTGTTCGGTTGTCTTGGTATTCATTGTTGATCATATTGGTTGGCTCAATACTTCGCCCCTCGGTGAAACCATCCTAACTCAACTCCGCATTACTTTCTTAGTTATCTTTGCTAACTAGTTAGCTTTGCTAGAGTAGCTCTTTTGTGTAGCTTGCTAGTTGTAGTTGTAGTTACCTTCTCGGTTTGTCTTGTGCGGTTGAGTGCCAATATACTAGAATTGTGAATTGGATAGGTGGCTTGCAAACACCCCGTAGGCTAAGCAAAACTCGCATCTCGCCATTTGTTGTATTGATAAACTTGTTTAGCTTGTCTTTGTAGAAAATTTTAAAAGGCTATTCACCCCCCCTCTAGCCATCAAGACCTTTCAAGTGGTATCGGAGCCGTGGTCACCGTTTGCAAGGCTTAACAACCTCGGTGCAAGATGGCTCAAGTTATGTTCAACCATGTTAATGGCAAGCCTCCATTCTTTGATGGTGTCTCTTCCTTTGATCATTGGAAAAGGAAGATGAAGCAATATCTAGGCAATATACATGAGAAGGTTTGGGATGTGACAAAAGAAGGATACATCATTCTTGATGAAGAACATCTCACTCCAAATGACCGCATCAACAAGCAATGCAACACGGCGGCACTTGATACAATCTACCGTGCCATTGATGACAAAGTATTTGAGCAAATCAAAGATCTTGAAAAGGCAAATGAGCTTTGGATAAGACTTGAAGAAACATATGAAGGCACTTCAACGGTAAAAAGTGCCAAGCTATATATGCTCAAGGACAAGTTCTTCACTTTCAAGATGAAGGATGATGAATCCATCCCGGAGATGTTCTATAGGCTCCAAGTCATTGTCAATGATCTCAAGGGGCTTGGAGAGAAGGTTGAGGACAAGGACTTCTCACACAAGTTCTTGATGTGCTTACCTAAGAAGTTTGCCACCTTGAGAAGAATGATCTTTAGAGAAGGATTGGACAAGGTCAAACCAACCGATGTGCTTGGAGATATAATGACCGATGCCCAATACAATGATGATGAAGATGAGGCAGAAGAGAAGAAGGAGACCAAGGTCAAGCAAGAGAAGCCCATTGCATTCAAGGCTTCATCTTCTAAGGGCAAGAGCAAGGTGGAGAGTGATGATGATGATCCATTCGATGATGAGACCATGGCCCTCCTAGTGCACAAGATGGAGAGGTTCATGAAGAAGAAAGGATATGGGGCAAGGAAGAGAAGGGATTTCATGAAGGCAAAGGAGGTGCTTTGCTACAATTGCAATAGCCCCGATCATGTAGTGGCAAAGTGCCCCTATGAAGACAAAAGATATCATGATGGAGAGTTAAAGTTGAAGAAGAACAAGAAGGACAAGAAGGAGAAGAAAGAGAAGAAGAGCTTCACTATCAATAAGAAGAAGAAGGGTGGTGGCTATGTGGTCACTTGGGATAGTGATAACTCCGATAGTGATGATGATAGCTCTAGTGATGATGAGAGGATCACTCGGTGAGCCATTGCAAGCATCGCCCTCTCCAACAAGCCATCCATCTTCGACACTACATCGACATGCCTTATGGCCAAGCCTACCAAGGTAAAATATGATGATAGTGATGATGATTCTTATGCTAGTGATGGTTGTAGGAGTGATGATGAGGAGGATGAGGACTACTCCAAGGATGATCTATTGGGCATAATAGATCAAATGAGCAAGGGCTACAAGAGGACAACCAAGAAATACAAAATCTTGGAACAAGAGCTCATTGCCAAGAGCAATGAAAATAATGCCTTGATGGAGGAGCTTGTTGCTCTCAAAAAGAGTAAGGAGTGCAAAGGAATTGAACAAGAGCTCAAAGCTCTTAGGAAATCCTTTGATGAGCTAGAGGCCTCTCGTGAGTGTCTAAAGGAAGACCACGAGGACCTTGAAGTTGCTCACGCTAGGCTTAAGGAAGCCCACTCCTCTCTACTTGAGCTCATCAAGGAAAAGGATCTCAAGTTGGAGAAGCTCATGAAGGAAGCTAAGGAGGAGCAAGTGATTGTCACTTGTGATATTGGACTAACATGTGATATTATTGATGAGTCTTTATTTGTTGGTCCTACTAATGCTTCATGTAGCTCATCATCATCCACCACAACCAACTCTATCTCTACTACTAGTGATTCATCACTTGTGGTTGAGAATGAGACTCTCAAGAGAGAGGTGGATGATCTCACCCGCGCATTAGGCAATGCCTATGGTGGGGATGCCCGCTTGCTAAAATGCTTGGGTAGCCAAAGATTCTCTCTTAACAAAGAGGGTTTGGGCTATACTCCCAAGAAGGGCAAGGCGGCCTTTGCTACTCCAAAGCCTCGCTTTGTGAAGAGCAATGGTCGTTATTGCAATAGATACAAGCAAGTTGGGCATCTAGAGATTAATTGTAATAAAATGAACAAGAACAACAAGTTTCATGCTAAAATGAATTTCATTCCTTTTGATTCTTGTTATGTGCTTACCAAGGGTGAGAAAGGTGTGCATGCTAAGTTTGTTGGTACACCAATTGTGGGTCCAAAGAAGAAGACCATTTGGGTACCAAAGAGCTTAGTGACTAACCTCCAAGGACCCAAGCAAGTATGGGTACCTAAAAGACATTAAATTGTTTTGTAGGTAAATTACAAGGCCGGAGGAAGGCATTGGGTGCTTGATAGTGGGTGCTCTCAACATATGACCGGTGATTCAAGAATGTTCAACTCTCTCAAATCAAATAATAGTGGCATTGATAGTATCACATTTGGTGACAATAGCAAGGGTGATGTGAAGGCTCTTGGAAGGATTGCAATCTCAAATGATCATAGCATTTCCAATGTGCTCTTAGTTGAAAAGTTGAACTTCAATCTTCTCTCGGTTGCTCAATTGTGTGATCTTGGATTCAAGTGCATATTTGGTGTTGATGATGTGGAGATAGTTAGTGTTGATGGCTCCAATTTGATCTTCAAAGGTTTTAGATATGAGAATCTATACTTGGTTGATTTCAATGCTAGTGACACTCAACTTTCAACATGCTTGCTCACCAAATCAAGTATGGGTTGGTTATGGCATAGAAGACTTGGTCATGTTGGCATGAAGCAATTGAACAAGTTAGTGAAGCATGACTTAGTTAGAGGCTTGAAGGATGTCACATTTGAGAAGGATAAGCTATGTAGTGCATGTCAAGCCAGAAAGCAAGTAGGCAACACTCATCCATTGAAAAGCATCATGAGTACTTCCAAGGCATTTGAGTTGTTGCACATGGATCTATTTGGGCCAACTACATACACAAGCATTGGTGGAAACAAGTATGGTTTTGTGATTGTGGATGATTTCACTAGATATACATGGGTATTCTTTCTTGGGGACAAGAGTGATGTATTTGACATATTCAAGAAGTTCATCAAGAGAGTGCAAAATGAGTTTGAGACCACAATCAAGAAAGTGAGAAGTGACAATGGAAGTGAGTTTAGAAACACAAGAGTTGATGAGCTATGTGAGGAGCTTGGAATCAAGCATCAATTCTCGGTCAAGTATACACCTCAATCCAATGGCCTAGTTGAGAGGAAGAATAGAACTTTGATTGATATGGCAAGATCAATGTTAAATGAGTATAATGTGAGTCATTCATTTTGGGCCGACGCAATCAACACGGCTTGCTTCTATAGCAATCGCCTCTATTGCCACAAGTTTCTAGAGAAGACACCATATGAGATCTTAAATGGAAGAAAGCCCAACATTGCATACTTTCGGGTATTTGGTTGCAAATGCTACATCTTGAAGAAGGGCACTAGATTGAGCAAGTTTGAGAAGAAATGTGATGAAGGATTCCTACTTGGTTACTCCACTACTAGCAAAGCTTATAGAGTTTGGAATTTGGCTAGTGGTTTACTTGAGGAAGTTCATGATGTTGAGTTTGATGAAACAAATGGTTCTCAAGATGAGGAAAATAACTTGGATGATGTGAGAGGAACTCAATTGACCAATGCTATGAAAGAAATAGATATTGGTGATATTAGGCCAAAGCCAGTGATTGATGTGGATGACAACAAAGGTCAAGTGCTCCAAAGTCCAATTACACAAGCTAGTGGTTCTCTAATGCAAAATCAAGCTAGTACATCATCTCAAGTGCAACAAGATCAACAAGTGGCTAGTTCATCATCTCCAACTCATGATCAACATCAACATCCAAGCAATCAAGTGCAAGTGCTTCAACCAACTAACATTGCTAGAGACCATCCATTGGATTCCATCATTGGTGACATACAAAGGGGAGTTCAAATTAGATCAAGATTAGCATCATTTTGTGCTCACTCTTCTTTTGTGTCAATGGAAGAACCCAAGGACATTGATAAAGCATTGAGAGATCCGGATTGGGTAAATGCAATGCATGAAGAGCTCAACAACTTCAAGAGAAATGAAGTATGGGAACTAGTTGAGAGGCCTAAGGATCACAATGTCATTGGAACAAGATGGGTCTTTCGCAACAAGCAAGATCAAGACGGGATAGTAGTAAGGAACAAAGCAAGACTAGTGGCTCAAGGTTACACACAAATAGAGGGTCTTGACTTTGGTGAAATTTATGCCCCGGTTGCAAGATTGGAAGCAATTAGGATCTTACTTGCCTATGCTTGTGCTCATAATATCAAGCTATATCAAATGGATGTGAAGAGTGCATTTCTCAATGGGTACATTCAAGAGGAGGTGTATGTGGCCCGGTTTTGAAGATGACAAGAAACCCAACCATGTATACAAGTTAAGGAAGGCTTTGTATGGATTGAAGCAAGCACCTAGAGCATGGTATGAAAGATTGAGGGATTTCTTGCTATCCAAAGGATATGTCATGGGCAAAGTGGATACTACTCTCTTCACCAAGAAGATTGGGAAAGACTTGTTTGTATTGCAAATATATGTTGATGATATCATCTTCGGTTCAACCAATCAAGATTATTGTGATGAGTTTGGAAAAATGATGGCAAAGGAATTTGAAATGTCAATGATCGGTGAACTTAGTTTCTTTCTTGGACTTCAAATCAAACAAATGAAGGAAGGAATATTTGTGAGCCAAACCAAGTACATCAAAGATATGCTCAAGAAGTTTGGTATGGAAGATGCAAAGGGCATTACAACCCCAATGGGCACTAGTGGAAGTTTGGATAATGACAAGAGTGGCAACATGGTGGATCAAAAGCTTTATAGATCAATGATTGGTAGCCTACTCTATGTGACGGCATCAAGGCCCGATGTAATGTTTAGTGTATGCATGTGTGCAAGATTTCAAGCCTCACCAAGAGAAAGTCATTTGAAGGCAACAAAGAGAATATTGAGGTACTTAAAGCATACACAAGATGTTGGATTGTGGTATCCCAAAGGTGCAAGTTTTGAGCTAGTTGGATATTCAGATTCCGACTATGCAGGTGACAAAGTAGAGAGAAAGAGCACTTCCGGGACTTGTCAATTGTTGGGAAGATCACTTGTCTCATGGTCATCCAAGAAGCAAAATAGTATTGCACTATCTACCGCCGAGGCCGAATACATCGCCGCGGGTAGTTGTTGTGCACAAATCTTGTGGATGAAGGCAACATTGAAGGATTTTGGAATCAATTTCAAGAATGTGCCATTGCTATGTGACAATGAAAGTGCCGTGAAGCTAACCAACAATCCGGTTCAACATCAAAGAACAAAGCATATTGATGTTCGTCATCATTTCATTAGAGATCATCAACAAAAGGGTGACATTGCTATTGAGAGTGTGGGTACCGAAGATCAACTAGCCGATCTATTCACTAAGCCACTTGATGAGAAGAGATTTCACAAGCTAAAGAATGAGTTGAACATACTTGACTTCTCCAACATGAGTTGATGCACCCCATATATGACATGCCTCTCCTTCGAGCCCCAAGGTACAATTGGTTGACATGTCACACATTCTATGCTAAGGACTTGTTTAGTGCATCTAGTCATATTTTACATGTTCTAGGCTCATTCATGAAAATCAAATGAATTTGAAGATTATATGGTGCCACTTTTGTTTCCATGTCTTGTATGATCTAGTGGTAGCATATAACTTGTTTAAGTAGCTTGTGATCCTAAGTGTTTAATCTAGATCACTTGTCTAAATATTTGCTTCAACATGGTGCATGATAACCCTTTTAGTGAGGTGTGAAGAAGCTTGCCCTTGGATCAAATCGAAGCATTTTATTTATGCAAGCAATCTAGATTGAATCACAAACTTGATCCTCACCCCATAATTCAACATGATAATCTATCTAAGTTTGGTCCCTTGTGGTCATTGGTGCCAAAGGGGGAGAAAATATTGTTCACAAAGATAGAACTCAAAGGAGGAAAAGCACAAAGGGTGAGAAAAATGTTGTTCACAAAGAGAAAATCTAAAGGGGAGATTTGATAAAAGAAGGGGATCAACTAAAATTTTGAGCACACAAGTAGGGGGAGCAAGCTCTTAAACATGAAAGTTGCATTTCCTTGTGCACTTCATATGTATGATGAATAGTTATGCATTTCTTTTTCTCCGATACTTTGCTTGTGTGGTGTTTTGCTAGTATACAATTGAATGGTGTATTGAAGTACTAGCATGAATAGGAAGTAGTTAGATTTCTCTTACTTCATGTTTTCCAAAGTGGTAATAGAGCCTTGCTTATAATGTTGATCTCACGAGGTTTCTAGTTTTGTTTATACTTTTCCAAGTGGTATCTAACTACACAAGGTGCTAAGATGGTGTTTATCGCTACTCCGATGGTATCACGCTTCAAAGGTCTATAATCTAAAACACTTAGCACCTATTGATAGTCAATGCTCCTATATTTTCCTATCTAAGCATGTATGCTTCCTAAATCCAAACATATAGCATACATGTAGGGGGAGCCATTGCTATCAATTTGAATTCATGATCACATGTCCATACTTCTTACACATGGTAATATACTTGGACAATGTGACATGGGTTCAATCAAAATTTTATCATAATATCTTTGTGAAAGGGTTGTCACCAATTACCAACAAGGGGGAGATTGAAAGTCCTATGTTTGGTGTTGGTAATTAGTGACAATGCCTAAGTACTAATCCTATGCCTAAGTTGTATGTAGCATATGAGGATTAGTACATTCCAAGGTTGGTGGCAAGATGGACATGGTGATCATGATGGCCACACTTGGATTTGGACGCAACCCTACGTGATGAAGGCAAATGTATATGCTTAAGGGTTGTGTTTTAGTAACCAAGACACCTAGTGGGTGTGGTTACATTATAGGATAGATAGCCGTACTATAAAGAGGGGAATGACGCGGCTATTGAACTCCTAAGTGCCTCTAGATGTGCATTTCATAATCATATGCATTTGGATAGAACTAATAACGCCTCGAAAAATGATTGTGAAAATGCTAACACACTCACACATGGTGATGATCTCTTGGTGGTGTTAGCACATTTGCGATGGCATTGGAGTTTGAGCGGTAGAGAGGGTTTGGGGGTTCTCTCTCCCTCCCACCGAGCTTGCGAGGCGGGATTCAGGCGTTTTTGAGAAGTTGAAACGACTATTTTCCACTACGCCGAAAGTCAGAAAAGAAACGGAAGCGAACGGAGGTCACAGAGGTGACCGGACGCTGCACCGGACGCGGTCACGGTGTGACCGGATGCGTCCGGTCAGTGTTCAGCGTGCGCGCGTGTTTCAGTTGTTTGATCGGACGCGAGGCGCGTCCGGTCACAGTCGATCGGACGCGTCCGGTCGTTCAGGGAGCTTACTGGACTCTCACCGGACGCTGGCACTGTGGCGTCCAGTCAGTTCTAACAGCGCGTCCGGTCGTTGCGCGTCATTGTTTCGTTGTGCGTGACTCAGACTTGACCAGCGCGTCCGGTCAGTTACGGGACCGGCGCGTCCGGTCGTTCGCGGCGCGTCCGGTCGTTGCGACCGGCGCGTCCGGTCAGTGCTTCACGAAACTAGTCGTTGCGCGATCGGCGCGTCCGGTCGTTGCGACCGGCGCGTCCGGTCAGTGGTTCGCGAAAGAGCCGTTGCGCGACCGGCGCGTCCGGTCAGTTGGACCAGCGCGTCCGGTCAACGCGACTTCGGCTGTTTAAGTTTCTAACGGCTATATTCGAAGGGGTACGTCTATAAATACTCGTTGGCCGGCTCAAGGCTCTCTCTCTTGAACTTTTGACATACTTGTGAGCACTTTGAGCTAAGCAACTTCCCTCCCACTCATCTCTCTTGCTTCCTTGCATATTCGAAGTGAGATTGAGTGATCCAAGTGCATTTGCATTTTGAGATAGCATCTAGTTGGCACTTGGTGGTTGATTTGCTGCGGGATTCTTGTTTCTCTTGGTGGTTGCCGCCACCTAGACGGCTTAGAGCAGCTTGGAGGCGCTGGCAAGAGTTGGTGAGTGTTCTTGGCCACCTCCGGTGTTTGTGAGGGGTTTGTGCCTACCTCGGCGAAGCGCCAAAGGCAACGTGAGTAAATTGCTCGTGTCATTGCAACCTTTTGCCATTTGGTAGGTTCTTGTGGTGCCTTTTGAGAGGCTCGGTTTGAGACCGATTAGCCACCGAACCACGTGGTGAAGAGGGACACAACGGGGACTAGCGTGCCGGCAAGCACGTGAACCTCGGGATAAATCTTTGTGTCATCATTCTTATTGTGATTGATTGATCCCGGTGTTCGGTTGTCTTGGTATTCATTGTTGATCATATTGGTTGGCTCAATACTTCGCCCCTCGGTGAAACCATCCTAACTCAACTCCGCATTACTTTCTTAGTTATCTTTGCTAACTAGTTAGCTTTGCTAGAGTAGCTCTTTTGTGTAGCTTGCTAGTTGTAGTTGTAGTTACCTTCTCGGTTTGTCTTGTGCGGTTGAGTGCCAATATACTAGAATTGTGAATTGGATAGGTGGCTTGTAAACACCCCGTAGGCTAAGCAAAACTCGCATCTCGCCATTTGTTGTATTGATAAACTTGTTTAGCTTGTCTTTGTAGAAAATTTTAAAAGGCTATTCACCCCCCCTCTAGCCATCAAGACCTTTCAAACGTGTCCATCGCCATCCGAGAGTACAGTACTCCTCGAACCCGGCCCGATTCTAGCCCCGAGGGTACACGCTACTCCCGCCATCTCTCCACTCCCAGTGCGAGGTTAGACGTTCTCGTAATGGAATCACCAACATTTTGGGCTTACCCAAGGCATGAGGCTAGTTGCAAAGTCTCGAAACACAAGCAGGCCTACAACGGACGGTCCTTAACTGATAAGGCGGAAACACTACATTGAAACTCCTTTCCCAATGCATGTTAGCAGTGGCCAAACACCCGCCCGATCTTTCAAGTTCATTCTCATCTTTCAATATTCATTAAATATGTTGTCATGGCCATGTAAACATTTCATTTAAAAGCTTAACTTCTAAGCATAGCGAAGCATACTACGCATTTTCAGTAAAACAGGTATCAAGGTTGATATCGCAATAATCAAGGATGACAATGCAGCAATTAGATTATCACTCAACTCCTAATTACTTAATGCAGTAAATAATAATAATAATAATAAAGATTTGTAAAACTCAAGGTAGGGTTTAAATGCACCGGGGCTTGCCTTGCTCTGACGCGACAACTGACTCGGACTCGAGGACTCTGACTTCCGGTCCAGAACCCACCGATGACAACTCTTTTCCGGAGGCTCGCTCGGCAACTTTAACTTCTTCGAAAGCGGGAACTACACGAGTATAGAACATGCTTCAACATGATGTTTGATGATAAACATGATGCTTGATGATGATATGCCACAGTTTACGACTTGAGTACAACTTTCCTTCGCGGTACAGTCGCAAAACAGTAAACCTACTAACTAATAGCGATAATTTAGCCGATACTAACTTTTATTACCAAGTATGCTACTAACGAGCTCAAACATGAAATTAAGGTGCCAAAGATCACCAAGGATTAGTGACCTAAGGACATCACTCAATCAAAAACACTTAAAGTTATCAATTTAACATTTATTTACTATTTAATTAATTAGGGCATAATTAATATTTGATCATACTTTATCTAAACAAGCTTAAACTTTTTCTATGGATTAAACATGACCTAAAACAGTGTCAAAATAAATTTCATGATTTTTGGATTAATAATTTAATTATTAAAATTCATGGAAGTTGCATTTAATATTTAATGGAACTAATTAAATATCCTGCACAAAGTAATCAAATTTAGTATGTAATATTTTTCCTAGGTAGTTTACACCTTGAAAAGCTTACACAAAATTTTTCATGATTTTTGGAGCTCTACACATTTTTTAATGAAATAAACAAATATCAGTACTATTCACATTATTGAAAAAGAAAAACGAAATTCCAACTCGGGCCGATTTCTCTACTCTCCCTCCGGCTCGGCCCAGCCGAGCGGCCCGCTGCACCGCGCCCGCGCTCGCTCGCACCCGCGCCCGCGCTCGCCTGCGCGGCCCAGCAACACGCGCGGACCATCCGCGCGGCCTGCTCGCGCGCGCGCTCTCCCTCTCTTTCTCTCGCTGACAACCGGGCCCCATCTGTCATTGCCTTCCTCCGTCTCCTTCACTCTTTCCCGCAACCCAGCCATGCCCGCGTGGTGGCCGGCCGGTGAGCACAGCGTCGGTCACCCAATTGACTCGACCAAAACAATCTACGCTACCCTGCGAATCCACTACGCCATTCTACAGCTAGGTTCGAGCTCCGGCGACCCCTCACCGACGACGATGGCGGACCATGGCCGACGGTGAGCCACGAAAATGCGTCTCCAAAAGAGTAGTGACTAAAATAAGGGCGTAGAAAGCATCAGTGGCTCACACTGATCATGCTGGTGCTCTTGGTGACGACGGGGAGAGGCCGGAGGGGTCTGACCACGTAAGGGCAGTGATGGCGGGGAGGTCCGACCAGGCGCGAGGAAGACGGTGGCTATCCACGCGATACGGGCGGTAGAGGTGGAGGTGAATGGTCGGGGAGATGCGTGGGAGGGAGGCGGTCTTGCTGGTGCGGTTTGCGTGGCCGGAGGAGGCTCAACGACGGCAGCGGCGAGCGGCGGAGCTAAGCGGCGGCGGCGGTGGCGAAAACAGAGAAAGCAAAAACGTTCACGGTGAGCTCGATGTATATATAGGCATGGCCACGGTGTTCGGTTCTGGAAGGCGCGCGTCGTCGCGCTGGCGGTACTGGCACGCGCGAAGGCCGTGGAAGCCGTCCGGCGTCTCGCCGGCGCCCATACCGGCCGGTGGCCGGCGGTGATTGGTCGGCTACAGTAGCTCTCCCCCCATTTTGAAATTTCAAACTATTTTCTCAAATTACTTCCAAATTCATGTAACAACTTGAAAAATTCCCAAGATATGAAATCTTTAGAATTTCAAGCTCTACAAGTTTTGTATTGAACACTTTTTCAAATTCTAACTGGATTTTGTAATTTGAGTTTAAATTCAAAAGGGGACACTTTTTTGGAAATTTGGTAATTTAGAAATTACTTTGGATTTTATATTGAAACTTCAAAAACTCCAAACACCAAAGTTGTACATCTAAGCAAGACCTACAACTTTTCTATTCAAAACATTTTCAAATTCTACCTCCATTTTGAAATTTAAGTTTGGGGACAAAAAGGGGTCAAATCTGAAATTTGTTTATTTTCAAAATTGCTCCACATTTTACACTAAAACTTTGAAAACTCAAAACACCAAAGTTGTAGCCCTTGAAAAGTTCTACAAACTTGGTTTTAAACTTTTTCCCAAATTTTACTTAGATTTTGAATTATTTAAAAAGGGGTAAAACAGGGTTTTGGAATTTAGGGTTTTCGGAGGAATTTTCAATTGGAATTTGTTGCTACCATAATTAGTGATTACTTAATGATCAAACCATCATCCAAGGGCATCATTTGGACCAGCATGACATGGTTGACCAAATGCCACTCTTGGTTGACCAATTTAGCTTTTGAAATTCTTTTAACATTTCCCCAAATTTGAATTTAAATTCGAATCGGAAAACTCGTGACAAGTTTATGGATTCCAATTCAAACTCAAACTTGGAGCTTCATTTTATGTGTTACACTTGAGCTCATACCCTACACTTGACACTAGTGTGTAACACAGTCACACACCTCAAATTACGCAGGGCATGGACTAAGTATTTGCGGTGGCATTCGAAATTAGGGTTTTTGGTTCGGATCACACCACTGAGAAGCACATCCAATCTAGAACTGTAAACTCATTTTAGTTAATGCATAACAGGGTTGACCTAATCATGGATGCTTTGTGATGCATTATGGTGACATGACAGATTAATTAGCAACTATAACACCTGGGGTGTTACAACCCTTTCCCCTTAAAGAAATCTCGTCCCAAGATTTAAAGCCTTGAGTTAAGTAATGGAAAAGGAAACGTGTCAAGCAAACACGTCCAAGACTTGTCTACAAAACAGGTAGGGGTTTTTGACATTATGAAAATTTGAAAAGGACAGGTTACAATTTAAAGAAGAAATTGCAACCTAGATAGAAGCAAAGAACTCGGGGAAATTCTCCAACAGATAATCTTCAGATTCCCACGTGGCTTCTTCTTCTGCTTCAGGTAACACGATCCTTTTGATCCAAAACTCGAACAGGATATTCAGAATATGTCAAGTCAGGCTCAAGTTCAACTCCATCAACATCAACAACTTGATCAGGCACTTGAAGACACTTCTTCAATTGTGATACATGAAATACATTGTGCATGGCTGATAGTTGTTCGGGCAACTTTAATATATATGCCACTTTTCCACATCTTTCAACAATTTGAAATGGGCCAATATAGTGTGGTGCGAGTTTGCCTTTGACTCTAAATCAGTTAACTCCCTTCATGGGTGATACTTTCAAATAAACATAATCTCCTATTTGAATACCAAGGGTCTACGCCTTTTGTCAGCATAACTCTTTTGTCAGGACTGAGCCACTTTCAGATTATTCTGGATCTGCCTAACTTTTGTTTCCATTTCTTTTACAATATCAACACCAAAAAACCATCTTTCTCTGGGTTCTGACCAGTTCAACGGAGTTCTGCATCTACGGCCATACAATGCCTCAAACGGTGCCATTTTGATACTCTCTTGATAACTATTATTGTAGGAGAATTCTGCTAAAGGTAACCACTCGTCCCAAGTATCTGAATAATTGAGTGCACATGACCTTAACATATCTTCTAGAATTTGATTGACCCTTTCAGTCTGGCTACTTGTTTGTGGATGATAAGCGATACTATGCAAAAGTTTTGTACCCAGGGATTCATGTAAGTGCCTCTAGAAATTGTTAACGAACTGCGTACCTCTATCGGATACAATGGTCTTCGGTACTCCATGAAGACTTAGGATTCGTGCAATATATAGTTTAGCATAAGTCATAGCGGTATGTTCTACCTTGACTGGAATAAAATGAGCTGATTTTGTCAGTCGGTCCACAATGACCCAAATTGAATCAAACCCTCTTGAGGTCTTGGGTAATCCCGTAATGAAATCCATACTGATGTCTTCCCATTTCCAAGATGGAGTGGGCAAAGGTTGTAACATTCCTGCCGACTTCAAATATACAGCCTTCACTTTACAACAAGTGTCACATCTGGCAACATACCTAGCGATCTCAATTTTCATTTTGGTCCACCAGAATCTCTGTTTCAAATCTTGATACATCTTATTACTCCCTGGATGAAGAGAAAACCTTGTACTATGTGCTTCATCAAGAATGAGCTGACGTAACTCCGGAACCTTTGGGACCACTAGCCGGTTCTTGAACCACAACACATCTGTATCATCAATACTGAAATCTGTTGGTTGACCTGTTCTAACTTTTTCTTTGATGTGAGCTATTCCAAAATTCTTTCTCTGAGCAGACACAATCTGATCTTTGATTGTTGATTCCACCGTGACATTGGTTAACTGACCTTGTTGGACTATTTCAATATTCAACCTTTCCAATTCATAACACAAACTATAATCCATTGGCTTCACAGTCATACAATTGCAATGATTCTTTCTACTGAGTGCATCAGCAACGACATTTGCTTTTCCAGGGTAATAGTGCACTTCTAAATCATAATCCTTTATTAACTCAAGCCACCTTCTTTGCCTCATATTCAATTCTGACTGAGTAAAGATATACTTCAAGCTTTTGTGATTTGTATACATGTGGCAAGTATTACCCAACAAGTAATGATGCCAGATTTTCAATGCATGAACCAGAGCTGCTAACTCAAGATCATGAGTTGGATAATGCTCTTCGTGACGCTTCAACTGTCTCGAGGCATAAGCAATGACTCTACCTTCTTGCATTAATACACAACCAAGGCCAATACCCGAGGCATCCCAGTAAACATCAAATGGTTTTTCTATATCTGGCTATGCTAAGACTGGAGCAGTTGTCAGTGACTTCTTTAGAATTCTAAAAGCCTTCTCACATTCTGGAGACCAGATGAACTTGGTTTGATTCTTCAACAATTCCGTGATTGGCTTGGCTACCTTTGAAAAGTCAGGGATGAATCGACGGTAATAACCCGCCATTCCCAGAAAACTTCGGACTTCATGAACTGAGATTGGTGGTTTCCAATTCAAAATATCTTTCATCTTACCAGGATCTACTGCTACTCCTTCGGCTGACAACACATGTCCTAAGAATTGTACTTCTCTTAACCAAAACTCACATTTACTAAACTTGGCATACAGTGGATGATCTCTCAGATGAGTCAGAACAACTCTGAGGTGCTCAGCATGCTCTTCTTCACTTTTGGAGTATACTAAAATATCATCAATAAAAACAACCACAAACTTGTTAAGCTCCGGCATGAAAACTGAATTCATCAGATACATGAAATGTGCCGGTGCATTGGTGAGACCAAAAGACATAACTAAATACTCATATAATCCATATCTGGTAGTGAATGCAGTCTTTGGGATATCTTCAGGTCGAATCTTGATTTGATGGTACCCTGATCGAAGATCGATCTTTGAAAATACCTTTGCCCCCGCAAACTGATCAAAGAGTAGATCAATGCGAGGCAACGGGTACTTGTTCTTAATGGTTACTTCATTCAACGGTCGATAGTCAACACACATCCTTAAAGTCTGATCCTTCTTCTTGACAAAAAGAGCCGGACATCCCCACGGTGATGAACTGAGTCTAATAAAACCTTTGTCATGTAACTCTTGCAATTGATCCTTAAGTTCAGCCAATTCATTTGGTGGCATTCTGTAAGCTCTCCTGGATATTGGGGCAGTACCAGGTTTTAACTCAATTACAAACTCTACATCTCTGTCCGGTGGCAGACCAGGTAGATCATCTGGAAACACATCTGGAAATTCACAGACTACCGGTATATCACAAATCTCCTGTACTGAAGTGGCACATATCCTCTCAACTGTTCTCTTTGGGATAGGAAGCTGGATAAGAAGATGAGATTTATTATCTGGCAAGTTCAACCTTATAGTTCTGTGCATTGCATCTATAATGGCTCCTCGTTGGTACATCCAATTCATACCCAGGATTACATCTATATCCTGTTTCTGTAATATTATCATTGAGGTAGGGAATATATGCCCACCCAACTCCTTAGTACACAGTCGTCCCCCGGGTGACTGAATAAAGAAATCCTCTTGTGTTCCCATAATTGGAATGTCATGCTTTGTAACAAAGGTGCGATTTATGAATATATGCAATGCACTAGAATCAAATAACAGTACCGCTGGATGATTAGCAACAGGGAACATACCCATCATAACAGGTTCTCCCTCTAGAATTGCACTTGCTTGAGTGTAGAATACATGTCATGTCTTCTTCTCACCCTTACCCTTCTGGACATTCAGATTATTATTCTTGCTCTGAGGCTATTGTTGTTGCGGTACGGGAGCTCTGGGATAATTGGGATTGTACTGCCTTGGATACGGGCAGTCCTTTGAGAAGTGGCCTGGCTTTCCACAGTTGTAGCAGGGAAAGTTATGGGTTATTGGGCTCTGATTTCGAATACCAGGGGCATTCGGCTGTTGTGGATATTGCTGGGTTGCGGCAGGACGGATAAATGTCTGCGGCTGAACTTGGTATTGCGGTGGACGATAAGGAGGGCGGAAATGGTTCTAAGGGTGGTAGATAAACTTCTGGCGCTTCTTAATACCGCCTGATGGGCTAGACAACACTTGCTTCTTTTTCTTTGATTCTTTGTGAAGGCGGGACTTCTCTTCTGATGCGATAGCCACATTGACTATTTCATGATACATGGCATTATAGCATGTGACCAATGCCTCCTGGATCTTGGTACTCAAACCCCTCATGAAATAACTCTTCTTCTTTGCATCGGTGCTCACATACTCGGCTGCATACTGGGACAGATGATTGAATTTGCCCACTACTGAATGTAAGTGCATTCGCCCCCGATGTGGGTTTTGGATAATTAATGATAATCAAATTAGGGACTAACATATTTATCAAGTGTAATCTACAGGTATTAGTCCATTGATGGAATTGAAAAAGAACATTAGGTGAATTATAGCACCCTAATTTTTGATGGACAAAAGGCGCTTCGACTCAAGGGCTTCAACACCGTTTATTTTGATTTGAGTCATAGGCAACGCCGCACTATCAAGAGGGATACAAATTTTAGTTGGCAAAATGAGGATAAATAGTGCTCTTGTCAAGTCCTTTTAGGCTGGAGAGAAGTGCACCGGAAGTTCCGGTGTGCCCCACCGAAAGTTCTGGTAGCTGGCGCCCGCGTGCGCCCGTGTTCGAGAAAACTGTTTCGGTCTCGGTCCGGAAGTTTCGGTACTCACCGGAAGTTCCGGTCAGGTACCGGAAGTTTCGGTCAGTGCTGTTTTGCGCGTGCGCCCGCGTTCGAGAAAACTATTCCGGGCTCCGACCGGAAGTTCCGGTACGGACCGGAAGTGTTGACTGACAAGCCCACCGGTCTGATCTGGTTTGATCGGAAGTTCCGGTGGCTTCCACCAGAACTTCCAGTGGCTCGTCCGAGCTCGAGTATATAAGCCACTCACTTCATTTCTAACCGTAGCCTGAACCTCGCACACTCATTTCAGCTCTCCCAACCTTCAATCTTTGATTGTTTGAGCTAGGGACATGAGATTTGAGAGCGGGAGCATCGATCTTCGACTTGAGCACTTGGGTTCCTCGTTTTGCTGGCTTGATTTGTGTTTGTTTCTCTTGGGTTCTTGGAACCCTAGCCGGCTAGGCGTTCTTCGTGGTTGCCCATGTTGATTCATTTGTGAGGGCACCCCTAAGTGTTTGTAATCACCCCTTAATTCTTAGTGGAAATCTCAAGCTAGCCTTCGTGGTTGCTTGAGGGAGGAGACCTCAGTGGTCGGACCTTCGTGGTCACCTCAACAACGAGGAAGTAGGAACTCCTTAGTGGGGATTGCCGAACCTCGGTAAAAATAACTTGTCTTGCTGTGGCGGTAGCTTCGACTACCCTTTGTTCTTGTGTTCTTGTTGTTCTTCCTCTCTACCCCAACTTCTTTGTTGGGAGGTCCCGATCTACGATTCGGTGCGGTGCCAAGCCTTGAGGAGCTCAACATATTCATCAACAACCTCTAGGAGGGTGTGGTATCACTTAGATCTGAAATCCCAACTCGATTCACTTTGATTTCGTAGCTCATTTAGGGCACCAGAAGTTCTGAAGGTCTGCACCGAAAGTTCTGGTCCCCCTGACCGGAACTTTCGGTCCAGACCACCGGAACTTTGGGTCAGGTATTTAACTTTCGCAAATTCGAGTTTGTGAGTTTCAGATTTTGCAAAAAGGCATATTCACCCCCTCTAGGCCAATTAGGTCCTTTCAATTAGTATCAGAGCATTGGTCCCTCGGATAAATGCTTCACCGCGTGAGGAGTAACATTGGCCAAGATGGATCCCGAAGCACAAAAGCAAATTGTTGATCAAATCGCAGCTCAAATCACCACATCACTGCAGCTGCAACAACAAGAGCAAATGACCAAGATGCAAGAGCAACTAGACAAGATGCAACAACTTCTAGACAAGAAGAATCAAGAATCATCAAGCAATGGTGGGGATGCAAGCAAGACACCGAAGGGCTACAATAGAACAAGTTTTGATTATGGTGGGTCAAGCAAGAACAGTAATCCTACCTTGCCCATGATCAATCCCGGAAAGCCACCTCCATTTGATGGTACAAGGTACACCGATTGGGCTCATAGGATGAAATTGCATCTCATAGCCGCAAGATGTTGGGAGGTAGTGGATATTGGTGTCAATCCACCTCAAGATCCTAATGATTGGTCACCCAAAGATGAAAGAGACTTTCACCTTAATGCAACGGCGGCTACCTTGATTTTGCAATGCCTCACTCCGGAAGACAACAACAAGGTTAATGGAATGGTCAATGCAAAGCAAATTTGGAACACCTTGAAAGTATCATTTGAAGGAGATAAGAGTGTGAGAATTGGAAACATTGAGCTCTTGCAAGGAAAGATTGAGAACTTTACCATGATTGAAGGAGAAACAACTCAAGCAATGTTTGATAGGTTCATGACCTTGATCAACAAAATTAGATCACTTGGAGACACAAGATAGGATGACAACTCCGCTGCAAGGAAGATATGTAGAGTGTATAGACAAAAGAACAACATGCTTGCATCCGTCATAATGGAAAGAGACAACTACACCACAAGAGATGTTAGCCAAGTTAATGCATCATGAGGTACTTGATGATGAAGCCAAGGAAGCAAGTGTGCTAAAGAAGAGTATTGCCCTCACGGCATCACATGAAAATGAGTCAAGTCATTGCCACAAAGGGTGTTGTGAGCATAGGCATAACAATGATGATAATGACCTTGACGAAGAGCAAGCCTTGCTAGTGAAAAATTACACAAAGTATTTGAGAATGAAGAAAGAGAAGATGATGAGATATGGAGGAAACAAGCCATACAAGAAGAGATTTTGCTATGAGTATGGTGACACCGGCCATCTTGCGGCCGATTGTCCTAACAAAGGGAAAAAGTCAAGATATAGCAAGCAAGGTGACAAGAAGTACAAGGACAAGAAGAGAGGTGAAGCACATCTAGGTCAAGAACGGCAATCGGATAGTGATAGTGATGATGACAATGAAAATAAGAAGAAAAGTGTGGCCGCAATTGCTATACAAGAAATGTCTTCCTCAACAACGGTCCCCATCGACAATGTTTCATCAACATCTCTCTTCACCAACATTTCTTCATCACCTAGACTCTTCGCCAACCTCTCCGACGACGACGGTGATGCTCCTTCTTGCCTTATGGCATTAGGAGATAAGGTACAACTTGATCCTCCTACACATACCACTAGTGAATGTGATAGTGATGATGAAAATGATGGAAACTATGCTTATAATCTCATCAAAAGATATGGTAACGCTGCTGCAACTAAAATCTTGAAGCTAATATATGCCAAAGATAAGCTTGAGTCATGTATTGAGTCACAAGGGGAATTGCTCCTAGAGGAAAGGGAGAAAACCTAAGGACTTGAGGCATGTCTCTCCAAGGAGAAGGAGAAGGTTGAGAAATTGAGTGTAGAATTGTCTTTAGCCAAGGATGCTAATGAGCACTTTGGCTAAGGAACATTCTTCACTCAATGACTCTTTGGCAAGTCTAAAGAATGATCATAGTTCGGTTCAAGAAAGCCTTACAAGCTTGACAAATAAATATCATGAGCTTGAACTAAACTATGACAAACTTTGGACTAGCACTTCTACCATTTCCAAGGATGCCAAAGCTATAACCAATAAAAGCTATGAAAGATGCTCTAATATTGATATACATGCTTATGCTACTAACATTGATGAGCTAGCCAAGAAGGATAAGGAGATTCAAAGGTTGAACACAATTGTCAAAAATGGTTGCAAGTGTAAGGATAAGCAATCGGCAAATGTGTTCAAGGCATCAAGGCACCCCATGATTAAGGATGGCATTGGCTACAATAGGTATGATGGCAAAGCCAATGGAAGGAAAATGATTAATGGGGTGGCTTGTGTGAAGTTCAACAAGAGTGTGCCGCTTGTTGACCTCATCAACAAGGTGAACAATGTTGTCACACCTACAACTCCACTTGTCAACAACAAGAACTACAAGAAGAAGCAAGTGGAGGTATCCAAGCAACAAGTGCCTATTTCACGCAATCACATTTGTGATTATATGTGTTGTTGGGACAAGGATGGCAAGATTGTTGTGAAGTATGTGGGCGCTCTCAAGAAGAGACAAATCTTGAGGAGTGTTTGGGTGCCCAAGTCTTATGTTACTAACCCCCTAGGTTCCATCTTGGAACCTAAACCAAAAGCTTAATCTTGTTTTGTAGGAATATTCCTCCGGAGGGCCAAGTTGGGTGCTTGATAGTGGATGCACCAATCATATGACCAGAGAGAAGAACATATTTACATCCTTTCAACCAAATCAAATCACAAGTGAAAGGATTGTCTTTGGTGCAATAGTAAGGGGGACATTCTTGGTTTGGGTAAAATTGCTATCTCGAATGATAATTCTATTTCCAATGTATTACTTATGGATTCGTTGGGATACAATTTGTTGTCCGTCTCACAACTTTGTGAGAAGGGTTACAATTGTCTCTTTACGGATAAGGGTGTGGAAGTTTCTAGAAGATCAGATTCCTCCATTGCCTTTACGGGTCAATTGAAGGGCAAGCTCTACCTAGTTGATTTCTCATCTAGTAGGGTGGGGTCCGAGACTTGTTTAGTGGCAAAATCTAGCATGGGCTGGTTATGGCATCGCCGACTAGCGCATGTTGTCATGAGGAACTTGGCCGATCTTCAAAGAGGCGAACACATCCTTGGACTAACAAATATTTCTTTTGAGAAAGATAGAATTTGCAGTGCATGTCAAGCGGGTAAGCAAGTTGGAGCCAAACATCCCGCCAAAAACATCGTCACTACAACAAGGCCACTTGAGTTACTTCATATGGATCTATTCGGACCCAATGCTTATATAAGCATTGGAGGTAACAAATATGGTTTTGTAATTGTTGATGATTTTTCTCGCTTCACTTGGGTGTTCTTTTTGAAAGATAAAAGCAAAACCTAAGGGATCTTCAAGAAGTTTGCAAGGAGAGCTCAAAATGAGTTTGAAGTGAAGATCAAGAAAGTGAGAAGTGACAACGGGACGGAGTTTAGGAACACCAACATTGAAGCATTCCTTGATGAAGAAGGCATCAAGCATGAGTTTTCGGTTCCATACACTCCACAACAAAATGGTGTTGTGGAGAGGAAGAACCGAACACTCATTGAAGCCACAAGAGCAATGTTGGATGAGTACAGGATTTCGGAGAAAGATTATTGGGCGGAAGCGGTTAACACGGCATGTCATGCCATCAACCGCTTGTACCTCCACAAGATAAGGAACAAAACCGCCTACGAGCTTCTAACCGGTAAAAAGCCTAAGGTGGATTACTTTAGAGTTTTTGGATGCAAGTGTTTCATACTTAATAAGAAATCCAAAAGCTCTAAGTTTGCACCGAAGGTTGATGAAGGGTTCTTACTTGGTTATGCTACTAATGAACATGGCTATCGTGTTTTCAATGAGGCCACCGACCAAATTGAAATAGCGGTAGACGTGACTTTTGATGAAAGCGACGGCTCTCAAAAGGAGCAAGTCAATGCTGAAATTTTAGGTAAAGAAGAACCATCTCATCAAGTGATCAAGAAGCTTGCTACCGGTGAAGTGAGACCCGTTGAAAATGAAGATGATATGCATGTGCAAATTCCTCATGATCCGAACATGCATCATGGGTCAACCAATGCCATGGTGATGCTTCTACCTCAAGAAGGGGTCATGACTCAAGAGAACAAGATAGGCAAGATCCACCACAAACTCAAAGAGACAACCAAGATGGTGATCAAGACAATGAAGATAATGAAGATGAAGATGATGGTCCAATCCAAACAAGAACAACCATTCCTCACCCAAGAGTTCATCAATCCATTCAACGGGACCACCCGTTGATAGCATATTGGGAGACATACAACGAGGGGTAACAACACGCTCTCGTTTAGTAACTTTTTTTGAGTATTACTCTTTTGTCTCTTCCAAATTGCCAGAAAAGGTGGAGGATGCTTTAAAAGACCCGGATTGGGTGATGGCCATGCAAGAGGAGTTGAACAACTTCTCCAGGAATGAAGTCTGGTCCTTGGTGGAAAGGCCCAATCAAAATCTAATAGGTACCAAGTGGGTCTTCCGCAACAAAGAAGATGAGTATGGCGTGGTCACAAGGAACAAGGCACAGTTGGTAGCCAAAGGTTTCACTCAAATCGAAGGTTTGGATTTTGGGGAGACCTATGCACCTGTAGCTAGGCTTGAATCTATTCACATATTACTTGCCTTTGCTGCTCACCATGATTTCAAGTTGTTTCAAATGGACGTGAAAAGTGCCTTCCTCAACGGACCCCTCTCCGAAACCGTGTATGTGGAGCAACGACCGGGTTTTGAAGATCCACATCATCCTGACCACGTCTACAAGCTTGACAAAGCGCTCTATGGGCTTAAGCAAGCCCCTAGAGCTTGGTATGATTGTCTCAAGGATTTCCTACTCAAACAAGGGTTTGAGATTGGGAAGGCCGATCCCACTTTATTTACTCGCAAAGTCAATAATGATATCTTTATATGCCAAATATATGTCTATGACATTATATTTGGTAGTACTAATGCCGATTTTTGTGAGCAATTTAGTAGGATCATGATAAAATGGTTTGAGATGTCCATGATGGGGGAGTTGACATACTTTCTTGGATTTCAAATCAAGCAACTCAAGGATGGCACGTTCATAAGTCAAACCAAGTACACCACCGACATGCTAAAGAAGTTTGACATGGACAAGGCGAAGCCCATTAAGACCCCAATGCCTACAACCGGACATCTCGACCTTGATGGAGACGGCAAGGCCGTAGATCAAAAGGTATATCACTCTATGATTGGATCCTTGCTTTACCTTTGTGCATCTAGGCCCGATATTATGCTTAGTGTGTGCATGTGTGCAAGATTTCAAGCCAATCCGAAAGAATGTCATCTCATGGCCGTTAAGAGAATTTTTCGGTATCTTGTGCTCACTCCTAGTCTTGGCTTGTGGTATCCTAAGGGCTCCACTTTCACTCTACTTGGCTATTCCGATTCGGATTATGCCGGTTGTAGGGTAGAGCGAAAGAGTACATCCAGGACATGCCAATTTCTTGGTAGGTCTTTGGTGTCATGGAGTTCTAAGAAGCAAAACTCTATTGCCTTATCCACCGCTGAGGCCGAGTATGTGGCGGTCGGCACTTGCTGTGCCTAACTACTTTGGATGAAGCAAACCTTGAGAGACTTTAGTTGTGAGCAAAGTAAGATTTCTCTCTTATGTGACAATGAGGGAGCAATCAAGCTAGCTGACAATCCTGTAAACCACTCAAGAACAAAGCACATAGACATTCGACATCACTTCTTGCGAGACCACCAAGCCAAAGGAGATATCGTTGTACAACATGTGAGAACCAAGTTTCAGTTAGCCGATATCTTCACAAAGCCTCTAGATGAGTCAAGATTTTGTGCTTTGAGGCGTGAGCTCAATATCGTTGATTCTCGTAACGTGGCTTGACATCTTGTGCACACTTGTATGCCTTAGAATTGGACAAAAACTCTTGTGAAAAGTTGTGTGAAACTTTCAAAACCTATTTTTCACAGCTCTAATGTGTCCATAGTTATGTGTTGATTTCATGAAATCTGGACATATTTGAGTTGGTTTGAGTATATCATATGGTACACCACTCCTTAGTATACTTCTTGCTGGTTTCTGGCCTTTACCGGAACTTCCGGTTGTTTTCCAGAACTTTCGGTCAGTCAATTCTCTGCGCAGATCCAATCTATTCTGGCCTACCGGAACTTCCGGTAACTCCCATTGGAACTTCCGGTCCGTCAGTTTTGACTGCAGTATAAATGCGGGCCGCGGGGTTAAAAATCTGGTTTCATCTCCTCTCTCCCCGACCTCTCCTCTAACCGACGGCGGTGCCCCCATCTTCCCCACCACTGATCTCCCTCCTCCTCCATTACTTTTCAAATCCCTTTGAGGGGGAGCAAGCCCTTGCCTAGGAGATTGCTTTGGTGGTGTTGGTGGCTGCCGGGAGGGCTCGAAACTTGCGGATTCAACCCCTTCTCTTCAAGGAACGAGGTACCAGGATTTCGCGCTCGATCTCCCAATGTACTTTGTTTTGGGTCGATTCCTCGCACGTGCCTACTCATTACTATCAATACATGTGGTTTGGGTGCATTTTTCACCAATTCCATGGATGGATTTGTCGGGACGCGACCACGTGCCGCGCACTGCCTTGGACCGGAACTTCCGGTCCCATGCACCGAAACTTCCGGTGGGCAGTGGGCAGCACGTGACCATGGCTCCGCTTGTCCGTCCATTCACCGCATTCACTGCATGTCTTGTCTGAGCCTTTCCTTCCATTGTTTGTATCACAGTATGGTTCGTACCAATCCTAACCGTGCCGCGCGTCCCCATCCTCAAAGTTTGGGGGATGGCGAGGAGGATCGTCCTCGTGGCAGTCGTGCTCGTCGTCCAAGCGCTGCTCAGTCGTCTCAGCAGCAGCCCGACAGTGAAGAAGGTCCACGGTTCTGCCCCGATCGCTCTACCATCCCATGTCCTCCGCCCTTACACCATGATCGGGTTCATGATGCAGTGGCTCCTAGTGTGATTGATGTGGAGGGCCGTGCTATTGATCCAGGAGTTGTTCGCCACTCTCCGATCCGTATTGGGGTTGCCACTATGAACCGCGTTCTCCAGCGGTTTCCAGAACGCACTCCTCGCATCCATCGACCTCGTGAGCCTGCTCATTGTATTCCAAGGAGGTCCATCAACTACAAGGTACAATCCTCTGACATTAGGCGCATGCGAGAGGAGAATCCTTTTATGTGGTCCAAATTTAAAGCTATGGATGATCGTTTTTGGTCTCAATTCCATAAAGACTATTATGAGTCTGTCTGCATGAAGGATGGCATTCATGGTTTGACTACACCCATCATCCAGCATAAAGCACCAACTCTGAGCTCTCTTCAGGGACACCATCATCCAGAGGTTGATGCTTTGATTGCCAAGCTTGAAGAGTGGTGCATCTTGCCCCTCATGACCTTCAAGCATAGCTGGAACACTGAAATCATTTGTCAATTTTGGGCAACCATCCATATTGATTCACAGCACAAGGTACTTCATTGGATGACTAATGGCCTTCACTACCGTTGTGACTATCATCAGTTCTCTAGGCTTCTTGGGTTTGATCATGTTGACCGTGAGGCTCTCAGCTTATATGATCACTATCCCAATGGTGTTGGCAGGGCAGATTTTATTGAAGCCAGTTTGTATGATGATCCGCAGCTAGCAAATGGGAAGACAGTTGGTCTGAAGCCCTATTTTTATGTGCTCAACAATTTGCTCCGGGCTACTATTGATCCTAAGATTGGCGACGCCACTTCCATTCAGAATCATGCTCCTAGGATCTTAGTATGCTTCGGACTTGACAAGAGATTCAGTGTGACTGATCTTCTGTGGCGTCACATTGACGAGGTGTCTTTGACCTCCACTCAGTCTTTCCCTTATGCTCCTTACCTCATGTACATCATTGAGCAAGTCACCGGGTTTGACTTTCCTTGTGACATGAAGCATCCGGATTGGAATGTCAGGCGACTGCAGGCTCAATCTAGCAAAGGGAAAGGGAAGGCAACTGAAGCCAGTGGCAGTGGTGCAGCACAGGATGATGAGGATGTCCCTACAGCAGTGGAGGAGGATGTTGTCCCTCCTGTGGATCCTTCAGCTAGAGTCTCTGGAGGGCGTGGGCGTGTGCATGGTCATGGGTGTGGCCGTGGTCATCGTCCCATGGATGCTACTCGCCATGCGCTTCAGAGGTTCATGTCTTACTTCTGCTACTGTCAGGCCAAGCAGGACAAGCGCATGCGGTGTCTGGAGGAGAAGGCCGGTCTTCCTCCAGCTTCTCCTCTTCGTCCCTTTGTTGACCCTTATGTGGAGTATGACAACCTCTCTGGACAGCAGTTTGATGATGCGGAGCAGCAGCAGGGCTTTTAGCAGCCCAGTGCCTTTGATCCCACCTATGGTGGTGGTATTCCTGCTGGCACCGAGGGAGGCTTTGCTTATCATGACATCTTCAGTGGTGCAGATGATATCACTCGGCTTTCTACCTCTCGTGCACCTGCTGTTGACCCTTAGTTTGGATAGTCCACCTCTGCTGTGCCTCACGGCAAGAGCTATCTAGTGGACTATGATACTGATGATGACGAGTAGATCCCTCGCTGCCGTTGCCCCTTGGAGCTTCTCGAAGCCTACCCTTTTTGGCATTTGATGCCAAAGGGGGAGTGTTAGGCTTTTATCTTGATGTAATAGGGGTAGTTTAAAACTTCTTCGGTTCGTTTTGTAATAACCTTATCTCGTGTGGTGAACCATGTGGTAAACTTGAACTATGTGTGTGTGATGGTTGAGTGTAGGCTAAAACATTTATGCTTAATGTCTATCTCTCTTGTTTAGCCTTTTGTGTTGATGCTTATGGTGATTGTTTATTTGAGAATGGTTATGTTAAGTTTAAGTCTTTTTCTTTCTTGCATAACCATTCAAGTTCTCTTGATTTATTCTTGTGATATAACTTGTTATATGCATCACCGTTTTATTGTTCCACACATACTTAGGCACCCCACGGATTGTAAAATTTAGGGGGAGCTTATTCTTAATGTATGCAATCTTGACTTAAATCAAGATTTGAAATTTCAAATCCTATGCATACATTAAGAGGGAGCTCAACTTGAATCTTGGAATTCAAGAGCTTCAATTCTTTCGATCTATTGTAAGCCTAAATTGGTTGTCATCAATTACCAAAAAGGGGGAGTTTGTAAGTGCATTCGCCCCCGATGTGGGTTTTGGATAATTAATGACAATCAAATTAGGGACTAACATATTTATCAAGTGTAATCTACATGTGTTAGTCCATTGATGGAATTGAAAAAGAACATTTGGTGAATTATAGCACCCTAATTTTTGATGGACAAAAGACGCTTCGACTCAAGGGCTTCAACACCGTTTATTTTGATTTGAGTCGTAGGCAACGCCGCACTATCAAGAGGGATACAAATTTTAGTTAGCAAAATGGGGATAAATCGTGCTCTTGTCAAGTCCTTTTAGGCTGGAGAGAAGTGCACCGGAAGTTCCGGTGTGCCCCACCGGAAGTTCTGGTAGCTGGCGCCCGCGTGCGCCCGCGTTCGAGAAAACTGTTCCGGTCTCGGTCCGGAAGTTCTGGTACTCACCGAAAGTTCCGGTCAGGTACCGAAAGTTCCGGTCAGTGCTGTTTTGCGCGTGCGTCCGTGTTCGAGAAAACTATTCCGGGCTCCGACCGGAAGTTCCGGTATGGACCGGAAGTGTTGACTGACAAGCCCAACGGTCTGATCTGGTTTGACCGGAAGTTCCGGTGGCTTCCACTAGAACTTCCGGTGGCTCATTCGAGCTCAAGTATATAAGCCACTCACTTCATTTCTAACCGTAGCCTGAACCTTGCACACTCATTTCAGCTCTCCCAACCTTTCACAAGCTGTGACTCACCCACTCTCTCTCTCTTTGCCTCCAAGCTTCAATCTTTGATTGTTTGAGCTAGGGACGTGCGATTTGAGAGTGGGAGCATCGATCTTCGACTTGAGCACTTGGGTTCCTCATTTTGTCGGCTTGATTTGTGTTTGTTTCTCTTGGGTTCTTGGAACCCTAGCCGGCTAGGCGTTCTTCATGGTTGCCCGTGTTGATTCATTTGTGAGGGCACCCCTAAGTGTTTGTAATCACCCCTTAATTCTTAGTGGAAATCTCAAGCTAGCCTTCGTGGTTGCTTGAGGGAGGAGACCTTAGTGGTCAGACCTTTGTGGTCACCTCAACAATGAGGAAGTAGGAACTCCTTAGTGGGGATTGTCGAACCTCGGTAAAAATAACTTGTCTTGTTGTGGCGGTAGCTTCGACTACCCTTTGTTCTTGTGTTCTTGTTGTTCTTCCTCTCTACCCCAACTTCTTAGGTGGGAGGTCCCGATCTACGATTCGGTGCGGTGCCAAGCCTTGAGGAGCTCAACATATTCATCAACAACCTCTAGGAGGGTGTGGTATCACTTAGATCTGAAATCCCAACTCGATTCACTTTGATTTCGTAGCTCATTTAGGGCACCAGAAGTTCTGAAGGTCTGCACCGAAAGTTCTGGTCCCCCTGACCGGAACTTCCGATCCAGACCACCAGAACTTCCGGTCAGGTATTTAACTTCCGCAAATTTGAGTTTGTGAGTTTTAGATTTTGCAAAAAGGCCTATTCACCCCCCTCTAGGCCAATTAGGTCCATTCACTGAAGAACTGTCTGGTTTTCCTGTTTTAGAGAGAGAAACTCTTCTAACTTCATGGCCATGACACCATCTGGGATGTAGTGTGCTCTAAAAGCATCTCGAAACTCTTGCCAAGTGACACGGTGGCCAGCAGGCTGTGCGGCGACCAGATTCGCCCACCACGCCCCTGCGGCACCCCTGAGCTGCTGTGCTGCAAACACGGGTTTCTAGTACTCCGTGCACTGAAGAAGTTCAAACTTTTGCTCCATTGTTCGGAGCCAGTCATCCGCCTCTAGCGGCTCATCGGCCTTTGAAAACACTGGTGGTCGGGGTATCTGTGAAATCCACATAAGTGGTTTCTCCGCCATTATTACGGCCTCGACGACCCTGATTTCCATTTTGATTCTGAGCCAACAGAGTAGTGGCATTAACCAGTGCGGTAATAGCTTCTGCCAAAGTAGGTGGGAATGGTGGGGGATTTGGAGCATTGTCTCCATCCTGAGAAGTTCCAGTATCGTCCATCTGTTGTACACAAACCATGTTTATTTACATCGCTTTATTGAATTAAAAAGCAGTTAGTACAGTACTAGTACACACATCAAGCTTATCTTACATCATTTTTGTTACAAAGTTGCTCGCAAGCAAGCAACTACCCACTAAGGTTCTTAGAAAACAGGAAAGGCTACTATGTTACATAACCATCCATGTCGACACTTCACTCCTCATCATCATCGCTGATCACGATCACTCCATCCTCATTCTCCGGAGCACTTGTACCAGTGACATGACTTGCATCATCCCCACTTTCCATCATGGGTTCATTTTCTTTCGGATCCTCTTCCTCATTGTCCTCTCCACCAGGAACAACCACGGCACCGACATCATCTTCTACTGCCTGGGGCTGATGATTGGGATTCATCAGATCATGTAGCCTATAGATTTCCTCATGTAGAATTGTGTTGTACTGCTCCAGGTGTGTCACATAAAGCTCCAACTCTCGAACACGAGCCCTGGCTTCTATCTCCTTTTCTAGAGACTCGTTCTAGAACTGCTTCCAAAAATGCATGTTGCGCTTCAGTCGCTCTACCTCTGACGTAAGCCTTGCAACCTCTGATTGTGAATTCGGGTTCGGATTGCGGCTACTGCTTGCTCCATCACCTCTGGTGGCCAACTGATGACGTGGCACTCCTTGCGGACCAGTTTTCTTGTGAGGAGATGTCTTCACACGTGCCATCCTAAAGCAAGACAGAATTAGAACGATGAGAACAGATGGGAGAGATCTAAAGGTTAGCATGAATAGGATTAAACCTTACTTAACCCAAACCACTTTAAAAGGGAAGGTAACTTAAGCAGGTTAATTAAACATGATGCATGCATCGTACTTACGATCTAACAGAAAGGTTTAAGTAACACATGCAACATTTATAACATAGGGCACTATAACATGATACTTCACTACGAAGCTTTCAAATATGATCTAAGGAAACTACAGAGAATAGATTAAGATAAGCAAAAAGCAATTTGGACCAAAAGTTTGTTCGATCCAACTCATTTTGAAGTTTTGCAAAGTAATACTATAATAACTCCAGTAATTATGTTCTGGTACCAGCTGTCACAGAACCTCCTAATTATGATGGCCCACATGTACCTGTCATTGTCATAATGACCTCTGACAGCCGTACTTATGTTCCTCATAACTTAAAAGGCCTGCCTTCCTCCGAACAGGATCCAATCACAGGAGTATTGCAATATTACAACAGTTTATTCAAAATATTCAACAGAGTAAAGTAGCGGAAGTCTTACAATAACTTAAGTTTACAAACTAGTTTCCAAACCTCAAACCTTATGTAACATTATTACAAATCGATAGTAGGGAAGTATCAATAGTAACTTTATTACAATCACACAAACGGGATGCCTTGCCCAGAGGCCACACAGTCTACTCGTTGTCACTTTCTTCAGCCACAACGGTCATGCAACAAGGCTCAAAGCAGACTTGTTCATGAACCGCACCTGCAACAAGGGTTCAACAAACCCTGAGTACGAGAGTACTCAACAAGACTTACCCGACTAAGAAAAAGACTCCAAGGGCATGCTAGCTTTAGGGAATCAAGGTACGGGTATTCAAGAATCAAATTTTCTTTTGTAGAAAAGCTTACTAAAGTAAGTCCTTACCTTCAATATTTTACTTTTACCATTGGTGGTTCATTAACCAACTCTAAGTGATCCTAATCTAGATCAAAGTGATTCTCATCAAAACCTTTCTCATTCTTTCTTTCAATTCCAGTTCATAACTACGATGTAAGTCAGGCGATCGAGTCTCCATAACCGAGGAGCAACGACGATTCGAACCGATTATACCCAACTGGGGATCTCTAACCTCACGACATATGTAGAACCGAATCTTGCATATATCAACCCTCATTTAGATCTCCCAAAACCAGAACGTGTCCATCGCCACCCGAGAGTACAGTACTCCTTGAACCCGGCCCGATTCTAGCCCTGAGGGTACACGCTACTCCCGCCATCTCTCCACTCCCAGTGCGAGGTTAGATGTTCTCGTAATGGAATCACCAACATTTTGGGCTTACCCAAGGCATGAGGCTAGTTGCAAAGTCTCAAAACACAAGCAGGCCTAAACGGACGGTCCTTAACTGACAAGGCGAAAACACTACATTGAGACTCCTTTCCCAATGCATGTTAGCAGTGGCCAAACCACCCGTCCGATCTTTCAAGTTCATTCTCATCTTTCAATATTCATTAAGTATGCCATCATGGCCATGTAAACATTTCATTTAAAAGCTTAACTTCTAAGCATAGCGAAGCATACTACGCATTTTCAGTAAAACAGGTATCAAGGTTGATATCGCAATAATCAAGGATGACAATGCAGCAATTAGATTATCACTCAACTCCTAATTACTTAATGCAGTAAATTATAATAATAATAAAGATTTGTAAAACTCAAGGTAGGGTTTAAATGCACCGGGGCTTGCCTTGCTCTGACGCGACAACTGACTCGGACTCGAGGACTCCGACTTCCGGTCCAGAACCCACCGACGACAACTCTTTTCCGAAGGCTTGCTCGGCAACTTTAACTTCTTCGAAAGCGGGAACTACACGAGTATAGAACATGCTTCAACATGATGCTTGATGATAAACATGATGCTTGATGATGATATGCCACAGTTTACAACTTGAGTACAACTTTCCTTCGCGGTACAGTCGCAAAACAGTAAACCTACTAACTAATAGCGATAATTTAGGCGATACTAGCTTTTATTACCAAGTATGCTACTAACGAGCTCAAACATGAAATTAAGGTGCCAAAGATCACCAAGGATTAGTGACCTAAGGACATCACTCAATCAAAAACACTTAAAGTTATCAATTTAACATTTATTTACTATTTAATTAATTAGGGCATAATTAATATTTGATCATACTTTATCTAAACAAGCTTAAACTTTTTCTATGGATTAAACATGACCTAAAACAGTGTCAAAACAAATTTCATGATTTTTGGATTAATAATTTAATTATTAAAATTCATGGAAGTTGCATTTAATATTTAATGGAACTAATTAAATATCCTGAAAAAATAATCAAATTCAGTATGTAATATTTTTCCTAGGTAGTTTACACCTTGAAAAGCTTACACAAAATTTTTCATGATTTTTGGAGCTCTACACAATTTTTAATGAAATAAACAAATATCAGTACTATTCACATTATTGAAAAAGAAAAACGAAATTCCAACTCGGGCCGATTTCTCTACTCTCCCTCCGGCTCGGCCCAGCCGAGCGGCCCGCTACACCGTGCCCGCACTCGCTCGCACCCGCGCCCGCGCTCGCCTGCGCGGCACAGCAACGCGCGCGGCCCATCCGCGCGGCCTGCTCGCGCGCGCTCTCCCTCTCTTTCTCTCGCTGACAACCGGACCCCATCTGTCATCGCCTTCCTCCGTCTCCTTCGCTCTCTCCCGCGACCCGGCCATGCCCACGCGGTGGCCGGCCGGCGAGCACAGCGTCGGTCACCCAATTGACTCGACCAAAACAATCTACGCTACCCTGCGAATCCACTGCACCATTCTACAGCTAGGTTCGAGCTCCGGTGACCCCTCACCGACGACGATGGCGGACCATGGCCGACGGTGAGCTGTGAAAATGCGTCTCCAAAAGAGTAGCGACTAAAATAAGGGCGTAGAAAGCATAAGTGGCTCACAGTGATCACGCTGGTGCTCTTGGTGACGACGGGGAGAGGCCGAAGGGGTCTGACCACGTAAGGGCAGTGATGGCGGGGAGGTCCGACCGGGCGCGAGGAAGACGGTGGCTATCCGCGCGATACGGGCGGTAGAGGTGGAGGTGAATGGTCAGGGAGATGCGTGGGAGGGAGACGGTCTTGCTGGTGCGGTTTGCGTGGCTGGAGGAGGCTCAACAACGGCAGCGGCGAGCGGCGGAGCTAAGCGGTGGCGGCGGTGGCGAAAACAGAGAAAGCAAAAACGTTCACGGTGAGCTCGACGTATATATAGGCATGGCCATGGTGTTCGGTTCTGGAAGGCGCGCGTCGTCGCACTGGCGGTACTGGCGCGCGCAAAGGCCATGAAAGCCGTCCGGCATCTCGCCGGCGCCCATACCGGCCGGTGGCCGGCGGTGATTGGTCGGCTACAGTAGCTCTCCCCCCCATTTTGAAATTTCAAACTGTTTTCTCAAATTACTTCCAAATTCATGTAACAACTTGAAAAATTCCCAAGATATGAAATCTTTAGAATTTCAAGCTCTACAAGTTTTGTATTGAACACTTTTTCAAATTCTAACTGGATTTTGAAATTTGAGTTTAAATTCAAAAGGGGACACTTTTTTGGAAATTTGATAATTTAGAAATTACTTTGGATTTTATATTGAAACTTCAAAAACTCCAAACACAAAAGTTGTACATCTAACCAAGACCTACAACTTTGCTATTAAAAACATTTTCAAATTCTGCCTCCATTTTGAAATTTAAGTTTGGGGACAAAAAGGGGTCAAATCTGAAATTTGTTTATTTTCAAAATTACTCCACATTTTACACTAAAACTTTGAAAACTCAAAACACCAAAGTTGTAGCCCTTGAAAAGTTCTACAAACTGGGTTTTAAACTTTTTCCCAAATTTTGCTTAGATTTTGAATTATTTAAAAAGGGGTAAAACAGGGTTTTGGAATTTAGGGTTTTCGGAGGAATTTTCAATTGGAATTTGTTGCTACCATAATTAGTGAATACTTAATGATTAAACCATCATCCAAGGGCATCATTTGTACCAGCATGACATGGTTGACCAAATGCCACTCTTGGTTGACCAATTTAGCTTTTGAAATTCTTTTAACATTTCCCCAAATTTGAATTTAAATTCAAATCGGAAAACTCGTGACAAGTTTATGGATTCCAATTCAAACTCAAACTTGGAGCTTCATTTTATGTGTTGCACTTGAGCTCATACCCTACACTTGACACTAGTGTGTAACACAATCACACACCTCAAATTACGCAGGGCATGGACTAATTATTTGCGGTGGCATTCGAAATTAGGGTGGTTCGGATCACACCACTGAGAAGCACATCCAATCTAGAACTGTAAACTCATTTTAGTTAATGCATAACAGGGTTGACCTAATCATGGATGCTTTGCGATGCATTATGGTGACATGGCAGATAATTAGAAACTATAACACCCGGGGTGTTACATGAACCGCCTGTGCAAATCCATTTCCACAGGCGGTTCACAAGCAACCGCCTGTGGAATTGGCCCATTTCTACTGGCCTCCAGCGCAGGCGGTGCTGGAAAACGCCAGTAGAAATAGGTTACCAACCGCCTGTATAGTATGCCCATGTACTAGTGTGTTTTGTATGGGGTAGTGAAGATTTTCATACGGTTTCTTTGGATAATCTAAAAAATTAAGAGCAACTCCAATATTGTTCTCTAAAATAGTTACCCTACTTGGGATTTAAGGGGTTTTTCTAACTTTTAAGGTCTTGTTTACTAGGTTAGACTCTAACGGTGGACTGTCTCAAATTATAGCAATTTTTAGACATACTAGATATATGCCACATTACTATTATTCTTTTTATTTTTCCCTTTTCTGTTCACTGCTCCTGTCCCTGCTCTTAGTAGGGGCTTATCGGGGAGGAGGTTGGGGACGAGAGGCTGGCCGGGCAGGAGGCCCGGGACAAGGCAGCCTGCTGGGGAGGGGCAGGCTCAGCCTTGGTGGCTTACAGATTAGATTCTTATGCAAGGTACTTCGGAACGTCAAACTCCCCCTTAGTAGCAGAAGGGATGAGAAGGGTGCTGAACAAGTTGACAAGGGGTCTTATAGTTTTTAAATACATGTCCGAATATGGTAGAATATGTCACCCGAACAACGGATAAACTATAAGACCCTTGTCAATTTGTCAGCTACCACTGTAACCCGTAGGGCTGGGAGCACTCTTAGGTAAACTATAGTTTAAACACCATATCTACACTATCATATACTTACTCTAATCTAGATACATTGATGTTATGTTTGCTCTGAATTTGAATGTGTACGAACATGTGTATATGTATACCTTGATTAAAATGTGCATATGTATATAGTATATTATATACTTTTCAAATCGTTGCATATATACAAACACAGTTATGTGTATATTCAGAATTTGAAATATCAATTTTTAGTTATAACGTGAAAATATTTCTAAAGACGGCTATCAAATCAAGCCATCTCAAAAAGTCATTTATCAAAGGCAGCTAGCTGGGAACAACAACTACACGTGGGAAATAAATTTTTAGAGACAGTTGGGAACAACAGTCACTTCTCAAAATCCCTTTCTAGAGGCAGCTCGTATTTCTAGCTACCTTAAAAAATGATTTTAGGAGCCGTTGGGCAACTGTCTATAAAATTGTTGATTTCTAGAGACATAGAGACGGCTGCCTCTGTAAAGACTTCTCAGCCATCTCTAAAAGTTGTTTTTTTAGTATGGATACTAGTATTTTCTTAAATTTACTTCAGTATCTGACAATACAATTCTTTGTGGTACTAGACAATGTGCTTGTTGACAACGCTTGTGTCTATACGGTTTTTTGAAAAAAAATGACAGAATAATAAATGTAGAAGACTTGTATTATTTTTTCTCCTTTCCTCCCTAAATAAATATCGCTTTTGGTTTTCGTGCCGTAAGTTTGACTAGATTTATACAAAATACATGTAACATTTGTATCTCTAAATAAATTTATTATAAAAATAGATGCAACAATAATGATATTAATTTTATACCATAAATATTAATATTATATATATATTTAATCAAAGTTGTTTTTCAGAAAATGAAAACGACAATTATTTAAGAAGCGAGGGAGTATATCTTACCCTCCAACAGTCCGACTGGCCACCGGATGGGAGGGAGTACTATATACTATATTGGCTAGGAGCTTCCCCCGCTTTTTTTTTTGACCAACTTGCACGCGTTACCGTCCACCATTGTTTTTGACCCTACAGGGGCTAGTTTGACCAAATGGCATGCTACATATGTGACCTGCATTACCCAATGCACATAGGATTTTCCACCTTGCTCTTAACAGTCTATTCGTTTGGACTGAAATCTAGCTGATCTGGCTAGTTTTTTTTGAGAGAAAAACACTGCTGAATGACTAGCTGGTTTGACTGATAATCTCAAACGAACCGGCTTAATTATATAATATATCTACTTAGCTTTAAGTACTCCGTTAAACTACTAAACGCGCTAGCTTCGGTCAGCAAGGTCATGAATTAAAAACTACTACCAGATCTTCCAAGTTGAAACTACTCGGACGGCTAGATACGGGCAAGGTAGTAATACCGGAAATTTCACCTTCTAAGTAAAAAAAAAAAGAAGTCCTGATGCTCACTTAATTACTTGTGGGTGAAGATTACACATGTTTGTTTGCACTCGAATGTGCAAGCAAGGCAAATCAAGTACAAAAGCAACAAATAAGCGAATAATTAAGTGTCTTTAACGCCCTGCTGGTGTTCCAGTTTTCCCTGTCATGAAATGTTTGGGTAATCAAGTCGCGTCCATCAAGCACAACAAAATGTCCAAAAAAACATACCTTTGACTCAAGTAGCATTTACACGCGCGCAATACAAATTAAACCGACGGCCATCGGTCACACACACATGTTCAGAAAGATACATATATGCATATACGTCTCGCATACAAAACTGAGCAAAATTTAGCTGGGAAGGGAACAGCTAGTAGCAACCTTTAATTTCTTTGGATCGCAATATCGAGGTCATGGCCTAATCCCATGCATGCAAATGCAACCTAGGTTATATTAGGTCGATAAGGCGGCTGAGCGTGGTCCTGATGCTGTCCGGGACCGGGAGCACCTCGGCCACCATTGCCAGTATCATCTTTCCCTTGTTCATCTGCTGCATGGCGTCGAGCTGCTCCTTGTAGCGCTGGACCTCGCGCTTCAGCTCCGCCACCTCCTTCTTCAGCTTCCTGAGCAGCTTCTTGTCCCGGCTCATGGCCGCCTCGATTGTCCTGACCTGCTCCATGACCCAGAAGTAATCGTAGCCGCCACCCCTGTTGGCTCCTCCATCCCATGACGCTGCCGTCAATGCCATCTTCTGCGTGTGCGCATGAATACAACATATAGTTACTAGTAATAGGTTAATTTTGAATCTTCTTCAGTTGGTTATATATGGAAGACCAGGACCAGGATGATCTGTTTAGATAACTACCTAGGTCAAAATGGAAGGGGCATGCATGATCAAGGATCACCTACCTGATTATCCTCGGCCTCGGGATACATCTGGATGATCTGATCATGTCGACCAGCAGTAGCAGAAGGCGTCTCAGGCTGAATCCAACCCGGCACCACCTCGTAGTGGATCGGGGTCACCCTCACCGTCTTCGATCTCCGGCGAGGGTCATCGTCCAGAGCTACACCTACATAGATAGATATCCAGAAAAGTACATGTACTCCATATTAGCGTTAGCCACATCATGTCTTCTCTATTAATATATGCTCAGCGATTTCTCGCCTGTGGCTTTTCGGAAAAAAAAACATTAGCCGCACGAACATGATATGGTAGGACACACTGCACATGTAATTCCTCCTTAATCAAATCAAACAATCGGTCAAACACATTAAGTAAGATCATAAACAAAACGATTTAGAACCTGATGGTGACAGTGTTCTCATCACGGTCTGCTCGATGCAGCAACCCCTGTGCTTGACAATTGTACTTGTCTTGCTCTGGATCCCTTCCTCTTCCTGGGTTGAAATGGATCGGATCAGATAGACAAGGTGAGTATTAATCAAGAAATCTATAAAAAAAATACTCCTAGAACAACAATAAGGACTTAGTAATTAAACTACTAACCAACAGAGTAAAAGCATGAAAATAACTACTAATCAACAAAGTAAAAGCATGAAAATAAGATAGTCAAAATAGGAATATCGGCAGATCGGTTGAGAAGAAGAGAAAAACACAAAGGCAACTGAAGTTTCCTCACCTCCATCACGGCCGGAGCAGCAGCAGCTATCTTGGTTTGGCGCGAACACCTGAGCAGAGAAGTACGGTCGCCTTCTGATTTCCAAGCAGACAGCTATAGTAGTAGTGAGTGCTAGTGGATGATGGAGGATGAAGGGACAAGACAACCTAATGGAGGTTTAAAGAAGGGAACACACATGCATACTTTGCAATTGTGCCCCTCACTACCCCAGGCAAGTTTTTCCGTGATGGCCTGATCCGTCAAGGAAGATCATCTGTGACGATTACATATCCAAGATATAGAAAGATTGGTTTAAGTACTACCGCTTGTTGAAAGAAAGATACTGCAGCTTCCATACTAAGCATTTGCTTAGACATGACGAAACAAGGTGATGTTACAGACTTGCAGTACACGCAACATGAAGCAGTGTGCAAGTCTATGGTCGTTAAGTAAATCGCTTTCTCAACGAATTTCCTCGTAACAAACACACGGTATCCCTCGGAGAAAACTATACTGCACCCGTTGACAATATAGTTGCCAGGATTTGTTGTTTGATTGGTTATGTCAATACAAAAACATGTTTTTTGTCCATTATAGCATCGGAGTATTGCAGACCGGTTCCGATGTCCTTTGCTTGTTTTCTCTATGAAAAAGACCTGCAAGCTAGCTACCGGCTGCCAAAAATGGTCAGCTACCTCGATACATAATAACGAACATGGAACATCATCTATCATCACAAGAACGACATGTCTTATATATATACGACAGTATTCATTTCGAAACAGAAATGCTAATTTCATGTGGTTAGTGTTTATGTGGTAGGACTAGCTAGCTAGTGCTAGTCATGTGTCTGGATTTTTTTTTACTTATGAAAAAAAAGACAAATCCTACGAGGGGCTAGCTCTTTGTAGGGTCAAACAAGGTAAGGCAAGGCAGACATCAAAGCTAGCTAGCGATAGTCACCGTCGTCGTCATCGGCTTATGGACGCTGCCGGTCGTTAGAAAGGGACAAAGCTAGCCGCAAATAAGGTACGTGGTGCCCAATTTCATGGATCTGTCCAATCTAGGGAGTTTTTTTTTTCCAAACAACTCATGAAGTCGGTAGCATTTTTTGCTCTAGTCAAACAACCATGCAATAAAAAAAGGCCACACCAAATGCAAGCAACCTACACAACATACATGTTGCATGCAATTCGACACCAAACGAGCAGCTACCTAGGTCGTGTGCCAGCCGTGTCCCGTGTCCGTACGGGGATTGATGGTCGGATCACTCGTCGAGCATGAGGTTGAGGAGATTCCTGACGCCGCGAAGCTTGCTCCTGAGGCCATCCGAGAGGAGCACCCCGCCGGCGACGGCGACCGTCCTGCCCAACGTCTTCGCCCAGGGCCATCGGTCCTGCCTGCAGCGCTCCAGCTCGCGCTTCACTTCCGCCAGCTCCTTCTCCAGCTTCTCAACCCGATCGTCGATCTGCTTGAAGTTGACCTGCGCCACGACCGCCTCCGTCGCCGCGACCTGCTCCGCCACCAAATCGTAGCGTCGATCTGCCGCAGCGCAGCCGCGACCACGTCTCCGAGTTTCTGCATGCATGCGCACGAAATCAACTGGCATGGTTAACTTGTGGAGAGATCTAGCTGGTGCTTACCATATACTAACACACAAGTATATGATGAGATATAAAAGCCAGAAATAAAACCAAATTAAATTTCATTTTTATAAGACGGCACGAACCTGGTCATCAGTCTGTACCAGTACCAGTCGTGTTGCCATCACGGTTTGATGGATGCAGCAGCCACCCCTGCGCTGAGAAACAGTACTCACGGTCTCCACGTTCTGGATCTCGTAGTCCTGCCAAGAACCAAAACAAATCCACGCCAAACTAGTTATATTACTCCTGATGAAACAGGTATATATATAGGTTCACGATATGAAACTGATCGACTACAGTAGGTAAGTAACAAGAGCATGCAATATCTATCTATATATATAAGAAAAAAACAAGGGCACAATAGATATATAACTGAATTCAAACTAAAAAAAACAAAGACATGCAAAAATTCAGAGTGGATAGGATCGACGACACATCTACGTAGGCAGCATAGACGAAAAGATCTGATGCTCACCTCCATGGCGGAACTTCTAGCTAGCTGCCTAGGTAGCTTAGGGGAGGTGGAGAAGAAAAGGCGCGCTGGGGTTAATTAAGGCTAGGGCCTGCTTATATATGTCCGGAACAACATTTATCTGAACTTACTTCGCAGCTAATCAAGGAGTCCCATTACACGTTTGACAGATAATATATATATACTGCAAGAGTAGTTACTATTCAATTTCCTAGTACGACGACCCAACGCGCTATGTGCCGTGTGGAACAACGGAAGGCAACTACTGCTTCCAAACATTATCACTTCTAAATTTCCTGACAATACTACTGCTTCCAAACATTATCACTTCTAAATTTCCTGACAATGTGCTTTGCCTGAATTACCTGCTTTTGTCCACTACTGTAAGACCATTTCCAGGGGGTATTTGACGACCTTATTTTATGTTTGAAAAGACCAAAGAGAATTATTTTTCAGATCTGTATCTATAGCAACATATGTACTAGTAAAGTAGTGACCTTTATATATAATATAAGAATTGTGTCTGTATGGTAAGGTACTAAGATCTGTCCATAGTATAGCTAATAAGTCCAAATTAAACATGCACATACTCTCTCTGTCCTATAATATAGCGCGTACAAGCATTCAGAAATTATACTCAAATGTAAGAGATTCTAGAGGACCAAAAACAATTTTGCATTAAATACTTACCATTTATCAACCAATCACCATTAATCATTGGTGATAGCGTCTGATTAAGAAATAAGGTGAGGATACATACATCTTTTTATGTTCTCTATTAATTTGTCCTAAACTCTCTAGATTTCACTATATTACATAGCAGAGGGAGTATCAAGTAAGCACATACATGTTCCAGATATATATGAGACTACACATAGACAAGGTAAGAATATAAGGGCGGGCCTGACTGTTAATTGTGATTATATAGACTCCTCGAAGATCATACATACATTCCAATTGATCATTTTTTGAATATAGAAGGAAAAGGTTGTTCTTGTCTATGGGTTTCAAACTCTTGTTAATTTCACTCCTACTATATATATAGACTCCTCGAAGATGATACATACATTTCCATAGACAAAGAACAACCTTTTTCCTTCTTTCATTTTTTGCGAGACAACGTTGGTTGTTGATCTAGTCTTCTGGTCCTTTGTAAAGTCTATGCAGCAATGCCTCCTGACATTTCAAAAGTCTAATGTCTTCTATCTATGATCAGGTGCGGAAGTTTCATACACCTTTTCATCCATTGCTTTGATGGCGCCCAAAAGAAAATATACCTTAACAGTTAACACTCTCTTTGCATGTGACACTCTTTTGTAACTCGACTGCCTCCCTTCCTCAGCTATGACCTGGATGCTTATCAAACACACCAAGTAGAGAGCTGGATCATCCAAGCGGGAGCGACGATGTTGTTAGTAGTCTTCTTTGTGAGTAGTTTCCTTTGTTTTATTTGGCGCACGCTGGTCTAATTTTTGGCATGTAGCGTGGTGTGTTGTTGAGTGATGTCTCACGGTGCATGACTTAGGCAAGCTGGCAAGGCACTTTAATTTTAAAAACTTGTTTCTTTTCCTAATGCAAAGAGGTGCGGTTTTTTCTTTTCTTAAGCAAAGAGGTGCATATGTTTTTGTTAACACCGCCAGAAGCACTGGCATATCATACAAGAACTCAAATGGCCACCCGTGCTGACCACATGCTTAAACACGGATGAGGGGTCCAAGCAGTCCTGGAATGACTACTGAGCAACTCACGCACACACCTCACACACATAGGCTCAATCCACTCTAGGAGAAATCCCCATGTGACACCCAATGATCTTTCGAAAAAAAGAAACATGAGTCAACTCAGCTGTAGGGGTGGTCTTGACGGTAGTTAACATACATCAAGAACCGTCAACTTACCTTGCATAAATGGTGAAAATAGATCAATATCATAGAATAGGAGGTTATTACTGACAGTTTCCACGAGTTTTGGTGAATCTATATTTTTAGCAGGATTTAATCAGAAAATCGGCAAGGAGGATCAAAATGTCAAAAAGAATCAAACTTAACCGCAACGAAAATTACTCTAGAAGGTTCCAGAGGACACCAGAAGACACCACACCGCAGCGGACCCCAAGAGGAAGACATGTGGGGTCGGCCGGCCCCACCACCATGCCGCCCGGTCCCCTGTGGGGCCTACTTGTTAGGAGCTTCCAGAATGTTCCTCCACCGCCTCCTAGGATTGCATCTACGCCATTCCTTAAGTCGGTTTGATCCAAGGGCTCGTATTGCACCATTAGGGCTATAAATAAAGGCCTGCACCCCCTGGAGGAAGCAAAGTCTAGATCCTGGGAGCTAAAAGGTCAGGAACCCTAATTTATATTGCCACTAGGATCTAGGGCTAGCAATCAAGAGAAGATTAGTCCTCCATAGGATCTAGTCTTGTATTAGAGAAAGAGAGATAGAGTGAGAGAGTAGAGTTTTGGAGGAGTTCCGGCCTGTCGATGCTCTCTCTACGGCTGTACCCTGGTGGAATCAAGTTCTACTAGAGTTTGCTTCTGAGATTTCTTTGGTAATTGACTTCTGGTTCAAATAAGCAACTTGTTCATATTGTTCTTCAAATTTACAACTCTCTTTTGAGTGCTTTGATCTTGGTGGCTCTAGATTAAAATAGTATTCATAGTGTAAGCATGGTGCTTAGACTAGGGTTACTCGTAAATGCACCCTCATTTATCGGATCAGTGGTAGCTCACGAAGGTGACTTTTATAGCTTCGTTAAATCCTCTGTAGTCCAGCTCCCGTTAATAGGACTAGCAGGAATTTGATCACTTTTAGGGAAGAAACTATGAATTTGTTCCTTATAAGACATCTTCCACGATAGAATAATAGAAGGCAAAGTTTACTGAGATTGGAACTAGACATATCTCAGTAGTCTCCTTTATATTCTTATTTTCTGACTTTGATTATGAAGTTAGGTTAAGATTAAGACTTAGTTATTCTCACTAACTGTTCCTTTGAGTTTGATATTAAAACTGTGTTATTTTCGATGAAGTGCTACAACGGTATAATATATGTGCGCTTGCATATATATATACACACATATATATATTCTCTGTGTGCATTTAATTTATACCAATAAGTATTTCTGGCGCCGTTGCCGGAGAACGGTTTGTTGAGTTAACTTTAAGTCTAGCTTAATCTTGTATTATACTTTTATCTTTTATCTTTACCTTTTATCATGGATCCCGTATCCACCCTTCTCTACCAATATGGTGCAACCACGAGCACTAGCCTAAAGCCAGTAGAATTTTCAAAACCTATCCTAACACCTGGCTATGAGCTACGCCCGCGATTAATTAACATGGTTCAGGATAAATCTTTTTCTGGCGAAGTAAATGAAAACTCATATTCTCACTTACATGAGTTTGAGCAGACCTGTGCATGTCTACACATTAAAGGCATGTCAGATGAGACCTTAAGATGGAAGTTTTTTCCTTTCTCTTTGATGGGAGAAGCTAAATGTTGGTATTCGCTCAATATTAGGAATAGCCAGGAGATTGGGGAGCGCTGTGCTCTAGCTTTTGCTTACAATTCTTCTCCATCTATAGGGTAGTTAAACTTCGTGTAGAGGTTCTAACTTTTAAACAAAAGAAGAAAGAATTCTTAGACAAGGCATGGGAACGCTTAAACACTTTTCTTAATTCTGGCCCTGACCTTACCATTTCAGAACCTATTCTTCTCCGACACTTTTTCATGGGCCTTACCAGAAAAACCATAGAATGTCTTAATATGGCCATAGGAGGTTTGTTCATGCATGTCTCCGCCAAATAGGGGAGAAGCATTCTCATAAAAATTTTAGTAGATCTTCCCAAAGAAAGAGAGAAGTTGTTAGAAGAACCCCAATTAGCTGAACGTGAATCTTTACTAGAACTATCACCAACATTAGCTATTTTAGATCCTAAACCACCAAAAAAGGAGGAAACTCCAATTTTGGATTTTATGCTTGAATTTGAGGATGAACTTTTTGATGAATATAGAAATACCTCGAATTACTACGTAATGAGCAAACCTCAGGAGCCTAGAAAATCATCATCTATAGAACCTTTAGACCCTTCTGAGGAAGCTTTCTATAAAAAGACAACGAAAGACTATGTATCCATCATGAGTGATGAATGGTTAGAAGAATTAGAGCTTTCTCCTGAAGTAATTCGCTTAGATTCACCTTCTACTACCATTTATTGCCAAATTAACAAGGATTCTTTCGATGCTCTTTACAATCTGGTTGTGGGTGTCAATACCATGTCTTCAATTTTTGCTCATGATTTATTAAAAGACATGCCATTAGCCCTAACAACCAAGTTATGAAAAAGTCTTTCAGGATACATTGTCCCAAGTTTAGAAATTCTTTGTGCTCTTCCTATTTTGGTAAATGGAACCAAGTTGCACTTGAATTTTTATATCTTTGATGTTATGGAGATCGATCTGTTGATAGTACAACCAATAAAAAGATTTATCCATGATGGAAAATAGGGGAATTGAACATAAGACTTGAGAAAAATTTTGAGCTCTTTGTGCCCATCACTCACTCTCTGAATGCTAAGATTGAGCCAATTTCTGAGCTAGACCCAGTGGTAGAGGTTAAGGTTGCATCTCTTGATGACTTAATTGAACCCAACCTTGAAGATGATGCCCAGTTCTTCATCGAGGAGGAAGACGAAGGCCCCGTAGAACATGAAACTCTCGATGATTTGCTAGAATCGTCTAAGCCCTCCATTAAGCTTAAACCCCTGCCTTCTGGTCTTAGATATGCTTTTCTTAATAATAATCAGGATTCTACTGTGATCATTAGTGATGAACTCTCTCAGGAAGAATCTCTACGCTGGCTAACTGTCCTAGAAAAAGTATCGTTCTGCTTTTGGCTATTCACTCCAAGACTTTAAGGGAATCAGCCCTGCTTTTTGCAGCCATCATATCCCTATAGATCCAGATTCTATATCTTCTAGGGAGCCCCATCGTAGGCTTAACAATACGATGAGAGAGGTTGTTAAGAAAGAGGTCTTAAAACTCTTGCACGCTGAGATCATCTATCCTATGCCACATAGTGAGTGGGTAAGCCCTGTTCAAATTGTGCCTAAAAAGGGGGCATGACTATTGTTAAAAATAAAAAGAATAAATTAATCCCCCAAAGAACCGTCATTGGTTGGCGGATGTGCATTGATTACCGAAAACTTAACAAGACAACAAAGAAAGATCACTTTTCGTTGCCCTTTATTGATGAAATATTGGAGCGACTGGCGAACCACTCTTTCTTTTGTTTTCTTGATGGGTATTGAGGTTATCTCCAGATTTCGATCCACCCAGATGATGAAAGTAAAACCACTTTTACATATCCATATGGAACTTATGCTTATCGTAAAATATCTTTTGGATTATGTAATGCTCTAGCTTCTTTTCAAAGATGCATGATGTCTATATTTTTTTGATATGATTGAAGAAATCATAGAAGTTTTCATGGATGATTTTTTTGTTTATGAAAAAAAAAATTTGATGATTGTTTTGAAAATTTAGACAAGGTTTTGCAAAGATGTGAAGAAAAACACTTAGTTCTTAATTAGAAAAAATGTCATTTCATTATTAGAGAAGGCATAGTGCTTGGACACTTGGTATCCGAATGAAGGATTGATGTAGATAGAGCTAAAATTGAAGTAATTGAACAACTATCTCTACCTATAAATATCAGAGGGATTTGAAGCGTTCTCAGTCATTATGGTTTTTATTGCCAGTTCATAAAAGATTTTTCGTATATTACTAGACCACTAACAAATCTTCTGGCTAAGGATGTTCCCTTTGAATTTGATGATGCATGTTTGAAATCTTTAAATATTCTTAAAGAAGCACTCATCTACACACCAATCATTCAACCCCCTGATTGGTTGTTATCTTTTAAAATTATGTGTGATGCTAGTGATTATGCTATGGGGGCAGTTTTAGGACAAACAAAAGATAGAAAGCATCATGCAATTGCTTATGCTAGCAAAACTCTGACATGACCACAACTTAATGATGCAACAACTGAAAAAGAACTTCTGACTGTTGTTTTTGCTATTGATAAGTTTAGATCTTACTTAGTGGGAGATAAGGTGATTGTTTATACTGATCATGCTACTTTAAAATACCTGCTCACTAAGAAAGATGCTAAACCAAGATTGATAAGATGGATTTTACTACTCCAAGAATTTAATTTAGAAATAAACGATAAAAAGGGAGTAGAAAATTCTGTTGTCAATCACTTGTCTAGAATGCAGTTTGAGAATTCATAGGAACTACCCATCAATGATTCACTAAGGGACGACATGCTCTTCAAGATCACTAGATCGGACCCCTAGTACATGAATATTGTCCATTTTATGGTTGTAGGTTATGTACCACCAGGGGAGAACAAAAGGAAGCTCGTCTACAAGAGTCGTCTCCACATATGGCACCCACCGTATCTCTTCAGAGTCTGTTGTAGCACCCAATTTTAAGAACAAAACCAGATACACACCATATGTGAGCCTAGGAAGTCAAATCTCACATATAGCTACAAATAAGGGTAATATCAAAAGACAATGCTCAATATATAACGTACTTATTATAAAAGATATAACCTTATAACGCAAACAACGGAAAGACAACTCCGGTCTTCAGGTGAAGACTCCACTCCACAGGGACAACTGACTAGTTGATCACAAGCCTATCTGCTCCAATCTCTAGCAATCTGGTACCCATCCAGGATTTTTTCCAAAGTATTGAAAATAAACAAGCGTGAGTACATTTCGTACTCCACAAGCATAACATGGGGATTCATGAGGCTCAAAAGGCAGACACGGTTTACTGCATTTAGCATTTTAGTAAGTCAACACTTTGTTATTGATCAATATCAAATTATGCTTAAGCTCCCAAATTAACCCACATGATCATATACTAGAATTAAATAGAGTCATTGATCAACATTATATCATCATCACCGTCATCATCATCATAATACCATCATAGTTCACCATGAACAACAACATCATAAGTAACCATTTATTCTGTGAGTTTTCTGGGCCGCTCATGACCGTGAGCACGGCTGTTATAACAGTTTTAACACTCTGCAGAGGTTGTGCATCTTTACCCGTGAGTCGTGTTGCCCATATGCCCGGGTTAATTACTCCCATCACACTTCCAAGGTGAGCGGGCAGGGTACACTATGAAGTCTTCCATAGGTCTCTTCTAACAAATTAGGGTCGTGAGGTTTCCTCGGTAGGCAGATATAGAGAACCCCCTTTTCTGTGGCATAATTCCCGCAGGCTATACACACCAGAATAGAGGCAGTTCTATACCCAAAGTGGCAAGCCCCTCTTGCGCCCTTTCGAGTAACCTCTAACAAGCTAGAAAAGATCCTATTACTGAGCTAAAGCCAAAGCCATGTGACTCTCACGATTGCACTGTATGTCCCAGCTTTTGCCCTACAGATAAGTCCTTACGGAGGCTTTAGGGCAACATGATCAACATCATTTGCACCTTCACCCTATAGTTCAATAGTCACCATCATGTTTATCCATTTGTTCCATTAGTCCTAGTATTGATCATGTTTAAATAGATCACTAGCATTCTACCCATGTGCAATAAAACCCATAGGGATCAAGATACAAGTCATCAATGGCTAGGATGTCCTTATAGTCGAGCAAAATTAGACACATGCATAATGAGTAGATTATATATTGAATAGGACATCAAGGTAAGCCCATGCTATACTTGCCTTAGTTAGCACACTCCTGCTGGTCTTCGAAATACTCCTGGCTCCCAACGTACTCCTCACCGTCTGAACTCGACCAACACGGCAACATACATATTTCAGGAGCATTCATGCATAGCAAACAAATCTATAATTAGAATAGTACACCAGCAGTATAAAAACAAGATAAAAAGTTTATGAAAATATTCTATGTCTCGCTATGATCACATCAACGCGAAGTGCACGAAAAACGGAGCTACAATGCAAAAGTTACGAACTAAACAAGGTTCCTATAACGAGTTAATTAACTTAACATAATCAAGAATTTTAAATGTTGCAAACCTAACTAACAGTGGCATTAATGCGTAGGTTATGAAATTACAAACCTAACGCAAGTTGAACAGGTCGAATCGGAGCTAAAACGACGATTTTATAAGCGTTTTACTGCAGTGGCAATTCTGTAAATAGATCAAACTATTTTTGGATTTAAAATAAATCAAAACTCAGATTTATCCAAATAGCCGAGGACTGCGGGTTCAAATACGAGAGAGGTGGAGGTCTCTTTAGCAAAAATCCCCACGAAGGGGTATCATCAGTTATGGGCCATTGATCTCAGATCGGACGATTGATAATAGATGGAGGGAAGAGAGAGAAGGCGCGGCCGCCGAACAAACAGCCGGCGCGGTGGCCCTCCATTGCCAGCGGCGAGGATGCTCACCAGCGTGAGCGAAACGGGCCCTAGAGGCCACTGTTCGATGAACCGAGAGCACCAGGAGAGAGCGGGGACGATGGCGAATCCGTCTCGAGGCAAAACATGGCCGGAGGACGGCCCGCGTAGCGTGCGGACCATGGCCGATGACGAGGAGCTCGCCGGCGTGGTGCAATCGAGCGCTACGGAGCTCCATTTTCCAATTAAATGCTACGGGAGGATGCGGAGAAGATGGCGAACTCATTCGTGCCCTTTGCGCGGGCGGGGATGGTCCTACGCGGGGCTCACCATGGCCGACAGCGAGAGGAGCTCATCGGCGCAATTAGCTAAGGCCCTAGAGGCCACCAATCATCACGGGAGATGGACGGGGAGAAAGAGGAGACAGAGGCGAAGCTCACCATGCGAAAACATGGGGTGGAGGTGGCTCGGGGACGACGGCCGACACGGTGGGGCGGATGACCGCTCCGGTGGTCACTGTTGCGTGATGGGGCAGTTCTGCGAGCAGGAAATGGAGCGGGAAGGGCAGCCGAGGGAGGCGGAGACGGGGTCGCACCATCCATTTAAAGAGTCCGGGGAGCGGGGGAGCGGGGGACGCTCCCACGACGCGGAAGGAGGTGGGCGCGGCGGCGGTTCTCACTAGCTGCGTGCGACACGGGAGCGGCGGGAGGAGGGAGGCGACTGACAGGTGGGCCCTGCTCGTCAGCGAGTGAGAAAGAGGTTGAGGGCAGCAACAGTTGCTGAGGCCGATCGGGCCGGCCCAGGAAGAGAATGAGGGGGAGGAAAAGGAGGATGCCACCGCTTGGGCTGGGCCTCGGCCAGTTAAGGGAGGAAGGGGAAGGGGGGGAAGGAAGCGTGCGGGCCAGCGGGGAGCTGGGCCAACAGGCCGAAAGCGAGGAAAAGAGGAGGAGAAAAAAGGATTTTGCTTTTCTTTTTCTATAGCACTTTTCCAAATTCATTTTCAAAAGGTTTTTGAAACCTTTTAGCATTTGAATCAAATCCAGTGATCACAAAAACACAATGCAGCGGCATGGATGCATGAACATGTTTCTATCCTTATATTTGTTTTAAATTTTTCATAAAAATTATTATTTCCCTAGGTAAAAATGCTCACAAAAATGATTATATAAATCATTTTAACTATTTTGGATAAATGCAAATTTTAGGGTGTTACATCTGCTCTGACGGTTTACTCATGAGATGTGTACCAGCGGAAGAAGGCCTCAAGATCATTAAACGATGCCACTCATCATCATATGGAGGGCATTATGGGGCATTCCGCACTTATGTAAAGATTTGGCAGAGTGGATTCTTTTGGCCAACCATGTATGAAGACACGAACGATTTCATCAGGAGATGTGGAGCATGCCAAAGGCACGGGAATATCAATTCAAGAGATGCCATGCCACTCACCAACAACCTTCAGATTAAGCTCTTCGATGTCTGAGGAATTGACTACATGGGACCATTTCCAAAGTCAAAGAACTATGAATACATCTTGGTGGTAGTTGATTATGTCTCTAAGTGGGTTGAAGCCATGCCATGCAAAGCTACTGATGCAAAGAACTCTAAGAAGATATTTGAAGAAATAATATTTCCAAGATTTGGAGTTTCGAGAATGGTGATTAGGGATGGAGGAACTCACTTCATTGATAAGGGTTTTTATAGATACTTAATGAAGCATAGGATCCGCCACAATATTGCTATTCCATACCACCCTCAGGCAAGTGGCCAGGTAGAGACATCTAATAAACAAATCAAGAATATTCTACAGAAGACGGTCGACGAAATGGGAACTACATGGAAAGATCGATTACCCAATGCACTATGGGCTTATAGAACGGCTTATAAGACACCATTAGGCATGTCACCATATCAATTGGTCTATGGGAAGACCTGTCATCTACCTGTGGAGCTAGAATTCAAAGCTCACTGGGCCATCAGGCAATGGAACATAGACTTTGAACCTGTAGGAGTAAAGAGGGAGATGCAACTCTCTGAGTTGGACGAATGGTGTGAACGAGCATATCACAACTCCAAGATATACAAGGAGAGAACCAAAAGATGGTATGACAAGAGGATCAAGAAGAAGGAGTTTGCATCCGGAGATAAGGTATTACTTTTTAATTCCAGGGTGAAATTATTCGGGCATGAAAAACTTTGAAGCAAGTGAGAAGGACCATTTACGGTGGTAACTCTTCATCGCATAGAGCGGTAACTCTTCAAATCGACGAAGGTACATTATTCAAGGTAAATGGCCACTGTCTCAAAATCTTTTTAGAACCTAAACAACCACCTAAGGTTGTTGATGAGGTGGATTTTCATATTTTACCTTAATTACACCACCACCATCAACCATTACGAGATATATCACGAAAATATGATTTTTGGGGACAGAAACAAGTTAGAAATCCGCACGAGGAAAGTCATCCTAAGGGGATGACCTGGGGGGCCAGCCGGCCTCACCCCTACGCCGAGCGGCCCCCTATTAGCGCCTCTCATCCTCCGCCGACTCTCTCGCCCTTTCTACACTCTTCCATGATAAGATCACATATATTTCAGATCCATTCGCATATTCCCTCATATGGAGCCTCTAGGGATAAGATTTTGACCCCTGCTGCAAAATAAACCCCCTATATAAACAGACCCCTGCCTGCCTCCTTTCTCATTCCATCCAAGCCCTCTCTCCCATAGCAGAGTTCTCCTCCTCTCTAGATCCAATGGCCAAAAAAGAGATCATCCCTTTCAGAGTCAACCTCAACAAACTTCCTCCTAGGAAAGACTCTCTAGCCATAGTCCCAGTAGAAGAGCCTTTGCCTCTCGCTGTCATTCCTCCAAAGCAAGTAGTCGCGATGCTACCAAGAAGGTGCTACGAGCAAGCTTACTATGCTCAAGTTCGTCAGTCGATGCTTCCTCCACTTCAAGATCATCTACTCCTAAAGGACGTGTCGAAGGGACTGAAGATCGCCATACAAAAGGATGTCAAGCTCCTACCGTCATGACCCAATGAGAAGCTAGTTGGTGTCAAGACTAACAAGCTTGGAGAAGTCACTTGTGTAAAGTACACAACTGCCACTCCCCGAGTGTCTTTTGATGGTATTCGAGCTGGACCAGGTCAAGTCAAGTTTATTCCACCAAGGGAGACTCCCAAAAGACCTGCTCCAACATTGGAATGAGAAGAGAAGCGACCAAGAACGACCATTGCGATGCTTGAGACAAGGATTGACCATATTTCCTAGACCGTCACATCTCTCTAACAGCAGAACACTCTCCTCATTAAGACTCTGGACGCTATGAATAAGAAGGTAGAATTAGAAACTAAAGAGCGAAAGAAATTAGAGAAGTAGATCAAAATTCTTTCCAACTGTGTTGGGAAGAAAAGAGAGTTGAGAGTTAGTGATTGATAATAAGGCACAAGTTTTAGTTAGGTTAAAGTTTTTAGGTTCGTCATTTGAAATGTTAGGTACATCGCTAGCTCAGTTGTTAGATTGGTTAGAGTTAGGTTGAATTTTATGATTTGTAATAAAATGCCTTATTTAATCATTAATGGAGATTTATTATTATGATTACCTATTCTCTATCTCTGTTTTGGATATGTGTTTGTCTCCACATGTTGTGCAAAAAGGTTATATAGGAAAACAAGTGTGGGGGAGACACACTGCAATGATGAAACAAAATTGGATCGGGAAATTCACGAATTATGGAAGTTAATTAACCAAGGACCCCGTACGACAAAGTGAGCCCCGAGCAGCCACCATAGTGGGCCACTCGGCCTCCTCCTTGGGCCGCCTAGCCCCTCTCTGTGCCTCCTCTCCTTGCGCTTTGTCCATGATCAGGTATGAGCCCAATACACTCTATTTTCATGTGTTTCCTTTTCCGTTTCGAACAGAATTGAAAATCACATAATAAAATAACTTAAAACATGTGGAAAGATTATTTCAGCCATGACTTACGGATAAACTCACATAATATTCTTCCTAGAAGTCTTGCTACTATTGGAAACTTATTATTAGGGACCCCATGTTACTTAAGTTGTTGTGGAATGAGATATAGTAGAATAAGAGAACTTGATTCTTGATGTCTAGTCATTGAAGAATTTATTTCAAAAAGAAAAATGAATAGCTATATTTCTCCTTTGTGGTAAGCAATGACCTACCAGAGCCATATATAGGATAGATAAACCTTCTACATATACTACTTGTGTTTGTATTGAGTTTGATCAAACCTTGTGACTCTTGTTGAGAAACCTATCTGCTCTCAAGATCAAGATCATGTACACTCCACATATATCTGCTACTCCTGTACTGAGAGTTTGCAATAACATGTTTTTCATCCACCTAAAATGTTCTACTCCTACACTAGGAGAAGACACAAAAAGAAGTTTGTTAGGAATAAATGCTCCAAGTTCTTGTAATTATCTCTCTTGAAAGTTTTCAATTGCAAGAAAGAGGCATGTGGTTATGTAAAAAAGAAAAGTATTGAAAAAATGGACAAGCATCCGAGATATCTAAAACAATGGGTACTCAGATGCTCACCATGAAAAAAAGAAAGAAGAAGAAGAAAAGAAAAAAGAGAGAAAAAAATGAAAAAAGATAGCCCATGCTCTCTAGTAAAAGTGTTTTCCAAGTTTTAAACAGGAAAGACATGTTTCAAGGAGCATAGTAGAATAAGGGTAGCTATCATATATATTTTACACACACATGCACATCATGATCTAAGAGTATGACACTTTTCTTCTTGGATCCTCATTTTGACTTTACAATATATACAATGCAAGTATGTTTTCACTTCTATTCCTACTTGAGATCCACATAAGCTTTTAGAAGTAGGCAAAAAGAAGGCAAGATCATCTATGCCTTGGTGAGAATCCAAAAATACCACATACATAAGTGATTTGAGAGTACTACAAAAGGAGAAGGTAAGCTATGTTTTGTTTTCAAAATCTTAAATGTTTCTCCAATTGACTTGACTGAAGGAAGATGATGATTTGGTTCAAGCTATTCCGTTCTTCAACCATTCAAAGTTTTATGGTAGACAGTTTGAATCCTGCAGAGCATGTATGACTAGGAATGGTTTTATGTTGATGTCTTATCCTAAGGTTATGTCTTGAGTAATCCATCCTTTTATCGAGGACGAGTAAAAGTCTAAGTGTGGGGGAGCTTGTTGACGGTAGCTAACGTACATCAAGAACCATCAACTTACCTTGCATAAATGGTGAAAATGGACCAATATCATAGAATAAGAGGTTATTACTGATAGTTTCCACGAGTTTTGGTGAATCTATGTTTTCAGCAGGATTTAATCAGAAAATCGGCAAGGAGGATCAAAATGTCAAAAAGAATCAAACTTAACCGCGACAAAACTACTCCAGAAGGTTCCAGATGACACCAAAAGACACCACACCACAGCGAACCCTGAGAGGATGACGTGTGGGGCCGGCCGGCCCCACCCCCATGCCGCCCGATCCCCTGTGGAGTCCACTTGTCAGGAGTTTCCAAAATGTTCCTCCACCACCTCCTAGGATTGCATCTACGCTGTTCCTTAAGTCGGTTTGATCCAAGGGCTCGTGTTGCACCCCCAAGGGCTATAAATAATGGCCTACACCCCCAGGAGGAAGCAAAGTCTAGGTCCGGAGAGCTGAAAGGCTAGGAACCCTAATTCATATTTCCACCAGGATCTTGGGCTAGCAATCAAGAGAAGATTAGTCCTCCATAGGATCTAGTCTTGTATTAGAGATAGAGAGATAGAGTGAGAGAGTAGAGTTCTGGAGGAGTTTTGGCCTATCGGTGCTCTCTCTACGGCTGTACCCTGGTGAAATCAAGTTCTACTGGAGCTTACTTCTGAGATTTCTTTAGTAATTAACTTCTGGTTCAAGTAAGCAATTTGTTCATATTATTCTTCAAGTTTACAACTCTCTTTTGAGTGCTTTGATCTTGGTGGCTCTAGATTAAAGTAGTATTTGTAGTGTAAGCATGGTGCTTAGACTAGGGTTACTCGTAAATGCACCCTCATTTTCTGGATCGGTGGTAGCGCGCGAAGGTGACTTTTATAGCTTCGTTGAATCATCTGTAGTCCAGCTCCCGTTAATAGGACTAGCAGGAATTTGATCGCTTTTAGGGAAGAAACTCTGAATTTGTTTCTTATAAGACATCTTCCATGATAGAACAATAGAAGGCAGAGCTTACCAAGATTGGAACTAGACATATCTCAGTAGTCTCCTTTATATTCCTATTTTCTAACCTTGATTGTGAAGTTGGGTTAAGATTAAGACTTAGTTATTCTCACTAATTGTTCCCTTGGGTTCAATATTAAAACTGGGTAATTCTCGATGAAGTGCTACAACGGTATAATATCTATGCGCTTGTAGATATATATATATTTTCTCTGTGTGCATTTAATTTATACCAACAGGTGGGCATTCGGGTTACAAGAAAAATTCGGGTCAGGTAATCCGAGTGTTATAAATTGCTACCAGATTTTGGCTCCAAAAAAGCATTACCCAAAATTTTGGGTACCCGATATTCGGGTTTGACATACCCAAAATTGACAAAACCAACCATTTTGGCAGAAATCTAGTAGCATTTTAAAGCAATAAACAACGGTCCTTCAAATCACATCATGTCTTCGTATAAATTAGCAACAAATCAATTATCAAGCTAACATAAATCTACATTAATTCATACCAAATAATAGATTTACATTGCACTGAACCTACATGGCATAGGTGGATGTAACATAACATGATTGTGAATAGGAGTTTTAATACAAGGCTTGTCAACTAATTTTGATTACTAACCTTGTTCAATTTGCTTTGGTTGTGACTAGGCCCCTTTTTTAGGGGTTGATTGAGTGATTTGGCCCTTTGATTCATATATATACTTGCTTAGAAGTCAGTCAAAGGTCAACTCAGGCCTTGTTTCTTTCTCAAATACCTTAGTTGTACTAATTTTCCATGCCTCGATCCCCGAACATTTTGGTTCAAGCATGTGAAGGATTTTCACTTAGGGCTGGCCTGATCGACTTCAGATGTCGGCCTAGCTGACTTTGGCTACCCTAGAGTACCAGAGTCAGCCTAGCCACCTTCTCCTGTTGATTGGGATGACTTTTGTTGATCAATAGTGACGATGACACTTTATTTCTAGATGGTGGTAGTTCTTGCTTCCCCCTAATTTTGAGGGATTTGATGTTTATTTTTAAGTCTCCTTCCCATTAGTTTAAGCATGAACTCATAGCCCAATGTGTGCAGGAGAGCTCTAGTGAGCATCAGAGTGCTGACACTGGAGCTTTTCAATGGTCGACTCAATGGCTCTTTCAAACTAGCCATTACACTGTTGATAGCTCCGCCGGTGTTCTCTCTAGTGGACCACTATCGCGAGGTCAGAACCTCGACAAGAATTGTTGTTTGAGTTAATGTCAGAATACATGTCTCCGATGGCTTGGGTGGACTCAAGAACACAAGAATCACTGAGAGGATGCAACGGTTTATCCTGGTTCAGGCCGATCGATGCCTTACGTCCAGTAGCTGATGATCCTTATACTCAAGAGCACCTAAAATTAGGGATTTACAACAGAGTTATAGGTGGTAGAGAGAGATTTGGTAGGGGGTTAGCTCGGTGCTAATCCTAAGGTTGCCTCACCGCCAGTAGAGCCTTCCCCTCGTCGGAGAGGAGGAAGACAATAGGTGCGGTGGAGGAGCTCTTGGTGACCCTCTCTGGGTTGCTTTGATCTTGATGCTGAGCAGGAGCAGATCGATGAGGAATGGAATGATCTATCTAGGATCGTCCTCCCCCTCTCTAGCATCTGACCTTATCCCTTATATACTGAGATAGGTCAGGTACATGGCGGTTTGGGGGTTAAGCCTAAGGTCTACATGAGCCGGAGTCCAAGAGGGTCTTGTAGTGACACTCTGTAGACTGTGGCGGTGTCGTGGAGCCGAAAAAGTCTTGGGCTTCATCCAACTGGCCTGTTCTGACACACTAAGTGTCAGGTTGTGTTGGCTTGGACCGGTTTCCCCTAGGCACACCTTCAGGAGTCTTCTTGGTGGCAAGGGAGGTCAGCTCGAGGGGCTGACGCATGAGCCAGGAAGCCCCGAGCCCCAAGATGCCGAAGAGAGCTTGTCTTCTTGTGTCACGCCCCGTGCTAAGTCATGGAGCCCTCGAGCCTCCATGGCTTGGGGCATGTCTTCTAGTGCCCGGGCCTTGGCTGGCATCGCTGGCCAGGCCGGAACTAAGGGACAGGCTCAGGATCCCATCGATTGGGAGCCTGAGGCTCCCGCAAGCCCTCGAGCCCTTAGCAGAGGCGTTGGCATGCTCAGGCTTGGGCTGGTTCCTTAGTCTGAGGGTGCGTGCGAGCATACACGATGGGTATAGCCCCTAAGCCCCCAAACAAGCTTAGAGGGGTCGGTTAGGGGGCATCTTCAGTCAGGAACAATTGAGCCCGAGTCTTAACATACCCATATGTTAGGATCTCGTCAACCACCAAAGAGTTTTGGTGCATGTTATTGCCCAAACCTATGCCAGAAAATGTCTCTAGAGTCACACCATTAGCACCCTTAGTGAGCAAGTAATAAGAATCCATCTTAATTGAGGATACAATAGCATTCTTCTTCTTCTTGCAATCATGCTCTTTATGACCAACTTGCTTGCATCTAGTGCAAAACCGACCATTGTTCTTCAGAAAACTAGTCTTGTGAGGAGCAAATACTGCCTTGCCTTTCTTGGGGGTATAACCTAATCCTTCTTTGTATAGAGAAGCTCTTTGGCTACCAAGCACACAAGCAAGCAGTCCTCACCACCATAGGCTTTGCCTCAAGTGAGAGTGAGCTCATTGACCTCCTTCTTCAAGGTCTCATTCTCAACCATAAGTGAGACATCACAAGTGAAACCATCACTCATAGGTGAAGTGGAAGTGGATGATGAGCTACATGAAGTTTTAGTGGGAGCAACAATAATAGGCTTATAGAAAGATTCATCAATTATGTCATATGTTAAGCCTTTGTCACATGTTACAACATGATCCTTCTCATTTTGCTCATCAAATAGAGAGGAATGAGCTTTTTCAAGCTTCTTGTGAGCTTTGCCAAGCTTCTCATATGCTTCCTCTAGCCTCTCATGAGGTTCATTAAGCTCATCAAAGGCTTGCTTATGGGCTTTTAGTTCCTTTTGCAAGTCTTTGCATACCCTCCTCTTATTGTCAAAATGTTCTTTAGCATCTTCTAACATGTCAGTTAGTTCATCTTTAGTGGGTTCATCATCATCATCACTTTTACTTTCATTATCATGTTCCTCATCACATCCATCATCACAAGTTTGTACCTTAGTGGCCTTAGCCATGAAGCAAGTCGATGGAGTGTCGAAGAGAGAAGGCTTCTCATTTATGACAATGCTTGCAAGAGCCTTTTTCTTGATGGTCTTGTCATCATCATTTAAGGAAGCATCACTATCCCAAGTGACCACATATGAACCACCCTTCTTCTTCTTGAAGGTCATCTCGTCCTTCTTCTCCTTCTCCTTCTTCTTGCTCTTCTTGCCATTATCTTCATTCTCACTATTGTAGGGGCATTGAGCGACAAGATAATCCTTGCTTCCACACTTGAAGCACCTTCTTACCTCATTCTTGCTCTTGGATGATGACTACTTCCTTCTTGCATGATAGCCCTTCTTCACCATGAATTTGCCAAATCTCTTCACAAAGAGAGCAATCTTCTCATCATCTAACTCGTCAAAGCTTGAGTCTTCATCTTCACTTGATGATTCTTGCTTTGCCTTGCCCTTGGATGATGATGTGGCTTTGAATGTCACACTCGTCTTCTCATCCTTCTTCTCATCTTTCTTCTCCTTCTTTTCTTCCTTTTCATCATCATCATCATCATCATCTTTATATGTGTCATTGGTCATCACATCTCCCAACACTTAGTTTGGTGTCATGGTGTCCAAACCACTCCTCACTAGAATAGTGATCATTGTGCCAAATCTTGATGGTAAGCATCTCAATAACTTGTGGGAGAATTCCTTGTCTTTCACTTCTTCACCAAGTGCTTTGAGATCATTGACTAGCACTTGGAGCCTATGAAACATCTCCAGTACACTCTCATCTTTCTTCATCTTGAAACTAGCTATCACGGAACCGTCCAAATTATAAGAGCACAAGTATAAAAACAATCACCGAAGTGATCAAATTCTCACACTTGAGCCCATATAACTCGGTAGTCCAATGAAATCATGAGGGATTTTAAACCAACCAACATGCAAGCCAAGATCGTATTGATTCAACATAACAAGTCACATGTTACAACTATTTCACAAGTAATTTAATATACATCGGAGTTCAACGTAGTTATTACAACTTAAATTGAAAAGTAGCGGAAGCAAAGTAATTTAAAACTAACATTTCTCTGATTTCAAATACATGCCAGTCCAAGGTCGACTTCCAACAAAAGCATTAGAGATAAGGTAAATAAGAAGGATCATGCCCATGATCGCACTCCGCCACTAAGGCAGGAGCCAACCAACTCTTGTAGTCGCCAAGATACATCACAACCTACAACAAGTGGGGATAAAACCCTGAGTACGAGAAGGTACTCAGCTAGACTTACCCATCAGAAACCAGAAATAAAGTGACACCAAGGATCATGCAAGGCTGATATAAAGTGGGCTAGCTTGACAACATTTTGCATAAAAGCTTAATCCAGGTAAGGAACCATTAATGCTTAAGCATCAAGTTAATCATCATTAACCTGTCATCTATATTAGCACCTGTACTAGAGCACTCACTTGATTAGGAGCAAACAATATTAATCATAGCAGGTATAAATTGAGGCAACCTTTCCATCGTCATCCAATTAACCATCCGTTCAATTTAATGGAATCTACATTACCGCTGCTCAAGTCAAGTGCTCACTAATCAGGAGCGACGACGATTCGAATCGAGTTCCTATCCAGCTGGAGGGGTATTTCTAACACTCACCGAGACACGCCTTGCGAGGGCTGCTCAGGTCACATTTGGTACCGTTCAGGAAAGCGCGGGTTCGACTGATGTTGTATCCATCCCCAAGGGCAACACTCTGCCAGGATGATAGGGACTTTAACCCCCCCTTGGTCTTATGTCAATGTTCCCAAGCACATCCTTACTACCTCCAAGATGCGACCTACCCTTCGATTCCCGATCTGAACTGTATTACTCAGATTCGCGGTCAGAACGACTTATCTGACCAACTAAGTGTTAGACTGTGTTCAACATGACTCAAGGACGTATAGCGAATCGGTTCTTAAACGACTCAGACGGGGATAGATCCACACCCAAGACCTCCATGCCTTGTTGCTTCACTATCGTCATCCCGCCCAGTCTCATTTCATTTTATTAACACATGGTTCTTTTCCACGATAGCAAATATAGCCAACCGTGTCATATATGAATATCCCTACATCTCGCAGGTGATAGGAAATCACCTGACTTCTACCGCTTAAAGCAGGGCTAAGCATCTACTCGATCCTAGTCTATGTAGGATTCAAGGATTCATATATCTGGACAAGGAGTGATATTGATGCAGCAAGGTTTTCACTCAACTCCTATACGTAATGCAACAATACATATAACACATATATAGTATTTGCTTTGAAAAGTAGGGAGTCTTATAATGCTCCAGGGCTTGCCTGGGATCCGACTCAAGTTAGAGTTTGTCAGAAGAAACTCGCTTAGCGAGCATTCCCTCATTCTAGCACTTGTCCGATCCTTCCATCTCCGAGATAGGCCCACCAACACCATCTTCTGGTTAGCTCCACATCAGGTCCTTCACATGTTTCAGCTAGCGTACCTAAATGAGGTGCAACCGTGCATATGTACGAATACATAGGAATGCAATAAACAAATAGATCAAGCAAGCATACCAAGGTTCACATAAGCACCTAGAGCTAATTAACTTGATCCTCACTAAACCATAACATAGAAGAGGTCAAGCACATCAATCAAGACACAAGTCTCACAAGATCACAGGGTACTAACCCAAGTACCATCAAGGATATGAGTCACACTTCAACACACAAGCATGGCAAAGTGAATCAAAGCACTAAAACTAGAATTTGCCACTTCCTGGACCTCAGAACAGCAGCTGAGTAATTTAATTATAACTGGAGATCAACAACTCCAAAAGATGTGAAACAAGATATTCTAGAAATCTTATGAAATTTTCTACAATTCATTTAATATCACCTAAGCCTGATTCCCAAGTTTAATAGGTCAAAAAGATGAAACTACAGACTCTGGTCTGCTCCAAACAGAGAGTAACCAAATCTGTACCCAAACTTCAAACAGCTATAACTCAAAAACTACTTGGCCAAATGATACCAAATTTTAACAACAGCTAGATACATGAATTATATACAACTTTTGTATAAACAAGTTTCCCAGCAAACATAATTAACATCGGAAAATTTACATTGCCCTCAGAACTGTCCAGAAACTAATAATTGCAAGAAATAATTATTAACAATGTTGCAAACATATAATTGTGCAAAACCACTTTACCAACATTTCACACATGACTAATGAACACCAGAAAACATAATGTCCATTGCTAAATAAATTATTTTAATACATTTCTTAATTTACCTAGATAATTAGGTGGAATTATGAACACATTTCAAAAGTGCACAATAAATTTTACCAAAATTACAGTGGTCTAAATATGCTTCCAAAAGTCTACTATCCAAATTTCAAGCCATTTGGACAAGTATATCAACCTCTATGAAAAAGACAAATAGCTATTGCAATAAATCATGTGAGAGCAAATTAAACCTAAAACTAAATATTTTCTATGAACACATGGCCATAGTATGAATCAACATGATAGAGCAACATCATACTAAGGTAATAGAACAACATTTTCCATTTTATCATTTCTATATTACTTATAAGCTATTTATCAAGCCGTAAACAAGTTAAATCAATAACTTGATCATACAGTATGCAATGACCATGAAAATTATACCACAGTACATCCATAGCATGACAAGCCTACCATAAAAATTTCACATCATTTGGAGCACCACAGCATCAGTTATGAATTTCCCAAACAACATATACAAGAAATGCCTAATTAGCAAGATTAAATCAAAACCCTAAGAAACAGTGAACAACTAATAGGTTTAATATTTTTCTAAGTTATTAAATGTCATCACAAGACTAACAAAACAAGAACCACTATTTTTGGACTTCTCAAACTCAAAATATGGCTCTGGTCAAGTTATAACCAATTTTAGGAGCACTTTTAAAGCTTGTATAAATACATCAGAAAACACCTATAAACACCTAATATTTTATGACTCTACTGCATAGATCTCTTCACAAGGTTTCCAAAAAGTCCACATTTACTATTTTTTGGACTCCCAAAACTCAAGGTATGAATTTTACAATATGTAGCAATATTCTGGAAAGAAAAACAGTAAAACCCTCTTAACCCTAGATCTGCTATGCGCACCCGGTTGTACACCCAAACAAATTTCCAGAGGCGCTGACGCATGGGACCTGCTGCCTAGATGGGCCCACATGTCATTCAAAGAGAAATGGGGACACAGGACCTTCCCTTCTCCTTCCCTGGAACGGAGCAGAGGATGGCTAGAGGCTGCCGGTGTTTGGTCGATAGGAGCAGTGCTAGCGGCGAGCGGCGGCAGAGGAGCATGCTATGACTTCGGCGCACCCGATGAGGGGCTTGGTGCAGCTGGCGGCAGTCCGTGGTGGTCCGGCCACGAGCGCCAGCGGTCTGCGGCGGCGGCGTTCGGCTGCAGGCCGGCTCCGGCGATAACGGCAACAAGGAAGAGGCACCGCGGCTTGCTCGCCGCTGGGTGCTACCGCAGGAAGCCTCTGACAGGCCAGCGGTGGCCTGAGGTACCCAGTCCACAAGCATCAACATCTCAACGGCAATGGCGGCGGATGCGGCAGCGGCGGTGGACGACAATGAGCTCGGAGTTGGGCATGGGGAGGCTGAGGAGGAGGCGGTGGTGCGGCCGGCGGTTGAGAGAGGAAAAGGAGCAGGGCACGACCATGCTATGCCGATGGCAATGGAGCTCTGCTCAGCCGGCAATGGTGGCCATGGCCATGGTGGCGTGCACGTGCGCGAACAAGACAGCGAGGCTGAGGGAGGGCAGGTGAGGGCGAGTGGAAAGCTAGGAACGGAGCTCGGTGAGTGCCCTGGTGCTCCCCACATCGAGCGAGGCACAGGGGCACGCGTCAGAGAAGAGGACGCGCGGCGTCCATGGTGGAGGCGCTCTAGTGCATGGCCGCCACGCCCTCCCCTAAGGGGACAACTGTCGAACAGGTGGCGGACACAGTTCAGGGCGTCTTGGAGGCCGTTTCTGGGCTAGATCTGGGCCAAATTTGGACATGGGCCCAATACAAAGTTTGTTATGTTGATAATTCTCTACAACTTTGATTAAGGGACCATAGGCATTAGGGCTCTGGATTAGGAGGTAATTAGCTCCAAAGTTTGCACTGTCAACACTTTAATAGCAATGAGCAACTATCCAAATTGAGGGTCAACATGAAATGCAACTGGTGCCATCTTCTCGTATGTTCTTCCCCATCAAGTAAGCTCCAACTTTTGTATTTGCCTCAACTTAAGTTGTTTAGTGAAAACATGAGAACGCAGCATGCCAACATCGATGACTATGGATTCTAGACTTAGCATATTTTCAAGTCTGAAAACTGTAGAACATTCAAACTTCAAGACTCTGTTTGACAAACTTAAGGATAGATTTAGACCTAGGTCCTTAAACAAATGTTGTAGAACATAAAATAAACTACATCTTTTATTAAAGGGTCATGGACTGGTTCTGCTTGGTTAGGAAGATACAAGACTCCCAACTAGGGTACTTGAAACTGAAACACAGTTTTGACTTAGCCAATTTCTTGGGGCTCCAAATCAGCACTTTATTGAATCCTTGAAGCTCTACTTGACTAGGTTAGAGGTCAAACTAGCTCTTGACTATTAAAAAAGTTTGTTCCACACAATATTAACTATAACTTTTCTTTAAGGTCAAACCTCATAACTGGTACAAAAGTCAAACTTTCACTTTGGTCAAAGTAGCAACTCGATAAAGCCTAAACTAGGGTTTTTGGCCAATCGGAGCATTTTCTTGACATTTGCTCAACATGAACCCTTCATGACTTTTGTTGTAGAGTTCATCTAGAGTCATTTGGGAAAAGTTCCAAGGTTTGGTGGATGGTCTATAATTCCATTCACTTAATGGTGCAAATTCTAATAGGAATAGAACTTATCATTTCATGTGAATTTTTGATTCCGACTTCACAAAACTTTTCCCAGGGGTCACTATAGATAGAGAGTGATGGGAGACACATGAAAGAAGTGACGTCAACACTCACTTGCATTACCAAGCATGAGCATATAACATACACACATTGAAACATAATTAACAAGAGTATGTTGCATATGTTTCAAGGAGATGTTGCAGATGTTTCAAAGCACATTCCATATAGGCATGTTTCACATGTTGCACTAGTGCATCATATATGTCCCATGCTCATATATGAACAAATGATGCTTAGGCTCATGCAATGCAAGTGTCCAAAAAGCAAGCCTAACACCTGGGGTGTTACACTAGCAAACTTCTCCTTGAGGATGTATGCCTTGGCACCCTTCACGGCTTGAGTGCCCTCAAATGATTCCTCCAATGTACTTCTTCCATGCCTCATGAGCCATCTCAATGTTCTTGATTTGCTCAAATGTCCTTTCATCCAATGCATCATGAATGGCACTAAGAGCAATATCATCGTTTTGGAGTAGCACTTCTTCGGTGGCGCTAGGAGCCTCCTCATTGGCAACCTCAATCTTGGTCTCCACCACCTTCCACACTTTTCTATTGACTTGATGTATGTTGTCTTCTTTGCCTTTCAATAAGGATAATTGGAGCCATCAAATTGGGGCGGCTTCTTGGTATTGTTAATTTGAGCCATTTTGACACCGAAGGTTGTTAAGCCTCAAATCACGGTTGAAAGTCCCTAGTTTGGTTTTAGCTAATTGATGAAACCTAAAGTACTAATCACATGTGCTTGAGTGTTGATAGCAAAAGGTGATTGGTACACTCCTAAGTGATGGCAAGATGCTTGTTGATCATGATGACTTGGTGCCATACTTAGAAAAGAAGAGGAGATGGAGTGCAATCCTATGGAGCTCAAGGCAAAGGTATAGATAGGATTTGCTTTTGGTGATCAAGACACCATAGAGGGTGTGATCACACTTAGGATCGATAGACGTTCTATAAAGAGGGGAATTTCTGGGGCTATTGATCACTTAAGTGCCACTAGATGAGGATTCATTTGCATATGCATTTAGATCTAGGGGTGAGCTAACTTAACGCCTCGAAAATGATTGTGAAAATGCTAACACACTTGCACATAGTGATGTACACTTGGTGATGTTATCATATTTGCGAAGGCGGTGGAGTTTGAGCGGTAGAGATGAGTTTGAGTGGTAGAGATGGGTTTGGCACTTTTATGAAAGTGAAACGCCTATTTTCCACTACACCGGTGGCGGAGATTTTCTCTAAGTCATCATGGTTAGAAACGGAGGCGAACGGAGGTCACTGGGGTGACCGAACGCTAAACCGGACGCGGTCTCGGCATGACCGGACGCGTTCGGTCAGTGGCAGTAGCAGTCTGGCATGGGATGCTAGGGCTTCGCACCAGTGCGTCCGGTCGGTCACAGGACCAACGTGTCTGGTCAAGCCCTAGAGAAACTGCGAAACACGCGAGGACGATCGGACGCGGTGGCGTGTCCGGTCACGATCGACCGGACGCGTCTGGTCGTGCTTGGTTTCTTACTGGAATGGACCGAATGTTGGTACTGTGGTGTCCAGTCAATTCAAGCGGCACGTCCGATCATGTGGTCAACAACACGTATCATGGCGACTGGTTGCCTAGGCGCGTCTGATCAATTTTTGATCGGCACGTCCAGTCACTCTAGTGCGTGAACGAGTATAGTTAAGTGATCGTTATGATCGAATGAACGAGATTCAAAGCGAGACACGTGGCGTTCATCGGGCGGAGGTGCGCAGCGCGATCGGACACTGTATCTGCGTTCGGTCAATATGAACGGTGTGTTCAGTCAGTGCGCAGGCAGCAGCAACTTGTCCCTAATGGCTATTTCGCGTTGGGCTGCTTATAAATACTTGTTGACCAGCTTTGGGGGAGACCCTCTTGGACATTTTGACATCCTAACATCCTTTTGAGCTAAGCATACTATGGCAGAACTTCCTAAATAATATGGCCCACATGTACTTGTTATCATCTTAAAGACCTCTAACCACTATACACGTGTACCACAGAACTTAAGAAGTCTGTAGGGTGTCCTTGGGAAACCTGAATCATCCACGATCTTCCGAGTAGGATCACATTTCAGAGGTATTATAGTATTACAATAGTTTATATAATAAATTACATCAGAGTACAAAAGCGGAAGTCTTACATAACATACTTTCACAAACCCGTTGTTCCAAACTTACAAAGCTTAAGTTTAGTTATTACAACCATAATAGTGGAGTAACATTAGTAACATTATTACAATCACCAAAACGTGGCGCTCTGCCCAAGAGCCAAACATCTACTCGTCGTCACTTACCGCAAAGACGGTCATGCAACAGGGTCCGAAACACACCTGCTCATGAGACACACCTACAACAGGGGTTCAACAAACCCTGAGCATGAAAGTACTCCACAAGACTTAACCAACGAAAAAGGATGGAGACGACTCAGGAATGTAGGATCAGGGGAATCAAGGTGAGGTTCCAGCAAGAATCAAGGTTCTTTTTGCATAAAATCTACTAATAGTGAATCCTTAAGATCAATGTTTTATTTCAGTATTAATCATCAACAGAATGTAAGTGATTCTAATCTATATCATATAACTCATACAACTTATTTCTTATTCTCTGACCAAAGTTCCACTTATTAACTACGATGTTGAACAACAAATCAAGTCTCCATAATCGAGGAGCAATGATGATCCAAACCGTTTATCTACCCAGCTGGGGATTCCTAACCACACGATATATGCGGGACTCAAACCCCCATATATCAACCTATACTCGGATCCTCCAAAACGTGACCAGGTCCAGTGCCACCTGAGAGTACAGTACACCTCCAATCCAACCCTTGGCTACGAGGGTACACACTACTCTCACCATCTCTCCACTCCCAGTGCGCGGTTAGCCGTTCACGGATTAGAATGGCTGAGGTAGGGCTTACCACAGGTATGTGGTTAGTACTATAATATCTCAACATACATAGTTCAACAATGAACGGTCCTTAACCGACTTAGTTGGAGACACTACATGGGGACTCCTTTCTCGATGCAAGCCCACCGACCAGTCCCAGATTATCATCATCATTATTCATCAAGTGGTTGTCCAACAACCCTTCAAACTTTAACATTTTTAAAGTTTTCTCATTCAACATGGCTAAGCATACTAAGCATTTTCAAATAAAAATAGTAACAAGGATGATATCGAACTATCAAGGATGGTAATGCGGTAATTAGGTTATCACTCAACTCCTATCACCTAATGCAATAAAGCATTAACATAAGTGAAGTAAAGCTTTTCAAAACATAAGGAAGGGTTAAATGTAATCGGGGCTTGCCTTGGTCGACGGGAAGTTTAGGTTCTGGGTGAAGCATCCGGCCCAGGTGGGGTTGGCCGAGGCCCAATAAATTAAGGTTGCCCAGACCCCAACAGTTCTTATGCACACCCACTCGGGGAAAGGCCCAATGTCCCTAAAAGACTAGTCCGATAGGGGAAGGGTAGCTCTCTCTTTTAAGGTGGCTTCCTTCTCCCAAGCTAAGCAAGGTGGGATTATTCAGAGGCTCACACGGTCGCCGTCCGACTACAACTAGGCCACATGGCCTTTTTTGTTGCATCTTTGCCAGCGGGTAATAGTGGAGGATGTCCTCATCATTCCCACCCCCTTAAACAAGGGCCCAGCTCTGATACCAAATGATGAGTACAGGCCTGATCTTCCGAGAGGTAGCCGGTAAGTTCGATTTGTAGAGATCTCGACGTTGGCGATCCAACCTCAAATCAGTCACGATTTGAACCCTGCAACCGTTACACCACTGCTCCGTTGGTTATCAACCAAGCACAACTTGATTGACCTCGCCAAGAAGGCTTTTCCTGCAAGCGAATCGAAGAGCACAAGCAAGAAGGTAAAACACGCAATCTGAAATTGCAAATATGAATGATGCGAATATTAATAGAGGGTTCGAGAACTCAGTTCCAAATGACTAATCGACACAGTGGAGGAGATCAAGAACAGGGGCCCAGGATCACTGTAAAAGAATTTGTCACCACAGTTACAATGAACGATTCAGTTTCGCGATGGAAAACTAAACCCTAAACAAAAACCCAATTATCTAGCAGCGGCGGCGGCTGTGTTTATAGTCTAAGACTCGACCTAGGGTTGGGGACGGTCAGGGGTTGGGCGTCCAGAACTTGGGCTTAAGGCCCGACACAATACATGGCCAAGTTGGCCCAAATAGGTGACACAGCACCTTGCTATGGTCACACAGAATGATCCACAGACCTTCTGGAGCTGGGAACAGATCCAAAATGACAGTGTCGTCATCCCCTTTCCAACGCATCCAAGAACGCCTCGTTTTGATGTCGTATGAGAAAATTATGATCGAAACAGTGACGACGTGTCTGCTGAATCCGAGGGTGACATGGCAGCTGAGTTGGGGACGAATTGTAACTTGGGGAATACCATAGCGTCAGTGTGTCTAGTGTGGCGATGTCCTCATCACTGGGTTAGTATCACAAATATCAAATCCCACCACCACGGACGTCGGCTCTTCTTCGGGGACGGATTCAACTTTGGCAATCTCCTCGTTCACGGGGACTACATGCGATGATAATGTATGCTCAAGATGATGAAGTAATAAACATGATGCTTGATGGATGTATAGCAAGATTAATAACTTGAGTACCACTTTCCTTCGCCGTACAGTTGCAAGGCAATCGATTCTTACCTAACCCTAACTTAGGGTTTGCTTAAGTTAACTACTTCATTAAAGATTTTCGTTTATCACATGAAATAATACCCATTAAGCCTTAAGAACATAATTAAGAGAGCTCAAACAATCAATTAAGGGTGCTAAAGGCCATTAAGTGTTAATGACCCAAAGTCAACACTCAATCACAAAGTCAAACAACCCTAAGTCATTAAGTTCTAATTACAAGATTAACTAATTAATTAATAAAGCATAAATTAAGAATAAAATCAACTTTCTCTAATTAAGCTCGAATTTTTATTTTAGGAAGCTTACATCCTAACTAAGTGGCAAAACAATTTTCATAATTTTTGGATAATTAATTAAGCCTAGTAAAATTATGGAAATGCCATTTATTAATTAATTGAGCTAATTAAATAACTTACAAAAAGTAAACAAAATTGGCATTTAATATTTTTCCTAAATAGTACACAGTACAGAGAGGTTACACAATAATTTTGATCAATTTTGGAATTCTAAATAAGTCACAACAAAATAAACAAAACTGGTTACTATTTAGCATTTTCAGAAAAAAGAAAAACGAAAATCATCAACTCGGGCTGACTCCCCGCTTTTCTCTAGCCGCTCGGCCCAACCGGACACGTGCGCGCGGCCCACGCACACCCACGCTCCTCTCTCTCTCTCCCTCGGCCTGCACAACGCCGCCCGGCCCAGCAAGGCCAGGCCGGGCCACTCGCACCCGCACTCTCTCCCTCTCCCCTCCGGTGCTCGACCATGGCACCGCGGTGGCCACTGACGGCCAACTCACCGACGGCGAGTTCCCAACGAGGCAGAGCCGCACCAACAGTGCCACCCGAACCCCGCGAACACTACTACACCACGAAAAGGATACAACACGGATTGGAGGGGGCTTGACCGCGGCCATGGCGATCACGGTGGTGACCCGCCCTGCAGCATGGAGGCGAAAACGTCCCTTCTGACATGGTAGAGACTAAAACAACGCGAGCTTCACGCTCAGGAGCTCACCGTGAACGTTGTGGCAAACTTGCTGAAGGTGGAGGTGGTCTAGAGTGGCCGGTCCACGGTAAGGCAACCGCGGCGGCACTCTGCTCGGCAGCGAGGAAGACGGTGGCGCTGGGAAGAGCTCAGACGGCTAACGCTTGCACTGGTAAGCTCAAGCGATGCGCTTCAGCGAGGCAGAGGTGTTGGCAACGCAAGAGGACGCGAGATGCTACGGTGACGACGAATTTTGTGAGCGCGGCAAGGAGCATCAGCAGCGAGCAGCGGAGAAAAAGAAATCGAACACGGTGATGTGAGGCTATATAGGCGAGGCGAGGCAACGTTGGCTCGCCATGCCGAAGCAACTTTTGGCGGTCGCGAGCGCGCCTGGAAGCCGACCGAAGGTCGCCGGCGTCGGGCGGGAGGTGGCGCCCTGCGGTTGGGTGGATTTCAACATATTTACGAAAATGCCACTGGAGAAAATTGACAAATTACTCTCAATTTTTCTATAAAAGTTGAAAATCTGTAAATACAAAAGTTTCTCAATTTTTAAAGTTCTACAACTTTCTCAATATAAACATTTTCAAATTCGGCTTAGATTTTGAAATTTAAAATTGAAATTACAAGGGGACATTTTCTAGAAATTTGTAAATTCAAAATTACTTTGAATTTTATATTAAAACTTCAAAAACTCAAAACACCATAGTTGTACATCTAGGTAAGACCTACAACTTTGCCATTTTGAAATTGGATTGGGGAGATAAAAAAGGGGTCAAAATTGAGATTTGAATCTTTTCAAAATAACTCAAAATTTTACACTAAAACATTGGAAACTCAAAACACCAAACTTGTAGCCCTTGAAAAGATCTACAAACTTGGTTTTAAACTTTTTCCCAAGTTTTGCTTAGATTTTGAATTATTCAAAAAGGTGTATAATCAGGGTTTTGCATTTTAGGGTTTTCGGAAGGATTTCAAATCGAAACTTGATGTTCTATTAATTGGTGATTATTTAGTGATCACACCATCACCCAAGGGCATCTTTGAGTCAAGCATCACATGTTCAACCAAATGCCACTCTTGGTTGACCAAGTTGACTTTGGAAACTCTTTTAATAATTCCTCAAATTTGAATTTGAATTCAAATCGGAAAACTTGCAACAAGTTTTGGACTCCAAAAACAAACTCAAACTTGAAGCTTTATTTTATGAGTTGGACTGGAGCTCATACCCTACAAGTGACACTAGTGTATAACACAATCGTACACCTCAACTTACATCGGGCATAAACTAAGTATTTGCGGTGACATTCGAAATTAGGGTTTTCGGATTCGAGTCACACACCACAGAAACACAATCAACCTAGGAAACGTAAACTTATTTGAGTTGATGCACAACATGGTTAACTTAATCATAAATGTTTTGTAGTGCATATGATGACATGGCACGTTTTTAGTTACTATAACACCAAGGGTGTTATAGCCCTTCCCCCTTAAAGAAATCTCGTCCCAAGATTTAAAGCCTTGGGTTAAGTAATGGAAAAGGAAACGTGTCAAGAAAACACATCTCAAGATTGTTCATAAAACAGGTAGGGGTTTTTACATTACCAAGTTTAAAAGGAACAAGTCACAACTTAGAGAGGAAATTATAACTTAGATAGAAGCAAAGAATTCGGGAAAGTTCTCCATCATGTAATCTTCAAATTCCCACGTTGCTTCTTCTTCTTAATGTTGATTCCATTGTATCTTGTACCATTTAATTGTTCTACTTCGAGTAACATGATCTTTCTGGTCCAAAACTCTGACAGGATGCTCAGAATAGGTTAGATCTGGTTCAAGCTCAACTCCCTCAAAGTCAACCACTTGATCAGGTACTTGAAGACACTTCTTCAGCTGAGATACATGGAACACATTATGCATGGCTGAAAGTTGTTCAGGCAACCTCAAGCGATACGCTACGTTCCCACATTATGCTAAGATCTGAAATGGTCCAATGTATCGAGGTGCCAACTTGCCTTTTACTCTGAAATGATTAACTCCCTTCATAGGCGAGACCTTTAAATACACATAGTCTCCCTTAGCAAACACCAGTGGTCGACGTCTCTTATTTGCATAGCTCTTCTGTCGAGATTGAGCCACTCTTATGTTATTTTGTACCTGTCTAACCTTCTCTTTGATTTCTTTTACAAGATCAACCCCAAAGAACCATCTTTCTCCGGGCTCAGACCAATTCAGTGGAGTTCTACATCTGCGACCATATAGTGCTTCAAACGGTGCCATTTTAATACTTTCCTGATAACTATTATTGTAAGAGAACTCTGCTAAAGGCAAACATTCATCCCAAGTATCAGAATAATTGAGCACACATGATCTCAACATATCTTCTAAAATCTAATTGACTCTTTCAGTCTGACCACTTGTTTGCAGATGATAAGCGGTACTGTGTAGAAGTTTGGTACCCAAGGACTCATGTAAGTGCCTCTAGAAACTGTTAACAAACTGTGTACCTCTATCAGAAGTAATTGTCCTAGGCACTCCATGTAGACTAACAATACGCTAAACATACAACTTGGCACAATAATTAGCGGGATATGTAATCTGAATTAGAAGAAAGTGTGCTGACTTAGTGAGTCAATCTACAATGACCCATATAGAATCAAACCCTCTGGAAGTCTTGGGTAAACCCACAATAAAATCCATACTGATATCTTCCGACTTCTAGGCTGGAATGGGCAATGGCTGCAATTCTTCGGCTAACTTCAGATGCACAGCTTTCACTTTCTAACAAGTATCACACTTGGCTACATATCAGGCAATCTCAATCTTCATCTTAGTCCACCAGAATCTTTGTTTCAGATCATGATACATCTTATTGCTTCCTGGATGGATAGAGAATCTGGTTAAATGTGCTTCATCAAAGATTAAGTGACGTAGTTCAGGAACTTTGGGTACAACCAGACGATTCTTGAACCACAGGACATCTGCTTCATCAATTCTAAAACACAAGGCTTTTTCCTTTCTAACTTTTTCTTTTATGTGGACTATACCCTTCTTTTCTTTTTGAGCAGCAATAATCTGATCTTGGATAGTTGACTCAATGGTGATATTGGCCACACTGCCTTGTTGAACTATTTCAATGCCTAGCTTTTCTACCTCGTGGCGCAAAGAAATATCCAGTGGCTTCAATGTCAAGTAGTTGCAATGAGTCTTTCGACTGAGGGCATCGGCAACAACATTTGCCTTACCTGAATGATAATGTACTTCAAGATCATAATCCTTTATCAACTCTAACCATCTCCATTGGCGCATATTCAAATCAGCCTAAGTAAAGATGTACTTCAAACTCTTGTGATCTGTATAGATGTGACATGTATCACCCAACAAAGTAATGTCGCCAGATCTTTAGAGCATGAACAGCAGCCGCTAACTCTAAATCATGAGTTGGATAGTGCTCTTCATGGTGTTTGAGTTGTCAAGAAGCATAAACAATCACTCTTCCTTCTTGCATCAATACACATCCAATACCGGTACCAGAAGCATCACAGTAGACATCAATACAGCTTCTCAATATCTGGCTGAGCTAAAACTAAAGCAGTGGTCAACAACCTTTTCAGAGTCTAGAAAGCTTTCTCACATTCTGGTGACCAGACAAATTTGACTTGAATCTTCAACAGCTCAGTGATAGGTTTCGATATCTTTGAGAAGTCAAGGATGAATCGACGGTAATAACCTGCCATTCCTAGAAAACTACGAACTTGATGAACGGTAGTTGGTGGCTTCCAATCCAGAATATCCCTTACTTTGCCAGGGTCAACAGCAACACCCTCGGTAGATAAAACATGTCTGAGAAATGGAACTTCATTTAGCCAAAATTCACACTTGCTAAACTTAGCATATAACTGATGTTCCCTCAAGCAACTTAGAACGATGCGTAAATGTTCCACATGTTCCTCTTTGTTTTTGGAATAGACCAAGATATCATCGATGAAGACAACAACAAACTTGTCGAGCTCCGGCATGAAAACAGAGTTGATGAGGTACATGAAATGAGCTGGTGCATTTGTAAGACCAAAGGACATGACTAGATATTCATAAAGACCATATCTAGTGGTGAAAGCAGTCTTTGGAATGTCCTCAGGATGGATTTTTATTTGGTGGTAGCTAGATCGGAGATCGATCTAAGAAAACACTTTGGCTCCAGCAAGTTGATCGAAAAGTAGATCAATAAGAGGAAGATGATACTTATTTTTGATAGTCACCTCATTCAATGGACGTTAATCAACACACAACCTCAAAATTTTGTCCTTCTTTTTCACAAAGATAGCTGGACATCCCCATGGTGAAGAACTGGGTTGGATAAAACATTTGTCAAGCAATTCTTGTAACTGTATCTTGAGTTCTGCTAATTCTTTCGGTGGTATTCTGTATGCTCTTCTAGATATTGGGGCAGTACCAGGTTTCAACTCAATCACAAATTCCACATCTCTGTCAGGAGGTAAACTAGGCAGATCATCTGGGAAAACATCTGGAAACTCACAAACTACCGGAATATCTCTTATCTCTTTCACAGAGGTTGCACAGACTCTTTCGACTGCCCTTTTTGGAGTTTGGAGTTGGATGAGAAGCTGAGAACTACTATTAGGTAAGTTCAGTCTTATTGTTCTATTCAAAGTGTCTATTATAGCTCCACGCTGATACATCTAGTTCATACCTAGGATCACATCTATATCCTGATCCTTCAGAATTATCATGGACGTGGGAAAAGTATGCCCACCCAATTCTATAGGCACCTGATGCACCATTTTCTTAGTACACATATGTCCCCCAGACGATTGTATAAAGAAGTTTTCTTTTGTTTCCCCAATTAGAATTTCATGTTTCAGGACAAATGTTCGATTGATGAATGTATGTGATGCACCCGAATCAAAAAGCATAACTGCAGGGTGATTTGCAATAGGAAACATACCCATCATGACGGGCTCTCCCTCAGGAATTGCCCCAGTTTGCATGTAGAAGACACGTCCAGTTTTCTTATCGGCCTTGCCCTTCTGGGCATTCTGATTATTGCCCCAATTCTGGTTCTGATCCTGCTGTTGGGGCATAGGAGCTTTCTAGAAATTTGGATTGTACTGCCTTGGGTATGGACACTCCCTCGAGAAATGCCCTGTCTTTCTGCAATTATAGCAGGATAGTCATTGATGTTGTTGCCCTGCGTGCCTGGAGTACGAATGCCAAGGGCATTCGGCTGTCGTGGATATGGTAGAGCTACAACAGGATAGACAAATGTCTGTTGTCGGGCCTAAAACTGTGGTGGACAAAAAGGAGGAGGGAAATGATTCTGTGGATGATAAACTATCTTCTGGCGCTTCTGGTTGCTACCAGAAGATCCATATGATACATTCTTCTTCTTGGCCTCCTTATGCTTATGATACTCCTCTTTCGAAGAGAGGGCAATATTAACAGCCTCATGATAAGTAACATTGAGGCAACCAGTCATCATGGTTTGAATCTTTGAATTCAGACCCCTCATAAAACAAGCTTGCTTTTTATGATCTGAATTAACTTGGTCAACAGCATATTGTGATAGAGGATTAAACTTGCCCACATACTGCATAACTGATTGATCTCCCTACTTCAGATCAAGGAACTCCTCCAACTTTCTGAGCATAATACCCTCCGAAATGAAATGGGCGTGGAAGGCTTCATGAAATTCTACCTAGGTCACACGGTGACCAGCTGGCTGTGCGGCAAGATGGTTTCCCCACCAAACTCCTGCAGCACCTCTAAGTTGTTGGGTTGCAAACACCGGCTTCTGGTATTCTGTGCAATCGATGAGGTCAAACTTTTGCTCCATGGTACGGAGCCAGTCATCCGCTTCTAGTGGTTCATCAGCTCTGGTGAATACTGGGGGTCCGGTATCAGTGAAGTCCACATAAGTGGTCTCATTCCTATTGTTGTACCGACCCCGATTGCCTTGTGGTACATTTTGATTGCGCTGGGCCATTTCTCTCAGTAATCGAGCATTCTCTGCAGTAGCATTGATAAGGGCGACCATAGCCTCTGCCAGATTTGGTGGAACGGGTGGTGGATTAGGAGCACCACTCCCACCCAGTGAGGTTCTAGTACCATCCTTAGTATGAGCCATCTGTTTATAACAAGCCAAACTTTATTCACAAACTTTTATTGAACTTATAAAAGTTACTACAAGCACACACCACACAGATTCATTTATTTATTACACAAGTCCGCACTCAGGCCGGACTACCCAGTTCAACTAAGGCTGACAACATACACAAACTTCTAACTTAACACTAGCACTCGACCACCTTAGTCCTTGTGGTCGGTGTCCACTCCTAAAACGTGACCTCCCTCATCATCACTTTCATCCACAAGCTCCATCTCCTTAGGATCTTCTTCTTCCTCAAACTCCTCTTCAGATTCGCCACTGAGAATGACACCAGGGTCTAACTCAGCTGCACCAGGAGGAGGATGCAGTTGATAGAACAGCTGATGCACTTCCTCATGGAGAATCTAGTTATCTCCCTCTAGATCATTAACATAGAGCTGTAGCTCCTCAGCATGAGCCCTAGCAACATCTTCTCGGTGCCACGCCTCATTCCTTTCCACCACCAGACGACCCATCATACGCTCACAACTTAGATGAGCCCTGGTGAGCCATCGTAACTGACTCTGTAGCTCCCCAACCTGGATAGCATCACTAGCTCTATCTCGTGTAGCGTGGGCTAACTCTGCAGAGAGCCTCTCCATCTTAGCCTGAGGGTCAGGCCTGCTACTGCTACTGCTAGCACCTTCGTTCCTAGGAGCAAGCTGGCAACGAGGAACTCCCTTGGGTCCGGTAGACTTGCGGGGCGTCAACTTGGTACGGGCCATCCTGTAGTGGGGAAAGATAGAATTGGTAAGGATAGCTGGGGAGGATCTGAAGGTTAGCATGAATAGGATTGATGCTACTTAACCCAAACCACATTAACAGGGAAGGTAATTAACAAGTTCATTAATCATGATGCATGATTCGACTTACGAAACTAAACATCAAAGATTTATAGTAAATAAATGCACAAGAGTAACAAAACATTAAACTTTATACATAGGGCAATTTTAGTATGCTATTCCACCAATAGTCTTTAAACATGACTAAAGAACTATAAAATGAATAGAGATAGGTAGTAAGCAATTTGGAAAAAATAACAAGTTAAATTCATTTGACCCAAATCAGTTTGAAGTTTTGTAAGGCAATACTTAATAGCCCTAACAATGATCGCTCCGATACCAGCTATGGCAGAACCTCCTAAATAAAATGGTCCACATGTACTTGTTATCATCTTAAAGACCTCTAACCACTATACATGTGTACCACAGAACTTAAGAAGTCTGTCGAGTGTCCTCAGGAAACCTGAATCATCCACGATCTTTTGAGCAGGATCACATTTCAGAGGCATTACAGTATTACAACAGTTTATATAATAAATTACATCAGAGTACAAAAGCGGAAGTCTTACATAACATACGTTCACAAACCCGTTGTTCCAAACTTATAAAGCTTAAGTTTAGTTATTACAACGATAATCGTGGAGTAGCATTAGTAACATTATTACAATCACCAAAACATGGCGCTCTGCCCAAGAGCCAAACATCTACTCGTCATCACTTACCGCAAAGACGGTCATGCAACAGGGTCCGAAACACACCTACTCATGAGACACACTTGCAACAGGGGTTCAACAAACCCTGAGTATGAAAGTACTCCACAAGACTTAACCGACAAAAAAGGATGGAGACGACTCAGGAATGCAGGCTCAGGGGAATCAAGGTGAGGTTCCAGCAAGAATCAAGGTTCTTTTGCATAAAAGCTACTAATAGTGAATCCTTAATATCAATGTTTTATTTCAGTATTAATCATCAACAGAATGTAAGTGATTCTAATCTAGATCATATAACTCATACAACTTCTTTCTTATTCTCTGACCAAAGTTCCACTTATTAACTACGATGTTGAACAGCAAATCAAGTCTCCATAACCGAGGAGCAACGATGATCTGAACCGCTTATCTACCTAGCTGGGGCTTCCTAACCACATGATATATGCGGGAGGTGGCCGGCGTCGGGCGGGAGGTGGCGCCCTGCGGTTGGGTGGATTTCAACATATTTATGAAAATGCCACTGGAGAAAATTCACAAATTACTCTCAATTTTTCCATAAAAGTTGAAAATATGTAAATACAAAAGTTGCTCAATTTTTAAGGTTCTACAACTTTCTCAATATAAACATTTTCAAATTCAGCCTAGATTTTGAAATTTGAATTTGAAATTAAAAGGGGACATTTTTTAGAAATTTGTAAATTCAAAATTACTTTGAATTTTATATTGAAACTTCAAAAACTCAAAATACCAAAGTTGTACATCTAGGTAAGACCTACAACTTTGATATTCAAAACATTTTCAAATTATGCCTCTATTTTGAAATTTGATTGGGAAGATAAAAAGGGGTCAAAATTGAGATTTGAATCTTTTCAAAATTACTCAAAATTTTACACTGAAACATTGGAAACTCAAAACACCAAACTTGTAGCGGTTGAAAAGGTCTACAAACTTTGTTTTAAACTTTTTCCCAAGTTTTGCTTAGATTTTGAATTATTCAAAAAGGTGTAAAATTAGGGTTTTGCATTTTAGGGTTTTCGGAAGGATTTCAAATTGAAACTTGATGTTCTATTAATTGGTGATTATTTAGTGATCACACCATCACCCAAGGGCATCTTTGAGTCAAGCATCACATGTTAAACCAAATGCCACTCTTGGTTGACCAAGTTGACTTTGGAAACTCTTTTAATAATTCCTCAAATTTGAATTTGAATTTGAATCGAAAAACTTGCAACAAGTTTTGGACTCCAAAAACAAACTCAAACTTGAAGCTTTATTTTATGAGTTGGACTTGAGCTCATACCCTACAAGTGACACTAGTGTACAACACAATCGTACACCTCAACTTACATAGGGCATAAACTAAGTATTTGCGGTGACATTCGAAATTAGGGTTTTCGGATTCGAGTCACACACCACAGAAACACAATCCACCTAGGAAACGTAAACTTATTTGAGTTGATGCACAACATGGTTAACTTAATCATGAATGTTTTGCAGTGCATATGATGACATGACACGTTTTTAGTTACTATAACACCAAGGGTGTTACACATACTCCCTCCCAGTCATCTCCCTTGCTTGATTGACAAATCAAAGTGAGTTTGAGTGATCTTAAGTGCATTTGCTTATGAGTTTGCATCTAGTTGGCACTTGGGTGAGCATTGGCTATAGGATTCTTGTTACTCTTGGTGGTTGCCGCCACCTAGACGGCTTGGAGGCAGCGGAGGAGCTATGGCAAGAGTGGTGCTTGTTCTTGGCCACCTCCCGGTGTTTTGTGAGGGGTGTTGTGCCTTTCCCGGTGGAGCGCCAAAGGCAACTCTAGTAAATTGCTCATGTCATTGAGTTACCTCACTTGCGGTAGGTTCTTGCGGTGCTCTTGGGGAGCTTGGCTTTGGATTGCTAATTAGCCGCTGAACCACAAAGTGGTGGTCGACACAACGAGGACGTAGCATGCCGGCAAGCACATGAACCTCGGGAGAAAAATTGTGTCACATTTGTGATTGATCTCTTGGATTTCTCCTGGTGATTGGTCTTCATATTATTGTGATTGGGTTATTCCTCGACGCGGCGGTATTAAGATCACGTACCTCTCTTTTACATTCCGCAAACTAGTTGTAACAAGCTCTTTAGTGTAATTAGTTTTGGGAGCTTGTATTATCTTTGCTAGTGTAGCTTGTCACCTAGTTGAGCTCTTTAGTGTAGCTAGCTTGTGAGAGCTCATAGTGACTTAGCCTTTGTTTGATATAGTGATCATAGTTACTAGAATTGTTGGATAGGTGACTTGCAACCCTTGTAAAGCTAGAGCAATTTTGCATTTCGTCATTTGTTATACTAACCTTTTTGCTCTAGTGAGTTTGTAGAATTTTTAATAGGCTATTCACCCCCCCTCTAGCCATTTTAGGACCTTTCAATGGTGACCACGGCTCTGATGCCACTTGAAAGATTCTAATGGCTAGAGGGGGTGAATAGCTTATAAAATTTCTACAACAACACTTAAGCCAAGTGGTTAGTCAATTAAATGGTGAAGTGAGTGTTGCGCTAGCCTACTAAAAATGCAAGCCTCCTATCCATAATTCTAGTTGCTATGATCTCTATTTCACACACAAGAGGCTATGTCACTACCACTAAGTGAGCTCTCAAAGACTAACTAAAGAGCCTCACTAACTACTAGACAAGACATAAGCTAGCTCTCAAAACTAATTACACTAAAGAGCTTAGCTACACTAGGAATGTAAATACACGAGAGGGATAGGGAGTTATACCGCCATGTCAAGGAATGAACCAATCACAAGATGAAGTCAATCAATCATAATAGAATCCCGATGGCAAAAGATGACATAATGATTTTTCACCGAGGTTCACTTGCTTGCCGGTAAGCTAGTCCCCGTTGTGGCGATTCACTCACTTGGAGGTTCACGCGCTAATAGGCATCACACGCCTAACCCACAATCAGGTGCCACACAACCAACACAAGATGAGGATCACACAAGCCACGAGCAATCCACTAGAGTACCTTTTGACTCTCCATCGAGGAAAGGTCAAGAACCCCTCACAATCACCACGATTGGAGCCAGAGACAAGCATCTTCCTCCGCTCAATGATCCTCGCTGCACCAAGCCATCTAAGTGGTAGCAACCAACAAGAGAAACAAGCGAATCCCATAGCGAAACACAATCACCAAGTGCCTCTAGATACAATCACTCAAAGCAATGCACTTGGATGCTCTCAATTCTCACCAAATAATGAATCAATCAAGTAGGGTGAGTGAGAGAGAGATGGCTATGCTCACTAGGATGTGTTCTCAATAGAAATGGCTAAGAGAGTGAGCAAGAGTAGGCCATGGGGCTTAAATAGAAGCCCTCATGAGCTAGTGACTGTTAGGCCACTAAAGTGATCGTCGGACTCACAGACACGGGACGTAGGACCATCAGACACCAGGGTCTGACGCTGGCCATAGCCAACCATGTGTTGCCATGTAACCACATTCAAACAAGCCGACTGTTGCTGCCAACGGTTAAGCAGTCACGCGTTGAGTCACCACTGTCGGACCCAGACCGTCGAACCCGCCGTTGGACTCCACACAAGGAGGGTCCAACGCCAGTAAGGTCCAGAGAGCACAAAACCAGTCGGACCCAGGCCAGAGTCTAACGCCACCACACGTCACCACCTCACTCACTCACATGCGTGGCACTGAATGAACAGTGCGCACGGTCAGTTTGACACCCCCACGAGCCCCAGTCCAACGCCGCCTTATCTCTACGTGCGTTTTAGGGTCAGCCGTCAGACCCAGGCAGAGGCCAGTTCGACACTGAGTCCGACGCGAAGTCATCACTCTTGGTCTTCTGCTCAGACACGCAAGGGGACCGTCGGACCCAGGGTCAGCCTAGTCCGACGCCCTGAAAACCAGGGTCTGACGCCCCTGTTTTCACTCCTTTCAAGTGCGAACACTTCACCCTTGCTCAAATGTACCAACCAAGTGTATCACCTTGTGCACATGTGTTAGCATATTTTCACAAATATTTTCAATGGTGTTAGCACTCACTAGAATCTAAATGCATATACAATGATGTAAGGTCCAAATGGCTAGAGGGGGGTGAATAGCCTATTTAAATTTTCTACAAGCTTTACTAAACAATAAGTTAGTAAATAAGATGGCGAAGCTCTTCTAGCACTAGCACAACTAATCTATGCAATCCGCCTACACAATACTAGTAAACAACAAGGCTATGACCTTTAGCTCACACCAACAACCTAAGTTACTAGGCTAATTACTCCTATGAGATAAGCTATTCTACTCAAGCTAAACAAGGCAAAGAACAATAAGTAAAGAAGAGAGCTTGAATAGATATACCAACGTTGGTGAGAAGAGATATGTCCAATGTACCAATCAATCAACGTGATCACATACACAAATGAAATCCTCAGCAATAAGATGACATAAGATTTTTTTTACTGAGGTTCACTTGCTTCCCGGTAAGCTACTCCTCATTGTGGCGATGCACCCACTTGATGGATCGCGAGCTAATCAACTATCAAGAGTTGAACCCTCAGCGGGTGCCGCACTTCCACTCACAAGATGGGGATCCTCCAAGCCACGGGCTCCACTAGAGTAGCCAATTCATGAACTCCCACGAGGAAGGATTAAGAACCCCTCACAATCGCTTGGTGAGGCTCGAAACAATCTCTAATCACGAGCTCAACACCACCTCTGCTCCAAGCCGTCTAGGATGTCGGGAAACACCCAAGAGTAACAAGCAATCTGCAGTAAACTCAAGAATCAAGTGCCACTAGATGCAACTCTCAATGCAATGCACTTGAATCTCACTCAATCTCTCTAGAGTATGCAACCAAACAAGGAGATGAGTGGAGGGAAAGTTCTCAAGCTCAAAGTGTGCCTCAATATCTCAAAATGTGCAAGAGAGAACCCACAAGGGCCAGCCACCTCTAATTTATAGCGAATGGAGAAGCCACTAGCCGTTATCAATTCACTGGGTGTTTTTTGGGGGGGGCAACAGACGCATCTGTCGCGCCTGCAACAAACGTGGCCAGCGTCTGTCACTGCACAGACATGCCTGCTCGATCTTCGCGATGTGTCCCTCATTGAAAGTGGATCATTGATCTCCAACGGTCGCTAAACTTCAACGGTCAGCAACACAACGCGTCGAACGCGTTGGCGTCCACTCACCAGACGCGCCAACCAACCGTTGGATGCAGTCTAGAGAAGACATTTTCGCACTCGGTTAACGGACGTGTCAGACACGCCATCAACAGATGCTGACATCAGTGTCTGATGAACAGACAACGCTACGCCTCCACCGCACATGCTGACGTCCATAGCGATGGATGCTGACGTCCAGCGTCAGACGCCCAAGCACTGCCGTGTCTGACGCTCACTCGCCAGCATGCTCCACCAAGGACTAAGCAACAGACACTGACGTCAGCGTCTGACGCCTGTGAAGCAAGTGTCTGTTGTCATGTCCAACACGTGCAATTCAGCTCAAAAACATTTCATGACTTCGCCACTTCTTCCTGCTTCCGGCGTAAAGGAAAATAAGCGTTTCACCTCCATGAAAATGCCTGAATCCCGCCTCGCAAGCTCGGCGGGAGGGAGAGAGGACCTCAAATCCCCATCAACCGCTCAAACTCCACCGCCTTCGCAAATGTGCCAACACCAACATGTGTATATCACCATGTGCGAGTGTGTTAGCATTTTGACAAACATTTTCCAAGGCGATATGTTAGCTCTCTACTAGATCCTAATGCATATGCTCAAGATGATGACCTAGTAGCACTTGATCCATGAGCTAACCGTGATTGCCCCTCTTGATAGTCAGCCATCAATCCTAAACTCGGTCAATCACTTCTCTACTCATCTTAGACCGACAAAAGCAAACCCTATGATTATACATTTGCCTTGATTACTTTGTTTCATGTCTACCTTCTCATGCTTGATCACCTTCATCATCATTTCATGTGCATCTCCACCTCTTGTGATCTTATGGCATCGGTCCATGCCATATGCTCCTTCATCATGTGTGTTGCTTATGCCTAATTCATTCCACTTAATACAATAGCATTAGCAACTTGGTGTCATTAATTACCAAAACCAAACTTGGGCTTTCAAATGAGTTAGAACATCTTGTGGCACTTTGATAACCGTATTTTGATACGAGTTTCACCCCTCTGAATAGCAATGTTAACCTAAACATTAAACGGTGAACGGTCGGTCACCCATCGTTTAGCAAAAAGTCAGTATACATGGCCGTTTAAATGGCCTTTTAAATGGTCGAAACGGTTTTGCACGGCTTTACACGGCTAATCGGCCTACACGGTTACCCATCGAGTAGCATTTGCACGCCGTGTAAACGGCCTACACGGCCGTGTAGGCGAACAGTGCTAAATAGTATAGCTATCTATCCTAAATGTGATCACACCCACTAGGCGTCTTGATCACCAAAATAAAATGGTCCTATAGATTTCACCTTTGCCATGAGCCTATTTTGTTTTTCTCTTTCTTCTTTTCCAAGCCCGAGCTCTTGATCATCACCATGGCATCACCATCATCAGGATCTTCATTTGCTCCATCACTTGGAATGTGCCTAACCTATCTCATATTCACTTAGAGCACATAGGTTAGTACCTAGGGTTTCATCAATTCACCAAAACCAAACTAGAGCTTTCAATCTCCCTCTTTTTAGTAATTGATGACAACCCTTTCACAAAGATATGAATTGAAGTTCAATTTTGAATCCATGTTGCTTGCCCAATCTTTTTACCATGTGTAAAGGATATAGACAAGTTTCATAAACCCCAATTAAAAGCATTAGCTTCCCCTACATATGTGCTAAGAGTTTGGAATGAAGCTTGCACATATGCATAGATTGGAAATGTGGGAGGGTAATGTCTACCAAATGATGCTAAGGTATAAGAGATGGACCTTTGAAGCATGATACCAATGGGAGTACACCATATATACCATCCTTAGCACCATTGCTAGTTAGATACCACTTGGAATTACTTGCAAAACACAAACACTAGATACCTCGTGAGATCACATTATATGCAAGACTCTAGTACCACTTGAAAAACAAAACCAAGGCATATCTAACTATCCTATGCATGCTAGTTTCTCATTTTGTCATTCAAACTTACAACTAACATACACCACACAAGCATGGAATTTTAATTCAAAACTTGTGCCATGCAAGCATACATATGAAATACACATTCAAATGCATCAATCAAGTTTTATGAGCTTGCTCCCTCTACTTGTGTGTTTAAATTTTAATTGATCCCTTTCCTTTGTCATATCTCTCCCCCTATGTCAAAGTTCTCCTCCTTGGTCATACAACCTTATCTTTGTATATTACTTCTCTCCCTTTGTCATCAATGACCACAAAGGTTTAATTTTTAGATAGGTTAAAATTATCAATGTCAATCAATGGGGTGAGGATCATTTTCTCAAATTTGGTCCAATCTAGAACACTTGCCAAAGATATTTAACTTAGTTTGATCCAAGGACAAGATTCTTCATACCTCATGTCAAGGGTTATCTTGTACCATATTGAGTTAAACACTTATAGCTCATTTTCTAGATTAAACACTAGGTTTACAAGCCTACAAACATGTTATATGCTACCACTAGATCAAGTCAAGCATAGAAGCAATAGTGGTACCATACAAGCATCAAATTCATTTGATTTTCATGAATGAGCCTATAAAATATGAGGAATGACTAGATGCACTAAACAAGTCCTTAGCAAAGGATGTATGCATGCCAATCAACTTTTACCTTGGTTGCTCGAAGGAGAGGCATGTCATATAAGTGGGGGGTGCATCAACACATATTTGAGAAATCCAATATGTTCAACTCATTCCTTAGCTTGCAAAACCTTCTCTCTTCTAATGGCTTGGTAAATATATCGACAAGTTGATATTTGGTTCCCACACTCTCAATTGAAATGTCCCCTTTTTGTTGATGATCTGTTATGAAATGGTGGCGGACATCAATGTGCTTTGTTCTTGTATGTTGAACCAAATTGTTGGTTAGCTTGATTGCACTCTCATTATCACATAGCAATGACACTTTCTTGAACTTGATTCCAAAGTCATTTAAGGTGGCCTTCATCCAAAGAATTTATGCACAACAACTACCGGTGGATATGTATTCGACTTCAGCGGTTGATAATACAACACTATTTTGCTTCTTTGATGACCATAAACAAGTGATCTTCCCAACAATTGACAAGTGCCCAAAGTGCTTTTCCTTTCAACTTTGCATCCCACATAGTCGGAGTCCGAATATTCAACTAGCTCAAACTTTGCTCCTTTGGGATACCACAAACTAACATTTTATGTATGCTTCAAGTACCTCAATATTCTCTTTGTAGCCTTCAAATGACTTTCTCTTAGTGAGGCTTGGAATTGCACACATGCACACACTAAACATGACATTCGGCCTTGATACGGTCACATAGAGTAGGCTTCCAATCATAGAGCGATACAACTTTGATCCACCATGTTGCTACTTGCATTACTATCCAAATTTTCATTTGTTCCCATGGGTGTACTAATTGGCTTTGCTTCATTCATGCCAAACTTCTTGAGCATGTCTTTAATGTACTTGCTTTGACTTGCAAATATACCATTCTTCAATTGCTTGATTTAAAGACCAAGGAAGTAACTCAACTCTATAATCATGAACATCTCAAACTTATTAGCCATCATCCTTCCACACTCTTCATAAAAATCTTGATTGGTTGATCCAAATATAATGTCATCAACATAGATTTGCAACACAAATAAGTCCTTGCCAATCTTCTTGGTGAAAAGACACTACAAGATTTAGGCACATTAGCAACGTCCAAAATATGTTGCAATATGCTCATTTTCGGTGCAATAGCCGCAATTGCACCCAAAAACTTTCGTAAACAAATGTTACAATAAGTCTGGTGGTATTTGCCTTCAACCTTGAATGTCTTTTTGTGGTTGCACTAGTTTTGGTATTGCAACACAGTGAGGCATTGGGACAATCATCTACGGGCACGCTCGAGTTGGTTGCCATGTATCCTATCGCAACATATCAGGTGATGCCAGAGGTTTCAATTGCATCCTACACAAAGCGTTGCAATGTATAAGATGGGGCATTGCAAAGTATTGTATTGCTACACTCCAATTGTGGGTGCAATAGAGTAAGCCCCTCTATTGCCATCAAAGTGATTTGGGTGTTATATGTGGTTCCCTCTTTTGCCACGAAATGAGTTTCGATGCAATAGGGGATGTTCTCTATTGCTATCAATTTTGTTTGATGCGAGAGGTGGATAACTCTATTGCAACCCAATAGGGTTGGTTGTTGTAGGTTCGACATTTTATTCCAACCAAAAACCGTTTGGAGGGTAGAGGTGGGACACTCTATTACCACAAAGTTTGGTTGGTTGTTAGATATGATCTCCTCTATTGCTTCAAAAATGTTTTGGGAGGCAAAAAGTTCATGTCTCTATTAGCACCATACTAATCGGTTGCAACATGTGTACCTCCCTCTATTGGCATGACACTTTGTGACATCGAAAAATCTGGGTTGCGATAGGATGAATTATCTTTTGCCACGAATGGTGTTTCTTTCCATATTTTTGTAGATATTGCCACGTGTCTATTCTGCCACGCTCATTTAGTTGGACCTCCAACAATTTCAAATAATAATATAATACAAGATGAATAAGAATTATGCATTTAACATCCATCAAACACAATTTAACCACACATAGTACTGAAATTACACCACAAGTATTGAAATACTTAAATGTTTCTGACACTCCACACCACACAGGTTTTCGACACTCCACACCACACAAGTACTGAAATACTTAAATGTTTCTGACACTCCACACCACACAAGTACTGAAATAAAGTTTCCGACGACACTCCATTGTTTGAACGAAATCTAAAGGGCGACTTGATACGATCGAAATGAATCATCCTAGGCTAATTGATATGAAATAAAACACTTGATCAACAATCCAATCACTTGATCAGCAAAGGGTGACTTCAAGACGATCCCATCACTTGTCGCTCCATCGAAATGCCTTACTTTTCTAGAAAGAATGAATGACAATTGTTTTAGCATCAAGTAAACTAAAATTATCATTAAGGGTACACAGCAGCAGACACTAAACCATAGTTTCATTGGTCATCATAAAATTATCACCTGCTGCCTTATTGCTGCTGGCATTGCCACGTTTCTTACTATTTGCCTTCAATTGGTTTAAAGTAACATATTTGTTGCCCGCTGCTGTACTTCTTGTATTGCGAATGGTAGCAGCCCTTTATTTATCAGCGAGTTGAGATTCCTCCAGGTTGCCTTCATGCTGCTCTTCCTGGGAACAAATAAGGTGGAACTATCAAATTAGGCGCCATTTTGTGTAGTATCAGATGATAGCACTAAGAAGTTGTCAATTCACAGCCAACCTGAATTGAGGAGTCGTCAACAACTTGAGTAGTCGTCTTTGTTGCAGCCCTCGCCACCTCTACAATTGCAGTGACATTGTTGTTTGGCTGGACATATACAGATAGTTAGTTATAGAACCAAAGGAAAGAAAGTCATTCAATAACTAGCTTTCACAAATTAACATTTTGCATTACTAGTACCTGCTGTAACACTGCCTGTGATTGTCCTGCTTGCAACATTGCTTGGATCTCTTGTCTAAACGCTTCTTTATCAGCCTCCCTTACCTTCATAATTTCATCAATCTGTCGTGCATGATTTAACCTTTCGGCTTCCCTCTCAGCTTCCCATGCACTCATTTGTTGTTGTAGCTGCCCAAATTCATTCATGAGCTCGAGGTGTTCCTGATGCTGTTGCTCCTCCCTACGAATTTGTTCTTCGCGATCCGCATTCAGCAGCTGCCTTCTAGTTGGGTTTTTTGCAAGGTACCCATTACCATGCAACTTGGTTGATTTGCACTTTGTGACGTCCTTGTATGCCTTCTGGAAAATCTCGTTCCTCTCCTTTAGGTAAAGAAAGTCTTCCTCTGCATTTGGTACCTTTTCAGAAATAAGGCTGCTTGCTTTCTCCTAACATTTACAAGGCACAGATGAAGGAGTTAGTTGAAGATGAAATTGCAGTCATTCTCTTCTTGCATGCACTAGTAACTGAGAAGCACAAATTAAATTCAATAAGAACTCACATAGACATCTTGAGATGCTTGGTCTTTCCATTGCCCATTCTTAGTGTGAGTAATATACCAGAGGTCTAAGTCATTGGGCTCCTCACCAGTTACTGGGTCTCTCTGATATGCCAAGAACATAACAAATTATTAGTAATTCATGCAGCAAGAAAGCTTGTATATGTGCTTATCAGTTATAACCTTCTCATAGCTACACTGAGAAAAAGGCTTAGAGCCTGACAAATGTGTGGTCTTTTTAAGTGATCGATTCCCAGAGTTCTTTCTGCTCTTTTCCTGCAGAATGCAATTTGAACAATGATCTTAATGATTGAGACAGAGCCATTTTTCAGAAATTGCTATTGTTAAGAATAGTAAAATGTGGAACAAACCTGGAATTTTGCACTCCTAAAATACTTCAACAGATAGTGCCATTCAACAAGGTCTAATTCTTCAGGCTTATGGCTCATTCTCTCCTGGTAGGTGTTGTATGCCTTGGCCGTAGCACTTAAAGTTGAACGCCATCCTTTGTAACGCTCTTTAGCAATGGCCCATATCTTCATCTTTGAATCATAATTATCCTCAAGGTCCCACCTAGCCTATTATATAATTACAAGAACATGCAAATACTAGGTCAGTTGTTACGTTATTTTATAATTGATCAGCTATACACAAACAAAGATTCTTACCAATATATCAGATGATATTGACTGTTTCACATCATCATGGATATCTTTCCATGTTCTCACTCCAATGAGTGGCGCCCTTTTCCTTGTAAACAGAACTATTTCATCAGTGAACGTGCGGGAGTTCTCACCTACCGCTCCTCCAAGTCTAGAGAACTCAACGTGGAGCTTTTGATTCCCAGACTTGTGTCTCTTGGTGACTGCCTTCAAGCACTTGAGGGTACCATGTCCTCTTTTCTTCCCATTTTCTAAGCCTATTCCATGGAAACAAGATGTTACAATTGATATTAAACCACATAATGCATTGAAGCATTTGAGGGTACAGCGTCCTCTTTTATTCCCATTCTCTGAGCCTATTCCATGCATGGAAACAAAATGTTAAACAAAACTGAAACACAACATTAATTTATAATAAACACAGTTACCTTCTCCTTGATCTGGTTTCCAACGCCGAGCATGAGATGGTGCCTGCACTGCTGGTGATCGGTTGATGTCTTGACTGGAATATATCTGATTGCTATGATCCTTAAAAGCATCCGCAGACAATATTGTCACATGATCAGCTAGCATAATTTGAAGTTTGCAACAAAATTGTAATTTGTTTGACAATTAGGAGAGGGCTATTACTGATGTCATCAAATTTTCCTTCAACCTTCAACCATTCTCTGAATGTATTGATTGTGTCCTCCCTGTATATATCTTCTAACTCTGAAAAAGAACAATAATATGAGTCATGAGTGCGCATTGTAAAATCCATATACTTATACTAGGGCTTTATCGTAACTCACCCAAGGCTTCATTGTTGGAATGCAGATAATATAGCCAATCTTTGTACGCATCTAATTCAGAATCTTGCACTTCCTCGTCTTCATCATCATCAGAGGAACCTCTCTTCTTTTTAATGGGTGTTATGGCAACACATGGGTCTGCTGCTGGATTCTTCGAGAAAACTAATCTAACCTCCCTCTCATCCTCGTTACTATCTATCATGTCTGATACATCAACATCGTATTCAATTTCATTTAGTTTTGCTGACGCAGGATCATCAACAACTCTCTTCTTGTAGTACATGTAGTCCCTGGACCCATACCCCAGTTTTGATTTCAATGTTGTTAAGCTACCTAGCGAGATTTTACTCTTGTCAATAGTATATTTCTTGAACAACTCTTCTCCCTCCTCACTCCCCTTGCAAACGACATATACGGTCCATTTATCTTCCGTCCTGCATATTAAGCGATGACACTTCAATTAAATCGCTACAACATGATCTAAAGGAGTTCCATAAACATGAACTTTGCTACTGCTGGAAAAGTGAAGGCATGCTGCTAAAATTGTTGCGGAATGAAAAGCATACACAGCAAGTGAGATTATGTCAACTAATCTGCTACTATGTTTTACTTTGACTTTATTTGGGTATAGGCTGTGGCCACATGATAAATCATGGTGTATATACCAAAGAGTAACTCCATATCAAATAAATGGCAGACATTACACTGCTTAGATAGGGTGTAAATATGCAGTCATGTTTTTAACTGTTGTGGCTTAAAGATAACAATAGTATCAAGATAACTAGACATCACGGAATAGAAAGAATATATAACATAAATATGATTTCCATGGCCTAAGAATTTTGCACAGTTGTGCTACAATTCAAATACATGAAGCACTGAACAACTAATCTGTTGTAGGATCAAATCTCATATGTAAACACCATATATTTCCCCTCCCCTCAAACAACACATTATACCCTCGTCTAGAAATTGAACACCATATATTTCCCCTCCCCTCAAAAAAAACATTATACCACACAAATTGTACGTACCTGTTCTCGGTCTCGTTCTGAGACGAAGTGAGGAAATTTTGTAGATCTTGGCTGTCGTCGCTTCCGTCATCGGTGGCCGAACTCTGTGATGTTCTTTGGATTGAAGGTGACCGAAAGAGCGAAGCAATCGCCCGAGATCTGCTGGCCGCGACCATTGTTGGTGCAGCCGCAATCCCAGATGTTGGTGTGACCGTTGTTGTAGGCAGCAACACCGACGCAGGTGTGCGCAGCGTTGTCGACGACGAAGGGGTCCCCCTTGACGCCTCGCTCGACGTCGGCATCCTCGGCTTCGTCTGTGTTGGCGGCGGTGTCTGCGTCGAACCCTAACTGATCGAGAGGTTTATGAGGAGTAGATATATATAGCAGTCAATTATTTCGGATGGAAGCACAATCGTGGGAAGTGGCGCTTTAGTTTGGCGCCCTTCCTAAAAAAATTTCAGATCGAGGCGCCAATGTTAATTATTTTCGTTACCAGTCGCGCGCGCTGCGTTCAAAATTTTTTGCCGTTGCCTTCAACACGTCGGACGCGTCCGTAGGCGAACCTTCGGACACGGAGCCAGACCTCGGACACAATCCAGAGAAGCCTGCAGCCGGCCGATCCATCGGACTTCAACGCGTCGAACGCGTCAGTAGGGGGAACCATCGGACGCGGTGTGAGCCCTCGGACACAGTCCAGAGAAGCCTGCAGCCGGTCGATCCTGCGGACGCGTCCGAGCAACCACGTCTGACACCATTAGAGAGCGTCCGGTCCTCAATCGATCCATCGGACATCAACGCGTCGGACGTGCCTATATGGCGTCAGACGCTCCTTGTTCGGGCGTCCGACGCTCTCTTTTGAGCTGAGTTGCAATTCGATCTTCGCGATGCCAACTCCCAACCAAATTCCAATCCAAATAAGACTCGAATAAGACTAATTTTTTTGTATGATTCCACAACCTGAACAATTTTTTTGACACGCCAAACAAAAATTAACAAAAAAACTGGTACAACTACTTGGATAATTAACAGATGAACTCGAATACATCCTTGGGAAAAATGCCTAAGGTGCCTAGAAAAATCTAAAAGCTTGCATTGTCACATAATTTAGGTGTGTAGTGTTGAGGAAAAAATTTGAACCGATTCTGAGAAAGTGGTCATGCACATGTTTACAACGACACACATCTCTCGCACATGTCATAGTCACTAAGCAACGAGGTGTCCATCCGTCTGGGGGATGTGTAGCACAACTTTCACCAAAGCACTTGAAACTTTTTTAGGATGTTTATGTAGGTGTGTAATGATGTTGTGTGCACGTGGGCAATTTTCAGCCAAAGTTTACCTATTACTGTAATTCTTTGTTGATTTTCAAGGAAAATGTGGAAAAATGCCTAAGGTGCCTAGAAAAATCTAAAAACTTGCATGGTCACATAATGTACGTGTGAAGTGTTGAGGAAAAAGTTTCAACCGATTCTGAGAAAGTGGTCATGCACATGTTTACAACGACACACATCTCTCACACATGTCATAGTCACTAAGCAAAGAGGTGTCCATCCGTCTGGGGGATGTGTAGCACAACTTTCACCAAAGCACTTGAAACTTTTTTAGATGTTTATGTAGGTGTGTAATGATGTTGTGTGCACGTGGGCAATTTTCAGCCAAAGTTTACCTATTACTATAATTCTTTGTTGATTTTCAAGGAAAATGTGGAAAAATGCCTAAGGTGCCTAGAAAAATCTAAAAACTTGCATGGTCACATAATGTACGTGTGAAGTGTTGAGGAAAAAGTTTCAACCAATTCTGAGAAAGTGGTCATGCACATGTTTACAACGACACACATCTCACACATGTCATAGTCACTAAGCAAAGAGGTGTCCATCCGTCTGGGGGATGTGTAGCACAACTTTCACCAAAGCACTTGAAACTTTTTTAGGATGTTTATGTAGGTGTGTAATGATGTTGTGTGCACGTGGGCAATTTTCAGCCTAAGTTTACCTATTACTGTAATTCTTTGTTGATTTTCAAGGAAAATGTGGAAAAATGCCTAAGGTGCCTAGAAAAATCTAAAAACTTGCATGATCACATAATTTAGGCGTGTAGTGTTGAGGAAAAAGATTCAACCGATTCTGAGTGTGACATAACTTTGATGCATGGTGGAGTGCACGGGTGAAGGAAAAAAAGCAACAAGTAATTTAGAAGATCATGTGATGAGATTTTGACGTAGATCAGTTCTTTCTATTTTTTCCTACCTTATAATAAATATTTATATATATATTTTAAATATTATATATAGCTAATTTCAGCACAAAAAAATACGGTACTAGCAAAAAAAATTGCACCAGCACTAGGCTTCAAACCCAGCACCTCTGGTATTAGACATTGGTGTACTAACTGTTTAATCTAGCGAATGTTTTCATAAGCCTTGCACCTGCGGCTCATTTTAAACGGTTACTTCATCAGACATTACAAAATTTACCTCCATAATAGACTGTTACAGTCCCATTCGCGGGGGTTCTTCCAATCGGAGACTCTGGGCATGATCTTCCAGTCCGACGCGTCCTCCCGCGACACGGGGTGCGGCGGCGATCATCGCGGGGACCGGCGGCTCCACCCTCACGATCTGCTCCTCCGCGCCCGAGTTGAACGCCACCGACTGCCATGCCGGCCTGTACTTGATGATCCTTGGATCGTTCTGGCTACGTGGCACGTGCGCGGCGGAGAGGAGAGCGTCGACGATCGCCTGCAGTGTGGCCCGCGTTCGGGTGGTGGTAGCCACCACCTATTCCTCTGTGATCTACATCTCTGCGCCGCGACTGATACGTTGAAAGCCCAAGTTTGGTTTTGGTAATTAATGACACCAAGTTGCTAATGCCATGTGTTAAGTGTTTTGAGTTAGGCATAAGCAACACATGTGATGAAGGTGTACGTGGCAAGGAGTGGTGGCCACAAGATCACAAAGAAATGGTGCATGGACATGAAATGTCGATCATAGTGGAGATGCACATAATATGATGGACATGATGATCAAGTGGAGGAGAAGGTTCTAAGAGCGCAAGGCAAAGGTATAACCATAGGGTTTTCCTTTTGCCGGTCTAAGTTGAGTAGAGAAGTGATTGACCGGATTTAGGATACATAGCCGACTATCAAGAGGGGCAATCACGGTTAGCTCAAAAATCAAGTGCCACTAGATCAATGTCTTGAGCATATGCATTAGGATCTAGTAGAGAGCTAACATAACGCCTTGGAAAATGTTTGTGAAAAGCTAACTCACTTGCACATGATGGTGTACACTTGGTGGTGTTAGCACATTTGCAAAGGCGGTGGAGTTTAAGCGGTAGAGAGGGGTTTGGGTTCCTCTCTCCCTCCCGCCGAGCTTGCGATGCGGGATTCGGCGCATTTTGGGGAAGTGAAATGCCTATTTTCTACTGCGCCGAAAGTTGGAAAAGAAACGGAGGCGAACAGCGGTCACTGTGTTGACCGGACGCTGCACCGGACGCGGTCACGGTCTGACCAGCGCGTCCGGTCAGTTCAACGCGGCGCGGCACTAGGGTTTGTGACCGGACGCTGGTCTGGCCTGACCAGCGCGTCCGGTCAGTTCACCAGTGCACAGAAGGAGAGCGCGCGACTGGCGCGTCCAGTCCCTCACGGAACCGGAGCGTCCGGTCAGGCGTCCAGAGGGGCAGAGCGAAGCGGAGTGACGATCGGACGCGGGGCGCGTCCGGTCACGTGCGATCGGACGCGTCCGGTCTCGACGGGAGCTTACTGGAACGCGACCGGACGCTGGCACTGTCGCGTCCGGTCATTCGCAGGAGCGCGTCCGGTCACGGCAACGGCTAGTTCTGACGCACACTGTTTCTTGCTGTCGTGTAGTGACCGGACGCGTCCGGTCACCCTAACCGGAGCGTCCGGTCCGCGCGATTTTCGCTGCGTCGTCTGTAACGGCTAGCTGCGAACCCCTTCGTTATAAATAGAGGGTGTCCAGGGTTTGAGGGTAACTCTCACACATTTTGAGACCTAGAGATATACTTTGAGCTAGAGAACAACCCCTCCACTCATCTCTTTGCTTGGTTGCACATCTTGAGTGAGATTGAGTGAGATTCAAGTGTATTGCTTGAGAGTTGCATTCTAGAGGCACTTGTTCTTCGAGTTGCTGCGGATTTCTTGTTACTCTTCCGTGTTTCCCGACACGGTAGACGGCTTGGAGCAGCGGAGGTGATTGAGCTCGCAATTGGAGATTGTTGGAGCCTTCACCAAGTGTTGTAAGGGGTTCTTGATCCTTCCCCGCGGGAGTTCGCGAATTGGATACTCTAGTGGAGCTCGTGGCTTGGAGGATCCCCATCTTGCGTGCGGTTGTGCGGTGCCCGCCGAGGGCTCGACTCTTGATAGTCGATTAGCTCGTGAACCGACAAGTGGGTGTATTGCCACAACGGGGAGTAGCTTGCCGGGAAGCAAGTGAACCTCGGAATAAATTCTTGTGTCATTCTCTTCTCGAGGATTTCTCTTGAGTGATTGATTGATTGGTACTTCTCATCTCTACACGGTGGTATAATCACTCGAAGCTCTTCTCTCGTATTACATCTTGTATCTTGCTTGTTGTTGTTGTTGTGTTTAGTGGATAGCCTTGTACTAGACTTGTGTAGGTGGCTTGCTTAATTAGTTAGAGCTAGTGTATTTTGCTCCGCCACCTTTTGTTCTAACTTGTGGTTAAGTAATTCTTGTAGAAGTTTTAATTAGGCTATTCACCCCCCCTCTAGCCTATTTGGACCTTACATACGTATGTTGTCTCGATCTCTCATATGCCCTAGTTCATGCTAGATCATGATCGATCTCCTTGCGCTCATCTATATGCAGATCTCAATGTCATCAAACGAAGATAGGAGTTGGATGCGCTTGCCTCGACATTCAGAGGAGTGGAAGGCGAAATTCTGAACTTTTGTTCAAACCTTTGGCACATCATCATCGCAAGCTGGTGGATCTATTCTGTGCCCATGTGCTCAATGTCAATGCATGATAAGATGTAGTGACGTGTTTCAAATTCATCTTCATTTAGTTTCTAAAGGGTTTGCTGATTGTTACATCAATGAATTCGAAGGCCAACAAACTTCTTCATCAGCTGAGGGACGTGTGAATCCTGGTGTCAATCCTGATCTGAATCCAGCTATAATAGAACCTGAAGATGCACAACCTACTGCTGATGATGGAGGCAATGATGAAGCACTACCCCCTTATTTTGGAGAAGACGATGAAGAAGACATAAGCGATGACCCTGCTGCCACTAATACTATGATTAGAAACATTATTAGTGCCTCTATACATGGAGAAAGCCAAAAAGATGACAAACCAAATAGGGATGCAGAGATTTTTTGAAATTATTAGAGGAGGCAAAGAAGGAATTGTATCCAGAATGCAAAGAGGCAACTAAGGTTTCTTTTATCGTGCAACTTTTTCAGATAAAGTGCATGTATGGTATTAGTAACGCATGTTTGGAGGCCATACTTAAACTGTTCTCAAGGATTCCCCCTGAAGGCCATTGTATCCCTGACTCCTTGGATAAAGTGCAAAAGGTGGTTCGAGATCTAGGCTTGGACTATGTTAAAATACATGCCTGCAAGAATGATTGTGTGTTATTTTTTAAGGAACACAAAAAGCGGCAGGAATGCCCCACATGTGGGGAATGCCCCACATGTGGGGAGTCTAAGGTGTCTGGCTTGAAATCTCATGATTACCATCTAATTCTACAGAAACTGTTACCCTTAGTGGTGCGGAGGATTTTGCCACAACAAGTTGTCGTCGCATTGATCCATCTTAGTAATTTCTTCGATGCACTATGTTCCAAGGAGCTGGTGGAAGCAGACTTGGACAAACTTAGTACTACAATTGTTGATACTCTATGCCGACTTGAGATGTTATTCCCACCTTCAATTTTTGATATCATGATGCATTTGCCTATTCATCTAGCTAAAGAGGCTAAACTTGGAGGGCCCGTTTGTTATAGATGGATGTACCCAGTGGAGCGGTACCTACGTACTGCGAAAGGATATGTGAGGAACAAGGCGCACCCTGAAGGATCAATAGCCGAGGGATACATACTCGAGGAGTGCCTTACATTTTGCTCTAGATTCTTGGACATGGACACCAAACTGAATCGTGCTGATCGTCATGAAAGTATTGTCGTGAATGAGCCACCATCTGGTCTGAGCATATTTGCTACAATGGATTACAAGAGGAGAGGACAAACTGTCCAGATCCTTGAAACAGATGAGATGCGGAAGATGAAGCACTACATAATTTCTAATTGTGACGAAGCCAAACCATGGATCGAGTAAGTTACATATTATCAAACAACATTATTTTAAATTAAATTTTATATCTCAAACTAACATTATTAATATAATGTTCTATGCAGTGCGCATATGGCAGAACTGCAGAAACATGGTGGTTCAAGAAATCTTAAAAAGCGACACAAGGAACAATTTGTAAGATGGTTCGAGGGCAAGGTCAGAGAACAATATGAGAAAGGGGAAGTAAGTGCAGAGATGTTTGCACTTGCTGATTGGACGGACAATCGAGCTCGTACATTGCATAGATGCCATATCAATAATTGGCTATTTCGAACATTTGACATTGAGAAAAGCCTCGTAACCCAAAACAGTGGTGTCCTTGTCAAGGGCGACCCTAGTACTGGCAACATGTGCTGGTATGGGGTGATTAAAAGAATGATATCACTAGAATTCCCAGGACAAAAAGAAGTTATTTTGTTCGAGTGTGACTGGTATGATGTGCCTGCTGCCAGTACAAGCAGAGGCAGAGGATACAATAAGGATCAGTTTGAGGTTATTGATATCGATACTACTCGGATAAGGTATGAGAATGAACCCTATATTCTAGCGACACAGGCACAACAGGTGTTTTATGTGGATCTGGTAAACAAACCTGGTTGGAGAAGTGTTATTGCGATGAAACCAAGGGACTTGTTTGCCATGCCTGAATTAGAACTGGAGGACTCAATTGATGTGGGTATCCAAGGCATTAGTGATTTACTCGGTGGACAAGAGGATTTGACAAATTGGACAAGACTGGACAAGGAAGGCACAACCGGGGATGTCTCTGTTATTGCTCAGGTGCAGGCTGAAGCAGTTGATGAACCAAACCATGTGGCCTTACTAGATGACGATGAAGATGAGGAAGATGACACGTACATTGAGGATGGAGTTGTTGCACCAATTGTTTCTGGGGTAGAATTCCGAGATGATGACTTTTTTATTTGATTACTTATATGATTTTGTTTGGGTGTGAACAAATAATTTATTTCCATGATATTGGATGTATCATAGATCATCGGTTAATTCATTATCCCAGTAGTTCTACCAGTTGTTTTGTGTTAATTTTTGTTTCGCGTGTCAAAAAAAATTGTTCAGGTTGTGGAATCATACCAACAAAATTTGTCCAATTATTCGAGTCTTATTTGGATTGGAATTTGGTTGGGAGTTGGCATCGTGAAGCTCGAATTGCAACTCAGCTCAAAAGAGAGCGTTGGACGCTTGAGCAAGCAGCGTCGGACGCCAAAAGGCCAAGTCCGATGAGTGCTGTGCCCAGGAACCATAGCTCAAAAGAGAGCGTCGGACGCAGGGAGAAGGAGCGTCGGACAACAGCAGGTCACGTCCGATGAGTGCTGTGCCCAGGAACCACAGCAAAGTGATAGACCGGACGCTCACGGCAGTTGTCACGCGTCCGACGGTAGATTCATATTAGCACTGATGAATCGATTGAAGACCGGACGCTAGACAACTGCGTCAGATGATGCTGTCCGGATGCGTCCGTAGGTTCGACCGGCTGCACGCTTCTCTGGATTGCGTCCGAGGGCTCGCTCAGGGTCCGAAGCTGAACCTACTGATGCGTCCAACATTTTGAAGGCAAGCGCATATCTTTCTACTGACTTGTGGGCCCCCCGACCTTCCTCTTTCCAAATCAAAATGACCCCGCTGGTTTCCTCTTCCTCCCGATTTCCGTAACCACGCCTGCGCCTCTCTGCGCCGCCACCTGCTCATCGCGCCTACGCCTCCCCGCTCCGTCGCTGCGCGATTCATCGGCCGCCGCGCCCTCTGCTACGCACGCCGGCGCTGCGCGCCCCTGCTCACCGCCTCGTGCCGACTCCTCCACCAGGAACTCGCCGCCCCGTGCCGACTCCACGAGGAACTCGCCGCCGGTGCTCCACCCAGACGCACCGCCGCCTCTGGTCGACGTTCCGATCTCGCACCCTGACCAGGAGCACTGCCCCGTGCTTCACTTCGCCGGATGAAGCGTCTGTTTGCCGGAACATCTCTGCGGTGGTGAGCATTCCTTGGTCTGCCCCTAACCTGTTCGACAGATTGCCTAACCAAGCATTGGTCACTGTTTTGTCTCAATTTTGACTTGATTCAGATTGCAGTGTTTTTCCTTAAATCCTTGGGGTGCCCTCAATTCAGATTACCGTATCATTTTGAAGAAAAGTTAGTATCTTCTGAGCAATTGGTAAGCACTAAATGATATTCCACTTCAATTCTCTCTCATTATCTAGTCATCATTTGGTCATTTAGTTAAGCATGAATTTTGATTAGTTCAAATGTTATTTGTCCCTATTTAGGTCTGAGTTTAGTTGGGACAGCAGTGATCAACGGCAGTGACAGGTTAACTCTAGGCCAAGCCTTGAGTATGGATTGAGGCCAAGCCTCAAAAGGTGTCAGCTCATCTTCTTGCAGCGAGTATATTGAGTGTAGCAGGTGTTTGATCAGCTACGTTTTCAGCTATGAGGTGCAAGCAAGCAGGCAGAAGATCTAGAGATGATAATGATCCAAACCGACGACCAAGCCTTCCCGCTTTGCTCAAGGGAAAGAGTCTAGCCACGAAGAAGATGAAGACATCTAAAAGGAGGCAGTTGTCGCCTCCTGCTCAACGTGCTCTTGCAGTAGCTTCAGCTGCGGAGCGTACAGAGAGAGGAGGCTGTGGTCGTGCTCTTATGATTACAGAGGAAGGATCAGCTCAGGCCCAGCGTTCAGAGGCAGAAGCTATGGAAACAGAGGAACAGATTTTGGAGCAGCAGGAGCTCCCTACTCATCGTCGCTCTTCACGAGTTCAAGCTCAGACACAGCAGGCACCTGCAGGACAGTCTAGTGCCCCTCCCCAGGTCCAGCGCACCGTACTTTTGGGGAAGCGTGCCAAGACCATCAAGAGACTTCGAGATGTACCGCTTAGCAGATGGTTTCCTACACGTAGACAACCAGGAGTTGAGTACTTTCACACAGCACTTCATGAAGATTTCTATAATGCTCTTGTCGAGTCACGAGCCAACTTCACAGCTCAGAGGATCATTTCATTGAAGCACTTTATTGACGTAGTTGGAGATGACTTCAAGCAGTACCTAGATGCTCAGCCGGGACTTGTTGATCTAATAAGAAGGAAAGGTCCTTTTGTTCCAGATTAGATTCTTGAGTTCTATGCCACCGTCTGGATTGCTCCTGGCCATACAGCCATACACTTCAGCTTTCAGGGAGAGCAGAGGGAGATTAGTAGCACTGTGGCTCGTGAGGTTCTAGGACTTCCCTAGCAGCCGGTCAAGATCCACGAGATAGCCTATCCTGGTGTTCAACCCCCTCGTCGTGCTGTTGCTGGTGCTCTACCTCCCGTCGCAGATGTCCGTACTTTGTTTAGAGGAGACATAGGAGAGGGTTCGAGCAGGCTACCTTCTGAGATGACCACTACAGCTCGGATTCTTTATTCTATAGTGAGGAAGACAGTGGTGCCACGTGAGGGCTTCAGAGATGGTCTGACACGTCTTCATCAGTGGGTACTCTCTCATCTGATCAGGAAGATACCTTTTGATCTTTGGGATCTAATGCTTTGTGAGATCGAGGATGTGATTTTTGAGGGGTTCGTATCAAAGAGGCATCTGCACTATGCTCATTGGTTGACTTTTCTGATGATTTCGGGCATCAAGCCATTTCCTCTAGCTACACGAACAGACTATCTTGCTACCACTGCTAAGTTTGGATACTATGGTGCTTCCCAGCTTCTGAGGTCCGCTACTCGAGAGACTCCAGAGAGTCACAGGACCCCTGTTCGAGAGACAGCTGCAGAGCAGGATGAGACTATTCGTCTGATAGCAGCCACAGAGGAGGCACAACTAGAGACAGAGGAGCTTGACCTTGACACAGATACTAGTGATGATGATCCTCCCTACGTACCGAGGCAGCATGATGCAGAGGCCAGTGGTTCAGGCACCGCTTTAGCTCAGGTAGCTCAAGCAATCGACAGGCTGGCAGCTACTCAGGAGCGAGCAGAGCAGTGCCATGAGGTAGCCCTAGCTAAGGTTCAAGCTCGACAGGATGAACTACACCACCAGCAGCTACAGTTTTAGCAACAGCAACTTCAGATTCAGCGAGACCAGCAGTTACAGCACCAGTACACTTTGAGTTTGATTACCACTTTGTTCCAGCACACAGGTGCTCAGCTTCCGCAGCCTCCAGCTCCTCAGCCCGGTGGGCTTCTGAGTCAGCAGGTGGTTCCGTTTCAGGCTGCAGCAGGACCTTCTTCAGCTATCCAGGTCCCTCAGTACTTTCAGTCGCCGGTCACTAAGACAGCACCCCATGTGACTCCTACTCAGCAGCTTGCTTCTTCAGAGCCACAGGGTCAGACAGCTACAGCTACAGTGACAGCTTCTAAGTCAGTCGAGCAGACCCGGACCGCTTCACCGCCAGCGTCACAGCCAGAGGGTCAGCAGGCTCCTGATACTCAACTTCAGGCTTCTTCAGAGCCACAGGGTCAGACAGCTACAGCTATAGTGACAGAGACAGTTGTACTTCACACTAAGTCAGTCGAGCAGACCCGGACCGCTTCACCGCCAGCGTCACAGCCAGAGGGTCAGCAGGCTCCTGATACTCAGCTTCAGTCTACTCCAGGGACCAGTCCAGACGACACCAGTCAGTTTGTGTTAGCACATCACCCTCGTGAGACCGGCTCGTCTGCTTCTTCTTCTCCGCAACCTTAGGTTTTGATCCTTGATGCCAAAGGAGGAGAGATGGGAGAGTATGTAGACTTAGGGGGGAGCTTTTGTGAGTGGGATTTGGTTCTTTTGTTGTGATGATACATGTCATGCGTCATGTTTACTTCCTTGCATATCTATGTTTATATGTGTGATACACTATGTGACATTGTGGTTTTCGTTTCGGTATCTTATATCGTGTCACATGTTTATGGTCTTTACTCGTATGTTTTTCTACTACATTTCCGAACCCTCCAAAATATGAACTATGGACCAGTGATCTTCCCTATGCGTGCGGATTGTTTACGAAAGTTTTTGGGTGCAATTGCGGCTATTGCACCGAAAATGAGCATATTGCAACATATTTTGGACGTTGCTAAAGCGTCTAAATCCTGTATAGAGGAATAGAAATTAAAGCGCAACCAAGTAAGACTTCATTGCAATAGACCAATACCAGTTGCCACGACTATGGCCAGTATTACTACCACGTAAAAATGGTGGCAATACGTACATGATATTGCATCTCACAGCAAGAAAGGATGCAATAGCCATCTAGCTATTGCCACAACGCACCAAGCATGTTTCAACCTAAATCAATGGTTGTGATATAGCCCTTCATAAGCAACCAAAGCTAATATGGTTGCCATATCATCTTTCTATTGCAATAGACGAACTGCTAATGCAACTCAAAATTTTTGTAGCTATACAACGAACAAATTGCAACATAAATCCTTAAAATGGGTGCATTACCATGAGCTTGTTGCAACCAAAACAAAAAATATCGCACCACAATTAAAGTGTAGCAATATGCACACATATTACTACCAATTTAGTGTTTGGGTGTCATAGTACCCCCCTATTGCACCCAAATGAGTGGTGTTGCCAAACTGTTTCGTGGTTAAAGAGTGAAAACGTAGTAGTGAGAGTGGTGTCAACCTTGCCCATCATGAACCCTTTAGAGAGTAGAAAATCCATCAACCTCTCATACCATGCTCTAGGTGCTTGCTTTAAGCCATACATGTAACATCCCAGATGTTAAAAAGCAATTAAAACTAGATCATAAGCATCATCAAGCATAATCACCAAGTGTCATGTCATCTGTGCATTTTAAGTTTCAATTGTTGTATTCATATGTTGCATATGTGGTGTTTCTTTTGTTGCATGAAATGTTAACAAACATCAATTAAGGCTCTTTGTGATTTTATATATGTGAATTTACTTAAACAATTAAAATTTTGTTAAAATAAACTTTGTAGTATAAAGTGTGCTTTGTAATATAGAACAAAAGTTTATTTGAGTTTTCAAATAAAACATGTTAAAATCTAAGCCCAAAGATTGAATTCAATAATCAATTCTCACACAGCCAATTTGACTAAGTCCCTGAAATAAAGTTATTAAGTTCAGTTTTTGTTGATTTATTAAATGAATTTTCATAAGTAAAACTTGTTCAACTTTTGTTTGATTACTTGGTAGTATGTTTGAGCTTTGATATCATGTAATTGGTTGTGATGTTTATTTAGTTTTTAGCTGTTAGTTAATTGCTCAAAGTTGCTAAGCCAAAACTAATTTCAAAACCTGAAACTAAATTCATTTTTCAGCTTCACTGAACCCTTCTTTGAGCTTCCAAAACTTCAGACCCTTTGATCTTTTAGGGATGGTGCTTTAAGAGAAGTTGGAGATCAGAGATAGGGGAACAACTTTCCTTAAGCCAATCATCATGTTATTTTGCAAAATTGAAGAAAAAGGTGACGGGTTCAGTTGCTACAGTGCTGCCGGCACGCAGCAGCTTATCGCCGATGGCCGCTGCCCCCGCTTACTGCCTTAGCGCACATAGGGCACGCAGCTGCTTCCACAGGCATGTCGCAAGTAGGAGTTGGACGCCTTGAAGCTTCGCCCTCATCCTTTTAACACCGAGCCGTTCACCACCCCTTTCTTCTCTTCTTCCCACCGTCGCCATTGAGCTTTGCTTCGCCAGTGTAATTCATCGCGCCCGCTCCACCTCAGCCCAATTGGTCATTCTTGTAGCTTCGCTACGCTCTTGCGCCCCTCCTTGACCTGCTCACACCGCCTGTCTCGACTGGAATCGGTCGTGTGCCGGAATTCTGCCATGGTTGTGCCACCATGACCGTCGCGTGAGCCTCGCCGTGGCCAGGCTCCTCTAGAGCAGCTCCCGCCCCCTCTCTTGTGGTTTTGGCTTCATTATCATGCCATGATGCTCATCGGCTTGGCTGTTTTGCCATTCATCCATAGGTCACGCTGGAACGCTGCTTTGCCACCCAGTTCACGCCACCGTGCCTGCCACGACGCTGGCAATCACCTCTGCTCCGCCTTCGCTCCATCAATGAGGTCAAATAAGTCGTGGTGAGCATATTGGATGTGTTGACGCCCTTAGCTAGGCCGATTAGGGCTGGGTTTGGTTGGAACACCGCTGCGCTGGCGTGCTCTGCTTCACAATGCCACCATGGTCACGGGCAAGTTCGCTGCTAGCCCTCATCTTCCCAACCAACCCCTTGGGCGGTTCGTGTGGTCAAGTGGAACACGTAGAAGTAGTTCTTGGCGCGTTGATCTCACCGTTGCCCACCTCCGCCTCGCCGGAGCGCCACCATGCAGTCGTGGTCACAACCATGTGTGCTACATCGCGTTAGAGCCTCAGTTAGTATCACCATCGTGCTCACGTGGATGAAGCGAGTGCGTTGGTAACCTTCGCGATACTGGAGAGCTCACCGTTGATCTTGTCTGCCACACCGGAGATCCACCGGGCCGCCATGGCCGCCGACGTGGGTGCTGCTGTGCTCCTAGTGATCAACCAGTATCACCAGTGAATGCGCGGGGAAGAGGAGAGTACACAGGGGTAGGTCTTGTCGGCGGCGAAGTCACTGCCGGCGAGTTACCCGCCGGTCAACGTCGGGTGCACCGCGGTCAGCGCGAGCGCACTGTGCGCTGACCTAGGGACCCGTTTGTCAGTCATAGAGGGTGAAAGGGAGACGGGTGAGAAAAGGGTTTTGTTCTTTTTTGTTTTTTAGAAAATGCTAATAAATACTGAATCTTATTTAATTCATAAGTAATTGTAGGAGTGTGATAAAATTATGAAAACTTTTGTGTGGCCTTGTTATGTTATGCTCTACCACGGAAAAATATGAATGGGTCATTTTCAGTAATTTTGGTATGCTTAAAAAATACCTCTTTTAATTATAAATGAACCTTGCATGATTTTTATAAATAAAAATAATAATTCTGTGATGCTGAAACTTTTTGTGTAAATGTTATGTGCTAATACCTACCTTCACAAAAAGTTTGGTACTATTTCGATAAATGTAACTTGATTAATTAATTTAAGTGTGTTTAAATGTGTTTTCCTTAATTAATAAATACTAAAATAATTTAGGAAAATGCTTAGATGACTTGGGTGTATTTTGAGCATTGTTTGTGGACCTTGGAACACCCAAACCTCTATTGTTCCTTGCCAATTAAGTTATTTGATTGCTATGCTTTGAATCAACTTGTTTTTATAATAAATAAAATGGCTTAGTTGTATGTTTGCTTTTATAAGTTCTTATAATATCATGAGTTAAAATATATGGTGATCACTTGCTGTTCCATGCTAAGTATAATTATTTCTTAATAACAACTAATTAACTTGTTAGTTAAACAAATGAAAAATACTTTTATAAAGCAAATGCTAGTTCTTTGGTGAAGAAAGTTGAGAGTACAACTTTCTTAATTTTGTTTAACTTCTGTTATGCATTTGAATGTCTCTCATCATACATCATGGCATGTAGTCCATCATGTGAAGCAAGCATCATTTATTATGTGTAGTATACGATAGCGAGAAAACTCGTGTTGATCAAGTTTTGGAGAAGGTCAACCACTAGCGGTGTTGGTGCCAAGTCTAACTCCTCTAGATCTCTCTGTGGAACTAACTTTCTCTGCAACGCAGGCAAGCCCCGGAGTATAAACTCTTCTCTACTATTTATAAATCTTTATTACACTTTAAGTCTTGTGAGATATGCATTAAGTAATTAGAAGTTGGTTGAATGTCGTTGCTGCATGATTACCTTGATAATCAGGTATCCATAGTTATACATTGCTAGTATGTGTAGGTCGATATCTTTTATGCTTAGTAATACTTAGACTTCGATAAAAGTCGAATGATGGTTTTATCGTTCGCGAGAGATAAGTTTTACCTTTGTTCTTCTCGGCTCCGTTCATGGGTCGTGAGAAAACCATGTTATGATGATATATAAATCGAGACCGAGCGGGTGGCTTGCATCGAGAATGGAGTCTCAATGTAGTGCTCCTGCCTGTGTTGATTGAGGACCGTACCGTTGTAGACCTATCGTGTTCGAGACCTTGCAGTACTGGCCACATAGTCCGGTAAGCCTGATACCTCAGCTATTCTATTATGAGAAAGGATAACCGTGCACTGGGAGTGGAGAGATGGCGAGAGTAACTATACCCACCCTACGGAAACATTAGGGATGACGTACGGTGGTGGAGTCGCTATTTCTGGGGTGGCGCAGGACCCGTTCTTGTTTTAGAGGATCCGAGTGAATGTTGATATATATGTTGTGTGGTAAGGAAACCCTAGCTGGGCCTAATCGATTCGAATCATTGTGCTCCTCGATTATGGAGACTCGATCCCCCGATCTACATCGTAGTTAATTAATGAAACATGGTTACTGTGGATAAGAGATGAAAATGAGATGAGCTGATTAAAGAAGTGATTGATTTAGATCAGTGCAAACTAGATACCATAAAGCTATATTTCTCTGTCTTTTTGGCTCCTCTATACAAAAATGCTCCGACTTCTCTGGGCTCCGATCCATTTTTCATATGGCCAGTTAACACGGCTTCATGCAAGGACACAAAAAATCAGAGCAAAAGCTCTGCCAAACCGGATCTAAATCTATGTCCTATATGACCATAACACCCCTTGTAATCAAAGCTAGTGGTAGAAACATCAATACTTTGTTTCTCATGTTCAACTTCAAGTCACCGAGAAACCTGTATACAATAGTCATCCTGTTCGCTTGAACTTATCTGTCAGAATCAGCCAGCCATTCAGCAGTGTTTTTCTCTCACGACAAATCAGCATCAGCATCAGCCATTCAGCAGTGCTTTTACAGTCAGCCGAACAGGGTGAGTATATAGAATATAAATAAAAACATTAAATAATTATGCAAAGAAAAGGTAGAATTGTAGAAAACGTGTCCCTTCTAATTTGTTAAAAAAAATATACTTTTTTCACAAAAAATACGTAGATCGATAACAAGAGCACCTATTTTGGGCCGCAGCATTTGGAGGCCCGAAATAGTCTCCTCGTCTTGTCTGGGCCGCTCACACGTCTCTTCCTACTCGCCTGCCCGGCGCTCTCGTCCGCTCGCGCATCGCCTCCTTCCGGAACCTTCTCCTCCGAGCTCCGGCTAGATGTTCCTTCCCAAGCATCCGAGCTCTTCCCGTCCATGGCGCCCCTGCCTTCAACCAGGCGCACCTCTCATTCTCCCTCGCCCCCGCATCCCCGCGACGACATCATCAGGACGGAGGCACCTCCTTCGGCCGTCGGCCGCTGCCTCCTCCGGCTCTCCGTCCAGGGATTCCCCACTCCCAGTCCCTCCCGCGAAGCGATCATCGAAGAATAAGCCGCCGGATGAGATCGGAAGGTGGAAGGCGGTGCCGCCAGGAATGCGCGAGTCTGCTGGCCCTGAAACTGAAACTGAGGACCCATCACCCCCGCGGACGGCCCTGTGGTCGGCGAGGCGGAGGGCGCGCGCTGCGTGGCGGAAGGTGGCGTCTTGGGTGCCCAGGAAGGCCCGGAGCCTCGTACTACTCAATCTGGTCACCCTTATATTTGGTACGTTCGTACAGAGCCTCGCCTCACCTCGCCTTCTTTAGACGGAGGGTCGTTTATGTTTGCACCTCACCTGTTCGATGTTATGGTTGACAAGAAAATGGTTCACCTGTTCGATGGTATGGTTGGCAAGAAAATGGTGAGGCGGGTATGGGATGGGGGTTGTTTCTTCTGTGCTGAATTTCCCTGAGTTTTGCCACGGATATAAATATCGTGAGTGATTGATTTTTTTTCTCTGGGATTAATGTAGCCATCAAATTCACCTATATGAATGGTACACGGGGACAACATCGGGTAGGAATGGTGTAGGCATCTTGATCGATAGGAGCTTTAAGGATGCAGTTTTTGATGTTAGAGGTAAGGCGACCGGATTATCTTGGTCAAGCTGGTAGTTGGAGATTCGGCTCTGAATGTGATTAGTGCATATGCCTCTCAGGTAGGTCTTAGCGAGGGCACCAAGAGGCAGTTTTGGGAAGATCTTGATAGCATGGTTAGTACCGTGCCTATCAGCGAGAAACTCTTTATAGGAGGAGACCTCAACGGCCATGTTGGTGCTACTAATATAGGTTTCGAGTGGGTGCACGGGGGGTTCGGGTATGGTAGTAGGAATCAAGAGGGGGAGGATGTTTTGAACTTCTCGCTGGCCTATGACTTGTTGATAGCGAACACCCTCTTTAGGAAGAGGGAATCTCATCTAGTAATCTTTCGTAGTGGACAACACTCGAGCCAGATCGACTTTATCCTTGCAAGGAGGGAGGATAGACGTGCTTGCTTTAATCGTAAGGTATTACCTGGGGAGTGTGTTGTCCCTCAACATAAGCTTGTGGTGGCGGACTTTCGCTTTCGGGTACGTGTCCACCGGGACAAACGGACCAAGATTGCGAGAACGAAGTGGTGGAAGCTTAGAGGGGAAGCAGCGCAAACTTTTAAGGAGAGGATGCTAGACGAGGGGCCTTGGGAAGAAGGAGAAGATGCCGACGACATGTGGCTAAAGATGGCAACATGTGTCCGGAAGGTGGCTTCGGAAGTGTTTGGCGTGAGTAGGGGAGGCAAACGGGAAGCGAAAGACACATGGTGGTGGAATGACGAGGTGCAAAGGGCTATTAGGGAGAAGGAGTGTTTCAAGCGTCTCCACCATGACAAGAGTGCAGCCAACACCGAGGGCTATAAAATAGCGAAGACGGTTGCAAAGCGAGCTGTGAGTGTAGCAAAAGGTCAGGCGTATGATGGCCTTTATCAGCCGCTAGGCACGAAGGAAGGGGAGAAGGATATTTATAGGATAGCTAGAATCCGCGAGAGGAAGACCAGGGACATCAACCAAATAAAATGCATCAAGGATTGGATAGATCGACTTCTGGTGAAGGATGAGGAGATCAAGGACAGATGGAGAGAGTACTTCGACAAGTTGTTTAATGGGGAGAATGAGGGTCCTACCCTTGAGTTGGACGACTCATTTGACGATACCAACAGACGCTTTGTGAGGAGAATTCAGGAGGCAGAGATCGGAGAGGCTTTGAAGAGGATGAAGGGGGGTAAAACGATGGGCCCTGATGGTATCCCCATTGAGGTGTGGAGATACCTAGGCGCCAGAGCGATAGTATGGTTAACTAAGCTTTTTAACCTTACTAGTATAGTGCCCGTGCGTTGCCACGGTTTTATTTAAGGGATGCACTTAAAAACAACGAGATGATAAAATTTTTTCATAGTTTTTGTCTCACGCAATTGTATGACCATAAATATAATCCGGAATGCATTCATGCGTAACAAGGCATAATAAAGACATGTCTCGCATAGTCGCATACTACAAATAAGTTCTGAATATATAGTTATACCTACCATATACAGACAACAACCATCGATCTCTTGATCTGTACCAAGAAAAAAATGCTCCTTGTGACAAAATAAACGATAAGGCTGCTGAGCTCATCATTAAGTTCAAGATATATCAAGTAATATGATCTCATCACTAAATGGCCAATAACAAGACTTAATACAACAAAATAATCGGGTAGCACGGTGGTCAATTCCTTTCGTTGTCACAGGTTCAGCTCCTTCACCGGCTGCCAAAATACAAAGCGTTTGTCACATGGGGTGTTTTGCCTCTTCTCAGCATCTCAACAATCTCAACAACTCATTTCGGAGTGAGGTCCTCCTTCAAAAGAACTACTATTAGGCCACTTGAGCAGAGTTAGCCATTGAGGCCTGCTGCTAAAAGAGCAGAGCTACTGAAATTCATACACAGGTAAATTAGCTCGAAAAGTCCCAAGCAAGCTGCAGCACTCCTAAGTTGGCAAACAGAGGCAAGACTAACCAAGTTCAGATCCACTAATAATGAAAATTTGCATGTTGATCTGAAAACCAAAACAAGGAGCTTCGAGCTGCTGAACTAAAAGAGATGCAAATCACAGAAATTGTAGTTCAGAGAAGGGAAATAGAAAAGCAAGGATCTGAACTCGAAATAAACAAGCTACCTGCTACCACAGTTCTATGTACTTTTGATGAGTTTGAGAAAATCAATATACCAAAACTCCTCGGAATGCATGAATTTCCTAACTGAAGAGTGCCACCTTATGTCGAACCGAATAAACTACCTGATAAATTATTTTCAGGTAAAGCAAATTCTCAATTCTAGCTACCTTATAAATTTACAAGTATTTTGCAGGCTAAAAATCAGTTGCATGACAGATTGTACTGTTGCTTCCCACAGAAACTTATGTTCTGTAGATACATGAGAATGCACTACTCCTTTTTTTCCTTTAGGAAGTAACTCCTATGAAAATTACAGGGATTAATATATATAGCATGGATCTTCAGAAACAAGCACCAGTTGAACTTACAAACAAATTCTGAACCCAATATATTTTTTAGAACGCCATGCTCCCGCCTAGCACCAAAGTTGCTGCATAGCCCACCTAATCACACAGATTAGCCACTTCATCAACTGATTAGCACTGCATCAACCTGATTAGCAATGCTTGTTCCCCCAAATCACACAGAGCAAACAAACTGCATTATTTCCCCTCAGATCGATGAAACCACTAATGGCACGGAACTAATTCAAACAAGAGGATGGATAACATCACAGATGCTACCAAGCTGGCCGCTCGATCAGCTAATTACCATTTACCATCACTCGACGCACGAATTGTACTTGTAAGATCATAAATTAGAAGGAATGGACTTGTACCTGCCCTGTACGTCTCCACGTCCTTGGTCCTTCTTCACCTAAACCACCTCAAGTTGATCAACGCATTCCATAAGCTCGAGCACATGGCGTGCGTGCACCACCGATCAAGCTACACAATAAAATAATCATATGAATTCAAGTTTCCTGTGCACCTTAAAACAACTATCCAGAACATCGTCACTGAGCTGTGGCAAAATAAAGAAAATGAACTAATTGGGGTATGCACATTCTGAAACTATTATCACTGATGTGCTAAAGTCAGCTACATTCTTACCATTGCCAGATAACTTGGACAGATTCATGTATATAGTACTCCATAGTGACTATAATGGCAAGGTAGAGATCTGACTTTTTTACTCAGATAAGAACTCGTTACATTTTTTTCGATAAAGGAAGAACTTGTGACGTACTACTAAGCATAGTTAAGTGATGATCACCATGGCCAAGAAAAGCAAGTGCCCCGGACACCATGGCCACGCTGATCAAGCTGAAGTTAGGCGATGTTTGCGGATCTGCGAGTGTGAAAAGTATGAGGCCAATGACGAGCATCACGGCTGATCTATACTCTTGCAATGGGTACTTGCGCCTTAAACCTAGGATAAAGCTAGGTTCCCATTATCATCACCGTTAGAACCTGAGGAGTGATGATGACTAAACAGAAATAGATTAATACCTCTCTACTATATGCTTATTATGTCAAAAAAGTAAGAAATGTACTAATCGCGGGAAAGGTAAGCATATACAGTTTGGTATATTAAATTTCTGCTCAGAATGTTTCTTTGCAGTTATATATCATTATATGAACATTCACATGAGTTTATGTTTTATCGCATATGACAAGAAAGTAGAGTGCTATTACTATTACTAATACATCGTTTTTTCTTGAAATTCAGTCACTTAGATATAGAAATCATATCAAACTGTAGCTGCCAAGAATTTTTAAAATAGACACATCAAGTAAAGAAGAGTCCAAAACGTGCTAATCATATCTATCAACAATGTTACCTGCCAGTCCAGTTATTGTCATTGTTGCCAGAGAAGTAGTACTCGTACCCCTAAAGTAGAAAGATACATGACATAGCTGGCTAGTTTGGCGATTCTCAAAGAAAAAAAAATCTGGCTAGTTTGGCACCTAACCAAAACAACAAATCTGATGCTGGAGTTTCATATTTGGACATTTCTTGGTACACCAGTGCACCCTTTCTTTAATAGTTGTGCTAATTGTGTTCAATGTTTCAGTCTTTCAGACTGCATTGTAATATCACAAGAACTATATTTCTTTTTCTTTTTCCTCACAAAAAGGAACTGTATTTCTGCTTTAAAACAAAAGGAACTTTGTTGCTACAATGCTACACAAATTGCTAGCTGAAAAAGACATTGGACATTGTTCTTCCAACATTTTTTAGAGTATTACATTTTCCAGCGTATGGGGAACTGTGAAAAAAAGAAGGGGGGCAATTTTACCTTGGTCGACTTAAACATGATTTGCACAAGGTAATTGAGGAAGGCGAGTGAGGCCTTGGTGAGGCCATTGGAGCCCATGAGCATGGCTGAGAGCCGCACATAGGTCCACCACGGGTTCACCATCTGCTTCATGAAAACCCCTGCACAAACGTGAAGTACCAGCCGTAGCTGCAGGCACACAGCGAAACAATTCAGAAACATTGGCTTTGACGCCAAAGAATTTTCAACCAATAGGTCTTATACTGACACACAACTGAATTTATCTGTAATACCATACTTTGTAGACAAGTGAATGTAGTTGAAACGTCCTACCTGGCAGAGGAAAACAAGAATCTGTGCATTAGAATCCTGTAGTATTTGCTAATCCATTTCCGAGTAAAAAGCTCACTGTTATAGAAACTCTACACTGCATAGTGACAAGCACAATACAACTGGCAGAGTGATCTGACAAAATTTGTTGTTCTGACAAAAGCTCACTGGAAAAGAAATCTACATGGCCAAAGAAAATTCGAGACGAACCTGAAAACAAATATTGCATTCGCTAAGCAAACATTGCTTGCTCCTGCTCAGAAAAAAGGAAAACAAATTGCTTGCCTGCTAAGAGAAAAAGAAAATCAAATCCCTTGTTACTAACCCTTCACAACAAAATTTGTTTTGCACTAATCATTGTATCCCATTGTTGCTTTGTTTGAACCACCGAATTTGTCCAAATCTCTTATTTTCCCAATTTTTAAGAGCTACTCAATACTCATAAGTGCCAGAGCTCCATTTAATGAAGCAGATTGAGCAGCTCATGTTGTTGCAAAAGAGTGAAAAATACAGATGGAATCCCAATCTTTGGTTACCCCCGATGGGATCCCATCAGTGATCCGCCAGAATGTGCACCGAAACAATCGAATCGAATCAGCAATGACCCAAGCAAAAATAATTAACAAAAATTTACCTATATCAGAGCGGAGGGCCAGTGCATATTCAGTAGCGAGCAGGCATGGATCCAGATCGCCGTCACCACCGAGCACGACAATGGTGGAGAGCGACGCGGCACTCCTCCTCGCTGAGGCCTAGCAGCAGCACGTGAACTGAGCAGAACTGCGAGGGAGATGGCGACGGCGGAGGCCAGCCAAGTGCGGCGCACGAAGAGGGCTGTTGGAGTGGATCAGTTTGAGATGGGTGTGGCGGCGGCTGGGTCTGCAGAGACGTCGGCACATCCGTCCGCGCCTCCATGGATTCGTCCTCTCCACGGAACTTCCTTCACTTCCACAGCCCACGGGAAGAAAAATCGGAGACAGATGAGGAACGCATCGGGGGGAGGGAAGCAATAGCGGCGTCTCGGGGAGTCGTACAGTCTCGCGCGTGACTCGTGGTGGGCGCGGGACTGAAGGAGATGAGTGATGAGTTTGATCCCAGCATTTCTGTCCGTCGGATATGAGTGAGTGAGAGAAAGGAGATGTTAGAGTTAATCTCATCCTTTAATTTGAAAGATTAGATGCTGCTGGGTGTAATTTTTTTGGTGTACTTAGTGGAGGTTATGACTGTGATGGTCTGTTTATGGGTGGGTTTAGCTAAGTTCATAACTGGTGTATTATAAAGTAGTGGAGATTTTTCGGTCTAACAAGATGCCTGAAGAATGGAGAAGTATATTAGTATCTATCTTCAAGAACAAGGGAGATGTTCAAAGTTGTACTAACTACCGTGGGATTAAGTTGATGAGCCATACGATGAAGCTCTGGGAGAGGGTTATCGAGCATGGCCTAAGGAGAGTGACACATGTGACCCAAAATCAGTTTAGGTTCATGCCTAGTAGGTCGACCATGGAGGCGATTTTCTTATTACGACAATTGATGGAGAGATATAGGGAGCAGAAGAAGGACTTGCACATGGTCTTTATTGACCTCGAGAAGGCATATGACAAAGTACTGAGAAATGTCATGTGGTGGGCCTTGGAAAAGCACAAAGTCCCAACTAAGTACGTTACCCTCATCAAGGATATATACAGGGATGTAGTGACGTTTGTCCGAACATGTGATGGCGACATCAGTGACTTTCCAATTAAAATAGGACTGCATCAGGGGTCAGCTTTGAGCCCTTATTTATTTGCTTTGGTGATGGATGAGGTCACAAGGGACATACAAGGTGATATCCCTTGGTGTATGCTCTTTGCTGATGATGTGATGCTAGTTGACGACAGTAGGGCAGGGGTTAATAGGAAGTTAGAACTATGGAGGCACACGTTAGAGTCAAAAGGGTTCAGACTTAGTAGGACTAAGACCGAGTACATGAGATGCGATTTCAGCACGACTAGGCATGAGGAGGGAGACGTTAGCCTCGATGGGCAAGTGGTGGCCAAGAAGGATACTTTTCGGTATTTAGGGTCGATGCTACAAAAGGATGGAGACATTGATGAAGATGTTAGACATAGAATTTCAGCCGGCTGGTTGAAATGGCGTCAAGCTTCTGGCGTTCTCTGTGACAAAATGGTGTCTCAGAAGCTGAAAGGTAAGTTCTATAGTTCGGCGATTCGTCCGGCGATGTTATACGGTGCTGAGTGTTGGCCTACAAAAAGTCGACATGTCCAGCAATTGAGTGTAGCAGAGATGCGCATGTTGCGTTGGTGTTGTGGGCACACAAGGAGGGATAGAGTCCGGAACGACGATATTCGGGATAGGGTTGGGGTGGCGCCAATTGAGGAGAAATTGATTCAACATCGGTTGAGATGGTTTGGACATGTCCAACGGAGACCTCCTGAGGCGCCGGTGCGTAGTGGAGTTCTAAAGCGGGTCGATAATGTAAAGAGCGGTAGAGGTCGACCTAAACTAACTTAGGACGAGTCCGTTAAGAGAGATCTTAAGGAGTGGAATATCTCCAAGGATTTAGCTATGGACAAGAGCGCTTTGAGATTGGCAATCAAGTGCCTAAACCGTGACCTCCTTTTGTCTTGTGCCCTTTGTGTCCCTTTTTGTGTCTCCTTGTTTCTCGTCTCTTTTGGGTTTCATCTCTAGCCTACCCCAACTTGCTTGGGACAAAAGGCTATGTTGTTGTTGTTGTTGTTGTTGAATGGTGAACCTACTACATGCTTCATTCGTGTGAGAGCTTTTGCAATACATACCTTTTGGTCAAATTCATTGATCCTTTTGTTGAATGATGTGGCCACTTCGTTTCCATTTCTTCTTTTGTGGTGTCAGCATAAAAGGTCACATTTGGTTCAGTTTATTCTACATTTCTTATATTTACATACTAATCAGCATGCAAAAGTTGCTGTACCTTATCATCTGCTTTGTGTGTGTGTTTCTTACAAGGGTCTGCTTTGTGTTTGAACTGGTTCTGGTAGTTACTCTGCATGCTGATTTCCTCTTACATTTTCAGCTAAGACTCAATTTATTTCTTTCAGCTAGCAACATTTCAGTTGTGAAACAGGCGGAGGCTCTTTTGGACCCTGACCTTTTCAATATGTTAAGGTTCACTATAGCAGCCATCCCTTTTGTGCCGCTGTTACTAAAATCGCTGAGGGATATGCAAATCTTTTTTAGAGGACTAGAGTTGGGCATTTGGGTAAGCTTGGCCTACCTGGCTCAGGCTATGGGGTTAATTACAGCTGATGCTGGGCGCGCATCTTTCATTTCTGCACTCACTGTAAGAACTCTTTTCAAGAACTCTACAACAATGCCTTCCCTAAAACGTATGAATATGATCACATCACTATTCTTTATTCAAATTGTTGCAGGTGATCATTGTCCCTTTCTTGGATGGTCTTATTGGAGCAGAAGTACCTGCTCGTACATGGTTTGGAGCATTTTTATCACTTCTTGGTGTTGCTATACTGGAGCTAAGTGGTTCTCCGCCATGTGTAAGTCGGATTATCTACATGGACAGGTTAACATGTTTGTCTGGACCTTTTGTCTGCTTGTCTTATGGCCTATGACACTGTGCTCTGTCAAGGTTACTGTTGTCTTCAAAGTTTTAACTCATTAATCGCTGCTATAGTAATTTGAATATTTTGAGAACTACACCACTAGGGATTGCGCCTGCCATATTGATTAATGTTCTCATGATCTCATCCCATGCTTCCATCAGGTTGGTGATCTTCTGAACCTCGTGAGCGCCTTTTCTTTTGCAATTCATATGCTCAGAACTGAGCATATTTCCAGAAATATAAAGAAAGAAAATTTCTTAACTCTTGTTGGATGTGAGGTTAGTATTCTGACTAAGACTCATTACCTCAGTTATGCGAGTTCTTTTCTGTTCCTCTGGACAAGGTTCTTAAACAAGTGTAAAACCAGGTGTTTGTTGTAGCAATCCTATCAGCAGCGTCATATATTTTTAAATGTTTCACACGAAGCGTGCAACACTGGAATTTCAAAACATGGCCACCATCGGAGTTATTTGGTATGGTGATGTTGTTTCCTTGGCCAGCAATTCTATACACAGGCATATTCTCAACTGCGTTTTGTTTATTGGCAGAGGTTAGTTTTGTTGTCATCAAATCAGCTATTCTCTTGCATGAGGCATTTTGGTTATCACTGCTGATTTTTTGGAATTTCTCTCCTTTTTTCTTTCAGGTGGCGGCTATGCGTGATGTATCAGCTACAGAAACTGCAATTATTTATGGTCTGGAACCTGTATGGGGTGCTGCTTTTGCATGGGCAATGCTCGGTGAGAGATGGGGCGTGACAGGACTTGTCGGGGCTATCTTCATCATAGGTAAAAACGTATTCACTGTGTTGGCAATGACATTATGGATCATAAATTTCCCTTCACCGTAATTTTCATGTTTAATTGTTGAAGAAGCTGAGAAGCTTGCATCTCGACTCCTTGATCATTTGTTTTTTTTTTCTGCAAGTATCTTGATGGGTTTAAAACTTTAGATGGAGAAGTTGACCTTGAGCCTTGGTCTTTAGTTTTTTCTGCAGTAGCTTCATGTTTTTAAATATAGAAGTTGATTGGTTCTTTTTTCTTTCAGCTGGCAGCTTGATGGTTCAGATATTTGGATCAATCCCAGATGTATCTAGAGACAATTACCAGATGAACAGTTAAATGTACATATTACAGAAGATGAAGCAAGTGTAATTCATAATGAAGCAACTTTTTTTTTTCTTTTATAGGGTAGCTACCTAATAACCTAGCAATAGCAAGCATGTCAGCACAAAGAAATCCAACAATTGTTATGGCACTAGTAGGCAGTTGTGCAGGGAACCGAAGCTCTCTTGTTGAACCAACACACATTTATGCTGAATTGTGACGTAGGTAGGAACCAGTTCAATTCAATCAGGTCGGAAGAGTTACTGTCACCATATATTTTGCATTTCCAATGTTTCTCATTGTAGATTAAAAAAACGTATGATCACCATATATTTTGCATTTCGAATGTTTCAATCCAATGTTTCTCATTGTAGATTAAAAAGCATATGATAAAACAATCAGTTCCTTCTTTTTTTCTCAAATTTTCCAGGGACCTGTTTTCACGCTGATTCTGCATCGAGCTTGCCTTAGGTGTCAGAAACATGCCATAGACTCATAGTCAGTCTTTTCCCTATCACGATGTAATCAGAGCTCAGACACAGTATGTCTGTAGCCCACACCCCAGCTAAACAATGGTCCTAGACGGCCCGAATTATCCTCCTTAGCCAGGGCACCTTCATTTCTCCAATAGCAACAACGCTACCTGGCGTCACTGGCAGCAGGTAATCCCATTCTTCATCTTGATTGGCTCCTGTTTTCATGTGATTGCCTACGTATTCCCCGTGCTGGACCCGCCTGTCTTTTTTTCTTTTTGAAAATTAGGGCCTGCCTGTCATCAGAACCACATCCGTGCCGAGGACCGCACGCAGTGCGGGTGGCAAGAGCCGGTGGCTGGCTTCTTGCCCGCCAGCGATCTCGGACTCGGCACCGGTGTCTCACCTGGGGTACTTTTCCCCTAAATTTCTACGCAGGTATTCTCAGGCGTTTATGGACCATGAGGGGAGGCGACGTGCCTGTTGCTAGCAAAGCTCGTGTCTTTATGAATATCTTGTAGGCGTATGTTGTGGGTAGTATAGGTTCCAGATCTAACGTACATTCTAGTGGTGTATGGCATGTGTTTGGTTATACGTTCAGATACTGCAACTTGTACTACCAGATCTGAGGAATAAAAAAAAACCACACCCTTGCCAATAAAACTGTTCACGTAGCTCTGAAGTCTGACCACCGTCCACACAGTCTGTGTCTCCTGATTGTCCTCTTTAGGTGAACGCATTCAGTGCCATCACGGGTAAGGATGAAAACGGTCGGAAACGGTCGAAAACGGACTTACGATATAGAAAAACGAAAACGGTCGGTTCGGAATATTTCTACATTTAGCAATTAAAGAGTACAAAAAATGATTGAAAATGGTTGTGAAACCAATTGAAACTGATAATTTTTCGTGTTAAAAAACGGTTCATAATATAGAAAACGAAAACGGTCAATTCGGAATATTTCTGTTCCGTTTTCATCCCTAATCACGGGGCCTGGAGGCTCGGTGATATCCGTCGCCTGTAACTGGCATCGTTCCCATAATCTCAAATGCTACAGGCATCCAAGGAACAGGTGCCTGTGTGGCAGTCAATGTGGTGTGACTTCAGATTGAAGCTATCACCAGGCAGCATGTGTTGGAGTATGTATTAGGCCCATAAGGCTGAGGCCCATGTAGCCCATGTATAGTACCTATATAGCTACCCTTATAGGGTTAGCCAACCAATAGAATCTCAGTTTACAACATGGTAATCAGAGCATAGGGTTAGTTTTTTTTTCTTTCCTCCCTCCTCTGTCCAGCCGCCGCTCCTCCTGGTGGCAGCCGCCGCCGGCCAGGAGGCCATGGCCGGCGCTCCACCTCCCCACCCCTCCTTCTACAGTCACTTCCCTTCCCTCTCATCCTCTTCCACATGGGCACAGGTCCTTGCTGCCCCATCTCCAGCCGCCTCCAGGGGACCTCATGCTCATCCACCTGGCGGCGCCGCCCCTGATCTGGGCGCCGCCCAGGCCGCCGCTGCCCTTTCCCCTCTCCTGCTGGCCGCCGGTGGCTCCTCTCCTCTTCCCCAGCAGGTGCAGCCGCAGCCCCTTGGCGCCGTGCAGCCGCATCCCCTGCAGCCCCTTCCCCTTGGCGCCGTGCTGCACGGGGCAGCGCCCCGGCCTGCTGCCCTGAACGGCGCAGCAACCCACCCTGCTGCCGCCGCCACACCCTCTGCTCAGGTCCTCACCGCGATCTCCGGGCCTGGGGGGAGGCACCAGTGGGGGGCGAGGATGCAGGCGGTGGTGCGGATGCCGGCCTCCGCCCACTCCAGCAGCCCCTCCAGCCGCTCCAACCACTCCAACCGCTGCCTGAGGGTTCTCAGCCTCTCGTGGCTGATGCTGCCGCTGCCGGTCTCCAGTCGGCCCTTCCTGGGGGTCTCCCTTTCGGCCTGACTGGACCGAACTCCACCCTCGCTGCAGCCCTCGTCGCTGCCCGGGCCGCCGCCGCGGAGGGCCAGGCCCGTGTCCGTGCGGCCGCCCTCGCCTGGGAGCGCGAGCGCGACGCGGCCGACGCCCTGACCCGCCAGATCGCCGAGGCCGAGCAGCTCCTTGCCTCTCCCGCGGGCCCAGACGCCGGAGCCACCTCCTCCGCCTCCCCGGGACGCCGCGTGTCGCACACCACCGTCCTCTGGCATGACCCGGCTGACCCGCTCGTGGCCCAGCTCCACTACCAGGCTGGGGGGTCCAGAACATTCGCCTTCTCGTCCCGGTCGTCCTCGAGCCGGAGTCACCCTCCTACGCCCGCTGGCGGGATCTGGTGGTTCTCACTCTTCGCCGCTACGCCCTCGACGACCACGTCCTCGTCAACGCCTCGGTCGCTGTCCAGACACCGTCGTGGCTCTGTCTCGACAGCATCGTCCTCTCCTAGATCCTGGGGACGATCTCTTTGGACCTCCACGACCTCGTCCGCACCTCCCCTGACGCGCGCCGGGCGTGGCTTGCCCTTGAGGGCCAGTTCCTGGGCAACGCCGAGGCCCGGGCTCTGCGTCTCGACGCGAGCTTCCGTACCTTCGTCCAGGGTGACCTCTCCGTCGGCGAGTTCTGCCGTCGGATGAAGGGCATGGCGGACTCCCTTGGCGACCTCGGCTGGCCCGTGGAGGATCGCATCTTGGTCCTCAACGTCCTTCGTGGGCTCAGCGACCGGTACGTCCACCTCCGGACGTGGATCACCCGTCAGCGGCCCTTCCCCACCTTCCTGGAGGTCCGTGATGATCTCGTCATGGAGGAGCTCACACAGGGCATCCAGCCGGGGCTGCCGCTTCTCCGGGGTCCTCGACGGCTCTGGCAGCTACTCCACCGCGTCCGCCTGCTCCCCCGCGGTCGTCCGCTCCGCCACCGCCGTCTCTCCTGGGCCCTCCTCCCTCCGGGCCGAGCGGAGGTGGGGGGGTCGTGGCGCTCGTCGTCGCCGTGGAGGGGGCCGCGGGGGTGGCCGGGGGGGTCACCCCCAGGCTCCGGCACCGGGTGGGACACAGGGGGGCACCATGGCCTTTGTTCCAGAACTCGTGGTCCGGTCGCATCTCCATGTGGCCCTACCATGACACTAGGATCGACACTCGTCCACCGATGGCCATACTCACCGGAGCTCCTCCTGCTGGTCCTCCACCCGGCGCCTTCCCTGCTACGCCGTGGGTTCCACCCTCCGGGACTCCACCGGGGCTCGCTCGTTCAGCACCATGGACCTGACACCTCCGGTCGGACCCAAGTGGATCGCTGATTCGGGGGCCACCTACCACACCACTCCTGACCCCGGTATACTTTTGTCACTCCACTCTCCCTCTTCCTCTCTTCCTTCGTCCATTATGGTCGCAAATGGTTCTTGTATTCCAGTCACGTCTGTGGGTGCCGCCGGCACTCATGGCTCCTTCCGTCTTCCTGATGTCCTTGTTGCTCCTTCTATGGTTCACAACCTTCTTTCTATTCGTCGTTTTACAGCTGACAATTCTTGTTCTGTGGAATTTGACTCTTCTGGTCTTACTGTAAAGGATTTGGCTTCCCGGCGTCCTCTGCTCCGATGTGACAGCACCGGGCCCCTTTACACCCTTCGCTTCCCGGCGGCTCCTTCTTCTTCTTTGCCTCCCGTTTTGTCAGCTGCCTTCGCCGCTTCTACTTCCTCTACTACCTGGCACCGGCGCCTCGGCCATCCTGGACGTGATGCCCTAATACAGCTCAGTCGTAGCTCCGGTCTTTCATGTACTCGAGCTCATGATGAGCAACTGTGTCATGCGTGCCAATTGGGCCGACATGTTCGTCTTCCTTTTTCTCGTTCTTCTTCCCATGCGGCCCGCATTTTTGATCTTGTACATTGCGACCTATGGACATCTCCTGTTCTGAGTATTTCTGGTTATAAGTACTATCTTGTGGTTGTTGATGATTTTCCGCATTATTCGTGGACATTTCCCCTCCGTGCGAAGTCAGATACGTTTACCACGCTCATTCACTTCTTTACTTGGGTGTCTACACAGTTCGGCCTCACCATCAAGGCCGTCCAGTGTGACAATGGTCGCAAGTTTGATAACTCCACCTCCCGAGCTTTCTTCCTCTCTCACGGTGTTCAGTTGCGCATGTCTTGTCCATACACCTCTTCGCAGAATGGCAAGGCCGAGCAAATGATTCGCACCACCAACGACACCGTGCGCACCCTTCTGTTTCAGGCCTCTCTTCCTGCTCGCTTCTAGGCTGAGGGCTTGCACACTTCCACCTACCTCCTCAACCGTCTTCCTTCCGCCGCTTGTCCCGCTCCCACGCCACACCACGCCCTCTTCGGTACCCCTCCTCGGTACGATCACCTCCGTGTGTTTGGGTGTGCGTGTTACCCCAACACCGCTGCCACTTCTTCCCATAAGCTTGATCCCCGTTCCACTCTGTGTGTCTTCCTCGGGTACTCACCGGATCACAAGGGGTATCGGTGCTTCGACCTCACCTCCCGACGGGTCCTCATCTCTCGCCATGTGGTGTTCGATGAGTCCGTTTTTCCTTTCTCCAGCACCACCACCCCTCCGGTTCCTGACCCTCCCTCTCTTTTTCCCGCTGACACGGTGGTCCAGCCACCTCTTCCGTGCTCTCCTGCAGGTACCGCTTCGCCGCGCTCCGTGCCGGCCACCTGTCCTGGATCCCCAGCGGGTCTGGGCCCGTCATCCTCTGGCGCGGCCCCGTCCTCTCCGATTGGTGCAGACCCGGGGCCTTCGTCCCCCGCTTCTGCCCCGGGGGGGCCGTGCCTGTCGCCGACGCCGGATCCTGCCCCGGCACCTGCCCCGGCACCTCCGTCGAGGTTCGCCGCGCCGGTACGGGTGTAGCAGCGCAGGCCGCGCCCGTCGCCGCTCGCGGTCCCTTCTCCACCGGGGACACTGACACCACCGCCGCAGTCCCCGCCGACTCGTGGTGCCCCGCCGGTCTACCACCCACCGCTTCTTCACCGACACCCGCGGCATGTTCACCCGATGGTGACACGGCACGCGGCTGGCACACTGCCGCCTCGTGCCCTCGCGGCTTCGACCGGCGACGCGGTGGTCTCCCCGGTACCCTCTTCCGTCCGCGACGCCCTGTTGGACCCTCACTGGCACCGTGCGATGGAAGAGGAGTACGCCGCGCTACTCGCCAACTAGACGTGGGAGTTGGTGCCCCGGCCACCTGGCTCCAACGTCGTCACCGGCAAGTGGATCTGGACCCACAAGCGCCGGGCCGATGGCTCTCTCGAGCGCTACAAGGCTCGATGGGTCCTCTGGGGTTTCACTCAGCGCCCGGGAGTCGACTACGATGAGACCTTCAGCCCGGTGGTCAAGCCGGCCACCGTCCGTACCGTGCTCTCGTTGGCGCTTGCTCGGTCATGGCCGGTCCATCAGCTGGACGTCAAGAATGCCTTCCTCCACGGCCTTCTTACCGAGATAGTGTACTGCAGTCAGCCGGCGGGGTTCGTCGATTCCACCCATCCTAACATGGTCTGCCGGGTCAACAGGTCTCTCTATGGCCTCAAGCAGGCACCTCGGGCGTGGAACCACCGCTTTGCTGCTTTCTTGCTGACCCTGGGGTTCGTGGAGGCTAAGTCTGATATGTCACTGTTCGTCTACCACCATGGGGCTGACACTGCATACTTGCTGCTCTATGTTGATGACATTGTCCTCACTGCCTCCAGCGAGCCACTTCTCCGCCAGATCATTGCCGCTCCCCAGCAGGAGTTTGCTATGAAGGATCTGGGTGAGCTCCACCATTTCCTCGGTGTCACTGTTGAGCACCGTCCTGCTGGGCTACTTCTTCACCAGAGGCAGTACACTCGGGATATCCTGGAGCGGGCTGGGATGACTGACTGCAACCCCTGCTCCACTCCGGTCGATACTCAGGGCAAGCTGTCCGAGGTTGAGGGACCCCCGGTGGCTGACCCCACTGCGTACCGGAGTCTCGCCGGGGCCCTTCAGTACCTCATCTTCACCCGGCCGGACATCACCTATGCAGTTCAGCAGGTCTGTCTTCATATGCATGATCCTCAGGAGCCTCACCTCACGGCTCTCAAGCGCCTCCTCCGCTACCTCCGGGGCACGCTCGACTACGGCCTTCTCCTCCACCGGGTCTCCTCCACCGACCTCGTCGTCTACACCGACGCCGACTAGGCGGGGTGCCCGGACACCCGCCTCTCCACCTCCGGCTACGCCGTCTTCCTAGGCGGCAACCTGGTGTCATGGTCGTCCAAGCGCCAGCCGGTGGTCTCCCGGTCCAGTGCCGAGGCGGAGTACCGCACTGTTGCTAACGGCGTGGCGGAGGCCGCCTGGCTCCGGCAGCTGCTTGCTGAGCTGCACACTCCGCCCTCCCGGAGCACACTGATCTACTGCGACAATGTCAGTGCGGTCTACCTCTCCACCAACCCCATCCAGCACCAGCGGACGAAGCATGTGGAAATCGACCTCCACTTTGTCCGTGATCGGGTGGCCATGGGTGAGGTGCGGGTCCTCCATGTTCCGACTACCTCCCAGTTCGCGGACATCTTCACCAAAGGCCTCCCGTCCTCGACCTTCGCCGAGTTTCGCTCCAGCCTCAACATCACCGGTGGCTAGTTGCGTCTGTGGGGGGGGTCGCGTGTGTTCTTTCTTGTTCAGCCTGGAACTCCGCTGCGCCGGTAGTTCAGACTGCGGAGGGGTGTTGGAGTATGTATTAGGCCCATGAGGCTGAGGCCCATGTATGGAATCTATATAGCTACCCTTCCAGGGTTAACCAATCAATAGAATCTCAGTTTACAACAGCATGCAGCAAGGCAAGTTTGGCAGCTCTCAGATGCCATTAATTCTTATCCACCTTGGTAGACCAGGTGGTCTGGAAGGCATACTTCCATGGAATCACAATTCACAACACATCTTAACCATAAAACTGCAGGAATGTAAGAAGTTATTGCTGTACCTACTAGTTTGAAATATGTCAGTAAAATACATACATCAGATAGTCTAAGGAAGATATAATCACGATGTACTTCCAACACCCAGTTTCCCCATTGTACAAGTTAAAACAGGAGATAGCTTCTGCTGCCTCCACTTTCTATTTTCTGTTACAGGGAATGTGGAGGGTTGCAAATAAGGAGACAAACAGTAAATCTAACCATGTAACTAAGACGGGCAAAAAACAGGAGGCAGGGAAAATTAACGAAATAGACAGGCTGTTCAATAGTTGTTATTGTTATTGTAGCCGATGAAATTGTTGCGGTAGCGCATTCCGTACTGCTCATAGAATGTGTCTCCATAGTTCACGGCCTTGATCTCGACCATGCGCCGCTTGCTGTCCACCTCCTGGACCGCGCCAAAGACGATCTCATTTGTAGCCTCACAGCTCTGCTCGTAAAATGTTTGTGGGCCTGCAGAGTACTGCCTGTGCTGCTGCAGGTGCTGCTGTTGGTGATACAGTTGCGGGTCCGGCTGCTGCTGAGGATGACGGTGACCGTCCCAGCTATTGAAATACGGGTGCCCATGGCGGACGTAGTGGATCTTCTCGGGCTCCTTTGTGATCAAGCTGTAGTTCTTCTGAGGGGTTGGTGCCCTTGTGTCCAGTGCTGGAGGGTGTTCATCATGTGGGATGGCATAGCTTTCTTGCACTGGCCAAGGGTTGGCTCTTCGTTGCTGCTGATGGTATGGGCTGCTCACGCGCTTCTTCTTGAAACCAAATATCTCAGCCACAGATGATTTTGCCCCTCCAATGAGTTTGCCAGCTGAGGTGAAGAACCCCTCTTCAGTTTCCTGTTTTGCAGTTTCTTCTCTTGGGATGAATGGTTGACGAACATAAGGATTTAAAGGCTTCTGGTATGGAGGGATACTTGCAATGCTGGGTCTTGGAGGCGCTTGAGGTTCCTGTGAGGTAAAATTTTAGTTTAATAAAGATGCAACTGTAAATTAATACATGAGTGACATAGCAAAGATAATGCATTTGGTCATCATTTGTACTTTAACAATGGTCTAAAATACGATAATAACAAATTAAACTGTCATTTATTTTTTATGCACTCTTCTATAGATGTGTCCTCAGAATCAATACATTATCATTGTTCAATTACCTAACTAACAAAATCAGTTATCTAAAGCTGAAATATCATCTAAACATCTATTACTTGAACCATAAAAGATTTGCATTTTAACTGTTATGGCACACATCCAGTTCTAGTTGCTGTGAGGATTGGTATCAGACATATCGAGTGCACAGGCTGCAGCCGCAAGATTATGAATATAAGAATATTAGCTGTAGCGTAGCCAAAGGTTGACGGTGATGGTGATGGTGAAATATGCATGTACCAATGTGCTGGTTTACAGCAAGCCTACAAACTGTGGTCCACACACTAGTTATAAATTCTACTTGTTGACAGCAAATGTACCAATGTGCCTATGTCACCTTTCCTTTTCTCTTTTTTTTGGGGGGGGGTGTGGGTTTTTTTTTGGGGGGTCGGGGGGGGGGGGTGGGGGGATGATAGCGATAAAGAAAAGTGTGACAAACTTACATCTGTTGTTGATGCCATCCCTAAAAGCCGGCGTTGGAGCAATGCAAGCATATAACCAAAGAAACCAGCAGCACAAAGCAATGCAAACCCTGTGAGCATTCAAAATCAAAAGTAATTACTATTCAAACCCTGTATTCATTTTTGCTATGTCATTTGAGCACCAAATGCAGTGACCATATGACTGACTTTACAGAGCAGAAGTAAAATATGGTCAAGTAATACGAGTGGAGAGGTTAAGTGCAATGTACCTAGTGGAAAACCAGCTTCATACTGATATGCACAGTCATCATCGTTGAGTGGAATCTCTCGAATTGCTTGGTTTCCTCTATCAATGACCAAGAGGGAGCAGCTACTACTGATGTACTGGATCTCAAAATCAGTTGAGAATTTTGCATCATCACTGGGCCCATCTATGTGCCCTCCTCTAATTGATTTTCCCCCAGCAATGGTTGTAACCCCTAAATATTATAATACAATATGTCAGAACTTAATCTACAATATAAAAAACAAGGATATTTACAATAGATAGCTCCAGAAGAAGTTCCAAACAAATTTTACCTAAACCTAGATGCAATTAGTGGTAATCTCTACCGAAGAAAGTAAATTGATTAGTTCATTCTGAAGGAAATTAGTTACAAGAGAAACATGAATGTGCTAAAAGAATTTGAACAGAAAACCAACAGTAAAGGTCAAATGATTGTAGAAATTTGAACCATAATCAAGAGACAAGAGTAGAATGCTGGTTAGATTTCCTTTTAGCACAACCTCTAGGTATCTATTACCAAATAACTGCTGGAGAAACAATTTTTAGGCACACTGACAGCATACCTCGTTTGGGATGCAATTTTGGGCACAAGTAGTTAATAAGTGCTGGAGAAGCTCCAGGAAAACCACAGAACAAACAAAGTGTGCCTGGAGGACCAGACAATGCCAAGTGGACTACCTCAGAATGGGCCATTTTAGCTTACCTGTATCACTGATCTTTCTTATTGCCATGTTCATAGCGTCTGCAACATAAATGTTGCCCTTATCGTCCACAGTGAAACCCTTAGGATGGTTCATCCTCGCTTCTCTCAGCCTTCCATCCACATGGCCAGATAAACCTTCTGGAGAACCAGCAAGGAGCTTTGGTCTGCTATCTGCATTGTTAGATCCATTTTCAGAAGATCCATAAGAATCGAATTGCTTGGATATAATCCAGGAAGCATCTTATGCTAAAAATAACATGAATGAAAACTTCACTTCCTAAAATACAAGCCATCTTGTTGCAGTGAGGGAAGTGTGACTGATATAGCATTTGCTCATAGTGAAGTTGCAGTGTAAAAATTCCAAGTGGCACCTACCTTTAGTGACATGAGACATTTTTCAGAGATATTGCAAACAATTTCAGGCAACCAATTCATACAAACATTTTTCCTAGTGAGCAAAAAGTCATGGTCTATTTGCTCGACTTCTGACATGTGAAACCGAGGAAGTAAACAAACAGTACATAAACAAAGGGAAGTGAAGGGAAAAAAAAACTCCTGAACAATGACGCCACAAACATGAGGACTGAAAGTGACAAAGGTGGCAAAGAACTATCATGTCATATTGTCCATACGAGGTTTACTAGCAATGAAGAAAATAACAGTCATTTCGCAATCGAGGAACAGCCCTTGATGAAGTTAGCATGCAACATCAGCCACTACCAACCACCCAGAACTCCTCACTCACTACTCACATCATCGAGAGAGGAAGCACTCTTAGCAGAATCCCATGAAGACTGAAAAACCTGAAAAGGGACAGGGGAGTGGTCGGAGGCAGAGCGTGCTCACATGGTGACAGCGGCAGCTGGACCCTGTAGATGTTGCTGTTGATGGAGTCGAGCACGAGGAGGTCGCCGGCGGGGGTGATCTCGACGGCGTGCGGCTCGATCCCCAGCTTGCTGCCGTCGAACACCGTGTCCACCGCGTACCCGCCCTCGTACCGCACCATGGACCGCCCCGCCACGGCCGCCGTCGCTGAGCCGGAGCACAGGCACACCCGGTAAGAAAAAGCGAGTGAATAAGCCGAGAATCGGAGAGGGAAATGACGACGCCACGGGCCGGCGATTACCCGTCTTGGTGGCGGCCGATTTGAGCGACCACAGCTGCTTGGCCACCGCCGACGCCGTGGTGGACAGGAGCCTGCCCGCAATCCCTGCCACCCGACGCGGAATAAAACTTAATCAGCGGAGGAAGCGAAGCGAACGAGACGGTGGCGCCGCTAAAGGAAAGGAGCTCACTTGCGGGGTACGAGGACGCGGCGGACGCGGACGGGAAGAAGGCGCCGAACAGGAGCGCGGCGGCCAGGAGCGCCGCTCGCCCTGGCGCCGCCATGGCCACCATTGCTTGCTTGCTTTCTCTGCCTCTCGGCTGACAGACACAGCAAGAACCGAGAGGCGAGAAAGGGAGGAGCTTGCAGGGGGAGGAGCAGCGGGGAGAGGTGCCTGCGCCTATGGTGAAGGGAGATGTGAAGAGGGCGACGAGGCCATTTGAGGACAAAGTAAAGAAGGTTCAGAAAGCACCAAGACTGCGGCCTCTTTTGGGGCCCGGCAGTTCTCGCTCGCCGTCGCCGGGTGGAAAAGGAGGGAAGAGACAAGAGAGAAGGCGTAGTAAACTAGTAAAGCGAAGAGGAGGGGGAGCGTGATGACAGACACAAGAGAGGTCTGCCGGTGGCGCTCTCGCCCGCTGGCCGCTGCGGCGCTGCTGCTGCTGCTGCTGCTGCTGCTGCTCGCCGCCTTGCCTTCCACGCTGCACCACCGTTCGCTCCTCTCTCTGCCCGTTTCCGTGGGGCGGCGGGAGGTTTTGTGGTGGTCCCGGCTAGGAAGGGAGCGTGCCTCTGCGTTGTGGACCCCAGCACTGGATGTAGGTAGGGATAGAGTGGGTTTATACCCGACGGGCACCCATTCTTTATCAGATCCATCAGGATTTTTCGCACTCACTAAGAAACTTATATCTAGAGATGGATCAGGATGTTAAAAGATCTGAAACATTTAATATTAATATTTGTTTTAACATCAGTTTAAATATAATAAAAAAATTCTAATACAGATACCAAATGGATGTACCCATATTTGTTTTCTATGATTTTTCTCTATCAGATTTCATGTATGTATTAAAAAATATAAAATATTCGGCATTAGTCGATATCTGTATCTGCAGATATAAAGTACCCTATAAAACTATCTAAAACTTATATCTATGACTATTTAGTGATGTAAATGATATCAATTATAATATAAAATGCATCATTTAAACTATTTAAAACTTATCTCTATGGCTAATAACATTATATTAGTTTTATTATTATTAACAGTATATAAAGGTTAATTTTAGTATGGCTAGTTATACTAATTTAAGTACTTTAGTTATTCACATGTTGATGAAATTATTTATATATTTTTTAAACTATTTATTGATACATATGTATTTATAGTTTTATTGATTTTTATATATTTATTATTGAAATATTTATTATATATGTTATCTTATAAGTTGTTATTATCTGCAGGTGTTATATAATCATATTCTTTACATGCATAATGATTTTATTCTATTAAAACTAGTGACAAGCAAATAGATATATATTATCATCAAAATCTAGTAAATATCTAATGCGAATCTAAATTCAAGACATTTGTTTTGCATTTGTATCCGATAATATCCGTATTCATATCTGGATTCAAATTAAAATGTAGTAAATGGTCCTGTCCGTATTTGATTCCTTGCATATTTGATCCGAGTCCATTCCTACTTATATCCATGTGTAGGTACAACTCCATGTGAGGACATGACACGTATAAATACGCCTATGTATGTTAAAGAGAATGCGAGCTTGTTCCTATGTTTGCACAACAACATAAGTAAGAATTTGTTGCTACCTGGTGTCTGCACTTTCATTGTGTTTAGAGAACAATTTGAGGATGCTATGAACCTTGGAGAGAGACCTCTTATGTGGCCTCTATAACTCATGGGACATGGATGCACTATGATCAAGACCTATCTTGAGGTACAAGATCATTAAGTAGTAATCAGAGCTTCAGGTGTACCATTGGGTTCGCATCTTACCGCCAGGTTCCCATAGTCCATTGTCATATTTATTTTTTGTCCTACAACCATTCGCACTATAGCCTTTGCATAATTCAGTTTCAGAGTCCGCCGTGTTGAATTTGTGTCCTAGGTCAAGGCCTTGTTGCTAGTTTAGATCGTGTTCTTTTCTAGTTTGTGTTGATCCCTCCACTCGCCGTCATCTCGCATCACCATCGGTTTACATCTTGTGTTCACATAAAAACCCGATTCGGACTGCCTTACTTAAAACAGTCCTAACTTTTGTATCTATATTCGAAATGGGGTGAATTTTATATCTACCGAGAACGCCAAAAAAATTAGATATGTTTCATCTGAGCATAGCTGGGTTCACAAATAGTAGATTTGCGAAATTCGATTAAAAAAATCAAGTTTCTGGGCCCAAAAATTTTGGTATGCTTTCAGAGCTCAATTCTGATTTTTTATAGACTAGTAAGGACTTCAAAGGGATCTGATCTCACCTCAATATCACGTTGAAAAAGACTCCAAATCATCGAGACACGTTGCCGTTGTTTCTGCCGGGTACTACGACGTTGTCCTGGGCTTGACATTCACCCTTGGGACCCAGGTCCAAGGTAGAGCATGCCCCAACTATGTGGAGAAGACCGGCAAGGATGTCTAAGACAAGCCAGAGGTCCGGTCCAACTCGAATTCGAGTCTACCTCGACCTTCAGGATCAGCCTATAGTAAAACGAATGCTCAAGACGCACACAGACTCTGTTTTCGATGATCCACATATGCATAGAAAGCTAATTTCATAAGCTAACCAATGGCTTTGGCTTGTGATCCAAATTTCACCGGAGTCAATAGGAGAGTCGAAACAAGTCAGCGTCCAAAATCTGCAAAGATGTTGTGCCAATGTCTTTTGGCCCTTTAGGCCATGTATCATCTTAGAGCCTGTTAAGGGGTGCGTACAGGGATGTGACAGCCCTTAGATCTTATATTGAGCTGTCACCACATATGTTAGGTATGGGTTTGTTTTAGATCAATCTGTCTTTGAACAGTCGGCATTATTAATTTGTGAGACATTAAATTCGAGTGCTGAATCATATATCCGCAATTTTCACTATATGGCAAGGTCAAGCGGACTGTGACATGGTTGATAACCAAATGAGATGTCGTGCTAAGGTTTGCATGGTTTGGGTATTTGTCATTTAAAGCCGGATCGGTGTGTCGCTTTCCAACCAAATTGTTGTTTACATGAGAGAAGATCGGGAACCCCATCCCATCACCATGTTCATGCAAATACGGGTACCCATAGGTTATGTACTCCTTCCGTATCGGATTTAGAAGTCGTTTTGGACAAGGTTTGGGTCAAACATTGGAAATATAAATCATCAATAACTTTTAAGTTATTGAGTTTGCAAATGTAAAAATTATATGAATAAATTTGTCTTGAAAAATACTTTCATAAAAGTATACATATATCACTTTTCCATAAATATTTTTTATAAAAATAAGAGGTCAAAGTTGTGTTTTGGAGACCGTGTCGTTGTCCTAAACGACTTCTAAATCCGATACGGAGGGAGTATATCTGAAAAAATATGTCGCATACATCAAACTATAACTATATGAGCAACCTACATATTTACAAATATATAATAAATGTAAAAACGATGTATTTTTTATATGGCACTAGGTGACTTAGGTGGACTGTGTTCCGGAGTACCTTTAAGTTGAGAGATGCCGAAACTACAGTCATATCAGGTATACACGTACCCATAGGTTTACGGCTTCGAGTAATGTATATCATACATATACCCACAAACCTGATGGGTAAGGATTTTTATCCATTAACATACACATGGATAAGGAAATTGACCCACACTTATATCCTAACGGTATTTAAGTCCTTTGAGTTTTGTGTTGCGGGTGCCCATATTGCTATTCCTTGTGTGTGTTTGCGACTTGTTTTGTGTTGCGGGTGCCGATATTGCTATTCCTTGTGTGTGTTTGCGACTTGCTATTCCTAGATGTACGTGGTAGGTTTGCCGTATGCAATGGAACTATGGAAGTGATAACAGTACAGCTTGGACTTTGGTCAGGCCGTTCGGAATCAAGTTTTTTTTTGGATTTGATCTTTGTCCCATGAAATTAAACTGAATTTTGTAAAACTATAATACGATTCATATGAAATTTCTATGTTTTAAATAGGCACAAAACTGCAGTTCTTCTCTCTAAGCATACAACATTTCTACAAACTGTTGTGGAACTTACGTGTGTAAATGTTTCATTAGCTTCTATTGATGTGATTCCCACTACCGTAGTGCTATCACTGTCCTAAGTCTAAATTACCCCTTTCAAGTTTGGCTTATGTATGCTTCGTTTGTTTCTCGTTTGATGTCGCAAAGTTGAAACTAAGAAATATCTGTTACTTTCCTGATGTTTCCAAACACTTTCAATAAAACCCCTCTCGTAGAAGTATTTTAACAATGTTTTTTATTGATTCCAAGGTTTACTCCATAACAAGACTTGTTATTTTTGTTTCTACATGTATAAGTTGAGTTGTAATTTCAAATTCTATGAGGTGACAATGGACATCATACTTTATGCTAAAACATACATCCACTACTACACAAATGATTTTGCGATGCATTGCCCAACCATTAATGGAGGCTGCCTCCGTCAATGACTGGTTGCCCCAGGTATAAATGGTCACCTCTGTTAATGGTTAGTGGAGGTGGGCGACATAATGCAACCGCATCCGTTAATCATCCATTAATGTAGGTGCACGATTTATGCCGACCGCCTCCGTTAATGGAATAACCGAGGCGGTCGTCGTTAGGTGATTGTCTCTGTTAATAGATGAAATGGGTGTCTACTAGCCCCCTACTGCTTCGGGTAAGTCAGGCTAGTTGAACGTATATGTTGCTATAGTAGGATCACCCTTTTCATATTTCAAACATTTGAAACTTGTCTGATTTGATTGCTACAGTCCAGGCAACAATGCCCACTGGATTGTGTTTCCTAATCCATCCTCAGCTATTTGACTCTTTGGATTACCCAAGAGTCGTACAAGGACTTTGAGACCACATTGAATTTGTAAGTGACAATACTAATTCTTTTACACAAACAACTGAGAGGTCCTAAATGGTTAGAGGGGGTGAATAGCCTAATAAAATTTTGTACAGAAGACTATAAGATGGCAATAAGGCAATTTTTCTCTAGCTCTATAAAGTTCTATGCAAGCCACCTACGAATGCTAGTGACTATGATCTCTATGTTGTATTCACACAAACAATCAAGCTATGTCACTACTTTAACTACAACCAGTGAGCCATCTAAGAGACTAGATACAACTAATTACAACTAGCTTAGGCAAGAACTAGCAACTACCACAAAGACAAGTATATCAATGAAAATAATGCAAGTGAGGTAGAGATCAATATCGAACTGGGCAAGTGTCAATATAGAATACCAATGAGACAATTGAGACACAAGATTTATCCTCGAGGTTCGGTTGCCTGCCAGCAACGTACATCCTCGTTGTGGCGATGCACTCACTTGGTGGCTCATGCGCTAATAGGCATCACACGCCTAGCCCACCATTTAGGCGCCATAAGAACCAACACAAGAGAGGATCCACAAGTCACGAACAATCCACTAGAGTTGCCTTTCACGATCTCTCACGGGGAATAGGCACAAGAACCTCTCATAAATCACCAATCAGAGTCGGAGACAAGCACCACCCTCCGCTCAACGATCACCGCTGCTCCAAGCCATCTAGGTGGCGGCAACCACCAAGAGTAACAAGAGAATTCGTAGCCAATACGATCACATGCCACTAGATGGGCCAACGCGATGCAAATGCACTTTGGATCACTCCCAACTTACTTAGATGATGATCAAACCAAGAGAGATGAGTGGGAGACTTGTTTCTCAGCTCCAGGGGTGTATCACAGTGGAAATGGCCAAGAGAGACTCCCCAAGCCAGCCAACACACATATATAGAGCTCACATAGCCGTTAGGTACTTGAAGCGGGCGTTGGACTACTTCGTGTGAGGCGTCGGACCGGTCGGGGTCCGGTCTGACCCCTTTCGTGCTCACTGCGGTGCTGCCACACGTCTTGTTCAAAAGGTTATAGCTGTTGGAGCCCCAGCAGCTCTCGGATCGCGCGCTCACCCGCACTGTCGGACCACACCAATGCATCGGTCAGACTGGTCCGATCGCTCAATCCGACCACGTCTAGTGAGCATCTACAGCGGGAAAATCAGTCGTACTTTGGTCCAACTGGGACTCATCAGACCGGTCATGGTCCGATCCTCATAAGAAAAGCACCACGTGTCGCTGCCCTGCTCGCTGTCTCCGCCAGCCACCGGTTGAACTAGTGAACAGTGATCTTGTTCGGTCCGACCGGGGCCCTAAACTGGTCTGACCCCTTGCCTGCGCCAGCCGAACACAGGTCGGATTGGTCCGACCCAACCAGTCTGACTCCTAGCTGAGGGGTTCGATAGGAAACTCTTGCTCTCTGTCTCGCACACGCGGTTAGGGGAGGCATCGGACTGGTCCGACCCAGTCTAGAACTGCTCTGACGCCCCTGTTTCTTCTCTCTCCAGCGCGATCTCTTCACCCTTGCTCTCGTGTGCCAACACAAAAGTGTCACAAACACTTGTGCACGTGTATTAGCATTTTCCAAAGCATTTTTCAAGGGTATGTTAGCTCACTAGATTCCAAATGCACATATAACGAGTTGGATCACCTAGTGGCACTTGATAACCGTATCAACCATGAATTCTTCCCTCTTCATAATAGGTTGTCTATCATAAATCCGATCACGCACTGTATTGCATCTTGACCGGCAAAACAAAATGGTCCTAGCTTTTATACCTTTGCATTGAGCTCATTTTGTTTTCCTCTTTCTTCTTTTCTTAGTTGGAGCACTTGATCACATCTTTTTGCCATCTCCATCACATGAGTGCCATCTAGCTCCACCTTTGTTGTGAACCAATCTATCTCTTTCATCACTTAGAGCAAAGGGTTAGTTCACTTAGATTTCATCAATTATCCAAAACCAAATAAACTAGGGCTTTTAACAGCCGAATTAAATTTGTCATTGACTACTATTGTTTTCGTACAACGCATACAGGATGTACCGAGGATCCTAAATCCACCGACCTAAGAAGCAAGAAGAACAAGGCAAAGTTTAGCTACAATATAGCCTCAGGCACAACTTCCCGGCACGTATCAAGTCATATGTGGTATGAATTACAATATACATGCCCTCTACATATGTAGAATGTTTTAATCGATACTGTATTATATCCTTTAGTGTGCTAAACAACCACAAGGGTCACTGCTATGTGGATTCTCTACACCTATGAGTACCTCAGAGAATATCAGCTACAACGTGCTAACGAATTCACGAAGATGGTGGGAAAATAGATGAATCAACGCAGGTGGTCAGGGCGCCTTAAGTGGATCGTCTGCGTAACAAAGGCAGGGTGCCCGCCTCCATAAAGCACTATTAATGATGGACGTTGTGTCCACATGCGTTAACGCAAAACTGCCATAGGAAAAACCACTTCAGTAGTAGTGGTCTTAAATTTCTCATCGCTATTTTTTTTCTTTTTTTCCTTTATTTTTCTCTCTTAATTCTTCATTCTTCTCCTTTCTCTCTCCTTAGAGCAAGTATAATAGCAGGTTGTAAGCTGGCTAAATGCTAAGATAGAGGAGATATGAGAGGAAAGTGAGCAGAAGCGGGCTATAAGCTTACAGCCAGCTTAGGCACAAGAACCAATAAAGTTTGTAAGAGAGACAAGTGGGACATGTATTATTAGTGGTAAGCTAACTACTATATGAGTGGGGTAAAAGAAGGCTACAAAGAAACCTTACAGCCAGCAGCCGGTTGTATTATTAGCCCTGCTCTTATCTAACTCGCCCACCCCACAATCCAACTCGTCGGCCCATCCCCTCCCAGTCACTCTGGGCACAAAACCCGATACCTGAACCCCGAACCCGAAATACCCGGACCCGGATCCGAAGTACCCGAACCCGCACTACCCGATGTCTAGTTCGGATAGTGAATCCTATTACCCGAATTTATATTGGGTAATTCGGGTAAGTACACCCGGTACCCGAACAACCCGAAATAGGAATACGTCTCAGCGAAGCGCGAAGTCACGAACTGGAGCATCCCCGATTTTCTGTGGTCCAAGCCCCACAACGGTAGGAGTATGGAGGCCTGGACTCTAATGTTCTTTTGTTCTCGTGTGAAGCTGAAGCACAAGCACTGATGTGATGGCAGGCAGCAGGCTTGATGCTTGAACTTTTCAATTTGCTCTGGTATCTTGTCAGTACTAAGTAGTGAGTACCTACGTCGTCGTTCTGGCTTACACTTGCGGTTAAAAACTTGAATGCGTCGTGGTTTCACTGGTTTGCATTTGCTGTTGAAAACTTGAAGTTATCACTTTATCAGTTATGAGTTAATGAGTTATCATTTAGTCTGTCCAGTTCTATACAAAATTCTGTGATGTTTGAGCACTTGCTGTGATTTTATATACTTCGGGTACATTGGGTATACCCGAACCCGAACTTGCGGGTAGTATTTTTTTTGGGGCTATTATCGGGTAACAATTCTCATTACCCGAACTTTTCAAAACCTGAACTACTCGACCCGAACTTTGCGGGTAACCTGAACGCCCAGAGTGACCTCCCAGCATTAGCATGCCACCTCGGCTCCTCCTTGTATGGCGCACCGCCTTTGCCTTTCCTTTGCCGGCTTCGCCTATGCCTCTCCCCACGCGGTTGCATCGTCGTCCCTTCTCATGCTAGCCTCACCTGTGCCGGTTGTACTTGCGGCTACGTGCCTCGAAGAAAATCCAACCATGGCCACGTTAGGCCCCATTGGAGCAAGAGGAACTTGGTGGTAGTTTTCACAAGGAGATGTTCTTTGTGGCATCCATCCCTTGTGAAACTGTTTTTTTTTTTGCTGCTCCACTGTGAGGAGATGTTCTTTTTTCACTCATTTTACAAAAAAAAACTATACCAAACGGGCTTAATAGAGAAGTTGTACCAAATAGGTTCTAGCACTGATATGACGTCATGAATCGATTGCGTATGTACATTTAGTACGAAGTAATGAGCAAGCACGCCCAGTTGGAGCAAGCACGCCCAGCAGTGGACCCAGTGATCGAATGGAGTTCGGGCGAAGCTTAAGACACCGATAAGATTACACAATTTTTATTTTAAGTTCACTACAGAGCATGATTTGATCAATAGTTTAGAGTTCGCCGGTGCTAGGGCCTAGGTGAGCGCCCAGGTTGCCGGGTCCTGGGTCTGCCACTGGACACACTACTAGAGACGACTATATATATATATATATATATATATATATATATATATATATATATATATATATATATATATATATATATATAAGTTGTACAGAGAGAGAGAGCGCGCGCGGTAGCGCAATCGGCACCCATACCACATTTGGTTGTGCGTCTCATTGAGCGACATATTACATATATATTCCTGCACTAGGAACGTCTCTCATGACACATCCTATACTCTCTCTCTCACTGCTCGGCCTCGTTTAGTTCGTCCTCCTAAAATTTACTCCCTATCACATTGGATGTTTGGACACATGTATGTAGTATTAAATATAAACTAAAAAAATAATTAATTACACAGATTGCGACTAATTTGTGAGATGAATTTTTTAAGCCTAATTAGTCCATGATTTGACAATATGGTGCTACAGTAAACATATACTAATGACGGATTAATTAGGCTTAATAAATTTATCTCGCGGATTACTAAGGACTTCTGTAATTTGTTTTATTATTACTATCCGAACACTCACATGTGACATCTTAAACTTTACTCCTTGAATTTAAACACAACCTCACTCTCGCTTGCATGTGTGACACGCAATCTAGGTTCTTCTCTTTCTACATGGACATCTTTTCTTGTGTCTTCACCATCACACCAACTCGAGAGTAGTTTTTGAGATCAGTAAAGAAGAAAGCTCAAAGGTCATTGATGTATCCATGCTTCTACTGCTATATAATTCCTCTAGTGTGGTTAATTTAGGCTTGGCACAATCCTTCTTTACTGAACGTGTTTGGGATGCCCTAACCTTGCATTGTTCAGATCTTGACCAACCAACCAACCAATCGCTCCTTCAAAGATCCAAAGATACCGTGTCGGTAGTTTTTATTTCTTTTCCTTTTCACAAAGGCATGCACTGTTTTTTTGACGAATTAAAGAATTTTGACGAAAAAGGCATGCACTGTTGTCAATTCCAGATGCAAATTGACTGTCCCAGGTAGCTCAATCCTTAATTACTGCTACTATTATGTACTAGTTTACTACTTGTTCAATCCTTCCTTCTCCGAAAATCAAGTTTACTGACAAATTAAATTCGAAAATTGTTCATTGGAAACCTGCTTACTATGAAACTTTTGAATGCTCCATTGTTGTCGTTGGAGCTGACACTACTAGAAATAACCCCTTTATTTATATGTTAGTCACGTTTTATTTCGTCTCTACAAAATTTGTAGGCATGTTTTTCTAAAGCGTATTAGAAGCGTCTTCACATAGACCGCGTTAGGTGAGAGCTTTATTTTAATCTTCTCACCATAAATTTTTAATTCTACCGTAGAACAAAACTAAATTGGATTCCAGGTTTATTAGTGAACGCCTAAGCTCACGCAGCTCTAATTTAACTATATATATATATATATATATATATATATATATATATATATATATATATATATATATATATATATATATATATATATAGAGCTATTACCCTACAGCTGGCTACAAAATAATTTACTCTGTAGCCACTTTGAGTTATGATAATTGCTATGCTAATTTACGAGATTATAGTAACTCCTTACTATGTGATTTACTATAATATTATGGTAAATATCCCCATGTGTTATAGTAATTCAACTATCGTAAATATATACTGACATTGTCGTAAATTAGTATATAAAATTATCGTAAATAGAGGTGGCTACAAAATAACTTATTTTGTAGCTAGCTATAGAGTATACTCTCCATATATATATATATATATATATATATATATATATATATATATATATATATATATATATATATATATATATATATATATATATATATATATATATATATATATATATAATTGCGCATTGGAGTGCACTATATACGCACCTAGTAATTGTCTTGTTTCTCTCGTCTTTTGGTGGCCTAGATATGCAATGATAGGAGGAGCATGCACGGCTGAGAGGATCAGATCACATTCACATCAGTCATCAGCCCGACCCCGACCGGACAAAAGCTTGCAAAAAAGGGCGCCAAGTATCAAGCCAACAACAGCAAAGGGCTCCAGCTGTGGATCACTGTGCGCGGGGACGACGTGATTGCTTGTTGAAGCCTTGAAGGGTGCCGGCTCCTTTGGCATGCGGGTCCAAAGGATGATGATACTAGGGTAGCAAAGTACTCCGTTACATCTTGTACAGTGTCAAGTAAAATTGTTTAGTACTCTCTCAGTTGCAAATTGTTTAGCTCTCAATATGAATTCTCTCATAATGTAACAAGCTATGAGAAAGAACTCTCTCAGTTGCAAATTGTTCCAAGTATACTATTGAGAGAGTTACAATTTGGAACAGGATAATAGAAAGATATAGTTTTAAATTATCTCAAGTAAAATTCTTTTTTATTTGTAAAACAACCACCTCATAATAATAAGTAAAAATTCAAAACTATGAAAGAATTTTTTTTTTTGCTATTCTATGAGATGTTGCCATATAACTAATAGACTTTTCTTTGTTTATTTCATAAAATAATGATCATGGAATTACTATGAGACAAGTTAAAAAACAACCCATTGTCTGAATAGTATACTTGCTCTGTTTCTTCCATAGGGTTCCACAGCCTCAAAATTACATGGCACTATGTGAGCTGTTTATACCAACTAGCAAATATGCACGTGCGACACGCACGTGTTTATTGTTTTGATTAATAATATATTATCTGAATGGGTGCATTTTTCCTACTTCCGCCCCATCTTCAATAAAACCACATTGCGAATGTGTGCATACTCATTTATCAATTTGAGTATGTTTATATAATTATTCTATGATAGTCCAAATCATAGTACATGAAAAGTTTTCAAAAGAACCCATATTTTTTAACATATTATTTTAATACTATTACAATAGTATATAAAATAATTATAACCATATACTCAATGTATACTTGTATACTTGACATACATACTACCCTCGATCGTCTATACTTCGTGAACATACACTTCGTTGGTCTATATACACCCTAAATCTAAATATATACACATGGGAGTAACTACTCCCTATGAGTAGGGAAGAATTTTCCTATTTGAATTATATATATGAATATGAAATTATGAACTAATTGTTCATTGAGGCAGGGACACCATCGCCTAATCTCCAACAGATACAACGACGACAGACACGTACGGCAAGAGCAACTAAACAAGGACATGTACAAAGCACAAGTCTCAGGTATTCCCGCCGTATCTTGACAACATGTGCATGCGTGCATGTGTATGTGCAGAAGTTCCTCCACATGAGGTGTTGTCGGATGGACATGAAGACAGAAGCCAACGCGTAATATCTTTCCTTTTTTTCCTTGCCAATTTCATGTACCCAAATAAAACTTTATGTACGTTGTAGTTGTACACGTTCATTTCTTTTGTATATAATGGACACGTTCGCTGCCATGTAACCAAAGTTTCATGTGTGACGGCCAACGTGGGTTGCTTGCGTGACCGACGAGCAGGCCCGTCTTAGAGGGAGGGGCAGGCTGTGCGACGGCCGGGGGCCCACGACGCTAGGGGGCCCATGAGTATAAGGCATGTATAGTAGTATATGTATTTGCCTATTTGGCCCATACCAGCACCAGCCATACGGAGTCCAGTTGATTCTGCGCGGCCGCGGCGATCGACGAGGCAACGAGTAGTATTCACGCGTCCCTTTGACTCACGTGACGGCGTGTTGCACTACTACTGCGGCGTTCGTCCTTGATCGACTGCAACTGATTGAATTTGGCCAGCAGCGGCCCAGGCGCTGCAGTCCCTCCGTCCCTCTCCCTGTCCCTGTAACTGTAAGTGATTTTAGACTTTAGTTTATCAGGTATAGACCTTAGGGCTTAGGGCATGGCGGCCTGTGCTTACAGTTGCTGCAATTTTTTTTGTTTATTTGATCTGAATCTGACAAGTGACATTTTCAATTTGCTTTGCGACCTTGCAATTCAATCCTTACAGGCTATCAGGTATGAAGCGATTGAAGCGAATAGTTGATCCATTAATTAATTAGTTAATTCATCGAGCCATATAGACTGCAGGTAATTTGTTCTAAATTTAAGTCATTTCATATTACCATGATAGGGTTCTAATTTTCTAAATTTCTAATTCAATTTATTTTTTTCGAGCATGTTAGATGTTGCCTAAGAATCATTTAAGTTATTTTACCGTTCTTTTAGCTTATTTGATGCACAGTCGTTTTTTTCATAAACAAAATATACGTTGCAAGTTAACTCTTATTAATAGTATTATATCCTTCTATCGTCATATCAAAACATTAAATTATCGGGCCATTAAGTCTCTTCCTTGCCCAAGGGCCCTAGAAATCGTTGAGACGGCCCTGCCGACGAGCACTCAAACAAATCCGAATCTTTTCTTCACGTATCATGCTAGGAGTCTTACATGTAAGATGTAAGATCATGGATGACGGATGACCCATATAGCACGACGTTTAGATCGAATGGTTACTATAGAGGGAGAGCCCCCTCAAAAAAACCCGCTCTTTTACAGTAGGATTAATTAATATATGCACACGAAGCAATTTACCCTGTTAGAAATAATCCATGACACGTAGTGTCCATGGCGTGCGCGTCTGTGTCACGTTGTATTAGTGTCGTGTCTCGTGTGCATGGCTACATGCAGGCGAGCTGGTTCAGGGTGGTGCTAGTTTGGTAAGAGTCCAGGCTGATTGGTGCTAGTTAGGAAAGAGTTCACGCCGATGAAACTCTTTACGTAGAAGCATTCCTGTTATCAGAGGCCATGCATCGTTGCTTGCGTGACCGACGAGGACTCAAACAAATCCGAATCTTTTCTTTACGTATCATGTTAGGAGTCTTACACGTAAGATGGAAGATCATAGATGACGGATGACCCATATAGCACGACGTCTAGATCGAATGGTTACTATAGAGGGAGAGCCCCCTAAAAAAAACTCGCTCTTTTATAATAATAAAAAAAGAAGAAGATAACTTGTCTTATTTCTTCCATGGGTTTAATTCCCCAAGATGATTTGTTCCAGGAATCGGACAGATTAAGGGTCCGTTTGGTTTTCTAGGATTGGGCCTAGAAACAATTTCAGCTTATCAAGATTATACAAATTAGTGAACCATTCCAATTGGGCCTTGTTCCTAAGCAACCGAACTGAGCCAGATAATCCCCTTTACTCACTTGAAACCCGACGGGGTGTAAACTCTGTTTGGGAAAAATTGTTCGACTAAGTGCACTCTGGTTACAACCAGAAACTACCACGTAGATAAAAAAAAACTGCTCTACTAAGATAAAGAACAGATTTGATAGAAGAAAGAAGTAGCACACAAATGGTTTGCGCTTATTAGCGTCTAAGATTAAATTAAAGAAAAATTAACGAGCTTGGATGCCATTAAATTAAAGAAAAATTAACGAGCTTGGATGCCATAACAACTTGCCATTGAACACCTCTTATGCAGGAGGATAAAGTTTACAGACAAAGAAAACAACCATCTAATGCTCAGGTTCATGTACTATTTTGTAATGCTAACAGATACAAGCAGTGCTATAAACCAATTTTCAATCAGATCCCTCCTCTCACAAAAAAAATGTATCAATCATACAATTCTGTTAACTAAACTATAGTGTGCCTACAAAAATTATTTTCAAAAACAACATAAAGTTTCCAATGAGCAGCTCGATTCACTACCGGAGTTTGCTTCAACCAATATAGTTTACTCTCTCTATCACATGTTTTAGGGCTTGCTTGGGACAAGGGAAGGGATAACAGAGGGATGGGAAAAATACACAAAAAAGGTAGGAGCGATATGATGAAGACCTAAAAGGTGGTATTTGGTTAGTATGGGAGAGTATTTTTCACATTTGCAATTAGAGGGTGCAAAGTTCTAGAGTATAGTACAAGATGATGCATCTTCAAGATCTACCTTTGAACGGATATGATACAAGCCTGCCAGCAACAAATTTATGCTGCATAAAAGTGAAGGAAATGATGAACTAATTGTAGACACAAAACTTCTTATCTCTGTTAGTAATTTTTCTGTGTTTTCTTTCTTGAAAAATAATAGAAACAATTTTAGTTATAAAGCAAACTAGAATGTACAACTTTAACCATGAGATTTGTTTTCCTCTTTTTTTTTAATCTTGTTTTACTATACCAAAATGGATTCATCTCTAGACTAGATCACTGTTATGGTGACTGTCATGATCACTGTCATAGTGTCATCTCTAGATCACTTCATTGAGCTTACCAGAGTTCCCACTCTGCAAATCTGTTATCTGGTAAATCACTGTCATGGCGACGAGTAGCAATTTTCAGTCCCCTCTCAGAACTCGGATGAAACAATTTCTGCATAAACTTATTCAGATTCTCATACAGTACATACAATTAATTGGTCACAAACCAATTCATGAACGCAAAAATGGTCCCCCTCCTACTCTGTAACTATAGCACAGAGCAACATCGGCATTGGCAGATTGAAAAAGCAGAGCAAGGAAGAGCCTAACACAAAAGAATATACAGAGAAAACAGAAAACTATGCACACTTCATCTATCCTCTCAGGCCACAATGATGTCCCCCTTCATCAACAATCTAACCCTTTTGTTAGGATCTCTCTCTCTCTCTCTCTCTCTCTCTATATATATATATATATATATATACACACACACACACACACACACACACACACACACACACACACACACAAGTATAAGAAGATGAACTGTTTTTACCTCTATACAACTTGACATGGCCACAGTGATATTATATCTATCAGACTTGGCAAACCATTCCTACCTCAAGGGTGGAAACATGTGGCACGTTAGCCGCGTAGGCGGGGCCTCGGCTATTCCTCATCAGGAACTCGTAGATGAAGTTTATGGCAATCCGCTTCATTAGGCTAGACCCACTTTTCGCCTTCATATATGAGCGCCCCATGATGAAGGACATGCCTGCCTCTCTTGCCTCAGTGAGCTCTTGCAGCTCGTTGCGCACTTCACTGTTGATCTGTGCATTTTCTGGGAGCACAAACCTCACCCTCCTCGACTTGGAAGATACTAAATTTGGGTTTGTATCCTTCCGAACAGATGATTCAGGTGATCCCTCAACCTCACCATCGGCCTCATGAAATGGCAGTCCTTTGCTGATAATAGACAACCTCTCACAGGGACTCTCTGAATCATCCGGATAACCATTTTTGTCAGAGTCCCCAGAGCGGATGAACTCTGCAATGCTGCTCACTAGGGCCTTCTCAAACTCCAGGCTGTCCTGCTGAACATCCCGGTACCCGTATCGGACAACTACCCTGTATAGCCTGTATTGTTTCAAGCCAATGCGTCCGACCAAAAATCGCTCTTCAGGTTGGACATGTGGTACAGAAACGGATTTAATGCATAGGAAGACCAGAACCTGACGAAAAACACACTCATGCACTGGTCAGTTAAACAATTCCTTCACTAGTGTGTTCAGATGTGAGCATAAAAGAACATTAGCATTTACATCAATGACCGTCAAAAGAACACAAAATGCATGACAAGATACCTGATGAAATGCAGGGAGGTTGGTGACGAAGTGGGAGAAAATGGCAGGAATCCCAGACACAAGCTCTGTGTGTATGAGACCAATGCCTCTGACCCGAACAATACCCAATGAAGGGCCTAAATTCAAAAGCCAGCTTATTGAGACCTTGTTATCCACATCAAACTCATACTTCTTTGTTGTGCCATAGTGCCAAATGCACATCACAGTCAAGAAAGTGAAGGAAAGAATTATAGGTACCCAAGCTCCTTCATGGAACTTCACGAGGGAAGCTGAGAAGTAGACAGCTTCGATTGCACCAAAGAAAAGAAGGAAGGCAAGAGCAAATACAACATTCTTGTTCCAGCAAAGGACAATGACGAGTGACATAAAGCAAGTTGTGACAATCATAACTGTTATAACCGCCAACCCTGAAACCAAAAAAATAGTTAAACTAGTGGAGTTAACCTTCAATCCATATGAAGTTGAAGTTGTATACCTAACTGAAAATGTTCATATCTCATGACTTTGTTATTTTGAGAAAGCAAAAAAAAAATATTTGCTAGCGAATTTGTGTACTCTTACCTTGTGCATTTGCCATCTGTTTCGTGTTTCTGAAGCCTATAGTAACAGCCAAGCACAGTATCATTAAGATCCAATTGATCTCTGGTATGTATATTTGGCCATGTACCGTGGAGGATGTATGCACAATCTTCACCCTTGGAAAGCAATTTAAGGAACAACACTGTTTGATAACTGAGAATGTGCCAGTGATAACTGCTTGGCTCCCAACTACAGCTGCAAGGATTGCAATCCCCAGAACAGGCCATCTGATTTTTTCTATAAAGAGATTATCGCGTCAGTAAGCACCAAAGACTTTTAGTTACTGAATATTTGTCTACGAGCATAAAAAGGAAAAGAGTGTACCAGGTACTGATATGTAGAATCCAATATGGTGGTTCCTCTCAAAATTGTGATGCTGTGAAATGTAAGCAGCTTGTCCCATATAGGCAAGTACGAGTGATGGATAAACCACCGTTGTGAAAGCGATCTGTTAGAAGCAAAAAGGAGTGGTACAGAATTTTAGACTTACACAAGCTTCCCATAGGATGATCAGAATGGGTAGATGACATGTGTCACATTTTGGGAGTATAATATTGGAACGAATAATATATTATGATGTGATTTCTGGCGCACTCTCAATTGGAAGATAATGCAAGTGGTAGAAAACCTTAGACTAATGATGATAACGAAGAACAATCAGATCGAACATGGTTAAATCAAACTTTCAGTGCAACCAAGTAACCACATTTCTTCTTAGTGCAAGTGTGCAACAGAGTAATCAGTCGAATAAACTTCATGGGCATTCCATCTAATCTGTCCATCAGTTAGATAATTGTTTTTTTTCTAACATAGGAAATGAATTGTAGCCATCATGTACGATTTGTACCTCCCACACACTCCATCCTTAGTGCCAGTTTTCATATAAATGTATTTAAGCAATTCTTTCTTAATGAGAAGATGAGCAGATAATAGTTTCATCAGTTATTTTACAACCAAAAAACTAAAACATGTGTACTTAAACCAATAGGGAAGTTCCAGATCCAACCTTCCCATCTAGATTTTGAGTATTCCAGATACGTTTAGCACTCTGTATCTGTTAACCACTTACAAGAAATTAATGTTCAACTTCAACTGATGTAACAAAATGCGATTTTCTTGGGCGATGTTCTGATTTCATTTCTTATTGGCATGCCATCCTTTCCTCTATAACCTGCTATACTGCAGTCTACATTCGTAAGCCACTTTTATGTGCTTGTAACTCAGAACTACAATGGAATGTTCTACATGCTGCCCTTCAGAGACAGGTCGGAAGCTCTAGACTCTTCTTCCTTCTGAATAGGCCATATGGTTTCAGTAGTTTTCTAGTCACAGTCTCAGATACAATCCAATATCCACTTTTTTCATTTCATCTGTTTTCTAACACAATTCCTATGGATTTACTTCCCGTGAGTTATGACACTAAACTATTTGCGTACAGAGAGTCAGTAACTATGTCTTTATATTGTTGATATTGTACATGATTATTATTTTTTGCACATCAACTCATTCCATTGCATACCTTGATTGAAGTCTGCGAGAAATGTCCAAGGTCCGCATACATAGCTTCAGAACCTAAGAGTTTCAACAGTTTTGAAGGGTCAACTCATGGTCATCATTTATGCAAAGTGGCAGAGGTAAACTATGGCATGCAATGCAATCGCCTATTTTCTTTGCTTACCAGTTACACATAAAAGGATCCCACCCAGTGACATCCAGCCTCCAACCTGTGTCTTCTGGATAAAACTGTACATGTAGTATGGCGAAAGGGCTTTATAGACATGGGGATTCCAAACGATGATGTTGTATACCCCTATGGTGCTGATGCAGAGAAGCCACAGGCAAACAATAGGCGCGAAAAAAAATCCGACCCTGTGTGTGCCGAAGTGTTGCAAGGCGAACAAGCCTACCAAGATCACACATGTTACTGGAAGCAGAACATCTGCAAATCAACATAATCCACTTTTCAGAGACACAACAGAATGGTCACAATCCATGCAGCAATCAGACCAGAACCAGCAGGTACCACATCGTCATCAAGCAACAGTGAACGAAACGTGAGCAACAAATGAATCGACCTACATTGGTGCTGTTCATTGACCATTGACAGCTTGAGCCCCGAAACCGCTGAGAATACTGAAAAGAGAAACAGAAGCACAGGTCAGATTCTTGTCACCAACACCAACCAATGGACATTAACAACGACGGTTGAGGCAAGGAGGGGAGGTGCGACCGGAGACAGCCGGGGTGAGGACGCCGTCGCTGATGACCATGGACGTCCCGAGCAGAGCGAACAGCAGCAGCAGCCACTGCAGCTCCCTGCGCTGCTGCAGCACCGTGCGCACGCTCGACGCCGGCGGCGGCAGCAGCGCGCCGTCGCGCTGCTCCTTGAGCTCGTCGGCAGCGCTACTGTCGCCAACGCCAGGGAGGAGCCCCACACGGACCCGGCGGCATATGAGGGAGTAGAGCGCGAATGTGCCGCCCTCGCCGTCGTCGTCGGCGCGCAGGACGACGAGCACGTACTTGAGGAGCGTGATGAGGGTGAGCGTCCAGAACACGAGCGAGAGCACCCCGTAGATCTCCTCGTTGCCCTCGGAGTGGTCGATGTCGCCGCCGGCGAAGGCGCTCTTGTACACGTAGAGCGGCGACGTCGCCACCTCACCGTACACCACGCCGAGGCTCTGGTAGGCCAGCACCAGCTCCGACCGCCACGACTGCAACCCCACCAAGAAAAAAAAAACTTCCATCACCACCATGCCTCTCGAACCACCGAACAAACCAAAAAAAGAAGAAAAAGAAATCGAATCTTTCAGACGGAATCCGACCGAGAGAAAGGCGACCGGCCGGGCTCACTCACCTTCTTGCGCGCACTCGCGGCGCCGCGGCTGCTCTCTGCATCCATTCGCGCCCCCTCACGCAGCAGCTCAAGGCGCCGCCTTTCCTGCGCCCATGCACGCAGCGTTGCCTAATTGAGAGTGGAGAAGCGAGAATTTGGGCGAAGATTTCTCTCGGCTTGGACTTGTCTTGTGAGAGGACAGCAGGACAATCAGCAAGCCACACTTCCGTTCCGTCCTACTATAGCAAGCTTCCTGCAACAACCAACAGATCTTGCCGTGCTCGCTTCAATCCTCGCAGCTTCTCACTTGGCAGTTGCCACTCATGGGCAGGAAGAAATCGAAATCCAAAGCCCAAGAAGCGGGCCAGGACAAGGAGAAGGACAAGCAAGAACAGGGGAATGGAAAAGGCAAAAACTGGCTTCTACTGCAACCCTGTTCCTCCTAAGTCCTAACCCTTAATCTTTTACAATCGCGAGACCTGCGCGGGTACTTATAGCTGCAGTTGCGGGGGTCAGCCGGTGGAGACAATAGTGATGTTCTTGGCAAAAGTTTAAAACTTTGGCCCCGTTCACTCCCCAAAATATTTTCTCTGTCACCCGTCATATCGAATCTTTGGATACATGCATAGAGCATTAAATATAGATAAAAAAATAACTAATTGTACAGTTTGTCTGTAAAGGTCGAGATGAATCTTTTGAGCCTAATTAATTCATGGTTGGATAAATTTTACTAAATAACAACGAAAGTGCTACATGAATTTTTTCTCTAAATATTTCGGATCTGAACACAGCCTTTGTTCGGGGAGTGAGTGGGCGAGGTATCAGCAGGTAGGAGTATTTTCAGGTATTCCTGTGACCGTATCACAGGCGAAATTGATATGCGGTTGCTCCTTTTAGACCTGTGCCGCCGTGGGTGGGATCGCTGGCTGTGACTATCACTGCCAAAGATAAGCTGCTTCTCGCACACAATTCCATCTCGCCCTCGTTTCATTTGGAAAGGCGACGAGACACGGTTATCAGAAAGTCGTCGCGGTAATTCACGAGCAGTTTCGAAAGTCCAAGAAGATAGGAAGATCCGAGCCGGGATCGGGAATGGGTCGACACCTGTGGTCTGATGTCTGAATATCTGATCTGATCGGAACGGCCGTACGTCGCTCCAAAGGTTGCCTGTTACACTTACACAGAACAGCTGGGAACGGCCGTACGTCGCTCTCCAAAGGTTGCCTGTTACACTTACACAGAACAGCTGGTGAGAACCCGTCGTTGATCCAGTGGCCGGCATGAGAAAATCAGGGTGGGGGGGTGTGTGGGGCGCCGGCGGAGGAGAGCGAGACGGCGACGGGACCTTGAAAAAATACGCCTTACACAGTTAGACGACAGGGTCCAGGCCGGGAGCCGGCGGCGGCTGCTGCTGCCGGAGCCCGGAGCCGTATGCGCGGCCGGTGGCTGGCGAAAGCGAAGCCTCCCGCGGCGCGGTCACGATGCCGTGGTGGGGCGCCGCCGCGCGTCAGCGGTATCGGCCTTGGGATTTCGTTAGGTCTTACTCCCTCCGTCCCATTGAAAGTGTCGCCCGGGAAACGTGTTTGTGAGGGGGACACGGTTTTCCAACGACACTTTCAATGGGACGGAGGGAGTAGGTATGTGTCCAGCTGCCTGCTGCTGCGATGCGACCTGCATTTGCATCCGATGCGGTTCCGTCTTCCGCTCCGGGGGCTAAAACTAAAAAAGAAATGCGGACGGGAGGCGTGGATGCCCGGGGAGGATCGCTCCTTTCCTTTTCAGGATTTTCTCCTCGCGTGTACCGTCGCTGCCAGTGACGTGCCGATCTGTGGGAGTCGGTGAGCAAATAAAGTAAACGGTGAGTTTGTTGCGTGCTATGACCGGAAAATGGCAGCGATTGTTGCTTCGATCTGTTATCATATTCATCATACGTACGGGAGTACTACATAAAGCAACCTACATAGTACGTATGTCGTATTGGACCCAATTAATTAATAACTTTTAAAATTGAAACTCATATAAAATAAATATAATATAATGAAAAATAGAAGATACTTATTTCAATACAAAAGGAGATAAGATCCAATAGGATATTCTACAAATTAAGGAGATATTTAATGTATAGAATCATATCTATATCTTTTATAATCCTAAACCCCATTAGAGCTCTATCTTGACGTGCAAACTGTCCACCTCAACAAGTCCACTGCAATTACAGCCCTCTAGAATATGCAATTATGATATACATAGGACACATCATCCATTAAAATGCATTTAGTTGTGCACATCAGTGTGTCACACCATCCGCTAGCATTAAAATAGTTTATTCCTTGATATAAGTAATTATACGTAGTTGAATTTCATTCTAAATCAACTGTAATTCCCACAGCAACACGCGAGGTATGCTTTCTAGTTATTGATGTGGATATGTTATACTAAAATGTATAAATTTATCTAAACTAACAACTTACCTAAGTTATTTTCATAGGCATTATTAATATAATTTTAGTAATAATTTTAGTCATTAAAGGATATTTTTCTAAGGAAGAACATGTATGTTTACTTTATTTTAAGTAAGATTTTTATACAATAATAGTAATAAAGATGGGTAACTTATTACTCCCTCCGTTCCAAAATATGACGTTTTAGTTTTTTTAAGATACATTGCTTTTACTATGTATCTAGATGTAAGGTATATCCAAATACATAGCGAAAGCTACATATCTAAAAAGCCAAAATATCTTATAATTTGGAATAAAGGGAGTATATATTTGTGGTTACATAAATAATTTTCACAATAGAAGATTTTGGTGATTTAGATGTATATTTAGAAAGATAGTTTTATTTATTTTTGAAATGGAAAAGGTTGTAATTTAGATGCAAATATTAGAGGTTGCTTAGATTATCTATCATAATGACATGATGGGAATTTAAATGTAAATTAAGGTGTCAATTTAAATTAGGTTTCATAATGGAACAGGTGGTATAATGGAGATGCAGATTAAGTAACTAGATATAATGTAAATTAAGCTTTATTATGTATCTGGATATGCTTTATGTCTAGGTACATAGTAAAATTAAACTATCTAATTTAGAATAAGTTTTGTTATGTACCTAGATATTGTTATGTCTAGGTACATAGTAAAATCCATGTGTTAAAAAAACAAAAACGTTTTACAATTTGAAATGGAGGGAGTACTAATTCAAATATCTTAATTATCGTGTTGCAAACACTGATTGATACTTCGCGCTAAATTGGAAAAGAAATGTTTGACAGGATATATACCTTATTTTCACATGAGTGGAAAAGCTTCTTTTAAGGAGAAGAGATAGGATTTACAGCAACAATACTAACATGACTTATCATGGTTAGACTACCCGCACTCGTCGTACTCTAAAATCATCCTCTAAAAGGAATATTCTGTCCTGTTCATCGAGATTCCATCCTCTATATCAATTTCTCCCGCACCCATCCATACTCTATATCATCCTCTATCCACTGTAGGGCCCACTTGTCAGATATTTTTTTTCTTTTTTCCCCCTTTTTCTCTTTTCTTTTCTTTTCTTTTCTTTTTCCCCTCTCCTCCTTTATCCATTCCACCGCACTGCCCTCCCTCCCCATTCTCTCTCTCTCGGGCGCGACGGAGGCGGAGGCCCGCGCGGCGGTGCCCCCCTTCTCCCTCTCCCTCCCGGCTCCCTCCACCGGCTCCCTCCACCACCGTCTCCCTCCACCAGCCCCCTTCTTCTCCCTCTCCCCTCCCGGCTCCCTCCACCGGCACGGCGTCCATCTCCGAGGGGCTCCGAGGGCGGCGGATCTGCCTTCGGCGGGCGGCGCGCTGGCGGGCCTCCAGCACCAGCGCGCCCGCGTCCGACGGAGATGGCGAGGCGGGCCTCCGGCGGCGGGCGAGCCGCGCGCGGGCGCGGGGACGACCTCCTCCTCCGGCTCCGGGCGCGAGGCGAGGGCGAGGCAGAGCTTCCTCAGCGGGCACGGCGGAGCTTCCTCGGCGGCGCGTCGAGGCCGTGGTGGGGCGTGGTGGGGCCAGGGCAGGCGTAGCGGACGCACGCTACTCCGCCAAAGATAGCGGACGGAGGCCCCGATGCCGGATGAGCTAGCGACATAGCGGACGCCGCTGCAGCAGTTTCGTCCGCTATCCGCGCGTAGCGGACGCGGTGCGGATCGTCTTAATTCGCGCTTAATTCCAACAGAGTAACACGGCGACATTACATATCTGCATCATCACGAGTAGATGGCACACGTAGATTTTTACCAGTACCTGTGGAGATTTGTTGTGACCTAACACGGCCATCCCCATTTTCCATGGAGCAATGTTTTCTGATCGTCCGATGAATCGTCCTGATCGGTACTTAGCACTCGATTAGGCCCTTCGATTAGATTAGAGCGATCAGAAACCTGATCGTCCGATTAATCGTCGATTACTCGTGATTAACCATCCGATTAGATCTACTCGATCAGCAGTAAATAGACAGATGGGCTGTGCTTTACTTACTGGGCTAACATATGGAGGCTGGGACATCAATATGGAGTCAGATCTCATAGGTAAGTAACCAACTAACTAAAAATATGGTCTTGATGCTCGATGTCTACTATATAAATATATAGTATATGGTATATATACCATACATATATGATATATAGTCCTGCTATATGCTGGATGATTATATGGACGATTAGACCGATCAGAGGTCGATTAATCGTTCTGATCGACGATTAATCGTCCTGATTGTCCTGATCGGTACCAGACCGATTAGGAACAATAAGCCGATCAGAAAACATTGTCATAGAAGCTGCAGTTCAATTTTCATAGGTTTTTTTTAGAGAAAGGGGTCGCTACTCCCCCGGCCTTTAAGAAGGCTTAAATCGCGCGGGGCCGCGGGTTCGAACCCGGGCGGCCGGCCTCACACCTGGAGTGCCTGACCAAACAAGCTAACACTCGTTCCCCATTTTCATAGGGTTTTGCCCTCTCATTCCGGCCTAAATCCGTACCATATATATCTATGGCGAAATCAAACACGCCTTTTTAGCTATCGTATTGACAAATACAGTACTAATTAATTAGCTAGCACCAACCACTCTCATGAAAACTACAGTTACCCACACCAGATTTATGACACCGTTGGTTCAAAAAAAAAAGATTTATGACACCGTGTGAGTGTCAGCCTGATGTAATAATCTAATTTTCTCTCTCAGGCAGGACATGAGGCTACGAATTGCTGCTGCTACCTCTTCTGATTCTAAATTAAGTCATTGTCGAATTCAACTTTGCTACTCAAATAGTGTTTTTATCCGTACGTTGTGGCGAGGAAAATAGGAAAGGGCGCGCGTTGCTGTCTTTGGCCAGAATTCTGGGCTGCCGTCACGGCCACGGCTGGCTGGCTGGCTGGCCGGCCGCCGGTCAACGTCGCTGTTGCCCTGTTCTTGTGGAAGGTGGATCGCTAGAAGCCTAGCACAAAACGTCAAACGTGTGACATCGCCCGACGCGGCGACGACGCAGAGGTGGATGCAGACTCTCCGTATATACTTATGTCGTGTACGCTGGTCGCCGCATCATGCAGAAGTGCGGTGCAGGCTCAGGCTGTATCATCATCTGAACACGAGGGCAGACTGCACAGAGGTGTGAGGGCTTTCCCAACGCTATACGGTGGCGTGCTGCCCCATCGTCCGCATCATCAACGAGTGGCTATGTCATACGAGATGGTAGCCCTATAGGCTGTCAGCCTCTGCAGGAAGCGATGGCCTAAACTGACAAAAGCTGCAGGAAGCCATTCGAGCGAGCGTTACGGCGACGGAGCTGCACGGAGTTGCTCCATCCCTCAGGACCATGCCGGTACGCAGTGCACGGAGAAGAAAACTGACGTAACTTCTGGGCCCGGTGAGGAAGCACGTCCAGCACAACCTGCGTTGGGAATTTTAGCTACCCAAAACATCGCTGCCTACGTGGACTGGGCCTTTATGTCTGAGTGGGTTCTGAAGCATATGACTGGTGCTGCCTCCGTTGGCCTTGCCCTAAGGGAGCGTTTGCTTCACAGCTAGAAGTCACCGCACGGCGCCATAGGTTCCGCGCAACGTGCGTCGCGTGTTTGCGTCGCCAGCGCTCGCCATGCACACGCAGTTCATTGCCCCCCGGGCTTACCAGTGTGGCAGACGAATAGTGCGCCGGGCCACGTCTACGCCGTGGCATGCAAGGCGGGCACCAAACAGGCCCTTAATCATAGCGGGAACCGCCTTTTTCAACAAGACACGTATCTTTTTTCAATGTGAAGATGATTATTGTATTAGAGATGAAATCATGGTACACCACTACTAACACATATAATTGTTACAGTTATATGATTTCATCTCTAGGGGACGATTCATATAATAAGCCATCTCTAGAAATATCATGGTGCACTGTATCTTCCTAACATATCATACCTAGTATAAAAAACAATACAAGGTATAAATTATTTGTGTGTTAGGATTAGTTTACACACATAATGACATCATCGGTGAATAACATAAACTATGCATTAAATAAAATATTACTGTATTGATCCTAAAGTTATTGTTAAATTAAATAAAGTAAATCGTCTAGGTCATCATTAACCTATATACATATAAACTATCTAATTATATGAGCGTCTAGAGCACTTTTAACTGTGAGCACAATTGACATACTAGTCAGTCTGTAGAGATTGCATACTTTACCATAAGTCGTCATTCTAATTAATCTAATGATACTCATTTGATGTAAATTTTTTTAGTATTTTTTATGTGGAAGTAAAAATATAAAAGTAAACAAAGTTAAAATCGTTTGGCTCCTGTAGCACTTCTTTTGAAACAGAGGCAGCATATTGTTTTGGCCTTTTGGGGCAGAGGCAGTACTGTCGTGCTACTGTGCAAGCTCGTACTATGTCCGAGTGGCCCGGCGGTGACCGGTGAATGGTGCACTCTGCTTCCCTTCACGTCCCAAGCTGCTTTCCCACTTTTTTTTTATAATACCAGACTGTATTGAAACTAAAACGTACAAGACACCGTACAAGCTGGTACGCATACGCAACAGGTACAGAGAACAGCTGTCCCGACCAAACTTACACGGGAGCCCCTAGAATAAAAAGAAATTACATAGAAGCCCTTGGGGAATCCCCTGCTCGCCTGACTCGCCGGCGACCACCCTTGCCAGATACCGGTGCCCTGGAAGATGACACCAGATCCAGCCAGAAGAGGAAGCCAGCATCCAGAGACCGAGAGAAGCACAATCGCTTGAAAGCTTTGGAGGAGCCGCAGTAGAATCTCGCCCCTGAAGACGAGAAAGACATTGTCGTTGAGGTCCATCGGCCGGGGACGCACCCCGTGCTTCCATGGTCTCAGACCGGAGCTTGCCACTGCAAGAACTCCCAGATCCATCAGCCGCACCACCTCAGCACCCACAGCCGCTCCACCAGTCCCGCAAAAGGAAGCCGCCATCCTCGCCAGACGGAGCACCCGACTTGTCGGACGGCCATGAACTCCTATACAAGATTCACCCAGAACCGAAACCTCGAGCAAGACACCAGATCCGGGAGAACCAACCTTCACATACCTCTTGCCGGCACCGGAGCTAGTGCCGCCAAGGCAGGGTCGAAGTCGGAAGGACTTATTCCATGACGGCGACGTCGCCACCGCCTCGCCGCCGCCATCCGGACACAACCTAGAGGACCTAGCACCTAAACTACCAAGCCGACCGGAGATCCACGGTCTTCCCCACCTCCAGACGCCATAACGACTGTCGAAGGCGAGGAAGACCGCCGAATCCACCGGTGGCAAACGGTGGACCTGACCGCCCCCTTTTTCGCTTCTCACTCCTGTAGCCGCGAGAGGGTTCGAGAAAGGGGAGGAGAATAGTCTGGCTGCTTATAACTTTCGGAGCAATATGTTGCTTCCTCTTTTCCCGGCCTCCCCGGAGCAAGGCCGACGCTTCGCCGCTCAGGCTTAACACGACCCATTGGGTCCAAATGTTCCAAGAAGAATCATGGGCCGGCATCATTCACCGGCCCCACTCCACACTGGGCTAGCCTAGGTCGTATCGTACCTGCCCGTATTTATCACGCCGGCAACCAGCAAGTGGAGCACCTCCGCGAGTCAGAGCATTTATAAAAGAGAAAATTAGTTCCTTGGCTTTAAAAAAATTGTGTTTAGTTTCTTAACCCTTTTTCGATTGAACTTGCTTATTTGGCCTTAAAACGAATTTCGTTTTGGTTCCTGGCCCTTTCGTTAGTTAGACAGGGTAACGGTGTTAAAAGCAACGCGGAATGACTATTTTACCCCTAGCACCGAATGCAATTAGAGCCATACAGACCTTTCAGAGGTTGCCTACTATCAATAATTTTTCAAAATAAAGTACAATATATTTTTTCAAACATGGAATTATTATTATTTTTATTTTTTTTATAAAATAATTTCCCAAAAATAATAATTATTGGGACATATTATATAAAAAATTAATTTCATGCTTAGTTTTATATATATTTTTTTTGGAAAATTATATATAAATATATATATATATAAATAATTTCATGCTTGAAAAAATATTATATCTTATTTTGGGAAATTATTGATAGTAGGCAGCCTGAAAGACATTTATGACTCTATTGTAGGCTACTATAGTGTTTGCATTCGACGCCAGGGGTAAAAGAGTCATTTCACGTTGCTTTTAATACCGTTACCCTGTCAAACTAACGGAAGGGCCAATAACATGACCAAATAAGTAAGTTCAATCGAAAAAGGGCCAAGAAACTAAGCACAACTTTTTTTAGGCCAAGGAACTAATTTTCTCTTTATAAAACTCATTTTATAAATCATCATTTAGAGAGCTATTTGCATAAAAATCATTTATATATATATATTTCTTCTCTCCAACAACTTTTATATCTTGTGTGCACTCTTAAGAGCTATTCTCATTGTCTATCATTGGTTAGCGAGAAATCCGAAATAGAAGATGACTATGGTTAGATAACTAATTAAAAAAAGCTGTTGGGGGATATTTTTTATCAAAATCCCTATTCCTAATAATTAGGAAGGATATAGAGAGTCTTTTAAAGTTACTCTAAGGCCATATTTAGATACCCCTTTGATTATAATAAATTAGATATATAAAACAAGATTGATTATACAATGGATTATTATGATCAAAGATTTTAATTCTATAATCCAGGCGAGACTAGGTTATAGGAGATTACGGGTGCTGAAAGTCCAACTTGTCCCCACACCGATTGTCCAACTTGCCAAACTATAAAGGTTAAGATAGGAATTTCTCACTTTTTTTTTTTGCGATACAGGAATTTCTCACTTTAACTCCATTAGTCCAAGCACTTCGATTATTATAATCTATAATCATAATTATAATAATCCTATACATAATTTAGATTATAATAATTCAGGTCCTAGGCGCCTATGGGTTGATCACTTAATTGTTAATATAACCCTGTTGTACTCCCTTCATCCAAGAAGAAATACACATGTTGATTTTTGAGTTGTTATACTTTAATAAATTTAATTAGATTTATAAAAGATCATGTCAATAGTTGTATAGTTCACTATTAATCGAATAATGATGTCTATTATGCATTATAAATATTAACATTATATATGTTTGTTTAGTTAATTATAAATCTAAAAAAGAATGAAGTCATTTTCCTTTTGGGACAGAAGCCCAGCACAGCCGCAGTCAGCCGTTCCCTGTGCGCGTTAAAAGCCGAGCCCACATGCAAAATCTGGGCCAAGGGCCCATCAATCGCACTGGGGGCCCACATTTCCGCTGGATACGTGCGCCTTCCGTTCCATCAGCATCAGCTACCGGCGGCCGCCACATAACATAACCAGTGGGTGTACGTACAGGTCACGGCTGCAGAGGGCGGCGCGTGTCGTTGTGGGTGGGCGCTCCAGGGAGGCGAAACGCGCTCGCTCGGATATCGAGAGGTGTTTTTTATATTAATAAAAAAAATAAATACAGAACCGGATACTGCAAGATGAATCTAATGATACTAATTAGTCAGTCATTAGCACATGTTGGTTACTATAGTACTAAAGGCTTTTCATGGATTAATTAGGTTTAAAAGATTCGTCTTGCGATTTTCTCGAGAACTGTGTAATTAGTTTTTTTATCTACATTTAGAGGCTGTTTAGTTGGGGAAAAAGTTTGGGTTCGGCTACTGTAGCACTTTTCGTTTTATTTGGCAATTTGTGTTCAATCATGGATTAATTAGGCTCAAAAAATTTGTCTCGTGATTTACAACTAAACTGTGTAATTAGTTTTTTCTTTGGTCTACATTTAGTACTCCATGCATATACCGCAAGATTTGATGTGACAGGTATTGTAGCACTTTTTGAGTTCACTTTTTTGAACTAAACAGGCTCTTAGTAATTTATGCATATGTCTAAATATGCTCTTTTACTGTAGAAGGAAATTTTTTTTGAAATTTGCGTGGTGGAACTCAGAGGGTCGACGGGTGTACATGTTCGATCGTCGTCGGCTGATCGAGCGCCGACTGCGTGCGCGGCAACGGGCCAGCCTGGTTCTCATTCTCCCCACCCCCATGGGCCATGCACGTATGTGTACGGCTGCAAGTCGGTGCGGTGGCCCCGCGGCGCCGGCTTCCTCGATCTCCTCTCGCTTTGCGCGCACGCAGGCAGCTGGCGGGCAAGGTGGGCACTGACACGCGACAGCGCCAAACGGATCGGCGTCGGCGTCGCGGCGCACCGGGCACTGCGCGCCGTGGGGACGCGCAGACGCGCGCACCACGCGTAAGACTACCCGTACTCATGGACCTCTATATTCATCCTCTATACGTCCTAGTCAGCCAGATTCTCTCCTCTATACTCAATTCTCCCGCACCCATTCATCTTCTATATCATCCTCTATCCACTCTATCCACTGTAGGACCCACTTGTCACTTTATCTAAATATATCCATGTGTGATCTAGTTTTGAAGGATTTATTGAGACGAATTTAATGGTGAAATCGAAATTTAATTTGAATTTTTGGTTTGTGAGTTATAGCATTTTTCCCTTTGTTTAGCTAGTGGGGCCCGCCACTATAGAGTATAGAGTAAGCACAGTACTACTCTAAATATAGAGTGAGAGAAAGGATAGAGTGAGAGAAAGGATAGAGTATCGTTTTAGAGTATCCAGTGCAGCAGTTTTTACTCTATATTCATACTCTAAAGCTTTAGAGTATCGTTTTAGAGTACCCACTGTGGTAGTAAGTATGGTACGGCCGGTCCACACCACAAGTCCACAGCCACCAAGATTCGGGAGGCGGCCTGCGGGCCTGGTTCCGATCCGCAGCAATCACGCGGCGAGTGTCCTGCATTTCCTGCGCACCGCACCGTAGCTCGTATGCATGCGTCCCGTCCCCACCACCGACCACCGGCCACCGGCACAAGTACACCTCCGTACCGGATCCAGAAGACGGTGACACGGTCTTCAAAACATAACTTTAACCTTTTATTTTTATAAAAAATATTTATGAAAAAGTGATATATGTATATTTTTATGAAAATATTTTTCAAGATAAAACTATTCATATAATTTTTATATTTACAAACTCAACAATTTAAAAGTTATTGATGATTTATATTCCTAATATTTGACCCAAACCTTGTACAAAATGACTTATAAATCCGATACGGAAGGAGTACGTTACGTACACGAGTGATCCATGTAGTTAACGAGCTCTTCGTGACCAACACCGGCCGCCCTGTTCACACACTTGACACGTACTCTCGCCGTCGAATGCAGATTCTTATAATAGGCAACAACACGGCATGCCGCCAAACCAATTGTGTAGTATTTACTTTACTATGCTAGCTAGCTAGCTGATGAGTAGTTGAAAATGCTGCACCTTGTAAATTAGGGTCTCAATATGCGTCAAGCTAGCTCCCTAATCTTTGGTAGCTTGATCTGATAATACAACATAGGTTTTACATGCAAAAACCGTTCGATAAATTGCAGGAAATGACTGGGCGGCACATCTAAGATAAGGGATGGCCCGTGAGTACAGGTGCTAACAGGTTTCAAGTACAAAAATCTTGCTTATCAGTCTATGTCACTCGCATAATCGCAAAGAGGCAGGTAGGATGTGGATATCAAATTTTATTTTTCGGGGTACCTCCTGTTTTTTTTGGGCAAATGGTGATGTACTAGAGTCCTTGTTTTGTACTAGTTGTGTGGACTGTGATGATATTGTCAGCACTGAGGTACATTTACTCAACTCATGCTCGTAAATTCATCTCTCATATGTCATCACTATTGTGGTGAGTTATGAACCATGAAAGTAGCGGGATTTTACCTAATTATTTGCTAGTTTGGTCACTGCCTATTACTTAGATAGAAATATGCATATGGGTGTCAAATTGTTATTTACTTATTGTTGTGATCACAATGACATGTTATTTGTTTTTGTCATGGATACTTGGATAGATCCTTTAGCTACCAATACTTGAAACCGAGCGGGTATTCTCATGGGTTTTTGCTCCATCCACATCCATCCAGGTAAAATGGAGTTCGGATGGACCGTCTCATATATCCTGTACTATATAAAATACTTCATAAGTTGAAAGGAAACCATTCTTAGAGGTTTTGGCTGTCCATGGACCGACAAGGCGGCCCAAGAGCACTCGAATGTTATGATGACACATCCAATACTCGATTTCTCTCTTGTCTAGTTCATGTCTAAATCAATCTTTAATTCATCCGATTCAGGCAGCGAGATTGTCTCCTCCAACCCCAGTGACTGCTTTGATGAGGTTAGGGTTCGAGGTTCAGGGGTTTAGTCTCCGGTTAGGATTCTAGCGGGCTTAGAAAAAAAAAGGGTGAATCTAGTGGTGGGAAGATGAACCGGTGGTGGTGGTGAGTGTAGGGGCGCACGATGAGGCAAGATGGAGGTGGCATACGGGGAGAAAGTAGCGCTTTTGCTATAGGCTGGCTTAAAATGTTCCGTTTGAAAACGAACTTGTTAAGGCAAAATAGACTTTATTTCTTTTGCCCTTGGCTGGACTACAAACTTGAATCTTAAAAGTAGTTCCCGCTAGGTAAATATAGATTTTTTGGTTGTGCCCCAAGCAAGAAAACGGATGTGCGAAGGGAAGCAAGAGGACATTGGTTGGGACGTTGCTAGTGTGGGGCATCACAATACAGTTAGATTAGCATGGTAGCGGGCAATGGTGACGACTGACGAGGTATATTGGAGACAGAGGAGGCGAGCGCACTGGGTGGGGGTGGGGGGGGGGCGCTCTATCGTGACCTAGGGCGAGCTCACCGGACAAGAGCAGATCTGAAAAGTTTTTTTTTATAAGATGGAAAGAGGTTCTTGTACCAAGAAAGAAGAGCATGTGGAGGCCTTTGATCAAAGATCTACGATAAAGAAAATCAGTTTTTTCACCCCTCATCAGAACACAAGAGTACTGTGCTGCGCAGACAGATATGTTCTTCTTTTTAAGTCTTATTATAAACTTATCATCGTGTAATTCAATCACCTCTTTCTTCAGATTAGTTTTCTCAACTAGAGTACAAAAATGCAACATGCATGACTGGCGTACCCCAGGGTTCATCGTGTGCTGCTTGCAGCTTGGAGCGCCACACCATTTCTTTAGCTAACGGCACAGCAGAAGTACCCTGCTGGAATGCAACATGAGGCGTTTACTTTACATTACAGATGCGACGCGATGCCCTCTAGTTGACCACTTACACCAGCGCTACTACAGATCCATTGATACACACGCATATAGTAATCATATCATCGTATATACATGTGCATGGGCCAGATTGTTGCGATCTGCCATTATTGATTCTTCTACGTGATCTCCAATTCTGGGCAATAAAGAGAGGAGCATCAACTTGCAAACTCAGAATCAATCTAGCTGTCCCTGCAGATCACTTCTGCCGCAAAGTATTGTGCTCGCGCCCCATGCTTATGCATTTAAATTAAACAAAGAGGAGCAACATGCATGATTGAGCGACAACTTGTAGTTTCATATTATATCTGTAGTCCTTGAAAGCTGGAGAGTTCATGTAGTGATTATCTGTCTGAACCCTGTTTGTTAATGCCACTCTGTGTGTCATGTTCCTATGCATGCAGAAACCCATGGAAGGTCTGCTCTATAGAATAGAGGAACAGAGAGAGGCTATACATGGCGCCCAGCCAGGCGTCTGATTTGAAGATCTCCATTCGTTTTTTTTACAACAAACAAGATTTATTTCAACAGCAACGAGCTGTTAGCAAAGTTGCACCGTTTATGTGTACAGAATGCAGTGCTTCCATGAAAAGACACTGGTTTGCATGAGCTAGATTGGTACAAATCCTAGCAAGAGAAGACTCTGCGTTTGTGCAGCTACAAATGCTTGTTTGGCAAGCAAGTGAGCAGTCTGGCTCATGTTCCTAGGTAGCATGAAAATTCTGAAGGCGTGCTGCTGGCTGCAGTTGATAAATTGTTGCGTGAAATGTTTGATCCTACAGTCAGGTGGCATTGAATGATCTTAGGGGCTGTTTAGTTGGCAAAATTTTTGGCGAAACGCTACTGTAGCAGTTTCGTTGTTATTTGATAAATATTGTCCAATCATGGTCTAATTAGGCTTAAAAGATTTGTCTCGTCCATTTCGTCTAAACTGTGTAATTAGTTTTATTTTTTATCTATATTTAATGCTTTATGCATGCGTTTAAAGATTCGATGTGACGGGAAATCTGAAAAATTTGGCAAAATTTTTGGCATCTAAGCGGTGCGTTAGTAGTTGCTGATTATCAGATAGGAAATTCGTCCCTGTCAATTGTATCAGAACAGAGGCAGAGTTGTCCATCGCTCTTGGCCCTTGTTTAGATCATCTCAAAATTCCAAGTTTTTTCACTCTCTCTCCATCACATCAATTTTTAGCCGCTTGCATGGAGTACTAAATGTAGGTAAAAAAAAATAACTAATTACACAGTTTAGTTGGAAATCACGAGATGAATCTTTTGAGCCTAGTTGGTACACGATTGGACAATATTTGTCAAATAAGCCGAAAGTGGTACTATTTATCAGGTTGAAATTTTTTCCCAATCTAAACAAGGGCTTGTATGAAAATTTTCTGGATGGGATGCACCTGAGTATTAATGATGAATATTCCAAGCCCAGCCCTTTTTCTGATTGGTGGGCTGTTGTCTGGGTTGTGGAAGCGTGTGTGAAGCATCTTGGACCTGGTAGCAGTGCCGGACATAGGGGTAATTGGACCCGGTAACTAAAGTGAGGTGTCATATGAGTGTGTTGTATAAGGTGTTCGGTAATAAAAAAATAAATTACAGAATTCGTCAGTAATCCGTGAGACGAATTTATTAAGCCTAATTAATCTATCATTAGCACATGTTTACTGTAGCACAACATTGTTAAATCATGGACTAATTAGGCTTAATAAATTCGTCTCGCAAAATAATTTTAATTTGTGCATTTAGTTTTATAAATAGTCTATATTTAATATTTCATGCATGTGTCTAAACATCCAATGAGGCAGGGACTAAAATTTAGGAGGTGGATCTAAACACCCCCATGGTACAGTACGGAGGATTGTTGTTGTGCAGCGGTACTGGTTCGTCGACTTTGGTGTTGCATAGCCGATTCCCTTTGGATTGCAGTTCCTGCAGATGCAGAGGTCATACCTGGCTGAGTTTGTGGATGGCATTGATATGGGTTTGTAGTTGGGCATGTGCTATGGTTCCTGCATGAGAAGATGTAGTACCTTGCAGCTGAATGTGTGTGTGGCGAATTTTTTTATTTTTGACCTTTTTTTTAATAATATTTCAAAAAACGATTGTGAATTTTTTTAAAAAAAAACTAACCGTTTTGGTGGCGCCGTTATCCAAGACGCCACATTTCAACACAGTGGCGCCCTGCATAGCGGCGCCACAAGGCTGTGACGTGGCGGCCGAGGAATGGAGGCTGGGGTGACGTGGCACCCTCTGGTGGCGCCACCATGCAAGGCGCCACATAGTGGCGCCCTGGATCTTGGCGCCACAGAGGGTAAAAGGCCAAACCCGACCACTCTTCTCTGTTCTTGCATGGTGAGAACATGTACCGAACAAGGGTACAGGGGTCCTGCACTAAACCTAACATGCCTTAAGTAATTGAAACAAACAATAATGACACAGGTGACCTAGTAGTGCTCCCGCATACTGAACTGTGTTGAGCCTTCTCCACAGTATCCACCTAGTGTTGGTGGTGGCGGTGTAGGCGGTGGTGACGGTGGCCCCTTGTTCTGGTGACAAGGGCAGCAACAGTATGGAATAGTGCATGGTACCTCCTATGACTCAGACACCATTGTTGTCGTCCTCTTCTTCGTAGTCCTCTTCGTAGTCCGCCGCAACCTTGCCGAGCTCAGTTTCCAGATCGAAGATACGATCCTGGAGGCAGTAGATGTACTCCTGATGCGGAAAAAGTGGACGAGGATCGACCCACTTAGTGTACCCGTAGTTTTCCTTTGACTTAGAACTCTATAAAGAGTATTTTTTTTTGTTAGACAGCGTTCAAGCGAGGAACATACTTAACAAGAAATATAAGTAATAGAAATTACCCAAGCTCGCGGGCATCTGAAGAAACGACGACCGCCTTCAGATCCCTCGGTGCACATCTGCGCAAAGCAATACTCACCATGTATACATTTTGGCCAAGGCTCCTGCCGGTTGGCGTAGTTTTGGTGAGGATTCTCTCTGCTAAAATCATGCTTAGCCTCAACAGGGAAGTGTTCTACAGATTCACTAAAGACTTTAGGACCAAGACCCCCCTCCCAAGCATTTGGATCTACCTCCCATGGACTCGGATTTCCCTTTTCCTTCCCCTTCCCTCTCTCACTAGATGAGCCTCTAGACATTTTTTCCGTGAACGGAAGGGTAAACTGGTCTGGATTTGTGTAACGATGCTTCAAGGTGTGCATATATATATATATATATATAGGGGCTGTTTAGTTCCAAGAAATTTTGCAAAATTTTTCAGATTCTCCGTCACATCGAATCTTTGTAGACATGCATGAAGCATTAAATATAGATAAAAAATAAAACTAATTACACAGTTTAGACGAAATGGATGAGACGAATCTTTTAAGCCTAATTAGACTATGATTAGACAATATTTATCAAATAACAACGAAAACGCTAAGTAGCGTTTTGCCAAAAATTTTGACATCCAAACGGTGCCATAGGCGGAGAGATTTCGTAGCCGTTGTAATGCGCCATAAATGTCACTGAAAAGGCTATGGCGAAGGCTAGATTCGCTTGTTGTAACATTGAAAAGGAGACAGATTACTGTAAAGGAGAAGGCTACGGCGCCATAAAACTAATTACTCCAGGTCAGACTATAAAGGAGACAGATTACTGTAACATTGAAAAGGCTATGAAATGCTGCAGTCACTGCAAAGGCTATTTGAAATGTCACTGAAAAGCCTAGATTCTCCCATTGTTGTAGATGTATACGCATTCAATTCGTATTGAGGTACGAGAAAATTAATTGAACTCACTGTGCTACAATTTTATAAATAATAATTACTCAAAAAAATGACCGAAGGTACTTCCAGCCTCTTAGGTGCAGCAGAACCCAACCCATGCCCTGTGACGTCATGGCTGGGGGTGCCACAGCCTGTGGCGCCTTAGCTATGGTGACGCCATAGGGCTTGGGACGACAGAACCATAAGTCACTCTGTATGTAACTGCACTTAAGATCAATCAACAAATTTTTACAAGAATTAAATATAGCAAGCATCACAGATCAATAAGGACAGATTCTCACAATAACTAAAAGTGAACAAGGGTCAAATTAAGGTGCCGAGAAGTACAAAGACATCAAATTAAGTTTGTAGTACAACACAGTACATAGTACACAAGCATCATAGTCTTAAACGAGGCAGCTCCGTCATCCTAAAGTCGGCGACCAACACACTAACTCCCAGGAGTGAACGGTGCCTTCGGCTTCCTCGTCCTCTTTGGTTCGGTAGGCAACATGTTCGGAGTGTGGCCAACATCGGCGCGGTCGCAGTGGCTTTTCTTCCGGCGACGACGGTCTTCGTGTTGTGTACCGCTCGTACCCTGTAATGAAAACATAGCCCACGTTTATGTAAAATTCTATTTACATTGGTACGTACAAAATGAATGTAGCTTCTTAATACCTGACCGTCGTCCTATGTAGGCATAGGGGCACCCTGTAGCTGAGACAATCCAATCTCATCAAATGGCCACTCGAACATGTCCTCTTCAACCCTCCCGTAGCGGTGGACGCCGTATTGCGGGGCGTTGTCCTCTTCCTCCGTGTTGTCCTCATCGATAGTGCCTGTCCCGACGACGGAGGCAGGTGTGTACGCACAGTGGAGGTCTCGCCAGCTGGCGGCTGGAACTCGTTCTGCTCGAACTCGTACGGCTCCCACGAAGTGTCCATGCATGTCAACTTCTGAGCTAGCTTTTTGCTGCCCCTGCTCATCCTCTGCACGCACAAGTGTCATATACAAGTAAGTTTACATGTGTGTAAGTAGAAAGTAAGCATTTTCGTGTGGTTGAAGGTTGTTGGTTACCTTAACAAAAGCCCGAAGCGGGCTTATGTCCCCCCCTCTAGAATTATGATGTTGTTCCGCCGCTTCATTGGACATCCTTGTCAGTTGTGAGGCCTAGGCAAACCAAAAGATTGCAACAATTAGTGTTCTTGAAGTAAAAGAGAACTGACTGGGTAAGGTAAAACAAAGGGTTGCAAGAAATTCTTACCACGTATGCCATAAGTGGGGCTCGCTATGGCTGCGTCTCCTGTCTAGTTTCGATGTCGTACTCATCTTCAACGACGTCCTCCTCAAAGCCCTCCTCAACTGCACGGTCAGTGTACGCGCCCTTGATATGAAGCCTCGTGGACCTCTGAAGCCACCGTAGGTACTCGTTGAAAGCGTCCTGGTCGAATGGGAGGACCACTGTCGACACAAACCCTGTCCTTGTGCACCCACAAGCGGATCCACCGGTCGTGCATTTCGGCCCAGTTCTTCTCACTGTACCTCTTCTTGCGCTCATAGCTGCACCAAAATCTTAATTAGTTTTCGTTAGCAAAAATACATATGAGTACTAGTGAAATAGAAATGCACCTATGCAATGTGGGGTTGGTGGAGTAAAGCGGTGGTAGGCCTCGCCAACCTCTCCTGAACTGCCTGCAAACCTTGATTGGGTTGTGCAATTCAACCACGTGATAGAAAATCATGGGAACATCGCTACGGTACTCGTCAGACTCCTCCCAACAGCTAGGACTAAGGTACCCCTCAAGCTCTTCATCCTCCCAAGGAGTCCAGTTCACCTGAAAGTTTCATAATTGAGTTAGATTGTGACTAAAATATCCATAGCACAAAAAGAGCTGAAAGTTACATTCTTACGTGGTACTGTGTCATGAGCTCTAACTCATCGGAGTACTCCTTGTACTTGTGTGGCGATCTGCCTATAACCGACTCCGAATGGCTCCAGAGGAACAAAGTAGTTGGCCTTGTATCTCGACCATTCCATTCCTGCATTTCAGAAGACAACAATATATGCAGAGGTCATGGATATTATATAAGTCCGTAAAACTATGAATCGAACAATTTATCTTCTATAAGTCCTTTAAACTATGAAACGAAGTATTTTATTTATAGGCAAACGGTAGTTGTTGGGGTCATCCGAATCAACTATGGGATGAACGGGCCGACCAATGGGCCATCTTTCCCAACACCAAATCTGCAACAGGTAGGCACAACCTCCAAGATTGGCATCTTTTGAGGTGCGGCAGGAAGCGTCGAATATGCTTCTGTACAGATATGCCAGCACCACGCTGCCCTAGCTGTACGCCGCTATGTTCTCCCATGACTGGCTAAGTATGTCAACAAACATCTAGCTGATGGTGTTGCCCGACCCATCAGGGAAAAGGAAAGAACCAAGGAAGTGCCATAGCCAAACTCTAGCGTGCCTGTCTCTGTCTTGCTCCGTGACGGGCAAGTAGTTGAAGTTGTCACAGATCCATGTTGACTGGACACCAGAAGTCCTCCTAAAATAAATAAGACATGACGAGATGAAAACGACATGCACAACTGAAACAAGTATTAAATAAGTCACCGGCCAAATGCTTACTTGGTTGCTTTGGCATCGGGCATCAAGCCACATAAGTGGTACACAGCCTCCCTCCAGTTCTCACTGTCCACGCGACCGGTCACTGCATGTCCCCCCAACGGAAGGGTAAGGATAGCCTTCACGTCCTGCAGAGTGACGGTCATCTCGCCACAAGGGAGGTGGAACATGTGCGTCTCAGGCCTCCACCTGTATTGTTCACCAACAAAACCAGAACGAGTGTTAGCTATTAAAATGGTAGTACACAAATGACAAGTTTACGAGAAAGAAATGAATTTCACCTGTCGACAGCTGCACTGAGGAATGAGGGGTTTAGGGGTGGAAGACCTTTATTCACAACGCGCACAAGCTCTAGGAAGCTGGCACGCCGTATGTACGACGCGTACTCCTCGAACCACTCTACCTGCCTGCTGTGTGTGCGAGGCCGCAAAGGGGCCAGCTCTACCCCCCCCCGTCGCTCAAGAAGTGAGCTCAGTGCTTCTTGTCGTACTCCACCTCAAGAAGGCTGTACTTCTCATGCTGGGTGTGACAGGCCTCCCGACGAGGAGCCATCCTGTTTGAAGTAGTTAAACAATGTGTTAGTGCACATGTTAAAAATAATTAAGAACTAAAATTTAAATGATAACAAATTACGAAAGGAAATATCTGTAACAGAACATTCAAAAAAATTACTAACACAAAATAACTGTACTAACAAGCTACTGGCCTTGTCTTCTATGCCTATTAGCATTATGACTCGGTTCTTTGCAAACAGAGCACAGATTCTTGCTATGGGTCTCGTCGAATAATCCCCCTCCGTACTTGTCCTCGCTATATCTTCTCATAGCGTCCATGTCACCCTTGAGCTGTTTCTTCTTCCTCCTACCCTTCCCTACCTTCTTCAGGTCTGGATGCGGTGCGTAGTCCTCACCATAGTAAGGGGGCCACTGCGACGGGTCGAGGTATGGCTCGAAGGGCTTCTCCCACACTTTTAGACTGTTAGAACGAAGGTACAAGGGTGACATGAATGAAGGGACGGTATGGTCATATCCACGCTTAGTGCAGGCCATGATCATGTGGGAGCAAGGGGCATGCATGATCTGAGGGACATTGCAACTGCACTCAACTTTCACAAGATCAACTCGGTAGTTTCGCCCACCATATTGTTCCCCTCCCGAGGTACTGCCACCCTTACCTCGTATACTGTAGATATCCTTCGATGGACCATATGGCTCCCCTGTTTGGTCCTTCGACAATGCCTCTGCCTCGTGCAAAAACTCTTGCACGGCCCTTCCAAATTTGCCATGCTCAGCCATATTCCTCTGCGCAAGTTCCCACTGCAGGACGAAATATTCGTTGCACTTCGTAAACGAGTACTCAACGATTCTAGATACGAGCAACGATCTCACACCTCTAAACACACGGTTGAAAGACTCCGACGCGTTGGTGGTCATGATGTCGTACCTAAAACCACCCTTATCATATGCCAATGCCCACTTTTCCTTCTGATCCAACTGCTTCTTCAACCATGCATCAGCGGCTGGGTTCAACACCTTTTGTAATTCTCTTAGTTTCTCTTCAAACTCGTGTTCTGTTTGTACATAACATAGAAGCTTTAACATGTCACTAACCTCTGCCTTCCTCTGCTTACGCCAGAAGTTAGCAGTGAAATGTCGCACGCACCATCTGTGTACCAAAGGCCGGAACCCATCGATTTGTTCAGCTACAACATTAATGATCCCTGCGTGTCGGTCCGAGATCAAACAAATGATTCAAAGAATCACCAAGCACCTCCGTACGGAGCAACCGCATGAACCATGACCATGATTCATTGTTCTCCCCCTCTGCTAAAGCATATGCAATGGGTACTATCTGGTTCTCTGGGTCAACAGCCGCAGCCATCATCAAGGTGCCCATGTACTTTCCTATAAGGAATGTGCCATCAACAAGAATAACTGCCCGACAGTACTAGAACGCATGCTGTATATGTTCTGCTTCCTCCCAGCTACCCCAACGGATGGCAAGGGCAATTTGCTTTGCATGCCAAGTCTTTCCGTACTTGACGTCATAGCCGGTAAATGTGTATATGTTCTGCTGTAACATCGACATCGAAACATTGTTGTCAGCATCAACGCAACCCAATATACGGTGGGCAAGGTAGCGCACAGTGAGCTGCGGATGAGAATGCTTCAATGAATTATCCATGCATGTGTGGGGTTGCTCCACTTTGGTTACACGCCACCTGCCATCACTCTTTTTCTTCCATGCATGGAACACCCACGGGCAAGTCCAATGGATGCATGCGCATTGGTACCTCTCCCCATTGTCCGAATGAGTGACGCGGTATGGTCTATGGTGCCACACAGCATAGTCCTAAAGAAATAGCTTCATCTCTGCCATTGTACGGAATACCATACCCTTCCTAAGGATACCACCATCTTTATGGTTATACAATGAGTGAGAAGACAACTGTAGGCCGGTGTCATAAACTGCCATATGTACCATGCTGACATCTTTGTAGTTAGGAACGGCACTGAAAGGTAGGTTAGCCTCCCTCATCTACATAAGCTCTGCCGCTGTGTAAGGTGGCGGTGGGACATACTGCTGTGCCTCGCTAATCCTCCCCCATGAGTCATAAGGGGTATCTTCCTTGGGTAAATCATGGACTAGCCTCCCTTGAGTCGGCATGGCATGAAGTACCTCTGCTGGAACTGGTGCTGGCATCGGACCTACCGGTGTTGCCCTCGCATCTGTACCTCCATTGTCATCACCTGAGTCATCTGAATCACTGCTAACATCATCACCCATCCTGTCCTCCGCCTCCCGCTCCTCCTCTTCCCGTTCAAACTCCCTCACATCAAAGTCATCCCTAATATGACCAACTTCAGCATAATCAAAGTGCTCCTGCATCAAATTGCCATCCAAATCCATATCACCCTGAGTTCCTTCCCCTTCGACCCCAGCTTCTTGTTCATTGTATCCAACACCCTTATTGTACGGACCGTCCTCATCGTGCTTCAACATGTAACCATTCTCCACAACCACCTCAGGCATGGCCACATTCGAGCTTTGGAGAACCCGATTGTAGCGCAACCAATTAGTAGGGTTGCGCAAGGGCACCACGACATAGTGTGCCCTAGTCTTCTTACTATGAAACCTTCCTTTGAGTGTGAAATCACCGCCAAACTTGTCATGCAAACGGCCACAAAGGTCGTCGAAGCTTGGAGGTTTATCGAACCATTCCACTTCTTCATCCATGCCCTCAAACATACCATCTTCTTTCCTAACAATTCCTCCGCAAAAGACCCGAACACAACAATCCATCTATAAAGGCATTCCATGAAACTCCATTAAATCGTCGTATAAAGTGTCACTACTACTATTAATGTGTATTCTAATTAAATATACTAAATACACTAACTACATACACTATATTTAATAACTATACTAACCTATACTAACTGTACTAACTATACTAACCTATAATTTACTATACTAATTTACAACTAACTTATTTACTAACTATATTAACCTATACTAATTTATACGCAACTATGATTTACAAACTAATTTACAACTAATTAACAACTACACTAACTTAGCATGTCGATTTAGGGAATTACCTTGAAAATCTCGGCAACTCAGTGCCCTTGCAAAGATGGCCGGCGGTGGCAATGCCAACCAACGGCGTGAGGAGCCGGCCGACCCCCTCCCGCGCCCACTGCCGCGCCCCCTCCTGGTTGTGGCCGGTGCTGGTTAGCGGAGGAGTGGGCGGCGCGAGGGGAGCAGGAGGGGGTCGGCGTAGGAGGGGGCGGGGGGCGGCGCAATGGGCGGATGAGGGGGCCGGAGGACGGGGCGGCGCAATGGGGCAGAGGAGGAGGCCAGACGAGGGGGCGGCGGTGGTGGGGAACGCGGCGGCGGCGCTATGGAGGAACCTCGGGGAAGAAAGAATGGAAGAGGAGGAAAATGGGCCGACAGCCTATTTGGGCCGTTCTGGCGCCGAGATCTGTGGCGCCACGCTGTGGCACCGAGATCCAGGGCGCCATAGTGTGGCGCTGTGCATGCTGGTGCCAGAGCAGCTGCCACGTCACCTCAGCCACCTTCCCTCGACAGCCACATCAGCGGCCTGTGGCGCCGCCATGCAAGGCGCCACTGTGTTGAAATGTGGCGCCTTGGATGGCGGCGCCACCAAAACAGTTAGTTTTTTTTTAAAAAATTCACGGCCTGTTGGCATTTCTTAGCGTCACTACCAAGAATAGAATTAGAATTCATCCTCGGCAACGGCGCCAGAAATGCTTGTTGGCATTTCTTAGCTCCGTCATTAAGAACGGGGTTGAATCCATCCTTAGCAACAGCGCCAAGAATGCCTCGGTCAGTAGTAGTTGGATTCTACTAATCATGACCGTGATAGTTCCTTGTCCATTTTAGATTATTAATCCACAAGCGCACGGAGCTATCATTGCAGCATTTCACCCGAAGAGTATTCGGGTATCGTTCATTTATATTTTTCCCATGGGAAGGCATTTGATTAAGATCCTAGTATGGATATGAACTTGGGTTATAATGCGATGTAAGATTATCCATGTTTAATGCAGGGGTAAGAACGGTGATATTCAAAATAGTGGACACACACATGGCATTCCTCAAAGGATAAATAAGAAAAGAAATAAAGAAACAAGATTCCTAAAGCGAGCAGGCGTTGGTCTAGTATAGTCACATCATGACTAGTTGATGATCATACAACTTTACATAATTAGAATTAGGACTAAGGATGAAGCAGGTCAGGAGACCACTCGAGTACTGGTCTGCCAGCAACCTCAGTGACAATTTAGACTCCTACACCCCAATCGAACGTGGGGGAATACAAAGGACGGACAGGGCTGTCACCACATGTCGCCTACCCCTCATTCCGTAGAAAGGGACAATGCAATCACTTGTTCCTCCATACCCAAGCACCATGCTTGCGTATGCAGCAACTACCCAAATCCTCCGCGGTCCCCGACCCTACGGATCGACAGGTAAAGGAAATGGGCACACCTTGCGGCACGATGAACCGCCACCTCAACTTAGCTCTAATCCCGATTACATATGTTATATGATTTATTAAGCATAAAGTTAAGCATGTTATTCCCATGACACACAAACTATAGACTAGTTCATATATCAAGATCATAACAGGAAAACTATACTCTAATTCATAAGTATGACTATAAATATATAATGAGAGCAGGACTTTGGAAGAACTCATAATTCTATTCATACCCAAGAATGTCTTCTTCCAAGGAGCCAAGCTCTCTAAGGTAGCTTTGCCTTGCTCTAAAACAACTAAGTAAAGTAAAACTACAACTAGGAAATAGAGACTGAGGTAATGCTTGATGTGGTTGTGTGTGTTGAGTTGAGGGGATTGGCTCTCTATTTTTGCAGGGAGAAAGACGGTGCTCCTCCCTATTCTTGGCGTGAGGCACCCTGGGAACCGACGTTGCATGCTTCCATGCCACCGCCAGAGAAAGATTGGGGGCGATGGCGGTTCCAGGGGGGCGACCGCCCCTAGGGCCGGCCGGCCCACCAAGGGGCCCAAATGGCCACCGCCTTTGTGAGGTGGACTCTGGTTGGGCTTGGAATACTGTTGTGTGGTGTTTTGCCCCGTTGGTGTTCCGATGTTTGGTGCCTTCTCCATTCTTTACGCAAATCAGCGTTGGAAAGCACCTTTTGATGGTTTGTTCCATGTATTTGTGTTTGTGAGCTGCAAAGTGATATACTCCAAATACATGTGGAACTCGGTTAATAGTAAAAGCATATATGACCAAAGTTTGCTAATTCCTCCTGTTTATGAGCTTATTGACGGTCGAATTTCATCGTTAGTGACCGTCAACAACTCCCCCAAGTTTAACCTTTGCTCATCCCGAGCAAATAGCTAAGTATTTTGGTTGTTGATCAGTAGTTGCTACTATGCCGATATAATTCGAAAAGTGTCATGCCTATAATAGAGTATTCTTTCGCAATTCAAATAAGTTGGCATTTATCCACCCTTTTTAACTTAATCCCTGTGGGGCTTATTGCTTTTCCAAGTCTTAGGCGGTTGCAAGATAGAACGGAATAACAGAATAACTAATCATTCATTCTTTGGTCAACCTTCTATCCGGAGGTTTTATGAGTTTGCAAAAAGAAAGTAAGTTCCTCAATTGATCAACTCATTCGCTCAATGTGTATGATCCTCACCAAGGCATTTTGAGATTTTTGCCTTACTTTCCATAGCCTACTTCTAAGACTTTGAGTGGAGTTTTGGGTAGGTAAGAGAAGCGGGCATACTTGTATCATATATATTGCTAAGTCAAAAACCGGATCTAAGGAAATGCAAGTCATACACTTTGATCAAGATGTGCAAGTGTGTGGAAAATTTTCCTATCCTATTTTTTTTGTGTACTCCAATGTGGTCATGAATGTTCTCTCCTTGAAGACTGCCTTGGGAGTAGGGGCTATTCTTTATTCTCACTGGCGGGCATCAAAGTACCCATTGTTTTCTCTCTTTTTTTCAATATTTTGGAACCTTCATGTGTTCCATTTTTTGCTATTTTTAGAGCTTCATATGTCTCTCTTTTTTTTGGAGTAGCCCCATACTCTTTCTTGGCAAATGAAAATATTGGAGAGAAAAACTCATGTTTGATGTATGGAGTATATATATATATATTGGTGGATGGAAAAGACATGTTTTTGCGTAGCTCTCAGTGTGAGCGTTAGCATTTTATTTGTGGTGTGCAACGTGAATCTTGATCATGGGTGCATGCCTAGTATCTCAACAAGGGTCACATCAATTTGACAAAACTCAATGTAAGTACAAGCAGCATATGACTGAGGTTTGTATTTGAATATTGTCATATGGCCTGGTAGGAATTCATAATCATTGAGGAACTTTTGGTTTTGTCATTTTTAAAAGAAAACTCCGGATGTCAGATTTCTCTTAGAACAAAATCATAGCATATCTTATTTACCATATCATATCTTGTAACAACTTAGAAAAGGATCATGCTTTTGCAACCCACAAGTTTCAAGTTTTTAGGATGAGACATTTTTAGCCAATAAACTTAAATCTTGGGAATACTAAGTTATAACTTAGGCACAGATGAATTATAGACAGAGCAACTTATTCATCATTTCAACAAAAGAGAACTTAAGCATTCCTGAATCACATATGAGGTTGAAAAAATATTTTTGTTGTTTTATCATATTTAAAAAAAATTAATTTTTTTTGTTTTGGAATTTAATTGTAGAAATTAAAATGCGGAAAATTTAAAACAGAAATTAAAGTGCGGAATTTAAAACTTACCTTTGTGGGGGTCCTCCCCCAAGCTTATTCGCTGTCCAAGGTTTTAATTGTTTGGGGGTTCACCGACCTTTTCCATTGTGGTAAGGCTTCCTCCTCTTCAATTTTTACTTGTTGAAGGAGTATCCGTGCGAGGTGTGGCTGATTGTTCCTTCTTGGGTCTCCACACCATTTTATTTATCCTTGGTGGTGTGGTGATGGGTTTTGGGGTTTCTTCTTTTGGCTTCCATACTGAATCCTTCTTTGGTGTGGCGATGATCTTAGGGATGTTGTTTTGTATTTGCTTGGATTTCTTTTGTGTGGGGATGTCTTTAGGAGGGTTTCCCTGTATTTGATTGGATTTCTTTGGTGCTGGCTTCTTCTTAGTGTCTTTGTTTTCAGCCATCTTGCCCACCAATTGGGTTTGGACGCAAACTTCCTTCAGGCCTTGAGGGTTTGGTTCGTACTTTATGCAGATCATGTTGCATTGTTCCGTTTTGGGTGTGAAGGTGAATTTCACTTCCTGGCCATGTATTTTGAAATGGATGTCGCTGGCCCCAACATCAATTTGGGCACCGGCTGTGCTGAGGAAAGGTCGCCCAAGGATGAGGGGTGCCTCCTTGAGAGGTGCCCCCTTTGTTAGTTCCATGTCCAGTACCACAAAATCGACAGGGACGTGGAATTCCCTGATTCTTACTGGAATGTTTTCGACGATTCCAGCTGGTTGATGAAATGTTGAATCAGCCAGCGGAAGCAGCATTGGTGTTGGTGTTAATGGTGTGTGGATCAGCTCATCAAAAATGGCCTTGGGCATGACGCTTACGCTTGCCCCATGGTCGCAGAGGGCATGCTGAAAGAATTGCATCCCGATAGAGCAAGAAATTGTTGGGCATCCAGGATCTTTCTTCTTATCAGGGTAATCAAATAGGACGCTGCATTCTTCTGTTAGCTTTACTACCTCCACGATTGGTAGTGGCCTTTTGTTGCTGATGATGTCCCTGATGTACTTGGCATAGGAGGGTACGTGCAGGATATCTATTAGGGGAACATTCACATTTATCTTTTCGATCATCTCAACAAAACGAGCGAACTGCTCGTCCACCGCTTGCTTGCGAGTTCTTGTGGGGAACGGTAGGTAACTGGTGTCGACAAAGTCTTGAGGTGTCGTTTCTTCTTCTATTTCTTTTTCTTTTTCTGGTGTTAAAGGTTCCTCTTCTTGTCGCCCTTTTGCTTTACCTACAGATTGGTTAGGAGGCTCACGAGTGGTCTTACCACCCCTCGTGGTTACCGATTTTACATTCTCACGAGAATTTTCAGGTTGAGCAGGGATTTTTCCATTAATATCAGTTGGAAGGGCAGCCGCTATTTGAGCAAGTTGTGTTTCTAATATTTTATTGAAGCTCAATTGATTTTGAATAGAGGAGGTTAAATTTTCTAATTTAGAATTAATATTTTCTAGGCTCTTATCGTAATAGGCAAGTTTCTTTGTAAGGTTTTCATTTATCTTGGCTTGGCCTAGCACCAATTCTTTTAGCAAAGGTTGGTTTGAATTGTAATTCGAATTGTAATTCAAATTACCTTGTGGGCGGGATTGGTTGTTCCGCCCATTATTACCTGGTTGGCGAAACCCGTTGTTGATGTAGGCGACTTCTTCATGAGTTTTGGGGCAATCATTCCCCGAATGGCCAACATTCCCACAGACTTCACACGTGATGTGAGAGTCCATGGCCTGGACGGTGCCCTTCATTGCTTCTTTTTCTTGGGACCGTTCTTCCAACCTTTTCATCAAAAGATCTATTTTCGCGAAAAGCATATCTACTTCTTTTACGGTATGCATACCTTTTTGGGATCTTCTTTCCTCCCCCAGCTTTATTTCTAGGGTATTGATGAGAGCCGTAGCTCCATCAATGGTGAGGGAGAGAAAAGCTCCTCCAGCAGCAGCGTCGATGTGCCCCTTTGACATAATTGTTAATCCATCATAAAAATTTTGGAGCACTAACCAGTTTTCGATGCCGTGATGTGGGCAAGCATGAATGTAGTCTTGAAGCCTTTCCCATGCCTCGGGAATGGACTCCGTGGCATTCTGCTGGAAGTTGGAGATTCATCCCCTCAAGGCATTGGTTTTGCCCATGGGGAAGAATTTAGCGAGGAACACCGTGGAACATTTGTCCCATGATTTGACACCTTCCTTTTCTTTGTAGAACCACTATTTTGCCTTCCCTGAAAGGGAGAAAGGAAACAAGCGAAGCCTGATACTCTCCGGTGCGACGTCCATGATGACGATTGTGTCGCACAGTTCAAGGAAGTGTTGGAGATGTGCGTTCACGTCCTCGCTAGGCAAACCATGGAATTGGTTTGTCTGCACCATCGTGATGAGACCAGTACGCAGTTCGAAGTTTCCGTTCCCAACATTGACAGTGGGCCCAACGGGCACGTTGGCAACGGTGGGAGTGGAGTAGTCACGGAGGGTCTTGGCCATGATTGGAAAGGTGGATGGTGCGAGAGTGACTGTTTCAACTATCGGTGGAGCGGACAGGGAAGGAGGGACAAGGGTCCTCTTCTTCCTTAGGAGTGCTTCTGGATTTGAATGGTAGTTCTTCGGCAGGTCGAAACCAGTCATACACTATCCTATTTTCATCCACAACAGAGGAGAAAACAAGCAAGGTTATCCTGCATAAACAATGGCTACCCTTACATGCATATTACCATGAACATATCATACTAGATCTTTTAATCAGTTATGCCTTCCCCGACAACAGTGCCAGAAATGCTTGTTGGCATTTCTTAGCGTCACTACCAAGAATAGAATTAGAATTCATCCTCGGCAACGGCGCCAGAAATGCTTGTTGGCATTTCTTAGCTCCGTCATTAAGAACGGGGTTGAATCCATCCTTAGCAACAACGCCAAGAATGCCTCGGTCAGTAGTAGTTGGATTCTACTAATCATGACCGTGATAGTTCCTTGTCCATTTTAGATTATTAATCCGCAAGCGCACGGAGCTATCATTGCAGCATTTCACCCGGAGAGTATTCGGGTATCGTTCATTTATATTTTTCCCATGGGAAGGCATTTGATTAAGATCCTAGTATGGATATGAACTTGGGTTATAATGCGATGTAAGATTATCCATGTTTAATGCAGGGGTAAGAACAGTGATATTCAAAATAGTGGACACACACATGGCATTCCTCAAAGGATAAATAAGAAAAGAAATAAAGAAACAAGATTCCTAAAGCGAGCAGGCGTTGGTCTAGTATAGTCACATCATGACTAGTTGATGATCATACAACTTTACATAATTAGAATTAGGACTAAGGATGAAGCAGGTCAGGAGACCACTCGAGTACGGGTCTGCCAGCAACCTCAGTGACAATTTAGACTCCTACACCCCAATCGAACGTGGGGGAATACAAAGGACGGACAGGGCTGTCACCACCTGTCGCCTACCCCTCATTCCGCAGAAAGGGACAATGCAATCACTTGTTCCTCCATACCCAAGCACCATGCTTGCGTATGCAGCAACTACCCAAATCCCCCGCGGTCCCCGACCCTACGGATCGACAGGTAAAGGAAATGGGCACACCTTACGGCACGATGAACCGCCACCTCAACTTAGCTCTAATCCCGATTACATATGTTATATGATTTATTAAGCATAAAGTTAAGCATGTTATTCCCATGACACACAAACTATAGACTAGTTCATATATCAAGATCATAACAGGAAAACTATACTCTAATTCATAAGTATGACTATAAATATATAATGAGAGCAGGACTTTGGAAGAACTCATAATTCTATTCATACCCAAGAATGTCTTCTTCCAAGGAGCCAAGCTCTCCAAGGTAGCTTTGCCTTGCTCTAAAACAACTAAGTAAAGTAAAACTACAACTAGGAAATAGAGAGTGAGGTAATGCTTGATGTGGTTGTGTGTGTTGAGTTGAGGGGATTGGCTCTCTATTTTTGCAGGGAGAAAGACGGTGCTCCTCCCTATTCTTGGCGTGAGGCACCCTGGGAACCGACGTTGCATGCTTCCATGCCACCGCCAGAGAAAGATTGGGGGCGATGGCGGTTCCAGGGGGGCGACCGCCCCCAGGGCCGGCCGGCCCACCAAGGGGCCCAAATGGCCACCGCCTTTGTGAGGTGGACTCTGGTTGGGCTTGGAATACTGTTGTGTGGTGTTTTGTCCCGTTGGTGTTCCGATGTTTGGCGTCTTCTCCATTCTTTGCGCGAATCAACGTTGGAAAGCACCTTTTGATGGTTTGTTCCATGTATTTGTGTTTGTGACCTGCAAAGTGATATACTCCAAATACATGTGGAACCCGGTTAATAGTAAAAGCATATGTGACCAAAGTTTGCTAATTCCTCCTTTTTATGAGCTTATTGACGGTCGAATTTCATCGTTAATGACCGTCAACACGGCCGTTTTTTGAAATATTATTAAAAAACGGTTAAAAATAAAAAAAAATTCTGTGTGGCTTGGTCGTTGTAGTGGCACTGTCTCTGATGTGCTATTGGCTTGGACTGCACGTGGCTCCCTGCCGGCATCCTGATTTGAATGTGTGAGTCTCCGTTCGATGGGATGGATTGGTTTCACCTCCTAAACTTAAACTTAGTCGTTGTCCCATCGAATATTTGGATACATGTATGGAGTATTAAATATAGACTATTTACGAAACTAAATGCATAGATTAAAACTAAATTGCGAGACGAATTTATTAAGCCTAATTAGGCAATGATTTGACAATGCAGTGCTACAGTAAACATATGCTAATGACGGGTTAATTAGTCTTAATAAATTCATCTCACGGATTACTGACGGATTCTGTAATTTGTTTTTTTATTAGTATCCGAACACCCTGAAAGCATCTAGGCCCCCAGGTTTGGTTTCGGCAATTGATGACAACGCTTTATTACCATGACTAACGTGTGTTTTGCAGAAACGTTGGTAAGTTAGGTCATGGAGATTATAACTGCTTTGGGCACCATGGTATTCGTGTCCCTTGATGGAAATCGTTTCGGTTTTCAAAAGAGTGACGTCAAGATTAAGGACGGTTAGTTCCGGATGTCAAGGTGTTGAGGTACATTCGGAATAGTCGTTAAGATCTTCGTTTTTCTCTTTTGACCGTACTATAAAGGGGGGCATGAACGGGTAGCTTGACCTAAGCGAGTCCTATGTTTAGGTGTGGTGCACACTTATTAAACTTGGCGCTAGGCAACCCTAGAATAGCTCAAAGTTCAGTTGGAAGCAACTTGGTTGAAGTTGCAACGCGTTTCGGAAAGTTTCGGGCTGTCTTCTAGTGACCGGACGCGGTCTTCGGGAGCACCGGACGCGTCCTGTGTGTACGTTACCGCGGCTAGTGTTCGGCCCTGATCACCGGACGCGGTCCTCGCGAGGACCGGATGCGGTGGTCAGCAACCGACACGTATCACCTGGGGAGAACGCCCGTCGGACGCGACCTGGCTGTGATCGGCGTGTCCGGTCACAGTCCAGTAAGGTCCAGAGAGGACCGGACGCGTCCGGTCATCAGCCATCGGACGCGGCCTCGCGTCCGGTGCGAGTACAGTAAGCACCCTTGCACGATCGGACGCGTCCGGTCACCCCTGACCGGCGCGTCCGGTGGTTCAGTTCAAAATCGCGTTTTGACCGTTACGGGCGACCGGCGCGTCCGGTCAGTTCGACCGGCGCGTCCGGTCAGCCCGTGTCAGGACATAACGGTTCGTTTTCGTTGAGGGGTGTATAAATACATCCCCTCCACCTCTTTTAGAGGTCTCTTGCTCATTTGATCAGCTGAGAAAACCCTTTAGAGTGCAAGGGAGTGCAAGAGCACTAGTGAGGATAGAGATTTGAGAATCAAAGCTTGAGAGCTCCTCACTAGCGATTAGAGAGAGTAGCAAGTGTGCATCCACCTTCTCATTTGGGCTCATTGTGGTCAAGTGAGAGTTCTAGCTTGTTACTCTTGGTGATCGCCATCACCTAGACGGTTTGGTGGTGATTGGGAGTTTGGTGATCATCCGGCGGAGCTTGTGGATGACCCAACTCATCTTGTGAGCGGTTTTGGGTGATTCGCCGCGACGGAGTGTCGAAGAATCAACCCGTAGAGAGCACTTGATCCTTGCGCGGATCAAGGGGGAGCTACACCCTTGCGCGGGTGCTCCAACGAGGACTAGTGGGGAGTGGCGACTCTCCGATACCTCGGAAAAACATCGCCGTGTTCCTTGCCCTTTTACATTCAAGCATTTACATTCTCGTATTTACTTTCATTGCTTGATTTACTTTCCTAGAATTGCCATGCTAGACTAGGATTGGAAATTAGGGTGCAAAACTTTTCTTCGGTAGACTCTCTAGGAACACAAGTAGGCACTAGGGGTGAATTCCGGCTTGTAGGATTTAATTCTTGCAATTAATTTTTAGAAAAGCCCAATTCACCCCCCCTCTTGGGCATCTTGATCCTTTCAATTGGTATCGGAGCCGTGTTGCTCCTTATTTAGGCTTTACCGCCTAGAGCAAGATGTCTAACGGGGAAGGACCACCTCCCACCTTTGAGGGGGATGATTTTCCATATTGGAAAATCCGCATGGAGGCGTATCTCGAAGCCATAGATGTCGGGTGCCTTAGAGCCGCAACCCAAGGGCTTCCCGCTATCAAGGATCCCGCAAACCCCATTGGTGACGAGGAGAAGTACGACCGGTGGAATGCAAAGGCAAAAAATGCACTCTACCGGGGCTTAGGCAAAGATATCTTCAATCGTGTGCGTAATGCAAAGAACGCTCATGATTTGTGGGAGAATCTTTGTGCTCTCCATGAGGGAACTAAGAGTGAGCGTGAGGAACGCTATCATATTGCTTTAAAGAAAATTAATTCTTTTGAGATGCTTCCCAAAGAAAGTGCTAATGACATGTACACTCGCTTGAATGTTCTTGTAGAGGACCTCAATGCTCTTGGGCTCACTCAAATGAGCCAATCGGATGTTGCAAGGAGGATCTTGAGTGTTCTTCCCGTTGAGAAGTATGGTCACATTGTCACCGTGCTTCATCAAAGTGATCTCTCCACCGCAACACCGACACAAGTATTGGGGAAGATCAATGCTCATGAGATGTACATGCACATCACTCCGGAAGAGGGCTCATCATCTTCCAAGAAGAAAGACTTGGCCTTCAAAGCTAGCCATGACAAGAAGAAGAAGAAGGGCCAAGCCATGATGGTGCAAGAAAGCTCAAGTGAAAGTGATGTCGATGATGAATCACTTGCACTCATGGTGAGAAAGACCACCAAGATGCTAAAGAAGCTCAACAAGAGTGGCATCAAGTTCGATGGCAAGAAAAAGAAATTCTTCACAAGTAGCAAGAGAAAGCCCATCTCGGAGATGGATTGCTACAATTGTGGTGAACTTGGCCACCTAGCTCATCAATGCCCTAGACCACCAAAAGGCAAGTACAAGAACAAGAACAAGGGCAAGAAAGATGATTCAAGTGATGAAGAAGATGAGAAGAAGAAGAACAAGTCATACAAGAAGAAGGATGGCAAGAAGAAAGAGTTCTACAAGAAGAAGAAGGGAGGAAAGGCATATATTGTTGGTGATTGGCTCACCGACATTGAATCATCTTGTGATTCCTCCGAAGATGAGAGCGATGATGAGAAAGAGAAGGTTGCCGCATTTGTGATGGGGCCATCATCTTCATCGACATCTTCACCACCACCTTCACCGCCTCTTTCACCATCATCGTCCACTACTCACCTATGCCTTATGGCCAAGGGTGAACGAAAGGTACAAAATCATGATAGTGATGATGATGATGATAGTGATAGTGATGATGAATATGATGCACCTTCTTATGATGAACTTGTAAAATTGCTAAACAAATACACTAAAATCATAAGAAGGACTAGAAGTGAAAATGATGATCTTCAAAATGAAAATGAATCACTCTCATCTAAGCTTGAAAATGCTCAAAAGACTAGTGGTGAGCTTAGAGATCAAAATGAAGTTATGTCTTCCACTCTCAAGGAGCTCAAAACCTCTAATAAAGAGCTTAAAGATCAAAATGATAAACTTGAGAAGAAGCATGATGAGCTCATCACTAGACATAATTCTTTGAAAGACAAATACACCACATTGAAAATTGACTACGATAGTCTTGTGGTTGCTAATGAACTTGCTCTTGAGACACATGATGCTACTAACAATGTTGTTAAGTGTGATATAGCTACATCATGTGATGATTTAATCATTGAAAGCATTGAGCAAGATTCTAGTAGCAAAGGCAAGAGTGTGGTTGAGTCATGCAACCATGATGATTATGCCAAGATCAAGTGTGAGAATGAGAAGCTTGCAAATGAGAACAAGAAGCTTAAAGGTTTGATGGCTCTTGAGAAGCAAACAACAAATGAGTCACTCATTGAAGAGAACAAGAAACTCAAGCAAGAAAAAGAGCATCTCAAGACCGGCCTAAGCAAGTTCACAAGAGGTCAATATTTGCAAAGTGAGCTCCTCATGAACACCGTAATGAAGATGGATAGAAGTGGTATTGGGTACTTGGCAAATCAAGAGAAGAAAGCAAAAGCTCAACAACAAAGCAAGTCAAAGCCCAAGCCAAAGAGATGTGTTGAGTGTGGTCAAGAAGGTCACTTTGCTCATGAATGCAAAACTCCACCACCACAACCCTTGCCCAAGCATGCTAGACCCTTTGCCTTCAATGCTCATTATATGCTAAGAAAAGATTCAAATGGAAAGATGAAAGTCATGTTTTTGGGTCCCCCAAACAAGAATAGGCCAAAGAAAATATGGGTTGCCAAGTCACTAGTTGAGAAAGTCAAGGGCCCCTCTCAAGTTTGGGTCCCTAAACAAAAAACTTGATCTCTTGTGTGTAGGTGAACTACAAGACCGGTGGATCTCATTGGGTTATTGATAGTGGTTGCACTCAACATATGACCGGTGATCCTCGTATGTTCACCTCCATTGAAGAGAATGGGTTATGTCAAGAGAAGATCACATTTGGGGATAATTCAAAGAGCAAAGTCAAGGGTATAGGCAAGATTGCAATATCAAATGATCACTCACTCTCAAATGTGCTCTATGTTGCTTCATTGAGTTTCAACTTATTATCCGTCGGGCAACTTTGTGACCTTGGCTTCCAATGCTTGTTCACACCCAATGAAGTTGAAGTTTCAAAGATAGATGACAAGCAAGTGATATTCAAAGGCTTTAGATACAACAACCTTTATCTTGTTGACTTCACCTCCGAAGATGCAAACTTGATGACATGTTTGTTCACCAAGACCTCACTTGGTTGGCTTTGGCATAGGAGGCTTGCTCATGTTGGAATGAACACTCTCAACAAGCTTTTGAAGAAAGAATTAGTGAGAGGATTGAAGGATGTAAAGTTTGAAAAGGACAAACCTTGTAGTGCATGTCAAGCGGGCAAACAAGTTGCAAACACTCATCCAACCAAAGCTTTCATGTCAACATCAAGAGTGCTAGAACTTCTACACATGGATTTGTTTGGGCCTACAACATACAAGAGTTTGGGTGGTAATCTCTATTGTCTTGTGATAGTGGATGACTACTCAAGATATACATGGACTTTCTTCCTTCATGACAAATCCGAAGTGGCAAGTTGCTTCAAGAAGTTTGCAAAGAGAGCTCAAAATGAATTTGAGGTCAAGATAAAGAAAATTAGAAGTGACAATGGCAAAGAGTTTGACAACACCAATATTGAAGCTTATTGTGATGAAATTGGAATCAAGCACGAGATCTCTTCAACCTACACTCCTCAACAAAATGGTGTAGTTGAGAGAAAGAACCGGACTTTGATCACCCTTGCAAGAACAATGCTAGATGAGTACAACACTCCGGAAAAGTTTTGGGCCGAGGCAATCAACACCGCATGCTATGCTTCAAATCGCCTCTTCCTCCAAAAGTTTCTTGGCAAGACCCCCTATGAGTTGCTTAATGGGAAGAAGCCGGACGTCTCATTCTTCCGGGTGTTTGGTTGCAAATGCTACATCTACAAGAAGCGTCAACACCTAGGGAAGTTTCAAAGACGTTGTGATATTGGTTTTCTTGTTGGTTACTCATCAAAGTCCAAAGCATATAGAGTATTTAACCATACCACCGGTTTGGTTGAAGAAACATATGATGTGGAATTTGATGAATCTAACGGCTCCCAAGGAGCAATTGAGAATTGTGATGATGTAGGTGATGAACCCTTGAGGGAGGCCATGAAGAACATGCCCGTGGGAGACATCAAGCCAAAAGATGATGATGACGATGTACAAATTGTTGATCCACCATCTTCATCACGTATGCCTCAAGATGATGACAAGAATGAGAGAGTTGAAAATGAAGATACTTATGTCTCTCATGAACAAGCCGAGGCACAAGCTCAAGATGTTGATGCTCCCCATCCACCTCCTCAAGTGGTTGATAGAAGAAATTCACCTCTACTTCAAGCACATCCACAAGAACTCATCATAGGGAGTCCTACAAAGGGAGTAATGACTCGATCTCAAAAGCTAGCTTCTTTTGTTGAACATCACTCTTTTGTCTCTTGTGTTGAACCTAAGAATGTAGAAGAAGCTCTTCAAGATCCGGATTGGGTGAATGCCATGCATGAAGAATTGAACAACTTCACCCGCAATCAAGTATGGACACTTGAAGAGCATCCAAAAGGTGCAAGAGTCATTGGAACCAAGTGGGTGTTCCGAAACAAGCAAGATGACCAAGGCATAGTGGTGAGGAATAAGGCAAGACTAGTTGCAAAGGGGTTTTCTCAAGTTGAAGGCCTTGATTTTGGAGAGACCTTTGCACCCGTTGCAAGACTTGAAGCCATTCGTATCCTCCTTGCATATGCATCACATCATGATATGAAACTATATCAAATGGATGTGAAAAGTGCATTCTTAAATGGTTTTATAAATGAACTAGTCTATGTCAATCAACCTCCCGGGTTTGAAGACCCTAGATATCCTAATCATGTTTATAGGTTGTCCAAGGCGCTATATGGGCTCAAGCAAGCCCCTAGAGCATGGTATGAGCGCCTCCGGGACTTCCTCATTGAGAAGGGCTTCACCATTGGGAAGGTCGACACCACACTATTCACCAAGAAGCTTAATGGGGAGATCTTCATTTGTCAAGTGTATGTTGATGATATCATCTTCGGGTCAACAAATGAAGATTATTGCAAGGAATTTGGTGAATTGATGTCGAAGGAGTTCGAGATGTCAATGATTGGTGAGCTCACATTCTTCCTTGGTTTTCAAGTCAAGCAAATGAGAGAAGGGATTTTCATCTCTCAAGAAAAGTATATCAAGGATCTTCTCAAAAGATTCAAGATGGAAGAATGCAAGCCAATCAAGACCCCAATGCCATCAAATGGACATCTCGACCTAGATGAGGGAGGTAAACCGGTTGATCAAACTCTCTACCGTTCTATGATTGGTAGCTTGCTATACCTTACCGCATCTAGGCCCGATATCATGTTTAGTGTGTGCATGTGTGCTCGCTTTCAAGCGTGCCCTAAAGAACCTCACTTAAGTGCCGTAAAAAGAATCCTAAGATACCTTAAGCACACCCCAAGCATTGGTCTTTGGTATCCCAAAGGAGCTAGATTCCAACTAGTTGGCTATTCCGATTCGGATTATGCCGGTTGCAAAATTGATAGAAAAAGCACATCCGGAGGGTGCCATTTGCTTGGGAGATCCTTAGTATCTTGGTCATCTAAAAAGCAAAATAGTGTGGCTTTGTCCACCGCCGAGGCGGAATACATTGCCGCGGGGGCTTGTTGTGCACAAATCTTATATATGAAACAAACCCTCCTAGACTATGGAATAGTTCTTGAAAAGGTGCCACTTTTATGTGATAATGAAAGTGCCGTTAAAATTGCTAACAATCCGGTTCAACACTCTCGCACCAAGCACATTGATATCCGCCATCACTTTCTAAGAGATCACGTTGCTAAAAATGACATATCACTAGAAGGTGTAAGAAGTGAAAATCAATTAGCGGATATCTTCACTAAACCCTTGGATGAGGCCACTTTTTGTAGGCTAAGAAGTGAACTTAATGTGCTTGATTCAAGCAACTTTAAAAGATGAACGTGTGTTGTCCCTTGCATTGCATTGTATTATATGCCATGTTTAGTTTATCGCAATGCATTTAGGGCTTGGCTAACACGGTTACGATAACCCTCCTTTGGAGGAGTGAAGAAGCCTAACCGTGGATCAAACTTGACAAGCAACCTAGCTTTACTTTCTTGTATTGCATTGCATATGCATGGTTGTTTGTTTGTCGTTTCTTTTCGGTTTAGCTTTGAGCAACCGCTGTGTTCGTCCATGGATAGAGAGAGCATTTGACGCTCCTAAAGGTCCAAAAACTCTATTGCATGGCCATACGTTGCTCCTCGGGTGTTTATTGCTTATTTTCCTAAAAACAATACTAGCCTAAGGCAAAATATTTTAAAAATTTTTGAGGGTTTGAGTGAGGTCACTCATATCAGGTTCCAATTGGTGTTTATTTGTGTCTCTTTGAATTGGAACTTGATTGGGAGAAGTCGCGTCGAAGTTTGGAACGAAGAAAGGCGAAGAACAGCGACCGGACGCTGGACCGGACGCTGCACCGGACGCAGTGATGCTTCACCACCGCGTCCGGTCCCGGTGTCCACCAGCGCGTCCGGTCATCCAGAAGACGAATTCCATACCTGGTCACCGGACGCTGCACCGGACGCGCCTGTGTCGACCACCGCGTCCGGTCCCGGCTATCACCACTGCGTCCGGTCATCCGCGATGAATTCCCGAGCTCCCAGCGACCGGACTCTGACCGCGTCCGATCATTCCGCACCGGACGCGTCCGGTCACTCCAGGAGCTTACTGGAGTGTGACCGGACGCTGCTCCACCGCGTCCGGTCATAACGACCACCGCGTCCGGTCATCGCGCGTCGAGCGGATCTGAGCCCCTCATATAACCGGTTCGTTCTCGTTCTTTTTCTTATCCGTACGCCAATCCACCGTCGCAACTCGCCAATTCACCGACTCGCCGTCCTCCGCCGCATCCTCGCCGTCCCGTTCGCCGCCGGCGTCTCCTCTGCCAGGCCCCTGCCGCGCCGCGCCCCGCTCGCCCCCTGCTCGCGCGCAGCCGTGCCCGCTGCCCGCTGCCGCGCGCCACTGTCCGCGCCACCGCCGCCGCGCCCGCGCGTCCAACCTCGCCGCCGGTGAGCCATCCACCGCCGAGGGCCGCACCAGCCGCAGCTACAGCACCTCCCCTCGTGCCCTAGCCCCACATCCTCCACCTTCGATCGGCTGCAGCAGTTTCACTCGAGCCCCTTAGGGTTTGCCCTAACCCTAACCTAGGGTTTGATCGAAACCCTAGTTCTTCAGGTGACGACTCGCTCGATTCTTCGATTCCAATCACGTCAATTCCTTTGTTAGGGCTAACCTTGACCGTTATCATCCGTTGATTATCTCGACTCGGTCCTTTCAGAGCTCGATCGTCGATTTCGGGGATTCTCGCGACCTAGGTCACCGCATCTTCTCACCGTCGTTTCGCCGATCCGAGGTAGCTTCGCGTCTCGATTCACTTCGTATCTCACATGCTTGCTATCTCTAGGGTTTCGCACCTTTTAGTTATATATATGTGCTTATAGTATATCTTTCTATTCCGTCGGTGCAGTGAGTCAGTCGGTGTGTCAGGGTCAGATCTGTTTGCTGAATCCGAGGCCAAGCCTGCGGATACGGATTGAGGCCAAGCCTCTCGAGTGACAGTTCACCATCTTACAGAGGTTCTCAGTCAGTTTGACAGCATGGTGCGTTGCAAGAACGCCGGTGGTGCTCCTGGTGACGGGGACGACAGTCCTCCTCGTCGGTCTGAGATTGCGCGTGGAAAGCGCATCAAGGTAATGGCCAGAAAGAAGAAGAAGACACTTACAGAGGCAGAGGTTGCTCAGGCCGTGGCAGACGCTGCAGAGCAGGCAGAGAGAGGTGGCAGACGCAGTGGCATACATATAGGCGAGCGTCGCTTTCACCTTGAAGGTCGACAGCTCGGCACTGAGGCCACTGAGGGTACCGAGGATACTGGTGTCACAGAGCAGATGTCAGTTGATCCACCTACAGAGCCTACAGAGGCTACAGAGGCTCCACAGGCTACAGAGGATACAGAGGAGCAGCCAGCTCAGTCTCCACCACGTCGTCGCTCCACACGTGCTCGTACTCAGGTGACACCTAGGCCAGAGGGCCAGCGTCGTGGAGCACGTCCTCCTCCCAGAGCTAGAGGTTCACCTCCGGTCGAGCACTTTGACCTGAGGGGTGCTACAGCACGTCAGGTGCAGGGGTTGAGGTTCGTGGAGGTCAGCCGATGGTTTCCACCTGTCAGAGATCACAGAGCTTCAGAGGGTTTCTATACCCCACTTCAGGAGGATTTCTACAGGGCCTTAGTTGACAGTGGTATTGCTTTCAGACCTCAGAGGGTATGTCGACTTGAGGCACTGGTTGATGTTGTGGGAGAGCAGCTTTGTCCGCACCTGTCCTATCTACCTGGCTTGTCAGATCTTCTTGGACGGACAGGTGCATACTGCGGCACATGGGTCAGGGAGTTCTATGCTTCACTTTGGATTGATCCTGCCCATGAGTTCATTCACTTTGCTTTCAAAGGCCGCGATCACCGACTTTACAGCACCAGAGCTCGAGAGATCCTCAGACTTCCAGCTTCTGACACGAGGATCCATCAGTTATGCTATGGTCAGACTCCTCCACCCAGACGCCCTCACGGCGGAGCAGTGCCACCTACAGACCTAGTTCGACCCTGTTTCCGTGAGCCTTTTGGCGAAGGGTCTCGTCGTACGCCTGCTAGCCTGACACCACTTGCCAGAGTTTTGGATGCTATTATCAGACGCACACTTCTTCCCAGACTCGGCTACAGAGAGGGACTGACACGTATGCAGCTTTGGGTTGTTCACCACCTCCTCTCACAGATACAGTTTGACATCTGGGATCTTATACTTAGTGAGATGGAGGACACCATTGCTGAGGGCTTCAAGGGTAATCGTCAGCTGCCCTATGCACACTGGATCTGCTTCATTATTAGATCTTCTATTCAGATGCCACCAGAGATCAGGGCGGAGATATCAGCCACTACCACTGCTTTCCCTGATTACGATATCCGTCAGCTTTGGGCCTCAGTCACTAGAGATCAGGCCCCAGTGCCAGGACAGCGTGAGGGCCCAGAGGTTCCTGAGACAGCAGCTGAGCAGGATGCCAGAGTTGATGAGCTTGCTGAGGCAGAGCTTGTGGACCTTGAGGCTCAGACTGCTGATATACCTGAGGATGTGACTTCAGACAGCACAGATGAGGACTACCAGCCCATCCCCAGGTACCGGTCTCCTCGATCCCACGACCACGAGGCCGGTGGCTCTGGTTCAGCCTCCCGCTCAGACCCAGCCATGGTGGCTATTCTTGAGAGGTTGACCCAGGCTCAGGAGCAGCAGCAGCAGCAGATTCAGAGACAGGCACAGGACACAGCTGCAGCACTTGCACAGATTCAGGCTCGTCAGGACGAGTTTCAGCGACAGCAGCTTGAGATCCAGAGGCAACAGGTTGAGATGCAGCGACAGAGTCAGCAGCAGTACATGGATCTCCTGCGCCACCTTATCACAGTTGGGGTTCCTCCGCCTGCTTCTGTCATGACTCAGGCTTTGCATTCCAGTGGTCCGTCAAGTCAGGGACAGCCGAGCTTCCAGTATACATCTCCACAGCAGCAGGTTCCCCAGTCTTTTCAGTCCCCGAGCTTCACTCCTATTCATACGGGGTTTACACCGTCAGACCAGCCTCGCCCGCACCTCCTGACAGGCACACCTATTGGTGATTTCAGTGCTACCTACAGCGAGTTGACTGGTCAGCCGACACCCTCGCACACCACTACGTTTCATACTTCGTCAGGGTTGTCAGCTCCCGAGGCAGCTATTCCTCCAGTGACAGGGACCGAGACTACAGGGACCATCCCTTCTTCAGTTGCCTCGACAGATCCCCCAGCTACTGGCTCACTACAGGCTCAGGTCACTCAGACAGATCCACTTGTTGCTACTCAGTCAGTGCCCGTTCCTGCTCAGACCCAGACCGCTTCACAGCCACGTGCTTCTTCAGAGGGTCAGCCAGATAGCTCAGACTCCGAGGGCGATACGCTACACTTCGTGATTACTCCGCGCACCTCGGCACCCGACACGACTCCGTCTGTCCCCCCGTCAGATCCTTAGATTAGTTTTTTTGACGTTTGATGCCAAAGGGGGAGAGAGAGTAGTTTCAGGGGGAGTTTTGCTAGAGGGTTTTCGTTCTTTGTGTGTTACTTTCATGCATCATGTTTACTTTTCAGCATTGCATTCGTGTGACATTGTCGTCGTGTGGTAAACTTTGAGTCTTAATGTGTTATCTCGTCCCAGTGCTAATTTATGTCACCGTTTTAGTTATAGCTCTAAGGTTGTGCTTCCGTGCCTTACTCCGATTTCTTATGAGCTATATCTTTTTGTGTACTAACGCTTTTTGTCTTATCTTATGAAGTACACTCTTTTGGCCTGGGGCACATAAGCAATTCCTAACCCTTTGTGCTTATTGCTTTTTGCTTATGTAAACCAAGCATGCTCGAAAACCTCCTCTCTAATCCTTTATATCTTAGTGTTGTCATCAATCACCAAAAAGGGGGAGATTGAAAGCATCTAGGCCCCCAGGTTTGGTTTCGGCAATTGATGACAACGCTTTATTACCATGACTAACGTGTGTTTTGCAGAAACGTTGGTAAGTTAGGTCATGGAGATTATAACTGCTTTGGGCACCATGGTATTCGTGTCCCTTGATGGAAATCGTTTCGGTTTTCAAAAGAGTGACGTCAAGATTAAGGACGGTTAGTTCCGGATGTCAAGGTGTTGAGGTACATTCGGAATAGTCGTTAAGATCTTCGTTTTTCTCTTTTGACCGTACTATAAAGGGGGGCATGAACGGGTAGCTTGACCTAGGCGAGTCCTATGTTTAGGTGTGGTGCACACTTATTAAACTTGGCGCTAGGCAACCCTAGAATAGCTCAAAGTTCAGTTGGAAGCAACTTGGTTGAAGTTGCAACGCGTTTCGGAAAGTTTCGGGCTGTCTTCTAGTGACCGGACGCGGTCTTCGGGAGCACCGGGCGCGTCCTGTGTGTACGTTACCGCGGCTAGTGTTCGGCCCTGATCACCGGACGCGGTCCTCGCGAGGACCGGACGCGGTGGTCAGCAACCGACACGTGTCACCTGGGGAGAACGCCCGTCGGACGCGACCTGGCTGTGATCGGCGTGTCCGGTCACAGTCCAGTAAGGTCCAGAGAGGACCGGACGCGTCCGGTCATCAGCCATCGGACGCGGCCTCGCGTCCGGTGCGAGTACAGTAAGCACCCTTGCACGATCGGACGCGTCCGGTCACCCCTGACCGGCGCGTCCGGTGGTTCAGTTCAAAATCGCGTTTTGACCGTTACGGGCGACCGGCGCGTCCGGTCAGTTCGACCGGCGCGTCCGGTCAGCCCGTGTCAGGACATAACGGTTCGTTTTCGTTGAGGGGTGTATAAATACATCCCCTCCACCTCTTTTAGAGGTCTCTTGCTCATTTGATCAGCTGAGAAAACCCTTTAGAGTGCAAGGGAGTGCAAGAGCACTAGTGAGGATAGAGATTTGAGAATCAAAGCTTGAGAGCTCCTCACTAGCGATTAGAGAGAGTAGCAAGTGTGCATCCACCTTCTCATTTGGGCTCATTGTGGTCAAGTGAGAGTTCTAGCTTGTTACTCTTGGTGATCGCCATCACCTAGACGGTTTGGTGGTGATTGGGAGTTTGGTGATCATCCGGCGGAGCTTGTGGATGACCCAACTCATCTTGTGAGCGGTTTTGGGTGATTCGCCGCGACGGAGTGTCGAAGAATCAACCCGTAGAGAGCACTTGATCCTTGCGCGGATCAAGGGGGAGCTACACCCTTGCGCGGGTACTCCAACGAGGACTAGTGGGGAGTGGCGACTCTCCGATACCTCGGAAAAACATCGCCGTGTTCCTTGCCCTTTTACATTCAAGCATTTACATTCTCGTATTTACTTTCATTGCTTGATTTACTTTCCTAGAATTGCCATGCTAGACTAGGATTGGAAATTAGGGTGCAAAACTTTTCTTCGGTAGACTCTCTAGGAACACAAGTAGGCACTAGGGGTGAATTCCGGCTTGTAGGATTTAATTCTTGCAATTAATTTTTAGAAAAAGCCCAATTCACCCCCCCTCTTGGGCATCTTGATCCTTTCACACCCCATGCGACACCCCATGTGACACCTCCTAAACTTTAGTCCCTCAATCCAAACACTCCCTAAACCCCTGTTTAGATCCAATATACTACTGGCTCTGTTCCAATATATAAGACATTTTAGCTTTTTTAGACAGTTATTTTTTACTAAACACCTAGATAGTGTATATATACAGAAAAAACTATGTATACCTAAAAAAAGTCGAAACACCTTATAACTTAAAATAGAGGGAGACTAACAAGCAAAAAAAATAGCAATGTTGGATCTAAATAGACAAGTATAGGTATACTATAAGAGAACCTCTAGGTGTTTCCTATAATTAATATTCTAAAATAATAGTTTAGCGAGTTAATAAAATAAGCAGCAGTATCAAATTTATTTCCCTCTCCAATAGTTTTCTACATTAGCTTTATAAACGATTTTGGATTTCTAACCAACCAAACTTTAATTGTTTATTTGCTTCTTACCGTTTTCTCATCTGGAATCCTTTATTTTCTTAATTCACTCATCAAATTATGAGTTGGATATGGAGAGGATAAGGAGTTCCTCTCGACCGCGGAAATTATGAATTGGAGTGGATATTTGGTAATTTTATATTTTTAAAGAGCTTTTTTTACTAAACTATAGGAGGGGACCTTTTTTTACGAAAAAAGCGTAACAGAGAGTTGTTTACAACACTCCTGTAGATGCTCTAATTGCCACCAAAAATTAGCAAGGCGAAGGTTGCTAGCAGCCGTTAAGAGTTAAGTATACTAAGTTTTGGATCTAATCATGCATGGGGTTCTGAGCAACTTGGATCTGGAACCCTGTGAAAGCGTTTGCTGATCTGTTTGATGTATATAATCAGTGCACATGACCCATGCAAATCTGTTTTTAAATGGTTCATCTCTCTCACTTTGTAACAGGGATGAAAATAAAATGAAGTACGAACCTGTCTGGATAATGTAGAACTAGTTGTTAGCTCTAACTAAAAGTTAGATAGCTAAAATTTAACTAGCTAAAAACTAGATATAATGTTTTTGGATACTCAACTAATAAATATATAATGTCCTCATCCTTTTGTCTCTCTCACTTAGAGCGCTTTCGCTCCCATTTTAATTTCTCTCTTTTACACATTGGGTAAAATTGATGTGACACGTGTTGATATTTTTTCTATATAAATCTAGGTTAATTTACAATAACTCACAGTCCCTATATTTAGAGCAGAGGTACGTTGCTATAGTGGTATAATGTTTATAGCAGTCGTTCCAAGAAATATATCCCAGGACAAAAAAGGCCACATAATTTTTCTTCCAGTAGAAGGGTCCATTTGAACGTGCATTGACTAACTTTACAAGCACTTCCGGTTAAAACATCCTTCTCAATGGAATATTGGAAAAAAAAGGTCTGGATGCCTGAAAAATAATAAATAAATTCACACACACATAAAAAGGATGCACGTACATAAAATTTTCAACAACAAAATTGGAATAAATTCACACACATAAAGGATGCACGGACATAACAATTTCAACAACAGAAAAGGAACTTCCTTTGTAATTTATGCGATGGACAAATCCAGGACAGGAGTGAAGAAAAGAATTTTTAATATTTTCCCATTTATAAGACATATAAGCCCTCTCCCCTTGCATGTGGGACCCAAGCCCATCCATTTCCACAGACAAATGTCAAAGAAAAAAAAAGTCCAATTTACTCCCTCAACTATTGGGGTCGTCTGATTTTACGCCTTGAACTATAAAAACCAATTATTTTTACCCTTGATAACCGTTTGAGTTTGCATCTTGGTGATTTTCTGACGTGGCGCCATATCAGAGGAGGTAAATCGGACTAAGTTGAAAGTTTAAGGAGATACAAATCGGACTAAAAATAGTTTTAAAAAGAATAAAAAATTCATAAAAATAATTAAAAAATCTATCCAAAATTTTAAAGAATAATGCAATTAAAAATCCTACAATATTATTATCTATTATAATTAGTCAATGTTGATTATCCGAACTACGTAGAAGCGTCGGCGGAATAACTGTAGTGGGCATTGGTCTCCTGTCCTAACAAATTTTCAAAGTAGTTGTGTTAGCTTACGTGGCTGCAATCTGCATGCACCTTGCCACATGTATGCATGCCCTCATTGTCTATTATAAAATACATAAGTGTCATGTAACCACATCATACTTAATACTATTTATTTAGCACCATGATAGGTGTCACTCAATCATGCTCGTGTCACCTGATTGTATCCCCACAAACATTATAAATTATGTGTTACCATCCAGATTCTCTTGTCATGCTATTCTTCATAATTAATTGTATTAGAACTTAATTAAATTTATTATTTCCTAAAACATAAATAAATGCATTAAACAAAGGGTGCATGCATATGTGCGTGACACAACAACTTTGAAAATTTATCTATGGCAGGAGACCACCGCCCAATACAGTCCTAAACTCCTGACGACGCTCTACTGTAGTGCAGACATTCACATCGACTAGTTATAGATAACTAGAGCTTTTCTCACAAGTAAACATTAAAATAAGTTCATTAAGATTCGAACAATTTTGAAGCCAGGCACCGTAAGGTAGAGCATGATTTTTTTTAAAAAAACTTGTTTTATAATTTTCTGAGATAAAACAAATTTTCTATGACTAAACTAGATTTTAGGATTTTTAATTGCACTATTTTCTATGTAAAATATTTAGATAGTTTTTTTTCTGAATTTTTGGATATAAATTTTTTAGAAAATATTTCTAGTTCGTTTCACCCCACTGGCGACTATCATTGGCCGCTAAAGTACAAAAGAAAGCGGTTTGAAAATTAAGAGAGTAAAAAAACATGTTTTATATAATTTAGTGGGCAAAATTATGCAATCAAGATAGTTGAGGAAGGTAAATTGATTTTTTTCCCAATATATACGGAATGCCCTTGTTTCAACCCTGACAGTCAACTCCCAGGTCTATTAAAGCCCCTTATTAAAGCCCCCATGGCCAAGGGCACCCGTCGCTGTGCACCCCCAAAGTCCAAGGCCAGATCCGCGAATCGCCAGGGATGAAAACGAAAATAATAATCTTTGTTTTTCAGAAATTGTTTTTGAGTTTTTTTTTCTATTTTTTAGGCCTAAACGAAAATGGTAACGGTAATTGAAAAAATGAAAAAAATAACGGTAAAAAAATCGGAAACGAAAGCGAAAACGATTTTGCCCTCTTCCGATCGTTTTCGAAGATTGCTGTATTTAACCGGTAATTTACTGTCGGTATACTTTAGGTCCAATTGGCCTACGTCTAAACATGTTCATCCATCTACACACGCAAGCACATAAGGTAAATATTTATTGGAAAGGAACTATACGGCAAGTATTTCATGCGTACAGGAACGAGAAAGCAATCATGCAAGCAGCCAACTTAGAACTTAGAACTTGATCACTATAGTATGTCTTGTTAACTTAGAACTGATTGTTTATTTGTGTCTTTGTAAAAAATTGTTGTATTATTGCGTGGTTTGCCATTGTTTGAGATGGTATGAACTGTGTTGTTTCAGCTTGTGATCTTTTCAATTATACCTTTATTTATTATTGTCACGTGAGATAGGTTGAGTTATGTGGATCTTATCCTGTTCTACGGCTTGACGTGTTTATCGTTTTTTAGATACCGTTTTCATGGATTTCGATCGTTATCGATGTATTTTCCGATCGACTAGTATCGTTTTCGAAATTACCAGAATATCAGTGCCGTATTTGTTTCCGACAATATCGTATCGATTTCAATTTCGAGAAAAAAAAGTGAAAATGGAAGTGATTTGGACGGCCAATTGCTTTCCCACTCCTAACGCCACACTGCCTACTGGCGACGCCGGCAACGGCAAGCACAGCAGCCCTTCCGTTGGTGACCGCACCATCAGAGAGGCGCGGCAGATTGGCAATGGCTTCCGCTGCCGCTGCCGCTGCCGCTGCCACACGGAGGGCGGCCGCCTCGCTCGCCTCACGCCGCCTCCTCCCCGGGCCCGGGCAGCCAGCTGTCCCCACTGCGCTCCGGATGCCAGGTAGTCTTGGATTTTGCTGCTACGATCCATGCTTCCGTCGTCCCTGCTCATTGTGACGCTCCCTTTTCCGTGCGTGTGCGTGCGTGCTCTTCCGTTTCCGTTTTACCTGTCACGGATGCATCATGCATTCATGCATGTGACCGTACCAATGTGCCGTGCAGAAGCTGCCCCATCTCACTCGCGCGCCCTCAACAAGTGTGAGGCGTGTGGGCTACCTAACAGGGAACGGTAACCGCATCTTGCCATCTTCCTTCGTCCCCCATTACCGTCCTAGTACTACTGTACGGCACTGTACTACAGTAGTTCAGAACGAGAGACGTCCCCAATGGCACATTGTCAGCATCACATCAGGTACGCCCTGAGACAGTGCAGTGAGCCTATCCGCACTCATGGACCTCTATATTCATCCTCTATTCGTCCTGGTCAGCAAGATTCTCTCCTCTATACTCAATTCTCCCGCACCCATCCATTCTCTATATCATCCTCTATTCACTCTATCCACTGTGTGACCCACTTGTCACTTTATCTAAATATATCCATGTGTGATCTAGTTTTGAAGGATTTATTAAGACGAATTTAATGGTGCAATCGAAATTTAATTTGGATTTTTGGTTTATGAGTTATATCATTTTTTCCCTTTGTTTAGCTAGTGGGGTCCGCCACTGCCCACTATAGAGTAAGCACTGTACCACTCTAAATATAAAGTGAGAGAAAAGATCGAGTATCATTTTAGAGTACCTAGTGCAGCAGTTTTTATTCTATATTCATACTCTAAAGCTTTAGAGTATCCGGTGCGGGTAGTCTGATACCGCCTGAGCCCACCAGTGCATTGTTTCCGAGCACTCACCAAAAGGTACTAGTAGGTGCCAAACCCACAACGAAACTACTTCGTTCACGAAAAACGTGACGCGGATGCCCGGCTAGCGTGCCGTTGTTAACGTGTAGGAAATGAACATGTTTGCATGGATTAATATAACTTTTTTTAAAGAATTTATTTATACAACAGGAACACATGCACAGGGCATAATTTTCACAAGAATTGGGAATCCTATAATCGAATAGAATTCATATGGAAGGAAACCTAGCTATCAAGCTGTAATTCCTGCCCGTATATAAATCATCATTGACCTACATGCAGCCGTCCATTCCATCGACGATAATTTCTGCTGGGCACAGATGGAACATCAAAAAAAGCCTTATGGAAGTTTTCAGCCTACTAGTATCAGTGTCCTAGTTACTGCTTCCCTAGGTTAATCCGATTATTTCAACGGCCAAAAAGGCATCCTTTAATTTTTCCTTCTCTCAGTTAAAATGTCCACCTGCACGTGCAGCGACTAAACTTGAGAATCACATCAGTCTCAACACCCGACTCCAAGCCACCCATCCATGCTCTGCAGTCTGCACCTGCTGACCGGTTAGCTGCAGCTCGCTCACGCACCCCACCATCCTTTCCATCCAATGTGGGCCCCACGTCCATCACATCCCCAACGAGCCCCATCATGTCCATTTGAACAATGCCAAAAATGCCCTCTTTTTTCCGGCCCTATTAAACCCAGACCAAGCCCAAATCCAAGACCAAGAGGAAGAGAGAGAGAGAGTGGGGAGGCACTCGGCAGCGGCAGCCATTACTACTCGTCCTCCCTCCCACACCAACAACCTCCACTGCCTGCCGCTTCTACTGCTGCGGTGACGGACGCCTGCAAGTACAGGAGGATATCCGCTTCTATTACTGCGCCTGCGCCGCGGCGGAACCAGGCAGCAGCAGAGGGTTCTTCGATTCGGTTTTCGGCGGGCGCAATAAATTTGCCCCATGGCTCGGAGGGCCGCGTCCTCGCTCGTCTCCCGCTGCCTCTTGGCCAGGGCCTCTGCCCCTGCCGGCGCGCCACCCGCTGTCCCCTCTGCGCTGCGCAGGCCAGGTATTGTTTCGATTGATCTGCTCCGCGCTTCCTGCTTGGACATGCCCCTATCCTGTTAGGAATCGGACAAGCTCGTAGCACTAGTACAGTAGGTATGGATTTTAATCTCGCGGCGTTCCCTGTTTCCGTGGTGTCGTGTTCGTAATATTTTTTTTTGTTTATTATGGGTTCTTGATCTTATCTTTGTTGATGTTGATATCACCGCATCCCCCACCTCTGTTTTTCCTCGGCCGGGTGTCTTCGATCGCTTCACAAGGGGATCCGGATAATGTGTCGTGTGTTGCGCTTTGGATCTGATCACTACAGCAGATATGACGATCTGAATTCCAGGGTGTTTACCTTGTGATGCCCGTGTGTAAAACAAAGCCAGCTTCATCAGAATCTAGATTGTTGTCGGCCTTACTTTGCTTCCATTAGCTCCATAGCTGACTGCTGACGTAAAAGTTTAATCTTGTAGATTTCGTTCTCTTTTAATACCAAAAAAACACATGATTTTGACATGTAATCTCAATAGAATCAGTTCTAATAAATGATCACCTCATCTTCATTTCTCTCGCTCTATAATATCTACCTCTACTTGTGTGTACAGCGCCAGTCCTCATCTCTTGGAGATATCGTGCCCCAACGTCGCTTTCACCCACCCATCTTCTAGTGTGCCTTGTCTACTCAGGCTTTATGGCCATTTCCGGCTTTGCCCTCACCCTTACGACTCGGGATGTGTGGCTTCTTGGCCTTGTGCGTCATCAATGAGTCATGGCTTGAGTAGGATTTCTGGACTTTTTCGCTCTAGAGATAAGAATTCTGGGACATGATAAGACGCGGATTCTTCGGTCCTTATCGGTACAGTGGAAACCAGAGCTTTTGGTTGTCTGAAATTTTGTTTGCTACCCAACTGCTTGATATTGGATTATTGGTGGCGAGGCAAACCTAGTCACTTTCGAAATTCTACATATTGATTATTCCAAAAAAAAATTCTACATATTGTGTATGTAAAAGACAACCATGATCCGTTTAGTGAATTTCCTAGGTAACCAGACTGCAATGTGAAATTTTTTTCGTATAGTAATGTAAAAAAAGATGGCATATTCAGTCTGTCGCTTTCTGCAAAATTGGCAATTTCCCATGTGTCAAACATGATGGAATTTGCATTAAAAAAAACATGATGGAATGGAAGATAATTTTGGAACGGAAGAAAATCAGAACTTTTGGTTTTCTGCAGTTATGTTTGCTACTGAGCTGCTTGCCACTGCTACAAGGCCACCGAAAAACCCTAAAAAAAAAGGCCACCAAAATGGCTTGCTTCACCTAGTCATCTTTGGAACTCATCAACTTAGGAAAAAGTCAAAGGTAGCCAGTTGTAATGTAACCCAAAAAATAGAAGAAACCATCTTCCATCTGTTGCTTTTTGCCACATTGCCATTAGCTCAGTGCCGCAAATGATGTGTTCATGTCTTCATGAACAGCCAGCCTCCATTTGTTCTGCTTCAAAATCTTCATTTAAAAAATAGTGTGGTATTTTCAGTTCACTGTTGATTAACGTGCACATATTTTGTTATCCTGAATTCTAAGAACAAATGCACCACCTGTATGGAATAGTCCTGTATGTATAGAAACAAGAAGGATAGCACATACAATGTGCCTTTGTCTTGCTATGTCATGTTTAGGGATATTCATGCTTTGGGGCACCAAATATGGTCTGAACGTCTCTTTTAGCCTTCTGTAAATCCAGACCTCATTTAATGTATTTGTTTCTTAGAAATTTGCTACTTGTTTCTCTGACCGTATCATATTACCACAATGCCTGCAGATGGGATGCGCGGACTGTTGCCAGGCGTCCTTCAGAGGTTCAGCACTGCAGCAGCAGTAGAGGAGCCCATCACGCCCTCAGTCCAAGTGAACTACACAAAGCTCCTCATTAATGGCAACTTTGTTGACTCTGCATCCGGTATGTAACTCCATTTCATTCCTATCTGAGCAGCTTATTAGTAATCAAGCATCCTTAGACTTTTTCTTTCAACAAAAACTAGTATTAACAACGCTGATCCAATAGTCACGTTGCTGGGCTTCCCCATGATACCTGTAGGTCCATAAACTGGAAAAATCTACTATCGGTTTTTGTTGCTTAATATCTGCTTATAGTGTGAGGGGTAAAAGAAGAGTAATGAAAATGCCATGTCATAAAAAATGTTTCGAGCTGATATGCTATCCAACAACAAAATATGCATGTTTGTTTAGAATTTATTAGAGTACAAACCCACACCCTTCTAATTCATCCCCCTTTAGAAACTATGCTTCACCACAAAGCACTACGCTTCTAAGAATTCAAACAGTTCCGTTATCAACCATATATTTGCCAAAATATTGTCTAATGTAGGCCTGCAACATGGCAAAGATTTATTCTAGTTTTTCCTGTTCTTGATGATAAGTCAAACTCACCATTTGTGATGTGTATTTTCATCTCATCAGGCAAGACCTTCCCAACTCTGGACCCTCGAACAGGGGAGGTGATTGCTCATGTGGCTGAGGGTGATGCAGAGGACATCAACCGTGCAGTAGCTGCGGCCCGCAAGGCTTTTGATGAAGGGCCATGGCCGAAGATGACTGCCTATGTAAACACTCAGCTTGAGATTTTAGTCTCTGTTGTGTCATTGTGACCTTCAGCCATGCTCACAGATGGTCGGAATCTAACTTTGCAGGAGAGGTCCCGTATCCTACTGCGGTTTGCTGATTTGATTGAGAAGCACAATGACGAGCTTGCTGCTTTGGAGACATGGGACAACGGGAAGCCATATGAGCAAGCAGCCCAGATTGAAGTACCCATGGTGGCCCGTCTTATGCGTTACTATGCTGGTGATTGCCTTTATTTAATATTAACTGATGAAAGTTGTCAGGAACAGTGGCGGAGCCAGGATTCCAGAGTTGGGTATTCCTACTTCCACATCAACAAAAAAAAATGGATGAAAATACTATAAAATATAGCGGAGCTAGGCCGAGAAGCTGTTTTTTTTACTGTTTTCGACTGCAATGAGTGAAAATACTGCAAAATATAGCATTATACATATACATATATAAGTATATATATATATATACATAAAAGTGTATCAAAATAGTTGGGTATTCCCGGGACTACGGGGAATACCCTTTGTATCCGCCCATGGTCAGGAACAATACAAAATACTTCCATACAGCATATATACTTCCATGTCTGATTCAGTTCCATTTCTTCCGTTTTTTCGCAGGTTGGGCTGATAAGATCCATGGGCTCATTGTGCCAGCTGATGGCCCACACCATGTACAGATCTTGCATGAGCCAATTGGTGTTGCAGGTCAGATCATCCCATGGAACTTTCCTCTTCTGATGTTTGCCTGGAAAGTTGGCCCTGCTTTGGCATGTGGAAATACTCTCGTGCTCAAGACTGCTGAACAAACTCCTCTGTCGGCTTTGTATATCTCCAAACTGTTGCATGAGGTTGGTGCAGCTAATATTTTGTGTTCTCTTTAGTTTTGTTAGTGAAGTAAATTAGTAATCACTTCCTTTTATTGCAATTATTCAATTTACTTAGAGAGAATGGGCTTTGTTTCATCACACAACTTTTTGTAAATGTTCTAGTGACGCGTTTGTGTTTTATTGGGAATAAAAGATGCTAGGATTAGTCAACCATGTTCTTTTTTATCTATCATATGATGGATGGAGTGATCTCTCAAAGCTTCATGTTATTTTTACTAAATTTTCTCCCTTGAGTCGCTTTGCATCATGGCCACTCTTAACAGGGAAACAAATGAGGGAAAAAACTATCTAGTGGTGTTAATTGAGCATGCAAGAGATGAATGATTCAAATCACACATGTGTTGCATGTATAACTGTATCTTTAGATCTAGCTGCTTTGAGCATGCAATGGGCCAGTTGTTATAAATATATAAGGGATATAATTTATATATAGCCTGTATTTTTTCTTTCAATCAGAGCTGATCATATTTTGCATGCTAAATAGGCTGGACTACCTGAGGGTGTTGTGAATGTCGTTTCTGGTTTTGGCCCTACTGCTGGTGCTGCTCTTGCTAGTCACATGGATGTTGATAAGGTAAATAAACCTTTAAATTATATTGTATGTCTTTGTAGAGAATGGCCTGAAAAACTATACCTTAGGACTAAACATGTATTTCTTTCCATCAATAAAGGTTGCATTTACTGGATCTACCGATACTGGCAAAATTATTCTTGAGTTGGCTGCAAAGAGCAACCTTAAGACAGTGACACTGGAGTTAGGAGGCAAGTCTCCTTTTATCATCATGGACGATGCTGATGTTGACCATGCTGTTGAGCTTGCACACTTTGCCCTGTTCTTTAACCAGGTATTTGTTGGTATGATGTTAAAATAAGCATGATAACTGTGTTTTCCATTTCATTCTACTTAAATATTTTTCTTGTCATGAATTTTTTAGGGACAATGCTGTTGTGCTGGATCTCGCACATTTGTACATGAGCGTGTTTATGATGAGTTTGTGGAGAAGGCCAAGGCTCGTGCATTGAAACGTGTTGTTGGTGATCCATTCAGGAAAGGTGTTGAACAGGGCCCGCAGGTACATTTCTGATTAGGATATTTAATGGTTTATTTATGCAGTTACAAACTCTACAATTAGAAGTTTGATGTATCATTCACGTAGTAGCTGCGTCACCAGTAAACTCATAAAAGCTTCTCAGTTCACCGGTTCACCCAATGAGCTATTAGAGCATCACCAAGAGCCTTTATATTCTTTCTTATTAACAGGAGTAAAGATTTTGGTAAAAAAAATGCCCCTCCAACAGCTTCTTTAATTAGATCTCTAATATTGCTATCCTCTGTTCTGGATTTTTCGCTAGCCAAAGATGGAGAGTGGGGCTGGTCTAGAGTACGCACAAGATAGAGAAGTTGTAAGAGAGTGAAAATAAACAAAGAGTGATTTTTATTCAAATGGCTCTCTAAATAATTCTTAGAGAGTGAGTTTAAGAAAGGATTTTGGGGATGCTCTTACATTGCCAATTATATTTCAATATAACTGATGCAAGTTTTAACAATTCCTTGAATCAACAAAAACCATTCGATAAAATCTTGCATGTTTCTTGTATTAGATTGATAACGATGTTCACTATTGTAACTCTACATTTCCTCCGTGTTTGGACTGATGATGACTTGCAATTTTTGTTTCTTTATAGATTGACGACGAGCAATTCAACAAGATATTGCGCTACATTAGGTCTGGTGTTGACAGTGGAGCTAACCTTGTGACGGGTGGTGATAGGTTGGGTGACAAAGGTTACTACATCCAGCCAACGATTTTCTCAGATGTCCAGGTGAGCTTTGACTGCATCGAAGTACTAGTACAAAATTTCTTGTCTCTTACAAGACATGCTTAATGTTCCATTAAAAACAAACGAGGATATGTTTAAAGTTCATGACATGGCTGTTACAGGACGGCATGAAGATTGCTCAGGAGGAGATATTTGGGCCTGTTCAGTCAATCCTCAAGTTCAAGTGAGTATTATCCTCATGTTGATTTGTCTAATGTCTGAAACTCTTATTAATAACCAAACAATCAAGAAGTGCAAAGAAATCTTAAGCAACAATCTATTGGGTTATAACTTTTGTCCTGCTTGAACAGAGATCTCAATGAGGTTATCAAGAGGGCAAATGCGAGCCAGTATGGATTGGCCGCTGGCGTGTTCACCAATAGCTTGGACACGGCCAACACCCTGACACGTGCGCTCAGGGTCGGCACCGTCTGGGTGAACTGCTTCGACATCTTCGATGCTGCAATTCCCTTTGGTGGGTACAAGATGAGCGGCATTGGGAGGGAGAAGGGCATTGACAGCCTGAAGAACTACCTGCAAGTGAAGGCAGTCGTCACCCCTATCAAGAACGCCGCATGGTTGTAGATGCTGCAAGTATGATATGGCCTTCTGGATAAGAACCACGGATATTCATTTCCTCATCACATCCCGAACAATGTGAAGGCCATAACCAGTTAGATGACGATGAAGAAGAACAGCTATAATAAGATTTGCCCTCTGGGTTGTCAGTTATATCTCTAATAAGCCTTTTGGTTCGTGCCTATATTGTGCAATTTGGCTGCTCCCTTTTTCTTTTTGGTAAGACTGTTATATTGTAGAAACGGATTTGGAGAGTTCATATGAAAATGCATTTGTTACAAGTAAGAGCAGCAGTCACCCAATTGCTCCCCAAGATCCCCAATTGTCATATTGGTGTCAAAAGAAGCTGTTGGAACTTGGAAGTAAAAGGCTTTGTTTGGTTGGTGCCGTAATTAGCCACACTTAACCATTGGTAAATTATGGCTGCTGCTACAAAAAGTGTGGCAAGCAAAATTGAAGCCACACTTGTGGCAAAGTTTGGCAACAAAAAAAATGAATTTATAACATGCGGGATAGGATATTTATAACAAAGGGTTAGTGGCGCTGAAGCACTGTTCGTCTAAACGGCCGTTTAGTCCGTTTAAACACCGTTTAAACGGTAAACAGAAGTCAGTCGTGTTGTTTAGGCCCTAAACGGTTGGGCCGTTTAAACCCGTTTAAACCGTTCAATCCCGTCTAAACGGTCTAAACAAAATCAGATTAAATGTGATTAAATGAGCTAAACAACCATTTAATCCATAATTAAGTGAATTAAAGGACTACGTCTATCACAATCAACATGAAACTAATTAACATTGTAATTATATGAAGTGTTGTGGGATTTAGATTTCTTCCAACAAGATTATTTGGTAGAATATTTGATTTTTACATGTGTAAATATGTATGAGTTCTAGCAAATTTTATTTTTACCTACATAAATATGTATATTTTATTGTTATTGTACAAAATCGTTTAGGCCGTTTAACTCCGTTTAAACACCGTTTAAACGGTCTAAACGCTAAACGAAGGGTGACCGATTGTTTACCGTTTAGCGTTTAGGAAAACATTGCGCTGAAGCCACTTGGTTTTCTTGGCTCCCGGTGATTGAATTCGGTGTATGGTGCAAGGATATTCGGGAAGTCCAGAGCCATGGTAGTGCCTAAGTGCAACTTGGTGCTGAAGGCATTGAGGCTTAGTGTTAGGGATATTTATCTTTAGCCATACTATTAGGGGAGGAGAGCAAGACGCGGGCGGGGGGTTGGGGGGGGGGGGGGTTGGGGGGGGGGGGGTGAAGGACAATAGCTTGATCACTGAGTTGGAGTCAAGAATAGTTTTATGCACATTTCAGAGTTACTCTGAAGCTTGTTGATCAAGAGTGGATGGATCAGATATAGAGTAAGTCTAGGATCTCAAACAAGTTGAAGTTGGATGAGATCGAACTTCAAACAAAGCCAATTCAAGTTTTAAGTGCATTTGAGTGGTTGATTAAGGTTACCATATCATCCGGTGACACTGTTATATTGTGTCTCATGCGTTGTTGAGCACCGGACAGTACATTGAGGGCCCCGAGTGGACTAGCAGATGATCTGGTGTCACTGTCCTATGAAGATTTCAAGTTGGACATGGCTGCTAGAGTGCAAAGTATGATCTAGTGGCACCCCAATGGCCTAGAGGATCATCCGGTGGTAGTGGTACCATGCCACGACGAGTTCAACTTGGTCAAACTTACTAGTGTGCACGTATGGTCCACCATGTACCTTAGTGGTTATGGCGCATCATCTGAGACCTAAGTGGTAATGACATATCATCTGGTAGGTATATTTGAGTAACTTTAGCAATGACCCAAACGCATGGATGTGGACGTCGACAAGGGTATCTGGTGGCAGATGTATATTGGAGAGAAAAGGAAAAAAGCCGTATTTTAAAACAAGAGAAGAAAGAGAAAGAAAAAAGAACGCGACTATGGGCTGGCTGTGAATCGGTGCAAAGCTTTGTCTGGAGATGGAATTTTCTTTTAAGGAATATCAAGGGGTAAATGAATTCAAAATTTACGAGTTTTAGCATAAACAATGTTTGAGGAGTTTTGTGTTAAAAGGCATACAAATGCACCCAAATATGATGTCTTGATGGAAGTTCTAAATTCAGAAGGAATTTTAAATATATCTATATATAGATAGAACCTTGGACTTATGTTTGGATTTTTTATTCAAAAATTGAAAAGTTCAAGTATTTTTGTGGATTTTTAGATGACACTAAAACTTAGAGTGTTGAAGTCATATAATATCAACCTTCACATTTTAGGTTCCGTTTGGTACCGCTCCACCTGTGGCTCCACGCCCACCTTCTTGACTCCACCAACCAAATAGGGTTGGGGGCTATCCACTCTGCTCTGTCCATGACTCCGATCTCCGGAGCCAAAAGCCTTCGGGTGAGCCAAAAAAAGGCACGCAGGCCCTCCGTGAACTATCCCTATATGTGGGCAAGGCGTGGCGGTGGTGGTGGACTGAGGCATCGGGCCAGCGAGGCACGGGGCGTGGGACGGAGGCGCCAAAGCGAGGGAGGGGGGATGGGCGGAGACGCCAGAGTGTGGTGGGTGAGGCAGATCGAAGAGGTATGATTGTGCGGATAAGGAGATAGAAGGGGAAGAAAGAAGAAATAGGAGAGGAGGAAAAGATAAAGGGAAAAACTAAAGGTATCATGGTTATTTCAACTTTTTTTATGTACTACGAGAAATTGTTTTACCAAATATTTTATTAAAATAGGATTAGCTCCACTAGTGGTGCTACTCATAGAACCAAAGCAAAGAAATGGTTCGGCCCTGTTCGTTTTGCTAAAATTTGGCTGCTGCTGATGCTGATTTATTATGAGAGGAACACACTGTTCCTTCGTAAAAAAAAATACTGCTGAAGTGGTGCTAAAAAAACAGGGCCAAAGTAGTCCAGTCGAGTTATACCAAACGGGCCTTACAATTCATCAATTCATGATTGATGGGCTTTGTTATGAGCTGACTAATGGCATTAAAAGTGTCGTGTATAAAAAACTATCACTTTTGTGCTCCCCAATATTTGTGTGGTGCATGTTTTAATTTTGTAGGTGCATTGCATCTGAAGTTCTCGGAGTCCAGATCCATTCATGTTATGTTACACTGATTTGGCATTTTGGTTAATCTTGGTTGCATACATCCCCTTGCAGAAACAAAAATATCTGCATGTGGGAGTAAGTGGGACCTCGCCGCAACAGTTTAGGGCCCGAAATTTCTTTCAGTACCCCGATCCCTCCGTCCAAAAAAAAAAATGTAATAGTTCTAAATTTAGCTAAATATATACAAAAAAAAGTATTAATATTTATGGTCTCGTAATAAATATTATTAGATTAGTTACAAAATATATTTTTATAATAAATTTATTTAGAGATACAAAAGTTGATAGTATTTTCTCTAGATCTGGTTGAACCTTAGAACGATTTATTTCTCAAATATTTACATTCTTTTTGGGACAAAGGGGTTATATTTGTGATGTTTAGGCCGTGAATACAATGCTTCGCATGATTATTATTAAGATATATATGTATATAAAAATGAATGAATTAAAAAAAAGAAAGCTTACCAACATTGTTTTCTTTGCAAGCAGGTACTAGTTCTTGCTGCAAGTTGCTGTTAGACGATGCGGTAAGGCTAGGGCTCGGACGTTCGTCCTCAGGCGTCCGGAGACAGCTCCCGCGCCTCGTGCCTGCATCGCATCTCACGTGCCCCGTCGTGCTCCCATCTAGCGCCAGCGTCTGGAACCACGCCTCGTGCCCGCACGAGGGAACCGCGCCCCGCGCGCATCCCATGCCCGCATGGCGGAACCGCGGCCAGCGCCCATCCCGCACCCACATGGGAGAACCGCGACCCGCGCCCACCTGCCCACCTGTGCGTGCGCGCTGCAGAGGTGTCTGCCGGCCTCATGCACCCGCACGCGAACCACGGCGCCACCTCAGCAGCAGCAGTAGGCGGACGGTGGCCTGCAACACCCGACCTACTTTTAAAACATCCGGATGAAATTTGCAATATAAGTCTGCAACAGATGAAACACTTGAGATATGCATGTGTAGCAATTGCAACATGTGCAACACCAAGATCTATTTTTGAAATATTTAGATGAAACATTTGCAACATACGTCTAAAACAATCGAAACACTTGAAACATAAGCTTGCAACATGCGTATTTTGTCATTGCAACATCCGATATCTACTTTTGCAACATCCAGATGAAACACTTGAAACAAAAGTCTGAAACACCTGAAACATTTGAAACACAGTTCGTCCGCGCATCACGGACTACCTGGTGGGGAACTGCGGTACCAGCGGCGACCTTCTCCTGGTGATGCCGGGGTGGTGGCTGCGCAGTGCACGCCATGGCCGCAACGGGCGAGGTGGATGGGGGCGCGGTGAGGGACGCCCCGCGTAGCACGACGCGTTATTGGGGCGGGCGTGATGGGTGCGGCAGGGAATGGCGCGGCGGGCGAGGCATAGTGAATGGTGCGTCGTGGCCGCGGGTTGATGGCGCAGTGGATGCGGTCGCTACGAGCGGATGGCGCGGTGCACGCGGCCGCTGCGGGCGGACGGCGACGATGTGCAGACAGACGAGTTGAGGAGCGGAATTGGTTGAAGAGGCAACAGACCCATTGATATTGGGTCGGATCGCTGTGCAGGCCCGGAACGAGGCGTCCGGACGCCCTCACACGAGCATTAGCCTAAACTATGGCGTGTGCCGGTGGTGTGCGTGATGATTATTTTCACCGGAAACGCCCTGCCGTGCTGGCGAGGGCAGGAACATCAACGACAACATCTCGTCGTCGGACATTGTGCTGTTCAGGTGTACAATTAAACTCACGGTCCTTGAGGTCATTGTAGGCAGCGAGCTTTGTCATCGATGGCTTCAACAAAATCTTTGTGACCATCTGATCTCTACTATAATTGACCACTTCAATTTATTTTAGGTCCATCAGCAAAAACATCCCCTGCTGAGTAGTCTAACCACTGTGTACCTAGAAAATTACACACAGAAATTTACCTTTATTAAAATCAATGGCTCACGAAAAGTCAGATCGCAAGGCCGAGAGACAAAGTTTGATGAGCTTCTCACCCCCTCACCTCCGCGCCCTCACCCTCCCGCGCCTAAACCCTCTCACGAACGCCGCAGGTACGAATCCTGAAGTCGCCGAAAAAAAGAAAGCATCGTACGTACAAGTTTGAAATTTGATCTTCACCGAAAAAAAAGAAAGACTGCGACCCGGACGCCCGATCCTCTCCCCTTCCCGTCCCGCGACTCCTTCCCGTCCAGCAGCTAGGGTTTCCCGGGCACCGCCCCACCTGATGCGCCTGCCGCGCTGCCCCGCAGCCCGCCGGTGCTTTGGCATAGGAGGGAGTTCATTGTGTGGGCGTCGTTCATCGCCTCATCGAGGCCTCGGGGGCAGTCGCGTTTTTTCGACATAGGATTTTCGACGTCGCCGCCTCCCATCTCGCCCTACAGCAAGCGGCATCGATCGACGGCGCCACCCCAACCTCACCCGCAGCAAGCCGCAGCCTCTCACTGCAGCGGACTGCATCGACGGATGAAAGAGAGGAGTCGTGTCGTGTGGTGGACGACGACGTCGGTGGCAGCGCCTCCTCCCCCATTACCTCGAGTGCTGGATTAACTCAGGCGAGAGGGATGGCTCAAGCTTTGGGAGCTGCTGCTCGGGCAGGAGCGAAGGCTTCTTCTCCTATCATAGATGGGCTCGGTTTCTCCAGGTGCTCTTCTACATGCTCTTGGTTTCAATTTTTGCTATTGTTAGGGATTAAAGAACACCTGCTGTACCCGAAGAACACAGGCAGCTCTCTTTCGGTCTGTTAAAAGAATACTTTTATGAAATACTTGAATTCTTATATAAATTCAGTAGTACTAAAGTCAGTTTATTTAGTTATATCACAGAGAGATCACAATGGAAAAGGAAACATGACCAGATTGGTGCAGATGCAGATAGATTCTTTGTCTGCCTGCCACCAAAGAGATGGAAAAGCAGGTTTTTGCATGACTTGAATAAACTGGAAGGTGAATTTATCTGTCTAATGTATCATGACAATTAATAATCATTTGGTTGCTTGACAGAACTAAAAGATGTCAGATCCTTTAATTTTTTTTTCAAAAGACCAGATCCTTTAATTTCTGACATACATGCTTATTCAAGGATGTGTGTTTCTGAAACTTTGGGCTTATTGGAATTTTTGTTCATTGCCTGACATTTCAGGGGAAGGGACAGCCTGTGTTATGCAATACCTATTTTTTGCATCTCATTTTTTGGTGCATCTGACACTACTATTATTTAGTTGCTAGCGCCGCCGGATCCGCAGTCCCAAGCACCACTGTCCAGTGCGGGCGCCGCCGGGCAGTCGCAGGCACCGCCGGGTCCTTCACATGCGGTCGAGCAAGGAGCATCTCTCGAAAGGTCACCCTTCCGCTTCTATTTCGGTTGATAAAAAGATTTATGAAATTTTGGGGTGTTTTCATCCCAATCAATGATAACTGATTTTGGTGCTGCTTTTGTTGATGCCAAATTTGATTGCTGAACCAGGTGTCTTCTCTGATGCAGAGACTGGGTGCACCGGTTTCTTACCAGCGCCGTGATGCTCTGGAAGAGTTGGAAGAGGCTTCTGATCCTCATAAAGAAGAGTTTAACGAGGTGGATGCACCGTTACAAGACCAAGATGAAGGTGAGACATGCACATGGTGTGTCTGTTTCCATTTATTTTCTAAAGTAGCTACACTTTATAGCTATTTTTTAACTTTTGTTTTTGTATTGAATTTTCAGACGTCGTTTTCATTGAGGATGAGAAGCTGATGGAAGTGACTCCAGCAGAAGAGCCATCTGTGACCAATTAGGAGTGTACGGATAAATCGGAAATGCAAGAACACCAAGTGGACGATGAGGAGTATCATGCTCTCTTGGCAACTCCCGAGGAATCTGAGAATGATGAAATTGCCAATTTTCACGATAATGGAGGCTCCAGTTCAGGTCTGTTGGACAAAGGAGTGTGCGAGGAGACCGATGATGCAGGTGGAGATGATGAGGTCTGTAAGGAGAAGGAACATACGGATATTGCTGAGTTGCAGGCTGACATTGTGGATTGGGCAGCTTTTCTTGATTGCTCGGGTAACATCAGACAGGTTGCTGCAGAAAGATCTTCTCTGTTTTCATGCTTGCTTATTGACAGCAAAAAGCAGAGGACACCTAGGTACATCAAGATTGATCTCCAGCAGGTTAGGTTCGAACCAAAGTACAACTGAATTAATAAGCAATTACAGAATCAAGTTAGATGAAACTTTTTTCTTCAGCCTTAGAAATAAGATAACTTCCTGTTTTATTAGTATTATATATTTTAGTTTGATGGTAGTGAATTTTCTGGCCTTTAATATGTGACAGGTCATTAGTGACAATTAGGTTGGAGGTGGATGTAGAGTACGTGCCGGAGAAGGCCGATAAGAAGGATGGAGGTCTGTCCAATAAGAAGAAGCTAGAGCGCAGGATGAAGATTGCAGACCTCAAACAGATATGCAAGATACCTGACGTCCTAGAGGTGCACTCTTCGTTCTAATCAAGTGACCCCGCTATTAGCAATTTCATTTTTACTGATAAAAACCCACTACGTATAGATCATCTATCTTCATCTCATTTTTTAAGAACCGAATCAAGTGTTATTAAATAGCACAACTGTGTTTGTTCTGAATGACTTGTCTATGTATTTGGATAGACATTTTATCGGTGTATTGGCTCTGGCAATTCCACATGAGTACAATACAAACTTAAGAAACTCTACCCATGTGAACTAGACTCCCTAAAATGCAAGTGACTATGATTTCAAAACAAAATGATTTTATGCACAGTAGAGGGATTTGGATGTAATGACCACTGACCAATCAATGTGTAAATAGAATCTGTGGGAAGTTCTCTAGGTCCTTGGGACGTTTAAGTCCTAATAAGATGGATCTGCACGTGGAATACCATTCAGCATATGGTTCTGAAAACTTCAATGATCTTTGATGCAGAACAACTCGAATAGAGTATGCTTTTGGTTCCATATGTTTTGTAAAAAAAGAATTTTAGAGGTTACAATATATATTTTGAGTCATTTATTTGGCTTATTGTAATTAGTAGAGTTGTATTATAATTGTTTGAAGAAATTTTGAGTCATGTATTCTTTGTCTTTGAAGAAATTCAATTCAATTTCAGAAAAAAGGAATCCCAGATCATATGTTTGTTTGCATCGTGCGTGTGGCGTGTTGAGTTGCATTGGTTAAGTCTTATGCAGAGAAATAATATTTTGATTGTTTTAATTTGTATGGTTGAATGTCATCGTAGTGTTAGCACGGACATTATACTAATCGTTATAAAAAAACACAATCTTGTGGTGTTACATTTGCTTCTGACAAGTTGCCGCGCCACGAGTACCGCGTGCTTCCTTTGTTTATATATATTTATATGGGCACGCAGAGCCGTCAACAGCGACGTAAACGTCTCACTCTCACTGTTCGCGTCGCATCGATGGAGAAGTTTGCTTTCTTTGGCCGTGTTTAGTTGGCCCGATTTGGGAGCGTCAAAATCTGCACAGTGAAATCTTTTCCACTGCAGTATTTCGTTTGTATTTGTGAATTTTTGTCCAAACATTGACTAATTAGGCTCAAAAGATTCGTCTCGCAAAGTACAACTAAACTGTGTAATTAATTTTTGATTTCATCTACATTTAGTACTCCATGCATGTGCCAGCATTTTAATATGATGGAGAATCTTCTTTTTGCGGAATTTGGAAAAAAATTTGACATCTAAACGAGGCCTTCTTTTGCTACTGCTCGCTGGTCACATGTACGCCTGTACAAGTGCTATAAATAGGCCACTTTTCTCCAAGCTCCGAAGCACACGCAAATTCACCTGGAACCAGAAGTGCCGCGCGATCATGGGGTCACTGACGCCGGCGGAGGGACAGCGGCGGCCGCACGCCGTGTGCGTGCCGTTCCCGACGCAGGGCCACATCACGCCCATGCTGAAGCTGGCCAAGCTCCTCCACGCGCTGGGCTTCCACGTCACCTTCGTCAACACCGAGTTCAACCACCGGCGCCTGCTCCACACGCGCGGGCCCAACGCGCTCGACGGCGTGCCGGGGTTCCGCTTCGCCGCCATCCCCGACGGCCTCCCGCCCTCCGACGCCGACGCCACGCAGGACATCCCCGCGCTCTGCAACGCCACCATGACCAAGTGCCTCCCGCACCTCCTCTCCCTCCTCGCCAGGATCAACGGCGACGCCGACGCCGACGCCGAGTCGTCTCCGCCGGTCACCTGCCTCGTCGTGGACGCCATCATGTCGTTCGGCTTCGACGCCGGCAGGGAGATCGGCGTGCCCGTCGTCGCGTTCCTGACCATCGGCGCCTGCGGGTACATGGGCATCCGCAATTTCCGCAACCTCATCGACCTGGGCCTCGTGCCGTTCAAGCACGAGGCGGACCTCGCGGACGACGTCCGCGGCGGCGGCCACCTCGCCACCGTGGTGACCGGCGCGTACGGCATGTGCGACGACGTGCAGCTGCGGGACTTCCCCAGCTTCATCCGCACCACGGACCGCGGCGACGTCATGCTCAACTTCCTCCTGCACGAGTCCGAGCGGATATCGCTCGTCCCGGACGCCGTCATCATCAACACCTTCGAGGACCTCGAGGGCACCACGTTGGACGCCATGCGGGGCGTCCTACCGCCGGTGTACCCCATCGGCCCGGTCCTCCTCCGCGAGCGCCACGAGATCCCCGCCGGCAGCCCGCTCGCGGGGCTCGGCTGCAACCTCTGGAAGGAGCAGGAAGGCGTCCTCGAGTGGCTCGCCGGCCGCGCGCCGCGGTCCGTGGTGTACGTGAACTACGGCAGCATCACGGTGATGACCAACTTGCAGCTGCTCGAGTTCGCCTGGGGCCTGGCCGACAGCGGCTACCCGTTCGTGTGGAACATCCGTCCGGACCTAGTCAGGGGCGACTCCGCCGTGCTGCCGCCGGAGTTCGCGTCCGCCGTCGAGAGCCGCGCGCTGCTGACCACGTGGTGTGCGCAGGAGGCGGTGCTCCGGCACGAGGCGGTCGGGGTGTTCCTCACCCACTCCGGCTGGAACTCGACGCTGGAGAGCCTCTGCGCAGGGGTGCCGATGCTCAGCTGGCCGTTCTTCGCGGAGCAGCAGACCAACTGCCGGTACAAGCGCACGGAGTGGGGCATCGGGATGGAGATCGGCGGTGAGGTGCAGCGCGACGAGCTGGCGGCCATCTTAAAGGAGGCCATGCACGGGGAGAAGGGGCGGGAGATGCGCCGGCGCGCGGAGGAGTGGAAGGAGAAGGCCGCAAAGGCGGCGCTGCCGGGTGGGCCGGCCGAGACAAACCTTGACACGATCATCCACACGGTGCTACTCGCCAAGAACGAGGGAAAATTTGTCGATGCGTGATTGTTATTATTGAAATTACAAGTTTGTGAATGTAAATAAAGACAAAGATTGAATGAACTCCCCCCCCCCAAAAAAAAAAGATACCAGGAATGAATGATTGTATTGATTGATGTGTGTTCAAATGAACAAGTGATAAATTTTCTTGTTCCATTGTGGTAAATGTTTTTTCGGTTAGTTGGTTAAGTCACTGTGGTAAAGTGACGATGCCATTGTGATAAATGCATACTATTTTTCTAGTATAATGTTCACGACATTATTGTAAATATTTCTCTGCACCCATGCAAATTAATGCAACTTATTATGAATCTCAATTATCCTAACCCACAAATCTTAGTATCTCGTCAATAGCCATACAAATTTAGTATGATCAACGGCTCACAATCTAAGCACAATTTAATCTTTATCTAAATAAAGTTTTTTCTCATAAATATAGAATATCTATTTCTAATAACTGTTGCCTATAATTTTCGTTGTAGTTTTGCTGCAACCAGTAAATATGGCAGACGACAGCATCCAAGACCCATTTGATGCAAAATGAAAAGAGGGCTGTTTTCCCCTTCCATTTGATTAGTAATGGCTTAAAATCTGTCATTATGGTAATCCTGTTGCTTAGCATTTTCGATTCTTAGTTGCCATGTAGTAAATTTTAAACTAACTCTTGCTCTTTTCCAGAATGATAATTGTTTTAAATAATCATTTTACTTACTATTGTTAGTATTTTAGATTAGAAGATTTCAGGTGATGATGCCTTGGGGGAAATTATCGACCAGAATGCCTTGGGTAATGATGCCTTTGGCATGGCCGATTATTCTCATGCCAGTTATCATCATGGACAGCTAGTGTATTATTTACTGCACTTTTCCTCTTCATAGACACATGTATAGGTTTTCTGTGCTATACACAAATGTGTATCTACAATTTTTCGTACTTCACATGAACCAGTGTTTCATGTAAGTTGCTCCTAAGCAAGTCAAGATATAAGATGTCATAATTCCCTTTCTAATTATCGTCTCAAACCATTTGAATTGTCGTAATTATTCGTCTCTCAAGTATTTATAGTCTTCGTCAAGTTTGATCCACATCGCCAAGTGTCGGTGATATGGACCCAGGGTACCTGACTGCCCAAATAAGAGGCCATTACCACTAGGGTGGGCCGAAGCTGGTGAAGATGAGGCCCAGCCAAACCGGGCTACATTATCAAACGTGGTGGACAAGTAATCTATTGTATAGAGCTTGGACGCCGACTTCTACAAGATATGGTAGGTATTCTGTTTAGATTTCCTTATGACCGACTAGTAAACATATTAGTAAACTGGCTGGGATTCTTGTAACCCTACCCTCGGACTATATAAGGACTAGGAATCCCCCGATCGGTACCTTCAATATTCTTAGGCTACATTGCTTAGGAAACTAGTCACAAACGCCCCTGTAAACTCGAGCATAAGTGATATAGAGATATGCTCTCATCTGGACATAGCGTACCCCGTATCTGAACCGGTATAGATCTGCGTCCTGTGTGCTACCCTTCTAATTCCCTATGTGTGATACGCTAATCTGCATTGCTGAAAGCCCTAGTTTGGTTTTGGCAAATTGATGAAACCTAAGTGTACTAACCATTGTCATTAGTGATGTATATGAGCTAGGTTGGTACACACCAAGTAGTGGAGCAAGATGATGATCATGGTGATGGTGGTGATCAAATTGAAGATCAAGTGCTCCCTATTTGGAAAAGAAGAAAGAGAAAAACAAAATGAGCTCAAGGCAAAGTTATATCTGATAGGGCCATTTTGTTTTGCTAGTCAAGACACCATAGAGGGTGTGTTGACGGTAGTTATCATTCATCATAAACCATCAACATAACTTATGTAAATGCATAAAAAGGATCACAACATAAACTTAGGGGTTTAAACTGACAATTTCCACGAGTTTTGGTGAATCTGTGTTTTCAGCAGGGATATTCCAGAAAACCGGCAAGGGGGATCAATATGTCAAATTAAATCACGCTAATTTACGGCGGTAACAACTCCAGAAGGTTCCAAAGGACACCAGAGAGCAACCCACGCAAGATGACTTGCAGAGCATGACATGTGGGAACAGCCGGCCCCACCTGCAGGCCGGCCAACACCTGGGCCCCACCTGTCAGCCTCCGCTTCCACTTCGGTTCCTCCATCGCCTCTTAGGATGCATCTACATTGTTACTTCAAGTCGGTTTGATCCGAGGGTTCAGGATTGATTCTCCAGCCTATATAACTAGCCCCTGCCCCCTCCAAAGAGATATGTCATAAGTCAAGAGTAGACCAAAAATTAGGGTTTCCAGAGAGAAGAGAATAGAGCTCAAATTCTTCAAGGTTGTAGTATAGGCTAGCTAGCAAGGTTCAAGTAGAGTTTAGACTATCGCTTAGGATTCCGGATCTACCGTCTGGAGACTGGTATAGCCATTGTATCTCTTATATTTATGACTTTGTGCTACTTCAACATTATATTGCTATTTATTATGTTCCTAGTTTGCTTTAGTTGTATGCTTGATATAGTTATGATTGATGATGAATATATACATATGTTCACAAAGCGCTTAGCTCAGTTCTCGAGAGAGTTAGGTGGTCAACATTATGTAAGCATGGTGCTTAGATATTGTTTGCCTACGTATGCATTATGCACTCTGGGTCATGTGGTAGATCACGGATGTAACACTCCTGTTGAGTCATTTGTAGTCCACTCCCCGTTTGTAGAGCACGTAGAACAATGTTGCAAAGAGAGACAAACTCTGTTCTTAATCTTCCTTAGTAACGTTCCTTATGCATAGGTCCAAAGTTAGTTATACTATAAATGAGAGTGTATATACTTGGGTGTACAAAAGACTTATTAAATATGTAATGACTTAGGAATCTTTTGCTCTTAACGAATCTCCTACCTAGTCATACTACATTTATGAGTCTCTATTTCTATCTCTGAAATGCCATTATTACCTTACATTTATTATTTATTTATTTATCATTTGACTTACCCCTGCTAAAGCATAAGAGTGTTTTTAATCATAAGTATACATATTAGTCAATATCTCCATGCCAACTCAACTCCATTGCTCTTCCATGTGGATTAAATATAAATAATGATACCTGGTAAACTCCCAGGTGAAATGCTACAATGGTGTATTATCTATGCGCTTGCGGATACTTTACTTTTAATATTATTATCTCTGAGTTTACAAGTGTCAACAATAATTACTAATAACACATTTCTGGCATCATGCTAGGGATGATAACTTAGTAATAAGTGATGCTAAGAAATGTCAACAAGCATTTCTGGTGCCATTGCCGGGGAGGGGCACATGGCTAAGAGAATTGACCAAATAAATACTTGCCCTTGTTTGTCTTTGTTCATATCATATACAGGGTATTGCAGGATTGGTTATGATTTACCAATAATTTCTAACAAATAGAATCAACCGAATCAAGAGAAAGCTCAACACCAGTTTCTGAAGCTATGGCTGACAAGACTCTACGTGAGTTCTCTGCTCCAAGCACCGAGAATATTCATACTGGACCAACACTCAGAATTGACAATCTAGAGTTTGAGCTCAAGCCAAGCCTCATCAACATGGTGCAAGCCACCCCATTCAGTGGAAAGTCACATGAAGATGCTAGTGCTCATCTTCAGAATTTCCTGGAGATAAGTAGCACGGTCGTCATCAAGGACATTGCTCAAGACATCATACTACTTCGCTTGTTTCCATTCTCACTTGTGGGAAGGGCGAAGCAGTGGTTCTACACCAACAAAGATCACATCAATACATGGGCAAAATGTTCAAAGGCCTTCCTAGAAAAGTTTTTCCCTACAGGCAAGACCAATGCTTTGAGAGAAAAGATTTTCAATTTCCAACAGCAGAAAGGAGAAACCATTCCAGAAGCATGGGAATATTTCCAAGAATATATTTTAGATTCTCCTCATGATGGAATGGAAGATTGGTTGCTCATGCAAAGTTTCTATCATGAATTAGCTCAAAAAGTTTAGGAACAACTCGATGCCACTGCTAGAGGGTCATTTATGTCACTCACCCTTGGAAAAGCTGAAACTCTTATGGAAAATATAGCCTCTAATCAAGGCTGGTCTCAATGCAATATTCAAACATGCAATAAGAGCGAAGAAGTACTAGAAGAGGTGTGTGCACTGTCAACCAAGATGGACGTCTTGTTGAATTGGCTTGAATAACGAGCCAATTACAAGAAAGATCGTCAGGCCACACAAGATGCTTTTAATTCACAAAACACATGTGAAGAATATTTGGGGGTTGAATTCCCTGAATATCAAGAAGACGCAAACATTGTCATCAACAATTCTACTCCACAACAACAGGGACAAGGATGGAGGCAACAACAACAACGGTCAAGTTACCAAGGTAAGTACTCAGGTAATTATTTTAATTCTTCCAACTCCAAACAACCATCCTTAAGAGATTTAATCTTAGAACAAGCTAGGATTAATGAGAATATTTCTAAAAAGCTTGCTTTTAACAATAAGGTCCTAGAAAACATAAATACTAAAATGGATAGTTTCTCTTCTGCCATAAAAGACCAACTTAGCTATAGCAAAAAGATAGAATCTCAATTAGCTCAGTTGGTTGCTGCTTTGCCTATTGCCACTAACCTTGTAAAGGTCAACACCATAACCACAAGAGGTGGCAAGTGTACTCGTGATCCGCCATATCCAACACGGATAGATAAGACACTAGTGGTAGTGCAGGAAGAGGAGAAGAAGAACGATGAAGTTGAAGAAATTGAGCCACAAGCGCAGGAGGTGATGCAAGATTTTCATGACATGACTCTCCTACTGTTTCCACGCAAGAATCGAAAGGCTAAATGGATGAGCAGTTTGGTAAGTTTGTAGAGGTAATTCAAATGTTATACATCAATATTCCATTGCTAGATGTCATACAGGTACCTACCTATGCAAAGTATCTCAGAGACATCCTTAACAATAAGAGACCATTACCCACCACTGAGGTAATCAAGCTAACAGAGGAGTGTAGTGCGGCCATCCTGAACACATCACCTGTCAAGAAGGATCTAGGATGTCCCACTATTGATTGTTCGATCGGGAGCCAGAACTTTGAAAATACACTATGCGATCTTGGAGCAAGTGTTAGTGTCATGCCCAAAAAGGTCTCCAACAAGCTCAACTACTCATCGCTCACACCAACATCGATGTGTTTGCAACTAGCTGACCAATCGGTCTGCTACCCTGCAGGAATCACCGAAAATATTCCGGTAAAAATATGAGACTTTTTCGTTCATATAGATTTTGTAGTACTTGATATGCATGAGGACATGAAGACACCCCTCACTCTTGGGAGACCCTTCCTAAGCACTACGAATGCGCACATTGATGTCAGAGCCGGGAAAATCAAATTCCATATTAATGGCAAGGAAGAACGGTTCGCTTTCAAGTCAAGACCAGAACAATACTCCAATTTGGAGTGGTGTGAGAAGCAAGTATCAAGGTCTCTGTGGGGGGTATAAACCCTTGGTACCACAAGATGGTACATGGGCTGCACCGTCTAAGGTGGCCCGCCCATGAAATCAAGGCGTACATCATAAGATTACAGGCTGTACTAGATATTGTAATAGTACCAAATAGGCTATTCTGCTTGTAACCCTCCTCCTCCAGAGTATATAAGGAGAGGCAGGGGTTCCCTAGAGGACTGGTCATACACCACATAACTCAATACAAAATAACAGAGCACAGGATGTAGGGTTTTACTTCATGCTGACGGCCTGAACCTGTATAAATCTTGTGTCTCGTGTCCTGTTACCATCCGGTTCGTGTCTTGCGCACCTGTCTACCGACAATCTACTACCTTAGGCATACCCCTCGGTAGACTGCCGACCAGGTTTTGTCGACAGTCTCCATCTCTGGGACCGAAGGATACACCTGAAGAATAAACCCGAACGAAGAAATCCAGTTCGGTGGACTCAAAATTCCAAACTCTTGCCAGGAGGTAACTCAGTAGTAATCCATAATTATTTTTTGTGTTATATTTTTACTTCGGCATTTTTACTTTGCAATACTTGCAGTAGAAAATAAAATAAAAATTCTCATCATCGCACTATATAAAATTTTAAGCCCCATGTAAATAATTTTTACAGAACGTAAAAATCCCTAAAAAATATTTACTGTGGAGGCATAAAAATACAAAAATACCATCATTCATCTTCTTATATTTCATAGTATCACAATAGTATTTTTGCATTACATATTTATACATTTATACGGTAGAAATACGGGCACCGGGACCCACAAAACACTTGGGACCCAGCACCATCACCACCATATCTTCTCTTTTCACCTCCATATCTTCACTCTCCTTCACTCTGCACCGTCCAGGAGAAATATCCACCGAAAGGAGGCATCCACTTACTTAAGCACGAAGTAAAGATCACTCAGGAAGAGGGAGAGGCCAAATGGCCACCAGGTGGGATCGGCGACCCCACCACTAGGCCGGCCGGCTTGCTGCCTCGCCGCCTATAAATCCCACTTCACTTGCTTGCTCTCGGCTTCACTCACAACTACAGAGCAACCTTCCAAGTTCAAAATTTTAGAAGAAAAATTCGTAGTTTGAATTCCCTTTGGAAGAGTAGTGTTGGAGTGTGAGAGAGTTTGAGTGTGAGTAGTGTCATAATCTTGAGAAAGAAAGAGAGAAGTGCTGCTGAAGTTTGATCAAGAAAAATAGATTTTTAGAGTGGAGGTGCTGTCCAAATTGAGAGAAGAATTTAAAAAGAACTATGGTGAAGTCATGCCAACATATTAATTAAAATATTCATTAAGAAACCTTGGACGACTAACCCCCTAGACGATTGACTTCTAGACCACTAACATTTTGATTTTCTAATTCCGTTCCACGAGTTGTGTTTTTGTCTCATTTTGTAGAAAGATGAGCAAGCTTGCTGGCAAGATCAAGCGTGCGGTGTCGTTCTGATGCACGAGAAGCTCTTCATCACGGGTGGGCTCTGACATGGAGGTTGGTCCTCCATCTCATGCTGATGGTGGATCATTGTCTCGATCAACCCCCGCACAGAGGAACATTCTCCTGCAAGACAAGCAGCTCAAGCTCCGGGGTAATAGGGAGAAGGAGATCCACAAGAAGCTGAAGGACAGGGATTTCATCCTCACTCCTACCTTCGACCCAGCCTTGCTCCAAGCCACATGTATGAATTCTAAATTTGATCTTATTTTCAAGAACATAGGATGGGAGGATGCATGGGAGATAGATGAGAAGGGGTGCAAGCATTTAACTATCGAATTTTTATGCACTTTGAAACCAAGTGATTCAGAAGTTGCATTTAGATTGTTTGGGAAAGAATATTCTATACCATGGAGACAGTTTAGTGGGCTTTTAGGATTCCCTATCCAGTGCACAATTGATGTAGACTCCACCATAAGGGATTTTGATAGAGATAAGTTTTGGAGGGAAATCTCGAAAGAAGTGGTTTGCTACCGCCCACGCACTAATGATATTCATCACCCGACTTTGCGTTTTATGCATAAGTGGCTAGGTTTTTCTTTATTCCCTAGAGATGATATTCGCATAGTTAGAACTGATGAACTTTAGCTACTTTATGCTATGGTTAAAAGAAAGAAAGTCTCACATGTGAAATTTATGATGGCACAATGGGTAGAAATTCCTGGCCTTAAGGGAGCTGTTGGGTGTACTTTCTTAGTTACCCGCATTGCTAAGAATTTAGGTTTGTTGGAAAATGCTTCTGTCAACTATATTGATGGTCCCTATTCGCTTATTGATTATGGCTACTTTAGTCATGCACATATGTTAAAAAGGGGGAAGACAGAAAATTGGTTATGATGTATTTGAACTACACAAATGAGTTTCCGTTACCAGACTGAAACCTCGGTCTGTATGTCGTAGATTCATTTGTGTTTAACCTGCAGAGACAGGCGGAGGCACCACACAGGATTTGACCCCGCTCCAGAAGGACCTGCCTTCACCAGCTATGCAGGATTTGACCAAGTAGGAGCTTCCCAGGTGCACCATCCTCTGCATGCAGGCTGGGACCAGTTGGATCTTCCCGTATGCACCAACTTGGACATGCTGGGTGGGAGCAACCTTCTCCGCACCATTTGGAGAACTCCTGGCAGCAGGGCTCGAGTGGACAGTGGTAGTACGACAACTTTGACTACTACCAACAGTAGCCGTACGAGGAGGTCTCTAGTGACTTCCAAGGAGGACGCATGTTCTTCTCCACTCGCGGCTTACACGACCACCCCACGGGCTCGCATAATCATCACATGGGCCATCATCCACCGCCCATGGGATATCATGAGCAGCAGGTGGAGCACGCTCGTTTCGACACCAGGCTCATCACCATCGAGGAAGGATAGCAAGAGATCCGGAACACTTTATAACAACACACCCTGTGGCAGGAAGAAGCATGACAACGCCTTGTCGCCATGCAGCAGCAGCAACAGGAGAATGACAACTGGAACTGGATGTTCCAAGGTCTCAACATTGGCCACTCACCTCGCTGAAGGACCGCAGCAACACCTAGCTTGGGGGAGGACCCCCGTTATCTAAGGTAAGTTTTCTTTCTTGCATTTTATTTTCTATTGTTTATTTATTTTTGAGCTTGTTATATATTATTTAAAAAGAAGAAGAAGTGTGTGTACATAGTTTGCTTTAAGTTTAATTTGCTGAAGGTGTGCTCTAGTTTGTTACCTTATTTTTAAGAGTCAAATAAATAGAACTTAAAGAATGATCTCACATAATGGAAATGATGAATATTTGCTCTATTGTAATTCTTTTCAAGTACCTAGTTTTCAGTCTTGAAGTCTTCCGAGTTTGGGATGAAATTGATTTGACATGAGAATTTGCTTTGAACTTGAAACTCATGGGTAGCATTTGCTTGATCTAAGTCTAGGTAATTGATGGATATGATATGAGAAGGTCTGAGCTGCTATTTATCTTGTTCTAAGTGACACTTGAATTCTGGAGATTTCTTTTGAAGAACATAAAAATCCACATGATGGGATCCTGTATGAGAAAGCTTGAATTCCTACCGGAGCCATACATGTTTATCTAGGTTAGGAAAAACTTTCACTTATATCCTACTTACTTTGCATTGAGTTTGGTCAAGCTTTGTTAATGTCTTCTGAGAGGTTTGTCATACTCTTAAAATCAAGATCACGTACACACCACCCACATATGCACTACTCGTACACTGGGAGTAGGCGCAAAAACATGCATTTCATCCAGATCTACCCAAAAAATGTTTTACTCCTACACTGGGAGAAAACTCTAAAAATATGCTTCATAGATTTTCACCAAATAAATGCTCTACGTTCTTGTTGCTATCTCTCAAATATTTTATTGCAGAAAAGAAGCATGTGCTATGCAAAAGTTATTCAAAAAAAGGAAAAAAAAGAGAACGAAAAAAGAATGAATTGAAAAAATGGACAAGTGTCCGAATTATTAAAACAATGGGTACTTAGATGCCCACCTAAAAAATGATATGAATAAGATAGCCCATGTTTTATTGCAAAGTTGTGTCCAAAGTTCAAAAGAGAGATATGTTTCCAAGGAGCATACTAGAATTAGGCTAGCCACCATATTCATCATATTCCATACACATACACATCTTGATTTGATTGTATGACTCAACTCTCTTTGGATCCGAGGTTGACTTTACAATATATGTATTGTGAGTATGCTTTCTCATTTATACATGCTTCCTATGAGCTCCACATAAGTATTAGTTGTAGGAAGAGAAAGACATAACATCATTCATTGCCTTGGTGAGGATCCATAAATCTCTACTACTATATAATCCACCAGTTGTGATCTTTTCTAAAGCCACACCATAAACTATCCACCACAGTCATAATCTCTCCTATGTACACCCAAGATAATACACCCAAAGCCAGCCAATCTTTCAAACGAAAGGATCAGATCCACTCTCATCTCTATTTTCTCTTACTCACTCACGTCCCACGGACGAGATTACTGGATCAAACTCCATCACTCATCCTCCCCCGCACCCCACGCGCGCGGCGCGCCCTCCCACATGCGGCGGCTCCTCTTCCCGAGGCGCGACCCTATGCCTCACGCCCACCCTCAGCCTCTCCCGCCAGGGTTCGATCCCTCAGGTCCGCAGGTGCTCTTTTCTTCGAAAAAAAATTGAAACACCGGCTCTCTTCCCCGACATCTCCTCTCCCACACGCGCGAGTCGGGGGCTCCGGCGATCCTCTCCCCACGACACGATTAGGGCAGGTGATTCGGGCCCCTCGCGAGCTCACCAGGAGGCCTGCAGCTGGCGGGGACGACGGCGGTGGTGGCGGCCAACCGGCCAGCGCAGCCGCCGGGGAAGCTGCACGGCCGTCGGGGCGCACGACCGCACGCCGCCGGCCGCCAGGGCGCCAGGTCGCTGGCCATCCGTAACAGGAGGAGGCGCATTTGGTGCCGCAGTCATCCAAGGCCTCGGTCGCCGAGGAGACCCCATCCGTCCCTGGCTCGCTCAGCCGTTTTGCCTTCACTGAGATCTGCTACGAGCGTGCGCTGTCCGGTGAGCAGGCCAGATCCTTCTTTCTTCATCTCCTCTCTCTCATCCTCTCTCACTCTTATGGCAGGACGTCGGCGGTGGGAAGCATCAATGGGAGTGCAGCTGTTGTGGCGGCAGTTGCTGAACGCGAGGTCCGTCTCCTGCTCAAGGTGCAGCCACTTGCATTCCTACTTCTATCTTAAATACTGTGTTTGGCAATTGGCATTGCTCAGTGAACTTGAACATGCCTCATCATGCTGACAGCTCATGCTCATCCCTGGTAAATAATCTTTCCTTTCTATCTTTGTCATTCCGTGCATGTCCAGCAGCCGTGATGTGTTCGACACAATGTGTAAACCATTTATGTTCTGTTTTACTTGCAGATTTGTGTTCGGCCATGCATGTAAGATTTTTATTGCAGGTTGATGGGCTACCATGGTCATATTTGGATCTGATTTGCCTCCTCACAGGTCTGGTCATTTCTTGTTTCTTGTTTCTTTTTTTCTTTCTTTTTGGCCTCCATTGTAGTTTAAACTTTTAATGCCCTACACACCGGATATGTTAGGTCTGTAAGTTTAATGCCGATGGAATTGCATAGTAAATTTTTCTTTGTTCCTATGTAAAATTACCTTTATTCAAGGATCATATTAGTTAACGTTTCTTTTTCTTTTTGCAGTTTGAACTGGTGTTTTGTAAAATGATAGAATTATTAAGAATGTCAAATGACACGCACTACTTTTTGAAGGTTTCAAATTTGTGTACTTATTACATTCCTACGATCTGTTTAGTCAGCATATATCTACCAACGATTTCACACCTGATCTGCTTGTTTGTTCCTCTCATTCTATCTGATGCTTGTTTGCTAGATAACACTGCTGTAATGGTCAGTAGGTTCAGTTCAGTTAAGGAAGAGAAAACTAAATTTCTGCATGTTTATTTAGGGATGCCATAATAATACTCCTTTGTATATGATTAGCAAGTTTCAGAGTTTCATATTCTCTCAGTTCTTTTGTCTCACATCTCATTCTTTGCCCTAAATTTGAAGTACATATGTTGCTTATTGACTGCAAAGGAAGACCTCATATAGAAAATGCCTTTCCATAATAACAAAAACTTGAGTGCAATGTGCCGCTGGAGCTTCTATTGTACTGAACCTATGGCTTATTTGAATCCTTGGCTTCTCTCTTTTGCAGGACGACAAAAGCACACCAGCTATCTGGAGGAGAAGTGAAGCAACAACACAGCAGTTCAGGCGTGGCTTGTATATGCAGGACGACAAAAGCACACCAGCTATTTATGGTTGTTCAATCTTTGAAAGTTTGTAGAATTGTTAATATGGAATGACTTTGGTTTATTGGTTCTTATCAATGCCTGGCTTAGAAGATAACTATGCTCTCTGTTTTACTAGCTCGTGCGTAATAATGGATATGGCTTAGAAGATAACCTTGGTTTATTTGTATTGATAAATACTGCGTGTTCTTGTCAGCTCCTACTCGACTAGAAGGTATAGGTGCCCTTTTGTCGTGGTTGTCGCACTGAAGTCCTGGCTAGACGACGACAATGTGCTGGACATCGTTACTCTAGGTGAGACCAACATCACCATTCATTTTTGGTGAGTCCATGAACAATGTTATTAGTTTTAACTTTAATGGGAACTCTCTATAGTTTGTTGTCTCTGATTCAATTTGTCTGCAATCTATTTGTTAGTTGAGGGCAGTTGCTTTGCCTGAATGACTAATGACCTATTTTATATATTCTCTGGATCATCCTTTGTAACTTACATATCTTCTGCATTTGCTCTTTAGCCATTCTCTATGCGAGTAGCCCATTGTGTTTTGTAGCAGCTAGCCTTCCTGTGTAATAAATTTTCCATTGTGTTGTAAACATGTATGATTACTTCTCATTTTACTATTAATATGTTATAGGGAATCGGGAGATGAGTTTACTGATCCCAATATGGGTGGCCAGTCAGGGTTTAATCCTTTGTTTTTATTTTAAGATTTAATCCTTTGTTTTTTATTTTAAGATATTACCTGGTGTCTTGTAGTTTTTTTCCTTCTATCTTTTTCCTTGCCACTCCATGTGCTATCCATGGTACCTTTGAAAATGGGATCTAAACAATGTGCATTGCCATTTCAGGATGGAAATTCATGAACTGAAAGTTCGGAAGCACAAGTTGTATAAAAAGCAATCCATGCCATACTATCTAATTATTAATTTTGAAATAACAAATATGCCAATGATCTGCTTAAACTAAGCATATTTAGTTCAGCTGCTTAGAAACGTATGTCCTCTTCAATGTCTGCCCTTTTATCCCTGTCTGTGCAACAATGATATGCTTATGAAGTCTGCCATTTAGTCCGGGCATTGATCTGGGTTCAGTGATCAAATGTTGCATTTAATTCTGTATTCATAGTCCAGATTTCGATTTATGAGTTTGTTGGAAGCTTATGAATCTTATATAAATCTCATTATCCATTTATAGATCTGTTTGAGTATGGAACTAGGTTCCTGTATTTTTTTAAAAAGAATGTTTAGAGGATCAGTAGGCTCAATTCAGTTGAAGAAGAGAATACTAAATTTCTGAAGAAGTGAATACTAGCAATCCACTAATTTCTTGAAGCTAACCAGTTTTGAGATGTTAAAAGTCTGAGATGTTTACAATGGTGTTGGAATGCTGATTCTGACCCAATCAGAAAGGGGTAGCAGCACAACAAAGCTTGTGAAGGTACTTCAGTTATTAAATCTTATATTAACGTATGGATTATGGGCTATTTGCTGCCATGTGCTTTGTTTTACGAGTATATAATATTACACTGATGCTACCAAATAGATTAGTTCTTATTATGTGTATAAGTTAAACTTTTGCCTTAAGTCAGCCCTTGTCTTGTAATGCTTTTTCTGCTAACTTGTATTGGCAATCTGATTCTGTGATTTAGCATTCTGGTCACCTTTAACCTTTATACTCTGCTGACCCTGCTGTTAGCAATTTCATTTTTGCTGATAAAGACCACTACATATAGATCTATCTTCGTCTTGTCAAAACATGAATCCGAACTTTGCAATTTCTTGATCTTGAAAAGATTTCTTTCACAACATATGCAGCAGATGCGAAGCGCCCCCACAACTCTGCCCCGCGAAGCAGCCTACAAAACGTGGCATTTTATTTATATGAATTTTTATAAAACAACATTGAATTCGTGACAAAAGTACATCTATGTTTTTCTATGCTTTTTGAACATGCATCACTTCGACTTTTTTGGAGCTACAGAAAGACTGTTTTTTATTGAATCTTAATTTAGTACTTCAATTTAATATATCCCGTAGCGTTAGTACTTCAATTTAATATATCCCGTTTGCTCCTGAAGTGAGAGGATGTTGCCTTGCTTATGAAGTGAGAGGATCAAAAGAGAACAATCTAAAATGGAGAATAGCTGTTCACAAGGGACATCCAGGGCGGAAGGCATCATTAGCTGTTCAAGGGACGGACAGGGGAGATGAGGCAACCGAAAAAGAGCGTGTACAATCATATGTGCCTTCTATTTTCCGGTGATATATATGTACCTTTGCTATTCTTACTGTTTTTTGCCAACTCATACAACTATCTGTTAAAGTACACACATGGATGACTTAGACATGAATGTAGTATGCATGGTTATATACATGGTCATATATAATTGTGTGAGACTTAAACTATGGAAAAATGTCTTCGTTTGGTTTTCATGTGCATCCCTGAAATGAAGCCGTAGCGTTAGCACGGGCACTATACTAGTACCATATATATGAGAGACTTGAGAGTGTCATACAATGGAATCTCTGAGTTTTGTTTTTGAAAACTTATAAAAACTCCGGAATGATGGTTGAACAAAGAACTTGAGACATAGTGCTTAACTTGATCCTTCTGTCTTTCAATTGCTCAAGATCCAAGTGAAAGCTCAAAAGCTCCATGGTTGAAGGTAATATGAGTAAGTTTGAAAGTTAGATCGATGAATTTCAATCCGAAGGAGAATTCTTGTTTGAACGCATGTGTACTTTTGAGGAGTTGCTTAATTTTTTCAAAACTCAAAAACTCCTAATTCATTGTGAAATTTAGCTTTGCTCGGGGACAAGCAAAGGTTTAGCTTCGGGGAGTTTGTTGACGGTAGTTATCATTCATCATAAACCATCAACATAACTTGTGTAAATGCATAAAAAAGATCCCTAACATAAACTTAGGGGTTTAAACTGATAATTTCTATTAGTTTTGGTGAATTTGTGTTTTCAGTAGGGATATTCCGGAAAACTGGCAAGGGGGATCAATATGTCAAATTAAATCACGCTAATTTATGGTGGTAATAACTCTAGAAGGTTCTAGTGGACACCAGAGGGCAACTCATGCAAGATGACCTGCAGAGCATGACATGTGGGGCTGGCCGGCCCCACCTGCAGGCCGGCCGACACCTGGGCCCCACTTGTCAGCCTCAGCTTCCACATCGGTTCCTCCACCGCATGTTAGGATGCATCTACATCGTTACTTCAAGTCAGTTTGATCTGAGGGCTCAGGATTGACGCTCCGGCCTATATAACCAGCCCCTGCCCCCTCTAGAGAGATCTATCATAAGTCAAGAGTAGATCAGAAATTAGGGTTTCCAGAGAGAAGAGAATAGAGCTCGAATTCTTCAAGGTTCTAGTATAGGCTAGCTAGCAAGGTTCAAGTAGAGTTTGGGCTATTGCTCAGGATTTCGAATCTGCCGTCTAGAGACTGGTATAACCATTGTATCTCTTATATTTATGACTTTGTGCTACTTCAACATTATATTGCTATTTATTATATTCCTAGTTTGCTCTAGTTGTATGCTTTATATAGTTATGATTGATGATGAATATATGCATATGTTCGCAAAGCGCTTAGCTCAGTTTTTGAGGGAGTTAGGTGGTCGACATTATGTAAGTATGGTGCTTAGATATTGTTTGCCTGCAGATGCATTATGCACTATGGGTCATATGACAGATCGTGGATGTGACACTCCCGTTGAGTTTTTTTGTAGTCCACTCCCCGTTTGTAGAGCACGTAGAACAATGTTGCGAAGGGAGACAAACTCTGTTCTTAGTCTTCCTTAGTAACGTTCCTTATGCATAGATCCAAAGTTAGTTATATTATAAATGAGAGTGTATATACTTGGGTGTACAAAAGACTTATTAAATATGTAATGACTTAGGAATCTTTTGCTCTTAACGAATCTCCTGCCTAGCAATACTACATTTATGAGTCTCTATTTCTATCTCTGGAATGCCATTATTACCTAACATTTATTATTTATTTATCATTTGACTTACCCCTACTAAAGCATAAGAGTGGTCTTTATCAAAGTATATATATTAGTCAATATCTCCATGCCAACTCAACTCCATTGCTCTTCCCTGTGGATTAAATATAAATAACGATACCTGGTAAACTCCCGGGTGAAATGATACAATGGTATATTATCTGTGCGCTTGCAGATACTTTACTTTTAATATTATTATCTCTAAGTTTACAAGTGTCAACAGTAATTACCCATAACGCATTTCTGGCATCGTGCTAGGGATGACAACTTAGTAAAAAGTGATACTAAAAAATGTCAACAGTGTGTGAGTGTATTTAGGATAGATAGTCGTACTATTAAGAGGGGTGATCTCAACGCAAGTATGATTGTCTAAGTGCCACTAGGTGATTTAACATCCCTTGAAAAACATGTCTGTGAAATGCTAACTCACATGCACAATTGATGAAACTTGGTGGAGTTAACACATTTGCAGAAGGGATGAAGTGGGGGAAGAGAAGGAGGTCACTATGTGTGACCGGACTCTGCGAGGTCCAGTCACACCGGGCAAGTCCGATCAGTGACTCAATCTAGGCACGGCTGAGAGCAAGTGGCGCGACCGGACGCTGGCACTCAGGCGTGACCGGATGCGCTTATGTCACTATTCATGGGTTGGCAACGTGAGCGGAGGCATGACCGGACACTGGGTGAGTCCGGTCACCACTGACTGGACGCGTTCGGTCAGGAAAAACGCTCTCTAGACCTCTTTGGATCGCGACTGGACACTGTGTCTTGGCGAGTCCGGTCACTCAACTGGTGAGTCTGGTCACTCGGCGTCAGCGCACGCGTTGGAGCCGTTGGGCGCCTCAAAGGTCCTAGTATGGCTAGAGGGGGTGAATAGCCTATTAAAAACTCTACAAAAACATCAGAGCAATTTGTTAGTATGCTAAACGGCTAAATGCACTTTTGCTCTAGCTCTACAAGGGTTGCAAGCCACCTATCTAAACAGTTCTAGTTGCTATGATCACTAGGCACACAACAAGAGTTAAGTCACGACTCACTAAGAGCTCTCAACAAGGCTACACTAAAGAGCTCCATGAGGTGAAACTAAACTAGCAAGCAAGCTCTCAAAACTAGCTACACTAAAGAGCTTGCTACACAACTAATCAAAGTAAATGCAAGGGAGTGAGTAGGAAGGTTATACCGCTGTGTAGAGGAATGAACCAATCACAATATGAATGCTAAATCAATCACCAGGAGAATTCCAATCACAATGGACAACAACATTTTTCTCCCGAGGTTCACGTGCTTGCCGGCACGCTAGTCCCTATTGTGTCGACCAACACTTGGTGGTTCGATGGCTAATAGGTGTATCACAAACCTAGTCCAACAAATGGATACCACAAGAACCTACCCACAAGTGAGGTAACTCAATGACATGAGCAATCCACTAGAGTTATCTTTCGACTCTCTGCCGGGGAAGGTACAACACCCCTCATAAATCACCGGGAGATGGCCACGAACAATCACCAACTCGTGCCAATGCTCCTCAGCTGCTCCAAGCTATCTCCCGGTGATCTTGTGAGGGTTATGTTGGGTATTTTTAATGCACACAGAGAAATCCGCAAGCGCACGGATACCGATGTAGCTTTCACCTGGGAGTATTCCAGAGTATCGATTTCCACGGGGAACGTGAAGTGTACTAGAGAATCAAGGCCGTCCAAGGATAAAGATAAGAGAAGAAAGATATATATATTTTTGGCAGGAAGAGAGGAACTTTCTAGGGTTTTCTAAGTTGATTGGGTGATCAAGATCGGGCTTACTATACTTTACTTACTATGGAGCAACAGTACCTTTTCGACTCTCGAAAGAGACTAGGATGAAAGTAGTTGGGGGAAGGCTGCCAAAAGCTCTACGAAACACCAACCCGAACAGGGTGGATTGCAATGGCCAGACAGAGCTGTCACCTCTGGGCTACCACAACTAACCATGAGATTAGGCGCAAGCTCAGGTAAACTATAGCCTAGACACCACGTCTACGCTAGGGTTTACTACTCTAGCCAAATATTATAACTAGAGCATTCAAATACAAGCGGAGTTCAAGTAAATAGAATAAAGTAAAAATTAAATAAGAACTTAGAACTTAGAAATAATAATTAAAGAACCTGGAGATTGCTGAATGACGAACCAAATGCTGCAAAAGTACAATGTTGAGGAAGATCTGACAGATCCGATTCCTCCTCAGCTCTCTCCTCCTCTCTCTCCCTATTTTCTAGATACAACTAGATGAACTAGAACTATATCTAAATGAACTAGAACTAGAACTAGATGAACTAGAGGGACCCTCTTCTACTTGGATGAAGAATTGAAACCCTAGCTTTTGATCTGTAGAAGAGATATGGTACCAAACCCTAGGGGGGCCTTGCTTATATAGCCCTCTAGGAAGCACCACAGCTGTCGGATCAAACCGACCTTAATCAATGACTTTTTACTAATCCTCAAAGTCGGTGGAGGTAGGATCCACGAGATCGCTCCTGATTGGCTCTGCAGCCCGGGCGCCCGCCCCTACGCCTTGGGCGGCCACCCGGCTTCCGGGCCCGTTTCGCCTCCGGTTTGTTTCTAGAGTTTTCTCGTACCTTTCAGATTCTAGAAAAGTTGTTCGTACCCCTTTTGTCTCTATGTAAACCTGACATGTGGGCCTTCCTTGGTTCTTTTCAGTTGACACCCTGTAGAAACAAACATTCACCAAAACTTGTGGAATTCTGTCAGTAAACCCCCTATATCTAAGTGGTAATTATGTTTAGGCCCTTTTTCATGTTTCGTTGACGGTTAAAAATAAGAGTTATCTACCGTCAACAAACTCCCCCAAGCTTACTCTTTGCTCGTCCCTGAGCAAAGATAAACTCAGTGATGGATCAGGAGTTGCTATAATGCTTTCACGCCTCAAAAGTATACATGTGTTCAAACAAGAACTCTTCTCCGGTTTAGAGTGAACTATTCTGACTTTTAAACTTACCCATATTACCTTCCACTATGGGACTTGTAGCCGTCACTTGGGTCTTGAGCAGTTGAAAGATAGAACGGTCAAGTCAAGCACTATGTCTCTATCTCTTTGATCAACCTTTATTCTGGAGTTTTGCAAAATTTTCAAATAAAACTCAGAGATTCCTATGTATGACCTTCTCAAGTCTCTCCTTTGTGGTATTTCTAGATCCTTACCAAGGCATTAAGAGTGTATGCCTTCTCTCTTCTCTCAAAATATATGGTATTTTTGGCGTAAGGCATAATAGCATTGTCTTCTCTCTCTCACCCTACAACTTAATAGGCTTATGTGGAGCTCATAGGTGGGGAGACAGCTAATACATACTTGCAAACATTTATTGCACAGTCAAACCATGGATCCAGAGGAATGAGTCTAGCCATACAGTTAAATCAAGATGTGCATGTGTGTGGTCCTAAAATATGTGGGTTGAGTGGAAATGTGGTAGTAGTGGCACATAGCGATGATGGTGAGTAGAAATGAAGGGGTAAAGAAATGATAATGGTGAACACCTAATTCTACTTTTGCTCCTTGAAGAAATTTATACCTCTCTTGAACTTTGAAGAACTTTGGGGGAGAACTTAGAATGCTCGAAATCTCTCTATGTTGGGACATTTATCCTCTTTCTTTTATTTTTCTTTTCCTCTCCTTTCTTTTTTTCAGAGCACCCAAGCCTCTTTTGAAAATATTCATGGAGGTAGTAATAGGAATATTTGGAGCTTTATTGGATAACAAAAGGGGCTAGCAATGGATGACGAGATTTTTTATGCTCACTCCAGTGTAGGAGTAGAACAATTTTGGGATGTGTCTAAATGGAAAATATGTGGATGCGTACTTCCAGGGTAGAAGCAGCACATATGGGTGGAGTGTACATGATCTTGATTTTAACCGCATGACCAATCCTAAGGGTCAACACAACTTGACCATACTCAATGCTCACGAGCAGTAAATATAAGTGGAAGTTTTCCTAATCTAACAAGCATGATATATGGCTGTGGTAGGAATTTAAACTCTCATCATACAGGAACTCATCATACAACAGTTTAATTTTTCAAAAGATAAATTCTCCAGAACTCTAATATCACTTAGAACAAGATAAATAGCAGCTCAGACCTTCCCATATCATACTCGTCAACTACCTAGACTTAGATCAAGCATTTGCCACCCACAAGTTTCAGATTCAGAGTAAATCTTAGATCAAAATAGTGTGTCCAAAACTTGGGAGAGTTCTAGGTTGAAAACAGACACTTGAAAGGAATTATGGCAGAACAACTATTCATCATTTCCATAAGAGTTTATTATAGGGATTTATTTTAGCAGGCAAAACCTTATACACTCTCGTTTTATTTAACAAACTTAAACATTACACAGAACTAAATATATATAGCAAGCAAATCTGAATTAAGATATATAAGAAGGGAATAAGAAATACTTAGCTAGATACATGGGGAATGCTCTCCCCCAAGCTGGATGTTAACATAGTCATTCTGTTGTAGGTTGATGTAGGTCTCACTCTTCTCAAACTTTCCAAATCCTGTAGAACTCAAATAGACAACAAAACTTGTGGAACTAATTAAGTGTTTAGGTGTTCGAGCCTTAGTTGTCTAGAGCCTTTACAAAAGGAGTTTTTAAATTAGATCTTTAAATTACAAAAATTCAATTACATCAATTTCTTCTAAGTTTTTAGGTTCAAGAAAAACTTTCAAACATTGACTATTTACCTTGAATATGTTACCTGAATCATCCTGAAGTGTGACAACACCATGGGATGCAACTTCAATCACCTTGAATGGTCCTTCCCATTTGCTTCTAAGTTTTCCATGACCGAAGAGCTTCACTCTTGAGTTGAATAGTAGAAGTTTATCTCCAGGCTTGAATTCCTTATGCTTGATTCTCTTATCATGCCATCTTTTAGTTCTCTCCTTGTAAATCTTGGAGTTGTGATAAGCCTTTTCTCTCCATTCTTCCAGCTCAGATATTTGCATCTGACGATTCTTACCAGCTAGATGGAGATCCATGTTCCATTTCTTGATTGCCCAATGAGCTTTAAATTCCAATTCAACAGGCAAGTGGCATGTTTTCCCATATACAAGCTGATAAGGTGATATGCCTATGGGTGTTTTGTATGCAGTCCAGTATGCTCATAGTGCATCATGAAGCTAGTGCTTCCATTTCTTTCCCATCTCATCCACGGTCTTCTACAGAATGTTCTTGATTTGCTTATTTGATGTTTCTGCTTGACCACTTGTTTGGGGATGGTATGGAGTTGCAACATTGTGTTTGACTCCATATCCAGCTAGGAACTGTCTGAAGGATTTATCAATGAAGTGTGATCCTCCATCACTTATGTCCATTTTCGGCATTCCAAACCTTGGAAATATTACTTCATGAAACATCTTCTTAGCATGCTTGGAATTGGCAGCTCGACATGGTAAGGCTTCTACCCACTTGGATACATAGTCAACTGCCACTAAGATGTATTCAGCATCTCCTGACTTCTGGAATGGTCCCACGTAATCAATTCCCCAAACATCAAACAACTCTATTTAGAGGTTGTTCTGGAGTGGCATTGCATCCCGAGTATTTATGTTTCCATGTTTCTGACATCTGGCACATCTTCTAACAAACTCCTTTGTATCTTGATACATCGTTGGCCAGAAAAATCCACTTTCCTAGATCTTTGCATTTGTGCGGAATGCTCCATAATGTCCTCCATAGGGTGATGCGTGACATCTCTCTATGATTTTCATGGCTTCAACCATTGGGACACATTTCCGTAACAACCCATCAGCACATACCCGATAGAGATACGGATCCTCCCACAAGTGGCAACGAGCTTCATATTTGAGCTTTCTCTTGTCTCCTCCTGGTGGAACATAGCCTGCAACCATATAGTTCACAATATCCACATACCAAGGTTCCGAGTGTGTTACCATGAGGAGTGTGTCGTCCCTTAGATAGTCATTGATAGGTAACTCATGTGTTTCCTTATATTGAAGCCTAGACAAGTGATCGGCTACTGAATTCTCTACTCCTTTCTTATCTTTTATATCAATGTCAAATTCTTGGAGCAAAAGAATCCATCTTATAAGACGGGGTTTAGCATCTTTCTTAGTGAGCAGGTATTTAAGGGCAGCATGGTCTGAATAGATGATTATTTTTGCTCCAACTAAATAAGATCTAAACTTGTCTATTGCAAAGACAACTGCCAACAACTCTTTTTCATTGGTAGAATAATTGAGTTGTGGCCCGGTCATGGTTTTTCTAGCGTAGGATATAGCATAATGCTTCTTATCCTTTGTTTGGCCGAGAACGGCACCAACAGCAAAGTTGCTAGCATCACACATGATCTCAAAAGGCAACGTCCAATCAGGTGGTTGGATGATTAGAGCTGAAATGAGTGCCTGCTTAAGAGTTTGGAAAGCTTCATGGCACTCATTATTGAAGATGAAAGGTGCATCCTTAGCTAATAGGCTAGTGAGGGGTCTAGCAATTTGAGAAAAGTTTTTGATAAAACGCCTATAGAACCCCACATGGCCTAGAAAGCTTCGGATTCCTTTCACATTCGTGGGAGGTGGAAGTTGTTCAATGACTTCAATCTTTGCTCTATCCACTTCTATCCCACGTTCGGACACTTTGTGTCCTAGCACTATTCCTTCCCAAACCATAAAATGATATTTTTCCCAGTTCAGGACTAAGTGCTCCTCTTCACACCGTTGTAAGACTCTGTTTAAATTCTCTAAACAGTCATTGAAGCTTTTGCCATAGATGGTAAAGTCATCTATGAACACCTCCATGATTTTCTCGATCATCTCGGAGAAGATAGACATCATGCACCACTAGAAAGAAGCTGGAGCATTGCACAATCCGAACGGCATTCGTCGGTATACGTAAGTTCCATACGAGCATGTGAAAGTGGTCTTACTTTGGTCATCGGGGTGGATTGGGATTTGGTGATATCCAGAATACCCATCAAGGAAACAAAAGAAAGAGTGGTTTGCAAGCCGTTCCAACATTTCATCAATGAAGGGTAACGGGAAGTGATATTTCTTTGTAGCCTTGTTGAGTTTTCGATAGTCTATGCACATTCTCCACCTAGTGACAGTTCGTTGAGGAATGAGTTCATTCTTTTCATTTGTAACAACTGTCATCCCTCCTTTCTTTGGTACTACTTGGACTGGGCTAACCCATTCACTGTGTGGCAAGGGATAAATAATCCTAGCTTGGTAAAGTTTTAAGACTTCTTTCTTAACAACCTCTCGCATAGCGTTGTTAAGTCTCCGTTGTAGTTCTCTTGTCGGTGAGATGTCAAGATCTGTAGGGATACGATGCGTGCAGAGAACGGGACTAATTCCTATGAGGTCATGAATTGAGTAGCCTATAGCTGATCTATGTCTTTCTAGGACAGTGACAAGCCTATAGGTTTCTTCTTGGGAAAGCTTGTCACTTATGATGACAGGAGTTTCTAGATTATTATTGAGAAAGACATATTTCAAGCCAAGAGGAAGAGGTTTTAGCTCAATTGAGGGTTGTGGAGGCACCTCCAAAGGGTCTAGCTTGACTGGTTCTGCTAGCTTTTCCTCTTCTTCGATGAAGTGTTCATCATCGAAAAGAGGTTGGGCCATGTCTTCTAGAGATGCCATTAAAACTTCCTCAATAGGATCTTGTTCGGGCTTGGGTTCTACTATTGCGTTGTATGAGCGTGCAAGCGAGACATCGATAGTAGAGTTTCCCAACTTTAAATTCAAGAGACTTTGTTTCGGTCACTCTAGAAAGAGTGTCCCAAAGGTACACCAATCAAAATGGACCTGTCCGAAATGTCATAGATGTGAAAGTCTAGACGATACTCAGAACCTCTTATGCGCAAGGGAATAGACCTCATGACCCCGTAACTTTCTAGAGTAATTCCAGAAGGAGTTCTTAAAAGCTTATGAGATGAGATCAAGGATTCATTGGGACAAAGTTCATCAGCCAAAGCCTTAAAAATAATGTTCATCCCAACGGTAGGACTATAATGAGCCTCTATGGTTGTCTTCTTTAGGATGCAAGTTAGAACATCAGAGGGGGCAATGATTCGGGCTACCTCACTGGATAACTCTGTTTCTACCAACCACTCATGGCTCATGATGGCCGAGAGTCCCTTGATGTGTTCCATTAAGAAGGGATCATTGTGTGAAACATCGTCATCCTTAAATGGTGAGGAGTGCTCTAGAGGCTTTACTTGAACTAGAAAGTTTGAGGCATTCCCTAAATCTTCAAAAAGACCATCCTCAATTTCAAAGAGGAATGTGGAAGGATGGGGCTCATAGTCTTCCAACATATTTTGTGTTTTCGTAGTAGGAGATTCTTTGATAACCAAATCATTGGAAGGATTTAAAAGAATTTCGGATTTGGTTGCATGTATCTCCTCTTGTTGGTTAGGGCTTGGCTCGACTTCTTTTTCTTCTTTAGGAAACTCATCAAAAATGGTAGTGTAGGGAGTATTTTCAAGGATTTTCTCAAGGATAGCTTCCCCCTCACTAAAGGACATGTGCGTGAATGAGCCTCCAGAAGATATGTCGAGGTGCAGAGCAGCTTCTTTGCTAAGACCATGGTAGAAGTGATTTAGAAGGATGTGGTCAGGCAAAGACAGGTCTGGACCAGTGTTTTTAAGGCTTGTGAACCTAGCCCAGGCTGCTCCTAGAGTCTCCTTCTCCTTCTGTTCAAATTTAAGAATTTTTATTCGAAGGGCATTGACTTTAGAAACAGGGAAGAAAGCGAGACCAAATTTGACTCGAAGTTCATCCCAGTTTCCTTTTACTCCTCCTACGGTATGAGCATACCATTGCTTCTCCATTCCTAAAAGGGAGAATAGAAACAATTTCCATTTAAGGGTCTCTTGTGTCATGCCAGCAATAACGAGGCAAGAACACAAGTGCTCAAATTCCCGAAGGTGGGTATAAGGATTTTCATCTTTTAACCCAGAGAAGGATTACGCCTGCACCATGGCTATAAAGCCAGGTTTGAGTTCATAGCAAGATGTCGTAATTGGCTTTGATGATTGTGGTGGCTCTAAGAACTCACCCTTTGGTGCAGAGAATTTATGAATAGGAGTGGAATCCATATGGTAAGGTGGTTGTGGTAAAAAGGTGGTAAAAGGAAAATGGTACACGGACAAACTTGGTTCTAAACTAGCATAGCTACAGTTCCCCGGCAACAGCGCCAGAAAGCTTGTTGGGTATTTTTAACGCACACAGAGAAATTCGCAAGCACATGGATACTGATGTAGCTTTCACCCGGGAGTATTCCAGAGTATCGATTTCCACAGGGAACGTGAAGTGTACTAGAGAATCAAGGCCATCCAAGGATAAAGATAAGAGAAGAAAGATATATATATTTTTGGCGGGAAGAGAGGAACTTTCTAGGGTTTTCTATGTTGATTGGGTGATCAAGATCAGGCTTACTATACTTTACTTACTATGGAGCAACAATACCTTTCCGACTCTCGAAAGAGACTGGGAAGAAAGTAGTTGGGGGAAGGCTGCCAAAAGCTCTACGAAACACCAACCCGAACGGGGTGGATTGCAATAGTCGGACAGAGCTGTCACCTCTGAGGGCTACCACAACTAACCGTGAGATTGGGCGCAAACTCAGGTAAACTATAGCCTAGACACCACATCTACGCTAGGGTTTACTACTTTAGCCAAATATTATAACAAGAGCACTCAAATACAAGCGGCGTTCAAGTAAATAGAATAAAGTAAAAATTAAATAAGAACTTAGAACTTAGAAATAATAATTGAAGAACCTGGAGATTGCTGAATGATGAACCAAATGCTGCAAAAGTACAATGTTGAGGAAGATCTGACAGATCCTATTCCTCCTCAGCTCTCTCCTCTCTCTCCCTATTTTCTAGATACAACTAGATGAACTAGAACTATATCTAGATGAACTAGAACTAGAACTAGATGAACTAGAGGGACCCTCTTCTAGTTGGATGAAGAATTGAAACCCTAGCTTTTGATATGTAGAAGAGATATGGTACCAAACCCTAGGGGGCCTTGCTTATATAGCCCTCTAGGAAGCACCACAGCCGTCGGATCAAACCGACCTTTATCAATGACTTTTTACTAATCCTCAAAGTCGGTGGAGGTAGGATCCATGAGATCGCTCCTGATTGGCTCTGCAGCCCGGGCGCCCGCCCCTACCCCTTGGGCGGCCGCTCGGCTTCCAGGCCCGTTTCGCCTCCGGTTTGTTTCTAGAGTCTTCTCGTACCTTCTAGATTCTAGAAAAATTGTTTGTACCCCTTTTGTCTCTATGTAAACCTGACATGTGGGCCTTCCTTGGTTCTTTTCAGCTGACACCCTGTAGAAACAGACATTCACCAAAACTCATGGAATTCTATCAGTAAACCCCCTATATCTAAGTGGTAATTATGTTTAGGCCCTTTTTCATGTTTCGTTGATGGTTAAAAATAAGAGTTATCTACCGTCAACAGGTTCTTGATCTTTTCCCGGTGAAGAGCCAATAGGTACTCTAGTAAATTGCTCGTGTCATTGAGTACCCTTATTTGTGTTTAGTTCTTGTGACATCCATTTTTTCAGCTAAGCTTGTGAATGCCTATTAGCTCGCCGAACCACCAAGTGACTGATTGACACAACAGGGACTAGTGTACCGGCAAGCATGTGAACCTCAAGAGAAAAATCTTGTGTCAATCGTCTCTTTGGAATTCTCTCAGTATTCACTTGGTATTCATTGTTTGATTGATCATCGCTTGCCACACTCGGTATACTCCTCTATCACTCTCTTATACTTAGTTCTCATATACACTTGTGTAGTGGTAGCTTTAGTTGGTAACATAGCTTAGTGAGTAACTAGAGTAATTAGTTGTTTACTTGTGATAGTTAGCTCACTAGTGGTAGTGACCTAGTCTTGTGTGTGCTACAGTGATCATAATCAACTAGATTTGTTGGAATAGGTGGCTTGCATCCCTTATAGAGCTAGAGCAAAATTGCTTATGCTATTTGTCTCTCTAATCTCTTTGCTCTAGTGTTTTGTAGAAATTTTATTAGGCTATTCATCCCCCTTAGCCATTTAGGACCTTTCAATTGCCGGAATCAATACCTACGATGACACCAAGTCTACGTCGAGTTTATTGCTGGCCAAGGTCCATCAACATGCCGCTGGAACTTCATCCATAACATGGACATCTTGTGTCCTATGACTAAAATTCTGCAAGACACATCATCGATGACGACTATAACCTCATCATCTACTATGATGACCGCAACAACACCTCATCCTCTGACATATGCAAGACTATAATGTCCTCTAACATATGCAAGACACTCCAAACAATGTCCTCTGATATATTTAAGACGCCCAACAACAATATCTAGCATATGCAAGACTTTTTTCAAGAACACAACTTCATGTGTATTTCATTAGGAAGAAAAATACATAGGATTCACAAGTAATCCATGGATTACCAGCGAATCCCACAAGCACAAATGAACAGCAAAAAAATAGGAGGGGGGACCACCACCATACAACCCCAACCAACTGAACCTAACATAAGAAGACTCAACACTATGGTAGGCAGTAGTGTAGTGTAACCGCAAAAGCGACGACCATGACAGCCAAGCATCCGACCATCAACATGGCGAAGCATCCGCGGATGGGGTCATCACGCTCATAGCAGCAAAGCATATGCATGGGAGGGGGCCTTAGTGACTACATGGCAGCAAAGCATCTGCCAGAAATGATGACCATCAACGCGGCAAAGCATTCGCGGATGGGGCCAACACGCTCTTAGCAACAACATCTGCATGAGAGGGGGCATAAGCGACATCAGTGGCAAAGCATCCGCCCGAGCAACAACTGTGGCTATGCCTACCACCTGCATGACAAACCAAAGTGAAGAGCAGCATGAAGCACGATCAGGCACAGCATAGTGATCGAACTGGGGCTTAGTGACGAGTCGAAGGGATTCTTCAACGACGCCTTCAGAAAGGAGGTGATGACCAAGGAAACACCCTGGATGCCATCATCGCTGGCCTTAGAAGCTTCTAAGATAGAGCAAGTGCCCAGAATCTGGCGATACCTGTGCAGCTACATGGGGTTGAACGACGACACCCCCAGGGAGGTGCATGGCGCTCGAAGCGTCACCATCGTTTGCCCAGCCGAAACTGGGCTGAGTTTTTGCCCATTCCACCATGAGGTGCACGGGCACTGCCGCACCCATACTCCTAGGGCTAGCCAGCCGCACCGTAGGCACTAGCCATAGCTGGGGGAGCCCGAGCCATGGCCACTGCTGCACACGTAGGATCCGGCCGTGTCTGCCATCTGTGCCACCGTAGCCGCCCCGCAGAGATCAGGCCTGGGGCACGCCGCTAGCCATGCCTCCATAGGCGTGAGATTAGCTGCGCTACCCAACCACGCCGCCCGAGGCACCCCATAGACCACCCATGCTGTCGGAAGGATGACAATGGGCGCTCGGTGGCTGGCCACACCGGCAGGTGTTGACGGTAATTAACCATCAACTTTATAAGTCAACAAGAATCAAAAGAAGGGTTAAAATGAGCTTCACCATAGATTTAGGGGTTTTAAACTAGTAATTTGCATGAGTTTTGGTGAATGTCTATTTCAGCAGGGGGTTGTCAGGAAAAGATTAAAGGAGACCCACATGTCAGATTTACGTAGAGAGAAATCAATCTTACTACGAAAAAGAATAATCTAGAAGACTTGAGAAGGCATCCTCTCGAAGGGGAGGGCCATTTGGGCTGACAGGTGGGGTGCCCGCCCCCACCTCATGGGCGGCCACCCAGGCCACGGAGCCAATCAGGTGCAACCTCGCGGATCCTGCCTCCACCGCCTTTGAGGATGAATAAAAATCATAGATCAAGGTCAGTTTGATCCAAGGGCTATGGTGCTTCCTAGAGGGTTATATAAGCAAGGCCCTAACCCCAGGAGAAACCCTAAATTCATTAGCAATTTATTAGTAGAGGGAGCCACCAGCAAAGCTAGGGTTTAGAGAGTTTCTCTCCATCAGAGAATTAGAATAGCTACTCCAATTCTTTAAGTTCTACATAGGTTTAGACTAGATAGAGGAAGAATCGGGCAACTTGTGCTCGGGATTCGGATCTTCGTCATCGAGGTATTGATATTATTTTGTATCATTGCTCTATGACTTTATTCAAATATCATTATGTTTCTATTTATTATGTTCCTAGTTTGCTCTAGTAGTACATTTGATATGGTTATGATTGATAATGAGTTTATGTATATGTTTGCAAAGCGCTTAGCTCTCTTCGCGAGGGGGTTAAGTGGTAGATCACATGTAAGCATGGTGCTTAGATGCTATTTACCTGCAAATGCACCCTATTGGTCGGGTCATGTGGTAGATCGTGGAAGTGACAGTTCTATTGAGTCTTATATAGTCCACCCCCCGTTGATAGGACAGGCAGAAACAACGTTACGTAGGAAGTCATGCTATGTCCTGGCTTTCTTCAGTAATATTCCTTATACATAAATGAAGAGTATTTTATGCTATATATGATGGTGTGTTTGCTAGAGTAGATGAATGACTTAGTAGATTAGAACCTACCTAGAATTCAATCTCTTGAACTAATCAGATGTCAACCTACCTGTATGATGAGTAGTCTTTCTCTAATCTCTGCGTGATTTATCCCTATGCTTTATAATTCATTTATACTTATTTATCATGGTTTATCCCCCCTGCCAAAGTAAGTGACTGTGTGATTGATTTCTCATAAGTAGTCATATTTTGCAAATCCATCCCTTTAGGTTTAAGTCCTTAGTTCTTTCCCTTGAGCTAAATAGAAATTGGCGATACCTGGAATATTTCCTGGTGAAGTGCTACGATGGTATTATATCTGTACGCTTGCGGATCCCATTTTTATTCTAAGAGGAGTAGTTCTATACCAACATTTCTGGCACCATGCTAGGGATGACAACTTAGCTTAAGTGGTGTTAGAAGTGTCAACAAGCATTTCTGGCGCCGTTGCCGGGGAAAGAATAAACCTTTAAGAAAAATTACGTAAATAGATACTTAGGAAATGAGAAATCATAACAAGGCACCTCTGCTTTGGCAGGTTCACCCCTGTTGTTTTTCTATGTTTGTATTTTATATAGGGTATTAGCAGGATTTGTTCTGATTCACTCAACTCTCCATCATCAGAATTAGATCAACCCAAGAAGGATCTTATCACCAATTCCTAAAGCTATGGCTATAAAAACCCTATGTGAATTCTTTGCTCCTACAGTTGAGAATATCCGTACAGGTCCAGCATTGGAAACAAATAATCTTGAGTTTGAGCTCAAGCCAAGCCTCATTAATATGGTGCAAGCTACCCAATTCAGTGGAAAGGTTCATGAAGATGCAAGTGCACATTTGCAGAATTTCCTGGAAATTAGAAGCACTATCATCAGTAAAGAAGTCAATCAAGATATCATACTACTTCGCCTTTTTCCATTCTCAGTAGTGGAAAGAGCGAAGCAGTGGTTTTATGCCAACAAAGAAAATATCAACACATGGGCAAAGTGTTCAAAGGCCTTTCTAGCAAAATTCTTCCCAATAGGCAAGACCAATGCCTTAAGAGGAAAGATTACCAATTTTCAACAGTAGAAGACAAAAACCATTTCAGAAGCATGGGAGTGTTTGCAAGAATACATCTCAGATTGTCCTCATCATGGAATGGAAGAATGGTTACTCATGCAAGACTTTTATCATGGATTAACTCAAAAAGCATGTGAGCACCTAGATGCAACTGCTGGAGGATCATTTTTGTCACTTACATTTGGGAAAGCCAAGTTGCTTATGGAGAAAATATCAGAAAATCAAGGCTAGTCCCAAGACCACACTCAACATTGTCATCAGAGTGAAGAAACAATTGAAGAAGTGAATGCACTGTCTACCAAGATGGATGACTTGCTCAACTGGCTTGACCAGAGGGCTAAGTATAAGGAAGATCAAAGGGCGATTAAAGCAGTATACAAACAAGATATAAATTCCACCACCCAGAAGCCTTTGTATCAGCCAAATCAAAAATCGAATCAACAACCAACATTGAGGGATTTAATCGGGCAATAGATCAGAATGAACAGTGAAATCAAAGTAAAGCTTGCCACCAATGACAGAATCCTAGAGGATATAAATGTTAAAATGGATAGTTTCTCAGCTGCCATCGAAGATCAGCTCAAGTTTAATAAGAAGATAGAAGAGAAGATAAAACAGCTAGCTGTGGTATTGCCTACTGCCACTGACCCTGAGCAAGTAAGAGCTATTACTACGAGAGGAGGGAGATCCACCAAGGATCCTCCCTATCCAAAAGGAGCAAGAAGAGCACCAGTAGTACCACTAGTGGCAGAAGAAGAGAATAATAATGAAGTTGAACAAGATGTACAACCTCAAGACACATTACAAGATCATGAAATGAGACAGAATTTTCATGATATGAACTACATACCGTTTCCTCGCAGAATTAGAAGACCACAATCGGATGAGCAGTTTAGCATGTTCGTGGAGGTTATTCAAAAGCTATATGTCAACATACCTCTATTGGATGCCATTCAAGTTCCTACATATGCCAAGTATATCAGAGATATTTTGAACAAGAAGAGACCACTGCCATCCACTAAAGTGATCAAGCTAACCGAAGAGTGTAGTGCAGCTATCTTGAATAAATTATCGAAAAAGAAGAAAGATCTAGGATGCCCCACTATTGATTGCTCAATTGGAAATCAACATTTCAACAATGCACTATGTGACCTTGGAGCAAGTGTCAGTGTGATGCCTGCTGCAGTCTATCATAAGCTTGACCACTCAGCACTCGAGCCAACATCAATGTGCCTACAGTTAGCAGATCAATCAGTTTGGTACCCATTAGGCATTGCCGAGAATATTCCAGTCAAGATACGAGAATTCTTTGTTCCAGTAGACTTTGTGGTACTGGATATGCATCCAGACTCAAAAGTGTCACTCATCCTCGGGAGACCCTTTTTGAGCACCGCCAATGCACACATTGATGTCGAGAAAGGAGAAATCAAGTTCACCATAAATGGGCAAAAAGAACAATTTGCATTCAAGTCAAAATAGGAGCTCAATTCCTCTGCGAAGATGGTTGATCAAGACAAGATGGAAAAATCACTAGAGCCATTATCTCTGGGATCGTCAGAGGAATAAAATATTGGAAGGTCCAGTTCGAAGGACTCTAAAAATTTGACCCCTTGCCAGAAGGTAACTCGGTATTTATCCGCATAATTTTTCTTAAGCATATTTACATTCACAGTACTGCATTATAAAAATTCTAGCCCCATGTAAATAATTTTTACGGTGTGTGAAAACCCGTTAAAAGTATTTACCGTGGTGGTACACAAATATTTACTCCATTCATTTTAAGCATTTTAGTTTCTACTCTTTTAATCTCCTGTATTATATATATATATATATATATATATATATATATATATATATATATATATATATATATATATATATATATATATATATATATATATATATATATATATATATATATATATATATATATATATATATATATATAGTGGACCCACCACCATGGGACCCACATGTCATACACTCCACCTCACATACATCACATCACATTATTTCATCCACTTCCACTCACCTCCACCATTTTCTCTTTTCCACCACCAAATCCACCCACACACCTCTTTTTCATACTTAGCACTTAAGCAAGGTGGAGAGTTGAAAATTTTAGCCAGAAAGGGGACAGAAGTGGCGCGGCCGCCCCCTCCACTTGGGCGCCCGCCCGGCCATCTCCTCCTCTATAAAAACCCCTTCACCCATTGCTTCTATGCACCACCAAGACTCAGAATTTTTAGTGTACAAGCTGTTCTCAGTTTCGAGTTTTCTGCAAGAACATAGGAGAGAAGGAAGAGAGTGGAAAGAAAGAAGAGAAAGGAGGGAAGAGAGGAGAGTGTCTTAGAGCTTAGAGTTGAGAAAAGGAAGGTTTTTAGTGCTGCTATCATATCTCATTTAGTGGTAGTGCTACCAAGTTAGGCTAGAGCAAATTAAAATTTGAAGGGAGGTTCTGTCGGAAACCAACTAAAAAAATAATCTCTTGGACGACTAACCTCTAGACGGCTAACCAACTAACCCCTTCCTTAACTCTCTCCATGAGTTTTGTCTTTGTCAGTTTTGCAAAATGAGTGGATTAAAGAAGTTTGCTAAGGGAGCTGTGGGAGCAGTCAAGAGCATTGGAACCAGGAGATCGACACGAGCATCATCAAGAGCCAGCTCCGACATGAGCGTCGACCCTCCTGCTGCTCCTACACCTGCTTCCTCTTCATCACTTGCGCCAAAGATCCTTTGCAAGCCAAGTCAGCTTGGACTGAGAGACTCTCATGAGAAAGAAGTATACAAGAAGATCAAAGACAAGGAGTTCACCCACACGCCATTATTTGACCTCGCACTACTCCAAGAAGTAGGTATGAGTTCTGAATTCGATACTATTTTCTCATTATTAGGATGGACGTTTGCTTGGGATATCTCTGAGTTAGGGTCTAAGCTCTTAACTATAGAATTTCTCTGCACCTTAAGGATCACCGAGTTAGGAGTCTATTTTAGGCTTTTCACACGTGAGTTTTATCCTACTTGGAGAGAGCTTAGCAACCTTCTTAATTTTCCAAACAACATTCCGCTAGATTTGGATGATGCTTTAGAAGATTTTGAGAAGCATAAGCTTTGGACTGAGATTTCTAAACACTCTGTTTTCAATTCTCATCGGACTAGCGATATAGAACATCCAACCCTTAGGTTCTTTCACAAATGGCTAGGCTTCACATTTTTCCCTCGTGATGACACAAGCAAAGTTAGAAGTGCGGACCTGCAACTAATGTATGCAGCTGTCAAGAAAATCAAAGTCTCGCCTGTCCATCTTATAGTTGCCCATTGGTTGATTATTTCCTCTTATCAAGTAGGACCCATTGCTATTTGTTCGCTTGTTACTCGCATTGCTTCAAACTTAGACATGTTGCAAGGTGCCTCCCTTGAATTTATTGAAGATCATCGTGATACTTTTGGTTATAATCATCTTTTTCATGCCCACCTTTTAAAAAGAATAAACAATGAACTTTTTATGACATATAGTGAGACCAAGCTCCGGTTACCTAACCCGGAGTTGGCCCTCTATTCTGTTAGAACTTTTCATGTTAAGTTACAGGCTCAACCAGTGAATGCTCGAGCATCTCAGAGAACCGCCTCTGAAAGAATCACACGTCGTCAAGAACTAGTTTGGTGCGGAGCTGACCCTGGCCAAGAATAGCCAGCTCATGCTAGCTATGATAGTTGGATGGATCACAACTATCGGGTTCTGAACCCGTGGGAGTATCCTCCTCATCAGCCAAATGAGGCTATGAGCAACCACCTGCACCAACACAACCATTTGATTCCCATGGAGAGGGAACTTCATCAGGTGGAAGGCACTCATTTGACTCCTATGGAGCAGGAACATCATCAGGTGGAGCACGAGAAGAGTTTGAGCACGGACGTAGATCCGACGCTACTGGATTCCATTACACCCCACAGCAGTACTATCAAGAGAACGTGGCATTTCACCAGCGCACCGACAACGCCCTCCAAACACTCATAGATGGCCAAGTCTACAACACCCGGATGTGGGAGGCACAGCACCAGTGGAACCGCAACACAACCCAGACCTTAACTAGTATTCAAGAGGGACGAGAACAGAATGTCCGGACTATGGAAGAAACATTGGGGTACCTTCGCATGGACTGAATGACGACGGCAAGATCTAGCTTGGGGGAGGACCCCTACTACCCAAGGTAAGTTTTCTTTTCTTTTTTTTACAATTTCCTTTTTGTTATCGTTATGCATCTAAAAAATCAGCAAAACCTGAAAACAAAATAAATATTTATTGCTTTTTAGTGTGCTTATTTTAGTTCGTTCTAAAAATATGAAAACCAAATAAAAAGAGTGTGTATAAGAGTATGCTTTTAATCTTGTTGCTTTAATTTGTTAATAAGTATGTAGACTTGAAGAATGCATGATGTAAATGATGAACAGTTGCTTTGTTGTAATTCTTTTCAAGTACCTAGTTTTCAACCTAGAATTCTCCCAAGGATTGGATAAACTGTTGACACACGAATTTACTCTACACTTTGAACCTGTGGGAGCATATGCTTAATCTAAGTCTAGGTAATTGACGGACATGATATGATATAGTTTGAGCTGCTGTTTATCTTGTTCCTAGTGACACTAAATTCTGGAGATTTATTTTGAAAACTTAAAATGCCACATGATGAATTTCTTATATGACGAGTGTTAAATTCCTACCATAGCCATACATGATTATTAGAATAGGAAACCTTCCATATATTTACTGCTTGTAATTGTATTGAGTTTGGTTGGGCTGTGTCGACCCCTAGGGGCTTGTCATGCGGTTAAAATCAAGATTTACACACACATCATGCATCCTTGCTACTTCTACCCTGGAAGTACGCACCACATATTTGTCCCATTTAGATCCACAAAAAATGTTTTACTCTTACACTGAGAGTGAACACCAAAAATATTCCCCATAAAACTCCTTTTCTGCTAGCCAAATACCTTTATAATTGCTCCAAGTTTTCATCATCATTTCTCTCATATCAATTTAGTTCTTCGTATAAGAGACTTGTTATCCATTTTCTATTAAAAAAGAAGAGAGAAGCAAAAGCAAAAGAAAAAGATAGACAAGGGTCCCAATGAAAAAGAAGAAGAAAGAAAAGAAAGATATTTATGCAGCCAAGTTTCCATTTATTTTCAAGATTCAGAAGAAAGAAGTTATTTTCAAGTATGGAGCATTGTAGAATTAGACTTTCGCCTCTTTCTTTTTATCTCATTTATTCCCCATCATTTTAGCCACCATATCAAACCACACATGCACCTCTTGATTTGATTATATGATGAGTTCCTCTGGATCCATAGTTTGACTGGGCAATATATGCATTGCAGGTATGTATGAGCTATCTCCATACCCATGAACTCCACATAAGCCTTATTAGTTATAGGGTGAGAGAGAGAAGGCATACCCGAGAATTGCCTTGAGTCAAAAATACTACATATTTTGAGAGGAGAGATAAGGCATAACCTCCCAAATGCCTTAGTGAGGATCCACAAATACCACATATTGAAAGACTTGTGAGAGTCATATTTAAGGAGCTCTGAGTTTTATTTGTAAACATTTATGAAAACTCCAGGACAGAGGTGGAACAAAGAGCATGAGATATAGTGCTTGACTTAAATTATTCTGTCTTTCAATTGCTCAAGACCCAAGTGCAGGTAAAAGCCCCATGGTTGAAAGAAACATGAGTAAGTTTGAAAGTCAGTGCAGTCCACTCTAGTCCAAAAGAAGAATTCTTGTTTGAACGCATGTGTACTTTTAAGGCGTGAAAGCATTGCAGCAACTCCTGATCCATCTTAGGTTTAGCTGTTTGCTCAGGGACGAGCAAAAGGTAAGCTTGAGGGAGTTTGTTGACGGTAATTAACCATCAACTTTATAAGTCAACAAGAATCAAAAGAAGGGTTAAAATGAGCTTCACCATAGATTTAGGGGTTTTAAACTAATAATTTCCATGAGTTTTGGTGAATGTCTATTTCTGCAGGGGGTTATCAGAAAAAGATTAAAGGAGACCTACATGTTAGATTTACATAGAGAGAACTCAACCTTACTACAAAAAAGAATAATCTAGAAGACTCGAGAAGGCACCCCCTCGAAGGGGAGGGCCATTTGGGCTGACAGGTGGGGCGCCCGCCCCCACCTCATGGCCTGCCGCCCAGGCCACGAAGCCAATCAGGTGTAACCTCGCGGATCCTGCCTCCACCGCCTTTGAGGATGAATAAAAATCGTAGATCAAGGTTGGTTTGATCCAAGAGCTGTGGTGCTTCCTAGAGCTATATAAGCAAGGCCCCTAACCCCAGGAGAAACCCTGAATTCATTAGCAATTTATTAGCAGAGGGAGCCATCAGTAGAGCTAGGGTTTAGAGAGTTTCTCTCCACCAGAGAATTAGAATAGCTACTCCAATTCTTTAAGTTCTGCATAGGTTTAGACTAGATAGAGGAAGAGTCAGACAACTTGTGCTCGGGATTCGGATCTTCGTCATCAAAGTAATGGTATTATTTTGTATCATTGCTCTATGACTTTATTCAAATATCATTATGTTTCTATTTATTATGTTCCTAGTTTGCTCTAGTAGTACATTTGATATGGTTATGATTGACAATGAGTTTATGTATATGTTTGCAAAGCGCTTAGCTCTCTTCGCGAGGGGGTTAAGTGGTAGATCACATGTAAGCGTGGTGCTTAGATGCTATTTACCTACAAATGCACCATATTGGCCGGGTCGTGTGGTAGATCGTGGAAGTAACAGTTCTATTGAGTCTTATATAGTCCACCCCCCGTTGATAGGACAGGCAGAAACAACGTTACGTAGGAAGTCATGCTATGTCCTGGCTTTCTTCAGTAATATTCCTTATACATAAATGAAGAGTCTTTTATGCTATATATGATGGTGTGTTTGCTAGAGTAGATGAATGACTTAGTAGATTAGAACCTAGCTAGAATTCAATCTCTTGAACTAATCAGATGTCAACCTAACTTTATGATGAGTAGTCTATCTCTAATCTCTGCGTGATTTATCCCTATGCTTTATAATTCATTTATACTTATTTATCATGGTTTATCCCCCCTGCCAAAGTAAGTGACTGTGTGATTGATTTCTCATAAGTAGTCATATTTTGCAAATCCATCCCTTTAGGTTTAAGTCCTTAGTTCTTTCCCTTGAGCTAAATATAAATTAACGATACCTAGAATATTTCCTGGTGAAGTGCTACGATGGTATTTTATCTGTACGCTTGTGGATCCCATTTTTATTCTAAGAGGAGCAGTTCTATACCAACATTTTTGGCGCCATGCTAGGGATGACAACTTAGCTTAAGTGGTGCTAGAAGTGTCTACAGCAGGGCGGAGGAGCCACGAGCAGGACAGCCAGACACGGCGCAGGATCCACACCAGGCACCAGCAGTAGGAGAGCGACGGCCGCTACCACATGCCCAAGGAAGACAGCCACAACCCAGGCGGGCACTAGCCGTCCTAGGACAGCTGCACCCAGGGCTGACCCACCGTCGCACCGCTGAGGCCGAAGGCGCGGTCGCGGGCTGCCCAGAGGATGGGGACCAGCCACTGCTGAGGAGGGTGATGGATGCCACCGGACTCCAGATTCGGCCCCCAGGAGCCTGGATCCGATTAGCCGCCGTCGCTTGCCACGGTTGACGCTGGACCCCGCCAGCCAATAGCGGCAAGTGAACGAGATTCGGCCATGGCTGGCGAGGATCCGCCCCGCCACCGAAGGCAGCGAGGAGATCCAGCACCTGGGACCCTAGATCCGGTGCAGGTGGCCCAAGATCCAGCCGTCCGGCCGCCCTAGCTCACCGGAGTTGAAGAGGGGCGGAGAGGGGGATGGAGGGGAGATGGGGAGGGAGGGGGCTATGAATAGCACCCATTTGTCAGGGCTGCCGCGGGCCGCCGCCGCCACACGCCGGAGGGTGGCGACGGCGGTCAGGCGGGAGGGAGACGACACGGGGGGTCGTAATACTGTGTTCGCAACGGCTGCCTGCGATTTTGCTGTTCGTGGCATATGCAAGACTCCCTGACAACATCCTTTGACTTATGAAAGACTCCAACAACATCCTCTCTCGTATATTCAAGATGGCCTCAACAACATCCTTTGACATATGCAAGACATTAACGATGGTATTCTCTGACACGTGCAAGATGCTTCTTCTATGACTACAACTCTGTCTACAATATTGCATAATTTTTTGCGTCTTTGACAATGTGTGGCTACATTGACTTTGGCTACTACATGATTGGTTACCTTGACATCGACGACTATGCAGCGACTCCAGTCAAAGCGTCCATGTCATCACTGTCATTCATGACACTTCCACTATGACTGCAGGAGAAAATAAAGGATTGAGAAGAGGGAGGACTCTAGAAAGGGACAGATGCACCGCCCTAGGTGTCAGACCATCTATCAGAGGCGCAGTTGATGATGGAGAAGTGAAGAAGATGGGGGAAACACTAGACTTCAAATTTAGTCCCAATCGATTGTCTCTGTCCCATTGTGACAGGGAGAATGTTAGAAGTATAGAGAGTTATGATTAGAGATAGAGATAGAAATCTAGATATAATATAAATAGATTTATGAATAGTATCATACTCCAAGTAGATATTTAGTTAACCATGAACCAAGGTCTACTACTACATGTATCAGTCAAAGTATATAATAACACAGAGACGGCAGCACAAGGGTAAGACAAGTGTTCTATCAATTTTCACACGTACATAGACGTACCTATAGACATGCTTGTTCGCCTTAACTTAAAGCAGTTGTGGTTGCAGCTGCAATTCCTCAACTGAGATGTCCTGAGCTACTTGCAGTCGTAGCGGTTGTGCTGCAAGTTGCAGCGAACAGAGCCAGGTAGCCGGATTAAAAATTGTTCGTATGGACATGGTAAGTGTCGGTGTCTAGAAACTGGGGGTCTAGGCAGAGCGACGAGTGAATTTGTATCTGCGCGTCTAGGCCTAGATGGTGTGCAAAACGGACATAAAGATTTATAATGGTTCGAGCAAGAATGACCCTACGTCCAGTAGATTCGGCTGCTGCTCGTGTTGTCTTGCATCGGAGTGCTCGTAGTAGGGGTTACAAGCTCTCGAGAAAGGGAATGGATCCCAGGTCTCTTCGGGGGAGTTGCGTATGAGGTGTTGTCTTTGTGAGGTGTGTGTGTCGTCTTCGTGAGGTCTCTGTGAGGTGTGTATGTCGTCTTTGTGAGGTCCCCCTCTCCGATGTGGCCCCTGCCTCCCATTTTATAGTTTCCAAGGGGAGGGCTCGGGTTACATTTGTGATAAAAAGGTGAAATGGGGAAAAGATGAATGAGAAAGACAAAAAAGGTGGCCTCGGGCGTGGCCATCTTCCTCCTTATCTGGTGTGAGCAGGTTCCCCTGTAGCGCAGAGATGTAATGGACGTTGATCTTTTGGCCTCTCCATCCACTGGTGCAACATGCTGTGGCCATGCTTTGTCCTGTGTGCGGCTATACCGTCGAGGATGGGCGGTGCGTGCGCTCGGATTTGCATAGGGAGAGGTTAGGTGGTATAGTTGCTGCTACCCCTGTCACTATAGTGGTATGGATGTCATCGTGGTGGAATAACCGGGGCCATGTTGGGTCAGAGCGCGGTTCCCACACTCCTGTTCACCGTGCACGGTCATGTCCGTCCCATCGGCGGGATGGGTGCCGTGGTGAGGGCTCCTGTGGCTTCCCGCCTTGCCAGAGGGCTCCACGCGTCCCTCGGGCGAGGTAGAAGTACGCTAAGAGGGTCGGGCGCTCCCGTGCTCACGTTGCAATGGTCGGGTGAGGGGGAAATTGTTCTTGACAGGGCGCAGGGGTCGGGTGCTTTTGATGACATCATGGGGGCTTGGGCGGGGCGGAAGGCGTCCCTAAGCCTCGGGCGATTTAGTAGCTGACACGCTATTACCGCCATTGGTTGGGTATGCCTACTATTGATACCCGACAGTAGCCCCCGAACCTGTGAAGTAGTGGAGCACTCCTTCAGAGACTTGAGGACGAGTGCCCATGGGTAGTTGTGGTTTATTTGTTTTGAAGAAAGCTGTCCGGTGGGTGTTGCCCCTGAGGCCTTGGAGGGATGAGTTTTCCCTTCAAGGGCTTTGAATCAACCGAGTGGACCCGCCTAGATAAGACGAGGCGTCACGCCGGGTAGCAGTTATTATGACGCTACACGTCCCAGTGCGTGGGAAGGTGGGAGGTGCCTGAATTTTTGCGTACGTGGGAAGTTGTGCAACAGACGCTCGGTCAGTTGCCCTATACGGTATTATAAATACAGGCACAGGCGTGGCATAGGAGCCCATCTGTTCTTCTTAGTTCTTCGTAGCGGCCTGCAATCTCCTTGCTCCCCTCTTGCCATGGCATTCTCCCTCCGCTTTTGCTATGGATCCGGGGCGTGTGGTCCAAGTGGCGCCACGTCACATCGGTGGGGTCATCCTCCGGTGGCGGACACAGAAGGCGCTTGCCTCTGGCTGTGACCGTGGAGCCGGCACAACCATTGGATGCTGCGCCGACCGTGGCGGCGGAGACGGAGGTGGAGCGACTCTGGAGATACCTGGAGGTTTCCCAGGCCATGCTTGAGGTGGCGGAACGGGAGATGCAGGTCGTCCGAGATCAGCAGGTGGCTGCGGACTGTCGGGTGGCCGGTGAGTTCTTCGTTCGTTATTTCGATTTGAAGGATCGCATTTGTTTTTCGCACTCATCGTGTTTGTGTGTTGGGCAGAACTATAGGTGGAGCTGCTGGGGATCCGGGAGGCTGCGGACGCCGTGGTGGGGTATGCTCATGCCCACGGTGCGAATCGGGAGGAGCGCCTCCTGGGTCTCCCCAACCGCTTTCGGGACACGGTGGAGCTCAGCATCCATCGTGTGGCGGCGGCGGCCCTGACGGTGGCGCGGGTGCGTTCGGGGCACACGCTCCACCACCTAGTAGGGCTCTGAGAGGGCTAGGAGCTGGCTGACCATGATGAGTCCCTAGAGGACTTCGACGAGGCAGCCGACGCCGTCGTTGACCTGGTCCCTACCGAGGGGGTTGTGGAGGAGGCCGCCGAGCACCTAGGACCCTGAGCGGCGGCCAACATCAAGGTTGAGCCCTACTAGAAGGCGTTCCTTGCCCAGTTCTTGGGACGTCGTCACTAAGGCCATCTCGATCCCCACTTAGGATAGGCTTTTCGCATTTTGTATTCGCATTTCGCCTTAGAAGCACTCTTATAAACAGGCTCGTCATTGTTTAATGAATCGTGTCCTTTGTTGATGTGAGTTCTCATGTGGTTTTAGAAATGTTGTGGGGGGTGACCGTCCGTTATGTCGTTCATAACTCCTAAGCCCTTGCTCGATGCAGGGTCGCAACCGTTTATTGGGTCAGGACGCGAGTGCAGCCCCCGAGCCTTTGCTCGATGTAGGGGCCCGATCAGGAGGCCACCCGTCTTTGATTCGATCTCTCATGCATTCCTTCATGGAACGGAGGGGGTGAGCCAAACCATGCTATCCTCGCTGGACGAACCGTGTCACTTGGTGAGCTATTAGCAGGTAGGTTTGAGTGGAGTTTTGGTCCCATTCCCTGGGCATCGGCTAGTGGTCAAGCTGGTGGCGTACTCCCAACTCCTGATGGCCAATTCATATAGCTCTCAGGGCCGTCCGACCGGTCCTGAGGGCTCACTGCCTTCCTTCGAGGAATACCATGAATCAGATGTCCATCAGGTCTCAAACATGGGTCAGAATGCCCGCGCGCTGGGGTATTGGCTGCTAGTGTGCCCATTCTTCACCATCCCTAACTCATGTGTCCAGAGGCGGCTGTCAAACCCGTGGTGGGCCAGCCTTCGAATCTCTGAACCGTAATTGGGCCGGAGGAGTGTATGTGGCTCCATATTCTTCTCTTACCTGCCGAGGCCTATGGTCGGCCTATGGAGAGGGGAGGTGCCTGAGCCCCGCATGGTGATGGGATAACGGTAGGCACGACATGCGAGGCGAACGATGCGAGATGACAGGGCATGATTTGTAGGAGACGTGCGGGCGATTACCGAGATATCCGAGACGTGATGAGAAATTTCTATAGCCGCATTTAATGCGGGTGGTTGGAGTCTCGAATCACCCCGTCTTCTCCTCTTTTTAACCCGGTGTTTTTTCCTTTCCCCTGCACACCTCTGCCTTTTGCCTTCCTCGTGCTCGCGTTTCCCATCTGCCTTAGCAAGGAAGCAACAGAGAGAGAGGGAGAGAGAGGGATCGATGACTCACCCTGCCACCGTCGTTACTGCCGGAGTGCTTTCTCACCCATCTCGATGGATCCGTGCGGTCGCTCTAGCTTCACCGGGACACATGAGTGAATTTGTATCTGTGCGTCTAGACTCGGATGATGTGCAAAGCGGACACAAGGGTTTATACTAGTTCGGGCAAGAATGACCCTACGTTCAGTGGATTTGACTGCTGCTCGTGTTGCCTTGCACCAGAGTGCTCGTAGTAGGGGTTACAAGCTTTCGAGAGAGGGAACGGATCCCAGGTCTCTTTGTGGGAGTTGCGTATGAGGTGTTGTCTTTGTGAGGTGTGTGTGTGTCATCTTCATGAGGTCTCTGTGAGGTGTGTATGTCTTCTTTGTGAGGTCTCCCTCTTCGATGTGGCCCCTGCCTCTCCTTTTATAGTTTCTAAGGGGAGGGCTCGGGTTACATTTGTGGTAAAAAGGTGAAATAGAGAAAAGATGAAAGAGAAAGACAAAAAAGGTGGCCTCGGACGCGGCCGTCTTCCTCCTTTTCCGGTGTGAATAGGTTTCCCTATAGCACAGAGATGTAATGGGCGTTGATCTTTTGGCCTCTCTATCCGCTGGTGCAACATGCTATGGCCATGCTTCGTCCTATGTGTGGCTATACCATCGAGGATGGGCAGTGCTGAAAGCCCAAGTTTGGTTTTGGTAATTAATGATACCATGTTGCTAATGCCATTGTATCAAGTGAATTGAGTTAGGCGTAGCAACACATGTGATGAAGGAGCAAGGAGCATGATGGTGATGGCCATAAGATCACAAGTGGATGAAGATAAAGATGATGGTGAACATGCACATAGGTGATGGACAAGGAATGAGATGATCAAGGCAAATGTATAATCATAGGATTCTCTTTTGCCGGTCTAAAGATGAGTAGAGAAGTGATTGACCGGGTTTAGGATTGATGGCCAACTATCAAGAGGGCAATCACGGTCATCTCATGAAGCAAGTGCTACTAGGTCCATATTCTTGAGCATATGCATTTAGGATCTAGTGAGATGCTATCTCCTTAAAAAAATATTTGAGAATATGCTAACACACGAGCATAAGATGATGAACACTTAGTGGTGTTAGCACATTCGGCACTTTTGTGGAAGTAAAACATCTATTTTCCACTGCACCGGAGGCAAAGAAATGGAGGCGAAAGGAAATCGCTGGGGTAACCGAATGCCGAACTAGACGCGTGACCGGACGCTGGATCAGACATGGTTGGCGCGTCCGGTCAGTTCAACCAGCAGGTGAAAGGTCTTGATGGCTAGAGGGGGGGTGAATAGCCTTTTAAAAATTTCTACAAAGACAAGCTAAACAAGTTTATCAATATAACAAATAGCGAGATGCAAGTTTTGCTTAGCCTACGGGGTGTTTGTAAGCCACCTATCCAATTCACAATTCTAGTATATTTGCACTCAACCGCACAAGTCAAACCGCACAACTTAGTTTACAACTAAAGTTAACTAGCTACACAAGCTAAGAGCTATACTAACAAGCTAGCAAGGTAACTAAGAAAATAATACAAGAGAGAGTTAGAAGGGTATCACTGAGGGGCGAAGTATTGAGCCAACCAATCAATATGATCAAGAGATGAATTCCACAATATACAACCACCGGGATCGATTAATCACAATAAGGATGATGACACAAAGATTTATCCCGAGGTTCACGTGCTTGCCGGCAATCTAGTCCCCGTTGTGTCCCTCTTCACCACGTGGTTTGGTGGCTAATCGGTCTCACACCGAGTCTCTCAAAAGGCGCCACAAGAACCTACCAAATGGCAAAAGGTTGTAAATGACACGAGCAATCCACTAATGTTGCCTTTGGCGCTTTGCCGAGGTAGGCACAAACCCCTCACAATCACCGGAGGTGACCAAGAATAATCACCAACTCTTGCCAATGCCTCCAAGCTGCTCCAAGCTGTCTAGGTGGCGGCAACCACCAAGAGAAACAAGAATCCCGCAGCAAATCAACCACCAAATGCCAACTAGATGCAATCTCACAATACAAATGCACTTGGATCACTCAATCTCACTTTGAATAAGCAAAGAAGCAAGAGAGATGAGTGGGAGGGGAGTTGCTTAGCTCAAAGTGCTCACAAGTATGTCAAAGAGTACAAGAGAGAGAGCTTTGAGCCGGCCAATGAGGATATATAGGAGCCCCCGAAAGAATAGAGTCATTGGCTCATGAAATAGCCACACTCAGGGTGACCGGACGCGCTGGTCCGGCCTGACCGGACGCGCACAGCGTCCGGTCACTCCACCGCGACCTCCTCGATGAACGCCACGTGTCTCACTTTGAATTTCGTTCATTCGATCGTAACGGTCACTTAAAAGTACTCGTTCATGCACTAGAGTGACCAGACGCGCAACATGAATTGACCGGACGCGCGAAGCTCGACCGAACGCGCTGGTCCCATAACCGACCGGACGCGCTGGTCAAGCCGAGCAGCGCTCCAACGAGTCAGCGACCGGACGCGCTGCTAGACGAACCGGACACCACAGTGCCAGCGTCCGGTTGGAGTCCAGTAAGTTCCCACAACGACCGGACACGTCCGATCAGACTACTGAGACACGCGCGAACGCTGAGCACTGACAAGATGCATCCGGTCAAACAGGTCCAGCGTTCGGTCACCTCTGTGACCTCCGTTCGCCTACGTTTGATTTACCCTTTCACATGTGAGCTAGACTAAGTATGTGTGTCACTTTAGCACATGTTTTAGTTCGTGAAACAACATGTGACAATGCCTCCAAAGCTCGACATTGGCGTAAAGGAAAATAGGCGTTTCAATTCCTCGAAAATGCCTGAATAGGACCCCAAACCCTCTCTACCGCTCAAACTCGAACGCCATCGCAAATGTGCTAACACCACCAAGTGATCTCGTCATGTGTGAGTGTGTTAGCATTTTCACAATCATTTTTCGAGACGTTATTAGTTCTATCAAATGCATATGATTATGAAATGCACACTTAGAGGCACTTAGGAGTTCAATAGCCGCGTCATTCCCCTCTTTATAGTACGGCTATCTATCCTATAATGTAAACACACCCACTAGGTGTCTTGGTTACTAAAACACAACCCTTAAGCATATACCTTTGCCTTGATCACGTAGGGTTGCGTCCAAATCCAAGTGTGGCCATCATGATCACCATGTCCATCTTGCCACCAACCTTGGAATGTACTAATCCTCATATGCTATATACAACTTAGGCATAGGATTAGTGCTTAGGCATTGTCACTAATTACCAACACCAAACATAGAGCTTTCAGCAGGCGCGCGGGGCAAAGTGCGAGGGTTTGTGACCGGCGCGTCCGATCACTCACGGGACCGGCGCATCCGGTCATGCACCCAGGAGAGCAGCACAAAGGGAAGGTTTGATCGGACGCGGTGGCGCATCCGGTCACAAGCGACTGGACGCATCCGGTCGACGAAATCGCTCTCTGGACCCTTTCTGTACTCAAACCTGACACCGCGTGTAACACATCCGGTCAGTACTTTGACGCGTCCGGTCACTCCCTCTCTGAGAAGATAACATTTCGTGACCGTTGGAGATCGAACGAATGAAATTTAAAATGGGACACGTGGCGAGCATCGGTGAAGTCGCGCAGGTGCGACCGGACGCTGTGGCCGCGTCCGCTCAATCTGACCTGCGCGTCAGATCAACGCGCGCAGTGCAATTTCTTGAGCCTAACGACTCTATCTTTGAGGGCTAGCTATAAATACTTGTTTGGCCAGCCTTGGGAGTATTCTTCTGACTCTTTGAACACTTGAGACATACTTCGAGCTAGAGAATATCCCTTCCACTCATCTCCTTGCTTGATTGTGCATCCTAGTGAGATTGAGTGAGATTCAAGTGCATTGCTTTGAGAGTTGCATCTAGTGGCACTTAATCCATTGAGTTGGTTGCAGATTGCTTGTTACTCTTGGGTGTTTCCCGACATCCTAGACGGCTTGGAGCAGCGGTGGTGTTGAGCTCATGATTGGAGATTGTTTCGAGCCTCACCAAGTGATTGTGAGGGTTCTTGAGCCTTCCCCATGGGAGTTCGTAAATTGGCTACTCTAGTGGAGCTCGTGGCTTAGAGGATCCCTATCTTGTGAGTGGATGTGCGGCCCCCGCTGAGGGTTTGACTCTTGATAGTCAATTAGCTCACGATCTATCATGTGGGTGCATCGCCACAACGAGGACTGGCTTGCCGAAAAGCAAGTGAACCTCGGTAAAAATTCTTGTGTCATATCTTTGCCGAGGATTTCATCTTATGTATGTGATTGCGTTGATTGATTGGTTCATTGGACATTTCTTTACTCATCAACATCAGTATAACAATCCTAGCTCACTCCTTTGCTTACTTATCTACCTTGCTAGTTGTGTAGCTTGTTATTCTTTGTCTCTAGCTTGTGTAGTTTTGTTCTTGATTAGGAGTAGAGTTAGTTATTGGTGTGGTCAGTGTTTAACCTTGAACTAGATTGTGTAGGTGGCTTGCATAGCTTAGTGAGCTAGTGCTAGAATTGCTACGTCGTTTGTTTTACTAACTCACTTGTCTTGTGAAGCTTGTAGATTTTTTAAATAGGCTATTCACCCCCTCTAGCCATTTAGGACCTTACAGGTGCGTGCGCCCAGATTTGCGTAGGGAGGGGATTAGGTGGTATAGTTGTCGTTACCTCCATCGCTATAGAGGTATGGATGTCGTCGTGGTGGATTAACTGGGGCCATGTTGGGTCAGAGCACGGTTCCCACGCTCCTGTTCACTATGCACGGTCATATCCGTCCCATCGATAGGAATGGGCGCTGCGGTGAGGGCCCCCGTGGCTTCTCGCATTGCCAGAGGGCTCCACGCGTCCCTCGGGCGAGGTAGAAGTACGCTAAGGGGGTCGGACGCTCCCGTGCTCACGTTGCAGGGGTCGGGCGAGGCGGAAATTGTTCCCGATAGGGCGCAGGGGTTGGGCGCTTTTGATGACATCATGGGGGCTCGGGCAGGGCAAAAAGCGTCCCTAAGCCTCGGGCAATTTAATAGCTGACACACTATTAATGCCCTTGGTTGGGTATGCCTACTATTTGTACCCGACATTAAGGTTCTAAAGTAGGGGTCTTTTTCATCCAAGAGCTAATTGCTAACTAGTTAAAAATTAGATGGGCTAATTTTTTAGCCATGTCTTCGACTAGTTGTTAGCCAACTATTTGGCCAACCTTAGCTAATTTGAGATAATTTTTAGCTCAGTTAATAATTAGCTCATCCAAACAGGCCCTAAATCTACCTATTTGCGGGTGTTACCACGCACACATGCGACGTGTGCCAGTGCTGATCGTTCAAACTTTAGTAAAATGCACGGCAGTCCCTAAACTTGGACCAAAGTGTCATTTGGGTCGCAAACTCATTTTTTAATTTATGGGACCCTAAACTTGTTTCAGGTCTCACCAGCGGTCCAAACGGGTGCTCGCCCGACCCGTTATCCTAAGCGGCATGCTGATTAACACTTGACATGGAATCTACCATTGTGGGGCCCATGTGTTGGCCGAACCCTTCGTTTCCTCATCGTCCCACTCTCCATGGGACAAACAAGACCGCCGCCGCATCTGCCTGGCGCTTGCCAGCTCTTGCTCGGCCAGCTTCGCATGAGGCTTCGCCTGCGCACTGGCCTCGTCCACCGCTACCTTCTCGGCCACAGCTTGCTGTAGCTGCTCCCGTGCCTCCTCCTCCTTCTCCCTCGCTACGGCCAGCACCTCTTCGCCACACTTGCTCGTGTCCCCGAACCTCTCCCACCCTGCCCGTTCAGTTTGCGATGTGGCACGCGAGGATGATGCACCTCTCCATGGCCCTCGCCCTCCTCATCAGCGGCTTTGTCCTCGACAACACGGACGCCTCCCTCACGCACCATGTAACCTACGTAGATGGCTCCATGGTGCGCTCATGACCTCCGTCGTGGCCGGCATCCGGCAGGTGGTCTGGTCTACCAACTGCACCCGCCCTATCGGGGAGGCACTATCGTGTGGTCAACGAGCACTGCAGGGCAGTCATAGTGTCACGATGGCTGTCACTCGTGACATCCTCTACGCCTATGTCGGTGCCGAGCCGTCGCAGTCACTACTACAGAATTGGACATTACTGCCGGTCTCATCACTGCCGGATTTTGAAAAACCGATAGTGATAGCCCATCACTGCCTGATATTCGGGTCTTCACTGTTGGTTCATATCACTATCGGTTCGTGGCTTGAACCGACAGTGATATGCTACAAGAAAACTTTAAGTTTCTCATATGATGTCCGATGAAGACGAACTTTATATCAAATTTGTAGCACTCGACGAGATCTACAACTTTGTAGTTTAAATTTTTTTTTAATTTGAGGTCGTTTGGATGTCCAAATATTTTATTTGAAATCATCTATCAAACGAAAATTACGTTTGATTTCTAAAATTTAAAATTTGAATTTTTCAAATGACCTCGGATGGAGAAACGCCCAAAACAAAAGTTGTAGATCTTGAAAAGTTATGCAACTTCATAGTTGACAATTTTTTTATTTGAAATCATTTACTACTTTAAAATGCTGTTTAAAATTAAATTTTGAAATTATTGAAGAATTCTGATTTCTCTTTTTAATCTCTGGCTAAAACTTGTAACTAGTCTTTTTTACTCGTACTAACTTTAAATTTGATGATTTTTTTGCCTAAAAGGTTCTAAAATTATGCTCTATCATTTTATTGTTTTCTTATAGCTATTATTTTATCCATATTTTCATGTGACTGTGTTTTATCTATTTAAATTTTGAATTTTTAAAAATAGCAACTTCAAACGTCATTTTGGAACACTAAATGATTTTAGTTGAAAAAGTCATGAACATAGAAGTTGTAGAACTTATCAAGATCTATAACTTTTATTTTGGTCATTTTTTCATCCGATAAAATGATAGTAACATTGTTCACAAAATTTACATCTCTCTTCTAGTTTTATAAACTATAAGAGGGATATATAATATTTGTGAACAATATTACTACCACTATGTCGGATAAATAAATGATCAAAATAGAAGTTGTAGATCTTGAAAAGTTATGAAACTTTATAGTTGATAACTTTTTGATTTGAAATCATCAAGGAAAACTACGTTTGAATTTCTAAAAATTTAAAATTTAAATTTTTTAAACAATCTCGGATGGACAAACAGCAAAAATAAAAATTGTAGATCTCGAAAAGTTATGATACTTTGTGGCTGACAACTTTTTCATTTGAAATCATCTTGTTATGGAAAACTACGTTTGAAATTCTAAAATTTGAAATTCAAATTTTGTAAACGACCTCGGATGGAGAAAACTATCAAAATGAAAGTTGTAGATCTCGAAAAGTTATAAAACTTTGTAGTTGATAACTTTTTTATTTGAATTCGTTTGGGATCCGAAATACTCATTTCAAAATCAAATGAACATAAAATGGCTAGGACAAAAATCTTATTTCGACACAAACAACTTGCAGGTGGAGTGATTATGGGCTGAAGACACGAAGCAGGAGGTCAGGGATTTGAGCGCCGGTGGCTGTGAAGCGTGTGTTTTTTTGTGCGAAAAATCTCGTGACTTGTGACCCGCGACCATGTGGCTGTCCACTGGGCCTCTCCCGATATTAAAATATTTTTTTCCTATTTTTTCTGTGTATTTTTTTGGCTTTCCATATCACTGTCGTTTTCATATCAGTGTCGGTTTATAAGAACCAATAGTAATGTCAATCCTTCGTCATTGCCGGTATGCCACTGTTAATTTAAAATCCGATAGTAAAGGAGGTTTTTAACCGACAGTGATATAAAGATCTGGGGCGGTGGGTGGTACTGCACCACCGGGGATATAGCGAAACCGCCTGGTACTACTGCCGCGACATACGAGAGTCGGTGGGCGCCGGTGTTTGACGTTCTACGCCTCTTCCCGAATGACTACGCGTTCCCGAGGGTGCGCGGCGCCTACAGTCTTCCAGGAGTTGGAGTTCCCACGGCCTAACCGCGGATGCGTCTCGGTGGCGCCGGTCGGCTGCGATGGGCTGGTAAGGCTACTTCAACGACCCCACCAGCCTAAGGGTGCTGGAAAGTGTGAGCGACGCCGTGTGCAGGGTGGCGTGCATGAAAATTTTACATTTTAGGCCTTTTAAAAATATTTTTCTTAAATAGACTTCTCTCAAAACTTTTTCCAAAATTAGATCAAAGCTCGGCGTTAAATAATAAAACGTTGAGATCTTCGAATTAGCATCATGTAAGGTTACGCCGAAACCTGCCACGTCAATACCAACGTGACGTGTCACCTCGGGACCTCGGCGTGCTATCATCCAACGCCATGCGTCATACATCGGCGTTAAGTAGTATCACGCCGATATCTAAACGCCGCCGCCTTGCTTCCTGGTGACTTGCTACTCGCGGCAAAACAGGCCACGTATTCAAATATCTAATCGGCGAAGAGATACATACTGGACCTGTCTCTCGATTTCTCATTAGCTTCTTCTCTCTGGACGCTTCCTTCGTGTATATACCCAAATTTGTTGAGTTATTCTCGTCTCGAAAAACAAAATTGTCGAGTTATTCCATGCAAGCTAACTAACTTGCTAAAAGAAATATTGTGGACATTTTTAAAAAACTTTTAGAAGATTAAAATAAGTTAAATATTTGATCTATCAAGACTGTAGTGCTTAGCACTGCAAGAAAAAAAAATCTATCAAGACTGTATTTTAATTTAATTACAAGGGTAAATAGTTATGTAGCATGTTTATTTCTGTTGCAACGTACGACTACGTTTGCTAGTCATCTTTCTATATCTATTTTTGTTCGAACTCATCTGAGCACGACTCTTGAGTCCAAGTCACATATGAGATATGCAGAGTGCGACTCAATAACGTTCTTCTTTGCACAAGAGCACCATCTGACTAGCTGCAAAGTCTTGTTCTGAAAAGTTTTTCTATTTTGCTCCTTCCAACGTTCCACCAAAAGTAGATCGCCCTTCGTTGGTCTTTATCAAACCTTGACCAACGCTTCCGCCATTGCCACCGTATCAATCAAACGATAATCCGAGCCATTGTTTTAGGATGGACCAAACTTGCTTTGTGAAAATACAGTCCTTGTAAAGGTGTGTTGGTGTTTCCAGCTACCTACACATTTCCAAACCAAATCGTGTTGGTGTTTCTGGCAGTCCTTGAAAAGAAAACTAGGTCGGGCCGGCCAACCCTAAGTTGGCCCCAGCACGCAACACGCAGGATCCGATCAGCGGTCTTTGCCAGGATGGCACCTCGTGTCGCGCTAGTGCAAGTAGCGCAATAGTGTGGTGCTGTCGTGCCAGCCGCGCTACTACGACCAAAGAGGCTACATTTGATTAATCTTTTTTGTTGCAGTTATTATTAAAATATTGATTAAAAAAATCAGTTTATAGTGGGTAGCACTTCGTTTGGGGACGCAGCCGCTCGGTGCTCGGAATGGAAGCATTCCCGGCATCTGGAAGGAGAGTTGCAGTGTGAAGAGTAAAAAAGTTAGGACAGAAAAAACTCTCGTTGTCCAGGTACTTAAGAGAAGGTGGACAAAACAATAGATGAAGAGAAATTTTACATCTTTATTAACAATAAATAAGCGTAGATATCTTAGAACCAAATACACATCGTACTGGTGTCCTTGCTCTCATCGGAGAGAACTACTCGAGGTCATAAATCTAACTTATTTTAATTTTCTAGAAATGTTTAAAAATGTGCGCAACATTTCTTTTGATAAGTTAGTGTGAATGGAATACTCAAAAAATTTGGGTACGTACCTTAACGAAGCGTCCATAGAGAAGCAGCTAATGAGAAATCAGGAGATCACTCACGTCCGGTACGTATCTCCTGGCCAATTAGGTATAGTATATTATTTGAATACATGACCTGTTTTGCCTGCTCCCTGTATAAACGGCGCAGATCGCCGAACTCTCCGCCCGCAAGTAGCATGTCACCAGCAAGCAAATCAGTGTTTAAGATCTCGGCGTGATACTACTTAACGCCGATTAATGACAGATGGCGTTGGATGAGAGCACGCCGAGCTCCGGTGGTGACACGCCATGTTGGCGTTGACGTGGCAGATTTCGGCTTAAGCTGGCATGACGCCAATTCGAAGATCTCGGGGTTTTATTATTTAACGCCGAGCTTTTAGTCTATTTTTGGAAAAAGTTTTAAGAGGAGACTATTTTCAGAAATTGTTTTTCGAAAGGGCTAAAATGCAAAAAATTCACTTGGCGTGCCTGGATGAGTGCGGGTGTGCGGCGTTGCCGTTCGTGTACGGCGCTGATGCACGGCGACTGCTTCTGCTACCTGTAGTCAAGGTGCTGCTGCGCGTAACCTGGGCACAATTAACCAAGAACCGAGAACCAAACCGAAAGAACCAAAACCGAAACCGAAAAATTCGGTTCCTAATTCGGTTCTGACTCTCAGGGAACCGAAATTTACTCGGTCAATTCGGTTTTGACCCTCGGTTAACCGAAATACCCGAATTAACCAGGATAGATAAAGAAGCCCATGAACCAATATACAGCCCAATAGCCCATATTAGAACCTATGTATATAAGCCACCATCTGGCTTCAGTCCAATCCTGCCGCCCACATCCCTCATTGTCAGTTCCTCACCCCCGCCTCCCACTCCTCTCAGATCCGGCGGCGGTGGCATGGCCCTGTGCCTCCCTCTCCTCCTTCCTAGCATCCGACAGCAGCATGAGAGCTAGGGAGCGGTATGCCGACGAGCAGGGCGAGGCGACCGGTGGCGAGCTGGGCGGGGCGAGGCGGTCTGCACGGCGGCCGTGGTGCCTCCCTTCGCCCTTTGGTCGCCGGATCGAAGCAGGAGAGCTGTGGCAGCAGCGGTCGCCCCCAGCTTGCGCAAGTCGGTGCCGGCGGCTCCCCGCATGCTCCGAGCCTCTGACCTCCACCTCCCTCTCCATCCAGCGGACGCAGGGACGAGCACAAGCAGGAGCAGCGGTGGCGGCGGCGGCCTTCCCTGCGGGTGTGAGCGGTGGTAGCGACGGCTTACGGCGCGTGGGGCAGTGGTGGTCCTCTCCAGCGTCTAGCTGTTGTACTCCGGTGAGGGCTAAGGAGCGTCGGATCTGAGCGCCATGTTTTTCCCCATTTTCCTCTTCTGTTTCCTTGCTGTAAAGGATGGCTCGGTTTGTTCGGTTCTAACCGAAACCGAACCAAACTAACCGAGACCGAAATTCCTCGGTTCCAAGTTCTCCAGCTAACCGATCGGTTCTCAGTTTTGTGCTAACCGAATTTCGTAAATAACCGAGGAACCGAACTGATCGTTTCGGTTAACCGAATGCCCAGCGCGACCATTTAGATCGCTTGAGAGATCCGAAAGGCACAAAAATCAAAACCTCGGTCAAAGTTTAAGGACTATTTTACTCGTTCAAACTTGGACTGATGCGTCCAAACTTCGACTATGCTGACCGCACGTGACACCAAACCGTAAGACTACCCGCACTCATGGACCTCTATATTCATCCTCTATATGTCCTATTCAGCAAGATTCTCTCCTCTATAATTAATTCTCCCGCACCTATCCATCCTTTATATCATCCTCTATCCACTGTGGGACCCACTTGTCACTTTATCTAAATATATCCATGTGTGATCTAGTTTTGAAGGATTTATTGAGACGAATTTAATGGTGCAATCGAAATTTAATTTGGATTTTTGGTTTGTGAGTTATAGCATTTTTTCCCTTTATTTAGCTAGTGGGGCCGCCACTATAGAGTATAGAGCAAGCACTGTACTACTCTTAATATAGAGTGAGAGAAAAGATAGAGTATCGTTTTAGAGTACACAGTATATCAGTTTTTACTTTAGAGTATAGAGTACACTGCGGGTAGTCTAACAACTCCGACTGATGGCGTCCAAACTTGGGTTGGCTACCTGCTTCCCATGGACTCCAAAGTCAAGCACAAGCGGCGCATGTCTCCAAAAGAAATTTACCACTGTACCTTCACGAGATACTTTCAGGCTGCGAGTCACTCACGACCACAAGTCCACAACACTTGGCTTGGCTACCTAGCTTGCCATGGCTTCTTCCTCACCATCGTCCTCGACGCTCCGGCACGTGGCGATGCTGCCGTTCATGGGCAAAGGCCACGCCATGCCGATGCTGCACCTGACCCGCCTGCTCCTGCGCCGGGGCCTCGCGTCGGCGGTCACCGTGCTCGCCACCCCGCGTGAGGCGTCTTTCATCCGCGCGGCCGTCGCGGGGATCCCCGGCGCGGCCGTCCTCGAGCTGCCGTTCCCGTCCTCATCCGCTGGCCCGCAGAGCATGGAGGAGCTCCCCTCCGCCTCCGAGTCCCACTTCCTGGACCTCATCTCCGCCACGGCCGCGCTCCGTCCGGCGTTCGCGGACACGCTGGCGCGGCGGGAGCCCCGGCCGGACCTGCTCGTCCACGACGGCTTTCTCCCGTGGGCCAAGGACGCCGCCGACGACCTCGGCGTGCCGCGGCTCGTCTCGCTCGGTATGGGCGCCTTCTCCTGCTATGTGACGCTCGCCGTACTGGTACAGAAGCCGCACGCGCGCGTGAGCTCGCCGTGGGAACCGTTCGAGGTCGACGGCTTGCCGGGGCTCCGGCTCACGACGGCCGACCTGAACCCGCCGTTCGACGACCCGGAGCCAGCCGGTCGTCACTGGGACTTCATCTGTGAGAGTGGTGTAGCCACAGCGTCCAGCCGGGGCACTATCCTCAATTCCTTCAATGAGCTCGAGTCACTCTACATAGACAAAATGAACCAGCTGGAGAACTCGCCGAAGATGTGGCCGGTTGGTCCGCTGTGTCTCGCCACTGAACCGGTGGTTCAGACCTTGGATGCAGATCTAGCCGGCTGGCTCGACTCCAGGCTCGCCATGAACCGGCCAGTTCTGTACGTCGCATTCGGCTCCCAAGCTAACCTGAGTCGGGCGCAGCTAGAGGAGATCGCGGCCGGACTGGACAGGTCCGGTGTGGATTTCGTGTGGGTGGTCCGGTCCAAATGGTTTGATGGAGAGGACCGGGTCGAAGGGCGGTTCGGAGACAGGGGTAAAGTGTTACAAGGCTTTATCGACCAGCTTGGTGTCCTGAGGCACAAGGCCATCAAGGGCTTTTTCAGTCACTGTGGGTGGAACTCGGTGACCGAGAGCATCAGCATGGGGGTTCCGATTCTTGCGTTCCCGTTGGCGGCAGAGCAGAAGATGAACCCCAAGTTCGTCGTCGATGTGCTCGGAGCCGGACTCAGGGTTTGGCCATCCAACAGAGGGGGTGACGACGGCGGCGGCAGCGAGGGCGGCGGGGAACTGGTTGCAAGCCAAGACATCGGGACATTGGCACGGGAGCTCATCTTGGGAGAGGGAGGGAAGCACGCGACGGCTAGAGCAGCTGAGCTTGCAGCTTCTGCTAGAAGGGCGATGGATGCCGGCGGTTCCTCGTTTGAAAACTTGGAGCTGATGGTGCGTGCAGTCATCAGTGGCAGTACCAGGGTTGAGGCTAGCTCAGAGTGAGTAGCAAACTACGAGCCTCTTCGTTGTCGTGCTAGAATTCTTTTGGTACAGTATATTAATTATTCTGCTGTACTCCGTACTACTCAAATTACTAATTCCATATTGCACTTGCGTTATTCTTTCTTTTTTTTTTAATAAAACCGATTGTCCGAGCATCATGCATGTTCGCGGAACATCGCTAGCAGAGCAATAATGGCAGTCATTGATGATTCGTTGACTGCAGGGGTAGTCGACTGCATTATTTGATTAGTTGCAAAAGCCACATAGGATTCTCTTTCTCAGCAGTACGCCAGTTCATTTGAGCTTATCAGCCAGAATCAGCTAGCCATTCAGCAGTGTTTTTCTCTCACGACAAATCAGCATTAGCAACAGCCACAGAAACCATCAGCCGAACAGAGCAGTCGACTGCAGTTTGTACTCCCTCCGTCAGTATCTAAGTGTCGCCGTTAGAAATGTCAGTCAATTTTCCTAATTTTTAATATATATATATATATATATATATATATTATACATGTATATATACTTTTTTTTCCCAAAATACATGTATATATATGTTAACATATATCATTTTTTATTTTTTTGAGGGAACTATATCATTTTTTATTTGATTTAAGGCTTACGAATGTGTTACTTTTGTATTATTACTCTTTTCAAGCTTAAGATAAATGCATGTATTGTATTTTGTGTGTTTTTTACATCTGACTTGCGAGTTAAACAAGCCAGCTAGAGCTCGTAAATGAGCCGAGCTGAGTTAGCCTTCTAGCTCATTATGATAGCTTAGATGAACTGACTCGTTAGTTAGTGAGCTAGAACGAGCCAAGCCAAGCTGGCTTGTTATCTAGCCCTACCTACTAGCCTCCCCCGAGGCCTGCCCATCATCCTCCTCCGTGCTTGCGGCACCTCTTCTATATACGGGCTGTTCGCAGGCCTCATCGACCAGATGTGTTAGATGATTTGTCTACACAGAGAAAATAGAGTGTAGGAGTGGAGTAGTTGGCTCAGCGCGCGCACACACACATAGAGAGAGAGAGAGGGAGTGCGACAGTTGGGAGAATAGGGATGTGAGGGAATTAGGGTTGTGCGAGTGGGAGAGGATTTATGGGCCTCAAGCTTTTTTTAAGGCAGGACTCATAGAATGTGTGCCTCTATTAATGGCTCCATTAACAAAGATAACTATTGATTAGTTGCCTCCATAAATAGACCTAGCTACCGCCTATGAAAGTTGAAGGGCGTTTTGGGAGACAAACACTTTTGAGCCACCTCTGCAAATAAGAGGGTTTGTCTCTAAAAATCTTTTTTCGGTAGTAGTTTGGTTCAAGGATGGTATGATGATAGTGTGACACATATACGATTCTAGCTTCGAGTCTAATATGATCAACTTATTTGCTTTGAGGAATATAAGTTTCTAAGGAATATAATGAGCTAATCTATAACATAGCAACATGTAGAAGAAAACTTTGCCTACTAGGTTTGCATGTAAGCCACATCAATGTTTACATGAGACATTTTAATTACCAATGTTTTTCTTGATTTTTCTATTCCACACACTACTACAAAACTGGTTTTCTGAGACAACCCGGTCCATCTTTAGAGGCCGCCATATATGTGCCTCCGCCTCTGTTAGACTGCCCGTCGATGTGGAATTATGCACCACCAGATCATATGTGTCATCCATAGTTTCATGGGTGGTTGACAGTAGTAGGCATTGCACATCTAGTTGTAGTTTAAGCTTGATTTGGGTCAAGTGACGAAGCTTGAGGCTTGTTACTCTTGGTGCTTGTCAAATCCAAGACAATCTTAGTTATTGGAGGATCGGTTCTTGGTGATCGCGGGAGTGTTATTTAGAAGCTTTTTGTGCTAGTTTGGAAGCCTGCCTATCTAGAGATGTAGAAGTGCATTTCATTCGCGAGGACTTTAGTCTTAGTGCCTCAAGAAGGACATATACACTTTGGTGAGGTGCTCCAACAAGTGCTAGGAAGAGTGCCACCAACTTAATACTTCAAGAATTTGGCGTTTTATTGTTGATTTCATTACTTTTCCTCATCTAATGAGTATTTATATTACCATCTTGCAATGTTCAATAGCTTGCTAATGTGTAGCTTAATGTTACACCTAGAATGTATGGTATAATGACAGCTTGACTAGAATGATAGGCTTATGTTATTTTTGAACTACAATTATATGGTTAGATTCCTATCTATTCTTGAATAAGTTTTAGGTACTCCCAATCCACCCCAGTAGCCCTCGACACATTGTGTTGCCCTAGGCCATTTTTGAAAATTAGGTCCAAGAAAGTAACTAGCATGTATTCATGATTAACCATTACACATTCGACACATTACATGGTTTTTAATAAATATAGAATTGTAGAATACATGTAAAAGATCAATTTTGCAACACAATTTACAGACACGCATTTGAACCAGCTACATATACATAGTAAATAAAAATGATAAAGGCTTCCGAAGGTTTTCCCTACTCAGTGGGGTAGGAAGGCTCCATGGCTAGGCCACACATGCCCCTCTTGTCCGAAATATCCTTCTCCATTCTCAGGTAACCATTCTCGCCCCAAGTCGTGCCCCATGAGTTCTTCATCAACCAATACTTGGTGCCATCAGTGGTCTGTCCATAACCAATGGCTGCAATCCCATGGTCCAAGTCAGTACCGCATGAGCCGGTCATCACACCACCAGAGTAGAACTGGAATGTCATGTCTCCACCGTCCACTGCCACCGACACAGGCTGGTTCATCACAGCCTTCATCAGGGCAGCCTCATCGTTTGCCGGCACATCCTCATAGCCCTTGATGGTTGCAGCACTATTTGATCCACTCTTGCACTTGCCATCTGCAGCTGTGTAAGGATAGCTGGACTCCGTGGTTAGGCCACCATTCTTGATGATAAACTTGAAAGCATCGTCCATCAAACCACCCTCACAACCTTGATCCTCACCATGGACATCGCAATCCACCAACTCTTGCTCCGAGAGGGAGGTGAGCTTGCCAGTGCTGATTTTTACGATGCCTTCTGTGGCAGCTACGGCTGAGAACGCCCAGCAGCAGCCTGCAATTGATTGTTATGTTTCAACGTATGTCATAACAGATAACACTCTAATTTACGAGTACTTCAGAAGAGTACGTGTTGCCACAAGTCTTCCTTCTAAATGTACTTACCACATTGGCCTTGATCCTTGATGGGAGTGACGGCACCCTTGGTCCTCCAGTCAATGGTCGTCGGAAGCGCATCGACACTAACATTCTCATACCTAAATCCGGTAGGGATCTTCACACGGCTGGGTTTGAAGCCCTTGTTGGTCTTGGTAGCCCTGAACTCGTCGCTGGTAAGGTCGGCGAACTGGTTGACGCCGAGCCAGAACTTGCGGTTCTCACCAGCGTTAAACGACTCGATGAACTTAACATTAGCCTTGAACACCTCGAACCGCTGAGCCTTCTCGGTGGCGTCTTTGTAGACGCGGTTGTACTGCGCCATCCATTGCTCATGCCTCGCCACCATGGCTGAGTCGTCGTTCAGGTCGCGAGCAGCGAGGGCAGCACCACATAAGAAGGCGAAGCCTAGGATTGCCAAGATTGATGCCTTGAGGGTGGCCATGGTCGATCACTGGATCGAACAGGCCTGTGAATTGGTTGCTGATGGAGGCCTGCTGCTGCTGTGCACTATGCCTCTTGATTTGGTGATTGGAGCTGGGTGACATGGGTATGTATATATAACTACAGACGTGTATTATTCTTGTAAGTTGCAAGTATGAAGCGATACGGTACGGTGCTTCTACGCTGTATTGTCTAGAAAGAGACAGGTACGTGGCCGTGAAGTATCGCCAGATGGTATAAATTACTTTACTTGTGCTCCAGACGTGCATTTGCTGCTCTGCTATGGATTGCTGTCTTAAAGCATTACGTATAGAGGTTATAAGCGCCACATGGTTAGTATAATACTCGTTTCGTCCTCTAGTTTTTAATAATGTTTGTAAGTTCATTTTTAACTAACCAAGATAACAATAAGGAATGGCATCATCCACAAAATAAAATAGGATCTCAAATCTAACAGTGGATAGTTCGTCCATACGTACCTCAAACCAGTCAATTTTATAAACACATACGGCAGCAAAGTTACGTTAACTGCTGCAAAAATAATATTATACCACCAAGTACATTACGCTATAAAATAATGCTAAAATGTACATATACAGAAGATACTATCTTTTTCATCCATATATATTAGGTATTTATACATATATATACAGGAAGTACTTTGGTTTTTCCATCCATATAAAAAAGATGTATATGAGTGGTAAATAAGGGGCTTCTTATTAGTGTATTTTGGAGCTAGATTGCCTATACCTTTGTTCTTCTGTTTTGTTCTGGTTTCGCTCACAGTATATATTGAAGGCATAGTGTGGAACCTATTGACACACTCCACCTCCAGATATTCCAAATATTCCACCTATGTTCTAGAAAACTGTATGATTCCTAAACCATGCCACCAATACATTAGTCCCCAACACACATGTACGAGTCAGTGGCAAGTGAGGACTGTCCAAGTGTTTTTTTTTAAAAAAAAATCAACGAATGTCCAAGTTTGAAGACTATGAGGCAAGCATGTTGAGTGGCAAGTGATGATGAAAGTGATGTACTTATTGTCAATCAACTAGGTACTATTCATGATTGGATATTAGATTCAGAGAGTTGCTTCCATATATGTTTAGTGAGGGAGATGTATGACGAAGAATCCCTACACCTAGTGTACAGAACTGTTCACTTAACGGATTACAAGAAGTATGCAGTCACTGAGGTGAAGACCGTTACATTGGAGATGCCTTGGAACAAACTGCACATTAACAAGAATTCGGTATATCCTGACTTGAAAAGAATCTAATTAATATATGTGAGGTTGCTAGAACTCCAAGGTTGTGGCTTATCACTTCAAGGTGGAGTTATGCGAGCTATTTGCAAAGGACGGGTAATTATAAAAACTATCTGGACTAATGGAGGATACCGAGTAATAGGAAATTATATATATGAGTGGTGAAAATATGAGGAGATTTGGTAAAAATTTTGATTAGGAAAAGGAAGTCGTCTCATCAATGGTAGGTACTCAAATGTCAATTAGGGTCAAGTGCAACATTGCAAAGACATTTGAAAAATCTAACAATCATAGAGGTGAAGCTATGAGCTGCTGGAAGAACGAAGACATGGTCGGATTGACCACGCGGTACCAACGAGCAGGTGGAGCTCGAAGGCAGTACAAGCCTATGGCATGGAGGACCATAGGAAGTGGTGTGGTTAACCAAACTACACAGTGAAGGACATTTCAAGTGGAAGATCATTCAAGCACTCCAACGTGGACACTAACTCACACATTATGGTGATGTGCATGAGCACTTGTGGTGGGGAACCCACAAGGTGGGATTATAAATAAACTCGATGTGACAGGAACTAAACTTTAGTCCCTGGATCCAAACACCCCCGGAGCTAAAGTTTAGCTGGAGCTGGTTGAATCTCTAGCTAATGGGTGAATATTGACCCTATTATCCCTTTTTCCTCCCTTCATCCTCATTTTTTTTTGAGGGAAACGGGTGGGGGGGGGGGGGGGGGGGGGGGGGGGGGGGGGGCGGCGGTGGGGGGGAGTGCTCCCCACCTTTGATTGATCAGGAGCTGCAAAAAACTTTGCAGTTCAGTTACATGAGCAACGTGTTACAACTAAGGGAGGATTACAACAAGCTCTGATTGGTTTACATTATGAGGAAACTAAGCTACACCATTGATCAACTACGAACCGCTCACATCTAGGAAGGCGATATTTCCAGAGGTGGGCATTGTCTCTGAATCCTGCCACAAGCCAGGCGAAGGAAGGCGGCATGTTGTTGAAGACGACTTCATTTCTGTGCTTCCAGAGGGTCCAGCAGACCAGGTGCACCAAGGTGTATGAGTGTAGTGAGTTAACATTGGGGCGCATGGTCCATATTTGAAGTGCACATTTTTGTGAGTTCTTGGTTGCCTGTCAGAAGCGGGCAAAGGCGTTTGTCAGGAGAGTCTGTCAATACCACTCCCATCAGTATTGCTTGTATTTGTTCCAGCTCTTCTCTTGCTTGGCGCGATAGCCGCGGCGGCAACTGCCTGTGAATTCCTTTCTCCACTGTTTCTTGCACCGAGGCCCCAGGAGCTGTTACATGACTTGCAATGCATGGGAAGGCTGCAGCCAGAGAACCAGATCCTTGCCAATGATCGTCCCAGAAACTTGTTGCTCGGCCATCCCCCAGGACCACAGTGGTGATACACTGATAGAACGGTAGGAGAGCTCTCAGTGCGTCCCAGTGTCCTCCTACTACATCCCGGCCCATAAGGTTTGCCAAGTTCAGTCCATTCCGTGCCCAGTGAGCCAGGCAGAGTCGCCCGGGTGGTGGAGGCGGTGTAGAAGCTTGAGCAGTAGGCATTGGTTCTGAAGGTTTAGCTCGCGGATGCCAAAGTCCCCCTTTTTCTCTTGTTTGACAAACTCTGGTCCAGGCCACCACTGTGCTCCAGTAGCTTTGGCCGCACCTGTCCACATGAACGCACGGCGGCGGGCATCCAAGGCATCTAGGACTCCTTGCGGCATTTGGTTGGCAGCCATCTGGTATGCAGCGGCGCCGTCAATCACTGAGTTCACAAGTACTGCTCGACCTCTTGCATTCAGAAATTGATTCTGCCATCCCGCAAGATACTTGTCAGTTCTGGCAATCAGTGGGGTAAAAGCTTTGAGGTTGAGCTTTGTGTCCGACAGCGGCAGGCCAAGGTATGTCTGCAGGAATTGCTCTAGCTTGCATTCAAGGATTCCTTGCAGTTCATCTTGCAGCTGGGTTGAGGTGTTCATGGGAACTATGGTGCTCTTTGAATAGTTTATCTTAAGCCCAGTTGCCTCAGCAAATTGATCCAGTAGTTGTCTAAGGCGCAGGACCTGTAGAGGATCAGCAGGCAGCAGGATAAGAGTGTCGTTGGTGTACTGCAAAATAGGGCAGGGGAGATCTAGAGCGATTGGATGCCTGATGGTGCCGTCATGTTTGATCAGCGCAGGCATGACATCTGCCATGATCAAGAACAGATATGGTGAGATTGGATCGCCTTGTCGCAATCCCCATTTACAATTGATCCAGCGCCCAGGAAGGCCATTGACAACCACTGCTGACATTGAGGAACACAAGATCGACTGAACCCAGTTGCACCATCTTGTCAGGAAGCCACGGGCCTGGAGGATTTTGATTAGGCTGTCCTAGTTAACTGAGTGAAAAGCTTTGGCAAAATCCAGCTTGAGCACTATTGTTGGGATTTTTCTCTTGTGGCAACTGGCAACACTGGACTAGCTCTGTGGCTAATACAAAATTCTCAGTAATCGATCTCCCACGGATAGCCTGTTTGATCCAGCGCCACAACCTTGGTGATCTCTTTCTGCAGCCGAGCAGTCATCATCTTTGTTAGGAGCTTGACCGATAGATTTTGTAGGGAGATGGGTCTGTATGCATCAGGTCCAACAATGCCTTGTTTCTTTGCAAGCAAGATGATGTGGGCACGGTTGATTCTTGCTAGGTCAATATGGTTGTTATAGACGGCAGCCAGCAACCTCTCAATCTGGGGGGCAATGTGGCTCCATAGGGCGCAGCAAAAGGCCGAGCCGAACCCGTCAGGACCCGGAGCACTATTCTTGTTCATGGCAGTGATAGCAGTTTTGGCTTCAGTCATGGTGAATGGGGCGATCAGCATGCTGGTGTCCACTGCCTGCTGTCTTGCATAGATGGTATGCAGGTCGAATCCCCAGCTTGGATGAGTTCCAGTCCCCAAGAGCGTGGTGTAATAGTTGGTGAAAATTTCAAGCTTGGCCATCTGATCTGTGATCACAGTACCACCGAATTCCACCGCTCTGATCTGATTGTGTCTCAGCTTGGTGGATGCATGGGCGTGGAAGTATTTAGTGCTTGCATCGCCTTCTCTGATGTTCCTAATTTTTCCACGCTGCTTCCAATATGCTGCCTTTTCGCGAATGAACAAGGTTAACCTGTCTCTTGGCTCATTCGCGAAAAGAGATAGTCTACGAAGAGCTGCTTCTCCATCCGACAGGTGCCTGAACTCCTCAAACATGTCAAACATGTGAATGATGAAGATGCAGTTTTTCTTAATTGCGGGGGGGCCGCGGACAGACCTGGACCATACCTTTGTAGCAGCGCATGAAGCCTTGAGGCAAGGAGCAAGCTTACCAGCCGCGTCACCAGCACCGTCATCATCGTGTCAGACCCGGGTGATACAAGGAAGGAAGGAGGGATGGAGGAGCCAAGCGTTCTCGAAGCGAAATCTCTGGGCACGAGGAATGTCAGTGGTGATGGTAATAAGGAGAGGGGTGTGGTTGGAGGTGGTGCGGGTCAAGGAGGTCATGGTGGTGTTGGGGTGGAGGGAACTCATCTGGCTGTTGATGAAGGCTCTGTCGAGGCGGGCAAGGGTTGGCTGTTCACGCAGGTTGGACCAGGTATATAGGCAATCAAGCAGGGGGAGCTCATCAAGAGCTAGAGCAGAGATGTTTTCATTGAAAAAGGAGGCAAGTCTGTGGTCGAACCGGCTGTTATTTTTTTTCACTTTCATGCCGAAGAAGATTGAAGTCGCCTAGCACAATCCAAGCGTCCTGAATTCGTTCGGTAAGATCAGCGAGCTCATGAAGAAAGGAAGGAGTGTCCACATGGTCAGCCGGCGCCTATACATTGGTCAAGGTAAAGCTTTTAGCAGAGGTGTTGGAAGTGAGCGAGACAGTAAGAGTGTATCTTCTTCTGTCAACATTGGTAAGGGACAAAGCACGGTTGTCGCAGGCAGTGAGGACGCCCAGTGAGCGAGACAGTAAGAGTGTATCTTCTTCTGTCAACATTGGTAAGGGACAAAGCACGACTGTCGCAGGCAGTGAGGACGCCCCCCCCGCAACATTGGTAAGGGACAAAGCACGGCTGTCGCAGGTGGTGAGGACGTCCCCCCACCCCCCCGCCCCCTGAGTGCCCTCGGCGTCCAGGAGATGGTAATCAGATGATAGGTTAGAAGGAAGGAAGGATCGAATTTTAGCAGGAGTTGGGGACTGAAGCTTAGTTTCTTGGAGGCAGATGACATGGGGGTTAGCAGAACGACAAGCATCAGAGACGAGAACACATTTTTCATCATCGTTCAAACCATGAACATTCCACAAAACAACAAATAACTGCTTATGCCTACATGCCATTGGGACTAATTAGGACACCAAGGGAAGGCGAGGCATTGGCGGGACGCAGCACCTTGTTGAGCTCAGACTGGGCATTGCGGCCTAGCGCAGTAGCCGCAAGCTTACGTAGGTCAGCGGCCGGGAGGGGGAGTTTGGATTTTTTGAGAACGCCCCTCTTAGTCACTTGTTGCTGAAGGGCCACCGAGCAGGAGGCAAGCTCATTGCGAAGGGCCTTGAACATGGTGGCCTTGGTGGACATGGAAGTGTACACAAGTGGCTCTTTCCTGGCTAGGCGAGAGCTCTATCTAGTGTCCACCAAGGCATGCTTATTCCGCCTGATGCGCCGACCCCGGCTGGCAAGGGGAGCCGGGGCAGGGCTATTGTTGTGCTGGATGGTGGTGCACTCAACAGCAGGTTCAGGGTGCCAGGTTAAGGCGATGATAGGTGTGTGGGTTTGGGTGGCCGCGACTGGGGCGAGCACAAGAGCAATAGGGATTATGAGCGGCAGCTTTGGCAGGTTAGCGAGTGGGTAGTGGTGGATGAAGCCAAAGAAGAAGGTGTCATAGCCCGAGAAATGCCCCTCTAAACATGGCCCGTTACCAACTGGGCCAGGAACAGGAGGGCGTTCAGGGCCATAGCGAGCAAGGGGCTGAGGTGGGTGGTTTGCAAGGGGTGGAGGCGGCGTTGAAGGAGCAGGTGTTGGGGGAGGGGGTGGGGTTGTAGGTGGGTGGGTGTGGCGCTTGGCGTGGGCAGAGCGGCACGGCCAGGATACGGGGTTTGGCAGCGTTCGACCGGCAAGGAGCAGGAGCCCTGGCGGTGGCCATAGCCCCCGCAACGCTGACAATGTAGGTGGGTGGGTGTGGCGCTTGGGGGTGGGCAGAGCGGCACGGCCAGGATACGGGGTTTGGCAGCGTTCGACCGGCAAGGAGCAGGAGCCCTAGCGGTGGCCGTAGCCCCCGCAGCGCCGATATTGAACAGGATTTCTGCAGTCGCACACAAAGTGAGAGGTGGAGAGGCAACGAAAACAACCTGAGGGAGGTGGACAAAAGGTGCATCGGTGACATGGAGAAGGAGGAGCTCTGGCCTTTGACGATAGCACCGCTTGGCAATAACGACGGAGGCGACATCGCTCGGTGGCCTGGTCAGCATACCGAAATTTTGCCTTTGCTCGTAGGATAACTAGAGCAAATTCCTTCCTGAACACCGACTTGCACCTTTGCACTGGATGGGAGATGTTGTTGAATATTAAGTCATTTCTCATCATCCAGATGGACCAACACATTGTGATGACTATTTCTATGAAGAAAGGAAGCTGCAATTGCACCCTGAAACTTTCTGTGATGACACTGGGATCTGAAGTAATTAGCACTACCAAGTGGAGAGTGTCCCAGCAAACTAATGAAAAGGGACAGTGGAAAAGGAGATGGCTGAGTTCCTCCTCTATTCCACAGGCACAAAGCACACAACTGTAATCCGGCAACGGCATATTCTTTCTTTTGAGAAGAGCCCTTGTATTCAATCTCTCCCGAAGAACCAACCAGAAAAAGAATTTTCTTTTATTCTGACAAGAAGATTTCCAGAGCCAACTAAAGGATGGGTGAATGTGTCTGTGCCCAATAAGCTGCTTGTATGCATTCCTGGAAGAGAATGCTGCTGATCCCCAAATATAAGACCAAGTATCTATGTCATCCTGAAGATTCAAATTATGTAGAAGCACTTCCAATTCTAGATATTGTGCATAAGCTTCTAGGGATAAAGGCAGATGAAACTGGTCATGAAGTGGACCTGAGGTGATTGCCATGAAAACTGTCATATGAGGATTCTTTACAAAAGAAAAGAGCTCTGGGAAAACTTGACTACAGATTCTACCATCCCAAAGATCATGCCATAAGAAACATGACTTGCCATCTCTAACTGTCACCATTGCAATTCCTTTGAACTTATCTGTTAATTTTAAAATATCCCTCCACCAATATGAGCCTCTAAAGGTCCCTCCAGCAATTGGAAGTCTATTTCTTGTGTAATACTTATCCCAAACCAACTGAACCCAAGGAATTGGTGCTCTATTATAGAATTTGTGCATATGCTTGAGTAGTAAACTCTCATTCTGAACTGTGAGATTAAGAGCACCAAGGCCTCCTTCAGGTTTTGGGAGGCAAACTAAAGGCCAGGCTGCCTTTGGAGGCTTTTTACTTGTCATATCAGATCCTCTCCATAAACAATGCTTTCTGTATTTATCTATTTGTTTTATCACAGTCTTGGGTAGCAGGAAACTACACATAGCAAAAGTTGAGAGGGCTGTCAGGACTGCATTGGTAAGTTCCAACCTTCCTGCCTCATTCAGAAAGGAAGAAAAAGCAACAAGCCTTCTTTCACATTTAGAAACTAGAGGCCAAAAATCAGCAACAGTTGGTTTGGTCAGACTAAGTGGCAAGCCCAAATAAGTGAAAGGTAAAGAGCCCTTTGAGCAACCAAAAGCAGCGGCAAGTAAATCAAATCTGTCATCAGCTATATTAATTGGCACCATCATGGATTTCTCAAAATTAACTTTGAAACCAGAAGTCTCGGCAAAGCTTTGCAAAATATCTTTCAGATGAATTAATTCAGCAATTTCACCTTTCATGAAGATCAATGTGTCATCTGCATACTGGAGTATGGGGAAGTCTTCATCACTCGGCAATGGTAGGGGCAGAGATAGTTGGTTATTCCTTCTAGCATCATTCAAGATGGTTTGGAGAAAATCTGCAGCTAAAACAAAAAGGAGGGGGGAGAGAGGATCACCTTGTCTGACCCTTCTCCTACAGTGAAAAACCTTTCTTGGTATACCATTCAGAATAACTGAAGAAGTGCCTGACTGAAAAATGAGTCTCATCCAATGTAGCCATTTAGTAGGAAAACCTTTGTGCTCCATTATTTTCAGCATAAACTCATGCTCAACCTTATCAAATGCTTTTTCAAAGTCAAGCTTTAGAATTATTAGCTCTTTCTTAGATTGATGACACATATGCAAATATTCCAAAGCCCAAGAGATACAGTCTTGAATGGTCCTATGTTTGATAAAACCATACTGATTCTTATGCAGAAGTGAAGGAAGCTCAATCTGAAGTCTATTGGCCAGTAGCTTGGTGATGATCTTCACTGAAGTATTCAAGAGAGAAATTGGCCTATAATCTGGCACTTTTATAGCCCCATCCTTCTTTGGAATTAAGGTGATATGAGAACCATTGATGCTTTGTAAACAGATATTCCCTGAATGGAAATCATCAAAGAGGTTATAGAAGTCCTCACAAATGATTGACCAACAACCCTCCTGTTTCATCAAAAAAAAAATCAATGCCGCTGTACCCGGGCGCATGCTGGTTTGGGAAAAGACGGGGCTAGCTGGGCCGTGAGACAGAAAGAGGTTGACATTAGGATTTGGGTTAGCACACTCAGGTTCTGTTTAGTTCCCACCCAAAAACTTTTCACCCATTACATCAAATGTTCGGACACATGCATGGAGCATTAAATATAGATAAAAAAAATTAATTGCACAGTTTGTATGGAAACAGCGAGACGAATCTTTTAAGCCTAATTAGTCCATAATTAGCTATAATTGCCACAGTAACACACATGTGCTAATGACAGATTAATTAGGCTTAATAAATTCGTCTCGCGGTTTCCAGGCGAGTTATGTAATTAGTTTTTTTATTAGTATCTGAACACCTCTGACATACCATGAAACATCCGATGTGACATCCAAAAACTTTTCACCCACGAACTAAACAAGGCCTCAGATATGCTGCTTGAATGCAGCAGCCTTGAGCCACTCCCGTAATGCTGTTGTTAGAGGGTGTTGGGGTGCAGTTAATGCCACCATCTTCCTCAACGAGCGACGCAACGTGGGCACTTGCTTCCCCCTTGGAAGCATGGAGACGAAAGGATTCGCGGCCAAGTTTGACAGCCGGGCGGGAGACCACAATGAAGTTAGCAACATTAGAGGATGCGACCTTAGCACTGAACATACTGGCGGTGATAGTAACGGCACAGAGGGTGGCTAGGGGGAGCCTAGGTTGTTGTCGACCCAGAAATGTGGCTATGTGATCAACACGCAGCAAGCCGGATGATACGCACTGGAGATCCGCTTAGCTTCAATGCCGGGCCGGTTGGATCTGAACAAAAACCCGAAAGACGTGCCAGTCAATTTGACCTGTAATTGACAAGGGAAGTAAAGCTTATTAGTAATACAAGGTGGAACATGTCGGTGTTTCTCCAGATATATCCAAATATGCGGCTCCAAAAGCCAGCGGGTGAGGCCATCGACTAGACAGTTGATATCCGATGTTTATGTAAAAGATAGCTCTTAATAACAAAAGAAATCAGTTAATCGTAAATAAAATCATTGTAAATAGCGCCCTGGATTATGATAGATTTATAGTGGATGTTTGATCAAGACGGGAACGAGTACAATACACCCAAATGTGGAGATGCTAGAAGGTAATTTTGTATAAGTTCTCATTTTCAAACCAGATAGCCGATTTCAGTACAAATAAAATCATGACTCGTGCCAGTTAGCCGTCAGCCGTCAGACATAAATAAACCTCCAAACAAATAAAATTTAATCTGTTACGATCAACAGTGAGGTTCGAGCGGATCGATGCCGCTATGATGGTCATAACAAACTTCGAGATTAAAAGATTTAAGAGTCTACTCGGGTCCGACAGTTTCTTGGTACGAGCCATGTATGTGGAAGCACGCGCAATCGCCTAAAACAGCCGATTTTAGACATGAGAAACAGACAAATACATGATTCGTTCATGATTGAACTTGCTAATTAACAAGATCCGATCTACTGCTCCACCAGTGAGGTTCGAGCGGATCGATGCTGCTATAGTGGTAACAATAGATCAAAACTCGTTAGCTATTGAATTCTTCCATAAACAACTCGTGTTTCCGAATGCATCCCATGTGCAGTTAAGATCGAGGTAAAACAGCCGATCTAGCAGGATTAATCGTTCATCTTCTAGGGTTTAGTCAAAAAGTAATCAAGAGACGATTAATCAAAGTGATATGATGCTTATCTATCTTGATCTTAATCGGGTAAATGATTTTTTCGCTGATAATAGAGCATTGATTACAATAAAATTGATAACTGGGGAGATTAACCAAAAACAATAAGAAGAAATCTCACTGATCTCAGTTAATCAGATAACTGGTGATCTTGCATAACAAGATCGATAACTAATGAATCAGGCAAAACAGTAAGGAAGATCCTACTAATCTTAGCAGATTCGATAACTCGTGATTGATAATTGTGATTGATATCAAAAATTCACAAGAGGTCAATCAGCTGATGCAGCCTTGCGACTTTAAGATACAATCGACAACTAGCTTATATTACGTTGTAAGAGGTCAATCGGCTGATGCAAGCCTTACAAGTAATATAAACCATGACGGTACTCACAAGCAAACCGGAGGTCGATCAGCCGATGCAGCCCTATTAGCTAAAGAACTCACCGAGATCTACAGTACTCCTACTCCTAAGGTTTTGGCGTGATGCCGAAAATTGTATTGATTGATGTATTTGTGTCCCTTTTACAATAGCCAGGGCTTCATATTTATCCTCGCGGCCTAAACATGAGTCCTACTCGAATATGACTTATTACAATTCTTGAAACAAAAGAAAACTTCCTAACTTTAATGATAACTTGGACCCTAATCTTTCCCTTCTTGTAGAGTCTGACATATCTTTCCTGACGCTAGCCAAATATAGCCCACGGATACCATCTGCTGATGCCATCTATAAAAATAGCTGATTCCGAGGTAGCCGTTACCGATTCTCATCTAATTGATTCCCTGATGGTGTAATTTTGGAGGCTTCAAACTCCTGAGTCTTCCCTTTCCAAATTTTGGTGTAAACATATGCCCCCAATTTTGGGATAAAAATAATTTTATTCCAAAATTACCTCTTCTATACTGCTCTGACAGGTTGTAATCATGGGTCAAGAATCTTTGCTCTAGGGTCTACAGTATGTCACCCTTTCTGATGTCCTTGTTTGCTCGCAAGCTTCACGCGTGTGCCACCTTTTGTTGGCACCCCACACTTTAGAGCTTCACAAGCGCACTATTGCTTCACAGGTGCTCGAACTCAGTCTCCCAGACCGACTATAAATGCTCATCCGACTCTGGTGAGAACAACTCAACAATTTAGCCATGCTCCTCTCCTGCTTGTTTCCTCGAGTGCCCTCGGCTTCCCTAGATCCTCCATGGCCCAATTCCTTGTTATGAGGATTCTAAGCAGTTAGAAGAATTCTTGTGTCTAGGGCGATCGTGTCTCCCATTTCAGCACCTTGTCGAGCAAGAGAATCAGTTGCCGCGGTTAGAAGAATTCTTGTGATATCACCTGAGTTTTCTCACCATCGGCGTAAAGTTGTTCTAGTGTTTGCAAGGGTTCAAATATGTGGACACCTTCCCCTTGTTCGCTCTGCCTATGCCAAGAATCCTGCTAAATATACTAGGCACCTTCTTGGCAGGCCGATCTTCTTCCTCCCTTGATGCTACTTCCATCATTCAGCCTATATGACTTGGACTACGACGTCTCTCGGCCTTGTGGGGGCTCAGACTCTCTTCAATCCAATGAAGACTTTGTGGGTCAAATGTCAGTTTCAATGTAATCCCTTTGTAATAATCCCACGATATCTGTAGTTATGTGAAGCAATAAGTTTGAATCTGTTGCGTTCCAAATTTTACATGAACCGTTCGCTGAATCTTCGGAGTGCTGATCTATTTCCATAACTGATTCTGAGTCTATAGCCTTGCCGAAGCCTATCTTTGCATCTTCTGGGTTATATATACAAGCCATGGTTGTGGACGGCCAAACCAATCTGCCTTGCCTCAAACCTTCTGCCTCCTTAGTGCGATCTGTTCTTCGATAAGCTCTGAAGGGATGGAGAACAGCAAGAGGTTTGCCGAAGAACTTCCCGATGACTTCCTGCTGCCACTTCAGCATTCCTGTCTTTAGGGGTAAGGATATTGGTGCTTCTATCGTCTTCTTGATCAGACTGATATGACCTTTCTCTAGCAGGATTGACTCGAACAACAACCCTCTCCGTGGTGCAATCTACGGACCGGGCGGTGTATGGATAATAGCCCCAGTAGGCCCTACTATTGGGCCTGCCGATCCTCACGGTGATGCTGTCTGCCGTCTTCTCTAGGAGAGGGACGAGGCTCGAGCTCGGTACTCCAACACAGCTCGTGATCTCGAACGTATGGATTTCCATCTGAATGCGCTGCAGGATGCCCTCACCATCTTGGAGCACAAGGTTGACCTCACCCTAACGAGGCTGGTCAAAGCTGAGGCTAGAATCATGGGTGAGTCACTGCACTCCTTTTTTCTTCACCTTCGCTGTTCAAAGATCTTGACCACTCTTCTTTTTAAATTTGTTAGATCTATCAGCCCAGCTGGAAAGTCTTCGATCGGCTACAGAATACGCAACAGGGTTCATCAACACCAGGGGCGTTGTGCTGGAGGTTCGTCTACATGACGTTTCGAATCGCGTTAGGGAAGTCGGTCTTCACGGTGTGCGTCGTGGCGCTGCCGTCGCACTAGTTGTGGCGCAAGTCCACTATGGTAATGAGCTTCGACTTGTCCCCCATGGTTTCCCAGTCACTGATCACCCTGAAGACCATGAACGCCTGGTTGAAGACTTCTCCAATGCTGCCAATTCCATAGCCCTTTTTTTCTCTGACCGAAGATGTCATGAATAAAGTATTCTCCGGCCCTTAGCTTGTAACAGGAAGAACTAGCAAATAAACTTCCTTTCGTTTAAAGTGAATTTTTTCTTTGTCCTGGTCTTATATTTTGCAAAGCACGAAGCCGATAGCAATTTTGGTCTTAACCTCAAAATGTTATAGTCATCGGCTGTTACGTCCTCTCGAGTTCCAACGCGCTGCGACCCAGTCCTAATCTCCCAAGAAAGAACGGTTACATGACCATACACTAGCCCATAAGGCGATCACTTAGTTGATCCGTAGCACACTATCTCTGGGTTCAGTAGAATAGCCGATTTAAATTATCCGATCTTGATTCTGATTTATTCTAACTTGGTTAAATCTGAAAATGGCTTCTTACAACAAAAACCTCTTGAATTCCTTTCCAATCATCAACGCTATGTTTCCTTTGGTATTGGTGAAGCGGCGCTTCCCCTTCCCTTAATTGAGATTGCTTTCACATATTCCAAGACATCCACCTCTCGCCACCGCGGCTATAAATACCAATTGAAGGTTTTAGCTCCAATCACATCTGCAACTGCTCTCATTCTCTCACAGCCTTTCTGCTTTCAAGAATCCCATAATAGTTCCTCTCTTTTTCCTCCTTGAGATCCATGGCCAGAGAAAACAACCGTGGCAAGCGCCGGGCGGAGGAGATGCCGGTTGGGCAGCGCATCCGCCATATGAGGTAAGATCGAACACCTTCTGCTCATATCAACAGTTCCTTTTTCTAATTCGCCCATAGATTTGTCTTGAATGATAGCCTCCGCCCTCTCTCTATCAGGCCCGACGGGCCCTCCAATGCCGCGGACGTCGCGTCTTCCACTCCGGACTCATCGGCGGACTCCTCCGATTCTTATGATGGCGATGATGCCCGACATTTCCTTCGGGGGTGGAAGATGGCCAAGGACCATTATTCCGAGGCAACTCGGGAGAATGGTCAGCTTGAGACCCACCTCAGGGTCACCGAAGTTTCCCTCCATGCCGCGGAGGAGGAGACGAACGCCGCGCGGGCCAGATTGGCCGAGGTCGATGCCATGGTGGCAGGTGAGTCCCATTGTTCTAGAAAACCCTTATTCTTGTTCTCGAACCTGTCTCCTAATAATCTCTTGATTTCTTTGCTTGCCAGTTCTGACGGTGCAACTGGAGAACCTCCAGGTAGTGGCAAATTCTGCTACAGCGGCAGTTAATGCCAGGGGGCCCTTCCTCATCAACTGCTTCCATGACATCCTAGTGCACGCTCTGGAGATCGCTCTCCATGGCATCCGCCGTGGCACGACGGTGGCTCTGGTCGCGGCATAGGTGCAGACCGGGCATGACCTTGTCTCTATGGAACCAGGTTTGCCAATGGTGAATGATCCTGACATGCATGAGGACCTAATCGAAGAGTTTGACGAGGCGGTGGCCAAGATCGTGGACATCACCCCTGCTCAGAATGTCGTGAACAAGGTCTTCGAGTAGCTTGTAATCAGGAACAAATCTTTGAATGAACAAAATTACCGTCTTTCGGTTATGAACTCATCTTTGAAGATATTGTCTCATGAATTGCTTTTGTTTTGTGTTTGTTTTTGCTCTATAGGCGACACATATCGTATCGGCTATTGCCCCCCTTGGGCTATTTTTGTGCTAAAGGCGATACTCGCAGTACCGGCTATCAGAGTCAATGAGTGAGTAATTGGCCTTTCTAACAGAACCGACCAAATTATAAGAATGTAAGTACAAAAACAATCACCGAAGCGATCAAATTTCTGTACTTAGGCTCTCATAACCCCGGTAGTTCGGAAATCTTGAAGGATTTCAAACAACTTTCAACATACAAGCCAAGATCGTACATGATTCAACACAACACATCATTCATTACAACAGTTCACAATCCATCGGAGTTCAAAATAAAATATTACAAACCAAGTTTGATTAGCGGAAGCAACATAGTTCGATACATAACTTCATAAGTTCAAATACATTGCCAAACTAAAAGTCATGTTCCACAAAAGCATCTTCAGGTAAGAACACTAGTAGAGACCGTGCCCAACGGTCTAGTCTTCGTCCCCAACCAGGAGAAGGCAATACTTGCAGCACCCGTGATATAATAGGTCATCTGCAGCAGGTGGGAAATAAACCCTGAGTACGAGAAGGTACTCAGTTAGACTTACCCATCATAAACCAGAAATAAATGACACCAAGGATCAAGCAAGGCTGATATAAAGTGGAGCTAGCTTGACACAGTTTGCATAAAAGCTGGCATAGCATAAGTAACCATTAGCTTCAAGTTAATAATCATTAACCTGTCATCTATATTAGCACCTGTACTAGAGCACTCACTTTATTAGGGGCAAACAATATTAACCATAGCAAGTATAATAAGGCCATCATCATATCATCATTCTTGAACCATCAAGTTGTTTAGTGTACCTACTTTGGAGATAAGCCCGTCAAGTTCTCACTAACCGATGAGCGATGGCGACTCGAATCGAATTACAACTTAGCTAAGGGGGTATTCCTAACACTCACTCGGCAAACTCCGCTAAAGGCAGCCGTAGATCACCTTTGGTACAACTCAGGAACCAACTTCGTGGGTCCGATCAGCGCCAGCACTCTCAGGGATTACCCTTCTGCTAGGACGTTCAGGACTTTTAAATCACCTGTCCTTGGACTCACACCTACGGCTCCCTTCCGAGGCGCACTTTATACTTATCGACTCCCGGCCTGAGTTGAGCTACTCTGCTTCGTGGTCGATCACCAGACCCGGTCAACTAAGTGTTAGGCATGCGGTCAACATGACAAGGAAAGGCTCCAAGAATTTGGTCCTTAAGCGACACAGACGGAGTCACTGTAAGCCTACTACTCTACAAGCCTCCGCTCAGTCTTTATTCAAATTATACTAGGTTCTTTTTCATGATAGCAAATATAGCCAACCGTGCCACATTTATATTCCTATAGCTCGCAGGTGACAGGAAATCACCCGACTTCTACCGCTTAAAGCAGGGCTAAGCATCTACTCAGGCCTGAGCTACATAGGATTTATGGTATACTTTCTGGACAAGGATAGGGTACCTATGCAGCAAGTGTTCTCACCCAACACCTATCACGTAATGCAACAATATATATAACATAGTACTTATTTGCATTTTTAGAAATTAGGAGGCTTATAATGCTCCGGAGCTTGCCTTTGACGAAATTGCAAGGAATGTGGTCAGGGCAGTCAACGACGACCTCGTCTGGCACCTCTCTTGTGGGTTGCACCTCCTGAACCTTCGGTGTTGGCTGCTGCTGCTCCTCCTAGCACGCTCCCTCGAACTCTAACAGGGTCACTCCTTTCGGTACACCTATTACATGTATATGCACAAGATAAATATCATGGATGCATAAGGAATGACATGATGCTCATGGATGAAAAATAGCAAGTAACAAAGCATCACTGGACATTCGTTGACCGAGTAGGTGCAACGCTCTATTCAAATCACTTTAAAGAGTAGGTGCATATCTCCTGTCTAGAGAGCAAGAACACACTTACCCAACTTGCACAATCTAAGGTATAGATGCTCATCCTCTGTTAGAGGCCTAACACCTGCATCTAAACTCACCTTAATCAATTTAAGCACCTAGTAACATCACAAACATGCTTAAGTATAACAAAGGCACACTTAACAGACACTTCAGATGTAACATGCCAGTGAGCAGTTCAGTAAATAAATCACAGCAGAAGTTCTAAAATTCCAATTGACTTGTAAGAGGACACTTTGGAAAGCTTATGAAATTCTCTACCAATCATTTATAAACATCATAGCATGATTCCCCAGTTTACCAGGTCGAAATTAACTAAACACAGAATCAGCTCTGCACAAGACAGAGAGCAACCATAACTGAGTCCTAACTTTGAACAGCTATAACTCTTAAACTACATGATCAAATGCCACCAAAGTTTAACAGAAGCTGGATATATAAGTTATCGACAACTTTTTTATAAACAAGTTTCACAATAAAGCACAATATCATGGAGAACTTTGCCAAGTCCCCAAATCTGTCCACAATTGACAGATTTAGAAAATTAAATATTTAGAGATGGTACAAAAGCATATTTGGACTAAACCAACTTTACCAACTCATTACACCTATCAAGAGAACACCAGAAAGTGTGGTGCAAACATCTAAATAAATTCTTTAAAGCCTTTTATTAATTTATTTAGATATTCAGGTGGATAAAGGAACATATATCAAAACTGCATAATATATTCTATAAAATTTACAGCAGCTACAACATGCTTCCAGGAGGCTACCATAAAATTTTCATAGCATTTGAGCAAGTATATTTTCCTGTATCAAAATAATAGATAGCAAGGCTGATTTTGGCATAAATGAGAAATCCTATTGAAAAGTGGCAAACAACATATTTCATATTTTTATTAGGTTCTTACTAACATAAGAGCAGTGTCCACCAAGTTTCACCTTCATTGGACTTATAGATAATTTATGAAACTTAGCACAAGATCCATCTAATTAATTAAGATAAATGCATAACTAAATCATACAGTATCAAAAATTGCTGAAATTTAAAATACAAGCTACTCATGGCATAGATAGCATCTCATAAAATTTTCGTAGCATTTGGAGCTATAGAATGAGAGATATGATTTTCCCTTTTTCATCCATGAATAAAAGAGATAAATAATAACTCCATATTTTATAATAGAACCGGGCATGTTTCATATTTTTAATAAAAACTGGACATTGCATGGAACACAGCAAAATTAGAACCACTCAATTTGGATCTACCAATTTCAAGTTATGAATTTTACAAGTTAGCAAACAAAACTGGATTTAAGTCTAACCCTAAATACTAAGCAGGCCACCGACTGGTGGACCCCTCGGGTCAGTGGGCCCCCTCGGTCAGTGAAACGAAACAAGGGAGGAAGATGGCCGCCGATTCCGTGACGACGGTGAGGTCGCCGGCGAAACCGAGGGCACCATCGAGATCCTCGTGTGATTCCGCACCGATGGAGGTGCTTTGGCGACCCTAGGAATAGCTGGGGAATGCTCGTTGCCAGCAATGGCGGGTGGCGGAGCTCCGGTGGCAGTGCGCTAGCGATTGCCTCAACCGAGCTCGGTACGGGCTTCACGAGGTCACAACAGAGCTATTTGAGAAGAAAAGGGAGGACGAGAGAGACCCTAACTACTCCGACCACGGTGAGCTCAAACTCCGACGAGGTTGATTCATGGCGGCGGCGGATTCGGCGAATGCGCTCTTACCCGGGTTCGATTGGCTCAACGAGAGGGTGGACGAGGTAGAGGACACGGTGGAGCTACTGGTGTGCGGGCTTGAGTAGAGGCGTGACGATGGTGGCGCACGAGCTCGACGAGCTCACGGCGGAGAAGCGGCTCGGATTTTTGCCTCGGCGAGAATGGCAAGGCGAGGGGGAGAAGAAGCGAATGGAGGCAGCAGCGCGTCCGCGTTGGTGTAGAGCATGCCTTGGCCTGACCAGTGGGCCCGCGGCCGGCGTATGGTCACCACGGTGTGGCCACACTGTGGCAACGGCCTGTGGCCGGTCGGCCACTGTGGCCAGCTCTGCTCTGAATCAGAGTTGACGAAACCGACTGAAACCGCCCCCTAAACGTCCCTCTAGCTCTTAAACCGGCTCGAGTTAGCAAAAAGTGTAATTAACAAAGATGTAGAGCTACGTGTGAACTACAAGATTGTCAATTGGAGCTCGAATTGATTTGGCTTGGTTAGAGAGTTACAGAGTCCGAAAGTAGGGTACTTTGAAACTGTAGTGCAGTTAGGACTTAACCAAAATGGCTAAGTGCTAAACAGCATACCAAAACCAACTTGTGGGCCCTATTTGAACATGTTAGGTCCATTTTCATGAGATGACCATATTACAACTTTTGTCCTCTAACAAATTGGCTACAACTTTGTTTAAGGGTGCACCAACATGCATTGACTTCTAGCAGCACTTTTTAAATAGTCAAGCAATCGAGGTCTAGAAGTCAACCAAAGTCAAACTAGTACTTAGAAGCATAGTTAGGGCTAATGACCTTCGTGAACATTGTTCCTAATGACATTCTAAATGTAGCTAGGGTGTTTTGGTGGGTCACCACATTCGTTTGCATGTGATACATGTACTCTAGTTTATGAAAACAACTGAAACATTCACTTGAAACATACGAAACATTCAATTGAAACAACTGAAACAGAGACATGCGACACTTGAAACATGGTACATGGGACATGTACAACCCCTCTAGGGTACTAGGTATAACATAGGGACGCCACATATGATACACCTATGCATAAGCACTAATGAAACATCATGTTGCAACATTGAAACATAGGATGATGCACATGTGATAATGAGATGAAGGTGCTTATGTTATGCAATGCAAATGCACAAATGCAAGCCAAACACCTGGGGTGTTACAGCCTTCAAGCATTAATCCAGACACTAGGATAATACCTCTTTAGAATTTTTCCGTTGATTGCTCTGTCAAACTCCTCTCCCTCTAGCGTTTCCAAGATATAAGCATTGCCAGGCACACAACGTTTTATCTGATAGGGACCATCCCAATTAGGCGACCACTTAACAAACCTTCTATCCTTAGACCCAATCGGTAGTTTTACTTTCCAAACCAGGTCTCCTTCAGAAAACTCCTTACTCCTGACCCTCTTATTGTAATGCTTAGCAACTCTCAATTTATTAGCCTCGATATTTTCAAGAGCGCATAGCCGATGACAATTTAAGTCTTCTAAATCATCCATCATAAGATTCTTATAAACATTGGCTGTCAAATCATTTTGCAATGTAACGTGCCTTGAACCAGTTTGAATCTCCCAAGGAAGAACAACATTATGTCCATACACAAACTCATAGGGCAATGATTTAGTCAATCCATGACAAGCCATCCTATAGGCCCACAACGCTTCATTGAGTGTCAAGTACCACTTTCTCGGTTGCTCCTCAATTTTCTTCTTAATTAACTTGATCAAGATCTGATTAGATGCTTCTGCCTAGCCATTTGCTTAAGCATAATAAGGAGAAGAATTTAACAGCTTAATCCCCATACTGGCAGCAAAATCTCTAAACTCTTCTGATGTAAACATCGTCCCCTGATCAGTAGTAATAGTCTGAGGAATTTCAAAGCGATAGATGATATGCTCCTTGACAAAGTCAACCATATTCTTTGAAGTTACTATCCTCAGAGGAATTGCCTCAACCCATTTAGTAAAATAATCTGTTGCCACCAATATGAACTTGTGTCCCTTGCTTGAAGGTGGAAAAATTTGGCCGATCAAGTTGATTCCCCAACCTCAAAATGGCCATGGCTTGATTATCGGGTTCATAGCTGATGCAGGCGACCTCTGAATATTGCCGAATCGCTGACAATCCTGACATTCCTTATAATATTCAAAACAGTCTTCTAATATTGTCGGCCAAAAGTATCCAGACCTACGAATAATCCATTTCATCTTTTAAGCCAACTGATGAGATCTACAAATTCCTTCATGCACTTCTCCCATTAATACTTTTGCTTCCTCTTGATTTAGGCATTTGAGCAGGACCCCATCGACTGTTTTGTAATACAACTGATCATCCAGCAAAACATACTTAGTTGATTTATACCTCAACTTCCTGGTAACCTTTTGTGACGGATTCTTGAGGTAATCGGCTATTTCTACTCGCCAATCATTGGCCAAAGTTTCACTACTAAGAATTTCCTGGAATAGTCGATAGCCTGATGTGCTATGAGCTAACCGATTGGCTTCTTGATTCTGTGCTCTTGGAATGTGCTAAAGAGATGTAAGAGGAAAATCTTTAAGTAATTTTTGACATTCATCATAATACCCCTTCAAAATGTCAATTGTGAATCTCCAAAAATTTCAACTAACTCGGTCTTTACTTCTTGAAGAAGTTGAAGTCCCTTAAGAATAGCTTCATACTCTGCTTGATTATTAGTGGACATTGGCTTGATCTGAAAAGCAAACTCAAAACTTGCCCTCCAGGGCGAAATAATAACAATACCAATGCCACCACCTTGCTTGCACGATGATCCATCAAAGAACATTGTCCAAGGTATTGGTTCCGAATAACTAATGCTTGGTCTATGGTGTTGAGTGATAAAATCGGCCATTACCTGCCCTTTGACTGCTTTAGCTGATTCAAACTTTAACTCAAAATCTGAAAATGCAAGAATCCACTTTCCAACTCTCCCATTCAGTATTGGTATTGACAACATGTGCTTGATTACATCAGCTTTAGACACAACCGTACACTCAGCTGATAGTAAATAATGTCATAATTTGGTGCTGGAAAAATATAAACACAAGCATAACGTTTCAATAGGAGAGTATCTTGTCTCTGGATCCAAAAGCCTTCTACTCAAATAGAAAATGAACGTTTCTTTTCCTTCAAATTCTTGCATGAGGGCCAATCCAATTGTTTGGCTATTGGCCGACACGTACAACTTGAAAGGCTTGCCTTGTTGAGGAGGAACTAACATGGGCGGTGATTTCATATACTCCTTTATTTCCTCAAACGCCTTTTGTTGTACATCACCCCATTTGAATTCTTGATTATTCTTTAATTTCAAAAGAGAAGAAAATGGTAGAATCCTTTCTGATAGATTTGAAATAAACCTTCTGATGAAGTTGATCTTACCAAGCAGAGATTACAATTTGGTTTTATTAGTTGGAGGAACTGCTTCATCTATTGCCTTCATGCTTTTCTGACCAACCTCAATTCCTCTTTGATGGACCATAAAACCCAAAAACTGTCCAGCTGACACTCCAAAGGCACATTCATTAGGATTCATCCTTAAACCATGTCTTCTCACGCACTCCATTGTCTCCCGTAGATCAGCTAGATGCTCTTTGTATCCTTTGGATTTTACCACCACGTCATTAATATAAATCTCAACAATTCTGCTGAGTGTACGGTTGATAAGTTGCATGCCGATCAACTTATGAAAAATATAATTCATTGCTCTTTGATAAGTTGCACCAGCATTCTTCAAACCAAAAGTCATTACAACCCTTTCGAATAAGCCGATTGCACCTAGGCACCTGAAAGCTGTTTTAGCTATATCTTCTATAGCCATAAAGATCTAATTATAACCTGCATTGCCATCCATAAAGCTGATAACCTTGTGCCAGCTGCTGCATCCACCAACATATCGGCTATTGGCATCGGATAACCATCCATCTGTGTAGCCTTGTTCAAATCTCTAAAATCGATACATACTCTTAGCTTTCCATTCTTCTTGTACACAGGCACTACATTCGATATCCATTCAGCGTACCTGCGTGGTCTAATAAACTTAGCCTCTAGCAATCTTTCAGACTCCTTAATATCATTAAGAATATTTGGATTGAATCTCCTTGGAGCCTGTTTAAATGGCTGATACCCAGACTTGATTGGTAACCGATGATCAACAATTGATCAATCTAAATCAGGTATTTCATAATACTCCCAAGCAAAACAATCTTTAAATTCCTTTAATAATTTTATCAGCTCTCGTTTATACTCAGGATCCAACTTAGCACTTACATACGTCGGCCTAGGCCTATCTTCAGGACCAATGTCTACTTCTTCTAACTCATCGGCTGACATAAAGCCATGTCCTAGTTTGCCCTCAGTATCATCTATTGGATTATCCATTTAAAACAAACTCTCAAAGCCGACTACTCGGATCGGCTGTTGGCCCTCATTGTTGATTCTAATGAAGCCTCCTTCCCAAAATTTGCCAGAAAAATACTCAAAATCTTCCAACTCCCAAAACATTGGATTAGTTGTGCTATACTCACAGACTCATCAGCATAAACTAACTCAACATAGTCTCCATGCCACTGAATCAAGCATTGATGCATAGTTGACAGCACGCAGCAATTAGCATGAATCCAATTACGACCGAGAAGCAAACTATACGAACCCTTTCCATCGATGACAAAGAAAGTAGTGAGCAGAGTTTTTCTTCCAATTGTCAACTCAACGTTTATTGCCCCTCTGGTCTTAGACGCATTTCCTCCAAAATCTTTAAGCATCATGTCAGTCTCGATTAAATCTTCTGGCCCCTTACCAACCTTGTGAAAAGTGGTATAAGGCATCAGACTGACAGAGGCACCACCATCAACTAACATCTTGCTCATTGGCTTCCCATCAACAAAACCTTTCTTGTAAAGAGCCTTTAAGTGCCGATGTTTATCTGGTTTATTGAATATAGCTTGTTGCGTCAATGTCAACTTGGCTATCATTTCTTCATATTCAGATTCATCAAAATCTGAATATACTTCTTGATCTGTTGGAGCTTTGAATTCTGATGGTAGAAGGAAAGCCATTTGAATATCAGCCGATGGCTTACCCTTATCGGTTGTTTGCTTGGCGCACCATACCTGAAGTCTGCTAGGTCTCTGAGCTTGTTCCAATTCTCTGTTCCTCAAGCATTGTACTCTTCTTTTCTGACTTTTGGTCAAACCACTTGGACACCACTGACCTTCTTGCCAAACATACTCTTCTTCATCATCTTCTTCATAATCGGCCCAATTTTGATCAACAACTCGTTTACCTAGCCGACCATGAACACTTTCATTTTTTATGCGTCGATCCATGTTACCATATTGATATTCAATTCGATTACGGATAGAACGGCAGTTGGCTTGAGATTGCCTAAACTCCCAATATTGCTTACTGCATTCTTGGCAATCATCTCTAGTAGGCAATTTCAAATATTCATTCCAGCAATGTCTAAAGAAAGGACAATTCCAATGCGATTTAGCCTATTCTCTTTCGTGCCTCTCTTCTTCTTGTTGACGTTGATGTTCCTTTTCTTCCAACCAGCGCTGATAATCCTTTTCCTTTTGCCGTTGCCATTTATTCAGTAAGATACGAGATGCAACACGTGGCCTCATGGCACCAGCTCTTGACGTTTCTCCTTGCTTATATCGGCTCTTCTACTGGTCACGACGTCTCTTGATCTCCCTGTATTCCCCAGCTGATATTTACATCTCTGGATCAACTGTCCTAGCTTCTCTAGCCCTAGCTGATTTTAACACTTTAGTCTTCCCTCTGAACAATTTAGCATCAACCATGTTCTGATCCTTTGGGAAAGGATTATCGTCAACCTTCATCTTCCGACGTGTATCAAAGTAAAGTTTTCCCTGCTGGATGGCTCGCTGGATATGTTGTCGAAAGATTCTACAATCATTAATAGTATGAGAAGTGGCATTATGGTACTTGCAGAACTTCTTGTTCTTTAGCTGCTCAGGAGGTAGCATGACATGATTAGTAGGTAATTTAATCTATCCCTTCTCAAGCAAGAAATCGAAGAGCTTGTCTACTGTCGGTGTTTAGAAACCACCGACTAGTAAATTTAGTGGATTGCGCGTCTGGACTCGGATGGTGTGCAAAGAGGACATGAAGATGTATACTAGTTTGGGCGGAATGTCCCTACGTCCAGTGGTGAGCTGTTCGTGTTACTTGGACTTGAGTTTGTAATAGGGGTTACAAACAGTCAAGAGAGGGACGAGCTCCCAAGTCTCTGGTGAAGGTGAAGTGGAGTTGAAGTGCTTCTCTGTGGTCAAAAAGACCTCCCCAAATGGGGCGCCTAGCCTTCCCTTTTATAGGCCAAGGGAAGTACCCAGGGTACACGAGAGAGAGAGAGAGAGGAAAAGAAGAAAGGGAAAAAACAGAGAAGGAGGGAGCCTCGGGGCTGCGCTGCCCATCTCCTCCACGGGTAGGTCCTATGGGTGCTGCAGATGACAATGAAGGTGTGCGCATGTTGCAGCTTTGTCCTCTCCAGCGCTGCAGTCGGGCGTCGCCGGTCTTGGTCATGATCCTTCTGTCTGTCACTGGTGCTACAAGCAGGCGCCGCCGCTCAGCCGTGGCGCCTCGTTCCTCCTAGGCATGCGGTATGGTTAACAGATCCCTTTGTCTAGAGTCGCACGGGGATCGAGCAACACAGTTGTTGGCGGTCTTTAACTCCAATTTCTAACTGCCAATTAAGATATAAAAGAGGAGAACTTAACAATCTTAATCACATATGCATTTACTATTAACCAAGTTCCACATGTATTTGGAGAATATTATTTTGCAGGTCACAAACACAAATACATGGAAGAATTCACCAAAAGGCGCTTTCCAAACACCAATTTGCGTAAAAGAATAAGGGTGACACCCATGAAAATATTTCAAACAAGGCGAAACACCACGGGGCACTGGTCCATGTCCAGCCCAGAGCCCACCACGCAAAGGCGGTGGTGAAGTGGCTCAGTCAGGGGCCGACCACTCCCCTGCTGGCGCCTCTCGACCACTCCTTCCTCTAGCGGTGGCATGGACACATGCTGAGGTGGTGCATCACGTGTCTCCATGCCAAAGATAGCTAGAAGCACCGCCATAGCTCATGTATAAATAGAGGGTCACACCCGCCTCTCAAACAACACAACACATTTGGAAGAGTAGACACAAGAGTGACATGATGTAGCAGGTAGAGAGAAGAGCTCCATTCATATCTTAGCTCTCTAGCTAGTCTAGTTTAGGGAGTGAGTGTGGAAGAGTAAGAGTGGAGAAGTACCGGAGTTGTTGGCTACCTCCATTTGTAGCGGAAGGAATGCCGGGAATGTCGGCTCCCTTTTCACTTGTACCTCGATGGACCTAGTACTACTTGGAGTACAAAGGTTCATGTTCTTCTATGGTGGTGAGCTCTTACTTTAAGTTGGTCTTGTTCATTATTTACTTGTGGGTTCATCGTCCGTTCTCGTAGCGGATACTCTAGTAAAGGGCCCTGATAGAGACGGATAACCCTGATCGATGCTAGAGTAGTAGTCAATAGCGTAGACGTGGTGTCTAGGCTAGAGGCTACCTTCGTTTACCTTGTTCCCTACGGTTGAGGGGTAGGCGGCAGGTGGTGACAGCCCTGTCCATCCTTTGTACTCCCCTATGTCTGGGTTCGACGTCGGCTACAGGCCGGTATCGCTTGGCAGACCAGGTGTACGCCGGTGCCCGAAGCAAGTTTATAGTGGCAAGGCTATCTTAACATAGGATCTCTATCCTTAGAAAACCTCACTACCCGAGCTATCTTTCTTCTTGTTACCATGGACAAACTAGATAAGAGACTCTTACATCTCCGTTCCTCGTGGAAATACGATACCCTGAATACTTTTGGGTGAAATGCTACAACGGTAATTTCGTGCACTTGCGGATTATTTTTGTATACGTTAAGAAATACCAACAACAGTGCTAGTCTGCCCGACACTATTGAAGACGTGAGTGCCTAGGCGTAGCCTGTGGTGGCCGCCGGTCACATCGAGATGCGCCTGCCCCCTCCCTAGCATTCGGGGCATGGCCCCGGGCCTACATTCTGTGTTTGTAGTGGTCGGGGTTAGCGGGGGGCCTCGCAGGAGCCTGTGCCACCATACGAGGCTGACTCCACGACCCCCGGATTGAGTGAGGTGGAGCCTTTTCCTAGGGGGTCGAACGTGGCTAGGCCTGCACCCAAGGGGTCAGGTGAGGCAGAGCCCGTGCCCAAAGGGTCGGGCAGGATGGAGCCCGCGTCCTTAGGGTCGGGTAGAGCGAGACTTCCTTTATGGTCGGACAGGATGAGGGTTCCACACCAAAGGGTCGGCTAGCCCGTGATCATGTTCCTGATTTATCGAAAGGATAGTTCCCAGCGTCGTCTTTGGGCATGGGGATCATTGATACCCGACAGTAGCCCCCGAGACCTTGGGGGAGCTAAGCGCTCCTTTAGGGGCTCCTTTGGGTCATCAAGATCTGCTTTTCTTTTTGACCTAGGCTATCCGGTGGGTGCGCGCAAGCACACCCGCCGGGTGTAGCCCCCGAGCCTTTGGAGGAGTGGGGTACTCCTAAAAGGCTTTCTCTGCTGTTAATCTATTACCGTGCCTTATGGGTCCCCTTGCGAGTCCAGCCCCCGAGCCTCGACACACTGTGGGGGTCCGGTCGGGCGGCCAACTGGCCCTAAGCCCCTAACGGTGAGGGCATATAGTTCCCGGGTCCGTTCGGTCGGTCGGTCGTGGGGACTATGTGCCTTTCTTCAAGGGAATTCCTTGGGCCGGCAGCGGTCTAGATTTGGTCATGGGCTAGGATGTCTATGACGCCCAGATGCCTAGGCATTGGTCATAAGTGGGCCCATCCTTCGTCACCCCTTGCTCGGGGGTGTCCCGGAGCGGCCGTCGAAACCGCTGCTGGGCCAAACTGCACACCCTTGGTCCTTAGAAAGCCATAGGAGCGTTCTTGGCTCCATACCCCCTTCATTATTATGGCGCTAGGAGTTGCGCCCAGTCCTGTGATAGGGTAGAAGATGAGGCACCGATTTGTGAACCGCCCAATTCGGGCGTGTGGGAAAAACCAATGGGGCGTGCTGTGCCACATCTGCTATGATGGTTGGTGTCGATGTCGATTGGGCTCCTCTTAAGCCTTTTTATAAATTGCGGCCTTCACAGCGTGCTGCTGTTCACTGCCACTCTAGCCTCAACCGAACGATTCCTGGCACTTGCCTTCCCTTCTTTGTTGCTTCATCTAATGATCATGCGAAGCGTCCTACTGGTGACGTGCCTGAGGAGAGGAGGCCCCTCTGATGATGCCTATCTAAATAGGGGTGAGGGAGGCATCTCCCCATTTCCTCCCATTGCTGTTGTGAGTTCCCTTCTGACCTTTACTTTTGTTCAGGGCCGTGTCGGATGCGAGCCCGGTCCTGGAGTCGGAGTGACTCTGGGAATGCCTCGAAGCCACCCAGGCCACACTCTGGGCCGCCGAGGAGGAGGCAAGAACCATCCACACCTAGTTGGCGGACACCGACAGACGGGTGGTCGGTAAGTTCTTTTGGCGATCGCCATCTTACTCCCTCTCGGCTCGTCCTTTCTCTGATTCTTGTGTGCTTTTATCAGAATTGGAGACAGAGCTGCAGACGCTCCGTCTGGCCATAGACACTGCCGCTAGTTATATGCGCGCCCGGGGTAAGCATCTTGAGGAGCGCCTCCTCGATATCCCTGAGCGCGTCAGGGTCACGATGGAGTACAGTGTCCACCATGGAGTGGCCATCGCCCTGGCGGCGGCCCAGGTCCGGTCGGGCCATGAGCTCCGCTACTTGGTTGGCTTCCTAGAGGGTGAGGGGGTGGCCGATCATGAAAGGCTCATTGAGGACTTCGACAAGGCCATGGACGCCGTCGCCGCTGAGGTGCTTTCCAAGGAGGTCATCCTTGAGGCCCTTTAATTTGTACTTAGGGCCTTTCTCTTATGAATAAAGACTATCTGTTTTTGTCTCCCATTATTCATGAGACTTTATCTAACTTGCATGTTTCGAACGATGTTTGTCGTAGCCGGATGCTTAACTCCCAAATCGGATAGTGAGGCCGACCCCCGTGCCCCTACGCGTAGTGAGGGTCGGATCAAGGGGTCGGGACGACCATGGCGGTCTCGCGCCCGGGCGTTTGCTGCACATTTTGTCTATGACCTCACACAGGGTCCCTTTATGGGTTTGAGCTCCTCGGGCCCCCGCGCGTAGCGGGGGTTCGGCCAAGGGGTCGTTTCGCTTTTCGTTCATTCTCCCTCATGCTTTTTTTTGATAAAACGAAGGGGTTGAGCGGCATCACACTTTTCCTTGTTGGCCGAACCATGGTGCTTGGTGAGCTGCTGACGGGTTGGTTCGAGTGGGGCCCTAGTTCCCATTCATGGGGATCCGTCGTGGGTCAGCTGGTGGCCGACTCTAGACTCTCGGCGGCCAATCCATATAGTTCCTGAGCCCGTTCGACTGGTCTCGAGGGCTCCCTGCCTTCCTGTGATGGGAAACCATGGATCATGCACTACCTAGACTCGAACGTGGGTTGGGATGCCCACGACGCTTGTGCACCTGGGTACTGGCCACTAGCGGGCCCATCCCTTCCCGTCCCTCACTCTAAGGGGTGCCTTAGAGCGGCTGTTGAACCCATTGATGGGCCAGCCTTCAAACTCTTGGGCATTTATGGGCCGTAAGAGCATTTTTAGTCCTGTATCTCTACTTACTTGTGATGGTTCTCGGCCTGGTGGCCATTGATCCATGATCCGATGTGTCCTACGAGGGTGCGATAGGTCGGTGGCCCACGTACCACTGGGCAGAACGACGTGATGATTTTGACGGGACAGGGTAGCGCGTGAATCTAGGCGGACGGTTCGCCCTCAGCTTCCTCCTCTTAAATATGGGGGTTTCCCCTATTTTTTCACCATGCACGCCCCGCAACCTCACCCTCTCCGCCATCCGTGCGCTCGCATTTTTTACGCTCATCCTTTTGCCATCACCGCCATAGCCCTCGTTAGGGTTTTGCCACGCCCCTCCTTCCGCCGTAGCTTAGTTCTTGTGTCGTCGACCTCGTTCCCCGTTGGAGTCATGGTCTCGCTCTGATGTTCACCCTCCGCACATGGAGGGCCTTTGTCAAGAAGGGTGTCCTCCATGCGAGGGTGACGGGGGACAAGTGGCTCGTACTAGGCAACGAAGACGGGCCGGTGGTGCCTAACGGCTATGTCGTCTCGTTCGTGCACTTCCACGAATGCGGGCTGGCGTCTCCTCCCATAAGTTCCTCTGCGGGCTTCTTCACCACTACGGGATTGAGCTACAGCATCTGAATCCCAATGAGATTCAGCACATCTCAGCCTTCATTGCGCTTTGTGAGGGATACTTGGGGATTGAGCCCCACTTTGAGCTCTGGAAGTACTTTTTTGCCGTCGACCTACAAAGGAAGAAAGCAGAGAAGAAGTTGAATGACCTGGCGGTGTCGATACAGTGTGCTAGCATCCGTCTTTGGACCTCCCAGGCATTGGAGTACATGCCCATCCCGCTGAGGAAGTCCAACAAGGGGTGGCACAAGTTCTAGTTCTACTTGAGGAACGATGATGCCGCTCCCTGCCAATCTTCTCTGGCCGCCCAATTGAGGAGCCACTGGATGTGTGGAGGTATGGGCCCATTGCCAAGGAGCAAAGAAAACTAGGTGACCTCCTCCGGGCCATCGAGACCCTGAAGGGCATCGACCTTCGCTGGGTCGGTGTCATCGGGGCTTACCACGTCACGAGGCTGGCGCTGCTGATGGCGCGTAAGACCCGAATGTGGGAGATGACGCCTGACTTAGTGCCGGAGGGGACGGTGATGGTCTCCGGGGAGGCGATCACCCCCGGCGAGATGGAGGACTGCCTCAAGGATATGCTGGACCGCCCGACGGGCCAAATGGCACACCTCGTCATAGTGTATGCGGTCCTAGGTCATCCCCCGATGCATCTGGATGCAGGATTCATCGAGCTGCTAAGACGTACTGTCTCCTTTCCTGCTAACCCTATTCTGGATCTAACTATGGTGGTTTGTAGCCCAATCTTCATGTCCGAGTCTTCGATCCGCCACTACTGGAGGACATCGAGAGGAGGGCAAGGAACCGTGCCGTGGCTGAGGCGGCAAAGGTGAGAAAGGACAAGGAGATGCAGAGGAGGCGAAAGAGGGCGTTGAGGCAGTTGGGTGATGATGATGAGGATGATGAAGACAACGATGATGAGGATGACGACGAGGAGATGGGGAGGTGGCCTGGTGACGGTGTCGCGCCCTAGCTCCATGAAGAAGAGGAGGTGATCGGCTCCATCCTGGCCTCTAACTAGGACGATCTGGAGCAGGAGGAAGAAGAAGATGACGCACCTCAGCGACCATGGGGTCCCTTCCCATTCCATGACATGGAGCAGAGGAAGGAGAACACCCCCCTAGGGCGGCAGTGATGGACCGCCCTGCCCTACGTGAGCTCCCCGACCAACATGCTGGCCAAAAGCGGCCTCGCGCCGATGAGGTGTCGTCGGGGTCAAGAGGACCGACCCCGAACATTCATCATCCAGTGGCATCTAGGTATCTCAGGGATCCTCCTGTTTCACTACTGCTTGATGAAAATTTGCTGTGGGTCTGACACTTTGTGTGTGTTGCAGCGCTGGCCGGCTACATACCCGTCTGGCGGCGGCGCCACAGAAGGTCGTCGCCATCCGGGCGACCCAGCAATCGTCGGGCGGTGCCACGCCTAGCTCAAGCGGGAGCGGTATCGAGGTGGCCACAGGGTCATCTAGGCAAGCCCTACTAACGACGATGATGGCGTCAACAGCGGGATAGGCGGTGCAACCGGGGTCGTCTGCTGCCACAGTTGACGCATCCACGGTTGAGCGGGCGGGAGGGGGACGGGTGGTATAGGACGCACTTGCGACACGCACTGTGGGCACCACACAGTCGACCCCATCGATAGCGGGAGAGGAAGTGCGGCCTACTATGGTTGTGACACCGAAGGCTGTGGCGACGCGGGCCAACGGTTGCCCAGTCGGCCATGTCTACGGTGGAGCAGATGGGGAGGCCGTCGGAGGAGGAAGGGTTCGTGTCGCGTATGGCGAGTGAGGCGCTGCTGGTTGCAACCCCACCGTCATGAACTGAGGTGCCCAAGGTGGAGCGAGTGGAGGGGGACATATCCGCGGTGTCCCTGGGAACCATGGTGATGGTGCAGACTACCGCTTCTACCTCTACTGGAGAGGCAATCTCAGCCGAGGGGCTGCCGCAGGAAGGGTTGGTGCTGCCTGGAGCCGATGTAGAGCCACCCCAGACCTTGGCCCAGGTAGGGGGTAGCTCTGGATGGAAAAGTAAGATCATAGAAGGCCAAAAAACAGACAAGGGGATATTCCATATCAAAGAGAAAATGAAGAAAGAGCCGACTAAGTATTTTAGAGTGGATGAATAAGGAGTGCTATGGTTCGATGACTGTCTTGTTGTACCCAAGGACAGAGAGCTCAAAAATCAACTCGTGGTTGAAGCTCATCTTTCTAAGCTATCCATCCATCCTGGCGGTAGCAAAATGTATCAAGAACTGAGACCTCATTATTGGTGGACGAAGATGAAGAAGAAGATTGCAGCTTATGTTGCTAGATGTGATACGTGTTGTAGAGTGAAAGCTCTTCATATGAAACCTGCTAGTTTGCTACAACCATTATCAGTGCCAGATTGGAAATGGGATGATATAAGTATGGATTTCATCTCAGGTCTTCTCACCACTCAGAAAGGAAATGATTCAATTTGGGTAATTGTGGATTGCCTTACCAAGTCAGCTCACTTTCTACCAGTCAAGACAGCATTTGGGTAATTGTGGATTGCCTCAATATGCTGAATGGTACATTGCAGAAATTGTTCGATTGCATGGTATACCAAAAACTATAGTGTCTGATAGAGGGTCACAGTTTACCGCTCACTTTTGGGAGCATTTGCATAAAGGTTTGGGAACTAGTTTGGTCCGCTATACTGCTTACCATCCACAGACAGATGGCCAGACAGAGCGAGTTAATCAAGTTCTAGAAGATATGTTGAAAGCTTGTGTGTTATCTTCGAAGGGTTCATGGGAATCATGGTTACCTTTGGCCGAGTTCGCTTACAATAATAGTTATCAAGAGAGTATCAAGATGGCTCCATTTGAAGCTTTGTATGGCAGAAAGTGCAGAACACCGTTGAATTGGATTGAGCCTGGAGAAAGAAGATACTATGGTGTTGACTTTGTTGAGGAAGCTAAGAAAAAGATCCATATTATTCAGCAGAATATGAGAGCTGCCCAATCATGATAGAAAAGTTACGTAGATAAAAGAAGAAGACCGCTCGAGTTTGAAGTTGGTGACTACGTCTATCTAAAGGTTACACCAATGAAGAAGAAACAGTTTAGGGTAAGAAGAAAGCTTGCTGCTAGATTTGTGGGATCGTATAAGATATTAGAAAAGAAGGGTCCAGTGGATTATAAGTTACACTTACCAGAAGCAATGAGTTTGATCTTTCCAGTCTTTCATGTATCACAACTGAAGAAGTGTTTGCGTGTTCCAAAAGAAAGGATAGAACCCCAGGGCATTAAGATTAAATCAGACTTGGAGTATCGCGAGCAACCGGTTTGAGTTTTGGACACTAAGGATTGAGTCACTCGGAATAGAGTGGTGAGAACATATAAGATACAATGGAGTCATCATGATGACGGTGATGTGACATGGGAGACAGGAGACTATCTGCAAAACGCTTATAAGATTTTTATAACAAGTGGTTCGTAACTCAAAATCTTGGGATGAGATTTTTATAAGGGGGAAGGGCTGTAACACCTTGGTGTTAAGCTTGCATTAGCATTTGCAAATCATGAGCATAAGCATCATTATGCATTCATAAGCATCACATGAAATATAAGAGTGAAACATGCTAATGAAACATGTAATGTAGTGTTTTGTTTCAATAAGTTTGATGCCATGTTTATGCTTGTTATGCCATGTATGTACTTGTTTGATCACTAAAGTAACTTAGAAATATTTAGGATGCAATTTGGAGCAAAGTTTATATTCAAAGTTTTGCCAAATTATGCTTTTAAAATAATCTTCCAAAAATTAGGTTTTGAAATTAAATTGACTTTAAATCTATAATTCAAATTCTATTTGGAATTTGACTTTGCTTCTTTTGGCAAAGTTGTAGAGCATAAAATTTGGAACAACTTTTGTTTTTACGCCAAATCTTGAAAATGATTTTATCTTGCTCAAAATAGGGTTTGGGGGCTGTTTAATTGAAAAAGAAAAAGAAACCATTTTCTTTTTGAAAATGGGCTGCACCCTCCTTTCTGGCCCATCTGGCCAAGCCGGCTTGGCCCTTCTCCGCTCCTGCTCCCACGCGTCGCCGCACCACGCCCGACCGGGCACAGAAGCTGGCCGCCGCGTGGCGGCCGTACGCCGTCGATGCCGGCGGGTGGCATCCGGTGGCCCCCGCGCGCACCCTCAAGACGCCGCGCCCTCGCCCCTGTCTCCATTCCATCCTCTAGCTCGCCCTCTCCCTTCTATTTCTAGAAAACCCGAGCGGGAGAGCTGCTCGCCACCACACGCCACCGCTCCACTGACGCCGTGCGCCGCCGTAGCACCACCTTCGCTCGATTGCTCGTGCGCCCTGCTTCACCTCACCTTCCCCTACCTCGTCGACCCGTTGGTAGCCATCGTCGTCGACGGTAAGAGCCGAATCGGCCGCATTTTCCCTCCGCCGCCGCTCGCCAGAGCTAGCCATGCCGCGGATGGCTTGCTCCACTCCTTCTCCATCTTTTTGCACAAGGACCTCGTCCCAGCTCGGAGGAGCTTTCATGCTGTTTCTGGTTCCTCGTTGTGGACCGGTGTTGTTCGCCGATGGCGAACCGCGCTGCCGCTTCGCCATGCACGCCGGCGAGAGCACACCGATGCTCCCCCGGCGCCATCTTCTTGTTCGCCGAATGCGCACTTCTGATGGGAGGCCGAGGGTGGTAGCCTTGCTGCCGGTGACCTCGCTGCCGGCGAGATCCCGACCGGTCAACGGCCCCCTACCTCGGGTGGCCGACGGGTGGGGTCCTGGTTGACTGCGGGGCCCAGCTGCAGTGTCCCATGGCCGGGTCGAGGGAAAGGCGTGGGGGGCACTTAGCGTTTTCCATGGCTGATTTTGAAAAGGATTTAAGAAATGCTTTTCCAGAAAATGTTAAAATCCTTCAAAAATTCATATCACGTGATATATTGCTCCAAAATTGATGAAACAAATTTTGCTAGGTTTCTTGTGAGTAGATCTACAGTATAAAAATATTGCATGTCAGGTTTGAGATACTTTTATATAGAGCTTTATTTAATTCTTGAAAATGCTGTTATCTTAGGAAATGCATAGTAAATCATACATGTGTCAGAAAAATGTGGTTCTAGTTTTGTTAATCTATTCATGTGATGTAATTTCTATGAAAAATATTTGACATGCATGTTCTGTGAAAGAAAATGTCTAAGTATTTTATGTGTATTAATTGCTGATTTCTTATAAAATTGCTAGGGCTAAAAATATGAATAATACATTCATGTGAAACTTTTTCTACAGTGTTCCTATACTGTGTAGATTATGGAAAAAATATGAAATCTGTTGTTTGATACTTTTCATAGTACAAAGTAATTTCATGTGCTTAATTGCGATGCTTTTTGCCTTTTTAGTATAAGCTGTTATTCTTATCAAATTGACTTAAAAATTTTATGATAGGCTACTTATTGCATGATGAAACCGCTGTAATTTTCACATAATTTTCTGAGCACCAGAGTTATATGTTTATGTTCAAGCCCTTGTTTAAAATAGAATTAATTAAGATTCCTTAATGCATGTTTACTTAAAATGTGTTGCTTTGGTGTATCTTTGAAGGACTAAATAACCTGCTAGTATGATTAAGATGTTAGTTGTTTTGTGATATTGATATGTATGCATGTCTTGTGTGTGATATGCTTTATTTTACCGGAGAGGAGAATTGCACCTACTCGGTAAAATAGAAATGAAATTGCTCATCCACATGCAAGCATTCATATTCATCATACCTCATTCCATTCTATGCACGACTTTCATAATCACACATACCTATGCATCATACAGGATCGCTGGAGGAAGTTCTGGTAGTGGTGCCAGAAGAGCAGGCGGGAGCAGATCCAAGCACAGGAGGTGCCTGAGGCCAAGGAGCCAAGCAAGGAACTCTCGGAGTGCGTGGACCACCAGCCTAGTTCTTTCGAAAGAGGCAAGCCCTGAAGCATTATAAGTCTCCTACTTTATAAAAGCAATTAATTATATAAGTTCTATATATTGTTGCATTAAGTTATAGGAGTTGAGTAAAACCGTTGATGCATATATTATATCCTTGTCTACCTTGTTATATCCTTTGCCCTGCTAGGTCTAGGATCGAATAAATGCTTAGCCCTGCTTAGATTGGTAGCAGTCGGTGATTTCCTGTCACCGGCATCTATAGGTGGTTACCGGAATACCTTAGCTATGGATGCTATCATGGAAATAACCATGTGTTGATGGATAAATGAGACCGGACGGAATAAGTAGTGGGCAACCAAACAGGGTTCTGGGGCGCTTGTAGTTTCCGCCTGTGTCGATTAAGGACCGACCGTTGCTCGTCCCTCTTGTCATGTTGAACGCATGCCTCACATTTAGTTGGCCGAATAAAGTACCTTTTGACCGCGAAGCCAGTGGCACCATTCGGACCAGGATCGACTCGAGCGCGCATATTGGTGCTGAAGAGGGTGCGACAGGGGCGCGAAGAGTGGGCCCAAGGTAGGCCTGATTCCTAGCAGTCGTGCGGTCCCTGGGTATTGCTGGTCCATGATTTGTCCCGCGGCACTTACCAAAATAGTGTCATTAGTGATCTATAGCTCACCTTAGCAGGTGAGTGTGGTTTGTGTGAGGAATAAATCACCAGCTGGTTAGGAATCAATTCGAATCGCCATCGCTCCTGGATAGTGAGCACTTGACTCGAGCTACGGCATCATAGTAATGATGATGGAACACAGATGGTTATATGGATGATTTTGAAAATGCTAAACCGGAGATGGTAACTTTGATGTTAATGGTTAATCAAGTGATTGCTATAGCATAGGTGCTTACCTAGATTGATAGGTTATAATAAAGATGATGCAAAGCACTTAAAATGGTTTACTCATGATAACTTACGCTTTTCATAAATGAGTCAAGCTAGACCACTAAAAGAAAGCTCTGCATACTCCTTGGCGTGACTTTATTTCTGTTTAAGGCGGGTAAGTCTAGCTGAGTACATTCTCATACTTAGGGCTTTGTTCCCATTGTTGTTGCAGATGGTCAGATGTACTATGGTTACTGTATCAACTGTCTCTACCCAGCGATGGGCGACAACTAGGACCAAGGGTGTGGTCATTCCATATGTCTCATCTATTGCTTTTGTGGGACATGATCATTATCTAGCACAATATCTGAATTAAGTGTGCGTGTGTGGTTTCGAAACTATTTGCTTCCGCTACTTTATTTTGTACTTGGTTTGTGATAACTTTATGTTCTAAACTCCGATGTATTCAAAATGATGTTGCAAACTTTATCTAATATGTGACTGTGACTACTAAACTTATATGATCTTGGCTTGTATGTTGGTTGGTTTGAAATCCTTTATGATTTCACGGACTACCGGGTTTGTACGGACTCAGGTACATTAATTTATTTGCTTCGACAGGTGATTTTCTTACTTAAGCCCGTATAAATTGGTCGGTTTTGTTACAGGGCCGAAGTGCCAAAAAACTTGTAATGACTTTGGACAAGTATGTTGTTTTTGGAGTCGGTCGTATGGACAACTGTTTGTTCCTTTCTTTTAAATGTATAAAAGGTCGTTGTGATCCGTTCCTATTTAGTCATGAAGATCCTGAAGTTTGAGGCGTGGGCTGGAGATCCTGATTACGCTGGTGAACGAGAGTGCCATAGCCGCTAGGACGTAGGTTTCTCGTAGTCCGACCAGTTTTACTCAGCGTGTCTCTCTGTGACTCTAACTTTAAAATCTTTGACGTAAAAAGGGAGCAGATGTGGGGTGCCTTTGCATGTATATGCTCCTTACCAGCCCCCGAGTAAGGGCCAACCTCAGGCTGTTGTTGGGGTCAGACGTTACTTACTAGCCAAGAGTGAAGCGAGTAAGAGACAGTGTTTTTTAGAAACATCATTCTTATTTTTCATATGTACATGCATGGCTTGAGAAATGATCTAGGGGTAAAAATGACGTAGCTGTTCGATGTTCCAAGCATTGGTGAAGACTTTGCCCTCGGCGGTCGTGAGCTTGTACGTTCTTGGCCTGAGCACCTCAGCGATGACGTATGACCCCTCCCATAGTGGAAAAAATCTTGTGGTGGTCCTTGTTGCTCTGGACGAGACGTAGCACTAAGTCCCCAACGTTGAAGGTTCGGCCCTTGATCTGACGGCTGTGGTATCAGCGTAGTTGTTGATGGTCAATAACTACTAAAATATACCATCAACCAAGCATAGAAATAGACATAATTCAATACCAAACGTAGAGATAGAGTTTACACTGACAAAATTCCACAGGTTTTGGTGAAACTATGTTTTTGCAGGGGGTTATCAGGAAATACACAAGGATGGACCCACATGTCGTATTAAAATTGATATTTATCTGCGGCACTGACTTAGGAAGACTCTAGAAGACACGTGAAAGAAGGCGAGGCCTACCTGGCAGAGGGGGCGGGCGGCTGCCCGTGGGCCTGGTCAGCCGACCGTGGGACCCACGGGTCAGCCTTCCCCTTCTTACGTCAGTTATCCACCGCCTTAGTGTTTGCATCTGCGCTGTTGTTTCAAGTCGGTTTGATCCGAGGGCTCCGGTGCACTCTATGGGGCTATATAAGCAGAGCCTCCACCCCCTGGCATCTAATTCAATTCATAAGTCTCAAGCCTGATCAAGTCATCAGAGCCAGTAACCCTAGTCTTCTTAGAGCTCCACCATTATCTATAGCATAGCTACATAGGCTAGATCTAGAGGGAGGCAAGCTTCGTCTTGGATTCCGGATCTGTCTATGAGCACGGCTTGGTAAAGCCCTTGTAACCTCTCTTTTGTATCTTTCTATTTATATTCTACTAGATATAATTGATATGACTTTGCTCTATATTATTATATTTGCAATTATATTGTTCTTTATATACTTTGATTATATGTCTAGCATAGTTAGATTGTCTTTATATTCAAACATAGGATCGCAAAGCTCTCGCCCTTTGATATCATGGGTGGGTGGTCGACATTGTGTAAGCATGGTGCTTAGACGTTGTCTACTTGCGGGAACACCCTATATTCCAGGCTTAGTGGTAGATCGCGAAGTAGCATTAGAATGCAAATGTGACACTTTCGTTGAGTCCTTTGTAGTCCACTCCTCGAATATAGGCCAAGTTGGACCCGGTTGCCAAGGTAGATTTTATACTATGTTCATAAACTACCTTATTAGTAATGTCCCTTATGTGTAGATATAATGCCTTCTTGCTATGATTGCTAGACATAATTGCACTAATCATGGTATACATTGACATGTAGTTAAGAATAACTTAGGAATATTTCTCTATACCTACCTAATCCATGCTAATGCTTAGATTGGAAATGCTCTAAGGTTGATTACTATTTATGACTTATCATATGCTTATCATTATTATTTTATCTTGTGACTTTCCCCAGTTATGAGTAGATAGATTGAGTATAGCTGACTCTCTCCATCATTTATACATACAAGTGATATATTCCTTTATCCTTCCCTTCCCAGTGGTATAAATATAAATCGACAACCTGGTAATACTCTAGGTAAAATGCTACAATGGTATATTCATTTGTGCGCTTACGGATACATTTACTTTATAATATACATCTTTATAATTATTTTAGTCACATGAAATGATAGAAAGGCCATTAAACACTTTTAGCTTCCAATGCCGGGGATGACAACCTAGTATAATAAAGCTAGAGGTATAGGTGATTAATATGTGACTGTCCAAAATAATTGTCGAGTTAATAAATACCAACAGTAGTGCCTACTGGTATTTAGCAGAGTGGAGGAGAGCAATGCCACAGGCTTCATCGAGTTGATCCAGGGCGTCCTCGAGGTACTCCTTGGCCTCCTGCTCTCTGTACTGCATGACCCTCGGTGCTCCGTAGTCGAGGTCGGTCAGGAGAACTTCTTCAGCATCGTAGACCATGAAGAAGGGCGTGTAGCTCATGGCCCTATTGGGGGTCGTCCTTAGGCTCCAAAGAACCGTGGGAAGCTCCACGACCCACCGCTCGCCAAATTTGTTGAGCCTGTTGAAGATCCTGGGCTTGATGCCCTAGAGCGCCATACCATTGGTGCGCTCAACCTGTCCATTTGTGCGGGGGTGCGCCACGGTGGCCCAGTCAACCCTGATATGGTTGTCATCATAGAACTTGAGGAATTTCTTCCCCGCGAACTGTGTGCCGTTGTTAGTGATTATGGAGTTCAGGACCCCAAAGCAGTGGATGATGTCCGTGAAGAATTTTACGGCTTCTTCAGACCTGATCTTCGTGATCGGCCAGGCCTCTATCCACTTCATGAACTTATCTATGGTGACAAGTAGGTGTGTATAGCCCCTAGGCACCCTCTTGAGGGGCCCGACCAGGTTGAGCCCCCAGACCGCAAACGACCATGTGATGGGGATCGTCTGGAGCGCTTGGGCTGGCAGAAGGGTTTGCCAGGCGTAGAATTGACACCCTTCGTAGGTACGAATGATCTGCTCGGCATCGGCTACTGCGGTGGGCCAGTAGAAGCCTTGTTAGAAGCTTTGCCACCTAGGGTCCTTGGCCTCGCGTGATGTCCGCACGAGCCGCGGTGGATGCCGTCTAGTAGCTTCTTCCCCTACTCGGTGGGGATGCATCATTGTAGGACTCCTGTGTGGCTCTTTTTGTAGAGCTCTTCCCTGATGACGACGAATGACTTGGCGTGGCATGCGAGCTACCGTGCTTCTATCTTGTTGGCTGGGAGCACCTTGTGGATGAGGCAATCGAGGTATGGGGTTCTCCAGTCGGCCGGAGGGTCGGGCTCCGCCTCTGCATCTTCATCGATTTCCATGAGCTCGGGGTCGGGTACGGCCGCCGGGAGGTCAGCCCCTGAGCTCGAGGCAAGAGATTTGTCACTGGCCCTAGCCCCTAAGCATGAAGCGGGTGGCTCATCGCCAGCCTACCTTGGCTCCTCGAAATGGATAGAAGGCTTATGTTGATCGCTAGCAAAGATGCCGCCCGAGACTAGCTCTCGGCCGGATGCCATCTTCGCTAGTTCGTCGGCTACTTCATTAAGCCATCGGGGAATGTGACTGAGTTCAAGGCTGTCAAACTTGTCCTCCAGTTTGCACACTTCTTGGCAGTACACGACCATCTTGGGGTCGTGGCAGCTTGATTCCTTCATGACTTGGTCGGCGACGAGCTGCGGGTCACCCTGAAAGTCCAACCGTCGGATCCCTAGCTCAGCGGCGATGCATAGGCCATTGATGAGCACTTCATACTCAGCCATATTGTTAGAGGTATGGAACTAGAGGCGGACTATCACGGAACCGTCTAAATTATAAGAGCACAAGTATAAAAACAATCACCGAAGTGATCAAATTCTCACACTTGAGCCTATATAACTCCGGTAGTCCAATGAAATCACGAGGGATTTCAAACCAACTAACATACAAGTAAAGATCGTAGTGATTCAACATAACAAGCCACATGTTACATCCATTTCCCAAGTAGTTCAATATACAACGGAGTTCAACATAGTAATTACAACTTAAGTTGAAAAGTAGCGGAAGCAAAGTAATTTGAAACTAACATTTCTCATATTTCAAATACATGCCATTACCAAGATCAACTTCTTAACAAAAGCATTAGGGACGAAATAACTCAGAAGGATCATGCCCATGATCACACTCCGCCACTACGACAGGAGCCATCCAATTCTTGCAGTATCCATGATATATCATAACCTGCAACAAGTGGGAATAAACCCTGAGTATGAGAAGGTACTCAGCTAGACTTACCCGTCAAAAACCAAAAATAAGTGACACCAAGGAGTATGCAAGGCTGATATAAAGTGGGCTAGCTTGACAACATTTTGCATAAAAGCTTAATACAGCTAAGTAATCATTAATGCTTAAGCATCAAGTTACTAATCATTAACCTATCATCTATATTAGCACCTGTACTAGAGCATCCACTTGATTAGAAGCAAACAATATTAACCATAGCAGGTATAAATTGAGGCAACATTTAAATCATCATCCACTTAACCATCCATTCAATTAATTGAATCTACGTTGCCGCTGCTCAAGTCAAGTGCTCACTAACCGGGAGCGACGGCGATTCGAATCGAATTCCTATCCAGCCGGAGGGGTATTTCTAACACAAACCGCGCAGACCCCGCGCCAGGGTCGCACAAGTCACCTTTGGTACAGTTCAGGAATTGCGGGTTCGACTGATGCTGCATCCCCAAGGGCAACACTCCGCTAGGTGATAGGAACTTTAACCCCCCTTGGTCTTACGCCAATGTCCCCAAGCACATCCTTACTTCCTCCAGAATGCGCACTTGACCCCTCGATTCCTGGCCTGAACTGTATTACTCGGCTTTGCGATCGGAACGACTTATCCGGCCAACTAAGTGTTAGACTGCGTTAAACATGACTCAAGGACATACAGTGAATCGGTCCTTAACCGACACAGACGGGGATAGATTCATATCCAAGACCTCCATGCCTTGTTGCTTCACTATCATCATCCCGTCCGGTCTCCTTTCATATTATTAGCACATGGTTCTTTTCCATGATAGCAAATATAGCCAACCGTGCCATATATAAATATCCCTAAAGGTCGTAGGTGACAGGAAATCACCCGACTTCTACCGCTTAAAGCAGGGCTAAGCATCTACTCGATCCTGGTCTACATAGAATTCAAGGTATGCTTTCTAGACAAGGATGGGATATCAATGCAGCAAGTGTTTTCATCCAACACCTATAACTTAATGCAACAATATATATAACATAATACTCAATTGCATTTCAGAAATTAGGAGGCTTATAATGCTCCGGGGTTTGCCTAGGATTCGACTCAAGTCAATGTTTGTCAGATGACACTTGCTTGGTGAGCATCCCCCATTCTAGCGCTTGTCCGATCCTTCCATCTTCGGGGTAGGTCCACAACACCATCTTCGGGTTAGCTCCACATCACGTCCTTCACGTGGTGCATCTAGCATACCTAGATGAGATGTAAGATGCAAGCGTATGAATACATGGAAATGCAATAGATGATGCATCACACACTACCAGGTTATACTCAATGTTATCATAAACGCTAAACGCTAAACAGTCGGTCACCCTCTGTTTAGCGTTTAAACGGTTTAGACGGTGTTTAAACGGATTAAAACGGTCTAAACGGTTTTACACAATATTACCCAAATATGCATATTTTTTGATGTAAAATCAATTATTCTAGCATTTATAAATATTAATTCAAGTAAAAATCAATTATTTTAGTATGTATATATATTTATGCATGTGAAAAGAATCAAATATACATATTTATGCATGTAACAAATCAAGTGTACATATTTATAAATATAATAAACTTAAGTATACAAATTTATACATGTAAAACTTAACTAGATTTACCTTGTGTTTGCCTAAACACCCGTTTAAACCACTGTTTAGCCCGTTTAATATCGTTTATCCCCATTCCGTTTAGGCCGTTTAGACCGTTTTCCCTGTTTTTTGACCATTTAAACGGTCAACCGTTTAATTTTCCATTTACCCCCTAAACAAAATAGTTTATCACCGTTTACCGTTTAGCGGCCGTTTGATCGGCCATTTAGGCCGTTTAGGCGAACACTGGTTATACTAAAGACACTTAAGCACATCACTTTGCTTACTTAACATCACACAAACCAACATGCTAAGATAGCAAGGAGGGCACACTCAGCATGGCACACAAGTTCCACATGATCTCAGGCGTATTTACTTAATTACCAAGGACGTAAACCACACTTAGCAACATGCAAACCAAGTCAAGGTGAAGCAACAACTATAACTGGAATATGCCAATTTCTAGACTTGCAATAGTAGCTTCATAAATCAATCATATCTAGAGTTTTATAAATCTAAATGACTTACAAGAAGACATTATGGAAAGCTTATGAAATTCTCTACATTTCATCTAATATCATCACAGAATGATTCACAAGTTAAATAAGTCAAAATTACAAAGTTTCAGAATCTATTCCTGACAAACAGAGGGTAGCCATCTCTAATCTCCAACTTGAAACATGCATAACTCATAAGCTACTTGACCAAATGCCACCAAATTTTAACAGCAGCTAGATACATAAATTATCTACAACTTTGGTATACACAAGTTTCTCAACAAAGCACATTATCATGAAGAACCTTGCTAAGTCACACATGACTAAAGAACATCAGAAAACATAGTGTCTATTTCTAAATAAATTCTTTTAATGCATTTTCTTAATTTATTTAGATAATTAGGTGGAATTATGAACACATATCAAAATTGAACAATAAATTCTACCAAAATTATAGTGGCCTACATATCCTCCCAATAGTCTACTGTACAAATTTCATACCATTTGGACATGTATATCAACCTCTATAAAAAGACAAATTGCTATTGCAAGAAATCATGTGAGAGCAAGATGAATCAATAACTCACTCATACTACAACCACAAAATATGAAATTTTTACCACACATCAAACATCACATTAGTAGCATTCCACAAAAATTTCACTTCATTTGGAGTCCTACAACTGCAGTTATGAAAAAGACAAATACTACTAGTATTAAAAACCTAATCTGAAAATTCCATTTTTACAGTAAAAAATTTAAACTAAAACATGACATATTATAGATCTACTACATAGACAATTTCATAAGGATTCCAAAAAGTCCTCATTTGCTATTTTACGAATTTCCTATGATTTACTATGCATTTTCAAAGTTTCAGCAAAAACAAAGTAAACAAGTCCTTAATAGTACTATTCATATGAGTCACAAGTTGTGCATTTAGGCCCCTGGCTTTAGTCGAATTCGAGCCCGAGGCCCTTGGTCGGGATTTACAGAGGAGGGGTCACCGAAGCTCGCTGCTCCGGCCGGAGGAGGCCACGTAGGCGGCGGGGAAGATGCGGGGGAGCACCCTCATCACCAGGCGCACCCACCGGTGCCCGTGGCTTGGCTAGCGGTGGCCGCTGGCCTACTGGCCACGGGAGCAGCCGGCGCTGCGGCGGCTGAGATGGTGGAGGCGCGGCTCCGACGGTCCGCACCGACAACGAAGAGGTGTGGAAGCACCAGGAGGCTCACGCGGACCCAAATACGGCTTCAGTTCACTGGCCTGTGCCCGCATGGCCACGTGCACAGGCAGTGGCGACCATGGCCGCCACGGTGGTCATCGTGGCGCCGGTGTTTCGGCGGCGGCGAAAACACGGAAAGGGAAGCGCCAGGTGTGTCGCGAGTTGGAGAAGGAAGTGCCGCGCTCGATGGGGACAAAGAGAGAGCACAACAGCGGCGTCGCGAGCTTGCGACCGGCCGGCAATGGCGGTGGCCACGGTGAGCGCGCGAGTAGCAGCTTGTAGAGCGAGGGAGAAATGCAGAGGAAGTGGGGTGACGAGTGAGGAGCGTCTGAGGCCGCGCAGGCGCTCCAAATCGAGGTGATGGGAGGGTGAGGCGTGTGGCAAGGGAAAGGGCGCGTGGCGTTCATGCACGACGGCCATGTCGACATTTCCATGAATACGTGGTGTGCGCCGGAGTGACTGAGGTGGAACGCATTTCTGGCCAGTTCTAGACCGAATTGGACTATGGGCCCAAAAGCAAAGTCGAAGCCCATTTAAAGCTCTACAACTTTCGTTTAAGGTGTACTACCATTAGGGTCATCGATTAGTACATAATTAGCCCCTAAGTTGACATTGTCAACGACTAATAAGGTTCAAGTCTTGCTTTGCTCAAACTCAAATTTCTTGGTCCAAACGCAATCAAACTTGATCCAACTTTTTCTATGCTCTTCTCCAAAGAGTTAACTCCAACTTTTGTATTTGCCTCAACTCAAGTTGTTTAACAAAATCTCGAGAACGTGACATGCCAATCAAGTTGACTAATCTCGGCCTTAAATCACTTCGAAGTCTGAAAACAGCTGCAGATTCGATCTTCAAGCCTTAGTTTCACTTCCTTCCAAGCTGATTCATGATATGCTCCAAAAACAAAGTTTGTTGTACTCAAACTAAACTACAACTCTTATTAAAGAATCATCAACTAGTTCGGCCTAGTTAGTAAACTACACAGCTCCAAACTAGTGTATCCAAAACTGAGACACCATTTGACTTAGCCAAAATTTGGGGTTCCAAAACAGCAATGCATTGAACATTGTGAGCTCTATTTGACTAGGTTAGAGGCCAAACTAGCTCTTGACCATTAAACAAAGTTTGTCCTACACAAGATGAACTACAACTTTTGTTTAAGGTCAAACCTCATAACTATTATAGAAGTCAAACTTTCACTTTGGTCAAAGTAGCAACTTAATAAAGCCTAAACTAGGGTTTTAGGCCAATTGGGGCATTTTCTTGGCATCTGCTCAACATGAACCCTTCATGACTTTTGTTATGGAGTTCATCTAGAGTCATTTGGGTAAGGTTGCATAGTTTGGTTGATGATCTATAATTTCATTCACTTAATGGTGCAAATTCCAATAGGAATAGAACTTATCATTTCATGTGACTTTTTTATTCCAAACTTCATGAAACTTTTCCAGGGTCACTATAGATAGAGAGTATTGTGAGCCACATGAAAGAAGTGACATCAACACTCACTTGCATTACCAAGCATGGGCCTCTAACATACACAGATTGAAACACAAATAACAAGGGTAGGTTGCATATGTTTCAAGGAGATGTTGCAAGCACATTCCATACATACATGTTTCACATGTTGCACTAGTATGTTCCATATATTTCACTAGTGCATCACATATGTTCCATGCTCATATATGAACAAATGATGCTTAGGCTCATGCAATGCAAGTGCCAAATGCAAGCCTAACACCTGGGGTGTTACACGGACCTTGTACCTCATGCGCACTCTGAGAGGGGAGACGAAGATGAGTCCCACGCCGGCACCCTTCTTCATCAATGAGTTATCGAAGTATATCATCCAGTACTCCTGATTGATGACCGCCGGTGGATCTGGACCTCAGTCCACTCCGTGACGAAGTCGGCCAGCACCTATGCCTTGATAGCTGCCCGGGGGGCGTAGGTGATCCCTTCACCCATCAGCTCGAGCACCCATTTGGCGATCCTTCCCGTGGCGTCCCAGTTTTGGATGACCTCCCTAAGAGGGAAGGATGAAACTACCATCACGGGGTGTGACTCGAAGTCATGCCGCAACTTTCTCCTAGCGATCAGGACGGTGTACAAGAGCTTTTGGGTTTGAGGATAATGGGTCTTGGAATCGGCCAAGACCTCGCTGATAAAATAAACTAGGCGTTGCACCTTGAGAGCGTGCTCTGCCTCTTCCTGCTCTACAACCAGGGCGGCGCTGACCACTTGCGTGGTGGCCACGATATACAGTAGGAGTGGCTCCCTTTCGATCGGCTGGACAGGATTAGGGCCTTCGTCAAGAGCTCCTTGAGCTTGTCAAGTGCCTCCTGAGCCTCGGCTGTCCACACAAATTGGTCGGTTTTCTTCAGAAGTCGGTAAAGGGGGAGACCTCGCTCGTCGAGGCACGATATGAAATGGCTGAGAGCTGCAAGGCATACCATGATCTGTTGTACCCCCTTTATGTTCTCAATTTGACCCATCCGAGTGATGGCTGTGATCTTCTCTAGGTTAGCTTCGATGCTGCGCTTAGAGACCATGAACCCGAGTAGCATACCTCTCGGGACCCCGAAAACACATTTTTTATGGTTGAGTTTTATGCCGTTCTCTCAGAGCTTCTTGAAGGGTTTTTGAGGTCGACCATGAGCTAGTCAACCTTTTTGGACTTGACTACGATGTCGTCCATGTAAGCCTTGACGGTCTCTCCGTGGAGATTGCCAAAACACTTGAGTATACATCGTTGGTGTGTTGCCCCCGCTTTTTTTTAATCCGAACGGCATGCTGACGTAGCAATACGATCCGAACGGCGTGATGAAAGAAGTCACAAGCTGGTCAGACTCTTTCATCACAATCTGATGGTAGCCAAAATATGCATCAAGGAAATAGAGGGTTTCACATCCCGAGGTCGAGTTGTCTGCTTGATCTATGCACGATAAAGGAAACGGATCCTAAGGAAACGGATCCTTAGGGCACGCCTTATTGAGACTAGTATATGTAACACCCCAGGTGTTTATCACCAATTAAGTAGTGGGTTTAAGCTCAAATATGATAGATTAGTGGAGATGACGATGCCAAAGTCAAACCTATGGAAATAAACCCTAACCTAAATTCGAATATTGCACCCTTGCTTACATATAGGCTCAATTAAAAGATATATGCTTGGGTGTTGTTATCAAAGTATCTTCACATGTCTCACATCAATAACTATCTATATTGATCCCTGGAAAAGTTTCATGAAGTTTGGAATCAAAAAGTCACATGAAATGATAAGTTCCATTCCTATTGGAATTTGCCCCATTAAGTTAATGGAACTATAGATCATCAACCAAACTTTGCAACTTTACCCAAATGACTCTAGATGAACTCTACAACACCTTAACTACACTTAGGACACTTAATGAAACAATGTTCATGTTGATCATTTTGCCTAAATGTGCTTCTAAATGATGGCTGACCATGTATGGACCCGGGAACACTTTTGTTTGACCATTTCAAAAGTGTGACCTAGAAGCTTTGCATGACTATGCACCCTTTGGCAAAGTCGTAGAGAATTTTATAAGGAACAAACTTTGTTTAAGAGTCAAGTCAGGAAAATGTGTGGAACATGCTCAAACAGGGCCCACAAGTCAGTTTTAGGGCTGATTTCAGCACTTTGCCATTTTTAAGCCCTAATTCCGGTAACATCGGCGTTGGCATCCCGCGTTCTCGTGATTTTGCTAACCAACATGACTTGACCCCTTAATAAAAGTTGGAGTAGACATTATGGACAAGAGCATGTAAAAGTATGGCATTAGTTTGACTTTGTTAGGATCATCAATTTTGGAGTTTTGTTAATCGCTTGGAGTGCTTTGACAATACCATCTCGATGCTTGAATATCCCCTAACTTGTTGCCCTACTGGCCGAGCACTTTTAACCAAAGTTGAAGATTATCAAGAGTACTACAAACTTTGTATTCGGCCCAAATCAAAATTCGGCCTATACCCATTCCAAAATCATGACCCAAACTGATTACACCGTTGCAAGCCACGTATTCGACGATTTGCCTCAACCACCGACATGTGTTCTAGTGCGTGTCCTCCATGCGCATGGGCGCGCCCCACCGCGGCTGCCGCGTGCCCCTGCCTTCTGCTCGCAATGGGGAGTACCAGAACACTTGCCCGAGCTCCCCAGACGGCTAGCGCACGCCCTCGCACTCTCCGCTCGCGGCCACGAACGACGTCACCGCCGCGGCCTGCCATTGCCGGCCGCCGGAGCAGAGCTCGCGGCCGCCCTCCCCTTTCCCCTAGTCGCGCTGTGGGCTACCTCAATGCCACGGACGCGCGTAGTCGAACCCTACCGACTGCTCCCGCGTGAGTCGCCGGCCTCCGTTTGTGCCGCAGCGCCACCGCCATAGCCGGCCGTGCCGAGCTCCATGGCCACCGATGTTCTTCCAATCCCAAGTCTCCTTGTCCTCAACTGGGCATGGCACCACCTTGAACTCCTGGAACTGCCCTCGAAGCGCCCCTTCCTCGGCCCCGTTGGCCGCCGGCAAGCTCCAGCGACGGAGCCACCGCGGCAGCATCGCCGGTCACCGTGGTCAGGCGGTCACGAGCCACCCCAGGCCATGCGGAGGCCACCTGCGGGTGCGCCCGAGCACCGTGGTCCTTCCCCGCCGCTTCCGCGACGCCGGTGAGGCCTTCATCGCCCGGAGCAGCGAGCTCCGGCGGCTCCCCTCTGTTTTCCGGCGTTCTGAGGAAGGGGGCGATCTCCCCTCTCTCTATCTTCCGTTGTGTGAGTGACATGTGGGTCCAACCGGGTAGTAGGTCCCACATGTCAGTTAATGCGGTGGCTGATTTGGGTGTATGTTTGGCTGCGCATAGCAAATTCAGTCAGGGTTAGGTAATGCTGATTTTGAATTTTAGATTTTGTGTAAATCTTCTAAATTTCATCTCTTGCTAGGTAATTCCAAAAATAACAAAAGTGGACTTTTTGGAAACCTGGAGAAGAGATCTATGCAGTAGAGTCATAAAATTCTATATGTGTGTAGATGTTTTCTGATGTCTTTATTTAAGTTTTAAAAATGCTCTAAAAATGTCTTTAAACTTAACCAGAGCAAGATCTGGAGTTTTAGAACTCCAAAAATAGTGATTCTTGTTTTGTTAATTTTGTTATGACATGTGCTTGCTAGGAAAAATATTAAACACACTAATTGTTCACTGTTTTCTTAAGGTTTTGATTTGACCTTGATAAATAAGGAAATCTACATTATATTGCTTGTCATTTTTATATCTTGAGTTATGTTGCTCCAAATGATGTGAAATTTTTATGGTAGTCTTGTCATGCTATGGATGTACTGTGGTATAAATTTCATGGCCATTGCTTACTGTATGCTCAAGTTATTGAGTTAACTTGTTTATGGCTTGATAAATAGCTTATAAATAATATATAAATGATAAAATAGAAAATGTTATTCCATCACCTTATTATGATGTTGCTCTATGATGTTGGTTCATTATGGCCATGTGTTCACAGAAAATATTGAGTTTTAGGTTTAACTTGCTCTCACATGATTTATTTCACTAGCTTTTTGTCTTTTTCATAGAGGTTGATATACTTGTCTAAATGGATTGAAATTTGGACAGTATACCTTTGGGAGCATTTGTAGACCCCTGTAATTTTGGTAGAATTTATTGAGTATCTTTATGATGTGGTCATAATTCCACCTAATTATCTAAATAAATTAAGAAAATGTATTAAAAGAATTTATTTAGTAATTAACACTATGTTTTCTGGTGTTCATTAGTCATGTATGAAATGTTTGTAATGTTGGTTTTGTCCAATTATATGTTTGCAACATATGTTAATAATTATTTCTTGCGATTATTAGTTTCTGGACAGTTCTGGGAGCAATGTAGATTACCCCATGTTAATTATGTTTTCTGAGCATCTTGTCTATAAAAAAGTTGTAGATAAATTATGTATCTAGCTGATATTAAAATTTGGTGGCATTTGGCCATATGGTTTAGGAGTTATAGCTGTTTAAAGTTGGGTTACAGAATTGCTTGCTCTCTGTCTTGTTAGACCAGTTTCTGTGTTTGTGTAAATTCGACATGTTAAACTTTGGAATCATGCTGTGATGTTTATAAATGAAATGTGGAAAATTTCTTAAGATTTCTAGATTGTCCTCATGCATGTCCATTGGAGTTTTGTAGCTTCGGTTATGAATTTAATACTGAACTGTTTATGTGTATGTTAAACATGAACTTTCTGTGTGGATTGCTATTGCATTACTAAAGTGTGTTATGATGATTAGTAGGTACTTAAATTAATTAAGTTGAGTAAGGTGGTGTGCTTTAGCATAGTAGTGAAGTCTTGTGCTTGCCTTGCATACAGTAGTTATGCTTTGTCATTTCATTCCATATATTCATACACCTGCATCTTGCGTCTCATTTAGGTACGCTAGATGAATACGTGAAGGACGTGATGTCGAGCGGAACCTGAAGATCGGTGTTGGTGGATCCATCCCTAAGACGGAAGAATCCTCAAGTTCTTACATGAAGTGGAGATGTTCCGCAAGACGGTGCAAGCTAACTTGACTGACTTGAGTCGGATCCCAGGCAAGCCCCGAAGCATTATAAGCCTCCTATCTTCAAAGCAATTAATTCTATATATGTTATAAGTATTGTTGCATTAAGTGATAGGAGTTGGATGGAAACTCTTGCTGTATTATATCATTCCTTGTCCAGATATATGAATCCTTGAATCCTACATAGACTAGGATCGAGTAGATGCTTAGCCCTGCTTTAAGCGGTAGAAGTCAGGTGATTTTCTGTCACCTGCGAGATGTAGGGATATTCATATATGGCACGGTTGGCTATATTTGCTATCATGGAATGGAACCATGTGTTAATAAAATGAAATGAGACCGGGCGGGATGACGATAGTGAAGCAACAAGGCATGGAGGTCTTGGGTGTGGATCTATCCCCGTCTGAGTCGTTTAAGGACCGATTCGCTGTACGTCCTTGAGTCATGGTGAACGCAGTCTAACACTTAGTTGGCCGGATAAGTCGTTCTGACCGTGAAGTCGAGTAATATGGTTCAGGCCGGGAATCGAATGGTAGGTTGCATCTTGGAGGAGAGAAAGGATGTGCTTGGGGATATTGGCGTGAGACCAAGGGGGGGTTAGAGTCCCTATCACCTGGCAGAGTGTCGCCCTTGGGGACGCGACATCATTCGGACCCGTGATTCCTGAACTGTATGAAAGGTGACCTGAGCAGCCCTCGCCAGGCGTGACTCGGTGAGTGTTAGAAATACCCCTCCAGCTGGATAGGAATTCGATTCGAATCGCCGTCGCTCCCGGTTAGTGAGCACTTGACTTGAGCAGCGGCAACGTAGATTCCATTAAATTGAACGGATGGTTAATTGGATGATGATGGAAAGGTTGCCACAATTTATACCTGCTATGGTTAATATTGTTTGCTCCTAATAAAGTGAGTGCTCTAGTACAGGTTCTAATATAGATGACAGGTTAATGATAATTAACTTGATGCTTAAGCATTAATGATTACATATCCATAATAAGCTTTTATGCAAAATGTTGTCAAGCTAGCCCACTTCATATCAGCCTTGCATGATCCTTGGTGTCACTTTATTTCTGGTTTCTGACGGGTAAGTCTAGCTGAGTACCTTCTCGTACTCAGGGTTTTATCCCCACTTGTTGCAGGTTGTGATGTATCATGGCGGTTGCAAGAGTTGGTTGGCTCCTGCCTTAGTGGCGGAGTGTGATCATGGGCGTGATCCTTCTTATTTACCTTATCATAAATGCTTTTGTTGGAAGTCGACCGTGGTACTGGCATGTATTTGAAATAAGATTAATGTTAGTTTTGAATTACTTTGCTTCCGCTACTTTTGAACTTAAGTTGTAATAACTATGTTGAACTCCGATGTATATTGAATTACTTGTGAAATGGTTGTAATATGTGACTTGTTATGTTGAATCACTATGATCTTGGCTTGTATGTTGGTTGGTTTGAAATCCCTCGTGATTTCATTGGACTACCGGAGTTATATGGGCTCAAGTGCGAGAATTTGATCACTTCGGTGATTGTTTTTGTACTTGTGCTCTTATAATTTGGACGGTTCTGTTACAACATAGTCAACACACGTTCTCCATTTTTCGTTCTTCTTTTTTACAAGGACATGATTGGCTAACCACTCGAGATGATACACTTCCTTGATAAATCTAGCCGCCAAAAGCTTCGCAATCTCCTTGCCGATGGCCCTACGCTTCTCCTCGTCAAAACGGCGTAGACGCTGTTGTACCGGCTTGGAGCCCGGCTTGATCCTCAAGGCGTGCTTGGCGACTTCCCTCAAAATGCTTGGCATATCCGAGGGTTTCCACGCGAAGATGTCACTGCTCGTGCGAAGGAAGTTGACAAGCGTGCTTTCCTATTTGGGGGAAAGATCAGAGCCGATGCGCAGCACCTTGCCGTCGGAGCCGGTGGGATCGACGGGGACCTCCTTGGTGTTATCCATGGTCTTAAAGGAGCACGCTGGCCTCTTGGAGTTGGGCGCCTCCTCGACTGTCACCACCTTGATGGCGACGAGCTCCTTAGAGGCGATGGTCGCGGTAGCGTGCTCACAGCACACCACTTCGCACTCATAAGCACGTTGGAATGAAGTGCCAATGGTGATGACCCCCTTCAGGCCCAACATCTTGAGCTTGAGATAAGTGTAGTTGGGACGGCCATGAACTTCACGTAGCATGGGTGTCCCAACACGGCGTGGTAGATTTTGTGGAACCCGACCACCTCGAAGGTGAGAGTCTCTGTCTTGTAGTTGGACGGAGTCCCAAAAGTGATGGGCAGGTCAATCTGCCCAAGGGGCTTGGCCTGTTTCCCCGGCACGATGCCGTGGAAAGGCGCTCCAGTCGGCCGGATGCGCGCGTGGTCAATGCCCATGGCGTCGAGTGTCTGTGCGTACATGATATTGAGGCCACTACCTCCATCCACCAGCACTTTAGTGAGCCACTTCATGCCGACGATTGGGTCGACGATAAGCGGGCACCTTCCCGGCTACGGGACATGCTCTGGGTGGTCGGAGCGGTCGAAAGTGATGGAGGAGTTGGACCACTTGAGGTAAGTGGGCGTTACTAGTGTTGACGGTCATTAAACACCAAATATAACCATCAACTATTGCATAAATTGAGATGAAATGAATCACAAACTATAGTTATAGGGTTTGGCTTTAACAAGTTCCACGAGTTTTGGTGCTCTCACTTGTCTTGCAGGAATATTTAATTTTTCACCAAATAAAAGTATCCCAAATGATGAATTGGAGTGCACCATTCTGAAAAGCTTGTCGAGATGAACGAAACGGATATATTATTTGCTATATTTGCAATTCGGAATAAAAAGATATTAAATCCGCGACGAAACCTACGTGGGAAGACTAGAAGACTCCAGAAGGCGAATCATCGAAGCGGGGCCCTAGGGGCTTCCATGTGGGGCCGGGCGGCCCTACCCCCATGCCGGTCAGCATGTGGGACCCATGGGTCAGCCTCTGCTTCGTACGTCGGTTCCCCACTGCCTCCTAGGATGCATCTACGCCATTCTTCAAGTCAGTTTGATCCGAGGGCTCACGTTGCACCCCCCGGCCTATATAAGCAGCCCTGTACCCCCCTCCCTGAAGCTATCCCTGAAACCATAATTCATATTCATCTCTTCAGATCAAGACCACACCAAGAGAATTAGGGCTAGACTCTCCAATGTAGTAGATTGGTTCTAATTGAGAGTTAGGGAGAGTCGAGCTACGCTCAGGTTCTGGAGAATTCTTCGGAGGTCTGGTATATCTTTGTATCTTACCTTTGCAAGACTTATGCTTTAATATATTTATCTTCTCTAATTACTTTTATGCCTTCATGTGTGTGGTTAGTATAGTTGTTATACTTTCGCATGGGATCTCCGCTCGTATTGAGTGCTCTAGTTATCATATGTGATTAGAGTAGTAATCAATAGTGTAGACATGGTGTCTAGGCTATGGGTTACTTGAGATTGCGCCCAATCCCACGGATAGTTGTGGTAGCCCCAGGGGTGATAGCTCTATCAAGCCGTTGTAATTCACCACGTTAGGTTCGGTGTTCGTAGAGCTTTAGGCAGCCTTCCCCCAACTATGCTTTCTCACCCCCTCGAGAGTTGGAAAGGTACTGTTGCTCCAAAGTGTTATTGTGTGATTGCTATATCTATCTATGCTACAGTTATCATAGAACCAAAGTAATAGAGAAGTATATAGGAACCTTGAACTCTCCCGTTGTCCTCTCAATTTAGCTAAACTACTCTTTTATCATGAAGTTCTCCTATGTGTGTGTGTCATTATGCATAACTCCTATCATTTATCACTTACCCTACTTTAGTCTAGTTGGTGTATTAAGTTTGTAGATACATGATGGTGAATTATCAGTTTCTTTAACCATTGCTTCCGTGTGGATAATTACGATACTCTGGAATACTCTCGGGTAAAAGCTATAACGGTATCCGTGCGCTTAAGGAGTTTTCTGTGTGCATTAATAAATACCAACAGCCGGCTCAGCTGCGTACACCTCTCGGTGCACAAGCTTCTGCTGGCGTCTGGGGGCGTAAGCCTCTGTCTCACCGAAGATCATTAGGCAGCGGGTCGTCTGCGGGAAGCCATCGTCATCCTTCTCCTCGGCATCGTCCTCTAGGGGGTCGGGCTTCTTTTTCCCATCTCCCTTCTTGGATTTCCACACCAAGAACTTCTTCATGAGCCCGCAATCCTTGTAAGCATGTTTGATGGGGTACGCGTGGTTCGGGCAGGGTCCCTCGAGCATCTTCTCAAAGTGATCCGGGACGCCCTCGGCAGATACCTTCTTGCCCTTGCACCCTGCGGCTGCCACGAGCGAGTCCCCGGACTATTGCTTGCTCCTCTTCTGCCTCTTCGACCAGTTGGAGGCGCCTTCGTTGGTGTCTTGATCCTGCTTGGCCATGCCTCGGGTGCGATCGAAGATCGCTTCGACCACCTCCTCGCCCAAAGCGTGGCACTAGTGGCGATGTCGAGGAGCTCCTTGGTGGTCCATGGGCACTTGTGCCCCAACTTGTGGACCAAGGACTCACAGGTGGTCCCTCACAAGAAGGCCCTGATTTTTTTGGCGTCGACGATGTTAGGCAGCTCATTGCACTACAGAGAGAAGCAACGGATGTACTCGCGGAGAGTTTCACCTGGCTTCTGCCAACAGTTCTTGAGGTCCTAGGGGTTCCTAGGGCGCACATAAGTGCCCTGGAAGTTACCCATAAAGATCTCCTTTAGGTCCGCCCAGCATCTAATCTTGTTGGGCGGAAGGTGCTCTAGCCATGTACGTGCTGAGTCGGCAAGGTACAGGGGGAGGTTGTGGATGATGAACGCATCACCATTTGCGCCACCGGCATGACAAGCAAGCAGATAGTCCTCGAGCCATAGGCCAGGGTTCATCTCCCTGACGTACTTCTAGACATTCACCGGTGGTCGATACCGCGTCAGGATGGGCGCACGGAGGATGTGCTGGCTGAAGACCTAGGGCCTCGGTGGTGGGGGGCTCCAGCTCTGGTCCTCACTGCTATCGTAGCGACCGCTGCAGTGAGGGTTGTAGCGGTGGCTAGCCTCTCCTCTCTGCCCCTCCCGCTCACGCCTGCGGGTGTTCAGAGTGTCACGTGCGTCGCGGTTGTTGCCGAGGCGGTCATGTACTGGGGCCATGGCAGCCTTCCCACCATCGTGCGCCGGCTGGTGGGCAGATGCGGCCTTGCCATGGTCCTTGGTAGGCTTTTCCTCACCATGAGGGGGATGGAGGATGGATACATCGTTACCAAGTCGTGCCAATGGCGCACGCTGGCTGGCATTGACTCATCAAGACACCGAGCTCTCCACCTGCTGTATCGCCGTGCGCTGGAGCAGCGTGCGGATCTCGCACTGTGCCTAGCGTCCCTTGGGCATCACGGGCTCCGGGAGCCCTCAGAGCAGAGCCACCGCTGCTGCTATGTTCTGGCTCGCCCGAGTGAAGCATGGGAGTCCGTCGTCGTCCTCAATGATTCTTCAGTGCGCGTCACGAGCACACACCGCATCTCGTCGCGGTGCTACTCAATCTCGTGCTCGAGCGTCGCGCACTCCTCCCCCAGATGGAGTTGCGTGGTTTCTAGCTCTTGTTGTCGCTCCCTCAGCTGGTTCATGGATGGGTGGGGCGAGACTTCTGCATCCGCCGTAGCCCCGCGTCCATCGACAGGATATGGGAGAGTCCGTTGCCCCCATGAGGGGCACCGTCGTTGGCACTCATGATGTGTCCCTCGGGGGTTGCCTCACGGTGAGGGTCATCGATGATGTCCGCCATGAAGCATTCACACGAGGGGTGGTAGCTCCCCTGGCTAGAGGCGAAATCAGAGATTGACTCCGAATCGCTCATGAGGAGATCATGGATCGATTCCATGACGTAGTCGGCCATACCCACAAACTCATCATTCGTGGGTGGCAAATGAAAGCATCGTGCCATATGGTGCTCGACGATCCGCGTGGTGTTGCGTAAACCATAAGGAAACGTTGTTGAGGTGCCCTGGGTCAGAGTGTCCGGGGAGAGCGGCTCTCCGCCGGTGAGCTACGTCATGATGTTGACAAAGGAGAAGGTGAGGGCACGCAGGTCCTCAAAGGATGGGTGAGGTCCTAGGTATACGGCGAGTTGGTGCTCCAACCTCCCAAAGTCAAAGTCGAGAAGCTGGTCAGGCCCGGGGCGCAAGCCTCCGAGGCGTTTAGCTGTAGCTCCTCGAGAGCCTTGATGATTGCATCGAGGCCTATGGGAGGAGCAGGTTGGAAGGGAACGAGAGCCTGCACCAGCTCTCCCTCCAAGGTGATGATGAAGTCTAGACTCCCAAAGCACACGTGCGCACCCGGGATCCAATCGATGTCGTGGCTAGCCATCCAAAGCCTGATGAAAGCGACGAGACACACCAAATTCCCCTACCTGGCGCACCAACTGTCAGTGTTTAGAAACCATTGACTAGTAAATTTAGTGGATTGCATGTCTGGGCTCGGATGGTGTGCAAAGAGTACACGAAGATGTATACTGGTTTAGGCGAAATGTCCCTATGTCCAGTGGCGAGCTGTTCGTGTTACTTGCACTTGAGTTTCTAGTAGGGGTTACAAATGGTCCAGAGAGGGGCGAGCTCCTAAGTCTCAGGTGAAGGTGTAGTGGAGTGGAAGTGCTTCTCCGTGGTTAGAAAGATCTCCCCAAATGGGTCGCCTAGCCTTCCCTTTTATAGGCCTAGGGAAGGACCCTAGGTACATGAGAGAGAGAGAAAGAGGAAAAGAAGAAAGAGAAAAAATAGAGAAGGAGGAAGCCTCGGGGCTATGCTGCTCTTCTCCTCCGCCAGCGGTCCTGCAGGTCCTGTAGATAACAATGAAGGTGTGCACATGTTGCGGCTTTGTCTGTCTCCGATGCTATAGGCGGGCATCGCTGTCTTGGTCATGATCCTTCTGTCTGTCACTGGTGCTATAGGCAGGTGCCGCTGCTCGGCCGCGGCGCCTCATTCCTCCCTGGCATGTGGTATGGTTAACAGATCCTCTTGTTTGGAGTCGCACGGGGATTGAGCAGCACAGTGCTGGTCTACTCGGCACTGTTGGAGACGTGAGTGCCCAAGCGTAACCTATGGCGGTCGTCGGTCACATTGAGATGCGCCCGCCCGCTCCCTAGCGTTAGGGGCATGGCCCCAGGCCTAGATCCCATGTTCGTAGCAGTCGGGAATGGCGGGGGGCCCTCATAGGAGCCCATGCCTCCATACGACGCCAACTTCGCAACCCCCGGGTTGAGCGAGGTGGAACCTTTTCCTAGGGGGTCGGATGTGGCTAGGCCCGCACCCAAGGGGTCGGGTGAGGCGGAGCCCGTGCCCAGAGGGTCGGGCAGGATGGAGAGCCTGTGTCCTTGGGGGCGGGCATAGCGAGACTTCCTTTATAGTCGGACAGGACAGGGGTCCCACACCAAAGGGTCGGCTAGGCCCGTGATCATGTTCCTAATTTATCGAAAGGATAGTTCCTAGCATCGTCTTCGGGCATGGGGATCATTGATACCCGACATCCGCTTTGGTAATATCAAAATCATAACTCTCTTCATTTTCCCTTCCCCAAGGGTTTGGGACCATCACTATCTTTTTACCCCAATTGCATTCTGCTGCAGCAACTTCTTCTTCACCATCCTCATCTTCTTCATTGACTAAATATGGACCATAGGTATCAACAATCACAGCATTCTTCTGAAATTGGGTATCCCTGCACATGCTCTGAAACTGGCTATTGAGTGCTATCACCCGTTGAGCCAATTGGCCCAAATTATCAAATTCTTGCCCAAGCAGCATTTCCCTCAAAACTGGCAACATTCCTTGAATAGCCAATGCAGCAAGTTGATCATCTGTCAGATTCAATGAAAAGCATAAGTTTCTTGTTCCTCTGAACCTCTGAAGGAACTCAACCCCCGATTCATTAGCCCTTTGCTTTATAGTCATCAAATCTATGATCTTCCTTTCCCCCATCCCGGTATAGAAATATGTATGGAACTTCTTCTCAAGGTCATTCCAATTGGCAATAGAATTGACTGTCAATGACGAAAACCAAGTGAAGGTTGGCCCTGATAGGGACAAAGCAAAGAACTGAACTCGATGTGCTTCTTCAAGAGAGGCTTCTCCCAACTGAGTAAGATATCGGCTAACATGCTCTATTATGCTTGTGCTATCCAGACCAGTAAACTAGGTGAATTCTGGAAGTCTGTAATTTGTAGGAAGGAGAACCTAATCATACCATTTTGGATATGGACGTTTATACGAAAAGGTCTGCCCCTTCGATTTTAGACCGAACTGACTTTGCATCATCTCGGTCACCCTGAGCAACAACTCGTCAACTTTAGCATTTGGATTTCTCTATGGTTGCTAATCTGCCTGTGGATTGAAGTTCTGAGTGCCCTGATATCCCAGATTTGGAATCATGTTCTAGGTATTATAATCCGAGCCATAATGATACTCTGATGGAATATCTGCTTGTCGGGTTCCTTGCTGATTTGCTGCCATCAACCTCTGATTGAAAATATTGGGATCAACGTCTCTACGAATTCTCGGAACTGATGGCACTATTTTTTGAGCCGATGGAGGTACTTGGCCTGACATGCCAAAATTGACCATCTGATTTTGAACTTGCCCAGTTGGCTGTTGTACATGTTACGCTGATGACCCAGGATTGTACTGCATTTGGTTAATAGTTGTGCCCTGTATTTGTTCAGATGAATCCTGAACTATCTGGGCATCATCATCTCTAGCTTGTGCTGCTCCCTGAAGTCTAGTACCAGCATGATTGGTCCCCTGAGTCAACAGATGTGAAATGTTGAAATAAGCTGGTCCAACCTGCTCAAACGGATAACCATGGAATACTTCTTTCATGGTATTGTGGAATGTGTTCAAGAAGGCTGTATTATGATTCAGTATTGCATCATGAACAAACTTGTTAACAGCTTCCGCAAAGAAGCGCCTATCATCAGTTTCATCTGTATCTGATTGCCCATGCATCAAAACTCTTGGTAGTGGATACTTTCAGATAATCTTGTTGTCACAAGATTTCATGTACGACATCAGACACTTGTTCTAAAATTCCACCAGAGCCTTGTTGATGATATCTTTATCTTCATCAGGTAAGTCTTCATAAGCCACCACGAGGATGTCTTTGTTGTTGTAAATAGCCATGACGATTGTGGTCCCACCGGGCGTGCCAGAAAGCGTGTTGACACAGAAATGTGGCTATGTGATCAACACGCAAGAAGTCGGATGATCCGCACTGGAGATCTGCTTAGCTTCAACGCCAGGCCGGTTGGATCTGAACGAAACCCGAAAGACGTGCTAGTCAATTTGACCTGCAATTGACAAGGGAAAGAAAGCTTATCAGTAACACAAGATGGAACATGCCGGTGTTTCTCTAGACAGTTCCAAATATGCGGCTCCGAAAGCCAACGGTGAGACCATCGACTAGACAGTCGATATCTGATGTTTATGTAAAAGATAGCTCTTAATAACAAAAGAAATCAGTTAATTGTAAATAAAATCATGGTAAATAGCGCCTTAGATTATGATAGATTTATAGTGGATGCTTGATCAAGACGGGAACGAGTACAATACACCCAAATGTGGAGAAGCTAGAAGGTCCTTTTGTACAAGTTCTCATTTTCAAACCAGATAGCCGATTTCAGTACAAATAAAATCATGACTCGTGTCAGTCAGCCATCAGACATAAATAAACCTCTAAACAAGTAAAATCTAATCTGTTACGATCAACAGTGAGGTTCGAGCGGATCGATGCAGCTATGATGGTCATAACAAACTTCGAGATCAAAAGCTTAAGAGTCTACTCAGGTTCGACAGTTTCTTGGTACGATCCATGTACGTGGAAGCACGCACAATCGGTTAAAACAGCCGATTTCAGACATGAGAAACAGACAAATACATGATTCGTTCATGACTAAACTCGCTAATTAACAAAGATCCGATCTACGGCTCCACTAGTGAGGTTCGAGCGGATTGATGCAGCTATAGTGGTAACTATAGATCAAAGCTCGTTAGCTATTGAATTCTTCCATAAACAACTCAGTGTTTCCGAATGCATCCCATGTGCAGTTAAGTAATCAAGAGACGATTAATCAAAGTGATATGATGCCGATCTATCTCGATCTTAACCGGGTAAATGATTTTATTGCGGATAATAGAGCATTGATTGCAATAAAATCGATAACTGGAGAGATTAACCGAAAACTATAAGAAGAAATCTCGCTGATCTCAGTTAATCAAATAACTGGTGATCTTGCATAACAAGATGGATAACTAATGAATCAGCCAAAACAGCAAGGAAGATCCTACTAATCTTAGCAGATTTGGTAATTGGTGATATTGCATTAAACAATGGATTATTTAACGTAAGATCGATAATTGTGATTGATATCAAAAATTCACAAGAGGTCAATCAGTTGATGGAGCCTTGCGACTTTAAGATACAATCGATAACTAGCTTATATTACGTTGTAAGAGGTCAATCGACTGATGCAAGCCTTACAAGCAATATAAATCGTGACGGTACTCACAAGCAAACCGGAGGTCGATCGACCGATGCAGCCCTGTTAGCTGAAGAACTCGCCAAGATCTACAGTACTCCTACTCCTAGGGTTTTGGCGTGATGCTGAAAGTTGTATTGATTGATGTATTAGTGTCCCTTTTACAATAGCCGGGGCTTAATATTTATACCCACGGCCTAAACATGAGTCCTACTCAAATACAACTTATTACAAATATTGGAACAAAAGAAAACTTCCTAACTTTAATGATAACTTGGACCCTAATCTTTCCTTCTTGTAGAGTCCGACATGTCTTTCCTTACGCTAGCCAAATATTGCCCACGGATACCATCTGCTGATGCCATCTATAAAAATAGCCGATTCCGAATCAGCCATTACCGATTCTCATCTAATCGATTCCCTGATGGTGTAATTTTGGAGGCTTCAAACTCCCGAGTCTTCCCTTTCCAAATTTTGGTGTAAACGGTTGTAGGAGAGGGCGTTGGACACCCGTGCTTCGTTGAATCGAGCCGATAGACTTGGGGCAGTGATCCAGATGGTACCCATATCACCGGAACGAGGGTGGGGGAAGACATTAGAGTAGGGCTCAAGGAGAACAAGGTCTTGGAAGTCATTACTGGGCCAAACACTGTCGACGATAATGCGAACCAGACGGTGGCTGTGCTTGTCCTCGTGGCGTGGAGCAAGCTGCTACAACGACGAGGGCAGGCGGTCTTGGCTAGAGGTGCAGGTGGAAGTGGGAAGCAGGCCCTGAGTGGCGCGAGGGGCACCGCCAGGGGGCCTGTCGCCAGAATCGCCCGAAGGGGGGCGAGAGGCATGAGAGATGCTTTGCATCCTACATAGCCTGGGTCCGTTTGGCTTCCCTCTATCCTCATTGAGCCCATGCCTCGGTGCCCACTCCTATGCCCATCTCCTTCCCGAGCGCGCCCCCATCTCCTTCCCCAGCGGCGGCGCCCCCATCTCCTTCGCGATCGGCGGATCACGGCCAGTGGGAACGGCTAGGTGTGGAGGAGATGGCAGCCGCGCACGGCCAGGCGGGCGTGGAGGAGATGGTGGCCACACGGGCGCAAAGGAGATGGCGGGCGGGTGCGGCGAGGTGGCACGAAGGATATGGCATCGCATGGTGGAATGGAACCCGAGAGAGTGCATGGGGAAAAAGAGGGTAGTTTGCTCATTGAGGCTTTTTAGCTGGGTTTAAACAACCACATTTGGCCTCCGGCTAAAGTTTAGCTAGGTTTATCTGTGGCTGTTTGGACCCACCGCACCTAAATTTTGTCTACTAAAGTTTAGTCGGTGCATGGACCTTAGACTGAGACGTTCCGAGAACATGCACAATGCTGGGACAATCGGTCTTATTATAAAGTAAAAAAGTGCAATATGGTCCATATGGAATTGGCGCTCATTCGCAGCACAAGAGTTCCAGCCCAGACGGCGCAACTTTAGTAATTTTGAGTTGTAGTACAGCAGAATAATCTCCTCTTCTCTACGACTAAAAAGATCCGAATGTCATCGTTTTTGCCCCGCTAATGACCCCCATCCGCGCTAATCCCCCCGCTAAACATCCCTGCCCCGCAAGCTTCGCCACGTGCCCACGCCCGCGCCAAACTGCCGCCCCCGCCCATGCACGACTCCCGTCCCGCCCACGCCGCCTTCTGACCCCCGCGCTGCCCCGCTCCCTGCTCCCTCCAATCCCCTCTATCCGGCACACCTGGCCGCAGTCACCACGCCGCCGTGGAGAGCGCCTCGATACCCCCGCTCTTGGGCTCCTGGCTTCCCCCGACGGGCGTCCTTCGCCTTCGGTGCGGAGAGTGCCTCGACACCCCCGATCCCGGCCCTCCATCCGTCAGTGGCTGCTCTGTACAACGTGGTGCGGGACGCGACGCTGCCATACCGCCCCTGCTCCGTCACGCCAGGCGAGGTCTCCGCCGCCTCCGCCGTCGTACGCCACGCGCTCGTCGACGACGCCGGATCGCAGGTCTCCGCTGCCGTGGCGCTCGGGTCTTTGTCGGTCCCGTCGTCAGATCGTCGTCGGGCACCCAACAGGTATGCCTGCGGTTCTTTGTGCTTCCATCTGAATGTTATTGCTTTTCTTGTAGAACATATGATCTCCATTTAGTTCAATATCTCCCATCTTTGCCTTCTGTACAATTCTTTAGTTGAAGAGCATTTTTTTGTTCGCTGGAACGTCAGTGACTCCATGACCGCGGAAGAGATGTGCCGCTGTAGCACCACTCACAAATGGGCATTCTGGCATTCAAGTAGGTTCAGTAGCCATGTAGGGGAGGTGTTTGTCGAAAATTCCCAGTAGCAGCCAGTGGGCCGGCTCTGGTGCGGCGTCGCGTGAGCCGACCGCCGGGACGCCGGTGTTGCTTGGGTACGGCCGCCGAGGACGCCGACCCGCATAACCGCAGTTGCAGCTCCGTCTGCCCCATGAGGTCGTCCTGCCGCCGTCTCCCTGCGCCTTAGCACAGTAGCAGCCGGTGGGCCGGCTCCGGTGCCGCGTTGTGCGAGCAGTCCGCCGGGGCCGCCGAGGACGCCGACGCGCTGCTCGGGTACGGCTGGTTCGTCGAGCTGCTCTAGCCGCACAGGTAGCATAACGTTGTTCCTATTCCCGTCTGGATCACCACATTATATTCCTGCTTTGGCTATGAGGTTCTTTCAGTTTCGGTAATTGCAGTGTGTTCTGATGTGATTTAGCTAAGATCTGCTGCGGTTGTTCCTAAATGAACGAACTGCTGTCCACTGTCATGGAAAATTTACAACCGGTAAATGAGTTTCTTTGCTATACCAAAAAACACCCTACACTCCAGTACAACTGAAACTCGCACACGGTGAAGTTTGCTTAGTTACACAAAATTTACTTGAAGCTTTGCACAGAGATGGTCTTTGATATTGCTCGAGTTCCCAATCATCTCTAAATCTGAAACCGTGCAATGCCTGACGTTGCGTTAGACCAACTAGGTAAATTCTGTGTACTTTCGGTGGTCTTTCATCCTTCCATATAGGAACATGGTTGAGGGGCCTAAATTTACCGAGCACTGCAGATTCCAAGGCTCCCAGAGTTAACTGGCCTGATTTGCACAAACATAGATTGCAAACATGTTTAGACATGTACAGGCGGCAAGATGCAATGAAAAATATTGTCACTCAACACAGCTTAATAGCCATTGAGCAACAAGCAGTAGGACCTATGATTGAAATGCAGTTTTATTTGCTCTTCTAATTTACGTCGTTGTAACTAGGATCATGTCCATGTATTGCAATGGGAAAATTTGTTAATGTGAATTGTGAAGCCAGAACTTCCTCAATGTATTTTGGTGAAGAATAGAGCACGAAAAGGAATGATAAATTCATGAGTGGTACTTCAAATCGTCATGGCATGTCATTGAGGTCTATAAACTTTGAAACTGCACAGTACGGCCCATAAACATGTTAAATGTGTCATCGAGGTCCAATATGCATTTTCAAAGTTCATGGACCTTGATGCACTCCACAAGAAGTTTAAGGTCATGTCTGTGTGTTTTATTCTAAAGTCATTTTGTTTACAGTTTCTTTGGACATCGATAGTTCTATACAAAGCATCTGAAGTTTGATCCTAAATATCTGTACTAAATTAAGAGTGAATATAAGTAAATTGATAGTTCATGGTTTATATTATGTTATGGGTAAAGAACACATTTTGATCCTCGTTGCATTGATATCAAGACTCAGTCCTCTGAGAGTTCCAGAGTTCCATTTCAGTAGGCAAAGACAATCTTGACCGTACTGTATCACTAGAAAGACTGAAAGAGTATCCATCATCAATGAAACTACTACTGAGTCCTATATTTATTAACAATATATTGTTGATATAATCAGTTGTTTCATTACAAATTAGACAATCCAACTTTGATCTGAATGGAGTCAGAATAAGATAGTGTTGGTTATTACAGGCTCACCAGAAACAAGCTGCTACCATGAATCCATGTACTAAAAAGACCTTTACTGTTCTAAAGCACACATGTGTAGAGTGAAATACTGAAATTGGTTAACAAGTCTAGGATGTTGCATTTAATTTTTTTTACTTAGAAAATCATGAATCCTAATTTTCCTGCATCCCTTATTCTTTCCGTAATTTTGCAGTTAAAGGCTCTTTTGGCTGGTTTGGAACAGAGTAAGCTTTTGAGAAGACTCAGCTAAGCAAATCAATATAACTGATTCCTCAAGAGACAGGTTATTTTTGGTGTTCTCTTTCAAATAACACATCATCACATATTTGTCCATAGTGAACTATTTTCTACTTCTCCCAAATACTAAGCTACCAAAGAAACAACCAACAGTGGCTCAATTTCTTAATCTATTGACAACAGCATCTAGACATTTAAGAAAAGGAAAATCAACTGTTCTGTCTAGTCATTGTGTTTGCAGTCATGAGGTGGTCAGTGACATATAGTGAATTTGCTTTGATCGGAAGCAAATGCATGTAGAACTCACCAGCTACTTTTAAGTTCAGTTTAATTCACTTTTTTTTACCAAAATCTAAGAATGTCTGCTTAGCAAAAATAGATAGAGAAAGCATAACTTAACAAGTAACTTTAGAATGCCTTTTGCTTTGAACGATGTACATGTCTACATGATTGTTGAAGCGGCTTGTTTGAAGAGCAAGGGTTTATCTTGGAAAATTCTGCAATTTATTTTATGCTACCTATACCCCCAAACAATTGTCAGTTTTGCCAGATCAAAAACAATCCAAAATACATTATAATTGAAAGTACATTAGCAAAACTGCCATGTCCCTGCTCATCAAGAGAAAACCTACTTTTTTGGGCTGGTCAGTTGGCTTCCCTCATTTCTTTAAATTTCATACGATAGTTTGTGGATAGAAGTATTTTCTCATAAGGATATCAAACTTGAATAATATTTGCTGGTTGTCACTGAGGAGAGGATAATATTGTAATCTCCTGTGCTTGTTGTCTTTAGACCGGGTATATGCACTCTACTAATTTTACTTGTGCTGCCTCCAGTTTACACGCTTGGTCGCCTCCACTTCATCTTTGGATGATATTAGAAAACAACAGCTTAATGGAGTTTGCAGCATGTAGTAAATTATTTTTAGGAAATAACAGTTTGGTTTGTATCTCCAGTTTCCTTTGTCGGTTGCAATACAGAGTTATTAAAAGGACAGCTTTTAATTGGACAATTCAGGAGGAGAGCAGTTGTTAGTATAAGCTACCTATTTCCTAGGTATTAATTTTCTTTCCTTGTAGTTACTTTAGTTTAAGACTTCATCAGATATATAAATATGCATAGCTATCTTTCATATTCTTCAACTAATGGTTACCATTTTAGACGAGTGGTTAAATTGTGGTAAAATTCAATGGAAAATCGTGCCTCTCCTGCACCATTGGGTGACAAGACTAACACTACCAATGGAGGTAACCAAAATACACGGGCAATTACCATATTTAATTCAACGTACTCTTTATATTATTAATGATAATCAATGGTATATGGATGAAACACTGCAGGAAGCGATGCTGGACAACGCAAGAGAGAAAGAGATAAGGCTCGATGGCACGCAATGTCTTAAGAGAAAAATGACAAAAAAATAAAAGACGTCGAGAAGCATATAAAAGAAGAAAGGAGCAACACCTATGTATCGAAACTACCAATGGTTGTATACTAGAAACGTTGGTGAATAATAATATAGATAGATATTACTATTGATGTTTCTTATATTTGATGTGTCACGATTGGTAGATGGTCAGGATGCTTCAAATAAGGAAAATATGGATCCTAATGAAACAGATGACTTGTTGCATAGGAATGATTCGCTCCATGCAAACAACATTGATGATATACTTATATCCAATCGGTTATCAGGTAATTAAATTGTTGATAATATGGTACCAACGCTAACATTTTTGTGTTGGTGAATCTATCAGTAGCTTTATATATAACGAGAAGATCGTTGATGGATATATGGTGTTTCCTGGTTGTATTGCTACTATTTTTTTAACTCAAATACAACTATGTAGGTGGTGATGTAATTACTCCTCGCAGTATACTTAATCAAGAATTGCAGTCACAATGCACCCATGTTTCAAAAGCAGGCATAACCAATTGCGATGCTTCACATACGAGAGAGTTAACAAATGAACAAGTCAAGGCTGATGGTGCAAGGTGTAGGATGACATATGCTGACATTACTGCAAGGAGTAGGATGACATATGCAAACATGACACCTGAGCAACGGGAACAAAGGCGCAAGTGATAGAGGCTTTACAATAAAACTCCATCTCATAAAGAGTCAATGAAAGTGACTAAAAGCCGCTCTAGGGAGATGCAGAAACACACCTTAAACAGTGAGTCCATCGCAATGGAGAATCCACTCTTTAATCCAACGATGGAGTGGCCCACTGCAAACTCATCTAGGCCTCATGGTCCCACAGTAAGCTCCAGTGATTGGGCTATCCCAGAATCCAGTGCAACACATATTTGCTTCCCACAAGCTACAGAGGACACAAATGAAGATGATGATGATGGATGCGGTGATATATTGCCTGGTCATATGACACATAGACAAAATGTTCCATCTGGGTAAAAACATGCATTGTTAACCTGCCGTAACACTGTGTTTGAGCATCGCATCGGTCGGAACACGGGAGTATCTAACAATGATGGTGAAGACCACACGGATGAAAGTATGCCCTTACCTCAGTCAACTGTGACCAACAACGGTAAATAATGAGGCCTCCCTATCATCGTTCCTTGACATGAAACAACTTTATTTCTATCTCAACCATGTCCATTATGTGATTGACAGAAAGTGCTGGACCAAGCAATCAAAATGCATCAGCTATACCTGAACAACCATTATTTAATGATACCAGTAATTTGCACTACTTTTAACATTGTGTACAGTATTTGCTTTCCTTTATTGTTACCCAAGTTGTAATATCTCATGGCACTATGACGATCACAGACGATGACGAGGGCGATATATTTGAAGATGATGAGAAAGAGGACGAGGGATACCTGTTTGCTGGGCAAGGTATTTGTACCAAATATCGAATACCTTTCTAAACATCCACTCCTTTATCTAACCTCTATTTTTATGCTCAAATGTCATTTCAATAGAGGAATCAGATGACGATGTCCAAAGTGATACTCCTGAGGAAGACACGGCTTCTAACCCTGAAGTACCTGACCCGTACGAAAAGGTGTATAGTAACATGCCCAGGGAGACACACATGCTAAAACCTGTCCCAGATTGCCATCATTGTGGTGCGAAGAGGTTTCCAAAAGAACCTCCTGGGTTCTGTTGCCGCAGCGGAAAGGTCGAACTGAATGCATCCGTCATACCAGACCAACTCATGAGGCTTTGGACGAGCTCCGACGCGGACGCTAGGCACTTTCATAACAATATCAGGTTTTTCAATGGCCACTTCTCTTTCACTTCCCTCTACTGTCACCTCGATAGTGCTACTGCTAACATCAGAAATAGCGGCATATATACCTTCCATGCACATGGCATGATCTATCACAACATAAGGTCATTTGGGAGAGAAGATGGTAAGGAGCCCAGACATCTTGAGCTTTACTTCTATGATGACGATCCAAGCCTTGAGCACCGGTACCGAAGGTGTCGGGAAGAGAAGTACCAAAAAGATAAAGAAGTTATAGAGAGATTGGTGGCCATCCTTCGTAACAACCCGTACTACTACATTTGAGGAGTATGGGGCAGGCTGAACATCTCGAGGACTATCGTCTCACACTTAACCTTGATCAGTGATTGGACCAAAGGACATACAATGTGTCGATGGCTTCGGAGGTGGCTGCTATTTGGATTGAGGGTAGTGAACTCCTTGGTCAATTTCAGAATAGTGTTGTCCTGCATGGGAAAGATAGGAGTAGGCATGGCATCCGATCATATCATGGATGCTATGATGCTCTTTCATACCCACTCTTCTTCCCTAGCGATGAGCTTGGATGGCATATGGATATCCCAAAGAAAGGTGTTACTATGGAGGATGTCAACATGGCTCGTGCCCTGCGTAAGGCTCGTAGTGGTACAGAAGAAGAAGAAGAAGAAGAAACATGTTTATTTATCTTCTTGTACTTTTCATGTATACCAAACCATTATCCTTGAAACACCTCTAATACCATAGTTTTTTTGTAGACTCTTCAGGAAATTTATGTGTTTCTGTGCGTGACTACTACTGCTACTAGTTCTAGATACGACCAGGAATCTTTAATCCCATACTTTATGGCCAGCGTCTTTTCCAACAGTTTGCGTTGGACACGTATATCAAAATTGAGAGTTCTCGATTGGATTACATACGCAATCATCAAACAGAGATTAGGGCCGACCTCTACCAAGGATTGGTTGATAGTCTGCATGCTGGTGAGGGAAGATCAGAAGCTATTGGAAAGCGGATGGTGATGCCTTCCTCGTTTATCGGAGGTCTGAGGGACATGAGGCGTAGGTACCTGGATGCCATGGCACTGGTGAGGAGGTTTGGAAAACTAGACATCTTCCTGACTATGACATGTAATCCAAAGTGGGATGAGATCACGCGTGAGTTGTACCCTAGACAAACACTACAAGATCGTCTAGATCTTATTGATCGGGTCTTTAGGGCAAAACTGGAAGAGCTTAAGCACATGTTGATAAAAAAGGATATCCTTGGAAAGGTTCGTGCACACGTGTATGTTGTGGAGTTCTAGAAGAGGGGTCTACCGCATGCACATTTTTTGCTAATCATGGAGGGATGCTACAAAATCACATGCCTAGAGCAGTGTGACCTTCTCATATCAGCTGAGCTCCCAAACAAGAAGAAGTATCCAGACTTGTATAAAATGGTTACAAAGCATATGATGCATGGCCCTTGTGGAGTACTTAATCGCAATTGACCATGCACAAAAGGCCGTGAATCATGCAAGAACCGTTACCCGCGACCTTTCTGTGATGCCACAATACAGGGCAAGGATTCATACCCAGTTTACAGACGGTGTGATGATGGTAGAAAAGAAAAAGTTCATGGGCATGACCTTGACAACAGATGGGTCATGCCTTACAACCCATACCTCCTACGTCTATTCAATTGCCACATCAATGTCGAGGCGTGTGGGAGCATCAAGGCCATCAAATATTTGTTTAAATGCATTTATAAGGGTCATGACCACGTGTCTGTGGCTGTGAGAGAAGCTGACAAGGAGGACAATGAAGGAAACATCGATGAGATCAAACAGTACAGGGATGCTAGATGGGTAACTCCACCAGAAGCCTTGTGGAGGATATATGGTTTTGATATAAGTGATAGGTCCCCTTCAGTGTTGTCCTTGCAGCTCCATCTTCCTGACATGCACATGGTGTCATTTCACCAGCGTGAGGGTATTCGACGAGTGCTTAATCGTCCAGGTGTTGAAAGGTCGATGCTTACAGCCTACTTCGAGAAGAACAACACATCTGAACATGCCCGCGGTATATTGTATTGGGACTTTCCTGAGTACTATAAGTGGGACTCACATGGAAAATCATGGATTAGGAGGGCACAAAAGAATCATTTAAGACAGATCGAAAGAGTTGTATGTGCCAATTCGGCCGAAGGGGAGCATTACTATCTTAGGGTGCTTCTAAACCACGTGGCTGGTGCAACCTCATTCACTGATCTAAGGACGGTTTCTGGCGTGCTCCTACCGACTTTTCGTGAAGCTACAGAAAGAAGGGGTCTCATTGAAGTGGACAACACGCTGCATGAGGGCCTTGCTAAAGCTACTCTGTGGATGATGCCATATGCACTGCGAAGGCCCTTTGCAACAATCTTGGTATTTTGTGAGCCGAGTGATGTGTTAGAACTCTAGAAAAAGCACAAGGAGGCAATGTCAGAGGACTACAGGCGCAATAACTAGTCCAGCTTCGTAGTGGAGCAGATGGTCCTCATAGATATTCGAAAGTTGTTAGAATCAATGCAGAAGGACATAAAGATGTACCCACTTCCTGATATCGACGACACATATGATCCGTCTGGCAAAATTCCCAGGGAGATTTTCGAGGAGGCTAGCGTTGAGGCAAGCGTTGATGACATGGCACTATCAAAGACCCTTAACGAGGAGCAGCAGATTGCCTATAATGAGATTATATCCGCTATTGATAGCGATCATGGTGGTTTATTCTTTGTGGATGGACCTAGCGGCACCGGAAAGACTTATCTATAAAGGGCCCTACTCACTACTATACATAGTCAGAACAAGATTGTTGTGGCAACAGCAACATCTGGTGTTGCTGCCTCAATAATGCCTGGTGGCAGAACCACGCACTCACGCTTCAAGATTCCCCTCACCCTCGACGAGGGGGCCTTTTGTAGCTTCACGAAACAGAGTGGTACCGCCAAGCTACTTCGGACCGCGTCCCTTATTATTTGGGACGAGGTGACGATGATGTAGAGGCAAGGTGTCGAGGCACTAGACAACAGCCTCCGTGATATCATGGACCGTCCTAACCTGTCATTTGGGGGGAAGACTGTGGTATTTGGTGGAGATTTCAGGCAGATTCTCCCAGTTGTTCGAAGAGGGTCAAGGGCTCAAATAGTCGGTGCCTCACTGCGGATGTCGTACCTTTGGAATTCCATGCGACATCTCAAACTGGTGTGCAACATGAGGGCAAAGAACGACCCATGGTTTGCAGAATACTTGCTACGCATCGGGGGAGGCTCTGAGGAGGCTAATGGTGATGGTGAAATTCACCTTCCTAATGATATATGCATACCACAGACCGGGGAAGACACTGATCTTATACGTTAATTGACTGCATATTCCCTTCCCTCAATGCTAATATGTCAAACAAGAGCTACATCACCTCACGAGCAATATTATCTCAGCGGAATGACTGGGTTGATATGATTAACATGAAGATGATAAGCCGTTTCCAAGGGAATGAGGTGGTGTACCATAGCTTTGATAGTGCGGTGGATGATCCACATAACTACTACCCATCAGAGTTCCTCAACATTTTGACCCCCAACGGTCTCCCTCCACATGTGTTAAAGCTCAAGATTGGGTGTCCGGTACTAAGGAACATCGACCCTGCGGGTGGACTTTGCAATGGAACTAGACTGGTGGTTCGAGGGTTCCAAAGAAATACTATCGATGCAGAAATTATGGTCGGAGACCATGCCAGAAAGCGAATCTTCCTACCATGGATTCCGTTATGCCCCTCGGATGACGAGATGTTCCCATTCCAGTTCAAGAGGAAACAGTTTCCTATTAGACTCAGTTTTGCCATGACGATTAACAAGGCACAGGGACAGACTATCCCAATGCTGGTGTGTATTTGCCTGAACCGGTGTTCTCTCATGGTCAGTTGTATGTTACGCTATTTAGAGCTACTGCTAGATCGAACATCAGGATCCTTGCTGTCCCACCTGGTGATAAGAATGATAAGAAAAAGAAGACAAAAATAAATGGTACATACACGAAAAATATTGTCTACAAAGAGGTCCTCACTCCATAAAAAGATATTGTCTTCTGTTTTGTACAACTGTTATATTCTTATATTTATGTCCTTTTTATTTGACATTTGTCGTATCCATCTATATTTCAGGTAATAGACGAAATCTGAAAATAATAGGAGACAAACAGCGTATGACTTGTTGGCATGTTATCGATTGGATGTACAAATTATATATGATTTGAAACCTGATGATTATATTATTTCTAACATGTCCTTTTTCTCGTTTGAGATTTCTACTCGTGTGGCTGTATATCATGAGATATTCTATACCCGTAGCAACGCACGGGCACTTAACTAGTAATCTTTTAAAAGACGAATCTTTCACCAACAAATCTCGCGTCTCATCGTGCCACGTCTTCACCTCTTCATCCGGCCACGCGTCCTTTGAATTGACTCACGATCGACGCCAACTCGTGGAATCCTGCAACCATGAACAGGCCAACAGTTCGGCCCACGTTACCTGCTAATCCATTTACCGTCAGATCAGGCAAGCTCATGAAATGAACCGCTAGATTTCGGATCTATTTATCTCCACCCGCTCCTTCACAGACCCAAAATCTCCCGGGCTCTCTCGATTCATCCGACGGTCAACGCGAGCGCAGCACAAGTACAGAGTGCGGGCAACCTTGCCGCGGCCCCGCCGCGGCAAAACCGGTGTCTGCCACCGTACTGCCGCGCACATCCCCGGCCGCTCCCAGTCCCACGGCGAACACGTCCACCTGTACCGCCGCGCGCCTCCATGGGCCATCTCCGTCGCCACCTTCTTCGCAAGCAAGGCCATAGGGCCACGGCTGTGGACGACACGGTTAAAACGGAGGCAACTGACTGGTGGCGCCCGCAAAAGCGTTTGAGCCCCGCAGTCCCCCGTGCCCCCACCAGCCCAACCTCACGCTCCCCGACGCCAGCGCAGCAGCTTGAGGCCACGGGGCCATCCTCCTCCCCGTGAGCCAGCGGAGCCTGGACTCGCGCAAGAAGGCCAAGAGGAGGCGCGACGCCAAGGTGCCTCGCGATATATGACCCTTTGCATCCCATCGCGCCGGTGTCCCTTGCGACTGTCGAAGGCTGAGGCCGCAGGGTGCGATCGCCCTGAGAGGAGATGACGACGTCATGTCTTTCTCTCTTCTCTTTCCACTCGTCCGGTCGTCCCTCTCCCATCTCCGTCATCCTGTTCGCTTGAACTCATCAAGTCTGTTTATAGTATTTTTCTCTCACAACAAAACAACGTCAGTCAGCTTATCAGCTGTAAAAAAAACCATCAGCCTTTCAAATCCATTTCCTATCGCCAAAAATAGAAACACAAATCCAATACATTGACCAAGATATGTTGCACTACTAGACGTGGCGCATGTGGCGCATGTGTCCATGGTTTTATGCTTTGGCTTTGATGGATTGGAAGAAGCTAGCACGGTTCCATGTTGATGGCCCCAGGGTCCCGGGTCCCAATCAATAAAGGCAAGTTCACAGATATGAATGAAGCTCTTCAGTGGTCCGATCACATTCAACATCCAATACTGCAATTGGAGGACACGGCAGGATCTCCTCACCATCATGGTTCTCTGTGATAAGGTATGAAGTATAGATGCTTTCAGCACTATCCCAGAGAAAAGCTTGGTTTCAATCTGCATTTGTTGAATGTCAGATATTTAGCAAGGGAATTCAAAGATGGCCCATATTGTGCCATGGTGCATTATTGCTAAAACTGAAAATGCAGGCGATAAAGGACCTTATTCCTTTAGCAACAGGGAAGCCAAAGTTTATTGAAACCTTGAGGAAAGTGCTGGCCAAGCTACAGCATGAATTGACAAAAGCTTACAATCAGCCATGCTAACAAGACTAATAATGGTGACAGCAGTTCTTTCAATCCAAATGCCTGATCGAGCATGGTTTTTTAAATGTGTCAAAATCAGTTCTTCTCCCCAAAGTGAGCAGCTATATATGAAAATATGAAAGGTTAACTAATCGTGTTCACTGAACTCCTTTTTATTATCTTGTGATAGTAAATTTGTTTATTAACAAGTCACAAAAAAATTGTTTATTAACAATAGCTGATGAACTAAGCAACAGGTCAATGTAAAAGGGGCAGTGTTCACTACTCATAACCTAAAGCTCTGAATTATCAATATTGAAACTTCCCCATCTTTAAATAATACATTTTTCAGTAGTAAAACTTGGCAATATTTGCATCAGTTGTATCATAGGACCTTTATTTATTATTGGGCATCATATTATTTTTTCTACCACATTCAAACAACGACAAGTAGTCAGTATGCAATTCTCAAATAATGATGCACTTCTACATAGAGACAAGAAGAAGAAAAAAAAAGGAAGGCAGAAGCAAAAATCTTGGTTTTGTAATTATCAATCTCTACTCAATACAATATCGCTCATGGTACTATGATCTATAAATTGACCCTAAGATAATATCACTGAAATATATATAAAATAAAACCACAAAAATTCATCCACGAGCAGGCTCCAAGTAGGGCGCGTCAAAGACACGCCAGTTTTTCTAGTATAATACTGAACCAAATTAATCCTAGCACGACAACGAACAGGTTCGTAGTTACCTACTCACTCTGAGCTAGCCTGAACCCTGCTAGTGCCACTGATGACTGCACGCACCATCAGCTCCAGGTTTTCAAACGAGGAACCGCCGGCATCCATCGCGGTTCTAGCAGAAGCTGCGAGCTCGGCTGCCACTACCGGATTCGGGGGGTTCGCCGTGTGCCTCGCGCACACGGCAAAGACTTAGTAGCACACGGCGAAGGCTTTGCCGTGTGTTGCTCACGGAGAAGAACACACAGCAAACCACGCCACGGCGAACCTTACACATGGCCAAATTCTTTGCACACGGCGAAGCTTTGCCGTGAGTCAAACTTGACACGCGGCGAAAAAAAGTGACTGGCGGCGGGAGACGGAGGTAGGATAGCCTGACGGAAGGGTTTGCCGTGAGCTAAGCAGGACACACGGCAAAGACTTATAAAATATTTTTGGGTCTTCCTGAAAAGAAGGTTTGCCGTGTGCCTGCATGGTGGCACACGGCAAACTTTGGATCTTTTCCGTGTGCCATCATGCAGGCACACGGCAAACCCCCTTCCCAGGTTTGGCATAGGCGCCCTGGCAGGCGAGTTTGCCGTGTGTTATGACCATAGCACACGGCAAACCCCCATCTTTGCCGTGTGTTATGGTTCTAGCACACGGCAAAGCCCCTTCCCAAGTAATTTTTTTTGTTTTTTTGCTTTTGCAACCACATGTATCAGAAGCACAGCTCACATTAATCACACATAGCACACAAATATCATAATATATCGCACATTTGCCACAATAACCACGATATACGAAATCTCTCACATACATATAACGTACATGTCACATACATAAGCACATGTTCATCACCAAGTCCAACGATATTTCTAGTTCATCACAAGTCTGAGGAAACCACAAGTTCAACAACACGTCCAACGAAACGACAAATTCCATGAACAAACTACAAGTTCACCAACCGAATCCATCTCGTCTGCCCCATGAATCGCCTGGAGGTTGGTACGGATTGACATGGTCGCTCCACCCACCGTCTTGAGGACTTTGCTCATTGGGCGCTTGAGTAGAACCCTGGGAGTGAAGCTGCACAAAGGATGAGACAAACGTGTTGTAAGTGAATTTTGAGATTAAATACTTGAAGTTAAAGATATACATAGTGGATTCAAATGAAAATTTCGGTAGCACCTCCCCTGCACGGGGAGGTTCCCAAGACCTGCAAGAAAAGCATCGGCACGAAGGCCGGCAACCACAGCGGCACGATGGCCGACATCCACAGCGGCTCGATGGCATGCAACCACAATTACATCTACATCTACAAAGGTAGAGATTGCATGGTTAAGTGAAGTGAAACTCACGGGACTAGGTCCACCTGGAGTGGGTGGAATGTACAAGGATGGCAGCGGAGGTGCTCCCATCTGAGCCCCAAGAGTTCGCATATAGAGGGCCATCTCCCTATACTGTGTCTCTAACTCAGCGATCCTGACTTCCTTTTGCGAAAGCTGGGTCTACAAGGTTGAACACTTGTGTTACAAAGCTATGTTATGATTGAACGATTGAGCGCGAATGAAACAGCGAGAACCTGGAGGTTGGTGATGCTGCGGTCGGCCTCGGGTGTACCCCTGAGCTGCTTTGGCCCTGGCGCCTATCCTTTGCTCTAATCTGGGAGAGAGTAGGAGTCCTCGAGGAGTCGATCAAGGGGTCGGCAACCCAGTACCGCCCATGCTGCTTGCCTCCCCCGCCCTCATGGCTGCTTCTCCACTGATGGCCTCGTTGTAGGGATCGAAGTCAGGGCCATGGATCGCATGTGTCGAGTCACAGTACGAGCTGATCCGGCTATGGACAGTGGAGTTGGTGCACGCCTCAGGAGGGTCATCCGGGCTGTAGTTGAAGTCGGCTGTCGCCTTCCCCTTCTTGGACAGAGCATAGGCCCCCAACGGGCCTATTTCCTGCCCAGGGTGTGCGGCTTCCTGCGAAAAAACAAGAAGATGATTAGAGGGTACGCACATACGACCGTTAGAATGAATAAATAAATCCTCGTACTTACATATCTTTCTTTGTATTCCTCGAGGGTAAGGCTCCCTTGATGGTGTGATGGACCTGGCATCTTTCTGCGTCGCCCGCGGGCAGCGTCGTGCTGGTCCCGCCATTCCTGGCTGCACCACCAGTCCACCATCATTTCCCAGCACATCCCTTTGCCCTCCACCCAGTACGGTGGCACCTACACGTGATCAAGAACATGACATTTAACAAGACCAGATTATGTTACTTAAACTATAAAGAAATTAACGTTACTTACAAGCATGAACTATTCCTTGGTTAGTGTAGTGTCCCTTGCGACCTCTTTGCCTATCTTCACGTGCTCGTACTGGGCCTTGTAATTTATGATTGCCTGGATGCGCGCCTTGTAGTGCATGTCCTTGATGTTCTTGACACATTTTATTCCAAAAATGTGATTGGCCTGTTCCTCATATTCGGGCTCCACTCTAAAGAAATCCTGCATGTACACGCGATGTAGACAGTCATTATGTATAGAAGGACCAAAGAATGTGAAGTAGTGAGCAATGAAGTGCGAGGAATTCTTACCCACATCTCCTTGATCACCCTCAAGGCCTTGTTGCCGAAGTTCCTGTAACGGATCAACGTAATTATACGAGATTAAGTAAGAAAATCTTCCACCGAGGCGGTTAATTTAACAAACTTAAGCCCGTATAACTAGAGATTCCGTGAAATCACGAAGGATTTCAAACCAACCAACATACAACCAAGATCGTACTGATTTAGCAGCCACAGTTCACACGATACATAAAGTTGACCATAAAAGTAAGATACATCGGAGTTCGGAAATAAGAGTTATTACAACATAGTTCAACATAACGTAGCGGAAGCAAATAGTTTTACGCACACACACTTAGTTCAGTTACAGTGCCAGTAGATAGTCATGTCCCACAAAAGCAGTAGATAAGACAAGCAGAACGACCTTTGCCCAAGGTCCTAGTTGTCACCCATCGCCGGATACAGACAGTTGGAGCAGTACCCGTAGTACATCTGACCATCTGCAACAACAATGGGAACAACGCCCTGAGTACGAGAATGTACTCAGCTAGACTTACCCGTCAAAAACCAGAAATAACAAGACACCAAGGAGCATGCAAGACTTTATATAGTGGACTGGCTTGACTCATTTGCGAAAAGCACAAGTTATTATGAATAACTAAAATAAGTACGTTTAGCATCATTTTTAGGATAACCTATTCATGCTAGGTAAGCACCTATTACTAAAACAATCACTTGATTAACCATTAACATCAAAGTTACCATCTCAGGTTTAGCATTTCCAACATTAACCACATAACCATCCGTGTTCCATCATTAACACTACGATGCCATAGCTCGAGTCAAGTGCTCACTAACCGGGAGCGACGGCGATTCGAATCGAATTCCTATCCAGCTGGAGATTTATTCCTCACACAAACCATGCTTCCCCCGTCAGGGTCGCGTAGATCACCAATGACACTTTCCAAGAAGCCGCGGGATAACAATCATGGATCGCACTACCCAGGGACCGCCCGACTGCCAGGACGCACCTTGGGCTCACTCTTCGCGTCCCCGTACACCCCCTTCAACACCAGTCTGCCAACCCGAGTTTATCCCGGCTCGAAATAGTGTCACTAGCTTCGCGGTCGAAAGGTACTTTATTCGGCCAGCTAAATGTGAGGCATGCGTTCAACATGACAAGAGGGACGAGCAACGATCGGTCCTTAATCGACACAGACGGAATCACTATAGTCCAAAACCCTATAAGACTCCGCCCGGTCTCCGCTTATTCATTAACACTTGGTTACTTTTCAAGATTCACAAATACTGCTAACCATAGCCAGGTATTCACCTATAGCTCGCAGGTGACAGGAAATCACCCGACTTCTACCGATCTAAGCATGGCTAAGCAATTTACTCGATCCTGACCTAATAAGGTAACATTATTCTGGTGGACAAGGATATTAATGCAACAACGGTTCCACTCAACTCCTATGACTTAATGCAACAATATAAAATTATAAACCAGTTAATAAAGAATAACTTTTGTAAAATATGAGACTTATAATGCTCCGGGGCTTGCCTCTTTCGAACGAACTAGGATGGTGGTCGACGCACTCCGGCAGTTTCTCGACTGGCTCTTCCTCCTCGGGCACCTCCTGTGCCTGGGGCTCTTGCTGGTCGGTCCAAGCCTGCTCCTCCGGAACTGCTACCTGCGACTCCTCCTGCGATCCTGTATGATGCAAGTGCATAAGTACATGCGAATGATGCATCAGATTATGATGGAGTGATGGGATGGCATGAGATGCAAATGAGTACATGGAATGAGCAGTTAAGATATAACTACATCTTCTACAAGGTAGTCCACGTCATCCAAGAACATGTACCCTAAGGTTTACCCATTTTGATTACACTAATTATCATACACCTGACACAAGCAAGTGACCCTAAATGATCAAACCTCACCAACCTAACTCATTCACAACATCAGCAAGACCTAGTGATGCTTCAAAGATACACCAAACATATTTTATTATTCTTACTTTCTCATAAAGAATAATCATTTATTCCTTATTTAACTAGGGTTGTATTGCAACACCTATCTCTGGTGTAGATAAAAATCTACAAAAATTACAATAGAGTATTCTTACCCTAACTAAGCTACCACTAAATTTTCATGGTAAATGGAAATGTAAAACTACCTGTACAAAATAAACAAATTATAGCCTATAAGTGAGCATGAAATTGTTTTATACTAGAAAAAGTATCAAACAATAGATTTCACATTTTTCCTAGGTTACCAACAGTAAACTAACATACTACAAAAATTATCACATGTATGTTGTATACAAATTTTTCTCTCTACTAAAAATAACAAATATTATCCAATAAAGGCATTTGAACTACACTTCAAAATTTTTCCACAGAACATGCTTCACTAGCATTTTTCCTAGAAAGTACATCACTAATAAAGAGTAATGCAACAAGAATCACATTTTTCCCTATTTTACTTTATTTACTGCAATTTTTCTAAGATAACCGCATATATAACAATTAAATAAAAATGTACAGTAAAGTGTCACAAAAATAACATGATATATTTTTAAACTGTAGATCTATTCAAAAGGAACATTTCAAAATTTGTTTCATGATTTTTGGAGCTATAAATCTCGAGATACAATTTTTGGAAGCCTTTTTCAGATTTTCTGGAAATCGATTTCCTTAAAACCGAAATTCAAAACCGGCCTTAAACGCTACGTGCACCCCGCTGTGACACCCGAAACCGAAACGCTGAGACAGACAGGCGGGACCCACGGGTCAGACGGGCCCACTTGTCAGCCGGTGCCGGCCAGAGGCGGCGCGGATGGCGGGGATCTCGCCGCCGGCGAGTCCTCCGACGACGGGGAGGGCACCATCGTGATCCTCTCGTCGACGCGGACCTAGTGGTGCCTAGTGGGTGGCCAGACGAGCCCGGCATCGAGCTCGCCGGCGAGCATGGCGGCTCGGCGGCGCGGGACGCCGTCGGCCGGCCAGCTCCGACCGAGAAAGGCCACGCGGTGAGGTCGGTGAGACTCGCGGTGCAAGTGCGGTGCTCGTGCGCTCGAGAAATGGGCGAGAAGTGGCGTGGAGGGGTGCGGCCCACGGAGCGGGTCACTCCGGTGAGCTCGGCCGGAACTCCGGCGAGCCATTACCGTGGGTGGAGGCCGAATCCGTGCGGGCCGAGGCGAGCACCGGATGCGCAATGACGAGGCGCAGCGAGGGTGAAGACGGAGGCGGAGGCGGTGAGCCGGAGCGGTGGCTAGGGCGGTTGCGGAGCTCGGGAGCCGGCAATGGCGAGGCGGACTCTGCTGCTGCTGCGGGCGGGCGAGCGAGAATGGAGGGAGTGGCCGAGGCGGACGAGCGCGCGGAGGGGGAGTAAGCGAGCGCGAGGGACGTGGGGGCCACGGGGGCGCGTGTCGCGCGGTGTCGACGACGGCCGGCCACGCGGCTGCCGGGCTCTGCCGCGGCGCCACGGTGACGCGTGCGGGCGCGCGTGCGCGGGAGGGGGACGACGCGGACGCGGGCCGGGCTGCCAGCGAAGACGGGCCGAAAGTGAAGCCGAAGCCCACTAAGCGAAAAATCCGATTTTTCTTTTATAATTAATATTTTTCAGAATATTTCTTTGTTTCAAATTCGAATTTGGAGATGAAAAAGGGGTTTTCAGAAATTTGGCCCAAAACAAAAGTTGTTCAGAATTTTCTTCTCTACAACTTTCATATAGAGCATTTTTCAAAATTCTCAATAGATTTTGAATTTGAGATTTAAAGCTAATTTAAAAATCAAAAACTCATTTATTTTGAATATTTTTAAAACAGAATTGAGGAGAATTTGAATCCAAATTTTTGCTCCAATAATCAAGTTGATTTATTCTAGATTACTTGAAATTGTTACTTCTAAAAAGTACACTAACTTTTTAACATTTATTTTAAACTTAGGGTTCCCCTTTTATTTGTTTTCAAGTTTAATTTGAAAAGGGCTACAACTCAAACAATGCTAAACATGCAATGATGTTGAATGCTTATGCTTTGAAATGCTAATGCATGCTTAACACCCAGGGGTGTTACAGCCCTCCCCCCTTATAAGAATCTCGTCCCGAGATTTGAGTTACGAACCATTTATCGTAAAAATCTTTATAAGCAGTTTGAAGATATTCTCCCGTTTCCCAAGAAGCATCGCTCTCGTCATGATGACTCCACTGAACCTTGTAGGTTGTGACCACTTTGTTCCGAGTGACTCGGTCCTTGGTATCCAGGACTCGGACTGGTTGCTCGCGATATTCCAAATCTGCCTTGATCCGAATACCCTAAGGCTGTATTCTCTCCTCTGGAACACGTAGACACTTCTTCAATTGGGATACGTGGAAGACGGGAAAGATCGAACTCATCTCTTCTGGTAACTGTAACTTATATGCCACGGGGCCCTTTTTCTCCAAAATCTGGTATGGCCCTATATATCTAGCAGATAGTTTCTTCTTGATTCCAAACCGTTTCTTCTTCATTGGGGTAACCTTTAAATAGACATAGTCGCCTATTTGGAAATCCAATGGTCTTCTTCTCTTATCCGCATAACTTTTCTGACGAGACTGTGCTGCTTGCATGTTTTGTTGAATAACACGGACCTTCTTCTCTGCCTCATCTACAAAATCAATTCCGTAAAACCTTCTTTCTCCGGGCTCTACCCAATTTAACGGTGTTCTGCACTTCCGGCCATACAAAGCTTCAAAAGGTGCCATCTTGATACTCTCTTGGTAACTGTTGTTATAAGCAAATTCTGCCAACGGTAACTAGGATTCCCATGAGCCTCTGGATGATAACACACAAGCTCTAAGCATATCTTCTAGTACTGCATTCACTCTTTCTGTCTGCCCATCCGTCTGTGGGTGGTAAGCCGTGCTACGAATCAAACTAGTGCCCAAACCTTGATGAAGATGTTCCCAAAAGTGAGAGGTAAACTGTGAACCACGATCAGACACTATTGTTTTTGGTATTCCATGCAATCGGACAATCTCAGCAATGTACTTTTCTGCATATTGAGGTGGTCGAAAACTTGTTTTGACTGGCAGAAAGTGAGCTGACTTGGTAAGGCGATCGACTATTACCCAAATGGAATCATGGCCCTTCTGTGTGGTGGGAAGACCAGTGATAAAGTCCATACTTATATCATCCCACTTCCAATCGGGTACCGACAAAGGTTGCAGGAGTCCTGCAGGTCTCATGTGAAGAGCTTTAACTCTACAACACATGTCGCAACGAGCAACGTATGCTGCAATCTCCTTTTTCATCTTAGTCCACCAATAACGGGGTCGCAAATCTTGGTACATCTTGCTACTTCCGGGGTGAATAGATAGCTTAGAACGATGGGCCTCATCCATCAACTTGTTTTTAAGCTCTCTATCCTTAGGTACTACCAGGCGATCCTTGAACCATAACACTCCTTGGTCATCCAAGCGAAAGTGTTTGGTGGGTTCTCTCTTTATCTTTTCTTTGATATGAAAGATTCCCTTATCTGTTTTCTGACCATTAATGATCTGGCTTTCTAGAGTGCAACTGATCTGAATATTATGCAACACAGCCGGATGTAACAAATTGAACCCTTCTTCAAACAACGGTTGCACATCAATAGCATGAGATTTTCTGCTCAGTGCATCTGCTACTACATTAGCCTTTCCAGGGTGATAGTGTACGTTCAGATTGTAGTCCTTTATCAACTCTAACCATCTCCTCTGTCTCATGTTCAACTCAGATTGGGTAAAGATGTATTTGAGACTCTTATGGTCTGTGAAGATATTACACACATTACCCAACAGGTAGTGCCTCCATATCTTTAGAGCATGCACCACTGCTGCAAGCTCTAAATCATGTGTAGGATAGTTAACTTCATGCTTCCTCAACTGTCGTGAGGCGTAAGCAATGACTCTTCCATTTTGCATCAGCACACATCCTAACCCATTCTTGGATGCGTCACAGAAAACATCAAACGACTTTTCTATGTCTGGTTGGGCCAGAACAGGAGCAGTGGTCAACAACTTCCGCAAAGTACAGAAAGCTGCTTCACACTCCTCTGTCCATACAAACTTATGATCCTTCTGTAACAGGCTTGTCATTGGTTTGGCAATCTTCGAGAAATCCGGTATGAAGCGACGGTAGTAACCGGCTAAACCAAGGAAACTGCGAACTTCGTTAACTGAAGTTGGTGACTTCCAGTTCATAACCTCTTGTACTTTACTAGGGTCTACAGAAATGCCATTTTCAGACAACACATGGCCGAGAAAAGGAACTGTCCTAAGCCAGAACTCACACTTGCTGAACTTAGCATACAGTCGATGTTCTCTGAGTCTAGTCAAGACAATCCTGAGGTGTTCTGCGTGATCTTCTTCATTTTCTGAGTATATTAGTATGTCATCAATGAACACGATCACAAACTTGTCCAATTCGGGCATGAAAACCGAATTCATCAGGTACATAAAGTATGCAGGAGCATTTGTCAATCCGAAAGACATGACAAGATACTCGTACAAACCATATCTGGTAGAGAACGCAGTCTTAGGCACGTCTTGCGGCCTAATCTTTATTTGATGGTACCCTGACCTCAAATCTATTTTAGAGAACACTTTGGCTTTAGACAATTGGTCAAACAAGATATCAATCCGAGGAAGAGGATACTTGTTTTTAATTGTCACTGCATTCAGTGGCCGATAATCCACGCACATGCGTAAGGAGTTATCCTTCTTCTTTTTCACAAACAGAGCGGGACATCCCCATTCAGACGAGCTGGGACGAATCAACCCTTTCTTTAGCAAGTCCTGAAGTTGTTTCTTCAATTCTGCTAACTCATTGGGAGGCATCCGATAAGGCCTTCTCGAGATCGGTGCTGTTCCTGGAATTAACTCAATGGCAAACTCAACATCTCGGTCTGGCGGCAGTCCAGGTAACTCCTCTGGAAACACATCTGGAAACTCACAGACCACTGGAATCTGGGCTAGCAGAGTAGTTTGGACCGCACAAGATGTGCTAGCTAGGTCTACTCTCCGAGGTAGGACCACCCGAAAGGTGCCTTCCCCACTGGGTTCCTTAAGAGAGATACTCCTTCCTCCAACATCAATTACAACTCCCATTTGATTCATCCAGTTCATACCCATGATCACATCCAAAACTAACCCTGGCATGACTATCAGATTAAGCTTATATTGACGGTTTGATATGTTTAGGGTTACTCCCTAAACTATCTGATTAGTCAACAGATCAGCCCCAGCTGAACTGATTTTATATGCACATTCCAATTCAACTATCTTTTGCTCATGCCTTTTAACAAATGCTTGACTTACAAAGGAATGAGACGATCCAGAATCAAACAAGACTACTGCAGGATGATTGTTGATAGAAAACATACCAGCTGTCACCGGTTCTCCTTCAGGGATGTCATCCACAGTGGTGTGGTGCACACGAGCTTGATACTGCGTTTGTTGTTTCTTAGGGTAGGGACAATACTTTGCAAAGTGCCCAGGTTGGTTGCAGTTGAAGCACGGTCCCTTCACTTGAGCCACGGTTCCCGATGAACTGCCTTGTCCTGTCTTTGCTTGAGGCAATGCCATCTTGAACGGCTTCTGGTTTCTCTGGGGTGGTTGAGCATTCTGATTCTTCCGTTGCGGTGGCCTAAACCTTGCACCGGGGACAGGCGATCGATAAGCAGGGCGGTTGGTCACTGGGGCCCTGGACTGAGAGGAACCCGACTCAAAAGCCCTCTTACGGATCTTTGAAGCGGCATAAACATTATTGTTCTTCTCTTGCTTCAGACAGTCACTAACGAAGTCATTGAAACTAGTCCTCATGTTTGTACCCACATGTTTCATCATCTTGGGACTCAGGCCTCTTTTGAAACTAGCGATCTTCTTGGCATCAGTATTCACCATATCAGGAGCATAACGGCTCAGGTTATTGAATGCATGCAGATATTGAGTCACAGTCTTCGTGCCTTGATTTAACGCCAGGAATTCCCCAAGCTTCATCTCGGTCAGACCTGGTGGAATGTATGTTCCACGGAAGGCATCAGTGAACTCCCTCCAAGAGATATGGGCGTGGGGAGGAAAAGTGGTGCGGTGATGCTTCCACCACATTCCTGCCGGACCCTGAAGCTGATGAGCTGCACACTCAGTCTTCAACACTTCAGTCATCCTCAGGACACGAAACTTATCTTCCATCGTATTAATCCATTCTTCTGCATCTAAAGGCTCTGCGGCTTCCTTGAAGATCGGCGGACGAGTATCCATGAAGTCCTTAAAACCGCTGTACTGGTTTGCTTCGTGGCCACTCTGGTTTATCCCCCGACGGGTATTATCTGCGATACTGCGCAACGCAGCTTCCATATTCTGTTGCATGCTCTCCATGTTGCGTTGGCTTCCCAGGAATTGGGCGAAAAACTGCTCTACAGTGTAGGGTGGAGGAGGCGGTGGTGGATCACGGTCATCATTAGCAGCTGCACTGCCACCAGCCTCAGCGGCACCATACACGGTACGGCGAGTGTTCGGCATCTGCATATTTCAGCAACAGTAATTATTAGGTGATGTTGTAGAAATTGCAACCGAATGAAAAATTATGCCGAACTGAATTCACTGGAGAGAATAAATTCATACAATAAAACAGGGGCACAATAAGTCATTCCAATTAGCACAACATCACTAATTATATTACTTAAAGCACACACATCGCGTCCATTACAACCAAGTTGCCAGCATACATACACTAGACTTTTGACGTTCGGATATCGTCACAAACACATCCAAGCTTTCCAACATTACATCAAGCTCTAGTCTTTTTACTCATTATTACATGCTCAAGTGCCAACAACGCAAAAGATCATGCAAGCGGAACCTAGTAGCTAGCGCAACAACTACTAGCCTACTCATCGTGGTCGCTGTCTAGGTCAGAGACGTTGGCGTCGTCGCCAACTGCAGCGTCGTCGTGCTCCTCAGCTGGCGCCACGGGCTCTTCAGGATCTTCGTCTGCATCCAAATCCATCTCTGCTGCGCCAGGAAGGTCATAAGGGTTAAGCTGATTGTTCAACCGATGGACCTCTTCATGCAAGTTATCATTGTACTCTTCTGCATCGGCCAACCGCTGCTCGAGCTCAAACTGTCTAGCTCTCAACACATTCTCTGCAGACCAGGCTTCATTCCTCTGATGGAGCACATGAGTCAACATGCGCTCAGCATTCCTGTGGGCGGTGGTCAGTCGCCCAAGCTGCTCTCTCAGGGCACGTACATCTCCCTCAAAAACCACAGTCCTCTGAGTAGCCTGATCCCTCTGACGAGTCAACTGAGCCATCTCAGCAGTGAGCCTCTCAACCTCGGCGTCGTGATCTCTCTGAAGCTGACGGCGGTCATCACGAGCCTGACCAAGAGCACTAGAAACACGTCTCAGACTACCTTCCACTCCATCGAAGGCTCTCATTACTGCGAACATGGCACTCATAGCAGGGTTGTCACTGTTCTGTGCCTCTGCTGCACTAATCTCCAAAGATCTGCCCCTTGCCTGCTGCCACGAGTCAGTGGAGGGGTTGCCCCTCGGAAAGACTCCAACTATAGCTGCTGCCAACTCCTGAGGAAAGCGATCCATGATATCCCTCAGGATCCCAAAGGCTGCCCTCTCAGCGGCTTCTTCAGGGGTCCTGCCAGTTGACTCAAAACGCCAACCGGTCCACTCAGAACCATCACCTCGGGGACGAACTACTGCCTCCACAGTCACCAAAAGTCCTTCACCCAACCGCTCATTTGACCAAAAGTAGCGGGGCTCCATCCCATCAGGATAGCCTACATAGCTGAGCACTCTCCACAAGAGTGTAGGCATCCCAAACTCTCCAAGAAAAGTGTGGCGCTGGCGAGTGCGCGGAGCAAGCTGATGACGGGGAGCTCTGCCGGTGGACTTGCGGGCTGTCTGCTTAGTACGTGCCATCTGTAGCAAAATTTTTATTGCAGGGGTGAGAACAATTTTTTTAAGTTGGCATTTTTATCGAAATGAGATAAGCAACTTATAAGGGGAGGAACAATGCCATGAATGAAATGCATAACATGATGCATGCACGTTCCGTACGTCCTCACAAACTTAGAAAATCAATAACTACTAACGGAATAAATGGTGGCATACAACGATCTCTTGTAACGTAACTAATACGTACTACTCGAAAGCGCTGTTATGTACCTGCAGAAAATCACTTCAGCCCAAACCTCACAGTATGAAAACATGCAAGAAAGCAGTAAAGTAAGTTACTCGCTATACACGCATCCCCAGATACGAGCATAACGGTAACCACTACCCGAATCGTCGTCCTATTGACGGCATCGTCACTGCATGACGGAATTCCCCACCAATTGGATACCCTCATACAAACATGCGCATGGCACGCGAGTACTTTGGAATCACATAAGCACTCCCCTAGATCGGCAGTGTATCCGACCATGCACTCACAACTCTCACTTACCAAGGCGTAGAGGTAATTGATCCATACATTACCACTCAAGTGATTGGCACTCATACAATAGCACGCCGTATGAGCGACGAAGTTGAAATATGATGCAAACCCCCAAGTTAGTACTTAAATAAGCCACCTAGAGTCCTTATCGGGCATAAAGGATATGACCACTGGCACACTTTTAAGTTCAAAAGCTCTTTTGAAAACACAGTTTTGTTTTTAAATACCCATGTGAACAGTAACTTGCTAAACCATGCTCCGATGCCAGCTGTAACGGATCAACGTAATTATACGAGATTAAGTAAGAAAATCTTCCACCGAGGCGGTTAATTTAACAAACTTAAGCCCGTATAACTAGAGATTCCGTGAAATCACGAAGGATTTCAAACCAACCAACATACAACCAAGATCGTACTGATTTAGCAGCCACAGTTCACACGATACATAAAGTTGACCATAAAAGTAAGATACATCGGAGTTCGGAAATAAGAGTTATTACAACATAGTTCAACATAACGTAGCGGAAGCAAATAGTTTTACGCACACACACTTAGTTCAGTTACAGTGCCAGTAGATAGTCATGTCCCACAAAAGCAGTAGATAAGACAAGCAGAACGACCTTTGCCCAAGGTCCTAGTTGTCACCCATCGCCGGATACAGACAGTTGGAGCAGTACCCGTAGTACATCTGACCATCTGCAACAACAATGGGAACAACGCCCTGAGTACGAGAATGTACTCAGCTAGACTTACCCGTCAAAAACCAGAAATAACAAGACACCAAGGAGCATGCAAGACTTTATATAGTGGACTGGCTTGACTCATTTGCGAAAAGCACAAGTTATTATGAATAACTAAAATAAGTACTTTTAGCATCATTTTTAGGATAACCTATTCATGCTAGGTAAGCACCTATTACTAAAACAATCACTTGATTAACCATTAACATCAAAGTTACCATCTCAGGTTTAGCATTTCCAACATTAACCACATAACCATCCGTGTTCCATCATTAACACTACGATGCCATAGCTCGAGTCAAGTGCTCACTAACCGGGAGCGACGGCGATTCGAATCGAATTCCTATCCAGCTGGAGATTTATTCCTCACACAAACCATGCTTCCCCCGTCAGGGTCGCGTAGATCACCAATGACACTTTCCAAGAAGCCGCGGGATAACAATCATGGATCGCACTACCCAGGGACCGCCCGACTGCCAGGACGCACCTTGGGCTCACTCTTCGCGTCCCCGTACACCCCCTTCAACACCAGTCTGCCAACCCGAGTTTATCCCGGCTCGAAATAGTGTCACTAGCTTCGCGGTCGAAAGGTACTTTATTCGGCCAGCTAAATGTGAGGCATGCGTTCAACATGACAAGAGGGACGAGCAACGATCGGTCCTTAATCGACACAGACGGAATCACTATAGTCCAAAACCCTATAAGACTCCGCCCGGTCTCCGCTTATTCATTAACACTTGGTTACTTTTCAAGATTCACAAATACTGCTAACCATAGCCAGGTATTCACCTATAGCTCGCAGGTGACAGGAAATCACCCGACTTCTACCGATCTAAGCATGGCTAAGCAATTTACTCGATCCTGACCTAATAAGGTAACATTATTCTGGTGGACAAGGATATTAATGCAACAACGGTTCCACTCAACTCCTATGACTTAATGCAACAATATAAAATTATAAACCAGTTAATAAAGAATAACTTTTGTAAAATAGGAGACTTATAATGCTCCGGGGCTTGCCTCTTTCGAACGAACTAGGATGGTGGTCGACGCACTCCGGCAGTTTCTCGACTGGCTCTTCCTCCTCGGGCACCTCCTGTGCCTGGGGCTCTTGCTGGTCGGTCCAAGCCTGCTCCTCCGGAACTGCTACCTGCGACTCCTCCTGCGATCCTGTATGATGCAAGTGCATAAGTACATGCGAATGATGCATCAGATTATGATGGAGTGATGGGATGGCATGAGATGCAAATGAGTACATGGAATGAGCAGTTAAGATATAACTACATCTTCTACAAGGTAGTCCACGTCATCCAAGAACATGTACCCTAAGGTTTACCCATTTTGATTACACTAATTATCATACACCTGACACAAGCAAGTGACCCTAAATGATCAAACCTCACCAACCTAACTCATTCACAACATCAGCAAGACCTAGTGATGCTTCAAAGATACACCAAACATATTTTATTATTCTTACTTTCTCATAAAGAATAATCATTTATTCCTTATTTAACTAGGGTTGTATTGCAACACCTATCTCTGGTGTAGATAAAAATCTACAAAAATTACAGTAGAGTATTCTTACCCTAACTAAGCTACCACTAAATTTTCATGGTAAATGGAAATGTAAAACTACCTGTACAAAATAAACAAATTATAGCCTATAAGTGAGCATGAAATTGTTTTATACTAGAAAAAGTATCAAACAATAGATTTCACATTTTTCCTAGGTTACCAACAGTAAACTAACATACTACAAAAATTATCACATGTATGTTGTATACAAATTTTTCTCTCTACTAAAAATAACAAATATTATCCAATAAAGGCATTTGAACTACACTTCAAAATTTTTCCACAGAACATGCTTCACTAGCATTTTTCCTAGAAAGTACATCACTAATAAAGAGTAATGCAACAAGAATCACATTTTTCCCTATTTTACTTTATTTACTGCAATTTTTCTAAGATAACCGCATATATAACAATTAAATAAAAATGTACAGTAAAGTGTCACAAAAATAACATGATATATTTTTAAACTGTAGATCTATTCAAAAGGAACATTTCAAAATTTGTTTCATGATTTTTGGAGCTATAAATCTCGAGATACAATTTTTGGAAGCCTTTTTCAGATTTTCTGGAAATCGATTTCCTTAAAACCGAAATTCAAAACCGGCCTTAAACGCTACGTGCACCCCGCTGTGACACCCGAAACCGAAACGCTGAGACAGACAGGTGGGACCCACGGGTCAGACGGGCCCACTTGTCAGCCGGTGCCGGCCAGAGGCGGCGCGGATGGCGGGGATCTCGCCGCCGGCGAGTCCTCCGACGACGGGGAGGGCACCATCGTGATCCTCTCGTCGACGCGGACCTAGTGGTGCCTAGTGGGTGGCCAGACGAGCCCGGCATCGAGCTCGCCGGCGAGCTCGGCGGCTCGGCGGCGCGGGACGCCGTCGGCCGGCCAGCTCCGACCGAGAAAGGCCACGCGGTGAGGTCGGTGAGACTCGCGGTGCAAGTGCGGTGCTCGTGCGCTCGAGAAATGGGCGAGAAGTGGCGTGGAGGGGTGCGGCCCACGGAGCGGGTCACTCCGGTGAGCTCGGCCGGAACTCCGGCGAGCCATTACCGCGGGTGGAGGCCGAATCCGTGCGGGCCGAGGCGAGCACCGGATGCGCAATGACGAGGCACAGCGAGGGTGAAGACGGAGGCGGAGGCGGTGAGCCGGAGCGGTGGCTAGGGCGGTTGCGGAGCTCGGGAGCCGGCAATGGCGAGGCGGACTCTGCTGCTGCTGCTGCTGCGGGCGGGCGAGCGAGAATGGAGGGAGTGGCCGAGGCGGACGAGCGCGCGGAGGGGGAGTAAGCGAGCGCGAGGGACGTGGGGGCCACGGGGGCGCGTGTCGCGCGGTGTCGACGACGGCCGGCCACGCGGCTGCCGGGCTCTGCCGCGGCGCCACGGCGACGCGTGCGGGCGCGCGCGCGCGGGAGGGGGACGACGCGGACGCGGGCCGGGCTGCCAGCGAAGACGGGCCGAAAGTGAAGCCGAAGCCCACTAAGCGAAAAATCCGATTTTTCTTTTATAATTAATATTTTTCAGAATATTTCTTTGTTTCAAATTCGAATTTGGAGATGAAAAAGGGGTTTTCAGAAATTTGGCCCAAAACAAAAGTTGTTCAGAATTTTCTTCTCTACAACTTTCATATAGAGCATTTTTCAAAATTCTCAATAGATTTTGAATTTGAGATTTAAAGCTAATTTAAAAATCAAAAACTCATTTATTTTGAATATTTTTAAAACAGAATTGAGGAGAATTTGAATCCAAATTTTTGCTCCAATAATCAAGTTGATTTATTCTAGATTACTTGAAATTGTTACTTCTAAAAAGTACACTAACTTTTTAACATTTATTTTAAACTTAGGGTTCCCCTTTTATTTGTTTTCAAGTTTAATTTGAAAAGGGCTACAACTCAAACAATGCTAAACATGCAATGATGTTGAATGCTTATGCTTTGAAATGCTAATGCATGCTTAACACCCAGGGGTGTTACAGTTCCTGCCAAGTACATCTGTGGTATCCGGCGCGCCTCCGTAGTGCTGAAACGTCCACGCCGGCTCGGGAGCCCCCGCAAGAGTGACCACGCCAGGGAAGTGCAACCTGCACAAGCCACCAAGGATGGTACTGGGGTGTCGTTGGTGAGCAACTCCCGCTACCAGTACCTTAAAGGACCTGCACAATTGGTTAACCAAAATTAGTAGTTCATATTGTGAATTTGAACATAAGGAATATCGAAGTAGTGCTTTCAAACATACTTTTGCCCTCGTGGCCGAATCAATGGGCGATGGTCGATGAATATCGGTCGATTGGGAAGCTGATTGGGACCTCGTTGCCAGATATCCGGCAGGGCCTCGTCATCCTCGTCCTCCTCCTGCTGCTCCTGCTCCTCCTGCTCCTCCTGCTCCCAGGTGGGCGTCTCCTGCTGCTGCACCGCGGGCATCTCCCCCTGAAGACTGCTAACACTCCTGGTCCTCCTGGTCGAGGTCCGCCTCGGCCGGCTCCCTGACCCGCTCCCTGACCCCTCAGGCTGCTCTTGAGGCTCCACCCTCGGTCGGGCGTACCGCGACCTCACGTTCCTCATGCCGCCCACCATCTTTGTTCAATGACCTACATGTAAGAAGAGTAAATCAGTAACCACAAATAAACAACATGTACTTAGATAAAGATGCAAATTAAGGATAACATAATATTACATGTATTAGAAATAATCATCTTCATAACCGGCATCTGGTGCATCCTCCATCTCATCATCTGTACCAGCCATGTCTAGGTACTCATCACTAACCGGAGGAGCATCGTTATCGTCATCGTCATTGTCTAAGCGTAACTGCTCAAGTAATTGTAAGTCCCTACAACAAACACAGGCCAACAAGTGTACGGGGCAGCCAATAGTCCGTAGGGATTGAAGCCATCAGTTGCGAGCGCAACACGTACATTACGAGCCTCTGCAGCTTTCTCTCGATGAATACCATCGAAATGGGTCCATGCTTCACCATCGGATGGATGTACCATCTTGTCAGGATTGTATTGACGTCTATTTTTATGCCACGTCATCTGCTTCGCGGTCTCCTTGGTCATGTATAGCCGTTGAAGCCTTGGTAAGAACGGAAGGTACCGTAGGATCTTAGCGGGGATGTCCAGCTGCCGAGTGCTACCATCACCGGACTCTACCTCTAGAAACCAAGAGGAGCCACACTCTGGACAGTACTTTGCATTCTCATATTGTTTCCTGAATAGGATGCAGCCTTTCGGACAAGCATGTATCTTCTCATACGACATCTTTAGTGCACGAAGAAGTTTCTGTGAGTCGTACATGCTCTTCGGTAGAACGTGCCCCGCCGGAAGCAGTGTGCCAATAATTGTCAGCAAGTCGTCGAAGTGTTGTCGACTCATGCTACACCTAGACTTGAAGTCCATCACACGACCAATGGCATCAAGCTGTGAGACTGATGTATGGCCGTGGAGGGGTTTCTGAGCCGAGTCCAGCATGTCGTAATACGCCTTGGCGGTAGGCTCGAGATCCTCCTCCGTAACTCCTCCAACAAAGTTTCCATGACCAAAGTCATCTAACATGTCTGCTACCCCACCATCATCATCAAAACCCTCGACACGTGGTCTCACAACCTCCTCCCTCATGCAGTCACCTTCACCGTGGTAGGTCCATCGGGTATAGCCCTGCGTAAACCCAAACTTGCAAAGATGCTGCCCCATGACCTCCTTCGTACGCTTCCGCGTGTTTGCACACTTCCCGCATGGACACCAGGTCATACGGGCTTCTTTAGCCCTGGCGAATGCTTGCTCTAAGAAAGCCTCGGTCTTCTCAATCCATTCCAAGGAGATGTCTCTCTGACTTGGGCGGCCGGTGTACATCCACTGACGGTCATCCATCCTCTAACATATCATGCAGTAATGTAAGAACGGAATGTATCTACACGATAGCCCTAATAACTAATAGGTGAGGATAGGTCCTAATCCCACCCGAGGATGCGTAGATGGGGTTAGTTTCCATGTCAACTCCGATCCGAGACGGAATTTCGGCAGCACCTCCCCGCTGTTCTCCAAATACACGTCCCGGCGGGGAGGTTGTGTATCCGGAGAACAACAGGGAGGTGATGCCGAAACTATATCTCAGATCAAAGTGGACATGGAAACTAACCCCATCTACACATCCTCGAGCTGTCCAAATAACGTGGACAATTTGAAACAGATACGGTCGTTTCCAACCGTATCTCTTTCGAACGGGAGATGCCTAACTTGGTTACGTAAACTACGACACAAATACAATGCGCGGTTATACCTTGGGTGGCGGTGGAGGCAGACCCACGGCTCCGAGGAACGCCTCTCCTCCCACGACCTAACGTTCTCCTACAAAAATAATAGTGTCAAATAAAAATTTCGGCAGCATCTCCCCTACACGGGGAGGTTTCCAAAACCTGCAACAGAACAGCGGCACGATGGCCGACAAACACAACGGCACGATGGCCGGCAACCATAGCGATTACTACTACTACTAGCCATGCAGATGAAACAATTCAAGTACTACAAGAACAATTACTACTAACCCTACAACTACTACTAACAACTACTCATCTACAACTACTACTACTAACAACTACTATCTACTACAGCTACAACTACTACTAACATTAGAAGGTAGGGCTTACCTTGGCGGCGACGAAGCGAGGACCAGCGACGGAGAAAGGGATCACCGCAGCAGCGAGGATTGACGGAACCTTCCTCCCTTCCCCTTCTTCTTCTTCTTCTCTTTCTGCCTTCTCCTTCCTCTTCTCCTATCTGCAGGGCCAAGGGTAGGACGGGGCCGGGGGAGCTCAGGCCGGGGGAGTTCGTGCCGGGGCTAGCGCCGGCTGGCTCCTCGTGGACGGCGGTGGGCAGGGAAAGGGGGCAGGGGGCGCGAGCAGGAGCTGTTGGCGCAGGTCAGGGCAGGGAGCTCGGGCGGCGGCGGGTGGGGACGGGTGGCGCGGGGGGCTGGGGGCGCGGGCGGCGGCGGTGGGAGGCGGCGGGCGGGGACGGGGAGCGCGGGCGGGGACGGGGGCGCGGGGGCGCGGGCGGGGACGGGGGGCAGGGGCGCGGGCGGCGGCGGTGGGCGGCGGCGGCGGGCGCGGTCGGCGGCGGTGGGCGGCGGCGGTGGGCGCGGCTGGTGCGCGCGGGGGGCAGGGGCTCGGGCAGTGGGCGCGGGGGGCAGGGGCTCGGGCATGGCGCGGTTGGCCGTTCTTTTTTTGGCCCGAGGGGGGTTTGCCGTGTGCTAGATCAAGGGCTCACGGCAAACATCGGCTCTTTGCCGTGTGCTGCTTCGAGTGGCACACGACAAACACTAAACAACATTTTATGTATCAATCCCACAAAATTTTTCTTTACAAATATACTAACTTAATAAATCGAAATTTTTAATAATTTCTTTGTCAAATGAACTTCACAATGTATATTCCATGTTTACAAACATATTACACCATTATTTCATGTGTTTATTTTTTTAATTCAAATTTTCTCGGTTCAAAATCAATAAATGCTGAAAATAATTTAAAAATAGCAAACGATTCCGAAAAATTCCCAAATTTGCACACGACACAACCTATGTGGTGTACTGCCTATAGAAAAAGTTTCGAAATTAAACTCAAATATGAAAGTCGAATGTACTCCAACTCATGCTTCTTCACTCATAACATTCTTAAACTTCTTCGAAGATTGTTCGGTTTCTCCACATCATACGTGACAACTTGTTCGAAATCTTCCCAAACTTTTTCTATTGCCTCTATGTATAATAACATGACATATGTACAAGTTTCAGGATTTACGGAATAAAATAGCATTTATTATAATTTCTGAAAAGTACCGACGCATGTTCGGCGTCGTGTCTCCTAACCACAACATTCGAAAGTCATTTCCGTTTCGAATGTGTGTTCCCAGACAGGGTTGGGTAACATGAATATGATCTTTCCGATATTTTTTTCTAACTATTTCACTGACTTGTAGTTCAAATTTGACCCCATCCGGAAAAATGAAAATAAATGTTGTTAATTGCAAAAAATATAATAAACATGTTTTAAATTTTATGAAATTTGAGTATGGAGTTACAAATTGTGAGTGTGTAGGGAAGGAAAAATTTGGAGGCAAAATCTGAAAAAAAAAAGACAAATTGTTTGACGTGTGCTGTACCCTGGCACACGGCAAAGTTTGTGTTTGCCGTATGCCAGGCTCAAGCACACTGCAAACCCAGGCTTTACCGTGTGCCTAACGGCCGCACACGGCAAAAGTTGACGGCTTGGGGTGGGCGTCAGCGTGGGGTTAGTTTTTACCGTGTGCCGTGTTTTTGCCGTGTGTTGCTCACGACAAAGGCCAAGTATACCGTGTGCCTCGTGTTTGCCGTGTGCTTGGGCTGGGCGCACGGCAAACCCGGCCTTTGCCGTGTGTTGCTCACGGCAAACAGTCGGGCACACGGCAAAGGCCGGCTCTCCGGTAGTGTGCTCTCGCCGCCGCGTGCTTCCCTCCCTCTCCCAAGATGAGCTCCCATGCCAATGCCCCGATGTCTTGGCTTGCAACCAGTTCCCCGCCGCACTCGCTGCCACCGTCGTCGTCGTCGTCCTCTTTGTTGGATGGCCAAACCCTGAGTCCAGCTCCGAGCACATCGACGACGAACTTGGCGTTCGTCTTCTGCTCTGCCGCCAACGGGAACGCAAGAATCGGAACCCCCATGCTGATGCTCTCTGTCACCGAGTTCCACCCACAGTGACTGAAAAAGCCCTTGATGGCTTTGTGCCTCAGGACACCAAGCTGGTCGACAAAGCCTTGTACCACTTTACCCCTGTCTCCGAACCGCCCGTCGACCCGGTCCTCTCCATCAAACCATTTGGACCGGACCACCCACACGAAATCCACACCGGACCTGTCCAGTCCGGCCGCGATCTCCTCTAGCTGCGCCCGACTCAGGTTAGCTTGGGAGCCGAATGCGACGTACAGAACTGGCCGGTTCATGGCGAGCCTGGAGTCGAGCCAGCCTGCTAGATCTGCATCCAGGGTCGTCTGGACCGCCGGTTCAGTGGCGAGACACAGCGGACCAACCGGCCACACCTTCGGCGAGTTCTCGAGCTGGTTCATTTTGTCAATGTAGAGTGACTCGAGCTCATGGAAGGAATTGAGGATAGTGCCCCAGCTGGAGGCCGTGGCTACACCGCTCTCACAGATGAAGTCCCAGTGACGACCGGCTGGCTCCGGGTCGTCGAATGGCGAGCTCAGGTCGGCCGTCGTGAGCTGAAGCCCGGGCAAGCCCTCAACCTCGAACGGTTCCCACGGCGAGCTCACGCGCGCGTGAGGCTTCTGTACCAGTACGGCACGCGAGACGTAGACAGAGAAGGCGCCCATACCGAGCGAGACGAGCCGCGGCACGCCGAGGCCGTCGGCGGCGTCCTTGGCCCACGGGAGGAAGCCGTCGTGGACCAGCAGGTCCGGCCGGGGCTCCAGCCGCGCCAGCGCGTCCGCGAACGCCGGACGGAGCGCCGCGGTGGCGGAGATGAGATCCAGGAAGTGGGACTCGGCGGCGGAGGGGAGCTCCTCCATGCTCTGCGGGCCCGCGGATGAGGACGGGAACGGCAGCTCGAGGACGGCCGCGCCGGGGATCCCCGCGACGCCCGCGCGGATGAAGGACGCCTCCCGCGGGGTGGCCAGCAAGGTGACCACCGACGCGAGGCCCCGGCGCAGGAGCAGGCGGGTCAGGTGCAGCATCGGCATGGCGTGGCCCTTGGCCATGAACGGGAGCATCGCCACGTGCTGGAGCCTCGAGGACGATGGTGAGGAAGAAGCCATGGGATGGTCAGATGGTGGGAAGCTATAGCCAAGCGGAGCCAAGTGTTGGAGCGCAGCCACCAAGTGAAGGTAGAGTTTTTGAAGAGTGCGCTGCTTGACTTGGACGTCAGTGGGATGTGTTGTTAATTAATTACTGTTTTTTAATCTCTTGTTAATTACTGTTAGGTGTGCGTGGCATCTTTCAGAACGGAGGTGGGCTGGCAGCATCTTTCTCAACGGCTAGCACTGTCACACGTCGCGGGTGTGCGTGGGTGGCATGTGATCGGATCTCTTTACCCCGTCCCTTCGTTGCCGTCTTTACAAAAGTCTTCCTGGCAAAGCCTGAAGACGGAGCCAGCCTCGCGCGAGGCAACCGAGCTGTCGCAGAAGCTGTGTTACATGTGAACTCTCGCGGTTTGTTGGTAAACGGATCATGGCAAAAATATTGCAATTATGTATAATACAATTATTATATTGATGGTATTAAAATTATTGTAATTATGTTCATCTTATATCTTATTTGTTTATGCTTGACCGTTCTCCGTCAAAATAACAACATAATGGTATACAATAATGGTATACAAAATGATATTCATAATTGACCTTAGCTACATCCAAAAGCATTAAACTGTTTGCAGAAGACACACCGTCTGAGTTGTACGACTTATCTTTTTAATTATGTGTATGTCAGATTTTAGTCACTTGCAGACGACCCTGTCCGCGGGTTACATAGGCGGACACAGGCCCGAGCTGGCCGTGCTGCTGCCCAGGTCTATGACCAAATAAATCAATGATAAATTTTCTAAACAGTGAAAGATTGGGCTCAATTAGTCTACTTATAGCCACTGTTCGTCTAAACGGCCGTTTAGTCCGTTTAAACACTGTTTAAACGGTAAACAGAAGTCAACCGTGTTGTATAGGCCCTAAACGGTGAATTAAACAGTTGGACTGTTTAAACCCGTTTAAACCGTTCAATCCCGTCTAAACGGTCTAAACAAAATCAGATTAAACGTGATTAAATGAGCTAAGCAACCATTTAATCCATAATTAAGTGAATTAAAGGACTACATCTATCACAATCAACATGAAACTAATTAACATTGTAATTATATGAAGTGTCGTGAGATTTAGATTTCTTCCAACAAGATTATTTGGTAGAATATTTGATTTTTACATGTGTAAATATGTATGAGTTCTAGCAAATTTTATTTTTACCTACATAAATATGTATATTTTATTGTTATTGTACAAAACCGTTTAGGCCGTTTAACTCCATTTAAACACCGTTTAAATGGTCTAAACGTTAAACGAAGGGTGACCAACTGTTTACCGTTTAGCGTTTAGGAAAACATTGCTTATAGCACTTTCTTTCTATCTCAGCTCGGGACTTAGCTTGGTCTTAGTCCTTAGATCCGCCCCTGGCGGGTTATACATGCCCTTAACTCCGGCCGAATAGACTAGATTTACATTGGAATTACCATGTCCAAACGAACAACTTTTATTCTTTTAATAAATAACATATCACTACTATAATAGCTAGGAGTAACTTCCAATAGCTTTCTCTACCAGTTTAATGGGTACGGACCGAAGGTTAGAGAGGTGTACTCCCTCGTCCCTTCCCTCGTCTCGTCTAGTTCTTCCCCTAAAGTTTACTCCTTGTCACATCGGATGTTTGACATATACATAGAGTATTAAATATAGGCTAAAAAATAACTAATTATATAGATTGCGACTAATTTGCGAGACGAATTTTTTAAGCCTAATTAGTCCATGATTTAACAATATGGTGCTACAGTAAACATGTGCTAATGACAGATTAATTAGGCTTAATAAATTTGTCTCGCGGATTACTAACGGATTCTGTAATTTATTTTTTTTATTAGTATTCAAACACCCCATACGACACCCCTACGTGACACCTGATGTGACATCCTAAACTTTACTCCTTTGATTTAAACACCACCTAAGACAGCAATCCATAGCAGAGCACCAAATGCACGTCTCAGGCACAAGTAATTTATGGCAACCATACTTACTTCACGGCCACGTACCTGTCCCTCTCCACACAATAAAGCGTATAGAAGCACTGTATCGCTTCATACTTGCAAGAATATAATTTGTCATAGAAATCGATCTTCTACGACAAATTTTGATTCGTAAGATTTTTGTCATGAATATGCAAATTTCTACTGGTGGAATATCTATCACTGGGGTTATGTAAAGGCCAGTTTTTATGTTGTTGGCCATGATCACACATAAAAGCATGGATGCCTCCAATGGCTCAAAGACAAAGGCGAAGAAGCCCAGAGACTCCTTTGGTGATCAAGGAACCAAGGGAAAACCCCAACTTCGTATGCCCCTTGCCCCTCGAGATATAAGGAGGGGCAAGGGGACCCTTAGAGTGGATCGACTCATTCAAACTCATCTTGAAACCCTAGATCAGAGCTAGCAATATGCTCCCCTATCCTCTCTCGCCATTATAAGAACTCCCTTGAGCATTCTAACATGAATAACTCTCTAGTGGATGTAGGGCTTTGAGGTCCAAACCAAGATAAACCCTCTTGTGTCTTGAGTCCTAACCACGGAAGTCCCACACATCGACCAGTAATTACTAGTCGTGGTTACAAACCCACAACAGATACAAACCCATGACGGATGTGTCTCCATCCGAGATTGTTTGAAAAAGTCAAAATTTCAATGTGAAAATATATGAAGTTAAAACAAATATTTGAGACACTAAACAACTTTAAATCAACAACTTATCAACAGAAAAATATAGATCGGGTTGACCACTACAACTTTACTATTAACTATATGAACATTCGAGGACGTTTAGAAATTCTAATTTTTGAATTTCAAAATATATGAAGTTAAGCACATATTTGAGAATCTATAAATGACTTCAAATCAAAAACTTTTCTACCACAAAAGTTGTAGATTGTATTGAAAACTACAACTTTGGTATAGACCATATCAACATCCAGTTATTTGAAAATTTAAAATTTAAAATTTCAAAATCCATAAACTTAAAGACTCTAAACAATGGCAAAAAAAACTTTGCAACAACAAAAAGTTGTAGTTTACATTGAGGGCTACAATTATAATATAAAGTTTGTCTTGATATAAGTTCATATATGTGGAAAAGTTATAAATTATTTTTGGATGCAACTATTTATAGATGCCAGTCTCTGGAAAAGATAGTATCTTCTGCATATGTACATTTTAGCAGTACTTTATGCGTAATGTACTAGGTGGTATAATATTATTTTTAGAGCCGTTAACGTAACTTTGCCGCAGTATGTGTTTATAAAATTGACTGGTTTGAGGTACGTATGAACGAACCTATCCACTGTTAGATTTGAGATCCTATTTTATTTTGTGGATGATGCCATTCCTTATTATTACCTTGGTTAGTTCAAAATGAACTTACAAACATTATTAAATACTAGAAGATGAAAGAGTATTATACTAACCATGTGCTGTTAATACACTTTTTCCAATTTTTATCTAATATATATGTTATTGAATGCCTGTAATGAGATCTGGTGCTTATAATCTCTATATACATAAACCCTCAAAAAAAATCTCTATTCATAATGCTTTAAGACAGCAATCCATAGCAGAGCATCAAATGCACGTCTGGAGCACAAGTAAAATAATTTATACCATCTGGCAATACTTCACGGCCACGTACCTGTCCCTTTCTACACAATACAGCGTAGAAGCACCGTACCGTATCGCTTCATACTTACAACTTACAAGAATAATACATGTCTGTAGCTATATATACCCGTACCACCCAGCCCCAATCACCAAATCAATAGGCATAGTGCACAGCAGCAGCAGGCCAGCATCAGCAACCAATTCACAGGCCTGATCGATCGAGTGATCGACCATGGCCACCCTCAAGGCATTAATCTTGGCAATCCTCGGCATCGCCTTCTTCTGCGGTGCTGCCCTCGCTGCTCGCGACAAGTGGCGGATCTAGAAAATAAGTTAGGAGGGGCTTATCTCATAATCTTTCATTCCTAGCCTCTCCTTCTAAACTCGAATATGTGCAAATATGTAGTGGGGGCTTAGGAGGGGCTCCATAGTCCGAGCAGCGGTAGCGGGGGCTCGAGCCCACCCCGCCCCGATGCTGGATCCGCCCCTGCTCGCGACCTGAACGACGACTCAGCCATGGTGGCGAGGCATGAGCAGTGGATGGTGCAGTACAACTGCGTCTACAAAGACGCCACCGAGAAGGCTCAGCGGTTTGAGGTGTTCAAGGCTAATGTTAAGTTCATCGAGTCATTTAACGCTGGTGAGAACCGCAAGTTCTAGCTCGGTGTCAACCAGTTCGCCGACCTCACCAACGACGAGTTTAGGGCTTCAAACCTAGCCCCGTCAAGGTCCCTACTGGATTTAGATATGAGAATGTGGCGTTGATGCGCTTCCAGCGACCATTGACTGGAGGACCAAGGGCGCCGTCACTCCCATCAAGGATCAAGGCCAATGTGGTAAGTACATTCTGTAGGAAGCATGATACATATACACTTATTGTGACAACACTAATATTATCTATCATGATGTAAACTAGAGTGCAATAACATACGTCAAAACATAATAATTAATTGCAGGCTGCTGCTGGGCGTTCTCGGCTGTGGCTACCACAGAAGGCATTGTGAAAATAAGCACCGGCAAGCTCATCTCTCTCTCAGAACAAGAGTTAGTGGATTGCGATGTCCATGGTGAGGATCAGGGTTGCGAGGGGGGGTTTGATGGACGATGCTTTCAAGTTCATCATCAAGAACGGCGGCCTAACCACGGAGTCTAGCTATCCTTACACAGCTGCAGATGGCAAGTGCAAGAGTGGATCAAACAGTGCCACAACTGTCAAGGGCTACGAGGATGTGCCTACCAACAATGAGGCTGTGCTGATGAAGGCTGTGGCCAACCAACCCGTGTCGGTGGCAGTGGATGGCGGAGACATGACGTTTCAGTTCTACTCTGGTGGTGTGATGACTGGCTCCTGCGGTACTGACCTAGATCATGGGATTACAGCCATTGGTTATGGACAGACCAGTGATGGCACCAAGTACTGGCTGATGAAGAACTCATGGGGCACTACTTGGGGCGAGAATGGTTACTTGAGAATGGAGAAGGATATTTCAGACAAGAGGGGCATGTGTGGCCTAGCCATGGAGCCTTCCTACCCCACCGAGTAGGCAAAACCTTCAGAAGCCTTTAAGTTCGTACATAAGCGCTTTGAATACTATGTATATATTGCTGGTTCAAATGTGTGTCTGTAAATTGTGTTGCAAATTGATATCCTACATGTATTGGACTACTCTGTTTATTAAAAGACATGTAATGTGCTGAATGTGTAATGATTAATCATAAATACATGCTATTATTTTCTTGGAGCAAATATTCAGAGATGGCCAAGGGCAACACAAAGTCTCATGGGCTAACGGGCTGAATTGGGACTAACTAAAATATATTCAAGAATATGTAGGAACTTAATCCTGTAATTGTAGTTCAAAAATAACATTAGCCTATCGTTCTAGTCAAGCCGTCTGTTAACACCAAAATTTGGCAACGGATTTTCACTTATGGATCCATAGAAGAAAGACATGGAAACAGCTAATTTTCTCCGAATCGGCTATTTGAAAGAATTGACTATGGTTGATGATGTCAGCAGCTCGTGACCATGATGGCGATAAAAGAGAAGAATGTGTCGGACTCTACAGAAAGGGAATGCTTGGGGTCTAAGTTATCATTCAAATTAGGTAGTTTTTGGTTTAGGTTTTGGCAATTGTAACGAGTCGTGTTAGATTTGGAGTCGTATTGAGCCTTGATTATAAATATAAACCCCAGCAATTGTAAAAGACACACATCAATCAAACACAATCTTTCGGCTCAACGCCAAACCCTAGGAGTAGGAGTAGAGTAGATTTTGGTGAGTTTCTTCAAACGAGCAGGGCTGCATCGGTTAAGTCCGACCTTCGGTTTGCTTGTAAGTACTGCCACGGTTTATACCTCGTTCATATGGCTGCTTTGGTTGGGTCCAACCTCTTGTGAGCTTGGTATAAGCTAGTTATCAGTTTACATCTTGTTTGTAAGGCTGCATTGGTTAGGTCCAAACTCGTACAAGCTTGATCTAAACTATCAGTTTTATTTGGTCTAAGCTAAGGCTGCAACGGTTAGGTCCGATCTCTTCGCTAAAACTTGGTAAAACTAGTTATTGGCTCTGTTAGGCGTGGTAACCTAATAGATTCATTAAGTTATCGATATTGTTTGTTTTCATTGATTTATTTAATTATAGCAATATCACTTTGCCCGATTAAGATTGATAGATTTGACCTTAAATCTTATTGAGATCCATTATCTTTTGAGATTAATGTCTAATCTGGATAAGATGATTGATTTCCCAATCGTATCGGCTAACTCCTTTCAATCTTGATCGTGTCATATTGTGCGTTCAAAGTTTGTGTAATCTCGATAGATCTTTGGTTGGATTAAGCTTGATCTTGCAAACATGTTGGGCGCGACTTGGTCCAATCATTATTATGGCTGTATGGAAACACCCCACTGTTAGTGATTGGATTTCAAATTTGACATGTTTAATAGATCGAGTCTTCTTTGATTAATGAGCTTATTCGTGGTCATACAAGTCTTTGCTCGTGCTTTATGACTCTATTGGCTAAATAGCCGATGAGGTAGTGCTTCACCCGTGACGTAGTATGCATGCATCTGTTTAAATATTGATTGGTATATTGAGCATGTTGGGCGCGACTTGGTCTAGTTATTATTATGGCTGCATGGAAACACCCCACTGTTAGTAATTGGATTTCAAATTCGACATGTTTAATAAATCTATTAGTTTTAATCTAGATTATTGCTTGCACGTCGGATCTATGTTCTCGTATCGACTAAACTAGATCGGCTAAAGGATTTCATGCTTATCATGCGTATCAAAATAGCTGTTTTAGCTTATTCTTTACTTTTCTTATCATTATAAAACATAGGCGTTGACTTCTTAGTTAAAGGCCTTCATCATTGGCTATTGAGCCGTATATTTGGAACTGTCTGGCAACAAAGCTGGCATGTTCCGCCTTGTGTTATTGATCTATCGTTTCCTTGTCAATTGCAGGGTCAAATTGACTGGCACGGCAAGGTTTCAAGACCTGATTCAACCGGTGTTTGAGGCTTAGGGAATCTCTAGCTCTCTGCTTCAATAGATGATTTGCCTGAATCGCCAACATGGATTATGACAATGAACAAGTCCTTAATATCTCTATAGATGATTTGCCTGAAGAGGCAAAGGCACTCGTAGAGAAGGCAATCTAGCAGTACTGAGACAAGTGCTTGTTGTCGTTCACCAAGATGCGTGACAAGGTGATCTAGAAGACTATGCTTCCAAGAACACTCTTCCATGGACAGAGGGATCCTGATGCTGTTGCTGAACAAAATGCTATGGCCGAGACAGTTAGCAAAACCATGGCAGCTACTCTTACCAATCACAATGAGATATTCATAAGATCATTAACAAATGTGATGAAAGAGGTCATGTACGGAGCTCCAATTCATCAGACAGGGCTAGCTTACTTCAACCAATTGACAAGCAAAAAGCAAGTTGATACTCAAGCAATGGTTGGTGAGCAAGCTGGAAACTCTGGTCAAGGGGGAAGTACTAGTCAATTCAGAGATACTACCCAGAATATGCAGCCTCCGTGCAACAGCCGATAATGAGTAATCAAGGGGGATATAATATGCCTTCATCGGCTTCAAAAAATGCAACGCCATATCAGGGAAGGGTACCAAGTGGAGTTCCTCAAGGATATCATTATGAATACAACACTTGGAATGGTGCACCCAATCCAGGATATCAGGATGGTCAGAATCTTGTTATTCAGGGTGTCCCGAACCAACCAAATGGCCAACATGATGCTCAGATAGATCAACTGATGAATCAAGTGTCTGACATGATGCAGCATCAGTTTGGCTTAAAACCGAAGAACACTGGGGTGTCCTACAGGAAACCTTACCCAGAGTGTATGATCAGGTGATGCTTCCAAACCGCTATAAAATTCTAGATTTCACCAAATTCACTGGGACAGATTCAATTTCAACCATGGAACATGTTAGTTGATATCTTGCTTAGTTGGGAGAGGCTTCTACGACTCCTGCACTTAGAGTGTGCAATTGTTTCCTTTGTCTCTGTCTGGGTCTGCATTTTCCTGGTTTTCATCCTTGCCATATGGTTCTATTTCAAGCTGGGAAGATTTGGAGAGCAAGTTTCATCAGTATTTCTATTCTGGCCTAGTTGAGAAGAACATTGGTGACTTGATAGAAGTATGACAAGGAAGCAATGAGTCAGGGGCACTATCTTCAAAGGCTCAGAGAAGTCAGAAACCAATGCTATTCTTTGACTTTATCTGATGAAGAATTGATTTGTATTGCAATCCGTGGCTTACAACCAGCACTTAGGGAAAAAGTATCTAGAACAGAATATCAGAGTCTTGGAATGTTGGCTAATCAGATAGCCAGTATTGAGGCTCAGATTAGATTCTCAACTCCACGCAACAGTAGGCCTCAGAAGACTGGGAATGTTGAAACCAATAACTATTATGTCTCATCTGATGAAGAAGATGAAGAAGTTGCTGCTCTAGAATGGACATGGAGGCATTTAGAGCTTTTTCCATGGGCAAATACTAATAGTAATGATGCTGACAAGTATGATTTTGACGTCACTAAGGCTGATAAGATCTTTGATATGTTGCTTGAAAAAGGTCATATTAAATTAACAGCAAATCATAAGATGCCTTCGGCCAAAGAGCTTAAGAGAGAAGATATTGTAAGTATCATGGCACCAACACTCATCACACCAATGATTGCAGAGTTTTTCGTGAGTGTATTCAGAAAGCCATTGAGCAGGGGAGGATTGGTCTTGAGAAGAACAAGAAGACTATGGATATTGAAGGGCATCCTTTCCCTCAAAATATGGTTGCAGCTGCGTTACCAAAAGGGAAAACTAAAGTGCTTACATCAGATAAAGCTAGGGAAGCTAGGACAGTTGATCCCGAATCACAAATGATAGCTGAGGAGTATTGTTAGGTCAAGAGAAGACGAGATCGGCAAAAGAGCCGATTGGAACAGGCTGAATCTTCAAAGGCTGGTGCTATGCGTCGACGACCAACTTCTCAGATTTTATTGAACAGATGGTGACGTCAGCAAGAAAAAGATTACTAGAGATGGTTGGAGGAAGAAAATTACAGGCGTCGTTGTGAAAAAGAAAGGCATGAGAAAGAACAAAATGAATCACATTGGAATTGTCCTTTCTTTAGGCATTGCTGGAATGAAGGTTTGAGATTGCCTACTCGAAATAATTGTCCTGAATGCAGTGATCAGTATTGGGAATATAGGCAATCTAAGGCAAACCGCTGGTCTGTGTATCAACGTCTTGATTATTCACAAGACATGGATGGACGCGTAAAAAAGGAAACTATTCATAATCGGTTAGGAAAAAGAGTGGTTGATATTTAGCCAATTATGAAGGTGAAGAGTATGTTTGGCAAGATGGTCAGTGGTGTCCAGGTGGACTAACCAGAAGCCAGAAAAGGAGGGTTCAATGCTTGAGGAACCAAGAATTAAGGGAAGAGAAACATCAAGTTTGGCGTGCTAAGAAAACAGCTGATAAAGGTACACCATCGGCTAATATTGATGTAAGTTTCATACTACCGACAGAGTTCAGGGCTACTGGGAATCAAGATGATGAATGTACCGATGATGAGGAAAAACCTGCTGCTCAGTTAGTTTTCCAAGCAGAGAGTGCAATCTTTAATAAACCAGAAAAACATTTGCACTTGAAAGCTTTGTACCTCAAAGGTTTCATCGATGGAAAGCCAATGACTAAGATGCTGATTGATGGAGGAGCAGCTGTTAATTTGATGCCTTACACTATGTCCCGGAAGCTTGGAAAAGGAGCTGATGACTTGTTGAAGACAGATGTCAGGCTTCAGGATTTCAGTGGAAAGACATCTAGTACCAGGGGAGCTATGAATGTTGAATTGACAATTGGAAGCAAGACAATGTTGACCACTTTCTTTGTTATTGACGGGAAAGGTGCATATAGTTTGCTCCTTGGTCGAGATTGGATTCATGCCAATTGTTGTATACCATCCACTATGCATCAGTGTATTATTCAGTGGATAGGAGATGCCATCGAGATGGTTCAGGCTGATACATCTATTACTATTGCAGCAGCTGATCCGACTAGGTGGAACTTTGAAGGAATTGAATGCTTCTCTGGTAAGACTTGGGAAGAAGGCGTCATCAATATCAGCGATGACAGTCAATAGCCGATATAAGCAATCAGCTCTGAAAGTTTATTTTAATGGATTCTCCAATCGATGATACTGAAGGCAAGTTGGGGCAAGGATTTACGTCGGCAGATGAATTAGAAGCAGTTGACATTGGACCTGGTGACAGACCTAGGCCGACGTATATTAGTGCTAAACTAGATCCTGCGTATAAGCAAGAGTTGATAGTTCTGTTGAAAGAATTTAGAGATTGTTTTGCTTGGGAATATTATGAGATGCCTGGACTTGATCGATCAATTGTAGAACATCGATTGCCAATTAAACCTGGATATTGGCCATTCAAGCAAGTTCCAAGAAGAATTAAGCCCAAAATTATGGAAGATGTGAAGACAAAAATTACAATATTATATGAGGCTAAATTCAAACGACAGTGCCGACATGCAGAGTGGATATCAAGTGTAGTCCCTGTTTACAAGAAGAATAGAAAGATGAGAGTATGCATTTATTTCAGGGACTTGAATAAAGCTACCCCCATGGATGGTTATCCCATGCCAGTTGCCGATATGTTGGTGGATGCTGCGGCTGGTCATAAGTAATCAGTTTTATGGATGGTAATGCAGGGTATAATCAAATCTTTATGGCAGAAGAAGATATTTATAAAACTGCTTTTAGATGCCCTGGTGCCTTGGGATTATATGAGTGGGTGGTAATGACATTTGGTTTGAAAAATGCCAGTGCAACTTATCAAAGAGCTATGAATTTTATCTTTCATAAGCTGATCGACAAAATAGTTGAGATTTATATTGATGATGTGGTTGTGAAATCCAAAGGCTACAAAGAACATCTTCAGGATCTCAGAGCAACTCTTGAATGCACAAGGAAATATGGTTTGAAAATGAATCCAAATAAATGTGCATTTGGTGTTTCAGCTGGTCAGTTTTTGGGTTTCATGGTTCATGAAAGAGGAATTAAAGTTGGTCAGCAAAGCATAAAAGCTATCGTCAAGGCTGTACCACCAACGAATAAAACTGAACTTCAATCCTTGATCAGCAAAATCAATTTTATCAGAAGATTCGTATCAACCTTGTCAGAAAGGATTTTGCCGATCTCAGTGTTATTGAAGTTGAACATGATCAAGAGTTCAATTGGGGTGACATACAACAGAAGGCATTTGAGGAAATTAAAGAGTATATGAAGTCTCCACCTGTTCTAATCCCTCCATAGCAAGGAAAGCCTTTAAAGTTGTATGTGTCAGCCGATGTCCATACAATTGGTTCGGCCTTAATTTAGGAATTTGAAGGAAAGGAGCGGGTAGTTTTCTATTTAAGTAGAAGGCTTTTAGATCCTGAAACTAGATATTCTCCCATTGAAAAATTATGTTTGTGCTTATATTTTTCTTGCACTAAATACGACATTATTTATTATCTGCTAAGTGCACAGTGGTATCCAAATTTGATGTGATTAAACACATGTTATCTATGCCTATTTTGAATGGGAGGATTGGGAAGTGGATTATTGCATTATCAGAATTTGATTTGAGGTATGAATCGGCTAAAGCAGTCAAAGGACAGGTAATGGCCGATTTTGTTACCCACCATCACAAGAAAGAGGTTGAAATAGTTAGTTTAGCTCCTTAGACTCTTTTCTTTGATGGATCATCATGCAAACAAGGTGGTGGAATTGGCATTGTGATTATCTTGCCTCGGGGGATAGGTTTTGAATTTGCTTTTCCAATAAAGCCGGTGTCCACTAATAATCAAGCCGAATATGAAGCTATACTCAAAGGACTTCAACTTCTTAATGAAGTAAAGGCTGATGCAGTTGAGATATTTGGAGACTCTCAATTAGTGATCAATCAACTGATCGGCCTATATGATGTAAGGATGACACTTTAAAAATTTATTATGATCATTGTCAGGAAATACTTGATAGCTTTTCTTCTGTTTCAATCAAGCATATTCCTAGATGTCAAAACCACGAAGCAAATCGGCTAGCTCAGAGTGCTTCCGGGTATTGGCAAATTTATGAAGTTTTTAACAATGGTTTTGCCGATGATGCTGATTGGAGAAAGGAAATAATTGAATATCTTAAAGAGCCATCATAGAAGGTCTCAAGAAGGTTGAGGTATAAGGCTATTAAATTTGTTCTTCTTAATGATCAGTTATATTATAGAACAGTTGATGGTGTACTGCTTAAATGCCTTAATCAAGAGGATGCGAAGGTATTGATGGGAGAAGTTTGTGAAGGTGTTTGTGGTGCACATCAATCAGCTCATAAGATGAAGTGGGTAATACAAAGAGGTGGTTATTTTTGGCCAACAATGCTAGAAGACTGTTTCAAATATTACAAGGGCTGTCAGGATTGTCAAAAGTTTTGAAATATTCAAAAGTCTCCAGCATCGGCTATGAACCCCATTATCAAGCCATGACCATTTAGAGGTTGGGGAATTGATTTAATCGGCCAAATTTATCCACCTTCTAGCAAGGGGCATAAATTTGTATTGGTGGTAATAGATTATTTCACTAAATGGGTTGAAGCAATTCCATTGAAGGTTGTGACGTCTGCCAATATGATTGAGTTTATCAAAGAGCATATCATTTATAGATTTGGCATTCCTCAAACCATAACGACAGATCAAGGGAAGATGTTTACATCCAAAGAGTTTGAAGCTTTTGCTGCCAATACTGGTTTCAAATTGATAAATTCATCTCCATATTATGCCCAAGCAAATGGACAAGCAGAGGCGCCTAATCAGATTTTGATAAAATTGATTAAAAAGAAGATTAGTGAAAATCCAAGGAAATGACATTTAATTCTTAATGAAACTCTATGGTCGTATCAGATGGCTTGTCATGGATCTACCAAATGTTCACCATATGAGTTAGTCTATGGACATAGTGTTGTTTTGCCTTGGGAAACTAAAATTGGATCAAGACGTGTTCTGTTACAAGATAATTTGAAAGCCCATGATTATAAATGCCTTGTAATGGACAATCTTGAAGATTTACATTGTCATCGGCTAAAAGCTTTGGAAAATATTAAGGCCAATAAGTTGAGAATTGCCAAGTATTATGATAAGAAGGTCGAGGACAAGCAATTTCGTGAAGGAGATTTGGTATGGAAAGTTATCTTACCGATTGGAACCAAGGACAATGTGAATAGAAAATGGTTGCTGAATTGTGAAGGTCCTTATAGAATTACTCGTCGTGTGCCTGGTAATGCTTACATCTATGAAACATTGGAAGGAGAGGAATTTTCTAGAGCGATTAATGGCAAATTTTTCAAGAAATATTATTCAAGCATTTGGGTGGATTCGTTATAGCCGATTGTCATGAAAATCAGGCTCTAATAGCCGATACCATGTGTATCGCCTTCAGCAGAAAAAATAAAGATCAGATCAAGTCTTGATTGAAGATAAGAGCCGATGCGATATGTATCGCCTTTAGTGCAAAAATACAAAACATCACAAAAGGTTCAGATTATTTGTACAAGGTTCAAATTAAAAGTTGGAAGTGTGCAAGTGTTACATCCAGGATTACAAGTTCAGAATAGATTTGATTACATTCAGAGCATTCTGGCCAATAGCATCGATCTCTGCAATTTGCCGATTGTCTTCTTCACTTGTTCCTGAGATAGGCTGCTTCCTCTTGGCATGGATATCTTTGAGCTCAACATATTTGGCAGTCATAAGAGCTCTTTGCTTACTTATTGCTGTGGGAACTCTAGCCAGATTATCTTCTTCTCGCTTGATGGAGCTGTCAACCTCTTTCAATCTGGCTAAGAGTTGATCTTTTCAGTTTTGAGATCTTTGAGCTTTTTGTTAATCTGTTTAGGAGCACTTTCTAATTTGTCTATTAGATCTCTAAACTCCAGTAAGCTCTGTTTGTGTTGGTTCTCCTGAATGGGCAGATACTTTTGGGCTTCACGGGTAGCAAGCCCTTCCATGGATCCAAGGAATTTTTGCTCATGGCATTCAATGTATGCAGCAGGTTGTAGCACTTCCCGGATTTCTGAAGGTAGTTCTTTCTTGATGGAGTTAAAGATGTCTTGAACTGGTCCTGCATCGTGCACCAGATCGGCTATATTAACATCCAAATGTGTTACCAACGCTTGAAGCCGATCTTTGGTTGATTCAGGTAGATTTGGTTCTACAACACTCTTGTCCACAGAGTTGACTTCTTCCCCAATGTATCCTTTAATGTCAAATGGAGTATCTGTTGAGAAAGAGTTTTGGGCCTGCATTTTTAGAGAAGGATAAGTATTTAAACAAATAAATCAGGTATAACTGCTCTTCTGCACCTTTTCTTCTGAGTTTGGAGAGGAAGAAGGAATAGCCAATGTATCTGCAAATTGATGGCCTTCTGAAATTAAGGCATTGAGTAAGTAAAGTAAAATAGAGAAAAGATCTATAAAGATCATCGGCTAGAATTATATACCCTAAAGAGTATCTTGAGGATTACTTTGGCCTGCATTTGGGTCCTCTAGCGGTTGTTCATAATCTGGCAAAAACAGGAAGGTTGTTAGAGGTCATTTGAATTGCAAGAGTTGTATCAAAAGGATCGTGCTGCTACCTTTTGGGTCAGGAATGTGCTAAGGATCTTCTTCAGAACTACTGCTAATTTCAACTTGTTGATAAGAAATAAGTAAGATAGATGATTCTATCGGAAGAAAGAAAACTTTAGAACTTACTTCATCTGCAATATCAGCCAATGATTCCAGAGTGCTCTTGTCAGTTGCTTCAGCAGGAATAGCCGATGAAGAAGTATCCTAAGAATCATCTAAATGGTTAGCATGATACTCATAAGCAAAGAAAGATGACAGGATGGATAGTTACCTGAGGAGCTGCTTGGGGTATTGTTTTGATCTTTTTGGCTGTGCTCTTGGAAACACTAGATCTCTTACACTTTGGGGTGGGGGAAGATTGCACAGTAATAGCTGGTTGGTTCATAACTTTCCTCAGAGAAGGAGCATTCCAACCCAATCTTGGATTTGTACACTAGGTATTATATTTAATGGCCTTGTTGCTCCTGCTAGACGTTGGTGGAGTCTTCTCAATGAGATCCTGCAAATATTATTTGTGAACCATTGGGTATGACAGTAAAATACAGAGATGGGCCACCAGTTAATGAAAGAAGTTGATGAAATTGGTTGGCAATTAAGTTCTATCATAGCCACATGTGGTGGAGATTCTTTGAACTGCAGAATCCTATTGAATTCTACCCCTGTGCTTATTGGTTCCTTTGGCTTTAGCTTGTCAGCAAAGAATAGCTTGGGGGGAAGTTGACCAAAGGCCAATTGCCTGGCAGCTATTGAAGGGTTGTAGAATTCATAAGAAACTAGGGGCTTCACTCTGCCATGCCTGACTTCTGCAACCCTAGCTTCATTATGCAATTAAGAATCTTAGATGATTCAACATCAGTACAGCCAGATTCAAACCTAAAAGATGATGGGAGCTCAAACTCTGGGATATCTGTGTATACAGACCAGATCAAGATATCTTTAGAAAAACCTTTGTAGAAAAGCTTGAAGAACTAGCTGATACCCCAATCAATTGAGATAGCCGATGCTGCTTCACCAAAGGACATGCATCGGTGAAATTTGTCCTTCTTGGCCAAAGATGTTTCTTGTTCTTCTGTATAAGTCAAGTCAGGAAAATTCAATGACCTGATGTCTTGGATTACAATCTTATGCAAATAAAGATTGAGCCAGAGCTAAAGAAGCCACCATGGTCCACTGATTGTCAACACTGGTTCATTCTTCATTAAGTGTTGAGCCACTTGGTTCATCAGGATGTACAGAGATCCAAGTAAGAGCTTGCCCAAAGGAATCTCAGAACCTAATGCTAATTTTTCTGCCAGAGGTAGATAATTGAATGTTGGACCACAAGTTGATCCACAAAATAAATACTTGTCTAGCCACAAGTTTAGGAAAGCTACGTGTTCCCTTTCATTAACACTCTTCTTAGAAGACTTGTGGATGTTGATGTAATTGGACCAGCCACCAGATCTTACACTATCAAGCTTGAAAGTCGGCTTGTTCAGAAGTTTGAAGGGATTGACTGATCCTGTGATATCAAGGCCGGTAAGCATGTGAACATCGACCAAGGTAGGTGTCGTTGGTCCATGACCAAAGAGAAAAGCATTATATGTGTTAGAGCAAAAACAAGATATAGCTTTGAGCAATTGCTCATTCTTCATATGAGAGAGAGAGACAGAGATATGCACTGATTCAGATTGTGGAGAACCCAGTTAGTCTGCTCTTTATTAGCAACTTTCAGATACCAATCCCTCCAGCCAGGGGTTGGATTTGGCCAAGTCCTGAGGGGCAATTTATCCCAAATTGGTGGATTCATTGAAGAATTTTTGAAGGGTAAGCGGTTTGTTTCCGCAATAATGACTTCAGTTGGATCTGGATTACCCATGGGACCAAGAAAGAAACTATCTGGAATATCTTCGCGAGGAATCAAAATTTTGTTCTGGAGGTCCTAGAATAAACAGAAAAAACAAACCTTGAGAAAAGAAAACGGGAGACCATCAGATTAGCAGAGAAAAGAGAGATTCTTGTTACCTCGGGGATGTTGTTGATGGAAGCCATCTTCTTAGGGTTGCGCTCCGAGATGCGAGGGTTTGAGTAGATTAATGCAGGAGATGCTTCAGTTCGTCTCTCCAGCCATGATTAAGAGTTTAGAAAGGGTCGTTGGATAAGCTCTTTAGGGTTTGGAGGTTGAAGGCTTGAAATGACGGCGGCTCAGTGAAGAGGGAAATAGTTAAAGTCGAATGAAGATGATGAGTGGCAGTTTGGTGAATATGTGCAAAGTTCAGCTTGCAGTAATGTTTTAAAGGCAACCGTATTAAAGACAATTTTGGGATAAAATCAATTTTATCCTGAAATTGGGGGGCATGTGTTAACACCAAAATTTGGCAACGGATTTTCACTTATGGATCCATAGAAGAAAGACATGGAAACAGCTGATTTTCTCCGAATCGGCTATTTGAAAGAATTGACTATGGTTGATGATGTCAGCAGCTCGTGACCATGATGGCGATAAAAGAGAAGAATGTGTCAGACTCTACAGAAAGGGAATGCTTGGGGTCCAGGTTATCATTCAAATTAGGTAGTTTTCGGTTTAGGTTTTGGCAATTGTAACGAGTCGTGTTAGATTTGGAGTCGTATTAAGCCTTGGGTATAAATATAAACCTCGGCAATTGTAAAAGACACATCAATCAAACACAATCTTTCGGCTCAATGCCAAACCCTAGGAGTAAGAATAGAGTAGATTTTGGCAAGTTTCTTCAAACGAGCAGGGCTGCATCGGTTAAGTCCGACCTCTGGTTTGCTTGTAACTACAGCCACGGTTTATACCTCGTTCATACAGCTGCATTGGTTAGGTCCAACCTCTTGTGAGCTTGGTATAAGCTAGTTATCGGTTTACATCTCGTTTGTAAGGTTGTACTTGTTAGGTCCAAAGTCGTACAAGCTTGATCTAAACTATCGGTTTTATTTGGTCTAAGCTAAGGCTGCAACGGTTAGGTCCGATCTCTTCGCTAAAACTTGGTAAAACTAGTTATCGGCTCTGTTAGGCGTGGCAACCTAATAGATTCATTAAGTTATCGATATTGTTTGTTTTCATTGATTTATTTAATTATAGCAATATCACTTTGCCCGATTAAGATTGATAGATTTGGCCTTAAATCTTATTGAGATCCATCATCTTTTGAGATTAATGTCTAATCTGGCTAAGATGATTAATTTTCCAGTCGTATCGGCTAACTCCTTTCAATCTTGATCGTGTCATATTGTGTGTTCAAAGCTTGTGTAATCTCGATAGATCTTTGGTTGGATTAAGCTTGATCTTGCGAACTTGTTGGGCGCGACTTGGTCCAGTCATTATTATGGCTATATGGAAACACCCCACTGTTAGTGATTGGATTTAAAATTCGACATGTTTAATAGCTCGAGTCTTCTTTGATTAATGAGCTTATTCGTGGTCATACAAGTCTTTGCTCGTGCTTTATGACCCTATCGGCTAAATAGCCGATGAGGTAGTGCTTCACCCATGACGTAGTATGCATGCATTTGTTTAAATATTGATTGGTATATTGAGCATGTTGGGCGCGACTTGGTCCAGTTGTTATTATGGCTGCATGGAAACATCCCACTGTTAGTAATTGGATTTCAAATTCGACATGTTTAATAAATCTATTAGTTTTAATCTAGATTATTGCTTGCACGTCAGATCTATGTTCTCGTATCGACTAAGCAAGATGGGCTAAAGGATTTCATGCTTATCATGCGTATCAAAATAGCTGTTTTAGCTTATTCTTTACATTTCTTATCATTATCAAACATAGGCATTGACTTCTTAGTTAAAGACCTTCATCATTGGCTATTGAGCTGTATATTTGGAACTGTCTGACAACAAAGTTGGCATGTTCCGCCTTTGTGTTATTGATCTATCATTTCCTTGTCAATTCAGGGTCAAATTGTCTGGCACAGCAATGTTTCAAGACCCAATTCGACCGGCGTTTGAGGCTTAGGGAATCTCTAGCTCTCTGCTTCAACAGGTCCTGCAAGGCCTCCAAGTGTGTTGTGCATGAAGTACACTTTTTTGTGTCAACACCGTCATACCCTACATTCTAGGTGTTACATTAAGCTACACAATGAGCAAGCTATTGGACATTCCAAGATGGTAAATACTCGGTAGATGAGGAAAAGTAAAGAAATCTACAATAAAACGCCAAATTCTTGAAGTATTGAGTTGGTGGAACTCTTCCTCAATACTTGTTGGAGCTCCTCACCAAATTGTATAGTTCCTTCTTGAGGCACTAAGACTAATGTCCTCGCAAATGAAATGCACTTCTGCATCTCTAGATAGGCAGGCGTCCAAACTAGAACAAAGCTTCTAAATAAGACTCCCACAATCACCAAGAACAACTCCAATTACCAAGATTTGCTTGGTATTGACAAGCTCCAAGAGTAACAAGCCCCAAGCTTCGCTTGACCGTCAAGCCTAAACTACAACTGGATTTGCATTGCCTACTAGTCTCAACTATCCATGAAACTATGGAGACTCATGTGATCTGGTGGTGCTTCCATATCAGCATGCGGTCTAACAGAGTTGGAGGTACATGTGGCTGCCTCTAAAGATGGATTGGTTTGTCTCCGAAAACAACATGTGGCCGCTTCAGCGTGTTGGCGTTGCTTCACGCCCGGAACATGTGACCAAGACCATTGGAAATTGCCCATGTCGCACAATCCTGTTATGTGAGCATCTCCAAGAGTACCTTATTTCCCTTCCCAATCCTTAAATTTTAGCAAGATGAGAAAAAACACCTCTCCAACAACTCCTAATCCATGCTCCTAAAATTTACACACTTGGTAAATCCTCCCCCATCGCACGTAACTTTGCGCGTAGTAGCGGTCGCGCGGATCCTGTGCGTATCGATCAATCTAAAGGTGGAAGGGTATGGGAAAGAATAAGAAGTTGGAAAGGGTTCCTGATATAAATGTACGAGAGAGAAAGAATATATAAAAGTGGTTACGATAATTTCGAAATAGTACAGGATTGCTGATGTAAAATTATCTTCTATGTTTTAGGAGTGAATTATTAGAAACTCTTGGAGATGTCCTTCTTTTTTCCTGCGAATACCTTTTTAGGAGTTACAAAACTATGTGTTTTTAGGAGAAAAAAATAGGATACTCTTGGAGATGCTCTAATAGGTCACTGCTGCCTGTAACTCTTTTCTTTTTGGTTTTTTCCGGGTGCGTTAACGTCTTGATCTGCTGGCCGCTCGCCGTCGGGCAAGGTCATTGTTGTACTCTTTTCCAACTTCTCTTAATGAAATACATGCCTAAGCACCTTCTATGAAAAAAATAGTATGTGGAATAGAAATATCAAGAAAAACTTTGGTAATTGAAATGTCTCATGTAAACATTGATGTGCCATCATACATGCGAACCTGGTAGGCGAAGCTTTCTTCTACCTGTTGTTATGTTATAGACTGGCTCATTATATTCCTCAGAAACTTATGTTCCTAAAGCAAATAAGTGGATCATTACACTGAGAGCTAGAATTCTATATGTGTCACACGATCACCATCCCATCCTTGAACCAAACTACTAGTAAAAAAATTCGAAGACAAACCCTCTTATCTACAAAGGTGGGCCAAAAGTGATTGTCTCCCAAAACACCCTTCCGCTTTCACAGGCGGTAGCTAGGTCCACTTATGAAGACAACCAATCAACATACATCTCTGTAAATGGAGCCATTAAAGAGGTGGACATTTCTATGAGGCCCGCCTCTAAAAAAGCTTGAGGACCATAATTCCTATCCCACTCACACAACCCTAACTCCCTCATGCCCCTATTCTCCTAATTGTTGTGCTCTCTCTCTCTGTGCGCGCGCACATGCACCGATCCATGTACTCGACTCCTCTACTCTCTCTTTTTCTCTATGTACATAATTCATCTCCCACTACTACACAAATGATTTTAGGAGGTAGTGCCTAAACATTAATGGAGGCAGGCACAAAATTCAATCGCCTCCTAAAATACCAGCCTATTAACGGAGGAGTTCATTTTTATTTACTAAGGCGGTCCTATTTGCTCGCCTCGTAAAATCGATTTACGGAGGCGGTCAAAAAATAACCGCCTCCTAAAATAGATTTACGAAGGATTCGCCTCCAAAAATTAGGCCATTTTCGGAGGCGGGCCTCTTAAAAGGCCCTCCTGGGAAAATATATATGACGTGCAGCAAAAGCCCGTATCCACTACACCTATATAAATAGAAGTTATGGTTTCACCTCAGTATCCAACTCCCTATCACTCAACCGTCTCCCTCCCTAAGCCGCCCCTCTCCCTCCCTTAGTCGTCTCTCCCTCCCTCCGGCGGCCCATCTCCCTCCCTCAACCCGACCATCTCTCCACCCTCCGATGATGGTGCCCCATCTCTCTCTTCCTCTCTCTACCCTGGCTGACGAGGGCGGCCGGCCCCGGCGGCGCGGAGGCGACCAGCCCTAGCTCGGTCGTGGGCGGCCCTGGCGCGAACAGAGGCTGCCTCGGCGGTGCTGATGCAGGCGGCCCCAGTGCGGACGCGCGCCTTGGTGGTGCGTGGCCCTGGCGGCACGTCACTCCCCCACCCGAGCAATGGCCAGATCTAGGAACCGCGAGCAGACTTCGAGCAAGCAGGCGTGGAGCCCGACAGAGGGCGACCGGATCTCAGCTATGGGCCGCTCTCCCTTCCCCTTCCCCTCCACCTCCAGATCCGGCGGCGGGCGTCTCGATCCGGCAGCAGGAGGCCGGATCCCGGCGGCAGGCGTCTCCATCCGGCAGCGAGAGGCTAGATCCTAGTGTCGAGAGGCCGGATCCCAGCGGTGCGCGCGGTCTAGGTTGTGTCGAGCGGCTACAGCGACGACCGCCTGTGGATGGGCTCATGGATGGACTCGCGGGCCTGTTCACAGGTTTTTTCTTTTTTTATTTTTTCTGTTTCATTTATGACCGCCTCCGTAAAGTCACCATTAGAGGCGGTTGCATTGCCCGCCTCCATTAATAAAAAACGCCCACCTCCATTAAACTTTACATTGTAGTGTCCCACATCTGGTAGAGGAGGCCAACAAGCAACCTGCATAGAAGCCACAAGAACGGAGGAGGTTGGCGGGCAGGCCTCAGAGGAGTCCAGCGAGCGGCATGTGCAGAGGAGGTCATGCGGGCACAGAGGTCGAGGTCAGTGCAGAGGATGACGGGCAATGCACGTAGGAGACCTAGGGTCGCATTAGGTGGAGGCTGGCGGGCAGCGCACGTGTAGGATATATGCCAATGGGCACAAAGGCTGATGGCAGCAGTGCATACAAGGCCTAGAGAAGCATGGAGGAGGTGTGTGGGGCACAGAGGGTGCTCCCTCTATATACATTCCCCATTTGCAGAGGTGCTCCCTCTCGACCTCTCTCCTCTCGTCGATCTTTCCCCTCATGGCACTCACCCACTTTGTAGCTATGGTGTTTTGCAGATGCTCAATCTATAGCATGGAGGTTGGGAGATGTTGCTGGCTCTTGATCGGAGAACCCGTCGGTGAAGACTTGGTGGTATGCTGCACGGTGAAAGAGCAGAACCAAGACGACAAGGAGGAGCGGCGGCGGTGACGGCCGGACAACTGAAGCTAAATTTTCATAGATTTCTAGAGATGGCGTCTAACTCATCCCGTCTCTAAAAACACTATTTTCACATGTGGGTTATTGATGATAATTAATAGAGAACATCTGCTACTGTCTCTAGAAAGCATTGTTCGGCGACACTAAAAAACCTAGACATAGTAGTGAACCAAACACTATAAATATATATGTAAATAGTCTCAAATTGATCAAATGCATGCCAACATTTCTACCATCATGCATATGGTAAAATCAAGATAAAAATGGTACATTTATCTTGCAGATGGAGTTGGGGGTGCGGCTTAAAAGAAGATATATATGCACATGCTTGCACAAGCAACAAAATCTAGTACGTACTGTAGTTGTGCTTGCACCAACGCACTGTGCCGCCGTGTCCCTAGTAGTCCCAACTGCCATGGGCCGTACGTACCTAGGCGAGTAGGCGTCCTGTCTTTCAGAGTGTGTTTAGTTGGTGAAAAGTAGGTGAAAAGTTCTTGTAGTATTTTTTGTTGTTATTTGACAAATATTATCCAATCATGAAGTAACTAGATTCAAAAGATTCATCTTGACATTTATAAACAAATTGTGCAATTAGTTATTTTTTTACCTATATTTAATACTTCATGCATATGTCCAAATATTTGATGTGATAGGTGGAAGAGGAAATATTTTGAATTTGCATGCGAAGTGAACACACCCTCAGTGACGATCTCCAATGCAGCATCCGAGCTTCTCCTCTCCGCCATCTCCACGACCCCTGATGAGGCCGCCGCCTTCGCCTCGCCCTTGGGCGGCCGGTCCACCATGTCGGCATGGCACACGGGGCACGCGCGGCTCTTTGTCAGCCACGAGTCCACGCACTCCGCGTGGAAGCTGTGCTCGCACCGCGGCAGCTGCCTGCACTGGCCGCCGGCCTCAAACGCCTCAAGGCAGACCACGCAGTCCCCGCCGGCCTCGCTCTCTGCAGACTCGAAGTCGTGGCAAGGAAGCCTGACGAGCTCGCCGGCCGACAGTCCTCCACCGTGGCCGCCCTCCTCGTCGGCGTGCGTGGCGCCATGGCCACGGGAGCCGAGTCCCCCCATTATAGCCCAGAAAACAACAAGGACGTGGACGACGAGCATCAGAGTGACGCCCGCGGTGAGCAGCACCACGTAGAGGATTTTGGTTGGGTTGGTCATGCTATGCTATGGTAGCATATAGCTAGTGATGATATTCTCTAAAGGATCATGTTTGTCATGGATTATGTGAAGATGTCTCATGCTTTTGCCGTTCCTTCCTTTATATATATATATATATATATATATATATATATATATATATATATATATATATATATATATATATATATATATATATATATATATATATATATATATATATATATATGGAGTTACGTTCAAAGTGTTGGGAGAAACCAAAGAGGAAGCGACAAAGACCTTATATTATCACATCAGCACTGTAGAGAGGCCGTGTAGTAGCTGCAAGGTACTGATAGATACAAGGAAGAAAACGGAAGGTGCAGCTGTTCTTTTCCTTGAGATAATTGTCCGTTTACCATCGTTAATTACCTTAACCTGAGATATGGCACCCACAAGACACAATTGGAATTATAGCAGTGACGAATTTATTTGAAAGAGCATTTCATGCTTTGTTGCCTGCCTGATAATAAGCCGACGACGGTCAAAGGGACGGAATATATTTCAACCATTTTTGAACATTCCTTTGAAAAGGTGGAAGATAATGTGTTTATAAAAGTTTGCATCAATATTTTAGTACTACTTTTCTACCACAATGCGATAGTATAAATATTATATTATATAATTTTCTAAACAAATCAGACAGGTCGATTACATTAAAAATAAGATAAACCTAGACCGGTTAAGACAGTGATAGATTTAGTAAACGTGACCCTACTTGTATGGCATGCGGGCTTGGTCATCTTGACCCTACCTGTATGGCATGCGGGCTTGCCTATCCGGCTCCCCACCTGTCTTTTATGTACCCAACATTCCTGTGCTTAATTCATTTCAGTATTCTCCCAAATACAGATAACATAACTTCCAGCCTCTAATTCGCCTTTCCCACAAAACCTCGTGACTCACCCCCTCGCCTCTGGAGACTCGGAGCACCGCCGCCACCGTCGTCCCCCGCCTCCACCACCGCTGGTTTCCCTCCCTCCACCTCCGACATATCGCCAGAGGCCGGAGGGAGTGGGGATCTGTAGGGACCCGTCGCATTAATTCGTCTAAATCGAGTGTCATCCACTTGACTGACCCAATTTAAGTAAACCAACATCGGTGACTCCCCAGGAGTGCTCCTTGGCAACTTCTCTTCAGGATTAGGGTGAGTATCATACCATAAGAGCCTCTACAACTCAAGATTACATCCCATCATCGGAGCACATAATAATTCAGCGGAAACATATATTACAAGTCTTGTTGAATATAATAAATTAATTATACGACATAAGACTGAATGTAGTGTGAACTGAACGACTCTCTTACCAACATCGCTATGCTACGAATCAATTATATATCTAGTAAGTGGTGGTTGCCTTGCCCATGGGCATTGCCATCGTAGCTTGGACGGCACATGCCATTCACCCACTTTGCCACCAACGACGGGGTGAGATGGCCACCATTGTCCTATACCTACAAAACAACTTAATGGCAGTACCATGAGTACACATTGCATACTCGCAGGGCTTAATTCCAACTTATAATATTTGTTGGATTCAAAAGGTAATATCAAGTATTTGTACATTTGTGGAAAAGCAATGGCGTTGCTTATAAGTATGACATGCCATGTTCTAACTCTTAAAACAAAAGTATTTATTTATTAGTCATGTATCACATAGAGGTCCATAATCCATCAACAATACTACCATGGGTATAGAAAGTAGGAACAACCGAATAATTCGGTCCCGAGGGACTTTAGGCTTTCAAAACTCTGCAGAGGTGTACAACTGCACCCACACGGAAGAACGGGACTAACCACCATACCCTTACGCGAGAGTAAGGGTTGCCTCACGTCTTCCAACCTTTCCCTAATCCGGCCAGAATGTGACATGAAAGGTTCGACTGAATGCCCGGGGTCAGGTTTTCACCATCTTCCTAGTTCCTCGGGTCAGGCCTCTGTACTGTAACGGTTTCCTGGGTCATTACGTACATAATCTTCCCGGCACCATCCCCATTGCTAGTTTCATAGATAGACCAGTCATGATTAGTTACTTGGCTTGTCGACCCCATCCACGACATGTGGTCTGTACAGGTGGTTACTCGGACTCACGTATCCCAATACATGGTCCTTAATGCTCCACGAGCTACGTCCTTTGAGATTCCACGCTCACAACGGCCTACCCCTTGCATGAACGATAATTATCAAGGTTATTATTAGGATTATAAGAATAAGTAATATTAGTCCTTAGCCAGATTAGTAAGGTAGATCAAGTTGTACCCTCATTAGTTTTAGTAGTTAGTTATCCAGGTGTAGCATCCTACATGCGTGAGTATGAGTTCCCTTCTCATACTTGACTTCTACCGTTGCCCAAACAACTAAGCAGTAAGCAATTACGCGTTCCCATTCCCATCGTTTAGGTGAAGGGCTTCTAATAGATTAAGAAATGACTCTAGGTGTAATGAAAACGAGACCACTATCAAAGACTACTTGTAATGCATAACTCATAATGAAACTCAATAAGTATCCAAAATAGGGCTGATAGTAGTGGGGTGCCTGCCTGTTGGAAGAGCGAGGTTCCCATAGCTTGGAACACCTCTGGACGTCTCTCCGATATCACGTACCTATATATATGTCCATGTATGAGATACTTATGCATGCATGACATTATATTAAACATGCAAGAGGGAGTTGAGAGTACAAGATATGAGGTGTCATGCAATGATATTTATTTAAGTTGGTTCTAGTGTTACACGAGTGAGTGTTTAGGTATACATTGGAGGACTATTAGTTTGTTGTATCGGATAGTCCGGCGTGAATGTTGGACGGTCTAGTGGTTCTAGGACTTATTGGGAAAACTGACATACTGGGAACATCGGACTCTCTAATCTAATATCAGACCCTCCGATATTAGATCAGTGCTCTTGGGAACTTCCATGTGTTCGGTTTATAATTCAACGGAACATTCCGCCGTGATGACGAACCATCCATCAAATTAGCTCTATAGGATACTTGTGGCTGCTAAGTGTTCAGGTTTGACCTGATACTTCATTATGTGCGATGGGCCATTTGGTACGAACAAGGTGTTCTTGGGTTTCTAGTTTATATATATCAGTGGACGCTCCGCTATTCCAAAAATTGTGATCTAAGCTCTCTGGACACTCCTCTGTCTCTGGTGTATAACTGATCGGATGCTCTGGTGTAGCGATGGACACTTCAGTGGGTTGCAGACATGTTGCAGGTAAATAGAGAGATATTTAGTACTATCAGACACTCTGCCAGTGATGTCGAACTCTCCGTCAGTACTAACAGTGAACACTTCATAGCAACTCGAAATCCAAATCTTCACCTATGGTGCTTGCATGTTAAACCATCTTTAGGGTTCTATGGAGCACATCTAGCTGGTTGTTTCTAGCTACATTGGGTGCAAACTAACTCTAGGCCACAAATCGATATTCTCTAGGGTTTGGCTCCTTAAGATGCAATCCTATGTTTGGCTTGGTTTGGTCCTTACCAAGGGCTACAAAAACAAGGTACCAAGCTCTCCAAGGTGATGGAGCAGCTGGATCTCCTCCTTGGTTACTCAAAATTGTCTTCTTCTTGACACCTCCTCCTAGCTGCTTATGGCAAGGGTGAGAGGGCTCCTCCCCCTTCTAACCCCTACCTCTTATGGACGATGGCCTCTAGATGATCTCCATGGCCATCTCTTGCTGCCTCCAAGCTACAATCCCTTCTCCTTTCTCCTCCTTTCCTTCTCCTCTTCCTTGCTTGAGTGTAGGAGAGAGTAGAGAGAGATGAATAGAGAGAGAGTGAGAGTGTGTGGGTGAGTGAGTGAGCTGGTGATTGCTCTGCCTTGGTGCTTCCACGATTTGGACAGCTATGGTGATGTGCGAGACCAAGTGACTCTCAAAGTGACACCTCACATTTCTGCATAGGACTATCCTGTTAGACAGTTTGTCTTGACTATGGACTCTCCGGTGGTGTCGGTTGCTGGCTAGCAGAGTCTAAACTTGTCAACGCGTGCAAATGGATTAGCGGATGGTCTGGTGGTGCTGGCGGACTCTCCATCGTTCCAACAGTGAGCAGTTTGGATGCAAAATTTAGTTTCTAATTATTTGATTTCAAATGCAAGGATGCCCATGATGCTAATGCTCACAAGGGTGTCAGGACCAGGTTATGATAGGATCCATCATTTTTGATAAGTTTTTCCAGTAGTTCGATCATGTCGTTAGGGTTAGGATCTCTCAATGACAAGCTTGTTGGTATTGGGGATTTATCTTCTCCTCCTCTATGGTGACAGTGAGGGGGAAGGGGTGGAATCGTTTTCTCCATGGCAACTCTATTGAAGATTAGGGCAACAACTACGGCATTAGCATCTCCACTGGTATGACGACATGGAGACTTTTATTTCCAGACGATGACATCAAGGTGGAGATGGTGTTGTCACCATGGAATAATTTTCTCCGGTCTCTTCTCTATTTTATTATGTTAGATCTGGCCATGATGAAGGACTAGGGAGAATAAGTTTTAGATCAGTCTTCCTCATTCTTTGGTTGCAGAAAGAAGGAAGACACTAGAAAGAAGTTTCTCAACTCCGCCTGCATGAATGTTGGTCGTCATTCATTGGGCATCTATTCTCAGACCTTTTGCCGAGTGTTTGCCTATGCGATCATCCATACTGCAAAGCGTCGTACAGGTTTGGTTTTGAGATCAGGAGCTTTTCATAGCATGGGTACAATTTAAATGAAAATTAGTTTCTAGATATTTGTAGTATTATCCAGATTGCTTTGTAACGTGTTGGTGTACCCAGCTATTATCTAATATAATTCTTCTTTCATCGCAAAAAAATATTCTCTCAAATACTATACGCTTACATGGTATCAACAATGGTTCGCTCCTGCGACCGTTTTCGCAAATCCTAGTCATAGCTATCCTAGCCATTGCAAATGATGCCATCACTAAGCCCTGCTCGCCAACCGTCCACCTCGCACCATTGCTGAGCTCCACTCACCAGCCGCCCTCCCTCACGTCGTCGCTGAGGCTACCTCATCGGCCGATGATTCTCCTAATCTCATCATCATTGCTGCTCCTATGGCCACCATTGCCCAGATCCATGCCGTCGAAGAAAGCAGAGGCCAATCACCATAAAGTTGTGGCCGATCATGCCACTGCCTTGACACCTATGAGGCTGCTCACACCGCCATCCATGCTCGAGCAATCTTCATCCTCAACATCTAGGTCCTTGTGCCCATGGTGGTGGATTGGGCGGCCAACAACCACTACTACAGATTGACTTATCACTATCGCCACTTTCACTGTTGTAGCGATAGAAGCGAGGAGCGATACCTCCACTATCAGTTGACCGATAGCGAGGCCTCCTAAGGAAGAAAACCAGCAGTAGAAACTGCTACCACCGATGGGTTAATGGTAGATGTGGCCGTGGTATTGGGGTTGCATTTCCTTCGTTGCATGAAAAGCCGGGCCAACTGGGATACGCTTTTTGGCCGGCGGTCCAAAACTAGCGTTTGGTCAACCAGTGGAAAAAATTCAGCGTGAGTGTTGAATGCCCCCTCAACTTCCAAGGCCATCAAATCACCATTAATTACTTCCACTGCCTGAAGCTAAAGAGCCATACCCACTGCTCTACATATTCTTCAAGCCCGGTGCCCTCTGAAACCACCCCTCTTCTTCATCCATCATCCCCTTCTCTTTTAATCTGCAAAGAAAATGTCGGACAACCCCATCAAGTTTCCAAGCAGACCATCGTCCAGCAAGGATGACTTGCCAGCCCACCAGTCCTCCAAGGAGGATGTCTCCTCCGATAACTAGATGCCTTCTGATTATAGTCCTTCGTGGAGCTCCAAGAAGGAGGACCCAGAGAAGAAGGACGAGGACGAGGAGGATGATGCCGACGTCGATGATGATGATGACGATGACTCTGACTTCGACGACTCTAACTTTGACTCGTCTCCTCCCAAGTGAGCGAGGCGAGCATGATCCTCCCTGCGAGAGATCATATTTAGATTAAGTAGTTCATAGTTAGTATAAGTAGCTTAAATAGTTTAGGTTAGTTATTATGTTTTCGGATGAGTACAATCGTATACTCGTCCAAATTGTATTTATCTGTATATGCAATGAATCAATGAAAAAAGTTCTTTGAAATATTATGTTTCCTACTGCTATTCTTGCTATCTATCTTTGATCCTTGCTATAGTCCAGGAGATATTGCTACGCGATGAATGTTTTTTCTTTTTCTGTATATATATGAATGAAAAGTAAAAATTGTCATGTATAGTTCCGGTTCTAGGAGAATCTAATAGAAGTTCAACTACTAACAATCATCGTATTATAGCGTTGGATTAGCGTGGCAATGGTCGGCTTAATATGGATACTATTTACTTTATCCCATGCCGCCCGTTCTCGCTGCCGATCAATCTGGACCATCTGTTTGAAAAAGAAACCTAGAACAACCTGGTCCGTTTCCCAGCTCCCCTTGTCCCTATTGGTGCATTGGCGGCTGTTGGAACCACTAAAAATCCCTAATACGAAACCATTAGTTTTGCCCACCTGTTGTTTCATCTTCATTCTCCCCACCATTTGCTTCATCTTCATTCTTCCCACCCGCCTTTGCTTGCCCTGCCTCAAGCACCTTGGATTGTTGTCGTGGACAACACCCCGTGAAGGTTAGATGGATTCAGTCACCCCCACTATTTGCATTTGGATCCAATTGGTTTCGAACAAATGTCTTACTTCGGAAGAAGTCATTACAATGCGAGCAACCTTGCCTTTTGGCGTATAGGGGTGGCACCAGGACCCCAAATGATGTTGTTTGCTACTTGGGGATGGAGCATTCACCCGGACCGACTGTTGATTGTTGAAGCCACTGTTCATCACCTCCTCGGACCACAAAATTTGACAAGAATCGTTCATGACCCTATTTGTGGAGAGATTTTTGTGCTTTGTAGGACTGGACAGGAAGTAGACATGCTTTATAGATACAATGTTTCCGTGGATGGAGATGCTATCATCTTCGCTATGGTTCACTACCTCTGGCTTTTGGGACCACACCAACCAATTGAGTACCTTAGCAACTGCCTACCCATACGACATTAAGTCTTAGGATTTGTGAAACTTTTATGTTAATGATGTTTATATGTACTGATGAAACCTCTGGATTAGTATGTATGAGTACTACATAATCATTGAACTATTACTTTGGTTAAACTGTTAATTGAATCGGTTGGTCTTGATTGTGGTCCATGTGTACACCTTTATGTAAGCACAGAGGATCCAAAATAGGCCTTCTTCTACAGGTGGATAGTACCCTGAACCAATGGTGACACAGCATTTCATCTTGGCAGGAGTCCGAGGGTTTTGAAGGACGTTTTGGCACCTTGGTGGGAGGCAAAAGCATAGACAAAAGGCTTGGGCCGACCTCTTCACTCAGAGTGTGCAACACTTTGAACCCTGACTGCTTCATGGCTGCATTTAGCTCCAATTCCTCCTAGTGGTTGACACCATCCCAGGGCGTCGTCACGAGAAGAACACCGGCTTCTAGCGGAGGAGGCTACAACGGGAGGGTGTCGCCCATCCCGTGCCGTGTCAAGAACCACCCCTACGCATACTAGCCACCACTCTTGTGTTGCTGTGGCTTGAAGACGCCTTGGTGGATTTCATAGAGTGATGGAAACCTAGGACGTCGGTACCACAAATGCTGCAGGGCAAATAATGTAACTCGATTTCTTTCTTGTTCATTCTATTTTTGCAATGCAAATGCTGAAATCCTGTTGTACTTATGGTAATTTGGTTTTTTATAGCCTGACTTAGATTGCGGGTTCTTTAAGTGGCACGATCCCCAATATGAAAAATTTCTGAGGACTTTGATTTTAGGTTTACGTAACAAGATTTGGGAGCTGAAGGCGTAGACCAATGTTATAATAAATGAAGAACATCTACAGGAGAAGGAAGAGATTATGCCATAGATTGAAGAAATGGTCAGGGTTCCAACAAAGCTGATGGAAGATTTCATACCTTTGAGAAAGAAATGTGCTTCCTGTTCTTCTTTCGCCTATTTTGTACTTACTTTAGTTCTTGGTATATTCATTGGCAAGTTGCTTAGTTCACCACAGTATATTCAAGTATCAATTTATGATCTATTGGACTGAAATCTGTCACTTTTGTACAACTATTGTTAAACTAAATACAAGGTGATTATCCGGTGTTCAATTTATTGAAATATAAATGCTAGTATATCCAAGTGTCAATTGATGTGTTGGACTAAAATCTATCATTATTGTACAACTATTGTTGAACTAAATGTAAGGTGATTAACCAGGTGTTCAATTTATTGAACTATAAATGATACTAGATCCAAGTGTCAATTGATGTGTTGGAGGCATCCTACTTCCCTGGACACTAGGCCTTGGTATAGGGGGCAACCAATTTATTGAATTGTATATACACTCCTATGGTCCTACCACACCTTTCTCTCATCCATTCCCTACTCTACTCCCTTGCTCTGCTTCACCCTGCTAGCGTCGGATGAAAGGCAGCCTCTCACGTGCTCATTGCTCCTTCACCTCTAACCTCACTGGCGCACAAATCTTCAACGTGTCGTCCCTGCTTCTCTACTCCATCCGGATCTAAGGTAACTGCACTAGATTGGCTCCTTCACCGGATTCTATATTCCTTTGTATTGCTCTCTGCTCCTTCACCTCCAACCTAGCTACAGTAATTTTGTTAGATTTGCATATGAAAATGCATCTTCTCGTTCTAGAGTTTGTGGCCCTGTATATCCGTGGAGTGCAACTTGTGAGCCTTATTGTCCTTAGTATTGGTTCTCTGAATCAGTGCTTTGTGAACAAAGTCGATGAGCTAAATGAAAGTGTACCAATGGATGTGGACAGGGTTGTAGTGGTCAAGGCTTGGGATGACATGGAGATTGACAATGATCCTATGGAGGTCGACAACGATCTGCCGGATATTATGGAGATTCAAAATGATCCCATGGAGGTTGAATAGGATCTGCATGGAGAATGATTAATTATGCAACCAATGATGTACATATGAAGGTCTTTTAACTTTTGCATAGTGTCAGCCTAATTAGTATGCTTTCGGCATGCTTGTTAGCTTGGTAGTGTCCAGCTACTTATTCAATGTGAATATATGGAACTCAAGTTAGATTCCTTTCAATCCGAGAGTACTAGCATTGTACTTTCCTTATGCTTTCTAAGTGCACAGTTTGGCTTTCTTTCAATGTAAATCTGTGTGCCATATTATTCACCATCGAACTCAAGTTGGCTTCCTTTCAATCAGAGTACTACAATTATGCTTTTCTTAGTTTTATAAGTGCATAGTTTCGCTTTGTTTCAATGCCAAACATTAAGATTGTGTGCCTTAGTGTTCATCACCATATCATACGGCGGTCTCCGGGTGGTAATAGGACCTAGCCGACGGTGATGGTACCGTGCATTCACCGCTGCTTAGTTGCAAAATTTCTAATCCCCGTTTGAACTCTCCCTCATGGAACTGATGAAAGTTTGATTCCCACATGGCACAAAGTTATGCAGAGAGCAAGCAACTCCTGCCCCAACAGACCCCCTAAACCCTTCCCCCTCCGCCGTTGCCCCCCTCCCCCCCACACACATAGCTTTTCTTGTCCTCATTGCTGCTGTTCGCCATCATCGCTCTTGCTCACGACCACCGGCGCATGACTGCTGCTATCATCGGTGTGGCCACTCATGCTCACCACTGCTAGATGTTGGCATTTCTTAGCGCAATCACAAAGTGAGCAAGTTTTAAGTCCATCACCGGCAACAGCACCAGAAATGCCTGGTTGGCATTCCTTAGTACCATCACTAAGATTGAGCTAACCTTAGCAACACCACCAAGAAATACCAACCACGATAGTCCTAATATGATTATAGGCAAAATCCGCAAGTACAGAAATCATTGTAACATTTCACCTAGAAGTATTCAGGGTATCGTTATTTATATTTTCCTAAAGGAGGGCAAGGTATAATGTATCTAGCATGGACATGAATAAGATTGCATACTTGCATGATGGACCTTAGCTCATAACAGGGGTAAAAATGATATATCATGGATAGTGAACACACATATGGGCTAACCTCGAGGATAAAAGGAAAACAAAGAATAAAACAATGTTCCTATGTGGAGCCAGCATGTTCTAATATAGCCGTGCAAAGAATAGTTAATGATCATACAAGTTATATAACTAGAGTTAGAGCTAAGTTTGAGATGGATAGGGAGATCCCTGGGCTTGGTCTGCCAAGCCATAGAGACTTTACGAACTCCTACACAAAACCCGAATGTGGGGGATTACAAGGGACGGACAGGGCTGTCACCACCTGCCACCTACCCCTCAACCGTCAGGCACTGTCATATCCAAAGGTTCCCGTGCACCTGAGCACCATGCCCGTATACAAGGAAACTACCCATACCCCCCGAGACTCCAAGACAAGCAAGAATATGGGCAATCCTGAAGGAACGACGAACCATCACCTCAACCCTAGTTCTACTTCTACTAAAAAAAGTCATATGAATGTTGAAGCATGAAGTTAAACATGTTAAGATCATAACACACAAACTATATGCTAGTTCATATATCATGATTATAATATGAAAACTATAGTCTAGTTCATAGGCACTACTATATGAATGATATGAAAACTTGAATATGGAAGAACTCTTCATAGTATTATTCATACCAAGGTTGTTCTTCTTCCAAGGAGACAAGCTCTTCAAGTAGCTTTGCTAGCTCCAAATGACTACTAAGAACTAAAGCTAAGAAGTACAAGAGGTGGGGTAGTGAGGTGATAGCTCCAAATGAATGTGTGTGTTGAGAATGAGCCCCTCCCTTGCTTATATACTACTCTATGGTCGGTTTGGGGGAGATAATATAGGAAACCACCCAAAACCAACCCTAGGTGCATTAATGATACCACCAGAGCAAGGTGGGACCGGGAGGCGGTGCCTGGGGTGCGGCCGCACCTTGGCTGGCACGCCTGGCCACCATCCTTCTCTGGTCGGTTGATGCTTGGGCCTGGGTTGCGTCCATGTTGGTGCTCGGCCAATCTTGGTAGTTGAGTGGTCTTTCTCCATTTCTCTCCTTGCACATTTCTAAAATACGTTTTCTGCTTTGCGCTTTTTACTTTGTTTTGTGCATTTTCCACTTGATTCTGAAGTTATGTCCTGCAAAACATGTTTTCTGGAATACAAGTGGAACTAGGTCAATACTAAAGGCATATGTATCAAAAGTGTGTCTATTTCTCCTATTTTGGACTATAATTGGAGGTTGAATTTGATCGTTAGTGACCGCCAACAAATCCCCCAAGCTTAACCTTTGCTCGTCCCGAGCAAATAGCTAAGTACTAAGTACTTGGTTGTTGATCAAGAGTTGCTACAATGCCGATACAATTCACAAGTGCCATGTCTATAACAAGATATTCTTTCGCAATTTAAATAAGTTGGCATTTTATCCACCCTTTATCTTGATACCTGTGGGGCATATAGCTTTTTCAAGTTCTTGGGTGGTTGCAAGATAGAACGTTGTAATAGAATCACCATTCATTCATTCTTCGAGTAACCATCTATCTGGAGGTTTTATGAGTTTTTGTAAAACAAATGTAAGTTCCTCAAATGATTCTCTCGATCGCTCAATGTATATAAAACCTCACCAGGGCATCTGATATTTGCCTTCTTTTTCATAACCTACCACTAAGGCTTTAAGTGGAGTTTTGGGTTAGTATGAAAAGTGGGCATACTTGCATCACATATGTTGCTAAGTCAAAAACCGGACCACAAGGAGATGCAAGTCATATACTTAGATCAAGACGTGCAAGTGTGTGGAATTTTTTTCATAACTTTCCTAATTCTAAATATTTTTGGTACTCCTTTGAATCATGAATCTCTCTCTATTTGGATGAGTGCCTTTTGAAAGTATGGGCTATCTTTATTTCTTTCTTTCTTTTTCTTTTCTTCTTCATGCTCTTTGGCATGCATTTTTTTCCTCTCATGCCTTTTGGCAAGGATATTTTTCTTTTCCTTCTTTTTTAGCATAGCCCATACTATTTTTTGGCACATGAAATTTTTGAGAGAGAGACATGTGATACATGAATGGAGTAATTTCTTTGGTGGATGGAAAAAACATGTTTGTGCATAACTCTCAGTGTAAGAGTTAGTAAATTACTTGTGGGTGTATGTGTGTCTTGATCATGGGTGCATGACGATAATCTCAACACGGGTCTCAACAATTTGACAAAGCTCAATGCTCAAACAAGTAGCATATGACTAAGGTTTTGAATTTAAAAATCATGTCATATGGCCTTGGTAGGTATTCATGATCATTCAGGAACATTTTTTATTTGAAATCTCGGATGTCAAGTCTCTCTTAGAACAAAGTCATAGTAAATTCTATTTGTACCATATCATAACTCACAACAACTTAGAAAAAGAGCGTACATTTGCAACCCACAAGTTTCAAGTTTTCAGGAAGAGACATTTTTAGCCAACAAACTTAAATCTTGGGGAATACTAAGTTATATCCTAGGCACAGATGAATTATAGACAGAGCAACTATTCATCATTTCAACTTTTAGGAGAAACTAAACATTCTTAAGACACATATGAGAGTGGAATAAATATTTTTGGTATTTTTGTCATATTTTATCTTTTTGGTATTTTTGAATTTTTAGATTTTTATATGCTAATAAATAAATAAAGAAAATAAATTATGAAAATAAAAGGTATAAGGTACCTCTGTGGGGGTCCTCCCCCAAGCTAGGTCAAGGCCTACGATCTGGGATGGCTTGGTGAAGAATCTGAAGAAGGTATATTATTTATATTTATATAGATTTTTGTTTTATACTTTTATTTTAGCCATGTCTATACTCAGTACTTTTTAGTTCAAAGATCAAACTAAACATTATGTTTGAATTTGATCAAGGTAGACTAATCAACCGAAGCACCATGCTTAATTTGAAAAGTCAATGAAAGTATGATCCTGCTACAAAGATCACACCCAAACCAAAGCATACTTGTATAGATCATGGGAAGATAACAAAGTTTTATTTAATGGTAAAGAATTTATGCCTTGGTTTTATCATTTAAAGTCTACACTTAACAGTTTTGGTACAATGATCAAATTCATCATTTAACCAAGATAGGCTAATTAATCTAAGCTCCATGCCTAAATTTAAAAGCCTATGAAAACATGATCGCTCAAGAACCATGCTTCAAACCAAAACATGCTTTGTACAAATCTTTGAAGACTTAACCAAGATTTTAACAAGGGTTTTTATTTGTATTTAGCATAATTTATTTAAGTAGACATATAAAGGATAACTACTGATTTACCTTTGGCAAGGGCTCACTTTTTATAGTCCAATGTGTAGGACTCCTCCCCTTCATTTCTTGCTTGATGAAGGAATATCCATGCCTAGAGGAGTAGATGCGGACGGTTACACCTTCTTGGGTCTCCACACCATTTTGTATGACTTTGGCGATGTGGTGGTGGATTTTAGAGCTTCTTCTTTTTGTTTCCACTCCTTTTCCTTCTTGGGTGGTGTGGGAACAACTTTTGGAATTTCTTCCTTTTTCTTTGGGTTGTTCTTTCTTTGCTCCAACCCCTTTTTATTTTCTTTGTTTTTCTTGGTGAGGCCACCCACTAGTTGAGGTTCTATTTTGACCTCCTTTATGCCTTATGGGTTCGGCCCGTACTTGATTCTGATCATGGAACATTGCTCTTGACGGGGCCAAAAATCAAACTTTTCTTCTTTGCCATTGATGTTGAAGCGAATTTCTCTAGCTCCAACATCAATTTGTGCTTCGGCGGTGCTGAGGAATGGTCACCCAAGGATAAGGGGTGATTCCTTCGTCGAAGGTACATGCAAAACATCCATTAAGGGGACGCTCACATGGATCTTCTCTATCATTTCAACAAAACAAGCAAATTGCTCGTCCATGGCCTCCTTTCTTTTTCTTGTGGGAAACGGCAGGTAGATGGTGTCAACGAAGTCCTCCGGTGCCGTTCCCTCCTCTTCTTCATGTCACACCCAATTTTCTAAAGAACAAAACCAGGCTAATCATATGTGTGCCCAGAAAGTCCACACATATGTCAGAATGAAAAAGTATCAGAAACAATGTTATTATATAACATATACATAGCTATATTAACACTTACATCAGAGTATCGCGGAATGATGACTAAACTTCAGGCTCCATTCTTCTCAGGGACGGCTGACTGGTGGCTCCGTATGCCAAACACTTCTGAAAGACTTCTGGAAACTCCACTACACCTTCATCCTTCTTCTAAGTAGCTCCTTACTACACACTGGAGTGTGGGGAAATAGCAAGAGTGAGTCCATGTCAAACTCAACAAGTATAACACAGGGTTCATGAGACACAAAAGACTAGACACTGTTTGACTGTGTTTGGCTTTTAATCATCATATAATTAGCAACTGAATAGCATCAAGATATTCCAATTCCCATTAATGAACCAATGATCAATTGTAATAAGGATAATGAATAGCATTAACATGAGCATAATAGTAACAACAATAATTAAGCATGATATAACAATGGTGATCAACTATTCTGTAAGAATCCCCAAGGCCGCTCGTATCCGTGAGCACGGTTAGTATACTAGTTTATTAAACTCTGCGCAGAGGTGTACACTTTCACTGTGAGTCATGATTTCTAAATGCATGGGTTTGCAAGGCCCAAAACAACAAAAACCATATAAAGCCATTCAAAAGTTCGTCTAACAAGTTAGGGCCATTAGATTCACTTGGCAGGCAGATGTAGGAACCCCCCCTTTTCAAATGACACAATTCCTTCTCGTTTATACTCATAGACTAGAGGCTGTCCTACACCCAACGTGTCAAGCCATTCTTACGCCATTTAAGGTAACCACTAACAAGCTAGAAAAGGTCTCTTGAACAAGTAGAGCCAGAGCCATATAGCCCTCACAGCTGTACTGTATGTCTCGATTATCACTTACAGGTAAGTCCTTACGGAGAGTAACTAGGGCAACAATATAACCCCTTGCTCTAGCCCCGTTTCAACAGTAATAAAATCATCTTAATGGTTGGTTGTTTAATCTATTAATCAAATTACAAGATCATTGTTTATAATTAAGCACTAGCAATAGCTACCCAAATACACAACCCATAGGTGACAATGAAACAAGATATCAATAGCTAAATTATAATATCTATGGTTGTCAAGGAAGACACATGCATATGAATAATATTTTCTGTGAATAGGACAACAAGGATGGTCACATGTTATACTTGCCTTGATCAAAGCTTTCCTGATGATACTGCTGGTCTGGCTCAAAATAATACTCCTGATCGTCAAGAAACTGCTCACCGTCTATACTCGACCATCAAGCATCAACACACAATCATCCGAACAATCATACACAAAGCAAACAAAGAAACATAATTAAAACAGTACACCAACAGTATCAAAATAGTATAAAAAGTTTATAAAACTCTTCTACACGTTACTACGATCACACAGACGTAAAGATCACGAAATTCGGATTTAAAACGTGAATGTTATGAATTTTCTAAGATTTCCTATAGATAAATAATTATTTTAATATAAACTCGAAAATTAAACTTTCCAAACCTACTGCACTAACATGTAGAGCTCGCAAATACGAATCTAACGCAACTTGAACGGGTTAAATCAGAGTTAAAACAGAGATTTTATGATCAAAACAAGATTAGTGGCAAAACTGTAAATAGTATCATCTTCTACCTTGGGTTTGGAGGAGCTCTGGTCAGTCATGGTGGAACCTCGCCGGAGAGAAGCAAGATAAGATGGGAACTCGATGAAACGGCGATGGATTCGCGCAAACGGATATACCACGGTATAGAGAACGACGAGGGTTGTCTCTTGGTGGTGGTGGCTGGCGTCGGGACGCGACGATTTGGCCGGAAAAGCTCGTCGGAGAGTTCACCGGAACGCAAGCTGTAGATGAAGAACTTCGGCGAGGGGTGGAGGGAGCTACGAGTGGCGGCTCACGATAAGGGTTGTACTTCTGAAACCAGGGCGTCGAGGGCTACGCCGACATATATATACTTGTAGGGTTTGGAAACTTTTCAGATTTTCTTAATTTCGGGATTATTTTAATTCCGCGAATAAAAATAATTTCAGAAAATCTAAAATTACCTTTTTGGCTGCGAAAAATAGCCCGCAGCTCAGAAAAATCATGGGAAAAATCCTGGAGACTCTTGGGGAGATAAGGAACTCAACCAAATGAGTTTGAGCTCATGAAAAGATTGATGAAGAGATCAAGGTAAAAGATTAAGCTCACGGAAATTGAAAATTTAAATCCAAAAAATGCCAAAAAGTTTTCCGATGAGAAGTAATCGTCGTCCTATGGTATTTTGAAAATAATAGCACTCACCGACACCAAAGACAAGCATCACACAAACACCACATTATCAAATTAATATAAAAAAGTTTAAAACAACAATTTTCTATATTTAAATTAGCGGCAACTTAACTTATCTAATTAATTTATTCAAATATTGAAATCATTTATTTTATTTAGTGTTTTGTAAGCACAACCTAAAATTGAAAATTTTGGGGTGTGACACTTCACGATCTTTTTGGGTTTTTGTTGTTGGTGAGGGTCCTTCCTCTTCTGGCCCTTGTACTTTTTCATGTCTTATTGTTAGGGTTTGGTGGATCATGAGTGGACTTACCTCCCCTCGTGGTCACCGCATTGACTTTTCAAGGGAATTCTCAGGTTGCCCTAGGATTTTCCATTCATTATTAATAGGAATAGTAGCAGTGATTTGGGCTAATTTTGTTTCTATCATTTTGTTAAAGCTCAATTTATTTTGAACAGAGGTAGCCAAACCATTTATTTTAGTATTTATGTTTTCAAGCATTTTATCATTATAAGAAAGCTTTTTGGTAAGATTTTTATTATTTTTTTCCTAGCCTTGTACCAGGTCTTTCAAGGTAGTTTGATTCGAATTATAATTTGAGTTAAAGTTTGAATTACCTCCTTGCGGGTGGGACTGATTGTTCCACCCATTATTACCTTGCTGTCGGAACCCGTTGTTGATATACGCGGCATCTTCACGGCTTTTGGGGCAGTCGTTCCCCGAATGTTCGACTTCTCCACAGACCTCACATGTCATGTGTGAGTCCATGGCCTGGACGGCGCCTTTCATGGCTTCCTTCTCAGAGCATGATTGTCCAACCTCTTCATTAGTAGGTCTATTTTTGCAGCAAACATGTCTACCTCCTTCACGGAATTCATGCCTTTTGTTGCTTATGCTCCTCCCCCTATCTTTGGTTGGCCACCATCTTCTCATTGAGGGCCTTGGATGCGGTAGTGGTGAGAGAAAGGAATGCCCCTCCAGAAGCGGCATCGACATGCCCCTTCGACATGGGCGTGAGCCTTTCATAGAAGTTCTATAGCATGAGCTATTCTTCTATCCCATTAAGGATGAAAACGGTCAGAAACGGTCGAAAACGGACTTACGATATAGAAAAACGAAAACGGTCGGTTTGGAATATTTCTACATTTAGCAATTAAAGAGTACAAAAAATGATTAAAAATGGTTGTGAAACCAATTGAAACTGACAATTTTTCATGTTAAAAAATGGTTCATAATATAGAAAATGAAAATGGTCAATTCGGAATATTTCTATTCCATTTTCATCCCTATATCCCATGGTGCTGGTAGGCCTGGATATAATCCTATAGCCTTTCCCATACTTTAGGGATGGACTCGAGTGAAGTCTGCTAGAAGTTGGAAATCTTCCCCCTCAGGGCATTAGTTTTGCCCATGGGGAAAACTTTGTGAGGAACACCTTATGCTAGCTGGTGCGGCATCTTTGATGATGATGGTGTCGCACAGCTCAAGGAAGTGTTGCAAGTGTGCACTTACATCCTCGCTTGGCAAACCACAGAACTGGTTTGCCTATACCATCGTTATGAGGTCAGTGCGTAGCTCAAAGTTTCCAGTACCAGTGTTGAAGGTGGGCCCAATGGGCACATTGGCAACAACGGGGGTGGAGTAGTCATGGAGTGACTTGGCCATTGGTGAAGTAGCGGATGGTATGGGGGTGAATGATTTGACTGCAGGTGGAGTAGCAGAAGAAGAGGCACAAGACCTGTTCTTCCTTAGGAGTGCCTCTTGATTATCGGTGTAGTTGTTTGGCAAATCAAAACCACTCATACACTATCCTATTTTCATTCCACAACAGAGGAAGAAAACAAGCAGAATCAGCTTGCATAAACTATGGCTACCATTACATGCATGTGATCATTATTCATGTCATGCTAGATTTACTTTTTGAGTCTATGCCCTCCCCAGCAACAGTGCCAGAAATGTTTGTTGGCATTTCTTAGCACAATAACTAAGTGAGGAAGTTTTAAGTCCATCACCGGCTACGGCGCTAGAAATGCCTGGTTGGCATTCCTTAGTACCATCACTAAGATTGAGTTAACCTTAGCAACACCACCAAGAAAGACCAACCACAATAGTCCTAATATGATTATAGACAAAATCCGCAAGCATACGGAACTATCGTTGTAGCATTTCACCTAGAAGTATTCAGGGTATTGTTATTTATATTTTCCTAAAGGAGGGCAAGGTATAATGTATCTAGCATGGACATGAATAAGATTACATACTTGCATGATGGACCTTAGCTCATAACAGGGGTAAAAATGGTATATCATGGATAGTGGACACACATCTGGGCTAACATCAAGGATAAAAGGAAAACAAAGAATAAAAGAATATTCCTACATGGAGCCGGCATGTTCTAATATAGCCATGTAAAGAATAGTTAATGATCATACAAGTTATATGACTAGAGTTAGAGCTAAGTTTGAGATGGACGGGGAGATCCCCGGGCTTGGTCTGCCAAGCCATAGAGACTTTACAAACTCCTATAGAATACCTGAACGTGGGGGATTACAAGGGATGGATAGGGCTGTCACCACCTACCGCCTACCCCTCAACCATGGGGAACCATCATATCCAAAGGTTGTCGTGCACCCGAGCACCATGCCTGTGTACAAGGAAACTACCCATATCCCCGGGACTCCAACCCTATGGATTGACAAGCAAGAATATGGGCAATCTTGAAGGAACGATGAACCGTCACCTCAAGCCTAGTTCTACTTCTACTCATACAAGTCATACGAATGTTGAAGCATGAAGTTAAACATGTTAAGATCATAACACACAAACTATATGCTAGTTCATATATCATGATTATAACATGAAAACTATAGTCTAGTTCATATGCACTACTATATGAATGATATGAGAACTTGAATATGGAAGAACTCTTCATAGTATTATTCATACCAAGGTTACTCTTCTTCCAAGGAGACAAGCTCTCCAAGTAGCTTTGCTAGCTCCAAATGACTACTAAGAACTAATGCTAAGAAGTACAAGAGGTGGGGTAGTGAGGTGTAGCTCCAAATGAATGTGTGTGTTGAGAATGAGCCCCTCCCTTGCTTATATACTACTCTATGGTCGGTTTGGGGGAGATAATATAGGAAACCACCCAAAACTGACCCTAGGTGCAGTAATGATACCACCAGAGCAAGGTGGGCCTGAGAGGTGGTACCTAGTGTGCGGGTGCACCCAGGGTGCAGCTGCACCCTGGCTAGCACGCCTGGCCACCATCCTTCTCTGGTCGGTTGATGCTTGGGCCTGGGTTGCGTCCATGTTGGTGCTCAGCCAATCTTGGCAGTTGAGTGGGCTTTCTCCATTTCTCTCCTTGCACATTTTTGAAATACACTTTCTGCTTTGCGCTTTTTACTTTGTTTTGTGCATTTTCCACTTGATTGTGAAGATGTGTCCTGCAAAACATGTTTTCTAGAATACAAGTGGCACTAGGTCAATAGTAAAGGCATATGTGTCAAAAGTGTCTATTTCTCCTGTTTTGGACTATAATTGGCGATCAAATTTGGTCGTTAGTGACCGCCAACACTAGATCCAAAGGCAAGTGTAATAAGGCCTTACTTGTATCGCCGTCCCTTCTCCTCGAAACTCATCTCCTTACTAATGTTTATTGAGGCAATTCCATGGTAGGGTGGCCTAATCTCTTTGGCTAGTGGTGTCCTTCTAGATGAAGGAGGCCTGCAACATGAGGAACGTAGTGGACAACCTCTCAGATGATGTGCTTGCCAACATCTTCAGCTACCTTCCCGTCCGGTCCTTGTGCTACTGCAAGTGTGTCTATTGCTCCTAGAGGTGCATCATCTCTGACTCCTATCAACATAAGAAGCCTTCATAGACTGTTGTTGGCTTCTTCTATGGTAGCTGGTGGAAGGGCAATCGCCACTTCACTAGCATCACTAGTGAATGGCCCTCCTTGTCCTTCTTGCCATTCCCCTTAAAAAGTTCTAGTCTTAGATTGTTGCAGTGGCCTCGTCCTTTGATGGTGTGCTAGGCTTGATGGATTACATCACTATGTTGTCTGCAATTCGATGATCGACAAATGGCATGTATTGCCACGTAGCATTCGTTCTATTGGTCAGGCTCGCTTAGGTTTTGAACCAACATCCTCGCACTTTTATGTGATTGAATTTGTTGAGGTGGAGGGTGTGTGCGTAGGTATGGAGATCTACTCATCTAAAACTGCAGCATGGATCTTTAAGGAATCTAAATGGGGCAAGGGTAGTATTGTTCTACGTTCAAAATTGAGAAGTGTTTTTCTTAATGGTTTTATGCACATGGTTGAGTACTCTATGATAGTTGCTGTGGATATGGAGGGAAAGACATGGAGGACAAAGGTGGTGCTAAAATGTCCATCCATCAAGCTCAGGGTCACCTGTGTGTGTGCTGTGCTGATTTTCGCAATAGGTCTTGGCTTTTAGTGTGGATACTTGAAGACTAGGGTACTGATAACTAGAATTTAAAGCATGTTGTGGACATGGAGGAACTGTTTGGACGCATGAATATTAAAGTTGGTTCTGAGCTTTGTGATGAGGAGTATAGAGTGATTACAGTTCACCGAGAATTGAATTTCATTTTTTTGTTGGGAAGGATAGAACATTGATTACATATGACATGGACCGTAGAAAGGTTCATATCATCTATGTCCATGTCATCCGCTTTTATAGATCAAGAAAGTGTTTCCATATGAATAGGCCTTACTACCTTCCTTATGTTCCCTTGTTCATGGAGTCATTAGTAGATCAGTAAAGGTGTATTTTCTGCATTTCGTCATCACGACAGCCTTTGTTTAGGTAGGTAGTTGTTTTCATTCTATGTATGTATCGACCAATTTTAGCTTGTTAAGTAAAGGAATGGTATGTTCAATATTATTAATTCTGCTGCTTTGTTCAGGTTGTGGATTAGAGATGAATAAGAGGGGTTCCATGGTGCATTGGCTACCAATCCAAAGGATGCACTAATTATATTTATTTTGCCTTGCAAGCAGAAGTGCCACATATAAGGAGCACAACTACTTCATTTTGTTATGTAAGTCTATATAGATCAATACCTTTAGTATGCTCTATATACTGCTTGTGTTAGGACATCAGTTGACAAAGATGTTGTGGTAGCATGCATTGTTATTGTAAAAAGTACTCTTGTTTGTGAACATGACTATAGATGTAATGATTATATATCTGTATGCTTTGTGTTCATCGAGCTATTAAGGGCCCAGCTGAATTAGTAACTATTGTGAAACGGGATGAAATTTTGTCGCTGTTGACGGTGGATAACATCAACATTTTATATGTGAATAAACAAGAGAAATGGTTAAAGGTATAAGAATATGCATAGGTCTAGGGTTTAAACTGACAAATTCCATGAGTTTTGGTGAATCTCTATTTTCTGCAGGGTTATTCTAGAAAACGTAGGAAGGGGAACCTAATTGAGAAAAAAGATGAAACTTGATTGCGACGAAGGATACGCTAGAAGACTATAGAAGACACTAGAAGGCATGGGAACAAATGGGAGGACGAGAAGCTGCCAGGTGGGGCTAGCTGGCCCCAACATCATGTCGCCCGACCCCCCTGGGGGATTTCTCCACGAGCTTCTAGAATATTTCTCCACCGTCTCCTAGGATCCATCTCCACCCTTCATCCAAGTCAGTTTGATCCAAAGGCTTATGTTCAACCCACCGGGCTATATAAGGACCCCTGCACCCCCCTGAAGCATCAAGTCATTCAAGATATTCAGTTGAAGATCAACTCATCTAGATCCAACCCTACTTCCTCAGAGTTCCTTTAGATTAGAGCTTAGGCAAGTTAGATTAGGTCTAGAGGGAGATCAAGCAACGCTTGGATTTCCGACGTTGGCAAGAGCGTGGTTCGGTATATCTTCTATACTTTACTTTATTTCTTATTTAAGATTGTATCATTGCTACTATGTTTATGTCAACATTAAGCTTTATATTATTTATGTTCATGAAAACAATGTCCATTGTTTGTTCTAGTTTGATATTTGGTATAGCTAGATTATGGAAACCATGCATATGTTCAACCCTATTGGACCATGGGTGAGTGAGACATTATGTGAGCATGGTGCTTAGATATTTGTTTATCTGCGGATGCCCTTATATGCCGGGAGGTGGTAGATCGCGTAGGTGACAGCTACATTGAGTTCTTTGCAATCCATCCCCATATATATTGGTGTTGGTAGAACCCAGTCGTGAAGGTTAGGAGGACTATGTTTTCGAATTTCCCTAGATGATGTTCCTTATGTAGCATAGTTGTGGCGATGATCACCAGATATAGTTAATTAAAACTATAGTGACTTGTTAGTAAGACTACCTAGGAATTATCCTTCTAATATTCTAATTGGACTTTAACCTATTGCGTAACTAGAGTGCTTTGAGTTACTATTTATTCATTATGATGATTGATCAAGTACTTATTATTTATATCTTTATTATTATCTTGTGACTTATCCCTGTTTTGAGTAGAGTATATGATATTGGTTCATTCTCTCATGCATATTCATAAATTATCAATACTAGTGCATTGCATAGAACAGTCATACCTTTCTAGTGGTAAAATTATAAATCGACAACCCTAGAATACTCTTGGGTAAAATGCTACAATGGTTATTGGTATTTTTTAACGCACACAGAATAATCACAAGGAATGATCCGCAAGCACACGGATATTGTTGTAGCTTTCACCTAGAGGTTTTAAATATTGTATCCATAGGGAAACGTGTGAGACTAACTATGATCTAACTCAACAAAAGGATGATAACTGGGTTATGGGCTGTGATAACTAAGAGTAGCAACAAGGTTACAAGGTTAGGATAAATAAGAGTGTAGAGAGGATAACTAAGGGTCCTCTACTTCTGTCTTCTATATCCAACTAGGGCGATGTCTCCCAAGGAACAAAATTAGAGTTTCTTCCCTACGAGCACCATTTGGCCTACCAATCCTATTAACGGGAGATGGACTACAAGGGACTCAATGCAGCTGTCACCTACACGATCTTCCACCTTCTGGCTAACAGGGGGCATTCACGATTCAACCTAAGCCTAAGCACCACGCCTACACTTAAGATTAATACTCTACTTCGTCCGGAACAGGAATAAAGCACTCAAAAGAGTCACAAACAAGATAGAACAATAAATATAAACAATAGTAAGCTTGGAACAGAAGTTGATTACCAGAGAAATCTTGAAGAACTTGAATCCGCTAAAGTACAAGCCATAGAGGGAGCACTGACAGGCTGGCACCTCCTCCAAACTTTTCTCTCACTCTCTATCTCACTATTTCTATTCATAAGATTTGATCCTATGGAGGTCTAATCTTCTCTTGATGGCTAGCTCTAGGAGGTAGATCCATTCATAGGACCCCTCTCTTGATCCTAACAAGAGAATATGAATTAGGGTATTGGGATGCTCTAGGGAGGGGGGCAGGGGTCTCCTTTTATAGCCTAGTGGGATGAGCGTGAGTCCTTCGATCAAACCGACTTGACGTACGACTTAGATGCATTGTAGGAGGTGGTGGAGGAAGTTTCCAGAAGCTAGAGGTGAACGACCTTCAAGGGGTGCCGCCCAGCACACTTTCGTGGCCTTTCAGGCCCATCTTCGTCGTGGTGTCTTCTAGTGCCTTCTAGAGCCTTCCCACATGTGCCGCGGTGGAATTTGATCCCAAACTCCGAATATAACAAATGATAGGTCCATTTCGATCGTCTCGATGAGCTCTTCGCAATGATGCACTCCAATTCATCATTTGAGATACTTTTATTCTGTGAAAAATTACAAATCCTATAAGACAAATGAGAGCACCAAAACTCATGGAACTTGTTAGAATCAAATCCTACAACTATGCTTTGCAATTCATTTCATATCAAGTTATGCAATAATTGATGGGTATATTTGGTGTTTAATGACTATCAACAAGATCCCCCAAGCTTACCCTTTGCTAGTCCCTTAGCAAAGCTAAACTCAGCAAAACTTGGATCAGGAGTTGCTATAATGTTTTCACGCCTCAAAAGTACACATGTGTTCAATCAAAAATTCTCCTTTGGATTAGAATAAACTGCTCTGACGTTCAAACTTACCCATATTACTTTCAACTATGGAGCTTCTTAGCCTTCACTTGGGTCTTGAGCAATTGAAAGATAGAACGATCAAGTCAAGCACTATGTCTCAAGTTCTTTGTTCAACCATTATTCTGGAGTTTTTATAAGTTTTCAAAATAAAACTCAGAGATTCCATTGTATGACACTCTCAAGTTTCTTAATATATGTGGTATTTGTGGATCCTCATCTAGGCAAATAAGGTGTAATGCCTTTTTCTCTATCTACCACTAAAGCTTATGTAGAGTTCATAGGTAGGGAGAAAGCTAAAACCTACTTGCAATACATATATTGTAAAGTCAAACAATGAATTCAAAGAGATTTAAGTCATACAATCAAATCAAGATATGCATGTGTGTGGATATATGATGAATATGTGGTGGCTAATCCTAATTCTTCTTTGCTCCTTGAAAACATATCCCTCTTTTGATACTTGAAACACTTGCTAGAGAACAGGGGCTATCTTATTCATCTTTTTTTGTTGTTTTTTGAGGCGGGCATCTAAGTACCCATTGTTTTAGATAACTCGGACACTTGTCCATTTTTTTCAACTCTTTTTTTATGAATAACTTTTGCATAGCCCCATGTCTCTTTCTGTAATAAAACTTTGAGAGATAATAACAAGAACTTGGAGCGTTTATTTGGTGGATGTCCTATAGGGAATTTTTTTGTGTTCACTCCCAGTGTAGGAGTGAAATATTTTTGGGTAGATCTAGATGGAAGGCATGGTTTTATGCCTACCCCTAGTGTAGGAGTAGTGCATATGTGGGTGGTGTGTACGTGATCTTGATTTTAAGAGCATGACAAACCTCTCATAAGGTATCAACAAAGATTGACAAAACTCAATGCAAAAGCAAGTAGCATATATGTGGAAGTTTTTTTAGCCTAAATAGCATGTATGGCTCTAATGGGAATTTAAGCTTTGTCATGCAGGAACTCATCATGTAGCATTTTTTAAGTTTTCAAAAAGTAAATCTCTAGAACTCTAGTGTCACTAGCAACATGATAAATAGCAGCTCAGACCTTCTCATATCATATTCGTCAATTACCTAGACTTAGATCAAGCATACAATACCCACAAGTTTCAAGTTCAGAGTAAATCCTTCTATCAAAGCAATCTTATACAAAACTTGGAAGAATTTAAGGCTGAAAACTAGGTACTTGAAAGGAATTACGACAGAGCAACTATTCATCATTTCCATCTAAGAGATTTCTCTGAGTTTTCTTATTTATTCAACTCCTAAAAATAAAACTAGACACACCTTTTATTATTCTAGATCGCACCTTACTAATATATATAATTACCTAAGATAAATTTTAATTTTATTTTATTTGTTATGCATCTTTTTATTTCTTAACAGATATAGCAAACTCTAAAAATAGTAAAACTAAGAGGAAAAGAAATACTCAGCTAGATACATGAGGGATGCTCCTCCCCCAAGCTAGATGTTGTCATGGTCAAATGTTGAAGTGATCTTTCTCAGAGCATGGTTGTCAGTGATTCTATCTCATCTACGAGTAGAGTGAGATGTCTACAGCCGAGTAACTTGCTCTTGATCAAAAGTTCCATCCTACAAAATACTACAACAAGAACACTAAAAACTCATGGCATGGATTAGGATAAGGGGTTAGCGGTTAGCCATTCGAGGATTCATTTTCCTTGAGAGTGTAGATAGATTTCTCAGTTGGCGAGGCTTTAGCAGGAGGTCTTTCTAGTATCTTTTTGGATTTTCTATTTTTATAATGCAGAAGAAAATTATGTATGCATGATATTTTCAATTTTATGCCACCACAATGAATATTCCCATGAATGTTTACACACCGTAGATCTATTCACATGGGGCATATGATTTATATGGTGTAATAATGAAATGGATAACAAAACTTTTATTTCCTTTTTTCATATGCAATGCTGATGTAGAAAAGTAAATATGCTAAAGAGAAAAATAATGCATGCAATACTAAAAGTAAATATGAATAACTACCGAATGTTACCTTTCGGCGAGGGTTCGGATTTTTAAGTCCTCCAGATAGGACTTTTCTCCAATCTCGTTTATTCTTCGGTTACATTTGTTGGTTTGGGAGATGGAGACCTTGATGGTTGCGCCTCTTTGAGATGGTGATTCTAAGGAAGGTGTCACTCATGTTCCTTGCTTATCCAGCCGGTTGAAGTAAAGCATTAATAGTGGAAGCTTGCCCAGTGTGCATGTTCATAGGTTTAGAACTTCTACTTGTAGAAATTTTGAGGAGTTGAGAAACCCCTCCACACTTTGCTCGAAGTGTGTCCTGCTTGCAAAGACAAGGCAGAGATCAAGTGCATGGGCTCTGCTGGTGGGAAAACACCAATAGAACCAAAATTGTCTATTCTTCTCTAACTTTGGGCACATAGAACAAGATGAAATTGATGTTGTGTGTTTTATTTGATTGTAACATGAGTGATAAGATCAGAGGATTGAGCATGAATGTAGCATTTAAGTTCATTTGGCAAAAACGGTTGAATCGCTTAACCAATGGAAGGATTGTCTATCTCTATATAATATGTTAATCTTTACATGCTTATGACTTTCAACTTCCAAAAGTAAGATGTTTACTTGTCAATTTAATTAGTTAAGACTATGAGCATGAAAGAGTGGTGTTATGAACAACTTAAGGAACAAGACATGTTGAGTTAATTAGATTGGATTAAGCAAAATTATAACTCAAACATGTTTGTTTATTATTTGTGTGCATACCAAAATCAAGAGGAAAACAATGACCACTTACCTTATATGTTACCTTCATCATTGGGGTGTGATGACACCATGTGAAGAAGGATAGATGATTTCTGATGGTCCTTTCCTTCCTTGGATCTTGAGTTGTTCATGAGCATCTTGTCTCACATTTTGTACTCTTTCTTTCTCATCCTTCTGCTCTTTGACGAATGAGCTATGTCTTCTTGGGCATAGTTATTGGAGCTCGTAATGTGCCTTGCTTCATCCATGATTTGAATTCATCTCTTGACTTACTCAAATTGATTTTAGAATTTCCTGCAGGGGTTAGTCCCACAAAATATCCAATATCTACCACAACAATTTTTAGTTCAATAACCAAACTAGACTCCATGTCTAATTTTGATTAAGGAAGGCATTTTAACCTAAGCACCTCGCTTAATTCAAAATACCTTTGAAAGTATGTCGAGTACTTCCAAACCAAAATATACTATGGCAAACAAAGGTAACATGAAAGCACTATAGAGAACTATTTAATTGGAGATGAAGGAGCATGTTTGTTATTAGAAATTTGAGCATGGGTTCAAGGTAGACAACAAAAATTAGCAACAATTTAAGATTTTTCAGAGAAGCCCATTCCCCCAAGCTTGAATTTTGCAGAGCAAAGTCAAGTTTGGATGGATTAAATGTTGCATATCTTGTGTCATCATCGTTCATCCTTTTTCCTTTAATTCTACAATGGCTAGTGACAAAAATACCAAAAGGAATATTTTTGCAACTATATTTCTATGCTCACTTCACAAAGGCAAAAAAAATGAAACCTCATGCTATCACTTTAAGGTGCTCGCTTTAGGACACAAGTTCATTCTTGGGGAACCTCTGAATTGCTTCTAATTGGTGAAGTGGTTCCCACTTCATCACCATCCTTTGTATACATATCTCAAGATTCTTACAGCAAGATCTACAATATTTATGATAAACATATGCATCTACAACCACCCTTTCAAAAATTTTAGGAATAGGTAGAATGAGGGAGCTGAAGATCTCGTGTGTGGCAATGTTGGAGTGACCAATTAATTCAGGAGATTTCTCATATGAGCATGGATTCGATGAGGTGTTTATGATATAACTTCCATACTCATCGATGATATAATTTATAGGTTTGGTCTCATTTAAGGCTTCCTCCAAACTTAGATGAGTAGTGTTTATTAAGGAGATTGATTTAAGCCACCATTTGAATCTATGCCAAGTTCGGATGCCAACAATAAGGCATCATCCTCGTCCATCCATTCCTTAATAATGGCATATATGTTCTTCATATGTTCCATGCATTCCTGCCATTGTCATGGCCACTCTTGGTCGTCTATCTAGTCTTCATGACTCCTATGCTTTTGGTTGTGTTCGTGGATTTCTAGGGTCATTGTCAGACTTGGAAAAGAGAGCATAGGGAGATCATCGGGGTCAAAGATAGGTTTAGATAGGTCATCTAGTGTGGGCATAGAAGGGGAGAAGATAGGATTGGCTTCTAAATGGCTTGGCTCATTTTCTATGGCATTACTAGACATGCCATCCCTGCATTCTTCCTAATGTCCTTTGGGAGGGAAAGGAAGTTGAGGACACTTTTTCCAAGATGCCTTTCTAAGAAGTTCTGATTTATATTGATTCACAAGCATCTTGCAAAACTAGAAGTCTAAACTATCAACATCAATCTGAGGTTTTGATAGTTTAGGATTGACACCTAAATCTTAGGATTAGAGTGGTTGTAATTTAACTATCAAAACTTCCTCTTCTAGTTCGGGAGATGATTCCTCCTCTTCCTCGAAGAGCTCGTCATGAAAGCTAGTCCAATAAGTGGCTTGACTAATCTTTTTTATCATGGCCCTTGCTTCACTTATGGGCAAATGAAGGAAAGCTCCTCCAGAGGATAAATCACGGGATTCCCTAGAATCCTTGCTAAGACCCACGTAAAAATGTTGAAGGAGTATTGGGTCTAGAATAGAAAGGTCTAGGCCAGTATCGACAAGTTCATTAAAATGATCCCATGATTTGTCAAAAGATTCTTCTTCTAGTTGCCTAAAAGTTAGAACCTCTTTTCAAAGGCTAACTACTTTAGAGATGGGAAAGAAATATAAACAAAATTTTGAGCATAATGTTTCCCAATCCCCTTGCATACTTCCTACGGTTCGATTGTACCAATGTTTAGCTATTCCCATCAAAGAGAACAGAAATAACTTCCATTTTAAGGTATCGTCTGACATGCCAGTGATACCCAAGCATCCACAGATTTGCAAAAACTCCCATAGGTGTGAGCATGGATTTTCATTGCCTTCTCCTGAGAAGGAATTATCCCGAATCAATTGTATAAAAGACGGGCTCATCTCAAAGCCAGGTGTTAGGATAGGCTCTATAGATTGTAGTGGCTTTAGGCTTGTGCTTGTGGGTTTAGCATATTGACAGATAGGAGTGGAATTCATGCTAAATGAAAAAGGAAAACAAAAGAAAAAGTAAAAGATAAAATGTTAAGCTAGGCTCATAGTTAATTCAGCAACCGTTTCCCCGACAACAGCGCTAGAAAGCTTGTTGGTATTTTTTAACGCATTCAGAATAATCACAAGGAATGATCCGCAAGCGCATGAATACCATTGTAGCTTTCACTCGGAGATTTTAAATATCATATCCATAGGGAAATGTGTGAGACTAACTATGATCTAACTCAACAAAAGGATGATAACTGGGTTATGGGTTGTGATAACTAAGAGTAGCAACAAGGTTAGGATAAATAAGAGTGTAGAGAGGATAACTAAGGGTCCTCTACTTCTGTCTTTTATATCCAACTAGGGCGATGTCTCCCAAGGAACAAAATTAGAGTTTCTTCCCTATGAGCACAATTTGGCCTACCAATCCTATTAACGGGAGATGGACTACAAGGGACTCAATGCAGCTGTCACCTACACGATCTACCACCTTTCGGCTAACAGGGGGCATTCATGATTAAACCTAAGCCTAAGCACCATGTCTACACTTAAGATTAATACTCTACTCCATCTGAAATAGGAATAAAGCACTCAAAAGAGTCGCAAACATGATGGAACAATAAATATAAACAATAGTAAGCTTGGAACAGAAGTTGATTACTAGAGAAATCTTGAAGAACTTGGATCCGCTGAAGTACAAGCCATAGAGGGAGCACCGATAGGCCAGCACCTCCTCCAAACTCTTCCATCACTCTCTATCTCACTATTTCTATTCATAAGACTAGATCCTATTGTCGGGTACCAGCAAAATAAGGTACCCCATTTTCATCATAAAACCACCCACCAAGACAAATATTACAGCCCACGGCCCATCACAGCCGGCCCAGGCCTTACTCTGCTCAAAACCAAAGCCAAAGGACCAGCGCTCGAGCCCCCTAGCGTTCCTCTGCTTCGTCCAACCCCTCTCCGTCTCGTCCAACCCCCGTGACATCATCCAGATGCCTGAGCCCTATGACGTCATCAAGGCGCTCAACCCCTTTGCACAGCTACTACTTCGCTCGACCCCCTTTCTATAACACACTGCCACGGGCATGCACAGGCCCCCACCTTTTCCTGCTAAGGAACAAGAGCTCACTGCATTGTGCAGGATTGCCTTGGAACTTATAACACCTGATTCATAATCCGGTCTAGGCTTCCATAGTTCTTTCTCACCCCCCATGGCAGTAACAGGGAGAAGCTACGCTACGCTGCACCCTACCATGTCCAACTCAATGGGACATGGAGCAACGGCCATCCAGGCCCTCCACCTTTTTGTTGGCCCAGCTTCAGGGCCACGAAATCTTCTTCATCATGACACTATGTCAGGGTATGGCCTCACCACATCAACTGTGATACATCTATTGCCACGGCATGCCACCACCACGATGATGACTGTGCGAATGCATGAACTGAGAGGAAAGCTAGGAATAGGGAGCACCTTAGGGCCTTTTCTTTCTATTTTCGTACATCTAGATACTGTAACCCGACCCCTTCCTTTGCATATTATAAAAGGGGAGTGAGGGACCCTCAACAAAATAGGTTCGACAACACCCAACAATGGCAATGTACTAAGCACACACTCAAACACTCGAACACACCCACACATAGATACCTGGGAGCTATCCCTCTCTCGACCAGCTTGTATCCCCCTACTACAAGCACTTCAGTGCAAAGCAACATGAGCAACAACAAGCATTGGAAGTAGGGACATTTAGCCCAAACCAGTATAAACCTTTGTGTCTGCCTTGCACACCATCAGAGGCTCCGACGCGCAGCATCATTCACTTGTCTCGTCTCTAGACACCCCCGTTCTAGAACACCGATAGTTGGCGCGCCAGGTAGGGGAGCTCTGCGCGTGATGTTCTACTCCACCAAGTCTCCGATGGCCAGAAACGACATCAACTTTGCTCCAGGCTCCCACATCTAGTTTGGGAGCCTTGAGTTCGTCATCGTCGGGGAGGACTACGACCTCGACCTCCTTCCATTGATCGGTGAGCCTGCCAGCTTCTTCGAGCCGGCGGCCAACCTACGACTCCGCTCTGATGAATTGAAGGGCACATGGCCCGACAAGTTCAGCTACCCCAGTGTGCCATGAGTCGGCCAGCCCTGCCACAACAAGAAGGTTCGTAAATCATCAACAAGCATCTATGATCTCAATCTAGAGGCAGGAGAGGTACCAAAGGATCTACCTCAATAGCTCATGTGCTCTATCGCCGACGTCCTGGCATTGGCTAAGACAAGCTCCAACTCTGACTTCCTTGACTCTAACAACGACAATAATGACAAAGGCGGCACTAGCTTCACCAGGCTTTGAGAGATGCAATGCTTTTTGTGCATCAGCAACTACCTCCTCGATGATGAGCCGTGCAATGACAACTTCATTGATCGCTTCGACGGCCATGAGCTTTCATGGCCATAAAGGGAACAACTAGGTCCCTAGACAGAAGTTGGTAAAATGATCATCGAGCCCACCTTCTGTTGTTTTCATTATTAATACTACTATTAAGCTGCTCTTAAAAATCTTCCTTTAAGTTGTTCTTCATATCCCTTGTAATGTTGTATATACAAAGTCATCATATGCATCATGGCCATACATGCATCATGCTACATCATTTGCACACGGTCCAAATCCGGCTCTAGAGTTTGTAGGTTGGCCCTATGGAGGGGTTTCGACAGTCGCTCCAAGCCAAAAGAGTAAGGGATAGAATGAGGAGTGGCACACTAGCGACCAGTACCTGGTTGCACCGAGCACCATATTGGACTCTTCGATCCATATTTGAGTCTTGATGAACACTGGTCTAGGGTATTTTATCAAAAAAAAAGGCAATGAGCCGCCGGGGATGATCGAACAACCTTGGTTGCCCTGCTGAACCAGTCATCAAGAGTTTGGGGTCGGTCACTAGCTACCTCTGTTGGATCCCTATCAAATGGGAACCGAGGCCCCGCTTGAACTAAAAAACCCATTAGCAACTCAAACGGGCACCATGTTTCAACCCTAGGCAAGAGGGATGATGTACCACTGTCCAACCCCTCCTTCTTTGCGGAGAAGTGCGAGGGGAATGCATTGGGCCTCCTGACCGGATCGACGCACGGGAGAAGATTTTTGGAGGCCCAAATTCATACGCATAACTACTTTCTCATTTCAAAGGCCCATCGAGGCCCATGTACATGTATGACATCTACCTGGGCCATTGCCCAGAGTCTAGAAGCGCCCGAGGGTAAAAAAGTTTGGCTGGTGGCTGTCCCTTTCATGCTTGGCATTAAGGGACACCGACCCTGTCTTGGGACACGGCAGTGGCAGTAGTCACATCGACCCTAATATGCTATGCGCACCTAGGAGTAGTTCCTTCCTCGTAGGGAACCCCGCCAAACTTGCCGTCGATGATGCTCCGGTGACATTTTATACTAACCACATGCTAACCCAAAAATGTAAACAAAAGCGATAAAACTAAACACTAATTATTTCACATCACAAAAGGTCCATTACAAAATGAAAGGCATCGATGCGCCACAATCAAAGCAAAACACAAAAAAAACACTAATGAGGGGGAGCCTCGCCAACACCTATGCAGCAGGGACATGGACAGCCACCGCCTGCTTCGCTGGGCCATAGCGCACAACCAGGTCCTCGTGATAGCGTAGCTCCTCCCCCGCAGGGAAGCCATTGATTTCGGTGAGGTCTGCCTCCACCGACACCTCCGCCATGGCCAGGGCAACCCCAGTGCCATGACAGACACCACTCTCGATGGTGTCGAGGACACGGCGACGCACGTTCTAGAGGCGCTCCTCCCAGGCACTTGGCGCAACCCCTAGGAAGTCGAAGAAAGCGTTCGCAGCCACACGGAGATGCTCTAGCTCCGCTGTCACCTTTGATGAAAAAACCCCATCAGACAAAAACACAAAAGAAACTAGAAACAAGAGGAAGAATGGAGAACGTACGAACACCATGGCGATCGGCATCCTCAAGCTGCTTGATGAGGGCGTCCGCCCTCTCCTCAACGTTCACGGCCACGGCACCCGCTAGCGCCCGCTCCTCCGCATCCTTCACCACCAGCTCTGATGGGCCAGCCGAGGCCCTGGCAGCAATGCAAAAGAGGTCGCCGGTAGAAAGGTCACTAGTGTTCAGCACGTGGCTTGACCCGGTGAAGGCTCGGTCATCAGAACGGCGGCGCTGTGCCTCCGGGGGGCTATCCACCTCCTCGAACGCCCGAGACCCTCTCGACGAGTCACCATGCTCCATCAAGGCTGAGCTAAGTGGGAGAGGAAATAGGAGAAGGAAGGCAAGGATAGTGAAAGGGTCAGGCTCCGAGCCGGGTATAAATAGACCCCAAGCAACCATTCGGTTCCACGGCCTCTCGGGGGATCAATGTTGTCTCGATTCACAAACCGCCATCCTCTCCTCTCACCAAAACTATGAGTTCCAAATCATGAAACTGTTGCCCACTTTTTCCACCAACCCAGCCATACTGCGTCAAAATCGCACTCAATTACCTCTGACAAAAACCGCCACTGCACGCTTTCACCTTCCTTTCCACACAACAGATCACCAGCGCGTCCGTGGGCTGACCATGCACCATGGTAAAAGGAAAAACACCTTTCACCAAGACTCACCTAGAAAGGCCTTCTTTTGGGCCCAACAGAATACACAAAAACTATACCAAGAGCCGGCGGACGGTGATTGGGACGGCCCATATACTTCAAGCCAAGTTTCAGAGTCTCGCGGAGGAAATCAAAGGACTTGGCGTGAAGAACCATTGCAAAGAGAAGAGGCTTGGGGGTGGACCCCACCACAACTAGCCAATGGCTAGTCAAGGATGCCCGTTCTCTTAAGCATTCCAACTTTCATAGAGCAAGGGCTTGGGGGCTGACCCCACCTTGTCAGCCTAGCGAATGGCCAAGGTTGCCCACAACTCTATGATCACGCGCTCGAATCTCAGCCCTTGAAGGGGTACACTACCCCTCCAAGGCCTCGGGGGCTACACCTGGTGAGTGCGCTCATGCGCACCCACCGAAAAAATTCTTGAGAACACAAAACGAATCGCTTGCTCATCTCTAAGCCTCTAGAAGAATAATACTTATTCCACCAAAGGCTCGGGGGCTACTATCGGGTACTAGCAAAATAGGGTACCCCATTTTCATCACAAAACCACTCACCAAGACAAATATTATGGCCCACAGCCCATCATAGCTGGTCTAGGCCTCACTCTGTTCAAAACTAAAGCCAAAGGACTAGCGCCCGTGCCCCCCAGCGCTCCTTTGCTTTGTTTGACCCCTCTCTGTCTCATCCGACCCCCGTGACATCATCTAGGTGCCCGAGCCCTGTGACATCATCAAGGCGCCTGACCCCTTTGCACAGCTACTGCTTTGCTCGACCCCCCTACTATAACACATTGCCACGGGCACGCACGGGCCCCTACCTTTTCCTGCTAATGAACAGGAGCTCGTCGTGTTGTCCAGGATTTCCTAGGAACTTGTAACACCTGATTCATAATCCAGTCAAGGCTTCCACGGTTCTTTCTTCCCCCCCATGGCAATAAGAGGGAGAAGCTATGCTACATCGCACCCTACCATGTCCACCTCAATGGGACGGGGCGCAACGACCGTCCAAGCCCCCCACCTTTTTGCCAGCGCAGCTTCAGGGCCATGAAATCTTCTTCATCATGACACCGTGTTAGGGTATGGCCTTGCCACATCAACTATGATACATCTACAGCCACGGCATGCCACCACCACGATGACTACTGTGCGAATGCACGAACTAAGAGCAAAGCTAGGAATAGGGAGCACCTTAGGGCCTTTTCTTTCTATTTTCGTACATCTAGATACTATAACCCGACCCCTCCCTTTGCATACTATAAAAGGGGAGGGAGGGACCCTCGACAAAACAGGTTGGACAACACCCAACAATGGCAATGTACTAAGCACACACTCAAACACTCGAACACACCCACACACAGAGACCTAGGAGCTATCCCTCTCTCAACCAGCTTGTATCCCCCTACTACAAGCACTTCGGTGCAAAGCAACACGAGCAGCAGCGAGCACTGAAAGTAGGGACATTCAGCCCAAACCAGTATAAACCTTGTGTCCACCTTGTGCACCATCAAAGGCTCTGACACGCAGCATCATTCACTTGTCTTGTCTCTAGACACCCCCCGTTCTAGAACACTGACACCTATGGAGGACTAATCTTCTCTTGATGGCTCGCTATTGATATTAGTTACGCACACGAAAGAATCTAAGAAAAATAATCCACAAGCGCACGGATATCGATGAGCACTTCACTCGGGAGATAAGGCCAGAGTATCATATTTGTTTTATCCGCAAGGAGAAAGCGTGCGATGACTAACCAAGTCTTTACTATTACCCCTGGGCCACACTACAAGGTAGTGAATATATAAGCGATTAGAGCAGACTACTACAATAGTCTGGTTCCAACCTATGGTAAGCTATGAAACTACTAGTCTAAGGGGACGTACCGTTGGAAAAGAGACACCACAGAGGATGCTTAACCAGGGCACTTAGGTCCTACCAAACCTTCTGACGGGAGGAGGCTCCGAAGGTAACAATGGGATTATCATGTCCCACGCTACTACACACCGATCCGGCCAGACAGGGGATATCTACGAGTATTCCTAGCCCAAGCACCATGCTTACGCTACGAATGATTACTATATTCCCTACGTGAAGTGAATAAAGTAAACTCATAAACCAAAGAACAATAATAACAACGTACTTACTTAGTATTAGAAGTTGAATTACCGAAGAATCCTAGAACCAAGCCTTGAGTTAGGAGACTTGATCCCGCAGGTATAAGCTGAAGAGGAGACACCTACAGGCCAGGGTTCCTCCAACTTCTACCTCCACTCTAACTCTCTCAATCTAGAAGAATAACTCTAATCTCACATAGAGACTACAAAGCTAAACTCTCTTGTATGTGCCATAGAGAAAGATCCATTCAAGGGACCCCTCTCAGGCGAATTCTCTCTGGAAAATATGAATTAGGGTTTCTGAACTCTCTTGATCCAGGGGGCCAGGGGCCTTGCTTATATAGCCCTCTCGGAATCATCGCAGCCCTCGGATCAAACCGACCTTGATCAACGATTATTATTCATCATCAAAGGCGGTGGAGGCACGATCTAGGAGCTTGCTCCTGATTGGTCACCTAGGTGGGGTGGCCACCCAGAGGGTGGGGGTGCCCACCCCTGTCTCAGTGATAGGTGGGTCCCACCTTCCAGGGGTGGCTTCTCGAGTCTTCTAGATTATACTTTTTTGGTGTATGGTTCTTTCTCTCTATGTAAACCTGGCATGTGGACCATCTTTGGTTGTTTTCAACTGGCACCCTGCAGAAATAGACATTCACCAAAACTCATGAAATTTTGTCAGTTAAACCCCTAGTCTAGGGTAATATTTATATTTATAGCATTCTTTTGTTTAAGTTGACGGTTAAAAATTGATACTTAAATATCGTCAACACTAGCTCTAGAAGGTAGATCCATTCATGGGACCCCTATCTTGATCCTAATGAGAGAATATGAATTAGGGTATTAGGATGCTCTAGGGAGGGGGGCAGGGGTCTCCTTTTATAGCCCGGTGGGATGAATGTGAGTCCTTCGATTAAACTGACTTGGCGTATGGCTTAGATGCATCCTAGGAGGTGGTGGAGGAAGTTTCTAGAAGCCAGAGGTGAACGGGCTCTGAGGGGTGCCACCTGGCCCTAGGGGGTGCCGCCTGGCACACTTTCATGGCCTTTCAGGCCCATCTTTGTCGTGGTGTCTTCTAGTGCCTTCTAGAGCCTTCCCATGTATGTGCTGCGGTGGAATTTGATCCTGAGCTCCGAATATAACAAATGATAGGTCTATTTCGATCGTCTCAATGAGCTCTTCGCATGCACTCCAATTCATCATTTGAGATACTTTTATTCTATGAAAAATTGCAAATCATACAAGACAAATGAGAGCACCAAAACTCGTGGAACTTGTTAGAATCAAATCCTAAAACTATGCTTTGCAATTCATTTCATATCAAGTTATGTAATAATTGACGGGTATATTTGGTGTTTAATGACCATCAACAATGGTATAATTATATGTCTGCTTACAAAATTATTCTTCCCATTCTTATCTTTATATTCTTTTTAGTCACATGAAATAATATATTCATGTCTAGTGTTATTTTTGTAGTAATGCTAGATAGAACCAACAACATTTCTAAGTTCATCATTAGGGATCACAACCTAGTTAAATATTAGAGATGAAGGTTAATTGATAGGTGGCTACTGTAACAGTGATGGCACTGTTGCTATTAGTAGGAGTAATTCTATTTTTAGTAATGGAGTTAAGAAATGCCAAAGTCGTAGTAGCTATAGGTATGATGCGGCAGGGATCAAAAGTATATCATCGTCGAATCCTTTCATAACCCGACACTGACTAAACAATCATCAAAGGTAGATCATGGTGCAAGGCCACGGTGACCATGACCTTTGTACTAGCAAATCATACGCTAAAGCGATGATGGTGTTAACCTCTACACAGGCATCTTGGCCGTTGAACCGACAGTGAACCCGCACCGCTAATAATCAGGTCGAAGTACAAGGTGACAATGTTGGTGACCACTACACAGGCGTTGATGTGCCCACACGTTGGTTTTGATAGCCTCAACACAGTCGGATCATTTGCTAATGCGGTGGCGTTAGTGTACATCCACAGCTGGGTCGTGCTCCAATGCAACTGAAGTAAAGACCTAATCACGAATGGATCATAAGCTAATCGGCGGTGTTAGTGTACACCGCAGTGGTCCCAGATGGCGACAGTGAAGGCTATGACCATCATTGTCAACAGCTTACTACCGAGGCCAAAATTGGACTGTGATGTAGGTTACAACATGGCTGTGAAAGGTGCGAGTGCCGCTAGTGCCACCTGTTCCTCATCGTCAGCAAGTACGCTATTTACAGTAGTTAACAACCATATTTAACCATCAATAAAACATGTATAAGGGCACATATGAGAGCACCAACAAAGGTTTAAGGTTTAAAATGACAAATTCCATAAGTTTTGGTGAATCTGTGATCTCTGCAGGATTATTCTAGAAAACCATCAAGGGGGACCTATTCGTCAAACGAAATCAAGGAATTATTCCACGGCATATACGTGGGAAGGTTCTAGAGAACACCAGAGGACACCACGCCGAGGTGGGGCCCTACCCCTATGCCGCTCGGTCTCTGGCAGTGCCCCCCACCTGTCAGCTTCTGGAATGTTCCTCCACTGCCTCCTAGGATTGCATCCACACTGTTCCTTAAGTGAGTTTGATCCAAGGGCTCATGTTGGACCCTTTGAGCTATATATGGAGACCCCAGCCCCCCTCCCTGAGGCATAAGTCATTTGGAGAAGACAGAAACCCTAATTATCCTTAGAGCTCCTCTAGTTTCTAGGGCATAGCTAGTTAGGCTAGGTCTAGAGGGAGGCAAGCAGATCTTTGCTTGGATTCCTGACAGTGTCAAGAGCTTAGTTCAATATAATTCTTTTACCCCTCTCACCTTTGTATCTCCATTATTTTTATATGCTTTGGTACAATTGTGTGACATTCGTATTCATATTCATCTTATTCATGTTCTTTGTTGCAATGTTCATAGTCTACTTTGGTTATATGCTTAGTATAGTTGGGTTATCATCATATTTATGCTTAAGTTTGTATAGCATTCACCCCAATGTTCACAGGGTGGGTGGTAGAGACCATGTAAGCATGGTGCTTATATGTTATTTACCTATGAATACACTCTATATTCCTGGTCATATGATAGATCACGGATGTGACACTCCTGTTGAGTCCTTTGTAGTCCACTCCCCGAATATAGGTCATAGAAGTAGGGCCCAGTTGTTGGCATTTCTTAGCACGATCACCAAGAATGGGGGTTTAAACCCACCCATGGTAACTGTCCCGAAAACGCCTTGTTGGCATTCTTTAGCATTGCTACTAGGATTGGTGTATCCTAGCAATAGCACTAAGGAATGTCAACCAATAGGTCATAACGTTTATAGATATTATCCACAAGCGCACGGATCTATCGTTGTAGCATTTCACCCAAAAGTATTTGGGTATCGTTCATTTATATTTTTCTAAAGGAAGGCATGGTGTAAAGTTTCTAGTAGGGACATGGACAAGATAACATGACTGCATAATAGACCAGCTACTCAATATAGGGGTAAGTCATGATAAGCTTAAGATAGTGTGACACACACTTGGGCCAACCTCAAGGATAAAAGGAAAAACAAAGAATGAAAGAATATTCCTAAGTGGAGCAGGCATGTCTAATATAGCCATGCAAAGAACAGTTGGTGATCATACATATACATGGTTAAGAGTTAGAGCTATGCATGAGAATGGGTCAGGAGGCCACCGAGTACTAGTCCGCTAGCAACCTCATGAGACAACTTAGACTCCTACACCCTATACTAACGTGGGGGATTACAAGGGACGGACAGGGCTGTCACCACTTGCCGCCTACCCCTCAACCGGAGAAAGAGAAAGGCATCCGCCTGTTCCCTTGTACCCAGGCACTATGCCCACATACAAGAAAACTACCCACACCCCCTTGGACTCTGACCCTATGGATCAACAAGCATAGGGCATGGGCATACCCGAAGGCACGATGAACCGCCACCTGTACTTAGCTCTAAACCTCAACAGATATATAGCATGAATGATTAAGCACAAAGTTCTATATGACAAAACCCTAGCATAGAAACTATAGTCTAGTTCATATGCTATGATCATGTCAAAACAACATGTTCAGATCATGATACACAACTATATGCTAGTTCATATATCAAGGTTATCACATGAAAACTATACTCTAGTTCTATAGCACAACTATATATATGAAATATGAGCATGACTTTGGAAGAAATAATATTAGTATTCATACCAAATATCTTTTCTCCCAAGGAGCCAAGCTCTCCTTGATAGCTCTTGCCTTACTCCTCTACTAATTCTACTCCTAAACTAAGCTAGAAGAGTGGAGAGTGGAGAGGTGGAGTGAGGTAGCTCCCAAGTGAGGTGTGTGTGAGTGAGGTACCCCTCCCCTCTCTTATATAGCGTTGGATCAGGCGGTTCAGGGGAGAATATTCCATGGCACACCCCACACCGCCAGCCCCTAGCATTAATCTTGCCGACACGCCGAAGCTAGGCCAGAGAGGACGCAGGGGCGTGCCCGGGCCCTAGGCGCGACCACACCTGGGCCGGGCCCCCTTAGCCTCTCCTTTGCCCTGTGGCTCCCCTCTGGTCCTAGGCTTTGGTGCATATGTGGGCTTGGCCTAGTTCTGCTCTGGTTCAGCCCATTGCCCTTCTATTGCTTGTTTACGCCTTCCTAGAAAGCGTATTTCCTCCCTGTTTCACTTGTTTCTAGCGTATGTTTCTGCAAAGTGTTGATTCTACCGGTACAAGTGTAAATAGGTTAGTAGTAAAGGTATATGTGTGTAGAAGTGTATGTTTTCCTCCTTTTTGGAATTATATAAATGTGTTGATAACGACCGCCAACACCGGTTACGAAGAAAGGGAGAGGTTTTTATACTCAAACTTCCCTAAGTAATGCCCCTTATGTGTAGATACAATGATGATCTTAGCCATAATTACTAGATGTAATTACACTAATCAATGTATGCTTTGAATTGTAATTAAGGATGACTTAGGAGTTATTCCTCTAATATTCTAACTTGACCATGCTAATGTCATATATTGTAGTGCTATGAGTGATTTATCATTAATCAATACTTATCATATACATATTTTTTCTTATGACTTACCCCTATTGTGAGTAGGATTGTGGTTATGGTTTACTTCTCCATTGATAGTATAAGTTATCAATATATATCCTGCCGGACCTTCCCTATGGTAAAATATAAATAACAATACTTGGAATACTCTTAGGTGAAGTGCTACAATGGTATATTATCTGTGCGCTTGTGAATTCCTTATTGTTTTTAATCTTTCCTCATTATAAGTGTCATGTTAATAAATACCAACATACGCCATCACCGATCATGTCTTCAATGATGTGGCCAACATCGATCATCCTGTGTGGGCTCAGATGGACTGTACCATCCTCATGTAGATCTATGGCACCATCTCCAATGATCTGCAGCAGTCTATGATGCTTCGCAACCCCCATGCTCATGTCATCGGGTGCAAAGTGAGTCACATGCCCTTTTTCTCTTCACTGAGTTTCGCACCGCCAAACAAGGAGGGCAGACCATCACCAACTTCTATCACTACCTTGAGATGACGGTGGTCTCCTTGACTGAGTTTAGCGACTGCACACTCATGCTCACTCCCCTTTATGGCCTCAATGGCAAATTCCACCACATGGTGTCGAATTTGAAGATGCTGTGCCCCTTCCCAGCCTTTGAGGCCACTCGCACCATGGTCCTTCTTGAGGAGATTGACATCGAGGATAGTGTGGTCGATGCTGATGATGTGCCGCCTTCTACCTGCATTGCGGCTCCTATGCCTCCTGCCCATGCTCCCACCCATGTTCCTAGTGGTGGCTCCTCTGGTGGCAACCAGTGCAATGGCAATGGTAGCAACAACCATCATTGTGGTTGCAGTGCAGGACGAACAGCCACTCCAGCAAGGCGGGGGCGGTTCTTCCTCCCGTGTGGGCCTCTCGGCTGATGCCCCACTGACCACGCCCTTTGGCAATCCCTTTGCAGGGACCGTCCAACTGTAGCCCCATGCTTATGGGCCCCTTCTAGGATAGATGGTTCGGCCAATGCACCCAACGCCTGAACCCCAGGCTGCCTTCATTGCACTACCAAACTCCATGCCGCTCTATGGTGTTCCCCAGGCTGGCTACTGTGTTCCTAGCTTCAGTACCCCACCTAGCTTTGGCACCCCGCCCAGCTTCGATGCACTGCCTAGCTTCTAGTGTAGGGGAGCATATGGCGTGGCCACTTCAGCACCCTCCATGGCCACTCTGCCCCAGCAGCAGCCCCCATGGACGTCGATAATGGGGGCTCTTAGGATCAAGCCTCGCTCGTCAACAACTTCAGCACAATGAGTTTGATGCCCACACCGCAGCCCATAGAGTGGTACAATGACTCTAGTGCCGACTCTCATATGGCGCATAGTGCTAGTATTTATCATCCTCACACCCTCCTTCATTGTTTGGTCCTTCATCAATTGTCATTGGCAATGGGGCTTTGCTTCCCATTACTTCCACCGGGTCATATTATTTTCCCACACCTAGTCATCCTCTTTTTCTAAATAATGTCTTAATCGCACCTAGCATTATCAAGAACTTGATTTCTGTGCGTCACTTTGCCACCGATAATAATTGTTCTATTGAATTTGACCCTTTTGGCCTTTTTGTGAAGGATCTCCAAACTCAGAGCATGATCGCCAGGTGCAATAGCCTGGGTGACCTCTACCCATTCTTGCCACCCACTAGCACACCTGTCTTGCCGCTATGTCCATGTCCGCTACCTTGTGGCACTGCCGCCTTGGTCATCTTGGTCACGAAGCTTTGTCCAAACTTATCAGTTCTAGTGCCACTCATTGTAATAAATCTAGTACTAATCATATTTGTCATGCTAGCCAGTTAGGTCGCCATGTGCATCTTCCTTTTCGTGAGTCACACTCTAGAGCTGCGAATAAATTTGATTTAATCCACTGTGGTCTTTGGACATCTCCAATTCTTAATGTGTCTAGCTATAAATATTATTTGGTTATTATTGATGATTGCACTCATTATGCTTGGACTTTTCTACTTTGCCTCAAATCTGACACCTTTGGTGTCCTATCTAATTTTTTTCTCATATGTGCACACACAATTTGACTCCTAGATTAAGGTTGTCCAGTGCGACAATGGCTAGGAATTTGATAATTCCTCGTCCCACATGTTCTTACTCTCTAATGGTGTGGTCCTTCGCCTTTCGTGCCCATACACATCCTAGCAAAATGGTAAAGACGAACGCGCCATTAGCACTATCAATAACATTGTGCATTCCTTTTTGTTCCAAGGCAGCCTTCCCCAGTCTATTGGGTTGACACACTTCACAATGCCACCTACCTTCTTAATCGTCACCCCATGAAGACTCTAGGTGGCCAGACGGCGTTCCTTGCTCTCTATGCTACTCTCCCTTCCTACACTCATCTTCATGTGTTTAGTTGCACATGTTATCCCAATCTTTCTTCTACCACACCACATAAACTCTGCCCTCGCTCATCCATGTGTGTATTCATAGGCTACTCAGCTGATCATAAAGGTTGTTGATGTCTCAATCTCCACTCCAATAGGATCATCATGTCTCGACACATTGTGTTCGATGAGTTCTTTTTTCCTTTCTCAGGGATGTCCACCACCCCTTTGGATCCACAAACTAAACATGGCGGTCCTCTCTCCACTTCTGAAGACCTTCTGCACGTCTCTATTAGATCCCAACTGGCATGCTATTATGCAGACTGAGTTTGATGCGTGTCTGGCTAATAACACCTGCACTCTTGTGCCTTGCTCAGCTGGTGTTAACATTGTCACTAGCAAAATGGGTCTATCGAACATGTACTTGTCACATGGCACTCTTGGTCGTACAAAGCTCGCTGGGTTCTTTGTGGTTTCACTCAATGACCCAAGATTGATTATGAGGAGACTTTCAGTCAGGTCATTTAGCCTGCCACTATCCTTGTGGTTCTCACTTTGGCGTTGTCCTGCTCTTGGCCTATTCATCAACTAGATGTCAAGAATGTGTTCCTTCATGGTACTTTGACTAAGACAGTGTATTGTGCAGCCCTCTAGTTTTGTCGATCCCTCCACACCCAATCATGTTTTTTGGTTGAACAATCACTATGGATTGCAGCAAGCACCTCGCGCTTGGCATAGTCATTTCGCTTCTCACATCATCTCCCTTCATTTTGTTGAAGTGAAGGCAGACACCTATCTATTTAGTTATTGCCACGGTGTTGACATGGCTTTCCTGTCTCTGTATGTTGATGATATTGTTCTCACGGCCTTGTCATAGAATTTTCTTGATCAACAGCATCATCACACCTCTTCAACTAGAATTTTCTATGACCGATATGGGTCATCTTCATCATTTTCTAGGGATTTCAATCAAGCATCAAGATGATAGTGTGTTTCTCTCATAGTCATAGTATACACTAGATATTCTAGAACATGATGGTATACGTGACAGCAAGCCATGCAGTACACCTGTCAATACTCACTCCAAGTTGCCTACTGATGGTGTTCCTGTTTTTGACCTACACATTATCACAATATTGCTGGTGCCTTGCAGTATCTCACCTTCACTCATCCAAACATCGCCTACATCATTCAATAGGTCTGCCTACTCATGCATGACCCAAGAGAACCTCATCTTGCTTCTATGAAGCGCATTCTACGCTATCTTTAGGGTACTGTGGTGCTCGGTCTTCATCTATATTGCACTACACCAGCAGATCTTGTTGTCTACTCTAATGCTGATTGGGCCGGTTGTTCAGATACTCATCGGTCCACCTCAAGCTATGACGTGTTTCTTGGTGATAATCTTGTTTCATGGTCTTCCAAGCATCAGCAGATAATTTCTCACTCCAGTGCTAAAGCCAAGTATCAAGCTATTGCTAATGGTGTCGCTGAGGCATGCTGGTTGTGGCAATTGCTACAGGAGCTTAGTTGCCCAATGCGCCATGCCACTAGCATCTACTGTGACAACATCAATGTTGTTTACCTATTCGCTAACCCTATCTTGCACTAGCAAACCAAACATGTTGAGATTGACCTCCACTTCGATTGGGATCGCATCGCCTTTGGTGAAGTTCACGTCCTCCATGTTCCTATGACTTCAATGTAACCAATATCTTCAGCAAAGGTCTGTCGAGGGTAGTCTTCATGGAGTTCAGATCTAGTGTGAACATTCCCTATGCTCACGCTCTGACTATGGGGGAGCGATGGAATTAGTAAATGTGACCCTACTTGTATGGCATTCGGGCTTGGTCATCTTGACCTTAATTGTATGGCATGTAGGCTTGCCTATCTGGCTCCCCACCTGCCTTTTATGTACCCAACATTCATGTGGTTAATTCATTTCATGTATTCTCCCAAATATTATTTGCTTACAAGCAGAACTAAAACAAAAATGTGACTGCAACAATAGAAACATTAAAGATCTTACAACAAAAAACCACAGACTACATCAGGCAATTGGAATGATACATCAACACATCCTGCACAATAATAACACACCACCAAACCACACAAGTGCCCCTTCAGCGAAAGAAGACACAAGTTGTAACAACCCAGGATTTTACAAGAAACAAAAATCACAACTACAAATTTTTTTCTAAAAATAACCTATGTTTGGTGAGGTGACATATAGGAAAACTACTACCTAGTTGCACCAGTAGACCCTAAAGTAGATTTTACATTTCTTTTTGCATCTAATTAAATATTCATGAGTTGGTTTTTATGTTCTTTGTATTGTTAAATAAAAGCAACCACCTATACTTAAATAAGAACCAAATTAAATAAATGTACTAATACGACCTTGTTATCTAGTGTAAACCCTAAGATACATCTTGTGGGCCCCATTGTGGTAACCAAGTAGAGGTAATATATATTTGTATGCATACAAAAACCTTGTCTTAGTTGGAATAAAGAAAATACAAAATGGAAAACCCAAACAAATAAAAGGGAAATGGAAAGAACCTTTCCAGCCCATCCAACCACAGCGGCCCGGCCCAAACCGCGGCTACACGCCCCTCTTCATGCGTCCGCGCGCGCGCGCGCCACATGGGCCGGCCCAACCTGCCGAAGGCGCCCGTCCTGCGTTGCCAACCCGCAAAGCCAAGAGCGGCTCGCCCCTCCTCTCTCCCGCGGCCACTGACGAGAGGGCCCCGCGGCGTCATCCCCTTCCTCCCGATTCCCCTACTCTTTGCTTCACCCGACGAGAAAAAGAAGAGGAGGGGAGGCAGGGTCACGGTTTTGGCGTGGGAAAGATTCCCTCTGCCCCCTCCCTTTTGCTCTACCGTGCGCGCCAAGGAGCAAACCGGTCCCATTTGCCAGCCGCTCGCGCTTGCCGGTCACACACCGTGAGCACACCCGAAGCCGCACGTGATCGCGCCATGGCCCCTACCGAGCTCTGCCGCCCTCTGACACCACGAAACCATCGCGGAATCGTAGCTGGCACCACCGTTTTCGAATCACGCCGACCCCACGCACCTAGGATCCTAGCCAAGGGGCACGGATCACCGCCACATGGCTCGGATGCCCCCATCACCGTCCGCCCGCCATTGTTGAGCTCGGACTATAAAGTCCCGAGCCGAACTCTAGCCCCTCCCATCCTCCACATGCCACCGCCCCAGTGGTTTCATCACACCACACCGTACCAGAGAGGAGGAAGGGAGGAAGGGAAGGAGGAGCCACAAGGAGGAACCGGGACCACGGGGGGGCACAATCTGACCTTGTCGGAGACGAAGGCGGCGCTGCTCGACTTCTTCTTCACCGAGGGTCTCCTCTGCACTGCACAGCAACGACTCTTCACTGCTCCGAATCACCACCGCACCGCCATCCTACTACCGCAAGCCCAAGGTGAGCCGCCCCACTCACCACCCTCCTCTGCTCGCCACCATGTGCACGTTGGCACCGCCATGACCATTATCATACCGAGAACGGTCAAGGCCAGTGCCTGATCATCGTTTGCACCTACACACACTCGTGGGAACACGCTTGCACACAACGCGGCCTTACCGAGCCGTACCGGCTCGGGAACGCCACCATCGTAGCGACGCTCAGAGCGTGCCCGCCATGGCCAGAGCACAGCCATGGCGAGGCCGTTCCTTGTTGATTTGAGACGGTAGAGGCAGGAGCAAGGGGTCCAACAGGTTTGCCTAGGTGAAGGACACACCATGCGCTCCTTAAGAGAAGGAGGGACCCCCGGTAGCATGGCCGGTGGCACTCGGCCCGGTCGGAGGCGTCAAGCCACCACCACCATGGAGGATTCTGCTCAAGCTCAATTTCATCGTTTTGACCCCACCTTCGTACTCCTTTTGCGGTCGCGAATCAGTAGGAAACCTCACCACCCGAGCCAAGTCGCCGTGGAGGCCTTGCCGTCGCTCACCGCACCGGCCAAGCCGCCACCACCATGGGCAAGCTCCCTAGACACTCTAATCTGCTTAGTTGACCCCTCCATCGAGTTCCATGGAACCACGCGGTGCTCTTGAGCCTACAAGCTTCGCCCGTGAAGCCTCGGAGTGAGAGCTCGGCCGCTCGCAGCTAGTGAGAGTGTGGCCGGGAAAGAGGAAGCAAGGGGAGGAGCTGAGACAGCGGCTAGGTGCACTCGGTGCACCGTGGGCCGAGAGGAAAGGGAAGAGGATGGACCGGGTTCACCGTGGACCGCGTTTAGAAACCGTAGACCATCCGCGCGAGACCATCGTGAGCCAAGCCCACCAGCCTGAGCCCGACTTTTGAATCCGGAAAGGTGACGTGGCAGCACCAGCGCCTGACACATGGCGGACTTAGCCTGGCCTAGTTCGGCCCAGCCCAGGCCCAACCGAGCCCGGTCGCGGCCCAATCAACGTTGACCGTTGACCGGTCAACGCCGACCGTTGACCTGGACCCACCTGTCAGTGACTCGCTCAGTTTCGGCCAATCAGAGCGTGACACGTGTCACCGCCTGGATTTTTCCTTTTCTTTTTCTTTTTCAGAAAATCATTTAATCTTTAGAAATTCATAACTAATTCATTTTAACTCAGAAAAATACCAAACTAGTTTCTAAATTTTTCTAAAAATGAGCTCTACATCTTAGGCTTATGTTTGAGTTCATTTGGATCTTTTGAATTTCTGTTGTTTCTTTGTGCACCTCTATAGGAGTCGTTAATGCGACTCAACGTTACGTTTAACAGAGCTGGAGGACCTGCCGACTGAGGAGTATGACCCTGACTACAGCGAGGACTTGGGAGATGACCTGCCAGGTGCCACGCCCCACCCATCTCCGTAGAACCTATTACGCATGCATATATAGAATTGCTAGCGCTTTACCTTTTGTGAGATATTATGTTGATAGAATGCATGGTAGATGCTTTACTTTGAGCCCTTTTACCTTGTTGCAACCTTACTCCTGCTCACCCTGCTGTTAGGCTAGATGCTCGCATGTTACATATTACTGCTTTTACTCTTACTCGCATTATATCTGTGATGTGATGCCGGTGAGTGAGAGATGTATATGTATAAGGCACGTAGTGCCGAGAACTTGGTAAACCTGATAAAAGAACTGGGGAGATCTTGGCGTGCGTCTTGGGTGAGTGGTGAGGGTTGAGTCGATCGGATAGGATCCTACGACGAGTCTTTGGGGCAAGTCTTGCTGGAGGGGTGTGACCTGGGCATCCCTCACGAGAGATACCTGTGGCGGGTATATAGTGAGGTGAACTGGGGTGTTGGTTATCCCTGGTGGAGGTGCTGTCGTGGCACGGGGAAGACGATGTTCCCCTTTGAGAAGATATCCTGTCTGGTCCTCCTAAGGACTGGTATGTCTTGAGAACCGGAACCATGGGACCTTTGTGCACACCACTCGCTCCCAATGGGCGGGAGACGATTACCCGACTAACTAGGGCGGTACCACTACTACTAGGTTGGAAGGTGATAGTATAGGGAGGTACGGGCATGGGGACCCACACCCTCGTAAGACAGCATAGTGACCTTGGGGGCCTGGTACTACGTCTCATAGTCTCAGCATTTCGGTGGACACCGGGGTGGCCCAAGGCTGAGTGGTAGGGTGGTACTGTACCGGTTGGGAGGCAGTTGGAATCAGCCTAGATGAGCCGGATCGTCAAGGATGGCGATCTTGTGGATTACCAGGTGTACACACTCTGCAGAGTTGATCGATCTATATGTATAGCCGCGTCCGCGGATATGGACATTCCCATGACCTACGCTTCACTTGATTAGAGAGAGGAGTCCTTTCTACCTTCCCCTGGGTTTGTGTTGGATTCCAGCTTTGGCCGATGAGACGAGATCTGAGCGGGAGTCAATCTCATCGCCTAGAGAGAGAGTGAGATGAGAGGAGTTGTGTGTGGTGGGAATGGGGAAAAATGTGTGACTAAGATGGGTTAAAAACTGCTGAACATCTTATTATTAAAATATTAATGACTTGCATAGGAAACCCACAGCCTAAATAGGTCTCTTTCTACTTTCCCCGATGCATTCCACTTCCACAAAGCATTGCAAGCATAGGGTGGGCGATGCGTGGCCAGTACCAAGAGTACTGATAGATTTTTGATAGGTTCAGAGCCCGAGTACGACTACGAGGGCGACGATTGGGAGAACTAGAGGGTCTGTTCTACGCTCAAGCTGGTTCTAGAAGATCGTTTTCCGCTGCTATCTACGTCAGATGTGTTCCGGATGCTTGTGTGGGTGTGTTCCGCCCTGCGAGGCGATGATAATAAGTTATGTAAAACTCTCTATTGTACTCTGATATTCGTGCATGACTTTATGTATCACTGAGATTTGGGTAAATTGATGGAATGTTTCGTCATTTTACACTTCGTTTCTGTGGATTTCCCTTCGTGGAAATCAAGGATGTTTCACAAGTGTCATCACTTCGCAAGACAACCCAATCCGCACACACTACCAGATGACAAAACTACCATGTTTGTTGGTGGTCACTATTGCACAATTATAACCGCCAATTATAGTCCAAAATAGGAGAAATAAACAAACTTTGACACATATGCATATATTATTCACCTAGTTCCACTTGTATTCCGAGAAAACATGTTTTGCAGGATAATCTCTGGAAACAAGCGGAAAATACACAAAACAAAGAAGAAAGCTCCATCCAGAAGACGTATTTCAAAAATGCGCTATAAGGAGAAATAAAGAAGCCCACCTTCATGTGACATATGGACCGAGACACCACCATGGAGGAGATCCAGGACCAGCCTAGAGCCCACCAGAGCAAGGCGGTGGTGAGTGCATCCAGCAAGGGTGTGGCCGCACCCTAGGTGCGCCCGCACCGCTAGCATCGCCTCTCGGGCCCACCTCGCTCTGGCAGTTGCATGGCGGTGTGTGGAGGCGGTTTTCGGTGGTTACCAAAAATATAAGCACCAAACCGTCATACATTCACTATATAAGAAGGGTGGTTTTCCCCTGTTGTGGGTGAAAATAGGATAGTGTAAGATGGTTTTGACTTGCCGACGCCCTTCATCAAGACTCTGGAGTCATTCCTAAAGAAGGCCCAACCTCATGTCGATTCTCCTTCCACTACTCCACCGACAACTAAACCCATCACCCCAGCACCATCTATACCAAACACCATGGCCGACAAGATGCTGCATGAGTACTCTGTTCCCACTGTTGCCAATGTGCCCATTGGGCCCGCTGTCAACATGGGTGACATGAACTTTGAGTTGAAGACCGGCCTAATCATGATGGTGTAGGCTAGTCCGTTCCATGGACTGCCTAGTGAGGATGCCAATGCTCACCTGCAACACTTCTTGGAGTTGTGTCACACCATTATCATGAAGGATGTCACACTTGAGATCATCAAACTCCGTCTATTTCCATTCTCCTTCTTGGGGAGTGCAAAATAGTGGTTCTACCTTCTTAGGGAGTGCAAAATAGTGGTTCTACAAGGACCAAGAAGCTGTCAACACATGGAACAAGTGTTCCACGGCATTTCTTGTGAAGTTCTTCTCGATAGGCAAAACCAACGCTCTTCGTGGAAGAATTTCCAACTTCCAGCATACAGCATTTGAATCCATCCCTGAAGTGTCGGATAGGCTACAAGAATACATCCTTGCCTGCCCACATCACGGGATGGAAGACTGGTTGATCCTTCAAAACTTCTACAACGGGCTAACTTCCACATCTAGAGCCCACAAAGATGCTACTGCCGGAGGAGCCTTCTTCTCACTCACAGTCAATGAAGGTATGGCTCTTATTGAGAAGATGGTCTCCAACCAAGGGTGGAGTGAAGACAGACTCTAACCCCAAGAAGATGGCATGCATACCATGGAGAAAATGGATATCCTGGCTGCAAAATTGGATCTCCTAACAAAATGCTTGGGCGAGCACGCTACCACAAAAAGAGAAACCTATGGTATCATCCAATCACTCTACTCGCATATACCATGCGAGATGTGCAGAGACTTCGAACATTCGGGGATCGACAGCCTTGAAACCTAGGTAGATGCATGGTACAACAACTACAACGGGTTCTGTCCATAATTCCAGTTGCACCCACAGTATCAAAGAAGGTAAATTTGCTTACAATTCAAAATTTGAAAATCAACCTTCCTTGGAAGATCTTGTGCTAGGGCAAGCTCAAATAAATGGAAACTTGACAAAGAAACTTGCCCCTAACAATGAAATTTTTGAAAACATTAATTTTTGAAATTTTTGAAAACATTAATTTTTGAAATTTTTGAAAACATCAAATGAGACATGATGTCTAGTTTGATCATTGAATCAAAACTACTAGTATAGATTTTTGGTTGATCATATGGACTAACCCTTACAGGAATTTATCAACTTCATGAGGATAAGTCTTCAAGATAACGTAGAGATGAAAATTTGTTTGGTGAACCTTGATTAAAATTAAAAAATAATAAATACAATAAATAACAATAATAATAATAAGAAGAAGAAGAAGAATAATAAGAATAAATTTTATTCCACTCCACTCCACATATGTGTAGTAAGAATGTTTTGTTTTTCTTTTGTTGAAATGATAAATAGTTGCTCTATCTTATATTTTGACTGTACCTAGTTTATAACTTGACTTTCCCCAAGATTTGAGTTTATTGGCTAAAAATGTCCCATCCTAAAAACTTGAAACTTGTGGGTTATAAATGCTTAATCTAGTCTAAGTTGTTGCGTGATATGATACAGTGCAAATGAAATTTGCTATGACTTTGTTCTAAGAAAGATTTGACATCTGGAGTTTTTATTTTTAAAATGCTAAAACTAAAAGTTCCTCAGTGATTTATACCTCCTACCAAAGCCATATGACATGTTCTACAAATACAAAACCTTAGTCATATGCTGCTTGTTATCATGTTGAGTTTTGTCAAATTGTTGTGACCTTGTTGAAGATTCTTTTCAAGTCCCCATGATCAAGAGACACGTACACCCACTAATAAAATTGCTGACTCTTACACTAAGAGTTACGCAAAAACATGCTTTTCGCCCACCAAATAAATTACTCCATTCATTTATCATGAATCTCTCTCTTAAAAGTTTTTCATATGCCAAAAGGAAGTATGGGCTATGTTAAAAAAGGAAAAGAAAAAAATATATATACATCCATGTCAAAAGGCATGAGAGAGAAAATACATGCCAAAGAGCATGAAGAAAAGAAAAGAAAAGAAAAGAAATAAGATAGCCCATATTTTCAAATAAAAAGGCATCTCTTCAAAAGAGAGAGAGTCATGATCATCGGAGTACAAAAATATTTTAATTAGGAAGTTTGTAAAAATTCTACACACTTGCACGTCTTGATCAAAGTGTATGACTTGCATCTCCTTGAGGTTTGGTTTTTGACTTAGCAATATCATGTTATGCAAGTATGCCTTCTTTTATACCTACCCAAAGATCCACATAAGCCATTTAGTTGGTAGGATGAAAAGAAAGGCAAACATAAAAATCCTTTGATAAGGATCATACACTTCTGAGCGACCGAGGGAATCACTTGGGGAACTTAAATTCTTTACAAAACTTTCAAAACCTCTGGAAAGAAAGGCGATCAAGGAACGAATGATAAGCATTTCTGTGAACCATTCTATCTTGCAACCACCTAAGACTTGGAGAAGACTAAAAGCCCCGCAGGTAATGAGATAATAATGGGTGGATAGAATGCCAATTCATTCAAATCAAGGAAGAAAACTTTGTTATAGGCATGACACTTTTGAAATATAATCGGCATTGAAGCAACTCCCGATCAACAACCAATGCCTTAACTATTTGCTTGGGACGAGCAAAGGTGAAGCTTGGGGATTTGTTGGCGGTCACTATTGCACAATTATAACCGCCAATTATAGTCCAAAACAGTAGAAATAAACAAACTTTGACACATATACATATATTATTGACCTAGTTCCATTGTATTCCGAGAAAACATGTTTTGCAGGATAATCTCAGGAAACAAGCGGAAAATAGACAAAACAAAGAAGAAAGCGCCATCCAGAAGATGTATTTCAGAAATACGCTACAAGGAGAAATAGAGAAGCCCACATTCACATGGCATATGGGCTGAGACACCACCATGGAGGAGATCCAGGACCAGCCTAGAGCCCACCAGAGCAAGGTGGTGGCGAGTGGAGCTAGCCAAGGGTGCGGCCACACCGTGGGTGCGCCGCATCGCCAGCACCGCCTCTCGGGCCCACCTCGCTCCGGCGATTACATGGCAGTGTGTGGAAGTGGTTCCCGGTGGTTACCAAAAATATTGTGGCAGAATCGCCTGATTTAACACGCTTTTAGGGGCACTTGTCTTCCACTAGACACTAAGTGCCCTAAAAGTGAGCTAAACCAGACGATTTCGTCGAGCACACCTGACGGGAGAACTCGAACAATCCACAATTTACACCCGGGATCCAATAATGGGTACAAACTTACAATACTTAATCCATTTCATACAACACAGAGTCTCAGAAATAATCATTACAATACCAGAGGTTCAGAGTGCGATAAATTAACAGCGGAAATAAAATAACGTCTAGCGGAACAAAATGAGAATCCGTCTGTGCCCACCAGAAGAATCCTCCACACAAAGCCTAACTGCTCAAGGTGCACCTGCAACAAGGGTAAAATAAACCCTGAGTACACAATGTACTCACAAGACTTATCCGACTAGGAATTATATTTCCCGACTCTCAAGGGTTATGATAGGCTTTATTGCTTGTGGGTTTCTTATTTGCGAAAAGCAGCACTAAAGTGTGTGTCCTTAATTTCGTAACTTTTAGAAGCCGTATTTTGTTCATTAACCAATATTCTATGTAAGCACCTATGCTATAATCAAGCAAGGGTTGAGCAAACCAGGACAATTTCTCCATCCTTCAATTTCCAATTCTTACTACGATGCCAGAGCGTAGTCAAGCCGTACCGTCACGCAGAAATGGCGATTCGCGAATCAATGTGCCTAGCTGGGTACCCTGAAAAACACACGCCTCGCTTGTACCCCAGGCACAAGCAAGACCAACCCGTTCCCCTCCTGTCACGGGTTTCCAGGTCCCCGTCCAAACTTGGACAACTAGCTCCCGTACTTGAGGCCCAGCCTCAATACAGTGCTAAGACCTCCACCTATCCCCGCCTCCACTCAATCGGCCCGGAAAGAGCCGGAGCCCATGATAAGAGAGTAACAAGTCTTTCTAGCCCCCATCCGCTAGTATATGCTCGAGATAATAAAACTGTGACTTGACTAGGGTCCATGCAACGAACGGTTCTTAATTGACACGGATAGGGAAACAGTGCAACCCAATCATGCCCCGTGGCCGTGAGACACAACTTGCTACACCCACCAATACCCATACCACATCCCTGCACAGTCGCCATTTCCTTTCCATCCTTTTACCCAGAATGTAATAATAATAATAATATGAGTAACCTCCTATTGTGAGTAACGACAGGTTACTCACTCTAGCGATGAACCTGAGCAAAGCAGCTACACAATCCTGTACTAGTAAGACTCATGGGTAGATATATAGATGCATCTGGGTATCATAAAATTCCTGAAACATAAATGCACAACATTTAAATATATATAAGATTTGCAAAATAGGGGTTATGCACCGGGGCTTGCCTTGGGCAGGCGCAAAGTTAGAGGTGTCAGTCACGGGCGGCTCCTGGAACTCCTCTGGTACAAAGATTTCCTCCTCGTACTCCTCGATGACTTCCTCATAGTCCTGCTCCTCCGCGGCCACGTACTCGACTCCCTCATGATCTACATGCATGCAATGACAATACGACAATTAAAACAAAGACAACAATAGCTCTTGCAACAACAACCACTAACCAGCTAGCTAACTCTAATGGCTAACATGCTAAAATCACCCACTGCTACCGCCAAACCACAGCTACTGAACCAGCCAAACTCTAGCAACTAACAAGCGCACCATTGTCCGATTACTGGTTTACTACAAAGCACTACTAGGGAAACTTAGCTACCCTATCAAGCAAACGTAATCGAAGGCTAAGCACATTACAGCAAGCATCTAATGACCTCATGAAACTACTGCAAAAAGTTTTAGGGCTAGAGCTATCCTAGGTTGCCACAAAAATTCCCGCACGAATTAAAGACTTGATAGCAATCATTTTTGCATCGATTTAAATAGACTAAGCCTCACTACGGTTATATGTGAAGTGATTTCACCAACTACTAGAGCAAGACATTACCAACCCAACGAAACTGGTCTCACAATTTTTGGATGTCTACATGATTGAACACAATTTTCCAAAATGCAGTCATTTACGAGCAATCATAACCAAAATGATCTCCCTAAAGAACAGTGGAAAACCCCAACCCAACCATGCGGCCCAACCCCTGTGGCCCACCCGCGCTCAGCGCGCGAGAACACACCGCGCGAGACGGCCCACACGGAGACAGCCCACGAAGCGGTCAGGGCCCAGACGGGGAAGACCCGCGCTTACCCTGGCACAAAAGCTAAAAGGCCCCTAGACTTCAGTGGAAATACGCGACTGCCAACTCCACTATGTCCCCTAACAAACCCTTCTTCACAACGGGGAGGTCCTCGATGCCTCCCCGTCCGTCGGCGCGGCAAACCGCGGCACCGGGCGGCTACACCGGCCTACCAGGGGATCCCAAAGCTCAAAAGGGAAGCCGACACCCACCTACAGGACTCCGCGCATGAGCAAGGGGCGGTTGGGAGGTCGGAGATGCACCAGAACGGCTCCACCGTGACGGCGCTGATCTGCACGGGTGGCGAAGGCGTTCCGATGAGCTGCGGGTTTACAGGAAACGATAGACACCGCGGTGAGCACTAGTGACTCACCACGCACCTACCCGAGGGGGTGGTTTGGCCCAGGATGTCCTAAGCAGGCCTGGCCACGTGCGCGTGACGAGCTTGACGGCGACCCGCAGTGGCACGGTCGAGCCAGCGGCGAGGTGGTGGCTCGAGTGCTACGACAAGGGTGCGCACGACGACGAGGGGTCTCAATCGAAGCTATCTGTGCCAGCCAAACGACACATGGTGGTCAAGCGGGGAGCTGCACAAGCAAACGATGGCCCTAGCCTTAAAGGCACGGTGGAGAGGAAAATTCCAAAATTAGGGCTCGGCAGCGGACGAATTGGAACGGGGTAAGGATGAGCGGCTGGGGCACAGTCCTGTGAAACAGCGTGCAAGATGAATTTGGCCAAGGTGGCGCCTCCATGCCGAACACGTAGTGTGGGACCGACTGCCAAGGTGACAGAGAGCAGAGGGTCAGCGCCGAGGTCATTTCCGCGGCGGACAGGGGGGGTGCCGCCATAGATGTGACACGCGCTGACCCAGGTGGCACACGTCGCTGAGCACAACAACGAGGGGGGTGGGGGCAGCGGAGCAGCAAGGACGGCTCACGACATGGGCGGCCGAGAAAACCCCAGCCACAGCAGCATGGAGCCGGCAGCGCAAGAAGGCGCGGCAGTGACCGGCTACGGCCGATCGAACGCGCCAGCCTGCCTAGCCCGACAGCGCGGCCAGGCGTCGGCACGGAGCGGCCTGCGATGGTGACCGCGCCCACAGAGGGGCAGCAAACGCCGACGTTACGCGAGCACAAATTTTAAAGCACCGAAAACCACAACTCTGACTCAACTACGGCTTAACCAACTAGACTGCGGCCTAGAGGGCACCAAGAGCTATCTCTAGAAGCCAAAACATGACTAAGTCGCTAACACGGTTAAGCAAAGAAAATTCCACGAACACAAGATTGTCAACTGCTCAACCGCTTACGGTCCGAAGCATACTTTTGGTTTTCCAATTCTATTTCCAAGCTACTCGGAAAACTAGCTAGCCAATTTACTTTACCATCACAAGGGTTGCATCATACTCTATAGAGCTAGTGCTTCACTTCTAATTATGGTGTTGCAACATGTTCCATAACAATTTTGTTAAATAAAATTCATTTTTGCACCTAATTGATACAATATGGTTATTGCGGCAACTTCTATTTAACTTTTTCATTGGCTATTACCAATTACTAATCATGATTCCATGAACTTAGGCACAAGCTAAAACATGTAAATAAGATGCTCATGACATGATTTAGTGCAAAGTTACACGCGGTAACACCGAGGGTGTTACAGCTCTACCCCCCTAAAAGAAAATCTCGACCCGAGATTTCCCGTGCCTAGTGTGGGGAAAAGAGGATAGGGAAAACTTCTAACTTAACGAATTACCTTCAAGAGCTAGACAAAAGATGGGGATAGTGCTTCAAAATATAACTCTCCAGTTCCCAAGTTGCTTCATCTTCCGAATGATGTTGCCACTAGACCTTGAAAAATTTCACCACATTATTTCTAGTCACTCTCTCTTTTTCATCCAGGATTTTTACGGGATGCTCTTCATAAGAAAGGTCCGGTTGAAGGGAAAACCCTTCAATTTCTACTGCCTCAGTGGGAACTCGCAAACACTTTTTCAACTGGGACACATGGAAAACATCGTGGACAGCTGACAAAATATCAGGAAGCTGAATGCGATAAGCCACTGGACCACGCCGGGCCAAGATCTTGTAGGGCCCAACATAGCGTGGATCTAGTTTCCCACGGACACCAAAACGATGCACACCTTTCATGGGAGACACCTTGAGATACACATAATCCCCAACTTCAAATTCCAAGGGCCTCCTTCTCTTGTCTGCATAGGTTTTCTATCGGTTTTGCGCTGCCTTTAAGTGACTCCAGATAATCCCAACCTTCTCTCTCGCTTCAAGAACAAAGTTGGGCCCAAAATAACCACAGTCTCCCACCTCAACCCAGTTGAGTGGGGTTCTGCATTTCTTGCCATATAGAGCCTCAAACGGTGCCATCTGGAAGCTCTCTTGATAGCTGTTATTATAAGAAAACTCAGCCAACTTTAAACATTCGTCCAACTTTTCAGGAAAAGGGATGACACAAGCTCTCAACATGTCTTCAAGCACTTGATTTACCCTTTGTGTCTGACCGTTGGTCTGGGGACGATAGGCTGAACTTCTGAGAAGGCTAGTACCCAGGCATTCTTGGAGTTGTGTCCAAAAACGCAACATGAAAACTGCTCCGTGGTCAGAAACAATAGTAAGCGGAACTCCATGGAGGGTCACAATGCGATCAAAATACAGCTTGGCATACTGCGAGGCTGTATACCTAGTACCCACTGGAAGAAAATGAGCAGTCTTTGTGAGACGATCCACAATGACCCAAATAGAATCATGGCCCTTGGCTGTGCGGGGTAATCCGGTAATAAAATCCATGGAGATATCCTCCCATTTCCAGATCGAAATAGGCAGAGGCTGCAGAAAACCCGGCCTTCGCAGATGGTCTGCCTTAACTCTTCCACAAATATCACACTCAGCAATAAACCTAGTAATATCCTGCTTCATGTTGGACCACCAATACAACTGACGCAAATCATGGTACATCTTGTTACTTTCCGGGTGAATAGATAACTTGGATTGGTGAGCTTCATCTAGAATCTTCCTTCTAAGCTCATCATTACCAGGAACCACTAGCCTGTTCTTGTAGTTTACCACACCTTGCTCATCAATGCTGAAGTGCGGACCACGACCTTCAGCCGTCAACTTCTTGATGTGGGGAATCTCCAAGTCATCATATCTTTGCTTCGCAATAATTTGCTCGAGTAATTCTGAGACTAAAGCAATCTGTGCTAACACTGCAGAGTGAGAGAGAGGCAAGGACTCTTCATCAGGCACATGTGGCTTATGGCTCAAAGCATCAGCCACCACATTAGCTTTTCTCGGATGATAATGGACCTCTAAGTTGTAATCTTTAATCAGCTCAAGCTATCTCCTTTGCCTCAGATTCAACTCGGGTTGGGTGAAAATATATCTAAGGCTCTTATGGTCCATAAAAATATGCACTTTATTCCCCAACAAGTAGTGTCTCCAAATTTTTAGAGCTTGCACCACTGCAGCTAGCTCTAGATCATGGGTTGGGTAATTCACCTCGTGCTTCTTCAGTTGGCGCGAAGCATATGCTATCACACGCCCATCTTGCATAAGCACGCACCCAAGTCCAGTCCTGGAGTCATCACAATAAACATCAAAAGGCTTCTCAATATCTGGTTGAGCAAGAACAGGAGCAGAGGTAAGAAACTTCTTCAGTGCCTGGAAAGCTTCCTCACAAGCCGGACTCCATACAAACTTTGCATCCTTCTGAAGTAGCTTGGTCATGGGGTGAGCTATTTTGGAGAAGTCCGGAATAAAACGCCGATAGTACCCGGCAAGACCTAGAAACTACCGGATCTGATGCACTGAAGTAGGAGACTTCCAACTCAACACATCCTGAACCTTGCTAGGATCTATAGACACACCCTCAGGAGTCAAAACATGTCCCAAGAATTGAACCCGATCCAACCAAAACTCGCACTTGCTGAACTTAGCGTACAACTTGTGCTCTCATAGGCGGGTCAGGACAATGCGGATATGTTGTGCATGCTCCTCTTCACTCTTGGAATATATCAAGATGTCATCAATGAATACCACTACAAACTTGTCTAGCTCTGGCATAAAGACTGAATTCATGAGATACATGAAAAATGCAGGAGCGTTGGTGAGGTCGAAGGACATGACTAGGTACTCATACAACCCATACCTAGTAGAAAAAGCTATCTTGGGTATATCTTGTGGCCAAATCTTTATCTGGTGATAGCCCAACCGAAGATCAATTTTTGAGAACACCCTTGCCCTAGCCAACTGATCAAACAAAGCATCAATACGAGGCAAGGGGTACTTGTTCTTAATGGTTACCGTGTTGAGAGGGCGGTAATCCACACACATGCGAAGAGTACCATCCATTTTCTTCACAAAAATGGTAGGACAACCCCAAGGTGAAGAACTAGGATGGATGAACCCTTTGTTAAGCAATTCTTCCAACTATTTCTTCATTTCAGCTAGCTCCTTCGGGGCCATACGGTAGGGACGCCAGGAAATAGGAGCAGTGCCAGGCTCTAACTCAATAGTGAACTCCACATCTCTATCCGGTGGTAACCCAGGCAATTCATCAGGAAAAACATCTGGAAATTCGCGGACCACTAGAATAGAGGTAAGATCAGAAGAGACTTCCATATTAGCAGCAACTGGCGAAATGAATTCCAAAGGAATGAGAAGAGACATCCTATCCTCGGACGCAGGAAGTCACAACTCAACAACTCTCCGCTTAAGGTCCAAAACTACCCCATAAACCTTCAGCCAGTTCATGCCCAGTATTGCATCAATGCCATGCCCGGGTAGCAACATGAACTGGAGACGATAACTGTGAGTGGCTAGCACTAAACTGACAGTATCCGTCCGGGTGTTGATAAACATCTTCGCACCCAGAGTGCTGATTCTATAGGCCTTAGGGATGGCCATAATAGGTAGATTATGCCTTTCTGCAAACCCCCTGCTCATAAATGAATGCGATGCTCCGGAATCAAATAACACAAGTGCTGGGTGAGAGTTGATGGTGAACATACCAGCAATCACCGGTTGATCCTGTAATATTTCCTCAGCCTCCGTGTAGTTCACCTGCCCCGAACGGCTCACTGGGACTTTCTTCTTGATAACCGTCCTCTTGATTAGGCGAGAGTTGGCGGATGGCTGGGACGACTGAGCGGGTCGGTTCTCGGGACACTCCCGAGCAAAGTGGCCCTCCTTGCCACACTTGAAATAGCCCATAGACTTGACCATCTTCCCCTGATGAGGTGGAAACTACTGTCCCGGTGGCTGTTGCACCTGTTGGGGAGGTGCACGGTACTGAGTCGTCGGTGCCTGACGAGTCTGCTGAGGCTGCCGAGACGGTTGTCCACTAGGGGAATGGTAGGACATCCTCTTGACAACCTGCATCTTCTGCGCCTGCGGGTGACCAGAAGACCTAGAAATCCCCCGCTTGCGCTTCCACTCAGCCTGAGTGTCACGCTACAGACCCTCCATAGCAATGACTGCATTCATCAGGGTGCCAAAAGTCTGATAGTTCCCAGTGTACAGCTCCTTCTATAGAATGCAAGAGAGGCCACGATAGAAGCGGTCCCTCTTCTTCTCATCTGTGTCGACGTGAGTGCCAGCATACTCTGCCAAATGGTTGAACTTGTTGGCATATTCCATCACGGACAAGTTTCCCTGTTTCAGGTCCAAGAACTTCGAGAGCTTCCTGTTCAGAACACCCACCGGAATGAAATACTCTCGGAAGGCAGTGGTGAACTCCTGCCATGTCACCCGGTGGTCCACCTGCTGCATGGTGTTGAAGGTATCCCACCAAGCACTGGCAGGCCCCAACAACTGCTGTGCGACGAAGCGCACCTTCTGCTCATCGATCACCATGAGCAGCAGAAACTTCTGCTCTAGCACACGAAGCTAGTGCTCCACGTCCAGAGACTCTGCAGTCGCGGTGGGTTGGTATTTAAGAAGTCCTGGTAAGAATAGGGTCTCTCAAGACCACGGGCACCGCCCCCGTTCCCGCCGTTGCCACCGGGGTCCCCACGAGCGAGTCCACCGACAGCCTACGCCATCAACTCAAGGGCACGGGCTGTCTCCCGATGAGTAGCCAACATCTCTACCATCATCTCTGCTGGAGTCATCAGAGGTGGTGGTGGCGGTGGAGGAGGAAGAGGGGCCAAGAGTGGGGCATCGTGGCTCTCCCCATTGGCATGCTCGTGACCATTCTCGCCATGACCCTCAGGGTCATGGCCCGCTCCAGCGCTGGTACTCCCATGACCAGACCCAACTGCCCCACGACCGGACCTTAGGTTCATCTGTAATAGATAAGAACCAACCATTAGGGCACCTTCCAGGTTAAGAACACAACTGGGGGAAAAACGACCTTCACAAAAGTTAAAGCAATTCTTTTTAGTTCTTATTCTACCCTGTTACTATCCAAGATTATGCATGAAGGGGTTTTTAGATTAACAAATCTTTATCTTTATGATGCATGCATCGCCCTACACGTTCACTCAAGCCAGAAATATAGTGGCCTTTCGCTAGAAATCTTTGGCACATCGTACACTCACTTTCGAAACTAGCGCTTTCTTACGCAACGTAGGTTAGTGTACCTGTAGAAAATGGTTAGGTAAAACAGTGCCACTATCCTAGTAAACCATATTGCTATGGCTGAATACTTAATTACGTCGACTTCACCGCATCCTACTTTCATAAATCTTTTGTTGGTCAAAGTTTTAAGCCTTTTGAAAGAGGTGATTAAGCTTGTAAACCCATTATTGGCTCTAGTACCAACTGTGGCAGAATCGCCCCGATTTAACATGCTTTTAGGGGCACTTGTCTTCCACTAGACACTAAGTGCCCTGAAAGTGAGCTAAACCAGATGATTCCATCGAGCACACCTGACAGGAGAACTCGAACAATCCACAATTTACACCCAGGATCCAATAATGGGTACAAACTTACAATACTTAATCCATTTCATACAACATAGAGTCTTAGAAATAATTATTACAATACCAGAGGTTCAGAGTGCGATAAATTAACAGTGGAAATAAAATAACGTCTAGCGAACGAAATGAGAATCCGTATGTGCCCAACAGAAAAATCCTCCACACAAGGCATAACTACTCAAGGTGCACCTGCAACAAGGGTAAAATAAACCCTGAGTACACAATGTACTCGCAAGACTTACCCGACTGGGAATTATATTTCCCGACTCTCAAGGGTTATGATAGGCTTTATGGCTTGTGGGTTTCTTATTTGCGAAAAGCAGCACTAAAGTGTGTGTCCTTAATTCCGTATCTTTTAGAAGCCGTATTTTGTTCATTAACCAATATTCTATGTAAGCACCTATGCTATAATCAAGCAAGGGTTGAGCAAACCAGGACAATTTCTCCATCCTTCAATTTCCAATTCTTATTACGATGCCAGAGCGTAGTCAAGCCGTACGGTCACGCAGAAACGACAATTCGTGAATCAATGTGCCTAGCTGGGTACCCTGAAAAACACACGGCTCGCTTGTACCCCAGTCACAAGCAAGACCAACCCGTTTCCCTCCTGTCATGGGTTTCCAGGTCCCTGTCCAAACTTGGACTCCTAGCTCCCGTACTTGAGGCCCGGCCTCAATACGGTGCTAAGACCTCCACCTATCCCCGCCTCCACTCAGTCGGCCCAGAAAGAGCCGGAGACCATGACAAGAGAGTAACAAGTCTTCCTAGCCCCCATCCGCTAGTATATGCTTGGGATAATAAAACTGTGACTTGACTAGGGTCCATGCAACGAACGGTCCTTAATTGACACGGACAGGGAAACAGTGCAACCCAATCACGCCCCGTGGCCACGGGACACAACTTGCTACACCCACCAATACCAATACCACATCCCTGCCCGGTCGCCATTTCCTTTCCATCCTTTTACCTAGAATGTAATAATAATAATATGAGTAACCTCCTATTGTGAGTAACGCAGGTTACTCACTCTAGCCATGAACCTGAGCAAAGCAGCTACACGATCCTGTACTAGTAAGACTCATGGGTAGATATATAGATGCATGTCGGTATCATAAAATTCCTGAAACGTAAATGCACAACATTTAAATATATATAAGATTTGCAAAATAGGGGTTATGCACCGGGGCTTGCCATGGGCAGGCGCAAAGTCAGAGGTGTCAGTCACGGGCGGTTCCTGGAACTCCTCCAGTACAAAGATTTCCTCCTCGTACTCCTCGATGACTTCCTCGTAGTCCTGCTCCTCCGCAGCCACGTACTCGACTCCCTCGTGATCTACATGCATGCAATGACAGTACGACAATTAAAATGAAGACAACAGTAGCTCTTGCAACAACAACCACTAACCAGCTAGCTAACTCTAATGGCTAACATGCTAAAATCACCCACTGCTACCACCAAACCACAGCTACTGAACCAGCTAAACTCTAGCAACTAACAAGCGCACCATTGTTCGATTACCGGTTTACTACAAAGCACTACTAGGGAAACTTAGCTACCCTATCAAGCAAACATAATTGAAGGCTAAGCACATTACAGCAAGCATCTAATGACCTCATGAAACTACTGCAAAAAGTTTTAGGGCTAGAGCTATCCTAGGTTGCCACAAAAATTCCCGCACGAATTAAAGACTTGATAGCAATCATTTTTGCATCGATTTAAATAGACTAAGCCTCACTACAGTTATATGTGAAGTGATTTCACCAACTACTAGAGCAAGACATTACCAACCCAATGAAACTGGTCTCGCGATTTTTGGATGTCTACATGATTTAACACATTTTTCCAAAGTGCAGTCATTTACGAGAAATCATAACCAAAATGATCTCCCTAAAGAACAGTGGAAAACCCCAACCCAACCGTGCGGCCCAACCCCTGCGGCCCACCCGCGCTCAGCGCACGAGAACACACCGCGCGAGACGGCCCACACGGAGACGGCCCACGAAGCGGACACGGCCCAGACGGGGAAAACCCGCGCTTACCCTGGCACAAAAGCTAAAAGGCCCCTGGACTTCAGCAAAAATACGCGACTGCCAACTCCACTATTTCCCCAGTCACAGTTAAGCACTAAAGTCCCCTAACAAACCCTTCTTCACAACGGGGAGGTCCCCGACGCCTCCCCGTCCGCCGGCGCGGCAAACCGCGGCACCGGGCGGCTACACCAGCCTACTAGGGGATCCCAAAGCTCAAAACGAAAGCCGACACCCACCTGCGGGACTCCGCGCACGAGCAAGGTGTGGTTGGGAGGTCAGAGATGCACTGGAACGGCTCCACCGTGGCGACGCTGATCTGCACGGGTGGTGAAGGTGTTTCGATGAGCTGCGGGTTTACGGGAAATGGTAGACACCGCGGTGAGCACCAGTGACTCACCACGCACCTACCCGAGGGGGTGGTTTGGCCCGGGATGTCCTCAGCAGGCCTGGCCGCATGCGCGCGGTGAGCTTGACGGCGACCCGCAGTGGCACGGTCGAGCCAGCGGCAAGGTGGTGGGTCGAGAGCTACGACAAGGGTGCGCACGACGACGAGGGGTCTCAATCGAAGCTATCTGTGCCAGCCAAATGACACACGGTGGTCAAGCGGGGAGATGCACAAGCAAACGGTGGCCCTGGCCTTAAAGGCACGGTGGAGAGGAAAATTCTGAAATTAGGGCTCGGCAGCGGACGAATTGGAATAGGGTAAGGACGAGCGGCTGAGGCACAGTCCTGCAAAACAGCGTGCAAGGTGAATTTGGCCAAGGTGGCACCTCCATGCCGAACACGCAGTGCGGGACCGACTGCCAAGGTGACAGAGAGCAGAGGGTCAGCGCCGAGGTCATTTCTGCAGCGGACAGGGGGGGTGCCGCCAAGACATGCGCGGCAGTCCGGCCGGCTAGCAGCGACACAGGGGCCGACACAGACGCGACGCGCGCTGACCCAGGTGGCACACGTCGCCGAGCATGACAACGAGGGGGGGCGGGGGCAGCGGAGTAGCAAGGATGGCTCACGACGTGGGCGGCCGAGAAAACCCCAGCCACAGCAGCATGGAGCCGGCAGCGCAAGAAGGCGCGGCAGTGACCGGCTGCGGCCGACCGGACGCGCCAGCCTGCCCAGCCCGACAGTGCGGCCAGGCGCCGGCACAGAGCGGCCTGCGATGGTGACCGCGCCCACAGAGGGGCAGCAAACGCCGACGTTACGCGAGCGTGAATTTGAAAGCGCCGAAAACCACTACCCTAACTCAACTACGGCTTAACCAACTAGACTGTGGCCTAGAGGGCACCAAGAGCTATCTTTGGAAGCCAAAACATGGCTAAGTCGCAAACATGGTTAAGCAAAGAAAATTCCGCGAACACGAGATTGTCAACTGCTCAACCGCTTACGGTCCGAAGCATACTTTTGGTTTTCCAATTCGATTTCCAAGCTACTCGGAAAACTAGCTAGCCAATTTACTTTACCATCACAAGGGTTGCATCATACTCTACAGAGCTAGTGCTTCACTTCTTATTAAGGTGTTGCAACATGTTCCATAACAATTTTGTTAAATAAAATTCATTTTTGCACCTAATCGATACAACACGGTTATTGCGGCAACTTCTATTTAACTTTTTCATTGGCTATTACCAATTACTAATCGTGATTCCACGAACTTAGGCACAAGCTAAAACACGTAAATAAGATGCTCATGACATGATTTAGTGCAAAGTTACACGCGGTAACAAAGAGGGTGTTACAAATATAAGCACCAAACCGACATACATTCACTATATAAGAAGGGCTAGGATCACCTCCACAACACACCACATTTGAGCCTCTCTCCCTCCACTTGTATTTTACTATTTTTAGTAGTGTAGTTAGGAGCTTGGCAAGGCTTGTAATCAAAGATCAAGAGCATCTTGAAGATGTATGGTATGATCAATACAATGTTCTTCATTGGGATTCATGTCATGTTCTTTATCTTGTTCTTGTTCTTATCCTATCATTATAGTTATGTTAAGAAACTAGAGCTAAGTTCTTATGGACATGGAACTTTATGCTTAATCTTTCATGCGACATACATGTTTAGACCAAGACCTAAACTGAGGTAGTAGGTTCTACTTTAAGATTAGTTTTGGTTGTTATATTCTTGTAGGTTCGTCGTCCATCCCCGAGGCAGATGCTCTAGTAAGAGGACTCATGATAAAGACGGAAGTTCCTGGCCACCACTAGAGTAGTAACCGATAACGTAGATGTGGTGTCTACGTTAGAAGTTACCTTCGTTTGCCTCGTATCCTCCGGTTGAGGGGTAGGCGGCAGGTGGTGACAGCCCTGTCTGTCCTTTGTAATCCCCCACGTTCGGATACGGCGTAGAGCTACAAGCCGGTATCACTTGGCAGACCAGGTGTACGCCGGTGCCCGAAGTAAGTCTATAGGGACCAAAGCTAACTTAACTTAGGATCTCTACCATTAGAAAATCATGTATTTATATGATCTGCTAATCTTAGCATAGCTATACAAGATATGCCTGCTCCAGTTTAAGTTTATTCTTTTATTCTTTATTCTTTCTTTTATTTTCATCCTTGAGATTGGCTCGAGTGTGTGTGTGTCACACTATCCAACATTTATCATGGTTTACCCTTGTTATGAACTTTGGTCTGGTATACAGTCATGTTATCTTGTCCATGTCCTTACTAGAGACTTTTACACCATGCCTTCCTTTGGAAAAATATAAATGAACGATACCTGAATACTCCCAGGTGAAATGCTACAATGATATATCCGTGCGCTTGCGGAATATTTCTGCATGTGACCTGAAATATCGTCACTGCATTTCTAGTGCCATTGCTAGGAAATACCAATCCTAGTGATTGCGTTAAGAAACGCCAACACATGTCGAAACACCATGCAACTTGCGCCACCGTTAAGGTGATGTCCTACATCAAGCAACACTAATAGTCTACCACACGCAAGGCAAGTCAATCCAGGCCGCCACCATGTGCCCCAACTTTGTGGGCACCTCCAGTGCATGGTGCCACCCAACAACTGCCACTCTGAAGCTCTTGAATTTTGTGTAGATGCCCTTCTCTAGGCCACCTTCTGCCTTCACCAACGCCTGCTCTCTCTTAGCATGGTCACTATAGCCTCAACATCCACCCGACTAACTATTGCATCATGAATGTTGCCTATTATGTCCTTATGTACTCCATCAACTGTCATCATGACAACAGAATCTTCATCATATGTGACCTTGCGCATAGCTCCTCTAACCTCTCCACCCTAAAGTCACTTGTGATTGAGTGGATAGCATTTTTCTTTTATATTGACTTTTCTAGATATTATAATGGATATTTGAGGCTCTAAACAAATTCAAATTTAAAAACTTTCAAATGGAAAGTTTTAGATCCTTTCAAGATCTACAACTTTGATTCTAGTCAATTTTCTATCCAAGTTTGTTTGAAAATTTTGAATTTTCAATTGTGAGAACTTGAAACAGAACTTTTGGACTGTAAATGATTTCAAATGAAAAAGTCATCAACTACAAAGTTGTACATCTCATTGAGATGAAACAAATTTGGTTTTGGTCTGAGTTCATTTGGACATTTCAAAAAATTTGAATATCAAAATTTGAGAACTTCAAATGGTATTTTGGTACCATAAATGATTTCAAATGAAAATGTCACCAACTACAAAGTTGTTGATCTGATAAGGACCTACAACTTTGCTTCGGGTTATTTTTTCATCCAAGGTCATTTAAAATAAAATTTCTTCTTCTAGGCTAGTTGAAGTTGGTTGCAACTAGTATTGTAATGAATATTTAGCCCTAAATGAATTCAAAAGAAAAAAGTTTTAACTACAAAGGTGTAGATATTGTGATCTACAACTTTGGTTTTGATCGTTTCTTCATCCGAGCTCATCTAGACAGTTCAAAAAAATTGAATTTCAAAATATAAGAACTTCAAACAAAATTTTAGAACCATAAATGATTTCAAATAAAAATGAGGCCAACTACAAAGTTGATATAAAGATTATCTTCATCTAGCTTGATTTGAAAAAATATTAGTTTTACTTTGTTGCACTCATGTTATCACTACCGGTTCATACTACAAACTATAGGTGAAAACGATTTCCGTGATTTTCACCGCCAGTTGGTGATGGACTATCATCGCCGGTTCTTGTTATAAACCGGCAATGATAATCGGCCTATTTTCACCCCCGGTTCGTAATATGAACCACTGGTGTAAATACCATTATTAAAAATGAATTCTATAATAGTGCATGAGCACCACCGCATGGCCAACTGACTACTATCCCACCACATAGCCAGCCCAGAACACCGGTCGCCTGCAACACTATAAGACCCCTTATGAGAAACATAGACCCCACCAGGGGTTTAGCGATTTTAGTGGTTTGGTCGACAACCACGACACTACCAGGTTGGTGCACTTCTCCGAGTGCAGTAAAGAGCAACTTATCTACTGTGCAAGGGCACGCGGAAATAATTCCTCGGAGACAATTAGTCGGGACTGGGCAGTAAAGAGCAGTGTACCAGCTTTTCTTAAATGCTAAAAACTGCATAAATATTAAGTACTAGGAGATTCCCACTCACTCGGAGAACTTAAACATTCTGGTTGTGCGATCAAATGTGGCTGATTGACACTTAAATTGAACTTACAAACACTAGATATTAGATGATGCAAGGAGTACCATACTAACCATGAGCTTTCAATGTTAGAGTTGATCTCAGCTTAGTCCATAACTAACTGAGTCATTAGAGGCTTAACAGCCTTTTGACTGTGTCACGATCGAGAGCACACCACCAAGTATATATCCCAACGGGCTAGTCCCAGGCATCTCGAGCTATATAAGACAATATCATCTCAGCTTAGAGGGAACACTGTTAGTTACTTTCTTCAACCGACCTAAATCAACCGATCAAGACGAGCTTGGGTACGGTGCTAAAGACCAGAAGCCCGTCGCCAGCCCTCCGAGTGCTGGCGTCCACTACCACATCTACGGACTACACTGACACCATGCCTCATCTACGTTGTACACCAACATCATGCCTGCCCCTGAGCAGGCACGAGGACGTCAGCAGCCCTCTAGAGGCACATCTAGGCCAGTCGGGGTTTTATTTTCCATTTTCTAAGGCTGCCACGTCGTCAGCTATGCAGACTTGGTTTAACGAGAAACTACTTTTCTCAATGGGGGTTTTCATTTCACTATTTTCAACACAAGCTGCAGCAGTTAATTTATCATGATATTGTGATCCAATGTGCCATGCAACTATGTAGTCGTTAGAAATTATACCTAAACTAAACATAGTACTTCAGCAACTAAAATATATGTCATGCTATCAAATAAACATTGTAACTAAAATATATTAATCAATATAATATTTATGAGTTTATACGTATATATTAAAGTGATAACATATATTAAAGGATTACATATAAAGGATTACATATATATTAAAGGATTTACATATATATTAAAGGAATTACATAGAGTATATTTCAAACTCAAGATATATTTTGATGACGTCCGAACTTTGTCCAAATATGTTCCACCAAATCCTTCTTGAGCCGAAAATGCGCCGAATGATTTCGAATAATGTCTATCCTTTTCTAAAACTCTTTCAAACGCAACATATCTTGCGTCAGGTTTCAGTTCACACAGATGAACTCTTTTCATACATCAAGATAGCAGGTTTCACACTACAAAATATCATCTCGACAGAATCAGGCTTCAGTTCACACATGCATCAAGATAGCATCAGGTTTCAGGTTCACACATGCATCAATTTCACATATGCATCAGGTTCACGCATGCATCAGCTTTCACGTTCACACAGGCATCAAAATGGCTGCTGATACACAAATAAAATTGAGAAACTAGCTGCTACAGGTAACTGTTCTTCAAGATTCCACCTCTTGTCCTGCAAAAATGCATTGCCACATATTTGCATATTCAGTTGCGGTGAGTGACCTGATCCATTGCTGCCACCAGATCTGGACCAAAAACCATATCAATTGACGGTAGCGGTGGCTGCATCTACATCTCTAAGTCTGTAATTGTAAAGGGTAATTAATTAAGCAACGGATTAGGTGTTCATGTGATTAGGTTCATTAAGATCCTAAATAATATTAAGTTCTAACTAACAGCCAATACACTTTTTCCAATTTTTATCTGATATGTGTCATTGAATGCTGTGATCAAATGTGGCGCTTATAATCTTAATTTATAATGCCTTAAGAATCCAAAGCATGGCAAGTATTTTTATAGCATCCGATAACCATACTTACTTCACGGCCACGGACCTGTCCCTTTCCACACAATACAGCGTAGAAGCAAAGCACCGTATCTCTTCATACTTACAAGAATATATAATATAGGTCTGTAGCTATATATACGTACCCATACCACCAGCTCCAATCGCCACAACAAAAGGCATAGTGCTCAGCAGCAGCAGGCCTGCATAGCGACCAATTCACAGGCCTGATCGATTGAGTGATCGGCCATGGCCGCCCTCAAGGCATCAATCTTGGTAATCCTCGGCCTTGCCTTCTTCTGCGGTGCTGCCCTTGCTGCTCGCGACCTGAACAATGACTCAGCCATGGTGGCGAGGCACGAGCAGTGGATGGCGCAGTACAGCCGCATCTACAAAGATGCCGCTGAGAAGGCTCAGCGGTTCGAGGTGTTCACGGCTAATGTCAAGTTCATCGAGTCGTTCAATGCTGGTGGGAACCGTAAGTTCTGGCTAGGCGTCAACCAGTTCGCCGACCTCACCAACGACGAGTTCAGGGCTACCAAGACCAACAAGGGCTTCAAACCTAGCCCCGTGAAGGTCCCTACCGGATTTAGGTATGAGAATGTTAGCATCGATGTGCTTCCGACGACCATCGACTGGAGGACCAAGGGTGCCGTCACTCCCATCAAGGATCAAGGCCAATGTGGTAAGTACATTTAGGAAGGATGATACATATGCACTTATTGTGACAACACTATTATTATCATACTATGATGTAAACTAGAGTGCAATAACATACTTGAAACCATAATAATTAATTGCAGGCTGCTGCTGGGCGTTCTCCGCTGTGGCTGCCACAGAAGGCATCGTGAAAATAAGCACCGGAAAGCTCATCTCCCTCTCAGAACAAGAGTTAGTGGATTGCGATGTCCATGGTGAGGATCAGGGTTGTGAGGGGGGTTTGATGGATGATGCTTTCAAGTTCATCATCAAGAACGGTGGCCTAACCACGGAATCTAGCTATCCTTACACAGCTGCCGATGGCAAGTGCAAGAGTGCATCAAACAGTGCCGCAACCGTCAAGGGCTATGAGGATGTGCCTGCAAACAATGAGGCTGCCCTGATGAAGGCCGTGGCCAACCAACCCGTGTCGGTGGCAGTGGATGGCGGAGACATGACGTTTCAGTTCTACTCTGGTGGTGTGATGACTGGCTCATGCGGTACTGACCTGGACCATGGGATTGCAGCCATTGGTTATGGAACGACCAGCGATGGCACCAAGTATTGGCTCATGAAGAACTCATGGGGCTCGACTTGGGGCGAGAATGGTTACCTGAGAATGGAGAAGGATATTTCAGACAAGAGGGGCATGTGTGGCCTAGCCATGGAGCCTTCCTACCCCACTGAGTAGGCAAATCCTTCAGAAGGCTTTAAGTTCGTACATAAACGCTTTGAATAAATCGAGGCTTATATGCCTTTTTATTTACTATGTTTAATTATATAGCTGGTACAAATGTGTGTCTGTAAATTACGTTGATCTTTTACATGTATACTACAATTCCATATTTATTAAAAATCATGTAAAGTGTTGAATGTGTAATGATTAATCGTGAATACATGCTGGTTATTTTCTTGGAGCGAATGTTCAGAAATGGCCAAGGGTAACACAAAGTGTCATGGGCTACCGGGGTGAATTTGGACTAACTAAAATTTATTCAAGAATACATAGGATCCTAACCCTGTAACTGTAGTTCAAAAATAACATTAGCCTATCATTCTAGTCAAGCTGTCGTCATACCATACATTCTAGGTGCAACATTAAGCTACACAATGAGCAAGCTATTGAACTGTATGACGGTAATATAAGTAATCATTAGATGAGGAAAAGTTCCTTTCCTCATCTAATGATTATTTATATTACCGTCTTGCAATTCATTACACAATGTGTGTCTATAAATTACTTTAAGTAATGAAATCAACAATAAAACGTCAAATTCTTGAAGTATTGTGTTGGTGGCACTCTTCCTAGCACTTGTTGCAGCACCTCACCAAAGTATATAGGTCCTTCTTGAGGCACCAAGACTAAAGTCCTCGTGAATGAAATCTACTTCTGCATCTCTAGATAGGCAGGCTTCTAAACTAGCACAAAATGATTCTAAAGAGCACCTCCAAGAGTTTCCAAAACCTACTCCTAATCTTGATTTTATGGCAAGATTGAAAAAAATTTCTCCAACAACTCCCTATCTCAATTCCCAATCTTCCCACACTTGGGAATCGAGCCGATTGTGTTGAAACAAACGTGCGCCTATCGATTGGCCAATTTGGAGGTGGAAGGATATATGGGGAAGAATAAAGTGTAGGGCAGGGTTCCCAATGCAAATATGCAAGAGAGAAAAAGTATAAAAGTGGTTAGGGTGATTCAGAAATAGTTCATGATTTGTGATGTAAAATTGTCTTCTATTTTTAGGAGCAAGATTTTGGAAACTATTGGAGAAACTCAATAAATATGCTCCCAACATTTTTTAGCCACTTGGAAAACTCATTGATTTACCAATTGATTTTTAGGAACTACCAGAGATGCTCTAAGACTCCTAGAATCACCAACAATTCCTCCAATTACACTAGATTGTCTTGGTATTGACAAGCACCAAGAGTAACCAGCCCCAAGCTTCACTTGACCCAAGTCAAGCTTAAACTACAACTAGATGTGCACTACCTACTATTGTCAACCATGATGCACCCACAGAACTATGGGTGACTCGTGTGATCTGGTGGTGCATAATTCCACATTGACAGTGAAAGGTCCTAAATGACTAGAGGGGGTGTGAATAGCCTATAAAAAATCTCTATAAATTCACTAGAGCAGTTAGTTAGTAACCTAAATGGCGAAATGCAATTTTGCTCTAGCTCTATAAGGGTTGCAAGCCACCTATAGCAACAATTCTAGTTGCTATGATCTCTAGGTTAACACAAAGGCTATGTCACTACTCTCTAGGCTAGTGAGCTCTCAAAGACTAACTAAAGAGCCTCACTAACCAAACTAACAAACTTTCAAAGGCTACACGAAAGAGCTTGACTAGGCAAGAAAGTAAACAAGGTAAATACAAGAGAGTGTGTAGGAAGATTATACTGTCGTTGCAAGGGAGATGAACCAATCAATGAATATCCAATCAATCACCTAGAGCATACCAATCACAATGGACACAAGATTTTTCTCCTGAGGTTCACGTTCTTGCTGGCACGCTAGTCCCTGTTGTGTCGACCAATACTTGGTGGTTCTGTGGCTAATAGGTATCGCACACCTAGCCAACGCTTGGCACCGCAAGAACCTACCCACAAGTGAGGTAACTTAATGACACGAGCAATATACTAGAGTTACCTTTTGGCTCTCCTCTAGGGAAGGTACAAGACCCCTCACAATCACTGGGAGATGGCCACAAACAATCACCAACTTGTGCCAATGCACCTCTGTTGTTCCAAGCCATCTAGGTGTCAGCAAATACCAAGAGTAACAAGAAATCCATAGCCACAACAATCCCCAAGTGCCACTAGATGCAATAACTCAAGCAAATGCACTAGAAATCACTCCTAATCTCACTATGATGATGAATCAATGATGGGGATGAGTAGGAGGTGTTTGCTTAGGTTCATAAGGATGTAAGTATGTCAAAGTGCCAAGAGAGAGAGCCCCAAGTTGGCCAAGGTCTATTTATAGACCCCCTCACATAAATAGAGCCATTGCTCTGCACAGGGCTGATCGGTCGCACTGGCCGAACGCACCCTAGCGTCCGATCACCCAATGGCTACCATGTGACACCCCTTTGAACTGCAGCCGCCTGATCTCAATGGCCACTAGTTAATTTCTTGCATTGTTAAAGTGTGATCGGACACACTAAAGAAAATGACCGGACTCACGTATACAGAGTGTCAGGTCATTTCTAGAAAGGTTCCAGAGCTGATTTAAAGTGACCAGACATGTCCGGTCAGAGGTGACCTGATGCACCCGGCGTCTGGTTAACACAACACTCACACACAGAGCCTATGTCAGCGCGGACCTGATGCACCCTTGCGCATCTGGTCACGCCTTGACTCCCTCATCCGATCGCCATCGCGTGCTGTGCCTCCTCTATACCGCGTGATCGAACGCCGCGCTGAGTTAGGTCCTACGTCTGGCCCTTGCTTAGCCTTCTCGGCCACGAGCAACGCCACTGACCGGACACGCCTGGCCAAAGTTCGGTCACTGCGCAAGCAGAGTCCAGTCACTGACCTTCTCCACCTTTTCTTTTTCTAACTCCTTAACTGCTTCACCCTTGCTTCCAAGTTGCTAACCACAAAGTGTAGAACTTGTGTGCTCGTGTGTTAGCATTTTTCAAAGCATTTTTCAAGGGTCAAATGTTAGCACACTAGGTCCCTAATGCATATGCAAGAATCTTGTCACCTAGTGGCACTCGATAACTGCTTAGCCAAAGATTTCCCCTCTTTATAGTACGACTATCGATCCTAAACACACTCATACCCTCTATGGTGTCTTGAGTGCCAAAACAAAAACCTATTAGATACCTTTGCCTTTAACTCCATGGATTTTGTTTTTCTCTTTCTTCTTTTTCAAGTTGGAGCTTGATCACCATCATCTCATTTCCATCTTCATCTCCATGGACTTCTCACTTGCTCCATCACTTGGATGTACCAGCCTTGCTCAAATCAACACTCACGACAAAGGTTAGTATATAGGTTTCATCAATTATCCAAAACAAAACTAGGGCTTTCAATCTCCTCCTTTTTGGTAATTGATGACAACCTTTTCACAAAGATATTCAATAAAATCTTTTTGGATTCATGTTGCTTGCCCAAGCATTTTATCATGTGTAAAGGATATGGACAAGTTTTATAAACCCAATTTGGTAGCATTAGCTCCCCGTACATATGTGCTAAGAGTTTCAATTTGAAAGCTTGCACATATGCATGGATATAGGAAGTTTGGGAGAGTAATGTCTACCAAATGATGCTAAGGTGTAAAGAATGGACCTTTGAAGCATGATACCAATCGGAGTTGCCATTTGAACACCATCCTTAGTATCATGATTTGCTAGATACCACTTTAAAAACACAAACACTACATACCTCATGAGATCAACATTATAGACAAAGCTCCAGTACTACTTGTAAGACCAATTCAAGTGTCTAGCTATCCTATGCATGCTAGTTTTCATTACATCAATCATTTTTTACAATCTAGCATACACCACACAAGCAAGGATATGGAATTTAAAACTTGTGCCATGCAAGCAAATATATGTAATGCACATTCAAATGCAACATACAAGTTTATGAGCTTGCTCCCTGTTGGCGGTCCTTATTGCATATTTTTACCAACTTTACATAAAAACAAATACCAAAACCTAGTAAATAGGATTTATACTAACGAATTCCATGAGTTTTGGTAAGTTGTGCATTTGCAGGACACATCTGAAATACATATAAAAAGAGTTAGAATGCGCAATTAGGAAAACATAAATGAAGATCCATTCAAGGGGAAGAGAAAGAGGCCCAAACATAAGAAGAATACAAGGCCAAACATGTGGAGAGGAAGCCCAAATCGAGACCAAACTAAACCAACTTTGCAGGTACATGTCATGGGCTAGGTCTAGAAGAATAGAGGAGAACGCTATGTGAGACTGGACTCAAGGGGGCCTACCCATGGTGCGGGCGCACCCCTGGTGGCCTCCCTTGAGCCCAACCTTCTCCAGGTGGCTTGTGCCGACAACCCCAAGTTGGTTCACCGGTGCACTGACCATGGACGCCGGTCTCAAGTTGGTTTAGGGGTGTAATGAAGGGACTAATCCCCCTCTCCCACCTATAAGTAGAGGGCCTCACTCCCCCCTCATAGACACACCAGCAAGGAGCAAGACCACCTCACTAAGAGTGAGAGCACCACTCCAAAAGGGGCTTAGGTGATGAGTACATGCCCGATCTTCCGAGAGGTAGCCGGTAAGTTCGATTTGTGGAGATCTCGACATTGGCGATCCGGCTTCAAATCAGACACGATTCGAACCCTGCAACTATTACACCACTGCTCTGTTGGTTATCAACCAAGCACAACCTGATTGACCTCACCAAGAAGGCTTTTCCTACAAGCGAATCAAAGAGCACAAGCAAGAAGGTAAAACACGCAATCTAAAATTGCAAATATGAATGATGTGAATATCAATAGAGGGTTCGAGAACTCGGTTCCAAAGGACTAATTGACACAGTGGAGGAGATCAAGAACAGGGGCCCTGGATCACTGTAAAAGGATTTGTCACCACAGTTACAATGAACAATTCAGTTTCTCGATGGAAAACTAAACTCTAAACAAAACCCAATTGTCTAGCAGCGGCGGTGGCTGTGTTTATAGTCTAAGACTCAACCTAGGGTTGGGGATGGCCAGGGGTTGGGCGCCCACAACTTGGGCTTAAGGCCCGACACGATACATGACCAAGTTGGCCCAAATAGGTGACGCAACACCTTGCTGTCATCACATAGAATGATCCACGGACCTTCTGGAGCTAGGACCAGATCCAAAACAATGGCGTCATCGTCCCCTTTTCAACGCATCCAAGAACGCCCCGTTTCGATGTCGTATGAGAAAGTTATGACCGAAACAGTGACGACGTGTCTGCTAAATCCGAGGGTGACGTGGCAGCTGGGTTGAGGATAAATTGCAACTTGGGGAAGACCATAACGTCGGTGTGTCTAGCATGGCGATGTCCTCATCATCCTTCCCTTCTTGAATTGGAGTCATCCTCGACTCCATCTTGGCGATGTCCTCATCATCCCCTCCTTCTAGAATTGGAGTCGTCCTCGACTTCATCCCATCATCAGCGAACTCCTGCAAAAGGTTAGTGACAGCAGGCAATGCACCAGACATAATAGGTTGACAAAACATAGTATAACATGGTGCATCAGGATTATCACATAACTCAGTAGTAGCAGAAGTTGTAGCAAGAAAAGTACCTCCTTTTAACTTAATCTCATTATTTTTAGCAATGTCAGTTGGAGGTTTATTTTTAATCTCATTAGCATGTTTAATAATATTTGTAGGAGACAAAGGAAGCAATGTAATTTTCTTGTCCTTATGTATGATAGTGTATGTATTAGTTCTACCATGGTGTAAAGCATCATTATCAAATTCCCATGGGCGACCTAACAAAATGGAACAAGCTTGCATAGGGACAACATCAAAATCAGCAGTATCATGATAAGAGCCTGTGAAAAAGCTAATGCGTGCTGATTTAGTTACCTTAGTCTTACCACTATTATTGAACCATTGAAGTTTATATGGATACGAATGTTGTCGTGTGGTCAAGCCAAGCTTCTCAACCAAATCTGAACTCACCAAGTTATTGCAACTCCCGCTATCAATGATAGTGAGAATACGACAACCCTGCATAATAAAATACATGTGGAACAAATTATGACGTTGGATCGTCATCTCTTCTTCATGTCCCACACGTGTACTCAACACACGCTGCACAAGAAGGCTAGGGTAGTCTGCGACAGCAGCCACAGAGTCAATGATGATGGCCTCCTTGTCTTGATCGCCCTCGGTGGAATCTACATCAATGTTAGCAGCAAGGGCTAAATCATCTTTAACATCACTAGCACTTACATATCCATCCTCGGTAGCAATGAAAACACGACGAGTGGGGCAATCCTTCATGACATGTCCCATGCCTTTGCATCGGTGGCAAATGATTTTAGAGCTGGACGAGGAGGAGCTAGTAGAAGCACCCGGAGTGGCACCTTTCTTCTGCACATTAGACAATTTACTTACCCTGGAAGAAAATGGAGGTGTAGATGGCTGTGATGCAACAGGAAGCTTGGGCGTCTCCGGCTTAGAACGCTACTGAAAATTCCTCCCATTGTTAGACCTGAAAGGCTGGTGTTGTTTGCGGCCCTATACTTCACATTCTGCCTTAATAGCAAGATGATACAATTGGGAAAAATTGCGCCATTCTTTGTAATCAAGTATGTTCTGTATATCATGGTTTAAACCACCAAAAAATCTAGCACTAGTATCAGTATCATCTTCATTTATACCATAACGGGCTAAACCAATAAGCAATTCTTGATAGTTAGCTTCTACTCCTTTATCACCTTGTTTTAAAGTTTGTAGTTTCAAACGTAAATCACGTTGGTAATAAGGAGGAACAAAACGAGATTTCATACGTTGCTTTAAAGCATTCCAAGTTTGAGGCACAACAGCAGCATTATTAGCATTGCAAAGATCACTCCACCAGAACAAAGCAAAACTAGTAAACTCACTAGTAGCAAGTCTAACTCTATGCTCAGCAGGAATATTATGAGAATCAAATTTTTGTTGAACAGCAAGCTCTCAATCTAAATATGCCTCTGGGTCAACATTACCAGCAAAAGGAGGAAGGCTAAATTTAATTTTAGCAAAAGGATCATTATTACCATGTTTATTACCTCCCATACCACGACGGTTGAAGTTGAAGCGGCAACAGGCATCACCGTCAGCATCCACATCTTCATCACCAAAAGCATCCGCATCTTCATCATCAGCATGATGAGGTGGAGGGCGTTGCTCAAGCTGTTTAATGCGGGTGACCAGATTGTTCACATTGCGCGTCAGCTCGGTCATAAGATTGCGTTGTTCAGTCATGAACGTTATAAGCTCGCCCTTTGACACGCACTCATTGAAGTCCGTCGGAGATCCTGCCATGGTTAGAAGATAGAAAAAGACAACACCAAAGTATTATCCCTATCAACTAAAAGGAAACAAGTGGTGGTGGTGGTGAAAGTGGAAGGCAAAATCACAAGCGGCTTACCACCGTCTTGCCTGTATTCTTACCAACGCCAAACAGGAGCAAAACTAAAGTGGCGAAGTAATCTGTTGTTGAGCATGGGTAACAGTTGCAAGATGAACCTGTGCTGACAGAAGAATATGTGGAGCTATGGGTAGGCATACAATATGACAGCAAGGATTAGCAATTAACGAATGCAGATTAGCGATTGTTCAATCCGGATCCAAAGGACAAATCACAGGTGCTGGCTAAGACGTGTCGAGACGTAGCACAACAAGGTGAAAACAAAGGACGATGGAAAGAACTCACAGAACAAGCAAATAACCCAGAATTTTCTTTTTTTCTGAATTTTTCCCGGAATTTTCCAAAAGACACTAGTAGGAATCCAACTTTTTTTTATTTTTTCACTATGTTTTTTATATTTTTCTCTGAACAAGGATAAAAAAAGATGCAACCACAAAAATTGGCACCTACAACTGAGGTGGGATGTGGTCTACAGAAAAATAGCACGTTCTCTGAAAAGCGTGCAAACACTTTGACAATTTTTTTTCTTTATTTTCCTGAATTTTTTTGGTAATTTTGATGAAACCAAATTGGGCAAAGCTGAGTTTGGGTCAGCTCCAAATGGTGTCAAGAAGCTGCTGTAAAAATTTTAGATTTTTCTGATAAACGAGCGAAAAGTTATGCCTGTTTTACCGAAGGTATCTCAAATTATGTTTTCCGGAAGGCACAACACGGCAGCGACAGTTAGGGCAAAGCGTCCCTAAACTCCAACACCAATCACAAGATCGTCCCTGTGACTAACAGCAGTAGGTATTCGCCTGATGATGTAAGGAGGGCTGCGATGCAGGCAAAAGAAGAGCGGCTGGCAACCTATCTAGGGTTTGCGCAGCGGCGAGAAGTTACACAAGGCGGCTAGCGGGGCAAGTCGAGTAATGTGGTGGCTTCGACTTGTTGTTTGGGAACGGTGGATGGGATAGCGGCGGAAACAAAAATTACAGCAACGGGCGATTGAACTACGACCACGAACACAATCCTAAACCAGCAACAAGACTCGACCATGAACACAAACTCAACAACGCGAATCTGAAACGAAATTGCAAAGGCACAAAGGGTGATAGGACAGCGGAAATTGAAATATTTTTAGGCTTTTTGTAGACTCTAGGTAATGAACAAATATGAATCTAAGGCAAACGAGAATATACCTCGCGGTAAACCTGAAAGCACCGATACCAATTGATGAGTACATGCCCGATCTTCCGAGAGGTAGCCAGTAAGTTTGATTTGTGGAGATCTCGACGTTGGCGATCCGGCTTCAAATCAGACATGATTCGAACCTTGCAACCGTTACACCACTGCTCCATTGGTTATCAACCAAGCACAACCTGATTGACCTCACCAAGAAGGCTTTTCCTGCAAGCGAATCGAAGAGCACAAGCAAGAAGGTAAAACACGCAATCTAAAATTGCAAATATGAATGATGCGAATATCAATAGAGGGTTCGAGAACTCAGTTCCAAAGGACTAATCGACACAGTGGAGGAGATCAAGAACAAGGGCCCTGGATCACTGTAAAAGGATTTGTCACCACAGTTACAATGAACGATTCAGTTTCTCGATGAAAAACTAAACTCTAAACAAAACCCAATTGTCTAGCAGTAGTGGCGGCTGTGTTTATAGTCTAAGACTCGACCTAGGGTTGGGGACGGCCAGGGGTTGGGCGCCCACAACTTGGGCTTAACGCCCGACACGATACATGGCCAAGTTGGCCCAAATAGGTGACACAACACCTTGCCGTGGTCACACAGAATGATCTACAGACCTTCTGGAGCTGGGACCAGATCGAAAACGACGGTGTCGTCGTCCCCTTTCCAACGCATCCAAGAACGCCCCATTTCGATGTCGTATGAGAAAGTTATGACCGAAACAGTGACGACGTGTCTGCTGAATCCGAGGGTGACGTGGCAGCTGGGTTGAGGATGAATTGCAACTTGGGGAAGACCATAATGTCGGTGTGTCCAGCGTGGCGATGTCCTCATCATCCTCCCCTTCTTGAATTGGAGTCGTCCTCGACTCCATCTTAGCGATGTCCTCATCATTAGGCCCTAGTGGCCTAGCCCTAGTAGCTAGTAGAGTGGGAAGAGGAGAGATGTGAAGGGAAGAGTTCGGGGAAGGAGTGCCGGGTTTGTCAGTAATCTTGCCCCGCTTGTACCTCGGTGAACACCGGCTTTGTACCTCACCGGGTATTCTGTAAGTGTTCATGATTCATATTGTTCTAAGTCTTTTGATTAGTTAATCCTGCTTGTACTTGTTTACAGGTTCGTCGTTCGTCCTATTGACGGGTGCTCTGGTAGAAGGACCCCGCCTGACGGGTAAGCCTTGTTAACACACTAAGAGCAGTAGTCATTAGCATAGACATGGTGTTTAGGCTAGAGGCTACCTTCGTTTGCCTCGTGTCCTACGGGTGAGGGGTAGGCGGCAGGTGGTGATAGCCCTGTTCATCCTTAGCATTCCCCCACGTAAGGGCTCAATGTAGAGTTGTTGGCCGGAGGTACCTGGTAGACCAGGTATAAGCCGCGGTGCCTGAAGTAAACAAATGGAAGAAGGGTTTACCTATCCTTAGACCCAAAAGCCATAGGAATCCATCTCTACCCTTTTCCAACTCTACCCTTGTGTTGTCCTCGGACGAATTAGCTAGAAGAAGTACTACCGTTCTTATGGAAATACGATACCCTGAATACCACCGGATGAAAGCTACAATGGTAATTCCGCACGCTTGTAGATTTATTTCTGTAAACGTTAAGAAATACCAACACTCCCCTTGCTTGTGTGCTTCAAATTTTAATTTAATTTGATTCCCTTACAATGTCATTTCATTTGTTTGCTCCCCTTAGCTTACTATCTTTGTGAATCTCTCTCCCTTTAGCATCAAATACCACAAAAGGTGAGCTCAAATTTTAGATAAGTTGGGGCGAAACCATGTTATGTGATGATCTTTTTCTAAATTTGGTTCAATCTAGATCTCTCACACCCAGTTTTAAAAACAAAACTAGATTTGTCATATGTGAGCCCAGGAAGTCCACACATACCATGATAGAATGAATAGTATCATAAACAATGTTATTAAATAACATATATGTAGCTATATTAACACTTACATCAGAGTATCATAGAATGGTAACTAATCTTTAGGCTCCAATCTTCACAGGGACAGCTGACTGGGGGCAACATACGCCTAGCACTTCTTAGAAAAGTCACTAGCTCCACCATGTGGTACCCATTCGGGATTTTTATCTAAGTAAAAATTAAAGACAACTATAAGTACATCTCGTACTCAATAAGAATAATATGGGGTTCATGAGGCTCAAAAGGATGACACTGGTTTACTGCAATTAGCTTTTATTGAGTTAGAATTTTAAGCGATTGAGTAAAAACAAGTTTATCATAAGCCCATATAAACATGTGATCAGGTAAACATGAATAATGAATAACATAAACAATTAACCATTAATGATCATCTATTCCATAAGGGTCCAAGGCCGCTCGTGGCCATGAGCACAGCTGATATACCAGTTTTACACTCTGCAGAGGTTATACACTTTCACCATGAGCCGTGATTTACCCTTTTGCCCAAGGTGATCAGCCTCTTGATCCACTACCAAGGAAGGCCGGCAGGGTTCACTATAAAGTCTTTCAAAAGTTCGTCTAACAAGTTAGGACCGCTAGAATTCCTCGGTAAGCAGATGTAGGAACCTCCCTTTCGAATGGCACAATTCCTTCGCGGCTATAGACATAAGAACAGAGGTTGTCATATACCCAATGTGGCAAACCCCTTTTGCACCGTAAAGATAACCATTAACAAGTTAGAAAAGGTCTTCATACTTGACTAAAGCCCGAGCCATATATCACTCATGAATGTACTGTAAGTCCCGGATGATCGCTTATAGATAAGTCCTTAAGGAAAGGAATCTAGAGCATCACAAAAACTATGCTATAGCCCCCTTGTTCCTTGTTGTTAAAAAGCATCTTTTATTGTTTATTGCATATACCATTAGTCAAGTTACAAGATCATGGTCTTAAAATTAATTGAGCGCTAGCATCATACTACCCAATGCATAAACCTATAGGTGACAAGGTACAAGTACAAATACTAGGAAATCCTTAGAGGTAATCAAGGTAGACACATGCAGAATGATTTAAATGATTAATAGTGAATAGGACAATAAGGATGATCTCATGCTATACTTGCCTTTCACTTGCTTTACAACTAATGGTCATCTCCTCGTAGAACCTTCGATCTTCTATTCTTTTGGTCTCCATCACTTACGGACAGCTCTTCTACTCGCAGATCGTAGCACACCAACAAACATACAAGCAACAAATACAGACAACTAAGAATAGTACACCACACAAGTTAAAACAACATACTAAAAAGGAAGCTAATTGCTACAGTAGTGGGAGCGCAAGAAATGACTAAAGCAGAGCTACAGTTGACACGGATGTGACTATCGTGATTTACATTATTATTAAGGGAGCAAAAGACTACGGGTGCATTTATTTCAATGAGCAAAACCATGTGAAAGTTATTAAGATCAGATTAGTCACTATGCAATTTAATTGAAAGACTGAGCTAAATCTAGTCATGTTTCAATTATAAATATTTCAATATCCTTTATATATAATATACTGATTATACTTTAACTTGCAAAAACAAAGTAACAGGTGAGAGCATCAAATGGAACTGCATCTGACGTGTTGTTAAACTAAGCAAGTTATAAATTAAAAATATAATTACGTTGCTATTAATCAAGTTATCAGTGGTGCATAAAAGGATGAATGTTAATCTCTATGTTGTTTTTAATTTGGAAAGCAGTTGCGTGAACATAAATTAGTCAAAATTAATAATTCAAAATTTAGAAAACATAAAGCATGTTAAACGTCGTTGCCATATAGTAGACTGCATCGATCAGATGCGACCCAGATAGAACAGATTAAAGCGAGGCTAAAGCGATTAATATATGATGGAAATAAGATAACGACAATGATGAGCATATATAACTACAGAGACTCAATGGCAGCCTGAGCAGGTCCACGATGTTTATGAAAGATGCAATTTCTTAATTGAGGAATAAATAAAGAATGATGACTTATTATGCATAAATGACATACACATGACATCAGCGTAAGGTTTAATCAATAGAACAATCTGACAAGGGACTAATCTGGCCGCTGACCTTCAGTTAATCATGGTACGGTGCACGTCACTACTACAAAAAAAAATCTTTTACGAGGCGTTCTAGAATAGGCCTCGGAGGCAGGCAAGATTTCCAACTGCCTCGGTTAATGCCTCAAATTAACCGAAGTGGTCATTTTTTATTAACTGAGGCGGTTAAAAAAACCGCCTCGTAAAATAGATTTGTGGAATCTATTAATGGAGGCAGGCCTTATAAGAGACCCGCCTCCAAAAAATACCTCTATTTTTTGAGGCAGGCCCGCCTCGGTTAATATTCCGAGGCCTAGCAAGAAGCCCATATCCAACCAGCTGTCGGGTTCATATATATAGAGAGCAGGGGTGTTAGGGTTCACTCACTTCCCCCATCGAGCGCCGCACTTCACCGCGCTCCCTTCACCGCGTGACTTTCACCAAGCGCTCCCTCTCCCCCACTCAGCACCCATCGCCCCCTCCCCTCTCCCGTGCCTCCCTCCCTCTCACGACAACGCCCCTCGCACGCCCTTCGTCACCTTGGCGCATTGGCCTTCCCCATCTCCCCCACCGGCAACGAGGTGGAGACGGCGGCGGATCCGGTGGGGAGCTGCAAGGTGGAGACGACGGCGGGATCCACAACGGCGGGATCCGTGGGATTCAAAGCGGCGTGGGGCTCCCTCCACGGTGGCAAGATCCGTGGGATCCATGGCGGCGTGAGGTGCTCGGTGGCCCTCGGTAGGGCAACGCATGGAGGTACGTCAGCTCTCCCCATGTCCCTCTCTTTCTCTCATCGTCTCCTCTCTCTTCCCTCTCTTTGCAAATCTGGAGCTGGCAAGCAGCACCCGGATCCCCTCTCCCTCGAGCTCGCCAACGCACGGGGAGGCTGGATTCAGCCCCAGCGTAGGCAGATCTGGCGATGGTGGCGCATGGGAGGCTGGATCTGGCCCCAGCACGGGTGAATCCGGCAACAGTGGTGCATCCCCCCTCCCCTAGGCTCGCCGGCACACGGAGAGGCCAGATCTGGCCTCAGAGCGGGTGGTGGCGTGGCTCCAGATCCAACGTCGACGCACGTGCGGTGCCGGCGACGCCGTGGTGGCTGGCAGTAGGGCTGGAAACAGGTTGGCCGCTGGGCTCAGAAATGGGCTCACCGGTGAGCTCTGGTTTTTTTTGTTTTTTTAATTCATTAACCGAGGTGGGCAAGGTAACTGCCTCGGTAAGGCCATGATTACCGAGGCGGTTGGCCTGCCTGCCTCAGTAAAGCGTTTTTGCCTGCCTCCGTTAAAATTAATGTAGTAGTGTGTTTGCATGCTGCACAAGATAGCTTGTTGAGTAGCAAGGATAGGTCAATCGACACGCAGTTGCAGCAGTTGAGATGACTTCGTGCTTGCAAACATGGTAGCACCGAGAAACAACAGCATGTCCGGCTTCATGGTTGGACGCACAACCACTGTAGATGGTGGCTAGTGATGGGGACGTGGTGACTCTCAACACGTGCAGATAACCGGCATCTGTAGAGTCGGGACCACTGGTGGCGCTTCGACTTGCACATCTCACGGTGAAGCATGAAACAGGACATCTTGAGAAAGCAGAGATAACATATAGGGGAGAGAAGACAACATGCCAAGCTTAGAATTCTCACCACGGTTAAGAAGCAAGAGAGCCAATAGAAACGACAATGGCTGGATGTGGTGAAGATCATAGCGGCAGAAGCGTTCATGGAGCACCGAGATCTAGCTGCGAGCAGACGATGAGGACGAGACATGGAACAGTTCAGAGGCAGGTCGGCGAAGCTTCTCCTTGGATGGCTTCTGCTCTGGCAACTGGCTGAAGAGAACAATGTGGTAGACATGGGGGCATGTTTCAGTGATGCTCCTGGCAGCTTGGTGAAGTTTCCCCTAGCGGACAGCTTTCGGAGTAGGCGATGATGAAGACGGGCGCTCCACGTGCATGGTATGGTTCCTCCAGTGACTCGGTGGTGTGCGTGCGATGCTGTGATGGATGTGGTCGGCGGCTAACAAGGAAGCTAGGGCACAGGATGGATGAGAAATTCAATGAAACAAGATATATGTAGTGCCTAGGTTAACCATAGCCAAGATACCTTAATTAGAAGTCGATTACCAGAGAATCTCAGAAGCAAGCTCAAGAAGAACTTGATTCTGCCAGGGTACAAGCCATAGAGAGAGCACTGATAGGCCGGGACTCCTCCAAAACTCTTCCCTCTCACTCTATCTCTCTATTTCTAATACAAGACTAGATCCTATTGAGGACTAATCTTCTCTTGATTGCTAGCTCTGATCCTGGTAGACATATGAATTAGGGTTTCTGACCCTTAGGCTCTCAGGATTAAATGCCTTATCTCCCCTAGACGAGGGGGTATAGGCAGGTATATATAGGGCCCTTCAAGCATCCTGGACCCTCGGATCAAACTAACTTAAATGGACGGCGTAGATGTGATCCTTGAGGCGGTCGAGAACTGACATAGCAACGGGAGGCTAACATGGGGGCCCATAGGCCCTGCTTCAGTGGAATACCCTTTGGAGTCTTCTAGAGTCTTCCCACGTAGATACCATCATGGATAAGCGTGATTTTCCTTTAACGAATAGGCTCTCCTTGACGGTTTTCTGGTTAAATCTTGCTGAAAACACATATTCACCAAAACTCATGAAAACTGTCAGTTAAATCCCCTAAGTCTATGTTGGTGATCTATTTTAATCTTTTTGGTATAAATTAACACACACAGATACATCCGCAAGCGCACAGATACCACTATAGTTTTTACCCGGAGGTTTTAAATATCGTATCCACAGGGAAACGTGTGAGGCTAACTACGGTCCAACTTAACCCGGAGTAGCAACAAGACTTAAAAAAGTCAGGAGTGTAGAGGAGATCACTAACTAATCTAGGTAAGCTATGCCTTCTACTATTCTATCTGGGGAGATGTCTTATAAGGAACAAATGCAGAGTTTCTTCCCTACAAGCACCTAAAAGCCTTGCTATTCCTACAAATGGGAGGTGGACTACAAAGGATAGATGGGGCTATGACTACCCGCTACTACCACCGATCCAGAATGCAGGGTGCATCCATGATTAACCTAAGTCTAAGCACCACGCTTACACTTACAATTAATACTCTACTCCCTCTAGAACAGGAATAAAGCACTCAAAAGAGTTGCAAACTAGAAGAACAATGTAAACACAATGCTTACTTAAAGTAGAAGTTGATTACCAAAGAAATCTCAAACGTAGGTTAACTTCCGCCAAGGTACAAGCTATAGAGAGAGCACCGACAAGCCGACACCTCCTCCAAACTCCTCCTTCTCTCCTCTCTCTCTATTTCTAAAGACTAGATCCTAATAAGGACTAATCTTCTCTTGATAGCTGGCTCTGAGAGGTAGATCCTTTCATGGGACCCCTCTCTATTGATCCTAACTAGAGAATATGAATTAGGGTTTTAGGATAGCTCCAGGGAGAGGGGTACAGGGCTGTATTTATAGGCTGAAGCATCCACCGTGAGCCCTCGAATCAAACCAACTTAAGGAATGACATAGATGCAACCCTAGGAGGCAGTGGAGGAACCTTCTGGAAGCTGACCATGAGCAGGCTCCGTGGGATGTCATCCGACATAGGGCCCATACCGGCCGGCCCACTATCATGGCCAAATGGCCCAAGCTTCGGTGGTTTGCCTTCTTGCATGTTCTAGAGTCTTCCTACATAGTTTTCGCGGTGGAATTCCTTCGTTCCCTTTGACGAATAGGTCCCCCTTGGCGGTTTTCTAGATAAACCCTGCTAAAAACACAGATTCACCAAAACTCATGAAATTTATTAGTTTAAACCCTAAACCTTTGTTGGTGATCTCAATTGTGCCCTTTATGCATGTTTATTTGACTATTAAATATGGTCGTTAACCACCGTCAACAAGCTCCCCAAAGCTTAACCTTTGCTAGTCCCGTAGCAAAGCTAAACTTGGCAAAAAAAAATGGATCAGTGGTTGCTACAATGTTTTCACGCCTCAAAAGTACACATGCGTTCAATAAAAAATTCTCCTCTGGATTAGAATAAACTAATCTGACTTTCAAACTTACTCATATTACCTTCAACCATGGAGCTTCTTAGCCTTCACTTGGGTCTTGAGCAATTGAAAGACAGAATGATCAGGTCAAGTACTATGTCTCAAGTTCTTTGTTCAACCATTGTTCCAGAGTTTTTATAAATTTTCAAAACAAAACCCAGAGATTCCATTGTATGACACTCTCAAGTCTCTCAGTATATGTGGTATTTGTGGATCCTCACCGAGGCAATAAAGGTGTTATGCCTTTTTCTCTTTCTACCACTAAAGCTTATGTGGAGTTCATAGGTAGGGAGAAAGCTAGAGCATACTTGCAATGCATATATTGTAAAGTCAAACAATGGATTCAAAGATAGTTAAGTCATACAATCAAATCAAGATGTGCATGTGTGTGGATATATGGTGAATATATAAGGTGGCTAATCCTAATTCTACTCTACTCCTTGAAAACATATCCCTTTTTTGAAACTCGAAAACACTTGCTAGAGAATAGGGGCTATCTTATTCATCTTCTTTTTTCTGGCGGGCATCTAAGTACCCATTGTTTTAGATATCTCGGACACTTGTCCATTTTTTTTCAACTCTCTTCTTTTTTTCTTTTCTCACTTTTTTCATGAATAACTTTTGCATAGCCCCATGCCTCTTTTCTGCAATAAAACTTTGAGAGAGATATCAACAAGAACTTAGAGCATTTATTTGGTGGATAAAAAACATAACAAGCGTATTTTTGTGTTCACCCCCAGTGTAGGAGTAGAATGTTTTTGGGTGGATCTAGATAGAAGGTATATTTTTGCGCCTACCACCGATGTAGGAGTAGTGCATATGTGGGTGGTGTGTATGTGATCTTGATTTTAAGAGCATGACAAATCTCTCATAAGGCATCAATAAAGCTTGACAAAACTTAATGCAAAAGCAAGCAGCATATATGTGGAAATTTTCCTAACCTAAATAATATGTATGGCTCTGGTGGGAATTCAAGCTTTGTCATATAGGAAGTCATCATGTAACATTTTTGTGTTTTTCAAATGTAAATCTCTAGAACTTTAGTGTCACTAGGAACAAGATAAACAACAGCTCAGACCTTCTCATATCATATTCGTCAATTACCTAGACTTAGATCAAGCATTTGCTACCCACGAGTTTCAAGTTCAGAGTAAATCCTTACACCAAAACAATCTTATTCAAAACTCAAAAGAATTCAAGGTTAAAAACTAGGTACTTGGAAGGAATTACAACAGAGCAACTATTCATTATTTCCATTTGGAGATTATTCTGAGTTTCTCTTATTTTATTCAACTCTTAAAAATAAATTAAAGTAAACTAGACGCACCTTTTATTTTGTTTTCAAGATTTAAGATCACACCTGACTAATATATATATAACTAGCTAAGATAAATTTTTATTTTATTTTGTTTGTTATGCATCTTTTTATTATTTTTTTAACAAATATAGAAAACTTAAATATAGTAAAACCAAACAAGAAAGAAATACTTAGCTCGATACATGGGGGATGCTCCTCCCCCAAGCTGGATGTTGTCATGGTCGAATGTTGAATGTTGAGTGATCCTCCTTAGAGCATGGTGCCAACGGATGCCCTCCTTATTCACAAGTGGAGTGAAGATGACCGGATGAACTTGCTCTTGGTCATGTGTCATCCTGCAAAATACTCTAAGAAGAACACCAAAAACTCGTGGCACAAATTAAGATGAAGGGTTAGTAGTCAGCCATTTAGAGATTAGTTGTTCTTGTGGGGTTTAAACAGTTTTTCTAATTAACAAAGTTCTAGTAGGATGTCTGTCTAATATTTTTTGGATTTTCTATTTTTCATATGCATAAAAGGAAATACGTATATATGGTATTTATTTTTATGCCACCATGGTGAATATTTCCATCGGTGTCTACACACCATAGATCTACTTACATGGGGCTTAGGATTATTTATGAGGCAATGATGATATGCAGTAATAATACTTTTTATTTTTCTTTTCTAATGTAATGCTAATGCAGAAAAGTAAATATGCTAACGTGAAAATAATTCATGCAATGCTAAAAGTAAATATGGATAATTACCGATGTTACCTCTCGGCGAGGGTTTGGATTTTTAAGTCCTCCGGATAGGACTTGACTAGAGAGAAGTCCTTCATTCTTTGGGTGCATCTCTCAGTCTCAGAGATGAAGACCTTGATAGTTGCACCTCTTGTGATGGTGATTCTGATGATGCCAACCTTGTTCTTTGCTTGTCCAGCAGGTTGAAGTAGAGCATTAATAGTAGAAGCTGGTGGCATCTTGCTCAATGTGCATGTTCACAGGTTCAGAACTTTCACTTGTAGAATTTGGAGAATTTACAAACTCTCCCATTCTTTACTCAAAGTGTGTCCTACTTGCAAAGACAAGGTAGAGATCAAGTGCATGGGCTCTGTTGGTGGGAAAACACCAACAGAACTAAATCTTTTTATTTATACTTCTCTAACCTTAGGCACATTGAATAGGATGAGGTTGATGTTATGCATTATTCAATTTTGTCATGGGTGATAAGATCAAAAGGTTGAGCATGAATGTAGCATTTAAGTAAATTTGGCCAAAAGAATTGAATTGCTTAACTAATGGAAGGATTGTCTATCTGTGCATAATGGCCATCATCTCCCAAAGATAGGATGTACACTTTTAGCTCATTTGGTTAAGACTATAGAACCAAGAAAGTGATGCTAGGAACAAGTTTAAGGAACTAAACATGCTGAGATAATCAGGTTGAATCAAGTAAGATTGTAACTCTAACATGTTTTCTTCTTATTTATGTGCATACCGGAATTAGGGAAAAACTTTTTAAATAATGACTATTTCCCTTAGAATGTAACCTTGATCATTGGAGTGTGAAGACACCATATGACGAAGGGTGGATGACTCATGATGGTCCTTGCCTTTTGCTTGAAGTATTCCTTGATCGGTTAGCATTGCAGCTTGAGCTATTCATGAGCCTTTTATTTGCCAAATTGCACCTTTTCTTTCTCATCCTTTTCTCATGCTATCTTTCTGCTCTTCGATCTTTTGACACCTTGTTAGACCTTTTGCCTCACTCATTGTTTTATGCCTACAACAGATTAGTGGACAACACATACCCGAAGGAATATACAATTTTAAAAGACAGGTTGTTTGTCCAGAATTTTATTGTGTTCCTTCTATGCTAATGAAAGATGGTGTTGAGATTATTTTAGCATAGATTTTGTTTATCATGTTCTATACAAGCATGACTCAAGGAAAAGGTAACTTGTAGCAGAAGACAAGGTGAATGAACTTTGGTACTTACAGTTCTTTCCTCCATGTTGAATGAGGTATGTAGTTCTTACATCTATGATGAATGAGCTATGTCTTCTTATGCAAAGTTATTGGAGTTTGTCATGTGCCTTGCTTCATCTCTGATTTGAATTCGTCTTGTGACTTACCCAAATTGATTTGAGAGTTTCCTGTCGGGGTTAGTCTAATAAAATATCCAATATCTGCTACAACAATTTTTAGTTTAATAACCAAACTGGACTCCATGTCTAATTTATTTAAGGAAGGCATTTTAACCTAAGCACCTTGCTTAATTTAAAAAAAACCTTTGAAAGTATGTCGAGTACTTCCAAACCAAAACTTACTATGACAGATAAAGGTAACATAAAAGCACTATAGAGATTTATTTGATTGGAGATGAAAGAGCATGATTGTTATTTAGCAAATTGAGCACGACTTAAAGATAGAGACAACAACAAAAAATTAGCAACATGGCATAAAATTTTTTTTCAAAGAAGCCCATCCTCCAAGCTTGACTTTTGCAAAGTAAAGTCAAGTTTGGATAGATATGATTCAATGTTGCATAATGATTGGTTGGACATACCTTGAGTCATCATCATTCATCCTTTTTGCATTAAGCCTGGAATGGTTAGTGACAAAAATACCTAAAGGAATATTTTGCAGCTATATATTTCTATGCTCAATTCACAAGGATATTATAGCAAAAGGTGAAAGCTCATGTTATCTCTCGAAAGTGCTTGCTTTAGGACAAAGCTCGTCCTTGGGAAACCTTCTAATTGCTCTTCTAATTGGTGAAGTGGTTTCCCCGCCGACACCAACCTTCATGTACCTATCTCAAGATTCACACTATGAGATCTGTAATATTTATGATAAACATATGCATCTACAACCACCCTTTCAAAGTCTTTAGGAACAGAAAGTATGAGGGAGTTGAAGATCTCATGTGTGGTAGTAGAGAGACCAATTAATTTAGGAGATTTCTCATATGAGTGTGGTTTCAATGAGGTGTTCATGATATAACTTCCATGCTCATTGATATCATCTTCCTTTTCAAGCTCTGAGGGTGTTTCTTCATGAATGTCTATAGGCGGAAACATTGTCTCTATTATTCCAAGCCTATGACATTCATTGGACGTTTTATTGTCCAAGATTTCCCATGGATTGATGTCTCTCGGGTTGGTCTTATCTAAGACATCCTCCAAACTTGGATGAGTCATGTTTATTGAAGAAATTGATTTAAACTCACCATTTAGATGCTACCCATAAGGCTTCGTCCTTGTCCATCCATTCTTTGACAATGGCATATGTGTTCTTCATATATTCTAGGCAATTCTTAATACATTCCTACCATTGTCGTTGCTCTTCTTGGTCATCCTTGTGGTCTTCATGACTCCTATGCTTTGGGCATCTTAGTGGGTTTTTAGGGTCATCATGAGACTTAGGAGAAAGAGCATAAGGGAGATCATCAGGGTCAAGGATGGGTTCATGATAAGGACACGCCTACGATGCCCAAAATAATGACCCAATCTTTCACGGTACAATCACAAACACAAATAGTCTCAAAAATTTATCTCAAGAAATCTGCAATAGAATATATGTATCTATATGTCTGGAACCAATTACATCTAGCAGTAGGCCCTATCAACTGATATATTCTATTTAATAGAATTATTATTCGAGCAGTAGCCACCAATCGATAATGCATCTATTAGAAGAGATGACAAGCTCCTGTAACTTTTCACGGACACTGAGATGGATTAATAATTGATCTAATAGCGCAAATAGAGAAAACCAATAATCCACGGAAAAAAATACTCTCTGTAATGATTGAGATGAATCATAGAATTATCAAATAGAAAATCTCCGGCTACACTTTCTTTGATTAATCAAACATGGATAGTAGCAATAGCAATACGACGATAGATAGATGATGGATTTGGCTTACAGTAAATGCAATCCAAATCATCGTCAGTCCTTCCACTCGTGAACAGCAACTCACGATCAAAAGAGGAGGGATCTCAACGAGAAATCCAAGTGACGCACCCAAGCTACAACAGCTCGATCACGCACTCCACACAGATCACAAGGAACCGAAAGATAATCTTCAATACGAAGAACCTGATGGGATCACCATCTAGGGTTTCTCGAGCGACGACTCAACGGGGAATAAACTCCACAATAAAATCCAGTCTAATCTCTTACAAGGCCAGCCCTAGGCCATATATATGTGCATGCAGGCACGGAAACTCAACACGACCACGATGGCAAGACGCAACCAAACTCTACATGTACCTGAATTAGGAATAGCTAATTAATACTAGTGCTGGCAAATATATATTAAAATATTGCAGCCAGGATGCTAATCGATGTGAGAACCTGTGACCTTCACCTATTCACCAGCAGCATGAAGCAAATAGCAAGCACTTCTCCAAATTTTCCTTGATTCCAATAATATTTCAAGTGACGTCAAATTTCATAGAACCAACATAAATATATTTTCTTGGCTTTTCATCATCTTCATTCTTGAATGTTGCACCCTTAAAGATGACCATAGACAAAATTCCACCTGGAGCTAATATTTCCTTTGCCTTCTTTATATATTTTTCGTTAGAAGAAAAAGCACAAAATTGAAGACCAGTTACCATATTTGGAATTGGACAAGAATTTTCTTCAAATATATTTTGAGAAACTATGGGCTCATCATCCTCTCCTTCTTTAAACAAAGCCATCCTCAGCTTTGATATATTCTCATGTGTATCTTGTGCATCAAATACGCTTTGAGTAGCCATGGGTTCATTAGTTCAGATAAGTTATCTAATGTGGGCATAGAAGGGGAGAGGATAGAAGTGTCATCTAAAAAGTTTAGCTCTCCTTCTATGGCATCACTAGACATGCCATCCTTGCATTCTTCCTGATGTCCTATATGGAAATAATGATGCTTTCTAAGAGATCCCTTCTTGATAGGATTTGAGTTATATACACTCGAAGGTCTCTTATGAAGTTGAAAGTTTAAACTATTCTCAAAATTGGCATCACACAGATCATCCTCACAAGAAATTTCAAAAGGTTAATTTTCTTCTTCCCTTGGAGGATTTGGATTCTGGGGTATTGATGGTTTGGGGTTGATAGATAAATCTTGATATTCAAGTGGTTGTAATTTGGCTATCAAAACTTCCTCTTCTTGTTCGGGAGATGATTCTGTATCTTCCTCGAAGAGTTCATTATGAATGCAAGTGCAGGCAGTGATTTCACTAATTCTATTAAGCATAGCCCTTGCTTCACTAGTAGACAAATGAAGGAAAGCTCCTCCAGAGGCTAAATCAAGGGATTCCCTGGAATCCTTGGTAAGACCCACGTAAAAATATTGAAGGAGTATTGGGTCTGGAATAGCAAGGTCCAGGCCAGTGACGATGAGTTCATTAAAATGATCCCATGATGTGCCAAGAGATTCTTCTTCTAGTTGCCTAAAATTTAGAACCTCTATTGAAGGCTAACTACTTTACGAATGGGAAAGAAACATAAACAAAATTCAGAGCATAACGTTTCCCAATCTCCTTGCATACTCCCTACGGTTAGATTGTACCATTGTTTAGCTATTCCCATCAAAGAGAACGGAAACAACTTCCTATATAGTTTTGTCAGACATGCTAGCGATACACAAGCATGCACTGGTCTCTTCAAACTCCCGTAGGTGTGAGTATGGGTTTTCATTGTCTTCTCCCGAGAATGATTTATCCTGAATCATTTTTTATAAAACACGGGCATAGCTCATAGCCAGGTGCTAGGATAGGCTCTGTAGATTTTGGTGGCCTTAGGCTTGCGCTCGTGGGTGCAGCATATAAGCGGATAGGAGTGGAATTCATAGTGGAAAACAAAAGAAAAGAATGAAGGAATAAAAATATAAAAGAGTATGATACAAGATTAAGCTAGGTTCGAAGTTAACTCAACAACCGTTTCCCCGGCAACTGCGCCAGAAAGCTTGTTGGTATAAATTAACGCACATAGATAAATCCGCAAGCACACGGATACCGTTGTAGCTTTCACTCGGAGGTTTTAAATATCGTATCCACAGGGAAATGTGTGAGGCTAACTACGGTCCAACTTAACCTGGAGTAGCAACAAGACTTAAGAAAGTCGGGAGTGTAGAGGAGATCACAAAAGTGTTCTAATTCTAATGTAGGTAAGCTATGCCTTCTACTATTCTATCTGGGGAGATGTCTTATAAGGAACAAATGCAGAGTTTCTTCCCTACAAGCACCTAAAAGCAATACTAGTCCTACAAACGGGAGGTGGACTACAAAGGATAGATGGGGCTATGACCACCCGCTGCTACCACCGATCCGGAATGTAGGGTGCACCCATGATTAACCTAAGCCTAAGCACCACGCTTACACTTACAATTAATACTCTACTCCCTCTAGAATAGGAATAAAGCACTTAAAAGAGTCACAAACCAGAAGAACAATATAAACACGATGCTTGCTTAAAGTAGAAGTTGATTACCAAAGAAATCTCAAACGTAGGTTAACTTTCGCCAAGGTACAAGCCATAGAGGGAGCATCGACAAGCCGACACCTCCTCCAAACTCTTCCTTCTCTTCTCTCTCTATTTATAAAGACTAGATCCTAATGAGGATTAATCTTCTCTTGATAGCTGGCTTTGAGAGGTAGATCCTTTCATGGGACCCCTCTCTATTGATCCTGACTAGAGAATATGAATTAGGGTTTTAGGATAGCTCTAGGGAGGGGGATACATGGCTATATTTATAGGCCGGAGCAGCCACCGTGAGCCCTCAGATCAAACTGACTTAAGGAATGGCGTCGATGCAACCCTAGGAGGGGGTGGAGGAACCTTTTGGAAGCTGACCACAAGCAGGCTCCATGGGATGCCGGCCGACATAGGGCCCATACCGGCCGGCCCACTATCATGGCCAAATGGCCCAAGCTTCGGTGGTTTGCCTTCTTGAATGTTCTAGAGTCTTCCTACATAGTTTTCGCGGTGGAATTCTGTCATTCCCTTTAACGAATAGGTCCCTCTTGGTGGTTTTCTAGATAAACCCTGCTGAAAACATAGATTCACCAAAACTCATAGAATTTATTAGTTTAAACCCTAAACCTTTGTTGGTGATCTCAATTGTGCCCTTTATGCATGTTTATTTGACTATTAAATATGGTCGTTAACCACCATCAACAGTCATTTATGCAAGTATATTTATGGTTTATGATTAACATTAACTACTATCAACAGTAACTGAATGAAAGGAGCTGGGAGAAATGAAAGGCACTTACAAATAACTCAAGGAAGTAGAGTTTCATCCTCCCCTTTTACAATGCTCTCATGGAGCTCTATTTATACACATCCATATCTTTTACATGGACCAAAATGCCCTCCTAACTACTTAGATACCCGAGCATATTCCTCTTCCCTAAAGACGCCTTTGGTCCAACCCACATATGGCCTTCCTCGATGAACGCCTTCCTCTGTTGGGTCCCCCCTCGCTCGGGTCCCATGGCCGACACCCGGTGGACCCCTGACGAAAGGACGAGAGCCATCGATGGTGGAAGACCTAGAAGATGACATGTCACTATGTATTGGTTAGCTTGTGGCAAGTCAAAAGTGTCAGGGGGGTCATCGCTAAGTGCCACCGTGAGGCCCCCAGGAGCGCACATAGCAACTCCTCTTCAGGATCTTTGCATTGAGTTATATACACATACCCGATACAAGGCATTCTGAACAACTTGGTTAAATGCATAATCCAGCCTCCTCTATGAATTTAAAATATCATTGGCAATAAAATAGGTTTAGGACAAAACTACTATTAACACTAATACTTTTCTCATCTACTGACTTCAATCTAGGTTACAGCTCAAGTCACTCTACTATTCTTCGGGTTACACGTAGCTCATCTTGGAGGACTTCCAAGGGTTGCGAACTGTGGCATTCGTCGAAGCTAATCTCGGAGGAAAACCTTCACAACTTGCAAAACAACTTATCGGCAATGCCGTGAGTACATTTCGTACTCGCAGGACTTAATTCCAACATATATATTTGGTGGATGCAAAAGGTAATTCATTATGCCTTTGTATATTTGCGGAAAAGCAATGACATTTATTAAGAATATGTCATGCTATGTTCTAACAGTTGAAGCAAGATTAGTCATATATCACATAAATTGAGATGATCATATTCCATCAATTACACTACCATGGGTATAGAAAGTAAGAACAACCATAAAGGGGTCCATCCCGAGGGACTTCAGGCTTTCAAAACTCTACAGAGGTGTACAACTATACCCACATGGAAATACGGGACTAACCACCATACTCTGGATCCTGGAATAAGGGTTGCCTCGTGATTCCCAACCTTTCCCTAAATCGGCCCGAGTATCCTATGAAAGGTTCGACTGGTGCCCGGTGTTGACGGTAATTTCACCATGTTTTTACACCACCAAAACCATCAACAAAACACTATTTCTAGGAGCTAACAAGCAAGAACACAGTGACTTAGGTACAAATAACTTGGTTCCACATGTACATGTCATTATTTGCTTGTAGGTACACAAAGCATGGACTCTAGGTGGTTGGAGGCTCCATATGCAGGTCGCCCAACTTGAATATGGACCCAATACCCCCTCCAAGCCTCCCATGATCCTTCTAACACTCCTAGAGTTAATCTCCACCCTTGGATCCCAAGGTTCTCTTCTCTTATTGGCTAAGAGGGAGAGCACACAGATTCATGGGCATACAACGAAGCATCCAATGTGACAAAAGTATCCAACTTCTACCATGACATGTGGGGACACCTTCTAGAAGGAACTGGTGGGCCCAAGCTATCATAGGGAGGTCGGCCGACCTCCCTATGGAGCCTCCAATAGTCCACCAATTTCCCACATATTAAACAAATGCCAAATAATCTCAACCCTTGATTTCAAGTTGTAACACCCTGAAATTTGACTTAGTTTAAAAATCACTAAAAATTTGAACTTTTTAAAACCTTGCATAGAAACTCACACATACAACTAGTTAACATAGAAAACAATATAAATAAACCAACATAGGAATAGAATATTAGGAAACCTTGCTTGCTTGAGTGTTTGTTTGCTTGTTGAACTTATGGTTGCATCACTAAATTCAAACTGCATTTGAAATTGCATTCAAACCATTTCAAAATAACCAAATAGGGAAAGAAGGAAAATAGAAAAGGAAATAGAAATAGAAAAGAGGCAATGGGCCTCCTCTCCCTTCCCTCCTCCTTTTGGCCTACCGTGCAACCCACCTCCTCTTCCCCTTCTCCCCCTTCCCACGTGGGCCAGCCACAGCCTAGCACCGCAGCGGCCCGCAGCCCTTCCCTTCTCCCTCCCTCTCCCACCGATAGGCGGGACCGGCTATCATCTTCGTCTTCCCTATCGACCGTGCCTACATCACCGGCCCTACCATGGCCTAGCTTAGTGCTAGGGATGATGGACGCAAAGTCATCGTGTTGACACCACCCCGAGTTGTCCTATCTCCCCCTCTTCCGCTTCTCTTCTCTCTCAACGCTCACAGGCGTCAATGCCGACATGGCGGCCGGCAAGGGGAGACCTCCCTGATGTGATCGAGCATGGCACCAACCTTGCTAGAGTACAAACGGATGCGGATGCGTGCAGCTCATCGCCACCGAGCTCGAGCACGTGTTTGAGGTGGAAAATATCCACCGACGGGCCAGGAAATATCCTGCCGCTGCCGCCAACCTTACCCACCTATAAAAGGGGCTGGCCGGTGCGCCTTCGCCTCATCCACCACTACTCCAAGCTCTACAGTGAGCCGGAACACACCATCTCCCCCTCTGTTTCCACTTCCTCCCTCTCGGTAGCGCGCTAGGGCATTCTCTCCCAATTGGGACTCCACCGACGCCATTGGAGCCCCTCTCTTCTTCTTCCCCTCTCGCTGCATCCTCGGCCAATTGGAGCAGCAGGTGAGTTTCCCCATAGCCTCCTCTATCCAATGGCATAGATATTTCTTTCCTTTCCCCTCTGTGTCACCCTATCCACATGCACCGTGCACCGCTGAGCCACCATGGCCATCAGCAAGGCTCGGTTGGTCCTCATGTTACCCCCATTGCATTCCTCACACCCCTGTGCACCCACACACGTAGTTGGTTAGGTAGTTTAGGCTAGTTAGGAGCACCTCCGCCTCTCACCACCGCCACACTAGCTCCGGCGAGCCACCACCACCGTCTTGACTGTCCGCAGCCGCTGTGGAACCCACCACCGACTGCGACGAGTCACCCCAAGCGTCGTCCACCCACCAAACGTCTTCCTCAAGGCCTCACACCACCGGTGAAGCCATTCCCAATGAGCCCATGGCTACCTCCCCTACTCTGGCCCCCGTCGACGGACATTGTTCGGCCGCCGTTCCCCTCCTCCTCTTTCTCTCTCACTGGTAGGTAGGACCAGGGTGCAACGGCGTCATCTCGTTGCCGTTGTTCCCTCCCCTCCTCCCTGCCTTTCTCTGTCACATGGGCCATGGCCCTAACACCATTCGTGCTGATGTGGCCATAGGACCCACCTATCACACATACACACTTACCCCACACACAGCGTTGGGTACACTAAGGAAAACGCTGGGTACACCCGGGTTATGCACACAGAAGGTTAAAAACCTATTTCCCAACTTAGAAAAATTCCTAAAAATATGTAAATAAACTAGATGCATTAAGGAAATTAACCATGTAGTTTGCACCTATTTTCATGCACTAGAAAATGCATATAAAATTCTACCTAATAAATTATCTATAGAATAAACTTCTAAAATTCATACCTTTTAAACCATAACTCCATTTTGCATGAAACATCTAAAATTCATCTAAAATCAAACCCTACCATATGCACCTAGTGCCACCATATAGTTCTATGTTTGTTTTTGCCTTTTTCTTTTGCAAAAGGCAGTAGTCTTATTCGATCGACATGTTTGACAGACGACAACGATCGTCAGGAGGACGAAGACCCGAATTCGTAAACGTGACTGAAAGTGACAACAACGAAGGCAAGTCCGAACTCTCCTCCCTACCATCTTGCTTAAAACCACCAAAATACTAAACATGACTATGAGATCATTACCTTAGAAAATGAGCTCAATTAATATGAAATAATTAAGATAAATGGTTATCTTGTTATCTTTTGAGCTCTACACCACGACTAGATTTATGGATAATAATAGAACTTAAAACTTGCTAAACCTTAACTAAACCCCAACATGGGGCAAGTAATGGTAAACTATGGAGGTAGTTTACCATGGTAGGGATGCTTGGAGAGGATTTCTGTCAGTGTTCTAGAACCGGGGGGTGCCTAGAACGGTGACAAGTGAACGATGCTGCGCGTCGGAGCCTCCGATGGTGTGCGGGGTGGACACAAGATGTATATTGGTTTGGGCCGAACGTCCCTATGTCCAGTGCTCGCTGCTGCTCGTGTTGCCCTGCACCGTGATGCTTGTAGTAGGGGGATACAAGCTGGCCGAGAGAGGGATGGCTCCTAGGTCTCTATGAGTGGGTGTGTTCGTGTGTTTGAGTGTGTGTCTAGTATGTTGCCATTGCTAGGCGTTGTCTATCCGATTCAATCTCTCCCTATCGAGGGTCCCTCCCTCCCCTTTTATAATATGCAAAGGGAGGGGTCGGGTTATAGTATTTGGATGTACGAAAATAGAAAGAAAAGGCCCTAAGGTGCTCCCTATTGCTAGATTTCCTCTCAGTTCATGCATTCACACAATCATCATCGTGGTGGTGGCCTGCCGTGGTTGTAGATGATGTGGCGAAGCCATACCCTGACATGGTGTCATGATGAAGAAGATTTCGTGGCCCTAAAGCTACGCCGACGAAAAGGTGGGGGCCTAGACGGCCATTGCTTCCTGTCCCGTTGAGGCGGACATGGTAGGATGCGGTGTAGCGTAGCTTCTCCCTGTTACTGCTATGGGGGGCGAGAAAGATCCATGGAAGCCTTGACCAAATCATGATTTAAGTGTTACAATTTCCTAGGTGACCCTGCATGATGCGGTGAGCTCCTGTTCCTCAGCAAGAAAAGGTAGGGGGCCGTGCGTACCTGCGGCAATGTGTTATAGTGGAGGGGTTGAGCGAAGCAGTAGCTGTGCAAAGGGGTCGAGCGCATCGATGATGTCATTGGGCTCGGGCACCTAGATGATGTCATGGGGGTCAGATGGGATGAAGGAAGGTCGGATGAAGCGAAGGAGCGCTGGGGGGCTCTGGCGCTTGTCCTTTGGCTTTAGTTTTGAGCAGAGTAAGGCCTAGGCCGGCTATAATGGGTCGTGGGCCATAATATTTGCCTTGGTGGATAGTTTTGCGGTGAAGATGGGGTACCCTATTTTACTAGTACCTGATAGTAGCCCCTGAGCCTTTGGAGGAATAAGTTTTTATTCCTCCAGGGGCTTAGAGATGAGCGATTTGTTTTGTGTTCCCAAGGATTTTTCCGGTGGGTGCGCGTGAGCGCACCCATCGGGTGTAGCCCCCAAGGCCTTGGAGGGGTAGTGTACCCCTTCAAGGGCTAAAATATGAGTGCGCGATCATAGAGTTGTGGGCAACCTTGGCCGTTCGCTAGGCTGACATGGTGGGGTCAGCCCCTGAGCCCTTACTCTACGAAAGTTGGAATGCTTCAAAGAATGGGCATCCTTGACCAGCCGTTGGTTGGTCATGGCGGGGTCCGCCTCCAAGACCCTTCTCTTCGCATCGGTTCTTCATGCCAAGCCCTTCGATTTCCTCTGTGGGCCTCTGAAACTTGGCATGAAGTATGTGGGTCGCCCCAATCACCGTCCGCCAGCTCTTGGTACAGTTTTTGTGTGCTCTATTGGGCCCAAGGAAGGCTTTTCTGGGTGAGTCTTGGTGAAGGGTGTTCTCCTTTCACCGCGGCCCATGGTCAGCCCACGGACGCGCTGGTGATCAGTTGTGTGGAAAGAAAGGTGAAAGAGTGCAGTGTTGGTTTTTGTCAGAGGTAATTGAGTGGGGTTGATGTGAATAGTGAGACGACGTGGCTCGGTTGGTGGAAGGAGTGGGCAACGGTTTGTGATTTGGAATGTTGTAGTTTTGGAGAGAGGAGATGGCGGTGGTTCGTGAATTGAGACCACATTGATCACCCTAGGAGGCTATGGAACCGAACGGTCACTTGGGGTCTATTTATACCCGGCTCGGAGCCTGACCCTTTCACTATCCCTACCTTCCCTTTCCTATTTCCTTTCCCACTCAGTTCAGCCGTGATGGAGCACGGTGACTCTTTGATGGGGTCTTGGGCGTCTGAGGAGGTGGACGGCCCTCCGACGGCGCAGCGCCACCGTGTTGAGGACCGAGCTTCACCGGGTCTGGCCGTGTGCTAAACACCGGTGGCCTTTCTACCGGTGGCCTTCTTCTCATTGCTGTCGCGGCTCGAGTTGGCCCATCGGAGCCAGTGGTAAAGGAGGCAGAGGAGCGGGCACTGGTGGATGCCGTGGCTACGGACATCGATGAGAGGGCGAATGCCCTCATCAAGCAGCTCGAGGACGCCGATCACCATGGCGTTCGTATGTATTCTTTCTCTTATTTTTAGTTTTCTTTTGTGCCTTTGTTTGATAGAAATGGGGTTTTTTCCTCAAAGGCGACGATAGAGCTAGAGCGTCTCCGTGTGGCGGTGGACGCTTTCCTTGACTTCATGGGGGTTGCGCGAGGCGCCCGGGAGGAGCGCCTCTAGAACACACGCCGCCGTGTCCTCGACGCCATCGAGAGTGGCGTTCGTCATGGCGCTGGGGTTGCCCTCGCCATGACAGAGGTGATGATGGAGGCAGACCTCACTGGAGTCGATGGCTTCCCTACGGAGGAGGAGCTGCGCCACCATGAGGAACTGGTCACGCGCTATGGCCTAGCGAGGGAGGCAGTGGCCGCCCATGTTTCTGCTGTGGAGGTGCTGGCGAGGCTCCCCCCTCATTAGGGTTTTTCCTTATATTTTGCTTTGCCTATGGCGCATCAACGCCTTTTGTGTTGGATCTCTTATGATGAAGTAACCGATGTTTGGTTTCATCACTTTTGTTTACATTTTTGGGTTAGTATGTAGTTAGTATAAAATGTCGCAGGAGCATCGCCGGCGACGAGTTTGGTGGGGTCCTTTGCGAGGAAGGAACCGCCCCCGGGTGCACGTAGCATGTTAGGGTCGACATGACTACTGCCACTACCATGTCTCAAGACGGGGTCGATGTCCCTTAATGCTGATGCATGGAAGGGATAGCCGTCGGCTGGACTTTTTTGCCCTCAGACGCTTCCTGACTCCGGGCGATGGCCCGGGTAGACGTCATACCTGCACATGGGCCTCGATGGGCCTTTGAAATAAGAAAGTAGTTGTGCGTATGAGTCTGGGCCTCCAAAAATCTTTGCCTGTGCATCAACCCGGTCGGGAAGCCCAATGCATTCCCCTCGCGCTTCTTTTTCATAAAGGAGGGGTTGGACAGCAGCACGTCATCCCTCTCGCCTAGGGTCGAAACGTGGTGCCCGTTTGAGTTGCTAATGGGTTTCTTAGTTTGAGCGGGAACCCGGTTCCCATTTGTTAGGGATCTGATGGAGGTAGCTAGTGACCGACCCCTGGCTCTTGACGACTGGTTCAGCAGGGTAACTAGGGCCGTTCGACCGTCCCCGGCGGCTCGTTGCCTTTTTCTAATAAAATACCCTGGACCAGTGTTCATCAAGACTCAAACATGGATCAAAGAGTCCCATATGGTGCTCGGTGCAACCGGGTACTAGGCGCTAGTGTGCCACTCCTCATTCCATCCCTCACTCTGTTGGCTTGGAGCGACTGTCGAAACCCCTTCGCAGGGCTAGCCTATGAACTCCAGAGGTGGCTTCCGACCATGTGCAAATGATGCAACATGATGCATGTATGTCCATGATGCATATGATGACTTTGTATATACAACATTGCAAGGGATATGAAGAGCGACTTAAAAGAAGATTGTAAGAACAGCTTAGTAGCAGTATTAATAATGAAAATAATAGGAGGTGGGTTTGGCGATTGTTTTACCAACATTTGTCTAGGGACCTAATTGTTCCCTTTATGGCCACGAGAGCTCGTAGTCGTCGAAGCGATCAACGAAGTCGTCATTGCATGGCTCGTCGTCGAGGAGGTAGTTGCTGATGCGCAAAAAGCGTTGCATCTCTCGAAGCCTAGTGAAGCTAGTGCCACCTTTGTCGTCATTGTCGTTGTCGGAGTCGAGGAAGTCGGAGTTGGAGCTTGTCTCAGCTGATGCCAGGACGTGGCAATAGAGCGCATGAGCTATTGGGGTAGATCCTCTTATACCTCTCCTGCCTCTAGATTGAGATGATAGATGTTTGTTGACGATTTACAAACCTTTTTGTCGTGATAGGGCTAGCCAACTCGTGGTATGCTGGGGTAGCTGAACTTGTCAGACCATGTTCCCTTCAACTTGTTGGAGCAGAGTCATAGGTTGGCCGCCGGCTCGGAGTAGCTGGCGGGCTCACTGGTCAGAGGAAGGAGGTCAAGGTCGTAGCCCTCCCCGACGACAATGAACTCAAGGCTCCCAAACCAGATGTGGGATCCCAAAGCAAAGTTGATGTCATTTCTGGCCATCGGAGACTTGGTGGAGTAGAACGTGATGCGCAAAGGGACCCTACCTAGTGCGCCAACTATCGGTGTTCTAGAACCGGGGGGTGCCTAGGACGGTGACAAGTGAACGATGTTACGCGTCGGAGCCTTCGATGGTGTACGGGGCAGACACAAGATGTATATTGGTTTGGGTCGAACGTCCCTACGTCTAGTGCTCGTTGCTGCTCGTGTTGCCCTGCACCGGAGTGCTTGTAGTAGGGGGATACAAGCTGGTCAAGAGAGGGATGGCTCCCAGGTCTCTGTGAGTGGGTGTGTTCGTGTGTTTGAGTGTGTGTCTAGTATGTTGCCATTGTTGGGCGTTGTCTATCTGATTCGATCTCTCCCGGTCGAGGGTCACTCCCTCCCCTTTTATAGTATGCAAAGGGAGGGGTCAGGTTATAGTATTTGGATGTACAAAAATAGAAAGAAAAGGCCCTAAGGTGCTCCCTATTGCTAGCTTTCCTCTCAGTTCGTGCATTCGCATAGTCATCATGGTGGTGGTGGCCTGCCATGGCTGTAGATGACGCAATGAAGCCATACCCTGACATGGTGTCATGATGAAGAAGATTTCATGGCCCTGAAGCTGCGCCAACAAAAAGGTGGGGGCCTGGATGGCCGTTGCTCCCCGTCCCATTGAGGCGGACATGGTAGGATGCGACATAGCGTAGCTTCTCCCTATTACTGCCCTAGGGGTGAAAAAGATCCATGGAAGTCTTGACCAGATCATGAATCAGGTGTTATAAGTTTCTAGGTGACCCTACACGACGCGGCGAGCTCCTGTTCCTTAGCAGGAAAAGGTAGGGGCCTGTGCATCCCCATGGCAATGTGTTATAGTGGGGGTTCAAGCAAAGCAGTAGCTGCGCAAAGGGGTCAAGCGCCTCGAAGATGTCACAGGGCTCGGGCGCCTGGATGACGTCACGGGGGTCAGACGAGGCGAACGGAGGTCAGATGAAGCGGAGGAGCACTGGGGGGCTTAGGCGCTTGTCCTTTCGCTTTAGTTTTGAGCAAAGTAAGGCCTGGGCCGGCTATAATGGGCCGTGGGCCGTAATATTTTCCTTGGTGGATGGTTTTGCGGTGAAGATGGGGTACCCCATTTTACTAGACCCGACATTCCTATGGGAGATACTCGCCTTGGTCACATAAGGACCGGTTCGTAGTCCCTCTCACCTAGTGAGTTATTTCGTACAACCACATGTCTATATGGGTAGGTTTGACCTCACACCCCGTTAGGTAGAAGTATAGTTTCTACTAGGAGGCCGGTGTAGGCAGTGGAATATCAGGAGCCGATATGGGGATGGATTTCTTCCATATCCGGTTGGCGTGGATGCTATGTGATCTTCCATGTTAGGCTTTAGGTTTCCACGTTCAAGCCACTACTTTCTTAGCTGTGTTTGAGCCATGTTTTCTTTTGTGATGATTTGGTATCATCACATTTGGAGGGATTTGGTATCTTCCCGATTTTGTGTCTCCCGTAACACCCTAGGTGTTAGGGTTGCATCTTGACACTTGCATTGCATGAGCCTAAGCATCATTCATTCATATGTGAGCATGAAACACATGTAACGTATTAGTGAAACATATGGAACATACTAGTGCAACATGTGAAACATGTATATATGGAATGTGCTTGAAACATCTCCTTGAAACATACGCAACATACCCTTGTCATTTTGTGTTTCAATGTGTGTATGTCTGATGCTCATGCCTAGTAATGCAAGTGAGTGTTGATGTCACTTCTTTCATGTGTCTCCCATCACTCTCTATCTATAGTGATCCCTGGAAAAGTTTCATGAAGTTTGGAATCAAAGAGTCACATGAAATGATAAGTTCTATTCCTATTGGAATTGCACAATTAAGTGAATGGAATTATAGATCATCAACCAAACCTTACAACTTTGCCCAAATGGCTCTAGATGATCTCTACAACAAAAGTCATAAGGGTTCATGTTGAGCAAATGCCAAGAAAATGCCTCAATTGGTCTAAACACCCTAGTTAGGCTTTATTGAGTTGTTTTGACCAAAGTGAAAGTTTGACTTTTGTACTAGTTATGAGGTTTGATCTTAAATAAAAGTTGTAGTTCATGTTATGTAGAATAAACTTTGTTTAAAAGTCAAGACCTAGTTTGTCCTCTAACCTAGTCAAATAGAGCTCCCAAGATTCAATACAGTGCTGTTTTGATCACTCTAGGAATTTTTCTAAGTCCCGGATTGACAGATACAGTGCTGTTCTGATCACTCCAGGAATTTTTCTAAGTCCCGGATTGATAGCAGAAAGTTGACATGTTCATGAATTTGTATCTTCTAAATCTATGTGGTAGCTCAATTTAATTCCTTACTATAAGTTGAAGTATTTTTCATGGTGGAAACAATGAATCAAGTATCTCCCAATTTGGAGCTCAGTTGGACCTTCAACAATAGTTCCCAAAATAGCAAAAGTTTATTTTGTTACCTTTGACATCGACATGTTGGCATTCCGCGTTCTCCAAATTAATCGAGCAACTTGAGTTGGTCCTTTTATAAAAGTTGGAGCATACATTGTGGGGAAGAACATACAAGAAGATGGCACCAGTTGCATTTCATTTCGCCCATCATTTTTGGATGTTTGCTTGTCGCTGTTAAATTGCTGACACTATCAAGTTTGGTACTAATTATCCACTAATCCAATAGCCTAATGGCCAAGCACCCTTGATCAAAGTTGGAGAGCACGAGGAGTAGATTAAACTTCATTTTTGGCCCATTGTTAATTTGGCCTGGAAACAGCCCAAAATAGCGTCCCACGCCGACCACACCATCGCCCGCCAGCTGTTCGCGTTTATGCCCCAATGGTGACATGTGTCCAGGGCGTGGCAGCCATGCATGGCCGAGCGGAGCTCCCTGACCGTAGCTGTTCCTCCTCCTCCACGCCTCTTCGTCCTTAGAGGAGTGCGGCATCGCCTTCTTCAGCCTCTACCGTACCTCGTGCGCCCTCTTGCCGGTCGTTCCACCACTAGAGCACCAGTCGCCGCCATCGCCGCCGCTATGCGGGTCGCAGCGCATGTGGCCAGGAGGCCACGAGCCATCGCTGGCTGAGCTGGGGCCACCATGGAGTTCGCGTGGACCCCCTGGTGATCCCCCGCCGCTCCATCATCGCCGGTGAGCGCCACGGCGGCCGAAAACCGTGAGCCCGATGGCTTCCCTGCTCCAAATTCACGTGGAGGACTTCATCCTCAAATTTGACAAAAGGGAGGGTCCTAACTGTGAAGTTATAGACTCAAGTGAATAGTGCTTATAAGGACTTGTTTGCAGGAGATTTGGTTGATCTTTGAAAGTTTATAGTAAATCATAGGAAATTCGTAAAATAGCAAATGAGGACTTTTTGGAATCCTTGTGAAATTGTCTATGCAGTGGATATATAATATAGCATATTTTAGTTTAAAGTTTTAGCTGTAAAAATAGATTTATGCCCTAGGTTTTCAATGCTAGTTGCATTTGTCTTTCATAACTGCAGTTGTATGGCTCCAAATGAAGTGGAATTTTTGTGGCATGCTACTCATGAGATGTTTGATGTGTGGTAATAATTTCATGAATTTTGGGTGTTGTATGAGTGAGTTATTAGTGTATCTTGCTCTCACATAATTTCTTGCAATAGCAATTTATCTTTTTCATAGAGGTTGCTATGCTTACTCAAATGGCATGAAATTTGTACAGTAGACTATTAGGAGCATATGTAGGCCACTGTAATTTTGGTAGAATTTATTGTGCAGTTTTGATATGTGTTCATAATTCCACCTAATTATCCAAATAAATTAAGAAATGCCTCTAAAGAATTTATGTAGATGGTGACACCATGTTTTATGGTGTTCATTAGTCATGTGTGACATGTTGGTAAAGTTGGTTTTGTCCAATTATATGTTTTCAACATAAGTTAATCATTAATTCTTGCAATTATTAGTTTCTAGACAGTTCTGGGGGCAATGTAAATTACCCCATGTTAATGATGTTTTCTGAGCATCTTGTCTATAGCAAAGTTGTAGATAATTCATGTATCTAGCTGCTGTTAAAATTTGGTGGCATTTAGCCTAGTTTAGGAGTTACAGCTGTTCCAAGTTTGGTTCAGTTTTGATTGCTCTCAGTTTTGTGAGAAGCTGATTCTGTTCTTATGCTATTTCAACCTGGTAAACTTTGGAATCATGCTGTGGTGATTATAAATGAAATGTAGAGAATTTTATAAGCTTTCTAGAATGTCTTGCTGCATATCTTTTGGATTGGTAGAACTCCAGATATGATTGATTTACTCAGCTATGGCATGTATATCCAGAATTGCTGAAAATACATGAATGCTTGGTTACTTTGCTTGCATGTTGCTAAGTGTGATTCATGTCCTTGGTGATTAAGTTAGTACACCTGAGACTTTGTAAATCTTATGTCATGTCTAGTATTGCTTTCCTTGCTATCTTAGTATGATAGGTGGTGTGATGTTTAATTAAGCAATGTGAAGTGCTTATGTGTATTTAGCATAACCTTGTACTTGCCTTGATTAGTGTGTAATGCATCATCTATTGCATTCCCATGTATTCATACACTTGCATCGTACATCCCATCTAGGTATGCTAGATGCACCACATGAAGGACATGATGTGGAGCTGAACCCGAAGATGGTGTTTGTGGATCCATTCCAAGGATGGAAGGACCCTGGAGTGCATGCCTGGAGTGGAGACATCGTCAAGACGGTGCAAGTTAACATGGCTGACTCATGTCGGATCCTAGGCAAGCCCCGAAGCATTATAAGCCTCCTAATTTCTAAAAATTCAATTGAGTATATATGTTATATGTATTGTTGCATTAAGTGATAGGTGTTGAATGAAAACACTTGCTGCATCTATATCCTGTCCTTGTCCAGAAAGTATACCTTGAATCCTATCTAGGTTTAGGTTTGAGTAATTGCTTAGCCCTGCCTTAACCGGTAGAAGCCAGATGATCCCCTATCACCTGCGAGCTTTAGGGATATATATGGCATGGTTGGCTATATTTGCTATCGTGGAGAAGAACCATGTGTTAATGAAATGAAATGAGACCGGGCGGGATGACGATAATGAAGCAACAAGGCATGGAGGTCTTGGGTGTGGATCTATCCCCATCTATGTCGATTAAGGACCGATTCTTGGAGCCTTTCCTATTCATGTTGAACGCATGCCTCTTTCTTAGCTGGCCAGACTCGAGTGTCTTTGACCGCGAATCCGAGTAGCTCAACTCAGGCTGGGAGTCAGCAAGTATAAAGTGCACCTCGGAAGGGAGCCATAGGCGTGAGTCTAAGGGCAGGTGATTTAAAAGTCCTGATCGTCCTGGCGGGAGGGTAATCCTTGAGAGTGCTAGCGCTGACCAAACCCGCGAAGTTGGTTCCTGAGTTGTCCCAAAGGTGACCTAATGCTCGCCGATGGGGGAAGTCATGGGTGAGAGTTAGGAATACCCCCTCAGCTGAGTTGTCATTCGATTCGAGTCGCCGTCTCTCACCGGTTAGTGAGAACTTGATATCTCCAAAGTAGAAACACTAAACAACTTGATGGTTCAGGAATGATGATTGTGATGATGATAGCCTTATTATACCTGCTATGGTTAATATTGTTTGCTCCTAATAAAGTGAGTGCTCTAGTACAGGTGCTAATCTAGATGACAGGTTCATGATGATTAACTTGATGCTTAAGCATTAAATGATTACTTATCTACACTAAGTTTTTATGCAAAATGTTGTCAAGCTAGCCCCACTAATATCAGCCTTGCATGATCCTTGGTGTCGATTTATTTCTGGTTTTCGACAGGTAAGTCTAGCTTACCTTCTTGTACTTAGGGTTTATTCCCACTTGTTGCAGGTTGTGATGTATCATGGCTATTGCAAGAATTGGATGGCTCCTGCCATAGTGGCGGAGTGTGATCATGAGCATGATCCTTCTGAGTTATCTTGTCTCTAATGCTTTTGTTGGAAGTCGACCTTGGTACTGGCATGTATTTGAAATAAGGGTGATGTTACTTTCAAAGTACTTTGCTTCTGCTATTTTTCACTTAAGTTGTAATAACTATGTTAAACTCTGATGTATATTAAATTACTTGTGAAATGGATGTAGCATGTGGCTTATTATGTTGAATCACTATGATCTTGGCTTGTATGTTGGTTGGTTTGAGATCCCTCATGATTTCATTGGACTACCAGAGTTATATGGGCTCAAGTGTGAGAATTTGATCACTTAGGTGATTGTTTTTGTACTTGTGCTCTTATAATTTGGACGGTTCCGTGACATCTCCAACCTTGAGAAGCTGTAGTAGAGTTATATGGACATCTAAGGTCATGTACATTCGGGTACGAGGTCTCGTTAGGTCTATTTCATCCACCGATCATGGATGAGGTTACACCTATCGTGTGGGGAAATTTGTACACCTCTACAGAGTTTTATTAAATCTATTCGAATACCCACATCCTTAGAATGGGCAAATGCTAGGATGGGATACTATAATTAGTTTTACTTTTATGTGTAATGAAACTGGTAATGGAATGATGCTAACCCGGGCACTAGTGGGAATGGTAATACTCCGCTAGGACCCAACCTTGTGGTTGGGACTTGCTGAGTATGTATGTACTCACCGTTGTTGACTCACAGACCTCAGCACAGAAGAAGACAATGACTTCAAAGATGAAATGTACCACAAGGATTAGGTTTCCCGTAAGGAGACATGATCATAGTAATGTGACATCAAGGCTAGGGTTTCGTCTACGCTCAAGTTGCTTGTGGAATAGGATGCCATTTCGTTGTGTTATAATTCCACTTTAGAGACCACCATAATGCCGTTTGATGGCCGTAGTCTTCCGCTAGCTATGTAGCCTATGACTATGCCCCTTGGTCCACTGTTGTAGACCTTAATTTAGAATATCAATAAAGCTTGGAACCCTTTTATTATATATTTGTGTACCATCCCTGTGATTAGTACGTATTTGTGTGTGATCCTGGCGTAAATACGGATGCACTGAGGACTCTCAAATTGAGGGGCCGACACAAGTCAGTTTGATGGCGATGGATCCAATGGGTGCATGATGAAGCTCACACAGATCACTGACACGGTGCTAGAGTAGCCCCAACTCATCCTCTAGCTATAAATACCCCTCTAGGCCTTCACTCTCATTCATGACACGTTAGAGTAAACCACTCTCTAGTAGCTTTTAGCGAAGCTCTGCTATAGTGCTATGAGATTAGGGAGAGAGTGAGGGGAGTGTGGAGAAGAGCTGGGCCTGTCTGGTGTCTTCTCCAAGCTGTACCTCGGTGAATGCAATCTTCTTGTAAGTGATACATCCGAGTTCTTCATAGTATTTGATATTCTATCTCTGCTAGTAGTTATATAGCCTTCTTACCTATACACCGCTTTACTTAGTAGAGTGCTCTAACCTCTCGAGAAGGTTAGAGTGCTCAAAAACTTGCTCATCTTCCTGCAAAAAGCAACAAACAACACAACTCATGGAACAGATTAGGAAAATAAAAAGTCAGCGGTTAGCCGCCAGAAGTTAGTTGTCCGAGGGTTAGTCATTCTTGATTATCTAATGGATTTTCTAATTAAGATTTTGTCAGAACTTTTATCCTAATCTTTTTTATTTCCCTCTTATTTTTGAAAGTGCTTCCACTCTTAATTCTTCTCACTCTTTCTAATTCCAACAACATTTCTTCTAAGTGGATTTTTAACTATGAAATTGGAATTTGGAATTTTGAACTTGGGATGCTGGATTGCAACTGTGGTTGAGGCCGAGAGCAAGCATGAGGGGTGCCATTTATAGGTGGTGCAGCAATAGTCCGGCCAGCCCCCTTGGGCCCACTTGGCTTGGCTCTCCACCAGATGGTGCCTTGCTTCATGCTTAAGTAAAATTTGATGGTCGTCGGTGCACTTTCGGTAGACATACGACCAATTTCGATGGTAGAGGTGGAAATGGAGGTGATGTGTGGTGGTTGAGTGGGTCCTCCATGTTTCCTGTGGGTCCCGTTGCCTATATTTCTACCGTATACACATGTATATATATGCAATGCAAAAAATATTTTATGATTCTAATGAAATATAAGAAGATGAATGGATGGTATTTTTAATTTTTTTGCCTCTAAGGTAAATATTTATCATGGGTTCTTACACACAGTAAAATTTATTCACATGGGGCTTGAATTTTATAATGCCATGGTGAAAAGATTTTATTTTATTTTTCCAAATGCAATGCAAATGCAAAAAGTAAGTATACTAAAGTAAATTTATGTGAAGTAAAAAGTAAATATGGATAACTACCAATTTTATCTCCCAGCGAGGGTTCGGAATTTTAAGTCCGCTGAACCGGACTTCTCCAGTCTTTTTCATTCTTCGGGTGCATTAGTCAGTCCCATAGATGGAGACCCTGATGATTGTACTTGCTTCTCATGCCACTTCAATTTTGAGCATTGTTCCAGTCTTGGCTTGAAGGCAAATCGCTCTTCCTTGCCATTGATATGGAATTAGATTTCTCCACCTCTGACATCAATGTGTGCATTTGTGTGCTCATGAAAGGTCTCCCAAGAATGGGGGGTGCCTTCATGTCTTCCTGCATATCAAGTACTACAAAATCCACTGGAACAAAGAAGTTTCTTATTTTTACCAGAATATTCTCGTTGATTCCTACAAGATAGCAGATCGATTGGTCAGCTAATTGCAGGCACATCGATGTTGGTTTGAGTGTTGAATAGTTGAGCTTGTCGAAAACCTTCTTGGGCATGACACTCACGCTGGCACCAAGGTCGCATAGCGCATTCTCAAAGTTCTAGTTTCCAATCAAACAATCAATAGTGGGACATCCTGGATCCTTCTTCTTTACAGGTGATGTGTTCTAGATGGCCGCATTACACTCCTCCATTAACTTGATTACCTCTGTGGTGGGCAGTGGTCTTTTGTTGTTCAAAATGTCTCTAAGGTAATTTGCATAGGTAGGTACCTATATGGCATCTAGCAGAGGAGTATTGATATATAACTTTTGAATTACCTCCACGAACTTACCTAACTGCTCATCCATTTTAGCCTTTTGATTTCTGTGTGGAAACGGTAGGAGGTTGGTGTCATGAAAATCTTGCATCATCTCCTGTGCTTGTGGCTCAATTCCTTCAATTTCATCGTCCTTCTCCTCTTGTACTGCTGCCGGTGTCTTACCTATCCTTGTTGGATATGGCAGATCATGAGTAGACTTGCCACCTCTTGTGGTTATGGTGTTGACCTTTTCAAGGTTAGTGGCAAAAGGCAGAGCAACGGCCAGCTGAGCTAATTGTAATTCTATCTTTTTAGCTAAGTTGGTCTTTTCTGGCAGAAGAAAACAATCCATTTTAGTATTTATGTTTTCTAGAACCTTATCATTAGAAGCAAGTTTCTTAGAAATATTCTTATTAATCTTAGCTTGTTCTAAGATTAGATCTCTCAAAGATGGCTATTTAGGATTAGAGGAATTATAGTAATACCTAGGTACTTACCTTGGTAATTTGACTGTTGTTGTTGTTGATTCCATCCTTGTCTCTATTGTTATGGAGCAGAATTATTGATGACAATGTTTGCATCCTCTTAATATTCGAGGAAATCAACCCCCAAATATTCTCCACATATGTTTTGGGAATTAAAAGCATCTTGAATGGCTTGTCTATCTTTCTTATAATTGGTTCGCTGTTCAAGCCAATTCAACAGTACGTCCATCTAAGTTGAAAGTGTGCACACCTCCTCTAGTACTTGTTCGCTATTATTGCATGCTTGAATATTGCATTGAGACCAACCTCGGTTAGAGGCTATCTTTTCCATAAGATTTTCAGCTTTTTCCAAGGGTGAGTGACATAAATGATCCTTCAGCAGTAGTATCCAGTTGTTCATGAGCTTTCTGAGTTAATCCATGGTAAAAGCTTTGCATGAGCAACCAATCTTCCATCTCATGATGAGGACAAACTAAAATATATTTTGGAAATGTTCTCATGCCTCTAGAATGGTCTCTCCTTTCTGCTATTGGAAGTTAGAATTTTTTCCTCTTAAGGCATTGGTCTTGCCTATAGGGAAAAACTTTGCTAGAAAGGCCTTGGAACACTTTGCTCATTTGTTGATGTCATCTTTGTTGGTGTAGAACCACTACTTCACCCTTCCCACTAGTGAGAATGGAAATAGGTGCAATAGTTTGATGTCTTGAGCAACGTCCTTGATGGTGATTGTGTTGCTAATCTCCAGGAAATTCTGAAGATGAGCACTAGCATCTTCATGTGCCTTCCCACTGAATTGTGTAGCTTGCACCATGTTGATGAGGCTTGGCTTGAGCTCGAACTCAAGGTTATTGGTTTTGAGTGTTGGTCCAGTGCAGATGTTCTCAATGCTTGGAGTAGAGAATTCTCGCAGAGTCTTTTCAGCCATAGCTTCAGAAACTAGTGTTGAGCTTCCTCTTGATTGATTTGATTCTAATTGAAAGTTGTTGGTGAATCACAACCAATTCTGCAATACCCTATATAAGATATGAACAAAGACAAACAAGGGTAAGCCTGCTAAAGTAGAGGTGCTAGTTATGATTCATCAATAAGTATTTATTTGATCAATTCTCTTAGCCTTGTTCCCCTCCCCGGCAACGGCGCCAGAAATGCTTGTTGGCATTTCTTAGCATCACTCTTTACTAAGTTGTCATCCCTAGCAATGATGCCAGAAATGCATTCTTGGTAATTATTGAGAACACTTGTAAATTTATATAAATACTAAGTAATCCACAAGCGCACAGATAATATTAGCATTTCACCTGGGAGTATACCAGGTATCATTATTTATATTTTTTCATAGGGGGGAGCAGTGGACTGGCTAGAAACATTGACAAATATGTATACTTATGATAAGATCATTCACTCTCATGCTTTAACAAGAGTAAGCCAAATGATAAATAAATGATAAGTGCAAGGCATTGATAATAATCCAGAGATAGAAATAGATACTCATAAATGTAGTATGGCTAGGCAGGAGATTAGTTAAGAGAAAAGATTCCTAAGTCATTTCTTATTTACTATGTCTTTTGTACACTCTAGTATATACACTTTCATCTATAGCATAACTAACTTTGTATCTATGCGTAAGGAATATTACTAAGGAAGATCAAGAATAGAGCTTGTCTCCCTTCGCAACCAGGTTCTATTTGTTCTACAAATGGGGAGTGGAGTATAAAGGACTCAACGAGAATGTCACACTCGTGATCTACCACATGGCCCGGAGTGTAGAGTGCATCCGCAAGTAAACAATATTTAAGCACCATGCTTACATAATGTTGACCACTTAACTTACTTGAGTATTGAGCTAAGTGCTTTGCGAACATATACATAAATTCATCATTAATCATGACTATATCAAGTATATTACCAAAGCAAACTAGGAAAATAATAGATAGAAACATAGTATTGAAGTAGCACAAAGTCAAAATTTAGAGGGATACAATGGCTTTACCAGGCTCCAGACGGTGAATCCGGAATCCTGAGCAAAAGCCCAACTCTACTTAAATCTTGCTAGCTAGCCTATACTAGAACTTGAAGAATTGGAGCTCTATTCTCTTCTTTCTAGAAACCCTAATTTCTGATCCTTCCTAACTTAATGATTAGGGTTTTGCCAGGGGGTGGCAGGGGCCAGAATATATAGGTTGTAGCGCCAATCTTGATCCCTTGGATCAAACCGACTTGAAAGAACAACGTAGATGCAATCTAGAAGGCAGTGGGAACCAACGTAAGAAGCTAGGGCTGACATGTGGGGCCAGGGGGTTGGCCGGCCTATAGGTGGGGTCGATCGGCCCCACTTAGCATCCTCTCATGCTCGCTTTGGTGGAGTGCCTTTTGGTGTCTTCTAGAACCTTCTGATGATATTTTTGTTGAAGATAATTGCGATTTAATTTGATGATTTGATCCACCTTGATGGTTTTTTGAATAAACCCTACTGAAAACATAGATTCACCAAAACTCATGGAAATTATCAGTTTAAACCCCTAAATCTATGTTGGTGATAATTTTCATGCATTATTCAAGTTATGTTGATGGTTCATGATGGATGATAACTACCGTCAACAATGATCCCCCAGGTACTCTTCCTCCCAAGTCATATAATAACCTGATCATTGACTCTGGAAATCCATAGGATGAGCTTAAGTCAATCTCTCTAATACCCATGACACATCTAAGTCTAGAGGATGACTCATATTGTCATAAGGAAGGAAGTGCTCATCCTCTCATCAAGCTCAACCCAAGAGCCCCAAATTCAAGGGAAATCTTGGACAACAAGAGGTCCATTGAATGTCATAGCACGGGATGATGGAGACAATGTTTTTGCCTATGGACATTCATGAAACATCGACCTTGAAGCTTGAAAAGGAAGAGGATAATGATGAACATGGAAGTTATGTCTTAACCATTCCATCAAATCCATGCGTCCATGAGAAATCTTCCAAATCGATCTTCCTGCCACCATTACTTTCGAGATCTATGACTCCTTCATACTTCTTGTCCATAAAAACACTAAAAGAGAGGTTGTAGATGCCTTTGTTTATCATAAACATTGCAAATCTGATAGTGGCTTGGTATGACTTCTTGCAGTTAGGTCCATAAAGTTTGGTGTTGAAGGGAAAACCGCTTCACCAACTTGATGAAACTTGGGCCTAACTTTAGTGGATTTAATGAAACTTTTGGTTCTACTGGTGTGTTGCCACTAGTAGAGCCCCTACACTTGACGTTCTCTCTATTTTCATGAATCAGCACACACGTTGCACCAAGTGTAGGGGGGTCGGTCAACCCCCAAGTTTATCTTGTCACGATATTGAACCTGCCAAGGAGTCATACACTATGACATAGTTTAGCATGCCAAAAGGTATGCTCCAAAGGCTACATTTGGGCATCAGGGGATGGCCCAAAGAACACATTGACAAAAAGCATCAGTGCAGGAATACGTCTTTAGAGGTAAGAATACATAGGGAAGCACCAATGTGGCCAGAGGCTCCAAGGTGGGGTCACCCCACCATGGGCCTCTAAGCCCACCAGTCAGCGTCCACTCCGTTGTGACATACTCCTTGTCTGGTTTGTCACATCTCCTCCCTCTCTTTTGGTGCATTTCTTTTTACATTTGTTTGTTTCCCTTTAAAATAAAAAATGCTCCTTGGCTTCACTACTCATGTTCTTATCTCTAACTGAATGAATCTTATTTATTCTTTCATGCTTCCTTATCCTATTATGAGTATAGATTGGTTTGGGTGCTCTGACATATTGAACTCCTATAGGCTTTTTAAATTAAGCATGGTGCTTACGTTAAAATAGTCTTCCTTAATCAAATGAGACATGGTGTCATGTTTGATTGTTGAACCAAAAACATGCTTGTATAGAATTTGGATGTGCATTTGGACTAACCCCTGTAAGTTGACTTCCAAATTTTGGTGGATAAGTCATGAGATCATTCATAGAGACAAATCAAGGTTTAAGGTACCCTTCAAACAGTGTTGCACCTCTTTGCCTTAACCTTGCTTAAGCTTTGAAGTTTTGGTGAACAATAAGGGAACATCATGTTCTATGCTAATTAAAATGCTAAAACCAACTTTTCTATAGCATAGAAGATGACCTTTAACTATATGACAACACTACCCTTGCTTTGAAATCTGTATATATCCCTTCAAGTATGTGTTGTCCACTAATCTCTTGCATAAATGGAACAATGAGTGGAGCAAAAGGTCTGAACATGATGCTGTGATTCCTAAGGATAAAACAAAGAGATGGCATGACAAGAGGATAAAGGTGAAGGAGTTTAACCCAGGAGACAAGGTCCTCATGTTCAACTCAAGGCTCAAACTATTTGGCCACGGAAAACTTAGAAGCAATTAGGAAGGGCCATTCCTGGTCATCAATTCTATGACACAGGAGCCGTCATGCTCTAGGACAACGATGGCAACATCTTTAAGGTAAATGGCCAACGTCTTAAAGTTTTCTATGAGCATGAGCCACCAGAAAAAAAAAAGTTGACATGTTAGAATTTATCATTAATCCTGAATTAACATAACTAAAATTTGCATGTCTTCACTTCTTTTTGCTTTTGCTTAGTTTCTGCACTAGTATAGTGTAACACCCCAAAATACATTTTTTGTGTTAGGAAACGTAAAGTGGCAAAGGGTTCAATGGGAGCTTTAATGAGTGGTAAAAAAATAAAACTTTTATCCGTAGCTCGGATCGATGAGTAGAGACTATAGATGCGTAGGGCTTGTCAAACGCATTTTGTTTCACTATTCATACACGCTGTTCGGAGTTTGGGTCATGAAGAGACAACTATTGCAGTGTTTAAGGAAAGAAAGCGAGGAGGCTAACAGTTACCATGTTACTGTAGCGCGACGCTACAGTACCTGCCCGTTCTTTTCTCCCGTGTCTTCTCTGACCTCTTCCAATAAACCTAATGCTTCATGCCTTGAGCCGCCGCTGCCTCCACGAATGGGAGAAAAAAACAAGAGAACACCGGATCGGAGGATGGAGAACGGAGGAGAGGGAGAGGGTTAGGGCTTGACCCTTGTTCGTGCGTATGCCTTTCTCGTCCAAAACCGGTGGATCATCTTCTTCTCTTTTTTCTTTCCCCTCAATTCCATGTCTCTCATCGTTCTTCTTGATGCCGATGTCATGCGTGAAGTAGATCAAGTTGACGGAGGTGTCATGGTGGGGGAATCGTTGCAAGGATGAAAGGAATATCGGAGGTCAATCGTTGAGGATCCATGTGGTACTTGCTGTTTGGGTAAGATCCCACTTTTACCCGCTGTTTTGATGCGAAATCCATGGTAGGGTTTAGCTTTTCGTGTCGATTAGTCGATGGGGTTAGGGTTCTAATCTCGTAATTAAGTTCTGCTATTTATTTCAGATTGTGCAGTTGTTGTTTATGCACCGTTTAAGACTGTTTTTATGTGCCCAAAAATTATAAAAAAATTATATTCCAGTGGTGGACTTGAATACTTTTCTTTTAGTATAGAGATCACCTTGATAGCTGTTCTAGTTTGGGAGATGTAATCATTCTATTGTGATGCAGTTGTGCTGTCAGACTTTTGGACAGTTTTAGATGCGTTCAGTTTTACGATGTCCTAAGTCCATAATTTCGCGATTTGATCTATATGAAAGTTGTTGACAGTTTCATAATCTTTCCATATTGTTAAAGATCATAAACTTTGGGTCCCCATATCTTGAGTTATGTTTGTTTTAGTGGCCTGCTGATGTTTTGTAATCAGAAAAGTTCAGTTAGTTTGTAGGCTTGTTTTTGGTACCTTAGATTTTTCAAACTCCTAAAGTTATAATATGAAAGTTGTAGATCATATTGTTTTCTATATTCTGACATAGTTTCATAATTTTTGCATAAGTAGTTTATCCATAGTGAAAATGTGAAGATAAGTTATTGTTGCCAATTAAGCATTTGACTGCTGTCTTGACGATGTTCTGAACAGTAGTGGAGTGATTCAGTTTTTGATAATGTTAATGGTCAAACTAGTTTTTGCAAATCTTGACAATGTTGTAGAGGACTCAAATAGCTTTCTTTGGACTCTAAAATCACCATCATAACCACTGTAGTTTGAGAGATACAGTCTGTTTAAGTTGGCAGCTTTTCTGTGATGGGAATCATGACAATTTTAGATCCAATCTGTTTTGACTATCTTAACGGATTATTTTGAATATATGATCTGAATAAGAGTTGTAGTGTGTTTCTTAAGCTTTCCATATTCGTAGAGATTGTAATTATTGGATGAGTATAACTGCAGTTATGTATTTTATAAATTTGTTGTCCTGTCTGGGTTGTTAGAAAAGTTCAGTTATGTTCAGGGGTTGTTTATGTCATCTTAAAGGTCTCATATGCTTGATAGTTTTATATAGAAGTTGTAGATAATGGTGTTTTCCATCTTCTGTGAAAGTTTCATAATTTTTGAACAAGTAATTTGTCCACAACAAAAATGTGAAGCAGGGTTCCTGCTGTTGATTGATTGTTCGGTTGTTGTTTTGGGGAAACGATAGCACAGGTCGTAGAAGCGATTTATGTGTCATTTAAGAATGTTTGTATGAGTTTATTTTTCTGAGGTGATGATGTTTAAACAGGTGGTTGCCTTTGGATCGTACTTAGCTCTCGTTTTGCATCGTCGTCTTGAGGCAAGTAAACGTAGCGATGGTTGCTACAGCTTGACTTGTTGTTCATTCTACCTACACTTTGTCTTAACATGAATGAAACCAAGATGATATAACTATGAAATCACTTATCCTTTAAAGTAATTTATACATGATCTTCATTGTTGAATCTTTCATCAATTGTCTATCATCATGAGGTAAGTGCTATGTTTTATTGTTGTGGAGGTATATGACATATGTGGTAAGTATTTGTCTATCATCACAAGCTAAGCAATATGTTTTATGATTGTGGAGGTATATGACCTATGTGGTAAGTATTCTTGTGGTTGCATCATATTATGGCATCATGTGCATTCTTGTCATGAGCATATGCATCGAGCCAGGTCGGTGAGAAAGTCATATAACTATTTCAGAGTGCTCTTGAGCCAGGTCGGTGAGAAAGTTATACGACTATTCCGGAGTGCTCTTGTGGATTATGTCATTGACCTATGGTCAGGACCATACCGGTACGCATCGTACATTGCCCGAGGAGGGGTGCGATGTAAAAGTGGACATGCATTGCATTTGCACTTTTGAGGTTCTGTCGTATTGAAGCCTTATGTTGGCATGAAGTGGATATGAGGAGTATTCTTTTCATTTATATGAGAAGTATCGTTCTATTCATAGATGGATATCTTTTATTTATTGTATATCATGGTCATTACATGTTTATGGGAATTTCATTAGATAAATATTCTTATCATGAACCTTTTATTTATTATGATATGTATTCTTCTATGATTAAATCATTGTCTAATTAAATTGTAGTTTGAATGACATGTTTAGGCAGTTTGCTTGCTGAGATTTATTCTCACCCCTTTATCTTTCTAGGTGCTTAATTGGATGCTTGCTTGAAGGGATGGGATTAGCGGCACACCTTCACTTTTCACCCACATCTAGATATAATAATTACACTCTCGGCTTGTTGTAATAAACATAGTTCGTCTTCAGGATGATCCATCATGGTTCAATAAAAATATTTAAGTTGGAGGTTAACTTAACTATAGTTTTGTTCTCGTAGTTGCTTCTGTGTTACACTTTGTTCATCGGATTATTTGCCAAGATTTAGACTTTGGCTTGAGGGAAGGGATGTTAGTGACATCCTAGGCTTTTGTGGCGCCTGGGGTGTTACATATAGATGGCACATAACTAGACTTGTCTTCAAGCCAAAAACTAGCCTAGGGAGGCTCCATAAGGAGATTGGGAGACCGCCCAATGGAGGCATCCTTGGCCACCGTTTAGAGAATACGTAGAAGAGAGTAAGGAGAGTCCCGAGCCAAAGCCACTTGGTTTGGTTCAACCAGATGTAGGTCAGGCAACCGCCTCAGGGAGCCATCTAGCTCGACCCAGTCACCAGAGACATTGCTCAACGTTCACAACATGCCCTCAGTCATAATCCTCATGAAAACAAGGGTTGTGAATGTTGGCACGATCTCTTTTTAACCTCTCCTCCCCTTCTCCCTTCTTCCACCTCACCTCCTTCTACCACCAACTGCTCTCCATCTCCATTGTGCCTCCCAAGCCACCAAGAGAGCCTCTACCATAGCCCCAACTCGTGATCTTGGCAAGATGCCTATTGTTCCCTATGGGGAAGGCCCTTCAAACCCTCCAAACAACCATCCATAGAGCCAAACCGCTGTCATGGCCATCGACACATTAGGGGTGGAGCCCCTGGCCATGATCCCACTGGTCAGAGGGCAGCCAAGACCACGGGGGCATCAGGCGACCTCAATAGAGGTCGGTCGACCTTGCCCTGGCCCTCCAGCCATCCTCGTGCTGCCACTCGATCTCTAACACCACGCAGAGATCTCCAAAAGTCATCGTCCTGATCATCGACACCCAAAAGGCCTACCATGGGCCAATTAGGATTCAAGGCAAAGAGCCCTAGGGTGAAGAATCCTCATGCCATCACCATCCCCTTGAGGGATGTGTCGAGTGCGGAATACTCCCACTCATACACACCCTTGATGCCTACCTTCATGAAGAACGGCAAGATCATCGGTGGTGGTCTAGGGGCTTGCAAGGTTTTTAGACTCCCCACTCACCTCTAAGGAGCGGAAGAAGCTTCAGGAGTCACTAGAGTCCATGAACTCCCCCAAAGACAATTCGGCAGACGCGTGATCCACCATTGATCAATGGACCGCTAGGGCAATTTGAGGATGATGATCGTGCTGAGAAGAGTGATGTAGAGAGGCTCCTTCATGTGGTTTCTACACTTAGGAACAATAACAAGGCTTTAGAAGAGCGAGTAGCAAAGTTGAGGATGGATCACCTAGATCTAGATGACACCTTCCACGCCCTTTGTGTTAGCACCGATGCGAAGATGAAGCGCCTCACTAAGGTCATAGGGCAAGAGGATCTCCACTTTCCACCCTCTCCTTAGGCAATCTTAGGCCCTTTCGCAATAATTTTAGGCACTTGGTTTGTTTGATTTCAATTCCTTCATTTCATTTTCATCAATGTAACATGTGCCTATGATTAATTAATGGAAAATAAGTTTTGGTTCTGCTGGTGTGTTGCCACCAGCAGAGCCCCTGCACTTGATGGTTTTTCTCTATTTTCTATGACCCAGCACACACTGAACCAAGTGTGGGGGTCGTTGGATGACCCCCAAAGACACATTGGCACAAGTTTGGACATGTCACAGTGATGTCCATGGTCAAACACGTCTACTTGTCAAATTTGGGCTCCAATAGCTACTTTTTGAGGTCGGGCGACCGCCATATGGACACACAACTAGAAAGCGCAAGTGCAGAAGTACATCATAAAGGTAAGGACACGCATGGCGAACACTGAGCTGGCCGAAGGCCCCAAAGTGGGGTCGCCCGACCCCACTAAGGACCCCTAGACCCAGCAGCTAGCCTCTACTTCACTTCAACATTCTGCTTGACTGGTTTGCCACACTCCTTTCCTCTCTTGCTTCACCTTTGCCTTTATTTTTGCTTATTTCCCTATAATAATAATAATATAATAATAATATTATAATAATAATAATATAATAAAAATAATAAAAAAACAAAAAACAAAAAGACCTGCATCTAAAAATGAAATTTGAGAAAAGTAACATGATTTATGACATTTGAAGGGTAAAAGTGTCATGAAGTTTATTTCTTGCATATGCTTATGCTTGTGGAAAACATATCCTGATAGGGAAATCATATTGACTAAGTTGTTGACAAATGTGATATGGTTCTTGGCTCATGATTCATACCTTTTCTACTTAAAGTACTTAGACGTTTATTTTTGAAAACTGTCATAAAACCATAGTGTCACTTACTCCTCAATAGTGAGAAAAATTCCTACCATAGCCATATATGTTCATACAATGTTCAAAACCTTCTTTATATGCTACTTGTACTTGTGTTGAGTTTGGTCAAACCTTGTTGAGAATTTTTTCATAGTCCCAAGATCAAGATAACGCGCACACCACATACATATGCTACTTCTACACTGGAAGTACGCAAAAACATGCTCTTCATTTTCCACCAAATAAATACTCCAAGTTTAGTATGATCTCTCTAAAATTCTTGCAAAAGAGATATGGCTATGGAAAGGTATTCAAAAAAGGAGAGTGAGCAAAAATGAAAAGCTCATGTCAAAAAAAAGAGAAAAAAAGATAGCCTATCTCAAACTAATCATAGTTAAAGAGGGATCATGCTTGCCTAAGGAGTACAAAAAAGGTCTATCGTCATTTTCCACACACTTGCACATCTTGATCTAGGTTTATGAAATTCTTCTCCTTAGATCCTTATTTTGACTTTACAATACATGTAATGCAAGTATGCTATCATGTTTATCCCTACCTAAGATCCACATAGGCCTAATAGATGTAGGATGAAAACAAAAACAAGGCAGCTTCATGTTATGCCTTGTAAGGACTCATACACTTTTGAATGATCTGAGAGTACTATTTGAGGAGTAAGATTGAATTATGCGCTTTCTCTTGAAAATTTTATCAAAAACCAAGTACCATGAGGTGAAAAATGAAAGATAACTTTGCTTTGAGAACTGTTCCATTTCTCAACATCTGAAGGATATATGCTAGATAGTGCCACATAACCCACTTGTATAAGGTATGTCTTGAATAAAACTTATGATTGCTGTATATCTTGAAGATGTCATAATCATTGTCTTCTTTTCTCTCAAACCTTTACTTGAGGGCGAGCAAAGACTTAAGGGTGGGAGGTCTTATTGATGTTAATTTCACCATATTTTTACACCACCAAAACCATCAACAAAACACTATTTCTAGGAGCTAACAAAGAAGAACATAGTGACTTAGGTACAAATAACTTGGTTTCATATGTACATGTCATTATTTTCTTGTAGGTACACAAAGCATGGACTCTGGGTGGCTAGAGGCTCCATATGCAGGTTGCCCAACCTGAATATGGACCCACTGCCCCCTCTCAAGCCTCCCATGATCCTCCTAACACTTCTAGAGTCAATCTCCACCCTTGGATCCCAAGGTTCTCTTCTCTAATTGGCTAAGAGGGAGAGCACACAGATTCATGGGCCCACAACGAAGCATCTAATGTGACAAAAGTATCCAACTTCCACCATGACATGTGGGGACACCTTCTAGAAGGAAGTGGTGGGCCCAAGCTATCATAGGGTGGAGCCTCCAGTATCCACCGACTTCCCACATATATATTAAACACATGCCAAATAATCTAAACCCTTGATTTCAAGTCGGTTTGATGGCGGTGGATCCAATGGGTGCATGATGAAGCTCACACGGATCATTTATGATAATCTAGGGTATCTCCTAGCAATGCTTTCTTTATGGTTATAAGCTTGACATTGGGCACTTCATCTTGTAGCTGACAAATGTGGTTTAGTTCCCAACTTCACCACCAAACATTTAACATTGTCGTCCAAGATGCAAGGTTAGTACTATAATGCATCTACGAGATTTGCAATATTTATGATAAATGAAGGCACCAACAACCATCTTCTTAAAAAGTTTGGAGACAAGGATCAAAAGGTGGTTGTGATCCTCGTGGAAGCATGTGGCACTAAGCAAAATGTCCATGCCACAAAAGTTTTTGTTCTCAAGAGATATATCATGTGGAAACAATGTTGAGCCTCGATCATTATCGAGAACAACAGTTTTATGGGCAGAGGGACATGGCTTACATTCGAGCAAGGTTGGCGATGGATGTTTAGTTTCATAAGAAAGCCTAGGTGAATGAACGGGGAAATGAACTTCACCTCCTCGGATGGGTTAGTGTTGGGATAATGCTCCGCTATGGGGTTTTCTAGGTGAGTGGTGGAAGCAGTTTTCCCACATTTTCACCAAGGCTCCCATGAGTAGGTTTCTTTTAGAAAAGTTTTTCAAAGGGGTAGCCTATGAGAAGTTCAAAGTCGAGGATGGCAAAGATGTGGAAATCTAAGTGAACCTCGGTTTCATTAATTTCAATTGGCACATCCCTAACAATCCCACTACACTCAAAGATGAGTCCCGAGGGACTTTTGAAAAGTTTGTTGGTCGAGATCAGCGGCATGTTGCCCAAAAGATTTTTCACTAGAAATTCTGACATCATGCTCGTCCCGACTATGGGATTGTGTAGGGCTTCTATGTTTGTTCCCCTTAATGAACAAGGCATGGTCATAGAAGGTGAAAGAATCCGAATTGCTTCAGAAGAATGTTTCACTTCCAACAACCATTCCTTCGATGCTTCTATTTTAGGGGAAACTTCCTCAAAAGGACGCGAAAGCTTTTCATGCCCATAGTATTTTGAGGTATTTCCATAATCCCTGAATTCGATAGGGAACTCTGAAGGATAAATCACTCTTTTTTATGTTCATGGTTCGGGTGAGGGCTCATTGAATCTAGGGATGGTATAGGTTTGGATTCGACTAATGAGGACTCCTCAACACTCGACATAACTTTTGTCTGGAGGGGTTTGGTTCTTATGATGGAATAAGTGTGTCTATCTATGAAGTTTTCAAGGAAGTCTACTTGTTTCATCATAGGTTTATGTGTGAAACGACCTCCGGCAGTCATGTCTAGGCATAGGTCAGCATGTGTGTTGATACAGCAATATGCTATCGGTAAAGATAAATCTAGGCTGGTGTGTAATAATGTAGCATTCGGTTTTTCAAAGAAGACCATGTACTCACTATATATGTGCCCAGGATGTCCACACGACACATATAGCAATAGAAATGGAAATTATCAAAGAACAATGCTTTATTATATATTGAACATAGTTATAACAGATCTTACACTATTACAAAGCATAGCGGAAATGACTACTCTTAATCTTCACTTCGGGTCTCCATAGTCCACAGGGACAGTTGACTGGGGGTACACTCACCTAGTACTCCTAGAACATCTCAAGGAACTCCACATTTGAATCACCATCTGGTACCCATCCAGGATTTTTGTTGATTATAAAGCAAGTGTGAGCGCACTATACTCAGCAAGTATAACATAAGGGGATGCAAGTCTCAAAAGGCTGACACGGCTAAACTGTAGTAAGCACTTTTAGTTGGTCATGTTTTATTATTAAACCTATGTTGCTAGGTTATGCTTAAGCTCCCAAGGTGAAAGTATGATTATTATCAGGATTAAACATATCCCAAACCAACCAGGTAACCACTAATCATAAAGGATCTAGGCCGCTCGTGTCCGTAAGCACGGCTGATATATCAGTTTGATAAAACTCTATAGAGTGTGTACATGTTCACCACGAGTCGTGATACCCATATGCTCGGGGTCATGACTCCCCAAAACACATCCAAGTTGAGCAGGCAGGGATCACTATGAAGCCTTTCACCAGTCATTCTAATAAGTAGTAGCCGCTAAGGTTTCAGTCTCCCAAGAGTCATGGAGATCTTCCTCCAACGTGGCACACTTTTTGACCGCATCCCAACACTCACCTTGGAAGGACTGAGACCATAATCACCATGGTACCCCCCCCCTCTTGCCCTTTTGGTAAGCTACTGATGAACTAGAATAGATCAGGATATTGAGCTAAGACCAGAGCCATGTAGTCCTCGTGGCTGTACTGTAACTCCTAGGTTGCCGTTTTAGGATTAAGTCCTTATGGAGAGGAATCCAGAGCACCAAAACCTTGTGCTCTAGCCCCCTTTGTTAAAAACTTCATTTTAACATTGATTTCATAATCAATTAGTCAAGATTAACATCATGGTTGTTTGGTGATTGCAAACTAAGCAAGCTACCCATATACATAACCCAAGGTAAACAAGGAATCAGGATATCAAAAGATTCTAGGTAAAGTCCTTAGGGGTTCATCATATTAGACACATGCATATGAGAATGATTAAATGGTTATTAGGTAATAAAGGAAACTCATGTTACACTTGCCTTCCAAAAGCTTTCCAAACTCACCACTTTTCCCTGTTAGATCATCCTTGTAGAGCTCCACTTCTAACGTTAGCAATCATCCGAACAAGCATCATATGAACCTATAAACAGTACACCAAGCATTACAAAAATGTACTATAAAGGTAACTAACATATACTACTCGTCGCTATGAACTCGTGAGCGCAAGAACCAACTAAAACGGAGCTACGGTTAAAAAGTTACAAGCTTTTGAAGTTTTAGTGGCATTTTGGTAAATAAGAACATTTATTTATTAATACTTCCTAAAACCATGGACCAAAAGGTAAATTATTTGAACCATAAAACTATTTTGTAAAAGCTAAAAAAGTCATTTGTTATTTTTAGAATTATTTTATCAATTATAACAAATTAATGACATCACAAATAGATTTTATGGCATCATTAATCATTCTAGATAAACAATTTAAATACATTTTATAATTATTCTTATAAAAACATATTTAAGTTGCCTTTTTAATAATTATTTTATAAGTTAAGATTTATCAAAAACTAGTTTTCTAATTCATTTTATTTAAACAACGGACATTTTGATAGCATTCTTAAATATACAAATCATGTAATTCATTTACCATAATTATTTTAGCTAAAACAAAATATATGAAAACAACTTTATAAACATTTTATATTAAGAGCATATTTATTATATCTTAAATATTTTATGAAAATAGATTACAATTACACATCTATTTTATTTCTCTTTTATAAAAGCAAAACAATTTATTTCCATAATTCTTTTTATGAGCATAAAAACATGTCTCTAATTAGCTTTATAAAAAAACATGATAATAACATTTTTCTGTACATTTAAAACACATTTAAATTCATTTTAATAGAAATTTACTCTGTTTTGAATTAAAACATAATTAACTATATACTTCAGGGGGTTAGAACGGAAGAAAACGTGGCTTAAAGCAATTACTTTTGAACTGATGTGGATGCCGGGTTGATTACTTGGAAACGCAGGGGCTATCCCGCAAAACTGCCATGGCTGACCGCGGTTGACTGCGTCATCGCTCGCGTCATCGCCACGTAAGTGCCACATGGTGCTCACGGACTGGCTTGGGGGGCGCTGAGGTGGCCGGGGGGTTGACCACGTTGATCGCGGGTCAACGATCGATCAGGACCGCCCGTTCCAGATCAAACGACCCATAGGCGGTGGCTTCCTTCCCAGGCCGCTTGGCCAAATGCTGAGGGGAGGCGCCGGCGGTGGAGCTCACCGGCGTTGGTCGGCTCGTGGCTCCGGCGGCCGAGGTGCTCCAGCGAGCGGCGGAAGAGGGGGATGCGGCCTCAGCAGTCATGCCGGTGGTGCCCGAGGCGTCAGATGCTGCTTGGGGGCCGTGTCTGTCGGTGGTAGGCGGAGCTCCGTGATGGGGAGCGCGGGAAGTGGTGCTGCATGCTCGGATAAGCGCCGAGAAGGAGCGAAGCAGACGCGTCCTGCCCTCGCGGTTCCACTGTGGTCATCGGAGAGGCGAGAGGTGGGGTGGAGAGGGAGATCAACGAGCTCGGCCGAGCTCGTCAATGGCGACGGCTGCAGCGGATAGAGGCGCTGGAGCGGGGAGGAGGCTAGCAGAGGGGCGAGAGGGATGCGGGTGCTCGAGCGAGGCTGGGGAGGAGTTTATATAAGGCGCGGGTGAGGCGAGAGGCCGGGCAGAGGCGGTGTCCGCGCCATCAATGGCATTAATGCCATTCAAGGCGAAGAGGAATGAAAAGGGGGCGTTATGGCGGATCTTTGATGGTGCTTGAGGGCGGCTTAGCTGGTTGGAGAGGAGGGGAGCACCTGGACGGGGAGGTGGCCGGATACAACAGCGGCGATGGCGACCATGGAGAGGGAGAAGACTGGGCGCGGCTGGAGATAGGGGATGACCTACGGGGTCCACCCGTCGGTGAGACAAGGGCAGGGCCCACCTAGTGGTGAGAGGGAGAAGGAAAGGGCGCTGGTGGGCTGCTCCCACACGGGCCGACGCTGGGCGGGTGGTGCCCTTGGCTATTGGACCACGGCCCAAGTACGGAAGGAGAGAAGGGGGTGCTGGCCTGCTGGGCTTGCCGAGCTGGGCCTAGGCAGCAGCGGCTGCGGGCCGGATAGGTCAAGCCGGGGAAAGTAGATGGCCCAAGAGAAAAGGGAAGCGAGCTGGGCTCGGCCTGGAGGAGGAGGAGGCAGGCTGGGCTGAAGAAAAAGAAGGAAAAAGGAGATTTGGCCCACGGCAGATTTTTTTTAACCTTTTCATAGTTTTTGTAAAATAATTTCCAAATATATTTTAATCACTTGAGAGTTATTTTCAAGTTTAAAGTAATTCAAACTTTGGAAACAAAACAACTCTTTTATTAAACTTATTTTTAGAAATAAATTCTAAAATAAAATTTTCAATCTTCTCTTTTGAAAATTAAGAAAACCCTATTCAAGGCTTAATCGAATTTTATAATTCATTTTTCACATAAAATAAATTGATGCAATCGGGAATGCAACACCCCTAGGAAAAATTAATTAGCAAAAATTTTATGAATCCATTTTCATTTAGCAAGATTGATAATAAACTACCTAAAGCTTGGCAAATTTTATAAAAATCATTAAATCTTTTATTTTAATTAGTGTTTTCTACTCACATCCCAAAATAGAAATTTTGGGGTGTGACAAATAACGCTAAAAACCTAGCCTAGGCTGCACCTATGAACTCCTTCTCATACTGCTCAAAGTCGAAGATTGCCTTTGGTAGAGAGTCGATACGGGACATGGGGAAAAATACAAGATAAAACTTGTCTTTAAGTTCATCCTAGTCCCCATTTGTATTTTCTATGGCAAGTGTGTACCATTGCTTCGCCTTCTCTATAAAGAAAAGGGAAATAATGTCCACTTTAGAGTTTCTTGTGTCATGCCTAAGATGCTCAAGCACGAACACATTTCCTCAAACTCTAGTAGGTGATTGCAAGGGTTTTTATTTTCACACCTTAAGAAGGGTTGTGCCCGAACCATGGCTATTAAGCCAGGGTGGAGTTCATAGCCAGATGAAAACTTTGGTTTCAAAAGTGCCTTGAGGAACTCCCCCTTTGAAGCGGACCGGTTCTGAAGTGTGGTTGGCTTCATGGTGACAAAAGGATAAAAAGAAAATATTTTTGTTGTTTTTTAGATAAATTATGAGGACGAACTAGGTTCGAAGAAAATACGGCAACCGTTCCCCAGCAATGGCGCTAGAAATGCCTGTTCGTATTTCTTAACGCATACAGAAATAATCCGCAAGCGCATGGAATTACTGTTATAGCATTTCACCCAGAAGTATTTAGGGTATCGTATTTTTCACAAGGAACAAAGGTAAATCTTCTATCTAGTTCATCCAAGGACAACACAAGTGTAGAGATGGTAAAGGGTAAAGATGATTCCTATGGTTAAGAGTCTAAGGATAGATAAACTTACTTCTACTCGTTTACTTCGGGCACTGCTTAACACCTGGTCTACCAAGCATTGACGGCCTGTAGCCTACATCAAACCCGAACATGGGGAAATACGAGAGATGGATAGGGTTGTCACCACCTGCCGCCTACCCCTCAACCGTGGGGAACAAGGAAAACGAAGATAGCTTCTAGCCTAGACACCACATCTAAGCCATTGACTATTACTCTAGCATGCATGCAAGGGTTATCCGTCTCTATCAGTGCCCTTCTACTAGAGCATCCACCATAGGGGCAGACAATGAACCCGCAAACAAGTAAGAGTATAGCTTAACTAATCAAAGACTTTATAACCAACAGAATCGCGAACACTCACTCAGCGAGAGAACCCATTGAAGTAAAGATGCTCGTCGAGGTACAAGTTGGGGAGACACCGACAAGTCCGGCGCTTCTCCAAGCTCTCTCTCACATCTCTCTCTTACTACTCTACTAGCTATCTAGGGCCTAAGCCCTTAGAGTGTTGCTCAAAAGTGGAGAAGCTCTTTGCCTTGTGGTGTTGTGTAGTAGAGGGGGGTACCCCTCTATTTATATGAGGAGACATGGTGCTGGAGGCTATTCCTGGTGTGAGGACCGACTCCCACTGCCTTAGCATGGAGCCATGCCACCCCCTGTCGAAGGGGTGGCTGAGGCGCGCCGACAGGGGGTCGGCTACCCCTTGACCACGCCGCCTCACCACCGCCTTCGCACGATGGGCTATGGGCTAGACGTGGATCATTCCTCTGTGGTGCTTTGTCCCAATTGAGTTGAGTTGATGGGCATCTCCATTGTTCCTTTTGCGCGAATCAGCATCGAAAAGCACCTTTCAGTGTATTTCTCCATGAATTTGTGTTTATGTCCTGCAAAATACTTAAACACCAAAACTTGTGAAGATTGTGAGTTAAAAACCATATTTCTAAGTTTGGTATTCATTATTTGTTTGTTTTGTTAAAATGTTGGTGGTAGGAATTATGAGTTAAGCACCGCCAACACCGCTCTAGGGTCATCGGCTATCTTGCAGGTCGTGGTGCCGATGGCCACGATCTTGAGCTCCGGGGTCATGACCTTTGTTGGCTTGGCTTACCTCGGAGGTCAAGGCCATAGTTATGAGCCCCATCCCGAGGTAGGTGGGACTGTACGCCTATCTCATTGGGCCATATTTGGATGGTGGTTTATAGTACCTATCATCATGACCTCGTGGTGATGTCTTGTCTGTGCAACGTGGCATAGGTATGGCATTTGTCCATATCAAGGGGATAGCTATCCCCTCGGTCCTTGCAGAGTGAGTGGGGTGTGCCTGCCTTGGTCAAAGCAGGTTTACTTGGTGGAGCTCGACCCTTCTCCATCCCTTCTAGGGGTCAGGATGAAGGAGAGATCGTGCAGAGTTGGGTGGCAAATGGTGAAGGGAGAGGGAGGAGATCATGGTTGATTCCTAGTCCCAGCATCTGGCCCAGGCCTTCATAGCTTAGTTGGGCCTCGGTCACCTAGGCTTGTGTTAGCTTGTTTGTTGTGGGCCGCCCGAGCAGCTAACTAATCGATGCCTTGAGATATCCGAGGTATCATGACCCTGACAAGCTTCATCCTCTCATGTTTCATTGCTACTATGAATTATTTTATGGTTTACAAATAGAGAAATTTATGGATTTTTAGAAGCATCAAGCAAGTCACTACCATCTTACCACAAGTAAGGCAAGTCACTCTAGGCCACTGTTGGTATAAATTAAATGCACACAGAGAAAATATATATATCCACAAGCACACAGATATTATACCGTTGTAGCACTTCGCCGAGAATAATCCAGTTTTAATATTGAACCCAAAGGAATAGTTAGTGAGAATAACTAAGTCTTGATCTTAACCCACCTTCACAATCAAGGTTAGAAAATAGAAATATAAAGGAGACTACTGAGATATGTCTAGTTCCAATCTCAGTAAGATTTGCCTTCTATTGTTCTATTGTGGGAGATGTCTTATAAGGAACAAATTTAGAGTTTCTTCCCTAAAAGCAATTAAATTCTTGCTAGTCCTATTAACGAGAAGTGGACTACAGAGGATTCAATGAAGCTATAAAAGTCACCTTCGCGAGCTACCACCTATCCAAAAAATGAGGGTGCATTTAAGAGTAACCCTAGTCTAAGCATCACACTTACACTATGAATACTACTTTAATCTAGAGCCACCAAGACCAAAGCACTCAAAAGAGAGTCGTAAACTTGAAGAACAATATGAACAAGTTGCTTACTTGAATCAGAAGTCGATTACCAAAGAAATCTCAGAAGCAAGCTCCAGTAGAACTTGATTTCGCTAGAGTACAGCCATAGAGAGAGCACCGACAGGCCAGAACTCCTCCAAATCTCTACTCTCTCACTCTATCTCTCTATCTTTAATACAAGACTAGATCCTATGGAGGACTAATCTTCTCTTGATTGCTAGCCCTAGATCCTGGTGGAAATATGAATTAGGGTTCCTAGCTTTTCAACTCTTAGGATCTAGACTTGGCTTTTTCTAGGAGAGGGGGTGCAGGCCTATATTTATAGCCCTAGGGGTGCAACGCGAGCCCTTGTATCAAACCGACTTAAAGAACGGCGTAGATGCAATCCTTAGAGGTAGTGGAGGAACATTCTGGAAGCTCCTAACAAATGGGCCCCACAGGGGACCGAGCGGCATGGTGGTGGGGCCGGCCAGCCCCACACATCATCCTCTCGGGGTCCGCTGCGGTGTGGTGTCTTTTGGTGTCCTCTAAAACCTTCTAGAGTAGTTTTCGTTGCGGCTAAGTTTGATTCTTTTTGATGTTTTGATCCTCCTTGCTGATTTTCTGATTAAATATTGCAAAAAACATAGATTCACCAAAACTCATGGAAAGTGTTAGTAATAACCTCCTATTCTATGATATTGATCCATTTTTACCATTTGTGCAAGGTAGGTTGATAGTTCTTGATGTATGTTAACTAGCATCAACAGCCACTACAAACTATGTAGCTATCGTGACTGTAACAACCGGGTTTTTGTGTATCCAAAAATATGAACTTTTAAATTTTTCCTGTAATGTGTGAAGCATGTAGTCCTTAGGTCAAACCCTAGTCAAACCTAAGGAGAGCTTGCCAATAAATTGGTGCATCATGTAGAATTGATTGTAGAAGTGTGCCCTATTCTTGAGTTTTGTTTGGAGTTTGGAGTGTCACAGATCAGTAGCATTTTCTCTCAAACCCCCTTTTTTGAATTCATCTCAAATCCATGGCAAAATTCCTCTCAAATCCTTTGGAATGTCTCTCATCATTATCATAGCAAAATGGAGAGACCCCTATCTTTTCCCTAACAAGGAATCCCTTTGAATCCATCTCAAATCCCCTTTTGAATTTTTCTTAAATCCCCTGAGTCTTGTATTTCATAAAAGGAAAAATCCTTTTTCCTTTCTCCTACTCATCTAGCCCAACTAGCACACCATTCCCTTCCTCCTTCTCTTTTCCTATGGCCCAGCACCCCCTCCTGGCCTGCTCGCGCCTCTGGCCCAAGCCACCGCGCAACCTAGCTTGCCTCCTCCCACACGTGGCCTACTCGGCCCAGCCAATGAGGCCCCACTCGATGCACGCGGAAGTCGCCCCCTTGGCCCATCCCACACTTGTGAAGCCCACTTGACCTAGTCACGTGCCCTTGCATCCAAACCCTAGGAAGCAAATGCGCTCCCCAAACGTCGCCACTGCCTGGAAACGGTGCCCCTCCCCATGTTGCTGACGTGGCGCCCCACCAGTGGTAGGTCAGCCCTCACCACGGATTGATGAATTAGCTTTGCCAGTTGTGCTTTCTCCACTCCTATGACAGTCAGGCCCACCCCGTGTCAGCACGCTCACTAGACTAGGACTGGGAAAGTGGACATCGCGTCCACAGCTTAGGGAAAACGGCCCCAACACCGCCAGCTTGCCTCGGCGTCCGTACTGAGCACTCGGCGATGTGCGTCACGTGTCCTAGGCATAGAAGCCGAGGATCACCACCGTCCAACAGAGCCTAGGAGCCTCTCCGAACCCTAGCCACTCGCTATAAAACTCACTGCCGCTCGTTCTCTTCTCTATTTCCTAGCCCCCGCTGATATTCCTTTCCTTCCTCCTCGCTCCCTCTGCTCCACTCCAAGATGACCGCACTGGAGCAGCGCACCTCCACCTCACCCTGAACCACGACCTCGCCTCGATGTCAGTCCCTTGCTCTTCGGCTCTAAGCCTAGCACCTCCTTCCTCATAGAGCCATGAGCACCGCTAGGCACGCCACACTGCGACGTCGCCCGCGTGCGCTGCGCTCCCCGATCATCCATTCTTGGAGCCACTGTTGTAATTTATTAATGCAAATAGAATATGAAGGGTTTTGCAAGTGCACAAAATACCATTGTAGCATTTTACCGGGAGTATTCCAGGTATCGTTATTTATATTTTACCACAGGAAAATAATGGAGTAAAGACTTTTTGAATAGTAAAGGAATGTCTATCAGTAAACATACCAGCATAGCTAGAGCAAGGGGTAAATGTAATGATAGGATTTTTTGTATTATGACACCCAGGGGATAGATCTATAAGATAACATAAACTAGTTAACTCGGGTGAGGTAGATTCCTATGACATTCTTATTACATGGTCAAGGTTTATATATATCCAACTATAACTAAGACTAACTCTACTCTTATACAGTTCGGGATGCCACTTAGACAGTAGAGCATCCAATATAGATAACTCTACTGATGCGACTACGGTCCTACAATTTAAGAACCTGCTCAATTCAGAGTGAACTACAAAGGATAGATAGGGCTGTCACCACCCGCTGCTACCACCCAAGTAGAGAACAGGATGTACCCATAGGTAGAGCATCGTATAAGCACCACGCTTACCGAGACTCGGCTACTTAGCCCAACCGGTAAACTAGTAGGCTAGGCACTCTATGAACCCGCACACAAAAGTAATGATAGCCATAACTAAGCAAGATATATATTGAAAGTAAGCATAGCAATATAAATAAGAATATGATAAATTGATAACAAGTCTTACAAGATGAAGAAGTCAAGATACATGGCTTGCCAAGCCTCCAAGACTAGATCCAAAACTTAATCCTTGCTCCCTAGTTTCTAATCTACTACATTGGAAAGTCTAGACCTAATCCTCCTGGTGTACCCTGATCTCTAAATGAGAGATATGAATTAAGGTTTTAGGGATAGCTCTAGTGAGGGGGTACAAGGATGTATATATAGGCCGGAGCGTCCACCGTGCGCCCTTGGATCAAACCGACTTAAGGAACGATGTAAATGCAATCCTAGGAGGTGGTGGAGGAACCTTATAGAAGTGGGCTGATAGCAGGGTCCATAGGGGGCTAGGTGGCACCATGGTGGGGCCGGCCTGCCCCACCTGGCAGCCTCTCGGGGTCTACCTCGGGGAGTTGCTTCCTAGAGTCTTCTGGAGTCTTCTAGAGTTGGTTTCACGGTAGATTTGCATAATTAACCCTGACGTGTAGGTCCTCCTTGACGATTTTCTGGATATACCCTACAGAAATCACAGATTCACCAAAACTCATAGAATTTGTTAGTTTAAGTCCCTAAACCTATGTTGGTGATCTCAAATGTGCCCTTATGCATGTTATGTTGACGGTTTAATATGGTTGTTAACTGCAATCAACAAGCTCCCCCAAGCTTAACCTTTGCTTGTCCTTTAGCAAAACTAAACTCAGCAAAAATGGATCAGGAATTGCTATAATGTTTTCATGCCTCAAAAGTACACATGTGTTCAATAAAAATTTCTCCTTCGGATTAGAATAAACTGATTTGATTTTCAAACTTACCCATATTACCTTCAACCATGGGGCTTCTTAGCCTTCACTTGGGTCTTGAGCAATTGAAAGACAGAATGATCAAGTCAAGCACTATATCTCAAGTTCTTTGCTCCAACATTGTTCTGGAGTTTCTTTATAAGTTTTCAAAATAAAACTCAGAGATTTCATTGTATGACACTCTCAAGTCTCTCAATATATGTGGTATTTGTGGATCCTCACCGAGGCAATAAAGATATTATGCCTTTTCTCTTCCTACCACTAAGGCTTATGTGGAGTTCATATGTAGGGAGAAAGCTAGAGCATACTTGCAATGCATATATTGTAAAGTCAAACAATGGATCCAAAGAGATTTAAGTCATACAATCAAATCAAGATGTGCATGTGGGTGGATATATATGGTAACTAATCCCAATTCTACTTTACTCCTTGAAAACATATCTCTCTTTTTGAAACTTGGGAACACTTGCTTGAGAGCAAGGGCTATCTTATTCATCTCTCTTCTTTTTTTCAGGCGGGTGTCTAAGTACCCATTATTTTTAATATTTTGGACACTTGTCCATTTTTTCTCAACTCTCTTTTTTTTTCTTTTCTCTCTTTTTTATGAATAACTTTTGCATAGCCCCATGTCTCTTTCTGCAACAAAACTTTGAGAGAAATATCAACAAGAACTTGGAGCATTTATTTGATGGATAAAAAACCTAACAAACATGTTTTTGGTGTTCACTCCCAGTGTAGGAGTAAAATATTTTTGGGTGGATCTAGATGGAAGGTGTTGGCATTTCTTAGCGTCGCTACTAAGAACAGGCTTAGGACCCATCCCTAGCAACGGTGCCAGAAATGTCATGCTGGCATCCCCTGGCAAGGACACTAAGGAACGCCAGTCGATAGGTCTATACAATTACAGACAACGTCCGCAAGCGCACGGATCTATTGTTGTAGCATTTCACTCGAAAGTATTCAGGGTATCGTTATTTATATTTTGCTGAAGAAGGCGGTGATAACAAATGGTCTGACATGTGTATGAGCAAAGCACTTATGTATGCATAATATCTAGATAATCATAACAGGGGTAAGCATATAGTTCTTAAGATAGTGAACACACACACAAATACACCTACACCTAATCTAGTCAAGTGCTCCCAACTCTCAAGAATAAGAATAAAAGAATGTCCTAATGAGTAGTAGAGGGTTCTAATATAGTTAGTATGCTATGAGCTAAGTTAACATATATGCTCACAAGGTAGTGCTAAGTATGTGTGTATTGGATCGGGAGACTACCGAGTACTGGTCTGCCAGCAACCCCGAATAGCATATTTACGAACTCCTACACCCTAACCGAACGTGGGGGAATACAAGGGATGGACAGGGCTGTCACCACCTGCCCACCTACCCCTCGACCATGGACTAGGCATGCAAACACCTGCCACTATATACCCGGACACCACGCCCGCATATATATTGACCACCCTAGCCTCACCGGATCCCCGACCCTATGGATCGATAGGTAAGAGACTAGGATGTAACCCTAAAGCATGATGAACCACCTCCCCACACACAAGTAGCTCTACTCATGACACATATGTGAGTGTAGCACCTAGGTTAGCTTAGCATATGAATGATATGTAAACTATAGACTAATCTACACATCACAAATATACTAAACAAACCATACATAACCATATATGAAATACTCATAACACATGGACTATAGACTAGTACACATGTCATGAACATATCAATATGACTATACTCTAGTTCATAGCAACAACTATATGAATATAAGAACAAGATGGTATGATAGAACATGATGATCAGGTAGAAAGAATCCAACTTTATTCTCACAAATATTCCACCAAGGAGTCAAGCTCTCCTTGTAGCTTCTCTACTTATCTTTCTAATTTCCTAATCTAACCTAGCTAAGTGAGAATGAGGTAGAGGGAGAGAGGGAGCTCCTTGAGCTAGCGGGAGTGAGGAATGAGAGAATGTAGTGTGGTGTGTTGAGTGTGTTGTGTGTTGTGTGTGTGTGGGGTGTGCTCTCCTTTATATAGGAGCTGGTGGAGGCTCCCTGGCGTCCAGGTTCAGAGAACCCACCTCCGCACCACCTCCACTGCATTAATTACAGTCGGTGTGCGTGATGTGGGGCTGAGCTATAGCGGGGAGGGTGCGGCCACACCCCTAGTGTAACACCCTAGGTGTTTGGCTTCCACTTTTGCACTTGCATTTCATAAGCATGAGCACCATTCATCTCATTTATGCCTTTGTTTTGCTTGAAACATGAGTATGCAACATAATCCAATATGCTTGTTTCATAATTGTTGGCTTATGAAATGGGGGTGGTGCAACATGTAGATATAACATCAGTGTCTCATACTTTGAAACATGGCAATGTTGTTAGTATAACATGATAAGTTTAATTGTTGCAATAAGGGCTTGAAACATATGCAACATTGTAGTTAAACATTTTGGAGGAAATGCTTGTTTTGTTTGTTTCAACTTGTGTGACAATTGAACATGTGTGTAGCCAATGTGTAGAGTGATTAATTATGCCCCATAACACCTTAACTACACTTAGGATGATTAGTGGAACAATGTTCATGTTGACCAAAATGACCAAATTGCCCTCCTAAGTGATGTTGACTAGGTGTTGACCTCTAGAGTGCTTTAGTTTGACTATTTAAAAATTCTAGCTTAGAGATCTTGCATGGAGGTGCACCCTTTAAAAAAGTTGTAGAGAATTTTATAGAGAACAAAAGTTGTAATAGGGCCATCTCATGAAAATGAACATAACACCCTCAAAAATGGCCCACAAGTCAGTCAAGGGGGCTGTTTTGGGACTTAGCAAATTTGGTTAAGTGAAATGTAGTAACAGTTTCGATGTACCCTACTTTGGAGCCATGTAACTCCCAAACCGTGCCAAACTAGCTCGAGCTCCTATTGACAAACTTGTAGATCTTATGTCCCTCTACAACTTTGCTAACTATGGCTCACACCAGATCGGCCTGGATTAGGAGTATTAGGGGGGCCAAAGATCGGCTGTCAGTCGGCAATGGAGACTGAAACCGGAATTTCAGAGCTTCATCGCCGTCGACCGCTGGCAGGCCGTGTTCGATGCGTGCACACCACGCACTGTGCTCGCCTCCTTCGTGTCGCACTCTGGCCAGCTCGTAGAGAGGAAAACTGTGCCCACGCCATCCTCCACCTCCTCACTTCTCCCTGTCTCCCTCTTGCTCTCATCCGAAGCGAAGGACCGAGCCGCTACCTTTGCTACGGGCTCCGTCGCCATCGTGCATGCTCACCACCGCACCCCCATCCACCAAATCGCATCCATAGGTCTGCCACCACCTCACGCACCTCGCCGACCACCCCGTTGGAGTAGCCAAGCTCAAGGTAAGCGACATTGCCGACTTGTCCCCGCTCGGAGTTCACCGGAGCACCGCCACCCTCATGGTCCTCCATGGCTAGCACTGCATAGAGCTCTTCCCTCTCGTCTGCTTCTCGTCTCGTCGTCCCCATCCCACCTAGATGCTCACGTGATGATGTTACCGAGTGAGCTGGTCCGGTCACGCCGGAACACGGCCGCGCACCGCCGTGCCATGGCCGCTGCCGGTGCTCGCACGTGGCCATGCTCCTCCACTTCACCCCAGCCCTTATTAGTAGCCTCGTTAGGTTTGCCATGGCTCCAGGGAGCTAATGTGCACCTCAGCTGGCCAGCTAGTGGTCGGAGTTCACCGGCGCACCACCGCGCGCCACCACCGAGCCACCGCCGCCATGGCCATCGTAGTTAGGGCCTAGTAGTGTGAATGATTCGAGTGTCAGTAGATGTAGGAGATCAAGGGGGACACGTTGGTACACTTCCCTTCACCGGAGAAGCCGTCGCCGACGAGCTTGAGCTCGCCAGAGTTCGGTGGCCTTGCTCCCCTGTCACCGTGCTACTGAGACACGGGACTCGGCGGTCAGCAGGCACGGGCGGGAGGCCAACGCGGGCCACGCGTTAAGCGGGCCGGCCCAGTAGTCGGTTTAGGTTTTTGTTTTTGTTTTTTTTTTATTTTCATAGATTTGGATGCTATTTTGTAAATTCCAAATCTCAAGATAGGTAGATCCATTTGAGGTGATTCTAAGTTTGTTAGGTTATGTATAAAGTGTAGTATTTAGGAAAAATATAACATGTATATGTGTTATTTAAATTCTGGAAGAATTAAATAGACATTTGAAATGTGTTTTTAAAGGGATGTAAACTTGTTAATTTTATAACTTGAGTTCTAGTGCTCCAAAAATTATGAAATTTGGTGAGTGTGCTGTTCTAGATACATACTAGCTTTGGTAAAAATTTGAATGTTAGTGCTTGAGTGGTTTCCAAGTTATGCCTTTGTTAATTTATATTAGGAGATAGTTGAATGAATTTTCATAACTTTTCTATATGTCCTTTAAGCATGAAATTTTGTGGAGAGTGTCCTGGTACCTTAGGATTGCTAGGAAAAATATTATTTCTATTGTTTGATACTTTTCAATAGGATTTCTTAATTATGCTAGAATCAGCCTTGCTGGCTTATCAATTTTGTGTAGGGAGTTCCTATGGGTAACTTTAGCTCAAATTTTTACAGTAGCCTCCTGGTAGTGTATAAGGTCCCCTGTAATTTTGGTGGAATTTTCGGAATAGTTTGTATATAGGTTTAATTTCCCACTTAATTAATTAATTAAATTAAGAAAGGGATTAAAATAAATGACTTGGGGTAGCATACCTTACTTTATGGTGGTTTTATGTCATATGTAAACTAGTGGTGCCATTGGTTTGGTCATAAGGTTAGTTTGGCACATGAGTAAATATTTAATTTTTACATTTCTAGGCCTCCTGGATAGTTGGTAGCATTTCTGGGTTTAGACTTTGATAAAAGTGTTTTATGAGAATATTGTGAATACCAAAGTTGTCGTAAATGTCTTAAACTAGTTTGTGTCAAAAGTTGCTGTCCAGAAATGGCTGCTCTCTGTTTGGAGAGGACAAATTTCTGAAACCTTAAGATTTCGATTGGGTAAACTTGGGAATCAAGTCTTGAGTTCTGAAAATGAATTGTAGAGCATTTTATAAGCTTTCTAGATTGTCTTGTATCGTGTAATTTGGATTTGTGGATCCCCAGTTATGGTTGAAAAACCGAGCTACTGTCCAGATTTCTGTGTTGTTGAAATGAGTTAGGATTGTGATAAGCTTAAGTAATGTTGCTCTTGTTGGTTATTTAGGTGTTAGGTCCTTAACTAGGGAAGAGCAACTATATATTAGGTTGCGTAGATTTGGTAAGTACTTCTCTACCGGAGAAGAGATTGGCACGTTTTGTTAAAGTGATTTGAGTAGAGCGTTAAGTGTTACTGCAGTTCACATTGCATTCACCGAGCATGTTGCATCACTACAAGAGATGTGAGGGTTTATGACAATTAATCTTTGTCATAATACATGAAATTTATGTCACATATTAGCATTTGTGACACCCACATGACGAAAAAGCTAATGTCAAAAACCATGCGCCTTAAACCATGTTTTGTGTCATTTAGATGTTAGTGTCACAAATGTATGACATTGGTTTTGATGTCACAAAAGTTTATGACAATTGATTTTAAGTCACAATTCCTTACACCATACCACATAAACAGGCTTATAATGGGCCAAGCCCATTGTTATGGCTCATTTTTTTGGCCTGACCCATTTCTTGTTTCCATGCTTTTCAGCCTATTTAGGCCCATATACCAAGCAGGCTTCTAATGGACCAAGCCGATTGTTACAGCTTATCGTTGACCTATATTTATTTTGGTCCAACCCATCTATTTTAGGCTGGTCAGACGGATGTTTTCAGACCAGCCCACGCGAATGTTTTTGGGCTCGTCCATATTTTCATGGGCTGATTATACTGAGCCTACGCAAAAATGCTTTTTATTATGCAACCCACACTACTTTTTTTCTGGGTCCCATTTTTCTCAATTACAAAATTAGCCACGATTTTATTTTCAGATCCACAATCAAGGCATACTATTTGAAAACAAACTCATATTTGGACATGCATTTTGACATATAATCAAGAAGCACATTCAGTAATGACCAAATCAGAAGTAACATACGTATATGATCACATTCTATTAAAACTACTAACTACACCCCTAACGAAAGACCTGCAGTAAAATATAACATTGTGACTAGCTGGCAAATAACACCATAGAAAAATACGCCATTACAACTCTAATGGTGAGCTGCGACAGCAGGGGATCTCTCAGCTCCCTCCTTGCAAGCTCATTGTAGATCTTGTTCCTGCGTTAGAACTGCAGAAAATTACAAAGACTCGAGTTAACATTCTCCAATCAAATGATGCAGACGATAACAACAGCAGAAAATCATGCATGAAAAAGAAAGGGCAGCCAAGAGCACGAAAAATCTAGGCAAGCGAACTCAGCTAACGTGAGGATTAGTACTTCACTAATCACTAGTACACCAATAATCGAATGGTAACCGTGGTGGCCGCTAGACAGTAAAGATTCGAATTATCAAGTACTACTACTTACGGAAGCACAGGCGACTTCCATTCTCGTGGCGGGTCTCTCCCCTCGGCTGAGGCTCTGCAGTCTACAATATCAAAATGAAACTAATTAAGCACAACAAACATAGAGCAATCATGGATGCAACTGATGGCAAAAAGTTACACAAAGTACTATATATGATTATAACTACTATTTCAATATTTAAAGGCTTGCTGCATATGAGAAATGTAGAAAAGGGCACTTAATTAAATTACAGAAAACAAGTTAAGGTCAACAAAAGGCCTTTTCTCTAGATCAGTTGAATCTGATGTGTTCAGAAATCTGTATAAGGGGGTGTTTGGTTTGGGGTGTTAAAGTTTAACAAACACTGTAGCACTTTCGTCTTATTTGACAAAAAGTTTCCAATTTTGGATTAATTAGGCTTAATAGATTCATCTCGTAAATTACTTCTAATCTGTGCCGACATGCATGCAATTAGTCTACATTTAGTACTCCATGCATTCGAGGGAACATTGATGTGATGGGTGTTAAACTTTAATAAAACGTAACCAAACAGGGCCTAAGTATAGTACTAATAAATAGCCATACATTTAGACAAACCAATTTCAGCGTAGTCCGATATTAAAAAAGCAAAGGCAAACATCATATCGTCTAATCATCATATCTAACTCAGCCATGTAAAACAACAGTAAGCTCAGACTGGCATTTAATCAAACACCTAGACTACAAGAAGCGACAGCACATAGCAACACAATCAGCACAGGTTGCTATTAACATGACCACAGTAGCATCAACAGATGCACTAACCCAGGCCAGCATATCTACTTCAGTCCTCACCTGGCTGCTCGAGTCAGCGCCACCAGTGTAACCGGTGGCCTGAGGACAAAATAGATCGGCAACTCTCTGAACCTGCACGCAACAATGGAGGGACATCAGCCATGACGCAAAATGGTTTTACAGAATAGCAGACATGAATCAAAACCAAGAGCTGGTAGATCTATTTGAAAAAAAAGATGCATAGATGCGGGAAGCACAGGCACTACCTGGCCGGCTCTCTGTGTTGCCTGCTTCGGTGGTGCTTCCGCCAGCATCCGTCCATGCCGTGGAGAAGAACCGAGCGTCACGTCACGTCCGCTCTGCTAGCTAGCTTGTCGACTCGGAGGAGCCTCGGATGCCCTATCGGCCAGCGCGGCGCTCCAATCCCGACCCTTCTCCGAGCCGAGCCTGAGTGCCTGACGACGAGGCCAGCACCCCGCAGCCGGTCGAGGCGGCCACCGGCACCAATCCCATCACCAGGACAAAGGCTGGAGAGCGGGTCGGGAAGAGCCATCTTCAGGTCGCCCCGCACGTGCGCACACCACCGACGGCCGGATCCGCGGCACCGACGACTGGATCTGTGGCATTGATAGCCGGATCCGCGGCGCCGACGGCAGGATCCGCTCCGCCTCAGCCACCGTTGCTGCCGGCCATGTTGCCGCGTCGCCCGTTCACCGCGAGCGTGTGGAGGCGCAGCGGACAGAAGCAAGGGGAGGGGCGGGTGGAACCTGGCGTTAGGGTTGGGTTTGGAGGTGTTTTTATGGGAGGTTCGGTGCATCTTGTCCGTTCATTTTGATCCGATAGCCAGTATACAGCGAGACTTGTGGGCTAGTGTGGGCTAGATACGCCAGATGGGCTTTGTTTTCAAATAATCTGTTTAAAGTTTTTGCTTTCTATTTACGTGAGATGTGCTTTTTTATATATTCGAATAGAAATTTGGGATAGTAAAATAAAAGAGTTTAAATGGACAAGTCATCAACAACAAAGTTGTAGAACTCATCGAGATCTACAATTTTTATTTTGATTATTTCTCTATTCAACTTTGTTTGAACAATTCAAAATTTGAATTTTGAAATATGGAGAATTCGAACAGAATTTTGTGACAGTAAATTATACCAAATTAAAAAGTTTGTCAACAGCAAAGTTGTAGAAATCATCGATAGCTACCATGACGCTCAGGCCCAACACCAATATAGTTTGGGTCCAAATGAATAAATTATGGAAACAAGTTACTCTAGCACTGATATGAGTTGTAGTCAAGGTTCTTCGAAATGGCGCATGGACTTTGTGATGCATGTACAATACACATGTGTTGAAATGGCTTGAAACTTTTTCTACATGCATGAAGACCCAAAGTATGGCCCCACGCTAAATCTTAGATTTTTTTGATCAAATTAGGTAATTATTGAATTTATTTATCACTAAAATCAAGAAAGAAGGTCGAGTTACGCCTTGAAAATAAGATATTTTACCATCCGCCTCCACCAAAACTGGTTCCCTAGGGCAGGTGAGACCTAGTGTAGAAATATGTCACCGTTCCGGATTATTTTTGGCATAGCCTTAGTTCAACCTACAATTACGGTATCCCATCACGCAAAAATTCATTTAAATGAAAGAAAATAACAAAGCACCTCCGGAAAATCTAAAACTTAGCATTTCCTCATCCTATGGCACACACAAGCTTGAGAAAAAGTTTGAGCAGCTTATGGCATCGAAACAGATAAGTCATGTGGAGACCCATCAGCTGTAGTCTTTGTTCTTCAAAATGGTGAACGGACTTTGTGAAGCATGTACAATACATCGGTGTCAAAATGGCTTGAAACTTTTTCCACATATATGAAGGCCCAGAGCATGGCCCCATGCTGAATCTTAGATTTTTCTGATCAAATTAGGTAATTATTGAATTTATTTATCGCTAAAATCGAGAAAGGAGGGCGAGTTACGCCTTGAAAATAAGACATTTTACTATCCACCTCCACCAAAACTAGTTCCCTGGAGCATGTGAGACCCGGTGTAGAAATATGGCACCGTTTTGGATCGTTTCTGGAATAGCCTTAGTTCAACCTACAATTACGGTGTTCCGCTGTGCATAAATTTATTTAAATGAAAGAAAATAGCAAAGCACCTCCGAAAAATCTAAAACTTAGCGTTTCCTCATCTAGTGGCACGCACAAGCATGAGAGAAAAGTTTGAGCAGCTTACGACTTCGAAATAGCGAGTCACGTGAAGACCCGTCAGTTGTAGTCTTTCTTGAAATGACAAATAAACTTTGTGAAGCATGTACAATACGCTGGTGTCGAAATAGCTTAAAACTTTTTCTACGTACATGAAGGCCAAGAGCATGGCCCCACGCCGAATCTTACATTTTCGGATCAAATTAGGTAATTATTGAATTTATTTATCACTAAAATCGAGAAAAGAGGGCGAGTTACGCCTTGAAAATAAGATATGTTACCATCTGCCTCCACCAAAACTGGTTCCCTAGGGCATGTGATACTTGGTGTAGAAATCTGGCACCATTTCGGATCATTTCTGGGTAGCCTTAGTTCAACCTACAATTACGACGTCTGATCCCGCCGCGCAGAAGATCATTTAAATAAAAGAAAATAGTAAAGCACCTCCGGAAAATCTAAAACTTAGCATTTCCTCATCCCGTGGCATGCACAAGATTGACAAAAAGTTTGAGCAGCTTACAACATCGAAACGAATGAGTCATGTGGAGACCCATTAGTTGTAGTTAGAGTTCTTCGAAATGGTGAATGGACTTTGTGAAGCATATACAATACGCCGATGTTGATATGGATTGCAAGTTTTTCAGCATGCATGAAGGCCCAGAGCATGGCGCCATGCCGAATCTTATCAATTCTTTCTATATTATATATTCCATTAACAAGAATGCAAGGGTGATTTAATTACACCTATATATAACACACAACCTAGTAATAAACTGACATCCGAAGACAGAGCACGATTTTATAAACCCAAAGAAACTTGTTTCACATTTATCTGATTTTTGTATGAATTTTAATAATTTTTTGAAGTTTTTGCATTTTAAGAAAAGGAAAACGAATTTCCTTTGCGCCACCGGGCTCGCAGCCTGCCCGCAGCTGCGGCGGCCCACGAGAATGCGCACGCGCGTCGCCAGAGGCCCGCGCGGCAAAGGCTGCAGCCCACGCGGCGCGCCCCCCAGCGCGGCCCAAGGGCGAAGGCCCAAGGCGGCGGTTGGGGAGACTAGGCCCACGAGGCCTGGGCAGCGGCGAACGGCCCAGCGCCCTTGCTCCACTAGGGATAGGAGACATCAGGAGCTGTTGCATTACGTGTCCAGATAGAGACGGTAGGCTGTTCTGACTTTGCTTATCTCTCTGTTGTATTGTACTTTTCAACTAAAATTAAATCCACCAAAACATAGTCAATTTGTGCTGTTAACCAATAATGCTTTCATCTAGAGCATGCAGAACCATTCCTTTGGTGAGCTGAGGGCTGTGTTCGTCTTGCTATATTTTTGGCTGATGCTGATTTGTTGTAAGAGAAAAAACAATATTCCATCCCTGCACCTACGTGTTGGAACGAGCAGGGTAAAACATCACCTGCATTCTCATTATCGCATTCTCCTAAATCAAATGCAAAATGATAAAGATTGGAGATTGAACCAAAAGCTAGGCATGGCGATACAGGCACAGCAGGCATTCTAGTCCTTATTCCATCTTCCTTTCTTGTCTCATTAAACAACCTTTATGGCCTGAGCAGCGGCGAACGGCCTAGCGTCCTTGCTCCTTTATTTTTTTTAAAAAAAGGATTTCTCTTTCCTTTTTTTTTTGGATGGGAGGCACCAGCAGGCTTGTTGGACCAAGCCCAACGATTGGCTGCTGCCCCCACCATTTTTTCACTCCTTTTTCATTCTTCCACTAATCAAACATTATTAGCACATAGACCGTGAGGCAGTCATGGTTAGCACATGTCTCAATTCTATTATTCCACACATACACCAGGAGCATGAATCTCATCATATCTTATAATTGACATTGGAATCGGCCAACATTAAATAAATAAATTCATGTCACATAAATAGGTGGATTAAATACATGGAAAAAATTGAAAAAATTATGCACATGGGACCCACTTGACTAGGTGGTAGTTGGGCCCACAAGCTATCTTGGACGATATATTTTAAAAAATAGTAAAAGAACTTATGACACATTGTCCTTGTCATATAAAATATTTTTTTGACACATCATCATTGTCCTAAATTTATGACGGTTGCAATCGGTCTTTATGACAGGACATATTGTCACAAAATGGAATTTGACTACCTTTATGTCATTTTTTGTGACGTTCATTTAGTTATATCACTAAGTTGATATGCTTCCAAAGCAAACGTCATAAACAAACCGATTTTGTGACCTTTTAATCAAATGTCATGCCATAAACGTCATAAACCAACATATTTCTTGTAGTGCATTCACGCTTATGCATCCATGAAATTTATCTGTGCATCCATGCAATAGGTGTGCCGGAGGGGGTGACACTTCTAGAGTTCAAGAGAGTACATCAGGAGAAGGAGCAGGAGTAGCCGGAGGAGCCCGAAGAGCTAGCCGGCGAAGAAGTTCCCGAAGATGAGCTACCTGAGTGCTCTGACCATCGCCCTTCGTCCTTTCTGAAAGGTAAGCCTCGGTGCATGCTAACCCACATTTATATACTTATCATTTGAGTACTTTTACTTATTTATTGCATTAAGTTGTAGGAGTTGAGTGAAAACACTTGCTGCACTATATCTATCCTTGTCCAGATATCAAACTTGAATCCCAAATTAAGTTTAGGTCCGTGTTATTGCTTAGCCCTGCTTAGTACGGTAGAAGTCGGGTGATTTTCTATCATCTGCAAGCTTTAGGATGAAGTGGGTCACGGTTGACTATATTTACTATTGTGGAAAAGAACCATGCTGAAAAATGAATTGAGACCGGGCGGGAGTTCGATAGTGCAGCCGCAAGACACTTCACATCTTGGGTGCGAAGCTATGCCCGTATGAGTCGTTTAAGGACCGATTCGCTGTACGTCCTTAAGTCATGTTTAACGCAGTGTCGCAGTCTAACACTTAGTTGGCCGGATAAGCCGTTCTAACCGCGAAGCCGAGAAATACAGTTCAAGCCGGGAATCAGGGGGGTCAAGTGCGCATTCTAGAGGAAGTAAGGATGTGCTTGGAGACACTGGCATGAGACCAAGGGGGGTTAAAGTCCCTATCACCTGGCAGAGTGTTTCCCTTAGGGATGCAGCATTAGTCGAACCCGCGCTTTTCTGAACTATACCAAAGGTGACTTGTGCGACCCTGGTGCGGGGCCTGCGCGGTTTGTGTTAGAAATACCCCTCCAGCTGGATAGGAACTCAATTTGAATCGCCGTGCTCCTGGTTAGTGAGCGCTTGACTTGAGCAGTGACAATATATATTCAATTAATTGAACGGATGGTTAATTGGATGATGATTTAAATGTTGCCTCAATTTATACATGCTATGGTTATTAATGTTTGCTTAATAATCGAATGATTGTTTAGTACATGTGCTAAGATAGACGACATGTTAATGTTAAAAGTCACTGCTAGCACAGGTTAAAAAGAGTTACTATTACTTATGCATTTCTGCAAATGAACTATCAGCCAGCTCCACTTGAGAAAAGCCTTGCATGATCCTTAGTGTCCTTTATTTCTGTTTCGATGGGTAAGTCTAGCTGAGTATATTCCCGTACTCAGGGTTTATTCCTTCCTGTTGCAGATGACATGCTTTATCAGGGCTTCTGCAAGAACTGCCTCCACCTGGCGGGTGATGAGGACTAGATCACTAGAGCGTGATCGTCTTTTAGTCTACTTTCCTTAATACTTTTGTGGGAACGTGATCTGTAAGACTAGCAATCATACTTGAACTAAGTGTGTGTGTAAATTATGCTTCCGCTACTTTCTAAACTGGGTTTGTAATAATTTGTGACTCCGTGGTGTTGTAAGCCTCTTTTAAGTACTTGTGAAACGTAACGTGTGATGTGTTTATGTTGAATGATCCGATCTTGGTTGTAATCGTGTTGGTTTGAAATCCTTTGTGATTTCGATTGTCTATCGGGATTATATGGGCTCAAGTTTAAAAATTTGAGCGTTTCGGCGCTTGTTTTTGTACTTGTGCTCTTATAATTTAGACAATTCTATTACAGCTGGCATCGGAGCAGAATTCAACACTAAACACATCGTACGGGTATTTAAAAACAAAAGCTTTTGTTTGCGAAAAGTGTTTTTCAACTTACAAAACATACAAGTGTAAATAATCTAAAATTATTTCTATAATATGCCAGTGATCACATCCCTTAGCCTAAATAAGGACTCTTAGGTGGCTTATTAAAATACTAACTTGGGGGTTCTTGTTTGTTTTCTGTTTCGTCGTCCATACGGCGTGATATTGTATGGATGCCATCCGCTTGGGTGGTAATATATGGATCAAAATGCCTCTATGACTTGGTAAGTGTGAGTTGTGAGAGCATGACTGTTCAACCGTCAGTCTATGGGAGAGTAGTTATGGTTACTCGCATACTTACATGCTTAATCATGTAATTATGAGAGTACTTAATTGTGGGTATATATGTCGGGTAGCTGTGATACTGAAGTATATACATTGAGGGATGTATATATGGAAAGTATTTAGTTTACTGCTTACTTTGCATGCTTTAGTGGGAAACTGTTAGGCTGAAATGCAATTTTCTACAGGTACACTAACATCGCAAATGAGTAGACCGATAGTTTCGCCTATATGAGAGCGCGTATGTATGCCACCACCTCGCGTTAGAATTTTAAAATTCTACTAGGGTGAGAGGACGTACGGAACGTGCATGCATCATGTTTATTCATGTCATACATATCATATTACTCCCTCCTTAAAATTTGATTGTCCCGACTAAATTAAATTTTGTATCTCCTAAAATATCCTCAGCTTAAGTTATACCATGTTTCTACAGATGGCTCGCACCAGGACTACCGCTCGCAAGTCCACCGGAGGCAGGGTTCCTCGACACCAGTTAGCTCCTCATGAGCCCTGTCCTGAGCCTACCATGGAGGAAAGCCTAAGGGTGGAGTTGACCAAGGTGACTGCTGAGACAAATGCGGTCCAACAATGTCTAGAGCAAGTGACACAGGAAAGGGATCAGGAAACACTTGCGGTTCAGAGGTTGATAGTTGCTCATCGCAACTATAAGCGCATGCTAGTCCACGTGTTGAACCAGCGGAATGAACCCTGGCACGAAGAGAATATCTTGAGGGCTCGGCAGGTTGAGCTTGAGCAGCAGTTAGCAGCTGCAGAAGAGTACAACGACCACCTTCATGAGGAAGTTCATCTGCTAAACAATCAGCTCAATCCTCTTCTTTCTCCTGACAATGACGATGATGAAGAGATGGGCTCTGGTGTCATCATGGCTGAAGATGATGATGATGTTGAGATTGATGGACCGGAGGATGTTCCGCCTGAAGAAGAAGAAGATGGGGAGCTAGAGCCTGCTAATGATGAAGACGGAGGACAAATCTTTGACACTGACTCGGAGGACGATGCTTAGTCTAGCTTATCACATAGCTACTGCGCTAGAGCTATCTTTTGTTGTCTTCCATGTGTGGGAGAGTGGCTTGTAGTAAGTTGATCTTTGGGATGTAACGGCGAACCCTATGTTATCCTTGATGTTTGTTAAACATGCCAAATTCAGGTCACGTGGGATTTCTCATTGTGTTGTGTTCGGTGATGGTGTCGCAATTAGTACTCTCTAGTGCTACGACGAAACTGAGGGCCTCCTGTGGCATGCGACATAAGGTTGTGCTACTCGGCGCGTGCTGGTATTGAGGATTGCTAGTCATGATCCATCATGGAACTACGCCAATGTGTTATCTTCTCGTGATCATTTCCTTGGTTATCTTTTCCTATTTTTGTTGGAAGGTCTTATATTGAATCAGGACATCTCTGTTATGTAAGGTTGGAACCTCGATGGGTTAGATGTAACCTATCAGACATGTTTGTGCCCCATGTATGTGAGCCTTTAATAAATTCCATCCTTGTTGTCGGTGTTGACGGTAGTTAACTATCAATTTTTTTACCGTCAACTTAAACAAAAGAAGGCTATAAATAAAGTTACCACCCTAGAGTAGGGGTTTAACTAACAAAATTCCACAAGTTTTAGTGAATGTCTATTTCTGTAGGGTGCCAACTGAAAACGACCAAAGATGGTCCACATATTAGGTTTACATAGAGAGAAAGGACCATACACTGAAAAGTATAATCTAGAAGACTCAGAAAGCCACCCCCTGGAAGGTGGGGCCCACCTGTCACTAAAACATGGGCGGGCGGCTGCCCCCCTGTAGAGCCAATCAGGCTCCGTCTCGCGGATCATGCCTCCACCGCCTTTGAGGATGAATAATAATCGTTGATCAAGGTCGGTTTGATCCGAGGGCTATGGTGATTCCTAGAGGGCTATATAAGCAAGGCCCCTGGCCCCTGGATCAAGAGAGTTCAGAAACCCAAATTCATATTTTCCAGAGAGAATTCGCCTGAGAGGGGTCCCTTAAATGGATCTTTCTCTAGGGCACATACAAGAGAGTTTAGCTTTGTAGTCTCTATGTGAGATTAGAGTTATTCTTCTAGATTGAGAGAGTTAGAGTGGAGATAGAAGTTGAAGGAAGCCCGACACGTCAGTGTCTCCTCTCCAGCCTGTACCTGCGGGATCAAGTCTCCTAACCTAGGGCTTGGTTCTAGGATTCTTCGGTAATTCAACTTCTAATACTAAGTAAGTACATTGCTATTATTGTTCTTTGCTTTACGGGTTTACTTTATTCGCTTCGCGTAGGGAATAGAGTAATCGTTCGTAGCGTAAGCGTGGTGCTTAGGCTAGGAATACTCATAGCTATCCCCTATCTGGCCGGATCGGTGTGTAGTAGCGTGGGACGTGACAATCCCATTGTTACCTTCGAAAACCTCCTCCTGTCAGAAGGTTTGGTAGGACCAAAGTGCCCTGGTTAAGCATCCTCTGTGGTGTCTCTTTTCCAACGGTATGTCCCCCTAGAACAGTAGTATCATAGCTTACCATAGGTTGGAACCAGACTGTCGTAGTAGTCTTCTCTAATCGCTTATATCTTCACCAACTTGTAGTGCAGCCCACGGGTAATAGTAAAGACTAGGTTAGTCGTCGCATGCTTTCTCCTTGCGGATAAAACAAATAATGTACTCTGGACTTATCTCCCGGGTGAAGTGCTCACCGATATCCGTGCGCTTGTGGATTATTTCTCTTAGATTCTTTTGTGTGTGTAACCAATATCAACAAGCATTTCTGGCACCGTTGCCGGGGAGAAAGATGTCAGCTGAGTTAACCTTAAAGTCTTGCTTTACCTTGTACCTATACTTTTACCTTTTCCTTTTTATTCCTTACCCTATTCTTTTTTATCTTACCTTTTTATATCCTTATGGATAACATAAATTCCATTCCTATCTTTCAATTTTCTGCACCCACGGAGACCAACCTAGTGCCATGGGAGTCATCACAACCTATCCAAACCCCTAGCTATAGGCTGAGTCCGTGGTTGATTGCAATGGTCCAAAGCCTATCCTTTTTGGGAGGAGTAGACGAAAACCCTTACCTTCATATCCGAGATTTTGAGCAAACATGTGCATGTCTTCGCATAGAGGGCATGTTGGATCAAACTTTACGTTGGAAGCTATTTTCTTTTTCTTTAAAGGGAAAAGCTAGACAATGATATGACAAAGCCATAGGTAAGCAACAAGGAGATTGAGGATCCTTACGTTCTAATTTTTGCCTAGATTTCTACCCTATCTCCCAAATCGTCGACCTTAGAGTCAAGGTTCTTACTTTTAAGCAAGAGCCTAGTGAATCTTTGGCCTCATCCTGGAATCGTTTTACCAACCTTTTAGAATCTAGCCCGGACCTTAGTCTACAAGACCCTATTCTTCTTCAATATTTTTATAAAGGTCTTGATAGAGAGAGTAAACAGTTGCTCGCTACAACTTCTGGAGGATCATTCTTGCATGTTTCCTCGGAAAAAGCAAGATCAATCCTAGATCAAATCCTATCTTCTGAACTAGATAACATCCTAGAAGTAGAACCTCCAGTAGCCAAAGCCAATTCTTTGCCAGATATACCATCTACTTCAGCTATTCTGAGTCCTGAGCAGGAAAAAGAAGAAATTCTGTTTTCTGATTTTATGCTTGATATCGAACCCGATCTTTTTGCCGATTTTGGAAACATCATGAATCACTATTCTATAAAGAAACCACAGAAGCATCGTAATCATCTTAGAGAATATTCAAATCTTTCTAAGGATTTTTCTTATAGAAGCACCTCAGGAGAGCTAGTGTCGGTTATAAGCAGTGAATGGTTAGAGGAATCAGAGCTCTCCTCTGATATGATCCATTTGGATTCACCCTCTTACAATTCGTTGCTTAATAAATTTCGACCATATAGATGCTCTCTATAACCCAGTTGTGGGTATAAATATCATGTCTACTTCACTTGCACAACATCTAATGAAGCACATGACATTAACCCCAACTACAAAATTGATGAAGAGTCTTTCAGGACACATTGTCCCCTGTTTAGGAATTTTATATGATAAGAGTATGTGTGTCCCAATCTTTCGGTGGAGAAGGATAACTTCGATTTCACTGGAGAGACATTCACGACCCGACTACAACCATCCAAGGATGCTGCGCCTTAGCGATCGATACACCAATTCCAGTGGTTGTCACGATCTTGCGGATCACAACCAACCAAACCACTAGGGTTATTCCTACAAGCAATCGAAGAACAAGCAAGAACAAGTAGAACAAGCACTCAATTGCAAATATGAGATGAAGTTTCAGATCTAATACACATAAAGGTGGGGTTCCGGATTGAGTAGAACAGATGGTCTAACCGACACACGTGTCTACCAGGAAGTAGCAGGAGCTAAACTTACATCAAAACAAAAACCCAATCTCTTTGTGGTGGCTATGGAGGTATATGAGAGAGTAGAGGATGACCTGGACGTGGTGGGGGTCATCCCACAACCCTAGGACACGCCCCTATTGGGCCCCACTTGATACACGGCCCATCGGGCAACAATCAGGTGACGCAGCACCGTGGACAGAAAAGGTCTTGGTATTAAAATGCGAACTGCGGACGTATTTAATAAGATATCAGCATGAGTCTAGATCCGTTGGAAAGTAGACTTGATAAGCTTTCCAAAAAGTCCTAGAACGTCCCAATCGGAGTCCGTATGAAGTCATGGCAACCGTCGGAAGTTGGGACTCTTCTGCAGTCCGAATTCATCTTCCAAAACGTGTTGGACTTGGACTCTTTCTTTCTTTGAGCCAAAAGTGACATGGTGGCTTGGTGGATGACATTAGGAATATTTGGACTTGGTCCCCAATCAACTTCATTAATCTTCCATTCTTTCCATATGCAATTGAACCTTCTCTTCATCCATGTAAGTAATTCTGAAAATGAAAATACACACACTTTATGGTGCAGCACCAATTAATCAAATGTATCAATGATAAGCCTCATATAGAATGGTTGCACCTTTAGTTTAGAAGTGGTTAATATGGTCATATTCGAGCCAATGATGTCCTCATCATTATATATCCAACCAATCCAGGTAGAAGAAATCTTAGTTCATTTGAGCTTTTATGTCTTTCCCATATGGGACTTCGACCTGTTGATAGGGCAACCTTTTAGAAGACTTCTTTATGAAGGACAAACAAGGAAGATAAACATTTATTTTGGAAAGAAACTTCAATTTCCAGTATCCATATCTCGATCTCTAAGTACTAGGACAAAATCTTATTTAGAACCCGATCCGTTAGAGGAATTTAAGGATGCTTCTCTAGAGTTCTTATTTGATTCAAGCCTAGAGGATGACGTTGAATTCTTTATAGAAGAAGAAGCTAACTACTTTGAGCTTGAACCTTTAGATGAGTTTGTAGAACCTCCTAGACCTCCTATAGAACTTAAACCTTTACCTTCTGGTTTTGGATATGCTTTTCTAGATGACGATCCAGAGTCTCCTATGATTATAAGTGATAAACTCACTCAGGAGCAAACTCTTCACTTAATGGCTGTCTTAGAGAGACATCACTTAGCTTTTGGCTACTCACTCCAAGATCTTAAAGGAATCAGTTCTGCTCTTTGCACCCATCACATTCCTACAGACCCAACTGTTCCACCTTCTAGAGAACCCCAATGTAGACTCAATAATACGATGAGGGAGGTTGTTAAAAAGGAAGTTTTGAAGTTGTTGCATACTGGGATTATTTATCCCGTGCCACACAGTGAGTGGGTAAGCCCTGTCCAAATTGTGCCTAAAAAGGGAGGCATGACTGTTGTTAAAAATGAGAAGAATGAGTTGATCCCTCAGTGAACCATCACAGGATGGCGGATGTGCATAGACTATAGAAAGCTGAATAAAGCAACTAGGAAGGATCATTTTCCATTGCCTTTTATCGATGAGATGCTAGAGCGGTTAGTCAATCATTCTTTCTTCTGTTTCCTTGATGGATATTCGGGGTATCATCAAATCCCTATTCATCCTGATGATCAAAACAAAACTACCTTTACATGTCCCTATGGAACTTATGCCAATCGTAGAATGTCTTTTGGGTTATGTAATGCGTCAACTTCTTTTCAAAGATGCATGATGTCTATATTTTCTAAAATGTTTGAAGAAATTATGGAAGTTTTCATGGATGATTTTTCAGTGTATGGAAAAACTTTTGATGATTGTCTCAAAAACTTAGATAGAGTTTTGCAAAGATGTGAAGAAAAGCACTTAGTCCTTAATTGGGAAAAGTGTCATTTTATGGTTAGAGAAGAAATAGTGCTAGGACATCTAGTGTCTGAAAGAGGTATAGAGGTAGATAGAGCTAAACTTGAAGTGATTGAGCAGCTATCTCTACCTGCAAATGTTAAAGGAATTAGAAGTTTTCTTGGCCATGCTGGTTTTTATCATAGATTTATAAAAGATTTTTCGTTTATTGCTAGACCTCTTACTCGTTTTCTAGGCAAGGATGTTACTTTTGAATTTGATGATGAATGTTTAAGATCTTTTGAAATTTTAAAGAAAGTGCTCATCTCAGCACCAATCATTCAACCCCCTGATTGGTCTTTACCTTTTGAAATTATGTGTGATGCAAGTGATTATGCTGTGGGGCAGTTTTGGGACAGACAAAAGACAAAGCATCATGCAATAGCTTATGCTAGCAAAACTTTAACAGGACCTCAACTTAATTATGCAACTACTGAAAAATAGCTCCTTGCTGTTGTTTTTGCTATCGATAAATTTAGATCTTACTTAGTGGGAGCTAAAGTAATTGTTTACTCTGATCATGCTGCTTTAAAATATTTGCTCACTAAGAAAGATGCTAAACCTCGTTTGATACGATGGCTTTTGCTACTCCAAGAATTTGACCTAGAAATAAAAGGTAAGAAAAGAGTAGAAAATTCTGTTGTCGATCACTTGTCTAGAATGCAGTTTGAGAATTCACAGGAACTGCCCATCGACGACTCGCTTCGGGACGACATGCTCTATAGAATCAACAGATCTGACCCCTGGTATGCTGATATTGTTAATTTTATGGTTTTAGGATATGTACCACCAGGAGGGAGCAAAAGGAAACTCGTCCAGGAGAGTCGTACCCACATATGGGATGAACCATACCTTTTCCGAGTATGCTCTGATGGCCTAATCAGAAGATGTGTACCAGTTAAAGAAGGAATAAAAATTATTGAGAGATGTCACTCATCACCATATGGAGGGCATTATGGAGCATTCCGCACACATGCCAAAATTTGGCAGTGTGGATTCTTTTGGCCAACAATGTATGAAGACACAAGAGAATTCATACAAAGATGTGGACCATGTCAGAGACACGGCAACATCAATACAAGAGATGCCATGCCACTCACCAACAACCTTCAGGTTGAACTCTTTGATGTCTGGGGAATTGACTACATGGGACCATTCCCACCATCAAAGAAATGCGAGTACATTCTAGTGGCGGTGGACCATGTCTCCAAATGGGTCGAAGCTCTGCCATGCAAGAATAGTATAATTGAGCTAGTGCTAGAATTAGCGTCGCCATCTTTTATACTAACAATTGTTGTTTAGTGAAGTTTGTAGAATTTTAAATAGGCTATTCACCTCCCTCTAGCCATTTGGACCTTTCACCCGTGCCCTTCTCCGTGTCGCGGCAAGCACCAGGGCCTGCTATCATGATCTAGCCTTGCTCTCGCTCAGGAACTAGGGCCTGCTTGCGCCACGGCGGCGGCTCTTGCCGAGGAACCAGGCTTTGCGCCACGGCCGCGGTGTCGGAGGCCTCTCACGCTAGGGCACCGCCGCGCCGATCCCAGGGGGCTGCCCACGCAGGGATGCCGGCGACGCAAATTCGACGTGGCCTACAGCCCTAGCTCCCTGCGCGGCTGGGGAAGGGGCACACCGCCGTGATGGGAAGGGGCATGGATCTATAGCCATCGAGGTCAAGAAGAGGAGCAGAGCCGTTGGATCCACCTCCTTGTGCCACCATCGACCGAATCTGGCCTCCCTACGCTGCCACCGGTCGGATCTGGCCTCCTTACACCGCCACCGGTCGGATCTGGCCTCCTTGTGCCGCCACAGGCTGGATCTGGCCACCCTGCGCCACCACCATCGGGAGGGAGAGAGGGGCGCTGTCGGGCTGTGAGGGAGAGGGAGAGGGTGCTCGGGAGGGAGAGAGGGGCGTCGTCGGGTTGTGAGGGAGAGGGAGATGGTGCTCGGTGGGAGAGGGGCTCGGGAGGGAGAGGAGCGCCGTACGTCAGGCTCGGAGTGGAGAGGGGTGCCATACGTTGGGCTCGGAGTGGAGAGGGGGTGCCATCGGGCTCGGAGGGAGAGGGGCTTGAGAGGGAGCCGACGGTGTGAGAGAGAGAGTGTGGAGTGAATGAAAAAACCCTAACTCCTTGTATTTATACCGGAAGACAGTTATTGGGCCTCGCCTAGTCCTGTTGGGCCTTGGCCTTTTCAGAGGCGGGCCTTATAGCGTTCTCGCCTCCGAAAATTGATTTTCGGAGGCGGGTATCTTAAGGCGACCGCCTCTAAAAATAGATTATTTTTTGAGACGGAGACGACCGCCTCCGTAAATCCATTTTCCGAGGCGGGTAAAAGTGTTCGTCTCGGTAAATAAAAAATGTCCGCCTCCGTTAATGTAGGCATTAACCGAGGCGGTCGGATTTTGTGACCACCTCCGTTAATAAAAGGGCACCATCTTGCAAAATCATTTGTGTAGTACTGTAAGTTTCTTCATTTTATCATTTAAGTATATTTCTTAAATGAACAGGATTTAGCATAACACACTAGGTCTCTTAAATAGAAAAGTTGTCAACAGCAAAGTTGTAGAACTCATTGACTTTTTTGGGTCATTTTTTTTCATATGACATGGGAATATTTTATCATGGCCACGTCGACGTCCACGTCAGCACCATGTTGCCCATGTCAGCGCCATGTTGGATGATTCATCTGTGACCAAACCAAATCGTCCGTCATAGATTTACCACTGAGTTGCCAAAATGATTTGTTATGGTCAACAGTGACGGTTACTAAACAAGTCGTCATAGATATATCACCTAATGAATGAATCATCATAAACAATAGAATTCTATGATGGTTCCTTAGAACGTCACCAGTAAACCGTCATGTAAAGACTTATTCCTTGTAGTGAAAAAAAGATTTTCCAAAGACAAACCCTCTTATTTGCTGAGGTGGCTCAAAAGTGTTTGTCTCCCAAAACACTCTTCAACTTTCATAGGCGGTAGCTAGGTCCATTTATGGAGACAACCAATCAATAGTTATCTCTGTAAATGGAGCCATTAATAGAGGCATACATACTATGAGTCTTGCCTCTAAAAAAGCTTGAGGCCCATAAATCCTCTCCCACTCGCACAACCCTAACTCCCTCACACCCCTATTCTCCTAGATGTCGCACTCCCTCCCCCCCTCTCTCTCTCTCTTTGTGTGTGTGTGTGTGTGCCGATCCAACTACTCCACTCCTACACTCTATTTTCTCTGTGTAGACAAATCATCTAACACATCTAGTTGAGGAGGCCTGCAGGCAGCCCGCATAGAAGAAATGCCGCAAGCACGGAGGAGGCTAATGGGTGGGCCTCGGAGGAGGCCAGTGAATAGAGCTAGATAACAAGCTAGCTTGGCTCGGCTCGTTCTAGCTCGTGAAGATAAGGAGCCAGTTCATCTTGGCTATCATAATGAGCTAGAAGGCCAGCTCAGCTCGGCTCGTTTACGAGTTTCAGCGGGCTCGTTTAGCTTGCGAGTCAGATATTAAACACATAAAATATAATGTATGCATTTATATGAAGCTTGATAATAGTAATAATAAAAAAGTAATACATCCATAAGCCTTAAATCAAATAAAAAATATATATATATATATATATATATATATATATATATATATATATATAAGTATAACAGTATACTATATATAGTATTGCACCATACATCCATAGTCCATAATTCATACCATGAATAATGCTTCCATAATTCATTACTAGATATCCATACATCCATTAAAAATAAAGTGATAGAGTCATTATAATCCCAAGTTTACTGGGTCTATAGGACAGTCATCAATCAATTCTAAAGTGCAAGACATAAAGTAATACAAAACTAAAATGCTAGCTCAGCTCGTTGGAAAATCTAAACGAGACGAGATGAGTCGAGCCACTAATGAGCCGAGAAGAGCGAGCTATCAAGCTGTGAGCTTTTCGTCTAACCCTACCGGAGGACGGCATGCTTAGAGGAGGTCCTATGAGGGCAGAGGTCGAGGTCAATGCAGAGGCCAAGGGTGCTGTAATGGAGGCCGATAGCGGTGCACGGAGGAGACCTAGGCTGTTGATGGGTGGGGGCTGGCAGGCAGTGCTTGTTCAAGATGCCAAGGGGCACGAGGATGAGGGCGATGCAGACAAGGCCTAGAGCAGCATGGGGGAGGTGGGCGCGGAGGTTCTCCCTCTCTATCCATTCCCCATTTCCAGATGTGCTTCATCTCGACCTCTCTCCCCTTATCTATCTCTCCCCTCCTTTTCCTCTCCCACTTATGCAGATCTGTCTATGGTGTTTTGCATATATGCTCAACCTAGAGCAGGGAGATGCTTCTGGTTCTTGATCTCAGAGAATCTGTTGGATGTTTTTTATATTTATAGAGATGGATGTCTAACTCACCCATCTCTAAAAACACCATTTTACACAAGTGGGTTTGTGACCGCTTCTATTTATGATGATTAATAGAGACCATCGTCTGCTACCGTCTCTAGCTAGAAAGCATTTTTGGCGACTCTAAAAAGCCTAAATATAGTAGTGAACAAAACACTATATATATATATATATATATATATATATATATATATATATATATATATATATATATATATATATAGTCTCACATTGATCAAATGCATGGAAACATTTGTACCATCATGCATATGGTAAAATCAATATAAAAAAGGGTATACACTTATCTTACAGATGAAAGAGTAGTTGGGGGTGCAGCTTATAAGAAAATATGTACATACAGTTCCAAAAAAAATATGCACATGCTTGCACCACTCCCAACTGCCATGGACCGTACCTAGGCGACCTTATCTTCCAGTGACGATCTCCAATGCGGCGTTCGAGCTTCTCCTCTCCGCCATCTCCACGACCCCTGGCCCTGAGGCCGCCGCCTTCGCCTCACCCTTGGGCAGCCGGTCCACCACGTCGGCACGGCAGACGGGGCACGCGCTGCTCTTCCTCAGCCACGAGTCCACGCACTCCGCGTGGAAGCTGTGCTCGCACCGCGGCAGCTGCCTGCACCGGTCACCGGCCTGGAACGCCTCAAGGCAGACCGCGCAGTCCCCGGCCGCCCCGCCGTCCGCAGACTTGAAGTCGTGGCAAGGAAGCGTGCCGAGCTCACCGGCCGACAGTCCCCTGCCGTGGCCGTCCTCCACGCGCTCCTGGTTGGCGTGCTGGCCGGTGCCGCGGGAGACGAGTCCCCGCCGCAGAGCCCAGAAAACAACGAGGATGTGGACGACGAGCATCAGAGAGACACCCACGACGAGCAGCGCCACGGAGAGGATTGCGGCTGGGTTTGTCATGATCATGCTATTGCTATGCTATATGGTAGCGTCTAGCTAGTGATGATGTTCTCTCGACTAAGGGTCATGTTTCTCGGAACATGTGAAGATTTCTCTTGCTTTTGACGTTCCTTGCTTTGGATATATACGGACACCAGTTCAAGACGCGTTGGGAGAAACCAAAGAAGAAGCGATTAGCACTGTATATTGTATATCTGTGTGGCAGCTGCAAGTAAGGATGAAAACGGTCGGAAACGGTCGAAAACGGACTTACGATATAGAAAAACGAAAACGGTCGGTTCGGAATATTTCTACATTTAGCAATTAAAGAGTACAAAAAAATGGTTGAAAATGGTTGTGAAACCAATTGAAACTGACAATTTTTCATGTTAAAAAACGGTTCATAATATAGAAAACGAAAACGGTCAATTCGAAATATTTCTGTTCCGTTTTCATCCCAGCTGCAAGTCGTTACTGATAGGTACAAGGAAGAAAACGGGAGGCGCAGCTGGTTTTTTTCCTTGGCATATAATTGTTTGTTTGCCATCGTTAATTGCCTTAACCTGAGATATGTATCCACAAGGCAATTGGAGGATTTTCATGCTTTGTTGCCTGAAGATAAGCCGACGGTCAAAGGGAGGGAATATATTTCAATCCTTTTTGAAAAAGTGTTTTTTTAAATTTGTATCGATATTTTATTACCACCCTTCTTGCCACAATATGGCATACGTATTATATCTTCCTGATGGGGTGGTTAGAAAATAGACCGAATTGAACGTCTCAAATTACTTATTGCTCAGCTACTATGCAACTTGACACGACGGACTTTCGTCAGCAGCTTTGTATGGATCTATGTCGTTTTAGCACATAGAGTGTGCAGTCAATTTTTTTTTGTGGTTCATTACAAGCCACTACACAAATAATTAATATATCACACATCAAATTTTGATGTGCAGCCAAACAAAATTGATGAGCTGAGATGGGACGCACAGGCACACAGCATGACCGTGCCAGCAAGCTAGGGTGCAAACACAAGGGAGATAGAAATAGGCTCAATCCTGACCTGAATCCTATTGGTGACCCCCCTGATTAGCTCTAGTTGATTTCATCCATAAATTGGTTTAATCCATAAATGATAAATCGAAGCAAAAAAGAAAATAAAAAGCACTACGGTCAGCATCCCACCAATCATAAATAAGTGGAGGTTTAAACATCCATAGGATCTACAAAATCACATCACTTATTTGTGAGCAGGGGCGGAGCTACATGGTGGTCCGGGTGGTCCGTGGACCACCATGCGCTCGGCCCATACAAAGCCCATAGATCAAATACGTCGAAGCGTCTACGGCCTTTCGCAAATACGCGTCGTGTGACCCTTCGCGAATACGGCCGGTCTACACCCCTTCGTATCCCTTGTTGTGTTGTGCGGACGTGCGGCGGCGGCGGGCCGGCGGCAGGCGCCGCATGACGAGTAACTAGGGGCTGCGAGCGACAGCTGACGTGAGTGTGCAAGTACGTCTCCAGGCTCCCAATTGGCTTTCTCGTTTAGTCATGTTTCTTTTTTCCTCCCAGGCTCCCAATCTCTCCCAGTATGAACGAACGCAGAACGCCCTAAATCGAACACATCAAGCAGTCAGCAATCCATCATCCATCCACCATCCACCATCAGACCGGCATCAGACGTCCACAGGCCGCAAGCCACAAGGTACACAAAACCTTATTTTATTCTGTGTCATTAGATTATATTATTGGAATGCATGGTCACATTGGACTATTTAGTTTTAATTGTAGGATAGGGTTTTGTTATGTGTCAATTGATTATTGGAATGGTCAATTGATATTTTCTGCAACGACCTTCATCAAGAATAAGTTAAGAAATACGATGAGTGATATAGCTTTCTGGATGATTGTCTAGTGACTTTTATTGAGCAGGATATCTCCTTATAATTGAGTGAAGAAGAGATCATCAACACTTCTCTTTTTTCATGGCTATTAGAAGGCGCAGGCTTGACAAGAAGTAGTGATATATTGTTCTTCAACTATTACGGGTACGTAATATTTCAATTCTATGTTAAGAAAGTTATACTTTTCTATTTTATTAACTTTGTATGTTCTTTTTTATCCTTAATTGTGTTTTGCAATTCATATCCTTATGTATCGACATGTTAAATTTATAGTGGTTAAAAAAAATTAGACAATGGACCACCATAGCTACAAATCCTAGCTACGCCACTGTTTGTGAGTGGAGAAGGTAGTATAATTATATGTAGTATTTAGCTGATTTTCAAATATGGATATTAGGTCAACTGACCTTTCATTCAACTTGCATCCGTAGGCTTCGTCATGGTACCATCTAATCCTCATTTCTCTATTATACTCCTATGCATCTCATATTGTCACACCCATTTAAAGACCAAATGGAATGCATACTTTTATGTGTGCCCAGAGATCAATCACACATAAGTTAACAAATTATAACGGTAGTATCATCACAAATGTTATTACATCACGATATTTAACACACAGTCTTTACACAAATATAGCGGAAGTAAAAATAATAATCTCTCGTGGTCGCTCCAATCACAGGCACATTGACTGGTTGACTACAAGTCTAGTAATCTTCAGGAAAGTAGGAGTAGTAGTCACTATTAGCACCATCTGTTACCCATCCGGGATTTTTATCCAAGTAAGAAAAATAAACAAGCGTAAGTACATCTTGTACTCAACAAGTGTAACATGGGGTTCATGAGGCTCAAAGGCATAACATTGGTTTATCAGCATGTAGCTTTTAGTTAGCATCAAAATGTCTTAATGTAAACAATAAATATATGATCCATGTGAAATGATTGATGAATAGCAAAAACATAACCATTAATAATTATCAACAATTCCATAAGGGTCCAAGGCCACTCGTGACCGTGAGCACGGCTGTTATAACAGTTTTACACTCTGCAGAGGTTGTACACTTTCACTGTGAGTCGTGTTGCCCATATGCCCGGGTTAATTACTCCTAAAACACTACCAAGGTGAGCAGGTAGGGAAATACTATGAAGTCTTTCGAAGGTTTGTCTAACAAGTTAGGGCCATTAGATTCACTCGGCAAACAGATGTAGAGCCCCCTTCCAAATGGCACAATAACATGCAGCCTATACACATAAAGACAGAGGCCGCACTATACCCGATTCGTCAAGCCATTCTTACGCCAAAAAGGTTACCACTAACAAACTAGAAAAGGTCCTTCTATATGACTAAAGCCAGAGCCATATAGCCTCCACAGTTGTACTGTAAATCTCGGATATTCGCTTATAGATGAGTCCTTATGGAGAGTAATTAGAGCATCAAAAATAACCCCATGCTCTAATCCCCTTTAAACATTAATAAAAATCATCTTTTAATGTTTGTTACATATTCCATTAATCAATTTACACGATCATAGACCATGTTTAAGCACTAGCCATACTACTCAATGCAATATAATATGTATCAAGGTATAAGATCAACGTCATCCTTAACAAGGGAATAGATGCATAATGATATTATTTGCATATTGTGAATAGGACAACAAGGATAATCCCATGCTATACTTGCCTTGCTCAAACTGGTCCTGAAGATCTTGCTCGTAGAAAGACTCTTGATCCCCAATGAATTGCTCACCGTCTATACTCGATCAACAACAGCAACAACATACATCCAGAGGCAATTATGCATAAACAAACAAGACTATAATTAGAACAGTACACCAACAGTAAGAAAATAATATAAAAAGTCTTTAAAACGAATCTACAACTCGCTAGGATCACACAGACGCGAAGATCACGAAAAACCGAGCTAAAACGACGAAGTTATGAATTTACGAAGATTTCCTATAGAAAAATAAATACTTTAATATAATCTCGAAAATAAATTATCTCAAACCTTCTGTACAGTTCTATCATCATGTAGAGCTCACAAATATAAACCTAACGCAATTTGAACGGGTCAAATCGGAGTTAAAACGAAGATTCTACGACTAAAACAAGATTAGTGGTAAAACTGTAAATATCAGAAAACATATTTTTGAATTACCGAGACGAAATACGCTTTCAAAAGAATAAAACGGACTCGGGTTATTACGTTTTGGACTGCGGGTTACAATACGCAAAACCGCAGGGACTCTTTAGCAAAAAGTACAGGCCAAGCGGTATCTTCTATTTTCGGTCGTTGGATTTAAAATGAACGGCCTAGATCTAATCGGGGGAGGGAGAAAGAAGATTGCCGGCCGTCTACAGGAGCCCAACGGCGGCGCCATGGCCGGACTTGGCCCGAGCTCACCGGCGTTTTCAAAATCGGTGATTTCGGCCACCAAACAACATGCGGCCAGTACCAATCGAAAGAGAAACTCGACGCGAACTCACCCGCGTAGAAGAGGGTGGCGGAGACGGTTCGAGAACAACGTAGAGCTCGGGATGGTGGACGACTTCGAACTGCAAGGGTTCAGTGATGATTTGTAAGCGAAAACGAACGAGAAAAAGGAGAGATAACGGCTCAGTGACCTCGTAATGCCAACGCGAAGCTCGGCACGAACTTACAGTGCCAATGGAGCGGCGGGATCTGCGAAGCTCGGGCTCGGTAATGGCGCCCTAGGGTTGCCGATGCTCGAGCAAAGTTGGAGCGCTGCGAGAGCTCAAGATGGAGCGGAGGGGCTCGGGTACACGCCTTATATAGCCCGAAGGCACGCGGAAACAAGGAAGGTTGAGATTGGAAGATCGATTTGGCGGCTGTGTTTTTGGAAAGAGGAAACCGGCGTCGGCGTGGGGAGGAAGATGAAGATGGAGCCGCTGGCACGTGGGTCCGGGACGTCAGCGACTCGGGAGGGCTAATGTGGCCACGCGCGCACGCGAGTTGGGCCGGCGGCTGGGCTCGGCCCAGAGAGAGGACGCGGGGGAGAAGGGAAGGCGGCAGCGCGCACCGGAGAGAAAGCGGGCCGCCGCTAGCAGGCTGAGGCGGACACGGGGTAAGCGGGCCGAAAACCGAATGAAACAAATTTTTCTTTTCTTTTTCTTTTTCCAGTTTTTCAAAACCATTTTCCAAGAGATTTTGAAATCCATTTTGAATTTAATTTAAACCACTCAATACAAAATTTCAAATGCAGCATCATGAATGCTCAATCATGTTTCTACCCTTATATTTGATTTTAAATTTATAAAAATTATTATCATTCTAAATTTGCATGCTCACAAAAATATATAAAAATTATATTTCTCCTATTTTTATTTCTTTCAAAATTTTAGGGTATTACACATATATGTTGAATGTTTCTGTGAGGGAGTGTACATAATGACATATCACAGTAATATAGTTTCCATTATGGTGGCATCAGCATCACCTGGCGTGGGTCACGACTCTTGAGTCATACTGAAAGCATCATCTCTTATTTCAGTACCGCGGATCATCAACGACGATTGTTCTAGTAACGGCGTGTTTACACACAACTAATATGAAAGCAGGCATACTAGATCGAGCTGATGAACTCGATCAGGTTAGGATTGCTCCTTTTATGAGTTTCCTTTTGGAAAATAAGAAAACGTGACGCACCTGACTAGTCCTGAAGTTTTCCACTTTATCTTCTTTTTTTCCACTTCACATAAAACCTTTGCAGCCAACTAAAAAACAAGGTTGAACTGTGCTGGTTCAAAACTCTCAAATTCGGGCTACATGAAACTTTATATTGTAAAATAAGTCCAAAAGAAACAGTTTCAAATTTTCGATGCAATTTAGTTAAGAGTTTTCGATTGAACTTATAACTGGAAACAGCGAAGTCTGTCAAGTTGGAAATGAAACCTTCGTGGGTAATTCAAGTGAAAAGTTCATCGTATCAACACAACCGCAAGCAGTGTATGTCGTATGGATCACATACAATGGCAATAATATAAAGTGGTAGGATTATTTCCAAGAATGAAATTGTATGGGGGTTTGATATTTATTTTGGCTTCCACATACTATTAGTTCCGACAAACAGGTTAACAAATAAAGATTTGTGTGGCTAGCGCTCGGACGTCCGGACGTTAGCCCATCCGGACGCCCGCGCCTGCCCCACCTGCTGAGCCTGCCCACACCTGCTGCTGCTGCGCGCCCATCTGCTACTGTTATGCATGCCCGCATGCTAATGCTACGCATGTTGTTGCACTTGTGCACATCTGCACGCCTGCTGCTGCTACGCATTTTGCTACGCCCGCGGGACCGCCTCCACCTTCGCCTATGCTCGCTTCCCGTGACTTCTAATGAAAACACTTGCAACATGAAGCACTTGTTGTAACATACGTCTGAAATGGGTGAAACATTCGGAACATACGCTTGCAACATATGTGTATAGCCACTGCATTATATACAACATCCAAATAAAATATTTGCAACATACGTTTGAAACTGCTAAAACATTTGAAACATACAATTGCACATGCATTTGAAAATAGCTGCAATATTTAGAACATACACTTGCAACATACATGTATAACCATTGCAACATGTGTAACATCCCGATCTACTTTTGTAGCATCTAGATTAAACACATGCAACATCTAGATGAAACATCTGAAACACTTGAAACATACGCTTGCAACATGCGCTTTCAGCGCAAATGTCACCTTGCAGATTGGATGAATGGAGGCTCGTCGTTGTGGAGGTCGGCGGCAGTGCATATATGGATCTCGCTAGTGTAGGCAACTTACCAGCAGGGCAGCATCACACGAACCTCCTCCTGTCGCCTGCTTGCTGGAGCATCCGTCCTGTTGAGGCTCGCCGGCTCGGTGGAGGCGGCTGCGTGAGCGGGCAGCACGGTGGAGGTGGCTGCGGTGGGTAGATGTTGCGGTGCAGGCGAGCGGCACGATAGAGGCAGAGCGCAGTAGAGAGATTTTTGTTGGAAGGGGAGTGAGTGGACGGCGTGGTAGTGAGTGGGGATGCCGCATTCGTCCGTCTGAATGCCCTCACGAGAGCATTACCGAATAAAGATTACACGTAACCTAGCAAGGAAGAGATGAAAACTGGATTATGTTTCTTTATAGCAACGGTTGGTAACTTAAATACAAATTTTAAGAGGTTATTTTAATTTATATTGTTTTTAAATGGCAGAGGTGGGTTTTTTAATACATATTAGATCTAGCAGGTATTATTATCAGTGATTATTATAGTTTATTGTATTGAAGATCAATTATTTTATATATATGAGGATTATTCTTAAGATTTATCTTTTTTTCTAATCGCATCTTCATATGGATCAACGATCGGTGAGTGTAAGTAGCTCGGTGGATATAATATGCTTTCTTTATTCTCAAATATAAGGATTCTGGACGAAGTAATTCTCTGTTTTTTTTTTAAAAGGCAGCATTCATATACGTACCCCTACATTATTATTTTTTCCAAATGGTAACCACAATATCTCCCTACAACATGCGTGATTTGATTTATACCATAATTTGTCCTAGGATTTCTAAAAATACCTTATTTCGATATGGTAGTAGACATTTTACTATGCTTTACGCTTTAGAGCATGGATTCTAGCATGGCCACAAATTTTGTACTATGTAAGAGCATCTCTAGGAGTTTGGTATAATTTACTTGCTAAACTAATCAATTTAGCAAGTTAACATAAGAAATAGCAACCTTATTTTTTATCCTTCTCCAATAGTCTCCTATAATAGCTTTCTAAAAACTATAGTAGAGCTCACATTTAATTATTTTTTGGTTTATTGTACCATGAAAACATGTCCACTGAGGAGAGATAGAGGTCTCTCGACTAGCGATGAAAACGGACGGAAACGGACGGAAAAACCCCATTTCTACTTCCGTTTCTATATTTTTTAGCGGAAACGGGATCGGGTTCGGAAAATGCGGGTTTGGAAACGAAACCGGAATATGCGGGTGTACGGAAACGAACCAATACGGTCGGAAATTCAACGGAAACGGTCGGAAGTCAGAGCTTAAGCCGGAATACCACACATCTTTATACTCGCAAATTACAATCACACACAAAATAGTTCATAAATGATTAGGATTTAGGTTCTTCAATATTATACTTGAGCCATGAACTTGAGTAGAGTGATTACATAAGTAACGTGGATAATTAGGATTCAGGGTCCTTATTCAATACGTATTATGTAAACAAGTAACATAGATGATTATAGAAGTAAGCTTGTCACGCGCCATCACGCTTGTGGATTGGATTATAGTGTACAAGCGTTGGGCGTAAAGATGGCAACGGGTACCGGTGACCCGAAACCCGACGGGTTTTTACCCTATTAGGGCATGGGTATGGGTCAATTTCTCTACCCATGGGTTTGTTAATGGGAAAAAAACCAAACCCAGTGGGTTTATGGGCATGGGTCTGGGCATGTAGTACCCAAACCCGCAAATCCATGGGTTTTTTAAACCCGTTCCATCATAGAATAGTAGCTCAAATCATCCTACAAATGTCCTAAATTTCTCAACTAGATTGATCCATTTAAAGGCGCATATGACGGCTTTCCCATCCCAAATGGCTTGATAAAGGCATGCATATGTAAACAAATCCTTTAATTTTTAGATCTTGGATTAACAAATAATTTTATATATAAGCTCACTAAATATATTTAGAAACTTTTGCATAGAGAAATATTCTAGAGAAACCAACTACAAATTGAAAGACAAAAAGAATAAACCGACTCTTATGTTGCTTGGAGGCCGAACTGCTCCTGAGCCTCCGATCCTATTATGGGCCGGTTGCCTCCTGGGCCCAACTGCTAGAATGGTTTGCTCAGTTGCTTTTCAGGCTCCAGTGCTAGTGCAGTAGTGCTTCACAAGTTCACAGACAGCAAGCGCATTAGTCCCACCTCGCTGGGTCAGCACAGCTGAAGGTGCGCGCACTCTATATAAAACCAAGGCAAAATAGGGACATGCACAACACAGCTAAAGCCTGTAATTTGTCGGGCACGGGTAACCCGGGGGTTACCCGCTCGGGCACGGGTATGGGCGTCTATTTGTACCCGTCTGCGGGTATGGGTTTTTTAACGGGCATAAATTTTTTTTATGGCCTAGCAGAAATGCGGTAAAAATCCGGAAGAAATCCGGTAAAATTCCGGTCAAATATGGAATTCCGAAAATACGGTCGGAAAAACATCATCCCCGTTTCCGGTCCGATTCCGAAAACCTCCGTCCCGCATTCCGTACCGTTTCCGGATTTTTCCGAAAATACGGAAACGGGCGGATCAAATGTGGAAAAACGGACGGTTCGGAACGGAAAAAATTCCGTCCGTTTTCAACCCTACTCTCGACTTATGAGTTCAGGAGGATATTTGACAACTTTTTATTTTTAAGGAGCCCTTTTACCAAACTGCTGGAGGAGACTTTTTTCCTTTTTGCTAAAAAATTAAGATAGGGAGTTGTTTTACCAAACTCCTGGAGATGCTCTAACTTAATTTGATTGATTGTATAACCCAAATTATAAGGAATTCTAGTGAAGTAACTCTCCATTTTTGTTTAAAAGAAAGTATTGAAACTAGGACTCGGTATTTGGTTTTAACCGACAGTTTGTTTAGGTTTCTTCGGTTTCCACAAACTTTGGTTTCTATATTGGTTTGTCACAACACGAGAAACCAACAAGTTCGGTCTCGGTTTCTTTGGTTCTATTTTCTGCTGAACCAAACCAACACAATACAGAGAAGATAAGAGAAGCCTGCTGTCGATGCCGCGTCATTGCCTCGACTTGCCGATACCACGGCCCCACCGGTGCCATATATAGGCGTGGCCACCCCGCTGATGCCGCTCCCGCGCTCCGTCACCGTACCGATGTTGCGCGTGTCACCCTCCCCATCCTCCTGCGTAGGCACGTCTACGCCATTGAGAAGCCACAGCGCCCTGCTCGGGCACCTCTTCCACTGGGTGCCGGCTAGGAGCCGTCCCTAACCCCTCCTCGCGCAGGCACGTACGCCCGCGCCGCAAAGGAGCCGCGTAGCCGTCACGCATGGTCTGAGGACTGAGAGCAAGAAGGAAATGATGAGGCGAGGGCAGAGGCATAGAGCCGCGAAACAGATAAGGTTAGGGTTGGTTTTTCTATTCGAAGTGCAAACTGGGGATATGATCAACTACTCAGGTAATTGGTTCAGTTAAGGTCCGAAATCGAACCTGAAGCCGATAATCGTAGTTCTCATATACTAAAGCCGAAACCAAACTAAACAACTAAAAAAGACATTTCGGCTCAGTTCGATGTCGGTTTGGCTCAGTTTTAGTTTCCGGTCTAAAAGTGCGCAGCCTTAATTTAAATTTACATACCCACCGTTAATGTTTATAACTGACTCAAATATAGTAATCACAATATCTTCCTATAACAAGAGTTATTTGATTTTTTTTTAAAAAAAAGAGGTAAGACCTCTGCTTTTTAGAAAGCAACATAACAGGTTCACAGACTGGGGATATCAGTTTAAGAGAGAAAAACAAACAAACACCACCATTCAGAGCCTATTACAGAGCTAAATTTCCATGACATCCGAAAGGAGGACATTGTTAGGCTTGAAGGTCTTGAGCCAGCTAGTGATGGAATCCTTGATCTGCATGATACGGTCCTGATCCTTCTCCTTAAGCTTCACGCTCCATTTATGCATTAGTGAAATTGCAACGTAGATAACGTCAGTTGGCTCCTTTGGAATCATCTTTTCAATAGCTATCTTATTCCTGGTAGTCAGAGAGCCCACGCAAAACCTGAAAACATGAAAATGATTAACCTGGCCGGGAAAGGCCCCTTGCCTCTTAGCCAAGAACCACAGAAATCTTCCTATGAAGTAGGATAGGATGTCAACTGGAAAATTTCAGTAATGATTTCCCACACCAGTTTGGCCAAATGACACACCTAAAGAAGATGTGGTCAATATTTTCTAAGCATCCACAGAGAAAGCAGAGAATGGATCCCTTCCAACCCCTTTTGGAAAGGTTCACGCAGCTTGGAGCTTGTTATTAAGTAACTACCAAAGAAAAATTTGATTTTCAAGGGGACTCTACTCTAAATAAAACCAGCAACCCTGCTACTGACACCCCTGTCAGTTAGAAATCTTTATAGGGATTTGGTTGTAAATTGCTTCTTCTTACACTACTAGAAATATCCACTATGATGAAAATCTTAATGATGAATCTAAAACCATCATAAAAAATCGTTTTTTATGACGAATATTTTGATTTCGTCATAGATCATCGGTGATGATCCTCGAACCTCCTTTTTTATGACAAAATCGGATATCATCACAAAAAAAACGTCATAGAACAGCGCAGGATTTCGTCACAGAGCATTCGCGCACCTGTTCCTGCTCATCTGTGATGAACTTATTTAGAACTGTGACGATCGGGGCTTCGTCATTGAACTAATTACACATCTGTGACGAACAATATTCAATCTGTAACAAACAGCACTTCGTCATAAATCTCCACACGGTCCTTTCTCCATCCGACATGTACATGTGGGATGCAGTTACTCATCCGTGATGTTGGCAATTTATCATAAAAGTCTCCGCTCGGTCCTTTCTCCATCCGACCATCCGAGGTGTACTTGTAGAACCCTTCTCCATCCGACCAGTGGGACCCAACGTCTTGCGTGTCACGTGTACCTGTGGGACCTTTTCTCCATTTCCATCTGACCTATTAGACCCAACGGCTTGTGTATCACTTATGGACCCTTCTCCATCCGACCTTTGGGACCCAACGGCTTACGTGTCACATGTACCTGTGGGACCTTTCTCCATCTCCATCTGACCTATGAGACCCGACGACTTGTGTGTCACTTGTTAACGCCGGGTGTAATAAATTCAAACTCAAAAAAAGCCATGAGACCTGTGAGTCAAACCTGGGACCCAAAGTAAGGAATAGACCATCTTCACTAGTGGGCTAGACGCCTGGTTGTGTTGACATGTCTTTGGAGTCCTCACAATAGTATATGTTCTCTGTGTGGACAGGTTGACTTATATATGGAAAAAGTCTAGATCACCCCTGAACTATTGACCATGGAGCACATAACCCCCTGAACTATGAAACAGTCTAATTTACCCCCTGAACTATCCAAAACCATCTATTTTACCCCCTGGACGGTTTTCGACGGTGGGTTGCTATAGTAACAGTGGGTTTGCTGCAGTAATAGCGGGTTTTTATCTTTTTAGTTTATTTTCTCTGAATATTTGAAAAATCATAGTAAATCACAGAAAAATCATAAAATAGAAAATCTAATTTTGTTGGACTCCACATGAGTAGATCTACACAGTGAACATATAATACGGTACACTTTAGTACAAAGTTTTTGCTGTAGCTTTAGTCTAAATTGGATTTTCCAATTAATCTAGAGCTACAGCAAAAACTTTGTACTAAAGCGTACCGTATTATATGTTCATTGTGTAGATCTACTCATGTGGAGTCCAACAAAATTAGATTTTCTATTTTATGATTTTTCTATGATTTACTATGATTTTTCAAATATTCAGCGAAAATAAATAAAAAGATAAAAACCCGCTATTACTGTAGTGAACCGCCGTCAAAAACCGCCCATGGGGTAAAATAGACGGTTTTGGATAATTCAGGGGGTAAATTAGACCGTTTCATAGTTCAGGGGGTTATGTGCTCCAGAGTCAATAGTTCAGGGGGTGATCTAGACTTTTTCCACTTATATATTGGATATATCCCCTGCAAGTGGAAACAAATTTGTGCCCATTGGACTCGCGGCGGCGGCGGCGGCAGTAGAGGATCCCCAGTGTGCTGTTGTGGTGGCTTAGGCGTCCGTTTGGAGGCTAGGCGGCGGGTCTTCCCAGTGGAGCGTGGTGGGATTGGCGTCTGTGTCCATCGTGTGCCGCGGCAGAGGCAACAGATCCGATCCACAGGTCTCCTTTCTTGCCTTTTCCTGTTCGCTTTACTGTTTTGGTCCTTGCTTCAACATGAGGTATACAAGAAATATTGTAGCATTGTAGATCTGGTTAGGCCAATGCTAACGAAAAGAACTAGGAGGTGGCACTGGTTGGTTTTCTGCTTGTGTCTTGGTTTTCGGCATATATTCAGTGTTCTTACTGTAAATGTCCATGTAACTAGGCCTGTTAATTGTTAAGTACTTGCTTGATTATACCTATCTATCTAGGCAAACATGCAGGCCCTTCACTTCTGTCTTAAACTATTTTTTCTGTCTAGTGGTTACTTGATTCTACATTTCTGTTTCGTATGCTCCAGTGCCACCAGTGAGTCCTTGTGGCATTTTGAACTTGTAACATATCTGAGGCCACATTTCTTTGTCAATGATATCTACATGGTTGTTGGATGTATTAGGATACAACTCATATGTTTGACAACCAAGTTATCCATTTGGTTTCAAACAAGAGGAAGGCATCGAAAGCAAATCAACGCTCTGTTTCCTTCATTCACATTACTGAGGCCAATAATGTTTAAGCTGCATATGTTGCTACTAATGCCAATGATGATCACTACCACTTGTTCACTGACATTCTACCTATGAAAACTGAGGAAGCTCCATTAACTACTAAAATTGCAATGGTTATAGCTCCATTAACTGCTACTCTAGTTTGAGTTATATATATCTATGTGGTGCTACTCTAAATTTACATGAGGTCATACCATGAAAATTGTTAATGGTTGTTAAAGTTGTACTTTGGTATGAGTTGTGGACTTCACTGATGGATCTTTGTTGGATTATTTTTCGCTTTAGTGATCTCATTTCTGATGAAGCTCTCATCGTACTGCACATTGACGAAATGGAGGAGGCCCCCAACAAGAGGAACACACTGGCCAGCCTCACGGAGGATGTCATTTTTGAGATCCTCCACCACCTCCCTGCCTGCTCCTTGTTCTGCTGCAAATGTGTCTGTCGCTCCTGAAAAAACCTCATCTCGGACCCCAACAACCATAAGAATCTGCTGCCCTTCAACATTGATAATGTAGCTGTCTTAGATTGCTGCAACAGCCTCATCCTATGCTGGTGCCTTAGGGCTAATGGACACTGCTATGTTGTCTGCAATCCAATGACCCAGAAGTTTAAAATTCTGCCGCCTAGCACCCATGCTGTCGGCCATGCTGTTGATGAGGCTCGCTTAGGGCTTGATCCGACAGCCTCCTCGCACTTTCATGTGATTGAATATGTGGATGCCGACGCTGAGTGCGCAGGTGTGGAGATCTACTCATCTCAAATTGCAGCATGGATCTATAAAGGATCTGAATGAGGCGAGCATACTAATGTGACATTTTATAGACAACCAAGTGTGTTTCTTAACGGTTGTCTGCACATTATGGGGTGCTCTGGGGAGTACTCTATGATACTTGCTCTGGATATGGAGGAAAACAAATGGAGGAAAATTGATAGGCCTAGTGGTCTTCAACACTCCATGCATCAAGCTCATAGTCACTTGTGTGTATGTACTGTTGATAGTCCCAATGATTCTAAGCTTTCAATCTAGATCCTTGAAGACTATGGTACTGATAATTGGACATTGAAGCATACGGTCACCACGCGGATGCTGTTTGGAAGGATTAATATTAGATTTGGTTACGTGGATTGTGTTGACAAATACACCGTGATTACAGTTCATCCAGAATGAAATTTGATTTTCTTTGTTGGAGAGGATGGAACAATCATCGCATATGACATGGACCGCATAAGAGTTCATGTCATTCTGACCCATGTCTTTCGGTATGGTAGACGCAACGTTAAAAAAGATTTCATCTACAGACCGTACTATCTTCCTTATGTTCCCTTGTTCTTGGATTCATTAGCAGCGTAGTAAATAAAGCTACATTTGATGTATCTCTCTATCATGTATTTTAAATGGACCAATATTGTTTGCTTTTCTATGGATGTGCTAATTTTCTCAATGATGGATGTTGTCATTATTTCAGCTAAACTAGTGTGCCATCTTTATTTTGTTTGCAAATTGAATTATTTATTTGGTGCGCACATGTGTTACGGTGGTGTTACAGCCCCTATTGCTGTTTTGTCCATTAATTTAGCTTTAGTATAATACTTATATTGATTTCTAATGTCATTGGTACATGGGGTATGCTAATGAGGGCACTCCAAAATACACAAAAAAATAACACTTCAAGAGTACTACAATGCACCCGCCATATTGTACTACTAGGCTATGCTACTATTAAATTAGCAAACTTAAAATTGCAAACAACACAGTAACAAGCATCACAGGAAAACAAGGAAAACTACGGAGGATACTGTTAGACGCGTTTAAATGTACAGAGGTCAGACTTTCTTACGCGTGTAATAACATTTCAACACCAATGGCTCCTCTGCTCTGCATTAGACTGAGATGAGACTTGCGGTCGGACTTTCTTACGTGTGCAATAACATTTCAACACCAATGGCTCCTCTGCTCTACATTAGACTGAGGCGAGACTTGCTCCTTGCTGCAAGGTTCTTACATGTTCAATAAAGATTGACAAAGATACCAAGGCAACAAAAAACAATCAGAAACCAAATGACCTAAGCTACACCATGCTTAATAGATTGTAAGTGTGAGACTTGCTCTTGGTGCTGAAATTGTAATGGTTGCCACATGTACCTTCTTCAAATTTGTTTTCTTTAGGCCTTGTTTGGATGTCCATGTATTCATCTCAATCCACATGTGTTGAAGTGGATTGAAATGGAATTAAACTAAATTTTATTCTATTCCACTCCAACACATGTAACAAAGCAATTTTTACCAAGTATATAACGAACTGCAGCTTCAACAACGATTCATCAGGGCTGTTGATGAACATGATGTCCCCAAGCAACAAGCACCCCTTGTATGATACCTGGCGACACTCCTAGCAGCCAAAGCGTAACCTTGCTAGTGTAGTAAACATGGGTGTTGTGGTATGACGACATTTCTCTATATACATACAGAACAAAAAACACAAGAAAAAAATCATTAGAAAAAACCACATATGAAACACTACACCTTGAACAAGCAAGAACCAGTACAAAGCAACGGAATATTGCCTAAGCCATATCTTAGCCTTGATTGAGATCCTGACTAGAATAACATGACAAATAAACTAAAACTCACCTCAACAAGGACGATCATTGTTGTTCTATGGGCAACAGTGGCTAATGAAATTGTAACACTGCCTCCTTTCCTTGGCTAGCAACTTGCAAGTGAAACGTAAAAAAGACTAGGAAGGTTATTTATACTCAATGCAGACACTAACAAACATTAGAAGACGTGAGTCCCTGTAGCGTTACTAATTACTAATAAAATAGATTCAGAATACGAGCAGTTAGAGCAGCAGTCGAGGGGTTGGCGCATTTTCCTACTCTGGTTACGAGGAAGTCCAACACGTTAAATACACAGAGCTGCGGACTTTCTCGTTATCAGAGCAGGAAAACGCGTCAACCCCTCAACTACTACACTAGCGATTCAAGTAGTAATGGCGACGAGCAATGGGAATGTACTTGAGCGATGGCATGTACAGTGTAACACCCTAGGTGTTCATCACCAATTAAGTAGTGGGTTTAAGCTCAAACATGATAGATTAAATGGAGATAACAATGTCAAGGTCAACCTATGGAGATGAGCCTAACCTAAACTTGGATGTTGCACCATTGCTTTACATATAGGCCATTTTCAAGATATATGCTTGGATGGTATTATTGCAATATCTTCATGTGTCTCACCTTAGTATCTATCTATAGTGACCCCTAGAAAAGTTTCATGAAGTTTGGAATCAATAGTCACATGAAATAATAAGTTCCATTCCTATTGGAACTTGCACCATTAAGTGAATGGAATTGTAGATCATCAGCCAAACCGTGCAAACTTGCCCAAATGACTCTAGACGAACTCTACAACAAAAGTCATGAAGGGTTCATGTTGAGCAAATGTCAAGAAAATGCCCCGATTGGCCTAAAACCCTAGTTTAGGCTTTATCGAGTTGCTACTTTGACCAAAGTGGAAGTTTAAGTTCTATACCAGTTATGAGGTTTGACCTTAAACAAAATTTGTAGTTCATCTTGTGTAGAACAAACTTTGTTTAATGGTCAAGAGTTAGTTTGGCCTCTAACCTAGTCAAATAGAGCTCACAAAATTGATTCAGCTGCTGTTTTTGGACTTCGCAAATTTGGCTAAGTGTTGGAGCTGATTTCAGTTTTGATGTACCCTCTTTTAGGACAGTATATATCTCAAACCAAGTTGAACCAAATCTCGATCCTTTAAGCAAAGTTGTAGACCTCATATAGCTCTACAATGCTGTGGAATTGGTTTAGCTTTTTCTTGCTCGGTTCGGGAGTAGAGATGGAAGAAGATTGCAGTTTCAGTCGGCTTGAAACTGAATTCAGTTTTCAAGTTTCGCCTACCCTAATTTGGAGCCTTATATCTCGCAACCGAAGCTGATCTAGACTTTGAGCCTTAAATGAAAGTTGTAGTTCAATTCATGGTCTGCAAATAATGTTTTTGGACCGAGAGTTAGATTTGCCTAGAAATAAGTCATACCATGGCTCAAAGTTTGAATCTGCTGCAGTTTGTTTCAGACTTAGAAATATTTCAAGTCTGGGAATTCCAGCACCAATACCAGTTGGCATGCCGCGTTCTCATGTTTTTGTTAAGCAACTTGGTTTGACCCCTTAATAAAAGTTGGAGTAGACATTATGGACAAGAGCATGTAAAAGTATGGCATTAGTTTGACTTTGTTAGGATCAGAAATTTTGGAGTTTTGTTAATCGCTTGGAGTGCTTTGACAATACCATCTTGATGCTTGAATATCTCCTAACTTGTTGCCCTACTGGCCAAGAACTTTTAACCAAAGTTGAAGATTATCAAGAGTACTACAAACTTTGTATTCGGCCTAAATCAAAATTCGGCCTATAACCATTCCAAAATCGCAACCCAAACTGATTACACCGTTGCCCGCCACGTATTCGACGATTTGCCTCAACCGCCGACACGTGGTCTAGTGCGTGTCCTCCATGCACGTGAGCGCGCCCCACCGCGGCTGCCGCGTGCCCCTGCCTTCTGCTCGCAATGGGGAGTACCAGAACACTTGCCCGAGCTCCCCAGACGGCTAGCGCACGCCCTCGCACTCTCCGCTCGCGGCCACGAACGACGTCGCCGCCACGGCCTGCCATTGCCGGCGGCCGAGCTTCCGGTCCGCCGTCGTTGTGCCACCATAGTTGACCACCAGACAAGCTGAGCGCATCACAGTGTCCGACTCACCTCACTCCATCGCTCGCATATGCTCGTTGCAGCCAAATCCGTCGAGGTCCGGCCGTCGCCATTGCAGCTCCGTCGTTGAGCTGCGAGCTCTCGTGGCCAGTTCGCCTCGGAGCGCTACAGGGTCGTTGAGCCCGCCATCAACTTCACCTAAGCCTATCGACCATCCTGCACACTTCCCCGGCCGTCCAGCCCGCCGGAGCACGGCCGGCCAGCACGGCGTCGCTGTCCGTTCTGCTTTGTCTCTGTGAAGAAGAAGACCATGGTTGTCCCTATGACGAATGGGCCCTACCTAAAAAGAGCAATGCCACCTCAAAATTACAGATTTTCTTTTATCTTGTAAAATCTATATCTCATATTTGGTAGCTTCGAAATTTGTGCAATTTGTTTTGTTGGAATCCTTGTGAAGTGCTCTGCATGTTAGGGTAGTCGGTTGTGCCACGCATGCATATGTTTGTGCTGTAGAAATTCATTAGTGAAAAGTGATTTTGGAAATGGATTAACTTGCTTTCATCAATATCTGGAGTTTTAGAAGTCCAAAATTAGTGATTCCAATTTTGTTGGTCTTCTAGTAATATGCACTGTCTAAAAAAATATAAAACTTATAGGTTGTTTTCGGGTTTCAGGATGTTTTACCTAGATCTCGTTAAATGGAAAATAAATGCTTGTTTTACTTGCTATTTTTGATCTAGAGTTGTAGTGCTCTAAATGACATGCAAATTTATTTGTAGCCTCTCCGAGTGATGCTTGATGCATGGTTAAAATTGCATGATTTATGGTGCATGCATGACTAAGTTAGTGATTTATCTTGCTAGGGGCCAAATAAATGGTTTTAAATGCATTATAAATATTATATGAATGTAAAAATGGAAACTGGTGTTCCACTGTCCTTGCATGATATTGTGGTACATGAGAAACAATAATATGATCATGTGTTTCAAGAAAATATATAGTTTAGATTTATCTTGTTCTCTCATGCTTTATTGCATTAAAGATTTGTTTATTATGATATCTCATGTTTGGCTTATCAAATGGGGTTGAAATATTTATGGTATCCTCCTGGTACCTTGTACTTGCCTCTATAATTTTGGTAGAATTTATTGTGCACTTTTGATAGGTGTTCATGATTCCACCTAATTATCTAAATAAATTAAGAAAATGTATTAAAATAATTTATTTAGTAATGGACACTATGTTTTCTGGTGTTCATTAGTCATGTGTGACATGTTGATAAAGTTGGTTTTGTCTAAGTATATGTTTGCAACATAAGTTAATAATTATTTCTTGCATATGAGGTTTCTGGACAGATCTGGGAACTTAGCAAAGTTCTTCATGATAATTTGCTTTGCTATGAAACTTGTGTATACAAAAGTTGTAGATAATTCATGTATCTAGCTGCTGTTAAAATTTGGTGTTATTTGGTCAAGTAGTCTATGAGTTATAGATGTTTAAAGTTAGGTCCCAGATTTGGTTGCTCTCTGTTTGGAGCAGACCAGAGTCTGTAGTTTCATCTTTTTGACCTATTAAACTTGAGAATTAGGCTTAGGTGATTATAAATGAATTGTAGATAATTTCATAAGCTTTCTAGATTATCCTCTTCCATGTCATTTGGAATTGTGTAGCTTCTGGAATGATGTTATTTCTGGACTGTTCGTGTTGTTTGCAAATCTAAACTTTTCCTGTTAAGCATAGTTTGAGTTACATAAGTATGTTGGTGTTGCTATTTGGTACTTCGGTTGGTACCCTAGGATCTTATGAGACTTGTGTCTTGATTGATGTGCTTGCCCTCTTCTATGTTATGCCTTAATGAGGATTAAGTTAATTAGCTCTATGTGCTTACGTGAACTTTGATATGCTTACTTGATTACTTTATTTATTGTACTTCTATGCATTCATACATATGCATTGTTGCACCTGATTTAGGTATGCTAGTTGAAGCACGTGAAGGCCCTAATGTGGAGCCAGACCCGAAGATGGAGTTGGTGGATCCATCCCGAAGATAGAAGGATCGTACAAGTGCTAGATTGAAGGATGCTCGCCAAGCGAGTTTCTTCTGACATACTCTAACTTGAGTCGGATCCCAGGCAAGCCCCGGAGCATTATAAGCCTCCTACCTTCAAAGCAATTAATTATATATATGTTATAAGTATTGTTGCATTAAGTGGTAGGAGTTGGTTGAAAACCTTGCTGCATTATATCATTTGTTGTCCAGATATATGAATCCTTGAATCCTACATAGACTAGGATCGAGTAGATGCTTAGCCCTGCTGTAAGCGGTAGAAGTCAGGTGATTTCCTGTCACCTGCGAGATGTAGGGATATTCATATATGGCACGGTTGGCTATAATTGCTATCGTGCAATGGAACCATGTGTTAATAAAATGAAATGAGACCGGGCAGGATGACGATAGTGAAGCAACAAGGCATGGAGGTCTTGGGTGTGGATCTATCCCCGTCTGAGTCGTTTAAGGACCGATTCATTGTACGTCCTTGAGTCATGTTGAATGCAGTCTAACACTTAGTTGGCCGGATAAGTCGTTTCGACCGCGAAGCCGAGTAATATGGTTCAGGCCAGGAATCGAATGGTAGGTTGCATCTTGGAGGAGAGAAAGGATGTGCTTGGGGACATTGGCGTGAGACCAAGGGGGGGTTAGAGTCCCTATCACCTGGCAGAGTGTTGCCCTTGGGGATGCGACATCATTCGGATCCGTGATTCCTGAATTGTACGAAAGGTGGCTTGTGCGACCCTGGCAGGGGCCTGCGTGGTGAGTGTTAGAAATACCCCTCCAGCTGGATAGGAATTCGATTCGAATCGCCGTCGCTCCCGGTTAGTGAGCACTTGACTTGAGCAGCGGCAACGTAGATTCCATTAAATTGAACGGATGGTTAATTGGATAATGATGGAAAGGTTGCCTCAATTTATACCTGCTATGGTTAATATTGTTTGCTCCTAATAAAGTGAGTGCTCTAGTACATGTTCTAATATAGATGACAGGTTAATGATAATTAATTTGATGCTTAAGCATTAATGATTACTTATCCATAATAAGCTTTTATGCAAAATGTTGTCAAGCTAGCCCACTTTACATCAGCCTTGCATGATCCTTGGTGTCACTTTATTTCTGGTTTTTGACGGGTAAGTCTAGCTGAGTACCTTCTCGTACTCAGGGTTTTATCCCCACTTGTTGCAGGTTGTGAAGTATCATGGCTTCTGCAAGAGTTGGTTGGCTCCTGCCTTAGTGGCGGAGTGTGATCATAGGCATGATCTTTCTTATTTATCTTCTCTCTAATGCTTTTGTTGGAAGACGACCTTGGTACTGGCATGTATTTGAAATAAGGGTGTTGTTAGTTTCAAATTATTTTGCTTCCGCTACTTTTGAACTTAAGTTGTTATAACTATGTTGAACTCCGATGTATATTGAATTACTTGTGAAATAGATGTAACATGTGACTTGTTATGTTGAATCACTACGATCTTGGCTTGTATGTTGGTTGGTTTGAAATCCCTCGTGATTTCATTGGACTACCGGAGTTATATGGGCTCAAGTGCGAGAATTTGATCACTTCGGTGATTGTTTTTATACTTGTGCTCTTATAATTTAGACAGTTCCATGACAGCTGGTATCGGAGCAAGATTCAACATTAAACTTGTCGTATGTGTATTTAAAACAAAGGTTTTGTTTTATAAAATCAGTTTTATCAACTTATATATATATATATGTTTGTGAAATCTGAATTCTAAACCTAATATGCCAGTGGTCAATTTCCTTATGCCCATATAAGGATTATTAGGTGGCTTATATAAGTACTAACTTGGGGGTTTTTCATTTATGCATCTACGCCCAGGCCAAGGTACGTATGTGTGATGACTCTCCCACACTATGCTACCCGGTGTGTTAGATTAGAGGTAGCCTTCATATATGAAATAGTCATATATGTCGCTAGTTTACTTTTATGCAACATCGCACCTACGCTCAGGTAAGTGTGAGTTGTGAGAGCATGACCGTACAAACTACGGTCTAGGGGAGAGCTATTTTGGTTACTGGATTATTTACATGTTATACACATGTATATATGAAGGTACTTAATTGTGGGTGATTAATGATTCGGGTAATTTTGGTGCTACATGTATATATATAGGGGTATATGTACATGGGAGTACTTAGAATTTTACTTCTCTGCTTTCATTGTGTGCTATATTGGGAATTGTTGGGCTGCAATGAAATCTTTCTGCAGGTACGCTAACCACGAATGCGTAAGTCGAATGTAGCTGATGACTAGCTATATATCGAGAGAGTGCGTGTTATGCCACTGACATAGAACGTGATCGCCACCTTAGGTTGGCAATCTTGTGAGGACGAATAGGACGAAGCATGCATCATCATGATTGTTGCTTAATACATAACTATGCTCCTCTCACCCTTGTTCAAATGATAAGTAACTTGTGATCAATGTGTTACACTATCTTTCTTGTGTGAAGTTAAACAAGAATGCTTTGTTCCATGTTGCTTGAATAGAAAATGCTTGAGAAAAGTGTGTGTTTAGCCTTGCTAGAAATAATTATGGTTACATATTTGAACCTATAGGTGCCCTCTAGTTTAGCCAAGTGGTGGATATGTTGTCATACAAGTTTTTGAAAATGTTTTAGACCTCACTTAAGTAAATTGGATTCTCATGAATGAATTAAATTGGTGTTGGTCTAAGGTAACAATGTTTAGAGCTACTAGGATGATATGTTTGTGTGCTCTCTTGTTAAGTAGAACAAAGGCAAGCTTTGTTTTGCTTGTTGGACATTGGCTGCTAGAATGGTTTCTGTTGTAGTGATGCTTTCGTCCTCATAATGGTGTTTTCTGTAGTTATAGAGAATACCAAAGTTGTAGCAAACTTACTTATCTAGCTTGTCCTAAAATTTTATGACCCTAGGTCTTATGGTTTGAGAGTTATGAATTTTAGAAGTTTACTGTCATGTTTTGCTTATGCTCTGAATAGATCTGAATGTTTGGTTTGTTTGAGCTGTGTGCATAGGGAATCATGTCTTGGAGATAATAGAAGAAGTGTAGTACTTTTTCTAAGCTTTCCAAAATGTCCTATAGCACTAATTGTGGTGGTCTAAATCTCTAGTTATGAGCTTGTAAAGTGGAATGACAAAATCTGTCCAAATCTGGGCAGAGAGGTCTTCTTTGTCTTGTTTGGCCTTGTTAGATATAGAATAATCTTAATATGATAATAAGAAAGTTATAGACAACTTAATAAGCTTTACATAAAGTGAAGGCTCAGCCTTGTTGTGTCTCTAGTACTCTAGTTGTGCGTTTTTGAAGTTCTTGTCAGTTTTCTGTCCATATTGGTATAGATCTGAAACATTAGCAATTTTGGTCACGTTAATCTATGAATTTGCTTTTGGTATGAGTAACTAAAGTTTAGTCATCTTCCTATGCTTTCTAGAAAGTCTAGGATCACCTTTGTGGGGTGTCTATTACCTCAGTTATGGTTGAAATAAGTAACTACTGCGTTGCTGTCCAGATTCTGGGCACATGCTAAGTTGGCTCCCTTAGCTAGCGTTTGTTTAGAGCTAAACTTGTAGTTAGTTCATGCTTGAGATAAATGCTTATTTTGGGTGAGCCTTGTGCCTTGTATTGATTGCTTAAGCTCATTCGTTTGAAGTTTCTCAATTGTCTGCTTGACGGTGAGGTTGTATGTATGATTGTCATCTAGGTAGTGCCCTAGTTGTTACCTCGTTTGTCCTCGGTAAGCACATGAGGGTCACATAGCTTTATCCTAGAACCGCATTCACGTTACGTAATTATATGGTTGTTGTCTTCAATTAGGTTTTCTCTCTTAGGAGCCTGAGCATATAGACTTGGTGGTTAGCCCTTGAATGTTTGTATCCATGCCTTTGCTTGACCGAAAGCTCAAAGTTTAGTTCTCCTATATGTTTGCCTAAGCCGTGGATGTTTTGCAACCCTCTTTGTGAAGACCCTTGTCGACTAATCCACCAAGTTAACTCTCATCAACGCTAGCCTTTGACCATGGTTCATACGTTGCCAGTTGTAGAGACTGTACCCAAATCCATGTTGGACCTTCCGGTTACCTCTCCCAAAGGTTAGCTAGTGTGACACAACGTCTCTCTGCTATGGCCTCTAAATCGTGTGCTTCCAAATTTGTGCATCTACCTTATCAACTCAATCTATGACTACATATCGGTTTTCGCCTTGAAATTTGCTTAATTCGTCTCCAACCTTCCCAAGTCTCGGAATGTTCATTAGTTTTGATCTCATGTTGTTGCTCAACTTGATTGAATCTCCTGTTAATCTTTTATCTGGTACTCCCCTCGGTGGACGCAAGTCGTACGTAGAATTTAAGCAAGAGTCTCTTGCTCAGTTATCCTTGGCAATTGCGCGATGTTCTCTTGTGCTATATGTTGATCTTCGGATCATTTCCGTGTTGATTCTAAACCTTGTGACTACCTTTGCTTGCTATCCCTCCTTGTATGGCGCTTGCTCTTACAGCCCAGTGGTGCCACTTGAAATTTCACTTTCGTTGTGCGTTTAGTAATGGTGTTATGAGTAGCCGCTGATGGTGCCACGACGAAACCAAGGGCCTCCTGTGGCTGCAGACACATGGTTGGCTGCTTGGCACGCGCTGGTATTACGGTTTCTAGTCATAATTCATTATGAAATGACAGTCGATGTGTTATTTTCTCATGTTCCTTTCTTGGTTATCTCTCCATATCATATTGTAAGATCCATATCTTAGACCGAAAGTAGTGGAGTTTCCTTCTGTTGCTAAGAGGATAACCTTTGAAGAACAGGTCACCAACATAAACATTAACCGATGGCGAGAAGTGGTAGACATGTGACTCTACTTAGTTGTCCCAGTATTGACGAACATCATCTAGTAAGAAAAGTATCTCATCTCTGTTGGATAACCAGGACACACAACACTTACTGTGGACAAGTCATCCGTTGGATAAGACTCGATCATCACGTTATGCAAGTTTTAACCTTTGTATGCATAATGGTCATACAATCGAAATCAACCATCTCTGGTGTGACTCCTTACATGCTGACTTCGATGGCAACCATCTGTTCTGTATCAACCATGATTATTGTGGTCAAGAATGAAGATTTGGAACTTTTAGTGTTGAGAGACAACTAATTAGTTACCAATAGGAAGGTTAATCTCCAATTAGGTAACGACTCCTTGGTAGCTACGAAGGATATGTCATACAAAGCAATAACCAACAAGAAGTTAATCAGCTAGCCAACAACTTGAGTGATACTCTATCTTCCAGAGCTATGGTGATCAAGTCAATTCTATCCTGGACAATCACACAGATAGTGCAAGGTGTTCTATCAGCTAAAGCGAAGAATTAGAGAAAGCATGACCTAGCTTCAATTAGCATCCTTGTGCCCTTAGGTGCCACAAACGGTTTGTTCATAACTTTCTTAGACAAAGTGTTGAGGAAAATTCGAAACCAATTTGAGAAGTGTCAAACAACAGATTTCCCATCTTAGAGCTGTTGTTTGATCCTAAAAAGGAAGCCTCAAGGTGAAAGTTGGCCTGACAAAGTTGTTATGCTGCAAGTCAACTCAACTTATAGTACAACTAAGTCACCAAGGAAAATTTTACTCAATCGCTTGGTGGTAGACTACTCTCTGCGGTTTAGTGAATATTTACAACTTTTGTTGTCCTTAAGGCCTCACTACATGTCACACCCGGTTTTAAGAACAAAACCAGATATACACTATATGTGAAATAAAGGAGTCAAATCTCACATACAGCTGCAGATAAATGTAATACCAAGAGACAAATGCTTAATATACATAACTCAATAGTATAAATATACCTTAGAGAGCAACACAGCGGAAAGACAACTCCGAACACCGGGTGTAGACTTCACTCCAGGAACAAACTGACTGGTTGATCACAAGCCTAAAAACTCCAGACACTATCCTGAGGTGTGGGAAATAGCAAGAGTGAGTCCATGTCGAACTCAGCAAATATATCATGGGGTTCATGAGGCTCAAAAAGTTGACACTGGTTTACTGTGATTAGCTTTTAGTGAGTCATCTTTTAGCAATTGAGTAGCAACAAGTTTACCATAAGTCCAAATAACCTCATGATCATGTAAACGAGAATAATGTATAGCAAGAAATAATAATCATTAGTGAGCATCAATATCATCAATATTATCATTATCATCAGTGTTCATCATTTATTCTGTAAGGGTCCAAGGCCACTCGTGACCGTGAGCACGGCTGTTATAACAGTTTTACACTCTGCAGAGGTTGTACACTTTCACTGTGAGTCGTGATTTATCCTTTCGCCCGAGGTAGCTAATCTCTTGACCATGGATATAATTTCTCTTTAATTTATTTCCCTGCACATGCTCCTTTTGGACATCCTGTCCTGGGTCTTGCTGTTGTTGATTCTTCTGCGGGCAAGATTTGATATAATGTCCTTCCTGCTGGCAATGATAACACTTTCTCTTAGCTGGACCTTTTGTGATGTCATACTCCACAGAACTGTTGTTTGGTATGCTGCTATCTGGCTGGTCATAGAAGTTCACCTTCGTTCCTTTAGCTTGTTTCTTAGCTTGTTTGGCCTTTCGGGGTTGATACTCCTTATAGGTAATTGTCCACCCATCTATGACTACCTCATGGGGAGTAGTTTTAGCGGGATAGGCTCTTAACTCTTCAAGGTTTGGATTTATTTGACAAGGGATCAGGGCTGCATGTGACAATGTAGTATAACTCGATTGCTGATTGCTTTCCATAAGTGGTTCTAATGAGATTGCCTTTCTCTTCTTGTCCATGTTGATCTCAAAATTTGGATCCACCTTGACTTTCCCCTTATTAGATTCATTTTGAAGACAGGGAAAACCATAATGCTTACAACAGTGACATTGTTCCTGCTCTCCAAGTGCCTTACTATCAACATCTTTATTGGATTTCATATTCTTCCAAGCTTCTGCTACTTGTATCTTCTCTGGCCCCTTGGATATGTTGGTCTGACCTTGAGATGAGCATCGTTGAGAATTCCCATGTTGAGCCATTTCTTCTAGTGTTGATGCAAAAGTGAATCTGCAAACACAAAGGGCTAATACCCGAAATCAATATCCAAGGCGTGCCAGTCGATTTGACCTGTTAATCGACAAGGATGAAGATACGAGCACTTTGGTCCTGACAACAGCGATACGCCCGGAAGTCACGGCCAAGAGGTACTCACGCGGAACTCGAGGATCGACAAAGATTGCACTTAGAGCAATGCAACTCGCCGAATCGATGAGAACTCGTAAAAAAGGAAAAATATGCAAATTGACGAAGTCGTCGAAAAGTAGATGTAAATAAGAGTAAAAGCTGTTTTTTGATGTATTGATTGTTATCTATTACATTGCCCTTCACCCTATATTTATACCCTGATCTATAGAAACATAATCGAATATGACTAGGACACTAAACTCAAGTTTAAGAAAAAGAACATGACTTTTACACAACTCAGACTCTACTAATCGTAAACAAGGAAATCAACTCCTATTTTATTCCATAATCCGCCTTAATCACGATGGTATCCTCATCGGCTTCCTTTTCACCAGCACAGCCCCTTTTCTATCGGCAGCAACCTTCGATCTCCTTCCATCGGCACATTCCCTGTTTCATCGGCTGCAGCCTTCACACTTTCCTTCATCGGTACATTTCCTTATCGGCAACCTTCTTCCATCGGCATCGGCAATAACACCTTTGACTTCATCGGCAACATTCCTAATCAAATCCAAACACTGCCACCGCTCAAAACAAACTTATTCTTCTTGGTCATCAATTCACACAGCAATCTCTCCCTTGCTAATCAGCCTTTCCTGATTATATTGACACGTACTAAAAACGGTGTCAACACATGCCCCCCAATTTCGGAGTATAAGATACTGATGCTCCGAAATTTACTCCAACTGATGCTTGCTATTATCTGTTTCTTTAACCCATTCTCCAAGCATAACATGATTTGTTACCAAACTCAATCAAATCTAGATCCAATCCATGTATCTCAATATATATCGCATTTTTTCCAACCTTCTTTGCCTTAACAATGGTTGATATACCAAAATAACAAATCTTCAACAATATCTCACCGCAACGCATCATTTTTAGAACTGAAAAATCTTATATCAAGATATCCTTCAAGCTATGATTACTTGCTGTCAAACCTTCTGTACCATTCCTTGATTGTCGTGCGCACAGTTACCATATCCAACCGAACCACCTCGATTCATCCGCATACGGCATAGAGATAAGTCAAGAATACCCCTACTCCAGATAACCTATAAACAGATTCCTCCGGGCTGTTCATCTTCTACCTTCAAACTCCACCTTTCGGTATTCTCACCCGGCGGCAACCCTAACCAACAACCGCGCGTCTTCAACTCATCTGAATCATCATCTTCAAGTTCCCAGCTCGTGCCCTCATCCTCCTGAAGTAATGGCTGTTAACTTCAACGTCCCTGTGGTTTGTTCTTCTTCTCATTACTTTTACTTTAATCCTTTCGGTCTCCTGCGAATTCGTACAGTTGACATTTTTCTTCATCTTTCATTTTCTCGGTCCTCCAAACCTAGGAACTTCGCAACACATTGGTGATTCCAACCCATCAACCTCCCCTTTACTGCTTAGGTCCGATAGGTGACCCAGATCCAACTGATTTGATCAATGCAGAAGCCAATCGTATTCCCTTCAAATCTCAGAATTTCTCCTTGAATTTGTGGAAAGATACATTCCGTTCTTGGCCTAAACCCACCAAAGGGTGGAAAAACTGGTTTCTGAGGGTCAACAGGTCAATGCAAGTATTCTGGGCAGAGCGAAAAATAGATCAATGTATCAGGCTGTCCATTGCCGATATGCAGAAAAATGAATCTATGATGATAGCTGCTGCTCAATTTTGGTCTGACACCACCAACACCTTCATGTTTGGTCATGGTCCATGTGCCCCCACCCTTGCCGATGTGTACATGCTCACAGGCCTAGACATTTCAACTGTCGATGAAAGCCATATTTTCGGCAGAAAAGCTGAGTACAGAATAACCACACGCAACATCGGCGGCTGGACAGGATATATCCAGGAATATCAGAAAACTGGCACTGTCAATCAAAGGGAGCATGCCACATTCCTGAACATGTGGCTAGAAAAGTTTATTTTCTGCGGTCGATCGGTAGGACCAACTAATGCTTTCCTCCCAGCAGCAGAACTCTTGGCCAACGGTGTCAGATTCCCACTTGGCCGATATCTCCTGAGCTCAACCTACCATCTCCTCCACCAAGTATCCCAAAAACTTATACTTGGCGAACCCATCGGCAACCTAGGAGGCCCGTGGTGGTTTGTTAATATGTGGTTAAACGCTCACATGCACAAGCGTTTACAGTGGGATCTCTTTGCTCAGGAATTCCCACGAGGGATTCCCGAAGAATATGTCCTTAGGGATGATGAATCGGCAACACGCCCTCCTATCAACTTTGGTGAAGCAATCATCGTCCTTCCCGGAACAGAAGCCAATGAGGATCAAATCGGCAGATTTTTCCACACTCTCTACCATGGCCTCCCTCGTGACCTTAGGGCTTGGGTGCCTTATATTGACGAAGATAATAAGTTCCCCCTCCTCTTCAATTTTGCCGATAGTGATCTGAACCAAGATAATGATCTCATGATGGCCATCATCACCCCCAGAGCAATTCCAGTCAATACATTTGGCAGTGGGAAAGCCTCCCACATTACTTATGAATTTTACAATCCATCGGCAGTATCTCGCCAGCTGGCTTTTGGGCAACTGCCCATTAAACTGTGCTATGCCGATGTAATTAAACCCAGGGAAATCATCACCTCTGGAACTGAATGGAGCAGGATAGTAAGACTTGCTCCTGATGCCGATATTTCCAATGTCGATCTCTCCGCCTGGTCACCAGCTTCTTTCATAACAGAATCATATAAGCAATGGTGGCAGGAATGGAAAGAACAGCTATTTTCAACATTTGTTCACACATATCGGCACCAAATTGACCCCGATTATGCTATTCCTGATAATGCAGTAAGTCCCTTTCAACTTTTCTTTTATTATGTGTATCGGTAACTAACCTCCTTTGAAACAGGCTGACGATCCAGTTCCACCGATAAGTAAAAGCGGAAAACCCTTCAATCTCCATCCAGCCTCTCCGATTTCAGCAATCGGTTACAATGCCCCCACCCTGGAAGCCTTGACTTTCCAAAGAGCTCGTACCAAAATTGGCGCTTCTAGACCAAGATTGGGAACATCTAGGGCTTCTCCAAAGGCCGCTGCTTCAAGCCTGATCAAAGCTTTTAAGGTAACAATCTTGTTTACTCCCTTTTCTGCCGATACACTTTATATTAATATACAACTATCAGGGTGTACAAGCTGCAGCTGGATCATCATCGGCAACTTTACCGAGCACCATAACTTCTACTCCTTCCTCAGAGGTATTCTTTCATTATTATTATTTTTTTTTTACTTTTCCCATTAAACATCTAATCTTATACCTGTTTTTGCAGCAACAAATGGATACATCGGTAAGCACACCGATCATTCAAGCTCCTCAACCAATAGATGTTGATGCCCCCCAGCCAGTTGTTGTCGAAGCACAACAAAAACGTAAAGCTTTGACCGATGCTGAGGCTCAACAGAAACGACAAAAACCTACACCGGCCCCTGCATCTGCTCCAACACCCGTCGATCAACCTTCTGAACAAACTGCTTCTGCCCAAGATACATCATCGACAATTGTACCTCAAGGGCCGACTACCAATGTGGTCATTGAAAACATTCCATCGGCATCTTCTGCCGATCCTCCACAGGACCCTTTACAAGTCGCTCCTTCAAGTCAAGCTCAAGAAATAGCCTTGAAGCAGGTAAACCAGTCAATTACCTAATTTATTATATCTTCAGAATATTATAAACAAGATTTCTAATTCTCTTTATCCCATAGGAACAAGACTCTCCTGATAGCTTATTTTCTTTTGCTATCGATATTTCTGATGACGACGGAGAAGAAGCGAGCTCCTCCCTGGCGTTGGGAACAATATCATCAGACACATATGGCAAGCTGGAAACCCTCCTAAACCTGCTTCAGCAAGAAACTGCCCAATTGGTAATCGACTCTGATCCTGCGAAGTCTATCTTCAAGGCAATCCGCGGCCAAGTCCCCTCCAATGTTGAAGAAATCATCTTTCCAGCAGTCCATCTGGAAAGCAAACAGCTTCAATACCAAAGGGCCGTTCATCGTATTGCTGACAGAGCAGCCCAATCTCAACTTAAAGAAGAGATGCTACAGCTGAAGCAGACTGCCGACGAGAAGCACAAGAACATCAATAATTTGCAAGCCTCCAGTGCCGATATTAGACAGAAGATCTCAGATCTATCGGCAAAGAAAGCAGCCCTGCTAGCTGAACTGGAACAAGTTGAGACAGCTCTGACCCAGGCCAAACAAGAAGAAGACCAGCTTCCCGACGCCATTAAAGCCCTTCAACAGGAACGGGATGCTCAAGCTCGCAAGGCCTTGGCATTGAAAAAGAAAATCAAACCTGTGGAAGGAAATGCCGATGAAGATGCCAAGGAGCTAAAAGAAGCCGATGAAATTCGCCTGCGTGCGATATCAGCCATCCAGGCTTTGTTAAATTCGGCATAATTGATACTTTGTTTTAACTCCAGCCGATAGGATTGTTATCGGCAACTATACTTTTTATGCATCTATCCAAATACTAGGGTAATATTTCTTTAAATATTTTCCATTTAACGCTCTGGGAAATACCACTCCTTCGAGAGTTTCAAGAATATATGCATTACCAGGAACAGACTGACTTATCCGATATGGACCTTCCCAATTAGGGGACCATTTGCCAAACTTAGAATTTTTAGTCCCAATCGGTAAAATCAACTTCCAGACTAATTCACCATCGGCAAATTCCTTTACCTTCACTTTCTTATCATACCATCTAGCTACTCTCTTCTTGTTTTCCTCGATGTTAACCAAAGCTTTTAACCGATGACCTGCTACGTCCTCCAACTCATCTTTCATAAGGATATCATAATCATCGGCTGTCAGTTGATCCTGAAAACGCATCCGCCTAGATCCAATCTTAATCTCCCAAGGTAATACTGCATCGTGCCCATACACCAATTGATAAGGCGACACCTTGGTTGCACCATGACATGCCATCCGATATGACCACAAAGCTTCATTTAATATGGTATGCCACTTTTTAGGATATTCTTTGATCTTGCGCTTAATAAGTTTGATAATCCCCTTATTAGATGCTTCAGCTTGGCCATTTGCTTGGGCATAATATGGTGAAGAATTCAAAACTTTAATTCCCATACTCAAAGCAAACTCATCAAATTCACCTGATGTAAACATAGTGCCCTGATCGGTAGTGATAGTTTGAGGGATGCCAAATCGGTAAACAATATGCTCCTTCACAAAATCAACCATGTTAGCCGATGTCACCTTTTTCAAAGGAATTGCTTCAACCCACTTTGTGAAATAATCGGTAGCAACCAGAATAAATTTATGCCCTTTACTCGATGGTGGATAAATTTGACCGATGAGATCAATAGCCCAACCCCTAAACGGCCATGGTTTAATTATAGGATTCATAGCCGATGCGGGTGCTCTCTGAATATTACCAAACTTTTGACATTCCTGACATCCTTTAAAATATTTAAAACAATCCTCAAGAATAGCTGGCCAATAATATCCATTCAAATAATCCCACATGACCTGGACATCTAAAAGCAGTTTTGGAAATATCTTCTTCAGCCATGAATATTTGGTTATAACCCGCATTTCCATCCATGAAACTAATAATCTGATGCCCTGCTGCAGCATCAATCAACAAATCGGCAATCGGCATCGGATAACCATCCATCGGTGTGGCCTTATTAAGATTCCTGAAATCAATACAAACACGGAGTTTTCCATTTTTCTTATATACAGGAACCACATTAGAAATCCACTCTGCATACCGACACTGCCGAATAAACTTTGCCTCAATTAACTTGGTTATTTCGGCTTTAATATCAGGGAGTATATTAGGATTGCATCGGCGAGCCGGCTGCTGATGTGGCCGAAATCCAGATTTAATCGGCAACCGATGTTCAACTATAGATCGGTCTAATCCAGGCATTTCAGTATAATCCCAAGCAAAACAATCTTTATATTCCTTTAACAAATCAACTAATTGCTGTTTACACTTGGAGTCCAATTTAGAGCTAATAAAAGTGGGCCTTGGCCTATCGCCTTCTCCAATATCTACTTCTATTAAATCATCTGCCGATGTAAATCCTTGCCCTAATTTTCCATCATCGGCAAATCTATCCATTAAAACTCTTCTTCAGAACCGACTGCTTGGATCGGTAGAATTTCATAATCAGCAACCTTGAGGAACTCTTTCTCCCAAGCTTCTCCCGATATGCACCTGGTTCGTTCATAAGTATCTGATTCTGCCGATGCAATAATATAGGAAGAATCACCAGGAACAACTTCAATCTTATCTCCGATCCATTGTACCAAACATTGATGCATTGTAGAAGGAACACAACAATTAGCATGAATCCAATCCCTTCCCAGAAGTAAATTATATGCACCCTTGCCATTAATAACAAAGAAAGTTGTCGGCAAAGTTTTACTACCGATGGTCAACTCAACACATACTGCTCCTTTAGCTGGTGACACATTGCCTTCAAAATCTTTTAGCATCATATCGGTTTTAGTTAAGTCTTGATCTCCCTTACCAAGCTTCCGATACATCACATAAGGCATAATATTAATCGCAGCTCCTCCATCAATAAGTATCTTAGATACGGGCTGCCCATCAACTCTGCCTTTTACAAACAAAGCCTTGAGGTGTTGCCTCTCATCATCAGCAGGCTTCTCAAAAACAGCCATCATTGGATCTAACATTAATTGAGCTATCTGATCAGAGGAAACAGCCTCTTCCTCACTGTCAGACAAAGCCAAAAATTCCATCGGCAACATAAACACCATATTGATGTCTGCCGATGGACCTTTATCCTTGTGCCTTATCTGCCACTGCTGGTTACCATATTTCTCATTGGAGGGACTTTCTTCTTGATATAAATCTTTTTGACGATCCCGCTGCATTTTTCTCTTCTGTGTCTTTGTCAAACCTTCTGGACACCATTGAGGAAGCTTAGTTTTCCAAACTGGCTGATGAATTCTAGTTGTCTCCACACGACGTATATTAGGGTCCCTGTAGAATACTTCTTCATCAGGGACTCTTGCATTTGCCATCTCTTCAAGTTCCTCTTGATTCCTTGGAAAATATGCAACGCGTTTACCAAGCCTTTCATGCATACTAAGCCTGCCCCCCAGCCGATCATGTACTGATGCTCTCCTTCTGATCGGCTCATTAATGAGCAAACCTTGATTACCAGATTGAAACCTTCTTGCAGGATAATTAACTCCATAATAACCATTGCACTCTGGACAATCTTCAACAGTAGGTAACTTAATACCTTCCTCCCAACAATGAATAAAAAATGGACAATTCCAATGATCCTTATGCCGATTCCATTCTTCTTGACGCCTTTCCTCTTGTTGTTGTCTATATCGGTCCCTTCGCTGACGCCAGCCTTCTTGTTGTCTTCGATGAGTGATCACGATGCCAGATCGAGGAGGCCTCCCAGAACCGCCACTCTCTATCAATAGCCCCTTGCCTTTTGCATCATCGGTAGTTATCCGATGTTGGGGATCTACTGATGCATTCTTTTCAGCAGCTTCCGACGTCAACACCTTAATTTTTCCTTCAGCGTCCAACATATTTGCTGGAAAAGGATGTTGATCAATTTTCATTGGCTTTTGAATCTTGGAATTGCCAAATTTTATCCTGCCAGACTCAATAGCTGACTGTAACTGCTGTCTAAACACCTTACAATCATTGGTACTATGTGAAGTTGCATTGTGCCACTTGCAATACAGCATATGCTTCAACTCTTCTGCTGATGGGATCACATGATTGGGTGATAATTTAATCTGGCCCTCCTGAAGCAAAAGATCGAATATTTTATCGGCTTTGGTGACATCAAAAGTAAACTTTTCCGGCTCTTTATGACCAAAGGGACAAGATATCGGCTTCTTATTCTTAACCCACTCTGCCAAACCGATAACTGGTTCATTATCTGAATCAGAATCTTCCGCTTCTTCAACAAATGAAACTTTCTTGTTCCAATTTCTCTTAGGTTCAAAAACCCTAGTATCTTGATCAGAAATCCTTTGTACTAAATGACTTAGGCTTTCGAACTCCTGAGAAGCATATCTGTCCTTTAGGTGTGGCAATAATCCCTGAAAGGCTAAATCGGCAAGCTGCCGATCATCCAATACCAGACTGTAACATTTATTCTTTACATCTCGTAGCCTTTGCACGAAGCCTTCTACCGATTCATCATTGCGCTGTTTCATCTTTACCAAATCGGTAAGCTTCTTCTCATGAATTCCAGCAAAGAAGTATTTATGAAATTGCTTTTCTAGATCAGCCCAAGTGATAATAGAATTTGGCGGTAGTGAAATAAACCACGTAAATGCTGATCCAGATAGAGATGACGAGAAAAGACGAACTCTCAATTCATCCCTACAAGCTGCCTCTCCACATTGAATAATAAAACGATTAACATGCTCCATGGTTGATGTATCGTCTTGCCCAGAGAATTTAGTGAAATCTGGCACTTTGTAACGATTTGGGAGAGGAATTAAATCATATGCTGGAGGATACGGAGTCTGATAAGAATAAGTATTAACCTTGGGCTTGATCCCAAATTGATCTCTCATAATTTCTGCTATCTTATCGGCCTAGAAAACATCGACGTCTTGCTGACGATATGGTTGAATCTCTGCTGGAGGTATCTGTTGATATCCTTCTGCATGCCTTTGTTGCCCACGATCTCCAGCAATTGGCATATTTGCTACTAACTGTGGTCCATTAATCTGCTGAAAAGGATTCATCGGCTGAGCTGCCGATGCTTGATTCTGAAAACCAGCATGCATGTGACCTTGATGAACTCCTGTGACTTGCTGATTTGGCTAAACTGTATGTTGAGTAGGAAACTGTCCTGACCAATTATTAGTATTCATCGGCACAGAATTTACCGATGGCTGGTAGCTTGTTGGCATTGCTGGATAATTATATCCAACTTGAGGCATAACCTGTACTCCAGCAGGTTGACTGATTATAGGAGCCTTCTGCTGCATCGGTAACAAACTTGCCGATGGACTTGAACCAGATGTTTGACCCAGAGACGCCTGAAAACCTCCCAAACTTGGTTGTGCAGTAGTTGTAATATATTGAGGCGTTTGGGCTATCGGCGAACCAGCCGATGGTATAGGAGTTTTTCCTGCTGCGTCAAACACTTGAGATAATCCGTAATTGACAGTAGATGGCTCCGGAGGCATACCATATCCCCACCAATTAGCAGGAGTTTGATTACTCTGTAGTACAGGACCTGATAAAGCTGATGCTGATAGATCTATACCAAGCTGAACTCGCCCTGATAATGCTGAATCTGGACGAATCGGAGTAGATTGTGCATTAGATAATCCTGCTGATACTGGAGGAGAAGAAATCTCTATACCCGCAACGGCTGGAGGAGCCGATGGAGCAACAGCAGATGCTGCTTCTGGTTGATGATAAGCAGGTCCGACGTAATGATGTGACGCTTGCCCTTCTTTGAAAGTTCGAATCACAGCATTATGAACAGTATTGGACAGCACATTGGAGTGATTAATTAAAGCATGATTTACTGCAGAATTAACCATCTCTTGAAGTTTACCAGGATTAGGATCAAAGGTAACCTGCCGAGGCAACGGCAAGTCCTGCTTCTGGATAACTTGTCCACTTTTGTTCATGCTGAATGACTTTAAGCAAAGCTGTCTATATTCTTCAATAGCCCTCTCCATAGCCTGCTTCTGATCGTCCTTAAGATCTTCCTCTGTTACTGCGATGATATTCCCAGCATCGATCTCATGATTAGGCATCTTGATTAGATCTGTCCCACCGGGCGTGCCAAAAGATGTGTTGATGCAAAAGTGAATCTGCAAACACAAAGGGCTAATACCCGAAATCAATATCCAAGGCGTGCCAGTCGATTTGACCTGTTAATCGACAAGGATGAAGATACGAGCACTTTGGTCCTGACAACAGCGATACGCCCGGAAGTCACGGCCAAGAGGTACTCACGCGGAACTCGAGGATCGACAAAGATTGCACTTAGAGCAATGCAACTCGCCGAATCGATGAGAACTCGTAAAAAAGGAAAAATATGCAAATTGACGAAGTCGTCGAAAAGTAGATGTAAATAAGAGTAAAAGCTGTTTTTTGATGTATTGATTGTTATCTATTACATTGCCCTTCACCCTATATTTATACCCTGATCTATAGAAACATAATCGAATACGACTAGGACACTAAACTCAAGTTTAAGAAAAAGAACATGACTTTTACACAACTCAGACTCTACTAATCGTAAACAAGGAAATCAACTCTTATTTTATTCCATAATCCGCCTTAATCACGATGGTATCCTCATCGGCTTCCTTTTCACCAGCACAGCCCCTTTTCTATCGGCAGCAACCTTCGATCTCCTTCCATCGGCACATTCCCTGTTTCATCGGCTGCAGCCTTCACACTTTCCTTCATCGGTACATTTCCTTATCGGCAACCTTCTTCCATCGACATCGGCAATAACACCTTTGACTTCATCGGCAACATTCCTAATCAAATCCAAACACTGCCACCGCTCAAAACAAACTTATTCTTCTTGGTCATCAATTCACACAGCAATCTCTCCCTTGCTAATCAGCCTTTCCTGATTATATTGACACGTACTAAAAACGGTGTCAACATCTAGTAATTGGTTTTGCATTGCTAATGGCTTCTTGTCAATAGTGAGCAAGAGCGACACAATTCAGTCCTCTTAACCTCTAAAGTCCACAGTCTTCTCGTCACGAGCCGTCTAATCGACAAGGAGAAAAGGTTCAAAATAGAGACAAGGTTTTTATAACAGAACGGGGATAGAATTAAGCATAACTTTGAGAAAATAACAAAGTTAAAGAGAAAGCAAGAAATAGGCAAAAATGGAAACATGCTAAACGTCTAGTTCTAACTAGGCTTGCGTCCTACAGTCAGCATTGCTCTGATACCACTCTGTCACACTCGGTTTTAAGAACAAAACCAGATATACACTATATATGAAATAAAGGAGTCAAATCTCATATATAGCTGCAGATAAATGTAATACCAAGAGACAAATGCTTAATATACACAACTCAATAGTATAAATATACCTTAGAGAGCAACACAGCGGAAAAGACAACTCTGAACACTGGGTGTAGACTTCACTCCAGGAACAAACTGACTGGTTGATCACAAGCCTAAAAACTCCAGACACTATCCTAAGGTGTGGGAAATAGCAAGAGTGAGTCCATGTCGAACTCAGCAAATATATCATGGGGTTTATGAGGCTCAAAAAGTTGACACTGGTTTACTGCGATTAGCTTTTAGTGAGTCATCTTTTAGCAATTGAGTAGCAACAAGTTTACCATAAGTCCAAATAACCTCATGATCATGTAAACGAGAATAATGTATAGCAAGAAACAATAATCATTAGTGAGCATCAATATCATCAGTATTATCATTATCATCAGTGTTCATCATTTATTCTGTAAGGGTCCAAGGCCACTCGTGACCGTGAGCACGGCTGTTATAACAGTTTTACACTCTACAGAGGTTGTACACTTTCACTGTGAGTCGTGATTTACCCTTTTGCCTGAGGTAGCTAATCTCTTGACCGACTTCCAAGGAAGGTCGACAGGGTTCACTATGAAGTCTTTCAAAGGTTCGTCTAACAAGTTAGGGCCATTAGATTCACTCGGCAAACAGATGTAGAGCCCTCCTTCCAAATGGCACAATGACGCGCAGCCTATACACATAAGACAGAGGCCGCACTATACCTGATTCGTCAAGCCGTTCTTACGCCATGAAGGTTACCACTAACAAGCTAGAAAAGGTCCTCATACTTGACTAAAGCCAAAGCCATATAGCCCTCACAGTTGTACTGTAAGTCCTGGATGTTCGCTTACAGATGAGTCCTTATGAAGAGAAACTAGAGCACCATAAAAACAACCCAATATGCTCTAGCCCTCTTGAGACATGTTGCTTTAAAGCATCTTTTATACGTTTATTGCATATACCATTAGTCAAGTTACAGATCATGGTTATTTATCTTGAGCACTAGCATAAATACTACCCAATGCAATGTCCCATGGTGTTAAGGTACAAGATACAAAAGCTAGGATATCCTTAGGGGTAACAAGGTAGACACATGCACATGAATTAAGTGTATTAAAGGCGAATAGGAAACAAGGATGATCTCATGCCATACTTGCCATAACTTAGATCCTTCTTCAAGTCCAAACCTCAATGAACTGCTTCTTGATCACCACGTATAGCTCACCGACTAGACAAGATCATAAAAGCACCACACAAGCATCCATTCAATCATACACGAAGCAAACAATAGAAATAAATTAGAACAGTACACCAAACCTATGAAACAACATGTGAAAAGGTTTTAAAGATGTTCTACGCATTGCTACGAACACATAGGCGCGAAAAACACGCTAATCGGAGCTATGGTGAAAGAAATACATACACCGAAAGATTTTGTTGTATAAAATAGAAAATTATAGGTCTCATTTGTTTTAACTATATAAAATCATATATATAGGATAAAATACTTTTTATAGATATTCAAAAGTGACTTAGGCTAAATTACGTTTAAATTTAGAAAACTAAAGGAGAAATTAATAATATTTTATTTATAAATCTAGTTGCACAGTTATTAATCAAGTTAGATCTAAACTATGAAATTCCAAAGATTTTGATAAAGAAAACATTAATACTAATACGTAGTTCATGTTGTTATAAATCCATTGCAATTTGAATGGACTAATTCGGAATTAAAATAAATAAGTTATGAATTAAACGAGATTTTCTTTAGTAAAATAATAGATTAAATCTAACATCGAATCTTAAAGGTAGAAAACCTAACCAACAGTAGCACTAACAGTATAAAAAGTTTTTAAAACTCTTCTACACGTTACTACGATCACATAGACATAAAGATCACGAAATTTGGATTTAAAACGTAAAAGTTATGAGTTTTCTAAGATTTCCTATAGATAAATAATTACTTTAATATAAACTTGAAAATAAATTATCTCAAACCTACTGTACAGTTCTATCATCATGTAGAGCTCGCAAATACGAACCTAACTCAATTTGAACGGGTCAAATCGGAGTTAAAACGGAGATTCTACGCACAATTTAACATAATGGCAATTCTGTAAATAAGTGAAAACGTATTTTCTGAAGTTACGCGATCAAAATACGCTTTACGGAAAGGAAAACGCAAACCGGGAATACGCCTTGGACTGCGGGTTCTATACTTAAAAATCACAGGGACTTTTAGCAAATTTGCCGGCCGAACCGGTATCGTCAAATAGCAGTCGTCCGATTTAAAACGGACGGTTCCGATCGGATCGGGGGAGATCCGGGCGGCGCTCTGGCCGGCAACGGCCCCGACGGCGACATCCCGCGGTGGCGCCATGGCCGGACTTGGCTATCCCGCGCTACGGTAGACTACCTCGCGAAAGAAAAACACCAGCGTGTAGAGTGCATCAACGCGATCTCACCTAGGGCAAAACCGTGGCCGGGGATGAAGCAAGGAGAGTGTGCGGCTCGGAGAGGCGGGCGGCTAGGGCGGTGCTTCGGGTGTAGCCACCACGGGGTGATGTGGCTGCGATTTGCGGTTGGATGTGGCGCGGGGAGGTGCGGCGGCCCCGTTTTTATAGCCCGGAGGCGGCCCCAAAGATGGAAAGAGGAGATTGAGCCACGGATTCGATCGGTGAGTGTTTTTGGAAAGCTCCGTGCCGGCGGCTTGGGGAAGGGGACGCGACTGACGCGTGGGCCCGCGAAGTCAGCGGCCGAAACGGGAGAAGGGAGGTGCGCGCGTTCTGGGCCGGCGGCCGCGGCTCGGCCCACGCGGGCGATCGGGAGGAGGAAACGGGCCGCGCTCAGGAGGCAGGCCGAGGCGCGCTGGCGGGCCAAATTCCGAGTGAAGATGAATTTCCTTTTCTTTTTCTTTTTCTAATTTTTCAAAGCAGCTTTTCAAATAAATTTTGATTTGCCTTTTGTATTTTCAAAAAGTACACACAATACAAATTAATATGCAGCAGCATGAATGCTCAATCATGTTTCTACATTATATTTGATTTTAAATTTATAAAAAATTATTATCATTCTAAATTTGCATGCTCACAAAAATATATAAAAATCATATTTCTCCTATTTTTATTCCTTTCAAAATTTTAGGGTGTTACACTACATTTTGCTTTGGTAATGATTTTCCAAATGATGACATACTTTGGTACCGTATAAATGTTTTTACCCAAGAGGTTGCATCTGATTCAACCCAGATAACTGTTGTCTTTAGATAAAAGAATCTTATTAGATAACAATTGGCAGAAATACGAAGCCGACAGAGTCAGCTATCACATTCACTGACCCCTCGACAGACTCAGATAATATAATGTTGTCATCAGAGAAAGAGAACTGCACACATGGAACCTAAAGTAGTTTTCCATTGGTTGGTGTCTAAATGAATGAACAATTACGACCAACATAGCCCTTGTTTATTGGTTACTCAGTATCATACAGCCTCAGAGGATGTTTGTCATCTATAATCTCACCTTTTTGGAAGGTTGTACTTAAGCCATTTTGGTAGAGAACAGCTTTTCAAACTTTGTGAACATAGGATCATTTTAACGAGTATACTTCTAAAGATTTTGGTCTAATGCAAAGTTCATACGAACTATGTTGTGTTCACTAGAGAGTCAGATACTTAGGAGTGGTTCACTCATGGACCAAATGATCTCTGTACACTAAGAATGCAGTACGTGCTATCTTGGATTCCTCCCAAAGTAACAATGCTTTATGGAAGTCAATGAAGGAAATTCTTCAGATAAATTTTTCCATAAAGAATAAGTATCAGAAAGTGCCTTTGACCAAATTGTTCACCGATGTTGAAACTTTGTAGCTAAATGCTATAGCAGATATTGAGAACTAGATAACGTATCTCTCTTCCTTAAAAGGTCTTCCATTCTGAATCTCGGGACGCGATTCTTTTAATGGGGAGGGCTGTAACACCCTAGGTGTTCATCACCAATTAAGTAGTGGGTTTAAGCTCAAACATAATAGATTAAGTGGAGATAACGATGTCAAGGTCAACCTATGGAGATGAGCCTAACCTAAACTTGGATGTTGCACCATTGCTTTACATATAGGCCATTTTCAAGATATATGCTTGGATGGTATTATTGCAATATCTTCATGTGTCTCACCTTAGTATCTATCTATAGTGACCCCTGGAAAAGTTTCATGAAGTTTGGAATCAATAGTCACATGAAATGATAAGTTCCATTCCTATTGGAACTTGCACCATTAAGTGAATGGAATTGTAGATCATTAGCCAAACCATGCAAACTTGCCCAAATGACTCTAGACGAACTCTACAACAAAAGTCATGAAGGGTTCATGTTGAGCAAATATCAAGAAAATACCCCGATTGGCCTAAAACCCTAGTTTAGGCTTTATCGAGTTGCTACTTTGACCAAAGTGGAAGTTTAAGTTCTGTACCAGTTATGAGGTTTGACCTTAAACAAAATTTGTAGTTCATCTTGTGTAGAACAAACTTTGTTTAATGGTCAAGAGTTAGTTTGGCCTCTAACCTAGTCAAATAGAGCTCACAAAATTGATTCAGCTGCTGTTTTTGGACTTCGCAAATTTGGCTAAGTGTTGGAGCTGATTTCAGTTTTGATGTACACTCTTTTAGGACAGTATATATCTCAAACCAAGTCGAACCAAATCTCGATCCTTTAAGCAAAGTTGTAGACCTCATATAGCTCTACAATGCTGTGGAATTGGTTTAGTTTTTTCTTGCTCGGTTCGGGAAGAAGATTGCAGTTTCAGTCGGCTTGAAACTGAATTCAGTTTTTAAGTTTCGCCTACCCTACTTTGGAGCCTTATATCTCGCAACCCAAGCTGATCTAGACTTTGAGCCTTAAATAAAAGTTGTAGTTCAATTCATGGTCTGCAAATAATGTTTTTGGACCGAGAGTTAGATTTGCTTGGAAATAAGTCATACCATGGCTCAAAGTTCGAATCTGCTGCAGTTTGTTTCAGACTTAGAAATATTTCAAGTCTGGGAATTCCAGCACCAATACTGGTTGGCATGCCGCGTTCTCATGTTTTTGTTACGCAACTTGGTTTGACCCCTTAATAAAAGTTGGAGTAGACATTATGGACAAGAGCATGTAAAAGTATGGCATTAGTTTGACTTTGTTAGGATCAGCAATTTTGGAGTTTTGTTAATCGCTTGGAGTGCTTTGACAATACCATCTTGATGCTTGAATATCTCCTAACTTGTTGCCCTACTGGCCGAGCACTTTTAACCAAAGTTGAAGATTATCAAGAGTACTACAAACTTTGTATTCGGCCCAAATCAAAATTCGGCCGATAACCATTCCAAAATCACGACCCAAACTGATTACACCGTTGCCCGCCACGTATTCGATGATTTGCCTCAACCGCCGACACGTGGTCTAGTGCGTGTCCTCCATGCGCGTGAGCGCGCCCCACCGCGGCTGCCGCGTGCCCCTGCCTTCTGCTCGCATTGGGGAGTACCAGAACACTTGCCCGAGCTCCCCAGACGGCTAGCGCACGCCCTCGCACTCTCCGCTCGCGGCCATGAACGACGTCGCCGCCGCGGCCTGCCATTGCCGGCGGCCGAGCTTCCTGTCCGCCGTCGTTGCGCCACCATAGATGACAACCAGACAAGCTGAGCGCATCACAGTGTCCGACTCACCTCACTCCATCGCTCGCATATGCTCGTTGCAGCCAAATCCGTCGAGGTACGGCCGTCGCCATTGCAGCTCCGTCGTTGAGCTGCGAGCTCTCGTGGCCAGTTCGCCTCGGAGCGCTACAGGGTCGTTGAGCCCGCCATCAACTTCACCGAAGCCTATCGACCATCCTGCACACTTCCCTGGCCGTCCAGCCCGCCGGAGCACGGCCGGCCAGCACGGCGTCGCTGTCCGTTCTGCTTTGTCTCTGTGAAGAAGACCATGGTTGTCCCTACGACGAATGGGCACCACCTAAAAGAGCAATGCCACCTCAAAATTACAGATTTTCTTTTATCTTGTAAAATCTATATCTCATATTTGGTAGCTCCAAAATTTGTGCAATTTGTTTTGTTGGAATCCTTGTGAAGTGCTCTACATGTTAGGGTAATCGGTTGTGCCATGCATGCATGTGTTTGTGCTGTAGAAATTCATTAGTGAAAAGTGGTTTTGGAAATGGATTAACTTGCTTTCATCAATATCTAGAGTTTTAGAAGTCCAAAATTAGTGATTCCAATTTTGTTGGACTTCTAGTAATATGCATTGTCTAAGAAAAATATAAAACTTATAGGTTGTTTTCGGGTTTCAGGATGTTTTACCTAGATCTTGTTAAATGGAAAATAAATGCTTGTTTTACTTGTTATTTTTGATCTGGAGTTGTAGTGCTCTAAATGACATGCAAATTTATTTGTAGCCTCTCCGAGTGATGCTTGATGCTTGGTTAAAATTGCATGATTTATGGTGCATGCATGACTAAGTTAGTGATTTATCTTGCTAGGGGCCAAATAAATGGTTTTAAATGCATTATAAATATTATATGAATGTAAAAATGGAAAATGGTGTTCCACTGTCCTTGCATGATATTGTGGTAACCTGAGAAACAATAATATGATCATGTGTTTCAAGAAAATATATAGTTTAGATTTATCTTGTTCTCTCATGCTTTATTGCATTAAAGATTTGTTTATTATGATATCTCATGTTTGGCTTATCAAATGGGGCTGAAATCTTTATGGTATCCTCCTGGTATCTTGTACTTGCCTCTGTAATTTTGGTAGAATTTATTGTGCACTTTTGATAGGTGTTCATGATTCCACCTAATTATCTAAATAAATTAAGAAAATGTATTAAAATAATTTATTTAGTAATGGACACTATGTTTTCTGGTGTTCATTAGTCATGTGTGACATGTTGATAAAGTTGGTTTTGTCTAAGTATATGTTTGCAACATAAGTTAATAATTATTTCTTGCATATGAGGTTTCTGGACAGATCTGGGAACTTAGCAAAGTTCTTCATGATAATGTGCTTTGCTATGAAACTTGTGTATACAAAAGTTGTAGATAATTCATGTATCTAGCTGCTGTTAAAATTTGGTGTTATTTGGTCAAGTAGTCTATGAGTTATAGATGTTTAAAGTTAGGTCCCAGATTTGGTTGCTCTCTGTTTGGAGCAGACCAGAGTCTGTAGTTTCATCTTTTTGACCTATTAAACTTGAGAATTAGGCTTAGGTGATTATAAATGAATTGTAGACAATTTCATAAGCTTTCTAGATTATCCTCTTGCATGTCATTTGGAATTGTGTAGCTTCTGGAATGATGTTATTTCTGGACTGTTCATGTTGTTTGCAAATCTGAACTTTTCCTGTTAAGCATAGTTTGAGTTACATAAGTATGTTGGTGTTGCTATTTGGTACTTCGGTTGGTACCCTAGGATCTTATAAGACTTGTGTCTTGATTGATGTGCTTGCCCTCTTCTATGTTATGCCTTAATGAGGATTAAGTTAATTAGCTCTAGGTGCTTACGTGAACTTTGATATGCTTACTTGATTACTTTGTTTATTGTACTTCTATGCATTCATACATATGCATTGTTGCACCTCATTTAGGTACGCTAGTTGAAGCACGTGAAGGCCCTAATGTGGAGCCAGACCCGAAGATAGAGTTGGTGGATCCATCCCAAAGATAGAAGGATCGTACAAGTGCTAGATTGGAGGATGCTCGCCAAGCGAGTTTCTTCTGACATACTCTAACTTGAGTCGGATCCCAGGCAAGCCCCGGAGCATTATAAGCCTCCTACCTTCAAAGCAATTAATTATATATATGTTATAAGTATTGTTGCATTAAGTGGTAGGAGTTGGTTGAAAACCTTGCTGCATTATATCATTCCTTGTCCAGATATATGAATCCTTGAATCCTACATAGACTAGGATCGAGTAGATGCTTAGCCCTGCTGTAAGCGGTAGAAGTCAGGTGATTTCCTGTCACCTGCGAGATGTAGGGATATTTATATATGGCACGGTTGGCTATAATTGCTATCGTGGAATGGAACCATGTGTTAATAAAATAAAATGAGACCGGGCGGGATGACGATAGTGAAGCAACAAGGCATGGAGGTCTTGGGTGTGGATCTATCCCTGTCTGAGTCGTTTAAGGACCGATTCGCTGTACGTCCTTGAGTCATGTTGAACGCAGTCTAACACTTAGTTGGCCGGATAAGTTGTTCCGACCGCGAAGCCGAGTAATATGATTCAGGCCGGGAATCGAATGGTAGGTTATATCTTGGAGGAGAGAAAGGATGTGCTTGGGGACATTGGCGTGAGACCAAGGGGGGTTAGAGTCCCTATCACCTGGCAGAGTGTCGCCCTTAGGGATGCGACATCATTCGGACCCGTGATTCCTGAATTGTACGAAAGGTGGCTTGTGCGACCCTGGCAGGGGCCTGCGCGGTGAGTGTTAGAAATACCCCTCCAGCTAGATAGGAATTCGATTCGAATCGCCGTCGCTCCCGGTTAGTGAGCACTTGACTTGAGCAGCGGCAACGTAGATTCCATTAAATTGAACGGATGGTTAATTAGATAACGATGAAAAGGTTGCCTCAATTTATACCTGCTATGGTTAATATTGTTTGCTCCTAATAAAGTGAGTGCTCTAGTACAGGTTCTAATATAGATAACAGGTTAATGATAATTAACTTGATGCTTAAGCATTAATGATTACTTATCCATAATAAGCTTTTATGCAAAATGTTGTCAAGCTAGCCCACTTTACATCAGCCTTACATGATCCTTGGTGTCACTTTATTTCTGGTTTTTGACGGGTAAGTCTAGCTGAGTACCTTCTCGTACTCAGGGTTTTATCCCCACTTGTTGCAGGTTGTGAAGTATCATAGCTTCTGCAAGAGTTGGTTGGCTCCTACCTTAGTGGCGGAGTGTGATCATGGGCATGATCCTTCTTATTTATCTTCTCTCTAATGCTTTTGTTGGAAGACGACCTTGGTACTGGCATGTATTTGAAATAAGGGTGTTGTTAGTTTCAAATTACTTTGCTTCTGCTACTTTTGAACTTAAGTTGTTATAACTATGTTGAACTCCGATGTATATTGAATTACTTGTGAAATGAATGTAACATGTGACTTGTTATGTTGAATCACTGTGATCTTTGCTTGTATGTTGGTTGGTTTGAAATCCCTCGTGATTTCATTGGACTACCGGAGTTATATGGGCTCAAGTGCGAGAATTTAATCACTTCGGTGATTGTTTTTGTACTTGTGCTCTTATAATTTGGACGGTTTTGTGACATACAGCACCAACTGCGACTCCAACGAGGAGGATGAATTGAAGTACTGCAAATTGTCTAGCGACAAGTCTGGCGAGTCGGCAAACTGCCAGAGCACTAATGAGGAGGATGTTTTTTTCTCTTTCTCTGGAAACTCAAATCCCCTTAGAATCCATGACTTTTTTTAGGTTGGAAAATCCATAGGGATATCAACAACCCATTTAGCTATTTATGGAGGGTTTTCCATCCCTGGGCCTGCTTTCCCCTTGCTTCTAAATTATAGACCTTAGTTCAAACAGCCGCAGATGCAGTCACAAAAAAGGCAGATGCAAAGCAACGAGCTACAGCGAGCAGGTTTATTTTTTTCTCTTTTTTTGGTTGTGTCAAATTCATGGATCTTTTAATTATTTATTATCTTCCTCTTTTAGTTTATGTTTATTTATAGGTGTAGAGATTATGAAAAGACCAAAAAGGCAACAACTAACTCATCGGATATATAAACAGGTGCACAGGAGAAAAAAATGAAAAGATGGATATTAGGTAAGTAATATTTTGTCGTAATCATTTCCTATTAAAACACGGAATAAATTCCAGTCTCTGCTGAGCAGACGACACGATCTGCCCGCCCAAAAATTTGATTTTGCACTGCGCCGAGCAGTCCCGCCAACACGCACCAAAAATTAGATGTCTCTCTTTTGCCCTCTACATGGAAAATAGGTTTACCACGCCATCGATTTCAGATAAGGGCATTTGTGGTAATGTGATGGCCATATAAAAGCGCAAATAGTCACCGTCTCCACCTCCATCTCTATTCTCGAGTCGTACCGTCTCTCCTTCAGCTCCAAATCCTAGTCCCATGGCCTATCTCTCCACTCTCTAGCCATCTCCTCTGCCACGCCGCTTCGGACCCTAGGCGCCATCGACAAAGCTTGCTGGAATGTATTGCAGTCTGGGGTACGGCAGGCACGCGTGCTACAGGTTGAAGCTTCAATGGCGTCCCTGCTGATCAGATCCGTACGACCTCTCCTGTCCCGTTCATGACCGATGCACAGTGGTGTGAACTTGTTGAGATCTGGTCTAGTACTAAGAACAAGGTGTATGTGAACCCATCGATTTCCTGTCTAGTTTTGCTATGGTCTACTTGTTCTACAGTCTAACACAAATGAAGCTATAGGAAACATCTGAGACCAACAAGCGAAACTGTCCAAAAGTGAAGTACCACCGGTCTATAGGATCTTGCTCCTATGTTGTCTAGCTGCAAAAATTTGTAAGTGATGGTTGTGTTTTATTGTTACTCTTGCCTTTGTATAAATAATAAAAAAACTCATGTGCAATGTGAACAGAGGGAGAACAAGAGGAAGGCCATAGAAGACGATCAAGGACTTGATGAACAACATGATGATCTAGGACTTGAACAACATGGTCAACCTGATGAAGATGTTAATATTGTGGAAGTCTTTAAGGACTTCTATACCAGTATGAAAAAGGGCATGAGTGATGCTGTAAGAGCAACAGTTGTAAGTACCTTCATTTGCTTTCCTTAAAATCTACTGAAGTTATTGCCATAAAAGAAGGAAGCGCAGTAGGAGCATAATGTGGCAACATCATTTAATTTTGTAGTTGCAATTTTACACCAATTAATATGGTACCCGTACATTATGCTTATGTAATCTCTATCGACAGTAGACTGCAAAAGACATATGTCTTCTGCTTATGTAATCTCTGTCAGCAGCAGGCTAAGGAAGTCCTATGCATTACATGTTATGAATTAATCTTTTGAGTTTTCAATTGAAGTCCTCTTTCACTATCTGTATCCTAATGTTTACTGATTGCATTTCGCTGGAAGCTATGCAAGTAGAACCTGTTGCTGATGGATAGCAACCAATGACTAGTGCTAATGTTATTTCCAAGGTCTTCTGCCTCTCCCAGGGCAAGCCCCCTCCTAGGCAAGTGGCAAAAACCTTTTTTTAAAGAATGCTGGTATCCTAACAAGCTCCACTAGAGCAGAGACATCAGCAGAGATAACGCTTCGGGAACAGCTTGCTGGTGAACAGGAAAGTTTCGCTGCCTTCTTTGAATTAGTGGATGAACTAAAGAGGAAGACAAAAAAGTCTGAAAGGGAGTTTGAGGAATTCAAGAAACGACAACAGGAGGAGTACAATAGGCTCTGTGAGCAAGTCATACGCTTAAGCTCTCCTAGTAATTAACTCTTAGTCTTCAACTCCTGTGGCTTGATGCGGTCAACATTTGTGGTCTGTTGTGTGGACTCATGTGATGATTTGTTCTGGTGATACTCTGTTAGTGGCTTGCTGCTGACGTATGAAATGTTAATTGTATGTAGTCAATCTGTGCAATAGTGACGATTTTGAATTACTTTTCTGATGTAATTAGTCCTGCACGTGGTAGAACCAGGACAAGCCATGTGATCTAACAAAAATGCGACACGTGGACCATCTAGTGCAAGACATGTGAATTGGCCAGGACACAACATGTGGGCTATTAAAAATCTAACACTTGGAAGGAAATCGTCACGCCACATGGACTTATAAAAATACGATACGTGGACGGATAGCACCGTGACGCGTGGTCAAATAAGAAACAAACACGTAGACCAATAAAAATATGACACATGGTCTAATGAAGAAGTGACACATGATCCAACGGCAACACGACACGTGTGCTAGTAGAAAACTAACACGTGAAACAACAGGACCCGACACGTAGTCCAGTAAGAACCTAAAAAGTGCAAGAACCAGAGATGGTCACGTTGTGCAATAAAAAGGTGACATGTACCCGAACCATCTCCAATGTAACCGGCAATAGTATGTACACGTGGGCTATAGCATGTACATGTGGAAAGCATCTCCAACGGAAGCACCAACCAGCATGACAGCCCCTGTCATGCATGACAAAACAGTTCTATGATGGTCTGTTTTTTTCACAGATCAAGCCACTTCTATGACAGTATTTTCAGATTCGTCATAGAATTTCAACTATGACGCCACTTCTATGATGAACCATTTTTCATCATAAATTCATCATAAAATTGAAATTATGATGAATTTGACTCCTTCAATGACGAAAGTTGTTCATCATAGAAGTGGATATTCCTAGTAGTGTTATCTAAAGCCCACTGCACACAATCAGCTCTATTATCAGTTAAAGCACAGTCATTCAGCTTATGCAACAGACCAAGCCATCTTTCATGGTCCTGGACAGATAAGCTTCTTTGAAAATCAACCCTCCAGGTGTCATCCTCCCAACATTCATTGACAAAGCAGTTAGGGTTCCTGACCAATCTGTACAGGTCATTGTACATGATTTTATGTGGGACCTCCTGTATCCAGCAATCCTCCCAAAAATAACATAACCTCCCATTCCCTACTTTGAAAGTGGCTCCCCATTTGAAGAGATGCTTTACTTTGTGTAACCCTTTCCAAAACTAAGAACCCCCTCTCCCAGTGGAGTCAAAAAAGCCATTTTCCCCTAAGTACTTGGCTTGCAGGATTTCGTACCATAGTTCATTAGGTTGTTGAGGATTTTCCATATCAATTTGACCAAAAGATTCTCATTCATTACTTTGGTATTTATGATCCCCAAACCTCCTTGGTCCTTAGGTCTTCTAACCATACCCCACTTGGCCATGTGGTATCTAAATTTCTCATCAGCCCCTTGCTAGAGAAACTTTGCCCTTATGCTATCCATATCACTATGAATCCCATCTTTAAGAAGATAGAATCCCATACAGTTGTTGACACCAAATTTTGATCGATATACATGAGAGCCCTGGATTTCAAAATTCATTAAAAGAAGTCGAGATATTCATGAGATCGGCTAAGTGAGTTGCCATCAGAATCAGCTGAGTAATATGATGTCATCATCTTGGGGAATGACCTTACCAACGAGAGATGGTGGTGAATTAAAGCAAGAAGATGTGTCGAACTTCATAGAAGGGAAAGATTGACGTCCAAGTTATCTTAATTTAGGATATTTTGTTTTCCTTTCCAAGTTTTGTAACCGATCTTGTTCGACCAAGACTCGTAATCAAGCCTCGGGTATAAATATTGAATCTCGACTATTGTAATAGACATCAAATTAGTATCTTTACTTTTTTGGCTTACACCAACCCCAGGAATAGGAGTATAGTAGATCTCGGTGAGTTCTTTGGGCAAGCAGGGCTGCATTGGTTCGGCTAACCTCTGGTTTGTTTGTGAGTACCGTCACTACTTATACTTTTGTTTATAAGGCTGCATCGGTCCGGCCAACCTCTTGTAAGCTTTGGTATAAGTTAGGTATCAACTTTTATTAGTAATTGTAAGGTTGCATCGGTCCGGTCAGCCTCTTACAATTCCTGATACAAGTTATCTATCAATTCTTATAAATATTTGTAAGGCTACGTCGGTCCGACCGACCTCTTACAAATCTTGATACGAATTAATTATCGGTTAAATCTATTAAGACTAGTAGGGTTTACTTGTTTTAGTAGATTTGCTTGTTATCGATCTTGTTATAATTTGTATTTTTACTATCTGTAACAACATCACCCCTTACCCGATTAAGATTGAAACGGATCGGCTTTATATGTTATCAAACTGTCGTCTTGTTGTTTCATCTTGCCTAGATCTCACTTTGACGATGGTTTCAGCTAGATTAGTTGTTTTATTCCAATCTTGATCGAAGATAGCATGTGGTCAAGGCACGTTTCATCTTAGGTAAGCTTGTTAGTTGATGAAATCTAGTCTAGAACTGCTATTATGGTTGCCATCGATCCGGTCAACCCCCACTATTAGCACCATAGATCGGAAATTATCAATTGACAAGTTTGTTTATGGTCAAACATAGCCTTTGAATGCATGCTATGTTTGCATTGGCTATTTAGCCGATTGCCCGTGCTTCCACGATCATAACATGTTTCCATGATCCCGTTAAATATGAGTAGATTTACCGATTGCTAGCCTCTAATCTAGGGTCCTACTGCCAATGCTGCATTAGCTGACTTGACATGTTGATAGTATAATAGATTGAGTTTAGTCAATTTGCAGATTTATTTATATCTAACGATTGATTGCTTGCATGTTATGAGTTTATCTTCACACACTTCAGTTGCTTTGCTGATATTCTAAGCTTCCACATGTATGATGTGTCTTCATGATTCTATTGAAATATAAGTAGCTTTCATGATTGCTAGTCTCTAAATCTAGGGTCTAGCTATAAATGTTGCATCAGTTGACTCGACCTATTGACAGTATAATAGATTGAGTCTAATCAGTTCATAGATTTATTTATATCCAATGGATAAGTATTTTTCATGTTATACAACATAATATCTAGAATCGGCAATTTAGTCGATAGCCTACTTATTGAGGACACACTATCTATTTAACGTTTATAATTGTTCTTGTCTTGGTTGAAAGCTAGTATGATTCTCAATTAATATAAACGTTGTCACACCCACTCTTTGTACTTTTACATGTTCTCATGATCATCGGCTGTTAGATCTACGCAATTAACACCTGATAATTGCTTATTATGCTTATTTCATTTATTTTGCATCATGAACATGCTGGATATCGACTCTTTAGTCGATAATCTTATCTCATTGGCTATCTAGCCGCACATTTGGAACTGTCTAGAGCAACATCGGCATGTTCCACCTTAAACTACTGATTATTCTCTCCTTGTCAATTGCAAGATCAAATTGACTAGCACGCCGAATGACTCGAAACCCGACTTGTCCTACGCTTGGAATTAAGCAGAGCTCCCAGGCTTGTCATTTGACGACGAGAGATCTCCATTGGCCTAGTCCCAATTGGCCGGTGACTAGGATTTTTCGGCGTCAACAACAGTAAAGGGGAATGGAGCTCAAACAAGTATTACTGAGTAATTGTCTACCTCTAGAGGTTAACATTTTTCCTTTCCAAGGGTCTAGTCTAGTAATCATCTTCTAGGTTACAGGACTAAAGGCACTCATACTTAAATGTTGGTAACTAATAGGTATCCCTAAGTATTTCATAGGAAAGTCCCCTAACACACAATTTAGCATGTTAGCTGTAACGACCCGAGTTTCGTTACACCATAGGCTCTCACCTTTTGGCCACCCGAGTACTACCAATCAAGCTCCATAACAGCTCCTAACAACTCTAACCAAAATGGGCATATCGTCTCGATCTCCATCATCAACTACTCAGCAACGCATCAAGATGACCGCTAACCAACCAGAGTCAACTGAACGACCAAAGAAGGAGAACATCACTTGAGGAACCCAACTTCTGACATTATGATCATCAAGGATAACTAGAGCGGTTATGGACCTTAACATGACCTTAATATTGAAGAGATTAGGTTTCCGAGATTGGAATCAACGGGGCAGTAACCTACCGAACAGTCCACCACAACTATCAGATCATTCGATAGGAATGCAAAAACTACAAAAGGAGTGGGAAATGAGCTGTCATCCATTAGCATGCTATGGCCCACAAGTCAGCACAAAGTGGAAACATATCTCAGCAACTGACCCTCAGCTCCACTCACTCTCCCACTCTCCCTATTTCCCTCATCCCTCTCTTTGTAGAATAGAAGGCAAGAAGGAGAAAGCAAGAACTAGAGTGAGAAAGTGGAGGATATGAAGAAGAGAAGGTGGATCCAACCTATCAATGACAGCAAGAGCAGCAGCTATGGATCAAGATCATGGACTTCAACCATCTTTCATCCCATGGTTAGCTCAAGAGCTCTCTCTCTCTTCTCACCCTCTTGAGATCAATCCTCAAACCTTAACCCAAGTCTCTTCTCTTGCATGGATGGATCATGAGGATTTCTTGGTAAGAGACACTTCAAGGGTGAGAATCAATTATGTTGCAGTTCAATCTCTCTTCATTATTGATTTCTCTTAGACTAGTGAGTCATTAGTTGTGCTAGTTAACCGAAGCCATAACCCTACGTATTCTAAGCCTAGCAAGTCACCCAAGCTACACTAGAGATATCTTGCACATGAATGAAGGCCATCACTAAGGATCTAGGCATGAGTCCCCAAGTTTTCACCCAAGAACCCAAGAGCATAGGTTCTATCGCCCGATTAATGAAGCGTCCGCCAGTAGGACAGAGTGTTCGTCAAACCTAAGATTTAGTCATCAACAACCTAAATACCTTTCGGGGGGCATAGCAGAGTGTCCGTCAATTCAACGGAGTGTCCGCTGAATTATAGAAGTACGTAACCAGAGAACCCGAGAGCAACCAGTTCCTACCGGAGCATCCATCAAACATTCAGACCATCCGATGTTAGCAGTAAACCCTAGAGATGACTAAGTCCCAAACCTATCGGAGTCTCTGTGATTCCCACGAAGCGTTCGCCAATCAGCACAGAGCTAAACCAGAGGCAACCCACCTTGGCACTCGGCACAACGGAGTGTCCGTCAATAGGACGGAGTGACCGGTAGTCACAGTGAGTGTGAGGTTGGTTACCAAGTGCACTCAATAGGTCACCAATGCTAGATCATATCCTATAGCAATAGTTTGACAGTAGATGTCTCTTCTTGAATCCCAAGTAGAGCTCCTAGTTTCCTTATCTATCATGCGACCATCTCCAATCTTCGGAACCTCTCCTTTCAGGCTTGGTTGTCCCGTATCTTGAGGATAGTATGCGAGTCACCACTGCTAGCTTGGAGTCATCAGGATCAACAACATTAACAGGCAGGCACCCCACTATTATGAACCCTACTTTGGATACTTATCAAGTTGCATTATGAGTTATGCATTGCATGTAGAGTTGGATAATGATCTCTCTCACCTTACACCTAGAGTAGCTTAATAATCTGTTAGAAGCCTCTCATCTAAACAATGGGAATGGGAACGCTTAATGCTTATTGCTTAGTTGCTTGGGCAATGGTAGAAGTCAAGCATGAGAAGGGAACTCATACTTGCGCGTGTAGGATGCTACACCTGGATAATTAATTACTAAAACCAATGAGCATATAACTTGACCCACCTTACTAATCTAGCTAAAGAGTAATATCCCTAATATGGTAATCTTGATGATAACTTGGACATCTTGCTCAAGCGAGGGGTAGATCGTCATGAGTGTGGGATCTCAGACGACATAGCTCGTGGAGCAGTAAGGACCGTGTATTGGGATACATAAGTTCAAGTAACCACCCGTACAGACCACATGTTGTGGATGGGGTCGACAAGCCAAGTAACTAGTTGCGACCTGTTTATCCGTGAAACTAGTAAGGGGGTGGCGCCGGTCGGGAATGTCCAGGACATTGACCGCGAACCCAGTCAAACCTTTCGACGAACACTCGGGCTAGATTAGAGAAAAGTTGGAGAACGTGAGGCAACCCTTACTACCGGGCCCAGTGTATGGAGGTTCGTCCCGTTTCTCCATGTGGGTACAGTTGTACACCTCTGAAGAGTCTTGAAAGCCTGGAGTCCCTCGGGATGGAACTAATCGGTTGTTCTTTCTTTCTATACCCATGGTAGCATGAATGATGGATTATGAGCCCTTTTGTTATGATGATGCATACTATAATTCTAATGCTAAGCATAGCATGTCATACACTTAATGAACATATTGCTTTCCGCAAGTATACAAATGCCTGATAACTACCCTATGCATCCACCAAATATTATATGTTGGAATTAAGTCCTACGAGCATGCAGTGTACTCACAATGCATCCGTTAAGTTGTTTTGCAGGTGGCCAGAGCACCCTTCCCGAGTCTAGCTTCAGTGAAGGCAACAGTTAGCAGACCTTGGAACATGCGTTCTCCAAGATGAGTTGCGTGTATCCCAACGAGTAGACGAGCGACAAGTGTGGCAACCTAGTGTAGGAATTGGAGTTGTTCAGAGCATTAGACTTAGTAGTAATCTTATACTCTTGAACCATATTTTATTATCAATAGTGTTTGAGGAACAGGTGGGAGACTAGAGTGTGTATGTGATCGAGTTATCTGGAATGCATTGTGCTAGAAATGTGCGTGTAACTCAGCACAAAGGTCCTAAAGAGGAGTTGCTACGTGCGCTCCTAGGGGTCTTGCGATGTTGTTTTACTTAAATTGAGCTGGTTAAGTGGACGACTCGCGATTTAGGTGGACTAACATAGAGGGTTCCCCCACATTAGCCATGTTCTCCTTCTCCTCCTGAGAAGCTCCAAAAACAAAAACTTCACTCTTATGATAATTAATTTTGAGACTAGTGAGCCATTCAAAACAATAAAAGATGATTTTTAAATTCTTAATTGACTGTTCAGAAGTATCAATCATGATGACAGTGTCATCAGCATATTAAATGTGAGAGATCCCCCTGGGATGAGCTCTGTTAATACCCTAGAAATGTGACTTTGTCTAATTGTTGAATTCAACATGACTCCAAGTGCATCAGTAACCAGATTTAAGAGCAACGGTGACAGGGGTCGATCTCCTTGGCTTAAACCCCTAAAGGTTCTAAAATAGGCACTCCTCTCACCATTTACATTAATACAAATCCTCCCTTCCTTAACATTCTCATCACCCAAGAGATCCATTTTTGAGGAAACCCTTTACCTCTCATGACCTCTTTTAAGAAAGCCCACCTAACTCTATCATAGGCTTTCTCAAAATCAATCTTTAGAATGAGGCCCCTTGCCTTTGATCTATGTATCACATGCAAAACCTCATGCAAGACCACTACCCCTTCAAGAATATTTCATCCCTTAATAAACCCAGTTTGGTTCTTGCTGACGATCTTTTTAGCAATAGGAACTAGTCTGTTTGTCAGAACCTTGGTAAAGCATTTATAGTCAACATTTAAAAGGCATATGGGTCTATACTGTTTTATGGTATTAGCCTCTTTCAATTTTGGGACTAGAGTAATAACTCCAAAATTTAGTCTTTTGATGTCTAACTGGTCTCCCCAGAAATCTTTTTTTTACAAGAAACAATTTTATTTCAGCAGCAAGAAGCTGCAATCAGTCTAATAGACTGAATGTTTACATAATTCAGTGCTTCCAAAAGTGGGCACCGTGTAATATGACTATTGTAAGAACAGACCAACTCAAAAGATGAATGAACAGGAATAGAGGCATAGAAAGCCTGTCTAGCTAGGGCGTCCGCCGTACAATTGAGGCTCCTGTTAATTTTGCAGATCCTTGCTAGTTGTCGACCTGAGCAGTTGCTGTAGAGCTGGGTAAAAGGTCTAATCCTCCATTCCGGAGGATGGTTGTGATCAGCTGCATTGAGAAATTGGACTAACTGCTGACTATCTGATAAGAAGGTGTGTTGTTGAAATGGAGGATATCATTGATTGTTGCTGCTAGAGCCAGAGCAGCTGCCTCTGCCATAAGCACCGAGTAAACCCCTGAGGCAAGCGCCTTGATGTAGATTGTCTGTGTTGGATGTACCTGAGGATTGACAAAAAAAAACACACCAAGACCTGCTGTTCTAGGAGGTAGGGATGGTTGATCAGGTAGTAATGAGGCATCAACATAGCATCTAACACATGTAATCAGAGCCGGCAGCTGGATTCTGTACCTATCCATCTGGGTTGTCGAACCCTGCTGAGGGAGTCTGCTCGCCTGAGGACTTGCTGCAGAAAAGATTTGCATACCTTGTAGTGAAGTGGCACCTGTCAGGGGCTGTTGAAAAGGCATCTGCTGCAATGAGTCAGTAGTGTAGCCGCCCAGTCTTAGTTGCTGAGATTGTTCCTGTTCGTCACCTGCAGTTGGGGAGGAGACAACAATAGGAACTTGAGGGGTTGTCAATTGAAGTGGTTGAACATCCCTGTGTCGCATCTCCTAGCTGTGAGGTTGTTGTACCTGTTCATCCCCTGAGATAGAACTTAAGGAAGCAGTGCTAATAAAAGCAGCCACCGCATGATGCACTTGCCAAGTGGCCCATTGTCTTCTGTTAAATCTTAGATCATTTCTAGCTTTCCATATATACCATAGAATTATTAATATTGTTTTTAGAGATTGGTTTTGGATGGAGTCAGTAATGATTATGGAAAGGATTACCTAGACACCATCATCCTCTGCAGGTAAATTGTCAGTTCTAAGAGATGGAGTGGCTGCAAACCATACTGAATGGGCAAAATCACAATGAAAGAATAAATGAGCATCAGTTTCTATTAGACCACAAGTACTATAGTGTTTATCTATGTGGACAGAGAATCTGGTAGCTCTGTCACCACTGGCAAGAGCACGTCTAATAAGCCTCTAGGAAAAAGTCTTGATTAGCGGAGGTAGATCCTTCATCCTCCACATATGCTGCAGGATTCAGTTGGCTTGAGGAGTAATGCTTCTTGATCCCATCAACGGAAGGTGAACCTGAAAATGAGATCTGAAACATCTATAAACATTTTTAGTTGTGCAGTCACCTTTTTTGCTGGAACCCAGCGAAGAACATCTTGCTGCTGATCCTGAATAGTGGAGACCTGAGAAATAATCCGCACCCCCATAGGATCAAAAATGGTAGAGAGAAGGTCTAGGTTCTAGGAGGAGGTGTTGGGAATCCTCAAATCAGCTACCACACTAGGAAGAGGAGAGTGGGTAGCAGGCAGCAGAAGGTGATCATGGATGGACTCCCAGATTTGGCACCAAGGGGAGGACCAAATGGAGCTATTGCCCGTGTGGATTTGATAGATGGAATTATGAATGAGATCTTTTTTGACTTGGAGAATGGACGACCAAAAGATAGAATGGGGGCCATTAGACTTGGCAGTCCAGAAAGAATGGTTATGGAAATACTTGGCCTTAAGGATACTAGTGAGGAAAGGATTTTTATTAGAAGCAATGTTCCAAGCAGCATGGGTGATTAAACTTTTATTGACCATGTAGAGATCTCTAACTCCAAGACCACCGTTATCCTTGGACTGACAAATATCCTCCTAGGAGTGGAAAGCAATAGGGTTAGAAGGGTTGTCATCTTGAATCCCAGCCTACCAGAACCTTCTAATGATGGTGGTGATCTTTTCCAATGATGGCGGTGATCTTTTCCACAAAAGATTTAGAGAAAAGAACAGTGGACATGTAGTAGACCGGAATAGAGGCAAGAACAGACTTGATGTAGGTGAGTCTGCTAGCATGGTTAAGCTTGTTGGCTTTGATAGTGGTGAATTTGGAGCGGAACTTGTTAAGAATGAAATCATAAGTTTTATTCCTATCTCTGTGACTGAAGATCATAGGATGACCAAGGTGCTTAGTATTAGGGAGGAGTTGAGGAACAGGGAAAATACTTGTAATTTGAGATTTGGTGGCAGTGTCAACATTCTTGCTAAAGAGAATGGAGGATTTTTGGAAATTAGGAATTTGACCAGAAAGCTCCTGAGAATTGATGGAAGACAGCTTTAATAGTGGAAGCTTCAGCAGCGGAGGCATGCCCACAGAGGATTAAATCATCAGTGAAAAGAAGAGAGTGAATGGGAGGACAGCCAGGGCCCAGAGTGACACTAGAAATATTCCTATTGTGCAGCACAGTATGCAAGCGAATGGACAGTTCATTAATAGCTATAACGAAAAGGTAAGGCGAGAGAGGACAACCTTGGCGAATCCAGTGGAAGGTGGGCGAAAGCTCACCATTAACCAGCACAGCAAAGGAGGGCGAGGTAATGCAAGCATGGATGAGATTGATGAAATGCTCACGGTACTTTTGGCGACTTAGAGCCGACTCAATGAAGCTCCATTCTAGCCTATCAAAAGCTTTTGCTAGATCTAATTTTAACACGAAAGCTTTCTGGTCCCAATTTTTAAGATAGAAAGAGTGAACTATTTCCTAGGAGATGATGACATTAGCAGAGATATGCCTACCATTAATAAAAGCAACCTGAGCATGATCAATATTATTAGGTAGGTGAGGCTTAATTCTATTAGCCATAGATTTAGCAATCATTTTGTAAATGACATTACAAAGACTAATAGGCCTAAAATCTTGCGGAGTTTAGGGTTGGTTTTCTTAGGAATGAGAGCAATATAGGTTTTATTAATTTCTTCATTGAAATGACCAGAGGAGTAGAAATCTATTACCAGCTTAGCGACGTCCTGCTTGATCCATGGCCAGGCTGATTTGTAGAAGGCTGCATTGAGGTCATCAGGTCCCGGGCTGGCATTGTTCCTCATCTGTTTGATAATGTCATATAGTTCCTACACATCTTGAATAGAGTTAGTGTAACTATCTTCAGCAGGAGGAGCCGAGGGATCTGTGTTGGAGACCGAGGCTTCATAGTTGGCAGGGCTGTGCAGAGTAGGATTATCATTAGGAGTAAGGGTAGGAAGCAGAGCAGGAAAGGATTAAGGCTGATGAGAGTTGTTCTGTTGAGTGGGAGGCTGAATCTGAGAACGGAAGATGGATTGAAAGTAGTGGATGAGGGTATTTTCTAGCTGCTCAGAGGTGGTGGAAACAGAACCATCCGGATTATAGAGAAAAGCAATGCGATTTCTCCTATCCCTTTTAATAATGGAGTGGTGGAAAAAAGTAGTATTGCAGTCCCCGTTGGCAGCCCAGTCCTTCTTAGCTCTCTGCAAATGATAGGTTTCATCTTTGGTGATGCTGGGTGAGGTGGTTCTGCAGGGAGTGGTTCTGCTGGTTGGGCGGATTGGATTGGAGCTAGAGAAGTTGGGTTTCAATTGCTTGAAGCTGATCAGAAAGTTTGGGCTTAGTTTTTCTCTCTTTGCGCAGGTCAGAGGCAAGGTACTTCGTTTTCTGCGTGAAAGTACAATTGGCCGAGCGCTGCCAGCTCTATTGAGCCACCAAGTGGTATACCTCCGCCATAAGCCACCAATTCTCAAAATGAAATGGTCGATTAGTTCTAAAACGATTAGAATTAAGAACAGCGAGGATGGGAGCATGATCACTGTGAAGCATGGGGAGATGGTAGATTGTTGTTGATGGAAAAAGAACACACCACTCTGCATTTGCAAGAAAGTGATCAAGCCTTTCATAAGTCGGGTTAGTAGCAAAACGCTTATTTGTCCAAGTGTACGCAGGCCCGCTATAACCAAGATCAATGAAACCACATTGTTTGATGTGAGCACAGAAATCATTGATACGTCTAACATCGGCCCTAGAGGGACCTAACTTCTCATTCACATTCATTATATTGTTCATGTCCCCCATACATAAGATAGGCAAGTTGCTGTTTTGTACAACAAAATCTAACACTTGACTCCAGATACTACTAGTGGCACGGTGGTGAGGATCTCCGTAGAGGCATACTAGACCATACTGCTTCAAACTGGTTTTATTTATACACAACGCAAAGATGAAATGATGGCTATGGTCGACAACAGTAAGATCGACATCATCATTCCAAATAAGCCAAAGGCCACCAGATTGGCCTTGAGCGGGAACAATAAAAGCATCACTATAATTAAAACAATTTATAATAGAAGTTTTATTGATGGAAGAGTTTCTAGTTTCAGAAATAAAACATACCTGAGCATTAGTGGAAGTGAGCAGGCGGGCGAGGTGAGTCATTGTGGAATTACGAAGGCTCCCGCCTGAGCCTCGGCAGTTCCATGCCAAGTGTGTCATGGCGCCTGTGGCACCCTTGAGGCCGACGCCGAAGCCTGGTCAGTAGCCTGGGGAAGTTGTTGAGGAAGGCCGTTGGCAGGTGGAGGCCGAGCTACATCATGATTGCCACCTTGAGTCGGAACTGAAGAGTTGGGCGGGTGGACGAGGAACAGATGCTAAAAGCCAGCACCCATACCCAGCCACCCGATAGAAGGTTGGATAGTTCCATGATGCTGAAACAACGCCATCGGATCTGAAATGTAGATTCTTCCTTCTTCAATGATGCTGAGGAATGCTGGGTCTGGCCCCAGCGTGCGAGGATTCTGATGTGGAGTAGCTCGCAAAGCTTGAGTCAAAGGCCCCCCAGCAGCAAGGTTAGGAGAAAAGGTTCGGGTAGGATGCACCCGAACGTCTTCCTCCTGGATCTGGGACAGCAGCAGGCATCCATCCTCCCAGAACAGCCTCTGAGATTTCCACTGCGAGGGGAACTCCCCCGGTCCCAGCGGCTAGGCCGATCCAGCTCCATTCTTGCTGAGTGTTCGGAGACCTGGTGAGCGGTCCCCAAAGGGTCGGCAACCTTCACTAGAATGTTGAACCGAGTGGACAGCGATTCTTCTGCTAGGCGTCTGGATCTCTGCGCTACAGGTGAGGAAACCTGTAAAGCCTCAAGAGACCTTACAAGATCCAGTTCGGACGGTGGTGATGGCTGGTTAGATGGGGTTGTCTGATGGGGCGATGAAGGGCTACGCGATGGACCCGGAAGAGTGAGCGGCAGAGGTGGATCACGAGATGGAACAGGAGGCATAGGCAAAGAGGAGCGGTCAGGTGGCTTGGGATCCATGGCTAGCGGGTCCGGGATGTTGGAGCGGTAGTCGTCCATGGTGGAAAGAGGGAGTAGAAATCGAACGACAGCGTCGAGAAAGGTAAAACTTTGGATCCCATCGACTAGATAAAGCATGGCGGAAGCAGAAAGCAGTGGATCGGAGAAGAGCGACGAAGGAATCGACGCAGAGCAGCAGATCAGTGCGTGGCATTGATGAGCGAGGGAGGGACATACCAGGTGTCGACGAGAAGGCAGAGGTCGATTGAAGCCAAAAAAGAAAGAGCAGGTGTCGATCTGAGATTGGAACAGGCGAGGGAAGAAGAGGATTACCGGATCAAGCCAGATTGTTGCAGAAGTTCACGGATTAGAGCAGATGAGAAAGGGGAAAAGGGGATAAAACGGCATACGCCTCTTGGCTCACCACGGAGACTCTTTGGATTTTTTTTTGTCTCCCCAGAATCTTTGAACATCTTCAACATGTCACCCTTAATGAGCTCCCAAAATTTCTTAGAAAAACTCACACTAAATCCATTAAGCCTAGGAGCAGAGTTTCTTTCATACTCATAATAACCTCCTTGATCTCCTCAAGAGTTATTTGAATTGTACCGTAATTTATTCTAAAATTTCTAAGATACCTTATATTTCGAGATAGTGACAGATGAAGTGCCTGACGGATGCAGTTTAATTTGGTTGATCGTATAACATGCTGAGCAAAACAAAGATAAAAGAATGGCTACGCGTTGAATTGGGCCTGTTTCTAGTCTAGTTTCTATAATGCAACAACATGTGAAGCAGCATGTCGTTGCAGGCGTCCATGGCGCCGGGCAGGCACCAGTGCAAACAGTCGCGCGACACGTTGAACCTGTCGGGCTGCCACAGCCGATACTTGCTCGGGTGCGCGTCCGGCCGCAGCGCCATTGCCTCCGTGGCGTCGAGCAGCAGCATCCTGGCCCCTTTGCTCGCCGTCCTCGCCGCCCCGAACTTCTCCGCCTGTATCGCGTACATGTCCTTTTCCACCGCGTTCATCTCCCACTCGCCGCGCCTGAGCGGGCGCACCCGCGCGCAATCGCCGTCCTCGTTCCACGTCCCGTTCTCGTAGTGCGACGGCGAGAGCGTGCGCACGACCACCGTCCTCCTGGACATGGAGCGCCGCCGCCCAGTGCCGGGCGGCGCGTCCGCGGCTGCGCGGAGCGCGGTCCGGAACGCCATCCGCAGAGAGTACCGGAGCGTCAGGTCGGTGACGTTGGGCGCGACGCAGCCGTTGCACCCGACGACGCGGCCGTGTGTTGGCTTTCCCTCGCCGGCGCCCGTCGCCGGAGACGAGGAAGATGACCGGAACTTCCTGGAACTCGAGAGAACTCACGCGAACACAAGGAACACACACGATGTTTTGGTGCTGCTAAACTGGCGCAGCTTTTCTGGACTCTATTCATGATATAAATAGATGATTACAGGACTCTACAACAGGCCACGATTGACCATGACGCTGCGACGTCTTCGCTCCACCATTGCCGCGCCATCCCACGACTGGAGCTGAGAAATCGCCACCACTCCTGCATGCGCGCCCGCCACGTCCTCCCACTGGCCCGTGCCATCCCACAGGCGAGAGCGCAACGAACGCCACTACTTCTACTGAAGCTACAAACAAGGATAGCCTCTGCATGAACGCAGCATGCATCAGGCTAAGAACAAACGCTCCTGGTTCGGTCAACACCAGGCACGAGCTAAACTTAGCAAAGACCGAGATACAGTGGAGCAAATGAGCTTGGATTATCTAACAATCTCCCCCTAATTCATGCTCATCTTCACTTCAACTTGACGACGCCCACCTTGTCACGAAGCTCACAAAACCTCGCACGCCCTAGGGCCTTCGTCAGGACATCTGCAAGCTGCTCCTGGGTGCTTGTATAGTCCACGCAGATCTTCCCACTTTCCACACACTCGCGTATGAAATGAAATTTTGTGTCAATATGCTTACTGCGGTCATGTAGAACAGGATTCTTGCTTAGGGCGATTGCGGACTGATTGTCCATTTTCAGTGCGGGCGGCTGAACGACGTCGCCGGTGATGTCGCCCAGCAACCGGACGAGCCACACAGCCTGGCATGCTCCGACTGCTCCGGCCATGTACTCAGCTTCGCAGGTCGAAAGTGCCACTCCCTTCTGCTTCTGGGATTGCCATGTGACTGGCTTGTCACCCAGGAAGAACAGCACGCCTGCGGTGCATCTCCTTTCATCAACATCCCCGCCCATGTCGCTGTCACTGTAGCTGATCAGGCTGTTGTCGCTCGACAGCTTGGTGTAGACGAGGCCGTAGTCGATTGTTCCTGCGATGTAGCGCAGTAGGTGCTTCACAGCGACGAGATGCTCTTGCCGGGGCTTCTCCATGAAGCGACTGACGTAGCCCACGGCAAAAGCAATGTCGGGCCGTGTATGCACCAAGTACCGCAGGCTCCCCACCAGGCTGCGGTACATCGTCGCGTCCACCACCGGCGTCGTGCTCTTGGTGGATAGCTTGAGGCGGACCTCCATGGGCGTTGAGCATGGATTACAAGAAGCCAGGCCCGCCTTCTCCAGCAGCTTCTTCGCATAAGCTTGCCCCAACGTGATCGCACTCGGGCCTTGCTTCACCTCGATGCCGAGGTAATAAGAAAGCAGGCCGAGATCACTCATCCGAAAGAGTCGGCGCATCTCCTCCTTGAACGCGCTGACGTCCTCCGGGCTTGCTCCTGTGATGATCAAGTCATCTACATAGACGCCCACCACCACTCTTGTCTTGCCGGCGCCGCGTGTGTACATGCCGTGCTCACTGACACAGCGCTTGAACCCGAGCTTGCGCAGGCTGGCGTCGAGCTTCATGTTCCATGCCCGCGGCGCCTGGCGAAGCCCGTACAACGCCTTCTGCAGCTTCAACACCTTGCCTTCGTGCCCTGCGGCGACAAAACCCGGCGGCTGCCGGACATAAACCTCTTCCTGCAACTCTCCATTGAGGAACGCCGACTTGACATCCATATGATGAACAAGCCAGCCCTCCCGCGCAGCCACAGCGAGCAGCATCCGAATGGACTCCATCCGAGCAACTGGAGCGAACACCTCGTCGAAATCAACTCCCTCTTGCTGGACGTAGCCCTTGGCAACAAGGCGAGCTTTGTGCTTGACAATGGCGCCCGCCTCATCGCGCTTCACCTTGAACACCCATTTCAAGCCAATCGGACGATGGCCATGGGGAAGGTTCACCAGTTTCCATGTCCCGTTCTGCTCGATGGAGGCCATCTCCTCCTTCATCCCCTGATGCCAGCACTCCTCCCGCCGAGCTTCCTCGAACGTCGTCGGCTCCTCGCCCCCGGCCAGAAGCATCGTCAACCTCGACTTCCTGCTCTGTCATGCTAGCCACCTCGGCCGGTCCTATTTCCAGCACATTGTCAATTGTGCGGAAACGGAGCGGTGCCTCATCATCATGATCATCGTCGAGGTCCAGAGGGCTGGAGGGTGGCGTCGCGAACTCCACTTGAGGATTCGGTGCAGGTGAGGCAGGTGTTCTGGGGGCGCCGCTCCTATGCGCGCCGCCTGGCGTGCTCTCGCTCGCCGTAGTCGTTCCGGGCGTGACCGGCGTCCCACCACCGGGCACCGGACTACCTGGGCCGCCGCCGCCTTGCTGCAGCTCATCTGGATCACCGCGGCGAACCGTCACCGTCGTGTACTCGACGTGGAACGGTTCCGGGTCCGCCGCGTGAGCGCCGCCGTCACGCTCCGTCCAGTCCCACGTCCTGCCTTCATCAAACACTGCGTCTCGCGAGATATGCACTCGCTTGGACACAGGGTTATAGAACCTGTACGCCTTGGTTCCCACTTCATAGCCGATGAACACCATGGGAGTGCTCCGGTCATCAAGTTTCTTGAGGTGACCGCCGGCAACCTTCACGTGTGCAACACAACCGAACGTGCGAAGGAAGTGCACAGGTGGTTTCGAACCATACCAGGCTTCAAACGGAGTGATCCCCTCCAGGCTCCTCGTCGGCGATCTGTTCAGGATGAAGACGGCCGTGAGCACAGCCTCCCCCCAAAACCAGCCGGGCATACGCATGGCCTTCAGCATGCTGTGCGCCATGCCCAGCACAGTTTGGTTGCGCCTCTCCACCACGGCGTTTTGTTGCGGCGTATACGGCGCGGTGAGGTGACGTTGGACGCCCTCTATGGCGCAGTACTCCCCGAAAGCACGCGATGTGAACTCGCCGCCGCGATCGGTACGCAGCGTGCCGAGTTTGCACCCCGCCTCAGCTTCAGCGCGCCTGCAGACGGACGATCGCATTGGGCGCTTGGTCCTTCGAGCTCAGCAACACGAGCCACATATAGCGACTCTTGTCGTCGACGGCGAGGAGGAACAGCTTGTTGCCGCCCGGCGTCTCCGGTGTGACCGGCCCACACAGGTCCGCATGGACCAGGTCGAGCAGGTTCTTGGCGTGGTAGTTGCTCGACGCCGGGAACGGACGGCGCCGCTGCTTGCCCGCCATGCAACTGTCACAGATTTGCTCGATGTGGTCGATCCGTGGCAGCCCCCGCACCATCTGTCGCTTGGACAGCTCCTTCAACCCCTGAAAGCTCAAGTGCCCGAACCTGGCGTGCCACTGCCATGCCACCTCGGAACACCTCGCGGCGAGGCACACCGGCCGGTCGATCTCGAGGTTCAGCATGTACAAGCGGTTCGCAGAACGGGGTACCTTGGATAGTAGACGCCGGCGTTGATCCCATATCCTCAAAACGCCGTGTTCGATGAGGACTTTGTACTCGTCCTCGTCGAGCTGGCCGAGGCTGACAATGTTTGTCGTGAGCCTTGGAATGTAGTAGACCCCAGCCAGCTCCCGATGCTCCCCGCTCTTGAGCTTGAAGAGGATGGTACCGCGCCCTTCAATCGCCACGGTGGAGCCGTCCCCGAACCGGACGGTCCCGCGCACACCAGTGTCCAGCTCGGAGAAAACGGAGCGCTCGGCCGTCATGTGGTTCGTAGCTCCCGTGTCGAGGATCCAGCGAGTGCTCCCCCCTTCAGTCTTCTCGCCGAGCTGTACGAACAGCTTGTCTTCACGGATGTGGACCGGCTCCGGCTTGGTGATGCTCGCCGTGATCACGCCCACGAACGGCGTCGGGGCGCTGTCCTCCTCCAGGACCCAGTTCACCTCTGGACAGGTGAACGGCGCAGGGTGTGAGTCTCCCTCCTCGAACACCCAGCGTGCATGTGCCGCGCCTTCCTCATCCTCCAGGGTGGTGTACAGTTCCCCCCGGAGTCACCTCAGCGTCGAGCGCCGTCACGACGAGGTTGAGCGCAGCCTCCTCCTCTTCGGCCTGAGCAGCATGTGCCGCCTCGTCCCTCTTCTTCTTGCGGCATTCGCAGGCCCAATGACCCGTTTTGCCGCAGTAGGCACACTCGTCGCCGGCGAGCGGCCGGCCCTTCTTCTTGTTGCCGCCAGCACCACCGTTGCCGCCAGCAGGTGCTCTGGAACCGCCACCGCGCCCTCCATCGCGGCCACGGCCACCACGCCCACGGCGTTGGCTTGATGACGAGGATGACTTGCCGTTGGCTCCGCTCGATCCCTCACCTGAGAGTTGCAGCCGCGCCATGACGCGTGCGACCAGCTCATCCTCGGTGAGATTCAGGCGCGCCGAAGAGCCACCTCCACCGCCGCCGTTGATGCCGTATCTCTCCTCGGCCGCCTTGAGTCTCCCGATCAGCTCCTCTACAGACATCTGGTCAAGATCGAGCAGGGTCTCAATGGCCATCACGATTTGTGCATACCTCGGTGGAGTGGCTTGCAAGAACTTGCGGATGATCTCCGGCTCCAGGTACGCCGCGTCAAGGACCTCAAGTTGGTTTGCGAGGTCGCTGATGCGGACGCCGAACTCGTCCACCGTCTCCCCGTCCTTGAACTTGAGATCTTGGAACTGGCGACGCAGCGTGTTCGCCCTCGCCTGGCGCACACGATCAACGCCGAGATGCATCTTCTTGAGTGCGTCCCATGCTGCCTTTGTCGTGGCCTTGCTGGCGATGCTGCCGTGCAGCTCCTCCGGGACGCCCAGCGTGATGGCCTCCAACGCGTTACGGTCATCGACGAAGTTGACCGTGCCGACGTTCACCGCCTCCCACAAGCTCCGCGCCTAGAGCTTCAGTTTCATGAGCGCCGCCCATGAGTAGTAGTTGGTTTTGGTGAGGAGAGGGTACTTGTGATTCCCGCCCTCCTCACGCACTACCCGGTGAGTCACCAGGCCGCGCTCGCCATAGCCACCGCTGCCCGAACCGCTCCCGCTGAAACTCCCCCGTCGCAGCGAAGACGAACGATTCCTCCGTCGATCCATGAAGGCAGCAGCAATCGCGCGGTCGCGTGTCCACTGACGGAACCTAGCTCTGATACCAGTTGTTGGCTTTCCCTCGCCGGCGCCCGTCGCCGGAGACGAGGAAGATGACCGGAACTTCCTGGAACTCGAGAGAACTCACGCGAACACAAGGAACACACATGATGTTTTGGTGCTGCTAAACTGGCGCAGCTTTTCTGGACTCTATTCATGATATAAATAGATGATTACAGGACTCTACAACAGGCCACGATTGACCATGACGCTGCGACGTCTTCGCTCCACCATTGCCGCGCCATCCCACGACTGGAGCTGAGAAATCGCCACCACTCCTGCATGCGCGCCCGCCACGTCCTCCGACTGGCCCGTGCCATCCCACAGGCGAGAGCACAACGAACGCCACTACTTCTACTGAAGCTACAAACAAGGATAGCCTCTGCATGAACGCAGCATGCATCAGGCTAAGAACAAACGCTCCTGGTTCGGTCAACACCAGGCACGAGCTAAACTTAGCAAAGACCGAGATACAGTGGAGCAAATGAGCTTGGATTATCTAACACCGTGCACGTGGAACACGGACGGGCGGAAGAACCAGCTCCCCGCCGAGACCACCACGTAGTCGAACTCGCCGGCGCGCCGCCCACCCGGCGTCCGGCTCGTCGAGGTGGAGGCTCCACAGCCCTGCCCCGCTCCGCGTCGGGCCGTCCGGGTCCGGGTCCGTCTCGACGGCGCGCACGAGGAACGGCGACCAGAGCAACGAGACGGCGAACCCGTGGCGCTCGAAGCGGAACACGTAGCTCGCCTGGGCGTTGATCCTCGGCACGGCCGGCTGCTCGGCGCGCGCTAGGAGGCACACCAGCGAGTGCATCTGGTTCCTGGCAAGCGAGTCGCCGACGAACGCCATGGACCTGCCCCTCATCGCGCGGAGGAACCGCGCCGCGTCGAGGCGGGGCAGGTCGCACCCCGCGGGACGCCACCGCCACCGGACGAAGCCGAGGTCCGGCCTACCGAACCGCATGCAGTCGTAGTGGCTGTGGATCACCGGGCACGTCTCCGTGGTGTAGCGCGGCGCGCCCGGGTCCGGCACCCACTCGCCCTTGAAGATGTTGCATGATGACAGGTTGCCACCGCCATGGCCATCGGTGTCGGTCACCGACGGCGGCAGCAGCATCTTCCGGTCAGGCAGGATCACGAACGCAAGGATCACAAGGCAGGTCACAAGCAGGACAGCGGCGGGGATGGCACAGTGTGTGGTGTATGGAAGCTTAATCTCATGATGAAACTTCTTCATTGTGGTAACAAAACATCATAGACCCAGAGTGAAACAAGTCACACACAGATCAGCATATATAGTTCATGGATGCATGGTATAGCTAGGGGTGTATATATAGATTTTTTTTCGCCTACCATTTCTTGAACGTTCATGAGGTGATTTGGAGGAATCTACTAATGCAACATCAGTCCACGTTTACGCGACTCATGCGGTCAAGCTGAAAATGGTACTAGTGACAAATTTACGTTCCTCAATCCACAGTGGTACGTAATTAGCAGTGGCGAGCACTTGTAATGGTGGATTCCACGCGTGCGGTTTTGAGACCCAGCTGTTAGTAAGTTCTTAGGGCCTCCTGGATTGTGAAAAGAACGGTGTAAAGCAACGAGGAATAATGGAAAAATCTCGGTGCTAAACAGGTGGGGTTTTTCCAGGCCATGGGGCACTGGCTACCTGTAAATATGCCTAGCGGTAGCTCTCCTTTGGCTCCCATTATCTTTGACCGGTCTGTCAAGATCAACGGACTTGAGTTCACCAACCTTTATGGTGTCATCGGTAACTCTTCGTTCTAGATCGCGTACCTAGAAACAATTAAGACTAGAGCTACTTAATTCCCAGCAGCGAAAACTATCTCTTAGTGTTACACACTGAGAAGTAGCTAAAATAAAGGAAAATTTCTAATTGGCACGACATTGCACTACATGTTAACAAATGTTTCTACTTTTAATTTTTATTCCAATTGAATAGATACTACAACTATAAGTCTACAAATGTTTGGAATTGAAAATTGGATTAGAGAAATACTTCAAACCGGAGGCCATAGATGGAGCGGATGAAGTGATGAACAGAAGTGGCGTTCATGCCAATTCGCCGAAGGGGAAATGAGGCATGCAGAGCTTTTGGCCTGTGAGTGTGTGCATGGGCCACAAGGCAGCCGAGGGCCAAAGCCATAGTTAGTAGGACTGGACAAGACCGAACCGGACCAACATTCCTACCGAAGAAAAGCAAAACCAGGACCACTGATCGGTTCAGTTCCCTTAAAAGATTGGGTGTGCAACTGAACCGGACAAACAAATTGGAAAAGGGGAGGGGGGGGGGGAGGGGGGGAGGGGGGGGGAGGGAAGAACGGTTGCAACCGCTGAGTGATAAAATCTTTTGCCCTTTGCTTAAACATATCGTTCTACTTAAAACTTTTGGCCAAAGGGAGCTAGATCAGTTGGTCTAGTCACTCCAGCGGCACCTCCCAGGTCCTAAGTTCAAATCCCAGTGGGAGCGAATTTCAGGCTAGGTTAAAAAAATTACCTCGCCCGTCCCCATTCCAAAGCACTGGGGGTCACCGGCCCAATTCTCACTTGGGCAATGGAAAGGCCACCGTACAAGAATGGGGGCGGGGGTTCAGGGGTTTTCTCGCCAGGTGAGAAGGCACTTTCTTCTTAAATAAAAGCTGCGGCGGCAATCTTAACCGCCGCGGTCGAGTTTTTTTTTTACTTAAAACTTTTGAGTCAAGCGGTTCATTGGGTTGAACCAAAAAAAACCGTTAACTGAGGCCTCAACCAGTTTGATGTATGGTCCACTGCTCCAGTTTGAGGCAGAGCGGCACCACTGCTCCCACCTGCCGCCTAGGAGCCTACACCCCATGCCCCTACTGCTATGTGCTAGTGCTGTTGTGTGAAGGCGCGACTCCGACCAAGGCCTCGTTTAGATTGCAAATTTTTTCAACTTTGGCTACTGTAGCACTTTCGTTTGTATTTGGCAATTAGTGTCCAATCATGAACTAATTAGGCTCAAAAGATTTGTCTCGTGATTTACAACTAATCTGTGCAATTAGTTATTTATTTTATCAACATTTAATGCTCTATACATGCGTCCAAAAATTGATGTGATGGTGAGAGAGTGAAAAAACTTGGAATTTGGAAGGGAAGAGAACAAGGCCCAAGATGCAATAGATGGAGCAAGGAGAATTCAAGTGCCTAGTTCTAAAGTCTAAAATGGACCCCAACCGTCTAGAAAATAGAACGATACTACTCACTAGGTGTTGGCCTCTAGGTGCCAACCATCTCAAACTTTTTATAGATCTGTGACACTATTGTAGTTCGGCACATTCTAGTACACCCTTTCCTAGCCTCTCTTGTCAATGCTTTTAAAAGACCTAAATTTAGTTTAGATAATTGAGTGACAACTAGTGGACTAATATTTTCAATGAGATGAATTGAGTAAGGTCCACATATGGAGTTGAGCAAGGCTAAGCAGAATGTGGAGACGATGATCATGACCATATCCAAGCGCTTAACCTTCGAGAGGAGATGGAAAGTAAGCCCGAAGGCAAAGGTATATCAAAGGCTTTTGCTTTGTCGGCCGAGATACAATAGAGTACATGGTCAGGTTTAGGATAGATAGTCGTACTATTAAAAGGAGAACTCTAATGTGATTGCAATTGTCTAGTGCTACTAGGTGTCGTCTAATCGTGTTAGACCTAGTGACATGGTGAGAAGCAAGTAAAAATGTTTTTGACAATGTTTTGAAAAGGCTAACTCAGTGTGTTAAGTGACGGTGTTCAAGTTGGAACAATTTTGGAGTTAGCATGTTTCAAAAGCTTTTGAGAGAAGCTATATGGCTAGGGTTTTTACCCTCGCTGGGTTTATCTGGTGACTTGGTGAGGGGGGTCATTGAAGAAAGCAGTTGGCACCCTTCGGACTGGCCCGAACGTTGCTCATCTTGTGATAAGTGGGCCACATGATTTATCCATTGGTGCCAAGGGTTGAACATCAGAGAATCGACCACCCCTTAACCCTGTTTGGCTAACCATTGACTGCTGTCGGGTGGCTTAACAGCTATGGAGATAGGTTTTCATAGTGTCTCTGTGTGCTAAATTCAAACCATGGAAAGCATGATCCACTGGGCTCACCAGATTTATCCGGTGATGCCCTGGACCTCTCGGGTTGGTGAATAGGAAGGTTCCTAGACCCACCAAATTTCTCCGGTGGTCCTCACTCGTGAGGCACTGAAGTTTCGGTCAAAAGTTGTTGTTCTAAATCTACGACTTAGCCTCTAGGGAGCCACTGGATTTCTCCAGTAGTGTCTCTAGTGCAGGCATTGGAGTAAAGGGTGACCAACTACTATATGAGATTGAATCTGGACCCTCGGATCTTTCATATTTCAAAATGACAATTTTACCCATGGCTGAAATAGGTAATTTCGGTTTTCATATCTTTCTGAGGATTATTTAGACTATCTTTGAATGGTTGATGACTTTTTCATTTGAAATCATTTAAATGCCACAAATTCCGTTTTAAGTTCTCATTTTTCAAAATTCAAAATGTTTGAGTTGTTTCAAATGACCTTAGATGACGAAACGATCAAAACAAAGTTTAAAGATATCGAAAAGATATAAAACATTGCAGTTGAGAACCGTTTTATTTGAAATACTTTGGTCCCAAAATTTTGCTTAAAGCTCTCATATATTGAAATTCAAATTTTTCAAACAACCTCGGATTGAGAAACAATAAAAACAAAGTTGTAAATCTCGTAGAGCTATAGAACTTTGTAGTTGTCAATTTATTTTATTTAAAATCATTTATCGTAGAAAAATTATGTTTGAATTCTCACTTTGAAAATTTAAAATTTTCAAACAACCTCAAAAGAAGAATCAACCAAGGCCTTGTTTAGATTGCAAATTTTTTCAACTCTAGCTACTGTAGCACTTTCGTTTGTGTTTGGTAATTAGTGTCCAATTATGGACTAATTAGGCTTAAAAGATTCATCTCGTGATTTACTACCAAACTGTACAATTAGTTATTTTTTTACCAACATTTAATGCTCCATGCATGCGTCTAAAAATTGATGTGATGGAAAGAGAGTGAAAAAACTTGAAATTTGGAGGGTATCTAAACAAGACCCAAAGCCAAAGTTGCTGTACTCGGTAATTTCTACAATTTTTTAGTTGAAACCTTCTCGTGGAATATATATGAACTTTAAAGAAACATGGTCTGTGTCGTGTCGTGTCTATCTAGCATCATCTGGTCACGCCGCCACAGGCACTCGCCGCAGATTCCTGCAGCTGCTTACGCATGCCGAAACAGCGTATTGGGTTTTAGCAGTTGTCTGACTTTATTTTGTAGTTGGAAAGTACCGGCAGCTTGTCGTGGAAATTGAGTATAACTCGGCACGTACTCCACACTCATATCATACCCACACACATGCGTGCACGCCTGCATACACAAGAAGGAATTGAAACGCTCTCTAGCCCCAAGTGCGCGGAAAATACACAGTACACCTAACATGTGCAGTCCTACTACGAGACTACAGGTCGATTCACGGATCCTCTTCTATCAACAGTACCGACACGACAACGTCTGACTCGCCAACGCCATGACTCTTGGCGCCCACGCCGCGTCTTTGGATCCTCTTCTATTCACATTCCGGCCGGAGGCCTGCGTGTGGCCGTGTGCGCTGGATGTCCTCGACGACTTGCTACTGCCTGGCCACGGTGGCGTTGTATCCGATTCCCCAACATGTCGTGGTTGTTCGCTCATGGTCACAGCTAGTTTGTCCCCGGCTCTGCACAACCTGCACGCACGCATCCGTCACACCATGGCACTAAAATAGTACATAACATATACGGTAATGCTGGGAGAAGGATTCAGTAACTTTGCTCAACAAAGTTACGTCGTAACTTTCCTTCCATCGCGTACGTCCATTCAAGATCCAAGGAACTCAGTGATTTCCCACACTTAGCCATTTTCAGCCTGGGTTGCTGGGCACGGGATGCAGCAATGCAGGTAGCATGTGCGCACGTGCGAGGCGCGACGCGTACAGACGCAGGCGGCGCCGCCATCTCCCCGCTCTGTTGCCGTCTGCATGCGCACTGCCGCGGCCGCCGGGGCGCAGGCTGCCGCGGCCACCGGGGCATGCGCGAGCACGGCCACCTGGGTGCATGCTGTCGCGTCTGCCGCCTGCATGCAAGGGTGCGGGCGCACCCTAGGTGCAGCTGACCCAGGTGCTGCCTTCCCACGACCGCCTTCTGCATGGCAGTTGCATGTTGGGCCTAGACCGCTTCCATATGGGTTTTTGGCCCAGATTCGTTAGGTGAGCGTGCCTTCTCTATATTTATTTGCATAGAGTCTGTTTTGCGCTTTCCTGGTTGCGTACTTTGACTCTTTTTCTACATATTCCATGTTTGTGTCCTACAAATGAAAAATTCACCAAAACTCATGGAATTGATTAGTTATAAGTCCTAATTCTAGGTTTGGTGTTTACTTTAACAGTTTTTATATGAAAGTTGGTGGTTAGAAATGTGAGTTAAGCACCGCCAACAAGGACATCATTGAAGTCGCCCGCGCAAACCCATGGTAAAGAAAGGCACCCATGTAAAAGTTCATAGTGTATCCCAAGTAATCTCCTTCTCCTTCCTGGATTCTCCATAAATCCCCGAGAACCTCCATTCAAAATCACCTTCCTCCTTTATTACCATGTCTATATGGTATTTAGACATGCTCTTGACCGTGAGATCAAAGTCTTTCCTCCAAAAATAGCAAGGCCTCCACTCGCCCCTACACTATCTTTCGCCACCATACTAGTCAAACCCAACCTCCACCGCAACCATTCCAGCCACTTGCCGTCATGCTAAGTTTCTGAGAGAAACAAAACATTAGGGACCTCCTCCTTCTCTAGCTCTAGAAGGCCACAAATTGTCAGGCCGTTCCCCAATCCCTGGCAGTTCCAAGCTATAAGTCTCATTTTGTCGGGCAGGACTGACCCAGTAGTCCTGCCATTTCATCCCTACCCTGCTCCTCGACCACCTCTGTTGCAGCCTCTATCACCCTCTTCTTTTTTGGGTCCAAATCAGCAATAGGGGCCTCTGATTCCAGGCGCCTTTTCTTCTCTGTACCCCCACTTTTGCTTCAGCCTTGTCTCCCGGAGCCCATGACCTCCGTTGATACGAACCAGGCTTCTTCCCCCTCCAACAGCCACCTCTAGACCCTTGCCCCCAACACCTGGTGGTACCAGATTTTTCCCTCCCTCTTGCAGCCCCTGGAACATCCCCACTCCATGTGCATCTTCTTTCCCTGTCCCCATCACCCCACCGAAAAACCATCCACATCCATCTCCTTTTCCCCATCTAGCCGCCCGTCCTCGCCTTGCACAACAAAAAACCCAACATTGTCAGGTGCTGTCACTTGTCCAAGACTCGACGCCACACTGTTGTCCACCAACTTTGCCCCTTCCTCCTGCAGTTTCCCCCCTACTTCTTGTTGCTGTCCCCCCAACTCCTCCTTGTACTGTACTCCACCATCCTCCTCTTCCTCATAGTCCAGAACCTTTGGCTTCCCGAACTCTCTCATGTATTGCTTTGGCAAACGTTTTAACCGGACTGGTGCCATCATCTTTCAGCTCTGGATCAAGATAGGAGCTCGTCTTCAAAGACGTCGTTGGTGGCCTACCCCGATCCCGAGCCAAACTCAGCTTGCCGCTATACCTGCTCCTCCCAAATTTTGTACTACCTAAACTCCCCCTGCCAACCATCTGTGCTTCTGTTCGCCTTGCCCCTTCCAGTGCGTTGGGGTCACCAGCATCCAGTCCCCATACTGCCTAATCCTCGCTTCCTCCTCAGCATAGGAATTAGACTCCTCCCCATGGCCAAGCCGCCCATAGCCATAACAAAAATTTGGGATGAACTCGTAGCGGATCCGACACCAGCAATCCTCCTCGTCCTCTTCCCCTTCCACCAAAATACCACGCCTCAGCGGCTTGCGAGTGTCAATCTTCACCTTAATTCGCAAAAAGCCGCCAACCGTTGTTCCGTCGTCCTCTGTTTCCATTGCCAGAGCTCTCCTAATCTGGTTGCCAAACATCATCCCATTTGTCGAATCCATCATCCCCAGTGGGCGATCAAACAATCGGACCCAGACTGGGATATGTGTGAACTCCAGGTCTTTCAACCGCTAGTTGCCGTCAAAATCTGCCACCACTAGGAGGTCACCCCCAAACTTCCATGGACCCTCCAAGATGGCTCTCCTCTTCCCCCTACCTGCAGAAAGGTGAAGAGGAACAAGTTTTGCCCAAGCTCCTTGTATTGAATCCTCTGCCCTGGGCACCAAATCCTCCCAAGAGCTTGCGCCAACCCATCTGCATTACCTGCCTTTTGCACGAGGAGCTTCCCCACTACCTTTGGGGCTTGTTCCCCATCATCTCCCTCTTTTCGCCTGGTTCCTTTCACCTTGTTTCTCTCCTCTTCTGAAAGCTTCAGGCCCTTCAGCAAGCCTTCCAGACCCGCACCACCGCCACTTGCGCCTGGCTTGCCCATCCCAGCTCAACACACACCACCACCGAAGGCACGCCAACACCACTAGCTGAAACCGCCTCCCCCACTAACTCAGCGCCTGCCCCCATCACCGAACCTCCTGCCACCACCGCCACAGCACCCACCACTGCCGCAGCCTACCCCTGTCGTGGCCCCACCGCCGCCCGTGATGCGGGCAAACCGTGCCCACTCCTCGCGAGAAGTAGGGAGGACCAGGACCTGAGATTGATTGGTTTGTGGAGGAAGATTGGAATGGAACCTAGGGTTTCTCCCCTCCGAAACGCTAGATCTGATCTAGGTTCGATACTCCCTCCGAGTCGTCAGAGAGTCGCAACGACCCTCAGCAACTAGAGACTCGCCTATTGTGGTTCAGCTATGCATACTTGGTTTGAGAAATTAAACTACCTTTCTCAGTGGGAGGCTTCATTTCACTGTTTCCAAGACAAGCTGCAACAGTTAATGTATCATGATATTGTGATCTAATGTGCCATGCAACTATGTAGTCATTTGAAATTATACCTAAACTAAACATAGTAATTCGGCAGCTAAAATATATATGTCATGCCATCAAATAAACATTGTAGCTAAAATATATTAATCAACATAATACTTGTGAGTGCATACGTATATATTAAAGTGATAACATATATTAAAGGATTACATATATATTAAAGGAATTACATATAGCTCAAGATATATTTTGACGACGTCCAACTTTGTCCAAATATGTTCCAAATCCTTCTTGAGCTGAAAATGCGCAGAACGATCTCGATTGTCGCTATCTTTTTCTAAAACTCTTTCAAACACGGCATATCTTGCATCAGGTTTCAGTTCACACAGATGAACTCTTTTCATACATCAAGATAGCATCAGGTTTCACACTACAAATATCATCTCGACAGAATCAGGTTTCAGTTCACACATGCTTCAAGATAGCATCAAGTTTCAGGTTCACATATGCATCAGGTTCACACATGCATCAAAATAGCTGCTGATACATAAATAAAATTAAGAAACTAGCTGCTACAGGTAACTGTTCTTCAAAATTCCACCTCCGAAGCCATGTCACTCTTGTCCTGCAAAAATGTATTGCCACATATTTGCAGATTCAGTTCCTTGCGGTGAGTGACCTGATCCATTGCTGCCACCAGATCTGGACCAAAAACCATCAATTGATGGTGGCGGTGGCTGCATCTACATCTCTAAGTCTGTAATTGTAAAGCGTAATTAATTAAGCAACAGATTAGGTGTTCATGTGATTAGGTTCATTAAGATCCCAAATAAAATTAAGTTCTAACAGCCAATACACTTTTTCCAATTTTTATCTGATATATGTCATTGAATGTTGTGATCAAATGTGGCGCTTATAATCTTTATTTATAATGCCTTAAGAATCCAACGCAGAGCGGGAAATGCACATCTGGAGCACAAGTAAAATAATTTATACCATCTGGCAATACGTCACGGCCACGTAGCTGTCCCCTTTCCACACAATACAGCGTAGAAGCACCGTACCGTATCCCTTCATACTTACAACTTATAAAAGAATAATACACGTCTGTAGCTATATATGCATACCCGTACCACCCAGCTCCAATCACCAAATCAATAGGCATAGTGCACAGCAGCAGCAGGCCATCATCAGCAACCAATTCACAGGCCTGATCGATCGAGTGATCGACCATGGCCACCCTCAAGGCATTGATCTCGGCAATCCTTGGCTTCGCCTTCTTCTGCTGTGCAGCCCGAGCTGCTCGCAACCTGAACGACGACTCAGCCATGGTGGCTAGGCATGAGCAGTGGATGGCGCAGTACAACCGCGTCTACAAAGACGCCACCGAGAAGGCTCAGCGGTTCGAGGTGTTCAAGGCTAATGTTAAGTTCATCGAGTCGTTCAACGCTGGTGGGAACCAAAAGTTCTGGCTCGGCGTCAACCAGTTCGCCGACCTTACCAACGACGAGTTCAGGGCTACCAAGACCAGCAAGGGCTTCAAACCTAGCCCCGTGAAGGTCCCTACCGGATTTAGGTATGAGAATGTTAGCGTCGATGCGCTTCCAGCGACCATCGACTGGAGGACCAAGGGCGCTGTCACTCCCATCAAGGATCAAGGTCAATGTGGTAAGTACATTTAGCAGCTAGGAAAAATGATACATATACACTTATTGTGACAACACTATTATTATCATATTATGATGTAAACTAGAGTGCAATAACATACTGTCAACACATAATAATTAATTGCAGGCTGCTGCTGGGCGTTCTCTGCTGTGGCTGCCATAGAAGGCATTGTGAAAATAAGCACGGGCAAGCTCATCTCCCTCTCAGAACAAGAGTTAGTGGATTGCGATGTCCATGGTGAGGATCAGGGTTGTGAGGGTGGTTTGATGGACGATGCTTTCAAGTTCATCATCAAGAACGGCGGCCTAACCACGGAGTCTAGCTATCCTTACTCAGCTGCAGATGGCAAGTGCAAGAGTGGATCAAACAGTGCCGCAACCGTCAAGGGCTACGAGGATGTGCCTGCAAACAATGAGGCTGCCCTGATGAAGGCTGTGGCCAACCAACCCGTGTCGGTGGCAGTGGATGGTGGAGACATGACGTTTCAGTTCTACTCTGGTGGTGTGATGACTGGTTCATGTGGTACTGACCTGGACCATGGGATTGCAGCCATTGGTTATGGACAGACCAGTGATGGCACCAAGTACTGGCTAATGAAGAACTCATGGGGCACCACCTGGGGCGAGAATGGTTACCTGAGAATGGAGAAGGATATTTCGGACAAGAGGGGCATGTGTGGCCTAGCAATGGAGCCTTCCTACCCCACCGAGTAGGCAAAACCTTCAGAAGCCTTTAAGTTTGTACATAAACGCTTTGGATAAATCGATGCTTATATATGCCTTTTTATTTACAATGTATATATAGCTGGTTCAAATGTGTGTCTGTAAGTTCTACAATTCTATATTTATTAAAAAAACATGTAATGTATTGAATGTGTAATGATTAATCATGAATACATGCTGGTTATTTTCTTGGAGCTAATTTTCAGAAATGGCCAAGGGCAACACAAAATGTCATGGGCTAACGGGGTGAATTGGGACTAACTAAAATTTACTCATGAATACATAGGAACTTAACCGTATAATTGTAGTTCAAAAATAACATTAGCCTATCATTCTAGTCAGGCTGTCATCATACCGTACATTCTTGGTGTAACATTAAGCTACATAATTAGCAAGCTTGAAAGCATCTGGCCCCGAGAGTTGGTTTCGGCAATTGATGACAACGCTTTATTACCATGACTAACGTGTGTTTTGCAGAAACCTTGGTAAGTTAGGTCATGGAGGTGATAACTGCTTTGGGCACCATGGTATTCATGCCCCTTGATGGAAATCGTTTCGGTTTTCAAAGGAGTGACGTCAAGATTAAGGACGGTTAGTTCCGGATGTCAAGGTGTTGAGATACATTCGGAATAGTCGTTAGGATCTTCGTTTTTTCTTTTGGCCGTACTATAAAGGGGAGCATGAGCGGGTAGCTTGACCTAGGTGAGTCTTATGTTTAGGTGTGGTGCACACTTGTTAAATTTAGCACTAGGAAGCTCTAGATTAGCTCAAAGTTCAGTTGGAAGCAACTTGGTTCAAGTTGCGTCACGTTTCGGAGTGTTTAGAGGGTTTTTCTCTTGACCGAACGCGGTTCTTGGTTTGACCGGCGCGTCCGGTCAGTTCAAAACCGCGCCTGCGTTTCGGCGCTGACGACCGGACGCGGCCCTTGCGAGGACCGGACGCGGTGGTCAGACCGACACGTGTCACTTGAGGGAAACCATCCGATCGGACGCGACCTGGGTGTGATCGGCGTGTCCGGTCACAGTCCAGTAAGGTCCTGCGACGACCGGACGCGTCCGGTCATCAACGATCGGACGCGGTCGCGTGTCCGGTCTCGTTACAGTAAGCTCCCTGCATGACCGGACGCGTCCGGTCACCCCTGACCGGCGCGTCCGGTCACTCAGCCGAAGTTTCGGAATTTCGACCGTTACGAGCGACCGGCGCGTCCGGTCACGTCGTATTTTTGCTGAGTTGGCAGGTAACGGTTGGATTTGACTGTGGGGTGTATAAATACATCCCCACCACCTCTTTTAGAGGTCTCTTACTCATTTGTTCAGCTGAGAAACACCTTTGGAGTGCAAGGGAGTGCAAGAGCCCTAGTGAGGAGTGTGATTTGAGAATCAAAGCTTGAGAGTTCCTCATTAGTGATTAGAGAGTAGCAAGTGTGCATCCTCCTTCTCATTAGGCTCGTTGTGGTCAAGTGAGAGTTCTAGCTTGTTACTCTTGGTGATCGCCATCACCTAGACGGCTTGGTGGTGATTGGGAGTTTGGTGATCATCCGGCGGAGCGTGTGGATGACCCAACTCATCTTGTGAGCGGTTTTGGGCGATTCACCGCGACGGAGTGTCGAAGAATCAGCCCGTAGAGAGCACTTGATCCTTGCGCGGATCAAGGGGGAGCTATACCCTTGCGTGGGTGCTCCAACGAGGACTAGTGGGGAGTGGCGACTCTCCGATACCTCGGAAAAACATCGCCGTGTTCCTTGCCCTTACTTTCAAGCATTTACATTCTCGTATTTACATTCATTGCTTGATTTACTTTCCTAGAATTGCCATGCTAGACTAGGATTGGAAACTAGGGTGCAAAACTTTTACCGGTAGAATCTCTAGGAACACAAGTAGGCACTAGGGGTGAATTCCGGCTTGTAGGATTTAATTCTTGCAATTAATTTTTAGAAAAGCCCAATTCACCCCCCCTCTTGGGCATCTTGATCCTTTCAATTGGTATCAGAGCCGAGTTGCTCCTAATTTAGGCTTTACCGCCTAGAGCAAGATGTCTAACGGGGAAGGACCACCTCCCACCTTTGAGGGGGATGATTTTCCATATTGGAAAATCCGTATGGAGACGTATCTCGAAGCCATAGATGTTGGGTGTCTTAGAGCCGCAACCCAAGGGCTTCCCGCTATCAAGGATCCCGCCAACCCCATTGGTGACGAGGAGAAGTACGACCGGTGGAATGCAAAGGCCAAAAATGCACTCTACCGGGGCTTAGGCAAGGATATCTTCAATCGTGTGCGTAATGCAAAGAACGCTCATGAATTGTGGGAAAACCTTTGTGCTCTCCATGAGGGAACTAAGAGTGAGCGTGAGGAACGCTATCACATTGCTTTAAAGAAAATTAATTCTTTTGAGATGCTTCCCAAAGAAAGTGCTAATGATATGTACACTCGTTTGAATGTTCTTGTAGAGGACCTCAATGCTCTTGGGCTCACTCAAATGAGCCAATCGGATGTTGCAAGGAAGATCTTGAGTGTTCTTCCCGTTGAGAAGTATGGTCACATTGTCACCGTGCTTCACCAAAGTGATCTTTCCACCGTAACACCGACACAAGTATTGGGGAAGATCAATGCACATGAGATGTACATGCATATCACTCCGGAAGAGGGCTCATCATCTTCCAAGAAGAAAGACTTGGCCTTCAAAGCTAGCCATGACAAGAAGAAGAAGAAGGGCCAAGCCATGATGGTGCAAGAGAGCTCAAGTGAAAGTGACATTGATGATGAATCACTTGCACTCATGGTGAGGAAGACCACCAAAATGCTAAAGAAGCTCAACAAGAGTGGCATCAAGTTCGATGGCAAGAAAAAAAATTCTTCACAAGTAGCAAAAGGAAGCCAATCTCGGAAATGGATTGCTACAATTGTGGTGAACTTGGCCACTTAGCTCATCAATGCCCTAGACCTCCAAAAGACAAGTACAAGAACAAGAACAAGGGCAAAAAGAGTGATTCAAGTGATGAAGAAGAAGAGAAAAAGAAAAACAAGCCATACAAGAAGAAGGATGGCAAGAAGAAGGAGTTCCACAATAAGAAGAAGGGAGGAAAGGCATACATTGTTGGTGATTGGCTCACCGACATTGAATCATCTTGTGAGTCCTCCGAAGATGAGAGCGATGATGAGAAAGAGAAGGTTGCCGCATTTGTGATGGGGCCATCATCTTCACCGACATCTTCATCACCACCTTCACCGCCTCCTTCACCATCATCGTCCACTACTCACCTATGTCTTATGGCCAAGGGTGAACGAAAGGTACAAAATCATGATAGTGATGATGATGATGATAGTGATAGTGATGATGAATATGACGCACCTTCTTATGATAAACTTGTAAAATTGTTGAACAAATACACTAAAATCATAAGAAGGACTAGAAATGAAAATGATGAACTTCAAAATGAAAATGAATCACTCTCATCCAAGCTTGAAAGTGTACAAAAGGCTAGTTGTGAGCTCAAAGATCAAAATGAAATTATGTCTTCCACTCTCAAGAAGCTCAAAACTTTCAATAAAGAGCTTAGAGATCAACATGATAAACTTGAGAAGAAGCATGATGAGCTCATCACTAGGCATAACTCTCTAAAAGACAAATATACAATATTGAAAATTGACTATGATAGTCTTTTGGTTGCTAATGAACTTGCTCTTGAGACACATGATGCTACTAACCAAGTTGTTAAGTGTGATATAGCTACATCATGTGATGACTTGATCATTGAAAGCATTGAGCAAGGTTCTAGTAGCAAAAGCAAGAGTGTGGTTGAGTCAAGCAACTATGATGATTATGCCAAGGTCAAGAGTGAAAATGAGAAGCTTGCAAATGAGAACAAGAAGCTAAAAGATTTAATGGCTCTTGAGAAGCAAACAACAAATGAGTCACTCATTGAAGAAAACAAAAAGCTCAAGCAAGAGAAAGAGCATCTCAAGACCGGCCTAAGCAAGTTCACAAGAGGTCAATATTTGCAAAGTGAGCTACTCATGAACACCGTTATGAAGATGGATAGAAGTGGTATTGGGTACTTGGCAAATCAAGAGAAGAAGGCAAAAGCTCAACAACAACAAAGCAAGTCAAAGCCCAAGCCAAAGAGATGTGTTGAGTGTGGACAAGAAGGTCATTTTGCTCATGAGTGCAAAACTCCACCACCACAACCCTTGCCCAAGCATGCTAGACCCTTTGCCTTCAATGCTCATTACATGTTAAGAAAAGATTCAAATGGAAAGATGAAAGTTATGTTCTTGGGTCCCCCAAACAAGAATAGGCCAAAGAAAATATGGGTTGCCAAGTCACTAGTTGAGAAAGTCAAGGGTCCCTCTCAAGTTTAGGTCCCTAAACAAAAAGCTTGATCTCTTGTGTGTAGGTGAACTACAAGACCGGTGGATCTCATTAGGTTATTGATAGTGGTTGCGCTCAACATATGACCGGTGATCCTCGTATGTTCACCTCCATTGAAGAGGATGGGATATGTCAAGAGAAGATCACATTTGGGGATAATTCAAAGAGCAAAGTCAAGGGTATAGGCAAGATTGCAATATCAAATGATCACTCACTCTCAAATGTGTTCTATGTTGCTTCATTGAGTTTTAACTTATTATCCGTTGGGCAACTTTGTGACCTTGGCTTCCAATGCTTGTTCACACCTAATGAAGTGGTAGTTTCAAAGATAGATGATAAGCAAGTGATATTCAAAGGCTTTAGATACAATAATCTTTATCTTGTTGACTTCACCTCCGAAGATGCAAACTTGATGACATGTTTGTTCACCAAGACCTCACTTGGTTGGCTTTGGCATAGGAGGCTTGCTCATGTTGGAATGAACACTCTTAACAAGCTATTGAAGAAAGAATTAGTGAGAGGATTGAAGGATGTAAAGTTTAAAAAGGACAAACCTTGTAGTGCATGTCAAGCGGGCAAACAAGTTGCAAACACTCATCCAACCAAAGCTTTCATGTCAACTTCAAGAGTGCTAGAACTTCTACACATGGATTTGTTTGGACCTACAACCTACAAGAGTTTGGGTGGTAATCTCTATTGTCTTGTGATAGTGGATGACTACTCAAGGTACACATGGACCTTCTTCCTTCATGACAAATCCAAAGTGGCCAATTGTTTCAAGAAGTTTGCAAAGAGAGCTCAAAATGAATTTGAAGTCAAGATAAAGAAGATTAGAAGTGACAATGGCAAAGAGTTTGACAACATAAACATTGAAGCTTATTGTGATGAAATTGGAATCAAGCATGAAGTCTCTTCAACCTAAACTCCTCAACAAAATGGTGTAGTTGAGAGAAAGAACCGGACTTTGATCACCCTTGCAAGAACAATGTTAGATGAGTACAATACTCCAGAGAAGTTGTGGGCCGAGGCAATCAACACCGCATGCTATGCTTCAAATCGCCTCTTTCTACAAAAGTTTCTTGGCAAGACCCCCTATGAGTTACTTAATGGGAAGAAGCCGGACGTCTCATTCTTCCGGGTGTTTGGTTGCAAATGCTACATCTACAAGAAGCGTCAACACCTAGGGAAGTTTTAAAGACGTTGTGATATTGGTTTTCTTGTTGGTCACTCATCAAAGTCCAAAGCATATAGAGTATTTAACCATGCCACTGGTTTGGTTGAAGAAACATATGATGTGGAATTTGATGAATCTAACGGCTCCCAAGGAGCAATTGAGAATTATGATGATGTAGGTGATGAACCCTTGAGGGAGGAAATGAAGAACATGCCGGTGGGTGACATCAAGCCAAAAGATGATGAAGATGATGTACAAATTGTTGATCCACCATCTTCATCACATGTGCCTCAAGATGATGACAAGAATGAGAGAGTTGAAAATGAAGACACTTATGCCTCTCATGAACAAGCCGAGGCACAAGCTCAAGATGTTGATGCTCCCCGTCCACCTCCTCAAGTGGTTGATAGAAGAAACTCACCTCTACTTCAAGCACATCCACAAGATCTCATCATAGGGAGTCCTTCTAAGGAAGTAATGACTCGATCTCAAAAGCTTGCTTCTTTTGTTGAACATCACTCTTTTGTCTCTTGTGTTGAACCTAAGAATGTAGAAGAAGCTCTTCAAGATCCGGATTGGGTGAATGCTATGCATGAAGAATTGAACAACTTCACCCACAATCAAGTATGGACACTTGAAGAGCATCCTAAAGGTGCAAGAGTCATTGGAACCAAGTGGGTGTTCCGCAACAAGCAAGATGACCAAGGCGTAGTAGTGAGGAACAAGGCAAGACTAGTTGCAAAGGGGTTCTCTCAAGTTGAAGGTCTTGATTTTGGAGAGACCTTTGCACCCGTTGCAAGACTTAAAGCCATTCGTATCCTCCTTGCATATGCATCACATCATGATATGAAACTATATCAAATGGATGTGAAAAGTGCATTCTTAAATGGCTTCATAAATGAACTAGTCTATGTTAATCAACCTCCCGGGTTTGAAGACCCTAGATATCCTAATCATGTTTATAGGTTGTCCAAGGCGCTATATGGGCTCAAGCAAGCACCTAGAGCGTGGTACGAGCGCCTCCGGGACTTCCTCATTGAGAAGGGCTTCACCATTGGGAAGGTCGACACCACACTATTCACCAAGAAGCTTAATGGGGAGATCTTCATTTGTCAAGTTTATGTTGATGATATAATCTTCGGGTCAACAAATGAAGAGTATTGCAAGGAATTTGGTGAATTGATGTCGAAGGAGTTCGAGATGTCTATGATTGGTGAACTCACATTCTTCCTTGGTTTTCAAGTCAAGCAAATGAGAGAAGAAATTTTCATCTCTCAAGAAAAGTATACCAAGGATCTTCTCAAAAGATTCAAAATGGAAGAATGCAAACCAATCAAGACCCCAATGCCATCTAATGGACATCTCGACCTAGATGAGGGAGGTAAACAGGTTGATCAAACTCTCTACCGTTCTATGATTGGTAGCTTGTTGTACCTTACCGCATCTAGGCCCGATATCATGTTTAGTGTGTGCATGTGTGCTCGCTTTCAAGCATGCCCTAAAGAACCTCACTTAAGTGCCGTAAAAAGAATCTTAAGATATCTTAAGCACACCCCAAGCATTGGTCTTTGGTATCCCAAAGGAGCTAGATTCCAACTAGTTGGCTATTCCGACTCGGATTATGCCGGTTGCAAAATTGATAGAAAAAGCACATCCGGAGGGTGCCATTTGCTTGGGAGGTCTTTAGTATCTTGGTCATCTAAAAAGCAAAATAGTGTGGCTTTGTCCACCGCCGAGGCGGAATACATTGCCGCGGGGGCTTGTTGTGCACAGATCTTATACATGAAACAAACCCTCCTAGACTATGGAATTGTTCTTGAAAAGGTGCCACTTTTATGTGATAATGAAAGTGCCGTTAAAATTGCTAATAATCCGGTACAACACTCTCGCACCAAGCACATTGATATCCGCCACCACTTTCTAAGAGATCATGTTGCTAAAAATGATATATCACTAGAAGGTGTAAGAAGTGAAAATCAATTAGCGGATATCTTCACTAAACCTTTGGATGAGGCCACCTTTTGTAGGTTGAGAAGTGAACTTAATGTGCTTGACTCTAGTAACTTTAAAAAATGAGCTTGTGTTGTCCCTTGCATTGCATTGTATTATATGTCATGTTTGTTTACCCGCAATGCATCTAGGGCTTGGCTAACATGGTTACGATAACCCTCCTTTGGAGGAGTGAAGAAGCCTAACCGTGGATCAAACTTGACAAGCTATCTAGCTTTACTTACTTGTATTGCATTGCATATGCATGGTTGTTGCTTTATCGTTTCTTTTCGGTTTGGCTTTGAGCAACCTCTGTGTTCGTCCATGGGTAGAGAGAGCATTTTGACGCTCATAAGGGTTCATAAACTCTATTGCATGGCCATACGTTGCTCCTCGGGTTTTTGTTGCCTATTTTCCTAAAAATAATATTAGCCTAAGGCAAACTATTTCGAAAAACTTGAGGGTTTGAGTGAGGTCACTCATATTAGGTTCCAATTGGTGTTTATTTGTGTCTCTTTGAATTAGAACTTGATTGGGAGAAGTCGCGTCGAAGTTCGGTTTGAAGAAGGGCGAAAAACTGTGACCGGACGCTGGACCGGACGCTGCACCGGACACAGTGATGCTTCACCACCGCGTCCGGTCCCAGCGACCACCAGCGCGTCCGGTCATCCAGAAGACCAACTCCTGACCTAGTGACCGGACGCTGCACCGGACGCGCTGCTGTTGACCACCGCGTCCGGTCCCGGTAACCACCACCGCGTCCGGTCATTCGTGATGACTTTCCCGGGTAACCCTCGACCGGACTTTGTCCGCATCCGGTCAGTTCTAACCGGATGCGTCCGATCGCTCCAGGTGCTTACTGGAGTGTGACCGGACGCTGCACCACCGCGTCCGGTCATATCGACCACCGCGTCCGGTCATCGTTTCCCGAGCGGATCTAACCCTTCATAAATTTCTTCGGTGCCGGTTCGTTTTTTCTTCATAAACCTTCGCCGCCCGTGCCCTAGCCGCCGCTCTTTTCGCCGTTTTTCGCCGCCGACTCGCCAGATCTCGCGCCACCGCCGTGCCCTGCTCTTCCTCCTCCTCCGGCGTGCCCACCTGCACTGCTCCGCCGCGCTGCACCGCCTCCGCTCGCGCTGCACCACGCGACCCGCGCCCGCCGTGCCCGCTGCTCCGCCGTGCCCGCCGTCGTGCCTTGCTGCCGCCGGCGATCCGCGCCACCTTCTCCGGCGCCTCCTTCGGGCCTCGTTTGCCATGTCTCGCAGCTTCCCGCGAACCCTAGCCTCGTCAATCGGCCATCGCGCGTTGCCCTAACCCTAACCCTAACCCTAGGGTTAGCGCTGCGGCGTCTCCTTCATTCGTCGTCGAAATTTTCTTCGCGCGACGTCTTCCTTGCGAGGTTGTTACGCATCTTCGTGATCTTCTTGTTAGGGTTTGCCGAAATTTCATCTTCGTTAACCTAATTATCTTTTGTTTCGGCAAATTAGAGCTCGTCCAGCGTATTCGGGAAGTCTCGTGAACTAGGTCGTCTTACCTTCTCACCGTCTGCTCGTCGATCCGAGGTAGCTATCGCGTTTCAATTCATATCTTACCTTATATGCTTGCTATCTCTAGGGTTTCGTACCTTTTAGTTATATATGTTGCTTATAGTAGATCCATCTATTCCGTCTTTTCAGCGAGTTTGTCGGTGTGTCGAGGTGACTACAGTTCAGTTGTTGAATCCGAGGCCAAGCCTGCGGATACGGATTGAGGCCAAGCCTCTTGAGTGTCAGTACACCATCTTTCAGAGGATTCCCGACAGTTTGACAGCATGGTTCGTTGCAAGAACGCCGGTGGTGCTCCTAGTGACGGGGACGATAGTCCTCCACGTCTGACAGAGATTGCGCGTGGTAAGCACATAAAGACCATGGCCAGAAAGAAGAAGAAGACACTTACAGATGCAGAGATCGCTCAGGCAGTTGCAGATGCAGCAGAGCAGGCAGAGAGGGGAGGCAGGAGCAGTGGTATTCGCATTGGCGAGCGTCGCTTTCATCTTGAAGGTCGACAGCTCGGTACAGAGGCTACAGAGGCCACAGAGGTGACAGAGGATGCAGATGCTATGTCAGTTGATCCACCTGCAGAGGCTCCAGAGGGGACAGAGGAGCAGCCAGCTCAGACTCCACCGCGTCGTCGCTCTACGCGTACGCGAGTGCCAGTGACTCCTAGGCCAGAGGGTCAGCGTCGTGGAGGACGTCCACCTCCTAGGGCTCGAGGTTCACCCCCAGTCGAGCACTTTGACTTGAGGGGAGCTACAACACGTCAGGTGCAGGCCCTGAGGTTTGTTGAGGTTACCCGGTGGTTTCCACCTTGAGGGATTCCAGAGCTTCAGAGGGATTCTATACACCCCTACAGGAGGATTTCTACAGAGCTTATGTTGACAGTGGTATTGCTTTCTGACCACAGAGGGTCTGTCGCATTGAGTCTCTTGTTGAGGTTGTGGGTGAGCAGCTTCGTCCGCACCTGTCCTTTCTACCGGGCTTGTCAGATTTTCTTGGACGGACAGGTGCATACTGCGGCACTTGGGTTAGGGAGTTCTATGCTTCACTATGGATTGATCCAGCCCATGAGTTCATTCACTTTGCATTCCAAGGCCGTGACCGCAGGGTGTACAGCACCAGAGTACGGGAGATCCTCAGACTCCTAGCTTCAGAGACGAAGTTACATCAGCTTTGCTATGGTTAGACAGCTCCACCGAGACACCCTCACGGCGGGACAGTGCCCCCTACAGATTTGATTCGACCCTGCTTCCGTGAGCCTTTTGGCAAAGGGTCTCGTCGCACTCCTGCCAGTCTGACACCGCTTGCCCGAGTCCTGGATGCTATTGTCAGGCGTACACTTCTTCCCAGGCTTGGTTACAGAGAGGGATTGACCAGGATGCAGCTATGGGTTGTTCACCACCTTCTTTCACAGACACCTTTTGACATATGGGATCTTATGCTTGGTGAGATGGAGGACACCCTAGCAGAAGGCTTCAAGGGACACCGTCAGCTGCCCTATGCTCATTGGATTTGCTTCATCATCAGATCTGCACTTGAGCTTCCTGCAGAGATTAGAGCTGAGATATCTGATACTACCACTGCTTTTCCTGAGTATGATATCCGTCAGCTATGGGCTTCAGTTACGAGAGAGCAGGCCCCAGTGCCAGGACAGCGCGAGAGACCTGAGGTACCAGAGACAGCGGCTGAGCAGGACGCGACCGTACAGGGTCTTGCTGAGGCAGAGCTTGCAGATCTAGATGCTCAGCCTGCTGATCTAGCTGAGGATGTGGCCTCTGACAGCACTGACGAGGATTATCAGCCCATCCCCAGGTATCGGTCTCCTCGGCCTCACGACCACGAGGCCGGTGGCTCTGGTTCAGCCTCCTGCTCAGACCCAGCCATGGTGGCTATTCTTTAGAGGCTGACCCAGGCACAGGAGCGACAGGAGCTTCAGCTACAGAGACAGGCTCAGGACACAGCTGCCGCGTTTGCACAGATACAGGCTCGACAGGACGAGTTCCAGCGACAGCAGCTAGAGATACAGCGTCAGCAGGTCGAGATGCAGCGTCAGCAGTTTGTGATGCAGCGACAGAGTGCAGCTAGCCAGCAGCAGTACTTGGATCTTCTGCGTCACCTAGTCACAGTTGGGGTTCCTCCACCTGCATCTGTCTTGACTCCAGCCTTACAGTCTAGTGGACCGTCGAGTCAGGGACAGCCGAGCTTTCAGTTCACCTCCCCACAGCAGCAGGTCCCCCAGTCATTTCAGTCCCCGAGCTACACGCCTATTCAGACGGGGTTTACTCCTTCAGACCAGCCTCGTCCTCACCTACTGACAGGCACACCATTTGTTGATTTCAGTGCCACATACAGTGAGTTGACTGGTCAGCCGACGCCCTCGCACACCACTTTTGCTACTTCTTCAGGGTTGTCAGCTTCAGAGGCAGCTGTTCCTCCTGTGACAGGGACGGGCACTACAGAGACAGTTCCTTTGTCAGTTGCCTCGACCGATCCCCCAGCTATTGGCTCACTTCAGGCTCAGGTCACAGAGACTGCTCCACTTGTTGCTACTTCGTCAGTACCTGTTCCTGTTGTTCAGACCCAGACCGCTTCACAGCCGCGTGCTTCTTCAGAGGGTCAGCCTGATAGCTCCGAGTCTGAGGAAGACACTTCTCAGTTCGTGGTCACTCCGCGCTCCTCGGCACCCGACTCGAGTCCGTCTGTTCCCCCGTCAGATCCTTAGATTAGTTTTTGGCGGTTGATGCCAAAGGGGGAGAGAGAGTAGATTCAGGGGGAGTTTTGATAGAGTGTTTTCGTTTTTATTTGTGTGCTACATTCATGCATCATGTTTACTTTACAGTACTTGCATTCTTGTGACATGTGGTCGTGTGAGATACTTTGAGTCTATGGTTTATCTAGTCACAGTTTTAAATCATGTCACTTGTTTGATTATAGCTCATGAGGTTGTGCTTCCGTGCCTTACTCCGATTTCTTTTGAGCTATATCTTTATGTGTACTAACGCTTTAATGTCTTATCTTATGAGTACACTCTTTTGGCTTGGGGCACATAAGCAATTCCTAACCTCTTGTGCTTATTGCTTTTTTGCTTATGTGAACCAAGCATGTTCGAAAACCTCAACTCCTATCTTTTGAATCTTAGTGTTGTCATCAATCACCAAAAAGGGGGAGATTGAAAGCATCTAGGCCCCGAGAGTTGGTTTCGGCAATTGATGACAACGCTTTATTACCATGACTAACGTGTGTTTTGCAGAAACCTTGGTAAGTTAGGTCATGGAGGTGATAACTGCTTTGGGCACCATGGTATTCATGCCCCTTGATGGAAATCATTTCGGTTTTCAAAGGAGTGACGTCAAGATTAAAGACGGTTAGTTCTGGATGTCAAGGTGTTGAGATACATTCGGAATAGTCATTAGGATCTTCGTTTTTTCTTTTGGCCATACTATAAAGGGGAGCATGAGCGGGTAGCTTGACCTAGGTGAGTCTTATGTTTAGGTGTGGTGCACACTTGTTAACTTAGCACTAGGAAGCTCTAGATTAGCTCAAAGTTTAGTTGGAAGCAACTTGGTTCAAGTTGCGTCACGTTTCGGAGTGTTTAGAGGGTTTTTCTCTTGACCGGACGCGGTTCTTGGTTTGACCGGCGCGTCCGGTCAGTTCAAAACCGCGCCTGCGTTTTGGCGCTGACGACCGGACGCGGCCCTTGTGAGGACCAGACGCGGTGGTCAGACCGACACGTGTCACTTGAGGGAAACCATCCGATCGGACGCGACCTGGGTGTGATCGGCGCGTCCGGTCACAGTCCAGTAAGGTCCTGCGACGACCGGACGCGTCCGGTCATCAACGATCGGACGCAGTCGCGCGTCCGGTCTCGTTACAGTAAGCTCCCTGCACGACCGGACGCGTCCGGTCACCCCTGACCGGCGCGTCCGGTCACTCAGCCGAAGTTTCGGAATTTCGACCGTTACGAGCGACCGGCGCGTCCGGTCACTTCGACCGGCGCGTCCGGTCACGTCGTATTTTTGCTGAGTTGGCAGGTAACGGTTGGATTTGACTGTGGGGTGTATAAATACATCCCCACCACCTCTTTTAGAGGTCTCTTGCTCATTTGTTCAGCAGAGAAACACCTTTGGAGTGCAAGGGAGTGCAAGAGCCCTAGTGAGGAGTGTGATTTGAGAATCAAAGCTTGAGAGTTCCTCATTAGTGATTAGAGAGTAGCAAGTGTGCATCCTCCTTCTCGTTAGGCTCGTTGTGGTCAAGTGAGAGTTCTAGCTTGTTACTCTTGGTGATCGCCATCACCTAGACGGCTTGGTGGTGATTGGGAGTTTGGTGATCATCCGGCGGAGCGTGTGGATGACCCAACTCATCTTGTGAGTGGTTTTGGGCGATTCACCGCGACGGAGTGTCGAAGAATCAGCCCGTAGAGAGCACTTGATCCTTGCGCGGATCAAGGGGGAGCTATACCCTTGCGCGGGTGCTCCAACGAGGACTAGTGGGGAGTGGCGACTCTCCGATACCTCGGAAAAACATCGCCGTGTTCCTTGCCCTTACTTTCAAGCATTTACATTCTCGTATTTACATTCATTGCTTGATTTACTTTCCTAGAATTGCCATGCTAGACTAGGATTGGAAACTAGGGTGCAAAACTTTTACCGGTAGAATCTCTAGGAACATAAGTAGGCACTAGGGGTGAATTCCGGCTTGTAGGATTTAATTCTTGCAATTAATTTTTAGAAAAGCCCAATTCACCCCCCCTCTTGGGCATCTTGATCCTTTCAAAGCTATTGAACATTGCAAGATGGTAACAAACAAATACTCATTACATGAGGAAAGTAATGAAATCAACAATAAAACGCCAAATTCTTGAAGTATTAAGTTGGTGGCACTCTTCCCAGCACTTGTTGCGGCACCTCACCAAAGTGTATATGTTCTTGAGGCACTAAGTCTAAAGTCCTCGTGAATGAAATGCACTTCTGCATCTCCAGATTGGCAGACTTCCAAACTAGCACAAAAAGCTTCTAAAGAAGACTCCCACGATAACCAAGAACTCCTCCAATTACTAAGATTGTCTTGGTATTGACAAGGACCAAGAGCAACAAGACTCAAGCTTCACTTGATCCAAGTCAAGCTTAAACTACAACTGGATGTGCACTGCCTACTACTGTCAACCACCCATGAAACTATGGATGGCTCATATGATCTGCTGGTGCATAATTCCACATCGACAGGCAGTCTAACAGAGGCGGAGGCACATATGGCCGCCTCTACAGAAGGACCAGGTTGTCTCTGAATACCAGTTTGGTAGTAGTGTGTGGAATAGAAGTATCAAGAAAAACATTGGTAATTAAAATGTCTCATGTAAACATCGATGTGCCATGATACATGCGAACATTGTAGGCGAAGTTTTCTTCTACATGTTGCTATGTTATAGATTAGCTCATTATATACCTTAGAAACTTATATTCCTCAAAGCAAATAAGTGGATCATTATACTACTCTGGTGTCGATTGCCCCGAGTCTTCTTGCAGATTGTTAATCGAGCGGAACGGTCTCACTTTATGCTGATTTGGTGCTTGTAGAGTTCTTGAGATCTTAGCTGCTTGCCTAAGTTGGTTGTGTGTCGCTTTCCGACATTTGAAATAGTCATCTGACCTGGCATACTGTCTCGTTACTTCAAAGAGTTCTTTCAAAGTAGTCGGCTGTTCCCTTGCGAAATGCACCACACATTGCCCGATGGCCAAACCTTCAATTGCTGCTGCTATCACCATTGCTTCTGGCACATTCGGTACTTGGGCCTTCAACTGAATGAATCTTTCTAAGAATTTAGATAGTGATTCGTTATCTTGCTGGCTACAATTCAAGAGATCTGTCTTGTGGTTTTCATTCCTAGTTCATATCCTTGAAAAGTAGCCAGAAGCTCTGCTCTTATTTGTTGCTAGGAATTGATCGAAAGTGGCTTAAGGGATGTGTACCAGTCATGGGCAACATCTTCAATTGCTAAGATGAGTGATTTCGCCAGGGTCATTGCGTCTCCTCCAGCCAAAAACACTGCCATTTCATAGCCCACTATGAACCTATTAGGGTTGGTTTTCTGGTCAAAAGTTGGAATGTGTGGCTTGTAACCTACTGGCCATGGGTGTTGTTGCAATTCTTTCGACAACGGCGAAGATGGGTCGTACGTTTTGTCATTTTCGCCTGGCACTTCAATCTCTGGGAGCACTATGTTTTCGGCGGCGTGGCCTACGCCAGCAGCCTCTGCTCTTTGCAACTATCGGATTTCTCTAAGCAACCTCTCTATTTGAGATTTGGCTTGCCTGATGGGCCTCTGAGTCTGCTCAGCTCTGTTTCGTGCTGCTACCTATTGTAGTAATCGTTCCTTTTGTTGTTGTAACCTTACAATTTCCTACTGATATTCGTCCAATCTTTTTAGCCCCCTAGCTTGGTCAGCGATTTCACCCTCTTCGTCATTGTTTCCGTCTTGGACTTCGGGCAAATCCTGCACGTCCCCTTCTGGCGTTGCCTCCTGTCGGCCCGTTGGTTCTGTAATTAATGCTTCCACCGTCATGGTTACTATAGCTACTGTTGCGGCGATGTTTGCTGCATCTGCCTCGGTAGCTACCGCCTTCGCCTTGGACGATTTGGCCCTCTCGCTCGCTGTCTTGGTCCCTTTCCTTTTGGCCATGAAAAGCACGAGCAACAACCATGGTGGGCGCCAATGTTGTTCTAGGCCTCGGCCTTCGAACACTAGGTCGTCGCTCAAGTGACCGAAAGCACACAAGTAACTATTGGTATATATTAACGTGCACAGAATAATCTACAAGCGCAGGGATATTATACCGATGTAGCACTTCACTGGAAGTATCCTAGTTTTATATCAAACTCAAGGAAACATGTGTGAGAATAACTAAATCTAACTTAACCCAACTTCACAATCAAGGCTAGATAATATGAGTATAGGGGAGATCACAAAGGTCTTCTAGTTCTAACTTTGGTAAGTTTTATCTTCTATTGCTCAATTCTAAACTACTAAAGAAAACACAGGTAGAGTATGTTTCTTATAGCAACAAGGTCTTGTTAGGCCTATTAACAGGAGGTGGACTACAAAGGATTCAACGAGGCTATAAGAGTCACCCTCGTGAGCTACTACCAATCTGGAAAGTAGGGTACATCCACGAGTAACCGAATCTAAGCACCACGCTTACACTACGAATACTACTTTAACCTAGGGGCTACAAGGATTAAAGTACTAAAAAGAGTCGCAAACCTGAAGAACAATTTGAATAAGATGCTTACCTTAATTAGAAGTCGATTACCAGAGAATCTCAGAAGCAAGCTCAAGAAGAACTTGATTCCGCCAGGGTACAAGCCATAGAGAGAGCACTGATAGGCCGGGACTCCTCCAAAACTCTTCCCTCTCACTCTATCTCTCTATTTCTAATACAAAACTAGATCCTATTGAGGACTAATCTTCTCTTGATTGCTAGCTCTGATCCTGGTGGACATATGAATTAGGATTTCTGACCCTTAGGCTCCCAGGATTAAATGCCTTATCTCCCCTAGAGGAGGGGGTATAGGTAAGGATGGCAACGGGTCAGGTTCGGATCGGGTGGAGTCTCCGTGCACCCAAAACCGAAACCCGAAATAGAAACCCGAACCCGAACCGAAAACCGATTCGGGTGGAAATCCATTACCAAAACCAAACCCGCGGATACCCGAAACCCGAATGGATACCCAAAACCCGAATGGATACCCGAAACCCGCAGATAAATATACACATATTCACATGTATAAATAAGAGGCAATAAATAATAAATATTTTCATGAGTCAATTTTGGATAGATTTAATAATCTAAGTAAACAAGTTATTATTAGCATATTATAAAACATGAGTTTTAATTCCAAATGATTTATTTCGGATATCCATTGGATATCCACGAGTGAAAAACAAAATCCGAAACCGAACCCAATACCAGACCCGAAACCGAAACCGAAAACCGTGGGTGAAAAACCATCCCCAAACCCGAACCCGCAGGATCTGAAACCCACGGGTATCCGACCCGAACCTGATTTGCTGTCATCTCTAGGTATAGGCAGGTATATATAGGGCCCTTCAAGCATCCTGGACCCTCGGATCAAACTAACTTAAATGGACGGCGTAGATGTGATCCTTGAGGCGGTGGAGAACTGACATAGCAACGGGAGGCTAACATGGGGGCCCATAGGCCCTGCTTCAGTGAAATACCCTCTGGAGTCTTCTAGAGTCTTCCCACGTAGATACCATCATGGATAAGCGTGATTTTCCTTTAACGAATAGGCTCTCCTTGACGATTTTCTGGTTAAATCTTGCTGAAAACACATATTCACCAAAACTCATGAAAACTGTCAGTTAAATCCCTTAAGTCTATATTGGTGATCTATTTTAATCTTTTTGGTATAAATTAATGCACACAGATAAATCTGCAAGCGCACAGATACCACTATAGCTTTTACCCGGAGGTTTTAAATATCGTATTCACAGGGAAACGTGTGAGGCTAACTATGGTCCAACTTAACCCGGAGTAGCAACAAGACTTTAAAAAGTCAGGAGTGTAGAGGAGATCACTAACTAATCTAGGTAAGCTATGTCTTCTACTATTCTATCTGGGGAGATGTCTTATAAGGAACAAATGCAGAGTTTCTTCCCTACAAGCACCTAAAAGCCTTGCTAGTCCTACAAAACGGGAGGTGAACTACAAAGGATAGATGGGGCTATAACTACCTGCTGCTACCACCGATCCAGAATGCAGGGTGCATCCATGATTAACCTAAGTCTAAGCACCACGCTTACACTTACAATTAATACTCTACTCCCTCTAGAACAGGAATAAAGCACTCAAAAGAGTTGCAAACTAGAAGAACAATATAAACACGATGCTTACTTAAAGTAGAAGTTGATTACCAAAGAAATCTCAGACGTAGGTTAACTTCCGCCAAGGTACAAGCTATAGAGAGAGCACCAACAAGCTGACACCTCCTCCAAACTCCTCCTCTCCTCTCTCTCTATTTCTAAAGACTAGATCCTAATAAGGACTAATCTTCTCTTGATAGCTGGCTTTGAGAGGTAGATCCTTTCATGGGACCCCTCTCTATTGATCCTGACTAGAGAATATGAATTAGGGTTTCAGGATAGCTCCAGGGAGAGGGGTACAGGGTTGTATTTATAGGCTAAAGCATCCACCGTGAGGCCCTGAATCAAACCAACTTAAGGAACGACATAGATGCAACCCTAGGAGGCAGTGGAGGAACCTTCTAGAAGCTGACCGTGAGCGGGCTCCGTGGGATGTCATCCGACATAGGGCCCATACCGGCCGGCCCACTATCATGGCCAAATGGCCCAAGCTTCGGTGGTTTGTCTTCTTGAATGTTCTAGAGTCTTCCTACATAGTTTTCATGGTGGAATTCCTTCGTTCCCTTTGATGAATAGGTCCCCCTTGGCGGTTTTTTGGATAAACCCTGCTAAAAACACAGATTCACCAAAACTCATGAAATTTATTAGTTTAAACCCTAAACCTTTGTTCGTGATCTCAATTGTGACCTTTATGCATGTTTATTTGACTATTAAATATGGTCGTTAACCACCGTCAACAAGCTCCCCAAAGCTTAACCTTTGCTAGTCCCTTAGCAAAGCTAAACTTGGTAAAAAAATGGATCAGTGGTTGCTACAATGTTTTCACGCCTCAAAAGTACACATGCGTTCAATAAAAAATTCTCCTCTGGATAAGAATAAACTAATCTGACTTTCAAACTTACTCATATTACCTTCAACCATGGAGCTTCTTAGCCTTCACTTGGGTCTTGAGCAATTGAAAGACAGAACAATCAGGTCAAGTACTATGTCTCAAGTTCTTTGTTCAACAATTGTTCTGGAGTTTTTATAAATTTTCAAAACAAAACCCAGAGATTCCATTGTATGACACTCTCAAGTCTCTCAGTATATGTGGTATTTGTGGATCCTCACCGAGGCAATAAAGGTGTTATGCCTTTTTCTCTTTCTACCACTAAAGTTTATGTGGAGTTCATAGGTAGGGAGAAAGCTAGAGCATACTTGCAATGCATATATTGTAAAGTCAAACAATGGATTCAAAGAGAGTTAAGTCATACAATCAAATCAAGATGTGCATGTGTGTGGATATATGGTGAATATATAAGGTTGCTAATCCTAATTCTACTCTACTCCTTGAAAACATATCTCTTTTTTGAAACTCGAAAACACTTGCTAGAGAATAGGGGCTATCTTATTCATCTTTTTTTAGGCGGGCATCTAAGTACCCATTGTTTTAGATATCTCGGACACTTGTCCATTTTTTTCAACTCTCTTCTTTTTTTTCTTTTCTCACTTTTTTCATGAATAACTTTTGCATAGCCTCATGCCTCTTTTCTGCAACAAAACTTTGAGAGAGATATCAACAAGAACTTAGAGCATTTATTTGGTGGATAAAAAACATAACAAGCATATTTTTGTGTTCACCCCCAGTGTAGGAGTAGAATGTTTTTGGGTGGATCTAGATAGAAGGTATGTTTTTGCGCCTACCCCCGATGTAGGAGTAGTGCATATGTGGGTGGTGTGTATGTGATCTTGATTTTAAGAGCATGACAAATCTCTCATAAGGCATCAATAAAGCTTGACAAAACTTAATACAAAAGCAAGCAGCATATATGTGGAAATTTTCCTAACCTAAATAATATGTATGGCTCTGGTGGGAATTCAAGCTTTGTCATACAGGAAGTCATCATGTAATATTTTTGTGTTTTTCAAATGTAAATCTCTAGAACTTTAGTGTCACTAGGAACAAGATAAACAACAGCTCAGACCTTCTCATATCATATTCGTTAATTACCTAGACTTAGATCAAGCATTTGCTACCCACGAGTTTCAAGTTCAGAGTAAATCCTTACACCAAAACAATCTTATTCAAAACTCAAAAGAATTCAAGGTTAAAAACTAGGTACTTGAAAGGAATTACAACAGAGCAACTATTCATCATTTCCATTTGGAGATTATTCTGAGTTTCTCTTATTTTATTCAACTCTTAAAAATAAATTAAAGTAAACTAGACGCACCTTTTATTTTGTTTTCAAGATTTAAGATCACACCTGACTAATATATATATAACTAGCTAAGATAAATTTTTATTTTATTTTATTTGTTATGCATCTTTTTATTATTTTTTTAACAAATATAGCAAACTTAAATATAGTAAAACCAAACAAGAAAGAAATACTTAGCTCGATACATGGGGGATGCTCCTCCCCAAGCTGGATGTTATCATGGTCGAATGTTGAATGTTGAGTGATCCTCCTTAGTGCATGGTGCCAACGGATGCCCTCCTTATTCACAAGTGGAGTGAAGACGACCGGATGAACTTGCTCTTGATCATGTGTCATCCTGCAAAATACTCTAAGAAGAACACCAAAAACTCGTGGCACAAATTAAGATGAAGGGTTAGCAGTCAGCCATTTAGAGATTAGTTGTTCTTGTGGGGTTTAAACAGTTTTTCTAATTAATAAAGTTCTAGTTGGATGTCTGTCTAATATTTTTTGGATTTTCTATTTTTCATATGCATAAAAGGAAATACGTATATATGTTATTTATTTTTATGCCACCACGGTGAATATTTCCATAGGTGTTTACACACCATAGATCTACTTACATGGGGCTTAGGATTTTTTATGAGGCAATGATGATACGTAGTAATAAAATTTTTTATTTTTCTTTTCTAATGTAATGCTAATGCAAAAAAGTAAATATGCTAAAGTGAAAATAATTCATGCAATGCTAAAAGTAAATATGGATAATTACCGATGTTACCTCTCGACGAGGGTTTGGATTTTTAAGTCCTCCGGATAGGACTTGACTAGAGAGAAGTCCTTCATTCTTTGGGTGCATCTCTCATTCTCAGAGATGAAGACCTTGATAGTTGCACCTCTTGTGATGGTGATTCTGATGATGCTAACCTTGTTCTTTGCTTGTCCAGCAGGTTGAAGTAGAGCATTAATAGTAGAAGCTGGTGGCATCTTGCTCAATGTGCATGTTCACAGGTTCAGAACTTTTACTTGTAGAATTTGGAGAATTTACAAACTCTCCTATTCTTTACTCAAAGTGTGTCCTACTTGCAACGACAAGGTAGAGATCAAGTGCATGGGCTCTGTTGGTGGGAAAACACCAACAGAACTAAATCTTTTTATTTATTCTTCTCTAACCTTAGGCACATTGAACAGGATGAGGTTGATGTTATGCATTATTCAATTTTGTCATGGGTGATAAGATCAAAAGGTTGAGCATAAATGTAGCATTTAAGTACATTTGGCCAAAAGAATTGAATTGCTTAACTAATGGAAGGATTGTCTATCTGTGCATAATGGCCATCATCTCCCAAAGATAGGATGTACACTTTTAGCTCATTTGGTTAAGACTATGGAACCAAGAAAGTGATGCTAGGAACAAGTTTAAGGAACTAAACATGCTGAGATAATCAGGTCGAATCAAGTAAGATTGTAACTCTAACATGTTTTCTTCTTATTTATGTGCATACCAGAATTAGGGAAAAACTTTTTAAATAATGACTATTTCCCTTAGAATGTTACCTTGATCATTGGAGTGTGAAGACACCATATGACGAAGGGTGGATGACTCATGATGGTTCTTCCCTTTTGCTTGAAGTATTCCTTGATCGGTTAGCCTTGCAGCTTGAGCTATTCATGAGCCTTCTATTTGCCAAATTGCACCTTTTCTTTCTCATCCTTTTGTCATGCTATCTTTCTGCTCTTCGATCTTTTGACACCTTGTTAGACCTTTTGCCTCACTCATTGTTTTATGCCTACAACAGATTAGTGGACAATACATACCCGAAGGAATATACAATTTTAAAAGACAGGTTGTTTGTCTAGAATTTTATTGTGTTCCTTCTATGCTAATGAAAGACGGTGTTGAGATTATTTTAGCATAGATTTTATTTATCATGTTCTATACAAGCATGACTCAAGGAAAAGGTAACTTGTAGCAGAAGACAAGGTGAATGAACTTTGGTACTTACAGTTCTTTCATCCATGTTGAATGAGGTATGTAGTTCTTACATCTATGATGAATGAGCTATGTCTTCTTATGCAAACTTATTGGAGTTTGTCATGTGGCTTGCTTCATCTCTAATTTGAATTCGTCTTGTGACTTACCCAAATTGATTTGAGAGTTTCCTGTCGGGGTTAGTCCAATAAAATATCCAATATCTGCTACAGCAATTTTTAGTTCAATAATCAAACTGGACTCCATGTCTAATTTATTTAAGGAAGGTATTTTAACCTAAGCAACTTGCTTAATTTAAAAAACCTTTGAAAGTATGTCGAGTACTTCCAAACCAAAACTTACTATGACAGATAAAGGTAACATAAAAGCACTATAGAGATTTATTTGATTGGAGATGAAAGAGCATGATTGTTATTTAGCAAATTGAGCATGACTTAAAGATAGAGACAACAACAAAAAATTAGCAACATGGCATAAGATTTTTTTCAAAGAAGCCCATCCTCCAAGCTTGACTTTTGCAAAGTAAAGTCAAGTTTGGATAGATATGATTCAATGTTGCATAATGATTGGTTGGACATACCTTGAGTCGTCATCATTCATCCTTTTTGCATTAAGCCTGGAATGGTTAGTGACAAAAATACCTAAAGGAATATTTTGCAGCTATATATTTCTATGCTCAATTCACAAGGACATTATAGCAAAAGGTGAAATCTCATGTTATCTCTTGAAAGTGCTTGCTTTAGGACAAAGCTCGTCCTTGGGAAACCTTCTAATTGATCTTCTATTTGGTGAAGTGGTTTCCTCGCCGACACCAACCTTCATGTACCTATCTCAAGATTCACACTACGAGATCTGTAATATTTATGATAAACATATGCATCTACAACCACCCTTTCAAAGTCTTTAGGAACAGAAAGTATGAGGGAGTTGAAGATCTCATGTGTGGTAGTAGAGAGACCAATTAATTTAGGAGATTTCTCATATGAGTGTGGTTTCAATGAGGTGTTCATGGTATAACTTCCATGCTCATTGATATCATCTTCCTTTTCAAGCTCTGAGGGTGTTTCTTCATGAATGTCTATAGGCGAAAACATTGTCTCTATTATTCCACGCCTATGACATTCATTGGACGTTTTATTGTCCAAGATTTCCCATGGATTGATGTCTCTCGGGTTGGTCTTATCTAAGACCTCCAAACTTGGATGAGTCATGTTTGTTGAAGAAATTGATTTAAACTCACCATTTGGATCTAAGCCAAGTTTGGATGCTACCCATAAGGCTTCGTCCTTGTCCATCCATTCTTTGACAATGACATATGTGTTCTTCATATATTCTAGGCAATTCTTAATACATTCCTGCCATTGTCGTTGCTCTTCTTGGTCATCCTTGTGGTCTTCATGACTCCTATGCTTTGGGCATCTTAGTGGGTTTTTAGGGTCATCATGAGACTTAGGAGAAAGAGCATAAGGGAGATCATCAGGGTCAAGGATGGGTTCATGATAAGGACACGCCTACGATGCCCAAAATAATGACCCAATCTTTCACGGTACAATCACAAACACAAATAGTCTCACAAATTTATCTCAAGAAATCTGCAATAGAATATATGTATCTATATGTCTGGAACCAATTACATCTAGCAGCAGGCCCTATCAACTGATATATTCTATTTAATAGAATTATTATTCGAGCAGTAGCCACCAATCGATAATGCATCTATTAGAAGAGATGACAAGCTCCGGCAACTTTTCACGGACACTGAGATGGATTAATAATTGATCTGATAGCGCAAATAGAGAAAACCAATAATCCACGAAAACAATACTATCTGAAATGATTGAGATGAATCATAGAATTATCAAATAGAAAATCTCCGGCTACAATTTCTTTGATTAATCAAACATGGATAGTAGCAATAGCAATACGACGATAGATAGATGATGGATTTGGCTTACAGTAAATGCAATCCAAATCACCGTCAGTCCTTTCACCCGTGAACAGCAACTCACGATCAAAAGAGGAGGGATCTCAACGAGAAATCCAAGTGACGCACCCAAGCTACAACAGCTCGATCACGCACTCCACACAGATCACAAGGAACCGAAAGATAATCTTCAATACGAAGAACCTGATGGGATCACCATATAGGGTTTCTTGAGCGACGACTCGACGGAGAATAAACTCCACAATAAAATCTAGTCTAATCTCTTACAAGGCCAGCCCTAGGCCATATATATGTGCACGCAGGCACGGAAACTCAACTCGACCACGACGGCAAGATGCAACCAAACTCTACATGTACCTGAATTAGGAATAGCTAATTAATACTAGTGCCGACAAATATATATTAAAATATTGCAGCCAGGATGCTAATCGATGTGAGAACCTGTGACCTTCACATATTCACCAGCAGCATGAAGCAAATAGCAAGCACTTCTCCAAATTTTCCTTGATTCCAATAATATTTCAAGTGACGTCAACTTTCATAGAACCAACATAAATATATTTTCTTGGCTTTTCATCATCTTCATTCTTGAATGTTGCACCCTTAAAGATGACCATAGACAAAAGTCCACCTGAAGCTAATATTTCCTTTGCCTTCTTTATATATTTTTCATCAGAAGAAAAAGCACCAAATTGAAGGCCAGTTACCATATTTGGAATTGGACAAGAATTTTCTTCAAATATATTTTGAGAAACTATGGGCTCATCATCCTCTCCTTCTTTAAACAAAGCCATCCTCAGCTTTGATATATTCTCATGTGTATCTTGTGCATCAAATACGCTTTGTGTAGCCATGGGTTCATCAGTTCAGATAAGTTATCTAATGTGGGCATAGAAGGGGAGAGGATAGAAGTGTCATCTAAAAAGTTTAGCTCTCCTTCTATGGCATCACTAGATATGCCATCCTTGCATTCTTCCTGATGTCCTATATGGAAATAATGATGCTTTCTAAGAGATCCCTTCTTAATAGGATTTGAGTTATATACACTCGAAGGTCTCTTATGAAGTTGAAAGTTTAAACTATTCTCAAAATCGGCATCACACAGATCATCCTCACAAGAAATTTCAAAAGGTTAATTTTCTTCTTCCCTTGGAGGATTTGGATTCTGGGGTATTGATGGTTTGGGGTTGATAGATAAATCTTGAGATTGAAGTGGTTGTAATTTGGCTATCAAAACTTCCTCTTCTTGTTCAGGAGATGATTCTGTCTCTTCCTCGAAGAGTTCATTATGAATGCAAGTGCAGGGAGTGATTTTGCTAATTCTATTAAGCATAGCCCTTGCTTCACTAGTAGACAAATGAAGGAAAGCTCCTCCAGAGGCTAAATCAAGGGATTCCCTGGAATCCTTGCTAAGACCCACGTAAAAATGTTGAAGGAGTATTGGGTTTGGAATAGCAAGGTCCAGGCCAGTGACGATGAGTTCATTAAAATGATCTCATGATGTGCCAAGAGATTCTTCTTCTAGTTGCCTAAAATTTAGAACCTCTATTTGAAGGCTAACTACTTTACAAATGGGAAAGAAACATAAACAAAATTCAGAGCATAACGTTTCCCAATCTCCTTGCATACTCCCTACGGTTAGATTGTACCATTGTTTAGCTATTCCCATCAAAGAGAACGGAAACAACTTCCTATACGGTTTTGTCAGACATGCCAGCGATACACAAGCATGCACTGGTCTCTTCAAACTCCATAGGTGTGAGTATGGGTTTTTATTGTCTTCTCCCGAGAATGATTTATCCTGAATCATTTTTATAAAACACGGGTGCAAGGCAAAGGTATAACCTAGGGTATTTCCATTTCACCGGTCATAGGTGTGTAGAGAAGTTGATGACCGGGTTTAGGATAGATGGCCGTACTATTAAGAGGGGCAAACTTGTTTGCATATTGGTCATCTACTGCCACTTGAGCGATCTAACTTTGCATACGTGCTAGGATCGAGTGGCGAGGCAAGTTGAGTGCCTAACCCCTTAGGAGAAAATATTTGTGAAATGCTAACACATGTGCACAAGGTGGTGATCACTTGTTGGTGTTGGCACATTTGCGAAGGCGGTGGTGTTTGAGCGGTTGAGAGGGGTTTGATTCAGGCGTTTTCGGGGAAATGAAATGCCTATTTTCCATTGTGCCGGAGGTTGAAAAAGTGGTGAAAGCACGGAAGTGTTTCTTGAGCTAAAACATGTGTTTTAGTGATACACATATGGAGAGTAGCTCATAAGTGAACGGGCAAAACAAGCGGATCGAGCAAACGTTGCAAAACCGTCAAAATAGGAGCAACAGACGCTGGCTCGAGGAGCGACAGACGTGACCCTAGCGTCTGTCGGCTCACCCAACAAACGCGGTGGTGTCTCGGCGACAGACGCGCCTGGAATCACTATTCTAGTGTCTGTCGCTTGAGGAAGTTGGGCGCGTCGCGGTTCTACGCGACAGACGCATCCATCGGCTAGGCACCGGACGCGTCTGATGCTCCGGCGCGATAACGTGGCCACTGGACCACGTCTGACAGTGGCGAGGTGGCGTCTGTCGGTCATGACAGATGCGTCTGTCGTGTGTTGGCGCGAGCAGCGAAGGCGAGCGCATGGTGGCTGTGACAAACACTGGACTGCGTCTGTCGCTGAGTCGACAGACGCGTCCGTCGAGCGTTCGGCGAAAATGGCCTCTCTAGACCGCGTCTGTCGTCACGACAGACGCTGGACTCTGCCGCGACATACGCGTCTGACGCGTGAGTTTTCGACCATTGGTTTTCGGTCGCTGGGACATGTGGCACGCGTAGGAGCGACGGACGCTACTGTGCAGCGTCTGTCGCCCCCGAAAAACACCCAGTGGGTTTCCAATGGCTCTATTTTGTTATGGAGCTATAAATAGATGTTGTGGCCGGCCATGGCTGGGTGCTGAGCACCCTTAGGCCTTGATGGCTTGTGTTGGTGTGCTTGAGAGACCTCTAACTCACTTGAGCTTGATAGTGATCATCCGATCGAGTGAGAGAGCGATTCTAGTGCGTTGCATCGTGAGGATTGCATCGAGTGGCACTAGGTGATCGAGTTGCAAGCCGGTGGTGCTTGTTACTCTTGGAGGTTGCCACCTCCTAGACAGCTTGGTGGCTTGCGACTCCGTTGAAGCACACGTGGATGTGCGTGGCTCTGGAGGAGGATTTGTGAGGGGGATTGTGCTCACCCCGCGGGGATCACGAAGAGCAACTCTAGTAAAGCTCGTGGCTAGGAGGATCCCCATCTTGAGAGTGGATGTGTGGCACCCGCTGAGGGTTTGACTCTTGATAGTCAATTAGCTCGTGATCTATCAAGTGGGTGTATCGCCACAACAGGGACTAGCTTGGTGGCAACCAAGTGAACCTCGGTGAAAAACTGTCGTGTCAACATTGTGTACATCTTCTCAGTGGTTTGCTTTTGATTCACAAGCTTGTATTTACATTCATATACTTGTGCTTGTGTAGTTGCTCTTGTAACTAGTATGCTTGTGTAGTTTGCTAGTTACCTTCTTGCTTGTGTAGCATAGAAGTAGCTCCCATTGCGTGGCTAATTTGGTTTGTGTAACCTTGTTAGTCATATTGCTTAGTTTGTGTAGCTAAGTAATCTGTGCTCTCTAGTTTGGCATTAGTTGCCTTGCTATTGAGCATTGCTAGTGAGCATAGGTGGCTTTGCGCTTTTGCTTACTAGAATTGTGTAAGAGCTCCCCGGCATTGCTAAAGTACTAGTGCATAGGTTTGTGTGACCTTGCTTTAGAATTGTTTAGGAGAGCTCTTGCTAACGAAAGCACCTTAGTTACATAATTAGGATCTTTGTGAGGTGCTTGTGAACTTAGAGGGGTATAGTCTTGGCTAGACCGATAGTTTTAATTCCGCATTTGTTTCGGTTTGCCGACGCGATTAATTTTAGAAAGGACTATTCACCCCCCCTCTAGTCCACCATCTCGACCCTTCAGCAGCCACCATGAGCCCTCGGATCAAATTGACTTAAGGAACGGCGTCGATGCAACCCTAGGAGGGGGTGGAGGAACCTTTTGGAAGCTGACCACAAGCGGGCTCCATGGGATGCCGGCTGACATAGGGCCCATACCGGCCGGCCCACTATCAGGGCCAAATGGCCCAAGCTTCGGTGGTTTGCCTTCTTGAATGTTCTAGAATCTTCCTACATAGTTTTCGCGGTGGAATTCTGTCATTCCCTTTGATGAATAGGTCCCTCTTGGTGGTTTTCTAGATAAACTCTACTGAAAACACAGATTCACGAAAACTCATGGAATTTATTAGTTTAAACCCTAAACCTTTGTTGGTGATCTCAATTGTGCCCTTTATGCATGTTTATTTGACTATTAAATATGGTCGTTAACCACCATCAACAGTCATTTATGCAAGTATATTTATGGTTTATGATTAACATTAACTACTATCAACAGTAACCGAATGAAAGGAGCTAGGAGAAACGAAAGGCACTTACAAATAACTCAAGGAAGTAGAGTTTCATCCTCCCCTTTTACAATGCTCTCATGGAGCTCTATTTATACACATCCATATCTTTTACATGGACCAAAATGCCCTCCTAACTACTTAGATACCCGAGCATATTCCTCTTCCCTAGAGGCGCCTTTGGTCCAACCCGCATATGGCCTTCCTCGGTGAACGCCTTCCTCTGTTGGGTCCCCCCTCGCTTGGGTCCCATGGCCGACACCCGGTGGACCCCTGACGAAAGGACGAGAGCCATCGATGGTGGAAGACCTAGAAGATGACATGTCACTATGTATTGGTTAGCTTGTGGCAAGTCAAAAGTGTCAGGGGGGTCGTCGCTAAGTGCCACCGTGAGGCCCATAGGAGCGCACATAGCAACTCCTCTTCAGGATCTTTGCGTTGAGTTATATACACATACCCGATACAAGGCATTCGGAACAACTTGGTTAAATGACATTACAAAGACTAATAGGCCTAAAATCTTGCGGAGTTTAGGGTTGGTTTTATTAGGAATGAGAGCAATATAGGTTTTATTAATTTCTTCATTAAAATGACCAGAGGAGTAGAAATCTATTACCAGCTTAGCGACGTCCTGCTTGATCCATAGCTAGGCTGATTTGTAGAAGGCTGCATTGAGGTCATCAGGTCCCGGGCTGGCATTGTTCCTCATCTATTTGATAATGTCATATAGTTCCTACACATCTTGAATAGAGTTAGTGTAACTATCTTCAGCTGGAGGAGCCGAGGGATCTGTGTTGGAGACCGAGGCTTCATAGTTGGCAGTGCTGTGCAGAGTAGGATTATCATTAGGAGTAAGGGTACGAAGCAGAGCAGGAAAGGATTAAGGCTGATGAGAGTTGTTCTGTTGAGTGGGAGGCTGAATCTGAGAACTGAAGATGGATTGAAAGTAGTGGATGAGGGTATTTTCTAGCTGCTCAGGGGTGGTGGAAACAGAACCATTCGGATTATAGAGAAAAGCAATGTGATTTCTCCTATTCCTTTTAATAATGGAGTGGTGGAAAAAAGTAGTATTGCGATCCCCGTTGGCAGCCCAGTCCTTCTTAGCTCTCTGCAAATGATAGGTTTCATCTTTGGTGATGCTGGGTGAGGTGGTTCTGTAGGGAGTGGTTCTGCTGGTTGGGCGGATTGGATTGGAGCTAGAGAAGTTGGGTTTCAATTGCTTGAAGCTGATCAGAAAGTTTGGGCTTAGTTTTTCTCTATTTGCGTAGGTCAGAGGCAAGGTACTTCGTTTTCTGCGTGAAAGTACGATTGGCCGAGCGCTGCTAGCTCTGCTGAGCCACCAAGTGGTATTCCTCCTCCATAAGCCACCAATTCTCAAAACAAAATGGTCGATTAGTTCTAAACGATTAGAATTAAGAACAACGAGGATGGGAGCGTGATCATTGTGAAGCATGGGGAGATGGTAGATTGTTGTTGATGGAAAAAGAACACACCACTCTGCATTTGCAAGAAAGCGATCAACCCTTTCATAAGTTGGGTTAGTAGCAAAACGCTTATTTGTCCAAGTGTACGCAGGCCCGCTATAACCAAGATCAATGAAACCACATTGTTTGACGTGAGCACAGAAATCATTGATACGTCTAACATCGGCCCTAGAGGGACCTAACTTCTCATTCACATTCATTATATTGTTCATGTCCCCCATACATAAGATAGGCAAGTTGCTGTTATGTACAACAAAATCTAGCACTTGACTCTAGATACTACTAGTGGCACGGTGGTGAGGATCTCCGTAGAGGCATACTAGACCATACTGCTTCAAACTGGTTTTATTTATACACAACGCAAAGATGAAATGATGGCTATGGTAGACAACAGTAAGATCGACATCATCATTCCAAATCAGCCAAAGGCCACCAGATTGGCCTTGAGCGGGAACAATAAAAGCATCACTATAATTAAAACGATTTATAATAGAAGTTTTATTGATGGAAGAGTTTGTAGTTTCAAAAATAAAACATACCTGAGCATTAGTGGAAGTGAGCAGGCGGGCGAGGTGAGTCATTGTGGAACTACAAAGGCTCCCGCCTGAGCCTCGGCATGCCAAGTGTGTCATGGCGCCTGTGGCGCCCTTGAGGCCGGCGCCAAAGTCTGGTCAGAAGCCTGGGGAAGTTGTTGAGGAAGGCCGTTGACAGGTGGAGGCCGAGCTACATCATGATTGCCCCCTTGAGTCGGAACTGGAGAGTTGGGCGGGTGGACGAGGAACAGATGCTGAAAGCCAGCACCCATACCCAGCCACCCGACAGAAGGTTAGATAGTTCCATGATACTAAAACAACGCCATCAGATCTGAAATGTAGATTCTTCCTTCTTCAATGATGCTGAGGAATGCTGAGTCTGGCCCCAGCGTGCGAGGATTCTAATGCGGAGCAGCTCGCAGAACTTGAGTCAAAGGCCCCCAAGCAGCAAGGTTAGGAGAAGTGCAGTAAAGGTTTGGGTAGGATGCACCCAAACGTCTTCCTCCTAGATCTGGGACAGCAGCAGCATCCATCCTCCCAGAACAGCCTCTGAGATTTCCACCGCGAGGGGAACTCCATTCTTGCTGAGTGTTCAGAGACTTGGTGAGCGGTCCCCAAAGGGTTGGCAACCTTCACTAGAATGTTGAACCGAGTGGACAGCGATTCTTCTGCTAGGCGTCTGGATCTCTGCGCTGCAAGTGAGGAAACCTGTAAAGCCTCAAGAGACCTTACAAGATCCAATTCGGACGGTGGTGACGGCTAGTTAGATGGGGTTGTCTGATGGGGCGATGAAGGGCTACGCGTTGGACCCGGAAGAGTGAGCGGCAGAGGTGGATCACGAGATGGAACAGGAGGCGTGGGCAAAGAGGAGCGGTCAGGTGGCTTGGGATCCATGGCTGGCGGGTCCAGGATGTTGGAGCGGTAGTCATCCATGGTGGAAAGAGGGAGTAGAAATCGAACGACAGCATCAAGAAAGGTAAAACTTTGGATCCCATCGACTAGATAAAGCATGGCAGAAGCAGAAAGCAGTGGATCGGAGAAGAGCAACGAAGGAATTGACGCAAAGCAGCAGATCGGCGCGTGGCACTGATGAGCGAGGGAGGGACGTACCAGGTGTCAACGAGAAGGCAGAGGTCGATTGAAGCCAAAAAAGAAAGAGCAGGTGTCGATCTGAGATTGGAACAGGCGAGGGAAGAAGAGGATTACCGGATCAAGCCAGATTGTTGCAGAAGTTCACGGATTAGAGCAGATGAGAAAGGGGAAAGGGGGATAAAACGGCATACGCCTCTTGGCTCACCACGCCTCCTGTGCCATGCCACCCCACTTCGCATCGTCGCCACGACCATACCTCGCCACGCACCTCATCATGTGCTCGCCTGTCGTGCAACCCGCCACCACCACGCCGGCGCCACCAGGAGAAGGTCGTCACCGGCCGAGACATTGTCTCCTGCGATCGCCCAAAGACACCACGACAGAAAGAAGCGCATGTTGTAATCGTATATTTCAAGTGTTTCAGAGGTACGTTGTAAGTGTTTCAGATGGATGCTACAAAAGTAGATTAGGATATTGCACATGTTGCAATGGATATACATGTATGTTGCAAGCGTCTATTCTAAATGTTTCATCTGTTTTTTCAGGCATATGTTGCAAGTCTGTTTATCTGAATGTTACATATGTTTTCACACATATGATACAAATGTTTTATCTAGATGTTGCATATGTTTGCAATGTGTTTCAAGTATTTTTTATGTATTTTTACAAGTGTTTCAGATATATATTGCAAGTGTTTTAGCTGTTTTGAACGTATGCTGCAAGTATAGCATTTGGATGTTGAAAAATGAGATCTAGTGTTGCTTGTGTTGCAATGAGACCTCACCTGTCGCAGCCGTCTGCTGCAAGTGCTAGGGCGTCGCTGAGCGGGCGCAGACATTTGGGCGTGGGAAGCGGAGGAGGCGCCAGCGGTCCCCGTATGGGGTCGGGTGGCACGGGAGACGCTCGGGTGGCACGGGCGACGTGCGTGGCGGCGCGAGCCCTCGTGTGGGATGCATGAAACGGAGTGTAGAAGTGAGCGTCCGTCCAAACGCCTAGGCACTAGCACTATCGTTACATATAAGGCCACCCTAGCTACTATTCAATCTTTCGGACCGCCCGATGAAGAAATCGTTCATATCAGTAGCTCCATTAACCCAAGCCAAGACGCAGACGAACAAGTCTTTGTGGTTCATGAGTCATGACACCTCGCAGTCGCAGGTCAAGTGCAGGGCTGAAGAAGAAAAAGGGTCCTCATGTTAAAACCTTACACGCGGGAGTATTGGCGCACGCAGAGGCCTCCTACCTCGCGGCCATTGTGGGATCGCCACATGATTGTAGTGTCACGCTGCACTAGTGTCATAGTGTGTAACCGACGCAATCTGTTTTACACGTTTACCTGTGTCCATTTCTCACGACCGACAATGAGAGGCAGTTTTATTTTCCATGCTCCTTGGGTCAAATACTCCAAGATTGTTTAATGGCATTGCTCAAAACATCAAATACTACATCACGCTATTAGCTGAAATTTTCTCGAATTCGTAGCACAATGTGAGGCCGAGCCAAGCGAGTTCGTACGAGTTCTTTCAGATAAGCCTTATTATTGTTTGTCACGCGAAAACCAGAAGCAGGGACACGTGCTTCAATTCTGTATGGCCAGCGTATGATGTAAATCAACGGCATGCAGCAAATAGCCAGCAGCGTAGTTAGGGCAAGTACATTGCTATACATCAGATTTTTTTTTTTTTTTTGCTTATATGGAGGAAAGAGAGAGGTGAGAGAGAAAGATGTCGTTGTTTCGCGAAACAACCACCTCATGAGCTAAGATTTAGGACTATGAGACAACTATTTTACTATTGTATGAGTTGTTGCCATGTAACTCACATGTTTTTTTATTCCATGCATAAATTTAGGTACCGTGAGTTACTACGAGACAACTTAAAAAACAATCATTATATATGTTATTTATTAAGTCATCTTAAAATTACGTAGCACAATATGAGACCACTTACGAGACCTGTTTATGGGGTGCATGGTCTAAACAGGAGTCAATGCTATTCGTTTGCACCGTAAACATATGATGGCCTCAAAGCGCTGAAACAAAGAACCCCTTTTTTGCTTGTCAAATACACTCAGTCTTTCATTTATTAATATGAGGTTCGCGAACCAACAGATTTGATGCAAAACTTAGGAGGGGATCAAGCCAAACATATGACTAATCTAGGTCCCAACCAAGACTCAAGCGAGCTAATTCATGCGCACACACATATTACAAGACCGTGAAACATACATTCACCGACACGAAAGACAGGTTAATCAACTCTTTCTTGTATATATTATATATGCTCTATAATCCAGCCGTCATTGCCATTGCCAAAGGAATTGGACTAAACAGATTCTAGAAGAGAAGTGCCGGAGCACGTTATTTTCTTTGAAAATCATGTTTGCCAATTGCTATACCAAAGATTTGGCAAGCAAATTATTATGCAAAGAAATTTGACACAGATTTAGCAAGACAAATGTGAGAGATTAGCATGTTTTGTAGCAAACCAAATAACAACACAAATCATGGCTTACTAAATATATGATTTGACATATTTTGAAAATGAACCAAACAGGCCACATAGTTTGGAAAACGAACCGAGCAAGCCCTTTATCCAACACAATTTACAACACGGATGCACTTTTATTTACGCATCAACCAATTATATTTTGATGTTAGAAAATGAATTTGATGCGACGTAAATCTTAAATATTACAGCGTTTAAGGATCTTTTAAGCAATTTTGATGGCCAATGGTTAGTTGGTTACAGAAACAAGTTTCATATATTTCTCGTCACAAAAAAAACGTTTCATATATTTCTTAAATTGATTCTTGTACCTGTTTTGGCTTATATGACAAGAGAAATCACGCATCAAACTACAGGCCATTGCTATGCTCTGATCTCATGGTGGGTGTATTTTAACGTTTTCCTGTAGTTGATTGATGAATTGTTCTTGGCAAGTTGGCATCATAAAAAAAAAAGATAGCCCGGGGCGGCCTGAAATCACCGTTGCCCATTTTACCAACCAAAAAGTCTACGCCGGCGAATAATTGGCCCAATACTATGGCCCCCCGTACCCACCTTTACCCTTTTTGGCTTTTTCCTTTGCTTGATACGTCGCCCCTGTTTCTCTCGCTTCCGGCCTTCCCCTTCGTCTCCAACTGCAAGCTGCAACACAAAGCACGAGGATTTCAAAAACCGTCCCAACCTCGCTAGCTAGGGTCCGTTTAGTTTTCAAAATCGTCACATCAAATCTTTAACGCATACATAAAGTATTAAATATAGATAAAAAATAAAATTAATTATACAGTTTAGACAAAATTCACGAGACGAATCTTTTAAACCTAACCAAACCATAATTAGACATTATTTATCAAATAACATAAGTGCTACGGTTTCCCAAAAATTTTCGCAGACTAAACAGGCCCCTGCTCCGCACCCAGATCTCCGGCCCGCGGCGGCGCGGAATGGAGGTGCCGCCGGAGATACTCGACGCCCTCGCGGGCTGGTTAGCGCAGTCGCTCTCATCCTACGCCGCCGCGCGCCGCGCCACCGAGCAGAGCATCTCCTCCACCGCCTCTTCCCCGGGCTTCGCGCTCGCGCTCCTCGGCCTCGCCGCCTCTCCGCGCCACGACCTCCAGGTCCGCCTCGCCGCCTCCGTCCACTTCAGGAACTTGCTCCGCCGCCGGTGGCCCAAGCCCGACGCTGACGACGCCGCCAACCACCTCCCCACCTCCAACTACGCCATCATCAAGGCGCACCTCCTCCAGCTCCCTCACTGCCCCGCCCATCATCCAGGCGCCGCTCTCCGAGGCCCTCGCCGCCGCCGCGCCTCCGATTTCCCCGCCAGGTGGGAGTCGCTCCTCCCGTCCATCGTGTCCTCCCTCGGCACTGCCGTCAACGTGGGGGACATCGCCGCTACCAACTCCCTCCTCGCCGCCATGGTGTCGCTCTTCTCCCGCTTCCGCAACGCATTCGGCAATACTGCCCTCCGCCTCGACCTCAAGTACTGCCTTGACATCTTTGCCGCCCCACTCCTCGAGGTCTTCCTTTTCGCCTCCCGCTGCCTTCAGGCCGCCACCACGGCCAACCCGCTCTTGCTCCGCCCCGTGTTTGAGTGCCTTCGCCTCTGCCGCGAGATCTTCTACTCGCTTAACTCCATCGACCTGCCTGAGTTCTTCGAGGATAACATGCGCCAGTGGATGACAGAGTTCCGAGCCTTCCTTACCACATCCTACCCACCACCTGTCGAGGCAGATGGTGGCCCAGATGCACTCCGTGCTGCTGTCCGTGATAACTTGAGCCTGTTCGTGTGAGATTATTAGCCAAATCAGCCAACCAACCAGCAGTATTTTTCTCTTACAAAAAACCAGCCAGCAGTACTTTCAGCCAGCCAGATCAGCCCAAACGAACAGGCTTATATGAAGAAGTATGAGGAGTTTAGGTCCCGTTCGGAAGAACTAGGACTAGTGGTAATTAGGACTAGTGATTTGCTGACCAGTAGTTAGCTCACTGGTGATTAGTTCAGTCCTGTTTGTATAGTTCTTTTGTAACCACTGCTTTCATCTGAAGTTCTGAACTGCTCTGTCTGCCGTTGGAAGAGTCGCAAAGTATTCAGTTTATTAGTTTCATATTTGTGTAGTGTCATAAAATAGCTATATCTTTTTGGTTTCAAAAGAAGAAATAAATGCAGATCCTACATTTACTTATATTTACCTGCATTTCACTGCACTACACAGATTGAAGATCATTATTCAAGCTCATGGACTTTGAATTATTTCATGTTTTACATGATTTGAAGCTTATGTGAACTGCTTTCACTCAGGTTTATGCTAGTGAAATTAGCAGAGATAAGGAAGGAGGTTCAGTGCCCTATCTGTTTAGGTGAAAATATTCTTTCAAATTTGCTTAGAGAAACCTGGATGCTATATTATTATTTTCAGTTTTCAGTAAGTAGCTGGGGACTACTTATTGCGTGCAGGTACATGGATGATGCGAGGGGAAGACTGCCTGTCGATGCTCGCGGTAAAGGCAAAGGAGCGCAGGAGGAGCAGCCACCAAGGAAGGTGCTGTAGGCAAGGGCGACTGGAATGATGCAACAACAATGCTTCAAGGGCGACTTGTACTATTTTGTGCTTGATTCTCTCATTTATTCAATCCACTAGTTACCACTCTTGCTACTTGCTTAAGCCAAGAACAAGGCTGTTTTGTTTTACATAAATTCTTTCCATATTATCAAGGATGTGCTCAGTTTTCCATACATATAGCTATTCCTATACCTGTTGAATGTGCCAATATTATTTCTGTTCATGTCTGAACTATGAACATCTGAGATATGCTTATAGGCTTAGGCTTAGTCACTTAGCTAATTCAGAACTGTTATTTTGTGCAGCCATTGAGAATGTATGGACACATGGTACCTTTTGGATCTGGATTCAAATGCCACTACTGTAATATAGCATTCAGGGGTGGAGGTGCAACCCGGTTCAAAGAACATTTGGTGGGGATCATTGGGAATGTGCGGAAGTGTTTGGAGGAAAGCAGAACAGAAGGGAAGAGAACAAGGGCGGAGAACAAGGCTAGAAATAGGGATGAAAACGATCGGAAACGATCGATAGAAGACCAAATCACTTTCATTTTCACATTTTTTTTCTTGAAAATGAAATCGATACGATGTTGTCGGAAACGAATACGGTGCCGATATTCTAATAATTTCAAAAACGATAGTAGTCGATCGGAAAATACGTCGATAAGGATTGGAATCCATGAGAACGATATCCTCAAAAACGATAAATACGTTGAACCGTAGAATATGAGAAGATCCTATAACTTTACCTATCTCACACGACAATAATAAATAAAGCCACAACTGATAAGATCACAAGCTGAAACCACACAGTTCACGCTATCTTAGGTCTCAAACATTGGCAAACCACGCAACAGTACGACAATTCTTGACAAAGACCTAAAGTATGTGTTATATCAGTAAATACTGATAGTAAATTACAGGTTAAATACGGTAATCTTTGAAAATGATCGGAAGAGGGCAAAATCATTTTCCCTTTTGTTTCTGATTATTTTTACCGTAATCATTTTCATTTTTTCGATTATCGCTACCGTTTCCGTTTAGGCCTAAAAATTGGAAAAAACTCGAAAACGATTTTCGAAAATCGGAGATTATCATTTTCGTTTTCATCCCTAGCTAGAAAGCAAAGAATTGATGATGAAATTGCACGGTCTGTTGGAGTAGCAGATGTTGTTACAATGAATGATTATGGTGATATTCCTAATGATGAGGAAGGGCAGTTGCAGTTTGTACTGAGAAAATCACTGCATGAAACCAACATATGGAGTGTTGCTACCAGCTCAAGTTTTGGCGGTGGTCACGAGAGAAGAATTGACACCATGTTTCAAAAGCAGTCTGCATCCAAGAGATGAGGGGGGTTTGACATAGACTTGGCACGCAGCAGAGCTCCTGTGCAACCAAGAATTAACGTCGCCTTAAATCCTGACCTCAAGGATAAACTAGGCAGAGCATGGTCCAAGTTTTTTCAAGCAAATGATGTGGCCGGGAGGAAAGCAAACTGTCCTTATTTCGGGCTGCATTTAAGCTGACTTAGCAGCTTGGTGAAGGGGTTCCATGCCCAACAGGAGAAAGTATTGATGGTTCCTACTTGGAGGTACACAATGAACTTTCACATGTTGCTTACTGTTCACATGTTTATGTATATTATTTTGATCTTTTAGTTCAATTTCAGAGCAATTTTGAAGAATTAGAGCATGAATGCATGATATGGAAGAATGCAAGATGGATTGGGATCGGTACAAGGTTATTCTTATGTGCGATTCATGGACTGGACAAGGTGGTGAGAGCATTATCAATTTCATGGTATACTGCAATGAGAAATTGTTCTTCCATAAAACAATCAATACAATTGGAGAAATTCAGAATGTAGGTTTCCTATATGATTGCATTAAAAAGGTTATTGTAGATAGCATTGGAGTGGACAGAGTTATGCAGATTGTAACTGATAATGGATCAAACTACAAGAAGGCTTGTGTGCAAGTCACTAGAGAGTTTCCAAAGATTTGCTGGCAGCCGTGTGCTGCACATATCATTAACCTCCTACTCAAGAGCATAGGGAAATTTACATATGTTGATAAGGTTATATATAGTGTCCAAAGAATATGCAAGTTCTTCTACAATCATAACAATTTGAATGCTGCAATGAAGCGCAACATTGGTGGTGAGTTGTACAGGTGGAATGGCACTAGATTTGGAATTGTCTTTATATTCCTCCAAAGCTTTTGGGATAGAAAGGATAAGTTCCGACAATGGATGGCGTCAGAGGATGGACTAACAGCCGCTACAATAGAGATATTGAGTACGAATATGCAGACAAATGTTTGTCAAGTAGGCAATGGTGGGACAACATAAGTTTGTGCTGGAGCTGGTTTCACCAATCTATAGTTTGTGCAAATTCATAGAAGAATGGTACTGTCTCGGGGTTCATACTACTGGTGATAGCTTGTAGGAATTTGTTGGAAGTTTATCTAGAGGGCCATAAAGACATCCTGAAGAATGTGTTGGCACTACTAGATAGTAGGGTCAAAAATATGTGCCAGAATACTCTAATGCTTGCTGGTACTGAGTTGCTTTCTATATACCTGTTTCTATGTTGCCATGTTCAAGTATTAGTTCTTGTTATCTTGCTCATTTTACTGTAGTGATTCATTCCTATATGAAATCTTCTTGTCACTTCTAATCCTGAGTATTTGAAGATTGAAAGGATTACAAAGGCAACAAAAGAATATTTGGTACTACAATAGTTCGATTGGCTGCTATTTCTCCTCATGTAACTCCAAGTATGTTATGCTGACTTTTTAATTTAATTTAATGCCTATCTGCTTGTGCCTCATTCATTATTAGGCTGCATATAGTATATTCATAGTCAAAAGTTAACTTGGTATTATAGAAATTAAATACAGTGAAAAGTTATGCACTACAAGTGAGTTCACGCCATGCTAATATGTAGTAGTGTTCAGTTCACATGTCCATATGGAAGTAATATTCATTCCATTTATCATAATTTAACAGACTGGAGGCTTGTGTCTTATGAAATTGCACACACTTAGATTGGTGAGTGTCCAAGTACTGTACTTTCACTTTCGCTTAACTGCAAGCCAGCCAGATTCCAATTTCCAACACCATACTTGTAATTAAATTTGGTTTTCTTGCAGCCACTTGGTCTACTCTTTATGGAGGAGACACCAAAGAACTACAAAATATGCATTGAGGATTGTGTCATGGTGCATTTCTTGAAGTGGCTGTGAAAGAAACTGGAGTAGATTTTCGCTGATCCAAACCAAACTGAGAAATAAACTGTGCTACAGTAAACTTCATAAGCTAGTTTTTGTGAATCATAACCTGAAGCTACGCCTACAACAGCTTGAAGCTAATTATCAACTGAGAAAGAAAAGCTTACTGATCCTATTCAAGATATGATAGATTGTGCACTTTTTGATCATACCCCTTCCTCTCTTATTTTTATGCAACAGCTTGAAGCTAATGAATTCGTTTAATTTCAGACGATTTTTGCTATTTCTTCATTCAAAAATTTCAGAGTTTTTGTCCAAATTTTGGTATTCCTTAAGATTACTTTGGCCAATTTTTGCACTGAGAAAATCCGAATTCTACAGCTGGGCACCGATATTTTTTGAGGAAACGGTAGCCTAAACTATGCCGGGAGCAGGTGGCTGCACATTTTAGTCATTACTAGTAGGAGAGCCCGTGCAAAGCGTGGGTAATAATCTGGCCTTTTTTTGTGTGTGTGTTTTTCCTGTTCTGTCGATATTTGTTAGCGGGTTGTTACTATTTTTAGCGAGTTTGATATTTTTTAGTAACGGGTTGTACTGTTGCTTTTAACGGTGTTACTGTTTCGTAACGGGATTTACTGTGTCTTAGCAGGTTTTATGGTTCATAGGACCCGGTACTGTAACGCTGTTACTGTTCATAACGGGTTTACTGTGTCTTAGCAGGTTTACTGTTTCTTAACGGGTTTGTACTGTTTATAGAACCCGGTACTATATTAGCAGGTCTCATGTTCTAAGGCACTGTTATAGGAACAGTAACATGTGAGTGTGACGGACCCAGCCGGGAGCTTCGACTTTAAGAGTTATGTATAGATTAGTTTATTACACTGCAGAGATTGCTCGGCTAATAGTTCTCTAGGCCAACCTGATACAAATTGCTAGTGGCACAGCTAGGCTTGGGCGTTCGGGTTACCCGATTTTTTTCGGGTCGGGTAATTCGGGTAATTCAAAATTCGGGTAATGAAAATTGCTACCCGATATTCACCTCGAAAAAACACTACCCGATAATTCGGGTTCGGGTATACCCAATATACCCGAATTCACATAAAAGAGCAAACTGCACAAACCTTTTATAGCAATTTTATACATAATTTCAGCAGCGATTTGTATAAAATTTCAACAGCAATTTATAAAGAATAATATATTACAGTCACTTGTTCAAACAAAGATAATCATATACTAATAAAGTGATAAGTTCAAGTGCTCCACTGACAACACATTACAAACACAAAGACACAAACATATGTTCGGGTAGTTTGGGTAGTTCGGGTACCGGGAGATATTACCCGAATTACCCAAACTTATTTCGGGTAATCAGAATTGTTATCCGAATTTAGGATCGGGTACTTCGGGTTCGGGTAGTTCAGGTATTTCGGATACGGGTAATGGGTATCGGGTATTTTGCCCAGGCTTAGGCACAGCATTATGCCCAACAGTGGGCATTGGACAGTACACTAGTGGTGTATAAATCAGAGACTAAAGTTTAGGGTATCACATCAGGTGTTATATGAGAGTGTTCGGATAGTAATAATAAAATAAATTACAAAAGTCCTCAGGAATCCGCGAGACGAATTTATTAAGCCTGATTAATTTGTCATTAGCACATGTTTGTTGTAGTTTTACTATAGCACCACATTATAGAATCATGGCTTAGTTAGGCTTAAAAATTTGTCTCGTAAAGTAGTTACAATCTGTGTAATTAATTATTTTTTTAGTCTATATTTAATACTTCATACGTGTGTCCAAACATACGATATGATAATCAAGGCCCGGATCCATCTACCCTGTATATAAACATATATGCAGATATGATTAGTGCACGCTCAATTAGTTTCGATCTAGTAGTTTTGTAAATTTGCACGCCCAATTAGTTTGTTTTCTTCTCTTGGGACAACAAATAGGAGCGGAAGAAACACACGGACCACCACGATAGTAATGTGCAGTTGCGTCAAGACGGATCCCGGAGGAGCATCTGGAGCAGCATGTCGTTCCAGGCGTCGATGGGACCGGGTAGGCACCAGTGCACGCAGTCATTGTACAGCGTCACGTTCTCGTGCGGCCAGTGCCCGTACCGGCTCGGGTGGCCGTCGGGCCGGAGCACCATCGCCGCCGTGGTGTCCATCAGCACCAGCCTCGTGCCCCCGCCGCTCGCCTCCGCCTCCGCCTTGGCCCTGGCGAACTCCTCCACCTGCACCGCGTGGAGGTCGAGGTCCAGCCCGGCCATCCGCGTCTCGTTGGCCGCGAACGGCCGCGTCCGGCGGCAGTCCCCGCCCCGGTCCCACTCCCCGCCCTCGAAGTGCGACGTCGGCGACAGCGTCCGCAGGATCACCGTCCCGTTGAAGCCTGGTCCCGTCAGGACGCGGAGCGCGGAGCGGAACGCCATGCGCAGGGAGTAGCGCAGCGTCAGGTCGGGCACGCCCGGGACGAGGCAGTAGTGGCACCCGACGACGCGCCCGCCGCCCGCGTAGAACACGGCCGGCCGGTTGAACCAGGTCGCCGCCGAGAGCACGACGCGGTCGAAGCCCGAGACGGCGTCGCGCCACGCCGCGTCCGGCTCATCCAGGTAGATGTCCCACATCCACCGCCGCGGGTCCGGCTGGTGCCCCCGCACCAGGAACGGCGACCAGAAGATGGCCATGGTGAAGTTGTACGGCTCGTAGTGCATTGTCCGGAACTCTGGGTTCGTCGTCGTCGAGATGTCTTTGGGGTACGCCACCTGCAAACAGTTTAATTTAGCTGATGGCATCAGAAATCACAATGACGATTGAATCCCAATTTTTTGGTTCTCTCATCGAAATTACTGTAGCGCACAAACTGTCAATCAAGACTCAAGAGAGGCAAAAAAAAAAATGTTTGTTCGAACTTGAAGGAGACAAGGCAATAATGCAGAGTAAATTAGGCACCTTGGACAGCAGGCACATGAGCGACTGCATGTGGTTCCTGGCGAGCGAGTCCCCAACAAACGCCAGCGACGAGTTCCGGACGGCGTCGAAGAAGGCGGCGGCGTCGAAGCGCGGCAGGTCGCAGCCGTCGGGTCGCCACCGCCAGCGAAGGAAGCCGCGGTCGGGGCGGCCGTACTTCATGCAGTTCTGGTGCTCCTGGATGAGCGGGCAGGTGAGGTTGGTGTAGTACGGCGCGTCGTCGTCGGGGACCCACTCGCCCGGCCGGAAGATGTCGCACCCGCTGGGCACGCGGACGGAGTGGGGCCGCGAGGGTCCGCACGGAGAAGGCTGTAGGGAGACGTCGGAGCGGTACGCGTCGAGGAAGGAGCACTGGCGGCGCGCCGTGGCGAGGAAGAGGACGAGGGCGACGACGGCGAGCGCCGGCAGCGACGCCGCCGTCGAGGTGACGACGAGCTGCTGGAGCTTGTGCATCGGCAGATCGGACAAGATGCCCAGCAGCCGCTGCCGCAGGTTGCTGCGTTTCTGCTCGATCTTTGCTTGCATTTTGAGCTGGAAGAGAGCTAATGGTGGTGCCAAGTGCAGCCAGAGAGAGCAAGAAGAAGTAGCCTAGCCTCTCGCAGTAAAAAAATGTGGCCGGCCGGCTTGCCCTCGTCGTCCGGTAGTCATTATTCTGCTAGTAATAATATGAGCTCCAAGGACAGATATGAGTGGCCCGCTTGGCGCATGTGATGTGTGGGGCACCCTGTCAGCTAGCTCGGACACACTTTATTCGGACCGCGGGCAGCGTTTTAGGGCCTATTTGGTCCTCTTCACGTGGCCGTCCGTCCGTGTGATCAGGTGGATGATGCAGCCCCGTTTAGTTAACCCCAATTCTCCCTCAAATTCCACTATGCAAAAAGAAGATTCTCCGCTATATCAAAATATCGATAAATGCATGGAGTACTAAATGTTGATGAAATCAAAAACTAATTGCACAGTTTTGTTGTACTTTGCGAGACGAACATTTTAAGTCTAGTTAGTCAAAATTTGGATAATTTTTACCAAATACAAACGAAATGCTACAGAAATTCTGATACAGTGTTTTTATCCTCAATTCTCTCAGCTAAACGAGGCCTTAAACGCTCCGGCAGAATCTTGCACCTTGGGAATTTTCGAGAACGACAACATAAACGTTATGAATTTCTTTTTAAAATTTCCCAAAAAAATGAATTTCTTTTTTAAGACTACAAACGTTTTGAATTGAATGCACGGAGACCATAACGGCCGTGCGAAAAGAATTAGCGGACGGCTCAGGTGATGTGGCGTGGCGCGTGCGGCCAGCGGGACGCCTTGCGGCATATGAGGATGAAAACGGAATGAAAATATCCCGAACCGAACCGTATCGTTTTCTGTATTTTATCCGATCGTATTCGTATTTTTGTGTCCGACTTTACCATTTTCGTTTTCGTTTTCGTATTTCAAATGTAAAAGTAGAAAACGGTTTAGACATTTTCCGACCGTTTTTTACTTTTTTACTTTTAATTCGGAATATCCCAAATTCAAAATTCAGTTTAAACCGAATTTTGTTGTCAATCATTACTGTCCAGGCAACTAGGTAAAGGCAAGTGTGGAGCACTGATGCTCATTGGCCGTATTATATAGGCAGCTCACCCATGTCGCGCCCCCCTGAGTCGTCGAGGTAGGACTAATCACCTCGCACGGTGCTGTATGCTTGCATGACTGCATCTGGCTTCACGCGGCGCTGTTATTGCATTGCATGTAACTGGGCCGACCAAAAGAGAGAGAGCTAGATGGGTCAGACGTTGTTGCTATTCTTTCTAGTCTAGTACCGATGGCATCTCAAATTTTTCTCTTTTTTCTCTTTTTTATTTTCTTTTTTCTCTTGTCAAAGAAACCAAATTAATAAGTCTGCTCTCTTGCACTCAAAATTTGCCACGATGACACTTGTTAATTGTTATGTATTGTGGATCGGTATTCCGTATTGAATTTTCGTATACCGACCGTGTTCGACATAATTTCGTTCGAATGGGTTCGTTTTCGAAATTCTCGATATTCCGTGAGTTCGCGTTCGTTTTCGTGTCCGGCTTTACCGTTTTCGCTTTCGTTTTCGTATTCAAATATAAAAGTAGAAAATGGTTGAGGAGTTTTCCGACCGTTTTCATCCTTAGTGGCATCAATGTGTCACCTAAAGCGAAGCAAGTCCTACCACCGTGTCCCGCCTGACATGATCCATCAGAATTGAGCGCGGGTAATGATCGGAAGCACTACCGCCCGGCTGTGGTCATCACTGCCTCGCCGCGGCTCCCGGCCAAACGTCCGACGAACTGTATTTTCTTTCCAGGTCCGACAATACTATTCTGCAAGAGAGACGGAAACAAAGGCCTGTTTAGTTTGCAATATACTCCCTCCCTCGGTCCGTCCCACAACAGAAGTCGTTATAAGATACGTGTAGATCAAACTTTTTTAACTTTAACTAGGTTAGTAGAAAATACGTATAATATTTATATCTCTAAATAAGTTTATTATGAAAGTATATTCAACGATCTGTCTAATGATACTAATTATGTATTATAAATATTAATGTTTTTTATATATAATTGAAAAAAGTTAGAAAAAGCTGACTTCTCGAGAAGCGAGAATGACTTCTATTTTGGGACAGAGGGAGTATACTAAAATTTATCATGCAAAATTTTTAATAAGAAAAAATGTCATTAGTTGAACATAAATATATGTCAGTTAGCCAATTATATATATATATATATATATATATATATATATATATATATATATATATATATATATATATATATATATATATATATATATATATATATATATATATATATATATATTATTGGGAGCCCAGGGCTACAAATAGATATTGGAAGCCCCAGCCAACCATCCCATTCAGCCCCAACGAAGCTGACGCGCGTGCAGATAAGGGACCCCTGGGGACCCAACCGATCGGACGCATAAAATCCTAGTTCAGGCTACGCAGAAAGGTTTTTATCGCGACAATACATAAAATCTAGTGGTTGCATGTAATAAAACCAATTCGTTATCGCATAAAAACCTTTTCGCGAGCTAGACGTTCCACCTAACAACAGCTGACACATGCTGACACGCGCTGACACAGGCTAACACATGTATGCATGCATACATCCATTCTAATCTCTTCTAAATTTTTTTACGATAATTCCTCAACGAAGCTTTCGATTCTAAAACGGTTTTCACCATTGAACTCCTGACATTTTTGTGCACGATTCAAGATCCACTGTGAATATTTTTTTGAAAAAAATAAAATTCATAAATTTGAAATTTGAATCATGGCATGTGATGGCTGATTAGATTAAATGCATAGAGTCAACAGTGAAGATGCGTAGAAAAGTTTTTGGCGCTGGCGTTACATAGAAATTAGTAGTTTGATGAATAAGAAATAATTTTGTTACCTCGTAAAAACCTCTCCGCGATATGAACATTCCACCTGACACAACCGTGATTACTTCCACTGACATCATGGCATTAGGTTTTTCTTAGTTAGGATTAGTGGTTTACGGTTTAGGTTACTGCTAGTTAGCACTTTAGGTTTAGGGATTGGTTAGGGAGTTTGGGTTTACTTAGTTTGTAGTAGTAATGATAGGTAATATAGCTTCTAGTTTTCAAGTGTTGGTACGTAGTAGTGCGTGATACGTTGATTTGGATAACATGATGAAGTTTCCTCAAATGCTTTTGTAGATGGATTGTTGTGTCAAAGTTTTTTACAGAGGAGGTGTTAGGAAAGAAGATGGCATGTTTGAGGATATGGAAGAAGAATTGGAATGGTTTGATGGACCTCCTAGCTTCAACGACCTTTGTGTCTATTTGAATGCAAAGTTTGGCGGTGATTTCACACTGAAGGGAAGTTTGACAGTGGAAAGACTAGGGCACACTATGTCCTGATGCCCTTGCGCAACCCTGCTCACTGGTCCCGCTACAAAAGGGTGCTCGAAGGTTCAAATGTGCCCATGGCTGAGGTGGTGGTGGAGAATGGGTACAGATGCAGGATGTTGTGGATGGGCCGTCCAATGATGGTGCTGGATGCAATGAAGAAGAATTTAGGGTCGAAGGGGAAGGAACTCAGGGTAACATGGATTTGGACGGTCAGTTGATGCAAGAGTAGTTTCATTCAGCTCCAGTAGGCTGTATAAGCAATGACTTCAATGTGAACGAGTTTGAACTAGAAGAGAAGGAGCAGGAGGAGGAGGTCAGGATCAGTGATGCAGTTAGCAGTGACTCAGACAATTCAGATAATGACCAAGGTGGTACAGATGCCATGCCAACACCGGTTGCTCCCATGCTAGTACCAGTTCATACTGTGCCCTTACCAGTACCAACTGAGGTACTTTATGCTATGTCGGCTTAGGGCAGGCTAGTTACAGATTTGCTAGAGGATGATATGTAACACCCTCGGTGTTACCGCGTCAACAAGTCACTAAATATTTTTCATAAAGTCCAAGTAGCCCTTCAAGCACGTCATGTATCTTCACGTGAGAGCTCCATAGCCACAAAGTCAAATGACAAATTATTGTCATTCACTAATTATTAGCATACCACTTGGCAAGATTTTTATCTCCATCAATCTCGCGACGCGCCACTGTCATCTCTCGTTGTTCTAATTATCCCGCCTTTACTTCGCTTGCTAATCACCTTGCAAAATTATTCGTGCACGACGCGCTACCACCGCCATAGTGTGTCGCACACGCTACGCATTAATATCACTCGCAAGTTCGGACCGCTAAGCACTCCACTTGTACGCTGCTGAGGTACTTTGCAGGCAAAGGTCAGGCACCATTTTTTCCACTCGCTGGCACTGTAGCAGTTGTGGAAACACTGTTCACGAGTGGAAAATACTGTTCACGCGTGGAAATCACTGTTCACACGCAGAAGTTACTGTTCATCCGTGGAAAAATCACCTAGCCAGTGGAAAATGTTGTTTGTCCATGCAACACGTCGTTCCCGCGGCGCTTTATTACCTTTAAGCAAGCTAGTTTAGCTACTAACCTTATGACGCGTCGTTGTCATGTCTTCGCTTCTCTATTCCTGCGTCTTCTGTCTTTAAAAGGATACGCCGAGCTATTTCGCTCCGCTGCTCACTTGTTTCTTCCTCTCAAATCAAGTTCTTCTGTTCTTGCCCGAGAGAGCTGCGTCTATCGATTTCTCCCCGAGCTATCATCAGCTGAGGTAGTTAGTTTACAATTGATCTTCTTATTCTCTAATGTTTCCTTGACCTGTGATCTCCTCCTCAATTAATTCCTTGACCTGCATAAATGAACCAGCACCCCACCGCTGAGCACGTTCAGCCCAAAGCCCACCCTAGTCCTGACATGCTCGTAAGTCCAAGACCACTCAAAGTTCAATCCTTGAATTAATTCTCTCATGACCAAGACCTCACCACCGCACACGGCACGGAGCCAGAGGACAACCCTGCCAACTCGTTTCGTGCTTCCAGACTACTTAGCTTGTCATGACCACCCACGATCAGTGCTATATATGGCTCTGCTCCACTCCACGCAGGGCAAGCATTTGCTAAGCTCCCTGGTGTCTCTCCTCTTGCATTGCCTCCGCACATCGATCACCGTAGGTGGCACTTCATTCAATTCTGAGGTAGCTAGCCTGTAAGAATTCCTTCATTCTTCTTCTTTATTATTTTCTTGACCCGTGGTCTCATCTAGTAATTCTAGACCCACAGTCATGTGCAAGTCAACAAGTTCAATTGCGTGATTAGCCTCCTCCAATAATACCATTTTCTTCATCTCTAGAGCTCATTTGAATTTATGCATTTATCATGAAATAAATTTTGTTAGGTTCCTAAATTCATGATCTATCTGTTAGTGTATTTAGTTCATGCAGTTCAGTGATACCTTTAGGGTTAATTTATTATATTAAAATGCTTATTATTGTTATGGTTATTTAGAGAATGACTTTTTGTGATGCATCGGTAGAAGTGCTAGCCCTAAAAATTATACAGTAGGCTCATGGTAATATTAGATGCTCTCTATAACTTTGTAGCCTCTGAATAGCTAATTTATTAAGGTAGCTAACATACCCTGATGGAAAGCATATTAAATTATTTAAGAATTTAGTTGCGAAATTGTTCTTGTTAATGAAATGATATTCGGTGGCTATGTGATCAGTAGAGCTAGTTTGTTAGCATGATAAGTGTATTCTTATTTTAAGAGTTGCGGTTGCCTATATATTAATTATTGCATCATCATCATTGCATACATATAGTGAACGAATTGGCGGAGATCGTGACTGTCGGCGATCAGGAGTACGAGGAGATCGTTGAGGAGTACGAGGAGGAGATCCTCATACCGGAGGAGGTCCAGGAGCCACTACTGACTGACCTTGCTGACACTGCGCCTGCCCAAGGCAAGCCCCGGTGCATAACCCTTATTTTACAAATTATTATATATATAGAGGTTGTGCATTTACGTTGCAGGAGTTTTATGATATCCACATGCATATATATATATCTACCCATGAGTCTTATTAGTACAGGATCGTGTAGCTGCTTTGCTTAGGTTTATCGGTAGCGTGAGTAACCTGTCGTTACTCACAATAGGTGGTTATTATTATTATTATTACACTAATGATGAAATGATGGAAAAGGAAATGGTGACCGGGCAGGGATATGGTATGGGTATTGGTGGGTGTAACAGGTTATGTCCCGCGGCCACGGGGCATAGCTTGGTTGCACTTTTTCCCTGTCCGTGTCGATTAAGGACCGTTCGTTGCACTGGATCCCCGGTCAAGTCACAGATTTATTATCCCGAGCATATACTAGCGGATGGGGGCTAGGAAGACTTGTTACTCTCTTGTCATGGGCTCCGGCTCTTTCCGGACCGACTGATTGGAGGCGGGGATAGGTGGAGGTCTTAGCACCGTATTGAGGCCGGGCCTCAAGTACGGGAGCTAGGAGTCCAAGTTTGGACGGGGACCTGGAAACCTGTGACAGGAGGGGAACGGGTTGGTCTTGCTTGTGCCTGGGGTACAAGCGAGGCGTGTGTTTTTTCGGGGTACCCAGCTGGGCACATTGATTCGCGAATCGCCGTTTCTACGTGACGGTACGGCTTGACTGCACTCTGGCACCGTAGTAAGAACTGGCATATGAAAGATGGAAAAATGATTCTGATTGCTCAACCCTTGCTTGATGATAGAACAGGTGCTTACATAGTAGGTTGGATAATGAATTTAACATGGCTGTTAATAATTTAATTAAATAAGGACTCACCCTTAGTATTGCTTTCCGCAAACAAGAACCCACAAGCCATAAAGCCTATCATAATCCTTGAGAGTCGGGAAATATATTCCCAGTCGGGTAAGTCTTGCGAGTACATTGTGTACTCAGGGTTTATTTACCCTTGTTGCAGGTGCTGCTTGAGAAGCTAACTGTTGTGTGGAGGATTCTTCTGGTGGGCACAGACGGATCCTTATACCGCTCCGCTAGATGTTGTTTTATTCCGCTGTTTAATTTATCGCACTCTGAACTTTGGTACTGTAATAAAGAATTTCTGAGACTCTTTGTTGTATGAAATGGATTAAGTATTATAAGCTTGTACTCATTATTGGATCCCGGGTGTAAAATTGTGGAACGTTTCGAGTTCTCCCGTTGGGTGTGCTCGACAGAACTGCTTGACTTGGCTCACTTTTGGGGTGCTTAGTGTCTAGTGGAAGACAGCGCCTCTAAAAGTGTGTTAATTCAGGCGGTTCTGCCACAGTTGGTACCAGAGCTAATAATGAGTTCACGAGCTTAATCACCTTTTAAAAAACTTAAAACTTTGACCAACAAAAGCTTTGCGAAAAGTAGGATGCGGTAAAATCTGCGTAAATAAGTATAAGCCCTAACAATATGGTCTATCTAGGATAGTGGCACTGGTTTTATCTAACCATTTTCTGCAGGTACGCTAACTTACGCTACGTAAGAAAGCGCTAGTGTTCGGAAAGGAGTGTACGATGTGCCAAAAATTCAAACGAGTGCCGCTATATTCCGGCTTGAGTGAACGCATAGGCCGATGCATGCATTATAAGAAGAAACTCTGTTAAGCTAAACCCCCTTCACGTATAATTTTGGATAGTTAAGATGATAGGGTAATAAATAAAAAAAAAATGCTTCAATCCTTAGTAAAAGCCTTGTCATTTCTCTAAGTCTCTTGTTCCTAGTCTGGAGGTTCCCTAATGGTTGGCTACTATCTGGTCGCAGATGGATCTGAGGTCCCGTCGTGTGGGCACTGGGTCTGGTCGTGGGAGCACCAGTGCCGGTGCGGGCCGTGGCCTTGGTGAAGGTCATGGTGAAAGTGGTCGCGACAATGGCAACAACAATGCCAATGGACAGAGCCGTGAGGCCCCACTCTTGGGTCCTCCTTCCCCGCCACCACCACCACCACCTCCGATGACTCCTGCGGAGATGATGGCAGAGATGTTAGCTTCACGTCAGGAGACAGCCCGTGCCTTGGAGATGATGGCACAAGCTCTTGGTGGCTTCGTCCGTGGAGGCCACGGTGGCAACGGCGGGAACGGGGGTGGTGCCCGCGGTCTTGAGAGGCCCTGTTCTTATCAGGACTTCTTGAAGACCAACCCGCCCACGTTCACGCCGACTGCAGAGCCTCTAGACGCGGAGCATTGGCTTCGTGTGCTGGAGCAGAAGTTTCTGCTGCTCACGGTGACCGATGAGCAGAAGGTGCACTTTGCCGCACAACAGCTTTTGGGATCTGCTAGCGCATGGTGGGATACTTTCAATGCCATGCAGCCGGTGGGTCATCCTGTGACTTGGCAGGAGTTCACCACTGCCTTCCGAGAGTACTACATTCCTGCGGGTGTTCTGAACAGGAAGCTCTCGGAGTTCTTAGACCTGAAACAGGGGAGCATGTCTGTGATGGAGTATGCCAATAAATTCAACCATCTGGCACAGTATGCTGGGACTCATGTTGACACAGATGAGAAGAAGAGGGACCGCTTCTATCGTGGCCTCTCTTGTATTTTGCAGAAAGAGCTTTATACTGGGAACTATCAGACCTTTGGTACTCTGATGAATGCTGCCATTGCTATGGAAGGACTGCAGCGTGACACTCAGGCTGAGTGGAAGCGCAAGCGGGGAATCTCTGGGTCTTCTAGTCACCCGCAGTCACAGAAGATGCAAGTTGTCAAGAGGATGTCCTACCATCCCCCAGGTGGACAGCCATCTCGGCAGCCTCAGCAGACTCGGCAAACACCGCCGACTCAGTACCGTGCGCCTACTCAGCAGGTGCAGCAGCCCCAGGGATCGCAGTTTCCACCTCGTCAGGGGCAGATGATCAAGTCTACTGCTTGTTTCAAGTGTGGCAAGGAGGGCCACTTTGCTCGGGAGTGTCCCGAGAACCGGGCTGCTCAGTCTTCCCAGCCGTCCGCCAGCTCTCGCTTGATCAAGAGGACGATTATTAAGAAGAAGGTGCCAGTGAGTCGCTCAGGACAGGTTAACTACACCGAGGCTGAGGAGATCCTACAGAATGAGCCTGTGATGGCTGGTATGTTTACCATTGACTCCCACCCAGCATTTGTGTTATTTGATTCTGGAGCATCACATTCATTCATGAGCATGGGGTTTGCAGAAAGACACAATATATCTCTTATGGCTATTCCTTTTGCCTATAAAATTAGCACTCCGGGTGCGCAGATGTGCATAAATACCCGGACGGACACAGTCAGCTTAGTGCTGGCCACTCACACTTACCGTCTCCAGTTCATGTTGCTACCTGGACAAGGCATTGATGCAATCCTGGGCATGAATTGGTTGAAGGTTTATGGGGTAGTCTTGGACCTTAAGAGGAGAGTTGTTGAGTTACGACTTCCTTCTTCTGAGGATAGGATGTCTCTCCGTATCTCTCTAAATTCTGCTTCACCAGTCGCCGCTAATGTTGAAGCTTCTCCTGATCTTGCCTCTATTCCTGTGGTCTGTGAGTTTCCTGATGTCTTCCCTGAAGATTTACCTGGGTTACCACCAGATAGAGATGTGGAGTTTATCATAGAGTTAGAGCCTAGCACTGCTCCTATTTCACGGCGTCCTTACCGCATGGCTCCACCAGAACTAGCAGAAATGAAGAAGCAATTAGAGGAATTGCTGAAGAAGGGGTTTATCCGTCCTAGTTCTTCTCCATGGGGTTGTCCAGCTATTTTTGTGAAGAAGAAGGACGACACTCTGCGGATGTGTGTGGATTATCGCCCTCTCAATGCGGTAACCATCAAGAATAAGTACCCTTTGCCTCGCATTGATGCTTTGTTTGATCAGTTGGCTGGTGCTAGAGTGTTTTCCAAAATTGATCTTCGTTCTGGGTATCACCAAATAAAAATTCGGCCCCAAGATATACCAAAGACAGCTTTCTCTACTAGGTATGGGCTTTATGAGTACCTAGTCATGTCTTTTGGTCTCACCAATGCTCCTGCATTCTTCATGTACCTCATGAACTCAGTCTTTATGCCGGAGTTAGATAAGTTTGTAGTGGTGTTCATTGATGATATTTTGATATATTCCAAGAATGAAGAAGAACATGCACAACACCTTCGCACAGTCCTGAACCGACTGCGGGAGCACAAGCTGTATGCCAAGTTCAGCAAATGTGAGTTTTGGTTGGATAGGGTGCAGTTTTTGGGACATGTTCTGACCCCTGAAGGTGTATCGGTAGATCCTAGCAAGGTGCATGATGTGCTTAGTTGGAATTCTCCAAAATCGGTACATCAGATCCGTCAGTTTCTTGGTCTTGCCGGTTATTATCGACGCTTCATTCCTGATTTCTCCAAGATAGCTCAGCCTATGACCAAGTTGCTTCAGAAAGACTCCAAGTTTGTGTGGAGTCCAGCCTGTGAGGAAGCCTTCCAAGCTTTGAAGAAATTTCTTACCTCTGCCCCTATTCTTGCCCAACCGGATATTGACAAGCCATTTGATGTGTATTGTGATGCATCCAAGACAGGTCTTGGTTGTGTGCTTATGCAAGAGGGACGGGTGATAGCTTATGCTTCTCGTCAACTGAAGAAGCATGAAGTGAATTATCCCACCCATGATTTAGAGCTGGCTGCAGTGGTGCACGCTCTAAAGATTTGGAGGCATTATCTATTGGGAAACAAGGTGCATATTTATACGGATCACAAGAGCCTCAAGTATATTTTCACTCAACCCGAGTTAAATATGAGGCAAAGGAGATGGCTTGAGTTAATCAAGGATTATAATCTAGAAGTCCATTATCATCCTGGAAAAGCCAATGTGGTGGCTGATGCGTTGAGTCGGAAGTCACATCAGAAAGATGAAGAGTCCTTACCTCTCTCTCACTCTGCAGTTTTAGCTCACATTGCTCTAGTCTCAGATTTATTGGAGCAAATTATCATTGAGCAAAGGCAGGATGTTTTGGAGATTCCTCATATCAAGAAGTTGATTGCTGAAGGACGTGGTCCTCATTTCAGCATTGATGAACAAGGTGTGGTGAGATACAAGAATCGGTTGGTGGTTCCCGGAAGTGATGAGCTTAGAAGAAAGATTTTGGAGGAAGCCCATAGTTCCAGGCTATCCATTCATCCGGGAAGTAACAAGATGTACCATGATTTGCGCCACTTGTATTGGTGGTCAAATATGAAGCAGGATATCACTAAGTATATTGCAGAATGTGATATTTGTGGAAGGGTGAAGGCAGACCATATGCGTACGCCTGGTTTCCTACAGCCTTTGCCAATCCCAGTGTGGAAATGGGAGGATATTTCTATGGATTTTATTACAGGATTGCCTCGCACAGTAAAAGGGCATGATTCTATTTGGGTTATTGTGGATCGTCTTACAAAGTCTGCCCATTTTCTTCCTGTGGATGGAAGGTATACAGCCATGCAATATGCTAAGTTGTATTTTGACCGCATTGTAACTCTCCATGGAGTCCCTCTCACTATTGTTTCTGATCGTGGATCGGTCTTTATGTCCCGCTTTTGGACTCAACTCCAAAAATGCCTTGGAACTAGTCTTCTCAGAAGTTCAGCTTATCATCCGCAGACCGACGGCCAGACAGAAAGAGTCAATCAAGTGCTGGAAGATATGTTGAGAGCTTGTGTCATTTCTTTCCCAGAGAAGTGGGATGAGTGCTTGAGATTGGCTGAGTTTTCTTACAACAATAGCTATCAAGAAAGCATTCGAATGGCACCTTTTGAGGCTTTGTATGGCAAGAAGTGTAGGACACCGCTCAACTGGGTTGAAGTAGGAGACCGTGGTTACTTCGGGCCTGACTTTATCCATGAAGCAAGAGAGAAAGTCGGAATTATTCGGAGTCATTTGAAGGCGGCTCAGAACCGCCAGAAAACCTATGCGGATAAGAGAAGAAGGCCTTTGCAATTTGAAGTTGGTGATTATGTGTATCTTAAAGTGTCTCCCATGAAAGGTGTGCATAGGTTTGGTGTCCGTGGAAAATTAGCTCCTCGCTATGTTGGGCCTTACAAGGTTTTGGAACGGCGTGGTACTGTTGCTTACCGCATCCAGCTCCCAGATATATTGTCAGCCGTCCATGATGTTTTTCATGTGTCTCAGTTGAAAAAGTGTTTGCGAGTTCCTGATGAGGCAGTGGAGATCGAAGGACTCCCTCTCCAACCTGATCTTTCCTATATTGAGCATCCCGTCAAGATTTTGGATGAAAAAGAAAGGGTGACGAGAAACAATGTGGTGAAATTTTACAAAGTCCAATGGCAGAATCACTCGGAGGATGAAGCTACTTGGGAACTTGAGAGTTATATTTTAAAGAATTATCCTCATCTCATTCCTGGCTCATCAATGTAATTATCGAGATTAAAAATTTATTTCAACCTCTTTTCTCACACTAGGCACATGAAATCTCGGGTCGAGATTTTCATTTAGGGGGGTAGAGTGTAACACCCTCGGTGTTACCGCGTCAACAAGTCACTAAATATTTTTCATAAAGTCCAAGTAGCCCTTCAAGCACGTCATGTATCTTCACGTGAGAGCTCCATAGCCACAAAGTCAAATGACAAATTATTGTCATTCACTAATTATTAGCATACCACTTGGCAAGATTTTTATCTCCATCAATCTCGCGACGCGCCACTGTCATCTCTCGTTGTTCTAATTATCCCGCCTTTACTTCGCTTGCTAATCACCTTGCAAAATTATTCGTGCACGACGCGCTACCACCGCCATAGTGTGTCGCACACGCTACGCATTAATATCACTCGCAAGTTCGGACCGCTAAGCACTCCACTTGTACGCTGCTGAGGTACTTTGCAGGCAAAGGTCAGGCACCATTTTTTCCACTCGCTGGCACTGTAGCAGTTGTGGAAACACTGTTCACGAGTGGAAAATACTGTTCACGCGTGGAAATCACTGTTCACACGCAGAAGTTACTGTTCATCCGTGGAAAAATCACCTAGCCAGTGGAAAATGTTGTTTGTCCATGCAACACGTCGTTCCCGCGGCGCTTTATTACCTTTAAGCAAGCTAGTTTAGCTACTAACCTTATGACGCGTCGTTGTCATGTCTTCGCTTCTCTATTCCTGCGTCTTCTGTCTTTAAAAGGATACGCCGAGCTATTTCGCTCCGCTGCTCACTTGTTTCTTCCTCTCAAATCAAGTTCTTCTGTTCTTGCCCGAGAGAGCTGCGTCTATCGATTTCTCCCCGAGCTATCATCAGCTGAGGTAGTTAGTTTACAATTGATCTTCTTATTCTCTAATGTTTCCTTGACCTGTGATCTCCTCCTCAATTAATTCCTTGACCTGCATAAATGAACCAGCACCCCACCGCTGAGCACGTTCAGCCCAAAGCCCACCCTAGTCCTGACATGCTCGTAAGTCCAAGACCACTCAAAGTTCAATCCTTGAATTAATTCTCTCATGACCAAGACCTCACCACCGCACACGGCACGGAGCCAGAGGACAACCCTGCCAACTCGTTTCGTGCTTCCAGACTACTTAGCTTGTCATGACCACCCACGATCAGTGCTATATATGGCTCTGCTCCACTCCACGCAGGGCAAGCATTTGCTAAGCTCCCTGGTGTCTCTCCTCTTGCATTGCCTCCGCACATCGATCACCGTAGGTGGCACTTCATTCAATTCTGAGGTAGCTAGCCTGTAAGAATTCCTTCATTCTTCTTCTTTATTATTTTCTTGACCCGTGGTCTCATCTAGTAATTCTAGACCCACAGTCATGTGCAAGTCAACAAGTTCAATTGCGTGATTAGCCTCCTCCAATAATACCATTTTCTTCATCTCTAGAGCTCATTTGAATTTATGCATTTATCATGAAATAAATTTTGTTAGGTTCCTAAATTCATGATCTATCTGTTAGTGTATTTAGTTCATGCAGTTCAGTGATACCTTTAGGGTTAATTTATTATATTAAAATGCTTATTATTGTTATGGTTATTTAGAGAATGACTTTTTGTGATGCATCGGTAGAAGTGCTAGCCCTAAAAATTATACAGTAGGCTCATGGTAATATTAGATGCTCTCTATAACTTTGTAGCCTCTGAATAGCTAATTTATTAAGGTAGCTAACATACCCTGATGGAAAGCATATTAAATTATTTAAGAATTTAGTTGCGAAATTGTTCTTGTTAATGAAATGATATTCGGTGGCTATGTGATCAGTAGAGCTAGTTTGTTAGCATGATAAGTGTATTCTTATTTTAAGAGTTGCGGTTGCCTATATATTAATTATTGCATCATCATCATTGCATACATATAGTGAACGAATTGGCGGAGATCGTGACTGTCGGCGATCAGGAGTACGAGGAGATCGTTGAGGAGTACGAGGAGGAGATCCTCATACCGGAGGAGGTCCAGGAGCCACTACTGACTGACCTTGCTGACACTGCGCCTGCCCAAGGCAAGCCCCGGTGCATAACCCTTATTTTACAAATTATTATATATATAGAGGTTGTGCATTTACGTTGCAGGAGTTTTATGATATCCACATGCATATATATATATCTACCCATGAGTCTTATTAGTACAGGATCGTGTAGCTGCTTTGCTTAGGTTTATCGGTAGCGTGAGTAACCTGTCGTTACTCACAATAGGTGGTTATTATTATTATTATTACACTAATGATGAAATGATGGAAAAGGAAATGGTGACCGGGCAGGGATATGGTATGGGTATTGGTGGGTGTAACAGGTTATGTCCCGCGGCCACGGGGCATAGCTTGGTTGCACTTTTTCCCTGTCCGTGTCGATTAAGGACCGTTCGTTGCACTGGATCCCCGGTCAAGTCACAGATTTATTATCCCGAGCATATACTAGCGGATGGGGGCTAGGAAGACTTGTTACTCTCTTGTCATGGGCTCCGGCTCTTTCCGGACCGACTGATTGGAGGCGGGGATAGGTGGAGGTCTTAGCACCGTATTGAGGCCGGGCCTCAAGTACGGGAGCTAGGAGTCCAAGTTTGGACGGGGACCTGGAAACCTGTGACAGGAGGGGAACGGGTTGGTCTTGCTTGTGCCTGGGGTACAAGCGAGGCGTGTGTTTTTTTCGGGGTACCCAGCTGGGCACATTGATTCGCGAATCGCCGTTTCTACGTGACGGTACGGCTTGACTGCACTCTGGCACCGTAGTAAGAACTGGCATATGAAAGATGGAAAAATGATTCTGATTGCTCAACCCTTGCTTGATGATAGAACAGGTGCTTACATAGTAGGTTGGATAATGAATTTAACATGGCTGTTAATAATTTAATTAAATAAGGACTCACCCTTAGTATTGCTTTCCGCAAACAAGAACCCACAAGCCATAAAGCCTATCATAATCCTTGAGAGTCGGGAAATATATTCCCAGTCGGGTAAGTCTTGCGAGTACATTGTGTACTCAGGGTTTATTTACCCTTGTTGCAGGTGCTGCTTGAGAAGCTAACTGTTGTGTGGAGGATTCTTCTGGTGGGCACAGACGGATCCTTATACCGCTCCGCTAGATGTTGTTTTATTCCGCTGTTTAATTTATCGCACTCTGAACTTTGGTACTGTAATAAAGAATTTCTGAGACTCTTTGTTGTATGAAATGGATTAAGTATTATAAGCTTGTACTCATTATTGGATCCCGGGTGTAAAATTGTGGAACGTTTCGAGTTCTCCCGTTGGGTGTGCTCGACAGAACTGCTTGACTTGGCTCACTTTTGGGGTGCTTAGTGTCTAGTGGAAGACAGCGCCTCTAAAAGTGTGTTAATTCAGGCGGTTCTGCCACATGATACCCCTATGATTCATGGGGCAGGATTAGCGAAGCACAGTAGTACGTTCCACCACCACCTTACACAGCGGTAGAGTTTATGCAACTGAGGCAGGGTAACGTCCATTTTAGTGGCGTTCTGAACTATAGGGATGTCAACATGACAGATATGGCAGTTTGTGACACCGGTCTGCAGATGTGTAGGCAATCATTGTATAACCATGAGGATAAAATCCTTAGCAAGGGTATGATATTCAATACAATGTCAGAGATGAAGCTCTTCCTTCAGGACTATGCTGTGTATCACCATAGGCCCTACACCATCACTCATTCGAACAGGGAGCTGAGGTACCATGTGATATGCAAAAATGGTTTCCCTTGCATGTGGAGGTTGAATGCACGGAAGAGACAGCGATGGCAAGTGGAGGATAAGTAAGGTGGTCCAACCCCACACATGCGTGGATAATAAGGGGAAGGAAAATCATCAGCAGCTCACTGCACGTTACCTTGCCCGTCGTATGTTGGGTCCTGTTGATAAAAATAACCAACCTCATCATAGTCAACCATATGGCCGCAATATTGGCCAATGCCAAGCCCCGAAGGGCCTAGCCCGAAGTTGGATTGGACACCACATTTGCACATGACAGGAGGTGCTCTGTAAATTAACCTTTGTTTCTTCTTTTCCTTTTCCTTTTGTTTTGGCAGCTCCGGCCATTGATTCATTCAACCATAGAGCCACACCTTGAAATGACACCTTAGCATTGAAAACATCTAAGAAAAGGTGACATTAGTACATGAACACATATGTCTCACATTTCAACATATACACTTTCCACTTACCTCATGCTTCAGAGGACACACAAACTCCAGTGCATTCTCAGGGTTTATCACAGCTCACTCTCCGCAATGGCACAGAGGAGGCTCCTCGAGCCGTCTAACTGCAGCTAAGTGCTTCTTGTCCTTCGTCATCGGAGGAGGGTTAGGCGGAGGTGGAAGCCACCGCTCGAAGTGCTCACGCTGGTGTCTACCTCCCCAATCGTCAAAAAGGAGGCACCTTGGGTCAAACTTGTTTGGACCGTCGATCCATTGAAAGAAAAAGCACCTCTTATGGTCCTACACAAAAAGATTCAAAAAAATTATGAGTAGCCGAGTAACACAAATGAACAACAAAAGATAAGGCAAGAATTACTTACACTACAACTACTGCATGTGTAGAAGCAACGAGTCGCTGTGTCCGAATGTCTCGACTGAGACACGTGGGCTGGACGACCACAGTCACAGTTAGGGACAGGGAGGTCAGGTGAGACCGGTGCATCTTTGCTAGACGCGTTGGGGTATAATTCTCTAAGACGACCCCGTTTTTTCCAATACTCCTCCCAATACAAGTCTTCCATCTAAGAACATCAATAAAACGTCGATTAGGATTGTAAAGGAGAACCATTTGCATTACATCTAAAGAATATAACCGACAATTATACGAGCACAAATAAACCTGACACTAAACATGGTAAACATACTTCAAAGCAACTAGTTAACCTCAACATTGGCACAAGCAAACTAGTTAACCTTCACAAACTAACTATACTTTACTAACTATACTAACTATACTTTACTGACTATTAATTCAAACTAATTGTGCATCTTAACTTGCAAGTAACAACAATTTTGATTCAATCAGCAAATACACTAGGGGAATACCTTGACAACGATGTGAAGCTTCGGACTTAGCAAATGGCGACGAGGTGAAGGATGGGGCCGGAAAACCGCCGACCGGCCAAGGAAGGGTCAGGGAGCGCAGAGGTGAAAGAGAAGATGGAGGACGTGGCCGGTCAGCAGTGGGGAGGTGCAAGGAGTGGCCAAGGACAGCCGGCAGCTGCGGGGAAGGGCGGCGGCGGTCAGGGGCGTGGGCTGGCAGGCGGGTGACCGAGACAACGAAAGAGTGAGTGAGGGAGGAAGGCGTGGCGCGACTCCTGTACTCCGGCCTGGCGCGCCGTGGGCCGTGGCGCGGCATTGTCGTGCCAAGATCTGCGGCGCGGCAGCACCGCCGCCACGTCAGCATCTCGGCCCGGCCCCTGTGCCACGTCACCGCCCAGCCACGCCAGCATGCATGGCGCGACAGTGTTGATTTGCCGCGTCATTAGTCTAAGCGCGTCCAAAAGTGTTAGATTTGAAAATAAAAAATTTTCAGTGTCAAATTTGGATTTTGTTTTAAGAAAGTGTTAAAAATTAAAAAAAAATTCTAGCAAGATGAGGCCCGCACCATCCGATCGCTACGCGAGAAACGGAGCAGCCATGAACGTCCGGACGCGGGTTTCCATCCGTACTCCATACATCCGGGCGCTAGTCCTGCCCCTCAAATTTATCATAGTCACAATTTCAAAAAAAAATAAATCAGTCACGTACATTGAACTGGCCACGAGCATAACATTTGCGAAAATTGTGACGAGCCAGTGGAGCACACTTCGTTGAGTTGACTTTTCGATGCCAACGTGCCCTCCCACTACTTAAGCACTTGTACCAACAGCTGCGTTGACTGACCATCAATCTCAAATTATAACCACGGATCACATTCTGGCCTCCCGCTAACTAGCACCGCACTTGCGCTCCCGTGCAATGCGCAGAGATCCGTAGCCACTGCACAACACCACGCCATCTGCTGGAAGGTCACCAATGAAGACACTCACGATGATTCGCGGCCTCCTCACCGGAGATCGCCGGAGCCGCCACGCCGTTCCCAAGCTCAAGTCCGTTCCCGCCCTCGCTGCCGTCCTCTTCTTCGCCGGTGCCACGTTGTTGGTTCTTTTTCTCGGCCCCTCCCAATGGTGGTCACCCACCTCTTCCATCATGTTCTCCAGCGCCGGCGGCGGGGCCGCCTGCAACCTCACGCGAGGCCGGTGGGTGCGCGACCCCACCGCGCGGCCGCACTACACCAACGCGACGTGCGCGTTCATCGAGGGCTACCAGAACTGCATGAAGCACGGCAAGCCAAGCATGGAGTTCCTGCGGTGGCGGTGGCAGCCAGACGGCACCGGCGGCTGCGGCGAGCTGGAGCGCTTCGACGCCGCGCGATTCTTCGGGCTCGTCCGGGGAAGGTCGATCCTCTTCGTCGGGGACTCGCTGGCCAGCAGCCACGTCCGGTCGCTCGTGTGCACCTTGTCGCAGGTGGAGAGCCCGTCGAGGTCGCCGCGCTCGGCGGAGGGATTCGAGAACTGGCGGTTCCCGTCGCACGGGTTCACGGTCGCCTTCTTCTGGACGCCGTTCCAGGTGCGGTGGCGCCTGACGCGGGGCCCGCCGGAGGCGGTCGGGCCCGACCGGCAGGGCGAGGTGTTCGCGGGCCCCAGCGACCTCCACCTCGATGAGCCCGACGCGCGGTGGACGGCGGCCGCCAAGGACCACGACTACATGGTCGTGTCCGCGTCGCACTGGTTCGCGCGCCCCGCCGTGTACTACAGCGGCGGCCGCGTCGTCGGGTGCTACGGCCACGCCTGCGGCGGCGTGGCGGCTAACGTCACCGCGCTCACGCCGCAGTACGCGCAGCGGGCCGCGTTCCGCACCGTGCTCCGGGCGCTAGCGGCCGGGATGGACGGGTTCAAGGGGACCGCCATCCTGCGGACGGTGGCGCCGACGCACTACGAGAACGGCGGGTGGTTCGACGGCGGGGAGTGCACGGCCACGCGGCCGGCCGACCCCGAGGACCCCCCGCTGGAGATGGCGGAGCCGGAGCGCGACTTCTACGCGGCGCAGGTGGAGGAGTTCGCGGCAGCGGCGGAGGACGCGAGGAGGAACGGCGTGCGGCTGAGGATGATGGACGTGACCAAGATGATGCTGCGCCGGCCGGACGGGCACCCCGACCGGTACGGCCACGGCCCCCAGAACGAAGGCTTCGACATCGACTGCCTGCACTGGTGTCTGCCGGGACCGATTGACGTGTGGAACGAGCTGCTGCTTCAGATCCTGGCCGGCCGTTATTAGACGCATTCATTAGACAAGGAAAAATCATTTTAATTCCAATATTTTTTGTTCTACTGAAACATTATTTGTGATGAGACACAATATATTCTACTGATCACATTGGCCCGTGTCCGTGTTCCTGGCAATTTGCATGATCCTGGCAGGGCAATGCATCAGAAATACACCGTCCGCAGCTGCGTTCATTCCCAACGACGCCCTGTTTGTTTGGCTGATAAGCTATGATTGAGAGTATTATTGGCTGATTTGTCATGAAAGAAAAATATTGTACTATGGCTGATAAGTTAAGCGAACATGTTGTAAATCAAGTCCGTCTGCAATCAGTTCGATGACTAAACACATTTTGCCATCGTCTACCTACAGAGCAACACTACTGGAAACTGCGAGTTTCACTACGGTTTACGTTGTTCCCTGCGGTTTTTTGAGCCATAGGAAATTATGGGTCCTAGGAACTTCATGATTTCGTTGAGAGCAGAGAAAGCGGTGGTCCCTACGGTTACCTACGAAATAACGTAGGGACTTAGGTTCCCTACGGTTTTGTACCTTTCTAGGAATTCAAACTCTAGGGAAACTAGTAGTTTCTAGTGGTGCAAACCACGTTCATATGATTCACAGCGGCGTGGCTAACGCCCGGATGTCCGCACCTACTGCACGCCTGTTGCACGCACAGACTGGGACCGCCCGCGTCGCTCAGTTTCTAGCTATGCGTGCAAGTGGGGACCGCATGCGTCCCTGCCGCCATCCTCCTTCACTTCTCGCGTCCGTCGCCGCGACACGCCGAGCTCCATCCCTCCGCTTCCCACACGCATGCACGACACTCATTGCAACACGTACAACACCAGATCTATTTTGCAACATCCAGATAAAACACTTGCAACATACGTCCAAAGCAGCTGAACCACTTGCAACATACATCTGAAACATTTGCAACATACGTATGAAACACGTGAAACACTTGAAACATGCATGTTATGCAACATCCAAATCTACTTTAGCAACATCCAAATGGAACACTTGAAACATACGTCTGAAACACCTGGAACACTTGAAACATACGTTTGCAACATGCATGTTATACCACATCCAGATCTATTTCTGCAATATCCAGATGAAACACTTGAAACATATGTTTGAAACACCTCAAACACTTGAAACATATGCTTGCAATGTGCAACATACACTCGAAACCGGCATCACTGATGGAGGAGAGGCTGGGGCCGGTCGATTTCGACCGTGGTGGTGGGAGCCGACGGCTAGCGGCGGTGCGCGAGTACCAGCAACACCGGTTGTGCTCATGGGTGCCCTTGGGTCGGTTGGGGATGACATGAGGCACCCCGGCCCGTGCGCACAGCGGCCATCGGCTGGGGCAGCGGCGGCACCCTGCGGCAGCAAGGCATCCCGGCGGCGCTGATGTTGGGGAAGAGAACGGGGAGGAGCTCTGCTGCCAGCAAACGCACGAGAGAGACCGAGAGATGGGGAGGGTGAGAATGGGGAGAGCAGAGGTAGCGCAGAGCGGATTTGGGCGCGCGACGGGCACGTCGAATCCGCATGGGCAGGAGCGAGCGGGCAGGGCGAGCCATCCGTGCGGATGTACACCCGCGTCTAAGCATTACCGTATTCACCTCTAGCTTCGAACTTTTTTTTCACATTTGGATGTTATTAATATTACTAATTGAGGCGTTGTTCTCATCGAGACATCTAACTTAATTTAGTAAACTCTAATCATCATCAATTATAAAAGAGCAATGGGAACTATTCTTTTTCATAAATAAGTATTCACTTTTGCCATTATGAAACATTCCTAAATTCGTATCGGAACTATTCACATACGTCATTATAAAAAAATAAAATAAGCCATAAATTTGCATCTAACTTATTCTCCATTAGCCATTATGAAATATAATTTAAAATTTTGCTATAAATTTGCTCCTAATTTCCCTCATCTACCTCTGCTTTTATAATATCTCTAACAGTACTACACTACTACCTAAAGCAGGCCTTTTATTTTGATTCAGTAGATAGTCCCTGTGTTTCTATGGGTATGGTTCCTGGAGACTACTCCAATAGCACTACCTAAAAGAAGCCTTCCTATCCTTTTTGTCTCCAATTTCAGCACGTTGGTTCTCTATTTTTCTTCATTTGAACTCCACAGTTCAACCATAAATATTATAAATGCGTACATTTGATTCATTTTTATTTCCATTTTACATTTCATTTACCATTTTATCTTCTTTTTTAACCAATAATTCACTCTTACTGTTTGGTTTGTACTTATTTTGTGATTTTTAGACAATATAAAAACTTATATACTTATTGTTTTGGCAATTTTTAAAGTCTGATTCAGTACATTTATTGTAACTTATACAATTTTATTGTAACTTAACAACTTGGAACAGATTAATGATTTCAAAATTCATGTGCAGATTATTAAAATAGTATATTTGAAATGTGGAAATAGTAAATTTGAAATGATGAATCTTCTAATAAAGTAAAAAAAAATATTCATTTTGAATTAGTTGTATTAATTCTAAATAACACTTTGGTTCTAACGGATTCGTCGGAAACAACCTTTATGTTGACAGAAATATATTTCAAATTCAAGAAACAACTTTCCCACTCACGGCAAACCACATTGTGCCACCTGTCCCACCTGCGCCTACATGCCGTGAATACTGACGACCATGAACGACAGCCAGATGAACTAGAGCAAAAACGCTCCACAGTTTAAGGCCAGCCTCCTCTTGCACACACCTGTTCCCCTCGTCTCCCTCTTCTGCGTTTTGTCCTTGACCTCCTCAACCCCAAAACAACAGGAGAACAAACAACCGTCAAAGTTCACTCTTTTCTGCACATTCAAAAAAAAAAAGACATTCTTTTTCTCTCACACAAGCAGACACGAGTTACCACGAGCATCCACTTCCTTTCTACACTGCTAATTCTCCCCATTTCTTGCTCCAAATTAAACCACCAAGAGCCGCATCGGGATCAGCCAGCTGAATCCCAATCTTGCGCTGACGAGAGAGAGATACATCTTCATATATCTGCGTGTAGCAAGATCATACCAATTGTCAATTGATCTCTAGTACTACAGATGCAGCGTTCGTGTTTATACTGAGGTGGGCTGCAGTTTGCAATTTAATTTGCAGCACGCAACCACACAGCAGGTGCTGTCATCGTCAATGGCGAGGCTGAGCCACGGCCTCCTGGGCGCTCTGAACCTGGTGACGCTCCTTCTATCCCTGCCGGTGCTGTGCGCGGGCGTGTTCTTCCTCACGCGCGCCACCACGGAGTGCGAGCGCGCCCTGCAGATCCCCGTCGTCGCGTTCGGCTGCGCGCTGCTGCTGCTCTCGCTCGTCGGCCTCGCCGGCGCCTGCGGGCGCCGCGACGCTGCGGCGCCGTTCCTCTGGGTGTACGTGGCCTTCATGTTCCTTCTCGTCGTCGCCGTGTTCGCGTTCACCGTGTTCGCGTTCGTGGTCACCAACCGGGGCGCCAGCAGCGCCGTGTCCGGGCGCGGGTACCGGGAGTACCGCCTCGGGGACTACGCCGGCTGGCTGCAGGCGCGGATCGCCGAGCCGGAGACGTGGCGGCAAGTCGAGAGCTGCCTCTCTGAGGCGCGCGTGTGCGGCGGCCGGCTCCGTGGTGCCGTGGGGCAGGACGCCATGGAATTCTACAGGCAACACCTCTCGCCAATCCAGGTACACTCATTGTGCTAAAATCAGAAACGACCGTGAACTCGTATGTTTCATACGTGTTCGCTTGCAACGGTGCAGTCTGGTTGCTGCAAGCCGCCGACGTGGTGCAGGTTCCGGTACGTGAACGCCACGTTCTGGGAGGCCCCGAGACCGGGGTCGTTGCCTCCGGCGGCAGCCAGCGACGGTGACTGCCGGGCGTGGAGCAACGACCAGCAGGTGCTTTGCTTCGAGTGCGACGCATGCAAGGCCGGCGTGCTGGAGACTGTCAACAAGAAGTGGAAGACAGTGGCGATCGTGAACGTTTCCCTCCTCGCGTTCCTCATCGTTGTCTACACGATCGGGTGCTGCGCCTTGCGCAGCAAAGGTGGCAGTCGTTACCTCAATGGCGGTGGCCCTGACCAAACATGAGCCAGCGATCGGCCAACTCCGATCGACTTGAAAATGGTTTAGGTTACAAACCCAAGGTAGATGATTCGAAGTTTAGAGTTGTACTACCGCTCTGTTCGATTTTGGAGAGACGACGACCCTGAGTCCGACTCGCTGTGTGTCTCTCGGCTCACGGCTCCAGGCCACGTATATAAAAAGGTTATTATATAATTTGTTTCGTGCCATTGCAATTCTGATGTTTCGGAATAAGAGTCATTGCTAGGATTGTAATATCACACTTCTAATATCGTGAATTATATTATCATATCTTTAATTAGAACGGATAGCATATAGGAGCTTTTCCCGCCCCCGCTTTGTCTCTTGGGGCGACTCAGGCGGCTACGCTCACGTCTCAAGGCCACGTAAGGGTCTGTGAGAGTCGGACTCTCCCGTATTGGTCAGACGCGATCCTTCTCTCTCTTCTTCGCCACCTTTGCGTCTGACTTGGTTCGTGTCTTGATCTTTCTTTGATCTTGTAAGTTTTCTATGTTGCTTTTATTGACTTGCTTGAGGTGTTCATCATCGGATCACCATGTCGCCTTCGTCCAAGTCATGTTTCCAACTTATTGAACTACAAAACAAACACTTGCAAATTCATTTGTCCAATTTGATCTCGTTGATCATCAAATATCAAAATATAAACTAAATGGATAAGGGTCTATTTTTCCTTACAAACCCAGCCTTCCGTTGAAGTTTGCATAATCACATCTCGCTTGGCTTGCGAGTACAAAAATACCCACTCTCCTTTTGTTGTTATTTTCTTCTCCATCAAGTTCAGGCTGAAGATGTTGAATGTCACCATTTCCTCCCTAGACCAAACCACTGCCTGTGGATTGGTGTGCTAGCCATGCTAAGTTCCGCCGTTGCAGTTTTTGATTGAAGGTTGTCTCTCGGTGTTTACCCGATGTTGAAACAAGGTATAATTTATATTACGAGTTTAGTTAAGTGTTGCAATGATTCCTATTTTGTTACCGTAGGTACCAACTTGGAATCCTGCGACTGGTACCGGTGAACACGGTTCTGTATGGGGTGGTTCACTATCCTCTGCGGCACACTCCGTCTGACATCGTCTTTTAAGGGTATGTACAATGCAAAGACGCTTAATGCTTAAAAGAATTTCATCATCAAGCATCGGTATAAGAGTCCTAGCCTACAATGGAATCAATCATTTTCATAGGTGCTTAAATGTTTGGCTAGAGCCTGTTTAAGCGTCGACCTATGCAATGCGTGTATATTTATTTTACGCTAATATTTAACTAGCCTCGAAGCGCCGGCTCCTGGTTTCACTAGATGCATGGTCCAAGCGTCGGCCGCCTGGTGGAGCGCCTTTTCAGCCTGCAAGCGCCGCTGACGCTTCCACCGTGTCAAGAAAATTAGTTAATTGACGCTTAGCGCCGCCTAAGCGCTCCGCATTGTACGTGGCCTAAGGTGTTATCAGATCAGGGTGTGACAAAAAGGTGGGAGATTGTGGAGAGGGAGAGTGTAGCCAGAAAACCCCCAAACTCCAAAACTCAAGACACAAAAGCAACTCAAGAACAAAGGCACTCTCCACAAACAAATCTATATGAATGCAACAATTTATTAGCAACTCTCCAAGGTTTGACTTAGGTTTGACCTGGAGACTACATGATTCACATGTTGCAGGAAAATTTTTAAAAAGCTCGTATTTTTTGTTACACAAAAACCCGGGTTGTTACAAGAAGATTGGACGAAGACAAGAATTTGACTTTGCGTGCCAGGCGAAGTCAAGAGGAAAACAAGGCAGCAATTGGCCAAGTCAGAAGATGAAGTCTCCTGAAAGATTGACGAGCAAGCTGAAGAATGAAGACTAGAATAGTGAAAAAAGACCACTTCGTCGTTGTAGTTAAAAGGGGTTATCTTGATTCAAGAAGAGGATAAGATGGTCATTTGTATATAGATTACGAAGGCTAGGACCTCTATAAATACCCCATCTGACATGTACAGTACGATCATGAAATGAATACAACTTTGCCTTGTGTTCAACTTTGATGTTTGTGTGATTATTCTACCCAACATCTGGCACCCACTGTTTGTGTGTGCTCAAACTCCTATGACCACAAGAAATCAATGGGTAGTGTGACAGAACCGCCTAATTTATACAAGTTCAAGTACGACTGTCCCCGTTTAACACGTTGACACGCACATACTTGCACTCCTATAAACCCGGTAGTTCACCGAGTGTCACGAAGGACCTCGGTAAATCAACTTCACAACCAAGACCGTAATAGATTAAACAAATACACATGACATACACGGAGTTGCAGTGGAAATAATATTACAAAAGAGTTCACAAAAAAAGTACAAGTTTGGGTGTCAAAACCAATTAGAGAAAACAACATAACTTTCAAATGATTACCATAACATAAGTTCTAAATACATTGCTAGCAATAGTGACATCCTCCAACAATAGCATAAGAAGAGAATACTATACAGAATCACCGAGCCCACCGACGGTTAGCCACCATCTTCAACAGGCTGAGAGCTGCACCTACAACATAGTGGGATAAACCCTGAGTATGAGGGGTACTCATCTAGACTTACCCGTCATAAACCAGAAATAACATGAAACAAGGAGTATGCAAGGCTTTATCGGTGAAGCTAGCTTGACAACATTTTACATAAAAGCTTAAGTACATAACTTGCATACTATATCTTTAGCATCAAGTTAAAACCTATTTAGTTAGGCATCTCTAGATTAGCACCTGTACTAGAGCAATCACTTAATTACGATAACAAGCATTAGTTACCATATTCGGTGTAGCATTATGAACATCATTATCATCATCATAACCATTAAGTTCAATTACGTGTATCTACGTTGCCACTGCTCGGTCAAGTTCTCACTATCCGTGAAAGACGGCAACTTGAGTCGATTTCTACCCAGCTGGGGAATTATTCTTAACACAAACCCTGGCATACCCGCGCCAGGCAGCCATAGGTCACCTTTGGTACAACTCAGAAACCAAATTCGCGGGTCTGATCAGCGCCGCACCCTCAGGGAATCCAATCTGCCAGGAAGTTCAGGACTTTAACCAGCTCTTGGACTCACGCCATTAATTTCCCGCACATCCTTACTACCAACAGGGTGCGCACTCTAATAGAACGGCTTTTGGCCTGAGTTGAGCTACTCGGCTTCGCGGTCAGAACGAGTTATCCGTCCAACTAAGTGTTAAGCATGCATTCAACATGATAGGAGGACATAGAGCGCATCGGTCCTTAAACGACATAGGCGGGGATAAATAGGCACCCAGAACCTCCATGCCCTGTCGCTTCTCTATCTCATTCCCACCCGGTCTCCTTTCATTTATTAACACATGGTTATTTTCCACGATAGCAAATATAGCCAACCGTGACCAGATATTCTGTCACGAAACCACCCAAATTATAAGAACAAAAGTACAAAAATAATCGCCGGAGCAATTAAATTCCTGTACTTAAGCTCCTATAACTCCGGTAGTCCAATAAAATCACGAGGGATTTCAAACCAACCAACATACAAGCCAAGATCGTAGTGGTTCAACATAACAGGTCATATGTTACATCCATTTCATAAGTAATTCAACATATATCGGAGTTCAGTAGAGTTATTACAACTCAAGTTCAAAAGTAGCGGAAGCAAAGTAGTTTGAAACTAATATCACCTTAATTCAAATACATGCCAGTACCAAGGTCAATTTCCAACAAAAGCATGAGAGACAAGATAGCTCAGAAGGATCATGCCCATGATCACACTCTGCCACTACAGCAGGAGCCAACCAATTCTTGCAGTAGCCGTGATACGTCACAACCTGCAACAAGTGGGAATAAACCCTGAGTACGAGAAGGTACTCAGCTAGACTTACCCGTCATAAACCAGAAATAATATGACACCAAGGAGTATGCAAGGCTTTCTTTCAGTGGGCTAGCTTGACTCATTTGCGAAAAGCATAAGTGATCATGAATACACCATTTTAAGCACTTTTACATCATCTTTGTTATAACCTATTAATCTAGGTAAGCACCTATGCTAAAGCAATCACTTGATTAATCATTAACATCAAAGGTTACCATTTCAGGTTTAGCATTTCCAACATCATCCACATAACCATCCGTGTTCCATCATCATTACTACGATGCCGTAACTCGAGTCAAGTGTTCACTATCCAGTGAACGATGGCGATTCGAATCGATTATTAACCAGCTGGTAATTTATTCCTCACACAAACCTCACTCACCCGCTAAAATGAGATATTGGTCACCGAGTCAATTATCCAGGTAAAGTCTCGAGTTTGCCAGGAACCACATGTACCCGGGGGCCGTCCGACTGCTCTTTGGCCTTATCATCGCGCCCCCGTGTCCTACCACACCTGCTCCGGTACAGTGCGCTGCGGGCAATCCACTTGGCCCGAATAATCTCCCAGCTTCGCGGTCGAAAGGTACGTTATTCGGCTAGCTGAATGTGAGGCATGCGTTCAACATGACCTGAGGCCCAACAACGATCGGTCCTTAATCAACATAGACGGAAACTACCCCAGAACCCTGTCTGGTTGCCCAATACTTATTCTGCCCGGTCTCCAATTATCCATCAACACTTGGTTATTTCCAGGATATCATCCATTCCATAGCTAAAATATTCCAGTAACCACCTATAATTGCAGGTGACTGGAAATCACCGATCGCTACCGGTCTAAGCAGGGCTAAGCAATATTTTTTATCCTGAACTAAAATAGGATTCCAGGCATATTTATGGGACAAGGAAAGGATATATATGCAGCAAGTGTTTTCAATCAACTCCTATAACTTAATGCAATAATACATATATAACATATATATACTCAATTGCTTTTGTAAAGTAGGAGGCTTAGAATGCTCCGGGGCTTGCCTGAGATCGAACACTTAGGTTAGTGTTGACAGATGGCACTCGTTTGGTGAGCATCTCCCATCCCAGCACTTGCTTAGTCCTTCCACCTTCGGGATAGGTCCACCAAACACCGTCTTCAGGTTTGGCTTCAACATCTCATCCTTCACGTGGTGCATCTAGCGAACCTAAATGAGATGCAAGATGCATGTGTATGAATATGATGAATGGTAACACAAGATGTATCACATAAGCATTCAAGTAAACACAAGATTACGCAAAACATAGACACCAATAGCTATTTAACTAACATCACACAACCAATTAAAGAGGGCAAGCACATCAAGCATAACACAAGTTTAACAAGATCACAAGTATCTTAACTTGACCATCATCAAGGGCATAAGCCACACTTAGCAACACATGGAGTAAACAACCACAACTATCATCTATCTATTTCTAGACTGCAAACAACAGCTGCATATTTGGATCATAACTGGAGTTATACAAATCCAATAGCAATGCAACAAGACATTCTAGAAAGCTTATGAAATTATCCATAATTCATCTTTAATCATCTTAGCATGATTCTCAAGTTAACCAAGTTAAACATGCATAATTATAGAATCTGGTCTAGAGATTTCAGAGAACAACTATTTCTGGAACCCAACTTGAAACAGTCATTACTCACAAACTATAAGGCCAAATGCCACCAAAATTTAACACAGACTAGATTAATGAGTTATCTGCAACTTTGCTATAAACATGTTTCTCATCAAACATCATTTTCATGGTGCAATTACCAAAGTCCCAGAAACTATCCAGGAAAGCATCAATTGCAAGAATAAATATTAACTTATATTCCAAACATACATCTGGCCACAACCAATGTAACCATCATAAAGTGCATGTTAAATTATCATCAAAAATCATAGTGCTCATCACTAAATAAATTCTTTTAATGCATTTCTTAATTTATTTAGATAGCAAGGTGAAATAATAAACATATACCAAAAGTCCATAATAAAATCTATAAAAATTACAGTAGCTCTTACATACACCCAATAGTCTTCTGTACAAATTTCAAGCCATTTGGACATGTATATCAACCTCTATGAAAAAGACAAATTGCTATTGCAAGAATGCATGTGAGAGCAAGATACACTAATAACTCACTCATATGACAACCAAAATTCATGAAATTTTTACCACAGATTAAACATCATATGAGTAGCATGCCACAAAAATTTCACTTCATTTGGAGACCTAGATCTACAGTTATGAAAATGACAATTACATCTAGCATTAAAAACCTAGCTGCACAAATCTATTTTTACAGAGAAAACTTTAAACTAAAACATGCGATATTATAGATCTACTACATAGAGAATTTCACAAGGATTCCAAAAAGTTCTCATTTGCTATTTTACGAATTTCCTATGATTTACTTTACATTTTCAAAGTTTCAGCCAAATAAAAGGAAAAACAGAAAAAGGAAAAGGGAAAACACTTTCCCCTCGAACCCCCTGGACTTTTCTGGAATTAGGCGAGCCCAGATCTGAAATTATCTCTCTCAGGCCATCTTGCATTTGGACCCAGAAAGTGAAATCAAATCACGTAACTGCTCTTCTTCTTTTTTTTAAAAGAGAATTAACTCTGCTTCTAAGAAAGCACAACGTAACAGGGTTTGCTGGGGTTACCAGCCGCATTACAGTATCAAGCAGCAACTGCCCTTCTTCTTCGTTGGACGCAGCACGGAGCAGAGTAACGGACGTCGAGCTTTGGGCCGGCTAGCTGGGGGTGCGCCTGGTTGGGGAGGGGCAGTGGCCCTGCGAGCCTAGGCCCATGCGCGGCCGAGGGTGAGGATGGCCTGGCCAACGGCCGGCTATGGCGACCCGACCACGGCTGTTGGTGGCGACGCGGTCATAGCCCTGCGCTGGAGGCACTCCGACGACTTGCAGCACACGTGGGTGAGCGCGGAGGTTGCGCGAGGCGGGCTGCAGAGCTGGGGAAGACACTCGACGGAGGAGGAGCAGCGATGGCAGGAGCTCCGCTCGGCCGCCAATGGCGACCCGCTCGGGTGCTCACTGTGCGAGAGTAGCAGGGAGACAGAGGGGAGTGGAGAGGAAGTGAGGGCGAGTAAGCTAGGGCATCGGCCAGCTCTCCCCATCGAGCAGCAGGGCATGGGACACGCGCAGCAATGGTGGGGGCGCTCAGCTCGCATGAACGCCACGTCCAGGACGTGTGTCACCACTGCGGCATTACGTCAGGCACCTGGCGTGCGTTGCTGTGGCCATCTTGGGGCGCCGTTTTGGGCTATCTACGGGCTGAACTGGGCCATGGGCCTTAAATCAAAATTGTTGCCCACGTAACACTCTACAAATTTCGTTTAAAGGGCCAAGCCATTAGACCAATGGATTTGGGGTTAATTAAGTTCCAAAATGACGTTGTCAACGCAATGATGATAAATGACAAACCTCTAAATTGGTGGTCAAAATGAAGTCAAACATGATGCCACTTTTCATATGCTCTTCTCCATCAGATACACTCCAACTTTTATTTTTGGCTCAACTCAAGTTGTTTAGCAAAAACACGAGAACGCGATGTGCCAACCGTCTTGTCCTTGCCGGTCCAAGTCCATGAATATGACGAAACTATCAGTTTTGTGAATTGATTTTGAAGGTCCAACCAAGCTCCAAATCTGGTGAGACTTGATCTATTCTTTCCTTCACAAGGCGTACTCCAACTCGTATTAAGGAATCAAATTGAGCTGCCATATGAATTTGGAAGATAAAATGTCACAAACATAGCAACTCACTGTTGTCAATCCAGGACTTAGAATTATTTCTAGGGCTGAAAAACCGCAGCTGATTCAAACTTTAAGCCTCTGCTTGACCTACTTCCATGCTGATCTAGTTCTTGGTCCAAAAGCAAAGTTTCTTCTACACAATATGAACTACAACTTTCATTTAAGGTCCAACATCATAACTGGTATAGAACCTACATTTCTACTCTGACCAAAGTAGTATCGCGATAAGCTTGAATTGTTTTAATCCATTGGAGCATTTTCTGGGCATTTGCTCAACACGAACCTTTCACGACTTTTGTTGTAGAGTCCATCTAGAGTCTTTTGGGCAAGGTTTCAAGGTTTGGTTGATGACCTATATTTCCATTCACTTAATAGTGCAATTCAAGCACTTAGTAAAACCATTCCAACAAGGATATAACTTATCATTTCATGTGACTTTTTGATTCCAAACTTCATAAAACTTTTCCAGGGATCAATATAGATAGGTACTAAGGTGAGACACATGAAGATATTGCAATAACACCACCCAAGCATATATCTTGAAAATGGCCTATATGTAAAGCAATGGTGCAGCATCCAAGTTTAGGTTAGGCTCATCTCCATAGGTTGACCTTGACATCGTTATCTCTACTTAATCTATCATGTTTGAGCTTAAACCCACTGCTTAACTGGTGGCAAACACCTGGGGTGTTACATATTCACCTATATCTCGTAGGTGATAGGAAATCACCCGACTTCTACCGACTAAGCATGACTAAACATATATATTCAATCCTGGACCTATATAGGGTTCAAGGTATATATATATGTCTGGACAAGGAAGATATATGCATCAAGTGTTTTCATCCAACTCCTATAATCTAATACATCAAACACTACCACAATCCTGAATTGCCTTGAGTGCCAAAAACCGCCAAGGAAAGGTGTAAAACCGCCAAGGAAATGATCTTTGGCTACAAACCGTCAAGCAAACGCACTCAAGAATAGAAGCTAAGGAAAATTAGTTTCCTTGGAGGTTTTGGCACTCAAGGATGATTTTCTTGGAGGCTAGCCGCCAAGAAAACTACGACCAGACTTAATTTGTTAAAGGGCCAAGGAAATGTTGCAACCGCCAAGGAAAGAAGTTTTCTTGAGGGCTAACAACCTCCAAGGAAAGTAGTTTTCTTGACTGCCAACAACCTCTAAGGAAATTATCTAGACCGTTAAGGTATAGTTGTTTCCTTGGCTGCCCTTGACCTCCAAGGAAACTATAATTTTCCTTGGCTGCTATTGACCGCCAAGGTAATTGTGATTTCCTTGAGAGCTGGCCCCCAAGGAAATCTATATTGGTAATAAAAAAATAATTACAGTAATCGATATATTCTAATATTCCCATCACTATACTTAACTGACACAAGATCACATGCATAGACAATTTGTTATGGAACCCAACCATTATAGTGACATTAACATATCAATTACAAGTGCATTTATCATTCGGCCTTACATGAAGTCCATACATCAAACACACAAGTCACTAATAGTTTCCAATGGTAGGGGTATTACTAACTCCTGTGTCAAGCCCTCCCACCACACTATCTTTTGGCCTAAGTCGTACATTTGCTGGTTGCATACCTACATGAGAAAATAGAACAAAGAATACATTACTAAGATCTATAGATCTTGAATGAGAAAACTTTTAGTGAGTCTGTAATCACTACTTCCAGTTTTTTGCTGGTTGCATTTATTATGTTGATGCAGAGAAATTGCATTAAAATGGCATACTAGCAAAGTAATGTCATCTCTGCTTTACTCAACATGTAATGATTAATTAGTACTACAAGAATTCTGTAAATAATAACAACAGTCAAGAACAATCATTTAACATGACAAGAAACAAGCTCGTGGTGATGAGTAGAGAAAGCTGCATCTCTAGACACAACTGAGTATTAGGAGTATTCCATTATAACATAATTCTTGCAGTCACTTGCACTTTAAATTTGACCGGGACAATACTCAATAGCATTTGAACACACACGCACACACAGCATACAATTTTATTGAGAGCCATGAGCCCATAAGTACAGAAATATAGTATTCTTGCTTGTATGAGGCGCACACAACAGAGATGCAATTAAACTAATGGTGATATAAGAGAAATCTTTGCTGACCATTTGCAGTAATCCAGGATGAAGGAGCATGTGTTCATACACTTCTAGATAGATAGCTTGATACATATCTGCAATCCAGCGAGTTGATATCTGCAAGACCATCAGCGTGTCGTGATCAATCGAATAAGCTTTAGAAAAAAACAATAGCTAACCCTATCTAGGTAGTAATAATCTCCTCAAAATATAAAACAGTATGGCAAATTAAATCACCTAGTTCTGCATACAAGAATGCGGCTCGGTCCTAAAATTACTGATTAACATGACTACAGGTTCTGATACATATCCTAAAAGGCTGGGGACATGTATGAATTCAATCTAGCAATCTAATTCAGTATACTCTGATCCACCAAATATAGCCTCAGTAGTTAAAAGAGCAAGAATAAGAAAGTTCAGTTTAGGCATCAAAATAGTTAAAAAGATGAGATTAGGCAATAAACTACCTTATGGCAAAGATACCCTCGTTAGCTAACAGCAACCAATCTGATGCAGAGAAACAATACTGCAGGTTACTGTATGTTTTTGATGAGCAGGGCAAAATAGCACAACTCCCTTGGAATTTCATCTACAGCCTGGACATGACAGAGGCACAGAACGAAGTGCCCAAGTTCATCAGTAACTCCTTCAGCCTTTGGATCTTGTAAGCCTTAACTTGTTTACTTATCTGTATTATAAAGAACAACGGCAAGTGAGTGAATAATAACTTATATTTGTACTACAACATTGTAAATAAACCAAGGAACAATGATAATCATTTAGATAGTAGTTATTATTGAAATGACTTCCTAAGTGAAAGAAAACAAAAGTCTGTATATACTAGTTATTACTTATATTACTGTAAACTTAAAATTGTAGATGAAATATTGCATTGCATTTAGCTATATGGATAAAAGACCAAGACTCTACACTAGCCTCTGCTATATTAGTCTAAAATCAGTGTATTGTCAGGACACGGTGGAGAACAAACATCATTTAGTTTTAAACATGTACCTAGAATAATGCTAGTCAGAGATTAGTTCATTTTTAGATAGAAGAATACACTGCTCTATTTCGTTCTTCATGACCATCCGAAAAAACACTACTAGAACATTAGAGATTCATGGATTTATACATGTACCAAGGCAACATCTAGTGTAAGAAATGGCTCTACTAGATTCCAAAATCAAAACCTAACAGAACCCAACCTGGACAAAGCAACCACCAAATAGTACTGATGCATCACATTCACAGGAAGCACATCGCCATCATGTTTTTTGCTCTTAGTGCTTAGTAGTCTCATAAATTCAAACACATCCTGGCATAAATGAATAAAACACTCTGAAATTATGTGTTAACCACTAGGCATTTTCCCCTTCTGTCTTCCCATCGAACTCTGTATATCTACTTGTAGTGACTCTATTTGCAAAATAAGGAGGAGATCGAGTCTGATACATACCAAAATTCGGCTCCGCCGCAGGTCCGATCTTGGAGATGCCAGACGGGTTGGTCTACTGCGAGCGGCCATGCCACCATCGTCGTGGACGTGCCGGCGCAGCTTCGCCACAGGTCCGGCGCCGCTCCTCCGATCCCGTCCGCAGGTCCGACGTAGGCACACCGCAGCTCCTCGACACCACAGATCTGGTGCCCCCCTTCAACACCTAGAAAGCACACGCGGAGAGCCGCGCGGAGATCAGCGAATCAGGAAGCCATGATGCACGAGCGGAGGAAGAAGCAGAGATGGGGATAGCTCGAGCAACTCACCTCACGCAGCTGGCAGGATGGAAGGGGTTGGCTGCTGCTGCGTGCGGCCTGGCACCGGCCGGCCGAGCCGGCAACCGCCGAGGGGAGGAGTGAAGGGCCAAGGCGCCGCATGCGAGGGCCAGGCCACCACGCGGCCGAGGGGCAGCTGCGCATGTGCCGTGCCTCTCCGAGCTCGTCGTGCAGTCGCAGTCGAGTGCAAGCCCATGCCATGCCGTCGGAGATGGGGTGCCCGCGCCGTCGGAAGGGAGCCGCTAGAGGAGGGGGCTGCGTGAGGGAGAAAAGAGGGAGTGAGGACCCTAGGGTTTCAACTGAAGAAGAGATCGAACATGGATTTTATTCGGCACTTCGCGTATCTCAGCCGTTGAAGTCGATCCAACGGTGAAAAGCGAGTGTGGTTCGACATGGGCTGAGACGGGCCGAATTACTGATGGGCCAAATTCGAAATTACTTCACCCTTTAGGCCTTTATACCGTGTAATAATTGTTTTATTAACTTTTTCCTATTATTGAGTAAATAGATAAGGCATTATGTGAATCAACCTAAAATATGTATTTTATAATCCAAAACTTTTTTTTGCAAGCAACAACCTATATATATGTTGTTGTGTAGGAGTTTCATAAATTTTCGAATAGATTTTTACTTTTCATAGTTTAAATTAATTTGTACGAGAAATTCAAACGTAGTTTTTCATGACAAAATGATTTCAAATAAAAAAGTTGTCAATTATAAAGTTCTATAACTTTTCTAGATCTACAACTTTCATTTTGGTCATCTTTCATGTGACTTTGTTTTATCAATTGAAAATTTGAATTTAAAAAAATGTCAACTTGAAACAACATTTTCAAAGAGTAAATAATTTCAGTTCAAAAAGTCATGATCATACAAGTTGTACAACTCATCAAGACCTACAACTTTTATTTTGATCATTTGTTCATCCGACAAAGTGATAGTAACATTGTTCATAAATTTTACACATCTCTTGTATAGGTTTTCATAAGTGATAGTAACTATGTGAGAGATTTATCCATTTATAAATAACATATAGTCAACTTTGTTAATATGATTTGAAAATTTTATGATAAGATAATATAACCATATTATGATCTCATGCCAAATTTTAGGATTTTTAGACACCTTTAAGATATTATTGTTTTTTTCAGTCGGAGTCACCAAAATACTTATAAGCATTTCCTTAGCTGCCAACCTCCAAGAAAATTCAATAACCCTTAAGGAAATGATAATTTACTTGACGGTTTAGAATAACACCCAAGAAAATAGGTATTTTTCTTGGCGATTAAAAATAACACTCAAGGAAATAGTAGTTTCCTTGAATGTTTAGAATTACACTCAAGGAAATAAGTAATTTCCTTGGAGGTGCTGAGAAATGGCCAAGGAAACACCCATATTCCTTGGCGGTTTACTCCAACCTCCAAATAATATATGTTTCCTTGAGTGTTCGGTGACACCGCCAAGAAAAATACACTTTCCTTGGCGGGTTGAATTTGGCACTCAAGAAAATCTTTGGCCGCCAAGGTAATTCCAGTTTCTTGTAGTGAAACATATACAACTTCATTTGATATTTATAAAAAACATAGGAGGCTTAGAATGCTCCAGGGCTTGCCTGGGATCCAACACTAGGTCAGTGTTTGTAAGATGACACTTGCTTGGCGAGTATCTCCCATCCTAGCACTTGTCCAGTCCTTCTATCTTCTGGATAGTCCACCACCATTCACCATCTTTTGGTTAGTTCCGCACCATGCTCTAGGTCCACATATACTCACCTAATGTACCTAGATGAGATGCATAGATGTAATTGTATGAATAAAAAGAACGGCAATACTAGATGCATCACATAATCTATTATAGAAAGATAGTAAGCATATCAAGCATGGTACACTAGATAACTTGAGTTAAGCTATTCCATCGAAAACATTTATCACAATTTAAGATCTCAGGTAACTTAATTTAACACCATGAAAGGCATGAGTCACACATAGCAACACATAAGGCAATGCAAAGTGAAAGCAATCAACTTGTAAGCACAACACAGAATTTGGACAGCAGTACAACTAACACTTGTTTTATCCATAACTGGAGATTCAGACATCCAAAGAAGGTGATCCTAGACTTTCTGGAAAGCTAATGAAATTTCCTACAACATTTTTATTATCACCAAAAACTTGTTCCAAATCTAACCAGGTCAAATATGCCAATGTTTCAGATCTACACAGAACTAGGGCAGAAAAGTAGTAGTAATTTTAAAAATGCATAACTGGAGTTATAGACATCAAACAAGCATGAACCTTAACTTTATAGAAAGCTTATTAAATTATCTAAAACATGTTTATTATCATCATGTGGGGATTCAATAGTTACAAAATTCAAACAAGCGCAATTAAGAACCTCTGTCCCAACCTGGACAGATTCTGCCATGCAACTTCAACTAGTCGTATCTAGAGATCTAGATCACCAAAAAGGGTGTTCATAGACATTTCAAAAAGCTTAACAAAAGTACTACAACTCTTATATTATCACCTAGGGGTGATTCAAATCCTAACTAGGTCAAACACTAGCATCTTTCAGATCTACTAAGAATACAATCAAAACCTGACAGCAGACTTAAAAGTCATGTAACTCCTAAATTATCAAGTTTGAGATCATGAAAATTTAACACAAACAAGATAAGATAATTATCTACAACTTTATTATAATCATCTAGAGCTAATTCTCCTAAATTCCACACATTATTATAATTGAATGTTTAGACACATGCATGGAGTACTAAATATAGACTATTTACAAAACTAAAAATATAGGGTGAGGATAATTTGCGAGACATTTTTAAGCCTAATTAGTCCATGATGAGCATTGATTGCTATAGTAACAAAATGTGCTAATGATGGATTAATTAGGCTTAATAAATTCGTCTCGCGGATTATCCACCGAATATGTAATTTGTTTTTTAATTAGTATCTGAAAACCCTATGGTCAACCTCGGTCAACATCCGATGTGACACGGACTATACTTTAGCAGCCTTAACCAAACAGGCCCTAAATAAATAGCATGAATCTTAATCAACAAACAGGATGCTTCTCTATGTTAAAGCATGAAGCATGAGGGCATGAGGCGCCAGTGCAATACTTCTTTTTTTTTAGAATGGAATAAACTTCCATTAAACAGAGGCAACACCTGATTGGTGGCCACCGAATAGTTTACAGCAGCAGGATTACATTCTGGACAGAGATTAATTAGCCCTCAATGCACCTGCAATAGTTAGAGCTAGTTGTTACTAGCTAGCTCTAAGCCAACTTCTTCAATAATGCTAACTTTTAGCACGTACTCCCTCCGTCCCAAAAAGAGTGTCGTTTTAGAATTTCAAACATCTTGTTTGACCATCCGTCTTATTCAAATTTTTTTTATAAATATCATTTATTTTGTTATGACTTATTTTATCATTAGATATACTTTAATAATAATTTATTTATTTTATAATTTGCACAAAATTTTTGAATAAAACGAACGGTCAAACACGATGTCTAAAAGTCAAAAACGTCACTCTTTTCTGGACGGAGTAGTAGCTTTTAACATACATATCCCCACATAACACTCTCATATAACCTCGAAGTGTGTGCAAGAACTTAGCTCTTCATCGAGGGCTAACTTTTCTCTCTCTTCTATTAAAATATAAAAAAATGCTTAAAGCTAGCTTAAAAGTTGATTGTTGGAGCTAACCTAAGCACACAACCAACTTAGCTAAAGCACCTGCTACGAGATTACAAGACCTGGGGCTATTTACCACCTTCACATACACAGATTCAGCATATAATAAGCACTTGAAGTCACGAAAAAATGACAACATTCACCACCATATCAAAAGAGGAGGATGTATGTGTAGAATTCGAATTAGAGGCATCAGTCTCAATCTTCAACCTTGAGTTACCAGCATCTATAGCAAAATAAAATGCCCTGCAAGGCTGCAGTAGCTTCAGCTTGGAGAGCGTCATGGCAGTGATCAATCTTACCAGCACCTGGGCCAACCACTCCTCCGTGTTCATCCCAAATAATGAATCCGCATCCTCCCGATCTTTGCTACTCATGGAATGAGATTTGGGCCATTCCCGTCCCACAAATCGAGGGAACGGTGACATGACGGGCTAGAGCTCTTCGGCGAGAGAGCAAAGGCAACAGGGGCATGCATGGTTACATGGTCCAACGTGTGTCCCTAGACAAGTAGTGCGATGAGGCTCGAGACGGTAATGGGGAAGGTGCAGATGGCAACGGGAAAGGCACAAGATGGCAGCAGGGACCCGGTAGGGCGTGGCAACGAGGAGCTATGCGAGGCGTGGTGGCACGATGACCCGTTCCAATGCGAGGGCCTAGAAGAGCGGCGTGGGATTCTCACCGATGTGGGGAGGTGCAATTCGACAGTGAGGGAGGCGTCGGCCAACGGTGGTGAGGCATGTGAGATTGTGGGGGGAGGAGGGATTGTCCACATGCATAGGAGATAACAAGGACACCAAGGAAAGGGAAGAAAAGGAAAGAAAAGAATAGGATGATGACTCCAGGCCCATAGCTGACAGGTGGTGTAAAACACCCCAGGTGTTTGCCTTGTATTTGGGCATCATTTGAGCATGGTCATAGCATGGCATTACCATAAGCATCATCATTTCATGTGCATCTTTGATTGAAACATGACCTTGCAACATTGCAACATATGTCGGTTATGGGTGCTAGTGATAAGATCATGTGTGTGGACCATGCTAGTACATGTGTTAGGTTTGTTATGCTTGAAAACATGTGAAACATGCTCATGAAACATATGCAACACTAGGTTTCAATAATTATATTAGTGATGTTTCATTAGTCATAGTAGTAGTGTTTCAATGCCTATTTGTGAAACTTTCATGCATAGGTGGTGCTAGAATGTGTTTAAGGCCTTGATGATGTTTGCAACATGTTAGTTAAGCAATTTGACATAGGGTTTATGTTTATGCCATGCCCTAATTCCATCTTGGCTCATGCTTTGACTAGTTGACCATTAGGACCTTCTTTGTTTGACCTTTTATAAAGTCTAACCTAGAGCCCTTGCATGTTGGTGCAACCTTAACAAAGTTTGTAGCAAATTTTGTGTACAACAAAAGTTGTTCTTGTGCCAAGTCATGAAAAAGCATGGATCATGCCCAAACTTGGCCAACAAGTTGGAAGTGAAAGCTGTTGACACTTAGAAATTTTTTCTAAGTCCTAGAACTGTGTTTTAGTTTCCATGTGACCTACTTTGGCAAGCTATAACTCCCAAAATAAGCCGAATTAGTCCAAGCTCCTATTGACAAACTGGTAGATCTCATATCCCTCTACAATTTTGCTAACTATGCCTCGCGTCGAATCGGCCTAGATTAGGAGCTATAGCGTGCCCAAGATCGTCCGTTAGTCGGTGTTAACTGAACTCCGTTTCAGTGTTTCAGTTTCAGGGTATGAAACTCCACACTCGACCGTGGCCGACCGGGCACAGGAAGCGCGTGCCGCATGGCAACACGCGTCGACGTTGTACTTATCTCGGTCGCCCAAAGTTGCCACGCCGCTTGAAGATCCTCAGCTCGCTCTCATTTCACGTTTGACCTCGCTCCACGCCGCTCCGTCGAGGCGACAGCGCCATCGCGCGCCTCGTCGAGTCCAGCTCCCGCGTCGCCGCGCCTCTGGCCAACCACTTGCGCCTTTCCCTTCGCCTTGAGCCCCAGCATCTCCCTATCCCTCTAGCTGCACCAGGCGAGCATGGTTGACTGAGCTCTGCCCGCTCCGCCGTCGTCACAGACTCCGGCGGCTCGAGCTCACGTGGTCGGCCTCCACTAGCATTTTCCCTTTCATTTTTCCTCTTGTTCGGTGGTCTCGGTGTTCCATAGATGCTCATCCTTAGACGCTACTGCCTCTCTCGCTGAAAATCGCCCGGAACGCACCTGAGCTCTCGGCGTGCTCCGCCATGGCCGCCATGGCATCGAGCTCGCGCGTTCTGTGCTCGTCTTATTTATCTCTTTGATGTCTCGTGTTCGGCCCATCCTAGGACTAGATCGAGTTTCTTGCATGACCTCACCGTCCGCGGTGATCTCTTTGTGGCAGAACGCCGCCACGGCCATCGTCGTGTCTTCGCACCGCGTCAGCCGGCACGTGGTCGTGCTCACCAAGCTTTTCCCTCACCCCTAATCCTACCTTGAAGGCTTCACCGTGTCCCCAGGAGTCCGTAGCTGCCTTCACCACGAGTCGCCGTGCGCCCTGTTGGCCGCCACACCGCTGTCAGGCTGCTGCCGCCGCCATGGCCAGTGACGCGCCTCGTCGGTCTAACCATAGCGCCGCTGTAGTACCTCAATCGGTTCGCCTGGATGAGACTAACGCGATGGTGTGGTTGGCTCCGCCAGAGACCTCGTCGGCGGCGAGGAAATCGCCGGTGAGCGCCTCCCCTGCTTCCTCCCCTGTTTTGGCTGAGTGGGCCTTAAGCTGGGCCGAGGCGGCCCTATGGCCGTAGCAGGCCGAATGGTCAAGGACCGTGTAGATTTAGGTTTTTGTTCTTTTTCTTTTTCCTGAAATGTGAAATGTTGGCTGAACTTTGTAAATTAATAGAAAATAATAGGAAAATCATAAAATATAAAATGTGGACTTTCTGGAATCCTTGAGATGTGTACTTTGCAGTAGTGTAATAAAATATGGCATGTTAGTTTATGTTTTCTGAAGTTGGTAATTACTTTTGTTAAAGCACTTTATTTAATTAGGTGATTTAGATAATTTTGTATCTTACTATATATTGATCCTTTTGTTATGAAAGTTTTGTGAGATGCTAAGCATGCTATGATGTTACTCCAATTAAATTTTCATGAATTTTGGAGATCACATGCTTCATTTATAATTTTCCTTTTCGTATGTGCATTATATTGCTTATACATTTGTTTATTATGATATCTCCAATTATATTTGTCAAATTGAGATGAAATTTTTATGGTAGCCTCCTGGTACCATGTATGTGCTACTGTAATTTTATTAGAATTTTCTGGGTAACTTTTATATTTATTGCCATTTATGCCTATGCAATTAAATAAATAGAAAAGACCAATTAAATAATTGTTTACAGAAGTAACATGACTTGATCTGGTATTCTTTAGACATGTTCTAAATGATGGTCAAGTTGGTTTGGCCATTTGCAATGTTTTTAGACTGTGTTATTATATAATTTCATAATTCATTGATTTCTAGACAGTTTTGATAGGATTACATTTTGAGTAAGGCTAAGATGGTTTTCATGCTCTATGTTGTATACGAAAGTTGTAGTAAACTTTATGATGTAGTAGATTTTAAAATTTGGTGGCATTTGGCCCCATAGTTTAGGATTTATGCATGTCTTAAGAAGTGTCCGGTTGCAGTTTACTCTCTGTGTGCCCAGATCAGATTCTGGAAATGTTTGAATTCGACCTGGTAAACTTGTGAATCATGGTTTGGTATCTGAAGATGAAATCTAGGCAATTTCATAACCTTTCCAGAATATCCTCATACATGTCCTTTGGAGTTATAGAACTCCAGTTATGAACTTTATAAGTGGCTGTTGTCAACATGTCAATGTGCTAAATTTCTGGAACTTGTTATATGTGTGCTAAATGTGAACTTTGTGGTACTTAGGGTTGCTTATGGATGATTAAACATGTTAATAACAGAGAGGAGATTTGCACCTAAGCTTAAAGTGATTTGAATAGAGCACCACATGACTTGGTCTTGTGCTCATGATGTTGCTAGGTCATTACACGCATCCCGCATCATTCATACATGTGCATAAATCATCATGTCCCCTTGGTGCATACATGAAATTCATTTGGTGCATATACATACAATAGGTGTGCCGAGGATCGTAGTACAAGCGAAGCTCCGCGAGGCGTGAACCCCGAAGTTGGAGTCCGTTCGGGGGCAGGAGGCCCAGTCCGACAAAACCGAAGGAGACATGGGAGCCGTTCGTGAAGCCGAACCTGAAGCCATCCTCGTTTGTTTAAGGCAAGCCCCGAAGTATTATAAGCCTCTTACTTTCAAAGCAATTAATTATATATGTTATATGTATTGTTGCATTAAGTGGTAGGAGTTGTTTGGAACCCTTACTGCATTATATCATTCCTTATCCAGATATATGAATCCATAAATCCTATGTAAACAGGATCGTCATATGCTTAGCCCTGCTTAATTAGAATGGTAATGTCAGGTGATCTCCTATCACCTGCAAAGTAGAAAGTATTTGGTCATGGTTGGCTATATTTGCTATCGTGGAAAAAGAACCAAGTGTTAATAATGAACTTAGACCGGGCGCGATATCGATAGTGAAGCAACAAGGCATGGAGGTCTTAGGTGTGGAACTATCCCCGTCTGTGTCGGTTAAGGACCGATCCGCTGTACTTCCTTTGTCATTTTGAACGCAGTCTAACACTTAGCTAGCCGGCCTGAGGTTGCCGACCGCGAAGACGAGTAGTTCAACTCAGGCTGCGAAGCCGAAAAGTGTAAGTCGCCTCGGAGGGGAGCCAGGTGGGACCAAGGGCAGGTGAGTTAAAAGTCCTGAGCTTCCTGGCCACTAGAATCCCTGAGAGCGTGGCGCTGTTCGGGCCCATCCTGAGTTGTACCAAAGGTGACTGTTGACGACTCTTGCAAAGTATGCCCGATTGGTGTTAGGAATACCCCTTCAGCTGAGTTGGAATCGATTCGAATCGCCATCTCTCCTGGATAGTGAGAAACTTGACAGAGCAGAGGCAACGTAGTTTTCACTAAATCTACTGATGGTTCTGAAGATGATGACGATATAATGATGGCCTTATAAACCTGATATGGTTACTATTGTTTGCTTAGCTGAATCAAGTGATTGCTATAGTACAGGTACTAATCTAGAGGACAGGTTAATAATAATTAACTTGATACTTAAAGCAATAATGATTACTTATTTGTACTTAAGCTTTTATGCAAATGTGTCAAGCTAGCCTACTTATACAAAGCCTTGCATACTCCTTGGTGTCATCTTATTTCTGGTTTTTGATGGGTAAGTCTTGCTGAGTATATTCCCGTACTCAGGGTTTATTCCCACCTTGTTGTAGGTAGCGGATTCTTACTGATTACCTGAAGTACTGTCTTCGCTGTTGGGTGTGAAGACTAGACCAATGGGCATGGTCTCTGTAGTTTTCTCCTCTAATATGCTTTTGCAGGATGTGACTACGCACTGACAGTACTTGAACTAAATGTGGTTTCAAAACTATGTTGCTTCCGTTATTCCTAATTTGATTTGTAATAACTTATTCGTACTTCGAGGTATGAGTTGAATCACTACGATCTTGGTTTGTTCTCGGTTTGGTTTGAAATCCCTCATGATTTCGTGGACTAACGGAATTATATGGGCTCAAGTTTGAGAATTTGATCGCTTCGGTGATTGTTTTTTGACTTGTGCTCTTATAATTTGGACGGTTCCGTGACAGGCGGAACCCATTGTTTAGTGTTGTTGACCGTGTTAAAAATGAGAGCATTTCATTCCTTAAATCCCTTCGTTCAAAAGTGGATGGATTTATCCTCTCAATGCAACCAAACACACAAATAAGGCGATTCCGCCCCCGAAATCAAGAATGGGAGTACATGACCATCTCATCTCATCTCATCTCATCTCATCTCATCCTGTCCCTAAACTAAAATTCGGTGGACCTAGGTCCAACCCTTCCCTTATGTGATCCCAACCTAGATAGCAGATGTGGTCTGATATAATCACATGTCTAATAGGAAAGGTAGAGCCTAGAGCCAAGAAACCACATGGATGCAAGACGTCAAAGTTACCTAGTTTCTGCCGAGAGCCACAACTCCTGAACGTCTAATTTTTTTTGGAACACCACGCAGTAAACATCCAAGGTGTAGATGCATGGACTGAGCTTTGGACCAGGGTCCATGCAATTTTATTCTGCGTATTAAAAACTGAGTGAAAACTAGTAAATAGATTGCCAGTAATTAGCAAACATGTTTTCACTATCTCTATGTAAGTATGGACGCTAGGAATCCATATTTTCATAGAAACGTTTTGGATTCAAATTCTCACAAAAAAATATTTCACATTATGAATTAAAATACTTCATAAAATCATTTAGCTGGTAGGCTAGATTCTAATTCGAAAAGTTGTTTTTTCATAACAAAAATCATATAAACGAAAATATTCTTCAAAAAATCCATAACTTTTTGTGGGTGAAGAACAACTTAAATACAATCGATTTTAACTTATTTCACATACAAATAATTAACTAAAATGATAGTTGAGGGCAAAGAATTAGAATCATCTGAAACCAATTAACCTTGCTAGGCATATATAAAACAAGAAACAATTTTAGTGATTTCCGAATGAAATGTTTTTCACTTACATGTTTGAACTTCGCAAAAAAAAAAGCCTACCTATTTGAAGTGAATCTACTAATTCTCAAGAATCAGAAATGTTTTTTTGGAAAAAGTCCACATTATCTCCTTCAACTTTTGTGAAAGTCTGATTTTCTTTCTGAACTCTAAAACCGGGTAAACCACCTCTATGAACTTTTAAAACCGTTCATTTTACCTCCCTGACCGGTTATAAGCAGTTTTCAAAGGTGATTTTGTCTTTTTTCTTTTTATTTATTTTGGCTAATTTTTTGAAAAATTATAGTAAATCATAGAAAAATCATAAAATAAAAAATTCAATTTTGTTGGACTCTACATGAGTAGATTTACACAGTGAATATATAATATGATATGTTTTAGTATAAATTTTTTTGCTGTAGCATTAGATCTATACTTTTCTGTAATTAATTCATAGCTGCAGATTCTATGATCCAATTGTATAAATCTATAACTAAGTTATACATGATCCAATGCGTATGAAATTTTTACTACAGTTCAAGTATACAATAATTAGTCTACCATAAAAATTTCACCATAATTGGACCATAGAAACTGCAACTATGAATTAATTATAGAAAAATAGCAAAAAATTTATACTAAAGCATACCATATCATATGTTCAGTGTGTAGATCTACTCATGTAGAGTCCAATAAAATTAGATTTTCTATTTTATGATTTTTTTTATTTACTATGATTTTTTAAAGATTCAGCTAAAATAAATAAAAAAGAAAAAGATAAGACCGTCTTTAAAAACCACCTATAACCAGTTAGGGATGTAAAAACGTTTTAAAAGTTAAGGAAGGTGGTTTATTCGATTTTAAAGTTCAAGGAGAGCAGATTTTTGTAAAAGTCGAGAAAGGTAGTATGGACTTTTTTCGTCCTTTTGTCATACGTAAAGGCCCCAGCCCACTGGCAACAGCGGCCCATAGCCTGTGTCGCACCACACCTAGTAGACCCTATTAATGGTTCTTATATATCAAAAAAAACAAAAAAAAAACTAGAGCCTAAAAATCAGCGACGCCGAGCGGATCTGCAGCCACCTCTGTCACCGGCGGCGATGGCGAGTTCCAACTCCGGCATCCCTATCAAGGTAAGTGACAATCCCCCCGCTAATCGGTGCGCTTAAGCCCTGATTTCACCAGCACGAGAGCTCTCCTGTGCCAAGGTTAGATATGGGCTCGCCTCCTTTAGTGCCCGGACGTCCATGTCTGCACCGTCTCCGGCATGCCGCAGGTCGCAGACCACGCGCTCCCTCGCTAGGATTCTACAGTGGTAAGGAATTGGATTATGCTTGGGTGTAGGGCTCGGATTTGAATTTGTGGGGATGAAACTCATGAATAGGGGAGAGAGATTTGAGAGGGTGGCTGACCTTGCTTGATGGAATGAAGTTTGTGCGTCCAGAATGCTTTCACCGTCATGCCCAATTGCAAGAGCGACCAGAGTAGGAGATGGGCTGGGAGGGTGGCTTTGATATATTCGCCCTCTGGTTCTTCTCCCTCAGATTGTGCTCATGTCAGCTCTTGTCGATTGCAGGCAGAACAAGATTCGGATGGCTCGGCACAAAGCACAGCTGATATGACCGCTTTTGTAAGTAGCAACTATTACTCCGCTGTTTACATCTGGTTTTCTTGATTGTAGATTGGACCATATTTCCTGTGTTGAACCTACTGGCACTTATGGCTAATGGTTTATCCATGCCAACTGTTTTCAGGTGCAAAACCTTCTAATCCAGATGGTAAGTTCCTAGTTTTATTTGGCGACAGTCTCGTGAATGCCCTCTCTTCGGGAAAAAAAAATTGAATCTGATTACCTTGCAGCAAACCAGGTTCCAAGCTATGTCGGAGAACATCATTTCAAAGAATATCCTCAAATCATTTCTCTTGCTCATTTAATTTTTATATGTATTCAAGATTTTTAACATGCAAAGTAATTGGCATTCCAATTTTATTTTAGCTTCTAGAAATACCAAAATTATTAACAGTGTCACTGCAGCTTTTACCATAGTATGCCAATTTGTTATTGTGTGAATGATAATAGTGCCAAACTGCTAGTTAATAGTTCAGAGGTTTGGGAATTGCAAAAGGAAGATTGATTAGAGAAATTTCCACTCTGATGGAAGTACTTGTGTAGGAACTGTTTAATGTTTGTAAGGGTCTGGAAAGTAAATGTTTTGTTACACATAACCTGGCAGTTGCTATTTCACCACCATCCTGAATTTCTTGGTTTGCCTTGGAAAGTATCGTAAGCTTGATGGCTGAAAATATGGTACTTCTCTGTTGTTCGACAAATAGGCAGAATCAGGAAATACAGAGGTCCAATTTGGTTCTACTAGGGACCAAACCATCTTCATTAACAGTTATCATCATTTACATCATTTGTCTAGCTTCAAAAGACCCTCTTATTCATATTTCCCTGGGGTACTGTCTGCATATCTCTCACCTCTGTTGTAAATACAAATCCTTAACAAATGTTCACTAGGGCCTCGTTTAGATGCTGAAAAAATTTCAGCCCGACGAATAGTACCATTTTCGTCTTATTTGACAAATATTGTCCAATCATGGATCAACTAGGCTCAAAAGATTCATCTCGTGATTTCCAACTAAACTGTGTAATTAATTATTTTTTTATCTACATTTAATACTCCATGCAAGCGGCTAAAAATTGATGTGATGGAGAGAGAGTGAAAAAACTTGGAATTTTGATGTCATCTAAACAAGGCCTAGATGAAATGGGTGCGAGAATTGATGAATTGGAACAGAGCATTAATGACCTCAAGGCTGAGATGGGCAATGAAGGCATGTCGACGCCATCTAAGATAAAGGAAGAGTCAAAACCTTCAGAAAGCTCTGCATGAGTGCAGCAGAAGCATGATGATTCGTTTCAGACGTCATTGCTGTATCTTGGGCGTTCATCACTAACAAATGCCTGTTTTGAGGTTTCATTTGAGAAAAGATAGTAACTCATGCTTCTTGTGTTTTGCTGAATGGTTTGCTATAAATTGTATCCGTCTTCGTTCTCTGTAGACCTACTTGTGCTTATGAGCAGAGCATGTACATTCGTGTCATGGCAGATGCTAGAGTGCTAGCACGTAGAGATCTAATCCGGCTTCTGTGAATGGTCAATACTAGAATGAGATATTTGCAATTTTGTATCTGGAAGAGCGCACCCAATGACCAAGTACTAAGAATTCAGGTTCGCAAGCATAATTTGCTTTGCCTCTGTGTTAGTTTTATCACTTATTCGTAGCAGTGTATAGTTTTAATTGGCTTACCTATGTTTTAGTATTTGCTTGGCTCATTGGATATATTTGGGAAGGTTTACCTATTAAATTTGGCATGGAGCCTCTCCAAAGCGCATTTGATTAGCAGCCAAGTATAGCTTAGTATGTCTATATTTTACTCCTTCAAAGGCGTTCTTGTACTCTTCCCTTTATAAATATAATCGTTTATGTTCTAAGTTTCTTTCAAAAAACCATGGTACTAGGACAACCTGTGTTCTGGGGAAGTAAACGGCACGTCTGTGCTGACCACCCGGGGCTTAAGGAACAATCTCCGCCTCGCCCGACCCTTGCGCCTCGTCGGGAACAATCTCCGCCTCGTCCGACCCCTGCAACGTAAGCATGGGAGCGCCCCGACCTCCTTGGCATACTTCTGCCTCGCCCGAGGGACACGTAAGGCCCACGGGCACGGCCGGGAGCCGCATGGGCCCCCATCGTGGAACCAATTCCCAATGATGGGACAAACACGACTATGCACAGCGAACGGGGGCATGGGAGCCGCGTTATGACTCGACATGACTCCGGTCATTCCACCACGACGGTGTTCATGCCTCTACAACAACGGGAGTAACGGCAACTATATTACCTAACCCCCTATATACGCAAATCCGGGCACATGCACCGCCCATCCTCTACGGTACAAAAGCACACAGGACAAAACATGGCCACAGCGCGTTGCACCAGTGGACGGAGAGGCCAAAAGCTCGACGTCTATTGCGTCTCTGCGCTACAGGGTCAACTACTCATGCCGGATAAGGAGGAAGACAGCCACACCCAAGGCCACATTTTTGTTTTTCTCTTTCATCTTTTCTTCTTTCACCTTTTTACCACAAATGTAACCCGAGCCCTCCCCTTGAAAACTATAAAAGGAGAGACAGGGACCACATCTAAGGGGGGATCGAATCCAATCGAAGCATACCTCACCGAGCAAGTACTAGAGCTCGCACACCACCAAAGAGACTTGGATTCGCTCCCTCTCTCGAAAGCTTATAACCCCTACTACGAACACTCCGGTGCAAGGCAACACGAGCAGCAGCAGAATTCACTGGACGTAGGGACATTTTTGCCCGAATTAGTATAAACCCTTGTGTCCGCATTGCACACCATCCAGGCCTAGACGCGCAGATACAAATTCACTCGTCTTAGTGTCTAGGGTGCGGTTCTAGACACCAACACTAGGGCACTGGGATTAATGATTTTCCCTATACAAAGTTGTGACAATACAAGCCGAATATTGCCACCTTATCATATATACATGAGCTTGAAAGGTACTTCATCTAAGAAAGAATGCAATTCTGGTATAGTATTATGTTTTAGTATCTTAAGTTTGACTAATTATAGATAAAAAATATCATTATTTATGATGTCATATAAATATCATTATATGAATTATAAAACGTATTTTTATAATAAATTGACTAGGAGTCACAAATGTGAATATCATCCACTAAAAATTTAGTCAAACGTGAATCACTTTAACTAGCCCGCAACTTATAGTAACATTCTTTTTTAGACAAAGGTAATATGTATCCACAAAGTGTGTGAGAGACAGGTAAGATTCCGTTTCACGAGTAACAGGTACCATGCAAGTTTGATTTAATTTTAATACACGACAGTTATACATTTTTTTCACCACACAATATTTTTTTCGGGTTAATTTTTTCCCACGGTTATTGTTGTTGTTAATATGTTTTGGTTTAGCTAATTTATTTCTTTTATTTTTATCCATCGTAGCGATTCATATATTATGCCAACAAGAATAAATAATATTTTTTGAAAGTTTTTTTTGTTCATTTACGAAAAAAATCTGTACTGATGTCAGTAAAGTAGCATTGCTGAGTTCAGCAAAGCCTCCAAGTCTGCAATCTGGAGGGATCAAAACGCCAAAAGCAGTCCGTGCCCGTGGAGGACTCGGCCCAACAATCCCATAAAACACCGACTTCCCAGCGACCCAGCAATCCCCTCTTCGCTACACGCAACACGCCCGCGCTCCCCTCCGGCGCCCTTCCCGTGTCGTCTTCCCGTCGATCGGCAAAGAGGCTTTAAGCGAGCCGCTAGGGTTTAGCAGCTTCCACTTTTGAGCGAGGGTTTATCCGCGAGGGGCGGCGCGACGCGGCGGCAACTTGAGCTAGGGTTTCCCTCCGATCCCGTTCCCTTCCCGGCGAGGCGATGGACGAGGCGGCGGTCGACGACTTGATCCGGCGGCTACTCGAGGCCCGCGGCGGGCGCACACCGCGCTACGCGCAGGTGACCGACGCCGAGATCCGGTGCCTCTGCGCCGCCGCCAAGGATGTGTTCCTCCAACAACCCAGCCTCCTGGAGCTCGAGGCTCCCATCAAGATATGCGGGGATGTCCATGGACAATATTCAGATCTTCTTCGATTATTTGAGTATGTGGCTATCCACCAGACGCAAATTATCTGTTCTTGGGTGACTGTTGATCGCGGGAAACAGAGCATAGAAACAATATGCCTTCTCTTGGCGTACAAGATAAAGTACCCAGAAAACTTCTTCCTCCTCAGGGGAAACCATGAGTGTGCCTCAATCAACCGGATATATGGGTTCTTTGATGAGTGTAAGAGGAGATTCAGTGTCCGTATCTGGAAGATATTCACCGAGTGCTTTAACTGCCTACCTGTGGCTGCACTTATTGATGATAAGATCTTTTGCATGGGAACATGGATCAGATACGTAACATTTCTCGTCCTGTGGATGTTCCTGACGTTGGTCTCCTTTGTGATTTGCTATGGTCAGACCCTGATAAAGAGATCGATAGGTGGGGTGAGAACGACAGGGGTGTTTCCTACACCTTTGGAGCTGACATAGTTGCTGAGTTTCTTCAGAAACATGATTTGGATTTGATCTGCAGGGCCCACCAGGTTGTGGAGGATGGGTATGAATTTTTTGCAAACCACCAGCTTGTAACAATATTCTCAGCACCAAACTACTGTGGAGAGTTCGACAATGCTGGTGCACTGATGAGCATTGATGACTCCCTAGTATGTTCGTTCCAGATAGTACTCAAGCCTTCAGAAAAGAAAGGAAAAGCAGGAACAACTTCCAACATGTCAAAACCCGGAACACCTCCCAGGAAGATAAAAATCAGTGTTACCCGAATTTAGCCAGATTCTCGTTATCAAACTGGATTTGATCGAGAAGTTGTGATTAAGTGCTCCCCCAAACTTCTTATGGTAGGGTTTTTGGTGGTACACAGTGTTAAACTGTGGACTACCGTGCCTCATGTCTCTGATCAAGTCTGATGCTAATGTATCCTGGCGTTTTGCCAACCAAAAAAGATCATGCTAACAGAAACTTTCGGATTTTTTTGTTGTGGACTTCTGTTCCATTACTTGTAACGGAAATACAGATTGTTTCCAGAATATAGGACAGAGGACAGAGAAACAGAAGAGCTAATCATCAGACTATCTATCAAAGGATACCTGACTTAAGCTAAACCAACTTACCACTATTAGAGATATCTATAGTCTAACACATGTATATCATGTTACTTGTACCCCAAGTTGATCTTGACTATATATATGAAAGTCACCCCACTAATTGGGTGTGAGATGTTCCCCTAATTCTCTACATCTAATTCTCTACATGGTATCAAGAGTCCGGGTTCCCTTCCGGCTTCTTCCTCTGCCCTAACCCGCGCCGCTGACTCCACGGCGGCTCGTCCACTCCCGTAGTCACGATCTCCCACAAAGATCGCGATCCCCCTGCCGCGCACGCCCCTCTGCTTTCCTTCCCCGGCTTCGTGCGATCTCACACGCGTCGCCCCGAGCACGCGAGCACACTCGTGGCCTCTCCACGCGCCCTCCTCTGCCCGCGTCTGCTCGCGGCCTTTCCCTCCCCTCCAAGTGAATTCATCTGCTCCCTGCACTGTGCCATCCAATGTCGATCGAGCCCTCCCTCTCCCTCTCCTCAACCACCAGCGGCAACTCCTCCAGCGGTGCCATGGGCTCTATTCCGGCTGGCCCGATCGTTGCCCCCTACGCCACGATCGCCATCCGGTCTCACATCCCTGTCGTCCTCAAGCTGAAGCATCCAAACTTCTAGAAGTGGATGCCCTACTTCAAGTCTATGGTGGGGAAGTTCGGCCTTCACGGCCACATTGACGGGACTGTCCCCGCCAACCCCACTGATCCGCAGTGGGTCATGGACGATGCCTGCATCCACAGTTGGCTCCTCGGGTCCACTGGCCCTGATGTCCAAGACCTCGCCATTGATGGCGAACAGTCGGCGCCCCAGCTCTGTGTAACACCCTAAATTTTGACTTGTTTTGAAAATCACTAAAAATTTGAACTTTTTAAATCTTTTCATAAAATATAAAACATGACCCACCTAGAATATAACTTTAATAGGTTAAACATGATTTTGATATCCAACTGAGTGATTGTGTGCTTGACTTATTGAACATATGGTGGTACACAATGCATACATACATGTACATATTTGCAATTAAAATCATTTGAGAGCATCACATTTGAATTCTGGGAAATAGAAAAGGAATTGGAAAATAGAAAAGCCTCACGGGCTCACTCCTCCCCTCCTCCTTTTGGCCCATAGCAGCCCACTCCTCTCCTCCCTCTCCTCCCTTCCCTCCCCGCGCTGGGCCGGCCCAGCACCCCACATGGCCCAAGCCGTGCCCGTGCCCGCGCTCACTCCTCCCTCTCCCTCTCTCGCTGGCACATGGGGCCGCCCTGTCATCACCATCGTTCTCCTCTCGATAACGACTTGAATACCGCACCGTTGTGCTCGCCTCGGCCATGGCGCCACCACCTCGCCTCGGCACGATGGGATAAGGACGCGGGCACCTCCGGAAGCCTCTCGACCCCATCCTTCCCTTCTCTATCTCTCCCCCCTCTCTCACTGACGCACCTCAACACGCGGCAGTGGGCTTGCCATGGCCGTACCGCCATGCATAAGGCCGAAGCCCCGCTGTTGCGCGCGTGGGTAAGCTCGCGCTATGGAGAACCGCCTTAGCGAGTGGACACGATGGCGCGCACGAAATATCCCCAACAGTGGGGGAGATATTTCGCACCGCCAGCACCAGCATGGCCGGCTTATAAATAGGCCCGGCCAGCCACCAATCGCCCTTGCCCATCCCACTCCGAGCTCCGCTAGGAGCTAGAGCACCCCATTTCACCCTCCATCTCTCCTCTCTCTCCTCCAGTAGCGGGCTAGGCTCATTCTCCCCAAATCAGGAGCCGCCGCTGCCATTGGAGTCGCTTCTCTCCTCCTTCTCCGCTACGTCTCAGGCCAATTAGGCAGGCATGTGAGTCCCCAAGCCCCACCGGTAGCCCGTGCTCGCCCTATTTCCTCTCGTAGCCCTCTGTACTGCCCCGCCACCGTGCACCACCCTCTGCCAGGCCGCCGCGGTCGGTGCCCACCACCGGTGAGGCTCGGATGGACACTACACCACCATCAGCACGTACACTGAGCACTCGCACTTGCACGCACGCGTGGAATCAATCACATTGTACACTACACGCACATCCGCACCACACCGCGCCACCGCCTCTACTCCGGCGAGCCACCACCATCGCCGTGGTCACTCCCCGTTGGTATGGTCGCCATCTACGGACACGGGGCAAGCCCATGAGCCCCGTCCACCGCTCCACACCAAGCACAGGGGCACGGCGTCGCCGGCGAACCCAACCCCGGCGAGCCCGTGGCCAATCCCCTGCTCTGCCATCGCACTAGAGCCGTTGACCCGACGGCGTCCGCCCTCCGTTCCCCTCCGTCCTCTCTCTCTCTCTGTCATGTGGGACCAAGCCGAAACGGCGCCATCCCTCTCCCGTTCCTCTTAACGGGGCCGGTAGGCCCACGTGTCAGCGGCCCACACCGCTGACCCCACCTGTCACTCACACACGCACAACACACACACACCAACACGGGGTACACTTAGGTAATTGCTAGGTACACCCTGCAATTGTACACAGAGAGCTATAAACCCCTTTTCCAGACTTAGAAAAATCCCCAGAAAATTTGTAAAATAACTAGATGAAATAAGGAATATTTTCATGTAATTAGTTCATATTTTCATGCACCAGAAAAATCATATAAAATATTGCTTAGTAAATTAAATATAGGATAAACTTCTAAAATGCATAACTATTGCATCCTAACTCCATTTCGCATGAAACCACTTCTAGAATTCATCTAAAATCTAGCCCTATGCATTCACCCTAGTGCCACCATATCGTTCTATGCTTGCTTTTCCTTTTGTTCTATGTTTCGACGGTAGTCTTATACGAAAAGCTCCGCCCAGCAGACGAAGGTAACTACCAGGAGAACGAGGATCTGGACTACGTATACGAAAAGCTCCGCCCAGCAGACGAAGTCCTAGCTCCCCCTTCTACCATCTTGCTTTAAATTCTATTAATACATACTCTTGATTTAATGAGTTATTATCCTAGTTTTGAGATTCATTATTATGTGATTAATGTTGAATTGAGATAAACAGTACATGGTTATTTTACGAGCTCCGTAATGAAAATATGCCATAGATAATAATTTGAGGAACTTGAACTTGGTAAACCTAAACCTTGACAGGGGGCGAATAGGGGTAATTTATGTGGGGATAGATTACCTTTGGTAGGAACCCCTGGTATGGGTTTCTGCGGGAGATATTCGCCTCGGTCACATAAGGACCGGTTCATAGTCTCTTTCGCCTAGTGAGTTGTTACGTACAGCCACATGTCTATATGGGTATACTTGATCTCACACCCCGTTAGATAAAGTATAGTTCATACTAGGAGGCCGGGGTAGGCAGCAGAATATCAGGAGTAGGCACAGATGCTAGGCGACCTTCCGTGGCCCGGTTGGCGTGGTTGCTTTGTGTTCTTCCATGTTAAGCCCTTGGATATTTTGGCCGAGTTCGAGCCCATGTTATTGTTTGAATGGCCGGGTACGAGCCATGTTGTGAAGTGATTGGCCGGGTACGAGCCATGTTATGAGATTTTGGCCGGGTACGAGCCCATGACTATTGATTAGGCCACGTGTGAGCCCATAATATGGTTTTGGTAGTCGGATAATCGAGTTGATTTCCAACCCCTAAGAAGCCGTAGTACAACTATATGGACATCTAAGGTCACGTACACTCGGGTACGGGGTCTGGTTAGAACCATTCAGCCCGCTGATCACGGAATGGATGGCGTCTATCATGTGAGAAAATTTGTACACCTCTGCATAGTTACTTTAAACCTATTCGAATAGCCACGTCCTTAGAATGGGCAGACACTATGATTAGACTAACCCTTTTGTTTATGTGTAACTAACCTATAATATGAAAACCTTAATACTAACTCAGGAACTAGTGGGAATGATAATGCTCCACTAGGACCCAACCTATAACTATAAACAACATACCACTTCTTTTCCACATATGGTTAGGGCTTGCTGAGTACGTATGTACTCACCCGTTGTTGACTCACAGACTTCGGCACTGATGAGGTCTAAGACTTCAACGAGAAGGTGTATGATGAGGACTAGAATTGTGCGAGGATCCGATCATAGGATGTGGACATCGAAGCTAGGGTTTCGACTGCGCTCGAGCTTGCCTGTGGATTAGGAAGTCACTACGTTGTGTAATAGTATCGTACTAGAAACCACCAAGGTGTAATAAAATGCCGCTCCCCGGCAGTAGTCATTCGCCAGACATGTAACCCCTGTTTGCGCCCTTCGGGCCGCTGTTGTAAAACTCTATTTATTTCAGACATCAATAAAGCTCGAAACTTTTACTATATATCTGTGTACAGTTTCTGTATTTTGTACGTACTTGTGCATGATCCTGGCACAAGTACTAATGCACCTAGGACTCTCAAAATGAGGGGCCGACACTCTGGGTCGCCATCGAGGGCCTCTTCCTATCCAACAAGGAGCCCCGCGCCGTCTTCCTACACAAGGAGTTCTCCTCTATGAGGCAGGGGGACCTCTCCATCAACGACTACTGCCAACACGCACGAAGACCATCATTGATGCCCTGAGTGATGTCGGCCATGCTGTCTCACCGTCCTAGCTGGTCCTCACCCTCCTTCGCGGTCTCAATCCGCGCTTCTCCAGCATGGCGGACAATATCGTGGACACCACGCCACTACCCGACTTCAACACCACACGCCAAAAGCTCGTCCTCAAAGAACTTCGCCTAGCTAATGAAGGCAAGGTTTCCACTGAGACCGCTCTTCATGCCTCTAGCTCCTTTGCCTGTGGCTCTGCTTGTCGCTCTGCCTCTGCATGCTTTGGCATAGCACATGGACAAGGCAGTCGTGGCCCTACAAACGGCGGTGGCGGCAACACGTCTAACCGCAACACCAAGAAGAAGGGCAGCCGCGGTGGTGGTGGTTGGAAGCAGCACCGAGGTGGATGGCAGCAGCAGCAAAGTGGTCCACGCGCGCCTCCTCATTCTGGTCTGTGGGTCTATTATGGTCCACTGCCCGGCCAGCACCACCAGCAGCAACCTTGGTTCCGTCCGCCACAGCAGCAACCGGCGTGGCATGGGCAGGGGCTGCTTGGACCTCCTCCGCAGCAGCAGCAGCAGGCACACTTAGCTTTCGCTCCAGCCGAGTTCTCCACTCCGGCTTACCTCCAGCAGCCACAGTTTGCTCCTCCGCCGGGTCCTCAAGCTGGTGGATGGAACCAGGCGGGTCTCATCATGGCATTGGACCAGATGGCGCTTCATAGTACTAATCCCTGGGTTCTGGACACTGGTGCCACATCTCACATGGCTTCTTCAAATGATATATTACTCACCCGCCTTCCTCATTCTTCATCCATAATAGTGGGCAATGGTCATTCCATACATGTTGTTAGTCGTGGTACTTCCATCCTTCCCACAGCCAACATATCCTTCCATCTCAATAACGTTCTGGTTGCGCCTAACATTGTGCGCATCTTCTTTCTGTTCGTCAATTTACACGTGATAATTATTGTTCTATCGAATTTGATGCACTTGGTTTTCTGTTAAGGATCCATGGACGGGATGCGTGATTCTTCGCTGCAATAGCAGCGGGGACCTCTACACCATCTCCCCAGCTTCGCCATCTACTATCGCTAGTTGCAGTCTCACCGTCACGTCCACCTTATGGCATCACCATTTTGGTCATCCGTCCGACTCCGTCGTCGCTTCCCTTAGAAACATGTCGATTATCACATCTAATAAAATAGCACCGCTCATTGTGTCATGCCTACTAGCTAGGCAAACACACACGCCTACCTTTTGCTAGTTTAGTTTCTATTACATCAGAACCTTTTGCTCTAGTTCATTGTGATGTCCGGACCTCCCCTGTTCCTAGTACTTCGGGCTATAAATATTATTTGGTCATGCTTGATGATTTCACCCATTATTGTTGGTCCTTTCTGCTGTGTCAGAAATCTGAAGTATATGGTCATTTTGTTGATTTCATTGCTTACGCTCAGACTTAGTCCGGTTGTGTACCTAAATGCTTTCAGGCTGATAATGGCACAGAATTTGTTAACCATGCCATGTCTTCCTTCCTATCGAGTCGCGGTGTCCTATTTCGCCTATGCTGCCCCTACACCTCTCCACAAAATGGCAAAGTTGAGTGTATGCTTTGTACTATCAACAATACCATCCGCACGCTGCTGATCCACGCTTCCATGCTACCCTCTTACTAGGCTAAAGCACTGGCTACAGAAACCTTCTTGCTGAACCGGCACCCTTCCTCTTCTGTCGGACACCAAATCCCGTGCCAGCTCCTCCATCGCTCCGTACCAGATTATTCTCAGCTTCACGTGTTCGGGTGCCTCTATTATCCTAACCTCAGTGCCACGACTCCCCACAAACTTGCACCTCGCTCCACGCCATGTGTCTTCATTGGTTATCCCACCTCTCACAAGGGTTACCGTTGTCTTGACATATCTACTCGGTGGGTGATTATATCCCGCCATGTGTTCTTTGATCAGTCCGTATTTCCGTTTGCCGCCACTCCATTTGTGCTGGCTTCACTTGATTTTCTTCTGCAGGATGTTACTTCGGTCGCTGCCTCTGTTCTAGAGGTTGAGCAGTCGTTGCCCCAGGACCTCGATGATCCGTCTATCATCATGGCTGGCCCTGCTCGCCTCCCAGTACAGCCGGCTGGTCCTCCTAAGCAGCCGCCTAGTCTTGCCCCTGCTGCACCTCCGGGTGGGACTGGCCGATTTGGCCTCACCTCTTAGCGTCGGCCCCCTACACCAGCACCAGCGCCGGCTGATAGGCATTTCAGCGACAAGGTGTTCCAGCACCGGTCTTCTAAAGCTCGACCGTCCACCAGCACGGTTGCGCCTACTTCTTCGACTGCTGCTGGTACGACCAGTGCGCCTGCTGGTGGTACGACCAGTATGGCTGCTACTCCTCAGCCACCTGTACCACCACCCAGCAGGCCTCCACTACATCGTGTTGTGCACGGGCCTCAGCGTCCAATTGTTTCTGCACGGACGACTTCAGGGCTACTGCAGCCCCCTGCACCTCCTCGTCGGCCAATGCAGGGGCCTGCACCGGCCCATCCTCTACTCCATCGCATGATGACACACACACAGACAGGTGTTGTGCCACCTGTCAACTACAAGGGCTTGTCTGCAACGTCGACCTCTCCGCTGCCCGCTAATTATCGCAGTGCGTTGGCTGATCCCAACTGGCGTGCTGCGATGGCAGATGAGTATCAGGCTCTTCTCGACAACAACACATGGCGCCTCATCCCTCGACCACCGGGTGCCAACATTGTGAAAGGCAAGTGGCTCTTCAAGCACAAATATCATGCGGACGGGTCCCTTTGCATGCCACAAAGCTTGATGTGTTGTCTGCCAGCAGCATGGTGTCGACTATGATGAGACCTTCAGTCCAGTCGTCAATCCTGCTACAATCCGGACTATGCTCAGCATTGCTGCCTCACACTCCTGGCCGATTCATCAGCTCGATGTGAAGAATGCTTTTCTTCATGGTGACCTTGAGGAGACCGTCTACACCCGTCAGCCTGCTGGTTTCATCGACCCGTCTACACCTGATTATGTCTGTCTATTGCAGAAATCACTGTACAGCCTCAAGCAGGCTCCTCGTGCGTGGCATCAACGGTTTGCCACCTGCGTCTGCAAGCACGGTTTCACTGCGGCGAAGTCTGATGCATCTCTGTTCGTCTTTAAAGATGGAGTGGAGATGGCATAGTTGCTACTATACATCGATGACATCATCCTCACAACATCCTCTTCGGATCTCCTAAGGCGCATCATCGCCAGTCTCAGCTCTGAGTTTGCCATGACAGACCTTGGGGCCCTACACCACTTCCTCGGCATCTCCGTCACTCAGTCCTCTGACGGCCTCCGCTTGTCCCAAAGACAGTATGCCGTCAAACTTCTTCAGTGGGCCGGCATAGCCGAGTGTCACCCCACAGCGACACCGGTTGACTCCCAAGTCCAAGTTGTCTGCCACCGATGGAGGTCCAGTTGCTAGCCCTTTAGACTATTGGAGTCTTGCTGGCACCTTGCAGTACCTCACGCTGACTCGGCCGGACATTGCCTACGCCGTTCACGGCATACTCCGACACCGACTGGGCTGGATGACTCTCGACGCTCTACATCAGGCTACTGCGTCTTCCTTGGAGACAACATGGTTTCCTGGTCTTCAAAACGGCAGACCACGGTGTCTCGGTCCAATTCAGAGGCGGAGTATCGAGTTGTTGCTCACGCAGTTGCTGAGTGTTGCTGCTTGCGCCAGCTGCTTGAGGAACTTCATATCTCGATTACTTCGGTGACCATTGTCAATTGTGACAATGTCAACGCGGTCTACATGATTGCCAATCCAGTTTATCATTGTCGCACGAAGCATATTGAGATTGACATTCACTTTGTTCGTGAGAAGGTAGTTTGGGGCAGTTCAGAGTGCTACATGTTCCCTCAACTCATCAGTTCGCGGACATTATGACTAAGGGACTGCCTGTACAGTTGTTTAATGACTTTAGGTCCAGTCTCTGCGTCCAGTTCCCTCCTGCTGTGACTGCGGGCGGGTATTAGAGATATGTATAGTCTAACACATGTATATCATGTTACTTGTACCCCAAGTTGATCTTGACTATATATATGAAAGTCACCCCCTAATTAGGTGTGAGGTGTTCCCCTAATTCTCTACAACCACCCTATCGCCACAGCATTTAACCAGAAAGGGCATTATTACAGACCAAGTAGATGCTAAAAGTATGAAGAAGTTTGGAGAAAGACTTTCAACTTCGCCACATCCACCATCATCGACTACATTACACACTTCACATGAGGTTTTGAGGAGAGTCACCATTGTCTTCCTGTTGATCATCATCCGTCAGCATCCGGCCTTCCAGGTTGCTCTTTTTGCTGCACAGATAAGAGCTGTTTTGCCACCCTTAGCATGGTAGCCACCCCTTCTTCCAACTGTTCCTTGTCGATGTTAGTGAAGAGACCTGTCCAGAAATTCATAAGGACACAAGCATTGCAAATGACTTCTAATGGATTTTGAATAATCTTGTTCTCAAAACAAGCTTTGTTACGATTCTTCCATATGGCCCAGCAAATTGCCGCAATCCCCCAAGGGTGGTATTTCTATCCATATGGAATCCATGTCTCGAACCATTTCCAACTTTGTTGCAGGTTATTGGGAATGTTAGTAGCTCCAAAGCATTTCTCCACAATAGACCAGACAACTCTAGCAATGGGACATTGGAAGAATAAGTGATCAATGCTTTCATCAACTTCACAGAACATGCCATTTTCTTTTAACCAAATTATCCTTAGTCAATACTGCATCATTGGTTAGTAACCACATGAAGATTTTGATCTTTGGAGGGATCTTATCCTTCCAGATCCTTTTATGATACAATCCAAAATCATTGCTAGTTAAACTATTCTACATTGATTTTATAGAAAATTTTCCACATTTTTCAAGTTTCCAATAAATAGTATCTAGTTCATTCACTAGAGAAAAGTTTTCCACATCTTCCCATATTTTGTTCATGATTCAGCTAATTCTCCATACAACCATCTTCTGAACTGAATATTAATAGTTCCATTCTTGACCTATGCCACAGTAACATCCTTATGTTCACACAATTGAAACAAAGTTATTTCATATAAAGATTTATCATATACCCAAGGATCCAACCAAAATCTGATGTTTTTCACCATTCTTAATATTGACACACCTACCCTAAAGATAGAAATCTTTAATTTTCAACATGTCATACCACATATGAGAATCATTAATCTTATGACCTACATCATGAATTGATTTATCCTTCAAATATTTATATCTAATGAATTCTTGCCATAAACCTTCTTCTTTTTCTAACCTCCACCACCACTTACAAAGCAAACTTATGTTCATTTTCCTTAGATTTTTAATACCTAATCCACCTTTCTTTTTACTTTTACAAATTTTCTCCCATTTGACTAAGTGATATTCCTTTTTGGTTCCACCACCTTGCCAAAAAAAACTTTTTCTGATTTTGTCCAAACTATCCATGGTGGTTTTCGGGAGCAAATACACCGACATATGATAAATAGGAGAATTGTTTAGACTAGCCCCAATCAATGTAGTCCTCCCTGCAATTGACATATTACCCCCCCTTCCATACATCCAACCTCTTATTACTCTTTTCAATCAAAGGTGCCCAATCACAGGCATGTAATCTGCTTGGACTTACAAGAACACCTAAGTACTTTATTGGAAATGACCCAATCTGACAATTGAAAATTTTAGCATATGTTTGTCCCCAACATTCCTCATCATTAATCATCAGAATTTCACTCTTGTTAAAATTGATTTTTAAGCCAGCCATCATCTCATATAAATACAACAGAAATTTCATATGTGTAGCACCTTCTAAGCTATGTTTCAAACAAATTATTGTATCATCTGCGTATTGTAAAATTGCAACTCCATTTGGAATAATATGACTGATCAAACCCTCTATCAAACCGTTCTGATGTGCCACATTTACTATCCTAGTTAAACAATTGCAACCAAATTAAAGAGGTTGTAACTTTTAATATATGGACCTATGCTTTGATTCAACTTGACACTGGCGGTTCCCCCAGCCTGCTTCATCCACTTACACCATTGATCCCTAAAGCCTCTTTTTCCAAACAATCAAATAAAAGATTCCAATTTACCTAGTCATATGCTTTTTCAAAATCAAGCTTCAAAACTACCCCAACCTCGATCTTCTCTTAGTCTCATGTAAAATTTCATGAAGACACATGGTTTCAGTCATAATATTTCTCCCTTTCATAAAAGCAGTTTGGTTATTGTATATCAGCTTATCAGCAATTCTTTCCATCCTAATTGTCAAAGCTTTGGTAACCAACTTATACAGACAGTTTAAGAGACAGATAGACCTAAATTGTTGTATCTTACCTGCTTTCTTTATTTTTGGTAAAAGTGTAATGATTCCATAATTGATCCTACTGATGTCCACTCTATGCTTATGAAAATCATCAAAATTTGCATCACATCTTCCTTAATGATTTTCCAACAACTCTGATAAAATTCTATTCGTATTTTGTCTGGACCAGCAGCTTTGTTTTTTTTTTCATTTGGAATAATGCATTTTTTATGACTTCTTCAGAGAAAGGTCTACAAAGTGTCATTCTCATCTACAGTTAACTGTGGTAGGCTATGCCAGATAGATGGGTCTAACTGAACATTAAATTCTGGTGCAGGACCAAAGAGCTCAGCGTAATAATCAGTTGCATGTTGCAGTAAATTTTCCTCTCCTTCAATCGTAACACCATCCTTTTCAAGATTTAAAATTGTATTTTTCTTCTTTCTACCACTTGCACACTTATGAAAAATTATTCCCCGACAAATGCAACATGTTTACTTTGGGTGGGCAAAAAAAACGCCGAAAGCCCAAAACCCTGAGCTGAGCACCTGAGCAGTTGCAATTTCGCGCGCCCGGGAAAACGCGAGGGCTACTCAATCAAACCTAACATCGAATTCGAGTTGGAGTCGTTGGCGTAACTGCGTTAGAGCGACGCCACCGTTCATTGGCTTCTCCCAATCGCTTCTTTCCATCTCGATTGCAATTCGCACTATCCAATCGTCTTTCGATCCCGCCTCCTCGCGTCCAGATTCCCACTGCCTCTCCAATCTCGATCGAGTTCAGATTCGCTCTCTCCCTGCTCTCCGCTCGTGTTTCCATCACGCTTCCACGCGCCCAGATTGCACTCGCCTTTTTTTCTCCCAATCTCGAGCTCAGCATGTCTGCGGCGGCGGCGGCGGCGCCGACAGCCCACAAGCGTCCGGCACCGGACCAAGAACCGCGCGCCGCTGACGCGAAAAAGCGACCGCGGTACAAAGGTTTCAGGAGCATCGAAGAGTTCGAGGTACTCGAGATGCTCGGGGAGGGCGCCGAAGGCGTCGTGAGCAGGGCGCGCGACCGCCGCAGCGGCAAGGAGGTCGCCCTCAAGTGGATCCGCGGCGATGGACCTGACGGCCACGGGCCTCCCGACCGCCGCGCGCTTGCCATGGAGGCCGGCTGCCTCCGCGCGTGCCGCGGCCACCCATCGATCATCGGGATCGATGGCGTCGCCGCCGACCCCAAGACCGGAGACGTGCATCTCGTCTTGGAGTTGATCGAGGGTGGGTTGAGCCTCCGCGACTCCGACTACATGTGGAGGACCTTGTCGGAGGACGCGATCCGCGGGATGATGAGGCAGCTTTTCGGCGCTGCGAAGAAGGTACACAGTCTTGGCTTTATCCATAGAGATATTAAATCTGAGAATATCCTTGTCTGCCCTCTGGGCGAGCTCAAATTGTGCGACTTTGGGTCGGCGACGCGGAAGAAGCCCGATGGGAAGCCGCATCAGGCCTGCCCCGTCGGGACGCTGCAGTACAACGCGCCGGAGCTGCTTGACGGCAATTGGTACTACGGCCCGGCTGTCGACATGTGGGGGCTCGGGTGCGTTATGGCGGAGCTTCTCAGTGGTGAGAGACTGTTCCAGGCAGAGGGCGAGTACGAGATGACTGCCGAAATGTCCGAGTTGCGAGATAGGATGACCTCTGCTGCGGGAAAGCTCGACCTGGAGTGCTTGAAAGATCTGTCGGAGGATGGGCGTGATGTGCTCACAGGCCTGCTGGCCTTCTGCCCAGAAAAGAGGCTGACCGCGGCGGAAGCGCTTGAGCACCGGTGGTTAACAACTCCAAGGCAGCCTTGGATTGATGATTTTGCTTAGTTTTTAGATCTCTAGTAGCTGATTCTTTATCTTTTATGACAGTATTAAACAAAATTAAGTACTCTGCCGTTTGAGTTACAGGTCTGAATCATCTACATGGTGTTGTGTCTCCTTTGATCCACAGGGATGGCGAGTATGATTTTCAGTAGGCATGGGTCACGGAGAAGCAGATGTGATGTGATTGAGCCTCGTCCTGTTTGCAACTAGTTACTACAGAGCTGGAGCTAATGTCATAGTGTGCTTTGACTGATGGGAAGCATCGTGGCACTCTCGCTGCCCCAGTCAAGCAAACAGGTATACATGTTACTTCTGCTAGTTAGGCCATGTTAAGATCAGAATGCTACATACACATCACAGCTTAATTTACATCATGAGCCAGGTTCAACATCTCTAGAATCTGAAAAATCATAATATTTAGCACACGTTTTTGTTGGTTCACTTCCTACCTTTCTTAAGAGTCATTCTTTTACCAGGTATCCTAAACTAAAAAGCAATTGCAAATTCCTAATACATCTTTTTTATTTTGTTGGCTAGAGAAAAGATGGCTTACTGGAAGCAGCGAGGCAAAATAAGAGCAATTAAAGAAGGTGATGCTAGTACAAAATTATTCCGTGCTCTGATGCTCATGCCTCGATCAAGTATAGGTCCAGTCAGATCAAAGAAATTGAGGTGGACTGTGCAGTTGCCAGTGATCATGCTGCTAAGACCCAAGCTTTCACCTCCTACACTGAGCTGCTCGGTGCAGTAGTGGACACAAGATGGGATTTCAGTTTACAGGAAGTCTGTGGTAGTGTGGTGACCAAGCCCATGTTGATGACTCCACCCTGTCAGCTCCCATCACAATCCAGGAGGCCAAATCTGTGTTGTGTGGCATGGGCAGGAATAGCACTTGACGGGTTTGGTGCTTCCTTCTATACTGCTGCTTGGGACTTTATCAAGCCAGAATTGGAACAACTTCTGTGTGCCTTCAAGAACAATGAGGCAGAAATGGAGAGGATAAATAGAGCCTACATTGTCCTGCTGCCCAAAATTTCACCTGCAAAATTTCTCTGTGAAGCTCATCTCGAAGGTCCTCACAAGTAGGTTACAAAATCAAATTCAAAGTCTGGTAGCTCTTGACCAAACTGGATTTATAAAAGGGAGATCGATCTCTGAAAATTTCATCCTTGCCACGGAACTGGTTCGGTGCTGCTATAAGAGGAAAATTCCTAGCTTGGTAATTAAACTAGATTTTACGAAGGCTTATGACTCAGTGAACTGGCAGAGCCTCATGGCGATTATGGAGTGTTGAGGGTTCTCAAAAAAATGGTGTTTGTGGATCAGGTCGCTTCTCAGGACGTCCATGTTAGCAGTATTAGTAAACGGAGTGCCAGGACCCAAACGAGGGCTGCGACAGGGGGACCCCATTTCCCCATACCTGTTCTTGCTTGTGGCTGATGTGCTTCAGACTCTGATCAATCACGATGGCTCTATCTCCCATCCTCTTGCACCGGATAGGAGCTGCCCCATTCTTCAATGCAGATGACACACTGCTACTTATCCCTGCAGAGCTAGGTTCAGTTCAGACACTCAAATCCCTCCTGGACCAATTCTCAGCTGCTACAGCCCTGATGAAGATCAACTACCACAAAAGCACCTTGGTGGCACAGTTCTGAACCAGAGTGCAGCCAGTTCAAAGCAGTTCTGCAGTGCAAAGTTGACAGTTTCCCTCGGGTGTACCTGGGGCTCCCCCTCTCTGATGTCAAGCTCAATTTGTCAGCATTTACTCCATTGATTGCAAGAGCAGATAAACAGCTCGCGGGATAGAAAGCGATGTTCCTGAACCCCAAAGGAAGACAAGTTCTTGTGAACTCAGTTGTGGACAGTGCCATCTCTTACCTCATGGCTGCTATGCTTCTTCCTGCAGAAACTATTGAATCCTTAGACGAGAAAAGAAGAGCCTTTATTTGGTCAGGGAAGGACCACACCAATGGGGCTAGATGCCTAGTTGCATGGAATCAAGTGTGCATGCCGAAAGAAAAAGGGGGGCTCGGAATGAAGGACGTTGCCATTCAAAACCAATGCTTGCTGCTGAAAACATAGGCTGCATCACCCTGCCAACTTGGCTTGGGCTCGGTGGGCACGTGAAGAAGTGGATTTGAGCATTTTGAAAGGTAAAAATGCTGTTGGTCCTCATTGGGAGGCGCTGCGCCTGCGCTCGCTTCTTCCACTGTACCAGAGTATCACCTTTGTAGGCGTTGATGATGGCCGAGCAACACTTTTGGAATGACTGCTGGACAGGGAAGGTGCTGCTAGCTGCTTGCTTCTCTAACCTCTTCAGTCATGCAAAGGTTAAAGAAATTCAGCTTCTTTTTGAACGTAAAGAAAAAAAAGAAATTCAGCTTCAAAAAGTGGTAGATAATGGACTTCATGAATTCTTGGTATCACGCCTTTCGAGAATGGCTGCAGGAGAGTTGGAACAGGTGTTAGGTATTACCACTAAGATAGTGCTTGAAGACAGGCCGGATAACCGTATCTGCCCATTTGCTGCTGCTGATGGTGTGCTTCAGGCTGGACCTGTATACAAAGCTATCAAAACACATGGCATCAGCCAGAGCCTTCTCTTGCTAGCTTGGTCCAATTGTGCCCCGCCCCCCCTCGGGTCCAATTCTTTGCATGGCTTTTGATCCAAGAAAGAATCCAGTGCCGAGCAAACCTGAAGAAGAAATCAATTGTAGAAGATGACAACTGCAAGCTGTGCAAGCAAGCATCAGAAAGTGCCAATCACTTGATATTTAGGTGACCCTTTGCTGCAAATGTCTGGACAAAAATGGGGTTTTCAGTGGACAACGCCTCAGTAGGACTACTATGGGATGTGAGAAGACCAGAATCTATTCCTGTCAAACAGTATCATGTGTATTTGCTGCTGCTGTCCTGGAAGATCTGGAAGCATAGAAATGACGTGGTTTTTCAACATATGGAGCCATCCTTTGCTCGCCTTGGTGCGGCCTTGAAAGAAGCTGCTGTCCTGTGGCAATTTCGCTTTCCTAGTGGTAATAGATATATAGTCACATACTCCCTCCATCCCTAAATAACTGTCGTTCTCGCTTCCCAAGAAATAACTTTGACTAATTTTATATAAAAAAAATATTAATATTCATGGTACATAATTAATATCAATAGATAGATCGTTGAATTTATTTTTATAATAAATTTATTTTGAGATACAAATGTTGCACGTATTTTCTACAAATCTAGTCAAACTTACGGCACAGAAACCAAAAGCGACAATTATTTAGGGACAGAGGGAGTATTGGTGTAACGCCTTTGTTTCCATTCTGGCTTGAATCTGTTGAATATGTAATTCCTCCATGTAAAACCTCCTATCATGTTTGAACAGAAAGTGCTTTGCAGTTCCAGAGCAATATAGTTGGCGGGGAATACTCTTTCCCCTGCACTTTCATTAAAAAAAAGAATGTAAGAAAACAGTGGCAGAACAACAATGCTGCCCTTGGTGAGCCTCTTCAGTGTTCAGATTGAGAAGGGGGCCAACTAGATTGTTTCATCAGGTTGGTTCCTCAAGGTTTGTCCCTTAGGCTCCCGCTCAAAAAAAACAAACTGAAAGCAGAGGATGATATTGTTCTTGCACATTTCACCTTGTTGGGATGGTGTTGCTTGTGTTTGCGTAAGTACTGGTAAATTTAGGGGAGTGGGAGTTTTGAAGATGCTGCTTAGGCTATCCGTACTCATGGACCTCTATATTCATCCTCTGTACATCCTAGTTATCAAGATTCTCTCCTCTATACTTAATTCTCCCGCATCCATCCATTCATCCTCTATATCATCCTCTATCCATTGTGGGGCCCACTTGTCACTTTATCTAAATATATCTATGTGACATCTTGTTTTGAAGTATTTATTGAAACGAATTTAATGGTACAATCGGAATTTAATTTGGTTATTTGATTTGCGAGTTATAACATTTTTTTGTTAGTTGAAGCAGTGGGGCCCGCCACTGGAACCTCCTGCATGCGCGTGCGTCGCTGCTGCCTCTGGTTTAGCGTACCTCCTCTATTCCTCCACGAATAGCGCACGGTGCTGTTTTACCGGACGCGGTAGCGTACCCGCTGCAACACTTTTCATCCGCTACATTTTTTACCGGACGCGGTAGCGTACCCGAGTGCAGTTGGTCTTATGTTACTCAAATTAGCTTTTAGGTTTGTTGAAACTCCACTATGATCAACTTTGTCGCTCATGTTTGCTGAGTTGATGTTATTCTTTTTTAGGATTACTTGATTGATGTTATTGATGGGGTGCTGGGCATTTCGATATCACAACAGTATCAGATGGACTATGCCCCTTGTATCAGACTATTATCTTATTTAATTAATGATAATTATTTTTGACCTTGTCATCAATGCTATAAATTTCGCGTGGAACTTGTGCCTGGTTTCATAGCTAGATACTTCTGTCTCTAGAAATCGAATTGCTTGCTAGCAGTTGAAATACTTGTGGCAACGGAAAAAAAAATACTTGTGGGAACGATGATTTTAGCAGACTGAATTCAAGTTTGTAGACCTGCACACCTTGAACAAGTAGCCAATGTGTTGGCATAAACCTGACTGAATTCAGTCACGTGAAGGCTGAAGCCACAAGGCCTCTGAAATGAGAAGGTGAAGGAGTTGTCACTCCACATCTCACATATACTGCACTGGATATATGTGTTCCATTTGGATTCGAATATGTCGTTGGAAAAACTTCCGTACCCGGGAACTGCTCCAGGAAGACACAGCCAACTGGACGCCGCACGCCTGGTTTCAATTTGTCCTAGCACACCATCGCTCAAGAAAGGGGTGAGCCTTGAGGCTCTCGTCTTTTTGCAAGTACTAAACTGTTTGTTAGATGCATTTTAAGACTTATTTAAAATGCTGGAATCCCTCATGAATATCCTATATGTTATCTATTTCATTTAATTTATAGCGCACGGAGGTCCTCATGAAATTAGTTTAGTTATCACATGTGAGAAAGGTGTCGAATATTTATTTGTGCTAATTGGGGGTTACAGTAGACTTGTGTTGTAATTAGCAGTATAGGGTAAGGTGAGCTAGGTATTAGCTCTTGTAACCTGGTCCCTCTATAAAATGAGGAGGGGGCTGCACATGTAACTCAACTTAGTCACGAGAGTGAGAGGCAACACAGAGTGATAGGCTCGCAGGGGTGCTGGCGATTTTGGCCAGCGCCCCGGGCGGCCGGTGTCGTGGTTTCGGGGAGGAGCGCCCGTAAGCATACCCCGGGGATGTAGAATTTTGCCGAACCTCGTTACCAGACATCGAGTCTCCTATGCAATGTGTGCTATCGCTTGTGACCATCTTGCCTAGGTAGATCCAAGCAATCACTTCCGCATTAAGTGCTGATATTACAACATCACACTTTGCCATTGCAGAAATCTGTGTAGGGTGTGCGTGCATACGAGTAATTTTAGGGCACGGAGGTCCTGATGAAAGTAGTTGCTTAGAGAAATCTATCTAGGGTGTGCGTGCATAAGAGGGAGTGTGGCAGCTGGCAGGGCATAAATAGCATTTCACAAGGGCTGCAAAAAGGAAAAAGGAGAGGAAAACACTTGAATCGGTGCGGTCAAAAAAACACTTGAATCGAAGCAATTCGTAAATTTTGAAAGTGATTAGGTGTTAATCTAAGTGAGTCAAGCGTATTCGGTGTTAAATATCAAGATCTCTCATGAAAAAAAAAACTAATTGAGGTAGCGAAAGATTTAGGCCCCGTTTGGTTTGGAGGAGTTAAAGTTTAACTCCCATCACATCAATGTTTCCTCAAATGCATGGAGTACTAAATGTAGACTAATTGCATGCATGTTGGCACAGATTAGGAGTAATTTACGAGACGAATCTATTAAGCCTAATTAGTCCAAGATTAGAAACTTTTTGTCAAATAAGACGAACGTGCTACAGTATTTATTAAACTTTAATATCCAAACCAAACGGAGCCTTAGGCCAATGATACAGCCCAGCTCCTCCTTACCTCCCCCCACGCCTCAAAAAATGGCCAGTCCTCTGCTGCCCAGAGCGCCCCAGAGAAAAAGAAGACCGTGTTAGCCAAAGCCACCTTTGGAGCGGTGAATTCACAATTTCACATAAGACTGCAAAGGAACTGCTATAGCACCAACCGTATCCTTCTGAGTTCTGACTTCAGTTTTTGTGAAAGATAGAAGAAAATGGAATAGTTTGGGCCTTAGGACTCATCAAAACGATAGTTACAGCCTTGCAACCATTATCTAAAACTTATCAAACAAATCGACTGTAGTTGAGACTTCTGTTGAGAGATAAACTAGCACAGCACCAGCAGATTACAAGAAAAAGAATGTATTAACTGCTCGTGCCCTGCTTGGGCAAGCACTCTGAATTTGATAGTGAACTCTAAACATGTTGAAACAGGCAAAGTGTTACAGCTTTTTCAGCTGAATGAATCCAGTACAATGTTACGTGGCCTTTGTTTAAAGAGAACAAATGAATGGTTAGAATTTATATGAATAGTTCCCCTAAATTCATATGAAGAAATTCTAATAAATCTCAAAAGCCCAATATCTGTGTTCTCTAATGGGATTTAATGTTTAAACCCATATGTAGAGGTGGGAGGTGCAACATCTATCAGTACCATATTGCTAATTGATGTGGAGGTAGGGAGTTTTTCTCCCAGTATATACGTATAAATCCTCCTGGGAATAGACACACCAAAAACTACTATTGTGAATTCCACTTGGAAAATCCTAAGGTAGCCAATCTCAAAAGCTCAATATCTGTGTTCCCTAATGGACTTTAATGTTTAAACCCATATGTAGAGGTGGGAGGTGCAACATCTATTAGTACCATATTGCTAATTGATGTAGAGGTAGAGAGTTTTTCTCTCTATATATACGTACCAATCCTCCTGGGAATAGACACACCAAAGCTACTATTGAGAATTTCAATTGAAAAATCCTAAGGTAGCCAAATAGTATTTTTCTCTTCTCGCTACTGCGCTGCCGCCGTAGTCTCTTCATCCCGATCGTCTGCGTGCACCAACGTTTGGGAGAGCAGGTCTCCTGAACCCTCGTCTTTACAATCCTGCACTGGGAGGTGAATAAGGTTTTTGGGAAGCGCTATTCGCGTGACTGCTCCCAAATCCTTCATGACGGCTCGTCCTCCGAAGACTGCATCAGCATGCCGTCTTCGTCGTTGCCAGGTTCGAGGGATCGTCAACGGGAACGTTCCACCGCCGCTCATCGACGACCTCGATTTCGCTCCATCGTCAATGCCATCTGCATCTCCACCACCGTCAACTACATCTACAATCGTCAGGTATCATTCTCGCGATCTAATCTTGTCTTCATAATGTCTAATCTATCAAACGTACGTGCTATGCTTACAATTATAATCATATTTATGCTTATACTATAATCTGTCATGCTAGTTTACTGTACATACTTAATTTAGTTCATCAGTTTGTCATGATTTATATTCTGGTTTTAATCTAAAAATTGCCTAATTACTTAACAATTTAAAAACCTTATTATAGGTCTTTTCCAGAATTATCTATGGCTAGTTTTGCTAATGCGCTGAGGCCGGAAAAGTTTTCTAGTGCGTATTTTAAGAGATGGTCCGTCAAGGTCATTAATTGGCTTATGGCCATGAGAGTTTTCTGGACGAAAGATGGCTTGCCCGAGGAAAACATCTCTGATAAAGATCAAAGAAAATTCTAGGAAGCCGATCAGATCTTCGTAGGAGCTGTGCATAATGTGTTGTCTGATCATCTATTTGATTCGACTCTACACATGACATATGCAAAGACTCTATGGGATTATCTGAATGCTACCTATGGTGCTTCAGATGCAGGCAAAGAGTTGTACATCATGAAGAGCTTTCATGACTACAAGATGGTTGCTAATAAATCAGTAGTTGAACAAGCTCATGAGGTCCAATGCCTGGCTAAGGAACTTGAACTCCTTAAGTGTGTCATACCCGATGAATTTGTGGCTGGATGCATTATAGCAAAGTTGCCTTCTTCCTGGAGGAACTTCGCCACAAGCCTTAAACACAAGAGACAGAAAATATCAGTTGAAAACCTGATAGCATCTCTTGATGTTGAGGAGAAGGTTCGGGCTAAAGACAATATTGAGAAGGGGAACGGGAAAAAAGCTAGCGCCCACTTCGTCCAGAGAAACCATGGCAAGAACAAAGGAAAGCCTAAGCCTTTCAATACCAAACCAACAACTGCCTTCAAGAAGAACAAGAAAGACAAAGCAGAGTTGCCTTGCTTCACTTGTGGAGAGCTCGGTCATTTTGCTAAAGAATGTCTGGAGCGTGCGGACAGAAAAGAGAAAAAGAAAGTCAACCTCGTGACTGCTAGCACTACTGATGACGAGTATGGTAATTTTCCTACTATACTATCAGTATTTCAATCTCCAAGTTGGTGGGTTGATACAGGTGCTAATATTCACGTGTGTGCTGATATCTCTTTGTTTTCTTCTTACCAGGGGCTCCAAGGTTCCTCCGTCCTAATGGGGAATGGGTTAGGAAGATCGTGTAGCTGAAGAATGTGCAGTATGTCCCTACTATTCACAAGAACCTTGTTAGTGTTTTCCTTCTTTTGAGAGATGAGTTTAAGGTAGAGTTAGAGTCCAATAAAGTAGTTATGTCTAAGCATGGACAATTTATTGGTAAAGGCTATGATTGCAGAGGCTTATTCTGATTCTCTTTGGCAGATTTTTGTAATAAGTCAGTGAATCATATTTGTGGCACAATTAATGATAGTTTGAGTGTTTGGCATTCTCGCTTATGTCATGTGAACTTTGGTTTGATGTCACGTTTGTCTAGCTTGAGTTTAACTCCAGATTTTACTATTGCCAAAGGTTCTAAGTGCCATAGTTGTGTGCAATCTAAGCAACCTCGAAAGCCTCATAAGGCAGCGAAGGAGAGAAACTTGGCACCTCTAGAACTCATACATTCTGATCTATGCGAGATAAATGGTGTGTTGACAAAAGGTGGAAAGAGATATTTTATGACTTTAATTGATGATGCAACTAGATTTTGCTATGTTTACTTGCTGAAAACTAAAGATGAAACGTTAGACTACTTTAAAATCTATAAGGCTGAAGTTAAAAATCATCTAGAGAGAAAAATTAAACATCTAAGGTCAGATCGTGGTGGTGAATATTTTCTGATATTATTTGATGAGTTCTATGTGAAACATGGTATTATTCATGAGAGGACAGCTCCCTATTCGCCCGAATCAAATGGGATTGTTGAGAGGAAAAACCGCACGTTGACTGACTTGATGAACGCTATTTTAGACATAGCTGGTCTATCTAAGGCATGGTGGGGGGAAGCTTTATTGATTGCGAGTCATGTCCTGAATAGAATTCCAAACAGAAATAAAGAGACAACTCCATATGAGTATTGGGTTAGAAAGAAACCATCACTTTCATACTTGCGCACGTGGGGATGTTCGGCGAAAGTCAATGTTCCAATTTCTAAGAAGCGTAAGCTTGGACCAAAGACTATGGATTGTGTCTTTCTAGGATATGCTCACCATAACATTGCCTATAGATTTTTAGTAGTAAAATCTAAAGTTCCTGATATATATGTGGATACAATTTTTAAATCTCATGATGCTATATTTTTTGAGAACATATTCCCTATAAAAGATATGCGTAGCAATGCTAAATTTTCATCGGAATTAGCTCCTGATTTTACTATACCAATCTAGTCTCCTGTTGAGTCATTTGAGCAACCACTTAAAGAAGTTCTTGAGGAGGATGACAATGAAGTTCCTGTGAGGAACAAGAGATAGAGGATTGCAAAATCTTTTTGTGATGATTTCATTGTGTACCTTGTGGACGAAACTCCCACCTCTATTACAGAGGCATATGCATCTCCAGATGCAGATAATTGGAAAGAAGTTGTTCGTAGTGAGATGGACTCAATTCTTTCTAATGAAACTTGAAAGTTATCTGAGCTACCATTTGGTTATAAACCTATTGGATGTAAGTGGGTGTTTGAAAGGTCTTGATGGCTAGAGGGGGGGTGAATAGCCTTTTAAAATTTTCTACAAAGACAAGCTAAACAAGTTTATCAATACAACAAATAGCGAGATGCGAGTTTTGCTTAGCCTATGGGGTGTTTGCAAGCCACCTATCCAATTCACAATTCTAGTATATTGGCACTCAACCGCACAAGTCAAACCGAGAAGGTGACTACAACTACAACTAGCAAGCTACACAAGAGAGCTACTCTAGAAACGCTAACTAGCTAGCAAAGATAACTAAGAAAGTAATACAAGTGAGGGTTAGGAGGGTATCACCGAGGGGCGAAGAATTGAGCCAACCAATATGATCAACAATAAAAACCAAGATAACCGAACACCGGGATCAATCAATCACAATATGAAAGTGATGACACGAAGATTTATCCCGAGGTTCACGTGCTTGCCGGCACGCTAGTCCCCGTTGTGTCCCTCTTCACCACGTGGTTCGGTGGCTAATCGGTCTCACACCGAGCCTCTCAAAAGGCGCCACAAGAACCTACCAAATGGCAAAAGGTTGCAAATGACACGAGCAATCCACTAATGTTGCCTTTGGCGCTTCGCCGAGGTAGGCACAAACCCCTCACAATCACCGGAGGTGGCCAAGAACAATCACCAACTCTTGCCAACGCCTCCAAGCTGCTCCAAGCCGTCTAGGTGGCGGCAACCACCAAGAGAAATAAGAATCCCGCAGCAAATCAACCACCAAGTGCCAACTAGATGCAATCTCACAATGCAAATGCACTTGGATCACTCAATCTCACTTCGAATATGCAAAGAAGCAAGAGAGATGAGTAGGAGGGGAGTTGCTTAGCTCAAAGTGCTCACAAGTATGTCAAATGTCCAAGAGAGAGAGCCTTGAGCCAGCCAACGAGTATTTATAGACGTACCCCTTCGAATATAGCCGTTAGAAACTAGATTCAGCAGCAGTCGTGCTGACCGGACGCGCCGGTCGTAACGACCGGACGCTCCGGTCGCGTAACGGCTAGATTTTGAAACGCCGACCGGACGCGCCGGTCGCAACGACCGGACGCGCTGGTCACGACCGGACGCGCCGGTCCCGTGACTGACCGGACGCGCCGGTCAACACTGAGTCGCGCAAAACAAACCAACGACCGGACGCGCTGTTAGAACTGACCGGACGCCACAGTGACCGCGTCCGGTCGGAGTCCAGTAAGTTCCCTGGACGACCGGACGCGTCCGGTCGCCTGTGACCGGACGCGCCTCGCGTCCGATCAACCAACTGAAAAACGCGCCGATACTGGACGCTGACCGGACGCGTCCGGTCAAACAGTGACCGCGTCCGGTGCAGCGTCCGGTGCAGCGTCCGGTCACCACTGTGACCTCCGTTCGCTTCCGTTTCTTTTCCGTTTGATTTCCGACTTCCGGCGTAGTAGAAAATAGGCATTTCATTTCCCCGAAATCGCCTGAATCCCGCGCTCGCACGCTCGGCGGGAGGGAGAGAGGACCCCAAACCCTCTCTACCGCTTAAACTCCAACGCCATCGCAAACGTGCTAACACCACCAAGTGATCATCACCATGTGCATGTGTGTTAGCATTTTCACAATCAATTTTCGAGGCGTTATTAGTTCTATCCAAATGCATATGACATGAAATGCACACCTAGAGGCACTTAGGAGTTCAATAGCCGCGTCATTCCCCTCTTTATAGTACGGCTATCTATCCTATAATGTAACCACACCCACTAGGTGTCTTGGTTACTAAAACACAACCCTTAAGCATATACCTTTGCCTTGATCATGTAGGGTTGCGTCCAAATCCAAGTGTGGCCATCATGATCACCATGTCCATCTTGCCACCAACCTTGGAATGTACTAATCCTCAAATGCTACATACAACTTAGGCATAGGATTAGTACTTAGGCATTGTCACTAATTACCAACACCAAACATAGGACTTTTAATATCCCCCTTGTTGGTAATTGGTGACAACCCTTTCACAAAGATGTTATGATAAAATTTTGATTGAACCCATGTCACATTGTCCAAGTATATTACCATGTGTAAGAATTATGGACAAGTGATCATGAATTCAAATTGATAGCAATGGCTCCCCCTACATGTATGCTATATGTTTGGATTTTGGAAGCATACACGCTTAGATAGGAAAATATAGGAGCATTGACTATCAATAGGTGCTAAGTGTTTTAGATTATAGACCTTTGAAGCGTGATACCATCGGAGTAGCGATAAACACCATCTTAGCACCTTGTGTAGTTAGATACCACTTGAAAAGCATAAACAAAACTAGAAACCTCGTGAGATCAACATTATAAGCAAGGCTCTAGTACCACTTTGGAAAACATGAAGTAAGAGAAATCTAACTACTTCCTATTCATGCTAGTACTTCAATACATCATTCAAATTATACTAGCAAGTCACCACACAAGCAAAGTATCGGAGAAAAAGAAATGCATAACAATGCATCATACATATGAAGTGCACATGGAAATGCAACAATCATGTTTAAGAGCTTGCTCCCCCTATTTGTGTGCTCAAAAATTTTAGTTGAGCCCCTTCTTTTATCAATTCTCCCCTTTAGGTTTTCTTTTTGTGAACAACATTTTTCTCCCCCTTTGAGTTCTATCTTTGTGAACACAACATTTTCTCCCCCTTTGGCACCAATGACCACAAGGGACCAATTTTAGATAGATTATCATGTTGAAATATGGGGTGAGGATCAAGTTTGTGATTCAACCTAGATTGCTTGCATAAATAAAATGCTTCGGTTTGATCCAAGGGCAAGCTTCTTCACACCTCACTAAAAGGGTTATCATGCACCATGTTGAAGCAAATATTTAGACAAGTTTTCTAGATTAAACACTTAGGATCACAAGCGCTCAAACAAGTTATATGCTACCACTAGATCATACAAGTCATGGAAACAATAGTGGCACCATATAAACTTCAAATACATTTGATTTTCATGAATGAGCCTAGAACATAAGAAATCATGACTAGATGCACTAAACATGTCCTTAGTATAGAATGTATGACATGTCAACCAATTGTACCTTGGGGCTCGAAGGAGAGGCATGTCATATATGGGGTGCATCAACTCATGTTGGAGAAGTCAAGTATGTTCAACTCATTCTTTAGCTTGTGAAATCTCTTCTCATCAAGTGGCTTGGTGAATAGATCGGCTAGTTGATCTTCGGTGCCCACACTCTCAATAGCAATGTCACCCTTTTGTTGATGATCTCTAATGAAATGATGACGAACATCAATATGCTTTGTTCTTTGATGTTGAACCGGATTGTTGGTTAGCTTCACGGCACTTTCATTGTCACATAGCAATGGCACATTCTTGAGATTGATTCCAAAATCCTTCAATGTTGCCTTCATCCATAAGATTTGTGCACAACAACTACCCGCGGCGATGTATTCGGCTTCGGTGGTAGATAGTGCAATACTATTTTGCTTCTTGGATGACCATGAGACAAGTGATCTTCCCAACAATTGACAAGTCCCGGAAGTGCTCTTTCTCTCCACTTTGTCACCGGCATAGTCGGAATCCGAATATCCAACTAGCTCAAAGCTTGCACCTTTGGGATACCACAATCCAACATCTTGTGTATGCTTTAAGTACCTCAATATTCTCTTTGTTGCCTTCAAATGACTTTCTCTTGGTGAGGCTTGAAATCTTGCACACATGCATACACTAAACATTGCATCGGGTCTTGATGCCGTCACATAGAGTAGACTACCAATCATTGATCTATATAGCTTTTGATCCACCATGTTGCCACTCTTGTCACTATCCAAACTTCCACTAGTGCCCATTGGGGTTGTAATGCCCTTTGCATCTTCCATACCAAACTTCTTTAGCATATCCTTTATGTATTTGGTTTGGCTCACAAATGTTCCTTCCTTCATTTGTTTGATTTGAAGTCCAAGAAAGAAACAAAGTTCACCGATCATTGACATTTCAAATTCCTTTGCCATCATTTTCCCAAACTCATCACAATAATCTTGATTGGTTGAACCGAAAATGATATCATCAACATATATTTGCAATACAAACAAGTCTTTTCCAATCTTCTTGGTGAAGAGAGTAGTATCCACTTTGCCCATGACAAATCCTTTGGATAGCAAGAAGTCCCTCAATCTTTCATACCATGCTCTAGGTGCTTGCTTCAATCCATACAAAGCTTTTCTCAATTTGTAGACATGATTAGGTTTCTTGTCATCTTCAAAACCGGGAGGTTGCTCCACATACACCTCTTTTTGAATGTACCCATTGAGAAATGCACTCTTCACATCCATTTGATATAGCTTGATATTATGAGCACAAGCATAGGCAAGTAAGATCCTAATTGCTTCCAATCTTGCAACCGGGGCATAAGTTTCACCAAAGTCAAGACCCTCTATTTGTGTGTAACCTTGAGCCACTAGCCTTGCTTTGTTCCTTACTACTATCCCATCTTGATCTTGCTTGTTTCGAAAGACCCATCTTGTTCCAATGACATTATGATTCTTAGGCCTCTCAACTAGTTCCCATACTTCATTTCTCTTGAAATTGTTGAGCTCTTCATGCATTGCATTTACCCAATCCGGATCTCTCAATGCCTTATCAATGTCCTTGGGTTCTTCCATTGACACAAAAGAAGAGTGAGCACAAAAAGATGCCAATCTTGATCTAGTTTGAACTCCCCTTTGTATGTCACCAATGATGGAATCTAATGGATGGTCTCTTGCAATGTTAGTTGGTTGAAGCACTTGGATTTGATTGCTTGGATGTTGATGTTGATCATAAGTTGGAGATGATGAACTAGCCACTTGTTGATCTTGTTGCACTTGAGATGATGTACTAGCTTGATTTTGCATTAGAGAACCACTAGCTTGTGTAATTGGACTTTGGAACACTTGATCTTTGTTGTCATCCACATCAATCACTTGCTTTGGCCTAATATCACCAATATCCATTTCTTTCATAGCATTGGTCAATTGAGTTCCTCTCACATCATCCAAGTTATTTTCCTCATCTTGAGAGCCATTTGTTTCATCAAATTCAACATCATGAACTTCCTCAAGTAAACCACTAGCCAAATTCCAAACTCTATAAGCTTTGCTAGTAGTGGAGTAACCAAGTAGGAATCCTTCATCACATTTCTTCTCAAACTTGCTCAATCTAGTGCCCTTCTTCAAGATGTAGCATTTGCAACCAAATACCCGAAAGTATGCAATGTTGGGCTTTCTCCCATTTAAGATCTCATATGGTGTCTTCTCTAAGAACTTGTGACAATAGAGACGGTTGCTATAGAAGCAAGCCGTGTTTATTGCTTCGGCCCAAAATGAATGACTCACATTATACTCATTCAACATTGATCTTGCCATATCAATCAAGGTTCTATTCTTCCTCTCAACTAGGCCATTAGATTGAGGTGTATACTTGGCCGAGAATTGATGTTTGATTCCAAGCTCATCACATAACTCATCAACTCTTGTGTTTCTAAACTCACTTCCATTGTCACTTCTAACTTTCTTGATTGTGGTCTCAAATTTATTTTGCACTCTCTTGAAGAACTTCTTGAATATGTTAAATACATCACTCTTGTCCACAAGAAAGAATACCCATGTGTATCTAGTGAAATCATCCACAATCACAAAACCATACTTGTTGCCACCAATGCTTGTGTATGTAGTTGGCCCAAATAGATCCATGTGCAACAACTCAAATGCCTTGGAAGTACTCATAATGCTCTTCAATGGATGAGTGTTGCCCACTTGTTTTCCGGCTTGACATGCACTACATAGCTTATCCTTCTCAAATATGACATCCTTCAAGCCTCTAACTAAGTCATGCTTCACTAACTTGTTCAATTGCTTCATGCCAACATGACCAAGTCTCCTATGCCATAACCAACCCATACTTGATTTGGTGAGCAAGCATGTTGAGAGTTGAGTGTCACTAGCATTGAAATCAACCAAGTATAGATTCTCATATCTAAAGCCTTTGAAGATCAAGTTAGAGCCATCAACACTAATTATCTCCACATCATCAACACCAAATATGCACTTGAAACCGAGATCACACAATTGAGCAACCGAGAGAAGATTGAAGTTCAACTTTTCAACTAAGAGCACATTGGAAATGCTATGATCATTTGATATTGCAATCCTTCCAAGAGCCTTCACATCACCCTTGCTATTGTCACCAAATGTGATACTATCAATGCCACTATCATTTGATTTGAGAGAGTTGAACATTCTTGAATCACCGGTCATATGTTGAGAGCACCCACTATCAAGCACCCAATGCCTTCCTCCGGCCTTGTAATTTACCTACAAAACAATTTAATGTCTTTTAGGTACCCATACTTGCTTGGGTCCTTGGAGGTTAGTAACTAAGCTCTTTGGTACCCAAATGGCCTTCTTCTTTGGACCCACAATTGGTGTACCAACAAACTTAGCATGCACACCTTTCTCACCCTTGGTAAGCACATAACAAGAATCAAAAGGAATATAATCCATTTTAGCATGAAACTTGTTGTTGTTCTTGTTCATTTTATTACAATTAATCTCTAGATGCCCAACTTGCTTGCATCTATTGCAATAACGACCATTGCTCTTCACAAAGCGAGACTTTGGAGTAGCAAAGGCCGCCTTGCCCTTCTTGGGAGTATAGCCCAAACCCTCTTTGTTAAGAGAGAACCTTTGGCTACCCAAGCATTTTAGCAAGCGGGCATCCCCACCATAGGCATTGCCTAATGCGCGGGTGAGATCATCCACCTCTCTCTTGAGAGTCTCATTCTCAACCACAAGTGATGAATCACTAGTAGTAGAGGTAGAATTGGTTGTGGTGGATAATGATGAGCTACAAGAAGCATTAGTAGGACCAACAAATAAAGAATCATCAATAATATCATATGTTAGTCCAATATCACAAGTGAGAATCACTTGCTCCTCCTTAGCTTCCTTCATGAGCTTCTCCAACTTGAGGTCCTTCTCCTTGATGAGCTCAAGTAGAGAGGAGTGGGCTTCCTTAAGCCTAGTGTGAGCAATTTCAAGGTCCTCGTGGTCTTCCTTTAGACACTCACGAGAGGCCTCTAGCTCATCAAAGGATTTCCTAAGAGCTTTGAGCTCTTGTTCAATTCCTTTGCACTCCTTACTCTTTTTGAGAGCAACAAGCTCCTCCATCAAGGCATCATTTTCATTGCTCTTGGCAATGAGCTCTTGTTCCAAGATTTTGTATTTCTTGGTTGTCCTCTTGTAGCCCTTGCTCATTTGATCTATTATGCCCAATAGATCATCCTTGGAGTAGTCCTCATCCTCCTCATCATCACTCCTACAATCATCACTAGCACAAGAATCATCATCACTATCATCATATTTTACCTTGGTAGGCTTGGCCATAAGGCATGTCGATGTAGTGTCGAAGATGGATGACTTGTTAGAGAGGGCGATGCTTGCAATGGCTCGCCTAGTGGTCCTCTCATCATCACTAGAGCTTTCATCATCATCACTATCGGAGTTGTCACTATCCCAAGTGACCACATAACCACCACCTTTCTTCTTCTTGTTGATAGTGAAGCTCCTCTTCTCTTTCTTCTCCTTCTTGTCCTTGTTCTTCTTCAACTTCAACTCCCCATCATGATATCTTTTATCTTCATAGGGGCACCTTGCCACTACATGATCGGGGCTATTGCAATTGTAGCAAAGCACCTCCTTTGCCTTCATGAAGTCCCTTCTCTTCCTTGCACCATATCCTTTCTTCTTCATGAACCTCCCCATCTTGTGCACTAGGAGGGCCATGGTCTCATCATCGAATGGATCATCATCATCGCTCTCCACCTTGCTCTTGCCCTTAGAAGATGAAGCCTTGAATGCAATGGGCTTCTCTTGCTTGACCTTGGTCTCCTTCTTCTCATCTTCATCTTCATCATCATCATATTGAGCATCGGTCATGACATCTCCAAGCACTTGGTTTGGAGTCACTTTGTCCAAACCCTCTCTTTGGATCATCTTTCTCAAGATAGCAAACTTCTTAGGTAAGTTCATCAAGAACTTATGTGAGAAGTCCTTATCCTTGACATCTTCTCCTAGGCTCTTGAGATCATTGACAATAACTTGTAGCCTATAGAACATCTCCGGTATGGACTCATCATCCTTTATCTTGAAGCTTGCAAACTTATCCTTGAGCATATAGAGCTTGGCACTCTTTACCGTTGAAGTGCCCTCATATGTTTCCTCTAATCTTGTCCACACTTCACTTGCCATCTCAAGATCCTTGATTTGCTCAAAGACTTTTGCATCAATCCCATTGTAGAGAGTGTTGAGAGCCATAGTGTTGCATTGGTTGTTGATGCGGTCATTGTTGGTGAGGTTGTCGGGATCAATGATAGCATAATCATGATGTGTCACCTCCCAAACCTTCTCATTGATAGAGCCAAGATATTGCTTCATCTTTCTTTTCCAATGATCAAAAGAAGAGACACCATCAAAGAATGGAGGCTTGCCCCCGACATGGTTGAACACAACTTGAGCCATCTTACACCGAGGTTGTTAAGCCTTACAAACGGTGACCACGGCTCCGATACCACTTGAAAGGTCTTGATGGCTAGAGGGGGGGTGAATAGCCTTTTAAAATTTTCTACAAAGACAAGCTAAACAAGTTTATCAATACAACAAATAGCGAGATGCGAGTTTTGCTTAGCCTATGGGGTGTTTGCAAGCCACCTATCCAATTCACAATTCTAGTATATTGGCACTCAACCGCACAAGTCAAACCGAGAAGGTGACTACAACTACAACTAGCAAGCTACACAAGAGAGCTACTCTAGAAACGCTAACTAGCTAGCAAAGATAACTAAGAAAGTAATACAAGTGAGGGTTAGGAGGGTATCACCGAGGGGCGAAGAATTGAGCCAACCAATATGATCAACAATGAAAACCAAGATAACCGAACACCGGGATCAATCAATCACAATATGAAAGTGATGACACGAAGATTTATCCCGAGGTTCACGTGCTTGCCGGCACGCTAGTCCCCGTTGTGTCCCTCTTCACCACGTGGTTCGGTGGCTAATCGGTCTCACACCGAGCCTCTCAAAAGGCGCCACAAGAACCTACCAAATGGCAAAAGGTTGCAAATGACACGAGCAATCCACTAATGTTGCCTTTGGCGCTTCGCCGAGGTAGGCACAAACCCCTCACAATCACCGGAGGTGGCCAAGAACAATCACCAACTCTTGCCAACGCCTCCAAGCTGCTCCAAGCCGTCTAGGTGGCGGCAACCACCAAGAGAAATAAGAATCCCGCAGCAAATCAACCACCAAGTGCCAACTAGATGCAATCTCACAATGCAAATGCACTTGGATCACTCAATCTCACTTCGAATATGCAAAGAAGCAAGAGAGATGAGTGGGAGGGGAGTTGCTTAGCTCAAAGTGCTCACAAGTATGTCAAATGTCCAAGAGAGAGAGCCTTGAGCCGGCCAACGAGTATTTATAGACGTACCCCTTCGAATATAGCCGTTAGAAACTAGATTCAGCAGCAGTCGTGCTGACCGGACGCGCCGGTCGTAACGACCGGACGCTCCGGTCGCGTAACGGCTAGATTTCGAAACGCCGACCGGACGCGCCGGTCGCAACGACCGGACGCGCTGGTCACGACCGGACGCGCCGGTCCCGTGACTGACCGGACGCGCCGGTCAACACTGAGTCGCGCAAAACAAACCAACGACCGGACGCGCTGTTAGAACTGACCGGACGCCACAGTGACCGCGTCCGGTCGGAGTCCAGTAAGTTCCCTGGACGACCGGACGCGTCCGGTCGCCTGTGACCGGACGCGCCTCGCGTCCGATCAACCAACTGAAAAACGCGCCGATACTGGACGCTGACCGGACGCGTTCGGTCAAACAGTGACCGCGTCCGGTGCAGCGTCCGGTGCAGCGTCCGGTCACCACTGTGACCTCCGTTCGCTTCCGTTTCTTTTCCGTTTGATTTCCGACTTCCGGCGTAGTAGAAAATAGGCATTTCATTTCCCCGAAATCACCTGAATCCCGCGCTCGCACGCTCGGCGGGAGGGAGAGAGGACCCCAAACCCTCTCTACCGCTTAAACTCCAACGCCATCGCAAACGTGCTAACACCACCAAGTGATCATCACCATGTGCATGTGTGTTAGCATTTTCACAATCAATTTTCGAGGCGTTATTAGTTCTATCCAAATGCATATGACATGAAATGCACACCTAGAGGCACTTAGGAGTTCAATAGCCGCGTCATTCCCCTCTTTATAGTACGGCTATCTATCCTATAATGTAACCACACCCACTAGGTGTCTTGGTTATTAAAACACAACCCTTAAGCATATACCTTTGCCTTGATCATGTAGGGTTGCGTCCAAATCCAAGTGTGGCCATCATGATCACCATGTCCATCTTGCCACCAACCTTGGAATGTACTAATCCTCAAATGCTACATACAACTTAGGCATAGGATTAGTACTTAGGCATTGTCACTAATTACCAACACCAAACATAGGACTTTCAGTGTTCAAGAAAAAGCTTAGGCCTGATGGTACTATTGATAAGTACAAGGCTCGGCTTGTGGCTAAGGGTTATACCCAGAAGGAAGGTGAGGATTTCTTTGATACTTATTCACCTGTTGCTAGAATGACCACTATTCAAGTGCTACTTTCCTTGGCTGCCTCATATGGTCTTCTCATTCATCAAATGGACGTGAAGACATCTTTTCTTAATGAAGAGTTGGATGAGGAGATTTATATGGATCAGCCTGATGGGTTTGTAGTAAAAGGTAAAGAGCAGAAAGTGTGTAAGTTACTGAAATCTTTGTATGGCTTGAAACAAGCACCTAAACTATGGCATGAAAAGTTTGACACAACTTTAACTAGTGCGGGCTTTGTTGTCAATGAGGCTGATAGGTGTGTGTATTATCAACATGGTGGGGGTCAATCTGTTATATGTTTATATGTTGATGATATTCTAATTTTTTGAACGAACATTGATGTTATTAATGAAGTCAAGTCTTTCCTGTCAAAGAGTTTTGACATGAAAGATCTAGGAGAAGATGATGTAATTCTAAACATTAAGCTGATTAAGAAAAATAGTGAGATTACTTTGTTGTAATCTCACTATGTTGAGAAGGTCTTGAGTCGGTTTGGCTTTATGGATAGCAAGCCTTCTCCAACATCTTATGATCCTAGTGTGATATTGAGAAAGAACAAGAAGATTGTTAAAGATCAATTGAGGTATTCTTAGATAACACTCATGTATCTAGCTAGCATAACCAGACCATATATCTCTTTTACTGTGAGCAAGTTGAGTAGGTACATGTCTAACCCGGGTGATGATCATTGGCATGCACTTGAAAAGGTCTTGTATTATCTTAAAGGTACAATGAGTTTTGGGATTCACTATTCTGGGCACCCAGCTGTGCTAGAGAGATATAGTGATGCGAACTGGATTTTTTATATTGATCAAATCTACGCCACCAGTGGGTATGTTTTTACTCTTGGAGGTGGCGCGGTGTCATGGAGGTCTTGTAAACAAACTATTTTAACTAAACCAACCATGGAAGCAGAACTTACTACTTTGGATACAGCTTCTGCAGAGGCAGAGTGGCTGCGTAAGCTCTTGTCTGATTTGCCGGTGGTTGAAAAACCTATATCGGCTATCCTTATGAACTGTGATAATCAAATAGTGATCACTAAAGTGAACCGTGCTTAGGATCATGCGAAGTCAACAAGACACGTTAAAAGACGTTTGAAGTCTGTCAGAAAATTGAGAAACTTCGGAGTAATAACTGTGGCTTATGTGCAAACAGACAAAAACCTGGCAGATCCCTTTACAAAAGGGCTATCATGGAATGTGATAGAAATCGCATCAAGGGAGATGGGTATGAGACCCATGTAAGTTTGCAGTAGTAGTAACCCAATCTTTTTTGATCGGAGATCCCGTGACTAAGAACCTAGGAAGAACAAACTATTGGTAAACTGAGGGGAGTAATCTATAACTCTATAACCCTCTCTAAGTGAAGATGCAATACTCTCAGAGCAATGAGGCACTGTAAGGAAGGTTGACGAATGCCTTAATGTGTTCTATTGGCTTTAACAAGCGAAGGTGCTGTCCTGCAGAGAACATACCTATATGAGTCTAACCGTAAAACGTCGTAGTCTATGAGATTTGGGTGATCTCTAGTAAGTTCATGAAGAGACCAGGGAGTACGACGTATGTGCTCCACCCACAGGGAAGGCTACTGGCAGCCAGGTACTAGTTTGACTTTGAGTGAAACTCGTTTGCACAAAACTTGCAATTCAAGGTGTAGTGCATTGTTCAAGTTGTGAATAGGTGTAACTTAAAATTTTAGGCGGATGTTCAACTTAACAGTCTCTGCTGAAACACTAGTATATAAACAGTAGTGATAGAAGGAAAATATCTATAATGGGCAGTTGAGATCTGGTGGGGGATTGTTAGAATTTATATCAATAGTTTTCCTAAATTCATATGAAGAAATTCTAATAAATCTCAAAAGCACAATATATGTGTTCCCTAATGTGCTTTAATGTTTAAACCCATATATAGAGATGAGAGGTGCAACATCTATTAGTACCATATTGCTAATTGATGTGGAGGTAGGGAATTTTCCTCCCTATATATACGTACCAATCCTCCTGGGAATAGACACAACAAAAACTATTATTGAGAATTCCAGTTGAAAAATCCTAAGGTAGCCAATCTTAAAAGCCTAGTATCTGTGTTTCCTAATGGACTTTAATGTTTAAATCCATATATAGAGGTGTGAGGTGCAACATCTATTAGTACCATATTGCTAATTGATGTGGAGGTAGAGAGTTTTCCTCCCTATATATACGTACCAATCCTCCTGAAAATAGACACACCAAAAACTACTATTGGGAATTCCAGTTGAAAAATCCTAAGGTAGCCAAATAGTATTTTTCTCTTCTCGCTACTGCGCCGCCGCCGTAGTCTCTCCATCCTGATCGTCTGCGTGCACCGGTGTTTGGGAGAGTAGGTCTCCCAAACCCTCGTCTTTGCGATCCTGCACTGTGAGAAGACGAATAAGGTTTTTGGAAAGCACTCTTCGCGCGACTGCTCCCAAATCCTTCACGACGGCTCGTCCTCCGAAGGCTGCATCGGCACACCGTCTTCGTCGTCGCCAGGCTCGAGGGATCGTCAACGGGAACGTTCCACCGCCGCTCATCGACGACCTTGACTTCGCTCCATCGTCAACGCCATCTGCATCTCCACCACCGTCAACTACATCTCAGGTATCATTCTCGTGATCTAATCTTGTCGTTCATAATGTCTAATCTGTCATGCATACGTGCTATGCTTACAATCATAATCATGTTTATGCTTATACTATGCAATATATTAATCTGTCATGCTAGTTTACTGTAGTCTGTACATGCTTAATCTAGTGCATCAGTTTGTCATGATTTATATTCTGGTTTTAATCTAAAAATTGCCTAATTACTTAACATGAATAGCATTGGGACTAAGCAAGGGCACATGACCAGGTCGAGAGAAGTCTATTGTATCTCTATCTATATATATATACCTAATCTATCTATCCCTAATAATAAAGAGGCAAAATTTTCGGCTATTTTTTTCGTCCATCCATTTTTTTTAGTCCATCTCTCTCTGACTACCTGACAATAGAAAGTTTCTTCTGGCTGAACTTATATATATAACTAATGTTCATACAAGTTAGAATAGCTCTTGCCTAACGCGATACGGAGTCCGATTCCAACACATATTGAGTCCTTGATCATATGTGTTACAATACCACACGTCTAACGATGATATGGAGTCTGATTCTAATCATATAGAGTTTCTTATTTGGCAAAATTGGCTACAGGACATAGAAAATGACCTCTCTTTGCTAGTGGACATGCAAAATGGAGCAGTTTGCTGGTGGACACTCTGCTTCTTGTCAAATTTACTAGTGGACATCGAACGCAATAAAATATTCATTTTCAACTTTTGAGGAGAGAGAAAAGCGGTGAAATGTCCTTTATGCCCCTGTCTCTTTCTTCTTCCTCGCTCCCTTTCTTTTCTTTTCGGACAGTGTCAAATTTTCAGCTTTTGAACAGTATCCTTTTCTCTTCTTTTCCGTTGCAATACACGGACATATTTGCTAGTAATAATATTAAAGAGTGCTTGTCGTCGTCTTGCGAAGAGACGGATCCATTCTCTTCATTTACTGCTGCGAACGGGGTGTTTTTTTTTTTTTTTTTGCAATTTTCACATCATAGAGACGGCATCCGAAGGCCCATTGTACGTGCCCTCAACATGGAAGTGGGGGGATAGTCAATGGTGCCGCCTCTCGAGGAGCTACATGCATGTTTTTCTCTTTCACCAGACACCAGGAGTTAATTAACTAATTAAAGACCCAATTGGCTCGTATCCTAAGGCGGCTGCTAGCATATACCACATTTTTCTCAAACCAACCCTTAAGTTAATTGATCAAATTTTGCTTCACCAGCACTTTGAATAACCAAAAGACCAATGTAGCCTAAATGGAGACTTACCATGGTTTGAAGTCTACTAACTCCATCTAATTTGCCTAGCTTCAAGCGTGCCAACATGTGTCCACTAGGCAAACATTCCATAAATAACATTTCAGTTGGCCACTGGAGCTCAACTAGTCCATACATGAATAAACTGATGAATAAAGTCAAGGAAACAAGGCCCCTCTGAAGAATTCAACGTCAAGAACACCTGAAGCCAGGAATTCTTAAGACATGAATACCCAACATCACCACACCCGTTACAACAAATACACACATCTTGTAGACTTGAAATACAAAGAACATAAAGAAACCTACACTAACAAAACCTCACAACACCAGCTTCAGAGATGTATCACTTTTATACTAATAAACATATAACAAGCATGGAAACCAGTCCACAGCAATGCCTACAAGACTCGCTAACTAATATGAAGAAATATATATCCCCAAAAGATGCAAGACGGGATCCCAATCATGTTAACGCTTCACCTCCTCAAAACCTTTTCAACAGCTGACCTCTGTGAATCCGATAGGCCCTGCAAAGGATTTATTAGAGGACAATGTGACGATGTTAATGTGGATTTGTTCATTTTACCTAGGCCATATTCATATCTGTTGAACGATTGATAATGCAAAGGAACCGGTCAAATGACATTTTACCTGGCAAAGATATTCAAACATTGGTCGATCATTCTCCCACAAGTTGGCAAAGATGTTTGTCAGGAAGTCCACTAACTTCACCTGCACAGGAGACAGATTATTTAACTTTGACATCATCTAATTCAAATCAAAGATCTTTTCTGCAGTGAAAACAAACCTCATTAAGAGGGTCAGTTTTTGTCAGATCATCATCATAACTATCATCATCATCATCCTGTTGTACAACTCCAGGTAAATATGGCATAAATATGACAGAACTACCAAAGGAGCAAACCTGGTTGCTAACAAACCTCAGCAAAAACTTTCGCCATTGCATTTAAATGTTCAACTGATGGATTAGCGATTGAAGGAACAGATGCTAAGTGTATGATATCATCTGATATACTAGCGTCACCATTCTGCACTTCTTCCCAGTCACTATCCTAAAAGGCAAAAAAAAAAGTTGGAACTTTCAGATCAAACAGGCATTGCAGTTAATAGTTTCAAATGACAAGATGTGTAGAAACCTCTTCGCAGTCATCGTCATCACCAGCACCAATTTGTTCCTGAATTTCAGCTAAAGTATCTGCTAACAATGAGAAGATCTGCATAATACAAATTCAAGAATATTAAGTAGCAATTACTAAGAAAAGGCTACTTGATGATTGATGTCACATTAAACATTAGTTAACACTGTTAACAGAATATATTAGACATATAGTGGCTATTTGGTTTGTATACTAACAAGGTTGTTATCATGTTACCACATTCTTGCCACACTTTTTTCAAATTAAGCGATTAAATTCACAAGCACACTTCAAGAGAATCTTGCCACATTTTTCTATTTTGCTGGGTGCTGAACTGCTGGTGCATAAGACCAGGTTAGAAAAAAAGAATCTTGTCACATGTGTGGAAAAATTGGGTAATGCATGGCTACATACCAAATACAGAGTGCTTCCTACCCAGATTTGAAACATTGACGGGAATGGAAATGTGAATAATCAACTGTTACCTTAGCTGGGAGTGGAATCTTGGTCCATTGATCAGGAGTCACTCGAGCTTTTGAACGTGTCGTTATACCTGCACTAGTCTGCATGTTTCTGGGTCAGGCTCCGAATGAACTTTTATCAGGCAAGGTAGTAGCTGTAGAACACCAATTCTTACCAACAGTACCTTAATAAGATGCCCTTGAACTTCAACCTTGGATAGCTCAGGATGACGAGTTGATATGAGAAGAGCTAATGCAGTCGTTGTTACCTTTATCTGGTAGGCTCCCTGAATTTCACCTATAAAGGATATTTAACATGGAAGCATATTCAGTGAAACAGGTGAGAAGGCAAATTGGTTTCAGAATTAAATATATGATGATATGATCCTGTCAACACTTGCCTTGGAGTTGTGACCATTCTGACATAATATAAACAAGTGAATTGCCATACCCCTGCGCAGGGATAGAAAGCAATAGATTGATGAACCCATCAACATTTGGTGCACTCATATGTACCTGCAGGCAGAGTGAACTGAGAACACATCTTGGACAAGCTTAAGTAACTAGAGTAATCTTTCACCACAAATGCCAGTTAACAGTTAACACACCTTAGGTATGAGAGAGAGAGAAAGAGGGAGAGGGAGAGAGACTTACTAATCTGGCTATTATAACAATAAGCGAGCTTTTCAATCCTGTGATGCTGCTTGTTTGCTTACGCCTCACAATAGCAGCAATAAGATCCGGTATGTGGGGAGACAGGTGTAGAGGTATTTGTAAAATGAGTTGCAAGACAAAGCTTCCAACAAAGAGTGATACTGAACTTTCTAACGCTGGATCTAAAAGCCTGCACAACCATTAAGAACCATGAAAGCAGTAAACAGACCAAAAAAAAGAACACTTAGAACATCTGGATAAGGTGTAGGCTGGTGCGTTGTATAGAAGAAATGTACTCCCTCCATTCCAAATTGTAAGTTGTTTTGGCTTTTCAAGATATACATAGCTTTACTAGGTGTGTAGCAAAATCTATGTACCTAGAAAAGCCAAAACGACTTACAATTTGGAATAGAAGGAGTATTTAAACAACAGAAGGCACAGAGAATGTGCAGATTCTGGTGAATCTTTTAATCCACCACAAAGCATTATGCTTCAATTTCAACAGAAAATCCCATTTCAAAAATATAGTTTGCTGTTGCAATTAGATTTACACTGCAGAGGGAACAAATATGAGTTCCCAGCATCAAATCAAGATGGGTCCAGCATTGTGTTGCATTTGGATATTTCTCAGGTCACTAAGATGATCATCTAGGATTGGAGGTACTGTGGTATCTTCTATAAGACTGATTCTGACATTACCTTGAAGCTGCATCAAGTAGCATCTTGAGTGTGTGTCCTTGTTCACCACCCCAGACAAGCAACTCCTGCCGGCCACCTGATATGAATGCTGCCAAGCATTCTGTCGCATTCTAGTTGAGAATAGCTACTATTAGGGATACATTTCAAAACAAAGTAGGTTAGCAACAACCTCTGTTTCATAATTTTCATCTGGTACATACACCTAGAGGCTAGAGGCAACAGCTGAGTAAAACTTTATGGGATTGGATCATTCTTGACCTTATAGATATACGCATACAAGTAATCTTAGCTGATAAGTACAAGTTCAGTGCAATTATTTTAAATATTGCTTAATAATATGCCTCATACATATGTGTACCAGACAACTATTGTGATACAGATAGATAGCCCGAATGCGCAAATGAACCGTGTTTTAGCATGTACCTGCATCTCTCCATGGTCATCACTTTCAAGAACGATTTGAACAGTAGAAACAAAGCATTTGTCGAAGACTGCTTTAACCACAGCAGCTGGAGCATTCTGAAATGTGCAGAGCAGCATTAGAAATAACCACTTCAAAAGAAATGTTTTGCATTTAACTTCATAGGACTTCCGAGATATACAAGACATACTTTGAGTAACATTGTCAAAAGGTCCAGTGAACCTGCAACCAGTCCATCTGGCTGGACCTTGGGCTAGCAAGTAGCAAATCGACCAGAAATTAAAATTGCATAATGTAGGCAGACGCAGAAAGAAAGAACAATGGCAGTGATGTGTAAACTGGCATTGGCATCTTACTTTTGCTAAAATGGATCCAATTGTTGGGAGGATTCGAGACACAAGCGGCTGTAAGCATCCAGGAGCATTCTTGATGGCCTAAAAACTAAGGAATTATGTTAAATGTAACTTTAGGAGCTCAAAAGCCAGAAAAAAAAAATTGCTTTCTGCTAACAAATGATAACAGGTGCACAGGGAAATGTTATAGAATGACATAAAATACTGCATAGAGAAACAAACCACATAATCATCATGAAAGTAAAGGATTTGCTTTGAGGCTGTACTAAAATGCTCATCGATGGCATTTAATGCTTTGAAAAAAAGTATATCACTACCAAATACTTAGTATACATCAACGTTAATTCATCTAACAATTCTTCTTCTGGTCAGTGTGGTATTAAAGAATTCTTTTTGATTGCATTAGGGATCTTTCCAGTTCTGACGAAAACATACCTCTAACACTTCGACAGCATCAATGCTGATGAACGGGTCAGCAATGTGTTGTGCCCAAACATCCAGTATGATGGGGGAAATGACAGGCTCAATTAAAGTTGATTGTTCTCCACCTACATTATCAGATGAAAAAACCAGCACACAATTCTAGTGTCGATACAGTATGTATAACATCTTTTTGCTACAAAGTGGATACACAAACATGCTGGCATACCAGATTTGATTGCTGATTGCAGGGTTTCTAGAACAAGATGCAGTGTTTCATCAGATGCCTGCTAAAACTCCACATTAGTTATGTCATTTTGAGTCAAGAAAGGCAATATTTACAACAATAACTACCTGCCGCAAAAGATCAACAAGAGATGAGAGTATGCCCATAATGTTTGGCTGAATCAGATTCTGATTAGATTCTGGTAAAAGTTGGGCCAGTGCCCTACAAGCACCAACTTTAACTGGGGGCGGCCTGCGACATAAATAATTCACAGATAAATGCAACATTCTCCTTGTGCATTTAGAAAGAAAATTACAAAACAAGAATATAGATCTTACACATCAGAGGCAATCGCATGAGCCGCATTGCATAGATATTGTTCACTGATCCCTTTACTTATCTGTCATGTTTTTTGAATTAAGCTTGCTAAAAATAAAGGAAAACAAAAGCAGGAAAAAAAGGAAACTTACCACTGAAGAAAACTTAGCCACACTAGAAAATGCACGCGCATGGAGAAATGGGTACTGATGCACCCCTAAAAATCACAAGATTAGTCATAAAACAGGCCACACAAATACCGTAGAGTAGAGAAATATACCTGTTCCCATAATGTCAATTAGCATTTGCTCAAGTAAATCCCGCACATTGTATTTTGTCAAACCAGAATCCTAAACAGCAAAAGGCACATTATAAATAAGAGCACAACTTCCATAGTTTGTTTTAGTCATTTCAAAAGAAAAGAACGACTCTCTACTTTGCCTCTTAGAGTAATACACCGCTCCATTTACAAAAAAAAAAAAAAAGAAAGATCTTACATTATTGAAGATTAACTGTCAGGCAATTCCTTCAGCTTTACAGACAGAGAGTTGGGCAGTTGGACAGTTAGCATGAACTGTTAGATCTGCCAATGGCAACGTCCATGCGAGATAATATAACATAATTGACATATGTTAAGAGCAACTCCAGCAGGAGCCCTCAAATCAAGGTCCCTACTTTTGATTTCAAAACTCCCCCTACTTTTGAGGGCCTGTTTTTTTTTTTTGTTGTTGTTGCATCAGCTCCAACAGGAGCCCTCAAATCCATTCCAATAGAAACTGACATATAGGACCCACTAGTCATTCCCTGTTCTTCCTCGCTCCTCAAATCCATTCCAATATAAACTGACATATAGGACTCACTCGTCATTCCCTGTTCTTCCGCCTCACTCTATCTACTGAGCTAGATGCGGACAAGACAAACTACCCTTGCCGGGAGGAGGACAAGGATCCGCCGAGGGTAGCCCAGACGGGACCTGTCCCACGCTGGGAGGACGATGAGGATCCGCCGTGGCTCGTCGGGGGAGGACGACGATCCATCATGGCTCATCAGGGAGGGGGAGGGTAGCCCAGACGAGGAAGAGGCCGCTGATCCACCGTGGCTAGTCAGGGAGGGGGGGTGGGGGAGGTCGGTCAAGGCGTCTTTGGAGGTGGGGAAGGGCAGTGCTGGACTTGGAGATGGGCAGACGGCGGCTGCGGCGGCGGCACGGTCCAGGCACCAGAACTGAGAAAAAGTGTGTGTGGGGTGGAAACCTGTCAACCACTGTACGGGGGGCAGGGCAGACGCCCACAGGAACGAGGGCCATGGAGGTAGATTTGAGGGCCTGCTCATTTTGAGGGCTCAAATAAGGGCCATGTTGGACAAGTGTTTTTAACATGGGCCCTCAAATTTTAGTTTAGGGGCCTGTTTAAGGGCCCTGCTGGAGTTTTTTTAACAAAAAACATTACATACTCATACTCTGAGATCCCATGTTCCCAGAACTGGCCAATATCCGTAACTGTCATATAACCATCTCAAAAACACATATTCCCCACTCCCTTAGTCCCTACCATATCCATTGTAAACCCAGCAATCCCATCACTAGCTCATGCACAGAAATGGGAATCTCTCACAAGGACATCGCAAGTTGAACCATGGTGAGTCCCAGGTGCCCAGCTGTGCAGACTGCAGCAACATAATATCAAGGCTGCTAAACAAGTAGCATGAGGCCTTCCGCATTCAAAGTCACATGTTCAAATGCTACTCCTAGTCAACAAAAAAAGCACCACAGTAGGCACATGGCGTCAACAGTTAGATTAAGTTATTTTTGTCGTTGTTTAATGATATATGGGCAAATTATATCAGCCAATTCTTTGTCAATAAATTCATGCCATCATTATTCTGTTGTGTCAAAAATATATCACAATAAAAATTAATAGTCGAACTTGTATGCAGGTTGAAGAAAACCTTAAAAAGGGTTCAAAAAGACTTCCCTAAACAAGGGGAGTAAAATCTTGCACTACATACCAATAGAAAATCAGTTGATGTAACGAACTGCTCAGCAGAAGCAAAACAAGTATATACCAACCTGCGCTTCAGACAACTGTTCTGACAGTGAACCTAGAGCAAAAAGTGATGCTTCATGCAGCTGCCACAAAGAAAATGTTGCATTAGATATCAGACCAGAAACCATCATGAACATAATATCAGCAAAGTTAAATAGAATGTTTGGGGTGATACTAATTATAATATTTAAAGTTTAAATATGGGTTAATGCTAAACAATACTTAGACTTAAAGCAACAGCGATGAATATGATAAGCAATGAAACATCATTCGTAAGAGGTAAGAAGAAACTCAAGCTCTTTTATATCTAATATAACAAAACCAAAGAACTCACTCTCCACCAGTCAGCAGAACCCGCTTCCTTCAATTCTCGTGATTCGTGAAAACGCATTTGTGAAGCTTCCAAAATTGAGTCAATTCCATAATCTTCATAAGCCGTTACTATCTCTTCCAGCAAAAGAGACCCTGAAAACCAGTAAGAAGTGAGGAAGTATTGCAACCAAGCAATTAACAAGTTCCAATTCAAAAGTAGATTACAAGGGTCTCTCTTATAAACAAAAGCAGAACTCAAAGAAAGACATCTTTGAACACTTTGGCTTCAAGGCAGTAACAGTAGTAGCAGAAATTTAGTTCATTGATACTAGCTTCTGCGGTTCTGCCAATTTTATGGTTCTTAGAGAAAAAGCAATGCACTGGTAAACAGAATTGCGCTGGGTTGTGTGTGTTTGCTGGTTTACTCGTTTTTTTCTTTTAGTTTTGGTGCTGTGTGGGGTTTTTGGGATTGGTCTCTCACTCTCTCGACCCTCCCTTTGTAACATTCTGGTGGGGGGTTCAGGATTGGTCTTTGACCTCTCCCTTGTAGCCCCCTTTTCTTCTTATTAATGAAATGACACGCAGCTCTCCTGCGTCGTTCGAGAAAAAAAAAACAGAATTGCACTCTTAATAAGCCTACCAAGTAAACAAAAAAATATATCATTACTGCAGTTTGTACCAGACACACGGCAGCTATAGGTTAGGTCATCCTCATCAGCTACATACTGGTTAGCATCACATGACCAGCTTTGCACCTAGAAAAACAAAACATTAATGCATAACCATTACATGGATAACCAATAAAAAGAAAAAAGAAACATGAAGAGTGACTAATAGACAAACTATTTGCAAAAGGTATATTCCATTTGCTTTCTTAAATGGCATGTCAAGAAGAAACATAACTAAAGATGCAAGTGTTTGGGGAAAGAGATTCTATTACTTGGCTAACCCTAGAAGGGTAGCTATATAGTTTCCATACATGGGCCACATGGGCCTTAGCCTCATGGGCCTAACATATACTCCAACACCCCCCCGCAGTCTGAACTACCGTCGCAGCGGAGTTCAAGGCTGAACAAGAAGCTGAACAAGAAAGAACTCACACAACCCCCACAGACGCAACTAGCCACCGGTGATGTTGAGGCTGGAGCGAAACTCGGCGAAGGTCGAGGACGGAAGGCCTTTGGTGAAGATGTCCGCGAACTGGGAGGTCGTCGGAACATGAAGGACCCGCACCTCGCCCATGGCCACCCGATCACTGACAAAATGGAGGTCGATCTCCACATGCTTCGTCCGCTGATGCTGGATGGGGTTGGTGGAGAGGTAGACCGCACTGACGTTGTCGCAGTAGATCAGTGTGCTCCGGGAGGGAGGAGTGTGCAACTCCGCAAGCAGCTGCCGGAGCCAGGCGGCCTCCGCCACGCCATTGGCAACGGCGCGGTACTCCGCCTCGGCGCTGGACCGGGAGACCACCGGCTGGCGCTTGGACGACCAAGACACCAGGTTGCCGCCCAGGAAGACGGCGTAGCCGGAGGTGGAGCGACGAGTATCCGGGCACCCGGCCCAGTCAGCGTCGGTGTAGACGACGAGGTCGGTGGAGGAGTCCCGGTGGAGGAGGAGGCCGTAGTCGAGCGTGCCCCGGAGGTAGCGGAGGAGGCGCTTGAGAGCCGTGAGGTGAGGCTCCCGGGGGTCATGCATATGGAGGCAGACCTGCTGAACTGCATAGGTGATGTCCGGCCTGGTGAAGGTGAGGTACTGAAGGGCCCCGGCGAGACTCCTGTACGCAGTGGGATCGGCCATCGATGGTCCCTCAGCCTCAGACAGCTTGCCCTGAGTGTCGACCGGAGTGGAGCAGGGGTTGCAGTCAGTCATCCCAGCCCGCTCCAGGATGTCCCGAGTGTACTGTCGCTGGTGAAGTAGAAGCCCGGTAGGACGGTGCTCAACAGTGACACCGAGGAAGTGGTGGAGCTCACCCAGGTCCTTCATCGCGAACTCCTGCTGGAGAGCAGCGATGATCCGGCGGAGAAGTGGCGCACTGGAGGCGGTGAGGACAATGTCATCAACATAGAGCAGCAAGTATGCAGTGTCAGCCCCATGGTGGTAGACGAACAGGGACGTATCAGACTTGGCCTCTACGAACCCCAGGGTCAGCAAGAAAGCGGCGAACCGGTGGTTCCACGCCCGAGGTGCCTGCTTGAGGCCGTAGAGGGACCTGTTGAGCCGGCAGACCATGTCAGGACGGGTGGTGTCGACGAACCCCGCCGGCTGACTGCAGTACACCGTCTCGGTGAGAAGGCCGTGGAGGAAGGCGTTCTTGACGTCCAGCTGGTGGACGGGCCAAGACCGAGCAAGCGCCAGCGATAGCACGGTACGGACGGTGGCCGGCTTGACCACCGGGCTGAAGGTCTCGTCGTAGTCGACGCCAGGGCGCTGAGTGAAACCCCGGAGGACCCACCGAGCCTTGTAGCGCTCGAGAGAGCCGTCGGCCCGGCGCTTGTGGGTCCAAATCCACTTGCCGGTGACGACATTGGCGCCCGGCGGCCGGGGCACCAACTCCCACGTCTGGTTGGCGAGTAGCGCGGCGTACTCCTCTTCCATCGCGCGGCGCCAGTGAGGATCCAACAGGGCGTCGCGGACGGAGGAGGGTACCGGAGAGACCACCGCGTCGCCGGTCGAAGCCTCGAGGGCACGAGGCGGCAGTGTGCCAGCCGCGTGTCTGGTCACCATCGGGTGGACATGCCGCGGGTGTCGGTGAAGCAGCGGCGGGTGGTAGACCGGCGGGGCACCACGAGCCGACGGAGACAGTGGCGGTGGTGTCGGTGTCCCCGGTGGAGAAGGGACCACGAGCGGCGGTGGCCGCGGCCTGCGCTGGTATACCCGTACCGGCGCGGCGAACCTCGACGGAGGCGCCGGGGCAGGTACCGGGACAGGATCCGGCGTCGGCAACCGGCACGACCCCCCCGGGGCAGAAGCGGGGGACGAAGGCCCCGGGTCTGCACCAACTGGAGAAGACGGGGCCGCGCCGGAGGACAAGGGGCCCGGACTCTCAGGGGAGCCGGGACCGGTGGCCGGCTCAGAGCGTGGCGAAGCGGTACCTGCAGGAGACCACGAAAAAGGTGGCTGGACCACCGGGTCAGTGGGAAACAGAGAGGGTGGGTCAGTGACCGGAGGTGTAGTGGTGCTGGAAAAGGGAAAGACGGACTCATCGAACACCACATGGCGCGAGATGAGAACACGTCGAGAGGTAAGGTCAAAGCATCGGTACCCCTTGTGATCTGGGGAGTACCCGAGGAAGACACAGAGCGTGGAGCGAGGGTCCAGCTTGTGAGAAGATGTGGCAGCAGTGTTGGGGTAGCAAGCACACCCAAACACGCGGAGGTGATCGTACCGAGGCGGGGTACCGAAGAGGGCGTGGTGAGGTGTGGGAGCGGGACAGGCAGCGGAAGGAAGGCGGTTAAGAAGATAGGTGGAGGTGTGCAGGCCCTTAGCCCAGAAGCGAGCAGGAAGAGAGGCCTGAAACAGAAGAGTGCGCACGGTGTCGTTGGTGGTGCGAATCATCCGCTCTGCCTTGCCATTCTGCGAAGAGGTGTATGGGCAAGACATGCGCAACTGAATACCGTGAGAGAGGAAGAAAGCTCGGGAGGTGGAGTTATCAAACTCGCGACCATTGTCACACTGGACGGCCTTGATGGTGAGACCGAACTGAGTAGACACCCAAGTAAAGAAGTGAAGGAGCGTGGTAAACGTATCAGACTTCGCACGTAGGGGAAAAGTCCATGAATAATGCGAAAAATCATCAACAACCACAAGATAATACTTATAACCAGAAATACTGATAACAGGAGATGTCCATAGGTCGCAATGTACAAGATCAAAAATACGAGCCGCATGAGAAGAACTAGAAAAAGGAAGACGAACATGTCGGCCCAATTGGCACGCATGACACAGTTGCTCATCATGAGCTCGAGTACATGGAAGACCAGAGCTACGACTGAGCTGTATCAGGGCATCACGTCCAGGATGGCCGAGACGCCGGTGCCAGGTAGTAGAGGAAGAAGACGCGACAAAGGCAGCTGACAAAACGGGCGGCGAAGAAGATGAAGGAGCCGCCGAGAAGCGAAGAGTGTAAAGGGGCCCGGAGCTGTCACATCGGAGCAGAGGACGCCGGGAAGCCAAATCCTTTACAGTAAGACCAGAAGAGTCAAATTCCACAGAACAAGAATTGTCAGCTGTAAAACGTCGAATAGAAAGAAGATTATGAACCATGGAAGGAGCAACAAGAACATCAGGAAGACGAAAGGAGCCATGAGCACCGGCGGTACCCACAGACGAGACAGGAATACAAGAACCATTAGCGACCATAATGGACGAAGGAAGGGAGGAAGAGGGAGAGTGAATCGACGAAAGTATACCGGGGTCAGGTGTAGTGTGGTAGGTGGCCCCCGAATCAGCGATCCACTCAGGTCCGACCGGAGGTGTCAGGCCCAAGGTGCTGAATGAGCGAGCCAGGGCCGCCTGGTCCCAGCTGGCGACCCCCGGTGGAGTCCCGGAGGGTGGAACCCACGGCGTAGTAGGGAAGGCGCCGGGTGAAGGACCAGCAGGAGGAGCTCCGGTGAGCATGGCGGCTCCGAGGGCGTGGTAGGGCCACATGGAGATGCGACCGGACCACGGGTTCTGGAACGAAGGCCATGGTGCCCCCCGTGTGTCCCCGCCGGTGCCGGAGCCTGAGGTGGACCGCCCCGGCCACCCCCGCGGCCCCCTCCACGGCGACGACGAGAGCCACGACCCCCCCCCACCTCCGCTCGGCCCGGAGGGAGGAGGGCCCAGGAGAGACGACGGTGGCGGAGCAGACGACCGCGGTGGAGTAGGAGGACGCGGCGAGGTGGCAGCCAGGGCCGTCGAGGAGGACGAGGTGGTGGTAGAGCCCGGCTGGAGGCCCTGCGTGAGCTCCTCCATGACGAGATCGTCACGGACCTCCAGGAAGGTGGGGAAGGGCCTCTGGCGGGTGATCCACGTCCTGAGGTGAGCGTAGCGGTCGCTGAGCCCCCGGAGGACGTTGAGGACCAAGATGCGATCCTCGACGGGCCACCCGAGATCCCCCAGGGAGTCAGCCATGCCCTTCATCCGACGGCAGAACTCACCGACGGAGAGGTCACCCTGGACGAAGGTGCGGAAGCTCGCGTCGAGGCGCAGAGCCCGGGCCTCAACGTTGCCCAGGAACTGGCCCTCGAGGGCAAACCATGCCCGGCGCGCATCCGGAGAGGTGCGGACGAGGTCGTGGAGGTCCAGAGAGATCGTCCCCAAGATCCAGGAGAGAACGATGCTGTCGAGACGGATCCACGACGGCGTCTGGACGGCGACCGAGGCGTCGACGAGGACGTGGTCGTCGAGGGCGTAGCGGCGAAGAGTGAGGAGGACCAGATCCCGCCAGCGGGCGTACGAGGGCGACTCCGGCTCGAGGACGACCGGAACGAGCAGGCGAATGTTTTGGACCCCCCCCCCCCGCCTGGTAGTGCAGCTGAACCACGAGCGGGTCGGCCGGGTCGTGCCAGAGGACGGCAGTGTGCGACACGCGGCGTCCCGGCGAGGCAGAGGAGGTGGCTCCGGCGTCCTAGCCCGCGGGGGAGGTGAGGAGGTGCTCGGCCTCGGCGATCTGACGAGCCAGGGCGTCTGCCGTGTCCCGCTCACGTTCCCACACGAGAGCGGCCGCGCGCACGCGGGCCTGGCCCTCCGCGGCGGCGGTCCAGGCGGCGACGAGAGCAGCGGCGAGGTTGAGGTTTGGTCCTGTCAGACCGGAGGTCGCAGCCGCAGTCAAGAGACCCGCAGGCAGCGATTGGAGGAGGGGCTGCGGGTGGGGCTGCAGCTGCTGGAGATCACCATCGGCGGCCCCGGTCTCCGTGCCGGCCTCAGGACCCCCCCCCAGCGCCAGGATCAGCAGCTGTGGTGAGGGCCTGGGCGGGGAAGGTGGCACCAGGTGCTGCTGCAGCGGCTGCAGGAAGATGGAGGGCGGGTGGGGACTGGGCGGAGCCAGCAGCAGCAGCAGAGAGGTGGGCGGAGCCAGCAGCAGCAGCAGAGAGGTGGGCGGAGAGATGGGCGGCAGAGGAGAGGGCGTTGCCCAGGGCCGGCGCTCCCCCAGGCGGCTGGAGCAGGGGCTGGCCGCCCGCGCCAGAGAGGGGCGGCGGCCAGTCGGCCCTGGGAGGCGCGCCTGGAGGGAGGGGGCGGGAGGAGGCCATGGCAGCCCATGAGGGAGAAGAGAGGAGGGGAAAGGCTTGGAAGTAGGTGGGGGAAGGGGGAGGTGGCTGGCGGCCAGCCATGGGGAAGGATGGCCGGCGGCCAGGAGAAGATGCCAGGGGCGGCGGCGCCCAGGAGAAGGGGCGGCCAGACCTAGCTGGATACCATGTTTGGGGAAAGAGATTCTATTACTTGGCTAACCCTAGAAGGGTAGCTATATAGTTTCCATACATGGGCCACATGGACCTTAGCCTCATGGGCCTAACATATACTCCAACAGCAAGGGGTGGCCATTGCTTGGTGGCTTGGCCTAAGGTTACCCAGCCACCTGAACTTGGAGGACTTGGGATTTCTAGTTTGCAGCAGCTAGGATGGGCTCTCCGTATGCGATGGTTGTGGCTGCAAAAAACTGAACCTGATCGGCCATGGGCGACCTTCTAGATTCAAGTCCATCCCTCAGTAAAGGCTTTCTTTGTGGTGGCCATAATTTCAGAAGTTGGCAATGGCAGGAACACTCTGTTCTGGACTGACCGATGGTTGCATGGTCAGAGCTTAGCCCAACTTGTGCCTAATCTCTATGGCTCAGTGCCTAACAGAGCAAGGAAGAGAACAGTTTTTGAAGCAATGACAAAGCTGAGATGGGTTCGACATATCAGGGGGGCTATTACAGTGGCAGTTTTGGCAGAATATTTCAGGCTGTGGGATCTCCTTTCAGAGGTGGTATTGCAACCTGATGTTGATGACTCTCATGTTTGGCAATTTTCTGCCTCAGGTTCTTATTCAGCAAAATCAGCATATGAGGGGTTCTTCATTGGTGCTGAGTTCAGGCCAGGGGAAAGAATTTGGAAGAGTTGGGCACTGGGCAAATGCAAGTTTTTCATGTGGCTGGTTGCACATAACAGGTGCTGGACAGCAGACCACCTTGCTGAAAGGGGGCTGCCTCACCCTGAACGTTGCCCGCTGTGTGATCAAGCTGAAGAAACAATTAACCACCTGCTAGTATCATGTGTATTCTCCCGCCGAGTGTGGTTCAATATTCTTCAGAGGGTCGGCCTGCAGGGCCTTTCTCCCCAGCCCAAAAACATCTTCCTTGATGACTGGTGTGCAGGCACAAACAGGGGAATCGATGGTCAGGCAAGAAAGGGTCTGAAATCTCTCATCATTCTAGGAGCTTTGGTCTATTTGGAACCACCGTAACAGATGTGTGTTTGATGGGATTCAACCTAGTCTTAATGGAGTTTTAGCTGTAGTTAAGGACGAACTTCACCTCTGGAGTCTGGCCGGAGCTCAAGGAGTTTCCCATCTCCTTGCTCTAGAGCCAGCCAATGGGTGAGTTCTCCTACTACTAGAGGGGTCAGGTCTTTGTCTAGAGAGAGACGGATTGTGTCTTGTGAAGTGTTGGGGTGTGTATGGTGTTGTAAGGGGTTCCTAAAACCCCCTTTTTTTCTTCTTAATATAATGATACGCAGCTCTCCTGCGTGTTCGAGAGAAAAAAAAAGAAGCATAACTCTAAATCGACTCTTAACTTGTTGGCTGTGCTCTGCACTGTACAATTCCCTCCAATTAAGTGGGGACACCAAAACATAGCTGCGGAAGCCATAATTTAATGTGTATGTGGTTCACTTCTGTTTATCCTTAATTAAGTGCAGCAGTCCAAACAATGATTCAAAAAGAACAAAGGAAGCATCACATGTGTACAGTAATAGTGTTTCAGCCAGTTCATACCTGTTCTTCAGTTATTTGTTGCAAGGCTATAGTATAGTATGCTAGCTCCTTAATGTTCCCCCCAATGACCTAGTGGAACAACATTGAAAATCAATAAAAACACAAGATGCACTAAACAATCATTAGAAAGACAAACCTTTGCTAATCTAGAATTCCCCACAATTGTTGTCCATAGCTCAAATAACTGCAAAAAAATGAGAACATAAAGAAATAGTGGCAAATGGAGTGAGGTATAGAAGTTAAAAGGACAAAAAAATAGAAAAGAAAATATCAGTAAAAGGGGAAAGAAAGAACTACCTGAATCTCGAAGGACTCAAGACTTCTTTCACTGCCATCAGAATCATAACTAACAGAATCCAAATCTTCTGCACCTTGAATGTATGACAGGTGATAGGTCTTGAACGACGAAACAAATGTCTGCCACAGTGCGGGAAGAATGGCTGCACAAATTCTCCATTTTATCAGAAATTCAAAGGTCTAAGACCAAGCTAATGCTTAAAATATGATGTATCTATACTTGCCAGAAATTTTAGCTTCAGGCAGTCTAGGAAAGTTCTGGACAAGCTGAAGTAAACATTTGAGCACCTGAGGATAAGACAAGCATAAGAATCACTACTAAATATAAGTGATGCATGCATTCAGACACAACATAGGTTGTATGATGTATATACCTCCATCTGCATGCTCCAGTCATCAGGATTTTGGGACTGCACCGGGGAATTTAGAACTATGGAGAATTGCTCTATTAGTGGATCAAGCATCGAAGTAATCAAACTAGCTGTATCTCTCTGCATCAAAAATCTCATCAGTTCCCACAATGTGAAGAACAGCAAAAGGAACTCAATAGTAAACAAACAGTTAATCTACCTTATAGACACCACTCGTTGATCCAAGCATGGAAATACATGCATGGACTATTGCAAAAGCCTTTGCGCGAAGAGAATTTTCATACAGCTGTTTTCATGGGGAAAAGCAAATGAAATTGTCTTCTTATCAATTTGTCATGAAAACATGGACACCAGGAACACAGAAATACTAAAAGAACTAATCTGAACATACATAAGGAGATGATATTATTCTATACAGTGATGGGAATAGCTCTGGCACTAGCTTTGGAACACACGTATCATCTAGATCATCCGATAGAAGGGCTAGGCATCTTAATGCTCCACGAACTGCAAAACGGAAGTCCGATTGTAATATGAAATTACTTTAACTCATAATCTTGCTTCAAGAAATGACATTAGTATAAAAATCCAATCATAATTATTATCATATACTCTCTCCATCCCAAAATAAATCAACTTCTGGCTATGTATCTAGACATACATAGCCAGAAGTTGATTTATTTTGGGACGGAGGGAGTATGCAGTTATAAACACAGTGCTTGAACCATGAGACCATCCTAAGATGAAGCTATTCAGATTTGGGGTGCACTGATGTCCAAAGCAAAGGTATCAGGAAGTAAACCAGTCAGTAAAAACGAGGTGTCCAAATAGGTCAAGCTCTTCAAGAAACTTGCTCAGGATGGACTGATGACACAGATACTTGACCATTTATCTGTGAACATAATAGGAAATATCAATCATACATGAACTTGTTATGCAACCCAAGCAACTCTGAGAGCATGGCCACAGATGATCCAAGTCAACAAATAATCTCACTTCCCAGAATAGCTCTACACCGGTCCACACCAACAAAACAACTCCCATCGTTCCAGCCTTCCTTGCATCACCATAGGTCTGCTGTTTTACAGACCCTGCCTCTGCCTCTTTTATTCCTTGCTGCTCCTCTCCTTTTCCTCAGTGCTCCTCCCCTCCTCTTTCACATGAAACACCATGGCAAAATGTAGCACTCATGGCTGCAATCGTAACCTTTGCCCATCAAAGGCATCTAGTAACCAGATCATCCCTGGTGTGGGCTGTAGGTTTGTGTGTGTGTTTCGTTTGGGGACTCTTCTCCCCATATACTCTCTTTTCTTCCTTAATGAAATGATGCACAACTCTCTTGCATGTTCGAGAAAAAAAATGAAATTAAGGTACACCAAGGAGGGATTTAAACAACCCCTCCCCAAAACACACATAAGCCCTTTTCAGGAGGGAATAGGGATAACTGTGCTTGAAACATGACCAGAAACACCAACAAATGGACTAAGCATCCGGGGTAAACAACCGAGGAGAAGCTCTTGGAGCGCATGGGCTCCCGCAGAGTACCAAAGGATACTTTCATTTGCCACTGCTTGAAGGACCCACCAGAACATTAGGATTGACTCCATTTAAGAAGCACTGGTGCTTCCAAAGCTCCCAAGGGCCGGTTTAGTTGCAAAAAATTTTGCAAAACGACACTATAGCACATTTCGTTGTTATTTGGCAATTAGTGTCCAATCATGGTCTAATTAGGCTTAAAAGATTCGTCTCGTCCATTTCGTCTAAACTATGTAATTAGTTTTATTTTTTATCTATATTTAATGCTTCATGCATGCGTCTAAAGATTCGATGTGACGGGGAATCTTGAAAAATTCTGCAAAATTTTTGGCAACTAAACAGGGCCCAAGCCACAAGGATTAACAAGGAGTTCAGGCCATCTCGCTGATGTTTAGGATTTGGCACCACCAACTCAAAAAACGGGTTGCTGAATTTTGGTGGAGACAAATTAACCAAGCCCAACTTCTGAAATATGAGCTTCCAGACTTTCTAAGCGAATAAGCAAGAGACAAGTAAAATGCTGAATCATTTCATCGGCTTGGTCACGTATGGGACAGGCTCACAGGCACAAGGATCTGGCAGACCCCATTTGGCAAGACGGTTGGCGATCAAACATCGATTGTTCACAGCTACCGTAAGGAAAACTTGCATTGCAGCGGTGTCCAGCTTTTTCCAAAGTCGCTTCCAAGGCACAAATTTGATTGATCCAAAGAAATATGTGTTGTATGCTGACTTACAGGAGTAGCAGCCCGACCTTGTGAGTTTCTAGACAAGCTTATCAGGGACATCATGCTGCAATATCAAACCATCAAAAGTCCCAAATTTGCAGGCATTCTACTATGGCCTGGATAGTGAGAATTCCTTTGATATCTTGCACTCAACTGGAGGACCTTACGTGATATTGACAGCATCGAGTTTAAGCTCCAGGACCATTAATATACCCCTAAAACAGCTGCATATCTGTACGTCAACATACCACGAAGCAAGAAAAGTTATTTACCTCCATTCCCATTGCTTTGATCGCCAATTAACTTTAAGAGAACTAGAAGTAACTCAGGCCAGTCTTCAGGCCAATCTTGCTGTCCAATAGCTGCTACAGCCATGCTAATAGCAGTGCGAATTTTCCCATTAGAATCATCCAATGAGGTAAGCAGGAGCTGTCGTATGACCACCTGAAGCAAAACAGCATTGGGAGGAATGTAAATTAGATACAACACAGGTATTTAACTGTTGGAGTATATGTCTGTGGCCCATGTGGCTTGGCCCATGAGGCCCATGTATGCTACCCTATATTACTACCCCTCTAGGGTTAGCCTAATCAATCTAGTCCACTCATTCCAACATGGTATCAAGAGCCTGATTTTCCCTTCTCCCTCCCTCCCTCTTCCTCCAGCCGCCGCCAGGCAGCCAGGCGGCGCCGCCGCCCTCCCTGGCTGGCCATGGCTGAGCCTCCCCCTTCCTCCTTCTTCCTCAACTTCCCTCCCCTCTCCCACCCCACCTCCTGGGCCCGGATAGCTGCCTCCCCCCCTGCGCCGCGCCCTGTGGACCCCCTTGCTGCCGCCGCTTCTTCTGGCGCCGCTGCCGCCCTTCCTGGCGCCGCCAGCACCGGTGCTGCTGCGGGCCACCTCTTGGAGCCGCCGACCGCCGGGGCCCCCTCGGGCGCAGGTGCGGGCCACGCCTGGGCCCCACCTGGCGCGGGCGCGGACCTCCCCTGGGCGCCGCCGGCCACTGCTCCTCTCCCTGCTGCGCTCTGGCCTGCGCCTGGAGGGCCGCCAGCCACTGCTCCTCTCCCTGCTGCGATCTGGCCTGCGCCTGGAGTCCCTGCGCCGCGCTCTGGAGGGCCGCCAGCCACTGCTCCTCTCCCTGCTGCGATCTGGCCTGCGCCTCGAGGGCCTGCGCCGCGCTCTGCCAGCCGCCGCCCCTCCCCTGCTTCCCTTGGCGCTCTGCCAGCCACCGCATCCCCTGGTGCTCTGCCAGGCGTCGGAGCATCTCCTTCTGCCGCCGCCCTGGCCGCTGCTGCGTTCCCAGGCGCCGCCCGCCCAGATGCGGCAGTTGCCTCTTCCCTGATGTCGCCGGCAGCTGGTGGCCCCCCTGCACCCGCCCAGCCGCTGCTGGTGGCCCCTGGCGCGGCTGCGGGTCCCAGCGCGCCACCGCCGGCCGCTGCTCCTCCCTTTCCCGTGGCATGGCCGGCCCCTGGCGGGTTCCCTGCCGCCGTCCCTGAGCCACAGCCGGCCGCAGCTCCTCCCTCACCCGCGGCGTGGCCGGCCACTGGCGTGCTGCCCGCCGCCTCTGGGCCGCGCCTGCCCCTCGCCCTCGGTGCTGCCCTTGGCCCGGGCTGGACCCCCTCCGCCTCCGCGCCCCGAGAACTCCTGTCGGCCCACAGTGGATCGCCGATTCGGGTGCCACCTACCATACCACTCCCGACCCCACTATTCTCTCTTCCGTTCAACTTCCTTCTTCCTCTCACCCGTCGTCCATCATGGTCGCTAATGGGTCTTGCCTTCCTGTCACGTCCGTGGGTGCCGCCGGCGCTCATGGCTCCTTTCGTCTTCCTGATGTTCTTGTGGCACCTTCTATGGTTCACAACCTTCTTTCTATTCGTCGGTTTACTGCTGACAATTCCTGTTCTGTGGAGTTTGACTCTTCCGGTCTCACTGTCAGAGATTTGGCTTCCCGCCGTCCTCTGCTTCGGTGTGACAGCACAGGGCCCCTCTACACCCTTCGCTTCCCAGCGTCTCCTTCGCCGACCCCTTTGTCAGCTGCTTTCGCCACCACTACTTCCTCCACCACTTGGCACCGGCGACTCGGCCATCCTGGTCGTGATGCCCTACTGCAGCTCAGTCGTAGTTCTGACATTCGGTGTCCTCGGACTCACGATGAGCATTTGTGTCATGCGTGTCAGTTGGGCCGTCATGTCCGTCTTCCTTTTCATAGTTCTTCTTCCCAGGCGGCTCACATCTTTGATCTTGTACATTGCGACCTCTGGACCTCTCCTGTCATCAGCATTTCTGGCTACAAGTTCTATCTTGTGCTGCTTGATGATTTCTCTCATTACTCCTGGACTTTTCCTCTTCGTGCTAAGTCTGAAGCTTTCCCCGCCATTCTCCACTTCTTCGCTTGGGTGTCCACACAGTTCGGCCTCACCATCAAGGCCGTCCAGTGTGACAATGGTCGTGAGTTCGATAACTCCGCCTCCCGTGCCTTCTTTCTCTCTCATGGTGTCCAGTTGCGCATGTCTTGCCCGTACACCTCCTCCCAGAACGGCAAGGCTGAGCGCATGATTCGCACCACTACCGAGACCATGCGCACCCTCTTGCTTCAGGCGTCCCTCCCTGCGCGCTTCTGGGCTGAGAGCTTGCACACCTCCACCTATCTTCTTAACCGCCTTCCTTCCGCTGCCTGCCCAGCTCCCACGCCACACCATGCCCTGTTCGGTACCCCTCCTCGGTACGACCACCTTCGCGTCTTCGGGTGTGCGTGTTACCCTAACACCACAGCTACCGCTCCCCACAAACTGGCACCTCGTTCGACTCTCTGTGTCTTCCTTGGGTACTCCCCGGATCATAAGGGGTACCGGTGCTATGATCTTACCTCTCGTCGGGTCCTCATCTCTCGCCATGTGGTGTTTGATGAGTCTGTCTTCCCCTTCTCCTCCACCCCTACTCCCACGTCCACCCCTGATCTTGACCTCTTCTCTTTTTTTCCCACTGACGCGGTGGTCGAGCCACCTTTTCGGTTGTCTCCCACAGGTACTGCTCCACCGTGCCCTCGCTCGCCGCCCGCCGGTGACACCACCTGTCCGGGCCTAGCGGGGTCACCTCACGAGCCGGCCCCCGTCACTACGCCTGAGGCAGGTCCCGGGCCGTCGCCCCTGGCACCACCTGCGCGCTTCGCTCAGCCGGCGCTCGTCTACCAGCGCCGTGCGCCTTCCGGGTCGGCCCCCGTTCCTACGCCGGACGTGGGGTCCGAGTCGTCGACTCCGGCACCACCTGCGCGCTTCGCCCAGCCGGTGCTCGTCTACCAGCGACGTGCACGCCCGGAGCCGCCGCCTACGTCTACACCGGTGGCTCCTTCGCCGGTGTGCCCGACTGCTTCTTCTCCGCCGGCGACACCGACACCGCCGCCGCGGTTCCCGGCTGCCCGTGTCGCGACGCCGGTGTACCACCCCCCGCTGCTTCACCGACACCAGCGTCATGTTCACCCTATGGTGACGCGCTACGCGGCAGGGACCCTGCCACCACCGGCTCTCGCGGCGACGCCCGTGGACTCGCAGGCCTCTCCGGTACCCTCTTCTGTCCGTGAGGCCTTGTTGGACCCTCACTGGCGTCGCGCGATGGAAGAGGAGTACGCGGCTCTCCTCGCCAACCGGACCTGGGATCTGGTGCCTCGTCCACCCGGCTCCAATGTCGTCACCGGCAAGTGGATCTGGACACAAGCGCCGGGCTGACGGCACTCTTGAGCGGTACAAGGCTCGTTGGGTTCTCAGGGGTTTCACTCAGCGGCCTGGTGTTGACTACGATGAGACTTTCAGTCCAGTGGTGAAGCCGGCTACAGTGCGCACGGTGCTCTCTCTCGCCCTCACTCGCTCCTGGCCCGTGCATCAGCTGGATGTCAAGAATGCCTTCCTGCATGGTCTTCTCACTGAGACAGTTTACTGCAGTCAGCCGGCCGGGTTTGTTGACTCCTCGTGTCCTGACATGGTCTGCCGGCTCAACAGATCTCTCTACGGCCTCAAGCAGGCTCCCAGGGCATGGAACCATCGCTTTGCTGCCTTTCTGCGCTCACTGGGGTTTGTGGAGGCCAAGTCCGATACGTCACTGTTCATCTTCCACCATGGAGCTGAGACTGCATATCTACTGCTCTATGTTGATGACATTGTCCTCACCGCCTCCAGTGAGTCCCTCCTTCGCCGCATCATCACCTCTCTTCAGCGGGAATTTGCTATGAAGGATTTGGGTGTGCTCCATCACTTCCTTGGGGTCACTGTTGCGCCTCATCCTGCTGGACTCCTTCTTCACCAGCGGCAGTACACTCTTGACATCCTTGAGCGAGCGGGGATGACAGACTGCAAACCCTGCTCTACTCCAGTTGACACGCAGGGTAAGCTATCTGAGGCTGAGGGGCACCCGGTGTCTGATCCCACCGCGTACCGGAGTCTTGCTGGTGCTCTACAGTACCTCACCTTCACTCGACCGGACATCACTTATGCGGTTCAGCAGCTGTGCCTTCATATGCATGATCCGCGGGAGCCCCACCTCACTGCCCTCAAGCGTCTCCTCCGCTACCTCCGCGGCACTGTGGGCTACGGCCTGCTCCTTCACCGGCGATCCTCCTCCACTGAGATGGTTGTCTACACTGACGCTGACTGGGCCGGATGTCCGGACACTCGGCGCTCCACCTCCGGCTACGCTGTCTTCTTGGGCGGCAACCTGGTGTCCTGGTCGTCCAAGCGTCAGCAGGTGGCCTCCCGCTCCAGCGCCGAGGCGGAGTACCGCGCCGTGGCAAATGGCGTGGCCGAGGTTTCTTGGCTCCGACAGCTCCTGGCCGAGCTCCATAACCCTCTTCTCCGGAGCACGCTTGTCTACTGCGACAACGTCAGTGCAGTCTACCTCTCCACCAACCCCGTGCAGCACCAGCGGACCAAGCATGTGGAGATTGACCTTCACTTCGTCCGTGATCGGGTGGCCATCGGCGAGGTGCGAGTCCTACATGTACCTACGACGTCCCAGTTCGCCGACATCTTCACCAAGGGCCTCCCGTCGTCGACATTCACCGCATTTCGCTCCAGCCTCAACATCACCAGTGGCTAGTTGAGTCTGTGGGGGGACTCGTGTGTATTTTCTTTTCCTGGTGTACAGTCTGACTCCGCTGCGTCGGTAGCTCAGACTGCGGGGGGGTGTTGGAGTATATGTCTGTGGCCCATGTGGCTTGGCCCATGAGGCCCATGTATGCTACCCTATATTGCTACCCCTCTAGGGTTAGCCTAATCAATCTAGTCCACTCATTCCAACATTAACAACATAAAATTCAAAAATTAATGTGGTAGTCTATTGTTCTTGTAACATACATACAGCATAACAATGGCATTAATTACAATAACGGATGGCCAAGCGAGATCATAGAGGCCTCTGGTCTGTTTGAATGTACAGGAAAACATCCTCTTCACAAATGGACGGAAAGGAATGTAACAAGTTCAATCTCGCTTCGCATAAAGAAAAAACATTGCTCAAGAAATCGACATAGAACAGCCTAGATGCCATCACCTCTCTTTTCCTTCGGGCTCTAGTTGGGCTCATAATATCTCACTGTACATACATCTTTTTATTTTATTATGCTCAAAACTTATTTCCCTGCTCTTCTCACAGAAAACTACCATCAATTCAAGAATCCAAGAATAAAACATCAAAATGAAGTGTCCCCACATTAGAAAAAAGGGGAATGCTATATATCAGGCAATTGAGGGCCCCTTTGGCACAGCTCCCAGCCCCAACTTCACTCTCAGCTTCCGCGGAGCGCTGCCAAACACTTAAAATGCAACTGGATTCTGGTGGGAAGCTGACGAGAATCACTTCTCCATTTACACTACGAGCTGGGAGCTAAAAAAACCGCTCTCCACCGCTTCCCGCTGCTCCCCATTCATTTGCCACAGGAATCACTTCAGAATTGATTCTCACCTGCTCCCCACCAGAATCACTCTTTCAGAGAATCAGGAAGTGAAGCTCAAGAATCAAGAAGTGAAGCTCTACCAAAGTGGCCATGAGCTGTCCATCTTGCATCAAATGACTTCAAGCTATGTTCATTCATCTGTGTGCTGCTGCTTCCCGAGATAAACACCACAATCTACAGCACTCACCCCCATCCTCAGCAAATTGTGCCTTCCATGCCCTCTCGCGAGCCATTTGGCTGTCTGACGCGGTCCGCCGCCAGCAGTGTTCCTACCACCTCACTGCACCAACCCCAGACATGCCACCACCGCCAGCCAGCCTGCCTCCCCTGGAGCTTCCTCTAAGTCAGCCATGGAAGTTCTCTCCCCAGAAGCTCAAATGATCTGACCCAGCCAGGTCCCACCAACATCCGCACCTGTCTAGCCCAGTGTAAAGACTAAAGAGGTGTTGGACAAACAATGATGAGTCTAGGTTGCATCATTTTTAAAATTTATTCCGAAAATGTGGATACCATTCCCCATTCTTGCAGTTTTTCAAACCTGTAACTTTTAAAATCAATTTTTTATTAAAGAACAAAATGGCAATTGCTACCATATTGTTGGGCAAGCCAAGTAAGCAATGAAACAAAGGGCACATTCTCACTCAAGTCCTATTTTGCTGGTACCTTTTCTGAAGCGGAAACAACAGGAGGCACAAAATTCTCTTCATCTTCCTGCCAATGCTGCTTGATGAACTGCTTTAGCAAGACAGCAGCAAGGTAGCAAGTTGTAAAGGAACAACAAAAAAAAGCGAAAGCTAGTCCAACTCATGAAAAAAGAAAATCTGAAAATAATACAGCGTTCAACACAACATTTTGATAAAAAAAAACAATGTACATAAATGGCTGGAAGGATATCTGACGTAAACCAAACGGGATCTCTTTGTTGATGGTGACTTTTGTAAGGGCAGCTCCATATCCTGAGAAAAAACAATACAGGAAAAAAAAATAGGCTATTGTCAGTTGATGGTACTTCATATGTCAAAGAATTGTGATGAAACCAGATCTAGCAAAAGGTTTCAACCTGATTGGCAAATAATTGACAGATATAACAGCAGACCAAAATTGAATATGTAGATGTGAATGCCAAGTACGGTTACTAGTTGCAACAGCATGCTAATTCTATGACCACCTCAGTTAACTACGACACGAGGTCCTGTAAGAATGGTGTTCAGACCAATCACACTTTCAGTGCTAGAAAGTGTGTCACTTCTAACAGAATGTAAAGCAGCATCAATGAAGCTACCATGCACTACAGGGCCAGGTTCCCTGTTGTCAAGTTGCGCTGTGAACTGGATTAGTTAGTTATGATTTTGCCTCTAGAGACTTGGACATGGATAGAGACGTTCTCGCACAGCTATTATCATATTAAAACATACAGAAGTTGTGTTCCTGTGAAGGAGTGTATAACTGTATATAGAGCAAAGCAATCCCAATCAGAGCCTTAGCAACCAGAGCAATGCTGCACCAATGTGCAGCACTCCCGAACAGGGCAATGCTACGGCAGGCAAACCAGGCTTAAACAATAAAATAATCATCATTCCTGAAGTCACTGCTCACACGCCTAGGCGGTCCCATCAACTCTCAGCTCACCCCTCAGCTCTCACTAGTAAATTGCACGGCCGACCGTAGTATCTACAGCCGAAATGGTACTAGAGCGCGGCCAAAAACTCGAGCAGAAAGCAGATTCTGGCCAACGCGTGAAGCTGAATTGCTCGGTTCTTCAGTTACAAGTCAATCCCTCGACGAGAGAGGGGGGGAAAGGTAGGAGGTGTCGAACCAGGGAGAAGCGAGGCCTGGCGGAGCGACTCCTCGGCGAAGGCGCGGACGTCGCGCGCGGTGTCGAGCGTGGCCGTCAGGCACTCCACCAGCCACCGCTGGTCGCCGTGCGCCTCCATCTGAACCGCCGGCGCCGCTAGGGTTGGGGCTCCGGGGAGCTCAGTACGAGCGGGCTCCTCCTTTTACTTTCGAAATGGGATCGCGCGGCACGGTGGTTGTGGCGAGAGGGATCGGCGGGACTCGGGGGTTTTAGTCTAGGGTTTATATAACGAAGGGGGAAAAGCCGGAGGAGACGGAAGAAGAGACGAGAGAGGTGGCGGCGGCCGGGAAGGGGGGAGAGTGTGGGATCGGGAGAAAATAGAGATGGGCCACGGGGAGGCGAGGGCGGGGATTTGGGAATGGGCCCGGTGTGAGCTCATGTTGAGCTGGCCCCACCTGCCAGCCTGGTTAGTTCCGACCAACCAAACGTTTCGCATTTTGAAGCTGCCGCGCTCCGGTTTTCAATGGCGGGAAAGGAACAAAGCTTTTGAGTTTATATTTATTTATTTTATTAAAAAAATTCGTCATGGTCAAAACAAACAAGCTAAGAGGTGTTTGGATGGACTAAACTAAACTTTAGTCCATATTTTGGATGCCAAATAGAAGACCTAAACATAAACTAATTATGGTCTAACAAAAACTAGTATAGACTAATTGATGAGTAAAACTCATAAGGAAGAAGAAAATTTTAATTAGTCCACGTTTAACCTATTATCCAACAACTGACTACACTTTAGTCTGTGATCTAAAGAGGCCCTAAGCTACATTGTTTGTCTCACTTATGACATTTCGCTACAGCTTCACCACCAGCTTTATAAAATTGTTTGAAGCTACTTTTTGTCAAACATATTTTTTTGCAAACACCTTCACCAATAAAACTCCTTAAATTATGTTCTCACATAACAATGAGATGTGATAAAGCTGAAAATAGTACCTTTTCATAGCTTCACCTCACAATTGCGGGTCATGTTTGGTATTTTGTGAAAGCATGTTTTAAGAAAATCTACATGTAAAGTTGTTTTACCAACGGTTCACCAAAACAGCTTAGCTTTGCCGATAAAACTGCTTGTAAAGCTAAAGCCAAAAAAACTAATTCACTAGTGAAATTAAGTTGTGCCAAATGAAGCATTATATAAGCATTGTCTTCACATCTGTCCCGTTCTCATACATAACATGGCCAGTAGGTAAGCATTCGAATTCCAGTGTTAGCTATTTTGAGCTCTACAACACACAATCCTTGTGTGCATAAAATTTTCACTACTCTTTGATACATATTGGCCAGAAATGATTTTAGATTTAATAACAAAGATTTGACCCATACAATAGGCCCATCATATGAATGCAGCATCAGTCTTAGATATGGTTCAATGTAGACGAAGGAAACACTAGACAACAAAAATGATGCATAAGACTCCCACATGCAAAGTCACACACACAAAAGAAGAGAAGTGAATTGCTGAAATAACCTGCACCCAAGCTTAATTCATGTTGAGGCGACTTAATTTCAGACAATCAGATTTTGGCGACAACCTTACAGAAAAAATGTACATGTATACCACTCCTAGCCACTATATAGAATATTAAACATGTTATAACATATTTCTTCAAGAGTAACAAAGGAATCCAATTTGAATTCCAAATGGCTCTAGGAAATGATTTATAGAGGCGAGCCAGCTTAGGAACTACTTTTAGAGACAGATTTTGGTTGAGACACCTCTACCCAATAATACTTTCGTTGCTAAAAATTGTTTATCTAGTAGTACATAAATTAAATTCGGAAGAAACAATTCACTCTCACATCGTAATTCTAGTTGCTGTCGACATGTACTTAGATTTACAATCGATTTGTACTAGAGTTAGGATGACTATGATAGTGTAATTTCTCAATAGAATTGGTGTAAATGAAAAATCAGATATAGGGATGGAATGTTTCACCTCATTCTTAGAGCAACTTCAAGAGACTCTCTATATTCCTCCTTATTGATAGGAATAGAAATTTTGGTAAAAATATGCACTCCAACAACTTCTTTAATTAGATCTCCAGATATTATTCTCTATTTTGGATTTCTCGCAAGCCAAATATGAATAGCGCGGTTGGCTCTTTAGAGTGCGCACAAGATATAGAGAACCTATTGGAGGGTGGAAAGATATCGAGATATTTTTATTCAAATGACTCTCAAAATGATGATTTAGAGAGTGAGTTTAAGAAAAACTCTTAAAGATGCTCTTACAATACCTTTAATCTAGACATGAAAACCTATAAAACACTCGAAAATAACATGCTCACAAAATTTAGGTGTACAAGAGTCCCTTTTCACCCAAACATGATATAACAAAATTGTAGAAAGAAAACCAAGCTGTAGCTGCATCGATCCAACATTACTCGATGCCTGCGTCCGAAGAGGATATGGTAATCCATTCAACAATTTGTCGTTCATATGAGGAACAGAACATCGATAGAGTTTTTTTTTGTTTTCTAGTACATCTATATCATACGTATTAGACTTTGTGGAGCTCGAACATAGCTTGGATTAAGTTTAATTACACATGTTTTATCGGTTAAGTTTAACTACACATGTTTTACTGGGTATCCTGCGCCAGCCAGTTGTCTTCTGGCATGTTTTCCAATCCTATCTCTTTGCGTCCTGAAATATAAGGTATTGAAGCATTGAAAATTCATCGCAATTATAAGATATTCTAGGCGAATTAACTCCTCTAAAGTTTCAATCGCATGCGTACCTGCTGTTAGTGTCTACCATTAAGCTCAAAATATGGTAAGCACAAAGCCTCTTTATAGTTAAGGGAGGGTTACATGCATCATTTGCATTAGAGCATCTCCAGCAGTCCCCCAGTACAACTCTCCTAATAAGATGGTATTAGGGTAGCCCAATATTACTTTTTAGATTTATTGGGGGAGTTGCTGCAGCAGTACCCCAATATATCTCCCCAATACCCATATGAAAGGTGGGTCTCACATAGGTGTAAGAGAAAATATAGCTAAAAATGGTAGTTAGGATGACCCCCATGATATTGGGGGAGTTGTATCTCCCCTTTCTTTGAGGGGAGATGAGGAAAATATTGGTGGTCATCAAAAAAAGTAGAGAGGTATTGGGGAACTGCTGGAGCAAGAAGAAAAGCATAGTTGTCCCTAATATGATAGTTTTATGGGGATAGGGAGATGTATTGGGGAACTGCTGGAGATGCTCTTATATCCCATAATTTGTCCTAAAACTTCAATAATACCTTATATGAGCATCTCCAAGAGTTTGGCATATTTTTGACTCTGAAATAATTATGGGGAAGAAAAAAAGAGGTCATCTCCGGTAATACCCCATAATTAGTTTCCAAAATATTAGATTTATGGACATGGGCCCACACGCGAAATCCTTCGGCGCCGCCTCCTTCATGCTCGTGCCGATCCCTTACAGGTCTCAGGCGGCGGCGGCGGCCAGCTTCCCGGCCATCAGCACAGTAGCATGCAGCCGGCCATCAGGCAAGCAGGTTCACCACGCGGCCAATAGCTGCTTCACCGTGCGCCAGCAAACAGTACCATGCAAGCAGTAGAGCAGCCGGCCAAGAGCATTACTTCAATACACATATACACGGAGGAACTATCGTCGGAGTTCATCGCGACCGACGGCAATCCCGGCACCGGTGCCGGCGGGCGTCGAGGAGCCGGTGAGCAAGACGTACGCGGGAGCACTTGGATGCGGCGTCCAGTCTCCGGTCATGGGGTTGAACAGGCAGAGCATGTTCACGGTCCTTAATGACACTAGCAGAGAACAGACCTTTGATCCAAGGGCCAAATCAGGCTCTAGTCCCAGCATTTTTTTTGCCCGGGACTAGAGAGACCTTTAATCCCGGTTGGTGGATCCAACCGGGACTAAAGGTCCCTGCCCAACGGCTCCTGCGCCAGGTCGTTGTGGCAGGGGACCTTTACTCCTGGTTGGTGGATCCAACCGGGAGTAAATCTCTTGTCCCGGCCGGTGGCATGGCCCGTGGCTGAAAACATACCTTTAGTCCCGGTCGGGTCCACCAACCGGGACTAAAGGTCCACCCTATATATACCGGCCGGTTTCTTCCTCCCCGAGCTCGTCCGAGAGCTCAGTGTTCTCGCTCTTCCATCCATTCTTCTTCGATTCTCCATCGATTTCTTCGATTCCTTCATCGATTCTTCGGTTCTAAAGGTTACCAACTTCAAACTCTCATGTTTCATCATTGTCTTATCTCATTTTGTTCACTATATATAATTATATATATATGGTTCTTTATTGTGGTTTTTTTTCATTTGTAAGCAATTTGAGCTCAAAATCACTTAAAGTTTGCATATTTACATTAAGGAAGGTTAAAGTAGCTATTAAAAACTAGTATTCACCGTTCATTTGTAGCATGCATAGCACACTTCATTGTTTAGAGATATAGAGAATTTTAGAGTTTTTTTAATTTTATTTGATTATAAAATGAGAAATTTATAGTGTATTAAAAATGAGTATAGAGAGTAGATGGCAACTGCTTCCGGGTCCTCGGCCTCTCATGGGTTCCCAAAGCGACTTAGGCCGGGCCTCCCACTCATTGCATGCGGCAAGTGTTGTGATGAGACGAAGATTGTGATGGAGTACCGAGTGAAGAAGGAGGGTCCGAACAAGGGTCGCATTTTCTACAAGTGTCCGGATCGCAATGTGAGTTATTTTATCGTATTTAATGACTATGGTTAGTTTATACCTATTTTCATGATGGTTGTGATTAAAGTTCTAATTTATATTTTTAATTTCAGTGGGATGGCACTGGATGTTCAGGCTTCTACTGGGAGGAAGAATATGTTGAACTCGTGCAAAAATATCTTGCACAACAGGCAGATATGGTGGCTAATGATGCAGTGATCCAGCCAAAGAAGCCCAAAGATGTTGAACAAACGGGAGATCTGTTTGTTTTAGTTGAGATTGGTCGCGAAATCCTTGTTCTGCTGAAGTGCATTTTAGCTTTAGTGTTTATAGTGGTAGTTGGGATTGTCTACATTGTAGCGAGGCTTTCTTAAATTTATAGCTTTTGTGGTGGTATGCATGTTGTATAGTTAACTAATTATGTTCTAGGTTTTAATACGGTATTTATGTCATGTAATGCAGATGAGTCGGCATTGGATGTACAATGCTGATCGTCGCTCACAAGAGTTCATGGACGGCGTGCATTCTTTGTTATGTGCGGCCGAGGCAAACAAACGCGATGGTTTCATGTGCTGCCCATGTGCCGTATGTAAGAATACGATGGAATATGCTAACTCAAAGACTCTTCATTCACACTTGTTCAAGTCGGGTTTCATGGCAAACTATATTTGTTGGACGAACCACGGAGAAACCAGAGTTTTAATGGAAGAAGGTGAAGAAGAACAATGGGGCGATGATGACATTTTTGCTGAATATGGTGCCTTCAATGATACTGCAATGGGGGAAGCTGAAGAAGAGGTGGGGGCAAAGGAGAAACCCGCTGAAGAAGAGGCGGGGGCAGAGGAGGAGCCCGCTGACGATCTTGGTCAGGCCATTCGTGACGCACAAAGAGAATGCGAAAGTGAAAAGGAGAAGATCAAGTTCGACCGTATGCTAGAGGATCACAAGAAATTGCTATACCCAACTTGTGATGCGGGGCAGAAAAAGTTAGGTACCACATTGGAATTGCTGTAATGGAAGGCAAAGAATGGTGTATCTGACAAGGGATTCACGGAGTTGCTAAAAATCTAAAAGAAGATGCTTCCGAGGGATAACGAATTGCCCAGCACTACGTACGAAGCAAAACAGGTAGTCTGCCCTTTAGGATTAGAAATCCAGAAGATACATGCATGCCCTAATGACTGCATCCTCTACCGTGGCACGGAGTACGAGAAGTTGGATGCATGCCCTGTATGTCACGCGTCGCGGTATAAGATCAGGCGAGATGACCTGGTGATGTTGAGGGCAAACGTCCCAAGAAGAAAATCCCTGCCAAGGTTATGTGGTATGCTCCTATAATACCACGCTTGAAACGTCTTTTTAGAAACAGAGACCATGCAAAGTTGTTACGATGGCACAAAGAAGACCGTAAGGTAGACAATATGTTGAGACACCCTGCTGATGGGTCCCAGTGGAGAGCAATCGATAGAGAATTCCCCGAGTTTGCAAGTGACGCAAGAAACTTAAGGTTTGCTTTAAGTACGGATGGTATGAATCCTTTCGGGGAGCAGAGCAGTAGTCACAGCACTTGGCCTGTTACTCTATGTATCTACAAACTTCCTCCCTGGTTATGCATGAAGCGTAAGTTTATTATGATGCCGGTGCTCATCCAAGGCCCAAAGCAACCTGGCAATGACATCGATGTGTACCTGAGGCCACTAGTTGAAGAACATCTACTTTTGTGGAACAAGCCAGGTGTACGCGTGTGGGATGAGCACAAGCAGGAGCACTTTGACCTGCGAGCATTGTTGTTCGTAACAATCAATGATTGGCCAGCTCTAAATAATCTTTCAGGACAATCAAACAAGGGATATAATGCATGCACGGACTGTTTCGGTGACATGAAAGGTATATTCTTGAAAAAGTGTCACAAGGTCATGTACCTTGGGCATCGACGATTTCTTCCTGCAAATCACCCCGTAAGAAAGAAAGGCAAGCATTTTAAAGGTAAGGCAGACCACCAGACCAAGCCTCGCAACCGAACTGGTGAGGACGTCCTCGATATGGTCAATGATGTGAAAGTAATATTTGGAAATGGACCTGGCAGCCAACCTGTTTCGAAGGACGCCAACGGTCACGCACCCATGTGGAAGAAGAAGTTCATATTTTGGGAGCTACCCTATTGGCAAGTCCTAGAGGTCCGCAGCGCGATCGACGTGATGCACCTGACGAAGAATCTTTGTGTGTGTTGACGGTTCTTAAGTATCAATTTTAATTATCAAATAAATAAGAAAAAGGACCTATATGCAAGCAACACCTAGAATTAGGGTTTGATCTGACAGAATTCCACGAGTTTTGTTGTTTATCTGTTTCTGCAGGGGGTTATCAGGAAATACAAAGGAAAGGCCCACACGTCGGAATTACATAGAGATATTAACGTGTTCACCGATTTTCTATCATCTAGAAGACTCCAGAAGTCACGGGATCGAACGGGAGGCCGAACGGGCCCGGGACCAGGGCGCCCACCCTGGACCCTGGGGCGCCCGCCCTAGGTCTGCAACCAATCAGGACGAGTCTCGCGGATTATGCCCCACCGACCTAAAGGATCAAGGAAAACCGTGCGATTAATGTCGGTTTGATCCGACGGCCCAGGTTCACTTGAAGGGACTATATAAGCAGGACCCCTGGCCCCTGGAGAGGAGAATCTAAGTCCATTATTTTCATATTTTCTAGAGAGGATTCAGAGAGAGAGGTTCCCTTAGGGTTCCCACCTCATTAGGGCTTAGCATCCAATGTGAGATTAGACTTAGTTCTTCTAGATTGAGAGAGATAGAGTGGAGGTATAGATCGAAGGAAGCCCGGCCTGTCGGTGACTACTTCGAGGTTGTACCTGCGGGATCAAGTTCTCCTAACCCGAGGCTTGCTCCTAGGATTCTTCAGTATTTCAACTTCTAAATTCTAGTAAGTTCTTTGTTTTATTGTTCTTTGGTTTATGAGTTTACTTTAATCTTTTCGCGTAGAGTTTAGAGTAATCATCTCTAGCGTAAACGAGGTGTTTGGGCTAGGATACTCATAGATATCAACTGTCTAGCCGGACCGTGGTAGTAGCGAGGAACGTGACATTTCCGTAGCTACCTTTGTATTCCATATCCCGTTAGCAGGATCGATAGGGTTTATAGGTGTGGGTCGAACATCCTTTGAGGTGTCTAGATTCCGTGAGCCTCCCCAATAGAGCAGTAGATCATCCTTACCAAGGTTAGAACGAGAGTGCAGTTGCAGTCTTCTCTATACATCGCTCACATCAAATCACAGTGGTTGTAGCCTAAAGGTTAGTAGTAATAGATTTGGTTAGTCAGATGCACGCTTTCTCCTAGTGGTAAAAAAATAAATACGATACTCTGGATAACATCCCGGGTGAAGTGCTCACCGATATCCGTGCGCTTGCGGATCATTTCCTAATTGCGTTACCAAATATCAACAAGCATTTCTGGCGCCGTTGCCGGGGAGAAAGACGGTTTGCTGAGATAACCTTGAATCTTACTACTAGCTTGTACCTATACTTTTATCTTTCTTTATCTTTTTATTCCTTATCTTTTCTTTATTCTTACCTTATGGAGAACCAAGATTCTAAATCAATCTATCAATTTGCAACAACTTCGGAAACTGACCTTTTACCATGGGAGTCATCACAGCCTATCCAAACATCCCAGTATAGGTTAAGTTCGAGGTTAATTGCCATGATTGAGAACCTATCCTTTTCGGGAAAGGAAGACGAAAATCCTTACCTTCATATTAGAGATTTTGAGCAAACATGCGATTGCCTTCGCATTGAAGGCATTTCTGATAAGACTTTACGTTGGAAGCTTTTTCCTTTTTCCTTAAGAGGAGAAGCTAGACGATGGTATAGTCAGAAGGTAAGTCAACAACGAGGTGAATGGGGAGTCTTACGAGCCAACTTCTGTTTAGATTTTTATTCCCTCGATCGTATCGCCGACCTTAGACTCGAAGTTCTATCTTTTAAACAAAAAGAAAATGAAACTTTGGGAAAATCCTGGAAACGTTTTTCTGATCTTTTAGAATCTGGTCCAAAACTCAATATTGAAGACCCTATTCTCCTTTTTCATTTCTTTCGAGGTCTTCAGAAAGATCATAAACAAATGCTACATACAATGTCTAGAGGTTCTTTCTTTCGTATCCCTACTGATGAAGCTAGAGCGATCCTAGATAGAATCCTAGAAGCTGAGATGGATAATACCCTCCATGATGAAACCTATGAAGCCGAAGTAGACACTCTGCCGAATTCTTCACCTACTTCAGCTATCCCAAGTTTTGAGCCACAAAAGGAAGAAATTCCACCACCTGATTTCATGCTGGATATAGAATCCGATCTTTTTGCCGATTTTGGAAACATTTTAAACTACCATTCTATAGACAAACCCCAAAGCGGCCATTATAGCATTTGTTTACCAAGTGAATATCAATTGAGAGAGCTTATCTCAGTCATGAGTAGCGAATGGTTGGAGGAGTCAGAGCTTTCCTCTGAAGTGATCCGTTTGGATACACCTCCTATCACTATACGCTGTGCTTATGATTCTGATCAATTTGATGCTCTCTATAATCCTGTTGTGGGGATCAATATCATGTCTGAAGCTTTTGCACTTAAATTATTTGGAAAATTAATTTTAACCCCCACAACAAAGTTCATGAAGGAATCTTCAGGACGATTGGTCCCCAGTCTTGGAATTGTGAATGTCCTACCCTTTATGGTAGAAGGCTCCATGATTCATTTGAACTTTTATATCTTTGATACATGGGACTTCGACCTGTTGATAGGACAACCATTTAGAAGACTCCTTTATGAAGGTCAAACTGGAAAGCTACACATTTCTTTTGGAAAGGATTTTAAATTCCCTATGACAATTTCTCACTCCTTGAATAATAAGATCGAGTCATCTCTTTTGCCTGATCCTATGGAAGAGGTAAAAGCTGCGTCTCTAGAGCTTTTAAATGAATCAGACTTAGAAGAAGATGCCCCTTTCTTCATAGAAGAGGAAGCTGAACCTTCTGAACCTGAACCTTTAGATGAGTTTGCAGAAACACCCAAACCTCCTATAGAGCTTAAAACTTTACCACCCGGTCTTATCTATGCTTTCCTAAACAATAATCCAGAGTTTCCTGTGATCATTAGTAATAAACTCACTCAGGAACAAACTCTGCGATTAATGACCGTTTTAGAAAAACATCACTCAGTCTTTGGCTACTCACTCCAAGATCTTACAGGAATCAGTCCTATGATTTGCACCCATCGCATTCCGACAGATCCTTCTGTTTCACCTTCTCGGGAACCCCAACGTAGACTCAACAACGCGATGAGAGAAGTAGTTAAAAAGGAAGTTATAAAGTTGCTACATGCAGGGATTATATATCCTGTGCCGCATAGTGAGTGGGTGAGCCCTGTTCAAGTTGTGCCTAAAAAGGGAGGCATGACTGTTGTTACAAATGAGAAGAACGAGCTAATTCCGCAACGCACCGTCACAGGGTGGCGGATGTGCATTGACTATAGAAAACTGAATAAAGCCACGAAAAAGGATCACTTTCCTTTACCTTTTATAGATGAGATGTTAGAGCGGTTAGCGAACCATTCGTTCTTCTGTTTCTTAGATGGATATTCAGGGTACCACCAGATCCCGATCCATCCTGATGATCAAAGCAAAACCACTTTTACCTGTCCATACGGAACTTATGCTTATCGTAGAATGTCTTTTGGGCTATGTAATGCACCAGCTTCTTTTCAAAGATGCATGATGTCTATATTTTCTGATATGATTGAAGAGATTATGGAAGTTTTCATGGATGATTTTTCTGTTTATGGAAAAACTTTTGATAATTGTCTTGAAAACTTAGACAAGGTTTTGTAAAGATGCAAAGAAAAGTACTTAGTCTTTAACTGGGAAAAATGTCATTTTATGGTTAGGGAAGGAATAGTGCTAGGACACCTAGTGTCTGAAAGAGGTATTGAGGTAGATAAAGCTAAAATTGAAGTAATAGAACAACTACCTCCACCTGTGAATATAAAAGGAATTCGAAGCTTTCTTGGCCATGCTGGTTTTTATCGCAGATTCATAAAAGATTTTTCATTTATTGCTAGACCACTCACTCTTTTGCTAGCCAAGGATGCTCCTTTCGAATTTGATGATGCATGTTTAAAAGCTTTTGAATTATTAAAGAATGCACTCATCTCTGCACTAATCATTCAACCCCCTGATTGGTCGTTGCCTTTTGAAATTATGTGTGATGCTAGTGATTATGCTGTGGGGGCAGTTTTGGGGCAAACAAAAGACAAGAAGCATCATGCAATTGCTTACGCCAGTAAAACTTTGACAGGAGCTCAACTTAATTATGCAACCACTGAAAAAGAGCTTCTGGCTGTTGTCTTTGCCATTGATAAATTTAGATCTTATTTAGTTGGAGCTAAAATAATTGTTTACACTGATCATGCTGCACTAAAATATTTGCTCACTAAAAAAGATGCTAAACCTCGCCTAATTAGATGGATCTTGTTACTCTAAGAATTTGACTTAGAAATAAAAGATAAAAAGGGAGTAGAAAATTCTGTTGCTGGTCACTTGTCTAGAATGCACTTTAAGGATCCACAGGAAACACCCATTAATGATTCACTCCGGGACGACATGCTCTATGGAATCAACAGGTCTGACCCCTGGTATGCAGATATTGTTAATTTTATGGTTTCAGGGTATGTACCACCAGGAGCGAACAAGAAGGAGTTCTCACCCGGAGATAAGGTATTACTTTTTAATTCCAGGGTGAAGCTTTTTGGGCATGGAAAACTCCAGAGTAAATGGGAAGGACCATACAAGGTAGTCAATTCATCATCCCACGGAGCTGTTACACTTCAAAACAACGAAGGTACGTTATTCAAGGTAAATGGTCAACGTCTTAAATTATTTTTAGAACCCAATAAAGAATTAGAAGAAATAGACGTGATCCATTTTTACCTTCTGATGGAGAATTAAAGCCCGACCTTTTTAATCTGACGTTTATGGGCCACGTATATATTTTTCGGGATAAAAATACTTCTAGAAACACGCTCGAGCAAGCAGACCCTGCCCTGGAGTCCCCTCGGCCCCGGCCTCTTCCGATGTGCTTTCCTCATCTATGGTTATCCAGAAAATTCCGCGAATGGGTTGTTACGCACGTCCGGCAGCGGGATGGATCTATGGAAACCCTAGAGGCACTTTTTGACCCCTATATAAACAGACCCCTGACGTCAGCTTTCAACACCAATTCATTCAATCCTTCTCTCCTCCTCAATTAGAGCTTGTCTAGTTCCTTGCTTCTCCAATGGCCGACAAGACCCACCGCAACTGGGAGATCGTCCCTTACGACCTCAACCGCAAGCCCAAGGATGACCCCGACGCCTACGTCCCGGCCAACACAGAGCGACAGCTAGCAGCCCCACCATCAAACCAGCGCAGCTCAATCTCATCTTACTACGCCCAACCAGTTCTTACTGCACCACCGCAGCCCCTTCTTCTCAAGGGACCATCGTCCAAGCAAGAAGCCATCGTCAAGACCAACCGGAGCGGCGAGATCAGCAGCGTCCACTACACTACGGAGAAGGAGAGGCCCCGCTTCGAAGGAGTTAGGACAGCAAAAGTTCGCTTCATCCCACCAAAGGAAGCTCCTAAGCACGCTCTCAATTCGTTTGAGACACCACCGAAGCGCCGCAGGACCATAGCAGATGTGGATGAGGACATCAGGACAGCAAATAGACATATTATGGAACTTCAGTCCACAGTTAGCTCCCTTAGTAGGCAGGTCTCCAACCTGAACACTACTGTGCTCGCGCTTAGACGTGACCTTTCTGATGCCCTTGCTAGGATTAGGGATTTAGAGCAACACTGAGCTATCTAGATTAGACCTTGAGGCAGTGTGTCTTAGTCTTCATCATTAGATTCAATTAGATTCGATTAAATTCAGTTTAGATTAGTTCGCTTCATTAGTCAGTGTAATAAATGCCTCAAGACAAATAAAGATTATTATTATTATTATGCCTCGTGTATCTCCACTTTATTTTTATGCAAGAAAGCAGGAAACAAGTATGGGGGAATCCCCCCGACATGGTAAATACACTTCGATTGCACCACTCCACGATTCAGGTACATACTCTGCACGCTTTATTTACATATATACAAATACATATTGGGCTGTGTAGAATATTGTTCCTAACATGATAATTTAAAAAGACAAAAATATTTTTAATCATGATCAATCTCACTCTGTGATATTTCTGAAAACCTGCATTTATTGAAAATCATTTTAAAAACCATGTGTTACTCAAGTCATTGTGGAATGTGAGATGGTAGAATATGAGTATCTTATTCTTGAAATCTTTGTCGCTTGGAGATTTTCTTTTTAAAAACTTCAAAAATATAGCTACCATCCTCAATATTTTATATGCCTGATAAACCTAAAAATATTAATTTGCTTTGTATTGAGTTTGTGCAAAACGAGTTAGACCCTTGTTGAGAGATTTATCATGCTCCCAAGATCAAGACATTTTTATTCAGAAAGATTCACTCTTCCGAAGTATTATTGCATTAGAGGCATGGGCTATGCAAAAATATATTTCGAGGAAATAAAAAGGAGCAAGTGCTCGACAACCTCGCGGAAAAAATGGACAAGTGTCCGGAAGTAGAATTAGGGGTACCTCAGTATCCACCTGAAAAAAATAAGATGATAAAAATATATATGGTAAAAAGAAAATGATAGCCCATGGTCCCTCTAATAAGCAATATGCCAGTAAGAGTTGACAAGTTTTAATTTTCAAAGTCTTTGATCTAAGAGTATGGCATTCCTCTCCTCGGATCCCGTTTTGACCCAGGCAATATATGCAAAGTAAGTATGCTTGAGAATTTCTACAAATTAAAACAGCCTCAGTGAGATATACAAAAGATAAATGAGTGATCTGAGAACCCCTATAAGGATAAAGGTATGCTAAGTTTTCTATTCAAAAATATATAAAAACTCCAAGTGACAGGGTTGAGAAGAAGAAAGGATCTCTACTTCAACCATATATTTCCCTGACTACAGTGCACAGTGGACATTCACAACACCCTGCAGGTATAAAAAGAATGCTTTACAATGTTTCAACCCCAGTTATTTTTCTGAACCATCCTTTTCTCGAGGACGAGTAAAAGCCTAAGTATGGGGGTGTTTGTTGACGGTTCTTAAGTATCAATTTTAATTATCAAATAAATAAGAAAAAGGACCTATATGCAAGCAACACCTAGAATTAGGGTTTGATCTGACAGAATTCCACGAGTTTTGTTGTTTATCTGTTTCTGCAGGGGGTTATCAGGAAATACAAAGGAAAGGCCTACACGTCGGAATTACATAGAGATATTAACGTGTTCACCGATTTTCTATCATCTAGAAGACTCCAGAAGCCACGGGATCGAACGGGAGGCCGAACGGGCCCGGGACCAGGGCGCCCGCCCTGGACCCTGGGGCGCCCACCCTAGGTCTGCAACCAATCAGGACGAGTCTCGCGGATTATGCCCCACCGACCTAAAGGATCAAGGAAAACCGTGCGATTAATGTCGGTTTGATCCGACGGCCCAGGTTCACTTGAAGGGACTATATAAGCAGGACCCCTGGCCCCTGGAGAGGAGAATCTAAGTCCATTATTTTCATATTTTCCAGAGAGGATTCAGAGAGAGAGGTTCCCTTAGGGTTCCCACCTCATTAGGGCTTAGCATCCAATGTGAGATTAGACTTAGTTCTTCTAGATTGAGAGAGATAGAGTGGAGGTATAGATCGAAGGAAGCCCGGCCTGTCGGTGACTACTTCGAGGTTGTACCTGCGGGATCAAGTTCTCCTAACCCGAGGCTTGCTCCTAGGATTCTTCAGTATTTCAACTTCTAAATTCTAGTAAGTTCTTTGTTTTATTGTTCTTTGGTTTATGAGTTTACTTTAATCTCTTCGCGTAGAGTTTAGAGTAATCATCTCTAGCGTAAACGAGGTGTTTGGGCTAGGATACTCGTAGATATCCCCTGTCTAGCCGGACCGTGGTAGTAGCGAGGAACGTGACATTTCCGTAGCTACCTTTGTATTCCATATCCCGTTAGTAGGATCGATAGGGTTTATAGGTGCGGGTCGAACATTCTTTGAGGTGTCTAGATTCCGTGAGCCTCCCCAATAGAGCAGTAGATCATCCTTACCAAGGTTAGAACGAGAGTGCAGTTGCAGTCTTCTCTATACATCGCTCACATCAAATCACAGTGGTTGTAGCCTAAAGGTTAGTAGTAATAGATTTGGTTAGTCAGATGCACGCTTTCTCCTAGTGGTAAAAAAATAAATACGATACTCTGGATAACATCCCGGGTGAAGTGCTCACCGATATCCGTGCGCTTGCGGATCATTTCCTAATTGCATTACCAAATATCAACAGTGTGAACCTGCTAGGCTTCATGGGCGTGTATGGGAAGCCTAAGGACATAATTGAAGCACGACAGGACCTGCGGTGTTTGAAAGAACGAGACAACCTGCATCCAGAGAAGACAGATGATGGACGCCAGTACTTAAGTCCTGCCAGCTACACTCTTAGCAAAGAAGAGAAGGATAGCTTGTTTGAATGCCTAGATAGCATTAAGGTACCGTCTGGGTTCTCCTCGAATATAAAGGGTATAATAAATGTGCCAGAGAAGAAATTTGGACACTTAAATTCCCATGACTGCCACGTGCTCATGACTCAATTGCTTTCAGTTGCATTAAGAGGAATTCTACCGCCAAATGTACGTCTAGCCACCGTGAAGCTATGTGCATTCCTCAATGCAATTTCTCAGAAGGCAATCGATCCAACGGATCTAGCGAAACTACAGAATGATGTGGTTCAATGTCTTGTCAGCTTTAAGTTGGTGTTCCCTCCTTCCTTCTTTGATATCATGACACACCCCCTAATTCATCTGGTCAAGAAGATTACTATTCTCGGTCCTGTGTTCCTACACAACATGTTCCCCTTTGAGAGGTTTATGGGAGTCCTGAAAAAATATGTTCATAACCATGCTCGGCCAGAAGGAAGCATCGTCAAGGGCTACGGAACAGAGGAGGTCATTGAGTTCTGTGTTGACTTCATTCCCGATATTAACCCGATTGGTGTTCCTGAATCGTGATGCGAGGGGAGACTAAGTGGAAAGGGGACACTAGGGAAGAAAACATATATTGGTAAGGGTGATGATTATTTCAATAAAGCACACTACACAGTTCTACAGAACTCCACCTTGGTAGATCCGTATATCGAGACACACAAGAACCTCCTTCGATCTGAGTTCTCAGGGAAGTCTGAAGCATGGATTACGCGTCAGCACATGGAAACTTTTAGCAACTGGTTGTGAAAAGAATGTCAGGGTGATGAGAGTATTGATGAGGAGTTGTATTTGTTGGCTAGACAGCCATCGTGGCATATCCTCACATACAAAGGGTACGAGATAAATGAGAATACATTTTACACAGTAGCACAAGATAAAAGGAGCACCAACCAGAATAGTGGTGTCCGCATAGATGCCACCGACCCTAGTGGGAATAAGCAAACATATTATGGCCGCATAGAGGAGATATGGGAACTGGACTATGCATCTTATTTTAAGGTACCTTTGTTCAAGTGCCAGTGGGTAAAGACGACTGGAGGCGGCGTAGTAGTCGACAACCAGTATGGAATGACAACAGTGGACCTCAACAATATTGGGAAGGATGTGACTCAGGTGTTCTATGTCAAGGATATGTCTACAAAACCGAAGAGAGGGAAAAACGACACCCACCCAATCAATGATGAGCCAAAGCGCCACATAGTTCTTTCAGGAAAAAGAAACATCGTCGGAATCGAAGACAAGTCAGACATGTCAGAAGATTATGAAAAGGATGACCAAATTTCACCCTTCACAGTGAACAAAGACCCTAGCATCCAGCTAAACGATGAGGACACTCCATGGTTACGGCGTGATCATAACCAAGGGACATACGTCAAGAAGAAGTTCACTACTGTGCCCGCTTGATATATATATATATATATATTGATGTTCAATAGTGTGTATTTGAGATATTATGTAATAATTGTGAATTTATGTTTGAATGTGGGGTTATGTCACGTTGAAACGATGTGAAAACAAATTTATGTTTGATGTTGGGATTATGTCGCGTTGAAATGTTGTGAAAACAAATTTATGTTTGATGGTGGGATAATGTCACGTTCAAATAATGTGAAAACAAATTTCCAGTCGAAACACAAGAGTTTTTCTAAATTTAATTAAACATTATATTTTTGCATTATCGAAATAGTAATTTAAACACAATATTATGTTTTAAAACTTGTTAAAAAAATTAAAACTTTAGGTCACAGAATTTTGCTGTGTACAATAAAGCAAAATAGAATCTATATTTTTTTAAAACATTTTTATGCCTTGTATTTAATTTTCTGTGCATTTAACAAACATTTTATCAATTGTATTTAATAAAGCAAAATAAAATCCTAATGAATTGGCGAGCAGTGAAACTGCATGTTTGTTGCCCGCCAAAACACCTTTAGTCCCGGGCCCTGTGAACGCCCGGGATTAAAGGACCTTTAGTCCCGGCTGGTGGTTGAGCCCGGGACTAAAGGTTCTCCACCTTTAGTCCCGGGCCCTGTGAACGCCCCCACCATCTCCAACTCCTCCGCGCCTCCAAGGAAGTCCACAACTCCTCCGCCGAGGTCTCCAACGCCTCCGCCGCCTCCAAAGTCTGCACTGCCTCCAAGGCGGTCTCCAACGCCTCCCCCGCCTCCAAGGAAGCCAGCCCCTAAGAGGTCCGCCCCGCAAACGAAGCCGTTGCCCCGCCCGTCGGCAAAGAAGCAGAAAGCAAGTACTCATCCAGTTCCCCAAAAACTATCTTATGAGAAAAGTGATCAGGAATTAAAGGATGCAGTACAAAAAGATGTGCATGATTTCTTTGAAGGTGTAAAACAGGCACAACGAGCGAGGGACAACCCGGAGAAATCATACTTCTACCTACCTCCGGATCAGCTAAGAAAGAAGGTGGAACAAAAAAAATGGGATTCTCTTAAGAGCGCCGCGAAACAACCGATATCGGACTATGACCGCTCTCTCACCAAGTCATATGAGGCGGCGCAAAAAAAAGAAGACAGTAGGGAAAGGTGTTGCACAACTCGGACAACAATCGCAACAATCAATCCCCCTTGTCGTTCCTAACGAATATGGTTCAAACTTAAACTTAATGGAGGAGGTAGGCGGCTATGAGTCATTGCTTCAGTTTTATCACGACACTGGTTTGAACCTTGCCCAAGTGCTCGCTGAAGGACCATCTGCTCCGGAAGTGGATCCTTACAAGAAGTTTGTAGCAGGCCAGAGTCTATACAACCCAGAGAAATTAGATGAACTGGGTACGCAAATGTACCTGCTAAACGAGTGGTACATGTCGGCGTCTGCTGCGGGACAAATCTATATTTCTGTCAGAATTAGAAACCACCATTACTTCCGTGGCAATGACATTATCTATGTCGAGCTTCCAGAATTACACCAACTATGCCACCTGGACTCTCTCGACAAAAGTCTCGTTAGCTGCTATTGTCTGTAAGTGTGATTATTTTCTACTATATTCATAATTTCTTTATTATATATTCACAATATATATTCACTATTTTCATGTATGCAGATATGAGATGACAGAACTTAGAAAGAGAAAGGATAATGATGTTGGGTTCGTTGATCCGTATGTCGTATTCAAACACCCTAACCCCCCGAAGGATTATAAGCCAGAACCTGAGAGAAATCTCATGAATTTCTTAGTGAACCAACGCGACAAGAAGGAGATACTATTCCCCTACAACTTCAAGTGAGTGTTATTATAAGTAATTAATGTCGATCATATATATGGGACATCAATATTTCCTTACTAGCTAGTTACCTCTCTCTCTCACACACACACACACACACACACACACACACACACACACACATATATATATATATATATATATATATATATATATATATATATATATATATATATATATATATATATGTTTATGCAGCAATCACTGGATATTGATGGTCATCGATATGGCCAATAGTAGATTGAAAATCTTAGACTCGTTGAAAAAATCACAAACGGAGTATCAAGACATGATAGATATTATACAAGGGTAATTAATTTAGTTTCTCTATAACAACATATATATATATATATAATGGCGCCGATCTCTCAACAATTATTAAAGGTTAAATTATTTTTTTATTTTATTGGGAGCAGGGTTTGGAAAAGGTTAATTGAGGAACAAAAAATGAAACATTGCAAAGAGCCACCGGATGTAATCGCACACAAAGTAAGTACTATAACTACACATTTATATTCAATTAACACCATATGATGATTTCAATTCACCTTAATTGATTTTTTTTTCGTAAAAGTGGGTTCTAAGGCAGGAGCAGGGTAACAACTACTGCGGATACTATGTTTGCGAGTTCATCATGGCGTACTCAAAGAGAACTCCTGAAGAGCGTCTCAAAGTACGTATATAAATACTTTTTCCTTCATATTATTTCGATCGTATATTTACAATTTCTTTATTGCTCTCATTTGTATAAGTAATTACATGAGCAATACACACACACATATATATATATATATTAATACTTTTTCCTTTAACTTTTATTGAAGACTGAATGGTTGAGGAAAAGAGTCATACGACTTGACCAACTTAAAGCAATTCGAGAGACTATAGCAGGATTTTTCAATGACCAGGTCATCAACCCCAACGGCGAGTTCTACAATGACCCGAACGAAACGTGGAATCCAAATCTGGAGGAGTGAATTCCTAAGGACCTAAACAATTTATATATCAAACATTTGTAATATATATAGAGTATGGTGTACAAAGTAAGGACGCGTATATTCGTTTGTTATTTATGTACAAAGTTCGAACGAAAACTTACGCGTGCGAAGTACACATATATATTACTATTATATATTACTATTAGCAGCGTATTCGAAAATATATTTTAATATCAAAACTAACTAATCATTAAATGAAAAAAGAAACCAAAAATAGAAACCAGAAAAAGGAAAAAAAAAAGAGGGACCTTTAGTCCCGGTTGGTAACACCAACCGGGACTAAAGGTCCTGCCGCGTGGCGTTGAACGCCAACCCTGGAGACCCCCCTTTAGTCCCGGGCGCCAAGCCGGGACTAAAGGAGGGTACCTTTAGTCCCGGATTGGTGCTCCCGGTTGGGAAACCGGGACTAAAGGGGTTTCCCAACTGGGAGCAAAAACCCTTGCTGCACCAGTGTGAACCCGTCAGCCAACCACAGCAGCTCTCTGTACAAACCTCTGTCGTCGACGAAGCCGGCGTCGGCGGCACACGGTATGAAGGAGCGGGCTGTCTCGTAGCCGCTGAGGCGCCCCCCACGCCGTTTGACGGGAGCGTAGACCGGAACGGACCCGGCATGCAGCACAGCCGCGCTTCGCATTCGCCGAAGTGGAAGACACCTAGGAGCAGGCTGGGATCGAAGTAGTCGGGGCGAGGCCGGAGGCTGGCGGCGTTGCCGATGATGGCACGATGCCATGGCTTGCAGACGCCGGCGCAGCGGATTAAGTCGGTGGGTTCGAGGAGGAGGAAGATCTCGAGGAGGAGGTCAGTCGGTAGTGATGATGCCACCATCGTTGTATCCAAGACATCCAGGTCTCGAGGTCCAGGGAATTCTGGCAACGACGATGGAAGAGACGGTGGGAATTCTAGCGGCGGCGATGGAAGAGACGACGCGTGCATGGACACCGCGTGGGAGGAGACGGCGCGGGGAATCGCGAGGATGCGTGCAACTACGAACGGTGCATTTTTACGCACAATGGAGGTCGATTTGCCAAGTGCCAAAAGATAGAAAAGAGATATAGGGTACTATTTTTTTTCCAAAAAATATGGATGTAGAAGGGATACAGGACACTCTTGGAGATGCTCTTAGAACGGAAGTACGTACATACAAATCTCCACAATTTCCAACAATTAAAAAGAACAAAATTAAAACAACGGAATGGTGCGATTGTTCGGGTCGTCCCTCTGCCTCCCCCGTGCGATACCGTGATCCGCGATGCCAGGAGTTTCTGCGCCGCCAGGTGGGCCTCCCTTCCCACGCCCGTGAGCCCGTGCGATACCGCAACGCGTGTCATGGGCAGCCAACAGGCTGCCGCCGGCCCAATAGGCCCAAGCGTCAGTAGCTTAGCCGTCAAGTTAGGTCAAGGGTGCTTAGCCACCAAGTTAGGTCTAGGGTTAGTCCCCTCTCTATATAAAGAGAGGTACGTCTGTCATTTGGAAGAAGGCAAGGAATAATGAAGAAACAATTCTAGTCTCCCTCAATCTCTCAAGCTCTTGGCAAAGCATAAGGCCAATTCTAGTTTCTGCACCATCAGGTGGGCCTCCCTTCCCGTGCCCATGAGTTTCTGCGTCGCCAGGTGGGAGTTTCCTTTCCCGCGATCGCCCATTAGGCCTCGTTTAGATGCCAAAATTTTCCCCAAATTCTACTATGCAAAAAGAAGATTCTCCATCACATCAAAATGCCGGCACATGCATGGAGTACTAAATGTAGATGAAATTAAAAACTAATTGCACAGTTTAATTGTACTTTGCGAGACGAATCTTTTGAGCCTAATTAGTCAATGTTCGGACAAAAATTCACAAATACAAACGAATGCTACAGTACAGAATCTTGCACTGTGCAGATTTTAGACATCCAAAATCTGCCCAACTAAACACGGCCTTAGTAAACATTGCGCACCACGTCCCTGAAATCACGATGCCCATCCATCCCTGAAAAATCGGGCCAATCACACAACGCCCTTGCCATATCACAAGTTGCCCATCAGATGCGTCCCACCACCTATACGAAGACTAACCTATATCGCCAGTTGCCACATATTCAACCGGACCATCTGTTGGGAAGCAGTGGCAGAGCCAGCATCGTAACCTTGGGTATTCACACATAAAAAGCAAGACCGTTTTGTTCGCTATTTTAGGCTACAATGACTGAAAATACTCTAGAAAAATACATTATACACAAATATATACAAGTATACATACATATATACACAAGAGTATATCAAAATAGTTGGGTATTCCTAGGAATACCAAGAAATACCCTAGGATCCGCCCATGTTGGAAAGGCCGCCGCCACTGCCCGTCGACTCCAGCCACCGCAACGCATCATCTCTGCCCGCAATTTACAGCCTCCACGCACTCCGACTGTATCAACGCTTGCATTTGTTAGCCTTTACATTTTGAATTGGATTTCAATACACTGCGTCATTGCTCATCTTCCCTCCCCGGCTGCCAATGAACCGGTCCCGCAGATTCGAGGACGAGGTGTGGCTCGCCCTAATGCCCACAGGCAACGTCGAGTCGTCGTGCTTCCTGAACGCGTGCTGGACCTCATCAACTGCAGCAAGGGCGTCGTCTCCCTGGTACTTCGCATCTCAATCTGAATCTGGGGTGGTGCTGATCGATTCTGTACATGACAAAAAAGAATGGACATAGATCAGACTTTGTTTTGCTTACAGCAGAGCAGCTAAGGCTGAATTTAGATAGCATCCAGAACAAAAGTCAATAAAATACTGACAGATTTTATGAACCTGAGCACATCACTACACAGAATAGTTTCTGTTTAGATACATTCAACTTCTTCAAAGTATTCCTCCATAAGTCCCTTTTTTTCTTTTTCTTTTTCTTTTTTAAAAAGAAAGCATACCTTGCCTATGCACAGACTTAAGAAGAGATGCCATCTAACAATGGATGTGGGATAATAGACTCAAAGAAATATCAAAATACAATGTGTCTACTCAAATCACCGATACAAATCTAACACAATATAAACATGGAAAAATTTTAAACTCAATTGCACAAAAGCAAGAGCACTAGGTATGTTGTAGGTGCAGGGATTTGCAATTTTACATTGGCACAAGTATTTCGGATTTGTATGGGCATAAGTAATATGTCATGGGCAGCCAACAGGCTGCCGCCGGCCCAATAGGCCCAAGCATCAGTAGCTTAGCCGTCAAGTTAGGTCAAGGGTGCTTAGCCACCAAGTTAGGTCTAGGGTTAGTCCCCTCTCTATATAAAGAGAGGCACGTCTGTCATTTGGAAGAAGGCAAGGAATAATGAAGAAACAATTCTAGTCTCCCTCAATCTCTCAAGCTCTTGGCAAAGCATAAGGCCAATTCTAGTCTCCCTCAATCTCTCAAGCTCTTGGCAAAGCATAAGGCCTAGTTATCTCCCAAATACCGATCTACATAACACCTGGTATCAGAGATCCAGTTGATCCTCATCCCCTATCCATCGCTACCACCAGCCGCCTGCCCCATCGGAAAAAAAAATCCCCACCGCCACGTCCAGCACCACTTCCACCGTCGACCGCCAGAGCCCGAGGCTCGACCTATCCCATCGCTGTCGTCACCGCCTCTGGTCACCATCGCCGACGGACCAGATTCCCATCAAGATCAACATCTGCTCCACTACGCCACAGAAGAAGGTGCCATCAAGCTATCCAGCTCGAGGGCGAGCTGGGTCTCCAAGGGCGGGGGAGATGTCATGGGCAGCCAACAGGCTGCCGCCGGCCCAATAGGCCCAAGCGTCAGTAGCTTAGCCGTCAAGTTAGGTCAAGGGTGCTTAGCCACCAAGTTAGGTCTAGGGTTAGTCCCCTCTCTATATAAAGAGAGGCACGTCTGTCATTTGGAAGAAGGAAAGGAATAATGAAGAAACAATTCTAGTCTCCCTCAATCTCTCAAGCTCTTGGCAAAGCATAAGGCCAATTCTAGTCTCCCTCAATCTCTCAAGCTCTTGGCAAAGCATAAGGCCTAGTTATCTCCCAAATACCGATCTACATAACATAATAGAAGCATGTAGACATTATTGAAGATACACAGTACCAAATAGCCAAATAATTACCTGAGTTTAGAATTCATCAGCTTTTCCTATTTTTAATAGTTTCAATAATACGTCCTTGGTTCAAGAGCCTAACCTGAAAGGCAAGTATTCGAAACTATCCAACCATTTGTTCTCTAATGGGAAAAATTAAAAAGAAAGAAAAAAAATCTTGAACATTAGCAACAAAAATTGTCTCCCTGTTTCTCGTCTCTTTTGGGTTTCATCTCTAGCCTACCCCAACTTGCTTGGGACAAAAGGCTATGTACCCCTTTTCTGGTTGGTGGTATATTGAACATTAGAAACAGAAATGTATCCAACCATTTGTTCTCTAACTGGTGTTCAGCTTGCTTCTATAGCAGGACTGGCACATATATGCAATAGCAGTGCGCTAGCTACCTGACCATATTTTTTTAAAAGACAGCAGTTTCTATACAGAGAATGCATTAACTAAGAAAACCAGAGAACTATTTTTAGCATCTCGCTGCACAAACACCCAAACCAAATCCATGTTCTGAATCTCAGACCCTCTTTGCTTTTCCTCTTTTGGTTCCAGACTGAACAATTACAGCATTTCCATAAGCTCTTTTGAGTAAAGAGGTTATAGGATCTAAACTGATCAACATGCAAGTAATAAAATTTCATTATTGGTTTTGGTAATGAAAGACAAAAACTGCATTTGAGATCTGAACTTTGCTTCAAGCAGATTCTCTAGATTCAGTGCATGGTTTAATGAAATCAATTCAAAAGCATTCATTAAGGTTGTCTACAAAGGAAAGGAATGAGCCTACTATTGCACACATGTTCTTTATCAGGCAGGCATGGCCAACTTGGTAATGTAAGACAGCAAAACTACATTTAATTGAGATCTGAACTTAGCTTCAAGCAGATTTTCTAGATTTAGCGACTGGTTTAATGAAATCAATTCAAAAGCATTCATTAAGGTTGGCTACAAAGAAAAATAATGAGCCTACTATTGCAAACATGTTCTTTATCAGGCAATAGAAGATACCAGTTAATTTGAACGCAGCGACCAATATAGTGGAAACACTCTGCTCACATAAAAGAAAAAACTTTTACACGTTAGTGTTCTTAGATATTGGCACTTGTGAGATTTAATCACATTTGACAATTTGCTCATCATAAAATATAATGTGATTGTTCCAAACCAAAAATACTTTAGTTCTTGCTGAACCAAAACCTTATCTCTGAACCTGAAGATGTATTACAACCTGATGTTCAGAACATTTCCGGGGAATATAAAGAAATATAAACATCACAATAAATATGCAGCTTTAGGGAACTTGGTACATTTTCAGCCGTGTAAATATCCAACAGATACCTTGAGTTCATCCTGCTGTGTCAACCCGCACACAGTAATGTTATTGTAAGAAGAAAAGACATGGACATGCGGAACTTAGCTGCTGATAAGCTGCAACAAACGAAGGGTGAAGGCTATGGAAGTAAACCTGGGTCACCCCGTCATCCATCAGCTTCAGGGAAAGAAGGTGCACATATAATCAAATTAATAGTCAGGTACTAAACCCAAGCAGGAAGTAGATTAAGAACAGAGCAGAGCAAGGGTGAAACGCCAGTACCTGGAGCTCCTAGCGCCGGAGGCCTCGCTCGCACAGGCACCCGGGCTGCGCCGGTAGGGTTTGGCCGCGCCTGGGCTCCCGTGGTGGCTCAACACAGCGCCGGGTCAGAAGAGGGAGAGGCGAGTCGCACGGCGCTGGGACGCCGCGAATCCAAGGCGGCGAGGGCGGAGTGGCGGCCTGGTGGTGACGGTGGATTCATGGCTACGACCAGCGCCGCCGCGACGTCGGGGAGTGGGGCATACGGCCCTCGGCAGCACGGCCTCGCCGGGAGGGACACCGGAGGCAGCGTCGGCGATGGGCGGGGGTAGGAGCGGCAGAGGTGCGGCGCTGCGGGACGCTTCGAGAAGGCTCTGGACGGGATCGGGCCATCGGGGAGAGACGACGGCTGCGGAGAGGATAAGATATGCTGGTGTCTGATTGTGGAGCGGGTTAGTAAATTGTCATCATATTATAATAGTACTAATACTATTTTTTAACGAAATTGAATTGAGTATTGCATATTTTTTAAAGTACTTACTAATTTCTGAATTTATATTGAAGTCATGTTGATAAAAAAGCATGCATATGGAAGTGAGAAAAGAAAGAAGTAGAGAATGATATAGGGCTTGATACAATCACAAAGAAGAATTTTTTTCATGCATTATATTTATTAGAAATATCATTATATTATTAGAGTTATATTAAAGGGCCTCTATTTCTAGCTCCGCTCTGGGTCACTAAATTCACAGGATCGGTCCTGCAGGCAGCACCAGATAGTCAACATCCAGGCCACGCATCTCCTGCGAAGCTAGACGTATCGTGGCCGGCGAGTTTGTTAGAGACTTCGCATTGCCTGGTGAGTCCATCATCCTGTGTCAACACGGTCGCGGCAGAAACCGTAAGTTCACGTTGTACATCATACAGTTGCATTACGGGGAAGTTTTTGAAGTTCGTACACGTTAGCACATGCAAAATTGTAGGTGCAGATTTCTACCCATAAGATCTGTTGCAGGAACTTTAACTATTTTGTACTATTCTTGTCAATTATTGTATGATGCCTTTGTTATGAGTAGGGATGAAAACGGAATATGAACCGTTTTTTAACATGAAAAATTGTCAGTTTCAATTGGTTTCACAACCATTTTCAACCATTTTTTTGTACTCTTTAATTGCTAAATGTAAAAATATCCCGAACCGACCGCATTCGTTTTTTTATATCGTAAGTCCGTTTTCGACCGTTTTCATCCTTAGTTATGAGGCCCCGTTTAGTTATGAAAATTTTTGGGGAAAAATTTTTGTAGCACTTTTTATTGTTATTTGGCAAAATTTGTCTAACTATGGACTAATTAGGCTCAAAAGATTCGTCTCGACATTTACAGACAAACTGTGAAATTAGTTATTTTTTTTACCTACATTTAATGCTTCATGCATGCGTCAAAGATTCGATGTGTCAGTTACTATGCAAAAAATTTTGGCACTTTTTGACCATCTAAACAAGCCCTGAATATTGGAGCGATATAAATGATAATGATGAGATGAGCATATTTTGCATTTAGCGTTACATGGTCATGTGAGGCGTCATGCATCTAATAGGGACATCTGGGATTCACTAGGCGCTAGGATCTTGGTTGATGACTTTATTTTATCTCCATTTACTGTGTGCATGAAACCATGGAAGAACATGTCCCCACCAGACAAAGTAACGATAGGAATGAGCCCCCTGGCGAGGAGGCAAATATGGAGATGTTAGGACTAGAGGGTTCTGCAGACGATGATATAGGTACAACCAATATAGAGCACAAAGAGTGTGGTGACCGGAACGATAGGAAAAGCTCGTGCTGGATAGGTAAAATAGGGATTTTTTCAGCTTCTTGCAAGGTTACAATCATAAAGAATTGTATTACATGTGGTACCATTGTTTTTGCAATATATAGTGCTCAGGTGGCCGATCATGGTGACACGAGCCCTGTAGAGTATAAGGAAGACGAGAGCGTGATAAAAGACACTACCAAGGACGAATGCAAAGGTGGAATGGTTTTACCGTTGAAGGACGGTACCGCCAAGGACGATACTAATGTGACAAAAGTTGATATTCACAAGCCAGCTCAAAGGGATTCTCAAGAAAAAGAATTGCTGCGTAATGAATTGACAGAGGGTTTGATGCATAAAAAACCCAAAAAATTATCGTCGGCTTGCATCGTGCGACCAGTGTATTTTTAGTACAAAAATTTAGCTATCCCATAGCAACACACGGGCACGCTATCCAGTGCATATCATGTCTGTAGTAAGGTATGTGGTTGCATATTTCTTTTGAATCACGACATAAACAGGAACACTCACATACATAACTTGCACACATAAAAATAGCTAAAGATGTCATTTGTTTGCACGAAAAAACGATCTCATCCATCCAAAACTAATTGAAAACAACATCCATATCTAGCCAGCTATTAAATAGAAATTCTCGAAACATATTTCCAAAAACAATCGGAAAAAAGTTCCAAGCAAAAAAGGGAAAACAAAATCTTAGAAAAGAAAATATTGTGCCTACTTGCTATTAAATAGAGAAGGGATTCTTCCAACCGTCTTCTTCTTCTTTTGATTTTTTACTTTTCACAATACATGCATGCCCTCTCCTTATTACTTATGTGATCCGAATTCATTATTCGTGCCCATACGAAATAGAACATAGGTCCACTAAGAAATCTCTTCTTAGGAACTGGCTTTTTAGTTTTTAGTCTTTTGTACGGTTCTCTTTCTTTTGATGTTTGTACAGACTTATATCTATAAAATGAGTTTAGTAGGGGTTTTCCCCTCCTGGTTTTCTCAAAAAAAAAAGACAAAATAGAACACCACATGGACATGGATGATACGAAGTTCGATACAGATACGCCGATGACACGATCATTGAATAAACTAGATGGCACCTCGCGTGTTGCTGTGGTAATTTGAAGGTGACTATAGATAGTTACTTAGTTGTAGAGTTATGCGAGGAGAAATAGTTACACAACAAAAAAAACATGTCTACATGTGGAGCTGTGGCTGTAATTTTCTACGTGTCAACATAATTTTCTGCTTGAATATATTACCATATGTAATTGGTTTTCATTAAAAGAGAGATGAAGCAGAACAGAATTCTGTGTTTCTGTTGTGATAAAAAGGCCGTAGAGTCTCTTCTCTGAAAGTTAGCAAAAGAAAAAAAAATGAGAAAGCAGGCCATCATATTATATTCCTCTTTCTTGCTTTCTCACGGAAGATCAAATTCATGTTGATTTGTTTCCTGCAGATGGAGAAGGCTGATGGATGGAGATTGGAGAGGGAGAAGAAACAACTAATTTTACTCTATGAAGGGGAACGACAACAAAGTGGGCAACGCGAGCTGACACACTAATTGGCCATAATTGTATTTTTAAGCCTAAAGAAAAGACTAGCTAATAGTAAATTGGATACAAAACAAAAGGATATATATTTATCAGAGAGGATTGAACAAGGAATCATTGGTTTGGCTGTCGGCGTCGACGAACACAGGGCGCCGTGGTTAGCTTCGTCGGTGAGGAGCACCGTCTACCTTGTGCTTGACCCTGAAACAACCGGACTAAAATCAAAAATCGAAGGTCTGTTTTCTAGTGATGTGCGCCCACACACGTTTATATATTGAACAAACTCGCATAGAGATAAGAATAGCTGGAGCTCTAGAGCTGCGTCCTCGTGCTGCCAAAGCCTCGTTTAGATGCCCAAATCGGGTGTTCCCGATTCACTGTGCTACACTGTAGTACTTTTGTTTTTATTTGGTAATAATTGTCCAAACATTGATTAATTAGGCTCAAAATGTTCGTCTCGTAAAGTACAATAAAACTGTGTAATTAGTTTTTGATTTCATCTACATTTAGTACTCCATGCATGTGCCGACATTTTGATGTGATAGGGAATCTTCTTTTTACATAGTGGAATTTGGGGTGAATTTGGGGAACTAAACAAGGCCCAAAATATTGTCGCTGGGGCCTTTTTTAACTGGGTTAGTGGACCAAAAATGTATACTCGAATTAAAGGATGAATTAATAGAGAAGAGAAAGGGATGCATCTAGTTGACTAATGAACGCATGATGGGCTGCAGTTTCAGATCAGCAAGAAACAATTTCCGTTCAACGGGGATTGACGTCCAGGAGATGGATGGACGGAGATCAGTGGAACTTGAAGATATAAGGTATATGAGCCGCAAATCGTCTAAGTGATCACGCATCAAGCTGTATCTCCACTACTTTATAATACACCAGTTATAAACTTAGCTAAACCCACCCATAAACAGACCATCACAGTCATAACCTCCACTAAGTACACCTAAAAATTTGCATCCAACAGTATCTAATCTTTCAAATCAAAGGATGAGATTAACTCTAACCTCTCCTTTCTCTCACTCACTCGTATAAACGCTGCGATCAAACTTATCGCTCGTCTCCTCCACCGGTCCCGCGCCCACCGCGAATCACGCACGAGACCGTACGACTCGCGAGATGCCTTTATTGCTTCCCTCCCCCCGATACGTTCCTCTCCCACGATCATCTCCCTCCTCCAGTCCACAACCAGCCCACGCGCGGGCCATTCCTCACCCCCGACGCCCCCTCTCTCGCAGCCCGTGCCCACCCCGCTCGTGACTCTCCCTCTCCCCCGATGCTCCCTCTCCCCTACGCTCCGTCTCCCCCACGAACAAACCCCAGGGCGGAACACGCGGCGAATGGCGGACGCGGAGCACGCGGCGGCACGACAGACGCGGACCACGCGGCGGCGCGGCTTAGCGGACGCCGCTAGGGTTTCGCAGTCGCCGCGGCGCTGGTTCCGCCTTGTGTCTCCGTATTCCTCGGCGAGTGGGATCGACCTCTGCGACGGACGAGCTCCCCGGCGGCGGATGAGCTCGGCCCCCTACTTGCTTCCCTCCCGGTACTCCTCCGCTGCCTCCCATCGCTGTGCCAGCGGCGGCCTGCATTCCGGCACCCAGGCCCAGCACATTATCCAATGGAAATCCAAAGGTAATGCAAATCCATCCCCAATAGAGTCTGGTTCAAGTTTTCTACATATCCGATCTGTGTAAAACGCAAAAGCATCCAGGCTCATCTTGCCTCCTGGTGCCTTTTAAGTCTCTTTACACCAGAACATATGAAAGATTTCTATCATGCTGTGAGCACGCCCAATGGCGGCAGCGAGCAGTGCAGGTGCAGCACAACAAGTGGATGCCCAGGCGAAAGATTGGGCGAGCAACAAATTCGCGAAGCTTTTCCAGTTTCTGATTTTTGCAGCCCTTGTGCTTGTTGTTTTTTATTGATCAACGTGCTTTATTTACTGATCAACGTGTTTTATCTCCAAGGGCCACCACCCCCACATCGAGGAGCCACCGGTCAGATCTCGCTCTTGAGTTCTCGGAATCTCTGATTAGATGATTTGGCCTGAGTCTGATATGTTTTTGTTGCAGGCGTACCCCTATCTGCACATCCGCAGTAAGGAATTCCCCTGAAGTGTATACCTCTACCATTTCAATTTGGCTGCTTGTTTGATTTTTTATTATTTATTATTTTGTTCCCTTCTGATATGGTTTGATTGAAATGCGTAGGGATTAATGTAAATTATACTAAAAGAATCAAGATATCTATGTGCAGTAATAAAAGGATCAAGAAAGGTTGGTGAGTGTGAAAAGGAGCTGGAGAAGATGAAGAATGACATGTTAAGAGTTTTTTTGCTTCACTTAGAAGGTTTCTGTAACATTCATTGCAGATTTCAGATTGTTGCTGTAACATTCCTTCTTGTACCTTGCAGATTGGTGCATGATCAGGAAGAATGGCCTCAGTTCAGCTGCTTATGTTTGTGCTACCCTCTTGTATATTTTTTAGTTGAAGCTCCAAAAATATAATTATGTCAGAATTTACGCATATTCTGAAATTTCTTATAGTTGTACGTTAGGATCACTGGGTTGCCATTTTATGAACTGTCCATATAATCTAAGCATTTATTCCTGACATTGATACAATTTTTGTGAAGCTTTTTTGAAATCCCGTAACAGTCAACAATGTGATTTCTTAAGAGAACTCTTGTGATCTCTGATACTCCATTTTCTCCAATGGGATTTTCATTGTTGAGAAACAAAATACCTCTGTGCTTTAAATTGGCATCTAACATATCCTCATCATACACTTATTTCGTCAGGATTTTCTTATCCCCTGAGCTATCCTAGGTTGTAGCACCATGACAGATCAGATGGTGGCACAACACAGTAAATCTCTCCAAGGTGGACCATGGTCGTGGCACATGTGCAGATCACCGACTTCTCCAAGCAAAGGTTTGTCCTCTCCAATCTATTTGGTGATGCGTTCAAAGAGCATTTCCTTTATTTTGCTTTAATTGATTCTGTTCATTTCTTCTGGTTTTGAGTTTCAGGACAAATTACATGTGAAAAAATTACGGTTATACTGGAGTACAGTTAACCCTGTCTAGCGCCTGAGTACAAGAGTCAAGAATTTCTATTTTTTTGTTACTGTTGTACTGGAGTTTATGCACTTGTGTCCCAAATCATACTAGCATGCTTGATTTTGATTAACTCGTTGCATCGGGTACATACAAGTGGTTTCTATATGATATTTGTAAAATGCAATGCTCTAAACTCCTAAGCGTCTGTGATGTTATCCATCCTCTTGTTTGAATAAGTTCCGTGCGATTAATGGTTTCATCGATCTGGGGGGAAATAATGCAGTTTGTTTGCTCAGTGTAGGATTTGGGGGAACAAGCAGTGCTAATCAGGTTTATGCAGTGCTAATCAGTTGATGCAGTGGCTAATCAAGATGAGTCTGCAGTGCATCTATGCAAATTTATTTATGTTACTGGGTGGTACTACTATTGGATGGCTCTTTGCTTTAAAAAGTGACAAGCAGGTGGCACCATTAGGAGGTGGGCTATGCAGCAACTTTGGTGCTAGGCGGGAGCATGGTGTTCTAAAAAATATATTGGGTTCAGAATTTGTTTGTAAGTTCAATTGGTGCTTGTTTCTGAAGATCCATGCTATATATTTAGCCCTGTAATTTTCATAGGAGTTACCTCCTAAAGGAAAAAAAGGAAGTAGTGCATTCTCATGTATATACAGAACATAAGTTTCTGTGGGAAGCAACAGTACAATATGTCATGCAACTGATTTTTAGCCTGCAAAATACTTGTAAATTTATCAGGTAGCTAGAATTGAGAATTTGCTTGTAAATTACCTGAAAATAATTTATCAGGTAGTTTATTCGGTTCGACATAAGCTGGCACTCTTTAGCTAGGAAATTCATGCATTCCGAGGAGTTGTGATATATTGATTTTCTCAAACTCATCAAAAGTACATAGAACTGTGGTAGCAGGTAGCTTGTTTATTTCGAGTTCAGATCCTTGTTTTTCTATTTCCCTTCTCTGAACTATAATTTCTGTGATTTGCATCTCTTTTAGTTCAGCAGCTCAAAGCTCCTTGTTTTGGTTTTCAAATCAACATGCAAATTTTCATTATTAGTGGATCTGAACTTGGTTAGTCTTGCCTTGCCTCTGTTTGCCAACATAGGAGTGCTGGAGCCTACTCGGGACTTTTCGAGCTAATTTACCTGTGTATGACTTTCAGTAGCTCTGCTCTTTTAGCAGCAGGCCTCAATGGCTAACTCTGCTCAAGTGGCCTAATAGTAGTTCTTTTGCAGGAGGACCTCACTCGGAAACGAGTTGTTGAGATTGTTGAGATGCTGAGAAGAGGCAAAACACCCCATGAGATTGTTGAGATACTGATCGTTTATTTTGTCACAAGGAGCATTTTTTCTTACGGCAATTTTTTTAGTAAGAATTAATTACGGAAGTATCTTTTCTCGGTAGAGATCAAGAGACGGATGATTTCACGTTTGTTGCCTGTATATGGTAGGTATAAGTATATATTCAGAACTTATTTGTAGTATGCGACTATGCGAGACATGTATTTATTGCATGCATTCCGGATTATATTTATGGTTATACAATTGTGTGAGACAAAAACTATGGAAAAATCTTATCATCTTGTTGGTTTTAAATGCATTCCTTAAATAAAACCGTGGCAACGCACGGGCACTATACTAGTGACGTTATAAAGGCACAAACATGCTTGCTATGCTAGTCTCTGTCTCTACAATTAAAACATTTAAAACTATTCCGTCCACCGGCGATCTGGTGTCGCGTGCTCCCAGCTCCGCCCGGCAATTCCGCCATCGCGCTCGCTACCAGACCACGCCCGGCACTTCCGCACGCGCCATCGCTGCACGAATGGAAACTCATCCCGCGCGAATGGAAGCCACCCTCCCAATCAACACCCCAGGCAATCTCCTTCCTAGTCGCACGCGGTCTCCTCCCGTGCGGATCTTCACCCGCCTAGCCACCGCCGCCGGCGCCCCGCGTCCAGCACTCCGGGCCTTCGCCGCGGCGTCGTGCGGTGCAGCCGGCACCCCGCGTCCCACGCTCCAGGCCTTCGCCGTGGCGTCTTGCAGCGCAGCCCCCGAAGCGCTCTCACTCGTCGTGCAGCGGCGCCGATCCCAGCTTTACCAACAGGGCACGCGGGATCATGTCAACACCAGTGGCAAGATGGCAAGGTGGAGCGGGAGGCAGGGCACGGGCAGATCGGTGTGGGCGGCACCGGCGGCGTGGCGGCACATGCGGCAAGGCGGCGCGATGGCGTAGCGGAAGCCAGAGAAGGCCACGCCTACGCGCCGCAACCCGCGCGCCCACAGTGGCCGCACCGCCGCCAGCGACAGGGGCGCGCAGCCGCCGGAAAACCACGACCGGTGCGTCCGCCCTGCCCATCCCCAATCTATGCCGCCGTCGCCTATCCCAGACCCGGCCGAGCCACCGCCACAGGGAACAACTGGATGAAAGAGCGGCGGCGGGCCGGTCACCTAGCACCCGCGGCGTGCCTTCCTCATCCATGGATCGAGCGCCTACAACACGTGGTCACCCGTGCCTTCCCCATGGGCAGCCAGGCCACGCAATGGCAGCCCACTCACCGCGCTAGCTCGTCACCAACTCACCGCGCTAGTTCGTCACCATCGCCGCTCGCGGACGCCACCGCACCTAGCCCCAGTCGACTCTCTCCGTCGATCAAAGGAAGTAGGCCTAGCAAGCATGGATGCTATGCAGGTGACGTTCAACCATGGATCCAATCGGGGCTGGGCCATCTCGTGCAGGTTGTTCGTCCGTCCGTCATTTGTCTGCAACTCTGCATGATAGCGTCTTCTCTGCAGGTAACGTGTTTGATGAAATCCCCCTGAGTATTATTTTTTTCCTTTTTTGGTGTCTAGATTTACATCCTTATGATTCCTATGCACTGAACTCAATTTCCTAAGAATGCAGCATCTCCCCATCTAAGCTCAATCCTCCATGGCTTAAGCAGCTCTCTAGAGCATGCTGCTGGGATCATGAGCATCATTGTTTTCAGCACCTGTAAGTTTTGTTTGTAGAACTCATATTCCAAATCTCGTACATTTACTGATGTGGGTCTATTTGTAACGATAGTGCCTCACCACTGTGTCCTGTTTAAGAAAGCTGTATCCTTTTGAAGAGAATATTATGTATTTCTGCTAATATACTTTTGCAACTATATTAAGTGTCTATTTTTCTGAAGATTAATTTGTTTCCACTTAATCCTGTGAACTATATACTCGCATAAGAAGCGTAGACTCTTGTATATTTCCATTCAGTTGTTTCTACTATGAGGATATGGGGGAGTAGAGATAAAGGAACATAACATAACTTATTCCAGTTCTAGCAATTCTGAACCTTTGTTCTAGCAATTCTGAAGCTTTGTTGTTCGCTGAGATGTTTAAAGGTCACCATGGCAAGAGAATGCAATAAGTTCTTCATCGACTATGGTAATATTATTCCTAATTATTCCTTTAATCCTTTGTATGTGTGGTTTCTTGAAATCATGTTTCAGGTTGCTGCCAGTGATGTCAAAGCCTTGTGAGTCCCTCATGAGTCGTCGGCCTTCATAATAGACCATTGAGCTATGTTGTCCTAGATGACAGTTGTTGTTAGTCTGGTGGAGCGAAGAGCATCAAAAAATGATATATATATTGGATGAGGGATTACTTTTATATAGTCGGGTGGAGAGCAATGGTGCACAGAGACCATTTCGGGGTCATCGTTATGACCATTTTGTTGCTTGATCCATCAAGTTCAACCTGCCATCATGCACTCAGGTGCCCTCGCCCGTCGCATGTGTTGTGCGATGCAGGTGTCACTGCTGGCAAAGGATGACCTCCCACAGTCCCACCTAATTTGGCCTCTGTTTTTCAAGGCCTGATGCTTGCCTTGTGCCTGCTCTAGGACATCGTGCACTCACCAGGACACAGGATGCATAATAAACTGCTCCAGGCGCTGCTGTGAGGGCATCATATCACTCTTTCAGGTGCACATTTCAGGAGCCCTCTTTTGCTTTCTTATTCTAAATGGACTGATGTAACCAGTAAACTGATCCCCTTCTTAGAAGTAGCAATAAGCATGTGATCTTGTACTGAGTTTATATCATAATTTCTAATGGACTGATGTAGCCAGTAAACTGATCCCCTTCCTACTTGAAACATGGTCTTTGCTAATGTCTGATTAGATATTGTTCATGTCAATGATTGATGAGAGGGTTCCCTGCTGGATCAAAGATTCATGAAGTAAACTTTAAGTTATTGTTACATACTAACATTGCTTCCATCAGAGAGTACTAGCATTGCTTCCATCAGAGATCTGTGAATGTGATACTCTGTTTTGTTCTTTGTACATATGGGCTGTGCATATGCTGTATTCTGTATAAAAATAATCACCATTTGTTTTTGGTGCCTTGATCAACCATGGTGAGTTAGCGTTGGTGTGGAAGCCATCACAACTAGCTTGGGGGCAATCCAATAGAAATTCCATTTACTTTACTATTCAAAATAAGCATGTGCTTTTGTGTTAATTGTGATTGCTTCATTAACATTCATATAATAATGACAATTGGCTACAAATAGTAGATTGCAAAGATCACATTGAAAAACATCGTTTTTTTGTTATAGTACAACATGCGTGCGAATTATAATTATTATGGGTTTTTTTGCCGTTGCAACGCACGAGCATTTACCTAGTAGAGTAAAAAAAAAACTAAACCGCAGCTGCTTCAGCTTGCCGTCCACGTGCTTGACGAGAGACCTCGTCGATGAACGCCTGAACGTGCCGGTCCGACGACCCTCCTGGCGTCACGGCGGCCCGCGCTGCCGTGCTCCAGGACTTGGCGTTGGCGAGCATGGCGTAACTTTCGGCTGGTGGCTGATGGCTGGTGCTGATTTGTTGTGAGAGAAAAATACTGCTGGATGGCAGGTGGCAGGTGGCTGGTGCTGATTTGATGTGAGAGAAAAACACTGCTGGCTAGAACTTGGCATTCGTGCACTGGTTGCCCCATTGCGGGAAAACCAACACGGGCACGCCAGCGGCGACCGTCTCAAGCGTGGAGTTCCACCAGCAGTGCGTCAAGAAGCACGCCGTCCTGCGGGCTCCACGGCACGACCATGCCACGACCGGTGATGGCGTCAAGGAACCCCTCGGGGAGCAAGGGGCGAGTGTCCGGCCGCATCACCCATAGGAAGGGGCGGCCGGTGGACGCGAGCCCTTGCGCCATCTCTGTGATCACCTCGGTGGAGAGCATCACGATGCTGCCGACCGACACGTACACAACGGAGCGCGACGCCTGAGCCACTATGCCAGAAATGCTAATTAGTGACGCGTCTAGAGGGTTAATAGTGACACAGAAAAAAACACGTCACTTATGTTGCGTCTGTGATGTGAAGAGATTAGTGACGCGTAAAGACGCGTCTCTGATGTGAGATAGCAGCGACGCGTACTGAGAAAACGTGTCTCTGATGTGAGATAGAAGCGATGCGTACTGAGAAAACAAACGCGTCTCCGATGTGAGATAGCAGTGACGCGTACTGAGGAAACACATCTCTTGGGACCCTTCATTAGTGACACGTATAACCAAAACATGTCTCTGATAACAATTTACAAAAACAAAAAAAAGAAATCTGGATCCACGGTGTACAATTCTGAACCCATGTTTCACAATATGGTACATTTCACGTCAGTACACAGATAGTTCACACTTCACAGTACACAGTAAGTTCTCATGATCAAAATACATAACAGTCTGTTAAACTGTAAGTGATTACATAGCCACTAGAACTATGAAAATGTGACAGTTGCTTTATAGAATAAATGGCAATACATAAACCTCCTAGCTACTTCCTTTCCTCTCAGCTCAACGTAGGCCAACCGCTCCCAGGCTACAACAAAACAGCAGATAGTTCACTAGGACAGCCCAACTATTGATTGTGATTTAGAAGTTCTAGTCCTTAGTAAGAGCAGCAATATTGAGCATACAAGGAAGAAGGAAGCAATCACTAGCTGATTAAAGGGTCGTGCAGAACACTATAATATATGATAGTTACCATTCATGACAACCCTAGCTATTTATCTATCACATGGTTTTAGTAATTGGAATTTTACAGGCTAAAAAATAGACCAACGGCAAAAACTAGTTAAACTAAATATCCACACACAAAGAAATAAATAATGGAGACAAAAGGTTAGTGCAAAATTTATGAAACTATGAAAGATGATAAGGAATAATATCCCATACACCTGATCAGGAAGAGAACAGTTGAAAATTCAATAAATACATGAAAACTTAAAGGCATATCCTCTAGATAGAAAACCAAGATAGTGCACTAGCCCAAAGCAATGATAACTGCATGATCAGCAGGAACATACGTGAACAAAAGCTGAAAATCATGTTTTCCTAAAGCAGAAATCAGTACCTTGCCCAATGGACGGTTTTGCAACCATTCATGATTGGCTGGTACCCATGCTGCCACAAAATCCTCATATCTGCTCAGCTGCAGTTTATTCGCAAGCATGATCACATAAATCGAAGCTAAAAAGGTGCATTTGCAATTAGAAATATGCCTAACAGGAAGCAAGGAAGCCTAAGGAGTGGAGTTAATATATAAAAATATTTGTTACCAGATTTGGCAGTACATAGTCTCTTATCGAGCATACTTACAAAAGTACTTTTAGATAGTTAATGCATCAGATTGATCACACATGAGATTTATCATGCATAAAATTCAGCTACAATCTAAATGCAACTGTGTCAGTATGATACACTGTCAGTAAATGTGGAAAGTTTAACCAAAGCTATGTTCATGAAAGGTAAATGCAATTAGTTAATTGACAAGCAATTAAGTACGTAACCTTTTGTCTTTTGCCAAAAGAGGTGCATCAATCAAGATTAAGACAGTTCTAGGGTGCTCATTTATCAAAAAAAGTATGCTTAAATGTCAACCGGCAACTTACGGTCAGAATGACTGCTGCTCACAGAGCTGGAAGTAGAATATGCAAGAATTCAAGTTTCTTCAATATGCGAAACCCACTGCCTGCATTGGCACTAGGATAAACACTCTTTATGATTTTTTGCCAGAAAAAAAAGAAACCCACTGCCTGTTTTGGTGACATTACCTAAAAAGTAAAATGCTTAATTGTACACTAAAACTGAACCAATTATCAAATGCATTTTATAACTAATCCAATTGTAGATGCGCTTTGTGCCTGAGATATATAATCTAATTAACTAAATTGAACAGCCACTATACACCTCTCATTTGCAAGAGCTAGACTAAATAATCAGCAAAGCAAAGCCATCTTCTAGATTTCAGTTAAAAAAAACACCTGCTACAGTGAAGCCATCTTTGTGCCTCTTTGGGCCTTTTGTTTTCCACTTCAGGAAGCTGTTTTAACAAGTGCCTCTTTGTGCTTTTTCTTTTTTTTATCACTACATTTATCATGCTTATGCCATGAATCACAGGACAAACTAATGGACATACATTGTGGGAAGAGATCAAAAGAACATGGAAACAGCTGAGTTATCGCTTCTCAGAACTGATAATTAATACACCACATAAATGATGATTAATTGGCGTCATAGAAAGCTTTCAGATCTTAATTAGTTCCTGTAATAAGAGGCTAAGAGGAGCATTACGTAAGCGAGTACATCATACAATTATTTGCAGTAGAATACTCGAAAACATGAACGCCAGTCCAGCAAGCCTGTAACAGAAGGAATTAGTGGAAGAAAACTTTGTGTAAATGGAAAACAGTAGAAAAGATTGAGGATAATGTACTACTGTAACACTGTAAAGGGAAACATCAACAGTAAGTGAACAGTAGCATCCATCACAAAGGTACGGAGGGCAAGCACACAAGTAATAGATAAACAGAATCAGTAACAGAATCTCAAAGGCTCAAACTCTTGAAGCGATTTGAAGAAGAAAGGTAGCTGTTAGTCTGATAAGAGTTAATCTAAGCACTAAATTCTAAAAATAATCTCGGACAAAATTTTAACTTATCAAAACAGAAAGTGAATCACGACGGAAATACTGAGTTAACTGCATGCATTTCATGACGATTTTGCACAAGTTAACTGCTTGCATTTCATGATGATTTTGCACAAATCCGATTCCCAAACTTCTAGCAAAACAAGCTATAGATTTTCAATGAACGAGACTAATCAAACTATGAAAGGTGTAAATCAGATATCCATCCCTAATCCATAATCCATCCATTCAAGCACATTCATCAGATATCCATAACCCTAGATCAGACTTGGGGGCACATTAACACTAGATCCTCAAATCAGATATCCATAATCCATAATCAATCCACTCAAGAGCATTCATCATATATCCATAGCCCTAGATCAGACTTGGGGCCACATTAACCCTAGATCCCTAAATCAGATATCCTTAATTCATCCATTCAAGTTCATTCATCAGAAGCAGGAAGTAACACAATGACTTACCACAGTGGGCTATGCCCAGTTCGGAACTGCTGTAGGTCGAGGAGCAGGGCACCGCCGGGGATTGCACAGATCCAGGCACACGACCAAGGGCCAACCCGTCCTGGGCGCGCATGGCTAGGGGCACAGCCGCCGACAAAACCAACGGCCCGGCGCGGCGTAGGGGATGGTGGCTGCCAAGCCTGGCCAGAGAGCAGCAGGGCTCAACCAGCATGGGCTTCGCTGGCGTGCCCACAGCTTAGGGCGCGTGGCGTAGCCAGGGACCCAGCCAGCCAGGGCTCGACGCAGCGGCCTGCCCAAGCAGCGCGCAGCGCGTGGCCAAGGGTGGGTGCTGGAGAAGGAAGGCATGGGCGCCGGCCGTCGGCTGCCGGGGACTCCGACTCGGAGGGAGCGGACACATGGGAGGAGACGAGGCGGGGAAGAGTCGGGACTCGGGAGAAAGAAAGAAGCAGCGGACAGGACGAGACAGACGGGGGAGTTCGGACTTAAGTCGCTGGTTCACTGAAGTTAATAATTTTTTCGGGTCTGAGAGACTTCGTGTGTGACACGTTTCCTCCGTGCGAGTCACTGACAACAGACCTTGTTACCAGTGACGCGTCTAGTTGGGACGTGTATCTGATAAATTGTTATTAGTGACGTGTTTTGTTTCTTGGACATGGGCGACAACTAATCAGTGACCCGTCTCGTTGACCCGCATCACTAATGTTGCAATTAGTGACATGTTTCAGTTGTCAGTCACTGATTAAGGTGTCTCCATTGTGCTGTTTTGGCATAGTGCGCGTTGCCTTGATCAGGTTGCCGCGCACCGGGACGTCGTCCTGGCCCGCGAGTTCGACGAGAGAGCCAATGAGGATCAGCTGCGAAGGGTGCAGCCTGATGCTCGGGAGCGCGGCGACCACATCGGGCTCCAGCTCGGCAAACGAGTTGACGAACACACGACGCCTTGCCCATGTTGCGGAACTGGTCCTGGATCGTGTCGCCGAGTACCTTTGTGCTGGTGTGAGTTTGACGAGAGCAGGAACGACGGCACGTCAGCGATGGACAGCGTTGGGAGGCCCAGGAGGGTGAACCGCGCTTCGGGAGCTCCACCAGCCTGTGTGCAAAGTGGTAGTATATCAAGAACACCGCTGAAAGGTCCAAATTGGCTAGAGAGGGGTGAATAGTCTAAATTAAAACTCTACAAATCACTAGAGCAAGGATTAGTAACACAAATGGCGATAAATGTGGTTTGCTCTAGCTCTAAGTGTTAAGCAAGCCACCTAGTCACAATTCTAGTTACCTAATGTCTCTATAGCACACACAAGCTAGGTTGCTACAACTACTACTACCTAGAGTGCTAGCAACAAGAACAAACACAACTAAACAAGCTATAACATAAGGTAAAATTGCGGTAAATAAACGATGAGAAGATGATTTTATACTGATGTGTAGAGGCAAGTGAACCAATAAAGAATACCAATGTGAAGCCAATCATCGGGAGACAATCAATCACAATATCAAGAGAAACACCAAGATTTTTTCCTGAGGTTCACGTGCTTACCGACACGCTAGTCCCCATTGTGTCGGCCAACACTACGTGGTTCAGCGGCTAATTGGCAATCCATATCCAAGCTCTCCAAGAGCACCACAAGAACCTACCGCTAGTGAGGTAACTCAATGACACACGCAATATATTAGAGCTACCTTATGGCTCTTCACCGGGGAAGGTGCAAAGCCCCTCCCAAGTCGCCGGAGCCGACCACGAACAACCTCCAACTCGTGCCGGACCTCCTCCGCTGCTCCAAGCCGTCTAGATGGCGGCGACCACCAAGAGAAACAAGAATCCTGCAATAAAAGAACATCCAAGTGCCAACTAGATGCAAACTCACAAGCAAATGCACTTGAGATCACTCAATCTCACTTTGATTAGGCAATCAAGTAAGGGAGATGAGTGAGAGGGGATGTGCTCAGCTCAAGAAGATGTTAGAGAGTCAAAATGTCCAAGAGAGTCCTCCCCAAACCGGCCAAACACATATTTATAAGCAGCCCTAAAGAATAGAGCCATTAGGCACTTTACCCTGCTACTATCGGGCTGACTGGACGCGCCGGTCAATCTGATCGGACGCGGACACAGCGTCCGGTCACGTCTCACACCACTGCCCGATGTTCGCCACGTGTCAAGTTTTAAATCTCGTTCGTTCGATCTCCAACGGTCACTTAAATAAAGTCATACGCGCAGATAAGTAACTGGACGCGCCATTTGGTTTGATCAGACGCGCCCTAGTGTCCGGTCGCCAGATGCTCGCGCTGTTGAGAGGCCTGACCGGACGCGCCGCTTGTACTGACCGGACGGCACAGTGCCAACGTTCGATCGATTCCAGTAAGCACCCACTTGCGACTTGACGCATCCGGTCGATCGTGACCTGATGCGCCACCGCGTCCGATCAACCGGTGCACGCCCTGCCTTTGCACGCGGGATGAACTGACCAGACGCGACCCGCTTAGAAAATAGCGTTTTCACTTCCTAAAAAGCGCCGAATCCCGCTGGCCCCAAACCCATCTCTACCGCTCAAACTCCACCACCTTCGCAAATGTGCTAACATCACCAAGTGTACATCACTATGTGTATGTGTGTTGGCATTTTCACAATCATTTTCGAGGCGTTGAGTTAGCTCACCACTAGATCTAAATGCATATGCAAATAAATCTTCATCTAGTGGCACTTAAGTGATCAATAGCCCCGAAAATTCTTCTCTTTATAGTATGGCTATCGATCCTAAGTGTGATCATACCCTCTATGATGTCTTGATCACCAAAAGCAAATCCTATCTATACCTTTGCCTTGAACTCCATAGAATTGCACTTTATCTCATCTTTTTCTCCAAGTATGGCACCAAGTCATCATGATCAACATGCATCTTGCCATCACTTAGGAGCGTACCAATCACCTTTTGCTATCAACACTCAAGCACATGTGATTAGTACTTAGGTTTCATCAATTAGCCAAAACCAAACTAGGGACTTTCAATCGCGCACGACTGCACCCACAGCACCGCCGAGGGGATGCCAGTGTCTGCTGTGAAGTCGGTCACCCACGACAGCAACGGGTTCCCAATGACGCACACCACTAGCCGCTCTGCTTTCGTCTAGCGCTTGAGCAGGTCCGCCAAAGCTAGCCGCCCCGCTGAAAGCCCAAGTTTGGTTTTGGTAATTAATGACACTAAGTTGCTAATGCCATGTGTTAAGTGTTTTGAGTTAGGCATAAGCAACACATGTGATGAAGGTGTATGTGGCAAGGAGTGATGGCCACAAGATCACAAAGAGATGGTGCATGGACATGAAATGACGATCATAGTGGAGATACACATAAAATGATGGACATGATGTTCAAGTGGAGGAGAAGGATCTAAGAGCGCAAGGCAAAGGTATAACCATAGGGTTTTCCTTTTGCCAGTCTAAGATGAGTAGAGAAGTGATTGACCGGATTTAGGATACATAGCCGACTATCAAGAGGGACAATCACGGTTAGCTCGGGAATCAAGTGCCACTAGATCAATGTCTTGAGCATATGCATTAGGATCTAGTAGAAAGCTAACTAACGCCTTGAAAATGTTTGTGAAATGCTAACACACATGCACATGGTGGTGTACACTTGGTGGTGTTAGCACATTTGCGAAGGCGGTGGAGTTTAAGCGGTAGAAAGGGGTTTGGCTTCCTCTCTTCCTCCCGCCGAGCTTGCGAGGCGGGATTTGGCGCTTTTTGGGGAAGTGAAACACCTATTTTCTACTGCGCCGGAAGTCAGAAAAGAAACAGAGGCGAATGGTGGTCACTGTGGTGACCGGACGCTGCACCGGACGCGGTCACGGTTTGACCGGACGCGTCCGGTCAGTTCTTCGTAGCTGTCAGGCGCGCGGGTGTTAGGGTTTGCAACCGGTGCGTCCGGTCCCTCATGGAACCGAAGCGTCCGGTCAGGCACCCAGAGGGGCACAGTTGGTCGTAGAGCCGACCGGACGCGCGGTGCGTCCGATCGCGGCAAGAGCTCTCTGGACTCCGACCGAACGTCGGGTGCAGCGCGTCCGGTCAAACACTGGAGCGCGTCCGGTCATGGCAACGGCTACTTCTGACGCGCACTGTTTTTGCTTGTCCTGTACCCTGGGCGATGCGTCTGGTCATCACGTTTTGCACTGCGTCGTCCGGTAACAGCTAGCTGCGTACCCCTTCGCTATAAATAGAAGATGGCCGGGGTTTGAGGGTAACTCTTACACATTTTGAGACCTAGAGACATTCTTTGAGCTAGAGAACAACCCCTCCACTCATCTCTTTGCTTAGTTGCACTTCTTGAGTGAGATTGAGTGAGATTCAAGTGCATTGCTTGAGAGTTGCATTCTAGAGGCACTTGTTCTTCGAGGTGCTGCGGATTTCTTGTTACTCTTTCGTGTTTTCCGACACGGTAGACGGCTTGGAGCAGCGGAGGTGATCGAGCTCGCAATTGGAGATTGTTAGAGCCCTCACCAAGTGTTGTAAGGGGTTCTTGATCCTTCCCCGTGGGAGTTCGCAAATTAGATACTCTAGTGGAGCTCGTGGCTTGGAGGATCCCCATCTTGTGTGCGGTTGTGCGGCGCCCGCCGAGGGCTCGACTCTTGATAGTCGATTAGCTCGCGAACCGACAAGTGGGTGCATCACCACAACGAGGAGTAGCTTGCCGGGAAGCAAGTGAACCTCGGTAAAAATCTTGTGTCATCTCTTTGCCGAGGATTTCTCTTGTGGTTGATCATTGTGATTGATTCTTTGAGTGTATTACTTCTCTACATCGTTGGTATAAGAATCAAGTCACTTGCTCTTTACTTTCTTGTACTAGTCCTAGTGTAGTTTGCTTAGTGTAGCCTTTATCACATAGGAGTAAGTAGCTTAGTGACTTAGTCTTGTTGGTGTGTATTAGAGATCATAGTCTTGCTCCACTAGAATTGTATAGGTGGCTTGCATAGTGTAGTTGAGCTAGTGCTAGAATTAGCTTAGCCATCTTTTATACTAACGTGGTTGTTTAGTGAAGCTTATAGATTTTTTAAATAGGCTATTCACCCCTCTCTAGCCATTTGGACCTTACAAGTGGTATCAGAGCCGAGGCACCGTTTATTTGAGGCTTAACAACCTACGGTGAAAAAGAAATGGCTCAATTAAGCTTGCACATCAACAACACCAAGAAGGCACCTCACTTTGATGGCACAAATTATGTATATTGGAAGGTTAAGATGACCGCACACCTCAAGTCTATCAATAGAGAAGTGTGGAAGGTCACCAAAACAAAATTTGAGGTTGCTAATCCGGAAGCACCTACACCGGTGGAAGAGAAGAAGCTCCAATGTAATGACATTGCCATTAGTGCTCTTCATGAGGCATTAGATGACAAGACATTTGAGCAAGTGAAGAACATTGAAATTGCTCATGATGCTTGGTCCAAGCTTGAAGAAACATTTGAGGGCACAGAAGGCACAAAGACCGCTAAAGCATATATCTTGCAAGAAAAATTTTCAAGCTTTAAGATGCAAGATGATGAGAGTGTACCAAAAATGTTTCATCAGTTGCAAGTCATTGTCAATGAGCTTAAGGCACTTGGTGAGGAGGTCAAGGACAATCAATTCTCTATGAAGTTCTTGAGAAGCTTGCCCAAGAGGTTAGATACATTGATCACCGTGCTAGTGAGGACTACATTGAAGGATTCAACTCCTCAACAAATATTTTAAAAGGTGATGACCGATGATTCATATAGAGAAGATGATGAGAAAGAGGAGTTGGTCAAGAAGAAGAAGAAGGAAAGTGAGAAGAAGGATGACGAGAAGAAGAAGAGTGTGGCATTCAAAGCCACCACATCCAAGGGCAAATCCAAGATTGAATCATCAAGTGATGAAGACTCAAGTTCTTGTGATAGTGATGATATTGATGAGAAGATGGCTCTCTTTGTCAAGCAATTTGGAAAATTCATGAAGAAGAAAGGCTTTCGTGCAAGGAGGAGGAAGAATTCATCCAAGAAGAATGAGCATACCATGAGATGCTTTAGATGCCATAGCAAGGACCATCTCATTGCAAAGTGTCCTTATAATAGTGATGATGAAGATGCTATCAAGAAGGAGAGGAAGAAACAAAAGAAGAAGCAAGAAAAGAAGGAGAGTTCTCATAAGAAGAAGAATGATTCTCATGTTGCTATATGGGATAGTGATGATTCCTCAAGTGATGATGAGGATGACAACAAGAGCAAGAAGAAGGGACATGCTAGCATTGCCATCCAAGAGAAGGTCTCCCTCTTCGACACTCCATCGTGCTTCATGTCTAAGGCCGCTAAGGTATCATCCGACAATGAGAGTGATCATGATAATGCTAGTGATAGTGATAGTGATAGTGATGAAGAAGAATTCACTAAAGATGAACTAATCACTATGCTAGAAGATTGCACTCAACATTTTAAAGAATCTAGAAAGAAGTGTAAGGGCTTGCTTAAGGATAAGAAAAACCTTATGCAAGAACTTGATGAGCTTAGGACATCTTATGAGAGTCTAAAGGTAGACCATAAGAAGCTTCAAAAGTCTCACACTAAGCTTGAAGAAGCTCATTCCTCTCTAGTTGAAAAATGTGAAAACATGCCAACTAATATTGAGAAAGCTAAAACTTGCAACATAGGCATATCATGTGATATAATTGATGAATCCTTTTATAAGCCTATTGTTGTTGCTCCCACTAACCCTTCATGTAGCGCATCTACTTCATCCTCATCTAGTAGTGACGGTTTCACTTGTGACTCCACACTTATTGTTGAGAATGGAAATCTCAAGAAGGAGGTAAAAGAGCTCAATCACACCTTAGTTAAGACTTATGGTGGTGAGGACCGCTTGCTTATATGCTTGGGTAGCCAAAGGGCTTCTCTCTATAAAGAGGGATTGGGCTATAACCCCAAGAAAGGCAAGGCCGCTTTTGCTCCTCACAAGACTCGTTTTGTAAAGAATAATGGTAGCTATTGCAAAAGTTGCAAGCAAGTTGGTCACATAGAGCAACATTGCATGAACAAGAAATCCAATGCTAATGTATCCCCAATTAAGTTTGATTCTTTCTATATACTTACCAAGGGTACAAATGGTGTTCATGCTAAGTTCATTGGTGCACCATGGATGGGCTCAAAGAAGAAAGCCATTTGGGTACCAAAGAGCTTGGTCACTAACCTTGGAGGACCCAAACAAGTTTGGGTACCTAAAAGGAATTGATCTTGTCTTGTAGGTCAATTACAAAGCCAGAGGAAGGCATTGAGTGCTTGATAGTGGGTGCACTCAACATATGACCGGGGATTCATGTATGTTCAAATCAATTGATACAAGTCAAAACGGTGGTTTTGATGCTATCACTTTTGGCAACAACAAGAAAGGCAAAGTCAAGGGGCTTGGTAAAATTGCTATCTCAAATGACATGACCATATCTAATGTGTTGCTAGTTGAGAGCTTGGATTTCAATCTTTTGTCGGTGGCATAACTTTGTGATCTTGGCTTTAAGTGCATATTTGGTAGTGATGATGTTGAAGTCTTAAGTGTTGATGGATAAAATTTGATATTCAAAGGATTTAGACATGGTAGCTTATACTTGGTTGACTTCAATGATAGTGAGACTCAATTGACATCATGCTTGCTTAGCAAATCTAGTATGTGATAGTTGTGGCATAGAAGGCTTGGTCATGTTGGAATGAAATAATTGAACAAACTTTTGAAGCATGACTTAGTTAGAGGCTTGAAGGATGTCACCTTTGAGAAAGATAAACCTTGTAGTGCTTGTCAAGCCGGTAAACAAGTTGGAAATGCACATCCTAGTAAGAGTGAAATGAGCACATCAAAGACATTTGAGCTATTGCACATGGACTTGTTTGGACCAACAACATACACTAGCATTGGTGGAAACAAGTATGGTTTTGTGATTGTTGATGATTACACTAGATACACTTGGGTGTTCTTTCTCTATGACAAGAGTGATGTTTATGATCTATTCAAATCTTTTGTCAAAAGGGTGCAAAATGAGTTTGAGACTACCATCAAGAAGATTAGAAGTGACAATGGTAGTGAGTTCAAGAACACAAGAATTGAGGATTTGTGTGATGATCTTGGTATTGGACATCAATTCTCACCAACATACACTCCTCAATCCAATGGTGTAGTTGAAAGGAAAAATAGAACCTTGATTGATATGGCTAGATCAATGCTTAGTGAATACAATGTGAGTCATTCATTTTGGAGTGAGGCCATCAACACGGCTTGCTATTGTAGCAACCATCTCTATTGCCATGAGAAGCTTGGGAAGACACCATATGAGCTATTGAATGGAAGAAAGCCCAACATTGCTTACTTTAGAGTGTTTGGTTGCAAATGCTATATTCTCAAGAAAGGCACTAGATTGAGCAAGTTTGAAAAGAAATGTGATGAATGGTTCTTACTTGGTTATTCTACCACAAGCAAAGCATATAGAGTTTAGAATCTCACAAATGGCACCTTGGAAGAAGTTCATGATGTTGAGTTTGATGAAACCCAAGAATCCCAAAATGAAGCTCAAAACCTTGATAATGTGAGAGGAGATCAATTGTCAAATGCAATGAAAAATATGGACATTGGTGATATAAGGCCGATGCAAGATGATGATGATATTCATGTGATCAACCAAAGTGTGCAAATTGCTACAAATCAAGCAAGTTCTAGTGGTACTCATGATGAAGCTCAAGATCAAGGTCAAGCAAGTGGAAGCAATCAACTCCCAATACTCCAACCTACTAGCATTGCAAGAGATCATCCATTGAACCAAATCGTTGGTGGAATTCAAAGTGGTGTTCAAACTAGATCAAGGCTAGCATCTTTTTGTGAGCACTACTCTTTTGTGTCACTTGAAGAACCTAAGAAAATAGAAGATGCTTTGAAAGATTCTGATTGGGTAAATGCCATGCATGAAGAACTAAACAACTTCTCTAGAAATCAAGTTTGGGAACTTGTTGAAAGGCCGAAGAACTACAATATGATTGGTACCAAGTGGGTCTTTAGAAACAAGCAAGATCAAGATGGCATGCTTGTGAGGAACAAAGCAAGATTAGTAGCACAAGGATACACTCAAGTTGAGGGTCTTGACTTTGGGAAGACATATGCACCGGTTGCAAGATTGGAGGCAATTAGAATCTTATTAGCATATGCTTGTGCCCACAACATCAAGTTATATCAAATAGATGTCAAAAGTGCATTTCTCAATGGCTACATCAATGAAAAAGTTTATGTTGAGCAACCTCCCGGTTTTGAAGATGACAAGAAACCCAACCATGTGTACAAGCTAAGAAAGGTATTGTATGATTTGAAGCAAGCACCTAGAGCATGGTATGAGAGATTGAGGGACTTTCTTCTCTCTAAAGGGTTCAAGATGGGAAAGGTTAACACCACTCTCTTCACCAAGAAGATAGGCATTGACTTGTTTGTATTGCAAATCTATATGGATGATATCATTTTTGGATCAACCAATAAAGACTTTTGTGAAGAGTTTGGAAAAATGATGGCAAATGAGTTTGAGATGTCCATGATTGGAGAGCTTAGTTACTTCCTTGGACTTCAAATCAAGCAAATGAAGTATGGCACTTTTGTAAGTCAAGGGAAGTACATCAAGGACATGATTAAGAAATTTGGATCACAAGATGCTAAGCCAATGAGTACACCAATGGGCACAAATGATCAATTGGGTGTTGATGCTAGTGGCAACATGGTAGATCAAAAGCAATACCGATCTATGATTGAAAGTTTGCTCTATGTCACCGCTTCTAGGCCGGATGTGATGTTTAGTGTGTGCAAGTGTGCAAGATATCAGCTTCACCTAGAGAAAGTCACTGGAAAGCAACCAAGAGGATATTGAGATATCTTAAGGGCACTCATGATGTTGGATTATGGTTTCCAAAAGGGTCTAATTTTGAGTTGATTGGATATTCGGATTCCGACTATGGTGGTTGCAAGATTAATAGAATGAGCACAAGTGACACTTGTCAATGGCTTGGAAGGTCTCTTGTTTCATGGTCATCAAAGAAACAAAATAGTGTTGCACTATCTACCGCCGAGGCCGAATACATTAGTGCCGGTAGTTGTTGTGCACAATTGCTTTGGATGAAGGCAACTTTGAGTGACTTTGGAATCAAATTCAAGAATATGCCATTGTTTTGTGATAATGAAAGTGCTATCAAGATGACTCAAAATCTGATTCAACATTCAAGAACCAAGCACATTGACATAAGGCATCACTTCATAAGAGACCATCAACAAAAGGGTGATATTAGCATTGAAAGCATTGGCACCGAAGATCAATTAGCCGACATATTCACAAAGCCACTTGATGAGAAAAGATTTTACAAGTTGAAGAATGAATTGAACATACTTGACTTCTCCAACTTGAAATGAGTGCACCCCCACATTCTTATATGACATGCCTCTCCTCCGACATAGCAAGGTAAAGTTGTTTGACATATCATCCATACTTTGCTAAGGACATGTTTAGAACATATAGACATATTTGCATGACAAATAGGCTCATTCATGAAAATCAAATGATTTTGATGTATATATGGTACCACTATTGTTTCTATGTTTGATTGATCTAGTGGTAGCATATGACATGTTTGTGGGCTTGCAAACCTAGTGTTGAATCTATAAAATGAGCTCATGATGTATAATTCAACATGGTCAAGATAACCCTTATACTTTATGAGGTGTGAAGAAGCTTGTCCTTGGATCAAACTGAATTACATATTCTAGGCAAGTGATCTAGATTGAACCATAATTTGGACTCCCTCATATTGATTGACTTAGTTCTCACTAAAATTGGCACCTTTTTGGTGATTGTTGACAAAGGGGGAGAGAAAAGTCGCAAAGATAGAAAAAAAGTCACAAAGATAAAAGGTTAAATTGCAAAGAGGGAGAAAGATATAATAAGGGGGAGAGAAATCAAGGGATCAATTAAAATTGAGCACACAAGTAGGGGGAGCAAGCTCATGAATAATGTGTTGCATTTGTATGTGCATTAACATGATGAATTGTTGCATTGCAAAGCTTAAATTCATATTCATGATTGTATGGTGATTGCTAGAAATAGAACTTGAATGATGATTTGTTGAGAGTAGCTTTACAAGTGGTATCTAGACACCTTTGCTTATAATGTTGATCTCACGGGGTACTTTAGTGTTTGTGATATTTACAAGTGATGTATTACAAGTGGTGTCTAGCTACATCGATGCTAAGGATGGTATATAAAGGCAACTCCGATTGGTATCACGCTTCAAAGCTCCATTCTATATACCTTAGCATCAATTTGGTAGTAGTAACTCTCCCAAAATTCAAATCCATACATATGTGCACAATTGAACCAAACTCATGGAAGCACATATGTAGGGGGAGCTAATACTATCAAAATTGAAAATTGTTTTCATTTCATATCTTTGTGGTGGTTGTCATCAATTACCAAAAAGGGGGAGATTGAAAGCCCAAGTTTGATTTTGGTAATTAATGACACCAAGTTGCTAATGCCATGTGTTAAGTGTTTTGAGTTAGGCATAAGCAACACATGTGATGAAGGTGTATGTGGCAAGGAGTGATGGCCACAAGATCACAAAGAGATGGTGCATGAACATGAAATGACGATCATGGTGGAGATACACATAAAATGATGGACATGATGTTCAAGTGGAGGAGAAGGATCTAAGAGCGCAAGGCAAAGGTATAACCATATGGTTTTCCTTTTGCCGGTCTAAGATGAGTAGAGAAGTGATTGACCGGGTTTAGGATACATAGCCGACTATCAAGAGAGGCAATCACGGTTAGCTCGGGAATCAAGTGCCACTAGATCAATGTCTTGAGCATATGCATTAGGATCTAGTAGAAAGCTAACTAACGCCTTGAAAATGTTTGTGAAATGCTAACACACATGCACATGGTGGTGTACACTTGGTGGTGTTAGCACATTTGCGAAGGTGGTGAAGTTTAAGCGGTAGAGAGGGGTTTGGGTTCCTCTCTCCCTCCCGCCGAGCTTGCGAGGCGGGATTCGACGCTTTTTGGGGAAGTGAAATGCCTATTTTCTACTGCGCCGAAAGTCGGAAAAGAAACGGAGGCGTACGGTGGTCACTGTGGTGACCGGACGCTGCACCGGACGCGGTCACAGTTTGATCGGACGCGTCCGGTCAGTTCTTCGTAGCTGTCAGACGCGCGGGTGTTAGGGTTTGCAACCGGCGCATCCGGTCCCTCACGGAACCGAAGCGTCCGGTCAGGCACCCAGAGGGGCACAGTTGGTCGTAGAGCCAACCGGACGCGCGGTGCGTTCGGTCACGTGCGATCGGACGTGTCTGGTCGCGGCGGGAGCTCTCTGGACTCCGACCGGATGCTGGGTGTAGCGCGTCTGGTCAAACGCTGGAGCGCGTCCGGTCACGGCAACGAGTACTTCTGACGCGCACTGTTTTCGCTTGTCCTGTAGTGACCGGACGCGTCCGGTCACCCTGGGCGGTGCGTCCGGTCATCACGTTTTGCTCTGCGTCGTCTGGTAACGGCTAGCTGCGTACCCCTTCGCTATAAATAGAAGATGGCCGGGCTTTGAGGGTAACTCTTGCACATTTTGAGACCTAGAGACATTCTTTGAGCTAGAGAACAACCCCTCCACTCATCTCTTTGCTTAGTTGCACTTCTTGAGTGAGATTGAGTGAGATTCAAGTGCATTGCTTGAGAGTTGCATTCTAGAGACACTTGTTCTTCGAGGTGCTGCGGATTTCTTGTTACTCTTTTGTGTTTTCTGACACGGTAGACGGCTTGGAGCAGCGGAGGTGATCGAGCTCGCAATTGGAGATTGTTGGAGCCCTCACCAAGTGTTGTAAGGGGTTCTTGATCCTTCCCCGTGGGAGTTCGCAAATTGGATACTCTAGTGGAGCTCGTGGCTTGGAGGATCCCCATCTTGTGTGCGGTTGTGCGGCGCCCGCCGAGGGCTCGACTCTTGATAGTCGATTAGCTCGCGAACCGACAAGTGGGTGCATCGCCACAACGAGGAGTAGCTTGCCGGGAAGCAAGTGAACCTCGGTAAAAATCTTGTGTCATCTCTTTGCCGAGGATTTCTCTTGTGGTTGATCATTGTGATTGATTCTTCGAGTGTATTACTTCTCTACATCGTTGGTATAAGAATCAAGTCACTTGCTCTTTACTTTCTTGTACTAGTCCACTAGAATTGTATAGGTGGCTTGCATAGTGTAGTTGAGCTAGTGCTAGAATTAGCTTAGCCATCTTTTATACTAACGTGGTTGTTTAGTGAAGCTTGTAGATTTTTTAAATAGGCTATTCACCTCCCCTCTAGCCATTTGGACCTTACACCCGCGGTCTCAAGGTGCCTCACGATGTCTTTCAGGTCCAGCAGTGTCCTGTTGCAAGGGTCATCCAGGAAGTCGAATCGGATGTGGCTAGTGCTGACGGCCACGTCGTCGCCGCTAGCCGACACCCCTGAGGCGGCGGCGAGATCGTCGCGGATGACGGAGGACGAGGAGCAGGTGACGAGGATGCCCTTGGCCGCGATGCGCTTGGCGAGGCGGAGCATGGGGTTGATGTGGCCATGGCTCGGGTAGCAAATGACGAGGACGTGGACGTGAGGCGTGACCTCCTCAGCCATGGTGGCGTACGCGTGCGAGCTCTCTTGCGACTTGCAAGAGAAATAGAGAATGGAGCTGGCCAGTGTCGCTAGGTCATCGGGCCTTCGCATAGCCCAGCCCCATTCTACCATGTGGGAAGCGTGGAGAGCAACTCTCAAAAAAAAAGCCCAGCCCCATTCTCCTCATGTACATTTATTTATTTATAGTGCTTCATCTTCATGCCTCATCATTCATCATTCACAAAAGTCGCCTTGGGGACGGACGTGCCGTGCAACACAATGTACGGGCACATATCACATACGTGCAACTATTTTATTGCATTCGCGAAGCTGCAGGAGGCTTTCCTTTTTTTATTTGTCCTCAAGGAAGACCTGAGCGTTGAAGTCTTGTATGTGAATTTTGGGTGTGTAAGATTTTGTGCTTTTTTTGTTGGTGAGCATATATATGAGGCTAAAAAACAATGGTAATGCTTCGATTAGGGTGTCCATCCTTTCGGACACCCTGGTTGGTGGGCCGTGACGCCTAGAAGGCTCTCCTATCCGCTCCCCTCCGGCCACTGCAGTCTCTCACAGAAAAACTCACCGTAGCACCACGACCATCGTCCGCCGCGCCTCCCACCCGCCTTCTCCACCTCGCCTCCTGCCCACCTTCCTCTCCACCGCGCTCCTGCTCGCCTTCTCCACCATAGCGACCCACCGCGGCCTTCTCCACCGGACCTGATGTGGTCTTCTACAGCGGAGCAGCGAGCTCTACGCCACCGGCGAGCTTTGCACCGGTAAACTCCACACGCTGACGAGCCTCCATTCTCCCGGGAAGTAAGGAGATGTTGCACTGAAAGCGCATATTGCAGATGCATGTTTCAATTGTTTCAGGTGTTTTAGACGTATGTTGCAGGTGTTTTATTTGGATGTTGCATGCATATGTTTCAATGTCTATATATGTATGTTGGAAGCGTCTGTTTCAAATGTTTTATCTGTTTTCCAGACGTATGTTGCAAGTGTTTTATCTGGACATTGCATATGATTTCACATATACGTTGCAAGTGTTTTATCTGGATGTTGCATATGTTTGTAATGGCTTTCAAGTGTTTTTAGGTGTTTCGCAAGTGTTTTAGACGTATGTTGTATGTGTTTAAGCTGTTTTAACTATATGATGCAAGTGTTTCATCTGGATATTGCAAAAGTAGATCTGGTATTGCACATGCTGCAATGAGATTCAACTGCCGTAGCCGCCTGCGGTAGCTGTTGGGGCGCTGCCAAACCAACACAGATGGTCCCCATGTGCATGTGCGTGGGAAGTGAAGGGGGCGCGAGTGGTCCCCGCGTGCAGGCGTGCGGTGTGGGCAGGGCGAGTCGTCTGGGCAGGCATGAGCCTCCGCATGGGCACGCGAATCGAGGTGCAACATGGGAATCCGAGCGGTCGGGCGTGCGGCACGATGCAGGCGTGGGCATCCAGACGTGGGCATCTGTTTGGATGTCTGGGCTAGCCACCCCGAAAAACAAAAAAAATTACGTTGCCTTCTGCCTTGAAACTAGGGTACTTTTGATTTAGAATTTTTCCTTATTTTAAAAGTTTTTTTACTTAAGTCCAATAGAAGCCCCAAAATTGAAAATGGTTCACCTTGGGGGCCACCAGGAGGGCAGGTGCCCGGTGGAGGCCGTCGGAGAGCACACGACACGTAGAGGAGACTGCCGAGAAGTCGTGGTGGAGGTCTCCACTCGCCAAAGAAGGGCGCAATGATGGAGGAGCTAGTGGAGGACCAACAGCCTGTTCGTTTCGCTGGTTTATTGTGGGTGAAAGTACTGTTCGCTGGTTTATTGTGAGAGAAAAATACTGCTGGATGCCTGCTGATTTGGCTGAATAGCTCAAACGAACAGGGTGCAAGAGGGTCCCGTTCTAACTTACACATATGGAGGAAAGGCGATTGAGTCGTCATATCAGGGGTGGCGGCGGTTAGGGCTGGGACTGGGAACTAATGAGAATTCAAATGGGAGCGAAAGGGGAAAAATGGAAACATAAAAATATGGAGTTTCTCCAAAACCTCTTGGAATCAAGACTTAAGGGGAAATTTGAGGGCCTCAAAAGACTGAGCAGAAGCCTATTGGAATGATTCTTTTGTCCACGAGCGCTTACAAGTAGGATACACGACAGAATTGGAGTTTGTTGGAGATATTCTGTCACTTTTTTTGTACTAATAATATTGTGCAATTAAGAGTGCTAGAGCATTACATATGCATAGCACCTATTTTTAGCATAATGTTAGACCTAATGAACTAGTATTTATCTTAGAGTTAGATGATTGAAAAATTAAGGGAAATCTTCTAAGGTACTCTGTATTGACGCTCCCTAAACTAAACCGCTGTGATAGTTAATCACTGTGCATGCATTAGCAGTGCGACCAGCGGCAGAGGGTGAAGCAAAATAAGGATGGGCTAATTGCAAAAACTACTGCTGCTCCTAGCTATCGAAACTTTTCAGATATAACTATAGGTACAGTTCTATAAAGTATCTAAGAGACTATAGGCTATGAAAGCTAGACTTTCTTTGGTTTGCGGAACATGAAAGCTAGATTTTTTTTTTGCGGAACATGAAAGCTAGAATTAATAGCATCTATACGACTATAGGCTATCAAAGCTGGAACTAATAGGTACCAAAGCAAGATGAAGGGAAGGCTGAGGCCCAGTTTCGCCTCTACGAGCCCTATATTAGTTAGTTCATTAGTGCTAGTTCTTGCTCAGCTAGAAAATAGAACAAGCTAGGCATTCTAGTGAATCCTTAGGGTGACATGACAACTCAGTCTTTCTCTTCTTGGAGCAGCTGTACTATCTTTTCTTTATTTTTAATGTGAAATTTACTTGCTTGCCTCTCTCAGTCCTTACTTCCTCTGTCCCACTTTAAATGACAGAAGAGGTAAAAATCGGGTGGTCCTCCTGGGTTGGTGTTCCTAGGTTTTCCAACACATCAAGGAAAAATCGGGTGGTCCGATTTCTGAAATTGGGTTACCAAGTTTTAGCAAGTTAGCTGTGAGTTCATTAATTTGCGATCCATGTTTTCTTGCATTTTGGTATGTGGCCACACTTTACGCCAACACAAATTTTGTGACTTCGTTGGGGAAGAAGTCAAAAAGTTCACAACAATGTGATCAAGCCAATGTATCAACAACTTTCAGAGGAGATTAACAACATGAAGGAGGAAAAGAAGAAGGAACGTGATGAAGCTGACCGGCAAGCTACTATTGCAAGGTTCAGTGGTTCACTATAGATCTGCATGGCATTGTCACCCAAGTCAAGGAATTTGAGTTCGCTTCTTCCTCCACAATAAAAGAAGAGGTATTTTGGTAAGTGATAAATAATGGGGTCTTGTGTCTGAACGAGTGAGGGTGAAAGATAAGAATAAGAGGTATTTTGGTACTTTCTTGTTGGTTTAATTCTTTATTCTATTTTTATTCATTTAATCTTCCACCAACTAACAACGTTCCAAAGTAGAGGTAAACGATAGATTCAAAATGAAAATACAAGATAAAGTCACAAAGTTAAAAAAAAAAGAAAAGGAAAGTTACCGTTAGTCTGGCTATTTGTGTGTTGGAGTGGATCTAAAGTTTAAAATATATTTTTGTCGGTACAATTAAATGGTCATGTATACGTAGTACTTTATGCATTTAAACTACAGTTTACTTTGATTTTATTTTCTATGAAATTTATCTAACTTTAATCAAAATTCTAGAAAAAAATATGTGAACTTTAATTATACTGTATAACTTAGGATAAATACACCGACGTCTATAACATGAAATTATTCAGTATAATTTGTTATATATTATAGAAAAATATTGTTATAATTCAAACTTCTCTAAAATATGCATAGATTCTCATTGTGGAATCAAAAGTTAACTTCAATTATACTCCGTAGTTATTAGAAGCTTGTAAATAAATAAAAAATAAAGAGTTAAATGCACCAGAGGTCTATTAATTTTTGCAGGGGTCTTAGTTTGGTCCATCAACTCTAAAAGTTGATTTTTGTGTCCATAATTTTTTGAAGTGGTGCACCATAGGTCTATATCTTTTGTTTGGCCCTTAGATCTGGCGTGACATGTGGAGTCAATAGCCCGCATCACATAAAATTTGCAATTAGCCCCTCCTCCCTCCCTTCTCGTTCCTTGCTTCGTCCCAGAGCACGTAAGGTGGTAAGAGCAAGCACCGGCAAGCGGCACAAGCGTAGGGAACGGTGGAGCATGATGAAGGCTTGGTGGTGCGAGGCATACAACTACAGGGGCACACTGCGGACATGTGGCGTCACGCGTGTCTCTCAAGTCATCTCCTTGCTCTTCTTTCTTCCCTAAATCAAAATAAACATAGGTATGGCGGGGAGGGGCTGATTCGGCCAAGGGAGCACTCGCCGACTACAATGTATGGGAGCATGAGCTTCACCACTCACCCACGCACCAGAGGGTGGTTTTAATTTGTTCAGTGGAGGCTAGCAGCGGGTCAGTCACGAGCGTGCTTGTCCAACGATCAATAGTGGGCAAAAGGTAGAAGACGACGACAAAAATGATGGGTTTGGCATAGACTTGCCCCCGAATGCGTGCGCTCGGGGATGGGAGTTGGGAGGACCCTAGCGGACTCAACCGCACACTCATTGAAGTAGTGATGGCCTACACCAATTAATGAAGGAGCCACCAAAGCCCTTGGAGAGGGAGCTAACCGGCTCCTTGCTACAGTGCTGTGCAGGGAGCCGGAGCCTGTAACACCCCTGGTGTTAAGCATGCATTAGGCATTCTAATCACGTGCATAACAATCATCATGCATTCATAAGCATAATCAAGCATCTCTAATCACATGAAATATAGACTTGAAACATGTTAATGAAACATACATGTTGCAATGTTTTGTTTTAGTAGATTTAATGTTATGTTGATGATTGTTATGCCTTGTATGTGCTTGTTTTAGTAAATAAACAACATAGAAATGCTTAGTAAGTAATTTGGAGCAAGGTTGGTATTCAAAATTTCCTCAAATTTTGCTTTTAAAAATAACTTAGAAAAATTGGGTTTTGATTTAAATGGACTTTAAATCCCTATTTCAAAATCTAGTTAAAATTTCAAAATGTACCTTAAAGCAATGTTGTAGAGAATTAAATTTTGAACAACTTTTGTTTTTGGGTCAACTTGTGAAAATGAATTTTTGTTGCTCAAAAATATAGATTTATGTGATGTGCTTTGAAAAAGGAAAAGAAAAATGAATTTCTTTTCTTAGCGGGCCGCTGCCTCCCTTTCTGGCCCACGGCCAAAGCAGCCCGGCCTGCCTCCGCGCGCCTGCACCCGTCCTAACCGTGGACAGGTGTGGGGGTATAAACCTCCGGTACCACAAGATGGTACATGGGCCGCACCGTCTAAGGTGGCCTGACCCGTAAGATCAAGACATACATTGCAAGATTATAGGCTGTACTGGATATTGTAATAGTACCAGATGGAATATTTTACTTGTAACCTTGTTCCTTCGGAGTATATAAGGAGGGGCAAGGATCCCCTAGAGGACAGGTCATACACCACATAACTCAATACAATATAACAGAGCATAGGATGTAGGGTTTTACGTCATGCTGACGGCCTGAACCTACATAAATCTTGTGTCTTGTGTCCTGTTACCATCCGGTTCGTGTCTTGCGCACCTGTCTACCGACAAATCACCATCACGGGCATACCCCTCGATGGACCGCCGACCATATTTCATCGACAGTGGCGCGCCAGGTAGGGGGTGTGCGTACAGACTCCCAAGCGAGCCAGATGAGAATTTTTTCGTTAATTCTCTACTAAAAACTGGATGAGTCGTTCTACATTGTTGTTTGGATCAGTCTTTTCTTTGAATATCTAATACAGATTGATTTTTCTGCATGTAACGACATCTCCCTCGTTCGCGATCTACTTCGCTAACATCGCCCTGGAGCCCACTGGGATTAATATCGAGAATTAACTCGACAACGACGGACTCAGCGGCTTCAGCGGCAGGAGAGCAGTTCCAACATGCTCCGACTACGACCACGATCTCTTGCCTCGACCACCTGCCACGTCGCAATAATAATCGCCGCAAGGAAAGGCGCTACGACAACTGCGACGCCGTCGTCATGACGGATCAGAAAGCTCGAGGGCCGGACAATTTCATCACCACCGACCAGACAACGTCTCGACTAAAGCTAAGTACACTTCCCAAATTTATATTTAATATAATTTTCTCTACGACGTTTCTCCACAACGTCCTCGTCATGTTTTCACTACGATGTTTCTTCACAACGTCCTCGTCATGATTATTCTTCAAATAACGTTTGTCCATGTATACCAAGATGACATACATCTATGCTTAACGCAAATCCCTGACCAGTCACGTTGATGCTCGATGTCTCTAGAGACGGCCCTGTCTTCGGCTTCTCCCCACACGTGCACGAGCGTCTGCCCTCTGCGTTACGAGTGGTCGGCAGTGGCTCCTTAGCGATGCCATCCACACGCACACGGGCTCTGTGCTCAGCGTAACGCGGGCAAGCTAGGGCTGGAAACTCAGCTACATACTAACTGGTCGGGCGGTTTATGCTAAGTGTAAACACAAACCTCATATCAACACTGATGTTTACAAAGCACCGGTTGCTTTATCACATCATGCTCATTTGCATCTGACTGCTGAGCGTCATATACTATTTCATCATTACTGATTCTCTCCGGAGTTCATATATTCCTACATCACGTACTACCGCTCTACGTATTTATATTGCAGGATTTTCACCGAGCTCTCATCGCTCCTCGTCAGGCTTGTCGCCGAGCTCTCGGTGCTCGACCACGTCTCCGGCCACGCTGGGGACTTCTCGCCGAGCTCTCGTCGCTCCTCGTCAGGCTCATCACCGAGCTCTCGCTGCTCGACCACGTCTCCGGCCACGCCGGGGACTCCTCGCCGAGCTCTCGCCGCTCGTCGCTGAGCTCTCGCCGAGCTCTCACCGCTCGTCGCTGAGCTCTCGCCGAGCTCTCGCTGCTCGTCGCCGAGCTCTCGCCGAGCTCTCGCTGCTCGTCGCCGAGCTCTCGCCGAGCTCTCGCCGCTCCTCGCTGAGCTCTCATGGCTCGTCATCGAGCTCTTGCCGCTCCTCGCCGAGCTCTCGCTGCTCGTCGCTGAGCTCTCGTCGCTCGTCGCCGAGCTCTCGCCGCTCGAACCGCGCCTCCAGCCGTGCTCGGGGAGTGGTCTGGCAAACACATCTTGTCTCAGACCACCGAGCACGTGATACTCCTCGACTACCCGACCAGTGCATCTCCTCGACCACCCGACCAGCGCTCGGGGACTTCTTCCTCGACCACCCGACCAGCGCTCGGGGACTGCGCCTTCGACCACCCGACCAGTGCTTGAGGATTCGTCGACCGCGTCTCACGCTGTGCTCGGGGACTGCTTCGACCACTCTTCGACCACAGCTTGAGGCCCACAGCTCGAGGCCTGATTTCCTCGGTTACATGTGAAATTTGACTCACATACAGTTGAGAGGTCATTATTTTCTTAGACCTTGGTACAAGGATTATACTTCGCCTTCCAGCAAGCTCGGGGACTACATCGGTACGATGCACCTGCCAATGCATCTTAGTATCGAGTTTTTAAAGACTTTGGGCTCTATTCTTTTAGACCCTGGCACCACGTGCCTACGTCACCTACTACCAGGCTTGGGGACTAAGTGGGCACACTTCATCTTGCGGTGAATGTGCTTGTTTTTCGACCCCTACACCTCTGATGATCAAAGATGCTACGCTTCAAGACTTACGTTTCTTCACAGAAATCCAAGTGGGTACACTTCCCAGGAAGGAGAAATCTTTTTGTTTTCTCAAGAGCACCATATATTCTTCGGACAACCTACTTCTCTGGCAACAATGCTTGCAACAACTGCTCGGATGCCGCTTTGACTGGTCGAAGACGTCAAGAACTCAAGCCTCACTGTTCGGAGAAGGTTAAGATGACATTTGTCGCATCAGAATACATGGTGCTCGGGGACTAGCTGTGGGGGTATAAACCCCCGGTACCACAAGATGGTACATGGGCCGCACCATCTAAGGTGGCCCGGCCCGTAAGATCAAGACGTATATTGCAAGATTATATGCTATACTAGATATTATAATAGTACCAGATGAAATACTTTACTTGTAACCTTGTTCCTTCGGAGTATATAAGGAGGGGCAAGGATCCCCTAGAGGACAGGTCATACACTACATAACTCAATACAATATAACAGAGCATAGGATGTAGGGTTTTACGTCATGCTGACGGTCTGAACCTGTATAAATCTTGTGTCTTGTGTCCTGTTACCATCCGGTTCGTGTCTTGCGCACCTGTCTACCGACAAATCACCATCATGGGCATACCCCTCGATGGAATGCCGACCACATTTCATCAACAATAGGGGTCGCCTGCCGCGTGTGAAAGTCCCTAGTTCGGTTTTGGCTAATTGATGAAACCTAAGTACTAATCACATGTGCTTGAGTGTGGATAGCAAAAGGTGATTGGTACACTCCTAAGTGATGGCAAGATGCATGTTGATCATGATGACTTGGTGCCATGCTTGGAGAAGAAGAGAAGAGGCAAAATCCTATGAAGCTTAAGGCAAAGGTATAGTTAAGATTTGCTTTTAGTGATCAAGACACCATAGAGGGTGTGATCACACTTAGGATCGATAGCCGTACTATAAAGAGGGGAATTTCCAGGGCTATTGATCACTTAAGTGCCACTAGATGAGGATTTTTTTGCATATGCATTTAGATCTAGTGGTGAGCTAACTTAACGCCTCGAAAATGATTGTGAAAATGCTAACACATATGCACATAGTGATGTACATTTAGTGATGTTAGCACATTTACAAAGGCGGTGGAGTTTGAGCGGTAGAGATGAGTTTGGGGCTTTTATGGAAGTGAAACGCCTATTTTCTACTGCGCCGGACACGAAGAAACGAAGGTGAAAAGTAGTCACTGGGGTGACTGGACGCGTGACTGGACACTGGACCGAACGCTGGATCGGACGCGGCTGGCGCGTCCGGTCAGTTCTTCCCACGTGCAGAGGCAGGGCGCGCACCGGCGCGTCCGGTCAAGCCCCAGAGAAGTTGCGAAGGACGCGAGGTCGATCAGACGCAGTGGCACGTCCGGTCACGTTTGACCGGACGCGTCAGATCGTGAGTAGTAGCTTATCAGAATTGTCCGGACGCTGACACTATAGCGCCCGGTCAGTTTGAGCGACACGTCCGGTCACGCCCCTAGGGCGTGTTCGATTAGTTTTGATCGGAGCGTTCGGTCACTCTAGCGTGTGAATGAGTACTTTTAAGTGTCCGTTATGATCGATCAAACGAAATTCAAAGCGAGACATGTGGCGTTCATCGGGGAGGTCGCGGTGGAGTGACCGGACGCTATGGTGCATCTAGTCAGGCCGGACTAGCACATCCGGTCACCCCAAGTGTGGCTGTTTCATGAGCTAACGACTTTATTCTTTTGGGGGCTCCTATAAATACTTGTTGGCCGGCCCTAGAGGTTTCTCTTGAACATTTTGACTCTCTAACACCCTCTTAAGCTGAGCACATTCCCTTCCACTCATCTCCCTTGCTTGATTGCTTAATCAAAGTGAGATTGAGTGATCTCAAGTGTATTTGCTTGTGAGCTTGCGTCTAGTTGGCACTTGAGCGTTCTTTGCTGCGGGATTTTTTGTTTCTCTTAGTGGTTGCAGCTACCTAGACGGCTTGGAGCAGTGGAGGAGATCCGGCACATGTTGGTGATTGTTCATGGCCGGCTCCAATAAGCTTTTTGTGAGGGGTTGTTGTGGTTCCGTGGCGGAGCGCCAAATTCCAACACTAGTGGATTGCTCGTGTTGGAACTTCTCACCATTTGGTAGGTTCTTGTGGCACCTTTTGAGAGGCTCGATGTGTGATACCGATTTGCCACGAACCATGTGGTGTAAGGGGACACAACGGGGATTAGCGTGCCAGCAAGCACGGGAACCTCGGGTTAAATCTTGTGTCTCAATTGTGTTCAATCAATTGAATTTCATCCCAGTGATTGGTTACTTCATTGACTATCTTGGTATTCACTTTGGTTGTCTCAATCATCGCCACTCGGTATAACATTCTAAATCTCCTCTTACACTTACTTTGGTATCTTCTTGTTTAGATTGTTGTTGTTCCTTTTTTATTGCTAGCTTGTGTAGTTCTAGTTTTAGTAGATTTATAGCTTTGTTAGCTTGCGGTTTGTCTTATGGCGGTTGTGTGAACCAAACTAGAATTATCAATTGGATAGGTGGCTTGCGTCACCCCATTAGGCTAGGCAAAACTCGGATCTCGCCATTTGTATTACTAATTAAATTGTTTGAGTGATCTTTGTAGAAAGTTTTATTACGCTATTCACCCCCTAGCCATCAAGACCTTTCAGCGTGGCCGTCGCTCGCCGGCGACGACGTATGGGTGGCGTCCCACGGGCCCCACCGAGCCGCGCCCCTCCATAACCCACCGAGCCGCGCCCTACTCTTCCCCTCGCCCGCATTTCTGCCTCGCCCACGCAGCAGCAGTAGCAGAGCACGTGCAGTCGAGCTCCGCCACCGCTCGCACGCGCGCCCTCGCTGGAGTTGGCCGTTACGGCCACCATCGCTCATTGCCAGCCACTACATCTCGCTCTGAGCACTGCCTCCACCTCGTGCTCGCCTCGGCTTGCCGTGGTAAGGCTCACCGGAGAGCTCCGCTCCGTGGACACCCCTCTTCGCTCCACCTTTTCTCTTATCCTTGCGTGCATCTCGTTCGCCTCGGTTCCTCGGTGCTCGAGAGCCACGCCCCGTGCTGTCTCTTGGCCGGAGATGGCCGGCCGGCGACCACCCGCGCCGCCGCTCTGCCATGCACGGCGGTGGTCGGCTTCCCGAGCTCCACAGGCCACCGCGCGTGCACCATAGAGTTCACGGGGTGACGGTGTCGTCTGGGTGACCTTGGCCTGGCTGAAGACCTCACCGTCGGCGAGATCTCACCGGTTAGCGCCGCCCCGGCTCGACCTGACTGACGGGTGGGGTCTCCTTGACCTGAGGGCCCGTCTATTTGTCTCTCTGTGTTGATCCGGGGTGAGGGAGCGGGGTGGGCGTAGCAATTATAGCCGGGTGGATTTTTTAGATTTAAAAGAAAACCATTTCCAGAAATTATGAAAAGCTTCTAAAATTTATATCTTGGAAAATATAAGTCCAAATTAGGTAAGATAAATTTTGTTAGCCTTCTTGTGACTGGATCTACCTGTTAAAAATATAAAAGGTCATTTTTGTGATATTTTTATATGTAGCTTTATTTAAATGATTAAAATGCTGATTTTTTAGAAAATGCATAGTAAATACAATATAGGTTAGAAAAATGTGAAACTTGTTTTGTTGATCTAGTATTGTGATGCACTTTCTATGAAAAAATATGTCATATATGTTCTATAGAAAAATATAGCTATCCATTTTTGGTGCATTTAATTGCTTTTTCTTGTAAAATTTCTAGAGCTAAAAAGGTGTATAATACATGTATGTGAAACTTTTTATACAGTGATTGTAGACTATGTAGATCATGGGAAAAATACTAAATCTATTGTTTGTTACTTTTCACAGTACAAAGTATTTTCATGCTCATTTATCCATCATAGCTTGTCATTTTTGTATAGGTTATTTTACTTATCCAAATGCAATGAAAATTTTATGGTAGACTACTTATTATATGATAAAGCTACTGTAATTTTCTTAGATTTTTCAGAGCAACAAAAATGCATGTTGCTGTTGTAGCCCTAGATTAAAATGAAATCAAAATAGGATTCTTATTGCACGATTAGTTTATTTTGTACACTTTGGTGTATTTTTGAAGTATTCTTGACTTGCTGGTATGACTTGGTATGTTAGTATAGTTATGATGATGAAGTGTAGCAGCACTTGTGTTATGGCTAAATGGTAGTTATCGGTAGCTAATGGTGGTTAGTAGTAGAAGAGAATGCAGTAGATGACATGTACTTGTGGTACATATTCTTGGATGATGTTGATTACCTAGTAGAAGAATTTTACATCTATTCTGTCCAATAAAGCTAAACGTGTTCATCTCCATTGCATGCAATAATGATCATCACATGCCATCTCCTCTGATGCACCACTTGCATAATCACTTACACCTATGCATCGTAACAGGATCACAGGAGGAATCGGTAGCAGCCGAACCGAAAGCAGTCGAAGAAGTCCCACAAGAAGAGCTCGCACATGAGGTGCAGGCCGAGGAGGACGTTGTTGACGAACTGCAAGAGTGTCCAGACCACCGTCCGAGTTCGTTCGAGCGAGGCAAGCCCCAGAGCATTCTAAGTCTCCTACTTTATAAAAGCAATCATTTATATATGAGTTTTATATATTGTTGCATTAAGTTATAAGAGTTGAGTGAAACCGTTGATGCATTTATTATTATTCTTGCCTACCTTATTTTATTCTTACCCTGTTAGATTTAGGATCGAATAACTGCTTAGCCCTACTTAGACTAGTAGCAATCGGTGATTTCCTGTCACCTGCAAATATAGGTGGTTACTGGAATACTTTGGATATGGAATGGATGATATCCTAAAAATAACCATGTGTTGATGGATAATTAGAGACTGGACGGAATAGTTGGAGGCAACCAGACAGGGTTCTGGGGTGCTCGTAGTTTTTCGTCTGTGTCAGCTAAGGACCGATCGTTGCTCGTCCCTCTTGTCATATTGAACGCATGCCTCATATTTAGTTGGCCGAATAAAGTATCTAGTGACATTACAATAGTTGGCCAAAGCTAGTGACATTATTCGGGCCGGGATCTACATGGGTACACGTATTGGTGCTGAAAGGGTTATGACAGGGGTACGAAGAGTGAGCCCAAGGGCAGGCAAGGCCTGATTCCTGGCAGTCGGGTGGTCTCTGGGTACTGCGGCCCCAGTTTATCCCGCGACGTTTACCTGGATAGTGTCATTGGTGATCTGTAGCTCACTTGATCGGTGAGTGTGGTTTGTGTGAGGAATAAATCACCAGCTGGTTAGGAATCGATTTGAATTGCCGTCGCTCTTGGATAGTGAGCACTTACTTGAGTAATGGCATCGTAGTAATAATGATGGAACACTGATGATTATATGGATGATGTTGAAAATGCTAAATCTAAGTTGATAACTAGATGTTAATGGTTAATCAAGTGATTGCTATAGTATAGGTGCTTACCTAGATTGATAGGTTATAATAAAGATGATACAAAGTACTTAAATGGTTCATTATATTAACTTATTGCTCTTTCGCAAATGAGTCCGTTAGTCCACTAAAAAAAGCCTTGCATACCTCTTGGTGTCACTTTATTTTAGTTTAAGACGGATAAGTCTAGCTGAGTACTTTTTCGTACTCGGGCGTTATTCTCATTGTTGTTGCATATGGTCAGATGTACTACGAATATTGCATCAACTGCCTGTACCCTGCGATGGGCGACAACTAGGACCAAGGGCATGGTCGCTCTGTACGTCTTACCTGATGCTTTTATTGGACATGACTATCTCTTGGCACTGTATCTGAACTAAACGTGTGTGTGGTTTTAAAACTATTTGCTTCCGCTAATTTTTTATGAACTTGGTTTGTAATAACTTTAGGTTTTAAACTCCAATGTGTTTCAATGATATTGCGAACTTTATGTAATATGTGACTATGGCTGCTAAACTTGTACGATCTTGATTTGTATGTTGGTTGGTTTGAAATCCGTCGTGGTTTCACGGACTACTGGGTTATACGGGCTTAAGTTTGCTAAATTATCTACTTCGGCGGGTGATTTTCTTATTTAATTTCGTATAATTGGTCGGTTCTATTACAGAGCCAGCTGGAGCAGTGCCAAACACTGCCTTAGGCACTTTTTTTTTGCCTTATAGGAAATATGCCCGTCCGTTACAACGGAAGAAAAAACTATCAAATGTTGATGGTAAATGATGATTGTAATCTTTTATTAAAATTAGCAAAGAGTTAATTGCCAAGGTGTCAAGGATTGATCTCTTTTTTAAAAACCTTTGAACATCGTTAGGAGCACTGAAATATTAAGTAAGCCATAAGTGGGCACCCGTGCTAACTGCACTCTCAAACACAGACAAGACTACCTGAGCAGTTTTGGAAGTTTTTTTTAATACCGCCAAGAGCACTGAAATATCATGGAAGAACTTAAGTGGGCACCCGTGTTGACTGCATGCTCAAACACAGACGAGACTGCCCGAGCAGACTCGGAACACGCCTACCAAGCACAGCTCACACACACTATACACTACTCGACACATGCTTGGGCTCTAGGAAAACCCCCTGCAAAATCTTAGTTTGTCCCAGACTCGAATCGAACTCAAGTGGGCTAGCTACACGACTATAGATGCAACCATTGCACTACAAGCACATTCGCATCAAGGATTCACATGTCTGCCGATGATTATGATTATACACTTCTCTCAAATTTCAACATGGCAACCCTTATTGGGGATTGCACAGATACATTTATTTAGACTAGATTATACTATAAATTGTCGTTTAAGATTTAGTTTATTTATCCGAACTATTAGCTGATGCAGATTTTAATAAGAATAAGTTTTTGTTTGTACTCATAATCAATAACTTGATGGTAAAAATCTTTATTTTTTAGAGAAGTTCAATGGTCCAAAGGTCCATCATCAACAACTTTGGTGGTTAAAAAAATGTTTTTAGAAAGGGTCAACTGTTCAAAGAAGTGTACTGTTGTATTTATTATTATTATTATTATTATTATTATTATTATTATTTATTTTTAACTTTTTTTGAGAAAAAACAAAAGAACACCAGATCAGTGAAATCATTATGGAAAACAGAAGGAAAAAACATCGGACAAAAACTAAGCGGAGTCCAGAGTCCAGACAGGAAGTAGCCAAGCTCAGTTCGAAGTTCAAAAACACATATATTATTTTTACTATTTTTAACTATTTATTTATGAGAAAAAGGAAATTTGGAAGGGAAGGTGAAAACAGATGGAAAGCTAACGCCAAACATGGAAAAGAAAATAGTAGACTCACGGAAGCAAAACCAAGCGGACTTACAGGAGCGAACCAAAACAAGACTCACTAAAATTGGAGTCAGTAATGGAGTCACCAAAATCAAACCAAGTGGACTCACGGAAGCAAACTAACACCGTCTCATCATGTCGTGAATCAAAACCAGACTCATCAAAATCAGACTTAGGAATTTATTCTAAAGATAAATGGAGATACTTTATTAGGAAAAGAAAAAAATAAAAACAACGCCAAAAGCACTGGAGGGACCTGGGCGACACTTTCCTTAACATATCCAATACCACGAGCGGGAGACGGAAACGAGCCGGAGAAAAAAGAGATGGAAACGGAAAAAACAGAGGAAGCAGAGGGAAAATAAAGGAACGAAGGATTAGACTTGATAAAAATTTCGTTGCACAAAGTTTTTTAAGCTTTTACCCAATAAGTTTTGGAATTGGACTCCGTATCGCGTAGAAAAGAACTATTCCGTGTTAAGTTCAAAGAAACTCTCTATTGTCCGTTAGTTAGGGGGAGGTGGATGAAAAAAATGAATGGATTAAAAAAAATGATTGAAAATTTTGTCTCTTTATTATTAGATTAGCAAACGTGCTCGTGCGTTGCAACGAGAGACACAACTTGCTGTATAATTTATCTAGATGATTTGTAGGTTAAAAATTTATCCAACAAACGTGTGACGCTCTAACTCTTATATAAGATCGAACATCGGATTTTGAATAGCATTTGAGATTGTATCGCATATTTAAATTTGTCTTTGCATCGAACTCTATGTCTTGCCTGTGTTTAGCCTTTCGGTTTCTTTTTTGTTGCATCTTTTCTTTTCCTGTTTCTATTTGTTGTGTTCAGTCTAAGTTCTTATCCGTTTCAACTTCTAAGAAATTAGTTCAATAAAAGCTTCATCATGTATATGATTCGTCTTGAATTAGACCCTATACTATTGCTAGATATGCACTGTTCTAACTCGTATGTACATTGGAGACTTGGATATTTATCCAATAATTACATCAGGTGTTCTAATTTATTTTTGATTCATACTCTACAGATGGTATCATCCATTTTGATTCATTTTGGAATCAGACTTCACACCATGTATGGCACGGTGCTCTAACTCGTATAGAAAATATTTCTCTATTTTATATAGGGAAGAATCAACGGTTCAAACTTCCTTGACGGTTGAATTTAGTTCTTTTATTTTTGATATTTATAGGAGAAAAAAATAATCGGTTAGATGAACGGGTAACGTGTGAACGTCCCGTAAAATGCTCTCACGGATGCTCGGATGGCACACACTTGCAAGGATAAAAAAAATAGAACACATTAGGACAAAAGAGAAAAAAGGTAAGGTGGATAAAAAAGATGACATAACCATAATATTTTTTTCTTTTCTATTTTCTTGATTATATTGTTCGGTCTTTCACCATAAAAAAACGTCAGGATCTGGGCTATCATGAAAGTTGCCAACATTTTCGGAGAGAAAGAAAGTTCCCAGCATTAAAAAAAGAAACTGGTCCCAATAATCTACCGTATTTATCCCGTCAAAAGAAAATAAATGCACATCATTATCATCAGATCTGATGAATCTATTTAGATTAGGATTACTACTCCATATCCATCCAGACGCGAGCTATTCTAACTCGTATATAAATAAAGAAAACGGTGCAATATAAAGAACATAACTCATTAAGAGTTCTATTTAGAGTCCTCAGGATCTGATGAATCTATTTATGTTAGGATTCATATTCTATATTGGTCTAGATGCGAGCTATTCTAACTCGTATGAGCATGACTTATATATATAAGTCCGGATAAAAAAACTCTCCATTGTTCGGTAGCTAAAGGAAGACGGACTAAAAAATGAATGGACGAAAAAAGAGCCTAAAATTTTGCCTCTTTATTATTAGGTATAGACTAGCAAAATTGTCCGTGCGTTGCAACAGGAGTAATAGTATTTATCGGCCCAAACTAAAAAAATAACGTCAAAATACATAATCAAAATTCAATATAATTATGTTGCATGTACAGGAAAAATAAACTGCCACTTGATGATTTAAATGTATTAGTATTGGGTGTTGGTTTAGTTAGCTTCATCCCATCTTCAACGATGTTTCTATTAGTGTGCTAGTGAGCCTTTTATAACAAAATTATTTATTTAGATCTAATTTATTTTCTCCTTTCCCAATTTGAATCCCTCGTCAAGGCATCTTGATCCGCTCGGTTTAGAGGGAACCAATTTGATTTCAGATGTTGATATCTATATCGATTTAAACGTTGTTTGATACAGTTGTTTCAGCTTCTACACTGTACAACCACTGTTGTAGCACACGCAAGCCAAAGCTAGAGAAGCTATAGGCACCGTGGCTTCGTTGACTCTTCTCTCCCATAGTTCATTTTTCATCTTAAGACTCGGAATGGTTCCACACTACTATTTCATCCCATTTTCTCTATACTCACGAGTAGTTAGGGAGAGCTAGACAAAAAAGTTAAAGAGAAATTTTAGCTTCTTAATAGTAGGTATAGATATATAGGTTAGCTAAAAATAGAATCCAATATTCATGGTTTAGCCATTATCTAAAATAAAATCTTCTAAAAACATGAGTACTCCAACAACCTTTATAATTTTTTTTTTCATTTTTTATATTCAAAACTTGCCACGTCATCTATGTGTTTTGTTTTGGATTCAAACTCCGCAACCACATGAATCATGTTCGTCTTCCTCCAGCCGTTGACCTCGAAAAGCATCATGCCGAAGCTGTAGCACCGCTCGGTGATCAGGGTCGTGCCAACATGGATCGCCTTGGGCGCCATGTTGCCGAAGGTGCCATGCGCCGTGCATGGAGGCGGGCGTGGCCGCCCGGCCGACTGAGCAGTGGGCTGTGCAATCCCAATCTATAAGCAGTTGTTTGTCCGGTAGCGTTGCTGACGACGCCATGAACTATTGCTCCGTGACCTTGTTCTCCATGTGCTCATGCACAACCTTGATAGCGATGTTGAGGCCATATTGGGGAGCTGAGCATGCCCTTGTAGACAACGCTAAAGCCTCCATGCCGAGCTTGGAGGACCTGTGTTGCCGTTGCATGTTCATCTCGACGACGATCGATGTGCTGCGAGGTGAACTGGATGGCCGAGATGGATTTCTCGTCGTTGTCATTGGGGAACCCGTCGATGGTGGTATTCCGTATCGTGGAGTCACGCAAGGATGGCCTCAGCTCCATCGTAGCTGCCCCACGCTGGTGGTGGTGGCCTTTAAGTTGATGTACGGGAGAAAAAACATAGGCCTAGGCATGGGAAGATCTTTGACTGCATAGGAAATCAGTGAATCGGCGTGGGTGGCCGCATAGCTTTATATGGCGACTGGTTTTGACGGGATAGAGCGAGCATTGGTTATTTTGGAATCCCAATATACATTATTTGTTGGAATCTATTATGTGCTTCTTAGATTATTATTAGGAATAGCATCTCTTTGAGTGTCGCTCCTAGATTTCCTTTTTTTCACGTTTCGTGTTTTGTTCGTTTGGTCAATTAATGCAATGTCGAGTTTGCTCTCTTTTCGCCTGTGTTATGTCCGATTTTGTGTTGGATTCGGCCTTCAGAAATAGTTCTTTATCCAATTTCCATATATAAAACAGAGGGCTGACCCAATATATTTTAAAATCGGACTTAGCCTTCAGAAATAGTTCTTTATCCAATTTCCATATATAAAATAGAGGGATGACCCAATACATTTTGGAATCGGACTCTGTATTACGCTGAACGAGAGCTATTCTGACTCGTTGAGCATGTGTTATATATATAAGTCTGGAGCGAAGAAGCTCTTCATCGTTCTGTAGTTATAGAGAGACGGACCAAACAAATAGATGGATAAAAAAAAGAGCATAAAATTTTGCCTCTTTTATCACAGGGGAGGGAGGGATAGGTAGATACGTACAAGTTAATGGACCTCCGATACTGCCTTTCCATGACAGGAAGTGAGAAACACCCAGTGTCAACGGCCCAAACTGCCTTTCTATGATATCGACCACCGACCCCACGAACCAGCGACAGGCAGCGGCGCATAAACCCTGCCCCCAAAACCCTAGCCGCCGTTCCAATCAAAGCGCACGAACTCACAGGTCGACGGCGGCGGCGGCGCCAGCGAGGAGGACGAAACCGCAATCGTGCGATGGGTAGCGATACGGAGGCCGAGAAAAAGAGGGCGCCGGTGGCCCTGGCGCCCATCGCGAAGCCGCTCGCAGGCAAGAAGCTCTGCAAGCGAACCCTCAAGCTCGTCCGCCGAGGTCTGGAAGATTGCTATACCCCCCGTTCGCCGTTGCTTTTATGATGATTTCCCCATGTTTATATACGATTATTTCAATTTTGTTTGCAGCCTCTGAGGCCAAATGCTTGAAGCGAGGAGTCAAGGAGGTCGTCAAGAGTATTCGGCGGGGAAACAAGGGGTTCGTAATTTATACCGCTCTACTCTGTTCCTGCATTGCTTGTTCATCCATTCGCAGTCTGATTGTTACATCATCATAGTATGAAATGGAAGCCAGCGACAGCATCGCTCCTCCCTTTTATTCATGTTATAAAAAACAATAACCAACTTTGACTCCAAGAAATAAATTGTCATTTTAACTGCAACATAAAAAAACTGATTTTCCACTGTGATTTATAGTAGCTTCCAACTGGGAAACATTAATCAGGTTGGAATTTCTAAAACCTTCCTACTAGAATTGACAGTCAAATGGGAATTTCCACAAGCATTCAACTATGTTTCTTTGCGTTAGGCCTACCTGTCAGTCTCCCGAGGTCTTGTGCAGACTCCTAGCGAGGTCAGCTTATGCTAGTTAACATGTTTGTTTGTTGGTTGAGCGATCCATTCTACTGTTAAGATAATCCAACAGTTGGAAGATGCATTGGCATGAATGAGAGGTGACAGCCCTGCAATCAGTATTTGCTGTGACTTGGTTAGATTTTGTTGTTCAATAAATTTAGGTGGAGTACAGGACAACACAGTTTTTGAGTAGGAATTGTGGAGACATTATGCCCACAGATTTGGGCTGGTATAGGAACCTATGAAAGGCTTCTGTGTTCTGTCTCCTACTCACTCAACTTTGGTCTGGAGTCTGGAGTCTGGGAGTGGTATTAGTTTCCACGAGTTAAAACCAGCGTTCCAATGTTCTCAGTAGTTTCGGCTAGAATCTGAACCCTCCCAGTCATTGGGTCCATATGGCATCTCAGTTTCAAATTAGCCCAAGTGCCCAATGGGTTTTGAAAATTAGTAACCAGTACTCAACTGATCACCCCCTAGTAGTGTTTAGACAGTACAGCCAGACTGATTCTGTGCCAGGTAGACCCATTCTTTTAACATAGGGTAGGAGGCCCATTGTCAATGTTCTGGCCCAACCCATATTCCTCAGGGTCTGTCCATGACCAGGATACTTGTATGCTCTGTAGTTGATGCGTAGAAAAAGAAAAGAAAAGAAGAAGAGAGATTGATAGCAACCCATTTACCTGGGCTAAATCTTCTTTGGGAATTACCTAAGATTTCTCTTGTTAAATCTAACCAAGTACACAGGTTTTCTGAAATAATTGTTATGTTGATCTTAAAGTATGTTGTCAACTTTGTAAATTATCCTCTTATGTGCAAAAATATCCTGTATCATTTACTACAAATACTAGTTTGTTAGTATCCAATGCATAGTATCTCTTCAGTTGTACTGTATAGTTAATCAGGGAAGCTGTTTCCCTAGTTGGCGAGTTCACTGAGTAGTTAGCCCAATCTGTGCTGTAGCTGTGTTACCTGGCTAATGTTAGATTTACTAGGTCTTAGTCCCTTTACCTTCCAATTCTAAGCTTCATGGTGTTTTGTTTATCAACTCTTCCTGAAGGGAACAGTTTACCACTCTGCCTTGAATGCATTTATAAGCAAATTACTGGTGTGCGTTGACACCATATTTGCTCAAATTCCTACTCTCAATAATTTATGCTACTTGATTTTTGACATTTTTGTTAACTCCTGTGTTTTGCTTTGGTCCTTGTAGACTCTGTGTGATTGCTGGCAACATTTCTCCAATCGATGTAATAACTCATGTTCCGATACTCTGTGAAGAAGCCAATATTCCTTATGTGTATGTTCCTTTGAAAGAGGTATGCATATGCTGCACTGAAGCTGCAATTTTCAGCTTTGGATCCTTGTGTTTGTTTTGAGCATGAAAAAATAGGTTGTTATGATGCACCCTGCCAGGATGTGGCAATCACAAAGTTGTATATACTCCCTCTGTTCTAAATTATATATGTAAGACGTTTTGGCTTTTCTAGATACATTACTTTTACAATGTATCTGACATAGTGTATATCTAAGTGCATAGCAAAAGCTACGTATTAGAAAAGCCAAAACGTCTAATAATTTGCAATCGAGGGAGTATATCCTTAAACTAAGTAGAACAGGCTGTGTAAAATTAGAAATAAGTAGTCTGTATTGTTTGATTGATCTTTCACTTAATGAAAATTGAGTGGGTGATGAAGATATCACCAAGATTATCTACATGTATATTTTAGTTCGTGTTTGACAGGAACTATACTTAGCTTGGAGACAACTCTCATGTTTCTTCCCATCATGATTTTTTATCCCCTTTTAGTTCTAGGCATCAAAACTGAATGACAAGTAGAAGTTTGTTCTGTGAAAGTGTAGGGATGCAAGAGCATCCACCTAATTGTCCACTCACACACCTTGATTAATTTGGTTGTGTTTGCAGCTAATTAAGAGAGTGCATACCTCAGACAGCTTTGTGAACCTTGCTGATACCTGTCCTTTTATTTTCATAAAGATTTTTCTGCACTAGTGCTGATCATAGTTTTACAGGATCATGAACTAATGGCATCAAGCATTATAGAATCTAATGATTTCAGTGAACTTATTATGGTTCGCATGAATTGTTGCACTTCCAAGAGAGCAAAACTAAACAGGATAACAATTAATGTTCTAATGTTGCGTTTACTACAGGTATAGCAATTGTTGGTCTAGTGTTGCCATTTCATTCTGTAGTTCTGATCAGCAAAAAAATGCCGGTCGAGGTACACAGTACATATACTGATGCTATTTCCCTCCTGTTGGCGTCAGGATCTTGCAACTGCTGGCACCACCAAAAGGCCTACCTGTTGCGTGCTGGTGCTGCCGAAGCCAGCCAAAGGGGTGCTCGAGGGCGAGGTCATGGAGAAACTCAAGACGGACTACGACCAGGTCATGTCTGAAGTTGCTGAGGTCACGTCAGCGATGTTCTAAGCAAACCCACGGGGCGAACAGAAGCGCCGAGCCCATGTTTTCATCGTCACGAACATGGCCCTGTCTGTACAATGCCAGTGTGACCCCGCAGCTACATTATCACTCGCCTTGCTGGACAAAACGATTTTGTAATTGAGTTTTTGGCTATGAAATTGATTAGTGAAGCATTTTGTTGGAAATTGCCGGCTCTTAGCATGCTTGCAGCATCTGTTTACCTTTGTTGTTTTAGTGCGATATTCCACTGCACCTTTGCAGTACAGTGCACTCTGCAACAGGACAAAACGTACGTGCTGTATGCCTGTGTCCGGCCACACGGATCATGGATCCGCTGTTGAACGGTGGTGTTGTGCACTGTGCAGGGGCAGTCCAGAATGAAGAACTGGCAGCGTGTATGATCGGGACTTGTCGACGCCTGTCCTGGCCCTGTGGTACGGTTTATCCTTCCCGTGCTTGCCATTGCCTTGCCGCTCTCATCTGCAGGCCTTGTCCCGGGGTGCCGTTCGCTGCTGCAAGACGACGGCAGCAGGGCAGCGCAGGGCTGCTGTGGCTGTGCTGTGATGGTCCAGTCCAGAGCTGGGAAGGATGGAGCAAGCCAGCACGAGCTCGGCCGGCCAGGATTCTGACGATCTGTCTGATGGCTGATGCAGGGCCAGGCGATTGGCGATTGCGTCTCGGCATGGTCCGGATCGTGTAAAATCCCCGCGGCAAACGCTGGAGGACGGTACATGGTCCCCCCCTCGCCTTTGGTTGCTTTCGGTGATAGTGCGTCAGAATGGGCAGAAGCAGCATCTCTGGAGAGTCTTTAACTAACTCTCTAAATCACCATTTAGAGAGTTATTTAATAAAAAATCACTCTCTATATTTGATCCAGGAAGGAGAAAACTGGTTTAGGCCTCGTTCGTTTTCTTTGGAATGGGCCATTCCTGACCGGAATAATTTCAGTCGTTATACAAATTACCGAAGGAATTCTCCGTACCAGGTCTGACTGGGAACGGATCTTAGGAAACCGAACGGGGCCTTAATGGGAGTGAGATCGATTCGACGTGGTGACAGTCCGATTTGGACGGAGAAGAGGCAAGCAAAGGCAGTGGTGCAGAGGGAGGATGAGCAGAGGCAGCAGCTTGACTGGCGGAGGTGCTGAGCGGAGTCGCGAAGATGGAGGGAGTCAAGGGGAAGAGGTGTGGACAGTTGGGCGTCACTATGCCATTTTTTTCCTATTGCAATATGGCTAATTTTGGTACAATAGCTTGGACTCGCATCGATACCATGTTCGATGCGAACCGATGCAATATGCGCGGAGCAAAAGTCTTTCACCTCAAATTTGTTGTGTCTAATGCGAGAGTTGTTATTGCATCGACCATACATGTTTTTTTTTGAAGAGATCGACCATACATGTTGCAATAGCTTCACTTGCATGAGAATAGATAGTTGCAATAGGCTCTATTTCATAGCATTGTGTTGATGCAATACGTCATGTTGCAACGTAATAAGTTCGGTGCAATAAGTTGTTTTGCAATGGACTTAGTTTCTGTGCAATACACCATACTGCAACGGAATTAGATTCGGTCAATACATACTATTGCAACGAATTCAAATGCGTTGCTATACATGATATTACGATGGAATTAAGTTTGATGCAATACAAACTATTGCAACTAATTCAGATGTGTTACAACACATATTCTAAACCATTACAATAACTCTTATATATTGCATTGAAATTCAATACTAACGCAACAAAATTTGTCGCATAAAATATTTTCCACCTATTGCACCATGTTTACAAAATGGTTGCCATAGGCCATACCTATTTCACCGAAATATCTTGCTATCGCAACAAATTACTTTTTGATGCAATAATATCCACCTATTGCACCAAAAGCCACCTATTGCATCAAATTGTTGGTGGTTACAATGCGGGCCAATGCAACAGAGTAAAAATGGCATAGTGCATTTGAATTTTTTGTTGTAATTGGGTCAATGTGAATAAATCATTTTGTCCTGCTACAACTAAATTGTAGCAATAGAATAGTTATATACTATTGCCATCGAACCCACTCGTATGAATTATTTGGTCCAAATATATTGTTGTAGCCCTTAGCTGGTTTAGTTAGCGAGACAATTTATTAAGGCTTGTTTTTATCCACTAATACTAATAATTAGCTAGCTACTAACTATTAGCAGCCCCAAACCTGCTATTAAAACTAATATTTAGTAGCTTTCTAGCCTATAATTATTTGGTCTATTAGAAGGCCTGTTTGAATTCGTCTATACTAATTTTAGCTGCTAACTATTACTCTATTAGCACTTGTAGATCTAAATAGGCTTGAGTGTCTAGCTAACAATCGACTAACCTATTAACTGAGTCCTTTTAAATCTATTCTAATTTTTTAAGTTACTAACCGGATAGATAACTGGGTAGATAAAGGCATGATTGGATCTATTATCATTAAAAATTAATTAGCTATAGCTAATAACTTCTATTTTTGGGTCTGTTTGATTCCATAGCACTAAAAATTAGTCGGCTAATAGCTAATAGCTGCTATTTTTAGTAGGAGGTCGTTTGCATCCACTTTCTAATAGATAGTTAGATAGTGAGTTAAAAGTGCATATATAAACCATTAGCACATATTAGCAACTCTAAACCAGCTAACAAAACTAATAGTTAGCAGCTCTCTAGCTAACAATTAGAAATTTATTTGTAGGTCTGTTGGGATCCACTGGTACTGATTTTAGCTGCTAATTTTTAATGCTACGGCCCTGTTTGGCTCGCTGAAATTTAGCTGCTGCTGCTTTGTTGTGAGAGAAAAACATCGTTACTCCATTGAAAAGTAGTGTTGAAAAACAGGGCCAGGATCCAAACAAACCCTCTAGCTAGCTAATTATTAGTAGGGGTTCATTTGAATCCATTTACTAATAGGTGGTTGGATAGTGAGCTAAATGTACACATAAACTATTACCACCTGTTAGCAATTTTATATCTGTTAATGAAACTAATAGTTAACAACCCCTCAGCTAATAACTAGCAAGTCTGTTTCGATCCACTAGTGATAAATTTTAGCAGATCCATTTTGATCCATTGGTACTAATTTTAACTACTACTCCTTCCGGTTCATTTTATTTGGCGCACACGTATATCAAGATTCAAACTTCAAAAACTTTGATAAATAATTAGGCTAATAATTTTTAACTATTATAATACAAACTTTATATGATTAGATTTGTAAGAAATTATACTATCCAATGATTATAAGTTTATAAGCATAAATAATATAATATAAAATAAATGAATGGTCAAAGTGTAATATAGGAGACCGTATCATTCTAACTTGCGTCAAATAAAATGGACGAAGAGAGTAATTTTTAGCGCTAATGGATCCATACAAATCTAAATACAGTAAACTCACTTTTACTCGATTATTCATCTTTAATGCAAAGCACTTAGACCGGCAAAAATTCGCTTGTCCGTATTCCTACCATGTCTCCACTTCGTCTCAGGTGAGGGCCACCGGCTGTCATCATCCGTGCCTCCTCATCGATCCTCTCGTGCCAAAGACGCTTTTGCTGCATGCTTTGCTCCTCTTTTCATTCACCTTTGGCGGTTTGGCCACCTCCCATGGAATTCCGACACACTTCCCAAGCCAGTGCCCAGCTGCCCCCACACCAACTTTGCCAGTTCTTTGGTTCCAGAGAATCCCTCAAAGGTGGTGGCTTTGCTGGGAGAAAAATTTGTACTGCGGCCAACACGTCGCAGCTTCCAATAAAGCTCTCGCGTTGCTTTATGGCATGAATGATAGGTGAATTTCCTTTTCCCCTAAAAAAATGAGGCCACGTTTAGATTGTAAATTTTTTTAACCCGATAAATAGTACCACTTTCGTCTTATTTAGCAAATATTATCCAATCATGGACCAACTAGGCTCAAAAGATTCATCTCGTGATTTCCAACTAAACTGTGTAATTAGTTATTTTTTTACCTACATTTACTACTTCATGCATGGGTCCAAAGATTGATGTGATGGAGAGAGTGAAAAAATTCTAACTTTTGGGGTGCATCTAAACAAGGCCTGAGTTTGAACTTCTGTCTAGAATACTTGTGTTGTACATGGATTCAAGTATGCAAATGTGTTGAATCTTTGAAATATACTTTACTTGATATGTTGAGACAATACAAGTGTGATTAGTTGTTTGTATTAGCCTTAGAGTACATTAGATCTTATGCAGTATAGATCAAGAGTTGGCGTGACCGTGTGCATTGTCATGGTGTTTAATTGTTCTCACCGGCAAGCTATGGTTGATACTATGGAGAGCCCGGGCGGAGGAGATCTCGCCGGCGGCAAGCCGAGGCGGAGGAGATCTTAGGCAGAAGGAGAGGAGAGGAGGGAGGAAGAGAGCTGGTCATTTCAATGTACTCACTCCGTCCCAAAATATCTGTCGTTTTCGCTTACCGAGAAACAACTTTGACAAAATATATATTAAAAACTATTAATATTTATGATACATAATTAATATCATTGGAAAGATCATTGAATCTAGTTTTTTAATAAATTTATTTGGAGATACAAATGTTGCACGTATTTTCTATAAATCGAGTCAAACTTGTGTCACGAAAACCGAAAATGACAAATAAATTGGGACAGAGGGAGTATGAACATCCAAACATGAATTGGCATTATAACCTTACTTTATTCTAGCTACCAATTCTATCTACAACCAAACAATAGATTTGGTATTAAACCTATTTCCATTCTAAGGCTGAATTGGTGTTGGCACCCAATTCAATTCCTCTAGCCCAATATCTACATCCAATCAGAGCCTAATAGTTTTTTTGTTTTCCCTCGTTAACATACTTATGCTAGTCACCTAAAACTTGATGCTTCGACTTAAATCTGTTGGAAGTTTTGACACGTTTGTCTTTTTATTTAGTTTAGAAAACATAAAATCCACGTGTTGATTTATCATGAGAAGTGCTATAATTTTATTCTTTTATTAGATATTATACTTATTATTGTAGTAGAAGATGGTAGTCAACGTGATACTTCAATAATATCATGTGTGCATTTTTCACCGTAGCAGTTGTTTATCTTTTGAAACAACAATAATAATCGATTCACACTTTTCTCTTCTCTCTCCTGGGTCTTCCATGCTCAATGCTCTACGTAGAAATATCGATTCACACTTTTCTCTTCTCTCTCCTGGGTCTTCCATGCTCAATGCTCTACGTAGAAATAAAAAGGAAAGAAACCTGCCTGAAAACAAAAACCCTCCATTGTGTTTCTCTTCTTTGTCTTGACATGTCCTTCTTTTCCCTAGAAATATGGAGTATATTTAATTCACAGTGGTATAAAACGAAAACAACGGTAGAATAGTCCTATCCACATTTCCCCTTTTCTCCTTTCTTTCTTCCTCACGAGTCACAAAAACACAAGAACAAACAAAAGGGGGGCGGGGGGTGAAAAATTCGGAGGACTGAAAAAAAAAGTTTTCTATCCCGGTTTTCCATGGTAGGTCAGGTGGCAGGCGTGTTTGTTCCCTCCCTCCCTCACCCTCCCCTGCTTTTGTGCTCTTGCGTTGCGTCCTGCCGGAGCGCAAGCATCTTCTTTTGTGTCATTTGCCCCTGACAGGGCCCCAGAGCCGGGCTGCCTGTGTGTCCTGTCTCTGTGTGCCTTGCGTTTGCGTCCGCACTGCCACAGTGCCACTGCCGTCTCGCTCGCCGCTCGGCTTTGCCTAGCTGCCTTTCTCCGTCTCCTGTGTAGCCTGTGGCGTGTGGGGGAGAGAGAACAGAGAAGGCTGGACTGCGCTGCACCTGCACTGCGTTTGCATGTTTTTCTTGGCCTCACGCTTGTTCCATGTTTGAACACACAGCATTGCACGCAGGACGCAGGCGCACACACCCTCTCAGTCCTCCCCTTGCCCCCCCGGAACGAACCGCCACCCTTCCCCGCTCTCTTCTCTTGGCTCCACCCCACCTCCGCCTCCCTTCGGCAATGGAGGAGGCGCCTCCATCTTCTCCCCGCTCCCTGGTGCTGCTACTCTTGCTGCTGCTCATCGTCTCCTCCCCTTGCAGCGCTCTCCTCTCCCCCAAGGGCGTCAACCCTGAAGGTTCCTCCGTCCTTCCTCTGTTTCTTTCTTTGTTTCGTTGGATACGTAGCACTCTCTTTCTACAGTTGTACTAGTTTCTATCTCTGTTCCGTTTGCCTCGAATCAAATCGGTGTTTTTGACGGTTCTTTCTCGAATGGAAATGAAATCAAGGACTTGACTGTTGGCTGTCTTCGCTGTGTTGCTTCTTGCATTGGTGGGAGAGCTCACTGATTTCTCTGGTTTATGTATAATGTTGTGCAGTGCAAGCTCTGATGACGATCAAGAACATGCTCGAGGACCCCCATGATGTGCTCAAGAACTGGGACCAGAACTCCGTGGATCCCTGCAGCTGGACCACCGTCAGCTGCTCGCTGGAGAATTTCGTCACCAGACTGTAAGCATTCCACTACCTCCCTCCTCTATGTGCACTGCTTCCAGACCCAGATCAATTTCACTGCAGAGTTCTTCATTCCCCATGTCCATGTGTACTTACTTACCAATGTTCTGTGGACTGTGGTTATTTGATTGTTTGGCAGGGAGGTCCCAGGCCAGAACCTCTCTGGCCTGCTCTCCCCAAGCTTAGGGAACCTGACCAATCTTGAGACTCTGTGAGTACTACTTCTTCTCCCCGGATGATAGATAGATAGCCTTGTCATTGCCAGTTTCTGCTTTCAGTCGGTGTGGTTCCTTTTTGACTGGAGCCATGTTGATCTTTTGCTTTCCTTCCCTGTTGCAGTATCCTGCAGAACAACAACATCACCGGCCCAATCCCGGCAGAGATTGGCAAGCTTACAAAGCTTAAGACACTTGATCTCTCTAGCAACCGCCTGTATGGTGGAATCCCCACTTCTGTGGGCCACCTTGAGAGCCTGCAGTACCTGTGAGTACAGTAGTACATGCAAGCCTCTCATTAATGCTGTTCTTCAGGCGTTCACATTTAGTTCCTGTCTCTTGTCATGATAAGCTGGATTTGTTGCCATGTCCAGGAGGCTCAACAACAACACCCTGTCTGGTCCATTCCCTTCAGCATCAGCTAATTTGTTCCAGCTTGTTTTCCTGTGAGTAGCTTCTCACTGTTTGTGTTCATGTTTGGGTGTTATTTTACTTGGGTTTGTGTTCACTGTACACCGTGTCTTTCAGAGACTTGTCATATAATAACCTGAGTGGTCCAATACCGGGATCTTTGGCAAGAACATTCAAGTAAGGCTGGAATTTTGTGCCTGTTACTTCATAATATAATTTTCACACACTTGAACAGGAAATGTTAGACTGAAGGCTATTCTGCTATTGATGTTCTTGCAGCATAGTTGGGAATCCTCTCATCTGCGGCACCAACACCGAGAAAGATTGCTATGGGACGGCCCCAATGCCACCAGTGTCCTACAACCTCAATAGCTCACAGAGTGCTCTGCCACCGGCAAAATCTAAAAACCACAAGTTTGCAATTGCATTTGGTACAGCAATTGGTTGCATCAGCTTCCTCTTCCTTGCTGCTGGATTTCTGTTCTGGTGGAGGCATCGTAGAAACCGGCAGATCCTTTTCGATGTCGATGGTAAGCAGGCCTCCATGTTTACTTTCAATCCATACATCATTTGGTAGCCTGAGAAATTAACAGTTAATGGTGAAATTGTTCTTGGAATGAATTGGCCACTTGCAGACCAACACATGGAGAACGTTAGCCTTGGAAACGTGAAGAGGTTCCAGTTCAGGGAGCTTCAGTCTGCGACAGACAATTTCAGCAGCAAGAACATACTAGGAAAAGGTGGCTTTGGATACGTTTACAGAGGGCAGCTCCCTGATGGAACTCTTGTGGCTGTGAAGCGACTGAAGGACGGCAATGCTGCAGGCGGTGAGGCACAGTTTCAGACTGAGGTTGAGATGATCAGCTTGGCACTGCACAGAAATCTTCTCAGGCTCTATGGGTTCTGCATGACAGCCACTGAGAGGTTGCTGGTCTATCCATACATGTCAAATGGAAGCGTTGCATCGCGCCTGAAAGGTAAGCTTTCTCAAGATTCCAATGTGATTAATAATGATAAACCCACTTGCAGTAGTGCAGAACAAATTCTCTCTCTCTTTTTCTCCTGATCATACCATGCCTAAAAGACGGTGTCAAATTGCAAGTTGCAACCCGACAAGCCGAATTCGGAAAATAACTGGAATTGGATTCTAGTATTCCCTTATTTTTCCATTGGACAAATGTTGGCACAGCACAAAAGCAAGCATATGATTCCTATCAATGCAAATCTTCACTTTATTCCACAATGATCACTACAGGGAAGCCACCTTTGGACTGGGTGACCAGGAAGAGGATAGCTCTTGGCGCAGGGAGGGGGCTACTGTACCTGCACGAACAGTGTGACCCCAAGATCATACACAGGGATGTCAAAGCAGCCAACATCCTGCTAGATGACTGCTGCGAGGCTATTGTTGGTGACTTTGGGCTCGCTAAACTCCTCGATCATCGGGATTCACATGTCACCACTGCGGTGCGAGGCACTGTTGGTCACATTGCACCTGAGTACCTCTCCACTGGTCAATCATCTGAGAAGACCGACGTCTTCGGATTTGGCATCCTGCTACTGGAGCTGATCACCGGTCAGACTGCACTAGAGTTTGGAAAGGCAGCAAACCAGAAGGGAGCCATGCTTGATTGGGTAAGAAATCTACAAGTCTTGTTTAACTCATCGAACAACAAGAACTTATGCGTAAACAATCAATGGATTGTTGGGTTCTTGATTTATTAGGCAGAAAACATCAATAATAAATCAGAAAGATCTGCCAAAAGGTGTGTGTTTGATCAAGCAACGTCGGTTTTGTTGTTGATCAGGTGAAGAAGATGCACCAGGAGAAGAAGCTGGACGTGCTGGTGGATAAGGGGCTGAGGGGCGGGTATGACAGGATCGAACTAGAGGAGATGGTGCAGGTGGCGTTGCTGTGCACGCAGTACCTCCCCGGCCACCGGCCAAAGATGTCGGAGGTGGTCCGGATGCTGGAAGGTGATGGGCTTGCAGAGCGGTGGGAGGCTTCGCAGCGCGCGGACTCGCACAAGTTCAAGGTGCCTGATTTCACTTTCAGCCGCTGCTACTCCGACCTTACCGACGACTCGTCACTGCTGGTGCAGGCCGTCGAGCTGTCGGGCCCAAGATGACACCACCACCACCACCAGTTTGCACTTGTACAGCATAAGGACCGATAATCCTGTGTAGATTGCCAGATTGAGGAATAAAATGAGCCATACTATACTAGAATAACTATAGATGTGTAATAGATGAACTGTACAAAAGAAGAGCGTAAGGTTTGTACTGATTTGGATATTTACAGAATTAGTAGTTGAGACAATAAGACCAAGTAAAGGAGCTTTTTATTGAATCGGAAAGTTTTTGCTTGGGTTGTCAGGCTCTGTTGACTCTTCCCTCTTATGCTTTTCCTTCTGTATTTTTCAGAATGCAACAGGTTTTGAAATATTATCAGAGTCCTTAGTTGATTTGGACATAAATGAAACATTGTGCCAAGCCTTGAAATTTATTTTTTTCTAAGAAGTGACAGGAGATGTGGGCTGCATTTCAAAGAAGGGAGTTGCTAAATCTGACCTGAGTGTTTCATGAGACTCTTAGAATCAAAGTATGCAATTGCATGTGTCCTAGACTTATTTTGCACTATCCTCCCGGCAAAGCATCACCGGCCTTCACATGTCCATTGCAGAACTGCATGAGGAGTAGTTCTTCTGTGTCTGGAAATGAACATCAGCTGGTAGCATAAAGAACAGAGATCCAACAGTGAGCATTGCAGAATTACAAGCCTATAAGTACAACATGTAAGCTCAGGAAAACTGGGTATAGGTTGAAGCGTTGCAATAAAGTAGTTGCTCAAACGTGAAACAAAGTAGCTGCTCAAATGTGACCAGAAGTACTTCTCCTAGCTTGCATTTGTGTGATGAAACAAACTGATTTTGGCAACATATATGCAGTGTATGTTTTAGCAACCGTATATGTGACCAAAAGTGCAAGATTCAGCACAATAGGATGCATCTATGAGATCAAAAGTGCACAATAATCTTATAATCAAACCGAGCATAATGCTATGTCATCCTGTAGGTGCAAGCCGTCTTTTTTGTTTTTTGGCCCTTTTTTTGAAAGATTCTCTCAAATAGGCTCTTGACGGAAAGATTTCAAAAAATGGACCCTCAGCTTGGCGCCATGGTCCATGGCGCCAAGATATAACGTCATGGCGCCATGTTTCCTGGCGCCAAGAGCCATCCGACGTGGCGACACGTAAATCTACGTGGCGTAGCTTGGCGCCATGCATCATGGCGCCAAGGCTTGACGCATGGATCTTGGCGCCAAGCCTTGGAGCCATGGTGCATGGCGCTAAGCACCCATATTTTAGCCTACCCCCTCTTCCTCCCCGAGTCATTCCCGTTTTCTTACTCATTCTCTTCGGGTTTTTCATTTAGACACTTCTGCCGTTGCTCTTTAATCGAGCAATTGGACCGTGAGAAGTTGGATTTTATCCGTGGATCTTCGAGAGGTAGGTATCCTGTCACCCTTTCTTAATTTATTCGAATCGATTTGGTAAAATGAAGGCATATTTTTTACCTATGAACTTCACATTTTAAAATACGTATGTATTGTTCAACCGTAGGATGCCTAGGCGTGGAAAAGCTAGAAAACAAAGGTATGTGTACATTCGTTTCATCGTATAATAAATCTTTATTTTTAAGATTTATTGTTATTTGTTTTGTTATATTAGAACCGTATTTATTGAATTGTAGCTATGGACGGATGACCGAAAGTCCATACGTCCTAAAGCCGCTCCCTAGCGGTGTGCCAATACCCATGTGCTTTTGTGGTGATCCTTGTAAGGTAGAAATTTCCGAAGATGATGCAACATATAAGCAGAGATATTGGATGTGTTCTAATTTTGCATGGGAACCAATAGAGCGTCAGCGCCGCAGTACATTTATTGTGAGAAATTGCTTTTGTTTATTAATTAATTTGTGTCATATGAAGTTTTGCTTAATAATTGGATTTGAAACAATTGAATTTGCTGCAGACCCCTCCACCGCTATGTGATTTTGAGCAGTGAATTGACACTGAGATCAAGGAGGCTGACATGCGGCTTCTACAAGGCTTGAAGGAGTGGGATGCGGAGCGCCTGGAGATCTTAGAGAAGAGACGTAGAGAGGAGGCAGCAGCGAAGGAGCACAAGGAAGAGGAGGAAATGAGGCGTGTTGCTGCGTGTAGGGAGGAGAGGGAGAGGAAGCTTGAGCGCGTACGCCGAGCGAAGGCAGCGATGGAGGAGAATCCCGATGCTCAGAACATGGGAAAGTGGCCTCGTTGTACTCAGTAGTATGCTACTTGTATGCCCAGAACATGGTCGATGTACTTTAGGTAAATCATGTACCTAGGGCATGTTCTTTGTTATTTAATTCGTCGTCATGTACTTTATATGCACTTTAAGTTTTTGGACCGTGCTTGGTGTTGTGATATATCATGTTTAATGTGACTGAGTTACTAAAACTAGTTATCGAGTTGCACATATAACATAAGGAAGTACTTGATTTCACAATTCACCACGCATAACATAGGACATGGCATGTCAGAACTTGTACCAAACAAGGGCACATATGTCCTGGACTAAACCTAACATGCCTTAGGTAATTAGAGCGAACATGTGCATATGCTAGATTCGTTCTATCTAGTAGTGCGGCCACATAGCGAACTGTGTAGCCCCTTCTCCATAGTACCCTCCCATTGTTGATGGTGGAGGTGGCGGGGGTGGTGGCGGAGGCCCGTTGTTCTTGTGGTTAGGGCAGCTGCAATATGGATCATGGCATGGTCCGTCCTGTGAAACAGCACCACTACTGGCATCGTCTGCTTCCTCGTCCTTGTAACCGTTGCTAACTTCCCTTTCTAGTTCGAAGATACGGTCTTGCAAGTAGTAGATATACTGTGCGTGGGGATAGATTGGTCTAGGATCGACCCATCTAGTGAAGCCACAGTTTTCTTTGGACTCTGAACACTGCATTTCAAAGATTTCATTGAACATGCAGTTGGTAACGCCTATGAGATGCAAAATAATGGAGAAAAAAATTGAGTAACAAATTTTAAAACCAGTTACCTCTGCTCGCGGACATTTGAAGAATCGGCGACCTCCATCCAAACCCTCCACGAACATCTGCACTAAGCAGTCCTCACCATGCCTACATTTTGGCCATTCTTCTTTCCGGTTATCATATCCTCGGAGTGGACACTCTTTGGTTAGATAGCATAATAGATAATTTCTTTTCGAACCAACATATATAATAATTTGTACTTACACTAGAGGCCATGAGCCTGTCTAGCTCGTCCATGTACTCTTTGTACGCCCGCTCCATCCTCGCGTGAGGGACTGTCACCTGGTCCCATAGGTACGCCCACGTCGGCTGTAGACGTGCGTTATGCACTGGGAACCAGTCACGCGGAGCCAACATCACCGGACGAGCAACTGGCAGCCGCGACCACATCCACAGCTGCAGTAGGTACGCACACCCACCAAGTGAGGCTGACGGTGAAGAACGCCGGCACGCCTCGCAGAGCTGACGGTAAAGGAAAGCCAACACCGCAGAGCCCCAGCTGTAGTACCCCGCCTGGTCCCAGTCTGTGAGGCAAGGGATCCACATCCACGAAGCAGTGTCGCCGGTTCCATCGGGGAAGAGAACAGAGCCAAATAAGTGTAGAATCCACGCCCTACAGTAGTACTGAACCGTCTGGTCGTCTGCGTCAGGAGGACACTGTCCGAACTCCGCCCTAAGCCAGGAGAGATGGACACCAGAAGTGCGGTCTCCTTGGTCACCCACCTCACGCCCAAGGAAGGCCTCCACCCTAGCTCTCCAGCCCTCTGACCTACACAGCCCAGTCACCGCCCTCCCACGAATCCTCAGACCGAGCATCTTCTGACAGTCCTGTAGCGTGACTGTCATCTCTCCAAACGCCAGGTGAAAGCTGTGAGTCTCAGGTCGCCACCTATAATTTTAGCAAAAAAAAATGTTTATTAGAAACATTGCCGCGTCATCAAATGATTATTAATACAACCTATTTGATTAAAAAATACCTGTCCACCAACGCAGTCAAGCCCGCCGAGTTGAACAAAGGCAGGCCACGGCGAACCTGAAAAGATACGACGTCCAGGCCAGCTCTCGATAGGTACGGGGTGTACCTGTCGTCGTACTGCATCTCCAAGAACCCTCCATGTACTCTAGAACGAAGGAGGGGAAGGTTCTGCATTTAAACAAAATACAAATGTTACTTGACACACATATATGCACTTATAATTCGAAGTATGTGATATGAGAGTGTCAAATCTTACCTGCCCCGACGCTACGAGACGTCCTCGGTGGGTCTCGTCGTACACCGGATCCAGAAGGTGGAATTGCGCCATCCTAAAGAAATTATTGTCAGTAACTTATTAAATAAATAGCAATTAAACGTAAAGTAAGAATTGAACAATCAATATGATAAGTATTAAATAATAAAAACACCTACAAGTCGCACCTCACTAATTTACCAATGGCAGGTGCGGGAATTGTGCCCAAGTCTACCGCACTTGCCACACTCGTACTGCTCTGGGTCATTAAGAAATGGCGTCGCTCTACCACGTCGCGTTCTACCAGGTATCTGATCCATAACCATCCTGTGCCTCGTCCTCTTTCTAGAGCCCCTCTTGTCCCAACGGTAGGCTGGATCTGCAACGTACCTTGGACCGTCGTATGGAGGCCACTCTCCAGGGTCTCGGAAAGGCACAAAGCGGGGCCTCCATGTCTCGACCAGCGTGTGGACACTGAACTGATGAGGTATCCTAGCCTCAATATCATAGTTGCGATGCCTAGCAGCTACTACAAGGTGAGAGCATACAAAGTGATACTGCCTTGGTTTCCCACAAGTACATGAGAAATCTTGGAGGACTACAACATGAATCCTCGACTCTCGGACCTCGCCATCAGATGTAGTACCACCGGTATGCTTCACCTCATACCTTCCAGTCACATGGTCAAAACATGTGACCTCATGTGTCCCAGCCCTTTCCTTCGCCTTCTCTAAATGTGCCTGAGGTGTTGGGGCCCAAATCTTACCTTCACTCTGCAACTGCAATGCATGGGCGTGCCGATCGTTGAACCATGCAACAAGCTTATAGAATGTGAATTGAACGATAGCGTTCACGGGCATACCACGAATCCCCAGCAACAGCTTATTAAATGACTCGGCCATGTTGCTGCACTGAAACTCGTACCTCCAACCACCTGCGTCATGAGCTCTTGTCCATTTCTCGACATCTCTCATTAAACCTGTCAGCCATTGTCTACCTTCTGCATTAGATGCGGTTCTAACTTCCTCTAACTTCATCCGAAAATACCTATCCTCAAGCTGTCTAGCAGCTTCCTGGAAAAGATCAAAATTATCCTTGACACCATCCTTTCGGAGTAGATTCTCAGCAAGGTGCCGAGTACACCAACGATGGTGCAAAGGCGCGTACCCCTCTATCTCCTCTCGCACAGCATTAAGTATGCCCTGGTGCCTATCCGATATGACGCCCACCTCCCTGCCAGGCCCAACCACATGTATCTGGACTAGCCTCAAGAACCATCCCCAGCTATCATTATTCTCCCTCTCAACCAAAGCAAATGCCAAAGGAACAAGCTTGTTGTTTGCGTCACACGATATGGCTATGAGTAGTGTGCCACGGTACTTGCCAATCAAGAATGTACCATCAATGGAGAAGACTGGACGGCAGTGCCTAAAGGCCTCGACACACTGAGGGAAGCACCAGAAAGCACGGAAGAATATCTGCCTCCCATCTTTCCATGCGTCTGGCCTAGGGATGTACTCGTAATGCATGCCGGGATTCACTGCTTAGATTGCATTGAGAAGTACTGGAAGCTGCTCGTAGCCATCCTCCCAGTCCCCATATATCATCTTCCACGCACGCTGCTTAGCCCTCCAGGCTTTGCCATAACTTATGTCATATCCTCCATATACCTCATTAACTATTTTGATAATTGTCCTGACCTTCATATTCGGCTCTCCCTGTAATACTTTCATCAACCGCTTGGCAATGAGGGTTGATGTCAACTGCCGATGCTTTGTGCTGAGGTCATGTGAAGAACAGGTATGCGGCCCAACAACTCTTGTGATCTTCCACTTTCCTGAAACCTTTTGCTTCCTTGCACAAACTCTCCATGGACAGCGTTCCTTGTCACACACAACCGTGTAACGCCGCTCCACATAGGAATGCAGGACCTTATACGGTCTCTTGCGTAGCACTGCAAACGCTTGCAACCACCTCTTCAATGCAGGGAGGTCATTGAAAACCCTCCCCTTCTCTATCTCCATACTAGGACCAGCCTCTGGAGCTTCCTGCAGCTCATCATCACGTCCTTCTGCAAACGCCTGATCTGAATGAGTAAGATCACTGAACTCATGAACCATAGGATCACGACGGCCGGGAAAAATACGCCTAAGCATCTCAACGTCACTCTCCGTGAGCTCTCCAACGGGACGATCATCGTCAGAATCAACAACCCTTGCGATCTCATATGGCTCTGAATCATTCATAATTTCAACACTATTGGAGGCGCGGATTCCATCTCCAATCTGGACTTGAGCATCAGCAGCAGGAGCGCCCTCATTATCGGGAACATCTCCTGCAACATTGCAACAACGAAGAAGAGATGATAATAAGAGTGGATGAAAAGAAAAGACTTAAGTTTCAAAGAAAAAAAGGACACCTAATTAACACTTACTAGGATGATTCTGTGTCAAAGGGATCTCCTGAGGAGGATGTGCCACATCATTGGGGGCAGATTGTGCATCGGGAACCGTAGGCGGGACCTCCGCATCCACATCACGTTCCAGGACGGGAGGTTCAAAATATGCCTGCTCACCCATTGGCGGGGACAACCCAAGAGGGATTGGATCAACGAGCACCCGCTGCACAACCACATCCAAACTTTGGAACTGGCTTTTCATAGCCGATCTCACATAGTTGTCCCACTGATCTGCACAACCTATTGGGATCATCTTCCTTAGCATGTTGGGAGGGTAACCTAAGTGAAGTACACCCTCAACTATGATGCCATCATCCGTAGGGCAATGTATCTCCTCACGAGCTCTTGCAGTCAACTCACTGAATGATGGCCTCTCATTGAATAGCACAGGCACACTTTGCATGTCAACAAACTCAACATATCCATAGCGATCTCGTTCTACAGTTCCTCCATAATAAATGCTCACTAGGTTGTCCATCTAGTTCGAAAACATAACTAAGCATAATTGTTTTACTCCAGTATATTTAAAACATAATAAGTAATAGGTCTCTAATAAATATGAAGTACATACTAAGTACTACTAACTACTAATTATTCACTACTAACTAACTAATTAATTAACTAAAAAATAGATATTAACTACTACTAACTACTAAAAATTACATACTCTAACTAAAAAATACTAATTAAGCATACTACTACTAACTAACTAAATAACTAAATCGAAATAAAATAATAACTAAAAAATAACTAACTAATACTAAAAAAAATTAGCTAACTAAATAACTAACAAATTAATAATAATTAGTTAATACATACTAAAACAATATAATCAAACTAAACTATAACTAACTAAACAATAAATAAACAATATATATAAAACTAAACAATAAATATTCAAACTAAACTATATAATCAAACTATACTATAACTAACTAAATAATCAAACTAAACAATAAATATTCATAGTAAACTATATAAAAAATTAAAAAAAATAAATACTAACTAAAAAAAATTAATACTATCTAAATATTCTAAATATTCATACTAAATATTCATACTAAACAATCTAAATATTCATACTAAACTAAACAATAAATACTAACTAAAAAAATATATATTAAAATTAACTAATCCTAACTTAAAAAAAAACACATACCGACGGGCGGCGGGGGGGGGGGGGGGGGGCGGCGGTGGGCGGCGGAGGCGGCGCCGGCCCGGGCGAAAACGGCCGGCGCGGGCGGCGGCAGCCGGCGCAGGGGCGGCGGCCGGCGCGGGTACCGGCGGCGGCGGGCGGCGCGGTGACCGGCGGCGGCGTCGGCGTCGGCGGGTGGCGGCGGCGTCGGGGTGGCCGGCCGGACGAAGAAGATAGAATGAGGAAAAAGAAAGAGAAGGAAGAAGAAAAGGAAGGGCCGACCTTTTTTTCAGGGGCTTGGCGCCAAAATCCGTGGCTCCAAGGCTTGGCGCCAAGATCCGTGGCGCCAAGCCTTGGCGCCCGATCCGTGGCTCCAAGGCTTGGCGCCAAGATCCGTGGCGCCAAGCCCTTGCGCCACGTAGATTTACGTGTGCCACGTCGGATGGCACTTGGCGCCAGGAAACATGGCGCCATGACGTTATATCTTGGCGCCAAGGTCCATGGCGCCAAGCTGAAGGTCCATTTTTTGAAATCTTTCCGTCAGGGGCCTATTTGAGAGAATCTTTCAAAAAAGGGCTAAAAAACAAAAAAGACGGTAGGTGCAAGCTGCAAGACCAAACAATGTGGTTTCCATTTTTCAGTATAAACTAACATATGTGAGACCAAAAGTATGCCATCCTGTAGGAGATACCAGCAGTGTATAACTACTATATATACATGAGACTTAAGTACAACTGTAAAAATTATGAGTAATCAGGTAACAAATGCAGTAATTAAAACCTGAAGAACAGTGTGTTACCACTTGCCAGTAGATGCATAAAGTGATGCTTCAAATCCACAACCAGAGGTGTGAAGGATCCCTCCATCATATAAACACAAAATTGCATGTTCAGGTGAAAGTCCCTAGTTTGGTTTTGGCTAATTGATGAAACCTAGGACTAACCTTTGTATCTAAGTGGATGATTTAGATAAAGGTGGTCATTGCATATGAGACATGACATTGACTCATGTGACCAAGATGGTGAAGACCAAGATGAGGCTTGGCTCGATGGACCGGTTGTGAAGGTGAAGGGCAAGTCGAGGCTTCGAAGCGAAGGACCATGCGATGGTGAAGCTTGAGCAAGACTTGGCGCCGACGGACCGATGCAACGGTGAAGAGCAAGTGAAGTCAAGGTCGATGGATCGAGACGGTCATGTGAAGATATGAAGTGGATCATATCATTTGGAGAAACAAAATGGGCTCAAGGCAAAGGTATAACCATAGGGCCATTTTATTTTACACTCAAGACACCATAGAGGGTGTGAGTGGTTTAGGGTCGATAGCCGAACTATTAAGAGGGGAAGTCTTATCGGTTATTCGACGCACGGGTGCCACTAGGTGAACTCATGAAGTGCATTGCATGTAGGGCCTAGTGAGCTAACTGGAAAACCTTTGAAAATGATTGAGAAAAAGCTAACACACAAGTACATGGAGATGTACACTTGATGGTGTTGGCACATTTGCAAAGGTGGCGTTGGTCGCGCTGTGGCTTGCGGGTAGAGAGGGGTTTGGGTTTCTCTCTCCCTCCCGCCGAGCGTGCGAGCGCGGGATTCAGGCGATTTCGGGGAAATGAAATGCCTATTTTCCACTACGCCGGAAGTCGGAAAAGAAACGGAGGCGAACGGAGGTCACAGAGGTGACCGGACGCTGCACCGGACGCGGTCACGGTGTGACCGGACGCGTCCGGTCAGTATAGCGTAGCAGTTAGGCGCGCGGGCTAGGGTTTGCAACCGGCGCGTCCGGTCACTCGCGGGACCGGCGCGTCCGGTCAGGCGCCCTGAGGGTTCTGCAGTTCGCAAGGTCCATCGGACGCGGTGCGCGTCCGGTCACTCGTGATCGGACGCGTCCGGTCGTCAAGGGAGCTTACTGGACTCTGACCGGACGCTGGCACTGTCGCGTCCGATCGTTGCGAGGAGCGCGTCCGGTCATTGCTTCGCGGGCGCGGGTGCTGTGCGCATCGGCGCGTCCGATCGTTGCATGGAGCGCGTCCGGTCGTTGCTTCGCGGGCGCGCGGTACAGTGCGACCGGCGCGTCTGGTCGGTGGAGCAGCGCGTCCGGTCATTGCGTTTGACCGTTGGCGCGCAGTGACCGTTGGAGGATCTAACGGTCGCGTTTTAATTCAGTGGACACGTGGACGTTGCAGGACGATCGGACGCGGTTGAGCGCGTCCGGTCAGTTTCGACCGGCGCGTCCGGTCATCCCGAAAAAACGTTCAGTGGATTAGCAACGGCTCTATTTGGATGGGATGCTTATAAATACTCGTTGGCCGGCCCTTGGGGAGGTCTCTTGGCATTTCTAACACTCTTGTGCATCCTTTGAGCTAAAGCTACTCCTCCCACTCATCTCTCTTGCTTGATTGCAAATCAAAAGTGAGATTGAGTGATCCCAAAGTGCATTGCATAGCTTGAGGGCATCTAGTGGCACTTGTGGGTGGTTTAGCCGGTGGATTTCTTGTTACTCTTGGAGAGTACCGCTCCTAGCCAGCTTGGAGATTGTTGGAGGCGTTGGCAAGAGAAGGTGATTGTTCTTGGCCACCTCCGGTTGATTGTGAGAGGTTCGTGTGCTTTCCTCGGCGGGACGCCAAAAGCAACTCTAGTGGAATCTGCGTGTCATTGAGTTACCTCACTTGAGAGTGGTGTCTTGTGGTGCCTTGCGGGGCATGCCTTGAGGGGCAAGTGACTTGAGGGTCACACCGAGGAACCATCTAAGTGTTGGTCGATACAACCGGTGACGTAGCTTGTCGGTGCACAAGTGAACACCGGGTGAACAAAATATTGTGTCTCTTGTCTCCCAGTGATTGGTCTTTATATTGTATTGTTGTCAATATTGATTGATTGTATATCATCTTGGTGATTGGCAACATCTTCACTTCACCGTTGGTAAGAATCACAATCCTATCTCTTGCTTTTACATTTACTAGATTCTTGTGTAGCTCTAGTGGTAGCCTTTGCTTGTTGTTGTTAGCTTGCTCACTAGTGAAAGTTTAGTGACCTAGCCCTTGTGTGAACTAGAGATCATAATCTACTAGACTTGTGGATAGGAGGCTTGCATCACAACCGTAGGCTAAGCAAAACTCGCTTTACGCCGGTTGTTATTCTAACAAGTTTGCTTAGTGGCTTTTGTAGAATTTTTATAGGCTATTCACCCCCCCTCTAGCCATCTAGGACCTTACAAGTGGTATCGGAGCCGTGGTCACCATTTTAATCAAGGCTTAACATCCTTCGGTGTGAAAAAAATGGCTCAAATTGTGTTCAATCATGTTGGGAGCAAGCCACCGTTCTTTGATGGTGTTAGTTCTTTTGCTCATTGGAAGAGAAAAATGACAATGTACCTTGGTTCTATTCATGAGAGAGTTTTGCAAGTCACCGAGAATGATTTTGCTATCATTGATCCCGATCATCTCACCGATGAAGATAGAGCAAATAGAACATGCAATAGAATGGCTCTCAATACACTTTACAATGGTATTGACACAAAAGTGTTTGAGGGCATCAAGGATTTGGAATTGGCTAGTGAAGTATGGACAAGATTGAGTGAGACATATGAAGGCACTAAGGTTGTGAAGAGTGCCAAGCTATATGGGCTCAAGAGTGAGTTTGAGAACTTCAAGAAAAAGGATGATGAAACAATCATTGAAATATTTTATAGATTGCAAGTGATAGTCAATGATCTCAAGAGCTTAGGGCACAAGACTCAAGATCAAGATTTTTGTCACAAGTTCTTATTGAGCTTACCTAGAAGATTCAAGATGTTGATCATGATGTTGCAAAGAGATGGGCTTGAAGCAATGAAGCCTAATGATTTGCTTGGTGAAGTATTGACCTATGACAAATATGATCAAGATGTTGATGACAAGGAGAAGGTGGAAGATGAGAAGAAGAAGAAGACCGTGGCATTCAATGCCACCTCCTCCAAGGGCAAAGCTATCATCATTGAAGAAGAAGAAGACAACAATGAAGATGGGGAATTTGAAATTGATGATGAGGCACTTGCTCTTGTAGTCAAAAAGATGGGTCACATGTTCATCAAGAGAAGAGGCATTAAGAAGAGAAATGACAACTTCAAAAGAAATGAGCAACAAAGAAAGTGCTTCAATTGTGATAGCACCGAGCACCTTCAAGCGGAATGTCCTTATGATAAGAAGAAGAGCAAGAAGGACAAGTTTGAGAAGAAGAAGAAGAGAGAGGCCAAGATGACATTCAAGAAAGGCAAGAATGTGCATATGTGATCACTTGGGAAAGTGATGATGAGGAAGAAGAAGAAGAATCATCCAACAAGGCTTTTGCTTCCATTGCTATCAACAAGAAGCCATCACTATTTGATTCATCCTCTTCATGCTTCATGGCTAAAGAAGCTAAGGTATTATATGATGAGAGTGATGATGAAAGTGAAATGGAATATGCTCATGATAGTGATAATGATAATGAAAATGATGATGATGAACCAACTAAAGAACAACTATATGACTTGATGCAACAAACTAGAGACATAGCTATTGTCAAGGACAAAGAGTGTAAGAAGCTTTCAATGAAAGTAGCAATACTTGAGAAAGTCCTTAGTGAGCTTAAGACCACTCATGAGAGTCTAGTGGAAGACCATGAGGATCTTAATAAGGCTCATTCCAAGCTTGAAAAAGCTCATTCATTGCTACTTGAGCAACAAGCAAAGAAGGAGGTTGTTGTATCATGTGATATAGGTGTTACATGTGATATAATTGATGAATCCTTTAATGAACCTATCATCATGTCAAATGCTAACCTCTCTTGTAGCTCTTCATCCACCACCACCAACTCTACCTCCACTACTAGTGATGGTTTCACTTGTGATGCCTCACTAATGGTTGAGAATGAGACTCTCAAGAGAGAGGTGGATGAGCTCACTCACGCCCTAGGCAAGGCCTATGGTGGTGACGCCCGCTTGCTTAAGTGCTTGGGTAGCCAAAGGTTCTCTCTTAACAAAGAGGGATTGGGCTACACCCCCAAGAAAGGCAAGTCGGCCTTTGCAACTCCAAAGCCTAGCTTTGTGAAGGGCAATGGTCGGTTTTGCAATAGATGCAAGCAAGTTGGGCACCTAGAGCATAATTGCAATAAAAAGAATCAAAGCAAGAACCTTGTTAATGCTATACCTTTTGATTCTTGCTATGTGCTTACCAAGGGTGTGAAGGGTGTACAAGCTAAGTTTATTGGTACACCAATTGTGGGCCCAAAGAAGAAGGATATTTGGGTACCAAAGAGCTTAGTTACTAACCTACAAGGACCCAAGCATAAATGGGTACCTAAGCTTTATTGATTTGCTTGTAGGTCAATTACAAAGCCGGAGGAAGGCATTGGATTATTGATAGTGGGTGCACTCAACACATGACCGGTACATCAAGAATGTTTAACTCAATCAATGACAATGATAGTGGTGTTGATTCTATCACATTTGGCAATAACAAGAAAGGCAAGGTTATTGGCTTGGGAAAGATTGCAATATCAAATGACATGAGTATCTCCAATGTGTTGCTAGTTGAAAGCTTGGATTTCAATCTTCTATCCGTGGCAGAAATATGTGATCTAGGCTACAAATGCATTTTTGGGGTTGATGATGTGGAAGTTATTAGTGTGGATGGTTCAAATGTGGCATTCAAGGGTTTTAGATTTGAGAATCTCTACCTAGTTGACTTCAATGCTAGAGAAACTTCTTTGACAACTTGCTTAATCTCCAAATCAAGCATGGGTTGGCTTTGGCATAGAAGGCTTGGTCATGTTGGCATGAAACAATTGAAGAAGCTTACAACTCACAATCTTGTCAATGGTTTGAAAGATGTTGAATTTGAGAAGAATAAACTTTGTAGTGCATGTCAAGCCGGGAAGCAAGTTGGAAGCTCACATCCAAAGAAGAGTACAATGAGCACATGCAAAGCATTTGAGTTGATGCACATGGATCTATTTGGACCAACAACATATACAAGCATAGGCGGCAACAAGTATGGGTTTGTCATAGTGGATGACTTCACAAGATTCACATGGGTATTCTTTCTTAGTGACAAAAGTGAAGTGTTTGACACCTTCAAGACATTTCTCACTAGAGTTCACAATGAGTTTGAGATTAGAATCAAGAAAGTGAGAAGTGACAATGGAAGTGAGTTCAAGAATACAAGAATTGAAGAACTTTGTGATCACTATGGCATTGGACATCAATTCTCGGCCAAGTACACTCCATAATCAAATGGGCTAGTTGAGAGGAAGAATAGAACATTGCTTGATATGGCTAGATCAATGCTTCATGAGTACAATGTGAGTCAATCATTTTAGGATGAAGCAATCAATACCGCTTGCTACTACATAAATAGACTATATTGTCATCCATTACTAGAGAAGACCCCATATGAGCTACTTTATGGAAGAAAGCCCAATATTTCTTACTTTAGGGTGTTTGGTTGCAAATGCTATATCTTGAAGAAAGGCACTAGATTGGGGAAGTTTGACAAGAGATGTGATGAGGGGTTCCTACTTGGTTATTCAACTACAAGCAAAGCTTATAGAGTTTGGAACAACTCTAGTGGCATTCTAGAAGAAGTCCATGATATGCAATTTGATGAAACCAATGGGTCACAAGATGAAGAAGAGAATCTAGATGATGTTGATGGAACTCAATTGGTGGAAGCAATGAAGAACATGGATATTGGGGACATTAGAGCAAAGCAAGTAATTGATATTCAAGATGATGATAAAGATCAAGTGCTAAATTCTCTATTCAAGCTAGCTAGTGACTCTCAAGTGCAAGATCATGGTGCTAGTTCTTCTCATCAAGATACATCAAGTGATCAACCAAGCTCAAGCAATCAAGTGCAAGTACTCCAACCACAACATGTTGCAAGAGATCACCCCATTGATAGTGTTATTGGTGATATTAGAAGTGGTGTGCAAACAAGATCAAGATTGGCTATGTTTTGTGAGCATGCATCATTTGTGTCAACCATAGAACCAAAGAAAATAGAAGAAGCTTTGAGGGATGCTGATTGGATCATGGCTATGCAAGAAGAGCTTAACAATTTCACAAGAAATGATGTTTGGGAATTGGTAGAAAGGCCAAATGACTACAATGTGATTGGAACCAAGTGGGTGTTTAAAAACAAGCAAGATCAAGATGGCATTGTAGTGAGAAACAAAGCAAGACTAGTTGCTCAAGGTTACACTCAAGTTGAAGGTCTTGACTATGATGAGACATATGCTCCCGTGGCAAGATTGGAGGCAATAAGGATTCTATTGGCTTATGCTTGTGCACACAACATCAAACTATATCAAATGGATGTCAAAAGTGCATTTCTCAATGGGATTATCAATGAGTTAGTCTTTGTTGAGCAACCTCCCGGATTTGAAGATGACAAGAAATCCAACCATGTGTACAAGTTGAAGAAGGCTTTATATGGCTTAAAGCAAGCACCTAGAGCATGGTATGAGAGGCTAAGGGATTTCCTTCTCTCTAAGGGATTCAAGATGGGCAAGGTTGATACAACTCTATTCACCAAGAAGATTGGAAATGATCTATTCATAGTGCAAATATATGTTGATGACATCATCTTTGGATCAACCGATCAAGCTTATTGTGAAGAATTTGGTGCTATGATGGCTAAAGAGTTTGAAATGTCTATGATTGGTGAACTTAGCTACTTCCTTGGTCTCCAAGTCAAGCAATTGAAGAATGGGACATTTGTGAGTCAAGGGAAATACATAAGGGACATGTTGAAGAAGTTTGGAATGCAAGATGCAAAGCCAATTTCAACTCCAATGGGTACAAATGGAAATTTGGATAGTGATCTTGATGGCAAAATGGTGAATCAAAAGGAATATCGGTCCTTGATTGGAAGTCTACTCTATGTCACCGCATCAAGGCCGGATGTCATGTTTAGTGTTTGCATGTGTGCTAGATATCAAGCCTCACCTAGAGAAGTCATCTCATGGCCACAAAGAGAATATTGAGGTACTTGAAGCAAACAAGAGATGTTGGACTATGGTATCCCAAGGGGTCAAAGTTTGAATTGATTGGATATTCGGACTCCGACTATGGGGGTTGCAAGATCAATAGAAAGAGCACAAGTGGCACATGTCAATTACTTGGAAGATCACTTGTGTCATGGTCCTCAAAGAAACAAAATAGTGTGGCAATCTCTACCACCGAAGCCGAATATGTGAGTGCGGAGAGTTGTTGTGCACAATTACTATGGATGAAATCAACTTTGAAGGATTATGGCTTCAACTTCAAGAATGTGCCATTGCTATGTGATAATGAAAGTGCAATCAAGATGACACAAAATCCGGTTCAACATGGAAGAACAAAGCATATTGACATAAGGCATCATTTCATTAGAGATCATCAACAAAAGGGAGATATTACTATTGAAAGTGTTGGCACCGATGATCAACTTGCCGATATTCTCACTAAGCCACTTGATGAAAAGAGGTTTTGCAAGCTAAGGAATGAATTGAACATTCTTGATTTCTCAAACATGAGTTGAATGCACCCCACCCACTTATTGACATGCCTCTCCTTCGACATTGCAAGGTAAAGTTGATTGACATGTCATTCATCCTATGCTAAGGACTTGCTAGAGCATGTAGACATAATAAGTGGTATATGTGAGCATTCATGATAAATCAAATGAATTTGATGGATATATGTTACCACTATTGCTTTTATGTTTGTTTTGATCTAGTGGTGGCATATGACATGTTTGTGAGCTTGCAAACCTAGTGTTGAATCTAGAAGATTTGCTATAAGTGTTTAATTCAACATAGGCAAGATAACCCTTATTAGGAGGTGTGAAGAAGCTTGTCTTTGGTTTAAATCGAATTAAATATCTTTGGCAAGTGTTCTAGGTTGAACCAAATTTGATAAAATTTAACCTACTCCATCAAACCTTTTCATTTCTCTCCACAATTTGATCCCTTTTTTTGGGTAAGTTGTTGACAAAGGGGGAGAGAAAAAGATGATTCAACATGATAAAGGGGTAAATAAAATTTTTTGATGCACACAAGTAGGGGGAGCAAGTTCATAAACAAAGTTGTTGCATTTGTTTGTGCATTCTCATATGACTTGCTCATTGCACATGTATTTAAATTCAATATACATGCTTGTGTGGTGCAATGCTAGTATAGAACTTGGATGATGAAATGATCTACTAGCATGCATAGGAATAGTTTACTTGTGGTATCTAGACTTGCCTAAAGCTTTACAAGTGGTCCAAGAACCTTTACATATAATGTTGATCTCACGGGGTTCTTGAGTTTTGATGGATGTCTAGTTATTTCATGATGCTAAGGATGGTGTAAAAGGCAACTCCGATTGGTATCACGCTTCAAAGGTTCATTTCTTACACCGTAGCATCATTTTGGTAGAATTACTCTCCCAACACTTCTATCCATGCATATGTGCAAAGCTTTCAATCCAAACTCTATGCACATATGTAGGGGGAGCTAATGCTACCAAAACCGAGCTTGTGATAATTGTCCAAACTTTACTTATGAGCAAAATGATTGGACAAGTATGACAAGTTCAAAACTTTTATTATCAAAATCATCTTTGTGAGGGTTGTCATCAATTACCAAAAAGGGGGAGATTGAAAGTCCCTAGTTTGGTTTTGGCTAATTGATGAAACCTAGGACTAACCTTTGTATCTAAGTGGATGATTTAGATAAAGGTGGTCATTGCATATGAGACATGACATTGACTCATGTGACCAAGATGGTGAAGACCAAGATGAGGCTTGGCTTGATGGACCGGTTGTGAAGGTGAAGGGCAAGTCGAGGCTTCGAAGCGAAGGACCATGCGATGGTGAAGCTTGAGCAAGACTTGGCGCCGATGGACCGATGCAACGGTGAAGAGCAAGTGAAGTCAAGGTCGATGGATCGAGACGGTCATGTGATGATATGAAGTGGATCATATCATTTGGAGAAACAAAATGGGCTCAAGGCAAAGGTATAACCATAGGGCCATTTTGTTTTACACTCAAGACACCATAGAGGGTGTGAGTGGTTTAGGGTCGATAGCCGAACTATTAAGAGGGGAAGTCTTATCGGTTATTCGACGCACGGGTGCCACTAGGTGAACTCATGAAGTGCATTGCATGTAGGGCCTAGTGAGCTAACTGGAAAACCTTTGAAAATGATTGAGAAAAAGCTAACACACAAGTACATGGAGATGTACACTTGATGGTGTTGGCACATTTGCAAAGGTGGCGTTGGTCGCGCTGTGGCTTGCGGGTAGAGAGGGGTTTGGGTTTCTCTCTCCCTCCCGCCGAGCGTGCGAGCGCGGGATTCAGGCGATTTTGGGGAAATGAAATGCCTATTTTCCACTACGCCGGAAGTCGGAAAAGAAACGGAGGCGAACGGTGGTCACAGAGGTGACCGGACGCTGCACCGGACGCGGTCACGGTGTGACCGGACGCGTCCGGTCAGTATAGCGTAGCAGTTAGGCGTGCGGGCTAGGGTTTGCAACCGGCGCGTCCGGTCACTCGCGGGACCGGCGCGTCCGGTCAGGCGCCCTGAGGGTTCTGCAGTTCGCAAGGTCCATCGGACGCGGTGCGCGTCCGGTCACTCGCGATCGGACGCGTCCGGTCGTCAAGGGAGCTTACTGGACTCCGACCGGACGCTGGCACTGTCGCGTCCGATCATTGCGAGGAGCGCGTCCGGTCGTTGCTTCGCGGGCGCGGGTGCTGTGCGCATCGGCGCGTCCGATCGTTGCGTGGAGCGCGTCCGGTCGTTGCTTCGCGGGCGCGCGGTACAGTGCGACCGGCGCGTCCGGTCGGTGGAGCAGCGCGTCCGGTCATTGCGTTTGACCGTTGGCGCGCAGTGACCGTTGGAGGATCTAACGGTCGCGTTTGAATTCAGTGGACACGTGGACGTTGCAGGACGATCGGACGCGGTTGAGCGCGTCCGGTCAGTTTCGACCGGCGCGTCCGGTCATCCCGAAAAAACGTTCAGTGGATTAGCAACGGCTCTATTTAGATGGGATGCTTATAAATACTCGTTGGCCGGCCCTTGGGGAGGTCTCTTGGCATTTCTAACACTCTTGTGCATCCTTTGAGCTAAAGCTACTCCTCCCACTCATCTCTCTTGCTTGATTGCAAATCAAAAGTGAGATTGAGTGATCCCAAAGTGCATTGCATAACTTGAGGGCATCTAGTGGCACTTGTGGGTGGTTTAGCCGGTGGATTTCTTGTTACTCTTGGAGAGTACCGCTCCTAGCCGGCTTGGAGATTGTTGGAGGCGTTGGCAAGAGAAGGTGATTGTTCTTGGCCACCTCCGGTTGATTGTGAGAGGTTCGTGTGCTTTCCTCGGCGGAACGCCAAAAGCAACTCTAGTGGAATCCGCGTGTCATTGAGTTACCTCACTTGAGAGTGGTGTCTTGTGGTGCCTTGCGGGGCGTGCATTGAGGGGCAAGTGACTTGAGGGTCACACCGAGGAACCATCTAAGTGTTGGTCGATACAACCGGTGACGTAGCTTGTTGGTGCACAAGTGAACACCGGGTGAACAAAATATTGTGTCTCTTGTCTCCCGGTGATTGGTCTTTATATTGTATTGTTGTCAATATTGATTGATTGTATATCATCTTGGTGATTGGCAACATCTTCACTTCACCGTTGGTAAGAATCACAATCCTATCTCTTGCTTTTACATTTACTAGATTCTTGTGTAGCTCTAGTGGTAGCCTTTGTTAGTTGTTGTTAGCTTGCTCACTAGTGAAAGTTTAGTGACCAAGCCCTTGTGTGAACTAGAGATCATAATCTACTAGACTTGTGGATAGGAGGCTTGCATCACAACCGTAGGCTAAGCAAAACTCGCTTTACGCCGGTTGTTATTCTAACAAGTTTGCTTAGTGGCTTTTGTAGAATTTTTATAGGCTATTCACCCCCCTCTAACGGACCTTACATCAGGTTCATGTCATCTCTCAGGGGTAAGAATCCGATTGTTGCCTTTAAAATAAATGAAGATTAAGAATCGAGCAGATAAGAATTTACTGACCAATTTGTACTGTTAACTAAGATCCCCTATTGCGCACATAAAAGAGCACAAAGACAAATATTGACATCTGTCATGGAACATATGTGAGTGCTATACCATGTCTTATAAGTTATACTATGCAAAAATCTGATATGCATATCGTACGGACTGTAATAGCTACTCATCGATCGAATGTGGGAATGCATGCATTTTCAGTGTACGATCCTTTGTGAGAAAAAAAAGAAACTTCATTAAAATAAGATGTACATGTTGATTTAATACTATATTTCTATATATTTTCGAGGTAATATATGCTTGTCATGCGTTAACTTTGTCCATAAAAACTGAGCACTTCCGAAACACAAACACGGAACTATGCAAGGGAAGGGAAATATATGTGTAGTGAAGAAACAGCTAACAGAGGATGTACTTTCTTCCGCGCTCTCGTGTGTGCGGAGGCCAGAGAAATCAGCGGGAAGAACGACGAGCGGCGGCGGTCCATTCGCGTTTGCCGGCTGCACGGAGCTTCTGCTGCTCCGATCCGCTCCACCGCTCCTCGTCGGAGGACGCCGCCGCGTTAGCTTTCCATCGCCTTGCGCCGTTTTATGGATGGGCCAAGAGGGGATTGTTTCTATGGGCCGGTTGGACGATCCACTGGGCCGACCCGGACCCGGATTGTGGACACAAACACAAGATGCATTCAACAAGCAAGCAGCCAACGCAGTAGCCATGCGCGTGCCTCCATGGCGTAAGCGTAAGCCGCCGAGCGGCGAACCGCGCCGCCGATGCTCTCAACATCCCCGTCGTCCTCGTCCGACGCTCCACTCTTCACTCCTAGCGTCGCCGCCGCGCTCCTCGCCCGCTGCACTTCCCGCGTCGCCGCGGCAGCGCTGCACGCCCGCCTCCTCCGCTGCTCCCGCGCCTTCTTCCGCTCCCCGTACCTCGCCAACTGCCTTGGCGCCGCATACTCCCGCCTCGGCGCCGCACCGTCCGCCGTCGCGCTCCTACGCGCCGCCGCCAAGCCCAATGTGTTCTCCCACAACATCCTTCTGTCGGCGCTCCTCAGCTCCGGCCTCCTGGAGGACGCGCGCGGGCTGTTCGACGGGATGTCTCACAGGGACGCGGTCACCTACAACGCCATGCTCTCCGGCTACGTCGCCGGCGCGCTTCTGGACGAGGCATTCCGTCTCTTGTACTCCATGAGGGAGCGTGGCGTCAGGCCAACCGCCTTCACCTTCTCCATAGTGTCGCCGGCGGTTGGCTCTGTCCGCCGCGGCCAACAGCTTCACGCTGCTGCTGTCCGCCACGGCCTGGCACACCGTGATGCCGTAGTAGGCAATGCGCTTATTGATATGTATGGCCGGGTTGGCCTCTTGGAGCGTGCAGCACGTGTCTTCTCTTGCATGGAACGACCAGATGTCACATCCTGGAACTCTGTCATGTCCGTATACAAGGATCAGGCTATCAGCAGTACTGTCTTTAGGTGTTTCCGGTCCATGAGGAGCAAAGGATTTTCAGTTGATGGCTTCACTGTGTCCATGGTGCTCAGTGTTTGCTCAGATGGGAAGGATTTTGCCAAGGGTGACCAGATGTTGGCACTCTGCATTAAGACGAGTGTCCTTACAAACTCCATCGTTTCTAGTGCTGTTATTGACTTCCTCTGCGTGTCTGACAGACTGTCTGATGCTGTTCAGCTCTTCAGAGAAATGCCAACATGGGCCTCAGAGCCTTGCAATGCACTGATATCGGGCTATGCTAGGAGTGGCCTAATGGAAGAAGCCCTCAGCCTCTTTGCGGTGTCTATGCGAAATGGTATTATTCCAAATGAGTTCAGTTTTGCAAGTGTGCTGAGATGGAGTTCATGCTTTGGTTTAATGGAGCAGGGCACTCAAATCCATTGCCTGGTTTGCAAGCTTGGGTTTCAGAATAATGTAATTGTTTCCACAGCCCTCACTGACATGTACTGTAAATTGGGGTTAACAAAGCATGCCAGAAAAATCTTCAGCACAGTTGGCGCCAAGGATTTGGTGTTATGGAATACAATGCTGCTTGGCCTATTGCAAAATGGAAGAGCTAAGGAAGCCCTTGTAATATTTAAAAGGATGCTCAAGTGTGGTATTGAACCTGATAGAATCACTCTTTTTGGGGCCTTATCTGCATATGGTTTAGAAGGTTTGGTAACTGAAGGAATGGATATAATTACCCTGTTTAAAGATAGGTACCATATTATGCCTAGCCTGGAGCACTATACTTGCGTGGTCGACATGTTATGTCGTTCTGGGATGTTCAGAGAGGCAGTGAATTATGTAGAGAACAAGTTGCCAAAGTCTAGTGCTGCTACTTTCTCTAATATTCTGGAGGCCTGTATAGTCCATGGGAACATTGGTATGGCAGAGCTAGTTGCTGAAAAGATGGTGATGCAGAAATCTCGATTGTCACTGCCATATATTGTTTTGGCTCAAATATATGGTGCCAGATGTAAGTGGGAAAAAATGGCTGGAGTGTGGAGGTCAATGGAAAATCGAAGAGCAAAGAAGGTTCAGTCATGCAGCTGGCTCTGCATCAAGAATCGTATTTATGTTTTTACGTCGGAACAGATATTGCACCATGGAAAAGGAGCTACCTATGAGGTTTTGGATCTTCTATTTTGGGACATGACGGATCATAAATATGCTCTTAGTTTCGTAGAGCCTGAGAACAGTGAAGGATTAGATTGTGTCCAGCTGTTCCTCGACCAACCTGCTTCCTAACAAGTTACCTTGCCTTGCTTGTACTGAAGGTTCGTAGTGTCACAGACTATGAACTCAGAAAAGGTGCTTTCAGTTATGTGAATCCTTTCATAGAACTGTAGCTTTTTTTCGAATGTTTTTTGATTGGAATTGTTGTTTTGCAGATTGCAGTAAGATTTTGCTAGATTACGGTTAGGCTATTGCAACTTGGCCGTTTCTCTGTATGAACTGCAATGTCGTGGAAGATTTTGAGATATGGGCAGGTAAATTTCTTCTCCCTCCTGTCAATTGCTGCATAGATTTCGTCAATACTAGTAAACTATCTGGGCTTTAAAAATTTCAAGTTTGCTGTGTAGGTTTGGTACTTTTTATATATTGGTTCCCAGATTTTGAATTCATGTCAGCTGATTATTTGTTAACTAAATGGCAAACTCTACATTTCCACGCCTATACCTTTTGTAATTTTGTTTGGTAGGGAAAAGATTCAACCCAGAATCATCTGGGCATGCTCTCCTCAGCTATAGGAAGCCTAAGCTATTTGGGGATGTGTGAGTATTCTCATGGATAGCCTTGTCAGTGCTAGTGTTTGTTTACGTCTAACAATTAGTTTCCTATTTGTTTCCCTGTTACAGTCTGCTGAACAACTTGTAAATGGGCCAATCCCAACAGAGATTGGCAAATTAGCAAAGCTCAACTTAATCTCTTTAGGAACCCCTTTTATGGCAGAACCCCCAAATCTGTGGGTCACCTTGAAAGCCTCCTGCACCTGTGAGTGGAGCCTATCTGTGACAACTTTCTTCCATTACTGTTTTGTCTCCTTGAGGTAATTCTAGTTTAATTTGCACTCATTGTATGCTTATGTTTTTCAGAAACTTGTCATATAATGACTTGATGGTTACTGAGATCTGGTGTAATACAATGCAAGTAAGGATGTAGTTTTTATGTTTGTGCTTCTCTAGAACATAATTTTCTCATTGGAAGTATGGCACACAGAGGAAGTTTAAATATAAGGTTTTTTCATGCTCATGGTTTTCTTGCAGCATAGTCAGAAGTCATTTCATCTGTGGTTCTATATTGAGCAGGATTGTAAGGGACTGCACCGATGGCAATGAAGTGCCAATGTGAAGAGCCGACAAGTAAGACTGCAAACTAGTTGCCTCTCAAAATTTCCTATATTTAGTGAGGGAAATAAAGTGATAATGCTTGCTTCTACTCAGGTAAATTTTATTTATGATTCCTATAATAACAACCTTGTATTCTCGATAAGGATGATCCCGCCCCTCAATCGAATGAACAGATTGGGGAATATTATAACTCGTGTTCAAGACCATGGGTATAATGTGCTATTCTCTTCTTCTTTTTGCAAGGATGTGATGATCTCTTCTTAGTGTCATTGAATGTAGAGCGTGGATGGCTAAAATAAATTAAATTTCAGTCTTGCAATATCTACTGTGAGGAAAATATATATTTGCATGTATACTAATTTTCACACCTAAACATTCGTATTGATGAGGATAAGGGTTTTCATGGTTGTAGCTCTGTAGGGTGTCATGTTTGAATGTATTCAATTTAAATTTGTTTTCCATTGCACACTTGATGTGTATTTTGTGGTGAAGTTAATTTTTTTTATTTATGGTGCAACCTAGAATTATGGAGCTTAAGAAATCTAAACACATGGATGATCTTATCATGTGGTGCATTGATCGACCTTGTTTGAATCTGACTTCAATTGTACAGTCAAATAAAGTTCAGAAACGGTTAGCCTTGTTTGCTCACTTGCTCAGTGGTCTTTATGATTATAGTTAAGTTCCTGGAATTGTCGCCAAGGATTAGGGACTACAAACATTGCTAAGATTATCTCTCTTGAACTAATTTGGAGACCATTGATAATTATCTGAGGCTACCAAAATGCTTAGCAATCCCAGTTAGAAAATTGAAACGAGTTTTTTTTTGAGGCAAAAAAATTGAAACGAGTTTATCAGTATTATGAAGTCAGCATTTCCATTATACAAAACTAAGTCGCTTTGGTTTTTTCTAGGTACCTAGCTTTTGCAATGCACCTAGACATTTTTTGTACAGTAGCTATGCACCTAGAATCCTAGATATATACTATGTCTAGATACATAGTAAAGACTATGAACCTAGAAAATCTTAAGTGACTTGCTCAGTGGAACAGAGTGAGCACATTTTGTGCCTGTCGAGTTTTAGAGTGTAGAAATGGGGTAAATGTTTTGAATTTTTCTAACACTTAGCACTGGCAGGTCAACTTGCTGTCAAACTTTGGAGCTGGTCGACGCGTGGCTAGATACGTGGCCAAGCTCAGCTGTTTTGCTCTCCACTCCAGCTCTGTCTCTCCTTTCCCTGGATTCCATCTACCGAGCTCACTTCCTTTGCTCTCTCTGTTCCTTTGGCGAGCTTGCTGTGCTGTCAAGACTCAAGACCCGTCATCAGCACCTCTTCAGTGCCATCTCAGCTTGGCCCTCCCGCCACTACCTCCCATGGCTGCTGTGCTTCTGCTTCCCTTCTCACGCCTTGCCATCAAGATCCAATGCTACATATTCACCATGAGCTCATCTATGTGCTCCGGCAGTCCTCTTTCCCATCTGCAGTAGAGTAGTGCAGCAGTGCGGGCAAACCATCTCCCTCACTGCCTGGCGGCAGCACAGACTTGTGTTATCTTGTTTAGCATACGTGAGAGCTACCAATTTGTCTGTAATTTGTGCTCGCACATCATAAATTCAGATTTAAACACTTGATCTTGTAATAACTCTAAACACCTGACTTACTATTCCTTGTTGTTTCTTTGTGCATGGATATGTAGTCGGCATTGTGAACCGATACACAAGCGATCTTGGGTGTATCTTTGATGCATCGAGGGAATACCAGGGTGGGTTTCGCTTCAAATGATTGATACTGTTTCTGTCCAGGATTTTAGTTGTGTAACATGTTGATTGCCCGATAGAAGATATGTTAGCTCTCAACTTTATTGGGTAGCGACCTGTTAATTTGAATCGAGGACAATTTAGATGACTCTTGACACGAATTGTTTCGAATTATTTTTCATTACTTACCTAATTAACCTTAATCCACATCAATAAATACCCTAAGCGCTGGAGTCTTGCATTTCCGGGTCATGGCTGCCTTTTTTGAGCACAGTTGAGCTGGACTATGGTGACCTTTTTCGGCAGGGCTGTGTCTATATATGGCTAGTGCCTAGTGGCATGCAATTATGCACCAAGCCCAAGGATTTTCAATTGCAGCTGCTTTCGACTTCCAACTAAATTCTGAAGTACAAATCTTTGCAAAGCAAGTGCAAAACGTATGTCCATGTTCTGTCACTCCTTAGAGCATCCATAAATTCTTGGCATTTATTCGATGTGCACGCATGTGCGTGCTTATTTGCTGGTGGTGTATGCTGAGTGTGTGTCTACCTAGTACTTTTTGATAACAAAACAGATAAACAGAATCAGAGAGAATTTCTGCATTCTCCCCACTGATGGCCATATTAAATGCAGAGGGAACCCTGTCCTCTTTCTTCCCCAAGAGAAGCCTTCCTCGCGGCCTCTAGCAATGAAGGCGCCTCCATCTTCCCCCTTCCTATTGTTGCTCCTGCTGTTCTTCCCTTCAAGCGGCCTTGCCGCCCCCAAGGATTTCAACTATGAAGGTTCTCCTCTGTTGTGGTTTCGAAGGACTCATTTTTTATTTGTGGTGTCTGTCTCTGTTAGGTTTTTTTTGCACTGTTAGGTGTTGATTTCTGTGGTACTGGCAGTGCAAGTTCTTATGATGATCAAGAACCTCCTCAAGGACCCCCATGGTGCGCTAAAAAACTGGGACCCATACTCCGTTGATCCCTGTAGCTGGTCCTTTGTCTCCTGCTCACCAGAGAATCTTGTCACTGCACTGTAAGCTAGACCTCTACTCTCCATCTATTCTTAGCTCCAAATCAAAGCCACCATATAGTTCTCATATGTCTGCATGTTTGACAGGGAAGCTCCAAGCAAGGACCTTTCCGGCCTGCTCTCCCCGAGCATAGGGAACCTGACAAAACTTGAGACACTGTGAGTATTGTTCCCATGGATAGAGCAAGTCTTAGTGTCGAGTGTTTTTTTTTTAACTTTTTTATTGGGAGGTGTTTTTTTTTTGTCCCAGTCTACTGCAGAACAACAACATAATTGGGCCAATCCCAACAGAGGTTGGCAAGTTAGCAAAGCTCAGGACACTTGTTCTGTCCAGTAACAAATTACATGGTACAATCCCAAACTCCTTAGGCTGCCTTGGAAGCCTTCAGTACATGTAAGTGAAGCATACGCTCCAATTTGCAACGACGTGTCTTTCTTTGAGCCATTTCGTAAAGGTTTGTGTTCTTGCCAGGGTAAATCATAGCTTGGTTTGCACTCACTCTGCACTCTTGTCTTTCAGAGACTTGTCGTACAATAACTTGAGTGGTCCAATACCAAAAACGTCTGCAAGAACGTTCAAGTAAGTATCCAGTCTTGTTTTCATCTCAGACGTATGGCATTTATATAGGAAGTCAATGGTTTGGAAGAAATTTGTAGAAAGTTTAAAATCTGTGGTTTTTCTATCTGTTGTTTTCTTTCAGCATAGTCGGGAATCCTCTTATCAGTGCTGCAGAACAGGACTGTGACAGGACCATGCTGAAACCAAAGGTCTATCCTTATATCGCTGGTGAACAGTAGAAGCCCCAAGTTGGCAGTCGCTTACCTTATAGGACCATATATACCTCTTTCGCAAAAAAAAAAAAGGAGGATATGTACCTGATGAAGCTCAGTTATTAAGGTCTAGCAACAACACCCATGTTGAATAAGCCATTCCTGTTCCGGCAAAATGGCAGACACGTAATCAAATATTACACAGTTCTTAGGCAGCCCTGTTGTCTCTTCTTGCCGGCTAGTATGCTGTAAACGAACTTTCACACTTCGCATAATGATTATTATGCAGTTCTCCTCCCATCTTACATAATGTTCTGCAATTGCCGTTTGATTCAGTAATCAGATCCAGTCTTGTGTCTGTTCTTCTCTGCAGCATATTTCCATCTCAGACATATGACACATATAGGATGTCAGTATTTTCAATTTGAAAGAAATTTGTATAAAGCTTAAGAACTGTAGTTTTTTGGCATTGGTTTTTGACGAATACCTGGAACCCGGGTCACCAAAGCCATGACTACAAGACGGGGTTGGGCGGACCGATTGGTTAAGATGTAATTTGGAATGTCTCATTTACTTGGCGCATAAGGTTTAGATGGACAGGCATGTAAACCAATCAGATTGTGATTCTGTTGTAACCAATTAGAAAACCAAACTGTAAACCGATCAAGCTAGCTAAGACCATATCCAGTAAGAAGCTCCCTGATCGGTACATCGAACACACCCCTACACACATATCGAACCAGCATTCAGTACACAGACAATAAAAAACACCATACCAGGTGTAGGGCACCCCACCTACACCAAATCTTCGTGTCGTGATACCTCTATGATTTACTATGCGTGATGCATAAAATCATTCATCGGTGAAGGGAGATGGGAAACGCCACACATCCTTTGGGTTGGGTGAATTTCATATATAGGCCAAGACGGCTTGCGTTATCAGACATGTGTACAACACATATATATATTCTATCAACCGCCCACTGTCGAAGCAGGAGAGTCCTGGACGCAAAGACTGGACCTAAACTCAGTGAACAACTGTACATGTAAGCCTTTGGTCATAATGTCCACGAACTAGCGCGACGATGGGACATGCAGCTTGTGCACATGTCCCAAGGCCACCTTCTCATAGATGAAGTGGATGTCGATCTTGATGTGCATCATGCGGCAGTGATGGATGGGACTGACAATCATATAGACAACGCTAACATTGTCGTAGTACACACCAGTCTCACGAGCAATCAAGACATGGAGCTCCGAGAGAAGCTGGCAAAGCTAGTAGCCCTTGGCGACGACATGAGTGGCAGCCCAATACTTGGCCTCGACACTGGAGTGAGACATGATGGTTTGTCACGTGGATGACTAGGACACCAGGTTGTCGCCAAGAAAGGAGTAGTAACTAGAAGTGGAACGCCGAGAGTTTGGGAAGCCAGCCCAGTTAGCGTCGGAGTACGCGATCAAAGAATCAATCAACCCTCTGTTGATGTGGAGGCCATCTTACAATGTTCCCTTCACGTAGAGAAGGATGCGCTTGATCAGCATGAGATGCGGCTCCCGGGGATCATGCATGAAGAGGCACACATACTTCACAGCATATGCCAAATCTGATTGTGTTAGTGTAAGGTACTAGAGTGCACCCGCAAGACTCTGGTACTCCGTTGGATTAGCAACAGGGGCGCCTTTCGTCGCCGACAGCTTGGCACAAGCATCCATGCGAGTTGCAGTGGAGTGGCACTCATCCATGCCGATGTGTTGACAATGTACCGCCACTAGAACGAGAACATACCGTAGGGGAACCGTGTCACGGAGATACAAAGAAAGAGGTGCAGAGCGTCAAGGTCTATCATGGAGAACTTAGAGTGGAGAGACTTGTGATGTGCCACAATAGTGTCATAGATGAGGCTGTGAGAACGATGTCATCGATGTATAGTAGGAAGTAGGCGACCTTATCCCACTCCTTGTACACAAAGAGGGACATGTCGGAGGTTGAGGCAACGAAGCTCACCTGGCGAATCTCCGTGGCGAATTGTTGGCACCATGCTCGAGGGGCTTGCTTGAAACCATAGAGGGAGTGCTGCAATAGACAAACAATGCCAGGAGTCACCATGTAGACGAAGGCAGGCAACTGCTGGCAGTAGATATCTTGGCTAAGTGATCGTGAAGAAACGTGTTCTTCATGTCCAACTGATGTACTGACCATGCCTGGGAGGTGGTGATGCCGAGGACAGTCTAGATCATCATTGGCTTGATGACCGGATTAAACGTCATCTCATCGTAGTCGACGTCGTGCTGCTGTGCAAAGCCGAATCAATCTAGCGCGCTTTTTTGTGGCATGCAAAAGTGCCTCGACATGGAAATTGTGCTTGTAGATTCACTTTCTTGACACCACATTGGCTCCAGAAGGCCGAGCAATAAGGTGCCATGTATTGTTGTCGCCGCCTTATACTCGACCACCATGGCAGCGCTCCAGTTTGAATCAGCAAGCACGCTACGATAACTAGCCGGGCTGGATTGGTGACACCTTAGTATGGGAGGCGGAGAGATTCAAGGGATCAACTAGCTTTAAAAAACCAGTCTGAGAGCGAGTGAACATCCGCCCAGGTGCTGGTGGCTGTAAGGAGGTAGAGGAATCGTGAGATGCGATCAGGGGAGAGGATAGGGGACCGTAGAGGGTGATGAGGCACACTGTAGATGTGTTGTACACTCGACAGAGAACGATGGGTGGTGCAGCGCTAGGGCAGGGATCGAGGCCGACATCTCAAGATGGGGCGGTGGTTAGAGTTGGACGTGACATGGGGATTCACGACACATAGAGGGAAGGGACAACGTCCCAATGACGGGCGGCGGCTAGGGTTTGGTAGCTAAAAGAGAAGGAGGTAGGATGAGAGCATGTGCTCATGTTCAACACATTATATATTCTATCAGGGGTGGTAAAAAAGCATCCACAATTTTCATAGGATTGCAATGGGAATGTGCCGACAGTGATGTCCTATGTCTATATCACTGGTGAACAGTAGAAGCCATAGGTTGGGAGTTGTCGAGTTGCTTCCATTATTAAGAAGGATATAAACCATACGAAACTCTAAAACTCTAAGTTTTATTAAGACTGTCAACCACATTTAAGTTGAATAAGCCATTACAGTTCCGACAAAATGGCAGCGTACGAACAAGTTCCTTGCCAGCCTGTGTCTACTTCAAGCTGGGCGAGTACGTTGTAAGCTCTACTCTTCACTTAATGGTTAGTTAGTGCTCATGCCATCTTAAATTACTAAATAAGGTTTTTCTTGCCATTCGATTTGTTAATTGGTGTCATAAGAGCAACTCTAGCAGTGCCTTTATTTGAACCCCTAGCTAAATATGGGTGTTGAAGAAAACATAACTCCAACAGAGCTTCTACTAGAGCCCTCAAATTTGGGTGGGCACCCAAATTTTCCCTCCAGCCCTCATTCCTAGAGGATCTAGAGGGAGACCCTTCTTTCAGTTGCTGCCATTTACCTCTGGTCATGTTCAAAACTACTCACCCAAGCCCGACGAGCCACCGCTCGCCGCCTCTCTCCTGCCCGCCTCCGCCAACGCACCATAGCCTGACGCCTCTCCCACACGCCCCTAGTCAACGCGGCTTCTCCCGCTCGCCTCTTTCCTCGGCGTGCATGACTTCCTCCTCGCGACTCCTCCCTGGCGTGTGACACATCCACGACTCCCTAGCGTAGTCATGACCGTGACTTTGTTAGGACTGCCTACCATGTGGGCCTAAGACAGGCACCAGTGGGGCTCTAGCTACAAAAGGGAACCGAGCAGGCCAAGGAAGTCATCGAATATTTAGAATAGAACTCATCTCCATATCCTGCTACTGTTCTTCTTCTTCTTCATTGAGTCTTCAATTCCTCTCTATTGTACCCAGTTCCCATTTGTAGCTGGACTGGTGATAGCCTATCTCGGGCTCACATGGCAGGTAGCCCTAATTTACTCCCGCAGCGATGCTACTGCGACTCCTCTCCACGGACAGCTCTGTTGGCGGCTTGACTCCATCCTCTCGCGATTTCTGGTGTTTTGGCCAAGAAAGTCAATGGCACGCGGGCCCTAGGCGTCATTCTCTATTAGAATGAGTTTGAGGGCTCTATTTTGAGGGCTATTGCTGAAGTGCAGTCTAAAAAACATGACCCTTAAAAGTTAGGAGTCCTTAAATAAAAAGTAAGGGTCCTCTTTTGAGGGCAATGCTAGAGTTTTCTGTAATCTTTTGTTGCTGGATTCACGATTGTTTCCAATGTTAATGGTAATAAGCAGACCTCATTTGCTGGGAATCCATGGATCATCCGGTGAATTGGTCTATCCTGAGTCCTAACAAAGTAACATTACTAACGAAACATTGCTTGTTCTTTATTTATTTTGAATGAAACCGGCACAGATTGTGCCTATTTTCATTGCATAGAGAACAATAAATTACAATCAGTTACCCTGGGAGGCAACATGGAGGAGCAAAAATAGAAAGGCAAGAGGGGAAAAAACTACTTGTTCTTGCTTTTGCCTTTCTTCTTTTTCCTTTCTTTTTGGGATAAAGTGTTGTTGGGATGTTTTGGTCACTACAGATAAGTTGTAGGTTCATGGCGTGTTTGATTGATTTGAGGAATCAACTTATCCTAGATGGAGTGATGCATCATGAGAGTGAGATGATGATTTTTTTTGTGAAGGGAAGGGGGACTTATATTAAATCTTGGCACAGTATATCCCCAAATTACACATGAAAAAAATATGAAATAAAAAATACATGATGTTCTATCCAGATTCTTCCATCGTCTTCTTCCGCAATGCCTTCCCTCGAACGCCGGAGCCAAAGTGCAGTTCTTATGCTGAATCCAATGACCAACTCTGAAACATTAGACATGCCTCAAGATCCAACGCTTCGGAACTAGTCCAAAATGCATCTAAATCGCAGGAAAGAATATCGATAGTTGCATTGTCGGGTACGACATAGGCCGTAGAATCATCATTTGGAGACCTTGAATTCCTCTCCGCGACTATCGACTGTGAATTGATGACTCGGAGTCACTGCCCTCGTAGGGGGCTCCCAGAAGCACCCCTCCCACTATAACACAACCTACCTTTGCCGACAATTTTTAATGTAGGCAAAGGGTACCTTTCCCGACAGATAGCCTCCCACCAAAGGTTTTGCCGACAATTTAGAAACAGCCGCGGTAGAAGCAATCGACGAAATGGGCAGACGAGTCATACTGCCACTAGCCCCTCTTGTACTACGCTCCACTGCATCACAACCACCAGAGCAGACTCCCAGACATCTGTATGGCTGCGAGGAAGGCGACAAAGGGGCCTTCTCTCTAGGTCGAGGGAGGTGCGCCCAGATCTGGCGCCGGCAGCCGCGGACGCAGCTCCGGTGGTGAAGACATGGTGGTGCGTCATTGGCGGCGGCATCTGGTGGACTCAACCACGCAAGGTGGCGAGGGCGAGAGAGGCGCTCCTAGATCTGGTGCAGACGGTTGCACAGGCGAACTCCGCGCGGCGGGTGCCCCTGGCGGTGAAAGCCCAAGTTTGGTTTTGGTAATTAATGACACCAAGTTGCTAATGCCATGTGTTAAGTGTTTTGAGTTAGGCATAAGCAACACATGTGATGAAGGTGTACGTGGCAAGGAGTGGTGGCCACAAGATCACAAAGAAATGGTCCATGGACATGAAATGTCAATCATGGTGGAGAAGCACATAAAATGATGGACATGATGATCAAGTGGAGAAGAAGGATCTAAGAGCGCAAGGCAAAGGTATAACCATAGGGTTTTCCTTTTGCCAGTCTAAGATGAGTAGAGAAGTGTTTGACCGGGTTTAGGATACATAGCCGACTATCAAGAGGGGCAATCACGGTCAGCTCGGGAATCAAGTGCCACTAGATCAATGTCTTGAGCATATGCATTAGGATCTAGTAGAGAGCTAACATAACGCCTTGAAAAATGCTTGTGAAATGCTAACACACATGCACATGGTGGTGTACACTTGGTGGTGTTAGCACATTTGCGAAGACGGTGGAGTTTAAGCGGTAGAGAGGGGTTTGGGTTCCTCTCTCCCTCCCGTCGAGCTTGCGAGGCGGGATTCGGCGCTTTTTAGGGAAGTGAAACGCCTATTTTCTACTGCGCCGAAAGTTGGAAAAGAAACGGAGACGAACGGTGGTCACTGTGGTGACCGGACGCTGCACCGGACGTGGTCACGGTTTGACCGGACGCGTCCGGTCAGTTCAACTCGGTGCTGCTAGGGTTTCTGACCGCACGCTGGTCTGGCCTGACCAGCGCGTCCGGTCAGTTCACCTGTGCGCAGAAGGAGAGCGCGCGACCGGCGCGTCCGGTCCCTCATGGAACCGGAGCGTCCGGTCAGGCGTCCAGAGGGGCAGAGTACAGCGGAGTGCTGATCGGACGCGCGGCGCGTCCGGTCACGCGAAATCGGACGCGTCCGGTCACGGTGGGAGCTTACTAGACTCCGACCGGACGCCAGGTGCAGCGCGTCCTGTCACGGCAACAGTAACTTCTGACGCGCACTGTTCACGCTTGTCCTGTAGTGACCGGACGCGTCCGGTCATCCTGACCGGAGCATCCGGTCAGCGCGATTTTAACCGAGTCGTCCGGTAACGGCTAGCTGCATACCCCTTCGCTATAAATAGATGGTGGCCGGGGTTTGAGGGCAACTCTTGCACATTTTGAGACCTAGAGACATCCTTTGACCTAGAGAACAACCCCTCCACTCATCTCTTTGCTTAGTTGCACATCTTGAGTGAGATTGAGTGAGATTCAAGTGCTTTGCTTGAGAGTTGCATTCTAGAGGCACTTGATCTTCGAGTTGCTGCGGATTTCTTGTTACTCTTCCGTGTTTCCCGATACGGTAGACGGCTTGGAGCAGCGGAGGTGATTGAGCTCGCAATTGGAGATTGTTGGAGCCCTCACCAAGTGTTGTAAGGGGTTCTTGATCCTTCCCCGTGGGAGTTCGCAAATTGGATACTCTAGTGGAGCTCGTGGCTTGGAGGATCCCCATCTTGTGTGCGGTTGTGAGGCGCCCGCCGAGGGCTCGACTCTTGATAGTTGATTAGCTCGTGAACCGATAAGTGGGTGCATCGCCACAACGAGGAGTAGCTTGTCGGAAAGCAAGTGAACATCGGTAAAAATCTTATGTCATCTCTTTGCCGAGGATTTCTCTTGTGGTTGATCATTGTGATTGATTCTTCGAGTGCATTACTTATCTACATCGTTGGTATAAGAATCAAGTCACTTGCTCTTTACTTTCTCGTACTACTTCTAGTGTAGCTTGCTTAGTGTAGCTTTTATCACATAGGAGTAAGTAGCTTAGTGACTTAGTCTTCTTGGTGTGTATTAGAGATCATAGCCTTGCTTCACTAGAATTGTATAGGTGGCTTGCATAGTGTAGTTGAGCTAGTGCTAAAATTTGCTTAGCCATCTTTTATACTAACGTGGTTGTTTAGTGAAGCTTGTAGATTTTTAAATAGGCTATTCACCCCCCTCTAGCCATTTGGACCTTACAAGTGGTATCGGAGCCGAGGCACCGTTTATTTAAGGCTTAACAACCTACGGTGAAGAAGAAATGACTCAATTAAGTTTGCACATCAACAACACCAAGAAGGCACCTCACTTTGATGGCACAAATTATGCATATTGGAAGGTTAAGATGACCGGACACCTCAAGTCAATCAATAGAGAAGTGTGGAAGGTCACCGAAACAAAATTTGAGGTTGCTAATCCGGAAGCACCTACATCGGTGAAAGAGAAGAAGCTCCAATGCAATGACATTGCCATTAGTGCTCTTCATGAGGCACTAGATGACAAGACATTTGAGCAAGTGAAGAACATTGAAATTGCTCATGATGCTTGGGCCAAGCTTGAAGAAACATTTGAGGGCACTGAAGGCACAAAGACCGCTAAAGCCTATATCTTGCAAGAAAAATTTTCAAGCTTTAAGATGCAAGATGATGAGAGTGTACCAGAAATGTTTCATCGGTTGCAAGTCATTGTCAATGAGCTCAAGGCACTTGGTGAGGAGGTCAAGGACAATCAATTCTCTATGAAGTTCTTGAGAAGCTTGCCCAAGAGGTTTGATACATTGATCACCGTGCTAGTGAGGACTACATTGAAGGATTCAACTCCTCAACAAGTATTTCAAGAAGTGATGACCGATGATTCGTATAGAGAAGATGATGAGAAAGAGGAGTTGGTCAAAAAGAAGAAGGAAAGTGAGAAGAAGGATGATGAGGAGAAGAAGAGTGTGGCATTCAAAGCCACAACATCCAAGGGCAAATCCAAGATTGAATCATCAAGTGATGAAGACTCAAGTTCTTGTGATAGTGATGACATTGATGAGAAGATGGCTCTCTTTGTCAAGCAATTTGGCAAGTTCATGAAGAAGAAAGGCTTTCGTGCAAGAAGGAGGAAGAACTCATCCAAGAAGAATGAGCATACCATGAGATGCTTTAGATGCCATAGCAAGGACCATCTCATTGCAAAGTGTCCTTATGATAGTGATGGTGAAGATGCTATCAAGAAGGAGAGGAAGATGCAAAAGAAGAAGCAAGAAAAGAAGGAGAGCTCTCATAAGAAGAAGAATGATTCTCATGTTGCTACATGGGATAGTGATGATTCCTCAAGTGATGATGAGGATGACAACAAGAGCAAGAAGAAGGGACATGCTAGCATTGCCATCCAAGAGAAGGTCTCCCTCTTCGACACTCCATCATACTTCATGGCTAAGGCCGCTAAGGTATCATCTGACGATGAGAGTGATCATGATAATGCTAGTGATAGTGATAGTGATGAAGAAGAATTCACTAAAGATGAACTAATCACTATGCTAGAAGATTGCACTCAATATTTTAAAGAATCTAGAAAGGAGTGCAAGGGCTTGCTTAAGGAAAAGAAAAACCTTATGCAAGAACTTGATGAGCTTAGAGCATCTTATGAGAGTCTAAAGTTAGACCATAAGAAGCTTCAAAAGTCTCACACTAAGCTTGAAGAAGCTCATTCCTCTCTAGTTGAAAAATGTGAAAACATGCCAACTAATGTTGAGAAAACTAAAACTTGCAACATAGGCATATCATGTGATATAATTGATGAAACTTTTCATAAGCCTATTGTTGTTGCTCCTACTAATCCTTCATGTAGCGCATCTACCTCATCCTCATCTAGTGGTGACGGTTTCACTTGTGATTCCACACTTATAGTTGAGAATGAGAATCTCAAGAAGGAGGTAAAAGAGCTCAATCACACCTTGGCCAAGGCTTATGGTGGTGAGGACCGCTTGCTTATGTGCTTGGGTAGCCAAAGAGCTTCTCTCTACAAAGAGAGATTGGGCTATAACCCCAAGAAAGGTAAGGCCGCTTTCGCTCCTCACAAGACTTGTTTTGTGAAGAACAAGGGTAGTTATTGCAAAAGTTGCAAGCAAGTTGGTCACATAGAGCAACATTGCATGAACAAGAAATCCAATGCTAATGTATCCTCAATTAAGTTTGATTCTTTCTATATACTTACCAAAGGTACAATTGGTGTTCATGCTAGGTTCATTGGTACACCATGGATGGGCTCAAAGAAGAAAGCTATTTGGGTACCAAAGAGCTTGGTCACTAACCTTAGAGGACCCAAACAAGTTTGGGTACCTAAAAAGAATTGATCTTGTCTTGTAGGTCAATTACAAAGCCGGAGGAAGGCATTGGGTGCTTGATAGTGGGTGCACTCAACATATGACCAGGGATTCATGTATGTTCAAATCAATTGATACAAGTCAAAATGGTGGTTTTAATGCTATCACTTTTGGCAACAATAAGAAAGGCAAGGTCAAGGGGCTTGGTTGAAAGTCCTATGTTTGGTGTTGGTAATTAGTGACAATGCCTAAGTACTAATCCTATGCCTAAGTTGTATGTAGCATATGAGGATTAGTACATTCCAAGGTTGGTGGCAAGATGGACATGGGGATCATGATGGCCACACTTGGATTTGGACGCAACCCTACGTGATCAAGGCAAAGGTATATGCTTAAGGGTTGTGTTTTAGTAACCAAGACACCTAGTGGGTGTGGTTACATTATAGGATAGATAGCCGTACTATAAAGAGGGGAATGACACGGCTATTGAACTCCTAAGTGCCTCTAGGTGTGCATTTCATAATCATATGCATTTGGATAGAACTAATAACGCCTCGAAAAATGATTGTGAAAATACTAACACACTCACACTTGACGTGATCACTTGGTGGTGTTAGCACGTTTGCGACGGCGTTGGAGTTTGAGCGGTAGAGAGGTTTTGGGGTCCTCTCTCCCTCCCGCCGAGCTTGCGAGGCGGGATTCAGGCGTTTTCGAGGAGTTGAAATGCCTATTTTCTACTACGCCGAAAGTCGGAAATCAAACGGAAAAGAAACGGAAGCGAACGGAGGTCACAGAAGTCACCGGACGCTGCACCGGACGCTGCACCGGACGCTGCACCGGACGCGGTCACTGTGCGTCCGGCGCGTCCGGTCAGTGTCCAGTAACTGCGCGTTTTTCAGTTGCTGCACCGGACGCGAGGCGCGTCCGGTCACAGGTCACCGGACGCGTCCGGTGGTCCAGGGAGCTTACTGGACTCCCACCGGACGCGGTCACTGTGGCGTCCGGTCGGTTCACCAGCGCGTCCGGTGGTTGGTTTGTTTTGCGCGACTCGGTGTTGACCGGCGCGTCCGGTGAGTCACGGGACCGGCGCGTCCGGTGGTGACCAGCGCGTCCGGTCATTACCACCAGCGCGTCCGGTCAGTGTTTCAAAAATTAGCCGTTGCAGCACCGGCGCGTCCGGTCTGTTGCACCAGCGCGTCCGGTGAGCGCGACTGCTGCTGATTTCAGTTTCTAACGGCTATATTCGAAGGGGTACGTCTATAAATACTCGTTGGCCGGCTCAAGGCTCCCTCTCTTGCACATTTTGACATACTTGTGAGCACTTTGAGCTAAGCAACTCCCCTCCCACTCATCTCTCTTGCTTCTTTGCATATTCGAAGTGAGATTGAGTGATCCAAGTGCATTTGCATTGTGAGATAGCATCTAGTTGGCACTTGGTGGTTGATTTGCTGCGGGATTCTTGTTTCTCTTGGTGGTTGCCGCCACCTAGACGGCTTAGAGCAGCTTGGAGGCGTTGGCAAGAGTTGGTGATTGTTCTTGGCCACCTCCGGTGATTGTGAGGGGTTTGTGCCTACCTCGGCGAAGCGCCAAAGGCAACATTAGTGGATTGCTCGTGTCATTGCAACCTTTTGCCATTTGGTAGGTTCTTGTGGCGCCTTTTGAGAGGCTCGGTGTGAGACCAATTAGCCACCGAACCACGTGGTGAAGAGGGACACAACGAGGACTAGCGTGCCGGCAAGCACGTGAACCTCGGGATAAATCTTTGTGTCATCATTCTTATTGTGATTGATTGATCCCGGTGTTCGGTTGTCTTGGTATTCATTGTTGATCATATTGGTTGGCTCAATACTTCGCCCCTCGGTGAAACCATTCTAACTCTATCTTGTATTACTTTCTTAGTTATCTTTGCTAGCTAGTTTGCTTTGCTAGAGTAACTCTTTTGTGTAGCTTGCTAGTTGTAGTTGTAGTTACCTTCTCGGTTTGACTTGTGCGGTTGAGTGCCTATATACTAGAATTGTGAATTGGATAGGTGGCTTGCAAACACCCCGTAGGCTAAGCAAAACTCGCATCTCGCTATTTGTTATATTGATAAAATTGTTTAGCTTGTCTTTGTAGAAGTTTTTAAAAGGCTATTCACCCCCCCTCTAGCCATCAAGACCTTTCAAGTGGTATCGGAGCCGTGGTCACCGTTTGCAAGGCCTAACAACCTCGGTGCAAGATGGCTCAAGTTATGTTCAACCATGTTAATGGCAAGCCTCCATTCTTTGATGGCGTCTCTTCCTTTGATCATTGGAAAAGGAAGATGAAGCAATATCTAGGCAATATACATGAGAAGGTTTGGGATGTGACCAATGAAGGATACATCATTCTTGATGAAGAAAATCTCACTCCAAATGACCGCATCAACAAACAATGCAACACGGCGGCACTTGACACAATCTATCGTGCCATTGATGACAAAGTATTTGAACAAATCAAAGATCTTGAAAAGGCAAATGAGCTTTGGATAAGGCTTGAAGAAACATATGAAGGCACTTCAACGGTAAAAAGTGCCAAGCTATATATGCTCAAGGACAAGTTCTCCACTTTCAAGATGAAGGATGATGAATCCATCCCGGAGATGTTCTATAGGCTCCAAGTCATTGTCAATGATCTCAAGGGGCTTGGAGAGAAGGTTGAGGACAAGGACTTCTCACATAAGTTCTTGATGTGCTTACCCAAGAAGTTTGCCACCTTGAGAAGAATGATCTTTAGAGAAGGATTGGACAAGGTCAAACCAACCAATGTGCTTGGAGATATAATGACCGATGCCCAATACAATGATGATGAAGATGAGGTAGAAGAGAAGAAGGAGACCAAGGTCAAGCAAGAGAAGCCCATTGCATTCAAGGCTTCATCTTCTAAGGGCAAGAGCAAGGTGGAGAGCGATGATGATGATCCATTCGATGATGAGACCATGGCCCTCCTAGTGCACAAGATGGGGAGGTTCATGAAGAAGAAAGGATATGGGGCAAGGAAGAGAAGGGATTTCATGAAGGCAAAGGAGGTGCTTTGCTACAATTGCAATAGCCCCGATCATGTAGTGGCAAAGTGTCCCTATGAAGATAAAAGATATCATGATGGGGAGTTGAAGTTGAAGAAGAACAAGAAGGACAAGAAGGAGAAGAAAGAGAAGAAGAGCTTCACTATCAACAAGAAGAAGAAGGGCGGTGGTTATGTGGTCACTTGGGATAGTGACAACTCCGATAGTGATGATGATGAAAGCTCTAGTGATGATGAGAGGACCACTCGGCGAGCCATTGCAAGCATCGCCCTCTCCAACAAGTCATCCATCTTCGACACTACATCAACATGCCTTATGGCCAAGCCTACCAAGGTAAAATATGATGATAGTGATGATGATTCTTGTGCTAGTGATGATTGTAGGAGTGATGATGAGGAGGATGAGGACTACTCCAAGGATGATCTATTGGGCATAATAGATCAAATGAGCAAAGGCTACAAGAGGACAACCAAGAAATACAAAATCTTGGAACAAGAGCTCATTGCCAAGAGCAATGAAAATGATGCCTTGATGGAGGAGCTTGTTGCTCTCAAAAAGAGTAAGGAGTGCAAAGGAATTGAACAAGAGCTTAAAGCTCTTAGGAAATCCTTTGATGAGCTAGAGGCCTCTCGTGAGTGTCTAAAGGAAGACCACGAGGACCTTGAAGTTGCTCACACTAGGCTTAAGGAAGCCCACTCCTCTCTACTTGAGCTCATCAAGGAGAAGGACCTCAAGTTGGAGAAGCTCATGAAGGAAGCTAAGGAGGAGCAAGTGATTGTCACTTGTGATATTGGACTAACATGTGATATTATTGATGATTCTTTATATGTTGGTCCTACTAATGCTTCATGTAGCTCATCATCATCCACCACAACCAACTCTACCTCTACTACTAGTGATTCATCACTTGTGGTTGAGAATGAGACTCTCAAGAGAGAGGTGGATGATCTCACCCGCGCCTTAGGCAATGCCTATGGTGGGGATGCTCGCTTGCTAAAATGCTTGGGTAGCCAAAGGTTCTCTCTTAACAAAGAGGGTTTGGGTTATACTCCCAAGAAAGGCAAGGCGGCCTTTGCTACTCCAAAGTCTCGCTTTGTGAAGAGCAATGGTCGTTATTGCAATAGATGCAAGCAAGTTGGGCATCTAGAGATTAATTGTAATAAAATGAACAAGAACAACAACAAGTTTCATGCTAAAATGGATTACATTCCTTTTGATTCTTGTTATGTGCTTACCAAGGGTGAGAAAGGTGTGCATGCTAGGTTTGTTGGTACACCAATTGTGGGTCCAAAGAAGAAGGCCATTTGGGTACCAAAGAGCTTAGTGACTAACCTCCAAGGACCCAAGCAAGTATGGGTACCTAAAAGACATTAATTTGTTTTGTAGGTAAATTACAAGGCCGGAGGAAGGCATTGGGTGCTTGATAGTGGGTGCTCTCAACATATGACCGGTGATTCAAGAATGTTCAACTCTCTCAAATCAAATGATAGTGGCATTGATAGTATCACATTTGGTGACAATAGCAAGGGTGATGTGAAGGCTCTTGGAAAGATTGCAATCTCAAATGATCATAGCATTTCCAATGTGCTCTTAGTTGAAAAGTTGAACTTCAATCTTCTCTCGGTTGCTCAATTGTGTGATCTAGGTTTCAAGTGCATATTTGGTGTTGATGATGTGGAGATAATTAGTGTTGATGGCTCCAATTTGATCTTCAAGGGCTTTAGATATGAGAATCTATACTTGGTTGATTTTAATGCTAGTGACACTCAACTTTCAACATGCTTGCTCACAAAATCAAGTATGGGTTGGTTATGGCATAGAAGACTTGGTCATGTTGGTATGAAACAATTGAACAAGTTAGTGAAGCATGACTTAGTTAGAGGCTTGAAGGATGTCACATTTGAGAAAGATAAGCTATGTAGTGCATGTCAAGCCGGAAAGCAAGTGGGCAACACTCATCCATTGAAGAGCATTATGAGTACTTCCAAGGCATTTGAGTTGTTGCACATGGATCTATTTGGGCCAACTACATACACAAGCATTGGTGGCAACAAGTATGGCTTTGTGATTGTGGATGATTTCACTAGATACACATGGGTATTCTTTCTTGTGGACAAGAGTGATGTATTTGACATATTCAAGAAGTTCATCAAGAGAGTGCAAAATGAGTTTGAGACCACAATCAAGAAAGTGAGAAGTGACAATGGAAGTGAGTTTAAAAACACAAGAGTTGATGAGCTATGTGATGAACTTGGAATCAAGCATCAATTCTCGGCCAAGTATACACCTCAATCAAATGGCCTAGTTGAGAGAAAGAATAGAACCTTGATTGATATGGCAAGATCAATGTTGAATGAGTATAATGTGAGTCATTCATTTTGGGCCGAAGCAATCAACACGGCTTGCTTCTATAGCAACCGCCTCTATTGCCACAAGTTTCTAGAGAAGACACCATATGAGATCTTAAATGGAAGAAAGCCCAACATTGCATACTTTCGGGTATTTGGTTGCAAATGCTACATCTTGAAGAAGGGTTCTAGATTGAGCAAGTTTGAGAAGAAATGTGATGAAGGATTCTTACTTGGTTACTCCACTACTAGCAAAGCTTATAGAGTTTGGAATTTGGCTAGTGGTTTACTTGAGGAAGTTCATGATGTTGAGTTTGATGAAACAAATGGCTCTCAAGATGAGGAAAATAACTTGGATGATGTGAGAGGAACTCAATTGACCAATGCTATGAAAGAAATGGATATTGGTGATATTAGGCCAAAGCAAGTGATTAATGTGGATGACAACAAAGATCAAGTGCTCCAAAGTCCAATTACACAAGCTAGTGGTTCTCTAATGCAAAATCAAGCTAGTACATCATCTCAAGTGCAACAAGATCAACAAGTGGCTAGTTCATCATCTCCAACTCACGATCAACATCAACATCCAAGCAATCAAGTCCAAGTGCTTCAACCAACTAACATTGCAAGAGACCATCCATTAGATTCCATCATTGGTGACATACAAAGGGGAGTTCAAACTAGATCAAGATTGGCATCATTTTGTGCTCACTCTTCTTTTGTGTCAATGGAAGAACCCAAGAACATTGATAAAGCATTGAGAGATCCGGATTGGGTAAATGCAATGCATGAAGAGCTCAACAACTTCAAGAGAAATGAAGTATGGGAACTAGTTGAGAGGCCTAAGGATCATAATATCATTGGAACAAGATGGGTCTTTCGCAACAAGCAAGATCAAGATGGGATAGTAGTAAGGAACAAAGCAAGACTAGTGGCTCAAGGTTACACACAAATAGAGGGTCTTGACTTTGGTGAAACTTATGCCCCGGTTGCAAGATTGGAAGCAATTAGGATCTTACTTGCCTATGCTTGTGCTCATAATATCAAGCTATATCAAATGGATGTGAAGAGTGCATTTCTCAACGGGTACATTCAAGAGGAAGTGTATGTGGAGCAACCTCCCGGTTTTGAAGATGACAAGAAACCTAATCATGTCTACAAATTGAGAAAAGCTTTGTATGGATTGAAGCAAGCACCTAGAGCATGGTATGAAAGATTGAGGGACTTCTTGCTATCCAAAGGATTTGTCATGGGCAAAGTGGATACTACTCTCTTCACCAAGAAGATTGGAAAAGACTTGTTTGTATTGCAAATATATGTTGATGATATCATCTTCGGTTCAACCAATCAAGATTATTGTGATGAGTTTTGGGAAAATGATGGCAAAGGAATTTGAAATGTCAATGATCGGTGAACTTAGTTTCTTTCTTGGACTTCAAATCAAACAAATGAAAGAAGGAACATTTGTGAGCCAAACCAAGTACATCAAAGATATGCTCAAGAAGTTTGGCATGGAAGATGCAAAAGGCATTACAACCCCAATGGGCACTAGTGGAAGTTTGGATAGTGACAAGTATGGCAACATGGTGGATCAAAAGCTTTATAGATCAATGATTGGTAGCCTACTCTATGTGACGGCATCAAGACCCGATGTGATGTTTAGTGTATGCATGTGTGCAAGATTTCAAGCCTCACCAAGAGAAAGTCATTTGAAGGCAACAAAGAGAATATTGAGGTATTTGAAGCATACACAAGATGTTGGATTATGGTATCCCAAAGGTGCAAGCTTTGAGCTAGTTGGATATTCGGATTCCGACTATGCCGGTGACAAAGTGGAGAGAAAGAGCACCTCCGGGACTTGTCAATTGTTGGGAAGATCACTTGTCTCATGGTCATCCAAGAAGCAAAATAGCATTGCACTATCTACCGCCGAAGCCGAATATATCGCCGCGGGTAGTTGTTGTGCACAAATCTTGTGGATGAAGGCAACATTGAAAGATTTTGGAATTAATTTTAAGAATGTGCCATTGTTATGTGACAATGAAAGTGCCGTGAAGCTAACCAACAATCCGGTTCAACATCAAAGAACAAAGCATATTGATGTTCGTCATCATTTTATTAGAGATCATCAACAAAAGGGTGACATTGCTATTGAGAGTGTGGGCACCGAAGATCAACTAGCCGATCTATTCACCAAGCCACTTGATGAGAAGAGATTTCACAAGCTAAAGAATGAGTTGAACATACTTGACTTCTCCAACATGAGTTGATGCACCCCATATATGACATGCCTCTCCTTCAAGCCCCAAGGTACAAATTGGTTGACATGTCATACATTCTATGCTAAGGACTTGTTTAGTGCATCTAGTCATAATTTACATGTTCTAGGCTCATTCATGAAAATCAATGACTTTGAAGTTTATATGGTGCCACTATTGTTTTCATGACTTGTATGATCTAGTGGTAGCATATAACTTGTTTGAGTAGCTTGTGAGCCTAAGTGTTTAATCTAGAAAACTTGTCTAAATATTTGCTTCAACATGGTGCATGATAACCCTTCTAGTGAGGTGTGAAGAAGCTTGCCCTTGGATCAAACCGAAGCATTTTATTTATGCAAGCAATCTAGGTTGAATCACAAACTTGATCCTCACCCCATATTTCAACTTGATATTCTATCTAAAATTGATCCCTTGTGGTCATTGGTGCCAAAGGGGGAGAAAATGTTGTTCACAAAGATAGAACTCAAAGGGGGAGAAAAATGTTGTTCACAAGGAGAAACTCTAAGAGAGGAGAAATTGATAAAAGAAGGGGATCAACTAAAATTTTGAGCACACAAGTAGGGGGAGCAAGCTCTTAAACATGAATGTTGCATTTCCATGTGCACTTCATATGTATGATGCATAGTTATGCATTCCTTTTCTCCGATACATTGCTTGTGTGGTGACTTGCTAGTACAATTTGAATGATGTATTGAAGTACTAGCATAAATAGGAAGTAGTTAGATTTCTCTTACTTCATGTTTTCCAAAGTGGTACTAGAGCCTTGCTTATAATGTTGATCTCACGAGGTTTCTAGTTGTGTTTATACTTTTTCAAGTGGTATCTAACTACACAAGGTGCTAAGATGGTGTTTATCGCTACTCCGATGGTATCACGCTTCAAAGGTCTATAATCTAAAACACTTAGCACCTATTGATAGTCAATGCTCCTATTTTTTCCTATCTAACATGTATGCTTCCAAAATCCAAACATATAGCATACATGTAGGGGGAGCCATTGCTATCAATTTTGAATTCATGATCACTTGTCCATACTTCTTACACATGGTAATATACTTGGATAATGTGATATGGGTTCAATCAAAATTTTATCATAATATCTTTGTGAAAGGATTGTCACCAATTACCAACAAGGGGGAGATTGAAAGTCCTATGTTTGGTGTTGGTAATTAGTGACAATGCCTAAGTACTAATCCTATGCCTAAGTTGTATGTAGCATATGAGGATTAGTACATTCCAAGGTTGGTGGCAAGATGGACATGGGGATCATGATGGCCACACTTGGATTTGGACGCAACCCTACGTGATCAAGGCAAAGGTATATGCTTAAGGGTTGTGTTTTAGTAACCAAGACACCTAGTGGGTGTGGTTACATTATAGGATAGATAGCCGTACTATAAAGAGGGGAATGACACGGCTATTGAACTCCTAAGTGCCTCTAGGTGTGCATTTCATAATCATATGCATTTGGATAGAACTAATAACGCCTCGAAAAATGATTGTGAAAATACTAACACACTCACACTTGACGTGATCACTTGGTGGTGTTAGCACGTTTGCGACGGCGTTGGAGTTTGAGCGGTAGAGAGGTTTTGGGGTCCTCTCTCCCTCCCGCCGAGCTTGCGAGGCGGGATTCAGGCGTTTTCGAGGAGTTGAAATGCCTATTTTCTACTACGCCGAAAGTCGGAAATCAAACGGAAAAGAAACGGAAGCGAACGGAGGTCACAGAAGTCACCGGACGCTGCACCGGACGCTGCACCGGACGCTGCACCGGACGCGGTCACTGTGCGTCCGGCGCGTCCGGTCAGTGTCCAGTAACTGCGCGTTTTTCAGTTGCTGCACCGGACGCGAGGCGCGTCCGGTCACAGGTCACCGGACGCGTCCGGTGGTCCAGGGAGCTTACTGGACTCCCACCGGACGCGGTCACTGTGGCGTCCGGTCGGTTCACCAGCGCGTCCGGTGGTTGGTTTGTTTTGCGCGACTCGGTGTTGACCGGCGCGTCCGGTGAGTCACGGGACCGGCGCGTCCGGTGGTGACCAGCGCGTCCGGTCATTACCACCAGCGCGTCCGGTCAGTGTTTCAAAAATTAGCCGTTGCAGCACCGGCGCGTCCGGTCTGTTGCACCAGCGCGTCCGGTGAGCGCGACTGCTGCTGATTTCAGTTTCTAACGGCTATATTCGAAGGGGTACGTCTATAAATACTCGTTGGCCGGCTCAAGGCTCCCTCTCTTGCACATTTTGACATACTTGTGAGCACTTTGAGCTAAGCAACTCCCCTCCCACTCATCTCTCTTGCTTCTTTGCATATTCGAAGTGAGATTGAGTGATCCAAGTGCATTTGCATTGTGAGATAGCATCTAGTTGGCACTTGGTGGTTGATTTGCTGCGGGATTCTTGTTTCTCTTGGTGGTTGCCGCCACCTAGACGGCTTAGAGCAGCTTGGAGGCGTTGGCAAGAGTTGGTGATTGTTCTTGGCCACCTCCGGTGATTGTGAGGGGTTTGTGCCTACCTCGGCGAAGCGCCAAAGGCAACATTAGTGGATTGCTCGTGTCATTGCAACCTTTTGCCATTTGGTAGGTTCTTGTGGCGCCTTTTGAGAGGCTCGGTGTGAGACCAATTAGCCACCGAACCACGTGGTGAAGAGGGACACAACGAGGACTAGCGTGCCGGCAAGCACGTGAACCTCGGGATAAATCTTTGTGTCATCATTCTTATTGTGATTGATTGATCCCGGTGTTCGGTTGTCTTGGTATTCATTGTTGATCATATTGGTTGGCTCAATACTTCGCCCCTCGGTGAAACCATTCTAACTCTATCTTGTATTACTTTCTTAGTTATCTTTGCTAGCTAGTTTGCTTTGCTAGAGTAACTCTTTTGTGTAGCTTGCTAGTTGTAGTTGTAGTTACCTTCTCGGTTTGACTTGTGCGGTTGAGTGCCTATATACTAGAATTGTGAATTGGATAGGTGGCTTGCAAACACCCCGTAGGCTAAGCAAAACTCGCATCTCGCTATTTGTTATATTGATAAAATTGTTTAGCTTGTCTTTGTAGAAGTTTTTAAAAGGCTATTCACCCCCCCTCTAGCCATCAAGACCTTTCATTGGTAAAATTGCTATCTCAAATGACATGAGCATATCTAATGTGTTGCTAGTTGAGAGCTTGGACTTCAATCTTTTGTCGGTGGCACAACTTTGTGATCTTGGCTTCAAGTGCATATTTGGTAGTGATGATGTTGAAGTCATAAGTGTTGATGGATCAAATTTGATATTCAAAGGATTTATACATGGTAGCTTATACTTGGTTGACTTCAATGATAGTGAGACACAATTGACATCATGCTTGCTTAGTAAATCTAGTATGGGATGGTTGTGGCATAGAAGGCTTGGTCATGTTGGAATGAAACAATTGAACAAACTTTTGAGGCATGACTTAGTTAGAGGATTGAAGGATGTCACCTTTGAGAAGGATAAACCTTGTAGTGCTTGTCAAGCCGGCAAACAAGTTGGGAATACACATCCTAGTAAGAGTGAAATGAGCACATTAAAGGCATTTGAGCTATTGCACATGGACTTATTTGGGCCAACAACATACACTAGCATTGGTGGCAACAAGTATGGTTTTGTGATTGTTGATGACTACACTAGATACACTTGGGTGTTCTTTCTCTATGACAAGAGTGATGTTTATGATCTATTCAAGTCTTTTGTCAAAAGAGTGCAAAATGAGTTTGAAATCACCATCAAGAAGATTAGAAGTGACAATGGTAGTGAGTTCAAGAACACAAGAATTAAAGATTTATGTGATGATCTTGGAATTGGACATCAATTCTCACCAACATACACTCCTCAATCCAATGGTGTAGTTGAAAGGAAAAATAGAACTTTGATTGACATGGCTAGATCAATGCTTAGTGAATACAATGTTAGTCATTCATTTTGGAGTGAAGCCATCAACACGGCATGCTATTGTAGCAACCGTCTCTATTGCCATGGAAAGCTTGGGAAGACACCATATGAGCTATTGAATGAAAGAAAGCCCAACATTGCATACTTTAGAGTGTTTGGTTGCAAATGCTATATTCTCAAGAAAGGGACTAGATTGAGCAAGTTTGAAAAGAAATGTGATGAAGGGTTCTTACTTGGTTATTCTACCACAAGCAAAGCATATAGAGTTTGGAATCTTACTAATGGCACCTTGGAAGAAGTTCATGATGTTGAGTTTGATGAAACCCAAGGATCTCAAAATGAAGCTCAAAACCTTGATGATGTGAGAGGAGATCAATTGTCAAATGCAATGAAGAACATGGACATTGGTGATGTTAGGCCAAGGCAAGTTGATGATGATGATGATACTCATGTGATCAACCAAAGTGTGCAAATTGATACAAATCAAGCAAGCTCAAGTGGTACTCATGATGAGGCTCAAGTTCAAGGTCAAACAAGTGGAAGCAATCAACTCCCATTACTCCAACCTATTAGCATAGCAAGAGATCATCCATTGGACCAAATCATTGGTGGAATTCAAAGTGGTGTTCAAACTAGATCAAGATTAGCATCCTTTTGTGAGCACTACTCATTTGTGTCACTTGAAGAACCTAAGAAAATAGAAGATGCATTGAAAGATTCTGATTGGGTAAATGCCATGCATGAAGAACTAAATAACTTTGCTAGAAATCAAGTTTGGAAACTTATTGAGAGGCCAAAGAACTATAATGTGATTGGTACTCAGTGGGTCTTTAGAAACAAGCAAGATCAAGATGGCATAGTTGTGAGGAACAAAGCAAGATTAGTAGCACAAGGATACACTCAAGTTGAGGGTCTTGACTTTGGAGAAACATATGCACCGGTTGCAAGATTGGAGGCAATTAGAATCTTATTAGCATATGCTTGTGCACACAACGTCAAGCTCTATCAAATGGATGTCAAAAGTGCATTTCTCAATGGCTACATCAATGAAGAAGTATATGTTGAGCAACCTCCCGGTTTTGAAGATGACAAGAAGCCCAACCATGTTTACAAGCTCAAGAAGACATTGTATGGTTTGAAGCAAGCACCTAGAGCATGGTATGAGAGGTTGAGGGACTTTCTTCTCTCTAAAGGGTTCAAGATGGGAAAGGTTGACACCACTCTCTTCACCAAGAAAATTGGAAATGACTTGTTTGTGTTGCAAATCTATGTGGATGACATTATCTTTGGATCAACTAACCAAGACTTTTGTGAAGAGTTTGGAAAAATGATGGCAAATGAGTTTGAGATGTCTATGATTGGAGAGCTTAGTTACTTCCTTGGACTTCAAATCAAGCAAATGAAGAATGACACTTTTATAAGTCAAGGCAAGTACATCAAGGACATGATCAAGAAGTTTGGGTTGCAAGATGCTAAGCCAATGAGTACACCAATGGGCACAAATGATCAATTGGGTGTTGATGCTAGTGGCAACATGGTAGATCAAAAGCAATACCGGTCTATGATTGGAAGTTTGCTCTATGTCACCGCTTCTAGGCCGGATGTGATGTTTAGTGTGTGCAAGTGTGCAAGATATCAAGCTTCACCTAGAGAAAGTCACTTGAAAGCAACCAAGAGGATATTGAGATATCTTAAGGGCACTCATGATGGTGGATTATGGTTTCCAAAGGGGTCTAATTTTGAGTTGATTGGATATTCGGATTCCGACTATGGTGGTTACAAGATTGATAGAATGAGCACAAGTGGCACTTGTCAATTGCTTGGAAGGTCTCTTGTTTCATGGTCATCAAAGAAACAAAATAGTGTTGCACTATCTACCGCCGAGGCCGAATACATTAGTGCCGGTAGTTGTTGTGCACAATTGCTTTGGATGAAGGCCACTTTGAATGATTTTGGAATCAAATTCAAGAATGTGCCATTGTTTTGTGACAATGAAAGTGTTATCAAGATGACTCAAAATTTGGTTCAACATTCAAGAACCAAGCACATTGATATTAGGCATCACTTCATAAGAGACCATCAACAAAAGGGTGATATTAGCATTGAAAGCATTGGCACCGAAGATCAACTAGCCGACATTTTCACAAAGCCACTTGATGAGAAGAGATTTTACAAGTTGAAGAATGAATTGAACATACTTGACTTCTCCAACTTGAAATGAGTACACCCCCACATTCTTAAAATGACATGCCTCTCCTCCGACATAGCAAGGTAAAGCTATTTGGCATATCATCCATACTTTGCTAAAGACATGTTTAGAACATATAGACATATTTGTATGTCAAATAGGCTCATTCATGAAAATCAAATGAGTTTAAATGTATATATGGTACCACTATTGCTTCTATGTTTTGATTGATCTAGTGGTAGCATATGACATGTTTGTGGGCTTGCAAACCTAGTGTTGAATCTTGAAAATGAGCTCATGATGTGTAATTCAACATGGTCAAGATAACCCTTATACTTTATGAGGTGTGAAGAAGCTTGTCCTTGGATCAAACTGAATTACATATTCTAGGCAAGTGATCTAGATTGAACCATAATTTGAACTCCCTCATATTGATTGACTTAACTCTCACTAAAATTGGCACCTTTTTGGTGATTGTTGACAAAGGGGGAGAGAAAAGTCACAAAGATAGAAAAGTCACAAAGATAAAAGTTAAATTGCAAAGAGGGAGAAAGATATAGTAAGGGGAGATATAGTAAGGGGAAGATAATTCAAAGTTATGACATTGGAAAAGGATCAATTAAAATTTGAGCACACAAGTAGGGGGAGCAAGCTCATGAAATATTTGTTGCATTTGTATGTGCATTAACATGATGAATTGTTGCATTGCAAAGCTTAAATTCATATTCATGTTTGTATGGTGATTGCTAGAAATAGAACTTAAATGATGATTTGTTGAGAATAGCTTTACAAGTGGTATCTAGACACCTTTGCTTATAATGTTGATCTCACGAGGTACTTTAGTGTTTGTGATCTTTACAAGTGATGTATAACAAGTGGTGTCTAGCTACATCGATGCTAAGGATGGTATATAAAGGCAACTCCGATTGGTATCACGCTTCAAAGGTCCATTCTGTATACCTTAACATCAATTTGATAGTAGTAACTCTCCCAAAATTCAAATCCATACATATGTGCACAATTGAACCAAACTCATGGAAGCACATATGTAGGGGGAGCTAATACTATCAAAATTGAAAATTGATTTCATTTCATATCTTTGTGATGGTTGTCATCAATTACCAAAAAGGGGGAGATTGAAAGCCCAAGTTTGGTTTTGGTAATTAATGACACCAAGTTGCTAATGCCATGTGTTAAGTGTTTTGAGTTAGGCATAAGCAACACATGTGATGAAGGTGTATGTGGCAAGGAGTGGTGGCCACAAGATCACAAAGAAATGGTGCATGGACATGAAATGTCAATCATGGTGGAGAAGCACATAAAATGATAGACATGATGATCAAGTGGAGAAGAAGGATCTAAGAGCGCAAGGCAAAGGTATAACCATAGGGTTTTCCTTTTGCCGGTCTAAGATGAGTAGAGAAGTGTTTGACCGGGTTTAGGATACATAGCCGACTATCAAGAGGGGCAATCACGGTCAGCTCGGGAATCAAGTGCCACTAGATCAGTGTCTTGAGCATATGCATTAGGATCTAGTAGAGAGCTAACATAATGCCTTGAAAAATGCTTGTGAAATGCTAACACACATGCACATGGTGGTGTACACTTGGTGGTGTTAGCACATTTGCGAAGGCGGTGGAGTTTAAGCAGTAGAGAGGGATTTGGGTTCCTCTCTCCCTCCCGTCGAGCTTGCGAGGCGGGATTCGGCGCTTTTTAGGGAAGTGAAACGCCTATTTTCTACTGCGCCGAAAGTTGGAAAAGAAACGGAGGCGAACGGTGGTCACTGTGGTGACCGGACGCTGCACCGGACGTGGTCACGGTTTGATCGGACGCGTCCGGTCAGTTCAACTCGGTGTTGCTAGGGTTTCTGACCGCACGCTAGTCTGGCCTGACCAGTGCATCCGGTCAGTTCACCTGTGCGCAGAAGGAGAGCGCGCGACCGGCGCGTCCGGTCCCTCACGGAACCGGAGCGTCCGGTCAGGCGTCCAGAGGGGCAGAGTACAGCGGAGTGCTGATCGGACGCGCGGCGCGTCCGGTCACGCGAAATCGGACGCGTCCGGTCGCGGTGGGAGCTTACTGGACTCCGACCGGACACCAGGTGCAGCGCGTCCGGTCAAACACTGGAGCGCGTCCGGTCACGGTAACAGTAACTTCTGACGCGCACTGTTCACGCTTGTCCTGTAGTGACCGGGCGCGTCCGGTCATCCTGACCGGAGCGTCCGGTTAGCGTGATTTTAACTGAGTCGTCCGGTAACGGCTAGCTGCGTACCCTTTCGCTATAAATAGATGGTGGCCGGGGTTTGAGGGCAACTCTTGCACATTTTGAGACCTAGAGACATCCTTTGAGTTAGAGAATAACCCCTCCACTCATCTCTTTGCTTAGTTGCACATCTTGAGTGAGATTGAGTGAGATTCAAGTGCTTTGCTTGAGAGTTGCATTCTAGAGGCACTTGATCTTCGAGTTGCTGCGGATTTCTTGTTACTCTTCCGTGTTTCCCGACACGGTAGACGGTTTGGAGCAGCGGAGGTGATTGAGCTCGCAATTGGAGATTGTTAGAGCCCTCACCAAGTGTTGTAAGGGGTTCTTGATCCTTCCCCGCGGGAGTTCGCAAATTGGATACTCTAGTGGAGCTCGTGGCTTGGAGGATCCCCATCTTGTGTGCGGTTGTGCGGCGCCCGCCGAGGGCTCGACTCTTGATAGTCGATTAGCTCGCGAACCGACAAGTGGGTGCATCGCCACAACGAGGAGTAGCTTGCCGGGAAGCAAGTGAACCTCGGTAAAAATCTTGTGTCATCTCTTTGCCGAGGATTTCTCTTGTGGTTGATCATTGTGATTGATTCTTCGAGTGCATTACTTATCTACATCGTTGGTATAAGAATCAAGTCACTTGCTCTTTACTTTCTCGTACTACTTCTAGTGTAGCTTGCTTAGTGTAGCTTTTATCACATAGGAGTAAGTAGCTTAGTGACTTAGTCTTGTTGGTGTGTATTAGAGATCATAGTCTTGCTTCACTAGAATTGTATAGGTGGCTTGCATAGTGTAGTTGAGCTAGTGCTAAAATTCGCTTAGCCATCTTTTATACTAACGTGGTTGTTTAGTAAAGCTTGTAGATTTTTAAATAGGCTATTCACCCCCCTCTAGCCATTTGGACCTTACAGGCGGCCCAGCCACCATCCCTAGCGGCGGATGGTGGGGCAGCGGATGGTAGGGGTGGCGCTGTGGTGGGCTGGTGGCACTTTGGGGCGGCGGAAGGTGGGGGCAGCGGCATGGGGTTCATAGATGAGGGGGCTGTGTTGGGGCGGCGGGCGATTAGGGGCAGCCGGGCAGCGGGCGTGGAGGGGTATTTTTCTTTTTTGTGTGTGCGAGGGATGGAAAGTGGCGGATGGCCGGATGGGAAAGAGTTTTCAGTGCACGGGTCTCATTATTTCGGAACTGCATTTGTGCGAGATGATTTTTCACGAGCCGTCCTACACGCACGGGTATTCTTTCACCGACACTTGTACAATGATCCCCTTCATGCTACACCGACACTTGTACAGTCTAGAATTTTTTGCCGACAGTTTTTCTGTCAACAGACAAACACTAACCTTTTCCCGACAGATAATTTGACATTAAAAAGTCATACTATTGCCGGCACGTAATGTGTTGGCGAAACCCACCTTTTGCCAATAGATAACTGTAGGCAAATGCGTGTCATGGTGTAGTGTCCCCTTGCAGGCCATAAATTGACTGCTTGCCGATAAAATCGACGCCTGCAACGACGACCTTGTCGTGGTAATCACCGAAGTCATCGCAGGAAACACGACGCCGACCGAAAATCATCTGATTTCGCTGAAAGATTTATTAGACCAAATCCTATTCAACTAAATAGAAAACTGAGGGAAAAAAGGATGGGTCCTCTCCCCTTCCTGTCTCCAGCAGACGTACCGGAGAGGAAGAAGGAGAGGGGCCCTAGATGTGGTGGCGGCGGAGCGAGGAGCGGTGGCGGCGGCAGTGGCCCTGTATGAGGTGACCAGGCGTTAGTGAGATGATGATTGACCACATCATTCCACCAACCAAGCACCCCATTAAGAGCTTGTTTGGTTCTGATCCAGATAAAGTTGCTTGGCTCGGAGAGCTCCCTCCAGACGTTCGATTTTAGACGCTAGGGTCGAGATTGATGCCTGGCTGGCTCCTTGCCTTGCGGTACCCAACCAAATAGTCCCTCCGTCGACTCCAGGTGGCTTGAGGCTGTGACTGATGCAGTACATAATTAAGTGATCACATCATTAAACGTGATAGGCAGTACAGAGATTTATCGTAAGAAACCAAGAGCATCTGTCTCCTCCTGTCGTCGTGCAATGCGAGCCAAGCAAAAAGAACGGTGCCCACTCAAGTGTTGCAAACTGACAAGCCGAGTCTGGAATTGGATTCTTCCCTTTTTCTTGCTTTATCACACGATGCTTTGACATGAGAAAAAAAAGCATATGATTCCTACAAATTAAAATGCAAAGCACAAAGAGATAGAGTCAAAAGAAAAGGCAAACAACGAAAAATTTCTCTGTTTTTTAACATGTTTGATGCAGTAATCGTAGGAGTGACCCCATGATATGATACTATAAAATTACAAAATATACAGAGACCCGTGATGTATTCGCTGGATAGCTTTATATAACTTTAGAAAAATTTAAAAACAGTGAATGTCACCGTTTGAAAGTGCGATTAATATTTGCAAAATGAAACGATGAAAATACCAATTTTCGCCAAATAGTGGTATGTCAATATATAATTTTGTTCACATGATCTCAAATGAAGTCGATCTTTATATGAAAATTGTAACACTTGATGTGATCTATGACTATGTAGTTCTCAATTTTTTAATCTAAGCATGCGCTAATGTCCAAAATGCAGCTAGTGTTCAAATTTAAACTTTAGCCATGTTTTAGACACCAAACATCTTCAAATTAAAAATTGTCAACTATACAATCATAGATCAAATTGAGTGCTACAAGTTCATATAAATGTCAACTTCATCCAAGATCATACACAACAATTACATTTAATTTTTTAAAATCATATTTTTTTAAAAAAATCATATATGGATGGATTGATTTCACCCTTTCAATGGGTTAGTGATTCTCTTCATACTTGAAATTTATTATCTTACTTTTGATGGAGATAATCCACCATATAAATCAAGTGAATAGGTACGGGAATCGTGTAAGACACACTTTTTTTTTTCAAATGAAGGTCTAAGTCAAAAAGAAAATCTAAAATTCCATGAGTTAAGAGAAATGTGATATTATTATTATTATATTTTTTATGTAATTTAGGGGGAAAACTCCATAATCAAACCTCTCTATTGTTTGTCTTGATGTATATACTCAACGGATCGTGATGCTTAAGAGGTGGAGGTTGAATTAGGTAACTTAAGGTTAAAGGCCAACTAAAACCCTATTTATCAAAACCTATACAAAGATATCTATTTGGATGTGCAACTAGGTTTTACTAAGTGTGTTGCTATCTCTATTGTAAAAAGAGTTATATCCTAATCACTAGCCTCGCTAGCTAGAGTAGTAAAGTAAGCACACAACTTAGGAAAGCATGTAAATGCAGAATGCATAAATGAGTTAGAGAAAGCAAACTCCCACGATGATTATTTTTTCCTGCTACCATGCTACCAGGAAGCTCATGCTTCCTGACCCCTAGTCCTTATTGGAGCCACTTGCAAGGATGTCCTCGCAAGTGCCAAACTGAGTTGGGTAAGTGGGTGGATTCCATATACTTTTCCCGTGCATAAGTGGGTCTCTGTGTGGCTTTCTCCTGAACCATTTCCTATTGTGTCTTTTCACAAAACATCTAACCTTTAATTTGGTATACTCGAATCATTATCGCCGATAATAACCATTGGATCTATCGTAATTTATATAAGAAAATTACTCACATTTGTCATTATAAAAAAAATACATAAAACAACCCCCAATTTTACATCTAAATTACCCACATAGAAGACGAAAACTAAAACATTCTTTCTCCATGCCGAGAAGGCGAGAAGAGGCCAAAGGGCCCCCGTACCCCACATAGCCATATGCTATCACACGCAACGCAGAAGAAAACTGTCCCCGGCTCTCTGGGACTGGGACTGGGTCTGGGTAGTGGGTACGCTGCGGAGTCGTCTGCCTTTGGAATGGCGGTGTCTTGTCGCTCCCTACTACGGCTGTTCCTGCTGCTGCTCATGGCTTCCTCGTCAAGCGCCCTCCTCTCTCCCCATCGTGTCAACGATGAAGGTCCTCCGCCGTAGTCTCCAATGACACGTATTTTTTCTACTACCAGTAGTAGTGCCTGTTTCTGTTTGTTTTGCGTGCTAGTGACTTGTTTGATACTGGGTAATCCAGTGGTAGCTCTGGTGTCGATAAAGAACCTCCTCGAGGATCCTCATGGAGTGCTCAGGAACTGGGACCCTGATGCTGTGGATCCCTGCTCCTGGACCTTGGTCTCCTGCTCAACACAGAATCTTGTCACCAGCCTAAGCGAGCTGCACGCCCGTTTCCTCTCAGTTTGTTTTCACCATCCGTGAAGTTCTCCCCATGGCTGTTGTGTGGCTCCGTCCTTGAACATTTGGCAGGGAAGCTCCAAGCCAGAAGCTATCCGGCCGCCTCTCACCAAGCATAGGAAACTTGACGAATCTCGAGATTCTGTGAGTGTTATGTTCCTTCCTATCAGTTCTCATGGTCTCATGGATATGGTAGATGGTAGCCTTTGTGTCCAGCTGAGTTCCTTTCCCCCCTTTCTGACTGTGAGGGCTAGCCTTTAATTAATTGTATCCATCTGTGTCCACAGTTTGCTGGAGAAAAACCACATAACCGGGACAATCCCTCCAGAGATTGGAAGGCTTGGGAGGCTCAGGGAACTCAACCTCTCCAGCAACCACTTGTATGGTGAAATCCCTTCCTCTGTGGTCCACCTTGAAAGCCTCCAGTACTTGTGAGTGAGCGCTGTCGCATATGCCATTTCTACCTTGCTGCGTTCTTTAAGTAGCTACAGCTTGGTTTAATTTGTACTCGGTGTGCTTGCACTCTTGTCTTCCAGAGACTTGTCCTTTAATAGCTTGAGCGGACCGATACCGAGATCGTTTGCAGGGACACTCTAGTAAGGCTGTAATCCACCTGTTCCTGTCTGAGATTTTCAGACTACCCGCACTCATGGACCTCTATATTCATCCTCTATACGTCCTAGTCAGCAAGATTCTCTCCTCTATACTCAATTCTCCCGCACCCATCCATCCTCTATATCATCCTCTATCCACTCTATCCACTGTGGGACCCACTTGTTACTTTATCTAAATATATCCATGTGTGATCTAGTTTTGAAGGATTTATTGAGACAAATTTAATGGTGCAATCGAAATTTAATTTGGATTTTTGGTTTGTGAGTTATAGCATTTTTTCCTTTGTTTAGCCAGTGGGGCCCGCCACTATAGAGTATAGAGTAAGCACAGTACTACTCTAAATATAGAGTGAGAGAAAAGATAGAGTATCGTTTTAGAGTATCCAGTGCAGCAGTTTTTACTCTATATCCATACTCTAAATCTTTACAGTACCGTTTTACAGTATCCGGTGCGGCTGGTCTCACAAAGTTTTAGATTTAAGTTTTTTTCTGCTCATGGTTTTCTTGCAGCGTTGTCGGGAATCCTCTCATCTGCGGTGAGAATACAGGGCAAGACTGTTCCAGTTCCAGGACTGCACCGGTGCCAGCGTCCTCGCAGGCTAGTCTACCAACGGCTAAAACTAAAAGCCACAAGTTTGTACTTGCATTTGGTTCCACGATCGCTTGCATCATCACCCTTGTTTTGCAGCATAATTATTGGGAACAATAGTCCTTTGATCGGCTCTCCGAATCTATACCTAATAATAAATCGTGAAAATTTCTGCACTCCTTTTTGTTTCCACCTCAAAATTTCTGTCTGCCATAATTTCGTCGGGACTCTCTTGAGTCCGTACGGTACAAGATAATATAGTAGCCAAAGATCTAAATCGAATTCAAAAGACGGACTCGAAACCAAACCGACGCGAGCGAGCCAACAAACATAGTAAGCACCAGATCTCCTGGGATCTCCTTCTTGCCAAAATCAAATCCAGCACGCACACGACATGACCTGGTACACGGCAACAACCAAACCAAATCCAGATTCTAGATCTGAGTCGAAAACAAAATCACATACCCGGCAACAACCAAATCCAGATTCCAGATCTGAGTCGAAAACAAAATCACATACCATATATATACAAATATACCAAAAAAAAAGTAGAGCACAAAATCGATGCCGGATCGGCATGATCTGGGTGACCGCCACGGCGATGCGAGGAGGAAAGACGACAAGAGCGCGAGCGAGGCAGCGTAGACGAGGCTGGCGCAGAGCTACGGGGAGAGGCACTGAAGCAGGGCAGCAATGTTGGGCAGGAGAGGTGGCGCTTCCAGCACGGAACAGCGTCCTCACAGCCGGCGCGCTCACCCACGAGTCTGGCGTCCCTGCGGCCGGAGCGCTTGAACCCGAGGCCGGCGTCCCTACGCTCGGCGTGCTCGAACATGAGGCCGGCGTACCCGCGCCCAGCGTGGTTGACCCCGAGACCGGTGTCCCTGACTCCCTGTGGCCAACGGCACCCCAACGCTCGCACGCTTGCGGTTCACCGCCACGTCCGGCACCCTCACAGCTTGCGAGCCCATGATGAGATGGAAGAAGGCCGGAGGAGAAAAGGGGCAGCGCTGCAGGATGTGAGGAGGGAAGAAGATAGCAAGCAGGCAGTGTGGATGCTGGTGTGTGCGAGAGAGGTGGGGGAGAAGAAACAAATGACGCTAGGGTTTCAGAGAAATTGGCAGCTCACCGGTTTTGTTCTTGGAGACGACAAGCTTGGCCGTCCGATGAAGATCAACAACAGATGGAGCTTGCGGCTCAGCTTGGCCTGCCGGTTCACAAGGCCCAAAGGAGCATTCTCAGCCCAGGCCCAGGTTACGTTTTAAATTGTTCCCTCTGTCTCAAGCTGGGCCAAAATAAGTCAAGGGCTGAATAAGCTTTCGTTTTTTAAGTGCATTTTTCAATTAGCTCTTATTTTTGTTTCTAAAAAAAAATAGCTCTCATTTTTAATTAAGGCACTGTTAAATTTTTAAGTATATTGTCGTGAATCAGGCCGATCTTAATTTTCACGTAACATTAAGTGGAAACCATAAGAGAGATTACGTGCTGCTGCTCACGTGAAAACATTACAAGGCTAGGACGGAACAAGAATTGAAAGAGGAGCATGAAAGAGCGGTGATGTGATCAGGCCTGATGATGCTAAGCTTTTCACGTGCTAGGTGAGTTTTCTAGGAACAAAACCGTAAATATAGCTCTAGAAAAAAAATTATTAGGTATAGATATTACTAACATGGATGTTCTAGGCTTCTAGCTCCACATCTCATGTGTGACTCGGATTCATGACTCGTGCTCATATAAGTTATAGCAACTCGTGTATAATGATAAAACGATGCGCTGATAAAAGAAGTATTAGGAACTTGCTTCTTTTAATTATTATAAAATACCCTTGCATCTTTGTACCGAGGATCCATTTTAAACCTCCTTTAAACTGCCATCACATCTTATACATCTTGTATGTGATATATGTTTGTATTTTGACTAAAGTGATTTATATATATAACAATGAATTTAAAAAAATTAAGTTTCGCTCCCGTTGCAACGCACGGGCATTTTTGCTAGTAAAGACTAAAGAGCAGGATTGTAACGGAGACATGATGACTCCCATATTGTCCCAGGACCATTCAAACAGAATGATGTAACCTAGTTGGACAATTTCTTGCTCAGCCTTGTTGTCTTCTGGCACGGTTAGTATTTTGTAAACCCATCGCTTCGCGTAGCATAATCATTATGCACTTCTCCTGCCATCTTCCTATATGTTTTGCAGCTGTATTTTTTTTCCATCAATCGGTTGCATTGCATCAGGTTGTTCCATGCTGCTGGTGCTGAATTTACGTTCTGGACGACACTGTTGGATTTAATTGGGTTTGTCCAATTTTTATTCAGCAATTAAATCAAATGAAACTCCAAGACCAAAGTTAATGCTAGTGTAATTTGTTGGTTCCTTCAGTGGTGTAACTTAGTGGTTTCCGTTACCAATAAGAGACAATTCATTTGTCGGTTTCATAAGTTACATGTAATGGACAATGACATGATGGCTACTAACTCTTCATGCGCCTAGCTCTTCAGCTTCATCTTCCTTTTGTCGCTGCATAAAAGGGGCACTCTTTCTCCTGTTCACGAGTGAGAAGAGAGAAGACAACATATAGCCACAACACCGCCATGCTGCTGTTATGCCGCTCTCTGTCATTCTCGTCCCGGTTCCTGTGCCCACAAGAACAGAGAGAGCAGGCCTCTGAATCTGGCGCCATGTGCGAGTTCATCTGCTCAGGTGAAGACCGGCAATCAGGTTTTTGGGGAGTGTCTTCACGCGACTGCTCGTTCATTTGTTCGTCTTCCTGCTCCTTCCCGACGACTTGGGGTGATTGACACTGTAACATTACTGCACGGCGTCGAGCGAGACGACTACGTCGACAACCGCTATGTGAACTAGCATCAGCTCTGGTGACGTATGCTGTTGCAACCAGTTCTTTATTTTCTATAATTAAAATCATGATGATTAGTATCATATAAATGCTCATGACACTTGAATCACACGTGCACGTATATGAGGCCACAAGCTTGTTTTTAATCTTTTTCTGGATTAAAAATGATACTGAAATTGCCTAAATTTCTGGCAAGCACACCGTGGAAACCTGCACAATTTTGATGTTAATGGTAATTGGTAAAGCAGGCCTCGACGTTTTACGCTACGAATAAACATATTAATGAAGACCGATAGTTCTTGGCATGGATGAGCCATCCCAAATTAGTGCAGTACATTCTTTTATCGGTGGGATCCTTGGTTGGCACGCGTTGCCGGTGTGCACGCTGCTCGCCAGCGTTCGAATCCCAGGTAGTTCGGTGCTAGTGTTCTCACCGGGATTTATTCCCATACTAATATTTCAGCTGCAACCTCTCAAGCGTGGAGCCACAAAGGGACTGGCCTTCATGTCTCTAGCGATCTCTTCAAGGACACGTCTTCGTATCTTTGTATAGTTGTAGGTCTAGTTGTGTACATGTGGTGTGCGTGAGGTGTGCGTGTGTGTGGTGTAGGTGTGTGTTTGTGTCCGAGCAGATGCTACAGCTGTATCTAGATGAGAGATGTAAAAAAAAAAGAACAGATGATTGCTCCACTCCTATAATAAATAATAATAAATAATAAATCGAGTAGCGAACCGAGCTACAGGTAGGCAACGTATACGTGGACAGCAGTGTTCCGCTAGGCGCTGCTAGGCGGTCGACTAGGCGGGAGTAGTCGGTAGGCGAAGCCCTTCGCCTCGCCTAGGGGGGTAGGCGGACCCCTAGGCGGGCGCAGCGCCTCGGCGGTGCTAGGTGGCGACTAGGCCTCAATTCGGCGGCGCGTAGGCGGATGACCCGAGCGAAATCGCGAAACTTTCCTTCCCGCTAGCAGACGGCCGCTCCCGCTCCCGCTCGCCTGCGTCGGTGCGCGACCCCGCTGGCCGCCGGGAAGCTTCACCAGCCGGCCGCGCTCCTCCCCGCCGGCGCGTGGTCAGGGCCGTGCTCCTCCCCGTCCGCTCGTCCCCTCCGGTTTTGGTGCTGCCCGCCTGGAGGCTCCTCCCCGCCGGTCGCACTGCTCCCTGCCGGCCGCCGGTCTCGTCTTCCCGTCAGCGCACCCCTCCCCCAGGCGCATCCCTCCGTGACGGTCTCCTCCCGTCCTCCGGTCATCCCTAAGTGGCAGCAGCAGCACCAAGGTCAGTCGCCTCCACTGCTCTGCTTCCCTCTCCTGCTCGCTGCTCCCCTTCCCTGCTCCTGTCCTCTGTTCTTCTGCTCGCTGCTCCTCTCCCCTGCTCAACGCCTAGAAAAACGCCTAGGACCGCCTAGGTGCGCCTAGGCGCGACTAGGCGCTAGTCGGAGGGTCGCTGCCTAGAATCCGCCCGGCGCCTAGCTGAACATTGGTGGACAGCGAGACTTACTTCGTCAATCTCAGAACTACCGGTCTAACCTAATCACATGAGCATCTACATTTTGAAAAAAAAATAAAGAAAAATAAATCCAGTCCAGTGCACTGCAGATGCTGTCTTATTTTTCTGACCATAATGCCTGAAAGAATGGCGTCGAATATTCTTAAAAAAAGGGGCAACACACAGAACCGAGTGCAAGAGGCTTGGAGGTCGGAACTAGATTCTTCCCATTGTTTTTTGGAAACTTGTATAACACGACACAGGGAATATGATTCCGGCAAAAGCAATTGTTGTGTACAGCTAGTATGAGGATTCAGACTACTGGGTGGATTCGACCTGTTGTGTTAGCTGTTTTCCCAAACACGTATGACAAATAAGGGTACGTTTGGATCCACTAGCACAATAGTTAGCTATCTAATAGTTAGTACTCTCCATCCAAAAAAAACATGGTGTTTTAGATTTTTTATTTAGAATAGATTAGTGCTCCATTGAAATTACCTATATAGCCCAGTTTATTGAAGGTGATCCATTCTAATTAAGAAATAAGCCCCTAATAAAAGGGAAGGCATAGAGATACGTGGATCACAATCCCAAGCAAATATGAGCCCCAATTAGTTCCAAGAGCCAAAACATCAAGTTTTTAGGACAATTTTTTTGAATCCTAAAACATCAAGTTTTCTGGGACAGAGAGAGTAGCTACTAAATATGAGCTAGCTATATCAGCAGGTGTCCGTTTGACCGTTATGCACCCGCAAATAAGTTACTCCCTTCGGTCCATTTTATCTGGCGCACACGCATATTAAGATTCAAACTTTAAAAACTTTAACCAATAATTAGGCTAATAATTTTCAACTATTATAATACAAACTTTATATGATTAGATTTGTAAGGAATTATACTATCCAATGATTATAAGTTTATAAGCATAAATAATATAATATAAAGCAAATGAATGGTCAAAGTGTAATATAAGAGACCGTGTCATTCTAACTTGTGCTAGATAAAATGGTCAAAGTGCAACTATTAGGGTCAGTTTGGATCCCATGGTGTAAAGCTTAGTCGACTGAATTTAAGGACTAAACTCTAGACAGGTAAGCTTTAGACATGAGTCTGTCTGGATCAAGGGCTAAAGTTCAACCAATGCAATAAGAAAATTTGTGTGGTCCTGGGACTATTCAGCTCAGTCGTTGTGGTCAACCCCCATTGGAGAGGTTGAGGTCCACAAGGCCCAGGCACATGGTGGTGAGCGCGGCAATGCCCATGGTGCCGTACCCCTGGGAGCAGGAGGGTCAGGCGCGGACGGCGGAGGAGGCCAGGGTTCACGTGTGTAGAGGGAAATTAAAGGTTGAGGTGGGGGACTTACAGGTACTGCACCAGTGCGGCAGAAGGAGGTCTCCATGGAGTGTGCAAAGGACGTAGAGGTTAAAAAGATCTAGATGGATAGAGAGAAAGGGGTAGGGGCTTTGAATAGCATATAAAAAATTTCTCTTCAAAGACAAACACACTAGTCAAGGGCAATTAGTATAAAAGATAATTCTAATAGCCACTACTTTGCCTCAACTAAAACACCACAAAACAAGCTCCCTAAACAAGTTGCAAGGTTTAGACCAAACTGGATGTAGGGCACCACATGAACCAGTATAAACTCTATCTTGTGTGCTACCCATCTGAATCTCTATATGTGAATACGCTGATAGGTATTGCTAGAGCTAAATCTTTTGATAGTTGGCACGCTAGGTAGGGGTCTTTTGCGTGCAGATTTGTTATGTTTCAAATGGGCTTCGTCACTAGGATCGACGATGACGTCAACCAGGTGCAGACGGACGACAAGATCGCCTTCGACCGCATGGCCTTCGGTGCCGATCGGCTTGGGAACTTGCATCTACAAGATCCCGAGCCATACGTACAAGAGGAGGAGCAGCCATCCTTTGTCCGTCCCTTCCTTGCCAGACTTGAAGATGCCATGGAGGCCGGGCTAGTCGAACTAGCCCACCGCATGAACCGCTAAGCTGAAGAAGACTTCCGTATGTTAAGTCGAGAGTACCTCCTTAACATTGCTTTTTTAGATATAGAAAGATCCACGCTGGGCTCGTGACGTGGATCCACTATCGCTACCCAGCCATGTCTTGCCTGGATTCTCAAACAAGCTCAGAAGCGCAGCGGCCATTCACACCTGGCAGCTCCATCGGGCTGTCAAGATTCCCCCTAACAGGATCGGGCCATCCCGGATAACGAAGAAGGATCGCAAGCGCAAGGGCCGAAGCACTAGCCACAAGAAGAAACAAAGTAGCCATGATAAGTTTGCCAGATCATGAATAGTCCATGCCAAAACCATGGCTCTCCGGTGGCCCACCTCGCCAAAGACTGCATCGTTTACAAAGGATGCTCACCAATGAAGAGAAGGCAGCAAGAGGGGATCTCCTAAACAAGGACAAGAGGCGTAGGAACAACTAAGTTTGGGATGCCAAGCGTGTCATGATCATTTTTGGCAGACTTGAGACTCACCAAGATCAGCGAGACTAGGAGTTGGCACTCGAAGGCATCTACATCACAGTAACCGCTACACTACCTCGTCTGAGATGGGCCGAAACACCCATCACCTGTTACTGTTGGCAGTCCTTAACGACCAAATCCAACAACCAATTAAGATCCAAAACAGGAGAAATAAACAAACTTATGATACATATGCATTTATTATTGACATAGTTCCACTTGTATTGGAAGAATCATGTTTTGCAGGATGTATAATACAAGTGGAAAACAAGACAAAAGGCGCAACTCGGAAAGCGTAAAGCAGAAATGCACAAAGGAATAAAAGGAGAAAGCCCACCTACACGCCAAACATGGCCCAAGCACCGATGTGGGAGCCACCTAGGCCCAGCCAGGAACCCACTAGAGCAAGGCGGTGGCAAGCGGGCTAGCCCAGGGTGCGGCCACACCGCCCCCAGCTCCGCTTGGCCCCACTCTTCTCTGGCGGTTGCATGGCGGCATGCAAAGGTGGTTCATGGTGGTTTCCCAATTTACCTACACCCAAACCGACCTGCAGCTTGTATAAATAGGAGGGTGGAGCTCTCTCCCACACACACCTCATTTGGGCTCTACACCTCACTACCACATTCTTGTATTCTTTTACATTTTAGTAGTATTTTGGGGCTAGTAAGAGCTATCTAGGAGAGCTTGGCTCCTTGGAAGAAAGGATCTTTGGTATGAATATTATGAAGAAATCTTCCAAAGTTTTGCTCTCATATTATCAATATAGTTGTGCTATTGAATTAGAGTATAGTCTTCATGATATAATCTTGATATATGAACTAGCATATAGTTTCTATGTCATGAGCTTAACATGTAGAACTTTATGCTTAATCATTCATATGACTTATATGATTAGAAGTAGAGCTAAGTTGAGGTAGTGGTTTGTAACACCCCAGGTGTTTATCACCAATTAAGTAGTGGGTTTAAGCTCAAACACGATAGATTAGTGGAGATGACGATGTCAAGGTCAAACCTATGAAAATAAGTCCTAACCTAAACTTGGATATTGCACCCTTGCTTACATATAGGCTCAATTAAAAGATATATGCTTGGGTGTTGTTATCAAAATATCTTCACATGTCTCACATCAATAACTATCTATATTGATCCCTGGAAAAGTTTCATGAAGATTGGAATCAAAAAGTCACATGAAATGATAAGTTCCATTCCTATTGGAATTTGCCCCATTAAGTTAATGGAACTATAGATCATCAACCAAACCTTGCAAACTTGTCCAAATGACTCTAGATGAACTCTACAACACCTTAACTACACTTAGGACACTTAATGGAACAATGTTCATGTTGATCATTTTGCCTAAATGTGCTTCTAATTGATGGTTGACCATGTATGGACCCTGGAGCCCTTTTGTTTGACCATTTCAAAAGTGTGACTTAGGAGCTTTGCATGACTATGCACCCTTTTACAAAGTTGTAGAGAATTTTATAAGGAACAAACTTTGTTTAATAGTCAAGTCATGAAAATGTGTGGAACATGCTCAAACAGGGCCCACAAGTCAGTTTTAGGGCTGATTTCAGCACTTGGCCATTTTTAAGCCCTAATTCCGGTAACATCGACGTTGGCATCCCGCGTTTTCATGATTTTGCTAACCAACATGATTTGACCCCTTAACAAAAGTTGGAGTTTATATTATGGAGAAGAACATTCCAGAATGTGACACTTGTTGGATTTCAAATTGCCCGTCAATTTTGGATAGTTTGCTGATCTTGTCGATGCGTTGACAGCGCTATATTGGCATTCGATTATCTGCTAATCTATTGCCCTAATTGTAACAGAACCGTCCAAATTATAAGAGCACAAGTACAAAAACAATCACCGAAGTGATCAAATTCTCGCACTTGAGCCCATATAACTCCGGTAGTCCAATGAAATCGCGAGGGATTTCAAACCAACCAACATACAAGCCAAGATCGTAGTGATTCAACATAACAAGTCACATGTTACAACCATTTCACAAGTAGTTTAATATACATCGGAGTTCAACATAGTTATTACAACTTAAATTAAAAAGTAGCGGAAGCAAAGTCATTTGAAACTAACATTACTCTTATTTCAAATACATGCCAGTACCAAGATCGACTTCCAACAAAAGCATTAGAGAGAAGATAACTCAGAAGGATCATGCCCGTGATCACACTCCGCCACTACGGCAGGAGCCAACCAACTCTTGCAGTCGTCATGATACATCACAACCTGCAACAAGTGGGGATAAAACCCTGAGTACGACAATGTACTCAGCTAGACTTACCCGTCATAAACCAAAAATAAGGTGACACCAAGGATCATGCAAGGCTGATATAAAGTGGGCTAGCTTGACAACATTTTGCATAAAAGCTTATTATGAATAAGTAATCATTAATGCTTAAGCATCAAGTTAATTATCATTAACCTGTCCTCTATATTAGAACCTGTACTAGAGCACTCACTTTATTAGGAGCAAACAATATTAACCATAGCAGGTATAAATTGAGGCAACCTTTCCATCGTTATCCAATTAACCATCCGTTCAATTTAATGGAATCTACGTTGCCGCTGCTCAAGTCAAGTGCTCACTAACCGGGAGCGACGGCGATTCGAATCGAATTCCTATCCAGCTGGAGGGGTATTTCTAACACTCACCGAGTCACACCTGGCGAGGGCTGCTCAGGTCATCTTTCGTACAGCTCAGGAATCGCGGGTCCGAATGATGTCGCGTCCCCAAGGGCGACACTCTGCCAGGTGATAGGGACTCTAACCCCCCCTTGGTCTCACGCCAATGTCCCCAAGCACATCCTTTCTCTCCTCCAAGATGCAACCTACCATTCGATTCCCGGCCTGAACCATACTACTCGACTTCGCGGTCGAAACGACTTATCCGGCCAACTAAGTGTTAGACTGCGTTCAACATGACTCAAGGACGTACAGCGAATCGGTCCTTAAACGACTCAGACGGGGATAGATCCACACCCAAGACCTCCATGCCTTGTTGCTTCACTATCGTCATCCCGCCCGGTCTCATTTCATTTTATTAACACATGGTTCCATTCCACGATAGCAAATATAGCCAACCGTGCCATATATGAATATCCCTATATCTCGCAGGTGACAGGAAATCACCTGACTTCTACCGCTTAAAGCAGGGCTAAGCATCTATTCGATCCTAGTCTATGTAGGATTCAAGGATTCATATATCTGGACAAGGAATGATATAATGCAGCAAGGTTTTCAACCAACTCCTACCACTTAATGCAACAATACTTATAACATATATATATAATTAATTGCTTTGAAGATAGGAGGCTTATAATGCTCCGGGGCTTGCCTGGGATCCGACACAAGTCAGTAGTTGTCAGCTGACACTCGCTTGGCGAGCACCTCCCATTCTAGCACTTGTCCCGTCCTTCTATCTTCGGGATGGATCCACATCAGGTCCTTCATGTGCTTCAGCTAGCGTACCTAAATGAGATGCAAGATGCAAGTGCATGAATACATGAAGGTACAATGTACAATGCATCACATACAGTAAGCAAGACAAACACCATATTACACTCCACAAGCATAGACACTTCATGTTGCTTAAATAACATCACACAAACCAACATGCTAAGATCGCAAGGAGGGCACACTCAGCATGGCACACAAGTTCCACATGATCTCAGGTGTATTTAACTTAATTACCAAGGACATGAATCACATGTAGCAACATGCAAAGCAAGTTAAGGTGAAGCAACAACTATAACTAGAATATGTCAATTTCTGGACTTGCAAATAGTAGATTCATAAATCAATCGTATCTGGAGTTTCATAAATCCAAATGACTTGTAAGAAGACATTATGGAAAGCTTAGGAAATTATCTACATTTCATATTTAATCATCTCAACATGATTCCCAAGTTATCATGACCAAACATGATAATCTTTAAAGTCTGCACAGAAGGTAATTAAAATCTGACAGTAGACTTATTAAGCATGCAACTCTTAAACTATCAGACCTGGGATCATGAAAATTTAACACAAGCAAGATAAGATAATTATCTACAACTTTTGTATTTACCAAAACCACAGTAAACATCATTTACACCATGAAACTAGTTGCACGAGTAACACCACACATGCAGCTCAACAGCAGTGGTACAATTATAGACAGAAAACTGATAGAAACTTCAGAGAAGCATAAATGGAGTTCTAGACCTCCAACAAATATGATTCTCAACTTTATTGAAAGATTATAAAGTTACCTACAACTTTCTTGTAATAATCTTAAGGTGATTCTACAGTTAAAATGGTCAATTAATTAAATAATTGCATCTCTGTCCAAAATATGGACAGAATCTGATATGCCACTTTAAACCGCTATAACTTGAGTTTTATAAATCCAATAATTATGGTTCTAGACTTTTTAGAAAGCTTAACAAATTGTGAACAACTTTTCTATAAACATCTAGAACTAATTCTTCCACTAACAAGGTCACACATGGCACACAAAGCAATGCTGTCTGGGTTTGGGCAGAAACTGCCACAGTAATTTAAACAACTATAACTAAACATATACTTAACCAAAAATTGTGATCTTTAGCTTTTTGAAAAGATTATGAAAAGTACTACAACTCATTTATTGTCATCAATGCATGATTCATAACTTAACTAAGCCAAACAATGCATACATGCAGAACTGTCCAGAATAGAAGCAAAGCAGCATATAGCATTTGTTATTTTTATAGCTCCTAAACTATCAAGCCTAAAATCTTGAAATTTTTACTAGACATCATACATCACAAGAGTAACATGCCACAACAATTGCACTTCATTTGGAGTTATATATTTACAGTTATTAAAAATAACAGATCCAACTAGCATTCAAAACCTAGTTGCATAAATATATTTTTACAGCTAAAACTTTAAACTAAAACATGCCATATTATAGATCTACTGCATAGATAATTTCACAAGGATTCTAAAAAGTCCTCATTTGCTATTTTATGATTTTTCTACTAATTACTACACACTTTCAAAATTTGGCATAATTTTCTGGAAAAGAAAACCAGAAAAACGAAAAAGGAAAAACGACTTTGCAACGGAGTCCCTACAGTTCTTCCAAATCAACCCGCAGTACAAAGTCACTATTCATATGAGTCAGTGGTGTGCAGATAGGCCCCTGTATTTTGTCGAATTGCTGCCCGAAGTCCCTGGTCGGGATTTAGAACAGGGAGCTCGTCGGAGCTCGCTGCTCCGGCGAAGGGAGGCCACGCCGGCGTCGGGGAAGATGTGGGGAGGCATCTCTACCACGAGGCGCACCCAGAGGTGCCCTCGGCTTGGCCCGAGGTGGCACGAGATGACCCGGCCACGGGCACCGGCGGCCAGACTCCCGGCACCTCCGGCGACGGGGTGCTCCGGCGACCGCGGTGGCCACAAAAGGGGCGCAGGAGAGGCGGCCCAAGATGGAGATGACGGTGATGCGCTCGGTTAGGACGGAAAAAGAGCACAACAGCGGGGATGGCGTCGGCACCGTGAGCTCGGCTCCGCCGACAATGGTGGTGGCGTCGCTACGCTGGTTCGCCGCACACGCGGGCGAGAACGGCGGTGGTGAGAGGCGGCTGTGAGGCCCGAGAGGCGGAGCTGGTGGCGGCTCCTGGCCTAAGGCGGGCAACGTAGCAGCGGCAGCGAGCTCTGCTCGCGAATCGGCCATGGCGACGGCGTCTGCGCTGCGCGAGACCGCGGCACAGAGCGCGAGAGGGGCGAGCGAGAGATGAAAGAGAGCACTCGGCTTCTCCACTCGACGAGGCAACACGCAGGCATAGTGAGGGGCGACGATGGAGCATGGTCACCACGCGGCAGGGAGGTGGGGGTCACTGCGGTGCATGAAGGCCACGTCCCGGACGCGTGCCTCCCGTTGGGGCATTCCACCGAACAGGTGGCAGGTGCCGGAGTGGGCCAAATGGACTGCGTTTTTGGGCTACCTCTGAGCCGAACTGGATCATGGGCCCAAAACAAAGTTTGCTCTACTACTTGTGCTCTACAATTTCGGTTAAGGGTGCTCGGCCATTAGGGCTTTAGATTGGCAGCTAATTGACCTCCAAGTCGGCAGTGTCAGTGAGTTAACAATGATTAACAAGTACAAGAATTTATGGCCAAAATGAATTGCAACTTATGCCATCTTCTTGCATGGCCTTCCCCCTTATGTGAGCTCCAACTTTTACATTTGGACTTACCCAAGTTACTTAACAAAAACTCGAGAACGCGGGATGTCAATGCCGAAGACACTGACATCAGGGTTTTAAAATGGTTAAGTGTTGGAAACAGTCCCAATTCTGACTTGTGGGCCCTGTTTGAGCATGTTACACACATTTTCATGACTTGACTCTTAAACAAAGTTTGTTCCTTATAAAATTCTCTACAACTTTGTAAAAGGGTGTATAGTCATGCAAAATTTCTAGGTCACACTTTTAAAACGGTCAAACCAAAGTGTTCCCGGGTCCATACATGGTCAACCCTCACTTAGAAGCACATTTAGGCAAAATGATCAACATGAACATTGTTCCATTAAGTGCCCTAAGTGTAGTTAAGGTGTTGTAGAGGCCAAACATACCCACCATGCATAGGTTGCACAAAAGTGTAGGCCTCACATGCATTGAAACATAGAACTCAAGTGAAATGCTATAGTCATTTCATGTGGTTGTTTCAAGATACATGCTACACATGTTCCACTAGGTTGTTCCACATGTGTCCAAGATGTGTTGTACATATTGCATTTGTATGTTGCACAAACACTAGTTCCCATGGGGTGTAAGGCAGGTTTTAGTTATAATCCAAACAAGCATATAACTTATCATTTCATGTGACTTTTTGATTCCAAACTTCATGAAACTTTTCCAGGGATCAATATAGATAGGTACCAAGGTGAGACACATGAAGATATGGCAATAACACCATTCAAACATATATCTTTGAAAATGGCCTATATGTAAAAGCAATAGTGCATCATCCAAGTTTAGGTTAGGCTCGTCTCTATAGGTTGACCTTGACATCTTCATCTCCACTTGATCTATCATGTTTGAGCTCAAACCCACTGCTTAGTGAGTGACAAACACCTGGGGTGTTACACTAATGACCATGACCATTAAATAGGAAATGTAGAGCATGGTACGGGCTACAACTTTGCTTTTAGGTCCAAGACCCAGATCAGCCCAGATCAGGCCCAAATTGGTGCTCCAAATGGTCCACTTCGCTGCCCGCCACCTGTTCGTGTTTTTGCTCCAAAGGACGACGCGTGGCCAAGCGCGTGGCGACCATGCCAGCGTCGCGCCCCCACCAAACCGCCGCGCATCCATGCCCTCTGCCCCGCCTTGCTGCTCCCTCTAGCGTTGGCGAAACCTGAGCATCACCAGGGCGCCTCTCCACTTCTCTCTCGCCTCTTCTCCGCTCTGGACTCGCGAGCGCAAGCGCTGCAGCCATGGCCGCTGCGAGTAGAGCTCCAGCCGCCGCCGCGTTCCCGCTGTTCTGCACCTCCTCACTCTCCACAAGCACTGCCATTAGCTTCGCCTTCATCTCCCGTGTGCCGTGCTCACGCTCGCCGGAGTCCGCGCCGCCTGGAACTACCGGTTCCTCACCACCGCGCGGTCATGGCCGGCGAACCGCCGCCGGCGTCCTCGCGCCTCCACGTTCCGGTCGTCTCGGCCACCCTTACTCCCGACGAGCACCACCAGTAGCTTCACCTTGCGACGCTGAACTCGTAGCACTTCTTCCCGGCCTCTCCTCGCCGCCGTACCGCGTGGCCACCGGTGCCGGGACCCGCCATGGATGCCGTGCACGCAGCCGGGAGGTCATGGTGCATCTCCGGCCGTGATTCGGCCCTCCACGGGTGCGGTGAGGCACGCTGGTGCTCATGCCGCTCTTCGTCACCACCGCCGGCGACTCCATCGCCGGAGCCGCGGGTCCGGCCTCCCTCCCCTATTTCCGGCGGCCGGAAGGGAAGACCGACGCCTTCCCTCTCGCGGTCTCTCTCTGTGTCCGGCTCTATGTTTATGACAAGCGGGCCCGGCTGAACAGCGGGTCCCGCATGTCGGTTAAATGGTGCCAGATCTGGGGTGTGTAATCGGGTGTGCCTAGCGATTTATGGTAGGGTGTGTTAATCTGGATTTTGAATTTCAATTTCATATTAATCTTTGAAAATTTATATCTCGTACTAGGGAAGTCCAAAAATAGTAAATGGGGACTTTTTGGAAACCTTGAGAAAATCGTTATGCAGTAGAATCATAACATCTTAGGTGTTTGTAGGTGTTTTCTAATGTGTTTATTTAAGTTGGAAAAGAGCTCTAGAAATGCCTTTAAACCTAACCAGAGCAAGATCTGGAGTTTTAGACATCAAAAAATAGTGATTCTTGTTTTGTTAATTTTGTGATGACATGTACTTGCTAGGAAAAATATTAAACACACTAGTTGTTCACTGTTTTCTTAAGGTTTTGATTTGACCTTGATAAATGAGGAAATCTACATTATATTGCTTGTCATTTTTATATCTTGAGTTGTGATGCTCCAAATGATTTGAAATTTTTATGGTAGTCTTGTCATGATATGTATGTACTGTAGTATAAATTTCTTGGTCACTGCTCATTGTATGATTTAGTTATTGATTCAACTTGTTTAAGGCTTGATAAATAGATTATAAATAATATAGAAATGATAAAATGGAAAATGTTGTTCCATTACCTTAGTATGATGTTGCTCTATCATGTTGATCCATACTATGGCCCTGTGTTCATAGAAAATATGGAGTTTTAGGTTTAACTTGCCATTTATTACTATAGCCATTTGTCTTTTTCATAGAGGTTGATATACTTGTCTAAATGGCTTGAAATTTGGACAGTATACTTTTGGGAGCATTTGTAGACCCCTGTAATTCTGGTAGAATTTATTGAGCATCTTTATGATGTGGTCATAATTCCACCTAATTATCTAAAGAAATTAAGAAAATGTATTAAAAGAATTTATTTAGTAATGGACACTAAGTTTTCTGGTGTTCATTAGTCATGTGTGAAATGTTGGTAAAGTTAGTTTTGTCCAATTATATGTTTGCAACATAAGTTAATAATTATTTCTTGCAAATGAGGTTTATGGACAGATCTGAGAACTTAGCAAAGTTCTTCGTGATAATGTGCTTTGTGGTAAAACTTATTTATACAAAAGTTGTAGATAATTTATGTATCTAGCTGCTATTAAAATTTGGTGGTATTTGGCCAAGTAGTTTTTGAGTTATAGCTGTTTAAAGTTGGGTTACAGAATTGCTTGCTCTCTGTCTTGTTAGACCAGTTTCTGTATTTGTGTAAATTCGACATGTGAAACTTTGGAATCATGCTGTGATGATTATAAATGAAATGTAGATAATTTCCTAAGCTTTCCAGAATGTCTTCTTGCAAGTCATTTGGACTTATGGAACTCCAGATATGATTGATTTATGAAGCTACTATTTGCAAGTCCAGAAATTGACATATTCCAGTTATCGTTGTTGCTTCATCTTGACTTGCTTTGCATGTTGATAAGTGTGATTCATGCCCTTGGTGATGAAGTTAGTACACCTGAGGCTTTGTAAATCTTAAGTTATGTTTGGTATTGCTTCCCTTGCTATCTTAGCATAATAGGTGGTGTGATGTTTATTTGAGCGATGTGAAGTGCTTATGTGTATTTAGCGTAACCTTGTACTTGCCTTGATTAGTGTGTGATGCATCATCTATTGCATTCCCATATATTCATACACTTGCATCTTGCATCTCATTTAGGTATGCTAGATGCACCACGTGAAGGACGTGATGTGGAGCTAACCAGAAGATGGTGTTGGTGGACCTATCTCGGAGATGGAAAGATCGGACAAATGCTAGAATGAGGAAATGCTCGCCAAGCGAGTTTCTTCTGACAAACTCTGACTTGAGTCGGATCCCAGGCAAGCCCCGGAGCATTATAAGCCTCCTACCTTCAAAGCAATTAATTATATACATGTTATAAGTATTGTTGCATTAAGTGGTAGGAGTTGGTTGAAAACCTTGCTGCATTATATCATTCCTTGTCCAGAAATATGAATCCTTGAATCCTACATAGACTAGGATCGAGTAGATGCTTAGCCCTGCTTTAAGCGGTAGAAGTCAGGTGATTTCCTGTCACCTGCGAGATATAGGGATATTCATATATGGCACGGTTGGCTATAATTGCTATCGTGGAATGGAACCATGTGTTAATAAAATGAAATGAGACCGGGCGGGATGAGGATAGTGAATCAACAAGGCATGGAGGTCTTGGGTGTGGATCTATCCCCGTCTGAGTCGTTTAAGGACCGATTCGCTGTACGTCCTTGAGTCATGTTAAACGCAGTCTAACACTTAGTTGGCCGGATAAGTCGTTCCGACCGTGAAGCCGAGTAATATGGTTCAGGCCGGGAATCGAATGGTAGGTTGCATCTTGGAGGAGAGAAAGGATGTGCTTGGGGACATTGGCGTGAGACCAAGGGGGGGGGTTAGAGTCCCTATCACCTGGCAGAGTGTCGCCCTTGGGGTTGCGACATCATTCGGACCCGCGATTCCTGAATCGTACGAAAGGTGGCCTGTGCGACCCTGGCAGGGGTCTGCACGGTGAGTGTTAGAAATACCCCTCCAGCTGGATAGGAATTCGATTCGAATCGCCGTCGCTCCCGGTTAGTGAGCACTTGACTTGAGCAGCGGCAACGTAGATTCCATTAAATTGAACGGATGGTTAATTGGATAATGATGGAAAGGTTGCCTCAATTTATACCTGCTATGGTTAATATTATTTGCTCCTAATAAAGTGAGTGCTCTAGTACAGGTTCTAATATAGAGGACAGGTTAATGATAATTAACTTGATGCTTAAGCATTAATGATTACTTATTCATAATAAGCTTTTATGCAAAATGTTGTCAAGCTAGCCCACTTTATATCAGCCTTGCATGATCCTTGGTGTCACTTTATTTCTGGTTTATGATGGGTAAGTCTAGCTGAGTACCTTCTCGTACTCAGGGTTTTATCCCCATTTGTTGCTGGTTGTGATGTATCATGGCGACTGCAAGAGTTGGTTGGCTCCTGCCTTAGAGGCGGAGTGTGATCACGGGCGTGATCCTTCTTATTTATCTTGTCTCTAATGCTTTTGTTGGAAGTCGACCTTGGTACTGGCGTGTATTTGAAATAAGATTAATGTTAGTTTCAAATTACCTTACTTCCGCTACTTTTCAATGTAAGTTGTAATAACTATGTTGAGCTCCAATGTATATTGGATTACTGGTGAAATGGATGTAACATGTGACTTGTTATGTTGAATCACTACGATCTTGACTTGTATGTTGGTTGCTTTGAAATCCCTTGTGATTTCATTGGACTACCGGAGTTATATGGGCTCAAGTGCGAGAATTTGATCACTTCGGTGATTGTTTTTGTACTTGTGCTCTTATAATTTGGACGGTTCTGTTACAGCTGGTATCGGAGCAAGATTCAACATTAAACATGTCATATGTGTATTTAAAACAAAGGTTTTGTTTTCTAAAACCGGTTTTATCAACTTATAGTTATATATAGGTTTGTGAAATCTAAATTTTAAACCTAAGTATGCCAGTGGTCAATTTCCTTATGCCCATATAAGGATTATTAGGTGGCTTATATAAGTACTAACTTGGGGGTTTTTCATTTATGCATCTACGCCCAGGCTAAGGTATGTATGTGTGATGACTCTCCCACACTATGCTACCCGGTGTGTCAGATTGGAGGTAGCCTTCATATATGAGATAGCCATATATGTCGCTAGTTTACTTTTATGCAACATCGCACCTACGCTCAGGTAAGTGTGAGTTGTGAGAGCATGACCGTCCAACCCTCGGTCTAGGGGAGAGCTAGTTTTGGTTACTGGATTATTTACATGTTACACACATGTATATATGAAGGTACTTAATTATGGGAGATTGATGATTCGGGTAGTTTTGGTGCTACATGTACGTATACGGGGGTATATGTATATGGAAGTACTTAGAATTTTACTTTCTGCTTTCATTGTGTGCCATATATCGGGGAATTGTTGGGCTGCAATGAAACTTTTCTGCAGGTACGCTAACCACGAATGCGTAAGTCGAATGTAGCTGACGATTAGCTATATATCGAGAGAGTGCGTGTTATGCCACCGACATAGAACGTGATCGCCACCTTAGGTTGACAGTCTTGTGAGGACGAAAAGGGTGTGTTTAGCCTTGCTAGAAATAATTATGGTTACATGTTTGAACCTATAGATGCCCTCTAGTTTAGCCAAGTGGTGGACATGCTGTCATACAAGTTTTTGAAAATGTTTTAGACCTCACTTAAGTAAATTGGATTCTCATGAATGAATTAAATTAGTGTTGGTCTAAGATAACAATGTTTAGAGCTACTAGGATGATATGTTTGTGTGCCCTCTTGTTAGGTAGAACAAAGGCAAACTTTGCTTTGCTTATTGAACGTTGGCTGCTAGAACAATTTCTGTTGTAGTGATGCTTTTGTGGTCATATTGGTGTTTTCTGTAGTTATGGAAAATACCAAAGTTGTAGCTAACTTACTCATCTAGCTTGTCCTAAAATTTCGTGACACTAGGCCTTATCGTTTGGGAGTTATGAATTTTAGAAGTTTGCTATCAGATTTTGCTTATTCTCTAAGCAGATCTGAATGTCTGGTTTGTTTGATCTATGTGCACATGAAATCATGTCTTGGAGATAATATAAGAAGTGTAGTACTTTTTCTAAGCTTTCCAAAATGTCCAATAGCACTAATTTTGGTGGTCTAAATCTCTAGTTATGAGCTTGCAAAGTGGAATGACAGAATCTGTCCAAATCTGGGCAGAGATGTCTTCTTTGTCTTATTTGGCCTTGTTAGTTGTAGAATCATCTAAATATGATAATAAGAAAGTTATATACAACTTAATAAGCTTTACATCAAGTTAAGGATCAGCCTTGTAGTGTCTTTAGGACTCCAGTTTTGCGTTTTTGAAGTTCTTATCAGTTTTCTGTCTATAGTGGTATAGATCTGAAACATTAGCAATTTTGGTCATGTTAATCTATGAATTTGCTTTTTGTATGAATAACTAAAGTTTAGTCATCTTCCTAAGCTTTCTAGAAAGTCTAGGATCTCCTTTGTGGGGAGTCTATAACCTCAGTTATGGTTGAAACAAGTAACTACTGTGTTGCTGTCCAGATTCTGGGCACATGCTAAGTTGGCTTCCTTAGCTAGCGTTGTTTTGAGCTAAACTTATAGTTAGTTCATGCTTGAGATAAATGCTTAGTTTGGGTGAGCCTTGTGCCTTGTATTAGTTGCTTAAGCTCAATCATTTGAATTTTCTCAAATGTCTGCTTGACTGTGATGTTTGTATGTATGCTTGTTAGTTAATTCGAGCCATAGTTATTACCTCGTTTGTCCTCGGTGAGTATACGAGGGTCGAATAGCGTTATCTTAGAGCAATACTCGAGTTACGTGAAACGATCTCTTGGTGTTGTTTCCAATTAGGTTCTTTTCCATATGAGCCTAAGCTTGTAGCCGTGGTTGCTTGCTTTGAATGTTTGTGCACAATGCTTTTGCTTGATATCTAGGCCTGAGCCGGGACCCTTAAATATTCGCGTATACCCTGGCTGCCCTGCACCCGCACGTGAAAATCTTTGTTTGACCTACCAACCAAGATAGATTTCTGCAAATGCCTCCTTTTGGCCATAGTTGTTCTTTGCCGAATTGTGGAGACCATACCTAAATCCATATTGGACCTCCCGATTGCCTCTCCCAAAGGTTAGCTAGTATGACGCAACGTCTCTCTGCTATGGCCTCTAAATCGTGTGCTTGCAAATTCGTGCATCAACCTTATCAACTCAATCTATGACTACATATCGGTTTTTGCCCTTGAAATTTGCTTAATCTGTCCCCAACCTTCCCAAGTCTCGAGATGTTCATCAGTCTTGATCTCATGTTGTTGCTCAACATGATTGAATCTCCTGTTAATCTTTTATCTGGTACTTCCCTCGATGGACGCAAGTCGTGCATAGAATTTAAGCAAAAATCTCATGCTTAATCGCCTTCAGCAATTGAGCTATGTTCTCTTGTGCTATGTTTTGATCTTTGAATCACCTCCTAGTTAATTCCAAATCTTGTGACTACCTTTGCTTGCTATCCCTCCCTTGTATAATGCTTGTTTTTACCACCCAAATTGTGTCACTTGAAATTTCACCTTGGTGGTGTGATCGGTAATGGTGTTATGAGTAGCAACTAACGGTGTCGCGACGAAACCGAGAGCCTCCTGTGGGCGGCCGACACAAGGTTGTGCTGCTCAGCACGCGCTGGTATTGTGGTTTCTAGTCATGATCCATTGCGGAACAACATCAACGTGTTATTCTCATGTGAACTTTTCCTTGGTATCTTCCCATATCTTATCGTAAGACCCATATCTCAGACCGAAAGTAGTAGAACTTCCATCTGAAGATATATAAAGGATAACCTTTGAAGAACAGGTCACCGACATAAACATTAACAGACTGCAATATGTGGTAGCCCAATGACTCTATTTAGTTGCCCCCGTATTGACGAACGTCATCTAGTAAGCAAGTATCTCATCTCTATTGGATAAAAAGGACACACAACACTTAATGTTGGAAAAGTTATCTGTGGGATAAGAATTGATCGTCACATTGCATAGACGACGGAGCTATCTAAGTCTCGATCTTGTATACATAATGACCATACAATCGAAATCACTATCTCTGGTGTGACTCCTTATTTGCTAACATCGATGGCAACCATGTGTTCGGTATCAACCACAGTTGTTGTGGTCAAGAGTGAAGATTTGGGAACTTTTTAGTGTTGAGAGACAACTGATTAGTTACCAATAGGAAGGTTAATCTCCAGCTAGGTAACGACTCTTTGGTAGCTACGAAGGCTATGTCTTACAGAGCAATAACCAACAAGAAGTTAATCAACTAGCCAACAACTTGAGTGATATTCTATCTTCTAGAGCCATTGTGATCAAGTCAATTCCGTCTTGGACAATCATACCGATAGTGCAAGGTGTTCAATCAGCTGCGGTGAAGAATTAGAGAAAGCATGCCCTAGTTTCGATCAACATCCTTGTGCCCTTAGGTGCCACAAACGGTTTGTTCATAACTTTATTGGACAAAGTGTTGAGGAATATTCGAAAGCAATTTGAGAAGTGTCAAACAACAGATTTCCTATCTTAGAGCTGCTGTTTGATCCCAAAGAGGTTGGCCTGACAAAGTTGTTATGTTGCAAGTTAACTCAACTTACAGTACACCTAAATCGTCAAGGAAAACTTTACTCAACCGCTTGGTGGTAGACTACTCCCCGCTGTTTAGTGAATATTTACAACTTTTGTTGTTCTTAAGGCCTCGCTACATCTTTCTTTGGGAATTATTTTTCCAATGATAACATACTTTGGTACCTTATAAATATTTTTACCCAAAAGGTTGCGTCTGATTCAACCCAGATAACTATTTTCTTTGAATAAAAGAATCTTCTTAGGTAACATTTGGCAGAAATACGAAGCCAACAGAGACAGCTATCACGCTCTCTAATCCCTCAAACAGACTCAGATAATACAGTGTTGTCATTAGAGAAAGAGAACTGCACACATGGAACCTCATGTAGTTTTCCATTAGTTGGTGTCTAAATGAATGAACATTTACGACCAACATAGACCCTGTCCATTGGTTAGTCAGTATCCTATAGCCTCAAAGTATATTTGTCGTCTATGATCTCACCCTTTTGGAAGGTTGTGCTCAAGCCATTTTGGTAGAGGACTTCTTTTCAAACTTCGTGAACATAGAGTCATTTTAACGAGTATACTTCTGAATATTTCGGTCTAATGTCAAGTTCATATGGCCTATGTTGTGCTCATTAGAGAGTCAGATACTTGTGAGTGGTTCACTCATGGACCAAATGATCTCCGTACACTGAGAATGCAGTACGTGCTATCTTGGATTCCTCCCAAAGTAACAATGCTTCATGGAAGTCAATGAAGGAAATTCTTCAGACAAATTTTACCACAAAGAGTAAGTATCAGAAAGTGCCTTTGACCAAATTGTTCACCGATGTTGGAGCTTTATAGTTGAATGCTATAGCAGATGTTGGGAACTAGATAACGTGTCTCTCTTCCTTAAAAGATCTTCCATTCCGAATCTCGGGACACGATTCTTTTAAGGGGGGAGGAATGTAACACCCCAGGTGTTTATCACCAATTAAGTAGTGGGTTTAAGCTCAAACACGATAGATTAGTGGAGATGACGATGTCAAGGTCAAACCTATGAAAATAAGCCCTAACCTAAACTTAGATATTGCACCCTTGCTTACATATAGGCTCAATTAAAAGATATATGCTTGGGTGTTGTTATCAAAATATCTTCACATGTCTCACATCAATAACTATCTATATTGATCCCTGGAAAAGTTTCATGAAGATTGGAATCAAAAAGTCACATGAAATGATAAGTTCCATTCCTATTGGAATTTGCCCCATTAAGTTAATGGAACTATAGATCATCAACCAAACCTTGCAAACTTGTCCAAATGACTCTAGATGAACTCTACAACACCTTAACTACACTTAGGACACTTAATGGAACAATGTTCATGTTGATCATTTTGCCTAAATGTGCTTCTAATTGATGGTTGACCATGTATGGACCCTGGAGCCCTTTTGTTTGACCATTTCAAAAGTGTGACTTAGGAGCTTTGCATGACTATGCACCCTTTTACAAAGTTGTAGAGAATTTTATAAGGAACAAACTTTGTTTAATAGTCAAGTCATGAAAATGTGTGGAACATGCTCAAACAGGGCCCACAAGTCAGTTTTAGGGCTGATTTCAGCACTTGGCCATTTTTAAGCCCTAATTCCGGTAACATCGACGTTGGCATCCCGCGTTCTCGTGATTTTGCTAACCAACATGATTTGACCCATTAACAAAAGTTGGAGTTTATGTTATGGAGAAGAACATTCCAGAATGTGACACTTGTTGGATTTCAAATTGCCCGTCAATTTTGGATAGTTTGCTGATCTTGTCGATGCGTTGACAGCGCTATATTGGCATTCGATTATCTGCTAATCTATTGCCCTAATGACCATGACCATTAAATAGGAAATGTAGAGCATGGTATGGGCTACAACTTTGCTTTTAGGTCCAAGACCCAGATCGGCCCAGATCAGGCCCAAATTGGTGCTCCAAATGGTCCACTTCGCTGCCCGCCACCTGTTCGCGTTTTTGCACCAAAGGACGACGCGTGGCCAAGCGCGTGGCGACCATGCCAGCGTCGCACCCCCACCAAACCGCCGCACGTCCATGCCCTCTGCCCCGCCTTGCTGCTCCCTCTAGCGTTGGCGAAACCTGAGCATCACCAGGGCGCCTCTCCACTTCTCTCTCTCGCCTCTTCTCCGCTCTGGACTCGCGAGCGCAAGCGCTGCAGCCATGGCCGCTGCGAGCAGAGCTCCAGCTGCCGCCACGTTCCCGCTGTTCTGCGCCTCCTCACTCTCCACAAGCACTGCCATTAGCTTCGCCTTCATCTCCCGTGTGCCGTGCTCACGCTCGCCGGAGTCCGCGTCGCCTGGAACTGCCGGTTCCTCACCACCGCGCGGTCATGGCCGGCGAACCGCCGCCGGCGCCCTCGCGCCTCCACGTTCCGGTCGTCTCGGCCACCCTTACTCCCGATGAGCACCACCAGTTGCTTCGCCCTGCGACGCCGAACTCGTAGCACTTCTTCCCGGCCTCTCCTCGCCGCCGTACCGCGTGGCCACCGGTGCCGGGACCCGCCATGGATGCCATGCACGCGGCCGGGAGGTCACGGTGCATCTCCGGCCATGATTCGGCCCTCCACGGGTGCGGTGAGGCACGCTGGTGCTCATGCCGCTCTTCGTCACCACCGCCGGCGACTCCATCGCCGGAGCCGCGGGTCCGGCCTCCCTCCCCTGTTTCCGGCGGCCGGAAGGGAAGACCGACGCCTTCCCTCTCGCGGTCTCTCTCTGTGTCCGGCTCTATGTTTATGACAAGCGGGCCCGGCTGAACAGCGGGTCCCACATGTCGGTTAAATGGTGCCAGATCTGGGGCGTGTAATCGGGTGTGCCTAGCGATTTATGGTAGGGTGTGTTAATCTGGATTTTGAATTTCAATTTCATATTAATCTTTGAAAATTTATATCTCCTACTAGGGAAGTCCAAAAATAGTAAATGGGGACTTTTTGGAAACCTTGAGAAAATCCCTATGCAGTAGAATCATAACATCTTAGGTGTTTGTAGGTGTTTTCTAATGTGTTTATTTAAGTTGGAAAAGAGCTCTAGAAATGCCTTTAAACCTAACCAGAGCAAGATCTGGAGTTTTAGACATCAAAAAATAGTGATTCTTGTTTTGTTAATTTTGTGATGACATGTACTTGCTAGGAAAAATATTAAACACACTAGTTGTTCACTGTTTTCTTAAGGTTTTGATTTGACCTTGATAAATAAGGAAATCTACATTATATTGCTTGTCATTTTTATATCTTGAGTTGTGATGCTCCAAATGATTTGAAATTTTTATGGTAGTCTTGTCATGATATGTATGTACTGTAGTATAAATTTCTTGGTCACTGCTCATTGTATGATTTAGTTATTGATTCAACTTGTTTAAGGCTTGATAAATAGATTATAAATAATATAGAAATGATAAAATGGAAAATGTTGTTCCATTACCTTAGTATGATGTTGCTCTATCATGTTGATCCATACTATGGCCCTGTGTTCATAGAAAATATGGAGTTTTAGGTTTAACTTGCCCTCACAAGATTTATTACTATAGCCATTTGTCTTTTTCATAGAGGTTGATATACTTGTCTAAATGGCTTGAAATTTGGACAGTATACTTTTGGGAGCATTTGTAGACCCCTGTAATTCTGGTAGAATTTATTGAGCATCTTTATGATGTGGTCATAATTCCACCTAATTATCTAAATAAATTAAGAAAATGTATTAATAGAATTTATTTAGTAATGGACACTAAGTTTTCTAGTGTTCATTAGTCATGTGTGAAATGTTGGTAAAGTTAGTTTTGTCCAATTATATGTTTGCAACATAAGTTAATAATTATTTCTTGCAAATGAGGTTTATGGACAGATCTGGGAACTTAGCAAAGTTCTTCATGATAATGTGCTTTGTGGTAAAACTTATTTATACAAAAGTTGTAGATAATTTATGTATCTAGCTGCTATTAAAATTTGGTGGTATTTGGCCAAGTAGTTTTTGAGTTATAGCTGTTTAAAGTTGGGTTACAGAATTGCTTGCTCTCTGTCTTGTTAGACCAGTTTCTGTATTTGTGTAAATTCGACATGTGAAACTTTGGAATCATGCTGTGATGATTATAAATGAAATGTAGATAATTTCCTAAGCTTTCCAGAATGTCTTCTTGCAAGTCATTTGGACTTATGGAACTCCAGATATGATTGATTTATGAAGCTACTATTTGCAAGTCCAGAAATTGACATATTCCAGTTATCGTTGTTGCTTCATCTTGACTTGCTTTGCATGTTGATAAGTGTGATTCATGCCCTTGGTGATGAAGTTAGTACACCTGAGGCTTTGTAAATCTTAAGTTATGTTTGGTATTGCTTCCCTTGCTATCTTAGCATAATAGGTGGTGTGATGTTTATTTGAGCGATGTGAAGTGCTTATGTGTATTTAGCATAACCTTGTACTTGCCTTGATTAGTGTGTGATGCATCATCTATTGCATTCCCATATATTCATACACTTGCATCTTGCATCTCATTTAGGTATGCTAGATGCACCACGTGAAGGACGTGATGTGGAGCTAACCAGAAGATGGTGTTGGTGGACCTATCTCGGAGATGGAAAGATCGGACAAATGCTAGAATGAGAAAATGCTCGCCAAGCGAGTTTCTTCTGACAAACTCTGACTTGAGTCGGATCCCAGGCAAGCCCCGGAGCACTATAAGCCTCCTACCTTCAAAGCAATTAATTATATACATGTTATAAGTATTGTTGCATTAAGTGGTAGGAGTTGGTTGAAAACCTTGCTGCATTATATCATTCCTTGTCCAGAAATATGAATCCTTGAATCCTACATAGACTAGGATCGAGTAGATGCTTAGCCCTGCTTTAAGCGGTAGAAGTCAGGTGATTTCCTGTCACCTGCGAGATATAGGGATATTCATATATGGCACGGTTGGCTATAATTGCTATCGTGGAATGGAACCATGTGTTAATAAAATGAAATGAGACCGGGCGGGATGACGATAGTGAATCAACAAGGCATGGAGGTCTTGGGTGTGGATCTATCCCTGTCTGAGTCGTTTAAGGACCGATTCGCTGTACGTCCTTGAGTCATGTTGAACGCAGTCTAACACTTAGTTGGCCGGATAAGTCGTTCCGACCGCGAAGCCGAGTAATATGGTTCAGGCCGGGAATCGAATGGTAGGTTGCATCTTGGAGGAGAGAAAGGATGTGCTTGGGGACATTGGCGTGAGACCAAGGGGTGGTTAGAGTCCCTATCACCTGGCAGAGTGTCGCCCTTGGGGTTGCGACATCATTCGGACCTGCGATTCCTGAATCGTACGAAAGGTGGCCTGTGCGACCCTGGCAGGGGTCTGCACGGTGAGTGTTAGAAATACCCCTCCAGCTGGATAGGAATTCGATTCGAATCGCCGTCGCTCCCGGTTAGTGAGCACTTGACTTGAGCAGCGGCAACGTAGATTCCATTAAATTGAACGGATGGTTAATTGGATAACGATGGAAAGGTTGCCTCAATTTATACCTGCTATGGTTAATATTGTTTGCTCCTAATAAAGTGAGTGCTCTAGTACAGGTTCTAATATAGAGGACAGGTTAATGATAATTAACTTGATGCTTAAGCATTAATGATTACTTATTCATAATAAGCTTTTATGCAAAATGTTGTCAAGCTAGCCCACTTTATATCAGCCTTGCATGATCCTTGGTGTCACTTTATTTCTGGTTTATGACGGGTAAGTCTAGGTGAGTACCTTCTCGTACTCAGGATTTTATCCCCACTTGTTGCAGGTTGTGATGTATCATGGCGACTGCAAGAGTTGGTTGGCTCCTGCCTTAGAGGCGGAGTGTGATCACGGGCGTGATCCTTCTTATTTATCTTGTCTCTAATGCTTTTGTTGGAAGTCGACCTTGGTACTGGCATGTATTTGAAATAAGATTAATGTTAGTTTCAAATTAGCTTGCTTCCGCTACTTTTCAATGTAAGTTGTAATAACTATGTTGAGCTCCGATGTATATTGGATTACTGGTGAAATGGATGTAACATGTGACTTGTTATGTTGAATCACTACGATCTTGGCTTGTATGTTGGTTGGTTTGAAATCCCTCGTGATTTCATTGGGCTACCGGAGTTATATGGGCTCAAGTGCGAGAATTTGATCACTTCGGTGATTGTTTTTGTACTTGTGCTCTTATAATTTGGACGGTTCTGTTACATGGTTCATCGTGCCTTTGGGTGTGCCCATGTCTTATGCTTGTCGATCCGTAGGGGAAGAGTCCCAGGGGATGTGGGTAGTTTCTGTGTAATCGAGTGTGGTGCCCAGGTACATAGGGATAGGTGAATGCATTTTCTACTCCATGGTTGAGGGGTAGGCAGCAAGTGGTGATAGCCCTGTCCGTCCTTCATAATCCCCCATGTTTGGGTAGGGTGTAGGAGTCTACATTGTCACATGAGGTTGCTGGCAGATCAGTACTCGGTGGCCTCCCGACCCATCTTACACTTAGATCTAGCTCTAACTATGTAATTTGTATGATCATCAACTATCCTTTGCACAACTATATTAGAACAAGACTGCTCCACTTAGAAATATTCTTTTATTCTTTGTTTCTTTTTTATCATTGAGGTTTGCCCAAGTGTGTGTCCACTATCCTGAAATATACCATATTTACCCCTATTATAAACTTTGGCTCACTATGCAAGCTTGTAATCTTGTTCATATCCATGCTAGACTCTTTACACCATGTCTTCCTTTGGGAAAATATAAATAACGACACCCTAAGTGCTTCCGGATGAAATGCTACGATGGTAGTTCCGTGCGCTTGCGGATATTGTTTCTGTAATCGTTAACTATCATGTTGGTGTGGTGGCGTTGCTAAGATTCATTCAAATCTTAGTGATGGTGCTAAGAAATACCAACAGGGATTTCTAGTGCCGTTGCCAGGAATGGATTCCATCTCCATACTTGGTGATTGCACTAAGAAATATCAGTAAGCATTTCTGGCGCCGTTGCCGTGAAAGGCATAGGTTAAAAGAATCTAGTAGGACATGATCATGATCATATGCATGAATGGTAGCCCTAGTTTATACAGCCTAACTCTACTTGTTTTCTCCTGTTGTGGATGAAAACAGGATAGTGTATGACTGGCTACAACCTGCCAGAAAACTATACCGATAATCCAGAGGCACTCCTAAGGAAGAGCCGGTCTCGTACTGCTTCTTCTTCTGCTACTTCATCGGCAAGTGAACCAGTCACCCCCGCACCATCGCTACTTCTCCGATGGCCAAGTCCCTCTGCGACTACTCCACCCTCGCTGTTACCATTGTGCCCGTTGGGCCCACTGTCAACATGGGCATCAGAAACTTCGAGCTCCGGTCTGGCCTCATCACAATGGTGCAGGCAAACCAGTTCTGTGGTTTGCCTAGTGAGGATGCAAGTGCACACCTTTAGCACTTCCTTGAGCTGTGCGACACCATCGTCATAAAAGACATTGCACCAGCAAGCATCAGGCTTCGTCTGTTTCCCTTCTCACTCGTGGAGAAGGTGAAGTAGTGGTTTTATAAGGACAAGGAAGCTATCAACACGTGGGACAAATGTTCCATGGCGTTCCTCATGAAATTCTTTCCTATAGGCAAAACCAACGCCCTGAGGGGGAGAATTTCAAACTTCCAGTAGAATTCCATGGAATCTATCCCCGAGGCATGGGAAAGGCTACAAGATTATATCCAGGCATGCCCGCACCATGGGATAGAGAATTGGCTCATGCTCCAAAACTTCTACGATGGACTAACACCCATGTTGAAGGGGCACATTGATGCCGCTGCTAGAGGCACATTTCTTTCCCTCACCATCGATGGAGCTACGACTCTCATCAACAAAATGGTGGCCAATCAAAGCTGGGGAAGAAAGAAAACAATAAAAGGCATGCATACCGTGAAGGAGGTGGATATGCTTGCCATAAAAATGGACTTAATATTAAAAAGATTGGATGAGCGTGCCACTGAGAAGGAAGCCATGAAGACCACCGTTTAGGCCACGGACTCGCAAATGACTTGTGAAGTCTATGGAGAAATCAGACATTTGGGGAACACCTGCCCCGAGGCCTGTGAAGATGCCACATACATCAATAATGGGTTCCGACAGCAAAATAATAGGGGGTGGAATAATAACCAGTCCCACTCGTGAGGAGATAATTCAAATTTTAACTCCAATTTCAATTCGAATCAACATTCCTTGAAGGACTTGGTCTTAGGCCAAGCTAAAATAAATGAAAATCTTACTAAAAAGCTGATGTTTAATGCTAAAATGTTTGAAAATATAAATTCCAAAATTGAAAGTTTGTCTTCCTCTGTAAAGAATCAATTAAGTTTTAATAAAATGATAGAAACTCTAATAGCTCAAATAGTTGCTGCTATTCCGGTCAATCATTCAGGGAAAATCCTGGAGCAATTCGAGAATTTTCCTGAATTTGTTCATGCAGCAGCAGAGCAATAAAGGAGGAGAAGTCTTGCCAACAGACTATAGATGTCGAGCTCTTGCCGATGGTAAATTGGTAGTTATCCTTGATTTTTTTAAAAAATTCAAACTTTAAAATTTTGCTTCAAAATAAACTTTTCAGAAAAATAAAATAAAAATCATTATAGATTTTTCTTTTATCATTTCTCATTTTTAAAAATATTTATGAAAATTGAAAATATAATAAAAGTTTTATGAAAAATCAATTCTGAGAAGAGGAAGTTTGAAAAAATTTGCAAAACCCCAACGGCTAGCTCCCACTGAGCTGTTGGGAGTAACCAGCCAAAGTGGGGCAGCAGCGGGCCCATCTCTGGTGCGGCCGCACCAGGGCGCACCCTTGCCTGCTGCCTGGTGCCCCCCACTTCTCCAACGGCTAGGAGCTGTTGCTCTCTCCCCCTCTCGGCCGGTGCTCTGCTCTATAAATGCAGAGAGCTTGGGTGTGAGCCCTCACTCACACTCTACTCTCATTTTCACTCTCTCTCACTCTATTTGCTTCACCACTTTTAAAATATTTTTCCACAAATATTGAAAGCAAGGAAACTCTGCAAAAAATTCTTAGGTTCAAGACCACCAAGCCAAGCTCGCGGGTTGTTCAATTTGATTTCGCTAGCGTAACCTTGTTTTCGAGTTTGTGTTGCTGTTTTTTGCCATGGGTAGGTTCGAGAAAAGTATTGCCAGTGCCATCAAGAAGATCATGGGGTCGAGCTCAAGATTCTCACATGAAAGCTCAAGCACATTCTACACCGAACATGAAGAAAGCCCGATGCATGAAGAGGAAGAAACTACGCCAACGGAAGAAGAAGAGCAAGAACAAGAACAACCGATGGAGGAAGGTGATGACGATCCCCACCTTGATTTGGAAGGAGAACAAGAGATGCAGGCGTACAACCTCATAAAAACCGCGAGTTCATCCACACGCCGACATGCGACTCTGACCTCCTCGAAAAGATAGGTATGGACACCAAATTTGCCACCATCTGGAAAGCCGTTGGATGGGACAATGTTGCTCCCGTCGAGGAGCAAGGTTCTCGCCTCCTAACAATCCAGTTTCTATGCTCTTTGCAAGAAGTTGAGAATGGAATTACTTTTCATTTTTTGATCAAGAATATTATCTCACTTGGAGAAATCTCAGTTCTCATTTAGCCTTCAGTATAAATGCTCAATTAATTTAGATCATGCTCTCAAAGGTTTTAATTGTCATGAATTTTGGAGAGTAATTTCGGGTCAAAACATAGTTGGCAAGTTACAACCTCGAAATATGAATATTCACCATACTACTTTAAGGTTCATGCATTGATGGATTGCCATGACTTTGTTTGCTAGACAAGACATAAGATTTGTTTATCATGCTGAAATGCAACTGCTCTATGTCATGCTTAAAAAGATTAAAGTTGCTCATGTAAAGGAAATGTTTAAACATTGGTTAGAAACATTTAAGGCTGCCACATCTATTTCTTGCACATCCCTTGTGACATGTATTGCCACTAGTATTGGTGCATTGGATAGACAAGATGTGACATACATCTCTACTCCATGCATCAATATTAATGAGCACTACTTGATGCAAGGGCATCATTTGAAACATGATGATGCAGGGAGCCTTGTATTTTTCTTCCCGGGATATACAAATGAGATTCCGTTACCTAACTCGGAACTCTCTTTGTATAAGTCCTCAGAGCTAACCTTCACTCTTATCGAGCAAGAGGAAGTGCATAGGAGTTCTGTTTCTCGCAGGTCGACACAGAGCAGGACTAGGAATGAAGCAGGCAGCTCTCAACAACCACCGCCAACACTGACACCACTTGTGCCTCAGGCATACCGTACGGAGTGGTTCCCGGCCATGCAGGTGCCTGGGTTCACACCTGGGTACTAGCCAGGCTGGGATCACACCCCACAATAACACGAGGCTTGAGGGTCAGGATGGCGAGAAGCCGACGCCACAGCATGGACGAGACACTCGTCTGACTCCGAGGGGGTACCACCACCTGTCCATCTGCGTCAGTCTACTTCAGACCATCAGGAATTGGATGGCATCAACACTTGCCTCAGTGGATTGAAGATCCGCATAGGTGAGATTCAAAACACGTTTAACACTCACGTGTAGGATTTCGCTCAGTGGCAGCTTCAGCAGCAGCAACAGATGTCACAAATGAACGCGTTGCTAAAGCAATAGTAGGTGGCCTATTGGTAGTTGATGGGATACAATCCCGGACCATAGGCCTCGAGGTAGTTTGGGGGAGGACCCCGTGGAGGTACCTTGTATCTTTTTATTTTTCGCATTTTTATTTTTGTGTATTTATTTATTTATTTATTTATTTATTACTATTTTAAAAAATCTAAAAGATTAAAATACCAAAAAAATAAAATATGACAAAGACAAAAAAAAAAGAATTCCACTCTTTAAATGTGTTTTAAGAATGTTTAGTTTCTCCTAAGTTGAAATGATAAATAGTTGCTCTATCTATAATTCATCTATTCTTATGCTGTAACTTAGTATTCCCCAAGATTTAAGTTTGTTAGCTAAACATTTCTCATCCTAAAAACTTATGGGTTGCAAAAGCATGCTCTTTTTCTAAGTTGTTGCAAGTTATGATATGGTACAAATAAAATTTGCTATAATTTTATTCTAAGAGAAACTAGACATCCGGAGTTTTTAATTTTAAAAATGCTAAAATTCAAAGTTCCTCAATGATTATGAATACCTACCAAGGCCATATGACAATATTCAAGTATAAAACCTTAGCCATATGCTACTTGTTGCATTGAGCTTTGTCAAATTGTTTGTGACCTTTGTTGAGATTCTCGTCATGCGCCCATGATCAAGACACACGTACACTCACAAATAAACAACTAACTCTTACGCTGAAAGTTACACAAAAATATGTTTTTCCGTCCACCGAATAATTACTCCATTCATTTATCATGAGTCTCTCTTTCTAATTTCATATGCTAAAAAGAATAGTATGGGCTATGCTAAAAAAAGAGAGAAAGAAAAGAAAAATATCCATGCCAAAAGGCATGAGAGAAAAAATGCATGCTAAAGAGCATGAACAAAAGAAAATAAAAGGAAGAAAGAAATAAAAATAGTCCACACTTTTGAATAAAAGGCATTCCTCATAAAGAGAGAGATTCATGATCAAAGGAGTACAAAGAAATATTTTGGAATTAGGAATATTATAAAAATTCCACATGCTTGCATCTCCTTGCATCCGGTTTTTGACTTAGCAAAATATGTGATGCAAGTATGCCCTATTTTCATACCTATCCAAAAACTCCACCAAAAAGCCTTTAGTGGTAGGATGAAAAGAAGGCAAAATACCAAATGCCCTGGTGAGGTTTTATACATATTGAGCGATCGAGTGAATCATTTGAGGAACTTACATTTTCTTTGCAAAAACTTATAAAAACCTCTGGATAGAAGGTTGGTCGAGGAATGAATGACTGGTAATTCTGTTATAACCATTCTATCTTGCAACCATCCAAGAACTTGAAAAAGCTGTACGTCCCATAGGGATCAGGGTAAAGGGTGAATAAAAATACCGACTTATTTAAATTGCGAAAGAATACTTTGTTATAGGCATGACACTTATGAAATATATTCGGTATAGTAGTAACTCCTGATCAACAACCAAGTACTTAGCTTTTTGCTCGGGACGAGCAAAGGTTAAGCTTGGGGGATTTGTTGGTGGTCCTTAACGACCAATTCCAACCGCCAATTAAGATCCAAAATAGGAGAAATAAACAAACTTATTACACATATGCATTTATTATTGACATAGTTCCGCTTGTATTGGAAGAAGTTTTGTAAGACATATATTTGAATACAAGTGGAAAACAAGACAAAAGGCACAACTCGGAAAGCGTAAAGCAGAAATGCACAGAGGAATAAAAGGAGAAAGCCCACCTACACACCAAACCTAGGCCTAGCACTAATGTGGGAGCTACCCAGGCCTAGCCAGAAACCCACCAGAGCAAGGCGATGACGAGCGGGCCAGCCTAGGGTGCGGCCGCACTGCCCCCAGCTCCACTCGGCCCCACTCTTCTCTGGCGGTTGCATGGCGGCATGCACAGGAGATTCATGGCGGTTTCCTAATTTACCTACACCCAAACCGATCTGTAGCTTGTATAAATAGGAGGGTGGATGTTGGTATATTTTATACGCACGTAGATAAATTCACAAGTGCATGAATACAGCTGTAGCTTTCACTCGGAAGTATTCCAAGTATCGTATCCATAGGGCAACATGTCAGATTAACTACAATCTAACTTAACCTAGGGTAGCAATAATGCTAAGTATAAACAGGAGCATAGAGAGGATTACTAAGGCTCTCTAGTTCTGACTTGGGTAAGCTATGTCTTTTACTATTCAACTGGGTACATTACCAAGGAAAGACACCAGTAAAGAATGCTATTCGTAATAATCGGGTCCTAATCAGCCTACAAACGGGAGGTGGACTATAAAGAACTCAACGAGGCAATATAGTCACCCTCGCGATCTACCACCGGTCCAGAATACAGGGTACATCCATGAGTAATGAAGTTTAAGTACCATGCTTACACTACCAATTACTACTTTAACCTATGGCTAATGGATTAAAGCACTCAAAAGAGTCACAAACTTGAAGAATAATATAAACAAAATGCTTACTTGAATCAAAAGTTGATTACGAGAGAAATCACAGACGCAAGCTCAAGGAACTTGAATCTGCCAAGGTACAAGCCGTAGAGAGAGCATCGACAGGCCGACACTTCCTCCAAACTCTTCCCTCACTCTTTATCTTACTATTTCTATTTACAAGACTAGATCCTGTAGAGGACTAATCTTCTCTTAATAGCTGGCTCTGATCCTGATGAGGAGGATATGAATTAGGGTTTCAGGATAGCTTTAGGGAGGGGGTAGGGGCTGCTATATAGCGGGGGCAACGTCAATTCTGGAGCCTCGGATCAAACTGACTTAAAACAACGATGTAGATGTGATGTTTAAGGCGGTGGAGAACCGATGTAACGAAGAGGGACTGACATGTGGGGCCACTGGGCCAGCCGGCCTGCAGGTGGGGCCGGCCAGCCCCACATGTCATGCTCTCGTGCTCTTCTTCTGTGGTTTGCCTTCTGGAGTATTCCAGAGTCGGTTTCGTCGCTGATAAGCGTGATTAAATCTGAGATTAGGTCCATTTTGATGGTTTTCTGATTAAATCCTCCTGCAAACATAGATTCACCAAAACTCATGGAATTTATTAGTTTAAACCACTAGACCTATGTTTAGTGATGGAATTAAATATATATCCAGGTTATTGTTGGTGGTCCTTAACTCATATAATTTGACCGCCAAATTAATCTAAAATGACAACATTCCTTGCTACGTCATACTAAAATATTATTTTATCTAACAAGTTCCACAAGTTTTGGTGGCTATAAGTTGTTTTGCAGGATATGCCAAAAATACATGTTAAAAGATGATATATGGTGCGTATGTAGCTACGGCAAAAATTGGCCCTAAAAAGAAGTTCGAATTTTGCTCATATCAAAACAGTCTCAAAGAAATATTTGAAGTATGCCATTGCGAAGAGCTCGTCAAGACAATCGAAACAAACATATTATTCGCTATATTTAGAGCTCTAAATACCAAGATATTAATTTTCCAAATAAAGAAAAGGAAGACAAACGTTACAGGGCAGCAGCACACATGATCCAAACAGTAGCAGGCACGAGGGAACAGGTGGGCCCAGGCCCGGCAGGTGTCGGCTGGCCAACTAGCAGAAGCACTGTAGCAGGCCGAACTGAGCAACAGCTGCTGGTTGCTGCACCTAAAGTCCACAAAACACGTACTTACTACAGGAGTAGCAGCAGACAGCCAGCGTCCAAGCCCGCGCCTACAGCGAGTAATAGATGGGCCCCAGCTCCATACAACATGAGCGCCCATAGGCTGGCCCACGACGATGTGATAGAGACCAAACTTTAGTGGAGGAACTAAACAAGGCCTTAATACCAAATCGATTAGCCAGTGTTGGTTCTCACTAGTAGCACCCTATAAATAATGGAGCATCCCCATAGTTGGAACACACAACACAAGGGCTCTCCTCTCCACCATTTCCAAGATGTAGCAGTAGTACTAGCTAGTTGGAAGTTAGGAGAGGTGCTAAAGTTCTGGAGGAGTCCTCGGTGGTTTGGTATAATCTTGTATCGTTGCTTTGTAAAACTCAAATATTTCATATATTTATCTTCTCCAATTACTTGAATATCTTTCATGGTTATCTAGTTCTTGCCTTAGTGGCATGGCTAAGTACGGTTAGTATAGTGGTTTTACACCATGACATGGGATCTTCGCTTGACCGGGTGCTCTAGTTATCATATGTGGCTAGAGTAGTAATCGAAAGTGTAGACATGGTGTCTAGACTATAGGTTACCTGAGTTTGCGCCCAACCCTACGGATAGTTGTGGTATCCCCAGAGGTGACAGCTCTGACCAAGCCTTTGTAGTCCACCACGTTCGGGTTGGTGTTTTCGTAGAGCTTTTGGCAGCCTTCCCTCGATCACCCCTTCCCAGTCTTTTCGAGGACCGGAAAGGTACTGCTGCTCTAAAGTGCTATGGTGTAATCGCTATGGTCTGCTCCAAAATAGAACCAAAGTAATAGAGAAGTAAATAGGAACCTTGTCATCTCCCGTTGTCCTCCTAGTTTAGCCTGTCTACACTTTTATCATATCATGGAGTTCTCCTATGTGTGTCATTTATACAAACACTCCTATTTTATCATTTACCCTCAAATTAGTCTAGACGGTATACTAATTAGTGGATACATGATGGTCAACTATCAAGTTCTTTAACCATTGCTTCCCTGAGGATAAATACGATACCCTGGAATACTCCTGGGTGAAAGTTACAATGATATCCATGCGCTTGCGGATTTCTCTGTTTACGTTAACAAATACCAACAAGCTTTCTAGTGCCATGTTTCTTCTTTTTTTATGAATAACTTTTGCATCACCCATGTCTCTTTTTTGCAACAAAACTTTAGAGAGATATCAACAAGAACTTGGAGCATTTATTTTGAGTGGAAACCTAACAAGCATGTTTTTGTATTCACCCCCAGTGTAGTGGTAGAATATTTTTGGGTGGATCTAAATGGAAGGCATGTTTTTGCACCTACCACCAGTGTAGGAGTAGTGCATATGTGGGTGGTGTGTATATGATCTTGATTTTAAGAGCATGACAAATCTCTCATAAGGGTCAACAAAGCTTGATAAAACTCAATGCAAATGCAAGAAGCATATATGTGGAAGTTTTTCTAGCCTAAATAACATGTATGGCTCTGGTAGGAATTCAAGCTTTGTTATATAGGAACTCATCATGTAGTATTTTTGTATTTTTCAAAAGATAAATCTCCAGAACTTTTGTGTCACTTGGAATAAGATAAACAGCAGCTCAGACCTTCTCATATTTGGAGTCTTCCCACCTAGGTACCGTCGCGGATTTACATGATTTCCTTTGACGAATAGGTCCTCCTTGGGGTTTTCTGATTAAACCCTGTTAAAAACACAAATTCACCAAAACTCATGGAAATTGTCAGTTTAAACCCCTAAGTTTATGTTGATGATCCATTTTAGTCTTTTATGCAAGGTGTATTGATGGTTTGTGATGAATGTTAACTACCGTCAACACTAATCCTGCCCGAGTGTCCGATGAAAGGTTTGACAAGTGCCCAGTCAATGTCTCAGACATTCCTGATTGACGCCACCCCCTTGCTAGTTTCATGGATAAACTAGTCGCAATTAGTTACTCGGCTTGTCAACCCCATCTGCGATATGTGGTCTGTACGGGTGGTTACTTGGACTCAGATATCCCAATAAATGGTCCTTAACTGTTCCACGAGCTATGTCGTTTGAGATCCACACTCACAACGACCTACCCCTCGCATGAGCGATAGTTATCAAAGTAGTATCCAAGTTTATAACTTTTAGTGATATTATTCCTTAGCCAGATTAGTGAAGTAAGTCAAGTTGTACCCTCATCAGTTTTAGTGACTAATTATACAAATGTAGCATCCTACATGCGCGAGAATGAGTTCTCTTCTCATACTCGACTTCTACCATTGCTAAGTAACTAAACAATAAGCAATTAAGTGTTTCCATTCCCATTGTTTAGATGAAAGGCTTCTACTAGATTAATGAGTGACTCTATGTGTAAGGTGAACAAGATTATTATCCAAAGCTACATGTGATGCATAACTCATAATGAAACTGCATAAGTATCCAAAATAGGGTTTATAGTAGTGGTGTGCCTGCCTGATTGTGTTGTCGTCCTAATTGTCAAAGCTGACGATGATGACTTGTACAATTACACGGTCCTTACTCGAGGCATTCCTAAAAGAACATGGAAGATGTGACTTAGAAAATACATCGACGATCCGAGACAACGAGAAAGGATATGGGTGCATAGGTTAGCACTAGGGATTTGGGAAAGGACATCTACTGGTACGCTATTTGGTAAAGGGTTTAAACTAGTGTTGTTGACCTCATGGATAAGCTTACTAAACAAACTCACACTCTCTGTGGTTTGGCGGACACTTCATTCTGAATGGACACTCTGCTGTATTGGGTATCGAGGTAGGCTATTCCTGGGTTGGTGGACACTTCGTGGAGGTCACGGGTACCCTGGTAGGAATTGGGTACTCTCGGGTGATGGGGTGGTTATTCTTTATATTTCAATGGACGCTCTGCCGTGAGTGACGGATGCTCCAATACAGGCTGGTCGCTCTCGGGTTCACTAGCTATGAGGCTTTATAACTCAACGTACACTCCGACGAATTGTCGGACACTCCGTTGTTCCCACTCCACAAGGGTATGAGTGCTTCTAGAGGGTGGTTTACTAAATCAGGAGGTTTATCGGATGCTCCACCACATTTGACGGACACTTCGTGAGTTGTGCGACATAACATATGTTCTATGTCTTAGGTTGGTTAGATCCTAATTTGGGGTAGTAGACATCTATGCATGTGCACCAAACTTTTAGGGTAACTCTAGGGATGTGCTAGGCTAGAGCTAGATGGGTTTTGGGTTATGGCTAACTAGTGCATCTAGTGATTTGGGTTCTATTCCTTCCCATGAACCACTTGAGACTAAGGCTTGAGATTGAGCAAAAGGAACTTAACTCCAAAGTTGATAATCATGAGAGGCTAGGATCCTTGATAAGAGATTAAGCACACCTTGCTTTCCATTCTTGAAGAGAAATACCAACATCCTTGCAAGAATCCATAGAAATGCACGAGAGTGACATTGAGAGGGATTTCTTGAGATTGGTCATGCATAGAGCCTTGATCTTACCTTTGTGATGAATGAGATGTCACCACACTCCATGATCCATACATGCATGAAAGATTGAGATTAGGGTTTGAGAGAGATTTCCATCTAGCTAAGATGAGAGCTCATGAGCTAACCATGATCATGAGGTGAGTATGAGTTGAGCTTGATGAAGTGATGATCTTGGGTTGCATTCCTTCACTCCATCTTCCACCTCCATCTCCAATTTCCATTTCCTCTCTCTAGTTCTTCCTTGTTCTTGCTCTTTTAGAGAGAGAGAGGGAGGTGAGAAATGGGAGAATGGGTTGAGTTGGTGCTGCTTTAGCTGAGGTATGGTTCATCCAATTTCGTGCATATGACATGTGGGGCCAAGGGTTGAGTTGAGGACAGCTCATTCCCCACTCACTGCATGCAGTTCAGATACTGGCGGATGGTCCGGTATGACGTCAGACTATCCAGTATTCTCTGTTAGTTGAGAGATGGGTCCAATCACTTGGGTTTTGACATTGGGCCAATTAACTCTATTCCAAAGGTCAATAACCCGATCTCTAACAATCTGAGCCATTGTGTTACATCCTTCAGATTGCGAGTTGCCTCATTGGGTAGGAAGCAATATATTCGTGGCTTCTGCTGTGCCCAAGAGCTTTTAGGGCTCGTCTAGGAGCTTCGTCGGTGATCGAAATTGAGAGCTAGGTTGTAGCGAATTCGGGTCATTACAACTCTTCCCTCCTTAGAAAAAGCTTGTTCTCGAGCTTTCCCGAGGTTCCATTGGGGAATTACACTTGGAAAGACTCTAAGATTTCCTTCTATGAATAGGGGCTAGCTTCCCTTTCCTCTAACGATTTCTTCCTCTCGAGGGTCACCAAAAGAGAGAGAGGTTCTTCCTTTATCTTCCTCGGATGGTCCGATAGACTCATTGGATGTTCTAGCAATCTTTATAACTATCACGTGACTTAACCGTTGTGCTTACTGAGCTAGCGAACACTCTGCCAAAATTGACGGACACTCCGTCAGTTTATGGCTGTAAAAGGGTTGATAGTCGAGCGGTAAGGGTTTCCTTCTTACCGTTCCACCTTTCCTCCAACCACGTTGCCGCACTTGCTCAGGCCGTTGCCTCCACTGTCTTCAGTCGATCTTTGCGGCTTCAAGCTTCTCAAGATGGGAAGGTGAGGATTCTTCCTTCCTTGGCCACTCATTTCTTTCCTTCCCCTAGTAGTTAGGCTAGGGTTTGCTCGATCTAGAGGTGGGGTTGTTTCTGTGGAATTCCAGCTTGGTGTAGAGGTAGAGCATGCTTGATTTGCCCATTGGGTAACCTTCGGTTGCTTAGAACTGCTTAGGGTAGTAGATCTTGGGAACGTAATGCCTTGCGGTTGCTCAATTCATTCTAAATCAAACGTTGACGACTCTCTATCGGCCCTAGCGGAATATTCCGCCAAAACCTAGGGAGGTTTAGAAATGTCCTGAACTTGTTGTGTCACCTTCTGTGTTGACTTTGATGGATGGTCCACGACTACCGCGGACTCTCCGCCATTTTCAGTTTGTAGCTTAGGTTCCTCTATGTGTGTTGTCCGAAAATTAATGGACTCTCCGTCACTAGTGTTAGAGGCTCCGGTATACTCCAATTCGTCTTGGGTCCAATGTCTATAATTTAGCGGATAGTCCGACACCTTCACAGATGCCTCGCTATTCTTTGGGTAGTTGCAAGTCCAGTTTTTGTTGACATTCTTGTCTCCAAACTTTATATGGGTCCTCGAAGAATATCGTGTGACACTGCAATACTGTACCGTTAATCCTTAGTGCTAGTAGATACTATTGTATTCTTAAATTCCCTTAGCACTTGTTTGGTCTGACTGTGATCTTACATTCTTGTTTGTACTTGCAGATCTGGCTCAGGTCGTCGTCCATCGAGTGGGGTTCTCACCAAGAAGGGGCCACGTACCGAGGAGCAAGGTAGTTGCCAAGCCTCTCGCGAGCAGGTGGTGCCACCTAAGAAGAGGAAGACATCGCACGCTAGGAGATCCAAGAGGGCCACTTCGCCTAGCATCATCAATGTCGATGAATGGGCAATGCTTGAATGGGAAGAGGAGGAACAACCCCTTAGACATGGTAAGGGTCCAGCGAATAGGTTTGAGGGAGAGGACTCCCCGTTCAACGAATTCGAGGTGGATTACAGCGATGATGAGTACAAGGAAGAAGGGGTCCGTCCAATCAGCTTGGAAAATCATCCCAAGACAGACTATTCTTGGGAAAACACCAAGAAGTACCAGGAGGCTTGCCAAGAGAAGCACTACCAGTGGAAAAGTGACACCCTTTCCGCCTACTTCCACTCTCAGGTCCAATATCGACTCTTCTGGGGTGAGTTCGTTAGCAGGTCAATGCAAGAGAGCCAGTGGATCAATTGAACTTACTTGGATGGCTTTCCACGCATCAAGGACTTGGTCCAAAAGTTTCGGGTCATGGGTCTTCAACTAGAATGAGTCTGCTATCCATCAGTTCTACACCTCTCTTGAGGTTAACGTGGAGGATGAACTTCTGACTTGGATGACTGGCAAGAAGATCTTCACTGCTTCGTTCTAGGAGTTTGCTACACTTATTGGTCTTGATTATGAAGAGATGAAGACTGGGAAATTTGAGGAGGATCTTCCACCGATGCAGGAGCACGAGACCTACATCTTCTATGCAGATGGCAAACATAATCATGGGGTTAGCAAGGACTGCAGGAGGTACCCTTCCCTGATTTTCAGCATACTGAGGCATACCATCATGCCCAAGGTTGGAAATTCCGATGCTGTTCGCATCCCTTATTATGAGGCGATCCGAGCTATCATGTCTGAGGACAAGCTGAACATTGTTGAGTGGATGGCCACGAGGATGGTAGAGTGCAAGCTTGACAGAAGTGGTGCCTTGGTCTCCCAGCCGTACATCATGGCACTGATCCGTCACAAGACTGGCTTCTTGGGTATTGATGGCGTGGTGCATAGGCATTTCCGCCCATTCAAGAACAAGAAGGAGGCTTTGGAATGAGAGGATTCGCCTTCGTCTGAGGTTCCACCACTGCCTATTGTAGTTGCAGTCGAAGAGGTGCTAGTGTGTGGACACCACCAAAGGATTACTTCGTTCCATACTTTGAGCGTCTCAGCCATCAGTTCTAGGAGTCGATGGCTCTATTCTGCCAGGGATTAGATGCGAGGTTCGCCAGGCAGGAGCAATTCCTCAAGGACAGCTTTATCGATCCAATGACTGCCACGGTGAACAGCTTGGCTGATCAGGTGGGGAGGATGGCCCCCAAGGAAGAAATGGGTCAGCTCCGCTCTGAAATTACTTCGCAGGTCCAGGCTACCGGGCAGCTCAAGCAGTCTTTTGACACTCTGTACCACCACGTCTACCACTGCTGCCTGCAGCCATCAGCTGGCAATGTGATCGGTATACTCCTTTCTCCTTTTTACTTACCTGTACTCCATTTGCAGCATGTTCATTCTCTTTATAAGACTGTTCTCATTTCTGCGGATCATACAGAGCCCACTCCACTCCAGATACGTCCCGACGGTACCATACTCCTAGGAATCTCGACTACCGGATATGCTGGCTACCGACTGCGGATCAGAAGAGACCAGACTAGGTGCGACAACCCTATTCGAGGAAGGATATCTCTAGATTATGTCAAGACTTCAACCGGGGCACGACTACTTAGCTTGGGGGCAAGGTGATCCCGGATATAAATAGCTAGCAATACCTTCTGTTGTAATCATCAAAACTCTCATAGGCATAGCCATCTTGTAATCGCCGTCTCACTATTCGACGAGATCGTAATACAAACAAGTAGCAACTGGACGTAGGGCTTTTACTCGCTTCTCGGGGGCCAGAACCGGTATAAATCTCGTGTCTCTACTGTGTTTGCTCTTTGCATCAGGCAAGTTCCTCCAAGAACCGAATATCTGCCGGTAAAAACACCGATAGAGATGCGCCAGGTAAGGGGATTTTGCGCAAAGAGTGATCATACCGATCGCCAGAGGAGTTTTGTTCTCAAGATAGGGATTTTTTCGCCAACATCATGCATGGCGTCTCGGCATCCCGAGAATCCCTGACGACGATGGTCAGCGCTTGGCGGAGATGGGCACTCAAATCTGGAGCGATGCCCGATCCGGAATTCCGGATCAGCCCCCACGATGTCTGGCTCGGGGGAACTAGCAATCGGTCCACGGCGGCAGCACAGAGCGGCGCCTGCATAGCGCCTGCATCAGCACTACAACCACGCGTCGCAGCACCGCAATCCATCGTCAGGCTTACCATCGCCGTATGATCAGCGCCGAACGGCAGGGCAGCAAGAAGCCGAGAAAGCCTGACAAAGGATCAATCTACAGGACAAGCTATCTCCTCCAGAAGACGATCAAGAAAGTGCTTCGGGGATCTGATCAGGCCAGATGCTAGGACGGCACGCCCGTTTTCAGCACGAAGAACAGCTAAGTCGTCTTATTTATTTTCAATTAAATATTCGCTGATCTTGGCATGTTATTGAAAATAATCCAGCAGCACGACTTGGCTTTACGGCCCACGCTGACAACACCGTGGATCCTCGTCGATGACGCTCACTGATAGATTGTCGTTCGACATCAACTCATCCCGCTCTTCGTCGATTCGTCGTAGTCCTGTACGCCCTACGGATTTCCTCATCAACATCGCCGTCTGCAACGACTCGGTATCCCGCTGCGGTACGTTTCGGCTCCAAGCTAATGACGGCAGCGGCCCCTTGGCACCCTCAAAAATCTACGTGACCTTGCAAGCTTACTAATCTAATCAAGATACTGGAGTTTGCATGTGCATATTCATGTACGCAGCAGCTAGCAAGCTAATTGCGACACGTACGCACGTACACGGACAGGAAGATGCATGCACATACAGGATCAACCCCAGACACGCACCCGCCGCCGGGTTCGGAGGAGACGGTGCACAGGCACAGGAACGTCAAGGCCGAGTACGTGCCGTGCTCGTGGTGCACTCGAAAGCGAGCTGCCAAGCGAGCCATCCGAGCCATCGAGCGAGCCGCCCGAGTCGTAAGCGAGCTGCCCGAACAACATCCACCTACTCGGACATCATGACACGCTGACTACTCCACTCTACATTGATTGAGCTAAGTCATGTTCCATATTTTATATTAATAATTCTATGATACATGTATATCTCTCGCTATCTACATGTATCTACATGACAACTATTGGCAGGAGCTCATGACAGCCGAGATCATCGTTGCCCCGAGGTGGCCCTCGTTGATGTCCTACGTCGTTTTTGTCGTCTTCGTGTTTCGACTTTCGATTTCTCGTTCTGGGTGGCCCTTGTCATCAGCACACCGTAGCTCGTCAACTCGTCATCCACGACGTCGAACGCGTCATCAAGCTGGGTGTACGACGGTAGCATCACTGGCAACGACTAATCGGGCGCATCATCGACGGATTAATTCAGGCTAGCCATGTCGCTCTGACGACGTCATCGACAAGTACTACTCGAGCAACGTTGGCAAGCACCCTCAGGACGGTCACGATCAACCTCTCATAACAAGTTCTCAACCTCCCGCCACCTCTCACCGTGGCAGTACTCGACAACGTCACCAACAACTCGTTAGACCAGCTAAGTCGCCTCCAAAACTGTTTTTTATTATGTTATCTCTTGCTCTTACTTTCTATTAAGTTGGCCTCCAATTTAGCGGAAAGTCAGGGGCTACTACACATAATAATCACACTCTGGTGCATGCCAGTCTTTTTTCTCTGTGATTTAAGTACCTGCATGATATGTCTATGTGTAGAACTTTGTCTGCAATAACGACTTACGCCACAACCCAATATTGTACATGTCACACCATTATATGGCTAGTGTCCTATGCACGGGGCTACAGTCAAGTGCACAAAGTGCATAACACAAAGACACAAAGGGAATACAACATCAAGGATAAAAGGAATAAGTCAACTCGATAACAACCACCAAGTGGTCTAAACCTCGACATGTATACAAAGTGCCTAACCACAAGATAGTCCGAAGTGCTCGATGGGGTACTTGATCTCAAGTTGGTCCAAGGTACTCAGTCTATTACTATTTGTGCTTGATCGTAAGAGAGTCCATTGTGCTCGACGGAGTACTTGATCTCAGGCGAGTGCAAAGTACGTTACGAAGTACCATCACTCGAGGGTTTGAAGGCTCAATGGAGTTCTTAACCTCAAGTGAACGAAATACTCATTAATTTCTAAGTGCCCATTATGCGAGGGCCCATTGCGCTTGACCTCGAATGATCAAGGAACTCGTTAATTTTTCCAAAGTGCCATCATGCGAGGGTCCATTGTGCTCGACGGAGTGCTCGACCTCAAGTGATCAAAGTACGACACATCAAAAAATCACAAAGTATACTGACACGAGATAGTGCCGACAATACACGCTCAGTGTTTGGTTTCAAGTGTACAAAGTACTCTTTATTTTCACCAATCCCGAAAACTACGTATTGGGAGTCTGGTCCTCCCCAAACAACAAACAAACTGTCGTCTAATGGCAGGGGCCTTTCATAAAAACCGAAAGAGACCGATCCAGGGTCTACAAATTGACTGAGTAAACGAATAACTCATCTTTTCCATCATTATCAGTCTTTTTCAGCTACGATGTTTGGCTTCATATCCTTCTCCTGACTCATGCATGCTCGGGGGCTGGAACCTGCCGGTTAGACCATCCAGAGTCTTTTCTATTAAGCACTACCGTGCAACGGCTCGAGGGCTACCATGGTTTGCGTAAATGACAGTTGTTATATTAACTAAAGACTCTTTGTACAAACATTTTTCTATTGTTTAAACAAAGAGTCGGAGGTTTTTCCAAACATGTTAGCCCGAGTGTGATAACTGGGAGCTACAGAGTCACGACGCTCTCTAGTCGTTCATACAGCTCTAATTATCATATTCGCGAGTCAATTTACTATTTTGCAGATTACCTATTACTACCAATCAGGACGTGCCAGTCAGCTCATCGACATGTCTTATATTTTAGATAAGTTCTGTCAACTTTTCAATTTTTTCTTGCAATCTTTTGCTCTATTCTCTACCAAGGTTTTGGGATTCAAAATCTAGAAAAATTCGGTGACTACCGAATTGGACGAATTTCGGAAATTTCGAAAAATTCGGACCGGGATTCACTTGTTTGACCTGTCAAAAAATTCATAATTTGGTGAAATTTGGCCAAATTTTGACAGAAATTGAAAACAATGGTACTACAGCCCTTGCCAGTGCATCTATGGTTGGTGGATTGCTCGTCCCACATCTGAGTGATGTCGTTGATGCGTTGAGCCTTTAACCACCAGTGCCAGCCACCCGGCGCCGTCGTGGTGCCGGCCAAGTTGCTGCTGCGTACATGGTCGGCACTAATTGAGTGCGCTGTACCTCCTGACCATGGGACTCAGCAAGAATAAAGTTGAGCAATGGGAAAACCGAAGGAGGGGACGGGATGAGGGAGCTGGATGAGTGCTTCGCTTCGGCATGAGCTTTGCCACCGGCGGCCGGCGGCTGGACACCCAGGGAGAGAAAGAAACTGAATGGTTAGGGTTTTTAAGATGAGGTTCAAGCTTATATAGCTCTGGGAGATAAGTTTGGGCTGTCTTTGACCTTGTATTGGGTCAGAAATTTAAATTGGGCCGAATTTCTTAGGCCGGTTTGTATTCCTCTCGGGCCTTGCCGAAATGGACGAATTTCACCGAAATTCGGCCCATTCGGACCGAATCCCAAATCCTTGCTCTCTATTTGGTTACCTGGTAACCCGAGTAAAGAGCCAGGGCTACTACAATACTCATATCATATAACTAAAAATTGCTGGACTAAAGCAAATTGAGCTATTTATCAAGTGCACTTGTTTCAAGGGACTAACGTATGGAAGACCGCTCGAGTCTCAGCTGCTAACGCCCTGAACGAACTCTGTGTACTACCAAAATAGCCTGAACAAGCTGAGGACACTTCGTTTGGTTACATTGATTAATTTCCATTCTCGCCAAAAATTAAAATAAGCAATTTTATTATCTTATTTTTCTTTTAATATTTTTTATATAACCCCTCGAGTGTATGCTCGGAGGCTAATTACTAATTATTCTGTTTTGAAGATTTGAAACAGAATATACTCCAACGATCCATCATCCACCTGAACGCATGTTCGGGGACTACCACGCCGAAATCTTTTCGGACCTATCCTACAGTGCCCAAGCGCAATGCTCGGGGCTCCTCATATACCTGATCGGGCATATCAAGGATGTCTATTCTCTTACTAAAAGAAGCTACGCCAAATACACCGAACATGCAACTACAAGGGATTAACAGTGCAATAGACCGCCCGAGTCTTATATACTAAAATCCCGAATAGCTTGCATAAAGGATAAAATGGCTACGCGTTCAGTATAGAACAGAAATAGGCGAAGCTCCTTGACAGCAGGCCCACATTCAGGCACGAACAATGACGAAGACTACTTTGGCATGTACAAGTCAATTTCATCAGGATACGGTTTATGAGGTTTCCCGGCCCCGGGTGCGTGCAGCGCTCTTCTGGGTCACGATGGCAGCAACGCACAATGCCTGCAAGAGCCTAACTCCCGATGAATCACAAGATAACAAGCATGCCGAAAAGGAGTCCGAACAATTTACAGAGCCATGCACGCAATCAACATGCTAATTGTGCCTGTACGTGCACGTGCACATGCAAGTATGCATCCCGCATGCAGAAGATGATTTCCCTTGCCGCCAGCTCAACTATGTTCGTGACCCGATTCCAACACGGATCGACGCAACTAGCCGCAAGCGAGCCACGAAGCGAGCCGATCGAGCTGCCAAGCCGTCCGAGCCAAGAGTGAGCCACAAGCGAGCCGCCCGAGCCGAAGGCAAGCCATAAGCGGACCGGTCGAGCCGCAAACAAGCAACATGAAGGATCATGCAAGCTATTGAGATTAGCATGAACCCATGCATGAGAGGAAAATACATACACCATGCTGCCACCTACTATACAACCTCGTATCGGCCATACAAGTAGAACGTATTCATTACTCCATCAAGCATGCAAGAGACATACAAGCCGACTACAACATTCAGCCAACATGCAAGTGTGCACCTATGCGTCTATCAAGCATGGACAGCACATCCATCTCCTCTGGCGCAACGACACGCTGACTCTTCCACTCGGCCATTACCACTGCTAGAAAATCTCGGGGCTGACGACCGGCTCCTGACTAAAAAAGCTCAGTCGCAAGTACCCAATTGCGAGGTGTCCGAACATGAGAAAATCCAAAGATAAAATTTCCTAGATCACGAAGTACCCGATTGTGAGGTGCCCGATCACGAGGAATTCCAAGGATAAATTTTTCCAGATCTAGAGGACTAGATTGAGAGCATCCGATCATAAAGTTCCCGAAGTCTGAATCTTAATCTATATATCTTATAAAAGTAAACCCCACTATCGTATTTCTCCGCGATTTCATGAAGCCACGTCATCATGAGAGCCCCACCAAATCAGCACGTTCAAACACTAAATTACATTTATGGGTCCCATCAGGTCAGTAAGTTTTGATCTCAAGTCGTCAAGTAATGAAGAGGCACTATATTCTTCTCCACTTGGTTCCTTTAACGCACCAATTCAATACTCTACCTCCGAAAGCCACAGCAAAACTTTCCCTTTCACCTGGCACCTTCTTTGTTGCGACTCCATCCACCATTAAACTCTCACGTCCTTCCTAAGTAAATGTTCTACTCCACTTCCAAAGTACTAACGAAGAGCCAGCCGGCCGGAGCAATGGAGCAGATGAACCGTTTGTTTCCCTCTTATTAATGTAACCTTACCCATACTTGAGCTCAGCTCTATACTTTTGGGTGGTCAGCTCACCAACAATAGCTCTGACGCTCACCGTCAGTCTCCTCTTCCAAGCACACTTTCCCTAATCTGTTCTTAGCTTACGATCGTGACATGACAAACTGCCACACGCTACATGTCCACTAGATGGTCCTCATGCCTGTCGGCCTGTTAGGTGCCGCTGACTGATCATGTAATTGGATCACGAGTATTTTCATAAGTGTATGCAGGTTATCCTTCGTTCCTCACAGTCACCGATCATGTATGCTATTCTGTGATGTGCCACTATCCCACTGCCCATGTTAGCATTTTTCCTTGCTTTTTGAATCCGATTATTTTTCAAGACTACTTCTATTCAGTTGTTGCATCTACAAATTAAGTTTCTCTCGAAAGCATATATAAGTCTTATTTTCTTGCCAAGTGATGTATGTTGATATAGTTAAACCATAATGTTTTGTGATTCTAAATTCCTATAGTTGACGTGTGATTTACTTACATCACAAGTTCATGAGTGTACCTGGATTACCAACATCATACACATATACACTTCTAATTTTTCAGTGGTTTACATCCAAATCTATCTGTATTTCTCAATGGTTTACAACCCAATCCATCTGTATTTCCTCTTGAATACCCGCAGCAACGCTTGGGGAATACTCCTAGTTATATAAGTTTTGATGACTACAAAATGCCCGATCTCAAAAGATCCCGAGGCATATTACAAGACAACTCCAGAGTATGGCATTTTTATTTAACAGTTCATCGCCCAACTATATGACCCTGTAACTTCTACCTGACTGGCCTCGTTTTCACGGGTATGAACTCGGGCTTTGAGATAGAGACCCAATTCCGAACACCCTAAAAGGCCTGAGTACAAGAAGGTTACCGAGTCTCATTTGACCGATAAGCTCGGGGGCTACTGACGGTGCCATACTCCCAAGAATCTCGAGTACCGGATATGCTGGCTACCGACTGCGGATCAGAAGATACCCGACCAGGCGCGACGACCCTATTCGAGGAAGGATATCTCCGGATTACGCCAAGACTCTGACTGGGGCACGACTACTTAGCTTGGGGGGCAAGTTGATCCCGGATATAAATAGCTAGCAATACCTTCTGTTATAATCATCGAAACTCTCATTGGCATAGCCATCTTTGTAATCGCCATCTCGCTATTCGATGAGATCGTAATACAAACAAGTAGGAGACGTAGGGCTTTTACTCTCTTCCCGGGGGCCCGAACCAGTATAAATCCCGTGTCTTTACTGTACTTGCTCTTTGCATTAGGCGAGTTCCTCCAAAAACCGAATATCTGCCGGTAAACACCGACACGTCCCTTGCTTCCAGTCACTCAGGGGGTTGCTGTTTCTCCTGCAGGTTCTTCATGTATTTTCGTACTTTCTATGGCTGCACCCTTTGATACTTTTAGCTTCCGGCTATCATGGTTTCTGACCATTGCTCACGTCATGTCTTCATGCAGGTGGACAGCCAATGATGATATCTCCAGGAGCCTTCCGTCCGCAGCCTCAGCAGCCCAGTCAGACTTTGCCCGACCAGTGATTGCCTTCATGCCTTGCCACTGTCATGCTCCAGAGTTGGTTTCGCTCTGTCTGTCATGGGAGAGTTTATCAAATACTTTGAACTTTGATTTGCTTCACCGCCCAGTTGTGTTGGGCGTACTTGGATTGTGATGTACTTGATACTGTGATTTGTTCTGTGGATCATCCATCAAGGTGACAAATTTGATATCCCATTTGAATTCCTTTAGTTGGACACTTGAACTTGTTTAATATCTCGTCCTCTTGTTGATGCTTGATGGTTGTTGCTCTGGTTGGATTCTTGTATATATGATTGTCCGTTTATGGGAGATAAGGCCTAAATACAGAGAAGGTTCTGCCAAAACTTCCACCGATCCAGTAATGGTGAGTGAAGGGAACCTGATTGGGAACTTCGGAGGGCCTAGATAAGGACGTCAGGATCATTCTAACGTTCTCTACACTTTCCGCACGGCACACTTGATCTAGAAGGGCGCTTTACCGCAACCTAGTATTCCTCACTTGGGTAAACCATAACTATCCTTCCCAACCTTATACTGAACCTTAATCGAGTCCTAAACTTTCTTTAAAAACAAAATCCTTTGGACATTTTCCATGTATCATAGAGTACTGAGGAAACAGAGGCTAGATTCAACTAGATAAGAGAGTTAAGATAACTTAGGGTTTGCCTACAGCATAGAGCAAAATTTTAAAGTCGAAAGCTAAAGTGCATATCAAGTGGGTTGAACAATGCCTTGTTTGAGACTGTAGGTGTAAGTCAATCAACTGCTCCGATACCCATCTCCACTGTTGCGGGCAGTGCGCGGCACGCCTGCACGGAGCGAGGGTTGTCGCTATATAGTCATCGCGAGGCCTAGGATCTTTGCGTTGAGTTACACACACATTCCCGATGCAAGGCATACCGAACAACTCGATCGATCACACACTTAAGTCTCCAACACTTAACTGAAACATTATAGACAACAACATAAGATTAAGACAAGAAACTACTAATAACAATACTGCTCTATTTAACTACTGTCTTCTATCTAGGTTACAACTCAATTCACTCTGTTACTCATCGGATTACTCGTAGCTTATCTTGGAGAACTTCCAAGGTCTACTAACCGTCACACTCATCGGGGATCGTCTCGGAGGAAAACCTTAACAACGTGCAAAACAACTTAATGGCAACGCCGTGAGTACATTTTGTACTCGCAAGACTTAATTCTAACACATAGATATTTGGTGGATGCAAAGGTAACATATCATGCATTTGTATATTTGCAGAAAGCAATGGCGTTTATTAAGAATATGTCATGCTATGCTCCAATAATTAAAACAAGAGTAGTCACATTATCGTATATAAATCAAGACGATCATATTCCATCAATTACGCTACCATGGGTATAGAAAGTAGGAACAACCGAATGGTTCCATCTCGAAGGACTTCAGGCTTTTAAACTCTGCAGAGGTGTACAACTGTACCCACGCAAAAAACGGGACTAACCACCATACACTGGGTCCAGTAGTAAGGGTTGCCTCACATTCTCCAACCTTTCCCTTAATCCAGCTCGAGTGTGCACTAAAAGGTTCAACTGGTGCCCGATCAATGTCTTAAACATTCCCGACCGACGCCACCCCCTTGCCAGTTTCACACATAAACCGTCGCAATTAGTTACTTGGCCTGTCGACCCCATCCACGACATGTGGTCTGTATGGGTGGTTACTCGGACTAACGTATCCCAATAAACGGTCCTTAACTACTCCACGAGCTACATCATTTGAGATCCCACACTCACAATGACCTACCCCTTGCATGAGTGATAGTTACAAAAGTAGTATCCAAGTTTATAACTTTTAGTGATATTATTCCTTAGCCAGATTAGTGAAGTAAGTCAAGTTGTACCCTCATCAGTTTTAGTGATTAATTATACAAATGTAGCATCCTACACACGCGAGAATAAGTTCCCTTCTCATACTCAACTTCTACCGTTGCTAAGTAACTAAGCAATAAGCAATTAAGCGTTTTCATTCCCATTGTTTAGATGAAAGGCTTCTACTAGATTAATGAGTGACTCTATGTGTAAGGTGAACAAGATTATTATCCAAAGCTACATGTGATGCATAACTCATAATGAAACTGCATAAGTATCCAAAATAGGGTTTATAGTAGTGGGGTGCCTGCCTAATTGTGTTGCCCTAACTCTCAAAGCAGACAATGATGACTTGTACAATTACACAGTCCTTACTCGAGGCGTTCCTGAAAGAACAGGGAAGATGCAACTTAGGAGATACATCGACGATTTGAGACAACGAGAAATGATATGGGTGCATAGGTTAGCATTGGGAACTAGGGAAGGGACATCTACTAGTATGATATTTGTTAAAGGGTTTAAACTGGTGTTGTTGACCTCATGGGTAAGCTTACTAAACAAACTCACACTCTCTATGGTTTGGCAAACACTCCGTTCTGAATGACGAATACTCCACTGTATTGGGTACCGAGGTAGGCTATTCCTAGGTTGGCTCTGTTCGGGTTGGCGAACACTCCATGGAGGTCACAGGTACTCCGGTACGAACTAGGTGCTCTTGGTTACGGGGTGGTTATTCCTTATATTTCAATGAACGCTCCGCCGTGAGTGACGGACGCTCCGTTACAGGCTGGCCGCTCTTGGTTTCACTGGCTATAAGGCTTTATAAGTCAACGGACACTCCGACGAATTGTCGGACACTCCATTGTTCCCACTCCACAAGGGTATGAGTGCTTCTATAGGGTGGTTTACTAAATTGGGAGGTTTATCGGATGCTCCGCCACATTTGAAGGACACTCCGTTAGTTGGGCAACATAACCTATGTTCTATGTCTTAGGTTGGTTAGATCCTAATTTGGGTAGTAGACATGTATGCATGTGTGTTGGTATTTATTAACGCAAATAGAATATGAAGGATTCTGTAAGCGCACAGAATACCATTGTAGCATTTTACCAAAAGTATTCTAGGTATCATTATTTATATTTTACCACAGGGAAATAATGGAGTAAAGATTTATTGGGTAATAAAGGAGTATCTATTAAAATACCAACATAGCTAGAGCAGGGGATAAATATAATTATAAGAGTTAAGCATAATGACACTCAGGGGATAGATCACTAAGATAGTGTAAACTAGTTAACTCGGGAGAACAACAGGTGAGGTAGATTTCTGAGACATTCTTATTACATGGTCAAAGTATATATACATCCAACTATAGCTAAGACTAACTCTACTCTTGTACACTTCGGGACGTCGTTTAGACGGTAGAGCACCCATAATAGATAACTCTACTGACGCGACTATGATCCTACAATTTAAGAACCTGCTCAATTTGGAGTGGACTACGAAGGATAGACACGGTTGTCACCTCCCGTTGCTACCACCGAACCAAAGAACAGGGTGCACTCATAGGCAAAGCATTGTATAAGCACCATGCTAACACGAGACTCGGCTACTTAGCCTAACCGGTAAGCTAGTAGGCTAAGCGCTCTATGAACCCACACACAAAAGTAATGATAACAATAACTAAACAAGATATATATTCAAAGTAAGCATAGCCATGTAGATAAGAATAAGATAAATTGATAATAAGTCTTACAAGATGTTGAAGTGAAGATACAAGGCTTTGCCAAGCCTCTAAGACTAGATCCAAAACTTGAGCATGAGCCCAACTCGACCCTCACTCCTGAGCTACTAGTCTACTACATTAGAGAGCTCTAGACCTAATCCTCCTAGTGTGTGTTGATCTGAATGAGGGATATAAATTAGGGTTTTAGGATGTCTCTAGGGAGGGGGGTAGGGGTTGCTATATATAGGCTGAGGTGGAGTAGGGGGCAAGGAATTGAGGTGGAGTAGGGGACAAGGAATCGCCACATCATCGATCCACGTCAACTACCTCGATCACTGTTGGATAAACTGATCTATAACCGCCTTAAAATCAATGGTGTAGATATTGGAAACACATACGAGGCAGTGGAGGGTGAGCGGGCTCCAGAGCAGGCCGACCGGCCTAGGGCTTGGGTCGGCCGGCCCACTTTTGTGGCCGTTTGGCCCAAGCTTCGGTGGTGCGTCTTCTGGTATCTTCTAGAATCTTCTTGAGGTGTTTACATCATGGATAAACGTGATTAAATATGACGATTGGGTCCACCTTACTCATTTTCTGGATAAATCCTCCTACATTCACATATTCACCCAAACTCATGGAATTTATTAGTTTAAACCTTTATTCCTATGTTTGGTGATGGAATTTAGCATATATACATGTTATATTGATGGTTTATGATTCACATTAACAACCGTCAACAAGTTCTCCCACTCTTACCCTTTGCTAATCCCCGAGCAAAGCTAAACTTAGCAATGGATCAAGAGTTGCTACAATGTTTTTACTCCTCAAAAATACACATGCGTTCAAACAAGAATTCTCCTCCGGATTAGAATAAACTGATCTGATTTTCAAACGTACCCATATTACCTTCAATCATGGTACTTCTTAGCCTTCACTTGGGTCTTGAGCAATTGAAAGACAGAACGATCAAGTCAAGCACTATGTCTCAATCTCTTTGTTTCACCATTGTTCTGGAATTTTTATAAGTTTTCAAAATAAAACTTAGAGATTCCATTGTATGACACTCTCAAGTCAATCAATATTTATGGTATTTGTGGATCCTCACCAAGGCAATAAAGATGTTATGCCATTTTCTCTTCCTACCACTAAGGCTTATGTGGAGTTCATAGGTAGGGAGAAAGCTAGAGCATACTTACAATGCATATATTGTAAAGTCAAACCTCAGATCCAAAGAGAGTTGAGTAATACAATCAAACCAAGATGTGTATGTGTGTGGATGTATGGTGGACATATATGATGGCTAACCTAATTCTACTTTGCTCCTTGAAAACATATCTCTTTCTTGAAACTTGGAAATATTTTTGCGAGAGAACAGGGGTCATCTTATTCATCTCTCTTTTTTTCTTTTCAGGCGGGCATCTAAGTACCTATTGTTTTAAATATCTCAGACACTTGTTTATTTTTTCTCAACTCTTTTTTTCTTTTTTTATTAATAACTTTTGCATAGCCCCATGTCTCTTTTTTGCAATAGAACTTTGAGAGAAATATCAACAAGAACCTTGGAGCATTTATTTGGTGGATGAAAAACCTAGCAAGTATATTTTTGTGTTCACCAACAGTGTAGGAGTAGAACATTTTTGGGTGAATCTAGATGGGAGGCACGTTTTTGTGCCTACCCCCAATGTATGAATAGTGCATATGTGGGTGGTGTGTACATGATCTTGATTTTAAGTGCATGACAAACATCTCATAAGGGTCAACAAAGCTTGACAAAATTCAATGCAAAAGCGAGCAGCCTATGTGTGGAAGTTTTCCTAGCCTAAATAATATGTATGGCTCTGGTGGAAATTCAAGCTTTGCCATACAGAAACTCATCATGTAGCATTTTTATGTTTTTCAAAAGAAATCTCTAAAACTTAGTGTCACTTGGAACAAGATAAACAACAGACCTTCTCATATCATATCCGTCAATTACCTAGACTTAGATCAAGCACATGCTACCCACAAGTTTCAAGTTCAGAATAAATCCTTATATCAAAACAATCTTATAAAAAACTCAGGAGAATTCAAGGCTGAAAACTAGCACAGAGCAACTATTCATCATTTCTATTTTAAGAGATTGTCCTCAGAGTCCTTATTATTTATTTAGCTCTTAAAAGAAATTAAAGCAAACTAGACACACTCTTTTTATTTTGTTTTTATTTTTTAGATCACACATTATTATTATAACTATGTATACTTATTATAAGGATAACTATTTATTTCATTTTTAGTTATTCATCTTTTTTTTATAAAGAAAACCTAAAAATAATAAAATAAAAAGGGAAATAGCTTGATAGAATGGGGTGCCTCTCCCCAAAGCTGGTTGTTGTCGTGGTTCTCAATGCGATGGCTGGATGTGGAGATGCTGGAACAGAGCCTCCCAGTTCTAGTTTTGCTATTGTTGTTGTTGCTGGAGGCTAGCCACCTTGGGTCACATAGTAGCCTACCATTGCGTGTGATTATGTAATATACCTAGATAGCAGCTGTCCTCTCATCAATGGTTGTGAGCCTATTGTCGAATTCAGAACTTCCACTTGTAGAATTTAGGGGATCGACTCCTCCACACTTTACTCGAAGTGTGTTCTGCTCATAAAGACAAGGTAGAGTTCAAGTGCATAGGCTCTATTAGTGGAAATTGAGAGCCTAGGTTGTAGCGAATTCAGGTCGTTACATATCTTGCACATGCATAGATCACAGGTGAGCACTTCTAAGTTTGGAACCCACGATCACCCAAGAGCATAGGTTTTGTCACCCACTTGATGGAGTGTCCATCGATTCAGTGGAGTGTCCGTCACACCCTCGAGAAGTCACTAGACAGTCTTATCTATAGTCAGCCTGGACCCCCAGAGTGTCCGCAGTACCCCACGGAGTGTTCGCTAAATTATAAAAACCCATAGCCAGTGAACCCGAGAGCATCAAGCTTATACCGGAGCATCCGTCACTCACGGCAGAGCATCTGATGATTTATAAATGCGAGTAACCTAGTAACCCGAGAGTATAGGCTTCACACCGGAGCGTTCACCAATAGGTCGGATCATCCAATGTTAACAATAAAACATAGGAATGACTAAGCCCTGAACCTACCAGAGCCTCCGTGACCTTCCCGGATTACCCGCCAACCTGTACAGAACCAAACAGAGACAACCCACCTCAGAACCTGGCATAGCGGAGCGTCCGTCTCCTAGGATGGAGTGTCCACAAATCACAGAGAGTGTAAGACGGATTAGTAAGTGTACCCGAAAGGTCAACAATACTAGTCTATACCCACAGCCAACTAGTGCAACAGTAGAGTCTCAGTTAGATGCCTCTTCCCAAGTTCCAGTCGATAATCTATTCCTGTCTATTCATACCCCTTCTCGTCATTCCGAGCGTCGGCGCATATCTTCAATCGGATCTCTCTTAATCCTTTCAGGAATCACCTCGAGTAAGGAACATGTATAGATCGTCATCATCGGCTTCGATGAGTTGGAACGGTAGCACAGTTAGGCAGGCACCCCACTACTATAAACCCTACTTTGGATACTTATTGTGTTTCATTATGAGTTATGCATTACATGTAGTTTTGGTTAGTAAACTTGTTCACTCTACACTTAGAGTCACTCTATAATCTATTAGAAGCCTCTCATCTAAACAATGGGAATGAAAATGCTTAATTGCTTTTTGCTTAATTGCTTAGATATGATAGAAGTCGAGCATGAGAAGTGAACTCATCATTCTCACACGTGTAGGATGCTACATTTGGATAAATGTGGGTACAACTTGACTTACTTTACTAATCTAGCTAAGGCACACTTTCACTAAAGGTTATAAACTTGGACACCACTTGATAACTTCGCTCATGCGAGGGGTAGGTCGTTGTGAGTATGGGATCTCAAGTGACACAACTCATGGAGCAACTAAGGACCCTTTATTGGGATACGTGAGTCCAAGTACCACTCATACAAACCACATGTCACGGATGGGGTTGACAAGCCAAGTAACTAATTGTGACAGGTTTATCGGTGAAACTTGCAAGGGGGTGGCATCGGTCGGGAATGTCCAAGACATTGACAGGGCACCAGTCGAACCTTTAATAGGACACTCGGGCCAGATTAGAGAAAGGTTGGAAGACGTGAGGCAACCCTTATCTTATGCACAAGGTATGGTGGTTAGTCCTGTTCTTCCGTGTGGGTATAGTTGTACACCTCTACAGATTGTCAAAATCCTGAAGTCCCTCGGGATGGAACCATTCGGTTGTTCTTACTTTCTATACCCATGGTAGAGTAATGATGGAACATGATGATGTTGCGACCGATATATGAAAATCACCTTTGTGATACCCTACTAGTTGATGCCAATATCTCAAAAATGAATCATGAGCATGTCATTTAAGAAACGCCATGTAATCTTTGCAAATGTACAAATGTCTACCAATACTCTTTGCATCCACCAAATATCTATGTGTTGGAATTAAGTCCTACGAGTACGCAATGTACTCACGACGCTGTCATTAAGTTGTCTTGCAGGTATCGCTGCCCCGATGAATGCGAGGTAGCGCTCTATTCACCGCTGCATAGTAGACCTTGGATTGGGCGAATCCAAGATGAGCTACGAGTTAACTCTGATAAGGATTCGAGTGAGATATTGAAGAGTCGAACCTAGTGGGAGAAACTGAAATTATATAAGTTCTATGAATTGTGTACTTTCCCATAAGCATAATAACCTCGATAGTTGGGCATGACGTTGGATGTTATATGTGTTGGTTTGTCACATGGGGTTTTTTGTGTCACTCAATCATTACAAAGATCCTAAAGCTGTCGCGTGCAGATCGGCGGCGCGCGCGACAGGGCGCTCGGTCCAATTTTCATTCCTCAATTGGTGCGATTGGTGAATACCGACTGAATCATTGTAAGAGTCAGGGGGAATTTGGGTGGGCCACAAGTATGGCTCTAAAACCTCTAGCACTCAAGTGTCACATAAACTTCCTGGATATCTGAACAAGCTTGAAGAACATAATCTTGGAGGACGCATGCCCCTTAGGGAAACCGGAAAAATGGTTGATTAAGTTTGGATCCAAGTATATAGAGCTCTAGATATGGAAAAAGAGTTTAATGGCATGCCCCATGATGGGTCTACCAATTGATGTTCTATATTGGAACATGGATATCACTCATTCTACCCATTACCAGCTTGAAGAGTGACATGCATAAATGCCTCTGCCATGTGTTCGTCATTCGCCTTGGTGAATCCTAAACTAGGACACCCAATTCAGTGGGCTTCTAAGTCCAAAGGTCAAAGCCTATTACCCTCAGTTGATGTAGTTGCATTGATCAACCAGAGTGAAGAAATGCAAAATACTCGGCTCTGTGAAAAAAAGACTCAAACCGAGTCGAACGCAAGGTAACAGTGAAAGTTTTCATATAATAGACTCATTTTTGTTCAACCTTGTTACCTTTCTTTCTTTAGTAGATAAAGTTAGACTAGACGCGGCGGTGGCTAGGATCTGCCCCTACCCGAGTGCTCATGCGGCCACCCAGGCAAGTCACAGACATAACAGTAGGAGAAGTAGGAACGAGGTAGTTTAGACTCCCTGGCATATTGTTGGTATTTCTTAACACATACAGAAGTAATCCGCAAGCGCACAGAAGTACCGTTGTAGCATTTCACCTGGAAGTATTCAGGCCGTCGTATTCTCTACATGGAACATAGGTATTTCTTCTAGCTAAGTCGTCCAAGGACAACACAAGGATAGCTGATAAGGGTAAAGAAGGATTCATATGGCTTTATGGTCTAAGCACAGATAAACTTTATTTTTACTTGCTTACTTCGGGCACCGGAGTGCACCTGGTCTGCTAGGTGATACTGGCCTGTAGCTCTACACCGTACCCAGACGTGGGGGATTATAAGGGACGAACAGGGATGTCACCGCCTGCCGCCTACCCCTCAACTATGGAGTACAAGGCAAATGAAGATAGCCTCTAGCCTAAATACCATGTCTACGCTATTGACTACTGCTCTAGCGTCGATCAGGGTTATCTGTCTTTATCAGGGCCCTCTACTAGAGTATCCGCCATAGGGACGGACGACGAACTCACAAGCAAATAAAAGAGCATAGTTTAACTAATAAAAAAAGACTTTTATACCAAAAGAATCATGAATACTCACTTAACGGGAAAACCTATTGAGGCATATGTATTCGTCGAGGTACAAGGTAGAGGAAGTCCGACAATTTTGGTACTTCCCCGAACTCTCCCTCACATCTCTCCCTACTACTATTCTAGAGCTAGTTAGGGCCTAAACCCATGGAATGGTGTTGCTCTTGCTCTGGTGCTCTTCTCCTTCGTGTGTGTTTCCAAGTGAGGAGGGGGTGGCCTCCTTTTATAGGTGGAGAGGAGGAATAATCCCATGGCATATTCCCTTGATTCCTTCCTATCTTTAGCAAACCACCATCCTCCGTACAAAATTCCTTCGCGATACACATTCAACCGACGTTGGAGAGGCGGTATGAAGCAATCAACAAAGTTTGGGGCTGATTGGGCCAGGCACCACTAGTCACTCCGAACAGGCCGATCTTCTGTGGGTCATCTCCTTTGATCCTCTTGAGTGAACCTATGTGGGTATTTCACAGAGATTATGTGATTTGATTTGGGTTTATCCTTGTTCTCCTCTCTTTCGGGCCCTGGTTTTGCTGGTAAGTGGGTCATCTCCCCTTGGGCTCATGTCGGATGTCTATAATGTTGCATTTCTTGTATACTTTAGGTCATTTTCTGTGCAATCCCGACATGTCCTCCTGTAAATGAATAATCACCAAAACTCATGGAATTGATTAGTTATAAGTCCTAATTCTAAGTTTGGTGTTTATTTTAGCAGTTTTTATATGTAAGTTGGCAGTTAAAAATAGAAGTTACGGACTGCCAACACGTATTCATCCTTATCTTCAAACATGACTTAATGACACACGTTGACCGGTGGGGCAGAGTGTGCGCAACTACTCGAGTGCTTAGGAGTCGGTTCCCTACATGAAAAATGCTTAAACCCGAATCACTTAGATACTCGAGGGCGATCAACACTAGAAATTCAAAGGCGCTGGTACCCGAGGCATGCTAATCGGGACCTAAAGGACAGAGCTATTCGACTAGCTTGTGATTAAGTCCAATGGGGCTACCGTCGGATATATGGGCCCAAGGTACCTTCATCGCTCGTATACCCGATCCATGCCTGTCTACCAGGCCAAAGACGACAAGGAATGAGGCACACACATGCCGAGCATATCTACAAGCTTGGAGATCAAATCATTCCGAGGATATCCGGCACTGTCGTATCTAGGTGATAGAATAGAATCATTTGATTATGCTTTCCATCTAACAAACTAGGAAACACATCTATAAGCCTGATCTACTGTAACCCTACCCCCGGACTATATAATAAGGAGGGGTAGGGGCCTCCCGATGGGGATCCCATCTTCAACATTCTAGCACATAGCTACAATATCAGCAACCCCTGTAAACAAGCATAGGAATACAAAGAGAAGCTATATCAAACTGGACGTAGGGGACCATGTGCCTGAACTAATATATCCCTGTGTCTTGTGTGCTACCTATCTGATTTCATGTACTACGTTGATAGGTATTGCCAGAGCTAAATCTTCTGACGGAGGCAGACTAGAACACTAGTCTGGCAAACAATTACAATATTTTATTTTGAGTTCCTTATTGGTTTTGTAAAAAGAAAGCATAACTGAATATATTAGTAGAATCGGGTCTGGTAGTTGCAAATATTTACCTATGACATGCCAATACTAGGATAAAAGAAATATATGGATGCAGCTTTGGCAAGGCAGATGTTTGAGTCATGCCATGCCTTAAGCGCTAGCTCTATGTATTTTTTTTAGATAAAGGATAAAATATCTGGCTTCATCTATCCAAGAATAGAATCAGGCCAATTATTACAAACTCCAAACATGGGCACACAGTTCGGTTGTAATAAACTTACAACCACTCACGCGACTAACTGAACAAGTGAAAAGTTCTTGACTAAACAAAACCAACATGTCTTTGCGAAAGCCAACCATTTGAACAAAAAAACTCTAAAGCCGACGTCTCTAGGTGTTGTGCCACAGAGATCATTTGATCTTTCCGATTGTCATGCCGCTGCAATTTTGCCCATTGACGTAGCCAGTGTGTCCCTCGGAACAGTACCTGCAAAAAAGATTTGGGTTTGTATTTGTCAAAAACTACCTCATTTCTTGTTAGCCAAATTGCCCACAGTAGTGCTGTAGTTGCTGTTAATAGCAATGTATTATATTACCCACTTTGGACCAGTGAACAAACAAATCATTTATATTCATAGGTGGTGAAATCCCAAAAAGTATATGTATAGAATGCCACAAAAATTTGGCATAAAAGCAATAAAAAAAGAGGTGTTGTATTGTCTCTGAGAAATAGCAGACACAACAAGTTTTGTCTCCAGACCAATTTCTCCTAACCAAGTTATCTTTGGTTAAAATCACTCCTCTTTTCAAATACCACATGAAAACCTTTATTTTCATTGGAAGTTTCGTTTGCCAAATATCTTGCAACACTCTCACTCTATTGTTAATTAATGCAGCATACATAGACTTGACTGTAAAAATCCCAGAGGCCTTTAAGCCCCACACAAACACATCCCTTTCCTGTGATAAGTTGACTTGTTGTAAAGAAGCTACAATTCGATTCCAGTTTGATAAGTTCGCACCCACCAGATTTCTTCGAAAAGAAATGTTTAGTAAGGGGGAACTCATAACTGTAGCAATAGAGTCTTGTTTTCTTCTTACAATATTAAACAACGCAGGAAATTTATCTTTGAGAGGTTTGTTGCCCAGCCAAGTATCTACCTAAAATCTAGTCTGTGACCCATCTTTTACATTGAAATATCCTAACTTCATGAAGGAATCTTTAACATTCATAAGACTTTTCTACAAATGCGAATCCGTTGGTTTCTTTTCACAACTTCCTAGAGTCCTATTTTTAACATACTTGTTTCTTAGTAACTCTTGCCACAGCCCATCCTCATTTAATAATTTGAACAACCACTTACTAAGCAAACATTTATTTTGAATCTCTAAATTATGAATCCCAAGACCTCCCTAGTCCTTAGGCTGACACATGATTTCCCATTTAACTAATCTATATTTTCTTTTGTGTTGGTCATTTTGCCAATAGAAGCGAGATCTAAAACAGTCGATTTTTTCTAGCACTCCTTTCGGCAGTTCGAAGAATGACATCATAAACATCGGTAAACTGGACAGTACCGAGTTTATAAGGACCAATCGACCGCCGACTGTTAGCATTTTACCTTTCGAACCACTAAGTCGTTTCTCAATTCTCTCTTCAATATTCTTCCAGTCTTTATTATATAATTTCCTAAAATGCATAGGCAACCCAGGTAGCGAAAGGGGAATTTACCAATGACACATTCGAACAGTTGCGAATAAAACTCTTCGTGGTCTTTAGCTTTTCCAAAACAAAAGACTTCGCTTTTGTGGAAATTAATCTTTAAGCCAGATAGTTGCTCGAAAGTGCTTAGCAACAGTTTCATGTTGACTGCCTTTTCAACATCATGGCTCATAAAGATCACTGTGTCATCCGCGTACTGAAGGATTGACAAACCATCTTGAATAAGATGTGGAATAACCCCTTGTATCTGTCCTTCTTCTTTTGCTCTCGCAATTAGTATGGCCAACATATCAACCACTATATTGAATAGTATGGGTGACATAGGGTCACCTTGCCTTAGCTCCTTTTTAGTCTGGAAATAGGACCCAAGTTGGTCATTAACCTTAATATTTACGTTTCCTCCTTGTGTAAAATTCTGTACCCATTCACACCATTTTTGTGAAAAACCCTTCATCCTTAAAGTTTGCTGTAGAAACCTCCATTTTACTTTATCATAAGCTTTTTCAAAGTCTATTTTAAAAATCACACCATCTTGTTTTTTTGTGTGTAGTTCATGAAGTGTTTCATGCAGAATAACTGCGCCCTCCATAATATTTCTTCCTGGTAAGAAGGCTGTTTGAGTCGGTCTTATAAGCTTCTGGGCAATAGTAGTTAATCTATTTGTTGCAACTTTTGTGAAGATTTTGAAAGAGACATTCAACAAACAGATCGGCCTATATTGTTGAATAACTCTTGCATCCTTCTTTTTAGGCAACAAGATTATGTTTCCGAAATTAAGACGATTTAGAGGTAAGGTTCCATGATGAAAATCAGAAAACAATGCCATCAAATCATCTTTGATTAAACCCCAGAAGACCTGATAAAACTCCGGTGGAAAACCATTCGGCCCGGGCGCCTTATTATGTTCCATTTGGAAAATTGCTATCCTAACTTCCTCTTGAGTGAAAGGTTCTGTCAAGAACTCATTCTCCAGATCAGAAACTTGAGGGATGTCCTCCGTCCAAGATTCATCTAAAGATAATAGAGAATCTTCAGATGGACCAAACATGTTTTTATAATAACTAGTAATATGCTCTTTAAGTTGAGCATCACCAGTTAAAATACTATCACCATCCTCCAGCTGGAAAATACGAGTCTTTCTATGTCTACCATTGGCTAGCAAGTGATAATATTTTGTGTTTGCATCTCCTTCTAAAAGGTGTTTCACTTTAGCCCTTTGGTACCACTTGAGTTTCTCCTCTCTTAGTAATTCTGCAAGCCTTTCATTTAAAACGTGTTTTAGATCTCTTTCCGAGTCATTTAGCAAAGTGTGTTATGCCTTTTTATCTAGTTCGTCCAACTTGTTTAAAAGTGTTGTTTTTTCTTTCTTGTACACACCACTTACATGCTTCGCCCATCCTCTAAGATGCTGACGAAGCCTTCTAATTTTCATCTGCCATCTGTCAATAGGTGAACCTAAAACTAGAGTATTCTGCCAAACCTGTGAAACCATCTCACAGAATCCATCTCTTAACAACCAGCCAAGTTCAAATTTGAACTGTGGCTGATAGGTTGAGGATGGGTTGTTTGTAGAGAAGATCAAAGGTATATGATCAGAGATTTCTCTATTTAGCGTATGAACAGTTGTAAGAGCATACTTCGACTCAAAATCTATACATACTAGAACTCTGTCTAATTTTTCAAAAGTTTGGTTAGGCAGATTATTAGCCCAGGTATACTTCCTTCCTGACAGATCAATTTCTCTAAGGTTTAGGGCATCAATTACTGCATTGAACAAAAAAGGCCATCTATCATTGTAATTATCATTATTTTTCTCGTCCGGTCTGTGAATAATGTTAAAATCACCACCTATAACCATAGATATAGTTTCTTTTGAACATACTCGAACCATTTCAGACAAGAAATTTGACTTGTGCTCCATCTGAGCCGGACCATAGACTGAAATAAGATTAAACTTAAAATCATCTTCTTTGTGTCATAATTTAAAATGAATAAAAAATCCCCTTCCTCAATTTCTCCAATATCAAAATTCAACAAATGAACACCTAGAATCATGCCACCAGATCTACCCCGTGGAGCCATACAGTGCCAAAAAAAGTCTCTACTAGCACAGATTGTGTTGAGAGTATTTTGTGGAAAGCTAGCTCTACCAGTTTCCGATAAGGCAATGAAGTCTAGATTTTTTTTCTTTGTTAAGTCTGACAAAAATCTGTATTTTTTACCATTCGTGAATCCATTACAATTCCAGAAAATTCCTTTCATCTGGACTTACTTTTAAAACTTTTATTTTTGTGTTTAGGGTGCCTTCTCTTTTTTTGGTGATACAGGGGTTTGTAAAATCAAAAGATCACAACCCCCATCACCAAGCCCTTCTACAACTTCCGAACAAATAAGATTTAAAGCTTCAAGATCTACACTATCTTCATTAGAACAAACGGTTAAAGCATCTTCTACTAAATCAAAGTTCTCCTCTCTTAGTTTAGCATTCTCAGTCATTCTATTATACTCCTGGTCTTTTAAAGATTTTAAAGAATTAAAGACATCCTGCTCATTGTTACCTAGAACAACCCCTATAGAATGTGTTGCATTTAATAAAGAAGAATCATCTCTAAAAATAAAAGATGGAGGTTGTTGTAATTTACCTTTATCAAGCATGGATTCCAAGTTCTTCTTTGCTTTAAGCCTAGCCGCCTTCTCTGTGGAGTCTAGGTCCACATTGGAGGCTTTCCTCTTGCTTGACCGCACTGGAGAGGCTGTCCCATTGCTGAATTTTTTGTTTAGATTCCCAGAGTCGTTTTGTGCGGGCAACATGGTCGCGTTCCACGTCCCAATACCATCTACAGCTCTTGCAGTCTGGGAGAGTATGACCCTTGGTTTGATTTTTGGCTTTTTGGTAGATGCACCTAACTCCTCTAGCTGTGCTGCCCCAATGGCAGTACTCTGCTAGCCATTCATAGGTGGATCCCCCTTGCCATCACCAGTTGCTTTACCATCCACATCCATCTTTTCCTCCGGAATTCCCCCATTGGGGTTATCATCTTTTGGACCGCCCCCTTTGGGGTCTTCCTCCTTAGGCTCCTCATCCCTGGTAAAGTCCAAATCAATTAGCTGTGGCTCACTAGTGAGGGACTCTTCCTCCACACCAAACTGTAGCTTGTAAATATAGTCCCCAATAACCACATCCACAAAATCTGGGATGAGTCTTGGGTCCAGCACTGCTACTTTCAACCTTGCCCTACCAATGCTCTTGGTGAAGACAGTGTCAACAGCTCGAGGGACACCTAGGATAGTTCCAATTACCCAAATAATGGGGAATTCTTTGAACTCACTGGGTAGTCCTCTGAACTGTACCCACACTTTGTCAATCTCTCGTCTGTACACCTCATTGTCTGTTCCTTTCTCAAAACTGATCTTGCCCTGAACAAACTTAGCATCCATGGGAACCCAGTTAACCACTGTGTGTCTAGTAGGTCAGCTGAAGGGAAGTTAATAAGAAAGGCCCCAGTGCCTGTTGTCTGAATATCCCAATTATGATTCTTTTCTGGTCGTAGTTTTTCTAGTTCTACTGCCAATTGATTGACAGTAAAGGAACCTTCTAAAACACGAACCACAGCTCTCCTCCCTTGAGTATTAACTTTTGGGTTTTGAACCATTGGAATAAAATAAAAACCAAGGCCTTCCACTGCATAACCACAAGGAATAGCACTAGCATTTGTTTTCTTACTATTTGGGCACAACTTAGTCATATGATCTCCATAGCATAACTCACAGCAAAGAACCACAATGCATTCATGAATTGTATGCCCTTTAGTGCGACAACGATAGCAATAAGGCTTGCCCTTAGATTTTTTTGCCCCTTGCTCAGACGACTCCGGGATATCTAGCATATTACCTTTCGGCTCTGAAGCCGATGGGACAGCCTCCTTGGTTTGCTCTGGAACCTTCACGGGCGCTGGATCCACCACCATTGCGGTGGCTGCAGGTGCTGCGCCTCCATTCTGAGGAGGGGGCGGGTGGGCAGCAGCATCTGCGTCGGCGATGCCACCCTGAGCCGCCTCTGGTACGGCCTGAAATGCCTGCTGCTGGTGGCCCGGATGTGCCACCACTCCTCCTTGCTGTGGGGGAGCGCCACCCATGGGCGCCTGCTGGGGAGGCTGGTCGGCCATTCCCATGATCGGTGCTGCGTGGTGGCCTGCCATGGTAGGGTTGTTAGTAGGTGCAATCTCAGGGTTGAGATGTTGCCCGCCATAACCCCCCCGACGACCGCGACCACCGTATCTTCCTCCGTATGGGCGACGCCCGCGGCCATGAGCATGCTGCCCATAGTTGTAGTCATTGTAGCCCCCGTAGCCATAGCCGCCTTGGCCACCACGGCCTCCTCCATAGCCGAAACCGCGCCCATGACCTCTCTGGTGGCCACCATAGCCACGGCCACGTCCGCCAAAACCCAGATCAAAGCCCGGGTTGAAGCCAGGGTTGTATCCCATGCCACCTCTGCCCCCACCGCGGCCTCCAAACCCTCCTCCGTTGCCCCCACCTGAGCTAAGGAAGTAAAAAAACTACAAGGTATGCTACTCGACTATGTGGGCTACAACTACAACTACACAAGCACAAGTATATGAATATAAAGGCAAGCGTAGACAGGGCAAACCAACAATGGGCAAGACAAAGAATTTTCCACCTGAAGTTCGGTTGCTTGCTAGCAAAATGTGTAGAAGTGACTGTTGTTCCCAATTGCCTCTACAAATTAAATCAAATTACTAGGGCGGTTGGGCACCTGCCTCTACAAATTGCCGATTCGTGGAGGCGGAAAAGTAGAGGCTGCTGAGAGAACAGCCTCTATAGAGGCATCCCAGCTGCACCTATAGTGGAAAACTGTAGTAGTAGTGGTGGTGGTGGTAGATGACATTCTTATCGACAACAATACATAGAATGCACCAGCAGCTGTTGTATTGCATCTCAGAAGTGCTTATATACAGGTTAGAGCCGAATGCACAAGGAGCGCAAGAGTGCAGGTCGTCGGCAACGTCGTGGTCACCACGCCGAGCCTCTAACTAACGCTACAAAACTGTGTATGTCTTAACAATATGCATCGAAAGCAATGGATCCGAATCCTTTAATAAGACAGTATGAACATGATATCAGAGCAAACCCATAACAACACCCCCCCTGAAAATTAGACATGATGTCGCTTTATTTTGTGGCATTGGAATCCTTGCATTGTGTGCACTCGTAGGGCGGTGAAAGTACGCGTGTCGGGTTCGAAAGAGGAAAACTATTTCATTCTCTCTCCATAACGAGATGACCAAAGCTCCGTAGCCATAGGCTATCACACGCAGAAGGAAACCACCCCCCCGACTCTCTGGGCACACGGCTGACTCGTTTGCCTTTGGCAATGGCGGTGTCTTCTCCCTCCCTACCGCTGTCCTGCTGCTGCTCATCGCTTCGTCGTTAAGCGCCGATCCCTCGGGTGGGGGGAACGACGAAGGTCCTCCACTCCGCCGTAGTCTCTGTCGACACGTAGTTTTCTAGTAGTGCATGTTTCTGTTTGTTTTGCTGTTGCATCGGTGTGTACTGACTTCTTTGATATTGGATAATCCAGTGCTAGCTCTGCAGTCGATGAGGAACCTCCTCGAGGATCCCCATCGAGTGCTCAGGGACTGGAATCCTGTGCAAGTGGATCCCTGCACCTATGCCTTTGTCACCGGCTCAAATTACAACCTTGTTGTCAGTCTGTAAGCGAGCCGCAGTGCTGCACCCCTTTAGTTTCCTCTCAGTTTGTTCCCAGCTTGGTAGTATCAGTTAATTTTACCATCAGTGAAGTTCTCCCCATGCATGGCTGTTACGTGGTATCTTGGCAGGAAAGTTCCAAGCCGGAATCTCTCAGGGCGCCTCTCACCAAGCATAGGAAACTTGACCAGTCTCCAGTCTCTGTGAGTGTTGTGTTCCTTCCTACCAGTTCTCATGGATACGGTAGATGGTAGCCTTTGTGTCCAGTTGTGTTCCTTTTCCCCTTTCTGACTGTGAGGGCTAGCTTTTAATTGTATCCATCTGTTCCACAGTGTGCTGTCGGACAACAACATAACTGGGACAATCCCTGCAGAGATTGGCAAGCTTAGGGGGCTCAAGAAACTCGATCTCTCCAGCAACCACTTGCATGGTGAAATCCCTTCCGCTGTGTTCCACCTTGAAAACCTCCAGTACTTGTGAGTGAGCCCTGTTGCATACGCCAATTCTATCTTGTTGCATTCTTTAGGTAGCTGCAGCTTTTTGGTTTAATCTGTACTCGGTGTGCTTGCGCTTGTGTCTTCCAGAGACTTGTCCTATAATAACTTGAGCGGACCGATACCGAGATCGTTTGCCGGGACACTCTAGTAAGGCTGTTAATCCTGTTCCTCTCTGAGATTTTCACCCATGAAGGATGCATGGCACATTGGCACAGCTAGTACAAAGTTTTAGATTTAAGTTTTTTTTTCTACTAATGGTTCTCTTGCAGCGTTGTCTTTTTTTTTTGTGACTCTCTTGCAGCGTTGTCGGGAATCCTCTCATCTGCGGTGAGAATACAGGGCAAGACTGTTCCAGTTCCGGGACTGCGTCCTCGCAGGCTAGTCTACCAACGGCTAAGACTAAAAGCCACAAGTTTGTAGCTGCAGTTGGTTCCACGGTCGCCTGCATCATCTTCCTTTTCCTTCCTATATGTATGGCACTTGTTAGATTTCATTCCACGCCCCCGAAGATCACCACCAAAGGTTTAGAAGAATTTAAGGTTTGTCGTTTTCTTTTTTGCAGCATGAATTGGGAGCAATCCTCTGATCTGCTGTGCGAATAAGGACTATGGAGCAGGATTGTAATGGGCGTCAAGCCAGATGATTATCAGATCCTAGTTGGACAATTTCTTGGACAGCCTTGTTGTCTTCTGGCCCGGCGAGTATTTTATTTTGTAAACCCACTGCATCGCGTAGCCTAATCCCTAATGATTATGCAGTGCTCCTGCCATCTCCCAGAATATGTTCTCCAGCTTTATTTTTTTGTCAATCGGTTGCATCAGGTTCTTCCTTGCGCTGGTGCTGAATTCACTTTCTATGAGCGACTCCTTCGTGTAAAGACCTGCACAATTTTAATGTTAGAACCGTTTGATTTACTTGTATCCACCTCGATCATCATTTACACCTCAATCCAACTCAAAATATGTGGATTGAGTGGATACTAATATAAATGCAGTAAGACAAACCCTAATGGTAAAACAGACATACGCTACGAATAAAAACCATCTCGGTAGAGCTAGCGCTGAACGTCGCACCTACTCCGTTTTTCGTGCGTGCGGGGAGCGCCCCGCCTGCTCCGTTTCACTCGCGCACACGGGAATCCACACGCCCCGCCTGCGGATGCGCGCCACGTGACACTGGCCGTCACATCCAAGACTATACGCTCGAAACATGAAACACTTGCAATATACACTTGCAACATGCGTCTGACACAGCTGAAATATTTGGAACATACACTTGCAACATATGTATATAACCCTTGCAACATATGCAACATCCAGATAAAACACTTGCAACATACGTCTAAAATAGATGAAATACTTTGAACAGACACTTACAACATTCATGTATAGCCATTGCAACAGATGCAACATCCGGGATCTACTTTTAAAATGTCCATACAAAACACTGCAACATACCTTTGAAACATCTGAAACATTTGAAACATATGTTTGCAATATGCGTTTTTAGTGAAACATCTCCTTGCCGCTTGGACGAATTTAGACGAACGGCGTGGCGAACTGGCGTGGTAGAGGCGCCCACGTGGCGGATGGGACGAGTATGGGTGGGCGGCACTACGAACTGGCACAGTGGAGGCGGCCGCATCACGCGGATGAGACGGCCGGCTGCGGCAGGCAAAGCGAATCTGGGCGGGCGGCTAGCTGGGTGAATCGTCTGGAAGGACGCGTGGACGCCATGCTGGAAGCATTGTCGATAAACATATTTATGAAAGATCGTTAGCTCTTGGCATGGATCAGCCACCGAAAACTAGTGCACTCAAACATTTTCACTTATCGATAGGATCCTTGGTTACAGTTGGTAGTAAATGCAGTTCATCATACCCAACCAAGAAAAACATATGTTTGCTCTGCTCCAATAATAAATAAATCCAGTAGCGAACTAAGTACCTCAATTGGTAGTAGGTACAATGACGACAGCGAGGCGTCTTTAGCAATTTTATCAATCTTGAAATCTGTCAGTCTAGTCCAGATATATAAACGTCTGCGTTTCAAAAAATATAAATCCAGTCTAATGCACTGCAGATTCTCTCTCTTTTTTTTTTCTGACCATATTATATATGACTCAAAGAATGGCGTCGAATATCCTAAGAAAAATCCCAACAGACCTGAGTGGAAGTAGGGTCGGAGGTCGGAATTAGATTCGTCCTTTGTTTTTCTCTGGACATAGGTTTGACACGACACAGAGAATACGATTCCAGTAAAAGCAATTGATAGCACGACGATTCATATTCCTATGCACTACTATAAAATTTATTTTCAGAGACGGTCTAAAAATTTTAATGTCTCTTAAAATATCTACTCAATTTTAAGACAACAACATATTTTAGGAGACAACCCAGTAAAACTTGTCTCTGTAAATTGATTTACAAAGATAGGTTTCTTAAGTGGGCCGTCTTTGTAAGCCTGTCTCTGTCATTCAATTTTATAGAGATAGGCTTTGTAAAAACGCCGCTTGTACAAAACAAACCTAAGGCTAATAAAGACATTGACAGTGCCAACACTAACTAGCCGCATCCTAGCAAACACATCCCCACAGCCATACTCCCTCTCATATCCCCAAAGCCACCACCTCCCATCATTCTCCCGCCCCGGACACCCTCGATCGCAACGCCCCACATCTCCTCCACCTCAGCGTCAGGGGTGGCTCGCGCGGCCATGGTCCTCTCCGTCCTCCCCATCCTCTTGTATGCCAAGTTCCTGATCTTGATCCACCGTCACCAAGGTGATAATATCGCTGCCCTCCTCCCCTCTCACTCTCTCCTCGTAGATCCGCTCTAGAAGCTAAGCTATGCCCCTTTTCCTCTGTCTTTATTTGTCTTCTCGCAGATCTATGGCAGAGAAGGCACAAACGGACGGACGACTTTGACCTACGGCGCTGGCAGTGCGAAATGACGGGTCAATATGTGGCAGAGATGGTGGGGCAAGCGGATCGATTTGTTGTGGAGATGGCACGGGTGTACATCTGCGAGGCTTGGTGGTGAACTCGACAAGCTCAATTGGCTTGGCAGCGAAGTTGACAGGCTTAGTGGGCTTGGCGACTGTTGGATTGTTTTGTTCCGGCAATATCCAGCAACATGATCACGTAGACGGAATCGGATGGTAGCACATGAGACACAAAGATTTATACTGGTTCGGGACGCGGTGCGCGCTAATCCTTACTCTAGTGGTGTGGCCGCTCTTGTATTCATATGCTCAATTATAGGGTTTAGCCTCGATCCACTTGGTAAACTTGTCAACCATGACAAGTTTGTGGTCAAAGCCCTCGGGGGCAGGCGGGAGTTTCTCGACGAGGTCGAGTCCCCAAACGGCGAAGGGCCACGTGATCAGGATTGTTTGAAGTTCTTGAGCGGGGACGTGCTTTTGTTTGGCAAAGAACTGGCATCCCTCACAAGTTCTCATAATGTGTTGCGCATCATTAACCGCGGTAGGCCAGTAAAACCCTTGTCAAAAGGCCTTACCCACCAAAGTATTTGGCGCTGCATGGTGGTTGCAAGCCCCCGAGTGGATATCTTGCAAGAGGTTTATCCCGTCTTCCATGGGTATGCACTGTTGCAGGATTTCGCTCGTGCTTCTATGATGGATTTCATCATCTCTCATAACGTAGGATTTAGCTCTCTGATGTACTCGATCGGCTTCGTCCCTATTAATAGGGAGGATGCCGTGTCACAGATAGTCGATGAGTTCCTGTGCCCAGTCTGGGTTAGAGCTTGTGGCCCTGGTGATGATAAGCATGCTTGGCTCGGGGGGGGGGGGGGTTGAGTCTCAACTTCCCAGCGAACCGAAGGTCTTGTGAGCTCATCAAGTAACACGCCGCCTGGGGGCATGTCTCGGGTTGAGCCAATCCTGGCGAGGCTGTCAGCCTCCTCATTATCCCTTCAAGGGATATGGCGTAGTTCGAGTCGATCGAACTTTGCCTCAAGTTTTCTGACCTCAGCGCAGTAAGCTTCCATCTTGTGGCCACAACACGCTGATGTCTTCATTACTTGCCCGATGACAAGTTTAGAGTCACCTGAGGTGACAAGTCTCCTTACCCCAAGGGTGATGGTGGTGCGCAGCCCATGGAGGAGGGCCTCGTACTCTGCTATGTTGTTGGTATCAGCCTCGAAATTTAAATGGAGCACATAGCTCATTCGGTTCCTGCTGGGGGCGACCAAGACGACTCCCACTCCTGCTCCTTGCAGCATCAAAGAGTTGTCAAAGTACATATTCCAGTACTCTAGGTCGGCTGTAGCTGGGTCAACGTGTGCTTCTATCCACTCGGTAATGAAATCCGCTAGGGCATAGGATTTTATGGCAGTTCGTGGTGCATACATGATGCCCTATGCCATAAGTTCCAGAGCCCATTTGGCGATCCATCAGGTGGTGTCCCGATTGTTGATGATCTCTCCTAGTGGGAAGGAGGTGACCATAGTAATCGGGTGTGCATCGAAGTAGTGAACTAGCTTCTTCTTTACCATGTACACCCTGTAGAGTATCTTCTGGATGTGCGGGTAGCGAGTTTTGCTCTCGGCCAGTATTTAGCTGAGAAAATATATCGGTCGCTGAATGGTTTGAATGTGGCCTTCTTCCTTCCTCTCGACAACTATAACCATGCTAACCACCTGAGTAGTGGCTGCGACGTATAGGAGCAGGGGTTCCTCTTCGTTGGGAGCCACCAAGATAGGGGGCTTGGTGAGGAAGTCCTTGATATTGTCGAAGGCATTTTGAGGCTCCGGGGTCCATCGCCGGTCTGGCGTCTTACACAAGAGTTTGTAGAGGGGAGTCCTCTCTCGCCTAGCCTAGAGATGAACCGGCTTAAGGAAGCCCAACATCCCATGAGTTTCTAGGAGTTTCTTAATGCTTGAGGAGGTCCCATATAGAGGATGGCCTTAACCTTCATTGGATTGGTCTCAATCCCATGAGCCGATACGATGTAGCTGAGGAGTTTGCCGGATGGTACCCCGAAGGTATACTTCTCTAGGTTGAGCTTCATCTTGAACTTTAGGAGGTTGTTAAAGGTCTCTGAAGGATCTCAGATAAGGTCCCTAGCCTTTGATGACTTCATGATGATGTCATCGATGTAAGCCTTGGCGTTTCTACCGATTTGCTCATGGAGGCAACGCTTCATGCCGCGCTGGTAAGTAGCCCCCATGTTCTTCAGCCCAAACGGCATGGTGACGTAGTAGTATGCTTCAATCAGGGTGATGAATGAAGTAGCTAGTTGGTCAGATTCTTTTATGTGGATCTGATGATATCCGGAGTAAGCGTCAAGGAAGTAGAGTAGCTCTGATCCTACGGTGGGTTCAATAATATGATCTATATGGGGCGAATGTTGGTATAAATTAACTCACACAGATAAATCCGTAAGTGCACAGATACAGCTGTAGCTTTAACCCAGAGGTATTCAAATATTGTATCCATAGGGAAACGTGTGTGGCTAACTACGGTCTAACTTAACCCGAAGCAGCAACAAGATTTAAAAAGGTCGAGAGTGTAAAGGAGATCGCTAAGGTCTTCGAGTTCTGGTCTCGGTAAGCTATGCCTTTTGCTATTCTATCTGGGGAGATGCCTTATAAGGAACAAACACAGAGTTTCTTTCCTAAAAGCAATCTAATTCCTGCTAGGCCTATTAATGGGAGGTGGACTATAGAGGATTCAATGAAGCTATAAAAGTCACATTCGCAAGCTACCACCGATCCAGAAAATGAGGGTGTATTCATGAGTAACCCGAGTCTAAGCACCACATTTACACTATGAATTACACTTTGTAGACCTCCATGGTGACTGAGTCACTCTCTATTGGTGGTACAACTTCTCTCTTAGGAGATGTATTGTCTTCAGGAAATCGATCTTCATATCTTGATACCTCTCCTTCATAGTCAGCCCATCTATCCTTGGGGATCTGATTCTTCTGGGTGCGGTTATGGCGCCTTCTTCTGGTTCTGTTCTTCTTGGATTCTTCGTCAACTATATAATTACCATTGAAATAGAGGTGTACCTTCTCTGAGGGGAATTGAAAATGCACTTCTCCTGTTGCAATGTAGATGATGGCCTTGGTGGTGCTTAGGAATGGTCTCCTGTTGACACTTCTAACACCACTTAAGCTAAGTTGTCATTCCTAGCATGGCGTCAAAAGTGTTGGTATAGAACTGCTCCTCTTAGAATAAAAATGAGATCCACAAGCGTATAGATAAAATACCATCGTAGCACTTCACCGAGAAATATTCCAGGTATCGTTAATTTATATTTAGCTCAAGGGAAAGAACTAAGGACTTAAACCTAAAGGGATGGATTTGCAAAATATGACTACTTATGAGAAATCAATTACACAGTCACTTACTTTGGCAGGGGGGATAAACCATGATAAATAAGTATAAATGAATTATAAAGCATAGGAATAATTCATGCAGAGATTAGAGATAGACTACTCATCATAAAGGTAGGTTGACGTCTGATTAGTTCAAGAGATTGAATTCTAGGTAGGTTCTAATCTACTAAGTCATTCGTCTACTCTAGCAAACACACTATCATATATAGCATAAAAGACTCTTCATCTATGTATAAGGAATTTTACTCAAGAAAGCCAGGACATAGCATGACTTCCTACGTAACGTTGTTTTTGCCTGTCCTATCAACGGGGGGTGGACTATATAAGACTCAATAGAACTGTCACTTCCATGATCTACCACACGACCTGGCCAATAGGGTGCATTTGCAGGTAAATAGCATCTAAGCACCATGCTTACATGTGATCTACCACTTAACCCCCTCGCGAAGAGAGCTAAGCGCTTTGCAAACATATACATAAACTCATTATCAATCATAACCATATCAAATGTACTACTAGAGCAAACTAGGAACATAATAAATAGAAACATAATGATATTAAAATAAAGTCGTAGAGCAATGATACAAAATAATACCAATACTTTGATGACGAAGATCCGAATCCCGAGCACAAGTCGCCCGACTCTTCCTCTATCTAGTCTAAACCTATGTAGAACTTGAAGAATTGGAGTAGCTATTCTAATTCTCTAGAGGAGAAAAACTCTCTAAATCCTAGCTCTGCTGATGGCTCCCTCTGCTAATGAATTGCTAATGAATTAGGGTTTCTCCTGGGGTTAGGGGCCTTGCTTATATAGCCCTCTAGGAAGCACCACAACCCTCGGATCAAACCGACCTTGATCTATGATTTTTATTCAACCTCAAAGGCGGTGGAGACAGGATCCGCGAGGTTGCACCTGATTGGCTCCATGGCCTGGGCGGCTGCCCATGAGGTGGGGGTGAGCGCCCCACTTGTCAGCCCAAATGGCCCTCCCCTTCGAGGCGATGCCTTCTCGAGTCTTCTAGATTATTCTTTTTCGTAGTAAGGTTGATTTCTCTCTATGTAAATCTGACATGTGGGTCTCCTTTGATCTTTTCCTGATAACCCCTATAGAAATAGACATTCACCAAAACTCGTGGAAATTATTAGTTTAAAACCCCTAAGTCTAAGGTGAAGCTCATTTTAACCCTTCTTTTGATTCTTGTTGACTTATAAAGTTGATGATTAATTACCATCAACAAACTCCCCCAAGTTTACCTTTTGCTCGTCCCTGAGCAAACAGCTAAACCTATGATGGATCAGGAGTTGCTGCAATGCTTTCACGCCTTAAAAGTACACATGCGTTCAAAGAAGAATTCTTCTTTTGGACTAGAGTGGACTGCACTGACTTTTAAACTTACTCATGTTTCTTTCAACCATGGGGCTTTTACCTGCACTTGGGTCTTGAGCAATTGAAAGACAAAACAATTAAGTCAAGCACTATATGTCATGCTCTTTGTTCCACCTCTGTCCTAGAGTTTTCATAAATGTTTGCAAATAAAACTCAGAGTTCCTTAAATATGACTCTCACAAGTCTCTCAATGTGTGGTATCTGTGGATCCTCACTAAGGCATTTGAAAGGTTATGCCTTATCTCTCCTCTCAAAATATGTAGTATTTTTGGCTCAAGGCAAATCTTTGGTATGCCTTCTCTCTCTCACCCTATAACTAATAAGGCTTATGTGGAGTTCATGGGTATGGAGATAGCTCATACATACTTGCAATGCATATATTGCCTAGTCAAACTATGGATCCAAAGGAACTCATCATACAATCAAATCAAGATGTGCATGTGTGGTTTGATATGGTGGCTAAAATGATCTGGAAAAAATGAGATAAAAAGAAAGAGGTGAAAGTCTAATTCTACAATGCTCCATACTTGAAAATAACTTCTCTCTTTTGAATCTTGAAAATAAATGGAAACTTGGTTGCATAAATATCTTTCTTTTCTTTCTTCCTTTTTCTTTCATTGGGACCTTGTCCATCTTTTTCTTTTGCTTCTCTTCTTCTTTTTTTACATAGAAAATAGATAACAAGTCTCTTATACGAAGAACTAAATTGATATGAGAGAAATGATGATGAAAACTTGGAGCAATTATAAAGGTATTTGGCTAGTAGAAAAAGAGTCCTATGGGGAATATTTTTTGGTGTTCACTCTCAGTGTAAGAGTAGAACATTTTTTGTGGGTCTAAATGGGACAAATATGTGGTGCGTGCTTCCAGGATAGAAGTAACAAGGATGCATGATGTGTGTGTAAATATTGATTTTAACCGCATGACAAGCCCCTAGGGGTCGACACAGCCCAACCAAACTCAATACAATTACAAGCAGTAAATATATAGAAGGTTTCCTATTCTAATAATCATGTATGGCTGTGGTAGGAATTTAACACTCGTCATATAAGAAACTCATCATGTGGCATTTTTAAGTTTTCAAAAATAAATCTCCAGAATTTAGTGTCACTAGGAGCAAGATAAACAGTAGCGCAGACTATATCATATCATGTCCGTCAATTACCTAGACTTAGATTAAGCATATGCTCGCACAAGTTTAAAGTGTAGAGTAAATTCGTGTGTCAACAGTTTATCCAATCCTTGGAAGAATTCTAGGTTGAAAACTAGGTACTTGAAAAGAATTACAATAGAGCAATTGTTCATCATTTCCATCGTGCATTCTTCAAGTCTACATACTTATTAACAAATTAAAGCAACAAGATTAAAAGCATACTCTTATACACACTCTTTTTATTTGGTTTTTATATTTTTAGAACAAACTAAAACAAGCACACTAAAAAAACAGTAAATATTTATTTTGTTTTTAGGTTTTGCTGATTTAGATAACGATAACAAAATAAAATTGTAAAAAAAAGAAAAGAAAACTTACCTTGGGTAGTGGGGGTCCTCCCCCAAGCTAGATCTTGCCGTCCTCATTCAGTCCATGCGAAGGTACCCCAATATTTCTTCCATAGTTCGGGCATTTTGTTCTTGTCCCTCTTGAATGCTGGTTAAGGTCTGGGTTGTGTTGCGGTTCCACTGGTGTTGTGCCTCCCACATCCGGGTGTTGTAGGCTTGGCCATTTATGAGTGTTTGGAGGGCATTGTCGGTGCGCTGGTGAAATGCCACGTTCTCTTAATAGTACTGCTGTGGGGTGTAATAGAACCCAGCAGCGTCGGATCTACGTCCGCGCTCAAACTCTCCTCGTGCTCCACCTGATGATGTTCCTGCTCCATAGGGGTCAAATGAGTGCCTTCCACCTAATGAAGTTCCCTCATGGGAATCAAATGGTTGTGTTGGTGGAGGTGGTTGCTCATAGCCCTCATGTGGCTGATGAGGAGGATACTCCCACGGGTTCAGAACCCGATAGTTCTGATCCATCCAACTATCATAGCTAGCATGAGCTGGCTGTTCTTGGCCAGGGTCAGCTCCACACCAAACTGGTTCTTGACGACGTGTGATTCTTTCAGAGGCGGTTCTCTGAGGTGCTCGAGCATTCACTGGTTGAGCCTGTAACTCAACAAGAAAAGTTCTGACAGAATAGAGGGCCAACTCCGGGTTAGGTAACCAGAGCTTGGTCTCACCATATGTCATAAAAAGTTCATTATTTATTCTTTTTAAAAGGTGGGCATGAAAAAGATGATCATAACCAAAAGTATCACGATGCTCTTCAATAAATTCAAGGGAGGCACCTTGCAACATGTCTAAGTTTTAAGCAATGCGAGTAACAAGCGAACAAACAGCAATGGGTCCTACTCGATAAGAGGGAACAATCAACCAATGGGCAACTATAAGACAGACAGGCGAGACTTTGATTTTCTTGACAGCTGCATACATTAGCTGCAGGTCTGCACTTCTAACTTTGCTTGTGTCATCACAAGGGAAAAATGTGAAGCCTAGCCATTTGTGAAAGAACCTAAGGGTTGGATGTTCTATATCGCTAGTCTGATGAGAATTGAAAACAGAGTGTTTAGAAATCTCAGTCCAAAACTTATGCTTCTCAAAATCTTCTAAAACATCATCCAAATCTAGCGGAATATTGTTTGGAAAATCTTCTAAAGCATCATCCAAGTAGGATAAAACTCACGTGTGAAAAGCCTAAAATAGACTCCTGACTCGGTGATCCTTAAGGTGCAGAGAAATTATATGGTTAAGAGCTTAGAACCTAACTCAGAGACATCCCAAGCAGATGTCCATCCTAATAATGAGAAAATAGCATTGAATTCAGAACTCATACCTGCTTCTTGGAGTAGTGCGAGGTCAAATGCTGGCGTGTGGGTGAACTCCTTGTCTTTGATCTTCTTGTATACTTCTTTCTCATGAGAGTTTCTCAGTTCAAGCTGACTTGGCTTGCGAAGGATCTTTGGCGCAGGTGATGAAGAGGAAGCAAGTGTAGGAGCAGCAGGAGGGTCGACGCTCATGTCAGAGCTGACTCTTGATGATGCTCATGTCGATCTCCTGGTTCCAACGCTCTTGACTGCTCCCACAGCTCCCTTAGCAAACTTCTTTAATCCGCTCATTCTGCAAAACTGACAAAGACAAAACTCATGGAGAGAGTTAAGGAAGGGGTTAGTTGGTTAGCCGTCCAAAGTCAGCGGTCCAGAAGTTGGCGGAAGCGATTCCAATCTGATATATTGGGACACTTTCGAAAGACTAAAGATCAGCATAGACAAACTACGCCCACCGAGGGGCCTGATCACTAGAATAGTACCAAGGAGATAGGTGATGCCCCTCGGCGTCATAGATCTATGGGTCACGTTTGGTGAGGCGGCAAACTATCGCTAGGAGATACTCTCCTTCGAGGTCATTGATTTTTAGGACACTTTTCATGCCGTACTCGGCATACCGTGTTTCATCAAATTCATGGTCGTGCCTCATTATGCGTACCTAAAGATGAAGATGCTAGGTCCTAACGGTGTCATCACAATCTCTGTAGACCTTCAAAATGCCTACCAATCCGAACTACTTGCTATCGCGCGGTCTAAAACTTGGATCCGGCGCAGTGCAAGCTAGACTACATCCTCATGCAGAATCAGGACTCGGGGGCTTTGATGCAAGCATTGCTGCACCTCGATTTTCAATCTTCACCTCTTGAAGAAAAGAGGTTGTCACCAACACAATTCACACCCTTGGGGCCAACCGTGGCTCCATCATTTACGCCCGGAGAGGACTCGAGAAAGGTCTGCCTAGAGAAGACTGACCTGAGCAAGACCACAAACATTGGGAGGATCTTGAACCAGGCACAACAAGATGAACTCATCAGATTACTGGTTGACAATCATGATATATTCGCCTAGAAAGCTTCAAGCATGCCCATGATTTCAAGAGAAATCGCTAAGCATTCCATAAGAATCCGGGCCGACGCCAAGCCGGTCAAGCAGACGGTTTGACAACGAACGACGTAGAGCTATAGAGGAAGAGATAGCCAAGCTCCTCAATGCGAGCTTCATCAGGGAGGTCCTGCATCCAGACTGGCTTGCAAACCCCGTCCTGTTCTAAAAAATAACAACAAATGGAGAATGTGTGTTGACTATACAAGTCTTAACAAGGTGTGTCCCTAGGATCCTTATCCCTCGCTGTTGATGGTAGTTAACAACCATATTAAACCGTCAAAGAAGGGCACAATTGAGATCACCAACAAAGGTTTAGAGTTTAAACTAATAAATTCCATGAGTTTTGGTGAATTTGTGTTTTTAGCAGGGTTTATCTAAAAAACAGCCCAAGGGGGACCTATTCGTCAAAGGAAACGACAAAATTCCACCACGAAACAAAAGTGGGAAGGACCTTGAAGGCACTAGAAGGCAAACCACCGAAGCTTGGGCCATTTGGCCATGAAAGTGGGCCGGCCAGCCCAAGCCCTAGGCCGACTGGCCTACCACAGAGCCCAATCAAGCTCAGCTTCCAGAAGGTTCCTCCACCGCCTCATAGGATTGCATCTACGCCGTTGCCCAATGTTAGTTTGATCCGAGGGTCCAAAATTGAAGCTCTGGCCTATATAAGCAGCCCTTGCCCCCTTCCCTGGAGTCATCCTGAAACCCTAATTCATATTCTCTAGTCAGGATCAATTGAGAAGGGTCCCATGAAAAGATCAACCTCTCAGAGCCAGCTATCAAGAGAAGATTAGTCCTCACTAGGATCTAGTCTTTAGAAATAGAGAGAGGAGAGAAGAGAAGAATTTGGAGGAGGTGCCAGCCTGTCGGTGCTCCCTCTATGGCTTGTACATAGGCGGAAGTTAATCTATATCTATGGTTTCTCTGGTAATTGACTTCTTATTCAAGTAAGCAACGTGTTTATATTGTTCTTCTGGTTTGCGAGTCTCTTTTGAGCACTTTAATCTATGGCCTTAGGTTAAAGTATAATTCATAGTGTAAGCATGGTGCTTAGACTTGGGTTACTCATGAATGCACCCTCATTTTCTGGATCGGTGGTAGCTCGCGAAGGTGACTTTTATAGCTTGGTTGAATCCTCTATAGTCCACCTCCCGTTAATAGGCCTAGCAGGAATTAGATCGCTTTTAGGGAAGAAACTTTGCATTTGTTCCATACTTTCATATAAGACATCTCCCCAGATAGAACAATAGAAGGCATAGCTTACCGAGATTAGAACTAGAAGACCTTAGCAATCTCCTATACACTCTCGACCTTCTTAAGTCTTGTTGCGCTCCGGGTTAAGTTGGACCGTAGTTAGCCTCACTCGTTTCCCTCTGGATATGATATTTGAATATCTCCGGGTGAAAGCTACAGCGGTATCTGTGTGCTTGCGGATCTATCTATGTGCGTTAATTTATACCAACAAGCTTTCTAGCGCCGTTGCCGAGGAAACGGTTGTTGAGTTAACTTCAAACCTAGTTTAACCTTGTATCATAATCTTTTATCTTTTTACTTCTTCATTCTTTTCTTTTCTTTTTCATTATGAATTCCACTCCTATCCACCTATATGCTGCACCCACAAGCACAAGCCTAAGGCCACCAAAATCTGTAGAGCCTATCCTTGCACCTATCTATCAGCTGCGCCTGTGTCTAATAAAAATGATTTGGGATCAACCCTTCTCAGGAGAAGGCAACGTAAACCCATATTCTCACCTACAAGAGTTTGAACATATCATGCATGCTTGTGTATCACTGCCATATCTGACAAGACCTTAAGATGGAAGTTGTTTCCGTTCTCCTTAATGGGAATAGCTAAACAATGGTACAATCTAACCATAGGAAGTATGCAAGGAGATTGGGAAACGTTGTGCTCAAAATTTTGTTTATGTTTCTTTCCCATCTCTAGAGTGGTTAGCCTTTGAAAAGAGGTTCTAAATTTTAGACAACTAGAAGAAAAATCTCTTAGTACATCATGGGATCGTTTTAATGAAATTATCATAACTGGCCTGGACCCTGCTATTCCAGACCCAATACTCCTTCAACATTTTTACACGAGTCTTAGCAAGGATTCCAGGGAATCCCTTGATTTAGCCTCTAGAGGAGCTTTCCTTCATTTGTCTGCTAGTGAAGCAAGGTCTATGCTTAATAAGATTAGTGAAAAGACTCCTTGCACTAGCATTCATTATGAGCTCCTCGAGGAAGAGAAGGAATCATCTCCCGAACAAGAAGAGGAAGTTTTGATAGCCAAATCACAACCACTCCAATCCCAAGGTTTAGCTATCAATCCTGAACCATCAATACCCCAGAATCCAAATCCCCCAAGAGAAGAAGAAAGTCAACCTTTTGAAATTTCTTGTGAGGACAATCTGTTTAATGTTGATTTTAGGAATAGTTTTAACTTTTGGTTTCACAAGGGATCTTCAAGTGAATACAACTCAAGTTCTCTCAAGAAGAGATCTCTTAGAAAGTGTCCTTATTTCCATGTAGGACATCAGGAAGAATTCAAGGATGGCATGTTTAGTGATGCCATAGAAGGAGAGCCGAGCCATTTAGAAGACACTTCTATCTTCTCCCCTTCTATGTCCACATTAGATGCCTTATCTAAACCCATCTTGCAACCCATCCTTGACCCTGATGATCCCTCTTATGCCTTCTTTCCTAAGTCTCATGACGACCCTAGCAACGACAATGGCGGGAATGTATTAAGAATTGCCTGGAATGTATGAAGAACATATATGCCGTTGTTAAAGAATAGATGGATGAGGATGAAGTCTTATGGTTAGGATCCAAACTTGGCTTAGATCCAAACGGTGAGCTTAAATCAATCTCTTCAATAAACATGACTTATCTAAGTTTGGAGGAAGCCTTAGACGAGACCAACCCAAGAGACACTAATCCATGAGAAATTTTGAACAATAAAATGTGCAATGAATGTCATAGGCATGGAATGATAGAGACAACATTTTTTCCTATAGACATTCATGAAGAAACACCCTTAGAGCTTAAAAAGGAAGATGACATCGATGAGCATGGAAGTTATTTTATGAATACCTAATCAAATCCATGCTCATATGAGAAATCTCCTGAATCAATTGATCTCTCCAACATTACCACGCATGAGATCTTCAACCCCCTCATTCTTTCTGCTTCTAAAGACTTTAAAAGGGTAGTTGTAGATGCATATGTTTATCATAAATATTACAGATCTCATTGTGTGACTCTTGAGATAGGTACACAAAGGTTGGTATTGGAGAGAAAACCACTTCACAAACTTAAGCACAATTATAAGGTGTCCCAAGGACGAGCTTTTGTCCTAAAGCAAGCACTTTTGAGAGATAACATAAGCTTTCACCTTTTGCTATAATGTCCCTATAAAGTGAGCATAGAAATATAATTGTGAAATATTCCTTTGGGTATTTTTGTCACTAACCATTTCAGGTTTGAAGCAACATTGAATCACATCCATCCAAACTAGCCTTTGCCTTGCAAAATTTAAGCTTGGGGGATGGGTTTCTCTGAAAAATCTTATGCCTTGTTACTAATCCATCTTGGTTGTCTCTATCTTTAAATCATGACCATATTCTTTTATCTCCAATTGAATAAATCTCTATAATGCTTTCATGCTTCCTTTTTCTATGCTAGTAAGTTTTGGTTTTGAAGTACTGATCATATTTCCAAAGTCATTTAAATTAAGCATGGTGCTTAGGTTAAATAGCCTTCCTTAATCAAATTAGGCATGGAGCCTAGTTTGGTTATTGAACTAAAAGTTTCTTGTGTAGACACTGGCTATTTTGTTGGACTAACCCATACAGGAAACTCTCAATTTAATTTGGGTAAGTCACGAGGTAAATTCAAATCGGAGATGAAACAAGGCACATGACGAACTGCAATAACTTTGCACAAGAAGACACAGCTGATTCATCATAGATGTAAGAACTACATACCTCATTCAACATAGATGTAGGAACTGTAAGTACCAAAGTTCATTCACTCTGTCTTCTGCTGCAAGTTACCTTCTGCCTTGAGCAATGCTTGTATAAGAACGTGATAAACAAAATCTATGCTAAAATAATCTCAACACCATCTTTTCATTAGCATAGAAGGAACAAAACAAAATTCTAGACAAACAACCTATGTTTCAAAATTGTATATTCCTTCGGGTATGTGTTGTTCACTAATCCGTTGCAGGCATAAGAATGAGTGAAGTGGAGGGTCTAACAAGGTGTCAAAAGATCAAAGAGCAGAAAGATAGCATGACAAAAGGATGAGAGAAAAAAAGGAGTACAATATGTGTTCATGAACAACTCAAATGCAAGGAATGAAAGGACCACCAGAAGTTGTCTATCCTTCATCACATGGTGTCATCACACTCTAATGATGAAGTTAACATCTTAAGGTAAGTGGTCATCATTTTCCTCTTAATCTTAGTATGCACATAAAGGAAGACACAAACATGTTTGAGTTACAATTTTGATTGATCCAACCAGATTAACTCAACATGTCTTGTTCCTTAAATTTGTTCATAGCACCACTTTCTTGACCTCAGTCTTAACCAAATAAGTTGAAAAGTGCACATTTTATCTCTAGAAGATGATAGTCATAATCATGTAAAGATTAATACCTTGTGGACAATCCTTTCATGAGTTAAGAAATTCAATCCTTTACGCCAAATGTGCTTAAATGGTACATTCATATTCAATCTTCTGATCTTACCACCTATGTTATAAGTGAACAAAGCATATAAACACCAACTTCATCTTGTTCAATGTGCCCAAGGTTAGAGAAGAGTAAATAAAGTTTTAGTTCTGTTAGTGTTTTCCCACTAGCAGAGCCCATGCACTTGATCTCTACCTTGTCTTTGCAAGCAGGACACGCTTCGAGCAAAGTGTGGACGGGTTTGTCAATTCCCCAAAATTCTACAAGTGAAAGTTCTGAACCCGTGAATGTGTACACTAAGCAAGATGCTACCAGCTTCCACTACTAATGCTTCCTTCAACCAGCTAGACAAGCAAAGAACGATGGTGGCACCACCATCAGAAGCATCACCACACTAAATTACCAACACCTGTGAAAGATGAACCTACTCTGTCTAAGTCTACAAACCAAGAAAATATGGAAGGAAAAGGTGACAACATCATCAGAGTCACTAACACAAGAGGTGCAACCATCAAGGTCTCCATCTCCGAGATCGACAGATGCACCTGAGAGATAACAAGATTGGAGAAAAAGTCATGTTCGGAGGACTTAAAAATTCGAACCCTCGCTGAAAGGTAAATCGGTACTTATCCATATTTACTTTTAGCATTGCATGAATTATTTTCACTTTAGCATATTTACTTTTCGGCATCAGCATTGCATTTAGAAAAGAAAAATAAAAAGTTTTATTACTGCATATCATCATTGCCTCATAAAAAACCTAAGCCCCATGTGCGTAGATCTACGGTGTGTAAACATCCATGGGAATATTCGTCGTGGTGGCATAAAAATACCGTGCATGCATATTTTCCTTCTGCATTATAAAATAGAAAATAAAAAAAAATGCTAAGATAGACATCCTGCTAAAACTTTTGCCAACTTAGAAAATCTGTCTAAACTCACAAGAGGCAAATCCTCGAACGGCTAACCGCTAACCCCTTATCCTAATCTGTGCCACGAGTTTTTAGTGTTCTTGTTGGAGTATTTTTGCAGGATGATACATATGATCAAGAGCAAGTTCACTCGGCTACCTTCAATTCACTCCACTCGATGAGAAGGACATAGGCCGACAAACCTGCTCTAAGAAGGATCACTTCAACATTCGATCACGACAACATCCAGCTTGGAGGAGGAGCATCCCCCATATATCTAGCTAAGTATTCTTTTTCCTTTTAGTTTTATTATTTTTAAGTTTGCTATATATTTTCTAAAGAAATAAAAAGATACATAACATATAAAATAAAATAAAAACTTATCTTAGCTAGTTATATATATTAGTAAGGTGTGAACTTAAAAATAAAATAAAAGGTGTGTCTAATTTGCTTTTAGGAGTTGAATAAATAAGAGGACTCAGAATAATCTCTTAATAGAAATGATGAATAGTTGCTCTGTTATAATTCCTTTCAAGTATCAAGCTTTCAGCCTTGAATTCTCCTGAGTTTTGGATAAGGCTGTTTTGATATAAGGATTTACTTTGAACTTAAAACTCGTGGGTAGCATATGCTTGATCTAAGTCTAGATAATTGATGAATATGATATGAGAAGGTCTGAGCTGCTGTTTATCTTGTTCCTAGTGACAATACAGTTCTAAAAATTTATCTTTTGAAAAAACATAAAAATATTACATGATGAGTTCTTGTATGACAAAGCTTGAATTCCCACCGGAGCCATACATGTTATTTAGGCTAGAAAAACTTTCACATATATGTTGCTTGCTTTTGCATTGAGTTTTATCAAGCTTTGTCGATGCCTCATGAGAGGTTTGTCATACTCTTAAAATCAAGATCACGTACATGTTGACGGTTGATAACTATCATTTTTAACCGTCAACATAGCATGAGGAAGGACCTAAATATAAATACTATCTAGATATAGGGGTTACACTGACAGAATTCCACGAGTTTTGGTGAATATCTATTTCTGCAGGGGGTTATCAGGAAATAACCAAAGGAGGTCCACATGTCAGATTTACATAGAGAGAAACCGACCATACTCAGAAAAAATATGCTCTAGAAGACTCGAGAAGATCTTCCCCCGAAGGGTAGGGCCCACAGGCCAGGCAACAAGGGCGGTCGCCCCTGGGCCTGGGCGTCCACCCCACCTAGGAAGCCAATCAGCTTCCACCTCGTGGATCCTACCTCCACCACCTTTGAGGATCAATAAAAAGTCATTGATGAAGGTCGGTTTGATCCAAGGGCTGTGGTGCTTCCTAGAGGGCTATATAAGCAAGGCCTCTAGCCCCAGGAGAAACCCTAATTCATTCAATTCATTAGAGAGAGAACTCATTCCATTCATTCAGAGAAGCCCTAGAGCCACCATCTCAATTAGATCTCTAGTTTAGCATAGCTACATAGGATTAGAACTAGAAGGAGCCAATCATTGCTTGATTTCTGGATCTGTCAAGAGAATACTTGTTAATTCTCTCCTGCTTTTGTATTTGTTCTTATATTGTTCATCTAGTTCATCATTTGTATGAATATGACTTTAGTCTATTCTATCATATTGGATATGACTTTTTTCTATTTGATTATGTTCTCAATTATATTGTTCTTAGCCTACTTTGATTATATGCTTAGCATAGTTCGATCAGAATTATATTTAAGTATAGGATCGTATAGCGCTTGCTCATTGATATCATGGGTGAGTGGTAAACATTGTGTAGGCGTGGTGCCTATACCGTATTTACCTGCGATTGCAACCTATATTTCGGACCATGTGGTAGATCGCGAGAGTGATAGTCCTATTGAGTCCTTTGTAGTCCACCTCCCGAGTATAGGGCAGACAGAGCACAACTATTATAGGGAAGTGACGGCTATGTTCTATATCTTCCTTAGTAATATCACTATGTGTAGATATAACCTTTTCTTGCCATGATTGCCAAGTGTAATTGTAGTAATCATCGTATGCTTTGACTGTAAGTTAGAATAATTTAGGATTTATCCTTATAGTTCATCCTAATCCATGCTAGTACTATATGCTTAGAGTAATCTATTAAGATGTTTATCATTATATGTGGCTATGTGCTTATCAGTTATCTCTTATTATTCTTTATTCATATATATATTATCTTGTGACACTTACCCTGTATGAGAAGATCGATAAAGACATGGTTATGCTCTCCATTATCACATGCAGTGATGTTCATTGCTCATTATCCTTAGCATCCCTTCCCAGTGGTAAAAATATAAATAACGATACCTGGATTACTCCCGGTTAAAATGCTACATCGGTATTATCTATGCGCTTGTGGATTTCTTATTTATTTTAGAGGAGCATTTGCATATTTTAGTACCAGCACCTTTAGTGTCACACTAGGGATGACAACCTAGCTTAGGTGACGTTAGAGGTGTCAACAAGTATTTTTGGCGCCGTTGCCGGGGAAGGTTGAATTGTCATTCAAAGGATAATGAGCCATCACTTGCATCCACTAATGTGATCGAGAAACCATCATCCTTCTCTACTCATACAGCCTTACCCTTGTCTATTGTCTATTTATATATTATATACAGGGTAATGTATGAGCAGGTTTGGCCATCTAGATAACTTCATCGATAATCTAGAATTATTGTTCAGAAGAGCAAGAGCCAAGCTAAAGAGAGTTCAAGCAGACACATCATCATCTTAGCTTGAAGCTCCACTCTCTGATTCGGAAGGCCAACCAAGTATAGTTCAGAACTTAACACCAGAGTTCGACGCCATGGCAAACAAGTCACTCCTCGAGTTCTCAGCTCCAACTACAGCTAACATCCGGACTAGACCTGTGACAGAGATCGAGCAAAACTTTGAGCTAAAGCCGGTGTTGATCAGCATGGTGCAAGCCAGTCAATTTTGTGGGAAGGCACATGAAGATGCTAATGCTCATCTCCAACACTTCTTGGAGATTTGCATCACTTTCACCATCAAGGATGTCTCCAAAGATGCCAAACTACTTTGCCTCTTTCCATTCTCACTCTTGGGGAGAGCGAAGCAGTGGTTCTATGTGAATAAGGAGAAGAATACTATGTGGGCACTCTGTTCCACCAATTTTCTAGCAAAGTTCTTTCCCATGGGCAAGACAAATGCTCTTCGTGAGAAGATATCAAGTTTTTAGTAGCAACATGATGAGTCAGTCCTAGAAGCATGGGAGCACTTTCAAGACTACATTCTAGAATGTCCTCATCATGGAATAGAGAATTGGTTACTTATGCAGACCTTCTATCATGGGCTCACTAATAGCACTCGTGAGACTATGGATGTTGCTGCTGGAGGAGCATTCTTATCACTTACAATCAATCAAGCCACAACTCTTATGGAGAAAATAGCGTCCAACCAAGGTTGGAATGAAGAAAGAACTCAAACCCGCAAGAGAGGTGGAGGTATGCACCCGCTAAAGGAGGTAGACATGCTGTCTGCCTAGATGGACCTACTTATGAAGAGGCTCGATGAGAGAGCCGGCGAGAAGAAGGAAGTCATGCACATCCATGATTTCCGCATGACTTGTGAAGAGTGTGGAGACACTGGGCATTCAGGAAGCAATTGCCCAGACCTACAAGAGGATTTGAACTACCTCAACAACAACAACAACTACTACTGTCCTCAACAGAATCAAGGTTGGAATCTGCAGTAGAGGCCTAACTACTTAGGTAACTACTCAGGTAATTATCAAGGTAATAATTCTTTTAATCAACCCCCTCTGAGAGAGTTATTGCTTAATCAAGGAAAGTTAATGGATAGCCTATCTAAGAAATTAGCATCCAATGATAAAACATTAGAAACAATTAATAACATAATGGATAGCTTTTCTACTGCCATTAAGAATCAGCTTAGCTTTAATAAGATGCTAGAGTCTCAGTTGCAACAGCTTGCCAATATTGTTCCTGCTAACCAAGGTAAAATTCAGGGACAACCGGAAGATCTAGAAACTGCAAATCTTATAGACATATTTAATGCAGGAAGTTATTCGAGTGACCCTATCTTCAAAGGATGGAACGACGAGACTCTGTCGATTAAGAAAGGTGATCCAGGAAGACCTGTCATCCCAATCTCCATTGAAAGCGTGAACTTCAATGAAGCTATCTGTAACTTCAGTGCAAGCGTCAACATCATGTCTAAGGTGATCTATGATAAAATGTTTAATTATCCTTTATTGGATACAACCATGTACTTGCAGCTTGCAGATCAGTCACTTTGCTACACCAAGGGAATCCTAGAAGACATATGTATATGAGTAGGCAGCTCGTATGTTCCTGCAGACTTCATGGTAATAGAGACAGGTGGTGATGAGAAGTCGCCCATCATTTTGGGACGACCATTCTTGAACACTGCTGGAGCTATCATGTACGCCAACACTGCCAAGATATGTTTCAACATCAAAGGAAAAAGAGAGACCTTCTTCTTCAAGGACAGAGTGTTGCAGTTCCCTGCACACCCTCAACATCCCTATGAGCTAAAGAAGAAGAACAATCAGAGGAACAAGAACAAAAACAAGAATAAGAAGCCACAACAGACGGAGTCAGCGAGAGTGATCAGTACAGTCCATAGAGAGCATGATCATCAGCTCAAGTCCCCATACCTACTCAAGAAAGACGACCCAGGTGTCCCAACCATTGAATGCACAATCAACAGAAGCTCCTTTCAGAAAGCTGTATGTGACACTGGATCGGGCGTCAACATAATGGCCAAGGTAACTTATGAATATCTATATAGTACTATACCTTTAGACCCAACCTATGCGTAGCTGCAAATGGCGAACCAATCATTTCGCTTCGTGGACGGAATAGCTAAGAACATCCTCGTACAAATTGATGACCACTTCATCCTGACTGACTTTTTAGTCATCGACATGGGAGAGGATGAGTACTATCCATCGATCATCCTAGGGAGATGTTGACGGTAATTAATCATCAACTTTATAAGTCAACAAGAATCAAAAGAAGGGTTAAAATGAGCTTCACCTTAGACTTAGGGGTTTTAAACTAATAATTTCCACGAGTTTTGGTGAATGTCTATTTCTGTAGGGGGTTATCAGGAAAAGATCAAAGGAGACCCACATGTCAGATTTACATAGAGAGAAATCAAACTTACTATGAAAAAGAATAATCTAGAAGACTCGAGAAGGCACCCCCTCGAAGGGGAGGGCCATTTGGGCTAATAGGTGGGGCGCCCGCCCTGACCTCATGGGCGGCCGCCCAGGCCACAGAGCCAATCAGGTGCAACCTCGCGGATCCCGCCTCCACCGCCTTTGAGGATGAATAACAATCGTAGATCAAGGTCGGTTTGATCTGAGGGCTGTGGTGCTTTCTAGAGGGCTATATAAGCAAGGCCCCTAACCCCAGGAGAAACCCTAATTCATTAACAATTCATTAGCAGAGGGAGCCATCAGCAGAGCTAGGGTTTAGAGAGTTTCTCTCCACCAGAGAATTAGAATAGCTACTCCAATTCTTCAAGTTCTACATATGTTTAGACTAGATAGAGGAAGAGTTGGGTGACTTGTGCTCAGGATTCGGATCTTCGTCATCAAAGTATTGGTATTATTTTATATCATTGCTCTACGACTTTATTATAATATCATTATGTTTCTATTTATTATGTTCCTAGTTTGCTCTAGTAGTACATTTGATATGGTTATGATTGATAATGAGTTTATGTATATGTTTGCAAAGCGCTTAGCTCTCTTCGCAAGGGGGTTAAGTGGTAGATCACATGTAAGCATGGTGCTTAGATGCTATTTACCTGCAAATGCACCCTATTGGTCGGGTCGTGTGGTAGATCGTGGAAGTGACAGTTCTATTGAGTCTTATATAGTCCACCCCCCGTTGATAGGACAGGCAGAAACAACGTTGCGTAGGAAGTCATGCTATGTCCTGGCTTTCTTGAGTAATATTCCTTATACATAGATGAAGAGTCTTTTATGCTATATATGATAGTGTGTTTGCTAGAGTAGATGAATGACTTAGTAGATTAGAACCTACCTAGAATTCAATCTCTTGAACTAATCAGACGTCAACCTACCTTTATGATGAGTAGTCTATCTCTAATCTCTGCATGAATTATCCCTATGCTTTATAATTCATTTATACTTATTTATCATGGTTTATCCCCCCTGCCAAAGTAAGTGACTGTATGATTGATTTCTCATAAGTAGTCATATTTTGCAAATCCATCCCTTTAGGTTTAAGTCTTTAGTTCTTTCCCTTGAGCTAAATATAAATTAACGATTCCTAGAATATTTCCCGGTGAAGTGCTACGATGGTATTTTATCTGTACGCTTGTGGATCCCATTTTTATTCTAAGAGGAGCAGTTCTATGCCAACACTTCTGGCGCCATGCTAGGGATGACAACTTAGCTTAAGTGGTGTTAGAAGTGTCAACAAGCATTTCTGGCACCGTTGTCGGGGAAGGAATAAACCTTTGAGGAAAATTGTGTAAATAGATACTTAGAAAATGAGAAATCATAACAAGGCACCTCTGCTTTGACAGGTTCACCCCTATTGTTTTTCTTTGTTTATATTTTATACAGGGTATTAGCAGGATTGGTTCTGATTCACTCAACTCTCCATCATCAGAATTGAATCAACCCAAGAAGGAGCTTATCACCAATTCCTAAAGCTATGGCTACAAAAATCCTATGTGAATTCTCTGCTCCTACAGTTGAGAATATTCGTATAGGTCTAGCATTGGAAACAAATAATCTTAAGTTTGAGCTCAAGCCAAGCCTCATTAATATGGTGCAAGCTACCCAATTCAGTGGAAAGATTCATGAAGATGCAAGTGCACATTTGCAGAATTTCCTGGAAATTGGAAGCACTATCGTCATTAAAGAATTTAATCAAGATATTATACTACTTCGCCTTTTTCCATTCTCACTAGTGGGAAGAGCGAAGCAGTGGTTTTATGCCAACAAAGAAGACATCAACACATGGGCAAAGTGTTCAAAGGCCTTTCTAGCAAAATTCTTCCCAATAGGCAAGACCAATGCCTTAAGAGGAAAGATTACCAATTTTCAACAGCAGAAGACAGAAACCATTTCAGAAGCATGGGAGCGTTTGCAAGAATACATCTCAGATTGTCCTCATCATGGAATGGAAGAATGGTTACTCATGCATGGCTTTTATCATGGATTAACTTAGAAAGCATGTGAGCACCTAGATGCAACTGCTGGAGGGTCATTTTTGTCGCTTACATTTGGGAAAGCCAAGTTGCTTATGGAGAAAATATCAGAAAATCAAGCCTGGTCCCAAGACCACACTCAACATTGTTACCAGAGTGAAGAAACAATTGAAGAAGTGAATGCACTGTCTACCAAGATGGATGACTTGCTCAACTGGCTTGACCAGAGGGCTAAGTATAAGGAAGATCAAAGGGCGATTGAAGCAGCATACAAATAAGATATAAATTCCATGGCCTAGAAGCCTTTGTATCAGCCAAATCAAAAATCAAATCGACAACCAACATTGAGGGATTTAGTCAGGCAGCAGATCAGAATGAACAGTGAAATCAAATAAAAGCTTGCCACCAATGACAGAATCCTGGAGGATATAAATGTCAAATTGGATAGTTTCTCAGCTGCCATCGAAGATCAGCTCAAGTTTAATAAGAAGATAGAAGAGAAGATAAAACAACTAGCTATGGTATTGCCTACTGCCACTGACCCTGAGCAAGTAAGAGCTATTACTAAGAGAGGATGGAGATCCACCAAGGATCCTCCCTATCCAAAAGAAGCAAGAAGAGCACCAGTAGTACCACCAGTGGTAGAAGAAGAGAACAATAATGAAGTTGAACAAGATGTGCAACCTCAAGACACATTACAAGATCACGAGATGAGACAAAATTTTCATGATACGAACTACATATCGTTTCCTCGCAGAATTAGAAGACCACAATCGGATGAGCAGTTTAGCAAGTTCGTGGAGGTTATTCAGAAGTTATATGTCAACATACCTCTATTGGATGCCATTCAAGTTCCTACATATGCCAAGTACATCAGAGATATTTTGAACAAGAAGAGACCACTGCCATCCACTGAAGTGAACAAGCTAACCGAAGAGTGTAGTGCAGCTATCCTGAATAAATTACCAGAAAAGAAGAAAGATCCAGGATGCCCCACTATTGATTGCTCAATTGGAGATCAACATTTCAACAATGCACTATGTGACCTTGGAGCAAGTGTCAGTGTGATGCCTGCTGCAATCTATCACAAGCTTGACCACTCAGCACTCGAGCCAACATCAATGTGCCTACAGTTAGCAGATCAATCAGTTCAGTACCTATTGGGCATTGCCGAGAATATTCCAGTCAAGATACGAGAATTCTTTGTTCTAGTAGACTTTGTGGTACTGGATATGCATCCAGACTCAAAAGTGTCACTCATCTTTGAGAGACCCTTTTTGAGCACCGCCAATACACACATTGATGTCGGGAAAGGAGAAATCAAGTTCACCATAAATGGGCATGAAGAACAATTTGCATTCAAGTCAAAACAGGAACTCAATTCCTCTGTGAAGATGGTTGATCAAGACAAGATGGAAAAATCACCAGAGCCATCATCTCTGGGATTGTCAGAAGAATGAAATATTGGAAGGTCCAGTTCGAAGGACTCTAAAAATTTGAACCCTTGCCGGAAGGTAACTCGGTATTTATCCGCATAATTTTTCTTAAATATATTTACATTTATAGTACTGTATTATAAAAATTATAGCCCCATGTAAATAATTTTTACGGTGTGTAAAAACCCGTTAAAAGTATTTACCGTGGTGGTACAAAAATATTTACTCCATTCATTTTAAGCATTTTAGTTTCTACTCTTTTAATCTCCTACATTTTATATATATATATATTGTATAGTGGACCCACCACCATGGGACCCACATGTCATACACTCCACCTCATATACATCACATCACATTATTTCATCCACTTCCACTCACCTCCACCATTTTCTCTTTTCCACCGCCAAATCCACCCACACACCTCTTTTTCATACTTATCACTTAAGCAAGGTGGAGAGTTAAAAATTTCAGCCAGAAAGGGGACAGAAGTGGGGCGGCCACCCCCTCCACTTGGGCGCCCGCCCGGCCATCTCCTCCTCTATAAAAAAACCCCTTCACCCATTGCTTCTATGCACCGCCGAGACTCAGAATTTTTAGTGTACAAGCTGTTCTCAGTTTCGAGTTTTCTGCAAGAGCATAGGAGAGAAGGAAGAGAGTGGAAAGAAAGAAGAGAAAGGAGGGAAGAGAGGAGAGTGTCTTAGAGCTTAGAGTTGAGAAAAGGAAGGTTTTTAGTGTTGCTATCATATCTCATTTAGTGGTAGTGCCACCAAGTTAGGCTAGAGCAAATTAAAATTTGAAGGGAGGTTCTGTCGGAAACCAACTAAGGCAGTCTCAAGAATTGCGCTGACAACCAGGGGAACCGGTCAACGTCAACCGAGTGTTCGGGCTGGTCACTTTCGTCGAAAGTGATCGGGTGCTCAGACCAAGGTAACCAGGCCGTTGCCGCGGGTACCGCAACATGATTCTCCCGAATAGCAGGCGTGCGTCCCGAATCCGACCAGATCCTAGTATGGGTGCGAATAGTCATCACTCGTTTGAGGGTTTGTTTCGAGTGTCCCTTGCGTCATCGACTGTCCTCTCAAGGGGTGCCCCGTGGGGGAGTTGCTGCAGCGGCTGTCACACGGTACATCTTACAGTCTCTGGCGAGATGAGCCACCAGGTACCCATGATTCTAGCACGGGAGATTCGTGGCGTAGCCAAGATTTACCTGATAGCTCGGCTTTTGGCTTCGCTTGACACTTAGTGTAACGACCCAAAAATCGTTACCATATAGGCAGTCATTCCTGACCATCCTAGTGTGCATTTTAATCCAAATTAGAATTTGACTTGTGCCCAGACCAACCAAAACTGAGCCCTGCTTGTTTTGGCGGATAGTCTGACATCACCACCGGATCATCCGTCAAGACATCTCACAGACTTAGGGAGATCCTGAACAACCCGTGCACTGGCGGAGTATCCGTCAATCATGACGGAACGTCCGTCATTGGTGGACTGCCGACGTCCGTGGCGGACTATCCGTCAGCGCACGATGACACCTGTAACATGCACGGTGTTGCGATTTCATGCACGCACACGACCCGGTCCAACATGTCAGCACTTCACCTCTCACAAAACCAACAGCCATCTCTCTCTCCCTCATCCATTCTTCATTCACGTTCAGCCACCAGAGAGAAAAGAGAAAGGGAAAGGAGAGAAGGGAGAAGAGGAGAGAAAGAAGAAGAGGAGGAGGAGAGGAAGAGGAGGAGGACGCCCCTCCCCTGATGCAGCTTGTCGGAAGACCTCTACCATGGCACCGTCAACCTTGCCGGAGGTTGGAGGAGGTCCCCAAGTCGTCATCTTCAACCTCGAGCACATGGCATCCCGAAGCTCGATCTCCTTCCTCAGGCTGTACCAAGGCAAACTGCTATAGGTAGAGGTCACCCACAACATGGTGAGCAAGCCCCAACCCTTCTCCCTCACTTCCCCAACCCAAGCAAGCATCCCATTGAGCTCCATTGCCCTCTCATGGTGGTTTTCACCATGGAAAAGCTCGAGCTCCCCACAGCCCATGCATGGCACATCCAACACTTGGAGAAGGTTCCCTACATCACTAGAAAGCCATAGGAACAAACTGCACTCGATTTGGAGTCCGGATGCCCCGGGAATCGATCTCAACATGTTTGCATAGCTGTTGTTCGTCGTTTATTGGATGGTCCGTCATTTTGGCGGAGTATCTATTGAATTATAGCCAAAACCTGAGAGCAGCCTGTGTTTATCGGAGGGTTCCGATCTTAGTTCGGAGTTTCCTATAATCACTGCACATGCGCACAGCTCTAACTTGTAAAATCCATAGAAGTTGCATTTGACCTCCGAAAATTGTGAAACAAGTTTTGTTGTGTTCATTGGAATATCCTCTATCATCTAGACATAACTTTGACACCAAAAGGCATATCTCATTTTTGACCACCGGAAGAGGCTAAGCCCTTATAATTTACCAGAGGCTCCGCCATACGCACCAGAGTGGTCAATAAGTTATAAATCACAGATGGAAGAGTTTCTAGAGAGCACAGCCATCAGTTCTAGTACAGCGGAGTGTCCGTCGATATTCTGGAATGTTCGCTGAATCACGGAGCCCAAACACTTAGTATCTTACGGACCTAACTTGACGGAGGATCCACCGTCACTGCGGAATGTCCGATGAATTATAAACTGAACGCAGAGAGTTACCTGAGAGCACATACTTCATACCGGAGAGTCCGATCCTAGTTCAGAGAGTCCAATGTTCATAGTATGTCCTTTTCCTACTAAGTCCTAGAACCATCGGACCATCCGACATTCATGCCAGACTATCCGATAACACAAACTGATAGTCCATCAATTTATACCTGAACACTCACTCTTGTAACACTAGAACCAACTTAAATAAATATCATTGCATGACACCTCATATCCTATACTCTCAACTCCCTCTTGCATGATCAATATAATGTCATGCATGCATAAGTATCTCATACATGGACACATATATAGGTACGTGATATCGGAGAGACGCCCAGTGATGTTCCAAGCTATGGGATCCTTGCTCATCCAACAGGCAGGCACCCCACTATTATGAACCTTACTTTGGATACTTATCAAGTCACATTATGAGTTATGCATTGCATGTAGAGTTGGATAATGAACTCTTTCACATAAATAACTCTTTAATCTGTTAGAAGCCTCTCATCTTAACAATGGGAATGCTTAATGCTTATTGCTTAGTTGCTTGGCCAACAGTAGAAGTCAAGCATGAGAAGGGAACTCATACTCGCGTGTGTAGGATGTTACACCTAGATAATTAACTACTAAAACCAATGAGGGTACAACCTGACTCATCTTACTAATCTAGCTAAGGAATAATATCCCTAATGTGATAATCTTGATGATAACTTGGATATCTTGCTCATGCGAGGGGTAGGTCATTGTGAGTGTGGGATCTCAAATGATGTAGCTCGTGGAGCATTAAGGATCGTGTATTGGGATACATGAGTTCGAGTAACCACCCGTATAAACCACATGTCATGTATGGGGTCGACAAGCCAAGTAACTAAGCACAACTGATCTATCCGTGAAACTAGCAAGGGGGATGGTGCCAGGGAGATGGTGTACATAACGACCCGGGAAATCGTTACAGTATAGAAGCCTGACCTGAGGAACCCGGAAGATGGTGGAAACCTGACCCTGGCATTCAGTCAAACTTTCATGTGACATTCTAGCTGGATTAGGGAAAGGTTGGAAGACATGAGGCAACCTACTACCTAGCCCGATGTACGGTGGTTAGTCCCATTCTTCCATGTGGGTACAGTTGTACACCTTTGCAGAGTTTTGAAAGCCTGAAGTCCCTCGGGACGGAATCATTTGGTTGTTCCTACTTTCTATACCCATGGTAGCGTTGTTGATGGACTATGAGTACCTTTGTTACAATGATAAATGCTTTAATTCTAATGTTGAGCATAGCATGTCATACCCTCAATGAACATCATTGCTTTTTGCACTTATACAAATACCTAATAATCACCCTATACATCCACCAAATATTCTATGTTGGAATTAAGTCCTGCAAGTACGAAATGTACTCACGGTATTGTCGTTATGTTGTTTTGCAGGTATAGGACAATGGTGGCCATCTCACCCCATCATTGGTGGCAAAGTGGGTGAATGGCATGTGCCGTCCAAGCTACGGTGGTGACGCCCATGGGCAAGGTGACCACCAGTTACTAGATATATAATCGATTCATAGTATAGCGATGTTGGTAAGATAGTCGTTTGGTTCACACTACATTTAGTCTTACGTTGTATAATCAATTTATTATATTCAACAAGACTTGTAATATATGTTTCCACTAAATTATTATGTGCTCCGTTGATGAGATGTAATCTTGAGTTGTGGAGGCTATTGTGGTATGATACTCAACCTGATCCTGAAGAGGAGTTGCCAAGGAGCGCTCTTAGGGAGTCACCGATGTTGGTTTGCTTAAATTGGGTCAGTCAAAGTGGATGACACTCGATTTAGGCAAATTAATGCAGCGGGTCCCTACACTTAGCCGATTGGTTCCGCAGTTTGTTTTCATTATCCGGGGTGCCCCGGCCCTATTAGGGTTGACCGCAAGAGATGGGAAGAGTTCCCAAGCATGTGCCATCGCCATGCTCTTGAGCCTGTCAAAGAATCTAGGCAGAACAGTGTCCTAGGTAGTATGATTCCCACCAGATCGTGCGTGCGCTGTCGAGGAGGTACTCCTGACAAAATTGAGAGAAAGTGGACTCGGCATAGCGACTTACATGACGTGCCAACTGAAGTGGCCCTGCCTTGATCACGTCTCCGAGCTTGGTGAAGTAGAGTCGGTCGGGCGATGTCGATGTTGAAGCCCGCGTCCGAATCTTGAGGTTGCCGTGCCATGGGTTTCCTGGTCACACAAAGGTGGCAGCGCTGCAGCCGTCTTCTCCGATCACTTCTTGATCATGCCCTTACTCGACCTGCGTAAAATAGCCATCCGAAATACAAAAACAAATATGAACATGAAAGGCCCCTACCAGGCATGCTAACTGTCAGATTGTCTTGCTCCGGCAATATCCAACAATGTGATCGCGTAGACGGAATCGGATGGTAGCACACGAGGCACAAAGATTTATACTGGCTCGGGGCGCTATGTGCGCTAATCCCTACTCTAGTGGTGCGGCTGCTCTTGTATTCATATGCTCAATTACAGAGGCTGTTGCTCCTAGCTACGTAGTAGATTAGAATAGGTGGAAGATGGATCCCGAGCCCGAGGTCCCTACCCTCCTTTATATAGGCATGAGAGGTAGGGTCATAGAGAGGGCGATTGGGCTAACAGATTGTTTCCTGGTTTGTTACATGATATGTGCAACAGAAAGATCCTATCTATCGTCCAGATATGTCCTCCTCGGTTTACCTTGAGCTCCACGTTGGTTGATGGCGTCAGCCATCGCGGGCCTCTCCCTTGATGGCTGCTGGGCTGATAGCTTGGCAATGGTCACATATACAAGCGGTGCAGGTACCCCTGGCCCATATCTTTGACAGCGACGAACTCAGCAGGTTCAGTGACTAGCCTTGACGACAGGTTCATTTTGTTCGTTTTTTAATCCATTTCCAGAGGCAGGCATTGTTAGACGCTTGCCTCTAGAGTTCCATTTCGAGAGGCAGGCATTGTTAGGCACCCGCCTCTAGAGTTCCATTTACACGGACATGGATCACACCCACCTGTGTAAATCTTTCATTTATAGTGACTTCATGGCATAGGCAGGCGGACAGGCCGCCTGTGAAAATGCTAAACGATCGACTGTGAAAATCGGTTTTGTAGTAGTGGTGAATTGGGAAGATTGATCCATTGTGTTAATGTTTTTTTTCCCAAACACATATTATGAGATATAATATACATATGATCGTGATAAAGGTATTTGTATGAACTTCCTTGTATGGCTAGTATAGATATTTAATGGTTTGTTATTAGGTGAGATTAGGGATCCAAGCAGGCTTGTTAAAAATTAAGTCTATTTGTGAGTTTAGAGATAAATCCGCTTGCATTCTTAGGTAAGACAATGATACTTACTCATACACTGGAAATTTTGTCTCAAAACTCCAAGGGTTTTGTTTGGCTTTTGTGCTGCACTTTTATGAATACAAGGGGTGTCATAAAACCACATGGGAATGAATATACTACACAGCTGATGTGCACATGATAGGTTATGTAGGAGCCATTTGGCAGAGCTCTCAGATCGAATTCTCCTTGACAATCACTATTCTTAGGCAAACAGCAAAAATACGTACAGATTCTGGTGGAGAGCAGAAAAGAATCACTTTCTTATTTACATTAGAAGCTAAAAACGGATATGCTCCTCACTGCTCTGTATTCAATCTCCACCAAAATCACTTTTCACCTGCTCCTCTCGGCCGTCAAAATCAAGTAGAATCATTTCACCGAAGAACGAAGGAGTTATTAGAGCTCAAAAATAGAGAGTAAAGCTCTATCAAATCACATACACGAACCAAGATGTGTACGTATCTTCACATAGCAGCCAACCATAGTTTACAGTGCCACAATAACATATAATATGCTATATATGTATAATACAATAGCCTCAGCAAAGGGTTATTTATTTTCCAAACCACCGCAAATAAACCACCAAAAGAAGGGGCAGGTGTACAAGTACAACCACAACCACCGGGTTTCTCCTCCAATCTTGAGCATCCTATTATCATATCCTATGTGTTGACAAATCTGCAGGTCTTCCTGACCTCGCCGCCGGCAGGGTTGGTGATGTTGCCCATCTTCACCATGGAGTCGGAGAACTGCTTGAAGAAGGCCTCCGGGTCGGCCCAGTACTTGTTGACGGTGTCGGAGGTCGAGTAGCCGGCGATGCTGGACCACATCTCCTGGTCGGAGTTGAGGAGGCCCTCGCCCTTGATGAGCGTCTCGAAGTAGGCGTTGTCGAACACGGCCGAGGTGTGGCTGTCCATGGCGCTGATGTTGTCGTCGCCGCTGTCCCGCGGGCACACCTCCTTGAGCTTGCTGAGGTACGCCTCGGACGACGGGTTGTACTTGGATGTCAGCTCGAAGTCGCCATAGACCCTGTCCCTGAAATTCGCGCACCTGGCGAATCCGATCGTGTGGGATCCTATATATATGCACGTGGTAGACATTTATATATTAGTCAAGAGTTGGAATCCTGAAGACTGGTGTGGTTTTGGCAGAGGAATTGGAGGGAGCAGCATACCGACGAGGGCCACCATGTCAGTGGCATCAAGGCCCTTCTCCCAGAACTTGGCAATGAGCGTGAGGAGGCCTTGTTGTGCAGTCGGGATGTCGTTGTTTGCTAGGTCCAGGCTCGCCTTCTTGGAGTCCAACCTTCCTACTGGGACATCCCAGTAAGGCCCACCAACCTGCAAGACATAGTTTTCAGTCGTCAGTTCTGTATGTGTAGTATATATAACATGCATGGATACAGTACAGTACAGGGTGTGTACTGCACAAGGCACATAATAGAATAAGATCGGGTAGATAGATATGCTGTGGTTTGGTTTACCAGCACAACGGCGTCCCTAGCTGCAATCGCCAGCAGGTCTGCGCAGGAAACGGTTCCAGGGCATTCAGCTTCCAGCTTCTCCTTGATCTTGTCGACCAGCTCGAAACCTTTCAGCGAGTTCACGTTCTGCTCTGCCTGCTTCTCTCCGATCAATGTTGCCGTGTCGTCAAGCAGCACTGATCCGTCGCAGCCCTGCAAGGACGATCGTACGTCGTTTAGAAATATGATTCAGATGTTCATCAGCTGCTGCATAAATTAGAATAAAGGTTTGCTGCTAGCTGCTGCATTGGGATGATACAAGCTTGCACGGAGCACATAGCTGAAGTTTGGTCAGTGTGTGAACTGTGAAGTAAATTAACCATGCAAGAACAGAGAGAACTGACTGAGAGGACTGACCTGCACGAAGCAGTCATGGAAATGGAGGCGAAGCATAAGCGCGGCGTTGCGCGTGTCAGCACGCACTGCGCACTCCATCTCCGTCCGGACGACGTGCTCCACGTTGGGGCACGTCTTGGAGTAGTATTCCAGGCTCAGCTTCGACGGGTCCTGCGCCGCCACAAGCGAGGGCACGCCGGCCAGGAGGAGACATGAAAAAATGCAGAGGGCAAACGATGCCGGCCCGAAGCAGCCCAATACGCCTGTGGCCATCGTCCTCAAGCTGTTCTGTTTCCTTGGCAGCAGCTAGCTGATGTTTCTGTTGCAAGCTTCCGGTCCTGCATGGGCTTTATATATATAGCAATAGCAAAGTGAGACGACAATGCTACGTGGTGCACATGGAGAAACGTATGGGTCAATAGGGAGATGAACCAACTCTCATGTGGTTGGTGGAGTAAGCAAGCTGAAAGGATCAGTATTTGTGTTCACAGCAAAAACTTGCTATGCATGTGTCTTCGGTCAAACCTTGCAGTACTAGCGCGCGTTTGGTGGTTATGGGTTCACCAACCGTGGAAAATCTTCAGAGCATACATCTGTCTGAGATCAGTGGCGGAGCCAGAAACTAGAGATAAGGGGGCCGGTCGTAGAGTTTCAATCATAAAATAACTAAGTGTGGCTTATTTGTTTGGATTTTTACACTATGGATGAGCTCATCTAAAGATATAATGCAAATTTGTGTGATTTTGTTGTCCAGAAGTCATCAAAAAATATATGACAAAGTTTTTATTATATCTTTCTAATATGGATTATTGAATTATATATTACCTAATTTTTTTTTTGCTGTGATGTTGGGGGTGGGGGGGGGGGGGGGGGGGGGGGGGCATGGCCCCTGCCTGCCCCCCTGGCTCCGCCAGTGTCTGAGATGTATCGAACTATTCTTCTTGCATGATGCACTACATATCACTTGGATGTTTCCAGGTGTTTACTGCTGGAGATTTTTTTCTAAAGAAAAAAAAATCCAGAACCACAGGTGTCACATGCAGATTATGGATTTGCTGCTTGACTGCTCACCCTTTGCTTGTGCTACTGCTACCGTAAAATCTTATGTTCCTATGTTAGATAAGCTTCCCATGTACCTGCCATGAACGAAAACAAGTAGTAGGTGAGCAGGGCTAGCTAGACTGTGTTTGTGCTATGGGGCTTACGCTACCTCCATGCATGTATCCATCAGATGATCAGACTGCAGACTTGAGAAACAAGGACATGTCTCCCTTTAGAACAAAACAGAGACCAATAATTCTAGAAAGACGAGTATGCCTTGTATGAAAGCCGAAAATAGCATCTCAGATGAAAGCCGAAAATAGCATCTCAGAGGCAGATCTCCTTACCTGCAGATGCAATTTACTTTACTAGTCACCATCTGCCTGAATTCCTGAGCGGTGGGACCCACGCTGCAGTGGCTTAGTCCTGGCAGCTCACCGGTCACCACCTCTCTACGGGACTGCTGTAGATATACGCACTCGTGCAATGGAATAAAGATGGTTTGGAAAGGGGGAAAAATTGTGCTCTTGACTGTATAAAACTATAAATAGAACTACCAGTAGGGAGGAATATTGATTCTCAAATCCCAAAATAAGGTGACATGCCTTTTCCAAAGGGGAATCAATAGCTGAGAGCGTAGTTTGCGCAGTGCTGTGTGTAAGGATAGTCACCAGGCTAAAATTTGTGTACATGACTGTTGCAGCCCACGGCTGAAGCCGTACCAGAAGAAGACGTCGACCACAGAAGAAGGCATCATCTGCTCCTTTACCGTTTAAGTGTCTATGTAATAGAGTATGACTAGTAGGGCCATCGAGCCAGCGGCTGTATGCCTTATATGGGGATACCCTTGCTTGTAAGACAATTAAGAATATTTTGCTATTGAAGTAAACGGAAGACAGAGCCGCCCTCTGTTCCTTCCTCGTCGGCGGTAGCCACCTTGTCTCTCACGTCTCCGGCAATCACCGTTGGTGGCCACGGGTGTTACAAGTGGTATCAAAGACCATCTATCTTCGGCCCGCTGTCCGATTCCCTTTCCCCTTTTTCCGATCCTGATCTCGTTTGCTTCGATCTTAGATCATAATCCCGGGTGGCTGGTCGATGCCCGATGGCATCCTTGCGGTGCTGGGCAGGAGGTCCTGTATGTCCACTCTTTGGTTGATCCGAGGTCAGCAGCGTGTTCGTGTTCGTCCACCTCCAAATCCACCAAATCAGCAGCTCGAGCACCTCGGAACGCCTCCACAGTGACGGATCAGGGTGAGCGGAATCTATGACGAGATCCGGCGGCGTGTCCACTATCAGCAGCGCCATCGCCTGCGGCTACATCAACTTCGACTGGGGTTTCTGCATCGGCCAGATTCGGTTCGGCGGCGTGAACCACTGTGAGCTATTCCTCTATTGCTCACCTGTTCTTCTCTAGCTAGCATCGAGTACTAGCCCAGGGTTGCGGAGCCTCTGTCTTTGTGTAAAATTCCATAAGCTAGAGTCGATTGCTGAGTGGTGGCGTACGGCAAGGAACTGTCCTTCGATTTGGGTTGCGGAGCACTATTTCCGTTGTAAAATTCCTCGATCGAGCCTCAGTTCTAGGAGTGGGGATTCGGTGTAGCATGCTATAGGGGAGGTCTTGACCGAACCTGTTGCTACATCAATTGTCAGTGCTATTTCATAGTCAGTTTTGCATCACGGCGCCTTCCAAGCAACCTAAGCCTTCGACGCAGACTCAAATTCTGCTTGAGGAAATGTCGAGCAGTGTTGACGATGAGAAGACCCGCTGGGGTCAGGTCATGGAAAACTTTGATCTGTTGTATGCTAGGCTGAATGATATGGGTATTACTTAGCAAGAAGTTAAACAACAGTTGGCTGACACTACTCTAAAGATGGAACAGTGTACTGTTGATCAACGTTTCATTGCTCAACAGGTCAAGGCCAATGGGCAAGCTGTTGCTCAGTTAACTCTTCGTCAATTTGAGCATGAAGCTAGTTCTGTCAGTGAAGGTTCGATGATAGCTGATGATGATGCCATGTTTGAGAATGTCTTTGCTGCTAAAGGTAAAACCCATACTAAACCAAAGCCAACCCATCTTTTCAAAACCCATAGGCCCCCACCAAAGACAGAAACCTTGCCTCACCACACTTTATCCAAGATGCTTTTCCCTTCATCTAATGGTACTCAACCCAAGATTTGGTTGGACAAATGTCAAAACTACTTCAATATTTATCAAATTCCTAAGAGTCTGTGGGTGGAAGCAGCTACCATGCACTTGCAAGATAATGCTGCTAAATGGTGGCAGACTTACAAGTTAACTCATCCTTCAGTTACTTGGAAGCAGTTTTCTGCAGATGTCTAGAAATAGTTTGGCAGTGACGATTACAGATCAACCATCAATGAGCTGTTAGATCTCAAGCAAACTTCTACAGTGGAGGAGTACACTAGCAAGTTTCAGTCATTGCAGTATGATGTCACTATGCATGGGTCCAGCTATGATCCTTTGTTCATTGCTACTCAGTATGTGAGAAGTCTCAAGGATGATATTAGGGCTGTGGTGGAACCCCAAGTACCAACAACTATGGAAAGAGCTGATGTTATTGCCAGAATACAGCAAAAGGTTTTAGAGAGGAGCAAGCTTAAGTATCAACAAAAATAGCCCAATACCAGAGTTTAGCAGGCCAAACCTGAAGCTAAAGCTCCATCTATCTATGGCAATCTTTGGAGGGATAAGCAGTTAAGGGATTACATAAAGGCTAATAATTTGTGCTATCACTGTGGTGAAAAATATGAGCCTGGACATGCTGAACAATGTGCAAAAGAAACAAGCCCCAGCTCAATGCCTTGGTGGTTAATGATCTGGACAAGGAAATTAATGAAGATCTCTTGAATGAAATGGCTATTGATGAATGCTCATCGAGAATTTTGGACAGGTGTCTATCAATGCTATGGTAAGAACTGAAGCTGCTAATTCCATCAAATTGAAAGCAACAGTGCAGAACAAAACTATGCTTATCTTGGTAGACACTGGCAGCAGTCATAGCTTTGTGAGTTCCCACTTTGTCAATCTCACCAAGCTGCCCACTGTTCCCATGAAGCAGTAGAAGGTCAAATTAGCAAATGGCAACTAGATGTCTACAGAGCACCAAGTGAAAGGCCTACAGTGGTACATTCAAGGGCAAACCTTTACCACTAACATGATAGCGTTGGACCTACTGCCCTATGATGCTATTTTAGGATTTGATTGGCTCAAAACCTTCAGTCCCATGCAGTGTGATTGGGTGGCTAAGACATTGCAATTTCACCATCAAGGGAAGCTTATTACTCTCAAAGGTTTACAACCCACCCCAATGTCACTACATAGCATTTCTGCTAAACAAATGGTCAAATCCATTCAAGGAAATGACATATGGGCCTATGTCATTTTAGATAATCCTACTCCTAATCCTCCGAGTACATCTTCTGTTACTCCACCACCAGAAGATATACAGTATTTACTGCTTCAGTATGCTGATATCTTTCAGGACCCCAAACAGCTACCACCACATAGAGCCTATGACCATGTTGTTCCATTGTATCTAGATGCAGTGCCAGTCAATGCAAGACCATATCACTACTCTTCCGAACACAAGACTGAGATTGAGAATCAAGTGAAGCAACTATTGGAAGCTGGCCTAATCACTCACAGTCACAGCCCCTTTGCTTCACCTGTGCTGTTAGTGAAGAAAAAGGATGGTAATTGGCAATTTTGTATGGATTACAGAAAATTGAATGCTATGACAGTTAAGAACAGATTTCCTATGCCAATTGTGGAGGAGATCTTGGATAAACTAGCTGTTTCCAAATTCTTCACTAAATTGGACATGAGATCTGGCTATCATCAGATTAGGATGCTCCCAAATAATGAGTATAAAACTGCATTAAAAACCCATCACGGTCACTATCAATTTAGGGTCATGCCATTTGGCCTCACAAATGCCCCAGCAATGTTTCAATGTTTCATGAACCAACTCCTCCAACTATTTTAAGGAAATTTATCTTGGTTTTTCTAGATGACATACTTATTTACAGTGCTACCAGAGATGATCACCTTCAGCATATCCAACAAGTTTTTGAAGCACTAAGGGCCAATCAGCTATACCTCAAAGCATCAAAGTGTACATTTGCTCAACCTAGCTTGGAGTACGTTGGACACATTATTTTAGATGCAGGAGTAGCCACTGATCCAGACAAAACCAAGGATATGATCCACTGGCCCACCCCCTCTAATATGACAGAATTGAGAGCATTTTCGGGGTTAACTAGGTACTATAGGAAGTTTGTGAAGAATTATGGGATCATTGCCAAGCCATTGACCAATGTCTTGAGACTCAAGCAATTCCAATGGACTGCTCAAGCACAAGAGGCTTTTGACAATCTCAAAGCAGCCATGACAACAACTCATGTCCTGGCATTGCTAGATTTTCAAAAACAGCTTCAGGTAGAGACTGATGCTTGTGCTGATGGGATTGGAGCTGTTTTGATGCAGCAGGGGCGACCCATAGCATACCTCAGCAAAGCCTTGGGAGAAAAGCATAAGCACCTATCAATTTATGGGGAGTTTCTAGCTCTCATCATGGCAGTGGAGAAGTGCAGGCCATATTTACAGAGCAACAGTTTTACATTCTCACTAATCATAGATCCTTGTCCTATCTAAATGAGCAAAATCTTCACTCTGAGATGCAAAGGAAGGCAATGACTAGGCTGATGGGGCTGCAATTCAAAATATTATATAAACAGGGCAAGGAGAATCTGGCAGCAGATGCATTGTCAAGGGTGGCACATATGATGGCACTGCAAGCTGTATCTCAAGTGCAACCACAGTGGATCCAAGAGGTCCTCAATTCTTATGCCACAGATGCTCAGGCTCAAGAGTTACTCACTCAATTAGCTATCAACAGTCCTAATCCTAATGGCTTTGTTCTGGATAAAGTTCTCATCAGGAAAGGCCCATTGATTTGGATTGGCAACAACTCAGCTTTGCAAACCAAACTCATTGCTGCCTTCCATTCATCTGCTATTTGAGGACGTTCTAGAGTTAATGCCACTTACAATGGGCTGAAGAATTATTTCTGTGGAAAGGAATGAAAACTGATGCGGACAATTATGTAAGTGTAGTATCTATCAGTACACTAAACACTCCCATAACCATCCTGCTGGGTTACTACAACCACTACCCATACCAGCTGGGGTTTGGCAAGATCTATCAATGGATTTTGTGGAAGGCCTTCCCAAATCTGAGGGTTATTGTTATCCTGGTCATCGTTGACAAACTCACCAAGTTTGCTCAATTCATTCCAATGAAGCATCCTTATACTGCAGCTATAGTGGCTCAGCTTTTCTTAGACAATATTGTCAAACTACATGGTATTCCTAGCAGTATTGTCAGTGATAGTGACAAGATCTTTGTCAGCACATTTTGGCAACATCTATTCAAACTATACAAGGTCAAGCTCATTCTGTCCTCTGCCTAACATCCACAGACAGATGGCCAGACATAACGCATTAACCAATGTCTTGAGATGTATTTGAGGTGTTTAGAGCAGGATTCACCTAAAACATGGAAGATATGGTTATCTCTTGCTGAACTTTGGTACAATTCCTCTTTTCACAGTGCTCTAGGCTACTCCCCTTTTAAAGCATTGTATGGCTATGAGCCCAACTTAGGCAGCAATCCATTGCCATCAGAGATACACCATAAGCAATCTCTGACATCATCACTGACAGGGAGGCTCATTTGACACTGCTCAAGCAACGTCTGGAATAGGCTCAAAACCGAATGAAATTGCAGGCAGACAAGAAAAGGTTTGATCGACAGTTTCAAGTGGGTGATCAGGTTTTACTCAAGCTACAACCCTATACTCAGTCCTCAGTGGCCAGTTGGCCATTTCCCAAGCTTTCTTACAAGTTTTTTGGGCCTTACAAGATTATTGACATAATTGGTGTTGTTGCATATAAGTTGGAGTTGCCAGCTCTCAGTGAGATCCATCCTATCTTCCACATATCCCAGCTTAAGCTGTTTACTCCAGATTACACTCCAGTTTACTCTGCTTTACCTGCCATCACTAATCTCCAGGCAACCAATGTGGTGCCAGAACTTATTCTGCAGCGTCGCCTGGTAAAGAAAGGTAACACGACTATTCATCAGGTGTTCGTCAAGTGGTCGGGTTTTTCACCGGCATCAGCGACTTGGGAGGACTACAACGTGCTCAAGACTCGGTACCTGTGGGGGCCTGCTTGGGGTCAAGCAGAATCTTCGGCGGGGGGTGGTGTTACGGCCCACGACTGAAGGCGTACCTGAAGAAGACGTCAACCACAGAAGAAGGCGTCGCCTGCTCCTTTACCATTTAAGTGTCTATGTAATAGAGTATGACTAGTAGGGCCATCGAGCCAGCGGTTGTATGCCTTATATGGGGATACCCTTGCTTGTAAGACAATTAAGAATATTTTGCTATTGAAGTAAACGGAAGTATGAGCTACCCTCTGCTCCTTCCTCGTCGGCGATAGCCACCTTGTCTCTCACGTCTCCGGCGATCACCGTTGGTGGCCATGGGTGTTACAAAGACTTGGTGAAACATTTGGCATATGAAGCAATATCGTTTCGACTAGGATACGATTTTTGCTGACGCCTAGGTTTTTTCACATGCAGTTAATAAAGAGTAGCTGCAAGTAAAAACAGATGTGTGGACCTATGGTTATGAACCGTCAGTGTAGATACAGCTACACTAGTGGTATCCTTAAAAATCCGCTAGTGTAAATATATGATTTACATTGGTAGTTGACTTAACTCTACTGCTAGTGTAAGTTGACTTTGTATTGTCTGTTGTCTTAAGTGTCCACCAATGTAAATCCGTTAATTGACTCTGCATTGTCTGTTGTCTTAAGTGGCCATGAATGTAAATCCTATATTTGCACTAGGGGTTTTTAAGGATACTGCTAGTGTATAATGGTTTATACCGGTGATTTTCTTAATGTACCGTCCATACAAATAACACTATAAATACCCTTATCTCCCCCCACCCCCACCCCCACCCAAAGAACCGTATAGACTGAGCCACCTTCTATTGTTGGCTTCCTTGGAGGTTCAAAAATTACAAAATACAAGAGGAGTGATTTTGATCTTCGTTTCTTTAAAGGAGGTTACTCAATAAGGTTAGTTAATCCCTATTCTATAACTTTTTGGATGAATCCTTCCAATTTGTGGCCTAATTATATCTAGGTTTGTGTATGGAGAGAGAAAGCATGCATGGTATTTGGGTATTCTAACATCATATTCAACAAAGTCTGTGTCCCCAGATTAGCCTCAAATGTTCCTTCCATTATTGTCATCAATTTCATAATTTATGGATCCATACATGCATGAATGGAGAATAGTTTTAGATCTAGATGGTGAATCTGGATCCAATACATGTACGAACAGCACTTATATCTAGAACAACCACCAGTAAAAACTAACGGCGAGCGAAAGTGGTAAGGAAATAAGAGTATCTCCAAGAGTTCCCAAGAATTTGTACCCAAAATCATGAAGTTTTCCAACTCGCCAAAAAGTATTTGGAGAAATAAATAAGATCACCTCCAACAGTTTCCAATAACTTACTTTTAACATATAGAAGACAATTTTACGTCAGGAATCCTATACTATATCAAAATTATCCTAACCACTTTTATATATTCTTTCTCTCTTGTATATTTGCATTAGGAACCCTGTTTCTATTCTTTAGTCTTTTCTCGCCCTTCCACACCTTTAGATTGGACAAGATACACGGGCGGGGAGAAGATATGCATGACCTAAAGTCCGTGCATCTTTACGCGCAAGGGGGTTTTTCACAAGAGCCAAAAAATTGGGAGGTGAGTTTGGGAATTGTTGGAGATAGATTTTTTTTATTTTTTCTAAAAATCATAGATTGGGAAGGATTATTGGGTAGTCAGATTTAGAAGTGTTGGTTTTGTTCCTTGATACTCGCAAGTTAGAAGAGTGTGTTTAGTTGTGGCGCAATGGCTCGGTTTTGGTCACGTGGTGGCTAGGACCGGCCCACCAACTTAAAATGCTTGAAATACATATTCACATATATACAAGTGGTGGAGAAGATGATGGTGGAAACAGGACTTGAAAAATAGTCGCAATCATTTGCTTCATTCCCACTATAACTGAGGGAGAAGCTTCGCTCCCGCTACAAACGGAGAGATGTTATTAGAAGTAAAGGTAAATATGGTTAGAGATATTTGGAGATGAAAAAACCCTAATGATAAATAAAGATATAGAATTCTATAGAAAGACTATTAGGCCTAGTACAATTTGGCTTATACTCTAAATCTCTCCTTTTTCGACAAAAGAAGAATTATATTAGATAATAGCTGGGTACATTAACACGTTACAAGCACTCTGGATTACATAAATATCTATAACCTGGTTTTCATTTAAATTGTACCCACGCTGTGAATAGCTCCAAATCTCAAAACCAAACCTATATGACACTTTGTAGTATGGATGACCACATGGGCAAACACTCGGCAAAAGGCCTGAAAACAGATGCCCAACGAACAACGGCTAATATTCATGTAGGCGAAGTTGAGAAAACTTCTTCTTTGTGTCTTCCTTCTTTTTGCCACCAAAGAATGAGGAAGACTGATCTGAAACTTATTCTTCCTAGTCCTTCATCGTGGCCAGATCTAACTACGATAAAATGGAGAAGAGACTGGAGAAAATTATTCCATGGCAGCAACGCCATCCCCGCCTTGATGTCGCCGTCCGAAAATAAAAGTCTCTATGTCATCATACCAATGAGGATGGTGACGCCATAGTTGTCGACTTATCGTCCTCATCTTCAACAGAGCTGCCATAGAGAAAACGATTCCACCCTGCCCTCTCACTGTCATCGGAGAGGTGGAGGAGGAGATGAATTCCCAAAACCAAGAAACTTGATATGGAGAGACCCTAACCCTAAAGACTCGATCTACTAGAAAAACTTATTAAAAACGATGGATTTCCCACTCCCTCCGGCCTCCGGCGATATGCCGTAAGAGGGAGGGAGGGGGACCAGCGGTGGTGGAGGCGGGGGGTGGCAGCGGCGCTCGGAGTCGCGTGGCGCGAGGGCGAGTAAAAATCTCTCCTCACATGTACCAATAAATACCCCAACTGACATGAGAAAAACAATAGATCAACAACACATCGTTAGAGTTTTCATAATATCCACCCTTTTCCACACTTAGGCCCTAGAACAAAAGTTCAGTTATATATACACATTGAAGCAGATGGAATGAGCACCTGCCAAGATTTGCACCTCTCGCAATAGGGAAAGGACGTGAACATTTTTTTAGAAAGGATGGCAAAAGCTTTGCCGCAATTTTTATTGGACGAAGAAAGAAAAAAAGGCAAGTGTCAGCCTAATTTTTTGAATGGGAACTGGGCCAAAAAAACTATACAATTGAGGAGAGTGCCCTAGTCATCCTGCACAACTTTTTAACAACTGTCACAACTCACGCCACCACTTGTAGCTTGATCGAATCTACTCAACTAACAACACCTACCCAACTAACAACAACTTGGCCGAAGAAAAAAAACCCAAAACACCTCAACTAGAGAAAGACAACTTGGAGAACCGTAGGGAGCACCGAGCACCGGCACTGTAGGAGAAGCGCCATGACAGACGACAAGAGGTTCACAGCAGAATTTGGATTGCCTAGCAGAGCCTTCAAGAAGGAAATGACGCCAAGAGCATCGACAAGCTAGCCCGACGAGGGAAAGTTTTCACCTGAGAAATCCAACGCGGTAGGAAGAGAGGTAGTAAAGGACGGCTCCAAGGAGGGCACGACATCCTCAGACATCGCCGTCCAAGCTTTCGCCCCAACCTCATGCTTCTTCCACATCCACCGCCACTGGAGTCCCATAGAGGTAGCCTAACCTGAGGAACCGGCCCGGGCAAGGGAAAGGCAGGTGGCGGGGTGAAGAGGGTCGGGATCAGAAGAAGCCCTAGTCGCCTGGCCCACCACCGTCCCAGCCCCCCTGGCAAGCAGTCCCAGCGTCAAAACCTGCCGCACACAGCCTCCAGCAGCCCCATTATGAACTTCCGCCATCAGCATGCTGGATCCAGCAGAGGAACGCCAGCCCCGACCAAGGAGGCCAAGGCCGACGGCCACCACTACATCCGTTCCTAGCCCCACCAGAGAGGGTGCCGCGGACCGGGCCACCGCCCTTGACGTCGGTGAAGGCCAGAGAGCACCTCCTCCACAGATCCGGGCGGAGGGTGCCAGCTCCGCCCACCCCCGGACCAGGTGTGCCGCCGGTCGAGTCCCTTCGAAGAGCACGCCGAGGAGCCACCGAGAGACACAACGGCAGATCCGGGCTGGGGAAAGCAGATCCGGGCGGGGAAGGGAGGGGTCCACCCGCCCCGGTGCCAGAGGCGCTGCTGGCCGAGGTTCCCCGTGAAGAATCGCACCGGAACCCTATGGACCAGCCCGAAACACACTGGCACCACCTCCATGCCGCCGGAGCCGGATCTAGCCGGCGGGGAACCAGATCCACCCATAGAGAGGCCGGATCCGGGCTGCCAGCCACCACCATGAGAAGCACGACGATGGCGCATGTCTTCACCGGGAGAGGGATGGAGAGGGAGGGAGGCACCCTGCTGCCACCGTCCTTGCCCTCCACTGGAGCTCCGGCGGCGAGCTCTGGCGGCGGCCAAGACGGGGAGGAAGGAGGGAGGGTCCTGAAGGTGGGAGTGAAGGCCACCCGAGTCGCCCTCAGGGGAGAGCGACGCGGGGGACGAAGGGGTACGTGAAGGAACATAAGGACCTGAACATTGAAGATTGGTTCTCCAAGCTGATAGGCAAAGGAAACAAGATAGCACACTCACTGGCAATCATGACCACTTGGAGCATATGGAAGCAGAGAAACGCGATAACTTTCAAGGAAAATAGGAAAGCGGCGCCAGAGGTTTTTGAGAAGATTAAGGATACATGTAATGCCTAGTAAATGGTGGCGTGGGTGGCGGGGGAGTCCTACAACCCTTCTTGTTGTAAGACCAAATAGTGAGCAATAGGCTTTTAGCTCTTCAATACCTTTGCAGCTTAGGCCGTTGAAGGTAGCGCTCCTCACGCTTGTAAACTAGTTGTGTTGCTACCTCCTTATTTCTCACTCTCACAACTAAAAAGAATAAAGAGTGGACATTGTTTTGGTGCGACATTTCAATGTGGGTCCATGGTTTTGCCTCGTGCGATCCCGCACCCCTCGCTCCCGGCCTTACAATCTGGTCTCCCGCAAAATATCTCCCCCGAGCGACTATCCCGGCCTCGTACAATCGCTCGATCCCCAACCTCGTGGAATCAACGCGTGCGACCCTCTTCAAAAATCACTGCAGACTCTATTATTTCCTTAAAAAACCGATGCCCACAACGTTGACAAAAAAAGACGATGGCTCGCAAATAAAGAAACAAAAATCAATCAACGACGCCGCCTTCTACAGTCAGCGCATGCCCCCGATGAAGGATTCCCCGGCGCACCCGCGCTTCCCTCTCCCTCCGGTTTTGCATGCATGCATGCATGCAAAGAAATCCACGGGTAACACCGCGTGCGAGCGATCAACGCACAAGCAGTCAAGCACCATTCGGGACCCCCTCCGTGCGATCCACGGCTCCACGCACCTCAGCGTGCGCACGATCAAGACCCACTCGGCCCCCTCCGATTGCCTCTCCTATATATTCCGTGTTGCCCAAAAAAAAAACGGCAACAAAAATCAATCACCAGAACCTTTCCCGTAGACGCGTGTCGCTCGTCGATCAGCGCAGCGCACCTTCATCATCTGGGAACGGAGATGATCGTCCTCAAGCAGCAGCAATGGGTACGCGCGACACGTCGAGGGAGCGGTCCTCTCCACGAGCCGAAGATGCTGCGTCGTCGTCGTCGTTTAGGTCCTCCCACAGCTGTCCATCCTTTACTCCTCCCACTTCTCCTCGCCTTCGTCACAGAAGCGACGCGCAGGCGTCGCCGGTTCCTTGCCGGTGGCGTAGTCGCTGGGCGCGGGGTATCACCCACGTTGAGGCCGCGCGGAACCGCTGGCTCTCCACGACGCACACCAGGCGCGTGGCCCAGGCACGTTGGCGCAAAACTAAGCGTAAAGCGTGATCCACGCGGCGCCCCACGTGAGTTCTCCGGTTCACTAGCTTGCTTACGTCGACACCGCCGTGTTCTGCATCTACGTGAAGACCCAACACCGCCCGTAGGTAAGGACCTCAGCATGACCTTTCCTCTATCATTGTCATCCAACTACCTTTCCCGTAGACGCGCGTATTTTAATATACAATATGCACTTTAGTTGTCTGAACTATTTTCCTATATATGCACTTTAGGTAAGGAGCCTTCTGAGTTCTGACCTATGCTGCACAAACAGCTAAGCCAGTCAGCGCTGAGCCGCTGACCAAGGAAATTAACAGAAGCCTCCACAAGTGACTTGAATGGCCGGCCATGAAAAAAGGTGAGCAAATCTATCACAGTGAGCTTTAATTGAAGGTCTGAAAATAGTTCAGACAACTAAAGTGCATATTGTATATTAAAATCAGTTGTGCATTATCACATGATCCTGAAGACCCTTTCAGTGGGTAACTCAGTCAAGTTTCTTACTAACAGAAGAAGATTTTTGAAGGACGTTTTGGAGAGTAAGGGCGTAAGGTTGCCACTCCCATAGTGGGTACCTTGCACATAAAAGGATTAATTGTTGTGCTCCTCCAAAATTGTTTAGCACTAGCTGATAGGATCATTTGTGGAATTCTGACTGCGGCTGCTAGGATCTATGATAGCAGACCTGGTATGTGGTATATATGTTTATAGAAGAATCAACACACTGATCTATGATAGCAGAGGTGCTTTTGTAGGTGCCTGAATCATTATTACTTTTCCAATGGGTTTGTGCCTCATGCCCTCATGGTTATTCCTTCCGGGTTTGCGTAGTGCGGGATGTAGCTAATGGAAGCTGCACAGTAAGCACGCTTGCAATAATAATACCTATGATTTAACTATTTCTATATATTGCTGATGGTGAATCTTGTCACAGATACTCAAGTGGATACCTTATTCTATATTATATGTCTACGTGAAATAGTCCTAAAGCCACACATATTTATACAGTGAGTATAACATACTTTGTTTTAAGGTTTTGTGAGAGATTTTTCAATTACCCGTGTGACAAGCTCTAATATTTACATATATACTCGAACATGTGTACAGGATGGTATGGAGATGGGGCGGATCTTATTCGTAGATTTATTGGCGCACGAAACAAATGGATATCGGCGATTTCTTCCTGCCGATATAAAACATTAACTTAGCCGCATCACGGAAAGATCTAGATAGTAGAGTTTGTAAACCTGCGACGCCACGCTCTTCGTAACTGTGTTAATTTCACGAACTTGCCTTTTTTATTAAATATCACTGTAATGTCGGTATTTAATTTCACAACATTGATATCTTATCATGCGATCCATATGTTTTTAGTAAAAAAATAGCTGTCCCGTAGCAACGCACGGGCACGAACTTAGTTATTTATGAAAAGCCAGGTAACTGGATTTTTTTTTAAAAAAAAAACAGAGGGAATGAGCCAGATGCATGCAATGAGAGCTTCCTCAATCCCCCGGATGAGGTGATGAACTGATGAGGCAAAAAATATTATTCCTAGATGAAGCTGCCTGAAAGTGTATTGGCAGGCCAGTAGGCCGCAGCAGCGACTTGCGCGTTAGATATTTGCGGATCGGTATGGCGGCGGCAAGGAAACTATCTGGTGACTTGGCAGGGCGCTTTGCGGCTTTTCCTGTGTATCTGCACCCGCTACCTCACGCTTGAGGTTCCAAAGGTGCAACGGCTAAGGAGGGAGTGGCAACGACTGCCACAAAACAAACGGACACACCTCATGCTCATGCTTTGGAATCCCCCTTCCCTTTCCCTTTTGCCAAAGACCTCTACTCCTGCTATGCTTGCACTGCCCTGCATAAAGAGAGGGGCAGCATCTTCTCCTCCCCATCCCTTTGCCTAGCTCCTTTATACTATACCATAGCACAACTGCTTCAAATTCTCCGCCTTTAGATTAGCTTCAGTCCAAGGAATGTTAGTGCCAAATCATGCATGTATATACTAGGTAGGACACAACAACATACCAGATAATTCCCTAGCTCGATCAGCAACTGTCCAGTTCAGATGACCTCCTAGCCTAGAGAAGCAAAGCTGGTCAAGAGGAGAGGATTGCGTACCTGCAATCAAAGTCAAGTATATATACTCAGGCCGGCCGGTCTAATTCTCCAGCCTTGCATCGCCAACAAAGCATCAAATCTTTATCTGAAAACGACTCGACGTCTGAGCATTGGCGCTCGCGGTCGCGACGTCCAAAGCCAACCACAAGATAGGCCACACAGCACTGCTCCGCCCCAAGAATGGCGCCAAGTGTCACGCCCTGGATTCCACTGACACCCACCCCTCCTATTAGTATTAGTACTACTCTGCACTGCACTTTGCAGCTAGCGTTGGTGACTTCACTTCCCCCTTCGTTCCCCCACAAACTCATACGACAGTCTCGATCCATCACTCTGCAACAAGACACATAGCAGCAGGATAGGTTAGGAGCCAGCCAGCCATGAGAGGTAGAGGAACAGGAGAAGACATATACACCCACATATAGTGAAGGGAACACAACAGTCGGTCCTGCAGCTACAACAGGCTGCTGCTGGTCTGGTCTTTGTGGTGCAACAAGTGCAAGTGACAGCCTCCCCGATCCGTTCATGAACTATAACTTCGGCGCCAACGTTGTCGACGAGGAGGTCGCTGGAAGAGGCGGCGGGGAAGGCCCAGCATGGGCCAGGCCCTGCGACGGGTGCCGCGCGGCGCCCAGCGTGGTGTACTGCCACGCCGACGCGGCGTACCTGTGCGCGTCGTGCGACGCGCGGGTGCACGCCGCCAACCGCGTGGCGTCGCGCCACGAGCGCGTGCGCGTCTGCGAGGCCTGCGAGCGCGCGCCCGCCGTGCTGGCGTGCCGCGCCGACGCTGCCGCGCTCTGCGCCGTCTGCGACGCGCAGGTCCACTCCGCCAACCCGCTCGCGGGGAGGCACCAGCGCGTGCCCGTGCTGCCGCTACCCGTCGCGGCCATCCCGGCTGCTTCTGCGCTTGCCAAGGCAGCGGCCACAGCCGTGGCCGTGGCCGTGGGTGACAAGGAAGAGGAGGTCGACTCGTGGCTGCTGCTCACCAACACCAAGGATCCAGTTTCAGACAACAACAATTGCAATTGCAGCAGCAGCAACAACATCAGCAGCAACACCAGCACGTTCTGCGCAGATGTTGATGAGTACTTCGATCTCGTCGGGTACAATTCCTACTGTGACAACCACATCAACAGCAACCCAAAACAGTACGGGATGCAAGAACAGCAACAGCAGCAGCTGCTGCTGCAAAAGGAATTTGAAGAGGAGGGAAGCGAGTACGTGGTGCCTTCACAGGTCGCGATGGCCAATGAGCAGCAGCAGCAGCAGAGTGGCTATGGAGTTCTTGGGGCAGAGCAGGCTGCCTCCATGACTGCCGGGGTCAGTGCTTACACAGATTCCATCAGTAACAGCGTGAGTCCATCTATTACTACTATTACTATCACTATATATGCTGTCATGTGTTTGTTTTGAGGTTTCAATGTTATTTTAGAGGTAAGTAGTCCAAATTTATCCTCACCATTTTACACTTCGTCTTGTCTTTTAGGAGTACTTTGCAACAGTTAAAAAAAGATTGCACCTTTTTGCATGTGCAGAATTAACGTCGATAAATTAAACCCCATCTACTACATATCATTGCGGGGTCGTCTATGACACCTGCAATCCCCTTATGATTCGCATATTTCAGTGACCATTTGCCGATTCCATCTCAGATATCTTTCTCATCATCAATGGAGGTGGGTATAGTACCAGACAACATGGCAACGACAGACATGCCAAACTCCGGCATCCTGCTGACACCTGCTGGAGCCATCAGCCTCTTCTCGTCAGGTCCTTCGCTTCAGATGCCACTTCACTTGACCTCCATGGACAGAGAGGCCAGGGTCCTCAGGTACAAGGAGAAGAAGAAGAGTAGAAAGTTTGAGAAGACCATACGTTATGCGACGAGGAAGACATATGCAGAAGCAAGGCCGAGGATCAAGGGACGCTTCGCCAAAAGATCTTCTGATATGAAAATCGAAGTGGACCAGATGTTCTCAACTGCAGCTCTGTCGTCTGATGGTAGCTATGGTACCGTTCCATGGTTCTGAAGGAACTTTGGTGAGATATTATTACCATATATATATATATATATATATGTAATAAGAACATGAGGTCGAGTACGTATAAGTAGTTCTAGGAAACCGATGCTATGAGTGGTATTGTGTTTGTTTGACAACTTAAATGAACAATTACCTTAGCATTTGAGTTTTCGTTTGTAATTTCATTAGCAGGTCTACATATACTGTTAGTACCTGCTCAGTCACTCACATTTTTAAGTGAACAGAGTGCAAAATAAATAAATAAATAAAATGGAATTGGGAATTAGTGTGCAAATCATTCTTTGTTGCCACAGATTAGCAACGCGCAGCGCAGTAATGCTATGGAACAGGGACATGACTCCGTGATTCGAAACACTGTAGCTTGGATGGTTCAGTTATACCATGAGTGGTCAGTGAAGGTGGTGGGTCATAAGATACTTTCGGGAGACACACCTTTCGACCCTCGTGTCGCCCCCTACGGGCGACTCGGGGGACGCTCGCCGGCGCCGCCCCCAGCCCAGCCCTCCTGTCCCTCTCTGGCCGCCGCCGCCTGTCGGAGGGCGGCGGCGGCAGCGGCGGCCCGTGGCGGCCCCCCAAAAAGAGGTCACCGTCGCGTCCACCTCTCTCCCTCCCCTCTCCCCCCGCCCCCTCCCCCCCTCCTCTGCCGCCTTCTACGAGCTTCTCCGGCAGGATAGCCGGCGGGCAGACCAGATCCGGGCTGCCAGGTGCCGGATCGGCCCTCCCCTCGTCGTTTCCGTGCGTGGCCGCTGCTATTCGGGAGGCCGCTCCGGCGGTTGGTGGTGTCACCATGGCCTCCCCGTGGTGCCGGGGTTCCTGGTTTTTGGGCGAATCCGGGCACCCCTAGGTCGGGCCGGACCCCCCCTCCCCAGATCCGCTGCCTCGGCGCTGGGATCGACCGCCGCTGGTCGAGCTCGGGTGCGTCACCTTCGTCCCCCCGACATTCGGTCATGGCGCCCCATCGGCGGGCATGTGCGGATGTTGAGCCGCGCTACTGCAGTGGCGGGCCTGCTCTGCGGGTTTGTCGCTGTGCAGCGCGCCGGGCCGTGCCACGCTTCGGAGGCACCATTGTCCACGACGGCCGTCCTCCACGGCGCTAGTGGCGTGGGCAGGCCCGCAGCGGGGACAACGGCGGCCCCCTCCCGGTGGCTGTCCTCCCCGGCTCTCGGCTTCGACATCAGGTCCAGGGGCGGCGGGCAGCTGGATCCGTCCCCCCGGGGTCTAGATCTGGTGGCCGGCCACCCTCCCCTGCGTGACAGTGGCCCACCCTGGTGGCAGCTGCTGTTGCCGACAACGGGTTCGGGTGAAAACCCCGCCAGGCTTCGTGTCTTGGCCAACGACGGTGGCGCGTCTGTGTCATCACCTCCTTGGAGGCGTCGTCACTGCTCATCCTATCGTCGGCGACTGCTGGGGCAAGCTTAGGAATGAAAGTTCCTTCGGGTGACCGTCTCAATGTAGTTGGCGTCCGTGGGCGTCATCCCCTTCCTGAAGGCTTCGTTGATGCACCCTCCTCGCCCGCTGCACCAAGCCCCACCCTCGCTTTGGTCCTCCCGGAGGCTGGTGTTGCCGTAGTTGTTCGCCGTCGTTGTTGCTTGTCCATCCTCGGCCATTGATGTCGTGCTTGGCTCCACCTCAGGCAGTTCTTGCCGAGCGTGTGATGCCCCCTTGTGGATGTTTGCCACGTGGGTTTCGCTTTGGTCCTCTCGGATGTTGGTGTTGCCGAAGTTGTTCGCCGTCATCGTTGCTTGGCCGTCCTTGGTCACCGACGTCGCGCTTGGCTCCACCTCGGGCGGTTGCTGCCGAGCGTGTGATGCCCCCTCGCGGATGCTTTGCCGTGTGGACCTTAGCGGCCGCTTGGTCGTCTCTCTCGGTGGATTACCGCCGCGGCTACATCTCCCGAGTTGGGTCCTTTGCGTTGTTTCAACTTGCCGTGCATGTTGCGTTGTTTGGGTGGTGGTGGAGGGCCCTATCTTTCTTTTCTTGCTGTTTGTTGTTGTGTTTGGGGTGCTAACCACTCTCTCTGTGGTTCTGTGTCCCGCTTTGTATTCACTATGCTTTTGGGCCCCTTCTTCTTAATGAAAAGACAAGTGAAGTCGTGTTCGAGAATGAGTGGTCAGTGATAAGCACTTGATGTACTATGGAGCACTGAGAGTCAAAAGTACCTAAACCATTAATATATAGAAAAAGCACCTCAGGCTATTTCCTGAATCAAACGAGGGAGAATATATCAGAAAGTGCTTTCTCATGCTCAGTGCATTATATTCCTCTGTCCTTTAACTAGCAACCATTTCACGAATCTTGGTGACTTTATTTCTTGAGTACTACGGATGGAATGGAACGTTCACCAAATATCTGAGGCATCAACTCAGGACACTGATCACTTATACAGCTTATAATCTCTGGCTAAACTTAAATGTTCCTGACCACAAATCTTGGTCACTAACAAATCAGCTAAATCACTATGCATTTAAATGTCCATGGAACTTGCTCCCTGATACTATTACACACACTGCAATTAGAGGAAATTCACTAAAGAAGCGCAGCCGCCCCTTAGGTCTGGCAACTGTCACCGGTAGGGTAGTCTTAGGACACTCCTTCTACGTCACCGATAGTCTTAAGCAGTTTATTTGTTTATAGTTTGGTTTGATTTAGTTCGAATGAATCTACCAGCAAAATCATCAGCATTGAGATTATTCGACTTGGCACAATTTATTTGGAGCATGTCGACAGCATCAACCAAGGGTCCAAGGCTACTAGGGAAGAATGTGATAGAAGGATTAGGCTAAAATATTTTTCTCTTATTTTACTGTTGATGCTAATTAGGTCGAGCACCGCTAAGGAGCTAGATCACTGGTAGAGGCGGGCCAAAGATCAGCCATACCGACTTTTAGGTAAGCCATATGAATGCTTCACCTGGTGCCTCCAGTGATGAGCGCACAAGACACATCACAGGAGGAGTCTCGTGTTAGAAGATTTTGGCTGGCCCAAATAATATACCCACATGTTAGAAGATTTTGGCTGGCTCAAATAATATATCCAAATAAATCTCAAAGGCCCACTAACATATGTATGGTATGGTGGGGAACTTTAGTCCCACATTGCTACTGTAGGAGGAGTGAGGACAACTTAAATAGTTGAGTTGTCTCAATCTAGTTGAAGCTATTGGGGAGAGGAAAAGGAGAAACACACGCGCTTGCCTAGCCTCGCGGGGTGGGGCGGGGCTAGGCGATGTGCATGGGCGCGCGACATACACGTGAATGGTCCGATGATTTCTCACTTCGACCTTGGCCTATTTTGGCAAGCAATTATTCTCGTATTACCTTAGCTGCGACGTGTGTATATATATTGGGACGAGACGTCGTCCTCAGTACAGAGAATTCATCTCCTCCTTTCATCACTATGTTGCACCGCCTACGTCTCTATGTGTCCCTACACGGGGAAGGGGGTGTATTAGGTTTTTGGGAAGCGCCGTCGCGACTGCTCACTGAACGTCTTCTTCCCTCTATAGCAGTGATCGTGGATCTACATCGACGGTATGCTTCATCTTCATTTGTGCTATTGCTAGCGCCTATAATGTTATTGTAAGAATGTCTACACTTTCTCTTTTGTTTGTTCTTGTGTTCTTATTGTTACTAGCACTAGTGTCAGATATATGGGACAGGGGGTACCTGCACCGCCCATATATGTGACCATCACCAGGTTATTAGCCCAGTAGCCGTCGAGGAGGAGGCCCGCAAGGGCTGATGTGATCAACCAATGTGGAGGTCAAGGCAAGCCAAGGCGGGTGTATCTGGACAATAGCTAGGATCAATCTGTTGTACATATCGTGCAACAAACTAGGAACTCAATCTCTTAACCCGATCACCCTCTCTGTAACCCTACCTCTCCTGCCTATCTAAAGGAGGGTAGGGACCTCGAGCTTGAGATCCATCTTCCACCATTCCAATTTACTACGTAGCTAGGAGCAATAGCCCCTGTAATTGAGCATACGAATACAAGAGTAGCCGCACCACTGAAGTAGGGATTAGCATGCATCGTGCCCCGAACCAGTATAAATCTCTGTGTCTCGTGTGCTACCATCCGATTCCGTCTACATGATTACGTTGCTGGATATTGTCGGAGCAAAACAATCGGACCGTTGGCGCGCCAGGTAGAGGCCTTTCGCGTTCATATTTGTTTTTGTGTTCAGATGGGAATTGCATTCGACTTCGGCGATAAACTGGAGAAGATGCAGTCGGGCATGAGGATCATCTTCGGCAAGCTCAACTTCATCACTAATCGATTTGGGGACCTGTAGGAACCCGAGCTGACCGAACAGGAGGAACAATCTCTCCAGATCCGTGCTTTCGTCGCCGGACTGGAGGAGGCTATGGACAGAGGACTGCTTGCCATCGTCCATCATCTAGCCCACCACGGTAAGCTTTTCGTCGAACCCGGCCGAGAGCCTAGGCTTGACGCCAATCTTTTCCTTCACAAGATTAGGGATCCAGTCCCCACAACACACATGGAACCCGATCTGATTCGCTCTCAATTCTGGGGAGCACCAACACACATGGCGATGACTCACTAGACCTAGCTTCTTCAAGCTACCACACTACCTTTTGGATCCCTTTGTTGATGGTCACTAACGTCAATTATAAACCGTCAACATAACCTACATATTATTTAATTCCATCACCAAACATAGGTATAGGGTTTAAACTAATGAATTCCACGAGCTTTGGTGAATATTTGTATGCAGGAGAATTTATCTAGAAAATAGCCTCGGGACCACTGTCATACACTCCAAAGAAGCAAATCGACGACAACATGTGATTCAACCCGTGAAAACTGCAAAAGTCAACTCTAGAAGGTTCCAGAAGACACCACGACGAAGCTTGGGCCAAAACTTCACCATAGTGGGCTGGTCAGCCCATTAGGGAGGCCGCCTAGCCTAGTGGAGAGCCCACTCGCCCTCCGCCGCCTCGTAACACCTTCCTACGATCTACACCGTTGATTCTAAGGCGGTTTTAGGTCGGTTGATCCAATGGTGGTCAAGGGAGTTGACAAGGATCGATGATGTGGCAATTCCTTGCCCTCTACTCCATCTCCCCTATATATACCAGCCCCTAGCCCCCTCCCTGGAGCCATCCTAAAACCCTAATTCATATCCTCCTCGTCAGGATCAGAGACAGCTATCAAGAGAAGATTCGTCCTCATTAGGATCTAGTCTTTAGAAATAGAGAGATGGAGAGTAAGGGAAGAGTTTGGAGGAGGTGTCAGCCTATCGGTGCTCTATCTATAGCTTGTACCTTGGCAAAAGTCAACCTACATCTGAGATTTCTATGGTAATCAACTTCTGATTTTAGTAAGCTACGTGTTTATATTATTCTTCTGGTTTGCGAGTCTCTTTTTAGTGCTTTAATCTATTGGCCTTAGGTTAGAGTATTATCCGTAGTGTAAGCATGGTGTTTAGACTCGGTAACTCGTGGATGTACCCTATATTTCGGATCAGTGGTACCTCGCAAGGGTGACTCTTATAGCCTCATTGAATCCTTTGTAGTCCACCTCCCATTTGTAGGCCTAGCGGGACCTTGTTACTAAGGAGAGCATCCTCTGCTGGTGTCTTTCCTTAAGTAATGTCCCCAGATAGAACAGTAGAAGACATAACTTACTGAGAGTAGAACTAGAAGACCTTAGCGATCTCCTCTACACTCCTGACTTTCTTAAGTCTTGTTGCTACTCCGGGTTAAGTGGGACCCTAGTTAGCCTCACATGTTTCCTTGTGGATACGATACTTGGAATACTTCTGGGTGAAAGCTACAGTGGTATTCATGTGCTTGTGGATTTATCTGTGTGCATCTTAATTATACCAACAAGCTTTCTGGCACCGGTTGCTAGGAAAACGGTTGCTGAGTTAACTTTGAACCTAACTTAACCTTGTATCATATTCTTTTATCTTTTTATTCCTTCATTCTTTTATTTTCTTTTTTCTTATGAATTCCAGCCCATCTATCAACATGCTAAACCCACGAGCGCAAGCCTAGAGCCACCAAAATTTTCAGAGCCTATCCTAACACCTGGCTATGAGCGGCGCCCATGTTTTATAAAATTGATTTGAGATCAATCCTTCTCGGAAGGAGGCAACGAAAACCCATACTCACACCTATTAGTGTTCAAACGGACCTATGCATGCTTGCATATCACTGGCATGTCTGACAAAACCTTAAGATGGAAGTTGTTTTCGTTCTCTTTGACGGGAAGAGCTAAACATTGGTATAGTCAAACCGTAGGAAGTATGCAAGGAGATTGGAAAATGTTATGCTCTAAATTTTATTTACGTTTCTTTCCCATCTCTAAAGTGGTTAGCCTTCGAAAAGAGGTTCTAAATTTTAGACAACCAGAAGAAGAATCTCTTGGCACATCGTGGGATCATTTTAATGAACTCATCCTCACTAGCCCAGACCTTTCCATTCAAGACTCTATACTTCTTCAACATTTCTACATGGGTCTTAGCAAGGATTCCAGGGAATCCCTTAATGCGGCCTCTAGAGGAGCTTTCCTTCATTTGTCTACTAGTGAAGAAAGGGCTATGCTTGATAGAATTAGTGGAAAGACTCCCTGCACTAGCATTCATAATGAACTCACCGAGAAAGAGAACAAATCATCTCCTAATTAAGAAGAGAAAATTTTGATAGCCAAATCACAACCACTCCAATCCTAAGGTTTAGCTATCAATCCTGAACCATCTATTCCCCAAAATCCAAATCCTCTAAGAGAAGAAGGAATTCCACCTGTGAAAATCCCTGTTGAAATTAAGGATGACCTCTTTGGTGTTGATTTTGAGAGAACATTAACTTCTCATAAGAGATCTTCGAGTGAATATAATTTAAATCCTCTCAAGAAGAGACCTCTTAGAAAGCGTCCTTATTCCCATGTAGGACGTTGGAAAGAATTCAAGGATGGCATGTCTAGTGAACCCATAGAAGGAGGGCTGAGTCATTTAGCCAATGCTATCTACTCCCCTTCTATGACCACATTAGATGTCTTATCTGAACCCATCTCTCAACCCATCCTTGACCTCGATGATCCCTTTAATGCTCTTTCTCCTAAGTCTCATGATGACTCTAGAAATCCATTAAGACAACCGAAGCATAGGAGTTATGAAGACCAAAAGGATGACCAAGAAGTGCAACGACAATGACTGGAATGTATGAAGAACTCTTATGCCATTGTTAAAGAATAGATGGACAAGGATGAAGCCTTATGGGTAGAATCCAAACTTGGCCTAGATTCAAACAGTGAGCTTAAATCAATCTCTTTCACAAACATGACTCATCTAAGTTTGGAGGAGGCCTTAGATAAGATCAACCCGAGAGACACTAATCCATGGGAAATCTTGGACAATAAAACGTCCAATGAATGTCATAGGCATGGAATGATGGAGACAATGCTTCCACCTATAGACATTCATGAAGAATCACCCTTGGAGCTTGAAAAGGAAGATGACATCGATGAGCATGGAAGTTATTTGATGAACACCTCATCAAATCCATGCTCACATGAGAAATCTCCTGAATCAATTGGTCTCTCCAACATTGCCATACACGAGATCTTCAACCCCCTCATACTCCCTGTTCATAAAGACTTTGAGAGGGTGGTTGTAGATGCATATGTTTGTCATAAATATAGTAAATCTTGTTGGCATGAATCTTGAGATAGGTACACAAAGGTTAGTGTTGGAGGGGAAACCACTTCACCAATTTGAAACACGATTCGAAGGTTTCCCAAGGACGAGCTTTTATCCTAAAGCAAGCACTTTTGGGAGATAATATGAGTTTTCACCTTCTGCTGTGATACCCTTGTGAAATAAGCATATAAACATAATTGTGAAAATATTCCTTCGGGTATTTTTGTCACTAACCATTCCAGGTTTGAAGCAAAAAGAATAAAGGATGACGATGCGAGGTATGTCCAACCAATCATCATGCAACATTGAATCATATCTATCCAAACTTGACTTTGCTTTGCAAAATTTAAGTTTGGGGGATGGGCTTCTCTAAAAAAATCTTAAGCCATGTTGCTAATCTTGGTTGTCTCTACCTTTAAGCCATGCTCAATTTGCTAAATAACAATCATGCCCTTTCATCTCCACTTGAATAAATCTCTGTAATACTTTCATGTTACCTTTGTTTACTATAGTATGTTCAAGGTTTGGAGTATGTTCATATATCTCATAAATTAAGCATGGTGCTTAGTCTAGGAGTGTTGATCTTACTTTCAAAGGCTTTTTAAATTAAGCGTGGTGCTTAGGTTAAAATGCTTTCCTAGATTAAATTAGACATAGTGTCTAGTTTGATTTTTAAACCAAGAATATGTTGTAATAGATACTGGTCATTTTGTTGGACTAACTCCATGCAGGAAACTTTCAATACAATTTGGGTAAGTCACGAGATGAATTCAAATTGAAGATGAAGCAAGGCACATAATGAACTCCAATAACATTGCGCAAAGAAGACATAGATCATTCATCATGGATGAAAGAACTGCATAAAACAATGAGTGAGGCAAAAGGTCTAATGTGGCAGAACCTCCTAAATTATATGGCCCACATGCACCTGTCATTGTCTCAATGACCTTTGACGGCTATGCATGTGTTCCATATAACTTAAAAAGTCTGTCGGGTGTCCTTAGAAAACCCGAATCATCCACATTTTTCAACTCACACAGGATCAACAAAGGAGTAACTACAGCATTACAACATTTGCTACAAAATTTTTCATTAGAGTGTGAAAAAATTTAAAATAGTATTTTACATATAAACATAAGTTACTTTTAAAACTTAACTTTAATAGCGGAAATCGAGTAGAACTACAGAAGACAACTTAGGTAGAGCACCTAAGTCAGGAGAGGACAACCAGATCACGTTGAGCCCACCAACATGAACTGATTAGCAGCACCAATTAGTACCTACAACAGGGGTTAACAAACCCTGAGTACTCAATTGTAGTCCGCAAGACTTACCCGATGAAAAGAAAAGACTCCAAGGATATGCTGGCTTTAAGGGAAGTAGTAGAGCTAGAAAAGAGGAGTTTTGTAGAAAAACTTTACTATAAGTTGATCCTATATTTTATACAAGTTTTAGCATCAGTTTTAGTGAAGCTTATTTTAGATAGATTTGCACCTATTCTATCTCAATCACTTGTATTGAGCATCACATCTCATATCCATCTCTTTACCTCATTTCCATAATCACTATGTACTATTGTTAACTAGATGATGAACAGATAATCGAGTCTCCATAACCAAGGAGCAACGACGATTCGAACCGATTATACCCAGCTGGGGATCCCTAACCACATGACATATGTAGGACTCAAACCTACATATATCAACCTTCACCCAGATCCTCCAAAACATGACCGGGTCCAGCGTCACCCGAGAGTACAGTACACCTCCAATCCAGCCCTTGGCTATGAGGATACACACTACTCTCGCCATCTCTCCACTCCCAGTGCATGGTTGGCCATTCATATGATAGAATTATCGAGGTCTTAGGCTTACCGGAGCATGTAGCCAGTTGCAAAGTCTCGACGCACACAATTCAATCAATGGTATGGTCCTTAATCGACACAGGCGAAAACACTACATTGAGACTCCTTTCCCAATGTAAGTTACCCGTCTAGTCTAAGCTTAATATTACCATATTCATATTCATATGCTCTCATGACCCGTCATTAGGTCAGGAGAAGCAAAGGTAAACCTGTTTCTCATGAACGATGAAACCACCATTTGACTTCTACTGAAGTCTAAGCATTACTAAGCATAAGAGATCGACTTACATATATTAGTGGGATATCATCTGGATATAAGTGTAGATCAAGGTAATCATGCAGCAATGGTATCAACCAACTTCTACTAACATAATGCACATTACACTAGACTTAAGGTGTAATAAAGCATTTATAAAACAGAAGAGTGGTTGTATATCCGGGGCTTGCCTTCATTGCAAAGGAGGTTAGATACCACAGAGAGTCACAGGAGTTAGACTTGATATCATCACCACTGATGGAAGCACCTTCTCCAACAATTGATCAACATGAGCACCATTGAATGATAACATCCATCAGAAGATTGGTCAACACAAACCTTCTCACTCACATATGCACTACATATAAACGAATGATCCATTCTTAACATAATGGAATGGATGCCATGATACATGATGATGAACAAAGCATAGCATACAAGAGACATTTAGAAAGGATAGACATTAGTTACCTACTTGAGTACAACTTTCCTTCATGGTACAGTTACAAGTAATTATCTTAAAGAATCCTTAATCATTACCTTAACAAGTTAATCATGAACTTATCAAGGAGTAAAGCATATCACATATTATAAGAGTTAAGGAAGTCAAAGCTATGATCATATCAACCTAACTTAAGCACTAGAGGTTAAGTTAGGCAACCAAGCATTACACAACTTATTATGCTAAGACAATAAAGTATCTCACACTTAACATACAAGCTACGAATTCATTTGGCATACAAACTTACTAACTAATGCTACATTACGAAAAGACATGTACAAGCAACATCCAGGGAAATGTATAACTTTTACTTTTTACTCAAGAGGTTGCATCTAAAAAAACAACCAGGTTTATCACAAAAGGCAAAGTAATCATTTATTAGCAATACTTGACATGAAAACTTATACATAACTTTATCTTTTTACCTAAGAGGTTGCATACAAAAGAGCAATCAAGGCTACATACATGCTTCCACTTAATGAAGTGCGTAATCGCACCAAAAAGCATTTCTACTCTCTATTAACACAAGTTGATCATGAGCATATCAATCAAGTACATACATTGCCAAGGAATAGTATGAGTTTCATGTTCCAAGGTCCACAATTATTTCCAAAAAAATTCACCCAAATCATTTTATAATTTATGCTACTCATTTTAACATTTATTAACTAATAATGAAAGCATATAATTAAGGATATAATTAAACATCATCCAATTAGTCCCAAACTTTTTGAGGAGGTTGGATATACCATAAAACAGTGGCAAAACAAATTTTACAATTTTTGGATATTTAGATTGGCCTACAAAAATCATAGAAGTTGCATTTCTTACTTGAAAGAGGTAATTTTAAAACATGCCAAAACTATCAATTTTCTAGGTCTCATATTTTTTCCAACATAGAGAACATCATGAAGAGGCTACACAGAAAATTTCATGATTTTATCACACTCCTATAATTACTTATGAAAATCACAAAAGTCCACACATTATGATAACTAACAAAACGCATAAAAAGGAAAAGGGCCGCTTGGCTCAAAGTGACCTGGCTCGGCTTGGCCCTGACGACAAGGCGGCCCAGGCGCGCATGGTGGAAAGGCAGGCATGCCCAGCATGTGGACACGCGGCCCAACAACGCGGGTAGGCTAGCCCAGCGTGACCTAGCCTGGTGTGGCCTGGCGGTTTTTCAAAATGGGCCTCGGGATTTGCTCAAACCAACCCATGGTCCCACAGCACTATTTACATGTGTCATGGATTTCACGATTAACACCCTTAGCTTCTTTCTATTTGCACTCCTCCATCCTTACCTTCTCCACAGAGCAGAGCACGTAGTGAGGTCGGCCGGCCAGCGTCGATTTGGCCCGGCTGGGCTCGCTTGCGATGAGGTGATGGCTCAGGGAGGGCACGGTGGCTCCGTGCGCAACCGGGTGGGGCGCGTTTTGCCCGAAGGCAGCCCATGGTAGCGTGGCCACACGCGGCCATGGCAGATGCATCGCGCGGCTACACGGTTTGCCGTGGCGGTGGCGGATGACAGCGGGTCGTGCTGCGGTGGTGGTGGCACGGTGAGGGTGGCCTGCACGGCATCGGATGTTCATGGTGCACCCACGGCTAGTACCACTCATGCCAGAATAGGGCATAGCAGCCTGGCCGCGTGCGTGTAGCGCAGCGGCGGCCCGAGCAGGGGCCACGGTGGCTCCTGGCGATGCGGGCTCCGGCGAGCGTACGTGGGGCACCGAAGGGAGCGATGCGAAGGCGACGGTGGTGCTAGCGAGGCGTGAGGCATCTGGAAAAGCGGGGATGACAGTGGCCATGTTGGTGGCAGTGCAGCCGGTGCTATGGCAGAGGCAAAGAGAGGGAGGGAGAGCACGCGAGAGAGAGAGGTAGTGTGGAGTGGCTTGGCCCCTTCTGTAGGCAAGGATGGCGCGGCATGGGCACGAGACGCGTGGCGCCAGCAGCATGCCCGGGTAGCGCCATGGTCAAATTGGTCACGGTGACCACGTGCAAGGTAGGGCCAGTCGCCATGTGCCCCTCTTTGAAGCACCGTGTAGCATCATCCAGGCAAAACCAGACCAAGAGCACTGTACAAAATATCTTCATCCCTCCTCACTCTCCCCTTCTTATTAAGGGACCAGGGTCATTAGTCAAATGGATTAGGAAATAAATAGTGCCCAAAATTGCAGTGTCAGTGAAAACACAGAACTGGACAGTTCTCCAAGTTGTTAGCAAAACTAAGTTTGATTCAAACTTTGAGCAATTAGTTTGTGTATAACCAATATTCAAACATCACAAACAATGGTTCATTATCAAAGTACAAACTTCCTACCAATTCATAGAAGCATAGTTGCATAAATTTTATTTATGAAAATTGATTACATAAAATCTCAAACTTTGAACTTAACAACTGTTATTCAAAGACTCAGAAACATTTTGAAGGCTTAAAACAGCATCACATTCAAACTTGGAGCTACTATTAGGACATGTTAGAGATCGATTTAGCCCTAGGTCCTTAAACAAAGTTTGTAGTACATAGCTAATACTTCAACTTTTATTTATGGCAAAACTTCAGAACTAGAACAAAAAATCAAAGTTCTCTATTGATAAAAAAAATAACATGAAAAGGTTTAAAGCATTTTTAAGCATTTTCTTCACATTTTTCCAAAAGAAACCCTAAACAACTTTTGTTCAAGAGTTGAAATAGAGTTGTTTGAATATGATTGCAAGGTTTAGTTAACATCACATATTTCCACTCTATTAACAAAAGTGTTTTTAAGCAAAGTTGAACTATCATTTCATGTGACTTTTTGATCCAGAACAATATGCAACTTTTTATATGCCCAAGATATGTTCATGATTAGGTGATGCACATGAAAATACATGATTTAAACTACCCATGCATACTTTAAAATGTTAAAATGTCAACAAGTTTAGGCTAAGGCTCACATTAAAAGAGTTAACTTCTCATCTTGTCACCACTTGACAAAACTTGTTTAAGAATAATCTAACTATTTAGCCTTATACTAACACCAAATATGCACATGTGAAAGCTATAACTGAAACATGATAAGCTTTTATGTCATAAAGCTTAGTGATTATGCTCGATGATGCTCATGATCAAGTTTTTAATTGCTTCTTAACATCTGGGATGTTACATCTAACAAGGTGTCAAAAGATTGAAGAGCAGAAAGATGGTATGACAAAAGGATGAGAAAGAAAGGGTGCAATCTAGGGGACAAGAAGCTCATGAATAGCTCAGGCTATGAGGCTAGCCGAACAAGGAAAACTTCAAGCAAATGGGAAGAACCATCACGAGTCATCTACCCTTCGTCACAAGGTTGCATCACGCTCCAATGACAAAGCTAACATCCTAAGGTACATGGTCATTATTTAAAAGTTTTCCCAGATTCTGGTATACACATAAATAAGAAACAAACATGTTTGAGTTACAAACTTCTTAATCCAACCTGATTGACTCAACATGTTTAGTTCTTTTAACTTGTTCCTAACACCACTTTCTTGATCTCATAGCTTTAACCAAATGAGCTAAAACATTGCACATCTTATTTCTGGAAGATGATAGTCATACTCATGTAAAGGTTGATACATTATGCATAGATAGACAATCCTTTCATTGGTTAAGCAATTCAACCCTTTTGGCCAAATGCACTTAAATGCTACATTCATATTAAATCTTCTGATCTTTTCACCCATGACATAATTGAACAAAGCACACAACATCAACTTCATCTTGCTCAATGTGCCTAAGGTTAGAGAAGATTAAGTAAAGTTTTGGTTCTATTGGTGTTTTCCCACCAACAGAGCCCATGCACTTGATCTCTACCTTGTTTTATGAGCAGGACATACTTCAAGCAAAGTGTGGGGGAAGACAGTCGATTCCCCAATTTCTACAAGTGAAGGTCCTAAACTTGTCAAACCAAAAATCAAACTCAAAATCAAGACAGGTTTGGCGAAAGAAGGTGACATCACCATTAGAGGCATCATCACAAGATCAATAAACTTCACAAGGTGAAGTCCGGTTCCAAGGACTTACAACACCAAACCCTCACCGAAAGAGCTAGCTTGGGGGAGAAGCACCCCTGTGTATCCAGGTAAGTATTCTTTCTCCTTTTGTTTTAGATTTTAGTTTCTTTTCAATAGTTAAAAAATGATGAATGAAACAAAATAAAAAGTTATATTTATAATAAATATATATAGCTATAGTAATAATGTGTGATCTAGTAAAGTTGAAAACAAAATAAAAAAGATGTGTCTAGTTTGCTTTAATTTATCTTTAAGAGTTGTTAGCAAATAGAGAGGACTCAGAATAATCTCTTAAAATAGAAATGATGAATAGTTGCTCTATCGTAATTCCTTTCAAGTACTTAGTTTTCAGCCTTGAATTCTCCCGAGTTTTGGATAAGATTGTTTTGATATAAGGATTTACTCTGAACTTGAAACTCATGGGTAGCATATGCTTGATCTAAGTCTAGGTAATGGATGGATATAATATGAGAAGGTCTGAGCTACTGTTTATCTTGTTCCTAGTGACACTAAAGTTTTGGAGATTTACTCTTTGAAAAACACAAAAATACTACATGATGAGTTCATGTATGACAAAGCTTGAATTCCCACCAGAGCCATATATGTTATTTAGGCTAGGAAAACTTTCATATATATGCTGCTTGCTTTTGCATTGAGTTTTGTCAAGCTTTGTCGACCCTTATGAGAGGTTTGTCATGCTCTTAAAATCAAGATCACGTACGCACCACCCACATATACCTGCTGCTCCTACACTGGGAGTACGTAGAGACATGCCTTCCATCTAGATCCACCAAAAACATGTTGATAGGTTTTCCATCCACCAAATAAATGCTCCAAAGTTCTTGTTGATATCTCTCTCAAGTGTTGTTGTAGAAAAGAGGCATGCGGCTATGCAAAAGTTATTCATAAAAAATGAACAAATGTCCAAGATATCTAAAACAATAGGTACTTAGATGCTCGCTTGAAAAGAAAAAAGAAGAATAGATGAATAAGATAGCCCCTGCTCCGTAGCAAATGTTTCCAAGTTTCAAAAGAGAGATAAGTTTTCAAGGAGCAAAGTAGAATTAGGTTAGCCACCATATATATCCACCATATATTCCACACACATGCACATTATTTGACTTTACAATATATGCATTGCAAGTATGCTCTAGCTTTATCCCTACCTATGAACTCCACATAAGCTTTAGTGGTAGGAAGAGAAAAAGGCATAACATCTTTATTGCCTTGGTGAGGATCCACAAATACGACATTTATTGAGAGACTTGAGAGTGTCATACAAAGGAATCTCTGAGTTTTATTTTGAAAACTTATAAAAACTCTAGAACAATGGCTGAACAAAGAACTTGATACATAGTGTTTGACTTTATCGTTCTGTCTTTCAATTGCTCAAGACGCAAGTAAAGGCTAAGAAGCCCCATGGTTGAAGGTAATACGGGTAAGTTTGAAAGTCAGAATAGTTTATTCTAATCCGGAGGAGAATTCTTGATTGAACACATGTGTACTTTTAAGGCGTGAAAGCATTGTAGCAACTCCTGATCCATTGCTGAGTTTAGGTTTGCTCAGGGACTAACAAAGGTTAAGCTTGGGGAGCTTGTTGACGGTCACTAACATCAATTATAAACTGTCAACATATCCTACTAATATATTTAATTCCATCACCAAACATAGGTATAGGGGTTTAAACTAAATAATTCCACGAGCTTTGGTGAATATTTGTATGCAGGACTTATCCAAAAAAATAGCCCCGGGACCACTATCGTACACTCCAAACAGGCAAATCGACAACAACATGTGATTCAACTTGTGGAAACTGCAAAAGACAACTCTAGAAGGTTCCAGAAGACACCATGATGAAGCTTGGGCTGAAACTTCACCATAGTGGCCTAGTCAGCCCATTAGGGAGGCCGCCCGGCCTAGTCCGGAGCCCACTCGCCCTCTGCCACCTCGTACTCCTTCTTACGATCTACACAGTTGATTCTAAGGCGGTTTTAGGTCAGTTGATCCAACGGTGGTTGAGGGAGTTGACACGGATCGATGATGTGGCAATTTCTTGCCCTCTACTCCATCTCCCCTATATATACCAGCCCTTGCCCTCCCTAAAGCCATCCTAAAACCTTAATTCATATCCTCCTCATCAGGATCAGAGCCAGCTATCAAGAGAAAATTAGTCCTCATTAGGATCTAGTCTTTAGAAATAGAGAGATGGAGAGTAAGAGAAGAGTTTGGAGGAGGTGCCGGCCTATCGGTGCTCTATCTATAGCTTGTACCTTAGCAAAAGTCAACCTACGTCTGAGATTTCTGTGGTAATCAACTTCTGATTTTAGTAAGCTACGTGTTTATATTATTCTTCTGGTTTGCGAGTCTCTTTTGAGTGCTTTAATCTATTGGCCTTAGGTTAAAGTATTATCCATAGTGTAAGCATGGTGTTTAGACTCGGTAACTCGTGGATGTACCCTATATTCCGGATCGGTGGTAGCTCGCAAGGGTGACTCTTATAGCCTCGTTGAATCCTTTGTAGTCCACCTCCCATTTGTAGGCCTAGCGGGACCTTGTTACTAAGGAGAGCATCCTCTGCTAGTGCCTTTCCTTAAGTAATGTCCCCAGATAGAACAGTAGAAGACATAGTTTACCGAGATTAGAACTAGAAGACCTTAGCGATCTCCTCTACACCGACTTTCTTAAGTCTTGTTGCTACTACGGGTTAAGTTGGACCATAGTTAGCTTCACACGTTTTCCTGTGGATACGATACTTGGAATATTTCTAGGTGAAAGCTATAGCAGTATCCGTGCATGTGTAGATTTATCTGTGTGCATCTTAATTATACCAACACCCTTACAGAGGATTCGCAAAACCCACATCAAACTGATAAGAATCATAGCGATGACGACTTCGACTTGAATCTCATCGGAGTCATCATCCACAACCTTAGCCAGGGTGGTACTGTCCTGGAAAGATCGGACTACTCCAATGAAAATAGTTGGCGTAATACCTTCAACGCCACTGAACTCATTAACACCGTGGCTTCACGCCTTTCTCTCTACGACCGCTACCGGCCATACGGCGATAGCCACTCGAACATTGACGATGATGACATCATCTCGCATACACGTAGTTGTTGTCTCGGCACAAGTGATTACGAGGGGAACGAATACCTCACTCCTGAACGTTCCCCGCACAATCATGTCAAGTTCAATTACATAGCACCCTACGAGACCAGCCAGCAAGCTCGGGATCATCTGCTCAATCACAATGATGTGTTAGCAGACGAGAATGGGAAACTCTGACTTCAACTCCAAGAGCAGAAGCAGCTCGGGGCCTCTAGGCCCACAACAACATTCTGTGAGTAGCTTCGGTGTTTTCTAATGCAAGGCAAAATTTGGCCGAGGCCATCTGAGAAGCGGTGATGATGCACAACCATCCACCAAGGAAGGACGACAAGCTTTCCAAAGGATTCAAGAGCTGATAGCGGCCACTACCGACCGCATACCAGCACCTAGGGATGCGTCGATTACACGTAGCCACATGCCTCAAACTTAGGGGCTCAACCACTGCACCGATCTAATAGATCCCCACACCGTAATCCCGAACACCGTCGAGGTCCTGCCCCGTGACCGGGTGACAATGGCAGCGGCCGCAGAGGTAGTGGGGGAGGAGGAGGAGGTCTGGTGGGCATACTACCAATGGGGGAGATCACAAAGATGACAGAACTTACGACAACTCGGGCAGCAGCTACTACTCCGATGGCGAGGGCAATGCCCATCGCGACAGGAGAAATCCAAGGAATCAGCCCAAACTAGCACCACATGCTGTCGAGGGTGACACCTGTGACTTGGTAGGACCCCTACATTCAGATATCGGATCTGATCGGCTCTGACGCCCCGCAAGTTTCATGCTCCAAGCATTAACAAATACGATGATGAGACAGATCCGAAGATTTGGCTGGTAAATTACCTCCTCGCCATGAAAGCGGCGTCCGCACTAGACACGTTCTTCATGATTTAGTATCTTCCAATCTACCTCACAGATTCAGCTAGGAACTAGCTAAACAACCTTCGGGAAGGTACGATCAAGCGATGGGCTGACCTCAGAAAGGAATTTTGTAATCATTTTGAGGGGGCTTACACTAAACCGAGCACCTCATGGAAACTCCTAGGATGCAAATGCAAGACCGGTGAGAGCCTCCATGATTACATCCAACACTTTACACAGTGAAAGAATAAACTCGAGGATGTCCCTGACGCTAGCATCGTCACCGCCTTTACCATAGGCATCGACAGCGAGGCCCTTATTCGGGGCATTGGGTGAAGGAAGAATATGCCTCCACAACGTGTTTGCCTTAGCCCATGAGCATGCTGATGGCGAAGATTGCTTTAACGCTAGCAATGTCAAAGACAAGTTGTGACTCACCAACGACGCAAACCAATCCCCGCTAACGAAGAAGGATCATAAGGTAGAGGTGAGCTCGTGGCTAATTCCAAGAAGCAAGAAGGCAACAAGCCCAAGCAAAGCCATGGAGGCCATGGAAAATTCAATGAGATCCTGAACCAAACATGTCAAAACCATGGTTTCCTGGTGAATCATCTGGCCAGGGACTGTCAGACCTACAAGCATGAGATCATTCAAGCTAGCAAGGACAAGGCGAAGGGTTGTCGCCTGAAGAAGGAGAAAGACGGTGCCGAGGAGGATGACAAAGATGGCTACCCCAACAATGAGGGCATCATGATCATCTTCGGAGGCCCATAGGCCTACGAGGATCGCCATCGTGAGAAGGTAACCAGACGTCTCATCTTTGCCAATGCTCCTCCAGTTCCCGTTTATCTAAGATGGTTGGAGCGCCCGATCACCTTCAATAGGGATGACCACCCCAATCATGTTATCAAGGCCGGTCGATTCCCTCTGGTGGTCAGCGTAGTCATAGGAGGCGTCAAAATGATGAAAGTTCTTATGGACGAAGGAGGTGGCATAAACATCCTTTACAAGGGTGCGTTTGAAAAGCTAAACATTGAGCTGAGCAAACTACGTCCCTCGCATTCTCTGTTCCACAGGATCATCCTAGATGATGGGTTACGCCCCTCGACACGATCACTCTTTCCATCATGTTTGGTGACCAGGTACACTACCACAAGGAGACACTCTCCTTTAAAGTCATAGACTTCAAGGGTCCTTACCACGCTATCCTCAGGAGACCTTGCGATGCCAAATTCATGTCAATCCCTAGCTACATCTACCTCAAGCTCAAAATGTCAGGCCCACATGGTGTCATCACCATCGCGGGTAGTTTTCAAGACGCTTATCAATGCGAGAGGTTGGCTGTAGAACAGGCCCAATGGGATCTGATTCTGGATGAGTCGAAGCCCATTGATGAGACTAAACCGGAGGCTGGCTCGGAAACACCCTGATGCTCGCCGCGATCTCCAGAGCACTAGCTCACAACAGAAACCCCAGCCAGCGTCTTACCTCCCGACTCTACGGTTTTAGCTTCGCCGGCTACCCTAGTGCCACAAAATGGTACCCAATTTGCCCGAAGAAGCAAAGCCAGAGGAAGGGAAAGACGACTCGGCTGCCAAGGATGACCCCGTGACTGGTGCCTAAAAAATCAACAGTGCCTGCCACAATGAAGCTTGGGTCAGCCTTGAGCGGGGAAAGATCAAAGACAACAAGGCAAGCTTTGTCAGTGCTATTAATACCCACTATTCATCGTCTTCTTCCTTTGAGAAAAAATATAGGAAGCACCTTCCTAAAAATGGGTCATGCACCCCAGATGACATAGGAAGCACCTTCCTAAAAATGCCTCAGGGGCTATGCCCTAAGTTCTACACAACGCCGCATAATCACCACCCGAACAAAGTCATGCTGGCCAGTCAACGTTCAGCTCGACACCCTTAGGGGCTATGCATAGACAAAGCTCGTCAAAGCAGTTGCTGTGATTTGTAAGGTCTTAGCACTCGGATACGTTACACTAACCTACCCAAGTGTTTGAGGACTACTACTACCGTCACACAACCATCACACACTTGAGGTTTGCAAAAAGTACTACTAGTCTGCAAATCAAAATTTTATTCAGATAACATTTTACAGGGGAGCAAACCAACAAGACTCGACCTCAACGAGGGGTGTCTTTGATGACTTGCTCCATGTATACAACCACGGCAATGGCATTAGCGGTGACACCAAAATTGACTAACAGCCACCTGACGTTGATGTCCTCGGGCACTTCCACCCTCGATGGAACCCAAGCACCATCACACGTAGGTCGACCCCAGGCTAGAGACGAAGCTGGGTGGCAGCAAGGGCCGCTGCAACCCCATGGCGAACGCCATGTGCCGACACCGCCCTGACTCACGCCGAGAGACCGAGAGCCTGCTCATGGAGAATTGACCCCGTCGGCTGTACCAATTCGACAACGGCTTCATCGCCCCTTCCAGCGCCTCATAGCGGTTGCTATTAATCTGTGCTATGGTGGCACTGCCATGCACCCAGTCAGCTGACTCATCACACAGACGAGTCACCTCCACTAGCTTGCCAGCCAACTCCTCATTGGCCTGGTGAAGATCCGCCGCTTCAGCCTGAATAGCGCTCAGCTGCTCCTGTGTCACTGAAAAAGGCGGAGATTCAAAACATGCCATTCCAAGGCAAGAAACAAATCTGCAAACAACATGGCAAAGTTCATCTCACTGGTGAGCTTAGCATGGGCTGCCATGTTGGTGGCCCTGGCATCGGCTGCCTCTCCATCTGTGGCACTGAGCGCGGTCTTGGCCGTTGAAAGGCACTCCTTTAGTCGTTCCACCTCCCGACATCCCTCCCGGAGGGCTCGTCCGACCACGGCCAGTTCCTCCCTCATGGTGTGGATGTCGTGCTCGCTTTCTTCGGGCTACTTATCACTGGAAGAGGAAGGCAAGCCTGGCAGCGATGTTGCCCGTGACACCGGGGGATGAGATGGCAACAGGGCCTCCTAGACGATGGTCAGCGACGGCATCGAGTGTGCTGATGAGAAACCGCTGCACCAAGAGATGCATCAGACTCCTCCCTATGAAGTAAACAATAGATCTATCCTCACCTAAACTCCATCAATCCTAGGCAGAAGGCCCGAGTAGAGGAGGGCATGCCCCTCTTAGTAGGCCCCTCCTCTGGTTCCTCCCACGAACGCTTCTCTCCGACCATGGATGGAAGGCAAGATCTAACGACGGCAGGAGATGCGATGTGCAAAGGAAGGTGAGCATGCAAAGGATACTATGCAGATGTACTAACTCCCCTTTTCTCTTTCTCTATTTTATATTCAGGGGATGGACATGGTCGATGAAAATTCCAGCAGTCTCCATAAGCGAAAGTGGGAGTTAAGGCCTGGCTACGCCCCCACGATCTTCGAGAGGCACAACTTTTGAGATAAACGCATGGGGAGACAAGCCACCAAAACCGATGCCTCAGCTTCGTTGAGAAGGAGCCCATCCTTGTTACCGCAGAGGCCGTGGGGCCCAATGGTTTGAACCCTAACGCACCGTTTCCCAAGCCAGTGCAGGTGAGTGATCTGACACTTGGATCATGTACTCAACCTAGCTCACCCTCACAGTAGGTGTAAGCAGTAGTGATTCATTCACTATCGACCATGCCCCTACTAGAGTCAGGGGGTATTCGGGAGGGTTACCAGTCTAACCCTAAAACCTCTAACACTCGGTGTCACTGTTGATATAAATTAACGCACAAAGATAAATCCGCAAGCGCATGGATACCGCTGTAGCTTTCACCCGGAGGTATTCCAAGTATCGTATCCACAGGGAAACATGTGAGACTAACTGTGGTCTAACTTAACAAGGGGGTGGTAACTAGGTTAAGGTTTAACTTAACTAAGAGTAGCAACAAGGTTAAGATAAATAGGAGCGTAGAGAGGATAATTGAGGTTCTCTAATTCTAATCTTGGGTAAACTATGTCTTCTACTATTCAACTGAGGACATTACTAAGGAAAGACACCAATAGAGGATGCTTTCCTTTGCAACTAGGTCCTACTTGGCCTACAAACAGGAGGTGGACTACAGAGGATTCAACGAGGCTATAAGAGTCACCCTCGCAAACTACCACCGATCGGGAATGTAGGGTGCATCCACAACTAACCTAAATCTAAGCACCACGCTTACACTTATGATTAATACTTTACTCCCCCTAGGAAGAGAATAAAGCACTCAAAAGAGTCGCGATCCTGATGAACAATATAAATAAATGCTTACTTAAATCAGAAGTTAATTACCAGTGGAATCTCAGAAGCAAGCTCAGGTAGAACTTGAATCCACCAAGGTACAAGCCGTAGAGAGAGCACCGACATGCCGGCTATCATGGAACCATCCAAATTATAAGAGCACAAGCCCAAAAACAATCACCGGGGTGATTGTATTCTCAGACTTGAACTCATATAACTCCGGTAGTCCACGAAATCATGAGGGATCTCAAACCATATCGAGAACAAACCAAGATCGTAGTGGTTCAACACAACACACCACCTGTTACAATAGTTCATAAATAGTTCTCATACCTCGGAGTACGAATAAGTTGTTACAAACCAAATTAGGAAATAGCGAAAGCAACATAGTTTTGAAACCATATTCAATTAAGTATGGCCAGTACGTAGTCACATCCTACAAAAGCATAATAGGAGAGAATCCTACAGAGACCATGCCCAATGGTCTAGCCTTCACACCACCCGATGAAGATAGTACTTTAGGTAACCAGTAAGAATTTGCTACCTGCAACAAGGTGGGAATAAACCCTGAGTACGGGAATGTACTAAGCTAAACTTACCCGTCAAAAACCAGAAATGAAGTGACACCAAGGAGTATGCAAGGCTTTATATAAGTGGGGCTAGCTTGACTCATTTGCATAAAAGTTTAAGTACAGATAAGTAATCATTGTTGCTTTAAACGTCCAGTTAATCATTATTAACCTGGCATCTAGATTAGCATCTGTACTATAGCAATCACTTTATTAGGAGCAAATAATATTAACCATAGCCGGTATAATAAGGCCATCATCATCATTATCATTCCTGAACCATCAAGTTATTTAGTGAAATCTACGTTGCCTCTGCTCTGTCAAGTTTCTCACTGTCTGGGAGAGACGGTGATTCGAATCGATTCCAACTCAGCTGAGGGGGTATTCCTAACACCAACCAGGCATACTTTGCAAGAGTCGTCAACAGTCACCTTTGGTACAACTCAGGATGGGCTTGAACAGCGCTGCGCTCTCAGGGATTCCAGTGGCCAGGAAGCTCATGACTTTTAACTCACCTGCCCTTGGTCCCACCTAGCTCCTCTCCTAGGCGACTTACACTTTTCGGCTTCGCAGCCTGAGTTGAGCTACTCGGCTTCACGGTCGGCAACCTCAGGCCGGCAAGATAAGTGTTAGGCTGTGTTCAAAATGACAAAGGAAGTATAGCGGATCAGTCCTTAACCAACACAAACAGGGATAGTTCCACACCCAAGACCTCCATGTCTTGTTGCTTCACTATCGACCTCCCGCCCGGTCTAAGCTCATTATTAACACTTGGTTCTTTTCCATGATAGCAAATATAGCCAACCGTGACCAAATACTTCCTATCTTGCAGGTGACAGGAGATCACCTGACATTACCATTCTAATTAAGCAGGGCTAAGCATATAGACGATCCTGTCTACATAGGGTTCAGGGATTCGTATATCTGGACAAGAAATAATATAATGCAGCAAGGGTTCCAATCAACTCTTACCACTTAATGCAACAATACATATAACATATATAATTAATTACTTTAAAAGTAGGAGGCTTATAATGCTCCGGGGCTTGCCTTAACCAACAGAGGAAAGCTTTGGGCTCGGCTTCACGAACGGCTCCCACGTCTCCTCCGGTTTCGTCAGACTAGACCTCCGGCTCCTGAACGGACTCCAACTTCGAGGTTCACGCCTTGTGGGACTTCACTCATATCATGATCCTTGGCACACCTATTGCATGCATATGCACCAATGAATTTCATGTATGCACCAGATGTGACATGATGAACTTATGAGCATGTATGAATGACAAATGTGATGAACATGGCAACAATCTAAACAATAAAAGTCAAGTTACATGGTGCCCTATTCAAATCACTTTAAGCTTAGGTGCAAATCTCCTCTCTGGTATTAACATGTTTAAACATCCATAAGTAACCACTAAGTTCCACAAGATTCAAACTTAGCACACTTAAACCAGTTCTCAGAAATTTCAGCACGTTGACATGTTGACAGCAGCAACTTATAAAATTCATAACTGGAGTTCTGTAACTCCAATGGACATGAATGAGGACGTTCTGGAAAGCTTATGAAAATGGATACATTTCATCTTCAGATACCAAAACATAATTCACAAGTTTACCAGGTCGAATTCAAACATCCCCAGAATCTGTTTTGGGCAACAGAGAGCAAACTGCAACTGGACACTTCTTAAGACATGCATAATTCCTAAACCATGGGGCCAAATGCCACCAAATTTGAACAGATACTACACCATAAAGTTTACTACAACTTTTGTATACAACATAGAGCATGAAAACTATCCTAGCCTTACTCAAAATGTAATCCTATGAAAACTGTTCAGAAATCAATGAATTATAAAATTATATAATAACACAATTTAAAAACATTGCAAATGGCCAAACCAACTTGACCATCATTTAGGACATGTCTAAAGAACACCAGATCAAGTCATGTTACTTGTGTAAACATTTATTTAATTGGACTTTTCTATTTATTTAAATGCATAGGCACAAATAACATTACTTATAAAATGTGCCCATAAAATTTTAATAAAATTAAAGAGGCACCTACATGGAACCAGGAGGCTACCATAAAATTTTTAGCTTAAGTTAACAAGTAATTTAGGATATATCAAAATAAACAAATGGATAAGCATTATAAAGCGTATACAAAATAACATTTATAACTCGAGCATATGACATCTAAATTTCATGAAAATTTAATTGGAGCATCACCAAAGCATGCTTAGCATATCACAAAAATTTCATAGCAATAGGAGCAGTATATAGTGAGATACAAAATCACCAAATTCATATGATTAAATAATGCACTTAGTAAAAGTAATTACCAACTCCAGAAAGTATAAACTAACATGTCATATTTTATTACACTACTGCAAAGTACACCTCATGAGGATTCCAAAAAGTCCTCATTTTCCTTTTAATGATTTTCTACTATTTTCTATGAATTTATAAAGACAGCACACCAAAATATGCATTTACAGAAAAAGACTAAACCTAAAAACCTAAATAGGCCGTAACCGTTGGGCTACTACTGTGGCCGGCCCACCTCGGCCCGAAACCGAAACAGAGGGGGGGATCCCGCGCCGACAGGTGGGCCCCGAGGCCAGAGAGCGGGCAGGGGAGCGGCTCTGGCCGGCGATTGCTCGTCGCCGGTGACCTCTCCGGCATGACCAAGCACACCCTCATGCTCAGCATCCTAAACCGCACCTAGGCATCCTATTTTCCCCAACTCTTCTGCATTGAATCGATCCCATCGGCTACAATGGCGAACTACGGCTGGCGGCTCACGTCGACAGCGATGGAAATGAGCACCGCAAGCCTTACCAAGCACAGCTACATGCTCACCACCCTACAGAGAGTCTAATGAGACCGACCCTTGCCCGACCAGAGCTCCGGTGAAGCCTAACCACGTGAGCTCGGTTTACCGGTGACGGGGACGATGGCGGAATGGCGATGCGGTGACCACCGTGCGTCGCTAGCTTAGCGTTTAGGGTAGGAAGGTGGAGGAGGTGCAGGAGCATTGCTGGGTGCACAGAAATGGGGAGTGGTGGAGCAAAGGCGGTGCGGCTTGCGGGCGCGGCTGCGCACTGGAATGGCGAGGCGCTAAGGTGAGGGGGAACAGTGAGCGAGCTAGCGAGGGCGACTGCAGGTGCATGGTGCCTTTGCGAGCGCGAACACGGTGCAGCACCGACGCGTGGAGGCCACATGGCGCCAAATTTCTGAGGACGGTTGGCCACGGTCGAAGTTCAAGTTTCTGAACTTTTAGGAACAACTGAAATAGAGTTTCAGTTACCTCGACTGACAAGCAAACTTTGGGGCTCCAAAACTCTCAAACTAGCTAGAATCAGGAGAAGTCGTAGTAGAGTTTTAGCTAGAGCTACGTGAGCTCTTTCTACAATTCTACCAGAACTTGCTCTAATTCAGCATGGTTTGTGAGATATGAAGCTCAAAAGTAGGGTACATGCAAACTGTGTAGTCGAGTAATGACTGACAGCCAATGTTGAGTCGCTCCTAACTTCTTAACCAGCTCGAATTAGTGGATGTGGTAAGAGACTTTCAGGTAGTGCTAAGTGAGAACTTAATACAAGTCTACTAGCCCCAGACCTGGTTTGGCTTAGTTAGCAATGCATAAGGCCCAAAAGGCAGGCACCTTGAAACAGAAATCCATCTCAGACTTAGTCAAATTGGGCAGTGCTGAAAATCAGCATTTCCAACTGACTAGTAGGCCTAGTTAGAGCATGATACAAGCATTTTCATGAGATGACCACTGAACAACATTTGTTCCTTATGAAATTGGGCACAAACTTTGTTAAGGTTGCTCTCTCATGCAAAGTCTCTAGGTGAGACTTTTTTTAGGTCAAACAAAAGAGATTTTAAAGTCAACTAGGTCAAACTATGGTCAAACAGTACCAAATTTGAATTTGGTCAAACCATGAATAGGGACCCTAGCTCAAATTGCTTAACTAACATTTTAGAAGTATTTGCAAGGTACAAATCACCATGTAGCATCACATATAAGTAAAAGTCAAGCAAAAGCACATGGAAACATACAATTTTAAACTAATGCAACACTATGTTGCGACTACATGTTACATAACCATGTTGCAAAAGTTTCAAGGCATTGTTTCGTGTGTTTCCAAGCAATACAAACCTAACACATGTACTAGCATGGCCCACACACATGATCTTGTCACTAGCACACATAGCATACATATGTTGCAATTGTTGCAAGGTCATGTTTCAATCAAAGATGCACATGAAATGATGATGCTTATAGTGATGCCATGCTATGATCATGCTCAAATGATGCATAGATGCAAGGCAAAACACCTGGGGTGTTACATCGGCACCTCCTCCAAACTCTTCCCTCACTCTCTATCTCACTATTTCTATTCATAAGACTAGATCCTATGGAGGACTAATCTTCTCTTGTATAGCTGGCTCTGATCCTAAAGATATGAATTAGGGTTTCAGGGATCTACTGAGGGAGGGGGTACAGGGCTATTTGTATAGGCTGGAGCTTGCAACGTGAGCCCTTGGATCAAACCTACTTATGGAATGGCGGAGATGCAACCTAGGAGGCGGTAGGAAACAGACGTAGCAGCAGGGAGACTGACAAGTCGGCCCAGGGGCTAAGCGGCCTACAGGTAGGGCCGGCTGGCCCCACATGGCAGTGTTCTACCTCTTGTCTCGGTGTGGTGTCCTCTGGAGTCCTCTAGGTCCTTCCCACATAGGTTTTGTGGTGGAATTGCGTTATGAACTCTGACATGTAGGTCCGCCTTGACGGTTTTCTGGTTAAACCCTATAGAAATCACAGATTCACCAAAACGCGTGGAGTTTGGTAGTTTAAAACCTAAACCTTTATTGGTGACCTCATTTGTGCCTCTATACATGTTTCTTTGATGGTTTAATTTGGTTGTTAACTATTATCAACAATCACGTAAATCTCCTAATACCCGGGTGAGCTCGAAGTACCTTATTTCAGCGGATGTGTGTCCCTTTGTGGGAAACTGAAAAACTGGTTGGCCCATAACTGTAACCAAAGTAAGAGCTCCTAGAATCTAGAAAAAGAGTTTTATGACATGCCCCCACTGGTTAGGCTTTGTCCTACCACTTCCTTTCAGTGATAGCGGACGTTCACTCGTTCTACCTGTTACCAGCTCAAAGAGTAATATGCGAAACTGCCCAGAGCTGCTCATGCATTCGTTACTTGCCCACAGTGGTTCCCAACCTAGGAGACTATTATATTGGCCTTAGGGGCTCTGTCACACCCAAAATTTCCTATTTTGGGTTGTGCATGAAAAATACTAAATAAGAAATTCTGAAAAGTTTCCAAACCCTACGACTATATATATGCCGGCGTAGCCCTCGACGCCCTGGTTTCAGAAGTACAACCCTTATCGCGAGCCGCCGCTCGTAGCTCCCTGTATCTCTCGCCGCATCTTGAATATACATATATATGTATACGTGCATGCAAGTGCAATACGTGCTAGAGTCCGAACCGCTATCAGCTCAGTGCTCGAGTTATACAAGCAAATAGCATCAACATTAGTACGTAAGTGATTTGATCCAAAAAAAAATTGAACTGATTCAAAACTATTTTAAAAAAAACGGATTTGGAAATAGATTTCAGAATATAAAAAGAAAAGAAAACAAATAACTTCCGTAGCCGAGATGGACTCTAGTCCGATGGAAACACCACCACCTGATCTCACGTTTGTTGGACATATATAGGACCGCCGATCTTATATGCCACTCGTGCAATAGATGGAAACCTTACTGGCCGTGCCTTCGTTCATCCAAATCAGCACCCACCGCCACAATAGGAAGGCGCCGTACGCAATCTCCGGTGATTCAATACCAGCGCCCCACGTGATGTGTAAATTGTCCAACGAGAAGGTCGCCCAGCGCCGTTGTCGTCGTCCATCTCCAGACGCACGCGCCATCGACGTCGTCCTCGTCCATCGCCGCCTGTCGCGCCATCGACGTCTTCAACGAACCAGGTCACCATCACGGCATCACCTCGGCCGCAGCCGTCAGGCGATAGGGGCGTAACGGCGGCACTGTCAAGGCAACCTTCACGTTGAGCCTACTCGACAAGGACGGGGTGCCACTGCCGTCGCCGTACAGACGTGTGTCAGGCCTACGGGACTTCGCGACCAGACGTAACGAAAGCCACTTCAGGCAGTTCATCAGAAGCGAGACATTGGATTCATTCTATCTTGAAGACGATTGCTTCCGCATCAGGTGCGACGTCACCGTCTTCCTGGAGACACGCGACCAGTCCGTGGAGCCGCCGCCGGAACTGCACCTGCATCTGGGTAGCATCCTCGCCAGCGGGGTCGGAGGGGACGTGACGTTTGTGGTCGGTAAGGAGACTTTCGTTGCCCACAAGAACGTGCTCGCGGCACGGTCGCCGGTGTTCATGGCGGAGTTCTTCGGCGGCATGGTGGAGGAGAAGCAAGCCATGGCCCGTGTGCGGGTCTCGGGATCGATGCGAGGGCGTTCAAAGCCATGTTGTACTTCATCTACACCGACTCTTAGCCGGCTGATGGATTGATGGTGAGCACATCTACGGAACCCATCTTGCTCTCTGCCTTGTTCATAGTTCCGTGCCTTGTCGTCTCCGTACAACTGGCCATGAAAACGTGAAACTTTGTGCCCTTGCCAGCACTTGCAAGCACACAGCTAGGTTGTTCCCAGAAGCCGAACATGCTTAAGCATGTGTCTACAGTTCACGCACGACCGAGAAAGCACGTGATCAAGTCAGCTGCATCTCGCAATGATAATGGTATGCCACATTATTTAATCGGCTGAATACCTTGCTGATGTAACGCATACATCTTGCGTAGTAATTCAACATTTAGTTTTGTATAAATAAAATTTCATCAAGTCGTTTCTTGGTTTAATTCTGAAGCTCTTTAAATATTATGTCGGGTGTTCGTAATGCTCTATTAGAATATAATTAATTAGACAGTTTAGTTTTCTTTATAAAAGAAATCTCTATTCAAATAGTGTAATGTTTTTTTTTATAAATCTTGCGTTCCTATGATCTTAGCGACATATAACATGTCAAATATTATGAATTATTTCTATATAAGTTAAATATTAATATAAATAATGATTATGCAATGAGATTCATAAGTAAAATATAATGAGTTTATCTTGGTTTCTAATTCAAAATACAAACGGACTTAATATGATATTTCTTTAGAATATTCTATACATAGTTTAATATAATTAAAATAAATGAACCATATAGTTTTATTTTTCTCATATAAAGTAAATCCTACGGTAGTCGTTTCTTTTTCACTGTGGCTCCGATTAGTGTGCTTTTCGCGCCTTGTGTGTCCGTAGCAAAATATAGAACTTCTTTAAAACCTTTTTCACTTGCTGTTTCATATGTTTGGTGTACTGTTCTTAGTTGTCTTTGCTTTGGTTGTTTGTATGTTTCTTGTGAATGGTGTTTGCTACTAGTAGAAGTGAACCGTACGAAAGCGCTGAAAACAAAAGATGAGTGCCAGAAGTTGCAGAACGGAAGATGATGTTTGAAGATTCTTTACGCAAGTTGCTTTGGGTGAAAAGCAAATATAAGGCAAGTATAACATGGGACTATCCTTGTTACCTATTCACTGAAATTATCATACATATGCATGTGTCTTCCTTGACAACCATAGAGATTATAACTTAGCTATTGATATCTTGTTTCCTTGTCACCTATGGGTTGTGCATTTGGGTAGCTATTGCTAGTGCTTAATTATGAACAATGATCTTGTAATTTGATTAATGGATTAAGCAACCAACCAATTAAGAAGATTTTATTACTGTTGAAAGGGGGCTAGAGCATGTGGGTTATTTTGATGCTCTGGTTTCTCTCCATAAGGACTTATCTGTAAGCATTAACCGGGATTGACAGTACAACTGTGAGGGCTATATGGCTCTGGCTTTAGTTGTTCAAGAGACCTTTTCTAGCTTGTTAGTGGTTACCTTAAATGGCGTAAGAATGGCTTGCCACGTTGGGTGTAGTGCGAGCCCCTGGCCTAGTGTGTATAGGCTGCGGTTGTTGTGCCACTGGGAAGGGGGGTTCTACATCTGCCTGCCGAGTGAATCTAATGGCCCTAACTTGTTAGACGAACTTTTGAATGGCTTTATATGGTTTCTTGTGCTTAGGGACTCATGACCCCTTAGCATATGGAAATCATGACTCACAGTGAAAGTGTACACCTCTGCGCAGAGTTTAATAAACTGGTATACTAGCCGTGCTCACGGATACGAGCGGCCTTGGGTATTCTTACAGAATAGTTGATCACCATTATTATATCATGCTTAATTATTGTTGATTATTATTATGCTCATGTTAATGCTATTCATTATTCTTATTACAATTGATCATTGACTCATTAATGGGATTGGATTACCTTGATGCTACTCAATTGCTAATTATATGATGATTAAAAGCTAAACGCAGTCAAACAGTGTCTAGCCTTTTTGAGCCTCATGAACCCTGTGTTATACTTGTTGAGTTCGACATGGACTCACTCTTGCTATTTCCCCCACACTCCAGTGTGTAGTAAGATGCTACTCGGAAGAAGGACAAAGGTGTAGTGGAGTTTCCAGAAGACTAGTAGAAGTGCTAGGCATATGTTACCCCCAGTCAGCCGTCCCTGAGAAGAATGGAGCCTGAAGTTTAGTCACCGTTCCGCGATACTCTGATGTAAGTGTTAATATAGCTATGTATACGTTATATAATAACATTGTTTCTGATACTTTTTCATTCTGGCATATGTGTGGACTTCCTGGGCACACATATGCTTAGCCTGGTTTTGTTCTTTAGAAAACCGGGTGTGACAGAGTGGTATCAGAGCGGTGTTGACTGTAGGACGTATGCCAAGTAGCACTGGACGTATTCTAAAACTTATTTTACTATAAAACTATTTTGTCATCCCTTGACTCATTGATTTTGACTATTTCATCTTCCTTGTCCTGTTGTATCCCCTCCTTGATAGCTTCCTTTGAGCTATTATTTCTTACTCCCTTAGATTTATTTTATGTTGTTTTTTTTACACTAAAAGTTTTCTGATCTCATCTTGTTCTAAGTTTCGATGGCCTTCCATCATCCATACTCTTCTCTTAGGATGACCACCATTGTTGAAGAAGCACGTGTAGTACCGATGATGTGATTGGTGCTTTGTTTTGCCTGATGTGTGCTTGTCTTGTTTGATGTGATGCCTGTGTGTCGTCTCTGTTCTTGTGTTTCAAAGGAGGCCCGAAATCCTCTTGAGAATTAGCTCAATCTATGTTAGAGTGGAGTAGTATCCTCTCTTGACCTACCTAACCTTCGATCAATCTTAATTCTTGTTGTTTTTTTTCCTGTATCGTCCTTGCCTACTCTTGGATTCCATGCTTTCTCCTTTATCTTAACCCAATGAAAGATAAACATATAATGAACGCATCAATAGTAGCAAGTCTTCAAGAAAGAGATGTGTTAATGACATCGCCAAGTGGAACAAGATCTTTGTTAAAGTGGGGTAGCATCTGCTCTCAACAACAGCAAGTCCTGAATATCTCAAGCGATGAGGCATGAAGAACTAAAGATCAAACTTTATCTTTCTTGTCATCTTTTGGCCATTTTCGATTCATGTCTTATATCTCATCAACACAAATCACAGAAGCATGAAGACTTGAAGATTAGCGTTATCTATCTCTCTAATCTCTCTGAATCTCATTTTTATCTTATCCTGTCTTTTTAGTGCAGTCTGTCTTCCATAGCTTATATCTCTATTTTTGGATGCCCAAAAATCATGGATAAATTCTGGACAATAGTAGACTTCAATATCTTTCTCTGGTTGCAAGAACCACCCCAATAGCTATTATGGTTTGGGAGTTATGAAAATCACAAGGCGACGCATCTGTGCTGTCAGCAACCTGGAATAGTTTCTGTTGTGCACAGTTTTCGACTACCTTAACTGCAGAATCTGGAGAAGTGTTCTATAAGAAAGTTGTAGTAAATTTGATAAGCTTTCCAACGGTATAAGCTACAATATCATTGGATTCGTAGAACTTGAGTTATAACTGTATTTCTGCACTGCTATTTTTCTGCTCGCGAGGAAGTGCAGGATTACTTGTTCTTGTATGTGCTTATGAATCTCTTTGGGATGCCAGAAGGACATAACGGTAGTCATCACTCAGAAACAAATGCAAGCTATCCTTTGGTGTTCTCTAGCTGATCTCTTCTTAAGAGGGTTTGTCGAACTAAAGACGATACAAGATGGAGGTTTATATGTTCTATTTCGTCACTTGGGAGCATCAGCTATCTATATGGTTGTAAAGTTACTGTCGAGTGCAAGTATCTTTTCTCATAGTGGTAACCTGTTAGAACCATCTACAAGAATCATAAGGGTCTAAAGGAGACATTTACAAAGTTGGTTATGAGTTTGTGGCATCATCATTGGATATGAGTTGACGAAGGAAAAGTGAAGACTTGCAGATCAACTTTATCTTTCTCCCTAGTCTCTTCGAATCTCGGGACGAGATTACTGTTAAGTGGGGTAGATTTGTCACACCCAAAATTTCCTATTTTGGGTTGTGCATGAAAAATACTAAATAAGAAATTCTGAAAAGTTTCCAAACCCTACGACTATATATATGCCGGCGTAGCCCTCGACGCCCTGGTTTCAGAAGTACAACCCTTATCGCGAGCCGCCGCTCGTAGCTCCCTGTATCTCTCGCCGCATCTTGAATATACATATATATGTATACGTGCATGCAAGTGCAATACGTGCTAGAGTCCGAACCGCTATCAGCTCAGTGCTCGAGTTATACAAGCAAATAGCATCAACATTAGTACGTAAGTGATTTGATCCAAAAAAAAATTGAACTGATTCAAAACTATTTTAAAAAAAACGGATTTGGAAATAGATTTCAGAATATAAAAAGAAAAGAAAACAAATAACTTCCGTAGCCGAGATGGACTCTAGTCCGATGGAAACACCACCACCTGATCTCACGTTTGTTGGACATATATAGGACCGCCGATCTTATATGCCACTCGTGCAATAGATGGAAACCTTACTGGCCGTGCCTTCGTTCATCCAAATCAGCACCCACCGCCACAATAGGAAGGCGCCGTACGCAATCTCCGGTGATTCAATACCAGCGCCCCACGTGATGTGTAAATTGTCCAACGAGAAGGTCGCCCAGCGCCGTTGTCGTCGTCCATCTCCAGACGCACGCGCCATCGACGTCGTCCTCGTCCATCGCCGCCTGTCGCGCCATCGACGTCTTCAACGAACCAGGTCACCATCACGGCATCACCTCGGCCGCAGCCGTCAGGCGATAGGGGCGTAACGGCGGCACTGTCAAGGCAACCTTCACGTTGAGCCTACTCGACAAGGACGGGGTGCCACTGCCGTCGCCGTACAGACGTGTGTCAGGCCTACGGGACTTCGCGACCAGACGTAACGAAAGCCACTTCAGGCAGTTCATCAGAAGCGAGACATTGGATTCATTCTATCTTGAAGACGATTGCTTCCGCATCAGGTGCGACGTCACCGTCTTCCTGGAGACACGCGACCAGTCCGTGGAGCCGCCGCCGGAACTGCACCTGCATCTGGGTAGCATCCTCGCCAGCGGGGTCGGAGGGGACGTGACGTTTGTGGTCGGTAAGGAGACTTTCGTTGCCCACAAGAACGTGCTCGCGGCACGGTCGCCGGTGTTCATGGCGGAGTTCTTCGGCGGCATGGTGGAGGAGAAGCAAGCCATGGCCCGTGTGCGGGTCTCGGGATCGATGCGAGGGCGTTCAAAGCCATGTTGTACTTCATCTACACCGACTCTTAGCCGGCTGATGGATTGATGGTGAGCACATCTACGGAACCCATCTTGCTCTCTGCCTTGTTCATAGTTCCGTGCCTTGTCGTCTCCGTACAACTGGCCATGAAAACGTGAAACTTTGTGCCCTTGCCAGCACTTGCAAGCACACAGCTAGGTTGTTCCCAGAAGCCGAACATGCTTAAGCATGTGTCTACAGTTCACGCACGACCGAGAAAGCACGTGATCAAGTCAGCTGCATCTCGCAATGATAATGGTATGCCACATTATTTAATCGGCTGAATACCTTGCTGATGTAACGCATACATCTTGCGTAGTAATTCAACATTTAGTTTTGTATAAATAAAATTTCATCAAGTCGTTTCTTGGTTTAATTCTGAAGCTCTTTAAATATTATGTCGGGTGTTCGTAATGCTCTATTAGAATATAATTAATTAGACAGTTTAGTTTTCTTTATAAAAGAAATCTCTATTCAAATAGTGTAATGTTTTTTTTTATAAATCTTGCGTTCCTATGATCTTAGCGACATATAACATGTCAAATATTATGAATTATTTCTATATAAGTTAAATATTAATATAAATAATGATTATGCAATGAGATTCATAAGTAAAATATAATGAGTTTATCTTGGTTTCTAATTCAAAATACAAACGGACTTAATATGATATTTCTTTAGAATATTCTATACATAGTTTAATATAATTAAAATAAATGAACCATATAGTTTTATTTTTCTCATATAAAGTAAATCCTACGGTAGTCGTTTCTTTTTCACTGTGGCTCCGATTAGTGTGCTTTTCGCGCCTTGTGTGTCCGTAGCAAAATATAGAACTTCTTTAAAACCTTTTTCACTTGCTGTTTCATATGTTTGGTGTACTGTTCTTAGTTGTCTTTGCTTTGGTTGTTTGTATGTTTCTTGTGAATGGTGTTTGCTACTAGTAGAAGTGAACCGTACGAAAGCGCTGAAAACAAAAGATGAGTGCCAGAAGTTGCAGAACGGAAGATGATGTTTGAAGATTCTTTACGCAAGTTGCTTTGGGTGAAAAGCAAATATAAGGCAAGTATAACATGGGACTATCCTTGTTACCTATTCACTGAAATTATCATACATATGCATGTGTCTTCCTTGACAACCATAGAGATTATAACTTAGCTATTGATATCTTGTTTCCTTGTCACCTATGGGTTGTGCATTTGGGTAGCTATTGCTAGTGCTTAATTATGAACAATGATCTTGTAATTTGATTAATGGATTAAGCAACCAACCAATTAAGAAGATTTTATTACTGTTGAAAGGGGGCTAGAGCATGTGGGTTATTTTGATGCTCTGGTTTCTCTCCATAAGGACTTATCTGTAAGCATTAACCGGGATTGACAGTACAACTGTGAGGGCTATATGGCTCTGGCTTTAGTTGTTCAAGAGACCTTTTCTAGCTTGTTAGTGGTTACCTTAAATGGCGTAAGAATGGCTTGCCACGTTGGGTGTAGTGCGAGCCCCTGGCCTAGTGTGTATAGGCTGCGGTTGTTGTGCCACTGGGAAGGGGGGTTCTACATCTGCCTGCCGAGTGAATCTAATGGCCCTAACTTGTTAGACGAACTTTTGAATGGCTTTATATGGTTTCTTGTGCTTAGGGACTCATGACCCCTTAGCATATGGAAATCATGACTCACAGTGAAAGTGTACACCTCTGCGCAGAGTTTAATAAACTGGTATACTAGCCGTGCTCACGGATACGAGCGGCCTTGGGTATTCTTACAGAATAGTTGATCACCATTATTATATCATGCTTAATTATTGTTGATTATTATTATGCTCATGTTAATGCTATTCATTATTCTTATTACAATTGATCATTGACTCATTAATGGGATTGGATTACCTTGATGCTACTCAATTGCTAATTATATGATGATTAAAAGCTAAACGCAGTCAAACAGTGTCTAGCCTTTTTGAGCCTCATGAACCCTGTGTTATACTTGTTGAGTTCGACATGGACTCACTCTTGCTATTTCCCCCACACTCCAGTGTGTAGTAAGATGCTACTCGGAAGAAGGACAAAGGTGTAGTGGAGTTTCCAGAAGACTAGTAGAAGTGCTAGGCATATGTTACCCCCAGTCAGCCGTCCCTGAGAAGAATGGAGCCTGAAGTTTAGTCACCGTTCCGCGATACTCTGATGTAAGTGTTAATATAGCTATGTATACGTTATATAATAACATTGTTTCTGATACTTTTTCATTCTGGCATATGTGTGGACTTCCTGGGCACACATATGCTTAGCCTGGTTTTGTTCTTTAGAAAACCGGGTGTGACAGGCTCTAAGACAATGTCCTCGCTCTTCCCACTAATGAGGCTCACGAAAATTCGGATCACGTTACTTAACGGGTCTCGAAGAAAAACATGACGCCCTTAGTGTTTGTTAACAAAATGACCTATGTTGGGTCACCTTAAAAATCAACTGGCATATTGACGCACGAGTGATGGAAGTTCATCTACCCCATCCTCATTATTGTTTTGCGGCTAGGACTTAATGATGCACAACTACTAATTATACGCCGGTATACATCGGGAACCGACTTCCTGAGTACAGCGATGTTTTCACCCTAACATGGCGCTTACGGACGTTATGGAAAGCCATGCTTCTAGTTATCGGGTGCCACCACCCGAACGTGACGTTGACAACATCCCGAGGGCTACGCCCAGGAAACTATGTTTCCTGATATACGGTATACCACCCAAGCCAGGCACTTACAGCTGCCAGGGAACTACGTTCGTTGATGTATGGCGTACTGCCGCCCCACTCGATGCTTGAAGAAGATTCTCGCTACCCGAGAAATGCTCTTGGAACTCGAACAGCAACATACTGGCTCCCCAAACGCTTGGGTATACCTAGTTGCACTGCTCAAAACTTTGGCAACCCGAAGGTGCTCACTGGTACTTTGTTAGCGGTCGTTATCGACAAATATTTACCACCAACATTCTACCAAAAAGGAGGGAATAAACAGTAATACACACATATGCATGTGAAAATGCCTTGTTTCCAATTGTACCCTCGAATTATCAGAAATACAGAAATAGGGACAGAAACAGGCAGAGTACAGGAGAAAATACGCTTTTCTGGAAAGCGTATTTGAAGGAGAAGAGGAGAAGGGCCACTTCAACCCAGAATCTGGCCAAGGCCACCACGGAGCAAGGATCCAGGCCCATCTAGGAGGCAACCACGCGAAGGCAGGCCTAAGGGGGGCTGGGCCTGGCGCACGCGCCAGGGGTGCGACCACGCCCCCCGTGCCACCGACCTAGCCCCACTTTCTCCTACCGACAGTAATTAATGTACTGATGGCGGTACGGGTGTGGGTTTAGCGAACCTGGTCACCAAGAGGCCTAGCCAAGCTGCTATACAAGGAGGGGCACCTCCCTCATTTGAACATATACACACTGTTGACGGTAGATAAGTGTCAATTTTAACCGTCAACGAAATATGAAAAAGGATCTAAACATAATTACTACATAGATATAGGGGGTTTACTGATAGAATTCCACGAGTTTTGGTGAATGTCTGTTTCTGTAGGGTGTCAGCTAAAAAGAACCAAGGAAGGCCCACATGTCAGATTTACATAGAGACAAAAGGGGTACGAACAAATTTTCTAGAATCTAGAGGATATGAGAAGACTCTGGAAACAAACGGGAGGCGAAACGGGCCCGGAAGTGGGGCGCCCGCCCCCCTCCTTAGGCGCCCGCCCAGGCTATAGAGCCAATCAGGAGCGACCTCCTAGATCCTGCCTCCACCGCCTTTGAGGATCAATAATAATCGTAGATCAAGGTCGGTTTGATCCGAGGGCTGTGGTGCTTCCTAGAGGGCTATATAACCAAGGCTCCCCCTAGGGTTTGGTACCATATCTCATCTACAGATCAAAAGCTAGGGTTTCAATTCTTCATCCAAGTAGAAGAGGGTCCCTCTAGTTCATCTAGTTCTAGTTCTAGTTCTAGTTCATCTAGATATAGTTCTAGTTCATCTAGTTGTATCTAGAAAATAGGGAGAGAGGGGAGGAGAGAGCTGAGGAGGAGCTGGATCTGTCAGATCTTCCTCAACATTGTACTTTTGCAGCATCTGGTTCGTCATTCAGCAATCTCCAGGTTCTTCAATTATTATTTCTAAGTTCTAAGTTCTTATTTAATTCTTACTTTATTCTATTTACTTGAACTCCGCTTGTATTTGAGTGCTCTAGTTATAATATTTGGCTAGAGTAGTAAACCCTAGTGTAGACGTGGTGTCTAGGCTATAGTTTACCTGAGTTTGCACCCAATCTCACAGTTAGTTGTGGTAGCCCTCAGAGGTGACAGCTCTGTCCGGCCATTGCAATCCACCCCGTTCGGGTTGGTGTTTTGTAGAGCTTTTGGCAGCCTTCCCCCGACTACTTTCTTCCCAGTCTCTTTCAAGAGTCGGAAAGGTACTGTTGCTCCATAGTAAGTAAAGTATAGTAAGCCCGATCTTGATCACCTAATCAACTTAGAAAACCCTAGAAAGTTCCTCTCTTCCCGCCAAAAATATATATATCTTTCTTCTCTTATCTTTATCCTTGGACGGCCTTGATTCTCTAGTACACTTCACGTTCCCCGTGGAAATCGATACTCTGGAATACTCTCGGGTGAAAGCTACATCGGTATCTGTGCGCTTGCAGATTTCTCTGTGTGCGTTAAAAATACCCAACAAGCTTTCTGGCGCCGTTGCCGGGGATCGGTAGCCGTGCTAGTTTAGAACCAAGTTTGTCCGTGTACCCTTTTCCTTTTACCACAACCACCTTACCATATGGATTCCACTCCTATTCATAAATTCTCTGCACCAAAGGGCGAGTTCTTAGAGCCACCACAATCATCAAGTCAATTACAGCATCTAGCTATGAACTCAAACCTAGCTTTATAGCCATGGTGCAGGCGCAATCCTTCTCTGGGTTAAAAGATGAAAATCCTTATACGCACCTTTGGGAATTTGAGCACTTGTGTTCTTGCCTCGTTATCGCTGGCATGACACAAGATACCCTTAAATGGAAATTGTTTCCATTCTCCCTTTTAGGAATAGTGAAGCAATGGTATGCTCATACCGTAGGAGGAGTAAATGGAAAATGGGATGAACTTCGAGTCAAATTTGGTCTCGCTTTCTTCCCTGTTTCTAAAGTTAATGCCCTTCGAATATAAATTCTTAAATTTGAACAGAAGGAGAAGGAGACTCTAGGAGCAGCCTGGGCTAGGTTCATAAGCCTTAAAAACACTGGTCCAGACCTGTCTTTGCTTGACCACGTCCTTCTAAATCACTTCTACCATGGTCTTAGCAAAGAAGCTGCTCTGCACCTCGACATATCTTCTGGAGGCTCATTCACACACATGTCCTTTAGTGAGGGGGAAGCTATCCTTGAGAAAATCCTTGAAAACACTCCCTACACTGGCATTTTTGATGAGTTTCCTAAAGAAGAAAAAGAAGTCGAGCCAAGCCCTGACCAACAAGAGGAGATACATGCAACCAAATCCGAAATTCCTTTAGATTCTTCTAATGATTTGGTTGTCAAAGAATCTCCTACGAAAACACAAAATATGTTGGAAGACAATGAGCCCCATCCTTCCACATTCCTCTCTGAAATTGAGGATGGTCTTTTTGAAGATTTGGGGAATGCTTCAAACTTTCCAGTTCAAGTAAAGCCTCTAGAACACTCTACACCATTTAAGGATGATGATATTCCATGCAATGATCCCTTCTTAATGGAACACATCAAGGGACTCTCGGCCATCATGAGCCGTGAGTGGTTGGTAGAAATGGAGTTATCCAGTGAGGTAGCCCGAATCATTGCCCCCTTTGATGTTCTAACTTGCATCCTAAAGAAGACAACCATAGAGGCTCATTATAGTCCTACCGTTGGGATGAACATTATTTCTAAGGCTTTGGCTGAAGAACTTTGCCCTAACGAGTCCTTAATCTCATCTCATAAGCTTTTAAGAACTCCTTCTGGAGTTACTCTAGAAAGTTATGGGGTCGTGAGGTCTATTCCCTTGCGCATAAGAGGTTCTGAGTATCGTCTAGACTTTCACATCTATGACATCTCGGACAGGTCCATTTTGATTGGTGTACCTTTGGGGACACTCTTTCTAGAGCGACCAAAACAAAGTCTCTTGAATTTAAAGTTAGAAAACTCTACTATCGATGTCTCGCTTGCACGCTCACACAACGCAATAGTAGAACCCAAGCCCGAACAAGATCCTATTGAGGAAGTTTTAATGGTATCTCTAGAAGACATGGCCCAACCTCTTTTCGATAATGAACACTTCATCGAAGAAGAGGAAGAGCTAGCAGAACCTGTCGAGCTAGACCCTTTGGAGGTGCTTCCACAACCCTCAATTGACCTAAAACCTCTTCCTCTTGGCTTGAAATATGTCTTTCTCAATAATAATCTAGAAACTCCTGTCATCATAAGTGACAAGCTTTCCCAAGAAGAAACCTATAGGCTTGTCACTGTCCTAGAAAGACATAGATCAGCTATAGGCTACTCAATCCATGACCTCATAGGAATTAGTCTCGTTCTCTGCACGCATCGTATCCCTACAGATCCTGACATCTCACCGACAAGAGAACCACAACGGAGACTTAACAACGCTATGCGAGAGATTGTTAAGAAAGAAGTCTTAAAACTTTACCAAGCTGGGATTATTTATCCTGTGCCACATAGTGAATGGGTTAGCCTAGTCCAAGTGGTACCAAAGAAAGGAGGGATGACAGTTGTTACAAATGAAAAGAATGAACTCATTCCTCAACGAACTGTCACTGGGTGGAGAATGTGCATAGACTATCGAGAACTCAACAAGGCTACAAGGAAAGATCACTTCCCGTTACCCTTCATTGATGAAATGTTGGAACGGCTTGCAAACCACTCTTTCTTTTATTTCCTTGATGGGTATTCCGGATATCACCAAATCTCAATCCACCCCGATGACCAAAGTAAGACCACTTTCACATGCCCGTATGGAATTTACGCATACCGACGAATGTCGTTCGGATTGTGTAATGCTCCAGCTTCTTTCCAACGGTGCATGATGTCTATCTTCTCTGAGATGATCGAGAAAATCATGGAGGTGTTCATGGATGACTTTACCATCAGTGGCAAAACCTTCAATGACTGTTTAGAAAATTTAGACAGAGTCTTACAACGATGTGAAGAGGAGCACTTAGTCCTAAACTAAGAAAAATGTTATTTTATGGTTTGGGAAGAAATAGTGCTAGGACACAAAGAGTCCGAACGTGGGATAGAATGGATAGAGCAAAGATTAAAGTCATTGAACAACTTCCACCTCCCACGAATGTGAAAGGAATCCGAAGCTTTCTAGGCCATGCGGGGTTCTATAGGCGTTTTATCAAAAACTTTTCTCAAATTGCTAGACCCCTCACTAGCCTATTAGCTAAGGATGCGCCTTTCATCTTCAATAATGAGTGCCATGAAGCCTTCCAAACTCTTAAGCAGGCACTCATTTCAGCTCCAATCATCCAACCACCTGATTGGACGCTGCCTTTTGAGATCATGTGTGATGCTAGCGACTTTGCTGTTGGTGCCGTTCTCGGCCAAACAAAGGATAAGAAGCATTATGCTATATCCTACGCTAGCAAAACCATGACCGAACCACAACTCAATTATTCTACCACTGAAAAAGAGTTGTTGGCAGTTGTCTTTGCAATAGACAAGTTTAGATCTTACTTAGTTGGAGCAAAAATAATCATCTATTCAGACCATGCTGCCCTTAAATACCTGCTCACTAAGAAAGATGCTAAACCCCGTCTTATAAGATGGATTCTTTTGCTCCAAGAATTTGACATTGATATAAAAGATAAGAAAGGAGTAGAGAATTCAGTAGCCGATCACTTGTCTAGGCTTCAATATAAGGAAACACATGAGTTACCTATCAATGACTATCTGAGGGACGACACACTCCTCATGGTAACACACTCGGACCCTTGGTATGCGGATATTATGAACTATATGGTTGCAGGCTATGTTCCACCAGGAGGAGACAAGAGAAAGCTCAAATATGAAGCTCATTGCCACTTGTGGGAGGATCCGTATCTCTATCGGGTATGTGCTGATGGATTGTTACGGAAATGTGTCCCAATGGCTGAAGCCATGAAAATCATAGAGATGTCACACATCACCCTATGGAGGACATTATGGAGCATTTCACACAAATGCAAAGATCTGGCAAAGTGGATTTTTCTGGCCAATGATGTATCAAGATACAAAGGAGTTTGTTAGAAGATGTGCCAGATGTTAAAAACAAGGAAACATAAATACTCGGGATGCAATGCCACTTCAGAACAACCTCCGAATAGAGTTGTTTGATGTTTGGGGAATTGATTACATGGGACCATTCCAGAAGTCAAGAGATGCTGAATACATCTTGGTGGCAGTTGACTATGTATCCAAGTGGGTAGAAGCTTTACCATGTTGAGCTGCCGATTCCAAGCATGCTAAGAAGATGTTTCATGAAGTGATATTTCCAAGGTTTGGAATGCCGAGAATGGTCATAAGTGATGGAGGATCACACTTCATTGATAAGTCCTTCAGACAGTTCCTAGTAGGATATGGAGTCAAACACAATGTTGCAACTCCATACCATCCCCAAACAAGTGGTCAAGCAGAAACATCAAATAAGCAAATCAAGAACATTCTGCAGAAGACCGTCTATGAGATGGGAAAGAAATGGAAGCACCAGCTTCATGACGCACTATGGGCATACCGGACTGCATACAAAACACCCATAGGAATGTCACCTTATCAGCTTGTATATGGGAAAACATGCCACTTGCCTGATGAATTGGAATTTAAAGCTCATTGGACAATCAAGAAATGAAACATGAATCTCCATCTAGCTGGTAAGAATCGTCAGATGCAAATATCTGAGTTGGAGGAATGGAGAGAAAAGGCTTATCATAACTCCAAGATTTACAAGGAGAGAACCAAAAGATGACATGATAAGAGAATCAAGCATAAGGAATTCAAGCCTAGAGATAGAGTTCTACTGTTCAACTCAAGAGTGAAGCTCTTCGGTCATGGAAAACTTAGAAAAAAATGGGAAGGACCATTCAAGGTGATTGAAGTTGCATCCCATGGTGCTGTCACACTTCAGGATGACTCAGGTAACATATTCAAGGTAAATGTCAATGTTTGAAAGTTTTTCTTGAATCTAAAAACTTAGAAGAAATTGATGTAATTGAATTTTTGCAATTTAAAGATCCAATTTAAAAAACTCCTTTGTAAAGGATCTAGACAACTAAGGCTCAAACACCTAAACACTTAATTAGTTCCACAAATTTTGTTGTCTATTTGAGTTCTACAGGATTTGGGAAGTTTGAGAAGAGTGAGACCTACATCAATCTACAAACAAAATGACTATGTCAACATCCAGCTTGGGGGAGAGCATTCCCCATGTATCTAGCTAAGTGTTTTCTTACCTATCTATTTACTTATATATTTATTCTTTGATATATGAAACAAATAAAAAGATGCATAACCTTTAGAAAGCCAAATAAATGTTTCCCTTTCTATATATTTATGTATGATCTTTAAGCTTGTTAAATAAATATAGGAGAGTGTGCTAAGTTTCATCTTGCTAAAATAAATCCCTGTGATAAACTCTTATGAAAATAATAAATAGTTGCTCTGTTGTAATTCCTTTCAAGTGTTTGTTTTCAACCTAGAACTCTCCCAAGTTTTGGACACACTGTTTTGATCTAAGATTTACTCTAAACCTAAAACTTGTGGGTGGCAAATGCTTGATCTAAGTCTAGGTAGTTGACGGGTATGATATGGGAAGGTCTGAGCTGCTATTTATCTTGTTCTAAGTGATAGTAGAGTTCTGGAGAATTTATCTTTTGAAAAATTAAACTACTGCATGATGAGTTCCTGTATGATGAGAGTTTAAATTCCTACCACAGCCATATATCAAGCTTGTTAGATTAGAAAAACTTTTACTTATATTTACTGCTTGTGAGCATTGAGTATGGTCAAGTTGTGTTGACCCTTAGGGATTGGTCATGCGGTTAAAATCAAGATCACATACACTCCACCCATATATGCTGCTTCTACCCTTAGAAGTACGCATCCACATACTTTCCATTTAGACACATCCCAAAATTGTTCTACTCCTACACTGGGAGTGAGCATGAAAAAAAATCTCGTCATCCATTGCTAGCCCCTTTTGTTATCCAATAAAGCTCCAAATATTCCTATTACTACCTCCATCAATATTTCCAAAAGAGGCTTGGGTGCTCTAAAAAAAAGAAAAAAAAGAAGAGAAGAAAGGAAGAGGACAAATGTCCCAACATAAGAAAGGTCTTGAGCAGCCTAAGTTCTCCCCAAATTCTTCAAAGTCAAGAGGTATAAATTTCTTCAAGGAGCAAAAGTAGAATTAGGTGTTCACCATTATCATTTCTTTACACTTTTGTTTCTACTCACCATCATCGCTATTTGTCACTATCACCATATATCCACTCAACCCATATATCTAGAACCACACACATGCACATCTTGATTTGACTGTATGGATGGACTCATTCCTCTGGATCCATATTTTGACTGTGCAATATATGTTTGCAAGTATGTATGCGTTGTCTCCCCACCTATGAGCTCCACATAAGCCTATTAAGTTGTAGGGTGAGAGAGAGAAGACAATGCTATTATGCCTTACGCCAAAAATACCACATATTTTGAGAGAAGAGAGAAGGCATACACTTTTAATGCCTTGGTAAGGATCCAGAAATACCACAAAGGAGAGACTTGAGAAGGTCATACATAGGAATCTCTGAGTTTTATATGAAAATTTTATAAAACTCCAGAATAAAGGTTGATCAAAGAGCTAGAGACATAGTGCTTGACTTGACTGTTCTATCTTTCAACTGCTCAAGACCCAAGTGATGGCTACAAGTCCCATGGTGGAAGGTAATATGGGTAAGTTTGAAAGTCAGGATAGTTCACTCTAAACGAGAGAAGAGTTCTTGTTTGAACGCATGTGTACTTTTGAGGCGTGAAAGCATTGTAGCAACTCCTAATCCATCACTGAGTTTATCTTTGCTCAGATACGAGCAAAGGGTAAGCTTGGGGGAGTTTGTTGACGGTAGATAAGTGTCAATTTTAACCGTCAATGAAACATGAAAAAGGACCTAAACATAATTACTACATAGATATAGGGGGTTTACTGACAGAATTCCACAAGTTTTGGGGAATGTCTGTTTCTGTAGGGTGTTAGCTAAAAAGAACCAAGGAAGGCCCACATGTCAGATTTACATAGAGACAAAAGGGGTACGAACAACTTTTCTAGAATCTAGAAGATATGAGAAGACTCTGGAAACAAACGGGAGGCGAAACGGGCCCAGAAGTGGGGCGCTCGCCCCCCTCCTTGGGCGCCCGCCCAGGCTACAGAGCCAATCAGGAGCGACCTCTTGGATCCTGCCTCCACCGCCTTTGAGGATCAATAATAATCGTAGATCAAGGTCGGTTTGATCCGAGGGCTGTGGTGCTTCCTAGAGGGCTATATAACCAAGGCTCCCCGCTAGGGTTTGGTACCATATCTCTTCTACAGATCAAAAACTAGGGTTTCAATTCTTCATCCATGTAGAAGAGGGTCCCTCTAGTTCATCTAGTTCTAGTTCTAGTTCATCTAGATATAGTTCTAGTTCATCTAGTTGTATCTAGAAAATAGGGAGAGAGGGGAGGAGAGAGCTGAGGAGGAGCTGGATCTGTCAGATCTTCCTCAACATTGTACTTTTGCAGCATCTGGTTCGTCATTCAGCAATCTCCAGGTTCTTCAATTATTATTTCTAAGTTCTAAGTTCTTATTTAATTCTTACTTTATTCTATTTACTTGAACTCCGCTTGTATTTGAGTGCTCTAGTTATAATATTTGGCTAGAGTAGTAAACCCTAGTGTAGACGTGGTGTCTAGGCTATAGTTTACCTGAGTTTGCACCCAATCTCACAGTTAGTTGTGGTAGCCCTCAGAGGTGACAGCTCTGTTCGGCCATTGCAATCCACCCCGTTCGGGTTGGTGTTTTGTAGAGCTTTTGGCAGCCTTCCCCTGACTACTTTCTTCCCAGTCTCTTTTGAGAGTCGGAAAGGTACTGTTGCTCCATAGTAAGTAAAGTATAGTAAGCCCGATCTTGATCACCTAATCAACTTAGAAAACCCTAGAAAGTTCCTCTCTTCCCGCCAAAAATATATATATATTTCTTCTCTTATCTTTATCCTTGGACGACCTTGATTCTCTAGTACACTTCACGTCCCCCGTGGAAATCGATACTCTGGAATACTCCCGGGTGAAAGCTACATCGGTATCCGTGCGCTTGTGGATTTCTCTGTGTGCGTTAAAAATACCCAACACACACCACACTTGGGCTCCTCACTCCTCTCCACCTCCCTTCCTTCTCCTTCCTTCTTCTTTCTTTAGAATAGGATTAGAAGTAGGAGTAGTAGTGGAGAAGGTTGAGCTACAAGGAGATCTTTGCTCCTTTGAGGATTTGGTGAGAATAAAGGTTTACCTTCTTCCATCTTGTTCCTCCAATTAGCTATGTTCTTATTCTTTACATATAGTTGTGCTATAGAACTAGAGTATAGTTTGCATGTTATAATCTTGACATATGAACTAGCATATAGTTTGTGTGTGATGATTGTGTTCATATGACATGATCTTACTATATGAACTAGTCCATAGTCCATATGCTAGGGTTTCGTCATATAAAACTTTATGCTTAAACATTCATACCATATATCAGTTGGGGTTTAGAGATACGTACAGGTGGTGGTTCATCATGCCTTCGGGTACACCCAAGTTCTTTACCTGTTGATCCGCAGGGTCGAGGACCGCGGGAGATTTGGGTGGTCACTATATATGCGGGCAAGGTGCCCGGGTATATAGTGGTGGGTGATTGCATGCCCTTTCCACGGTTGAGGGGTAGGTGGGCAGGTGGTGACAGCCCTGTCCATCCCTTGCATTCCCCCACGTTCAACTGGGGTGTAGGCTTTCATAAATATGCCACATGAGGTTGCTGGCAGACCAGTACTCGGTGGTCTCCCAATCCATTCTCTTGCATAACTCTATACCATGTATGTGCATGATCATTCACTATTCTTTGCATGGCTATATTAGACATGCCTGCTCCACTTAGGATCATTCTTTGTTTTCCCTTTATCCTTTGAGGTTAGCCCATGAGTGTGTTTCACACTATCTTGAGCCTTATCATGTCTTACCCTAGTATCGAGTAGTGGTCTATTGTGCATTCATGTTATAGTGTCCATGTCCCTATTAGATACTTTTACACCATGCCTTCCTTAGCGAAAATATAAATAACAATACTCTGAATACTTTCGGGTGAAATGCTGCAATGATAGATCCGCGCGCTTGCGGATAACATTTGTAAATGTAATGACCTATCGGTTGACACTCCTTAGTATTGTCGCTAGGATACACCGATCCTAGTGGCGATGCTAGGGAATGCCAACAAGCATTTCTGACACCGTTGCCAGGGATGGGTTTTATACCTATTCTTAGTAACGATGTTAAAAAATGCCAACATACTTACAGTATGCAGAACTTGCAGGGGGAATTGTGATGTCCTAAGGGCTAAGGCTACATGCTAGCTTATCATTAAGTCCTACAGGTTATATGGGACAGGGGTACCTGCACCGCCCGTATATGTGACCATGACCAGGCTATCGGCACAGCAGCCGTCGAGGAGGAGGCCCGCAAGGGCAAACGTGATCAATCAACGTGGAGGTCAAGGCAAGCCAAGGTGGGTGTATCTGGACGATAGTTAGGATCAATCTGTTGCGCATAGCGTGCAACAAACTAGGAACTCAATCTCTTAACCTGATCACCCTCTCTGTAACCCTACCTCTCCTACCTATATAAGGAGGGTAGGGACCTGGGGCTTGGGATCCATCTTCTACCATTCCAATCTACTACGTAGCTAGGAGCAACAGCTCCCGTAATTGAGCATATGAATACAAGAGCAGCCGCACCACTGGAGTAGGGATTAGCACGCACCATGCCCTAAACCAGTACAAATCTCTGTGTCTCATGTACTACCATCTGATTCCGTCTACGCAATCACATTGCTAGATATTGCTGGAGCAAAACAATCCGACAACTAGAGAGTTTGAGTTTTTCTCGGATCCTAGTGCTAGTGTTAACTCAAACACCTATGGTACATGTTATTGTTCTTTTCTTCAATTTTAGAATCAATTTATGCATCACTAAATTGCTATCATTTCCAACAATACAAAAACCTGATAGGCATTTAGTGATGGCTAGATTTTCTGATGCGATGAAATTGGAGAAGTTCACTGGTGTGAATTTCAAGAGATGGCAAACGAGAGCTCAGCTATGGCTCTTGGCTATGGGCATGTTTTGGGTTGTGAGTAATCCTCCTGCACTACCTCTTAGATTTGAGAAAGAGGTGTAGGAGTTACCGCAACTATGATGATTTTCATCAGATGCGTTCTTAGCATGCTCTCTGATAAGCTGTGTGATGTTAACATGAACATGAAAAGTGCAGCTGAACTGTGGGAGGCGCTTGAGCATAAATTCTCTGCCTCAGATGTTGGGCATGAGCTATATGTGATGGAGCAGTACCGCGACTTCAGAATGGTTGATAACCGTTCCATTGTGGAACAGGCTCATGAGTTTTAACTTATTGTGAGGGAACTCGAACAGCTCGGACACATCTTGACTAACCAGTTTGTGGCAGGTGGCATTATTGCCAAGTTGCCTTCGACGTGGAGGAACTTTGCCATAGCTCTAAAACATAAAAGACAGAAAATCTCTGTTGATGATTTGTTGGCTAGGCTTGATGTTGAAGAGAAGGCTCGGGCAAAGGATGCTCCACCAAGAGCACCTGAAGGGCAGTCCAGCGCTAATGTGATGCAGCAGGCTGGAAAGAAGAAGCAAAAGGCCAATCAGACTACTCAATTCAATAAGAAGAAGATGAACATGGACAAGGTTGTGTGCTCGGTTTGCGGTGAGACTAGGCACTTTGACAAGAAGTGCAAGAACCACAAGGGCAAGAAGAATCAGCCAAGGCAGAAATCTACCAAGGTGACTGTTGGTGATCCTAGCGGATCTAGGTACAGTAATTTACCAAGTGTATTTCCTATATGTCAATATAATGATTGGTGGATAAATATAGGAGCTAATATTCATGTCTGTACTAATATCTCCATGTTTTCATCTTACCAGGTTGCACAAGGTTCAACCGTCATGGTGCGGAATGGCTCGCATGCTACTGTTCTTGGTGTTGGTTCGATCGATCTGAAGTTCACTTCAGGAAAGATCGTGCAGCTCAAGAACATGTAGCATGCCCCCTCAATAAAGAAGAACCTCGTTAGTGGATCCCTCCTATGTCGAGATGGATTGTCATTTTGAGGTATGGCCAATTCATTGGCAAAGGCTATGATAGCGGAGGCTTGTTCCGCTTTTCACTCTCCAATTTCTGTAATAAAGTTGTGAACCATAAGCATGATTCAAACAATTCCGTGGTTGATGTATGGCATTCTCGTTTGTCTCATATTAATTTTGGTTGTATGTCGCGTCTATCCAGTATGAATTTAATTCCAAATTTTTCTACTGTCAAAGGTTCTAAATGTCAAGCATGTGTGCAAGCAAAGCAACCTCGTAAGCCACACAAGGATGTAGACAAGAGGCATACTACATTATTAGAACTCATACATTCTGATATTTATGAGATGAATAGTGTGTTGATAAAAGGAGGAAAAAGATACTTTATGACTTTAATTGATGATGCAACTAAGTATTGTTATGTGTTTCTTCTAAAAACTAAAGATGAGGTGCTAGAATGTTTTAAGACTTATAAGACTGAGGTGGAAAATCAATTGGAAAATAAAATAAAATGTGTTAGGTCTGATCGTGGTGGGGAGTATTTTTCCAATGAGTTTGATCTGATCTTTTCTGTGTGGAGAATGGAATAATTCATGAACGAACACCTCCATATTCGCCTCAATCTAATGGGGTTGCCGAAAGAAAGAACCAAACGTTAATGGACTTGGTGAATGCCATGTTAGGAACGTCCAGTATGGCAAAGGCATGGTGGGGGGAGGCTATTTTAATAGCATGTCCTATTCTAAATAGAGTTCCCACTAAAAATAGTGATATCACTCCGTATGAAGGATGGAAAGGAAGGAAACCATCACTCTATTACTTGCGTACATGGGGCTATTTATCCATGGTTAGCTTACCAATTAATAAGAAACGCAAGCTCTGACCGAAGACCATTGATTGTATCCTTTTAGGATATGTGCACCATAGCACAATTTATAACTTCTTAGTGATAAAATCAGAAACGCCTGAGATTTTAGTTGATTCACTTATGGAGTCATGGGATGTTACTTTTTTGAGAATATATTTACGATGAAAGATGCTTATTCTTTGCCTAGTTCGTCAAATGAATTTATTCCTGAACCCACGCCCACAATTGAGCCAATTATAAACCCACATGGAAATAAAGAGAATGACAATGGTGTAGCTCCTAGAAGGAGTAAGAGACAAAGGGTTGCAAAATTCTTTGGTGAAGATTTCACTGTGTACCTCATAGATGAACTCCCACAACCATTGTAGGGGCATATGCATCACCTGATGTGGAATATTTGAAGGATGCAGTCCATAGTGAGATGGACTCCATCACTGTAAATGGTACATGGAAAGTAATAGATAGACATGTGGGCTGCAAGCCAGTTGGCTGTAAATGGGTATTCAAGAAGAAGCTTAGGACTGATGGTACTATTGAAAAGTACAAGGCAAAGCTTGTGGCTAAAGGTTATACACAAAAAAGGCAAGGATTACTTTGATACCTACTCACCTGTGGCTAGACTAACTACAATCTAAGTGCTATTATCCTTGGCTGCTTCCCATGGTCTTCTTGTCCATCAGATGGATGTGAAGATGACTTTCCTTAGAGCTAGAGAAAGAAATTTATATGGATCAGCCTGATGGATTTATAGCACAAGGACAAGAGGGCAAGGTGTGCAGGTTACTCAAATCCTTGTACGGTTTAAAGTAAGCGCCCAAGCAGTGGCATGAGAAATTTGACAAGACTTTAACATCTGCTAGGTTTGCAGTAAATAAAGTCGACACTTGTGTGTATTACCACTATGGTGGGGGCAAAGGAGTAATCCTATGCTTGTATGTTGATGACATACTGATTTTTGGGACAAGTATCGATGAGATAAATGATGTATAATCATTTTTATCCCAATGTTTTAACATGAAAGATTTGGGGGAAGCTGATGTGATCATAAACATTAAACTTAATAAGGGTGAGAATGGGATTACTCTTTTGCAGTCTCATTATGTGGAGAAGGTATTGAGTAGCTTTGGCTTTACGGATAGCAAGCCTTCTCCAACACCCTATGATCCTAGTCTAATACTTCGAAAGAATCAAAGGCTAAGAAAGGATCATCTCAGATACTCCCAAATTATTGGCTCTCTGATGTACCTAGCTAGCGCAACCCACCCTGACATCTCATTTGCGATAAGCAATTTGAGTAGATTCACCACTAATCCAGGAGATGATCATTGATGTGGTATTGATCGGGTAATACGCTTTCTAAAGGGTACAATGAGTTATGGAATTTACTATTCAAGGTACCCAGGGGTACTTGAAGGATATAGTGATTCAAATTGGACTACAGATGCTAATGAGCTAAAGGCCACTAGTGGATATATATTCACATTAGGTGGTGGGTGCTTTCTCTTGGAGGTATTGTAAGTAGACAATACTTACAAAATCTACCATGGAGGCAGAACTCATGGCTCTGGATACAGCCTCTACTGAAACTGAGTGGTTAAGAGAACTGTTGATGGACTTACCTATGGTTGAGAAACCAATTCCTGCTATTCTCATAAACTGTGATAATCAAACAGTTATCACAAAGGTGAAGAATAGTCACGATAATATGACGTCCACCAAACATGTGAAGCATAGGCTAAAGTCTGTCAGGAAATTGAGAAGCTCCAGAGTAATAGCTGTGGACTACATCCAAACAGCTAAGAACCTGACAAATCCCTTTACAAAGGGACTATCACATACTGTGATTGATAATGCATCGAAGAAGATGGGATTGAGACCCATGTGAGTTAACCTCAGTGGTAACCCAACCTATGTGATCGGAGATCCCGTGAATATATTAGGACCTAGGAAGAACAAGCTTTTAGTTAACGAGAGAGTACAATCTACCTTTAACCCACTCCGCTGGAGATGCAATACACTCATTACTATAAGGAAGGCTGACTTTGTCTTAATGTGTTCTGAGGCTTTATAGCGAGATATTGTCCTACCAAGTATTCTTTTAAGAACACACCTATGTGAGCCCAACTGTTAGTCACAGTTTGTAAGAATTGGGTATTCTTTAAGAAGCTCATGAAGTGAGACAAAAGTATGACTTATACACTCCGCCTGTGGGGTAGGCATATGGCAACCCAGTATCAGTCAAGACGCCAAGTGAAGCTTATTCACACCAAACTTCCAATTCAAGGCCTAGTCCATTGTCTAGTTGTGAATGAGTCTATCTTGTCGCTCTAGTTGGATGTTCAACCTTAACCGGTCTCCACTGGAAAGCTAGTATATTAACAGTACTTTGGTACAGGGATGATGAAGCGTGCCTCTAGGATCTGGTTGGGGATTGTTAGAAGATTTGGGCTAGCCCAAATAATATTCCCAAATAAATCCTAAAGGCCCACTCACACATGCATGATATGGTGGGGAACTTTAGTCCCACATCGATACTCTAGGATGAGTGAGGCCAACTTAAATAGTTGAGTTGTCTCCATCTAGTTGAAGCTATTGTGGAGAGGAAACAGGGAGAAACACACGCTCGCGCTCACTCGCCTCCCCTCGCCTCGCCGGGCAAGGTGATGGGCGTGGTCGTGGGCGCGCGACATGCATGTCAATGATCCGACGATTTCTCGCTTCGACCTTGCGGGCACGTGACTTCCTTTTGCTACTCAATAATTTTGCATGCATGGAGAAAATTGTGCGGCAGGTCAATCATGTTAATACTATGATTGCGCGGCTAATTACTTACCTTAGCTATGATGTGTGTATATATATTGGGACGAGACGTCGTTGTCAGTACAGAGAATTCATCTTCTCATTTCACCATTCTGTCGTGCCACTGTCGTCTTCCCCATCTCGTCGCCGAAGTGTCATCGGCACTGGGAGAGCAGGTCTCCGAAGCCTACGCTCCTCGTGTCCCTGCACGGGGTAGGGGTCGTATAAGGTTTTTGGGAAGCGCCGTTGCGATTTCTCGCTGAACGTCATGAAACTTGAAACCCCACACGCTGGGAGGGACCCATTGAGGCTTGCGGCGGCTATTAACCTGCCTGACTGCTCTAGAGCTTCATTGTCATTGGACCACCAGCCATCAACAGCAATGAAAAACAAGAAACACTAGTAGACGGGAAAAGTATAGTTAAAAATGTAGTAGATTGGTTTTTGTTAGAACATGCAAGCTGTGATTCTCTAGTATATAGAGGGATGGTTTTATCCTGGTAGGAACCCTTCTTTCAATGAAATCTGCAAGTTTTCCACAATATTGGATGAGTTCCCATTGAATTAAATTGGACCCGGATTGTAAAAATTGGCTTAGCCTATTTTTGAAACCGGCTTAGCCAATTTCCGAAACCAGCTAAGCTTATTTTGCTACTTTCGTATTAAATTTGTTGTGAATGCGTAATTTCTTCACCCATACTCAAAACTAGACTACCTATATTTTCTATCGTCTCGACGAGAGAAGCACAATGCTAAAGTCCAGTCTAATTTGTAGAATTTTACAAGCCTGTTTCTGCTATATTATTTTGTCAAAGTTGCATTCTCTTTATCTAGACTCCAAATTGGAAGATATCAATCGTGTCGACAAGAGAAACACAGTGGTATAGTCCATTATGTATTTCAACAAAGTACCAAAACCGGCTTAGCTAGTTTGGAAAATTGGCTAAGCCTATTTCTTCTAGAAATTCTGGATTGGGGCTCTTTTGTCAATATGTTGTTGTCAACATATGCCTTCTGTTTTTAACTGAGTTGTATGTGAGTTTAAAAACACATGACATCAAATAGCAATGATGTCCAACTCATTGGCTATTTTTGAATGATATATGTATACCGATCATTTTTCTTCTAAGGGAGATATATGTATATCGACCGTTGTTTGGATAGCTCTGGGCCTTTTACCAAACACTTGTGAAGACTTCTTCAGGTACTTCCCGTCAATCACTCTTGAAGGGAGCTACATAATGACATGAGACGATTATCAATTGGCTTCAATGAAACAGAAATAAAAACCCTTTAGTGCAACTAACATATTCAAAACCAGCAAGATCTATTTTCATCAAGCAACTTATACCAGCATGCCCCCAAGCAAAGAAGCATTGGTCGTAGCAATATAGACTAATGTGTCTGCATGGATTATGTCAACTTGATCATCAACCCACTGGACAAGAAACCGGTGCAAGCTCGAAGGTACACATTGATTTGCATGAATCCAATCACACCCAAGAATAAGATTATAGCTACCTTGTACCTCAGCAACGAAGAAGGAAGTGGACAATGTTTTACTCCCAATAGTCAACTCCATAGAAGCAACTCTCTTGGCTAGAATAGGCTCTCCTCCTCGGACTTCATTGATTATCATGTTAGTCTTGATCAGCTCCTCATCAAGACTGTACCTCCCAAATTCTTGTACAGTGAGTTTGGCATCTGGCCGATTCATACTTGCCCTGCTATCCACAACATGTGATTGATCGGTGTTCCATTGATGTGGTCCTTCATATGTAGTGGCTTGTGGTGATTTACAAAGTCTTCCATCTTCTAAAATACAACACTTTGAGATGTGAAATTAAACTAATCCGTCTTCGCATCACCTTCCATGAAATAGTAAACAGACAAAAAATATATGCCATCATCTATGTTTTATGGAGAGGTCTTGCAATCCCTTAATGCTTCCTCTTTCTCATCTTTGGACACCTCTTGATATGTAGGGGTTGCAGGGTGTCATTGGAAGTGGAACCAATGCTGGAGGCACGAATTGGTGCTGAAGATGGGAAAACTGTGTCACACTCTTAGGCTGGTTTAGGAACTGGCTTGGGCCGATTTCTGCTAGTTGTGCACAATTGTTTGGGAAAACCAGCACGGGCCGATTTCTACAGACTCATCACCTTGCTTTGCCGTTTGAGGGAAAAAAATAAATCTCTTTGCAGATGTGTTCCCCATGTTTTTTCGGTGCCTCTTTCTTCATCATTTTGCATTGACACATTGATAAAAGACGGTCCCTTAAATATCCTCACAGACGGGCTTTACAACTATCTGTGATTACTCTTATCACAAATGCCCTAAGTACCAGTCTTTGCTTTGACTAATCACATACAATTGTTTGGCCTGTCTCACAGACCCTTACGCACAGACAGGCAATTCACCTGTCTGGAATGAAATTGAGGCCCGTTTGTGTTTATGGATTCTAGCATAGTGAAGTACATATCGATCGAGAAAAAACAGAGAGACAGAAATTACTCGAATCCATGGGTCTGACAGAGGAAAAGTTGCAACAAACTGAGGAAGGAAAATCGACACCTATTGCATACAAGTTCGGGGTTGGCAAAAATATATTGCAGCATGTGGAAGAGATCGAACAATTGCTGACAAGTATGCATCATATGCATGAATATTACAAAATAAAGATCAATATGGAAAAGCAAACAATGTTCGGGGTGGCAAAAATATATATATCTGGTGCATTATAATTGTCTAGTGCGTTATATATATCTAGAGCATTATAAATATATATCTAGAGCATTATAAAACTCACTGCCAGGTGTGTTTTAAGCCGACAGTGATACTTACCAGTTCACTGTCAGGTGTGGCATTGATCCGACAGTGATATGATGAGTGTCACTACTGTCGGTTCATGCTTTAATCTGACAGTGACACTCATGATATCACCGAGGTTCATACATCACACTAGCAATAGTACTCATGGATATCACTATCGGTTCAAGCTTTGACCCGACAGTGGTAGCATATTATCACTGCTCGACTGAAAATTGGCATTGATAGGCCGTCCCATCACTGGCGATTATCCGCACAATTATGGTAGTGATGGGGGGTTCCGACCCAGCAGTGATTGTCTGTTCTGACGTACTGAATGTTGCCAAATGAAATTGTAAAAGATATCTATTCTCATTTAAATCTAATTGTCAATGGGCTCAATGCTATAGGTTTGACCAAAGTGAGTGATGCAGATGTGGTAAGGAAGATCATCTTGGTGCTACTGCTACCTGACAAGATCTCTATCTTACACAACATGGAGGACTTAAGCACCATGACCTCTTCCCATATCATTGGCAAGATTGTGACATTTGAAATATTAAGGAAGATGGGGTTAAGAAGAAGCTACTGCATCAAGCAAGTAAAGCATTGCTCTCACCTGTGACGATCATAAGAAGATGAAGAAGAAGATCAAATTTAAAGAAGAAGTTTGACCCATAACAAAACTAATAAAATGCTATATAATTTAGACCTGGTGGAGTAAATTTTAAAATCGTATATCAATCACTAGTTGTTGTTAATATTTAAAGATCAATTTCTAGCTTTGAAATTTTGATCAAGTAGTGAGTACTTTGTGCAACATTAACTGAGGTATTGGTACGAACTAGGAATGAGATTTTCGAAAATAGAGAAAAGAAATGGAAAAGGGGGGACACGAGAACATAATCCTTGGACATCTGTGAGTTACAGTGTATGTGTTGCGTGGTTCAATCGGAGAGGGAACGATTTATTCCCAGTTAGCAGTTACGATGAACTGGCCGGAGCAAGGCTGAGATGCAGGTCCAGCCCCATCGCCGATGGTTCCTCGGTGTCGTCGTCAGCCGGAGCGCACAGCTCGTACGGCCGACCGATGTTGCTGCCGCTGCCGCCGCGCAGCATCAACGGCTCAGGTTGGCATACGCCGGCGGCGTGGAGCGGCAGACCCATGGTTGCTGCTGGCTGGTGCGCGAGGTAGACCCAGCTGGCGATGGCGCCCGGGCTTACGGCGATGACGTGCCCGGGCGGCGGCTGCGACGACGTGAAGCCTGCGGCGCAGATGCCGCCCAAGCCAGCTGCAGCACGGCCGCCGTCAAGGACGCGGGCGGCAAACTGGCGCTCACGCTTCAGCTGCTGCCGCTCCTTCTTGTGCGCGTTCTGGTGTCCGCCAAGCGCCTGTGAGTTAGCGAACTCGCGGCAGCAGTACTGGCACTCGAACCTGCGCCTGTCCACCACTGGCCGTCCGTCATCCTGCGGCGGAGGCTGCGCGACGATGTGATCGGCAATACCCTTGCCAGCCACGTCGTAGCCGAAGATCCTCAGAGACGAAGCGCTCGGCGTCGGCTTCGGCTGCTCACACTTTATGTCTGCTGCTGCCATGGATCGATGCATGGACTGTACTTGTAGAGGAGCTCAGTGATCAGCTCGTCGTTGCGGGTTGTTGTAGTGCTGTTGATGCATACGGCGAAGTGAAGTGATGCGTATATGTAGCCCGCGGGGAGTGGCCGGAAGTCGTACCTGCTTGGAGAAAACGAGGGAATGGACGAGAAAAAAACCGAGGGGGTTTGCACTTCTTTTGGAGAGTAGGTAGGTGAACATAGAGAGAAGAGATGACCACACGCAAGCTTCCACCCAACTGGTGAATCATTCTAGAAATGGACCATGCATGTGAAAAGAAGCCATGTACCAAATACATCTAACCACCAGTAGCTTCCAAACACCATCCATATCGTACGTAGATGGCCTATAAGCATAGAGGGTGTCAAGGCAGCGGCACGTTATGTTCACCTTCTGGACCACGCTGCAGCAGGCCTCCGACAGCAGGGTCTTGGGATTAGCCGGGGGCAAAGGTGAACCGTGAACCACGCCATGCTTCTCCTCCTACCATCCCTGAAGTTTAAGCTCCCTGAGGTTTGGCTTTGAAGCCTTGCTGCTTCCTCTTTGCCGTTCTAGGTTCTCGCCTCTTTCTTTCTGCTGTTCTCCCTCTCTTCCTTCTACCTTGGAGCTACCAGCAGGACCTTTTTTCGCCTAGCTGCAAAATTCAGGATTTGCCTTGGCGAAAATTTGGTCTTCCCATTTCCTGTCCTGTTCTTAATAGGTCTTTCTTTGGTTTTGTTGTTACCTTTGGTCGTTAAAAATTCTGTCTCTCCAATGATTCTGCTGCTGTGCAGCCTGTGCTCCACCGGTGGCATTGCAGGTGATCTTCACATTTCTCTCCCGAATGATTGGGTCTTCAAATTCTTCGTTCATCGAAGCCAGTGCGCTTGGTTCCTCCCCTTTGAGTCTAATCTCAATAGGCTTATTTTGCATCAATGGTGGTCCAAATTGGGTGCATGAATTCTAGCTTTTCTCTGTCCGAGATGATAAACTTTGCCTTAGAGTGGAACCTAAGAAGAACTCGTCAATTTGTGGAAAGCCCTCATCAATTTGTGGATACCAATCCATGTGTGTTGGTGCTCCTTTGGATTTCTTTGGTTTAGGGCAGCCTAGGCCTGAGCCAAATCAAAATGGTCAGCGGGAACCTGATCATGTGCCTTAAGTATAGCAAGATGGCCCTGGGACCCTGTCCTGCTCCTCAAGCCCAAGAAAGTCCTAACTTGCCACTGCCAAAAATTCAAGACTTAAATAGGGTTCCTGATCCCTCTACAGCCAACACATGGGGCCTTTTGTGACCTTTCTTTTCTGTCACCTAACCTTAAATCTATGTCATATTACAAAATCTGTGACACGCCCATCATGCGTCGCTTACCATGTTGAGTGGCGTCTAAGCATTTTGCGCCATAAACCTATGACATTCTAGTTTATCTCACAAAGATTTAAGACATCCTTTTTTCGTGATATATACTTGTACTATGCCACGTAAGCAGACGTCTCAGTAGGATAAAAAATGTCATAAATGTTGACGTGGCACTAACTTGGCATCTCTTGTAAGCGTTATAAATTGAATTTTGGCAATGTTAGAGCCCATGTAGCAGGCATGCTTACAATGGACTAAGCTCATGTAGAGCCTTTTTTTTGGCCCGGCCTATTTCAATAATTATGATTTTTTAGCATAATCATTTCTTGCCCTCTGAAATGTTAAATCCAGTCCACGCCACTTTTCGAAGCAGCCCAAAACAGATATTTTTAATTTATTCTAGGCTAGCCCACGAAAAAATTATCCTAGGATAGCCTAAACAATTCATATTGTAGCCCAAACATTTCATATTACAGCCCACATAGTGCACCCAAAAAAAATACAAATTACAGCCCATATACCAGTCCAAACAATGCAGACTGTAACCCACACATGGCAAGCAAAACAATGCAAATCACATCCCATACAAAAGATCATAACGACCAGTTTCCCATGTCTTACATTAGGTTCATTGCATTCATTAACAACAGCAGATTAAGATACAAAAGTGTTCACATGATCGACCAGAATATGAGATGGATAAGGGATAAATAAATATTTGGCCTAAGATGGTGGAGCTGGGTTAATGCCACAAATTCATTTCTTCGGTCGTGGGATTTTAAGGAGAGAGTTACGCCCTGATCGCTTGAACTTATCAGCTATGTTATAGTGTTTTTCTCTCACAACAAATCAGCTTTAGCCGACTGATACGGCGGCTTATCAGCCACAGAAACCATCAGCCGAATAGCTCGTTAGTTATCAACCGAATTTACTCGTGAGCACCATATCTCTGTGCTTTGAACGAGGAGTTGCAGGAACATAGCTGTCATGAAGCAGTTGACACTCGCATGAGCATGAAGGAGATGAACAAATAAGCATGCAAGCAGTGGCTTGGTCGTTCTTGCACGCTTGAGAATAAATCACGTGCAAAAGAATACAACCAAGATGAAAGAAAGAAATATAGATAAAGGAGAAAAGGGCCAAAAGGATTTAAAGGGAAAAGAAGGAAAAAGATTGGGCTGAATTTCACGATAACAAGATAAGCCTGCAGATGTATCATTTGGCGTCACCTGCTAAGCTTGTGCTCCTGTTGTGAAGCAAGCGGCGTTGACAACTTAGAGTCTCTCTCAGGTGCCTGCGACCAAGCGAGGTGACATCCTTGTTATGCAACGTATGAGTTTGGCCATGGGACGGAAGGCTTACGAGAGGCTCTTTAAAGCTGAGTTGAATGCTTCCAACGTCGAAGCACTGGAAGCGCTTTTCTTAGCAGTCGAAACAGGGTCGCGTTGGAAGCAACGAAGGCGCAAGCCAAACTTCTTAGGTTACATTGCTGCCCAAATCTTGGTTGTTTACCTTTTGTGTAATAGCAAAACTTGAATCTGTAGGCTAGTACGGTCCAACCATAGGTTGTAACCCTGTATGCCTCTTAGAGCGCTCGTCAGCAACGTGTCGTTGTATATTAAACTCTTCTAACTTAACTAAAATGATACGCAAATCTTTTGTGTATTCGAGTAAAAAAGGGACAACACAGAGGCATGCGCCCGTCGCACTTAACCAGATTATTTACATTTCTGGAATCAAATAAAGTACAATTGTACAACACCAATGAAACAATCGTTAGAAATATCTGTACAGGCCAGTAGGCCACACACATACAAACAGCATATCAAACAACGATATGCAAAGCCATATATAAATTAAAGACGCCGCAAACAACACAAGACACAAATGGTGGCGGCGTAAATAAATCAAACCAACACCCACAAGCCATGCGTGCACACGGCCATTTTATTAACCGACCGAACACAATGCAAACTTTTGTTACGGTGTGGTTATTACTACACCTGCTGAGTGCCGGCGTGTAGCTCTGCTGGCTCAGGTGGGTGGCGCTTGATGCCCGCGTGTGTGCACAAGGCCCAGAGGCATGTGATCAGGTCGCTGCCTGAGGAGGCCAGAGCCTTGGCATGGCCTTCCACGTCGTTGGACGGCGCCAGGTAGATGAGCAGCTTGACCCAGAACTCGGCCAGAACCTTCCATTTCCACGCATCATCAGCTGCGGAGTCCTCCTTCCCCTTCCGCTTCCCCTTCTCCAGCTGCTGGTACAGTTCCACACCCGCCTTCGCCGTTGCCTCCTTCAGCTGGACTTTCATCTCCGCCACCGCCTTCCAGCGCCCTGCGCGCCTCCATGGGCAGCACCAAGTGCTACAGCAGCACCGGCGTAACGCTTGCTTGAGGCAGCTCTTGACGTCCTCGTACCTGTCGGACACCCACCGCTCGTCGTCCGGCAGGAGCTCGGGGACACGCGCCACAAGGTACATGCAGTACCTTGACAGGGTAGTTGCCACGGTCTGGTGGTCCCAGTCTTCGGGCTTCTCCTCCTTCTGCTTCAGCTGCTTCTTCTTCTTCTTCGGCTTGGCATGCTTTACCTCCAATAGCTCCGTGGCTAGATGACACGCCAGGATGATCTCGGTGGCAGTTTTTCCTCGGATGATATTGAAGTCAAAGCCACTAATGTCGTCATGCGGCAGGTTGACAACCCCGGTGTCCAGGTTGATAGCCTTCAAGTCCTTGACAATGGCTACCTTGGCTTGAGATGGCAGCGTCGCCTGAGACGTCCATGCAAACATTTTGTGAACTGGCTCACAAACTTGGAGGATGGATACCTGCCTGATCTTCATCTTTTTCTCGTTAACTGGCCTCCCAGTGAGTTTAAGCACAAACTTGAGTGAGCTGAATACCAAAAGGCGGTATGCAATGAAGCAACAAATGATTGGCTTGACCAGGAAGTTCCACAGGCAGCCCCCCGGGGCTACGTATAAGCATAGCAGGTGCACTAGAAACCAATTGGAGAACAAGTAGGTAGTGAGGAAGTCTGTGATTTCAACGGCGAGGAGGGTCATCACAAGCAGCATGGTAATGATGAAGTATTTGGCTAAATTGGCTATGCTGTGATTGTTATCAGGAGTAATGAGTACTAGTATGACAACGGCAAGAACGTATATCGACACAAAGAGGAGAGACGAGAGGAAGTTGATGAGGAAAAGCCAAGGAGCCGACATCACAACCGGGACGCCGGCCTGGTAGTAGTTGTCAAGGAAGTCGAGCTCAAGCTGGATCACTCTAAATGCCCTCGACGCATTGTCAGCGGCCACCGGCTCATGGTCGTTGAGGAGGCCCTCGACCATTAGCCGCCGTGCCATCTTGGAGCCGACTTCCACCATGGGGTAGTGCTCGAAGCGGCGGCGCAGCAGCTTGAAGAGGGAGAAAGAGAGGCACATGAGGCGCATGTGATCGATGAATTTTGGTCTTCTGTTTCCAAAGAGCGCTAGCCAACGTCCTAGATTCTGCCATATGTCCTTCACTGTGACTAAATTCTTGACCTTGTCGAGGTCGACGAGGAGATGAACATGCTTTAGTTCATCCTGGTCGTGGGGAAACCTCCCCACACCGTAGCCACAGTGAGGAGTGGTGAGGAGTACCTTGGAGCCCGTCGTCTGTCGTCGTCCCCTCTCTTTCTTGTTGAGCACCAGCTTCTCCTCTCCCATCACCACGTACTGGCACTTGCCCATTACGGTGTCAAGGTCAGCATCAGGGGAAGCACCACCACCAGCACCCGAGCCGCCGCTGCTGCCACCGTCGCTATGGCGGCGCCCCGGCCAGCCCTCCTCCTCCTGCTGCTCACGGACATGCTGCATATAGCCTGCAATGACGTTAGCGCTGCCCGCGGCAGACAGTGAGTCCTGGGCCTTCCATTCGTTGAGCACCCTCTGAACCAGCTTCGCCACAGCCAGTGACCATAGGATGGCAAACATGGGCAACATCACAGCTTTCTTCTGCCAGTCAACGTTGGAGTAGATGAGGAAGCCGATCCACACCAGACGAGTCACCTCGTCGGAGTGACCCATCAGCCTGAAGCGACTGGCAGACCTGGAGAAGGAGCCGCTGCTGGCTGATGGTACCATCGCCTCCACCTTCTTGCGGAAGAGCTCTATGAGGAGCATCCACAGGAGCACGAAGAGGATCTCATCGTCCTTGGCTTTGGCGCGCATGTAGGACAAGAGGGGGAGGAAAAGGATGAAGGTGAAGCGCAGCAGGAAGCGCACCATGGAGAAGAGGGTGAAGCGGCCGCGGATCAGGCGCTCCAGCCCCACGACGCACAAGGTGCCGCCCAGGATGGCCATGAGCACCGTCGTGAACACCACCGCACGCTGCATCACCTTATCCATAGGATTGGACGCAGATGGGGATGGAGCAGCAGGGGATTGAGATTGACCGGCGTCATGGCGCCATGTCATGTTGAGATACCACATCAGACAGTACAGTAACAGTATTCGAGGCTAACCCTAGAAGAGTGCATGCAATGCAGCCTACGCGCTTAGAGTTAGAAACTGCTGTGGCAGCAGGATGAAGACAGTGCGAGATATATGTATGTATATATATATAGGCATGAGAGAACGGGCCGGGTTCTGGTCCACATATATACAATTCAACAACAAGGTACTACGTCACGATTCTTCGCTTGATTACTGAGCAATTCCAGGAGTGAGGTATTGCATCTAAACATACGAATGCCGGTCTGTCTTTGTTCTTTAGGAACATATGCAAATACCATGCGTGCTTTAGCACCCATGACACCATCATCAGAACCGTAAAGGACGCCCTCACTGTGTGCTGCTCGATTCCTCCTTGAGGTTTAATTTAGCAATGGATGGAAGCAATGCTAATACGTGCCTTGATGCTGGACTCATGTGTTTTTTTTCTTTTTCTAACCACAACATATTTTCTTTAGACAAGCGCGTGCAGCTGACAACTTAGCTACACAATAAAGGTCTTCCCATGGATCGCTTCATTTTGTTGATTGCAAGAGTACGTGGCATATCATTTAGCATTGGGTTGAATGAAACAACCCATCAAATAAAAAGTGTTCGTTTTGTGCGTAGTTTCATAGGTTAATGATAGAATTTACCATCAGATGAAACAATCACTGCACCAGAACACGTAAATCACTGCCGGTTATGGTGGAGCCGGTAGTGATAAGTTTATCATTGTCGGTTTTTTTTAATGAAACAGGAGGGGTTTCCCCCTACCGGACTTTTATTAAATAAAACAACAGTTCTGCAGAGTTACATCATGAGACAAAGAAGGTTACAAAAAAGATCATACTAATTGCACAAAAGCTTCTAGCCATTGATCAATGAAAGGATGGTAGCTTGTTTTTGCTCGAATAATAATCCAAGCAAATTCCTTTTTGAAGATCCTTCTGCAGTTTGTAGCAGAGGGTGCAATGTTTCTGAAGATTACGTCATTTCTGACCTCCCAAATTGACCGGAGCATTGTAATTATTATTTCCATAAAAAAGGGCACATTCAGCATTACTTTGGCATGTTCAAGGAAAGCAAGACAATCTCCAGGTTGTGGCACAATGATCCCAAGTGATAACCAACATGCTGTTGCAAAAAGGACAGAGAAGGAAAAGATGCTCCAGAGTTTCCTCAATTTGTTGACTACACAATTCACAGTCATAAACCTACAGAGTCATATTCTTTCTCTTTAACAGAGCTCGGTGTTAAGTCTATCTTTCAACCATAACCAAAAAAGATTTTCCTTTTATTCTGACATGAGGACACCCATGTTTTTGCATCATATTAAAAACCACTAAAAATTTGAACATTTTAAAATTTACAACAAATTAAAACCTTGACTAATTATTTTCTGCAAAACCGTTTTAAAAATGTTTTCTAAAAACGCTGCATCAAAACTCACCATATGCATTCACGTGCCTCGTAGGATTTAGTTGTGGCGCTAGGAATAATTTATAGGATTAGATGATCGCTTCGCCTTTAAATTCCATTACCTGCACTTTGTTGCTTGAGTGTATGTTTGAATGCTTGCTTCATTGCTTGTGTGTGTATTTGCTTTTCTGGAATTTATTTGCGGCACCAAAATAATTTCCCTTAATTTCTAATTTCATTCTTGAATTATTTAAAACCTTTTCTCTATATTATAGAGGTAGATAATACATCATAGATATAAGCAATATTCTCTAGGAATTATAATAGCCACCACATTAATAGACTGTAGGTTTAACTTCCTTTCCAACATTCCTTTCTCAAATTGCATTTTAGTTAAATCCTTTACATTGAAAATATGGAGTACAAAAATGATTTATAGTTTCCGTAATTAGTCTCTAATATTTAGAAACACATCATGAATATAAAAGTATTGCATTACATTTCTTTTCTTGATTTACATCATCTATCTAAAGGAAATAATGCATATATATATTTATATTGTTACATTTTCTGGGAAATAGAAAATCACTAGAAACAGGTGCGCGGCGTTGCCGCGCTTACTGGATTCTTGCCTCTGAAAGGATTGTCAGCGAGTGTGTACTGTTGTGCATGATGGAGGTGGGCGACAGCATTTTTTGTTAGTTTACCTCGAGATGTCAACGTGGAGCAGAAAGGACTGCATTCGCATTAATGTCTCTATTCATCGATGCATAATAAATTTTTAACACATCTCTCTTATCTTTGAAAGTAGGAAGTGGGATCACGTTTTCCCTGTCCTTGACAATTATAGCCATGTGCATATGTACGCCTACAACAATTACCCTGATAGAAAATATAGTTTTTTGCATCATGTTGCAGGCATAGAAAACTCTGTGGTACAAAAACTGAATGCGACTGCTTCAGACGTTTAGGTCTTTGCTAGTGAGGTCATGTTGAGGTCATGTTCCAATGTTGCTTACAGAGCAGGATGTGCAAGTGAACAATTGGTTTGCACTAAATATTGCAGAATCTAAATTGCCTCCAATTGCACCTTGGGAATCGCCTAAATCGTCAACCTGAAAAGGTAATGGTATCATGTAAACTTCTTATAATGATCATCAGCATATATGAATATAGTTCTGTGTCTCTTCTAGCTTATTGCGGTTGTTTACCTCTTCCATTTTGTTCTTGATAGCATCGCCTGAACACTATGTTGAAGGAAGGATGATGAGTTGTACCATCTCCCTTGGCACTTGTAGGCACTCTATTGAGTATGCCGCAAAATAAAATTTGTATTGAATTGCTATTTTGAAGGATGCAGTACCATTAAACCTAAGAGAGTGTTGTGAATTACTCACTGAACAAATTATTAACCGGTCTGTGGGCGAAAAGCATGTGGTCAAAGGGTGTGTTGGTCCGCCAGGACAAATAGGTGAACTGGTGAAGAGGTGCAGGTGATCAGTATATGCTGATTTTTGTATTCTCCAGTAAACTGAAATGTTTTCCTCCAATGTATTTGCAGGAAGTCTAAATGATAGAATCCGAAATGTTTTCTGCAAGTATACTTGCAGGAAGTCTAAATCATAGATTCTTGAGTTATGGACGTAAATCATCCTTGCAGCAGAAAGTGATAGCAATAAAATGAAGGTCTGTTGGCTACCATTAAAAAGAATAAACCTATCACCTCCTAATCACCTGATGAGGCAATATGTTCTTATGGCATGGAAAATGGCTGTTGCTTGTATTTCCTGCTACATTGAGAAAATAGAAAACATTTTTGTATAGCATATTGGTTGTACTAAAAAGAAGGGTTAAAATAAGTTACGACCAATTTTTTGGGACACTACTTGAGTTCTTGTAGATACATAACGATACAGGTGGTAACACGTATAATACATCACAAATTGACAATAGGTGAACGCTTAGTTGGCATACCTTTGAAATTATGTCTGTGCGCAGTTTTGTCATTTAGCGCTTCGAATTTACATTGGTGTCATCATTGTTGAACAAACTTTGGAAAATCAATAGATTTTGTTGCTGTCATAACCTGACAAAGGTGGCATTTGGGGAAAAAAATTAGTAGCATGTAGAGTATATATATGTACATTCTCAATCAAAGGAGTGCACGCACTTTGAATTTACAGTGTTGTCCTCATTCTTCAACAAACCTTGGAAAATCAGTAAGTATTGTTGCTAGCATAACCTGGCCAGCTCTCTAGATGACATGAAGCAGAACAAAAAAATTGTTGAACGGAAATGCGGAAGGCTATGTAATTGATATTCAGATGTGATATTTTACACATCCACAGCTCCATATATAAAACTGAAAAAACATGCAAAATAGGAAGGGAAGGCATATAGCATACCTAAGTTTGATGGTTGGCAGGCCGATCTGCAACATGATGCAGAGTCCACGCATGGGAGATGACTGCAGGCAGGGGCAGTGTTGCTGCAGGGTCTACTGCATTTGAACACTGCCAATTACCTTCGCTTTTAGTTAACCAAAATTTACGTGTTCCATACTATGATGATGTGGTGTCAGGTTTTTAAACATTTCGAAAAACAAATCACTGCCTTCACGATTTAATATCAAAATTTGTTGCATACTGTAGTAACCACCATGTACCCAACGATGAATCATAACTGACATTTGTGGGGGTCACATAAAATCCTGACCCCTATAGAGCTCTGAAGTTTGAATTGGACCACAACTTAAGTGGCTGTTGGATTTTCTTGCAGGAGCTTTGTGGCCTATGCATTTGTTTTGTACAAATAGCTGTTTAATTCTGAAACACAAATATTACTATTATAGAGGCCATTGGAAGACATAGGATGCGGAATTGGAGTACCTTGATGTGGAGACGATGTCGAGTCAGCGCATCGGTGGAACTGAGAAGTAAAGCATGGGTCATTGAAACTAACATAAGGATGAAAACTGCATACGAAAAGGATGCAGGATGACTGTTTGCACATAGCTGAAAGGGAATTGCTAACTTATTAGAACTGAGGACTGTCAATCATATAAGTAGTTAAAAAAGGAAATTAAAAAGTGAGGTCATCTGGCAGCCCAACGCACACTGAAGGACGGAGACAGAGGCAGTGGAGGCCACGGCGGCGTTGCAGGCCGTGGCAGAGGCGGACGGCGTCACCAATGGCGCGCGCACTACGTGTCTCGGAGGGAAGGTCGGTGTGGCTGCGAGGCAGCGGCGCGGAAGGGCAGCAGCGAGGGTCGTAGAAGCTCCGGCGAGCGGCGTAACGATGGGGTCAGATCAGAGGTGCTGGAGATCTGGCTGAGGAGGGCGACTCCGGTGGGCTGCAGCTGCCGTGTCCGGCAGCCCCTCCGGCGGCGGCAGGAGTAGCGTCGAGGCAACCCTAGCTGCGGGAAAACGCGCGGGTGTAGGAGGCGGCGGCATGGAGGGGAAGCTGTAGCAGCGGAGGGGATCGGGGTGGTGCGACCCGCCGCTGGTGCCGAGGTGGCCACAGCTGCCGTGCCCGCGCCCCCCGCCTGCTCCGAGGTAGCCGGAGGCGCCACGGCCGCACGCCCGCTCGTACTGGGGTCGCCGGGGCTGCCAGGGCCGCCGCACCCGCACCCCTGCCCGCGCCAGGGTCGCCGGGACCTTGGGCCGCCATCCACGCTGGGAACGCCACGCCCGCACCCCGCCCGCGCCAGGAGGATGAGGGAGGCATGGGAGTCGAGGGCGAGGGGACCGGCAAAGGACCGGCCGGCCATGGCAGCCGCGTCTGCGCGCTGCGCGTCGCGTGGGAGGGGGCGAGGAAGTGAGCAGAGAGGAGCGATGAGAGGGAGGGCGCGCTTGGCCGGCTCCACAGCGAGCGAGAGGGAGGCAGCGGGACACGTGGCAGGAGAATAAGGCCGATCTCGTGGTGCGGATTTCGTTATTGTAAGATAAGATTCTACATTTACAATGAACGTTCCTCCTGTGGGCCCAGCACGGCCGCAGGCCAACAGCCCATTCGGCTTGGCCAGGCCGCAGTACCAGGGCACGCACAAGCACCGCGCCGCGTCCATGTCCACGCCGCGTGAGCTCCGCGTCCGCCGCGAAGAATGACGCCGAGATATTTTGCCGCGAACCGCCTCTGTGCCGCGTCGCTTTTCGGTCGGTCTCATCCATTCCGCCAAAACCGTCGACACGCGTACCTGCTGTACCTGCTGTCGTACAGCACGAGCGCCACCATCTTCAACGACCGCCGGAGATATTTTCCGACGAACCGCCTCACCTCGCCTATAAAATGGCGCCGGCTCGCCATCCTCGCCACCGGTGAGGCCGAGCTCGAGCATGCAAGGGGTAGGTCGACGATGTCGGAGTCGCTGCCGAGTACCTCTCGATGAAGCCGAGGTCGTCCACCGCCGCTGCCCTGCCCTGCAGCTCCGCCCAAGGCTGAGCGCCGCCGCGCTCGCCTCCGTTGGCCAGAGCCGAGGTTGCGCTGCTCTGCTTCCCCCATCCCTCTTCCTCTTTTTCTTCCCTGCTTCCCTGCTTCTTTCTCTTCTCTCCGTTCTGCGCCGAGCGCTCTGCTCTTCCGCTCCCCTTGCTGCCTCTCTTGGAAGAGGACGGCCGCAGGCCGCCGGGGCCGTCGCTGGTGCTCCCCGGTCTTCACGCCGCCCTCTGCCCTCCCTCCGCCTTGTTTCTCTCTTTCTCCCTCTCTGTATTGCTCTGTTCTCTTTCTTGAGTCGCGGGTGGGAACAGAGGCGAGGACGACCGACGCGCCTGAAGGCATCCAAGGCCGAGCGAACACGTCGTTGTGGCCAATAGCCGTGCGACACACCCCCTAGTGGGCCCCGTCTGTCACTGACTCTTCCCTTCTATAGACCTAGTTCACAAGGACCAAAGGAGGCAGGCGAGCAGTTTACAGATCGGTGCATGGTGCAGGGATTGGTCCGCCTGGACAGTTGACCAGCCTGACCCCACGCGTCAGCCGCAGTAAGAAAATGCTACGCGTACCCGGGGATTGTACACAGGAATATAAAAGATAAGCTTATTAATTACGGAAAAATTCTCAAAAAATTTCCAAATTAACTAGAGTCACCCTAGATCCTACCTAGATATTTCCACTAATTTTTTATTAGCTAAAATTGTAGAAATAATTTCCAAGTTTACTTCCATCCGCGTTTTGCGGTTAAACTTTAACAATTTATAATTAGTCCATCCTAACTTTGCACTATAATTCTCCTAAAATAAAACCCTACATAACCATACCTCTCCTAAATTTTGGTGCCCATTTAAATTCTAGATATGTTTACTTTTGTTTCTTTCATTTAATAATAACCCGTAGTACTCTTTGCCATAGTAGTAGCTAGCACCGTATAATCGTGTATGTGTGTACACTACGTCACGTAGTAGTAGCTAGCACCGTATAATCGTGTATGTGTGTACACTATGTCACATACACAGATACTCGAATACACACACACCTGTAGCACAATAGGGCACATATACATGCATCGGTGAACCCGGTGAGTATATAAGTACACATACACTTATATACACATAGTGTCATGCTTATGCATAGCTAACCATCACCCATTATTCTGTCCTAACCACACCCCTAGGCATATACATATGCATGTGCGTACATGTTGCTAACCCTGCCAAACTACTATGTGGTTCTGTAGGAGTCGGCCGGGCCAAGTATGATAACTTGGTCAGGTTTTCTCTTTCAGGTTCACATAATAGTGGAATATAATAATGTGGTCCAGTTTTCCATCAGGTGACCACACCACACTAACCTAGCCCGTAGGAGCCACCTTGTTGGATGGATCCCTTTCCATCCAATCTTACATCAGATTGATGCAATAGTGATGACCTAGATAATGACCCATCACCCAATAGGACCAACCCATGTAGGATCGATTCTTTCACCTTGATTGCCAATGCTTGTTTTACATGTCTTGCTTGTTATTTTTCTTGTTTGTGTTTTGCTTGTCGACACTAGACCGCGTAGGATAGGAGACGTGGAGAGAATCCGATGGAGTCCAGAAGACAGGAACATGAGACACATGAATCGGAGAAGGATTTAATCGTCAGCGAATGGAGGCAAGTCTTAACACCCACTTATCCCTTCCTCCACTTTAACTACCATCCCTTAACCACCTTCCCTTCCACCACCACATTTTGCTAGCCTCCACCATAAACCCTCCACCCTCCATCTCCATTAATTAATAAACTTAACTTATATTACTAAAATTCTCTTTTATGAATTAATGGAATTATAATAGGTCATGAGCTCGGCTATGTTAATGTGAGCAATAATGATAAGGTAATGGTTACCTTGATATGAAATGAGCTCTATGAACCTGAGGATAACAACTGTGAACTTAAACTGGTAAAACTAGAATAAACCCTGATAGGGGGTGAGTGGGGGTAATTTATGTGGGGATAGATTACCTTAGCAGGAACGCCTGGTGAGGGTTCCTGTGGGAGATACTTGCCTCGGTCACATAAGGACCGGTTCGTAGTCCCTCTCCCCTAGTGAGATATTTCGTACAACCACATGTCTGATATGGGTAGACTTGTGTAACAGAACCGCCCAATTATACGAGATTAAGTAAGAAAATCATCCAATGGAAGGACAATTTAACAAACTTAAGCCCGTATAACCCGGTAGTCCGTGAAATCTCGACGGATTTCAAACCATTTCATCTCACAGCCAAGATCGTACTAAGTTTAGCGGTTACCGACATAAGTTACATAGAAGTTTGCGGCACAAAATACATCGGAGTTTAAACATAGTTATTACAAACCAGTTTCGAATAAAAGTAGCGGAAGCATTAGTTCAACGCGCACACACACACACGACTTTCCAAAATAAAGTGCCAGCTCGCGATCATCTTCCAACAAAAGCATCAGGTGAGAAGTAGTGGATGACCATTGCCCATGGTCCTAGACTTCGCCCATCGCAGGGTAGAGACAGTTGATACAATAACCATAGTACATCTGTCCACCTGCAACAAGTGGGAACAAAGCCCTGAGTACGAGAAAGTACTCAGCTAGACTTACCCGACAGAACCAAAATAAAATGACACCAAGGATCATGATAGGCTTTTTGGTGGGGTAGCTGACTCATTTGCAAGAAAAGCATTTTTAGCTTAGCAGTCCTTTTTACAAAAGCATGTAGTATTTTAAATCTTTATTACCCTGTCAGCTATGTTTGCACTTATGCTAGAGTAACCACGAAATTAAGCAAGCAAGGATTACCATTGATCATTAACAATAATTACCATGTCATTTCCACATAACTATCCAAGTGTTTCATCAATATTACTACTATGAAGTAACTCAAGTCAAGTGTTCACTATCCAGTGAACGATGGCGATTCGAATCGATTATTGACCAGCTGGTAATTTATTCCTCACACAAACCTCACTCACCCGCTAAAGTGAGGTATTGGTCACCGAATCAACCATTCAGGTAAAGTCGCGAGCTTGCCAGGAACCACATGTACCCGGGGGCCGCCCGACTGCTCTTTGGCCTTATCATCGCGCCCCCGTTTCCTGCCACTACTGCTCCGGTACAGTGCGTTGCGGGCAATCCACTCGGCCCGAATAATCTTCCGGCTTCGCGGTCGAAAGGTACTTTATTCGGCTAGCTAAATGTGAGGCATGCGTTCAACATGACTCGAGGCCCGACAACGGACGGTCCTTAATCGACACAGACGGAAGACACTACAGTCCAGAACCCTGCAAGCTTCCGCCCGGTCTCAGATTCATTTCAACACTTAGCTATTCTCACATGACATTCTTTCACATAATTCCAGGTGATCCCCTATAGCTCGCGGATGACAGGCAATCACCCGACTTCTACCGGTCTAAGCAAGCTAAGCAAGTATTGACCGTGGACACCAGGGTAACAAGAATCAGGTAAAGCAAGGTGAAACAAGGCGTAATGCAGCAACGTTTGCAAACAACTCCTAAACTTAATGCATCAGATTAAGTAAAGTTAATAAATAATTGATTTCAAACCGGGGAAGAAATGCTCCGGGGCTTGCCTCGCTCAAAGGAGCTGGGACGATGATCGAGGCACTCCGGAAGCTCTTCACCGGACTCCTCTTCTGCTTCTGTTGGCTCCGGCTCCGGCACCTCGGGCTGTTCCTCTGCGTCCTCGGGAACTACTGCCGGGACCACTTCCTGCGATCATGTATGATGCAGAAGTATGAGTGCCTCATGCATGGTTGCATTGCATAGGTGACATGAGATGATGATGATGATGATGATGGATGCATGCGATGTAATGAGCATGTTACGTTATGGGATTACGTGGAACTTATGACTCTTCTACAAGGTAGTCTACGTCATCCAAGAACATGTACTCGAAAACTACCACCACTATTCTCTACCATGCAAGAGTATTTGAACACTCAAGATGCTTCAAAGATACACCAAAGTATATTTTATTAACTATTTTTGCATTAAAGAATTAATGAAAACCCTAATTAGCCCTATGGTTGAACAGCAACACACATTTTTGTAGCTCAGAAAAATCTTAGAAAATTACAGTGGATTACTAATATCAAAACTAGCATGACACAAGATTTTTACTGCATTTGGATTAATAGAACTGACTATACAAAAATAACAAACTAAGGCCAAAAATGGATATTTAAAATACTTTACATTATGAAAAGTATCAAACAACAGATTTAGAAATTTTCCTACTTTCTACACACTAACCAAACACTATAGAAAAATTATCACTTGCATGTTCTATTCAAATTTATTTAAATAACAAAAATAACAACTATTAGTGATAGAAAGCATTTGAACTACAACTATATATTTTTCTACAGAACAACCATGATATACAATTTTTCTTAGCAAGTAGAGGGCACACAAAGATTAACAAACTTGGAACCACATTTTTCTGATTTTTCTACAATTTATTATCAATTTTTCAAGAAAACACCAATTTCCAGGATTAAATAAAACACTACAGAAAAGTAATGAAATATTGGCATGCAATATTTTTATATTGTAGATCTGGTTCAAATGAGTGCATAGAAATTTATTTCACCATTTTTGGAGCTAAAATGACCAAGAAAACATTTTCCAAAGTGTTTTTCATCATGAATATTAATAGAAAACAGAAAAATGATTTTTCGTTAAGGATATTGGGCCGGCCCGTGGAAAATCAACCGGCCCGTGGCCATTCTCGGCCTGCTCGCGCGCGCGGAAGAAAAGGTGAGCCGGCCCACTCGGAGGCGCGGCCCAAAGGGCGGTGGCCCAGAGGAGGTTGCGGGGGAGGGGGGAAGAACGGGGCGGACTCGTCGGCGTCCCTGACCGCGACGGCGTGGCGGTGGCCGACGGCCAACGGCCATCTCCGGCCACGACCCGACCAGCGAGCCCGTGCACGGTGTTCGCAAGGAGGTAGCGAACCCGAGAGAGAGGATCAGGGGGATGGAGAGGGAGCGAGGAAGACGGTGGGCGGAGCGCAAGCCCGGCGGCACCGACGCGGTGGCGCGGCGAGGAAAGCTCGATTGAGCCTTACCGTATGCGAACAGGGCAAACGGAGGTCCGTTCGGAGGAGAAGAGGAGGTGGCGGAGCTTCGTGCACAGTCAATCGAACGAAGGCGGTCTACCGATGCCGGAACAAGGCGGAGGTGGCGGTGGTGCACGGTGGCGAGCGGCGTTCCGTGGTGGATGGCGCTGGAGGGAGGAAGAGAGGGAGCGAGTGAGTGGTGTGCGGGATGGAGACCAGGTGCGCGCGGAGATTTGAGACGGAGCGCGCGCGGGGTCCACGGGCGGCCACGCGGGGCGTCGCCGGCATGCGTCCGCCACGCGGCGGGCGCGTTCTGCCGCGGCGGACACGAGGCGCGGGGCGAGCGGGAAGGGAAGGAGGAGGCCGAGCGGACGCGGGCCGGGCCGCCTGCGTCGCGCGGGCGCGCGCGCGGCTGGCTGGGCCGGGCGGCTTCGCGAGCGGGCTGGGAAGTGAGGCCGCGGCCTGCTAAGGCGAAAATTCGTTTTTCCAATTTCCAAAAATTGAAATCCAAAGAATTTCAAACTTCAAACTACATTTTGAACAAGAGGGAGACATTTTCTGGAATTGACCCAAAAATAAAAGTTGCTTAGAATTAAATTCTCTACAACTTTGATTAAGGGGCCAACTGAAAATTCTTGATAGATTTTGAATGGCAGAATAAAAGCTAAAATAGGGAATATTTTTGAATATTTTTCATGAATATTTTTGAACAAGTTTTGACAAAATTTGAGTCATCTAGCTGCTCCAAAAATTGAACTAGGGTTTTAAGTGATGTAAGAATTATAGTTGCAAGGCTTTGGTGTAATGTGATTATCATATTAATATAGCTCATCAATTATATCATTTTCAAGCTTTTAATTTACTCAAATTATACCATTATCACACATGATTATAATGATATGAATGCTATGCAATATGATTGCCATGCAAAAATGCATTGCGTAACATCGGAGTGTTACAGCCTTCCCCCTTATAAAAATCTCGTCCCGAGATTTGGGTTACGAACCATTTATTATAAAAATCTTCGTATGCCTTTTTTAAGTATTCACCCGTTTCCCAAGATGCATCCCCTTCATCATGATGACTCCATTGTATCTTATATGTTTTCACCACACTGTTGCGAGTAGCCCTCTCCTTGGAATCCAAGACTCGAACTGGCTGCTCACGATACACCAAATCTGACTTAAGTTTTATGCCTCGAGGTTCAATCCTTTCCTCTGGAACGCGCAAACACTTCTTGAGATGTGATACATGAAAAACTGGGAATATAGCACCCATTGACTCTGGTAATTCCAATTTGTAAGCCACTGGACCCTTCCTTTCTAAGATTTTGTAAGGTCCTACAAATCTGGCGGCAAGCTTTCTGCGTACACCAAACCGCTTCTTTTTCATTGACGTGACTTTTAGATAAACATAGTCACCAACTTCGAACACAAGCGGTCTCCTTCTCTTATCCGCATAACTTTTCTGACGTGACTGAGCTGCCCTCATATTCTGCTGGATGATATGAACTTTCTTTTCGGCTTCCTCCACGAAGTCAATACCATAATACCTTCTTTCTCCTGGCTTAATCCAATTTAACGGTGTTCTACACTTTCGGCCATACAGAGCCTCAAAAGGTGTCATCTTGATACTTTCTTGATAGCTGTTATTGTATGCGAACTCTGCTAACGGTAACCATGACTCCCAAGAACCTCTGGAAGACAACACACAAGCTCTTAACATATCTTCTAGAACAGCATTAACTCTTTCAGTCTGACCATCTGTTTGAGGATGATAGGCAGTGCTACGAATCAGACTAGTCCTCAAACCTTTGTGCAAATGCTCCCAGAAGTGAGCAGTGAACTGTGACCCTCTGTCAGACACTATAGTCTTGGGTATGCCATGCAATCTCACAATCTCTGCAATATACTTCTCGGCATATTGAGGTGGTCTATATTCCGTTTTGACAGGCAAAAAGTGGGCTGTCTTAGTAAGACGATCCACAATTACCCAAATAGAATCGTGACCTTTTTGAGTAGTGGGTAGACCCGTGATAAAATCCATACTTATATCATCCCACTTCCAACTCGGTACTGACAAAGGTTGTAGCATTCTGGCAGGTTTCATGTGAATTGCTTTCACCCTACAACATGTGTCACATCTGGCTACATAAGCTGCAATTTCCTTCTTCATCTTGGTCCACCAATAACGAGGTCTTAGCTCTTGATACATTTTACTGCTGCCAGGATGAATGGACAACTTAGAGAGATGAGCTTCATCCAAAATTTTATTTTTAAGCTCTCTATCCTTTGGAACAACAAGACGGTTGTCGAACCACAACACATCTTGCTCATCCACCCTGAAGTGTTTCGAGGATTCTTCTTTAATCTTCTTTTTGATGTGGAATACTCCTTTGTCTGCTTTCTGACCCTCTATTATCTTACTTTCCAAGGAGCAACTGATCTGAATACTATGTAATACGGCAGGATGCATTAGATTAAAACCATCTTCAAGCAAGGGTTGTATATTCAGACAATGTGACTTTCTGCTTAAAGCATCAGCTACCACATTGGCTTTCCCAGGGTGATACTGTACATTTAAGTTGTAATCTTTGATTAGTTCTAACCATCTTCGCTGTCTCATGTTCAATTCTGGTTGGGTGAAAATGTACTTGAGACTCTTATGATCAGTGAAAATGTTGCACACATTACCAAGTAAATAGTGTCTCCAAATCTTCAAGGCATGCACTACAGCGGCAAGCTCAAGATCATGTGTCGGATAATTGATTTCATGTTTTCTCAACTGCCGGGAGGCATAAGCAATGACTCTTCCTTCTTGCATCAGAACACATCCTAATCCTGTTTTTGATGCGTCACAAAACACATCAAAAGGTTTCTCGATGTCGGGCTGTGCAAGAACTGGAGCAGTGGTCAACAGTTTCCGCAAGGTATGGAAAGCTGTCTCACACTCCTCTGTCCACACAAACTTGTGATCTTTCTGTAACAGACTTGTCATCGGCTTGGCAATCTTCGAGAAGTCTGGGATAAAGCGGCGATAGTAACCAGCTAACCCTAGAAAACTACTGACTTCTGACACTGTGGTTGGAGTCTTCCAATCCATAACCTCTTGCACTTTACTCGGATCTACAGAAACTCCATTCTCAGATAGGATATGACCGAGGAAGGGAACTTTCTTCAACCAAAATTCACATTTGCTGAACTTAGCATACAACTTATGGTCTCTCAGCCTGGTCAGGACAATTCTCAGATGTTCTTCATGATCTTTCTCATTCTCAGAGTAAACTAGAATGTCATCAATGAAGACAACTACAAACTTGTCCAACTCTGGCATGAAAACCGTATTCATCAGATATATAAAATATGCAGGAGCATTTGTTAGGCCAAACGACATAACAAGATACTCGTACAACCCATATCTGGTAGAAAAGGCGGTTTTCGGAACATCTTGTGGTCTAATCTTTATCTGATGATACCCTGATCTTAGGTCTATCTTGGAGAACACTCTAGCCTTAGCCAACTGATCAAACAGAACGTCGATATGAGGCAAGGGATATTTATTCTTGATGGTTACAGCATTAAGAGGTCGATAGTCTACACACATCCTGAGAGTACCCTCTTTCTTTTTCTTTACAAACAGTGCAGGACATCCCCATTCAGACTTACTTGGGCGGAGAAACCCCTTCTTTAATAATTCTTCCAGTTGTTTCTTCAGTTCAGCTAACTCATCCGGAGGCATCCGATAGGGTCTCCTTGAAATAGGAGCTGTCCCGGGGATCAACTCGATTCCAAACTCAACATCTCTATCTGGAGGAAGGCCAGGTAACTCATCTGGAAACACATCCGGGAACTCACGCACTACCAGGATCTGGTGGATGAGAACAACTTCTATGGCACAAGTCACACTCACAAGGTCTGTTCTTTTAGGCAATGGTACCCAGAAAGTACCCTCTGCCTGGGGATCCTTAAGGGTAAGCATCCGACTGCTTGTATCTATGACTGCTCCCCAGTCTTTCATCCAGCTCATTCCTATTATTACATCCAAAACTAGTCCAGGCATAACTATCAGGTTCACTCGGAACTTCCGACTATCTAACTCAAGGGTTGCCCCTCTAACCATCTTATTGGTTAACACATCAGCTCCTGCTGAACTTATGCGATAACCATAACCCAATTCTGTACATAGTTGTTCATGCTTCCGTGCAAATGCTTGACTCATAAAAGAATGCGAGGATCCAGAATCAAAAAGAACAACTGCAGGGTGATGGTTCACAAGAAACTTACCGGCAGTTACAGGCTCTCCTTCAGGAACCTCATCAACGGTGGTGTGGTGCACACGAGCATTGTAAGTCTGTTGCTTCTTTTTAGGCGGATAAGGGCAGAACTTTGAAAAGTGGCCTGGCTGACCACAATTGTAGCAGGGCCCTTTCACTGTACCAGCAGACCCTATAGCTCCCTTGGAGTTGCTCTGTTCTGCAGCTGCGTTGGTCTTTGTTGGCGGCACTGCCATCTTGTACGGCTTCTGTGGTCCCTTGTAGTTCTGAGTTTTATGCTGTGGCGGCCTGAACCTTGCACCAGGTGCGGACGGACGATAAGATGAACGAGTTGCAGTGACAACTCTGGACTGGGATGGTCCTGACTCAAACACCCTCTTGCGATTCTTGGATGCGGTGTAGGCATTATTGTTCTTTTCTTGCTTCAAACAATCACTGATGAAGTCGTTGAATCTGGTGCGGTTATTGGTACCCACATGCTTCATCATCTTCGGACTTAACCCTCTCTTGAAACTAGCAATTCTCTTTGCATCGGTGTCGACCATGTCGGGAGCATAACGGCACAAGTTGTTAAAAGCATGCAGATACTGTGTCACAGTCTTGGTACCCTGATTCAAGGCTAAGAACTCTCCAAGCTTCATTTCAACCAACCCTGGGGGAATATAAACTCCCTTAAAAGCTTCAGTGAAATCTCTCCAAGTAATCTGAGCATTGGGAGGAAAAGTGGTGCGGTGATGCTTCCACCACATTCCTGCCGGTCCCTGTAATTGATGTGCAGCATACTCTGTCTTCAGAACTTCTGTCAGCCTCAACACACGGAACTTATCTTCCATAGTGTTGATCCATTCTTCAGCATCAAGTGGCTCTGCTGCTTCCTTGAAAATAGGTGGCCTAGTATCCATGAAATCCTTGAAACTGCTGTACTGGTTCTCCCCATGGCCACCACCTTGATTATTACCTCTTTGAACATTTTCAGCGATGGTACACAGAAAATCTTCCATATTCCTCTGTGACTGTTCAGCATTGCGTTGACTTCCAAGGAACTGCGTGAAAAACATCTCTGCAGTAGCGGCGGAGGAGGGGGCAAATGTGGCTCTGGCCGTGGTTCCTGGTGGTTGACGTTGTTTGCACCACTTCCACCAGCTCCTGCACCGTTGCCACCAGTTTCAGCGGCTTCATACGTGGCACGGCGAGTATTTGCCATCTGCATATTTCAGCAACAAGCAACAATTGAGCGAAGTTGTAGAAATTGTATTCGAATGAACAATCATGCCATACTGAATTCATTGGAGAGAGCAAGTCATACAAGAAAACAGAGGCACAATAATCACATTCCAATTAAAACAACAGCACCAATTAAGTTACTTCAAATGCAACATCGCGTTCCATACAACCACGTTGCCAGCATACATACACTGGACTTTTATGCGTTCGGGTATCGCATACACAACCCAGATCCAAAAGGTCGTCAGTCTCAAGATCGAACAGGATACAACAGGATACATGGAAACCAAAAGAAGGCCATCGCGACAAGGCCTAGCTACTAACGCAGGACACTATCCTACTCCTCGGGGCCGTCGTCGAGGTCGGAGGCATCACCATCGCTACCTTCAGCAGCAGCGTCGTCGTCGATGTCCATCTGAGCGGCGTCCGGAGGAGCATACGGGCCCATCCCATTGTAGAGGGCATGGAACTCTTCATGCAAGTTGGCATTGTACTCTTCTAGCTCCTCGACCCTCTGCCTTAGAAGGTCCCTTTCGTTCCAGGCTTCATTCCTTTCTTGTACTAACTATCCCATCATGCGGTCCGCATTTCTGTTGGCCTGAGTCAACCTCTGTACCTACTGCATGGAACTCTCGCCTCTCTCGAGAGCTTGGTCCCGCTGCAAGCTCATGTCGGCCAACTGCTCCTGCAAGCTAGCTATAGCACGTGCTTGCTTTTTCTTCTGCTTCCTTGCTTCAAGCCGATCATCACCACGTAGGCCAGTCAAGGTCCAATAGGTATTCTCCAGACCTTGGTATGCTCTGATGGCTGCATACATGACACTCATGGTGTGGTTGTCGCTAGCCCGTCCTTCACTAGGGCCTCTAACCAGGGCACTTCCCTATGGCTGTACCCAAATGGCATCGCGAGGATCATCTCTCGGGAAAGTACCGGCCAAAGCTGCCGCCAGCTCATTGGGGAACCTGCTCATGATGTCTCGGATGACGTGAAAGGCTGCGCCCTCTGCACCCTCGGATGGAGTGCGTCCTTCAAACTCCAGATGCCAACCATCCCACTCTGGCGCATCACCGAGAGTAGGGACGGTGATTTCCACAACAGCAAGTCCATCCTCAGCTAACTGGCTCTCACTCCAAGAGTATACCGGCTCTTGACCCTCCGGGTACCCCACATCATGGAGCACTCTCCAAAGCAAGGTGGGCATGCCAAACTCGCTTAGAAAAGTGTTCGTGTTGCGGTGCTCCCGCGGGGCCAGCTGACGACGGGGTGCTCTTCCGCCAGTGGACTTACGGGCAGTCTGCTTCGTGCGGGCCATCTGTAGCACAAGTTTTAATTACCCGGTGAGAATATATTTTAGTTGAGGTTACTTTTATCAAAATGAGATAATTCTTTTATAAGGGGAGGAATGCATGCCATGAATGGAATGCACAGACAATATGATGCATGCGCGAGTTTTACGTTCTCACAAATTTAGGAAATAAAGACATCTAACGGTGAATTCGGTGGCATACAACGATCTCTCATATACGCAACTAATTCGGTCTACACGATAACGCTGTTATGTACCTGCAGAAAATCATTTCAGCCCATTCCCCATGAATGCATGAAAGCAGTAAATCTACCTACACGCTTTACACGAATCCCCAGATGCGTGTACAACGGTAGTAACTACCCAAACACATCGTCCTATTGACGGCATCGCCTCAACGGACGGAACACCCACACATGCGATACTTTCATAAAAACATGCATAGAACATGTAATTATTCTAGTATCATATAAGCACTCTCCCTAGATCGGCGGTGTATCCGATCATGCTCTCACAGCTCACACTTACCGAAGCGTAGAGGCAACTGATCCATACATTACCACTCAATTAAGTGGCACTCATACAATAGCACGCCGTATGAGCAACGAAAAAGAAATATGGTGCAAGAACCCCAAGTTAGTACTTAAATAGCCACCTAGAGTCCTTAACTGGGCATACAGGATATGACCACTGGCACACTTTTAGTTTGAAAATCACACTTTTTAAACAGAATTTTGTTTTAAATACACTTATGAACAGTAATTACGCTAAACCATGCTCCGATGCCAGCTGTAACAGAACCGCCCAATTATACGAGATTAAGTAAGAAAATCATCCAACGGAAGGACAATTTAACAAACTTAAGCCCGTATAACCCGGTAGTCCATGAAATCTCGACGGATTTCAAACCATTTCATCTCACAGCCAAGATCGTACTAAGTTTAGCGGTTACCGTCATAAGTTACATAGAAGTTTGCGGCACAAAATACATCGGAGTTTAAACATTACAAACCAGTTTCGAATAAAAGTAGCGGAAGCATTAGTTCAACGCGCACACACACACACGACTTTCCAAAATAAAGTGCCAGCTCGCGATCATCTTCCAACAAAAGCATCAGGTGAGAAGTAGTGGATGACCATTGCCCATGGTCCTAGACTTCGCCCATCGCAGGGTAGAGACAGTTGATACAATAACCATAGTACATCTGTCCACCTGCAACAAGTGGGAACAAAGCCCTGAGTACGAGAAAGTACTCAGCTAGACTTACCCGACAGAACCAAAATAAAATGACACCAAGGATCATGATAGGCTTTTTGGTGGGGTAGCTGACTCATTTGCAAGAAAAGCATTTTTAGCTTAGCAGTCCTTTTTACAAAAGCATGTAGTATTTTAAATCTTTATTACCCTGTCAGCTATGTTTGCACTTATGCTAGAGTAACCACGAAATTAAGCAAGCAAGGATTACCATTGATCATTAACAATAATTACCATGTCATTTCCACATAACTATCCAAGTGTTTCATCAATATTACTACTATGAAGTAACTCAAGTCAAGTGTTCACTATCCAGTGAACGATGGCGATTCGAATCGATTATTGACCAGCTGGTAATTTATTCCTCACACAAACCTCACTCACCCGCTAAAGTGAGGTATTGGTCACCGAATCAACCATTCAGGTAAAGTCGCGAGCTTGCCAGGAACCACATGTACCCGGGGGCCGCCCGACTGCTCTTTGGCCTTATCATCGCGCCCCCGTTTCCTGCCACTACTGCTCCGGTACAGTGCGTTGCGGGCAATCCACTCGGCCCGAATAATCTTCCGGCTTCGCGGTCGAAAGGTACTTTATTCGGCCAGCTAAATGTGAGGCATGCGTTCAACATGACTCGAGGCCCGACAACGGACGGTCCTTAATCGACACAGACGGAAGACACTACAGTCCAGAACCCTGCAAGCTTCCGCCCGGTCTCAGATTCATTTCAACACTTAGCTATTCTCACATGACATTCTTTCACATAATTCCAGGTGATCCCCTATAGCTCGCGGATGACAGGCAATCACCCGACTTCTACCGGTCTAAGCAAGCTAAGCAAGTATTGACCGTGGACACCAGGGTAACAAGGATCAGGTAAAGCAAGGTGAAACAAGGCGTAATGCAGCAACGTTTGCAAACAACTCCTAAACTTAATGCATCAGATTAAGTAAAGTTAATAAATAATTGATTTCAAACCGGGGAAGAAATGCTCCGGGGCTTGCCTCGCTCAAAGGAGCTGGGACGATGATCGGGGCACTCCGGAAGCTCTTCACCGGACTCCTCTTCTGCTTCTGTTGGCTCCGGCTCCGGCACCTCGGGCTGTTCCTCTGCGTCCTCGGGAACTACTGCCGGGACCACTTCCTGCGATCCTGTATGATGCAGAAGTATGAGTGCCTCATGCATGGTTGCATTGCATAGGTGACATGAGATGATGATGATGATGATGATGGATGCATGCGATGTAATGAGCATGTTACGTTATGGGATTACGTGGAACTTATGACTCTTCTACAAGGTAGTCTACGTCATCCAAGAACATGTACTCGAAAACTACCACCACTATTCTCTACCATGCAAGAGTATTTGAACACTCAAGATGCTTCAAAGATACACCAAAGTATATTTTATTAACTATTTTTGCATTAAAGAATTAATGAAAACCCTAATTAGCCCTATGGTTGAACAGCAACACACATTTTTGTAGCTCAGAAAAATCTTAGAAAATTACAGTGGATTACTAATATCAAAACTAGCATGACACAAGATTTTTACTGCATTTGGATTAATAGAACTGACTATACAAAAATAACAAACTAAGGCCAAAAATGGATATTTAAAATACTTTACATTATGAAAAGTATCAAACAACAGATTTAGAAATTTTCCTACTTTCTACACACTAACCAAACACTATAGAAAAATTATCACTTGCATGTTCTATTCAAATTTATTTAAATAACAAAAATAACAACTATTAGTGATAGAAAGCATTTGAACTACAACTATATATTTTTCTACAGAACAACCATGATATACAATTTTTCTTAGCAAGTAGAGGGCACACAAAGATTAACAAACTTGGAACCACATTTTTTTGATTTTTCTACAATTTATTATCAATTTTTCAAGAAAACACCAATTTCCAGGATTAAATAAAACACTACAGAAAAGTAATGAAATATTGGCATGCAATATTTTTATATTGTAGATCTGGTTCAAATGAGTACATAGAAATTTATTTCACCATTTTTGGAGCTAAAATGACCAAGAAAACATTTTCCAAAGTGTTTTTCATCATGAATATTAATAGAAAACAGAAAAATGATTTTTCGTTAAGGATATTGGGCCGGCCCGTGGCCGTTCTCGGCCTGCTCGCGCGCGCGGAAGAAAAGGTGAGCCGGCCCACTCGGAGGCGCGGCCCAAAGGGCGGTGGCCCAGAGGAGGCTGCAGGGGGGGGGAAGAACGGGGCGGACTCGTCGGCGTCCCTGACCGCGACGGCGTGGCGGTGGCCGACGGCCAACGGCCATCTCCGGCCACGACCCGACCAGCGAGCCCGCGCACGGTGTTCGCGAGGAGGTAGCGAACCCGAGAGAGAGGATCAGGGGGATGGAGAGGGAGCGAGGAAGACGGTGGGCGGAGCGCAAGCCCGGCGGCACCGACGCGGTGGCGCGGCGAGGAAAGCTCGATTGAGCCTTACCGTATGCGAACAGGGCAAACGGAGGTCCGTTCGGAGGAGAAGAGGAGGTGGCGGAGCTTCGTGCACAGTCAATCGAATGGAGGCGGTCTACCGATGCCGGAACAAGGCGGAGGTGGCGGTGGTGCGCGGTGGCGAGCGGCGTTCCGCGGTGGATGGCGCTGGAGGGAGGAAGAGAGGGAGCGAGTGAGTGGTGTGCGGGATGGAGACCAGGTGCGCGCGGAGATTTGAGACGGAGCGCGCGCGGGGTCCACGGGCGGCCACGCGGGGCGTCGCCGGCATGCGTCCGCCACGCGGCGGGCGCGTTCTGCCGCGGCGGACACGAGGCGCGGGGCAAGCGGGAAGGGAAGGAGGAGGCCGAGCGGACGTGGGCCGGGCCGCCTGCGTCGCGCGGGCGCGCGCGCGGCTGGCTGGGCCGGGCGGCTTCGCGAGCTGGCTGGGAAGTGAGGCCGCGGCTTGCTAAGGCGAAAATTCGTTTTTCCAATTTCCAAAAATTCAAATCCAAAGAATTTCAAACTTCAAACTACATTTTGAACAAGAGGGGACATTTTCTGGAATTGACCCAAAAATAAAAGTTGCTTAGAATTAAATTCTCTACAACTTTGATTAAGGGGCCAACTGAAAATTCTTGATAGATTTTGAATGGCAGAATAAAAGCTAAAATAGGGAATATTTTTGAATATTTTTCATGAATATTTTTGAACAAGTTTTGACAAAATTTGAGTCATCTAGCTGCTCCAAAAATTGAACTAGGGTTTTAAGTGATGTAAGAATTATAGTTGCAAGGCTTTGGTGTAATGTGATTATCATATTAATATAGCTCATCAATTATATCATTTTCAAGCTTTTAATTTACTCAAATTATACCATTATCACACATGATTATAATGATATGAATGCTATGCAATATGATTGCCATGCAAAAATGCATTGCGTAACATCGGAGTGTTACAACTTGATCTCACACTCCATTAGATAGAAGTATAATTTCTACTAGGAGGCCGGTGTTGGCAACGGAATATCAGGAGCAGACATGGATGCTATGTGATCTTCTATGGTCTGGTTGGTGTGGTTGCTATGTGATCTTCCATGTTAAGCCCTTGAGTTTTTGGCCGCGTTCGAGCCCATGATTATTGTTTTGGCCGTGTTCGAGCCATGTTATTATTTATTTTGATGATTTGGTATCATCGGCACTATTATGTTGGGATGATGTTGTATCGTCCGAGATTATATGATGGGATGATGTGGTGTCATCCAGGATTATGAGATGGGACGATTTGGTATCCTCCCGAGAATTAGTGTGTTTTTCCAACCCCTGACAATCCGCGGTAGAGTTATATGGAAATCTGAGGATGCGTCCCTTCAGGTATGAGGCCTCGTCAAGCCTGTCATGCCGCTGGCCCTGGTGTCAACTACGCCTATCATGTGTAGAAATTTGTACACCTCTACAAAGTTGATTGAATCTATTCGAATAGCCACATCCTTGAAATGGGCAGATGCTAGGATGAGATACTATAATTAGACTTCTACAACTGTGATAATTTGGTAAGATATATTTTACTAATTTGGTAAATTATAACTAACCCCGAGAATGGGTGAGAATAGTAATACTCTACCAGGGTCCAACTTATAATTATAATTACTTCACCCTATCACTTTTACCTCAACCATTTTAACCACCACCATATAGCCTTCCCTTTCCACCTCTCCTCCACCCAAGTTTAGGGCTTGCTGAGTACTTTATGTACTCAACCCCCTCCATTCTATGTTTTTAGGAGTAAAGCTATAGGAGCACATACCTGATGGAACTATTGGAGCTACGCGAGGATAGAACAATAGGAGAACATATGAGTATGGAGCTATCGAGGACTACGCAAGGATAGGACACCCGGAGCTATCACGGTTAAACCTCTCCGGCTCCGAGCTCCGTCATGGCGGTCCTCGCCGTCGAGCTCGCCGCTGAGCTCCTCTCTTGCTCTTCTCTCCTCCTCTCTAGTGTCCAGAGTAGGTCTAGGTGTGGCGCACCTTAGGGTGTGACCCTACTCACCGCGGTTACCTCATCGAAGGTGAACGCAACCATGCCGCTGCCGTGCTTTCCGCCGCCGTGACCGCATGCATGTGGCCAGCCCTCCCGGGAGCTTCCCCGGAGACATAGATCGCTTCCTTATATTCCCTAGGTCTCGGTGAAGCTAGCGCCGCCCTCACCCGCATCTCTACCGGCCGAAGTACGCCGGCGTACCGCCGCGCGCCACTACCGTGCCGCCATCGCCGATGGCGAGCACCCACCCGTGCTCCCGCCGTTCCATCTTCACCACCTATCGACACAGCTTGGGATGGAGATCACACTGGTGCCCTCGACCTCGCCGGAGTTGTTACCGGCGGCGAGTTCACGCCGCCGCTTTCCCCTCCCCTGCCACTGTCTCCCTGACACGCGGGCCCCGCTAGCAGCGCCGTTGGGCGGGAACCGGCCATGGGCCGATTTGTTTCTTTGGGCCGGCCCAGTAAACCGAGTTAGAGTAGGAATTTTGGTTTTTGTTTTATTCTTTTTCACATATTTGAATGCAAGATTCAAAAATGCATATCTAGAGTTTCAGAGGTCCAATTGTTATGATTCAAATTTTGTAGTGTTCCTTGTGAAGTCTAGTTTTTATTAAAAATATAAAATATGCTATGTTCTATTATGGAAATTGAAGCTATAAATTATCTCTTTTATTCATTAGGAAATAGGAGGAATTTGTATCTTCTGTTGTATAGCTCCAAATGACTTGACATTTTTATGGGGTGCTGTTTATGCCTTGAGTAGCTTGTAGTTTAAATTTCATCAATTTTGGTTAATGTATGGTGGAGTTATATATTTATCTTGTTTGCTTGGGTGGATCTTGTGTGAATTTTCATTAATTATCTGTAGATCTAGTAGATGTGAAATTTGGTGAGTGTTATTCTCATGTTAGTAAAAACCCAAGAAAAATATGAAATCTGTTGTTTGATACTTTTCAATAGGGTTTCTTATTTATGCCAAAATCAGCCTTTCTATCTGTTATTTTTGGTATAGGAAAATATACTTGCTCAATTGCTATGAAAATTTTATGGTTGCGTCCTGGATATATGTGGTAGCCACTGTAATTTTTATAGAATTAATTATAGAATTTTGTTATGGCTTCCTTTATTCACCTAATTATCTAAATAAATTAATAAAGGGCATTAAAGAAATGATTTAGATGTTGGCACCACACTTTATGGTATTCTTTTGATATGAGTAATAAGTTGGTAAACTTGGTTTAGCTCAAATGTGCTTTTGTTACATCACTAAATAATTAATTTAGTGAATCTGTCAATTCTGGACAGATTTTGGGAGGTTGTTAAATACTCTATGTAAATGATGTTTTCATGTGTTGTGGTCTGTAGCAAAGTTGTTGTGAATTTCATGATATAGTTTTTGTTAAATTTTGGTGGCATTTGGCTATATGGTTTAGGAGTTATTGCTGTTTAAAGTTGACTCTCAGCTTTGGTTGCTCTCTGTTTGCTCAAGAGCAGATTCTGTGTTTGCTGTAATTTGACCTGGTAAACTTGAGAATCATGCTTTGATGTTTATAAATGAATTGTAGAGTATTTTATAAGCTTTCCAAAATGTCCTCTTGCAAGTCAATTGGATTTGTAGATCTCCTGTTGTGAGTGATTGAATAAACTGCTCTTTTCTATGTTTAACCTGGAGTTTTCTATTAAGTGTGCCTCTATTATTCTTAAGTAATATTGGTAGTACTACTAGATGCTTAAATTGATTAAGGGAGTTTAGGTGCAGGTGTTAGGCTTTTAACTGAAGATGAACACCTTTATCTTAGGTTGTGCAAGTTAGGTGAGTAATCTTGCCCTTTAGAAGAAAGATTTGAGACATGTTCTAAAGTGATTTGAATAGAGCATTGCACCTACTCGGTCAACGAATGTCTTGTGATGTTGTGTTAATTTCTGTCATTCATCCATCATAAGCATCATGTTACTCTTATGCATTCCTTGTATTCATCTTCTGCATATGCATACAATAGGTGTACCAGAGGGCGTGACGTTGCTAGAGTTTGACGGGACGAGCCAGGAAGCTCCCGAAGTGCAGCAGCCCGAACCCGAAGCTCAAGAAGTGTAGCTCGCAGTTGAGGAGCCAGGAGACATGGTGGTTGAGTGACCGGATCAAAAGATGTGTAACTTTGTTAAAGGCAAGCCTCGGAGCATTATAAGCTTCCAAATTTCTGAAATGCAATTAAGTATTATGTTATATATATTGTTGCATTAAGTGGTAGGTGTTGGATGAAAACACTCGTTGCATTGATATCCAATCCTTGTCCAGATATTACTACCTGAATCCTATATAACTCAGGATTGAGTAGATTGCTTAGCCCTGCTTTAAGCGGTAGAACTCAGGTGATTTCCTGTCACCTGCGAGCTATAGGACTATACATATGCCATGGTTGGCTATATTTGCTATCGTGGAAAGGAACCTGGAACAATTTGAATAAAGACCGGGTGGAGGCTTGCCGATTTGTAGTGACTCCATCTGTGTCGATTAAGGGCCGATTCTTGGAGCCTTCCTTTGTCATGTTGAACGTATGCCTCTCTCTTAGCTAGCCAGGCCCAAGTGCTTGACCGTGAATCCGAGTAGCTCAACTCAGGCCGGACTCCGGTAAGTATAAAGTTTGCCTCGGAAGGGAGCTGTATGCGTGAGTCCAAGGGCAAGTGATTTAAAAGTCCTGATCATCCTGGCAGAAGGGTAATCCCTGAGAGTGCTGGCACTGACCAAACCCGCAAATTTGGTTCTGGAGTTGTACCAAAGGTAACCCATGGCTACTCTTGCAAATTATGCTAGGGTGAGAGTTAGGAATACCCCCTCAGCTAAGTTGTAATTCGATTCGAGTCGCCGTCTTTCATAGGTTAGTGAGAACTTGATGGGCTTATCTCCAAAGTAGATGCACTAAATAATAATTATGGTTCAGGAATGATGATATGATGTTGATGGCCTTATTATATCTGCTATGGTTAATATTGTTTGCTCTCAATAAGTGAGTGCTCTAGTATAGGTGCTAATATAGTTGACAGGTAAATGATGATAAACTTGATGCTAAGTTTAATTGGTTACTTATGCTCATAAGCTCTTTTTATGCAAATGTGTCAAGCTAGCCCACCTTATAAGCCTTGCATGATCCTTGGTGTCCCTTATTTCTGGTTTTTGACTGGTAAGTCTAGCTGAGTACTTTCTTGTACTCAGGGTTTATTTTCCACCTATTGTAGATGACCTGTTCTATTCTAGGTACTACAAGTACTGCCTCCTCCCGGCCAGAGATGAGGATTAGATCGTTGGGCGTGATCTCTGCTAGTTATCTTACTTGAGATGCTTTTGTGGGACATGACTACTATCTGGCAATGTATTTAAACTTATGAAGTTGTGTATCGAACTATGTTGCTTCCATGAAATAAACTCGATTTGTAATATTTTATTTTGAACTCCAATGGATGTAATCCGTATGCTACTTATGAAATGTTGTAACAGATGACGTGTTGTGTTGAATCACTATGATCTTGGTTTGTATGTCGAAAGTTGTTTGAAATCCTTCAAGATTTTTGGACTACCGGGATTATGGGAGCTTAAGTACAGGAATTTGATCACTGCGGTGATTGTTTTTGTACTTACATTCTTATAATTTGGTCAGTTTTGTTACAGTCAAGATAACATGACTATATAATGGACCAAGGTTTATAACATGGGTAAGCCATGATAAATGTTGGATAGTGTGACACACACACTCAAGCCAATCTCAAGGATAAAGATAAAAAAGAATAAAGAGCAAAAGAATAAATCTAGACTGGAGCAGGCTCGTCTAGTATAGCTATGTTAAGGTTAGCATATCATACAAATACATGAATTTCTAATGGTAGAGATCCTAAGTTAAGTTAGCTTTGGTCACTATAAACTTACTTCAGGCACCGGCTTACAATTGGTCTGCCAGTCGATACCGGCATACGGCTCTACGCCGTATCCGAACATGGGGGATTACAAAGGACGAACAGGGTTGTCACCACCTACCATCTACCCCTCAACCGGAGGATACGAGGCAAACTAAGGTAACTTCTAATGTAGACACCATATCTACGTTATCAGTTACTACTCTAATGGTGGCCAGGAACTTCCGTCTTTATTAGGAGTCCTCTTACTAGAGCATCCACCTTAGGGACGAATGACGAACCCGCAAGAGTATAATGACCAAAACTAATCTTAAAGTAGAACCTACTACCTCAATTTAGGTCTTGGTCTAAACATGTATGTTGTATGAAAGATTAAGCATAAAGTTCTATGTGCACAAGAACTTAGCTCTAGTTTCATAACATAGCTATATTGATGATATGAGAGCAAGAACATAAGAGAAATCTTCATATTATTCATACCAAGAATTCTCCAAAGTACAAGCTCTCCAATGAAGCTTATTGCCTTGCTCCAACTACACTACTAAAAATAGTAAAAGAGTACAAGTCGAGGGAGAAAGGGTCAAATGTGGTGTGTATTCAAATGAGAGGCCTCTCCCATCTATTTATAGCACTAGAATGGTTGGTTTGGAGGCATATTCGTTGCATGCCCACATGCAACTGTCATGGAGGAGCCACCAGGGAGTGCCACCTGGAAGGAGGAGGCAAGGCAGTGCGGTGTGGGTGCGCCCGCACCCCAGGTGTGGACGCACCTGGTTGGTGCCTCCCCATGACTGCCTTTCACATGGCAGTTCCTTGTTGGCCCTAGGCTTTAGTTGTGTCGGTGGTTGGCCCAAATCCCTCTGGAAAATTGGCCTTCTCCTTATTTGCTTGTTTTGCGCTTTTCTGGTTGCGCATTTTGACTCCATTTCCATGTGTTTCATGTATATGTCCTGTAAAACAATGTTTCTCCAATACATGTGGAAATAGGTCAATATTAATAACATATGTGAGTAATCATGCTAGTTTATCCTTTGTTTGTGTCTTAATTGGTAATCGAATATGATTGTTAAGCACCGCCAACATCCGCCACCGCCACCATGACTAGAGCTTCGCCAGACTCCGAGCTCACCGTGGCCAGAACAAACCGCCGCATGTCCGCTCTTCCTCTCCCTCATCTCATCCTCCCCACACCCGGTAGATGCTCTAACTCTAACTCGTTGTACCGCTACCCCTTTGACCTCGTCGGGACATGAGCCCCGCCGGCGTGCTCCCGCCGCCGCGCGGACATGCACGTGGCCATGCTCCCCTAGCGCCCCCACTAACCCTAGACCACCCTCGGTAGTTTCTCCTGAGCACCATGATGTCGTAGCCACCCTCGCCTAGCCCAGCCGAGGCCGAGAATAGCCGGCGCATCACTGCGCAACACCGCCGTGCGTCATTGCCGCCGACGAGCCTGCTCCGGTGCTCCACTGACCCAACCACCACTACCCATCGACGTGGCTCGGTGAGGGGACTCCAACGGTGAAGACGCTACCGCCAGTGACCTCACTGGCGGTGAGCAAACGCCGGTTAAACCCCTCTGCTGCCTCTATGTGTCTGTCACATGGGGCCCGTTGACCCTGGGCCCCAGCTGTCAGTCTCTGTTAACTGGGTTTGTTTTTCTTTTATTCTTTCCAAGAAATGCTTGTGAACTTTGGAAATTGATCATAAATTGTAGAAAAATCAAAAAAAAATGCAAATAAGGACATTTTGGAATCCTTGTGAGTAGATCTACCTGATAGGGTCATATTATGATAGGGTCTAGTGGAAATTTTTCTTTGTTTTTATTTATCTCTTTTATTTAGGGTTTTCAAAGGGAAATTCATAACTAGAGTTACAATACTCCTTTTGCTATGAAATTTTTATGGCATGCTGTGGAAGATTTATGAAAGCTGTGATAAAAATTTTAGATCCATTGCATGCATGGTGTTTGAGTTATAGATTTCTTTTGATTAAATGCTAGTCTCTTAGGGAATTTATTGTAGCCAAAATATGTAAGCTATGAGTGTGAAATTTTTTGCACAATGTTCTTGTGTCATGGTGAAGCTAAAAAAATATGAAATCTGTTGTTTGACACTTTTCACTAGGAGTTACTAATTATGCTATTATAAGCCTTGCTAGCTTGTCATTTTTGTAGGGGATGTTATACATGTTCAAATGGTATGAATTTTTTACGGTAGCCTATTGGGAACATGTGGAAGCCACTGAAATTTTCTCAAAATTTACTATGCACTTTTGATATATGTTTTCTAGCCTGTATGTGATGTGTATGAACTGTTAGTAACATTGGTTGTGCCCAGATTTCATTTCTTGTATGTAGTGGAATATTATTTGCTCTATAATTCAATTATAGTAACTGTTTGGACAGTTTCAGTTGTTAAGATAATTGCTCAATGAAAATGATGTTTGCTGTGAATCTTATTTTTTAAAAATTATAGATAACTTGCTTATCTTGCTTGTGTCAAATTTTCATGGCCATAGGCCAAATGGTTTGTGATTTATGGCTGTTTGAAGTTGGTCATCAGGAATGCCCATTCTCTGGAATTTCTGGACCGATCTGAGAAATTGCTATATTTGACTTTGATAACTGTTGAATCATCTTGAGATGATTATAAGAAAGTTGTAGACAATTTCATAATATTTCCAAAAGGTCTTATCTCATGTTTGTTAGATTTATATAACTCCAGTTATGATCAAAACATGTAGCTACGGTCTGCTGTCCAGAAATTGCTTGAAATGCGTGATTTACTTGGTTGCTTTGTATGAGCTTGATGTGGTTGTTTAGATGCCTAGGCTAATTAAATAAGTTGTTAGCTGCAGATTCTAAGCCTCTTACAGATGATGAACAACTTTACCTTAGGTTGTTAGACCTTGGTGAGTGTATGTTTCTTGTTTTTAGAGAAGAGATATGCACTTACTTAGTAAACAAGTGTTAATCTAGTATCACCATGTCACCATTTGTTACATGTACATGTGTATGCATCTCATCATGTCATACCATCACATATGCATTCATGATACTTATGTAGTGCATATGCATGCAATAGGTATTCCCGAGGGAGTGACATTGCTCGAGTTTGAGCAAGAGCGACCAGAGGAGCAACAAGCAGCTAGGAGCAGGAGGTTCCGGTAGGAGGAGTCAACATAGAAGATCTTCCAAAGTGTCCTAACCACCAACCTTCCTCATTTATGAAAGGCAAGCCCCGGAGCATTCTAAGCCTCCCATATTTTATAAATGCCATCTTGAGTTCTCTATGTTTGATGCATTAAGTTATAGGAGTTGTTCAGAACCACTTGATGCATATGCCTTTTCTTGTCCAGAAATATATCTTAAATCCTATGTAGGTCCAGGATTGAACATATGCTTAGTTATGCTTAGTATGATAGAAGTCGGGTGATTTCCTGTCACCTGCGAGATATAGGTGGATACTTGGTCCCGGTTGGCTATATTTGCTATCGTGGAGATAATTGTGTGATGATGTTGTAATTGGAGACCGGGCGGAATCTTATATGTTGGCGGTGTTGTGACTGTAGTGATTCCATCTGTGACGATTAAGGACCGTACCGTCGTCAACACTTCTGTTGAGATTGAATGCATGCCTCTCACTTAGCTGGCGGAATAAGCCGTTCCAACCGTGAAGCTGAGTAGCTCAACTCAGGTCGGGAATCATTCTGTCAAAGTGCACACACTGGAGGTAGTAAGGTTTGCGGGGAGCCGGTGTGAGGCCAAGGGCAGGTTAGAGTCCTTATTGACCTGGCATCCGGTAGTATCCCTGAGGGTGCGGCGCTGGTCAGACCCACGAATGGACCTAAGTTGTAACAAAGGTGACCTAAGGTGACCGTTGATCTGGTTGCCTAAGTTTGCGTTAGGAATAAATCCCCAGCTGGTTGGAATCGATTCGAAACACCGTCTCTTCCGGATAGTGAGAAACTCGACTAGCTTCGGCATCATAGTAACTTAATGAAAGGAAATGGTTATGATGGACATGAAAATGCTATACCTGATATGGTTACTATTGTGATGACTTAATTGTGTACAACATGTTTGGCACAGGTTAGTTGCTAATCTACATTGGATAGCTATAATTAACTTGGTGATCGAATTATAAAAGGTGCGGTTCAACTAATGGTTTTCATTCAAAATGTCATCAAGCTAGCTCCACTTATAAAGCCTTGCATAATCCTTGGTGTCAATTTATTTCTGGTTTATGACGGGTAAGTCTAGTTGAGTACATTCTCATACTCAGGGTTTATTCCCTCTTGTTACAGATGACATGATGTATCATGGGTACTACCAAAATTGCCTTCACCCTGCTGTGGATGAAGATTAGACCATGGGGCGTGGTCTCTCTAAGTTATCTTACCTATGATGCTTTTGCTGGAAATGACCATGGTACTAGCATGTAACTGAACTAAGTGTTGTGTTATTTTCAAACTACTTTGCTTCCGCTACTTGAACTTGGTTTGTAATAACCATGTGAACTCCGATGTATGTGAGCTACTTGTGAACTATTTGTGAAATGGGATGTAACATGTGACTTGTTATGTTGAATCATATATGATCTTGGTCGTATGTCAGTTGATTTGAAATCCTTCATGGTTTCATCAGACTACCAGGTTTATATGGGCTCAAGTATGACGGTTTGATTACTTCGATGATTGTTATTGTACTTGTGCTCTTATAAATTGGACGGTTTTGTTACACTTGGTGTCGGACAAGACCTTGCTAATGAAGTAAATGGGGCACTACACCTTGAGTGTGTGCCCCTCTTCCTCCCTCTCCACCACCAGTGCGGCGCTCACCACTTGCGTTGTGGCCACGATGTAGAGTAGGAGTGGTTCCTTCTCAGCCGACGGGGTCAAGATCGGGGCGTTCGTTAGGAGGTCCTTGAGCTCGTTGAGTGTCTCCTAAGCCTCACCTGTCCACACGAACCAGTCGGTCTTCCTCAGAATTCGGTAAAGGGGGAGGCCTCATTCGCTGAGGCATGAGATGAAGTGGCTGAGTGCTGCGAGGCACCCCATGATCTGCTACACCCCCTTTATGTTCTGAATCAGGCCCATCCTTGTGATGGCCGAGATCTTCTTCGGATTGGCTTTGATGCCACGATCAGAGACGATGAACCCAAGCAACATACCCCTTGGGACCCCAAAAACGCATTTCTTGGGGTTGAGTTTGATGTCGTTCGCTCAGAGCTTCGCGAAGCTTTTTTTGAGGTCGGCCACGAGCTGGTCGGCCTTTTTGGACTTGACTATGATGTCGTCCACGTAAGCCTCAATAGTTTCACTAATAAGGTCTCCAAAACACTTGAGCATATATCGTTGGTATGTAGCCCCCATGTTTTTCAGACCAAACGTCATTGTGACATAGCAGAACGATCCGAACAGGGTGATAAAAGAGGTCGCGAGCTGGTCGGACTCTTTCATCGTGATTTGATGGTACCCGAAGTACACTTCAAGGAAACAGAGGGTTTCGCACCCCGAGGTCGAGTTGACTACTTGGTCTATATGCGACAAAGGAAACATATCCTTTGGGCATGCCTTATTGAGACTCATATAATCAAGACACATTCTTCATTTCTCACTCTTTTTCTGTACAAGAACGGGATTGGCTAACCACTCGGGGTGATACACTTCCTTGATGAACCCAGCCGCCAAAAGCTTTGCAATCTCCTCGTCGATGGCCCTGCGCTTCTCCTTGTCAAAGCGATGCAGGCGCTTAACCGGCTTAGAGCCTGGCCTGATCTTCAATGCGTGCTCGGCGACTTTCCTCGGGATGTCCGGCATATCCGAGGGCCTCCACACAAATATTTCTTTGTTTGCGCAGAGGAAGTCGACGAGCGTGCTTTCCTATTTGGGGGAGAGCGAGGCACCGATGCACACCACCTTGCCCTTGGTGCTGCTGGGGACTATGAGGACCTCCTCCCTGATGACCGCAAGCTCCTTAAAGGCGATGGTTGCCACAGCGAGCTTGAAGCGCTCCACCTCGCACTCGTAAGCACGCTGGAAGGAGGTGCCGACGGTGATGACCCCGCGTAGGCCCAGTATCTTAAGCTTGAGGTATGTGTAGTTGGGGACGATCATGAACTTCGCGTAGCATGGGCGTCCTAGGATGGCGTGGTAGGTTCTGTGTAACCCGACCACCGCGAAGGTGAGGGTCTCCGTCCTAAAGTTGGACGGATCCCCAAAGGTGACAAGCAGGTCAATCTGCTCGAGGGGTTTGGCCTGCTTCCCTAGAATGATGCCATGGAAAGGCACCCTAGTTGGCCAAATACGTGACCGGTTGGTGCCCATGGCGTCAAGCATCTTGGCATATAGGATGTTGAGGCCGCTGCCTCCATCCATCAGCACCTTGGTGAGCTGCTTCATGCCGATGATCGGGTCTACCACGAGCGGATACCTGCCCGAATGTGGGATGCTATCTGGGTGGTCAGTCCAGTTGAAGGTGATATGGGATCTTGACCATCGGAGGAAGGCGGGAGTGGCTGGCTTAGCCGTGCAGACTTCACGGCGCGTAAGCTTTTGGCGGCACTTGGAGTCATAAGCCGTCGATCCGCCAAAGATCAAGAGGTAGCCCATTGTCTCTGGGAAGGCGCCCTCCTTGCTGAGGGGTCGAGCTTCTTCTTCTAATTCCCCTTGTTGGGACCGCCAGACAGAAACCGTTTCATGAGGGAGCAGTCCTTGTACGTGTGCTTGACAGGGTAAGCGTGGTTTGGGCAAGACCCCACGAGCAGCTTCTCGAAGTGATCTGGGGCACCCTTGGTGGGCGCCTTCTTGCCCTTGCGCTCGACAGCGGCCACTAGGGAATCCCCACGCCGCTGCTTGCTCTTCCTTTTCTTGGAGCAGTTGGTGGCACCTTCACCGGCGTCCTCGTCCCGCTTTGCCTTGCCTCGGGAGCGATCGAAAATCGCTTCGACCACCTCCTTGCCCGAGGCATGGCTGGTGGTGATGTCGAGGAGCTCCTTAGTAGTCCTCAGGTGCTTGCGCCCTAGCTTGTGGACCAGGGACTCACAGGTGGTCCCTGACAGGAAAGCCCCAATGACATCAGCGTCGGTGACGTCGGGCAGCTCATTGCATTGCCTGGAGAAGCGTCAAATGTACTCACGAAGAGTTTCACCTGACTTCTATCGGTAGTTGTTTAGGTCCCAAGGGTTCCTAGGGCACGCGTAGGTGCCCAGGAAGTTACCCACAAAGACCTCTTTTAAATTTGCCCAACTTTGAATCTGGTTGGGTGGAAGGTGTTCCAGCCATTTTTGCGCCGAATTGGCCAGGAACAAGGGGAAGTTATGGATAATGAAGTAGTCACTGTCTGCACTACCGGCCTGGCAAGCGAGCCAGTAATCCTTGAACCATAGTCCAGGATTTATTTCCCTGGAGTACTTTGGGATGTTCATCGACGGGCGGTACCGTGGAGGGAAAGCCACACCGAGAATGTGTCGACCGAAAACCTAAGGCCCCGGCAGTGGGAGGCTCGGGCTCCGGTCTTCGGCGCTGTCGTAGTGTCTGCCACGACGAGGGTGGTAGTCACAGACAACCTCCTCCCTCTCATCCCCCCGCCTGCGCCTGCGGGTGTTTAGGGTGTTTCGTGCATTGCGGATGGGGCCGATATGCTTGTGTATCAGAACCGCGACGCGCCCTCTGCCGTTGCATGGCGGCTGGTGGACCGACACACTCCTATAGCGCCACCCTAAAGGTGCATTTTGGCTGGCATCAAGCCTACATCGCTGGGACAACGAGCTCTTCGCCTGCTACACCGCCACACATTCGAGCAGTGTGCGGATCTCCCACTGAGCTTAGCACTCCTCGGGTGTTGCGGGCTCAGGGAGCCCTCGAAGAAAAGCCACCGTAGCAGCTATGTTTTGGCTTGCCTGGGCGAAGTGCAGGAGTCTAACATTGTCCTCGATGATCCATTGGTGCACGTCACGGGCCATGGCGTGCGCACGTCCGCCTGCTCCACAGTGCGAGATCTCATGCTCGAGCTTTGTGCGCTCCGCCTCCAGCTGGAGGCACGTGTCCTTGAGCTCTTGTTGCCACACCCATAGCTACTGTAGCCATAGCTTAGGTGAGACCCTCTCGTCTGTCCTGACTTCATCATCGGGGTTGAGCGGAGGGGTAACTTTCCCACCATGGACACTCTCGACGCGCCCCTCGAGGGTTTCCTCATGGTGGGAGCCATCCGCCTTGAAGCATTCATGTGAGGGGTGATGGCTTATCCTGCTAGAGCCAGAGTCAGAGACTTCCTCTGAATCTCCCACGAGGAGATCATGGAAGGATTCCATGATGTCACAGAACCGTCCAAATTATAAGAGCACAAGTCCAAAAACAATCACTGGAGCGATCAAATTCTCAAACTTGAGCCCATATAACTTTGGTAGTCCACAAAATCTCGAGGGATTTCAAACCAAACCATAACAAGCCAAGATCGTAGTGATTCAACATACAGATCACTTGTTACAACAGTTCACAGATACATCTCATACATCGGAGTACGAATACTTTATTACAAAACCAAAGTAAGAATTAGCGGAAGCAACATAATTTTTGAAACCACATTTAGTTCAAGTACTGTCAGTGTGTAGTCACATCCTGCAAAAGCATATTAGAAGAGAATACTACAGAGACCATGCCCAATGGTCTAGTCTTCACACCCAACAGTGAAGACAGTACTTCAGGTAACCAGTAAGAATCTGTTACCTGCAACAAGGTGGGAATAAACCCTGAGTACGAGAATGTACTCAGCTAGACTTACCCACCAAAAACCAGAAATAAAGTGACACCAAGGAGTATGCAAGGCTTTATATAAGTGGGGCTAGCTTGACTCATTTGCATAAAGGCTTAAGTATAGATAAGTAATCATTATTGCTTTAAGCATCAAGTTATTCATTATTAACTTGTCCTCTAGATTAGCCCTGTACTATAGCAATCACTTGATTTAGCTAAGCAAGCAATAGTAACCATATCAGGTTTATAAGACCATCATTATATCATCATCATCTTTAGAACCATCAGTAGATTTAGTGAAATCTACATTGCCTCTACTCTGTCAAGTTTCTCACTATCCGGGAGAGACGGCGATTTGAATCGATTTCAACTCAGCTAAGGGGGTATTCCCAACACCAACCGGGCATACTTTGCAAGAGTCGTGAACAATCACCTTTGGTACAACTCAGGATGGGCCCGAACAGCGCCGCACTCTCAGGGATTCTAGTGACCAGGAAGCTCAAGACTTTTAACTCACCTGCCCTTGGTCCCACCTGGCTCCCCTCCGAGGTGACTTACACTTTTTGGCTTCGCAGCCTGAGTTGAGCTACTCAGCTTCGCGGTCGGCAACCTCAGGCTGACCAGCTAGGCTGCGTTCAAAATGACAAAGGAAGTACAGCTGATCGATCATTAACCGACACAGACGGGGATAGATCCACACCCAAGACCTCCATGCCTTGTTGCTTCACTATCGACATCCCGCCCGGTCTAAGTTCATTATTAACACTTGGTTCTTTTTCACGATAGCAAATATAGCCAACCGTGACCAAATACTTCCTATCTTACAGGTGATAGGAGATCACCTGACATTACCATTCTAATTAAGCAGAGCTAAGCATATAGATGATCCTATCTACATAGGATTCAGGGATTCATATATCTGGACAAGGAATAATATAATGCAGCAAGGGTTTCCAACCAACTCCTACCACTCAATGCAACAATACATATAACATATATAATTAATTGCTTTGAAAGTAGGAGGCTTATAATGCTTCGAGGCTTGCCTTAACGATACGAGGATGGTTCAGGGTTCAGCGCTCAGCCACGGTTCCTTTGTCTCCTCTGGTTCCGTCGGACTAGACCTCTGGTTCCCGAACGGACTCCAACTTCGGGGTTCACGCCTTGCGGAGCTTCGCTCGTACCACGATCCTCGGCACACCTATTGCATGTATATGCACCAAATGAATTTCATGTATGCACCAAGGGTAGGATGACATGACGGATATATGAATATATATGAGATGATGACATGATAAATGACATGATCAACTTATGCGCATGTATGAATGATAAATGTGATGATCATTGCAACAATCTAAGCAATAAAAGTCAAGTTACATGGTGCTCTATTCAAATCACTTTAAGCTTAGGTGCAAATCTCCTCTCTAGTATTAACATGTTTAAACATCCATAAGTAACCACTAAGTACCACAAGATTCAAACTTAGCACACTTAAACCAGTTCCCAAAAATTTCAGCACATTGACATGTTGACAGCAGCAAATAATAAAATTCATAACTGGAGTTCTATAACTCCAATGGACATGCATGAGGACATTTTGGAAAGATTATTAAATTGCCTACATTTCATCTTCAGGTACCAAAGCATGATTCACAAGTTTACCAGGTCGAATTCAAACATTCCTAGAATCTGTTCTGGGCACACACAGAGCAAACCGCAACTGGACACTTCTTAAGACATGCATAATTCCTAAACCATGGGGCCAAATGCTACCAAATTTGAACAGCTACTACATCATAAAGTTTGCTACAACTTTTGTCTACAACATAGAGCATGAAAACCATCCTAGCCTTACTCAAAATGTAATCCTATCAAAACTGTCCATAAATCAATGAATTATAAAATTATATAATAACACAATCTAAAAACATTGCAAATGGCCAAACCAACTTGACCATCATTTAGGACATGTCCAAAGAACACCAGATCAAGTCATGTTACTTATGTAAACATTTATTTAATTGGACTTTTCTATTTATTTGAATGCATAGGCATAAATAACATTACTTATAAAATATGCCCAGAAAATTCTAATAAAATTAAATAGGCACATACATGACACCAGGAGGCTACCATAAAAATTTCGTCTCAATTTGACAAGTATAATTGGAGATATCATAATAAACAAATGTATAAGCAATATAAAGCATATACAAAAAGGGAATTTATAAATGAAGCATGTGACCTCCAAATTTCATGAAAATTTAACTAGAGTAACATCATAGCATGATTAACATCTCACACAATTTTCATAGCAAAAAGAGCAGTATACAGAGATATATAAAATTACCAAAATCATAATAATAATTGAAGCACTTAGCAAAAGCCATATCAAACTTCATAAAACATTACTAACCTACCATATTTTTTACACTACTGCAAAGTACACATTTTAAGGATTCCAGAAAGTCCTCATTTACCTTTTTATGATTTTTCTACACATTTCTACGAATTTACAAAGTTCAACAAATATTCATAACATAGCAGAAAAGATAAAAACTTGAAACCCTAAACATGCCGAAACCAATCGGCCCGCTAAGGCCATAGGGCCATCCAGGCTAGCCGGCCCACCCGAGGCCCAACAACCCTAATCAGAGAGAGAGGGAAAAGGGTGACGCTGACATGTGGGGCTCCGCTGTCATAGAGACAGAGGTAGGGGAGGGAGGGAATAGAGGGATTCGGCCAGCGATTCTCGCCGCCGGTGAGGAATCCGGCGATGGCGAGGGCACAGGCGTGCTCCTCACACCGAGGCGATTCAGTTGAGATACCTTGGTGTGGTTGGGGTTGGCTTGGGTGAGCTCGTTGCCGGCAATGGCAGCGGCAGCGACCAGATGGCAGTGCTCCGACCAGCACAGTGTGCAGTGGAGTGCGGTGAAGACAGCTATGGCCTCCTGGGAGCACGGTGAAGACGCCAAGGTGGAACTAGGGGTGAGGAAGATGCTCAACGAGCACGGCCACGTGCTGGCCGACGCGGTGGAGGCACGGCGACCGCACGGAAGCGTTCAGGTCCGACGAGGTCGCTATCGGAGGCAACATCACGCGTACTATAAGGTCGATGTCAGGGGCACGACGGACATGAAACAGATAGCGAAAGGAAGGAGCAAGCAAGGGAAAAATGAGCACCATGCCATGGCGGGCAATGGCGGAGCGCACGAGCACGAGGGAGAGAGAATGAGCGGCGAGCGAGGGCGACTGCGGTGTGTGGCGTCTCTAGCAACGCAAACGCGGGCCGGTGTCGACATGTCATGACTACGCGTCGATGATCTTCTGCGTGTGTCGGCCACGATCGAATTTCTGGTTTTGAAACCTAAAACTCGGAATGAAATGTTGAGTTTCAGTTAACCAGACACCTGATAGAGCTACTTGAGGGCTCAGTATCTTTCAAACCAATCCGAGTTAGCCAATGACGCAATAGACTTAATTATAGACCTACGTGAGATCTTGTTACAAGTCTACTAGCTCTCGAGCTAATTCGTGATGGTTAGAGAGATATAAGGGTCCAAAGAGGTGTACCTGAAAACTGTTCAGTCTAATGGAGACTGACAGCTGGTTTTCAAAGAGCTATAACTCTAAAACTAGCTAGAGCTAGCAGGAGCTGTTAGAAGGTTCTAGATAGATCTAAGTGAGCTCTAGGTGTAAAAGTCAACTAGCTCAAAGCTTGGTTCGGTCTAATTAGTAAGATCTAGAGCTCCTAAGAGAGGTACTTGGAAACTGATATGCACGCAGACTTAGCCAAAATGGCTAAGTGCTGAAATCAGCACCCCAATCTGCCTTGTGGGCCATGTTAGGGTGTTTTCCAAGCATTTTCATGAGTTGACCACTGAACAACTTTTGTTCCTCGTGAAATTTGGCACAAACTTTGTTAAGGTGGAACAGCCATGCAAGCAATCTAAGCTATACTTTTGGTTAGGTCAAACCAGGAAGGTTCTAGGGTCACCCATGGTCAACACATGAGTCGAGATGGAATTAGGGCATGACATAAACATAAACCCTAGCTCATTTTGGATTACTAGCATGCTACTACGATTGACAAGGCCCTAATCCCAAGGTAGCATCACATAAGCATGAATGTTTCACAAGTAGGCATTGAAACACCATTCTAAAAACTTAGTGAAACATTATGTTACATAACCATGTTGCAAAAGTTGCAATGCTATGTTTCAACAAGTATTGCACATGTTTCATGAGCATGTTTCACATGTTTTTAAGCATAACAAACCTAACACATGTACTAGCATGGTCCACATACATGATGTTACCACTAGCACACATAACATACATATGTTGCAATGTTGCAAGGTCATGTTTCAAGCAAAGATGCACATGAAATGATGATGCTTATGGTAATGCCATGCTATGACCATGCACAAATGATGCCCAAATGCAAGGCAAACACCTGGGGTGTTACACGTGACGTAGTCCACACCCACGAACTCGTTGTCCATGGGAGGTGGTTGCGTGTGCTGCGCAATGAGGTGACCAACGGTCCCTGCAGCGTTACGCAGGCCAAACGGAAACGCTGTCGGGGTGCTCCGGGCAAAGACTGCCAGGGAGAGCGGTTCTCCACCAGTAAGTTGTGTCATGACATTGACACAAGAAAAGGTGAGGCTGCGCAAATCCTCCCAGGACAGCTGGGGTCCTAGGAAGACACTGAGCTGACACTCCAGCCTCGTGTAGTCGAAATCAGGGAGCCGAGCGCCCCCAAGAGCACGGACCTCCGGGGTGCACAACCGTAGCTCCTCGAGGGCTTCGACGATGGTGTCGACGCCGGTGGAGCGAGGAGGTTGAATGGGGGCAGGAGCCCGTGCCAGCTCCCCCACTAAGTTGACGAAGAAATCCATGTTCCCAAAATGCACGTGTGCACCTAGGACCTAGCTGATGCCACGGCTAGCCATCCGTGGCCTGATGAAAGCAACAAAACGCCAAAGGCCCCTACATGGTGTGCCATCTGTCAGTTTTTTGTACCACCGATGAGTGAATTTGTGACGTTTAGCCCAGATGGTGTGATAGAGGACACAAGGATGTATACTAGTTCGGGCAGAATGTCCCTACGTCCAGTTCGTGGCTGCTCGTGTTACTAGCACTGAAGTTTCCAGTAGGGGTTATAAATCGGCGAGAGAGGGATGAAGTCCCAAGTCTCTGGTGAAGATGAAGTGGAGTTAAAGTGCCTCCTAACGGCTTGAGAGTGCTAGAACGGCTTCCAAGAAGCTTAAGAGCTCGCCCAGATGGGGCGCCCAGCACTCCCTTTTATAGATCAAGGGGAGCACCTGGGGTACATGAGAGAGAGAGAGAGGAAAAGAAGAAAGATAAAAATTAGAGAAGAAGAGAGCCCTAGGGCTGTGCCGCCCTTCTCCTCTGCAGGCAGGTCCTGCGGATGACAATGAAGGTGTGTGCACGCCGCGTCCTTTTTCGTCACTGGTCCAATAGGCAGGAGCTGCTGTCTTGGTCATGGTGTCCCCGTCCGTCACTGGTGCTATAGACAAGCGCAGCCACTCGGCCGCGGTGCCTTGTCCCATCCTTGCTTGTAGTATGGTCAACAGATCCCCTTGTCTAGAGTCGCACGGAGATCGAGCAGCATAGTGCTAGTCTGTCTGGCGTTGTTAGAGACGTGAGTGCCTAGGCATAGCTAGTGGCCGTCAGTCACATCAAGACACACCCACCTCTTTCCTAGTGTTAGGGGCATGGCCCCAGGCCCATATCCCACACTCGTAGCGGTCGGGGGCGTGGGGGCCCTTGTGGGAGCCCACGCCCCCGCCCGAGGCTGACTTTGTAATCCCCTAGTCAGGCGAGGTGGAATCCTTTCTAGGGGGTCAGGCAGGATAGATCCCATGCCCTTAGGGTCAGACGAGGCAAAGTCTAACCCCAGGGGGGGTCAAGCATGGCTAGGCCCACACCCGAGAGGTCGGGCGAGGCGAAGCCCGTGTCCAAGGGGTCGGGCGAGACGGAGCCCATGCCCCTAGGGTCAAACGAGACGAGAGTTGTGCTCTGGGGTCAGATGAAGCCACGGTCACACCTCTAGTCATTTGGGCATGTTAATGTTGGTAACCATTAGCTCTTTTTCTTCGGATACCCTAATATTGGTACCTGACAATATTCATGCACCTCTTGCTCCATAAGAGACATATGTTGATACCCCCTCTAGCTATCTATCATCAAAGAGAGAGGCATGGGCTACCAAAAAAGAAAGAGAGAGAAAAGAAGAGCAAAAGCTCTATAGTTCAAAAAGAGAGAGAGAATAAGGTAGCCATGCCCTCAAAAAGGAAGCTAGAGGAGAGGGGAAGTTCTCAAAAGGAGTACCACTTCCACCAAATACCACATACTTGCACATCTTGATCATTTTGTACGACTTGTTGCTCCATGTGATCCAAGTGTTTGACTTAACAAATTCAATTCAAGTGAGCCTTGCTTTTTATCTCCCTACCCATAAACTCCAAATCAGCTTTAGAGTAGGAGAAAGTCTAAGATCTTTTGGCCTTAGAGAGGTTTCAAACACCATTGAGAGATTTGAGTATACCATCTGAGAAACTTAGGCAAGTTTTCTTTCAAAAATCTTGAAAACCTCTAGAAAGTCTTGGCTAAACCAAAGCGGGGAAGAAAGTTTCTATCTGTGCTATGCTATCTACAACCACCTATGTCAACATGAAAGCTATAAGCCCCATATGGCTAAGACTGACAGTGGATTTCTAAGACTAATTTGCTCAACTCAAGAGATAGTATTGGTTTGTATATGAGTTTTTGCAAGGCGTTACATTGAAGCAATTCCTGATCCAACATGCTAACCACGCATCATTGCTCGGGACGAGCAAAGGGGTAGCTTGGGAGAGCTTGTTGATGGTCACTAACACCCATTTTGACCATCAACATTCCACCCAAAACCAAGGGAAAATGACATCACAAGTCAAGGTGGGCATTCGGTTCTCGGTTCGGTTTTGGTTTAGTTCCTTTGGTTATTGATGAAATTTGGTTCCTAGAAAATGGGAACGGATCGGTTCCAAAAATTTTAGGAACCAAGCATTTCGGTTCTCGGTTATTTTGGTTCGGTTCCGGTTTTAACCGAACTAACCTAATTTTTTCAGAAGACCTCAAGACAACAATAAATATACGTCTTCTAAAACAAATTTATGCAACACTATATTTATTTTTAATAATAATAATGTATAAGAAAATAATAGTAATATAATAACACAAATATATAGCAGTTCAAATATAAAACACTACACATAAACCAAACATAATCTTACAAAATACAAGTAAGTGAAGTATATTTCGTGTGGTTCGGTTCTTTCGAATAATTCGGTTAACCGAGAGTTGGAACCAAATTTTGTTCGGTTATTTCAGTTCCTCAATATCAGGAACCAAATAAGGAACTGAATTTTTTGGTCTAGTTCTTTCGATTTTGGTTCTGGTTCTTTCGGTTCAGTTTTCGGTTCTCGGTTAAATTTGCCTAGGGCTACAAGTACCATTTCATGTTTATAATTCACCTAGTTCCACTTGTACATGGAAAAATTATTTATATGCAGGAAATTTCACAAAAATGGACAAATAAGGTGCATAGGAGGCAAGTGGACGTGGCAGGTGGCCATGGGCCTAGTTGGTGGGGTCGGCCGATACCACATGGCATTGCCCAATGCCTCACCTGGCCTGCCATGTCACTGATCTACGTGAATGCCAAGGTGTCACGTCCAAGATGCATCTCCATGCTTGATCCATGTCGGTTTGATCCAAGGATGGAGGTTAAGTTGCCACCGATCCATGGGCCCACTGTCATCCACTTGGAGGGGTCAAACCGACCTACAAACCGACTTTCTGACTGAAGCATACCTGCCATGCAACCATCTTTGGGAGCCATCAAGCACCGTTGGATGGAAAGGCAGTGGTATGGATGGTCGGCCGATGCCCCCCTATGTTGGCCGATGCCCCCTGCCTCTCCATTGCTTCATCTCTACCTACAATTACCCCCTGCCCTCTACGCACTATAAAAGAGGTAGTGGTGCTCGGTGGAGATCATCACTCAAGCATTCCAAGCAATCCAAGCTCTCCAAGAAGCTCTCAAGAGTAGTAGCTATGATTTGTGCTATCATATTTGTTCTTGGTTGTTTCGTTTTCTCCCCTAAAGCACCTCTTAGGGTTTGGACTTGATCTATGGAGTGGAAGCCTTTCGGTGTCAATGGAGTGACTCCATGTGTCTACCTAACCACTTGGAAGTGGGGTTGTAAGAAATCTCACACTCAAAGTTCATTTTTGCACTTGTAGTAAAATCCACGTAGGAGTCGAAACTCCTGGCTATTTGCGTCGGAACTTTCGATAGCCAGAAGTTATGGCTCAAACTGTCAGGACTTTCGATAGTTGCTGACATTTGACTTTGAGTTTATGTAGAATTTTTTAGATATGCCTATTCACCCCCCTCTAGGCATTGTTTAGATTGTTTTAGAAGTCGAATCCCCTCAAGTCCCATGAGAAGACGTGTGTGGAGCGGGCAGCATGCTTGGGTCGGCCCAAGGGGTCAGGCCAATAGGGAGGCGGCGGTTCGTCTTTGCCTTGGGTCCGACAACTACTGCCGCGCCGTACAATCGCTCATGGGATCGTGGGAGCATGGTAGCTGCCACTCGTGGAGTACTAAAGCAAAGTCAAAGAGGCAGAGAGGGGGAGTTACCTCCTGTTTCTGGTGAAACCTTTCCCCTTCAAAAAACCTCCGCTTTCCTCCTACTCCTGCGTGTCCGCTCGCCGTCGCTTGCCTCCCCTTGTCCCGGCGGAATAGGGGCCATCAGTGGTTACCGAGGCAGAGATTTGGAAGATGGAGGAGGACGGGCAGGCACCAGAGGACGTTCATGGGGTAGGCTAGTGCCCCTCCGCTATTGGGGAGCTGGCGCTGGCGCCCAGGGACCAGGAGATTGTCTCATTCACCGACTTTCATGGGCTGGGGCTCGGCCTTCCTCTGCATCCCTTCGTGCGGGGCCTCCTGTTCTTCTACAGCCTCCGCCTCCATGACCTGACATCAGAGGGGATCCTCCACATCGTGACCTTCATCACGCTGTGTGAGGCCTTCCTGGGGATCACCCCTCACTTCGCGCTATGGAGGTGGGTGTTGTAACATCCAGTCCCGGCATACACGGCCCAGGCCCACTCTACCGAGGAGTGGTCACACCTGTGTAGCAACCTGCTTGAGCTTTCGTTCTCGCTTCGCTCAAAATGGTTAACCGAAGGTTACTACGCGTCCCTGGCCCTGATATTTAAGTCAGGTGAACTCACTCAGGATTCACGATACTGTACTAAACCACCGGTTGAACAGTGTTCCGCGATGCTACAGTACCTGATGAACAGTACCTCGTGAACAGCACACCGAATGCGTCCCAGCCAACTCGGTGAACAGTGCCATGCTGCTACAGTGTTCTAGCTACAGTATTGGGCCGAAACAGCCCCCGGTATAGTACTCCCGTCTACAGTGCCGTCCCACTGCCCGGCTACCGTACCATCGACCCGTTTCGCGGATTTTGGCCCACTGGGCCCATTTTGGGGCTGTTACAATCACCCCTCCTAAGGATTCGACGTCCCCGTCGAATGTCAAACCGGCTTACCCTTTCGGGACACTTAATCCAGGATCCTCCTCTCTTGGCCATGTTTGTGTGTTCCCGTGCCGGCGCATGTGTAATGCCATGCCGTGTCCACGACGGGCCCACGCGCATGCACACATCATGCTCGAACAACTGATCCCCATGTGCCCGTGAAACCGTGAGAGTCGGCTCTGATACCAAATGTAACATCCAGTCCCGACATACACGGCCTAGGCCCACTCTACCGAGGAGTGGTCCCACCTGCATAGCAACCCGCTTAAGCTTTCGTCCTCGCTTCGCTCAAAATGGTTAACCGAAGGTTAATACACGTCCCTGGCCCTGATATTTAAGTCAGGTGAACTCACTCAGGATTCACGATACGTACTAAACCACCGGTTAAACAGTGTTCCGCGATGCTACAGTACCTGGTGAACAGTACCCGAATTCGGCCCAGCCCAACTCGGTGAACAGTATCAGACTGCTGCAGTGTTCCAGCTACAGTATTGGTCTGAAACAGTACCCGGAGTCTGGATGTACCGTGACTCCCGTCTACAGTGACCGGCCCACTGCCCGCCTACAGTACCATCGGCCCGTTTCACGAATTTTGGCCCACTAGGCCCATTTTGGGGCTGTTACAGGTGTTCTGGGTGGTGCCATCGTTCCTCAGTGGCGCATTCCTAGTGATGGAGGGTGCCCGGATCCAGGTGTGGCTGCATGCAGCTGGCCAGTACCTCACCCTCGCTCATCCATCGGGCTTCGGTGGTGAAATGCGCTGGCAAGAGAACTGGTTCTACCTCCCCAACATCGTTCCAGTGCTACCTTCCTTCTCGGACACCGGTCCCGGGGGTGCCACCCCAGATTCGTGGGGGCTGTTCCCCTCAGCGGAGGAGGCCGCGAAAGTGCTCACCATCCTAGGGGCCATTGAGGCCCTAAGGGTGCAGGGGCTAACCGGGCCAGTGGTGGTACGCACCTTCATCCATCATCGGATTCTCCCGCTAAGGGTGAGAGCACACCCGTTGTGGTAGCACCAAGGGATCGTTGACCCGATGATGGAGTTCCCCTACCCCATATCGGAGGAGCTACTTAGGGTTCTGATGATCGACAACGCGAAAATCGATCGAGTAGCACTGCTGTGGCCTGCATCCTCAATTTTCCTGCTGCAGCTTCGCCTCAGTTCAAGGCGTCGTCAGGCGTCAACCTGCCGTGGCCCGACGTGGTGCCATCGGCCTTCTAGGTGTCACGGCCTGACGCACACTACAGGATTCAGGCATTTTGCCGGGTGCAGCACTCGACAAAGAGCCGCCGATAAAAAGTCAGTCGGCAAAGATTTCTTTGCCGGATGCTTTTTATCGGGCACCTGGCAAACACTTTGCCGAGTGCAAACCCGGCACCCGGTAAAGAAAAGTGGACGTCACGGCGCCGGATCCGTCAGCCCTTGGTTTGCCGGGTACCATGTCAGAGGCACCCGGCAAAGATTTTTTTAATTTTTTTTCAAATTTTCTTTGCCGAGTGCGCTGCCAGGGAGGCACCCGGCAAAGATTTTTTAATTTTTTTTATAATTTCTTTGCCGGGTGTCGCGCCGCCGAGACACCCAACAAAGAGTTTTTTTTAGTATTTTTTTGCCGAGTGCCCTATCAAGGCGGCACCGCCCGGTGCCCTGGGCCTGACACTCGGCAAAGCTGGGAATGAGGAATTCCCAGCTTTGCCGAGTGCCAGGGCCAGGGCACCCGGCAAAGCCTCTAATTTTTTTTATTTTTGTTTTTTTATTCTATAATTACAAAAACAGCATATAAAAGATATATATCACATCTGAAGCATCACAAACACAATATAGCACATCCATCGCATCACAAACTCAATCCCACATATAAATATCACATCGCCAACACAATATCTCATATACACGACATCGCAAACATAATAGGTCCAATATCCATCATCACAAGTCGATAGTCATTCACAGTGTATCACATGTCCATCAAGCGGTGAAAAAGAGAAACAAACTAGAGGTGGGGGAAACTGAGTGTCTGATGAAGGAAAAGCGCCGTCGCCTGGTTGCCCCTGAGATGGGTTATTCGAACCTGCCGACGGAGGCTGCATAAAGGACAAGAGATTGCATGTGTTAGAGTGGTCATCTAATGAAAGCACTACTCGAAGCAATTTGGTTTCATACTCACAGGACTAGCTAGAACTGGCGGCGGTGGAGCGAATTGCGGCACAGGTACACTGTTGACTTGCCCAAAGTTCTGTAGGAACGTCGTAATCTCCGCCAGCTGCTTGGCCTGTCTTTCCCGCTCGGCCTGCTCGGTCCTCGCCACCAGGTCCCGCAGCTCTTGAGCCATCCTCTCGTTCTTGGTCTGCAACATTTCAACCCATCTGTTTCAGTGATGCAAAGGCAACTAAGTTATGTAAATATCAATGTATGAAGAGTTAAACGGGACAAACCTAGAGTGCATTGACCCGCTACTATGAAGGGGACGGCCGTTGGCGTATGGCCGGGCCTCCGGTCGGGGTCTCTACTCGGATCTGGGAGAGGGTTGGAACAGAGCCGGACTCGAGGGTGCCATCGCCAAGCCAGTTCCGCCCATGCTTCTTGCCCTGTTCGATCCTCAGGATAGTTGGCCCATCAATGTCATCGGCGTTCAGATCCCACTCTGGCCCCTGGACTGACCTTGCCTCCGACGCATAGGAGCTGATGCAGGTGTAAACGCTCGAGTTGTTGTACGACTCGGGCGGGTCATCCGGGCTGAAGGTGACATCGGAAGTCACTTTTCCCTTGTGGGCCAGTCCATACGCCATGAATGTGGACAAAGACTGGCCAGCATGCGACGCCGACTACGAGAAAGACAACAAGATGATTAGAAGAAACATGCAGAATCGAGTGTCAGAATACTAAAAATGAATTCACGTACCCATGCTTGCAAAGCACGCTCCCGGTGGGCTTCGTGCTCCTGGATATAAACCTCTGTGAACCACCTGTCCACAATCATCTCCCAGCAGTCCCGATACGACTCGCACCACCATGGAATCATCTACATGTCACAAATAATTTGAGATATAAGATGACCAAATTAAAGCTATTTAATCTCAAAACGAATCAGTATTTTTCTTCTTCATTTGCCTCAAGGAACTGTTCCCGGGTCAGAGACATATGTCTTGCCTGTGTCTTGGTGATTTTCTGACCAAGTCGCGTGGCGTAGTACTTGATGATGCAAGTGAGGCGCTCCTCATAGTGCATGTCGGAGATGCATTTCCTGGCACTTTTCACCAAGTTCTTCTCCGCCCTCTCCTCATGTCCCTCTTCATACCTGAAAAAAAGTCTGTGGACAGACACACTATATCAATTAATTATGTCAAAAAAAGTCAAATGAATGCGATATATTGATCAAAGTTGTGCGAACGAGACTTACCCAAAACTCTCTCCTGACCCGCTCCTGCTTGTCTTCATAATCTGTGTCGAGGGCAGATTTGTAGTGGTCCCACGATTTGGCCAGCCCCACAGTCCCTTTGTGCGTGACAATGCCGGGGTAATAGTGCCTGCACACAAGCCCAAGATGTGGTTGGGGTTGCGTGAGTTACCAGGCGACACAACCTGCCAGTGCCTGCACAAGTCATTAACAAAGAATATTAGTTTCTCTAACAATTTTCAACAGGTTATATGAAGTAGCTGTGATAAAATCTAAAGTTAGTTACCTGTCCCCCTGGGGGCGGATGACTGGGCGCAGGGGAGGAAGCGGAGGCCCAGGGAGTTTTGAGGGACCACGCAAGTAGGGCCTGGCCGCAGGAGTGGAACTACCTCTAGCCTCGCCGCCCTCCTGTGTGTCTCCCTCATCGTCAGTCGCCCAAACCTACTCGTCCTTCGAGGAGTCTGAGGTACGGCGCTCCTCCTCTAGCACGTCACGCGGCCAGCCTAGAGGAGGCCAGCCCCTCCTGCCTCCTCCCGTCCGACAAGTTCTCTCTATCATCTGCATCCTCACGTGCCCTCTGGTACCTCGAGTTCACGTTCCTTGGCCCACTGCCACCCACCATCTTTGTTCAATCACCTGCAATTAAAAAAACAAACAAGACATATTATTACATGTATTAGAAATAGATGCTAAGTAAATAAACAAAACACGATTACAAAATAACATTGTATTACATGTATTAGAAGTAATCATCATTATTGGGATTATCTGGATCATATGTCTCATCATCACTATCAAAATTGTGCAAATAAACAATATTGTCCGAAGGTTCAATGTTGCCTTCATCGTCATCGTCTAAATGTAATCGCTCAAGCATTTCTATGTCCTTGGCATTTTGCACCTCATCTCCTTCTTCCTCGTCATCAACCCTTTCATTGTCTACTTCCATTCCGATCACCTCGGTTAAGTCTATCACCAACCTCCCTTGTAGCCCATCTTCTTGATAGAACTCTCCATCATATGTGTTTGGGTTGAAGTTGTAATCTTCATCATTTGGGACATGACATCTACCATGTGGCGATACCTGGTGCACAATAGACCAACCCTGAAGAGCCTTGTTGCCTTGGCATGCATATGGCAAATAATAAACCTGCACGGCCTGATCCGCCACAATGAAGACATCATTTCCTTGATAGACGGAATCGTGTCGAATCTCGACTTGACCAATATTAGGGCTCCATTTCATTAGTCGGGGATTGAACCAGTGGCATTTGAACATGACGAGATGAAGAGGTTTCAAACCATAAAATGAAAGTTCATAGATATCTTCAATTATGCCATGATACTCGAGGCCATCAGTGCCGGGAGTACAAACTCCGCTGTTTGTGGTTTTTCGATGAGGCCGAGCTTGCTCGTAGCTTCTTGTGTGAAAGCGATATCCAATCACATCATAACCTGAATAAGCTTTCACCTTACTGTCGAAGCCATTTGCAACCTGTCTCAACTCCTGCCTCATGGTTGCATCGGTTTGGGCCTACAAGCGCAAGAAGGAAAGATTGCCGGACTAAGTACGCGAAACTTGGAATCTTGAACTAGGTACGAGGTAAATTGGACAATACCTTTGTTTTGAACCAAGAAATGAAATCGGGCCTCCCTGCTCCCGGACCCTGTGAAAGAATGGTGTCGGTTTGTCGTTGGGTAGGATCCCTTGGTTGATGCCAGGATACACGAATAAATTCCATGTGCAAACAAGAAACAATCAATTAGATACAGAATAGTGAGGGCCTATTGAAACAAGTTCTTTGAGAACTTACTCAATGAACGGCTTCACCTCGGGTAGGTTGTGGAACACATATATCATGATCCTACGCCACTCTTCATTATCCAACCTCTTATTGGTCGATCCACTTGACCTGTCGAGTTGCCCTTGAAAAAGGCTGAGGTTGGATTCATTCTCGTCAACATTGTAGCGAGGGAGTGGATTATGCACGCTAGGAAGGTTCTCCATATAGTATAGCTGTGTGAAGTTTGTCACCTCCTCCACAATGGAAGCCTCTGCAATGGATGCCTCAATTTTGGCTTTATTTCTACATTTTTTGCGAACGACCTTCAGACATCTCTCGATTGGATAGCACCAACGGGCCTGCACGGCCCCCCCATACGTGCCTCATACGGGAGGTGCACAATCAAATGCTGCATCGACAAGAAGAAGCCGGGTGGAAAGATCTTCTCCAACTTACAAAGCAACTTAGGTGCCACTTTCTCCAAGTTTGCAACCACGATCCGAGATAGCTCCTTGCCAAAAAGCTGGTGGAAGAAATAGCTCAACTCTGCAAGCACAAGCCAGACATGCTCAGGAACATAGCCTCGTACCATCGCTGGAAGAAGCCGCTAAATCCATACGTGGTAGTCATGACTCTTCATCCCGTTCACTCGCATAGTGGCTAAGTTCACTCCTCTGCTCAGGTTCGCTGCATACCCATCAGGGAACATTAACTCCTTGATCCATCATAGTACTTCCCTCCTTTGTTCGGGTTTCAAGACGAAATCGGCCTTAGGCCTTTTCCAGTTCTTGCTGTTTGCAGGCGGTCGCATATTTTGCTCTGGTCTATCGCACCACGTCGCCATGTCCACTCTAGCCTTAGGGTTGTCCTTAGACTTGTCAGTGTCCATGAGTGTTGCTCAAAGTGCCTTGGCAATGTTCTTTTCAGTGTGTATTACATCAATGTTATGGGGCAGTAGGAGGTCATCGAAATAGGGGAGCCTCGTCAAGCCAGACTTATGAGTCCACATGTGTTGCTCACCATATCCCACAAAACCACCTTCTTCATTAGGCACGAGAGCATCTATCTCAGCATGAACCTCGGCAGCAATCTTCAAGTGCGGTCTAGGGTCCGTGACAGCGACACCTTTCCTAAAGTTCTTGGTGTCTTGTCGGAATTGATGGTTCGAATCTAGGAATTGACAATGTTGATCGAACGACGAATACTTGCCACCCTTCTTCAACCAAATGAACCTCACAGCTTCCTGACATATTGGGCACGGGAACTTCCCCTGAACACACCAGGCGCAGAATAACCCGTACGCCAGGAAATCATGCATGGAGTACTGGTACCAGACGTACATTTTGAAGCTTTGCTTTGTTGCTCGGTCGTATGTCCACACCCCTTCATTCCAAGCTTTGATCAATTCATCAATCACAGGCTCCATGTACACACCCATATTCTTCCCCGGGTGGCCAGGAATTATCAACGTCAAGATCACGTTATGTCGTTGAAAGGCGACGCCAGGGGGGAGATTGAGGAGGATAACAAACACGGGTCAACATGTGTAAGGGGCGGACATCGTGCCATAAGGATTGAACTCATCTGTTGCCAGCGCGACACGTACATTATGAGCCTCATTGGATTTCAGACGATGCTTGTCATTAAAGCTGGTCCATGCTTCACCATCAGATGGATGTACCATCATGTCAGGATTGTACCGTTTGTCATTCTTGTGCCACGTCATCTGTTTCGCGATTTCCTCGCTCATGACTAGCCTTTGAAGCCTCGGCACAAAGGGAAGGTGCCGTAAGACTCGGGCGGGTATCTTAAGCGGAGTCTTCTAGCCACCACCATCACCAGACTCTACCTCCAGGAACCTGGAGGCTTTACACTTCGGACAATACTTTGCCTCCTTGTGTTCTTTCCGAAATAGGACACACCTGTTTGGACAAGCATGTATCTGCTCATACGGCATCTTCAGTGCTTTAAGGAGCTTATGTGCCTCGTACATGGTCTTCGGCAACATGTGGTTCTTTGGAAGCAGGGTGCCAACCACAGCCAACACCTTATCGAAGCCTTCTCGACTCATGTTCAAATCGGACTTCAACCCCATCAAGCGGCTAATGGCATCCAACTGAGAGACCTCAGAATGAGCGTGAAGGGGTTTCACCGCTGAGTCCATCATGTACTTGAACACATCCACGGCTGCCTACATCTCCACCTCCTCACGTCGTTCAGCAAATTGTGCTTGGTGAACGTCATCTACCATGTCTGCTACCCGGCATCAGCATCGAAAGCCTCGACGCGTTGTCTCACCACCTCCTCTCTCATACAATCGGCTTCACCATGGTGGACCCACTGGGTGTAGTTCGGCGTAAACCCATTCTTGTGTAGATGTGTACCCATGAGTTCCTTGTCTAGCATTCTCCTGTTACCACACTTGCTGCACGGACACAAAGCCATTTTCAGGAATTTTGCAGCCTTGTCGAATGCACGATTCAAGAAACGATCGGTCTTCTGCATCCATTCATAGCTGGCATCACCCTGACTTGTCCGGCCCGTGTACATCCACTGACCAAATTCTATTATTTCATGTACCTGCAATTCAAATTTAGAATAGTCGAAAAAATTCAATTAAAAAATAAGTAAATATAGTTAAAAAAAACTCAAAATTGTCCCAAATTTTGAAATAAGGATTTATTTAATGTAGCAAGGCCCCACAAAAAAATAGGGCCAAAAAAAACAAAAAAAATTATAGTTTGCCGGGTGCCTTCTTGGGCACCCCGCAAAGAAGCCTTTGCCGGGTGTTAGGTCAGGGGACACCCGGCAAAGAAATTAAAAAACATAAAAAAAATGCTTTGTCGAGTGCCTAACGGTGCGGCACTTGGCAAAGGATGACGGCAGGTGGCCGGCGTCACGTCGACCACCTTTGCCGACGGCCTGGCCGATTTTTGCCGAAGGCTGGACTAAAGGCTGGTTTGCCGGGTGTATTTCTTTGCCGGGTGCCGCTGGGTCTGGCACTCGGCAAAGAGTGCCTTTGTCGGGTGCCCGATAAAAAGCACCCGGCAAAGAATTTTGCACCCGGCAAATCGTCCGTTTTCTGTAGTGGCAGCACCATCGGACATCACTTCGCCACTGCCCGACGCATATATGGAAAATTAAAACGCGAAAAAAAAGAAACACGAACAAGGAACAAGACACGGGGATGGAGCGGACGAGTGGAAGGTAAAGCATGAACACGAGATGGATAGAAAAAAAATGTGGAAAGGTACAGGCAGAAAACAAATTGGTACACTACAAGGATTTGACCCTTATAGCACCGCTTGTTTTCACAACGCCACACATTTGGTTGCAATATTTGATTCTATGGCAACAAACGTCATAATTGGTAGCAATATATGGGCCTTATGGCCACCAAAATTGTGCGTTGCGTTAGTCATAAACTCCGTTGCAAGAGGTAGGCGCTAATGCCATGGTGGGAAAGGTGGTTGCGAGTATGGGTGCCTATTACCATAGTTAGTGTTGAGTTGTGATAGCATTGATGTTGCATTGCGATAGCTAGGTGTTGTTGTCACCACTATAAAGTTGGTTGCAAGTAGTTGCACATATGGCAATAAAGTAATTACGTTGTCTTAATTTTGACCTACATTACGATAGATCAGATTTATATTGCATCCAAAAAATGATTAGTTGCAACTAGTTGCGAATATAGCAACGATGAAACTTTGTTGCCTTAGTCTTGCCCTACGTTGCAAAAGATCTTATTATATTGCAACCAAAAAGGCATTCGTTGCATTTGTTGAGAATCTATTGCCACCAACTTTATATGTGGCTATATTGAGTATATGTCGTTGCAAGAAGAGTGATATTGCCATTAAAATTTGTCCATAGGCATTACTTATCATGCATCTGAGCCAAAAACAAAAGGGTCAGACCAGCCTACCATCCTAAAGTTAAAAGCTAGTAAATAAAAAAACAAGAAAAAAAATCACAGCACACACAGAAGGTGGCGGCCCGGCCAACCCAGTGCAACACCTTGTGGCACCAGGCTTTAGCAGCATTGGGACATGATCAGCTCTTGGCCCATACAACAAGTATATCTTGGTTGATGAGCTGCGCAATTTTTTGTTTGATTTAAGGCGTGGCTCATGAGCTGCACAATATTGTTATGGACAGAGCAACGCCTCATCCATTGGCACCATTTTGCATTCATAGTGCTTGCCCACATCCACAATCTTCACATGTTGCATTTACCTTATAAATTCTAATTTAAAACTGGAGAAATGCTACTCTATTTGTGTCGATCTCATCTTGCTGATCAGTGTGACACAGGTTTAATAGAAGATTAGCTTTGTTGTGTTTATGCCATAGATGTGCTTAACTATTATCAAACAGTAACAAGATATTTACATTTATTTACAATTTTCCACATTTTTTCTGGTACTATTTTTAGTCATTCACAATAAGAATAACAAGTTCTTATATAATATCATCAGTATATCTTGATCCAGTAAGAATCGGGCCATATAGCTGCTAACATGAACTTGAATATACAGATAGATGTAAGTACCAGCTAGGTCCTCATAGATAGATATAAATGTACATAATAGATCGATACATGTACTGCATTTACAATATAGATATCCATACTTAGAAGTTTCCAAAGTGCCTACATGATAACCTGCATAAGAACCAGCTAGGACCTGGTTAACCTACTAGGAATTTAGTTATTCTGGGGCTTGATCATTTCTCCATGTCCTCAAACCTGTCAGCAATGGCCACCATGAACTCTTTTGTAGTCGTGTCTATGTCCTCCCCCATGTCTTCAAGCATCAGGTCTAGTTCTCAATCTCCTCTCGCAGATCATCCATGTGCGATCTAAGTTGTTCAACCCTTTTGCTTAGGGGCCTGGTGACTTTCTACACCAGCCAACAAAATTTCAGTTAGTAGCGTTAAATGCCCGAGAGCGGAACTAGCCAAGGCAGCCAAACAACCGCAGGTTGCACTAACCTTCTATTTGGCTAATGCCGACGATTTGGTCCTTGCCCTTCCTTTCATTGTCAGCTTCGCCTTCAGAATCAGAAGGATTGGTGATCACAACCTAAAAACGGATGAGAGACATGGGTAATGTAGAGTGCAGAAAACATTTGATACACATGGCTAACGTAGAGTGCTGAAAATTTCAGGCAATGTGTGCTGAAAACATTTGAAAGGGTTACATGATCCAAACAATCCTTGGTTGGAATAGCCTTCTTTTTTGTTGATGCCGATCCAAACAGCACTTCCTTTCTGTTTCATATTCACCTTCCGAATGGAAATGACAATCAACCTAAAAAGCTTACAGATTAGGTACGTGAATGAAAATAAAATGTGTTTGTCATGTGAGCTGCATTTGTTCAGTTATGTGGATTATCTGTCATAGGAAACAACAAAATTCAGAGGTAGGAGACTTTTAACAATATTTCATGTCTTGCTTCATTGTTCTGCTAAAATTACCAATGCACAGTAAGGTGCAGCCAAGCATGCTTAAGTTGTGGTGCTCAAGCAAAACAAATTGATCCAGATTTGGGCCTTGTCTGAAAGAATGTAGTGACTGATTTATATTAGCAATTGCGCTGGGCTCCAGATTTGCTTAGAAATGTGTCGATGGTTGTTAGACAAATTTGCCTTCGCTTAAGGACTTAAGGTAGTATTGCAGTCCAAAACTAACTTTTATCAGTGCTAACCCACTGCTAATTTTCTGGATCGGCCACTGCAGCCATGGGAGGCTGAGGGGGAGCAGGGAAATGAGGAACACAAATCCACATGTAAAATAACCAATTACAGGCCTCTGACAAAAAGAAGCAACTCTGGTCATGACAACGGCAATGGCTGAAAAAAATAAATAAGAATAGAAGCACCCACAGAACTAAATTAAAGGACCATTGAACTTGGTTAATGGCCAGACTGAACACTAGCAATGTTACTAAACTGAATAGACAAGTAGACCGTTCCAAACATCTGAGTTATCTTTTAGTTATTTTATTTTCAGACTGATAGGAGTTCCTTCCTTGAAACTGATATGAGTTCCATAATTTTCTGCAACATAGATCAGTAGTTTTTCACATTCTAGCTTTTAGGACATTCAGAACTCATACAGGAGCATGGAGCAAACTGAAATAAAACCTTTATACTCCTCATAAGTCATCATTAGCATAAGCTTTTCTAAGAACCTTACAGACACTCCATATATAACTAGCAGAGTTGCTGAATTGCCTCGCATCCCACATTGCATCTATTCAGTAGCAGCATTCATGCTTCATGCCTACATAGCAACATTCAGTCATCAAAACAATTGTCTCACATGTCAATCAAAAGCAACATTCAGTTATTTTCATATGATTGTTAGACTCTGTTAGTCTGATAATAAAGAACTGAAAGCCTCTGTTAGCCTGCATAGACGGAAAGATAAATATTGCACATGTGGCTGCAGGTAGAAAAGGAATGGTGAGAATTGAAAATGGAAGTGGGAGTTCACTGACTGTCAAAGAAAAAATAGATGAGTTACAGCCGTGAAAGCAAAAACAACATTTAGTCATCCAAAATATATTTGAGGAAATTTTTACCTCTGTCAACATAGAGCCACGGAGGAAGCAGTCCCCGTCAGGAATTGGATGGGTGCTGCTGTTGCCGCGACCGAAGGGGTGGGTGGCGGCCGCCTTGCAGTTGCTGCCGTGTTCGACTGCAGGGGATGCTGAGATGACGCTCCGACATTGTAAATTTTACCGTCTTTTTTTTGGTACTTATTGTTTAAATTTTTTAACTATTTCATATTTATATTTACAATTTCTTTTCTATTTGTTACTTATATATTTTCCCTTTGGCCCAATAACACAAATAATATGTGCTTTGCTAAACTAGAGGGCCACATAATCATCTAAGAGGCACGACATCATCGTCCACATTTGAACTGTGTTTTTTAAGTTCTATACGACATCATCATCCAGTTGAACTGTGGTTTTTAAGTTCTACACAACATCATCGTTCACATTATCATTTAATAATATACTAGGCACCACATCACCATCTAATAGGCACGATATTAAGCTATTATATTCCAAGTTCTTATATATGATATCCAATTTGTTGCTTAACCTTAACTGAACTAGGGGCCACGATTGTTCACGAACATGACGTACCGAATCATAGGATGAGGTCATAGTATCGGGATACTATAACATTTGTACTATATTGGAAAGATTAAATGCTAACATTTTAATTTTTAAAAAATTAATTGAGTTTTGTATATGTAAGATCACTTATAGACATTATGTTCCATGCAACTTAGCCTTAGACAATATTTTTGTACATTTGAATTTAAAAAACTTATTTATATCAATTATTATGTACTATCATAATACAGTTGTATCGTGGTACTATATATTCTTTGTAGGATCGTGTGGAAACAGTAGAAGACTCATTTAGAATCGCAATACGATAAAGTTCATTTAGGATCGGTCCGTGACGAACGGGACCATTCCACACCGCAGTCCAAACGAACTGGCAGGCTCGGTTTTAGGTTCGGATGGTTCCAGGACCATCCCGCGACGCTATCCAAACATGCTGATAATTTCCCTTGATATGATCATAGTGATAAGATTGTAGGAAAATGCATCGGGATCTTGACAAGCTTGGCTATATATGCTCTCAAATTACTTGCTACGTCATCAAATCATCTTGTCGACGTAATTTTCCCAGTAAGCGCCACGTCATTTTTAAGGGTTCAACAAGAATTGAGAAAGCCCAATCCTCAAGGATTTTATATTTAGCATGTGTTTGGTTTAGAAACCATGTTGAATGGGTTGGCTCCATCCCTGATTTTTTAGGTAGGATTGGACCCATTCTTTATTTGGTTAGAGGAATAGGGTTGCCCCATGTTTTAGGTTTGGTTCAAGAGGGGTTGAGATCCCTAACGAATGGGCCCCACGTATCAGCCTTTACCATCTTCTTCTCCCCATCTTTCTCTGCTTAGTCACCTGGCGCTGCTGCTCCACAGCTCCGCCCGCGCCTGATCTTCGATGCTGCACAGCTCCCCCTGCTCCTGCCTCCACTCCCTCCGCTCCCAAATCCGCCGCCTCCCACTCAATCACTGCCGAGGAGAAATGATATTGAAAGGGGAGGAACACCCACTCGATCGTCAGCCATGGCCTGGGGAGAGAACCAGGAGTCGTGGACCGGGCTGCTCGATCAGATCACCGCGCGTCCCTATATTTTGTGCTATTTTTTGTAAACAAAATAATACGTACTTTTACCTTGCATTAGAAAAGTATATAATTATTTTATTTACCTATTTAGTATATTTTATTTTTAATAGGCTCTGACGATTATAACATTTTTAATTTTTTCCACCACGCATGGTTTCCCTCCTTTAATTTTCGCATGTAGCCCGCCAAAACAGCCACCGGTAGGATCCAATAATCACGCCTTTAATTTTCGCAATAGCCGGTCAAAATACCCACCGGTTGGATTAGATCCAATAATCATGGCACATAACTCCTCCCACCACTCCTTTCACGTGCCCCTTTCCTGAAACCGTGCGTGTTGGGACTGTCATTTTTTCACGCTAGGTAAAGCGACGGCGGCGACCACGGTGACCATGACGGCGGCTCGATGGACACACCCACGTGGCTGTAACAGAACCGACCAAATTATAAGAGCACAAGTACAAAAACAAGCACCGAAGCGCTCAAATTTTCGAACTTGAGCCCATATAATCCCGGTAGTCAATCGAAACCACGAAGGATTTCAAACCAACATGCTTACACCCAAGATCGCATCATTCAACATACACATCATACGTTACATTTCACAAGTAGTTCCGAAATAAGTTTACACACACGGAGTCGCAAATTATTACAAACCAAGTTTATAAAGTAGCGGAAGCATAACACACACCAGTTGTTTAACTACTGCCAGTCTTGTTGATCACAACCCGCAAAAGCATCAGGGAAAGTACATAAAAGATGATCACGCCCTAATGATCTAGTCTTCGTCACCCGCAGGGTGGAGACAAGTTTTGCAGAAGCCTTGATAGAGCATATCATCTGCAACAGGAGGGAATAAACCCTGAGTACTGGAATGTACTCAGCTAGACTTACCCGTCGAAAACCAGAAATAACATGACACCAAGGATTATGCAAGGCTTACACAAGAGGCTAGCTGACATAACATTTTGCATAAAGGCATAAGTAATTGAAACTCTTATAACCTGTACTAGCAGTTATTTTTAGCATTTACCTGTCATCTATCTTAGCACCTGTACTAAACATGCACTTGATTATCATCAAACAATTATTAACATTATATCCATAGCAGGTATAAATTGTGGCAACATTGTATCATTCACTTAACCATATGTTCAATTAATAAAATCTACGTTGCCGCTGCTCAAGTCAAGTGCTCACTAACCGGGAGCGACGGCGATTCGAATCGAATTTCTATCCAGCTGGAGGGGTATTTCTAACACTCACCGAGTCACGCCTGGCGAGGGCTGCTCAGGTCATCTTTCGTACAGTTCAAGAATCGCGGGTCCGAATAATGTCGCGTCCCCAAGGGCGACACTCTGCCAGGTGATAGGGACTCTAACCCCCCCTTGGTCTCACGCCAATGTCCCCAAGCACATCTTTTCTCTCCTCCAAGATGCAACCTACCATTCGATTCCCGGCCTGAACCATACTACTTGACTTCGCGGTCGGAACGACTTATCCGGCCAACTAAATGTTAGACTGCGTTCAACATGACTCAAGGACGTACAGCGAATCGGTCCTTAAACGACTCAGACGGGCATAGCTCCACACCCAAGACGTGAAGTGTCTTGCGGCTGTACTATCGAACCCCCGCCCGGTCTCAATTTCATTTTAAGGCATGGTTCCATCCACGATAGCCATAAAGCCACTCGTGACCCATTCCTACATCTCGCGGATGACCGGAAATCACCCGACTTCTACCGGACTAAGTAGGGCTAAGCATTGACACGTGCCTAAACCTAATTAGGATTAAGTACGATATCTGGACAAGGACAGGTGTAATGCAGCAAGTGTTTTCATATAACTCCTACAACTTAATGCAGTAAACAATTAAAAGTACTCAATATTAATTTATAAAACAATAGGTTCAGCATGCACCGGGGCTTGCCTTTTAGAAAGGTCGATGGCCGGTGGTCAGGACACTCAGGCAAGTCCTCAGCGGCGTCTCCTCCGCCGGCTGGTTCCTCTGGCTCCTCCGGCTGGTCCTGGACTTCCTCCGGGATCACTTGCTCGAACTCGAGGAGCGTTACCCCCTCCGGAACATCTATTACATGAGTGCATAATAAATTTCATGGATGCATAATGAAAGATGTAACATGCTCGGAATGAAATGCATTACCACACTCTTGAGCTCTATTCAAATCACTTCAACTAATAAGTGCAAATTTCCTCTCCGGTAGAGAAGTACTCACCTAATCTACTCAACCTAAGGTATAGCTGTTCTTCTTCGGTTAAGGCCCTAACCCCTAATAATCACAAGAGTAACAGTACTTAGGTTACCACATCCAACACCAAAATATCACAGTAAGACATTCTGGACAGCAGCTAATTGTTTCTAACATAACTGGAGATTCCCAACTCTAAAAGATATGATCTAAGACAATCTGGAAAGCTCATGAAATGCCCTACAAATCATTTTCAGACCTCAACCCTTAATTCCTAAGTTTTCCATGTCGAATTTCCCAAGTTCTAGAATCTGTCCTCTCTAAACAGAGAGCAGCCAATTCTGGACTGTCACTTAAAACAGCAATAACTCCCAAACTACTAAGCCAAATGCTCCCAAATTTTGACACAAGCTAGTTTATCAAGTTTACTATAACTTTGGTAATTACAAGTTTTCCAGCAAACACCTTTATCAAAGGTCAAACCCAAAGATACTACCAGCTGTCCAGAAAACCTAGAAATGCAAAGATTAAATATTTATTGATGTGGCAAACTTCCTCTAAGACCAAACTAATGTTACCAAAAGTTCACATGGGTCACAAAAACACCAGAAAGTAAGGTGTGCCCACCTAGAACATTTATTTACACCCCTTTTCTTAATTTACTTAATTAATTAAGTGAAATTTTAAACATATATGTAAACTGCTCATAAAATTCTACAACAATTACAGGAGACTCCCTGACCCAAAAAGAGGCTACTGTAAAAATTTGAACTAAAATTATTCACAGAAACTCCCTACACAAAATTCACAAGCCAAAAAGGCTGATTTTTGTATAATTAACAAATCACATTGAAAAGTATCAAACAACAGATTTCATATTTTTCTTAGACACTTTAGGGTACCAGGACATACTCCAAAAATTTATAAGAACATTACACTTGTAGAAAAATTACTAAAATTCATTCAAGTATTCCCTAAAACAATATGATAGCATTATAACTTGAAAAGAAATCAAGCACTAGTGCCCAAATTTTTACCAGAGCTAAAACAAGTATAAATTAGCCTACCCACCAAATTTCATAATTTTTGGACAACTACAACTCAAGTTATACATTTAACAAATTTGCCTTTATTTTAAAACACATTTGAAAGACCTATTTAAATCTCCCAGAAACTAAACATCACATACCAGACTTATATTTTTCTAAAATACTACACATCATGCAGAGTCTAACAAAATTTACTTCACAATTTTTAAGCAAGTGAAACCCTAGATATACATTTTCCAACAATATCTAAAATCTATGACAAAATAAAAAGGAAAACAAAACTAAAAATCTAAACCCCACTAAAGGGCCGGCCTACAGCCGACGCGGCCCAACTCCCTCGGCGTGGCTCGCTCCCGCGCGCGGCCTGCTCCGGCTCCCGCCCGCGCGCGTGTGCGACTGACAGGTGGGGCCCGATGCCAGAGAGAGAAGAGCGGAGGGGGAAAAGGCCACGGCTCCAGCGAGCTCTGGCTCGCCGACGACGGCGTCTCCGGCGACGGGAAGAGCACCAACGGCTTCCACGTGACTTCCCGCATCGACCAACCCTTGATTTACGGATCCTACCCCACCCTAGCTACGACGGCCATGGTGACCACGGCTCAGAGGCGGCACCCGGTGGCGGTCCGGTGAGCTCCGGGAGCCAGGGACCTAGGTGGTGTGCGCTACGGCTTCCTAAGGATATGGCGGACCTCTCCATGCCAAGGACGAGGACGGAGGTGGAGCGAGTGCAGCTAGCCGCGTGAGCACCGCACCGGTGGTCATGGCGCGGCAGCGCACGACGGTGTTCCGGCGTGTACCGGCCATCCCATCCGGTAACGTCATCACCTAGGCTTCTCTACCCGACCCAGAACCCAGAACACGTACTAGTGAGAATGGAGGGTGATCGTAGGGAGCTAGCCATGGTGAGCCGCCGCGCGGACAGTACGCCAGCGAGGACTCGCGGTGGCGGAAGCGGAAATTCACCCTCACCTCGGCACAATCAGGTCAGGTAACGGGTGGAGGAGGTGGAGGGGGTTCTGGCGGAGCGGTGGACGGGATTTGGGGGACGGTGGTGAGACGGCGAGCTCGCGTGAGCACGGAGAAGGCTGCAGCGGCAATGGCGCCTCCGTTTCCTGCCTCGGTGAACCCGGCCAGAGCGAGGGTGAAGGAGAGAAGGGTGAGCGCGAGTGTGGGGGTGGAGGTGTCCGCTCGACCTTCAACTTTGCTCCTAGGCTCGTGACGTGGAGGTGATGACAGGACGCGCGCGCCACGCAGCCGTCGGGCTCTGCCCAAGCGCCACGACGCGGGTCGGCTGTCCGACTGAATGGCGACGCCGTTGACTGAATGGAGGCCGTCATCGTTCGACTGACAGCGCGATTTCAATGGTGATTATCTCCGGAAACAGCTCGAGTTAGCCGAAGGTGATAACATCAAAATGATAGAGCTACATGAGGGCTACAATCTTGCTAATAGGCTCAAGAACTGGTTCGGCTTGGATTTGAAACCACAGAGCTCCAAAGTGGTGCACTTGGAAACTGAAACTTAGTTTCAGTCATTATACCGACTAAAACATGATTTTCTAGACACTATATCTCCTAAACCATTTAGAACTAGGTGATGGTGATGTTGGCAATGTTGTAGAGCTAAGTGAGTATTACAAAAGTGTCCACATGAGTTAGGGCTGGTTTGGTCTGGTTTGCAAACTACAAGCTTCCAAAGTAGGTCACTATCAAACTGGAGGGACACTTTTGAGACTTAGAAAAATTCTAAGTGCTGGGACAGCCCCTCTAGCTGACTTGTGGGCCAATTTTGAGCATGTTCTGGTCAGTTTCATGAGATGGTCATATTGAGACTTTTGTTCCCCATAAAATTCCCTACAACTTTGATTAAGGGTGCTCCTCCATGCAAGGTCTCTAAGATAGACTTTTTAATTGGTCAAACTAAGGCATCCTAGGGCTAAATGCTGGTCAACCACACCTTGGAGGGCATTTTGGAAATTTTGGTCAACATGAACCTTGCTCCATTAGTGACCCTAAGTATAATTAAGGTGTTGTAAGGTAGAATTAGCTACTCTCCCCTTAGTTACACAAAAACACTAGTGTCACATGATTGCAAACGATCAAAACCCTAAAACACCCACATTTGTTGCAACAAAGTAAACATAATGAAATGATGAATGCCCATGCTTATGTAAATGCAGTGCAATTATGGAGCTAAACACCTGAGGTGTTACAGCCCTTCCCCCTTATAAAAATCTCGTCCCGAGATTTGGAAAGCGTACCATTTTTCATAGAATTCCTTATAACCATCCCGCAAATAGTCTTCCCGTTCCCACGTAGCGTCACTTTCACTACCCTGATTACTCCACATCACTTTATACCACTTAACCACTCGGCTTCTAGTTACTCGTTCTTGAGTATCGATCACTCGGACTGGCTTTTCTTCGTAAGTTAAATCAGATTCAAGCTGGATATCTCCTAAAGGAACTCTTTCCTCAGGAACTCGAAGACACTTCTTGAGCTGAGATACATGGAAAACGTTGAATATGGCACTCATTTTAGGAGGTAACTGGATCTTGTATGCAACAGCCCCACTCTTGCCTATGATCTGGAAAGGACCCACGTATCTCGGTGCAAGTTTCCGCTTGACACCAAAACGTTGCACGCTCTTCATTGGAGAAACTTTCAGATAAACGAAGTCTCCAACTTTAAACTCGAGTGGTTTTCTACGACGATCAGCATAACTTTTCTGTCTAGCTTGGGCTGCAGCCATATGTTTTTGGATGGTACGGACTTGTTCCTCAGCTTCCTGGACAAAATCAATACCATAATACCTTCTTTCACCAGCTTCTACCCAATTTAGTGGAGTTCTACACTTACGACCATACAAAGCTTCGAACGGGGCCATCTTAATACTCTCTTGGTAACTATTATTGTACGAAAACTTGGCTAGAGGTAACCATTTTTCCCAAGAACCCTTGGATGAAATTACACATGCCCGCAATAGATCTTCCAAGATTTGGTTTACTCGTTCAGTCTGACCTGACGTCTGGGGGTGATAAGCAGAGCTTCTCACTAACTTGGTTCCCAGAAGGTGATGCAAGTGTTCCCAAAAGCGAGCAGTGAACTGGGGACCACGGTCAGAAACGATAGTATGAGGTACCCCATGGAGTCGGACTATCTGATTGAAGTACAACTCGGCATAGTCAGTGGGACGATAGTCCACTCTAACAGGAATGAAGTGAGCTGATTTGGTCAAACGATCCACAATTACCCAGATGGAGTTATGATTTTTGACAGTAGGAGGAAGTCCGACAATGAAATCCATACTTATCTCTTCCCATTTCCATCCTGGGATAGAAAGTGGTTGAAGTAACCCAGCTTTCATGTGTACCGCCTTAACTCTACAGCAGGTGTCACATCTAGCAACATATGCAGCTATCTCTTTCCGCATCTTGGTCCACCAATAAAGTGGCTTCAAATCATAATATATCTTATTACTACCAGGATGGATGGACAAATTGGAAGAATGTGCTTCGGACAGGATCTGATCCCTAAGCTCTCGGTCCTTAGGTACCACTAATCTATCCTTAAACCACAGTACACCTTCTTCATCTACCCTGAAATGCTTAGTTTCTTCCTCTTTCATCTTACGCTTTATGTGGAATACACCAGGATCAGTCTTTTGGAGCTCAATAATTCTGCTTTTGAGAGTACAACTGACAGTGATGTTGTACAAGACTGCTGGATGTAGAAGGCGAGATCGATGAAAATCAGTTTCAATTAAGGAATGACAAAGAGACTTACGGCTTAAAGCATCCGCAACCACATTTGCCTTGCCAGGATGATAGTGTACTTGCAGATTATAATCTTTAATCAACTTGAGCCATCTTCTTTGGCGCATATTTAACTCGGGTTGAGTGAAGATGTATTTGAGGCTTTTGTGGTCTGTGTAGATATTGCAGACATTGCCCAGCAGATAATGCCGCCATACTTTCAAAGCATGAACAACTGCAGCCAGTTCTAAGTCATGCGTTGGATAATTCACCTCATGCTTCCGAAGTTGTCGCGAGGTATATGCAATTACTCGGCCTTCCTGCATCAAAACACCTCCCAATCCTATGCCTGAGGCATCACAATAAACATCAAACGGTTTCTCAATACCCGGTTGTGCCAGAACCGGAGCCGAGGTTAGGAGGGTTTGCAGTTGGTGAAAAGCCGCATCACACTCAGGAGTCCAGACAAACCTGGTGTCTTTTTGCAGCAACCGAGTCATGGGTTTGGCTATTTTTGAGAAATCTGGGATGAAGCGACGATAATAGCTAGCCAACCCAAGAAAACTCCGGACCTCATGAACTGAAGTAGGAGCCTTCCAATTCAATACTTCCCGTACCTTGGTGGGGTCCACCATAATTCCCCCATCGGACAACACATGCCCAAGGAAAGGTACTTCACGAAGCCAGAATTCACACTTACTGAACTTCGCATACAGTTGATGTTCACGCAGTCTGGTGAGGACAATACGCAGGTGTTCAGCGTGTTCTTCCTCATTTTCAGAATATATCAAGATGTCATCAATAAACACCACCACAAACTTGTCCAAATCAGGCATAAACATCGAATTCAGCAAGCACATGAAGTGTGCGGGGGCATTTGTCAGGCCGAAAGACATAACAAGATACTCATAAAGGCCGTATCTTGTCGAGAAAGCTGTTTTTGGAATATCTTTGGGACGGATTTTAATCTGATGGTAACCAGACCTTAGATCAATCTTGGAAAAGACTTTAGCTTTGGACAACTGATCGAACAAGATATCGATACGTGGCAGAGGATACTTATTTTTGACAGTGACTGCATTCAGAGGTCTATAATCTACACACATCCACAAGGACTGATCCTTCTTCTTCACAAAGATAGCAGGGCATCCCTATGGAGACGAACTAGGACGAATTAACCCCTTCTTTAAAAGTTCATTCAACTGCACCTTAAGTTTAGCTAGCTCATTCGGAGGCATCCTATAAGGTCTCCTAGAGATGGGTGCCGTGCCAGGCAACAACTCGATTTTAAATTCCACATCCTAATCCGGAGGGAGTCCCAGCAAGTCATCGGGAAAAACGTCAGGAAACTCACTCACTACGGGAATTTCAGCCAACGCTTTTTCTTGCACAGCATGAACTTCACCAGACAAGTGAACTTTTCTAGGAAGTTGTACTAGAAAACCCTTTTGATCTGTAGGATCTCTGAGCATAACTACCCGAGTGGATGTATGAATGAGTACCCCATTCTGACTCATCCAATTCATGCCCAAAATAACATCTATGCCTAATCCCGGCAACACCACTAGGGCAAGCGAGTACTTTTGCCCTTCTATCTCAAACTCAAGATTCCCCACTACTTTATTTGTGGAAATATTCCCACTTGCCGCACTAATGCAATAACCCCCACCTTCAACAGTATGTAATTTGTGTACAAACTTTGATGCAAACTTAGGACTGATAAAGGAATGCGAAGCACCTGAATCAAAAAGTACCACTATAGGATGTTGGTCAACTAGGAACTTACCAGCAGTGACAACCTCACCAGATGGGATTTCCTCAATACTGTTATAATGAGCATGCCCCTGACGGCCACCTTGGTTGACATTCTTCTTAGGATAAGGACAGTTCCTGGACCAATGGCCTGGCTTGTTGTAGTTCCAGCAAGGCATGTTGCTAGGAGGAACACTGGAGCTGCTCTGACCAGAATTTCCCTTTGGCAGAGCGACTGTATATGCCTTGCGGAACCCAGTTTTAGCAGCAGGCTTCTTCTATGGTGGACGGAACTTGGTATTCAGGGCAGGTGGGCGAGGGGAAGCCCTAGGTGCAGCTAGAGTCCGAGACTGCGAAGCACTCGCCTCAATGGCCCTTTTGCGGCTCTTAGAGGCAGAATAAATAACATTATTGTTTTCCCGAGTCAAAGCATCACTGATAAAATCATTGAAGGTAGTACACTTGCTAGTGCCCATGGTCTTCATCAGTTTTGGGCCAAGGCCTCTTTTAAAGCTAGCAATTTTCTTGGCATCGGTATCCACAAACTCTGTTGCATACCTTGCCAGATTGTTGAAAGATTACAGATATTCAGTCAAACTTTTATTACCCTGCGACAGCCTCATGAATTCTGTGTGCTTGATAGCCATAAGACCTGGAGGAATATAGTTCCCACGGAATGCTGCTTTGAACTGATCCCAAGCCACCGGGACATTTGCAGGCAATGTGGAACGATAGTGACTCCACCAAATACCCGCTGGACCATGCAGTTGATGAGAAGCATATTCCGTCTTTAGTTCATCAGTCAAGCGGAGCAGACGGAACTTCTGCTCAATAGTGTTTAGCCACTCATCAGCTTGCAGCGGTTCCTCCGCCTCCTTAAAGAGAGGGGGCTTAGTGTCAAGAAAGTCCTTAAAATCACTATATTGATTGGGTTCTGGGCCCTGGCGGCCATGACGAGCCTCCCGGTTGGCAAGCTGGCGCATAGCATCTGCCAGCATGCGCTGCCCTTCGACCACGGTCTGCATCAGCTCAGCCGGGGTAGGTGGTGGTGGAGGGGGTGGCTGTTCCTCATCCTCATTGCCCTGACCCCGACGGAGGTTGTACGACATCTGCAAAATGCATAGCCAATGAGCACTGACGATGTGGGAAATTTGTAGATGAATTATTGCAAATATGTCAAACTGACTTCATGAAATGGACTTCGCAAATAATCAAGGCACAATAATTCATCACAACCGCACAATCCATTCAAGTGCATCAATTGACGCAATCATGCGAGGGAATCCAACAAGATGTATTTTGATAAAGGCTCACTCACAGGGAGCACAACAGTGACTGAACCGATTACTTTAATATCTATGTGATTTTTGACCTTACGTACGGGTGCTCAGATTCGATCCAAAATTCTAGCCGAATGAGAAAGGCTACTTCAAACTGACCACAAAGAGACTTCTCAACGGTAGAGTTCCATGGTGGATCATGACTAGCCACCTCGATACCAGCGCGTGCCAAGCAGCACAGCCTTATGTCGCACGCCATAGGAGGCCCTCGGTTTCGTCGCGGCACCGAAGGGTGCTAATCGTGACACCATCATCGAACGCAACACAATAAGACATCCAATTGTGATCGAAATTAACAGGTTCAAATTAAACATCCAGGAAACATAGGGTTCGACCTTACATCCCAAAAGCCAAGTTATTACAAAGCCTCACTCCAACACATGGAGGGCACAAAAGATGAGTCTAACATCGTAGCTACATGATGACTACTCTAAGCATCGCCCTCAGAGTCGGTGTCTAGGATCTCCCCGCCATCCTCATCGCTAACAGGCTCTAACTCCTCATCTTCTTCTTCTTCTTCTTCTGGTTCTTCTGGTGGGGCATCCGGTGGTCCATTGACCTCCACTTCATCATCATCTTCAGCCATGAAGACTCCCGAACCCATGTCCTCATCTGCGTTGTTGTTTCGAGGCAGCAGAGGATTTAGCTGGTTGTTCAGGCGGTGCACTTCTTCATGAAGATTGTCATTATATTCTTCAGCATTCTCCAACTGTTGCTCGAGCTCCACCTGACGAGCTCTCAGGACGTTCTCCTCGTGCCAGGCTTCATCCCTCTGGTTCATGACATGGACCAGCATGCGTTGACAGTTGCAATTGGCTACTGTCAACCTCTGGACCGCAAGTATTTCTTGATCACGGTCACGGATCACTTGCTCCAGTTGCTGACGCGCTGCATTCCTGGCAGCAGTCACTTCGGCCAACTCAGCCCGCAGCCGTTCCACCTCAGTGGGCTCGGGGCGGGGCTCACGTGGAGCTAGCTGGTGGCGAGGGGCTCTTCCTCCGGTTGACTTACGAGCGGTCCTCTTAGTGCGTGCCATCTGTATCAACAAGATACGACTTAAGGTGAGGATGATTTAAGGGATACGAAATTTAATTTAGTCGGGACTATTGATATTTTAAGGAGGGAGTAAAATGACATGTATGATATAATTAAACATGATGCATGCACGTTCTGTACGCCCTCTCACCTTAGTAGAAACCTAAGTTCTAACGCTAGGTGGTGGCATACATACGTTCTCTCATATAAGCGAAACTATCGGTCTACTCGTTACGCTGTTAGGGTACCTGTAGAAAATCTCATTTCAGCCCAACAGTTTCCCAATATAAGCACACAAGAAAGCAGTAAATTAAATACTTTCCATATACACATCCCCTGATGTATATATTTCAGTATCAAAGCTACCCGATATACATTCCCACAATTAAGTGCTTTCATAATTACATGGTTTGAACATGTAAGCATGCAAGTCACCAAAACTACTCTCCCCTAGACCGCCGGTTGGACGATCATGCTCTCACAACTCACACTTACCAGAGCGTCGAGGCAATTGATCCATACATTACCACCCAAGTGGATGGCATCCATACAATATCACGCCGTATGGATGACGAAACAAAAACAAACAAGGCCCCCAAGTTAGTCTTTATAATAAGCCACCTAAGAGTCCTTATTTGGGCTAAGGGATGTGATCACTGGCATACCTATGAAAATAATTTTTAGAGTTTTAACCCTTTTTATAAACAAATACTTTTTGTTTTTAAATACTCGTACGATGTGTTTAATGTTGAATTAAGCTCCGATACCAGCTGTAACAGAACCGACCAAATTATAAGAGCACAAGTACAAAAACAAGCACAGAAGCGCTCAAATTTTCGAACTTGAGCCCATATAATCCCGATAGTCAATCGAAACCACGAAGGATTTCAAACCAACATGCTTACACCCAAGATCGCATCATTCAACATACACATCATACGTTACATTTCACAAGTAGTTCCGAAATAAGTTTACACACACGGAGTCGCAAATTATTACAAACCAAGTTTATAAAGTAGCGGAAGCATAACACACACTAGTTGTTTAACTACTGCCAGTCTTATTGATCACAACCCGCAAAAGCATCAGGGAAAGTACATAAAAGATAATCACGCCCTAGTGATCTAGTCTTCGTCACCCGCAGGGTGGAGACAAGTTTTGCAGAAGCCTTGATAGAGCATATCATCTGCAACAGGAGGGAATAAACCCTGAGTACTGGAATGTACTCAGCTAGACTTACCCGTCAAAAACCAGAAATAACATGACACCAAGGATTATGCAAGGCTTACACAAGAGGCTAGCTGACATAACATTTTGCATAAAGGCATAAGTAATTGAAACTCTTATAACCTGTAGTAGCAGTTATTTTTAGCATTTACCTGTCATCTATCTTAGCACATGTACTAAACATGCACTTGATTATCATCAAACAATTATTAACATTATATCCATAGCAGGTATAAATTGTGGCAACATTGTATCATTCACTTAACCATCTATTCAATTAATGAAATCTACGTTGCTGCTGCTCAAGTCAAGTGCTCACTAACCGGGAGCGACGGCGATTCGAATCGAATTCCTATCCAGCTGGAGGGGTATTTTTAACACTCACTGAGTCACGCCTGGCGAGGGCTGCTTAGGTCATCTTTCGTACAGTTCAGGAATCATGGGTCCGAATAATGTCGCGTCCCCAAGGGCGACACTCTGCCAGGTGATAGGGACTCTAACCCCCCTTGGTCTCATGCCAATGTCCCGAAGCACATCCTTTCTCTCCTCCAAAATGCAACCTACCATTCGATTCCCGGCCTGAACCATACTACTTGACTTCGCGGTCGGAACGACTTATCCGGCCAACTAAGTGTTAGACTGCGTTTAACATGACTCAAGGACATACAGCGAATCGGTCCTTAAACGACTCAGACGGGCATAGCTCCACACCCAAGACGTGAAGTGTCTTGCGGCTGTACTATCGAACTCCCGCCCGGTCTTAATTTCATTTTAAGGCATGGTTCCATCCACGATAGCCATAAAGCCACTCGTGACCCATTCTTACATCTCGCGAATGACCGGAAATCACCCGACTTCTACCGGACTAAGCAGGGCTAAGCATTGACACGTGCCTAAACCTAATTAGGATTAAGTACGATATCTGGACAAGGACAGGTGTAATGCAGCAAGTGTTTTCATATAACTCCTACAACTTAATGCAGTAAACAATTAAAAGTACTCAATATTAATTTATAAAACAATAGGTTCAGCATGCACCGGGGCTTGCCTTTTAGAAAGGTCGATGGCCGGTGGTCAGGACTAGGGATGAAAACGGATCGGATACGGACGGATATCACTGATATCGTGTTTGTTTTCATATTTATGTCCGGATTTGGATTCGAATACGGATAGTATCAAAAATATCGGATAGGATACGATTGGATATCGACGTCATAAATATGTGATTTACATATTCAGATACGAATACGGTATCGGATGTTAAATATCCGGACTCAGATACGGACGGATTAAAACCTCTCTAAACGGATTCGGTCTTGAATACGGTCGGAAAATATCCGTACCGTTTTCATCCCTAGTCAGGACACTCAGGCAAGTCCTCAGCGGCGTCTCCTCCGCCGGCTGGTTCCTCTGGCTCCTCCGGCTGGTCCTGGACTTCCTCCGGGATCACTTGCTCGAACTCGAGGAGCGTTACCCCCCTCCGGAACACCTATTGCATGAGTGCATAATAAATTTTTTGGATGCATAATGAAAGATGTAACATGCTCGGAATGAAATGCATTACCACACTCTTGAGCTCTATTCAAATCACTTCAACTAATAAGTGCAAATTTCCTCTCCGGTAGAGAAGTACTCACCTAATCTACTCAACCTAAGGTATAGCTGTTCTTCTTCGGTTAAGGCCCTAACCCCTAACAATCACAAGAGTAACATTACTTAGGTTACCACATCCAACACCAAAATATCACAGTAAGACATTCTGGACAGCAGCTAATTATTTCTAACATAACTGGAGATTCCCAACTCCAAAAGATATGATCTAAGACAATCTGGAAAGCTCATGAAATGCCCTACAAATCATTTTCAGACCTCAACCCTTAATTCCTAAGTTTTCCATGTCAAATTTCCCAAGTTCCAGAATCTGTCCTCTCTAAACAGAGAGCAGCCAATTCTGGACTGTCACTTAAAACAGCAATAACTCCCAAACTACTAAGCCAAATGCTCCCAAATTTTGACATAAGCTAGTTTATCAAGTTTACTACAACTTTGGTAATTACAAGTTTTCCAGCAAACACCTTTATCAAAGGTCAAACCCAAAGATACTACCAGCTGTCCAGAAAACCTAGAAATGCAAAGATTAAATATTTATTGATGTGGCAAACTTCCTCTAAGACCAAACTAATGTTACCAAAAGTTCACATGGGTCACAAAAACACCAGAAAGTAAGGTGTGCCCACCTAGAACATTTATTTACACCCCTTTCTTAATTTACTTAATTAATTAAGTGAAATTTTAAACATATATGTAAACTGCTCATAAAATTCTACAACAATTACAGGAGACTCCCTGACCCAAAAAGAGGCTACTGTAAAAATTTGAACTAAAATTATTCACATAAACTCCCTACACAAAATTCACAAGCCAAAAAGGCTGATTTTTATATAATTAACAAATCACATTGAAAAGTATCAAACAACAGATTTCATATTTTTCTTAGACACTTTAGGGTACCAGGACATTCTCCAAAAATTTATAAGAACATTGCACATGTAAAAAAATTACTAAAATTCATTCAAGTATTCCCTAAAATAACATGATAGCATTATAACTTGAAAAGAAATCAAGTAATAGTGCCCAAATTTTTACTAGAGCTAAAATAAGTATAAATTAGCCTACCCACCAAATTTCATAATTTTTGAAATACTACAACTCAAGTTATACATTTAACAAATTTGCCTTCATTTTAAAACACATTTGAAAGACCTATTTAAATCTCCCAGAAACTAAACATCACATACCAGACTTTTATTTTTCTAAAATACTACACATCATGCAGAGTCTAACAAAATTTACTTCACAATTTTTAAGCAAGTGAAACCCTAGATATACATTTTCCAACAATATCTAAAATCTGTGGCAAAATAAAAAGGAAAACAAAACTAAAAATCTAAACCCCACTAAAGGGCCGGCCTACAGCCGACGCGGCCCAACTCCCTCGGCGTGGCCCGCTCCCGCGCGCGGCCTGCTCCAGCTCCCGCCCGCGCGTGTGTGCGACTGACAGGTGGGGCCCGATGCCAGAGAGAGAAGAGCGGAGGGGGGGGAAAGGCCGCGGCTCCGGCGAGCTCTGGCTCGCCGACGACGGCGTCTTCGGCGACGGGAAGAGCACCAACGGCTTCCACGTGACTTCCCGCATCGACCAACCCTTGATTTGCGGATCCTACCCCACCCTAGCTACGACGGTCATGGCGACCGCGGCTCAGAGGCGGCACCCGGTGGCGGTCCGGTGAGCTCCGGGAGCCAGGGACCTAGGTGGTGTGCGCTACGGCTTCCTGAGGATATGGCGGACCTCTCCATGCCAAGGACGAGGACGGAGGTGGAGCGAGTGCAGCTGGCCGCGTGAGCACCGCACCGGCGGCCATGGCGCGGCAGCGCATGACGGTGTTCCGGCGTGTACCGGCCATCCCATCCGGTAACGTCATCACCTAGGCTTCTCTACCCGACCCGGAACCCAGAACACGTACTAGTGAGAATGGAGGGTGACCGTAGGGAGCTGGCCACGGTGAGCCGCCGCGCGGACAGTACGCCGGCGAGGACTCGCGGTGGCGGAAGCGGAAATTCACCCTCACCTCGGCACAATCAGGTCAGGTAACGGGTGGAGGAGGTGGAGGGGGTTCTGGCGGAGCGGTGGACGGGATTTGGGGGACGGTGGTGAGACGGCAAGCTCGCGCGAGCACGGAGAAGGCTGCGGCGGCAATGGCGCCTCCGTTTTCCGCCTCGGTGAACCCGGCCAGAGCGAGGGTGAAGGAGAGAAGGGTGAGCGCGAGTGTGGGGGTGGAGGTGTCCGCTTGACCTTCAACTTTGCTCCTGGGCTCGCGACGTGGAGGTGATGGCAGGACGCGCGCGCCACGCGGCCGTCGGGCTCTACCCAAGCGCCACGACGCGGGTCGGCTGTCCGACTAAATGGCGACGCCGTTGACTGAATGGAGGCCGTCATCGTTCGACTGACAGCACGATTTCAACGGTGATTATCTCCAGAAACAGCTCGAGTTAGCCAAAGGTGATAACATCAAAATGATAGAGCTACATGAGGGCTACAATCTTGCTAATAGGCTCAAGAACTGGTTCGGCTTGGATTTGAAACCACAGAGCTCCAAAGTGGTGCACTTGGAAACTGAAACTTAGTTTCAGTCATTATACCGACTGAAACCCGATTTTCTAGACACTATATCTCCTAAACCATTTAGAACTAGGTGATGGTGATGTTGGCAATGTTGTAGAGCTAAGTGAGTATTACAAAAGTGTCCACATGAGTTAGGGCTGGTTTGGTCCGGTTTGCAAACTACAAGCTTCCAAAGTAGGTCACTATCAAACTGGAGGGACACTTTTGAGACTTAGAAAAATTCTATGTGCTGGGACAGCCCCTCTAGCTGATTTGTGGGTCAATTTTGAGCATGTTCTGGTCAGTTTCATGAGATGGTCATATTGAGACTTTTGTTCCCCATAAAATTCCCTACAACTTTGATTAAGGGTGCTCCTCCATGCAAGGTCTCTAAGATAGACTTTTTAATTGGTCAAACTAAGGCATCCTAGGGCTAAATGCTGGTCAACCACACCTTGGAGGGCATTTTGGAAATTTTGGTCAACATGAACCTTGCTCCATTAGTGACCCTAAGTATAATTAAGGTGTTGTAAGGTAGAATTAGCTACTCTCCCCTTAGTTACACAAAAACACTAGTGTCACATGATTGCAAACGATCAAAACCCTAAAACACCCACATTTGTTGCAACAAAGTAAACATAATGAAATGATGAATGCCCATGCTTATGTAAATGTAGTGCAATTATGGAGCTAAACACCTGAGGTGTTACAGTGGCTGCTTCCTCCAACACCATACGCAAGCGCGCCGTGATGCCACCTCCTTCGTCCGCGCCTCCATCTTCCGCACCTCAATCTTCAGAAGAGAGGCGCCATTCTCCTAATGAAGATCACGTCCAGGAAGAAGATGACAGCCACGACGTTGATGGCTCAGGGACACTACGTTTTCTCTACAGCAGGTACGTGCTACTGTTGTTGTTAGTTGGGGTACGTGATGGGTGTCGGCTGATCGATCAAAGCTGTTTGGGTGCGAGCGTGCATGTTGTAGTGTTGCAGGTGCGTGCATGTAGTGTTGAAGGCACGTGCGTGCGTCGAGGAAAAGATCATTCAATCTGCATTTATCTATCAAAGCTGTTGTATAAAGTCTGCCTTGACGAATAACTTCCCTGCTTAGCATAAAGAGATCTATAATATTTACATTTGGATTAGTATCTGGTACAATATTTTAGTTCATTCAATCATCACCGCTGGCACAATTTTTTGCCTCTGCTAATTGCTGCACCTGCATTGTGTATGAACAAAAAAGCAAATTGCTGAATCTGCTGATCAGGCATATTTAAATCTCAGTGCTATTTTCTTTGCATCAATAAGCAAATGTTAGCATAACACCAATTAAGCGACATGGGGGGAAGCGAAAACATGATCAATCAGGTACAGATGAACACCTTGATGCCTACAAGGTGTGGCTAGCAAAACTGAAAGCCAAAGAACCAGACATAGGTAAGGTCGTTCTTTGCATCACTCACTCAAATTGTTATAACACAATGTTGCTTTGACAAGTGCATTTGGTTAATCATGACTCGCAGACTACAGTGAGGACTTCAGGGACAAAACAATCGCAACATACAAGGAATGCTAAGGCATACAGGCCATCGCCAGCATATGCGTAATTAAATTGCTTTCATCATGTCATCAAATATATTACCGGCTCTTCTGCATTCAATAAAATAATTGACACATGCTGATTTATTTTTTTCCAGTGTCATTATTGGAAGAACATACAAATGATGATCATATAACGGGAGGGGAGGGAAATCAGGAAAGGAGCACGACAAACAAAGTAGCATATTTGCACAGGTTTTTCCCAGGAACCATCAACACCACACAGGTTCCAAACAGCCCAAGTGTCGATAACAACTTCATCATACCACCACGCATAGAGGATGCAGCTGTATAGGTAATGAAAATGCAACAAGGTTACTTACAAAACATGCAACATGTTTACACATAAAATGCAACTTGTTTACATCAACGTTCATTTTGGCAGAGTAATGGACCATCAAGCATATTGCCCACAGAAAAGGTAGTTGATGAAGGTACTACCATGACAGCAAAGATTAGTGCAACAAGGCCTCTTTTCTAGAAAAAGAATGGTACCAATGGGTCATTGAACTATGTTTCTGCCCCAACAACTATTGAGGACTCGTAATCAAAAGAGAAAGCATCAGGTATGAATACCAATGTGATTTGTCTTTAAGATGGTGGCAAATATGCTATGTATGATATGTCAGTAATGTTCATCAAACTGGTGGGGATCTTGTCATCTCAAATGTTATATTATACTCCCTTCGTCCAGAAAAACATGCAATTCTAGCATAGTATCATGATTTAGTACCTCAAGTTTGATTAATTATAGGTTAAAAAATATCAATATTTATGATATTAAATAAATATCATTAGATTAATTATGAAATGTATTTTAATAATAAATTCTATATGTGTTCATAAATTACAGGAATGCGTGGACAACCAAAATATTTAGAGAAAGCTTTATGTCTATATGCTGGTGATTGACAGCTAGAAGAACGAAGTGCCGATGGGTGATGGAGCATGAAGAGATCAATAAGCGAACTCATATTTAGTTATATTTTAAAATACCAAACATAGTTGCAAACTTGTAGATTGAGATGATGTGGTCATGTTTATTTTAGTAGTACTCCGGTCGTTGTGTTACTACTTTGGTTGAGACATATATTTGAAGTTAATGAAGGTTTGAGATCTTATATGTGATGATGACATTTATACTAATGGCACAATTATTTTGTAACAACAATTAAATTTATAGCTATGAAAAGAAATTAGAAAGGTGTTGGCCAAAATGCCCTCGTTGCAACAAACTACGACGCAACCATTGTTTGTTGTTGCCATATACATTATTGCCACAAACTTTATGTGTTGCTACAGGACATGTCTACCACCAACAAAGATTCATTGTATTTTCCATCTACTACCACCAATAATGATTCGTTGCATTTTTCATCTCTTACCACCAACAATGTTTTGTTGCATTTTTCATCTCTTACCACCAACAATGATTGGTTGCATTTTCCATCTACTACCACCAACAATGATACGTTGCATTTTTCATCTATTACCACCAACAATTATTCATTACATTACCTTTTATTGCCACCAGTAAATGAATGTGGCAATTGTGACTCTAGCCACAAAATTTGGTACGTTGCAAGATTTCTTTGATGCAATGGAGTACACTGTATGGCAATATGGCCATATTCCCACGTAACTATGGAGTGGCAATAAAGCTATTTTTGTGACAAGTTCGTTCATGCCAATAATATCACAATGCATCCACATGTTTCGTCGCAATATTAATTCACGCAACCATTTCTGCTGGTTGCAATATCTATGCTTTGCAACAAGAACCTAGTTGCGTTAGTTTTTTATGTGCATTGCAAAACCAACATATTGCAACACCACATCCAAAAGGATGTAAGAACCTATTGCACCGTTCCAAATGCAACCACCTGTCTACGACCATAAATAGATGCATTTGATCCATATTGCAACCAAAATAGCCATATTGCAACCCAATATAGGCGTGACGAAAGGGTTGGATCCTAGTAGTAAAATTTTACCTTTTTATTATATATATATATATATATATATAGCAGCCCTTAGGTTAGGGGCTTTGCTGGAGTTACTCTTGTGACCCTAAATCATACCATGCCAAAATAGAAGGGAATGTAGAATCTTTAGTCGCGAGAGCCAAAGCCAACACAATTGTGATCTTCAGAGGTGAGCCTATCTCATAAGATCGTATCCTATAAGAAATTAATTAAAGGCACCGGATCCGCTGCCTTCTCTTCCTCACCGATGACACGTGCTATCATGTGCTAGGCGAGAACCCTAGGTGTACGTCTAGGAGCCAGTGCTATGTCAAGATCACGACCTCGATCTACCACCAAGCTCAGCTGTACCAAATGGCAAGGCCACTAACTTCAGGCCATGGTTAGTCTTCACGATCCAACTAATTTAAGCCGTGTTCATGTTAATTAGGTTAGTGATCCCATGCGATTAAGCTAATCATGTTCAAACGTTTGGGTCTAACAATTTATTTATATTCCTTTTTAGTGCATATAATAATATATATGGTCGGTCCACAATTGTATGTACGCTGCTAGAATATTTCTGTTTTTCCATAGAGCTGATATATATCAGCATAAGACGATATGACTGGCAAAACGACGGAAACCACCACTTGGTTTACAATATCTTGCATCATTATTTCTTCCAGCTTTTCTAGCTGGTTGTTGCAGCCATCCATCCTAAAACGGTCGACCATCACCGCCGGCGAGCTCCCGGAGCCTCCTCTGCAGCTCGGCCCGCTCGTCACTAAGGCGCGCGTTGTCGCGCAGCACGTGGTCAGCGTCCCTGAGGGCGCGGTTGAGGCGGTCGAGCAGGTCACGGTTGTCGCCTCGGAGGTGGACGACCTGCTCCCAGAGCTGGGTGAGCTGCTTCTGCTTCCGGACGCGCGACCGCCGCGCCGACTCCCGGTTGGAGACCGTCCTCCGCCGCCGTCTCTCCTCCGCGAGCAGCTGCCGCCGACGCTGGAGCGTCAGGTGGTGGTCACCTCCTTAAGCCTTGTCGTCGGTGCCGGCATGATGATGATCATCATCAAGCAATGGCTGGCCGGCGTACTCGAAGCCCGCGGCGGAGTAGGGCGGCGTTAGCAGGTCGCTGTCGTTGCACGGGAACAACAGGTGATCATCATCTGCTGGTGTGTGGTAATGGGGCACGATTCGGAAACCGAAAGGGGCTGTGGCTGCAGGCGGCAGGTACGGGAGGAAAACGCTGGCAACCTCACTAGGGTGCATGGTGGTCTCTTCGACCTTGGTGAGCTAGCCAAAGAGACTGGCTGATCGAACCGAACACAGCTGAGGGAGGGAGGTTAGAGAGGGAGAGGGAAGTGCAGGTTTCTGAAAGGAAGCAAGAGGGCAGGGAGGTGGATTTATAGCCCGAAAAAGGATCATCTATGGCGTCCGTACGTACAACACAGGTGCGTGCATGGGCATGGCCCCGCGGTCCCCCACCTGAAGCACGATCGGATGACTTTGAGCGACGATAGCAACAGCCTACTAGAGGGCTGCCATCGTCTTCGATTGATAGATGGTTATCATCATGTCTTGGATATAGTACGTACGTGTCGGCTTCTCTGCATTTTGTATAGGCCTGGTGTGCCCAGGGGGTGTTTGGTTTGAGGAGTTAAAGTTTAATAAATACTGTAGCACTTTCGTATTATTTGACAAAAAGTTTCCAATCTTAGACTAATTAGGCTTAATAGATTCGTCTCGTAAATTACTCCTAATATATGCCGACATGTATGCAATTAGTCTACATTTAGTACTCCATGCATTTGAGAGAACATTGATGTGACGGAAGTTAAACTTTAACAAGTTGAAACCAAACCGGCCCTAACAAAGAGGCTGCAAATTCACAATCAAGCAAGCCATTCTGCGAGTAATATCGGGCGGCAGGCTAACAAGCTGGCTGGCTGGGTGCTCCGGCCATTCACACGCACGGTGGTTGGCCAGCGGCGGCGGCCATCGCAGCACCGAATACGGCCGGCAGTATATAAGGTCTCTCGATTGAGCAGTCCTTTCTGCAGATCAATTGTCGATGATGCCTCCACTCCACGTACGTATTCACTGAACGTACTTGCGTTTCTTTGACGTATGTCTACTTTTAGGAGGCCTCATAATTGAGGAGGAAACGAACAGTGGATAGAGATGCTGATGACCGATGAACAACGAGAGCAGCACTAGGTGCTCTGCTCCGGAATGTTAGGGGAGGCTAACATTTCTAGTGGTTCTGGTATAAATAAAGTGATCCATATAGACTAGAAAATGTTAAGACTACTGTTCACACAATGGAAACCATCACTACTTGTGGTTTGCAAAGAAACCTTTTCATTTCATCATACATCATCTTTATTTCCTCCCCCTCTTCTTTTTTAGCATGGACCACCTTCTCTTTCACCAAGCATATGTAGCTTCTGCAAGCCACTATCACAAGTATAGAGCACCTACTTTTTTTATCCGATCCTACATGGCACTTGGGGCTACTGGAAAAAGCATGCTTTAGGTAAGGCCTTAGTATTCCATTCCTCAGCCTCCATCTGAATGATCTGATACATTCACTGTTCTCGGTGAGCTTACGCAATGGAGAAAAGGAAAAGGCAGGCGTTGCGTGGTTGGTTGGAGGTTCACAGCCACAGGCTCTCGATTATATTGTTTTCCTTTGGATAAAGAGAATATGCACCTCAGTCCGCTGATGGGAATTATGTTCCTCATCCGCAACTGCGTACACACCACGTATATATTTTTGTCTCAGCACTTTGTCTCGGGCCCATTTTATATTTTGTGTTCATGAATAAAACCCTAATGATATCATATGCTGTCAGGTCTTAGCAATAGCATCAAAAAGTTTGTGCATTGCATATTGTAAGGATAATGGACCCTATGGCCCATTTTGTTTAGATTTTAGTGTTTGATGATCCACATTACCATTTGGACTAATATTGTTTGCTAGTATATCTGATATAGTTCAACATGATGAAAAGCGGACTTCACCCAAGTCGGAAGAAATGATCCAGATGATCAACATCTCAAGCAAGATATTAGAAGTTATGTTGAAGCCCCACAAGACATGCTAGAAGTCTTAGACACCTAGAAGTATAAGCTTGGATACGAAGACAAATGAAATTGAAGCTGAGACAAAGAGATGAATGAACTAGGCTCTTTATTAGCTTTTCAAAAAATCCAAGATCATCAAAATCGGAATTCCATGCTCAAAGTTATTGCCAAAAATACTAAAGCAAAGGAGCTTGGGCTGCTGATGGATGCCTCACGGATGGACCGCTAAGCATGGTGGTTGGACCACCAAGAATAGCAAACGACCTGTGGGACCGACCGCCAGTTGAAGGTGACCGTTGAAGTAGCCGTTGGAGCTCCTCACGGTCAGACCACCAGCACCGACGGTTGGACAGCCAGGTCCAACACAGTGTAGAGCCATTGACCGCACTGTTCAACGGCTCTATTTGGATGGGGAGCCTAAATATACCCTAAACCGGCCATTTGGAGTGTGGAGGAGTTGGGATAAAATCCAAGTAATTATATCAGATAGAGACAAGGTGTTTACTCGTTCCATGTGGCAACAGCTCTTCAAATTGTTAGATACCACACTCTACATGAGCAGTTCATACCACCAACAAACATACGGGCACACTAAAAGACTTAATTAGTGCTTAGAAACATTCTTGTTGTGCATGGTTCAAGCATGTCCTAACCAATGGTCCAAGTGACTACCACCGGCTGAATTTTGGTACAATACCACCTACCTTTCGACCATTGGTAAAACTCCCTTAAAGATTTTGTATGGCTTTCCTCCACATCATTTCAGCTTTGGTCTTGTAGTGCAATGTTCCAACCCTGATTTAGATGCCTAGCTTAATAAGGAACACTCTCCTATGACAAAAATGATTCAACACAACCTAGCCCACACTCAAACCAGAATGAAGGATCAGGCTAACAAGTATCCGATGGATAAGGAATATGAAATTGGGGATTTAGTGTACTTGAAGCTTCATCCATATATACAGATGTTGGTAACCCATAGGTCTAATTAGAAACTAAGTTACAAGTTCTTTGGCCCATATTTGATTATGGAAATAGTAGGCAAGGTGGCTTATAAACTTTAGCTTCCCGCACGTAGTCATATCCATCCAGTTGTCCATGTATCGCAGCTGAAGAAAGCACTACCTTCTACAACAACGGTGAATCCTGATACACCTCTTCTTTGGGTCATTGTTGGTAGACATTTATATTTGGTGAAATTATTGGACATTCATCTTCATCACCACAAATTATCTACTGCAACAATGGGTATGGTCCAATGGTCTAATCTACCTCAAGACTTGATGACCTTGGAGAACCTTTAGGTGTTAACAACATCGGTTTCCGCTGGCACTTACTTGTGGTCAAGCAGTGATTTAACACGGGGGTTGTCACAAGCTATATTAGTAGTGAGTCACTTAAAGACAGGCCATGGGCTTGAGCTTGAAAGCCTTGTAATAGGATAGTCTCGGCTTTGAGTCACTCCCAGCCATTCGGCTTGGCAACTATATAATACACCCGGCTCCCTACTAGGGGAATTTACAATGATAAACTAAACCAAACTACATCCACATGTTGTTTTCTCTATCTCTCTCATTGTTCTAGATTGCCATCGGCACAATTCCACTAGATCTTATCGACACCTGGTTGGCACAGGTTAGGGTTGTTATACAATGGCCGGAGCATGTCCGTTTACTCCTATAGGTAGTTGATGCCTCGTGCTCATGGACAATGGGCTGACAATGAGGACCTGATATGATGGTGATAGTGGACGGGTGCTCTAAGTCATCAACAAGCATGTCACATTAGCTATCAGAAACATCGGAGGAGAGGAGCGGCAGAGAGGTCAAAAGGCTCCATGCTACTCCTCATTTGGAACTTCTTAAGTATTTATAAATGAAGTTTTAGAAGCCCCTCAACCACTTTGATACATTAATCAACCAAGGCACTTCCTTTATTTGTTCTCTTATTCTCTATGTGTTATTTGCTAATGATTGTTCTCTACTGCTAGTGTTCATTTGGACTTTTGAAGCATTAATAAAAGGAAGTCCTAGAATTCCATCAGCGAATTTGATACCTTAACTAACTAAGGCACCTCAGTTAATTGTTCTCTTATTCTTTATGTGTTATTTCACAATGATTTTTCTTTGCTATTGTATTTGTTATTTGCCAATGGTGAACACTAAAAGTATATTAAAATGAGAATTTTAAGAGATGATGATTGGTAGTGTTTCAATGATTCTTCATTGTTCATTTATGAAATAGTAGGGATAGCAGTCTTACATATTTCACCAACATTAAATAATTCTTGAAAGCATAACCAAACATCATCTTCTATTGATAGGTATAACTTGGGCAAAACTATATCCCTATGCAAGCAAGTTCCTTGTAAATGAAGTTTTTGTTTGATCAGCAACAATCGTCACCAAGTTCTTTCGTTTCACATGGAATCCATTTGGACATGTGCTTCTAAATGTGTTACTTGATGAATTAAGGGACATCTTATTTTGCCAATTATAAAACATTTCACGTCACAAAATTCTTCAAACTCTACTACACATGGATGGAGAAGAGCTAACCTCATATGCTTCCCCCAAATCATCACTGCCAACGGTATTTCCTTCACAATCAAATTGCTTTGGAAACCAATCTAACTACTACTAATTGGGGAATCCTTTTGGAGCCTTCATATTAAATCCTCACTAGACACATTAGAAAAGTGGATAATGATTTTTTCACAAATTTCCATGGATATGGAAAATCATATATGAAATTTCCACAATTATAAAAAATAGGTGAAATATATATGCAAATCTATAATCATGTGCAATTGTATATAGTGAATTTATTCCAATTATATATATGTGCAATAAGCCAATTATATATTTCACTAGATGCAATATACATTACGAAAAATGATCTAATATTCACTTTAAAATTTTGGATCTAAATTGGCACTGTCCGTTATTAGAAATAACCTAAAGTAACCCTTCTCATCTAAATTAGCTAAATTTGTCATTATATAGTATATCATAAATTACTTCTATAAATGCTTTAGTTATGAACTTATGTCATTGTTAATATAGAAAAAAAAGTCGAGATATATGTGGACCATGTGTGTCACCAGCACCAAGTATGTATGCACATATGCAAGAAATGATAAATTTATAAATTTCCATGATGATACACAAATAGTTCAAATTAAAGTTTTAACTAAACACATGTCAAACACACATAAAGGTGCAATACAAAGAAAGAAAACATTGAGTATGGTCTATGTATAAGAAATTATTTATGTGGGTACTCTACACTACTGGAAACAGGTGCCGCTTTGCCGAGTGCTTTTTATTGGACACTCGGCGACACTCAGCAAAGTTCAAAACAAAAAAATCCCGAAAAAAATAGCAAAAAAAATTTACCAGGGAGACCACCACCCATCTCCGTCGAAGTCGCAAGTCGCGGCATTTTTCGCGTAAAATTCACGCGCTACGTGGCCAGCAGGATTCAACCCCGTGACCTCTCCCTCGCGCGTAGCCCCTTCTACCACTGCACCACACTACCACTTGTGTCTAGATTCCTTTTTGATTCCCCGTATACCATACTAATCCAAGTGTAAATTGATTGTTTAGGGCCCTAAATGAATTCAAATTAAAAAGTTGTCAACTACAAAATTTCATAACTTTTCGAGATCTATAATTTTCATATAGGAAGTTTCTCCATCCGAGGTCGTTAACAAAATTTGAATTTCAAATTTGAGAAATTCAAACGTAGTTTTGCATGGCAAGATGATTTCAAATGAAAAAGTTGTCAACTACGAAGTTTCATAACTTTTTGAGATCTACAAATTTTATTTTGGTTGTTTTTCCATCCGAGGTCTTTTGAAAAATTCAAATTTTAAATTTTTGAAATTTAGATGCAGTTTTGCATGACAAGATGATTTCAAATTAAAAAGTTTTCAACTACAAAGTTTCGTAACTTTTCAAGATCTACAAAGATTATTTTGATTGTTTTTTCATCCGAGGTCTTTCAAAAAATTCAAATTTTAAATTTTTGAAATTCAGATGCAGTTTTGCATGACAAGATGATTTCAAATTAAAAGTTTTCAACTACAAAGTTTCATAACTTTTCAAGATCTACAAAGTTTATTTTGGTTATTTGATCATTTATGCATCCAACATGGTGTTTCTAACATTGTTCACAAATCTTATATACCTCTCTTGTAGTTTCATAAACTACAAGAGAGCTACGTAAGATTTATGAACAAATTTACATTCACTTTGTCATATGAATAAATGACCAAAACAAAAAATGTTCATCTTGATGAGTTATACAACTTTGTAGTTGAAAACTTTTTTATTAGAATTAATTTACCCCTTCAAACTGTGTTTTGAAATTTATCTTTGCCGAGTGCAAAAAAACACTCGGCAAAGATTGCCGAGTGTTTTTTTTTGCCGAGTGTTTTTAATTTGGCACTCGGCAAATAGCTTCTTTGCCGAGTGCCCGAAAAAAAATGCTTGACAAATGATTTAGCACTCGGCAAAGTTTGATTCTCCGGTAGTGATATGAACAACTTAGAGAGCAAAGATAAATAATTTCCATAGCTATGGCCATAAATATATCCATAAATTTCTAGCAATTATCTCTGTTGAAATAGGCCACACAGAAACACAAATTTATCGACTAATGCTCCCTCTGACCATTAAAAATGTGATTCTTTTTATCCCACCTTCGACGACCTCTTCAAGTGGAGGAGCAGGAGTCCCCCGACTCTTGGTACCCTTATTACCACTATTATTACGAATCCATTACTACTATGATTACGGTTAGTAGTGATTTGTTTAATCACAAATATAAAACCATCTAAATTTGTTTTTATCAGACCACCAATATTAAAGACTCATATTGATTGAAGGCATGTTTGGTACGGTTTCGGACTCCGGCTTATTGCTACATAGTATGGAGGAGCCCGAGCCACTGAAATGAAACCAATTCCTACATTGTTTTGAGAGAAGAGAGGTAAAAACAGCTATAGATGAGGCTAAGTCCAAACTAGCCGGAGCTCTGCCAAACGAAGCTTAAGGTTGATGTCAATAGTTTCATCAAGGAAATACATTCTTATAATATGTAGTTCTTCGCATTTAAAATGGTATAATTTTAAAAATAATTGTAATCAAAGTAAGATATTGTAGACCATATCCACATTCCAACTTTGTTTGCAATTTCACTTGTGCTGGTCATTACCACAAATAAACATCAATTGCTGCATGGAAAACTCTCACCATACATGAACATTACATAGTGGTATTCATCCCTTCATCGCATCTAATCACCCGGACACGGCCCAGTATGATGACATGAGCACGTCCAGATATGTACCTGTCGACTGTCGTCAGAAACTGACAAAAGGCCTCTCCTCGCCGGATACAGCTGTGGAGACAACGAGTCAGATCAAGATGTGCTCAGAGGTAACAGCCAGGAGTAACGTCGTGCATGATTTTGCAAATGGGAGTGAGACACCGAGTTCTAACATTGCGCACCTTAGCGCACTGCGCACCCCGGCCTTTGGAAAGTAACTAAAGTCATTACAGGTCGTTGGACGACTCCTCTATGATCAAGGCCTGGTCGCGCTTCCGTACTACGACGACGAGACCAGCCGTCACCTTTGGAAGACAGGAAAATCTTATCCCTGTGCCACCTTTTGATCTGGACGCAGAACTGAGCTGATACTGGCGAAGAACATTGCGATCGATCAGGGAGAAAGCTGATAGCACCCTGTGTTTCTCACTTGTTGATTTTGGCAAAACGTCTTCAGTTGGAGTACCTAGTCTCAACTCTGGCTACCAGATCATGAAGATTGGAGTTTGATTTGGAGACCTTGCTTGGGTTATTTTCTTCAAGTACTCTATCTGTATCTAAAAGAATACACATCTCATTTGCAAGAAGTCAACCGATTTCAAATTTGATTAAATTTATAAGAAAATACAAATATTTAAGATACTAGATAAGTATCATCAGATTAATCATGCATTATATTTCCACTGTTAACTTATTTGAAAACATAAACGTTGATACTACGACCATCTTTGGTTGGGCTTTTCAACCTGCTTTGCCCCAAAAGCCAAAAGTCAACCAAAGAGATTGGCTTCCACCCAAAGCCACAGCCAAAAGCAGCTTCTGCCTAATACACATTTCACAGCGCACCTTCCCCCTGCTTTCACCTGCCTTTGCTTTCAACTTTTCACGAAAATTACCCACCTGCCACTGGTTATGTACGTACCAGTTCGTTCTTTTCTCTTCTTTCTTTCACGTCCGTGTGAGAAATAGGATATGATCGCAACCTTCGAGTGCGGGGGAGCCCGTCGTCGAGCACGACTTCGGCCTCGATCCTCCAGCGCTTCTCTGTGCCGCCTCTGCGGGCACCCACGCCAACCATGGCATTGTCGATGTGCCCGGCCAGGACAACTGACAAGATCCTAACGTACAAGTATGTTAAGCCTCGGGATCAATGGTTCCCGACCGAAGAGACCCCCCACTGACCCCTCCGGGATCGCCCGGGGGCTATACCCATCGGGTACGCTCGTGCACACCTTCCAACGAAGAAACCTGACCGAGCCTAGGCACTATGCAGTCCCCGCTCAAGAGCTCCGGGGCTCGCCCGAGCCTCAGGCCTCCGATCGATGACACGCCCGAGCTCAGGCCTTGGCTCCTGCCCGGCCTACGACGCCAGCCAATGCCCGGGCACAAGAAGACAAGCCCTGAGCCATCGGGGGCTTGGGGGCTCCAATACGCCACGCTCCAGGCATTGCCTTGCCGGCCACTCCCGCGACAGGGTCACATACGGGGCGTGACACAAGAAGACAAGCTTCCTTTAGCCTCCAGGGGTTGGGCGGCTCTCGGGTCTGCGCGTCAGCCCCTGGAGCCGACCTCCTTTGCCACTAAGAAGGCTCCAGAAGGTCCACCTGGGGAGGCCGGTCCAAGCCGACATGTCCTGACACGTAGAGTGCCAGAACAGAGCAGCCGAACGATGCCCAAGACTTCTTCGGCTCCACAACACCGCCACGGTCCACAAAGCGCCGCTGCAAGATTCTTCTGGACTCTGGCGCATGTAGACCATAGACTCATCTCCCCAAACCGTCATGTACCCAACATATCTCATTATATAAGGGATAAGATCGGACCTAGAGGGGGAAGGATGATCCAAGACAGATCATTTCATTCCTCATTCTATCCGCTCCTGCTCAGCACCAAGAGTAGAGCAACATAGAGAGGAGCACTGAGAGCTCCTCCACCGCATCCCGTCATCTTCCTCCTCTCCAACGAGGGGAAGGCACCACCGGTGGCGAGGCAACCTTAGGATTAGCACCGAGTTAACCTCCTACCAAATCTCTCTCTACACACTATTGTAACCCCCGATTTTGGGTGCTTTTGAGTATACGATCATCAGCTGTTGGACGTAGGGCATCAATCGGCTCGAACCAGGATAAACCATTGCGTCCTCCCTATTATTCTTGTGTTCTTGAGTCCACCCGAGCCATCCGGTCTCCATTCATCCAACAACATATAGTTATCCTCCATGATAGCAACAAAGCTAAGCATGATCATTTATTCACCTAAAGCGTAGGTGACAGGAAATCACCCACTTCTAATGGTCTAAGCATGGCTAAGCATATATTTCGATACTAGACTTAATAGGGTACCAGGATATATCATGGTAGTCAAGGAATATAAAATAGTAGATATGCATCAACGGTTTCAAGCAACTCCTATAACAAAATGCATCAAACATAAAAAGGACGCAAGTTAGATATTTGCAAACCACATGGAGTAAATGCTCCGGGGCTTGCCTTTCAGACAGAACGAAGGTTGGTGATACTAGCACTCTGGCAGATCACCGTCTAGTTCCTCGGCCTCTTGTCCTTCCTAAGATGGCACCTCCTGCTGCACGGCCTCCTAGGGAACTACATACTCCACTAGCGTTACTTCCTCCAACGACCCTGTATGAATGAATAGGATTCATCCATGTAAGCATAAATTATTATTTATTAACAAAAGGACATAACAGAGCCATTACTTCTCAATGCTCAGAAAATTCTAAGACAATTACAATAGCTTACTCATGTCTACAGGAATCTACCACAAAATTTTTAGATCAAAATGATAAGTATTTTAGCCTACACAAAAATGACAAAACAGCAGGCATAAATCCACATAAAAATACCTTGTACTATGAAAAGTATCAAACAACATATTTCATATTTTCCCAATATCTACACATCATAGGAACACTATGAAAAATATTTCACATGCACATGTTTCACATATTTTTGGCCCTAGCAATTTTACAAGAAATTAACATTTAATCCACATAATTCACTCAGCCATTTTATTCCATAAACATAGCATGGCATATATTTTTCACAAAATCTACAAATAAACACAAGACTAACAAAATTAGAATTACATTTTTCTGACCTTTCTACAATTAGTTGTGCATTTTCCAAGTTATTAAGCAATTAACAAATCAAATAAATCTCTACAGAAAAGTATCACAAAAATGACATTTCATATTTTTAAATTGTATATCTACTCAAGACAAACGCAGCAAAATTTGTTTCACATTTTTTGGACAAGTATAACTCAAGATATGGAATTTACAAGGTTTAAATCAATTTCTGGAAATCATTTTCTTAAAACAAAATCAACTCAAAACGCTGGGTGCACCCAGTGCAGTGCACCCAGGCTCACCGCGAGTGGTCCTCGTGGTCAAGGCAGGCGGAGGCGGCGCTGACCAGCGATTTCTCGCCGTCGACGAGGTCCCCGACGAAATGGAGGGCACCAACGTGCTCCCCGCGTCAAACCGCGTCAGATAGAGGTGAAGATGGTGGGGCGGGTCACTGGAGCAAGGCTCGCCGGCGGCAATGGCGGAGCGGCGGCACTGCATGGTGGCACGCTGGCCATTTCCGGCTATGGCAAGGCCCGGTGAGGCGCGCGTGAGCATGGCGAGGTCAAGGCGGACTCGTAGCGCGAGAAAGGAAGGAGGGAGAGGGAGTAGAGCGAGGTCGACTACGCAGACCGCGAGCTCACCGGAGCTCTGGCCATGGATTGGAGAAGAAGACCGGCCAATACGGCCTCTCACCCCAACGATGGCAGCTGTAAGCGGGCGCAAACGATGGAGCTCGTCGAGGCGGAGCTGTTGGCTAGTGGAATCAAAAAATGAGGTGCAGGTGGAGGAGCATGTCGCTAGCGAAGCAGCGGCGGCGCGTGGTGGTGAGCACCCATGGGATTTCAAAATGGAGAGGAAGGAGGAGACAGGATGGAGTGTGGAGTGGTGTGCGCTCTGACAACCTTGAAGGCGGAGCGTCGCCGGTCAGAGCGGGCACCGCCCCTTGCCGCCGGTCAGCGGCCTCCACACGGCGAGCGCGGGTAGGGGTGAGGCGGGAGCGTGCGAGCACGGGCGCAGCGCTGGAGCGGACTGGGCCGGCTTTCGGCCGTGGGCCGAAACTGAGGTAAGGTCCACCTTTTTTTCCTTTTTCATTTTTACTTTCAAAAATCCAAAACAGTACTAAAGTCACTATTTTGAGCAATATAAAAGGATTTTCAAGACTTGGACCAAAAATCAAAGTTATAGATTTTGAAGAGAAGAACATTTCATATTAAAGAATCAAGACCTAATTCTACCTAGATTTTGAACTACAAATTTCCAAAGATCATTTCTATTGAAAAGACTTAGAAACATCAGAGTTTCTCCAAACAACACTCAAATTGACTTTTGACTAATTGTTGAGCATGTTCCAAACATTTTCATGAGTTGACCTAGAAATAACTTTTGTTCCTTATAAAATTATCTACACTTTTTATTAAGGGCCCACCAACAGAAAAGCACTGTAGCAAAACTTTTATATTCGGGCAAACAAAACTACTCTAGGGCCTACCTGGGTCAACTATGACTTAATGACTTAATTAAGCAAAGTACTTAACATAAACATGACCTCATTTTGCACCCTAAATATTTCTTTTTGGTGACCAATCAAAGACAAACATGGCATAACAAGCATGAGCATGGCATAGGCACACATTGAAACATATCATCACAAGGCATGTTGCAAAGCAATGTTTCATCTTATTATTTCATGTGATGCTCATGTATGCATAGATGATGCTTATGCTCATGAAATGCAAGTGCAAATGCATGCTTAACACCAGGGGTGTTATAGCTCTCCCCCCTTAAAAGAATCTTGTCCCGAGATTCTGGGTTACTAACCATTTGTTATAAAAAGTCAGAATAAACTTCTTTTTGATAGGCCTCAGTTTTCCAAGTTGCATCTCTTTGGTCATGATTGCTCCACAACACTTTATATAGCTTGATCGTTTTACTTCTAGTTTCCCTTTCCTTGCTATCTAGAATCTGAACTGGCTTCTCCTCATATACCAAATCAGATGCTAACTTGATATTCCGTGTTTCAACTCTCTCTTCAGGGACATGTAAGCATTTCTTCAACTGTGAAACATGGAACACTAGAAAGATAGCACTCATTTCTTTAGGTAATTGCAATTTATAAGCCATAGTCCTTTTCTCTCTATGATACGATATGGTCCCACATATCGAGGCATGAGCTTTCTCTTAACCCCAAACCATTGCGCCTTCTTCATGGGTGAAACCTTCAGATACACATAGTCACCAACCTTAAAAATAAGGGGTCTCCTTCTTTTGTTAGCATACCTTTTCTGATGAGATTGAGCGACGGCCATATGTTTTTGAATAGTTTGGACTTTTTCTTCAGCTTCTTGGATGAAATCAATGCTATAGTATCTTCTTTCTCCTGGTTCAACCCAATTCGATGGAGTTCAGCACTTTCTACCATACAAAGCTTCAAACGGAGCCATCTTGAATGCTCTCTTGATATTGTTGTTGTAGGATAATTCATCTAGAGGTAGCCAATTCTCCCATGAACCCTTGGAAGATACTACACAAGCCCTCAACATATCTTCTAAGATATGATTAACTCTTTCAGTCTGACCTGAAGTTTGAGGATGATATGCTGTACTACAGATCAAACTAGTACCCAAACCTTTATGTAAGTGCTCCCAAAAGTGAGCAGTAAACTGCGGCCCTCTATCAAATATAATGACTTTTGGAATACCGTGCAGTTGAACAATCTGAGAAATATACAAATTAGCATACTCGAGTGGTCGATAGTCAGTCTTAACCGGAATAAAGTGCGTTGATTTGGTGAGATGATCAACAATCACCCAAATGGAATCATTTCCTTTCTGAGTGGTGGGAAGTCCTGTAATGAAATCCATACTTATCTCTTCCCACTTCCATTTTCAACTGATAACGGTTGTAACAAACTAGCCGGTTTCATGTGAATAGCCTTCACTTGGCAACATGTGTCACACCGAGCAACATTGGCTGCAATCTCCTTCTTCATTTCTGTCCAACAGAAACGTGTCTCAAATCTTGATACATTTTACTACTTCTAGGATGGATAGATAACTTAGAAAGGTGAGCTTCATCCATGATCTAATTTTTAAGTTCTCTGTCCTTAGGTACGACAAGATGATCATCAAACCATAAAATACCTTGCTCATCTACTCTAAAGTGCTTAGTCTGTTGCGCTTTCATCTTCTCTTTGATATGGAATATTCCTTTGTCGGTTTTATAGCCTTCGATGATCTTTTGTTCAAGGGAACAACTAAGTGAGATGTTGTACAGCACAGTAGGATGCATTAGATTAAACAAATCTTCCAATAAAGGCTACAAGATAGTGCAATGCGACTTTTGGCTCAAAGCATCCGCAACAACGTTTGCCTTGCCCAGATGATAATGTACTTGTAGATTGTAATCATTTATCAGCTCAACCATCTTCTCTGTCTCATGTTCATCTCAGGTTGAGTGAAGATATAATTGAGACTCTTGTGATCAGTGTAAATATGGCATACATTACCAAGTAGGTAATGCCTCTAGATCTTTAAAGCATGTACCACAGCTGCAAGCTCAAGATCATGTGTTGGGTAGTTCACTTCATGCTTCTTTAATTAGCGTGAGGCATAAGCAATGACTCATCCTTCTTGCACGAAAACACAACCCAAACTAGTTTTTGATGCATCACAAAACACATCAAAAGGTTTCTCTATATCCGGCTGTGCTAAGACAGAAGCAGTGGTTAGCATTTTTTGCAAAATTTGGAAAGCTGCCTCGCACACTTCTATCTAGGAAAACTTCTTATCTTTCTGTAACAAACTAGTTATCGGCTTGACTATCTTGGAGAAATTTGGAATAAAACAATGATAATAACCTGCCAAACCAAGAAAACTTCTAATCTCATGAACAGTAGTCGATGCTTTTCAATCCATAACCTCTTGCACTTTAGTGGGATCCACTAAAATACCATCTTCCGATAGGACATGACCCAGAAAATGAACTTTCTTGAGCCAGAATTCACACTTACTAAACTTAGCATATAACTTATGCTCTCTAAGTCTGGTCAAGACTATCCTCAAGTGCTCTGCATGATCCGCTTTATTTTTCGAATAGACTAGGATGTCATCAATGAACACAACCACAAACTTATTCAACTCTAGTATAAAGACCGAATTCATCAGATACATGAAGTACGCATGAGCATTTGTTAAGCCAAATGACATGACAAGATACTCATATAACCTATATCTAGTAGAAAAGGCAGTCTTAGGTATATCCTGTGGCCTGATCTTAATCTGGTGATACCCTGACGGCAAATCAATCTTAGAGAACACTTTAGCCTTGCACAATTGGTCAAACAAGATATCAATATGAGGTAAAGGACACTTATTTTTAATTGTCACTGCATTAAGTGGTCTATAGTCCACGCACATCCTGAAAGAGTGATCCTTCTTCTTTATGAATATAGCAGGACAACCCCACTCGAATGAACTAGGTCAAATAAGGCCCTTGTCCAACAACCCCTTTAATTGAACTTTCAGCTCTGCTAACTCATTGGGTGGCATCCGATAAGGCCTTCTAAAAATTGGTGCAGTTCCAGGTACCAACTCAATCACAAACTCAACATCTCTATTGGGTGGAAGACCGTTGGTGCTTCTTAGCGAAAGCAGAATAATCTGCAAGCGCATGGAAATATCGTCGTAGCACTTCACCCGGTGGTATTTAGGGTATCATATTTTCTCAAGGATGATTTTTGTAGGTAGTCTCTAATTCTAGTTTAGCCCTATAAACAAGAGAATGATAACTTGGGTAGTGAGGTTATCTTAGGTAGCTTTCTTAAGGTTAGATATCGCTATCGTTATATTCTACTTCGGGCACCGGATATCACCTGGTCTGCCAAGCGATGTCGGTCTGTAGCTCTACGCCATACCTAAACGTGGGGGAGTTCAAAGGACGGACAGGGCTGTCACTACCTGCCGCCTACCCCTTGACCATGGGGCATGAGGCAAACGAAGGTAACTTCTATCTTAGACACCACGTCTACGCTATTGGTTACAGTTCTAGCATCGGCCAGGAACTTCCGTCTTTATCAGGAGTCCTCTACTAGAACCTCTACCATGAGGATAGATGATGAACCCACAAAAGTATAACGATAATGATAAACCACTTAAGAAAGTAATACCAAAAGAGTAACATGACTTTCTTACCCCAATCGGCAATCTGATCGTCGAGGTATAAGCGTAGCGGGAGCCGACAAGTCCGGCACTCCATCTACTCAGTGGACTTAGGGAGTCACGCACTAGGAGGAGGGTGGCCAATTCTGCCCTTGATCTCCTCTTGTCCACACTCACTCCCTATTCTAACTCTAGCTAGAAGCTAGAGCTTGAGGCTCCTCCTCTGTCTTGCTCAAGTGTGTAGCTTGAATGTGGTTTCCTTGTTTGAGGGGGGTGTGCTCCTCCTTTTATAGGAGGTGGCTGGGTCACTTCTAGGGGAATATTCCCCGAATACACCCCCACACCATCCTCCCCTCTTAATGTCTGAACCGCCATAACAAGCTGGGCCTGAGCCGTAACAGGGGGCGCGGTCGTGCCCTGGGCGTGTGCTCGCCTGGGGTGCCACCTCCTCGGCCTTGCTTTGGTCCATGTGCTCCTGGCTAGGCTTGGTTCTGGGCCCCGTGGTGGGCTTGGTCTAGTTGAGCAAGATGTGTTGGGCTTGGACTTGTTTTGCTTCATGGGCTTATCATTTCATGTGTATTCTCTTCTCCTTTGGCCCAATTTTGATGTATTTCCTATACACCTGCAAAACAAGTGTCTCCACCAAAACTATGGAATTTGGTTAGTATAAAGCCCTATCTACTTTGTTTTGGTGGGTTTTTATTCAAGTGTTGACAGTATTTGATTCAGGTTAAGAACTGCCAACAAGCTCTCCCACACTTAGCCCTTTGCTCATCCTCGAGTAAAGGTAGGAGGACTAAGGTGGTTGTTACTCCAAGAGTTGTCAACCTGCATATAGATTATTCTAAGCTATTCCTGCATCTGTGAGCATTTCAAAGTGTTTCCCAAATTATCTTAAGTACTTGGAAGATGAAATATTTGGGATTCAAATCAACCTATTCTACTCATGCTCTAGGACTTGGGGTATAGCATTGCTCCTCTAATGATACTCTCAAAGTCACTCATTTATATTTTCAAATTCCTCACCAAGGTATGTCTTTTGATTTCTTTTGCTTCTTGCTCATCCCACATCTAAACAATTGTATCTGGGTTTTGTAGGTATGGATGGTGAAGATGCACACCTACCTTGTATGAGTCAAATCAAATTCTAAAGATCTTGGAGGAAAGAGTCATACCCTTAGATTGGAACATGTAGATTTTTTTTTGTACTCCTTTGGATCATGATTTTCTCTCTTATTTTGATAAGAGTATGGGCTTATTCTCACTGGCGAGTATCTGATACCCATTGTTTTCTCTCAGGCGGGCATCTGAGTGCCCATTGTTTTCTCTCATTTTTTCTTTTTGCATCATGCTCTTTAGCATGCTTTCTTTTTCTCATGCTCTTTGGCATATCTTTTATTTTGCCCATACTCTTTCTAGCACCTATTTTTGCATAGAGAAAACCACAATCCTTCTGGAGTATTTTTATTAAGTGTAAATTCGAATCTTAGGGGCATGAAACTTCTCTCAACATAGATTTCAAAGTTCAACAAAACTCAACACAAGTATAAATGTCTTATGTGTAGGTTCAAGAAGCAAAGTATTTGGCTTTTGGTGGGAATTATTTTATCATTGAGGAGCAATAAATCCCAAGTCTATTGCAAGAGAGAACAAGTTTCATTTTATCCACTATATTTCATATTCCAAACTACTTTAGAATAAAATGGGTTTGTATTTTATTTTTCTCTCAAAATTCAGGTTTTAGCTAGAAATATATGCAAGATGTTCATCAATTGGTAGAACTTGAAGTGGAACATTTGTAATTTTATTTTCAGCCTATTTATTAAATAGAGAGGAGTGAGGAAGTGCACAAACCGAATGTATACCATGCTTGTGTGTGTTGTGCACTTTTGTGAGCGCCTCCCCCACACTTGTTTTTGTACCTATATTTTGTTCTCTTTTTTGCACAAGGGACAAAAACAAGTGGAGACAAATATTCTGAAATATATATATTTATTGAATTGAAAAACTTGATATAAATAGGCACATGATAGGAATTAAAATGCTGAAATTTAAATGTGTGCCTAATTTATTTAGTGGAAGAGGGTTCTACTTGGAGATAGTGAGAGCATGCTCTACCCCCACTGCCCTTGCTATCCTAGTAAGCTTGGTGTGGAAGCTAAGGCGGAGCTTGTTGAAATCCTCTACTAGCTGAGCGTTTTAATCTCTTTCTTTTCTAAGTCGCTCTCTAGTCGGTCAACCATGCTAGTGAGAGCATCCACCCTACTCATGAGAAAAGTCACGGTAGGGACTTTGGGGGTAGGCTCCCTAGATGACTCAACCATGTTAGGTGCCTTCTTCGGGTTCTTTCTAGGAATCCTAAGAGGGGCACTTGTAGTGGTTCCCGCCGAAGTTCTCGGGAGAGCAGCCTTGTGCACGAACCCTTTCCCCCTTCATATGTTGGGCAAGTCTATTCCCACAAGTGTGTGAGAGAGACTCGCCTTAGCGGTATGGAAGGACAGGGTTGAAGCGGTGCTGCCCAAAAGTGTAGAGGCCGGGCGCTTGCTTGGACCTCCAATGTCCGTGGTTGGCCTCTTGACGCCGATGGCTCCCGTAGTTGGCCTCTGTAACAGAACCGACCAAATTATAAGAGCACAAGTACAAAAAATAAGCACCGAAGCGCTCAAATTTTCGAACTTGAGCCCATATAATCCCGGTAGTCAATCGAAACCACGAAGGATTTCAAACCAACTTGCTTACAACCAAGATCGCATCATTCAACATACACATCACACGTTACATTTCACAAGTAGTTCCGAAATACGCTTACACACACGGAGTCGCAAATTATTACAAACCAAGTCCATAAAGTAGCGGAAGCATAACACACACCAGTTGTTTAAATACTACTGCTAGTCTTACTGATCAACATCCCGCAAAAGCATTAGGGAAAGTACATAAAGAATGATCACGCCCTAGTGATCTAGTCTTCGTCACCCGCAGGGTGGAGACAGGTCTTGCAGAAGCATTGGTAAAGCATATCATCTGCAACAGGTGGGAATAAACCCTGAGTACTGGAATGTACTCAGCTAGACTTACCCGTCAAAAACCAGAAATAAGATGACACCAACGGTTATGCAAGGCTCACACAAGGGGCTAGCTGACATCACATTTTGCAGAAAGGCATAAGTAATTGAAACTCTTATAACCTGTACTAGCAGTTATTTTTAGCATTTACCTGTCCTCTATCTTAGCACCTGTACTAAACATGCACTTGATTATAATCAGCCAATTTATAACATTATATCCATAGCAGGTATAAATTGTGGCAACATTGTATCATTCACTTAACCATCTGTTCAATTAATGAGATCTACGTTGCCGCTGCTCAAGTCAAGTGCTCACTAACCGGGAGCGACGGTGATTCGAATCGAATTCCTATCCAGCTGGAGGGGTATTTCTAACACTCACCGCGCAGGCCCCTGCCAGGGTCGCACAAGCCACCTTTCATATGATTCAGGAATCGCGGGTCCAAATGATGTCGCGACCCCAAGGGCGACACTCTGCCAGGTGACAGGGACTCTAACCCCTCTTGGTCTCACGCCAATGTCCCCAAGCACATCCTTTCTCTCCTCCAAGAAGCAACCTACCATTCGATTCCCGACCTGAACCACATTACTCGGCTTCGCGGTCGGAACGACTTATCCGGCCAACTAAGTGTTAGACTGCGTTCAACATGACTCAAGGACGTACAGCGAATCGGTTCTTAAACGACTTAGACAGGCATAGCTCCACACCCAAGACGTGAAGTGTCTTGTGGCTGTACTATCGAACTCCCGCCCGGTCTCAATTTCATTTTAAGGCATGGTTCCATTCACGATAGCCATAAGCCACTCGTGACCCGTCCTACATCTCGCGGATGACCGGAAATCACCCGACTTCTACCGGACTAAGCAGGGCTAAGCATTGACACGTGCCTAAACCTAATTTAAGATTAAGTACGATATCTGGACAAGGACAGGTATAATGCAGCAAGTGTTTTCATACAACTCCTACAACTTAATGCAGTAAACAATTAAAAGTACTCAAGATTGATTTATAAAATAATAGGTTCAGCATGCACCGGGGCTTGCCTTTCAGAAAGGTGGACGGCCGGTGGTCAAGACACTCAGGCAGATCTTCTGCGGGAACTCCTCCGCCGGCTGGTTCCTCTGGCTCCTCCGGCTGCTCCTGGATTTCTTCCGGGATCGCTTGCTCGAACTCGAGGAGAGTCACCCCCTCTAGAACACCTATTGCATGAGTGCATAATAAATTTCATGGATGCATAATGAAAGATGCAACATGCTCGGAATGAAATGCATTACAACCACTCCTAAAGCCCTATTCAAATCACTTCAATTATTAAGTACAAATTTCCTCTCCGGTAGAGAAGTACTCACCTAATCTACTCAACCTAAGGTATAGCTGTTCCTCCTCTGTTAAGGCCCTAACACCTAACAATCACAAGAACAACTTTACTTAAGTTACCACATCAAACACAAAATATCACAGTAAGACATTCTGGACAGCAGCTAAATGTTTCTATCACAACTGGAGACTCCTAACTCCAAAAGATATGATCCAAGACAATCTGGAAAGCTTATAAAATGCCCTACAAATCATTTTCAGACCTCAACCCTTAATTCCTAAGTTTTCCAGGTCGAATTTCCAAAGTTCCAGAAATCTGTTCTCTCTAAACATATGGCAGCCATTTCTGGACAGTCACTTAAAACAGCAATAACTCCTAAACTACTAAGCCAAATGCCCCCAAATTTTGACACAAGCTATTTTATCAAGTTTACTACAACTTTGGTATTCATAAGTTTTCCAGAAAACACCTTTATTAAGGGTCAACCCCAAAGATACTACCAGCTGTCCAGAAAACCTAGAATTGCGAAGATTAAATATTTATTTATGTGGCAAACTTCCTCCAAGCCCAAACTAATGTTACCAAAAGTTCACATTGGTCACAAAAACACCAGAAAGTAAGGTGTGCCCACCTAGAATATTTATTTACACCCCTTTCTTAATTAATTAATCATATATGTAAAATGCTCATAAAATTTTGTAAAAATTACAGGAGACTCTCTGACCCAAAGAGATGCTACTGTAAAAATTTGAACTAAAGTTATTCACAGAAACTCCCTACACAAAATTCACAAGCCAAAAAGGCTGATTTTTGTATAATTAACAAATCACAATGAAAAGTATCAAACACAGAATTCATATTTTTCTTAAACACTTTAGGGTACCAGGGCACTCTCCAAAAATTTATATGAACATTGCACATGTAGAAAAATTACTAAAATTCATTCAATTATTTCCTAAAACAACATGATATCATCATAACTTGAAAAGTACTCAAGCACTAGTGCCCAAATTTTTACCAGAGCTAGTATAGACATGAAATAGCATACCCACCAAATTTCATAATTTTTGGAACACTACAACTCAAGTTATCCATTTATCAAGTTTATATCCCAATTAAGACACATTTCAAAACTCTAATTATTTCTTCCAGAAAATAAACATCACATATCTATTTTATATTTTTCTTAAATACTACACATCATGCAGAGCCCAACAAATCTTGCTTCATAATTTTTGAGCAAGTAAAACCCTAGATATTCATTTCCTAAACCTTGTCTAAAATCTGTGACAAAAATAAAAAGGAAAACAAAAGCTAAAATAAAAACCCACTAAAGGGCCGGCCTGGAAAGCCGACGCGGCCCAATTCGCGCGGCGCGGCCCGCTCCCGCGTGTGGCCTGCTACGGCTCCCGCCCGCGCGCGCGTGACTGCCAGGAGGGCCCCACCGGCCAGAGAGAGAGAGGCGGAGGGGAGGGACTGTGGTCGCCGGAGCTCGCCGTCGGTGAGCCGGCCGGCGAAATTGGATGGACGAGCATGACCACGTCATCGAACTACGTTGATTGGTGGTGAGAACGGGGCGGTGGAGCAATAGGAGGGTACTCGCCGTCGGGCATGGCGGCACGGTGGAGGTGCGCGGCGGTACGCCGGCGACGGTGAGCCCCCACCGCCTCAACCAAGCCCGCTCCAAGTTTCCTGGGACCACTGGAAAGCTAACTAAGGGGAAAGGGAGGGATGAAAAGGGCCGAGCCGCTCTGACCACGGCGGCCTCGAACTCCGGCGAGGTCCCGAACGCGGCCGTGGCGGCGGAAGCGAGCAATGTGGCCTCACCTTCGCTCAAACGCTCCCGGGAAGGGGTGGAGGTGGTAGAGGGAGATGCTGCGGGGTCGCTGGCGGGAGGAATTGAGCCGAGACTCAACGACGACGGCGCACGAGCGCGGGAAAGCGGCATGGCGGCAATGGCACCTCGGTGCTCCGCCCTGGCTCGGAGAGGGCGAGAGGGAAGCAGAGGAGCGAGTGAGGGACAGGGTCTAGCTTCGTGGCGTCCTTAAAGGCCTTGTGGTCTGACTGGTGGGACCACGGCCGGCGCATGGCCGCCACCGAGCCCCCACGCGTCGCCGTTGTCCTGTCTCCGGTCGGCCATGACAGACAACGAGGTCGGGTTTAACTGAATGAAGGCCGTCATTAGATGACTGACAGCGCGATTTCAACGATGAATATCTCCTAAACCAGCTGGAGTTAGTCGAAGATGATTACACCAATTTTGTAGAGCTACATGAGGGCTATAACTTTGTCAATTGGCTCCAAGGCTGGTTCGGCTTAGTTATTGAGATATAGCATCCTAAAGTGAGGCACCTGAAAACTGAAACTGAGTTTCAGTTAGTCACACCGACTGAAACCCATTTTTCAAAGCACCCTATCGCCTAAACCATTTAGAACTAGGTGATGGTGATGTTGACAATGTTGTAGAGCTAGGTGGGTACTACAAAAGTGTCAATATGAGTTAGGGCTGGTTTGGTCTGGTTTGCAAACTACAAGCTCCCAAAGTAGGCCACCATCAAACTGAAGGGTCACTTTTGAGACTTAGAAATTTTCTAAGTGCTGGGGCAGCCCCTCTAGCTGACTTGTGGGCCATTTTTGAGCATATTCCAATTATTTTCATGAGATGGCCATATTGAGACTTTTGTTCCCTAGGAAATTCTCTACAACTTTGCTTAAGGTTGCTCCCCCATGCAAGGTCTCTAAGCTAGACTTTTTAAATGGTCAAACAAAGGCATTCTAGGGCCTAATGCTGGTCAACAACACATTAGAGGGCATTTTGGTAATTTTGGTCAACATGAACATTGCTCCATTACTTACTCTAAGTGAGATTAAGGTATTGTAGGGTATAATTAGCCACTCTACCCCTTAGTTACACAAAAATCCTAGGGTCACATGATTGGAAACAAATCAAAACCCTAAAACACCCAAAGTTGTTGCAGCAAAGTAAAACATAATGAGATGATGCATGTTCATGCTTATGCAATGCAATTATGGAGCTAAACACCTGAGGTGTTACAGCCCTCCCCCCTTATAAAAATCTCGTCCCGAGATTTGGAAAGCGTACCATTTTTGATAGAATTCCTTATAACCATCACGTAAATAGTCCTCTCGTCCCACGTAGCGTCACTTTCACTACCCTGATTACTCCACATTACTCTATACCACTTAACCACTCAGCTTCTAGTTACTCGTTCTTGAGTATCGATCACCCGGACTGGCTTTTCTTCGTAAGTTAGATCAGATTCAAGCCTGATATCTCCTAATGGAACTCTTTCCTCAGGAACTCGAAGACACTTCTTTAGCTGAGATACATGGAAAACATTGAATATGGCACTCATTTCAGGAGGTAACTGCAACTTATGCGCAACAGCTCCACTCTTGCCTATGATCTGAAAAGGACCCACGTATCTCGGTGCAAGTTTCCGCTTGACACCAAAACGTTGTACACTCTTCATTGGAGAAACTTTCAGATAAATGAAGTCTCCAACTTCAAACTCGAGCGGCTTTCTACAACGATCAGCATAACTTTTCTGTCTAGCTTGGGCTGCAGCCATATGTTTTTGGATGGTACGGACTTGTTCCTCAGCTTCCTTGACAAAATCAATACCATAATACCTTCTTTCACCAGCTTCTACCCAATTTAGTGGAGTTCTACACTTATGACCGTACAAGGCTTTGAATGGGGCCATCTTAATACTCTCTTGGTAACTATTATTGTACGAAAACTCGGCTAGAGGCAACCATTTTTCCCATGAACCCTTGGAGGAAATTACACATGCCCGCAACAGATCTTCCAAGATTTGGTTCACTCGTTCAGTCTGACCTGACGTCTGGGGGTGATAAGCAGAGCTTCTCACTAACTTGGTTCCCAGAAGATGATGCAAGTGCTCCCAAAAACGAGCAGTGAACTGGGGACCACGGTCAGAAACAATAGTATGAGGTATCCCATGGAGCCGGACTATCTGATTGAAGTACAACTCAGCATAGTCAGTGGGACGGTAGTCCACTCTAACAGGAATGAAGTGAGCTGATTTGGTTAAGCGATCCACAATTACCCATATGGAGTTATAATTTTTGACAGTATGAGGAAGTCCAACGATGAAATTCATACTTATCTCTTCCCATTTCCAACCTGGGATAGAAAGTGGTTGAAGTAACCCAGCTTTCATGTGCACAGCTTTAACTCTACAGCAGGTGTCACACCTAGCAACATATGCAGCTATCTCTTTCCGCATTTTGGTCCACCAATAAAGTGGCTTCAAATCATAATACATCTTATTACTACCAGGATGGATGGACAATTTTGAGGAATGTGCTTCGGACAGGATCTGATCTCTAAGCTCTCGGTCCTTAGGCACTACTAACCTATCCTTAAACCACAGCACACCTTCTTCATCTACCCTGAAATGCTTAGTTTCTTCCTCTTTCATCTTACGCTTGATGTGGAATACACCAGGATCAGTCTTTTGGAGCTCAATAATTCTGCTTTTGAGAGTACAACTGACAGTGATGTTGTACAAGACTGCTGGATGTAGAAGGCGAGATCGATGAAAATCAGTTTCAACTAAGGAATGGCAATGAGACTTTCGGCTTAAAGCATCGGCAACCACATTTGCCTTGCCAGGATGATAGTGCACTTGAAGATTATAATCCTTAATCAACTCAAGCCATCTTCTTTGGCGCATATTCAGCTCGGGTTGGGTAAAGATGTATTTGAGGCTTTTGTGGTCCGTGTATATATTGCAGACATTGCCCAACAGATAATGCCGCCACACTTTCAAAGCATGAACAACTGCAGCCAGTTCTAAGTCATGCGTTGGATAATTCACCTCATGTTTCCGAAGTTGTCGAGAGGTATATGCAATTACTCGGCCTTCCTACATCAAAACACCTCCCAAACCTATGCCTGAGGCATCACAATAAACATCAAATGGTTTTTCGATATCCGGTTGCGCCAAAACCGAAGCCGAGGTTAGGAGGGTTCACAGTTGGTGAAAAGCCGCATCACACTCAGGAGTCCAGACAAACCTGGTGTCTTTTTGCAGCAACCGAGTCATGGGTTTGGCTATTTTTGAGAAATCCAGGATGAAGCGACGATAATAGCCAGCCAACCCAAGAAAACTCCGGACCTCATGAACCGAAGTAGGAGCCTTCCAATTCAATACTTCCTGTACCTTGGTGGGATCCACCATAATTCCCCCATCGGACAACACATGCCTAAGGAAAGGTACTTCACGAAGCCAGAATTCACACTTACTGAACTTCGCATACAGTTGATGTTCACGCAATCTGGTGAGGACAATACGCAGGTGTTCGGCGTGTTCTTCCTTATTTTCAGAATATATCAAGATGTCATCAATAAATACCACCACAAACTTGTCCAATTCGGGCATAAACACCGAATTCATCAAGCACATGAAGTGTAAGGGGGCATTCATCAGGCCGAAAGACATAACAAGATACTCATAAAGACCGTATCTTGTCGAGAAAGCTATTTTTGGAATATCTTCAGGACGGATTTTAATCTGATGGTAACCAGACCTCAGATCAATCTTGGAAAAGACTTTAGCTTTAGACAACTGATCAAACAAGATATCGATACGTGGTAGAGGATACTTATTTTTGACAGTGACTGCATTCAGAGGCCTATAATCTACACACATCTGCAATGACTGGTCCTTCTTCTTCACAAAGATAGCAGGGCATCCCCACGGAGACGAACTAGGATGAATCAGCCCCTTCTTCAAAAGCTCATTCAACTGCACCTTAAGTTCAGCTAACTCATTCGGAGGCATCCTATAAGGTCTCCTAGAGATGGGTGCTGTGCCAGGCAACAACTCGATTTTAAATTCCACATCCCGATCCGGAGGAAGTCCCGGCAAATCATCGGGGAAAACGTCAGGAAACTCACTCACTATGGGAATTTCAGCTAACGCCTTTGCTTGCACCGCATGAACTTCACCAGACAAATCAATTTTTCTAGGAAGTTGCACTAGAAAACCCTGTTGATATGTAGGATCTCTGAGCATAACTATCCGAGTGGATGTATCAGTGAGTACCCCATTCTGACTCATCCAATTCATGCCCAAAATAACATCTATGCCTAAACCAGGCAAAACCACTAAGGCAAGCGAGTACTTTCGCCCTTCTATCTCAAACTCAAGATTCCCCACTACTTTATTTGTGGAAATATTCCCACTTGCCGCACTAATGCAATAACCCCCACCTTCTACAGTATGTAATTTGTGTGCAAACTTGGATGCAAACTTAGGACTGATAAAGGAATGTAAAGCACTTGAATTAAATAGTACCACTGCAGGATGTTGGTCAACTAGGAACTTACCAGCGGTGACAACCTCACCAGACGGGATTTCCTCAATACTGTTATAATGAGCATGCCCCTGACGGCCACCTTGATTGACATTCTTCTTAGGATAAGGACAGTTCCTGGACCAATGGCCTGGCTTGTTGCAGTTCCAGCAAGGCATGTTGCTGGGAGGAACACTGGAGCTGCTCTGACCAGAATTTCCTTTTGGCAGAGCGACTGTATATGCCTTGCGAAACCCAATTTTTGTAGCAGACTTCTTCTGCGGTGGACGGAACTTGGCATTCAGGGCAGGTGGGCGAGGGGAAGCCCTCGGTGCAGCTGGGGTACGAGACTGAGAAGCACTCGCCCCAAGGGCCCTTTTACGGCTCTTAGAGGCAGAATAAATAGCATTATTATTTTCCTGAGTCAAAGCATCACTGATAAAATCATTGAAGGTAGTACACCTTCTAGTGCCCATGGTCTTCATCAGCTTTGGGCCGAGGCCCCTTTTAAAGCTAGCAATTTTCTTAGCATCGGTATCCACAAACTCTATTGCATACCTTGCCAGATTGTTGAAAGCTTGCAGGTATTCAGTCAAACTTTTATTACCCTGTGACAGTCTTATGAATTCTGTGTGCTTGATAGCCATAAGACCTGGAGGAATATAATTCCCGCGGAATGCTGCTTTGAACTGGTCCCAAGCAACTGGAACATTTGCAGGCAAGGTGGAACGGTAGTGGCTCCACCAAATACCCGCTGGACCTTGCAGTTGATGAGAAGCATATTCAGTCTTTAGCTCATCAGTCAAGCGAAGCAGACGAAACTTCTACTCAATAGTGTTCAACCACTCGTCGGCTTGCAGCGGTTCCTCCGCCTCCTTAAAGAGCGGGGGCTTAGTGTCAAGGAAATCCTTGAAATCACTATATTGATTGGGTTCCGGGCCCTGGCGGCCATGACGAGCCTCCCGGTTGGCAAGCTGGCACATAGCATCTGCCAGCATGCGCTGCCCTTCCACCACGGTCTGCATCAGCTCAGCCGGGGTAGGTGGTGGCGGAGGGGGTGGCTGTTCCTCATCCTCATTGCCATGACCCCGACGAAGGTTGTACGACATCTGCAAAATGCATAGCCAATGAGCACTGATGATGTGGAAAATTTGTAGATGAATTATTGTAAATATGTCAAACTGACTTCATGAAAATGACTTTACAAAGAATCAAGGCACAATAATTCATCACAACCGCACAATCCATTCAAGCGCATCAATTGACGCAATCATGCATGGGCATCCAACAAGATGTATTTTGATAAAAAGGCCCACTCACAGGGAGCACAGCAGGGACTAAACTGTTTACTTTAATATCTACGTGACTTTTGACCTTCTGTACGATTACTCGGATTCGATCCAAAACTTCTAACTGATTGAGAAAGGCTACTTCAAACTGACCACAAAGAGACTTCTCAACGGTAGAGTTCCATGGTGGATCATGACTAGCCACCTCGATACCAGTGCGTGCCAAGCAACACAGCCTTATGTCACGCGCCATAGGAGGCCCTCGGTTTCGTCGCGGCACCGAAGGGTGCTAATCGTGACACCATCATCGAACGCAACACAATAAGACATCCATTTGTGATCAAAATTAACAGGTTCCAACTTAAACATCCAGGAAAACATAGGGTTCGACCTTATATCCCAAAAGCCAAGTTATTACAAAGCCTCACTCCAACACAGGGAGGGCACAAAAGATGATTCAAACATCGTAGCTACGTGATGACTACGCTAAGCATCGTCCTCGGAGTCGGTGTCGAGGATCTCCCCGCCATCCTCATCGCTAGCAGGCTCCAACTCCTCATCTTCTTCTTCTTCTTCTGGTTCTTCTTCTGGTGGGGCATCCTGTGGCCCATTGACCTCCACTTCATCTCCATCTTCAGCCATGAAGACTCCCGAACCCATCTCCTCATCCGCGTTATTGTCCTGAGGCAGCAGAGGATTGAGCTGGTTGTTCAGGCGGTGCACTTCTTCATGAAGATTGTCATTGTATTCTTCTGCATTCTCCAACTGTTGTTCGAGTTCCACCTGACGATCTCTCAGAATGTTCTCCTCATGCCAGGCTTCATCCCTCTGGTTCATCACATGGACCAGCATGCGTTGACAGTTGCGATTGGCTACTGTCAACCTCTGGACCGCAAGTGTTTCCTGATCTCGGTCATGGATCACTTGCTCCAGTTGCTGCTGCGCCGCATTCCTTGCAGCAGTCACCTCGGCCAACTCAGCCCTCAACCTTTCCACCTCAGTGGGCTCGGGGCGGGGCTCACGTGGAGCGAGCTGGTGGCAAGGGACCCTACCTCCAGTTGACTTGCGAGCGGTCCTCTTAGTGCGTGCCATCTGTAGCAACAAGAGACGACTTAAAGTGAGGATAATTTAGGGGATACGAAGTTTAATTTAGTCGGGACTATTGAAATTTTTAAGGAGGGAGTGAAATGACATGTATGACATAATTAAACATGATGCATGCACGTTCCATACGCCCTCTCACCTTAGTAGAAACCTAAATTTCTAACGCTAGATGGTGGCATACATACGTTCTCTCATATAAGCGAAACTATCGGTCTACTCGTTACGCTGTTAGTGTACCTGCAGAAAATCTTATTCCAGCCCAACAGTTTCCCAATATAATCACACAAGAAAGCAGTAAATTAAATACTTTCCATATACACATCCCCTGATGTATATACTTCAGTATCAAAGCTACCCGATATATATTTCCACAATTAAGTGCTTATATAATTACATGGTTTAAACATGTAAGTATGCAAGTCACCAAAGCTACTCTCCCCTAGATCGCCGGTTGGACGATCATGCTCTCACAACTCACACTTACCAGAGCATCGAGGAATTGATCCATACATTACCACCCAAGTGGATGGCATTCATACAATATCACACCGTATGGATGACGAAACAAAAACAAACAAGGCCCCCAAGTTAGTCTTTATAATAAGCCACCTAAGAGTCCTTATTTGGGCTAAGGGATGTGATCACTGGCATACCTATAAAAATAATTTTTAGAGTTTTAACCCTTTTCAAAAACAAATACTTTTGTTTTTAAATACTCGTACGATGTGTTTAATGTTGAATTATGCTCCGGTACCAGCTGTAACAGACCCGACCAAATTATAAGAGCACAAGTATAAAAAACAAGCACCGAAGCGCTCAAATTTTTGAACTTGAGCCCATATAATCCCGGTAGTCAATCGAAACCACGAAGGATTTCAAACCAACTTGCTTACAACCAAGATCGCATCATTCAACATACACATCACACGTTACATTTCACAAGTAGTTCCGAAATACGCTTACACACACGGAGTCGCAAATTATTACAAACCAAGTCCATAAAGTAGCGGAAGCATAACACACACCAGTTGTTTAAATACTACTGCTAGTCTTACTGATCAACATCCCGCAAAAGCATTAGGAAAAGTACATAAAGGATGATCACGCCCTAGTGATCTAGTCTTCGTCACCCGCAGGGTGGAGACAGGTCTTGCAGAAGCCTTGGTAAAGCATATCATCTGCAACAGGAGGGAATAAACCCTGAGTACTGGAATGTACTCAGCTAGACTTACCCGTCAAAAACCAGAAATAAGATGACACCAACGGTTATGCAAGGCTCACACAAGGGGCTAGCTGACATCACATTTTGCAGAAAGGCATAAGTAATTGAAATTCTTATAACATGTACTAGCAGTTATTTTTAGCATTTACCTGTCATCTATCTTAGCACCTATACTAAACATGCACTTGATTATAATCAGCCAATTTATAACATTATATCCATAGCAGGTATAAATTGTGGCAACATTGTATCATTCACTTAACCATCTGTTCAATTAATGAGATCTACGTTGCCGCTGCTCAAGTCAAGTGCTCACTAACCGGGAGCGACGGCGATTCGAATCGAATTCCTATCCAGCTGGAGGGGTATTTCTAACACTCACCGCGCAGGCCCCTGCCAGGGTCGCACAAGCCACCTTTCGTATGATTCAGGAATCGTGGGTCCGAATGATGTCGTGACCCCAAGGGCGACACTCTGCCAGGTGATAGGGACTCTAACCCCCCTTGGTCTCACGCCAATATCCCCAAGCACATCCTTTCTCTCCTCCAAGAAGCAACCTACCATTCGATTCCCGGCCTGAACCACATTACTCGGCTTCACGGTTGGAATGACTTATCCGGGTAACTAAGTGTTAGACTGCGTTCAACATGACTCAAGGACGTACAGCGAATCGATCCTTAAACGACTCAGACGGGCATAGCTCCACACCCAAGACGTGAAGTGTCTTGCGGCTGTACTATCGAACTCCCGTCCGGTCTCAATTTCATTTTAAGGCATGGTTCCATTCACGATAACCATAAGCCACTCGTGACCCGTCCTACATCTCACGGATGACCGGAAATCACCCGACTTCTACCGGACTAAGCAGGGCTAAGCATTGACACGTGCCTAAACCTAATTTAGGATTAAGTACGATATCTGGACAAGGACAGGTATAATGCAGCAAGTGTTTTCATACAACTCCTATAACTTAATGCAGTAAACAATTAAAAGTACACAAGATTGATTTATAAAACAATAGGTTCAGCATGCACCGGGGCTTGCCTTTCAGAAAGGTGGACGGCCGGTGGTCAGGACACTCAGGCAGATCTTCTGCGGGAACTCCTCCGCCGGCTGGTTCCTCTGGCTCCTCCGGCTGCTCCTGGATTTCCTCTGGGATCGCTTGCTCGAACTCGAGGAGAGTCACCCCCTCCGGAACACCTATTGCATAAGTGCATAATAAATTTCATGGATGCATAATGAAAGATGCAACATGCTCGGAATGAAATGCATTACAACCACTCCTAAAGCTCTATTCAAATCACTTCAATTATTAAGTACAAATTTCCTCTCCGGTAGAGAAATACTCACCTAATCTACTCAATCTAAGGTATAGCTGTTCCTCCTCTGTTAAGGCCCTAACACCTAACAATCACAAGAACAACTTTACTTAAGTTACCACATCAAACACAAAATATCACAGTAAGACATTCTGGACAGCAGCTAAATGTTTCTATCACAACTGGAGACTCCTAACTCCAAAAGATATGATCCAAGACAATCTGGAAAGCTTATAAAATGCCCTACAAATCATTTTCAGACCTCAACCCTTAATTCCTAAGTTTTCCAGGTTGAATTTCTAAAGTTCCAGAAATCTGTCCTCTCTAAACATATGGCAGCCATTTCTGGACAGTCACTTAAAACAGCAATAACTCCTAAACTACTAAGCCAAATGCCCCCAAATTTTGACACAAGCTATTTTATCAAGTTTACTACAACTTTGATATTCACAAGTTTTCCAGAAAACACCTTTATTAAGGGTCAACCCCAAAGATACTACCAGCTGTCCAGAAAACCTAGAATTGCGAAGATTAAATATTTATTTATGTGGCAAACTTCCTCTAAGACCAAAATAATGTTACCAAAAGTTCACATTGGTCACAAAAACACCAGAAAGTAAGGTGTGCCCTCCTAGAATATTTATTTACACCCCTTTCTTAATTTACTTAATTAATTAAGTGGAATTTTAATCATATATGTAAACTGCTGATAAAATTCTATAAAAATTACAGGAGACTCTCTGACCTAAAAAGAGGCTGCTGTAAAAATTTGAACTAAAGTTATTCACAGAAACTCCCTACACAAAATTCACAAGCCAAAAAGGCTGATTTTTGTATAATTAACAAATCACAATGACAAGTATCAAACACAGAATTCATATTTTTTTTAAACACTTTAGGGTACCAGGGCACTCTCCAAAAATTTATATGAACATTGCACATGTATAAAAAATACTAAAATTCATTCAAGTATTTCCTAAAACAACATGATATCATCATAACTTGAAAAGTACTCAAGCACTAGTGCCCAAATTTTTACCAGAGCTAGTATAGACATGAAATAGCATACCCACCAAATTTCATAATTGTTGGAACAATACAACTCAAGTTATCTATTTATCAAGTTTATATCCCAATTAAGACACATTTCAAAACTCTAATTATTTCTTCCAGAAAATAAACATCACATATCTATTTTATATTTTTCTTAAATACTACACATCATGCAGAGCCCAACAAATTTTGCTTCATAATTTTTGAGCAAGTAAAACCCTAGATATTCATTTCCTAAACCTTGTCTAAAATCTGTGACAAAAATAAAAAGGAAAACAAAAGCTAAAATAAAAACCCACTAAAGGGCCGGCCTGGAAAGCCGACGCGGCCCAATTCGCGCGGCGTGGCCCGCTCCCGCGCATGGCCTGCTACGGCTCCCGTCCGTGCCCGCGCGCGCGCGACTGCCAGGAGGGCCCCACCGGCCAGAGAGAGAGGCGGAGGGAGGGACTGTGGTCGCCGGAGCTCGCCGTCGGTGAGCCGGCCGACGAAATTGGATGGACGAGCATGACCACATCATCGAACTATGTCGATTGGTGGCGAGAATGGGGCGGCGGAGCAACGGGAGGGTACTCGCCATCGGGCATGGCGGCACGGTGGAGGTGCGCGGCGGTACGCCGGCGACGGTGAGCCCCCACTGCCTCAACCAAGCCCGCTCCAAGTTTCCTGGGACCACTGGAAAGCTAACTAAGGGGAAAGGGAGGGATGAAAAGGGCCGAGCCGCTCTGACCACGGCGGCCTCGAACTCCGGCGAGGTCCCGAACGCGGCTGTGGCGGCGGAAGCGAGCAATGTGGCCTCACCTTCACTCAAACGCTCCCGGAAAGGGGTGGAGGTGGTAGAGGGAGATGTTGCGGGGTCGCTGGCGGGAGGAATTGAGCCGAGACTCAACGACGACGGCGCACGAGCGCAGGAAAGCGGCACGGCGGCAATGGCACCTCGGTGCTCCGCCCTGGCTCAGAGAGGGCGAGAGGGAAGCAGAGGCGCGAGTGAGGGACAGGGTCCGGCTTCGTGGCGTCCTTGAAGGCCTTGTGGTCTGACTGGTGGGACCACGGCCGGTGCATGGCCGCCACCGAGCCCCCACGCGTCGCCGTTGTCCTGTCTCCGGTCGGCCACGATAGACAACGAGGTCGGGTTTAACTAAATGGACGCCGTCATTAGATGACTGACAGCGCGATTTCAATGATGAATATCTCCTAAACCAACTGGAGTTAGTCGAAGATGATTACACCAATTTTGTAGAGCTACATGAGGGCTATAACTTTGTCAATTGGCTCCAGGGCTGGTTCGGCTTAGTTATTGAGATATAGCGTCCTAAAGTGAGGCACCCGAAAACTGAAACTGAGTTTCAGTTAGTCACACCGACTGAAACCCATTTTTCAAAGCACCCTATCTCATAAACCATTTAGAACTAGGTGATGGTGATGTTGACAATGTTGTAGAGCTAGGTGGGTACTACAAAAGTGTCAATATGAGTTAGGGCTGGTTTGGTCTGGTTTGCAAACTACAAGCTCCCAAAGTAGGCCACCATCAAACTGAAGGGTCACTTTTGAGACTTAGAAATTTTCTAAGTGCTGGGGCAGCCCCTCTAGCTGACTTGTGGGCCATTTTTGAGCATGTTCCAATCATTTTCATGAGATGGCCATATTGAGACTTTTGTTCCCTAGGAAATTCTCTACAACTTTGCTTAAGGTTGCTCCCCCATGCAAGGTCTCTAAGCTAGACTTTTTAATTGGTCAAACTAAGGCATTCTAGGGCCTAATGCTGGTCAACAACACATTAGAGGGCATTTTGGTAATTTTGGTCAACATGAACATTGCTCCATTAGTTACTCTAAGTGAGATTAAGGTATTGTAGGATATAATTAGCCACTCTACCCCTTAGTTACATAAAAATCCTAGGGTCACATGATTGGAAACAAATCAAAACCCTAAAACACCCAAAGTTGTTGCAAGCAAAGTAAAACATAATGAGATGATGCATGTTCATGCTTATGCAATGCAATGCAATTATGGAGCTAAACACCTGAGGTGTTACAGCCTCCATGGTGGCGCCGCCTTGATCTTGGCGCCAGTGAGTGGTGGTCTAGTCCTCATCGTGGACTTGAGGCTATCACCCACCACCAGCGAAGTGACAGAGAAAGAAGTGGTACGGGACCTGTTCTTCCTTAGGAGCACCTTCAGATTATCAGTGTAGTTTTCCAGCAGGTTGTGACCAGTCATACACTATCTTGTTTTCATCCACAACAGGAAGAAAACAAGCAGAATTAGCATGCATAAACTATGGCTAACATTGTTCATGTCATGCTAGATTCTTTTCAACTTATGCCCTCCCCGGCAACGGCGCCAGAAATGCTTGTTTGCATTTCTTAGTGCAATCACCAAGTGTTGAGGTTTTAAGTCCATACCCGGCAACGGCGCCAGAAATGCATGTTGGCATTTCTTGACACCATTACTAAGATTGAGTAAACCTTAGCAACGCCATCAAGAAACACCAACTATGATAGTCCTTAATGACTACAGAAGTTATCCGTAAGCATATGGATCTATCGTTGTAGAATTTCACCGGGAAGTATTCAGGGTATCGTTATTTATATTTTCCCAAAGGAGGGCAAGGTATAAAGAGTCTAGCATGGATATGAATAAGATTACATACTTGCATAGTGGACCATAGGTCATGATAGGGGTAAAAAATGGTATATCAAGGATAGTGGACACACATCTGGGCCAACCTCAAGGAGAAAAGAAAAACAAAGAATAAAAGAATGTTCCTAAGTGGAGCAGGCATGTTCTAATATAGCCTTACAAAGAACAGCTTAATTTAAAAAGCCTTTGCAAGTCAAATCAGCACCCCTAAACTAAGCTCCATGCTTTATTTAAAATATGTATGAACATACTCCAAACCTTAAGCATACTATAGCAAACAAAGGTAGCATGAAAGCATTATAGAGATTTATTTAAATAGAGATGAAAGAGCATGGTTGTTATTTAGCAAATTAAGCATGGCTTGAAGGTAGAGACAACCAAGACAAATTAGCAACATGGCAAGAGATGTTTTTAGGGAAGTCTATCCCCCAGCTTGAATTTTGCAACAAAATCAAGTTTGGATGATAGAACTCTCATGTGCGAATGTGATTCAATGTTGTATGGTAATTGGTTGGACATACCTTGTGTCATCATCCTTCATTCTTTTTGCTTCAAACTTGAAATGTTTAGTGACAAAAATACTAGAAGGAATATTTTTACAATTATATTTCTATTCTCATTTCACAAAGGCATTTCAGCAAAAGGCAAAAACTCGTGTTATCTTCTAGAAGTGCTTGTTTCAGGACAAAAGCTCGTCCTTGGGAAACCTTCGAATTATGTTTCTAATTGGTGAAGTGGTTTCCACTCCAACACCAACCTTTGTTTACCTATCTCAAGATTCATGACAACAAGATTTACAATATTTATGATAAATATATACATCTACAACCACCTTTTCAAAATGTTTAGGAACAGAAAGTATGAGGGGGTTGAAGATCTCATGTGTGACAATGTTGGAGAGACCAATTGATTCAAAAGATATCTCATGTGAGCATGGATTTGATGAGGTGCTCATGAAGTAGCTTCCATGCTCATTGATGTTATCTTCCTTTTCAAGCTCTAAGGATGATTCTTTATGAATGTCCATAGGTGCAAACATTGTCTCCATCATTCCATGCCTATGACATTCATTGGTCATTTTATTGTCTAAGATTTCCCTTGGATTGGTGACTCTCAGATTGATCTTGTCCAAGGCCTCATCCATCCATTGAATGGCAATGACACATAAGTTCTTAATATCCTCCAGCCATTGTTGTTGCTCTTCTTGGTCTTCCTTGTGGCCTTCATCACTCCTATGCTTTGGGTGTCTTGGTGGATTTCTAGGATCATCATAAGACTCAGGAAAAAGAGCATAAATGGAATCATTGGGGTCAAGGATGGGTTTAGAGATGGGTTTAGATGAGACATCTAACGTGGGCATAGAAGGGGAGAAGATAGGAATTGCTTATAATGACTTGACTCTCCTTCTATGGGTTCACTAGACATGCCATCCTTGAATTCTTCTCAATGTCCTACATGGGAATAAGGATGCTTTCTAAGAGATCCCTTCTTAAGAGGATTTGAATTATATTCACTCGAAGGTCTCTTGTGGAACTGGAAGTTTAAGCTTTTCCCAAAATCAGCACCAAAAAGATCATCCTTAATTTCAACAGGGATTTTCAAAGGTGGAATTTCTTCTTCCCTTGGAGGATTTAGAATCTAAGGTATTGATGGTTCGGGGTTGATAACTAAATCTTGAGTTTGGAGTGGTTGTGATTTGACTATCAAAACTTCATCTTCTTGTTCGGGAGATGATTTCTTCTCTTGGAGAGTTCATCATGAATGCTAGTGCAGAGAGTCTTTCCACTAATTCCATCAAGCATAGACCTTGCTTCACTAGCAGATAAATGAAGGAAAGCTCCTCTAGAGGCTTGATCAAGGGATTGCGCAAAATCCTTGTTATGACCCATATAAAAATGTTAAAGAAGTATAGTGTCTTGAATGACAAGGTCAGGGCCAGTGGTGATGATGTTATTAAAACAATCTCATGATGTGCCAAGAGATTCTTCTTCTAGTTCTCTAAAATTGAGAACCTCTTTTCGATGGCTAACTACCATAGAGATGGGAAAGAAACGCAAACAAAATTTAGAGCATAGCGTTTTCCAATCTCCTTGCATACTTCCTATAGTTCAACTATACCAATGTTTAGCTCTTCCCGTCAAAGAAAACGGAAACAACTTCCATCTTAAGGTTTTGTCAGACATGCCAGCGATATGCAAGCATGCACAGGTCTATTCAAACTCCTATAGGTGTACGTATGGGTTTTCACTACCTTCTCTCGAGAAGGATTGTTCCCAAATCAATTTTATAAAACATGGGCACAGCTCATAGCCAGGAGCTAGGATAGGCTCTGAAGATTTTGGTGGTTGTAGGCGTGCGCTCGTAGGTTTAGCATATTGATAGATAGGACTAGAATCCATAGTGAAAAGGAAAAGAATAAAAGAAAAGATAAAAGATACAAGTTAAGCTAGGCTCGTAGTTAATTCAGCAACCGTTTCTCCGGCAATGGCGCCAAAAAGCTTGTTGGTATTTTATAACGTACACAGATAAATCCGCAAGCGCACAGATACCACTGTAGCTTTCACCCAGAAGTATTCCAAGTATCGTATCCACAGAAAAAACATGTGAGACTAACTATGGTCTAACTTAATTAAGGGTAGCAACAAGGTTAGGATAAATAGGAGCGTAAAGAGGATAACTAAGGTTCTCTAAGTCCAACTTGGGTAAGCTATGTCTTCTACTATTTAACTGGGGACATTCCTAAGGAAAGACACCGGCAAAGGATGCTTTCCTTCGCAACTTAGTCCTACTTGTACTACAGATGGGAGGTGGACTATAAAGGATTCAACGAGGCTATAAAAGTCACCCTCGTGAGCAACCACCGATCCAAAATGCAGGGTGCATCCACGATTAACCTAAATCTAAGCACCACGCTTACACTCACGATTAATAATTTACTCCCTCTAAACCAGGAATAAAGCACTCAAAAGAGTCATGATCCTAATGAATAATATAAACAAGATGCTTACTTGAATCAGAAGTTGATTACCAGAGATATCTAAGAGGTAAGCTCAGATAGAACTTGAATCTGCCAAGGTACAAGCCATAGAGAGAGCATCGACAGGGTGGCATCTCCTCCAAACTCTTCCCTCACTCTCTATCTCACTATTTCTATTTATAAGACTAGATCCTATGGAGGACTAATCTTCTCTTGATTGCTGGCTCTGATCCTAAAGATATAAATTAGGGTTTCAGGGATGGCTCCAGGTAGGGGGTAGAGGGCGCCTTATATAGGGGGGATGGAGTAGGGGGCAAGGCATTGCCATGTCATCGATCCACGTCAACTCCCTCGATCACCGTTGGATGAACCGACTTAAAAGGACAGTGTAGATGCAATCTAGGAGGCGGTGAAGAACCAACATTCGAAGCGAAGACTGACGAGAGGGGCCCACAGGCTGGCCAGCCTACAGGTGGGGCCGGTCGGCCCCACATGGCAGCCCCTCGGAGTCTCCTTCGATGGGTTGCCTTCTGGTGTGTTCTAGATCCTTCCCAAGTAGTTTACGTCGCAGATAAATGTGATGTAATATGATAATTAAGTCCCCCTTGACGATTTTCTGCATAAACCCTGCTGAAAACATAGATTCACCAAAACTTGTGGAATTTTCAGTTTAAACCCCTATACCTATGTTTGGTGATGAAATTAAGTATATATGCAGGATATGTTGACGGTTTATAATTGATGTTAGTGACCATCAACACCCACATATTATGCCAGGTCGATTTGTTTAAGATGGTTTTAGCAACTATAAGATGGGCATCATAAAACAAATGCTCCATAAAATCAATCACCTAATCCACTAGAGATAGAGGCTTAGTAGCAAGAAGCTAGTGTTGCTCCTCATGAATATAGTTAGTGGCTATTATCAATGAACTTTAATTCTGATATATTCTAATCATGTTAAGGTGGTTTTTCACATGAGGATGATCATTAGTTTACAACATGAAACCAGTTTACTAGTATTAGATCATAAACATGTAGGGCTAGAACGATGATGCTCCTCTCCTTTTGCAACAATTACTCTGTTCTTTACCAATATTATGATCGTACGACTTTGTGTTTTGATTGAAAGGTGATCAATCGTTTGTTGTCGCATAATGGATTGATAGCATAGGGTATTGGTAGGATGGTTATTTTGTGAATATTGCTACTTAATTTTGTTAATAAGTAGATCATATGGAAAGTTTATATCTTCTTTATGCAAAAATAGAAGGTTGAAAAATTATAGTGCAAATGTGATTATCTTTTGTAGATTGCAACCAATCTAGTACATATTTTGCAATGTTAGCAATATTTGAACCTTATATATGTGCTCATTTACTTATTGCACTTATTTGAGTAGTTTACATGTTAGACCAATTTACACCCATCTGTCAAATTGTTGTGTGATGGATGTAATTTATTCTTTAAAAAAGCATGTGTCTCAAAATTTACTATGTTTTCACTTTATAAATTTAAAGATATTGGTAATCAAAATGTCAAAAGTCTCATCACTACCAAGTAAATAAGAAGTCATTTATCAATCGCACAAATAGAAAAGAGTCATATGCTCATGCATCTGTGATTAGAGGGAGTGAATCAGTCTATCCTTCTTATTAAAGGTACATTTAGCAGAGAAAAACATTTCAAATTGTTAATAGAATCACTGCCAGATGCCGCAAAGAGTGAAACTTTTTAGGAAAAAATTTTTGAACCAATTCACCTTTTTTTGCTAATCTAGATAAGCAACCAAAACCTAGTTTCTCCTTATTCTAGTTCTAATTTGGAAAATCTAGCGGGCCAGCCAAACAATTCCATGAAGTGATTCTAATTTATTAGAGAAATACTCCTGAAGGGAATCTGAATCCGAAACATTTTTATGAGAATATAAAACCCAATCAAACATGCCCTAAATATGATGTAGGATAGATGTGTCATGGTATAGATATTTTCTGACCATCCGATCGACCGAACAGGGTCGGATAGAGATTTGAACATATTTTCGGATATCTGGATATTCTCTTGGATATGAATATGGATTCAGATAGTTTTTTCGGAAATCAGATACGAATATAAAATGGCATTATCCATCGAAATCGGATATCCGATTGGAAATCCAGATAGCTAGTTCGGATAATTCTATTGGATATCCATTTAGTAGATTGTAAGACCAAGATAAATTTCAGCCCAAAAGGGTAAGTGAAGTGTAATTGGTTATTATTTCTGAAGTACACATAAGTATGGGTTAACTAAGTTCAAATTTAACTTCATTGAAATATTTAGAAAAACTCAAAGTAAATTGATAAATACTAGTTATCACTTAATGCAATTATTATTTTTGCAAAAAAATATTGAGAATAGTTTGGGCCATTTGACAAATATTTAAATATGTGCTCTTGCTCTTAATTTGAGTGAATTTATACTTTTTTAGCAATTTTAATAAAGTGTCTGGAAGAATTTAAAATATGTGATGTATGTAGTTAATGCTTTTGCTTAATATTCGAAAAAAATATTCATAACCGACACTATTCAAATCTGGTTTCTTGTATTCAATCTGTCCTTGAGCCAGAAGAAAAAATTGTGTTTTCCTTGGTTGCCAGCAGACCAAATCCAAGAAAAAAGAGGTGAGGCTTCCTGTGTACCTTGGAGAAATTTGTATGCCTTCTTCGAGCTGAAGTTCATGGAGTTCCAATTGTAGCGCCAAATGTCCCAAACTTCTGTATCCCAATCACTATTTTGCAGTAAGAGTTGGACGGCTTCCAATTCTTCAGATGCTTGGACCGAAAGAGGGAGATAAAAGTTCCTACTAACCTCATGGTCCAAAAGGTATCTTATAGAGCATTTTTTTTCTTAGCAAAAGAGAGTAAGTCGGCTTTGGCTTTTAAGGACAATATAAGAACAAATATGGTATGAGCAATATCCATTCGTATCTAATCCGATTACATTTCTAAGGGCTAATTTGAAAACAAGGGGAGACACACCCAGGGATGGAAAACCCTACATGAAAAACTAAATGGTTATTTAAATTATTTCCCCATAAATTTCTCACCCTAGAAAAAGTCAAGGATCCCAAGGGGATTTGAGTTTCCAAATTAGTCTAGTGTGGTAGATTACTGACATGCGTTCTCTCCTTTTTATCAGTTTTTACCAATGTCCTCCACAGCTGTCTATAGTCTACTTTAAATAGAATTAATTCTACAGCATATCACAGTCATCAGAGTGGCGCAGCGGAAGCGTGGTGGGCCATAACCCACAGGTCCCAGGATCGAAACCTGGCTCTGATATATGTAGCGGGGTTTTTTTTGGCTTTCTGGCTTCTAGTTTTGCTAATTTCTTTTTTTTTTTGGCTTTCTGGCTTCTAGTTTCGCTAATTTCTTTTTCCTCGCTAGCGCTGGCTTCAGCAACAAAGATTCTCCTGGTTGTGCACGTCACATTCTCAGGATTTTTTTTTTGGCTTTCTGGCTTCTAATTTTGCTAATTTCTTCTCTCTCTTTTTTTGCTTTCTGGCTTCTAGTTTTGCTAATTTCTTTTTCCTCGCTAGCGCTGGCTTCAGCAACAAAGATTCTCCTGGTTGTGCACGTCACATTCTCAGGAAATTGCCAAAAGGCACTGATATGTAATGTCGACACGACGTGCTTGCTCGCTCGCTCATCGCCTGGTGAATGTGAAAGGGACCAAGAACGGCGGGGGCAGCGAGCGACCGAGATGCCAGGCCCCCGTCGCCTCGTCTTTCTCGGTCTCTCCCGTCGTATATCGTCGTCTTCCCCACCGTGCGCCACGAGAAGCCCCAGCGAATGGTTCGGCGCGATCGAGCAAAAGCCAAAAGGACAGCAGGCTCGTCCCGTGTCGCCGTGGTGCGTGCGCGTCGCTGCCTGGGCTCAGTTACTCCGACGCGACGGTGGCTTAGGGGTCGCCGTGATGAGACCACGCCTGACGTCGTTGCCCAAGCCCACTTTCAGTTGTCGCGCCGGCGCCGCGTCGCGGTGTCGACCTCGCGGGGGCTCCGCCGTCCCTCTCCATTTTCATGCATCTACGTATATACAGTGTATATTTGCTTGCGGTCGTTGAGTTGCAGCAGCCAAGGTTAGTGTCGTTTTTCTGGCAACGATTTCCTGGTGAGCACAGTTGAGCTCAACAACCAGTATACTACTAGTCGTCTAGCTTCGCTTCTGAAAGGGAAGAGTAATCCATTCAGGTCCCATTTTTTTTATCAAAGATTCACGAAGGAATTTTGAAGGGATAAATTGTATTGGAAAAAAAAAACACGTCAACATATCTGCAACGGAGGGAAGTTGAGTTCCGTTCCAAAGAAAAAGGGAATCAGCAGCTATTGCCACGACTAGCGTCCGGATGCCCCGTGGCTGTTTCCCCTTGGGGCTAGGGACGAGGATGGGTGGGGCGCAGCAGCAGTGCACGGAGGACAGGAGCACGTGCATTTCGGATGGAGCGTCCGGGCACAGATCTTGGCGACAAAATGGAGCTCACCGATGACGTGGAGCTCTGCAGCGAGCAGAAGACGGCGCCGCACGGAGCTGGGCGATGATAGCATAGGGCAAGATGGGACACGGCGACGGCACAAAGAACGGGAGGGGGAGGGTGGCAACGACACGCAGAGAGCGTGGTGGGCGCGCAGCGAAGACACAGAGGATAGGTGGGGGCGGCGGCGTGCAGAGGATGTTGGCTTTTGCATGGACGTCCTTGGGGCCCACCACTGCAATATCGGAGATGTACTAATGAAATATGCCTGGATTACTATTGAAACATGTAAAATGTCATTGTTGCAACATCGACGATGTACTACTTTCCAAATTGTTGTTGAAACATATATAATATCATATCGTTGTTGCAACATCTGTAAACACAACACCTGCAACATGCGCCTGAAGCACCTGCAACATGCTCTCGAAAAACTTGAAACAATTGCAACATAGGCTTTCAGAACATCTCCTTGCAACACAACACCTGCAACATGTGCCTAAAGCACCTGCAACATATGCTTGAAACACCTGAAACATTCAAAACATAGGCTTGAAACATAGGCTTTTCAGAGCAATAACTCCTTCTGCTTGGGCGAACGGAGGCTCATCGGCACACAGAACTCGACGACAGTGCGTGGAGCTCACTGGTGGCGCGGATCTCGACGGCATGGAGCTCACCAGCAATGCGGAACTCGGTGGCGCGCAAAACGCGACGCCGCACGAGCCGCATGGAGCTGGATGATGACGTGCAGAGGGTAAGGTGGGGTGGGCGCGATGACGCAGAGGACAGGTGAGCGCGAAGACGGCGGCACACAGAGGGCAGTGTGGGGCACGGTGACGACACAGAGGATAGGTGGGGGCAGTGGCGGCAGCGCTTAGACAACACGTGCATTTCGGAACGGAGCCTCCCTCCGTTCGGATGCTTGGGCCATATTTTTATCGTTGCCCACCTTCGCTTGAAATTATCAACTATGGTACCGTATTTTACTCTAACAACAAAACAGCATCAGCCGCTTATCAGCCGCAAAAACCATCGGCTGAATAGAGCCGCAAGGAAAAAAGAAAACCTCAACTCCAATCCAAGAGAAAAAAAAACTTTTGCTAATACTCTCTAGCACTTTACCGATCACGTTTTTCTATAAAAGGTATTTGCTAGTCCTATGGAGAAAAATGCTAGAGAGGCATGTAAAAAAAAACAAATCATCAAAATTACAGAAGAAATTATCTGGTGGGTGATTTTGGGGGACACTCTTGTCAAAACCTACTGAACTGAACGCGGTCCCTAAAAAAACTACCGAACACACTCATAGTAAGAAGAATCAAAAGACTATCTTCCCTTGCTATAATCTTTGGTTATACTTACATACATTACATAACACTGCATCTTGAGTCCTCCTTTTCTATTTTCCCTTAGCTACACCAAACAATACATCAACCCATGTTACAAACAAACCAAGAACGCAAGCTTGACAAAACAGTCACAGACATGCAGGTGTGCGCATCATGTGTTGGTTACAGTTCGACGGATTCGTAGGTCGCGGAGTAATCCGGCATGCGGTGCAGGCACCGGAGCACGCTCTCGGCCACCTGCTTGGTGGCGGCATCGCCCGTGTGGAAGGCGCTCACCAGCAGGCTCGGCAGCGCCCGGTCGCTGGTGACCTCCCTTACGCACCGCTCGCCGCCGTGAGCCAGGAACCTCTCCACCGCCCAGAAACACCTCCGAGTCACCGTCTCGCCTCCGCCAGCGCCAGCGCCGGCCCCTCCTCTCCGCCCGTCGTCGCGGCGCTGCCGCAGCGCACGAAGCACGTGCCGCGCCGCGTCGTGCTCCGCGAGCACGGCCACGCCGCTCGTCACGTCCACGTCGTCGTCCATGAGCGTGCACAGCGCACCGAGCGCGGCCTCCACCACGCGCCCGTTCTCGCTGCTCTCCAGGACGCCCAGGAGGCCCTCCACCGCGCCGGCCTCCACCAGGCAGAACGTGGTGGACGGGGAGCACACGCCGCGGTGCACCGGGCAGACCCGGCTGTGCGCCGGCGGCCTCCGGTTGTTGTCGTGCACGCGCCCCGCGTGCGCCTCGCGCAGGCGCCGGAGGATGTTCTTCTTCTTCGGGCGCCGCTCCTCGGTCGGGGGCTGAGAGAGGTTGGGCGACTGGCTGCTCAGGTTCTCAAGACCAACCGCCGCGAGCCGCTGAACCTCGTCGCTGCCTGCGGACCGCACCAGATCTGCGAGCACCGATGTGAGGTTGTGATCCATGGCCGCCAGGAGCACGTCCGGGTCATACAGCGTCGTCGTTAGCCGGACCAGCACACCCACGAGGCCCTCCATATACGCCTTGGCATGGCGGCTTGCCCGTGTCTCGCCGCGCTGCATCTCCTCGATCTTGGCTAGCACGGTCACCACGGCGCCCTCGTTGATCAACGCGAGGTTCAGAGCCATGTGCTGGTACGGCAGCTTTGCCAGGAGCGCAGCGGACATGGCGTGCCGTTCCATGATCCGCCCATGCAGGCCAATGCTTTTGACAAGCTTCCCTGGCTGCCCTGGGGCCTTGCAGAGCTTCTCGGCAATGGTGTGCCCCATCTTCGGGGACAAGGCAATAAGCAGCTTCATTGCGGCGATGACAAGTGACTCTGTTAGCGAGCCCATCAGCTCAATCACAGTCTGGCAGCTGTCCTGCTCCTTCATGACCGAGACCACCGTGGCAAGAGGCTTGGGGAGAGCGGTCAGCGCGAGCAGCACGCGCACAATGCTTAAGTTGAGGGTGTCAGGCATGGAGTACTTGAGCATGTGAGCGAAGTTGTATACCGAGTACTTGGACGTGATGACGTGGCCTTCCTTATTGACGGTGATGGCCTCTGGATCCAAGCCGGACTCGACGATGTTGGCGAGCACAGCGGCAGCCTCTGTCTTAGAGCCCACAGGCTCATCGTCAATCTTTCGGATGAAGAGCTCCTGCACCATGACAGGAACAGCACCTGCGTCCACAAGCGTCTTGGCATTGGGGTGGTGGAACGAGATCTGAACCAGGACGTCGAGGGCCGCCTTTCGAATTGCTGTATTGCCACTGCACACCATCTTGACGAGGATCTCTGAAGCGCTCCCAGCAATGTTGATGGTCATCTCCTGCTTCTGGACCAGCTCGCCGAGGTAGCTCACCATCTCCATCTGAACATCTTCTGATCCTGTTTTGTGCGTTCATGTCATTGTAAGCTCAAGGTAGTGTCATGGTGAGATTTGCAAGTTGTGTTTAAATTGTTCATTTATGGTTTAGAGTTTTAACAGGCAGGCAGGCAGGCAGAGAATGGCATTATGTAAGCCTAACACAGAGAAGAAAGTAATTTTGTTTTCTATACAAAGGCCAAGTCTTACCTTCAACTAGGTGCCTTTGCAGAGGATCCAAGTAGCCACTTTCAGCCATGTACTTGATATTCTTTGGACATTTCTCCAGGTTCTCCAGGACTTCTCCAGCCTTCTCGGCGGCAATAGGGTCACTGGAGCTATTAAACTTCATCGTGGTGAGGATCAGTATGCTCCCAGCAGTAGATCCTATGTTCTCCAACAGTAACTCTGATTTTGAAAGCTCTAACAAGAAAGAGATAGCTGCATGCCTTTCATCAGTACTGCTGCTGGATAGCAGCTTTATTGTCCTTGAGATGGCTCTGGTTTTTGCTATGATTTCCTGTATGTCATGAAAAACAATATTTAAATGCAAGATGATTAGGAGTTGAAGCTGCACTTCAGCACTGTTTCAGTACAATAATAGCATTATAATGTGCAAGGATTGGGGAAAAGATCAAAGATGACAAAGGTTGAAATATCTCAGACACACCTTTCCTGCATCATCCTCAACCAACAGGCAGAGGAGGTCGAGGGAGTCACACCGAATAAATGCATCCTTGTGGTCCAGAAGACGTGGTAGGAACTTGGTGATGCCAATCTTGTGCATCTGATCCCTGTTCTTTTTCCTCAGCCTAGCCAGCACCTTCAGCTCATGTATGGCCTCAAGCACCATAGCCTCTGTGGTTGCCATAGAGAGTGCGGTACGTGCGATCCTGACCCGCGTCGCTTCATTCCTTGCGATCCATTCTGCAATTGTGCTCTTCAGCGAAAGATTACTCCTCAGCGTCTTGCTCTGCATTGCCATCTTTGTAACAGGACATATCACAGGTTCAGAGCCATCCGTAAACTTGTCAAAGTAATCCTCTATAGCTTTCCTGTCGTAAGTCACACCACTCTCCGCTGTCACAGGATCAACCATAACCATGTTTGTGAGAGGGCAGAAGAAGGAATCATACAATGGCTCCACATATTCCGCGACTTCAGGGAGTGAACTGAATGTCTGACCACCAAGCTCATGTGACTCCTGGTACATTCCCTGCAGGAAGTCCACCAGCCTCGGCATGTCACTGTTGTGCAGTGTTCTTCTCCTAGGCCTCTCAACAGCCACAACCATTGGCATATCTCCCTCCGAGTAGCCATGCCGGTTCCTGACAACCTGAAGGTGCCCATCCCTGACCGCTGGTTCCGCAAACCTGCTGCTGTCGAACGTCGATGCTGGTATCCTGTTGAGCTCATTGCTTATATTCTTTATGACCTTGTCCAAGTCCTCGGTTATGCCCAGGAGGTCGTCGTCCATGAGCTGCTGCGCGATCGCGCTGCACCTCGTGACGAGGTCCTTGGCGAGGTCAACATTGGCAGCCAGATACTCCATTACGTGCAGCGTGTTGGTTGGGGAACCCTGCGCCTTCTGCACCTCCATTGCGAGCAGGGCTCCATGGTGGACGTGGCTGCCGACATCCATGAAGTTCTCGTGCTCAGCATCGACGGCTGATGCCGCTGACGACATGAGCTCGGAGATGGCTGCTAGCACAGACTCGGCGAGTGATGCCTTCCTGGCCTGCGCTTCACTTCGCTGAAACAGAAGGAAAGTGCACGTTAGGCACCAAAGTTTCTTTTTTTTTTTTGGTGTGGAAATGGTAGTTCAGAGTTCAGACGAGGAAGTCGTTCTCCTCGATGAAATACGCGTGAACACGAAAAAGACTAGGAAGTCGTAAAGAAGAAACCTACCAACTTTATTCGATATAAAAGTACAATTCTGCAATCTTAAGGTTACAGGGATTGTGATTCTAAACAATTGGTGGATAGTGTATATAATAATACTGCAGGGGGTGGCCACTTTCCCCCCAAATTCCCAGCTGTTACAGATTGGTTTCTTGCAAGAACCAACGTAGTGCTGTTCACGGCAGGAACTACTCCTATGGCAGAGCAATTTGTACGTTAGCTGCTGTCTGCTGAACCGGACTTTGCAGTTCTCATGGTCCTGGAAGGAACATGAAGAACACCTAATTTGGGGGAAGGACGACAGAAACAGCTAATTTTGTCAGGTTCGTGTGCCCCCAACACCTTCGAGGCCCATTGAAGCTGTCCTGATTTTTCTCAATTGAAATCATATAGGAAGACAAGCAAAGCACACTAGTACAAGAGACAGACAAGCACACGAATTGCAATTATTGGGGATCACATCGCCCAAAAACTCAGGTAAATTCCAGCAGAGCCCCGCCTAAACCAATGATGAAGTCACAAGGAACTGCATCCAAATAGCCAATCAAGTAGGCAGCAGCAGAACATACCTGCATCCAATTCCAACCAAGAAGTTGAAGAAACTGGGCTTCCTCTGCTCCCCCTCCTCCCCTGACCAGCGGCGGCGACGCTAGCACCCGGGGAGCATTCTCCTTCTCCTTCTCCCCGGCCCCCGTCGTCTCAGCTCCCAGCCGCACACCTAGTCACCCAGGCATGGCGCCCACGTCCGCCGGCCCAAGCACAGCGCCGCACGCAACGCAACACCCGAGGTAGAAGGTATGGAGACCGGAGAGCGAGGGGGGGTGGTGGGAGACCGCGCTGGCAGCTCGCAGACCCAGTCGTCGTCCAAGCAAGGGCAAGGTCAGGTCAGGTCAGGTCACTGTCCTCACACCGCCGCCCTCGGAGATTGGCAGAGGCGCCCCCTTTTTCTAATCACACAGCTCACGCACTCCCCTTGTTTATCAGCAGCAGGCAGCACATCACTGGCTCTGGCTGTATGGGAAGAATACAAAGATTGTTACCCGGAGCTGGTTCTCATTCTCATCAGTGTGCAAGTCCCACACCGGAGGGGTGAACGCTCGCTTGCAACGCACACCACCACGCGTCACGTCGACCGGGCTGGCCGGCGTTTATCCGCACTCATGGACCTCTATATTCATCCTCTATACGTCCTAGTCAGTAAGATTCTCTCCTCTATACTCAATTCTCCCGCACCCATACATCCTCTATATCATTATCTATCCACTCTATTCACTGTGGGACCCACTTGTTACTTTATCTAAATATATCCATGTGTGATCTAGTTTTGAAGGATTTATTGAGACGAATTTAATGGTGAAATCAAAATTTAATTTGGATTTTTGGTTTGTGAGTTATAGCATTTTTTCCTTTGTTTAGCTAGTGGGGCCCGCCACTATAGAGTATAGAGTAAGCACAGTACTACTCTAAATATAGAGTGAGATAAAGGATAGAGTATCATTTTAAAATACCCAGTGCAGCAGTTTTTACTCTATATCCATACTCTAAAGCTTTAGAGTATCGTTTTAGAGTATCCACTACGGGCAGTCTTAACAAGGGATGGATTTCACGGCAAGTCTAGGTAAAGCTGAGTGATGACAACACTGTGCAAGATGTTTTTGTTGGCTCGGCTCGGCTCTGCATTTGGAGCTCCGGGAGAGGACGCCAACGGTTTTTAATGGAAAATCGTTAGGAACAATCAGTGGCAGGTGGGCCTAGGAAGGAGGTCACTGCATTGGCATGCACTGCCTTGCACCCTTCCTTCCGTGAGAGATGACTACTGGTAGTAGGAGTGCGGAGTAGGATCACGTGCGAGGTTTCGGAAAGCAGAAAAGGCGGTTTTTCAGTTGAAATTATCAGCTAAAATCAGACAGCCATAAAATAGCGTTTTTCTCTCACAGCAAATCAGCATCAGTATTAGCTTCAGCAAAAAAAACAGCCAGCCAAACATAGCCCTGGATTCTCTCGCCACCGATGGTTAGTTTTTTTGTAATCTTCCCGGGAATGGACAGGTTACTGGTCCCAATTGTAGGTGGATTAAAGATGAAAAAAATTTGTAGGTGGATTAAACATAAAAAAAATTGTAGGTGGGTTATATTTGTATTATTACGTAAAGGTAGAAATGTGCATGTAGTTTTGCCAGATGCATCTTCGAACAAAACATACATTTCCGAATTCAAATCCTAATTAGCGACTGCTTGTGTAGACTTGCAAAGTGTTCATTTTTATCCTTTTGAACCGATGAAATGATGTGTGTTTGAAGAAAGGCTACATGAGACAAAATTATTGCAGCACAGTTAGTATTTCAGTTGTCGCTCGCTCGGCCTGCTGATTCATGAGGACTTGGATGTTACGTTTCGAGGAAGAGGAAGGCCCCTTTCTGTTCGCTCTCCTGTTTCACCAAGGCATGACGGCATTGATGATGGTCATATGCCGCTGGCCACAACAATCTGCGGAATGGAATCTTGAGAGATAAGTCTACCTCTATCATGTTCTTCCAGCAAGCTGGTTGTTGGACATGTCGAGTACCCCTTTTAAATCATTAATATTTGCTAAATGCGTGTCGATTTAAGCGCTATCTTTTTGAGCGGGTGATTCTGAAAAAAAAAAATACTCCTACATACAATGTTTTCCTAAACACTAAACGGTAAACAGTCGGTCACCCTTCGTTTATCGTTTAGACCATTTAAACGGTGTTCAAACGGAGTTAAACGGCCTAAACGGTTTTGTACAATAGCAATAAAATATACATATTTATGTAGGTAAAAGTAAAATTTGCTAGAACCCATACATATTTACACATGTAAAAATCAAATATTCTACCAAATAATCTTGTTGGAAGAAATCTAAATCCCACAACACTTCATATAATTACAATATTAATTAGTTTTATGTTGATTGTGATAGACGTAGTCCTTTAATTCACTTAATTATGGATTAAATGGTTGTTTAGCTCATTTAATCACGTTTAATCTGATTTTGTTTAGACCGTTTAGACGGGATTGAATAGTTTAAACGGGTTTAAACGACCCAACCGTTTAATTCACCGTTTAGGGCCTAAACAACACGGCTGACTTCTGTTTACCGTTTAAATGGTGTTTAAACGGACTAAACAGCCGTTTAGACAAACAGTGCCTACATAAGATATGCTAATTACGTACAGGCAGTGAATTCAAAGAGGAAACTTGGAAAACTGCAATATGGCGCTGGTGACACGGTCTCAAGCTTATCCGCATGCAACATCCTGTACTGGTACGGACTACAGAGGAGCTGACTTTTGTTGCCAAATGACGAGCTAGCGTGCACAAAGCCTGGATTTGATTGGTACGACTCGGCAGCACAGAGAATCACTCTCTTTTTTTTTCCCCTTAAGCTGGGTGTGATTATAAAAAGAAAAACGCTTAGAATGATTCAACTACTCGAGTGGCCAGATGGCGATAGGTAGAGGTAGCTGAATATTGATAGATTTAGGGACAGTTCGATGATTAGTGCTAAACCTGTCTGTCTGTCGTCCCTCCGTGCATGCATGATTCAACTGTCTCTGTATCTATTCGCCAAAAAAAAAATCTGTATCATCTAGTAGAGGCAGAGCGATTGGGCAAGCAGCTCGGCTGGGCCTGGGCGCGTGCCACGGCTACCTACAAAACGTATTCATTGCGCTTATACGAGTGATAGGGATATCCTTGTGTTCACATGCTGGAGAGTGGAGACTGCAGCAGAGCGAGAGGAATGTTTGGCGATTTGGGCTGTCACACGGTACCTACTCACACAGAGTAATCTCTTTTCTCTTGTAGGAGTACTCCTTAGGTCTCAGGTACACGAACTCACCCATTCCTAAACCTAAACACATGCATATGCATCTGGGAATCAGTACTTTCTTCGTATTAGGTTCTCACCCTAAAACTTTACGTCGTATCACATCGGATGTTTAGACACATGCATTGAGTATTAAATATAGCCTAAAAAATAACTAATTACACAGATTGCGTGTAATTTGCGAGACGAATCTTTTATGCCTAATTATTCTATGATTTGACAATAAAGTGCTACGGTATACACATGTGCTGATGACGGATTAATTAGGCTTAATAAATTCGTCTAGCGGTTTACTGATAGATTCTGTAATTTATTTTTTTATTAGTATCCGAACACCCCGTACGATACCTCCACGTGACACCCAAAATTTTATTCCCTGTAAACAAGTCTAGGCCTTGTTTAGATCCCAAATTTCATCCCTAAATTCTACTATGCAAAAAGAAGATTCCCATCACATCAAAATGCCGGCACATGCATGGAGTACTAAATGTAGATGAAATTAAAAACTAATTGCACAGTTTTGTTGTATTTTGCGAGACGAACATTTTGAGCCTAATTAGTCAAAATTTAGACAATTTTTACCAAATATAAACGAATTGCTACAGTGCACATTTAATGCGCACTGTGCAGATTCAGCCCTAAATTGGGATCTAAACACGGCCCTAGTATACTGCATGTACTGTACGGTGAGCAGATTGACAGAGTCCCGTGGAATTTTCATGCGCCGACCGGCGTGGTACGTACTGTACCCTGCCCGAAACGTACTGCGGCCGTAGACCTTGGGCTTGTTTAGTTGGTGAAAAAGTTTAGGTTCGGTTACTGTAACATTTTTTGTTTTATTTGACAATTTGTGTTCAATCATGGACTAATTAGGCTCAAAAGATTTGTCTCGTGATTTATAACTAAACTGTGTAATTAGTTTTTTCTTTCGTCTACATTTAGTACTCTATACATGTGCTGCAAGATTTGATGTGACAAGTACTATAGCACTTTTTGGGTTCACTTTTTTGCAACTAAACAGGCTCCTTGTTGGCCATAAATGTATCGCATAGTGCACTTTTCAGTGCATCTGGACCGGAGGCAATCATCCGACTCTAGTAGGTAGGAGTATCTATCCTGTGGGCTGGAGCGAATCCAACGGTACGGTGACCGCACCAGCCACTGAGCCACCACACGCCGCGCGGCACCTGCACGGCCCGGCCCGGCCCGGGCGGCCTTTGGCACTGTGCCTGACGAAAGCAGGGGATGTGAAATGATCGACTGCGCAGGCGTGACTGCCTTTTTCTGGTCACGCCTCCGCGGCCTCTCTCATCTCTCTGCCCCGGTCGACATATACTGTATGAGCGACCGCCCACCAGAGCGGAAGAAAAGAACGTCTGGCGATTATTTGGCGCCGGGGCTGCTTCAAATCGCGCGCGGGGGGCGGTTGGATTTGGTTGAGCAGGAAACCGGGAAAGCATGTCGTTAGAGCAGTCCCGATGATTAAAACTATACAGGGTTTTCACGACGAATACGTCAGAAAAATTACCAATAGAAACTATGATCTACAATGGTGGTTTCTTTAAGCAATAAATGACAACCATTTTATACTTAAAAAATGCTAATCTTTCTCTCTCCCTCGTCTCTTCCATCCATCCAAGCTCTCTCTCCTCCTGTGATCTCTGTCCTCTACCAAAGAAACCACCGGAGACAAGCAGCTGCAGCACCTGTAGGCGAACGCACGCAGCGGCTCCGGCGAGCGCGCGACTCCAGCGGACGAGCGAGGTGGCTGCTCCAGCGGGCGCACGCGGCGGCGCTGATAATCGAGCACGGCTGCTCCGGCGAGCGCACGCAGCGGCGCGGACGAGCAAGCACGGCGCCAGTACCCAGCAGATGAGCGAGCTAGCTCCTCCAGCGGGCGAGCGCGGCCAGCGCATGCGAGCGTTGCCGGCACGCGAGTGCTGCCAGCGCACATGAACATGCCCGGCGCAGACGAGCGCGGCTGCACGCGAGCGCGGTCGACAGGCAAGCACACACGGCGGCCGACGAGCAAGCGTAGACGAGTGTGGCCGGCGCAGGTGAGCCAGCGCATGCGGGCGCGGCCGGCGCGACCGGCGCCAGCGAGGGGCGGACGGTGAGCGTGGCCTGGGCAGAGGCGCGGCCTGCGCGGCGATCGCTCTCATCGACGGCGCAGTGGCGGCCAGCGAGCGTGCGTAGCAGCAACGGGTGAACTATTGCGGCGGCCGGCAAGCGTTCGCGGCGGCACGGGCGAGCGCAGTGGAGGGGTGCGGGTGAGCGGGCCGACGCGGGCGAGCGTGAAGAAACCAGCCGTTTCTTCCCAACGGTGTTTTCATCGTTTCTGGCTACATCGGTTAAGACGTGGTTTCTCCTCCAGGAAACAGTTTCTTCACATTTTATTCTCTTTTCTCATTAACTAGGCTGTCATGTCAACAATTTTGCTTATGTGGCATCTCATTTAATAGAGATAGAAACCACCATTTAATACCCATTGGGACTGCCCTTAATAGCCACGATGCAGGATCTGAACCAGCAGGTTCACTCGAAACGTCGGCTGCGACGGACCCTCCAGAGGATGCACGAGGTGGGTGCCATGGTCAGCGTTCGCCGCCGCCTTACATCATGTTTGCTTACCTCAAAAGTCATAGCTGAAAGTATTATTTACTAATTTATTATGAAAGAAAAATATTGTTCGTTAGCTGAAAAAGTACGACTTATAAACCAAGCGAACAGGGCGTCAGCTTACCATTTCCCACTCTGACCTTTGGTCTGCTTTGTACTATCAGCCAGCACGTGGCGGACGAATGAAGGGTTTTAGGCCGTGTTTAGATCCCCAATTTGGGGGGCCGAATCTACATAGTGCGCATTAAATGCGCACTGTAGTAATTCGTTTGTATTTGGTAAAAATTGTCTAAATTTTGACTAATTAGGCTCAAAATGTTCGTCTCGCAAAGTACAACAAAACTGTGCAATTAGTTTTTAATTTCATCTACATTTAGTACTCCGTGCATATGCCAGCATTTTGATGTGATGGGAATCTTTTTTTGCATAGTAAAATTTGAGGATAAAATTTGGGATCTAAACATAGCCTTAGTTATGCGTCAAATAAACAACTCCAAAAAAAATTCAAATCAGGGTCCGCTCCTTTTCAACTTAAAGACATCCTATTAATGTGGACCCAACCCAATATAATGGGCGGTACTAATTGTAACCAACGAAGGCAACTGTGTTGAAGCTGCCCCTGCTGTCACATACGTACAGTGCATAGAAAACCAAGCCGAAGCCGATGGAAAGCTCCATCAAACGGTGCAAGCAAACTAAAAGCATGCGTGCGTCGCGAGACTTGAGCTGGGAGAGACGACGACGGCCTTCCCATTCCCAGTCTGTCGCTCGCGCCCCCGTGGACGAAACGGCTCGGGACCTGGCGACACGGCGAGGGGCTCCATGAAGCCTGCACGCGCGGCGCGCTACCTGCCAACTGCCCGAGGGCAATCACGCGGGACCGCAGCCGCACGCCTGCGGGTCGCTCGGCTCGGCTGCTGACTGCCTGACTCGGTGTCGAATTCTCGAGGAAGGACAACGAACGGCGACTACTGTCGTTTCTTCCACGGAACGTATTCCCAACCCCGGACGGGACGATTGTACGGTGCAGCGGGGCATTTGGCTACACTTTTTGTACAGTCGTCTCCTGTATCGCTTGCTTGCTACCATCTTGGTCTCTCTAGCATTGATCATCGGTTTCCGCAACAGCAGAGGGCTATGGTATGTCCGGTCATTTGTGAATTGCTAACATTATTATTTATTCTTCATAAAAAGTTCTCTCATTCACCAAGCGCTCCATGCCTACAATTTATCCTTGATGCCGTTACAATTTTATAGAATTAAAGAAAATATTTTTGAACTATCTATTTGTCTGCCAATACGTATTTTATTGTTAAGTAAACGGGTAGCTAAGTAAACCACCCTTGGAAAAAATAGGAAGCACATGTAAAAATCATGTTTGTACTAGTGTTTCTCTATTTGAGATATTTGTTAGTTTCTATATATACTTTCTATGACCAAAACACCATTCCATAGTTCAGATAAATAAAATTTTGAGGGACCCTTTTGCTAAAAATCCACTAAGAGGAAAATGACGATTATTTTGTATTTTATTTCTATGATTTATTGGGGACTCAATGGTGTGAATATATACTCTCGTCAATCCAAACATATATTATCTCTGTATAAACTACAGGTAAAACAAACATGTCTTCTTTCTGAATTGTTAAATTGGCCTTTGCAATTTAAATTGTTGAGTGCATACAGAAAAATTGTGGATCTAAAATACAACTAACCGTACAAGGAATAGGAAATGGATAAGGAAAAAAAGAAAAGGAAATACAAGACAGAATTTGGCCCTAACACCACTAGATCGTGTTCTTGGGACATAAACAAATGAGGCACAAATGAAGTTAGTTCCTTAGAGCAATTCCAAGAGACTCTTTATACACTTCCGATTTAGCAGAGAAGTTGGGAAAAAAGTCCCCTAATGATACAAGATATAGAGATGTTGATATATAGAGCGATTTTATTCAAATAGCTCTCCAAATGATAATTTAGAGAGTGGATTTATTTTTTAAAAAAACTATTGGAGATGCTCTTATCCAGCAGTTCTGATTAACAACATAAGCCCAAACAAAACTTTTTTGCGACTAAGCCCAAACAAAACTTGAAGTCGTCCCAAGCTTCATCCCCTTGCTGTCCCAGCCTCAGCATGTCCAGTGCCAGCAACTCTGCTCCTTCCGTTTTCTCCGCCGCTCCCTGCTCTTCTGGGATGTGGACATGCATCGGTCCATCCATGACCTCTGATCCTTTGGATACAAGTTCTTCTAACTTGTGTGATTCAAGATCCTCCATCACAGGATCTACGAAGAAAGCCTTCATTTGAAATTACACATTGTTTCTAGCTATCCACACACTCCACAGAATTGACGAACAAATGATATTTATTACTCCCTTCGTCCAAAAAGAATACAATTCTTTCTTTTAAGAAGTCAAATAGTTTAAAGTTTAACTAGATTTATATAAAAAATGATAATGTTTATGATACCGAATAAATATCATTAGATTAATCATAGAATATATTTCTACAATTCTTTCTTTTTAAGAAGTCAAATAGTTTAAAGTTTAATTTCCAAATCTAACACTTTTGGCCGCGCCTATTGCGCTGGTGCGGCCAAACCACGCTGTCGCGCCATGCATGGCGGCGCGGCGGAGGTGGTGACATGGCAGCGAGCCGGGCACTAACCGATGACGTGGCTGACTCTGCCGCGCCACCAACCATGGCGCGGCACAGCCGCGCCCCGCCCCCTGGCACGGCAAAACCGCGTACAAGCAGAGCGCCCAGGCTCCCTCCCCCCCTCTGTCTGTCACTCCGTCACGGCCCAACGCCCGCCTCCCGTGCCTGCACCCTTCGCCGGGTGTGCTCCAGCGCCGTCCCTCGCTCCCAGGCGGCCTCCAGGAGGCCGTGCCGCCGCCGGCTGCCTCCCCCGAGGGCGGCCGCCGCTTAGCCCTCCCTAGCTGCCTACCTCCCTCCTGCCCCCAAGCTTCTCCTCGGCCTCGGTCAAGGTATTGATGCTTCTATTTCTTGTTTGAATTGTGGATTCAAAGATTAGGATTGGTAGCTAGGGTTTAGAGGAATAGTATGTTCATGAGCTTAGGGTTTGGAGAAAAAAAATTAGTTCATTTTGTCTATGTGAAGGCTGAAGGTGCGGCAAGCCTGACGCTCCACGGCTGAAGGCGTGGCAAGCCTGCCGCGCCATCCTCCACGGCGCGGTAACGCCTGGACGCTATTTCCAGCAGACCGAAGCCGAGCAGAAGCCTCCATGGCGTGTCAATACAAGCACTGATGCAGGCTCGACACAGTTTAAATGAATTTGAAGTAAATAAGTCGACCAAGTGCACAAGTTTACAAATTCCTACATAAGACTTAATTAAGTTCATGACTAAGTTCGACATGATAAGATTCGTTGACATAAGTTTGACATGAAGCAAATAAGTCGACCAAGTGCACAAGTTCATGACTTAATTAAGTTTAAAAATTGGTATCGAAGTCTTCAACCACAAGTTCAGCAACATAAGTTTTCAACCACAAGTGCAACAACTCCATGAACTCCAAAATAAGTCTAAGTCTAGACCCTACGTCCCAGGAGTGACCAGGTTCTTCGGACGTCTCTGTCTCTTCGAATTTGTAGACAACACATTAAGAGTGTATCCAACGTCCGTGCGGTCGCGTTGGCGGGGCTGACGGCGGAACTGTTGCGCGTCACTAGTACCCTGCAAGTATAAGGCAGACAAGATTAGTTACAATCTTTAGCATTATTAGTTCAGACAGGCTACGTATTTAAAAAAATGTAGCTTTGTTAGTACATGTCCATCTCCTTGGGTACCAACAGGGGCACCACCTAGCTGAGACATGCCAATCTCATCCGCTTGCTGTTGACGGTAGTTAACAAACATTATAAACCGTTAATATAACTTGTATAAGGGCATGAAAGTAATCACCAACATAGACTTAAGGGTTTAAACTAACAAATTCCGTGAGTTTTGATGAATCTGTATTTTCTGCAGGGTTTATCCAGAAAACATCAAGGTGGACCTAGATGTCAGAAGTAATCGCGCTTATCTGCGGCGAAAACAACTCTAGAAGGTTTCAGAGGACAGCAGAAGTCAAACCACCGAAGAAGACCACGGGACCTGCAAGCCGGCCGGCCTGTGGGCCCCACTATCAACCTCCTCATTCGCACGTCGGTTCTCCACCGCCTTAGGGTTTGCATCTACGCTGTCCTTTCAAGTCAATTTGATCCGAGGGCTCAGAATGGATGCTACGGCCTATATATACCAGCTCATACCCCCCTCCCTCAGGCATCAAACCCTGATCATTCAAGTCAGAGATCATCAAGTCAGAAACCTAAATCCTCAGAACTCCACCATATTCTAGGGCATAGCTAGCTAGGCTAGATCTAGAGGGAGGCAAGCTTCGCTTGGATTCCAGATCTTGTCAAGAGCGCGGCTTGGTATAGCCCCTTGTATCCTCTTTTGTATCTTTCATATTTTATATGTTTGCTACAATTGATTCGACATTGTTCTTAATATTATTCATGTTCCTAGTTATCATGTTCATCGTCTACTTTGATTATATGCTTAGTATAGTTAGATTATCATCATGTTCAAGCATAAGTTCGTATAGCGCTCGCTCCAAGGTACCAGGGGTGAGTGGTCGACATTGTGTAAGCGTGGTGCTTATACGTTGTTTATTTGCGGATGGACCCTATATTCCGGGCCATGTGGTAGATCGCGGATGTGACACTCTCGTTGAGTCCTTTGTAGTCCACTCCCCGAATATAAGACAAGTAGGATCTAGTTACAAAGGAAGACAAGCTCTGTTCTTAATCTTCCTTAGTAATATCCCTTATGTGTAGATATGAAGTTGATCTTAGCCATGACTACTAAGTGTAATTGCACTAATCAACGTATGCTTTGACTTGTAATTAAGAATGACTTAGGAATTATTCCTCTAATATTCTACTTAGCCATGCTATTGCCATAGAAAGGAGTACTCTGAATGATTAATGATCAGTTATTGTTTACCATTTATATACATTTATCTCTTGACTTACCCCTATTGCGAGTATAAGTTTGGTTATGGTTTATTTATCCATCGTATGTATAAGTTATCAATATATTCCAACTGTCCGTCCTTCCCTATGGTAAAAATATAAATAATGATACCTGGAATACTCCAGGGTGAAGTGCTACAATGGTATATTATCTGTGCGCTTGCAGATCCCTTTCATATATATACATTCTTCCTAGTCACATAAAATACTAAAGTACTTCTTAGTGTCATTCTAGAGGTGGCACTAGGTAGTACCAACAAGCATATCTGGCATCATCACTAGGGATGACAACTTAGTAAAAGTGATGCTAAGAAATGTCAACAACATTAGGTGGCTACTTAAACAAGTGACAAGTTAATAAATACCAACAAGCATTTCTAGCGCTGTTGCCGGGGAAGGTAGCTAGGCAAAAAGGAATATTGATAAACTTTTATTTATTGATGTGATCGAGAAAACCATTGACCCCTGCTCAAGCAGGATTACCCTTGTTCTATCTACTTTTATATCTTATGCAGTGTAATGTATGACTGGTTTTGACCTTTCGACAAACTACGAAGATCCAGAAATATTTTACTCCTACATTGTGAGAAAACACCAAAAACATGCTTGATAGGTTTTCCATCCCCCAAATAAATAATCCAAGTTCTTGTTGCTATCTCTCAAAAGTTTTGTTGCAAAAGAAAGAAGTATGGGGCTATGCAAAAGTTATTCATGAAAAAAAGAGAAAAAAGAAAGAGTTGAAAAAATGGACAAGTGTCCGAGATATCTAAAATAATGGGTACTCAGATGCCCACCTAAAAAAAAGAGATGAATAAGATAGGCCATGTTTTCTTGCAAATATTTCCAAGTTTCAAAAGAGAGATATGTTTTCAAGGAGCATAGTAGAATTAGGTTAGCCACCATATATACATTAACCATACATCCACACACATGCACATCTTGATTTGATTGTATGACTCAACTCTATTTGGATCTGAGGTTTGACTTTACAATATATGTATTGCAAGTATGCTCTTTTATGCTTTCTCCCCTCCTATGAGCTCCACATAAGCCTTAGTTGTAGGAAGAAAGAAAGGCATAACATCACTATTGCCTTGGTGAGGATCCACAAATACTACATATATTGAGAGATTTGAGAGTGTCATACAATGGAAGCTCTGAGTTTTATTTTGAAAACCTATAAAAACTCCGGAGTAATGGTTGAACAAAGAACCTGAGACATAGTGCTCGACTTGATCGTTCTGTCTTTCAATTTCTTAAGACCCAAGTGAAGGCTAAGAAGCCCCATGGTTGAAGGTAATACAGGTAAGTTTGGAAGTCAGATCAGTTTATTCTAATCCAGAGGAAAATTCTTGTTTGAACGCATGTGTACTTTTGAGGAGTGAAAACATCGAAGCAACCCCTAATCCTTTGCTAAGTTTAGCATTGCTCAGGGACGAGCAAAGGTTAAGCTTGGGGAGTTTTTTGACGGTAGTTAACAAACATTATAAACTGTCAATATAACCTGTATAAGGGCATGAAAGTAATCACCAACAAAGACTTAGGGGTTTAAACTAACAAATTCCATAAGTTTTGGTCAATCTGTATTTTATGTAGGGTTTATCCAGAAAACCGTCAAGGTGGACCTAGATGCCAGAAGTAATCGCGCTTATCCGCGGCAAAAACAACTCTAGAAGGTTCTAGAGGACACCAGAAGCCAAACCATCGAAGAAGACCGCGGGACATCGCCGGCCCCACCTACAGGCCGATCGGCCTGTGGGCCCCACTATCAACCTCCTCCTTCGCACATCGGTTCTCCACCGCCTTAGGGTTTGCATCTACGCTGTCCTTTCAAGTTGGTTTAATCTAAGAGCTCAAAATGGATGCTACGGCCTATATATACCAACCCCTACCCCCCTTCCTCAGGCATCAAACCCTGATCATCAAGGTGCCCTTGTACTTTTCAGTCAGGAAAGTGCCATAAACAAGTACGACTGGCTGATAATACTGGAATGCAGGTTCTGCCTGTGCGAACGACCAGAACACAAGATGCAAGACATGCCTCAACGGGTTTTGGAAATACATCCCTCCGGTGTCTATAAACCATTTTAAGCCAGGGTTGTAGTAAGTCATTGCACACAATATTCGGGGAACCCTGTTGTACGCTTCCTCCCAGCTACCCCAATAAATCGCCAGGGCAATTTGCTTAGCACGCCAAGCCTTTCCGTACTTCACATCATACTTAACGAATTCAGAAATGGACTGTTGTAAGGAAGACACCGAAATGTCATTATTGTTACCAACGAGCCCCAATATATGACGGACAAGGTAACATGCTGTGAGCTGCTGATAATTTTCCTTCCTCTTATTTGATAGGCAAGTGTGAGGTTGAACCACTTTAGTTATCCTCCACTTGCCATCACTCTGTCTCTTTCGTGCATTTAACCTCCACATACAACCATTTTTGCATATCACATGGTACCTCAACTCCTGGTCCGAATGAGTGACGGTGTACGGCCTATGGTGATAGATAGCATAGTCCTGAAGGAATAGCTTCATCTCTGATATTGTATTGAATATCATCCCCTTGCTAAGGATTACATTCTCATGGTCATACAATAATTTCCTACACATCTGCAGACCGGTGTCACAAACTGTCATATCCATCATGCTGACATCCCTATAGTTCAGAACACCACTAAGTACGTTCATCGACCTCAGTTGCATAAGCTCTGTCGCTGTGTAAGGATCTGGTGGAATGTGCTTCGCTAATTCTAGCCCATGAATCATAGGGGGTATCATCCTCTAGCAAATCTGTGACTAGTCTTCCCTGAGTCGGCATAGCATGAAGTACTTCAGTTGGTACTGGTAATGGCATAGCATGAACCGGTACTAGCGTAGCATCAACCGATGTTGGCATAGCATTGTTGGTATTTCTTAACGCATACAGAAATAATCCGCAAGCACACAGAATTACCGTTGTAGCATTTCACTCGGAAGTATTAAGGGTATCGTATTTTCCACAGGGAACGGAGGTACACTTCTAGCTAGTTCATCCAAGGACAACACAAGGGTAGAGTTGGTAGAAGGTAGAGAGGATTCCTATGGTTTAGAGTCTAAGGATAGATAAACTCTACTATTACTCGCTTACTTCGGGCACCGGATCACACCTGGTCTGCCAGGCGAGGCCGGCCTACGACAATACGTCGTGCCCGGACGTGGGGGATTACAAGGGACGAATAGGGCTGTCACCACCTGTCGCCTACCCCTCAACCATGAGACATGAGGCAAACGAAGGTAGCCTCTAGCTTAGACACCACGTCTACGCTGTCGACTACTACTCTAGCATCGTACAGGGTGATCCGTCTTTATCGGGAGCCCTCTACTAGAGTATCCGCCACAGGGATGGATGACGAATCCACAAACAAGTAAGAGTAAAGCTTAACTATTCAAATGACTTTATACCGTAAGAACAACGAACACTTCCTTAGCGAAATATTCCATCAAGGTACAAGTGTTCGTCGAGGTACAAGCGGGGGAAGACTACTGACAAGCCCGGCTCCCCAAACTCTCCCTCACATCTCTCCAACTACACAACTCTATATAGCTATGGCCTAAGCCTTGGAGTGTTGCTCTTGCTTCTTGCTCTCTTCCTTGTGGTGTTGTTCAAAATGAGGGGGTGGTCTTCTCCTTTTATAGCTTGAATAGGACAGTTTGCCTGTGTATTTTAGGTAAGCACCACCGCCACTGATCTTAGGAGCATTAATGATACCGCCCTGCTGAAGGTGGGCCTGAGAGGCGACAAGGGGGGTACGGCTGCACCCTGGGTGCGCCCACACCCTGGGTGGCGCCTCCCCGCACCTCCTTCGCAGGGTCGGTTCTTGAGTGGGCTTGGATCACTTCTATGCTGGTGTTCGGCCCAATTTCTTTGGTTGAGTGGGTCTTTTCTCCTTTGCTTGCTTGGGCCAAGATGAAGATTGAATGTTTCTTTTATATTTCCTTTCACTTTTGGCCCAACTTATTATGTTTTCGTGATTGTTCCTGCAAAACAAAGAATTCTCCAAAACATATGGAAATTGTTAGTTCAAAGTCCTAATTCTAGGTTTGGTGTTGTTTTTGATGAATTTTATGTAAAGATTGGTGGCTGAAAATATGAGTTAAGGACCGCCAACAAGCATCTCTGCCTCCTTGGTCATCGTCCGAATCCTCTGAATCACTGCTAACTACATCACCGATCCTATCCTCCTCCTGCTGCTCCTCCTCTTCCCGTTGAAACTCATTTGCATCGAAGTCATTGCTTATAAGGCCTACTGAGAACCACCTCGAATCATCGACTGCCATTGGAGTTGAATGAAGCTGCTCCTTCATCAACTGACCGTCCAAATCCATGTTACCCAGAGTTGCTTCCCCTTCGACCCCCCTTTCTTGTTCATTGCCTCCAACACCGTCAATGGACGGCCTCTCCTGGAGACCATGCGTCCTGTACCCATTCTCCACCACCACCTCAGCCATGGGCACATTGAAACATTGGATCACTCCTGTACCCATTCTCCACCACCACCTCAGCCATGGGCACATTGAAACATTGGATCACCCTATTATAGCGGGACCGGTGAGCATGGTCACCTAAGGGCATCAGGACGTAGTGTGCCCTAGTCCTCCCACTATCAAACCTCCCCTTCAGTGTGAAATCACTGCCAAACTTTGCATTCAAATGGACACAAAGGTCGTTGAAGCTAGGAGGTTCATCAAACCATTCCAATTCTTCTTCCATATCCTCAAACATACCATCTTATTTCCTAACACTTCCTTCGTAAAAAACTCAGACACAACAATCCATCTACAAAAGCATTTGAGGAAACTTCATCAAGTCATCCAAATTGTCATATCACCTACAACGAAGTACCAACGCTACAAAACTAGTATCTATACTAACTACCATTACTACTAGAAACTAACTAAACACTAACTACCTAACCAAACAGTAAACCCAAAATCCTAACTAACAAAAACATAAACCCTAACTACCTAACCAAACCCTAAACCCTAAACTACCTAACCAAACCCTAAACCCAAAATCCTAACTAACAATAACCTAAACCCTCACTACCTAACCAAAACCTAAACCCAAAATCCTAACTAACAAAAACCTAAACCCTAATCAATTGATTCAAAAATTAATCACTAATATCACGAAATTGAGGGTCTTGGAGGGGGAAAATACCTTAGCAACGACGGGGAGACCTTCTAGGGGTCAACCCAGACGACGGAGAGGGCCGCCGGTGGCGGCGATGCCTATCCAACTGGCCACCAAGGGAGGGGGCCACTCTCTGAGCAGGGGAATGGGGAGAGAGGCAGGGATGGAGGCGCGGTTGGCAGTGGAGGACCCAAGGGAGGGTGAAAGCCCAAGTGTGGTTTTGGTAATTAATGACACCAAGTTGCTAATGCTACTGTATCAAGTGTGATTAAGGTAGGCATAAGCAACATGTGATGGAGGTGGAAATGGCATGGAGAGATGGCCACAAGACCACATGATTTGGTGCATGAAATGATGAGCAAGATCATGGTGGAGATGGACATGAAATGATGGACATGATGATCAAGTGGAAGAGAAGGATCTAAGAGCGCAAGGCAAAGGTATAACCATAGGGTTTTCCTTTTGCCGGTCTAAGATGAGTAGAGAAGTGATTGACCGGGTTTAGGATACATAGCCGACTATCAAGAGGGGCAATCACAGTTAGCTCGGAAATCAAGTGCCACTAGATCAATGTCTTGAGCATATGCATTTAGAATCTAGTAAAGAGCTAACATAACGCCTTGGAAAAATGTTTGTGAAATGCTAACACACATGCACATGGTGGTGTACACTCGGTGATGTTAGCACTTTTGCGAAGGCGGTGGAGTTGGAGCGGTAGAGAGGGGTTTGGGTTCCTCTCTCCCTCCCGCCGAGCTTGCGAGGCGGGATTCGGCGCTTTTTGGAAAAGTGAAACCCCTATTTTCCTTTGCGCCGAAAGTTGGAAAAGAAAAGGAGGCGAACGGAGGTCACTGCGTGCACCGGACGCAGCACCGGACGCTGCACCGGACGCTGCACCGGACGCGGGGCGCGTCCGGTCAGTTCATCGCGGCGCGGGTGCTGCTAGGGTTCGTGCACCGGACGTGGGGCGCGTCCGGTCACGTACCACCGGACGCGTCCGGTGGCGTCGGGAGCTTACTGGACTCCCACCGGACGCGGGCACTGTGGCGTCCGGTGGGTCCTTCGGCGCGTCCGGTGGTTGTTTCGCGGTGCGCGGCTGGGTGCTGACCGGCGCGTCCGGTGGGTCACGGGACCGGCGCGTCCGGTAGTCACCAGCGCGTCCGGTGGCTCGGTCAAGCGCGTCCGGTGGTTGCAACGGCTAGCTCTGACCCGCGCGATTTTGTTTGTCGCGTAGTGACCGGACGCGTCCGGTCACCCTGACCGGCGCGTCCGGTGAGTACGTTTTGAACTGGTTCGCGCGGTAACGGCTAGCTGCGTACCCCTTCGTTATAAATAGATGGTGGACGGGTTTTGAGGGTAACTCTTGCACATTTTGAGACCTAGAGACATCCTTTGAGCTAGAGAACAACCCCTCCACTCATCTCTTTGATTGATTGCACATCTTGAGTGAGATTGAGTGAGATTCAAGTGCATTGCTTGAGAGTTGCATTCTAGAGGCACTTGATCTTCGAGTTGCTGCGGATTTCTTGTTACTCTTCCGTGTTTCCCGACACGGTAGACGGATTGGAGCAGCGGAGGTGATTGAGCTCGCAATTGGAGATTGTTGGAGCCTTCACCAAGTGTTGTAAGGGGTTCTTGATCCTTCCCCGCGGGAGTTCGCGAATTGGATACTCTAGTGGAGCTCGTGGCTTAGAGGATCCCCATCTTGTGTGCGGTTGTGCGGCGCCCGCCGAGGGCTCAACTCTTGATAGTTGATTAGCTCGCGAACCGACAAGTGGGTGCATCGCCACAACGAGGAGTAGCTTGCCGGGAAGCAAGTGAACCTCGGTAAAAAATATTGTGTCATCTCTTTGCCGAGGAATTCTCTTGTGTGATTGGTTTATTGGTACTTCTCATCTCTACACGGCGGTATAATCACTTGAAGCTCTTCTCTCGTATTACATCTTGTTTCTAGCTTGTTGTTGTTTGTTGTGTTTAGTGGATAGCCTTGTACTAAACTTGTGTAGGTGGCTTGCTTAATTAGTTAGAGCTAGTGCATTTTGCTCCGCCACCTTTTGTACTAACTTGTGGTTAAGTAATTTTTGTAGAAGTTTTTAATTAGGCTATTCACCCCCCCCCTCTAGCCTATTTGGACCTTACAAGTGGTATCGGAGCCGAGGCACCGTTTTTTTAGGCTTAACAACCTACGGTGAAGAAGAAATGGCTCAATTAAGTTTGCACATCAACAACACCAAGAAGGCACCTCACTTTGATGGCACAAATTATGCATATTGGAAGGTTAAGATGACCGCACACCTCAAGTCAATCAATAGAGAAGTGTGGAAAGTCACCGAAACCAAATTTGAGGTTGCTAATCCGGAAGCACCTACACCGGTGGAAGAGAAGAAGCTCCAATGCAACGATATTGCCATTAGTGCTCTTCATGAGGCATTAGATGACAAGACATTTGAGCAAGTGAAGAACATAGAAGTTGCACATGATGCTTGGGCCAAGCTAGAAGAAACATTTGAGGGTACCGAAGGCACAAAGACCGCTAAAGCATATATCTTGCAAGAAAAATTTTCAAGCTTCAAGATGCAAGATGATGAGAGTGTACCGGAGATGTTTCATAGGTTGCAAGTGATTGTCAATGAGCTCAAGGCACTTGGTGAGGAAGTCAAGGACAACCAATTCTCTATGAAGTTCTTGAGAAGCTTGCCCAAGAGGTTTGATACATTGATCACCGTGCTAGTGAGGACAACATTGAAGGATTCAACTCCTCAACAAATATTTCAAGAAGTGATGACCGATGATTCATATAGAGAAGATGATGAGAAGGATGAGTTGGTCAAGAAGAAGAAGAAGGAGAATGAGAAGAAAGATGATGAAAAGAAGAAGAGTGTGGCATTCAAAGCCACCACATCCAAGGGTAAATCCAAGATTGAATCATCAAGTGAAGAAGACTCAAGCTCTTGTGATAGTGATGACATTGATGAGAAGATGGCTCTCTTTGTCAAGCAATTTGGCAAATTCATGAAGAAGAAGGGCTATCGTGCAAGAAGAAGGAAGAACTCATCTAAGAAGAATGAGCATACCATGAGATGCTTTAGATGCCATAGCAAGGATCATCTCATTGCGAAGTGTCCTTATGATAGTGATGATGAAGATGCTATCAAGAAGGAGAGAAAGAAGCAAAAGAAGAAGCAAGAAAAGAAGGAGAGCTCTCATAAAAAGAAGAATGATTCTCATGTTGCTACATGGGATAGTGATGATTCCTCAAGTGATGATGAAGATAACTACAAGAGCAAGAAGAAGGGACATGCTAGCATTGCAATCCAAGAGAAGGTCTCCCTCTTCGACACTCCATCATGCTTCATGGCTAAGGCCACTAAGGTATCATCCGATAATGAGAGTGATCATGATAGTGATAGTGATAGTGATGAAGAAGAATTCACTAAAGATGAACTAATCACTATGCTAGAAGATTGCACTCAACATTATAAAGAATCTAGAAAGGAATGCAAGGGCTTGCTTAAGGAAAAGAAAAATCTTATGCAAGAACTTGATGAGCTTAGAGCATCTTATGAGAGTCTAAAGGTAGACCATAAGAAGCTTCAAAAGTCTCACACTAAGCTTGAAGAAGCTCATTCCTCTCTAGTTGAAAAATGTGAAATCATGCCAACTAATGTTGAGAAAGCTAAAACTTGCAACATAGGCATATCATGTGATATAATTGATGAACCTTTTCATAAGCCTATTGTCGTTGCTCCTACTAACCCTTCATGTAGCGCATCTACATCATCCTCATCTAGTAGTGATGGTTTCACTTGTGATCCCACACTTATAGTTGAGAATGAAAATCTCAAGAAGGAGGTGAAAGAGCTCAATCACACCTTAGCCAAGGCTTATGGTGGTGAGGACCGCTTGCTTATGTGCTTGGGTAGCCAAAGAGCTTCTCTCTATAAAGAGGGATTGGGCTATAACCCCAAGAAAGGCAAAGCCGCTTTTGCTCCTCACAAGACTCGTTTTGTGAAGAACAATGGTAGCTTTTGCAAAAGTTGCAAGCAAGTTGGTCACATAGAGCAACATTGCATGAACAAGAAATCCAATGCTAATGTATCCTCAATTAAGTTTGATTCTTTCTATATACTTACCAAGGGTACAAATGGTGTTCATGCTAAGTTCATTGGTGCACCAAGGATGGGCTCAAAGAAGAAAGCCATTTGGGTACCAAAGAGCTTGGTCACTAACCTTGGAGGACCCAAACAAGTTTGGGTACCTAAAAAGAATTGATCTTATCTTGTAGGTCAATTACAAAGCCGGAGGAAGGCATTGGGTGCTTGATAGTGGGTGCACTCAACATATGACCGGGGATTCTTGTATGTTCAAATCAATTGATACTAGTCAAAATGGTGGTTTTGATGCTATCACTTTTGGAAACAACAAGAAAGGCAAGGTCAAGGGGCTTGGTAAAATTGCTATCTCAAATGACATGAGCATATCTAATGTGTTGCTAGTTGAGAGCTTGGACTTCAATCTTTTGTCGGTGGCACAACTTTGTGATCTTGGTTTCAAGTGCATATTTGGTAGTGATGATGTTGAAGTCATAAGTGTTGATGGATCAAATTTGATTTTCAAAGGATTTAGACATGGTAGTTTATACTTGGTTGACTTCAATGATAGTGAGACACAATTGACATCATGCTTGCTTAGCAAATCTAGTATGGGATGGTTGTGGCATAGAAGGCTTGGTCATGTTGGAATGAAACAATTGAACAAACTTTTGAGGCATGACTTAGTTAGAGGCTTGAAGGATGTCACCTTTGAGAAGGATAAACCTTGTAGTGCTTGTCAAGCCGGCAAACAAGTTGGAAGTAAACATCCTATTAAGAGTGAAATGAGCACATTAAAGGCATTTGAGTTATTGCACATGGACTTGTTTGGGCCAACAACATATACTAGCATTGGTGGCAACAAGTATGGCTTTGTGATAGTTGATGACTACACTAGATACACTTGGGTGTTCTTTCTCTATGACAAGAGTGATGTTTATGATCTATTCAAGTCTTTTGTCAAGAGAGTGCAAAATGAGTTTGAGACTACCATCAAGAAGATTAGAAGTGACAATGGTAGTGAGTTCAAGAACACAAGAATTGAGGAATTGTGTGATGATCTTGGTATTGGACATCAATTCTCTCCAACATACACTCCTCAATCCAATGGTGTAGTTGAAAGAAAGAATAGAACGTTGATTGACATGGCTAGATCAATGCTTAGTGAGTACAATATAAGTCATTCATTTTGGAGTGAAGCTATCAACACGGCTTGCTATTGTAGCAACCGTCTTTATTGCCATGGGAAACTTGGGAAGACACCATATGAGCTATTGAATGGAAGAAAGCCCAACATTGCATACTTTAGAGTGTTTGGTTGCAAATGCTATATTCTCAAGAAAGGCACTAGATTGAGCAAGTTTGAAAAGAAATGTGATGAATGGTTCTTACTTGGTTATTCTACCACAAGCAAAGCTTATAGAGTTTGGAATCTCACAAATGGCACCTTGGAAGAAGTTCATGATGTTGAGTTTGATGAAACCCAAGGATCTCAAAATGAAGCTCAAAACCTTGATGATGTGAGAGGAGATCAATTGTCAAATGCAATGAAGAATATGGATATTGGTGACATAAGGCCGAGGCAAGTTGATGATGATGATGATACTCATGTGATCAACCAAAGTGTGCAAATTGATACAAATCAAGCAAGCTCTAGTGGTTCTCATGACGAAGTGCAAGATCAAGGTCAAGCTAGTGGAAACAATCAACTCCCAATACTCCAACCTACTAGTATTGCAAGAGATCATCCATTGGACCAAATCATTGGTGGAATTCAAAGTGGTGTTCAAACTAGATCAAGATTAGCATCCTTTTGTGAGCACTACTCATTTGTGTCACTTGAAGAACCTAAGAAAATAGAAGATGCATTGAAGGATTCCGATTGGGTAAATGCCATGCATGAAGAGCTAAACAACTTCACTAGAAATCAAGTTTGGGAACTTGTTGAAAGGCCGAAGAACTACAATGTGATTGGTACTAAGTGGGTCTTTAGAAACAAGCAAGATCAAGATGGTGTGGTTGTGAGGAACAAAGCAAGATTAGTAGCACAAGGATACACTCAAGTTGAGGGTCTTGACTTTGGAGAAACATATGCACCGGTTGCAAGATTGGAGGCAATTAGAATCTTGTTAGCATATGCTTGTGCACACAACATCAAGCTCTATCAAATGGATGTCAAGAGTGCATTTCTCAATGGTTACATCAATGAAGAAGTTTATGTTGAGCAACCTCCCGGTTTTGAAAATGACAAGAAGCCCAACCATGTTTACAAGCTCAAGAAGGCATTGTATGGTTTGAAGCAAGCACCTAGAGCATGGTATGAGAGGTTGAGAGACTTTCTTCTCTCTAAAGGATTCAAGATGGGAAAGGTTGACACCACTCTCTTCACCAAGAAGCTTGGAAATGACTTGTTTGTGTTGCAAATCTATGTGGATGACATTATCTTTGGATCAACCAATCAAGACTTTTGTGAAGAGTTTGGAAATATGATGGCTAATGAGTTTGAGATGTCTATGATTGGAGAGCTTAGTTACTTCCTTGGACTTCAAATCAAGCAAATGAAGAATGGCACTTTTGTAAGTCAAGGCAAGTACATCAAGGACATGATCAAGAAGTTTGGATTGCAAGATGCTAAGCCAATGAGTACACCAATGGGCACAAATGATCAATTGGGTATTGATGCTAATAGTAATATGGTAGATCAAAAGCAATACCGGTCTATGATTGGAAGTTTGCTCTATGTCACCGCTTCTAGACCGGATGTGATGTTTAGTGTTTGCAAGTGTGCAAGATATCAAGCTTCACCTAGAGAAAGTCACTTGAAAGCAACCAAGAGGATATTGAGATATCTTAAGGGCACTCATGATGTTGGATTATGGTTTCCAAAGGGGTCAAGTTTTGAGTTGATTGGATTTTCGGACTCCGACTATGGTGGATGCAAGATTGATAGAATGAGCACAAGTGGCACTTGTCAATTGCTTGGAAGGTCTCTTGTTTCATGGTCATCAAAGAAACAAAATAGTGTTGCACTATCTACCGCCGAGGCCGAATACATTAGTGCCGGTAGTTGTTGTGCACAATTGCTTTGGATGAAAGCAACTTTGAATGATTTTGGAATCAAATTCAAGAATGTACCTTTGTTTTGTGACAATGAAAGTGCTATCAAGATGACACAAAATCCGGTTCAACATTCAAGAACCAAGCACATTGACATAAGGCACCACTTCATAAGAGACCATCAACAAAAGGGTGATATTAGCATTGAAAGCATTGGCACCGAAGATCAACTAGCCGATATCTTTACAAAGCCACTTGATGAGAAGAGATTTTACAAGTTGAAGAATGAATTGAACATACTTGACTTCTCCAACTTGAAATGAGTGCACCCCCACATTCTTATATGACATGCCTCTCCTCCGACATAGCAAGGTAAAGTTGTTTGGCATATCATTCATACTTTGCTAAGGACATGTTTAGAACATATAAACATATTTGCATGACAAATAGGCTCATTCATGAAAATCAAATGAGTTTAATGTATATATGGTACCACTATTGCTTCTATGTTTGATTGATCTAGTGGTAGCATATGACATGTTTGTGGGCTTGCAAACCTAGCGTTGAATCTAGAAAATGAGCTCATGATGTGTAATTCAACATGGTCAAGATAACCCTTATACTTTATGAGGTGTGAAGAAGCTTGTCCTTGGATCAAACCGAATTATATATTCTAGGCAAGTGATCTAGATTGAACCATAATTTGGACTCCCTCATATTGATTGACTTAACTCTCACTAAAATTGGCACCTTTTTGGTGATTGTTGACAAAGGGGGAGAGAAAAGTCACAAAGATAGAAAAGTCACAAAGGGGAGAAAGATATAATAAGAGGGGAGAGAAAAGTCACAAAAAAAGAAAAAGTTACTAAGGGGGAGAGAAAGCATAAGATAAGACTTTGGAAAGGAATCAATTAAATTTTGAGCACACAAGTAGGGGGAGCAAGCTCATGAACTATTTGTTGCATTTGTATGAGCATTAACATGATGAATTGTTGCATTGCAAAGCTTAAATTCTTATTCATGTTTGTTTGGTGATTGCTAGAATTAGAACTTGAATGATGATTTGTTGAAAGTAGCTTTATAAGTGGTATCTAGATACCCTTTGCTTATAATGTTGATCTCACGGGGTACTTTAGTGTTTGTGATCTTTACAAGTGATGAATTACAAGTGGTGTCTAGCTACATCGATGCTAAGGATGGTATATAAAGGCAACTCCGATTGGTATCACGCTTCAAAGGTCCATTCTATATACCTTAGCATCAATTTGATAGTAGTAACTCTCCTAAAATTCAAATCCATACATATGTGCAAAATTGAACCAAACTCATGAAAGCACATATGTAGGGGGAGCTAATACTATCGAAATTGAAAATTGATTTCATTTCATATCTTTGTGATGGTTGTCATCAATTACCAAAAAGGGGGAGATTGAAAGCCCAAGTGTGGTTTTGGTAATTAATGACACCAAGTTGCTAATGCTACTGTATCAAGTGTGATTAAGCTAGGCATAAGCAACATGTGATGGAGGTGGAAATGGCATGGAGAGATGGCCACAAGACCACATGATTTGGTGCATGAAATGATGAGCAAGATCATGGTGGAGATGGACATGAAATGATGGACATGATGATCAAGTGGAAGAGAAGGATCTAAGAGCGCAAGGCAAAGGTATAACCATAGGGTTTTCCTTTTGCCGGTCTAAGATGAGTAGAGAAGTGATTGACCGGGTTTAGGATACATAGCCGACTATCAAGAGGGGCAATCACGGTTAGCTCAGAAATCAAGTGCCACTAGATCAATGTCTTGAGCATATGCATTTAGAATCTAGTAAAGAGCTAACATAACGCCTTGGAAAAATGTTTGTGAAATGCTAACACACATGCACATGGTGGTGTACACTCGGTGATGTTAGCACTTTTGCGAAGGCGGTGGAGTTGGAGCGGTAGAGAGGGGTTTGGGTTCCTCTCTCCCTCCCGCCGAGCTTGCGAGGCGGGATTCGGCGCTTTTTGGAAAAGTGAAACCCCTATTTTCCTTTGCGCCGAAAGTTGGAAAAGAAAAGGAGGCGAACGGAGGTCACTGCGTGCACCGGACGCAGCACCGGACGCTGCACCGGACGCTGCACCGGACGCGGGGCGCGTCCGGTCAGTTCATCGCGGCGCGGGTGCTGCTAGGGTTCGTGCACCGGACGCGGGGCGCGTCCGGTCACGTACCACCGGACGCGTCCGGTGGCGTCGGGAGCTTACTGGACTCCCACCGGACGCGGGCACTGTGGCGTCCGGTGGGTCCTTCGGCGCGTCCGGTGGTTGTTTCGCGGTGCGCGGCTGGGTGCTGACCGGCGCGTCCGGTGGGTCACGGGACCGGCGCGTCCGGTAGTCACCAGCGCGTCCGGTGGCTCGGTCAAGCGCGTCCGGTGGTTGCAACGGCTAGCTCTGACCCGCGCGATTTTGTTTGTCGCGTAGTGACCGGACGCGTCCGGTCACCCTGACCGGCGCGTCCGGTGAGTACGTTTTGAACTGGTTCGCGCGGTAACGGCTAGCTGCGTACCCCTTCGTTATAAATAGATGGTGGACGGGTTTTGAGGGTAACTCTTGCACATTTTGAGACCTAGAGACATCCTTTGAGCTAGAGAACAACCCCTCCACTCATCTCTTTGATTGATTGCACATCTTGAGTGAGATTGAGTGAGATTCAAGTGCATTGCTTGAGAGTTGCATTCTAGAGGCACTTGATCTTCGAGTTGCTGCGGATTTCTTGTTACTCTTCCGTGTTTCCCGACACGGTAGACGGATTGGAGCAGCGGAGGTGATTGAGCTCGCAATTGGAGATTGTTGGAGCCTTCACCAAGTGTTGTAAGGGGTTCTTGATCCTTCCCCGCGGGAGTTCGCGAATTGGATACTCTAGTGGAGCTCGTGGCTTAGAGGATCCCCATCTTGTGTGCGGTTGTGCGGCGCCCGCCGAGGGCTCAACTCTTGATAGTTGATTAGCTCGCGAACCGACAAGTGGGTGCATCGCCACAACGAGGAGTAGCTTGCCGGGAAGCAAGTGAACCTCGGTAAAAAATATTGTGTCATCTCTTTGCCGAGGAATTCTCTTGTGTGATTGGTTTATTGGTACTTCTCATCTCTACACGGCGGTATAATCACTTGAAGCTCTTCTCTCGTATTACATCTTGTTTCTAGCTTGTTGTTGTTTGTTGTGTTTAGTGGATAGCCTTGTACTAAACTTGTGTAGGTGGCTTGCTTAATTAGTTAGAGCTAGTGCATTTTGCTCCGCCACCTTTTGTACTAACTTGTGGTTAAGTAATTTTTGTAGAAGTTTTTAATTAGGCTATTCACCCCCCCCCTCTAGTCTATTTGGACCTTACAGAGGGGGCGACGAGCGGCTGGCGGCGACGGCCGCGATGGGCGGCTGGCGGCTAGCATCAGCGTCACGTGAAACAGAGAGGAAACGAATTGAGAGAGGGAAGAGGAGGCTGTGTCGCGTGTCTCTGTTGGGCCTTGCCGCACCGTGCGGCGTGGCATGGCACTGCGCGCCCAGATCTGCGGCGCGACAGAGCCAGCCACGTCACCGGTTATCGCCCGGGTCACTGCCATGTCACCACCTCCATCGTGCCACCATGCATGGTGCGGCAGCGTGGTTTGGCCGCGCCAGGGAAATAGGCACGGCCAAAAATGTTAGATTTGGAAATTAAACTTTAACAGTGTCAAATCTGAAAAATAATTTTAAATAAGGGTTAAAAATAAAAAAAAATCTGTTTGAGCAAAATTGTGAACAATAATTTGTTCCAAAAAAATTGCAGCACAAGTAGGAAACAAACATATATAAATATATAACGATGCAAAAGTTGTACCAACTAGTAAGCTGTGTAGGGAGACTCACACCAGGGAACAATCTTCCACTGCTGGTTATCCCCATCATACCAATCTGATAGCATGAAGCTGGTGCCATCGCCGCGCAAGGCATCGAAGTCGAGGGCGATGTTGGGCGTGTTTGTTTGTCTGGATGGGCCTCTAGGACATGCTCATGGGCTGCAGCCCACCGTGTTTGTTTGTCTGTATGCCTCCCGAGCATGTGTCGCACGCTGCTCAAAGCACACTGGAGCCTGCATCCCAAAAAATGAAATCAAGTTTCATTTCCTGGTAGCCTAGCTCTCTCCGTCGCCCACCGCTCACTCTTGTCACCTCCCAATCCCTTCTCTCTCACCCACCGCTGTTGTCACCTCTGAGCCCGAGCGCAGTCACAATTAGAGGTGGTGAGAGGTCGCGCCCGGAGACCGCCGCAGTGCCGCTCATACTCCTCCACGCCGTGGCGCGCGTCGATGGTGCGGGTCCGGTGCAGATCCGCTCCGGAGGCGATGGGGAAGATAGTAGCAGCAGCCATGGTTGCGATGGAGACAGAGAGAGGCGAGAGGGAGGAGTCGGTGGACCGACATCATCTTCGCGCCCACCAGCGACTACAGGCGCAAGATCCGCAAGCTGTGCATCCAAGAGGTTCACAGGCCGCCGCTGGAGCCGGGGCGCCGGTGAACCTCACCAGGATGTTGTACGACATCAGTAGCCGCACCATGCGCTTGTCCCTCTGAAAGGTCTTGATGGCTAGAGGGAGGATGAATAGCCTTTTAAAAATTTCTACAAAGACAAGCTAAACAAGTTTATCAATATAACAAAAGCGAGATGCGAGTTTTGCTTAGCCTACGGAGTGTTTGCAAGCCACCTATCCAATTCACAATTCTAGTATATTTGCACTCAACCGCACAAGTCAAACCGAGAAGGTAACTATAACTACAACTAGCAAGCTACACAAAAGAGCTACTCTAGCAAAGCTAACTAGCTAGCAAAGATAACTAGAAAGGTAATGCGGAGTTGAGTTAGGAGAGTTTCACCGAGGGGCGAAGAATTGAGCCAACCAATCAATATGATCAAGAGATGATAATCAAGATAACCAATCCACCAAGATAAATCAATCACAATCAAAGAAGTGAAGACACGAAGATTTATCCCGAGGTTCACGTGCTTGCCCGCACGCTAGTCCCCGTTGTGTCCCATTTCACTACGTGGTTCGGTGGCTAATCGGTCTCACACCGAGCCTCTCAAAAGGCACCACAAGAACCTACCAAATGGCAAAAGGTTGCAAATGACACGAGCAATCCACTAACGTTGCCTTTGGCGCTTCACCGAGGTAGGCACAAACCCCTCACAATCACCGGAGGTGGCCAAGAACAATCACCAACTCTTGCCAACACCTCCAAGCTGCTCCAAGCCGTCTAGGTGGCGGCAACCACCAAGAGAAACAAGAATCCCGCAGCAAATCAACCACCAAGTGCCAACTAGATGCAATCTCACAATGCAAATGCACTTGGATCACTCAATCTCACTTCGAATATACAAAGAAGCAAGAGAGATGAGTGGGAGGGGAGTTGCTTAGCTCAAAGTGCTCACAAGTATGTCAAATGTCCGAGAGAGAGAGAGCTTTGAGCTGGCCAACGAGTATTTATAGACGTACCCCTTCGAATATAGCCGTTAGACACTCGAAACCGCTGAAGTCGTGCTGACCGGACGCGCTGGTCGTGCGGACCGGACGTGCTGGGCTCGACCGGACGCGCTGGTCAAGCCTGAGCAGCGCTCTAACGAAACAGTGACCGGACGCGCTGCATGTCGCACCGGACGCCACAGAGCCCACATCCGGTTGGAGTCCAGTAAGCTCCCAGATGAACCGGACGCGTCCGGTCGACTGTGACCGGACCTGCCGCGCGTCCGATAAAAAAGCTGAAACACGCGCAGACGCTGAACACTGACCGGAAGCGCTCCACGCAACAACCGGACGCGATAGTGCCAGCGTCCGGTCGCAGTCTAGAGAGCTCCCATCGCGACCGGACGCGTCCGCTCACGTGTGACCGGACGCGCCACACGTCCGATCAGCTCTGAAGACCTCCGTTCGCCTCCGTTTTTTTTCCAACTTCCGGCGTAGTGGAAAAATAGTCATTTCAACTCCTCGAAAACACCTGAATCCTGCCTCGCAAGCTCAGCGAGAGGGAGAGAGGACCCCAAACCCTCTCTACCACTCAAACTCCAACGCCATCGCAAATGTGCTAACACCACCAAGTGATTATGTCATGTGTGAGTGTGTTAGCATTTTCACAATCATTTTTTAAGGCGTTATTAGTTCTATCCAAAAACATATGATTATGAAATGCACACCTAGAGGCACTTAGGAGTTCAATAGCCGCGTCATTCCCCTCTTTATAGTACGGCTATCTATCCTACAATGTAACCACACCCACTAGGTGCCTTGGTTACTAAAACACAACCCTTAAGCATATACCTTTGCCTTGATCATGTAGGGTTGCATCCAAATCCAAGTGTGGCCATCATGATCACCATGTCCATCTTGCCACCAACCTTGGAATGTACTAATCCTCATATGCTATATACAACTTAGGCATAGGATTAGTACTTAGGCATTGTCACTAATTACCAACACCAAACATAGAGCTTTCAATCTCCCCCTTGTTGGTGAAAGCTCTATGTTTGGTGTTGGTAATTAGTGACAATGCCTAAGTACTAATCCTATGCCTAAGTTGTATGTAGCATATGAGGATTAGTACATTCCAAGGTTGGTGGCAAGATGGACATGGTGATCATGACGGCCACACTTGGATTTGGACGCAACTCTACGTGATCAAGGCAAAGGTATATGCTTAAGGGTTGTGTTTTAGTAACCAAGACACCTAGTGGGTGTGGTTACATTATAGGATAGATGGCCGTACTATAAAGAGGGGAATGACGCGACTATTGAACTCCTAAGTGCCTCTAGGTGTGCATTTCATAATCATATGCATTTGGATAGAACTAATAACGGCTCGAAAAATGATTGTGAAAATGCTAACACACTCGCACATGACGTGATCACTTGGTGGTGTTAGCATATTTACGATGGCGGTGGAGTTTGAGCGGTAGAGAGGGTTTGGGGTCCTCTCTCCCTCCCACCGAGCTTACGAGGCGGGATTCAGGCGTTTTCGAGGAGTTGAAACGACTATTTTCCACTACGCCGGAAGTCGGAAATCGAACAGAAGCGAACGGAGGTCACAGTGGTGACCGAACGCTGGACCGGACGCGGTCTCTGTTTGACCGGACGCGTCCGGTCAGCGTTCAGCGTCTGCGTGAGTTTCAGTTTGTTGATCGGACGCACGGTGCGTCCGGTCATGACCGACCGGACGTGTCAGGTCGTTGAGGGAGCTTACTGGACTCCAACCGGACGTGGGCACTATGGCGTCCGGTCAGTTCTCCAGCGCGTCCGGTCGCTGTTTCGTTGTGCGCTGCTCAGGCTTGACTAGCGCGTCCGGTCCATCACGGGACCAGCGCGTCCGGTCGAACTTCGCGCGTCCGGTCGGTGGTTCGCGAAAGAGCCGTTGTGTGATCGGCGCGTCCGGTCCGCGCGACCAGTGCGTCCGGTCAGCGTGACTGCGGCTGTTTCAAGTGCGTAACGGCTATATTCGAAGGGGTACATCTATAAATACTCGTTGGCCGGCTCAAGGCTCTCCCTCTTGGACATTTGACATACTTGTGAGCACTTTGAGCTAAGCAACTCCCCTCCCACTCATCTCTCTTGCTTCTTTGCATATTCGAAGTGAGATTGAGTGATCCAAGTGCTTTTGCATTGTGAGATTGCATCTAGTTGGCACTTGGTGGTTGATTTACTGCGGGATTCTTGTTTCTCTTGGTGGTTGCCGCCACCTAGACGGCTTGGAGCAGCTTGGAGGCGTTGGCAAGAGTTGGTGATTGTTCTTGGCCACCTCCGGTGATTGTGAGGGGTTTGTGCCTATCTCGGCGAAGCACCAAAGGCAACATTAGTAAATTGCTCGTGTCATTGCAACCTTTTGCCATTTGGTAGGTTCTTGTGGCGCCTTTTGAGAGGCTCGGTGTGAGACCGATTAGCCACCGAACCACGTGGTGAAGAGGGACACAACGAGGACTAGCGTGCCGGCAAGCACGTGAACCTCGGGATAAATCTTCGTGTCATCACTTTCATATTGTGATTGATTGATCCCGGTGTTTGGTTGTCTTGGTATTCATTGTTGATCATATTGGTTGGCTCAATACTTCGTCCCTCGGTGAAACTCTCCTAACTCAACTCTGCATTACTTTCTTAGTTATCTTTGCTAGCTAGTTAGCTTTGCTAGAGTAGCTCTTTTGTGTAGCTTGCTAGTTGTAGTTGTAGTTACCTTTTCGGTTTGACTTGTGCGGTTGAGTGCATATATACTAGAATTGTGAATTGGATAGGTGGCTTGCAAACACCCCATAGGCTAAGCAAAACACACATCTCGCTATTTGTTATATTGATAAAATTGTTTAGCTTGTCTTTGTAGAAATTTTTAAAAGGCTATTCACCCCCCCTCTAGCCATCAAGACCTTTCAGTTGGTAATTGGTGACAACCCTTTCACAAAGATATTATGATAGAATTTTGATTGAACCCATGTCACATTGTCCAAGTATATTACCATGTGTAAGAAATATGGACATGTAATCATGAATTCAAATTGATAGCAATGGCTCCCCCTACATGTATGCTATATGTTTGAATTTAGGAAGCATATATGCTTAGATAGGAAAAATATAGGAGCATTGACTATCAATAGGTCCTAAGTGTTTTAGATTATAGAACTTTGAAGCGTGATACCATCGGAGTAGCGATAAACACCATCTTAGCACCTTGTGTAGTTAGATACCACTTGGACAAGCACAAACATAACTAGAAACCTCGTGAGATCAACATTATAAGCAAGGCTCTAGTACCACTTTGAAAAACATGAAGCAAGAAAAATCTAACTACTTCCTATTCATGCTAGTACTTCAATTCATCATTCAAATTATACTAGCAAGTCACCACACAAGCAATGTATCGGAGAAAAAGAAATGTAGAACTATGCATCATACATATGAAGTGCACAAGGAAATGCAACAATCATGCTTAAGAGCTTGCTCCCCCTACTTGTGTGCTCAAAATTTTAGTTGATCCCCTTCTTTTATCAATTCTCCCCTTTAGGTATTCTCCCCCTTTAGAATCTATCTTTGTGAACAATATTTTCTCCCCCTTTGGCACCAATGACCACAAGGGACCAATTTTAGATAGATTATCATGTTGAATTATGGGGTGAGGATCAAGTTTGTGATTCAACCTAGATTGCTTGCATAATTTAAATGCTTCAGTTTGATCCAAGGGCAAGCTTCTTCACACCTCACTAGAAGGGTTATCATGCACCATGTTGAAGCAAATAATTAGATAAGCTTTCTAGATTAAACACTTAGGATCACAAGCTACTTAAACAAGTTATATGCTACCACTAGATCATACATAGCAAAGAAACAATAGTGGCACCATATAACCCTCAAATTCATTTGATTTTCATGAATGAGCCTAGAACATAAGAAATCATGACTAAATGCACTAAACATGTCCTTAGCATTGAATGTATGATATGTCAACCAACTATACCTTGCTTTGTCTTGGAGGAGAGGCATGTCATATATGGGGTGCATCAACTCATGTTGGAGAATTCAAGTATGTTCAACTCATTCTTGAGCTTGTGAAATCTTTTCTCATCAAGTGGCTTGGTGAATAGATCGGCTAGTTGATCTTCGGTGCCTACACTCTCAATAGCAATGTCACCCTTTTGTTGATGATCTCTAATGAAATGATGACGAACATCAATATGCTTTGTTCTTTGATGTTGAACCGGATTGTTGGTTAGCTTTATGGCACTTTCATTGTCACATAGCAATGGCACATTTTTGAAATTGATTCCAAAATCCTTCAATGTTGCCTTCATCCACAAGATTTGTGCACAACAACTACCCACGGCGATGTATTCGGCTTCGGCGGTAGATAGTGCAATACTATTTTGATTCTTGGATGACCATGAGACAAGTGATCTTCCCAACAATTGACAAGTCCCGGAGGTGCTCTTTCTCTCAACTTTGTCACCGGCATAGTCGAAATCCGAATATCCAACTAGCTCAAAGCTTGCACCTTTGGGATACCATAATCCAACATCTTGTGTATGCTTTAAGTACCTCAATATTCTCTTTGTTGCCTTCAAATGACTTTCTCTTGGTGAGGCTTGAAATCTTGCACACATGCATACACTAAACATTACATCGGGCCTTGATGTCGTCATATAGAGTAGGCTACCAATCATTGATCTATATAGCTTTTGATCCACCATGTTGCCATTCTTGTCACTATCCAAGCTTCCATTAGTGCTCATTGGAGTAGTGATTCCTTTTGTATCTTCCATACCAAACTTCTTTAGCATATCCTTTATGTATTTGGTTTGGCTTACAAATGTTTCTTCCTTCATTTGTTTGATTTGAAGTCCAAGAAAGAAACTAAGTTCACCAATCATTGACATTTCAAATTCCTTTTCCATCATTTTCCCAAACTCATCACAATAATCTTGATTGGTTGAACTGAATATGATATCATCAACATATATTTGCAACACAAACAAGTCTTTCCCAATCTTCTTGGTGAAGAGAGTAGTATCCACTTTGCCCATGACAAATCCTTTGGATAACAAGAAGTCCCTCAATCTTTCATACCATGCTCTAGGTGCTTGCTTCAATCCATACAAAGTCTTCCTCAACTTGTAGACATGGTTGGGTTTCTTGTCATCTTTAAAACCAGGAGGTTGCTCCACATACACCTCCTCTTGGATATACCCATTGAGAAATGCACTCTTCACATCCATTTGATATAGCTTGATATTGTGAGCACAAGCATGGGCAAGTAAGATCCTAATTGCTTCCAATCTTGCAACCGGGGCATATGTTTCACCAAAGTCAAGACCCTCTATTTGTGTGTAACCTTGAGCCACTAGTCTTGCTTTGTTCCTTACTACTATCCCATCTTGATCTTGCTTGTTGCGAAAGACCCATCTTGTTCCAATGACATTGTGATCCTTAGGCCTCTCAACTAGTTCCCATACTTCATTTCTCTTGAAGTTGTTGAGCTCTTCATGCATTGCATTTACCCAATCCGGATCTCTCAATGCTTTATCAATGTCCTTGGGTTCTTCCATTGACACAAAAGAAGAGTGAGCACAAAATGATGCCAATCTTGATCTAGTTTGAACTTCCCTTTGTATGTCACCAATGATGGAATCCAATGGATGGTCTCTTGCAATATTAGTTGGTTGAAGCACTTGGACTTGATTGCTTGGATGTTGATGTTGATCATGAGTTAGAGATGATGAACTAGCCACTTGTTGATCTTGTTGAACTTGAGATGATGTACTAGCTTGAGTTTGCATTAGAGAACCACTAGCTTGTGTAATTGGACTTTGGAGCACTTGATCTTTGTTGTCATCCACATCAATCACTTGCTTTGGCCTAATATCACCAATATCCATTTCTTTCATAGCATTTATCAATTGAGTTCCTCTCACATCATCTAAGTTATCTTCCTCATCTTGAGAACCATTTGTTTCATCAAACTCAACATCATGCACCTCTTCAAGTAAACCACTAGCCAAATTCCAAACTCTATAAGCTTTGCTAGTAGTGGAGTAACCAAGTAAGAATCCTTCATCACATTTCTTCTCAAACTTGCTCAATCTAGTGTCCTTCTTTAAGATGTAGCATTTACAACCAAATACCCGAAAGTATGCAATGTTGGGCTTTCTTCCATTTAAGATCTCATATGGTGTCTTCTCTAGAAACTTGTGGCAATAGAGGCGATTGCTATAGAAGCAAGCCGTGTTGATTGCTTCGGCCCAAAATGACTGACTCACATTATACTCATTCAACATTGATCTTGCCATATCAATTAAGGTTCTATTCTTCCTCTCAACTAGGCCATTTGATTGAGGTGTATACTTGGCTGAGAATTGATGCTTGATTCCAAGCTCCTCACATAGCTCATCAACTCTTGTGTTTCTAAACTCACTTCCATTGTCACTTCTTACTTTCTTGATTGTGGTCTCAAACTCATTTTGCACTCTCTTGATGAACTTCTTGAATATGTCAAATACATCACTCTTGTCCACAAGAAAGAATACCCATGTGTATCTAGTGAAATCATCCACAATCATAAAGCCATACTTGTTGCCACCAATGCTTGTGTATGTAGTTGGCCCAAATAGATCCATGTGCAACAACTCAAATGCCTTGGAAGTACTCATGATGCTTTTCAATAGATGAGTGTTGCCTACTTGCTTTCCGGCTTGACATGCACTACATAGCTTATCTTTCTTAAATGTGACATCCTTCAAGCCTCTAAGTCATGCTTCACTAACTTGTTCAATTGCTTCATGCCAACATGACCAAGTCTTCTATGCCATAACCAACCCATACTTGATTTGGTGAGCAAGCATGTTGAAAGTTGAGTGTCACTAGCATTGAAATCAACCAAGTATAGATTCATATATCTAAAACCTTTGAAGATCAAATTGGAGCCATCAACACTAACTATCTCCACATCATCAACACCAAATATGCACTTAAAACCAAGATCACACAATTGAGCAACCGAGAGAAGATTGAAGTTCAACTTTTCAACTAAGAGCACATTAGAAATGCTATGATCATTTGAGATTGCAATCCTTCCAAGAGCCTTTACATCACCCTTGCTATTGTCACCAAATGTGATGCTATCAATGCCACTATCATTTGATTTGTGAGAGTTGAACATTCTTGAATCACCGGTCATATGTTGAGAGCACCCACTATCAAGCACCCAATGCCTTCCTCCGGCCTTGTAATTTACCTACAAAACAAATTAATGTCTTTTAGGTACCCATACTTGCTTGGGTCCTTAGAGGTTAGTCACTAAGCTCTTTGGTACCCAAATGACCTTCTTCTTTGGACCCACAATTGGTGTACCAACAAACTTAGCATGCACACCTTTCTCACCCTTGGTAAGCACATAACAAGAATCAAAAGGAATGTAATCCATTTTAGCATGAAACTTGTTGTTGTTCTTGTTCATTTTATTACAATTAATCTCTAGATGTCCAACTTGCTTGCATCTATTGCAATAACGACCATTGCTCTTCACAAAGTGAGACTTTGGAGTAGCAAAGGCCGCCTTGCCCTTCTTGGGAGTATAGCCCAAACCCTCTTTGTTAAGAGAGAACTTTTGGCTACCCAAGCATTTTAGTAAGCTGGCATCTCCACCATAGGCATTGCCTAATGCGCAGGTGAGATCATCCACCTCTCTCTTGAGAGTCTCATTCTCATCCGCAAGTGATGAATCACTAGTAGTAGAGATAGAGTTGGTTGTGGTGGATGATGATGAGCTACATGAAGCATTAGTAGGATTAACAAATAAAGAATCATCAATAATATCACATGTTAGTCCAATATCACAAGTGACAATCACTTGCTCCTCCTTAGCTTCCTTCATGAACTTCTCCAACTTGAGGTCCTTTTCCTTGATGAGCTCAAGTAGAGTGGAGTGGGCTTCCTTAAGCCTAGTGTGAGCAATTTCAAGATCTTCGTGGTCTTCCTTTAGACACTCACGAGTGGCCTCTAGCTCATCAAAGGATTTCCTAAGAGCTTTGAGCTCTTGTTCAATTCCTTTACACTCCTTACTCTTTTTTAGAGCAACAAGCTCCTCCATCAAGGCATCGTTTTCATTGCTCTTGGCAATGAGCTCTTGTTCCAAGATTTTGTATTTCTTGGTGGTCTTCTTGTAGCCTTTGCTCATTTGATCTATTATGCCCAATAAATCATCCTTGGAGTAGTCCTCATCCTCCTCATCATCACTCATACAACCATCACTAGCACAAGAATCATCATCACTATCATCATATTTTACCTTGGTAGGCTTGGCCATAAGGCATGTCGATGTAGTGTCGAAGATGGATGGCTTGTTGGAGAGGGCGATGCTTGCAATGGCTCACCGAGTGGTCCTTTCATCATCACTAGAGCTTGCATCATCATCACTATCGGAGTTGTCACTATCCCAAGTGACCACATAACCACCACCCTTCTTCTTGTTGAATGTGAAGCTCTTCTTTGCTTTCTTCTCCTTCTCTTTCTTATCATTCTTGTTCTTCTTGAGCTTCAAGTCCCCATTATGAAATCTCTTATCTTCATAAGGGCAATCTGCCACTATATGATCGGGGCTATTGCAATTGTAGCAAAGGGTCTTTGCCTTCATAGTGTCTCTCCTTTTCCTTGCCCCGTATCCTTTCTTCTTCATGAACCTTCCCATCTTGTGCACAAGGAGGGCCATGGTCTCATCATCGAATGGATCATCATCATCGCTCTCCACCTTGCTCTTGCCCTTAGAGGATGAAGCCTTGAATGCAATGGGCTTCTCTTGCTTGACTTTGGTCTCCTTCTTCTCTTTTACCTCATCTTCATCATCATTGTATTGGGCATCAGTCATTATATCTCCAAGCACATCGGTTGGTTTGACCTTGTCCAATCCCTCTCTAAAGATCATTCTTCTCAAGGTGGCAAACTTCTTGGGTAAGCACATCAAGAACTTGTGTGAGAAGTCCTTGTCCCCAACCTTCTCTCCAAGCCCCTTGAGATCATTAACAATGACTTGGAGCCTATAGAACATCTCCGGGATGGTTTCATCATCCTTCATCTTGAAAGTGGAGAACTTATCCTTAAGCATATATAGTTTGGCACTTTTTACCGTTGAAGTGCCTTCATATGTTTCTTCAAGTCTTATGCAAAGCTCATTTGCCTTTTCAATATCTTTGATTTGCTCAAATACTTTGTCATCAATGGCACGGTAGATTGTGTTAAGTGCCGCCGTGTTGCATTGTTTGTTGATGCGGTCATTTGGAGTGAGATTTTCCTCATCAAGAATGATGTATCCTTCTTTAGTCACATCCCAAACTTTCTCATGTATATTGCCTAGATATTGCTTCATCTTCCTTTTCCAATGATCAAAGGAAGTGACGCCATCAAAGAATGGAGGCTTGCCATTAACATGATTGAACATAACTTGAGCCATCTTGCACCGAGGTTGTTAAGCCTAGAAAACGGTGACCATGGCTCCAATACCACTTGAAAGGTCTTGATGGCTAGAGGGGGGTGAATAGCCTTTTAAAAATTTCTATAAAGACAAGCTAAACAAGTTTATCAATATAACAAATAGCGAGATGCGAGTTTTGCTTAGCCTACGGAGTGTTTGCAAGCCACCTATCCAATTCACAATTCTAGTATATTTGCACTCAACCGCACAAGTCAAACCGAGAAGGTAACTACAACTACAACTAGCAAGCTACACAAAAGAGCTACTCTAGCAAAGCTAACTAGCTAGCAAAGATAACTAGGAAGGTAATGCGGAGTTGAGTTAGGAGAGTTTCACCGAGGGGCGAAGAATTGAACCAACCAATCAATATGATCAAGAGATGATAATCAAGATAACCAATCCACCGAGATAAATCAATCACAATCAAAGAAGTGAAGACACGAAGATTTATCTCGAGGTTCACGTGCTTGCGGCATGCTAGTCCCCGTTGTGTCCCTTTTCACCACGTGGTTCGGTGGCTAATCGGTCTCACACCGAGCCTCTTAAAAGGCACCACAAGAACCTACCAAATGGCAAAAGGTTGCAAATGACACGAGCAATCCACTAACGTTGCCTTTGGCGCTTCGCCGAGGTAGGCACAAACCCCTCACAATCACTGGAGGTGGCCAAGAACAATCATCAACTCTTGCCAACGCCTCCAAGCTGCTCCAAGCCGTCTAGGTGGTGGCAACCACCAAGAGAAACAAGAATCCCGCAGCAAATCAACCACCAAGTGTCAACTAGATGCAATCTCACAATGCAAATGCACTTGGATCACTCAATCTCACTTCGAATATGCAAAGAAGCAAGAGAGATGAGTGGGAGGGGAGTTGCTTAGCTCAAAGTGCTCACAAGTATGTCAAATGTCCAAGAGAGAGAGCTTTGAGCTAGCCAACGAGTATTTATAGACGTACCCCTTCGAATATAGCCGTTAGGCACTCAAAACCACTGAAGTCGCGCTGACCGAACGCACTGGTCGCGCGGACCGGACGCGCTGGGCTCGACAGGACGCGCAGGTCCCGTAACGGACCGGACGCGCTGGTCAAGCCTGAGCAGCGCTCTAACGAAACAGTGACCGGACGTGCTGCATGTCGCACCGAACGCCACAGAGCCTACGTCCGGTTGGAGTCCAGTAAGCTCCCAGACGAACCGGACACGTCCGGTCGACTGTGACCTGACGTGCTGCGCGTCCGATCAAAAAACTAAAACACGCACAGACGCTGAACATTGACCGGACGCGCTCCACGCAACGACCGGATGCGACAGTGCCAGCGTTCGGTCGCGGTCCAGAGGGCTCCCATCATGACCGGATGCGTCCGATCATGTGTGACTGGACGTGCCACGTGTCCGATCAGCTCTGAAGACCTCTGTTCGCCTCTGTTTCTTTTCCAACTTCCGGCGTAGTGGAAAAATAGTCGTTTCAACTCCTCGAAAACGCCTGAATCTCGCCTCGCAAGCTCGACGAGAGGGAGAGAGGACCCCAAACCCTCTCTACCACTCAAACTCCAATGCCATCGCAAATGTGCTAACACCACCAAGTGATTACGTCACGTGCGAGTGTGTTAGCATTTTCACAATCATTTTTCGAGGCGTTATTAGTTCTATCCAAAAGCATATGATTATGAAATGCACACCTAGAGGCACTTAGGAGTTCAATAGCCACGTCATTGCCCTCTTTATAGTACGGCTATCTATCCTATAATGTAACCACACCCACTAGGTGTCTTGGTTACTAAAACACAATCCTTAAGCATATACCTTTGCCTTGATCACGTAGGGTTGCATCCAAATCCATGTGTGGCCATCATGATCACCATGTCCATCTTGCCACCAACCTTGGAATGTACTAATCCTCATATGATATATACAACTTAGGCATAGGATTAGTACTTAGGCATTGTCACTAATTACCAACACCAAATATAGAGCTTTCACCCTCCACCGCCGCGCCAGCCCCTCCACCGCCGCTTGCCCTGCTCGAAGCGCCACCCGTCGCGCCATCCTCTGCGCCTCCGCACGACCTACTTGATGAGCGCGTGCAGCGCCCGCCCCTGCGCCGCCGCGCGCGCACGCAACAACCGCCGCCGCTTCTTGCGAGGATGCGGCAATGGAGAGGCTGCACTCATCTTGTTTGTGAAAATGTCTAGAAGAAAAGAGAAGGTGAAGTTGGGTGGTAACAATACCCATTTCTATTCAAAGGTGAGCTCATCTAGTTGTGCAGGCAAACAAACACAATCTCTTGCTAGCCTGGTTGGGTAGAGAAATAGAAACAAACACCAGCAAGTTGCAGCTCTTGAGCCTACTTTCGGTGGGTTTGGCTCCGCTCAGCTGACCAGTCACAGCTAGGAAACAAACACGCCCGTTATCCACCAAGTGGATCCACCGAAAGCCTTGCCCCATGTCACGGCTGGTGTGGGGGTATAAACCCCTATACCCTTACGGCTAGACATGGGCAAGCCTAGACCAGATGGTCCGGCCCATTACATGACGACGTGCGATCTAGATCATCAGGATGGAGTCTCGTGCAAGGCATCAAACTAGACTTGGGAATCAAGCAAGGTCTTGGTCGGTTAGATTAGGAATCCTTATCCGGCTCTATATGGCAATTGTAACCGGCTAAGATTAGTTTCCAGATCTGTAACCCTGCCTCCCGGACTATATAAGGAGGGCAGGGGACCCCCCCTCAAAAACATCAAAACATACTCTAGGGCAATCTAGCTTGTAATACATTGTTTGAGACAGCAATAACAAAGTAGAGCAGGACGTAAGGTATTACGCCCACACAGCGGCCTGAACCTGGGTAAACCCGCGTGTTGTTCTGCATCACCATCTCGTTCGTGGCTTGCACACCTGTCTGCCGACAATCTACTACCATGGGCATACCCCTCGGTAGACTGCCGACCAGGTTTTGTTGACAGTGGCGCGCCAGGTAGGGGGTGTGTGTACTGCTTTTTAGGCGTGCGAGATGGCCACGGCGGCGGGCCTCATGTTCATGATCGGCCAGATCACGTGGACCATCAGCTTCAACGACTTTGTCACCTCGACCATGGAGGGGACGCAGATCCAATCTGCATCGACTACTTCCTCGACGCCGGCATCGGTTACGACTACGCTGGCTCCGGCCTCGCTCACACCAGCAACGTCTCCGACCACGCCAACAGCATCTCCGATCACGCTGGTTACGGCTCCGACCACGCCGACAACATCTCCGACCCCCTGTCGCATCGATCGCCACAAAGAACGGTGCTACGACAACCGTGACCACTGTCATCACGACACGTCGAAAAGCTCACAGGCCGGACCGAAGATAAGTACACTTCCAATATTCGTATTTAATACAATTTCTTCTAACCACTCTAACGTGCTTACCTGAAGATCACTTTCTATTAATATTTTATAAAATACAAGTTGATAGAGCACCATCCTTTCTCAGGTTCTCGGAGCTAGCCCTATCTCCGACTTCTCCCTACGTGTGCACGGGATCCGCTCTCTACGCTTCGGGTGGTCGGCGGGCGCTCCCTGGTCTGACCTATGCGCTCTTACATGCGAACAGGCTCCGCGCCTCGCACTCAGACCACAGATCTGGCTGGGTCATACGGATTCTACAGGATGACGCGTCTATCAACTGATACAACTAAAACAGAACACTTATGCGTCCTAACTTAGTTATCCTCCATACAATATACAAACTTTAAACATTTTTCCATAAAAACACAAACAAGCTTACATTGTCACAACAGTACATTATTACAAACTTGCCTGATGATGAGGCACAAGTTTACAATAAACTAAACTGTTCTACATAACATATTTATATTGCAGGAATTTTGGGCTACGCTCAGGGACTTCGTCGTTCACCAGACCAATGTTTCTCCTCGACCACTAAGCATGTTATACTCTTCGACCACGCTCGGGGACTTGTCGACCACACCTCATGCTGTGCTCGGGGACTGCTTCGACCACTCTCCGACCACAGCTTGATGACTGATTTTTGGAAGACTTGGTGATGGAACCTGTAGCCCGACCTCCGAGCTCGGGGACTCGTCGCCAGACCTCCGGGCTCGTGGATTTGTCGCCAGACCTCTGAGCTTGGGGACTCTTCGCCAGACCTCTGAGCTCGGGGATTCGTCGCCAGACCTCTGAGCTCGGGGATTCGTCACCAGACCTCCGAGCTCAGGGACTCATCGCCAGACCTCTGAGCTTGGGAATTCGTCGCCAGACCTCCGAGCTTGGGGACTCATCGCCATACCTCCGAGCTCGGGGATTCAACACCAGACCTCCGAGCTCGGGGATTCATCGCTAGACCTCCGAGCTCGGGGACTCATCGCCAGACCTCCGAGCTCAGGGACTCATCGCTAGACCTCCGATCTCGGGGACTCATCGCAAGACCACCAAGCTCGAGGACTCATCCCCAAATCTCTGATCTCGGGGACTCGTTAGACCACTTCCTGTTGAAGGATTCGTCTCGCTCGACTACATGTACTATGCTTGCATACATTCGATGGACACTTGTTATTATTGGACCTTGCTACAAGGTTCATCTTTCGCCTTCCAGCAAGCTCGGGGACTACATCATATATGATGCACTTGATGGTGTATAATATTTATTGGTTCTTGAGGATTCTTTTTTAGACCCTGGCACCACGTGCCTACGTCACCTACTACCAGGCTCGAGGACTAAGTGGGTACACTTCACCTGACGGTGAATTGTTTATATTTTTCGACCCCTACGCTCTGGAATTTTTTGTAAGTTACTTCCATCAAGTACGCACACTTACATTTCTTTTTAGAAATACAAGTGGGTACACTTCACCAGGAAAGAAATTTTTTCTTTTTGGACCACTATGCAATCTTCACTGACAACTGCAATCTTTATCAACAATCATGGTTTACTGATTCCTGATCCAGACGGAACACTAGCGCATGCTCGGCTAACATTTCAAGGTGATGTGAAGACAAACCTCGCAAGTTGAAGAAGACTAAGACAGTATGTCGATACAGAATACATAGTGCTCGGGGACTAGCTGTGGGGGTATAAACCCCTATACCCTTACGGCTAGACATGGGCAAGCCTAGACCAGACGGTCCGGCCCATTACATGACGACGCGCGATCCAGATCATCGGGATGGAGTCCCGCGCAAGGCATCAAACCAGACTTGGGAATCAAGCAAGGTCTTGGTCGGTTAGATTAGGAATCCTTATCTGGCTCTATATGGCAATTGTAACCGGCTAAGATTAGTTTCCATATCTGTAACCCTGCCTCTCGGACTATATAAGGAGGGTAGGGGACCCCCCTCAAAAACATCAAAACATACTCTAGGGCAATCTAGCTTGTAATACATTGTTCGAGACAGCAATAACAAAGCAGAGCAGGACGTAAGGTATTACGCCCACACGGCGGCCTGAACCTGGGTAAACCCGCGTATTGTTCTGCATCACCATCTCATTTGTGGCTTGCACACCTGTCTGCCGACAATCTACTACCTTGGACATACCCCTCGGTAGACTGCCGACCAGGTTTTGTCGACAGCTGGTCGACCACAGCACTGAGACGTTGAAGGGTCGAGATGGTGGACTAGAGGGGGGTGAATAGTCCTTTCTAAAACTTAATTATGCTAGCTAACCGAAACAAATGTGAAATTAAAACTATCGGTCTAGCCAAGACTACACCCCTCTATCTAAGTTCTCTAGCACCTTACAAAGATCCTAATTAAGCATCTAAGGTGCCAAGCAAAGCAAGAGCTCACCTAATCAAATCTAGAGAAAGGTCACACAAACCTATGCACTAGTACTTTGCCAACCGAGGGAGCTCCACACAACTAGTGAAGCAAAAGCACAAAGCCCCTACGCTCACTAGCAATGCTCAATAACAAGGCAACCAATGCCAAATTAGAGAGCGTGAATTACTTAGCTACACAAACTAAGCAATGTGACTAACAAGGTTACACAAACCAAATTAGCCACGCAAAGAGAATACTTCTAGCTACACAAGCAAGAAGGTAACTAGCTAGCTACATAAGCAAACTAGTTACAAGAGCAACTACACAAACACTATGTATATAATGTAAATACAAGCTTGTGTAGAGAGGATGCAAACCACCGCGAAGAAATACACAAAGTTGACACGATGATTTTTCATCGAGGTTCACTTGGTTGCCACCAAGCTAGTCCTCGTTGTGTCGACCAACACCTCGTGGTTCGGCGGCTAATCGGTGTCCACAACCGAGCCTCCCAAAGGCGCCGCAAGAACCTACCACAAGTGTAGTAGCTCAATGGCATGCTCTACTAGAGCTGCTCTTCGCGATCCCCGCGGGGTGAGCACAATCCCCCTCATAAATCTTCTCCGGAGCCTCGCACAATCTTCTTGCGAGCTTCGACGGAGCCACACGCCACCAAGCCGTCTAGGAGGTGGCAACCTCCAAGAGTAACAAGCACCACCAGCTTGCAACACGAACACCTAGTGCCACTCGATGCAACCTCACGATGCAATCGCACTAGAATCACTCACTCGCTTATTGATTCACAATCTAGCAAGCACAAGTGAGTTGGAGGCTTCTCAAACCAAGCACATACAAGGGCAACACATCCCCAAGGTGCTCAGCCACAGCTAAGGTTGGCCACCACTTCTATTTATAACCCCACGATCAAATATAGTCGTTACCCCTTCACTGAGCGTTTTTCGCAGTGACCGGACGCGCCGGTCGATATGACCGGACGCGCTGCACTACGTGCGGTCACCCGTGGCCGTCCACGTGTCCCCCTAGATTCAACCGCGGCCGCTCGATCCTCCAACGGCCACCACGCGCCAACGGTCACCAAGCGACCGGACGTGATGCTAGAAATGACCGGACACGTTACACGCGGTGTCCGATTTGAGTACAGAAAGGGTCCAGAGAGCGATTTCGTCGACCGGACGCATCCGGTCGCATGTGACGGGACGCGCCCTGGAGTTCGATCAATCCTTCCCCTCACACACTCCCCTGGGTGCGTGACCGGACGCGCCGGTCCCGTGGAGCCACGGACTCTCCGGTCACAAACCCTCGCACTTCGCCCCGCGCACCTACTGGTTGAACTAACCGGACGCGCCAGCCGCGTCCAATCCAGTGTCTAGTCTAGCGTCCAATCACCCTAGTGACCTCCGTTCGCCTCCGTTTCTATCCACGATGAGAGAGGGTCCCAAACCCAACTCTACCGCTTAAACTCCATCTCCTTCGCAAATGTGCTAACACCACCAAGTGTACATCACCATGTGCATGTGTGTTAGCATTTTCACAATCATTTTATTCAAAGGAGTTAGCCACTCAACTAGCCACGCCACTCGATTCTAGCAACGATGCAAAGTTAGATCACTCGAGTGGCACTAGATGACCGAAATACAAACAAGTTTGCCCCTCTTGATAGTATGGCCATCTATCCTAAACCCGGTCATGCACTTCTCTACACAACCTTTGACCGGTGAAATGAAATGCCCTAGGTTATACCTTTGCCTTGCACATTTCATTCCATCTCCTTCGATGTTGATGCAACACATGCACCAACCAATCACCAATGATATGATCCACTTCATATCATCACGTGACCGTATTGGTTCATCGATCTTGACCTCACTTGCTCCTCACCATTGCGTCGGTCCATCGGCGCCAAGTCTTGCTCAAGCTTCACCATCACACACGGCCCCTCGCTTCAAAGCCTCCGACTTGCCCTTCACACTTGCAACCGGTCCATCGAGTCAAGCCTCATCTTGATCTTCTCCACCTTGGTCACATGACTCCATGTTATGTCTCATATGCAATAAGCTCCTCCATCATCACATGTGCAAGCTTTGCAACATCTCCAAGTCATTTCCACCTTCATGGCATATGTTGCTCACACACATGTACCTGTGGACTAATCACCTATGTATCTCACATAAACACAATTAGTCCACCTAAGGTTGTCACTCAATTACCAAAACCAAACGAGGACCTTTCAGACGTCCAGGTAGAACGGGTTGTACAGCACGAGCTTCACATGGACAGTGACGTTGAAGCCCTCCTTAGCCTTGCAAGTTGCAAGAGATGAGAGGATCTTCTAATTCTGGGTGTCGTGCTGGGCCCACTCTGAGAGCAGGAGGGTGGTGCCCTCTGTTGGAATATATGGGCATGGCCCAACAAAAATTTCCAACTAACTCCAAATAAATCTTAGGGGCTCGAGCATTCATCATGCCCCCGTTGATGCATTGGTACACCTAAACATCTGAAGGGATATTCACCTACATCAAATTCGAAGAGCTCTATGTATTGGTCTTCAAGGCTCCAGTTATTGAGTAATGGAAATTTCCATGTTCCAAAAAAAATCTTTTGCTTCGCCATAACAAAAGGTTTTACTCTTATGAAAACTGATTTTGAGACCAGACAACTATTCAAAAACACACAACAAAAGTTTCATGTTTTTTTGCTTGTCCTAAGTCGTGGTCCATAAAGATAATATTATCATTTGCATATTGTAGGATCAACAAGCCATCATCCCCCCCCCCGCCCAAGTTGTCCATCATCCTTTGCTCTTTTAATTAAGAACGCAAGCCTTGACATAGACCTTTTTTTGTTTGCAAATAGTGTCCAATGTCATCATTGACTTTGATACCCACACTACCACAGTGGCAAAGCTCTCAATCCAATTGTATCATTTTAGTGAGAAGCCTTTCATTCTCAAAGGTTGTTGTAGGAAGGACCACTTAACTTTATCATAGTTCTTTTCAAAGTCAATTATGAAAATCACTCTGTTAAGCTTTTTAGTGTGGAATTCATGAATGGTCTCATGTAATATGACCACGTGTTCCATTATGTTTCTGCCGGGCATAAAGGCCGTTTGTGATGGACTCAACACTGTTTGCGCTACTCTGTTGATTCTATTTGTGCCAACTTTGTGAAAATTTTAAAGATGATACTAAGAAGACAGATTGGTTAGTATTGTTGGATCTGTTTTGCATCTTTAGTCTTAGGTAGAAGGATAATTACCCTAAAATTTATACTAACGAGCGGTAGACGTTTTTCATAAAAATCATTGAATAGCGCCATTAAATCCTTCTTAATCACTCCCTAGAATACTTGACAGAATTCTGTAAGGAAGTCATCAAGACCTGGAGCTTTATTCCATTCCATTTTGTAATGTAGCCTTTTTCACCTTTGTTTCGGTAAATGCTGATGCAAGCATATTATTTTCAACAACAGTGACTTGTGGTGCTTATACGAGTTAGAACAACTCGCGTCTAATAATGACCGATACAGAATCCAAGATATGGAATCTGATTCCAATATGTAATGTATTTTTTCACGGCCTCACAGGCATGTTGGCTAATCTTTTATTATGTTGCTGATTTTTTTTTTGATAAAAGGGCGGTTTCCGATATAGAGCAAGTATAAGTATTGGGAAACTAGTTCCATGCAAATTCACCGCAATCAGGCCAAGGACATATTGTTCTGTCTTTGGGGAAAAAATTCTATGTGACACTGTTGTACAGCGCGCAAGTGCAACACAATCTAATCGTGTATGCATACATACGCCTATGTGTCGCTAGATCTGACGCTTCAAGAAACCTAACCACCGCGGAAGCGTGGGCTCAGGCCCATCGGCTCGATCACGAGGGGCTAATTATCGTTTTGATTGGTGGGCCTTGGACACACGTCAGGCAAGTAGTGGCGTCGCACGCGCTATGCGACGGTGTGGCATAGAATTTTTTTCGTCTTTGCCAAGTTCGGTGTTCGGGCTCTAGGATTCAATTTTCACTACCTTTCGGCGATTTGGTTGAGGTTTGGTTTGGAATATGAATTGGATCTTGGTCAATGATATTCTTTTATTTTTAGGAACGTGGTTGTCATGTGCACGTATGTTTTTTAGCGAAACATTATTATTTACTCATACAACACCATGTTCCACATGGCAAAACTGGATGACACTTGACGACTAACCCCTCCGAGCATCGACATTGACATGACATTAAACCCAACTAATCATAGAGCTACAAGAACTACAGTGTATAATTACTCGAAAAAAAGGGCAAAAAGTCAAAAACAGAGCAAAAAATTGCGACAGGTCTCAACAGAGACGCGCAGCAGATTTACAGCCACTATCACCGAAACCAAATCGCTGCCTCTCCGTATCAAATTGCTTGGGTCTTCCTCCTCCCCACGTCCTTGTCTCGCGGCTTACAGGGAGAGCCGTGGCAGGACGTTTTCCTGATCCTCTTCCTGTTCTACCCATTTGTTCAGCTAATACGCTCCACTTCCGTCGCTTCAACGGCACGGGAGAGAATCTCTTCCCAGCCAGGCAGCCAATCGAAGTCCTCGCTTGGCTTGCTGTATCTCCTATCCTGTTCCGCGAGATTTGTGGCGATTCGGCTACTGATGAAATTTTTTAGTTCTTGAAATTTCTTGTACGAGTGTCAGTAGCCAACAGCTGATACAAAGATCCTAGCTTTTCTATAGTCCCTTTCTGTGACCTTGCCCAAGAATTTGGTGTGTTTTTTTTTTGTGTGTGTGTGTGCGTGTACAATTTCTTCCACTACAGCTCAAGAATCTGCTGTTTTGGGAGATTGACCATGGGCGGCGGCGGCGGCGCTAACGACCGCTTCGCGGGGGCCAGCGACCCGCTGCTCCCCACGAAGCGGGATGGGGACGAGGACGACGCCGGTGCCTCCGCGTTCCACGAGTTCGACGGCGCCTCCTTCGCCGGCGCGGTGTTCAACCTCTCCACCACCATCGTCGGCGCGGGCATCATGGCGCTACCGGCCACCATGAAGGTGCTCGGCCTCGTCCCCGGCCTCGTCATGATAGTGCTCGCCGCGCTCCTCACCGACGCCTCCATCGAGCTGCTCGTGCGCTTCAGCAGCACCGTGGGGGCGCGCTCCTACAGCGCGGCCATGGGCAGCGCCTTCGGATTGTGGGGCAGGAGGCTGCTCCAGGTCTGCGTCGTCATCAACAACGTCGGGGTCATGATCGTCTACATGATCATTATTGGTAGACGAAACACGCAGCCTGAGTTTCGACGCAATTCATCTTTTTCTTCTTCTTTGCCTCATTAAATTTCTTAGGTTGTGGTGTCTTGGTCCTTCGTTTGAGAAATTGAACTTACATATTCTACTGCAAGTTATCTGAATTAGTTTTCGGATTGTTCTGGAGTCTTGACCGTGGATTTAGGAGCAGATGTTGCTCCACTGTTGCTTCCTGTCCAGCATACACTATGGAATATTGGGCAATTGACTATTTTTGCATTCAATAAATTTCGGCCCGTTACGGGAAAACACCTTTGTTAATTGGTAGCATATGTATTTCCTATTTCTGTATAAGGTCTGAGACCCCATGGGATGTTGGTGTAAATTCTATAATAAGATATTCCATTCCCTAGATACTGTCTGAAAGGAAATGTGAGTTTGTTTCACTTGTGGCCAACCAGAAGCACTTAGTATCATATGCCTTTAACATTTTCAGTTCTGCATTTTATACTTCAAATTTGATAAAATGCTACTCCTTCAATGTTTCCCCAGTTTGATGGTAGCTTACCATGATTGCCTCACGGTTCAATGTTTCCCCAGTTGATGCCTTGAACTGTGGATATTAGTTCCTACTGACATACAAATGTTCATTGTTTACCACAGGTGATGTGCTTTCTGGAACCACTTCTGGTGGTGAGCATCACTATGGTGTGTTAGAAGGATGGTTTGGAATACACTGGTGGAATGGGCGTTTCTTTGTTCTCCTTGTCACAACCCTTTGTGTTTTTACTCCACTAGCGTGCTTGAAGCGTATTGGTAAGCAATTGAACTACCAAGAAGTTATTACAGGCTCTAGAAGGTTAGTGGATATTTGGTTCAGTACTGTATATTTGAGAACATGCGTTTCTTTTAATTTTTCTCTTGCAGATTCACTGAGCTATACATCCACAATATCTGTTGCTTTGGCGGTTGTATTCGTTATTATTACTGCAGGAATTGCTATCATCAAGTTGATAGGTGGACAAATTCCAATGCCCAAGTTGCTTCCCACTATTCCTGATTTGGCATCTGTTTGGGAACTTTTTACAGCAGTGCCGGTTCTTGTCACCGCTTATGTTTGCCATTACAATGGTATGAGCAATTTCTAATTCTGACTGCAGATAACGAATCTTATTACAAACAGAATGGAAAAGGTGCACACTGCTATTTTTGTAGTTGCATTCCTGGAAAGTTGCAGATGACGAATAATGTGAATGTCAGGGGCATAAAAACGCATGTAAATGACAAAATGAATAAATAGTCATAGGCTAGTTTGATAGCTATCCCTACAACTTGTTTGAACTGACGTCTTTAGTGTACAAACAAGTCCCAGAGAAAAAATTGCTTGCTTCAGAGCTGTCTAAGGAGATCTGATTTACATTTTTGCAGTTCATCCAATTCATAATGAGCTAAAGGACTCTTCCCAGATCAAGCCAATAGTGCATACATCATTGACACTATGCTCGACTATCTACATCACAACAAGTTTCTTTGGATATCTCCTCTTTGGTGAATCTACACTCTCTGATGTGCTCTCCAATTTTGATTCAAATCTTGGGATCCCATACAGTTCAGTTCTAAACGATGCTGTCAGAGTGAGCTATGCTGTTCACCTTATGCTTGTGTTCCCCATGATATTCCATGCATTGAGGCTTAATTTGGATGGGCTCCTCTTCTCCTCTGCAAGGCCTCTGTCTTCTGACAACAGAAGATTTGGCATAATGACAGCATTGCTCCTCCTAGTGATTTTTGGGTCTGCAATCTTCATTCCTAGTATTTGGGATGCCTTTCAGTTTACTGGGGCAACTGCTGCTGTCTGTATTGCCTTTATTTTCCCAGCTGCAATCACTTTAAGGTAACTTGATGCTGTTAAAACTTTGTTCAGAATAGTTGTAACTGTGTTTCCTTCCAGCAGATTTATTCGCCTAGTTTGGTGTACTTTTTTTTCTAGTTCTAGCATGCAGATGGACCTCTGAGCATGTGGGGAATGAGAATAAAAGAAAATAAACCCTGTCTATGGTTACTCTAAGATATATTTGTGGATTATGACTGTAGGTACACGCTGCTAATATTTAAATATGTAGTTGACCTGATGGATGCTGGATTATAATTTGTACGAAATTATGGATTGGTTTCTGCCATGAATTTTTTTTTTACAACAATTGCTGCCATGATGGTTAGTTGTTGAAAGACACTTCATTCTGGTAACCTCTAATCCCTTTTACTTTTGGCATATCAGGGATCCACAAGGCATTGCCAAGAAGTGGGACAAAATTCTGGCGGTCTTCATGATTGTTCTTGCTGTTGTATCAAATGTAGTAGCTGTCTACAGCGATGCCTACAAAATATTCCACAAGGAAAGTGCTCCTTCCAAGGCCTGAATTGGGGAGTCCACTGAAGATAGATCTTCATGGTGGTTTGTATGTTAGTTATCGTCAATAAAAGATCCATAGTTCATTTAGGCTTTGTTTTTGATGATTTGTTTCATGGGCGATGTTCTGACTCAAATCGCGTTGAGTTTCATGTGTGTATCTACACACTGGGGCTGAAGAGTTGCACAAACTGAAGTGCTTCGGTACAGTAAAAACAATTGTATCAAATGTGAAATATAGAGTTACGATCATGATGACTTGAAAATTGTGTTGGATGTGAAGTAACCATCAATATCTCTCTGAGTGTGCTATGCTTAGTGCGTTATTTAGAAGAACAAGTGAGAAATCATATTTTTTTGGAAAATTCAAGTGAGAAATCATGGACTTCTGTTCTTTCTCATAGATAGTGCGGTTTTATGGTTCCAGCCTGACAATTTAGCACGAAGGCACTTTGTAAATTGTCATGACATTGCTGCTTGGCGTGCTCCTAAGGCCATATAGCTTAGTGGTTACAAGAGTCTCAGGTGTCCAGGATTTAACAGCTCCGTGTTTTTTGTGGTAGACGACGTTCCCGTCGCCAACAAGACGTCTACGGTGACTTCGTCAATCTTGTGTTCCCGTCGACAATGAGATATCTATGGTGACTTTGTCAATCTTGTATCGAGGATTTGTCGATCCAGTCTTCAAAGATATCATAGGGGTAGTGTTTACGTGCTTTCGTTCGTAGAGGTAAGTGTGCGTGCGTTGTATTGTGCAATTAAAACAAAAAAAACTAACCCCAGGTTTACGGCAGCGTTTACGCATCAAACGGTGCAACAAACTATACCTCATCTGCTTTAGAAGGAAACTAAGGAATATCTGGTCCGGCTTCCGGAGGGCCACCAGTCCACCATGGTTGCTCAGGCGCGCGTGGAACCAGAGCTAGAGCTGGCCCACACGATCAGAGGTCTATCAGAACTTGGTAGAGGCTTATCACGAAGAACAGGTACCAAGCAGTCGAAGACCAGAGACTGCACAAGATGAACCAGCTCTCTCTTCTCCACCGCGCCCTCCACTTACATCGCCTCTCTCCCGGACGCGGCCATGGCCTCACCGCCACCGCCGTCGTCCGAGCTCGGCTCTCCTCCTCTGAACCAACCCCACAGCAGCACGCAAAGCGCCTCCTCGCCGTAGCACCTCACGAAAGCATCGCGGCAGCTACGGAGGAGAGCCACCCGCGTCAAGAGCTCGCGGCGGCGGGCAATAATAACGGCGCCGGCGCCGGCGGCGGCAGGACGTGCGCGCTGCCGACGTGGGCGCTCATCGGCGGCATCACGGCGGGCGTGGCCGTGGCGCTGGCGCTGTCCGCGGGGGCCGGCCCCGCCCTGGCGCTGGGGCCGGAGGGCCCCCTGGTGGAGGAGTTCTGGGACAACATGCGGCGGTACGCGCTGTACGTGGTGACAGTGAGCACAGGGGTGGCGTACACGGTGCTGCAGCCCATAGTGGAGCTGCTCAAGAACCCCGTCACGGCGCTGCTCATCGTGACCGTCCTCGCCGGCAGCGGCTTCCTCGTCTCGCAGGTGCTCAATGCCATGGTCGGCAACTCCGACTTCATCTACAGGTACGAGTAGGTAGAGCAGCGGATGGCGAGCGTGTGGCGCTGAGGCCTCAGCTCCCTGTGCCCGAGAATGGAGATAGATGAACGTGTGACGTGTCAGCGAATCATTCGACCGTGTCCTAAGTGTGTTATCTCTTCGGCTCTTCGAGTTCGGTTTCCTTTTCCAGCTAGAACAGGAACGTGACTGAAATTGAAGTTTATTGTCTCGTTATGGATGTATGTATTTTACTCAGTCTGATATTACTTTGAGCAACAAGCTAAACATTAGAACACTCAATCTATTCGAATTATGCTACTTAACTAATTGAGCTAATCAAACTAACACATACTTACTCCATTCTAAATTATAAGACGTTAGATACGCAGATTTGGCTATGCACTTAGATATAGTACACTAGAAAATCCAAAACATCTTAATTTAGAATGGAGGGAGTACACAAGCTATAGATTAAACAAAGTGAATAACACAAGTGTAGTAGACAAAACAACGAGGACAAGTGACACGATGATTTTTACCTCGAGGTTCGGTTGTTTGTCGACAAACTACGTTCCCATTGAGATGAGTTCTTGGACCACTGCTCCTCTACAAGCCTCGCAAGCCCTCATTGTGGACACTTATTTATGAGTCGGCTAATCAATAAGGCACTCCAACAAGACTATTGATTCCACTAGATGTCACGATCCGATCATGATCAGTGCATTTTCATTACCAACATAAACATCACCAGTAATTTAAATTCAGTTTCAAAACTGGCATATACTCAAAACTGCACTTTCTGGGCACTATTATGTTCCAATGGACAATGCAGTGCATATCTGGATAGTCCATTAGAGCATGACCACTAACAATTTATTATCTAACTAATGATAGTCAATGGAAAACTATTAGTTAGATATATAATTGACTTAAGAGGGAGGTGATCCTGACACTAGAGTTGCCCTTCAAGATCCTAAGAGGATGAGCACCAAGTCTCATACAAATCTTCCACCAAAGCCCCCTCACAATCACCAAGTGGTGCACACGGTGTCCCACTGCTCCAAGCCATCTAGGTGGCGGTAACGACTAAAAATAATAAGAACACCACAACAGCAATGATGAACTAGTGCCGCAAGATGCTAACTCACAAAGCATGCACTGTATCACTCCCAATCACACCCCAAATGCAATCTCTCATGCGATTATATGAGTGGAGTGTGTTCTTGAGCTACAGGACACTATCACTGAAAAGTAGGGAGTTCATTTTACTATTATTGTCGTATTGACTCATTTTGGGATGACCTGCAATCTATATTTAAGCCTCTGGACAACATGTCTTTCTCAAGCACTTAACTGGTGACATCCATTTGCTTCGCATCCCACCTAGCCTCTACTATTTTTTGAAACTTCTCATTAGTAGCCACCTTCAATTCTGACCCACTTTGTCAACACCCCAATACCCCATACAACCAGTTGATGGCCCCTAACCCAAATTATCTTGCTAGCCATTTCATCAACAAACTTAAAGAGAGAACAATTACTAGTTTGATCAATGCAAATATCATGGTCCTGATCATCCATTTCAAGCATTCCGTATTGGGCATTGACTGTGTACTTAGCAATGCTAACATGAATTATAAATGCATTGACAGGATCAATCTTGACATAATCATAAACACATAAACATCTTGGAGTTAGGACACATCCAACTCCATAAAGCTACAAAACAAGCATCTAGTCATCAGTCATAGTGCATATGTGAACTTACTAAGGAGGGTAGTCACTTGACTTCATCTTAAAACTAACACAAATACACTACATCCAATTTCCTACCAATTGTGATGTCTCCTACAACACGAAGACACGAAATCAAGAACAAGGGATGGGCACAAAACCTCATCAAAATCCTAGCAACACAAAATCGATCCACGTAGAATGGTAGAATATGATCCAAACTGTACCTAATTTGATTGTCGTGTAATGGGGAAGAACTCTTTTGTCGACGAAATGGGAAGGATGATAACCCACTCCCGTCGCTAGGAAAGAGAATAGGTGAAAGTCCTATGTTTGGTGTTGGTAATTAGTGACAATGCCTAAGTACTAATCCTATGCCTAAGTTGTATGTAGCATATGAGGATTAGTACATTCCAAGGTTGGTGGCAAGATGGACATGGTGATCATGATGGCCACACTTGGATTTGGACGCAACCCTACGTGATGAAGGCAAAGGTATATGCTTAAGGGTTGTGTTTTAGTAACCAAGATACCTAGTGGGTGTGGTTACATTATAGGATAGATAGCCGTACTATAAAGAGGGGAATGACGCGGCTATTGAACTCCTAAGTGCCTCTAGGTGTGCATTTCATAATCATATGCATTTGGATAGAACTAATAACGCCTCGAAAAATGATTGTGAAAATGCTAACACACTCACACATGACGTGATCACTTGGTGGTGTTAGCACATTTGCGATGGCGTTGGAGTTTGAGCGGTAGAGAGGGTTTGGGTCTCTCTCTCCCTCCCGCCGAGCTTGCGAGGCGGGATTCAGGCGTTTTTGAGAAGTTGAAACGACTATTTTCCACTACGCCGAAAGTCGAAAAAGAAACGGAGGCGAACGGAGGTCACAGAGGTGACCGGACGCTGCACCGGACGCGGTCACGGTGTGACCGGACGCGTCCGGTCAGTGTTCAGCGTGTGCGCGTTTTTCAGTTTGTTGATCGGACGCGTGGCGCGTCCGGTCACAGTCGACCGGACGCATCCGGTCGTTCAGGGAGCTTACTGGACTCTCACCGGACGCTGGCACTGTGGCGTCCGGTCAGTTCTAACAGCGCGTCCGGTCATTGTTTCGTTGTGCGCGACTCAGACTTGACCAGCGCGTCCGGTCAGTTACGGGACCGGCGCGTCCGGTCGATCGCGGCGCGTCCGGTCGTTGCGACCGGCGCGTCCGGTCAGTGCTTCGCGAAAGAGCCGTTGCGCGATCGGCGCGTCCGGTCAGTTGGACCAGCGCGTCCGGTCAACGCGACTTCGGCTGTTTAAGTTTCTAACGGCTATATTCGAAGGGGTACGTCTATAAATACTCGTTGGCCGGCTCAAAGCTCCATCTCTTGAACATTTGACATACTTGTGAGCACTTTGAGCTAAGCAACTCCCCTCCCACTCATCTCTCTTGCTTCTTTGCATATTCGAAGTGAGATTGAGTGATCCAAGTGCATTTGCATTGTGAGATTGCATCTAGTTGGCACTTGGTGGTTGATTTGCTGCGGGATTCTTGTTTCTCTTGGTGGTTGCCGCCACCTAGACGGCTTGGAGCAGCTTGGAGGCATTGGCAAGAGTTGGTGTTTGTTCTTGGCCACCTCCGGTGTTTGTGAGGGGTTTGTGCCTACCTCGGCGAAGCACCAAAGGCAACGTGAGTAAATTGCTCGTGTCATTGCAACCTTTTGCCATTTGGTAGGTTCTTGTGGCGCCTTTCGAGAGGCTCGGTGTGAGACCGATTAGCCACCGAACCACGTGGTGAAGAGGGACACAACGGGGACTAGCGTGCCGGCAAGCACGTGAACCTCTGGATAAATCTTCGTGTCATCACTTTCATATTGTGATTGATTGATCCCGGTGTTCGATTGTTTTGGTATTCATTGTTGATCATATTGGTTGGCTCAATACTTCGCCCCTCGGTGATACCCTTCTAACTCTATCTTGTATTACTTTCTTAGTTATCTTTGCTAGCTTGTTAGCTTTGCTAGAGTAGCTCTTTTGTGTAGCTTGCTAGTTATAGTTGTAGTTACCTTCTCGGTTTGACTTGTGCGATTGAGTGCAATTATACTAGAATTGTGAATTGGATAGGTGGCTTGCAAACACCCCGTAGGCTAAGCAAAACTCGCATCTCGCTACTTGTTTTATTGATAAACTTGTTTAGCTTGTCTTTGTAGAAAATTTTAAAAGGCTATTCACCCCCCCTCTAGCCATCAAGACCTTTCAAGTGGTATCGGAGCCGTGGTCACCGTTTGCAAGGCTTAACAACCTCGGTGCAAGATGGCTCAAGTTATGTTCAACCATGTTAATGGCAAGCCTCCATTCTTTGATGGCGTCTCTTCCTTTGATCATTGGAAAAGGAAGATGAAGCAATATCTAGGCAATATACATGAGAAGGTTTGGGATGTGACAAAAGAAGGATACATCATTCTTGATGAAGAACATCTCACTCTAAATGACCACATCAACAAGCAATGCAACACGGCGGCACTTGATACAATCTACCGTGCCATTGATGACAAAGTATTTGAGCAGCCATTGATGACAAAGTATTTGAGCAAATCAAAGATCTTGAAAAGGCAAATGAGCTTTGGATAAGGCTTGAAGAAACATATGAAGGCACTTCAACGGTAAAAAGTGCCAAGCTATATATGCTCAAGGACAAGTTCTCCACTTTCAAGATGAAGGATGATGAATCCATCCCGGAGATGTTCTATAGGCTCCAAGTCATTGTCAATGATCTCAAGGGGCTTGGAGAGAAGGTTGAGGACAAGGACTTCTCACACAAGTTCTTGATGTGCTTACCCAAGAAGTTTGCCACCTTGAGAAGAATGATCTTTAGAGAAGGATTGGACAAGGTCAAACCAACCGATGTGCTTGGAGATATAATGACCGATGCCCAATACAATGATGATGAAGATGAGGTAGAAGAGAAGAAGGAGACCAAGGTCAAGCAAGAAAAGTCCATTGCATTCAAGGCTTCATCTTCTAAGGGCAAGAGCAAGGTGGAGAGTGATGATGATGATCCATTCGATGATGAGACCATGGCTCTCCTAGTGCACAAGATGGGGAGGTTCATGAAGAAGAAAGGATATGGGGCAAGGAAGAGAAGGGATTTCATGAAGGCAAAGGAGGTGCTTTGCTACAATTGCAATAGCCCCGATCATGTAGTGGCAAAGTGCCCCTATGAAGACAAAAGATATCATGATGGGGAGTTGAAGTTGAAGAAGAACAAGAAGGACAAGAAGGACAAGAAAGAGAAGAAGAGCTTCACTATCAACAAGAAGAAGAAGAAGGGTGGTGGTTATGTGGTCACTTGGGATAGTGACAACTCCGATAGTGATGATGATGAAAGCTCTAGTGATGATGAGAGGACCACTCGGCGAGCCATTGCAAGCATCGCCCTCTCCAACAAGCCATCCATCTTCGACACTATATCGACATGCCTTATGGCCAAGCCTACCAAGGTAAAATATGATGATAGTGATGATGATTCTTGTGCTAGTGATGGTTGTAGGAGTGATGATGAGGAGGATGAGGACTACTCCAAGGATGATCTATTAGGCATAATAGATCAAATGAGCAAGGGCTACAAGAGGACAACCAAGAAGTACAAAATCTTGGAACAAGAGCTCATTGCCAAGAGCAATGAAAATGATGCCTTGATGGAGGAGCTTGTTGCTCTCAAAAAGAGTAAGGAGTGCAAAGGAATTGAACAAGAGCTCAAAGCTCTTAGGAAATCCTTTGATGAGCTAGAGGCTTCTCGTGAGTGTCTAAAGGAAGACCACGAGGATCTTGAAATTGCTCACACTAGGCTTAAGGAAGCCCACTCTACTCTACTTGAGCTCATCAAGGAAAAGGACCTCAAGTTGGAGAAGCTCATGAAGGAAGCTAAGGAGGAGCAAGTGATTGTCACTTGTGATATTGGACTAACATGTGATATTATTGATGATTCTTTATTTGTTGGTCCTACTAATGCTTCATGTAGCTCATCATCATCCACCACAACCAACTCTACCTCTACTACTAGTGATTCATCACTTGTGGTTGAGAATGAGACTCTCAAGAGAGAGGTGGATGATCTCACCCGCGCATTAGGCAATGCCTATGGTGGGGATGCCCGCTTGCTAAAATGCTTAGGTAGCCAAAGATTCTCTCTTAACAAAGAGGGTTTGGGCTATACTCCCAAGAAGGGCAAGGCGGCCTTTGCTACTCCAAAGTCTCGCTTTGTGAAGAGCAATGGTCGTTATTGCAATAGATGCAAGCAAGTTGGGCATCTAGAGATTAATTGTAATAAAATGAACAAGAACAAGAATAAGTTTCATGCTAAAATGGATTACATTCCTTTTGATTCTTGTTATGTGCTTACCAAGGGTGAGAAAGGTGTGCATGCTAGGTTTGTTGGTACACCAATTATGGGTCCAAAGAAGAAGGCCATTTGGGTACCAAAGAGCTTAGTTACTAACCTCCAAGGACCCAAGCAAGTATGGGTACCTAAGAAACATTAATTTGTTTTGTAGGTTAATTACAAGGCCGGAGGAAGGCATTGAGTGCTTGATAGTGGGTGCTCTCAACATATCACCGGTGATTCAAGAATGTTCAACTCTCTCAAATCAAATGATAGTGGCATTGATAGCATCACATTTGGTGACAATAGCAAGGGTGATGTAAAGGCTCTTGGAAGGATTGCAATATCAAATGATCATAGCATTTCCAATGTGCTCTTAGTTGAAAAGTTGAACTTCAATCTTCTCTCGGTAGCTCAATTATGTGATCTTGGCTTCAAATGCATATTTGGTGTTGATGATGTGGAGATAGTTAGTGTTGATGGCTCCAATTTGATCTTCAAGGGTTTTAGATATGAGAATCTATACTTGGTTGATTTCAATGCTAGTGACACTCAACTTTCAACATGCTTGCTCACCAAATCAAGTATGGGTTGGTTATGGCATAGAAGACTTGGTCATGTTGGCATGAAGCAATTGAACAAGTTAGTGAAGCATGACTTAGTTAGAGGCTTGAAGGATGTCACATTTGAGAAGGATAAGCTATGTAGTGCATGTCAAGCCGGAAAGCAAGTGGGCAACACTCATCCATTGAAAAGCATTATGAGTACTTCCAAGGCATTTGAGTTGTTGCACATGGATCTATTTGGGCCAACTACATACACAAGCATTGGTGGAAACAAGTATGGCTTTGTGATTATGGATGATTTCACTAGATATACATGGGTATTCTTTCTTGTGGACAAGAGTGATGTATTTGACATATTCAAGAAGTTCATCAAGAGGGTACAAAATGAGTTTGAGACCGCTATCAAGAAAGTGAGAAGTGACAATGGAAGTGAGTTTAGAAACACAAGAGTTGATGAGCTATGTGATGAGCTTGGAATCAAACATCAATTCTCGGCCAAGTATACACCTCAATCCAATGGCCTAGTTGAGAGGAAGAATAGAACCTTAATTGATATGGCAAGATCAATGTTAAATGAGTATAATGTGAGTCATTCATTTTGGGCCGAAGCAATCAACACGGCTTGCTTCTATAGCAACCGCCTCTATTGACACAAGTTTCTAGAGAAGACACCATATGAGATCTTAAATGGAAGAAAGCCCAACATTGCATACTTTCGGGTATTTGGTTGCAAATGCTACATCTCGAAGAAGGGCACTAGATTGAGCAAGTTTGAGAAGAAATGTGATGAAGGATTCCTACTTGGTTACTCCACTACTAGCAAAGCTTATAGAGTTTGGAATTTGACTAGTGGTTTACTTGAGGAAGTTCATGATGTTGAGTTTGATGAAACAAATGGTTCTCAAGATGAGGAAAATAACTTGGATGATGTGAGAGAAACTCAATTGACCAATGCTATGAAAGAAATGGATATTGGTGATATTAGGCCAAAGCAAGTGATTGATGTGGATGACAACAAAGATCAAGTGCTCCAAAGTCCGATTACACAAGCTAGTGGTTCTCTAATGCAAAATCAAGCCGGTACATCATCTCAAGTGCAACAAGATCAACAAGTGGCTAGTTCATCATCTCCAACTCATGATCAACATCAACATCCAAGCAATCAAGTGTAAGTGCTTCAACCAACCAACATTGCAAGAGACCATCCATTGGATTCCATCATTGGTGACATACAAAGGGGAGTTCAAACTAGATCAAGATTGGCATCATTTTGTGCTCACTCTTCTTTTGTGTCAATGGAAGAACCCAAGGACATTGATAAAGCATTGAGAGATCCGGATTGGGTAAATGCAATGCATGAAGAGCTCAACAACTTCAAGAGAAATGAAGTATGGGAACTGGTTGAGAGGCCTAAGGATCACAATGTCATTGGAACAAGATGGGTCTTTCGCAACAAGCAAGATCAAGATGGGATAGTAGTAAGGAACAAAGCAAGACTAGTGGCTCAAGGTTACACACAAATAGAGGGTCTTGACTTTGGTGAAACTTATGCCCCGGTTGCAAGATTGGAAGCAATTAGGATCTTACTTGCCTATGCTTGTGCTCATAATATCAAGCTATATCAAATGGATGTGAAGAGTGCATTTCTCAATGGGTACATTCAAGAGGAGGTGTATGTGGAGCAACCTCCCGGTTTTGAAGATGATAAGAAACCCAATCATGTCTATAAATTGAGAAAAGCTTTGTATGGATTGAAGCAAGCACCTAGAGCATGGTATGAAAGATTGAGGGACTTCTTGCTATCCAAAGGATTTGTCATGGGCAAAGTGGATACTACTCTCTTCACCAAGAAGATTGGGAAAGACTTGTTTGTATTGCAAATATATGTTGATGATATCATATTCGGTTCAACCAATCAAGATTATTGTGATGAATTTGGGAAAATGATGGCAAAGGAATTTGAAATGTCAATGATTAGTGAACTTTGTTTCTTTCTTGGACTTCAAATCAAACAAATGAAGGAAGGAACATTTGTGAGCCAAACCAAATACATCAAAGATATGCTCAAGAAGTTTGGCATGGAAGATGCAAAGGGCATTACAACCCCAATGGGCACTAGTGGAAGTTTGGATAGTGACAAGAGTGGCAACATGGTGGATCAAAAGCTTTATAGATCAATGATTGGTAGCCTACTCTATGTGACGACATCAAGACCCGATGTGATGTTTAGTGTATGCATGTGTGCAAGATTTCAAGCCTCACCAAGAGAAAGTCATTTGAAGGCAACAAAGAGAATATTGAGGTACTTAAAGCATACACAAGATGTTGGATTGTGGTATCCCAAAGGTGCAAGTTTTGAGCTAGTTGGATATTCGGATTCCGACTATGCCGGTGACAAAGTGGAGAGAAAGAGCACTTCCGGGACTTGTCAACTATTGGGAAGGTCACTTGTCTCATGGTCATCCAAGAAGCAAAATAGTATTGCACTATCTACCGCCGAAGCCGAATACATCGCCGCGGGTAGTTGTTGTGCACAAATCTTGTGGATGAAGGTAACATTAAAGGATTTTGGAATCAATTTCAAGAATGTGCCATTGTTATGTGACAATGAAAGTGCCGTGAAGCTAACCAACAATCCGGTTCAACATCAAAGAACAAAGCATATTGATGTTCGTCATCATTTTATTAGAGATCATCAACAAAAGGGTGACATTGTTATTAAGAGTGTGGGCACCGAAGATCAATTAGCCGATCTATTCACCAAGCCACTTGATGAGAAGAGATTTCACAAGCTAAAGAATGAGTTGAACATACTTGACTTCTCCAACATGAGTTGATACACCCCAATGTTATGACATGCCTCTCCTTCGATCCCCAAGGTATAATTGGTTGACATGTCATACATTCTATGCTAAGGACTTGTTTAGTGCATCTAGTCATAATTTACATGTTCTAGGCTCATTCATGAAATCAAATGAATTTGAAGTTTATATGGTGCCACTATTGTTTCCATGTCTTGTATGATCTAGTGGTAGCATATAACTTGTTTGAGCGCTTGTGATCCTAAGTGTTTAATCTAGAAAACTTGTCTAAATATTTGCTTCAACATGGTGCATGATAACCCTTCTAGTGAGGTGTGAAGAAGCTTGCCCTTGGATCAAACCGAAGCATTTTATTTATGCAAGCAATCTAGGTTGAATCACAAACTTGATCCTCACCCCATATTTCAACATGATAATCTATCTAAAATTGGTCCCTTGTGGTCATTGGTGCCAAAGGGGGAGAAAATGTTATTCACAAAGATAGAACTCAAAGGGGGAGAAAAATATTGTTCACAAAGAGAAAACCTAAAGGGGAGAATTGATAAAAGAAGGGATTGATAAAAGAAGGGGATCAAAAATGTTGTTCACAAAGAGAAAACCTAAAGGGGAGAATTGATAAAAGAAGGGATTGATAAAAGAAGGGGATCAACTAATATTTTGAGCTCACAAGTAGGGGGAGCAAGCTCTTAAACATGAATGTTGCATTTCCATGTGCACTTCATATGTATGATGCATAGTTATGCATTTCTTTTTCTCTGATACTTTGCTTGTGTGGTGTTTTGCTAGTATACAATTGAATGGTGTATTGAAGTACTAGCATGAATAGGAAGTAGTTAGATTTCTCTTACTTCATGTTTTCCAAAGTGGTACTAGAGCCTTGCTTATAATGTTGATCTTACGAGGTTTCTAGTTTTGTTTATGCTTTTTCAAGTGGTATCTAACTACACAAGGTGCTAAGATGGTGTTTATCGCTACTCCGATGGTATCACGCTTCAAAGGTCTATAATCTAAAACTCTTAGCACCTATTGGTAGTCAATGCTCCTATACTTTCCTATCTAACATGTATGCTTCCAAAATCCAAACATATAGCATACATGTAGGGGGAGTCATTACTATCAATTTGAATTCATGATCACATGTCCATAATTCTTACACATGGTAATATACTTGGACAATGTGACATGGGTTCAACAAAATTTTATCATAACATCTTTGTGAAAGGGTTGTCACCAATTACCAACAAGGGGGAGATTGAAAGTCCTATGTTTGGTGTTGGTAATTAGTGACAATGCCTAAGTACTAATCCTATGCCTAAGTTGTATGTAGCATATGAGGATTAGTACATTCCAAGGTTGGTGGCAAGATGGACATGGTGATCATGATGGCCACACTTGGATTTGGACGCAACCCTACGTGATGAAGGCAAAGGTATATGCTTAAGGGTTGTGTTTTAGTAACCAAGACACCTAGTGGGTGTGGTTACATTATAGGATAGATAGCCGTACTATAAAGAGGGGAATGACGCGGCTATTGAACTCCTAAGTGCCTCTAGGTGTGCATTTCATAATCATATGCATTTGGATAGAACTAATAACGCCTCGAAAAATGATTGTGAAAATGCTAACACACTCACACATGACGTGATCACTTGTTGGTGTTAGCACATTTGCGATGGCGTTGGAGTTTGAGCGGTAGAGAGGATTTGGGTCTGCTTGCGAGGCGGGATTCAGGCGTTTTTGAGAAGTTGAAACGACTATTTTCCACTACGCCGAAAGTCGGAAAAGAAACAGAGGCGAACGGAGGTCACAGAGGTGACCGGACGCTGCACCGGACGCGGTCACGGTGTGACCGGACGCGTCCGGTCACAGTCGACCGGACGCGTCCGGTCGTTCAGGGAGCTTACTGGACTCTCACCGGACGCTGGCACTGTGGCGTCCGGTCAGTTCTAACAGCGCGTCCGGTCATTGTTTCGTTGTGCGCGACTCAGACTTGACCAGCGCGTCCGGTCAGTTACGGGACCGGCGCGTCCGGTCGATCGCGGCGCGTCCGGTCGTTGCGACCGGCGCGTCCGGTCAGTGCTTCGCGAAAGAGCCGTTGCGCGACCGGCGCGTCCGGTCAGTTGGACCAGCGCGTCCGGTCAACGCGACTTCGGCTGTTTAAGTTTCTAATGGCTATATTCGAAGGGGTACGTCTATAAATACTCGTTGGCCGGCTCAAAGCTCCATCTCTTGAACATTTGACATACTTGTGAGCACTTTGAGCTAAGCAACTCCCCTGCCACTCATCTCTCTTGCTTCTTTGCATATTCGAAGTGAGATTGAGTGATCCAAGTGTATTTGCATTGTGAGATTGCATCTAGTTGGCACTTGGTGGTTGATTTGCTGCGGGATTCTTGTTTCTCTTGGTAGTTGCCGCCACCTAGACGGCTTGGAGTAGCTTGGAGGCATTGGCAAGAGTTGGTGTTTGTTCTTGGCCACCTCCGGTGTTTGTGAGGGGTTTGTGCCTACCTCGGCGAAGCGCCAAAGGCAACGTGAGTAAATTGCTCGTGTCATTGCAACCTTTTGCCATTTGGTAGGTTCTTGTGGCGCCTTTCGAGAGGCTCGGTGTGAGACCGATTAGCCACCGAACCACGTGGTGAAGAGGGACACAACGGGGACTAGCGTGCCGGCAAGCACGTGAACCTCTGGATAAATCTTCGTGTCATCACTTTCATATTGTGATTGATTGATCCCGGTGTTCGATTGTTTTGGTATTCATTATTGATCATATTGGTTGGCTCAATACTTCGCCCCTCGGTGATACCCTTCTAACTCTATCTTGTATTACTTTCTTAGTTATCTTTGCTAGCTTGTTAGCTTTGCTAGAGTAGCTCTTTTGTGTAGCTTGCTAGTTATAGTTGTAGTTACCTTCTCGGTTTGACTTGTGCGATTGAGTGCAATTATACTAGAATTGTGAATTGGATAGGTGGCTTGCAAACACCCCGTAGGCTAAGCAAAACTCGCATCTCGCTACTTGTTTTATTGATAAACTTGTTTAGCTTGTCTTTGTAGAAAATTTTAAAAGGCTATTCACCCCCCCTCTAGCCATCAAGACCTTTCAATAGGGGGAGGGAACATTTGACCAACAGGAGACGAGTTCGGGCAAAAAAAAAAGTAGCGAGGACAAATAAGTAATTCCGCGTGCCCTCTTGGGGTTTCCTATGGCGTTGCCTTTGGGGAGGCTATTTAACTTCTCCTCACCTCACCTTACTTAGCTAGGAAATAGAAAGACAAACTGTGGGGGTGCTCTGTCCCATAGAGTTTCGTTCTGGTCAAACTTTCTTAAATTTGACTATGTTTATAGAAAACATTAGCAACATTTGTATCTCTAAATAAATTTATTATATAAATATATTCAATGATTAATCTAATAATACTTATTATGCACCATAAATAGTAATTTTCTCTTGTATATATTTGGTCAAAGTTTAAGAAAGTTTGATTTCTTGAAAAGTGAAAATGATACTTTTTTAAAGACCGAAGGAGTACTTTGCTATCATGGGAGAATCAGTTTGGCTAGCTCTAGCCGGCAAGGTAAGGCTGGCCCTCACTAGCAAGGAAAGACAATCCTTGTCTCAAAACCAAGCTTGCTCTAAAGTCCTTTTTAATCCTATGGTCTAAAATTTAGCCACTTGAGCTCTTAGACTAAAAAAACAAAAAGTCTAAAGTGTTGTCTAAAATTTAGCCAACCGAAAAAACTTTAAACCATATAATAATATTGAAATAAAATAGTCTAAAGTTTTTTTTTCTCAACTTTAATCGACTTAATTTTAGACTAGAAAATTTAAACGGCCCCTATCGAAAATTGAAATCGTAACTGGAGCCTGTAGGTGATTTCTAATTTGAGTTCTTAGAACATCTCTAAGAATACCCAATATTTTCTTCCTAAAAATATGAAGTTTTACGACCCTAAAAAAATGTTGGAAAGAATAAAAAATGCCATCTCCAAACTTTTAAAATATATAAGACAATTTTATATCAGAAATCCTATACTATTTCTAAATTATCATAACCACTTTTATATATTATTTCTCTCGTATACACTTGCATCAGGAATCTTTTTCTACTCTTTATTCTTTTCATGCCCTTTTACTTTTAGATTGTCTGATAAACACACGCAGACGAGAGAAGATACGCGCGGCTCGGAAGTGCATAGCTTTACGCGGAACATGGTTTGGAGACGAATTTTTTCAAGTCTCGCCGAAAACTACGGATTAAGAAGGGATCTATGGGAACTCTCGGAGATGCTCTTATCGCAGAACTGAAAACCAACGGCGAAGATTTGCTTGCTCGACTCGATCCCGCAACTCATCTCCCACCCCGCCGCCGTGTGCCCATCTGCCGTCCTCCCTCCGCTACTGCCGCAGCCATGAACCCTTCCATGCCACCGCCTCCGCCGCGAAATCCTACCTCCTCTTCGTCGCCGCCGACGGCGAGGCCGGAGGCGGCGTCCGAGCCCGACTTGTCCTCAGCGGAGGTGAACGGTCGCGCTGACCCTAGCACATCCTCCTCGATGCCGCCGCCTCCGCCCCCAAAACCCGGCCCGCCGGCACCGCAGCTGGAGGCGGAGGCGGCGGGGGCTGAGGGAAGCGCTGTCCCAAGCCCCAGCGTGAGCGACTCGTCAGCGAAGGAGGCGCCCAACACCAGCGGGCCCTCCTCCGGCAACACCGTGACGGAGGAAGCGGCCGCGTCGCCAGTGGAGCGGCAGAGGCAGCAGAGGGCGCGCGCGCCGTACGCCATTCCCGAGTGGAGCACCGCTCCGAGTCACCCCTTCTTCCTTGAGGTGCTCAAGGACGGGACGATCGTTGATCAGCTTGACGTGTGAGTCTGCAATTCCCATCCTGTCATCAGTTCTCTGTTAATTTAGTGATCTTTTATTTCGTGATTCAGTGGTTGTTTAGTTGTGTGAAATGAGTAGCCCTCAGTACCCAAACGAGCGTTACTGTTGCTTACACTATTGCTGCTGAGATGAAGGTTATGTTGTTTGCTGGTATTACCAAGACTAGGGTTGGTGGAATGACCCGTATTACACATATGTTGCAGGTCCAAGAAAGGAGCTTACATGTTCGGTCGAATTGATCTGTGCGATTTTGTATTGGAGCATCCAACCGTTTCTCGATTTCATGCTGGTACGTTTTAGCCATTCTCTTTATCAGTCTTGACTTAGCCATAGTTTGCGAAAGGAAGAATTGGTTATGGCACTGATAGAATGGTGTTTTCAAAATGAACCATTACATGAAAACAGCATCCTGTCGTTAGCAGCTAACTCTGTGAACTCATCCATCGAAGCCTACAAGCCAGCAGACATCTTCTTCCTCCTCCATCCGTCTGCCACTTGCCCTGATCTTCTTCTCCTTCATACCTCTCTCTCTATCTATCCCTCCCTCCCTCCCTCCCTCCCTCCCTCCCTCCCTCCCTCTCACACAGTGCAGGCCAGCAGCTTCCTTCCCATGACTCCTAGCCACCGCCTCGTCCCAGTAACTGGCCTGCACATGCTATTGGTTAAATCTCAACTAGTGATGGCGGACACTGACAACATAAGGTGAAGTAGCAAATTAAGCTTTATTTGTTATGAACACGGCCATGTTTTTTCTTGAGGAGCTAGCATTTACTTAAGAAGCTATAACATATGGATGTTACTATCCCTATATTTTAGAAAGAAATGTAAAAGCAAACTTGGTAGACTGGGTTAACACTGTTGCACATTTGATTTCTTCCTTAAACAAGTGCTTCTAGTATATTTCCCTTGTATAAAAAATTGTTACTTGAAATGCTCTCTTTGTGGGCAATATTCCTCTTATTTTGATGTCTACAAATTTATGGACTTCGTCACAATGGATTTCTTTTTAGTGCCTAAGCAGCCCACTCATGAATTGCTTTTATGTCATTTTATTAGTTTTGCAGTTTAGAAATGATGGGAAGGTTTTCCTTTATGATCTTGGAAGCACACATGGGTCCTATATCAATAAAAGTCTGGTAATATGTATTCTGAATAAATCTTCTATGGTTTTAATATCTTTATACTTTACATAATGAAACTACATTAATGCATTCTGTCATTTCACATTGATTTTTAATCAGAAAGCAGTGTTGATTTGTGTTGGTAGTATACTTGCACTCATATGTTGCTGTACTATATTTATTTGTGGTGTTGCACTGCCAATTTACACTGTAAATTTGCCACGTTTATGACCTTACAAAAAAATTAAACAGTTTGTATCCTATGCTCTGTTTTATGCCCATACATCCCATTTCTTTTCGGAAAAGGTAACAACAGATTAATTTGTCACATGTTCATTTTCTCTCGTACTCTTTACTTCTTTAGAGTCACATAAGGAGAATACACTGGGTTGTTGAATAGTATCTGCAATGCTAATGCTGTAATCTCTTAAAGTTAACCTTTTAGGGCCTGTTTGGATCACGGGAAAAAAAATCCTGTTCCTGCGTTTTCTCTGTGAAATTGAACTGATTCCTGTGAAATTCCTGCGTTCCAAACATGCTGGTTGGCCTGTGTTTCTATATATCCTTTCAAATTATTGGACTTCCCTGTTTATTGCTTATTATACTTTTTGATGATATGAACTGAACTAGCAGATCAAGAAGAAGCTGTACACAGAGATTCATGTTGGAGATGTAATTCGATTTGGGCAGTAAGTAAGCTTGTTAACTAACGATTTGCCCATTCCTTGTATTCTATTCTAGAGAACTTTCTTTCTCTTTTCTGTTTATCTTCTATTTTATAAACAGAAGTTCCTTCATAAATTGCTGCACTGTGGTGTTCATTTATTGTTGGAGTATGTGTTTAGGCCCATGAGGCTAAGGCCCATGTGGCCCATGTATGGAACCTATATAGCTACCCTTCTAGGGTTAGCCCTAATCAATAGAGACACAATTCCATAACATGGTATCAGCCTAAATTTTCTTTTCTCTTCCCTCCCCTCCTCCCTGCCGCCGCCGGTGGCTCCTCTGCCGCCGGCGCCATGGCCGGCCGCCCCCCTTCCCATCACTCCTTCTACTCCTCTTTCCCTCTCCATTCCACACCTTCCTGGGCACAGGTGGCCGCCGCTGCTCCTGGAATCCCGCGTGCCGCCGCTCCTGGGCTCGATCCGCTCGGACCTGCGCCTGTCGATGCCGTCGTTCCTGGCCTCGGTCCGCTCGGGGTCGGGCCTCCTGGGGTCACACCCCTCGGTCCGCTCGGGGTCGGGCCTCCTGGGGTCGCCCTCGGGGCCGCGCCCTCTGGGGTCGCGCCCCACAGCCCCGCGCCCGGAGCCTCTGCACTCGGATCCGCGCCCCTCTGCTCCGTGCGTGGAGCCGCGCCGCCCCCTTCTGCCGCCTTCTCCAATCCTGGCGCTGTGCTGCATCCCAAGCCCGCCCCCCACCCAGCCACCATCACCAGCGCCGCCCATGTCCTTGCCGCTGTCTCCAGTCCCGGCGCGGAGGGAGCACCCGCGGCTACAGGAGGCGCTGAGGAGGGTGGGGCTGCTGCTGCTGCCTTGACAGAGCGCCCCGCCGACGCCGTCCACCTTCCCGGCGCCGGGCTGGACGCCGGCAACCTCTTTCCTGCCGGTGCCCAGACCTTCCCGGCCCCGACACCACCACTGCTTTCCCAGATCTACGCCGGCCGTGACGCCTCGTCTCTCGCCGCTGCCCTCGCCGCCGCACGTGCCTCTGCCGCGGAGGGGCAGGCCCGGGTGCGGGCGGCCGCCCTCGTGTGGGAGCACGAGCGCGAAGCGGCCGATGCCCTGGCTCGCCAGATCGCCGAGGCGGAGCGGCTCCTCACCTCCCCCGTGGGCCAGGACGTTGGGGCCAACTCCTCTGCCTCGCCGGGTCGCCGCGTGTCTCACACCGCTGTCCTCTGGCACGACCCGGCCGACCCGCTCGTGGCTCAGCTGCACTACTAGGCGGGGGGGGGGGGGGTCCAGAACATTCGCCTGCTCGTTCCGGTCGTCCTCGAGCCGGAGTCGCCCTCATACGCCCGCTGGCGGGATCTGGTCCTCCTCACTCTTCGCCGCTACGCCCTCGACGACCACGTCCTCGTCGACACCTTGGTCGCCGTCCAGACGCCGTCGTGGCTTCGTCTCAACAGCATCGTTCTCTCCTGGATCTTGGGGACGATCTCTCTGGACCTCCACGACCTCGTCCGCACCTCTCCGGACGCGCGCCGGGCATGGCTTGCCCTTGAGGGCCAGTTCCTGGGCAATGCTGAGGCTCGGGCTCTGCGTCTCGATGCGAGCTTCCGCACCTTCGTCCAGGGTGACCTCTCCGTCGGCGAGTTCTGCCGTCGGATGAAGGGCATGGCTGACTCCCTGGGGGATCTCGGGTGGCCCGTCGAGGATCGCATCTTGGTCCTCAACGTCCTCCGGGGGCTCAGCGACCGCTACGCCCACCTCAGGACGTGGATCACCCGCCAGAGGCCCTTTCCCACCTTCCTGGAGGTCCGTGACGATTTCGTCATGGAGGAGCTCACGCAGGGCCTCCAGCCGGGCTCTACCACTTCCTCCTCGACGGCCCTGGTTGCTACTTCACCGCGTCCTCCTGCTCCACCGCGGTCGTCTGCTCCGCCACCATCGTCTCTCCTGGGCCCTCCTCCCTCCGGGCCGAGCGGAGGTGGGGGGGTCGTGGCTCTCGTCGTCGCCGTGGCGGGGGCCGCGGGGGTGGCCGGGGTGGTCAACCCCAGGCTCCGGCACCGGCTGGGACACACGGGGGGCGCCATGGCCTTCGTTCCAGAACCCGTGGTCCGGTCGCATCTCCATGTGGCCCTACCACGCCCCCGGAGCCGACACTCGCCCACCGATGGTCATGCTCACCGGAGCTCCTCCTGCTGGTCCTTCACCCGGCGCCTTCCCTGCTACGCCGTGGGTTCCACCCTCCGGGACTCCACCGGGGGTCGCCGGCTGGGATCAGGCGGCCCTGGCTCGCTCGTTCAACACCATGGGCTTGACACCTCCGGTCGGACCCGAGTGGATCGCTGATTCGGGGGCCACCTACCACACTACTCCTGACCCCGGTATACTTTCGTCGATTCACTCTCCCTCTTCCTCTCTTCCTTCGTCCATTATGGTTGCTAATGGTTCTTGTATTCCTGTCTCGTCTGTGGGTACCGCCGGTGCTCATGGCTCCTTTCGTCTTCCTGATGTTCTTGTTGCTCCTTCTATGGTTCATAATCTTCTTTCTATTCGACGTTTTACAGCTGACAATTCTTGTTCTGTGGAATTTGACTCTTCTGGTCTTACTGTAAAGGATTTGGCTTCCCGGCGTCCTCTGCTCCGATGTGACAGCACCGGGCCCCTTTACACTCTTCGCTTCCCGGCGGCTCCTTCGTCTTCTTCGCCGCCTGTTTTGTCAGCTGCCTTCGTCGCTTCTACTTCCTCTACCACCTGGCACCGGCGCCTCGGCCATCCTGGACGTGATGCCCTGATACAACTCAGTCGTAGCTCCGGTCTTCCATGTACTCGAGTTCATGATGAGCAACTGTGTCATGCGTGCCAATTGGGCCGACATGTTCGTCTTCCTTTTTCTAGTTCTACTTCCCATGCGGCCCACATTTTTGATCTTGTACATTGCGACCTATGGACATCTCCTATTCTGAGTATTTCTGGTTATAAGTACTATCTTGTGGTTGTTGATGATTTCTCGCATTATTCGTGTACTTTTCCTCTCCGTGCGAAGTCTGATACGTTTACCACGCTCCTCCACTTCTTTACTTGGGTGTCCACACAGTTCGGCCTCACCATCAAGGCCATCCAGTGTGACAATGGTCGCGAGTTTGATAACTCCACCTCCCGAGCTTTCTTCCTCTCTCACGGTGTTCAGCTCCGCATGTCTTGTCCATACACCTCTTCGTAGAATGGCAAGGCTGAGCGGATGATTCGCACCACCAATGACACCATGCGTACCCTTCTGTTTCAGGCCTCTCTCCCCGCTCGCTTCTGGGCTGAGGGCCTGCACACCGCCACCTACCTCCTTAACCGCCTTCCTTCTGCGGCCTGTCCCGCTCCCACTCCTCACCACGCCCTCTTCGGTAACTCGCCTCGGTACGATCACCTCCGTGTGTTTGGGTGTGCGTGTTACCCCAACACCGCTGCCACTTCTTCTCACAAGCTGGACCCTCGCTCCACGCTCTGTGTCTTCCTCGGGTACTCTCCGGATCACAAGGGGTACCGGTGCTTTGACCTTACCTTCCGACGGGTTCTCATCTCTCGCTATGTGGTATTCGATGAGTCCGTCTTTCCCTTTTCTAGCACTACCACCCCTCCGGTACCTGACCCACCCTCCCTGTTTCCCACTGACCCGGTGGTCCAGCCACCTTTTTCGTGGTCTCCTGCAGGTACCGCTTCGCCGCGCGATGGGCCGGCCCCCGGTCCCGGATCCCCAGCGGGTCCGGGCCCGTCGTCCTCGGGTGCGGCCCCGTCCTCTCCGGTTGGTGCAGACCCGGGGCCTTCGTCCCCCGCTTCTGCCCCGGGGGGTCGTGTCGGTCGCCGGATCCCGTCCCGGCACCTGCCCTGGCACCCGGCACCTGCCCCGGCACCTCCGTCGAGGTTCGCCGCGCCGGTACGGGTGTACCAGCGCAGGCCGCGGCCGCCGCCGCTCGCGCTTCCTTCTCCACCGGGGACACCGACACCATCGACGCAGTCCCCGCCGGCTCGTGGTGCCCCGCCGGTTTACCACCCGCCGCTGCTTCACCGACACCCGCGGCATGTTCACCCGATGGTGACCAGACACGCGGCTGGCACACTGCCGCCCCGTGTCCTCGAGGCTTCGACCGGCGACGCGGTGGTCTCTCCGGTACCCTCTTCCGTCCGCGACGCCCTGTTGGACCCTCACTGGCGCCGCGCGATGGAAGAGAAGTACGCCGCGCTACTCGCCAACCAGACGTGGGAGTTGGTGTCCCGGCCGCCGGGCGCCAATGTCGTCACCGGCAAGTGGATTTGGACTCACAAGCGCCAGGCTGACGGTTCTCTCGAGCGCTACAAGGCTCGATGGGTCCTCCGGGGTTTCACTCAGCGCCCTGGCGTCGACTACGATGAGACCTTCAGCCCGGTGGTCAAGCCGGCCACCGTCCGTACCGTGCTATCGCTGGCGCTTGCTCGGTCTTGGCCCGTCCACCAGCTGGACGTCAAGAACGCCTTCCTCCACGGCCTTCTTACCGAGACGGTGTACTGCAGTCAGCCGGCGGGGTTCGTCGACACCACCCGTCCTGACATGGTCTGCCGGCTCAACAGGTCCCTCTACGGCCTCAAGCAGGCACCTCGGGCGTGGAACCACCGGTTCGCCGCTTTCTTGCTGACCCTGGGGTTCATGGAGGCCAAGTCTGATACGTCCCTGTTCGTCTACCACCATGGAGCCGACACTGCATACTTGCTACTCTATGTTGATGACATTGTCCTCACCGTCTCCAGTGAGCCACTTCTTCGTCGGATCATCACCGCTCTCCAGCAGGAGTTCGCGATGAAGGATCTGGGTGAGCTCCACCACTTCCTCGGTGTCACTGTTGAGCACCGTCCTACCGGGCTCCTACTTCACCAGCGACAGTACACTCGGGACATCCTGGAGCGGGCTGGGATGACTGACTGCAACCCCTGCTCCACTCCGGTCGACACTCAGGGCAAGCTGTCTGAGGCTGAGGGACCACCGGTGGCAGATCCCACTGCGTACAGGAGTCTCGCCGGGGCCCTTCAGTACCTCACCTTCACCAGGCCGGACATCACCTATGCAGTTCAGCAGGTCTGCCTCCATATGCATGACCCCCGGGAGCCTCACCTCACGGCTCTCAAGCGCCTCCTCCGCTACCTCCGGGGCACGCTCGACTACGGCCTCCTCCTCCACCGGGACTCCTCCACCGACCTCACCGTTTACACCGACGCTGACTGGGCCGGGTGCCCGGATACTCGCCGCTCCACCTCCGGCTACGCCGTCTTCCTAGGCGGCAACCTGGTGTCTTGGTCGTCCAAGCGCCAGCCGGTGGTCTCCCGGTCCAGCGCCGAGGCGGAGTACCGCGCCGTTGCTAACGGCGTGGCAGAGGCCGCCTGGCTCAGGCAGCTACTTGCGGAGTTGCACACTCCGCCCTCCCGGAGCACACTGATCTACTGCGACAACGTCAGTGCGGTCTACCTCTCCACCAACCCCATCCAGCACCAGCGGACGAAGCATGTGGAGATCGACCTCCACTTTGTCCGTGATCGGGTGGCCATGGGCGAGGTGCGGGTCCTTCATGTTCCGACGACCTCCCAGTTCGCGGACATCTTCACCAAAGGCCTCCCGTCCTCGACCTTCGCCGAGTTTCGCTCCAGCCTCAACATCACCGGTGGCTAGTTGTGTCTGTGGGGGGTTGTGTGTGTTCTTTCTTGTTCAGCCTCGAACTCCGCTGCGCCGGTAGTTCAGACTGCGGGGGGGTGTTGGAGTATGTGTTTAGGCCCATGAGGCTAAGGCCCATGTGGCCCATGTATGGAACCTATATAGCTACCCTTCTAGGGTTAGCCCTAATCAATAGAGACACAATTCCATAACATTTATTCCCAATGCTTTCTCTCTAGGGCTTCTTATGTCTGCATATAAACAACTTGGTTGCATACCATTCTTATTCCAGAGTTAAGCATATTCTCTGGTCAAACTAATACACACAACAAGCATTGGTAGTTTGATATATTAATGTTAAAAACAGTGTTTATATTCGTGTGGCTAAAGCTTCATGGCTTCACCATTTCTTTTTGTTTCTGGGGTTCAATGTTGTGTGGTTGTGTGAGTTTTGGGTGCATTGTATATTTTATGTTCTTCTTGAGTTCTTGATTCAATGATAGTGCAGTTCTCTTGCGTATGCAAGAAAATATCTACTGTGGTTATGGTTTTCTCAGTATGCATATTAGATTCTGTAAAACTAGGACTGGATTATATACTTGACAATTGTCCTTCAAATATAAATAGAAAGTCAGAAAGGTTGCAGAAGGATATAATGTTGGTAAATAAAAATGCCACTTTTTATCTGTAATTTCGTGTCATGTCATGTCCCTGTTAGTTCTTGTACTAAGTTAAATTTGCTTTCCTTCGATTATTATAAGGTTGTACCTTTTGGGAACCTGTTTACATTTCTCTATTGATCTGGTGTCCTTTTTTTCACTTACTGGGACTCACTTAGCTCTTATGTATTAACTAGATCATCACGGTTGTACATTTTTCAAGGACCATCTGAGCTAATGCCTCCAGTAAGATTTTGAAGCTCAATCAGCTCATCTACCACTCTTAATTTTTCTCATTTCTGAATATTTACTTTCTTGCTGTCAAAAGTGAATTGACAATGCAACAAGTAAGCCTGTTGCTCTCTATTTCTACTTCATGCTGTTGCATCAACAACAAAGTCCTTTATTGCCAAGCAAGTTGGTGTAGGCTAGATACAAAACCCTACACAATAGTAAATAAATAAAACAGTAAAAATGACACAAAGGTATTAGTTATATTAGTATAATGAGAGTAAGTTCAGATGAAAAAAGCAAACAAGATTAAATACATTATGTTCCTCTTTTGATTTGGTGATATTTCTGATATTGTATTGGTTTATTCAATAGTAAATCGGGAAAAACGTGCTATATGATTTGTTTGCCTTTGGATTTCGACACTGTTTTTTTAGGTTCTTTCGAGCAGTGTTTGGGCCATGGTTTGTAAGGTGTTAAGGCGATTCCCCTCCCCCCCCCTCACAATGCCTAGGCGAGGCGACACCGTAGACACATCCTAAAACAAACTTAGTGTACTAGTTGACATGATCAATAGTAGTTCACAATTTCACACAACACATTACAGAATAAGATAATGAGTAGTGAACAAGAAAAATCAGTATTCAAGGTCCAGAAGCTTTCAACAATCAACACCCAACTCTTGGTTCTCATGTCGATATCCATCATCAAACTCATCAGCATTGTTAGCAGCATCCAAGTATTCTCCCATCTTTTTCCTTAGTTCAGTGCCAGCCTGTGGACATGAAGTCACATCTCCATAGCCACCAGCTAGATGTTTGTTAAACCTCTTAATTCCTCCTAGAATCCTTTTTGTCGCAAAGATTACATGTCAGCTTATCTTGCTCCTTAAGGTCTGCCCAATATCCATAATCCCATCCTGGATCATTCGAGTTCAGGGGCCTTCCTTTTGGATCATTCTTGGGATCATATGCAGCTGGACTCTCCATTATGTTGTTCCCTTTTTGGCTGCACAGCAGAGAAGAGCCAAGCACAACCAGTCAAGCTGTAAGATTTAAGCAGAGCCAAGCCAAGCCAAACACAAACAAGCACTAGAGCAGAGAAAGCACAGGCAACAGAGCAGAAGGAAAGGGAAGACCTGGACACTGGGGTGATGAAGATTGAGCAGGCGCTGACTGTAGAGAGGAGGGGAGAAGCAGAGTCACAGATGTGCGGAGACCGGTGGAGAGGCGCGGGTCGTGCAACAGCAGAGGCACGCGGGAGAGGCGGATCAATGGAAAGGCGCGGCCGCATGGACATGGATCGCGGACCAGCGGAGACGCACATGAACGTGGTTGCAGAAAGAGGAGATGCATGGGTCACCGCCTTGCAGGGGATCTGCTCCTGTTTCTTCGGCGCCGACCTCTTTCCCTTTTCTTTCTCTGTTCCCCTCTCTATTGTGCCCCAATTAACTGATATAGCCGCTTGGAACCCTCGATTTCCTGCCCCATCACTCGGTTTCCCTATCGTTTTCCCGCCCGTCTGCCCCTTTTGCCCTTCCCCCTTAGATTCCCCGCTTGCCCATCCCACTCGCCTCTGTTCCCTCTATTTCCCATGAGCACACCCCTATGGCGGCCGCCTCCATCCTTCAGGACGCCCAGGCAACGCCATACACAGACTGCTAAGGCGAAGGGGACACACAGGACCTGCACACGCCTGGATGACTAGGCCACACCTTAAGAACCATGGTTCGGGTTACAAAGGGTTCTGAAATGTGTCTTATAGAAACAATTTATTTTCAGTGGTAAACTAAGATAATTTGTCAAAAAATGTATGGGCTGTTTTATATGGAATCCTAGATAGTTTAGTTATCCTTCTGTAATTGTGTTGTGTGTTCGCTGTAATTGTTAGACTTGATGTCTCTTAATTGTGTGAGACCACCAGTCCATTTTGTCATGAGGAATATTTTCTAATTCTGTAAGCACCTGCAACCTATCCTATTGTTTCAGTTTCCTATATTCATTTGCTTCTTTTGCATGTTAGGAAAAAGACTTGCAGAAGCTCCGGGATGCTAGAATTCAGCAAGATATGCTTGATCGTGAAGCTTCCATTTTACGTGCAAAAACTCAAGCAGCTTTGGCAGAGGGAATCTCATGGGGTATGGCAGAGGATGCAATAGAAGAGTCTGCAGAGGTTAGTTGTTTGTTTACCACAGCTGGTTGTATTTTTAGTTTCAGATGAGAGCTTTTGATGGAGCTATTCTCAAGTTTAAGCTGCACACCACTTTCCTAATTCAGCTTCATATATTGCTTTGTGTTTTTACTGATCATGTTCTTGGATCTTAGGATGATGCAGATGAAATTACTTGGCAAACCTACAAAGGTCAGCTTACTGATAGACAAGAGAAAACTCGTAGCAAGATCGTAAAACGAATGGAGAAGGTAAGCACTTGTACTGAAATTTCATATTCTTGTTTATGATTGCAAGTTCTCATTTATCCCGTAATCTACTGGGGTGAAAAATCTAATATTGTTTCATGCGAATGTGCCAATAAATACTAGGACTCATACACAGCCTTTTCCAGATTAATTTTCAGTTGATACTCTTTCAAACATAGTCGCCAGAAACCTGGGTCGACGAGTGATGTGGATTGCAGATCGCAGGTATCTAAAAATGAAGGTCAAAGGGTTTGTTGGGATCAACTGATCCCAACTAAATTGGGTTCATGATAGGGCCATGCACAAGTTAGGATTGATCGCAAAGTAAAAAGAGAAAGAAAAGTTAAATTGGCTGCTATGTGCTGGCCCATACAGCCCACCACTGTGACCCTAAGCCATTCTCATGACTAGCACAAGCACACCATCTCCCTTTTCCCCTTTCTCTCTTTGTTCTCCTATAGGCAAACCAGTGCTGCCAGCCACAAATTGTTCACCTCTGGCCAGTTTCTCAAACCATTACTAGCAACATTGATTGCTCATGGGCTCCTCTTTCCTTCTGTGCCCTCAATTGTTTTTGTTGGAGTATGTATTAGGCCCATGAGGCTAAGGCCCATGTGGCCCATGTATGGTTACTATATAGCTACCCTTCTAGAGTTAGCCCAAATTAATAAAACCCTAATCTTCAGCATGGTATCAGCAGCCTAGGTTAGCTTCTTCCCCTCTCCAGCCGCCGCCACAAGGTGCAGCCGCCCCTGCTGGCCGCCGCCGGCCATGGCCGGCGCTCCTCCCCCTCCCCCTTCCCTCTACAGCCACTTCCCCCTCCTCTCCTCTTCTTCCACTTGGGCCCAAGTCCTGGCCGCCCCTGCTCCCGTCCTGGCCGCCCCTGCTCCCCACCCTGGCGCCCGTCCGCCGGTGGCCCAGGCACTGGCCGCCGGCCATGAGGCTCCGCCGGCCGGCTCCCTGCACCCGGCTGGGACCGGGCCTGGGGCGGGCGGCTCCCTGCCCCACCCAGCCGGCGCGGACGCCGCCCTGGAGCCACGCCCGGCGCAGCAACCGGCCCGCCTGGAGCCGCTGCTGCCGCACGGGGAGCAGCAGCCGCTCCAGCCAGCCCGCCTGGCGCCGCCACCCACTGGCCTCCTCCCCGGCGCCCAAGACGTCACCACTGACGGTGGTCTGGGCCCCCTGCTGCTCGGCGGCTCCGGCCATCTCCCCATGGCGCCACGCGATGCAGCCGATGGCTCTCGCCCGGACTCCGTCCTCGCCGCCGCCCTCGTCGCCGCACGGGCTGCCGCCGCGGAGGGGCAGGCTCGGGTGCGTGCGGCCGCCGCCATCTGGGCGCGCGAGCGCGACGCGGCCGACGCTCTGGCCCGCCAGATCGCCGAGGCGGAGCAGCTACTCGCCCCTCCCGCCTCGCCGGGTGCTGGGGCCTCCTCTGCCTCGCCGGGTCGCCGTCTCTCCCACACCACCGTCCTCTGGCACGACCCGGCCGACCCACTCGTGGCTCAGCTTCACTACCAGGCCGGGGGGGTCCAGAACATTCGCCTCCTCGTCCCGGTCGTCCTCGAGCCGGAGTCGCCCTCCTACGCCCGCTGGCGTGACCTGGTGCTTCTCACTCTTCGCCGCTACGCCCTCGACGACCACGTCCTCGTTGACGCCTCGGTCGCCATCCAGACCCCGTCGTGGTTTCGTCTCGACAGCATCGTCCTCTCCTGGATCCTGGGGACGATCTCTCTGGACCTCCACGACCTCGTCCGTACCTCCCCGGACGCGCGCTGGGCGTGGCTTGCCCTTGAGGGACAGTTCCTGGGCAACGCCGAGGCCCGGGCTCTGCGTCTCGACGCGAGCTTCCGCACCTTCGTCCAGGGTGACCTCTCCGTCGGCGAGTTCTGCCGTCGGATGAAGGGCATGGCTGACTCCCTGGGGGACCTCGGGTGGCCCGTGGAGGATCGCATCTTGGTCCTCAACGTCCTCCGGGGGCTCAGCGACCGCTACGCCCACCTCAGGACGTGGATCACCCGTCAGAGGCCCTTCCCCACCTTCCTGGAGGTCCGTGACGATCTCGTCATGGAGGAGCTCACGCAGGGCCTCCAGCCGGGATCCACCGCTTCTCCGGGGTCCTCGTCTTCCTCGACGGCTCTGGCTGCTACTCCGTCGCGTCCGTCTGCTCCACCACGGCCGTCCGCTCCACCGCCACAGTCTCTCCTGGGTCCCCCTCCCTCCAGGCCGAGCGGAGGTGGGGGGTCGTGGCGGTCGTTGTCGCCGCGGAGGGGGTCGCGGGGGCGGCCGGGGTGGCCTCACCCACGCTCTGGCACCGGGTGGGCCGCAGGGGGGGCACCATGGCCTTCCTTCCAGAACCCGTGGTCTGGGCGCATCTCTATGTGGCCCTACCACGCCCCCGGGGCCGACTCTCGCCCACCGGAGCTCCTCCAGCTGGTACTCCACCCGGCGCCTTCCCTGCTACGCCGTGGACTCCACCAGGGATCGCCGGCTGGGACCAGGCGGCCCTGGCTCGCTCGTTCAGCACCATGGGTCTGACACCTCCGGTCGGACCCGAGTGGATCGCTGATTCGGGAGCCACCTACCACACCACTCCTGACCCCGGTATACTCTCGTCGCTCCACTCTCCCTCTTCCTCTCTTCCTTCGTCCATTATGGTCGCAAATGGTTCATGTCTTCCAGTCACGTCTGTGGGTACCGCCGGTGCTCATGGCTCCTTCCGTCTTCCTGATGTTCTTGTTGCTCCTTCTATGGTTCACAACCTTCTTTCTATTCGTCGTTTTACAGCTGACAATTCTTATTCTGTGGAATTTGACTCTTCTGGTCTTACTGTAAAGGATTTGGCTTCCCGGCGTCCTCTGCTCCGATGTGACAGCACCGGGCCCCTTTACACCCTTCGCTTCCCGGCGGCTCCTTCGTCTTCTTCGCCGTCCGTTTTGTCAGCTGCCTTCGTCGCTTCTACTTCCTCTACTACTTGGCACCGGCGCCTCGGCCATCCTGGACGTGATGCCCTGATACAGCTCAGTCGTAGCTCCGGTCTTCCATGTACTCGAGCTCATGATGAGCAACTGTGTCATGCGTGCCAATTGGGCTGACATGTTCGTCTTCCTTTTCCTAGTTCTTCTTCCCATGCGGCCCGCATTTTTGATCTTGTACATTGCGACCTATGGACATCTCCTGTTCTGAGTATTTCCGGTTATAAGTACTATCTTGTGGTGGTTGATGATTTTTCGCATTATTCGTGGACTTTTCCTCTCCGTGCGAAGTCTGATACATTTACCACGCTCCTTCACTTCTTCACTTGGGTGTCTACACAGTTTGGTCTCACCATCAAGGCCGTTCAGTGTGACAATGGTCGCGAGTTTGATAACTCCACCTCCCGAGCATTCTTTCTCTCTCACGGTGTTCAGTTGCGCATGTCTTGCCCTTATACCTCTTCCCAGAATGGGAAGGCCGAGCGGATGATTCGCACCACCAACGACACCGTGCGCACCCTTCTGTTTCAGGTCTCTCTTCCTGCTCGCTTCTGGGCTGAGAGCTTGCACACCTCCACCTACCTCCTCAACCGTCTTGCTTCCGCTGCCTGTCCCGCTCCCACGCCACACCACGCCCTCTTCGGTACACCTCCTCGGTACGATCACCTCCGCGTGTTTGGGTGTGCGTGTTACCCCAACACCACTGCCACGTCTTCCCATAAGCTGGACCCCCGTTCCACTCTTTGTGTCTTTCTCGGGTACTCCCCGGATCACAAGGGGTACCGGTGCTTTGACCTTACCTCCCGACGGGTCCTCATCTCTCGCCATGTGGTGTTCGATGAGTCCGTCTTTCCCTTCTCCCGCACCGCTACCCCTCCGGTTACTGACCCACCCTCCCTTTTTTCCGCTGACACGGTGGTCCAGCCACCTTTTCCGTGGTCTCCTGCAGGTACCGCTTCGCCGAGCTCCTTGCCGGCCGCCTGTCCCGGATCCCCGGCGGGTCAGGGCCCATCGTCCTCGGGCACGGCCCTGCCCTCTCCGGTTGGCGCAGAACCGGGGCCTTCGTCCCCCGTTTCTGCCCCCGGGGGGGGGTCGTGCCGGTCGCTGTCGCCGGATCCCACCCCGGCACCTCCGTCGAGATTCGCCACGCCGGTACGGGTGTACCAGCGCCGGCCGCGGCCACCGCCTCTCGCGGTCCCTTCTCCGCCGGGGACACCGACACCACCGCCGCAGTCCCCGTCGACTCATGGTGCACCGCCGGTCTACCACCCGCCGCTTCTTCACCGACACCCGCGGCATGTTCACCCGATGGTGACCCGGCACGCGGCTGGCACACTGCCGCCTCGTGCCCTTGCGGCTTCGACCGACGACACGGTGGTCTCCCCGGTACCCTCTTCCGTCCGCGACGCCCTGTTGAACCCTCAATGGCGCCGCGCGATGGAAGAGGAGTACGCCGCGCTACTCGCCAACCAGACGTGGGAGTTGGTGCCCCGGCCGCCAGGCTCCAACGTCGTCACCGGCAAGTGGATCTGGACCCACAAGCGTCGGGCTGATGGCACTCTCGAGCGCTACAAGGCTCGATGGGTCCTCCGGGGTTTCACTCAACGCCCTGGAGTCGACTATGATGAGACCTTCAGCCCGGTGGTCAAGCCGGCCACCGTTCGTACCGTGCTCTCGCTGGCGCTCGCTCGGTCATGGCCAGTCCATCAGCTGGACGTCAAGAATGCCTTCCTGCACGGCCTTCTCATCGAGACAGTATACTGCAGTCAGCCGGCGGGGTTCGTTGATTCCACCCGTCCTGACATGGTCTGCCGGCTCAACAGGTCCCTCTACGGCCTCAAGCAGACACCTCGGGCGTGGAACCACCGGTTTGCTACTTTCTTGCTGACACTGGGGTTCGTGGAGGCCAAGTCTGATACATCACTGTTCGTCTACCACCATGGGGCTGACACTGCGTACTTGCTGCTCTGTGTTGATGACATTGTCCTCACAGCCTCCAGTGAGCCACTTCTCCGCCGGATCATTGCCGCTTTCCAGCAGGAGTTTGCGATGAAGGATCTGGGTGAGCTCCACCATTTCCTCGGGGTCACTGTTGAGCACCGTCCTGCCGGGTTACTTCTTCACCAGCGATAGTATACTCGGGATATCCTGGAGCGGGCTGGGATGACTGACTGCAATCCCTGCTCCACTCCGGTCGATACTCAGGGCAAGCTGTCCGAGGTTGAGGGACCCCCGGTGTCTGACCCCACTGCATACAGGAGTCTCGCCGGGGCCCTTCAGTACCTCACCTTCACCCGGCCGGACATCACCTATGCAGTTCAGCAGGTCTGCCTTCATATGCATGATCCCCGGGAGCCTCACCTCACGGCTCTCAAGCGCCTCCTCCGCTACCTCCGGGGCACGCTCGACTACAGCCTTCTCCTCCACCGGGCCTCCTCCACCGACCTCGTCGTCTACACTGACGCTGACTGGGCGGAGTGCCCGGACACTCGCCGCTCCACCTCCGGCTACGCCGTCTTCCTGGGCGGCAACCTCGTGTCCTGGTCGTCCAAGCGCCAGCCGGTGGTCTCCCGGTCCAGTGCTGAGGCGGAGTACCACGCTGTCGCTAACGGCGTGGCGGAGGCCTCCTGGCTCAGGCAGCTTCTTGCTGAGCTGCACACTTCGCCCTCCCGGAGCACACTGGTCTACTGCGACAATGTCAGTGCGGTCTACCTCTCCACCAACCCCATCCAGCACCAGCGGACGAAGCATGTGGAGATCGACCTCCACTTTGTCCGTGATCGGGTGGCCATGGGTGAGGTGCGGGTCCTTCATGTTCCGACTAGCTCCCAGTTCGCGGACATCTTCACCAAGGGCCTCCCGTTCTCGACCTTCGCCGAGTTTCGCTCCAGCCTCAACATCACTGGTGGCTAGTTGCGTCTGTGGGGGGGGTCGCGTGTGTTCTTTCTTGTTCAGCCTGGAACTCCGCTGCGCCGGTCCATCAGCTGGACGTCAAGAATGCCTTCCTGCAAGTGGATCTGGACCCACAAGCGTCGGGTTGATGGCACTCTCGAGCGCTACAAGGCTCGATGGGTCCTCCGGGGTTTCACTCAACGCCCTGGAGTCGATTATGATGAGACCTTCAGCCCGGTGGTCAAGCCGGCCACCGTCCGTACCGTGCTCTCGCTGGCGCTCGCTCGGTCATGGCCAGTCCATCAGCTGGACGTCAAGAATGCCTTCCTGCATGGTCTTCTCATCGAGACAGTATACTGCAGTCAGCCGGCGGGGTTCGTTGATTCCACCCGTCCTGACATGGTCTGCCGGCTCAACAGGTCCCTCTACGGCCTCAAGCAGGCACGTCGGGCGTGGAACCACCGGTTTGCTACTTTCTTGCTGACACTGGGGTTCGTGGAGGCCAAGTCTGATACATCACTGTTCGTCTACCACCATGGGGCTGACACTGCGTACTTGCTGCTCTATGTTGATGACATTGTCCTCACAGCCTCCAGTGAGCCACTTCTCCGCCGGATCATTGCCGCTCTCCAGCAGGAGTTTGCGATGAAGGATCTGGGTGAGCTCAACCATTTCCTCGGGGTCACTGTTGAGCATCGTCCTGCCGGGTTACTTCTTCACCAGTGACAGTATACTCGGGATATCCTGGAGCGGGCTGGGATGACTGACTGCAATCCCTGCTCCACTCCGGTCGATACTCAGGGCAAGCTGTCCGAGGTTGAGGGACCCCCGGTGTCTGACCCCACTGCATACAGGAGTCTCGCCGGGGCCCTTCAGTACCTCACCTTCACCCGGCCGGACATCACCTATGCAGTTCAGCAGGTGTGCCTTCATATGCATGATCCCCGGGAGCCTCACCTCACGGCTCTCAAGCGCCTCCTCCGCTACCTCCGGGGCACGCTCGACTACGGCCTTCTCCTCCACCGGGCCTCCTCCACCGACCTCGTCGTCTACACCGACGCTGACTGGGTGGGGTGCCCGGACACTCGCCGCTCCACCTCCGGCTACGCCGTCTTCCTGGGCGGCAACCTCGTGTCCTGGTCGTCCAAGCGCCAGCCGGTGGTCTCCCGGTCCAGTGCTGAGGCGGAGTACCGCGCTGTCGCTAACGGCGTGGCGGAGGCCTCCTGGCTCAGGCAGCTTCTTGCTGAGCTGCACACTTCGCCCTCCCGGAGCACACTGGTCTACTGCACAATGTCAGTGCGGTCTACCTCTCCACCAACCCCATCCAGCACCAGCGGACGAAGCATGTGGAGATCGACCTCCACTTTGTCCGTGATCGGGTGGCCATGGGTGAGGTGCGGGTCCTTCATGTTCTGACTACCTCCCAGTTCGCGGACATCTTCACCAAGGGCCTCCCGTCCTCGACCTTCGCCGAGTTTCGCTCCAGCCTCAACATCACCGGTGGCTAGTTGCGTCTGTGGGGGGGTCGCGTGTGTTCTTTCTTGTTCAGCCTGGAACTCCGCTGCGCCGGTAGTTCAGACTGCGGGGGGGTGTTGGAGTATGTATTAGGCCCATGAGGCTAAGGCCCATGTGGCCCATGTATGGTTACTATATAGCTACCCTTCTAGGGTTAGCCCAAATTAATGAAACCCTAATCTTCAGCAGTTTTCCCTAATTTGCTTTGGCTACTGAAACGTAGTCAAGCCGGTGTCGATAGTCCTCTACAGGGTCTCCACCTCCAGCATCTTGGCAGCGACGATCTCTTGCACTCCCCTTTTTGTCCTCTCCATTGTTCCTTAATATGAGGCAAAGACAGCAACCCTGCCTCTTCGGGGAAGTCAACCCTGTTCAACCTGACCCTCTAGGGGGGATGGTGTGCAGGTTGAGGAACACACCTTTGATCCCGATTCATGTGCTATGTTTTCAAATGCCTTGGTGATATTGTGAAGACTGAGGAACAAATGTCTATGTTTTGGAATATTCTTTCATTGTCTCCATTATTTTTTGTTTGGTTTCCAACAATGAAACATAAATGGAGCTATTGGAGTAGTAATTTCTTCTTAAACTGTATGTAGAGTATATTAGTAGTTATATCATCACTAGAGCTAATCTTGTGTTCCATACTGCCTGCTGTTTAGAAGTGTGAAAACTAATTTTAAACTCTTTATTGTACCGATCCAGATGACATGTTCTGGAGCAGGTCCTATAGCTGACACATGTGGGTCCTTATAGTGGACCCACAGTGTTGTGTTGTAGTACATGTAACTTACACTTGGCATCAATTATCGCTTCACTTGATTCATTATTATGTAATATTCGTTTATTGGGTTAATGGGCATGCCTGTTGTCACAAATTATTGTGAACCTTCTACAAGAATCTGATAAAAGAAACCTATGTTTAATATATCAGGGTGATGCCACTTGACAAAAATCAATCAGTGGATAGAAATGAATGACTAGTTGTGTAAAAGCGCGGGGCTATATGAGCAGGGTCCATGCTACAGTGTCATCACTCTACGCTTCATGCCAGTTACACAGCCTCACTTCATACACCATGCAGGAATTGATGAGTCAAGGGCTTAAACACACATTAACTTCTTTCTTGTTCTAAAGTAAACTAGAACCTTATTAGCAAAAAAAAAAAGTAAACTAGAACCTAATTTTGGTTGTCAGTGCTATGCTGGATAGTAAAGTCCAGCATGCCCCTTTATGTTTGTACAGTGCTGAATCAAGAGTAGCATGAGGCAGTGGCTGCCATCATGTTGCTAGCTATTAATTCTTTCATCTTCAGGAAGTTCTTGCTTTGGGTATCGACAATTGTTAAGTCTTTCCTCATAGAACACTTGTTTACTCTTTTTAAGGCCCTCTGCTTTACATTTCTGTTAAAGGCTTCAATGCAATTGTTCCTCAAAACACCTGGCCATTCAATAAGGACAATCTCTTCAGCTAGCTGAGGACCCTCATGCCAAATCCTCCAGTTGCTTAAAGAAAAGGCTGCAAGCGTATTGCCTCATGTGTTGTTTAGTTGTAGAGGGTCCTGCTATTGATGCTGTGCACTTGTGGTAATCATGCCTGTGGAGTGAGAGATTGAAACTACACTTTTTACACGATTGTATTTCTGCTTTCCAAGAATCTTTACTGCTATTCTTTGTTTCAGATTGGCAACATGAAAAAAGAAATTGATGCAATAAGAGTTAAGGACATTTCTCAAGGTGGGCTAACCCAAGGTCAACAAACACAAATTGCACGAAATGAACAACGGATATCTCAGGTGAGGACATTCCTATGCTTACATTTGTTAATATGTAACTGTCCATTTCTCATCTAGTGAGCAGGACTAAATCATATCTTTTTTCAGATTATGGAGGAGCTAGATAATCTAGAAGAAACTTTAAATGACAGTATACGGGAAAGTATTGGTGCTCGTTCTGGAAAGGCAAAGCGTGGCAGTCATAAAGCAAGTCTCGAGGAAGAAGATGACATTCTTAGGTATGTACACTGATAAGTTCGACCTATGACTGCTCACTGCTACATCATGTATAATATCTATGCACTGGGATTTTAGTGTCATTGTTGGAATATAAGTGAATTGCCCACCTCTCCCCATCAGCTTAAGCTTTTGGGTTGAACTGGTCGGTGCATGCAACTCAATATGGCATCAAAGCCAGAGGTCTCGAGTTCGAATCCTGGTTAGCACAATTAAATAAAATAATTGTTGCTCGCTCCTATTCCACGTCTGAGGCCTGAGGGAGCCTCCACGCGAGGGGGAGTGTTGGAATATAAGTGAATTGCCCACCTCTCCCCATCAGCTTAAACTTTTGGGTTGAACTGGTCGGTGCATGCAACTCAATAGTCATATACCTTTTAGTACAGTATGCTTAAAGCTAGAATGCTAGATTATTATATATTGACTAATGGATTGTTAAATAATTTAGTGACGATGATGAATTTTTTGATCGAACGAAGAAGAAATCTAGTCAGAAATCAAGTGAGCAACAATCCGTTGAGACTGCTGATAGCCTTCTTGAGAAAAAAGATGTCATCACCAATGATATTGAAAGTAAAACAAAATTGCTCGAAGAAGAGAAGCATAAGCTGTCTCAGAGTGATACTCCAGATCTCAGGGATGACCTTGATGCTTATATGAGTGGCTTGTCATCTCAATTAGGTATGCTTGTACGCTCCAGTTACTTCGATTGAACATTCATGGGTCTTTGTTTATTTTAATCTTTGTTACAAGCCTGATATCATCAGTAGTGACTCTGACGGCTGTCTGTTTGCTACTTCTTTTGTACGGAGTAGAACCATTGAAATTACTATATTAAATTTTCTAAGTAACAAAAACATGGGAAAAGGAGACCTATACGGCTATACCTGCTACCTAGAAGTCTTAACTGGAATGTTCCTTAGGCCTCTATTTGAGAGCAGTTCCCTTCAGTTTTGCAAAATCACTAGCTTCCATATTCTATAACAATGGAAGCAAGTAACCCTAAGCTATAGAGAACCTTGGTCATGACCTTGAATTTCATGAAATTCAGTTGTCTTATGTGCCAGAGCTGCCAATTCTTGTTGGGATTTTAACTGTGGCTTGAGCACAGTCTTATGCTCTGATTAATGTGTTACTGTAGAGGATCCACTCATGTGCACACAAAAGCTTTTAGGGAAAAGGATATATGTTTCTTTATTGATTTTCACTAAAATGGTAACTCTATTATTAAGTAGCTGAAGCATACATGATGTAGAGTTTAGTTACCAGAGTATATGATGTTGGACATGTGCTATTTTCTCAGGATGAGCATTGCTTTGTTCTGCCATGAGGCATATGTTTAGTCTTTAACATTGATGAACTAACCTAAAAGTTATGCATTGCTGCACACTTATTTCTGCATTTGTTTCCGGTTTAGATGCATTTCTCTGTCTTATTATCTTGCTAATTTGAGATATCTTGCAGTACATGATAAGATTGCCCGAATTCAGAAGGAACTCTCTGATCTTCAGGATGAGCTGGACAGAGTAGTTTACCTACTGAAAATAGCTGACCCTATGGGAGAAGCAGCTTCTAAGAGGGATCTAAAGCCAAGAGAAGCGAAACCTCCAACATCTAATGATAATCCAAGACTAGAATCAAAGAAACAAAATAAAATTGGAAAAGCTACAGCTGAGGAGAAACCCAAGGATTCTTCTAGCGAAGTAGGCACAGATAAACCTGCTAAATTACAGACAGATGTCTCTAAGAACCAAGAAGATGGCAGCAGACCTGCATTCGCCATGCCAAAACCTCAATGGCTTGGTGACAAAAGGATCATAGAACCTGAAGAAAACTTTATAAATAAAGAAAAGTCTGATGCAGAGGAGCCTGATAATTTTGTGGACTACAAAGACCGGAAAACCATTCTTTCTTCAGGCAGTGGAAAGGAGCTTGAAGAGGCCGCCCCTGGGCTTATTTTACGAAAGAGAAAGTCTGCTGACCAGTCAGTTGCCAGCGAGGCAAATTCATCTTCGGTTGAAAGTGAAGCATCAGTTGCTGATGCTGTGGCCCTTCTGCTTAAGCATAAACGTGGTCTACAAACCTCGGAAGAAATGGAGAATGAGAATGAACCAGATTCTAGCAAGAGAGAAGGGAAGAAGTCTAAACAAAAACGTGTATTGGGCCCAGCAAGACCAGATTTCCTTGAAGCCAGACCAGAATCTGAAACATGGGTGCCACCTGAAGGTATGGAAATTCTACTAATGTGTTACCAATCAATAGCATGCTGGGTCCATTGTTAATGCCATTGTTGAATCTTCTGTAGGTCAAACTGGTGATGGTCGCACTGCGTTGAATGATCGTTTAGGTTATTGAAAAGTTATTCAGCAACAACACCCCTTGGAGAAGTGCAGTATGGTGCTTATGGTGTTGTGAACCTGTTTGGGGCCATATTCTGTGAAGACATTGCTATAGAAGCTGAGATTGCTTATTCTGTTGATGGCAAGTTTGGTGAAGGAACTAGGTTTCGTTGACCTAGTGGTCTATGCTAATTCTGTCACTTTCTAAAGAGAGTACATAGGCTATACAGGCTGTTAGAGGTTTAATGTATATCACCACCATAGAGTGTACATTTTGTACTCTCACTTGTCCTGTTATTTTGCACTGGCACCGCGTTTGTTCATTCTTCATTCACCAACCTTTTAACCGCGAGCGTTAGTTTTGGTGTTTAGCAACAGCAGGCCAGCAGCAATGCAGCATGGCTTTGTAATTTCAAATTGAACGAATTCACAGGGCCTGTTTGTCTAAGCGCCGGCACATAATTTTCCCCTGCCTCAAGAACTTAGCTGGTGAAAGTTTTTTTTAAACCCCGGCTCCGCAGCAACCAGGACGGCGGGGACTGCTCTTGAAAGTGTTAGGCCATGTTTAGTTTTCTAAAATTTTTTAAGATTTCCCGTCACATCGAATGTTTGGACACATGCACGGAGCATTAAATGTAGACGAAAAAAACTAATTACACAGTTTGGTAGAAAACCACGAGACGAATTTTTTCAGCTTAATTAGTTTATGATTGGACACTAATTGAGAAATATAAACGAAAGTGCTATAGTAGCTAAAGCCAAAAAATTTCGCGAACTAAACACACCCTTAGTGCAGGAGTTGCAACGTCACTATAGGGACCCACACACACTTGTGTAGCAGACAAGCCAACCAGATTGGATGTGAGTAGAGGATGAACCAGATTGGCATCCCTCGAACTAGAAGTTGGCATTAACGGACCCAGTGGGAGAAGCGGTTCTCAAATTCTCTCGGTAAGCATCGTCGCTCTTTGTATTTTTTTTTTGGTAATCTCAATGGGTGTGTTTGGTTATGAACATGCCATTAGCCAGGCTCTAGCTGGCCATCGACAGGCTCTTGGCCTGGCTAGCTGGAAAGGAAGGGGCGACTGTTTCTATTAAGCCAGGCTCGGTCTACGGCTCGCACCCGCTCCCCTCACCTTTTGCTGGCAACATACACGTCTCTTTTTTTTAGGCTAACTGAGGTTCATATATTAGCCATGAAGAGGATTACAATCATCACTTATGATATCCTGTAGAGCTGGTGTGGTTATAAGCCACTCCTCCACCGGTCTGTTACATAATACCAATCTAGCACACTCATGAGCCATCTGATGCAGTAAAGGATCAATCTTAGACTCTAGGCTTGTGCGCTTCTCCTAAAGAGTAACCAGGACACGGCAATCAATTTCTAGAGGGAGTCGCTGCACCCCATGCTCACGCGCATACTGCATTCCATCGTGACAAGCCATTGCCTCTGCTGCTAGCGCGTTCAGACAATGCTCATACCATCTCACTTTTCCATCGCTTGTCCTTCCTTCATGATCCCGGAGAACCATCCCCGTCGCTCCTGTACGATCCCTGACATGATAAGAAGCATCAACATTGCACTTCATCCACCTGGGTAACAGCCTTTGCCAGCGCTATGGACTTCTCGATGCAGGCCCAATGACCTTGGCTGGAGCAGCTGCCATAGGTCAAACGCTCTTTTGCCCACTGCATTGCCACTCTCATCGGCACCCCTTCCTCACCATGCTGCCGCTTCTTCCTCGCCGTCCACAATGTCCACATACCACATAAAATAACAGCAGCATCCTTTCCTGAGCAAAAACCGGGATCAACTAGCTCATGCGCCCAAGTGAGAGGGTGCAAGCGCGGCACCTTAACACTTGTGAGCACCTTTGCTTGATCCCAACAATACTTGGCCATTGTGCAATCCATAAGGACATGCTTTATTGACTCCTCGGCCCCACAGACATCGCAATTCGCAATGGATTCAATGTGTCTCCTATGCATGATCCCTTTTGTCGGTAGGAAGCCATTCACCACCCGCCACCAGAAGTCCTGGAACTTCAGTGGAACACACATCCTCCATATACGTTTCCAAGTTATATCACCCGACGAAGATGCCAGGTCCTCCTCCATTTGTTGCCACTGATCATCATAAATCCGTCAATACGCCAAGCGAACCATATAGAGACCATGTCTTTTCGGTTCCCAAGCCCAGGCATCGTCCCTAGTACCCCTAATAGGTATACTTAGAATAGCGTGAGCATCAACATCCACAAAGATTTGTTTGATTTGATCAGATCGGTGTTAGGAGGTCCACCACATTAGCTTGTGGGTTATCAGGTATGGTGATCGGTCTCCCGCCAAAATGATTTGGGATCCACTGGTCTTGCCATATACTCGCCGAACTCCTATCTCCAATTCTTCACAAGAGCCCCTTCTGTAACACCTCCGTCCCTGCCAGAATCGCTTGCCACATATGGCTTGCGTGCTTCTTCCATGTAGCCGTCAGGAAGCCTGAATCATGATAGTATCTTCCTTCCAGTTCCCTTGCACACAACAAATTTGGATCCTCAATCAGTCTCCACCCTTGTTTCCCCAACATAGCTAGGTTGAACAATTTTAGATCTCGAAAACCCATTCCACCATATGGTTTCAGCCTTGTTAGCAGTTCCGCCCAGCACTACCAATGCATATGCCTGTTATCTGCTGAGCCGCCCCACCAATAATTGGAGATCACCGTTCTCATCATTCAGCACGTACGTATCTTTGGGCACTAGAAAGCAGCTCATAGGATAGGTAGGAACTACTTGTGCATCCCCAGAGGCCCACCAGGCAAAGGCGGTGGCGAGACGGGCCACCTAGGGTGCGGCTGCACCTTGCGCCAACCGCCTTCCGCTGCCACATGTCGTCTCCTAGTGATCCCTCCATGGCGGTTGCATGCGGGTTCCCTCCAAATATAGTCCCTAAACCTGCCTCTTGAGTGCTATAAAAGGAGGAGGAAGGCTCCCATTCTGAACACAACACCACAAGGAAGAAGAGCACACCTCACTTGAGTTAGAGCAACACTCCAAAGGGCTTAGGCCCTAGTAGCTAGCTAGAGTTGTAAGGGAGAGATGTGAGGGAGAGCTCGGTGAAGCACCAGACTTGTCGGTGTCTCCCCAACTTGTACCTCGACGCGCATCTTTACTTCAACGGATTCTCCCGCTAAATGAGTGTTCGTGGTTCTTTTGATTGCAAAGTCTTTGATTAGTCAAACTTTACTCTTACTTGTTTGCGGGTTCGTCGTCCGTCCCTGTGGCGGATGCTGTAGTAGAGGACTCCTAATAAAGACGGATGTTCCTGGCCAACGCTAGAGTAGTAACCAGTAGCGTAGACGTAGTGTCTGAGCTAGAATTTACCTTCGTTTGTCTCGTGCCCCACGGTTGAGGGGTAGGCAGCAGGTGGTGACAGTCCTGTCCGTCCCTTGTAATCCTCCATGTCCGGATACGGCATAGGGGTGGAGGCCGACAACACTTGGCAGACCAGGTGTTCTCCGGTGCTCGAAGTGAGCAAGTAGAAGTAGCGTTTATCTATCCATAGGCCCAAAACCATAAGAATCCATCTCTACCCTCTACCTACTCTACCCTTGTGTTGTCCTTGGACAAACTAGCTAGAAGAGTACCACCGTTCCCTGTGGAAAATACGATACCTTGAATACTTCCGGGGTGAAATGCTACAACGGTAATTCCGTACGCTTGCGGATCATTTCTGTATGTGTTAAGAAATACCAACACAACTTAGGTTTAATAAATAAAACATGACTCTAAAAATTCTTACCGTTCGCAAAAAAACTAAAAATGCTTACCGCAGTACAACTAAGTCTAGCCTTTTGAGCCATGTGTAAGCTCATGTTATATTTGTTAAGCATGGTGCACTTACGCTTGCATTACAATCAATAAAATCCCAAATGGGTCCCAGAATGTGGATCCCATGGGTTCTCCTAAAGAGTTCCCTAAGTACTAGGCGAGTGCTCCACATGTTAACCGTCCTTGTGGAGTATGGAGGCCTAAAATGTAGATTGAGAATAATTTCTGTTGTGCTCTGTTATACATGTAAGTCTTAATGTAATTATGTTTAAGATATATAATAAAGCATTGTTTCTAATATTTTCGTTTTTTGTCACCATATATGTTGTGTGGACACCCTAGGCACACATATAGGTAGCGCTAGGTCTTCTTTGAAAAACCAGGTATTTCAAGAAAAAATGTTATTCTATTTTCTACGTGGGTAGAAGAAAACAATCCATATGAAGAACATCCAAGAAAAATACAAATGAACACCATTAAATGAACAGGTGTGGTAGAAAAATTAAAAGAAGAGCCATAAAATTGGGAGTTCTCACTAGGGAGAAATATCAGTTACAAGTTTTACTTCTAGATTAAAAACAAAAAGTGAACTATTCTTCTTTTCTTGATGTCTGGTCATAAATCATGTTTATATAAGATACTTTCCTTTAGAATACCAAAACAAGTCTATAGCTTAGTGGTGTATGTCGCCCATAGTGAATGAAAGGTTTATATTTTGAGTCCCGCTTGAGCACTTTTGCTCCCTTATTTCTATTTTTTGGTTCCTTTTCCCATAGCTATCAACACAATTTACAACTTTGTAGTCAAGAAGGTTTTGATTTGAAACTATTTAGAGTCCCAAAAATATTGTTTTAAATTCACTGATTTTGAAATTTAAAATTTTCAAACAACCTCAGATGTTTGACATGGACTGTACCAAAGTTCTAGTTATCAGTATAGTCTACAACTTTGTCCTTGTAAAGTTGTTTAGAGTTCCAATATGTGTTTTAAGAACTTATATTTTGAAATTCAAAATTTATAATTTTCAAACAAATCTTGAATGTTCATATGGTCAATACCAAAGTTGTAGAGGCCGACCTAATCTATGAGTTTATTGCTAATAAGTTTTTTATTTAAAGTTATTTAGAGTCTCAAATATTTGTTTTACATTCATATTTTTAGATTTATTTTTTTTGAAATTTTCGAACAATATTGGACAGAGACACATCCTATACCGAAGTTGTACTGCTTGAGTAGATTTAAAAAGTTATAATCAAAACTTTTTTCATTTAAGTTCATTTAGTAGCTAAAATATTCAATATAAGATTATATAATATTCATACATAAAGATAGCATACTATATATAATCACAAATGAGTGTGTAGTACCGCAATATGGAAGTGTTGTGTAAGTTGAATGTTGTGGATTCAAGCCATGAGAAACATCTATTCTTTTTTATGGGTTTTTTTAGGTTTGTTGTAAATGACATGGTGGACCAACAAATACGTAGCATGATGGGCCTAGCCAGGTAGGCCTACAATTACACATGGCACTAGTTTAGACCATTTGTTTTCTAATTTTTAAAGTTGCATAAAAATAATTCATAAATTTTCTATACGAAGTTGAATGAAGACGAACTTTATGTTAAAATTGTAGCTCTCCGCGCAATCTACAACTTTTAGTTGAAAAGATTTTGATCTAAAACTATTTAGAGTTCCAAAATATTGTTTAAGTTCATAGATTTGAAATTTTAAATTTTCAAACAAGCTTGAATGTTCACATGGTAAATATCAAATTATAGAGGTCCACCTAATCTATAATTATGTTGTTGATAAGTTTTTTATTTGAAATTGTTTGGAGTCTCAAATACTTATTTTAAATTTATATATTTTGAGATTCAAATTTTTGATATTTCCAAGCAATCTCAGATTGAGACACATCCTATACCAAAGTTGTACTGCAGATTTAAAACTTTTACAGCTGAAACATTTTTTATTTGAATTCATTTAGCCAAAACATATATCCAATGTAATATTACAAAATATTCATACAAAAAGATTGCATCCTATATATACTCACAAGTGAATGTGTATTGAAGTGGTTGCGAGGCATTATGTGAGCTAACACTACTACAGATTGATTTATCACTATTGCCACTTTCACTACCGTAGCGATAGAAGCGACGGTGTTATACTTTCACCACCAGTTGGACCGATAGCGAGGCCTCCTAAGGAAGAAAATCAACAGTTGAAACTTCTACCACCCACAGGTTAACAATAGATGCGGCAGTGGTATTTTCTCCGTCGTATGAAAAGCCGAGCCGATTGGGATAGGCGTTATGGCCGCCGGCCCTACATGACCGTTTGGTGTACCGGCGGTAGTAAATTTAGCGTGAGTTATTTTCCCATTTTCCAACTACCCACAACACAGTTGCATCACCATTACTTTCCTACGGAGTATGCCTCGTCTTCCCTGATGCGTATTAACTGCTCCTCTCTGCTTCTCCATCTTCAAGGTTGGCCTATTTAAGCCGGGGCTGGATGCGCTTCTTGGCAATCCACACACTTCTTCGTCCTAATTAGATACAGATGGTACAAAAAAAAAGCTCTTGCACCAACCATCTATATTTTCTTCATCGCCATGACGTTCCTTCTCCAACTCCTCCTCCGGCGGCAGCGGCGTTGGGAGAAGGCCTTCAAGATTGGGTACTACCAGCATCTAGGCGCAGCGGGGGTTGCTCGATCTAGGTGCTAGTGGAAGTTTTGCGATTAAGGGGGTTCGCTTATTTGGGCAAGCCAAGGGGTACTCAATGCACTTTGGTATCCCTGGTTTGCCCTGCGCATTTCTTGTACTGTTGATTCACCATCCCGGCGCCCTGGCGATCCTTATTCCTCTGGAGCAGCAGCGACGACGGCGGCGCTTCTCTTTCACGCCTCCTCTTCTTGCCTCTCTCTCGACCATGAGAGGTAAATGCCTCTATCTCCCTCGCGCTCGCGACCATGAGAGGTGCAGTAGGGAAGGTAAAGCAGCTCACTAAGATGCTCCTCTTCTTGCCTCTCTCTCTCGCGCTCGCGACCATGAGAGGTGCAGCAGCAGGGAAGGTAAAGCACCTCACTGAGATGCTAGTGGAAGTTTTGCGAGGTGCTACCTCATCCTTAGCTTGCACTGCCTGTCTCTAGATTCGACTATGGGATGTACCTATACTCGACAGGTCTTTGTTATTGTACACCCAGTAGTCTTCGATAGGTCTTTGTTATTGTACAATTGTGGAATGTAACTGAAGTTATCAATGAAATTGCTATGATGATTGGTACTGTGTCGTTTATATATAGTTTTTGCCTTAAAAACAATTAATAACTGAATGGTTGTGATGCTTGTTACTCCATTTTTTGAAGTGTCGTATTATTTGCCTTGGCTACACAGACTTGAGATAAAGCACCTCACTGAGATGGTGCTGGGGTGGAAGTATTTGCCTTGGTTTATTTGCAAATTGGTTTGAAGTGTTTGCAAATTGTCATTATTGCAGCTCCCGTCGCCGTTTCATATGGTGATTCAGCGTTAGCGTTAGATCACAAAGTGGAGGGATTCAAATGGTCCGCGTCGTCTTCCCTGCTCCATCGCCCGCGACTCCATGGGTGGCTGTTGACGGTAGTTAACATTCATCACAAACCGTTAATATACCTTGCATAAATGATTAGAATGGATCACCAACATAGACTTAGGGGTTTAAACTAACAAATTCCATGAATTTTGGTGAATCGATGTTTCTAGCAGGATTTAATCAGAAAACCACCAAGGAGGGTCTATTCGTCAGAATTTCGCTGCGTACATAACGTGGGAAGACTCCAGGAGGCTCTCCACCGAAGCGGAGGCCAAGCCACTAACATGTGGGGCCGGCCAGCCCCACTGTCAGGCCGACTGGCCTATGGGCGCCACCATCAGCCTCTGCGTTGCTATGTCAGTTCTCCACCGCCTTAAGGATCACATCTACGCCATCTATTTAAGGCAGTTTGATCCGAGGGTCCAGGATGCTTTAAGGGCCCTATATATACCTGCCTTTATCCCCCCTTTAGGGCAGATACTGCATTTGATCCTAAGAGCCTGAGGGCTAGAAACCCTAATTCATTTGTCCACCAGGATCAGAGCTACCAATCAAGAGACGATTAGTCCTCGATAGGATCTAGTCTTGTATTAGAAATAGAGAGATGGGGTGAGAGGGAAGAGTTTGGAGGAAGTGCCAGTTTGTCGGTGCTCTCTCTATGGCTTGTACCCTGGCGGAATCAAGTTCTTCATGAGCTTTCTTCTGAGATTTCTCTGGTAATCGACTTCTAATTCAAGTAAGCATCTTGTTCATATTGTTCTTCAGGTTTGCGACTCTCTTTGAGTACTTTAATCCTTGTAATTCTTGGGTTAAAGTAGTATTCGTAGTGTAAGCATGGTGCTTAGACTCAGTTACTCATGGATGTACCCTACTTTCCGGATTGGTGGTAGCTCGCGAGGGTGACTCTTATAGCCTCATTGAATCCTTTATAGTCCACCTCCCGTTAGTAGGCCTAGCAGGACATTGTTACTATAAGAAACATACTCTGCCTGTGTTTTCTCTAGTAATATCCCTAGAATTGAACAATAGAAGACAAAGCTTACCGAAGTTAGAACTAGAAGACCTCTGTGATCTCCCCTACGCTCCTATTATCTATCCTTGATTGTGAAGTTGGGTTAAGTTAGATTTGGTTATTCTCACACACGTTTCCTTGAGTTTGATATAAAACTGGGTACTCCCAGTGAAGTGCTACATCGGTATAATATCCGTGCGCTTGCGGATTATTCTGTGTGTATTAATTTATACCAACAAGTATTTCTGACGCCGTTGCCGGGGAAACAGTTGCTGAGTTAACTTCGAACCTAGCTTAACCTTGTATCATTATTCTTTTACCTTTTCTTTTCCTTTTTACCATGGATTTAGAATCCACCCCTATCTACTAATACGCAGCACCTACGAGTGCACGCCTACAGCCACTGGAATCTGCAAAGCCTATCCTAACACCTGGCTATGAGATGTGCTCGTATTTAATTAACATGGTTCAGGATCAATCCTTTTCAGACGAAGATGATGAAAATCCCTATTCCCACCTAAATGAGTTTGAGCAGACCTGTGCATGCCTACGCATATCAGGCATGTTTGACGAAACCTTACGATGGAAGCTTTTTCCTTTCTCTTTGACGGAAAAAAGCTAAACATTGGTACAAGCTCACCATAGGGAGTAGACAGGGAGTTTAGGAAGCCTTGTGCTCAAGTTTTTTCTTGCATTTTTTTCCCATCTCTAGAGTAGTCAGCCTTCGTTCAGAGGTTCTATCTTTTAAACAAGAAGAAAAAAATCTCTAGGCATGACTTAGTAACATTTTAATGCTCTCATTAATATTGGCCCTGACCTTGCCTTTCAAGACCCCATTCTTCTTCAACACTTTTATATGGGTCTTGATAGGAAAACCTTAAAGCGTCTTGATACGGCCTCAAGAGGATCATTCCTCCATATTTTTGCCAATTCGGGGAGAAGCATTCTTACTAAAATTCTAGAGAATACCCCTAAAGAGATAGAAAAGAAGTCGTTAGAGCAGGAAACCCAGATAGCTAAACCAGAACTTTTGCCTAACCCATCACCAGCTTCAGCTATCTCAAATCCCGAACCACCGGAAGAGGAGGAAACTTCAATTTCGGATTTTATGCTTGAATTCGAGGATAAACTTTTTGATGAATACGGAGATACCTCGAATTATCACACCATAAGGAGACCCCAGAAGCCTAGGAAATCATCATCCCATGGAGAAATTCTTGACCCTTCTGAGGAAGCTTTCCTTAAGAAGACTACGAAAGAGCTAGTGTCTATTATAAGCAATGAATGGTTAGAAGAATCAGAGCTTTCTTCTGATGTGATTCGTCTAGATTCACCTTCTATCTCTATTTGTTGCCAAATCAACAAAGCTTCTTTCGATGCTCTTTATAATCTAGTTGTGGGTGTTAATATCATGTCTACATCTTTTGCTCATGATTTATTGAAAGACATGCCATTAACCCCAACAACAAAGTTATTGAAAGGTCTTTCAGGACACATTCTTCCAAGTTTGGGAATTCTTTATGTCCTCCCTATCTAGGTAAAAGGAACCATGGTTCATTTGAGCTTTTATATCTTTGATATCATGGAGTTCGACCTGTTGATAGGACAACCAATAGAAAGACTTATTCAAGAAGGACAAATGGGGAAGTTAAAAATAAGTCTCGAGAAAAACTTTAAACTTTCTATACCCATCACTCATTCTCTAAATGCCGAGACTGAGCCAATTCCTGAGGAAGACCCAATGGAAGAGGTTAAGGCTGCATCTCTTGATGACTTGATCGAACCCAACCGTCAAGATGATGCCCAGTTCTTCATCGAAGAAAAAGAAGAAAGTCCTATGGAATTTGAATCTCTAGATGAATTGCTGGAACCACCTAAGCCCACCATTGAGCTTAAATCCCTGCCTTCTGGTCTTAGATATGTGTTTCTCAATAATGATCAGGATTCTCCTGTGATCATAAGTGATAAACTCTCTCAGAAAGAATCCCTACGCTTGCTAACTGTCCTAGAAAAGCATCGTTTTGCTTTTGGCTACTCGCTCCAAGACCTTAAGGGAATTAGCCCTGTTCTTTGCACCCATCGCATCCCAACAGACCTAGATTCTACACCTTCTAGGGAGCCACAGCGTAGGCTTAATAATGCGATGAGAGAGGTTGTTAAGAAGAAAATTTTGAAACTCTTGCACGCCGAGATTATTTATCTCGTGTCGTACAGTGAGTGGGTAAGCCCTATTCAGGTTGTTCCTAAAAAGGGAGGCATGACTATTGTTAAAAACAAAAAGAATGAATTAATCCCCTCAAAGAACCATCACTGGATGGATGATGTGCATTGACTACCGAAAACTTAACAAGGCAACAAAGAAAGATCATTTTTCGTTGCCCTTCATTGATGAAATGTTGGAGCGACTGGTCAATCACTCTTTCTTTCGTTTTCTTGATGGGTATTCAGGTTATCACCAGATACAGATCCATCAAGATGACCAAAGCAAAACCACCTTTACATGTCCATATGGAACTTATGCTTATCGTAGAAGGTCTTTTGGACTATGTAATGCTCCAGCTTCTTTCCAAAGATGCATGATGTCTATATTTTCTGATATGATTGAAGAAATCATGGAAGTTTTCATGGATGATTTTTCTATTTATGGAAAAACTTTTGATGATTGTCTTAAAAATTTAGACAAGGTTTTGCAAAGATGTGAAGAAAAGCACTTAGTCCTTAATTGGGAAAAATGTCATTTCATGGTTAGAGAAGGCATAGTGCTTGGACACTTGGTGTTCGAACAAGGAATTGAGGTAGATAGAGCTAAAATTGAAGTAATTGAACAATTATCTCCTCCTGTAAATATCAGAGGGATCCACAGTTTTCCTGGCCATGCAGGGTTTTACCGCCGCTTCATAAAAGATTTTTCACATATTGCTAGACCACTCACAAATCTTTTGGCTAAGGATGTTCCCTTTGAATTTGATGATGCATGCTTGAAATCTTTTAATATTCTTAAGAAAGCACTCATCTCTGTACCAATCATTCAACCCCCTGATTGGTCACTACCTTTTGAAATCATGTGTGATGCTAGTAGTTATACTGTGGGGGCAATTTTGGGTCAACACAAAAGATAAGAAGCATCATGCAATTGCTTATGCTAGCAACACTCTGATAGGACCTCAACTTAATTATGCAACAACTGAAAATAACTCCTAGCTGTTGTTTTTGCTATTGATAAGTTTAGATCTTACTTAGTAGAAGCAAAGGTGATTATTTATATTGATCATGCTGCTTTAAAATACTTGCTCACTAAGAAAAATGCTAAACCTCGACTTATAAGATGAATTTTTCTACTCTAAGAATTTGATTTAGAAATAAAAGATAAAAAGGGAGTAGAAAATTCTGTTGCTGATCACTTGTCTAGAATGCAGTTTGAAAATCCATAGGAATTGCCCATCAACGATTCACTGCGGGACGACATGCTCTTCAAGATCACAAAATCCGACCCCCTGGTACATGAATATTATCAATTTCATGGTTGCTGGTTATGTACCACCAGGGGAGAACAAAAGGAAGCTCATCTATGAAAGTCATCTCCACATATGGGATTAGCCGTACCTCTTCAGAGTCTGCTCTGATGGCCTGCTCAAAAGATGTGTACCGGCAGAAGAAGGCATCAAGATTATCAAATGATGCCATTCATCACCATATGGAGGGCATTATGGTACATTCCGCACTCATTCAAAGATCTGGCAAAGTGGATTCTTTTGGCCAACCATGTATGAAGATATGAAGAACTTCATCCGGAGGTGTGGAGCGTGTCAGATGCACGAGAATATCAATTCAAGAGATGCCATGCCACTTACCAACAACCTCCAGATTAAACTTTTTGATGTCTAGGGAATCGACTACATGGGACTATTTCCAAAGTCAAAGAACTGTGAATACATCTTGGTGGCAGTTGACTATGTCTCCAAGTGGGTTGAAGCCATGCCATGCAGAGCTACCGATGCTAAGAACTCTAAGAAAATGTTTGAAGAAACAATATTTCCACGTTTCGGAGTTCCAAGGATGGTGGTGATGGAGGTACTCACTTCACTGATAAGAACTTTCACAACTACTTGCTCAGACATGGGATCCATCACAATGTCGCTACTCTATGCCACCCTTAGACAAGTGGCCAAGCAGAAACATCGAATAAATAAATTAAGAATATTCTGCAGAAGATGGTCAACAAGATGGGGACTGCATGGAAGGATAGACTACCCGATGCATTATGGGCTTACAGAACAGCCTATAAAACACCACTTGGATGTCACCATATCAACTTGTCTATGGAAAGACTTGTCATCTACCTGTTGAGCTAGAATTCAAAGCTCACTGGGCTATCAAGCGATGGAATAGGGACTTCGAAGCTACAGGAACCAAGAGGAAGATGAACTCTCTGAGCTTGATGAATGGCATGAAAAAGCATATCACAACACCAAGATATACAAAGAGAGAACAAAGAGATGGCATAACAATAGGATCAAGAAGATGGAGTTCGCCCCCAGAGATAAGGTATTACTTTTTAATTCCAGGGTTAAATTATTCGGGCACAAAAAACTTTGGAGTAAGTGGGAAGTACCATTCAAGATGATAAGTACTTCATCGCATGGAACGGTAACATTTCAAAATGATGAAGGTACGTTATGCAAGGTAAATAGCCACCATCTCAAGATCTTTTTAGAACCTGAAAAACCACCTAAGGATTTGGTGAGGTAGATTTTCTGATTTTACCATAGATTTACACCAGTGCCATCCTCTTTATGTTTCGTAACGGATAAATATATTTTTTGGGATTAGATAGGGATTAGAAACCACCGTGAGAAAAATCTCCGCAAGGGGGCTACCATGTGGGACCGGCTGGTCCCACCTCTCGGCTTGCTGGCCCACCTGTAAGCCGCCTCGCGTGCGGTCAATTCTCTTGTGTATTCTAGAATATTCCCCTCCTCAATCCCGCAATTTTTGTCGCATTCGGTTTTTCCTTGTTACGAGACCCTACTAGATAGATCTTGACTCTTTCTACAAGTTGTTCACCCCTATATAAACGAGCCCCTGTCTGCCTCCATAGCCATTCTATTAAAGCCTTCCATCTCCAACAGCACCAAAGCTCTCCACCTACCTAGTTCCAATGGCCAGAAGAGAGATCATTCCCTACGGAGTTGATGAACCCATACCGCTAAGCATCATTCCGCCGCGAGGAGTAGCTCATGTTCCCTCCAACCAATCATACTTCACCCAAGCCATCCATCATTCGGTCCTTGCTCCGCCACCGGCGCGTCTACTGCTCAAGGACAAGCCACGTCAACCTGACACGCCACCGACGATCAAGGTCTTGAAGGAGATCAACCTCCTTCCTCCAAAGGTGAACGAGACACTGACCGGAATAAAGACCAACAAGTTTGGAGATGTCACATGTGTGAAGTATAAGTCGGTCACGCCTCACTTGAGCATAGATGGTGTTCGTGCTGCTCCTGAGCAAATCAAGGTCGTGCCATCAAAGGAGAAGAAGAAGAGGGCACCACCCTCTGTCCTAGAGAACGACAAGAAGCGCCAATGGCTGACCGTTGCCATGCTGCATGACAAGATCAAAACCCTCACCGATTATACCCATGCTTTGTAGTTTAGGATAGATAAGGAGCACGTTTATCGCAAGAACCTAGAATATGAGCTCACTATCTTAAGTCGCTATGTTGTCAACAAAGAGAAGTATGAGAGTTAAGAGTTAGGTTATGGATCAATAGGGCACTGTTAGGTCAGTGTTTAAGTCATTTGCTTAGCTTAGATTGTTAGAGTGGTTGAAAGTTTGCTAGTTTAAAGTTCATGTTAGGTATTGATTGTGTAATAAAGTGCCCTATCAATGGAATCTTGTTCTTATTACCTGCTCTCTATTTCTTTTTGGATATGTGTTTGTCTCCACATGTTGTGCATAAAGGTAAAACAGGAAACAAGTGTGGGGGAAAGCACACCATGACAACAGAACGGAAATCGATCATGAAAATCATGAAATTCAGGAAGTAATGGACCAAGAATCACGTCGACCAAAGTTGGACCCAAACGAGCTTCAGAGCAGGCCGCTCGGTCTCCTCTGTGGGCCGGCCGGCCCACCACAATGCCACCTCGCCTCACGCTTCATCCACGGTCAGGAAGAAGACCCACTCCAATGCCTCGGTCCTCGCAGGAAGAAGACCGCGCTTGACAAGACTCTCCATGCGGGCATAGATGACGTCCGAGCAGCACCACAGCTCCATGAGGCTGCGGAGGTGGAGGGGTGAGGGCTCAACCGGTGGCGGAGGAGTGAGGGCAAGGGACCCTAGGCGCTGGCGGCGGCGGGGTGGAGGAGGCAAGATTGCGGTTAGGCGCACCAAGGACAGGAGGTAAGGCTTCTATTTATAGGGAAAAGTGGAACACGAGGAAAACCATCCACCTAGATCCACGCGTCTATCGCGTCCCGTCATCACGCCTCTTCAGGAATCGTGCACATGCCACTCCTAGCCGCTCGCTCGAAGGACGCACCAGATGGTGGTTCATCCGCCCCAATGGGCCACAAACTGCTACAGGTAAGAAGGATATGGGCCTGAAAACGATCCTACGGCCCATCAAGGCCCAGGAGTTGGAAGGCTGGCCCACCGATGAGTTCGACAACCGCTCCAGGGCGCCTTTTAGAGCGAGAGGTGGAAAAGGATGGGCCCGCTAGAGGCTAGTACTCGGGCCAGCGAGCGCCGTGGGCATCCTGGCCCATGTTCGAGTCTTGACAGCGCACGGTCCATGGTTTTTCCTCGAAGAAAGGCGACAAGCCCTCGGGACCAGTCGAACGGACTTGAGAACTATATGAACTGGCCATCAGGAATTTAGAGTCGGTCACCAGCTGACCCATGCTAGATCCCCGTGAATGGGAACCGAGGCCCCACTCGAACTGACCCGTTAGCAACTCGCCGAGCACCATGGTTCGTCCAACGAGGAAAAAGATGGCACTGCTAAACCCCTCTATTTTTCTGAGGAAACACTCGAGGGAGAACGATCACAAGATGAGCTGACCCCTCGACCGGACCCCTACTACACACGGGGGCTCGGGGGCTTGGACTCGCAAGGAGATTCGACGTGAGGTCACACATGAACGGTGAATCGACCGTCACAACCTAACTAAAGGAACCCTACGAGCCGCAACAGGTGCTCCGAAGTCATCTCATACGAAGAAGCTTGTGAAGGAGTAACCCACTCCTCCGCCGGCTCGAGGGCTACACCCACCGGGTGCACTCGTGCGCACCCTCAGACAATCGAAGAACCCCCTCGAACGATCTCTTCTGGATCGGTCAGGTTCTTGGAGGCTACTGTCGGGTACCAATGTCAGGGTTCCCGAAGAAGGGGAACTGATGGTCCCCAACGATCAAATCCAAATAGACAATTAAAGGGCGTGACGGCGGCTTCATCCGACCCCTAGGGGACAAGTTCTGATTCACCCAACCCCTAGGGCACAGGCTCTGCTCGTCCGACCCCTTGGGAGAGGGCCGCACCTCGCCCGACCCTAAGGGAACGAGCCTCACCTCGCCTGACCCCAAGAAGGGGAGCTCCGCCTCGCCTGACCCTAAGGGCGCGCGATCACCCTCGGGTAGAGGCGCAGGCTCAGCAGGGGACCTGCATTGCCTCCAGCCACCACAGACGTAAAAGCTCAAGCCCAGGATCAAACTTCTGATAACGGATGGGAATGGGCACGTGTTGACATGATCCGTAGCCATGACAGGCCATGCCTGGAGGCCCACGCCACCCACAGCGCCAGGCACGATGGGATGGGGCACCACGACCAGCTTATGACGCCCGCGCGTGGCGCTAGCGGCAAACAGAGCCATGACGTGGAGCCGTCTCCATCACCATCATCGTCACAAAGTGGAGATGTCTCCATCATCATCTACAAGATTAGCAGGGCCCGTCTACAGGAGAAGAAATACGGCGTGGCCTTGAGGCCCCCTTCCTCTCTGCCTCTTTATCTCTCTCTTTCTCTCTCTCTCTCTCGTGTACCCCAGATTCTTCCCTTGGTCTATAAAAGAGAAGGTTGGGTGCCCTATCTGGGCAAGCTCTTAGGCTTTGAAGACTTCTAACATTCTGAAGCACTTCAACTCCACTTCATCTTCACCAAGAGACTTGGTACTTCGTCCCTCTCTCGATTGTTTGTAACCCTTACTGCAAACCTCAGTGCTAGTAACATGAGCAGCTGCAACTAGACGTAGGGACATTCCACCCAAACCAATATACATCCTTGTGTCCTCTTAGCACACCATCCGGGCCAAACGTGCAAAACAAATTCACTCGTCGATCGTACGAAACACCGACAGGTCTATTTGTCAAAGGAAATCATGGAACTTCATCACGTAAATAACGTGGGAAGACTCTATAAGACTCCAGGAGGCTCTCCACTGAAGCGGAGCCCGAGCCACTAACATGTGGGGCCGGCCAGCCTATGGGCCCCACCATCAGCCTCTGCGTTGCTATGTCGGTTCTCCATCGCCTTAAGGATCACATCTACGCCATCCATTTATGTTGGTTTGATCTGAGGGTCCAAGATGCTTCAAGGGCCCTATATACCCCTGCCTATACCCCCTCTAGGGTAAATAATGCATTTGATCCTAAGAGCCTGAGGGCCAGAAACCCTAATTCATATGTCCACCAGGATCAGAGCTAGCAATCAAGAGAAGATTAGTCCTCGATTGGATCTAGTCTTATTAGAAATAGAGAGAAATAGTGAAAGGGAAGAGTTTGGAGGATGTGTTGGTCTGTCGGTGCTCTCTCTATGGCTTGTACCCTAGCGGAATCAAGTTCTTCATGAGCTTGCTTCTGAGATTTCTTTAGTAATCGACTTCTAATTCAAGTAAGCATCTTGTTCATATTGTTCTTCAGGTTTGCGACTCTCTTTGAGTACTTTAATCGTTGTAGCTCCTGGGTTAAAGTAGTATTCGTAGTGTAAGCGTGGTGCTTAGACTCGGTTACTCGTAGATGTACCCTACTTTTCAGATCAGTGGTAGCTTGCGAGGGTGACTCTTATAGCCTCATTGAATCCTTTATAGTCCACCTCCCATTAGTAGGCCTAGCAGGACATTGTTACTATAGGTAACATACTCTGCCTGTGTTTTCTCTAGTAATATCCCCAGAATTGAACAATAGAAGACAAAGCTTATCGAAGTTAGAACTAGAAGACCTCTGTGATCTCCCCTACGCTCCTATTATCTATCCTTAATTGTGAAGTTGGGTTAAGTTAGATTTGGTTATTCTCACACACGTTTCCTCGAGTTCAATATAAAACTGGGTACTCCCGGTGAAGTGCTACATCGGTATAATATCCGTACGCCTACAGATTATTCAACCAACCGTGGTCGTGGATGTCACAGACATTGACTGTTGCCTTCCCCGCTCGTGTTTATTAGTGAAGATGACTTGAATAACTTGTATTAAGAAATTTGAAACATGTGCAAGGGAATCTGAGCCGCATCATACAAGATGGAAGGTAACTATAACGAGTTTAGAACAGAATCATACTTGCGTATCAATGTATTTAAGGAGAATGAAGAGTTTATCATAAAAGTCCCCGTCATCCAGATATATACATATCAACATTGATCTGCACATAATCTACCACATACTTCTAAAGAACCTATCACACTCATTGCGGATCCTACACTCCTCGCTACAGAACATAGCCCAGTCCTCCCAACCTTCCTGTCCTGCGTGGACGCCGCAGCCTCCACCTCTGCACTGATGTCCGTCCTAGCGATGCACTGGCATGGCCAGAGGAGGTAGAGGACTAGACTCACCCGGCGCTGGTTGCCCAGCCAAGTCCTACAACACCCACATGGCCTGTTGGAGGCGCCGTGTACATTTCTCGTTCTTCCACGTCACATTCACCACTAGGCCCACTTCATCACCTCCGACCTTCCTCAACAACCGTCGGGCAGTGTTGGCATTGCTGGCACCACTATTGGACCTGTGGAGCACAAGGGAGAGAACAAATGCAGCAACATCACGGCTTGCCATGGCAGACCGCTCAAGCATGTCGAGCCATAGCCTGAGCGCGTTGCGGTCTTCCACGAAGACGGCACACATTCTAGCATAGAAGTAGGCCTCCAGGTTGCCGACGCTAGCAAGCCGGGCGATGAGCTTGGTGTGGTACTCATGGTCGTAGAACCACTTCTAGATCCCACTTTGCATCCCACGCAGCAACACACGCCACAGTCGTTATGCTCTGTCCCACTACGGCATCGCTGCACACCCTACGCATCTACAAACAGGTTGCCCGCAGGCTGCCAAGATCTTCCATGGGATCCGCTGCAGCCGTAGTGATGCGGCTAGCAATCTCAATAGCCATCTCCATCGGGAGCTTCTCCATGGAACAAGGACATGTGCGACGGCAGCAAAAGATGGATCCTCAGGTCGGGGAGTGACGTCATGGCAGAGCAGAGCACTAGGGAGGGGGTCGGAGTGGAGCAAGGTGAGTTCGAAAAAACCCTCTTGGGATTTTATGATCGCTCCATTCTTGAAGGTTCCATAGCGCAGGGATGTCGAACGTCTCGAGGAAGTCAATCATCATCCTTGGAACCGTGTGAATCGCTTAAACCATGTATGAAAATGCGACAAAATTCAGAATGAAAGAATCTAATCTTACTATCTTACGATTACTAATTAGAGGCCCCAATGGTGTAAACCGTGTGAACCACATAAACCATGTATGTAAACCGTGTGAACCCATAATTTTGCATGTAAATTACCCACCTCTGCCATTACAAAAGATAATTCAAAGCAGTCGATAAGAATAAAATAGGCTAGCGGTTCGTCACTTCGTCTCATCCAAAGTGCGTGGTTAGCGCTAGAGGGGCAGAGCCGCATGGTCGAGTCAATTTTCTCTGTCCAACTTTCAACATTGTTCCATCACCATTACTTCTGCTGGGAGAAGCATGCTCCACTAAGATCATGCGAGACATGGCCTCGCCTTGACTCCTGCTCTCGCTCAGTGCAATCGAAGGAAACTCCAATGGGCGCCCATCTCGCCCATCCTTCTATAAAAGTGGAGGCTAAGGCGAGGAAGAAAGTACACGATTCCTTTCTAAACTCGTTCTATCTTCTTCGCCCGGTGCTCCACCTTGACACCCTATCTTTCAGATCTCATCTAATGGCGGATTAGGCAATGAAGCACCCAATGGAAGAGTCACTAGAGGTTGTCCTTACTTGTCCCTGCATTCACGAGATGCTGCGACGGGATGGGGCGGCAGCTCGGTGGCGTCACCACCGGAGAGCCAATCCCTGCTTCTAGCTATCTCCTCCACTGATGATGAGGGGGGCGGATGATGTTCTCAAGTTGGTGGAGCAGCTAGACATGGCCACCTCCACCCTCTGCGAGGAGAGCCGGGAGGTGGACTGGCTGCGCCTCTCCATTGCCGCCGCGAAGCGAGAAACGGCCACGACGGAGATTGACGCCGCCAAGGCCCAGGCATGCCTCGCTAGTAAGGCATTCGACATGATATGATATTGCTCTTTCACTACGTGCGACGTCATGTCTTCAGTTGTAGCATTTTCTTGTCTCCTTTTCAGCCCTCCAGGAGCAGCTGATCGTCATGCAGGGCAAGGCGGTGGAGGCGATCTGCCTTCACCAGGTAGCCAAGGACAACACCCGTGTCTCCTCCCAGATGGTGGGGAGAGCAACAGGTGCTACCAGGACCTCCACGCGGCAGCAGGCAATGCCGTCCGTGTACTTTCACCTCTTGCGCCTGTGGGGATGACCCTAGCGGACCGCCTCCGCACCGTGCCGCCGCGGGTCATGGAGGTGGCCATGTACTACATTCGCCTAGGGGCCGCTTCGTCCATGGCCGCTGCATAGCTTTGGCTATGTGAGGACCTAACTGTGGTGGAGCTGGGGTTCCCAGGAGAGACGAGCTACCAGTAGTGCGAGAACCTGATCGGCGAGTTCTCCGCCATGGGCAATTGCATCTTGGCCGCGATGGATGTAGAGCACATCTTTCGTAATGCTCCCCGTAAGTAGTTCAACGGTAACATGCCTTTGCATTCTGAATAAAAATATTCATAATATTTGGTAGTTATTACTTTGAGTTCATCTTTGTTTGTTGTGACTAGAACATTCCATTTGTGCGCCTAGAGTTCACAGACCGTATGACACGTCCGTTGTTGGTAGGTGCTAACATCTCCCAATCACCACCGCTGGTAGCCTTCACCGTCGCTTTCGCCAATTTCCAAGCCCGCGCGTTAGTCCTACGCGTCACTCCCGCCCGTATTGACAAAGTTTTGCAAAAATTTGCATTCCCGCGTCTGATACAGTTGCTTACAAAGGACGTTCCCCACCGTGTCTTTCTCCTCCTCAGTGCTGTTGTTCCTCATCACCGCCCCTGCTCCCCAGTGCCGAACTACGTGACTGCCCCTACCCAACAGCGTGCAAGCCACCAGTCATCATCAACAAGCTAGTGCTCCACGTCGGTACGCCTCACCGGTAGGTAGATAGCAAGATCCACCGATGACCAGGCAACTCATCACCGCCGTTGCCACTTGAGCTCAATGCCGCAAGATCCAAAGGCAATGGTAATGGTTTTGCACTTCTCTTATGCATTGTTCTTGGATTTTTATTCCCTTCTTCACTCATCTGAGTACGAATGAAGCTTCCATCTGATTATTAATGATCTCACGAACACATACCCGCAGTCACTCCTTCTCTGACGATTCAGGCGACAGCACTGCCGCTTTCATCGCCATCCTCGCTCCACCAGATCCTCGTTAAGATGGAGGAGGCCCCAACAAGAGGAACAAGGTGGCCTTCCTCACAGACCATGTATTGGTCCTCATCCTCAGCTGCCTCAACACCCGCTCCTTGTGCAGCTGCAAGTGTGTCTGTCGCTCCTAGAATAGCCTCATCTCGAGATCCGAGTACAGTAAGGAGCTGCCCCAGATTCTTGTCAGATTCTTCTACCATAGCTAGAAAGGCAAACACAACTTCACCAGCGTCAACGGTGAATACCCCACCTTGTCCTTCTTGCCCTTCCCCATTTAGGATGTCGTGATCTCAGATTGCTCTCAGGGCCTCATCCTCTGCTGGTATGCTGGGTTTCGCTATGTTGTCTGCAATCCCGTGACTAAGAATGGTTGCTACTGCTGTGTAGCAACCATTCTTGTGGTTCAGCTCGCTTGGGGCTCGATCCGACAGTCTTCTCGCACTTCCATGTGTTTGAATATGGGATCAACGATGATGACTCCTTAGGTGTCAACATCTACTCATCTAAAACTGGAGCATGGATCTTTAAAAAATCTAAATGGGGCGAGGGTATTGTAGTATCCATATATAGGAAAGGTGTGTTTATTAATGGTTTTATGCACATGCTGGAGTTCACCTAGATAGTTGCTGTTGATATGGAGGCCAAGACATGGAAGAAAATTCGTAGGCCAACTGGTGATGTAATCTCCATTCATGAAGCTCAGGGTCAATTGTGTTTTGTGTACTGCTGATACTTTGAATAGGTATGAGTTTTCAATCTGGATCCTTGAAGACTATGGTACTAGTAAATGGACATTGAAGCATAAGGTGACCATGCTAGAGCTATTTGGAAAGAAGAATATTGAAATTGGTAATGAGGTTTGTGATGCGGCCTACAGAGTGATTGTAGTTCATCTAGAATGGAATTTGATTTTCCTTGTTGGGGAGGACAAAACACTGCTTGCATATGACATAAACCGCCATAAAGTTCATGTCCTCCCTGCCTGGGCCATCGACTATCCTAGAAGTACCTAGAAACTATTATGTATGGGCGGCGAACCTCACTATCTTCCTTATGTTCTCTTGTTCATGGAGTCATTAGCAGAGCAGTAAAGGTGCATGTGCTGTATTTTGTTCTTACGTCATGCCTCTATTCAGGTAGGTAGTTGTTTTGATTCTATATATAGGCCAATTTGAGCTTGGTAGCTAAAGGAATGGTGTGTTGAATATCATTAATTTTGCTGCTTTGTGCAGGTGGAGTCTGAGTGCTTTTGAACAATTTTCCTGCATTGGCTAGGAGGAAGAAGAGGGGTTCCATGGTGCATTGCCTACCAATTCAAAGGAGTGCCACATAGGAGGAGCTCAGCTATGTCGTTTCGTTATGCAAGTCTGTCGAGATCAGTACCTTTAGTTTGCAATCTATGTACCGCTTGTGTCAGGACATCAGTTGAGAAAGATATTATGGTAAGCATCCATTGTTATTGTAAGAACATGGTTTATGATGCAATGATTATATCTCTATGCTTTGTGTTCGGTAAGCTATTAAGGGTTGTTTATTGTTTTGATGGTGCAAACATCCAACACCGTCGCTATACGAATTATGTGGCAGGGATCAAAAGTGTATCACCGCCGAATTGTAGTAACCCGACACCGACTAAACGATCATCAAAGGCGGATCATGGTGCAAGGCAACGGTGACCATCACCTTTGTACTGACAGTTCATACGCTGAAGCGATGACAATGTTTACCTCTACAGACGTTTCGACTATCGAAGCGACAATGAAGCTGCACCGTACACAGTCGGGTCGAAGTACAAGGCGAAGGTGCTGGTGACCACTACACAAACGGTTGATGTGCGCACACGGTGGTGATGACAGCCTCCACATAGTTTGTCACATGGGGTGTTTTATGTCACTCGACCGTTATAAAGATCCTGAGGGCGGGGCAGGGTCCCTGACAGACCACATGTTAAATATGGGCGCGACAAGCCAAGTAACTAATTATGATCGATTTGTTCGTAAAACTGGTGGAATTAAGTCCTTTGCATCCACCAAATATTTATTTGTTGGAATTAAGTTCTGCGAGTACGCAATGTACTCACGGTGTTATCGTTAAGTTATTTTGCAAGTAAAGGACCATGGCAGACATCTCACCCCGTCGTTGGTGGCAAAGTGGGTGAATGGCACGAGCCGTCTGAGCTATGGTGGCAACGCCCATGGACAAGGCTGAAAGGTTCTAAATGGCTAGAGGGGGGATGAATAGCCTATAAAAATTTTTACAAATACACTAGAGCAAGTGGTTAGTACACTAAATGGTGAAATAGCATTTTTCTCCAGCTCTAATCAAAAGGCAAGCCACTTACCAATAATTCTAGTTATCTATGATCACTAAGCACTCAATGGCTAGGTTGCTACATGTTGATACTTCTTAACGACTATTGGAGGATTCTGCAAGCGCACAGAACTATCGCATAGCACTTCGCTCGGTGAGTACTGAGTGTCGAATTTATACTTTTCCCACAGGAAGGCAGAAGGCTAGAATTTATATAGGACTAGGATTTGTTAAAGGTAGGTCTTAAATTGATCCTAGGTTGGTGAACGATAGTGAAGGATGGGTGTGAACTACCTAAACTAACTACTAAATACAAGCTAACCAGAGATATCTAGGTGGGAGTGCTAGTGATATATCTTTATAAAAACTAAGGGTAAACAAATAACTAGGAGAAATGTGATAGTACTTCGGGGCACAACCTACCAACTAGGAGAGTTAAATAGACAAGGTCCGCCACGAGCCCTACGATTTAATAACTAGACCTATCATGGTGGAATACAGAGGATGAACAAGGTTGTCACCACTTGCCACCTACCACAATCTATCCAGAGGCCTAGTTGTATCCACAGGTAATCTATAGCCTAAGCACCACGCTTAATCTATAAACTTACTACTTCAATCTGAGCTCCGATGAAATGAGATCAAAGCACCCTAACCAAATGGTGGAACCGGTACTAACGAAAGACTACTAATGATAAGATAACCTATGCTACTAATGCCAAACAATAAGCCCCTAGGCTCACTAATGATGAACACTAATGACTAAATACTTAAAGTAAAACAAGCAATACTAGAATAAAGTACTGAAATAAATACTAAATAAAGTAATGTAGAAATGAAAGAATTACAAAGGAGCTATACCAGACCCAGAAGACTCTTTCGGACTCTGAGAAGCTCTGCTCTTGCTCTACTCCACCACTATACTACTACTCTATAGCTAATGCTAAGCTAGAAAGCTAAGAGAAGCTTGGAGAGCTTGGAAATGAATGGGGCATCCTTCCACCAAGCTCCACACCCACTATTTATAGTGTAGAGTGAGGGGAGGGGTACTTGTAGGCAGCAGGGAGGTCAGTGGCCTTAGGGGGGCGTCAGGCAGTGGCTAGGGGGCACCGCCCGGCCCTTGGATGCACCGCCTTTGCATCCAAGGGCGCTGGTTGCTCCTCCAAGGCAGTTGGTGAAGCTCCAAGTCTATGACAATGGGCCCATGGATCCATGGCCTCTCCATCGTGGCCCTTGGTCAGAACCAACTTAAATCAACGCTTCTCATCGGCTCTAGAGGAGCTCCCACAGATTGGTGATGTGGCAACGAGCCAAGTTGGCACTAGGTGGGGCCAGGCGGCACCTAGTGGCACTGGGCGGCACTGGCCTACGGGCCCAGGTGGCCCTGCCATGTCCACTTGCTTCCTTGGTCCATGTTTGTCACCATTGTGGCCAAAATTTGCCATATTTCCTGCATACAAATAATTCTACAAGCACAAGTGGAACTAGGTGAAATTTAAACATAATTCTTCACATGTGATGATGATTTACCTGACTTTACCATGCTTTTGGGTGGAATGTTGATGGTCAAAATAGGTGTTAGTGACCGTCAACACTACACTCTACACTAGTTTAGCTAGCAAGAAACTAAACAACTAACTAACTAGCTAGGCAACTAGCTAAACAAGAGAACTACTCTAGCAACTACAACTATCACTACACAAGTAAGTAAGAATATAAATACAAGAGAGTGATAGAGGGGTTATACCAAATCGGCCAAGCCAAAAATCAATTACAATGAATACCAATTGACACAATGATTTTTCACCGATATTCACTTGCTTGCCGGCAAGCTAGTCCCCGTTGTGGCGATTCACCCACTTGGAGGTTCACGCGCTAATAGGCATCACACGCCTAACCCGCAATCGAGTGCTGCACAACCAACACAAGATGGGGATCCACAAGCCACGAGCAATCCAGTAGAGTTGCCTTTCGTGATCTCCCACGGGGAAGGCACAAGAACCCCTCACAATCCACCAATCAGAGCCGGAGACAAACACCACCCTCCACTCAACAATCATCGTTGCTCCAAGCCATCTCGGTGTCAGCAAACACCAAGAGTAATAAGAGAAATCTACAGCGAAACACAATCACCAAGTGTCTCTAGATGTAATAACTCAAAGCAATACACTTGGATGCTCTCTAATCTCACCAAATGATGAATCAATCAAGCAAGATGAGTTAGAGAGGAATGGTAAGGCTCACAGGGTGTATTCTCAACAGAAATGGCCAAGAGGGTAAGCCCAAGCCGGCCAACCTCTATTTATAGAGGTCCCAAACAAATAGAGCCGTTATACACCTTCACTGGGCATTCTGCAAACTGACCGGACGCGCCTGGTGTTGGTATTTATTAACTCCTCACTTGTTTTAGTAGCCACTTATTAATTACCTACATCTCTAGCACTACTTGAACTAGGTTGCCATCCCCAGTGATGGTGCTAGAAATGTTTGTTGGTACTACCTAGTATCACTACTAGAATAATACTAAGCAGATGTTTATCATTTTTATGTGACTAGAAAGATATAGAATATGAATGAAAAGGATTCTGCAAGCGGACTGATAATTATACCATTGTAGCACTTCACCCGAGAGTATTCCAGGTATCGTATTTATATTTTACCACAGAGAAGGTGTAGCATTGGACATGTATTGATAACTTATAACATTGATGGAGAAATAAACCATAACCAATCGCTCTACTCATAACAGGGGTAAGTCACGAGATAAGATATATATGATAAGCATTGATCAAACATTATAATAAGTAAATCACTCAGAGCACTCCTATCTATAGCATTAGCATGGTCAGGTTAGAATATTAGAGGAATAATTCATAA